>CM051827.1:121529992-126529992 GCA_028451465.1 Erethizon dorsatum | reverse complement strand
CAGAAACTAAGGAATCCAGATACAGAGCAGGAATTGGAAGTAAGTTTTAATGTTGGTATTTATTTCCTTGATTATCAATTTGTTGAGAATTTTGCTCTGTGGTTTTCTGTTTTTGTTCTGAAATTCTAATTATGGGTTTTGCTTCCCTGTGTTTACTGTTACTGCAGCAGGAATGTGTGACTGTGTTATGCAAATGATAGTTAAAGTTTATATGGAATCAGAATGTAACAAATGTTGCTCATATAAGGTGATGAAAAGGAAGCAAGCTAGACAATTTGAATTTAAGTAGGAGTTAAAGAATAAATGTCTTAGTTACTTTGTTGTTGCTAGGACAAAATACCCAACACCCACAAGTTAAAGGAGGAAAGGTTTATTTTAGTTCATAGTTTGTAGAGGTTTCAGTCCAGAGTCAGCTGGTTCCAAGGCAGGGTGGCACAGGAAAAGGGCATGGCAGAGGAGAAACAGTCCATGGCATGGCAGGCAGGAAGCAGCGAGGCTTTCTTCCTTTTTCCCTTCAAGCCTATTGATTGGTACCCCACACCCAAGATGGGCCTTCCCTCTTCAGTAAGTCTGTCATCCACACTCAGAACCATGCTGAACCAATCAGTGAACTAATTCAGTGTCTATCACCTACCCATGATCCAGTATCACACACCCATGATCCAGTCATTCTCCAAAGCTACACCTATGAGTGTATGAGGCTTTCGGGGGACATCTAGATATAAGCCACAACAATAAGAAAACTAGATTTTTTTTTTCTACAGGTGACTCTAATATCTTCCTTCCCTTTTCCTTTTTGGGCATTGGAAGGATATTGAAAAGTTTATAAAAGAAGACAAGAACATAAAAAGGCACATTTACTTGGTACTTATTCAATGATTTTTTAAAAATCAAATACCTGTATGTGAAGTGCTATGTCACATATTGTGGAAGTGCCTTGAATAGCCTATTAAGAGCTTGTGTTCCAGATAGGGAGAAAGATCCCCCAACAGTTACATTCCTGTGATGCAGGCTGTCCACAGTCCTCTGCTTGAGGTATCAGCGTGTCACTCTGGAGTTCTCTCGGAGTGGAGTATACCTATAAAGCGAAGGTTCTAGTGAGGCGATGGCATTTGAGCCAAAAGGGTGATAACAGGACTCTTCAGTTATTTTCATCTGCTCAGATGTCAAGAGTAGAGAGACTTAAAGCTATTCATTTCCTTGTATTCCCACGAGCTATATTTCAAACAATCAGTGGGGCATGTTTTGATTCCTTTTTAGGTGCTTGTGAGGCTAGAAGGTGGAATTGGTGTGTCCTTAATTAACAAAGTCCCAGAAGAACTGGTTTTTGCAAGTCTTACGGGAATCAGTGTCCACTACACACAGCTGGCAGCCAGTCACACGCTGGAACTCAGCATACAGGACGTACAGGTAAGGGAGGGTCCAGAGTTGTCGTCTCCTTGTTTTCTTGCTGATTTAATGTGTGGTATTCTAAATACTTTGTTATTTCGGAAGAAATACCATGTGACCTTCAAAAAATCATCCTATGAAATGGGATGTGTCCAACTACTTTTGTCTCACTCATCAATTTTTCTGTCCAGTACAATTCTGAATATAGTAGTTGGTGCATAAGTCACTTAGATAACTCAGTCAGGGTGACACAGAGGAAGGTGACCCGTCATTTCCCATCTTGCCGTAGAAAAATGAGCAGAGAGTACAAAGCCCTGAGGAGTAGATGACTTGAAAAAAAAGCAGGACCGAGAGTCCAGAGAGATCAAGGCAGCTAAATTTGTAGGACATTGTACCTGATGGGAGAGAGAGAGAGAAAGAAAACCCTATAGAGGGACTTAGAGAGGGGCCCTTGCGTATTTGGTAAGAGTATTGCTCAGTGTAAGGAGACTGCTCATCGGAAACGATCAGGGGACAGTGCCTGTTGTCACACAGGACTGGGAGTGGTGCTTGTTTCCCCCAGCCAGACTGCAAAAACTCAGATTCACAGGGATGCTGAGAAGACTCTTGGCTCCATTGTGAATAAGACCTAGACTGCTCTGATCTTGCCAGGTGGATCGTAAAAGGCACACCTGAAAGAGTCTACCTGTGTCCAAATAAATTAAATGTAGCCCTGGACAAAGCTCAAGATTTATTGTGGTACAAAATATCCATCACCCAAAAAAGTGAAGTTCACAGACTGCCATCCTGTCAGAAATTATCAGCGTGTAAAGGGAACCAGAAAGCACACTCTGTAGTGAGGAGACCAGTTATCAGAATTTCAGAAGATACTAAAACAGTTAATATGACTGACAGTCTGTGTTCAAAAGTCAAGCAGAGGTCTGGGAAGTATAAAAATACCCAGACTTCTGGAGATAAAATACAATGAAAATTGCTCTGGATGGGATGTAACACATAGCCTGGAAGGAAGCGACAGTTGGCCTTTCACATCCCTGGGTGCCACATCTGAGAGTTCAGACAACCTCCCATCAAGACTGTTTCGGGGCTGCTGAGATGTCTCAGCGGCTTAAGCGCCTGCCCGGCAAGCGGAGGGCCCGAGTTCAACTCCCGGAACCCACATACGAAAAAGGGGCTGGTGATATCACTCAGCGGCACGGGCGCCTGCTGGCGTGCGAGGTCCTGAGGTCGACCCCCCAGTACCCACAAAAAAAAAAAAAAAAAGACTATTTCGAACTTTTTTTCAAAGTCTGTACAGACTTTTTCTTGTTATTATTTCCTAAATAATGCAGTATAACAACTAAGAGGTGTTAGAAGTAATGTAGAGATGATTTAAGTATTTGGGGGGCTATGTGTAGATTGTATGCAAATACTACATCATTATATGTAAGAGACTAGAATATCTGGATTTTAGTATGTATAGGAGGTCCTGGAACCCATCCCCTGCTGCTATTGAGAAACCTAATTGTATGCCCAGGCACATCATCATCAAATTACTCAAAGCCAATGATAAGGCAGCTAGAGGGAAAAAAAGACGTTATATACAAAGGAGCAAAGATCAGGATGACAACAGATTTCTTGTTGAGAACAATGCCAAGTGAGAAGATAGTAAGCACCATCTTTAATGTACTGAAAGTTGGGGGAAACTATCATTCTAGAATTATCCATAGTGTGTTCTCTGACCACATGGCATTAACAGTAGAGATAACAGGAAGACAGTTGGAAAAATCCCCAAATATTTGGAAACTAGAATGCTTTTAAATAACTCATAGATCAAAGAGAGAATCAAAACAAAATTAGACATTGTGCTAAATGAAAACATAGCACCTCAGAGTTTGTGGAATGACACAAGAGCAATTTGGGGGGGAATCTATAGCATTAAATACTCTATTAGAAAGGGAGAAGGGTCTCAAAGCGATGAACTCTAGTCATTTTAAGAAATTTTAAAAAGGGCAGATTAAACCCAAAATAGAAGAAATTGGAAAGATCACAGCAGAGGTCAATAAACTAGATAATCCAGTATCACAGTAGAGAAAAGTCAGTGAAATCCAAAGTTGATTCTTTAAGAAGATCAAGAAAATTAATAAGCCTCTACCAACCTAGTATCATTAGGAGAAAAAGGAAAAAGGATGCGTGCATAATACCAGTATCAGGAATGAGAGAGGTGCCAGACAAGCCAAGTAGTGACAGTGCTCTGAGGCTGTGGCCTTTGGGGAGCTGCGTATCTGTTCTGGCACCTCCGGGGGCTGCCAGGCCTCTGTGGTTATGCTGTGATTGCAGGACTGTTGGTTTTCTAGGCTGCTGCGGAGCTGGGTCAGGGAACAGGACAAGTTACAGTACCACAGAGCTTGCCATTTCTCCTGAGTTCCACTTAATGATCTTGAGTGAATGCCCATTGGATTATTGTAAACCTTTAAGTTTTTGTGTTCTGAAAAAGTTGATTTGACAATCATTGGTGGAGTTTTATTACCATGCTCCCCCCAAAATTCCTATATCTCTTTGTAACATCATACTTAGGTCCCTTCTTTTTTCTAACCTGTACCAAAAGTAAAACATGTCCAGGAAGCTACTTACTTGTCAGCATTTCCAAAAGAAGATACGCTGAATCCTCGCTGTGGTCATGTCCCTACATGGGCAGCCATACTCTTACTGTCCCTCAGGCCCGGGCTCCTTCTCTTCCCCGAACACATCATGCAGTTCCAACCAGATTGGCAGTGCTGAAACCGTTTTAGGACAATTTTTTCTTTTATTTTGTATCACAAATAACAAACAATTGAGGCTAATCACATTCCATTGTTTGAGGACAGGTAGAAGCTGAATATCTTATCGCTATTTTTCTTTGTCCTGTATTTTTTGACTTTATAGAGAATATCCACTTGCTAGTTCTTTATAGTTTAACTTTATATTTTAATTAAAAATTTTTAAACTAAATACCTCTTGATTTGATATGTGCTGCCAATAATAGAAGATAAACAGATTTGAGGGTTTCCTATTGTGGCAGTGCTGTGAGAAAGAGCTTTCTTAATTAAAATGGAAAGCCGGGTGTGGTGGTGCATGCCTGTAATCCCAGCACTTGGGAGGCTGGGGCAGGAGGATCACTGCAAGTTCGAGGCCAGCCTGGGCTACATAGTGAGCTCAAGTCCACCTGAACTACACATTGAGACCCTGTCTCGACAAACAAACCAACAGGAAAACATAGGTCCCATTCTTAGGGAGCACTGACACTAAGGAGTATGAAACAAAAATTAGTAACCCTCAGTCCACCTTGTACAGAGTGAGTATGCTTTATCTGAAATGGTTCGGACCAGAAGCATTTTGGATTTTGGATTTTTTTTTTTTTTTAAGAATATTTACCTGGGGCCGGTGAGATGGCTCAGCGGCTTAAGCGCCTGCCTGGCAAGTGCGAGGGCCCGAGTTCGACTCCCGGAACCCACACACGAAAAAGGGACCGGTGATATCGCTCAGCGGCACGGGCACCTGCTGGCGCGCGAGGTCCTGAGGTCGACCCCCTGGTGCCCACACACACACAAAAAAAGAATATTTATCTGTACATCATGAATTATTTTGGGGAGGGGATCCACGTGTATACATGAAATTCATTTATGTTTCCGTATATACCATATATATATATATGTGTGTGTGTGTGTGTGTGTGTGTGTGTATGTATGTATATATATGTACATATATGTATATATGTATGTATATATGTATGTGTATATATATGTATATATATATATATAATCTGAAGAAAATTCTGTACAATATTTTTGATAATTTCATGCATGAAACAGAATTTCATGGTGTGGAGTTTTCCCCTTGCAGTGTCATAAGGGTGTTCAAGATGTTTTGGATTCTGGAGCATTTAGGATTTCAGATTTTTAGGCTAGGGATGCTCATCCTGTATTAGACGTGTGGTGAAAGGACAATGGTGAGGAGTAGGTGAGAGCCTCGCTGCCAGCTCGTATACTGGATGAGGTACGTAATGATCCATTTGTTCAGGAAGTTCTTCCTGAGCATCAGGTGTGTGCCAGTAGACTTTGGAGACACGACTGTGACTGAGAACGTGGACTCACTGCTCTTCCGGAACTCAGTGCCTCAGGAGGAAGTCAGCAGTACAGAGCGGTGATAATTGCTGTGAAGGATGAAGAGGGTGGTGTCCTGAGATCTCCCTGAGAATGTATGAGCTGAGCCATCTCTAACTTGGGGGAGGAGAATGAACAAGCCGTAGAGAAGGCGACTAGGAAAACCATTCCAGTAAGGTTCAAAGACCCTGAGGAGAGAGGGACTCACCCACATTTGAGAAATAACAGAGAGGAAGGGTGTGGATGACAGCAAGCCTGGAGGCGAGTGGTGTGTGATGAGGTTGGACACTTGGTAGGACCCAGACCATGCAGGCCTTGGAGGCTATCGTGAGAAGTTGGGTTTCATCCTGAGAGCAAGGGAAGCCACTGAAGGATGTAAAGGAAGGAGAAGGAGTATGGCTTGATTAATGTTAAGATCACTTCGGCTGCTGTATAGAGAATACATCATGGGGGCAGGAATGGAGGTAGAAAAAGTAGCTGGAGCCTCTCACCCTTCTCTCTGCACTCTGAGAGTCCACAGAAGGGATGTCCACACCAGTTCCTGCAGCGCCGCTGTACATAAACCCATGTGGCACCATGGAATGGGCAAAGGGTTTGTGCCAGAAGTCCTGCATCTGAATCCCATCTCTTCCACATAATAGCTGTGTGAAAGTGAGCAAGTTTCTCTAAGCTTCTGTTTACTCGTGTATGGAATGGGTGGAATACCTTCCACAATGGAATGTGTTTTAGTTACTTTTCTCTCATTGCTGAGACAAATACCTGATGCCCAAAATCAAGGAAGGAGAGGTTTATTTAGCTCACGGTTTGTAGAGGTTTCAGTCCATAATCAGCTGGCTCCAAGGTAGGGTAACCTGGCAGAGGGGAAAACATTCATGGCTGCAGAAGATAGCAAAAGCAATAAAAGCAAAAGGGGAGGAGCAAGCCTCTTTCCTTCCCTTATGTTGTGTGCAGGCCACCCGCCCTAGGGTGGGTATAGCACTCACACAAACTCTAGATTCAGCCATCTCCAAAAGCACCCCCCCATGATGACATGAGGCTTTGTGGGGGACATCCAGACACAAACCATAACAGGGTGGTAGAAGGGATGTGGTATTTGGTGTGCAGCGTACCTATCCGGGTCTCTTCTGGGTACCCAACAGATGGTCTCTCTGCTTTCCTTTTCCCAGGGCGGATCTTTGTGTGAAGCAGAAAGTGGTGGTGGCTGCCCTGCTGTGAGCCTCCTGGCCTGTAAACATTCCCGTGCAGCCCTGCTTTCTGTCGTGGATCTCGAGGCAGGGGAAATCGAGTAGTCCTGCTCCCACTGCCTTAATGTGGCGTTCCTGAGAAGGGAGCTGGCTGCGGGACAGGGAACTGTTCCCGGTTAGTCGCCACTTGAGCTACTGGTTTTCTAATTTTGATGTTCTTCATGGAATTTGGAAGGAGAGAGAGGTTTCCACAGCATAGTAGTTAAGAGCATGGGCAGACCTGGATTCAGGTTCTAATTTTATCATTGATCTGCTTAAGCAAGGGCCTCTCTCCTCAGCATCTTCATTTATAAAATGGAACAGTGTGCTGGAAGTTTCAGAAGGGATTGCAGCAAAACCCTAAGTGTACTAACTGATGTCCTCGGTATCATGTGGCTTGATGAGGGAGTGTGTGTGAGGTGATGGAGTCATGCCTGCCAGGTAGTCCTCACATGATGAAATTCTTCTTTTCAATTCTGTAAATAATTTTTAAATTGATAGATAAAAATGTGTGTATTATCATGTACAACATGGCATTTGAAGTATGTATATGCTGTAGAATGGCTAAATTGAGCTAATTAGCATATGCATTACCTCACACATCATTTTTTGTGGCAGGACAACTTGACATCTGTTCTCTTAGTGGAGCACTCACCTAATACAGGATAGCTTCCATAGTTACTCCTCCAATTATTATTCCTGGCCATCAGTGCGGATGTGTTTTCCCACTTGCTTTTGAGGTGGAGTAGAATGACCGGCTTACTTTCTGAGGAACCTGCATGTTTTGAGGCACTGCTCAAAGGAAAACATGAAAATTTAGCAGCTGGTCTGTTTCTGTTTTTGTTGTGACGCCTTTTCATATCCTAGGTGGACAATCAGCTCATCGGAACCACTCAGCCCTTCATGCTCTATGTGACTCCCCTGAGCAATGAGAACGAGGTCATTGAGTCTGGCCCTGCCGTGCAGGTCAACGCGGTGAAGTTCCCCAGTAAGAGTGCGCTGACCAACATCTACAAGGTGGGCTGCGGGGAGGGGTGGGGCTGTGCTGCATGGGAGGCTGATTTGTTCTCTCGAAACCACATCTCAGAGTGGCTGTGCAGAGGCTCGAGGAAGTAGTAGGGTTAGGTCATGTGGGCTTAGTATACTGCTTAGGAGGGTGTACAGGAACTCCTTTCCTTGGCACTTTGTATCACAATTGTGCTTTCACTGACCTTGCAGGTGATTGTTTCATAGTACTGAATCCACAGGGGCTGGGGTCTTTATTCATCAGAGTCAAGTTTCTGCAGGAAAGCGTGGCATGGTCTAGATTGCTCAGATGTGGTTTTAAAAGTCGAGAGGTCCAGAGACACTGGAAAAGATATATAAGGGGTCTGACCTTAGGATAGACATCCTGCTACGTAAGCTCCCATGCTGTGTACCGAAAGCAGCTAGGACAAGAGTGGTAAACGCTCTCTTGGAGATGGCCCCGTGTATACACTTCCTGTTACAGCAGCAAACTGGAAAAGCGGGAGCCAAGTAAAGGGGTGCTTCCCATCTTTCTGGTCCTTTATCACCGAGCTTGGCAGTAGCCCTCAGCCATAAGCCCAGTCAAGCAGCTCCTTAAACGAGCTGCCATCCGTCTGAGCACATTTCCATAAAGTTCACCCACCACAGTGCATCTGAAGCTGTAACCCTGACTAATGAGACCCAGATGCTTTGGGAACCAAGCAACAGGGTGGTGAGTTGTCTACTAAACATCTGGAGTTTTTGCTTAATTGTAACAGGGTAAGGAGAAGTAAGCTAGAGATAATTTGGCACTATCATTAAGTCACATGAGTAAAGAATATGTCATTGGGACCTTTTCTTTTTTGTTTGTTTATTTTTGTTTCTGAGGCAGGGCCTCACCATTTTGCTCAGGCTGGTCTTGAACTCCTGGGCTCAAGCAATCCTACCTTAGGCTCCCCCGTAGCTGGGACTACAGGAGCCGCTGCATCTGAGTCTTTGGGGGCCTTCTTTTTTTTTTTTTTTTTTTTTTTTTTTTATGTGGGTACCAGGAGTTGAACTCAGGACCTCGCACTTGCCAGGCAGGTGCTTATGCCACTGAGCCATCTCACCGGCCCCTTTGGGGGCCTTCTTAATGGTAGTAATGAAAGTTCCTCTGGTGTTCACCCTGGAATTTCTTTCTCTCTAGCATCTGTTAGTCACGGCTCAGAGATTCACAGTACAAATCGAAGAGAAACTGCTCCTCAAACTGCTGAGTTTCTTTGGCTATGACCAGGCAGAGTCAGGTAAAGTTAAATGTTCGGTATTTGTATCTGGGGTTGACCCATGGATGATATATTTTAATCTGTTAAAAACAGGTGGCCACCGGATGTTTAGCAGGCTCCCTTTCTACTTTGTAGCCTGAGCGAGCTGCTGAGGTGTTTTCTCTGCTGTCCCTCCAAAGTGTTGCTTGTTATCTGAATCATGTGCATGAACTAGGCAGCCGCGGGTGGGTCTGGGTATCCTGAATAGCCAGCGGTAAGCAGTGTAGTATTCCTCTGGGCTTTGCATTTTTTGATTCATCTGCTCTAGTGTAACAGAAATGATGTTAGTCATTTAGCAAACCACTTTGTTGCCTAACCTTTGTTTATTAAACAGACTCAGGGCCAAGAATCAGAAATCCCTCTGGCAGTTCCTTTAGTTTAGTTGAGTAAAAAAAATAGGTTAATCTCAAATTAGTGCCTTTTGACATCCTTACCCTTGCGCCTTAATGTAATTGTAAAGGTTTCTAGTTACTCTTTTTGGAGAGTGAAGTAAAATAAGCTGTTGCGAAGCTAACATTTCCAAGCAGTACTACAGAAGGTTTTTTTGTTTTTTTGAGACAGGGTCACACTGTGTAGTCCAGGCTGGCCTTGAAATCACTCTGCAGCCCATGCTGGCCTTGAACTTGCAGCAATCCTCTTGCCTTTCCAGAAGTAATTTAGCTGTTGTCTCCTCATTTTAAGTTCCTCATCATAGCCTTTCCCCCTGCTTTTAGGTGGACTTTTCAGGGCTATATATACAGCTTAGAAAGAAGTCAATAATGCTTAGCCTTTTGAAGCCTAAACTAAATAGGTTTACTGAAGAAATGATAAAGAGACTTTTGTGTTTGTTTGTTCATGTTAACTAGGGAAAGAAATCACTGCGAATGTGTGTACAAATGTACATATAATGCAAGAAAAATACTTCTGTTCTTTTTATCCTAGATTTAGAATTAAGCTTAATGAGTATTTGGGGATTGGCTGAGGATATTGCACAGTGGTAGAGCTTGTGCCTATTAGCATATGCAAGACCCTGGGTTCATGGGCCGGTGAGATGCCTCAGCGGCATAAGCGCCTGCCTGGCAAGCGCGAGGGCCCGAGTTCGACTCCCGGAACCCACATACAAGAAAAGGGGCCGGTGATATCGCTCAGCGGCACAGGCGCCTGCTGGCGCACAAGGTCCTGAGGTCGACCCCCGGTACCCACAAAAAAAAAAAAGACCCTGGGTTCAATCGCTGGATTGCAAAAAGCAAAAAAAAGAAGGTGGGAGGGTGAGAGCATTTGGGATTAAGAGCTATATCCTGTCTGTTTAATGCTACTTTGTGTTGGGACTTAAATGTCCATTTGTATTCTGAGAGCCACTTGAAAGCCTGCTGGCCAGGTATCCATTCTGCTTTGATGTCTTCCTGAGTTTTGCTTTAAATTCGATAGGTCATGCTTTTCTTGCAAATGTTCTTATAAGTTGCTCTAATAATTTTTCTCCAAGAATTGCATAGTAGATTTAGACTTTTGCAAAATTCTTATCTGCCTTTCCTCGGAGGATTGCCTCTGTTTTCAATAGCTCCTTCTATTTCCTGAGCACAGATATGCAGGTCTCCGTTACAATAGTGTTTTTCTGTAAGTAGAATCAATAATAGCTTATACCATAGATTTGTTTGCTAGGTAGATACGTGCAGTCTCTCAGGTTTTCTTTCTTTTTTTTTTTTTTTGTGGGTACCGGGGGTCGAACTCAGAGGACCTCTTGTGCCAGCAGGCGCCCGTGCCGCTGAGCGATATCACTGGCCCTTTTTTCATATATGCGTACCGGGAGTCGAACTCAGGACCTCGCGCTTGCCAGGCAGGCGCTTATGCCGCTGAGCTATCTCACTGGCCCTTTGGTTTTCTTTCTAAGGCACATGAATCTGAGGCAAAACGTGCTGCCTAAATGCATGTGGATACAGCATCGGGTGCAAGGAACATTTTGCTACGCTTGAGCTATGTCAGTCCTTTTTACTTCGTGGGTTGGCAGATAAAAACTCTGTGTTGATTATTCTATTTAAACTGATGCCTGTCATTTGCAGAGGGTGCTGCTTGTATCAGTGTCATTTTTTATGACCTCAGCCCAGTTCTTTTAAATGCATTGTTTCATTCAGATTCATTATTTAATTGGTGATATTGATCATTATTATTCACTGGTACACAACTCCAAATCCTTATTTGGATATCATATTATGAAATAGTTAAATAATCTGGATCATAGGCAACAACAGTAGTTATAGGAGGCCTATGGCCAGTAAACACACTTGTGATCTTTGGCCTTCCCACCTGGATTATTTTTTCTAAAGATGGTATTTGCCAGATGGCATCAGCTCACAAGTTATAAGACTAAGCTAGTTGATATGTGTGTGTGTGTGTGTGTGTGTGTGTATGTGTGTGAGAGAGTGTGTGTGCATGAGCGTGCGCCTGTGTATGTATGTTACTAGGGATTGAACCCAGAGACTTCACACTAAGCTATGTACTTAGCCTTTTTTATTTTGAGTCAGGGTCTTGCCAAGTCACTATATTGCCCAGTCTAGGTTGAACTTGTGACTCTTCTTCTTCATCCTCCAGAATAGCTGAGATTTATAGTCATGTGTCATCACGCCTGACAGTAGTCTACTTTTTTTGAGAAATATGAAGCAGATCTGCTTTTATAAAGTAGTCACATCAGGCTGGGTGTCATGGTGCACACCTGTAATCCCAGCACTTGGGAAGCCGAGGCAGAAGGATCACTTCAAGTTCAAGGCCAGCCTGAACTACATACTGAGACCCTGTCTCAAAAAAACAACAAAAAATGTCACATCAGGATGCAGTGCATGTCACTAATCTCTCAAAAACTAGAGAGAGAGATGTTTATATTTTTGATGAGTTTTTCAATGGAAATATAAGTATTTGAACCATGAGACTAATAAGATTTCTTTTGAAAATTCTGCCTTTGCACTAGAGGTGGAAAAATATGACGAAAACCTTCACGAAAAGACCGTTGAGCAGGGAGGCACTCCAGCTCGGTACTACTTTGAGAATCTCAAGATCAGCGTCCCCCAGATCAAGCTGAGTGTGTTCACCTCCAGCAAGCTGCCCCTGGACCTCAAGGTGAGCTGAGCTCAGGACTTTCCAGGCACAACTTTCTCCAGAGAGGAATGAGTACGTTGACTGCTTGCTTCTTCTGTCCGTCATCAGCATTCATAGCAGGTTTTTTTATGTTTCCTTTTTTAGATGGTTTATTGACTCATATGTGTGTCTTTTTGTTTAATGTTTAAATATGACTTTTCTATAGATCAAGAAGTAGCTACAGAGAATAAGTACAGAGAATTATGTAAAACCTGCCTGCTCTCTCTGTAGCCTCTGGTTTACTCCGAGACTCAGGGAAGACAAAACCAAGACCGACACTGTATCTTCCTTCATGCCCACGACCTGCCCTCCCCCCCAGTTCTCTCTTTCCCTCCAAGTGTCTGCTGCCCTGGGGTCCCTGTCACTAGGAATGTGTGCCACCTCAAGGAAGACAGCCTCATACCCAGATGTGACCTCATCTGCCAGCCACCAATGGATGCAGTCTGAGCACCATCTTCATTTTTAGCATTAAAAAACATTTTAAGTAAGAAGATTGGGATTTAAATCCAGCCCTATCTGGCTAATGTTCACATTTTTTTTTTCACTAATTGTGCTGTCCTAGAACATAAGGAATTAGGAGAATTTTTGACCTGTGAGTCCTCAAAGATGGCCTTTCTTGGTAGACAGGAAATTGAAGTTCAAAGTGTTTTGTTGCTCAAGCCTGGCTAGCTAGGCAGCGATAGGAGTGGGGACCAGGCGATTGTTAGGAGATCTTTCCTTTGTCTGGCTCTTAATCTGCCTCCTTGCTGCTTGTACCCATGGGTTCTGCTTCTTTCTGCTGCTGTGCTTGAATGCAGTTTATCAAGCCCACCCTTTTCCCACTAATCACTGTTTCCCACTCCTTCCTACTGCCGTATGCTGCCTCCTATCAGATGCTACAGGATGGTCTCTGTTTCTGAGTAGGAACAGCTGGACACCTGAGCAGATGAGTAATAAATCTGGAGTCCCAGATTCTGATGCTTGCATGGGCTTTTCTGGCTGCACAAGTGACAGTGTGGGGACCATGGCAAGTGCGAGTGTACTTCTTGGGGGAGCCGTGCAGCTCAGCGCCAGCCGGCTGTCCTGGGGAGGGAATGTAAGCCCTGTGTTGCCAGATCTTCATATTTTTTAAAAAGAAGCCGGAAATCTGGATTTTTATGTGGAATCTCCTGGTTTTCTGAACATTGGCAACCAATTCAAATTTTTTTTTTTTAAACTTTGTGGGCCTAACAAAACACATGTGTGGGCCTCCTGTGACCTGTGGTCTGCCAGCTCACAACTTCTAAAACAGACCTGTAGGTAATAAGACAGTAGTTTGGTCAGGATCAGATTATATTTCGACACAGGTAGGGAAAGGTGACTGCTTCATTGAAGTGCAAGCAGAGGGTGAACAGCTGGGAGGGCCAGGGAGAAGCATTCTGAGGACAGTGCAGAGTAATCTCCTCCTGCTGCTGCCCTGATGCCTAATTTGCTTTAATTTCATGTTTCCCAGGAGACTGAGGTACTTATAGTTAGCATGGGAGTGAGGGGAAAACCATGGGGAAATACTATCTTGCTAATATCCACAAGCATCCACTTGACTTCTGTGACCCTTTGCAGTGGGCTCATTTGATAAAGTATATTTCCCCAGAACCCTTGGCACTCGCCCAGCAAACCAGTGTCAAGCATTTTCTGCAAGTTGAGGACTTCTTGTTTTTCAAATCATTGTTCTAATAAACACAGGCACCTGACTATTCCTTGAAAATTGCTCCCAGCAGAAAACTGGCCCAGACTGACAAAAGTATGATTCTCTGCAGTTGAAGTGGCTCCATGCCCTGGTTGGTTACATGGTCTCGATGCTGCCTGCACTCTCCCTACAGTAGACTGGAAATCCTTTACATCGAGTGTTTCATCTGGCACTACAGTGAAGGGACATTTTCAAATCATTATCGAACAAATTAAATGGCACGGCCATGTTAGGCAGTGTGTGGGGAACACGCCGAGTGTGATAATTTAATGTTTCTAGCAGGGCACTGGGAATTGAGGCTTCAGAGTATAGCTCTCAGCTTGTGGAAGTCACCATTTTACTGTGTCTTGAGTTCTCCTAGTGGAGTCTGGGGCTCATAAGATAATGTCATTTATTCAAAGAGTTTCCTAACACAGTAATATCCCTTTATTAGTCGCTCTTAGAAAGGGCAATATGCTCTTTTTGATGAATATATAATGGTTAAAAGTATATGCTTAGGAAATGGAGTCTTCTCCCTGAGCAGAAGTCACAAGAGTCTGACTAAAAGGTAACCATGTCTTCAGTGTTGAAGGGATAATTATCTCGATTCTCCTTACTCCCGGCCAGGAGCGGGGCTGTCAGACATCTCCGAGGGGAGCCTCTTCAGGTTTACACTGAGGGTACATTGTTGCCAGATACCATGTCTGTTCAGAAGGACTCAAAGCGTTTTCACATCTGCTATCTCAATTGGATCCCTGACTCTGGGATGGAGGAAGGGGAGGTAATAGCTCATTTCACAAATGCAGAGACAAAAGCACAGCATTCTCCCCCATCCAGCCTCCCCCTTATTCTCCCAAGTTCACATGTTAAGAGAGTGGCAGAGCAATATTGAAAATGCTAGGTACCCTTATATGTGTGTTTTGGGCTGTTTTTTTTTTAAGATCAAAGGAGTCCAGGAGCCTGTAAAAGGTTTCACAAGGTGGCCTACAGCCGTCTAGTTCCCATTTAGAGCATTGGGGTATTACAAAAGAAGGGCTTTAATTGAGCAATCTAGTTTGGAAGAAAACCCACATTTTAATGGTCAGAGAGCAAAAGGGTGGGGGTTAGGGGGAATTTTAAACAAAGACACTATTTAAAAAGCCTAAAACTGTCTTCTCAAAGGCTTGAAATAATTTGTTGGGAAACTTCAGACCCTTTACTTTTTTCCTCCCTTCCCTAAATAAAAACCAGATTTGTTAAAAAGAAAAAAGATTCAGTATTGTTAATTGTATTTCAGAAAGTGCCAGAGAGGGAAATATCCCTGTAGTTTTAAACACTGTCCCAAGAGGGAAATAAGCAAATACCCTGCTTCACATAAACAGTCTCTATGTACCATAAATAAACCTTTAAAGAATGAATTCCAGATAGTTTTGTTTAGTGAAGGATAAACTGAGAAAGAAAAGAACATGGCTCAGGGTGTAGCCTGTGACCTGAGACCTTCTGCGCAGGTATTTCTTCTGTGAACGCTATAATGTTTCAGCAGTCATTGTGTGGGGAGGTAGGAATAGACGGTTTCCTATTTTTATTAAGAACTTATGAGCACAGCATTGCTTTCTCCAGAATCCATTTTATAACAGGAAACTGTCTGGTACTTGAGTAAATAAGCACAACTTTGCATACTACTGTATTTTGTTAGTCATTTAGTTTTTACCAGAGAAAGCCCTGTTTGGCTTTTTCTTGTCCTCTCATCTCTTCTCCTTTGACCAGATCAACCTGAAGGTGGCAGAATAACTCATGCCAGTAGCTGTAGCTTAGCTTTTTCAAACAGGGGAGGGCTCAAAGTGACTGAGGATGATTTTTACGTGAGGGCAGGGATATTTGTTTAGCTCTAAGCACCTCAGTCATCCAGAGGGGACAGTGTTTGTGGTGAGGGTTTTGGAAATCTCAGAGTCTTTCAAGCTATGAGGACTGTTCAGTACTTGGTTGCAATGAGGAAGTCAGGTTAAAAAAAGAAAAAGCTTTCTGCCTTTAGTCTTTGTTTAATCCTGCTTCCTCTTCTCTGAGAAGGTAGTGCTCTGAGTTGCATTGGTAAAACAAAGTGCTGAACTGAGTGGCAGCACCTGGCTGAATAAGGCAGGCTCACTTACCTTCTCCTCACACACCAGAAGGATGAGAGGCTTGGGTGAGTGAAGCGTAGGAAGTTCTGGAGAAGTAATGTAATCCTGTGGCTTTCATGCTTCCTACCTAGTACATAGTTGCTGTTGTGAAAATGAACATGTGTAAATCTAATAGCCGGCTCTGTAACTTTAGACATCACTCAACATCTCCAGTTGTGTGCATGTGAGAGAGAGGGACACACAAAGAGAGAAGCTGAATGAACCGAGGGTGTTTGTAATCCCTAAAATGCTTTTCTCTGAAATTATTTATTAGGAGGTTGTTAGGGACTTCCCCAGGCAGCAGATGCAGTGGCCTTGATTTTCCGTCCTTGCCCATGCTGAGTCCTTTGCATAGTTCTGACTT
Source organism: Erethizon dorsatum (assembly GCA_028451465.1). NCBI lineage: Eukaryota > Metazoa > Chordata > Mammalia > Rodentia > Erethizontidae > Erethizon > Erethizon dorsatum. Next base: position 126,513,689 of record CM051827.1, on the reverse strand, counting down.
TTCATTCTGGACATCTGTCCATTCTGGAGCTCCTCTTCCTCTACTGCTGCTTCTCCGTCTTCTTCACTGTTTTCTTTTATTCTGCTTTTTCCCTCCTAACCTGTATGTTAAGGAGTCAGTTTTTTCTTTGTGAACTGTCTGGTCATGTCCCTTGTCCATGTTTCTACCAGGTTATTTTTTTTTCAGTCTCTGTTAGAAGCCCTTTATAGAAGTTTTGGCTTTGATGAAACTTGCACGTATTCGTCATTTTACTTTTTTTGTGTGTGTGTGTGTGTGTACCGGGGCTCGACCTCAGGACCTCGCGCACCAGCAGGCGCCCGTGCCACTGAGCGCTATCACCGGCCCTCTTTTCATATGTGGGTTCCGGGAGTCGAACTCGGGCCCTTGCGCTTGCCAGGCACTTACGCCGCTGAGCCATCTCACCGGCCCTACTTTAAGTGTGTGTAATTTTAAACTTCCAATTTTTTTATTTTTACATTTTTAAATTTATCAGTCTGTTGCCTTTTTGTATCAGAATTTTAAGTCATAAAAAAAGTTTTCTCTCTTTTAAGAAAATTTCTTCCATCCTTTCCTTAATTTCAATCCTCCAACCCATGTGCTGGGGATCAAACTCAGGCAGGTGGTCTACCACTGAGCTAAATCCCAACCCCTAAATTTCAATTAAATATATTCTTGTTCCAAAGGAATTTAAAGTAGACTCTAAAAACACATGCAAAAAGATTAAGAGTTGTTAGAAACATAATAGAAACACCATTAAATTGCAGATGAAATTTTAACTTACAATAAACACATTTTAATTCAGTGGGAAATTAGATTATTATAAAATTAGATTTATTCTTTTTTTTTTTTTTTTTTTTTTTTTTTTTGTGGGTACCGGGGGGACGACCTCAGGACCTCGCGCGCCAACAGGCACCCGTGCCGCTGAGCGATATCACTGGCCCCTTTTTCGTATGTGGGTTCCGGGAGTCGAACTCGGGCCTTCGCGCTTGCAAGGCAGGCGCTTAAGCCGCTGAGCCGTCTCACCGGCTAGATTTATTCTTAATACTGTACGTAATGGTAAATTCCAGAGATTTTCTGATGGTATTGGCATAAAAAGTATATTCATATTCAATAAAGAAGAATAGTTGCCATACCTTTTAAATCATGTGAAATAAAAATATAATCAAAATAGACACATCTTCAGAAGTTTTTAACTGGCTGGTAGCAGAACTTCAAAAAAGTCAGAGAGGAAAAAGTCTGAAGCCATTAGAAAGCTACCAAGACAGCCAGAATGGAGGATCCAAGACTTAGGAGAGGAGAGCTGCTCAGTAGGGTGAGTCCAACATTTATTTTGTATTTCTTCTTGTGGCTTTTTCTGATCTGTAAGCAGTGTGGGCCAAAAGGCAAAGAAGCAAGGAAGAAACCAGCTGCAAAGGGTTTTCACAGTGTCTTGGGGCCGGCAAAACAAAAGTTAGATTTCATTGCTACTGAGAGAGCTGGCATCTGAAGGGGCAGCAGCTTACAGAGAAGGGACAGGCAGAAAGCACACCTCCTGAGGCCTGTGTCAGTTTCTGAGTGACCTAGTCTGAGAGAAGCCAAGCAAAAAGTGGCAGCTAAAGAACTAAACCTTTCAGAAGTTTTTTGCTACTAGGGAAACTAAAACTGGAGGAATGGCATTGGTTTTCACTTGAGACAGCAAAAGAACCATACTAGATCTTAAAACGACTAAAATAGAACAGAACTTAGATATTTAGACTAATATTATTAGACTAATTTAGGCCTAATAGTAATGTTAAATGAATATTACTACTAATTATTGCTAGTGATTTTACTAATTACTACTAATATTAGGCTAATATCAATTTAGGACTAAATAGTAATATTGGGCTATTGCTATAATTATTACTAAAATATTGCTAATTATTACTAATAATATTAGACTATTAATAGATACTTAGATTAATATTATTGGACTAATTTAGACCTTATAACAACTAAAATAGACCAGAATTTAAAAATTCTAGCCTTGAAAAATCCCAAACCCTGGTTGGATTAAGGCATTGTAACTCTTACCGTAATTGCCTGGCAGAAGGTAAAGACTCACCGAAAATCTCTGTAAATTCCCATACAAAATGTCACATTCACTCACAAATTAGCAAGACTACTGTGAGATAGGACCAAGAGAAAAAACAGACACTAAACACAATCCTCTAGGTCAACTGGATGGTGGCATTTTCAGACACATTATTTAAAATAACTATGAATGTGATCAAGAAGGCTATGAGAAAAATATAATTTATTTTTAAAAATAAATAATGAGAACTATAGAACAGTACTTTTTCATGAACACAGAAGAAAGCTGAAAAAATATTATCAAACTAAAGAGAAACATATATAAGAAGGATAATATAACTAAATTGTGTTTGTTCCAGGAATACAAGTTTAGTTTAACATTTGCAAGTAAATTGTATAATTCATCACAGCAACAAAATGAAAGAGAAAAATATGGTTATCTCAAATGAACAAAAAGCATCTGACAAAGTTCAGCATCCATTTTTGATAAAAACTCAGCAAGCTACAAAAGGGAACTGCCTTAATCCAAGCAGGTATGACTGTGAAAGAATTGTAGCCATCGTCATACTTTGTGGTAATAGAAGATTTTCCTTGCCAAAAGGGAAGGATGCCCACATCACGCTTCTGGTCAGTGTTATACTGAAGATCCAAGCCTGTGCAATAAGGCAAGAAAGATTTGAGGAGGGAGGAAAAAAGGAAAGAAAACAGCTGAGAACTGGAAAGGAAAATTAAAACTGCTATTTGTAGAGAACATGATTCCGTATCTAGAAAATCTAAAAAGAATGTAGAAATATGTTATTAGGATGATTCAGTAAATTTGGTAAGATTATTGGTGACTATACATAAACTCAATTATATTTCTACATATCAGAAACAATTATAAGAAAAAAATGGAAGGCTGTCATTTCCAGTAACAATAAAAAAATTAAATGCTATATCTTATCTATTACTGTATAAGAAATTACCCACAAAATTTAGTGGTTTGAAACAACAACCACTTTACTTGCTCACAGTTCCATGGGTCAGTCATTTGAGACGGACTTAGCAGGGTGGCTGTGTTGGCCTCACTGTGGTTGCTTGTGTGACCACATCATCTGACTGTTCAGCTGATCCTGAGTGGGATAAGATGACCTCACTCACATGTCATGTAGTCACTGCTGGCTGTCAGCAGAACCTCCTTCCTCATGGCCTCACATCTTCAAGGGAGCTAGTCCCAGCTTCTTCACGTGGTGGAGGGCAGGGCAGAAGCTCCAGGATCTCCTGAGGCCTAGACTCTGAGCTTGTGCATTACTTTTTCTGCATCCTACTGACTGAAGCAAGTTACAAGGCTTTATGAAGACTCATGTGGAGGGGAAGTAGACACCACTTCTTGGTAGAAGATGCAGAGGGCTTGTGGACATGTTTCATCCACCACTGATACCTAGGGGTTTATTTATTTATTTATTTAGAGACAGGGTCTTGCTCTGTAGTTCAGGCTGGTGTCAAACTCACTGTGTAGCTCAGGCTGGCATCAAACTCACAGTGATCCTCCTTCCTCAGCCTCCTGAGTCCTGGGATTACAGGCGTGTACCACGACACCCGGCTCACTTAGGCGTATAGTGAACAAAAGTTGTATGAGACCTTTACACAGAAAACAAAGAAACTTTGTTGAGTGAAATTGAAGACCTAAATAGATGAAAGCATATGCCATGATCCTACATTGGAAGATTCAATATTACAAGGTTATTTTTTATAGATTCAAAGTCCTGATGAAAATTCCACGATGTTTTGTGGCAAATTAACAGGCTTTTCTAAAGTGTATATGCATTTGGAAAGTGCAAAGAGTAGCCAAGGTGGTCCTAAAGAAAAGGAACAAAGTTGGAGAGCTTATATTACTGGATTAAAAATCATTACAAACTACAGGAGTTAAGACAGTGAGGTATTGGTAGAAAGCAGAGCAAGATGAAATAGAAAAGAGAACCCAGAAACAGATACATAAGCACTGATAGTAAAATTCACCCTGTTGTGCAATAGACAAAAGTTAATGTTTTCAATAAATACTAGACAGGTAGATAGCCATCCAGAACAAAAAAAAAGTATTGATCTCTCCTTTATACCACACATGAAAATCAAGTCTAGGTATATTATAGATGTAAGTGTGAAGAGTAAGACAATAACCTTTCATGAGTAAACAAACGGAACTGTCTTTGTGACCTTGGTTTAGATAAAAACTTCATAACACAGAATGCTTTTATCATCATGGAAAAGATTGGTAAGATGGGTTTCCTGAAAATCAAACATATTTGACCATTAAAGGCACCATTTCAAGAGTAATGACACAAGTCACAGAACAGGAGAAGGTATCTGCAATACATTTATTCAACAAAGTACTTGAGTATAGTATATATGAGAAAAAGTCCGATAAAGCAGTAAGAAAATAGCAGACAGCTCTTTACAAAAGATGAGCAACAGGCTTGAGTAAACATGTTGCAAAAAAAAGGTATCCAAATGGCTAATATATTTATTAAAATGTATTTAGTCTCATTTGTCAATAGGAAATGGACATTAAAACCACACAGAGGGGTCATTACGCACCTATCAGAATACGTCTTTTAAAAAACTACCAAGTGTTGTTTATACTACGTGTTGATGAGATGTAGAATAAAGAAATTGTGCACACTGTGGGAAGAAGTGAAAACTTATGAAACTACTTCATAAACTCTTTGGCAGCATATGTCGAGGTTGAACGTGTACCTTCTTTGTGACCCAGCAGCTCTGCTTCTGAGTAAATACCCAAGAAAAATGCATTCAGGGCGCCCCCAAATGATGTGTCCAAAAATGCGCATAGCAACATTCCTCAGAGTAGCATGGAATTTGAAATGACTCAAGTTTTCATCAGTGATAATGATTAAGTAAATTGGATTTTATTTGTGCAGTGGAATATCATATAGTAATTAACATTTATAAACGGCAGCTATATGCATCAACCTAATATATCTCACATACTTAATGTTGTCTATAAGAAGTAAATACAAAAAGTACATACTGACGATTTGATTTATATAAAATTAAAAGCAGGAAAACCTGATCTGTGGTGATACAGTTCCTGAGGAAGGAGGGAGAGATAGCTGGGAGTCTGCAGGGGGTGGGGGTGCGGTGCTTCTAAGGTAGGGACAATAATCTACTCTGGGACCTGGGTGGGGATTACATCCGTGTTCTCTCAGGAAAAAATCATTGAATTGTGCATTTGGCTAGTGCACATTCCTCTGTGTGTGGCACACCTTGGTCAGAGAATAAAACCTGACAAACACACGCATTCAAAACACACCAAAAGGAATTATGCCATGAAGCCAACAGCGTTTATGTCTGTGTGGTGTGTGTGATGTGTCTGATGTATGTGTATATATATTTTCCCCTAATGTTTTACCTTTGTAATTATATGGAAAATCCTTATATATAAATATTAAAACCTTGACTCCTATATGAAACTTAACATGACTTGCAGCTTTCATGGAATCTGGAATTATAATACCCTAGAAAGCAGTCACACAGCTGAAGTACGTCATTTCCTTTTCTCCCTAACCAGGCCCTAAAAAGCACCTTGGGATTCCCGTTGATTCGGTTTGAAGATGCTGTGATTAATCTGGATCCATTCACTCGAGTACATCCCTACGAGACCAAGGAGTTCATCATCAACGATATTCTCAAACATTTCCAGGAGGTGAGCGTTGGAGAAGCACTTAGTGGCTGGACCATAAACAGAATGTTTGTTTTGCTCGTTTGGGAATCTTGGTTACTAAGACATCACTACAGAGAAGCCAGTGCAGCAGTCGAGCTCTGCTGTGTCACATCCATGAAGCTCCTATATATCTTGAAAATCCTGAGACAGTACATTTGATTTACGAGCTGTTTGTCCTGTCCCTCAGAGCTGGTCTCAGGGGCTTCTACTAGGTTAGTCACAACTCTTCGTGGTTTAATTGATGCTTTAATAGTGACGCAGAGTACTGGGAGCGCTTTATTTACCAGGCACGGTTCTACTTTCAGCAACCACACCGGTGTTCTTAGAGCCTGTGAGATCTTGCCCTTGAGTTGAACTTGCAAATTTCTTTTTTTTTTTTGTGGTACCGGGGTCGATTTCAGGACTTCATGCGCCAGGAGGCAGCCGTGTTGCTGAGCGATATCACCAGCCCTGTTTTCATATGTGGGATCCGGGAGTTGAACTTGGGCCCTCGCGCTTGCCAGGCAGGCGCTTATGCCGCTGAGCCATCTCACCGGCCTGCAAATTTCTTTTTTAACCAAGTTGGACATTCTCCATTTTGTATTTATTATCCAGACTGCACGGACCAAAATGTAAAGCCAAGCCATATTCTTCAATGAATGGATTAGTCAAGGTCATACTGAATTTATTAGCTTTCAAAGTTAAAATATATCCTATTCTTGCTTCCTTTTCTGCCTCCCCCATTTCCTGCCTTCACTTTCCTAATTGTGATATTCTACCTAAGTGTAAGGAGGTACTGTAGATACCACTCAAACCTGGATCAGGCAGTCAGAGGTACAAGAAAAGTGGAGGATTGCTTCCGAGGCCACCCCTGCACAGCTGAGGAGGAGCCTGAAAATCTCCCTCCTTCGCTGCTCCTGCTCTCTTAATGGGGGTGTTAGAGAGTATGACAAATATACTAATAAATACTTAGGAAGAATCATATCCATCCCATATCTATTTTTGTTCTTTTTACATAGTTTTGAAGAGTATTTCTGAGTGTACTGAATGCAGTCCCTGGTGGATATGTATTGGGAGAGGTTTGGGTGGAGCAAATGAAAGGACAGACAATTTTTTTGCAGTTGATGAAGATTTATTAAGTAGTTGTTAATAAAAGGTAATGGGAATGGAGGACAAAACAGCTTTCTAGCCTCTTTATTTGGGACACTGATATCTGCATTTATAAACTGGTGCCGATTTGATTTTCTTCTCTACTGCATTTGGCAGGAGCTCCTCAGCCAGGCAGCTCGAATCCTGGGATCAGTGGATTTTCTTGGCAATCCCATGGGGCTTTTGAACGATGTCTCTGAAGGAGTTACTGGACTGATAAAGTATGGAAATGTTGGGGGCCTTATCAGAAATGTTACACACGGCGTGTCAAACTCTGCTGCCAAGGTAAGGAAATGGAGGGGAAATTGCATTGTGTTTAACCCCCATGAGCCCTCTACATCACAGACCTTCCTGATAGTTCACAGGGCACAAGAAGCTGCCTTCTTGGCCTTTGCCTCCTTTTCCCACCTCTCCAGTGGCCTGTCACTAGGACCAGTGAGCATCTCCCAAGCCTTTCTTCCTCCTTCCCCTCCCATCCCATTGCCTCAGCCAGGTTCAGTACCTCTCCCCTCTGGGTCACTGCAGCCACCTCTTGACCCCTGTACTCCATGGCATCTTTCATGCCACCAGATGTTGCTTTTTAAAACATGGAATTAAATCAGGTCTTCTCTGGCCTAAAATATACCAGCGAACCTCACAGCTGACAGGGAGAGTCCAAACTGAAAATATGACCTTCTGTGGTGACATGGTCCTTCAGGTCATCTGAATCCAGTGGCCGAAGGGCAGTAGGCTAGTTCTTCTGCCTCTGGAGCCTAGCTGACCTTCGTGTTCACAGATGTCTGATTTTGTTAGTCCACTACTGGTTTTCCAGCAGGAGCTGCTGTAGGTTTGAACTGGAGAAGGTGAAAGCGGTTGAAGAGTAGTTGCTGTTTGACAGCGTATAAAAGGCCTCTGAAGGGCTCTGCTTCCTCCCCTTGCCTTTTAGCTCCGCCGGCGCCTCATACAGAGATTGCTGTTTCGTGAGTGCACTTCTGCTCGTTCATGTGGGCACTTGCGCTGTGGGCTGCGGGGTGGCAGAGGCTGAGAGAGACTTTGGGGAGTTACACAGGGATCTGCCTTCAAGAGCAAAGGAGGCATGGGCTTGGACAGCTCTTCTGCATTACGTGGCACCCTTACTAGCAGTGTGCGAACGCTGGAGACGCGTCCCTTTGTTCCAAGTTATTGTCTGGAGATGATAGTTCTCGTGTCAGATCAGTTTCTTCAAGACAGTAGTGTTATTGAACCAGACCAAAATGTGCTGTTTGTCTTGTGGTTCAAAATAAAGAAAATTTATTTTTAGAAGGAAGGGTGAAAAGTAGCGGCTCAGCTTAGAGACGGGTAAACTCGGGCTCACTGTCTGATGTGCACATTTCTGCCTTGACTCCTTTATGTAGCCCTTGGGCCTTCACCGCCAGGCAACATAAAATCTCATGGTGGTGGCACAGATTTTTTGTTCTTTTAGCTCCTGGGCTTGACATAAACAAATACACCTGAATATTTAGTTGTAACCGCCCAGTTTAAAGATTTTATTGCATTTTTTAAGCCATATTAAATTCTGATTAGCATAGGAAGTCTCCTTCATCAAATAATTTCTGTCTTTGTGTTTGTACTCCTGGGCTTTAAAATAATTTGAAATATGAATGTGCGCATGGTTTATTGAGAGGCTTTCCTCAACCTGAAATGGGAATGCCCTCGCTCTACAGGCTCATTGTGAGAATAAAATGAGAAAAATACAGATGAGGATGAGAAATGGAGCATCGCATTGTCTGTAATGTTTGCCACAAGACGAGCTATCAGGCCACCATTAGTGTCCTTGAAGTGAAAGTCCACAGAGGAGGAGAGACCTGGGTGCTGAGATGGGGAGAGTTGGAAACCCCATTTCTGGTCAGTTTGGCTGTTAGGAAACTTTGATTTTGTCTTCTGGATGAGGATGGAGAGGTTGTTAAGGGACCTGTAACTTCTTGACAGGTGAGGCCTCTTACAGGTTTCTCCAGCATTTCCTTGCAATACGCTAGTGAAAACTGTGAGCCTCCTCCTTACCCTCTCTCCTGGGTAGAAGTCTCATTTGTTTCCTAGTCTTCTCTTTCCCCTGGAAAACTCTTTTTGAAGCTTAAGGGACTTCTTAAGAAGTTTAAGAGTCCTCCCCATCTGTACCTTCGCCCCAGGTCTGTAAGGAGGCCCACTGGCAGGGATCATACGTTTTGTTGGATATCTTACTTTATATTATGATTGGATTTACGTAAGGGGCTTTGCAGGGCCTGAGTCTCCCTGAATGGGACCCTTGCTCCCACGTGGTTGGGATCCTTCTTCACATATTCATCTTGCCTTTAGTAAGCTAATCAGTGTTGGAGTTACAGGCTGCTCTTGACAGGGATTACTGTATAATTTATTTTGATAGCTGAAAGCCTGTGATTGTTACTGTGTAGTCCATATATCTCTCAGACGAGAAAGCAGGGAAACTTAAAATTGCCACATCACATTGGAAATGGATCAAAAGCTGGCCTATCATCTGAACTCCCATTTGGGTTATCTTTGATTCCATGTAGGTGGTTGGGCTAAAGATCTCCATTTTCTTGTAGTTTTGTGGGCTGACATCAGACTGTTAATGTTGCTTTGGGGGAATGTTTTGTTTGCTTCTCTGTGTACACAGGGGAAATTGAAGGAAGTGCAAGTGACCACAATAATCAACTTTTGGCCTGTGGGAAGTGTTCCTGTAGAGAGCAGTGGAGTCCAGTGATTAAAAGGGCCAGGGAGGACAGAACTGCACTTCCTGCCCCTGGGACAGACAGTCCCACTGTGCTGCAAGGAGCCCAGTGCTTTGACCTGGCTGGAAGGGCTCAGTGTAGAGTGGAAAGATCCCTTAAGCTCCTTAATTATGAAATGGTTTCTTGGCGTGTTTCTGGGGGGAAGGTCTAAAGTTTTTATCGGAATCCCAGGAAGATTCTTGTCTCCAAAAGATCACAGACTGTTATTGTATGCATAGGGTTGTATATAAGGGGAGCTCAGGGCTGGTAGTCAGGACTGAGCCTCTGATCCCATTTCTGCCTTTGAAAAATCTTTTCCTTTGTTAGTCTTGAGCGTTTGTCTTGTTTTTATTTTTTGTGGGTACTGGAGGTCGACCTCAGGACCTTGCGCGCCAGCAGGTGCCCATGCCGCTGAGCAATATCACCAGCCCTTTTTTCGTATGTGGGTTCCGGGACTCGAACTCAGGACTTCGCGCTTGCCAGGCAGGCGCTTATGCCGCTGAGCTATCTCACCGGCCCTGTCTTGTTTTTTAAATCCATGAAAAGGTAATAGAAATTTTGTATCCTGCTGACCTGAGGAGCACCAGTGATGAAGTAGGTGAAAGAAAAGCCAACAGGAAGTTAGAAAGGAAGTTACTCTGTCACACGAGAAGATAGCAGGCCTCACGTCTTAGGCATTTGTGGATGAAGTATTCACAGCACATTTTTAATTTTGGCTCTGCAGTGTGGCCACTTCTGAGATTTCTTATTTCCTAACTGTTGTTTTTTGTTTGTTTGTTTGTTTAATATTGGCTTCAACAAATAATGTATCTCCCTTTGTTGCCATCTGTTCCTCTCTGCTTTCCTTCTTGTCACTCAGCCCTCAGAAATCAACTTCTGGATTCGGTTTGAGATGACATAACTCGTCTAGCCACTGAGCTGTAAGTCTGTTTTGCACAGCTCCTCTGCCAGCTCTTGTCAAGGTGACTCTACCCCTCAGTAGCGCCTCGAAGTTCTGACCTCCCTCCTGAGACTACAGCAAGATGGTTGCTTCTGGAAGCCTTTCCAGGAATGTGGCTTTACAAAAGGGACAGCATAGAACATTCCAAAACCCATGTCAGACAACAGGTTTCTTTTTGCAGCATGAATTGCAAATAGAATGCTTTCTCCTAATTGTGTTACGTGAATGTCTGCACTACCCTCTAACTTGTTTGAAAGCCAGAGAATTGGGAAGACACCTCTCATTGAACAAACTTCCTTTCTCATACTGATTTCTTATATAGATTCTAACTTATCAAAAAGATAATTGTATACAACTTTCACATACTTAAGGAGAATTACTATATAGCTACTATATAGCTTCATCAAAAAAATGAAACTTCTTTTTGATCTAAAAGAGCCTCAGATGTTAACAATAGAGCCAGTGGTTCCATTCTCTTTTCTGTTCTTGTAGAATCAGTGTTTCCTCTGCACAGTGTCCCTGTTCTCCCTAAGAGAAGAAAGCCAACAGCGTCATCTCTTTCTGCAAAGAAGAGAAGCACTTTTGGTGGTCACTAATGGAACCTCTACTCTGTTCTGTCTTCTTGTTCCTCTCTGTCTTTATTAAGTCAATATATTATGGTTTTGATCTGAGTACTTTGTTGATGCCAGGTATGTTTTGATTCTGTGTTCATAAATGCAAATACTTTAACAATTTCTCTTGTTTTTAATTGAAATTATTTTCATCATGGTCAGTTGTTATTCATGGAAATTAGAATTCTTTGTTCATTATTTGCTACATGCATTTTACTGATACCTCTTGAACTTGTATGATTGGTTTATATCTTTCTCTCTTGCTTTGTTTCATTTATTTCTACCCAACATAAATTTTCTAACACAAACTCTGTAGGTCTATATTTTTGTTAAAGAGATAAGACTTTTCTGTTGGTTTTTCATTATTATATTTTATTGTTATCTTAGCCATCACCTTATTTTAAATCAGTTTTGTTTGTTATGAATTAAATAAAACCCTTATAGTTGTGTAGTATTTCCTGCTGCCAACAGCATTAGTAGAGAAAGGTCTTGGAGCAGCGCCGGAACGCTGCGCTGCGCTGCCGTCTGACCACGTACTGGTTTGTAAACGTTTCCTGTGAACGTTTTCTGTCTGTCAAGCCTGGTGACAGACCCTTTATATACGTTGTCTTATGCTTGTTCTTCTCTACCCTGCGAATCAGCATGTGAGGCTTTCAGAAATTAAGTGATATTTTCAAAGTTACACAACAAAAAGTGACGGGGTAGACTGGATCTAAATCTAGCTAATTCTAAAGGCCTTGTTTTTTCCTACATGATATTTTTCCTTTGTGTGTTTAAGGCTTTTTTCCAAGCACTTGAGAGAATATAAAATATTAATTACTGCTAACTTCCCACTAGAAGCTGATTATTTGACATCACTTTGTTGGCTGGAAAGTTGACCACTGTCATAAGCAGTGACAGTGGGTTTTATTTAATTCATTAATCACCCTGTCCAAAGCAGGACTCTGGGATGTAGGTGCTTGTGGTCATTCATGGGTGGGAGCCCAGGATCTTCACCATCCTTTTTACAAGTAATAAGAACCGTGGTGACTGCAAGTAGGGTTTTACTCAGGTGATGTCATTGACCATTGAGATAATCTAGTCAGATTAGGCTTTGTTAGCCCCAGTATGTAAATTTAAAGATGAAGGGTATGTCAGGCAGCTTTCATGTCTGTGACCAAATACTCGAGAAAAGCAATTTAAAGGAGGAAAAATTTATTTTGGCTCAGGGTTTCAGAGGTTTCAGCCCATGGTTCCCTAGCTCCATTGCTTGTAGGCCTGTGTGAGGCAGGAACATCATGGCACAAGAGCCTGGTGGGGGAAAGCTCCTTACCTCGTGGTACCTGGGAAGTAGGAAGAGGGAAAGAGCCAGAGAGAAATGGCCCAGGGGACCAGGTGTGGTCCCCAAGGTCATGCTACCACGACCCACGCCCTTCAACCAGGCTCCACCTCCTCTTTCCATCACCTGCCAGTCATGCCATCAGAGTATGATCACCAGTGGATTACTCCACTGATAAAGTTGGAGCCCCTCTGGTCCAATCATCTTCCGGAAGTCACTCCTCCAAACACATGGGCTCTCTGGGGTTTAAAGCATAACAGAGGCCCGGAGATGTAAGGTGAGTTGTCCAAGGTCAAACAGGCAACTGCAGAGCCAAGACCTGACCTTTGGACTAGCACCTCAGTTCTCAGTTGCGGCTGCTGACCGAAAGATTTACTGTAGACATTCCTCTGTATATTTAAAAGTCAAACAAGAAAGGGAAGAACCAAAAGTAAAAGCTGCCCCGCCTGTGGGCTGGGGATGCAGCTCAGTGGTAGAGCACTTACCTAGTGTGTGTGAGGCCCTGAGTTCAGTCCACACACCAAACAGGAAGGAAAAAAATGTCCTGCCTAGTCTCAGAATGAATTTTTATGGATTTAGGAAAATTGTTTGAAGATGAATGCGAGAAAGGGGAGAGAGGGAGAGAGAAAGGTTCTATTGAGATATTTCAGCAGACAGTCTAGCCAGGACTTCAGATAATGTTTTATTCCATTTCTTTGTTCTCTTTTGGGGGCAGCAGTGTGGGGATGAGGCGCTTCCCTTCCAGGAGAACCTTTCACCGCACTTCCTCCCGGGAAACTGGATCTGGGGCATTGCAGCCGGCCAGGGGAAACTGATTTTCCTGTCCCTGTGCTCAGAGATCAGCCGCCAGCCTCCTGTCAAATATGCTGTGGCCTTGTTGAGGGCAGGGAGGACCATCTGCCTTGGGTTTAAGAACAGCATTTGTTTGTGTTTGTTTGCAGGCAGTGTATTTAGAAGGCTCCAACAAGACTAAAAGCACTGTTTATTCAAGGCGAAAGTTTTGTCTTTGCACAAAAGAATGCACGGAGTGAGTGCCTGCACAGGTTCTGAAGGGGAAAGGCAGTTTATGACTTGTATCTGTTTTTGTCATTATGTATGACTGCTCCGTTTTATAGTTGAGCTGATTATCCCCATAATAGCTTTTCCATGTACCTATAAGCAAGGCGTAGGTGAATGCCTTCTCACAAGCATCGGGGCTTAGTGTGTTTAAGTTGGCACATGACTTTAGGTGAAATGAAATTCACTGCAGACAGTGATCTGTCCCTCTGAGAATGTAGTTTTCTAGTCTCAAAAATACTTTGATCTTAAATAAATCACCTGAGGGATTTCTTTTCCAGCCAAGAGAAGGTACATTCAAGTTGTAGGTAGAGAAATGATTTTGGCATCAGAGGTTTTATTTTCCTCTAATAATCTGAAAACTAAAATGATTCCCTTAGTATGAATTCTCTTTGGTTACAGGCAGATTTAGATGCTGAATGAATCATCCCCACTTGGTCAAATCTCAGACATCTGGGTGGAAGGGAAGTGTGCTTTGTGGGGGAGGGGAGGAGTAGTGGCAGGAGACTTGCATGTGACAAGAGTCCCCGGGCATCCCCACCAAGCCCTGCTTGTGGAGGAGCCATGGGCTTTGCCTTTCTTCTCTTCCCACCTAATCAAGCAGCTCACTGCCCTGAAGTGGAGGGGGACTGTTTCACCCCTGGCATCCTCTTTTTGAAACAAAAAGATTGAGAAAGTGTGAAATTTGTCTTCATTTCCTAATTGGGGTTTCAGTTAAGAACCAGGTTCTGAAGTTGCCTTCTTAGAGCTGAGTACAGTATGTTGTATTTCAGAGGGATTTACTTCATCTCTCCAAACTGCAGTCTGTTGTGGTGGAAATGATGCTAAGTTGAAAAGACAGAAAATATTCATGTTTGCCAAAAAGTGGTTTTCTACCCCAGTGTAAACATGGTTAAAGAATATGTTCAAGCTTTCTTAATCTGGCTGGATATTCCAGGGTTCATAATGCATCCTTTTCCCTTGGCAGACACTCAGTCTGTTTGGAAGGTTTTTTTTCCCTTTAGTTCTTCTCCCTTTTAATTGTTATCTTTAAAAGTCTCTCTGCATTTTGAAGAAAAGCTGATGTTTTCTTAAAGGGGATTTCTTAATATCATAATTAAAAATCAGAAAGGGATATAAAGAATGCAGCCATTGTTTATTAATTCCTTTATGTCTAATGTAAGACTAGGAGCCTTACATGTGCTTTCTCCTTTAATTTCCCCGATTTTACAGGTGAGAACAATGAGATTCAGGGTGGTCGTTCCTGTAACTGAAGCACAGGAGTGAGTGACTGTTAGAGCTAGAAGTTTTAGAAAAAAGTGGTATTGGGAGTCGGCCATTTTATTTTTCTTCCAAAACAATGCTTCTCAGGTATAAGCATTAGGTATATGCTACTCGGCCCACTGTAGAAGTCAAACCACACACAATTGGAAGCAACATGATTTAAAAGTAAAGCTCAAAAAGTCTTCCATCTGTTCCCAACTTAACTCCTTTGTGTTGGACTTTGGAATTTTCTAGCTTTAACTTCTAAGATTTCTGAATTAATCATTTCTGTCTGGAAATCCCTAACCTAGGATAAAAGTGTTGAATTGGAAAAAAAGAAATGGAAGAATTTTCTTTTTCCATATGGAAAATGTTTGTGTCGTAAGCGTGTGAGTATGTGGACGGTGCCGCTCACACACCTGCCGTGCTGGTTCAGGATTCGTTGAGACTTGAACCATGTCGCGTTGCAGCCTCGGGCCTTTGCTTCACCTCGGCCTGCCAGCAGACCTGAGCCTGGCACCATCCATGTGAGCAAGCGACAGGGACCTTCAGACCATTTTCCCTGTGGCTGTCTTCTTTGGAACCTCTGTGCTGAGTTGTAATTTCTTTAAGCTGTTTCCTGAACTTCGCTACTTTAATCATGTCTGAGCAGTTAGGACATTGTTTAGAAATATAGTTATTAGCACACAATACCAGGAACTAGGGAGAGTTGTATTTTCCCACTATCCATTCATGGAAGAAAGTAAATTTATTCTCCCCGATAGTCCTTCTCTTTCCTCTCCCTCTTCCCCTTGGTCTCGTACAGCGTTGTAAACTTTGTAGGGATGTTTGGTCGCAGTTCTGCGGGCAGCTTGCCTTCTCATGCTGAACGTGATACCACCACTTGTGCTAGGAAGCCGGGTGGAGAACACGGGGGGGGGGGGGACGATTGCTGTTCAGTGGTTAGTTCTGCTGACCTGTTCTGTGGTTTGCTTCTTGGAAGAAAGGAAATATGATGAACTGATAACAGTTTAATCATTCCTAATTGGAATATTAATAATGATACCACTTGATATTTGTCTCAATTATTAGTTGTTCATGACGGATTTATATATTTTTGATCCTTTCCATAAGCCTGAAGCCAGGCAAATATTACTATTACTATTACTATTCCTATTCCTATTCCTATTACTATTACTACGACCACGACCACGACTACTATTACTACCACCATTTTACAGATGAAGAAACTAAGAGTCAGTGGAAGGAAATAACTTGTGCAGGATGGCCTGACAGAAACTGGTAGAGCTTTGGACTTCTTCCTAGGTCTCCAGACATCTACTACATTGTTAGAATTACTTCTTGACTCTAGTATCTTACCTGATAATTTAGAAACAGGCTCTCTCTCTCTGCCGCAGTCTTCTACTGTCAGTGTGGTCTGTGAGCTTTGTTAGCAAGTCCTTTACTACAGAGTGGGTTTTGGAGAACAGAGGGAGGTAAAAGTCACTTTCTCTCTTAGAGGCTTATTGAATCATGTATTAACCATGGCTCTATTTATGGCCAATATATTGGAATCATATATTTGGGGATTCACAAAGAAACAAAACAGATGGTGAGAATAATTCTTTGAGCAAAATTTTTGTGGACCAGAAGGTGGTAGGGAGAAAACTTAAAGCTTACATGAGGATATTATGTTAAATAATTTCTACAGTGTTGGGGGAAAGAAAATGCCCCATAAAAGAGACCATGGAAGAATAAGGCAGATGCTTCTGGAGGGCTTCTCCTTTCCTTTCCTCATAGCCAAATGATGGCATGTCCAGGGCTACCTCGCAGGGAGGCCTGGCGTGTCCTGAAGTGGTGACACAAAGGTGCAGTTGGCAGTGAAGAAAAGCAGAGGACCTCGTAGTCCCCTCTAACAGGCAAATGGCTAAGGTGGCCTCTCTTTCCCTTTTCTATTCCATACCAGAGGGGAAGCGCCCCCCCCCCCGCTTGGCATTCCTGAGAACAAGGAAAATTTCTAGATAGGCATGAGGAAGCTGGAGATAAGTTCGAAAGTTCGAAAACTAGCTGGCATGTGGGGGAAGACAGGGTGAAGGAAGGAAAAGGAGCTGGCAGAGAGCCATCTCTCCAGATCAGTCTTCCTCTGGTTTGTTCCCCTGCTCCTTGCTGTGGGCTCAGAATCTTGCCTCTGCCTGGGGTATCCTGCTCCCCTCTCTGGCCAGTGGCTCAGAGTTTGTAAGGTCCAGGCCAAATGCTGTGTGGGAACTTGGTCTTTCCCTGCTTTGTGCTTCTGTCATGGAAGAGACTGCCTTTTCCCTTGGATTGTAACCGTTTGTGGACATGTCTCAAGCATCTGTCAGCAGATATTTATCACTACCAGTTAGGTGCTGGGTACTTAGGAAAGGGAGATGTTAATCTGTTATGTATGAGAGAGAGAGATGCAGCAGGCGCAGCAGACAGGAGTCAGTGGTCCTACTGTACAGAGCACATTCGAGACAAGTCCGGGGCACTCCAAGAAGGAAGTGCTGTGGGGCTCAGGGCTGAGGACGCTTTATCTGTTTCTCAGGGTGAGATTGGCTGCAGATGAAATGTGGAATGCCATTGTCCATTTATGCACTTGCATCCCTGAGTAGACTTAAAGGTCCTGGAAGGCAGAGATCTTATCTGACATAATTTTTTGCTGATTTCCCCGGTGACTAGCCATAAATATTTGCTGTAAGACAAATGGAAACAGGGCCGGTGAGATGGCTCAGCGGCTTAAGCGCCTGCCCGGCAAGCGCGAGGGCCCGAGTTCGACTCCCGGAACCCACATACGAAAAAGGGGCCGGTGATATCGCTCAGCGGCATGGGCGCCTGCTGGCGCGCGAGGTCCTGAGGTCGACCCCCCCGGTACCCACAAAAAAAAAAAAAAAAAAAAAAAAAAAAAGACAAATGGAAACGATCCAGGCTTTTATTTAGCTCAGAAGTGTTGACATGGTATATATTCAATGAATAGTTAGTAAATAAATAGAATACCTGCTTGATGTTTTCTGATTTTTATGTGAAATAAACAAAAGCTTTAGCAAGTTTATCCTTCCCCCCATATTCGTAAGCTGGTGGATAGTCAAAATCATGCTATAGAAGTACAGGTAGGAAGGGCCACTAACATTCAGAATCCTGTTTCCTTTCTTCCACGGTCGCACAGTTCTAGTGCAGTGCTCAGGTATGGCCTGCGCTGATCAGACACTGACTGGGATCTCCCTGGCCAGGCTGCACTGCCAGACCAGGCCCAGGCCGGGCTCAAGGTTGCGGGAAGGCTTGGGAGACTTACAGAGGAGAAAGACAGGCAAACCCAGTCTCTTTTATGCCAGTGAATTAAAATAATATTTGTGGGAATAATCTATTTGCTTTATTAGAGGAAAATGTGTAAGTAAAATTCTTGCAAGCTCTTAAATTTATATGATAAAACATTAGTTTGCAAGCATTAATTTTCAGTGTTTTCACTGAAATAAAAATTAAGGACTACATGCTTCCAAAAATAGCCCATTATTTCAGTTTTGTGGTGTGGTCATTGGGGTTGTTTTTTCTTCATTGGTAGCTGGGAAGTGGGCAAAGATCATGCCAAAGTTACAAAAGAAGAGGTACTAATGGCTCCTTGTAGTTTTACAGACATTTAACCTCTGTAGTGTGCTCCTGTTGCCATTTGATCTTCACAAACTTACACATTAAAGAGTCGAGGATTGCCCCATTGGACAGATGAAGAAATCGAGTCAGGTAATTGGCTTCTGGAGGGTCAAATGGGAGCTTGCAGAAGAGGATGAGATGCAGGGCTCTATCCCATGGGCCACACTGCCGCTCTAACCAGTGCCCTTTCTTGGGAGCAGGAGCACTTTCATGTGTGTGGGATCACGTAGCCTTGCAACATCCTTGTGGGGCCAGCAGGGCAGGTGTTGTCATCGCTTTCCTTTTAGTGACAGGAAAGGAGGTCACATGGGTCAAAAGGTTCTGCCGAGGTCTGGCAGTTGGTGTCGGAACGAGGGCTCGCAACGCCAGTCCCACTCTTTTCCCGGAGACCCAGCCTTCTTGGGGGCTCCAGCAGCACTGCCGGTGTGGCCTGGGCTGCAGGAAGCCTGGCTTCCGAGAAGGCCCTTCTTCGCAGCCTGCTGGCTGGGTCTTCTGCGTGGCAGCTCTCGGGTCTCAATTGGGCACACAAATCTCCAGTTACAGAGGCGCCGAGGAACAAAGCGAAAGGGGCAGAGCCAGAGGCTTCAGCAGCCTGTTTCTAGGGATGCCACCCCTTGGGATGTTTGGACTTTGTCTCGTGGAGCATGCAACCGAGCGAGGTTTGTGCACTGCTACAGAATAGTGGCCCAGTAATAGATTAACTAGACAAATTGGGAGCTTTGATGAGTAAGTTATGTGGAAAAATTAAAGTTCTTGGAAAAATTAAAATTCTTCAGGAAGAATTTGCCACTTATTTCTCTGTAAAAGATAAAATGTAACAGTGAACTATATCTAATTAGACACGTGTGTGTGTGTGTGTGTGTGTGTGTGTGTGTGTAAATGAGTTCGGAGAGAAGCCTTGTTTTTGTGATATTTCACATGGTAACTTTATCTTTAACCTCTGCCCTTCCATGAGTGCATCTTGTATTCTTCCTGAGCGATGTCTCAAAGCTGAAACTCTTCTTCCTTACTCCCGCCGAACGTGGCGAAGTCAGCTCTTCCTTCCTTCATTTGAATCCTTAACAGTCTCTGATATGTCTGTAGAAACTCTTAGGATAGCAGATTTGGGCAAGAATGTTGCATTCAGCTTTTAGCTGTCTCAAATATAGTGGAGAAACTGAGACTCAGTGAGGTTCTCATGGCTAATTTTAACCACAAGGACAGCTTTAAAATGCAGCCCTGGGCCGGTGATATAGCTCAGCAGCATAAGCGCCTGCCTGGCAAGCATGAGGTCCTGAGTTTGACTCCCGGTACCCGCATATCAAAAAACAAACAAACAAACAAAAAATGCAGCCCTGCTGTTTACAGACCCCTTTACCCTTCTGGGATTGAACCCAGGACCTTCTCACTGAGTTATATTACCAGCCCTTTTTAAATTAAGTTAAATTAAAAATTTTTTCAGACAGGTCCTCATGAAGTCACTAAAGTGCCCAGGTTGGGCTCAAACTTGCATCCTCCCATCTCAGCCTCCCAGAGTGCTGGGATTACAGGTGTGCGCTGGCTGCTGCCTACTTCTTGTCCTTTAGAAATGAGGGGTCAAAAAGTAGTGGGGTCAGAGCCCTGCCACTGTGGGCATCTGTGCAGCATTCTTCATGTGATGTTTTATCTGTTTATGTGTCTGTCTCCCACGCTGGACTGAGGACAAGGGACTAAGTCACAGTCATCTTGGTTGTTTTAACCCCGAGCACTGCGTGGTATGTGGAAAGCCCTCAAGGGTTTGTCGTTCCCAGGCGCCCTGTTTTGTGTAAAGGCCAACTCACCTGTGTGGGGAGGGAAGCAGGGCTCCTTTGAAGCACCCAGTGTCACTCGTCTTTCAACGGGATCTTGTCCAGCCAGGAAACTCATCAAAATTCATCTCCCCTGAAAACAAAACAAGACTTCCTTCCCTAGAAAGCCAAATGAGGAGCCCCTCCGTAATGAGATATGGAGGGCAACTGGTGGGATGAAGTAGAGATAAAACTTGGATGGACAGTCTTTGATGCTAAAATTAATATAACTTTGTGGGTTAAAGTGAAGTTTAAAGAGTTCTGTAAGTGTTCATGTTTGTCTCTATTTGTTATTGTAACCCTTGTCATTGGGTTCCTTCTAGTCTGTATAAAGAAAAGAAGAGAGAATCTTTAGTACTGATCTAAGCCTGGGAAGAAATGGCTGCTTGCCATTCCTCTAACCAACCCTGCAAATATAGTTGTGTTCAGTTGCCTGTGGCCTAGCGAGCCCGAAGGAACTTGAAGGTTTTGTGCTCGATGATAAGAACACTGTGTCTAAACTGCATGCCTTGAGAATCCTCCTCTGAGAAGGAACTCCCTGGGCCACTTCTGGCCGGTGCAAACAAAGTGGCTTCCAGGCCTGTCCCAGAAGGGAATGGGAGTTTGCACAGTTGGTTTCCTGACAGCTCAGTCACTGTTTCGTTCCTGACATGCTGTTCAAGGCCCTGGAAACTTCCCACAGGACTGTGTGAGTGTCAGGTATGGGGCGGAGTGAGACAGGCCAGGCTGGGGGTTCGGCCTGCCCCAAGGTGGTCGTTGTCAGGCGACTCCTACCCACACTGTCCTCCCTAGAGTAGCTGCTTGAGACCTTCACATTTTGTCTTTTTCCTTAAGCTGGGACACTTTGCCAAGACGGCAGACCAAATGGTGACGGAGTCTTGACCCCTCTCCAGGCCAGATGAACGTGGTCCCGAGTTGTACCAGGTCTGTCTTGGCGTACTCCTTTGGATTCAGACCTTGAAGCCCCAGGGAGCCCCTCTACAGCCGAGGTGTTTTGTCAGAGCAAGATTGCAAAGAGTTAACACTTTTGCTTTTTCGGAAAGTTATCTGTGAAGAGTATTAGTTGTTTAATAAAGCGTGCCTGCCCTCCCGATGAACCCGCCAGTGACTCTGCAGCTGGGGTCATTCCAAGTTCACGCGGTGGACTTTTGACTGCCTTCTGTGTCTGTGAAAACAGTCGGCAGCTCCTGCGGGGATCATTCATTCAGGCCTGTAACACAAAACTATTGCCAATGGGCACCTGCTGGGGCGGCTTCCCAGGAGGGCTGGGAGGGAAGATACCAAACTCCTCAGGCATCTGTGGAGATAAGAGCTACAGGGGCTCACTGGGATCCTGCTAATCAGGCCGCCTGAGACCCACTGCAAGCCAGAAGCCCGGTGTCAGGATGTGTTAGGGAGCGCGCTCCCATAGCACGGAGCTAATTAAAGGCCTGTGACAAAGACTAGAAAGAGTGCTGTGTGCGTGCTTGCGTGTGCGTGTGTGTGTGTGTGTGTGGAGGAGGAGGAAGAGAGGTTTGCAGTGCATTCCCCAAATTTCCAGCACATTCTTTATTTCTCAGAGCAGAAGAAAACAAATTAAAGAGTCTGAGCATTTGCTTATTTCTAATCTTAAATTGTCATTCATTCTGCCAGATAGTATATTGGTTTTAACTGCTCTTCTTAACGGCTCTTTTTATGAAATTCTATATACCATCAGCCCAATTTTGCCACATTTTCCCTGGAAACATCCTGTGCTTGAGATCAGCTGCTTGAATTTTACACGTTTCCCCAACTCCGACACGTCTCCCCAACTCCGACACGTCTAGACAATAAGTACTCATGTAGGCTGTGTCTGAGGCATCTCCATTTTGCTTGGAAAGTCCACTTGCCAGCTGTAGAGGGCATTGCTGGGAGAACTGAGTAACTTTTTGTGGGATGTGTGCGTTTGAATTTTAACTGCAGAGGCAGCTTGGTGTTACGGTCTGAAATGTCAGAGCATGCACTTTCTGTAAAATACCGGATATTTAGAGCGCAGTCCTCCATTTTCCAGTCATACGCACTTGAGAAAAGTTGATTTACCTCCTCTTTTATTTATTTCATGATGTATTCCCTGCATCCCCAACAAGCAGTAAACTAATTTATTTATAGGCGTAGGTTACTGGTAAATGTGTGGTGTTTTCTTAATCTGCCTGGTAATGATACATTTTTTGAAAGCAGTTTTGTTCTCACATAAGCCTAAGCCTTTTTTATATCCCTCTGATACATTTCACATAAATTTGTCTGTGTGCAGTGCAACATTTATATTAATCTTGTATTAATCTCATATTATTGTACTACATGGTAACAATGCTAGGAAATTCCGGTCAAAAGCTAACAGCCTGTTTCCTTGGTCCTGGACTGTGGGTATCTGGCTTTGTATGTATATCCCGCCCCCATAAGGAGTGACAACAATGTTAATTTTGTATTTCCTTGGCTTTTGTCTCCCATAATTTGTTGCCAAAGCTGATCTGGCAGCATGTCCACTTTCATGCTGTTTGTGAACTGTAGTTGCAGCGCGTTTGGAATGTTATATGTGGTACACTTTTACTGTAAGTGTTTATATGTTAATTACATTTACGTTTATTCCTGAGTATTACTGTATAGAAAACATGGGACAGGTACTGTACTTCTTACACAGTAAACTCACTTAAAGTGAGTTTCGAGTTTAACTTAGTAACTAAATGGGCATCTTTAAAAGTAATAGTAGCTGGACTGGGGATTCTGGCTCTAATTACATTAAAAGGTACCCCCCACCCCACCCCGTGTAATTAGCATGTGTGAGGCCCTGGGTTCAATCTCAAACAGCACCACCAACACCCACACACAGGGAACGTACTAGCGAAATGTATTGATTGCTTTGCCATCTGCCGGGCAGTATCCTGAGTCTCCACACAAACTGATTTGTTTGCTCCTCATAATGATCTTCTGAAGTGCTGGTTTATAAGTGGGGACACGGAGGCTCAGAGAAGTCAGGTGACTTGCCTAAGGTCGGAAGAATGCTGGGCCAAGAAGGTGGACTGACCCAGAGTACATATTCTTAGCTCTGGTGCAAGAGTTGCGCTCTATCTGGGAGGCTTCATTCCTGGACTCCTCTGCAGCAGGAATTACCTACATAAGGCTGTATTCTTGAGTGGGTACAGAGAATTTGAGTCACAGTTTAAAGTCATTTCCTGTAGTGCCCTCTTGTATAATTAGCTCTTTTGTAGATGCTGCACTATCTGGGCCAAAGTATGCAGCCACAAAGCAGGAAACAGTTCTAACTTGATCTGAGATACTTAGTGAAGGCATTTTAACTTCGTTCCAGCTCCACATACAGAGCTGACTAAATATAGATTTATGCAAAAGATATAACCTCCTGTTAACACATCTATTTATAATATGTGTCCAACTAGTTCCCAACTGTATGTGGACAACTGGAAATGCCAGGCTCTGTGCTAGGCACCAGGGAGACAACTGTGAATAAAACAAGGTCTTCCTCCCCCTAGGCTCACGTGCAGCAGGGGAGAAGGTTGTGTTCACAGTGCATGCAGGGAAGTGGTCCAGGGGCCAGGCTGAAGTCCACGTGAGTTCCAGTGGGGCCCCTAAAGAAGGAGCAGACCTCTGAGCCAGGGCCAGGAGGGCGTGCCCAGAGAGGAACGCAGGGCTGGATTGTGAGGTCCAAGGAGATGCTTGCCGTATGGCCGAGAGATGGAGGGGACGGGAGGAGGCACACAGGAGGGAGTGCGAGGTGTGAAGCTGCAGGGCTCGGGGAAGGGGTTCAGCAGCATGGAGCTTGGCAGTGGGCCACTCAGTCAGCCGTCTACTCAGGAGAAGACTGGCCCACAGCTCACACCACCCCCCGTAAGTGAGTGTAAAGGGGAAGAGAATGAGCTGAATGTTTCACTCTTCGAGCCCAGTATGGTTACGATGTGACTATGATCTGCATATAGACAGTGTTAACAATTGGCCTTTGCATGTGTTTTTGTGTACGTGGGCATAAGAGTTCCACCTTTCACAGAGAAAGCCAAGCTAAACAAAAACTGACAGCCTCCCACACGCTGGGGGAAGGGGGAGGCCTGACTCCCTCTTTATGTAATTGTAATTAGAGCTAAAATCAAACCAAAACATAGCTTGCTTGTTTTAGGTTGACTGCACCAAACCGTCCACTCTGGCTGGAGCAGCCCTGTCCGTTGCTCAGTCGTAGGCTGCCTTAGTGTCTGCCTGCGTGTCTTCACCTAGACGCGTAGGAAGCCTCCCTCCCCGAAGCCTAGAGCCCACGAGCCTGGGGTCCTTGTTAAAGGAAGAGGGGATCTTCGCACCTCCACTGAAGCACTGGGCTGGAAAGAAAGAAGGTTGCAGGCTCTGTCTTCGGCCGTGCTGCTCTGCATAATTTGGCACTCAGTAGTAAGTGGAGTGTTTGCCGTTGGTCCCCAGACCACTTTTTGGGGAATTATCTGACCCCATCTGACCAGCCATTAAATTGTTTGGCCATTCTTTTTACACATAGCTAGACTAGCTGTGGCTTAAAGTTGAGAGGAAAGAGCACATTACGCATAGGAATGTTTCATAGCTTCTACGCCCAACTGTCTCCAGCCCATCCATTCCAATCAGTAGGTTTTTCTCTGCAGATCTTTCCTTTCCAGATGTCACTCAAGACATCTAACAGCGTCCAAATTTTGGTGTGGAATTTTAATACTTCATGCGTGGATTAAAAGGGGACATTTACGTTTACCTTGAGGCAAGACTGACTGCTGTTTTTCCGCACACGTTTAGACTAAGGCCAGGTTTCCTGTTGACTTCTTGGAGCCTTTGAGCCTTAATGTTTTCCCAGTGCTCAGGACCATCGTGCTGGGAGGCATCCGTCCAGCTCTTGGGTGGGGAGACGGGCTGGGTCCTCTGACTGAGTTGCACCGAGGTTGGGCAGCTTGGCATACATGGTAAAGGAAGGCTCCTTGTCAGACCCAGCAGAATGTCTGTCAGCATGATACCTGTGTCCCTGTTTTCTCGGCGCACCTAGTCGTGTGTCCACCTCATCACCAAAAACTTGAAAATTTGTGGCTGGCCACTGTGCCCTGCACTTGGTGGACTGAGTCACTGTTACAGGGCTTGGAGAAGTTTGCATGTGCTCTGGACTCATTGTTTGTGCCCCTGCCCGACCTGTGTGTGGTTCTCCTAACTCTGAGGGAGAGGGGACTTTGGGAGATGCTTGGGTCTTGAGGGCAGAGCCCTTTTAACAGAGACCCCTGCTGGGTATAGTGGTTTATGCCTGTAATCCCAGAACTCTGGGAGGCTGAGGCAGGAAGATCACTAAGTTACAGCCCAGCCTGGGCTACTTAGGGACCTAGCGAGACCCTGTCTCAAAATAAAAAGCAAAAGGGCTGGGATGTAGCTCAGGCCCTGGGTTCAATCCCCAGTACAGGGGACGGGGCGGGGGGAGAGAGCCCTGAGAGCAGGCTCGGCCCTTCCTCCACGTGGGGTTCTATTGAAAGATGGCCCAGACCCTCCCGACACACTGAATCTGCTCTTGCATTGACCTTGGACTTCCGGCCTCAGAACTTCCGGCCTACTGATGATAAGCCACCCAGTTAATGGCATTTTGTTGGAACAGTCCAAATGAACAAGGCAGCGCATAACACAGGATGCTATTTCTTGGAAATTATTTTATTTACGGTTTCTGTTTTCCACTCATCTTTCTGTGTTTGTGGGGAGCTGTGCATAGTACTCATTGACTGTGTGAACCTCAGCATCTCACTCATCCTCTGTGAACCCCCGACTCCAAAAGTTCCAACACTTGAAGAAAGTTAACCAGTGTCAGTCTCAGGATGTACGCACAGTAAAGCCAACTGCTTAGTGTATTCTGGTCTGAATTTTCTCTCCACAAATATGCCTAGCTGTGGTGTGGTCACACACAACGCCTGGATGCCTGCAGTCTGAACTAGAATGGAAAATCTGAAATTTAAAGAACCTGTACAATACTTGACGGATTCCTGTGTGCCAGGTGAAATTTGAGGTGCTTCATACCTTTTTTTTTTCATTGCTGGGGATCAAACCCAAGGCTTTGCTCATGCTAGGCACCAAACTGCACCCCTAGCTCCTTTGCAGTTTTTTGAGACAGTGTCTCGCTAAGTTGCCCAGGCTGGCCTCAAACTTAGGATCCTCCTGCCTCAGCCTCCCAAGTGACTGCCAATATAGGCTACTGTGCCAGGCCACCTTATATGTATTTTATCAGTTCTTCTGCATCCTCCCATAAATTGTTCAGATACCTTGGAGTTGTTCTTGCAACCTTTTTGTTGCACCACATGTCCAGTCCATCAGCAAATCCTATTGGCTATATGAAAATCTGGGCATAGCTAAAGACATGGTATTTGAAAAAGATCATACCTCTTTGAAATACAGAATTTCATGTTCAGATGCTCAAACAGTCTTTTGGTCCTTGATTCTCAGAGCAACTGTGGGTTCATTCTGGAACTTACTAGGGAGACCCATACCTGTCAATTCCAGCCTTGGAATAAAACCATTGTCACTCCTCAAGTTGACACTCCCATGTGCAGTTCCAGTCCTGGCCCAGGCCCTGTCCCTAGAATGAAGATACGGTGGTGGACAAGATAGATGTCATTTGCCTTTGAACTAAAGGGTTTCTGTCAGTGGGTCCCTAGCATGGGTGTGTGTGTGTGTGTGTGTGTGTTAAAAAGAAATACTGTAATCTCAGCTGGGCATGGCAACACATTCCTGTAATCCCCTGAGACAGGAGGGTTCTAGTTTGAGACCAGTTTGATGCTACAAGTTTGAGACCAGCTTGGGCAACTTAGTAAGACCCCATCTCAAAAAATAAAAGGGGCTAGGGATATAGCTCAGTGGCAGAGTGTTCCCCTAGGATGCATGAAGCTTCAGTCCCTAGTACTGCCCCCCAAAAAAGGAACAGTCTCCCAATTTTATTTGCTCATCTTATTATTTAAAGTTCTGAAGTTCATTTTAAATCAATTTTGCTGTCTTCTCTTGCCAACTTAGGAAGTTTGTGACACTTATCTCAATATTTAAAAATATCCAGGGCTGGTGAGATGGCTCAGCGGCGTAAGCGCCTGCTTGGCAAGCGCGAGGGCCCGAGTTCGACTCCCGGAACCCACATATGAAAAAAGGGCTGGTGATATCGCTCAGCGGCACAGGCGCCTGCTGGTGCGCGAGGTCCTGAGGTCAATTCCTGGTACCCACCAAAAAAAAAAAAAAGAAAAAAAAAATCCAAGCAAGAAATTGTTGTTTTACTGTCTGTGACCCTTTGGTAGACTGCAGTTGTTAAAGCTGAAGATTCTCTGTGAGACTCCATCCTTGCCTGCCAGCAAAGCCGCAGGTGCCGTCAGAGGCAGTAGTGGCTGTACTTGCAGCTTGGCAGGTCCTCGTCTTCTCTCCCACCTTGCTTTGGGCTCTGGAGATCTCCTGTCTTGCCGGGGTGCTCCCTCTCCAGCTGCAGCCCGAGGAGAAGCACGCAGGCTCTCCCTCTGATCTGGCAGAGGCGCAAAGCAGTCTGATGCCAGCGTTACCAAATACGTTCCGTGTGTTTTTAGTCACACAGAGACAACGGGGTTGAGGACACCTGTCAGATTCTGGTCCCCACCCTACTAAGGGTGTGTGCCCTCAGTGAGTCAAAAGAGTGGGCAGCGGGCAGTGGAGACAAGTGTAAATAAGGAAGAGGAGGCATTCTTCAGCCATCGGGGTGAGAACAGCAGGAGCTGGAGTGTGAATGGGAAGGAAGGCTACAGTCTTTTTAAGATTGGGGAGATTGGATTATAGCATAAATCTGAGAGAAGGAAGAGGCCAGAAAGATTGAAGAGACAAGAGAAGACAGTCAGTGGCACTTTCCCCAGAACTGGCTCTTACAAAGGCACAGGATAGGGGAAGAGTCAGTGCGTTTATTCAGTGTAAGATGGAGGGGAGGAAAAGGGTTTTTTCTTGGTGGAGTAGAAGATAAGTGGAGGAGGTTAGTGCTAAAGAGTTGAAAAGAAATGCGGAGCAAATCCTGTCACCTCCAGCAGTGCTCCAGGCGCTGCCCTGGGGGCCGGGCTATAAAGATGACCAGGGGCTGGTGAGATGGCTCAGCAGCATAAGCGCCTGCCCAGCAAGCGCGAGGGCCCGAGTTCGACTCCCGGAACCCATATACAAAAAAAGGGCCGTTGATATCGCTTAGCGGCATGGACGCCTGCTGGCGCGCGAGGTCCTGAGGTCGACCCCCGGTACCCACAAAAAAAAAAAAAAGATGACGAAAGTGGCCCCCCCACCTTAGAGCCTCAGAGCGTTGCATACAGAGGCCTGTCTAGATTCAGTGGGAAAACAGATTTAAACTCAGGGTCAGGCGACAGTGGGCCACCCGTGCAATCAGACCACACGCAGAAGCGGTGCGGGAGAGGCTACGCCAGTGGCTTTGTGTGCAGGGGGCACAGCTGAAAAGAAGTCGGGGACTGTGGGGCGCCGCGGGTGGGAGCGCAGGAAGAGCAGTGGCTGGCGTGGGTGTGGTTCATGTGCTCCCCTCCTACTAGTTACTGCCATCTTGGGTAACAGGGGCCTTCTGAAGCCTTCCCTGGACTTCTAAGACCGAGAGATGCCTTTTATCTGTTGTTCTCTGCTCAAGTGACGAGCAGTCATGTGTGAGCTATTATACTGGTCATCTAGAGATAAAATCTACATTGAAAGAATTAGCTGAAATTTAAGACTTTGGTACCACCTGAGTTTAATTTTAATTTAATAAGCTGTGTCCTTACACATTTTAGAGTCGAACCTCTAAACCAGCACTATTGGCTAGAAATCTGATGTGAGCCACATCTCTAATTTAAAATTTTCTTATCACCTTACAAAAGTAAAAAGATAGATGAAATTACTTTTAATACTTTTACCTAGCCCATACAGTATATTCAAAATATTATTCTAGTATGTAGTCAATATGTAAAAATAATTGAGATGTTTTACATTCTTATTTTCACCATCTTTTAATTCTGGTATATATTTTCACCTTATGGCATATCTTCATTTGTCCTAATCACAGCGTAAAGGCTGTGGCTGCCTGTGGTGTGTGGTCGGCTTACTGGACAGCATAGTCATAAATTAAGAGATGAAGCTAAAGTTGCATTTACGATGCAGACTTGTATCGTGTGCTTGAGCAGAAGAGTCGCAAGTCTCTGGTTATCTTGATTATTGGAATAGAAGAGCTGTCGTATCATCCTACTGCTTTTTAGTCACTGTCTCTGCCTTTTGCTGATTGCTTTATTTCCAGCACTTACCTTGCTTTTAATGGAGAAGGAAGGCATTGAATAAAGAACTTTCGCCCAGTTTGGTGTTGTCCTCATCATTGCAGCGAGAGGCTTTCTGTATGCTTCGCTGAGACTATCACAAATAGCCATTGTCTTTATTTTTTTAATAAGCAGCAAGGTATTGTTATTTTTCCCTTTAGGTTATTTGTTTCTTTTCATCTTTTCTCTTCCTGCCTACTTGGCAAAATTCAGAAAACATTCTATGATATTTTGTTTATGGTGAAAATAGAGGCAAAATTTTTATGAAGTTTGTTTTTAAAATGAATTCTGTTTTTAGTGGCATGCTTACAAAACAAACTTCATAAATATTTTTTCAGTTGTGGAACAATCAGTCAGTAGGCTATTCTGTGGGATAGGCACACTTTAAAGAACAATAAGTGTGCACCATGACCTAGTTAGTACTCACCTAACCATAGACTGTACCAGTGCTGTTGTTTTCAGACTTTTGTTTTTAGTGGAGTAACCCATATTTGCAGTACACAATGATTACATTCATCTTGGGCAGTTGATACACAACTCATCTCAATTTTTTTGTACGTCCCCTTCCCTTGTACCAGTACTTCGGGAGCCTCTGTGATCACATCGCCTTCCTTCACCATGTGCCTGAAATAATTACTGTCCTAAATATTCTATTAACCAAGTCTTCCTTCCCGTACAGAATTTTGCTATGTTTATGTTTCACCAAACAATATATTTCTAGTTTTGCATGTTTTCAACTTACACAAATCATACCGAATAGACCTTTTGTGACCTTTTTTCACTAAATACATTTTTGAGATTTATTCATGTATGTAGATGTAGCTCATTCATTTTCACTGCTATTAAGTATTTTGTTATAAGAAAGTATCACAAGTTATGTATTTTACTGTTAAACATTTGGACTGTTCTAGAGTTTGCCTAGCATGGACCGATGCTGCTACAAACATTATTGGTCATGTTTCTTGGCACAGAAGTACAAGAGTCCCTCATTGAAGATCAAGGTTTCTCGGTCATAGAGTAGTTGTTGCATCTCACCGGTCTTCTCTCTTCTGTTTTTTTTTTTTTTTTCCCCCTCCCCATCCCCTTCATCTTTCCTGTGCTTCCCAGACAGTTCCAATGTCATCATAACACTTTGCCTCCATTTGCTTTCTCTTACCTTTTTTGCTATTGATAAATTTATCTCATCCATTGTCATTCATTCTTTTCTTTTATATCTGTTCTTCCATCTGGGTCATTTTCCTTCTGCCAAAGACCTTCCTTTTACTGGTATTCTAGCAGTGGATCCTCTCAGGTTTTCTTTAAAAATCTTTATTTCACATGTATTTTTGAAAGATATTTTTACTGTTCAGAATTCTAGATTGGCGAACTTCTTTGAACCCTTTAATGATACAATTCCGTGTTGTTTTATCTTTTCTCTTGAAATAGCTGTGTTGTTTATGGTTTGTAGGTAATACAACTTTTTTCCTTTGACTGCATTTAAAATTTATTCTTTCATTTTAGTTTTTAATCTTAATGTGTCTTGGTATAGATTTTTCTGCTTACATTTTGTAGAACTGCTTTAATTTGTAGCTTGATGTCTTTTCACAATTTTGGAAAACTCTTGGCCAGCACCACTCCAGATATTGGTTCTGCCCATTTGTCTCTTTTCCTTCATTGACTCCGCTTACATAGAAGTTAGATCTTTGCTGAGTTTGTTTGGTTTTGCTTTTTTGAGACAGGGTCTTGCTGTGTAATTCAGACTGGCCTTGAACTCACTATGTAGCCCAGGCTGGCCTTGACCTTGTGGTGATCCTCCTGCCTCAGCCTCCCAAGTGCTGGGATTACACACCCAGCTTGGATTTTTTTACTATGTCTTGAATGCTTTTCATCCTCTTTTTTATTTTTACCAAAACCCTTGTTTGTTTGTTTGTTTGTTTGTTTGTTTTTTAATGCTTTAATCTGGATATTTTCTGCTACTTTTTCCCCACTTCACCAGTCCTCTTCAGTGCTCTCCTACCCTACTGTTTACCTATTAAAATCTTAATTTTAGTTTTCTAGTAAAATGCTTCATTTTTAATTTTTTGAAGATAGTAATCATGATCTTGGTGAGTGATCTTGCCTGTTTTCTTAGCTTTCAGTCACTTAGAACTATTTCCTTACAAAATTTGGTAACTTTTATTGAATGTTGGACATTGTCTTAGTTACTTTTCTCTTGTTGCTGGGACAAAATACCCGATACCCAGGGTTAAAGGAGGAAAGGTTTAGTTAGCTCACAGTTCGTAGAGGTTTCAGTCCAGAATCGGCTAGCTCCAAGGCAGGGAGGCCCATGGCAGAAGAGCAACCATTCATTTGCAGCAGAAGACAGCAAAAGCAACAAGAGAGGAAGGGGAGAGAGAGAGGACAGGCCTCTTTCCGTCCCTTATATTGTATGCAGGCTACCTGCCCTAGGGCAGATCCCAGCACCCTTAATCCCAGCATTGAACCATGTATCAATCACAAACTCTAGATTCAGCTACCTCTGAAAAAGCTGCATCTAAAAGTGCATGAGGCTATGGGGAGACATCTAGACACAAACCATAACAGACACTGTATAAGAAAAAATTTAGAGCTTCTGCCAGTGTAGCATATAAAAAGCAAGAATTTCACAGAGATTCAGTAAGGATTTAAGCCTGATGCCAAAAGGACCTGAGAAAGGGTTCTATTTTCTGATGATGGAGGAGGAATGTTGGAGGTGGGGATGAAGCAAGCGAGGTAGAGAATCTGTCAGTCTCAACTCCTAAAACTGGAAGAGAGGCTGTAATAAAGAATCAGTTCTGCAGAAAGCCAGTTTTTCCAGCACCATTTATTAAAGAGGCTATCTTCCTTCCAGTGAATGTGTTTGGCCCTTTTGTCAAAGATAAGGTGGCTGAGTGTGTTTGGAGTTGTTCCTGCATCTTCTAATGTGTTCCATTGATCCTCAGGTCTGTTTTTGTGCCAGTACCATGCTGTTTTTATCACAGTAGCTTTGTAGTATGATTTCAAGTCGGGGATTGTGATGTCCCCTGCCTTGCCTTTGTTGCTGAGATTTTTTTTTTTTTTTTTTTTTTTTGGTGGGTACTGGGGGTCGACCTCAGGACCTCACGCACCTACCAGCAGGCGCCCGTGCCACTGAGCGATATCACTGACCCTTTTTTCGTATGTGGGTACCGGGAGTCGAACTCAGGACCTTGCGCTTGCCAGGCAGGCACTTATGCCGCTGAGCTATCTCACCGGCCCCCAAGAATTGTTTTTGCTATTCTAGGTTTCTTCTGGTTCCAACCCATGCACTAAACTAAAATCAAAATGGATCAAAGATCTAAATATTAAAACAGAAACACTAAATCTGCTGGAAGAAAGTATAGGCAGAACTCTTGAAGACATAGGTGCAGGCAAAGATTTCATAAATAAAACCCCAATCACATGGGAAATAATATAAAGACTCACTAACTGGGATCTCATCCTTTTAAAAAGCTTTTGTGGGCCAGTGATATAGCTCAGCAGCATAAGCGCCTGCCTGGCAAGCGCAAGGTCCTGAGTTCGACTCCCGGTACCTGCATATTAAAAAAAAAAAAAAAAAGCTTTTGCACAGCAAAAGAAACCACCAACAGAGTGCAAAGACAATCCACAGAGTGGGAAAAAATTTTAGCCTGTTGTCCTTCAGACAAAGGATTAATATCTGGAACATATAAAGAATTGAAAAAAATTAGACCTCCCAAATTTAAAGACCCAATCCAAAAATGGGCATCTGAGATGAATACATACTTCTCAGAGGAAGAAATACAAACAGCAAATAAATACATGAAAAAATGTTTAGTATCACTGGTCATTCAAATGATGCAAATTAAAACAATGCCGAGATTCCATCTCACTCCAGAAAGAATGGCTATCAAGAAATCAACCAATAAAAAATGCTGGAGAGGCTATGGGGAAAAAGGAACCCTTCTCCACTGTTTGTAGGAGTGTAGACTGGTGCAACCTCTGTGGCAATCAGTCATTCCTCAGAAAACTAGGATTAGAGGTCCCATTTGACCCAGCTATTCCCCTTCTGGGTATCTTCCTGGAATAATTAAAAACATCATACAACAGCAATATATGTGCACCCATGTTTATAGCAGCACAGTTTGTAATAGCTAAATCTTGGAAGCCACCCAAATGCCCATCAACCAATGAATGGATAAAAAAGATGTGGTTTTTTTATATACTGGAGTACTACTCAGCCATAAAGAAGGATAAACTTGAGATATTTCTAGGTAAATGGATGCACCTTGAGACCATACTCTTCAGTGAAATAAATCAGACACAGATGTGTAAACATCACATTGTCTCCCTGGCATGGGAAACTGAAAGAGTAAATAAGGATCAAAATGTACAATAGATATCGTGAAATAGGAAGAAATTGTTCAAAAGAAAAGAGGAACTAAGGAGGGGGAAAGGAAGGAAGGAAAAAGGAAAAATAAACAATAAAATGGAAACAAAACTTTGTACATAGGGAGGGGAAGGCAGGGGAGGGGATTGGGAAAAAAAGAATCAAAATATATCATATACAGGTACAAATTCCCTATGGTGAATATGATCTTTATGAATATCTAAATTGTACCAATAAACAATTTAAAATGAAAAAAGAATCATTTCTGTTTAAGCAGGAAAGTAGTTGAATCTTCTTAAGAAACAAGAATTAATTAACTATCTTACAACTAAAAAGTACAATGAGAACCCCCATTTTCTTGTCTTTCTGGTAAAGATTTTTTTTTTCTTTTAAAGAAATCCAAGGCATCAAAATAGGCTTACATCACCTTTGACCTGGGAAGCTGTTGAGTTAGATGAGTTGTGTTTTCTTCCTCCCTCCAGGACTTTTCAGGCCTACAGTCTGTTAACCTTTAAAACACCAGCTCTACAGGAAGTGGATGGACTTGATTCTAAATGGCCCTCTCCCGGTCACGCATTGTGGGTTGGAAGAGAGCAAACGCATGAATGCCTGAAAGGCCCTGGGAGAAACCAGGCAAAGACCAGGGGTTTCTGAGGAGCTACTAGGAAATTGCCAGTCTGCAAGGTTGTTTTTATGTAGCTCACCTGAAAGGTGGGGATATACATACATAAAATCATTCATTCATTCTTATTAATTAAGAAGAGCCTTCTCTTTGGCCTTTGATTTGAGCCTGAGATCAAGCCAGGTCTCCGGAGAAATGAGATAGCACTTAATTTGGGTACCTTGGATCTGAGCCGCCTCCCATTCCCAACCTGTACCCCAAAGGATGAGTTTGACTTTGCTGTTCTCCCAGATGCTAAGGACCAGTTCTTAATCGTGTTCTTCCCTACTCACCACCGTGGCTTATGGATACTCTCCCTGGATACCGTCGACAACAGTGATGGGGGCCCTGTAGAGTTTTCAGTGATACAGACAGCCCGATGCGGCATGCACGCCATAGGTTCGCCATCACTGGTCTAGAGTGAGTGTTGCTCTCCGTATGTAGCTTTCCCAAAACACAGGCTCTAGCCTACTCACCCCCATAGCAGGTTAGTTATTAGAAACAGCTTAGTTTCCCGTGCAAGTCATGCATCAGTCTTAATGGTTCAGGTCTTGGGAAGAGCAGAGGACTGGCAAAGATGGAGAGAAGAGGAATGAAGGCTGCCCTTGAACTCTCAGGATCTTGTTTTACCCCAGGACCACTGTTTGGTCTTGCCTGTTTCCTCCCTCCTATGTTTGAATTGCCACATGTCAACTCCTGGTGCATAAAACAGTTCTTATTAGAGCAGTCACTTCTTTCTGGCTTTGATTTGCTTGGCCAGACCAGCCTTGAACAGGCAAATCTTTTGCCTTTGGTGCTCCAAGTCATATAGTGAACACTCCTCCTGTAAGAAGTTTTCTTGGGAAAGCAGACTTGTTGGCCACGGCAGGCGCT
Organism: Erethizon dorsatum; assembly: GCA_028451465.1. Taxonomy (NCBI): domain Eukaryota; kingdom Metazoa; phylum Chordata; class Mammalia; order Rodentia; family Erethizontidae; genus Erethizon; species Erethizon dorsatum. Next base: position 126,478,285 of record CM051827.1, on the reverse strand, counting down.
CTTGAGATCACTGGTCCCAGGCTCCTTTCTGGCTTGGCCTCCACCTTTCCTTCCAGAATAAATGGTACACACTGGCAGTGTAACCCACCGTGGTGCAGTGTGGGCCTCATGAGGGTCATGCCTCAGACCATGTGTCTCTTTGGGGCCTGTTTCAGACTGTGAAAAATAGCTTTGGGGAAAGGAGGAAGTGGCTCGTAGGCTTCTGAGCCTAGAAATAGGGGTGGTGTCTGAGTCAGGGGTATGGGCCACAGAAGGGGACTGGAGCCCAGCCCCTCTCTCTCATCCAGAGATGTATGTAATTTTTCAGAGACTTTTTATCATTCACACACTGTGTTGGCTGCCTTCTTTTGTCAGCTCTGCTGGGAGAGGAAAGGTGTATAGGATCTCCACCGGCATTCCGAAAGTAGTTTTGTCATAGAGAGGATAACAAAACTCTTAGTTGAGTTCCTTCTCTAGATTACCCTGTATCAAATGCAGTAGGTTCTTGGGTTGTTGTGAGGGCTAAACTAATTACTGATTTCACAGATGCCAGCCGGGTACATCAGCACCTGGCGTGTGGTCAGCTCAGTCAGCTGATGTGGATAATTGCTAAAGTCACACTGCGGTCTTCAGCAGACGGAGTTTGCCCTTACCTACTCTGCTATCTACTCACCTCAAACTTGCTTTATTTAAAGAATCAACTGGGAGCAGATTTCTTCCTAGAAACCTCATCAAATTATTTCAAACCCTGGTAACCTATGTGACTTTTGCAGCAAGAAGCTCAGCTTCTCCCAGTGTCTGGTGTCTCTGATTGTTCTCAATGACATCACCCACCTCCTTTCTTCCCAGGCTTTTGGCACTAACCAGGATATTCTTTTGAAATACAAAGTACTTCACAAGAATGAGGTCCTTGTGACTGGCTTGGAGATAAGCTTGTGCTGCTTTTCTATTGAGGAATGTTCCATTTCATTTCTAAATTGCTGTATTTTGAGGTTCTAGTCTATTTATAATTGACGTGCTTATTTTTCCTTTGTTCCAGGATGGGCGTAAGGTAATTCCTGTATTTCAGGATGAGGCATGCAGGATTTCTTTAGGAGAAAGAATAGGATCTGCAGTAATAACCCTCTGTATTCACACATGGCTTTGTGGTTTTTTCTGAGTGCTTTATAGCTAAGGTCTCACTGTGTAACTCTGTGGGTAGGGCTGTCTTGTGGATAAGCCAGTCTTCCTAAGGAAGGAGTGTCTTTTGTTTACTTTCACCCAGCTGATGGTAGTGACAGCGGTAGCCTCGGAACTCTGCTTTTCAAAGTCTGTGTGCTTTCCTAGAGTGGAAATAATGTGTCCACCAAGGTTGGCTTCATTTATGGTGTGACCACCACCGAGGGGATTTTTTTTCACATCCTAATCCATCTCCTGTACTGAGTCACAGATCGTTTGTGCAGATTGAAAAACCTTGTCAGGATAGCAAACCCAGGAGGCTCATTACCCTCGACCAGCACTAACTGTTCAGAACCCACCTACAGGCTTCCCTCTGCCTGCTTCGTGGAGTTCTCAGCAGTGGACCAGTGGGGCCTGGCATCCTCCACACAACCACTTGCCCTGCTGCCAAATAGCCAAACTGGGCATAACCCACACAATCCACATGGGCCGCAGATAGCGACTATAACGACGCATCTTGCCCACATGATTCTTACAGTCGGCGTAGGAAAAAACGAAGGGCCTGACTGAGCTTTGACTACTGGTCTGATGTTGAAATTTGGTCTCCCAAAGTCTGTGTGTATCTGCTTATTTCTCTGCCTTCAACCATATAGCAAACTGCCAGTCCCTTCTAAAGAAAAAGCAAAATCCTATTATGGAAGTGCTTCAAACCACTCTGAGCTTCCAGATTAATCTGAAACAACATCTGAGTTCGTAACTGGGTCACAGTTGCAGAACAGCGAGAGAGACTTGCCGGTTCAGCAGGCGTGCGTCCCGGGCTAGTGGCGACCCGGGCTGACTTGAGGTGGGGCTTTGTTGCCTGCCTGCAGACCTTGTGTGCTGAGATAATCAGGGTGGCCGTGGATAACTTTGCATCTCTAGTGAGGAGGAGTGTGTGTGGCCTGATAAGTGCTTGTCCATGAAACGGCAGCACGGTGCGTGTCTCCGGGCAGAGCAGATCCTGGATCTGCGAGACCAAGAGGAGTGAGTGTGGGGCGGAAGGAGGTTATCGAAGTAGTTTGTCCCAGTTCTTGTGTTTTCATTCAGGGTGCCCTATCCTAATTTTTGGCCTTCAGGGCTATGCATAATCCATGATCAAACAGAATTGTAAGCAGACAACCTGCTCCACTTCTAGGGGATAGAAACGTGAGGGCCAAAAATGCCTCTTTTTTGCCAAATCCCGACTTGTCCCACTCTCACCCCCTTAAAATGCCCCTCCCCATTTTCCTCACCCCTTCACCATTTGGCTGAGGGAGGACTAGCTGTTTAGTTTGGCTTCGTCAGTGACTGGTAGTTAGCGGTTTGGATCACATTTAACTCTTCCCCATTCAAAAGTCTCACAAAGGGGCTCTACAATGTCAAGATAAAACTCACATTAAGAATGATTTTCAGGGCCGGTGAGATGGCTCAGAGGCTTAAGCACCTGCCCGGCAAGCGCGAGGGCCCGAGTTCGACTCCCGGAACCCACATACGAAAAAAGGGCCGGTGATATCGCTCAGCGGCACGGGCGCCTGCTGGCGCGCGAGGTCCTGAGGTCGACCCCCCGGTACCCACACACACACACACAAAAGCAAAAATAAATAAATAAATAAATAAATTTTAAAGAATGATTTTCAACTGTGGATATTTTAGTAATAGCTAACAGAAGGACGTGGTGAAGACTTTTCGTTTCAAAGTGACTTAACTCTTTCGCGATTTGAAGGTTTTCCTGCTACCTACCAGCAGAGTTAAAAATGACCGTGATGTTTAAAGTTCCACACTGCTTTGGAGAAACTTGTAGAAGCTGGTGACCAGACACTGCGTCAAGCATTCTGCTTTAGTTACCTCCCAAGACCTTCAAAGCTGTCATCTGGAGTAGATGGGATCTGGTTTCTGTAGATGGATAAGATGAGGTTCAGGCAAGTTAAGCAACTTCCACCAGCAGGCACAGTTAGTAAGGGACAGGGAGATTTGGCTCTTCTGCCCCTGCCTATTTGACTTCATCCTGGTGCCTGCACGAAGCTCCTTGGCTGCGAGGCACAGCACACTGCTGGGGTTTCTGATTGCGAGTGCTCTGGCACAGCTGATTGCAGGCAGGGCTCCTTAGCACCGGAGCTGCATTGGTGGCTGAGACCTGCAGCTATCCGACCTTGTACTTGGACAAATACAAGACTTTTCCCTCACACTAGAGTCCTGTCTCTTCTCTCTCTTTTCCTGTGAAACGCGGTCACCATCTGCCCTGGTGACAAGGAAGATACTGTCACCAGCAATTACTCAGTGGGACAAGGCTATTGAAAGGAAATTTCCATTAGGTAAATAACCGTGAAAGAAGAACCCCAGAGAAACGGGGAGAAACTCAAGCCCAGGCTCCTGTTACACTGGCCAAATACCTTTGGCATCCCGTGTTTGCTGAGGATCATAAAAGGGTCAGGAAAACTGACAGGCCAGAACAGAGGGACACTGTGAATTTTTCCCTTTGCATCATTCCAGCATCTGCTTGAATTTCAGTTTTATAAAATCAGCCATTCAGAGAGAGGCTCCAAACCCGGGCTGGTGTGAAGTGTCCTCATGTGTATGGGCTCCAGGACTATTTTTGGAAGGTGGGGTGTTGACACGCACTGTGTGTTCACTGTTCGGGAGAACTGGCATCTTGAAGCACTTCAGAGGTTTCTACCCCCTTGCCGAAAATATTGCTCTGTAGAAAGTAATGACTTTGTACAACGGCCAGAATTCACAAGCATGGCGAGTATTGAAGCTTTCTTCAGTGAAAGAGAGGAAAACGGTTTTCTGTGCGAGCACGATGGCAGGTGTCCTGCAGGACGTTCTGTTCCTTGGCACCTTTCATCTTAACTAGGACAACATTTGTTTGAAGCCTTAGGTATTTTTGGACTTGAACTTGTTTGCTCTACGGCATGAGCTGGCCCTCCACAAATGCCCTCTGGTTGGAGGTATGGTCTATAACCAGCAGAGTAACCAGTTAGCTGCACTCCCAGATGCTGAGCTTTCCCATCGCACATCTCACACGGCTCTGGCACTCTGCCAACGGCTTCCACCCCACAGGGGGATCCCACACCAGCTGCCAGTGCACCCCTTAGACTGGTACTGTATTCCCGTTTAGCAGAAGCTCGGACCACTCAGCACTGTTTTACCAAATGTCTGCGTGTGTCTGACTCTGTGTTGAGGCCTTGCACTCATTCCAGTCCCCACAGCATCCTTGAAGGTGATGTTTGTAATCCCCATTTCAAAGACATGGAAATAGAAACCGATAGAAGTTAAGTCACTTCTCCACAGTCTCACCACTACTGTCACAGTCAGAATTTGAGCTCAGCTCTGACGGTCTTTCTGCTACACCATGCCCATACCTCTGGAGGGAGGTCTTGAAGGCAGGAGGCAGAGACAGTTTCTGGTTTCTCACTCCTGGTCTCTACCCTGGCACACAGTAGGGGTTCTGTGCACATTGGATCTCTTGGTCAGTCATACTTAATTGGATCCTGAGGATTTACAGTTTTTATGCCAGGGACTCTGGGATTCATTTCTCCTTTGTCTGAATAATCTGAACGTCTGCCTGCAGGTTTCATTTGCCATAAAACAGTTTGGGAGCGGGGTAAAGGAAGTACTGGAGCGATCAGATCAGTGCAGTGACATTGTAGCTCTTGTGGGTGTCTCTGCTCTTTTTTTTTTTTTTTTTTTCCTCTCCTCTATCTTGATGCACATTTTCAAAGTTGAGGGTGTGGGGAATAATGCTTCCTGGCCTCAGCAAAGACCAAAGCCAGAAAGTACCTACAGTGCATGACCCTGGAATCCCATCCCTCTGCAGCCTGCAGGTGCTCAGCCTGTCTTGGGGGTGGAATAAGAGATGGGTCAGATTTACCTGCGCACTGGGGTGGGGAAGGAAAGGTGGGATTAAGGATGATCAAGGAAGCACCCACAGTAGAAGGAGGTCACATGCTTTGTGGTGGCCTGGATTTGGTACTAAGAATCCAGTGGACTGGACCAAAACCTTGCTCTGACCACCATGTCTATATAGCTTTTGGTTTAGTTTGGTAAAATGTCTCTCCCAGTAAGATCTGATTAACCTCCCCCCCGCTGTATGGGTTTGCTTGGATCACAGATTACAACATCTACCCAAATTTTCAGTTCTCAAAAGCTTCATTTCAAGAGTAAAGATCTTTGTAATGTTTGCCTGTTGATACCTGCATCCTTTACATTTTACTCACAAGTGACAAAGGACTAGTTGACTTATGAGAGTAATTTTTATAGACAGAGAAGTGAGAATTCAGACAGGAGTCCTACAGTAGTTGAGTTAGGTGTATAGACACCTACCTGTTTCAAAGGTTGGGCGCCTAGCTTGGTGCAGTAGTATGTGCCTGTAATCCAGCTCCCTAGGAGGCTGAGGCAGGAGGATCTCAAGTTCAAAGCCAGCCTGGGCTACATAGTGAGACACCATCTCAAAAAGAAAGTGAGGCTCCTGAGAAGCACATGGAAGAATACAGCATTTAGAGGGACGAGTGATCTCAGAGGTCATCCTCCTTGTTCTCCTTGGGTCGGTATGGGATGTGTGTACAAAGAACACCCAGGCACAGAGCGGGAGGGAAGGAGACGGTGCTGTCTGTGAGGCTGCTGCAGCAGGATGGGCTGGCAGTTAAGCTTGGATAGATGCTCACTCCCAAGCCTTGGATACCAAACTTGTTTAATTGGCAGGAGGCTTAGGAGGAGAGAGTGGTGTTGGAAACTTGGCTTAGATTATTTTCCCATATTCTCTTGGGAGGAGAAAAGTATCGTGGCATTTTTAACTTCTTCCCAGCCAGCTGCCCGAAGTAGGTGAAGGAACCTTAACTTAAGCTTTCTTCCCAGGAAAGCTCTCTTCCCAAGGGAAGTAAGAGCTTGAGAAGAGTGGGAAAGCCCTGCGAAGAGCCAGGTGCTCCAGGCTCTTCAGAGAGGTAGCACGTGGATCTGGGAGACACGAGTGTCGCCCACATGGTTCATGTAACCGTGACCTCACTACCTCTTGAGTATCGGGGACACATTTTTGTTTCAAACCCTAGTGAAGAACACTGTCACCTTACAGAATTCCAGAACATAGCAGGGACTTTTTCTGACCCTTTCCAAAACAAGGGTCACATTTCCCTCTCTGGGTTCCATAGGGCTTGCAATTTACGTTCTGAGTCAGGTGTTGCTGGCTGCTTCATAAATGCAGTTGTTATTTAAATGAAACTGTCGGCTCCTTGAGAATATGGTCTATGGCTGATATTTGTGTATTTGTACCTCAGCTGTCTTGGGCCCAGGGTCAGTGCTAAGATATCCTACTGTGGTCATAGATAACACACTGTCAGAGATAGAAAGGATTGGGGAAATCAGGAAGTCCAGCTCTCTAACTTTATAGGTGGTACTCCAAAAACTCACTTTGAAGATTAGTGTGTCTCTGCTGGAAAAAGAGGGAATTTTAAAAATGTTAAGCTCCAGTAGAATTGACCGTATTTCAAAACCTTATGAGGCTTTCTTCACACAGGCGGGACGTTTGGCTTTGGACCAATAACTGAGTAGTAACACTGGCGGGAATGCTGACTAGATGCCAGATCCTGAGCCCTCCAGCCACATGACAGGCCAGGTCCCATCACCATTCTCCATCGCAGAGGGAGGCCCAGCGGTGGGGCGCTGTGCTCAGGCCACGTAGCCCCTGCAGTGCTTGAGAGAGGACTGGAGTCCGGTTGAGTCAGACGCACGAGCTCCTGGCCTTCTCTGTGCCGTGGAACCTCTCAGATGGGGTCCCGGACTAACGCCCTTCCTTAGTGGTCCACAGAGGAGGCTTTGAGACATCCCGCAGTGCCTCTTCTTGTCCTAAGGAAATTGTAAAGTTAGTTTTTATGAACTTTAATTCCCTAATTAGACAGGGAGTGATGGAGAAGATAAGGCAAAAAAGCAAACACATAATGATAAGGATTGCGTTTCCAGAAAGGTCAGTGAGTAATCTCTGGCCTAGATTGGAGAGCATTTGGACTGAGCGAAAGGAGCAGGTGTCCCATAGCTTGCTCTAGGAGTTGTTGCTATATACAGCATCACTGCTGTTTCCTGTGGCCTCTCTCCTCCTCGTCCAGAGCTCACTTGTCACTCATGTCAAGAAGCCTTAGGATCGATGGTTTCCAAGGCAGAGCTGATCTGTTACGCACCCGGGAAGAATGACCCGGGCTCCCAGAGGGTGCCCAGTGTGCTGGGTTCTCCAGGCAGGCTGAGTCTTTCCATTGAACTTTATATCTAAACAACATTCCTGCAAGTTTCCTAAGTGGTTAGTCCTGGGTCGTTGGTACTTAGACCACTGGTTTTGGTAGATCCTTCCTGAGAAGGTTAATTATATATTCGCTATCCTTCTCTTTTTATGCCTGAATGATGAGGATAAGTACCCTGTGGTTTATTAACTGTCACTTTAAACCTTTTCAAATTGCCTTGTGACAAAACAGAGTTTTATGTCCTTTTTATCCAGCTTTGACAGATGAGACGGCTTCTCTGGTTAAAGTATGTGAGGATAAATAAAATCCTGCTCTGATTTGTGGGGGAGGATGGGTTTGCATTTGAAGTCATGGGTTCAGGTCTGGGGAGCTAAACTGTTAATCTTCCCATCTACTTCCTTTTTTCCTTTTGACAAATGGGGCTTGACACTTCATAGGCACCTGGTAATTGCTGAGTGAATGAAAGAAGGAATTACTTGAGGGAGGTTGATCTCTCCAGTTTTTTTTTTTTTTCCCCCTGTGCTGGGGGTTGAGCCCAGGACTTCTGCCTTTGACCTGTACCCCTAGTCACCTCTCCAGAAATTTTAGTATCAAACCCTAAAGCAATAATTAACATGTTTCTTGTTTTGAATCTAACTGATTCTTAGAGCAAAGGAAGGGCTTGTGTCCTTACCATCACAGCATTCCAGAACTCACCTTTCCTCCCCAAAGGCCCTTTTGGTATACCTTTAATTTTTCAGTAAATTTGCAGGAGTGCAGGTTGAGTTTCCTTTATCTGAAAATGCTTGGGACCAAAAGTGTTTCGGATTTGGGGCCTTTCTGGCTTGGGAATACTTGAATGTGTGCAGTGAGATATATACGGGTATAAACCAAGTCAACATAGGAAATTTGTTTATGTTTCATATACACCTCAAAACCCATAGCCTGAAGGTAATTTTATACAACACTTCCAGTGCACCTGCCTTTTCAACTGCAGCTCCTCACTTGAGGCCAGGTATGGAATTTTCCACTTGCGGTGTCATATCAGTGCTCAAAAGTTACATTCTAGAATGTTTTGGGTTTAAAATTTTGGGGGTAGGAATGCTCAACCTATGTTGTGGAAAAGAAATGTCATCAGGGAATTTTATCTTTCGTTTGTGTTTCTTTTTTTTTTTTTTTTTAAGTAGGGAATTTTAGTAGTTGCTTTGCAAACCTTGTTGTGCCAATGTCAGCCACCCACAATTTGTATCTGGCCACTGCTTGAGAACCACTCTGCCGGGGCAGGCAGTGTACACAATTCAGCAGTTAATCTCTCTGTATTTGGCACTTACCAAATCCTAGCTAGGAGCAAGAGAAGGCATTTATTTGAAATAGTGAAAATAGTGCTGAGGCTTTAAAACTCTTCTTTTGTTTTTAATTCATTCCAGTTTGCAGGGACATTATCCGACGGCTTGGGGAAGACGATGGACAATCGACATCAGTCGGAGCGGGAGTACATCAGATACCATGCAGCTACGAGTGGGGAGCACCTCGTGGCTGGCATCCATGGCCTGGCGCACGGTGAGTCCCATGCCCCTGGGCTGAAGAAAAGTGGCTCCTCTGCTGCTATTCCTGTCTGGGGCCTTTGCACCACCCGAAGGGAAGGAGACAAAGGCAAGCTGACAGCAGTGGCGCTCCAGGCCAGTGTCTCGGCACACCTGAGAGCCTCCCAGGCTCTCACTGGCTCCTCCGTGCAGTGGACATGTGACAGTCTGTGAGGCGCACTGTTGGATTTCAGAGTGTTGCACGCTGCAGGTTCCTTCCTGCTCTGGCTTCCCTTTCTGAACTGTAATTTACCATACCCCTCTAGAATCTGGAACTGTTGCTTCAAGACTTGATTTCTGCTTACTGATCTTTTCTTCCAAGGAAATGGAAAGCTGAAGGTGGCTGTTTGGCTTGTGTCTAGATGTTTTGAGTCTTGTATAAATGCACACTCATCAGGATGACAAATACGTGTGCCCAAAACCTGGTGGTGGTGGCACAAATGTGTTGTCTCAGAATTGGTTTGAATTCTGACTTTTAATTCTTAAATTCTGACTCATTTGCCTTCTGCATTTTTCTCAGCAACTTCTTAGTGTGGCATTTAAAGCCTTTGGAAACGGAACCATGGCTGGGTTTTCCAACCACTTATCCCCCAGCTGCATAGCACTTCAGCCACACAGAGCCGTCGCTGTGCCTTGGACACGCTCGAGGTCCTCGCCCACTCACAGTCCTCTGCCTCGCTTCCTTGCCTATCAAAGTCCCACCCAACTCAAGTGACATTCGCAGGCTCCATCTCCTAACTAGAATTAGTGACAGAGCACACATTGCAGGCGGGGTTGGGGATGTGTCCAGCTGTGCCTGTCTTGCTGAGAGCAGAAAGACCATTTTGAATTCACCCTTGTACTTTCCTGCCCCACACGACCCCTGACATATGACTGGCACTCAGTAGTGGTCAGCAGTTGATCCATTTGGATGAGATCCTAGGGATGATCTGAAGATACCAAGTCACAGTCAGTCTTGATTATCTGCATTTAGGGGAAGAGGAAGGGATACAGACGATGAAGTCATATTTCTGTTTGTGCTTGGGATGCAGTGTTTTTACAGAGTTTTGGTTCATCAGCTTTCCCAATGGTGAGGTTTGGATCAAAATGCCTTTGCTTTTCCTAAGGCTGCTCAGCTGTAAAGGGAGCAGCTCCCAAAGATATGAGGCTAAAAGTAAAATTTAGTTGAAACTCATCTGTTTATAAACTTTAAAAGTTGACTTTTGGATAATCATTTGGGATTAAAGGTGTAGTCATTCTGTATTAAGTGTAATGACAGTACCATGACTACTTGAGGTCTGTTGTTGATATATATGAAGTGCTTTGCTTTCTAATCGCCAGTGTCTATCCAGCATTTTGGGCTATAGGGAGAGAACATGGCTGTCCTCACTTGTGCTGAGAAAATGGTGATCTGTTTAAGGCTGCAAAGTCCCTTCCAGCCAAGGGTCATTGCAAATGTGCACAGCCCCACCAGGAGCCAGCTAGGCCAATCTAGGGCCCAGAACCAGTGGATACAAAGAGACCCCTTTGACCTCTGGCTTATATGAAAACAGTAGCCTGCAATGAGATTCTTCCTTCAGGATGAAAAGGCCTTCAAAAGATACCGAAGTCAGGTGTGGTGGTACATGCCTGTAGTCCCAGTGTTCTCGGAGGCTGAGGCAGGAGGATCACACATTTAAGTACAGTCTGAGCAACTTAACAAATTAGCAAAACCCTTTCTCAAAATAAAAAGGGCTGGGGATGTAGTTCAGTGTGAAAGCCCCGGTTCAGTCCCCAGTTATGCAAAACAAACAGGCAAACAACAGAATCCATTTAATCTCCTTGGTGTAAAACTGGGAGTTGTGCTTGCTTGGGTTGTCCATCTCGAAGGTCCCAACCTGACTCCTGTGCTGTGCAGGCTCTGCTAAGAACCTTGCTCCCAAGGATTGGGAAAGCATTATCGCCTCCATGAAGCCAGTGAACCCAAATCCGGAAGAGACATTGTGAATTGTTAGTATTTTCTCACCCAAGCAGTTTCCTCTACCAATTTGTCTCACTAGAGCTGAAGAGCCTAGAGAGCTTCCTCACACCCCCACTGTCGGAGGGTAAACATCCTGTGAGTGTCCCTGGCACAAGTCCTGGAAGTGCTCCCTGGACAGGGCCTGCCTCTTCCCTGCAGTGCCTGTGACCTTCCAGCCTTTGCCAGTCTGGTGACTTCTAAGGCTGTTTCACAGCCATTCCTGTCAACTTTCACAATGTTTGGAATGTGATTGTCTTTTTGGCCTAAGTTGGTCTTTTGAACTGACCCATTGAGGGGTCCGGCTAGCTCTGGCAGCTTCTTGGGGTGCCCTTCCTGAAGGCCTCATCACTTACTACAGCGGGCTGTATCTGATCTCTGCAAGGCATGCAGTAGCTTTTACCTTATTTCAAACATTTTATGGTAGTGTCTGGTCAGAGAGTGTTCTTGGAAAACTGAAAACATGATTTTAGCTATCTCCCTGACTTGTATTTCCTAGGAACTCGACTTCTCCACACTTTCCCCAAAGGCCTGATGTTCTGATCTGCTGATTTAATACTACCGTCTGCATCTCCTCAGTTGCTCATGTGCCACCCAAGCTCTGGAAGTAAAAGCTGTCCACTGTTCACTTCCTAGCTTTTTCTCATGTTTAAAACGGAAACACACTTTACTTCTGACTAACATGTAATATGCGTCCTCTGACTCCGGGTTAATGGGCAAATCTGCTGGGCCCCTGTCTATCACCTGTCTAGCACAGAGATTAACAAAATGTTTTAAATTATTATTTCAGATGCATGAAATTGGGGACATTGGCTTAATTGAAATGTTTTTGCTTTTGTCTTTGGCCGGGTTGCAATTGCCTTATTTTTGTTTTGTGGCTAGGTATCATTGGTGGATTGACCAGTGTCATAACATCAACAGTGGAAGGTGTGAAAACAGAAGGGGGCGTCAGTGGTTTCATATCCGGCCTTGGGAAAGGGCTTGTTGGCACTGTAACGAAGCCAGTGGCAGGCGCCCTGGATTTTGCTTCAGAAACAGCACAGGCGGTGAGGGACACAGCCACACTCAGTGGCCCCAGGTCAGTGGTCATGGGGGAGTGGATCTGTGATTTCAGCCGAGGTCGGCTGCTTCTCTTAATCCACGATGATGTGTGTAATCAAATACTTTCGCCTTAGTGATGTGATTTTTAATTCGAATACTTCTAACTGAAATTTCTGATTTGCCTAATGTAAATACGTGCAAACAAAGTACACAAACCTATTTTTGATTGATAGGTAGATATAAAAAAAAGAAAATACAGTGTTGGGTTTTCTCATTAGAGAGGTTAGAATTTGGGTTAAATCATTACAGGCTTCCCTTGTTCACCAAGCTAAATGGACCCCCGCTTGTGCCCATGAAGAACGCCGTCAAGTTGTCGGCTTCGCGGTTCTTACTTCTAGACCCCATGCTGTAATTCTAGAATCTGCACAGTTGCGATTTATTGCATGGGTTGTCCCTTCGTAGTTTTCTTACCACTTGAAATTGCCAGCCAGTCTCCCAACCTCAAAAAAAACAAACAAAAAAAAACCTGTCCCTGCTTCCCCCTTTCCCCCCAAGTGCGGCAGTGCTTCTGCTGTGGGGTGCTGTCTCGTCTTGATGCCAGCTGACACTAGAAATCAGAGACATCCCATTTGGCTCCAAATCCCACAGAACCCAACCACGTTAACTTAGCTCTTCATTTTAGTGGCCAGTTTTGGCCTCCCTTCTCCAGAGTAACTAATTGGGGATTCTTATCAACAAAGGGTATAATGAATGTTAGTGTTTCCAGCCAAGCTGGACTCGACTTAAGCCCAGAAGAATTTCGCTGTTGCCTGGATAAGAGATGCTCCCTGGTGAACTAGTGTGCCCTTTGGGAATACCTAGGCCTGGGCCATGTCTGTACCCTGTTGTTCCCCCAAATGAGATTTGAAGTAAAATCATCCCCACTCAAAATGTATCTACTGGTCTGTCACCGGGAAACCTGGCTGATAGACACATTACTGCAAGAGGGGAAATTCTTAAGATTGTAGACTGGGGCCATGCAATGTGTTCCGCCAGAATGTCTTCCATCTGGAAGCAGCTGTTTTTTAAAAAAGGGTCTGTACGGTTTACTTTAGTTAAGTTACATTCTACTCTGAGATACAAAGCTAAAACATCCTTGAGTATATTTTGGGGGTATTTATGAAGTGGTGGGGAGGGACAGGCAGTAGAGAGGTTTCAAAAGTATTTCTAGTTTTTATTTCTGCCCAAAGCTCAAGAAGTCTAAATAAAATTGAAAATCCCTGAAGAACTCCCAGAGAACCATCCTTATACCTAAAATCCCTAAGTAGTCAAGGTTAATGGTCATTGATTTGATATGTTCAAAAAAGATTTGAATTATATGTGTTAAAATTGTAAGCCAGGCGTGATGGCGCACATGGGTGATCCCAACACTTGGGAGGCTGAGCCAGGAGGATCGCCACACGTTCGAAGCCAGCCTGGGCTACAAAGTGAGTTGGAGACCAGCCTGAACTGCAAAGTGAGACCCTGTCTCAAATACATACATACATACATACATAATCATAAATATTATTTTGTGTTGTAAAGGTTGATGATGATCAGAAGGCAATCACTTGAATTTTGTCCATTGTCAGTTTGGAAGTCTTGGTGAGGTTTTATATTCTTTTTAGGAGCACAAGTAACATAGCCACAGTTGCTGCAGAAATAGAGGTGTTCTTGTCATTTTTACCAGTTGTCCAGCATTGTCATAGAAGGTTTGATTTAGTGTCATCTGGTACTTATCTGTCATTCATTCATTTCCATGCAGTAAATATTGATTATTGATTGAAAATCTCCTCTGAACTCAGGGCTGGGAGGATAGCAGAAAGCAAGACTGTCTTAGCCTCAAAGAGCTTGTAATTAACCAGGGCCACAAACATAAAAAAACAATATAGATAGTTATTTGTCAAAATTGTGATAAATACTACAGAGGCGATGGGGGGTGTTGTGAGATGTCTGAATAGGAGGGCAGGGTGGAAGACAGCTAACCTAGAAGTCGGGCTTTGATGTTTGCGGTAAAGCCTGAGGTGTAGGAAGGAGCTAGCCGGGTGGAGAGAAAAGGGAATCACATTCTGGGTAAAAGGACACCACGTGGGCAACACCTAATGGAAGGAACTTCTCACTTACTCGCCACCAGTCACTGCCTGTGGGCCTCCACATGGGCAGTCTCATTTCATCTGTGTCCTTCGTTTTCAAATGAGGACAGGACAGTTCAGAGGGATCCACAGGCCTGCCCACAGCCGCGCAGTCGGAGACGGCAGATGAGACCCTCCAGCCCGCCTCCTGACTGGGAGCTGTGTCGCAGCCCTGCCTGGGCCTGGCTGCTCCTCGTTGGAATCTCTCACACGCGTATCAGGCTCGTTAGTGTCAAGGCATGAGATGCTTCATAATTTCCTTCCTGCTGACTTGAGATCTGCTTTGATTACTCGTGACACTGAACCCTGATGAGAGGCAGTGACTTGGCCACCACTGCGTTCTTCTGCTTCCTCCGGCCTGTAGCCTTAGCATTATCAGGATCCAGGTGGCAGGGACCACACTGTCTTTGCTGTGCTTCCATTGGAGCCACTAACGGTCAGCACTTGCAGCCTTCATCAGAGCCTGCTGAGGTTTTACACTTCCATCTGAGACGCGGAAGAGCTGCGCAGCTGGCCCTGGAGCACACGGTGAGCAGGCAGCCTGGCTAAAGGTGAACTTTGGGTTTCCTGGAGCAGGTATCTACCTGGCCATCCGCTCCTCCTACAAACTGTGCTAAGGGAGAGGCACGTGGGCCTGTGGACATAGAAGCTCAAAGCAGGGTTGGGGGTTAAACTTCTTCTACAAGTCCTCGATTCCTGGAGGTACCAGTAAGTGCAGGAGCTGTGGCGGGCATTACCAGAGGGGAGGGGTACACGCTAGACCCATACTAACCAGGGCCTCAGTGGGTCCCGGTGTCCTTCACTACACTGAAAAAGCTTCACAGATTGTTCTGAAGGGAATAAGCAATAGTGCTTTCACCAGTTTCCTTGAGTCCATTTGTCCAGATCTATGTTATTAATGAGGAGCCATATGTTAGATAGAAAAGAGCACTTGACCCGGAAAACAGTAGGTCAGAGTCCCAACCCCTTTACTTATTAGCTCTCCCTTGGTCAAATCTCTTAGCCTATCTAAGACTTTTTTCATCTATAATTTGGAGATAAATACTTATTCTATCTCTCAGGGGTTTGAAGCCAAACCAGAGTTATTTTAATGTGGAAGCTAGGAAGAACTATTAAAATGCTGGACAGTATGATTTTGGGGTCAAATTAAAGAACCACGGAGCTCCCTGCAGGTGGAGAGATGTTTCATGCCTCCAGGATTTGCTCCGTTGACACTGTGCTCTCTCAGGAACATCCTAGTTCGGCCTAAGGGATAAATCACCCTGGTTTCTTGGAAGTGAGATACAGCCATCTCCAAGCATCCCAGTTGATTGAACAGGATCCAGCGGTGTTACTCAGGGCTTTTCCCCACTGTTTAGACAACAGGGACTAACAAACTATTTGAAGGGATTAGAAGTGAGATTCTGACCGAGAACTGACCTGAGCCCAGGGACCAAGCCAAGAATAGAACCCAAGAGTCCAAGAGTTCTGCCTCTGAGTCTGCACTTGGAAGAAACTTGCTGCTTCCTCTGTCGTATTTCATCCAAGTGACAGCTTAGATCTTAGCATCTAAGTTTTAAATGTCCCAAATTTTAAGCAGATGATAGCAAAGTAAGCCATAAAACTGTGAAAGAGTATTCCTTCCAGTGATCCATCTGAATAGCAGCCTTACAGGGAACACTGGCTCCTTTGTGTGTTTATTTGAACATGCTTTTTATTTACAGGGAACCCCCCTCCTCATGTTCTGTCAGATTAGAACACTTCCGAGTTCCTCTCCTTGTTGGAGTGTGCAGGCTTTCCAAAAAGATAGTCTCGACCTACCGACGTTTCCGTGCAATCTGATAGTTCTTGGGAAGGCAGGTGGGGTGAGCGACAAAGAGGGCGGAGGACAGCAGAGCCTTTGGCCTCCACATGAACGTCGTGGACCAATATCCCCCACTGCATTTGTTAACTGTGCAAGTATGTGTGGTTTGGAACTGAAACAGGAAGCCTTTTCCAAAGGCAACGTTCTGCTGGCTCAGGTTGCATCTTCCAGTCTACGTGTATTGGGCCACATTTGTCTGTTCCCAAATAAAGTTTAGGGAAATGGCACCAATACAGCCACACCTGGGTGCCACTGACACTGTGTGAAAAAAGCTCTACTGTACTTCCAGGCGACCATGACAGGCAGGACCCCTGGCCGTGCGAGGGCCCAGTTCTGCCTGAGCGTGGTGGTGCTGGTGGGGGTCGCTGAGAAGATACTTTGGTAGAAAGCTGCCTCAGAGACCCAGGAGCAGCGATGTCATGCGGAAGGCAGCATCGCCTCAGAAAGGAAAGGGCGCCTGACTGTGGGCGGTCTGCTTGCTTATTTCTCCCCCATCTGTGGCAGACTCTGAGGTGCACAGCATGTTTAGAAAGCAGCAGAGGAAGATTTATGAAGCTGGACCTGGAGGTTTCCTTCAAAATATTTCTTCACCTTTTTAGTCAAGGCCCAAAGAGGCGGGGAGAAATGGGAGTTGTCAGAACTGGAAAGATTTAAACTAATTTAGCAAAGCCCAGGAGTGTTGAGCTTATCTCATTATTTAACTTAGATAAGGAAGAAGGGGGAATTTGAAGAATAATGATAGATCAGTGTTTTAAGAATATAGCCATCAGGACTGATAATGTTCTGAAATCCCAGGACCCTTGAAATCCCAGTGCCCATAGACTTAAATTGCAGTTACTTGAGAGCTTTTGAGTAACCTCTGGGCTGATTTCACAGAAAAGATTTATGATGGGCATATTTGAGTTTTTCAGTAAAAATACTCCCAGAGTTTGTTAATGACATTTTCCATTAATAGCCTCTTCGATGTGAAATGGAGATGGATTTTCTTAAGGAAAATTTTGTTACAATGTGTGCAGCTCACCCATGACTCAGGATAAATGGGTTAAGACTCACTTGGGTCAGCAGAGCCGACTGCAGTCAGCTTGCAGCGGTCAGAAAGAAGTCAGTGAAGAATATTTAGGCAGGGCTCCCACAGACTCTTTCTTGTTAGTGTGGCAGTTCTGCTTTTGATTATTCTGCCCTGAAAGTAACCATATATACTTGGTGTTACACGTAGTGTATCAAACAGAATTGTTTCGAACTGAGATTTTAGAGAACTGCCAAAGGTAAAACACTAATAAAAATCAAAATATTTATGAGGATACACCAGCAATCTCAATTTTCTCCACTGTGTTCCCTTTGAGGCAGAGGAGAATAGATGGTTACCCCGTGTATCGGGGTGCAGAACAAGTCCAGTGTTTCTTTGAAAGTTCCTGTTTTGTCTTAAAACTGTGAATAAATTTTATATTTTATTCCATGCTTATTTAAATAAGAAAAAAATTTAATTGCTACCCAGGAGAATGTACCATGTCATTCTGTGGCTACCATCCCACACTTGTTTAACAGTTCAAGGAGAGCCTGGAGTTATGGTGCACACCTTTAATCCAGGTAGTTGGGAAGCTGAGGCAGGAGGATCTCAAACTCAAGGCCAGCCCGGACAACTTAATGAGACCCCTGTCTCAAACAAAACAAAACAACAGTTCATTCACCTGCCAGATAAGTCAGACTGAGGAAGCATTGATACAGATATGTATATAGAGTGGGGTGAAAAGCTGGAGCTAGCTTAGTACATATTTGAGCCTGAGGCTCTGTTTCTTGTCTTAGGGCAGATCTGCATGTTGGTGGGTGGCCACCTGCTTGGCCTGTGGTGTGTTAGCTAGTATGTCAGTTTCACTGTAAGGAATTCCATTTCCACGAAACTGAAACACTATTGCCCTGGCCAGCTGAAGGCAAAGAAGAGACTATCCTATCTCACCCCTGTTGTCCACAGGGGGCACAGTGGACATAGTGACCACCACTTCTACTTTTATGTGTGTGAGCTGAGAGCCAAGATCACTCATGATCTTGCCAGACCAGGTCTTCCAGAGAACGCATGAAGGCACAGGTCGTTTCTCATCCTCGGGCTACCTGAGCAAGCCCAGAAGAAGTAACATTAGGGGCTTCGTTAATGACAACGGAGGTCTCACTTGGGTCTGAAATCAAGATAAGTAAATTATACAGGATCCTTTTTTTGTTTGTTTGCATTTTGGTACTGGTACTGGGGGATTGAACTCAGGGCCTTTACATTGAGCTACACCCCAACACCCCACGCCTTATCTTTTTTTAAGGCAGGGTCTCACTAAATCACCACGATAAGGTAATTCTTAGGAAACATCTTACCAATCCTTCAGGCCTTATAAGTTAAAATTTCTCTCACAGAAACACAAGCAGAGAAGCCCTATTTTCTCAGACAGATTTCTTCCCTCTTGTTGAACTCTAAATACTGTGCTCCGCTTTCACTCAAAAGGCCCCAGACAGTGCTGTCCTCATTATAGCATAACTTATGGAAAGCTCAGATCTGCTGCTGAAAAAAATTCAAAGTGTGTGTATTCATGCACGCACGTATTTGAGAAAAGCCTTTCCATTTCTGAAATCCCATGACTCATTTTTATGCAAGATTATCTGCTAGGGGGAAAAAAAAAACCACTTTTTTGGTCATGGTACATTATAATCGTTTCTAGAAAGGAGAGCATCTAATTTTTGCCATTTTTGGCATGCAGGCTGAATTCATGGAAACAGCACATTCCTGCTCTCAAAAGTAAAATTCAGCTGAATTTTGGCATGTGCATATTTAAAAGCCTGTCCCTGTTTGCCAACCAGCTAGTCCTTGCACAAAGAAAATAGACAGGGAAGTATAATGGCTCTCTAAACTTGGCTTCTGCCATTGAAAAATGAAATGATCCACCCATTGTAAGTCTGTAGTCCCTCTGGGTTAAGTGAATTCATTTTTTTAAATTTTGGGATGACACCTAATCTTACATACATAAGATACACATTTGACGTTTTTGGTTTGAACTTCTGACAAAACAGTGTCTGTAGTTCTTCCTAAGAAAAGTTTGTGCGTATTTTGTGCACTGTCTGGGGCCTTTTGAGTGAAAGCGGAGCACAGTATTTAGAGTTCAACAAGAGGGAAGAAATCTGTCTGAGAAAATAGGGCTTCTCTGCTTGCGTTTCGGTGACAGAAATTTTAACTTATAAGGCCTGAAGGATTGGTAAGAGAAGGATGAAGAGGCCTTGGGGGTATCCATGGAATTCCTCTGCAAGAGCCCTGGTTTTAGTTATTTTTAGGTTTTGATGACTATTGTGTATCTTTCATTGTTTCCCTTCTGTCATCTGTCTTTGCCCAGGATGAAATTGGAATCTTCTTCAAGATAGGATCCAGGTTTGAGTTGAAATCCCCTCCTCCCAGAGAGCTTCAGACTGTAAAATAATTCCGAAATACGCAGAATTAATTCCTTGGTATGAACTAGCAAAGAATTAAAGACTTAGTATTGTATGACAAATAAAGGCTTATAAGCTTCGGGAGAAAGGAAGATGGGCCTGGGTGTTATATATAATTCACCTTTACCTAGTACTGTCTTCTCTCAAAGACATTGCTAAATTTCTTCCTAATTTATCAAATGGGAGAAAAATAAAATTGAACAAATAAAACATTTTTATCACAATATACTCTAAAAGAAACAGTGTTTTATTATATTGGGTTTATGTAATCCAGATCAGGTTAAGAATGTTACTAATCCATGTCCTTAGTGGTTTTACACTGATACATAGAGGAAACCAATTTCTAATTAGCACAGAATTTTGTACATATGGATCTTTTAGAGCAGAGGGTCTTAAAACATGGTTTAGGGTCCTCTGGATCTATAACATCAAAACTATTTTATATGTTCATATATTTATATATGAATTCATGTAGTCATAACAGTTTCGATACTAATATTGCCTAATGAGTGTACAGTGGAGTTTTCCAGAACCTGCGCAGTCTGTGTTACCATAACAAATTGACTGTAGAAGTAGACACGAGAATGCAGCTGTTCTCTATTAAGCCAGACTCACAGAGATTTGCAAAACTGTAAAGCAGGGCCCCTCCTCTCACCTCCTGTGACTCCGTGAACATGCTACCGGCCGGCAGATACACCTGTACCTGGTTAATTTCTTTGACAGACTGTTCTGTTTGAAAAGATGGTGATGAGCCATCATCTTGCTGATAAATAGCACGTATCAGCGATGTTGGATTAATTTGGATTAAACTTTAGGAGCCACTGTAATGTGATGCTCCACTTTGGCTTCCTGCCAGCAGTTGTCAGCCCTCCTGATTTGCTCCTGACTTTTATTGGGTTTCTTAGCGTAACAATTGGAAAATTTTTATCACATACTAGAAAGACCTCTTACAATAATTTACCTAATTTAGTCCTTCACCTTCACCTACCATCCCAATAAATCTTAACTTGGGCAGCATGGTAAGTGCTGACATTACTTAAAAGTACAAGGTCCATCTTATCAGAAGGCCACTCGGTTGTGTTAGCAAGGCCCCAGCTCTCAGGTAATCGAAACGGTGTATCTGTTTCAAAGCTTACAAGCCAAAACCTCAGCTTTCTCCCCTAGCAAAGTTGGTGGAGCGAGTCAAGCCCATAGTATCTGGATAAGCTCCTTTGAACTCCTGGTGGAAAGCAGTTTTTATGAGGCAGTTGTTCTGTGTTAACACCAGAGACAGCTCCTAGTACGTTTTCCCCAAACATACTTCAAACATCAGTAATGGCAGCGGTGACTCAAGCTATATCATAAAACCCAGGGACTCAGAAAACTTCAAAGGGAGTCGGAGCAAAAGCGCACCTCTGCTTATGAGGAGCACGGCCCGGAATCCCACCACCGTTCTCCCTGAATGACGTAGGAGGGACAGGGACAGGCTCCTCCGTTCCCCGCTCATTACCAGTTGACCCCAGCAGCACACTTAGGGCAGCAATAACTGGCACCTGCCCACTTCCTAAGGTGGAACAGGCCAAATTACCACGTGTGAAGTGCTTTCATCGCCCTTCGTGGAAAAATGCAAGCCTCAAAGAGTTTTTATGTTGCTGTTTGAACTGTTGCAGCCCCAGTAACTCAGGTTAGCCAGTTCTGAACTTGTGATTTTCAGATAAAGCTGCTTAATAAGGAAATAAACAGCAGAAATGTATTAATTAATCAAGTGTTGATTTCCTGCTATGTCTCATGAGTATAATAGGTATTAAGGACTTGAGATTATTTAAATAATTAAGGCCAGACAGCTTTGAAGAATCTTCCAGGTTGAGAACCAACAAGCTGTTTGGTTTGTGTCTGAATACTCTTAAACCAGACTTTCTTAAAATACCCTTTATGAATGATTTGACTCATTTTGTTCTTAAAAACAACAAAATTGCATTTGTGTGTGATACTGTTTGGGGGAGGGGGTGTTTACAGACATTTTCCCCCACTTTATTACCAGACCCATCACAGCTCTTTGAAAACAGTCATTTTAGTTTTACTAATGGTCTACAAAATCAGCAAAAGACCCTTTGATGTTTCAGTTATTCTTTATAATTTATAAGTATTTAATAAATATTATCTACTCTGTGCTTAGTAAGAACAGGGTTTTAAAAACCTATGATTTCTTACCTGAATTATTTATCTATAACAGTTTATCTTTTCAAATTAAATTTTATCAGTGGGGATTGAACTGCAGGGTTTCATGCGTGTTAGTCACGTGCTCTTCCACTGTCTACGTCCGCCTCTTAAATTGTTCTTGAGACGAGACCTTGTTTAGTTGCCCAGGCTGGCCTCAAACGTGTGATCTTCCTGCCTCAGCCTCTGGAATTACAAACGTGGGCCACTGTGCTTGGCAAATCAGACTTTGAAAATGTCTGAAAACCTAAAACTGCAGTCTCCTGTCCCGGCTTCTCCTGTCCCTAATGGTTGCCGCCTAAGAAGCAACCGCTTTCC
This sequence comes from Erethizon dorsatum, assembly GCA_028451465.1. NCBI lineage: Eukaryota > Metazoa > Chordata > Mammalia > Rodentia > Erethizontidae > Erethizon > Erethizon dorsatum. Next base: position 126,456,362 of record CM051827.1, on the reverse strand, counting down.
GCACTTCGGCAGTTTCTTTAGTTTGGAGGTATTTGCCCCCATAGTTCTAAAACAAATGAATGAACGTATGAATGAATGAATGTGGTGCTGCTGCTATCTTGTCTTTTCTTTTTTCTTTTTTTTTTTGGAACTGAGGATTGAACCCAGGGCCGTGGGGCCTTGACACTGAGCTAAACCCTCAGCCCATTTTTTAAAATTTTGAGACAGGGTCTTGCTAAGTTGCCCAAGCTAGGGTCAAACTTGTGGTCTCTTGCTTCAGCCTGCAAGTGGCTGGGCTTATGTAAGTGTGCACCACCATGCCCAGCTGTGCTACTCTTTCATGACTTCATTTGACTTCCTGTTGCTACAATACATAGTCCCTGTCTGCATTTTTCAATATAGTTATATCCCCTTTTTTTTTTGTAAATCAGTTTTTAATTATTATGACTATATAATATTCCCAGTAAAGTCACATAGATTACTGATTATGTTTCCTTTTTCAGCTTTTTTGCTTGTTTTTTCTCCCCTAGAGTTAGTAACTGCTTTTAGTATGTTGTTTATTTGGTTTTCTATATGCATATTTCTAATTTGTCCTCAAATGTTTATTTACTTCAACTTTTTTTGCCCTGGAATTTCTTTTCTCTTTCTCTTCTCCTTTCACTTTTCCTTCCTTCCTTCCTTCCTTTTCAGTTTCTGTCCGCCTCTTGCTATTTTATCCACAAACTCTCCTCTGTATGTTTAAAAGGATCTAGATAATTTATCCTGCTTTCTCTCGGAAGTTCTTCCTCTAGCAGGATCTCTCCTGCTGCTGCGTCTACTGGCTGCTCTCTGGATCCGTGATAAAGCTGTAATCCTAATACTAGCCTGAGCTGCTTCCTTCCGTGTGTGTTCTGTCTTTTTCTTTCCTGGATAGAGGCAGTCCTCAGATACTTGGTGATTCTTACTCTGCTCACTCCTTGTACAGACGAGGCACTGAGCAGCTGACTGGGAGCTCCCTGTGGGGCTCCAAGGGCCGTGTGGACTGACCAGGTGGGACCTGTTGGTCCTGGCCTTTGAGGTGGAGCAGACTGAATGGGCATCTGAGAGGGAACCTGAACTTCTCACTGCTTCCATACAGACTTCTACCCAGCCTTCTGCTCTCACCACTTCATGCGTGTACCTCTGTTCCTCTTCCCTGCCCAGGCCTTAGTGCCCTGTTGTTCCGAAATGCAGCAAGAATTAGCTTCCCCTCTGAGGCTTCCACTCCTTTGGGCTTGCATTTCAGCACCAGGTGTCTGTCTGCTTTTCAGCTTCTAGAACACTGTTGACACCTCCTCTTTATCCTTTTGGGTTCAGGCTTTTGTATCCTTTTGCTTTTACTTTAGCGGGATGTCTGACTAGGTATATCATATTATCAGAAATCCTGTAATTTAGACTTTCACTAATTCATCCATCCTTCTTGATGCCCTTTCCCCTCCACATCCAACTAGTACCTCTGACTTACAGTGGCTTTACTGAAATCTATATCGATTCTTTCTGTCAAAATGGTCTTTATAAGTTTGGTGGTACTAATTAATAATAATGACACTGTTAGCATTTTTAAGCTTTTACTATGACCCAGGCATGGTTCTGTGTAGTTCACATGTATTCTCTCATTTCACCATCACACCAACTTTTGGACCATGTCTACGTGGGCAGGCTGTGGCTTTTCTTTCCCAGGAAGATTGGGAAGACATTTGGTGAGAAGTCGTTGCCAGTCCTGACCCCAGCTTTGAGTCTGGTATTGGTCTTTAATCTCTATTTCTGTGTGTTGTGAAGAAACGGGTTGAGGAAGGCTCTTGTCAGATCCCAGGAACATGAAAGAAATAGCAAACCCAACAGTAGTGACACGGCCCTGTCACCACCCGTCCTGGAACCATAAAACCTATTCAGAGGGGCCAGCAGCTGGTGAGCGACTGTACTTAGATCCTGGGTGCTGATGGGTGTTTTGTAGTTCCCAGGGGAAGCTGCTGAAAGTTTTCTTATCATGACACTCCAAGGGCAAGAGGTCTTTCTTCAAAGAGAAGCACTCATTCCAGAAAGAGACGTGGAAAGAACATAAAATCGTTGGTTCTCCCCCAGTACTAGAGGGGAAATGTGACAGCCAGCGTAAAAAGAAACCACGCCTTTGCAGGACTCAAGAAGGGGCTCCTTGGCTCGCCCTATCTGCTTGTGTAATATGGGGGTAAAGGGGCCTGCTCGGGTGCCACGGCTCTGCATTTGAGTTATTGTCCTGCTGTTTTTTAGCCATGGCCTGGAGCAAGTGTTTCCCTCTCTCAGTGTCTCCAAGGTGAGATTCCTTTGACTCATGTGGAATAGGGATAATAATGCCTCCTTGGTGGGTGGTTGTATGGATTAAATTATATAACATATACAGAGCAATCAGCCCGGCACGGGGCATGTAGTTCAGGCTCAAGAAGTGGTGTTTGTGTTGATATTCTCTCCTGAGTAGAGAGTGCTGTGCAAAAGTGAAATAAGGATTATGTGACTACCTTGTTCTTCTGCCCTGTCCCCAAGATCTTGCTGCCCACTTGCTGGAGTGCCAGGCCTGAGAGTTCATATGCTTTTCTGGGCTTCTGTCCCTCCCTTCATCCTCTTTCCCTCAAAATCAACAGTTCGCTCAGGCCCCAGACCTGGTTGGAGTTGCCGGCTGGAGGGACTCACCTGGGTGCTGAGCCCGAGTGTGAGAAGCCCTCTGAAGAAGCTGTGCGGAGGCCACGAACTTGCTCTGAACCCACCCGTGAAGAGCAGGTGATCCCAAACTATTGTTAGTGTCTGCTGTAAGTGAGATGCCTCTGGGTTCGAGCAGAGTTCAGCCAGAAGCCCCACATTACATGGAGATCTGTCCCGGAGCCAGGTTCGGCGGGTAAAAGTTACGCAGCAAATGTCTCCAAGCATTGGCATCTGTTGTCTGCCGAGGGTAGGGCAGCGAGAATGATAGGGCACTCACGGAAATGAGGATGAGGCTTGCGACCTGGAACAGCTGACGGGCTGTGTTTAGGCCACTGTTGCTCATCCGCTCTTGATAAACAGCTTTAAAAGCATTACGTGGTTTGGAAAGCATCCTTCAAAAATGGTTATACTTTCCAGACGCATGACAGTCCACAGCTCAGTATTGGCTCAGGGCTTTGAATTGTCCGTTCAGACTCTCCTTCGTCGGGGCTGTTGTGACTATTGAGGGCTTATCTGTCTAATGCCTGCCAGGACAATCTCCTAACAACATTGTCATAGTTTGGGGTCCTCGATATATGTTTACCAAGAGAAGTACTCGAGTTCAGGGCTGATAGTTTAAGAGGAAAAAACTGTTTCTTTCATGTCTAGCTCAGTATGATGGGCTCTTTAAAACATTTCTTTCATCATGCACCCTTTCTTTCATGATTTCTGAGTGATGAAAGTAAGAGATAACTTATTGTAGTGACTTGAGCCTTTGAAAATGAACTTTCTCTAAATTATAAAAAATGTTCATTTCCTAATTCATGTAAGACCTCATCCTCCCATTTGTCCAACTTCCAGAAATGTAACCCCTGTTGGCTTTTGAGCCTCCTGGTTAATTCTGGGTGCCTTTGGGCGAGGGAGAGAACTGTTGGGGAGCAGCATGCACGGCAGAGAGTTATCTGGGGCTTAGACTCATCTGGACCATATGATAAATGCCAAGGGCTCGGATGAAAGATTTTCAGAAAACTGTATCAGAGTCTAACATACCACTGTTAAAATGTAATAGTCCACAGATTTTAAATGTAGGGTAGGATCCATACTATTTTTATTCTTATTCCCAAAATGCAGTGGTAGAGCTCTCAGAGGAGTGTGGACACCAGAGTAATTTATTGTGTTGAAGGGACGGCAGTTTATGTTCTTCCAGTCTGTCGGCGTGAGATCCGTTCCTCCTCAACTCAAATCTCTGTGATCAAAATAACCTATCTGGATGTTCCCGTTGGGTATTGGCCTCCGCTTGGCCTTTGGCGAGAGGACAGCATGATGAAACGAGAGACTGAACCCTAATCCCAGCCCTGACCCCACTTCGCTCTGTGGACTTGTGCAGATGGCTCTGTCCCCTCTGTAGGTCCTTCTCCCCCAGCAGAGGGGGACGGTTGTGTGTGTGTGGAGTAGTCAGTAACTCGTCATGCAGCTCCCTGGAGGAATGTCGCAGAGGGGACTGCTTCCCAGGGCTGGCTCTGCCACCAGCAGCTCAGCTGGATACTGGAATGAAGAAAGCCCATGTAGGATGTACAAAACTTGATAATGTTTTCTAAAAATAAAAAGGCCCTGAGCTAATCTGAGGCTGTATTGTACTTAAAATACTCCTCAGCAGCTTGTGGCTCCAGTCCATCCCCACATGGACTTAACACCATTCAATTTGGTTATTTAACCCCCCAAAGGGGTTGAGTCAGTGGCCAGCTCTGCCTGTTACTGCTTCAGCCCTCTGATGTTGCCTCTGGGAAAACCGCAGCACGGCCTGCCGGAGCGGGCTGGCGCACGCGGGCGGAGTGCGCCTCGACGGCCTGCGGAAGCACGTGTCCGCGGAACTGCCGTGGAAAGGACCGCTTCCCACGTGCTCCCCCTTGTGGAGGGGTGTGAGTGTTCACAGTTTCTACTTAGCTTTTGGCCAAGAGGTCGAGGTGAACCAAAACCAAACCCTGGAGAAGCATTTTGAACAAGAATGAATGTATGTGGTATTAAAAAGCAAATTCCAAGACATGCTTCCTTTTAGTTCCCAAACCCATATCAGTTTAGTGTTTTTATTTGCAGCCCGTCCACAGTCCACAACCCTCGAGTATGTGTATAGCATGGTCACGTAGCTCGTGGACAGGGCAGCCCACAAAGGCACAGGAGAGAAGTGTGGGCAGCAGCGAGTTTCCTGACAGCAGCTCTTGCCATGTCTGTCAGCTGCTGCCCGAACTGTAAGCTGCATGTTCTTAGGTTTCCAGAGTCTGGCCTCCTTATTTACTTACGATTTTGTGTTCCTGGAGTAGTGTCATAAAAGTGATCCTGAGGTAGAAAAAAGACCGATAGGAAGTGGGAGCACTGAGATCACTGTTTTTAAGTCCTCAGAGTCTGTATTGGGCCGTGATAGAGTCAGGGTAGGCCCAGTTTTTCCAGATTTTAATGCATCAGACTCTTGGTTCCTCTGGGCTTACGATGGGTCAAATTAGGTACACACCTAGTACTTAGTGGGGCCTGGATTCACTTACACGGATAAACAAAACCCACGCTAATGGGAGTGCAAGTGCTCTGTGGGTCGTCCTAGGACCTAGGAGATGTGAGGGGTTAATATGATTGAAGTTACATGTGTATGACTGACTAGAGACAGATTGAATGGATTATACATTTTTCTTGAGAATTTCCTAAATGAGCCTACCTAATGTTTTCTTGTTTCCTGGCTCAAGTGGTTTGCTGTAATACTGTATTTTCGATGAACAGAGTAAATAGTATATAGAAATACTGTACATAAATGGGATTCTAAATAGCAGGAGATTTGTGATCCATTCATCAAGTAGCACCTCCTGTCTACCCCTAAGGAAGGTGTTTTTGGCTTTAGGATGACAAATTCATAGTTCATCCTTCTCTAAAGATCAGCACATGGACAAGGAAATCTTGTGAAGAAAATGCCGAAATATATTTACAGTTCCATTCAGAAATACCCAGGTTACCTGGAATGAGGAAGCCCAACTTTGCAGCTTCAGATGAAGCAGGGTCTGATTTAAAACAGACCCCTGGCTTCGCTGGGCTCCGTCAAAGACGTCTGCCTTTGCCCAGGACTGTAGAGTGCCTGTGGGCCTGCAGTGGCTGGTGTGGGATGCTCTGTCTGTCCTTAGATGAGCCTGGACCCTCTGCTAGCACTGTGTCAAGAAGGCTGAAGACATGGCAGGCGGGAAGGTGCTTACCAAGTCAGGAGGGGCGCCCTCTGTGTCTTGAGTTGATTTGAGTTTGGTTTCTTTCTGTCTGTTCCTCCTACTTTTTCTCACTTATGCTTACACCTTGGTTAGAAGAGTTCTGCTAACCATTCTAAACTTCCAGAATTCAGCCCAGTGGCCTCGTTATATAGCGGGCCCACCAGAACACAGACACATACGACAAACCATGGGCTTGAGACCGATTGCTGGGACAGCCTGGGCTCACTTCTGGAACGGCATCCCTTTCTGGCCTCCGCAGCGTCATCTGTAGTGAGCTGCAGATGCACCACTCTGGAGCCAGGCCCGGGCGCCCTCTTGGTGGAGCACACAGTAAAACCCAAGCAGATGCTTGCCGGTGTGGGCCCATTGGTTAGCACTTTGTATGCTCATTAGACACGTTGGCAATTCAGGTGAGAACATATGGGTCGATTCCGTGGGTCTAATGCTTGAAACCTTCTTTTTAATTTCATAAGACCAAATGCCCCGCGAACACCTCCTTTCCACACTCATGCATGCATTCACATACAGTACTTGAGTTCCATTTTGGTAACCAAGGCTCAAAAAATAAGTTGTTTTTTCGTTTGTTTGTTTTTGTTTTTGTTTTGTTTTGGTATTAAAAATATGAACAGCTAGTAGTCAGTGTTTGCTTCCCATCGCCCATGGGCCCTGGGTGGCTGGATGATGGCTGTAGACATAGGTCTCCTCCTAATGCCTTAATGGTGCTGAGGCCCCCAGAACATCCACAAGTTCAAGCAGAGGTGCACTGAAGGACTCGGTGGCTGTTTTATGGGAGGTTTTGTCAGGGATCAGACTGAAGATTTCACCTCGCAAGAACAAAGTGAGATCGTACAGTCAAGAGCAGTGCGGGGCCTATATATAGCGACCCAAGGCCTGCTGGGATGGGGTTTTACATTCGGCTGTCCTTTTGCCCTTCCACTGAACTCTTTTCATTTCAGTCGTGAGCAAACAGTCAGAGCCTGAACTAACAACCCTGCAGTCCTGCAAAGCACGGCTCGCTTACAGTACCGAACAAAGGGAGGGAGGGCCTCATGGGCCGGCCCAGGCCGAGGAATGTGGCTTCAGGGTTCTGCTCCATAAATTTAACCAGCACGACGAAAAGGAGATAATATGAGCCTTCGTGATGATCTGAAAGGGGGAGGCTCTGTGTCCCATTGATTGCGGTCTGGCCCGGTGCCAGGCCCAAGCCTGACCGATAGTTGAACCATATCGTTAAGGCGTGTAATACAGCTCGAGTCTTGTACTGCCGCCAATGAGTACATATCCACAGGGCAAAAGTTTATGAAGAGTTGAGGCTGTCCTGTTTAACCCTCTCACACTGCATGTAATAGACCCGGCTGCCATTCAGAACTTGCCCATCTGAGGTCACCCAGGGAAGCGCATACGCTTCTTTTCTTCCATCAGCTTCTCTGGGCTGGAAAGAGGAAGGAGCGTCATCTCGAGGGGATCCTGTGGCAGAATGGTCCCTTCGGGAGGAGCACAGCAGTCTGCCTCCCTCCCCGTGGCAGAAACGGGACACCGCAGTGCTTTCTTCAGAGTGGCTCTCTGTTTGCAGTATAATGTTGCTGAAGGAAACGGGGCTGCCACAACAGGAAACCTACCCGTCTCCGAGGAGGCTGCACTGGTGGCAGAGGTGGTTGGAAGCTGACACGGAGCAGTTGTGCCGAGCTGCTGGGGCCCAGGATGATTCTTGCTCCCTTCCTTGCCACCCAGGCACCTTGAGGGCTGTGAATGGCCTCGCTGTTTGGCCTCCTACAGCTAGACTGATGTGCTAAAGCAGAGCAGGTGGAAGGCTGTCCTGTGGTGTGGCCTGATAGCCTGGGTTCCTCCCGTCAGAAGCAGGTGGCCCTATGGGACCTCTGCCCCCTCACTAGGGAGGGCATGAGGAAGTAGGCACAGTGTCCCAGCAGGCCCAAGGCAGCCTGGCTCTGAAGCGGACGCTGCATTGAGCAAACAGGCAGTCAGACAAGGATTTAGCGTAAGTGCTGTCAGAAAGAATGGCCTGCCTTGTCCAGCGGACCCTAGGAGGAAAGTGGGCAAGGGAGTTTCGTCGCGTCTGTCAGCCCATCACAGAGCTTGGCCAGACTGGGGGCCTGATTACCCTTCTTCTGGCCACCCAGCCAGCCAGTCTCCTGTCATTTCCAGAGCACTGCACATCTGCAGTGGACCAGACATCTTAGGTAGACACACACTCTGGATGCTGATGCGGAGAGGAGCCAGGGTTTGAACCCTGGCAGCGGGAAGGCAGAGCCCCTGCTCCTGACAGCCATGCTGCGTCTGGACCATCCCTTGGTCTCTCCAGTCGAAAGATCTGAGTCAAATCTGAGGCTTCTTTCCAGGTCTTCGATCTACAGTACTTCCTTCAGATTCTCAGATATGAAGGGTAGGAATCGGGTAACTGATGATGACCACGAGGATTTGGTGGAAGACATGATGTAAATGCAGTGGGGTGGGGGGAACCACTATAAACTTTGGCTTTCATAGTGTGAAGGGTACTCACACTTTCTCACCCTGCCAGCTTAACCTGGGGATGGTGTGAGGAGCACACCATAGCTGGAAAGCTCGGAAGGGCTCATGGTCGGAGGCTTCTTTGGGCCAAGCAGCAACGTGCCTGAGCATGGGAGGCCTTGGCCTTTCAGGACCAGTGTGCAGTGAACCAGACCACTGAGCTCTGTGGCCAGGAGCCGTGCTGCCCCCAGTCCTCCCTAAATGATGAACCAGTGCAGCCTTCCAAGTTCAGAATCTCTCCCACCTACACAACATAGCAGTGACACTTCTGGCCCCAGCCTTGTCTCTGCTCTGCTGTCCAGCCAAAACGATCTTCATCAGCTGGTCACCTGGGAACTCCAGCTGGGCCACAGCTGGTCCGCAGGAAGCCTCTGCAGCAGAATGTCCAAGCTTAGCTTGCTAAGGACATGCTTAGCATGCAGTGACTTCCTCCTTTGGAGGCCAAGGACAACTTCCATCTATTTTGGTGCAGTGGGGCGTGGAAAAAAGGCTTCTAGAGGTAGAAGGAGAGACACGATGCTGGCCAGCCATGAGACTGTTGGATCTTAAGTTCATTGTGCATCTGTGGTCAAGGTGTTTAGCAAGCCTAGAAATCGCTCATGGTAGAGTCCAGGATGGAGGTAACTTACCATCTGTCCTCCACCCACTGATTGCTAAACCCAAAGTTTGGTACTTGGTGACTTGTAACAGAGCACCTATTTGGAGCTCCCTTCACTGTGTGTTTGAGGTCAGATTGTATGAAGCTATTCTGCTGCCTTTTGAGATTTTTTATATTTTTGGTTCAGTTTAACAGTGACTGAAGATGCTGTGAGTTAGCCAGATACTCCACTAACTGAGGTTTATACTCTTATCTGCAAAAATCTTGAGACAGAGAGAGCTCTAGAAACTTTCCAGAGCATTGTGTAACGTACAGAAGGAAGTCTGTCCCAGCTCTCTCGATCTGAGCAATCCTTTGGAAAGGGAGCAGTGAAAATTGGTGACTGAAGAGTCACTTCTAGTCTCCTGTGTGACTCTCCCCTCTGTCAACAGCAGGGTGGTTCTAGGCTTGCCTGCTCCCCTCCACCCCAAGGAACTTGGACCTTGAACAGCCACACGATTGCCCTTGTCTGCCTTCTCCCTTGGGTGTACAAGTAGAAAGAAACTCTCAGTTGGGGGAATGGCAGGGACAGAGGTTTTCTCCTTGTTAAGGAGAAGTGGACAGACTCCTGGCTGCACCTGCTCCTCCCTGAGGCCCGGGAAGTCAGGGCAGGGGGCAGAGCTAACTGCTGACTGCCCTATTCTGCTCGCACAGGGAGCTCTGGTGCACAGCGAGCCCATTAGAAAGGCTCATGTTGGGTTTAACCAGTGGCTGGCACCAGATCTGGGGACTTTTTTTTGCTGCCCTGTCTGTTTGACAGAGTCTAGCATCTTTCCTCCTATCTCCCTGTCTCCCAACAAATTCTTAACACATTTTGAATATACAGTTTTTTCCAGTCCCATAGAGGTGAGTGAGCCCCTCAGTCCAGCAAGTCAAATGGATTCAGCCCTGCTGGCTCTTGTTTCCGGGAGGACAAGTGCTCTGAAGGTTTGTTGTCAGCGCTGACCCAGGGTGTGTGTCTGATCTTTCTGAAGGCACAGAAATGCACCTGAGATGACCCAAGTCCTTTTCTTTCATTTTTTGATCTCCTACCACCTGGACCATTAATTCTGCTTTCAAAAGGGGATGGGGAAGGGAGAACATTTCAAAGCAAAGTTGATTTGGTCTCTGAACCAGCTTGTCTTCTGGGTTGTACTTCACCCTGATGAGAATCAGAAGGGACAGTTTATAAGCCCCTCAGTCTCGTGGCTCTGCAGCTGGAGAGCCTTAAAACCAGTTCCAGATGTCCTCTCTGCCTGTGCTGGCGGGAAGGGAAATTGGGCAAGCTGGGAGGCAGGATGCTTTTGCTTTTACCCATTTTTTTTTACAGTACCCATTTGCAATTCATGTCCTGCCTCGGGCTTCTTAGGGTAAGTGTGATGTGAGCCTGGGTCCTCATGGATCCTGCCAGCACCTCCCACTCCTCCTCTGTTAGAGTCAGACTGAGTTCAGCTCTGGCTGGCTACTGCAAGCAACACCAAGGGAAGAAGCCTCTCTCTCTCCTGCCATTCAGGATGAAAAAACAAATCAGTGCTGGAAAAGTAAGTCCAGGGTGGGGAAGGAGGTCTGGTGATGAGCCTCAGGCCACTTTCCTGGCCTCTTCACTGCCTTCAGGGTAGGGCAGGGCTCTTCCTAGTCTTGGGAGAGACTTCAGGGGGCCCCTCCTCTTGAGAAGTCTCCACTCAGACCTCCCCCTTTCCAGAAGAAAGCCACTGGGACACCTCCGATCCTCATCCACACCCCGCCCAAGCTGTGTGTAGTGTGCAGCTATGGAAATTTGTACTCACTCTTTGATTGCAAATGCCCTTTAGTCATCTTGTTGTTGGTGCCTGACTGCTTTCTGAATCATTGTGTTTTTTAAAAATATTTTGATTGTTTAAGTTAAAAATTATGTACAACTTTAAACTGTTTTTGAAAACCCATGCAGTATACGAACATTTGCAATATTTAGTCATTGCTCCAAAACCCTTGGTTGAATGATCTTTTGAGTTATTATAGCAAGCCACTGAGATAGATACTGTTATTACTGTTTGGTTGGTTTTGGGGTTTTGGTTGTTTTGTTTTGTTTTGTTTTGAGACAAAAGCAAGACAGGGTCTTGCTATGTAGTTCAGGCTGGCCTTGAACTCACTATGTAGCTCAGGCTGGTCTCAAACTCGCACCAGTTCTCCTGCCTCAGCCTCCTGAGTGCTGGAACTACAGGCATACACCACCATGCCCAGCTCCTTATTACTGATTATGTATTTATATGAACAGGGACATATATTTTCCTTGCTTTTCTTTGTGTGTGTGTGGGGGGGATTCTAGGGATCAAATCCAAGGCCTCAAGCATGCGAAGCCTATGCTGTATGCTCCCAGCCCAAAGCACAAATATTGATATCTAAACCTTTTTTTCAATCACTAATGATTAGAATATCTTTCCATTCCAAAAGTAAATCATTTTTAATGTTTATGTAGTATTAAACAGCAAATATGACCAACACACTGACTTAGTCCCTCTATTAATGGATGTTTCCAAATTTTTGCTATAATAAGCCTCTTCTATATGTGTCTTTTCATATGTGTATAATTCTCTCTTAAGAAAACTCCTGAATTCCTAAAAATATGATGCTGGATTTAAGAGTGTGAGCATTTCTGTGTGGAAACATGTTACACGTTGCCCTCCCGGAAAGTGGAGCAGTTCGTACTCCTCCCACCGTGCTCAAGAGGACCCAGGGTGCCAGCTTTCCCTCGACTCTGGCTGCTCATTCATTTAGAACTCGGTCAGGAACCTTATGAGGTGGCCGCCATGCGCCAGGTGCTATTGTAAGAACCAGGCGCAGTAGTCTTTTAAGTCTTTGCCAATGTGAGAGTGTAAATGCTCAGTGTTACTGCTCGAATTTCCTTGATAATTGGGAGTGTTGAATCACCTTTTCCCAATTCATTTGGCTGTTTGTCTTTCTCCTTTTGTGAATTACTTTGACCCAATCCTTTAAAACCCCAATCCTTTAAAAAACGCCTTCATTTTTAGAGTGTGTGTGTGTTTATTCCCAGCCTTTCTTGGTCAGACCCTTCAACATTTGTTGTTTAATCAGTTTCTCGTCCCTGTAAGTAGCTGTCCTCCTTCCAGACAGTGATAAAGTTGAGCTTACTGACACGGTGAGTCCTTACACAGGGTGCTGTCCCCGTGCCTGCACCTCTGCAGCAGTGACTGTGGCACTAACGTGAGGCATCAGTGGGATGTTTCGGATCGTGTGCTGCCTGGCTTTTACCTCGCTATTTGTCCCCTCCTGTTCCTCAGTATTTGTTCAGAGTTGCAAACCTGGCAGATCAATGCTGTGCTCTCCGTCCTCGTATCATACGAATCCCGCTCGGCTGGGAGACGGGGCCCTGCGTCAAGCCAGACCTTCACAGGAAGCCCGTCCTGTCGCGCCCTTGGTAGCATGTCACACCAGGCTTCCCCAGCGTTCCCGCTTAGCTCCCTTGCTCTTTGATCACTCATAATGGTCTAGTTTTATTCTGTAGTCATTTCAAGAGTGCAGCCCTTAGCTTCCCCGTTGGGCCATAGCCTCCCTGGTGTTGCCTTCTTTGGTGTCCCTTCAGGATCTCCAGAGTGCCTCACACAGGGTGGACTCAAATGTGTTAGAAATCTGCATCAGCAGTCATGCTGGTCAGCAAGTTTACTGAGTCCAAGAGAATGAGAAAGCCCCAAGATCAAGTTTGACATTGCCACTTACCAGCTAGATGGCTTGGGACAAGCTTAATCATCTCTGTAAGGCGCAGTGTTTTCATCCATAAAATGAAATACTAGTAAACACTTCCTAAAAAGAATTGTGTGAGAATTAGAGTGTCCAGTACACAGCCAGCCCTCAAGGAATGCAGCTACAAAGCCTTGCTGCAGCCAGGTATGGTGGTGCATGCCTGTAATCTCAGCACTCGGGAGGCTGAGGCAGGAGGATCTCTGTGAGTTTGAGGTCAGCCTGAGCTACAAAGTGAGTTCAAGGCCAGCCTGAACTATATAGGGAGAACCTGTCTCCAAAGGGAAAAATAAAAAAATAAAAAGCCCCGCTACAGACTTGGTGGCCCAGCTGTCCTGGCTTGGTGTCTCCTCACCTGAGGCTGATGGGAAAGGGCTGATGTAAGAGCTGGGGGAGGTGGTGAAGCTCTGAGCCTTTCCACAGAGTCCTTGGCGACTCCTGTGTGCCTCTGTTGAGTCTGAATCTCGTTTTTACCAACATGAAGCCTTACAATCATTCAGGGATCCACATGATGCCTCAAGTTTAAACCATGCCAGTTTTTCTCTTTTGCTTGGCCAGTATTTTTTAAATGGGAGTGTGAGTGCATGCGTGCGTGCATGTGTGTGTACGTGTGTGTGTGTGTGTGCGTGTGTGTGTGTGTAAAGTACTTGGGATAAAGGTGCATCGGATTTTGCCTGGCATAGCAAGTGTTATCTCCAGCAGCCTCTAAGCATTTTACCCAATGGACTTTAATTGGTTTTCTTCAGTTCTATTTTTATTTTGTAGTTATTTCAATGTATGGGGAGCCAAGTCTTTCAAATGAGAAATTTTGTCACAAGGACCTGTTATTTAGCTTAACCGCTACTGCTGCAGCTTCAGCGGCAGAGGACTGCGGAGAGGGTTCTGAGCTCCGTTTGCTCATGACCCGACCACAGCAGTGACCCCCTGGTTTGTGGGGCTCACAAACCCAAATAGGCAGGCTGGGCAGCCAAGTGTCACCGGCAGGGTGGGTGGGCATCCCCCTCCCGGTGCCAGCTCCAGCTCCTCTTCCCCTGCATCCGGTGGCCCTCAGCCCTGCTGCAGCATCAGCACAAGAGCCCTTCTGGCCCACATCACCCTGGTGCACTGATTAGACAGGAATCAGCAAATTGTTGAGTACATGTTTAATGTGACACAGATGTGGGACATGCTGCAGATCTATCTGCTTTACAAATTTTCAGCTTTTTGCATTTCATCAGTGTTGCTTATTATTTACAGAATGTAACTCAAGACAGCAGAACAGATTGTAACTTTTAAAAAGGTTTGAGGGTGATGGGGCCACAGGGGATCTGGGAGAAAAAAATCCAGTAGTGTGGAATGTTGTTTGCCATCCAGACCAAACAAACCAGTTTACCAAGGGTTGATGGACTATGACAATCAGCCCAGTTCATGTTAACACTGGCGGCACTTAATTAAAAGGCAGCTCCACTGTTCTATCACCAAAGAAAGAATAATCTTTTGTCCCCAGGTGGAGCGTCACGGCAGAAATGTGCCTCTCATAGGTAAGGCAGAGACAGGCGTCACTGAGCTGCTGGCATGTGTTCTGCTTCCTTCCTGACCAGACAGAAAGGACACCATTGAACCCAGTCCCCATTCAGGTTTATGAATGTTCTCCTTGCCTCATTCCTGCTGGCACTTTGGACCCCAGCACCATGGCAAGAGTCGCGAGGACGGTGGAATGACAGGCCAGAGCTGGTGGGCACAGGTTTAAAGGGACAGTGCCATCTTTAGTCTCCAGAGAGGCACATTTGGCTGGAGGAGACCATAACTTCTTGCTTTCTGAGAAAGCTCAGCCAAGGTTAAACTTGAGGACAATTAAAAAGCACCAGCTGGTCAGAAGAAAGATGCAGCATGGAGGTGATTGGTTGACTCTTTTATGTCCCCAGGTCAAAAGTACCTAAAAGTTGGGCCTGAAGTAGTGAAAGCCGTGTCGTAAAAGTTCTCCAAAGAGCCTTCCGTCTGGGGCTGAGGGAGTGCATAGCACGGGCTGCGTGTCCAGACAGCTTTGACCCCGGGGCCCCGCCTGAGTGGCTGCCAGGGCTCCAAGCCCTGCTGTTCTTTTCCTTTCCAGAAAGTACACACTGCACGCTCTCCCAGGCAGCTCCGCTGTGGCCCTCGGGAGCACATGGCCAGGTCATTGAGTTCCTATGTCCCCCACGATGGAAAGATCAGCATTCCTCTGCTCCAGGGGTTCCTGGGTTGTTCCCAACACCGCGCCTGCCCTGGCTCCGGCTGCAGAGGAGCTCACCACAGACTGCCCTGCTCCGCTCGCCTGGCCTCAGGTGGCTGCTTCAGCCCTCCCACTCTAGCGCTAATGGTGTCCGTGAGTGTGGCACCTGAGCGTAAGCATCCATCCCCACCAGCTTTGATTTCAGTTCTCTCTTCTTGAAGCATCTTCTGCTTCCTCTCTCCTTTCTCCTTTTCCATCTTGCCTGTGTGATGAAAGGATGTGTGAAACCTCCAGGCTGAGCGAGCAGGTGGCCTTGAAAAAGCAGACCGCAAAGCAGGGCTCCTCCAGGGGCCCCCATCTGCTTGGCTGTGACCAGGACAGGGCCCCGGGGAGGAACCTCAGGCAGCACCCCTGTGTATGGAAGATCACTTTGGCGACAGCAGCGAAGGACCTTTACCACAAAAACCAGGTTTTTTTTTTTTTTAAACCACCAGTATGATGAATTGTATTAATGGCAATATTCTAAAATTTCTTTAATTCTAATTCTGAGAATTCGATAGTTGATGTAATTTATTAAGTTGCTAGGTATTAGCTGTGGCTCTTAAAAAAATTCTTTAAGGAGGTAAGATCTGGACGGGGCAGGTCAGGTGAATAAATGCTTTGAGCACTGGTTCCCTAGAAAATGCTGCATATCTAGCATTTGTTGCCCTCCTTAGGAGTCACTTTTTTTTTGAGATGGAATATCACTGTCGCCCAGGCTGGTCTTGAACTGCTGAGCTCAAGTGATCCTTCTGCCTTAGCCTCCTAGGTATCCTTAGGAATCGTTCTGACATGTTCAGTAAAGGATATCTTCCATAGTGTTCAATCAAGATACTTTTTTTTGTTTTGTTTGTTTTTTGAGACAGGGTCTTGCTATGTAGTTCAGGCCTTTCTCCTGAACTACTATGAACTCACTATGTAGCCCAGGCTGGCCTCAAACTCGGCGATCCTCCTGTCTCGGCTTCCCAAGTACTGGGATTACAGGCATGCACCACCGCATCTGGCTAAGATACATTTTTAAAGACTACCCTTTTGCATCTGGGTATTTTAAATTGACTTAACACCCAATAATTTGAATAAAAGTAGGAAGGAAGGCAACAGTTAACTTTTGTGAATCCTGTTGTGCGTGGTGTATGTGTCTCACATTTTATCTCAGCATTATCAGCTAACTTAGTATTATTACATTGTCATTGATTGATAAGGAAACTGATGCCATGAGCAACCTAGTAACCTCTAGGGTCGCTCAGGAAATAAATGACTGGACTGGGATTTCCTTCTGGACTGGGTTTTTCATTCATTTCTTTCATTCTAAGAGCCCCATCTTTCTCCTAACTTTCATCTCTTCTCTTAAAAGAGATCAACTTTTGGGAGAAGCTAGACAATATAAAAATATAAGGAAAGACATCATGTAATCATTTGCCAGAAATTAATTTGGTTCATTTAGTTTAATGAGTATTATTAGTATTTGTACCTAATGTCCACAAAAACCAGATTTACCAGAAATTTTAATTTTGCCCCCATGAAATACATATTTGGGATCAGCATTAGCAGTGACAGGTGAGTGAGAAGTGTGACCATGTCTTGAGAGGTTGCTGTAAGCACTACAGTCTCTGATTTAGAATGTCATAGTTAAGATGCAAGTAAAGTTTACATTTGTAAACTGCCTCGTTCTTACAAAGATGTTAAAAGTTACAAATCACTCTGCAAGTTGCCTGTCACTTTTGAAATCAAAGCAACCCCAGAATGTGTGTGAAGGTGGTGGTTGTGTTTTAGGAAACTCAGGGCTGTAGGCAGTGCTCTCACTGTGCTGGTATCCACGCTCCTAGAATTCTGTACGTGGTAAGCCTGACCTGCCCTCCTCACCCAGGCGAATTAACAGGTAGTTACCCTGAGGCAGTTGCCTAAGAAAAACGGCTGGAGTATTTTGTCTTAAGTCCCAATAGGCATATCTGTTGGCATTACTCCTACCAGCTGTTGCAGTTGCAATGTCATAGGGACCCCCAAACATGTGTGAGATTACGGGAAGCCTTGACCCCCATAAACAAGTCAGGTGTGAATCCCACTGAAGGGAGCAGGCCCAGCCCAGGAAATGTCATCCCTGCTGCTGCTGGATGTGAAATCACCGAAAACTAAACAATACAGGCATAATTGCTAATGATTTCTTGCATCAGCATCTCTCCCCCATGCTCAGTGGCAACAGTGCTGTGTGGGGTTTTATTGTTGTCACGCTTGTGATTTCAGAACTCCAGGGAGAGGAAAGTAGAATGTTAACAGGAAAGCAAGTGGGAAAGGAAAGTCCTGCAGTTAGAAGCTGCGAGCCTCCCTGTAGGAAGGCGAAGTGAGAACGCTGGCCATTCCTCTCAGGTTCTGGCCCCTCACTAGCCTGGGTCCCTCTTGTGCACCCAAGGGCACCCTCTGACAGATGCGCCCATGATAATAGTGGCGCTTTGTGCCTGTTATGTTCCACGTACTGTCCTAGCACTAGACACACTCTGTTATTTGTTCCTCTTAATAACTCCACTTCGTATATGAGTAAACACCATTTGTGAGTGGTGGAACTGTGATCCACACCCCGGCAGCCTGGTCTCAGGGGACCCGCTTAGCCATCTTGTCACACTGCCTGCTTCTTTTCATCTCCCCTGAACTCTGGAAGCTGCCTGGAGGTGATTCATCCCTGTCCTCTGCAAGGCCCAGTGCTGCCTGTGTGTGTGGTAGCTCAGGAAAGGGCCATCCACCAAGCTGGGGCCACCGAGGCAGCCACAGCCGTTTTCAGGGCTCTGAGCAGGCTCGTTTTTCTGGCTACCTTAGTTGGATTCTTAGTACATTCATTTAATAGCCAGTCTCTGGTGACATAGAATTTCTTTCTGCCCAACCTATTTTTTTTCTGTGTCCAAAATCTAAACTATGCCAGCAGATACTTGGTACAGTGTTCTTAGTTCATGATTTAACATGGGCAGAGCTCAGGAGGTATCCTTAAGTGTGTGGATTATATGCTGTCCATGAATAGGTTCTAGAAGGTCGATCTCTATCTGTCTTAGGACTGTGGGGAGGGATTTCTGAGCCAAACTTGAAAACTTTTCACCCTCTGATAGAGTCTTCTCTGATCACATTTTGTACCCAAAGCAGGAAGTCTGTGGAGAAGAAATGCTTTTCCACAGTCTTTGGAAGAGCATGCATGTTGCAGGGAGGAGAAGGCGGATGCACCTCACGCCACGATGGGCTTCTCGGACTTCCAGACCCTACCGCAGCGGACATCAAAGGGCGTTTCAACCAAGTCACGCCCTGTGGTGCAGAGTACAGTTTAGATGGACTGTTTGGTTCCCTTTAGAGAAATGACAGCTGTTTAACTGAGCCTTTCAGTATCTTGTAGCTGTATCAGTGAAGAGTCAGTATTTGAGGACATCATCTAGGGTGACATCTTATTCTCAGTCTAATTATTTCTGTTATAGCACAGTATGTATCAGTAAGATGTTTAATTAAAACAAAAGTCTTGGACACATAATAAAGTCATGCAAGCACAATCTACCACCTCGTTGAGGCCATGCATGCAGCCCCTAAGGAAGACGGTAGACATCAGTTGAGCAGACATCCTACTGCGCTAGGAAGCCACAGGTTCGACACACACTTCCTACTCATCTGTTGATTGGTTGTGGACATCATTGGCTCATAGACATCAGCCAGCTAGTATCTCACCTTAAGTTGTACTGGGCAGTGTGGATGTGTGCACAGCATCTGTCTTCAGCTAATAGAACCATGACACATTTACTCATCATGTAAGCTCAGAACAAATCATGGCCGACCAGCTGTTGACCCTCAGGGTGGAAGGCAAGATGAGCCAGTTGGGATCGGTTGTATCTCCCCTGTCACCTTGTTTGGACTTATCGTTGCTTGAAGAAAGTGACATGGGTTGTTTTC
Source organism: Erethizon dorsatum (assembly GCA_028451465.1). Taxonomy (NCBI): domain Eukaryota; kingdom Metazoa; phylum Chordata; class Mammalia; order Rodentia; family Erethizontidae; genus Erethizon; species Erethizon dorsatum. The sequence continues at coordinate 126,437,455 of CM051827.1, read as the reverse complement.
ATTGCTCTGATCCTTGGTTTGGGGGCCTGCAGTGTCTGTAGATGGCGCTGGCCAGATGCAGGTGATGGCATACGGACGTCTCACTGGCCGGGTACCTGCAGTGCATCAGCCACTGTATCAGCAGCCCCTTCCCCGGGGACACGTCCTCCCTGCCGTATCGCCGCCGCCCTGATGTTTTCATGGAATTCAAAGCTCAAGTTCGTTTGGTGCTGACATTTTGGATTAGCTGGTTGACTGGAAGGACTGCTTCTCTATACGCTGTGAAATTTATAAACCGCAGCAGCTGCAGGCTTAAAATGGCCGACAGCCCCCAGCTGGCAGCAATTAAATACACCACAGACCTTCGGCTAAACAAAGGCTTGTGGCGGTAGAGTTGCTGCATGCGCACAGAGCAGGCTCTTGTTTAAATTCTCTTTTATGTTGAGTGTTGGTTAGTAAGAGATGCTGTCAACTAATGAGAGGTGAGAGAGTGGGTTTCGCCACCTCTTATTTAATCTGTCATCCCCAGGATTGTAGGACCAGGACCCTGGCCGAGGGGCAGCACATTGTGACAGTGAAGGTGGTCCATGAAGCAGAGCCACCAAGGAGGCCAGGGGCTGGGGCAGAGCGGGGAGCCAGGGTGGTTCAGATGTTGGTCTGTACACTCGAGTGCCAGTGCGGGATTCACAGCCACTCTGCTGTTTTTATTGGACAGCATTATCTTTTAGGTTGAAAGGAGGTGAAACAGGAAAACAGTAAGATACCATGGGGTACCATTCAAGCAGCAAAGTTTTAAGAATCTGAACCAAAAAATCTAGCTCAGTGTTGTCCAAGATGCAGCTTAAATGTAGATTAAGTTTAAAATTAACTTCTTTAGTTACACTGGCCACATTTCAGTTGCTGAGTAGCCACATGTGGCCAGTGATTGTGTATTAGGTGATGCCATCCTAGACAATACTAAGTGTTAGAAAGGGTGTGGATGACTAGGATTTTTTAAGTTGATTGTTGACAGGAAGATAAAAATGGTTTGGCCACTTTAACAGTAGTTTGAATTTGTTAGGGGAACTTTTATACCTTGTGACTGGGCATCTGCCTGCTAGATACACACCCAGAGCTTGCCAGAGGACATGTATGGGAATGTTCATAGCAACATCGTTTGTGTTGGCAAAACCTGGAAATAACCCATGCACCGTCATCGGGAAGGTGGACAAATCGTGGAATGTTCACGCAATGGAGTATTAATACAGCAGGCCCAGCAAATGAATTATAACTGTGTACAAAAAACATGGCCGAATCTTAGCCGTATGACAGTGCCACCCTTTTGCAAAAGCCCAAAACAAGTAAAACCCAAAATCACTTAACAAGAATGTGCCAAAGCATAGTTGGAAGCATGACAGGACTACGTGAGACAAGAGCAGAGATCCGTGGCTGTCCTCAGCAGAGCAGTAACAGGGTCAAGGAGCAGAAAGCCACACGGACCAAGCCTGCCATGGCCAGCGAGGAAGTCGGCGTGCAGAGGTAGTGGTTTCTCAGGAGGGCATGCTGTTATTTCAAATCAATAAAGGCCAGTGGTGATAGCGGACCCTGAGATGAAAATAATGACTTCGGTCCTAAAGTCTAGTTTAAAAAAAGGAATCGCATTCTCTTCCTGCAGATGCTCAGAGCCTGACTGGACATGCACGAAAGGGGCATTAGAACAGTCAGTCATTTAAAAGTGGACATACTAAGTTACTGAGTCACAGAGCGTGACCAAATTTAAGACACCATTAGAAACAGTCATTCCTGAAGGCAGGTCCCACTATGGCCCCTGGTTGGATGTACCTGGCTGGCCTGGGCCACACTGATTGAAGAGGAATTGTCTCGGACTGTATATAAGTATACACTACAGTCAATGTAGACAAGTAATGAAACTTCCTTTATTTTTATTTTTTTAAATTTTAACACCTGTGGGCCTAAATTTGTTCACACATGGTGACTTTAGATACCATTCTCTCTTCCCCCTTCCACAAGCTACCAACTTGGACCCGAGAAGTTGAAATTTTAGTTGTGTTTTAGAAAAGAAAAACTAGGGCCAGTGAGATGGCTCAGTGGCGTAAGTGTCTGCCTGGCAAGCGCGAGGGCCTGAGTTCGACTCCCAGAACCCACATATGAGAAAAGGGCTGGTGATATCGCTCAGTAGCACGGGCGCCTGCTGGCGCGCGAGGTCCTGAGGTTGACCCCCGGTACCCAACAAAAAAAGAAAAGAAAAAAACTAATTTTTCAGGTACTAGCAATGACAAGGTAATAGGTGAATGTGGAAGAATTCCTGTAATCCAACTTTCTGCTTATAGTAAGACCATGTCTTAATCACCCCTTCTGCAAGTAGTCCCTATATTTATAAGACTAAAACAGAAAATTGTGTTTCCTTTTGTGGCCGAGTTTAGCTCCCTTTCGTTCTGTGTTGACATGAAAAGTGAGGCCTGCAAGCCACCACGAGCTCCTCTGCCCAGCTGCGTTCATTGACCACCACATCCAACCCGGCCCGGTGTTTGGTTGGTCACGTGGCGAGGACCTTGGCAATTGAAGGCAGTTTGCAGCTGTTCAGAGATAGATAAGGAGAACATTGCAGAGGGTCAGTATGTACGCACAGGGGGCTGCTCTGCTGCTTGTTTTCTGATGTTTGCATGAGTCTGTAGTTCTCAGGACAGAGGATAATGTGTTGGGAGTGCAGATAAAGTTTAGGGAAAGCCCTGAGGGAGGCCGCTTAGTCCAGAGGAGCTGCTTGCACTGGGGAGCATGGTGAGTGTGATTGCGTGGGGCATGTTGACTTACAGCTTGGTTCCTCTGTTTGTTAGGAAATGGGATTTCTGAGCGCTCAGGTACAGAGGCAGGCCATCTGTCCATGGCCTCTCGTTGGCCTCTTGTCAGAGGGATTTCGGCTCTCAGTCAGTTTCCCCTGACATGGTAGCATGTTTTTCCCAACTTTGAGTACCACTGAAAAGATTTTTTTCTGGTATAGAAGAAGACACCTGTCCACAGAGGTGTCACTTGTTCAGGGTGGTAGCTTCCTGCCCTCCTTTGCTTAGGTGAGAGGATTAGATAGAGACACTCTTCCCCTTTCCATCAGGAAGATGGAATTCTAGCTGGTTCACATTTTGCGTTAACACTGTTGGCTTTCAAAGCTCCAGAGCTCTAGTTCCCAAACTTCCCGTTTGCATTTCACCTTTTCTTTGTAGCTCAATGAATGGCCCTACACGGTCCTTCACTCACAAATACATTCACTCATTTATTCACCTAATCCCTATGCTCCTCCGCTATCATCAGTCACTGCCGGGTCCCAGGACAGCAGTGAATGAGACAGGGACTAGGGGAGCCAGGCAACAGGAACATGATTTATCCAAGTGACATGTGAAGCAGATGCGCTTTGAGCAGGTGACTGACTTGATCCAAAATTTTAAAGTGCCATTCTTGTGGTGGTGGGCAAGGTTGGAAGTAGAGTGATTATGGGGCTATTGTAAGGATGCAGCGCAAACCCAGAGTTCATGTGTTAAGTACGGCAGAGAGGGAAGAATAGTTGAGTATCATATACATATTGAAGGTGAGCCTTTAGGGGTCCTAATAGATTGGAGAAATGGGCTGAGAGGAGTCAGAATCAAGCCTTATGTTAGAAGGGCAAGGAAGAGGCCCTACCATATTCCTCTCAGAGGGGCCTTTGAGCTTCTGCCATGACAGCCACCAGACCTCTTCTAGGAGCCTCATGGGTGAGAGAATAGTGGGTGGCCTGTAGAAAGGACACTTTATTAGCCCGGCTGGGCAGCGTTTAGTATGACAGAGGCTGTTTCATTGGGCTGCCTGGGAAAGTGCACCCAACCCCTCTCCTCAGCTCCCTCGCTTGCAGGGGTCCACGAGCACCCTGAAGACAGTGGCTACCAGGCCTCCCACCAATGGGTTGCCAGTGGCTTCTGACACCACCCTCCCTGCTCTCTGTCGGTACTGGGAAACTGAACAGCCAACAATAAGCCTAAATCTTGAGGGAAGAATTCAAAGTAGGGACAGTGGAAGTATGTGAATCTGATATAAACAAAACTGGGGGGGGTTTTTTGGTTTTGTTTTGTTTTTTGCTTTGTTTTTTTTAACACCTGTTCCCTTAATGCAAATCATTGAAACTTTACCCCAAAGAGCACAGTTAATAGTATTTATGGCATCCTTGTCACTGAGCTTATGGAAAATGATCACTGGGTTTCTGGCTTTGTGGCACATATCAAACATCTGCTGGGTATGGGGCTGTCCTTGGACATCATAGCCGGATGACCCAAGGGCTGACCTGGGTTCAGGAGCACTTTACAATGATCGCAGCCTTGCAGCTGGCCAGGTGCATGGCCTGTGCCCAGTTCCAACTGTTTCTGCCCATGTTACTACCCCAGTGGCCCCCCCGAGTACTTTTTGCCCCTTGCCCGTCTCCACATGGCTTCTAGTGTGCGACTCTGAAGTTCTGATTCAGTGTGGAGGCCTGCTCCTCTCCTTGAGGTGTGTCTAGAGAGGATGTTTTGCTTCAGTGGGTTCCAGGAACAAATAATAAAAAGTACAGCAAGTACAAGGCCGAGGACAGACCAAGTACACTCTTATCAGTCATCTGAAATATGCACAGCCTTTCCAAGACAAATACGGACTCCTGTTTCTAGGAAAACACCAAAAAGTATTTATCAATTACCCTGTCTATGGTTTGTGGAAAAAGACAACAGCAGCCGACCCTGAAAGCCATAGCAAAGCAGATTCCTTTGGGTAAGCAACAGCTGAGTGGCATGAGTTAGAGCCCGGCAGAATCCCAGCCGTGGCCTGGGACTGGTCCACGGAGCCTCTCCTCACATGATCACCGCAAGCCTCACCCTTTTCCCTGGCCACTGAGCACAGCTCAGAAGCCTAGAAGCATGGTGCGTTCTCAGTGAAGCCTACAGCCCTTCAGTCTTCTCCCACCCCTTTGCAAATCCACACGTGGCATGCCCTAAAGAGATTCCTAGAAAAATGGATGTGACCCAGTGGCAGTCTTGTATAATAATGACCATAGCAAGAGCCACCACTGATGAGTGTTATTCTGTTTGATCTTCATAGCAGTTCTGTGAGGTCCCATTTCACAGAGAAAAGAGAAATGGAAAGTCAAGGAACTTAACTAACTTAGGCATGGTCACATAGCTCAAAAGGAATTAAGGCAGCTAAAGCAGTATTTAAATTCACAAAAACTTACAACAGCTGTCTAACCACAATCTCGTGGTATGCTCACAGGTCACCCAGTGTAGAGTGTGTCTTCTATTAAGTAGCGCTTTTGTCCTAGGTGAGGAAGGGAAATGGTTAAACCTTAACATGTGACCTCCTTAACTCCTGTCCATCTACTCCCAGGACTCAAGCACAGAGGGTTCGGAAACCACGCTGCTGCACAGGACCCCAGGGGCTGCTTCCCCGCTACTCCGAGAGCCAAGCAGAAGGGCAGGAGCAGCTCTTCAAACTCACGGACAATATCCAAGACGAGTTGTAAGTGGAAGCCGTGGGAATCAGCCCTGTTAGGCCACTGGGTTGCCTCTTCCATCTTTGAGTTGGGAAATTTCCACGTGATCTGAGTGTCCTCCTGACTTTCAGATCTCAGAACTGTTGAGGGGTTCCTTGTCCCAAGCGTTATTCCAGGTACCCGTGTGACTACTCGTAAACAGCTCTTACTGGAAGGAGTGTTTCTCAAACTGTGTTCTACAGCCAGACCTTACTGTTCTGTTCCTAAAAAATTATGCTTTTTCTGAATAGTTCAAAGGAAGAAGATAACAGATTAAATGTTCTTCTCAATTTTAGCTTTTTTTCCCCTATAAAATTTTCTTAAACTTTTATGGGCAATGTTTGCTATAGAATGTTAGCAAACAGAACAAACAAAGAATACTCAAATGTTTTGGAAATGTTGTTTTCTTAAGATTGTCTTGTAAATCTTTAAATATGGAGCCTTACACTTAGGATCTTGTTGTATTTCCAGTTAGTGAAGTTATTCCTTGTTGATCTGGTTGAATAAATATGTCACTACTTTAGGATATTTTGCAGAGATGCTAGACTATAAAATGCGCTATAACTTGACTAGGTATTAGAACCACCAGCTTAGAGAAAGGCATTTTGTCTGGTGAGTAGCAAGATGCTAGTTTAATTTCTGTCATGCTGTTTGTCTCCTCTGAAGTGAAGCAGGCTGGGGAGGATTCTGAGCACTGTGGGTGTTTTTGGTCACTGGTGAAATGTCAGGTGGTAGTTGGCTCCTGGGGTAGTCTTCAGGATCATGAGTAGAGACTGTGTTAGGGAAACCTTGTCTGCTTTTCTCGGTATCAGTATTTGAAAGAGGATATAAAAGAATCAAATCCAGAACTCATTTATTGCTTGCTGTGTCAGGTGGCATCTTAGATGTGTCTTGTATAACTCAAGCCCCCTGAATGTTGTTGGAAGATCTCTTGATAACACAGGTGTATTTCACTCTCTCAGGCTGCTCATAGGCTGAGCAGCTTGGACACTGGGAATTCGTGTCCTCATGGCTCTGGAGGCTGGGAAGTCCAGTATCAAGGCACCAGCCCATGCTGTCCTGGTGAGGGTCCTCTTTGTGGCTTGCAGACAGCCTCCTTCTCACTGTGTCCTCACATGGAAGAGAGAGGGGGAGCTTTCCGATGTCTTTAAAAGGACACTAATTCTATCGGATTAGGGCCCCAACCTCATGACTTCATTTGCCCTTCATTATTCCCTTACTCCAGGTACTCCCTTGGGGTTTGGACTTCTTTGAATAGGAAGTGGTGTGCTGTTCAGCCCCCATTCAGCAGGAGTGTGCCAGGAAGAGGTTTTACTGTCTCTAGCCTCATCCCTCTGCTACCCAGAATCCCACACAGTTTCACTCCAGGGAGGACTTCATGTCCCTGCCTTCCTTGAGGTGGGGATTTGCTGCCCCTCTGCCCGTCATATCACTTTGCCAACAGAACTGCAGGCCTCTGGATTGGAGGCTCAGAGAGTTGCTTCTTAGGCTTCACTGGGCCCGGTGCAGGGTCTGCTTGAATGGCAGCCTCGTGCGGGCCGGGATTTTTGACTATTCGTTCACTGACCAGTCCTCAGCAGAACAGCGCTCGTCCTGGAGTGGGCACTCAATTAACCTAGCTGGATAGCTTCAGTTTAGCATCTGTATTAACACGTGTCCACTTTTCAACCATGTAGGGATTTTTTTTTAAATCAGAGGTTAACCAAGATCATAAATTTTCGTACATTGTACTTCAAAAAATTTCCTACCCAGCTCACTTCTGTTCAACTCAAACCTTCTCTGGTCCTTACAAAATTCATTTGCAGTGGAATGACATGTGCCAAAAACACAGGGAGAAATCGAAGAGTGCTGCCAGCATAGGGTTGGTCCCAGGGAGACGTGTGCCTTGAAAACACAACCAGGGAGAGCCGAAATCCGGGATCAAAATGAAATCAGCGAAGTAGATTTCACGAAACTCTTCAAATTCATATAAACTAGGAACAGATAGTGGCATGAATGAATTTTGACTTTAAAGATGAAAATCATGTGTGAACCAAGCTGTGGGTTAGATCTGGCCGGTGAATGTTGAGAGAGGCATGTGACCGTGGTCTTCCTCAGCACGCAGAGAAACACAGCCAGGGACCCTGGCACATGGCTCTCGGAAGTGTCCCTGCTGTCAGTCTGGTCTTCACAGTGATATGAGCATTGCAGCCATCGCTTTGCAAGAAAGAGGTTTTCAGGAAAACACCCAGGCGCTGAATTATACCTCTGACTTTTATCCTAGATTTATAATTAAAAACATGTTTTAAAACCTAATTATTTGCATATTTCCCTTCAGAGTTAACCCCTTAAAAGGGTCTTAAGTACCTTGTTCTACCGTTCTAACTAAATGTTGCCACATTTTTTTCCAGTTACACTCACTGTTTCACTTCTGGAAAATATTGTGTAATTACTTCCCGCTGGAGTGAAAACCCCACAACGTCCCCAGTGCCACAACGATTTCAACTTTGTTCTCCCCGATCAAGTTGCATTTAGTTTTTTCATTTCATCTAATTAATTAGTATTAAGAAGATAGTAACTGACATATGATTGAAGATCTGGCCAGCTGAAAAAGGTTTACTTTCATATTAATCCAGTGTTTCTCTGGTGTGTTGTAGAATTACTGTTGTTTCCCATTTTTCTCAATTTTAACCCAGCGTCCTGAGTTAAATTGGTGTTAAAGAAAATTTAGTCCTGTATGATTAAATTTCTTTCTTCCTAACTAGTACCTGATTTATAGCCAGAAACCTCATTTTCGCTAGCATTTTGTCTCTACTGTTTCATCGGAGAGCAAGGTACATACCCGGATGTGAGGATGAGGCAGCTCCTTCCTTTGCAAAACGATCCCTGTGACCCAAGCTGTTCTATCTGCTGCTTTCTGAGTGTGACCCTTGGGTTACATCATCAGCTGTGTGGAAAGTAATATTTATGAGATTTTTTTTAAAATACAGAAGAGAAAACAGAAATAGCCTTTAAGCCCATGAGCCAGATAAGTAAGGCCTTTCTTTTTTTAATGAAATAAAGGCATATGCGTGGTTAACCAATTCAAGAGTACACAGAGAAACAAACTGAAGAGTAAAAGTCTCCTTTCTGACCCTCCTTTGAACACACTGTAGGTGGTATTCTGTATTTCCTGTTCTTGAGAAATTACATAGCATCAGAGTTCTGTTTCAGCACAGGCCATGATATTCATTCTAATAGCATATAATATGAATCCAGATCTTACAGTAATACACAGGAGGCAAAAACAAAAGACTGGTCCTTTTGAAGAACAGGATCAAATTGATCACTTCCCAGTTCTTTGGAGGGGGTTTCTGAGGATGGAGCCCGGGCCTTGCGCATGCTAGGCCGACACTCTACCTCTGAGCTCCACCCCAGCTCCCAGCTCCATGTTCTAAACATCTATCAAAATAATCTGTCAAAAGCTATTGACACTTGGGGAACTGGACATTCTTCATTGTGCCGCTGAATTAAAACTCTCATGTGGCAGATTGCGCAGCTGCTGTGATAAAAGCTGTGTTGGTAAATCTTTAATAAGTTAAATCAGAAGTTCTGAGTGAATTTTTTAACTTTACTCCCGAGTTTAGTTTGTCCGTCATCCAGAGTTGCATGTGTGCCAGAAAATTCCATTGGCCCTCGCAGTGTCACTTCACTGTCACCTTGAGACATTGCGTATGAAGTCCTACTGTGTGCCGGGACAAGTAAGAACCTCCGTCCTGTCCTCAGTGGAAAGCGGACCATGTATTTATGACCTGTACCTGTGCCATAGGCTCGCTGTTCCAGTGCAAGTCTGAGCCCTGCGCTGTGGGACTGCCAGGAGAGGGGGTTAGTTTGTGCCTGGATGGCCAGGGAAGGCTTGGCAAAAAAGGTTGTGGTCAATAGGCCAGGCCTTGTGGGAGGGGAGGAAGGCACCGGAGAGGGGAGAGGGACACACACGCCCAGCACAGTGCTGGGAAGAGGCGAGGCCGGGAGAGCTCGTGGCCTGTTCGGAGAATTTGCAGAACATCCCTTCCCAGCTGCTAAGGGCCTGGCCTCAGTGGTCATGCTGGAGGCAGTGTGAGATCTGAAGAAGAGGCTCCAGCTCCAAATTGTGTGCTAAAGATGTAGCCTGGAGGGCAGCGGAGAAAGAGATGCGCTGGAGAGGCCTGAACACAGTGGCGGATGGGTAGCGGGGCAGGTGTGAGTGGTGTTAGGAGGAGGCCTCAGTCGAATCCATAGACTGACCGGCTTTGGAGTCTGCCTGAGGAAGAAGAGTTGAGAGCAGCCCTTGCTTCTTGCCTGCTTGGTTGGTGGCAGTGCTGGAGGTGGAGTTGAAGAAGGAAGAGTGGCTCAGCTGTGCGCACGCTAAGTGCACGGGGACTGGGGGACCTGAGATGGAGATGTTCTGTGGGTAGCCTGGCACTCTGACCCTGGCACAGGCACAGGCTCGAGCTTCTAGACACACCGGCTGAAGAAGCCCTCTGGGGAGCACTCTGGATTGAGACCACTCAGGCCTTTCTGACTTTGAAATGATTCCAAAGGGAGTAGAATAAGATATATAAATAGAGCTAATAAAGCAAAAATAAATAAAAGAAAAAGAAAGTAACCAAATGGGGTGGTTGGAACAGTTGCTTGGCACATGTCTTGTTCCCTGGGGAGAAATCGGGCCTGAACCTGCTTCCACACGGCCTCTTAGAGTGACATCCACGCCTCTGACCTGCTCACGGGTGGACGTGCACACGGGGGGCCTCCTCGGGAAACCTCCGGATTCAGAACCTCAGAATTCCCCCCAGAACCATAGTAACTTGGCCCCTGCCCTCCACTGGAGAAAGAGATAACAAGAGCCGCCGCAGGCTGAGGATCTCTGCTATGTTGGGCACCAGAGCACCACAGGGTGGGCGAGAAGGGCCTTGCTCTGAGCACAGTTGCCTGGCACCGGCTCCAGTGGCGAGTTTGCCCTTTGCCCTGGAGAGAGCGACAGCTGGCCACATGAGATGACGGCCTCACAATGTGCCACGGGTCCTCGAAAGCAACCCCTGTGGTTCTCAGTTTTAACCTGGCAATGGTGGTTTCTCCTTCTGTGGCATTGAATCATGCCAGATGCCTCCTTCAGAGACTTTGGGGTCTCCTGTGAGAGGCCAAGGCAGCCGCATGGCCGCGTGCCTGGCCCACATGAGCTAGGAGCCCACGCCACATCAGGGCTTTTCACGACTGGCGTCGTCACCGGGACAGGTATGAACTGTGCACCACAGCCTTTCATTCTCTTGGAAGAAGCTGCCTGCTGCTGACCCCAAGCCTGTGTCCTCTTTCTCTCCCTAAAGGAGAATTAAAGATAAAGCTTGTAACCCAAGCTAAAAAACTGTACAAAAATCCCATTTTACAAAAATATACTCAATTATAGCATCCACAGCATCCTAAAATGTGTCCACAGAACCCCAGTGGCTTCTCTGGCTCACCCAGATGTTCTGTGTTTCCGGCACTCTGTGTCATCCTCCTCCCTCCCTGCCTCTATCTGAGTTCATACACCCAAGGACAGCAGGAGTGTCCTCGGAGCCACCTGGGCCATGCCAGCTTTCCTCCTGTGTCACTCACAAGGCTTTCCGGTGGCCAGCAGCAATCCTGTGTGAAGCTTGGCTGTACAGGAGTGAAGAGGGGGCAGCCCTGAGTCCAGTGGCCACTGGCAACCATTTGCAGACAAGGAGTGAAGCTCACAAAGCCTGTGGAGAATTAGCCTGCGGGTCGGCGGCCAAGGAGGGGCCTGTGGCTTTAAGGAAAGAGGGACAGAGAGGAGCAGGTCTGCAGGGAGAAGAGCTGGCGGGGCTCTGCCTCTGCCTCGCTCCTTTGTCCTTCTGACCTGTGGCTTCTCTCCCACAGAGTGACAGTTTTAGGATCGGTGTCCATCAGATGAAGGGATGGTCTGGAGCTGTTTGAATGCGTCTTTGATGTGGTTTCCAGATTTGTAAAAACACCAGCATTAATAATAACAGTGATGCTAATGTGGCCTGAAGCCTTGGCCGTCGGTCACGGGGGGACAAAGGAAGCATTAGGAGGAAAATGGAGAGAGCTGTTGGCTGCCCAGTCTCAGGGTCACTGCCCAGCTCCCTTTCTTCTCTCCATCATGCCCTTGGCCGTGATCTGCTTTTGATTTAAAGACTTTAGAACATTTTGTTTAACTGTTCAAAATATGTGGTTATCAGTAGCAGCTCCAGGGTATGAAGAGGGCCCTGGACCTTGAGACCTGCAACTCTGGGTAGAGTTGCAGAGCTGCTAGCTTTTACTTGCTTTTCTGTACAGCCACATTTCCTCCTGGCCTTCACACTCACCTTGGGCAGGCAGCATCTTTCCTATCAGAGACGAAGAAACCGAGCCACCAGGGAAGCCTCGCTGGAGTGCCCAGTTTCCTTCACTGTGTCCTCTGCCTTTCTGCAGAGCCTCCCAGCTCGGAGCCGAGCCTCCCGAGTTGCTTGGTCTGCTGGAGGACGTGCCGCGGAGGGGAGTCGGTTTGAAAGCCTGCAGAAGCATGAGCCCTCTGCCCAGGCTTGAGGGCACCTGCCTGGTGTGAACGCCCACTGCAGAGCACCAGGGCAAGGCACGGGTGTTCTGTGCTGGGCTGGACTGCAAGCTAGGGCCACGGTCTCGCTTCCACCTGTGCTCATGAGCAGAGACCATTTTCAGCTTCTTGGCTGCTTTCCCCCGCAAGCTCCAGCCAGCCCCGCAACACTTCCTGTCTGTGGCAGTGAGCTTTCCTCTCTTCCTGACTTTCCTGTCTCTGTGTCCTGCTTTCTCCCCTGGACCAGCTATTTTAGAGTCTGTGCAGCCCGACTCGGTGATGGTGCTGCCCCCGACACTGTCGGGCCGTGGGATGTGAGAAAGGCTGTGCTAATATGCAGCCCGAGCGTTGAAGCTACCAGGCGCTTCTAATTTCAGACCCGAGACTTTACAAGTCAACATTCTTGGCGTTGCCAACCAGTTAGAATAGAACAACAAACTCCAGTTTTGTCATGGGAGGCTGTGATTAAGATGACAACTGGGATAAGGCAGACGTTGTGGAGTCCTCGTGGGGTGGCACTCAGGGAGACTGGGTTTGGCGCTTGCTTCGAGAGCTGAGATACTGCACTTCCCTGAGGACATGGAAAGAACAGCCCGTGTTTGGCAGCATTTGGAGGTCAAGGCCACGCAGCACTGGCAAGGGGCTCGCGTACTGGGGAGGCCTCGAGGGGCATCAGACCTGGGGGGAGTGAGAAAGCGAGGGTGAGGTGTGTATTCTGGGCAAACAGGTGCCCAGTGCAAGGGAGCCGGCGGGCCTCCTCCTGCCCCTGCCCAGGCTTCTGCCTCCCTTGGGAGGGTTTGCACCGCAGACCTAGGACCACGGCCACCTGGCCCTGTGGTCCAGGATGGTACCAGGGGCATCTTAACTCTGAGCAAGGAGCTTGAAAGCAAGTGCTGGATACTAGCGGGTTGTCAACTCTTAGTATTCTCGCCATCGTCTGTTCCCTCTCTCTGTCCCTTGCTGCCTGGCCCCATTGTGAAAGGCAGTGTGAGACACAGTGGCCACCAGGCTGGGGGACTTGTCACTGTGGTTTCCAGGGCTCGCTACTCTTGGTTCGGAGGCTGCACGGAGAGGTCGAGATGAATAAATTTCCACTTTTGATCTGTCAGGTCCATGGAACAGAAGTTAGGTGTTTTCAAGTTTGTCTTTTCCTCCCTCCCCTCCCCTCCCCTCCCCTTCCCTCCCTTTCCCTCCCCTCCCCTTTCCTTTCGTTCTTTTTCCCTCCTCCCATTTTTTGGAACTAGGTTTTCTTCTGAGTGGCCCTCAAGCTCGTAGAAGAAATGACTAAATGCTTTGAGATAAAGATTATGAGTTTGCCCAAGAAAGCACTTTCTAGCCATTCAGCCTTTCCAGGCGTGGTGTGGTCTCTTGCATCCCGATCCCAGGAGCTGCTGAGCCTCTGGAGCCTGGGGACGTGTCACTTGGGCGTTGGGCAAGACGCATGTGCGGTGTGCACGTGCTCTGCTCTCTGCCACCTCCTGCGTCACGTGGTTTACTGCACCAGCTTCATTGCCCTTTTCCCCCACCGTCAGCGTTTGTCTCTGCCAGCCACGTCTTCTAGCCTCTTCATGTCACCGCCGCATGCCTAGGCGGTGAGCATTCTCAACTGCTCCTTCAGTTTAGTATTTAAAAGCATTGTGTTTTCTTTCTGTCCTGCAAAGCATTGTTAAGTTTTCACTAAGCCTTAAGCTCACCCCTAAAATACCGCCCTGAGCAACACTTGAGGAGGTAAAATCATTTCTCTTGCTGGAACTGTTGGTCACCATCCCCAGCTACTGTGTGCTATATCCATGGGCCTCACAGCCACTTCTGAGGCTGGGGTCCCTCTAATTCCTAACTTCCAGGTGAGGAAACTGAAGCCTCCCCAGATGTGCTGGGTGCAGGGCCTGGGTTCAGGCTCTGCCCCTTTCTTTCCCTAATGGCTGCCATCCACCCTCCCACCCTCCTCTCTCCCTGTGCAGCTTCATTGCTGTGGAGAACATCGACAGCTACTGCGTGCTCATCTCCTCCAAGGCCGTGTACTTCCTCAAGAGCGGCGACTACGTGGACCGGGAGGCCATTTTCCTCGAGGTCAAATACGACGACCTCTATCACTGTCTTGTCTCCAAAGACCACGGGAAGGTGTATGTGCAGGTGACCAAGAAAGCCGCGAACTCAAGCAGTGGTGTGTCCATCCCGGGTCCGTCGCACCAGAAGCCGATGGTGAGTTCCCCGCCACCCCTGGCACTTGGGTGGGCATGCCCAGAGCCAGGGTCCAGAGGTCACAGTCCCTGCAGCCTCGTCTTGCCCCCACTTTCCCATGGGGACTCTGCTGGGAGGTTCCAGCTGCACTGGGTGCTGCCTGCCTGCTTCTCGATGTCCCTGGGCATGTCACTCAACGTTTGCGCCTCAGTTTCCCACCAACACGAGTGGATAGCAGTGCTTACTCTAGTTAGTCATGAGGAACAACTAGCAAGGTTCCTGAAGTTTTGTGTCCCTGAAATGTGACTCCTGGGTGCACTGAGCCCGAGGCAGTGATACAGCCCACACTGTATTGTTTCTATGGTAACCATGGAAATGGCATCTTTTTGTTCTGAGCAAAGAAGCAGTATCTAGCATGCTCAGCAGATATCTGTAAGTAAATTTATATTTGCCTCCAGAGGGTGGGAGGTGCTGTTATACATATGCGTCATCAAGGACTTCTAGGGCTTATTCACTGGTGTGCTGTCCTTGTCCCCACCGTGCCACTGACTGAAGGGGTAAAGGCAAGAGACTTGTTCCGGCCACACAGCTGACTCTGGAAGGAGCTGGTGTCTAGGCCACAGAGCCCTTTCTGTGCCGTGCTGACGTCCCTAGCCCTGGTCCACTTGGTGGCCTGCCGTGACACCCTGGTAATTAGTCCTGGTGTGCAGGACTCAGGAAGAATGTGTCACTCAGGTCACAATGGCCTGCTTGTCTCGGCCTTTCTGCCGGAGAGAGTAGCTGCCAGCCTCGCCGGCCCTCTCTCCTTGGGAGTCCTGGCTCCCCTTGCTCGGGAATGCACTTGGCTTTGTTTTGGCTCCAAGGCTGCACCGGGTGATGGCTTAGTTAGGGCTGGTTGATTGAGCGGGTCCCACCCCTGCGTGATGTTGTTTTACACATTCCTCTGGGGTGCGGCCTCCCCAGCTGTGTTTCCCCCTTTCGGGGCAGGTGAGCGGTGGAGCATTCTTTGTGCGAAAGCCTGGGCTTTTGCTTGTTCACTGTTCCTTCTCTGGCGTCCTCCAGGTGTGAACCTGGAGGTGCGCCTGTCATTCTTGGTGTGGTCCCCCCTCAGCAGATCCTCCTGGGAATGCAGCCAGCCTCAGTCAGGGTCCTGTGGTATCTGTGATAGGTTAGCTGCAGTCTCTGGGGGAAATACACAAAAAATTCAGATCAGAACTAACCCTACAACTTTGTTTTTCTTAAAAGTGTCCCGTATTCTGATCCACAGCCAGGCCGGGAGCTGCTGCCAGGCCAGGTTTGCGCCGCCCGCCCTCTGGCTGCGTTTGGCTGCCCCACCCCGCGGCAGCTGCTCATCCCCCTCTCCCCACCCCGCGGCAGTGCTCATCCCCCTCTCCCCTTTAGGTCCACGTGAAATCTGAGGTCCTGGCCATCAAGTTATCGCAAGAGATAAACTATGCGAAGAGCCTTTACTATGAACAGCAACTCATGCTAAGACTCAACGAAAATCCAGAGCAGTTGGAACTGGACTCCTGAGAAGTCCCAGCTTGGGGAGACTCCTGGGCACAGACCCCACCTCGGGAGCAGGGTGCCCCTGCCCTCGGCTCAAGTTAGAGGAGAACCGGAAGGAGGTTTGGGGGGCAATATCAAGGAGCAAGGGAAAGGAAATCCTTATGGGGAAAATACAAATGGAAACTGTATTAATTGTGGGGCAGGGAGTTACTTTAGATTATGGGGAGATAATTTTTAAAAGGTATCAGTTGAATAACGTAAAAAGAAAATGTACTGAGATGAACCTAATTTTTAGATTGCCCCGTATTTTGTTAACATGTATATATGTACAACTGTGTGTTTGTAAATACATAGGCGCTTCTGAGCAGGGCTGTGATGCGTGTGGAAGTCTGTTACCTGTACAGTAGCATCGATTGTACTGGATCTTTGATTGCACTAATTCTACACATCTCGTTCAGGGGACTCTGTAGAGAGGCGTCCTTGAAGGTTGAAGTGTTGTGTCTGGGTCTTGCAGATGCAGGAAGCGGGCTGGCGTGAGTTCAAGAGCGAGGCTTGGCAGTTGTCGGTCCCCCAGATGGAGCCACCAGCCAGCATGAGCAGAGGCAGAGCTGCAGGACGGACGCAGAGTGGCTGCAGCCGCCTTTACTCCCCCGTTTCGCAGACAGCACTTAGGTTGTCACAGACGGTTTTCTAAGGTGTCTGCCCATGTGGCTTTCCCGTGAGCAGCCTCACGCACTCGGAAGTTAGATTGTCCCCTCACACACACACGCGCGCGCGTCAGCGTCACTCGTTCTCGTGCTGCTGTGAGAGACGTGTGAAGCACCAGTGAGCACTGCTGACTCCAGGAGAGTCGCCGAGCTCCTTGTCATGACAAGTCGGAGGCCCCCAGTGAGGACGCCGTCTCCCTGCTCTGCCACCAGCACCAGGGCAGGAGCGTCTGAGGCCGTGTTCTTAATAAAGCCACATACTGGCAGCACAGCTGCACAGTCCCGGGGACACGGTGGTGACACTGGCATGAGGAGAGTGGGGAGGAGAGCGCAGGAAAGGGAGCGAAACGTGAGTTCCGCACAGCTGTGCCGTGGCTCCCCGCGGAGCCGGGCGTGGCCAAAGCTCGGCTGCCCCGGTTCAGACCTGCGTGTGAGCACCCGCTCCTTTCGGGAGCCTTGCTCCAGGGTGAGCGACTCGCCTCGTGACTCTGGGAACTTTATTTTAGTAAAACTCATCTGTTTCTACAACCTTGTCACATGTCGCTGAGCTCTGAGATGGCCCAGTGGATGCGTGGAAGGCTTTGGTGTGTGTAACGCAGCACACAGACTCTTCCAAGACACAAATGCAGCTCGTCTGTCCATCGCTCCCCTTCCCTGGGGACCTCTCCCCACCGCAGGTGTGCGCGCGTTCAGAGAGGAAGGAAGGGAGCCTCTGCGTGGATCCTGAGCGCCATCGTGTTTCGAGGGACGGTCGCCTTGAGCTCCAGGGCTAGGATGGTTGTCACTGGGCTCTCGCCAGTGGGCCAGTGTAGGGTCAAGTGGGATTGGGGTGGTCGGTCTGTGGCTCTCCGAGTGGTTGCCATGGTGGTCTCAGTGCTCTTGCGTGAGACCCGCAGCACAAGGGTCACCTCTTAGCACCTCCAGCCTCCTCCCTGTGCCCCACAAGTCTGGTATGTGATTTTTTGTCACCAGTAACCCACTGCCCAAGATCACGATCTCTCACAGATGAGGCTCTCAGAATGGTGTACATCCGTGAGCCTTCTTGTCACTTGCAGGAACAGGGTCACCTGAAATGTCCTTCCTGGGTGAAGGGGCTCCTATTCCTAAAAAAGCCGGCCTGGGGCCCAGCAGCGCCTGGCAGTCCATCCCCACCTACAGGAAGGCACTGAGGTTGCCCTGGTGGGTGCTTCAGGAAGACCCCGGGAGATGTCCAGGGCCTCCTCCCGCTCCTTTCTGATTATTCAGCACTTTAAATCATTGCCTGTCTGTGAGGCCCTGCCACCCCCTGATCTGTGTCTCAGAAGGGCAGGTGTTAAAAGGACCAAATGGGCCCAGGGCTGCTGCTGCGCCAGGCCAGGACGAGTCCGGGGGCTTCCACTGTGGCTTCCTGGTTTGCCAGGACAGTGTCCAAAGCTGTGGACAGAGCAGCCCCTGGCCTGGCTCCTTGAAGGCCCATTTCTTCCTAAATTGGGATTTAGCCAGTGGTGTCCAAGACCTGGTCAGGATGATTTCTGTGAATTTTCATGCTGCCTCAAGTACAGTTCCTTTTGAGGAAGGCAAAATTAACAGACTATATCAGGGGCAGTTCTGAAGGGGACTTCGGAAGCCATCCCTGTTTACTGGCCCAGTGCTGCTAGGTGCCCTGTGTCAGAAGGCCGGCCCAGCCAGTGTCCCCGCCCTGTGCCCGGCGGGTGCCCACCTGGGTGTGCAGAAGGCGCCAGGGCCCTTCATTTTCAAGTGTCGTCATCTGTGCCTCAAAACACGCTGACAGCTGCTTGATGGGCTGCTGCGAGTGAAGCTCGGGTGCGTCACTGTGACACAGCGGCAGTCACCAGTGTGCCCAGACTGTAACCTGGCTCTCGTGTCGGAGACAGCACTTTTCTTCCTGTGGAATAAAGCGCATTGTTGACCTCCGAGACTCTGTTTTCGTCTGGCTTCTTGGTGACCCTTCAGTTCCAGAACCATCACCGGTGACAGATACCAAACCCAGTACTCCATTCGTGTGAAACGCAGCCCCTGCCCTCTGTCCAGGGAAGCAGGTCCAGGGGCCGACAGGACAGCAGGGCCCCCGCACCCCGACCTCCAGCAGGCAGGGGCAGCTGCCAGGCCACACCCCGCGAGGTGAAGAGAGGCTTGGAGCGCTGCTGCTGTGGAGGCAGAGAGAGGGCTCCGACTCACGGCAGAGTCAGGGGCAGAGACTGTGCTGTGCTGCGCGCAGTGTCAGTGGAGTGCGGGGGTGAGCGCAAGTTGGGAGGGATTCAGAGAATGCAGCGACACTGGAGACACCACCTATTGGTAACTGGAGGAACCTGGCCGTGAGTGGGAGGAGAGGCATGCCTGGTGCCCCAACAGGGAAGGGTGGCTGGCATGGCGGTGCATGCCTGTGGTCCCTGCTACTCAGGAGGCTGAGGCAGGAGGACTGCTTGAGCCCAGGAGTTCGAGACCAGCCTGGGCAACATAGGCGACCCCATATCTAAAGAGAAAAAAAGAAATGGGAGGTGGTCGTAAAGGAGAGGAGGCAGACAAGCTGGCCAGGAAGAAGGGTGGGCGCTTGACTTCTGCTTCCTGGGTGAGGTAGCCAAGGGTGAGCAGAGCGGGAGGCAGTGGAGGCTTGGAGAGAGAGAAGGCGGGCAGTGGTCGTGTCGGGTGACAGGCCAGGCCAGGGAAGCACAGAGTTTGTCCTGCAGCATTGAAAGCCCATGGGAGGTTGAGCCGGGCAGCCTGGTTTTATTTTCTCCAGCTGAATTAAGCTGCGTGGGTTCGGTGTAGAACAGGCAAAGAATTGGATCTCACCAAGAAATGCTCCCCGCTGCCCAGCTGACCTGCCCACCGATGCCTCAGCCCCAGCAGGTCGAACAAAGTGCTGATGGGAGTCCAGAGCTCAGAGCTGGGAGGGGCCGAGGCACAGCCCCCAGGCACCTGCTCTCCTGACGGCAGAGATGGGACGGTGGGCGCCCCACAGGAGAGCAAGGCGAAGCTATTGTGGGTTGGGGACGCAGTGGGCAGTGTTTGACGATGAACTGCCCAGCCCCTCCAGGGCACAGAAGGGGAGTGCGTGGAGCGCTTCCATTTCCTGGGCCAAGTTCAGCGCGCTGCCCCACAGGACCCGGCCCACAACAAACACACGGCCCAGATCTTCCTGGCTCCTCACACTGACTGTGTGGCTTCTGGCACTGCCAAGCAAGCTCTATGCTCGCTGCCTCCCAGGCCACTGGCTCCCAGGACGCGAGCATCGATACTTAAAATCTCCGGAGCCAGGCATGGTGGCGCACGCCTGTAATCCCAGCACTTGGGAGGCTGAGAAAGGGGGATGGCAGCGAGTTCGAGGCCCGCCTGGGCTGCATAGTGAGGCCCTGTCTCAAAACAAAGCAAAACTAAACAAAACGCTCCAGAAGTGCTTTCTGAAGCATGAGTCCAAGCACATTCATTGTTAGGAAGTTTTGATTAACTCTTAAGCGCATTTGTTCAGGAAATGTGGGGTGAGCTTCCACTTGCCATCTGCAAAGGTAATCGCTAATACTAGCTGGGTCTCTCTGGCTAATTCAAGCGATCATGAAGACAAAGTAAGAAGAAAGGAACTTGCTGCTGAACAATCCTATTGAAACATTTATTTGTATTTTTTTTTTAATTTTAAAGAATTGGGGATATGGGTTTTTTATAGTGTGTGTGTGTGTGTGTGTGTGTGTGTGTGTGTGTGTGTGTGTGTTCCTGGGAATCAAACCCAGAGCCTCACATGTGATAGGCAAATGCTCTATCACTGAGCTGTACCCTAGGCCTTGCACTGTTCTAAAATTAGATTTTAAATATTTGTACCAATGGAAAACAAAAATAAGCTTTCACATCTACAGTGTACCGTATGAGGATAATTATTACAGTATTTTTCCCTTTTGCTCCTCCCCAATTTCACCCCTCTCCTCCATCTATTCCACTTCAAATTAACCTCATGTATTGCCCAAATCCTCACCATGCTCGCATAATTACCTACAGACATACACAGATAGATACACAAATTCATAGCTCCCAACATAGCTCTTTTAAAAAATGGAATAATACTAAACACACCATTTTGGAACTTTCTCTTCTCAGTGTCGCCCTCGGCAGAATCACTCTAATTTATTCTCTTGAGTGTCTTCATCGGAGTTTAGGATTAAAATGATGCTGCCTTCATAAAATGGATTGGGGCGCTTTCCACCACTGCCCACAGCTTGCAGTACTTAAATTACACTAGAATCTCCTCTTCTGTTTTGTAAAGGTCAGATGAAAGTAGGCTGTAAATCTTCAACTTCTGGAGCTTTTTTCAGTAGTTCCCTTTAATCATCACCCTATTATCTGTTGGAGTACTCAAGTTTTCCATTCTTGCTTAGGTTAATTCTGGTAACATTTGATTTTTTTTTTTTTAAACATCAGTTCTCCCAAATTTTTGAATGTCTTGCAATTGCGTAGATTCTCTTAAAATTATTGCAGTGCTTCCTGTATCCGATTTCTTCTCCTTTCCTCATTCCTAATCGTGTGTATTTCTACCCTTTTTTCATAACTTAGTCTGTTGTTCTTTTCAAAGAACTTGTTGAAATTTATGTCTTTGTTACTTTTCCCTAGTCTTTTATTTCTTCTACCTGACTTATTTTGATTTATTTTATTGGTTTCCTTCTTTCTTTCTTTCTTTCTTTCTTTCTTTCTTTCTTTCTTTCTTTCTTTCTGTCTGTCTTTCTTTCTTTCTAAAGTAAGTACAGTCATTCCTTAGTGTTCACGGGACACTGGTTCTAAAACCCCCACCCTCGACCTGCAAGATACCAAAGTCCTGAGGTGCTCAAGTCCCTATGGGAAATGGCATTGTGTTCACAAATAGCACACACCTCCCATACTTAGATCATCTCTAAGTTATTTCTTACCCCTAATACAGTGCAAATGCTATGTAAATGATTAATATTGTGTTGTTTAGAGAATGACAAGAAAAAGTCTACGCGTTCAGTACAGACACATTTCTTTTTTCCGTATGTTTCCCATCATCAGTTGGTTGAATTCAGTGATGAAGAACCTGCAGACAGGGCAGGCCAACTCTTACTTTCGCTTTGTTGTACCTTTTACCTTTCTTTTTGAATAATGACGGCATTTTAAGTTTACAATTATTTCTCTGAATATAGATTTACCTCATGGACTTTTGGTTTCATTGCTTTGTAGGTACTTTTAAATTTTACTTTTCATTTCCTCTTTGATCTAAGGATTACCTAAGAATGTTTTTTTTTCTTTTCTTTTTTATTTTTTGAGACAGGGTCTTGCTATGTAGTCCAGGCTGTCCTCAAACTCATGGCAACCCTCCCGCTTCAGCCTCCCAAGTGCAGGGATGACAGCCATGCGCCACCACGCCCAGCCACCTAAGCATGTTTCTTAGTTCCCAGAATTCTGTTTCAAGTTTCCTTTTCTCCAAGTACTTGATCACGTTTTGTAAACGTGGTCCTACGAAATGAGTGTGTTCTCTCCCTGAGGTATGTAAGGACAGGCAGATAGAGAGATGTTTATGGGCTGTGTTAAATCCCACACGCTCTGATTTACTTCTGTATCCCAGAGAGTCCTGACCTCTGTCTTGGCCTTAGGGGCAATTTCTAACTTAAGCTATGTCCTCCAGAGCAGCAGTAAGTGCTTAAAGTAAACAAAGTTAAGGGAAAGGAGAAAAGAACCCAGCAGCCTTAATTAAACTTCCTTCAAATAATCCAGTTGGAATTTTGGAGGGATTTGATGCTGGAACAGTTGCACGGTGGCGCTGCCTCCTCCCCAGCCCCGCCCCGGAGCTGGGCCAGCCCGTTTGTTGCTCAGAGCCGAGCCAGACCCTGTTCTCCCACAGTAGTTATCCAAGCAGCACGCCCAGTGGAAACAGTTCTGCAGCCAATGAAACCTCACACCTCATGCTCACTCTGGTCTGACTCAAAAGCACAGAAAGGTCACGGGCACACTTGGCCTTGGGGGAGAGGTATAGACCTGGACCAACTCAAGCCTTGGAGCTCTGCACGAGGAGCCCCAGGGGACCTGGGATGGCTGGTGCCAAGGGGACACCCAGGGGTTCCTGCTGTTTGAGCAGGTTTTCCTAAGGCACAGTTTCAGGGGTGTGCGGAGACTTCTGGGAAGTTTGGCCAAGTCTGCAGAAAGGCCCCTCCTAACTCTGCCTGATGCTTTGTCCATGGAGAGTTCCCCATCCCCAGGGGCTCCCAGCACCAGGGAGGCCCTGCCAGCCTTGTGGGCATCAGCCTCGGTACTGGGCGCCACACCATGCCATGAATGGCGACGCTCACTTCTCTCTGGACTAAAGCAGCAGTGTCAGGGTGAGTCAGGGAAAACTTCGCTGAGGAAGAGGCAGTGGCACAAATCCAGAATCTATGAACCAGAGAGGAAGGCAGTGAGCCCTGGGAGGCCTGGAGTCGGAGCTGCCCAAACGCTGAGGACCAGGGTCTCTGGACTGGCTGTTGCAATGAGATGAGGTGGGAGAGGCAGCGTGGGGCCAGAACCTTCTGGATTTCGTAAGCCACACTGGGAAAGGCTCTAAGCACAGGATTGCGCTGTAAATGCGGCACCTCAGGAAACACCTCCTGGGCTGAGAAATGAAGGTGG
The DNA here is from genome assembly GCA_028451465.1 of Erethizon dorsatum. Taxonomy (NCBI): domain Eukaryota; kingdom Metazoa; phylum Chordata; class Mammalia; order Rodentia; family Erethizontidae; genus Erethizon; species Erethizon dorsatum. Next base: position 126,414,414 of record CM051827.1, on the reverse strand, counting down.
TGTCCCTGGAGAAAGGTCATTGCAGTAACCCAGGCAGGAAATAATGGGGGATTTGAGCAGAGATGGAAAGACATGGGCTGAGTTTGGATATGGTTTGAGGAAGAAGAAACAAGCCAGGGGCATGGATTTAATATAGAAATTCCAGGAAAAGGTATCCTGGGGGTGCTCCCAGGTATCCAGCTCATGTAGTCAGGTGACCAGTGACATGTTACCAAGGGGAGGACATTGGAGGAAGAGCTGGATGTCTCCATCTGTGTCCATTTTCTGACTGTTACGAGTTTGTTGACTGTTAACTGAATGCATGAATGTCTCCTCAGGCCCTGTTTGGTTCGGGGTGCAGGTGACCCAGGTGGAGAGGACGAGTGGGCTGTGGGCTGCCTGTGTGCGTGTCTGGAATCACGGACTGGGCCAAGCCCTGAGGAGAGCAGCATGTCACCCTGGTGGAGGGTGACAGAGATGGAGAAGGAGTAGCCAGGGAAGTGGGTGGGAGGTACCCCGGGAGCTCTCGGGAAAGAGCACGTGGCCTGCAGGGCTGGGTGGCACCAGAAGGGTGAAGAAACGTGTGTGGATCAACAATGTGGAGGGCATTGCCTGTGAGCAAACTTCTGTTGGGTTTTTGGGAGCAAAAGCCAAGTAGCAACAGTATGTTGAGTGGTGGGTCAATCGTAAGTGTGACAAGGCAGCCGCAGAATGGTGGCCCAGGACAGTGGCATCCCAAGGACAGCCCATGGCAGCAGTAGCCCGGGTGCAGGCACATGAATGAGTGCATGGCCTGGAGCAGATTAGAAACAAGAACAAAATGAGACCTCAAAGCCGGTCTGCTTTTTATTATCACCATGCACTTGGCAATTCTAAATAAAATCTGCAGATTTTGTGTGGAGATAAAATTCTCCCCTTTAAAATCTTTGGTGGCTTTAAATTCCATCGAGTTTTTTTTTTTTTTTTTTTTTTATGGGTACCAGGGGTCGAACTCAGGACCTCGCGTGCCAGCAGGCACCCTTGCTGCTGAGCGACATCACCGGCCCTTTTTTTGTATGTGGGTTCCGGGAGTCGAACTCAGGACCTCGCGCTTGCCGGGCAGGCGCTTATGTGGCTGAGTCATCTCACCGGCCCTCCATCGAGTTTTAATCATACATAAGCTTCCAATTAGCACGTTCATAATGCATAGCTTTTAATAAGCTCTGTACCCCACATGGAAATAAATTCTGAGAGCCCCCAGCTAGGCAGTGGGCACCCAGCACCCGGGACTCAGCTTCACTTGGAGAGGGCAGGTGCGACAGCTGGGAATTGTTCGAGCTCGCTCAGGGCACTGCTCACACCTCCAGCCCTTGTTACAACACTTAACCCGGCGTGGAGGAAATGCTGACTGAGATCCTGAAGCAATCGAACTCCAGCATTTCTGTCCTTCTACCTAACCACTTGCTGTTTACTTGTGTTTAAAACTGTAAACAGTGAAACAGCACAGACTACAAGGTAGAATCTTTTCGTTTGGTAAATGCAAAATCTCAAGTCACACATGAAATACGAAGAAAATAGGTATGATCCCGTCATTGCTGAAATTGTAACTTTTGCAGATATATATGTAAATAAACATGGGGATACGACCAAAAAAAGAATCAAAATGTAAACCATTAAGTAAATACAAAAATGTAAATAGAAAAAATATATTAAAAGATTAAGTAGTTGTGCCCTTTTTCATGCTGTAATACTTTTTAAATTTTTACTGGTGTGATCATGAATTTTAAAAGTTCAATCAAAAAATTATCACTATCTGTACTGGGACTGTGACTCAGTGGTAGAGAACTTGCCTAGCATATACAAGGCCCTGGGTTCGATGGCCAGTACCACAAAAATAAGTAAGTAAATAAATAAAATTTCACTGCATTTCTTTCCCTATTGCTATTGTTTCATTTATCATTATTACATTATGAATGACTTTATGCCTTTAAATCTGACAACTCAGATAAAATGGAAGATAAATGGTAATTTGTGAAAGACACAAATTACCTAAATTGACAGGAGAAATATAAAATCTGAATAGCCTTGATAGCAAAGAAATTAAATGTATAATTAAAAACCTTCCCGCAACGTCCAAGCCCAGATGGCTTTCCTTGTGAATTCCATCAAATATTTAGGAGAAAATTATATCAATCCTATACAAATCCTTTCAGGAAATAGCAGAGAAAGTATTTCCCAACTCATTTTCCTCATATACAAAAGTGGAGAAAGGCTTTATAAGAAAACTAAAGACCAATAATCTTTAGAGACATAGTAGAAGTAACGTATCTTAACCAATTTTTAGCAATCAACTTGGTAAGTCACGCAACCCAACTGAAAACAAGTAAACATTTGAACAGACACTTCACAGAAGAATTGTACAAACAGCCAATAAACATGCAGAATAATTATTAAATGTTAATAATTATTAAATGTTAAAATTATAACATTTGACAATAGCAAGTGTTGACAAGGATGTGGAGCCCCGGAACCCTCACACATTGTTGGTGGGAAGATAAAATAGTACAACTACCTCGGAAGGCAACTGGGCAGTTTCTCTAAGAGTTAAACATTCGTCACCATGTGCCCATTAATCCCACTTGCTGGCATCTGCCTGAGAGACAGGAGAATGTGGTCACACAGAAACCTGCACACCAACATTTATGCTCAATCGCCAACAGCCGGAAACAACTCCAATGTCCATCAGCAGATGAATGGGTAAACAAATTGTACTATAACATGAGACTGGACCACTACTCAGCAATAAAAACAAACTGCTCCCACACACAACCACATGGATGAATCGCGAAGTCCAGCTGAGCTACAGAAGGGTGAGTGACGGCCAATCTAAACTTTAAAAAGATAACCAAGTTGTGGGGAACAGGGCATGGATGGGCGTGGCTAGAGGATGAAAGGGTTCTCTCCGGGAGCTGTTGAAATAGTTGTGAGCAGGAGAAAACGAGGACGGGCTACAGTAAGAAATGGAGAGCTAAGAAGAGACAAAAATAAGGATCAACCCAGTGCTGGGAGTGGGGTTCTCCAAATGGACAAGAAGACGGAAAGGATGGGGAAGGCAGTATAGATTGAGGTGTTGCCTGGCTGAATCCATTCTCTCTTCTTCCAGAAAGAGACTCCAGCTTCTCTTTAGTGAACCGTCTCCCACCCACGAGAGTCCTTGTAGTTCATGAAGGGTTCCACCCCCAGCCTAGGCCAATCAACAGCGTAGTCACCCTCGTGACTGTTTATATATCACGCATATTCATGACTGCTTCGGGAGTGGTTGTATGATCAGGCCTGGCCATCTGTACAGCCCTATCGTTGGATGCAGAAATTGCTTCCAGAATGGACATTTGGTCCAGTCAGAGTGAACCCCAGGGAAGCGGACAGAGGGTATCGGAAGTCAGGAAGAGATGCTTTCTTTCCGCTGGACTCGAACCCGGAAGTGATAAGCCTGGAGCTGTCAGGAGCCAGTGTGTAGGGAGGGCTGTGCCAGAGTGAAGCAAACCAGAGACAGGGCAGCCTGCAAGGTGAAGAGAGGCCAGGTCCCGGGACACGGCAGAGCCCCTGTGCTCTGTGTAAGCCTATTCAGAAGGTCGTTTACTCATTGAGGCCACCTGCGACAGAAAGGCCCGACTGCTCAGTTCAGAGGGAGGACAGGGAGGATAGAGAGGTCCACAGGGACACATGGAACTCAGGGCCCTACAGTGGCCAGACAGTGGCCAAAGGACAGTGCCCAGAGGAGTTCACAGATGGACGTAAGGACTGCAAGAGGCCTAGGAGCCAGGGAAGGCTAAGAAGCTGGGTGGGGGGAGCATCCTGGGGACTAGAGAGCCGGCAGGGGTGCCAGCTCTGCCCTAGGGTTGGGTTGAGCAAGACAGAAGAGCAGCCAGTGGGTTTGGAAACTTGGCATCACATCGGTGACCTTCTGCCCAGCTGCTCTGGGGGTGGCAGGCCGCAAACCAGGCCCGGGGCGGAAATAGGACCCAAAGATGAAGGTGGGAGTGTCCACGTGTCTTTAAAACCTGACATGGGAGGGAAAGAGGTTTTGTTTTTTTCCTTTTAGGTATTTTTAAAACAGCAGGGAGTTGAGCATGCTTGTCTGGGGGAGAGAGAGAGAGCAGGGGAAGGAGGAAATGGCATCGTAGAGGCAGAAGCCATCTGCTTCAGAGACATGGCCCGTGTGTTTTTTGTTTTTGTTTTTGTTTTTTTTAAAGAGAAGAAAAAAACAAATCAAAAAAAGAACAAAATTTCAAAACAACATAATATGAGGGTAACAATGGTTAATGCATTACGTATTATTATTTTTAAGTTAGTTATTCAGGATACCAGACATTAGCATTCAATTGTCCAAACATTATTGGCACAAACCTTACTCTTCAATGAACTAAGTAAAATTGGTAGTGTATCTATCTTAACCATCTTATATATATATATACAATTTTTTTTCCCTCTCCCTTCTTTCTTTTCCCTATTCCAGTCTCTCTTTCCTTTTGACCAGTTTCTTTTTGATTCACCATGTCTATTGTACATTTTGGATCTTATTTACTCTTTCAGTTTCTCATACTAGAGAGACAATATGATGCTTACACATGTGCGTCCGGTTTATTTCACTTATGAGTATTTTCTCGAGTTGCATCCATTTACCTATAAAAGTCTCCAGTTTATCCTTCTTTATGGCCGAGTAGTACTCCATTGTATAAAAATACCACATCTTTCTTATCCATTCCTCAGTTGATGGGCATTTGGGTTATTTCCAAGATCTGGCTATTACAAATTGTGCTGCTATAAACATGGGTGCACATATATCGCTGTGGTACGATGTTTTTAATTCTTCTGGGAAGATGCCCAGAAGGGGAATAGCTGGGTCAAATGGGACCTCCAACCCTAGTTTTTTGAGGAATCTCCACACTGACTTCCACAGTGGGGCCCGTGTGTTTTGATGCATGAACCAGCGTGTGGTAGGCTCCGGGTTCTGTCAGCCCATGAGGCCTTCAGAGCCTTGGGAGGATGTGCAGCAGTCAGGCTCAACAAGGAGGCAGAACCACGAAGGCCATTATGCAACAAGGGACCTCTGTGTCTGGGGACTGTGCCTTGCACTGCTGAGGGAGGGATGAGAGGTAAAGTCCTGAAGGCCATCACCTCCCCGGCGTGGATGGATGAGGAAGCCATAGGGGGCAGGTGGCCAGGGTGGATGTCTTTGCAAAGTCTTTGGCTCTTTTTTTCTTTTGCAGTCCTGGGGATTGAAGCCAAGACCTTCACACTGCTCTACACCTGCAGTCCTTTTTTATTATTTATTTTGAGACACTAAGTCACTAAATTGGTCTAAGTCACTATGTTGGTCAATAAGTTGGCCTGGCTGGGCTCGAACTTGCAATCCTCCTGCCTCGGCCTTCCAGAGTTACAGTGTTAGAGGTCTGCATCACCAAGCTCATTGGCTCTGTGCCTTTTGTGACACAAAGAGCACAGGGCCTGGGGTGGCCCTGGGTCAGCGAGGCCATGGTGGGAATGGGAGTTGCTGCATACAAGAGAGCAAGGCCATGCTGGCCACAACGCCCTTCCCTGCGTGTGAGGAGGCAGAGACAACGTGCAAAGTGGAGTGGCTGCTGGTCACCTTTGATCCCCAGGCTCATCCCAAAGCCTTCTCTTTCGGCAACTCTACCCTGGAACGGGAGTGACACGGTTCTTACAGTCTCCAGGCAGACCAGCTGCCCCATAGCAATGCGATGCCAGTCAGGTGGAAGATTTGAAATCTTGAAGTTGCATTTTAAAAATGGGGAAAAGAAATGGAAAATTAATTAATATATTTATATTGCAGTCCTGGGGATCGAACTCAGGCCTTTGCAATGAGCTACATCCCCAGCCCTTTTTATTTTTTATTTTGAGATAGGGTCTCACTAAGTTGCTTAGGCGCCCATGCTGGGCTTGAACTTGCGATCCTCCTGCCTCTGGAGCCAAACGAGCAACTACATCCCCAGGGGCAGGGTTTGGTCAGATGCTGTGGGAGGTGTCCTCAGCCTGAGACTCCCTCAGGTCCCCAGCCGTCACCCCAAAGGCCACTGTGCAGAGCCACACCTTCAGCTCGGAGGGCCAGGGGCAAGTCACTATCAGGGTGGAGCCTCAGGGGTGAGTGTGGGTCAGGAGGCTGGAGGACAAGGGGCGGAGACAGAGGAGAGACTGCTGCAGGACGGGAGGACGCAGGGCCTGTGGGCTCCACGTGGCCAGGAAGCAGCGGCTCAGGAAGGGGAGGTGGGGTGGCTCGTGGGCAGCCCCGTCAGCAGCGACACATTGTTTCAGTGCCAGGTTCCTGGCGTGAGATGGCCTGGCTCTGTCATTTCCTCCCTTGAGGACTCCCGTGTGCCTTAGGGAAAGTTAGTTAAGTGTGTGTGGCCATAACATTTGGGGGGCTTCTCCTGGTACTTCCTTGGTGCCCCGGAGACCTGTGAGGGGCGGTCGCAAGAGGCCAGAGGGCCATCTGTTTGTCCCTTGTCTGGGCTCCAGCAGCCTGGTTCTATTTGCTAAACACGAAGATGAGATTAGGCAAACTCTGCGAACAGAACCAAGGTCCTGGCCAGCTGCCCAGGGTGTTTAAAGTCCCGGGCACAGAGGCGGGCAATGTGCATGTGGCCAGGCAGCTCAGAGCAGGCCGGGGAGGCGCAGGCACAGGAGGCTGCTGCTGGACTCTGCCCAGAGGGTGCCCTTGGCTGGTCCGTCCCAGCCACCTCAGCACAGGCGTCAGTGGATGAGAACTGAGCCAGTTGATTCCAGACGTAACATCAATCATGCTCAGACTAGCTGAGGTATTCGGAGAAACTGGGGACAACCCATCCACCTTTTAGCAACTCACGTAGAGACCCTAAGCTAATCTAGTGATCACACCCTGAGCATTCTCACAAGTGACAGAAGGATGTCTGCGGCTATTCGTGCCTTAACTTAATCGATCATCATATTTGTTAAATGTCAACAGACAGAAAACCGGAATGGTGACCCACTGTTTACAAACTCCCCCAGGAGTAGTTAGCGCCATCGTAAGCACTAAGTAAGTACTTAGCAAAGGGGACTGGCAGACTTAGCCCCCGCTCACTTCTGCCTCCCTAGACTACTGAGTGATCAAAAGGTCAGGCTGAAAGCCCTGCAGATTTTCTACGTGGAACTCCGGAAACACGTATCTAGAAGACAAATAAAAGGAGCTGGAAGTAGATTACACTGAATGGAGTTTGTTTAATGCTCTCTCCTACCTTCTGTGTTTGTTTTTATTTGTAGTTTATCTTTTTCCTCCTGCCCACTTCTGTCATCCAGTTACCAAGTCCACCTCCCTGGCTTCTTGTCTATTTTTCCAGAGCTACACTCATGTGCATACACACACACACACACCGATAGATACATATACGTGCAGACATACACACAGACACACGTACACACAGATCCACACACAGGCACTTTATATCTGTGTAGGCAAATACACGTACATCTGTATACTCTTCCCTCTTTTTATTTTCTTTTTAAATTTTAGCTTACTGCTTCCTTGCTTTTTTCACGTAACAATATTCCTTGAAAATCATTCCATATCAGCACATAAATAGTTTTCTAATTTTCCTGGCTCGTGCATGGTTTCCATTGCACAGATAAACCATATTTATGTCACCATCCCCTACCAGTGGTCTCTTAAGTCAATTCCAGGCCTCTTGCTGTCACAAAGAAAGCTGCAATGAGTCACATTACACAGGCCCGATTTTGCAACCTATCAGTTGAAGTCCTAGGACAGGAATTGCTCAATCCTTTCTGCGTTTGTAATTTTGGTAAACATTGTCTAGTTACCTTGTGCAGCAGTCTCACCAATGTCCCTTGCCACTGGAAATGATGGCCCCATGTGTTTCCTCACACCCTTCCCAAAAACATGTTTTAACAATTTTTTGATCTTTGCTAATTTGGGGGAAATGAGTATCTAAGTGGGTGTACACTTCTTTTATGGGAAATTATGGTTAAGAGCTGCTGTGGTTTCCATGTGGTTTGTCTCCCAAGGGTTCATGCGTCGGAGGCTTGGTCTTCAGGGTGACAGTGGCAAACTGGGACCTGTTAGAGGTGGGGCCGAGCGTGCTGGCACAGGCCTGTCCTCCCAGCACTCTGGGAGGCTGAGGCCCGAGGATCATGAGCTCCTGTCTTGCCTGGACAACTTAGTGAGACCCTGTCTCAAAATAAAAATGTTGGGGCCAGTGATATATAGCTCAGCGGCATAAGCGCCTGCCTAGCAAGCACAAGGTCCTGAGTTCGGTTCCCAATACCCACATAAAAAAAAAATGTTTTTTTAAAAAGGGCTGGTGCTGTGGCTCAGTGCAAAGCCCCTGAGTTCAGCCCCCAGTACCACACACACACACACACACAAAGGTAGTGGGTGCCTAATGTGAAGTCCTTAGATCTTGGGATGGGTCCTCAGAAGGGATTGGCATGGTGCTCATGGGAACCTAGAGTTAGCTCTTGAAAGAGTGAGTTTTTGTTTTCGTTTTTGTTTGAGACAGGGTCTCGCTATGTAGTTCAGGCTGACCTTAAACTCACTATGTAGCCCAGGGTCTCATATTTAGGTGTCAAACTTGCAGCAGTCCTCTTGCCTCAGCCTCCTGAGTGCTGGGATTACAGGTGTGCACCACCACACCTGGCAAGAGTGAGTTGTTATGGAAGCCAGGGCCTGACCCTGAGCCTGGCTTCCTGCCTGCTGAGATGGTTTTTCCTTGCCCCCCCCCCCCCGCCATGATGCCCTCTGCCCTTAGGCCTCACCAAAGGCCGAGCCAGTGTGGCGCCTGATCTCGGAATGTCAGCCTCCTGAATGTGTGTTCTATAACCCTCTTCTCTTCATAAGTACCCCGCTTTAGTTATGTTGTTACAGTAATGAAAAACGGACTAGTATAAGAACCATTTCCTTTTCTGTAAACCAGTTGCTTTAATTTTTTTTAAATCCCTGTCTGTTATTTTGAAAGGCTGAAAACAGATCCTTGAACGTTAAAATCCCTGTATATGGGAAAGTTCATCCAAGCAGCACTCCTGGCCCAGCCTCTTATGGTGGGGCAGTTTCCCATGACCCACTTAAATTACTTGGGAAAAAGACACAGAGAGAAGCAAGAGCGCACAGAGTCACAGAGACCGCAAGGATGCTGCCCAAGCTGTCTGCACCCGTCCTCAGGAGGCCTGGCCACAGAGCAGGGGCCCTGGCTCGGGCCGACACTGCCCTGGGAAGTGACCCCCTCCTCCAACCTCATCTCCTGCCTAGCCTTCGGCCGATGTCCTGCTCATGCCCATGTCCACTTCCCACTCAAGGACATTGTCCTGTAGCTGTCCACTCACTGTCCCTCACTGCAAGAGCCCTTTACTCTCTGGGCATCCTCAGCAGCACATGAGCCGCCTTGCTGCTCCCATCTAACTCCACCCTGACCCCACACCCCACCCAGCCTCTGCTCGGTCCTCTGCCCTCTTTAAAGTGAAATTTCCCAAAAAATGGAGGTTTCTGTCTACCTCCTCTTCTTATATTCTGCCTCTTTTTTTCTTCTTGGTGGTTCTTGGGATTAAACCTAGGGCCTTCACACTGAGCTACACCCCCAGCCCTTTTTTATTTTTTATTTTAAGACAGGATCTTGCTAAGTCATTAAAGTTGCCTGAGCTGGGCTTGAACTTGCAATCCTTCTGCCTCAGCCTCCCAAAGTGCTGGGATTGTAGGCTCCATCACAAAACCTGGCTTCTCTTTTTCAAACCATCTCTCTCTGTATTGGTTTGTTATGTCTGCTGTTTGGCCAGTGTCTCAGAGAGGCTTGCTAAAATCCCCACTGATGAGCATGGTGTTCTAGATTCTTCTTTTAGTTCTGTCAGTTTTTGCTACATGTATGGAAGCTGGGCCCATACATATTTAGGATTTTTATTTCTTTTTGAGCAATGGGCTTTATCATTATGAAACGCATTTCTTAGTCTCTGGTAATGTTCTTTGTCCTCTGTATTCTTTACCTGATGTTGATATAGCTACCCTTGCCTTCTTGGGGTTCAGGTTTGTGTGGCACACCTCCCCTCATTCTTTACTTTCTTCTTGTTGGCGTCCACATACTTCATGAATAGCATGTAGCCGGGTCTTCTCCTTGTGTCCAATTCAATACTCACTTTTATGTGGATTGCTTACCCCACTAGCTTTCAGTGCAATTGCCAATGTGGTTGGGTTTAAGTCTGCCATTTTTCTCTGTGTCCTCTCTTTGTACCATTTGTTCTTTATTCCTTTTCTTTCCTATTTTGGATCGAGTATGCTTCAGAATTGCTTTTTACCACCCTCCCCGCCCCCATCTTTATGGTACTAGGGCTTGAACCTAGTTGCATGCTGGGCAAGCACTCGACCACTGAGCTATAGCCATGGGCAGTTTTTTAAATTTTTTATTTTGAAACAAATTTTTCCTACTCCGCTCAGGCTGACCTCAAATTTGTGATACTCCACACTCAGATTCTTGAATACCTGAGATTCAAGGGATGTGCCATAGTGCTTCGCTATTTCTTGGCTTTAAAAATACATAGAGACTTTATTTCTCAGAGTAGTTCTAGATTCTCAGCAATACTGAGTAGAAAGTACAGACTGCCCGTGTACTCTCTGCCTCCAACGCACACACACAACCTCCCCCATTACTGACATCCTGCAGGAGAGGGGCCGGCCATCTACTGGAGAGACTGAGGCAGAAGGAACACTTGAGCCCAGGAGTTTGAGGCCAGCTTGGGCAACAGAAAGAGACCCAGTTTCAAAAAAAATTCATTCGTACAACGATAGAACATTTACCACAATCAACGAACCTACATTGATACATCATTATATCTCTTGGCTTTTGTTATTGTTTGTTTGTTTAGTCTGCTCTAGAGATTCCAATATTCAATCTTAGTTTATCATAGTCCACCTTGAATTACTTGTATACACCTTTCCTTCTGTTATGGTTTGTATCTAGAGATCCCTCAAAGTATCACACGGTCATAGGTGGGGCTTTTTGGAGGTGGCTGGATTAGGGTGTATGAATGTGGATTAAGGCTGTGTGGTAACTAAACTGGTTTAGTATAGTTCTGCGTGTGGATAATGGAAGCACCACCCTGGGTGTGGGTGGCACCAATCAATAGGCTTGTAGCCTGGATGGAATATAAATGGACAGATGAAAGGTAGGCTGCTGCTGCTGCTGCTGCTCACTGCCTTCTGCCTGCCTGCCGTGGACTGTTTCTCCTCAGCCGTGACTCTCTGCCATGCCGCCCTGCCTTGGACCCAGCTGACTCTGGACTGAAACCTCTTAACTTATGGGTGTCAGGTATGTCTCAGTGACAAGAAAAGTAACTAAAATACCTTCTCTTTGTGATATTGTCAGATGTTATATTTCTACCATTTAAATAAACATTACTGGGCCGGTGAGATAGATCAGCAGCATAAGCACCTGCCTGGCAAGCACGAAGTCCTGAGTTCGACTCCCGGTACCCACATACGAAAAAAGAGCCGGTGATATTGCTCAGTAGCACGGGCGTCTGCTGGCACGTGAGGTCCTGAGTTTGACCCCTGTACCCACAAAAATAAATAAAAATAAATAAACAAACATTACCATATGTTATTATTTTTGCTTTAACTAGTAAATAGTCTTTTAAATAAATTTTTGCAAGTGTGCACCTTCCTGGTGCTCTTTATTACTTGCTGCAGATCTAGGAGTCCCCTGAGCTGCTTCTCTTAAGCCTGAAAAATGTCCTTCAGTACTTGTTGTAGAGAAGTTATGCTGGCCACAAACATCACAGTTTTTGCTTTCCTGAATATGCTTTTATTTTACCTGGAGCTTGCAAAGAGTTTTCATTGGATAACGAATTCTAGGTTGGCAGTTTTTCTTTCCTCACTTAAAAATGTCACCTCTTATTTTTTTGGGTTCCAACATGTCTGATGAGAAGTCTCCAGAATTCTTATTTTTGCTGTTTTTTTTTTTTTTTTTTTTTTTTTTTTTTTTGTGAGTGCCAGGGGTCGACCTCAGGGCCTTGTGCACTAGCAGGTGCCCGAGCCACTGAGCGATATCACCGGCCCTTTTTTCATATGTGGGTACCAGGAGTTGAACTCAGAACCTCGCACTTGCCAGGCAGGTGCTTATGCTGCTGAGCTATCTCACCGGCCCTATTTTTGCTCTTTTGAATATGAGGCATTCTTTTTTCCTCTGGCTGATCTTTAAGAATGTCTGCTTTCTCTGTGGTTTTTAGCAGTTGCATAATGGCCCAGAGATGGCATTTTTGTGCTTGTCCTGTTTGGCATGCGGTACACTTCTTGGATCTGTGGGTTGACATCTTTCATCCATTTTGGAAAATGGCCATCATCTCTTCTAATATATCCTTCGTCCTAGTCTCTCTTCTTGCATTCCATAACCCCAAATGAAAGTATATCGGTCCACTTCATATCATCCCATGGATTCTGAGTTGTTGTGTCTTATTCGATTTTCTCTTTCCTTTGTGTGCTTCAGTTTGGGTAATTTCTATCACCCTGTCTTTGCACTCACAGCTCCTTTCTTCACCGAGTCTCATGTGATACCAATCACTTCCAAGAATTCATTTCAGAGAGTGTACATTTCAGTTCTAAAATGTTTTCAGTTCTATGATGAATTTCTCCATCTCTTTATATGGTTTGTCCACCCTTTCCACTAAATCCTTTAGCATAATATATATTTTAAAGATTGTCTGCTAATCCCAACATCTGGATTATATGGAATTTTCTGCCATTGACTGTTTTCCTCTCTTGTCTATGGGTCACATTTCTGTCTATGTCTGATCACTGTGTTATTATCCACCAGACATCTTGAACATTGTGGAGACTACTCTGGATTATAATATGGTCCCCTAAATAGTGTTGAACCTTTTATTTTTCTGGCAGACAGTTAAATAGCTGGTGGGTTATCTTTCATTTTAAGGATCAATTTTAGACTTTGTTAGGATGGTTTTATTTCAGTTTTACCCACTATCTGGAAGGAAGCACTTACTCCTAGGGTATTACTTCTGAATCCTTTCTAGATATCTCTGTGGTTCCCTGTTTTTGTTACCTGTGCCACAAATTCTAGCTGATTTGGCAGCCACACACTCTGAATTCTTTTCTCCACCTGGGAGGCTGTGGCCTTCTGCTTGGACTCCTCTTCCTGTGCCACAGTTTGGACATCATCCCCAGGCAGAAAGCCACGGTGAGTACAGAGCTCAGCCTAGGGCATTTCTTTTCTTTTAAACATCATAACCTCACATAGTTATTTCACAAATTTTGCCCACTTTTTTTTAATGGTACCAAAGTTTATTTGAAAAAGTAAAAGTGAAGAGTGAGGGAGAAACTGGCTCTGCAGAGCTAGCTTGGGCTGAGTAAAAGAGGAAAAGGCAAGATAAAAGTACGCCCTGGAGGACACAGGGCGGGTTGTCATGAGGAAAGCCACTTTTATAATTATTTTATGACAGAGAGATAAGTCCAGTACCAGCTACTCTACTATGAACAGAACAAGAAATTTGTTCTTGTTTCTTTTCCAGTTAAGCTTTTATCCACATAATTTCGTGTTTTCCAAGGTCATCAGTGACCTTTGCGTTGCCAACTCTGGTTCTCATTAGAAGGCCTCATCTCACCTGATTTCTCTCGTACTTCATTCACTTCTGCGCCTCTTTAGTCTCCACCTTCCTTGCCTATAGCTGTCGGAGAGCCTCAGAGTTCCCTAGCAGATCCCTTCCTGGTTAGCCACAGTCCCATGGCCCTAAAGACTGTATGTCCCAGTGGTTTTTAAAACGCTACCTCTGGCCCAGCACTCCATCCTGAAATCCAGACTCGGAGCTCCAACTGCCTTCTCAACATCTCTGCTTGAAGTAAAGCATCCCAAACTTACCTCATCCCAAACCATATGTTTCAACTTTTTCTGCCTCTCCCTCAGCCTTGCCTGTTCTCCCAAGCCAAAAGTGGCGGCATCATCCTCGAAATTCCTTTTACTTGAACTTCGCATCCAATACATTGGGAAATCTCATTGGCTCAAGTTTAGGAAGCCACCCACCAGCGCCTCTGCCCTGGTCACAGTGGCCCCCTCCTTCTTGGTTTCTTTGCTTCCACCTTTGCCCCCTGCATCTGTCAGGGCTACAGCAGGATGCAGAGGAGCTGTGTCCTGGCACAGAGCGAGGGGCTGTGCAGTGGAGCTGAAGGAGTGGATTATAAGGGGTCAAGGACATCAGGAAGAGGTGGTGAAGCACCCCATTGCCATCCCTCTCTAGGACAGGTGACAGTTACAGCTGCTGAAAGGACCATCTGATGGCAGCCCAGGGTTTGGTAGAAAATCAGCTGCTGCCTAACTTCAGCCCAGGATGTAGAGAGAGAGAGACACAGAGAGAGAGAGAAGAGAGAGAGGGAATGAGAGAGAGACCCTGCCACCACTTCCCACTGGCAAAGCTGAACTGGAAGCCAGGGCTGGGGAGCCCCCACAGATGCTGTGCTTGAGGTCGCTCATGGACGCAGCTGCCACAGCTGGTGGAGGCCGGTGTCCCAGAGCAGAGCAGACAGCAGAGTGGGGGAGGGAGAAGAACCCACAGGCAAGTGGAAAACACCTCAAGCCCTATGAGTAGTAGTGACATTTCAGTCCACTCACCTTATACATCTGTGACACAGGGGCTACAGTCGTACCATGTCTGTGGGGTCGCTGAGAGAATTAAATGCAATCTAGGTGTTTAAGAAGACAATGCTTGGCAATATCTTGAGTTCTTTTTTTTTTTTTTTTTTTTTTTTTTTTGTGGGTACCGGGGGGACAACCTCAGGACCTCGCGCGCCAACAGGCACCCGTGCCACTGAGCGATATCACCGGCCCCTTTTTCGTATGTGGGTTCCGGGAGTCGAACTCCGGCCTTCGCGCTTGCAAGGCAGGCGCTTACGCCACTGAGCCATCTCACCGGCCCAATATCTTGAGTTCTTAAGGAATAGCAATGATTATTATTTTTCCTTAATATTTGAAATGAATGTGTGATCATGTCATCATTTCTTCTCTAAAGCCTTGTTATAAAGGCTTTGGGGTGGGGTTAGACAACAGATAGACCACGGAGGACACGTATGGCCGGATAAACTGTGGAGGGTGTGGTCTCACCATCCCTACCCCACCCCAGAGGCCTCTAACTCACGTGCCCACCCCGCAGAGAGCCCAGGAGCAGGAAGAGCCGGTCACACCCCTCTGTGGGAGGAGGTGTCCTGATGGCCCAAAGGGACCGTGGCTCACACTGAATCTGGGCTGGCCCCTGACTTGCTTTAGGGCAGGGCAGAAGCTGCTCTGTGCCAGTCTGGCCAAAGCCGGCAGATGGCCCAGCACCTCCCACCCGAATCACTGGGGCGTCACCCATCTACCCTGTGGGCGAGGCCTCGTGCAGAGGCCATGTAGACAGGGAGAGGCCCTTGGGCCTTATGCAAAGGGACAGAGAGACCTAGTCACCCCAGCAAACCCAGCAAGCCCACCTTCTCTGTGTCCTCACCAGGTCCCCAGGCAAAGGCCTGAGCCTTGGGGTTGCTCTTTAGCCCCGCTGAGCCCCAGGCGATTACCATAGCTGAGCTCAGGCATCTGCAGATCCCAAAGAGATAATCAGATGTTTTAAACTGTGAACTTCCGGGGTGATTGGTATAGAGACCCTGATACCTGGACAGCCGGCCAGGGCTGGAGCCCAGGCGCAGTGGCTGGGGCTGGGTGTCTGCTGCTGTGGACGCCCCAGCCCCTCCCACAGGGAAGCGCCAATGTTGCAGCCAGATGCGCAGCGAGGGAGACGCACCGCTGGCTTCGCGGGAGCTGGATCCTGCCCCCTTGGCCGGAGGCTGCGCTTGCTGGCGAGGCTCCATTCCTCTTCTTGATTGGCACTTTAATGAGGGCAGAAGGGGTGACCCCCTGCCAGGGGGCCAGTTCATGCCCCGTTTATCTCACAGCCCGAGTCAGACTAAAACAACACCGCAGGCCGAGCGGCCGGGAGCCGGGGGCATGGAGCCCCCCCCCGGGGTGATGGATTGAGTGACCGCCACGAGTTGGCAGCTGAAGTGTGTGGTGGCTGCACGGACCTGTCAGCGTGCAACGAAGCAGCCGGGCGCAGCTGCTGGCCGAAGTGCTCGGTTCCCCAGGGGTCCCCTGGGCTGCCCCCTTCCCTGGCCTCCCCCAGTACCCGGCCAAGGTTCCAGAGACAGGCTGGGGACGAGCCAAGGTGGCGAGACCAGTTCTGGGGCCCTAGGGGGCCTGCAGGGGGATCAGGAGCTCTGCACTTGCAGGCAGAGCAGGCGTGAAAACTTCTTGGGCTCCCTGGGCCTGGACCCTGTTCTCACAAGCGCCCTTCTCTGTGCAGTGGCCCGGCCCAGCCCAGGGATCTGGAGGGTCCCAGCCAGGCTTTCCCTTGCTGTGCACCATTGAGTGAGTCTGTCAACCTTTCTGACCCTTTGAGTCCTCCTCCATAAGAGGCTTATTTTAAGCAGGATGTAGTGGCGCACACCCGTTATCCCAGCGTTCTGGGAGGCTGAGGCAGAAGGATCGCAAGTAAGTCCTGCCGGGGCAATTCATTGAGACTGTAACTCAAAAATATAACACTGGCTGGGGATGTAGCTCAGTGTGAAGGAGAGAGAGAGAGAAAGAGAGAGAGAGAGAAAGAGAGAGAGAGAATCTTCCTTCTATCTCCATCACCTGGTTCTTGTGAGGCTGGAGTGAGTGAGACCCGCTGGTAAAAGCTCCTCTATCAGAATGCAGGTTTGCACAAGCCAGGCCAGGCCTCAGTTTACCTGTTGGCACTGACCATCCCTCTAGCACCCCATGCCTGTGTTGACTGATTCTCTGAGGAGCCACTGGTGGCAAAACCTGCTCCTCACTCACCACCAGGAGCTGTCACCAGATGCCACACCACTGGTGCCATGCCCTGGAGCTTTGGGTGGACCCCATTTGACACATGGAGAAACTGAGGCTCAGAGAGGTGAATCTGCCCAGACCTTGCAGAGAGTAAAAATAGAATAGGGGTCCCAGTGGGCGTCCGACTCCGAGTCCCCGCGGCTGTTCCCAAGGCGCTGAGTTATGGGCTGGAATTTCCCCTCCAGGTCTGTGGGAGCCAGGACAGCCCAGCAGTCCCAGAGGCAAAGAGCCAGCATGGCTCATGGTGGCAGTCAGGCTCCTGGCTGTCCTGGTGCCATGGAGTGAACTTGAACTCAGGCCATTCTGTGCACTGCACAGAAAGCAGGGGACACCAGGGAAAAACAGCTGGCTCCAGCTCTGAGGAATCCCCAGATCTGGGGTCCTGCACCAAGGACCAACTGGTCATGGAAACCCTGCTGCTTGGTCCCCAGAGCTGGGCAGAGGGCGTACAGAGCAGGACAAAAGGCTCCTCGGGTCCCAGAGCCTTCTCGGGCCTGAAGTGGTGGCCAGGCCTCCCAGGACAGGAGGGGCGGGAGACTTCACCTCCCCGTGAACTCCCGAAGGGCAGGAGGCCAGGCCTGGCTGGGGTCAGAGAAAGTAGCAGCGCCACGGTGGGGCTCCACGGGCGTCTGACCCGGGATCCCCAGACAAAAGAGGACCTGGGTGGGTGTGGTGCTGGCAGACTGGGCCACCTCGTGTGGGTTGAAATCCAAACGCTGATCTGCCAGACTAAGCGAGACCTAGTTTTGGCCCAGAGTACGGTGCGGGAGGATGACAAGTTTGAGGTCAGCCTGGGCATCTTATCAAGAGCCTGTCTCAAAATAAAAAATGAAAAGGGCTGGGGATACAGCTCAGTGAGAAGGCCCTGGGTTCAAAAAAAAAAAAAATTCCTTCTTTGCATAGTTAGCTCCAAATCAGCCTTCAGTGTCCTCCTTGAACGTCACTTCCTCAGGGACACTGTCCTTGGCTGACACCTCCCCCAGAGGACCCCTGCTCACAGTAAGACACATGCCTGCATAGGTCATGCATATCAGTGCCATGCCCCACATGTCTGTGACCAGTGGTGAGCCCCGGGGACTCATGTGTGTCCCAAGCCCCAGCAGAGCGGCACACGGCACACACGTGAGAGGTCATTGTGGCCCAGACACCTCCGGCCAGTGTGCACCTTCCTGCACTCATGACATCCCCCGGGCAGATCCGTCTGTCTTATTCACTCTGAATCCCCAGACTGAGTCTTATACTTACAAGGCTCTTGTTGGGTACTGGACAAATACATTTGCTACAAAACAACAAAAAAGTAAAAACAGTGCTACTCACTACCACTAAATCAAAAAACACCCCAAATCAAGTCCAAGGCAAGAGTCCCTCTGAGCCAGGTGCAGTGGCATACAATTATAATCCCAGCACTCTGGGAGGCTGAGGCAGGAGGATCACAAATTCAAACCCAGCCTGGGCAACTTAGTGAGAACTTGTCTCAAAATAAAAAAAGGCTGGAGATGTAGTGAAGTGCGAATGTCCTGCGTTCGAAACCTACTACTGCAAAAATAAAAGTGCTGTAATGAGGAGATTCTGGGTCCTTTTGTCTCAGAAGAATTATTCCACGTGCTTCGGTGAACCGGGTTCTCAGGAGCCGCAGCATCAAGGCAAGCTGACCCAGCCCAGGACAAAATCAACTGCATTACTCCAACCAGTCCATCTCCATGCCTGGGCGCTGGGTCTGTAATGTGCACGCGTGTGACTCTAATGCAGCTCAGGACATCTCGGGGAGGAACAGATATCAAAAGCCACACACTTTTCAAGATGGTAAGTTTTGTGAGCCAAGTAAAATGTTAGGAAGCAGGAGGTGAATGAAAAATTTCTACAGTATATAAAGAGCCCATGGAAAGAAGAAAAAGAATCACGACTCTAATATATGTGATAAGGGACATAAAAGGATTACGTACATTTAAAGAAGTTAGAGTTGGGCAGTGGGCATTTGTGGAACGCTTGTCTGTGTTAGACATTGCGTTAAGAACTCGACATCTCATTTACTTATGGAAATACAAGACAATCCAGACAACAAACATAAAGTGTGGTGTCTGCCCCACGTTCCTATTTTTTCTCTATTATCTTGAAAGTCTATAATGCTTTTGTTTGCCCCAAGAAAACTCTTACATTCCTGCCTTAGTTAAATCTCTCCAGCCAAGCAGGTTCTGCAGATACAATCCACGCACTCAGGTGTCAGAAGACAGAAAAACTATGCATCTGGAATCCTGATAATTGGGTCTGGGATACAATTCTGTTATTTTTGAGTTGCCTGGGTTCTGCAAATATGGTAATTATTATTGTTTATTGAAGACACTCCTATACTACTCATTTAGGGTAGTTCTAACAGATACTGGAAACCTGAAAATTTATTGTAAGCGCTTTAGCCGAAGACCATGTTTGATTTTGGTACTCACAAATAGTGCATGTGCCTAGCGATCCTGCAAATACGCAAACAAAAATTAAATGGTTAGCTGAATTGGAAAAAATATGTACACTCTTACCCACTGGGGAGATGCATGTATGTGCAGTTTACATCTCCCAAGCTGGCTCTGCAGTTAGTTACCTCACCAAGTACACATGCCCTGAGCTGCTATATTGGGAAATGTTTATCCTCGCTAATAGTCAAAGTGCAGATTAAGGCAGCATTGAGGGATTATCTTGTATTTACTAAACTAGCAAAGAGATGTTTCGAAGACCACAGCAAGCATCGGCAGGCACAAAGATTCACATGTTCACCCTGCGCCAAGGGCATAGTAGGATCCCTTTGAAAAGAAATGGAGCAGAGGGCTGGTGATATAGCTCAGTGGCATAAGCGCCTGCCTGGCAAGCGTGAGGTCCTGAGTTCGACTCCTGGTACCCGCATATTAAAAAAAAAAAGAAAAGAAATGGAGCAGAGACGGGGTGTAGCTCAGTGGGAGATGGCTGCCCTTGCATGTGCAGAGCCCTGGTTCCGTGTCCAATACACGCACATGCATGTACGCACACACTTGGAAAGGAAAGGGAAGGAAAAGGAAAGAAAGGAATGCAACAACATTTCATAAAAATAACTCACGTTCTAGCCCCATATTGGAATTGACGCCAAAGTAGAAGTTTAAAAGATGAAAAAGCCCGAATCATTAAAATAGACATGGGAGCTGGATGTGGTGGCACACACCTGTAACTCCCATACTCTGGGAGGCTGAGACAGGAGGATCACAAGTTCAAGCTCAGCTGGAGTAATTTAGCAATTTGTCAAGACCCTGTCTCCAACTAAAAATTTTAAAAAGGGCTGGAGGATGTAGCCCAGTGCAAAATCTCTGGGTTCAATCCCCGGTACCCAAAAAATAAATAAATAAATAAATACCCACAGGTATATCATTATCAATGGCAAACAAACAAACCTGGAAAAAACCTAAACATCTGTTAGGAAAAGAGCTTTTCCAAAATATGGTAAAACCACATGAAGAAGTAGTATGAAGGCATCAAAATGATCTTTAAAAGCATTTTGAGCTATTGCGAAAATACTGAAAACATCTATTAGGGTTAAATAAAAATCATAAATTGTAAAAATAAGTAAAACAAACTGCAGCCATGCTGCCCAGATTTGCCTGCTCTGAGCGGGGTCATGGGGGTCACAGGTCGAGGCACAGAGGGAAATGCTGCTTGCCTGGGAGACAGTGAGGCCGAACGTGGTTTTTTTTTTTTCCTCTTCCTTGTCACAGCACCATCTTTTCCATAATACTGGATACATATTTGGAAACAATGAGCCCATGGGTGGACCATCTGCTCCGGGAAGCCCCTGGCCCAGGCACTGTGGGAAAAACAGGAAGCAGGAAGGTCACGGTCCCCAGGGGAAATCCCACGGCTGGACGGGCTCAGCTCCAGAGAACCTTTGTCTCTGGGGAAGGATGCACGGGACCGCGGTGACCTGTTTATAGAGTAGTCGGCTCTCTCAGAAGGGTCACGCCAGTTTAATGTGGGGCTACTTTCTCCCCTTCTGCTTTCATTCATCCGTTGGACGCATCTGATGTGCGTACTCTCTGCGACAGACGCCGCCATAGTGGGCTGGTTGGGGAGACCCTCCCAAAGCAGTGAGGTGTCAACCTAGACCTCAGTGCAGTTCACTGTTAATTTTATTTTGTTGTTTTGTTGTTGTCATCGTCGTCGTTGTTGTTTGCTTATTTGTTTTTTTGAGGCAGGGTCTCGCTACGTAGTTTAGGCTGGCCTTGAATTTACTATGTAGCCCAGGATGGTCTCAAACTCACAGCAATCCTCCTGACTCAGCCTCCCAAGTGCTGGGTTACAGGCATGCGCCACCACACGCAATCTCAGCGTTAATTTTACAAAGTAGCATTAGATAAAAATTATCTGTTCTAATCAGAAAACGTAACGCTACGTTCATGTTAGGAAACAAAAGGGCTATGAGAGTTTATGGAACCTTCTGAAATCTCTCCAGAATCAGGGGTCTCTTTGTAGGAGAGTTACATTTCTTTCCTTCTCATCCTGGGCCCAAGTTCCCTGGCCACAGCCTGCGACTCTCGGGTGAGGACCGCAGGTCCATCCGGGGGTCCCACACAGGAACACAACTCAAGGGTTTGAGATCTGGACATTATTTGACCGAAAATGAGATCCATTTGTTTAAAGGAAAGATGGATCCAGGTTTCCTGGAGGACGGTGACTTCTCAGAGTCCACTGTCACAGGAACAGGGACACTGTGGGGGAGATGGTCCTCATCTCTCTTCCTACTGAGACCTCAGGTGCGCCAGCTCCGCATGTGTGCCTGGAGCGGAGGAAAGTTACAGACCGTGTTGGGGCCCATGGTCTGCAGCTTCATTTCCTCTCGGGCTGTCGCCGCGCTCCGATGTCTGTGACAGCGGGAAGGAGCCCAGTGCTCCCACTCTGCCTGCGCCGAGCCCAAGTCCTCTTGCTCCAGCTGTTCTGCAGTCCTGGGGAGGTCGGGATTGAACGCCTGTTCCACAGAAACCCAAACTGAGACGCAGCGCTGAAGTCATGTGCCCAAGTCACGCGGACATCAAGTGACAGAACCGCGGTTCTCCCTGATCACCTGCCTCCTGGAGGGCGGACAATGGGAGGACAATGCTGCCAAGGGCAGCTCTGAGCTCGTGACCCCACCTGGCCCCTGCTCATTTCCTGGGCTGTGACATAGCCCGTGAGCCCTGTGCCTCCAACTTTGCCCACCTACACCCTCTTCCCATGGCTGCTCCCCTTCTCATTAGACGTCAGATCAAAGGCCACCTTCCCCGAGAGGCTTTTGGGGCCACAGCAACCAGAACACCGCTCTGACGACCCTATGACATCTCTGTTACCTCCGTAGGCCCAGGTGCCCGGACTCGCTCCTCCTCTCTGTGTCCGCAGGTCAGGTGCTGAGTGCTGCTGTAGCACTCAGTTCCTACTTGCCTGTGGAGTGAATGAGCACCAGGCCACCCACTTCCGGTGCCCCCCATACCCTGTCTGGGTCAGGCCCCTTGCACCAGCCTGGCTCAGCTGTGCCTTTGGGTCATGGATCCTCTCAGAGCACCAGCAGGCTGTGCAGTCGTGGGTAGACCAGATGGCTACAGGGGCACGGCTGGTGGCTGGGCCCAGAGACCTCCAGCTCTTCTGCAGATCCCCCTTCCTCCTCAGGGATCCCCGACCCTCATGCCCTCCTCCGGCACATGCTCAGTGGCTTGAAGACCTGAGAGGCCATTACCCTCTGTGGGGCCTGGCAGTGAGTGGGGACAAGGCTGGCAGTTGCCATGGGGAGGCCCTCTCAGCCTGCTCCCTAAAAATGCCCCAAGGTGGCTCAGGCTGGGGGTCATGCTAGGGACCCACCCCAAACCTCCAGGGTCAATGCCAAGTAGGATGACCCAGGTCTCCTACAAGGGTCCCCTATCCCTCACAAGGGCAGAAATGAGCATTTGGCAGGGCTGTGTGACCTTCCCAGTGAGGCACCAGGTGGGGGAGAGAAGAGGGGACCTGAATTCTGCCAAGCATGACCTTTGTGCTGGCCCAAGCCCTGTGTTTCTGGGTGTGGGCCCCACATCCCCAGACTCCCACCTGGGCTGCAGTGGCAGGGCTGGGGGAAGAGGCAGGTGACAACCCCCCTGGGAGGTTACAGCTGTGGGGTGGGAGCCGCCGCTACCACCTGAGAGTGGGTGAGGAGCAGGTTAGCTGGGTGAAGAGTTCACGGTGAGGGGAGCTGTCTGTTTCCCTCGCTTAATTTATCCACTATTTGGCTAACCTTGCTCTGAACCCAGGCCCGAGACCCCTCTCCATGCTCCCCCGCCTCCCCACCGGGCTTCCAAGCCGCCACCGGCCCTCCCGCCGCCCTCACCACCGGGCAGGGGACACGCTGGCCTTGAGGAGGCCCGGGACCCGCGGGCGCCCGGGGGAGAGGCCGGCTGCCCGGCCAGGCAGTTATTTATGACCCGAGCCTTCTTCCATTCTCAGTAACCAAAATAAAGTCCCGTTGCCGCCGAGGTCCAGGCCTCGAGGGCCCCAGAAGGAGCCCCACCCGCGCTGCCTTTGCCAAATACACAGCCACGCTGGAGACGGTGACCTTTCCTTCAGGAGCCATCTGTCATCCTGGCCTCGGGCAGGACCTGGACACATGGCCCATCCATCCAGTGGGGGAAAGCCGGACTCCTTCCCCGGCCCCGGAATGGCCTCTGGGCCGTCCACCATCCTTGACCGCTCAGGTTTGTCCTGTAGACACCTCCTCAGCACAGTCGTCCTTTCTCTGCCACGTGCGGCAGGATGCGGAGGTGGAGGGGAGAGGACGGGCCCGCCATCGGTGACCCACCGCTGTACCACGGGGTCCCTGGCTGCTCAGGGCACCTGGCACTTGTGACATCCTGTAGTCCAGGCACTCTGAGCCCCCTGTCATGGTGGAGGAGACTGACTGGAGGGCTGAGTCTCCCTTCTTCAGTCTCCAAGTTGTTGGTGACAGGACAAGCCAGAGCGCTTTGACCCCGAAGCCAGCGCCCTGTGCGACCCAAACTCACTTTCCTAGTCTCGCTTTTTATAATTTCACTGAAACCCTTTTTGGCAACCATAAAAGTCACATGTGTCCCCAGCAACCAGGGAAACACAAAGATACATAAAGGATGTGTCACCCTGTCCCTGGCCAGCCCCCACCCCTGCATATTCCACAGGACCTTCCTCTACCGGCTCTGGATTTAAAAATGTGCGCAGATGTGAGGGCCCTCGGTTTCCTGCGTAGACAAGGACTGGCTTGTTTTGACAGTGACAGGGACCTGGTGCGCACATCCCTCGGTTGTTTTCTACTAGCAACGCGGCCCACAGCAGTCTCAGGTCAAAGGCGTCCGAGTCGTTCTTCCTCAGAGCTGCACAATAACCCTCATTTGGATGGACGTGGTTATTTCACTTGCTTACTTTTGTAATGAGGTAGGACAGACAGACAATCCCAAGGGCACAGCTTTAGTCAATGTCGCATGAGTGTATGCCGGTGCAGCCACCCAAGATCTTAGCACTGAATGTTTCCAGCCCCTAAAGATTAGTGTACGCTCCTGTAATCCCAGGACTCTGGGAAGCTGAGGCAGGAGACTGAAAGTTTGAACCTAGCCTAGACAACATGGCAACTTTACGAAACCCTTTCTCAAAATAAAAATAATGAGTTGGGCATGTAACTTAATGTAAAGGCCCTGGGTTCTATCCTTGGTACCAAAAAAAAAAAAAAAGATTCCTACCCCGTCCCCGGCCACATCAGCCCCCCCAAATAATCACTAGGATTACCCCTATTGCCACAGAGCCATTGTACATTTTTGAGCTCTATATGAATGGTTTCTTACAGAGTGAAATTTTGTGCCTGGCTCCTTTTGCTTAATATAATGTTTGCAAGATTTCTACATGTTGTTGCATGTGGTGGGAATCCCTTCATTTTCAGTGCTGTATAGTGTTTCAACATATACATATTTACCATAATCAATCCATGCTACAGTTGATAGAAATGTGCATGGCTACCCCTGCAGGCTCCCACTCTTCTTTTTGAAGGAGGCACTCCAACTCTCCCTTTGCTGATGAGAATAAAAGGTTTTTTTTTCGTACTTGTCTGGGGAGATGACAGTTCCTTCCATTCTGAAGAATCATTCAGCAAAATTTCTGGAGCCCTCATTAGCTGGGCCAGGCCAGAAAGAGCTTTCCAGGCCCTAGTGAACAGGACTAAATTTTATCCTGTGGGCAGTGGAGAGCCACTGAAGGTTCTAAGCAGGGAGTGGCATGGTTCTGTGTTCTGGGAAGGGCTCCCGGCTGCGTGGTGGGATGTCCAGAGGGCAGGACGCTGTGCGGGCAGACACCGCCTCAGAGATCATACAGGTGAGGCAGAGGCCTTCATGGAGGGTGTGGCGATGGTGGGAGCCCTAGAAGATGGAAGGGAAGAATGGAGAGGGTGGCTGAAGGCGCAGCCAGGGGCTGGGAGCAGGTAGGGAGAAGAGCCAGGACACGGAAGGGTTGAGGACTTGATCAGCAGGGGGCCCTTTCTGCAGCTGTGGTGTGTTGGGGCAGGCAAGGTCTGCTCCTCTCTGCTGAGCTGGGTCTCCTGAATCCCAAGCTCTGCGTTTTCCAGATGTGGCCCCCAGGCCTGGGGTCCAGGATGGTGGAAGACAGGCCTCATGGTGGGAACCTGGACATGTTGCAGCATCACAGCACCACAGCGATGCACCGAGCGGGCTCAGCCACATCTGGTTTGCCTGGGGCCAGGACTGCAGCTCCTCTGCTCGGCCTGGTCTTTCATGATACACACAGACCCTGGCCTCCTGCCCAGTCCCCAAAGTGAGGAGATGACCTGTTGCTTCCCCTGCTCTTATCCAGACCTTGGGCCTCACCCCATCCTCAGCTGCCGGGCGTGGGGACCCTCTTCTTTCCTTAGGAGCCATCTTGCCCCCCCTGGGGTGGGCACAGACCCCCACTCAGCTGCCCTACATAGGGGAGCCACCTTCTTCCCTGCCACGCGTCCACCCTCAGGGCCTGTCCCTCGGCTCTAGCCACCTCTCAGCCCTGCCTCCTCCTGCTCCTGGCCACCTGCTTCCACCTGGATACTGAACATTTTCCCACCTCCAGTCTTGGAACCTCTGAATCCAGAACGACCTTTCTAATGTGTGCTTCTGATCATGGCTCAGCTTGGCCCTAACACCTCCTGCCTCCCTCCCGAGGACCACTGTCCTCTAAGACTTGGTGTCCAGAGCCCCCAGTGGCCCAGCCCTCACTCCAGCTGTTCTGCTCTCTTCTGTCCTTCCCTGAGAGCCCTGCTGGGTCCTCACCCCTTCTGGGTATCATTTCAGGAGGCAGTGCCCCAGTCCCCCAGGACTGAAGACCCGAAGGGGACAAATCCCCCAAAGGACAAGTCCCTGCCTATTTATATCAGTGACACCAAACGAGCCCCTCAAACCAAGCACCCATGCTAACAGTTCCCGAATTCCTTCACCCCAGGACCCCTGGTCCCTGGCTCCCAGAGGACACGGCAAGCCCCAGATGGCCTCAGGCTCCTGCCAGGCAGGAGTTCCTGACACCACACGGGGACAAAAGTCTTTTAGAACCAGCTTGGCCTCCTGGGCCGCCACTTTCTCTCCACGACTGGGGAGAGGTGGGCAGGCTACTTTCATTCCTGCCAGGAGGGGCAGAGGCAGGGCCAGATGGTGGAGGCCTGGGATGTGTCCCCTCCCTACCTCGGGACAGCCCATGATGGACTGCCAGAGAGGACAGGTCACTGCCAGGTATCACGCTGCCAACTGCCCACCAAGGAGCCGGGGGACTGCCAGTCGGGGGGGGCGAGTGGTCAGGAGCAGGGCTGCCAACTGCCTGTCACCGCCCTGGCCAACTGTCCATCAGCAGAGGGCAAGTTCTGGGAGCTTAGCACTGCCTGTCAGGGCACCTGCCAACTGTCGCTCAGGAAGCCCAGTGACAAGGCAGGGAGTTCACCAAGGATCATTCTGGTGACAGCTGTGTTTGCCGCCCAGCATCCCCTCACTCTTCTCTGGCAAGGGTGCCCCACTGGACTTTTGGGGACCCCTTTGGTCTGATTCTTTCACCCTCCCCAGCTCTTAGTCTGTAGGTCAATAGGATGGTTCCCTCCTTGTTGCAGGGACAGCCCGGGCTTGACCATCAGAGCATAATTCCTCTGGCCTTTGTTATTGGTTTATATGTGGACAAGTTACTGGATGGAGAGTCCTGTGGGGCTATTTTCTAGGTTCTTGGTGTCCCAAGCAAAGAACTGGACAAGATACATAGAAAATGAAGTGAGTATTGAAGGCAAGAAAGAAATTCACTCTACAGAGTGGGAGCCAGCCGGTGAATAGGCTCACAGTGGCCCCGTGGATAAGGGAAAAATGTCTTTTTATTTAAAGTATCTGGGTTCTCTCTTTCATGCAAATAAGAGATTGGGAAAGTCATCCTATCAAATACCGCTTGGCTTTACACCGTGTGTAAGCTGTTATTAAAAAAATTCATTCGGCTTTCTGTTATATGTAAATGAAGGATCAGAAATAGTGCCTTTTGACTGCAAATGAAGGATTGAAAAGCGCATCTTTCGATCGGCCCTGTGAACAGCTCCAGATTCAAATGAAAGATTAAAAATAGCAAGTTTCTTGCTGGTCTAAAATAGCTCTCCCCTCAGGAGTGTCCCTTACTCTGTTGCTTTTAGACACGTGACTAACCCAGCGCAGGCGTCACCAATCAGAACTAGCTCTGGGTGGCTAGAGTTTCTGTTCTGTCACCTTGGAACCTGGCAGCCCACTTGCCACCCAAAGAGCAAGGTGTCAGAAGGAAGGCATTGCCGAAGATATGGAAATGAAGGGCAGAGAAGGAGAAACTCCTGGCCAGGTGGTGGCAGTCCGGCTTGTACCCTGGATCCAGTTATACCGGAAACCAGTTACCACTGGGCTTTGCTTTTCCCTCCGGGCCAAGCAAGAACGGCTGTGCGTAGGACCAGTGATCACCCGGGTCTGGGGGCCAGCTCTTGTCTGGGGCTAGGAGTGTTTCTTGAGGAACTTCCAAGGGAATGGACCAGGCAGGCTGGCCCCATCTCTGCTGCTCCTGCCCTGGCTGCTGAGTGTGGCTGTGACTACGATGCTCCCAGCCTTTGACAAGCAGAGCAGAAAAGTGGACTCAGCTCCATGGGATGCGGGCAGCAAAGAGTATCTGGGGCCAGCAGCGAGATCCCCAGGGTCCAGTGACAATGGCAGCTGCCACGGCAGCTGGGCCTTACCAGCCGCCCTGTGGCCAGACTTGGGGGCTGTGGTCTGGCTGCATCTCTGGCGTCTGCCTAGTTCCTGGGTCTGGTTTGAGCTCCCTGCATCCTGCTACAGAGAGAGCCGGTGTCTGCTGCTGGGGCCCGGGACAAAGAAACCCACCAAGCCTTTGTGCCCTTGCCATGAGGCAGCTGCTTCCAGCTCCAGGCTGGGGATGCGGGCAGCTGGCTTCAGGCTGGCAAACTTCCATGCCGGGTGGGCATTCTGCAAAGGCAGCATCCTTGACACACCCAGCAGAGTGCTGGCATATTTTAGGAGATCTGGGAATTGGGCAGGGAGAGCAGTCTGCCCGAAGGGACTGGCTTTGTGCCCAGCCCCGCGGGTCTGAGGAAGAGGACTGCTCCCTCCCAGGGCCACAGTTAGGAAGCAGGGCTGACCCCAGCAAGTCCACCCTCCAGAGTCCGCCCGGCTCTTGACGGAGACGCCTCCAGAGTCCACCCGACATCCACCACTTTGACCCACCTTCAGCTAGGAAGTGAGAGGTTGGGCCTGGAAGTGGCAGAACCCGGCAGCAACACTGATGGAGCCACGAGGAAGAGGTCCGGCTGGAGCTAGATAAAATGTTGATGGATTGTGGCAAGAACTGGATCCATTCTCTTTACCTAGCAGGCTTCAAAAGCCACAAAGCCAGGCATTTAAGCCCAGGGTTAGACTCTGAGGTTCAAATCCCAGCTCTGCCAGTTACAGCTGTGAACAAAGCCCTGGGAAGATTCCTTCATCTGTCTCTGGCTCTGCTTCCTGTAAATTGTTGGGAGGTTTTCAGTACTAAATGCATATAACTTACCAAGCACAGAGTCATTCGTTACTTTTATTATAAAATAAATATAAATTTATTACTTGGCATTTATTGGTACCGAGCATGCATGCATGTATTTATTATGTGTATTGCACCCTTGATTTTCACAAGCAACTCCGTAGAGGACAGGACTCTTGGTCACATCCTACAGATGAAGAAACTGAGGCCCAGGGAGGCTAAATCCAGGTTAAGGTTAAGCTCAAATTCCCACGGAGTGAGGATTGGGAGTCTCAGCCCGATGTGACTGGCTCCAAGAGCAACTCTCTTCCCCTCTCCACATGCTCCCTGGCTGCCAGCTGCACTGGCCAGATCGGCTTCTCTCACTTAGCTCTCCAGCCAGTGTGGACAGGAAGCGAGTTGGGCTGGGCACAGTGAGAAGGGGGGGTTGGGTCAGAACCCCGCCTGCCCCTCCAGCCCCAGCCATGAGGAATCCATCGTGACATTTGGGGTGGGTTAGCCTGGTCTCATACTCAGCATGCCAGGGCTGTAGAAGTTCACGTGCCCACAGCCATGTGACCTTCCCAGGCAAGTGGGATCCAGTTACATCGCAGCAGTGGCCCCAAGGAACAAACACAGCTTGTGTCTTCCTCCAAGTGCTTTATTTCCTTTGTCTTGTGAGCATTGAAAAATGAAAGGAATGATAAAGATTTGATGGGGGGGGTGGAAAATTCTGGGGTAAGTCATCAAGAGGAAAGCAAAGAGGAGTTTTCCAACTCAGTCCAAAGAGAGAAAACTCAACACGCAGGCCTGAGGTGTGTGAGGTCTCGTGGATTTCTAGGTTCTCTTCGTGGGGGACAAAGGCCCCTGAGGTGGAAGGCTCACAGCCCAGTTCTGCCGCTGGCCTCCCGTGGACAGACCACTAAATCTTGCTGGGGCTCAGTTTCCTCTGCATCAATAACGCCACCTCCCACGGCTCTGGGTTGTTGCAAAGAAACGAGAAATTGTGTAGACAGGGACTTCTGTTGGGGGAAATTTAGCTCCTCCGGGGGCATCTGGCAATGTCCAGAAACTTTTTTGGTTGTCACACTGGGAAAGGCAAGTAGTGAGTGAAGACCAGGGAAACCACTGCACACTGTGCCGTACCCATGATGCCCTGGCAGAGAACGCTCCTGTCCAAAGACCCTGGGGGCTGCGGTTGAGCAAGCGCCGGTGTAGTCTCAAATGTTTAGTGTATGTGGGAAGGTGGGCAGGAGAACTGGGTGTCCCAGGAAGAAGGCAGAGCTTCCATGCCAGCTGCCTCTGGAGACGGATCAGCTGTCCTCTTTCAGACAGCCAATGTTTACAACCCCTGCCCTCAGGAAGGGTCTGGTCCAGAAGGACAGAGACGGACAGCCAGACGAAGCACGCAATTAAGTAACACTGGTTCCAAATCCCCACCAAGAATGACGAACGGATGGTGATTCAACAGGAGTGAGGTTTGGACACTGGCTACACTACACAGAGGAGCCTTGGCATCATGCTAAGTGGAAGAAGCCCTCGCTGCAGGCCACCCGCTGTGTGACTGCATTGTTACAAAATGTTCAGAATAGGCAGGTCCATAGACAGAGAGTAGCAGCTGGCTGCCCCAGGCTGAAGGAGTTGAGGGAATAAGGCAGAGAGACCGCTAATGGCTACAGAATTTCTTTCTGGGCCAACGAGAATGGTGGCGCTGGCTGCCCGCTCAGTAATACCCTACATGCCGCTAGAGCATGCGCTTTAATGGGTGAGCCAGGAGCTGTGTGAATCAGATCTTAATAAAGCCAATAATAATAATGCTGTTGAATGGCTAGTGAAATAAGCAAGGCATTGTGGTCAGGTGGGACACCATTGGCAGGTGACATCTAAGGAGGAGACAGAGACCAAGTTCCAGGCAGAGGGGACAGGACAATGTCCATGCAGCATGGAGTGGGAGTTGCAGAGAAAGGTGGCAGAGGGCTGACCGGGCAGTGACCTTATGGACCTGGCATCTATGCTCAGGATACCGCAGAAATATTTCCTCCCAGCTGCTCAACGCTGGGGCAGATCATCTGGTTTCCATGCACAGGGTAAGTTGATTTGCAGAGTGTTTTTCTGTTATTTCTTTCAGGAGTGTCTTCAAAGCCCCAGGGAAGCATGGGCAGGGGGCAGGGTGCCAAGGAGCGCCTAGTAATTCAACCCAGAGAAGCTGCGACCTCTACCACCCCAGGGTCACACAGCTGCGCTCTGGCCGGCCAGCCTCCTGGGCCAGGCCAAGCCACCCTGCAGCGGTGTCCACTGCCAGCTGGCTTGGGATGGGGTCTCTTTGTGGTCCCTGCTCCGGAACACCCCCCATCCGCCCTGAGGATCTGCCCATTTCCAGAGCAGCTTCCCAGCAAGGCGATGCTGACTGTCCCAGCACTACCTTCCGGGGAATTTCGTGTTTCCCAAGCCGCAGAGAGATGTGAATGCCAAGGGATGGTCCAGAGCCAACGATGGCGGGAGATGACAGAGAATGTCCTGGAAATGTCCTGCCACGTTCGCACTGGAGGACAGCAGCCTTTGTGCCCCTGAAGCTCCTTCCATCCGGCTGGGGAGCCCTTGGCTTTGCCCTCCCCAGGGGCCACCCTTTTGCCCACTCCCCACCCATGTTAGGATCTTCTGAGCTGCATCCCCCTACCACGATCACAAGGGAGCCCCATGCCTGGAAGGGTGCTGCCACCACAGGCCAGGTCAAGGCAGTGATCCAGGAGTCCTGAGTGGCTGTCGGGCTCTTGTTGGGAGCTGTGGAAGCCACCAGCATCCCCGAGGGTGCACAGAGCCTTCTCAGGCCAGATTTGCCCTGAAGGCAGGAAAGCATGAAAATCACCACCATCTGCAGATGGGGAGAGGTGACATCACACAGAGGAGGTGGCACAGCCCAGATTGGAGCCCAGCCAGTGGGGCCGAAGTCTGGATTCCTCCCCCAGATGCCAGGGCTTCCTGTCCCTTGGGGCCTCCTGGCCTCAGGGTGGGCCTGTGGGAGCCTGGGCACTCGGGTGAACACCTGAGCACTGGGCCTGCTTGGGGGTTGGGGACCAAGGCCTTAGAGGGCTGGGAGAAGTGGCAGGATAGGGGGTCTGAACCTGCACAGACGGGGGCAAGAGGCTCCCAGGCCCAGGAGGAACCAACTCTGGCCCTCAGCAGGCAGCCCTCAGTTTATGCAGACAGGTGTCAAGGAATGTCTGTAAATCAAGCAGGGTGACAGCTCCAGCCACTCCAGCCCTTCCGTCCTTCTGTCAGGGACATCTGTCGCTTCCCAGCCTTGGCTGAAGTGAGGGGTGCGTGTAGAATCCTCACAAACACAGATCTCTGGGCCATTACCCACATCCCAGGTGGTGGGAGCATGGGTCTCTAGCTGGTCCGTTCCTGCTGCTCAGGGTGCAGGTGACCTGGCTTCTATTTTTGTCTCCTGTCAGACTGGAAGGTCCCCAAGGGCAAAGACTGCCTCCCCATCAGCTGGGGCTCTGGGTTGGGGAGGGGTGGGGAGCTAGGGCTGAGGGCTGGCAGGAGAATAAGAGAGCCAGCTTCTCAGAGCATCAGCCCCTGGGAGTGAGGTGGTGGCCACAGGACTCAGTTTCTGACCCTGTGCCAGCCCAGATAGCCTGGTCCCCTGGAACAGGTCCAGGATGGGGCTTGGGTCTGGCGCCTCCCTGGGCTCAGTGCCCACCCCAAACTGATTCTCTCTGGGGCCTGGAAGAGCCTCAAGCATGGCAACTGGGTCATTTCCCAGGACTCAGACTTCTTTTGTAGGGGTTGGCATGCCCTGTCCTGTCCCTCAGGGGTTTGGTGCTTGTCACTCTCCTTTGCTCGGCCAAGTGAAGGGACAGAATTAGCTCTCCACTCTCACTCTCGAGGCTCCCAAGTGGCCAAACCATCCCAGGGAGGGACCAGAATTCGGCCTCCTGGGAATCTGCCCAAGGCTTTTTCCCCTGGTTCCTCTGGGAAAAGATCCAGAAAGAGACTGAAAGCTCTTGGCACATAGGGGTGGGACCAGGCCCTGCTGCAACATCGAGAGAAGCCCCTGGGGCTCTGGGAACCCAAGAGATCCCACTGCAGCCAAGAGGGCGATTTGCACTGAGCGGGCCCTGGGGAAGGCTGGCTGGGCCTTGCTCACTCCCTGTCCATCGTTCCCCAGGGACCCTCGCTGCGTTCCTGCTCTGCAGGCCAAATGCAATTTCACGGCAACCTCAGAAGTCAAATCCTTTCCAAAAGGTCGGCCAGGAGCCAGACCCTGAGCGCAGAAATCCATCGGCTGTTCAAGGATGGTTAGAAAAATAGGGGCTCAGCATACAGGACCCCGATCTGGTCTTCCTCATCCATTTCTGTCCACCAGGATGTGCCCGCCCCCAGCTGTGTCCTGGGAGAGCTGGTGACAGGCCACCTGCCCTAGGGACCCACTCACCTTAATTGGACTTGTCTATGTCCGTGGGGGGGGTATAAAAGATAGGCACGGGCAATCCTAGGAGACCCTTTGGCAATCCCCTTCCCACACACTTTGGCGACACATGTCCTCAAGACCAAAAGTAAGGTGACAAGTCTGGGTTTAGCAGTTTGTCATTTGCCAGAGTCTGGTGCCACCATTAAAGGAGGGGCCTGTGAGTAGAGATGAGTTCAAATTCCGGACTGGACCCGAAGGCTGAGGCAGGAAGATTCTAAGTTCAAGGTCAGCCTGGGCTACAGAGCGAGACCCTGTCTCAAAATATAAAAAGGGCTGGGGATGTAGCTCAGTGGTACAGCGCCTCTGGATTCCATTCCCAGTAGCGAGGAAAAAAAATTCCGGACCTGGCAAGCCTTCCTCCTGTCCTGTCCACTTCTCACCTATGAAATAGGTTTGGTAATTCCCTCCAGGAAATGTGCGGACAGCGCCGCTTCAGGACTCTGCTGAGCACCTGCGTGTGCTCCTCAGAGCCACTGAGTCCTTGCATCTGCTTCCCTCCATCCCCGGCTTAAATTTTAACTTTTCCTCCTGACACCTTTTCCCCTGGAGTGTGCAAAACAGCCCAGCGCTGTGCACCGAGGATTGTATTTTCCGGCATCAGAGGCAGGCTTGGTCACCGGACCTGCGTTGGCCAATGAAATGTAAGCAGAAGTGACGTAGTTTGTTTCCGGGCAGAAACTTGAAGAGGCAGTGAGGGTTAGCCAGGTGCATCTTACCTGAGCCACAAGACTTGGTCCTAGATAGAGGCTATTTGGTCAACCTGAGTCCCAGAGCAAAGACGACACGGGACCAGCAGCCACTCTGTAGGTGCTCAATAAACAGCGGATAGGATCATGATTTGGCGTTTCTACACGCAGACCAGATTGATGCGCACCGGGGTTGAGGGTCTAAGCTTGGGAGCTGGAAGGGTTCAACCTGAGGTTTGTGTGTCAGTGCGGGCTTATGCAACTCTGGGGAAGCTCCTCGATTGAGTCAGAGGCCCGTGACCTTCTCCTCCTCTCTGGGGAACCCCCTATTCCCTCCACCCACCTGCAAGAGCTGAGGAGGA
Source organism: Erethizon dorsatum (assembly GCA_028451465.1). NCBI lineage: Eukaryota > Metazoa > Chordata > Mammalia > Rodentia > Erethizontidae > Erethizon > Erethizon dorsatum. The sequence continues at coordinate 126,380,009 of CM051827.1, read as the reverse complement.
GGCCACTGGCGTGACAGGCACTGTTCGCCTCCCCCTGCCCCCAGGGGTGGGAGAGGCCACACGGAGGACCACGGGAATCTCTTCCTACGGTTTTTGGGCTAAGCCTGTGCCAATTCCTCCTGCCACTCCAGACCTCCCTTGCCCTGCAGTCAAATGTGGTAAGGGACCCGAGGAACCCTATTGCCCTGGTCTTCATGTATCGTCACGGTTTCTGTATTTCCCGATCCTTTCTCAGTGGGCGTGTTGGCATCTTGTACTGGCATCTTCAGGGTTTTAACTTTTCTGCAGTGTTCCCCTCTAGCACCAAGCCAGAGGTAGGTACACAGTGGGTGCTCAATAAAGACTGGCTCTGCTGTGCCAGCTGTCTGCAGACTAGTGCTGGGCGGTTATGCCAGGGAAGCCACATGCTGTTGGCAGGGCTTGATGGAGCAGGTAAGGAGCCACCCTCTGACCTCAGACCTGGGCTCCAATTTCTCTCCAGATCTCTGTCCCCTTCTTCCCTCCTGGTAGCTGGAGACCCTGCGTGGACCAATTCTTTCCCAATGAATGGGAATTTTGCGCTTAGGACTGCCCCCTCCCAATTTCCCACTAAGGATTTGAACCAAGGAGCTTGCAAAAGCCATCACTCTTTATTTTTCATTCCTGCCGTTCAACCAGTTTGCTGAAGCTGAAGATGAGTGGGTTCCGGAGGGAAAGGCGGAGCGTCTGGGACAGACCCTCCTGGAAATACTCTATGCACATGGCTGAGGCTGGTTAGATTTGAGAAGCAGTGTAACAATAAACTCTACAGAATTAGAAATATACAAAAGTGTCAAGGTGGCTGCTGGCTGGATTCTTACCTCCCCGTGGAGGTCAGAGTTGCACGCATCAGTCCTGTGCAAAGGTCCTGGGGCCGACCCGAGGGGCTGAGAGTCTTTGCCTGGAACAAGAGCAGACCCGCTCACCCAGCAGTAATGTGCCCACGAACAGGTGTGGGTGTGCACCCAGGCGCTGTGCCCCTCAGGCTCTGTGGCATGTCTCTGCCTCCTGCCTCTATGTCCGTCCTTTGAAAGTGTTCATGCAGGTATAAGTTCCTGAGAATCTGTGGATCTCCTCCAGTGCAGCCTGTGGGAGTATGCTGGGGTGGGGAGAGAAAAGATGACTGTCAGGATGGCGGGGGACAGTGGCTGCATCACTGGTGGCCACACGAAACAAGATAGTAGGCTGATGGTCCTATAAGCTCTCCTTTCCTCTCTCATTGAGCTACACACCGAGTTTCCTATTATCCACGCCCTATTTGCCAGATGTTGAGCAGATGTGGTGCCCTGCTCTGGGACGTCCCATCCACCAGAGCCATGAGCCAAATGAACCTATGTTCTTTATAAATGACCTAGTCTGTGGCACTCAGTTACAGCAATGGAAGAGACGAAGACAGCACGTTAGGACCACACCTCACTCAGAGACCAATGAACTCCAACCTTCACTTCCTCAGCAAAGACTTCCTGTGTGGGGACTGAGGGGTCAGGTACGATTTGGATGTCACATCCTCTGGGGCTCTGTCCCACAGGCTTCTCCTGGGTGTGACCCAGAGCTCCTGGGTTTCCCCAGGATGACCTGGGGTCACCTTCACCTGTCCATCTGTCACATGGGTGCCTTTGTGGCAGATATTTCATCTCTGATCCCTGGCCCCACACAGGTGTGGTACAGGGAGGGCCCCCAGTCTGTCTGTTGAATCAAACTGGAGACCCCTGACCCACTCTAGGTGCAAGATGGGAAAGGCTCACTTCCAGGCAGAGCAATCTGGAAGGCTTCCTGGGGGTGGCGGCCCTAGAGTTGCACATTTAAAGATTTCTCTTGGGGAAGGCAAGGAGGGGTGCACTGCAGGGATGGGGAGGGAGTGGCCTCTGTTTCCTGTGGGGGTGGAGGAAGTGCTTGCTGTGAACCCCACCCACTGCTTTCTCCCCAGCCCCATACCTTTTCAAGATAATGAGGATATGCATGGTCCACGGGAGCAGGAGGAGGGCCTGATTGAGCTGCACGGCCTCCACTGTCCTCCGGGCCACCGTCTCTGGCTTCAGCGGGGGGAAGAGGTTGGGGAACCTGAAGGCAGGAAGAGACACAGTGATTTCTGCAGGAGCAAGTGTCTCTGCTGGGAGCTGCCACGTGGCCTCCACGTCTGGGGCGTCCCTTTGGCCTCTCCTGTGTGAGAGACTCGAGCCGATGGAAACACTGCCCCAGCGCAGACTTGCTGGAGTTCCACGTCCCTGCTCTCCTCCAGCCCAGGTACTTGAGAGCACAGGTCCCAGATCTCAGGGCTCTCCGCTGGGACCAAGCACTTCTCACCCAGCAGCCGGCCCTTCTGTCCTTGTCACCTTACACTATGCGATCAGGGCCTGTCACTAGTTGTCCCAACAGCCAGGCTCACTCTTGCCGAGTCCTCCTCTGGGAGGCCTCTCAGCCGCGTCACTGTCACCCTGAGTAACTTCTGATCTCAACCCCCTGCTAATCCCTTTGACTGAATTTATCACATCTGGAATGCTTGTTTGCTTCCTTGTTAATGGCCCGTGGCCCCCGTCAGACTGCGAGTTCCACGAGGATAGCAGTCTGGTCAGTTTTGCTCCCCATTGTATCGTCAGCCTACAGCATGTAGTAGGTGCTCAATAAATACTTGCTGAAAGGATGCACACTGATCCATTTGCTGTTCCCTAAAAGTGTCCTGCTTGTCCTGTCTGGAGGCCTGGTTTCTCATGTACTGATTGAGTCGCTGATTCATTCGAACATTTGCAAAGTGCTTTCCATGAATTTCTAAATGAATGGATGATGGCAGGGGCTTCCCGTGCCTATGCAGACACCTCTCACCCCAGGCCCAGCAATGACGCTGTTTCATAAGTGCCAGGCCTGTGCATGAATCATCCTCTCCAACTGGCAGATGGGTGATCCAGGCCTGCAGGAGCACTAGGCCACTGCCCTGGTGCCTTCACGCCCTGCTCCCGCCACCCTCTCAGGCTGTAGGCGCAAGACCAGTGCTGCTGGCTCTGACCTCGGTCACATAAAGGCTGTGTGATCTGCTCTGGCACCGGGAAGATTAAGGGTGATGAGTCACTGGGTCTGAGGTCATTCCTGAGCTGCTCTTGGGCTCCACAGTCTCACCCCTGCCCTGGGTTTCCTTCTCATGTCACGATGGTGCGTCTAAGCAGTCCACAGTCCAGAAGGGCCGGCCTCTGGGTTCCGCAGAGATCAGCACGTATGAACGTGCGTGATGAATGGGAACTGATTGTGGAGCCCGGTAGATGTGGTGGCTGCTCTGTACTCTCTGCCTCTGCCTGTTGCCCATTCTGCCTTTTGGAGAAGAGATGAAGGGCGGATGGGCCAAGCTCCGTGGGCTTGGGGATATCCCCTGGTAAGACCCCGCAGGAGAACCACAAAGGAGCCTTAAGCCTGCCTGCTGGTAGGATTTTCTCCTTTCTGTCCGTGGCGGGTGGGATGGTTGTCTGGGGCACTGGTTGAGCTCTGGACTCTCATGGAGGCCACACAAACTCCTGGAAAAAGTGCGCTCAGCTAGCCAGCTTCTAGCTGTAACTAGTTTCTCAGCCCCAGTTCCCTCGTCTATAAAATGGGGATAAGAGCTCTCTCCGGGTTGGTGTGAGGCTGTACGTGTCTGGGGGTGAGGCTGGAATATAGAATAAATCAGTAAATAGTGATTTACAAACAACGGCACCCACTGACATGGCCAGTCTAACTGGGAAACCATCAGTTTTTGTCCTAACTTGTTCCCCACCTTCAACCCTGGGAAGCTGCTAAGCTTAGTTGCAGTAAGAAACCAGTCTTTCCTTCCTCTCTCCCTTCCTTTCATTCTTCTTCTTTTTTTCCTTCTTCTTCTTCTTCCGCCGCCTCCTCTTCTTCCTCTCTCTCCCCCTCCTTCTCTCTCTCTCTCCTTCTTTCCATCCTCCTTTCGTTTTCTTTTCTTGCAGTAGTCGCCAGCTAAGCACAGGTCTTCCTTGCACCATGCTTCCAGCCAGTCCCCTGGACTCCCCTGCACTCCCGCAGGTAACTAACATTCATCTAGTGCACACCCCCTGGCAGGCATCGCTAGTCGATTCCCACACAAACACTCACCCAACCCTTGCAATAAGGGGTACTGTTATGAATCCATTTACACAGAGGAAGAAACTGAGGCAGAGAAAACTCAAGTAATTTGCCTGAGGTCACATAGAGCTGGGATTTGACTCCAGGCTGTGTAGGTCCACACTCCGAACCACTAAGGAAAATGACTTAGGGAAACCTTGAGTTTCCTTCTTAACATGGCAGAGGGGGAAGATGTTAGAAGATGAAACAGACACACAAGTGCAATAGCTATGAATGTCCCGCTCCTTCTGTGCCCAGGGCACCAATTAAAATGCAGATCACCACTGCCAACATGCATTTATTGAGCACCTCTCGTATGCTCAGATGAAAAGAAACCAAACTGAGTTCTCAAGGAGGAAAAAAAAGCCACCAAGAAGCATTAATAGCATTTATACTAAGATGTTTCTATTCTACGGAGATATGTCTTCTTAGTAAAAATAACAAAGGCAGCAGCTTTTTATAGAGCATCTACTATGTCCCGGGCTTTGTACCTGATGCATTCATTACCTGTGTTATTTCCAGTTCTCCCAGTAATCCTATGAGGTAAATATTATTTCCCCCATTTTACAGAGGAGCCCAGTGAAGCTCGGAGAGGTCATAAAACAAGCCCAAAGCTTCACAACCACAGAATAGCTGGGGAATGACGTAAAACCAGGTATTTTTGACTGTTGACCACACAAACCACGCTGTCCCTCTTAATCACAACCAAGGTGTGCTGAGTGGTTCCCACGTGCCCTGTGCTAAGCTAAGCTGTCTCATCGAGTTCTCAGGATGTCCCTTTCATGTCACCCTCATGAAGAAGCTGCAGCATCTATTCAGAAGGCAGATCATCACATGCTACATAGCAAAACACATGGGGAAAATAGCTTTTGGAGAATGCCTGGTTTCTGTTTATCTAGACCCTTATGCCCCTGCGCATATCATGAGCGTGCTATTTATCGGTCAGTTAATGCGTTGCACATACGATGCTCCGCACTGATGCTATTTTAGCCTCACCACCTATGACGTTGGTCATCAGCCCATTTTACAGATCAGCAATGAAGTCTAGAGTGGTAACTGATCAGACCCAACGCCATTCAGTACATCACACCTACGGGGGTACCACCGCCTAGGTGCTGGGCTCCTAAGATTAAATTCCAACCAGTGGTCCAACTCCCTCTGTTGGGACGATTCTGGGCAGAAAGGGCTTGGGCCTCTGTTTCTTTGCAGTGAGCTATGTTGTACTATAAAGGCACACGTCTTGCACACACAGCTTGGTTAACTTTCACCTTTGTTCCTTTTCAGTACTGAGGATTGAACACTGGGCCTCCTGCCTGCCAGGCAAGTGCTCTAGCACTGAGCTACACCTCCAGCTCTACGGTAATATTGCTATGTTATTGCAATATTTTTTTTTTATGTGGGTACCGGAAGTCGAACTCAGGACCTTGCGCTTGCCAAGCAGGCGCTTGTGCCGCTGAGTGATATCACCGGCCCCATTGCAATAATTTTTTATTTTAACTTTTACCTGTTTAATCATCACCCAGATCCCAAAGAGGGACGTTCTTTCTGCTTCCTTACCCGTGCTCTCTCCTTACGCATGCCAGGGGCAGCCATTGCTCTGGTTTCTAGCACTATAGCCCAGTTTTGCCCATTCTAGAATGTCACACAAGGGGAATCATGCAGGCTGTGCTCTTTTGGCTTCTTTCACTGAGTATCATGCTTGTGAGCTTCACAACACTGCTCCTGTATCAATACTCTCTGTTCTTTTTATCATTGGGTAGTACTATTCCACAGCATGTACACGGCACATACATGGCATGTATTCAGCACTGGTGCTTTGTACGAGTTTCCTGAACTGAGAAGTGGGACCATGACCTGCTGTAGTATCCCACTGCCTTGCAGGTGGAGAATCAGATGCCAGAGGGCAAGGCCAAGGATTCTGGGTATAATTATGGCATAGCTTTCCCTGTAGTCCCCTGGCCACCTTGGCTCAGGGAAGGGGGCTGGTCCCCAGCACTGACCTGACCCTCATGCCCTGGAACATCTCCGTGCTGGTGTGAAAGGGCAGCACAGTGGTGGCATTGACGCCTGGACAGTCCAGCAGCCCCAGGGTTAAGCTCTCCATGAAGGCGAAGGCTGACGCTTTGGATGTGCAGTAGTCGATGGCTCCGGGGATGGCAGACAGCGCCAGCACAGAGTTGAGACACACGATGTGGCCATTCTGCAGCTCCAGCATTCGAGGCAAGAAGGCCTTGGTGGTCTGAGGGTGGACAGGGGGTCAGTGTGGTGCTGATGCAACTTCCACCAACCCCTCTACCCTTTGGGGAGAGCAGCCAGCCCCCCTACTCTAGTGACTATGCCCTCCTAAGGCAGGGGACCAAGGGTTCCTGGCTATGGACACTGAGCTCACAGATCAGAAAGCCAATGGCTCCTGGTGCTGGTCATTCCTCATGTGGCCACTTTGTCCTTGGATGTCCCTATTGGCCTCAGCCTCTCTCTCTGTTCCCATCTCACCTCATGCCCAGAGCTGGCTTTGGGTCAGGACAGCCCTTACCCAGAATTGCCCCAGGGTGTTGATGTGCTGGGACTTGAGGAGGGCGTCATCGTCACTGTCCATCAAGCTCTTTCCGTGGACCACAGCAGCATTGTTCACTAGGATGGTGATGTCACCCACCTGTGGACAAGAGGGAGCCAGGGGCTGTGAGGATGGCCAGCCCTGGAGGCTTGCACCTGTCAGGACACAGACCAGAACCCACCGCCCCCAGCCACATGGCCTTGGGAAGCACTGTCACCTGTCTGAGCATCAGTCTTGTTTATAAGACAGTGGTGGTGCCAAACCAGCTGTGTTTTGAGGATTAGAAATAATTTATGGCACCTACTATACCTGGGACATAGTACATCTCCAACAAATGAGATTATTATGACATAACAATAGTTAAAATTACCACGTGCCAGATACTTTAGAGGGGTAGCTCTTCCTCTCTTGGGGTTCACTGAACACACAGTCAGGTAGATGCCTAGAGTCAGGAGGATTTTCCCAGAAGGCAATGGGACATTTGTCTCTCAGTTTAGACCTACAGGGCCTCAACTTCCAAGAGAACAACAGCTGCCAACTCCTGTGGTGTAAACAGCCCAGTCCCTACTCATGTAACCTGGACCAGCTCCACAGGAGAGTCCCCAAGGTTGCCCTGGACAGTGCCATTCTGCCATAAATGAAGCTCTCTCCCTGCTATGTGGGCATGTCCTCTTCGCCTGGCAGTACTCTATGTTGGGCACGCTGGACACACACCCTTCCAGGACACTGACCTTCTCCCGGACAGCTTTGGCCATCTGGTATACCTCCTCCCGGTTGCCCACGTCGCAGATGAAATAGTGGCACTCAGTGCCCATCTGCCGAATCTCCTCCGTTGTCTCTTTCAGACATTTCTCAGTCCGGCCCCAGAGAACAATCTAGAAGGAGAGAACAGGACTGATCAGGTAGTCATGAAATTCGATACCTTCTTGTTATGGTTTAAAGTTCCCACGTGTGTGGAAGGCGATGAATTCAGGAGCTATGTGTGCTGTTAGGAGGTGGGGCTGCTTGGAAGCGGGTCACTGGGGGCCTGACCTGGAAGGACGCATTGCCCTCCCTGGTTCCTCCCCTCTCTCCCTGCTTCCTGGCTGCCATGGTGTGAGCAGCTCTCCTCCTCTGTGACCCTTTGCCATCTGTCCGGTTTCTGCCTTGGAACCAGCTGAACCTGGCCTGAAACTGCAAGCCAAAATAAACCTCTCCTCCTTTAAGACATAGGTGTCGGGTATTTTGTCCAAGTGACAGGAAAGATCACTAAGATGCTTATTTTAAATTACTGGCCTCCCAGCTTCTGCCCAAGAATAAAGTATACAAAGCTATTTAACAGTACAATTTTTACAAAGGAAAACAGCCTATTCTTAGGTGAACCAGTAGTTTTTGAACCCTTTTTGATCAACTGATGTGCTATTTACAAGTCTCTCAGATATTCCTTCCAGAAGGATGCTTCCTGCCAGCCCAAATCCAGCTATCCTGTGTACTCTTTCTGCACGATATTCCAGAATTCTCTCCTTTAGGAATCAGATGACCTTCTCACCAATTAGTCTAGAGCTGGGATTATTCACACCACGTGTTAGGACAGAGGGGAGACTCTGACTGTGAGGCCACAGAGGGGGCATTCAGACCCCTGTAATAAATGTGGGCTCTATGTGCTAAGGAGGTCACCCTGGCAGCACCAATAAGTGGGTACATAAAAGGTTTGAGCAAATTTATGAATAGTCCATAATAGGCTCAGCAGAAGCCAGGCATAGTGTGGCACATGCCTATAATCCAGAATTCTGGGAGGCTGAGGCAGGATGATTGCAAATTAAAGCCCAGCTTGGGCAATTTACCAAGACCCTGCCTCAAAAATAAAAGAAGGGCTGGAGATGTAGTTCAGTGCAAAAGGCCCTGGGTTCAATCTCCAGTAACACACACACACACACACACACACACACACACACACACTCAGAAGAGAAGCCTGGCTAGTTCTCAAACTTGACCTAAAGAAGGATGACACATTCACCCTATACAAAAGAGCTCAGGGTTGGATGGCTGGGGTGACAACAGCCCTAAGAATCAGCACAGAGGGGAGAGAGCAGGGCTGGGGACCCACATTGCTCAGGATAGAATCAGGGAAACCAAAGCTGGAAGGCTTTTAAGGATTTGTCCAGTGAGTTTCTATTTTCCTTTTCCTTCTAAAATGATCAGTGAGGATTGGACGTCATGGTGTACACCTATGATCCCAGCACTCAGGAGACTGAGGCAGGAGGATCATGAATTTGAGGCCAGCCTGGGCTACAGTAAGTTTGAGGTCAGCCTGAGCTACTAGTGAGACTGTGTCAAAAAAACATCCCCTCCCAAACAGAAGCAAAACAAAATCAGTGAAATTCCCCTATTAAAAAAAATCCATATGAAAACCCTAACTCGTGAGGCCAGGAAGAGGAATACACTGCATGCCCTACTCTAATATTTGCTTACTCTAAAGATGACTAATAAGAACTCAGGGCTGCTTTGGGAAGACAAACATTCTAAACTGGGACTTAACAGTAGCTGAGGTCACAACAGACCAGCATGCAGGCGATCTGCGGATTTTGCTTTGTCGCAGGGTACAGCGAAAAGTCCTCTAGACAAGAGTTGCTATTGGTGGCAGTTTACCAACTGCTTACCTTGAAACCTGAGGACTTTCGCTTAAACAGAAAGACAGCAAGATGGGTTTAGCTGGGGGGGATTCTGGTGGTTCCCAAAGGATTTGATTTTATAATTAGAGTTTTAAAAACTTTAAAAGTATTTTAAAAAGAAAATAAAAGTGTCCTCTCAACCTTTAAAAAAAAAATCTCTGGGAAAGCCTGTTTTGAAAGCCCCACTCAGCCCAACCACCTTATTTACTTTAGCTGAAGTCCTGAAGTATGGGAAGCTTTTACAAGGGACAGTCCCATTGCTTGTCCCCACGACCACCCAAGTCCATCATGGGCAATCGGACTGCAATCAGACAGGCTGCAAGGGACACGTTCTTGACTTTTGAACTAAAAATAGAATGTTTCCTCTAGGAGAGGCTAGAGGTCCAGCTCAGGGAGAAGAAAAGAGACAAACACTTGCTCCAGGAAAGGAAGTTGGTGTGGCATCCACCAGACCCACCCCTGCCCTACAGCCACTGTTATTCTGGTTTCCTGCCATCTCCCTTATCATCCACCCATCCACCCATCCATCTGTCATCCACCCACTCACTCATCTACTTACTCACCCATCCCTCCACTTATCTATCACCCCTCCTTTCCTCCTACCCACACCACTATTCATCCATCCACCCACCTACCCCCCACCCATCCATCCACCCATCCACCCACCCATCCGTTCATCCACCCATCCATCCACTCATCCATCTACCCACCCACCCACCCACCCACCCACCCATCCACCCATCCATCCATCCACCCATCCATCTACCCACCCATCCACCCATCCACCCATCCACCCATCCATCCATCCATCCATCCATCCATTCATCCATCCATCCATCCATCCATCCATCTCCTGAGTACGCCAGCCTGAAATGCGGGTAATCCTTGGCTTTCTTTCTACTCCTCTGGTCACCTCCGGTTCTTGCGGGAAACAGGCCCACGGGGATTGCACAGTTCCCTAGGATCTGGCTGAGGCAAAAATGCCTCTACTGATCCAAGGAATTTCTAGCCAAGTCAATGGCGGGGAAAAGCTGGGAGCTTTATTGGGAGGCACAGCTGTCCAGCTGCACGGGAGGACAGGCGATGCCCTCAAGGGGGGTCTGGGGCAGCAGTCACAGTGGCGCCTTTCACTTTGGGGCCTGCGGCTTTATAGCACAAACAGGTGGTGTTATTCCTCACCCACGGTGAGGGTGGCCAAGGCCTGTCCCCATGTCCCCAGGGCTGCGTGGTGTGCAAGAGAGTCGAGTGGAGGGCAGGGATGGGACCCCACCCTGGTGGAGCTGCTCTGGCCACAAGTTCTTCCTCCAGTCCCCTACTATGGACCCTCTGGGGAAGTTGAGTCACTGATCAGGAAGCTGGCAGGTGCGACTCAGCAGGCCCGCCCAGGTGGCTCTGCCTGACTGCGGACAGGACAAGCACCCCACCTGGTGCCAGACAGGGTGAGGCTGGACGGGGGAGGAGGGGTCTGAAGGAGGGAGGGGAACAGAACCCTGGGCAAGGTCAGAATTGATGGGAAGCCAATTGGGCCTCTTCCACTTAGTTTACTCCCAGCACACAGAGCAGCTGGGAGGGCCGGGACTGTTGTCTAAGACCTGGGCTGCCCTCTTGCCCCAGAGCTGCCCCTTCCGCAGCCCCAACCCCAGCTGAAGCCCCCGCAGCCTCCCAGGTGAGGGCTGTCATTATCTACTCTTCCGAGCCACACTCAGGGTGTGAGGGTGGCAGGATATGAACCCAGAGCCTTTCCCTCTGCAGAGGCAGCCTGGAGTCCCAGTCATGGCAGGAGAGTCTGAGGTTCGAGGACTCTACTCCCAAGTTCAAAATGTCCAACACCCAGCATTCATTTCCACCCAGAGGCCCTTCTTATGCCTTATCTTGTTCAATATCCACAGCAAAGCTGGATGTGGTGGCGCATGCCCGTAATACCAGCACTCAGGAGGCTGAGGCAGGAGGATTGCAGTGAGTTTGAGGCCAGCCTGGGCTCCACAGTGAGTTCAAGGCCTGCCTGAATTACACTGTGAGACTGTCTCAAAAACAAAACAAAACAAAACAAAAACCCCTGCCTCCACAATACATTCACGGCAACACTGTCCACCCACCTGCCAGGACCGCTTGGAGAGCCCACTGTGGGTTAGGCACTGTACCCAGTGCTTGGACCCAGCAGAGACCAAATGGACATGGTTCCTGCCTTCAGCAGCTCCGTCCCAGTGGGGGAAGATGGAGAAGGAACAAGAAAACCACTGGTCATGAATGAGGGTAGGTAGGATAAAGAATAAACAAGGGGACCTCGTTTAAATTGCAGAGTGAGGAGGTAGCCATGGTGTGTTGCTATAGATAGGAAACTAAGCTCAGAGACGCTAAGCATCTTGTCATAGGTCACACAGCCACTGAGTGACGGAGCTGGGATTTGAATTGCAGTTTTGTCTAATTATGTCCATCTGTATGAGGGGGAAAGTCTCTAAAGAAAAGGCTATTTATAATCTTAAAAACAGAAGGTGTGATAAAAGCGTCCCCGTATATCCTTCCCCAAATAGGTTATCTACACACAGGTAACTCAGCACTGCAGGGTCAACTCCTGCTTGTCCCTTAGTCCCCTAGCCATGCCTTTTCAGTGCTTCCATCCGTCATGAGGTCCTATTTTATCTTTCTCTTTGTTGTTTTTCTTTGCTTTCAATTCCAAGGCTTCTCATGGACTCCTCTTCATTCTGCAGAACCCTTCCTGAATGGCCCCTCAGTTCTGAAGCCTCTCTGGCTGCTCCTTCCATCCTCCCTTCAACTCTAGGCAGTGGCCCTTGTCACGGGTTGTGCGCTATGCTGAGCATACAGATGTTTCCTCCTTTAATCCTTACAGCCTCAGGGGTGGCTGCCTCTGCTTTACAGTGAGCCTTAGACAGACAAAGGGCCTTGCACAGGTCCCTCAGCTCCTAACAGCAGAGCAGCAGGACTCGGAACTCCTGCGTCAGGCAGCCCATGTTTGCGCCTGCACCAGTGCGCAGATGTGGTGTGCTGATCCATCTGTGTTCGAGAGGGTTTGTGAGCCCCTGCGGGAAAGTGTGTTCATTTCACCCCCAGCCTCTCCCTGGGCTGGGCAGAGCAACAGCTCAGTGCAGATCCCCCGGCACACAGCACTGGCCAGGAGGCCTCTGGGAAAATCTGCTGGCCAGAGGGCGCGGGTGCCCCTTTCTGCCCAGCCTCGTTCCTCACTGGGAGCTCACTCCAATGCCTGGCCTTGGCTTTAATTCCTGGAGCTCAGCTGCAGAGCGCGGTCCCACCGGGAATGTAAGCCGGGTGGTCCCGGGCGGCTCCCAGGAGAAGCATCTGTTTATAATTGGCAGCCCCGGAAAGATCCAAGTCCCTGGGCAGGTCTTTGGCAGGCCAGCTCCTGTCCCCAGGGTCCCGCATTTTGGAGCTGGAATGTGCTGTTGGCTTTGCAGGAGGGGTGAAAATACCCACTGGAGACACCAAAGCACAGCAGGCTGGGTGGTGAGGAGCGGTGCCAGGGTGGAGGGCGCACAGCTCGCTTCCTCTCCCAGCCCCGCCAGCAGGAGAATCAAATAAAAAGCCATCCTGGTGGCCAGATGAGAACAAGCAAGCAAACAACATGTAGTGTGTGACACAGCAGAGCCGCAGTGGTTGCCACACAGAAAGGGCCATGTGTGTCTGGTGGAGGGCCGGTGACATGGAAAGCGTGGACACGCACGCTTTCTCAAAGGCTATAGATATGTTTGTAGCCTAGGTCAAAAGTTGAATTTCCCTTGCTGGGCATGGTGGTGCATGCCTGTAATCCCAGCACTTGGGAGGCTGAGGCAGGAGGATGGCTGTGAATCTGAGGCCAGCCTGGGCTATCTATTGAGTTCAAGTCCAGCCTGGACTACATAGTGAGACCCTGTCCCCCCAATTCCTCCTCTTTCCCATCCCCATTTCAAGAGGGAGACACCATCCCTAGAGTAGAGTGGCTCAGAACCCGGGCTCTAGAGCCAGCGTATCGGGCTTCAATTCTTTGATCTGTGACATAGGAGTTGAATGAACTCAGAAAGCCCACTTGGCCTCTATGCGTAAAGCACCCACTTGGAAGGGGACTGGGCAAGTTAGAGAGGGTTAGAAATAGATTCTCCTGCTCAGAGAAGATCCCTCTGCCTTACATGGGTAGAGGCACTGGGGCGACAGTTGTCCAAAGACCCCGAGGGGGGCTCTCTGTCTTGCCTCCTCTGGACACAGCTTTTTTTTTTTTTATGTGGGTACCAGGGGTCAAACTCAGGACGTCACGTGTGCGAGTAGGCGCTTGTGCTGCTGAGTGATATCACCGGCCCTGGACATAGCTTTGATGAGGGCAGGACCAGAGACTCAGAGTGACTTCTCCACCCCATCCTTCACCAGACTTGGAAGACCTCCATCACAGGTAGGGACAGCCGTCCAAGCTGTCCCCTGCAGGGCAGGCTGCATGTCATCCCTTGGCCGGATGTCTTGGGGGAAACAGGTTTTCAGGCTGGGTTTGGGTGGGTCCTGGGGGTCCTAGGGAGGAGCCTCTGGGATGCTGATAGGTAGGGGGCTAGGCAGACACGGTCCCAGGCCTCCGCTTCCTTCCTGTCGTGATCATCCGGAGCAGTGACACTTTAGCTAGACTTCTATAACAATCATTTTTACAAAGACTGTGGCTAGAGAATACTACTGCTAATAATAATGAAGATGGGAGTTGGAAGCTATGCTCCCAATCCACTCCCCATCCCAGCACTGTTAGGAGGCCTTTTCCCTGGGGTGGACCCCCTCTGCTTCCCCTACTCTCCCCCATTGCCAGCACTGGTTGGCCAGCCGGGCCCAGCCAAAAGCCCACCAGCCCTCCTGCTTCCAAAAGACAACATTCCGAAACGAGCACCCTGACCGGGTGCTGCTGAGATACCTCCTTTCCAGACTCTCAAACCCCTTCCACCTTTTCTCCCAGGAGCCCTGTGTGCACCATCTGCACGCCGCAGGCTGCGCCCTCTCGGGGAAGGATGGCGAGAATTCTCTGCCTTCAGCCAGGCCGGGTCCAGGGGAGGCCGGACGTGGAGCCCCAGCTGGGGTCTCCAGCAACTATCACCCCGGCGACTCCAGTTTTCAGGGTAGTGGGATCTTCTCCAAGCAGGGGTTGCATCTGTATCTCTCGCCGTGTTTATAATAATAATGAAAACGGGCGGCAGGTATTCTGCAAAGTGTGACTGAAAACCAAGGTGAATGTTTAAATTAAAAACCTTTTTATTACAGTAACAGACACACTGTCATTACTTGCCCTGAAAATCGTCCCCTTCGCTGGAAACACACTTATCCCATCATTCTTGTCACTTTCTGAAGCAGTTCTGGAAGTCCTCTTCCATGTCTTTAGTTGCACTGTCACAGCTGTTTTAATCGACTCACAATGTTTACCTTTCGTGGTCATTTTGACTTTGGGGAAGAGCCAGAAGTGATCTGGCGCCAGATCTGGTGAATAAGGTGAATGATGACACACGGTTACCTGTCGACCAGTCTGCCTCTCCACTGGATGGCATGCGACAGCACCAGTCACTGTATTTTTGATCACACCTTATAAAGATGCTCATGAAAGGGGCCTTCCAGAACTGCTTCAGAAAGCAAGAAGGGGAAATATTTTGGGTTTTTAAAATGTTATTTATTTATTTATTTATTTGTTTTTTTGAGACTGGGTCTCACTATGAAGTTCAGGCTGGCCTTGAACTCACTACGTAGCCCAGGCTAGCCTCGAAACTCTTGGCAATCCTCCTGCCTCAGCCTCCCAAGTGCTGGGATTATAGGTGAGTGCCACCACGTCTGGCTATGGAGGGGGGTATTTTGAAGAAGATTGTGGCAATGTCTTTTATTGTAATGAACTTTTAAATTTCAAAAATTTGAATATTCACTGTAGATTTTGATCATTCCTTCTATAGTTGTACCATTGACGACCCCAGGAGGTCAGAGGTGACAAATCCCACTAGGCCTCTTTGTCAGGGACCTGGGCCACATCTTTGCTGTCCTTCCTGGTTCTACACTGCTGGGCCGCACAGCGACAGCCAGGGCTCTGCCCCGGAGCCGTGACACAGAGGTCTGGGCTGGCTCAGGCCCCAGTTCAGCCTACAAAGAATGTTTCAGTGACCGCGGGCTCAGCTGTGGGGAGGACTGTTAAGTAGCTCCCCAAATTGGATCATCCAGTAGTGTGGCCCTCCCACAAGTCCCTGACCACAACTTGGAGCTGGGCAGACACTTCCTCCAGGCAGGCGTCCAGCCTGGAACTGGTTCCCTTGGGAGCCACAGGGGTGACCATGAGCTCTAGCACATACGTGGCGCTCACTACCGGTGGCTGTCCTTAGTTACTGGCAGTGGTCCAGCACCAGTCCTCTGCCAGCCCTAGGAGAAGCACATGCCCATTTCTGCATGAGGAAACAGAGACACGGACAATGTCAAGCTCCTGGAACTGGATGTCCGGCCTGTGCTGCTGGGTTCTTGAGGCTGTGTCCTCAGCCACTGACTCCTGCAGGAGCAAAGGGACCCTGTGAAACAATGTCCCCAGTCATTGCCCAGGTAACCCTGAGCACATGGGTGCGCCTGGGACTGGATGGTGAGGCGTCCACCTCCCAGGGAAGGAGGGGAGGGTGCCACCCTGTCCTGGCACAGCTCATGGCTCTGAGAGCCACATGGTTGTAGAGTGGGGACAGGCAAGGACACTGGGGCTTTGCAGGGTGAGGTGGGGATGGGAGCTGCCATCCCCAGAATGGGTCAGCACAGTGCCACACCTGATGGCTGGGTGGGCGCACTTGCCAGGGCACCCTTGGTCCCCAAGCGGGCAGGTAGGGATGCCATAGCTAACATTTCCAGGGCTCTCTGTGCTGCCCTGAGTACTTAGAATTAGTTCTCACAACCGGCCAGGAGCTGGTATGGGGCATGATGTGTATCCCCCAAGAAACTACATCCTCCAGAACGTGTGAGTGTGACCTCATTTGGAGAAAAGTTTTTTTTTTTTTAATTTTTTTAGGAGAAAATGTTTACTTTAGCTCACAGTTCGCAGAGGTTTCAGTCCATAATTGGCTGGCTCCAAGGCAGAGTGACAGAGCAGAAGGGCATCACAGAGAAGAAATAGTTCATGGTGGGCAGAGGGCAGCAAAGCAAAAGGCAGCAGGCAGTGAAGTAGCGTAGCAGCAAGTGACAAGCAGCGACAACAGCAGCCCTTTTTCTGTCCCTTATATTTTATCCAGGTGACCCATCCTAGCACCCATACCCAGGCTGGGGCACCCTAATCCTAGCATCGCACCATGAATCAATCCCATCATCCCATCTTTCATCCCACCATCGCACACTCTACATCGAGTTGCCTCCGAAAAGCTCTACCTATGACCACATGAGGCTTTGGGGGGCCATCTAGATACAGGCCATAACATTGTGTCCCTGGTCCCAAAAGACTCATAGTATTTTCATTCTACTAGATTTTTGGGAATTGTTGGCTTCATTGTCTCTTTCTACGATATGCTTGAGAATTTTCTGGAATGCTAGTTTGGTGGCCCTGAGTTTCTTAGGGTGCTCTTTGTCATGGAAGGATCTTATTTTTCCATTAACTATGAAAGACAGTTTTTGCAGGATGTATTGGTCTTGAAACACTGCTCTCCAAGCTCTCCTGGCCTGTAAGCTTTGTGTTGGTAAGTCTGCTCTAAGTCTTTGCAGATAGTCTAAATTAAGGTTCTTGAGGTTGGATCACCCGGTCATTCCAACCTCTGAAACCTAGAAGGTGACCCCTTCTCCCTCCTCAATGGTGCCACTCTGGACTCAGCCATTCCCCACCAGCAGGACCACTGCCTTGGCCCAATGGGTCTCCCTGCTCTGCCCCCTCCCCTGTCCATTCTCAATGGAGCCAGAGAGATCCTTCTAGAACATTAGTCTCACCTCGTCACTCTGCTCTCAACTCACAGTGGCTCCCCTTCTGGCTCAGAGTGAAATCAAGCAGGCCCTTCCCCATCCATTCCCATCTCACTCCTCTGCTCCCTCCCTGAGGGCTGTGTGGTCTCCACTCCTACTGCAGGGCTCTGTCCTCCTCTCCGGAGGCTCTGTCCTCTCAGGCTCTGCCCAGGGCTGCCCGAGATGCCCTCCTGTGAAACACCCTGTCCGGCTAACACCCGCTCCGGCCCCGCGGCTGCTTTACCTGCCCTCCTGGTCTCTTCTCCCTCCGCTGAGACTCGCCTGTCTCCCGTGGTGCCCACCTCATGTCCGTGAGGACACAGAGCTCCCCCTTCCAGCTCTGGAACTGCGGCCTGCCAGTGGTCAGCAAGAGCTCAAAAATGGAGCGTGACCACTGGGTGGAATTCCCACTGCATCCCTGCTGTTATTCTCGTGAACCATGCTGGTTCTGGGTGCACTCAGAAAACCCTCCAGGGAAACAGTCGCAGGTCTCCTCTCTTCAGCCAGAACCCTAAGCACCATTTTTTCACAAACGTCAGCAGCGTAGCCAATGAGCCGGCGGGCTGCGCCTCCCTCCGACCTTACTGAGCAGAGCACGGGGCTGGAGGACTCAGGCCGCAGTCACGACCTGTGCTCCAGTTCCTCCAGCGGGACCTCCTGGTGGAGAAGCCAGGTGACCTTGGGGTGGCTGAGTGGGGGCAGGGAGGGGCAGGGAGGGAGGAGCCAGCAGTTACAGATTGCTCTCAGGCACGGTGCACAATTTCTGTATGACCTTCCTGTGAAGTGGATTCTAACTCAGTCTAGGTAACTCCTGCAGGCTGACCTCCCAAAGCAATGTTTGAACTTGGATGCCAAAGTGAAGTTCTTTTAATATCCCTGTCTTACTTCTTTTCCTCCCTTCTTCCCTCCCTCCTTCCCTCCTTCCTTCCTCCCTTCCTACCTCCCTTCCTTCCCTCCTTCCTTCCTGGAGTATTTGCTGAGTGGTAACTGTTCCTGGAACCTGGGACACAGCAGGGAACAAATGATCCCATTCTCGCGGAGTTTGCTTTCACAGATGTAGAAGACAAAGGGCAACAGACACTTGAACAAAGGACTATATAATAAAGAGAGGCGGCTGAAGGTGCATGGGAGGAACACAAAGCTTTGGGGGTGTGGTGGAGATGGCGGTCATGGGTAGTGTTTAGATGGGGGAGGGGACTTCTGGCATGAGGTGACATTTCAGCAGAGACCTGAGGAAGTGAATGAGGGAGTCGTTCAGATGTCTGAGGGAAGAGGCAGACAGGACAGCAGCGCAAAGGCCCTGGGGTGGGAATAAGCTTGGTGTGGTGGGCGAGGAATCCGATGTGGCAGAGCTGAGTGGGAGATTCCAGCCACAGTGGGACTTAGAATTGGACTCTGAGGGTGATGGGGTACTTTCTGGGAGGGCTGAGAGCACAGAAATTATTCCTCTGCTTGGGCATCTGGGACAGGTTGCTGCCGCTGGAATGGAAGTTTGGGATAGCAGAGGGGGCCAGTTAGGAGTTGCCAGGGCTGGGGCTGGGGTGTTGGGTGGGTGGGATCAAGGAGGAGGGGGATTCAAAAGCATGCAGGATTGGCTGTCTGAGAAGATGCAAGAAAGGTTGCAGGTCCCTGAGCAGCATGGCGTCCCTCTTCTGGGACGGTAGGCTGGGGCAAGTCCCAGGGATCTAGGAAGAGAAAGTTGCTTAAATCGCAGGGTCCCTTCCCTCAGCTTCCAGAGCGCTTGGCCAAGCAGAGGGAAGGGGAGGGGAGGCGGAGAGTGCCCCATCCACGCAGGTACCCAGGGCTGCCGCCCAGCAACAGGGAACCGGGATGGGCGGCTGCACACTGGCCTGCTACCCACCTGGCTGGGAAGCACAGTTTCCAATAACAAAGTGGTCGGCGTCCACCCCACCCCGGACAGCCGAGGAGCTGCAGCCTGCTGGCTGGGGCGCAAGAGCGCAGGGCAGCGGCTCACATGACCAGGGGGTGTCAGGGAGCCGCCTGCCTGGAGAGGGCGCCGGTGGGTCCCAGGAGGGGCAGGGGTTGGGCCAGGGGCGCATTTGGCGATGGGAAAGCGGTAGGTGGGGCGGCGAGCTGGGAGGCAAATGGGGAAGGGTTGCTGGGGTCGCCGATGTCGATACGGAGATGGGGCTAGGGTCCTGGGTGCAGAAGGGGGCATTGTTGGGGGTGAGGAGGGTCGCGCTGAGATCCTGGGCGCAGATGGGGAGGGCTCCAGCTGGGGCAGGGCTCAGCTGAGCAAGGCCTAGAGGTGGGACAAGGGGTCCCCCTCCCGCCGGCCCAGAGTCCGGCTCTTCCTTGGCGACCAGACCCGCGGTAAACAAACCCATGACGTCATGGGCGCTGCTGCCCTGCCGCTGAACCCGGAGCTGCCAACGGGACGCGAGGTGCCAGCAGCCTCGGGCCGCGCGGCCTACAGCCACACACGCTCCTCGTCCCAGCTGCGCCAGACAGGATGCTTTAAACGCCACCAGAAGTTGCAACACGCAGCCAGTCTGCTGGCCGCCCGGTGAACCGTCCGCCGCCCTCCTCCGCGCTGCAGGCACCGGCCCAGCTGGAGGCCTCCCTCCTCCAGAGCATCCCCGGGGGCCGGCGGCTTCCACCCATCTGCGGTCAGGCTCCCCGCTGGGGACCCCGTCCCCGCCTCCCCAAGGGGCCTCCAAAGCCAAGGGTTGGGCCTCTCCGGTCAGCCTTGACTCTCTGCGAGGCAGAGCGCAAAGCGGCTGCCTTGGCTCTGGGTTTTGGGGTGGGGTGAACAACAGGCTTCGGATATAAAGCGATGTCCCCAAAGTGTCCCTATGGCCTCCCACTGCCCCCTCCCTCCAGGCCCGCCCGTTTATTCCAAGGAGCTCCCAGAGGCCCTGGACTGCAGTCTCCGGTGCTGCTCTGGACCTGGCCTGCGAGTGCTTGCCAGGGAAAAGCAGCCTGGTTGGGGCCTCAAGGAATCTGCTCTGGAGCTGATTTGCTGTGTGACTTTTGGATGAGTCACTTGGCATCTCTGGGCCCCACTGTCTCCAACTGGCCTCCCCGTGCTGGTGTGGGGAAGGTCAAAAGTGCAAGAACACACTCCCTGCCTCAAGGGTGGCTCAGAGGCCTCAGGTGCTGGGGCCCGGGCTGGGGAGAAGGCAGAGACTCAGAGAGCCCGGGGCAGCCCTTCCTATCACCCCCGTCCCCAAACGTGGCTCTGTGTTTCCTGGGAGAAGCTGGGGCACGGAGTATCAAGGTGAAGTCTCTTGGAACCAAGGAGAACCCTCTGGGTTCCCTCACCACCCTGCCAGTGGGGGAGGGGAGCCTACAAGGGACCCCGATCTTCGAGCCTGGAATGCAGCCAGGCGCAGTTTGGCCCTCCAGTTCCAGCTCTCTTTACCAGAGTCAATACCGAAGTCGTCGCCCTCACACTGCCGCTTCACTGTCACTGCTGCATTACGTCGCCTTCCGAAATTACAATACAGCATCTGAACGTCGCCAGCACAGATGCATATTAGATCTAAAGGCAAAAGTTGCTGTTTCCTCAGGGGCTTCTCTGGGTGTAACAGTGGGGCCCACAGCCCCCATTCTAGGTCTCCACATCCCCAAGGCCTAAAAGTCCCCCATTTTGTCTTTGACTCATACCTTTGGGGCAGGCCTGCCTGGAACCCTCACGAGGCCGTTCCTGTCTCTGCAGCTCACGCCTGTGACCATCCCTGGGTTTGGCTCGGGCTGTCCCAGACCTTGCTGTGGACGTCACTACTGGCTGGGTTTTTTGTTTGTTTGTTTTTTGAGACAGGGTCTCACTATGTAGCCCAGGCTGGCCTCGAATTCGTCGTGATCCTCCTGGCTCATCCTTCCGAGTGCTGGGATTACAGGCGTGCGCCACCACGCCCGGCATCTCTGAAGTCCAAACACTGGAACCATAAAACACACCTGGCCTGTAAGTCATTGTCAAGA
Source organism: Erethizon dorsatum (assembly GCA_028451465.1). Lineage (NCBI taxonomy): Eukaryota > Metazoa > Chordata > Mammalia > Rodentia > Erethizontidae > Erethizon > Erethizon dorsatum. The sequence goes on along the minus strand of CM051827.1, from coordinate 126,358,847 downwards.
ACCTGGCCAGGAGTGGCTGAGCTGGGACACCTATGCTGGTAGGTGACACTTCTGGGAGCTGCTGGAGAGGTGAGAATTCAGCTGTCTTTTTGGAAAAGGAAAGATGAACTTTTACCTGGAGCGACTCTCTCAGCATCTCTTTCATACCCCAGTGTGAAATCCGGAGTCACAGAGCTTGTGTGCCCAGAATACACCGGGACCAGCGTGTCCCAGGGAGACCTCCAGCTAATTAGGCATAATTCATGGACCAGCCTCCAAGGATAAGCCTTAAATGACTTGCAAGTTGGGCCAAGGTAAGTATCCCACAGACCATTAATTAGGAATCAGCTTAATCTCTGCGAGGACGAAGGTCGGCTGCCATGGAGTTGGCCCTGCTGGCTGACCGGCATCGTGCTATCAGCTTGGATGGCTGGGGACTTGAGGGGAAGTGGGACACGACAACAGGAAATGGCCGGGTCAGCACAGCCTGCAGACCTGCGGGGCTGTGCTCAGGGCCAGGCGAGGCAGGGCTTCCTCAGCGCCGCCCCTGCAGAGAGGGAATCTCAGTGGTCCTCAGAGCGCGTCCCACGCCTCCACCATCTGAGGATTCCTCGGGAAAAGCAGGGTCCTCTCCCTTTCACTAAGGTGGTCTCATCATGCGTCCTATAGAAACTTCAATGTCTCCCTAGTGCTCTCCAAACACCACCCCACAGCCACCCCGCACTGCCGAGCCCTCACCTCTCCCTACACTCATTTGTGTCCTGCTAGACAAACTCTCTTAGGTTCCCTGGAACCGACCTCTCTCACCTGTCCTGCTCTACACTGCGCTTCCCTCTGCCTTCTGCTGCTTTCACTAACCCTCGATGCTTCGCCTTAGACCTGATCCTGTGCAGAGCCAGGCTTCCTTTCTCAGCAGTCAGCCTGCCTGCTTTTGAATCCCAGGGCTATGTGAGGTAAGTAGTTCACTTCTCTGAGCCTTAGTCCTTGCACCTTTAAAATGGGGACAGTGATAGTGGGTGCCTCACAGCATTGTTCTGTGGAAAATGCTTAGCACTGGGGAAGCATTTTATTAACAACGGTGGTGTCAAGACTTCCCAGCCCTGTCTGTGCTCATAGCTGCCTCTTGCCACGGTCTGCCCCATACAGCCACCTCTGCCACCACTGTGTCACTGCAGGCTGCTGGCCCATCTCCCCAGCTAGATGGAGCCTGTGCCAAACCTGTGCAATGCCCACCTGGTCCCCGAGACCTAGGACAGACCCTCAGGTACCCCTCCCCCCCACCTATAGCAAGTCCTGGGGGGTAACCCAGAGCTTTCTCCTCTGTGGAGTAGCTGCTCCCTGGGTGCAGGTACAATGAACACCCCTGTTTATGTCCATGGGCAAACTCTGTCCAGTGACTTTCTACAGCCCCAGCTACATCGTCAGCCGCTCTACAGCAGGGCCGGTGACATCATCTGTCCTCAGGGACTCTCTGGCATTTGGAACAGAGTTTTGTATCCAGCAGGTGCTCAGGGCAGATCCAACCAACAGTTTCCTATCCTTGGCCAGCGTGCTCTGCTATCTCACGAAATCACCCCCCAATCATCCCCTGCTGGGACCAACACTGCCACTTTATAGATGAGGAAACCAAGGCCTGGGGAATGGTCAGCAGAATCACGGGCCCCTGAGAGGTCACGTTGTACTCCCCAGCACCTGTGACTATAGCGCCTTACACGGGAAGGCGGAGTTAAGGCTGCAGCTGGAATTCAAGTTGCCGATAGCCTGACCTGAATATGGAGAGGTCGTCCTGGAGTGTCGTGGGACCGATGTAATCTCAGGGTATGAAACATGGCCAGGGGCAGAAGTGTGGGAGGGAGACGTCACAAGGGGAGGTCAGGTGGCACAGATTGTCTGACTGATGATGGAGGAGGGGGCCACGAGCCAAGGGCTGCAGGCAGCCTCTAGGAGCTGGAAGGCTCCCCTATTGCTTCCCGAGGGAACACTGCCCTGCCATGTTCACCCAGTGAGACGCAGCTAGGACTTCTGACCCCGAGAGCTGTCAGATAGTAACAGTGCATCATTCTAAGCTACCAAATTAGTGGTCATTTGCAATAACAGGAGCTCATAGAAGGGACTTATCCAGGCCAGCTGCCCACAGTGGAGTGTGTCTACTCCAAAGTCTCCAAAGTAGCCCCTTGCACGCTAACCTATCAGCACCCTTAAAACAAAGGGAACAAACCAGTCTTGCAGAAATGCCCTGGAGACACCTGCAGAAGGTGCAGGGGAGGGCTGAGGTGGACACACCTGGATGCAGCCTCACCGTTGTGGCCAACACTAGCTGAGCACCCATTTTGTGCTGAGGATGCTAGATGTATAATCTCATTGAATCCTCATCCTGCAGGTGAGGAAAGAGGATCAGAGAGGTCCAGCAACTTGTCCAAGGTCACACAGTAAGTGAGCAGAAGAGCCAGTGTACAGACTTGGGGGTGTTTCACTCCTGAACTCAGAATTCGAATTGCTACATTGGTCGCACTGGCTCCTTAAGAAAGGCAACCCTACGCACGTACGCACGCGCGCACACTCACGCTTTCGCCAACCTGAAGGCTCGGGATGGTGCTGGAGGTGACGCCCTCGATGTGCCAGTCAAGGAGGAGTGACCTCTCACAGGGCACAGTGCCCCACGTCCACCCTGAACCTGTGCTTTGCTGTCCCTGAGCTCCCCGCCGCCTCTGCCATGTGTTAACTGAGAAGTGGCTCAGACAGGCCAGGTCAGACTGCCCTTTGTTGTCAACTGAGACGTAGCAACACGGCGCCAAGGGTGGATGGATGCCATGTGGGTGTGTCGGGCAGGATCGCCCGCCGACGTGAATGAAGGTCATGCTGCCTTTGGTGGCTGTGCTGGCCTGGGTGTCAGCAAATGGCCTGATAAGTCTTCAGGCCAGACCCGTAGGGCTGGGCTGGCTGCACAGGCAGCTTGAACCTTCGGGCAGTTTCCATCTGGGGTTACTGAAACTGGACGTTTGTCCCGATGCCCTCGCTCCCAATCACGGCACCCCCAGGAGAAATCCACACCCCCCCACTTACACTCCATGGCTTGGTGAGGGGCGGTACACACCTGACCATGAGGCCGGCCTGTAGCCGCAGCAGGCCAGTCCAACAGAGCGCCACCCTGCCGGGGACTGCATTCCTGCCCCTCCCAGAACCGCTGGGCAGAGGACCTGTCGGTCCACCAGGGTGTGAGCTGGGGAGATTTAAGACAGGAGCAACAGGGGCAAGGTGTGAGCAGCACCATGGCAGAGAAGTCTGGGAAAAGGTCGGGGAGCGAATGAAGCAGAGACTAAGAGATGGAGGCCAGCAACACCGAGCCCCTGGAGCCAGGCTGGACATTAGCCTGACCTGGGCCTTGTTGGCCCTAGAGCCCATGAACCAATCTGAAGGACACCTCTAGAGCGGCCGACACGAGGGCACCTGTCTGACCCAGTCAGACACCCTGGCCGCTAAGGACACACCTGCGCAGGCTCCCTACAAAACTCACTGGTGAAGAGCAGGTAAGGGGTCAGATCTACCCAGTCACTTATGGGCTGTGTGATTTTAAGTTGCTGATCCTCAGCATCTCCGTCACTAGGACACGATAATGGCCCTGTGCTGGCAGGTAGTGTGGGGAGTAAATGACCTTGCTGTGTTCAAAGTGCCTACAAGCCCCCGCCCCACATAGTAGGTGCTTGGTAAATGCTGGCTCTCACCAGCTCTGATGGGTTGATCATGCATTTATTCAGGCAGGAAACATTTATTAAGCGCCAACTGTGTATTGGACACTGTGCCAAGTGCCGGGAATACCTAGAATAAGAGGAATGCACTTCCTGTCCTCTCCAGTCTTAGAATCTTTTGCAGAAGAGAAACAATAGGCAGCCACAAAGCATGATGGGTTGCCACAGTAACCACGGCTTTGGCCTTACCACAGCTCAGCCCCGACCAATTGAGCCAGTAGGACCCAGAGACGGAAGTGACTAATGGCCTGTGGGGAAGCGGGTGGAGGAAGCCCCACCCCAGCCCGCCTCTGCCAGCTCCAGCTCGTGGCTGCAGAAGGCTGGACCAGCCCTGCCCATGAAGGAAGTAGCTCTTGTTGCCAGCATCACAACAGGGAAGACGCCAGGCTCTGAGCCTCCCACAGGCCTCCAGAGAGGTCAGAGGCTAGGAGTCCCTGGGCTTCTGTGGCCTGGCAGAATTCTCCCTGTCCTGGGGGAACCCAGCATGGCAGCGGGTGGGTTCTTAGCTTTTTGCCTCTATGCAAAAGGTGCACAGCTGGGGCTGTCCGCTTGGTCTCCACCGCCCCCTCCCCCATCACTGTCCCCACTGAGAAGTGGTCATTTTTTGCAAATGCACTCACAGTGAATTAGGAGCTTTACACATGTTATTTCACTAAATCTTTACACCTTTGTGTTTCAGATGAGGAACCAACACCAAGCAAGATATTGTCGCTTGCCCAATATCATATAGCAGGTCCATGGGAGGTCCCCATAGGATCAGGAGCCAGTTCCTACAAGTCCTGTAGGACTTGCACTAGGAAGTGCACTAGGAATTGCACAGTGCTCTGGCCGGTGAGCTGTCCTCTGTCACTCCAAAGACCTTGGCCACTGTGACACTGCCTGTGGGCTGGCCTGGGCTTTAGGGCTGTTGCCAAGTTACACTCTCTCAGAGCTGGGTCTTTGGAGACAGAGGGGTGGGCAGAGGTCTTCTGAGTCCTTTCTGGCCAGTCACATTGGGCTTGGTTCTCCGGAGAGGACTTTGGGGGTGGAACTCGTGGGCTGGCGGTGGTGGAAGAGGGGCCCTGGTGGGGGCTGGGCTGGCCTGGGGGGTAGTAGGAGACCCTCCCCCAAAAGCAAAAGCATGAGGTAGCAGAGGGCACTTCTGTCCATGAGCTACCTCACCTTGGGGTTCAGCGCCGGAGGCTGAGGCAGAAGGAGACGCCATCGAGCAAACTGGAGCAGGGGTCATGCAGGGAGAGGAACTGCAGTGAGTGACTTCCTAGAATTGTTATTGTCAGGCCTCATTTGTTCCTTGTCTAAAGCAGTGGAAAAAAAAAAAAAAAAAAAAAAAACGTGTTTTTTTCAAATGCACACAAACATCTGACATGGAATTCTAAGCATGGAATTCACAGTGGACAAAACGGAAGTGAATCTGGTTTAGTGAAGTGGAGGCTGGGGCCCCTCAAACTCTACCCACTCCAGCTCCGTGAGGCGCCTCCTTCTGGGACCCTCTAGGGTGCTCTGCCACCCACTTTGAAAATCTGGTCCCTGCTGAGGTCTGCCTCCTGGTCTGCTGGGGCTTGGGTGCTAGTGGAGTGGGACATGAGGCAGGGGAGAGTGACCTACACTCACCTCCCCTGGAGCATGTGTCAGTGTGGACAAAAGGCCACTGAAGAGCGGATTTGAGGTCACATTTCTCAGAGCAGTGCTTAGGCCCAGCGGCCTTTGCCAGGCTGACCACTGTTGGCACTCAGTGCTCGCAAGGGTTTTGATGGGTCTTGTCGCAGCCGTCTTAGGACAGGCATGTTGTGTTGTTGTCCTTCTTCCTGGGACAGGGCTCATAGGTTGCTTCAGATCCCTTAAGGGCTCTACCACCAGCCAGAGGTTGACTCACTGCAGCCCCCTTGGTGGTCACCTCCTTCAGGAAGTCTTCCAAGATTTCCCTTTGTGTACAGCACTCTCTCCCTTCTCTGTCCACTCAAAGCTCTCAGGTCTCTTCTGAGAATTCAGCTTTGTGACCTTAGGCGGGGCGGGAAAGAGCTTTTGCTCACCCCTAACACTGGGTCCCTGTACCTTTAAGATGCCACACTGCTTGTCCAGTGAAAGAATTCAACTGTGCTGTTCTCCTGCCTATCTCCGGCTCTTTAGCATAAACCCTGATAGCTATTGACTACCTTAATCCTTTGTCTGCAAATACCACTGCTCAGGGCTCTAAAAGGTTTGTGTAAAAGTGGATTTAACTGCATCCCCGCCTGCACCCTGTGAGTCACACACTGCTTATCAAACTCTCCTCCAGAGTCCTCCCTGCACTGGCCTGGGATTTAACAGTTGGTCTCCTGACCTCTCCCTAACCCTGAAGCAGGCGGGCTGGGACTGGCTGAGATTATCTGTCCTGGCGGGGAAAGCTCTGGTTTGGAAGCTGGGAATCCTGGGTGCAACCTCTGCCCCCAGGACGTGTCCTAGAGCGCCTTAGTGCACCTGCATCTCAGAAGTGCTCACAGCCAAGCCTGAGCAAGGCCAATGGGGCACGGCAAAGAGCGAATGGGAAAAGGCACTGCATAGCGGTCCTGTGGAGTTCTAAGTCATGCATGTCGCCTGTGACATGTATGTCACTGCAGCCTCATACAGCGCCGCAGCCATGGGTGGTACTGCAGTCACATTCCATGCCAGCGGTGCATACGATCCCAGTCATAAACATGACAACAGTAGGACACATCACCAGTGACACGTACCACCAGTGTACCACGGGAGCCACGCCAGGTCCCCCTGTCTCCTCCTCCCAGCACCCTGGAAAACGTGGTCAGAGGAACCACGTCACTGTGGAGGGACCCTGGTGAGGCTGTGCTGAAAATGTCCTCTTTTCATTTTTAAGTGCTGGTTGATTAAGTGTTGGTCCTGCCCCTGTCCCTGTCTGGGTTACTGTCGTAGATGTCATTCTGCAGCTGATGACTCATAGAATTTAAAGAGTGGAAGGGACCTGGACGGTCACCCTCACCTCCCCCGATGCAGGAATCTCTTCCCCATACTTGTTGAAAGAGCAACCTGTTCACTTGCAGAAAGCTCCAAAGGGCGGGAACGTGTCCCTGTTGTAGGCCCCAGGTCTACATGGTGAGTTCTCCACAGACCTGGTACAGCCTTCCAGAACCTTCTGGAATAGATCTGTGCCTACATGGTACAGGAAGGTGGCAGATACTGTCTCCTACCTCTTACACAGTCAATGACACTCCCAGGGATTCGCCACCCAACCTAAGCCATGGCTTCTAGTCCTCGTCCTCCGAAGCCTGCTCCCTGGACTCCCTCCAGCTGCCCCAGGACACTCTCAAAGTCTGGACTGTGCTGACGACAATGCTCCAGGAGCCCTTGGACCATGCAGAACAGAAAAGCATCACTGCATCCGGGACCCAAATGCAGTGGATTTTATTTGATCTTCGGGGGGAGTTAAGCTTTCTTGCCATTCAAAGTCACCTGGTTGGAGTCCACTCTTGCTCCCAAAGTGCCAGTGGACTTTTCCATCTGGGGATGGTCACTGCTCCAGGAATGCTAAGTGCCACAGGGAACCTGGTTTATATGGTTCCCTGTGACATCGCCAAGGCTGACCTTCTGGATCAGTGGGGGAAGCGACACAGTTACAGTTGCTCAGAGCCATGTCACCCTGGAGCTGGTCACCATTCTTCGAGTGGGTTCCCAGAACAGCTCAAGGCCCAGCTGCTAGCCTGGCAGCCCTGCAGACCCCCTGCACCAGGCCAGGGGGCCGAAGGCTGTCACCTGCCCACCTGGATTCCCCTCAGCCCCATGCTGCCACCTGACTGAAGACACAGAAAAGTCCCTGAACAGTGACACACAAGGTCCCGAGCTTTGCACAGCCCTCAAAGAGGAGCGGAAGCTAGCCTGGTGTGAGGTTCCTGGGGGTCGGGTATGGATGCCAGTCACCTCTTATCTGGTCCCCCACCCCTAGTGTGACACCCTCACCCCCTTCCCATCACAGTAGCCAGGCGACATTGCTAAGAGCTGTGTGGTGGTCTTTCATCACTCAAAACCCTCAAGCAGCTCCAGTTTCATGCAGGGTCAAAGCCAAGGCCCGTCTGAGGTCTGCGGGGCCCACAGAGCTGACTGTAACCGGGGCGGGCCCCCCCCCACCGGTTCACTCCGCTCCAGCCACACTGGCTGCTTCCGTGTTCCCCAAAACCCCAGTGCATTCTCACTTGGGAGCCCTCGTTCTTCCTGCGCCCAGAATGCTGCCTCCCTCTTTCCCACTGTGCCTCCACTTCCTTAGATCCTTCCTCAGTGTCCTGCTGTCCTCTCTAGAATCCCACCCCTCCCATGTCTGAACTCTCTGCCCTATTTCCCTTTTTAGCGCAAACTGCAATCTCACACACCATTGTATTTATCTCATTTATCATCTCTTTCTGTCTCTGTCTCTCTCACTCAGGCTTCTACATGGCTGAGGATTTTCATCTTTTGCTGTTTCTCCAGCCTCAGTGCCCAGAATAGTACCTGGCACATAGTAAGTGCACAGTAAACTCGTTCAGTGTATGAATATGTAAATGAATGAATGAGTCCATACCAACCATTCACTTGCTAACCTGTTCTGGTACCTTGGCTCTCTCTTGAGGAACCAGGTATGTGCCTATTGCAAATTCTATTTAGCACTCATTTTAGGGAATGCTGTGGCGGATGAACACACATTTGAGTGTGCTAGCATCAAAACAGATTCACTTCTCTTGTTTCCATTTGGCTTCACCTGCTTCCTGCATGTTCATCCAGACAATGTCTGAAATGTTCTGAGTCTCTGATAGACACTGTGTATTTTTAGATCGCATTGCCACAGGCAACAGGAGAACGGGCGTCTTGGTGTGGGCGTGGTTTGGTCCAAGGTAAGGGGGAAGGAGGTTCGACCACTGGGACCTTTTGGTGGTGGTGACTTCAGAGATGAGCTACAGTGATTGTGACAACCTCACACCTTTCTTGGGTAGAGGGGACACCTTCTCATCAATACAGGAAGACACTTTTCTCAAAATGATGGTATTAACAAATGACAAGACAGAAATGAACCGCAGGAGTTAACCGTAAGGATACATTTCGGGGCACTACTGGTAGCATCTAAGGAGACCCAAAGGGCTCTGTGCCATCATAAACAAATGCACAAATGGGTCTGAAAAAATAAAATCTCAGAAGAACATGAAGTCTGAAGAATTAGCAGAGGGTCAGGTAGACTAAGGTCGGCCCAGGTGGGACTGAGGATTCGGGTTCACTATTCCTAGGTCTAGCAAGCACTGCCTGCAGCCCAAAGAGAGAACCTGGTGACATCAGGATAAAAATCATGAAATTCTGCTTGACAGCCTCGTTAGGGCACTGGGGCCTTCAGCCTCTGGAAAGCTTCAGGTTGAAAATGTTAGCATCATCTGCAAGTGCTGAAATACATTCACGCGGACAGCTCTTTAGAAGTGGGCGTGGGCATCTCATGGAAAGAGAACAGCATTTTCTCCAACCTGGAGCTGGAAAATGACTAGCAAGGAAGACTGCAATGAACAGTGATGGGGAACAAACATGTTTTTCTCAAAGTCACCTGTTGTAAGTCACTCAGTTTGGGTACTCTGTTATGGAGGCCACAGGTGGCAACCTACCCTTGCTGTAAGCACCTGGCCGTGTGTCTGGGTCTTACTCCTCTTTGCTTTGCTCCCCAAAGGCCTAGCTGTGCCAGGTACCTGCCAGACACAAGTACTTTGCCGAGCTGGGTCTCTACGGCCACTGCAAGGCAATGATGGGCCTGGAGGGCTCCACTGTGGGTTGTGGGAAGGAAGGGCACCGGCAGAATGGAAGGCACGGCATGTAGGATTCACTTCACAAATCCATCCAGAGGACTAGCTCCTTGAAGATATTCTAGGGCTGCATGCCTACTACATACTGGAAATTCAATAAGAGCAAAGCAGATAGGACTCAAAGCCAGTTTGCGTACTACTGGGCCTGTGCATTAGTGCTCCTGCTTCTGCAGGGCCCAGGGTTCTTATCCTGGGTGCGATATGGGATCAAGGTCAGGAAGAGCCCCTGCAAAGACTTCCAAACTCTTCCACCTCCCAAGCTCCTGTTCAAACCTTGTCAAGCTCAGAGGCTTTGGAGACTGGGTGAGCGGACTGACTAGCTGCAAGCCTTTGGGAAGGGGGATGGGCGCGACTGTTTCGGGGAGGAATCCCAGGAGGGCACAGAAAATGAAGGAATGCAGTGGGGATGACTTAGCACAAGCCTTGCCCCTAGAGACCCTATGGGTGGCTGGCCCTGTCCCTGCAACCTTGGCACTCTGTCTGTACAAAGAGCCGTTTCCTGGTTAGATACCTTTGAACTCCTGGATCCTGTGTGTTCCTTAAAGAAAACCCTTATTTGGGGCAGCTTTGTAGCCTGAGGCTTATTATTACCCAGAAGTATTGCTAAGTTCTGTTTAACTCAAGGTCATTATGGGAAACCGGGTTGTCACCCCCTCCTCCTGGACTTGTCAGCTGTTTGCAGAGGTGCCGATACCACTCCTTTCTTTCTCTTTTGGGGACCTCCCCTCAAGATCCAATCCCACTAGAATCCAGGCATGAGGGGTAGCTTCTGCTTCTCCCAGGGGAGCAGGGGATCCTGTGGCTCCACAGGAAGCCTCTCTGATGTCACTGCAGGCTGTGGGTGGCACTAACCTTCCTCAACTCTCTCGTATGTTCCTGGACCACCCTCATGCCCACTGTTCAAATCTATGTCCCCAAGCCACTCAGCCGTCTCCCCTAAATTCCTCACCCCACACCACTGTAGCTCTGGGGGTTCTCCCAAAGTGCACTTACTGGCCCCAGATGCACTCAGGCAAGACGCTACGATTCCAAATTCCCCACCGTGAGAGCAAGCGGAAGGCTCATTAGAAAGTAGCTCCAGTAATTGATCAGGTAATTATGAGCTATAGGGAGCCCTCGTGGTCATCCCGCCTGGTCCAGTGGCTGAGCCCAGCATGAGTGGCACTGGAAATTTCACAGGCACCCATGGATCCTATTTTGGGTAACCATGTCACCAATTTGAGAGTATTTCCAATGGGCCCTGGGTGTCCCTGGAAGAGGGTGTCTCTCCCAAGTTAGGTGGGGCTATGGCTTCCAGTGCATGGACCTGCAGGCTTCATTCTGCTCTTTTAAACCCATCCCCAATACCATCTGCTTCCTCCAATCTAGGATTGTTTATAGTCAGTCAAGTTTTTCCAGATTGAGTAAGAGCTCCTCCTGTGCCTACTATAGTCGGTTTGGAAGAGCTTAGGACTGGGGCCAGCTGAAGAGTGAGAAGAAAGTCTCCGTGGGGTGCAGACAGCTAAGGAATGACACATGCAACTGTCCCAAACCACCCCTCGCCAAAGGTCCCCTCCTCTGCCCTGATCCCCCTCTACCAAGGGCTTTGGGAGCCCTGAAATGTGGTACCACCTCAAGGAAGCGAAATGCTGAGAACAAGTCTTCCTTCCTCTTTTTCCATGCGTCTAAGGGTTAAAAACACTTCCGAAATCCCCTTCCAACTGCAAGGTCAAGCAGCTGTCCAAACCACCCAAGGAGAAGAGTCCTGGACAGCCGGACCCCCACTAACTCAGCCTCCACAGGCCCCTGGCAGCCTGGCTAGGGAAGAGTTAAGTGGCAATCAGCTTTGGCTGATAGTTCAGACTCCAAAGTTCAGCCCCAGTCCAGCCACCCCGGAGGAACTGTAAATCTCAGGGCAGAATTTAACAAAAGAAAAGCAACCTGGAATTACATGCAGGCTTGGTTTCCACAGTACATATTTACTTAATCCCCATGGTATGTGGCTCCGTGTCAGATCAGCTGGCTTTGCTGGCCCCTTTGCCCCCCCTCATTCACAGTTTAAGTTTCAAGCTAATTCCCTGTTTTCCATCTTCCTCTTCACTGGACCAGACAGCCCGGCCTGCCGGCCTCAAATCCCACTCTCAATTGCTCTTGTCACTGGGTGAGTCAGGCTGGCCTGAGTTGGGTGACAGCTGGCTCTCTCTCTTTATTCGGAAGCACCAGGTCTCCAAACACAAGGGCTGGAGGTGCTGGGACCAGCAAAACGTCAAAGGCAGTGCTCAATGCCACCTCCCAACCCCCTGGGAGGGATCCCTGCTGGGACGTGTTGGGGGAGGGGACAGGGTTGAAGGTGAGAACAAGGGCTCTTTATCATAGGCTGCTTAACCTCTGTCCTTTTTCCTGATTTCCAAACACCTGGGCTTCGTAGTGCCTGTCCTACTGGTCTGCACCATCCCCGACAGAGCCTTCCTTCTCAAGCCCAAGCCAAGTATCCCTCTCCTGTGTCTTCAGAACCGCAGCCGCCCAGGTTGGGCTGGGAAGCAGGTTGCCAAGGCAAATACCAGGCGCCAGCTAGCAGGCGGCTCCCAGTTGTACAGAGGAGCCGCACACCCTGAATTCACCAGGGTGGCTGCAAAAAGGGAAAGGGTTGGGGAGCGCAGGGTTGGGGGTGGGGAGAGACACCCAACACTTTCCTTAGGGAGGGAGGAATGTGGAGATGGGTGGGTCCGCTAAGTTTCGAAGTGGGGGTAACTAGCTAGCCAGCCACCCATCCCCACAGGAGCGGATCAGCTCCGGACCTGACAAAACAGACGGTCGGGTGCCCCGGAAATTTACAAGGTGAAACCGACCAGCTCAGCACTGGCTGGTGGCGCAGAGGAGCCGGGTGGCCGGCAACTCCTGGCTCCGGCAGCCGCAGCAGGTGGGCGCACCCCGCACCGGTGGTCCCCTCGCCCGCAGCGCGCCCGCCCTGGTGTCGCCGCGCCCCGTACCTTTCTGGCGCCGCGCTCCGCGAACTCTCGGGCGAGCTGGCGCCCGATGCCTCGCCCTCCGCCGGTGATGAGGACGTTCTCCCGGGACAGGTCCCGCAGCTTGGCGGGCAGCACCAGTCCGACGGCTGCTTTCGCCACCAGATAGATCATCTGCAGGGGGAACACCACCAAGGCGCCCAGCCATTTCCACACCATCCTACGCGCCGCGGAGCCGGGCAGGGGGCGAAACTCCCCGGACCGAGCAAAACAGGAATTGAGAAAGAAAAACACCCCAAACAATAATCAGTAACCCGAATACGGAGGAGAGAGGCGTCCCACTCGGCCACTCTTGCAATGACCTCTCCCCAAAAGCAATCCACCGGGTGAGAAAAAGGGGTGAAATTAAAAAAGAAAAGAAAAGAAAAGAAAAAAAAAGATAAATCCTCCTCGGGAGGAGAAAAAGCGTCTCCGTAGGCTGGGACGGAGCGAGGGGTGGCGGGGAAGCCGGAGGTGGGAAGTTCTGACAAGAAGTTTCTTGCCCTAGCAGCCGTTTCGGCTGGGGAATTTTCAGGTAATGTTTACAGACTGACAGAGGAGTTTAGGCAGGGAAAGGAAGAAGAAGAAAAAAAAAAAAAAAAGAAAAGCACCAGTCGCACGCGCGCACCCTGCTCAGCACCGCGGTTCCAAAGTGCAAGATTAAAAAAAATGAAAAAAGCCGTTTCCAAATTGTAGCGCCCCCCCTTCTCCAGGGGGAAAAAGTGGAGGAAAAGTGCTTAGAGCTCTTAGTTTCAGCCCGCGAAAGTCTCCCGGCTCATTGCTATTCCTGGGCTCAGGAAATCGCTCAAACGCGGTCTGATCGCCAGCAGCGCGCAGGAGGAGCGCGGTCCGGGGTCCGGGTCTCCGTAAGCAGGGCTCGGCCTCGCGCGCGCTCGCTCCTCGGGCTGCCTCCCTCCTCCTCTTCCAGCAGAGGCTGGGAGTTGCCGCTCGATCCGGCTCCCTCTCTCTTCCTTTTAGCATTTATTGCCTTCTTTTTGTCCTTTCCAACTTGGAGAGGGCCCGGGTGTGGAGCGCGCGTGGATCGGACACCCTTGTCTGCGCGGCCTTATTCATTCGCTCCCGGGGCGGCTCGAGCGCGGAGCAAGAGAACGGCCCTCCCCTCTCCATTTTTTTTAATACCCCATTAAGTCTGATTGACAGTTAAAGTTGTTCCAAGGCTTCACTACCGTTCCTCTGAGTGGCTGCAGGGACCTCCCCTCCCCCTGCACCGTCGCGGGGCGCGCGCCTGGGCGCGCTCCCGGGCTCGCCGAGACTCGCGCTCTCCCGGGACTGGCTCCGGTCGCTGCGAGCCGCGACTTGCCGCCGGTGTCCCCGAGGGCACGTAGCTGGAACTCGAACGCGCTGGAACCTACTCCAGCAAGCCAGCCCCGCCCGGAGGCATTCCTCGCAGCCCGGGCCAGGTGACCACCCCCGCGAGCTCGCGCATGCCTTGAATCAACCAGGTCGCCCAGGGTTTATTTCAGGTCACTTGGTCATCCCCAGAAGCAGGTACGACCAGGAAGTCACGCCCCACCTTTGCTCGGGCCTCTTCTGTCTTCGCACAGCGCACTTTCTAAGTCCGATGCGAGTCCCACGCGTGGCTGAGGGGTGGGGGTGGGGGAACCACCGAGGTTTTGCTTTTGCTTTGAGGGGAGGGGGTGGGCAGGGTAAGGGAGCCTCTCTGCCCCGGGTGCCAATAAAATCTCCATAAGATTATCTGGGAGCATATTTATTGCTCATGGGGCTAGAATTACCTTGACTGACAGCAATTTCCTTAATAACAAAAGCCTGTAAACAAAACGTCCTAAACCTGTGGCCCTGTGCAGTGCAGGCAGCAGCTCTGCTCCCTGGGTCCCCCTGGACTGCCCTATCGGGCGCCCACCTTGTAACCTCCTGCCCTCCCCAGCAGGAACGCCTCCCTGCGGGAGGGAGGGACTGAGCTATTTAGGGTTGTCGGTTGCAGGAAGTCTGGGAGGTGAGTCATGAAGAAGCAGCCCCAGTTAAAAGTGCTGATGGGACTTGCCTCCCGCCCCCTCTGAACGTCCCTGGGCGAGGAGGGAGAGTGAGCCAGGGAGCTGCCTTGTAATCTGGGGCAGCCCTGTCCAGCCAGCCTGGGACTTGTTCAGACCCGGAGTCGTGGGCCTCCGCCCTTTGCACTGAGCTACATTCCCAGCCCTACACCCCTTGAGACAGGCTCTCCCTAACTTGCTAAGTTGCCCAGACAAGCCTGGCACTTGCAGTCCTCCTGCCTCAGCCTTCCAGAATGCTGCAGTGACAGGTGTGGACCAGCACACCTAGCCCGAATGGGTGCTTTTGATGCCCTGCCTGGGTGAGAAAGTCCCTTTGAGAAGGGCTGACTTGGGGAGGAAGATTCCCCTACAAAGACTCTGTGGTTCTTGGGAGAAGTTGGCAGTTTGGCGGATAAGGATCTTTCTTCCAGGTGAGCTGCTAGAAGAGCAGGGGGAGGACAAGGTTAGGAAGAAACTTTCTTACACTGGAGGGCCTGACACTCAGTCCTCCCACTTACCTTGCTATGGAAGCATCATCCCATTTTCGAGGTTACCCCGCCAGGAAGTGCACAAGGGAGAGATTCAACCCCAGACTTAATTCCTCTTCCCACCCCACCCGGCTCTGGCAAGAAGGGAGGAGAGAGGTGGAGGACGAGCCTCTGCCAAGGACTGCGGAGCAGACTCCCTCCAGCCCCATCCCACCCTGCAGAAGGATGACCGGAGGCCAGGCCGTCGCCCTCATCTGTTCCCGGGACTCCACCACGGTGACCTTTTCTTCCCATCTTCCATGTCTGTAAAGATGGGACAGAAATCCCAGCTTGAGAGAGACAGGCCCTTCCCAGGCCTGCAAAGAGGGCTGAAGTCTGGAGACCCCACCGCGCTCCGGCTGTCTGCACTCATCTGTTATCCTTGGAGCCGCCTAGTGGCCCAGACGGGATACTACACCTCCAAGCTGCCCCAGCCTCCAGTTGACCCGGGTCCTGCTAACCCGTCTTACTTCCAGGCCTTTCTCCCCACGTAGGATTAACACCCCAAGGCCCAGAGGACCTGTGAACATCCTAACCCCTGTCCCCACTGTTTCATGGGGAGGATACTAAAGCATAGAGGTACGCAGCAACTCATTCTCAGAGAAGCTGGTTCTCACCTCAGCAGCCACCCCACCGTGTTCGGATGCCAGACCAGCTGGCTGGTGCCTAGGTTGCACTTCCATGTCTTTGGGATAGAGGCCGGGCTGGGATGGGAAGGGGACAAGAACCCAAACGGACCTTCACACAGGAAGGGCCTTTGTACATCTCATTGAATTTCCTTACCAGCCTGGGAGGTGGGTGTCATTGTGCCCATCCGATGCAGGAGGAAACTGAGGCTTAGCCAATCTGAATGACTCCTGCGAGGCCACACAGGGTGCTTCCCATCTTGTTTGGGGTGAAGTCAGAGGAAAAAAGAACATTGTCAGACAATCCCAAAAAGGATTGGCAGATCCAGGGCTGGCCTGAAGTAGACGGTGCCCTTGTTTCTACTTGGTCCACCTTCAGGATGTGGGTTTTGTGGGCTTGGCATCCCTGTGAGCCTTGGGCTCTTCTCCTGCTTCAGCTGCCCAGAGAGGGCCTGTCACCGCCTCCACTGCGCCCCCCCTCGAAAATCACCAGAGATGAGGTTGAGGGCACTTGGCAGGGTCCTTCGAGGGTCCCTGTGGCCTGGCTGCAGTGACAGCTGCACGGGATACGTCCTTCCCCCATTCTTTATTCTCTGCCCTTGGTACCCCTCCTCTCTTTCTTGGGGCAGGAGGTGTGGATTTGAATTCCAGGGTGAAGTTTGAAATTTCACATCCCAAGCTGGAAGGAGGCCCCTCGCTGTTTTTGCTCCCCTCTGAAACCTTGAAAGGAGCCTTTGTGAGCGTAAGGGGAGAGGTGCACTGCGGCCTGCAGAGCTAACTTTTTCCATGACTCAGCCTTGCCGGGCAGTGTAGCCAGGGAGTTTCGAGGACCCGGCTCCGTGGCTGAGCTGCCTTCCAGCCTTTGTGCATGGAGGGAGTGAGCAACCTTGGGGCGAGACGGAGCCAGCCCAGAGAGCTGGTCCTGCACGGGCCTTTAGGCTCTAGCTCCTCCTGGACTGCTGCCGCTGGTTCCATTCCGGCACCAAGAACTTGAAAGCTCATGTCCTTTTACAAAGCACTTTTGTCACCACCATTGCAGCTGACAACTGGGACCCCAAAGCCAAGGGTTAAAAACGTGAGCCTCAAGGTTTGCCTTCCGCTTAGCCTTACAGAAGTTAAGGAAGTCACTCATCCATGACTGAGCAGCTACGAAGAGGTGCAGTGGGATTTGAACCTGGGGTAAATGCTTGCATTTTGTCTACTTCATTGATGTCTTTCAAAACATACAGACCTCAGACCAGTGGAAGAGGATCCACCAAGGAGCTTGTCCAAGTGCAGACCTCCAGAACAGTGTCCTCGGATGGGGGACCAGGAATCTGCATGCAGGCCAGGCAGGCAGTTGTCAAGTGCTGGACCCTGACTTCCAGTGCTGCCCCTCTGTGCTCCCAGGGTACACCCAGCTCCTGCAGGAAGCTTTGGCTGCCTCTTCTGCCACCATTCAAGCTCTTCCCTCTTTGGGCTGGTGGCTGTCATGAGCTCCACAGGTACCTAATGTGGAGCAGGCAGAAGCTGGAGGAGCAGGGGTGCATTTAAGCCTCTGCTCTATCATTGGTTCCTTCAGTCATCCTCACAGGTCCTCTGCCTGAGGCCCACGGGGTAGGGCAGATGGGTCAGAGAGGAGTGTGTGGCAGTGATTCTGGCCTTGGAGTTGGGCAGCTCTGGTTCAGATGCCACTTGGCTACTCCCCTGTAGGGTCACCTTAGACAGTCACTTTCCCTTTCTGATCTTAAGCTTTCTCATTTGTAGAGAGAGGATGAACCCCAGCGTAGGGCTGTAATCAGGCACCTGGCCACTGCACATGCTCAGTAAATGCCAGTTGCATTTGTTTGTTTGTTTTTGCAGGCCTGGTGATTGACCCCACGCTAGGCAAGAGTTCTACCTCCGCGCTACATTCTCAGCACTTTTTAATTTGAGACAAGCTCTCACTACATCGTCCTGGTCGGCCTTGAACTCATAATCTTCCTGCCCCAGTCTCCTAAGTAGCTGGGATTGCAGCTGTGCACTACCATGCCGGGCGGGCTCAGCTCTAGTTTTATGGTGGCATGGTCCCTGCTCTCCAGGGGCCGATTTTGCTGAGAGCAAGCTCCGTCACTTGCAGAAAGGCCAGATCTATATTTAGTGGTCTGAAGATGCTTCCAGAGCGCTCCAGGGCAGAGCTGGCCTGTCATTTTACAGATTTCTTCCCGCCCCACCCTCCCAAGGCTGGGTAAACCCCTTTTCATCCTGCAGGATTTACTTTAGCTCACATGGGGCTTTTTCCAGGAATCCTGCCTACTTACCTCTCGTGGCCCCCTACCCATCTACTCTGGTCCAGGGCTCCTTCCTGTTGGCCTCTGTATTTCCTTCCCCTGCAGCATTATCCCACTGTGCTGTGATTGCTGGCTTTTTTTTTTTTTCCTTTTATGTGGGTACCGGGGGTTGAACTCAGGACCTCGCACGCCAGTAGGCACCCATGCCACTGAGCGATATCACCGGCCCTTTTTTTGTATGTGGGTACCGGGAGTCGAACTCAGGACCTCGCGCTTGCCAGCAGGCGCTTGTGCTGCTGAGCCATCTCACCAGCCCAATTGCTGGGGTTTTGTCTGAATCTCACATGTGGTTGGGAGCTGCTGCAGGTGGTTTTGAGGACATGTGACCTGTGTGTGCAGTCGCCCAGGGCCCCGTGATCAGAGGGGCACCTCATTTGGGTTAATGCCCTTTGCACAGTCTGGAGTTTGTAATTTTACCTTGTGTTTGGTAAGTAAAGTCTGATCTGCTATTCCCCAGTGAGAAAACGAAGTCACTGGAACCAAGCCTCAGGAGCAGAGGTCGTGAGACACCATCTTAAATGTGTGTCTTCGTTCACTTGTCACATATTTATCAGGCGCTGACTCTGTGCCGGGCTCTGTTCTAAGATGCTGGGGAGGCAGCTGGGGAACGAGATAGCAAGACCTGCCCTCGGTGGCTGGATTCCTCCATTGCCAGGTGGAGAGCACTGCCAGGCCACAGAAAAGGAGGGGCGAGGTGGGAGGACAGAGGGGTGGAGCAGGTGTGGAGTGCTAGGCGTGGGTGGGCAGCTGTCTTATGCAGGGTGGTGGGGGAGGCCTCTCAGATGAAGTTTGAGTGGAGTGGGAGTGACCATGAAGACCTTGGTGAAGGCGGAAGCCCCAAGGCTGGGCATGCTTGGGGGCTGGAGCAGCAGGCAGGGTGGGGAGGCAGGAGCCGAAGAGGAATTGGGTGGGGTGGGGCAGGAGGAGGGTAGGGTTAGCTCTTTGGGGACCCCTGGACCTATGACATCAGCATCTTCTGGACAGTATTAGAAGTACAGGTCCCTGGGACTGTATTTTATTCAACAAGACCCCCAGGAGCTCCTGTGCTCATTGAAGAGTTAGAACTGCCAGGTTTGGTGTCCACAGTGTACCCAGAGCCATTGGGAGGGGCGTTGGATGAGTGGAGGGGAGATGTGATGGGATCTATGTCTTCAAAGCCTGCGTGGCTACTGTCTGCAGCACACACTCTGGGAGACCTGCGTGGATGTGGGGCTACATGCCCCAGGAATAGCCCCCAAGCTGCCAGGGCCATGATGCATGGACTTGGATATCCAGAGCACCAGCTCAGGGCTTCCCAAGGATCCCTTTGCTCTCAAGGGACCTAAAAGCCCAAACTAGTGCTGAACACTGGGCCACTCTGCTACCCACTTCACCTCTCCCCCAGCTCTTATTTTTTAATACCAATAACCTTGACACCCTCAGCACATACATACAAGAGTGCACACACACGTGTGATCGCACAGGGACACACCTAGCTTTGAGGATCGGCCACTTTCCCCTGAGCAGAATAAGCTGGCGGTGTTGAATGATGGGCTTGAATCTGGAAAAACTTCTGGTGGAAAGTGTTACACACGGTTTAAAATGGGCAGCCTCAGAAGGTCTTTGCAGGGACGGACAGTGGGGGTCACGTGAGCTGGAACCGCCTGGGCGGCCTACCTGGCCTAAGGAAGCAGACGAGGACAGGCTTCAGACGGGCGGAAACCGCTGTGATGTGGGCACACTTGGGCACCAGGGTATCCAGGAAAGCTGGCTGCAAAGCCCAGGGACAGTTTAAGATCACTGTAAAACACTTCCCCTTCGTAACACAGAATATTTGGCATAAAGGACCCCTTTCTGTTTGGCTAAGTCTGGCCAAGAGGACAGGATGCATACAAGGCAGGCATCCCTGCTGCATACACACACACGTTTTTCATGGAATTGTGTCTCCCATTCCTCCTGGGCACGGGCTGAGGCTCTCTCTTCTGTTACTCTTCAGGATCCCACGCTGGCGGCAAGAGGGGTTCTGGAGCTCTGGGTGAGTGGATGCTGGGCTGACCATGTTTATTCTGGCTGCCAGGGTTGGGTGAAAACACAGCTGGGAGCTGAGACTGGGAATGTGGCAGGAACATGCATGTGTGTGATGTGTGTGTTTGTGGTGTCCTGAGCACCGGAATGGGGCCCAGAGTATAGCCGTGTCACCCGAGAAAGCTTGGGCTGAGATCAGAAGGCACCTGGTGGCCCTTACCTGCCTCCTACCCCTGGGTCAGTGAAATAATTCTAAACCAGGATGTGGTTTGGAGTTGGCAAGAAATCCAAGCTGTGCTGCTTATTAGGCGGGTGACCTACCTCTCAGAGCCTCGGTTTCGTTATCCCAGAGGTAGAAATGTGGCCTCTACTGAAAAGATGTCTGAAAGGCCTGGTCCAGGGTCTGGCAGGGGAGGAGGCTCAGTGTTTTTGGGCTCCTTCCCCCTGACTCTATGTCCTCAAAAACCATACTCTCTGGGGCAGGGTGGAACCTGAGTGCATGGGGGACACAGCTGGGGCAATGGCAGTGCTAAGTCCTTCCCCTCAACCTGAGTTGTGAGCCTTTTCTAGAGGGGCTTTGTGGGCCATCCAGTCTCTGCTATTACAGCCTGAACGCTGCCAGAGATGATTTGCGGATGAACGAGCGTGGCTGGGCTCCAGCAGAATTCTGTGTAGAGACGTTGAAATGTGAATTTCATGCAACTGTCACACGCCACAAACTGTTCTGGTTTTGATGGTCTTCCATCCAGCGAGACACGTAAGGACCACAGTTCGACTTGCAGGCTGTCAGGAAAAGGCCCGATTTGATCCCTGGGGGGGCTGTGGGTCAGTGTCTCCCCTGCAGGACCTCCAGCAGCCAAGAGACCTCAAGCAGTCGCATCCTCAATGGAGAGGAGCCCAGAAGATCGGAATCTGCTTTCCTGTGGGCTTTCTGGAAATCCATTCATGAGACTGACTCAAATTCATGTCCACTGCAAGAAGTAAACGGCCGCTAAGGAGACTGGATTTCACTGAGAGGTTTTAAAAAATCAATATGACATGAGAATCTGATGTGGTTTGAATGTCTTCCTCCAAATTCATGTTGACATTTAGTCCCCATGGTGAGGCATGAGAGGGTGGAAATCTGACTATGACATGAAGAGGTGGGACCTTTAGGAGGTGATTAAAGATAAACGAGGCTGTAAAGCAGGGCCCTAATCCTGTGGGACTGTGGTTTTATAAGAGAAGAAGCCAGATGTGGTGTGTACATGTCATCGTGGCTACTTGAGAGGCTGAGACAGGAGGATCTCTTGAACCTAGGAGTGTGGGGGTAGCATAGGTGACATAGTAAGACTCCATTTCCTGAAAAAGGAGGAGGAGGAAGAAGAGGAGGAGAAGAGGAGACACAGTCCTTCTCACCATGTGAGGCCCTGTGCCAATTTGGGACTCTGTAGAGCATCTTGTGGTCAGGAAGGACCTCACCAGGTACAGCTACGTGACCTTGATCTTCAGACCCTGAGTCCAATAAATGTCTTTTCCTTACCCAGTCTGGGGTTCTCAGTTATAGCAACAGAAAATGGACTAAAATCAAGTCAAATGATGATTTGAGTCATCACAACTATCTAAGCTTTATTAAATGACTACCAACTCGGGGTACCATTCCCAGCTCTTTAAGGCCGTGTCTTACTTAGACCTAACAGGTCAGGACACTGAGACCCCTGAATAGTAAGCAGCTCACCTAAGGCCCCAGGCTATAAATGGCAAAGCAGGAGTTAGAAACTTGAGGCTCTCACTTGGGATCCTGGACCTAAACCTGGCTATGTCTGGACAATGGGCCCCTCGCAGGATTTATGGTGTTTGCCATTTATTATAAGGGGTCTCCAGTGACAGGGTGGAGAGACAGACGTGAGCTGCCTGTCTTTGCAAGTGCATCCTGGATGCTCAGGCATCTGTTTCCTCTGGGACATCCAGCCTGCTGGCTCTCAGTGGGCATGGAAGTGGGAGGTGCTGCCCGCAGGCCAAGGTTCCACTCCGCAGCGGCTCTGTTGAAAAGCCCTGTCGCCAGGCGTGGTGGTGTACACCTGTAATCCCAGCGCGCGGGAGGCTGAGGCAGGAGGATTGCGGTGAGCTCAAGGCCAGCCTGGATTACATAAGTGAGTTCAAGGCCAGTCTGAACTATATAGCGAGACCCTGTCCCAAAAGAAAAAGAAAAAGAAAAAGGAAAAGAAAATCCCTGTCAGTGTCCTGTTGTATGTTGCCCCAATCAGTCTATGAAAACAAACAACACAGCCAGATGGAAGCACATGCATTTGTAATATGAAAAGTATGTCTCAGGCTGCGGGTGTAGCTCAGTGGTAGAGCTCTTGGCTGGCATCCACAAGGCCCTGGGTTCCATCTCCAGCACTAAAATATGCAAACCAAACCAACCCATAACCAAAACCAAAACAAAAAGAGCCTCCAAGAAAACCAAACCCACAAAAGCAAAAAGTGCTGAGTGGTGCATACCTATAATCCCAGCAACTTGGGAGGCCGAGGCAGGAGGATCACAAGTTCAAGGCCAGCCTGGGCAATTTATCAAGGTCCCGTCTCAAAATAAAAAGGTGTTGGGTTGTAGATCAGTGGTAAAGCACTTGCCTAGCATATGCAAGGCTCTGGGTTAAATTCCCAGTACTGAAAAAAAAAAAAAAAAAAAGATGAAGTCTCAGACTTCATAAACTTCATAATCATTTTCCCGTTTACTGAGCTCATGTGCTTTGTGTGGGTCATCTCACTTAGCCTGTGTCAGTCAGTGTTTACTGGAGAAACAGATATCATACAAGATATACAAATATGTAAGAATTTGCAGATTGGCTTGCGATGGCCGCCCACAGAGTCGGGTGTGGAACAGTGCAAAGGTTCTGTGTGTGCACTGGGGATCTGAAGGATCCAGTGGGGGGCCTGGGGTTCTGTGTAGTGTCCCACGCAAGTTCCTATCAGGAGGCCAAAGGGTCTGCCCCAGAAGGTTGCAGAGTCTGTGCTGGAAGCCAGAAGACGTCTAAGGCTAAGCGAAGACTGGAGCTCCTTGGAAGGAAAAGGAAGCAATCCTTTCTTCTTTGTTTCCCTTTTATAGCATTCTGGCGACAATCCTCCCTAGGGAGGGTCTTCCACACCCCAAACTATGCTGAGCCAATTTAGTTGGGCATTATTTACTCGAGTTGACCCAGTCAGTCAGCCATTACATAGCCATAACAGCCCCTCCCCGGGGACACTGTGGCCACCCCATTTAACAGATGAGAAAACAGAGGCAGAGAGCAGGGACTACTTCTGCATATCGTGCAGATTTAAGCGGTGTTGGTGGACCACAGAAGGAAACAGTCCAGTCCTCCGGAAGTTGAGAATCTACAGCATCTGTCAGGAGCTTGCTGGGCTCACAGCAGGCCACCAGGAAGGAAACCAACAGCAACAAAAAACGAAAAACATGTGCGTGATGTTGACAATAGATGGCATCGTTAAAAATGCAGCCTAGAAAACAAGGTGTAATGGGGAATTTTATACTTGGAAAGAATCGTACTCAGCTTTCCATCACGATAATGAAATACCTGAGACAGTTAACTTAGAAAAGTGTGTTTTAGTTTGCAGTTTGGAGGTTCCAGGCTAAGGTGAGTGGGCTGATGGCTCTGGGCCTCAGTGAGGGCAGCACATCATGACATGGAAGTGTGGTGGATGATTCTGGAAGCAGAAAACAGGGACAAGAAGCAAGCAGGGTCCCATGAGCATCTTTAAGGGTGAGTCCCCAGCACCCCAAGGACCACCCACCTCTCAAAGGATCTGTCACCTCCCAGTAGCAGCACCCTAGGCATCAAGCCTTTCCCACACAGACCTTTGGGGGAGACTCCTCCAAGCTGTAGCAGAGCTGGGGATATAGCTCAGCGGCACAAGCACCTGCCTGGCAAGTGCAAGGTCCTGAGTTCGATTCCCGGTACAAAAAAAAACACAAAAAGCAAAACAAAACAAAAATCTGTAGCAGAAGTCCCTTTCCCCATATTCATAGCAGTGAAAGTATTAGGATATAAAACCAGTCACCAGTATGATCCCATTTTTGGAAAAATAATAACCTAAAGTACAAATTCCTATTTATTTGTCTACCATTTGGTTGGGATTTATTGTGTGCCAGGCAGTACACTAAATTAATATTAATATTCATTGAATTTAATCTCTTTATCAAAGCAACACCTGGGATCCATGGCCTGGTTTTACAGCTCTGGAACGAGGGGTTAAATAACCTGGCCAAGATCATGAGCCAGGATGGGGTTAGAATGTGGCTCAGGTTTGCTTCAAAGCTCATCCTTGCTGCTTTGGATTTTGCTCCCTGCCCAGAAAGTTTGTCTGCCTCTGTCTCTCTCTTTGTGAACACACACACACACACACACACACACACACACACACTGCACACAGGAAAAATTAGGAAAGGAACTCATCAGAATATTACACTGCCTGTCTCTAGATAAGAGTGTAGTGTGTGATTTTTATTTCCTTTTAATGTCTTTTTACATATACTCAGTGCTTTATAATGAGTTTTTGTTAAGAAAACTCCACTTAATGATCTTTTTGTCGAGGTGGGCTGTTTTACAGCCAGCAGGACACGGAAGTCCTGGTGTGAGGCAAAGAACGCCTGACCATGGTCATCTAAAAAAAACGCCCCTAAAAAATAAGACAGAGAATGAGCCAGGACCTTTGCTTCTTGGAACTCCCTAATCCATCCTATAATGCCTTGCTTTGCAGGAAAGTCATGCGCATAAATCCCATAAAATCCTGTAATGTGGAGCTGACACTGAGCTTACCCAGAACAAAATCTGCTAATGATCACCGCTTGCCAGGAGCCTGCAAAAAAACGATCGGACGTGTTGCAACCCCCATGCCTGCCTCTTGCCTGAGTCCTTTCTAATAAGGCCTCTTTTCATAAGTATATAAAAACACTTTGTTCAGATCACATTGGCTCTTTACTTCGTCTTAGTTGAATGCTGACCATTTTGGGGCCAGAAGGGGCTGTGACCAACCCTCAAGTTTTGAGACTCAGAGAAAACAACAGGTTTGTAGAAGCAGCAGTGGCTACCTGCCTCCACTGAGCCCCAGGGGGATGGGACCGTTGCAGAGGCTGCTCTGTGTGCTGAGGGCGGCAATGTGGAACAGAGTGGGTGAATAGTGGCTGTTGCTTTTAAAAATCCTGAAATGACTCTGGGCAACAGAGCTAAGCATTCCATGCCTCCGTTTCCTCAGGTTGAAAAGGAAGGTTATATTTATTGTCTTACAGGGGTCTTATTAAGACCATGGACATTGTACGACCCTTGATGGGTTCAAAACTTGTCTTTCTCTTCCTTCCCTGACCCTGCCATATTGCTCCCTGGACAGTAACCTGTGGCCTACAGGTTAAAGTTTTCTGAAGTGTAAATCTGAAAAGACAGAAAAATTGCAAAAACAGAACCAAGAATTCCTGTATACACTTTACCCTTATATTAATATTTTACATTTGCTTTATGGATCTACCCATCCCTTATCCATCCATCCATCCATCATCTATCTGTCCATTTATACATCTGTAACCTAACTCCCCTCCCCTCCCCTTTTCTCCCCTTCCTCTCTGCCTC
Source organism: Erethizon dorsatum (assembly GCA_028451465.1). Classification (NCBI taxonomy): domain Eukaryota; kingdom Metazoa; phylum Chordata; class Mammalia; order Rodentia; family Erethizontidae; genus Erethizon; species Erethizon dorsatum. The sequence continues at coordinate 126,333,262 of CM051827.1, read as the reverse complement.
CCCCTTCTTTCTTTCCTCCCTCCCCAAATCCCTTCCCTTCCCTTCCCTTCCCTTCCTTTCCTTTCCTTCCAGAAAGGATCTAGCTGTGTAGCCCAGACTGGCCTCAAAGCTGCTTTCTTCTGCCTCAGCCTCCTGAGTATTGGGATTACAGGTGTGCACTTAAAACCTTTCTTTCTAAGAGTACATAGTGGACATAACTGTCTGAAAGCCTCAAGTACTTCAGTGTATGTTTCTTAAAATCAAGGACTTTTTATTACATACTGTAACACTTTTATCAAAATCAGGAAATTGACCTTGATACAATTATATAATCTACTGACCTTGTTCAGATTTCACCAGTTGTGCCCCTGACATCTTCTATAACCCAAGAAAAACATATTCTTCTCTGGTCCAGGAGCCAATCCAAGAGTACGTGTGTCACTTAATTGTCATGCTTCTTTTGACTCCTTTAATCTGGCCTTCTATTTTTTTTGTCTTTTGCGACCTTTTTAGAAAAAAGCACAGGTTCTTAAGGCCTGTATTGTTGCCCCCAAATTCAAATGTTGAAGTCTTAACCCTCAGCATCTCAGAATGTGACTGTACGTAGAGATAGAATCTTTAGAGAAGGGACTAGATAAAAACGTGGCAGTTTCTATGGTCCGGTGCCCTTATCAGAAGAGGGAATTCGGACACACAGAGACACAGGGGTGTGCGCTCACAGGGGAAAGACCATGTGAACACGCAGGAAGAAGGTCATTGGGAGCCCAGAAACCAAGCCCACTGCTGCATGGGTGTGGGACTTCCAGATTCAGAAATGTGGGAGAACTGAATCTGGTTGTAAAAGCTCCCGAGACTGTGGCATTTTGTCATGGCAGCCTCAATTAGTCATCTTTCTGTTGCTGAGACAAAATATCTGATGTATACAACCTAAAGGAGGAAAGATTTTAAAAAATATCTATCTATCTATCTATCTATCTATCTATCTATCTATCTATCTATCTATATTTCTAGGTTCAGTTCACTCAGGACCACTTTTTTTTTTCTTCCCACACTGGGGTTCAAACTCAGGGATGCTCTACCACTGAGCTACATTCCCAGCCCTTTTCACTTTAGTTTGAGACGGAGTCTTACTAAGTTGCCAGCGTTGGCCTTGAACTTGGATCCTCCTACCTCAGCCCCCGAGTAGCTGGGATTAGAGGCGTGTGTCACCATGCCTGGCCACTCAACCTCTCTTCTAATGAAGCTATTCTTGGAAGTACTCCTTCCCTTTCTCCCAGAATTGGCCCTTCTCCCCTCTTCTGAACTTATCAGAATAAAAATAACTATGACTTATAAGGGGTCTACTCTATGTTTGTTTCTGTTCAAGGGAATTTATTTATTTCTTTATTTGTGCTGGGAGTTGAACCCAGGGCTTGATGCATGCTAGGTAAATGCTCTACTGGGCAGCTACCTTGCCAGCTCTTAGGGATTTATAACTCACTCAACATTCATAACCCATTGCAAAGGTCAGGCACAAACCCAGTTTTACAGATCAAGAAAGAAGACAAAGAGGTGACCTCTGTTCAACCTTGCATCAGATTGGAAACTTCTTCAAGGTGGGGACCAGGGGGGCTTCATCGGTGCGTGACCAGGGCAGTCACACAGGCTCCTACACTTAGAAGGCCCCAGCGTGTGGTTTAACGCTCTGCAGTTGGTGTCTGGCAATGTTTAATCATTTTTTAATGAGGGGTCTGCATTTTTATTTTACTCTGGGTCCCACAAATGTAGCTGGTTCTGCATCTCATCCTGGAGACCTCGAACTCTTAAGGCTTTGCATCCAATTAACACCACTAACAGGGCAATGGAAACATTTCGTTGCACATGCTTAGTTATGCGTTGGGCTCCTCTCTCCAGTCTGGAGACTGAGGGAAGGAATAGTGCCTGAATGCTCTTGTGACCCCGGCCTCCATCACTGAGCCTGGCACGGAGATGTGCGGGAAGTTTTGATGAATGAATGGACACAGGAACCAAAGTTGATTCAACCAAGACAAAGGAGGGTCAGGTGCCCGTGGATGTGGGTTTGTTCCCTGAGAGCAAAGCAGACTTGCCCTGTTTGCCTTGCTCCTGCTGCCAAAGCCACTGTCCGAAATCAGCTTCTTGTCTGTGACCTTTGCATGTTGGGGAGGAGGATAGCGGAAGGCACTGGAAAGAAAGGCTTCTCCCTGAAGGGAACAAAGCTTTCTGTTACGGATGGGGCTGGGGCATGTATGGAGCAGGAAAGTGTCTGCTGCGGGCCAGCCTGGGGCAGCTTCATCTGTGGACTCACAGATGCTCCTCCCCACCCCCACAGCTGAGCTGCCGATTGGCTCCTTTCACAAGGTTGAGGGGCCATGAGAAAGCTCCAGAATGTCAGGCTGGAGCGCTGGCTATCCCCAGATTTCCTTGTTAAAAGACAAAATGACAACAAATCTAGTTTCGTAGATCTTAATGGGCTTTATTTGTGATTCTAGAACCATGCAGAAGTCTGCACCAAGAGTGGTTCAGCATGCTGTGCTCTGCCAGGGGGCAGACTATCTGGAAGTGACATATGGGCCACAGGAGGGAGATGCAGCCCACATCGATCTTATTTGAACATGGTTTCAGCAGCTGGCTGCTTGTGATTGGCTGAGGCTCAGCTGCTTGTCACAAGGGCAGGTCACAGAGCTGTAGTGTGGCTAAGTGGTAGAGCACTTGCCTACCATGTGTGAGGCCCTGGGTTCCATCCCTGCACAGTAGGCTATGGTCTATTTACTCATGAAATCAGATTTCAGTTCACTGTGTATGGAGAACACTTTAAGCAAACTTAAAAGTTGATGGGGGCAGTTTTAGGCCAACTTAACAACCTGAAGGCAGAGTTTACACCCATCTTTTGGGTTCATCCCACCCCAGGCTTCTAATGAATCCAAAATGATGTTTACCTTCACAAGGACTGATCCCCAAGATGGTGAGGTCATAAATAATCAACATAACTACACTCCATCCTGGTAGGGATGATTGCAATCCACCCAACCCTCAAGGACTAGAAAGCTACAAGTCTCAGCTTTCACCTCTCCAAGTCTCTGCCACACGTCACCTCTTCAGGAAGTCACCGTGAACACTGCAACACCACCTCCATCGTCTTGCACCCTGTCTCCACCAATCTCCGCTTTATTTTTCTCTGTGGCACTTTTTACCAACTTGCTCTGTTTAAGTTGTTATCGTTTGCTGTCTGGCTTCCCTCATTGAATTTGTTCCACCACCTAGAACAGGGCCTGTTTTGTAGCAATTGCTCAAAAAATATCCGTTGGGTAAATAAATTCCTATTATATAGGGGAAGACACCAAGTCTTGGGAAGGTTAAATCTCCAGGGCAAGGTCATGCAGCAGATGAGGTGCATTAAATTTTTTATTAAACACCCATGGGGCTTCAAAGGGTTAAACATGGTATTTCCAGCTGGGCATGGTGGTGCAGGCACCAGCAGTCTCACTTACTCAAGAGGCTGAGCCAGGCAGATTGCTTGAGTCAGGAGTTTGAGCTCATCCTGGGCTACACAGTGAGATCCTGTCTCAAAAGAACAAAACAGAAAATAATAAAACAGAAGATAATTTTCTAAGACAGTCAAGAAGCTCCTGACTCTCCCCTTTTTCCTGTGATGACTGGGAGGTGGTGTGGTGTGGCCAACAGCTGTCACATCCCTCCCCCTCTCTTCCCCATTCCTGTTCCTCCACGGTCCGAGCTGGGACAGCTCAGCCCAGTGACCTCCTGTCACCTCAGTGTTACTTCACAGCTACTCTTTGGGCCACCCTGACAGGAGGTGCTACTTGACTGTCAGCTGCAGCGCCCCCTCCTTCACCCCTGCCACCCTGGATGCTGCTGCTGTCTCTCTGAAGAAGTAGCCAGGAGACTGCTGGGAGGTTGTTTCTAATGTGGCAAAGATCAGGGAGGGATCTGGGCCCACTGTGAACATCCCCAACACCTCCAAACCCCAGTAAGCTGTGACTAGAACAGCTGGCCCTCCTGAAGTTTCCTTGGTTTTGGCCTTCCCAGTTTTTGCAGTGATGTGACAGGTGTCAGTCAAATAGCCATGCCTCCCGACATTCTGCCCAGCTGCTGACATGACAGCTGCTGCTGTCCTGGATGCGCTGTGTTCACTCTGGGAAGTGTCTACGCTGACCGCAGTGGGCTTGGATTTGAACTGAACGATAGAACTGAATTTGAAATCTGATCAGTAGGCTGGGATCAGCAGGCTTGAGTTCAGACCAGTTTGGACCAACCGCAGGCCTGCTGCTGCTGTGTAAGCACGCCTCTCCACTTCTTGGGTTGGTCTAGAAGGGCTCCCCCTTGTGCCTTGTTCCCCCCATGCTGCAGCACAGGCCCTGTCAAAGCCTTGCCCGGTGGTCCTGTTAACACACTCGTGATTTACTTCTCAGGTAGTGTGGGCTCGGAAATTCCTGGAACTCTACGTGGGATTCTTATCCTGAGTGGTGTGGGCAGAGTGGCACTTTGGTAAGAGTTATACATGCCTGGGGCTGTTAGCCCGGAAGAGCTTCAGAGACCAGCAGTCAATGGAGATCAGCGACAGAGACCAGCAACCGGAAGAACTCACTGACAGATGGCATCTGGCATTAACCAATATCGATCAGCAGCAGCTGGCAGTGGCAGAGACCAGCAAGTGGCAGAATCAATGGACAGCTTCTGGCATTAGCTGGTATCAACCTAATGGCATCAGGGCCCAGTGGTGTGACACTAAGGGATGAGGGTCATTAGCACTCAAAGCCAGGGACACTAGCAGAGCTAGGGGTGGTGGAGGGGGCGCTGCAGCTGACAGCCAAGTAGCACCTCCCGTCAGGGTGGCCCGAAGAGTAGCTGTGAAGTAACACTGAGGTGACAGGAGGTCACTGGGGTGAGCGGTCTCAGTTCGGGACCGTGGAGGAAAAAGGAAGTGAGGGGGAGGGATGTGACAGCTGTTGGCCACGCCACACTACCTCCCAGTCATCACAGGAAAAAGAGAGTCACCAATTCATGATTTCTATCTGACTTGAACAAAAGAATCCTCAACTGATTGATGACAATTGGTGACCACAGGTGCCATCTCCTTTTTGAGGGTCCCCAGAAAGAGTACAGATGACGGTGATGATTGGCACAGACTTGCCTCATAAGTGACAGGTGCTCCCCTGAATCTTTTGCTTCAATGTCATCTATGACTGGTGAGGTCCCGTGCTCGCTCCCCTGGCGATGTGGCCCTGCCCACCTGAGCGATGCTCACAATTGCACTGGCTGCCCGTGTCTTTTGTTCTGCAGCCAGTTTTCTATCTCTGTGTCTGCTTCCTTTTTTGTCTCACAAGACATCTTTCTTTTTTATTTCCTGATTAAGCCTTCCCAGTATTTCAACAGGCTCTCCCTTCAGGTGCCTTTGGGGATTGATTGGTTTCATAATTGTGCACTCTAAAGGATTAATTTGGGATTTTGCCTTCTGGCGATTTGACCTACCCTTCCTGTGGGGAGATTCCCTGCAGCACTTGAAATTAAAATTTGGCTGAAATTAATCAGAAATTGGCTGACGTTTTAGAACATCTGCAGTTGGGTGGGTTGAAGCTGCCACCCCTGTTCACATGTTAAGCTCTCCACTGGGAAGGCAAAGTGAGACCACGAACGGTGTTTTGCTGTCACAGGTAGACATCTGCAGTGGGGCAGGTTGAGGCTGTGGACACTGCTTTATCACCTAGAGTTAATCAGACACTGGACGGGTTGTACCTCTCTGGTCTTCAAGGTAGTTCTGTGGCTTGGTTTGGCATGTGTGCTTCAGGGTATTGGGTTATACTGCTTTTTTAGGGACAGCATGGGACCTTTTCCTGTTGGACATGGATTTTCCTTGTGTTTAATTTATGCCGCTGTCTGCGCTGTCTTGTTACTGTGTCTATGCAGGGGGTTTGTAACCACCACTCTTTGGATCGTGTACTTGTCTGGGGAAATACTGGTCTCAAGGTTTATCTGGTGTGCTGACTACTGTGGTAAAGTCTGTTATTGTCTTTCTTGTGATTCTATCTGGATCTGCTATCTTTCTTATAAGTATGAAGGGCACGTCGCGTGAAAGGAGAGCTTTCGCTTTTGGTATTTCATTGTTGTAGCTCTCTTATCCTACGTGGTGGCCAAGTGGGTAGAAAGTCCGAGTGTTTGATCTCAGCTCCCTCTACATGGTAAAGGTAAACTCGGGAGCCACAGAGAGTATCCAAAGGACTTACCAGTAGGATGCTCTTTAACTAATTGGGGTAAATTTAAGGAGAATGGTTTAAAGAAATAGGGGTCAAGCTTCCACAACATAGTTTGGCCTCAGTATAAATTGAGAGACCAAAAATTCTACGAGAAAATGGGTCCTTTAGTTATAATACCGTTCTCTAGCTAGATATGCTCTGTTAAATGAAACAGAAGTGGCAAGAAATCACTTACACCAAGGTCTTTATGAGCTGTCCCGAGACTCTAGACTTGAACACTCTTTTCAGGCTTGTATAGCTGTGGTTTCCAAACCCCTAGGCCCACAGAACCTGACATGGACACCCTAACAGACTCCTGCCTCTAACCGGCACCTTCTCAGCAAATGTTTGCACCCCCGATCTACAGCACAGGGTCCTACAGCACTTAATGAGGGGCCACCATCTCTGTATCCCAAGCCAGCTGAAGACTCCCTTTCCCCTACCAACACCTCTCTTTCCTCATCCAAGGCAGAGACCTTTTTGCCTCTACCCCCACTGACACCTGCCCTATCAATCCCAATCTCCGATGGAATTGAGATCAGAAAACAAATGAGCACCCCACTTTACCCAGGGGACTCTCTTCCTGTTATAGGAAGTGTCGGGCAGGAATGGGGGCGTTATCAGAGTGCACGTTCCCATCTCAGTGATAGACACGGCTCAGTGTAAAGAAAGGGCTGGTAGTTTTTCTGAGAATGCCAATAAATTTAGGGATGAGTTTGTTAAACTAAACATAACTTTTGTTCTGACTTGAAGGGATGGGATTTCAGCACTAGCTTATCACCGCACTGACCATGAGAAAGAACATGTTTTTTAAAAAGCTGCTGGAGTTGGCGACTAACACTCCAGACTACGATATCCAGAGAATTGGGGAATATGCAGTCCCTGGTACAAACTCTAACTGCAACGCTGAAAACCCTGTCCATAGGGCAAGAATGGGGCATTCTGTAACTTGTATTGCAGAAGGAGTGGGAAAGTGTTCAGTTAAGCCTAGCAATTATGATAGGGTCAAAGAGATAACAAGAAAAGGAGGAGAATCCTGCAATACAGTAAGTCCTTGACTTACGAATGAGTTCCATTCCAGGAGAATGTTTGTAAGTCGGATTTGCTCATAATCTGACAAAGTGAGTCTTGTACAGTACACCTGTGAAAGTTCGAAACTCGAATGTTCCTAAGTCAGGGGCTTACTGTACTTTTAGATTGCTCACTGGAGGCCTTCTGAAAGTATACTACCAAACCATAGTTGGTAGAAGGGCGAGCCCTAACGGTCACACATTTTATAATACAGTCTGCCCCAGATATTAGGAGGAAGTTACAAAAGCAGGACCTCAAACTCCACTGTCAACCTTGGTAGAAGTCTTCAAAGTTTATAATAACCAGGACCAGGCAGAAGAGGCAAAGGATAAAAGGTTAGACCGCCACCTCAGGGTAACCCACAAGGCCCTCAGAAATGTGCTCAGCAAGGATCGGATAGAAACCAGTGTGTGTGTTGTCTGAGAGAGGGCCACTGGAAAGATGATTTGCTCTACACGTTGAGTTTTGGTGTCAGTCAATACCATTAAAAACAACAGCCATCTCTGTGCCATAGCATTAGGATACATGCATCGCGGTCATGCTTTCTTGGTCCTTAGTTGATGTAAATATACTCAGGCTAAAAGTGAAGCATCGTAGTTTCCAAATGTGCTATGTGTTTCTTACTCTTTGCTCTAGCAGCTTCACTGCTGTTTGTGGGGGAGGGTCCTTCAATATCCTCAGTGAGCTCCACTCCTCTGTCTTTCGTTGAGCAAAGTCGTTCTTGTTACCAGACATGAACTGGGTGTGAGCGCTCACTGCAAGCAAGGGGAGCTCCCTCTCGCACCCAGTGGGAGTTGCAAATTCTTCAATTGGTGAGGTCCGTGTATGTCTGGAACCTATTAATACTTTTTTTTATATCTTCACTACAGTTTATATCTTTATAGGCTATCTTGTTAGGGTTTTAAAAAAATTCTATTTATTTATTCTATTTATCTATTATCTATTTATTCTATTTATCTAAAAAGCTTTGTTTTGTGTAATGCCCTTGTATGTACGAATCTGTTCCCAAATTGCTCTCCTCTTCTGTGCCACCTTTTACTTCTAGCTTTGACTGCTACTTGTCATTGGGTAAGGTGGTGCTGATAGGGAGTGCCTGCCTCTCCTTTTGTCAGGAAAGGTAACTGGCTGATATAAGGCTTACAGGGTAACAATTTCACTTAAAAGCCCATAGGTTCAATGTTTGGTAATTAACTGGCAGAGCTCCAAGATGGCTTTTTGACACCAAAAGTGCCAGAAATCCTATCTTTCAATTGGGAATGAACTCTCAAGTGGGATAATAAGGAAAACCATCAGACTATCTCTGACTCCACAGGGCCAATATTGGTGTGGGTGGCTGCCAAATTTCTTTTGCCAAAGGTGCTGGGAGTGGCTTATCTTATGTTCTCACCATAAAGGAGAAGACTTTGATAAACCATTTGGGCTGCCACAGGGAAACTGGACTATGCCCAGGCAAGAAAGCAATGGTGACAGGCTGAGATGGGGATCTGGAAAGGGTCTGGCTGAGCTTTGTTCTCTGGGAGAGGGAAGAGAGGATCCTGGTGATGTGACTGGAGAGTTAAAATTTTTGCATCATCTTCATTCAAGTCAGACATCACTGGAATTCAAGTCAAGCATCACAAGAGATCCACAATTATAGTCTCAGTTCCTTTTATCTTGCAATGACAGAGAGGGTGACACTGGCCATCTGACTCCTGCCATGGTGTAAAGTAAGACGTGCACATCAAATGACTACAGGGTTCGATCTTGACAACTTTGCCATTCTTTGCACAATTTTCACAGAGCTGAAAAGTGGAGTCCATTTCACAATATAACTCATATTTTTCCTGTGTAACATTTATACGATCATGGGATATAGATTCACATAGCCCAGTATTAAAACTCCTCTCATAAGAATAAGGATAAAACGCTTCCCTTTTTCCATCAATCAGGACTTGAAATAAAGTCTTATTCCCAACTAAAGATGCTGCTCTTGGTAAGAGACAGCACCTGGGAGTGAATATTACACACTGCTCTATATATACAGCTGTCAGCCTGCTGGCCGCAGCGATCCACTTTAAACTCTGGGTTCTTTCCGAAGGTCATTTTGGCTTTGACTTTGGGAGCCCTCACACCTAGAGAAAGGAGTTATGTACTCTGTCCTCATCCTCACCCTGTTTTTCAGGTGGCAATTTTCGTGGAAGTAAAGGTCTGGTAGCCAGAGCATAAATGGCCTTGGTAGAAGAGGAAGATTTGGTTTTGAGGTCCCTATACTCTAGACCTGCTAAGGCGTTGCTATTCACATTCAGGGAAGCATCTAGACTGAACATACTTCTGAGCTTGGACACATCTGCTCTGGGCTCCATTTGTTAGAACAATAAATATGGAAGTGAATATTGATTGGCTAATTCTTTTCTGATTCAGGGTTCACTGGGGCTCAGAATAGCTACTCATACTTTATGGATTAGGTGAGGCAGCCATGAGTCTTCAAGATGGCTAGAAAAGACAGGGGGCAGTTTGTCCCTGCATAGACAATTGACTGATGTACAAGATAGGGGCATCTCTGAGGTCGAGCTTCTGTTCTACAGAATATGGCTGGTCTGGAGGGAGCAGTGGTGGAAGATCCTGAAGTGTGGGAAGTACTGGCAATAATTTCTCCTTACGAAGAAAGCCGGGAGGAGTCTTAGAAGCAGTTCCCAGACCAGAAGCCGTGGGAGGAACAGGTAGTCATTGTTGCACAAGGTTGTCGTGGTGGCCCTGGAGAGAGGGAAACTCTAACATCTCTCGTTAGTAACCGTACTACCCCCGGTAGAGTTTGTGTCTTCGAGGACAGAGAAGTTCCACCTTAAGCTGAGGGTGAGGCAAGGTTTCCAACCAGTGTCTCAGGAGAGGAGGAGTCAGGCCCCTTAAATCACTAGAGCAATAAGTGAGAGGTTTTTTCCCCCATCTGGTAGATAGGGTCAACTGCCCCAGATCTGCTTTGAAACAGGTTTAGAAGATTGTCGCGCGCTTCTGCTCGTCCAGCGAGAAGAATCACACAACACGGGTCGGTGAAAGCTTGCTTTAATCGTTCACAGCTCCAGAGCCTCTACAAGCGTCCGCCCTGTGGCGGCTCCGTCCGTGCTCTGCTCCTAAAGGGCAGCTTTGCATGTTTTTATAAGGATAGGGGCGCCAATAGCAATACAGCAGGAAATGAAAGCTCATAGGCTATACTCATCAGTCTCTAGGCAGACTCACACATTTATAGGGCGTGAGCAGCAATGACCGCAACCAGGAAGCAGGAACCAGGTGCCATCTTGCCCAGGTCGATGGGAGGGGTAATTTAGCGCAGGCTTTGAGTCAGAAATACAGGCCGCGCCCGAGGCCTAACTGTGATGTTGGCCCCCAACAGAAGATGGACTGCCATCCTTCTGCTCCCCTTCAAATTAAGAAGAATAAAATCTCTCGGCGGTGTGTGTGTGTGTGTGTGTGTGTGTGTGTGTCAGATGAGAAGCCTCTGGCTGTCTCTTTCTCCCTGTGATGGCTGCTGGGGGGTGGGTTTGGCTGACAGCTGTCACACCACTCCCCTCACTTCTCTGTGCTCACCCTTGGTCCCCTGAGGAGGGACTGGGGATAGCTTATTTCACTGTCCTCCTATCACCCCTAAGGTTGCTTCACGCTACTCTCTAGGCTGCCCTGACAGGAAGTGTAGTTCAGCTGTCAACTGCTGTGTCCCACCCCACCCCACCCCCACTGCTCCAGATGTTGCTGCCACTTCTGTGAAGGTGTGGCCAAGAAATAGTCTTTAATGTGTCAAAGATTAGGGAGGTATGCAGACTTATTATCAATACTCCCTATATCCCCACATCCTAATAAGCTGTAATTAACACAGCTAGTCTCTTGAAGATTCCCTGGTTTGGGCCCCTCCATTTTTCATAGAGATGTGACAGCTATCTCCTAATATTCTGCTGAACTGCCCCATAACAGCTGCAGCTGTCTTCGATGCCCTGTGCCCACTCCAGGAGGTATCTACTCCAATTGCAGGAGACTTGAATTTTTTTTTTTTTTTGTGGGTACTGGGGGGTCAACCTCAGGACCTCGTGCGCCAATAGGCACCCGTGCTGCTGAGCGATATCACCGGCCCCTTTTTCGTATGTGGGATCTGGGAGTCGAACTCGGGCCCTCGCGCTTGCAAGGCAGGTGCTTATGCCGCTGAGCCATCTCACCGGCCCCAAACTTGAATTTGAACTAAGCAATGAGATTGAATTTGAACCAGTCAGTAGACTCAGATAAGATGGCTTGGATTAAGATCAATTTTGACCAAGTAGGAGGCTTAAATTTGGACCAATCACAGGCTTGTTGCTGCTATACAAGCAGCATTCCTCTCACATGTCTTCAGTTTTTCCATGAGGGCTCCCTCTTGTGCACTGACCCCTCTGTTCAAATAAAGCTGTGCTCCAGTGGTCCTATAAATCTACTTTCCATTTATTTCATGGGTGGGGAGGGCTTGGAAGCTCCTGTAAGTCTGCCTCAGATAATTATCTTGAGTGGTGTGGACAGAGCAGTTGCTTTAGAAAGAGCTATATACACCTGGAGCTGTTAACCCTGAAGAGCTTCAGAGACCAGCAGCCAATGAAGATCAGTGACGGAGAACAGAAACCAGTAGAGTCTATCAGATAGTGCCCAGCATTAACCAGTGTCAACTAGTGGTAGTTGGCAGTGGCAGAGACCTGCAACTGGCAGAGTCGCCTGATGGTGTCTTGGATTACCTAGGGTCAGTCAGTGGCATCAGGGGCCAGAGATGTAACACTAGCACCTGAGGGCCATTGGCACTCAAAGCCCAGGGATGCTAGCAGAGCTGCACATTGCTGATTCATGATTCATATGTGAATTGCACAAAAAAACCTGCAACTGAATGGCAATATTTCCATATGACTCAGCAATTCCTTTCCGGGTATATACTCAAGAAGGATGAAAAGAAAACATATGCCCTCATAAAAACTTATACATGAATGTGTATTGTTGCTCTAAGTACAATAGTCCAAAAATGGAAACAACCCAAATGTCTATAGACTAATTAATGGATGAATAAAATGTGGTATAACTATATGATGCAATATTATTTGGCTTAAGAAGGAATAAATATTAAACATGTTCTGACAGGGACGAGTCATGAAAACATTATAAGTGAATGAAGCTGGTCACAAAAGACCACATATTTTACAATTCCATTTGTATAAGATACCCAGAATAGGCAAATTCATAGAGACAGAAAATAGATTAGTGGTTGTCAAGGAATAGAGGGAAGGGGGATTGAGTAGTAACTGCTGATGGGTACAGGATTCTGGGAGAAAGGCAATGATAGTGTTCTACAAGTATCTGTGATGATTGTTTGCCTTAGTTACTTTTCTCTCGTTGCTGAGACAAAATACCCAACGCCCAAAGTTAAAGGAGGAAAGGTTTATTTGGCTCACAGTTCCTAGAGGTTTCAGTCCATAATCAGCTGCCTCCAAGGCAGGGTGTCTTGGCATAGGGGCAACAGTTGATGGTGCGGAAGACAGCAAAAGCGACAAGAGACAGACTCTTTCTGTCCCTTATGTTGTATGCAGGCTACCTGCCCTAGGGCGGGTGTAGCACTCACACACTTAATCCCAGCCAGAACTACACCAAACCAATCAGTGGACTGATTTACTAATCACACTCCCTTAATCCCAGCATCACACACTCTAGATTCAGCTGTCTCTGAAAAGCCCCTGCCACCATGACTGCATGAGAGTTTGGGGGGGACATCTAGACACAAGCCGTAACAATGTTATACAACTCTACAAATACACTAAAACATTCGACTATATATATGTTAAATGAGCAAATTGTGCAGAGCATGAATTATATCTCAATTGAGCTGCTATAAAGAGAAAAAAATCCATATAGGCCTACACTCAATAGAAGTGTAAGATGTCCAGCAAAAGTAGAGGTAAAGTATGGCAAATATACCAATAAAAAAAAAAGTAGCTGTAAGCTAGGCATAGTGGTGCATTCCTATAAACCCAGTACTTGGGAAGTTGAGGCAGAAAGATAACAAGTTCCAGTTCAGCCTGGGTAACATAGTGAGACCCTGTCTCAAAATAAAATAAAAAGAAGGCTAGGGATATAATTCAGTGGTAGAGGGCCGGTGAGATGGCTCAGCGGCGTAAGCGCCTGCCTGGCAAGCGCGAGGGTCCGAGTTCGACTCCCGGAACCCACATACGAAAAAAGGGCTGGTGATATCGCTCAGTGGCACGGGCGCCTGCTGGTGCGCAAGGTCCTGAGGTCGACCCCCGGTATCCACAAATAAAATAAAATAAAATAATTCAGTGGTAGAGTACTTGCTTTGCTTGCATGAGGTCCTGGGTTCAGTCCCCACGTACTGCAAAAACAGTCAAACAAACAGAAGAAAACAAAAGGCTGAGTGACGCAGCTTGACCTTGCTCAAATCCTCCTGGAGTGAGAGACAAGGCGGTCCCCCAAAGATATGGCCACCTTCTAATTCCCAGAAGAGGTGAATGTGACCTAACTTGAAAACAGGGTCTTTGAAAATGTGATCAATTTAATAAATTTCAGGATGAGGTCATCCCGAAGCATCTAAGTGAATTTCAAATCTAGCAAATACCATTGGCAGGGAAGAAGAGTTACCAGTTTCCAACCCAAATGGGGTCATTTTTCCTTCTTGAAATCATGGACCCAATAATCAACTGAGTGCCAATTGCAGGAAGGTTTATTTCTGGCAAAAGAATAGAAGAAGCAGAGAGAGAGGCTCACAAATCACATTTTCAACCTGTGGTGGTTGGGGAAGTCGTAGACATAGGATAAAAATAAAAGAGGGCAAGAGGCAGGGTAATAATCAAGGGGAGGAATATTCATGTCTTTTCTAGGAATGGGAAGACATTTTCAAGGAATTCAGGCACTATGTATTTTTTTAACCTCTGGATTTTATGGTTCTTTCCAGTCTTGTGATGACAATTCTCAGCTCTCCTGGTGCTGGGGGTGTGTCATTTGGTTTACAGATAGGATTATAAACAAAGCAAGAGGTTGCTTGGCAGGCACTCTGGAAGCCATCTAATTTAACTTGTTTTGGTCCCCCAGTGAGGGACCTATGGCCTTCAGGGACCCTTCCCTCAAGGATAAACAAGATTAAAGCACGGTGGAAATTCATCTAGGTAACTGAGTCAGTACATAGCATAACAGAGACACACAGAGTTGAGAAGGCCATGTGAAAACAGAGGCAGAGATATGAGTGATGCAGCCACGAGCTACCTGGATCACCTGGAGCCACTCTGAACTGGGACAGGGAAGGAGGGATTCTTCCATCCAGTTTCCGAAGGGAGTGGAGCCCTACCTATGCCTTGATCTTGACCTAGAGTCATGAGAGAATGCATGTCTGTTGTTTTAAGCCACCAAGTTTATAGAAATGTGTTATATAGCAACAGGACGCACATGAATCTCCTTTACTTACCAGAAGACTTTCCTGGAATATGTCTTAATGATCCCAGCCCTTGGCTTCTAATCCATGAAATGGAGACATTTGGAGTGCTTACCGCAGGGTTTTCTGAGGGCGTGATGAAATGGTGGGGCAAAGCTCTAGAGGGAGACTTGGAGCTCTAGAGGCCCAAGGGCCTCTCATTTGGGAGTGGTCATCTCTCTCTGTGTCTCTCCCTGTCTCTGTACCCCTGTCTCTCCTCTCTCAGTGCCAGGGATCAAACCAATGGCCTCAAACATGCTAGGCAAGAGCTCATTACTACCGCTAGGTTTGTAGTGAGCATTTCAAGTTACACAGTCTATCCTCAGTGTCAGTGGGTTCTACACCTGCAGATTCAAACAGCCAATACAGTCAGAAAGTACTATAGGGACAGAGGACAAGCTCCTTACCTTGTTATTTATTAAAAGCATGATTTGTGTTTTCTTCTGAGAAGTCTGTGATTTGAAATCTTTTCTTTCTTTTGATTGTGTTATTGGGAAATGAACCCAGGATCTTACACATGATAGGCAAGTGGTCTATCCCTGAGCTGTATCCCCAGCTGCTTTCGCTTAAAAGCAAATGAACAAGCAAACAAAAACAGTGAATCTTTTCTTCAGTTTATAGATGCCAAATGGGCAACAAAAAGAAAAGGCTTGACCTTCATTTTGTATTTGTCTCCTTCATTACCTTAAAACTTTGTGTTGGATTCTTGCTCATCTTGCACAGAGGCATGTTAATTATTTAGGGAGTTTCTGTCTAAAAGCTGGCAATATAAGTCTGATTATTCTTGAATTTACATAATGTATCTTTTTTTTTTTTTATGTGGGTACCAGGGGTCGAGCTCAGGACCTCGTGCTTGCCAGGCAGGCGCTTATGCCACTGAACTATCTCACCAGCCCTACGTAATGTATCTTATCTTCCTTCAAGAGTGAGGACATCAAGATAAAAGATTTACAGGAACATTTAACTACTGAAAGGTGTCCAGAAATCTCCAGTCATTGTCCTAAACCTATAGTCACCTTGGAATCTAGCAGAACCTCACAAAATTGAGACAAGTGTAACCATCACATCCCTTATCAACCCTTTGTCAACTTGACATCCAAACCCATCTCTTTAAACTATACTTATTTTTATCAGTTTTTATGTGCACTCCTTTTCATTTTTTAATATGCCTTTTATGTATAGATCTATAGCATTTTTATCTCTACATAACTTTTATATGCGGGTACCAGGAGTCGAACTCAGGACCTAGCGCTTGCCAAGCAGGCGCTTATGCCACTGAGCTATATCACCAGCCCCTGAAACTATACTTAATCCCCAAATAAACACAGAATCATAATTCTGCCCAGCAGGATACAACTTCTGTACAATTGAAAATGCAATAATCCCATCTTCAAAGTCTCAGTAGTTCCAATATCTTTCAAAAGTCCAAATCTAAGTCTCTTCTGAGACTCAAGGCAAACTCTTAGCTATAAATTCTGTAAAAATAAAAAACCAAGTTACATAATCCAAAGTTATAATGGTGCAGAGTAAATATTTTCATTCCAAAAGGGAGGAATAAGGGGATAGAAAAAAATCAGACCAAAGTAAGGCCCAATCCCACAGGGAAAACATTAAATTCTGTTTATGGCATCTGGGGCACATGGTGGTATAACCTCTGTTCTAAAGGGCTTAGATAGCTCTACCCCTGTGGCCCTGCCAGCTGCAGCCTACATAGCCTCTCTTTTGGGGTGGCTCCATTCACGACTTACAGCTTTCCTCAGCAGACCTTCCATGTTCCTGGCCTCTCTGTCTTCCTGTGGTCTCTACTGCACCTTTGTATTCATTCCCACCACTTCATGCACTATCCTCTCAGTGGCTCTTTGTCTGGCCTCTCAGGCCTTTCTTTGAAATATGGGCAGAAGCCTCCTTGAACCTACAACTCTTGCACTCTGAATGATGGTAAGACCAGCAGCACAGGGATAATGTCAAGATCTGCTACAAGTGTGGGCAGTAACCAGGTCCCCTTGGATCATGGCAGCAGCAGCTTTTGAGGGCCTAGATGGCTGAGAACTATGAAATGATCCCAAGGAACAAATTCCCTAGGCAATCTTTTTGAGCAGGGGCCCTGGAGGCTCTCTTCTC
This sequence comes from Erethizon dorsatum, assembly GCA_028451465.1. Classification (NCBI taxonomy): domain Eukaryota; kingdom Metazoa; phylum Chordata; class Mammalia; order Rodentia; family Erethizontidae; genus Erethizon; species Erethizon dorsatum. The sequence goes on along the minus strand of CM051827.1, from coordinate 126,316,390 downwards.
AAATGAAAGTTTGACATTTTCGAGCCTGTGATGAGTGGGGTCTTGCTGATTCCTGAGATGCCCTCAAGGTGTCTTTTTTATGTCCCTGTACCAAGTATTTGGTTTCATTATTATGGTGTTAACACGTTCCTGCCAGCTTGAACGTTCCTGTTGTCATGTTCATGTCTGTCCTATTGGGCAGCTTGTACCATTAGTGGTATAAATGGATCTAATCAATTTACGTGGTCTTTTTATTAATAAAATAATGAAAAGCCCCCAATGGAACAGTCATGGAGGTAGCACTGGTGGTTCAAGCCACCTGGCAGTAAGACATATAAATTATGGCCCTTTCATGAATATGTTAATCTCTTTAGCAGTTACACCTCTTTTGGCCCCAACTTTCCACATGCTTCCTTCTGGGACAAAATTTATCAAATTTTTCTGTTCTGATTTTTGCCCCAATTCTCATTATAAAACTGGCTAAAAGCAACCAGCCATATGCATGCCACAGCCTGAATGTTGGGCTGCACTGAAATTTTCTTTGCAAGTTTAATTAGTCTGCCACCTTTAAATTTAGCCTTAGGGCACAGACAAAATGTAGACAAATTCTTTGGCAGAATGAAACATGCCTGGCCTCTAGTCCAGTTTCCAAAGAGTCCACTTTCCTATCTGAAATCCCATGAGCCTGGCCTTTATTGTCTGCATTCCTATCAGTACTCAGTCTTTTAAGCTCTGACTACTATCATCACTCAAGCACTACTTACAACATTCTAGGGCTTCTTTAGCCTGCATTTCCAAACCTTCCCACATTCTTCCCACAAACCAGTTTCAAAGACTTCTGGATCAGATTGTCAGGCACAGTTACAGCAATGACCCCACTTCTTTGGTACCTGTTTTCTGTATTAGATTTCCCATTGCTGAGACACAGTACCTGAAACCCACAAATTAAAGAAGTTTAATTTAACTCACATTTTAAGGGGATTCAGTCCATAGTTGGCTGGCTCCAAGTCAGGAACATCATGGAAAAGAGTAGGGGAGCAAAGCTGCTTAGTCATGGTGGCTAGGAAGCAATCAGGGGAACAGTGACAGGGACTAGATGAGGTACCCAAAGTCACATATCTATGATCCACCCACACAAACCCGGAAGTGTGCTCCACCAATCCCCCAGGTGGCTTCCAAGCCAATCAAGTTGACATAATCAAGCTTAACAATTACGCCCCTCTGGCCTCAATGTTTTGGAATGTTGGTTCAAAATCCCACTCTGATCAGGGTTGCTTATTGAGTACCCAGTTTCTAACCCCAGAAAGCTCCCCCCCCAGAAGTTTAGGTGTGATGGCCAGATCAGAGAACTCTGTGCACAGCACTGGTCTCAAGAGGTAAAGGAACCCTGAGGATGAACCTCTATTTGTCTGTCTATCCATTTGTCTGCCCAATGGGAGAGGAGTCAGGGCAGGTGTTTGGGCTCTGGGCCAAATCCTTTAACCTCTGTGAACTGCAAGTGTGGGCAGTTGGGCTCAGTAATCTAGGGTAGGGTGCATTGCCAGAAGCGGGGCTAGTATGACCTCTCTTCCCCATTCTTCTGTACCGAATGAAGGAAGTTTTTGAACTCACAAGATAAACATCATTGGTTTTCACATGAGAGCAATGGACAGAATCAAGGGCAGATGTCTAAATCTAGATCACATGATCGAATGCAGGCAAGAGGATCAGGGAGAAACCCAGTGGCATACCAGTGTCCCTGCTGGAGACCACCAGGCATAGGTGGGGTCCGTTTCTCAGTGGTGTGGAGAACACGTGCACGTGGAACTGTGGGCACCTCAGGATAAGGCTGGAGGGTCCACTTACTTGATTTGGTCTTTGTCAGGTGATTTTTGGGGAGGGTTTAAGAAAGACTAGTTTGTTCTGGGTTGGATGCTGGTAGGAAAAAGGAGCAATTTTTTAAAAATTTATTTTCTTATTAGTACATATTTGTCATACATATTAATAACATTCATCATAAGGAATTTGTGCCTGTACCTAGTATATCTTAATTCCTCTTTTTTCACTCCCCCCTCACCTCCCTTCAACTCTTCTTCCCCTTTCATTCACAAAAGTTTTGTTTCCATTTTTTCCTTCCGTTCTCTTCTCTCCTTTTCCCTTCCTTCCCTTCCCCCTCCCCACTCACTTGTTCTCCTTCCCACTAAACATGTTCTTCCTACTTCCCAATATCTATTCTTCATTAATCTCTTTACCCTTTGGGTTTCTCACACAAAAGAAACAATACAATATTTAAACTTGCGTGTTCTATTTATTTCACTTAAGATTATGGTCTCGAGGTACCTCCATTTTCCTACATATGACTCAAGTTTATCCTACTTTGTGGTAGAGTAGTGTGCCATTGTATATAAATACATTTTCTTCATCTATTCATCTTTTGATGGGCATATGGGCTGTTTTCAAGATTTAGCTATTATAAATTGTACTGCTATAAGCATGGGTGTGCATATATCACTGTGGTATATTTTTCACTCTTTCGACAATATCTAGAAGGAGAACAGTTAGGTCAAAGGGAACTCTGGTTTTAGTTTATTTTAGGAATCTCCACACTGATTTCCACAGTGGTTGTACCAGTTACACTCTCAACAACGATGGAGAAGGGCTCCTTTTCCCCCACAGCCCCAGCAGCATTTGTTATCGGTGGATTTCCTGAGGATGGCCATTCTTTCTGGAGCGAGATGGAATCTCAGTGTTGTTTTAATTTGCGTTTCTTGAATAACCAGTGATGTTGAGCATGTTTTCATATTTATTTGTCTTTTGTACTTCTTCATCTGGGAAATGTCTACTCATTTCAGATGCACATTTTTGGGCTGAGTTTTTAAATTTGGGGAGCCTTATTTTTCTGAGTTCTTTATCTATTCTAGATGTTAGTTTAGTGCATTGTGAGATGTGGGTCTAGGCTCCTTTCTTGGTGTGTAGAAAGCCAGTATTCTTAGTGTCATTTATTGAAGAGGCTGACTTTCTTCCGGTGAAAGTGTTTGGCCCCTTTGTCAAAGATAAGGTAGCTGAGTGCAGTTGGAGTTGTTTCTGCATCTTCTTTTCTGTTCCGTTGATCTTTGGGTCTGTTTTTTGCCAGTACCATGCTATTTTTTTTTTTGTTGTTGTTGTTTTTTTTTTTTTTTTTTTATCATGGTAGCTTGGTAATATAACTTCCAATTGGAGATTGTGGTGCCCTCTGCCTTGCCCTTGTTGTACTAAATTGCTTTTGCTATTCTAGGTCTCTTCTGGTTCCATAGTAATTTTAAGATTACTCTCTCTAGTTTTATGAGGGATACTATAGGATTGTGTTAAATCTGTGTAGCAGTTTTGGAAGTATGGCCATTTTCACTATATTGGTTCTGCCTATCCAAGAACAGGGGATATCTTTCCAGTTTCTAATATCCTCTTCGATCTTCTTTTTCAGAGTACTATAGTTTTAATATATAGTTCTTTCACTTCCTTCATTGGGTTGATTCCTAAGTATCTCATTTTTCTTGATGCTACTGTGAAAGATGTTTTTTCCCTAATTTCTCTCTCAGTGAGTTTGTTGTACAGAAATGGCATTGGTTTTTTGAATGCTGACTTTGTATCCTGCTATGCTGCCAAATTTGGTTATTAATTCTAGTAGTCTTTTGGTGGAGTTTTTGGGGTCTTCTATGTACAGTGTCATGTCATCAGTAAATAATGATAGTTTAACTTCTTCCTTTCCTATCCTTATTCCTTTTATTTCTCTCTCTTGTCTAATTGCTCTGGCTAATGTTTCCAGAACTATATTGAATAAGAGTGGTGATAGTGGGCATCTATTGGATAGATGGTGTTATTTAGAATTTTTCTATCTTCTTGATTCATCTTTGGTAATTCATATTTATCTAGAAATCTGTCCATTTCTTCTGTGATTTCCATCTTATTATAGTATAGGTTCATGAAGTAGGTATTGATGATCTTCTGGATTTCTGCAGGATCTTTTGTGATTTCATCTTTTTTATTCCCAATTGCATGGATTTGAGTCTTTTCTTTTTGAATAAGGTTGGCTAAAGGTTTGCCAATTTTATTTAATCTTTCAAAAAACCAACACTTCTATTCATTGATTCTTTGTATTGTTTTCTTAGTCTCAATTGCATTGATTTCTGCTCTGATCTTTATAACTTCCTTTCTTGTATGTACTTTGTGTTTAACTTGCTCTCTTCTTTTTCTAGTAGCTTGAGGTTCAACATTAGGTTATCTTTTTTGTAAAATTAAGTTTATTGGTACATTTTAGATATATGTAATGATCATATTCATCATAGGGAATTTGTACCTGTACATGATATATTTTGATTCCTCTTTTTTTCCCAATCCCTTCTCCTCCCTTCAACTCCTCTTCGCCTCCCTATTTACAAAGCTTTGTTTCCATTTTATCCATTTTTAATCTTTTTTTCTTTTCCCTTTCTTCTTTTCCCCTCCCCCCACCCTAGTTCCACTTTTTTTTTTTATTTTATGGAAAAAAGCAAAACAAAATTTCATAACAAAATAATAGGAGAATAACAATAGTTAATACATTGGGCATTGTTATCTTTAAAGTAGTTAATCAGAGTACAACATATGGGTATAAAAAATTCTCCAAATTATAAGCACAAACCTTTCTTTTCAATGAACTAAGAGAAAGTAGTAGTATAACTATCTTGTATTTTGTTTTTTTTCCTTTTCCCTTTCTTCCTTTCCTTTTTCCCCCAATCTAATTCCTCTTTCCCTTTGAACAATTTCTTCCCATTTCACAATATCTATTGTACATTTCGATCATTGTTTGCTCTTTCAGTTTCTCACACCAGGGAGATAATATGAGGTTTACATATGTGAGTCCAATTTATTTCACTTAGGAGTATGGTTTCAAGTTGCCATTTACTTAGAAATGTCTTAAATTCATCCTTTATGGCAGAGTAGTACTCCATTGTATAAAATAGTACGTCTTTTTTTTTTATCCATTCATTGGTTGATGGGCATTTGGGTTGTTTCCAAGATTTAGCCATTACAAATTGTGCTGCTATAAACATGGGTGCAGATATATCACTGTGGTATGATGTTTTTAATTCTTCCGGGAAGATGCCCAGAAGGGGAATATGAACAAAACCCTGATCACACAGGAAAAATACAAAGAATCAATAACTGGGATCTCATCCTATTTAAAAGCTTTTTCACAGCAAAAGAAATCACCAACAGTGGAAAGCAAACCTGCAGAGTGGGAAAAAATTTTAGACAGTGGTCCTTCAGACAAGGTAGTTCTATCTAAAACATATAAAGAAATGAAAAAAATCAGACCCCCCCAAATTTAAAGACCCAATCCAAAAATGGGCATCTGAGATAAATGCAGATTTCTCAGATGAAGATATACAAATGGCAAATAAAAGTTATCTATTTGGGTTTTCTCTGTTTTTCTGATGTGGGAATTCACTGCTATAAATTTCTCTCATAAATCTGCTTTCATTGCATCCTGTAAGTTCTGGTATATGGTATTGGCATTATCATTTAATTGTGGAAACTGTCTAATTTCTTCTATAATTTCATCTGTGACCAATTGATTGTTCAGGAGGGTGTTATTTAATTTCTATGTGTTTACGCAGTTTTTGTGGTTTCTTTTGCCATTGATTTCCAATTTCACTGTACTATGACCTGATAGAATGCATGGAATAATTTCAATTCCTTTGCCTTTACTTAAGCATGTTCTATGAGCTAGTATGTGGTCTATTTTGGAGAAAGGCCCATGTACTGTTGAGAAGAATGTGTATTCTGTTGTTGGGTGGAACACTTTGTAGACATCTACTAAGTCCATTAATTCAAAGGTTTTGTTCAGCCCTGATATTTCTTTTTTGAGGTTTTGTCTATTTGATCTGTTTATTTGTGACAGTGGGACACTGAGTTCCCTCATTACAATTGTATTAGTGCTTATCTGATTTTTCGTATTCATTAGTGTTTGTTTTATATAGTTGGGTGTGTGGGTATTTGGTGCATATATATTTATGATTATTTTCTCTTCTTCTTGGATTGTTTCCTTACCAAGTATGTAATAACCTTCTTTGTGTCTTCTGATCAGTCTTGGCTTGAAATCCACTTTGTCTGCAAATAGAATAGCTACCCCTGCTTTTTTCTGGGTTCTTAATGCATGGAGTGTTGTTTTCTATCTTTTAACTTTTAGTCTATGAATTTCGTTTTGAGTTAAATGTGTTTCTTGTGTGCACCATATTGTTGAATCTTGTTTCTTGATCCATTCTTCTAGTCTGTTTCTTTTGATTGGTGAGTTGAGACCATTTACATTGATGGTTATAACTGATAGGTATTGACTTATCTTTGTCATATTATTTTCCTGTTGTTTGTTCCCTTTCTTTTCCTTCTGTTTAATTGTTTGCCTTACCTGGTGGATTCATTCTCTTGGTATTCATGGAATTGTTCTCTTCATTATCCTTTTCTAGAATATCCTTCAGAACTTTTATTCAGTGGTGGTTTAGTGGTTGTGAATTTCTTTAGGTGTTATTATGGAAGTATCTTATTTCTCCATCAATTTTTTTTTGGTGTGGGTACCAGGGGTCGACCTCAGGACCTCACGCGCCAGCAGGCGCCCGTGCTGCTGAGTGATATCACTGTCCCTTTTTTCATATGTGGGTTCCAGGAGTCAAACTCAGGACCTCGTGCTTGCCAGGCAGGTGCTTATGTCGCTGAGCCATCTCACAGGCCCTCTCCAACACTTTTGAAAGATAGTTTTGTGGTGTACATCAATCTGGGTTGGAGGTCGTTTTCTTTTAGGGCTTGAAATACTTCACTCCAAGCTGTCCTTGACTTAAGGGTTTGTGTTGGGAAGTCTGCTGTGATTCTGATGGGTTTTCCTTTTTAGGTGATTTGTTTATTTTCTGTAACAGCTTTTAATATTCTTTTATTGTGTTGAATTTCTGGAATGTTGACTATTATTTGCCCTGGTGTAGTTTTTCTCTGATCATGGGTAATTGGAATGCTTCACTTATCTATATGTCAAATTCTTTTTTCCATGCTTGAGAAGTTTTTTGCTATTACTTCTGTGAACAGGTTTTTATGTCCTTTGTGCTATCTTCTGATTTTTTATTGATTCTGATCAATCTTTTTTTAGGATATAAAATCATTTATTAAAATTACAGCTACAAACCACAAAAATATAAATAAAAACTAATGCACATCTTTCTAAAATGAAGAAAATAAACTAGAATGTTCACAGCAATTTTTACCTCAGTATTTCTAGCTCCCAGAAATAATAATAATACGAAATAATTGTAATAATAATTACAATAATTATTTGTTGTTCTTTAATAAGTACTGAAATTAGAAATTAACTCACCTATTTTCTCTTTTGTTGTACTGAGATCATATAACTTTCATAGTTATAAAAAATGTAAGTACTGCATTAAAAAATAAGACTGTTTTCACAAGCCAAAAACAGTGACATGGGGGAAGGGGCTTTAATATTGGTCATAGAAAGACATCAAATATTATATCAACAATAAATCATGGTTATAAACAAGAAAACCATGGCATTTGAACTAATAGAATCTGCACTTACTACCAAAAATGGAATTATTTTTGATGCAGAATGATAAGGTTATCTATAACACTTCAGCATTTCTGACGACTTAGAAACTGGTAAATGGCTGGAATGTTCACTGTTTCTTTCTTCACCTTCTGAGTTTTATCTATAAGATCTTTGTGTGTTTGAGTTATCTGTGCAATAATGAACAATTTCTTCTCTCGTTCAATGTGCTGTGTCACGCAGTTACATTGCTTTTGTCTTTCTTCAGCTATCTGCTTGAGTTGGGTAACTCCTTTCACTTTTTCCTTCTGCAAGGTCTCTATCTTGGGTCTATTAAAAACTGTCAACTAGTTCTGGGGCTCTTTGCAGAGAGTGGCAATATCAAACAGTTCAACTTCTTTTCTGGTGTCAAAAAAGAACACACGCTTACTCTGTTTCTTCCCCTGGAAATACCGCAGGTGGAGCTCTGATTTTAGTCTTTCAATTTTCCTAGCTTCTGCAACCCTTTTCATTGCTATATAGTTGACATCCTGAATTCTCATTAGCTTTAGCAGTTCTGGAGTTGCTATTTCCTTAGTTTCCTGAATAACATTAACTCCATCCTGGAGCTTAACCCGAGTCATTTTATAGTAGAATTCATCTGGATTTTTTTCAAGAGCCTTTTTCCGAAGAGCTTTGAGGAATTCTTGTTTTTTATGATAGTCATCTGCATGAAGTTTGTAAGTTTTCTTTATCTCCCACAGCCCCAGATGTTTACGAAAGCCAAGCTGGCTTTGCTCTTGGTGTTCTTGCTGCTGGGACTTAGCCTTGTGGTGAAAAGCCACTGCCATACCTGCCTGCTGAGTAGCACAGAAACTCAGTGCGGAACGCCGGCTCCTCAATTCCTTGCTGCCAGTTCACCCATCCTACCAGAAACAGACCCCTTGATTCCAATTAATCTTATGTTATACTTTTTTTTTTTGCATCATCTGGCAGCTGTTGGATTGATTTTTTATTATCCCTTACTACTTTCAAGAATTATTTTGTTTGATGATTTCTACTCTCACATCCTTTAAGCAGAATATATGAGGTCCAGCTACCCCAGTCTCCACTATTCCCCATCACCTCTCTTGCTGAAGTCATGGTTGGCTGCTATACTTCATCATGCCTGCATTTGTGATTTTTCCTGAAACAGACAAATACTGCTTCCTACTCATGTCTCTATCAAAAATGGAAAAACAAAACCAGAACTGATATGGTTGCCTGTTTGTAGAAAAATGGAAATGAGCAAATTCATCCGCAAAGCTGATGCATTTTTTGTGTTTACCGAGCAATGCGTCACTGTCTGGTATCCAGCCCTCACTCCTTGGCATATCGCCCTTCCTCATCTGCAGATTTCCATAAATGCCTCTCCATCCAGCCTGTGTGGTCTCCCTGCTTGCCACATTGCTCTGAACTTTATTTGCACAACAAATAAGTCAGCTAGGCACTATTCCATTTGACACGAGGACATAGGATGAGGTTATACAATGATAATGAGCTGGTTTCCTTGTTGGGGTAAAGGTCTGAATTCTAGATGCTTCCTTCTGGGTCACTGTAACAGCCTCTTAACTGGTCCCCATATTTTAGCCTATTTCGTATCCAACTGCTATCTGTATTTTCCAGGCTTGTATCCTATGGCTTATTTTCATACCTTTCCGACCTCTGCCTCTAGAGTGGTTTCCTGTCACTATCATGTGTGCTGCCCAGATTCTACTCTTCAGTCATGTAGATCCTTCCACCTGAGCCCCTTCCCAGCCAACCCCATCTTCTCACATCATATCTTCCTCCATGATTCTCTCTGCCCTAATGTGTCCCCACCCTAGAGACTCACCACCCCTCTGCTGTCCACTGTTGGGGACATGGAAATCATCTTACATAGTCCTCGTACCCTTGGCATTTCCCAAGCAAGGACTCACACCTTGTCTAATTGCATTTCTATCACAGCATCCGCTGCAGCACCTGGTGCACCTACTGAATATTATTGAAAAAATGACACAAACTGTGTAGTCTCCCTATGATAATGACCGACCATATGTATGCACTGATGATGGTCTTATAGGTTTTCTTTTTTATTAGTGTATTTTTGCAATACATAATAGTTACATTCGTTTTGTGGAATTAGTACATGTATATATCATATCAAGATCATTCTTGATTCCTTTATCCCCTACTCACCCTTCCTTTTCAATTACATGGAAATGTTTGTGGAGCATTGGCATTAATTCTCTAAAATTCTGGTAAAATTCACTGGTGAATCTTTTGGGCCCTGGGCTTTTCTTAGTTGGTAGAGTTTTTATTACTGCATCAATTTCATTGCCTATTACAGTCCACGCAGGGTTTTTATATCTTCTTGGTTAATTTCTTTAGGTCATATATACCTAGGAATTTACCTATTTCTTCCAGATTCTCCAATTTATTGGAATATAAGTTTTCAAAATAGTGTCTTATAATCCTCCACATTTCAGTGGTATCTGCTGTGATTTTGCCTTTCTCATTATGTTGATATCGGTCTTTTCTCTCTTTCTCTCTTCGGGAAGTTTGGCTAAGGTTTTAAAAATTGTATTTATCCTTTCAAAGAGCCAATGATTCATTGATCCCTTGTATTTTTTTAGTCTTGATTCCATTGATTTTAACTCTGATCTTTATAATTTCTTTCTTTTTATTAGTTTTGGATTTGGACTGTTTTTGTTCTTTTAGGATCTCGAAGTGCATCATTAGGTTATTTATTTGGGACCACTCTTTTTCTAATGTAGGTGCTCACAGGTGTAGACTTTCCTCTTACAACTCCTTTTATTGTGTCTCACAAATTATGATATGTTGTATTTCCATTGTCATTTGATTCCAGAAATTTGAAAATTCTTCCATGATTTCTTCTATGATCCATTAATCATTTAAGAGTGCATTAGTCAATATCCATGTGTTTGTGTGCTTTCTGTGGTTTCTTTTGCTTTTGATTTCAAGTTTAATTACATTATAATCTGATAGGATACAAGAGATTATTTTAGTTATTTTGTGTTTACTGTGATATGCTTTATTGCCTAAAATATGGTCTATTTTTGGGAAAGTTCCATGAGCTGGTGAGAAGAAAGTATACTGCTATTCTTGGATGAAGCACTTTGTAGATATGTTAAATTCGTTTGTTCTAAGGAGTGGTTTAACTCTGATTTTTAGTTGTTAATTTTTTGTCTGGTTGAACTGTCTGTGAGAGTGGAGTATTAGAGTCCCCTATCATGACTGTATTGATGTTGATCTGTTCTTTTATGTCAAGTAATTTTTGTTTTATAAAATTGGATGCACCACCATTTGGTGTATATGTATTTACAATTGTTATCTTTTTTTGGTGAAAATTTTTCTTTACCAAAATGTAGTGGCCTTCTTTGTCTATTCTGACCAGTTTTGGTTTGAAGTAAACTTTGTCAGAAATTAGAATAGCTACTCCTGATTGCTTTTGGGCTTCAGCTGCATGAAGTATTGTTTTCCATCCTTTCACTTTCAGTGTGTGTGTGTGTACATTACTCTTTGTGGATGAGGTGTGTCTCTTGCAGGCAACAAAGATTTTTTTTAAATTCAATCTGCCAGTCTCTGTCTTTTGATTGGAGAATTAAGACCATTTGCATTCAGTGTTACTATTAAAACGTATTTACTGATTTCTACTATATTGTTTTCCAGTGCCTAATTTCTCCTAAATTTTCTTTTGTTTATCTACTCTCCCAGTAAATCAAATACTTTCCCAGTATTTCATTTGGCTCTTGGATGTTGACCTCCTTCTCTCTGTTTAGTATAATCTTGATTGTTTTCTGCATTGCTGGTGTGGTAGTCATGAATTTCTTTAGTTCATTTTATGATGGACGATCTTTCTACATCGTTATTGATGCATAGTTTTGCAGGACATAGTAATCTAGGTTATCTTGCTTCTCTATTATTTTATTTTAGGCCTTGAAACACTTCACTCCAAGTTCTCTTGGCTTTTAAAGTTCATATTGAAAAATATGTTAGTCTGATGGGTTTGCCTTCAGAGATTATTTAGCATTTTCATTTAACAGCTTTTAGTATTCTCTCTTTGTTCTGAATTTCTGGGCTTTTTGACTCTGATGTGTCATGGGGAGGCTCTTTTCTGGTTGTATCTAATTGGGGTTCTAAATGTCTCATTCAGTTGGGCACCCATCTCATTTCCTAAATTTGAAAAATTTTCTGAAATAATTTCAAGGAATACATTTTTTTTATGTCATTGTTCTCTTCTTCTATCCCTTCCTCAAAACCAATGACCCTTAAATTTGTTTTTAGAGTGATTTAAGAGCTCTTGGATCATTTTTGATTCTCTTTTTCTTCAATGTTCTACTACATCAACTTCATCCTCAAGCTCTGTTATTCTATCTTTTGACTGATCTTGCCTACTGCCAAAGCTTTCATTTGAGTTTTTCATTGTCACAATTTCTTCTTGATTCCCTTTCATAATTTCTAATTCTTTTCTGAAGTGGTTTTTCATATTCTGCATTATCTTTCTTAATTCATTCAAGCTGGTAATTTGTCTCTTCTTTGACATCTTCAGTCTTTTTTTTACTATTTGTTTTTTGAATTCTTTTTCTGGAAATTCACCCACTTCAGTGTCTGTGAGATCTGTTTTTGGGAAGATACAAAGTTTTGGAGACATTTTGTTGCCTTGGTTTCTTATGATTCTTGGTTTTCTTGTGTTGAATATTGTAAATCAATTGGGATAGAAATTTCTATCACTATAGTAGAGCTCTCTTTAGTAAGCGGGTTTTTCCCTGTGATGTGCCTTTGGCTTTGGACATGATTCAGTGCGCATGCTCCTACTCAACCTATTCGAAACATTAGGATCAGTCCCCAGAACTACCTTGAGTGCATGAGGCTTTGGAAGAATATCGAGATATAAATCATAACACATTATCATCACACTTGACTTATTTGAGTGTGATTTTCTTTAGTTTTTATAACAGTTGTTTTGAAATCTCTGTTAAGTCTGACATTTGGGCCCTCTCAAAGGCGATTTCTGTTGCTTATGTTTCTTTCCAGGTATGGATCATACTTTCCTTTTTCTACGTACCTCTCATAATTTTGTTGTTGTTGGAAATTGCAGGTTTTAGACATTATATTGTAGCAATTGTGTTTTCCTTTTTTCGAGACAGGGTCTTGCTAAATTGACCAAGCTGGCCTAGAACTCATGATCCTCCTGATTCAGTCTCTCAGGTGCAGGGACTCAGGGCATGCTATCTGGCTTATAGGACAACTCTGGATGCTTATTCTCGCCCAACTCTTCCCTGGGATTATTGTTCAGTGACTTGGATGAATCTTTCAGCAGAGCCTATTTTGTTCACATTGTGAAACTTCTCATATCCCTCTTCAGATCACCCTAAACTGATTTCCAGCATGGCTTTTTTTTTGACATTTTCCCTTCCCAATCTCTCTCTTAAACTGTCTGCCTGTATTGGGATCACACCCAGCTGTTAGCCTCCACTAATTGCTCTACTATTTTCAGCAGTGTTCTGAGGCAATAATTCCTCTATTTGCTTTTCCAGACTCAGTTCCTGTAGTGTATGTGCGGCCTTTTATCTTCAAGCTATCTTCTATCTTCTATCTTCAAGTGCATGGCAGTCAATCCAGTTCAGCCCCTTTGGGTGGTTTTGTTTCAGAGTTCTTCCAGCAAAATATATCCATATGAATTAGTCACTATCCCTAGCACTCAAAAGGGCAGATTCCCAGCAAAATGTGTGTGTGTGTGTGTGTGTGTGTGTGTGTGTGTGTGTGTGATGTCAGCAAACCCCATGATGCAGCAGCAGAACACTATCTTAGTCAAGGCAGGGGGACACATTGTGCCCTTTTCCAGCAGGACCCGGATTTCAGTCCTAAGTGGTGAGAATGGCGGTCTTCCTTGGCTGCCCTGTTTCAGCCCAACGGATAGTGATTTTTTCTTACATTTGTAATTTCAATATATTTTTAAAACCTCATGTTACTTTTTGCTGGCCAATCCCCTTCACTCCAAGACCATGTTATAATGAGTAATTCCTTTTATTAAACTTTTGCTCCCACACTGCAGAAGCTGGATGCTAGTGAATCTCCATGGGCTGCAGGAGGCTGCTCTGTGATCATCTGCAACGAGGAAGCAGAACCTCTCCTTCCGGCAGGATCTTCTAATTCCCCAAATCAGCTTTGGTGTCAAGAAGCAAAGAAAAAGCATTTAGAGACTTCCAGGTCCATTTTCAGAGAGTGGGCCAAAATTGTGTACTTGGAAGTAAGAAGCAATAAATTGATAACCAGTAAAAACTCAACTACCAGTCAACACAGAAATGTTAATGAGTTCTGATATCTTCATACAATGGACTGGTGGTCAGAATGAGTCAGTGTGGTGGTGCACGCCTGTAATCCCAGCAACTTTAGGAGGTTGAGGCAGGAGGATTACAATTTTGAGCCCTTGTGACTTAGAGAGACACTGTCTCAAAATAAAAATTAAACAAAAAAAGGCTGAGAGTATGGGCGTGGGTTAAATCTCCAAAAGTGACTGAAGGAGGGGAGGGAGAGAGAGAGAAAAAAAAAGAAAGGAGAGAGAATGAGAATATGAACTAATATACACCATGTGGGAGGATTTCACACAGTGTTGAATGAAAGAAGCTAGGCTGGAAGAAGGCTGTCTACATGTAAAATTCAGAAACCAGCAAAATGAGTCTTGGCTGTTAGAAGGATAGTGGTCATCTTTAGGGAGTGTGTAATGAGGGTGTTCACGGTGATGCGGAAAAGGAACAGCCTGATGTTAGTGATGTTACTGATCTGATTTGGGATCTGGTTTCACGAGTTTGTTCATTATGGGAAAATTCCTCAGGCTGAATATTTACAAATTTTGTATACTTTTACATACATGTGTGTCACAGATTCAGGAGTACCTTGGTTCATGAATTTAATTCTTTCTGCAATTTTGGTAGCAAACTGAATCGAACAAGAACCAAATCAAATTTCTCCATAAGGTCAACATTGACCCTAACCACTGAATTTGATTTGGTTTTTGTCCAATTCGGTTTGCGACCAGAATCGTGGAAGGAATTAAGTTCATGAACTGAGGTATCACTGCCTAGTTAAATAAAAGTTGACCTAAAAATGAGAGGGTATTTGCACATCTATGCTTACTGTAGCGTTAATCACCTTAGCAGAGGTGGAAGCAACATAAATATCCATGGATGGGTGAATGGAAAAGCATATAGCTCAGTGGTACAACACTTGCCTAGCATGGAGAAGGCCCGGGATTCCATCCCCAGTATTAAAAGAAAAAAAACAAAAAAGAAAAATTTGAATGAAATATTATTCAGCCTTTTAAAAGAAGGAAATTTTGTCATATACTACAGGGTAGATGACAATGAGCTAAGGAAAATGAGCTAAGTGGAATATGCCAGTCAAAAAAAGAAAAACATTACAAGGAAAAAAATATACACACAAGACAGTTAAGATAGTTATACTGCTAGCTTCTCTTATTTCCTTGAAAAGAATGTTTTGTGCTAATATTGTTTAGATGAGATATCATGCCTATATTTTGTACTCTGAGTAACTACTACAAAGACAACAATACACAATGTATCAACTATTGTAACTGTCCTACTAACCTGCTTTGAACCTCGGTTTCATTGTTTGTTTATCTTTTTTCTCTTTAAAGTAAAAAAAATAGGGCCAGTGAGATGGCTCAGCGGTGTAAGCGCCTGCCTGGCAAGCGCGAGGTTCTGAGTTCGACTCCCGGAACCCACAAAAAAAAAAAAAGAAAAGAAAAACTTTATACACTTTCATTTATAGTTAAAATAGTATCAGATTCCTAGCAGAACTGTGGTTGCCAGGAGTTGGGGAGTATGAGGTATAGGTATAGAGCTTGTTCAACAGGTATAGAGCTTCAGTTTTACCAGAGATACACCTGTTGCCTAACAAGATGCATTTAGTCAGCACTACTGTACTCCATGTTTTTTTTTAGTGGGTACCGAGAGTTGAACTCAGGACCTCGCACTTGCCAGGCAGGTGCTTGTGCCGCTGAGCCATATCACCAGCCCTACTGTACTGTATGTTTACAAATGCTTATGTTGGTAACCATGGTGATGAAGGTGTGATGTTACATGCCTTTTTTTTTTTTTTTTTTTTTTTTTGTGGGTACCGGAGGGTCGACCTCAGGACCTCGTGCGCCAGCAGGCGCCCGTGCCGCTGAGCGATATCACCAGCCCCTTTTTCGTATGTGGGTTCCGGGAGTCGAACTCGGGCTCTCGCGCTTGCTGGGCAGGCGCTTAAGCCGCTGAGCCATCTCACCGGCCCAGTTACATGCTTTTTAATGACAATTAAGCAAAATAAATAATTTCTTAAACAAAATAAATGAAGTTCACATCCTTTTCCTACAAAACCTTCCCTCAACTCTGAAAACATAGCCCACATAAAACTCCATCTGCTGGAGGTTACCCTACTGTTCAAGGCTGCAGCATCTTGTGGGCATCCAGCCAGACCAAGGTTTGGCCAACAAGTCCAACGACCCTGGAGATGGTTTGCAAATTCCCGGGGTCCTAGGAAGGAATCCTACCACCCCAGACAGAACTGGGCTTCATATAGTCTCCAATTCTTTTTCCAAAAATGGTGCCAAAGGCTAGTTTGGGGACAATTTGTGCCCACATTGCTTTCTTCCATGAGAGAAAGAGACGATCCGAACTCTCTTTGGAAAGCAAGCTTAATAAACATGTGTGTTGTGCTCCCTTTGTGCCAGGGCCTCTTCTGAGATCTAAATACTCTCTGTTTAGGTCCTCTCTATATCTACTATACAGACATAGAGAACAGAGAATCTGGCTGAGGCCACAGAGTCAGCAAGTGAACAAGGAAGAATTTAAGTGCAGGCGGACTGGGGTCGTAGTCGATCTTCTTTTTTTACCCATTCAGATATTCTGCGGCTCCCCTGTGGCCTGCTTTGGAGCACTAAATCAGGGTTCAACATACAACTAATTAAGGAGTTGGGGATGAGATCTGCTTTGCCTGTGCTTACCCGACTCTGGGGCAGGATGGGGACCGTGTCTCTTATTTTACAACCAGAGGTTCAACCCATGGGAGCCTTTGTGACCCACATGAGGCTGCTTCTTCAGATTTTTGGGAGCTGGGAAGCCATATGAACCCAGTTTCTGCTGATCTGTGGGAAGGCTGTTGCCCAAATTCTCCACGGTGGGCAGGATGATTTTCATAGTCCTTGCATTGTTTGGAAGCAGGTTCCTCCCACTCTCAGTGCCCAGCTGACATTTAAGAGGCCGTATTAGGTCATCGTGTGAGGCATAGCGAGGAAAGAGTGGGTGGAGGTGAAGCTCACATAGTCAACTCTACCCTCCTCACACACATTCCCAGGCCTGTTCCTCACAGAGCAGCTCCCTGGACTCAGACCATGGCTGTCCTGTTGCCGGTGTTGCTCCTGAGCCTGCCCATCTTTTTCCTGGGAGTCTTTGCCTGGGCTGTCTTTAAGCATTTACTCACTGCAGAAGTCCCCTCTACCATGAAATATCCTGTCAAGTTCAGATTTCTGCATTGCATGATCATATACGTGGTCATTTTGGTGAGTTTACTTTCAGCCCCCACCATGAGTTGGGGGTGCTATCTCTGTACCTTTCCTCTTTCATTTCCCTTCTCCCTCTTTCTCCATATCCCCCCAAGACAGAGTTTGTTGCATTTTTTGTATGTTATTCTTTTTCTCCCTGTCTCCTCATTTCCTTCCTTCCCTCCTTATTTTCCTCCTTCCCTCCTCTGTACCTTCCTTCCCTCTCTCCTTTCTTCCCTCTCTTTTTCCCTTCCTCCTTCCCTCTGCCCTTCCTCCATACTCTCTCTACCCTCCCTAGCTCCGCACTTCTCTTCCCTCAGTATCAGCCATTTACCAAGTGCCAATCATCTGGTCCTTTTCTGAGGACTGAAAACAATTTTAAAACCAGTCTCTGCACATCAAGGGCTTGATGGGGATGGGCATTTTCTTCAGCGAGGTGCTCTTCTCCCTCCAAATGCTTACCTGCCTCCAAGTGTTTGCCTTGTCTAAGTGTAAACACCTTGAGGGCAGAGACTATTTTATCTAGCTTCTTTAGCTAGGCCCCCAAATACAGAGACTGGCACCTCAAATGTAATATTTTTTGATCAATTTATAAATGAATTCAGCCAGCCTTTCAGGGTGACCCTGCTAGCGAGGCTCTGAACAGGGCTACGAGATGAAAGGGTGATTGCATACTAGCATCTACTCACAATTACAGTAGATTGAGAAAGAATAATTTTCCTTGAGGTAATGCCAATGTCCCAACTTTGGATGGGGACCCAAAAGAGGCCAAAGTGTTCGCGATGAATTACCTCCAAGGACCACTGTGAATGACGAGGTGAGGTGGTGCAGAGGTAATAAGCATCAGCAGCAGCCAGAATGTTCATGCATTTTATCACTGCCTCTCACTAGATGTGTGATCATGGGCCATTTGTTTAATCTTTCTGTGTCTTAGTTTCTTCCTCTGTAAAATGGGGGCAATAGTATCTATCACATCTGGCTGGTAAAAGCATCAGATTATATGTATGGTGGTTAAGCTTAATTACGTAAATTTCATTGGACTTGGGAGCCACTTGGGAGCAAACTTCTGAGTGTCTAGATGGGTCATACAGGCAGGACTTTGGATACTGTATTTGTCCCTCTGCCTCTTCTTTTCTGACACTGTTTCCCTCTCTGCTTCTTGGCTGCTATGAAGTGAGCAGCTATCCTCTGACATGCCCTTCCATCTTGCTGTTTTGCCTTGGAGCCAGCTGAGCATGGGCTGAACTCTCTGAAAATGTCAGCCAAAGAAACCTCTCTTCCTTGGAGCCACCCCAAGGAGAGGCCATCTGGGCTGTAACCTTCGAGTTGTGGGGGTTATTTTCTCCCAGTGATGGGAAAGTGATAAATACAGAAAATTGGTACCAGAGAAGTGGGGTTATTGCTATGACTGTACCTGATCATCTGGTCCAGATGCCTTTGGAATGGGTTTGCAGGTGGAGTTTGGAAAAATTTGGAGATGGGGTCTTAAGAAGTCCTAAAAGGCTGTAAATAGAACTTGATGGGTGATTCTGGTCAGAGCCCAGAATACCAGAACCCTGATATGAATGAGAAAAGTAAAGGACAACCTCATGAGGTTTAGGTTGAGAGTGAAGATTCTTTTGGGAGTTCCTCTAGGGGCTATGTATGTTACACCCTGGCAGAAAACCTGAATACATTTTACCTATGTCCTGAGACTTTAAAGGCTATAGACTAAATGATCTGGTAAAGAAAATGTCAAGGCAGCCCAACATTCAGGCTGTGGCGTGGGTACTACTGGTTGGTTTTGGCCATTTTTATAGTGAGAACTGAGAGAAAAACTCAGGGCAGAAAAATTTTAAAAATTTTAATTTTGGCCTAGAAAGGGCTGGCGAGATAGCTCAGCAGCATAAGTGCCTGCCTGGCAAGCGCGAGGTCATGAGTTTGACTCCTGGTATCCACATAAAAAGGAAAAAAGGGCTGGTGATATCGCTCAGTGGCATAAGTGCCTGCTGGCAAGCGCGAGGTCCTGAGTTCAACCCCTGGTACCCATATAAAAAAAAATTGGCCTAGAGAGAAGCATAAGTAAATTTGGGGCAAAGGAGGTATGGCTGCTGAAGAGATTAGTGCCATTAAAAAAAAAAAGTACTTTGTACAGGAACAAGAAAAAAAGATGCCTTGAAGACATCCAGGAATCAGCAATACCCCATCCATTGCAGTCTCCAAGTTGCAAAAGTGCAAACATTTTATGTAAAAAGAGAGTCCCTGGGTCCCCTGCTCAAGAAGGGCTGCTAGGGAATTGGTTCCCTGTGATTCATTCCACTGTGTTTGCCAATCCAGACACTTAGAGGCTGCTCTCAACATGGTCCAAGAGGGTCTACTGCTTGTGCTGGCAGCAGACCTTGGTGTTGTCCACATGGTGGTGGTTTTACTGGTATACAGAATGCACTAATTGTGGGTTCAGGGAGACTTCCACTCAGATTTCTAAAGAAGACCCGGTAGGCTAGACAAGGAGCTCCAGAGAGGGCAAGTTGTGGAAATGAAGCCTAAAGTGCTGTGGAGATCCCAGGAAGTTGGAGATGCCAGGAATGTGACTGTAGAATGTCTATTGAGACAAACTGTGGGCTTCGAGTGGAACAAGCCAAATAAAGAGATGGCGTAGGCTGCAACCTTCAAGGCTATAGGAGTGGAGTTGTCCAACCCCTTTGGAAATTGCATCTCCTTATCACGTGTCTAGATGCTGGGCATGAAGCTACAGGACTTAATATTTGCCCTGTTTCATTCTGGTGTTCTTTTTTTTAATTTTTTTTATTTTTTTTTTATTTTTACCTCCCATTCCTTCCTTTTAGGATGCAAATATTTACTCTGTGGCATTGTACATGGGGATTATGTAACTTGCTTTTGATTTTTTTGCAGAGGTTTACAGCTAAGATTTGCCTTGAGTTTCTGAAGAGACTTTGATTTGGACTTTCAAAAGATGCTGGAATTCTTGAGACTTGTGTGGAAGGGATTATTACATTTGTGGTTCTACTCGGGATAGTTGTAACATGTTAGATGGAATTATTAATTTGTTACTGTGTTTACTTGGTGTATCTTATTACCCTGGGCATGTGCTTCCCTGGAGGTTAAGCTGTCTCAAGACAGTGGACCCAGATAGAATTACAGGCTAGTTTGTGGCCCCAGGAACTAAAAACAGGTATCTTTGTGGTCCAGAAAAACTGAGATCTTCCAACCTTTAGTGCAGTGATGGTGAACCTTTTAGAGACTGAATACCAAACTGCAACCCAAAACCCACTTATTTATTGCAAAGTACCAACATTGCAATTAAACCCGAATACTAAGGTTTTAGTTTAGAAAAAAGCAACTCATACATTAACATCTTTTGTCCTAAAATAAAAACACAGTAACACACGTGCCATAGGTTTGCCACCTCTGCTTTAGTGTTTTTCTTCAAGAGAAGCTTATAAGCTAAGCACCTGCTGATGACAGCTGCTACGGGCTGCTTACAGGGTATCAGCAATGGGTCTAAGGTTGGCTCTGAAGCATGAGATCAGCTTGTGAGTTCTCTGTGTGGCTCTCCAGCTCTGGGTCCTCCAAGGGCACACTGCTCATGATGATGTTGAGAATGGTGATATTCGAGTGGTTAATGTCCATGTGCTCCCAGAAAAAGATACCCAAGGGAAGGAGAAGAAGTTTAAGGAGGATGAGAAAAACTAAAAAGTTTCTATGATCCAGAAATCAAGAGCCTAGACATCAGACAACTCTGGTCTGAGCCTTGAATGTCCCAGTTATCAGCTTTGAAACCCCACTTATTTTTAGATAATTTTCTTTATTAATACATGTGTGTAGTACATAATGTTTAGATCACTTGTGGGGAGTTGATACATGTACGTAATACATCTTAATTCCTTTTTTCATCCTCTTTCCCTTCCCTCTCTCCCTCCTCCATCCATCTCTTGATCCTCTTCCTTTTTGGTACATGTTAGCAGTACCTAAGGTTTACATTGCTTATGGGGAGTTGGTACATGTACCTAATGCATCTTTTTTTTTTTTTTTTTTTTTTGGTACTAGAAATTGAACTCAGGACCTTGTACTTGCCAGGCAGGTGCTGTGCTGCTGAGCTATATCCCTGGCCCCATAACACATCTTAATTCCCTTTTTTCATCCCCTTCCCTCCCTACTCTCCTTCTTTCTCCATCTTTTGTTTCCCTTTCACTTTGAGAAAGATCTACCTCTCTACTTCTATTATCTATCTTTCATTTTGCTCTTTATTTATAGTTTGGGTTTTTCACGTAAGAGAAGTCATGTGATAATTAAGCTTTTGCATGCGATTTATTTCACTTAACGTTATGGTCTCAAGTGTATCTATTTTCCTACAAATAACTTGTTTATCTTTCTCTATGGCACAATAGTATTCCATCATGTGTAAATACCACATTTTCTTTATTCATTCACCTGTCGATGGACATATAGGGTGCTTTCAAGATGTAGCTATTACGTATTGCATTATAAACATGGGTCTGCATGTATCACTGTAAAATGATATTTTTAACTCTTTAGAGAAGATACTCAATACATGTAGTCCACTTAGTACATAAAATAAGACGCCTTGTAATTACGCTTCACAAAATATTCAAATATTGGCTTATTTGTAATTAGAGAGACCATGTTAGTTTAAAAACACACTTGGTAAATAAGTAAACCTTGCGATATTACTCACGCCTTCTGAGCGCACCACATCAACATTGATTACATCATTCTTATCTTCTGAACACAAGCACGGCTTAGGAATATTCAGTAACCCAGAGTTCAGGGAATGCAATGATGAGTGTTAACGTAAGTGTCCAAACAGATTTGCTAAGTAGGGCAGGGTACAGTCTAGCACAGAGCCAAAGAGGTTGAAGTTACTGGCCAAATGCCTTTGACAATCGACTTTGTTCAATTCAGTGTCTTCTTTATACTCAGCCCTCTGCAAATTCACATCCATATCAGCCTTTGGTGCTTTAACACCACAAAGCAGGTAATTTATAAACTAGGGAAATATGTTTGGCTTACAGGGAGGTTGTGAAGGACAGGAGCATGGCACCAGCACTGGGTTGTGGCGTGGCGCCTTGTGTCATCCCTGGCAGAAAGGGAACCTTAACTGTGCTTGCAAGACAGAAAAACACAGGCTGAACTCACTCTTTTGTCAGGAGCTCACTCCAGAGATAACTCAGCTGCTCCCTCCATGGTGGACTGAATCTATTCAGGAGGCCACTACTTTATCACCTTGGAAATGTGCCACCTCTAAATACTGTTGGAGTGGCAATGAAATTTCAGCATGAGCTCTGCGGGGGACAAATATTAGAATCACAGCAACATCATTGTTCATTTAAGACATTATGGCTGGGGAACCTGAAAACCCAACTCCCTACCTGAACACAACCTAGAGCTCACCAAAATGCAAAAAGCCCATTATACATGCAGGAGGCGGGAGAGAAACACGAGAAGCCTTAGTTGTAGTGACTGGGGGAGACCTGCCTTCATGATCCTAACTTCTTTTCCACATCACCTTCTTCCTCTTGTCTCCAACAGGGGGACATACTAGAGAAGTTGAGAATTTGTTCCATGCCCAGATTTGTCTGCTTTGTGCATGACAGACTGACCATAATAAAGAAGGACCCTAACGTGGTGGTGACCAACATGCGCTTTGGGACAATTCCTGTGAGGCTGTTCCAGCCCAAGGCAGCATCCTGTAGCCTCCGGCGAGGTGTTGTCTTTTACCACGGAGGAGGTGGAAAGTTCGGCAGCTTGGGTAAGGAGCTCCCCTGTGGTGTGGGAAAGGAAAGACCTTTGGACACCAGAGCTTCACCCAGGATCCCAGGAGAAGCTCCCAGAATGAGTCAAAGACAATCAGCACTGGGAGTTTCTGCAGGGCAGCACAGGCTCATGGCTTGGGGCTCACTTCAGCTGATGGGTGGCCACCTCCACAGGCAATGGCTCCTATTATGTGACAGTCTGGGTCCTGGTAGGAACAGCAGTGTCTCAGTGGAGTGGTCACTGCCCTGGGAGTGACTCCTCATTCCCCTTCCATTCACAGCCACCATCTGTCCTGTCTGTTTCACAGTGACCCCTACCCATGCACTGCCCTCCACTCTGCAGGGCCACTGGGACCCAAATCCATCTTCTCTTGCCCACACTCTTCACCCCTGGATCCCACAACTTGTCCCCTGCTTCACCTCTCACCCCTACATCTTGCCTCTGCCCACAGAGGGATCCTTTAAAACAACTTGGAGCTTGTTCCTGCTGTGTTTCAGCCTCTCCTGCAGCCCTCTGTGGGCCCCAAACCCATCCCCTCAAACCTGGTGGCCCACCTTCTGCCCTCCCTCTGCTGCATCCCGTGCTCAGTGCTGTGTTGCAGATGCATCAGGCGCTTCCACTGTGCCCTTTACACTTGCAATGCCATCAGGCTCTGACTTTGTTTGGCTGACGACCCCCTTTCTCTGGTCTGATCAAATGGCCCTTCCAAAGTGGCTATACTCACAAGATCAGATCTCAGGGTTTTCTCTGACCTGCCCTGGACCCTGTCTCATCCCCGACCTCATCCTCATCAAATGTCTCTATAGCACATGTCACAATCTAAGCTGATCTTGGTCTGCCCGTGCTCCGTTTACTGTCTGAGAATTAGAACTTCAAGAACTTCAAGAGTGCAGGAAAGACTGCTATTGTCTTGCCCTCAGTGCCTGGTTCCTGTTTTTATTGTTTAAATGAAGGAATAAATGAATGCATGAATATAACTAGATGGATGGATGGGTGGATGGCTGCAAAAAGGGACTGGTTTTCTAATGAATAAATGGATTGATGCATGCACGTATACATTGACATCAAAATTTGTCCACCTAGAAAGGCCACCCTTTCCCCTTCTACAAACGCCTTTTTTTTTTTTTTTTTTTTTTTTTTGGGTACCGGGGGGTCGACCTCAGGACCTCGCGCACCAGCAGGCGCCCGTGCCTCTGAGCGATATCACCGGCCCCTTTTTCGTATGTGGGATCCGGGAGTCGAACTCGGGCCCTTGTGCTTGCCGGGCAGGCGCTTAAGCCGCTGAGCCATCTCACCGGCCTACAAACGCCTTTAAAAACAGTATGTCCTTACTGCCACCTGGTGGTAATAATTGCTATCCATCACCAGCTATCGTTTTATATGAAGCTGTGGCCACGGTGCCCTTTCTATTCAGAACTTAACTACGAGGGGCTGGTGAGATAGCTCAGCGGCATAAGCACCTGCCTGGCAAGCGCGAGTTCCTGAGTTCAACTCCCGGTACCCACATACGAGAAAAGGGCTGGTGATATCGCTCAGCGGCACAGGCGCCTGCTGGCACGCGAGGTCCTGAGTTTGACCCCCGATATCCACAAAAAAAAAAAAAAAAAGAAAAAAAAAAGAAAGAAATTAACTACGAATATCTCCTATCTGTGGGATCCACTCTATGGGAACTTCTTCCTTCTCTTAAGCCCTAGGTCAGTGGTGGTGAACCTATGGCACTTGTGCTGAAGCTGGCTGTTTGTTATCATTGAAAGCTCTTAAAGTTTTGCCATCATTGCTGTAGATTCTCCATTGTCCAGGTGCTTGCCTATGCTGAAGCACAATGTTACGTGTAGAGGTGAAAGCAGGAACAGGTCATCAATTGTTTACTGAGCACCCACTTAGCATTAGACCCTTTGCAGGCACAGGGGACACAGAGGAGAATAAGAAAGACCCAGGTTCTACTCTCAGGGGCTTCTCAGCCAGTGAGAGGCTGGACTATGCAGGAGAATTAATTTAAGTTGGTAGTTTCTCATTTGGATCACCCAGCTGAAATAGAGTGTGACACGGATTCTTTGCAACTGAGTCCCTTTCATCAGACCAAGTGTTTCCAAGAAGGCTGCATTAGAGCCCAGACCCATGAGGAGCAGCCGGGACTACAGAAAGGGAGCAGGTTGGGGCATTCTGAGCCAGGGGAGGGACCTAAGACAGCCCTGTGAGGCAGATGCCTCAGGCTCAAAAATGAGGGGAAAAAAACACTTAGTCATCAGGGCAAGTAATATTGCACATCAGTGAAATATTTAAAAAATAATAGTAATGCAAAAACTATGATGAGCAAAGTATCAAAATTCATATACCAGCAGGACTCAACAGGGCGAGTGATTTATACAAGTGGAAAGTCAGAGCCTATTTATAACTTTGATTATTTTGCTCATCATGGCATGTTTTAGGGTTAATTTTGATGTCCTGCATCAAAATACTGCATCATAATATCTCTCTGGAAGGCTGAGTGTCCCGGGGCCCGGATTTTGCACCCGTAGCTGATGCCGCATTTGGCCCAGCCTGACCCAGCCCAGCTCATTCTAAGCAGCAGGGCAACAAGGGTAGAGCTCTGAAGCAGAGGCAGCTTGGGCCCTGGGGGAAGAAGGAAGTCAGGGTGGCAGGGCAGGCAATGAACCTGGACCAGTTGGCAGGGCCCAGGTCATGGCCTGCACAGGTCTCGGTCTTGGCTGTCTTAACCTCCCCTGGGAGTTTTAAGGTCCTACCCACCCCAGCCTTCCCCCAGGCTCTTTGAGTCCCTCTCTAGGGTGGTCCCAGGCCTTGGGACTCTAAAAGTTCCCAGACGAGCTAATGTGTAACAGGACTGTCACTCACTGGTACCGATCTTTGTCATAGGTGCTGACCCCTGACTCAGCTGACCCTTTAGTGCATCTGTCTCCATTTCTGCTCCATCATCCCACCCCTTCCAGCCCTGATGACTATTCTCCCATCTCACAAGCTCCCCTGAGCATAGGAATGACCTGCTGTGATTCAGAAGATTCTGACGCCTGAGCCCCCGTCCATAGATCCTCATCACAGAGGTTGGGATCAGCCTGGCAGGTGACGTGGACAAGCTCCCTGCTGTCTCTGCGTGTTGATAGCAGGACATGGGAAGGGCAGTTGGAGGAGCACTTGGGATGTTCTAGGACTGGAACTGCAGCCACGTGCCCTGCCCACTAACGTGAATGGATCTGCCTTCTAGAACTTCAGATACATGATCTTTTTAGTACTTATGTCTCAACCAGTTACCCCTCATCAATATCAATACACAATATTATTACTATTCCCAGCAGGCATGCCCAACTTGCTTAGTCCTGGCATTATGCATGTTAGATCCCCAAACGTTCCTGTTTCCCCACTCCCTCCCTGTAAGATTGTACATTGCAGAAAGTGAACCCCAAGGTCTAATCCATCCTGGGCATTTATG
The DNA here is from genome assembly GCA_028451465.1 of Erethizon dorsatum. Classification (NCBI taxonomy): domain Eukaryota; kingdom Metazoa; phylum Chordata; class Mammalia; order Rodentia; family Erethizontidae; genus Erethizon; species Erethizon dorsatum. Next base: position 126,290,086 of record CM051827.1, on the reverse strand, counting down.
AGATTGGGGCCATGTGTCTGGCTTTTCCCAGACAGAGTCTGCCGGAGTCACTTCAGAGGTGGCCAGAGTAGGAACAGATAGGACATCACCCCATACCTACATGGTGACTGCTCTCCCTGGGGCTGGGTGAGGAGATGCTGGTCCTTCCTCATGGGCTACACCGGGCCTGGTTTTTTCTTGCAGATTTTTACCACAACCTGTGCAGTTACCTGGCCCGGGAGACAGACTCCGTGGTCTTGTCTGTGGGGTGAGTTTCTGCGACAGTGCTCAGCTTTTCCATGGGGGAAGAAGGTATGGGGGTGGGGGTTCCTGGATGATTGTAGAACAAAGAGCAAGGCCTGACCTGAGAGGTGCTCATGCACATGTGTCTGCAGCACAGACGCAGCTCTGTTCAAGGCAGTGCAGGCTTGGAAAGATTCCTGCTGCAGAGTGGTGCATAGATCAGCCCCGTGCAAGTGAAACGTTCTTTACAGGGCCTGAGCTGCTTTGGAGAGTGGCCAATGAGTAAATGCTACAGAAGGGCACACTATGCTGTGAATAAATCTTAGTAGTGTGATACTAAGGGAAAACAACTTTTTAAAATTTAATTAAGCTTGATTCTTTTAAAGTTAATTATTTTTACTTTTTATTAGCATATATTTACAATATGCAATAGTGATGTTTGTTTTAGGGAATTGGTACATGCATACAACATATTTTGATAATTTTGATCCCTTTACTCTCCTCTCGGACTTCCCTTCCCCTGATCCCCTTCCCCATCTCAAAAAGTCTGCCTTCCATTTTTTTTAAACTATCTCTCCTTTATTTTACTCATTTCTTTATTACTTATGGGGATATTTAGCTTTCTGTGTCTGACTTATTTCACATAGCTTTCTGGTCTCAAATTCCACCCATTTTCCTGCAAATGGTATTGTTTGAATCTTCTTTATGGCTAGATAATAGTCCATCGTATGTGTACATACACACCATGCTTTCTTTCTTCTTTCCTCTGTTGACAAGCATGTAGGCTGTTTCCAGAGGTTAGCTGTTGTGAATGGCATTGGTGTAGGCATGGGTATGCATGTATCACTATAGTATGATGCTTTTAATTCTTTTGGAAATGTATCTAGGAGAGGAATAGCAGAGTCAAATGGAATTCCTATTTTTAGTTTTTGAGAAATTTCCAAATTGATTTTCATAGTGATTATAGTAGTTCATACCCCCTGCACTGGGTAAGGTCTCCTTCTTTCTGTATATCCTCGCAAACATTTGTTGCTATTATGCTCTTGACAATAGCCATTCTGCCTGGAATAAGATAAAATTTTAGAGTTGTTTAGATTTTTATTTCCCTAATGGCTAAAGACAATGAACACTTTTCTCCTTGTACTTTCTAGCCTTTTGTGCTTTTTTTGAGAATTGTATATGAAGTGTGTTTGCCTATTTTTTGATTGGACCATTTGGCTTTTGGAGGTCAAGCTTTGGTTTTTATACATTCCAAATGTTAATCCTTTATCAGAAGAGTAGCTGGCAAAATTCTTTCCCACTCTGTACATTGTCTTTTCACTCTGTTGATTGGCTCCTATGTGCTCTTTAATTTGATATAATCCCATCCATTGATTCTTTATACTGTTTCCTGTGCCATCAGAGTTCTGTTCATAAAATCTTTGCTTGTCTCTGTGGCTTCAAGTGTTTCTCCTTTGTTATCTTTCAGCAGTGTTCATGTTTCTGTTTTATATATAGGTCCTTGATCCATTGTGGTTTGATTTTAGTATTGAGAGATATGGATCTAGTGAGTTCTGTATTTGGATAACCAGTTTTACCAACACCATTTTTTTAAGAGGTTATGACTTCTCCAAGGTATGTTTTTGGCTTCTTTGTTACAAATTAGATGGTTGAAGATACATGGGATTTGTTTCTCTGCCTTCTGTTCTATTCCATTGGTCTACACGTCTATTTTTGTGTCAATACCATGCAGTTTTTGTTACTACAGCTTTGTAGTATAACTTGATAACCAGTATTGTGATGTCTCCTGCTTTGCTCTTTTTGCTAAGGATTGCTTTGTCTATTCTGAAATCATTCTATATGAATTTTAGGATTTTTTCTAGTTTTGTGGAGAATGTTGTTACTTTAATAGGGATTGCAATTAATCTATAGATGGCTTTTGGTTAAGTGGCCATTTTAACAATATTAATTCTGCTGATACAAGAACAAGGCATATCTTTCCATTTTCTATTGTCCTCTGTAATTTTCTTCAGAATTCTGTAATTTTTATTATAGAGGTCTTTTACCTCCTTATTTAAGTTGATTTATAGGCATTTACTTTTTCTGAAGCTATTGTGAATGAAATTGTTTTCCTGATTTTTTTCTTAGTGTGTTTGATATTGGTGTATAGTAATGCTATTGATTTTCTTGTGTGATTTTTGTATCCTGAAACCTGATCCTTTTAAAGTAAAGGTAAAAACTAAATAAAAAAGAATATCTTTTAAGAATGCACATGGATACAGCAAAAGGATGTAGAAAGGAAAGAAGTGATGAATCTAAAATTCAGGGTAACCCTACTCTCAGCTGGGGCAGCATCAAGGTAGGGGAAGATGGTAGGGGTAGAGAGGGTTGGCTTAAGATCATGACCAAGGCCCTGCCATGGTTGTTTTGATGGTTCTGCAGGTACTCATTACATTATTAAAATAATTCCCTATTTACCTGCTTACCTACCTGCCAGCTGTGCAGAAATCAAAGTGGAGAGTTTCTAAAGATACAACTCTGGTTCTTTGAGGGGTGTCTTATTTACTTTTCTCATTGCTGAGACAAAATACCCAACACCCACAAGTTAATGGAGGAAAGGTGTATTTAACTCACAGTTTGTAGAGGTTTCAGTCCATAATCGGCTGCCTCCAAGGCAGGGTGGCACAGCAGACAGGCATCACAAAGGAGAAACAGTTCATGGTGGGCAGAAGGTAGCAAAGCAACAAGGGATGACCACAGCTCTTTCTATCCCTTATATCTTATCCAGGCTGCTTAGGGCGGGTAGCCTCATAGCCTTACTCCTAGTGTCCTTGATCCTAGCACTGAACCATGAATCAATTCCAGCATCACACACTCTAGATCCAGCCACTTCTGAAAAAATCCCACCATGACCCCTTGAGGCTTTGAGGGGACATCTAAACACCAGCCATAACAAGGGGGAAAGTTTTCTGTGGGTAGAGGAGCCATGGGAGCTGGTTTTGCTCCAAGGGACCATAACATACCAGGTTAGGCAAGTGAGAAAAATTAAGAATCACCATGTTACGGTTTCCCTCTCCAGTGGACCCCTTCTAACTTTGACTGTCCCAAGGCTGGGTATGCAGTGCAGCTGTGTGATTGAACAAGTAAATCTTTATCCTCTCCAATGAGATCCTCCAAAGGAGCATCTTTCCAGTACTTAGTGTTCTACCCCCACCAGCTGCTGTTTTGTCTGAAATTCCACCACTGGAACTCAATCTCCAAAGGCCTTGGGAATAATGCAGGTCCCTTGAACGGGGAGCACAGAAAGCTGTGAGTGAGAGCCTGTAACTATATTTTGTGGGAAAGTGCTCACTACATCATTAAGAGACATGGCCCATGGGACAGAGCAGTTCCAACAGATCAATTGGTGGATTGAATTAGTCAGAGGAAGGGCTTGGGGCTGCCAGAGGCAGCAGTGGGTGGTGCCTAGGAGATGCCGGAGAGATGCTGAAACCTATGGAGATATCCAAGGTGTCTTTGTTTCCTGGCTTCTACACAAGACATAAGTGTGAAAACCTACCCAAACACTTGAGTTTCAGTTCAGATAGTTAATATCTGATGAGTTTCTTAGTCAGCATGTGTGTTATAACCAATTACCATATACAGGATGGCTTACTGTGTTAGTTAGCTTTTTATCATTGTAAAACATACCTAAGATAACCAGCCTGGGAAGAGAAATGGTTTGTTTTTGTTTTGAGCACACAATTTTAGAAATTTCAGTCCAAAATTGGTTCATTCCACTTCACTAGGCTTATGGTAGAGCAAAATCACTCACCTCTTGGCCAGGGGAGTGGGGAAAGAAACAGTTCATTTCAAGGGAACACTTCAGTGACCTAAAGATCGCACATTAAGTCACACCTTAAAGTTTCCACTACCTTTCAAAGCATCAACCTGGGACCAGAATCTAACACATAGGCCTTTGGAGAACTCTTATGATCCAAATGATAGGATTATTCTCCCTAGACCCCAAAGTTCCATGTCCACCTTACAATGCAAATTGTCTTATATCCATCTCCAGGAGTTCCCAAATTCAAAACCTATACAGCATTTCTCAGAACTCCTGACTCTGAGCTGGTTCTTCATATTCAGATAAAATGAGGCTACTCTTCTTTACTACTTAGGGTCATTCTGAGGACGCAACCAGGTTACTCTCCTAGGGGGTGGTGGAGGACACCATTCAAACACCTGCAGTGCACCCGTGCACACCTGTGCTTTGTTCTTTCTTTCCTTCTTAGGTACCGGAAGTTGCCTGACTACCATTACCCTATTATTTACCAGGACTGCCTGAATGCCACCATCCACTTCCTGAAGGGCCTGAGATCCTATGGAGTAGAACCCTCCCGGGTGGTAATATGTGGGGAAAGCATGGGGGCATCAACTGTGGCCATGGTCACTCAGACCTTGGTGGGCAGAACCAATCTTCCCCAGATCCAGGCTCAGATTCTGATTTCTCCATTTCTCCAGTTATTGAATTTGCAGTTACCATCCTTTCGTCAAAAGAAAAATATTCCATTACTCACCCAAGAGATACTCATGAAACTTTTGTGTAAATATATGGCCATTGACTTCTCCTGGCAAGATGCCATTTTGAATGGTAATTGTATATCCCCAGAGAACTGGAAGAAGTACCAGAAATGGCTCAGCTCTGACAACATCCCCAACAGGTTCAAAAACAAAGACCAAGAACCCCAGTTTCCCGGGCCTTTTAATGAGACTGCTTATCTGGAAACCAAACATCTCTTTGATGTAAGAAATGCACCTGTCCTCGCAGATGATGAGATAATCGCTCAGCTTCCTGAGGCCTTCCTGGTGAGCTTTGAGCACGACATCCTCCGTGATTACAGCTTGCTTTACAAGAAGCGCTTGGAAGACCAGGGGGTCCCAGTGAGCTGGTACCATGTGGTAGATGGCTTTCATGGATGCATACTTTTATTTGATAGGAAGCCTTTCTCTTTCCCATGCTCCCAGGATACTCTGAATTCTGTGGTCAGTTACATAAAGGGCAAGTGAAGGGCTGTGTGTGTAGCTCCCTGTTAGAGCACTGGCCTAACATATAAAAGCCCTAGATTTGACCCTCAACACTACATAAAAGTTAACTTTTAGAAATGAAAGAGGTATATGATAGTAACCCTTTAGCCCTAAATAATGTGAGACAAAGTTGCCTGAGTAACAAGACAGGGCCTTTGCTGATTTTTATTTTATTATGGAAGGAGATGCTGAATCTATCATGGCCAAGGTGTGAAGGATGAGACAGAAGCGAAGAACTGCCTAGCTACGTATTCCAGGAAACCCAAACTCAATACTAACAACGGCCACTCTTGTCCTAGAAACATTCTGTAACTTTCTTAATCAAGTGACATAAATATTAATAGGAGAGAAAATTGCTTGTAAAATTTTTTAAAAAATCTAATCCATAAGGTCTATGCAGAATAAATGCCAACAACTTATCACATTGTCCATGGTGAACCCATAACCAGGATGACAAAACATTGGTGATTCAAGGGCTTTGCTGGAGGTGGGGTCACCTCATTGCTCCTGAGTCAGGGCCACTGGTCAGATCCCAGCTTGGACTGGCTCCAAATCACCTGACCTGTGCTCTTGCAGCCATTTGCAAAACCCCTATTTGAGGCCTTGAGGGGAGGAAACAACTCCTCACTTGAGTGGAGCCTCGAGTGCCAGGTAGCCTTCAAGACTTTAAAAAAATTGTTGTGTGTCCCTGCCTTGGCACTTCCTGATGTTAACAAGCCTTTCCAGTTGTTTGTACATTAAAAAAAAAAAAAGGCACTGTGCGGGGTGTTTTGACTCAGACTTTGGGGCTTTGGAGGTGCCCCATGGCATATTTGTCAAAGAAATTAGACCCAGTGGCAACTGGGTGGCCCCTTTGCTTGCGGGCTACTGCGGCCACTGCAATCCTGGTGAGAGAAGCTGATAAGCTGACTGTGGGACAAAAATTAAATGTGTTTGTTCCTCATGCTGTGGGGACTTTGCTGAGAGGACCTGGTGGTAAATGGCTTTCAGGAACTAGACTGGCTCAATACCAAGGTGTTCTTTTGGAAAATCCCAGACTAACTATTAAAACCATTCAGGCTCTCAACCCAGCCTCCCTTTTGCCCACGTCCTTGGAGCCACCTGAACATGACTGTGTGGAGATAATGAAAGCAGCCTGCTCATCCCGACCGGGTTTACAGGACACGCCCCTCCAGAACCGTGACCTGACCCTGTCTTCAGATGGCAACAGTGTGGTGATTGATGGGGTTCAGAGGGCGGGAGCAACAGTTGTCACCCTTGAACAAACCATCTGGTCTGAGGGTTTGCCTCCTGGGACATCAGCTCAGAGAGCTGAGCTGATTGCCCTCACCTGGACTCTCAAAATAGGAAACGACATTAAAAACTCACAAGAGACATTAAACCTATTATAGGCTGTTTGGCTACCCACCAAAGTGGCCATAATTCACTGCCATGGGCACCAGAAGGACAATTCTATGGAACCTAGAAGAAACCGGGCAACAGACTTTGTGGCTTAACAGGCTGCCACGGGGGAGCCCATGTACCAGTGGTCCCTTTTCTTAAGCTGCCCAAATATTCAGAAACAGAATTGAAATGGGCAAAAGCGGAAGGGGCCACAAGAAAGACGGCTGGCAGGTGTTGCCAGAAGGGAAGATATTCCTTCCTGAGGCCTGGGACATTTTGTAATACAAGACTCACAGGGCCACACCCATCTGGGAAAGATGGCGATGGCAACATTGCTTGGCTGTTATTTCTTTATTTCTAGACTGTGGACTTTATGTGCTCCAGTGACTGAGAGGGGCACCACCTGAGCCCGCAACAACCCTGTCTCCTGACAACACAACAACCAGGTGTCCGGAGACCAGGAATTGTGCCATTTAAAGATGTTAAAGTGGATTTTACTAAAATTAAACCCACCAACGGAAATAAAAGATACTTATTAGTTTTGATTTGTACCTATTCAGGATGGGTGGAGGCCTCCCCACTAAGACTGAAACATCCAGGAAGGTGGTGAAAGCTTTGATGGAGCTAATTATTCTATGGTATGGGCTCCCCATAATAGTAGGTTCAGATAATGGGCCCACTTTTGTGGGTAAAGTGGTCAAAAGCCTTGCAGCAATGCTGGGGCTAAAATGGAAACTCCATACTGCATACTGACCGCAAAGCTCAGGTCAAGTAAAAAGACAAAACTGTGCTTTGAAAACCACCCTGGCAAAGTTATGCCAAGAGACTGGGGATAACTGGGTTACTATGCTCCCATTGGCCCTCTTGTGGTCATGGTGCACACCATACTGAGGTGGGCTAACTCCATTTGAGACAATGTTTGGGAGCCTCCCCCACTGGTACTTGTTTTGGATAGATTATAGGAGATGGGAACTTTGGACTTGCACCAACAGATAAAGGCGCTGCACCAGATGCTTCAGAAACTTCAGCGGACTGTGTTGCAGAGGCATCCAATCCCCATGCCCACCCCAGTCCACCCCTTCAAACCGGGGGACCAAGTCCTGATTAAAGCCTAAAAGAGGAGCTGCTCCAAACAAAGTGGGAGGGGCCCCATGAGGTGATCCTAACCACGCCCACTGCTCTTAAAGTTACAAGTTGTGCTCTGTGGGTCCATTGCTCCTTAGTCAAGAAGTGAACACCTGAGCTCACAGAAGTGCAACCATCTTCCCCAAAGACCTTCAGATCTTGACACATTAAGAGACTTCAACAAAAGCTGTTGCAGGGCCAGTGATATAGCTCAGCGGCATAAGCACCTGCCTGGCAAGCGTGAGGTCCTGAGTTTGACTCCAGTACCCGCATTAAAAAAAAAAAAAAAAAGCTGCTGCAGCAAAACACCAATATGACTCTGGTCATGGCCCTCATCCTGTGTAGCCTCCTCCCAGGATGAGGAGGGTTATGCACAGCCTTGGGGGAAAAATGCTGTTTTTATGCTAACAACTCTGGGATTATAATAGATACTCTAGACAAGATAAAACAGAGATTAGATGAGAGAGCTAAACTCGTAAAAATAATCAAGGATGGTATGAGTGGTTATTCGATTGGAATCCTTGGCTGACTTCCCTTATCACTGGTCTCAAAGGGCCAATAATAATTCTTATTCTAGTCTCTGCCTTTGGGCCCTGCCTGATTAATTGGATAAGAGGTAGAATTCAAAGTACTGTGAGCAAGGAACAGATGATGGTGTTAACTGTAACAACTAAATATGAGCCACCACCATATGAAGGACTATATATATGTCCTAGGAGGAAAATACGTCCTTGGGGGGAATGACATGGCTAAAGTGACTCCATTTTCTTTTTAGACTCCTTTTTGTCTTGACTTAACCCCTAAATGCACTCACTCCCCAACCCTGTTAGATGTTAAGGCACTAATCCGTAGATAAACTCACTCCTCAGACACCCTCCCAGTTAACCATAAAACCCATAAAAGGAGAAACAAACAGTTACAGCAAACAATGGTCAGGCTAACCATTGACCGCATCCTGGGTGACAAACAGACCAGATGTTTGGAGAGGGTCTTATAATGTTCCTGTGAAATTCCAGAAAGACGATGTGGTGTGATGTGGTTGCTATGGTTACAGGGGGAACTTGTGGAGAACTCATAATGTATAAAAACCCCTGAGAACAAAGACTTGTGGTCAGTGCCTCAGTTTCTTTTTTTTTTTTTTTTATGTGGGTACCGGGAGTCTACCTCAGGACCTCGCGCTTGCCAGCAAGCACTTGTGCAGCTGAGCAATATCACTGGCCCCTTTTTTTTCCTTTATATGGGTTCTGGGAGTTGAACTCAGGACCTCACACTTGCCAGGCAGGTGCTTATGCCACTGAGCTATCTCACAGGCCCCGAATGCCTCAGTTTCTTACTGACCACTGGTCCACTGGCTGAATAAAGCTAGCTTGCTTGTACCCGTAGTTGGCCACTGTGAGTGGCACTCATGATTTTGCCATAACACCAACAGTGGAGAAGTGTTCCTTTTCCCCGACAGCCCTACCAGCATTTGTTGTTGGTTGATTTCTTGGTGATAACCATTCTTTCTGGAGTGAGATGGGATCTCAGTGTTGTTTTAATTTGCATATCTCAAATGACCAATGACGTTGAACATTTTTTCATATATTTATTTGCCATTTGTATTTCTTCATCTGAGAACTGTGTATTCATCTCAGATGCCCATTTTTGGATTGGGTCTTTGAATTTGGGGGGTCAGATTTTTTTCAATTCTTTGTATGTTCTAAACAGAGGTCCTTTGTCTGAGGGACAACTGGCTATAATTTTTTCCCATTCTGTGGGCTGTCTTTTCACTCTGTTGGTGATTTCTTTTGATGTGCAAAAGCTTTTTAATAAGATGAGATCCCAGTTGTTGATTCTTTAAAGTGTTTCCCGTGCGGTTTGGGTTTTGTTCATGAAGTCTCTGCCTACACCTATGTCTTCAAGATTTCTACCTATTTTCTCTTCCAGTAGATTTAGTGTTTCTGTTTTAATATTTAGATCTTTGATTCATTTTGACTTTAGTGCATGGTGATAGACACGTGTCTAGTTTTAGTGTTCAGCATGTAGAGAGCCAGTTTTTCCAGCACCATTTATTAAAGAGGCTGTCTTTCTTCCAGTGAACCTGTTTGGCCCCTTTGTCAAAGATAAGGTAGTTGAGTGTGTTTGGAACTGCATCTGCATTTTCTATTCTGTTCCACTGATCCTCAGTTCTGTTTTTTTTTATTTATTTTATTTTGTTTTATTTTATTTTTTGCCAATACCATGCTGATTTTACCACAGTAGTTTTGTAGTATAATTTTAGGTCCAGGATTATAATACCCCCTCATTTGCCTTTGTTGCCCAGAATTGCTTTGATATTCTGGTCTCTTTAGGTTCCAAATGAATTTTAGGAATGTTTTCTCTAGTTCTGTGAGGTATGCTAATGGCATTTTGATTGCGATTGCATTAAATTTGTATAGGGCCATTTTTACTATGTTGGTTCTTCCTATCCATGAGCAAGGGATATCTTCATTTTCTGATATCCTCTTCCATCTCCTTTTTCAGAGTACTGTAATTTTCAGTGTATAGATCTTTTACTTCTTTTGGTACATTGATTCCTAAGTATTTCATTTTTTTTGGATGCTATTGTACAGGGTGTGGTTTCCCTTATTTCTCTGTCTGTGAGTTTGTTGCTTGTCTACAGGAAGGCTATTGATTTTTGAGTGTTGACTTTGTATCCAGCTGCACTGCTGAATTTGGTTATTAAGTCTACAAGTCTTTTGGTAGAGTTTTTGGGGTCTTCTCTGTAGAGTATCATGTCATCTGCAAATAATGATAATTTAACTTCCTCCTTTCCTATCCTTATTCCTTTTATTTCTCTCTCTTGTCTAATTGATCTGGCTAATGTTTCCAGAACTATATTGAATAGGAGTGGTAATAGTGGACATCCTTTCCTGTTCCTGATTTTAGAGTGAAAGCTTTCAGTTTTTGACCATTTAGCATGATGTTAACTGTTGGTTTGTCATAGATGGCTTTTATCAGATTGAGATAAAGACCATGTATTCCAATTTTCTGTAGGGTTTATTTTTAATCATAAATGGGTGTTGGACTTTGTCAGGTGCTTTTTCTGTATCTATTGAGATGACCACGTGATTTTTGTCTTTAGTTCTGTTCTATGTTGAATCATCCCTACCCCTCTGGGATGAATCCAACTTGGTCATGGTGTATAATTTTGATGATTTGCTGCATTCTGTTTGCCAGGATCTTATTGAGGATTTTTGCATCTATATTCATTAGAGATTGGCCTGTAATTTTCTTTTTTGTTTGGGTTCTTTTCTGGTTTTGGAATCATGGTAATACTTGCTTCCAGGAATAATTTTGGATGTATTGCTTCCCTTTCAATTTCCTTAAAGAGTTTCAGCATTAGTGGCATTAGTTCTTTTTTAATTTTCTTGTAAAATTCAACAGCAAATCTGTCAGGGCCTGGGTTTTTCTTTGTTTGTAAATTTTTAATTACATTTTCAATTTCATTGGCTGATATCAGGTTATTTAGAATTTTTATATCTTCTTGATTTAGTTTTGGCAATTCAATTGTGTCTAGGAATCTGTCCATTTTTTCTGTGTTTTCCATCTTACTAGACTGTAGGTTCTCATAGTAGGTATTGATGATCTTCTGGATTTCTGTAGGCTCTGTTGTGACTTCCCCCTTTTCATTCCTAATTGCTTGAATTTGTGTTTTTCTTTCCTCTTTTTGATGAGGTTAGCTAATGGTTTATCAATTTTATTTATTCTTTCAAAGAACTAACTTTTCAATTCATTGATTCTTTGTATTGTTTTCTTAGTCTGGAATGCATTAATTTCTGCTCTGATCGTTATAATTTCCCCCCTTGTATGAGATTTGGGTTTGATTTGTTCTTCTTTTTTCTTTTTTTATGTGGATACCGGGAGTTGAACTCAGGACCTTGCACTTGCCAGGCAGGCGCTTACGCCACTGAGCCATCTCACCGGCCCCTTGTTCTTCTTTTTCTAGAAGTTTGAGGTTCAACATTAGGTTGTTTATTTGAGCTTGTTCTGTTTTCCTGATGTGAGAGTTCATTGCTGGTAATTTCCCTCGTAGGATTGCTTTCACTGCGTCCCATAAGTTCCGGTATGTTGTATCAGCATTATCATTTAATTGTATGTACTGTTTAATTTCATCTTTAATTTCCTCTGTGACCCATTGTTTATTTGGAAGGGTGTTGTTTAATTTCCATGTGTTTATGTAGTTTTTGTGGTTTCTTTTGTCGTTGATTTCCAGTTTCACTGAGCTATGGTCAGATAGTAAGCATGGGATGATTTCAATTCCTCTACATTTACTTAAACATGTTTTGTGGGCTAATATGTGGTCTGTTTTGGAGAACATCCCATGTGCAGCTGAGAAGAGTGTGTATTCTGATGTTTTGGGGTGGAACACTCTGTAGACATCTACCAGGTCTATTTGATGACAGGCTTGCTTTAATTCTGATATTTCTTTGTTGATTTTTTGTCTGGTTGATCTATCTATTTGTGAGAGTGGAGTATTGAGATTCCCTGCCACAACTGTGTTAATGCTTATTTGGTTTTTCATGTCTGTTAATATTTGTTTTATGTAGTTCAGTGCACCAGTGTTTGGTGCATATATATTTATGATGGTCATTTCTTCTTCTTGGAGTTTTCCCTTAACAAGTACGTAGTGACCTTCTTTGTCTCTTTTGATCAGTTTTGGCTTAAAGTTTATGTTGTCTGCAAATAGATTAGCTATTCCTGCTTTTTTTCTGGGTTCCTGTGGCATGGAGAATTGTTTTAAGTCCTTTGACTTTTAGTCTATGAACTTCTTTTTGAGTTAAATGTGTTTATTGAATGCAGCATATTGTTGGATCTTGCTTCTTGATCCATTCTGCCAGTCTGTTTCTTTGGTGAGTTGAGACCATTTACATTGACGGTTATAACTGATATGTAGTGGCTTATCTTTTCATGTTCTTTTTCTGTTGTTGGTTCCTGTCTTTCTCCTCTGTTTAATTGCTTGCCCTGCCTGGCTGCTTCTTTCTATTGGTGTACATGTGTTTGTGGTCTTTTTTTTTTTTTTTTATCTCTTTCTAATATATCTTTCAGAGCATTCTGTAGAGCTAGTTTGGTGGTCATAAATTTCTTCAGTTGTTCTTAGTCATGGAAGTATCTTATTTCTCCTTTGATTTTGAAAGATAGTTTTGTGAGGTGTATCAATCTGGTTTGAAGATCATTTTCTTTTGGGCCTTGAAATACCTCACTCGAAGCTCTCCTTGATTTAAGTGTTTGTGTTGAGAAGTCTGCTGTGATTCTGATGGGTTTTCCTTTATAGGTGATTTGTTTCCTTTCTCTAGCTGCTTTTAATATTCTGTTCTTTTGTTGAATTTCTGGAAACTTGATTATTATGTGCCTTGGTGTAGATTTATTTTGGTCATGGCTATGTGGAGTTCTATATGCTTCATTTATTTGCATGTCAAAGTCTTTATCCATGTTTGGGAAGTTTTCTGCCATTATTTCTGTGAAGAGGGTTTTTTTATTTTTATTTTTTTAATGTCTTTTGCACTGTCTCTGACTTTCTCACCAACTCTAGTCAATCTTATATTGTTCTTTTTTGCTTCATCTTGTAGCTGTTGGATTGATTTTTCAGGGTCTCTTGCTATTATTAAGATATCTTTCTCTTCACAGTTGCTAGCCATAATCCTGTGTTCTAGATCTGATATTCTATCCTTGCCTTCATTCATTCTGTTGCATATATTTTCTTTTCTTTTTTTTTTAATACGCGGGTACCGGGAGTCAAACTCAGGACCTTGTGCTTGCCAGGTAGGCGCTTATGCTGCTGAGCTATATCACCAGCCCATGTTGCATATATATATATATATATATATATTTTTTTTTTTTTGTGGGTACTGGGGGTCGAACTCAGTACCTCACGCGCCAGCAGGAGCCCACTGCTGAGTGATATCACTGGCCCTTTTTTTGTATATGGGTTCCGAGAGTCGAACTCGGGCCCTCGCGCTTGCCAGGCAGGTGCTTACGCTGCTGAGCCATCTCACCAGCCCGTGTTGCATATATTTTCAATGGCGTTTTTAATCTCCTGGACTTCTGTTTGCATCTGTTTCATGGATTCTACTTCTTTCCTATGTTGAGCTTTCATGCTTTCCATTGTTTTCCTGAACTCCTCTCTTTTTTTAATCTGTGTCTTCTTTAATGTCATTCATTTTGATCATCGTTTCTTTTTGCATCTTAGAGATTATTTTTTCTATAGTCTCTTCCATTTGTTTTTTTCACTTCTGTTGGTATCATTTTAGAAAGTTGCAGTGCTTGGCTTCTGATTTCCTCTATCTTATTGTGCTCTGTCTTGTCCTTGGTGTGCTGGAGGTGGGGGTTGCATTTTGCTTCTGTGTCTTGTCATTTTCGATTTTGTGTCTTGTTTTCTGTGTTGATGCTTATAGGTTTCTTATGGTAGATAGCTTTATCCCTAGTATCAAGGCTTCCCTAGGAAATGCCTGTTCCACAGGGATATCTTCTAGATGTAGATGGTTCTTGGTCTTTGTGTCTATCTGAAGAACCTACCTTCCCAATGCGTTGAGGATGGGAAGTTGTTACCTATTTAACTCAGCACCCAGTCCTTTGGTACTGGATTATGGTGATGGTAATGATCCCATACAATCACAGTGTTGTCATCCAGGAGAGAAAAACTGATTATAGCAGGTATGGTATCCTGCTAAAGTAGTACAGTTAACCATAACAATAGTCTGGAGTGCAGCCTGGCTACTGACAAACTGTGGTAACTATTAGCCTGATACTTTTAACCATAGGAGCAAATTCTACCATTGTATGACAGAATCCAGCATATACCAGGAACCTGTATGCAATGATTTTCCCTTTAGTGGAGTGATTTTACCCTGTTGTGTGTGGGGTGATTAAGAGGGATAGGGGACAAGATAGAGAGATGAGTGAGGTCCTATATAGTAGGAGCAAGGCTGGGGGGCATAGGATGATCATCTAAGTTTTGGGAAACTGGAGGACAGAAGAGGGAAAGAATGGAAGAGGAAGCAGAGGAGTATTGAAGTGAACCGGGTGGAGAAGAGACCATGTTTATTCACATGGAAGTATCATAAAGTCAAGCGAGACAGTTGGCAAAAGAGAATTAGAAGACAAGTAGATGAAAACATAAAGGAAGGTAATAAATCCAAGTGACTAAAGAAAGAGTTAAAGGAAAAAGAGAGAGGAAAAGGAGACTAAAAACAGAAAACAGAAATAACCCTAAAAAATAAAGCAAGACCAAATTAAACTAAATAAAAATAAGACCTCAACTGGACAGAAAAAGGAAAACCAATCAAAGAAACATAGAAAAATAAAAATAAATGGAGTAAAATTCCTCTGGTGTTTGCAGTTCTGTGGTAGGCCCAAGTCTGATCTCAGAAATGTGTACTCAAGCCAATTTTACAGTGGGATTTGTGCTGGGTATAGGGCTGATCTTGGCATCTGGATGTGGGGGCTGGGGTTGGCCTTCTATTGCTGAGGTCCTCCCCAGCCCTTTGATATATATATTAAAAAACAGAAAGAAAAAAAAAAGGAAAGAATGGCTGTCCCACCTGCCCCCTTCTATTCTGCCTGTCCATGTGCTGAAGCACAACGCTGGTTCATCTGACTTACCAACTGCTGGTGTGTGTCCACGCCCAGGTCTTGGGGGGACCCCACCTGGGGCGGTCTATCTGCACGCATCCCACCTCTGCTGCCCTCACTGCAGGTGCCTTGCTAGGTCCCTGGGGGTCCCTGCCAGGGATGTTAATTTTCTGTTTCCATCTAACTGCAGAAGAAATGTTGGAGCTTAACACAATACATTAATTACCAGACAGTTTCTGTGGCCCAGGGTGTGAACGCTGTTTAGCGGGGCTCTTGTCTCAAGGTCACAGAGCGCTGTGATTGAGATGTTGGGCTGCAGTCTCATCTGAGGCTCCCCTGGGAAGGATCAGTCAGCTTGGTAAACAGAATACACTCCTTTCAGGCTGGAAACTCCAGCTGAGGCTGGAGACTCATGTCAGATAGCAATAGTTTCTTGCTATCTGCTGGACAGAGGCCACCACTCTCAGTTTTTGAGGCCACCCACTGTATCTTGCCACCTGACTTCCCCCAAATGGCACTTGCTTCCTTAAAGCAGCAACAGAGAGACAAATGGGACCCAGTGGCCACCAGATCTACTGTAATATAAACACAAACACACACCCCAATTATGCTGTCATCTTTGCTACATCCAATTAGAAGCAAGTCCTAGGTCTTACTCACACATGGGAATCACACAGGATATGAACAATAAGGCTGGAGGTCACGGGGCCACCTCAGGGTCTGCCTCTGCAGGAGGCCACAGAGGAAGGTGATGGAAGAGCACTGAAGCTGACTTGGCCTAGGACACACAGGCCAGTTTGCATCCACTGACTCCACCTTTTGGAGTTGGTGATAGCTGTTTGTCCCAGGAGGGCATCCTCTCTTCTTCCTCAGTTCTCCCTCTGTTGTACCTCCACATCTCTCTCCTTTGTTCTTCCAGGGGGACATTTGGATCCTCCAGGAGCCTTTCCCCAACTTACTCATGACAGCCACTCTCTGCTGTTGGGCCTGGCAGGGTCCTATCGGGATAGAGAAGCCACACCAGAAGTCTGCTTTTCCTTTTAAATTTCTGTCAGACTCAAAGGACAACAGAGTCTTCTTGAGACCTTTTCACCTCCACAGACTTGATTAAATCCATGACCCCTTTTCCGTCTCCTAGTTGGGTCCCGATTACTTCAGCTTGTAAGATGTTTGGTACTTCCTGCTCACGTGATCTAACCAACAGGCAGTCAGCTGTGTGTCAGTGGGTGTTGGAAGGTAGGTGACGATCACGGTCTCTGAGCACTATATTGTGGCAGAAGGCAGAATACACTTAGCCCAGAGGGAAGACTGTGAGGGTGGACCGTGGGGTTCTGCCACATAGACGCAGGTGGCTTCTGTTCTTACTAAGTGGAATGGAGGTGACGGCATCAGCCAGATGAGTAGCTACTAACACAGAGCCATGGGTTGTGTTTTCCTGTTCCAGTAAACACGTGACAGCTGGGGTGCTGCTACACTCTGTGTCCCTGCAGGAGTAATGATCATCCATGATTGTTTTGCAAGGTGCGTCTGACTTCTGCACATTCCAACTTGGTGCATTTAATCAGAGCATGAGAAATGCTTATTTCAAGTCTTTTATGTTGTCCTTGAATTTTACAGTGCCCTTTGTGGTACAACCCTACTTCTGGTTTACTCTTTTGGCAGGGAGGGTGATGTCTAGAGCCTCCCACACGGTCTTTCTTACCACAGTGACTCTTACGTCCTTGGTGGGAAAGCCGGGGCGGAATTGTGCCAGTTTCACAGTATGTCTATTGCAATTATACATTCCAGTATGTGGAACATAAAAATCATGTGTGATAGTTGGATGTGGTGGTACATGTCTGTAAGTCCAGCTCTGGGAGGCTGAGGCAAGAAGATTGCTGGTTCAAGGCCAGCCTAGGCTACGTAACAAGACTATCTCAAAAAAAGAAAGGGAGGAAGGAAGGAAAGAAGAAAGGAAGGAAGAAAGAAAGAAAGAGAAAGAAAGAAAGAAAGTAAGAAAGAAATCAGGTGGTGTCTGTGCATCAAGGGATGCTCTGAGGCATGACGTCATCATCTGACCACAGTAAGCCTTTACTTTTACTGGGGGTGGGGTGGGGCACAACAGCATTCATCATAAGTCCCTAAATATGGTGTTAATTCAGGAGGCATGCTTAGTGACTCCTGAAAAATCTGAGTTTTGCACTTTTTCTGTGTTTTTACTACCTGGAAAATGGCTGCAGATCCCTGTGGGGAGAGTTTGTATGGGTAATTACAATGTATATACTTCAAGCAAAATGCAAGCTCCTTTCTCCAGAGAACCTGGTCTCTACATTGATGAAGGGTCTCTAGAAGTATGAATTGACTTAGGTTTTGAATTTGGGTGAGGAGACATGGCTCTTCACTTTGGTGACTCACATTAGTTTGGCTACCAGATCTAGAGTTTTTCCTGTTACAGAGATCAAGCAGTTTCATAGTAGGCATTATGGCTTAGATGGAAAATGTTCCCCAGAAGTCTCACATGTTTGCAAGGTAATCAGAGAGTGGAGATGGTGCAGATGACTTGCAAAGTGTGGGTGGGGCCTGGTTGGAGGTGGGTCACAGTTGGTGTGACTGGAAGAGTATATTCCTGTCCCTGGGTCCTCCTTGCTCTGCTTCTGGGCTACCATGGGATCAGCAATTGTCCTTCAACATAACATTTCACTGTGCCATTTCCGCGTTGGAGCCAGCCAAATTTGGAATGAAACCACTGGAAACTGGGAACCAAATAAACCTCTCTTCCTTCAACTTCTGGGTGTTGGGTGGGTATTTTGTGCGTGATGGGAAAGTGACTAATACAGTAGGCCATTCATCTATTCCACACCTGGGAATAATGATCATGAAGCAATCAGCAAAGCCTTCTGCAGGTCTAGGCCTTCTCACTGCTGGTACATTCTTGCTGCCCTCTATGGTAGCTAAGCTTCCCTTGTTCTTTTTTTACAACATTAAAATTACTATATATTTGTGATATACAGTGATTACATTCAGCGAGGGGGATTGATACAGAGTCATATTGCATCTTGATTGTTTTTACTCCCCTTTTGCCCTACCCTACCCTCTCTCAAAGTTTCCATATCCCCTTCCCACTTTTGCAGAGTCTATTTCTCTGATTTTAAAACATATCTCTTACTTTGCTATTTAAGTTATTTATATTTTGGGTCTCTCATATTACAGAAACCACGCAATATTTAACCTTTTGTGACTGACTTATTTCATGTGGTATTATAATCTCAAGGTGCATCTATTTTCTTACAAATGACTCAAATTTATCCTTCATAATGGCTGAGATATATTTATATTTATATATGTATTTATTTTTACCCATTCATCTGTTGATGGGCATACAGGGCACTTCTATGATTCAGCTATGGTGAGTTGTGCTGCTATAAATATGGTAATGCAGGTATTGCTGCAATATGATGATGTTAGCTTTTTTTGGGAAGATACCCACAGAGGTATAGCTGGATCAAATGGGATTTCTATTTAGATTTTTGAGCAACTTCTATACTGATTTCCATAGAGGTTGTACTAGTTTATATTCTTACCTCAAAGTGGCCATTCTTGTAACAGTAGGGTGGAATCACATTTTTTTTTTTTTTCAGACAGGTGTCACTATTAGTTCAGGCTGGCCTTGAACTCATGGCAATCCTCTTGTGTCAGTCTCCCAAGTACTGGGATTACAGGCATGCAGTACCATGCCTGGCTTCAGTATTGTTTTGATTTGAATTTCTCCAATGGCCAAATAAGCTGAAATTTTATTTTATTTTATTATTTTTTATTTATTTATTTTTTTTTTTTTTGTGGGTACCGGGGGGTCGACCTCAGGACTTCGCGCACCAGCAGGCGCCCGTGCCTCTGAGCGATATCACCGGCCCCTTTTTCGTATGTGGGATCCGGGAGTCGAACTCGGGCCCTTGCGCTTGCCGGGCAGGCGCTTAAGCCGCTGAGCCATCTCACCGGCCCTGAAATTTTAAATATGTACTCATTGGCCATTTATATTTTCTTCTTCTGAGAAGTGCCCATTCATTTTAATTGGCCATTTTTAAAATTGGATCCTTTATTTTGTTTTTCTTTTTTTGAATTGTTTATATAATCTAGATAGTAGTCCTATCTGAGGAACACCAGCAAAATTATTTTCCCATTCTGTTGGATGTCTCTTCACCCTGTTGGTTATTTCCTTTGCTGTGCTGAGGATTTGAATTTGATATAATATTGTTTGTTAATTCTTGGTATTATTTCTTGTGCAATTGGGGTTCTGTTCAGCAAGTCCTTGCCTATGCTTATAGCTGTACAAGTTTTACACATTTTTTCTTCTGGCAGATTCAGTGCTCCCCCTCCATATATATGGAGAGATATTATATAATACATATATTATCCATTTTTATTTGATTTTAGTGCAGTGTGAGAAATATGGATCATGATTCATTTTTCTGCACGTGGACAACCAGTGTCCCCACAACCATTTGTTAAAGAGGTCATCTTTTATCCAGCATATAATATTTGCTTCTTTGTGAAAAATCAGATAGCTGAAGATGCTTGGGGTTGTTTCTATATCCTTTACTCTATTCCAGTGGTCAGTGTCTGTGCCATGTTGTTTTTCCTCCTGTAGCTTTATAATATAACTTGAAGTCTGGGATTGTGATGCCTCCTGCCTTGCTCTTGTTCTCCAGGATTGCTTTGGTTATTCTGGGTCTCTTTTGGTCTATATACATTTCAGAATCTTTTTTTTGTAGTTTTGTGAAAAAATCTGGGGGTGGGGGGAGAAACACAGCTAAATAGAGGGGGAGCCACATTCAGAGCTACTTAGAGAAATTCAACTAAAAACACAGGTAATTAGAAGAAAGGGAGAGACATACATTCTGAAGCCAAAATCAGTCTGAAATAAGAGACTTGTAGATCAAACAAAACATAGATATAGGACTTAATAAAACAGCCATCCAGCCCACAGGACTGCTGGTGGGTTGCCCAACCACTGGTGGAACAGGACCGCCATACTAGGAAGTTTAAAAGAAGAAAAGGAAAAAAAAAAAAGACACACTAAAATAGTGCAGCAAAATCAAGTCACACAAGATGGTCTTGGGATATAAAAATGCAATGGTTATAAATGATTTTTACAAAGTTGAACCAGAGTCAAGTCTACACCATTTCCCCAAAGCTAGGATTGGAATTTTACATGATATGGACTTGTTTTAAATTCCGCAAGAAAGAAGAGATACTGACAGAATTGACAAGTGTTATGGTTTGTATCTAGATGTCTCCCCAAAGCCTCATGCAGTCATGGAAGCAGCTGAATCTAGAGTTTGTGATTAATTCGTGTCTAGTGCTGGGATTATGGGTGTGAGTGCTACACCCACCCTAGGGCGGGTAGCCTACATACAATATAAGGGAGGGAAAGAGGCTTGCTCTCTCTCTCTCTCATGCTCACTCCTCCCTTTTTCTCTTGCTGCTTTTGCTGTTTTCCACCACCATGAACTGTTGCCCCTGTGCCATGCTACCCTGCCTCGGAGCCAGCTGATTATGGACTGAAACCTCCACAAACTGTAAGCTAAATAAACCTTTCCTTCCTTAATTTTGGGTGTTGGGTATTTGTTTCAGCAATGAGAGAAAAGTAACTAAGACCACAAGTATGTACTGTGTACCCAACTTTCAAGTTTGATAATTGCAGAAGTTCCTCTTTCTGCTGCAATTAAAATGTTAAGTTCCATCTGATTTTATATCACCTTTCTCGTAAGTTGGACTTCAGTATTTAACAAAGAGATTCCTTGGGTAGTGTCATTAAGGGATTTCTGTGTGTATGAAGTCAGAGGTTCTAAGTGCCATGTGTCATTCACTAATCCCAAGGAGGGAAAAAAAAATAGAAATCAAATGATTATACTAATGGAACACACTGTGGGTTCATCTATGCTGCAAAGGAGGGGTGCTAGCAAAGTGGACAAGAGTTTTTATGTGCTACCTTTTCAGCTAAGTAATACCCAAGGTATACTGACCAATCCTGTCAGGAACCAGTGTCAGCTTGGTGCCACAATGCCATTAGGTGCTGTTTTGGGCAGTTCAACTTGTTCCAGGCCTTGCAAACCAGCCAGTAGTGAACCAAACCTCCACTTGTAAGATGACAATATGCTGACATTGGTCAGAGGTAGTCCAGCCCAAACATTTGTTAGCATTGGCCCAGAAATAATAAAAATGATTGCATTGTCCCTAGCAAAGAGAAGCAATTCTGTCATATAGTGGGAATGGGCCATATATAGTCATCTCATATTTTAAAATATCCATCCTAGTATTAACAATTATTATTTCTGACCACAGTAATGATGAACATTTTGAAAGAGAGGCTTAACATATCTTCAGAGAATGGCATCAGTTTCATCCTTTGAAAACTTTCCCCATGTCCCCTTTTAATCCAAGCTTGACTTGATGGGCCATTGGGATATACATGAATGAGTGGTTATACGTAATATCATAGACTCTTTTTGTTCCTTGTGTGTACAACATTGTAACTTATTCTATTCACTGCCCAGAAGCAGGGAGACCCATCATGGAAGTCCTGATGTATCAGAAGTGGGAAGTAGCTTACGTATTCAGCAAGCATCCTGGCTGTATTCATGAATCCAAACAAGAAAGAAATTGGACTTCTCTTTAGTGTGGCAAATTAAGGGCTGACGTCCTTCAGAAGCAAAAGACAAAACATAGTTAAGCAAAAGGAATGGTAACTGAACTCCTTTTAATCAGATTTATAAAGCCTTCTATAGGCAATACTAAGTGAGCCATACTTTCTGGAAGCACAAGTGAGTAGAAGAGTAATTAATTATTAGAGGCTCTGATTAAGAGAGGAATACTCAAGGTAGGTGCTGCCCTCTGCTTCACTACTTCTGTTCTTCCTCCAAGTCCCTCCCCTCTGGTCTGTCATGGGGACTTCTGAATCTTCCATGAGCCTCTTCTCTGTCTATTTGAGACAGCAGCTCTCTGCCCTGGGGCCAGGTAGGGGTCAGGACAGAGAAGCCACACCAGAAGTCTGCTTTCCTTCTTAAAAGTTTGCTTAGCTTGAAGGACAGCAGAGTCTTCCTGAGACCTTTTAACATCCACTGACCTGGCTGAATCTCATTCCAAGAACATGTAAGAAATCATGGACTTATATCAATGACTCAGTCTGATGTCACAGTGGAACAGTTTGTAAGCAAAAAAGTCAGGATCCCATGGTTCTCATGGAAGCAGGACAGGAACACAAGAGTACTCAGGTCAAATCCTATCACTTTACCATGGAGGAAAAGGCCGCTTCAAGGATGAGATGATTCACTCAGGTTGGAAAATAGAGCACGTGAATCCTGAGGTGTACTTTGAGATCACAATGTTAAGAGAGATAAACTGAACACCCAAACATAAATATGACATAACTTCCAATATATTTGAAAAAAGGATAACTAATTAAAAAAAAGAAATACGGATAGGTAATAGAAACAGAGATAGATTATTTGAAAATGGCAAGGGGATCTAGAGACTGATAGATAGGCATAGGAGATGGGGAACGGATAAAAAGATTAATATACATTAATAACTGTGTAGCTACTCGCTAAAATGAACTTAAAATATTAGGTACGTATACTAATTAATACATGTACTCATATAAAATTCAATGCAAATAAAACAAAAAATGAATGTTAGATGGGTGTGCTGATCTCACACGGGACTTGAGGGTCATGGACAGGAGGCTAAGTTTAATATAAAGTGCCTGGGAAACTGTTTAAAGTTTCTAACCAGAAAAGCAACAGGATTTGGTGTGGATTTTAGAAATGTAGTTCTGCATGAGGGTTGAAAGCATTTTGTAAAGGAAAGAATGGTGAGTGATAATGCTTTAAAAATGTTTCACGTTGTCAAAGATGTCCTCATCCATAAAAAGAAGTAAGATGTCCTCATTCTAGATTAAAGTTTGTGATGGTTCCCTCACACAACCAGAAAGAAATATCAGATTAAGTTAAGGATCTTGAGATGGAAAGATCATGCTGTAGTAGTTGGATGAGCACTGTTTATTCCAAGATTTCTTATCGGAGGACTTTCACTCAGCAAGGCTGCCCTGCCTACAACCACTGATGAGCACCCAGTCTGCCAGCAGCAGAGATCAATAACGAGTCCTTGATAAGGTACCATTCCTCAGGGTGAACGACCTGGGATTTGGTGGCAGGTGGAACACATTAGACCACTTCCATTATGGAAGGGGCAGAACACTGTCCTAACTGGAGTAGTCACTTATTCTGGCTTTACCTTCCCTGCACGTAACTCTTAAAACTGCTATGCACAGAGTTGCAGAATGCCTCATCCGCCGTCATGATATTCAACACAGCATCATTTCTGACCAAGGAATGCAGTGCAGCACTGTGTTTGCGATCGTGGAATTTACTAGTCTTACCCTATTCGCTTGCATCCAGAAGCACCCGTGTAGATAGATGGTGGAATGGCCTTTCGAGGGTGCAGTGATAGTGCTTGCTAGGTTGCAATACCTTGCAGAGCTGGGCAAGGGTCTCCAGATGCCTTTATATTCTCTAATCAGTGCCCAGCATGTGGCAATGTTTCTCCTATAGTCAGGATTCACAGATCCAGGAATCAAGAAGTGGAAATGGGAATAGGGCCACTCACTATTACCCCTGGTCACCCGCTGGCATGATTTTCCTCATGTTCACACAACCTGATGCTCTGCTGGCCTAGAATATTAATTCTGGAAGGGGAGATGATTCTACCTGGAAGAACAACAATGATTCTATGGAACTGGGGTCCAAGACTTCTCCCCGGCAATTTTGGGCTCCTCATATCTCTGAGTCAACAGACTAAAAAGGAAGTTACAATGTTAGTGGGGATGATTGATCCAGACTAACGAGGGAAATTGGAATACTACTCCCCACTGAAGGCAAAGAACAAACTGTTTGCAATACAGGACATGCATTAGGACATCTTCTAGTATAATCATACCCCACTATTAATGTCAACGGGGGAGGGGAGGAGGTGGGAGAGTGAGATATATATATAGGTACAAATTCCCTATGATGAATGTGATCATTATGTATATCTAAGTTGTCCCAATAAACTCAATTAAAGATTAAATTTAAAAAGTCTTCATTTCAGTTGCCCATTTTTATTGGGTCTTTTATGGGGGGTTCTTTATAAATTGTAGCTATTAGTTCTCTGTCTAAGAAGTAGCAGGCAGAGAATGTTTCCCATTCTGTAGTTTGTCTCTTCACTCTATGGGCTGTTTCCTTTGCTGTACAAATGCTTTTTAATTTGTTATACTCTCATTTGCTGATTCTTGATGTTATCACTTGTGCAGTTGGGGGTCTAATGCCAATATTCCTCAAACACTTTAATAAAATAGAAAGCGAAGTGGTAATCTCAAAGTCATTCCTAGAAGCTAGCATTAGCCTGATTAAAAGAACAGACAATGGCCCAACTGAAAAAGAGAACTACAGGCTCTTGTCAACTCCAACTGTGTATCCTCCCATAATCCCAGGTCCTTAGGATACTTAGCGCCTGTCCCTGTTGGTGCTGGAAGCTCTTCTCACTGGCCCACTCTTACCCCGAGGAGTGTACCTTCACTTCTTTCACTTTACCTTTGGAGTGTCCTGCTCTTTTATTTGTTTGAGGCACCAAAAACCTGTAAATAACTCCCTCCAAATCCTCCATCTGATAACAGCCTGACCTGGCCTCTTAGACGTCAGCAGAGGAGTGGGAGCTGGAGGAACCTGCTCCTCAAGGAACTCAGGGGTCAAGAAAGCCATCCTGGCCACCAGGGGGGAATTTGGAGGTGATCTTCCCAAACATGAGCAGGAATCAGGCTCATATGGTACCGCAGTTCCTGGGGATTCAAGAGAGAGTTTTCACATGGGTCATAGAGGAACTCACTGACCCTTTGATTGTGAAGGAGACATCACCCTTATACTGCACAAGAGTCTTGTCAGTTTGAGAAAAATGCATCTTATTCCCAACTTCCCACCCCTCATGGCTGAAATGTAGATCCATTTCTTCCCGGAAAGGGCTCACTGTGACTCCCTGCCTAGACAAAGATGATCTGTTGCTGCACTATGGGGTTTTCTGACATCTACACTGCATAACACACACACACACACACACACACACACACACACACACACACACACACGCAAGCATGCACACACACAGGTGCACACATATATTTTGCTGGAAATCTACCTTCATAAGTGCTACAGAAAGACACCGATTCATAAAAATCACTTTTACTGGAAGAACTCTGAAATGAAAGCACCCGGAAGGGCTGAATAAGATTGACCTCCATGCACTGAAGCAGCTTGGATCTAGCACAGCTACGCACACTGCAGGAGCTGGTCTGGAGAAGCAGTGAGACTTTATTGCCCCAGAGCATTGCTGAAAGTAGTAGAGCCCACTGGGTATGACTCCAACAGAGGCAGACAGTTTAACAAAGAAATCAGGGAGGGAGACAGCCGAGGAAAGCCCTTCTGAAAACACTGTCATCTTAGGGTGATTGTGCACATGATCAGGCTCTCACCATCTGGGCAGACACCAGAAGCACCAAGGTGTGGGACAAACACACTCTATTGAAACCTCCATCCAAGTTGCTAAAGAAATAAACAAGAAAATAATATAAATGATAAAGCCAAGAAAAGTAGGTGGCAAATTAGTATTCAGAGTTATTACATAAAGTTGGTGTTGTCATACTGACCTGCAATTCTTGCACCTGGGAGGCTGAGGTAGGAGGATCCTGAGTTCCTAGCTGACCTGGGCTACATAGTGACACTATCTCAAACAAACAAACAAACAAAAAACAAAATCCAGGGTTGCTACAATAAATATCTAAAGTCTTAATTTTAACAACAAAAAATTATGAGACTAAGAAAAAACAAAAGGAATCTATGATCCATAGAAGGGAAAAAAAACACAAGCAATATTAATTGCCATCAAGGCATCCCAGATGTCAGCATGAACAAAAACTTCAAAGCAGCTATTATAAATATGTGTTTAAAAAATAAAGAAAATTGTGCTTAAATAAGTAAATTGTGATGCCAATATCTCATCAAATAGAGAATACAAATAAAGAAATAGAGATTGTTTTTTAAAAGACTAAACAAATAACAGAATTGGAAGGTACCATAACAAAGATGAAATATTCAGTATAATGAACAAAAGTAGATTTAAGTTTGAAGAAAGAACACATCAAAATAAGACAGGAATGATGACACATGCTTGTAATCCCAGATACTCAGGAGGCTCAGGCAGGTGGATTAATAGTTCAAGGCCAGCTTGGGCAAGTTAGAAAGACCTTGTCTCAAACTAAACATAGAATGGGCTGGTGGGGGGGGTATCTCATTGGCAGAGTGTATAACATGTTCAAGTAAAATACATACCAATAAAAATGCATAAACTTGAAGTCATGTCTAAAGAAATTATGCATTTGAAACAACAATGGGGAAACAAATAAAAAAAGAGCATAATCTGCAGAAAACTGAAATACCACTAGAAGTAGCAACATGTATTTCTTCAGAATGTCAGAAGGAAAGTATGAAAAACAAATAAAAACTTCAAAGAAATAATGGCACAAAATTTCCTCGATTTTGTGAAAAAGTATTATTCTAGAAACCCAAGAAACTCAGTGAAGTCCAAGTATGGGAAAGGAGAAGAGATATCTTCACTGGTAAAGAGGTAAATTCTGCCAATTCTTTAAAGTATTAATTCCAATCTTTATAATATCTTTTTTTTTTTTTAATGTGGGTACTGAGAGTCGACCTCAGGCCCTCATGCTTGCCAGGCAGGCACTTATGCCACTGAACGATATCACCGGCCCCTTTTTTCCTTTATGTGGGTTCTGGGAATTGAACTCAGGACCTCGCGCTTGCCAGGCAGGCGTTTATGCCGCTGAGCTATCTCACCGGCCTTATAATATCTTTTTAGTGTTTTTTTTTTTGGGGTACTGGGGGTCAAACTCAGGACCTCGCGCGCCAGCAGGCGCCCGTGCTGCTGAGCGATATCACCGGCCCCTTTTTCGTATGTGGGTTCCGGGAGTCGAACTCGGGCCCTCGCGCTTGCCGGGCAGGTGCTTAAGCCGCTGAGCCATCTCACCGGCCCCAATCTTTTTAGAACTAGAAGAGGAGATAACATCTCTAACTCAGTCAGTGAGTCTAACATTACCTTCATAATAAAGACGTCAACATAAAACTACAGGCTAATAACTATTATGAATATTGATAGGAAATATCTCAACAAAAGATTAACAAACAGAATCTAGCAACTTATGAAAAAAATATAAAGCATTACCAAGTGAGATTTACTATCCAAATGCAACATCAGTGTAACATGCAAATTTTGATTAATGCAATGCACCGAATCAATGGAATGTAGGACAAAAAACACACAATCATCTCAAAAGATATAGAAAATGTGATATTAAATCCATATGAGGGCCGGTGAGATGGCTCAGTGGTGTATGTGCCTGCCTGGCAAGCGCGAGGGCCCGAGTTCGACTCCCGGGAACCCACATATGATAAAAGGGCTGGTGATATCTCTCAGCGGCACGGGCGCCTGCTGGCGTGCAAGGTCCTGAGGTCAACCCCTGGTACCCACAAAAAAAAATAAAAGAATCCATATGAGAGCAGGGTGGGGGGAAAAGAAGGGAATTGAAATGTGCTATGTACATGTACCAATTCCCTACAGTGAATGTAATCATTATGTACTGTAAACATGTACTAATAAAAGTCATAAATAAATAATAAATAAATAAACAAAAAATGATGGCAGAGTAGCAATGCAAAGCTGATGATATTGGATGTCTGGGCCAACTTCAGTTGCTGTTTCCACAGCAGTGGTGATCACTGAGTGAGGAGCTAAAGTAGCTACCCAAGATGCTGAACACCGAAATCTTCAGCAGCAGCTCCCACCAAGATTTATCCCAGAAGATTGCTGACTGCTTGGGTCTGGAATTAGGCAAGGGCCAAGCAATTTAGAGAACATGAGATCTATGCGGAAATTGGCAAAAGCACATGTGGAGAAGATGTCTACATTGTCTGGAGTAGTTATGATGAAATCAGTAACAATCTAATAGAGCTTTTGGTCACGACTAATGCCTGAAAATTGCTTCGGTTGGTTAGGCTACTGCAGTCATCCATGCTTCCCTTATGCCCTGCCAGGTCAAGAGTAACAGCCAGACTCCAATCTCAGTCAAACTTCCTGCAAATATGCCATCTGTAGTAGATACAGAAAATATTATCACCATGGATCTACATGATTCTCAAATTCAGGGCTTTTTTGATGTCCCAGTGGACAATTTGTATGTAGAGCCAGCTGTCCGGAAGTAGATTAGGGAGACTACCTCTGAGTGGAGAAACTGTACAATTGTCTTACCTGATGCTGGTAAGGCCAAGAGAGTTACCACCATTGCAGACTGGTTGGATGTGGGCTTCGCCTCGATTCACAAAGAACGAAAGCAGGTCAGTGAAGAGGACTGCATCACGCTAGTGGGAGATGTGACAGGTCGGGTGGTCATCCTTGTGGATGACATGGCTGCCACTTGTAACACGATCTGCCATGTGGCTGACAAACTTCTCTCTGGAGCCACCAGAGTTTATACTATCTTGACTCATGACTTCTTGCACCAGCAATGCATACTTTGAAGGAGTAGTAGTCACCAATAATACTGCACTTCAGGAGGACAAGGTGAAGCATTGCTCCAAAATACAGGTGATCAACATCTCCATGATCCTTGCAGAAGCCATCGGGAAAACTTACAATGGCGAATCTGTGTACATCCATAGATAGATAACAAAGATGTGAGCTGGAAGAAACCATCAATAAGGTTGAAAGGATATTGATAGATAATATATCTATATCTATATCTATATATCTTGTGTTTTTTTCTGTTTCTTTGGAGAGCTCTCATACTACCCTCCTCCTCCATCTCTAGCCAGAAATATTAAGGCAAATTCATGTTCTGCTGCCATTTTTCTGGTTCTCTTTAGCCTCCCTCTTTCTCTCTTTTTTCCCAATGCTGGGGATGGAACCTAGGGGCACTTTACAACTGAGCTATACACTGAGCCCATTTTATTTTATTTTATTTTAATTATTTATTATTTATTTTAAAGAAAAAAAAAACAATACAAACAATGGTACAAAATTTCAAAACAAGATTGTAGGAGAGTAACAATGGTTAGTACATTGCGTATTGTTATCTTCAAATAGTTATATTACAAGATATAGGCATGAAAAATTGATCAAACAATATAGGCACAAACCTTTCTTTTCAATGAACTAATAGCAATTAGTAGTATAACTATCTTAATTAACTTGATTATTTATTTATTTTTCCTTTTCCATTCCTTCTTTTCTCCTTTTCCCCATCACAGTCTCTCTTTCCTTTTGAACAGTTTCTTCACATTTCCCAATATCTATTGTACATTTTGGATCTTATTTACTCTTTCAGCTTCTTACACTAGGGAGACAATACGATGTTTACACATGCAGTATGATTTATTTCGCTTATGAGTATAGCCTCATTGCATCCATTTCCCTATAAATGACTCAAGTTTATCCTTCTTTATAGCTGAGTAGTACTCCATTGTATAACAATACCACACCTCTTTTATCCATTCCTCGGTTGATGGGCACTTGGGTAGTCTCCAAGATTTAGCTATTACAAATTGTGCTAGTATAAACATGGGTGCACATATATTGCTGTGGTACGATGTTTTTAATTCTTCTGGGAAAATACCCAGAAGGAGAATAGCTGGGTCGAATGGAATCTCTAATCCTACTTTTCTGAGGAACATGCACACTGATTTCCATGGTGGTTTGCACCAGTCTACATTCCGACCAACAGTGGAGAAGGGTCCCTTTTTTCCCACAGTCCCTCCAGCACTTGCTATTGGTTGATTTCTTGATGATAGCCATTCTCACTGGGGGTTGGGGGGGTTAAGATGGGTAAGGGACAGGATAAAGTGATGAATGAGGTCAAAGATAGTAGAGTCAAGGCTGGAGGGCAAAAGATGATCATTCGAGTTTTGGGAAACTGGAGGACTCAGGAAGGAAAGAATGAAATAGAATGCGAAGGAGTAATCAGAAAGGGAAGTGTTTACTCATTTGAAACTTTAAATTCAAAAAGTAGTTGAGGAAGGAGAGAAAGAGGGTCAATAGAAGAAAATGCAAAAGAAAGGTAAGAAACCTAAACAGTGAAAAAAAGCAGGAAGAAAGAGAAGGAGAATGGAAAAGAAAAGAGGAAAGAAGAAAAGAAAGAAAAAATAGTAGACCTGAGAAAGAGAGGAGAGGAAAAAAAAAAAAACCCTAAAACCAAAAGTAACCACAAAATACAAGACAGAACAAGATGAATTTCAAGTAGACAGGAAAGGGGTAACCAATCAGACAAACAAGGGAGAATAAAAGTAGTAAAATATCTGTGATTTTACAGCTCTGTGATAGTGTCCATGTCAGATCCCAGATATGTGCTGTGTACTCCAGCCAAGTTTGCCATGGGAATTGTGCTGGGTATGGAGCTGGTCTTGGCCTCTGGATGTGAGGGTGGCACTGGTCTTGTTTTGGTGGAGTTCTCCAGAGCCCTGCTGCTGGCTCCTCACTGCTGCTTCTGACACTTTCATGTTGCTGGTCTCGCTGATGACTCCATGCACCCGGGCCGGCTGTCCTGGGTTTCAGAGTTCTGGTCAGTCCACCTGCCAAAGGTGTGTGTGCACCTGTGTGCCAGGGGCCTGTCCTGTCGGGTCCTCTGTTTCTGTTTTATATACTTTCAACGTAGGTTTTATTCTCTTGGATTTCTTTTTGGATCTGTTTCATGGATTCCATTTCTTTCCTATGTTGGGCGTTTTTTGTTTCCATCATTTGTCTAAGCTCATCTATTCTTTTGTCTGTGTCTTCTCTAATATCTTGATTTTAAGCATCATTTCTTTTTGTACCTGAGAGATTATTCTCTCTGTAGTCTTTTCCACTTGTTTTTTTTTTTTTTTTTTTTTTTTTTTTTTTTTTTTTCACTTCTGTTGCTATCATTTCAGAAAGTTCCAGTGTTTGACTTCCAATTTCACCTATATCATTGAGTTCCGGGCTTGTCCTGGGTGGGCTGGGGGTCTGGGGTTGCATTTTGCTTCTGCATCTTGTCATTTCCTATTTTTTCTTTTTAAATTTTATTTTGTTTTCTATGTTGATGCTTGCCGATGTCTTAAGATATATTGCTTTATCACTAGTATTGAGGCTTCCCTAGGAGATGTCTGTTCTTCAGGGATGTCCTCTGGATGTAGGTGGTTCTTTATAGCTATCCCAAGAACCTACCACCCCAGTTTGTAAAGGATGCAAAATTACTATTTGGCTCAGCTCCCAATCCTTTGGTACTGGGCTGTGGTGGTGATTATGACCCCATACAATCACAGTGTTATCACACAGGGGAGAAAAACTATTTATAACATGTATGACATCCTGGCTAAAGTAGTACAATTAGTAAGAACAATAGTTTCAAGTACAGCTTGACTACTGACAAACTATGGTAACCATTATCCTGCTACCTCTGACCACAGGAGCAAACCCCAAAGTTATATAACAAAATCAAACATACACCGTGCATTTGTTTGCAGTGTTTTTCCCCTTAGTGGAATGATTTTACCCTTATGTGGGGTGGGAAAGTGGAGGATGCAGGAGGGAAAGAATAAAATAGAATGCAAAGGAGTAATCGGAAAGGGCAGAGACAATGTTTATTTACTCACTTGAAAGTTTAAATTCAAGTAGTAGTTGAGGAAAGAGAGAAAGAGGATCAATAGAAGAAAATGAAAAAGAAAGGTAAGAAAACTAAACAGTGAAAAAAGGAAGAAAGAGAAAGAGAATGAAAAAGAAACGAAGAAAAGAAAGAAAGAAAAAGGAGACCAGAGAAAAAGAAGAGAGAAAAAAAAGAGAACCCCCACCAAATACACAAATAACGAGAGAATACAAAACAAAACAAGACGACATCCAACCAGAGAGGAAAGGGATAGCCAATCAGACAAACAAGGGAGAATAAAAGTAGTAAAATACTTCTGGTGTTTACAGTTCTGTGATAGTGTCTATGTTTAATCCCGGAAATGTGCTGGGTACGGAGCTGATCTTGGCCTCTGGATGTGGGGGGCTGGGACTGGTCTTCGTTGGTAGAGTTTTCTAGAGTCCAACTGCTGGTTCCTTGCTTCAGACGCTTCCACATTGCTGGTCTCGCTGTTCACTCCGCCCTCCAAAGGCATGTGTGTGCCTGTGCGCTGGACTGGCTGTTGTCCTGGTTCTGTGGTTTCCTGTTGGCCCACTTGTCAAAGGAGTGTGTCCTTAAACTCCTCTTGCAGACACTGCCTTCCCAGGGCAATGGAGGAAGTGCAGAGCGAGGACTTACACTCTTCTCGTAGGCCTTTTCTTTTTCTTTCCTTTTCTTTCTTTCTTTCTTTCTTTTTTGTTTTTTAGTACCAGGGATTGAACCCAGGACCTTCACACTAAGCTGCATCATCAACCCATTCATAGATTTTATTTTTAGGCAGGCTTTCACTAAATCACAGTTGCCCAGGCCGGGTTCAAACCTGCAATCCTCCTGCTTCAGCCCCCTAGAGTGCTGGGATTATAAGCATGTAAAACTACATCTGGCTAACATTTGTGATCTTGAATAAGGCCAGGCCTTTTTAGGCATCTATCAAACTCCCAGAACTCAATGCCAATTCTTTTGTTTTTCAATGCCAACTCTTCATTGTCATGCTCAATGAAAGAAAAGTCACCCAGGTGTTGAAGTGCATGTCTATAATCCCAGCTACTGAGGAGGGTGAGGAAGGAAGATTATAAATTCAGGTCAGCCTGGGCCATTTAAGGAGATACTATCTCAAAATGAAATTTACAAAAACATGGAGATGTAGCTCGGTGGTAGATTGGTTTCCTTGCATGCACAAGCCCTGGATTTGATCTTAGTACTACACAAGAAGAGAAAAATTCAGTGGAGACTTTCTTAGCATGATTTTTAACGAGTAGGAGCCCTAGAGATAGTCCAACTTAATTTCAACAATAAATATGATGGCCATTGTCACCTGTGCTACATTTTATAGGAGCCACTGGACTCCCATGAAAAACAATATGGTGGGATGATAGGAGGGAGGCTTCCGGAGACAACCTCAGCTTTGAGGAACTGAGTGACCAAAATCATGTTAACTCACCTCTCTGAGCCTCAATTTCTTTATCTGCTAAATAAGGACATGTGTTTTGCCTAAAACTAAAGGAATGTTCCATATTAAAACACCTCAAAAACTTTTAAAGACTTTAAAAAATTATTTGACAGAATCTTTTAAATTATAATACCCTTAATTCCATTCATAGGTATATCTATAGCATTATGATCACCAAAAGACATATGGAAAATGATCCTAACATTCATTGTAATAAGAATGGTTTCCAAAACTGGAAACACAATCCCCAGTGTTCACCCTGAATAAATGGACCATTTACAGTAGAGTACTACAGTAGAGTACTACACAGCAATGAATGTGGGCCAAGGACAACAACATGGACAAAGGAAGTGAGACACAAAAGAATACATGCTGTTGGCTCCCACTGATATAGAGTTCAGCCAGGCAAGCCTAGTCCATGATGTGAAGAGTCAGGATATAGAAGATACATATAAATAAGGGAGAAGATGATGAGACAGGTTCACAGTAATTGCTTTTGGGTGCTGGCATTGCTTTACTTTTTGAACTGAGTGTTAGTTACACAGGTGTACTCCCCTCATGCCATTTCACCAAACAATCCCCTTGGGACTCTAAATATCCAGTAATCAACTCACCAAACAGATCAGTGCCTGGAGTGGACTCAGAGATCAATGAATGTTAGCTATTTCATATCAGGAACTATGAATACCTCTAAGACCATTGCCAGCACATACAGATGGTCAGGCATTACTAGAGGGTTGCTACACCATGCATGAATTATTCATTCAGCAATATTTAGTGTTGTGTACCAGGTGTTGTGATAGAGATCCAAGTATACAAAATGTGGATCTTTTCCTGGGAAGTGACCAGGGTACAAATAATGTGAGTGTGAGTTGATTTCCATATCCCTGATAGAGGACTGCGTGCAACTGGTGGTCCCTGAGCAGGGAACAGCTAGGGCAAGAATGAATCCTGGAAAAAGACAAGATTTGAGAATATGGAGTAGCTGGGGAGGGGCTCAGGTGGGGGGAACCTATACCTATGGAGAGTAGAATCTGGAAGTCTCATGTGAAACTGAAGGAAACAAATTGGTGGT
Source organism: Erethizon dorsatum (assembly GCA_028451465.1). NCBI lineage: Eukaryota > Metazoa > Chordata > Mammalia > Rodentia > Erethizontidae > Erethizon > Erethizon dorsatum. Next base: position 126,255,448 of record CM051827.1, on the reverse strand, counting down.
ATTGGGAGAGGTAGCATTCTGAATAGAAGCATTACGAAACAAAAGCTTGAAACACAGACAGAGGTTGGACAAGGATGAGACTGTCTGCACACCAGTTTCAGTGGCCCAGGAAGAAATATGTAGAGTTCAGACCTTTACTCCAAACAGGTGATCCAGTCTCTGTCATTGCACAGCCTCACCTAGGGTTAAATGGAATAATGCCCAGTAGACTTATTTGACAATAAAGTTCAGCATAATGTGGCAAACACAGAGCTCACACAGACCAGATGGAAAGGTGCTCATGGAAATCCTGTTGGGAGGGAAGGGCAATATGCCAAGGTGGAGGAGACAAGGATGCACTGCTCGGTAAACGAATGGAATGCTTGTTGCCTTCGCAAAGGAATTTGCTCACTCTTGTTTCTCTAGCAAAAGGCAACTATCTCCGTCCTGGCTTTGTTTTTCTATTTTTGGTAGAGACTTCTGTAGAAGGAATTATTTCTTCTCTTCAGGAATAACATCAATCCCACTGTGACGAAAAATACCAACCACTTCAGCAAGAGAGGTGATAGGGAGAGGAAGGGACTGGGGCACTGGACCACTTATGTTCTGCTTTAAGAATGTGAGAAGCACTGTGTAATTTTTGACAACAAAATATGCTGGGATCTAAGTGCCCAGTGGCAGAGGAAGGGCTAAATAAATCTCATATTTACTCACTCAACAAACATATAAAAGCCTACCATGTGTAGGTCATTGTTTTCTGCCATGAAGATACAAGAACACACCAGATATTCTGGATATGTCGTGTCTCAGTCTGTTTTCCATTGCTATGATAGAACACCTGAGACTGCGTGACTTATAAGGAAATGATGTTTATTTTCACCCATGCTTCTGGAGGTCAGGAAGTCCAAGATCAGATGGGCACATCAGGTGAAGCCCTCATTCTGCTCAAAATCACGTTGCAAAGCAGAAAGGGAAGTGAGTGTGGGCCAAAGAAAAAAAATAGGAGGAGAAGCCTGTTCTCACAGTAAGTAACCTAGTCCCTCAGCAGTGCAAATTGACAGGAGAAAGGCTTTAATCCATTCATGAGGGCTCTAGGCAGGCTGACCCAGAGACCACACAAAATGTCAATACTCCCAGCTGTGCTGTGCAAAATTTCCAGCTTATTCCTTACGTGATTCTGTTTGCTTCTAGGTGCACAGATTCAGCTGGCCCCTTGGAGAGCTGGATTAGCTGGCCCCATCTTCTATCCAGCATAGATGACAGCCATTGCCTATGGAAGCCATTGCTACACCCTAAGTTTCTGCACCTCATTTCTGAGGAAAGCATCGAAGCCCTGACATCGAAGCCCTGATATTCTCTGGTCAGCTGGGACTTGGAATTTTCCTTAAGAACAAAAGCAATTCATGGAATGATGACATTGGACAAAGTTATGCCTGAAGGATCAATACAAAGACAAGAACCTTCTGTAATCCTGTCCAATGAAGGAGCAGTAGAAACTCTCCACCATATTGGATTCTGGGCAGGAGAGGGGAGAGGTTGAACCTCATAGAGAATAACAGTATTTACTGAGCACCAACACTGTGCCACATACTGTGTCAACAGCTTAAGAAATATTACCTTTGACCTTTCAATATAGGCCTACACGGTATTGGCAGGTGAAGAAGCTATGAATTAAAGAAGGGACGCCTTTTTCAGCTTATTTTGGCTCAGTTTTAGAGGTCCCTGTCTGTGGTGAGTTGGCCCTGTTGCTCTGATGAGGCAGCACATATGGCAGTAGGTAGGTGAGCAAAACTGCTCACAGAAGCAAAAACAGAGAACGATCTAAGGACCTTCAGCTAGGCCCTACCTTCCGATGGTTCCACCATCTCCCAGTAACAACACATAAGAAACAAGTCGTCAGGAAACATTAAACCTTTCAACTATACTAAACAGCTGATAAGCAATAGAGCCATTTCCACTGGAGAGCACTGTGTTAACCAGTGTTCCTTTTCCTTCCAATACGGGTCTCAAGGGGACAAAGAGGACCAGGGGAGCTCAGAGCTTTAGGGTCTTAACACCCAGACACTTCTCTTCCCATGGCCTCCAACCTATGTGGCTTCACTGAGTCTCTGCATTTATCTTGAGTGGGGAATCTCAGGGCTGTGAGGACAGCAGTGGGAAGATGCAATACTAACCTGACATTTCCAAAGCCAGATGACCTGAGTTCACAGGTCATGGAATATGTGTGGGGCTGATTTTGGTTGGAACTGGAGGTGCCCTAGACACTAACACAATTACTAAGTAGTTGCTATTTACTGAAGACTCCACTATGGCCCAACACCTTTCCCTCCAACAGCCATTGAAGGTGGACACAGAGTAGAGGCACTAAAATTCTACCCAATTTTATCACTTTCTTAAGATCACTACCAAAGGTAGAGATGTTTCCCCCAGGCCCTGTGCTGCTTTCATGCAGGTTCCCATAGCAATGTAACAACAGTCAAATTCAAGTGTGAAGCTCCTTTCCTGTATGATTTTTAAGAACCACACCACTCCCTACTGGTATATTCTAGTATTGTTCTCACTTTACAGGAGCCCACACCAAGGCCCAGTTTGCTGAATTCATCTGTCCACAATTGCAGATCTCAGAAGCAGAAGGGCTCCAACTACAGCCAAAGCACCTGCCCTGTGTCCTCTCTAGTTGCACAGACAGATGGGTGGACAGCCAGACAGAGGCTTACCCCTGGTCTCCTCCACTTCCTGAGGCCAACATGGCACACAGATATTCTCTGACCCTAATCAAGCATATCTGAACTTACAGGGGGTGACTTTCTGGAGTTAGAAACCAGGTAACCAATAGGCATCACAGATCTCAGTGAGTTTTTGATCCAACATTCTAAAACATGGGAGTCCAGAGCAGGGAACAATACAAGAGATTCTGGGTGGCAAATCATAACACCCTGTCCACAGCCAACTCCAGCCTCCAACACCACAAAACCACACTCCACTCATTTACAGCAAACTTGCATGGGATGATGTCCTTGAATCAATAGAGGCAGAAGGAAGGAAAGCATGCTGCATTTGGCATCCCAGCAGAGCCCAAAACAGCTGGGGAATGTGGTGGGAGGCTCAACCCCCACCACGATGTTCTGGCCTCATTGGATGTTGGGAAACTTTGCCCTCAGTGCCTTCTTCCCACTCAATTCACTCCCTGGGCCACAGGCAGGCAGGACCCTCATTCTGTAAATCAGCCCAGCTGACCCAACCCAGGGAGCAGATCCCTGGGGACACCTCCCAGTGCCAAAACTTGCAAAAATTTGGGGGTCAGTCCTTGAGAAAACAGGCTGTGGGCTTGATATTTGGGCTAAGGCAGCATTTCCAACTCTGGCTTGAGCGAGACCACAACATGCGGCTGGTTCATCCTTCTGAGGGACACACCCAGGCAGGCGGGGGCGAGGGCCAAGGTGCTCATAACTTCCCAGCAGTCTTCTTCAACAGTGTTGGCTGGAAATAACCTGAGAAACATGCAGCCTGAGAACTTTCCCAGGGTGTGAGCGTCCCTTGGAGGCAGGGTGGGGGCAAACACTGAAGAGGTAGTTTTGTCAGGGTTGGAAACTTGGTGGGGTTTCAGATTCAGTGGAATGACCTCCAACATGGCTCTGACCTTTTTCACATGCACTCCGCATTTTCTAGCACTAGTCTTATAAACTGATGTGTACAGCAGGCTGTGCCCTGTGGCGAGTTACTCCACGTTGTATAGAAGAGACGCTTTTGGGCCAAGCTTTACCCTCAGTGACTCCATGTTCTAAAACACCAGTTGCCCCATGTTTAGTGGGAATGCGGAAGAAGAATTACTTGGAGCTTGTCTGTCCAAACAGATAGCCACCAGAGGTTGGACACACCAAGCATCCAAAATACAATTTCAAAGTGCACAGCACAATCACAGGCATAAACTGATAAGAAAATGGATCTCTCTAATAAAAATGCCACCTGTAAGCTGACCAAATTAAATCAAGGACACATGGACACATGATGTATCTAAGATACGTCAGAAAAAAAAAACCAGCCTGGAGAGTTTATCCAATACACCAGATGAACAAACAATGAAACCCTCACACCTGCTTCATATAAAAGGAGCGTCTTAGTTGCTTTTTTCGTAGCTGGAAGAAAATACTAGACTCCCACAACTTAAAAGAGGAGAGAGTTTTGGTTCTTTTTTTTTGTAGGGGAGATGTGTTTTGGCTCAAGATTGCAGTCTGTGGTCCACTAGCTCCAAGGCAGAAAGGACATGGTAGAAGGACCTGGCAGAGGAAAGCCACTTACCTCATGGAGCCCAGGAAGCAGAGAGAAAAGGCAGGAGCTGGAGAGGGAAATATAACCTTCCAGGTCATGCTGCCAGTGTCCACCTCTAACCAGACCCCACCTCCTAACAGCACACAGCTGCTGAACTCATGATGAATCCATTGATGAGTATAGCACCTGAATGATCCAACCGCTTTCTGAAAGCCCTACCTCTGAGCCCATGAGAGTTTTGGGGGACATTCTAGATCTAAACCAAAACAGAGAAAAACACCCAAAATTGGGGTGTAGCATTGTCACACTGACTTGTCATCTTAGCAGACCACCTGATGTACTCAGTGTCACAAAAACAGCAGGCATTAATTCTATAATTCTAGCTCCTGCCCCCTAGCGCAGCTCAGCTCAGTGTTCCTGCATGATGCAGCCCACCTGAGCTTCCTGCTGACTGGATTCAGGCTTTGAACTAACTCCGCACTGTCCATAAGCCCTGCATCTCCTGGAGGAAGTCATAGCCTGTACTGGCTTTCCACATCTCCACAGACTCTCTGCCTTGAATTTCAGTTCAGCGTCTTCAACTGCTACAGCCCACTGTGAACTCTTTATTAGCCATTCTGTCTGTCGTTCTGTGAAGTGTGATGTGTGACTTCAGTGTTATAGACATTAGTAATTAAGATTGGAATAAAATTTCCCAGCTTATTTGTTACTGAGTAAACTTTGAACTCAGCCTAACAGAGCTGGTGACACTGATGTAGCTCATGAGTATACGGTTAGTCAATAAAATTTGACATTGTGGAAAGCCATAATGTGTCCAGTCTATGTTACTGGCATAGCTCACTCATGAAAACTGACAAACACTAAGGAATAATAATGTCATGGAAATTGTACCCACTTTACAAACCAGGAGACTATGATACAGAGAAAAATTTTTTTGAAAGGTTGCTGTTTTGGACTGAACTTCTCCACCGAGCCTCAGCAGAGAAGGCCAGAAATCAGCATGGAGTTACTCATGCCAAAGTTCCACATGGCCATGGTGAAACTGTTCCATTCACCAGCACTACTGAAAAAAAAAATAGGATTAGAGAGTCATAACACAAAATTCTCAGACAGGACACTTTCCATTTCTATGTTCATGGTGGTCCCTCTGCCTGAATCCTTACACAAAAGAGGTAAATCGATACTAACCAATCAGTTCTTTTTCTCTTGTTCTATCTCCCTGACCCACTTTACAAGGAAAGTAACTTTTAAAGGACCAATCCGCTTATTTCTTTCTGCTTTTTTCAGGCCATCTCTGTCTATAAAACCAACCTCCTGTGCTCAGCCCATCATAATACTTATTCTATCTTATGGAGGGAAGTGTTGATTGCTTCTAAAATCCAGAATAAATCTACTTATGGTTTTAAAACTAAATCATTGCAGTTTTGTTCTTTGACAGAAGTTAAGCAACTTGCCCTAATGTCAGCAAGTAAGTGAGGAGCCAGAATCTACACTCAAAGCCTCTCCCAGCGTCAGTGTGTCCAGCCAATCTGAGATTCTGCATCTCTTTAACTTACAGGGTGCAAGCAGCATTGAGGGGGTGGTGTCATCAGCCCCATTTCCCACAACATGGACTTGAAAGCCCTGATGAGCCAGGGTCCTATCTTGGGTGTGACAAACCAAAGCTTGGGGCTGGAGCTTCTAATGTACCAGAGAGCCCCTGCAAGGGACAGACATAGTCAGGGCCACACCTGTTTGATAACACAGTGGGTTACAGGAGCCCTTGAGGGTAACACAATTCACAGATCTTCAAGTCTCATATAAAATGATTTTCTCCTGAGCACATCTTCCTGGATAGTTTCTATTTTAGCAGGGCTGGGAATCAAACCCAGGGTGTCATACATGCTAGGCAAGTGCTTTACCACTCAGCTACATCCCTAGTCCCTCCCATACCCTTCAAATCAGCTCTAGGCTATTTATAATACTTCATACAAAGGAAGTGCTATATAGTTATAATTCTGTCCTGCTTAGGAAATAGAGACATGAAAATCATCCTATACATGTTCAGTATGCATACACTTTTTTTAGTATAATCAGTCCATGCCTAGTTGAATATGCAGATGTGAACCCACTGACACTGATTCCCACTTAACTGCTGACTACTGGGACGATGAGAGGATCCAAGGATTCCAGTCTCCCTCTGTGAGCTTTATCCCATCCTATAGCTTAGAATTAAAATGTCCACCAAAAATCTCTTGTGTTCATAAGTGAGGCTTAGAGAGGTGATTGTGTTATGAGGGTACTACCTCATCAGTATATTAATCAGTTTATAAGTTCATAGATGAATGGGCTATTAGGAGGTGGGGCCCTATTACAGGAGGGTGGTTAATAGGAGCACGCCTTTGAAAGATATATCGTGTCCCCAGCTCCCTCTATTCGCTCTGGCTTTTCCTTGCTTGCTGTCTTTCCTGGCTTCCATGAGGTTGGAAGCTTATCTCCTGATGCCCCCTGCCCCATGTTGCTGAGCCACACTCCAGCCCTCTGACCTACCCTTATAACAAGTAGCTGAGTCTCAGCCAATCAATCAAAGGAAGGCAAAGGTTCAAACCATGTTCCAAAAAGACAAATGTGAGCTGTCGTCATTTGGACTATCTCTGTATCTCACTTGTGTTGTTGGCATTGTGACAAGGGCCTAGAAGCTGGGACTTCAGATGCCCAAGGGGTAACTAAAATAGGATAAGTTTGTCATCTCTGGCTTTATTTTATGATTCCCAGTTACCTCAAAACTTTGTATCACTTCCCTATTCAACTCTACACGTAAGCATGTCAAATACTTAAAAATATATCTGCATCACAAGATTTATTAGCCCTAAATTATCTTGCTTGTCTCAGCCTCATTCGAGACTGAGGACATCAAGATAAAAGTAACTAATTTTTAGGATTTGCAGGAACTTTTAATTGCCAGCTTTACAAAATCAAATTCCTGGCCCCTCTGAACAATGCCTAGAAGTCTTGAACTATTAATCTTGATCCATAATCACCTCAGATTCCAGGAAAAGCAGAGCCTTGCAGGCCACCCCATGATGAAGTCACCTCCAAGTGGGAGCCATTACGTTACTAGCTGCTCAAGTCTAACTGTTCACCTCTTCTCAAAAACCATGGCAGGGTTGATAAAATGGAAAAAGGCTTTATTCAAAGCTAGCTCTGGTGAGATGGGGCCTTGTACTGCCACAAAGCACCATTTCCCTCTGTCCTGGTAAGCAAGAGCCTTTAAGAGTAAGGAGGAGAGGAGAGAGGGAATACTGTGAGGCAACAAACAAGTCCAATTTGCTCGATTCCTCCAACATCTTCAGCTTCTTTCCTCCCAGCTACTTCCCTAGAAACCAAACTCCCACTTTCTGGAGCCAGCATCTGCATCTTCTTTCCATTCATGTGGACTGGGAGATGGGGGAGGGTGGTTTATAACCCAGGCATGAGGAAATTTGGAGAAGCAGCTCATCTCTAAAAGAAAAGTTCTACCTTTTAAAGATTCATTTTTTCCCTATCAGTTACAAATCCTCCTTGTCTTAGTCCAGCCCTCAATCTTGAGGGCCTTGGAGTATTGGCTGTCTGATATTGGATTGATGTGTAGATGCCATAAAAAGCAGCTAGAACATAAGCAAAGGAAGGCAGACACTAGAGCTCAAAAGTATAACAAAAGATTGTGAGGCTAAATACAAAAGAAAGTCAAAGAAATGAAATATATAACAACAATACCTACTGGAAGGGCTTTTTGATTTTAGGCAACCATGCACAGGAACCTTCTTTTTATAAATTCTGTAGCTCTGTTTATTTTTAGTAGAATTGAAACAGGTGCCTCCCTTTGATGCTCACATTATCGCCTCGTCTCAGAATGCATTTTCTTTTTCTATGACTTGAAATTCAGTCTCTTGGTGACCAAGTAGCTTTTCTCAGTTGTGGTCAGAGCAGGTCTGTTACGGTTTAGATGTAAAATCTCTCCCAAAAGTCTCATGTGTTGGGAAGGTAATTAGATCCCGTGGGCACTGGTACTGGTGGGGTCACCTGCTGAAAAGAGCAGTAGCTGAATGAGCCGTTAGTCAGTGGGGCTTGGTTGGAGGTGGATCACTTGGGACGTGATCTGGAAGGGTGTTTTCTTGCCCCAGATCCTCCTCCTTCTTCTCTTCTCTTCTTTCCCTTCTCTTCTCCCTTCTTTCTCTTCTCTTCTTCTCTTCTCTCTTCTTCTCTTCTCTTCTTTCCTTTCTCTTCTCTTTTCTTTCTCTTCTCCTCTCCTCTTCTTTCCCTTCTCTTCTCTCTTCTTTCTCTTCTCTTCTTTCTTCTTTCTCTTCTCTTCTTCTCTTCTCTTCTCTTTTCTTTTCTCTTTTCTCCTCTCTTCTTCTCACTTCTCTTCTCTCATGATCTGGAAAGGTGTTTTCTTGCCCCAGATCCTCCTCCTTCTCTTCTCTTGTTCTTCTATTCTCTTCTTTCTCTTCTCTTCTTTCCCTTCTCTTCTCTTCTTCCCTTCTCTCTTCTCTTCTTGTCTATTCTCTTTTCTTTTTTCTTTTCTCCTCTCCTCTCCTCTCATGATCTGGAAGGGTGTTTTCTTGCCCCAGATCCTCCTTCTCCTTCTCTTCTCTTCTTCTCTTCTCTTCTCTTCTCTTCTCTTCTCTTTTCTTTTCTCTTTTCTCCTCTCCTCTCCTCTCCTCTCCTCTCCTCTTCTCTTCTCTCTTCTCTTCTCCCCTTCCACAGAGAGCCACACTTCTAACCATTCTCACCTCCGGATGAGGTGGACAGTCAAATGTACCACTGGAAGTTCTGCCCACTGGGGCTCCTCTTTCCCTGATGTTCTTCAGGGACAACCCCAGTGGTAATAATGCTATAGCCATTCACTCTTCAATAGTGCCAACATGTTTTACAGACTCATCTATAACCAAGCTTTGGTTTTTCTTTCTCCATCAGCTGGCTATAAATGACTCTCCATGAGGCCACAGGTATGAATTGAGGCCAACGAGTCAATAGAGTAGGAGTGAATATAGAAGGAGTCCAAGATACTCACTCATACAACTCACATGTACTCTCTGGACCTAAGCAACCCCAGTCTCTTACATATTACTTTACTTGTTGATACTTTGCAGCGCCACAGGTTGACTGTATAGTTCTGTGTGTCACAAAACACCCAGTTTATGATGGGAAGCTTGGTTTGCTGTGGTCTGAGCACATCCTCCAAATAGCGTGTGTTGGAAATGTAATCTCCAATGCCATAGTGTTGGAGATGTAATATGAGGAGCAGTGCTTTATTTCATGGGGCCTCCACTCTCATGAATGAATTAATGTCAACTATAAGAGCCCCCCAGCTGTGAGTTCTACCTTTTGCTCCCTCAAACTCTCTTGCCAAACCCTCTTCCACTATGGTATGATGCAGCATGAGGCCCTCACCAGATTTCAATGCCTTGATGTTGCACTTCCAGGCCTCCAGAACTGTGAGAAATAAATTTATATTATTTATAAATTATCCAGTCCATGATATTCTGGTATAACAGCACAAAAAGGACTAAATTAGGCCACATGGTCACTTGACAGTCCATGATTGGGTGGTCACTACCTATTAAGTCTCAGTAGCAAACAAGAACCTGCTTCTCAAAAGGAGAATATTTGGAGACCAGCATGGCATATGCTGCAAGTGGAAACAGTGCCTGGAAAAGTCCAAAGCGACAGTGAGAAAGCAAGCCAGTGGGTGAACCAGGGGACCAGCAAGACCAGGCCAGGCCCAGGCATAGGTGTAGGTGCTGCTGGTGGGTAGGAACAGCAATACCAGGCCAGGCCCTGGCAGGGGCACACAGGCATGACCAGCAAGACCGGGCCCCAGCATGGGTGCACACACAGGCCCAGGCAAGATCTGCAGCATGGAAAAGTCTGAAGCAGCAGTGAGTGGCCAGCAGTTGGTAAGTTAGGTAAACCAGCCTTGGGCTTTGCCACACAGACATGCAAAATAGAAGCAGATGTGGTTGCCATTCTATATCAAAGGGCTCTGGAGAACTTCAGCAACAGAAGACCAAGCCCAGTGCCCACAACCAGAGGCCAAGATGAGCTCCACGTGCAGCACAAATCCCATGGCAAACTTGGCTGGAGGACACAGCACATGTCTGGGATCTAACTTGGACACTACTACAGAACAGTGGACACCAGAGGAATTTTACTACTTTTATTTTTCTTTGTCTGATTTGTTATCCTTTTTCTGTCTGGTTGGTATTTTTGTGGTTATCTTTGGTTTTTATCTTCTTTTTTGTTCTTTTTCTTCTTTTTTCATTATTTAGATCTCTTACCTTTCTTTTTGTTTTTCTCTCTTTTCTCAACTACCTTTTGAATTTATGGTATTTTCAAGGGAGTAAACATTGTCTCTTTTCTTTCTGACTCGCTTCAATGCTCCTTCATTTTCTCTTTCATTCTTTCTCTCCTGTGTCCTCCAGTTTCCCAAAACTTGGGTGATTATCCTTTGCCCTCCAGCCTTGCTTCTACTGTATTTGACCTAATTTATCTCCTATCTTGTCCTCTACCCCCTTAAAACCCCCAACCCTTGCAAAAGGGTAAAATCACTCCACTAAGGGGAAAATCATTGCATACAAATTCTTGGTATATGTTGGGTTTTGTTATATAACTGTAGAGTTTGCTCCTATGGTTAAAGGTATCAGGTTAATCATTACCACAGTTTGTCAGTAGCTAGGCTGTACTTGTTGCTATTGTTATTGCTAACTGTAGTGCTTCAGCCAGGATGTCATACATGTTACAATCAGTTGTTTTTCCTTATATGATAACACTGTGATTGTATGGGGTCATAATCACCATAGTCTAGTACAAAAGGACTGGGTGCTGAGCCAAATAGCAACTTTTCATCCTTATCAAATTGGAAAGGTAGGTTCTTGGGATAGACATAAAGAACCACCTATATCTAGAAGGCATTTCTGAAGAACAGACATCTAGGGAAGCTTGATACTAGTGATAAAGCTATCTACCATAAGAAGTTGATGAGCATCAACAGAGAAAACAAAATAAAATAAACAATTAGAAAATAGAAAAGACAAGACACAGAAGAAAAATGCAACCCCAGACTCCCAGCTCACCCAGGACAGCCTGGAGCACAATGAGATAGAGGAAGTTGGAAGTCAAACACTGGAACTTTCTGAAATGATAGCAGCAAAATTGAAAAAAAAAAAAAAAAAAAAAGGAAAAGGCTATAGAAAAAATAATCTCTCAAATACAAAATGAAATGATGATCAAAATGAAAAATATCAGAGTACACACAGACAAAAACAATAGAAGAGCTTAGGAAAATGATGGAAACCATAAATGCCTAACATAGGAAAGAAATGTAGGGTGTGAAACAGATCCAAACAGAAATCTAAGAGATTAAAACCTCCACTGAAAATATATTGCAACAGATTGAATGAAGGAGAGGATAGGATATCAGAAGAAAGAATTGTGACTAGCCACCATGAAAAGAAATATATCTTAAAAATAGCAAGAGGCCATGAAAAATCAATCCAACAGCTACAAGATGAAGCAAAGAAGAACAACATAAGATTGATTGGGGTCAATGAGAAAGCTGGAGACAGCGCAAATGCCATAAAAAACTCTTCACAGAAATAATGGTAGAAAACTTCCCAAACAAGGATAAAGAATTTGACATACAAATAAAGTAAGCATATAGAACTCCAAACAGCCATGACCAAAATAAAACTACACCAAGGCACATAATAATCAAGATTCCAGAAATTCAGCACAAAAACTGAATATTAAAAGTGGGTAGAAAAAAGAAACAAATCACCTATAAAAGAAAGCCCAAAAGAATCACAGCAGACTTCTCAAAACAAACCCTGAAATCAAGGAGAGCTTGGAGTGAGGTTATCGAAGCCCTAAAAGAAAACAACCTCCAACACATATTGATGTACCCCACAAAATTATCTTTCAAAATTGATGGAGAAATAAGATGCTTCCATGACAAAGAACACCTGAGGAAATTCATGACCACCAAACCAGCTCTTCAGAATGCTCTGAAGGATATATTAGAAAGAGAAAAGGAAGATCACAATCACAAAAACACCAATAGAAAGAAGCAGCCAGGCAGGGCAAGCAATTGAACAGAGGAGAAAGACAGGGAGCCAATAACAAGAAAATAATATGAGAAAGACAGGCCAATACATATCTGTTATAACCATCAATGTAAATGGTCTCAATTCACCAATCAAAAGAAACAGACTGGAAGAATGGATCAAGAAGCAAGATCCAACAATATACTGCATTCAAGACACACATTTAACTCAATAAGAAATTCATAGACTGAAACTCAAAGGATGGAAATCAATATTCCATGCTTGAGGATCTCAGAAAAAAGCAGGGGTAGTTATACTATTTGCAGATAATGTGAACTTCAAGCCAAGACTGATGAGAAGAGACAAAGAAGGTCACTACATACTTGCTAAGGGAAGACTTCAAGAAGAAAAAGAAATAACAATCATAGATATATATGCACCAAACACCAGTGTACCCAACTATATAAAACAAATATTAATGGATATGAAAAATCAAATAAGCACTAACTCAGTTGTACTGGGAGACATTAATACCCCACTCTTACAAATAGATAGATAAAAAAAAACACAAAAAACAAAACAAAACAAAAAAACCGAACAACCACAACAACAAAGAAATATCAGAACTAAAACAAATCTGTGAATAAATGGACTTAGTAGATGTCTATAGAGTGTTCCACCCCAAAACATCAGAATACACATTCTTCTCAGCAGCACATAGGGCATTCTCCAAAATAGACCACATACTAGCCCATAGAACATGCTTAAATAAATGGAGAGGAATTGAAATTATCCCATGCATATTATCTGACAATAGTGCAATGAAATTGGAAATCAATGCCAAGAGAAATAAAAAAAACTACACAAACACGTGGAAATTAAATAACATCCTTCTGAACAACCAATGGGTCACAGAGGAAATTAAGAAATTAAACAGTGTCTACAATTAAATAAAAATTCCAATACAACACACAGGAACTTATGGGAATGCAATGAAAGTAGTCCTATGAGGGAAATATATAGCAGGAAATTCTCACATCGGGAAAACAGAAGCTCAAGTAAACCACTTACTGTTGAACTTCAAACTCCTAGAAAAGGAAGAAGAAATCAAACCGAAGGCTCGTACGAGAGAGGAAATTATAAAGATCAGAGCAGAAATTAATGCAATTGAGACTAAGAAAATGATACAAAGAATCAATGAATTGAAGAGTTGGTTCTTTGAAAGATTAAATAAAATTGACAATCCCCTAGACAACCTTATCAAAAAGAGGAAAGAAAAGACTCAAATTCAAGCAATTAGGAATGGAAAGGGTGAAATCACAACAGATCCTGTGGAAATCCAGATCATAAATATTACTTCAAGAACCTGTACTCTAATAAAATGGAAAACAGAGAAGAAATGGACAGATTCCTAGACATATATAAATTACCAAAACAGAATCAAGAAGGTATAAATATTACAAATAACCTGATATCAGTCAATGAAATTGAAAATAGAATTAAAAACCTGCCTAAAAAGAAAAGCTGAGGCACTGACAGATTCACTGTTGAATTCCATAAGAAATTTAGAGAAGATCTAATGCCATTGATGCTGAAACTCTTTAACGAAATTAAAAGCGAAGCAATACTTCCAAAATCATTCCTGGAAGCAAGGATTCCTCTGATACCTAAACCAGAGAAGGACATAACCAAAAAAGAAAACTACAGACCAATCTCCCTAATGAACATAGGTGCAAAAATCCTTAATAAGATAATGGCAAACAGAATGCAGAAATATCAAGAAGATTATACATCATGACCAAGTAGGATTCATCCCAGGGATGCAGGGATGGTTCAACATATGCAAAACAATAAATGTAATGCACCATATTAACAGAGCCAAAGACAAAAATCACATGATCATATCAATAGGTGCAGAAAAAGCATTTGACAAAGTCCAACACCCACTCATGATAAAAACCCTACAGAAAACTGGAATAGAGGGTATTTACCTCAATCTGATAAAAGCCATCTATGATAAACCAACAGCCAACATCATATGAAATGGTCAAAAACTGAAAGCTTTTACTCTAAAATCAGGAACAAGGTAAGGATATCCACTATCACCACTCCTGTTCAATATAGTTCTGGAAACATTAGCCAGAGCAATTAGATAAGAGATAGAAATAAAAGGAATAACAATAGGAAAGGAAGAGGTTAAATTATCTTTATTCACAGACGACACAATACTCTACATAGAAGACCCCAAAATCTCCACCAAAAGATGTCTAGATTTAATAACCAACTTCAGAAGCATAGCTGGATATAAAACCAACACTCAAAAATCAATAGCATTCCTGTAAAAAAAAAACAACAAACTCACTGAGAGAGAAATTAGGGAAACAAAACCCTTCACAATAGCATCCAAAAGAAATGAAATACTTAGGAATCAACTTAACAAAGGAAGTAAAAGATCCATACAGGGCAGGTGAGATGGCTCAGCGGCTTAAGCGCCTGCCCGGCAAGCGCGAGGACCCGAGTTCGACTCCTGGAACCCACATACGAAAAAGGGGCCGGTGATATCGCTCAGCGGCACGGGCGCCTGCTGGCGCGCGAGGTCCTGAGGTCGACCCCCCGGTACCCACAAAAAAAAAAAAAAAAAGATCCATACAATGAAAATTACAGTAGTCTGAAAAAGGAGATCGAAGAGGATATCAGAGAATGGAAAGATATCCTTTGCTCATGGATAGGAAGAACCAACATAGTAAAAATGGCCATACTTCCCAAATTGTTAGGCAGATTTAATGCAATCCCAATCAAAACACCATTAGTATACTTCACAGAACTAGAGAAAATATTCCTAAAATTCAACCAGAAGAGACCTAGAATAGCTAAAGCAATTCTGGGCAACAAAGACAAGGCAGGAAGCATCACAATCCCTGACTTGAAATTATACTACAAAACTACTATGATAAAAACAGCACACATTTTTTAACAATGGAGTATTACTCAGCCATAAAGAAGGATAAACTGGAGACTTTTATAGGTAAATGGATGATACTCCAGACCATACTAATAAGTAAGATAAATCAGACTCACATGTGTAAACATCATATTGTCTACCTAGTGTGAGAAGGTGAAAGAGAAAAGAAGGAAGGGAAGACCAAAAAAAAATGTATATATATACACACGATAGTTAAGATAGTTACACTACTAACTTCTCTTAGTTCATTGAAAAGAAAGGTAAGGGCTAATATTTTTTGGACAATTAAATGCCTATATCTCATATTCTGAGTAACTAATTTTTTATTTTAAAAAGAAAAAACAATAAAAACAAAACAATGATACAGAATTTCAAAACAAGATAATAGATTAACAATGGTTAATATATTGCATATTGCTGTCTTCAAAGTAGTTGCTCAGATTACAAGATACAAGCATGAAAAACTGATAAAACCATATAAGCACAAACTGTTCTTCTCAATGAAATAATAGAAATTAGTAGCATAATTATCTTAGCTACCTTGTCTACCTATCTATTTATCTATCATCTATCTATTTTCTTTTCCCTTCCTTCTTTTCTCCTTTCCCCCATCCCAGTTCTTTCCTTTTGAGCAGTTTTCCCCTTTCCCAATATCTATTGTACATTTTGGATCTTATTTACTCTTTCAGCTTCTTACACTAGGAGACAATACGATGTTTACACATGTGCATCTGATTTATTTCACTTATGAGTATGGTCTCAAGTTGCATCCATTTACCTATAAAAGCCTGGAGTTCATTCTTCTTTATGGCTGAGTAGTACTCCATTGTATAAAAATACCACATCTTTTTTATCCGTTCCTCAGTTGATAGGCATTTGGGTTGTTTCCAAGATTTAGCTATCATTAATTGTGCTGCTATAAATATGGGTGCACATATATCGCTGTAGTATGATATTTTTAATTTGGGGGGACTGACTTTTTTTGATTCTTTATATGCGCTAGATAGAAGTCCTTTGTCTGAGGGAAAGTTGGCTAAACTATTTTCCCCACTCTGTGGGTTGTCTTTTCATTCTGTTGGTGATTTATTTTGATGTTCAAAAGCTTTTTAAGGGCCGGTGAGATGGCTCAGTGGCATAAGCGCCTGCCTGGCAAGCGCGAGGGCCCGAGTTTGACTCCCAGAACCCACATACAAAAAAAGGGCCGGTGATATCACTCAGAGGCATGGGCACCTGCTGGCGCACGAGGCCCTGAGGTCGACCCCCCGTACTCACAAAAAAAAAAAAAAAGCTTTTTAATATGATGAGATCCCAGTTGTTGATTCTTTAAAGTATTTCCCGTGCAGTTTGGTTTTTGTTCATGAAGTCTCTGCCTACACCTATGTCCTCAAGATTTCTACCTACTTTCTCTTCCAGCAGATTTAGTGTTTCTGTTTTAATATTTAGATCTTTGATCCATTTTGACTTTAGTTTAGTGCGTGTTGATAGACATGGGTCTAGTTTTAGTATTTAGCATGTGGAAAGGCAGTTTTTCCAGCACCATTTATTAAAGAAGCTATCTTTCTTCCAGTGAACATGTTTGTCCCCTTTGTCAAAAATAAGGTGGCTGAGTGTGTTTGTAGTTGTGTCTGCATCTTCTAATCTGTTCCACTGATCCTCAGGTCTGTTTTTTTGCCAGTACCATGCTGATTTTATCACAGTAGCTTGTAGTATAATTTCAGGTCAGGGATTGTGATGCCTTCTGCCTTGCCTTTGTTGCCCAGGATTGCCTTTGTTATTGTAGGTCTCTTCTGGTTCCAAATGAATTTTAGGAATGTTTTCCCTAGATCTGTGGGGTATGTTAGTGGTATTCTGATTGGGATTGCATTAAATCTGTGTAACAGTTTTGGGAGTATGGACATTTTCACAATGTTGGTTCTTCCTATCCATGAGCAAGGGATATCTTTCCATTTTCTGATATCCTCTTCAATCTCCTTTTTCAGAGTACTGTAATTTTCAATGTGTAGATCTTTTACTTCCTTTGTTAGATTGATTCCTAAGTATTTCATTTTTTTGGATGCTATTGTGAAGTGTGTGGTTTCCCTAATTTCTTTCTCAGTGAGTTTATTGTTTGTGTACAGGAATGCTATTGGTTTTTGAGTGTTGATTTTGTATCCAGCTATGCTACTGAATTTGTTTATTAAATCTAGAAGTCTTTTGGTGGAGATTTTGAGGTCTTCTATGTAGAGTATCGTGTCATCTGTGAATAATGATAATTTAACCTCTTCCTTTCCTATCATTATTCCTTTTATTTCTCTCTTGTCTAATTTGCTCTGGCTAATGTTTCCCACTCTATATTGAATAGGAGTGGTGATAGTGGACATCCTTACTTTGTTCCAGATCTTAGAGTGAAAGCTTTCTGTTTTTGTCCATTTAGCATGATGTTGGCTATTGGTTTGTAATACATGGCTTTTATCAGATTGAGGCAAAAACACTATTCTGATTTTCTGTAGGGTTTTTATCATGAATGAGTGCTGGGCTTTATCAAAAGCTTTTTCTGCATCTATTGAGTTGATCATGTGATTTTTGTCACTGGCTCTGTTGATGTGGTGTATTACATTTATTGATTTGCATATGTTGAACCATCCCTCTATTCCTGGGATGAATTCCACTTGGTCATGGTGTATAATCTTCTTGATGATTTGTTGCATTCTGTTTGCTAGTATTTTATTGAGGATTTTTGCATCTATCTTTTTGTGACAATGGGGCATTAAGTTCCCCTGTTATAACTGTGTTATTTCTTATTTGATTTTTCATGTTTATTAATGTTTGTCTTATATAGTTGAGTGCTCCCATATTTGGTGCATATATATTTATGATCGTTATCTCTTCCTCTTGAATTTTTCCCCTAACAAGTATGTAGTGACCTTCTTTATCTCTTTTGATCATTCTTGGTTTGAAATTCACATTGTCTGCAAACAGAATAGATATCCCTGCTTTTTTCTGTGTTCCTGTTGCATGGAGTATTGTTTTCCATCCTTTGACTTTCAGTCTATGTGTTTCTTTTTGAGTTAAATGTGTTTCTTGTATACAGTATATTGTTGGATCTTGTTTCTTGATCCATTCTTCCAATCTGTTTCTTTTGATTGGTTTATTGAGGCCATTTCATTGATGGTTATAACTGGTGTATTGGCTTATCTTTGCCATGTTACTTTCCTCCTCTTGGTTCCTTGCTTTTTTCCTCTGTTTAATTGCTTGCCCTGTCTGGTAGTTGCTTTTTGTTGTTGTTCTTGGAATTGTGGTCATTTTTATGATCACCTAGAATATCTTTCAGTACTCTTTGTAGAGTTGGTTGGTGGTCATAAATTTCTTCAGTTGTTCTTTTTTTTTTTTTTTTTTGTGGGTACCGGGCGATCGACCTCAGGACCTCGCGCACCAGCAGGCACCCGTGCCGCTGAGCGATATCACCGGCCCCTTTTTCATATGTGGGTTCCGAGAGTCGAACTCGGGCCCTCATGCTTGCCAGGCAGGCGCTTAAGCCGCTGAGCCATCTCACCGGCCCTGTTCTTTGTAATGGAAGTATCTTACTTCTCCATTAATTTTGAAAGGGTACATCAATCTGGTTTGGATGTTTTTTTTTTTTTTTTCAGGACTTGAAATATTTCACTCCAAGCTCTTCTTGTCTTGAGAGTTTGTGTTAAGAAGTCTGCCATGATTCTGATGGGCCTTCCTTTATAGTTGATCTATTTCTTTTTTCTAACAGCTTTTAACATTCTGTGCTTGTGCTGAATTTCTGGAATCTTCATTATTATATGTCTGGATATAGATTTATTTTGGTTATGGCTAATTGGAGTTCTATATGCCTTGCCTGTATGTCAGATTCTTTTCTCGTTTTTTGGAAATTTTCTGCTATTATTTCTGCAAATAATCTTTTTATGTCATTTGTGTTGACTCCTCCTTTTTCATTGACACCTATAAGACTTATATTGTTTTTCTTCATATCGTCTTGCAGCTGTTGAATTGTTATTTCCTGACCTTTTGTTATTTTTCAGAGAACTTTCCTTTCATGATCACTGCTTCGATCCTGTCTTCAAAGTCTGAAAGTCTATCTTTGGTTTAATTCAAGAGGTTTTGCAGATTTCATTGGAATTTCTAATTTCCTGGAAATCTGTTTGAATCCATTGCATGCATTCTATTTCTTTCTTATATTCATCATTCACAGTTTCCATGCTTTTCCTATCATTATCTATTTTTTTTTATCTCTCTCTACTCTAGATTTGCTGAGCAATTCCTTTATGAATGTTGACATTTCTTTTTTTACCTGAGAGATTATTTCTTATCTGATTTCTTCTATAGCCTCGTGGATTTGTTTCTTTACTTTGGTTGCTATCATTTCAGAAATTTGAGGTATATGTTTTCCATTTTCCTCTATCTTGATGTCCTGGACTTGTTCTGGGTGGGCTGGAGGTCTGAGATTGCATTTTGCTTCTGTGTCTTCTCATTTTCTATTTCAAAAATTTTTATTTTGTTTTCTGTGTTGATCCTTGTAAGTTTTTGTAGTAGGTAGCTATATCACTAGTGTCAAGTCCTCTCTAGGAAAAGTCTGTTCCTCAGGGATGTCTTCTGTGTGTACAAGGCTCTTGCCTTATGTCTGTTCCAAGATCCTACCTTCCCAGTTTATTGAAAGTGAGATATTGGTATCTGTTTGGCTCAGCCCCCAGTTCTTTGGTGCTGGGCTGTGGTGAGGTTATTACCTTAGAGCTTCCCAGTGTTGTTACAGAAGGGAGAACATCTGACTAGAACAGATATGACATCCTAGCTAAAGTAGTATAATTAGCAACAATAGAATCAGCTCAGTTTAGAAACTGACACACTGTGATAGCTATTAACTTTGTACCTTAAACCATACGAGCAAAATCTACACTTATATAACAGAACTGGTTGTAAGTTGGGAGCTTGTATTCAAAGTGTTTCCCTTTGGTAGAGTGGTTTTACCCTGTGGTGGGGAGATTTCAGGAGGATAGTGGATGAAACAAAGATAACAGAAACAAAAGTAGAAGCAAGTCTGGAGGACAAAGGATGATCATGCAAACCTTGGGAAACTAGAGGAGAGGGCAGAAGAGACAGAATGAAGGAGGAATCAAGGGATTATCTGAACTTGGTCTCTGGGTTTGGGGGATAGGATTAGTTTTCTGTGGCTGCAGTTCTCCCCAGCCATTTAGAAAAGAGAGAGAGAGAGAGAGAGAGAGAGAGAGAGAGAGAGAGAGAGAGAACTAAACAAAAGAGAAAAGAAAAAGAAAAAAAGAAAAAGAAAAAGGAAGAAAAAAGTAAAAGAAAAAAACCAACAAAAATCAGCAAAAAAAGAGAGAATGAGATGGCCCCACCTGCCTGTTACTATTCCGTGTATCTTTGTCCCCCAGCACAACGCTGGCTCACCTAACTTATCACCTGTTGTCTTGTGTTGTTATTGTTGCTTCAGACTGCTCAGCCCACCAGTCCCACCTGGCCATTTGTGCGCCCTAGTGGGGCCCTGCTGTGTCGCTGGCATTACCCTTGGTCTCTGTGCCTTCTGATCTGTTCACCTCAGTCCTGGCAGTGGCGAAGGGAGGGGCCATTCTCTGGGCCTTCTGGCCTGGTTCACCTGGGTCACAAGGGTGGCGATGGGAGGGGCCTGCGCTGTTCACCTGGGTCGTGGTAGTGGAGATGGTGATGGGAGGGGCCACCCTCTTGCTGTTCACCTGGGTCACAGCGGAGGTAGAGATAACTAATTTAAAGAGAACAATACGCAACATATTAACTATTGTTACTCTCCTATTATCTTGTTTTGAAATTTTGTTTTATTTTTCTATTTAAAAAATACAAAAAACATCATGGTACTGGCAAAAAACAGACCTGAGGATCAACGGAACATGATAGAAGATGCAGAAACAACTCCAAACACACTCAGCCACCTTATCTTTGACAAAGGAGCCCAACACGTTGACTGGAAGAAAGATGGCCTCTTTAATAAATGGTGCTGAAAAAACTGGCTTTCTACTTGCCAAAGATTAAAACTAGACCCATATCTTTCACCATGCACTAAACTAAAATTGAAATACATCAAAAACCTAAATATTAAAACAGAAACATTAAATCTGCTGGAAGAGAGAATAGGCAGAACTCTTGAAGACATAGGTGTAGGCAAAGATTTCATGAACAAAACCCTGATTTCACAGGAAATAATACAAAGGATCAGTAACTGGGATCTCATCTTATTAAAAAGCTTTTACACAACAAAAGAAATAATTATCAGAGTAAAAAGACAATGCATGGAATGGGAAAAAACTTTAGCCAGTCGTCCTTCAGACACAGGACTTATATCTAAATATATAAAGAAGTAAAAAAAATTAGACCTCCCAAATTTAAAGACCCAGTCTAAAAATGGGCATGTGAGATGAATAAGCAATTCTCAGATGAAGAAATACAAATAGGAAATAAACATATGAAGAAATGTTCAACATCACTGGTTATTAGAGAGATGCAAATTAAAACAACCTTGAGATTCCATCTCATTCCAGAAAGAATGGTGATCATCAAGAAATCAACCAATATCAAATGCTGGAGGGGCTATGGGGAAAAAGGAAATCTTCTCCACTGTTGATGGGAGTGTAGACTGGTGCAGCCACTGTGGAAATCAGTGTAGAGACTCATCAAAAACCTAGGCTTAGAGGTCCCATGTGACCCAGCTATTCTCTTCTGGGTAGCTTCCCAGAAGAATTAAAATGTCATACCACAGCGATATGTGTGTATCCATGTCTGTAGCAGCACAATTTGTCGTAGCCAGATCTTGGAAACAACCCAAATGCCCATCAACTGAGGAATGGATAAAGAAGATGTGTTTTTTATACAATGCCATACTACTCATCCATAAAGAAGGATAAATCTGAGGCATTTCTAGGTAAACAGATGCAACTTGAGACCATAGTCTTAAATGAAATAAATTGGACTCACATGTATAAACATCACATTGTCTCCCTGTTGTGAGAAACTGCAAGAGTTAATAAGGACCAAAATGTACAATAGACACTGCAAAATGTGAAGAAATTGTTGAAAAGTAAAGAAGAACTAGGGTTGGGGGAGGGGGGAAGGAAGGAAGGGAAAGGAAAAAAAAAGATTAAAAAAAGGATAATACACAAACAAAGCTTCGTTAACAGGGAGGGAAGATGGGCTGCAGGGAGGAGAGGAGATTGTGAGAAAAAGAGGAATAAAAAATATATCATGTATGGGTACAGATTTCCTATGGTGAATATGATCACTATGTATTATCTAAAATGTGCCAATAAAATTAATTAAAAAAAAAGAATGGCTGGTGGCTCAGTAAAGCCCCCATCTGGGTGCGTCTGGCAGGGGTGGTTCCAGAGGTGATTGTCACACAGGCCTTCAAACTAAGGGACAGAAATTCAGTTCAAATGTGAGTAGCACCTTCCAACAGGCTTGTCAGCGGGGTGGAATAAAAGGTAAATAAAGAAGGGGGAACTTGGCCTTTTGTTTTGAAGAGCTCCATTTTGCTTGAGCAGGAATGTATTTTGCTGTCATCAGTTATGGACATCAGGTTTTTTTGTTTCTTTTGTTTTCCAAGGCAGAATCATACCAATGACTCCCCAGTGAGCTTCTAGTCCTTTGGTTTCAGATTGGCTCTGTATCCTTCATCCCTGTTGTTCCACAGCTTTCAGCTTCTTGAACTGAAGAGCTACTGGATCTTCCAGCCTCCAGCATGTAGACAGCCATTGTGAGCTCTCCTGCTTCTTATCCTCTAAGCCTATGCAATAAATCACCTTTCTTTATTTTATATCCATCATCCATCCATCCATATATTTGAAAGAAAATGGACTCTAAGTATGTACATAACACACCTTTCTGACAAAACTAATTTTGTTTCAACAGAAAAATTGACTCTCTTTAATTTAAATTTTATTACATCTCTCAGTTAAAAGGCTGTGACAGAATGGATTTGCCTTGTTCGTATTAGCTTGTTTTACATCTGCTTATAAATTGTGCCATTGTTGGCTGCTAAATTTTAGAGCTTTTGGGTGCTGACTATCACAGAATAGATGGGATTGTAGGACATAGACCCTAAATGAATTTAGCCTCAGAAGCACTCTTGGTAAATCTCTGTTATTGCTCCAAGTCTGGCAAAAATGTTTTGACAACATTATTACTTTTTCTCCAGTGTGGGACCTGACCTGATCTGATAATGATGAGGAAAATCTACCTTGCCATAGAGGGACACAACCACAAATAGTTAATTGGTAATTCATTCAGAGAAGAAGAAAAGGCATTGAGTGACAAAGAAAGGATAATTGTGAGGATCCGAAGAATTTTCCTACTAAGAAAATAAGGCAGCAGGAAGGTAGCGAGCGACCCATGCCCACAGGAAACTTTGGCCATGGAAGAAGTGGCCTCGGGATCCAAAAACCTGAAACTCACAACAGCTACACCTGTCCCCCACCAACTCTATGCCCATGGATTCCATTGCTTGGATGTGACCACTCCTCAATGCTGAGCTGGCTCTGTGTTTTGTATCCTCTTGGTATCGGGCAACAGAGACACCAAAGGATTGACCTGTTTGTGGATGAGCCCAAACCCTGGGGAGAGAAGGAAAGCCTGTGTGACAGCTCCAAGGAGACACAATGGCCTGGGCCATGCAATTGAGACATCTCATGGCACTGTGATAATCAGCCACAAGAGACAGCGGTGGAAAGGGTACAGGCTAGACATAAACTCCCTGAGAAGTTTGAGCTCAGACACAGGGCCCCCAGGACTCGCCTGAGCGGCTTTCAGAGGTTGCTGGATCTGAAAGTGCTCGTGTCGAGTCCAGTGGTCTGTTTGAATCCTCGTCCCATTGCCTACAGTCAGAATAGAACTCTGGTCTGATGGCTTTCTTCATCCTCATCTACCAACATGATCAAGTAAATGCTGTAGCTTGGGTGGCTGCCACAGCCTGGGGTGCATGGAAAGAGGGGCCTCCGGAACAGAGGGGAGAACATACACCCTCATGCTATAAAGTGAGGGGGAGAAAACCATGACTTGTGGGATACCGCTGATTCCGAAATAAAAAGAAAAATTCTTTGGACTTATTTTATTCATTGGTTTTTTTGGGGTTGGGGTTTTTTCCTTTTAATTTTTTTCTTTTCTTTTCCTAGTTTGTTGTTTTCTGTTTCTTTTATTTACTGTATCAATTTACTTTAAATCTATAGTAGAATTCGCTGACTCCCTTTTCTCTCCTCCTTTTCATCTTCTATTGCTTAATTTTTCAAATTCATCATTTTTCATTCTCCCATTCCCCAGCCCCATTATCTTTATTGGTGTAATCATTAAGCTTTATAAATCTTTAGATAGGTATACATCTACACTATTGCAGTTGACTTCTTTTCTATTGTTAGTGGAGGTATATTTGCCATATGTCAGTATTTGATTGGTCTTAGTGTTTAGACTATAATCATAGGTCTCTTCTCTATGGTTATGGGTGGTATACTATTGGTTCATATGGTATGTGACTATCCAGTCTGTCTTTGAAACTATTATTGTTGCTTATTTTATTGTGATTGCCATGGTGTCATATTTGTTGCTATTGATTAGTTGTATCTGTATGACAATATATGGATTGCATTTGTGCTATTAGCAGTACCGCAGTCCATTCCCAACAAACTGGGAGCTGGCCGAAATACACTGCATATTCCCTTCCCAATTTAATGGAAATTGTTGGATATTAAGAGAGAGGCAAAGGCATATAATTAGCCATACCCAGCGTACAAGTCTTAGTTTTTTTTTTTTTTTCTTGTTGCTGAGACAAAATACTCAACACCCAAAGTTAAAGGAGGAAAGGGTTATTTAGCTCACAGGTTGTAGAGGTTTCAGTCCATAATCGGCTGGCTCCAAGGCAGGGTGGCACATGGCAGAGGGGCAATAGTTCATAGCAGTGGAAGACAGTAAAACCAACAAGGGATGAGGAGACAAGCCTCTTTCTGTCCCTTTTATTGTATCCTGTCTACTGGGATTAGGGCAGTGCCAATCCAATCAGTGGACTGATCCAGCAATCACCCACCCTTAATCCCAGCACCCTTAATCTCAGCACCCTTAATCTCAGCATTAAACCAGTCTAAATTAGCCACCTCCAAAAAAACCCTATGACCAGATGAGGCTTTGGGGGGACATCTGAACAAAACCATAACAGTACATTATGAAAAAACAGACACTAACTAAAGAGACCTCCATTGTAGCAATAGTATGTTTCCACTATAATTATCCCATAAACCTTAGCATGCACACACAAAAATACAAACATGAGAAGGCAGGGAAAAAGTGCTTCCAAAAACTCCTAACACCCCAAAAGCTGACCAATAGGGCATCAGGGGGGAAAAAAATCAATAGCCACACAGCTGAATATATTTGAAATGATAAAAGAGGAGATAAAACAAATGAACCAATAAAATGCTTGGTGAGTGAAAAAACGTAATAAAGAAACAATGGATTTACTTAAAAAAAAAAGTGAGAGTTTACAGAAGAGACTAACACAAAGCTAACTGAGCTTAAAAAAAGATACAAAACATGAATGTTGAGTATAGAAAAGTATTACAATCCATGAAAAGGTAGCAAACAGAAATAGTGGCTATTAAAAACTTTTACTGAAAGTATGTGTAGCAGAATTGTCCATGGTGAGGACCTGCATGTCAGAACAAGAGGACAGGGCTGTTGGTGAACAATTATTGAGAGATACCTAAAAAACATGAAATACTCAGCTATATAAAGAATGACAAATTTGAGACATTTGTAGGAAAATGGGTGAACCTGGAAAATACAACATTGAGCGAAATAAATCAGGCACACAAACTTAAATAGCATATTGATATAGGAGGTAGGATGTAGCAAAACTGGCTGAAGTGGATGGGACCTGCAAATTAGAAGACCCCAGGGCAGCTGTCTGGAGAGGGGGGCAAGATCTGTCAAATTCAAAATCGCAGGTCAGCACCAGATGATTCTCAGCACCTCATATGCACAACTTCTTGGGACCTCCCACAAGATGTGGACGGCATAAACAAGACCAGATGCCACGAGGAGCTTGCTATGGTGGCTCCTCACGTAGCCCATCGTGCATCTCCTAGACGCAGGAGGCCCTTTTATTTGTACTTTTTAACTTTTTCTCTCTTTGTTCAGCCCAAGTTTGCTCTGCAGATCTAGTTCTTCCCTTACCCCTTCACTCCTCACTTCTCAAATAAGCATTAGGCACTGATTTTGGCTTGTCTCATCCAGTTCTTTGTTTAAGACAAGACGGACCTGGAATACTTTTGTTTGTTGAGCCATTTCTAAAGGAACTACCTGACAGCAGTAAGGTATTTCTTATCTGAATGAGGCATAGCACAAACAAAGAAAATGATACAGGATTGATAGAAAGGGAAAAGGGGACAGATCTGCTGCAACAGGAAAGGGGTCCAAGGGAATTAAGATTGAGGAGAAAGTGAAGAGGAAATAAGAATAAAAATATGCCAGGTACACGTGAGCCTAATCACCACAATTAACGTAAACGATAACATGAACTAAGATAAATAATATCAACAAGCATGAAAAAGGGGACGGAGAACCGCTGGAGGAGTGGGGAGGGGGAGGGAAGGGAGAAGAGAAAAATAAACAAGCTGTAAGATGTACAAGTAATTACCCCCAAGATGATTGTAAACTGCATGAATTGCAAATGGGTACTAATAAAATTAAAAAAAAAAACAACAACAAGAGAACATGAAAAATGGATCCAACAACTGCTAGATGATGCAAAGAAGAGGAATCTAAGATTAGTTGGCATTAGTGAAAAATCAGAAGACAACACAAATGGCATAAAAAGCCCTTTACAGAAATTACAGCAGAAAACTTTCAAATGTGGGAAAAGAATTTAACATGCACATAAATGAGGCATATAGAACCCCAAATAGCCATGGTCACCAAAGTTTCTTTATAGCACATCACAGTCAGAATTTCAATAGTCCAACACAGGAATGTAATCGCAAAAGTGTTAGAGGAAAGCAATGAATCACTTATAAAGGAAAACACGTTACAATCGCAGCAGACTTCTCAACACAAACCATAAAGATCAGGAGAGCTTGGAGTGAAGTGTTCTAAGCCCTAAAAAACCAACTTCTAACAATGTATTCTACAAAATGGTTTTTCAAAATTGATGGGAAAAATAAGATATTTTATGATAAAGAGTACACAAAGAAGTTTATGACCACCAAACTAGCACTCCAAAAACTTCTCAGGGCTGTCCTAGAAAGAAACAATGAAACAATTTACTGTTTTGTCTATGTTGAACTATACTTGCTCTGCAATGAAGCCTACTCGGTAATGATGTATGGTCTTTTTGATGATTCATCGCATTCTGCTTGCTGGTGTCTTGTTGAGTATTTTTACATCTATATTCATTATAAAGATTGGTCTATAGTTTTCTTTTTTTGGTCGGATCCTTGTCAGGTTTTGGAATCAGGACAATGGTAGCTTTCAGAAATGACTTTGGGATTATTTCTTCCATTTCAATTTTATTAACAAGCTTGAGGTGTATTGGTTTTACTTCTTCCCTGAAGTTTTTGTAGAATTCAGCAGTGAACACATCTGGACCTGGGGTTTTCTTAGATGATGTTTTTTTTTCTAATTACTTCTTCAATTTCTTTTGGCCTGTTATTGCATTATTCAGGGGCTTTAAATGTATTGATTCAATTTTATTCATGCATATGTATCTAAGAATCTACTTTTCTGCATTTCCCAATTTATTGACACACAGGTTTGTGATGTAGTTGTCTTAATTATGTTTTTGATTTTAGCAGTGTCTGTTGTAATTTTACCTTTTAAATTTCTAATTGCGCTGGTTTGGTTCTTTTCTCCCCTTTTTTGTTAGAGTGGTTAATTATTTGTCTATTTTGTTTCTTTTTTTGTCTTTTGAAGAACCAAATTTATTAATTGATTCTTTGATTCGTTAATTCTTTTTACTGTGTTTTTTGGTTCTCAATTTCTTTGATTTTTGCTCTGATTTTTATAATTTCCTTATCTGTACTAGCTTTGGATTTGAATTTTTCCTTTTTTTTTTTTTTTAGGACATTTTGGCTCATCATTAGGTTATTTTTTGGAATGTGCTCTGTTTTTGTGATGTGAGCATTCACAGGTGTAACCTGCCCTATTAGGCCTGCTTTCTTAAGTTCTGGCATGTTGTACTGGTCTTATCATACACTTGTAGAAAATGTTTTATTTCTTCCTTGATTTCTTCTGTAACGAATTGCTTATTTCAGAATGTATTGTTTATTTTTCATGCATTTGCTTAATTTCTGTGTTTTCTTTTTTCTTTTTGGATTTCTAGTTTCATTGAGGTATCATCTGATAATATGCATGGTTTATCTTCAATTCTTTTACATTTACTTAATCTTGCTTTTGGCTAGTATGTGGTCTGTTTTGGATAAAGTTTCATGTGCAGCTGGGAACAATATGCATTCTGTTGTGTGGAACACGACCTAGATATCTATGATGCCCATTTCTTTGAAGGTTTTATTTGACTCCGATCATTCATAGTTAATGTTTTTGTTTAGTTGATATGTATATTTGTGATACGGGGGTATTGGGGTCTGTCAGTCTTATTTTGTTCATGTTTACCTGCTCTTTTATGTCAGGTAATACCTGCTTCATGAAGTTGGGAGAGACATTATTTGATGTGTATAGATATATTAGTAATTGTTATTTTCCTGTTGGATTGCTCCCTTATCCAATATGTAGTGACTTTCTTTGTCTCTTTTGTTCAGTTTTGACTTGAATTCCATTTTGTCTGATCATAGCTTAGCTACATCTTCTTCTTTTTTTTTTTTTTTTGGTGTTACTGTGCATGGAATTTTGAAATATTGTTTTCCTTCCTTTGATTTTTAGTCTATGAGTTTATATAAGGTTACATGTGTTTTCAGGATTGGACTTTGTTTCTTGATACTTTCTGACAGTCTGTGTCTTTTGATTGGAGAATTGAGACAATTCACATTTAGAGTTATTACTGATAGGTATGGACTTCCTGTCATTATTTTATTTAACTGTTGGTGATTTTCTATCTTTCCCTTGTACTTAACTGTTTACCCTACCTGGTGTATTTGTTTTATTAGACCCTTAGTTCGTTAGGTCTTTCTAGGATATTCTCGAGGAGTTTTTGGTATGGAGGTCATGAATTTCTTTAGGTGGATTTTATCATGAGAATATATAAGTTCTCCATTAATTTTCAAAGATAGTTTTGTAGGATATATCAATCTGTATTGGAAATTTTCTTGTAGGGCTTGAAACACTTCACCCCAAGTTTCTTAGTCTTTAAATTTTGTGTTGAGAGATGTGTTGTAATTTGAATGGGTTTATTTTTAAAAGTGATTTGGTGCTTTACTCTAACCACTTGTAGTCAGGGTTTTCAAGGGAACAGATTTAATACAGGACACATAATTTATAGGACTACTTTGTAATATTCACCCAAAGAGTCAAATGCAGAAGAGCGTGGGAGATCTGTCCACACACTAGAGACCCAAAGAATCCAGCTGAGGTCCTGGGTCCCATGGCAATGTCCTGCACGAGTCCAGCTGAAGACCTATAGCCATGGCAATGTCCTCCGCAAATCCCGCTGGAGGCCTAGAGCCCATGACAATGTCTCATGCAAGTCTGTATTAAGGATCTGCACTTGGGAAGCCCAAAGGCCAGTGGTGGAAGCTAGAAAGTCTGCACCAGTGGGATGAAGGCTTTTGTCAGAAGGCTGAAAGGTATGTGTCGGAGCCAGGAAGTAATGCTAAAAGTAAGGACCAGAACTCCCCCAAAGAGAACTGCAGCCATCCTCAGTGACAGCGAGGACCGACCTGAGCTCCTCTGATGATGAGAATGGCTGAGTTCATATCAGGAAAGCCAGCACGACAAGCTTCTCCAGGAGAATCAACAGCGCACCATCTTCCCCTCCAGTTCTCCTTTTTCTGCTGTTGGCAACAGTCCTCAGGTGGGCCTTTCACCCCAGAACCACGCTGATTCAGTTCGGCTGGGTGTTCCAAGTTGACAATGAGTTAATCTACCACACCACTTTTAAGATTCGGTTCTCATGGTGAACTTTTGAGATGTTGACTCTGATAAATTGTGGAGAGGTTCTTTTCTGATTAGGGCTATTTGCAGTTCTATGTGCCTCACTTACATGTATGTTAAATTCTTTTCCCTTATTTGGAAAATTTTCTGCTATTATTTTAGTAGACATCTTTTTTATGCCATTTGTGTTATTTTATGATTTTTCGGTAATTCCTATTAATCTTAGATTAGTCTTCTTGCATCATATAGGAGCTGTTGGACCAATTTTCATGTTCTCTTGTTGTTTTTAATGATATCTCTCATTAACTTGTCATAGATGACGGCTTGTGTTCTATTTCTCACCCTCTGTGCTCATGTATTTGTGCTGCCCATATTTTTGATAGAAATTTTAATCTCCTCAATTTATGTTTGGAGCCTTCTTATGGATGCTACTCCTTTTCAGTGCTTGTCATTGCATCTTTTTTTTTAAGCTTGGCTAGCTTTTTCTTAGCATCTTCTGTAGACTTGCTGGTTGTTTTGTTTATTTAACCAAATGTCTCTATCTTTTGTGAGGTTGCTAAATGTCTTATTGACCTGCTTTGTTATTTCCCCTGATATTATTTCAAATAATTTGAGTGTGTGGCTTTTGATTTCCTCTCTTTTGTTGCTCTGTGGACCTGCTTGGGGGAATTGGCAGTTTTTAGAGACATTTTGTTGGCTTTTCTTCTCATATTTCTGTTTTTCTTGTTTGTTTGTTTGTGTTGAGGCTTGTGGTTTGATTGGAGTGGAAAGGTTTGACTCTAGTATGGATACCTCTATAGCTATATACTTTTGCGTTTTGTCCACTTGGCAAGGATTACTATTGGCTTTTGCCTCTGTCCTAGTATCCAATCCCCTCCATTTACTTGGGACCAGAATTTGCGGTGTATTTGGCCCAGAATCCTGTTCTTCAGGAATGAACCACAGTGTTGTTAATGACCTCAACACAATCCAGATATTGGCATGCCAAGAAAACCAATTAATAACAATAGCTAATAACATACCACCCTTAACCATGGAAAGGAATTGTGTAATTATAGTATGGACACTAAGACATATCAAATCTTTACCTAATGTTTACCTACAGTAAATATCTACTAAATGGAACAACTGTAACTGCCAGCAACAAGAGAACAGTAGTCAATAGCTATAGTGTAAAGTTAACCAGCTAGCTAGAGATTCCTAAAGCTTAGTAGTTATACTAGTAAAGGTAGAGGGAGAGGAGAGCTTCAGAATGAAAAAAGCATTATTTGAGAAATTAATCAAAGTGATATGAAAATGAGGAGTGAAAAGAGAGATGGGGGTCTACTGAGGAGTAAAAGGAAATTAATAGTGTTAGAGGACAGTCGCAGGTAAGAACAAAGAAGGGAAAGGAGAAAAAATTAACAGAGAACAAAATACAGGAAATAAACATAAGAAGGAAAAAAGAAAAAAGGATGAGAAGAAAGTTGAAAGGGGAAAGATAAAATGAGAGAAAAGAAAGTAAAACAGGAAAAAAAAAGGGGAGAAAACACCCCAACCTCCCAAAAACCTTATGTAGGAAAGATAAAAATAATTGTAAAAAAGAAAAATCAGAACAGATTGAGTCAAAGAAAAAATTGTTGTGTTTTGAAATGAGTAATCTTTTTGCAAGATCTGCAGTCATGAGATCCAGCCAGTTGTGATTTTCTCTACCTAACCTTAGGGCCTATGGGTTCCTGAGGTGCCCTCTCTGCACCAGGGGCCTGTCTGTCCATTCACTCCAGATTGTTGTTACTATCGAAGGTGAGGTGTGACCTTGTTCCTGTTTGTAGATGGGGAATGCAATCAGCCTGCCAGTCTCTGCTAGATGTGGGCAAAAGGGTGGGGGTATGAGTGGGCTGTTGGACTTAATGTCTGTAGTCAGGGGGTCTGGCTTCTCCCTTTCCTCCTGGGCATTGTTCTCATCCAGATTTAGGTTGGTTGGTTTGTTCTCACCTCTGGTGCTCTTTGCCATGGAGAAGCAAACAGTGGGGCTGGCTTGGAGTTGGTGGATTGTTATGTCCTCGTTATAGGGGGTGTTGGGCGTCGGGCAGGCACCTGCCTGGTCATGTGGGTGAGGGGTGCTTGGGTGTCTAAGTTTTGTGATTCTCTGAGATGAAATGTAGAAGACGTCAGAGTTTTTACTTCTCTCCAAGGTCACTGGTCTCATCCCCGATCAAGTCAGTCAGTTGGTTTGCTTCTCTCTGGCCCTATAATCCAGTGCATCGTGGCTGGTTCTTCCCATCACTTGGCCACTAGGCTTTTTAAAAAAACAGATGTTCTTTATCAGGAAAGTTTTTTTTCTTTTGTATTTTGAGTTCATTAAGTGTGCCCTTCATGAAAGAATCTTGGATTTAGAAGTACTTTTTCAGCATCTACTGAGGTGAGCACTTGGTCTTTGTCCATCTTTTAGCAATATGGTATATTATGCTAATCAAATTTGGCATGTTGAAGAACTTTGCATTTGTAAAATAAATCTCACTTGGGAATGCTTTATAATTAGTTTCTATTTTTATTTTTTATTAGTCCATGTTTGCAATACGTAATGATATTGGATTTCTGCGACACAACCAGAATAGGGTTTGGTCAACACTGCAAAGACTGCTGCAGCTGCTTTGCACTTTCTTTGGGGTCCGAGGATGGGGAGGGAAGGGTCCTGCCATCCCAGACAGACCTGGGCCTCGTGAAGCCTGGGATTCCCTCTCTGCAGACGGTACCACGGGCTGATTAGGGGGCAAATTTTGCCCACATTGCTTTGCTCTAAGATAGAAATAAATGATCAGAGCTATTTTGGAAAACTTGCTTAACAAACCTGTGTGGTATGCTCCCCACGTCCCACGGCTACTTCTGAGTTCTAAGAACTTACTACTTGGTTTGGTCCTCTCATCAGCCCCACTTTACAGATGCAGAAAACAGATAACCAGGCTGAGGCTACATAGTCATTCAGTAGACAAAACAGCATTTAAGTACAGGTGGACTGGGGTCTGAGTCGACCCTTTCATCTACATGGATACAATCCCTCTCTTCTATGGTCTGCCCTGAAACACTTAGCTGAGGTTTAACAGGCAGCTAACTAAGGATTTAAGAATGAGATGTGCTTTGCTCCCCGTAAACAGATACTACTGTGCACTGGGGGCCTCATCTTCCATTTTACCATCAGAGGGTCAGGCTGTGGTGGCCTCTGTGACCGAGGTCGGACACCATGTGAACCCAGTCCCTACTGGTCTTTTGGAAGACCACTTCCCAAATTCCTCCTAGTGTGGAGGACGGGCTTTCCTGATCCCCACTTTGTTTGGGGCGCAGGTTCTTCCAGCTTCCATTGCCCAGCTCGTGTCTATGAGTCTAGGTCAGGCCACTGTGTCAGGCATAACCCAGGAAGAGAGGGTGGAGACAGAGCACATACTATCAGCCAAGTTTCAGGCTGGGTCCTCAGGGCTGCAGCCTCTCGGACTCAGACCATGGCTCTTCTGTGGCTGGTGCTGCTCCTGAGACCGCCCATTTTCTCCCTGGGAGTCTTTGTCTGGGCTGTTATTAAACATTTTCTCACTGCAGCTGTTCCCTGTATCTTGAAACTTCCTGTGAGGTTAAGATTTCTGCATTGAATGTCAATATAGGTGGCCACTTTGGTGAGTTTATTCTCAGGCCCCATCATGAGTTGGGGTGCTACCTCAGTACCTTACCTCCTCATTTCCTCTTTCATTTCTCTTCCTTCTCTTGCAAGATTTCCTCAAAATAGAGCTTGCTACTTTTTTTTTTGTATTTCTGTTCTTTCCTCCCTGTCTCGGATTTCCTTTCTTCCCTCCTTCCATCCTTGTCTCCTTTCCCGCTCCCTCTCTCTGCTTTCCTGCCTTTCTCCTTCTCTCTCTCTACCTCTTTTCATCCCTTTTTCTCATGTGAAATGGGGGCAATAGTATCTGTGCCATCAGGTTGGTAAAATCATGACGTGTGGGGTGGTTAAGCTTGAGTGTGTGAACTCCATGGCTTTTGTGCCATGGAACAGATTAGCAACACGTCCTTCCATGTGTGTCTGGATGGTCATGGTGGCCTGATATTGTTTACTATATCTTGTGGGGAGACCATGGTCGAAGGAGTGCTTGAAGTGAATGCAAAACAGGAAGGGACTCTCGACAACATTTCAGGACTCCTGGAATGAATGGGTGCATTTTAGAGCAGATCTGGAGAACAATAGTCAACAGAATTAAAAGCAGGTTATTTTCAGAAAATGTTTGCTTTGGCCAGTGTGTTCTCTCAGCCTCCCATAAGCTAGCCTAGATTAGATGGGCATATGTCATGTAACAAGTCATCTTGCTTCTTCCCTGTCCCATGAAAAAACTCCTTTAGAAATGCTTTCTTCTACATCTTTGTTCTCATGTCCTTGAGTTACAAATAAACAACTATAGCGGTCTCAGGCTGCTGTTGCTTTCCTGAGGCTCTGATGAACATAAGCAGTCACTCTGGGCTTTTTGGATTGAACTGAGTCTTGTCTCCGAGTAATCTTTTTTGTCCTGTATGCAGCCATGGTCACATACAGTGACAATATCTCCTCCCTTGCTCCTTCCCCCTGCCACCATTCCTCTTTCTGCTTCCAGGCCATCTTGGCGTGAACAACATTCCTTTTCATTGCCCTTCCTCTGTGCTGTTTTGTCTTGAAGCCAGCTGACCATGGACTTAACCCTCTGAAATTGTGAGCCAAATCATGATTTTACCCATTATGTTCTGACTCTCAGGTGTCTTGTACATTTGAAGGGAAAGTGGCTAATAGATAAAATTGGTCCCGAAGAATTAGAGTCATTGCTGTCACTGTACCAGAAACATTAGTTTGTAGGAAGAGTTTGGAAAGGTTTGGAGATGCAGGCTAAATAAACCCTGGAATATTGTAAGTAGTGCTTGGTGGGTGAGGTGATACTTGTCAGCGCTCAGAAGATCAGAATGTTGATAGGAATGGGAAGAGCAAAGGACAGTTTCTTGAGGTTTTAATTACGAGTGAGGATTATTTTGGGAGTTGGACTAAAGGTCATGTATGTTACACTGTAGTAGAAAATTTTTGTATAATTTGTTCTTGTCCTGAGACTTTACGGGTTATGGAGTGATTGGTATGGTGGAGTAAATTTAAAGACAGCCTAATATTCAGGCTGTTGCATGGGTACTGCTTGCTGCTCTCAGCTGTATTTATGGAGAATTAGAAAGGGGTCAATCAAAGTAGCTTATCTGCAATGTGTTGATCAAATCCCTAAAGATCTGCATACATCAGTTCCTGAAATTATTAGAGACTTAAAAGTGTCCTTGAGTTACTTTAGCCTAAATAAAAGACATAAGCATCTGGAGGTTTAGAGCAGTGGTACAGTGCTTAACTAGCTTTAGTGAGGTTCTGAGTTTGGTCCCCATTGATGAAGAGAGATAGAGACAGAAAGAGACATAGACAGAGAGATAGACAGAAAGAGAGGGATAGAAAGACCGAGAGGGAGAGGGAGGAGGAGAAGGAGGGAGAAGGAGAAGACTAAGAGGGAGATGGATTAGGAGGGAGGGAGGGGGAGAGAGGTTGAGAGAGAGAGAGAGAAGAGAGGCAGAGAAAGAGGAAGAGAGAGAGAGAACAATATATTAACTTTTTCTTAAAGAGCAAATTATGCTATAGTATTTTACAAAGGAGTTTTAGTATATACCCAAAGTTCTGGACCTCAAACATTTCTAATATATTAATAATATTAATATTTATAACAGTGATAATTTATCTTCTACTTTATCTATGTCCCTCAATAGTAATAACTGAACTTATTCTACTCCATTTCTATTCTATAATAATAATAATAATCCATCTTTTTCCACTCTATGTCCTAAATTAACCCAGTTAGCAAACCATTATTCCAAGAGCGAGTATTCTTGACGAAAGGAAACTGAAACAAACCAATGCAAAATGATGAACCTTCATGGCCTATATGTGACCATCCAGGATTTCAGGTTTAAGTTTAATATCGCTTTGCGTTGTTCCAAATTTCTTGAATAAACATGCACTGTTGTAGATGTTGGAGACCCAACGAAAGAGATGTGTGACAAGAACCACTCCGTTTGGTGTGGCAGATACCTGGGTGAACATATATCCATGGAATAAAGCTTTAAGAGATTGCTAATGAAATCGGGGGAGGGTAGCAAGGGCCTCTAAGGAGAAAGGAGCCATTGTAAGGGGAGGGAGAATGTTCTACACAAGAACACGACCTCTGAGTTTGGCTATGAAAGTCAGTTTGAAGCCATCCAAGGGTTGGGAAGGATGGGTATGAAGGGTGTAGGAAACAGTGAGAGGTGGAGCTGGGCCAAGAAGGCATGGGAAAACTGCAGTTTGAGAAGTTTAATAACCCAAATCTCTCAGAACTGCAATGGCACATCGTAGGTTTGTTGTAATTATTAGCTGCTTCTACTTTCATTATGACCATCGCATGCTTTTCTCCTTATGATGGAGGCAGACCCTAAATATGAGGTTCAGGGCCGAAATGATCTAAAATGACTGCAATCCACAGAGTGGATGAAATATGATACATTGTAACTATACTTGACAAAATATTATAATTAGAGTGAATGTGTCACTTTAGAAACACTGGGCAAATACGTAAGCCTTGTGGCATTAAACACACCTTATGAGCTCTCCATACTTCTATCTGATCGCATCACCATTTTCTGCTGAACACAAACACAGTTTAAGGATTCTCTGTAACTCAGTGCTCCAGGTGTGCAGTGATGAGTACTGACAAAGGTGGTGAACCAGCGTTGCCTTCTCGGGCTGAAAAGAGTCCCACACAGAGCAAGAAGAATGAGGTTGTTTGACACATGCCTTGGACAATTGATTTTGTTCAGTTCAGTAGCTTCTTCCATCACAATCTGGGCTGCCACTTTGGCTAATTCACACCCATCTCAGTCTTTTCTCTTTTGCTCTAAGGACACCACAGAGCAGGTAATTTATAAACAAAAGAAGTTAATTTGCCTCAGAGTTCTAGAGGTTTGGGAGGTCAGGAGCATATTACCCTCAATGAATTGTGGCATGGCACCTCGTGTCATCCCTGGGCAGAAAGCAAGCATACATGTGCTGTTAAGACAGAAAATGTGGGCTGAATTCATCTTATTATTAGGAGCCAAATCTGATATAACTAACCTGCCACCTCTAATACTAACTGAATCCATTAGGGAGGCCACTACCTAATCACCTTGGAAAGGTTCCACCTCAATACTATTACAATGGCAATGAAATTTCAACATGGAGTTTGGCAGAGACAAGCATTCAAAGCATTGCAACATCGTTATTTAATCAAGCCCTATTTGGGGGAAAACCTGGAAATCCAATTCATTCCCGAAACACAAGGCCAAGCTCACTGTGATGAAATGAATCCACTGTACAGGCAGCAGAGAGGAGAGAAAGATGAGAAACCATAGCAGTAGTGACTGAGGGAGACCTGACCTCCTGATCCTAACCTCACATCTACCTCACCTTCCTTCTCTTGTCTCCAACAGGGGAACGTATTAGAGAAGCCAAGAATTTGTTCCATGCCCAGCTTTGCCCACTTTATACATGACAGACTGACCTTAATAAAGAAGGACCCTAAAGTGGTAGTGACCAACCTGCACTCTGGGACAATTCCTGTGAGGCTGTTCCAGCCCAAGGCAGCATCCTGCAGCCCCAGGCGGGGCTTCATCTTCTACCACAGAGGGAGAGAGGTGCTTGGCAGCCTGAGTAAGGAGCTGCCACATGGTGGGGGGCAGAAAGGGGCCAGGGACAGCAGAGCTTCACCCAAGATCCAAGGAGAAGCTCATGGAGTGAGTCAAGATAATCAGCACTGGGAGTTTCTTCAGGGGAGCACAGGCACATGGCTTGGGGCTCACTTCAGCTGATGGGTGGCCACCTCCACGGGAAAAGTTTCCTGTTATGTGATAATCTCGGTCCTGGTAGGAACCATGGATGTGAACAAAGATGCAGAACAGAAGCTGTGTAGGAGTTTCAGTCAGGGGACAGGGAAGGAATAGGATGGTTTGCTACATGATGCACGTTGATCTAATCTAAGCAAGATTATCAGGGCATGAAGAGCGTAATGGCTGGAGCAAACATCTTGGAGAAGATGTTGTTGACTCTGCTCAGCTGTTGCCTTTGCAGATCCTCTCTAATCTTAGCCATGCATTCCACTGTTGTTCCAAGGTCCCTTCATCTTTACATTTATTTCAAGTTCTCCTCCTGCCAGTTTCCCCACATTTCCCCATCTTTTTTAATAAGTCAGATTGAGCAGAGGGAAGAGAGTATGGAGGGGCACTGGGCTTGGTATAGGAAGGTCATCTTGGCTTTCCCAGGGACAGTCTGTTGGAACAGCATACAGAGAACTCTTAGGACTGCAAGAAAGAGCAGAAAAGAGACTATTCCAATAGAAATAAGCATCCGAGTCTGAAGTTTAAGACAAGAGAACCAGTTCTTAGGGTTGAGCCTGTGAGTAACATCACTGAGATGATCCAAAGTAATGTGGTGAGCCTCCACTTGAAGCCTATGATGTTGGGCTTAAAGTTGGCCCTGGAGATTAGTAATATCTTCATCCAGATTTGTGGGAAAGGCACCTTGGAGAAGGTGTTGGACCTCCTCTCAAGATTCAGAATGATTGAAAGGAATAGGAGAAAGGCACATCGAGCGATATCCAGCATCACGACTAAGCTGACTACACGTCCATAGGGCCTGTTTGTGTTCACCGAGCCAGCAGACGGCTGCCTTAGAGGTGTCGAGTCTTCATAGAGTTAGGTAACATTTTGGAAACAGACATTCATAGTTTGAGCAGCTTGAATAGAGTGAGTCAATGCAACCACTTCAAGTGCTGCTGCAGTGGCCAATGTAGTGTTTGCAATAATAGTTGCAATCAAAACACCTGGAAATAACTTTTTTTCTGATATGTTCAAGCACTGAGATGATTTATGCAAAAGTGGAATTTCCCACCCATTCTCTCCTGAGATTGGTGGGGAGCCAAGTTTGGCTCACTCTCTGAGTACTATAATATGAATGATGTTCATTTGAGAGATATTAAAATCACTTATATGCCATTGGGGCTGGAGAGGAATACAATAACTACTGTAGGTAGTATTGGTGACTATGTATAATGGAAATTCTTCTTCCAGAAAGTACCACGTGTGGAGTAACAGGTGCCAACTATTGGAATAGCCAGAGAGGCTCTGGTTCCTCCCACGGTCTCTTAAGCTGCTGGGAGGTGGCAGTTAAGCTCCACCTGTATATGAGGTGTCATTAGAGAGAAGAGGTGGTTTGGGATCTTTCTAAGTAACTATGTCAAAGAGAGGTGATGTAAAACATGAGCCAAATAAACCATGCCATTTACTTGAGTGATTTTAATATCTAATGGTTTTTGCCTGTCCTTTATGGGAATAAAGTGTTTCTCTACTGCTGTGAAATCACAATTAAAAAAATTTAAAGTAAACAGTACTTTAGATACTTGTTCTTGTGGGAGGAGTTACTCCATTATATCCTTCCCTTTTTAATAACTGTATATTTTTTAGAGACAATAAACTTTTAATAAGGGTTGGATATTACAACTGATTTTTAATTTTTCTCTGAAAAATTGTCTTTCAGTTGTTTCACAAATGTTCAGTTTCCTACACTGGAATGTAAGCTGCTCAAGAGAATGTTTAGTAATATCTGTGCCCCTCAGATAGGAAGCATTCATGAGGAAAATCAGGGTCCCATGCTGCAATTGCCCTTTCTCATAGCTGTCATGGGTTATGTTGAGATGCCATATTCTCTTTTCATGTTGCCTGGGAATAATGCTGGTTTGAGACAAATGCCCATCAACTGATGAATGGATAAAGAAGAGTGTGTTTTTCTTTTTTATACAATAGAGTACTACTCTGCCATGAAGAAGGATAAGTTTGAGACATTTCTAGCTAAATGGATGCACCTTGAGGCCATTCTCTTTTTTTTTTTTTTTTTTTTTTTTTTTTTGTGAGTACTGAGGGTCAAACTCAGGACCTCATGCTTGCCAGGCAGGCACTTATGCTGCTGAGCCATCTCACTGGCCCCAGACATTCTCTTAAGTGAAACAAATCAGACACACATATGTTAATACCACATTGTTTCTCTGGTGTGAGAAACCAAAAGAGTAAATAAAGTCCATAATGTATAATAGATATTGTGAAATAGGACAAAAATGTTCAAATGGGAAGGGGAAGTAGGGAGGGGGGAAGGGGAAAGGAAGGAAGGCAAAAGAAAATAAATATGAGAAAAGAAGGAAATAATGGAAACAAACTTTTGTAAATAAGGAGGGGAAGAGGGGTTGAAAGGAGGGTAGAGGAATGGGAAAAAAAGAATTATGTTATAGCATGTACAGGTACAAAATTCCCTATAATGAATGTGATCATTATGTATACCTAAAATGTACCAATAAAATTAATTAATAAAAAAAGAAAGCAACAGTTCAATCAATAACCACAATGTGAATGAAGCTTACCAGAATAGGGCCCCAGGTCCAATGAACTGGCTTCAAAAAATAGCTTCCTGGAAGAAAAAATCCAATTTAAAAACTGTATTTTAAGGAGCCCATTAGCTCATCACAAATAGTTGGAAAACAAGAGAAAGGCAGTTATTTGAGTTTAAAATTTTACCACTATACAAAATTTTAGCCTAGAACTCACCAATATGATGAGATGTTTTTAGTTTTGTATCTTCAAAACCCTGCATATGTGGGAAATGCAATATATTTAACATACCACGAAGTCAGCAATAATGAGTGTCATAAATCAGGTCACAACTGCCCAAAGAGACAGCTTTATCTTCCTTTTTGTCATTGACCAGTCTATGTATCTTTGTTAGTAATGTAGAAAAGCCCATGTTTAGTATTAATCTCAGAAATGAGAGTTATAGCCTTTGTGTGAAAACATCAGCTAAACCAGAGAGGAGCGTTAAGACCTGGGAAGGAGGGACTGATGAGAGCCAAAGCCCCAGCTCCCTAATCTTCTCTGAGGACAACAGTTTTTAGAAGGAATAGTCTGGTCTCAAACAAACTAACAAGAAAAGCTCAAAATATACACATTCTTTCCTATAAATGATATTCTCCACAAAATTTTTAGTTGTACATATTTGAGCCTTTTTAGTTCTGCCATTATTTCTCTCTTTTCTTTCTGGCAGGGAAAGAACTTTATCATACAAAATCCTTTCACAACAAAAATACATCACTATACTTATAGCGTCCTTCATATTTTCTTTTTTATTGTACTTACTATAATTTTTCCATAACAAACAAACCTGGGAGAAGCCATTTGAATTTTAAAGTGTCCCTCTCTTTTTCTTTTTTTCCTCTTTGGTCTCAGATTGTTACATTTTAAATTTAGCTGGCTGCCAATGAACCTCCAACTAGCCTTGAAAATATACCCTTATCCTTATTAAGAGTATTTGCAGATGAGCAAATTAACCCTGTAATTATAGTCTAAGAATAGGAAATATTCTCAGCATATCATACAAAAATACCAACTCAAATTGGAAGCCAAAAGTAAATTTATCAATCAGTTAAGATTTGTAACAGTGGGCATTTGTAAGTTTGGGAAAGAGTATTTATGACTATAGACCATCTGGGGGCAATGTCCTGGGAAGAATTTCTCTTTCCTATTTTTGTTTCCCTAGTCTTGGAATTTTTATTTTTTATTTTTGGTTGGTCCCTGTGACTGAGTTTCTTTTAAATCCCTGACATAAAAGTAAAAGAGCAGCAAGATAAGTAAATGAACTGCCCCCACTTACTTAGGAATTGGACAGCTAAAAGGCCTCTGGGCTGATACATCTAGACTTAGACTTCACTATACACTTGCTAGGCTTTTCCATGGCCATCCTCTTATTGGGATTAAGAGGAAGAGTTGGATGTCCTTGTTTCTTTTCAGGCTTTGCAGGCTGGTCTTCTATGCTGATTTGCAGCAGCAAGTTGCATTGCAGTTTTGTACCTTACATTTTCTTCCTTGCTGTTTCCTGCCTTCACACAGTGAGTTTAGAAAATGCCTCACAGGGGGTACCACTTCTCACAGTAAGTGACCGAGGCAGTGCAGATGATGAAAGATTATTCAGAGTCAAGCTACGGTCAGATCACCAAAAGGTCCAGGCGGTTGATTCACAGAGATAGCCCAGCAGGAGAAAGTCCCAGGAAAACAGCCCCCAGATGAAAACTCTGTGGCTGTTTATTCATAACTCCATGATGTGGGAACAAAGATGCAGAAGAGTAACATTTGTGGAGGAGTTTTGATCAGGGGACAGGGAAGGAACAGGATGGTTTGCGACGTGATGCATGTCGACCTAATCTAAGCAAGATTATTGGGGCATGAGGAGCATAATGGCCAGAGCAAACATCTCAGAGAATAACTTATTTTTGATTCTGCTCAGCTGTTGCCTCTGAAGATCCTCTCTAATTTTACCACGCGTTCCAGGAATGTTGGAGCAGTTGTTCCAAGCTGTTGTCCCTTCATCTTTACATTCATTTTGAGCACTCCTGTGGCCAGAGTTTCTCCACGTGAAGTCTCCCACCTCTCATCCTCTAAGCCTACTCAATAAATCCCCCTTCATTATTTTATATACATATATACCTAAATACTAAGGTATATACATACATAATTTTGAGAAAAAATGGACTCTAAGTATATGCATAATACACCTTTTTGATAAAACTAACTTTAACAGATAAATTGACCCTCTCTCATTAAATATTATGTATATTTATTTTATTTTATTTTATTTTTTTGGTGGGTACCGGGGGGTCGACCTCAGGACCTCACGCGCCAGCAGGCGCCCGTGCCACTGAGCGATATCACCAGCCCCTTTTTCGTATGTGGGTTCCGGGAGTCGAACTCGGGCCCTCGTGCTTGCCGGGCAGGCGCTTAAGCCGCTGAGCCATCTCACCGGCCCTATGTATATTTATGTATATTCCCTGTATGTATATTCCCATAGTATATTATTAAATATGCTATGTCTCTCAGTTTAAATGTAGAGGGGACTTGCTTTGCTCTTATTAGCTTGTTTTATATGTGCTTATAAATTGTGTAACTATTGGCTGCCAAAGTTTTAGTGTTTTGGAGTGCTAACTACCATGGATTAGATGAGATCAAGGTGGGACATAAACTACAAATAAACTTGGCCTCAGAATCACTCTTTGTAAATCTCTGCTATTGCTCAAAGTTTGGCAAAAAAGTTTTGATAGTATTATTACTTTTGCCCCAAATGGGGCCTGACCTGATCTGATCATCACCAGGAAAAGCTACCTTGTCATGGAGGGACACGGTCACAGATAATTAATTTGTAATCCATCCAGAGAAGAAGAAAATGCATTGAGTGATGAAGAAAGGATAATTGTGAGCATCAGAGGAGTTTGCTATGAAGAAAATATAGTGGCAGGAAGGTAGTGAGTTGCCCAAGCCTACAGGAAACTTTGGCCTTAAGAGAGGTGGCCTGGGGACTAGAGACCCTGGATCTCAGAAGGGCTGCATCTGTCCCCTCCCCCCACCAACTCCATGCTTTGGGTGTGGTCATCCATCAATGCTGAGCTGGCTCTGCGTTTTGTATCCTTTTGGGGTTGGGTAGCAGAGACACAAAAGGACTGACCTGACGTGGATGAGCCAACACCTGGGGAGAGAAGGTAAGCCTGGTTGAGAGCTCTAGGGAGACATAACAGAACGGGCCAACAGAGCAGCCCCAAGAAATCTCATGACTATCGTAAACTGCAAAAACTTCATGGGGTTTTACTCCAAAAGTGACTCCTTCTGTATGGCAGGTTAGAGTTGGAGAAGAAATCCCGTGTAGCACACACCATATTTGATAGGGTTTAGTCAGGAGCCATGCACTGAAAGGGATAATTATTTAGGACTGAACCACAGAACCCGTATACAACAATTTCACTTCAGTGTTTCCAGTGTTATCTTACCACAGTGTCTGGGTGAGAGAAAGCCACAAGAGACAGCAGTGGAGACAGTACAGGCAAGATATAAACCCCACGAGAAGTTTAAGCTCAGACCAGGAAGGACACAAGGCCCTGCCCTCCATGGTGAAAATCTAGGCTACGGATGTGCGGGTTTCAGAGGCTGATGGATCTGAAAGTTCTTGCATTAAGTCCAGCGGTCTGTTTGAACCCCTCTCCTGCTTTCTATGACCAGAAGAGACCAGTGGTCTGATTGATTTCCTCATTTACCCATGTGATCAAGCAAATGGTTTAGCTTGGATTCTCGCCACAGCCTGAGGTGTACAGAAAGAGGGACCTCTGGGACAGAGGGAAGCACCATACACACCCACATG
Source organism: Erethizon dorsatum (assembly GCA_028451465.1). Classification (NCBI taxonomy): domain Eukaryota; kingdom Metazoa; phylum Chordata; class Mammalia; order Rodentia; family Erethizontidae; genus Erethizon; species Erethizon dorsatum. The sequence continues at coordinate 126,210,804 of CM051827.1, read as the reverse complement.
CTATAAGGTGAGGGGGAGAAAACCATGACTTGTGGGATTTCAAGACTGCAGATCCTAGAAAATAACCACTTATTCAGAAATACAAAGGATTTTTTTGGACTCATTTGCTTTATTCATTGTTTTTTTCCAGGGTTGAGTTTTTTCCTTTTCCTTTTTTTTTTTTTTTTTTTTTGCTGTGCATTTTTTCTTTTCTTTTTCTTATTTGTTTTTTCTGTTCCTTTTATTTACTCTACAATTCTTTGTCTCCCCTTTCTCACTTCCTTATCATCTTCCATTGCTTAATTTTTCTTTCTTTTTTTTTTTTTTTTTTGTGGGTACCAGGGGGACGACCTCAGGACCTCGCGCGTCAGCAGGCGCCCGTGCCGCTGAGCGATATCACCGGCCCTTTTTTCATATGTGGGTTCCGGGAGTCAAACTCGGGCCCTCGCGCTTGCCGGGCAGGCGCGTATGCCGCTGAGCCATCTCACCGGCCCTAATTTTTGGAATAAAACATTTTTCACTCTCTCATTCCCCAGCCCCTTTGTGTTTTGGTATAATCATCTTTATAAATATTTAAATAGTTAACATCTACACTATTACTGTTGCCTTCCTTTCTGTTGTTAGTGGACTTATATTTGTTGCATTTAGTAGATATTTCATGTATGTCATTATTTGGTTTAATACTATAATTACAGGTTTTTCTCTATGATTAAGGATGATATAATATTGCCTCACATGATATGTGAATATCCAGTTTGTCTTTGACGTTATTATTGTTGCTTATTTTGTTGTGATTGCCAGGGTGTCATGCTTATTGCTGTTAATTAGTTTTGCCTGTATGCCAATATCTGGATTGCCTTTGTGTCATTAACAATAGGACCATCCATTCCCAGAAAACTGGGTGCTGGGACAAATACAATGCATATATCCTACCCAAATTATTGGTAATTGTTGGATTTTAGGAGACCAGCAAAAGCCTATATTTAGCCATGTCCAGAGTGGATCCTGGAAAAACAGACACTAACTAAAGAGGTTTCCATTCTAGCAATAATTTCTTTCTATTATAACTATTCTATGAAACCAGTGCATACACTCATGCAGATACACACACACACACACACACACACACACACACACACACACACACACAAGAGATGACGAATCAACAAAATGCCTTGAAAAACTCCCAATCCTCCAAATCTGATTCACGTGGAATCAAGGTGGAGGAAATCAAAAGTCACACAGTTCAATTATTTGAAATGATAAAAGAGGAGATAAAAAGTGGATCTATAAGGGGCTTGATGAGTTAAAAGAAGATATAACTAAAGAGACAATGGATTTATTGAACAAAATGATGAGCAAGTTTACAGAAGACACTAATAAAAAGCTACTTGGGCTAAAAAAAAAGGGGTGTACAAAACATGAATGTCCATTATAGAAAATAATTATAGTCCATGAAAAGCTACCAAAGAGAAATTTTGGAAGTCAAAAATTTTATTAAAAGTGTAAGGAGTAGAAGTAACTAATATGAAGACAGAGTTTCAGAACTAAAGGACATGGCTGTTGATGAATGATTATTGAGAGATATCTTAAAAATAAGAGGGAAAGGGCTGGTGAGATAGCTCAGCGGCATAAGTGCCTGCCTGGCAAGCGCGAGGTCCTGAGTTCGACTCCTGGTATCCACATAAGGGAAAAAACGGGGCCAGTGATATCGCTCAGTGGTACAAGCGCCTGCTGGCAAGCGCAAGGTCCTGAGTTCGACTCCTGGTACCCACATAAAAATAAAAAAATAATAAAAAAAAGAGAGAACATGAAAAATGCTTCCAAAAGCTGCTAGATGATGCAAAGAAGACCAATCGCATAATAATTGGAGTGAAAAATCAGAAGACAACATAAATAGCATAGAAAAACCTGGTTGCTGAAATTAGAGCAGAGAGAGAGAGAGAGAGAGAGAGAGAGAGAGAGAGAGAGAGAAAGAGAGAGAGAGAGAAATGGCTGGGGCTACAACATGGCTTTCAAAGGTACACGTATAGTGACCTTCCTCTAATTTGAACCTACCTCCTGATAGCCCATTCAGCTCTTATCAATCGATTAATCTGCTGATGAAATTAATGTCTTCATGATCCTTGGTTAACTACCTTGTTGTCAGCCATTGCCGGCCCACTGGTGTTACTACCACTAGGTGTAACAATAGTACCTTGAGTTATCAATTGTCTTATGAATTATATACAAAAATGCATTCAAGCTGTAAAATTGTTGATTCTCAGGGCTCACTACAATCCTTTATCAGATGAGACAAAAGATGAGGAAACAATGATTTGATTCCCCGATAAAACCAGTGGGGAATGTGATGGCTCCCATAGCTGCTTAGTTACTAGCTGCATAGTTACTAGACCATGGAAAAATATTATGAGGAAGCATAGCTAAACTGCCTACCAAAAAAAGGGCAAAACTCACTGTTCTGCTCTGTTGCAATTGTTAGGTACTTTTGTAAGTTCCTTACGTAAAAGCCAATGTAATAAAAAATCACTGTAACCATTGTTCGCTCTTCCGAGAATAGTTGCTTTCTGTTCCAATCAGGATATGGTTTTTTGCTTTAAATTCTGCGTGCTGTACAGACCCAACACTGATCTGTGATCTCCCTGTGTGGAGTAAGCAGTTCAGTCAGCTGGCCGGCTTAATAAAGGGTCATCATACTTCTAGATTGGCTGCCTGCCTTTCTATTATGCGTTTGAACCCATAACAGATCCAGTCACCTCTCTAGGCTTCAACTCTGTATGAGGCAGTATATTCCGGTGTGGCAGCCTGGCTGGACAACAGGATGTAACCTGTCGACTACAGAGATCCAGAATGGAGGCTGGATCTGCCAATCATGCCAAACTGCGAAGTCACCAGCCGGGATACAGGGTCAGAACACTTCCAATGTAGCCTATCGGTAAAGACAGAAAAGAAGGTGATCATTAACTTCAGAGCCACTGCTCTGTTCCTGTTCTTGCAGTGACCCATCCTACGTGTGGGACATAACTTCACTGTTTTCTTTTGCACTTCTCTTTTTCTCCACTTCTTCCTTTTTTTTTTTTCTGTTACATTAAATAAATATTACTGTTTCAATATACTGATTGTCCTGGCTGATTTTTTGGGTAGAACAGCAAGAGCCTGAAGCCACCGGACACCAATGCTGTGCAGTGACAGTTTGGCAAACTAGAGCCAGGAGGTAACAGAGCCGGGGGTTAGACCCTAGGGGGCGCGCCTAGCAGTGCAGTTCAGTGCCCCTTGGCTGGGCTCCCGCCGCTGAGCCAGGCTGAGTGAGGGCATCTGCCCATGTCCCATGCTGGGCTGGGGAATGTGCCTTAGGCCTGTCAGCCAGGGGTGTTCACGGTCTGCCCCTCGGGAGTGGTGGTGGTCAGGGGCATTGTAGACCAAGAGTCTCCATATTCAGCACAGGGTGGCACAGCTGAGCATGTGCCCCAGGCACTCACGGCTGGGACCCCCATCCTCCCGGGGAAGAATCAAAAGGCAGCCCCTTAAAGGCCTGGCCTTACTCTGAGGTGGCGCAGCACCCGGGCTCTTGGGGCAGCGGCAGCAGAGCCCTATGTGGGCGGGAAGGCAGGCTCCCAAGTGCAAGGCCTGCTGTCCCACTACTCCGTGCCTGCCTGCGCTGCCCAAGCCCTGCTACCGCGGCCCACAGACCAGCGAGGAGCCAGTGTAGGTGGGTGGGCGGACTCAGAGCACAGGCAATTGGGCCAACCCTGTACACCTGGTGCTCTCAGGACCGGCCCTAACCACGCCAGGCCCACCGCCCTGGATGACCCAGTGCGGTGCCTTGCAGAGTCCAGAAGACCGCGGTCTCCGCCCCAGCGCGCTCAAGCCAGAGCAGGGGCAAGGAGTGGACTTAGCAGCTCAGGCTGTCAGTCCAGAGCGGTGCTGACTCTTAGGGCTGAAAAGCCCAAAAGCTGCTCTGGCGTCCCACAGGCCTCAATCAGCGATGAAAGACACTGGGGCGGGGCTTCACAGCACGTGCGGCAGAGTGGAAAGCCGCCTGTGACAAACTGGTTGTGGCCGTGCTGGGTGCTACTGGGGTTAGGGCTGCTTGCCTGGAGCCATTGTTACAAGGCAAACACCCGGGCTGTCCCCTTACAAGGGTCCGAGGTGCTACCAAGCCTTACCCTGAGTGCAGCCTCTCCTTTCTTTCCTTCCCCACCCCTCTCACCTTGGGCCGGTTACTTCTCGTCTGCCCGCTGGGATGTGCCCAGCTGGGCATCTTCCATACTCTTGCGGTTCCATCGCTCTCCTCTCCCACCCCTTTCCCACAGTTTGGGGTGGGAAAAGCTTTTGAACTTTCTACCGCTCTTCCTTTCTTGGCCAGCAGAGGGAGCTACTGTACGTGAAATAGCTCATCGATCAAAGTATTTTCATGAACTTGTGCTCTGTTAGCAAATGTTAGTTTGCTGTTTAACAGACATCCTTTTAACCTATTCTAGAATCTTTTCCAGGACTAATGCAAATATTATTGGTTGGAAACAACAGTCTCATGCTTCCAAAATTAACCCTTAGCTGATTCCTCAGTTCTCCAGCGGTCACTGACAGCAAGGCTCCGTCATCTCACTACTAGTAGGTTGTTAGCTCCTATTTAACTAGTAGGTTGTTAGCTCCTATTTAACTAGTAGGTTGTTAGCTCCTATCTAACTAGTAGGTTGTTAGCTCCTATCCATGATAGGGATCAGAAGATCCGAGTACCCACTTTTGCCTTTTCAGTGTTTTATAAAATTACCAGGAAAAAGCAGAAACAAAACATTTGCATCTGACAATATTCACTGGCTTTTCCCACTCTGAATTTAATTTGTTCCTCATGCGAATGTGCTTGGGATGGCGCTAGCCTGCCTTCTGTTATTCCTGTAGAGTCAAAGGCTGAGTTAGCCTAGGTTTATCATCTTTCCCAGCTCATATAGGTACTCACTTTGCAGCGACAGCTGTTTAAACAACTCTTTCTGTGCTATCGTTACTGTTCATGACGTGGATTTCCTCTCTGAGCTCTCTTTCCTCGTTTGTACTCCATCTAGTGTCACACTCGAGCTGTATCTGCACCAACAGCTCTTTGTTTCTATGGATCCTATGGATTCTCCTGAATTTTAAATCTTACATAATAAATGCATAGTCTGTTTAGCAGTTAGTCAGTTGATTAATACCACGTTACGGCAATAGGCCCTTTAACACTGAGGAGATAGAAACTATTAAAATCTTATACGTTAATGCTATTGTGAACACTTGATGGGCCATAATGCTTCTCTGACACTCCTCATTCCCCTCCCAGGATAAAGAAAGTTTTGGTAAGTTTGTTTTGAACATAAAGGGGAAGAACTAGGAAATGATCAGATAATCCACTTTTGACATATATTTGTCTATCCGTAAATCATTTCTGAAGCTTCAGCAGTTATACCATGAACTACCAGTTAGGTATAGATATCTGGATAATGGTCCTCACAAGGTGGCACAGTACAGGGGAGTTAGTGGCATGTGTTTTTCTGAAAGACTGTTCAGTGTTTCTCAGTTTGAGCACCACACAGGCACCATTATTCTATTAATTTTGCAAAGCTCGGCTGGCAGTGATGCCCATACAAAAGGCAATCCATCTATATGGGAAAAAAATCCTACTGGCTCCTGGCCCAGGGGAATCACCTAGTGTCCACCTGGGATATCAGATACTCATTAAAACTTGGAAAGAAGGGACCCCTATAGACCAATTAAAACCAAAATGGAAGGGCCACTTTTCAGTAATCCTTGCCTCATGCACTGCTGTAAAGGTGACGAGATAAATAGTTGGATCCACTTCTCTAGGATAAAACCAAATCCAATGGAAATATCTGAAGAAACCAGGCATGGTGGCACATACCTGTGATCCCACCTTTGGGAGGTCGAGGCAGGAGGATCGCCATGAGTTTGTAGACAGCCTGAACTACATAGTGAAATCCTGTCTCAAAAATAAAGACAAGGGCCGGTGAGATGGCTCAGCGGCTTAAGCGCCTGCCCGGCAAGCGCGAGGGCCCGAGTTCGATTCCCGGAACCCACATATGAAAAAGGGGCCGGTGATATCGCTCAGCGGCACGGGTGCCTGCTGGCGCACGAGGTCCTGAGGTCGACCCCCCGGTACCCACAAAAAATAAAAAATAAAAAATAAAGACAAAACAAAAAACCCCAAAGACCCGAAAACCAAAACACAAAATAAGAACAACAACAACAAAAATATCTGAAGAAGAAAACCACTCAAAAGAAAAAAGCTACTCCTGTGAACCTTTAGAAAACCTAAGGCTCCTCTTCAGAAATAAGACTCCTGTTCAGCTTCAAGTACAGATAAGTAGAATCACCATAAATATTCATTTGTAACCAATCTAACGTCTGTCTTTGCCTCCACAGGGCTCCTGAAAGTTTCACCAAATCCTTCTCCATATTCATACGTAAACCCTAACGCTCTTCTCATTGCCTTCTGACAGGTTTTCCTCTGTCCAGCCAGGGAGCCATTTTCCTAAAGTAGTTGTACTAATTCCTAGTAAGTAGGGCCTACAGTCCCATTCAGCAGAAAGTAGCTACATGAAGACCAAGACCTCCACTCCCTCAACAACCCATAAAGAATTATGGGGATTTATGTCTCTCAGGGGAAATGAGGCAGGAGACTAGGGCATGGCAGACTGGCTGGACAACAGAACGTAACCTGTAAATTACAAAAAACCAGAACGGAGGCTGGGCAATCAGGCATAATCTGTCAGTCATAGAAAACTGTCAAACTGTGGCTGGATTACCTGCTCCAAACAACTTCCCATGGACTGGATCTGAAAAAATATAACAGATGGCAATGATTGACTTCATATCCACTGCTGTCTTCCTGTTCTTGCAGTGGCCCACCCTGCATAGGGAACATATCTTTAGTTTTGTTTTGTACTTCTCTTTTTCTTCACTTTTTCCTTTTTGTTCTGTTACTTTAAATATATGTTACTCTTTCACATTCATTGATTGTCCCAGCCAGTTCTTTGATAGGACAGCAGGAGCCTGAAATCACTGGATGCTATATTGTCTGGCAGCATGTACACAGGGGACTTCTGGTAGACATTTTAAATCTAAGCCATCAAATGGAGTAAAGCTCTCAGAGGGAGAGGTTGGAGCCCCTATAACCTCTCACTTGGTTCTGAGTATTCACTTTTCCATGTGTTCATTTTGGAAGAGCTGGGGATCAAATTCAAGACCTCATGCTAGTTGGCAAGCACTCTTTCTCTGTTCTACACCCAATCCTGGTAGTTTGTGTTTCAAAGGGTACATTCCACCCTTGGTGTCAGTAGGTACTACAACTGCAGATTCAACTAGACAACATGGATTGAAAATATTTTAAAAATTCCATACACACTGAACATGCATAGACTGGTTTTTGTGTCATTATTTCCTAAACTTTACAATATAACAACTATTTGAATAATATTTACTTTGTATGAGGTATTATATGTAATCTAGAGGTGATTTGAGGTATATGGACAGGGCTGGGGATGAAGCTTAGTAATAGAAAACTTGCCTAGCCTGCACAATACCCTGGGTTTGATTCCCAGCCCTGCTCAAATATAAAGTATCTAGGAAGATGTGCTTAGGAGCAAGCCATTTTAATTAAGAGACTTGAACAATTGTGGATCTATCCCCTGTTGATACTGGGCACTGTATTATTAAACAGATGTGGCCCTGACTATTTCAGTCTCCTCATGAGCACACTGATGCTTTAGAAGCCCCAAACTCAATCTTTAGTTTGTCGCACTTATGAGAGGACCGTCGTTTATCAGGAATTTCAAGGACACATTGTGGCAGATCTTGCTAATGGTACCATGCCCGTGATGCCATTCAACTTTGATAACTGAAGGAATGCAGGATCTCAGAAGGCCAGACACACAGACACTGGAAGAGGATCTGGGTGCAGAGCCCAGCTCCTGACTTGCTTGCTATGTGACATTAGGGTGAGTTGCTTAACTTTTGTCCGAGGACAAAACTACACTGATTTAATTGAGTGACTTTATTCAGTATTTTAGAATCAGGCAACACTTCTACACATAAATGAGAATGAACCTGATGTGCTGAGCAGAGAGCTTGGTTTGATAGAAAAGGGCTCAAAAAGCAAAAAGAAACAAGTGGATTGGTCACTTCAAAGTTACTTTCCTTGTAAAGTGGGGCCAGGGAGACAGAGCAATAGAAAAATAACTGACTAGTTAACGTCAGTTTTCTTCTTTTGTGTAAGGACTAAGGCAGAGGGAACATCATGATATGTTAATTGGAAGTATCCTCTTCATAATGTTTGCTGCTATACCTCTCTAATATTAATTTTACAGAAGTTCAGATGAATGGCTCTGTCAGCTTAGTGATGAGATATGTTGTCATAATTTCATTTTTATTTATAGCCTGGTCTGTTGAGTCTCAGTGCAGGAACTTATCCCAAACAAAATTTTCTTAACTATTCTTCTATACCATGGTCTCCAGGCCTGTAACATGGGCACAGCTTCCATTACATAATTATCACTTAGTTTTTGTCGGTTTTTGGGAATGAGTTATGCCAGTAACAAAGACTGGACATGCTTGTACCTTCCACAATGTCAGAATTTATGGAATATCATCATCTTTAATACACTGAGTACTCAAAATGAATGGTAATCAATGAGTTGGGCAATCACAGGTTCTTTCATTCAAATCATAATTACTCAGTACAAGAAATAAACCAAAAAGATTCTTACAGAAAAGAAACAAATAATAACAAAAATTTTCTTTTCAGTGAAACAAATTGGGTAACTATTTTGAAGATAATGGTACACAGTGTCACAACTGTTGTTTTTCTCTTATTATTCATTTATGAAAATTTATTTTATTTTTTCATAAAATAAAAAGAACGAAAGGAATGTAAAACGAAAACATCAGAAGTACTAATATCTGTAATACTGAAGTCACATGTCACAAGTCACACTTTACAGAATGATATAAAAGTCATGCAATAGCTAAGAAGGGCTTCACAGTGGCTGTAGGAGTTGAAGAAGCAGGAGGAAGTCCAAGGCAGAGAGTCTATAGAGATGTAGAAAGTCACTGCGGGCCAGGTCATATTACAGCCCAGGCATAACTTCTTCCAGAAAGTACAGAGCTTGTTCAAAGCCTTAGTCAATAGGAAGACTGAGTGGACTGCTTCAGAGAGATTGGGCTGAGCAGAAGTTGGGGGACAGGAGCTGTAGTTCATGGCATGTTAACCTCCCGACCCTGAGCATGCCAGGTGGCAATGTGGCGCTACTGCATCTCAATGTTGCATGTTCCTCTTTTTATGATACAGGTTTGGGGGTTACATTGTTGGTCTAGTGTGTTGGATACAACTCGTGGGCCTGGTCTTGATGCAACTTAGATACAGAAGTTGTCCGTGTGTCATTGATTTAATTTGGTAAGTTTACAAGAAGGAATTTTTACTCAAAATTTCATTTATTTATCAGTGCATATCTTGTGATTGTGCAGTGGAGCTGGGAGTTTCATTTTGTCAAGAACTAGTGGTTATCTATTTGGACAGACAAGTACCAAGTCATTCTACCTCATTGTCACTCAAATTGGAGCACGCTGGTGTTTTTGAAATGGAGTCACTCAGTAAAAGCAAAGTCCGGAAGATATTCTATGCAACACAAATCACCTGACAGCAGGGAATAGCCCACAGCACACATCATTGTTTAGTGCTAGAAAATGTTGTGTAGTTTTGAACAATCAGACCCATTTTGCAGGACATTCCTTTGAATTTAAATCCCACAAAATTTCCTATCCAGGCAAAACTGTCTCTTTACTGCTTGCCCCGCCCTGCCACCAAGGAAAGCTCACACCCTGGGGAAGTTCTTGGGCTCATCGCTAGGTTATTTCTGGCTAACTCTGTTGGAGGCTGCTGGGAAGTTAGGAGTACCCTGGGCCTGGACTTTCTGCCCGCAGTTTCTCCCTCAGGACGACAAATGCAACCTCAGAGTTTGATGTTTCCCAAGCCAGGGACTGAAGTGCTGCCCTGGCCCAAGTATCAAGTCTATGGGCAGTTTGCCTTAGGGCTGTCCCCCAAATGCTTAGAATTTTTGGACTTTGGGAGGTGTTCCCTTAGATCCACTCCCAGGCATGCGTCAGTTGGAATGTTATAGAATCAAGGCCACTTGATTTATGGAATAACCATATATTCATGAGCTACATCAATATCATCATCTTTATTACACTTAATGGATGAGTCGCGGTGGAGAGGGGTCACAGAGGACAGGGATTTTCACTGTCCAATGAGGCCGGGGTGTGCTGGTGGGTTGGGCTTACCCCATAATTCCTCAGTTAGTCCGGTCCCTCCTGGGGATGCCAAATGGGGAACACTGCTGGAAAATGTTGCCATTCTTTTCTCCTTCCTGCCCCTTTCAAGGCTATGGACATCACCCACTGGAGGTACGCTGTGGATGACTGGAGTGTCTTTTTGTGGTGATGGAGGCTGGAGCTGGCTGTGGACAGGGAGGTATGATTTGCTGAATGCCTTGCATTGTTTCTTCTCCCTGGAATGTTGGTTCAAAACCACACTGTGGTCAGTGGTGCTTGTTCTTACTTGAGTTTTAACCCTAGAAAGGCACCCACCCGTATGTTCACCTGTGCTTGCCCAGAGTCAGAGAATATCTCTTGTGTGCTTTGCTGGCCTTGGGATGTGGAAGAGACTCGAGAGCGAGCATCTTCAATGCATATGTTTGTCCAACTGGAGGTGAGACAGGGCAGGTACTTGGGCTGTAGTTGGAGCCCTTCTTATTCTGGGATCTCTAAGTATGGCCAGGTGGGTTCAGCACCCCGGGGCTTGGTGTGGGTCCCTGTAAAGTGAGGATAATATCAGGACATACCACTAGGTGATGGTGTGTTTCTTATAATCATCCAGAAAGGAGGATGCCTCACGGTATTGCACCCTATGTATCATTGTTCCTTTGCTATGGGAGCCTGTGTAAAAGTAACACAGACCTCACACACTTCGAGAAATGTCTTTACCTTTGGCAGTGATCTTATGAAAGGAATGCAGTCTCACAGAGTTTCACCATCACTCCTGGGTGCCCACCTCAAATGGCTGTTGGAGGAACAGATGTCTGGCATACAAGGAGTCCTGAGGGAACTGGAGGTATTTAGTAGTCCTATTTATGAGCAGAGCACCTTGAGTTCCGACCAAAGCAATACCACATTTGCCCCACATCCTGTGCACCTGCGTGTTGCCTCATTTTGGAAACATCGAGGCAGTGCTGCACCTTCCAGCTGCTATCCTCTCTTCCCTGGAGGCCTGAAGTCTTCCACTCAAGCTGAACTGTAGTCTTGGTAAAAGCCACATGCAGTGAAGGCTAGAAGGGAAGAGTCTCGATGTTACTACCCTAAAACTATTAGGTCCTATTTTCCTCTTTGTCCCCTTGAGGGCTATATTGGAAGCAAGAAGAATACTCATTAAGAGAGTGCAATCGATGAGCTCAGGAGGAAAAGACTCCACTGCTTATCAGTTGTCGTACTTTAGTGTACTTGGTGTCGAAAACGTTATTTCCTAGAGATTGTTGTCTGGAGGTGGTGGAACCATTAGGAGGTGGGACCAAGGTAGAGGTCTGTGGGTCTTTTGGGATGTGTCCAATAAGGGGAATGTGGGAACCCAGTTCTTTCTTTCTCTGTTTTTCCTTCCTCGCTCCAGGTTTAGGAATTTTGCTTGACCACCTTCTCCTTCCATAATGTGCTGCCTTGTCACAGGTTCAAAGCATTATGGATGGGGACCTTCTACATGGAACCAGAATCAGCCTGTTCTCTTTGTCAGTTGATTATCTCAGGTTTGAATTTGTCCTGAAGCAAAACAAATCAAATTTCCCCATAAGGTGCAATATAAATGAGGTTAATCTGTTCTGCATATGCATTTTTTTAACCACAAAAATATGGAACAAAATACAGTGCAGTGCAGTATGAACAGAGAGAACACTAGCCTTGCTTGAGGTGACTTCTGGAGTGGAGGGCAGGAAGGTGGGTTAGGAGGAGGTCATTGTTTGGAGGGAGACTCCCAATCCATAAGGACATTAGGGAGATCTCCTTCAGGGGTTTGCTTTCTTCTTTGCCTCTTAGGTGCAGGGTCAATTTTCATGAAAAATCTGCCTAATGTCACTTGTTTTTTCCTGCATTGCATAACCTTCTGGAAATGAGACCACGTTATCACTCATCAGATTCAACACTCTGTGCGTTACAGTTGCGTTGGGGTGGTGCTTCTCAAAGAAATCCTGGCACTCATTCCATTTTTCCGTACTGGATTTTATCACATCACTGCTAACCTCCTCCCTGTCTTCCTCTTCCTCAGTGCAGTGCTTCTCAACAATTACCTTCCGCTGCTTTCTCTGGAGTATAGCAAGTTCTTTCTTTATCAGCTCCTCCTCATGGTCCTCAACAAGCTCCTCTACATCTGCACCATCAATGTCCAAATCTCCCCCACTACCTGTGTTTTAGATCCTTCAAAGTCACGTTCTGTGACACATTCTGGTCACGGTTTTCTCCAGGCTGAGTTTAAGGTCTGATACATGACACCTTCCCAGGCTTTGTCAGTGAGGTTTATGCAGTGGAGAACATTAAAATGTTTCTTCCAGAACTCTGTCAGAGTCAAAGACGTCTCTTCAGTGACATTAAAACACCTGGTGAAGGGCGCTTTTGTGTACAGCTTCTTGAAATTGCAGATCACTTGCAGATCCATGGGCCACACAAGAGGTGTCCTGTTGAGGGCAATATGACTCAGTTCCATACCATCCACCAAGGCTGGAGGATGTGCCAGGGCACTGTCCATTGGAAAAAGGCACTTTTCAGGCAGTTGGTTACCAGAGAGATATTTCTTTTTTTTTCCATTTTATTTTATTTTATTTTATTAGTACATGTTTGTAATTCATACAGCTTACAGTCATCTTAGGAAGTGGTTACATGTACATATTGCAGTTTCTTTTTTTAATACCCTTTCCCATCCCTCCTTCTTCCCCCTCCTCTTCTGGTTCCCCAACCCCCTTTTTCGTACCAGTCGATACTATTTTTCTTAGCACATGTTATGGCTTATAACATTTAGATTATTAGGTTCCTGTACATAGAATTTCTTTATTCCTCTCATTTCCCCTTCCTTTTTCCCTTACCCCTCTCCTTGTTCCCTTGGACCATTTCCCTACTGCCAGATCTGTCCCCATGTCCCTTTCTATCCATCTTTTATCATTTTCTTTGTTTGTAATTTGCCTCACTCAAATGAGGGATACCATACAGTACCCAAGCTTGTGTGACTAATTTATTTCACTCAACATTATGTTTTCCAGGTGCATTCATTTCCTACGAATGCCTCAAATTTGTCATTCTTTATAGCCGTGTAGTGGTCCTTTACATGTAGATACCACATTTTGTTTATCTGATCATCTGTCGAGTGGTATACAAGCTGCTTCCAGGATTTAGCTACTATAAATTGTGCTGCTATAACCACTGGTATGCAAGTATCACTGTAGTATGAAGACTTAAGCGCTTTGGGGAAGATGCCTAGCAGGGGATAGCTGGGTCACATGGAATTTCTAATTTCAATCTTTGAGAAACCTTAATACTGATTTCCATAATGGTTGTACTAGTTTGCATGCCTACTAATGATACAGAAGAGTTCCAGTTTTGTTACAACCACAGCAGCATTTCCTTTATTTGATTTCCGAATGATGGCCATTCTTTCTGGAGTAAGATGGAATATTAGTGCTGTTTTAATTTGCATTTCTCTAATGGCCAGAGATGTTGAACATTTTATCATGTATTTGCTGGCCATTTGTATTTCTTCCTCTGTGAAGTGTCTGTTTGTTTCTCTAGCCCATTTCTTCCTTTTTCTTTTTTCTTTCTTTCTTTCTTTTTTCTTTTTCTTTTTTTTTTTTTTTGTCTTTTTGAGACAGGGTTTCACCACGCAGTTCAGGTTGGCCTTGAACTCACTTTGTAGCCCAGGCTGGCCTCAAACTCACAGCGATCCTCCTGCCTCAGCCTCCCGAGTACTGAGATTATAGGCATGCACCACCATGCCTGGCCTCTAGCCCATTCCTTAACTGGGTTTTTAATTTTAGGTGGTTTAATTTTTTTTTTTTTTTTTTGTGGGTACCAGGGGTCGAACTCAGGACCTAACGTGACAGCAGGCACCCGTGCCGTTGAGTGATATCTCCGGCCCTTTTTTTGTATGTGGATACCGGGAGTCAAACTTAGGACCTCGTGCTTGCCAGGCAGGCGCTTACGCCGCTGAGCCATCTCACCGGCCCTGTTTAATTTTTTTGAGTTCTTTGTATATTCTAGATATTAGTCCTCTGTCTTAGGAGTGGTTGGAAAATTTTTTTTTCCATTCCGTAAGTTGTCTCCACTCTACTGATTGAATCTTTTGCTGTACAGAAGCTTTCTAGTCTGAGATAATTTCATTTGTTGATTCTTGTTGCTATTTCCTGTATGACTGAGGTTTTGCTTACAAAAGCTTTTCCTACTCTTATGTCTTCAAGTGTTTTACCTATTTTGTCTTCCAGAAGGTTTAATGTTTCTGTTTTAATGCTCAGGTCTTTGATCCATTTTGATTTTAACTTAGTATATGGTGAGAGGTAAGGTCCAGTTTCATTCTTCTACAAACAGATAACCAGTTTTTCCAAGACCACTTGTTGCATAAGTTATCTTCCCTCCAACATATGCTTTCGGACCCTTTGTCAAAGATCAAATAGTTAAATATGTTTGGGGAGGTTTCTGTATTCTCAGTTCTGTACTATTGATCCACATGTCTATTTTTGTTCCAGTGCCATGCAATTTTTATCACTATTGCTTTGTAGTATAGCTTGAAGTCTGATATTGCTATGCCACTTGCCTTTGTTCTTATTGCCCAAAGTTACTTTTGCTATTCGTGGTCTTTTCTGGTTTTATATGAATGTTAGGATTGTTTTCTCTAAATCTGTAAAGTATGCTGTTGGTATTTTGACTGGGATTGTACGGAATCTGTATAACGCTTTGGGAAGTATAGCCATTTTGACAATATTAGTTCCGCCTATCCAGAAGCAAGGGACATCTTTCCACCTTCTGGTGTCCACTTAAGTCCCCTTGAGAGTATTGTAGATTTCTTCATAGAGTCTTTCACTTCTTTGGTTAGGTTAATTACTAAGTATTTCATTTTTCTTGAAGTGATTGTAAATGGTATTGTTTTCATAATTTTTTCTCATCTTGTTCATTGTTGGTATACACAAATACTAATGATTTTTGTGTGTCAATCTTTCATCCTGATACTTTGCTGAAATAGGTTATTAAATTTAAGAGTTTTTTGGTGGAGTTCTTTGGCTTTTCCATGTAGATTATCATGTCATCTGCAAATAGTGATAATTTGAGTTCTTCATTTCCTGTATGTATCCCTTTCATTTCTTTCTCTTGCCCAATGCTCTGGCTAATGTCTCAAGTACCATGTTGAATAACAGAGGCGATAGTAAATATCCTTGTCTTGTTCCTAATTTTAGGGGGAATGCTTTTAGTTTTTCCCCATTTAGTATGATGCTGGCTATTGATTTGTCACAAATAGCCTTTATCATACACGGGTATGGGCTTTTTATACCTGTTTTCTTCAGGATTTTTTTCATGAAGAGCTGTCGGATTTTGTCAAAAGCCTTTTCTGCATATATTGGTATGATCATGTGGTTTTTGACCTTGCTTCTGTTTATGTGATGCGTTACATTTATAGACTTATGTATATTGAGCCATCCTTGCATCTCTGGGATGAAACCTACTTGATCATGGTGTATCAGCTTTTTGATAATATGATGCATTCTATTTGCTAATCTCTTGTTGAGAACATTTGCATCTATGTTCATTAAAAAGTTTGGCCTATAGTTCTCTTTTTTATTTAGGTCCTTATCTGGCTTTGGGATCAGGGAGCTATTGGCTTCCATAAATGAATTTAGGAGCACTTCATCCCTTTTAATTTCTTTGAACAGCTTGAAGAATATTGGTGATATAACATCCTTAATTGTTTTTTAGAATTCAGTGATGGATCCATCAGGTCCTGGACCTTTATTAGTTGGTAGATTCTTTATGACTGAGTCCATTTCATTGTTTGTGAGTGGGTTGTTAAATATATTTCTGTCTTTTGGGGTTAGTTTTGGTGGTTTCTATGTGTCTAGGAATCTGTCTATTTTTCAAAATTTGCTAATTTGTTGGAACATAATTTTTCAAAGTAGTTACTATCTTCTGGATTTTGACAGTGTCTGTTTTGATTTAACTTTTGTCATTTATAATTGCATATATGGAGTCTTTTCTTTCTTTCTCTTAGTAAGTCTGGCTAAGGGCTTGTCTCTTTTATTTATATTTTTGAAAAATCAGCTCTTCACTTCATTGATTTATTTTACAATTTTTTTTTTAGTCTCAATTTCATTAATTTCTACTCTCATCTTTATAATTTCCCTCCTTAGTTTCAGTTCAGGTCTGTTTTGTTGTTGTTTCTTGAGTATCTTAAGAATTTTCATAAGGTTATTTATTTGGGCTTGCTCTATTTTCCCTAATGTAAGCATCGACTGCAATGAATTTTCCTCTCAGAACTGCTTTCAAAGTTTTTGTTGAATTATACTGTCATTGTCATTAACTTCCAGAAATTTTAAAATTTCTTCTTTGATTTATTCTGTGATCCATTGGTTGTTTAGGAGTATATTGTTAATTTTCCAGGGGCTTTTGCTTTTTCCAAATTTTTTTCTGTTATTGATTTCTATTTTCATTGCACAGTGGTTGGATAATATACACGAGATAATTTCAACTCTTTCATGTTTATTTAAGCAGACTTTGTGGACTAGTATTTGATCTATTTTGGAAAAAGTACCATTTGATCTGTTTTGGAAAAAGTACCATGTGCTGCTGAAAAGAATGTGTACTCTGTTGAAGAGGAGTGGAATACTCTCTTTCTCTCTCTATATATATGTATCGATAGATATCTATATATCTATCTATATATCTATATATCAATATATCTATAGATATCTATGTATCTGTATATTTATAGATATATCTTAAGTCCAAGGGTGTAGTTCAGCTCTGAAATTTCTTTATTGGCTTTTTGTTTAGTTGATCTGTCTGTTTGCAAAAGTGAGGTGTTAAAATCCCCTACTATGATTGTGTTAATGTTTATATTTGATCTTTTAATTTAGCAGTTTTTGTTTTAAGAAGGTAGGTGCCCCAGTATTTGGTGCATATATGTTTATCAATATTATCTCTTCTTGTTGGATTATTCCTTTAACTAGTATGTAGTGACCTTCTTTGTCGCTTCTAATTACTTTTAACTTGAAGTTTACCATGTCTGATAGTAGAATTGTTACCCCTGCTTGTTTTCAGGGTCCTGGTGCATGAAATGTTGTTTTTTATCCTTTAATTTTAAGTCTTTGAATATCTTTTTGGATTAGATGGGGTTTTTTTAGATGGGTTTCTTGAATGCAACAGATTTTTGGATTCTGTTTTTTAATCCAGTCTTCCACTCTGTGTCTTTTGGATGGAGAATTGAGACTATTAACATTGATAGATATTACTGTGTTGGTCATTTAGTATCATCGTCTGTATCTGTTGGTACATCATTTGCTTTACTTTTCCTGATGATTTTTGTTGTTATTTATCCACTGACCTCACGTCTCCTCTGTGTTTTTAGTTGTGTACAGTCCCGTGTTTCTACTGAGAATATTCTTGAGTATTTTCTGTAGAGCTGGTTTAGCACTCATACATCTTCTGAGCTGGCCTTTTTCATGGAAATACCTTATTTCTCCACCTATTTTGAAGGATAGCTTTTTGGGTAAATTAATCTGAATTGAATGTTATTTGCTCTTAGGGATTGAAATACTTCACTCCAAGCTCTTCTGGCCTTCAGGTTTGTGCTGAGAAACCTACTGTGATTCTAATTGGTTTACTTTTATATGTGATTTTTTGGTTTTCTCTGGCTGCCTTTAATTTTTGTTTTCTTGAGATCTGTGAATTTAATGAGGATATGCCTTGGTGAACTTCTCCTTTCATTATAAGTGTTTGGTGTTCTATAAGCATTGATTACTTGTACTTTAAAATCTTTTCTTATTTTGGGAAGTTTTCTTCAATAATTTCTGTAAGAATGTTGGTGAATCCATCCGTGCAGTCGTCTAACTTTTGTTTGACTCAGATTATCCTATCTGCTGGTTCTCTTATTTTCTTTTTGGCTTCTTTGTGCTCTTTACCATTATTTTGTCCTCAATATCAGATATTCTGTCTTCACATTAGACATTTCTGGAATGCATGAATTTTCCACTGTTTTTAATTCAGGTATTTCTATCTGACATCTTTTAGAGGATTATATATTCTTGTTGAATCTGTCATTCAAGGTTTGAACTGTCTTGGTTAGCTCATCCAGTTTTTCCTAGTTCCCTGAAATTCACTGTGGGCATATTGAATGTCATTGCTATAGACTTTTGGTTTATTTTCTCTTTGAACTCATCTAATTTCTTCATCCCTTCTAAGAACTTTTCATAGATTTCTGCTATCTGGTATTTGTTTTCTTCTCCCTTTGTAACCCCTTGCTCTGCCTTGGGAGAGTTAGGGGGAGTCTGGAGATCTTCTATTTCTTTGTTTCCCCATTCTCCTACTTGTAGCTGGTTGGGAACAAGAGAAGTGAGGGGAATCTGTGGTTATATGAAATTTTTAGTAGGATGTTGTCTCCCCATAAGTAATTTTCAACTTTATATGTCCAGTTCTAGTATTTGCTACTTCTGTTTTTCACTTTAAGTGATTTGGTCTCTGGTCCCTATGTTTTGCCACAAGAATTGCTTCACTTTGTAACAGCATCCACATTTTCAGTCTTACAACATTTCTATATGACAGTCATTGTAGTTACTCCCCCCGCCCCCCACCTATTTTCTAGATGAGGGAGAGAACCTAGACACCTACTAAATCAGAGCCCGTGAAAGCACAATTCTACAAGAGTAAAAACTTAATATACACATGAAACCATAAAAGAAGATAACCCCACATTACTAAGTAACTCAAGAAATATACAAAAACTTAAACCAGTAAAATGTCTGCTGCCAATGAACCATTGCATACATAATTTCCAAGTTGCTCCTTTGCCAGAGAGGCTGGGTGATCATATCACAGTTATTCCTGTGGTCACTCCGCTGGTTAACTCAGACTCAGGGCCTGTTTCTGCCAGGTCGCAGGCATTCTTGCAGAGTCTGATCAAGCCTGAATTCTTGGGTTAGGAACTCTTGCTGTCCCTCTCCATGGGTGTAATGGTGGGTTCAACAGATGAGTTCGCTGGCACTCAATTGTCCTCTAAGTCAGGATTATTCCTATGGAATCAATTCAAGTACCTCAGTAATGGGCTAATTTGTTGCAATGGAATCCATCAGGGCTAGTTGAGAAATTACATATCATGAGACCTGGTTTTAGGTCTCCCCTTAGTCTAGAGAAGAAATCCACAGCTACCATGTAAGCATTATAACAACCAAGCCTTCACCCACAGTTAATATGCACCAAATGCTTTGGCTGTGTCTCCCCTACTGGTAAAAAGCAACATTCAACAGTAGTTTTGTAGAATCAACCATCCAAAGCCCAGGAGGAGGGGTTTGGGTAATGCCAAAAGGGGGAAAGAAAAGGGAAATAGAATTAAAAAGAAAAGAAATTTTTTTTCTAAATTCTATGTTCTGTGGTATGGGAAGGAGGAAATTGGAGAGGGATAAAGAGTCCTATTGACGTTAAGGATACGTTGCTACATATTTAGGAAGGGGTAACAAGGAAGACTACGTACAAAATTGGTAGTGAGAAATGGGGACTCAGAAAGGTTCTGTGCTTGATGAAAATATTAGAGAAAAAGTTTAAGGGAGTCAGTTGAAAAAGTGGAGAAAAGTAAATTGAGAATTAAAAAAAAAACATGGGGGAATGAGGTCAGGCAAGGAGATATGGATGAAAGTATCAGGGGGTATACATGAACAGAGGAAGAGTTCTTTTACCATCTAAAAACTTTATTGGGAGGAAAAACAGAAAAAAATTAAGCATAGGCAAAGCACAGATACACAGACAAGCTCATAAAAGAGAATAGTGAGAATAGTGTAAAATTATGGGATAAAAGTGTGGGGAGTAATGTACAGAAGGAGAACAGCAGCAAAGAGAAAAACCAAAGAAGTAAAGAAATGAAATATTTAAAAAGTACAATAAGAATAAAAAATGAGGAAATAATACAGTCAATAACGAATAGTAGGGGGCTGGTGAGATGGCTCAGTGGCATAAGCGCCTGCCTGGCAAGCGTGAGGGCCCGAGTTCGACTCCCGGAACCCACATACGAGAAAAGGGCCGGTGATACCCCTCAGCGGCACGGGCGCCTCCTGGCACGCGAGGTCCTGAGGTCGACCCACAGTACCCACACACACACATAAAAAAAATGAATAGTAAAAAATACATTTTTTGGAGGCTCCTTTCCTCAGGTTCATGTGAAAGAGTGGAACTCCAGGCAGAACACATCTTTGTTCACGCTGGAAGACCAATGGCAGCTCGCACCCAAAGAGTGCTGGGTATAGAGCTGGGTATAGAGGTCTTTAACGGTGAGAACAGGTTGCCACTGTAAGCTTCCTGTCTTTGTAGCTAGGGCTAAAACTGGCTTTTGGCTGCCGCTGGAGTGGAGTCCGGGTGACCCCAGCCCCTACCTCAGCAGAATTCCCCTCAGTCTGCTGTCCAGCTGCAGGCAGTCTACCATGACCAAACCGCCTTTCTCTCATTCGACTCTGGGAATGGCAGCGAAGGGACTGTGGGGCTGTTCTGCAAAGTCTGAGTCCCAAGCCCTTTCCTAAATAAAACGGTAACCCTGCCCACTTCTGCTCCATGTGACTGTGTCCTGGGGCGCTGCTCCACCATCTCTCACCAACCTTTGTCTTTAGGGGATCGCCCAGGAAGCAGTGGCTCGTATTCTCACTGCTGAATCCAACTTCATAAGATTCCCCCAGTCCACGTCAGGTCTCCATTTCTCTGTGAGCAATAAAGTTGTTGATTTCACTGCCTCCTGCCAGCGGCTATGCAGTGCTTTTGGTGGCTCTGTGTGGTCTCTGGTCTGTGGTGCTGAGCTATTCTTCGGTATCACTTAATCCTATTTTCTCCTCCTCTGTCAGTTCCCTCATGGTTCCCAGGTGCCCTCCACTCACTTTGGTTCCTTTCCAAGCTGTAGTTTTCCAGACTCTAGGCACTTTGTCCTGGAGAAACTGACAGGACAAAACTGTGGCACTCACTGCTCTCCACTTTTTTTTTTTTTCTCACTATCAAGATATTTCTTAATGTTGGTAGTGAACACCTTGTTCAGCCATTCCATGAACAGTTGCCTTGTGGCCCAAGCTCACACTGGCAGGCAGTCTGGTCTTGTTCACATTCTGTTCCTTGAATGCACAAGGGGTCTGGGAATGGTGCACCAGTCCAGTAGTGGCTTAATTCTCAGATTGGTGCTTGCGTTCACACACAGCAAAAGGATCACTCTGTCCTTCATGGGCTTGTGCCTGCATAGGCAGTGCCCTTTCCTCCTGCATGTTGTAGGTTTTGTTTGGCGTTTTCTTCCAGAAGAGCTCTGCTTCATTGCAGTTGAATGCTTTTTGAGCAACGTATCCTTCTACCTCCCTGAATTTTGCAAATTCTTTCTTGTAGGCTTCTGCA
This sequence comes from Erethizon dorsatum, assembly GCA_028451465.1. NCBI lineage: Eukaryota > Metazoa > Chordata > Mammalia > Rodentia > Erethizontidae > Erethizon > Erethizon dorsatum. The sequence goes on along the minus strand of CM051827.1, from coordinate 126,189,141 downwards.
GCCTTGTCAGAAATGGAAGCCTCACCATGTCTTATCACACTGTGGATGCCACTTCTCTTGCAGAATTTCTCAAACTACCCTGTACTAGCTTTAAATTCATCACTTGTTGCACTTGTAGAGGAGTTTCTTGCAAGTCACTGTGCAATTTTCTGACTTTTTCACAGATCATAGCCTCACTAATGCTATCACCTTTCAGCTGTTTCTCATTCAACCGCACTAAGAAAAGTTTTTCTACCTCTTCCAGCACTTGCATTCTCTGCTTCGTTAACATTATTACTCCTTTTGCTACATTTACTCCTTTGGTGGCATCTTTATTCTTCAAAATAACGGAGACTGTCAACTTTGCCATCTTGTACGCTGAGGCCAGATCAGTCGCATGAATACCACGCTCATGCTTTTCTACAATTTCCTTCTTCAATTCAATGGTTATTTTCTTCAAAATCTTATTCTCACCATTCTTGCTCTGCATTTTCTTTTCACTTTCATTACTGCTCTGAACATTTTGGTTGCTTTCATTATCACTCTGCATATTTTTGTCAGTACCACTCTGCACTTCCTTTTTACCACCATGCTTGCTCTGCACTTTCTTTGGAGCCATATTGGATTCAATAATATTGTACAGTCCTGTATGCGCTAAAAAGCGCACAAAAAAGCTTCACAGCAAGTGTGTCCAGGTCTGTCCATGACCACAATCTCAACTAAAGGAAGCTACGAGGATGTGTCAGAGCAGAAAGGATGGCCGCGTTAGTGTTCATTCAGGGAAGAGGTCCATGATCATGTTCATCATCCTATGTGGAATTCAAAAATGGAAGCAAAATTTTACCAAGTGTTTCTGTTTGTGAACTGAATTGTTTGCTAACAGAAGCATTCGTGAGCTGAGGTATTACTACACTTACCGCGAGAACAGGTTGTTATAAAATGAACCTTGTTTTGACTTTTCAGCAAACACTCGCTTTCCTTTCTGTTTGCAACATAATTTGAAGCAGTCTGAGGCCCTCAGCAAATATGGTCATCTGGACTTCCTGGCTTCCAGAACTATGGACCAACATAAACCTCTTTTCCTTATAAGTTACCCAGTCTCAGGTTTCCTATTATAGCAACAAAAAATGGACTAAGCCAGAATATCTTGTGTGCTCATGTGTCCTCATGGTACAGTATGATGACTGGCACAAAGTGGTCCCTTTGATATTTATTGAATGAATAAGCGTGAGCACTTATTTAGTTATTCCCTGCCATTGGCAACTTAGGTGCTATCATAATTTTGTAAAAAATTACACAGTGCTTCTCACATTCTTGAAACAGAACATAAGTGGTCTAGCTGCCCCAGTCCCTACCCCTCCCTATCACCTCTCTTGCTGAAGTTGTCACTTTTTTTTTTGTGGGTACTGGGGGTCGACCTCAGGACCTCGCGCACCAGCAGGCACCCATGCCGCTGAGCAATATCACCGGCCCTTTTTTCGTATGTGGGTTCTGGGAGTTGAACCTGGGCCCTCGCGCTTGCCAGGCAGGCGTGTATGCCGCTGAGTCATCTCACCGGCCTCATGTCGCTTTTTTTTTTTTTTTATCATACTTGCATTGAGGTTATTCCTGAAGTAGAGCAATAATGCTTTCTACAGGTGTTTCTACCAAAAATAAAAAACTAAAACCAGACTGAGATAGTTGCCCGTCTCTAGAGACACACGAGAGAGCAAATTCCTCTGCAAAGCTGATGAGCATCTTGTGTTCTTACTGAGCAGCACATTCTCGTCACCTCTATTTTAGCGTATTGCCCTCAATGCCTTCAAGATTTGCACGAGCGCCTCTCTGTCCAGTCTGTGTGGGCTCCTTTTTTGCCACCTTGTGCTGAACTTAAACCTCAAACAATCACTGTAGCTGGGCACAGCTCCATTTGACCCAAGGAAATAGGATGAGAGGGCAATGCAATGACAGCTTGTCATGTGTTTGGGTTATTGGTCTGAATTCTAGATATTTCCTTCTGGATCATTGTAACAACCTCCTGAATGTTCTGCACTATTTACCTTCTTTTTTTGTGCAACATTTGCCTGTGTGTTCCAGATTTTGTTTCCTACTATTGTCAGAACCCTCCTGGCTCCCACTGCCACCAGACTGGTCCCTTGTCACTTTTCCATGTGCCTTCCAGATTCTACTGTCCATTTATGTAGATACCTTCACCTGAGCTCACCCAAAGCCACCCACATCTTCTCAAATTTTGCCTTCTTCCAGGATTCATGCTGCCTCAGAAGTTCCCCTTTCAGGGGTCTGTCACCTGTATGCTCTCCATTGTTAGGGGCAACGAGTCATCTCACACTAGAGTTTTTGTACACTTTTCACCTCCCAGGAAAAGAGGTGAACAACTTTGTCTACTTGTTTTCCTATCACAGCGTCTGCTGTAGCACCTGGCACACAATACTGAACATAGTTAATAAATATCTTATATACTGTGTGATGTCCCTATAGTAATGTCTGCCAGCTAATATGTGTGTGCTGATGATGGCCTTATGAGTATTAGCACCTAATGTGAAATAGCTAACATTTATTGATCTCTAAATTTGTTCCAGTCACTGATTTAAGTGTTTGTTTACTTGATTTTGGGGTATTTAGAAAAGGACCTGAGTGCTAACTAGATTGCTTGGTGAAATGTCCTGAGGAGAATCGACCTGTGTAACTAACACCCAGTTGAAAATTAGAGCAACACCAGCACACGAAAGCAATCACTGTGCACCTTCCTCTTCAGCCCCCCTCCTTTTCCTGCAAGGGTAAAACCTCTAGCCTGAATTCTCACAGCACAGACTAATTTTACATGTTTGAGCTACTGTATATGTAAGTGGGAGCTCACGGCACACATTCATTTGCATCTTGCTTCCTTCATCCAAATTGTTGTCCTTGGTTCACTTCCATTGCTTGCAGTATGGGTGCACTAGAACTCATCTGTTTTACTCTAGGTGAACATTTGGAATTGTGTTTCCAGTTTTAGCTTGTTACAACTTACACTGTTAGGAACAATTTTGGTATGTGCGTATTGGTGATCATACTGCTAGGTACATGTCTATGAGTGGAAGCACATTCTACTTTAAAAGAGCTGCCAAATATTTGAAGTTCCAGTTGACAGAAAAAGAAATTGAGTCTCACACAGGTGAGTTGATTTTGGTCATAGCTCAAGACTGAACCTGGCTCCAGAGTGCTCCTTCCTATCGCCTACCATATTGTCTCTCATGGAATTCCAGTGGTTCCTATAAAATGTAGTTTCTGGGTCATGAAATGTGCCTAGTAAGTGTTTTTTGAATAAGTGGCTAGTGAAAAAATGGATTCTCCGAAGAAGAGGTCGAGCTGAATTATTAGCCTTTACTGGTATAGTGCTGGATTTTTGTGGAAGAGAACACTTTGGTTTTAGAGAACTATAAGTGCTGCTTTGTTTTTGCACCAATATTTTAAATAACTTTTTCCTTTTAAATTGCATAAATAATGCATTGTCATTACTGAAAAAATATTGATAAGCATGAGTGAAAAGCATTGCTCCAAGTCCTTAGTCCTTATAGTTTTTACTATGTGTATACTGTACTATTGTACAGTTGAAGTCAGCACTGTTTGTTTTGTGAATTCTGCATTTTTATGCACAGTTTGAAAATTATTTACCCACTCCATAGTTACATAAAGGATTCTTTTAGGCATTCTTCTGGTGTTTTATAATTTCCTTAAAAATATTTTGTATTATCTCCTTTTAGGGTTTATTGTGGCATATAGCATACAGTAGGGGCTCAGTTTAATTTTTTAATGCAATTACCCAGATGGTCTTATCTCATTTATTAAGGAGCCCATATTTATACCGCTTTAATAATTAAACCTTTGAAAATGTTTAATATCTGGTATACTTATTTCTCTCCAGTTGTCCTTATTCTTCTGAGTTTTCCAGATAATTTTGCTGCTTTATTTTTCACAGGAATATCAGACACAGTCTTTACAAAACTTGAGGAGGAAAATTCATTAGCATTTTTTGAATTTTAACACATTAAAAAAATCATACAAAGAGAAATTTGCAACCTTATGATACTAAATCTTCCTATGTATAGATGTTATGTAGTCTTCTTTCACATTCATTAATACTTTAAAATTTTCATTGTAGACTTTTTCACACATTTTAATTAAGTTTATGCCCAAGAATTTCTTTTTGCTGCTATCAATATGGACTTCTCCTGTAGTATGCAGTCTAACTAGTTGCTTTTATTATATGTAAATGCTACTACCTTTTGTATATTGCTTTTTTACTCTTTCAGTTTAACAAATTATGCTGTTAGTTGTCAGTTTCCAATTAATTCTCTTAAATTTACTATATATACTTGAATATATATTTGAATATATGCATTTGTCATCTGCCAAATGTAAATTTTACTTCCTTCATTTCCATTTTCATATCTCTAATTTAAAAGTTCTTTCAGAGTAGCATAGGATAATAGTTTCAATACAAAAGTCAAACAGTAGAGGTGACAATGGCCAAAATATCTTGCTTCTAACTTCTAGATTTAATAACCAAATTCAGTCAACTAGCTACATACAAAGTCAACACTCAAAAATCAATAGCAGTCCTATACACAAGTAAAAAAAAACTCAGAGAGAAATTAGGGAAACCATGCCTTTCATAATAGCATCAAAAAATGAAATACATAGGAATCAATCTAACAAAGGAAATAAAGATCTTAAATTGAAACCTTCAGTACTCTGAGATTGGAGATCAAAGAGGATATCAAAAAATGGGAAGATATCTCTTTCTCTTGGGTAGGAAGAACCAACATAGTGAGAATGGCCATACTCCCAAAATTGTTATACAGATTTAATGCAATCCCAATCTAAATACCAATGGCATACCTCACAGAATTAGAGAAAACAATCCTAAAATTTATTTGGAACCAGAAGAGACCTAGAATAGCAAAAACAATTTTGGGCAACAAACGCAGGGCAGGTGGCATCACAATCCCTGACTTTAAATTATACTACAAAGCTACTGTGATAAAAAAAACAAGGTACTGGCAAAAAAGCAGACCCAAGGATCAATGGAACAGATTAGAAGATGCAGAAACAACTCTAAGCACACTCAACCAGCTTATCTTCAACAAAAGGGCCAAACACCTTCACTGGAAGAAAGATAGCCTCTTTAAAAATTAATGTTGGAAAACTGGCATTTCACATGCCAAAGACTAAAACTGGACTCATGTCTCTCACCATGCATTAAACAAAAATCAAAATGGATCAAAGATCTAAATAATAAAATAGAAACACTAAATCTGCTGGAAGAGACAATAGGTAGAACTCTCGAAGATATTGGTGTAGGTAAAGACTTTAGGAACAAGACCCCAGTTGCACAGGAAATATGACAAAGAATCAACAACTGGGACTTCACCTTATTAAAAAGCTTTTGCACAGCAAAAGAGATCATCAACGAAGTGAAGAGACATCTGCAGAGTGGGAAAAAAATTTTGTCCACTGCTCCTCAGACAAAGGACTAGTATCTAGAATATATAAAGAATTCAAAAAAATCATACCCCCAAATTTAAAGACCCAATAAAAACTAGGCATCTGAAATGAATAGACACTTCTCAGGTGAAGAAGTAGAAATGGCAAATAAATATATGAAAAAATGTTCACTGGTCACTCGAGAGATGCAAATGAAAACAAAAAGAAAGAATGGAAATTATCAAGAAATCAACCAATAACAAATGCCGGAGAGGCTATGGGGAAAAAGGAACTTTTCTCCACTGTTGGTGGGAGTGTAGACTGGTGCAACCACTATGGGAATCAGTGTAGAGATTCCTCAAAAAACTAAAACTAGAGGTTCCATTTGACTCAGCTATTCCCCTTCATGGTGTCTTCCTGAAAGAATTAAAAACATCATACCACAGAGATATATGCACACCCATGTTTATAGCAGCACAGTTTGTAATAGCTAAATTTTGGAAACAGCCCAAATGCCCATCAACTGAAGAATGGATAAGAAATATGTGTTTTTATTATACAATGGAATACTACTCAGCCATAAAGAAGGATAAACTTGAGACATTTCTAGGTAAATGAATGCACCTCGTGACCATACTCTTAAGTGAAATAAGTGGGACACACATGTGTAAATATTGCATTGTTTCTCTGCTGTGAGAAACCAAAAGTGTAAATAAGGATGAAAATGTGTACTAGATATTATAAAATAGAAAGAAAATCCCCAAATGGGAAGGGGAGCTAGGGAAGGGGAAGGAGGTAGGGAAGGAAGGGAAAAGAAAAAAGATGAGAAAAGAAAGAACAAGTGGAAACAAAGCTTTTGTAAGTAAGGAAGGGAAGAGGGGTTAAAGGGAGGGTAGGGAATGGGAAATAAAAGAAGAATTAAGATATATCATGTACAGGTACAAATTCCCTGTGATGAATGTGATCATTATGTGTATCTAAAATGTACCAATAAAGTTAATCAATAAAAAAATTTCTAGACCCCCTGCCCATTAAAAAAATCAGTGAAAAATATTAAGGATAGATTCACTGATTTTTATTTCTTTCATTTTGTGGTCCTGGGCATCAATATCCAGAGCCTCATGCATACAAGAAAAGCATTTTACCACTGAGGCACAACCCCTGCCATTTTTATAAATTTTACTTTGAGACAGGACCCATTAAATGGCCCATGCTGACCTAGAACTTGTAATCTTTCTTCCTCACCTCCTGAGTGCTTTGGACTACAGGAGTACTCCACAGTGTCTGGGTGACTTTTCCTTTTTGAGTGTATTGATAAAGAATTGGAGTGAAAAGAAGCTGGCATTGAGTTTGGTGGCTTTGATGTGTGCATAAGAAGGCCTTGCCTTATGCAAGATCAACGTTTAGCCAGGCATGCTGGTGCATGCTTGTAATCCCAGCACTCTGAGAGGCTGAGCAGGAGGATTGCAAGTTTGAATTAAAACTGGGCAACTTAGAGACTTAGTGAGACCCCAACACAAAATAAAGTATAAAAAATGGCATCATACGTACATCAGTGTGAAGGTCCTGGACTCAATTCCCAGTACCCCTCATCCCCCAAAAGGAGACCACAAAGGTCTACTTTGTTTCCTTCTTTGAGAGTTATTTATTTATTTTACATGAAATATGGTCCACATAGAGTTAAAATTTGTGCGTGGTCATCCTTTCTCAGTTCAATATCTGATGGCTCTGCTGCCATGATTATTCTTTGCCCATTAAATTGTTTTGATATTTTTGTAAAAAATCCAACAACCATAAGTGCAGGGTGTATTTTTGCACTCCTAGTTTTATTCCTTTTATCCACAAGTGTATTCTTATTATGCCAGCGCTACATAGTCTTGATGACTGAAGATTTTAGTAAGTTTTGAAATAGATAATTTTAAGCCCAACTGTGTTCTTTCTCCAGATTGTTTTGGTACTCTGGGTACCTTATGTTTCTATACGAATCCTAGGAAAGAAGCGCAGCTGTGATTTATGGATTTTGTTAGAGATTACATTGAATGAATAGATCAATTTGAGAAATACTCCCACATTTAATGATATTATAACTCTAGCAATAAACATGGCATGTTGTTTTCACATAGATCTTCTTTGATTTCTTTCAATAATGCTTTGAAGTGTTCAGACAACGTTTTGAAATCTTTTGCTAAATTTATTCTTAAGTATTTTGTTTTTGATGTTGTGATAAATGAAATTGTATTCTTTGTGTCAGTTTTCAGATTGCTCATTGCTAGTGCATAGAAATAAATTTTTTTTATGCAGACTGATTTGTAACCTGTCACTGTGCTGAACACATTTTTAGTGGATTCCTAATATTTTCTATATATAGAATAATGTCAGGAATTTTGCCTCTTACTTTCTACTCTAAATATTATTTATTTAATATTTTCTTACCTATCAATTATATATTTGTCTGTTCGTTTTACTCACCTGTCCTGACTAGAATCTCCAGTACAATATTGAATAGAAATACTGGGAGCCAATAACATTGTATTTTTCCTCATTTGAAAGAGAAAGCATTTAATCTTTCACCAGAGTTAGCAGAATAATGACCCCTTAAAATGTGCATATCTTGGCCGGTGAGATGGCTCAGCGGCATAAGCACCTGCCTGGCAAGCGCGAGGTCCTGAGTTCGACCCCTGGTACCCACAAAAAAAAAAAAAATTCATGTCCTAATTCCTGGGAATTGTGAATATGGACAGTTATGTCCCAAAGGGAAAGAAAGTTTGAAGAGAGAATTAATTTTGCTAATCAGCTGACTTGAAATTGCGGAGATTATCCAGGTGCACTCGAGGCAATTGCATAGCTCTTAAATATGAAAGAGAGTTGAGCCTGATGGTTTGTGACTGAAATCCTAGCTACTGATAAAGCTGAAGCAGGAGGATCACAAGTTCGAGGTTAGCCTGAGCAATTTAGTTAGACTGTCTCAAAATAAAATAAAAATGGGATCAGGATATAGCTCATTTTTAAAGTGCTCTTGTGCTTAATCCCCCGTACTAAAAAAAGAAAGTGGAAGAGGAAGGCTGAAAGAGAACCAGAGAAAGGACAGCAGGATATGGACACAGCTAAACATTTCTAGCTGGAGATAGAGCAGGAGGATTGTATCAGAACTCTCCAGAAAAAAGAACCAAGAGAAGATATATATATATAATCTATCAACGTCTATAGATACAGACATAAAATAAGGAATTGGCTCCATGGGTACAAAAGCTGCGAGGTCCCATGATCTACATTCAGCAAATGGAAGATGTGGGAGAGACAATGGTGGCACTCCAGTGTACAAGGCAGCAGGCCTGAGACCCAAGACATCTAATGTTAGAGGATGTGTCGAAAATCAGAAAAAAGATACATTTCTAGCTCAAGATGATCAGGCAGGAGGCGTTCTGTCACACTGAATTTTTTGTTCTATTTAGTCCTTCAGTTTATTTTGTTATGCTCACCGATATTAAAAAAGGCCCCTTGCTTTGCTCAATCTTCCGAGTAAAATATTTGTCTCATCCAGAAACACCCTAACAGACACTCTTAGAATTATGTTTGATCAAATATAGGGGCTTCTCATGGCTTAGTCAAGTTGACACAAAAACTTAGCTACCACGAGTGTCAGCAGGCAAGGTATAGGACTTGCCTCTAGAAGCTGGAAGAGACAAGGAGCTAGATTGTGTCTTGGGGCATCCAGAAGGAATGCTGACTGCTGACACTTTCATTTTAGCCCAGTGAGACCCATTTTGGAGAGTTCTGACCTCCAAGATGATATGGTAGTATTGCATAACTTTGTGGTAACTTGGTATTGCAATAAGAGGAAACTGATACACATCAACAGGCATGATGCTGGACATTTATTTATTATTTTTATTAGTACATTTTTGTATTACACAATGTTTACATTCCTTGTGGAGAATTGGTACCGTACATAATACATTTTAATTTCATTTTTTTTCATTCCCATTCCCTCTCCTCCCTCATCCTTCCATCCATGTCTTGATTCCCATCTTTTTTTGTACATGTTCACAATACACAATGTTTACATTCCTTATGTGCATTTGGTACATTTCCATAACATATCTTAATTTCCTTTTTCATCTCCTTTTCCTTCCTCTCCCCTCCTTCTATCTCTTGATCCCTCTCCCTTTTTAGAAAGACATACCTCCCTGTTTCTTATTATCTGTCTTTTATTTTGCTCTTTATTAATACTTTGGCTTTCTCACATAAGAGAAACCATGTGACATTTAAGCTTGTGTGTCTGATTTATTTCATTTAAAATTATGATCTCAAGTGCATCCATTTTTCTACAAATTACTCACGTTTACTTTTCTTTATGGCAGAGTAGCACTCCATTTTGTGTAGAAACCACATTTTATTTATCCTTTCTTCTGTGGATGGACATATAGGGTGCTTCCAAGATGTGGCTATTATGAACGGTGCATTTAAGTGTAGGTGGGCTGGGGTCTGAATTGATCCTCTTACCCACTTGGATAAACATCCTGTAAGGTTAAGAATTCTGCATTACATATCACTATATATGACCATTTGTGTGAGTTTACTCTCAGGCCCCATCATGAGTTGGGGTGCTATCTCTCTCTCTACCTTGCTTCCCCATTTCCTCTTTCTTTTCTCTTCTTTTTCTCTTGAGAGTCGCTCAAATCAGACCTTGCTACTTTTTTTTTTTTTTTTATATTTGCTATTCTTTTTCTTCCTGTGTCGGCTTTTTTTCCTTCTCTCTTTCTGTCCTTTTCTCCTTTCCTTACCCCTCTCTGCTTCCCTCCCTCCCTACCTCTTTTCATCCCTTCTTCCATCCTGTGAAATGGGGGCAGTAGTATCTATGTCATCAGGTTGGTAAAATCATGACATGTGGGGTGGTTAAGCTCAAGTGTGTGAAGGTCATTGGCTTTTGTGCCACTGAGTGGATTAGTAAAATGTGCTTCTGGGTGGAGCTGTATGGAGTAATATATCTGCTCCCTCACTCCTTCTCCTGTAGCGCTCTTCCCTTCCTTGCTTCTAGACTATATTGAAGTGAAGAGCTTTCCTTTTCATTGCCCTTCCTCTGTGCTGTTTTGTCTTGAAGCCAGCTGACCATAGACTTAACTCTGTGAAATATTGTGAGCCAAATAATCATCTCATTCTTTAAATTGTGACTGTAAGGTGTTTTGTGCCCTCAAAGGAAAAGTGACTAATAGAGAAAACTGGTACTAGAAAATTGGAGTCATTGCCATCACTGTACCTGATCACCTGGTCCAGAAGCATTGGTTTGTGGGAAGAGTTTGGAAAGGTTTGGAGATGCAGGCTAGGTAAACCCTGGATGTTGTAAGTAGTGCTTGGTGGATGATACTGGTCAAAGCTCAGAAGATCAGAATGTTAATAGGAATGGGAAGAGCAAAGGACAGTTTCTTGAGGTTTTAATTAGGAGTGAGGATTCTTTTGGGAGTTGGACTAGAGGTCATGTATGTTATACTGTGGTAGAAAAGTTTTGTATGAGGCTGTTGCTTGGGTACTACTGGGTACTTTCAGTCATATTTATAGAGAGAATTGGTGGCAAAAATCAAAGTAGAAAAATGTTGAAAACTTAAATTTTTTCTCTGGCCCTGCTCCTCTGCTTTGTCCTGGAAACCATGAAGTAGATATCTTTGCCCCAACATGTCCTTTCACCATGGGTTGAATCCAACCCACAGTGGGCTGAACCCATCATGAGCCAAATAAACCTCTCTTTCTTTACATCACAGATGTTGGGTATTTTGTCCCAGAGACAGGAAAATGACTAATACAACATGTGATCAGTGTTTATAGAGGGAGCATTGTTAAAAAATATGTTCCTGTGCTGGTGTTTTCTTCATGGGCATAGATCATTTCTAGAGAAATGAACAAGTGTAGTTTATAATTACATAAATGCTACCGATCCATGGAGACAGTCAAGGAAGTAGCAAATTCTCTGTCTCACTTATTTACTAAGGGAATGTGCTTTCCTGGAGGTTAAACTATTTTAAGCTAATAGTTGCAGATGGAATTACAGGATAGTTTGTGACCCCAGAACCACAAGGAAAGGCTGCAGATATTCAAGCAGCTTAAAAGCAGCTTAAAATACGGAGATCTCCTAGCTTTAGTGTTTTTCCTCATGAGCAGCCACCAAGCTAAAAGCACAGGACTGCCCAGAGGACTGTGGCAAGGGCGGGGGGACAGCTCCTGGTCTGGTGGTGGGGCAACCACAGAGCTGGGTGCCAGGGGTGCTGAAGGTCTCTGGCTCTGGCCTCAGGCCAGTGTTCCCTGAATATAAGGGCACGACTGCTCTAAAAGGGGATCTTCCGAGTCACTTCAGAGAATAAGCAGTGTTCCTTTGGGGCACCATTTGTTTGAGTGGGCCACAGTGGCAACCAGAACTCAGGAAAGAGGCTCCTTCCACCAAGAGGGGGACAAATAACTAGCTGCAGCCATGAATCCCCACAGGGAAACTGATCTGTGTATCTGGGATCTCCTGCCACAATGTGCCAAACCCTCTGGACCAGAGCCTTTGCCAATGAACCCCGGGCTGGCCACCCAACCCGGAAAAATGCCATTCCTTCGCAGAGAGTCCAGAGTTTCCCAGGAGAGAGTTTCTGCCCACAGTCTCCATTAAATCTGTTTTAAAATTTTTGATCATAACCTCTAATGGAGTGGACGTTGACTCCCTCCCATGTCTCTCACCACTCACAGAGAAAGACAACCTCAGTCGGCTCCTCCACGCACTGGCGTCTCCTCGCAGAGATTTGCAGGCCCGTCTCAGCATTGGCAGGCCAGTGAAGCTATCGACACAGTACTGCCCTAAGCCATATGAGGATGGTCCCGGAACCGTGGTTCAGGACTCCACACCTCACTTTGGCCCTGTGCCCCCAAACCGGAGTTTGGAGTGCAACGTCCATCTCATTCGCACACTTGCACTCACCCACACATTCCACAAGAGTCTCACCCGTCAGCGGCAGCCTGAAGTGTTCTGGTTTCACTGCATTCCAGCCGCAGCTGGTCCGGGACACAAGACAGTGATCGGTCCTCTCTGGAGACCCTTGCATGGGTCTCCCTCTAAACGGTGATACTGTTTCAGAGACCCCTCTAAATTTGGTCCCCTGTCCTTACTGCGATTCAGATGTCTGCCAAATGCCATTGGATCCTCTCCATGGAAGCCCTCCTCCCACCGCCAGCTGGGGCGCTTGGCCTGCTGAGCAGGGTGGCCTCCCACACGGCAGGAAATGTTCTGCTGGCATGCTCTCAGCAGGAGCTTGCTGCCCCACCGGTCTAGCTCCCTGCTCTGTCCGTGGGGGAGGCAATCCCCCACAGTTGGTTGTGTCTCGGGTCAGCGAACCAAATGAAGCAGGAGACTGCATGGGATCTCTGACAGAACAGACAAGACATGGAGTAATAGGCCAAAGAGCAGTTTATTGCCCATGACTGGTATCTACCCAAGAGCTGAGAACAAGGCTCTATTTCCACTTTTACATTATTGCTATCCTATGGGGCAATTTTCCACTGGAAATCAGCATGAGGCAAAGTTACAAAAGCAGAAAGCTGTGATGAAAGGGAAACGAACAGTGATCAAGGGAGGCAGGGACTTCAGACAGCCCTTTCCAAGTCCACTGTGCTCCACTGACATTAACTCACAGCTGAGCCCGTACATGACCGGAGTCAAACCCGTAAGTCTTCTCAGGGAGCTCAGCTATGCCAGTTTCCCCAGGCAGCTTACCTGCACGGTTAACCCACAGTTGTCCAGTTTCACTCGGGAGGTGGTCTCCTTTCTCACCACCTCTTAATACTGTTACAGTGGCGATGAAATTTCAACATGAACTTCGGAGGGGACAGGCACTCAAAGCATTGCAACATCATTATTCAGTCAAGATCATTTTGGAGGAAAACCTGGAAAGCCAGTTCCCTGCCTCAACACAAGGCAGAGCTCGCTGTGATGCAATAGCAGACTATACATGCAGCACACAGGAGAGAGACACGAGAAGCCTTAGCAGCGGTAAGTGGGGGAGACCTGCCCTCCTGACCGTAACCTCAGCTCTAACTCATCTTCTTCCTCTTGCCTCCAACAGGGGGACATACTAGAGAAGCTGAGAATTTGTTCCATGCCCAGATTTGTCTGCTTTGTACATGACAGACTGACCATAGTAAAGAAGGACCCTAAACTGGCGGTGACCAACCTGCGCTTTGGGACAATCCCTGTGAGGCTGTTCCAGCCCAAGGCAGCATCCTATAGCCCACAGAGGGGCATCATCTTCTACCATGGAGGCGGCAGGTAGCTGGTGTGGGAAGCTGCCTGTGGTGTGGGAGAGAAAGGGCCCAGGGGCACCAGAGCTTCACCCAAGGTCCCAGGAGAAGCCCATGCAGTGAGTCAAAGGAACCACCATTGGGAAATTCTTCAGAGGAACACAGAAACATGGCTCAGGATTTTCTCTGACCTACTCTGCACCCCAGCTCATCCCTGACATCGTCAGATGTCTCTGTGGCACATGTCACCATCTGAGTTGATCTTGGTCTGCTTGTGTTCCTTGTTTTCTGTCTGTTTGCCCCTACTCAGAATTAGAACTCCAATCTTCTTTGATGCTGGGTCCCAAGTCCCTGGCCTCCTGTTTGAGTGAATAACTAGATGGATGTGTGGGTGAACAATTGCATGAAGGCACCAGTTTGCTGGGAACAAATGGATGGATGCATGCGTTCTTGCACAGAGCGTTATAGAACATAAGCAAAGGCCACCTTCTTCTCTCGTGCAAGCTGCTTAAAATGAAGGCATGCTTATTGCAGCCTGATGGTGGAAATACTTACCATCACCAGCTATCACTCTTTAGGTGAATGGTGTCCTTATTCAGGTGCCTGCTTGTGCTGAGTGATAGTGTCATGTTCAAAGGTAAAAGCAGGATGCATCAGTAAATGTTTACTGAACCCCAACTTAGTGTTAGAACATGTGCTGGCACAGTGGAGACAGGAGAAACAGAAAGACCCAGTGCCTGGCCTCACGTACTTGTCAGTCAGTGAGGGAGATGGACAATGCAGGGGAATTCAGATATGTCAATAATATCACATGGTGGAATAGAGAGTGACTCCAGGTCATTACAGTTTAGAATCTCGAATCACACCAAGCATCTCTGAAAATGCAACATTTGAGTCCAGGCTCAGCAAACGAGGAAGAGCCAGGACTACAGAGAAGGAGTGAGGGAGAGACATCCCGAGCCAAGGCAGGGACTTGGGGCAGCTTTGTGGGGCAGATGCCTCAAGCTCCCAAGCAGGGAATATTGAAAAACTTAGTCAAGAAGACAAATAATATTGCACTTCAATACAATATTTAAAAAGCAATAATAATGTAAATCTATGATGAACAAAGTATCAAAATTCATATACCAGCAGATGTCATCAGCACAGAGCAGGTTTTACAAGTGCAAAGAAGTAGCCTGTTGAAAACTTTGATTACTTGCTTATCACACGTTTCAGTGTTAATTTCCATGTCCTACAGTATTATGTAATAATGCCTATCTGAGAGGCTGAGTGTCCTGGGGACCTGGACTTTGCACCTACAGTGGATGCCTCGCTTGCCCCATTCTGACCCCCACCCAGCTCAGTCTAAGCAGTAGGTGGCAAGGGCAGAGCTGTGAAGCAGGAGCAGCTTGCAGCCTGGGGGAAGAAAGAAGTCAAGGTGACAGAGTGGGTGGTGAATCTGGACAGGTCAGCAGGGCCCAGGCCGTGGCCTGCAGAAATCTCAGCCTTGGCTGTCTTAACCTCCCCTGGGAGCTTTAAGGTCCAAACCATCCCAGCCCTCCCCCAGGCTGAATGAGTCCCTCTCTAGGGTGGCCCTAGGCCTCGGGATTCTAAAAGCTTCTGTGACCTAATATGCAGCGGGGCTGGGATGAGCTGGTGCAGACTTTTGTCGTAGGTGCTGACCCCTGTGTCACCCCTCTGCTGATCCCTCAGTGTGTCTCCCTCTGTTTCCGCTGCATCCTCACTGCCCCCACAGTGTTGATGAGGCTTCCATCTCCTTTCCAAGTGACCCTGGACACTGGAATCACCTAGTGTGATTTGGAAGAGCCCGACCCCCCCACCAGAGGCCCTGAACCCAAGCGTTGGTGTCAGCCTGGCTGAGGACGTGGACAGACGCCCTGGTGCCTCTGTGTTCAGACAATGAGGTGCATTTGTCAGGGTGGGCCTGGCACTGCACCCAGATTCCCGGCCCACTAGTGTGAATCGTCCTGTCTTGTAGAACTTCAGATATACCATCCTGTTAATGCTCAAGTTCCATCCAGCCATTTCTTATTTCCTAATTAACATAAATATGAAATATTATTAATATTCCCAGCAGGCATCCCCAACTTGCCTAGAACTGGCATTGTGCATGTCACATTCCCAAGCTTTCCTGGTTCCCAATTTCCCTCAGTGTAAAATCGAGCCTCAAGTTCTACTCCATCAGGGGCTTTCATGAGATTGGGGTCACATGTCTGGGTTTTCCCAGGTAGAGTTCACCAGAGTCATTGCAGAGTAGGAACAGAGATAGGACATCACCCCATGCCCACATGGCGACTGCTCTCCCTGGGGCTGGGCGGGGAGACGCTGGGCCTTCCTCATGGGCTACACCGGGCCTGGTTTTCTTACGGATTCTTGCCACAGTCTGTGCAGTTACGTGGCCCGGGAGACGGACTCTGGTCTTGCGTGTGGGCTGAGTTTCTGAGACAGTGCTCAGCTTTTCCATGGGGGAAGAAGATGTGGGAATTGGGGGTTCCTGGATGACTGCAGAACAGAGAGCAGGGCCTTGACCTAAAGGTGCTCATGCACATGCGCCCGTGACACAGGCCCAGCTCCATTTAAAGCAGCATAAACCTGGAACAGGACCCATTGGAGGTGCAGTGCTGAGCAGCTGAGCGATAATAGAATATACGAGACTACAGGGCCCTGAGCTGCTGTGGAGTGTGACACGGCCGATGACTAAATGATCCGGAAGGGCGCACCACAGTGTGAGTGAAAGTTACTAGTGCAATATTTAATGAAAATCTTTTAAATTTTTCATTATGCTTGACTCTTTACCAGTTAATTATTTTTATTAGCTTATGTTCACAATACATAATAGTAATGTTCACTTTTGGGAATTGTTAATGCACATTACAGATCTCGCTCAGTTTTAATCCCTTTATCCTTCCCCCATCCCCCTTCCTTATTCCCCTGCCCATTTGAACATTTTTTTCCTACTTCCCAATATCTGCCATACATTTTGGTCCTAATTATGTTTTTGGTTTCTCATACAAGAGAAACAATGTAATATTTAAACACGTGTCTAATTTATTTCACTTAAAAGTATGGTCTCAAGGTGCACCCATTTACCTAAAAATGTCTCATGTTTATCCTTATTTATGGCAGAGTGGTACTCTATTGTATATAAAAGCCACATTTTCTTTATCCATTCACCCATTGGTGAGCATCAAGGGTGTTTCCAAAATGTAGCTACTAGAAACTGTGTTTCTATAAACATGGGTGTGCATGTATAGCTGTGGTATGATGCTTTTAACTCTTTTGGGAAGATACCAAGCAGGGGAATAGCTGGGTCAAACGAAACCTCCAGTTTTAGCTTTTTTGAGGAATCTCCATAGTGGTTTCCATATTGGTTGCACCAATTTACACTCCCACCAGCAGTGGAGAAGGGTTCCTTTTCCCCTGCAGCCTCACCAGCATTTGTTATTTGTTGATTTCTTTATGGCAGCCATTCTTATTCTTTTGGGACTATATCCAGGATGGTTATGGCAGGGCCAATGGAACTTCAATTTTTAGTTTTTTGAGGAATCTCCATATTGATTTCTTAGTGATTGTACTAGTTACCTTCCCACCAGCAGTGCATGTGACTCCATTTTCTCCACATCCTCTCCTGCATTTGTTGCTTGTGTTCTTGATGATTGGGGTAAAATGGAATTTTAGAGTTGTTTTAACTTGCATTTCTCTAGTGGCTGAAGATGATGCATAGTTTTTCATGTACTTATTGGCTATTTGTACTTCTTTTAAGCATTGTCTATTTAGCTCATTGGCCTTTTTTTTATTAGTTTTTTTTTTTGTGTGTGTGTGTGGGTACTGGGGGTCGAACTCAGGACCTCGCGTGCCAGCAGGCACCCGTGCCACTGAGCGATATCACCGGCCCTTTTTTCGTATGTGGGTACGCGGGAGTTGAACTCAGGACCTCGCGCTTGCCAGGCAGGTGCTTATGCCGCTGAGCTATCACACCGGCCCAGCTTGTTTGTTTTTTAGGGCGTTAAATTTTGAGTTTTTATATATTCCAGATACTAGTCCTTATTCAGAAGATTAGCCAGCAAAAATTACTTTCCTATTCTGTAGGTTATCTTTTTACACTCTTTAATTGTTTCCTGTCTTGTTCAGAAGCTCTGTAATTTAAGGTAATCCCATTTGTTGATTCTTTATATTATTTCCGGTGGTATTGTACTTTTAGACAGGAAATCTTTGCTTTTTTTTGTAGCTTCAAGTGTCCCTCCTGTGTTATCTTTCAGCATTCTCAAGCTTCTGTTCTGTAGATAGGTCTTTGATTCATTTTGGTTTGATTTTAGTATACGGTGAGAGACCTGGATCCAGTTTTAGTCTTCCGCATGTGGACAACCAGTTTTCCCAACACTGTGGAGCCATCTTTTCTTCATCGTAAGTTTTTGGGCTCTTTGTTGGAAATCAGAAGGCCACAGGTACATGAGGTTTTCTGTCTTCGGCTTTACTCCATTGATCCACATATCTATTTCGGAGCAGTACCATGCTGGTTTTACTGTTATAGCAAGCTTTGTAGTACAATTTAAAACCCAGTATTGTGGCTTTTTGTTTGGCTCTTTTAGCTCAGGACTGCTTTGGTTCTTCTGGGCCTTTTCTGGTTCCATATGAAATTTAGAATTATATATTTTTTTGTAGTTCTGAGAAGAATATTTTTGAAATTTTAATATAGATTATTTTTAATCTATGGATGGCTTTTGGTAATGTGGCCATTTTAATAATACCAATTCTGCTGATCCAAGAACAAGGGTTGTGGGTCGGTGAGATAGCTCAACGGCATAAGTGCCTGCCTGGCAAGCACGAGGTCCTGAGTTTGACTCCCGGTACGCGCATAAGAAAAAAAAAAAGAACAAGAGTTGTCTTTCCAAATTCTAATGTCCTTCTTCAGAGTTCTGTGATTCTCATTATAGTGATCTTTCACCTCCTTATTAGGATTGATTTATAGGTATTTAATTTTTTGAAGCTATTGTGAATTAAATTGTTTTCCTGCTTCTATTCTTTCTGAGTGCACGCAGTATAGGTACACAGGAGTGCTTTTGATTCTTGTGTGTTAATTTTGTATCCTGAAGCTTGATCCATTTAGAATAAAGGCAAAAACAAAATAATAAGAATATATTCTAAGAATGCACATGGGCAAAAAAAGAATGTTAAAAGGAAAGAGAGGGCCGGTGAGATGGCTCAGTGGTATAAGCACCTGCCTGGCAAGCACGAGGGCCCAAGTTCGACTCCTGGAACCCACATACCAAAAAAGGGCCGGTGATATCGCTCAGTGGCACGGGCGCCTGCTGGCGCGCGAGGTCTTGAGGTTGACCCCTGGTACCCACAAAAAAAAAAAAAAAAAAAAAAAAAGGGAAAGAGAAGGGATGATGGGTGCAAGATTCAGGGGACCCCTGCTCTCAGGCCAGTATCGAGGCAGAAGAAGATGGTGGGGGTTGTGAGAGTTGGCTTAAGATCATGGTAATATTTGTTTCATGGTAATCATGGCTACTTTTCTGTTGAGTATTCTGCAGGTGCTTGTTGCATTATTAAAATAATTCCCTTGGGCTGGTGAGATGGCTTAGCGGCATAAGCACCTGCCTGGCAAGCACGAGGTCCTGAGTTCGACTCCCGGTACCCACATAAAAAAAAAACAATTCCCTCTCTACTTGTATACCTAGCTAACTAGCTACCTACCTGCCAACTGCCAGCATGGCAGAAATCAATACCGAGTGTGTTTTAAGACACACTGTGTTCTTTAAGGAGGTGTGAAGATACTTTTATGTGGGTGAAGGGACCATTGTGCTTGTTAATGCGATGCTGGTTTTGCTTCAAGAAATCATAAGACACTAGAGTAAGCAAGTAAGAAAAATTAAAAATCACCCTGTTAAAAGTTTGCCTTTCCAATGCACACTGTTCAAATTTGGCTGCCTCAAGGCTGGGTAGACAGCGCAGCTGAGTGATTTGAATAAGTAACTTAGAATCTCTGTCCTCTCAGATGAGTTTCAGCAGGGAAGCATGTTTCCAAAAGTCAGTGTCCAGGCACACAATGCGATATTTACACATGTGTGTCCCATTTATTTCCCTTAAGAGTATGGTCTCAAGGTGTATCCATTTAACCTAGAAAGGTCTCAAGTTTATCCTTCTTTATGGCTGAGTAGTACTCCATTGTATAAAAAACCCACATCTTTTTTATTCATTCCTCATTAATGGGCATTTGGATTGTTTCCAAGATTTAGCTATTACAAACTGTGCTGCTATAAACGTGGGTACACATATATCACTGTGGTATGATGTTTTTAATTCTTCCAGGAAGACACCCAGAAGGGGTATAGGTGGGTCAAATGGCACATCTAATCCTAGTTTTTGGAGGAATCTCCACACTGATTTCCACAGTGGCTGCACCAGTCGACACTCCCACCAACAGTGGAGAAGGGTTCTTTTCCCCACAGCCCCACCAGCATTTGTTATTTGTTGATTTCTTCATGATCACCATTCTTTCTGGAGTGAGATGGGATCTCAGTTTCGCCTTACTTTGCATCTCTCAAATGACCAGTGATGTTGAATATTTTTTCATATATTTATTTGCCATTTGTATTTCTTCAACTGAGAAGTGTGTATTCATCTCAGATGCCCATTTATGGATTGCGTCTTTAAATTTTGGACATCTGATTTTTTTAATTCTTTATATGTTCTGGATATGTCTTTTGTCTGCGAGACAACTGGCTAAAAATTTTTCCCATTCTGTGGGTTATCTTTTCACTCTGTTGGTGATTTCTTTCACTGTGCAGAAACTAAAAGAATAAATGAGGACCAAAATGTACAATAGATATTGTGAAATAGGAAGGAATTGTTCAAAAAGAAAGAGGAACTAAGAAAGGGGAAGTGGGAAAGGAGGGAAGGGAAAAGGGAAAAAATGGTAAGATAAAATGTAAACAAAGCTTTGTAAATAGGGAGGGGAAGAGGGGTTGAAGTAAGGACAGGGGATTGGGAAAAAAGAGGAATCAAAATATATCACGTACAGGTTCCTACCTGTATAAATCTCCTATCACGTATAAATTTCCTCTGATGGATATGATCATTATGTATATCTAAAATATACCAATAAACTTAATTTTAAAAAAATCAGTGTCCAACTCCCACTGGCTGCCATTTTATCTGAAAATTTGCCACTGGAATCCAATCTCTAAAGTCCTTGGGGATAATGAAAATCACTTGAACAAGGAGCACGGAAAGGTGAGAATCAGCAACTGCAACGATGTTTTATAGGAAAGTGCTCAATGACACAATTGTCATTATTCCAGCTATTAAGAAAGACCTGGCTTGCAATATAGAGTAGTAGTACCAGTGGAGCAATGGGTGCACTGGTTCAGCCAGAGGTTAGGGCTGCCAGAGGGCAGTCGTGGTGCCTGAGGGAGATGCCTGAGAGATGCTGAAACGCTGAGGATACCCAAGGTGTCTTCTCTGGTTTGTATACAAAACGTAAGTATAAAAACCTACCCAAACACTTAGAGAAGATGGGTCTCTTGAGTTTCAGTTCAGATGCTACACATCTGAAGTATTTCATAGTTAGAATGTATGTTATAACAGATAACCATAAGCAATGTGCCTTATTGTGTTAGTCTGATTTG
The DNA here is from genome assembly GCA_028451465.1 of Erethizon dorsatum. Classification (NCBI taxonomy): domain Eukaryota; kingdom Metazoa; phylum Chordata; class Mammalia; order Rodentia; family Erethizontidae; genus Erethizon; species Erethizon dorsatum. Next base: position 126,167,797 of record CM051827.1, on the reverse strand, counting down.
TATCACTATCATAAAGACCTAAAATCATCAACATCCAAAGAGAAATGGTTTGTTTTTGCCCACAAGTGTAGATATTTCAGCCCCAAATTGGTTCAGCCTACTTCTTTAGGACTATGGCAGAACCACTCCCTTAATGACCAAGTAGGAGAAAGAGAGAAAGAGAGAGAGAGACAGGAAGATGCCATAATTTCCTTCAAGGGAACACCCACGAAGTCACACCTCCTAAAGTTCCACTACTTCTCAATAGCATCAACCTGAGGACCAGCATCTAACACTTGGACCTTTGGAGAACACTTAGGATACAAACTATAGCATTCTTCCCATAGACTGCAAAGGTCCACAGTCACCTTACAATTCAAATTGCATTATATCCATTTCCAAGATTCCCCCAATTCTAAACTGTTCCAGCATTGTTCAAAACTCCTGACTCTGGGCTGTTTGTTCACATTCAGATAGAAATTCACATCAGAGAGAAATGGGGCTAACCCTTCTTATTTTGGGGTTATTATTAATATGTAACTAGGTTGGTCTCCTAAGAGGGGAGGGTAGCGGACATGTTCCAACACCGACAGCACACCCATGCACACCTATGCTTTGTTTCCTCTTTCCTTTTTAGGTACCACAAGCTTCCTGACCACCATTACCCTATCATTTATGAGGACTGCCTAAATGCCACCATCTACTTCCTGAAGGGCCAGAGAACACATGGGGTTGACCCCTCCCGGGTGGTAATCTGTGTGGAAAGCGTTGGTGCAGCACTGTGGCCGTGGTTGCCCAGAGCTTGGTGGGCAGAACCGATCTTCCCCAGATGTGGGCTCAGGTTCTGATTTCTCCAGCTGTGCAGATCATCAGTTTCCAGTTACTGTCCTTTCAGCAATACAAAAATTTCCTGTTCCTCACCAAAGAAGTGTTGATGAGATTTGTGTGTACATATATGACCATTGACCTCTCCTGGAGAGATGCCATATTGAATGGTGCTTGTATACCCCCAGATTTCTGGAAGAAGCACAGGAAATGGCTTAGCTCTGACAACATCCCCAAAGTCAGTCAGCTTTGGTAGAGAAGGTGAACCAGGGTTTTCTCTCCATCCCTTTCCCATGGCTGCTATAACAAATTTCTACAAACTTAGTGGCATGATCAATACAAGTGTATTCTCCAGCATTTCTGAGGTCAGAGATCTAGGATGGACTGCAAGACTACATTCTTTCTGGAAGCTTTCAGGACAACATGTTTCCTTGCCTTTTCCAGGTCTCAAGCACACCTCTCCTCTGGTATGGGGCTCTTTTTCCTTGTTCAAAGCCAGCAGTGCAGCATTTTCACTCCTCTCACCTCTGCTTGTACCCTTACTCACATGTTCTCTGACTGTGGCCCTCATGAGTCTTCCGGTAAGAACATTTGTGATTACTTTGTGACTAACCATCTAGTCCAGGCTGTTCCCTCTATCTCAAGATCCCTAACTTAATCACATCTCTCATTACATGCAAAGTCCTTCTTATTGTGTGAGGGAACTATCACAGTGTCTGGAAAGCTGGACATAGACATCTTTGTGGAGCCATTTTCACCGCCTCTATCCCTTTAACCACGACTGCTTTGTGCCGAGTTTCTGGAGGAGGTGCTACGGTGGGGCTCAGCATTTGACTGACATCCACAGAGCACTGTGTATCCACTGGATCATGGAGAGTCTCCGGCAGTGAATTGCCTTGGACGCTGTTGCCATAGGACACAGCACCTTCTCAATCTGTTCTCATTTTGAGAGGTTCATCCACATCCATCAGCCTCCTCGTCACCAGTCACCGATCTTGTTTCTTTTAAGTTCCTAACCACTCAGCAAAAGCATTAGCAATTCCCAGATCCACGGACAACCATGCTTCTGGCCACTCTCCACTCCACACCAAAGCGGACAGTCAAAGGTACCACTGGAATTGTGGCCCACCAGGGGCTCCTCCTTCTGTGATGCTCGTAAGGGTCAATGGTGGGTGAGTACAGTGCTGCAGCCATCTATTCTCTGTTAGTATCAAGTTTTCTCACTGATAACTACAACCCCCTTCTGTGGTGGATGCATAGTGGTGGACTCTCCTAGGAGACACGGTATCTTCAGTCTGCTCTGTTACAGCAACACTTCAAGCAAGTGGAATTCATCAGAGTGTAATCGCACAAAGGATTCATAAATTGGGCAGCTGGAAGAACCAAAAGAAGTTCTGAGTGGTTCTGTGGCTATGTTTTTCCTGGGAAACTAGGTCCTAATACCACGAGAAACCAGTGACACATCTAGAATCTTTGTGTTTGACAAAAGATCTCAGACAAGACACGTTTGACATAGGCTGAATTTATGAGGAAACAATAGATTTTCAGAGGCAGTGAGGTGAAATACACCTTCAAGCATGAAGGTGGGCAAGGCCTGAGATAACAATCACCCCGAATGAGGTCTCAGATTTCATTTCTGTGCATCACTAGGTGTTTCAAAGAATGTCTTCTCCTTCCCCTGAAGTCTGCTCTTTTATAAGGAAAACAGACTGCGTTGACGACTAGGTTCTTGTTTACTCCCTAGGTGGATATCTCCTCTTTAGTTTGTTTTGAGACCTTGAGGCTTTTCTAATTTTTCGACCATGGTCTGGGCTTTGTACATTTACTGGACCTCCTCAGTATGCTCATAGGATGTTATATTCCTTTCAACTAAGGTTGGAAACTCCAACTTGTGTAGATTTTATTTATAGCTATTGGTGAAGAAAGCAAAAGAAAAAGAATCACATTTTTGTTCTTTAAGTAGCCTTCAGCTGCCTGTACCCAGGTCTACTAACGTCTAACTTCCTGCCTAACATTCCCCCCATCAAGAGTTGGGACTCTATGATTTATTTATTTTTTGTAACATTTTTATTATTACTCATTTGCAATATGTGAATGTATTATTGAGGGAAGATGGTGCACACACATCTATATCTATCTATATATCTATATCCATGTCTATATCTACATCACCTATATTTATATCATCTACATATCTAATCTATATCTATATCTACATCTATCTATCATCATCTATCAATATCTGTGCGTCACATCTTGTCCTTTGTATTTCCCCTTCCTCCCCTTCCCTCTTCCTTTTCTCATCTGCAAAAAATCTGTGTCCTATCCTTTATTATTATTTTGTTCTTTCAATTATTTATACTTTGGTTTGCTCATATAAGAGAAACCACACAATATTTAACCTTCTGTGATTTATTTTGCTTAGCATTTTGGTCTCGAGGTACATCTATTTTTCTATAAATGACTCAAATTTAATTTTCTTTATTGCTAAGTAGTACTCTATTGTGTATATATACCAAAATTTTTTAATCTATTTGTCTGTTGACAGACATAAAACACTGTTCCAAGAGTTTTACATATTTTATCTTTCAGTAGGTTCATTGTTTCTGTTTAATGCTTAGATCTTTGATCCATCTTGATCTTAGCTTAGTATGTGGTGAAATATATGGGTCCTGTTTCACTATTCTGCAAACAGATATCCAGTTTTCCCAGTGCCATTTGTTGAATAGGCTGTCTTTCCTCCAATATAAGCTTTTGGTCCCTTTGTCAAAGCCCAAACAGCTGACCGTGTCCTGGGATGTTTCGGTGCCCTCTATTCCATTCTATTGATCCACATGTCTGTTTTTATGCCATTTTTTATCACTGTGGCTTTGTAGTACAGCTTGAAGTCAGGTAATGTGATGCTTTCTGCTTTGTTTTTGTTGCCCAAAATTACTTTTGCTATTCTGGGCCTCTTCTGGTTCCACATGAATTTTAGGATTGTTTTTCTAGATCTGTGAAGGATGCTGTTGTTATTTTGATTGGGACTGCATTGAATCTGTAAGACAGCTTTGGGAGTGTGGCCATTTTGACAATATTGGTTCTGCCTACCCAGAAGCAGGGAACATCTTTCCATTTTCTGATGTTCTCTTCAATTTCATTTTTCAGAGTACCATAGTTTTCTTTGTAAAGATCTTTCATCTCCTTGGTTAGTTTAATTGCGGGGTATTTCTTTTCTTTTTCTTTTTTTTCTTTCTTTTTTTTTTTTTTTTTTTGATCATGAAAAAGGGGCACAGGCACCTGCAGATGTGGACAGTCAGGTTTGGCCACTTCCTCAAGCACTCCTGCTCACCACACTGGCACTGGACAGGGTCAGGCCTAACGGATGCCTTAGGTGGAGGAACAGAACAAGCAGGGATGGGCAAGAATGCTTCCTCTCCCCTTGTGGTTTTTCAAAATGGAAAAGCTTGATATAAAACTTGACTTCTCCTACTCTTTGAAATGCATACTTAATAGGCTTTTTTTGGTCACCAGTCTTATTTTCTTCAGCCATATCTGACCTGGGCATCCCCCCAAAATAAAAGAAGTGACTGCCATAAAAGTATATAAATTACAACACCCTTTCTCTAACAGTTTGTCCCATTTGAGCAAACATTTACATACAAAGCAGCTGTGGCTATCAAAAGAGCAGTTTACCATAATGAATCTAATATAGATGGCCCCAAGGGGGCTGTGTTGTGGTGACAACTATTTCAAAATTAGGGTAGACCATCAGCCTAACCCTTTCTTTAAACAGTACTTTCTTTCACAGTATAAAAGGGTTTTTCTTTCTCTCCCTTTTGATTTTTACTGGCTTTAACTTATTACAAGAGACCTCTGTTAGGATTTACTTAAATAGCACCAGTTGATGACCCCTAAAAAGCTCTGACTAGTCTGTTTATAGTTATAAACCTAAAACTATAAAAGATTTTTATAGCTAAACTTGGCCAATACATCTATGAGTGCACTCTAATTTAAAAATAATTGTTTTGTGTGTTCTGTATGATTCTTGTTTGTCTGCTTGTCTAATCTGTTTTAATAACTGGTTAACATACACACATCTACATCAATAAAGTTTTTTTGAGCTCATATTAATTTTATTTTTCCTTACAAACTTCTGGCTCTTTTTGGACTTTCCATAAATAAGTTTATATAGGTTTTCAGGGTAGCCAAACTCACTTAAAACATTAGTAGGTGAGGGCTGATAGACTCAAGGCTTATATAAGGCCTACTCATGAGGACTTAAACTTTGATAACATAAATGGTATATATGATTAGGTTAGGTTTTCTATATGTCAAATTTTTGTTATATATTTAGTTAGCTTATAGATAACAACACTTATGATATTAGCCCAAATGCTGGTTGTTTTCATGGTTTAACAATATGCAAATTTAAATTGGTTGGTAAAAATAAAGATATTTTTAAAGTTGGTGACACGTTTCCATCTAGATTGTTAGCTCATCAAAATAATATAAAAAATTGGTTTTATAAATGCAATATCTATTATTGTCTGTGTACAATAACTTAAGATTTTTGGCGCTGGAGGAGGGCAGCCCCTCCCATCACCTCTCTGCTGCTGCCGGAACTCAGGTGAACTGCTCAGGGAAGCCCAAAGAATGGCCTCTCCCATCACTACTGCCACAACTGAGGTGAGCTGCTCAGGAAGGGCCAGAGGCTAGAGGGAATGCGAGCGACACAGTAGGGTCCCAGCTAAGCCACACAGGATGGACAGGTGAGCCTAGTGGTGTGAAAAGTCCAAAGTAACAATAACAATTGAGCCAACAGGTGACTGAGGCCTCTGCAGGACCGGCAACCAACTTGGGAAGAATCCAAGACTCAGTAACTGGCTCTTTTCTCTCATTTTTTTTTCTCTTCTTTTTTTTCTTCTTCTTCCTTTTTTTTTTCTTTTGTTCTTTTTTTTCTCTTTTCTAAATGGCTGGGGAGAACTCCAGCCACAGAAAACCAATCCCATCCCCTAAACCCAGAGACCAAGTTCAGATCATCTGTCAAATACTCCTTCATTCGTTCTTTTCTACGCCCTTCTCTAGTTTCCCAAACCTTGCGGGATCATCCTTTGTCTTCCAGTTATCTTTGTTTTATACATTATCCTCCCTAAATTTTTCCACCACAGGGTAAAACCACTCTACCAAGAGGAAACACTCTGCATACAAACTCTTAATTTATGATCGGTTCTGTTATATAGCTATAGACTCTGCTTCTGTGGTCTAAAGTACAAAATCAATAGTTACCACAGATTGTCAGTTTCTAAACTGCGCTTGATGCTATTGTTATTGCTAATTTTACTACTTTAGCTAGGATGTCATACCTGTTGTAATCAGTTGTTCTCCCTTCTGTAACAAGACTAGGAAGCTCTGGGGTAATAACCTCACCATAGCCCTATACCAAAGGACTGGGGACTGAGCCAAACAGATACCAACATCCCACTCTTAATTAATTGGGAAGGTAGGATCTTGTGACAGACATAAACCAAGAATCTCTTACATACAGAAGACATCCCTGAAGAGCAGATTTTTCCTACAGAGACCTCTATACTAGTAATATAGCTACCTGCCACAAAAACTCACAAGGATCACCACAGGAAACAAAATAAAAAAGTTTTTGAAATAGAAAATGCAGATGAAAAACCCAATGCAATCTCAGACCTCCAGTCCACTCAGAACAAGTCCAGTAGACTTTGACATAGAAGAAATTGGAAGACACACACCTGAAATGATAGCAACCAAAGTAAAGAAACAAATCCATGAGGCTATAGAGGAAGTCAGATCTGAAATAATCTGTCAGGTAAAAAAAAAAAATTGTCCACATTTATAAAGGAATTGCTCAGCAAATCTAGAGTAGAGAGATAAAAAATAGATGATGATAGAAAGAGGATGGAAACAGTGAATAATCAATATGAGAAAGAAATAAAATGCATGAAACTGATTCAAACAAATATAGAGGAAATTAAAAATTCCACTGAAAGCTGGCAAAACTGCTTGAATGAAACTCAGGACGGACTTTCAGACCTTGAAGATGGGATTGCACCTATAAACAAGTACATTCTACTTAAATGGCCTTCTATTAAAAGGTAACAAATTTAGACAAAAGTTACTTTATGTCATTTAATATTTTATACTTAGATTAAGGTAGCTGGCTAAAAAGTTATTTCATACTAAAATAAGAACTTTGATGTATTTTTAGAGATTAAAAATCTAATGGTTTATGTCATATAATTGTTATGCTAAAATGTTGTTTGCTCCTGATTTTGAATTTCCCATAACAACCTTTATAACAGTTATCTGTTAATATTCTACAAAAATTTGACTTTTAAGACAACCATGATTGGTAAAAATAACAGTTCTTTGGCCATGCTTTATATTTCAAAGTGTTCGATATCTAGATAGTAAGCAAAGAGGCTCTACGCATGAGAGAGAGAGAGAGAGAGAGAGAGAGAGAGAGAGAGAGACAGAGAAATTGATTTTAATTAGCACAGGTTTCACTTTAACTTGGTCTTAAATACCCAGCAGCAAAGTATAACCAAAAAGATATATAAAAAAATAATACTAATATAGGCTACTTGTAATCACTACACTGAACTCGCCCTGGTAACGGTCTCAACCTACACCTGTAGCTCATCACTATTATGGTTCATTAAGGCTAAAAAGACACAGTGCCAGGGATAAAGGCTCAAAAAGAGATTTAAAATTTTTAACTAAAATAGTCCTTCAATACCAGAAAGCCCTATGATCTCCTAAGGAACAAAACCAGAAAAACCTTTCATGCTCATAAATGAAACTTGTTATCTTTGGATAAATAATTCACATAAGGTAGAAAAAGATCTAAAAGCAATAAAAAATTCAGACTTATAGATAATCTTCATAAACAGACAAGTTGAAGACACAGCTTTTTTTTTTTAACAACAGTAGCTTTGTAGTATAATTTCAAGTCAGGGATTGTGATGGCCCCTGCCTTTTCTTTGTTGCTGAGAATTGTTTATGCTATTCTAGGTCTCTTCTGGTTCCAAATGAATTTTAGGAATGTTTTCTCTAGTTCCGTAAGGTATGTTAATGGTATTTTGATTGGGATTGCATTAAATCTGTGTAACAATTTTGGGAGTATGGCCATTTTTACTATGTTGATTTTTCCTACCCATGAGCAAGGAATATCTTTCCATTTTCTGATATCCTCTCCCATCTCCTTTTTCAGAGTACTGTAATTTTCAATGTATAGGTCTTTTACTTCCTTTGTGAGATTGATTTCTAAGTATTTCATTTTTTTTTTTTTTTGGATGCTATTGTGAAAGGTGTGGTTTCTCTAACTTCTCTGTCAGTGAGTTTGGTTTTTGTGCACCAGAATGCTATTGATTGTCGTGTTGACTTTGTATCCAGCTATGCTACTGAATTTGGTTATTAAATCTACCAGTCTTTTGGTGGAGTTTTTGGAGTCTTCTATGTAGAGTATCGTGTCATCTGTGAATAATGATAATTTAACTTCTTCCTTTCCTACTCTTATTCCTTTTCTTTTTCTAATTGCTATTAGAAAAACTTCTAATTTCTATTTCTAATTGCTCTGGCTAATGTTTCTTTAACTATATTGAATAGGAGTGGTGATAGTGGACATCCTTATCTTGTTCCTGATTTTAGAGTGAAAGTTATCAGTTGTTGACCATTTATTATGATGTTAGCTATTGGTTTGTCATAGATGGCTTTTATCAGATTGAGATAAAGACCATCTATTCCAATTTTCTGTAGGTTTTTGTTTTTAATCATGAATAGGTGTTGAGTTTGTCAAATGTTTTTTCTGCATCTATTGAGATGATCATGTGAATTTTGTCTTTAGCTCTGTTGATATGGTGTATTATGTGTTTTAATTTGTGTATGTTGAACCATCCCTGCATCCTGGGAATGAATCCTACTTGGTCATGGTGTATAACCTTCTTGATAATTTGCTGCATTCTGTTTGCCAGTATCTTTTTTTTTTTTTTTGTAAGTACCGGGGGTCGACCTCAGGAACTCGTGTGCCAGCAGGCGCCCGTGCCGCTGAGCCATAGCACCTTTTTATGTATGTGGGTTCCAGGAATCGAACTCGGGCCCTCGTGCTTGCCAGGCAGGTGCATAGACTGCTGAGCTGTCTCACTGGCCCCATATTTGCCAGTATCTTATTGAGGATTTTTGCATCTATGTTCATTAGGAAGATTGACCTGTAGTTCTCTTTTTTGGTTGGGTCCTTCTCTGGTTTGGCATCATGGTAACACTTGCTTCCAGGTATGATTTTGGGGATATTGCTTCCTTTTCAGTTTCATTAAAGAGTTTTGCAATTAGTGGCATTAGATATTCTCTAAATTTCTTGTGGAATTTAGGACCTGGGCTTTTCTTTGTTGGTAAGTTTTTAATTACATTTTGAATTTCTTTGATATTGGGCTATTTAGAATTTTTATATCTTCTTGATTCAGTTTTGGCAATTCATATGTATCTAGGCATCTGTCCATTTCTTCTGTGTTTTCTATCTTATTAGAGTACAGGTTCTTGAAGATGGTATTGATGATCTTCTGGATTTCCACAGGGTCCATTGTCATTTCACCCTTTTCATTCCTAATTGCATTAATTTGAGTCTTTCCTTTCCTCTTTTTGATAAGGTTGTCTAGGGGCTTGTCAATTTTATTTAATCTTTCAAAGAACCAACTCTTTGATTCATTGGTTCTTTGTATTGTCTTCTTGGTCTCAATTGCATTGATATCTGCTCTGATCTTTATAATTTCCTCCCTCTTATGAGTTTTGGGCTTGATTTGTTCTTTTTTTAGAAGTTTGAGGTTCAACATTAAGTTGTTTATTTGAGCTCATTCTATTTTCCTGATGTGAGAATTCACTGCTATCAATTTCCCTCTTAGGACTGCTTTCACTGGGTCCCATAAGTTCCAGTATGTTGTGTTGGCATTATCATTTAATTGTAGATACTGTTTAATTTCTTCTTTAATTTTATCTGTAACCCACTGGTTGTTCAGGAGGGTGTTATTTAATTTCCATGTGTTTATGTAGTTTTTGTGGTTTCTTTTGCTGTTAATTTCCCTTTTCAATGCACTATGGTCAGATAATATACATAGGATAATTTCAGTTCCTCTGCATTTACTTAAGCACGTTCTGTGGGCTAGTACGTGGTCTATTTTGGAGAACATTTCATGTGCAGCTGAGAAGAATGTGTGTTCTGATGTTGTGGAGTGGAACACTGTAGAACATCTACTAAGACCAGTTGTTCGCAGGTTTGGTTTAGTTCTGATATTTCTTTTTTGACTTTTTTTTTAGTTGATTTATCTATTTATGATGGTGGAATATTAAGGTCCCCAATTACAACTGTGTTAGTGCTTATTTGATTTTTCATATCTATTAATATTTGTTTTATTTAGTTGGGTGCACCAGTATTTGGTGCATATATATTTATGTTTGTTATTTCTTCTTCTTTGAGTTTTTCTTTAACAAGTATATAGTGACCTTTTTTGTCTCTTTTAATCAATCTTGTTTTGAAGTTCATATTGTTTGTAAATAGTATAGCTACCCCTCCTTTTTTCTGGGTTCCTGTCAAATTGAGTATTATTTTCTATCCTTTGACTTTCAATCTATGAATCTTTTTAGGTTAAACGTTTTTCTTAAATGCAGCATATTGTTGGCTATTGCTTCTTTATCCATTATGTCAGTCTGTTTCTTTTTTCTTTTCTTTTTTTGTACCAGGAATCAAACTCACTACCTCACGCTTGCCGGGCAGGTGCTATGCCACTGAACTATATCCCTGGCCATAGTCTGTTTCTTTTGATTGGTGAATTGAGACCATTTACATTGATGGGTATAACTGAAAAAAAACAGCATGGTCCTGGTAAAAAATCAGACCTGAGGATCAGTGGAACAGAACACAAGATGCAGAAACAACTCCAAACACACTCGACCACCTTATCTTTGACAATGGGGCCAAATACATTCACTGGAAGAAAGATATCCTCTTTAATAAATGGTGCTGGAAAAACTGGCTTTCCACATGCCAAAGACTAAAGTTAGATCCATGTCTATCACCATGCACCAAACTAAAATTGAAATGGATCAGAGATCTAAATTTTAAAACACAAACACTAAATCTGCTGGAAGAGAGAATAGTCAGAACTCTTGAAGACATAGGTGTAGGAAAAGATTTTATGAAGAAAACTCTGATTGCATGGAAAGTACTACAAAGAATCAACAACTGGGATCTCATCTTATTAAACAGCTTTTGCACAGCAGAAGAAATCATCAACAGAGTGAAAAGACAACCCACAGAATATTAATCTATCTAGAACATAGAAAGAACAGAGAAAAATCAGACCACCAAATTTAAAGACCCAACCCAAAAATGTGCATATGAGATGAATACACAGGTGAAGAAATATTTCTCACATGAAAAAATACAAATGGCAATTGTATGAAAAAATGTTCAACATCACTGGTCACATGAGAGATCCAAATTAAAATAATGCTGATATTCCATCTCCAGAAAGAATGGCTATTATCAAGAAATCAACCAATAACAAATGCTGGAGGGGCTGTGGGGAAAAAGGAAACTTTCTCCACTGTTGGTGGGAGTGTAGACTGGTGCAGCCACTGTGGAAATCAGTGTTGGAGATACCTCAAAAAACTAGGATTAGAGGTGCCATTTGACCAAGCTATTGCCCCTCTGAGTATCTTCCCAGAAGAATTAAAAACATCATACCACAGTGATATATGCACACCCATGTTTATAGCAGCAGAGTTTGTAACAGCTAAACCTTGGATACAACCCAAATGCCCATTAACCAAAGAATGGATAAAAAAGATGTGTTTTTTTTATACAATGGAGTACTACTCAGCCATAATGAAGGATAAACTTGAGACATTTCCAGGTAAATGGATGCACCTTGAGACAATACTCTTAAGAAAAATAAACAGGACACATGTGTGTAAATATCACATTGTCTCCCTCATGTCAGGAACTGAAAGAGTAAATAAGGACCAAAATATACAATAGGTATTGTGAAATGGGAAAGAAACTGTTGAAAGGAAAGAGGAACTGGGGAGGGGGATGGGGGAAAGAAAGGAAGGGAAAAGAAAGAAAAAAATGATAAAAGAAAGATAAAATGGAAGCAAAGCTTTGTAATAACAAGGGGAAGAGGGATTTAAGGGAAGAGAGGGAATTGGAGAAAAAGAGGAATCGAGATATATCATACACAGGTACAAATTCCCTACAATGAATATAATCATTATGTAAACCTAAACTGTACCAATAAACTTAATAGGAAAAACAATACCCAGCTGGTTACAGTCTCTATTCCAATCACTTAAAAACAGGGTCTGGACTTAACTCCTTCCCCCAACGCATCTTTCCATTCTTGTTCTTAAGGTTGGGCCATGCATTTTTTTTTTAATGGAAAAAAGGTAAAACAAAATTTCATAACAAAATAATAGGAGAATAACAATAGTTGATACATGGCATATTATTATCTTTAAAGTAGTTTCTCAGAGTACAAGATATGGGCATAAAAGATTTTCCAGTCTATATCAGCACAAACCTTCCTTTTCTATGAACTAAGAGACAGTAACAGTAGAACTAACTTGCATTTTTTTCTCCCTTTTCCCTTCCTTCCTTTCACCTTTCCCCCATCCTAGTTCCTTTTTCCTTGTAAACAATTTCTTCCCATTTTACAGTATCTACTGTACATTTTAGACTTTATTTACTCTTTCAATTTCTCACACCAGGGAGACAATATGATGTTTACACATGTGAGTTTGACTTATTTCACTTATGAGTATTGTCTCAAGTTGCATCCATTTACCTACAAAAGTCTCAAGTTTATCCTTCTTTATGGCTGAGTAGTACTCCATTGTATAAGAATACACCACTGCGATCCAGGTGAACCCCATGGGAAGGCCCAGAGAACAGCCCCTCCCATCTCTGCTGCTGTGGGCCATTCATTCTTTTTTTTTTTTTTTTTGGTACCAGAAATTGAACTCAGGACCTTACGCTTGCCAGGCAGGCGCTGTGCCACTGAGCTGTATCCCCAGCCCAGGCCATGCATTCTTAACCTCTTAGATTAGCTGTCTGGAGAAAGTCTCTGACTGCTGTGTCTCCCCAACATCAAATGCTAGCAGCTAGAAGCAGCTAGATTCAGTCTTCATTCCTTCTTCCCTAATGGCAGTTAGGGATACCTCTTCAGAGTTGGGAATATTAGAGACAGCTAAAGTAGATAGAAATTAATAGGCAGAGAGGAATCGGGCCTTGAGGGATTGGGCCCTTGAAGGTGTCAGCACAGGAGATGAGATACCTCAAAACTGAAGGCAGAGGCAAATCCAAACGGAGCCAGGCTTCAAGACGGAAACACAATGGCCAGGCCTGCAAGCCTCTGTAGCAATAAACAGCAGTTCGAGATTATACTATAATTAGGGCCACCTGGTCCAGTGAGCCTAGCTAGTGCATCAGATACATAGGAGGGTGACCAGAACACCCTCACCCACACTCCCATCCCTTCCCAGGAATTCCTTTGTTCTTTCTATGTTAAATGTAATAGATAAACTTTTCGTAGAGTGCTGCTATCTGATATTTGCTCTCCTCTCCATTTGTGCCCCCATGATCTGCCTTAGGAGAGTTTGGGAGAACTTGGGGATCTTCTCTTACCTTGTTTTCCCATGATCCCATGTGTATGTATATCTGTTTTTTAGTTTTGTTTTTTATCCCACTCCCTTTTCCCTTTATTTTTTTGGTATCACAAGTTGAGGTCTAGTAAAGTGGTGAGAACTTGTAGTTTATATAAAGATATTTAGCAAGATACTGTTTCCCCATGATGTGTCTGCAGCTTTATAAGTACGATGATAGTATTTATCCCTTCATATATATAATTTATTTGGACTTCGTCCCTGTGTTTTGAAGAAAGAATTACTTCTGGTTATAACAGCATGAACAAGTCTGATCATGTATCACTTATGTAAGATTTTGCATTAGCACCTTCACCCTTTATCAATAGTCTATGCAAATTATTATTAGCAGTTGTGCTGTGATGTGGCAGAAGTGGAGGGAAGATCCTGAAGGGTGGATGAAAGAGGAGTGTAAGTCAGTAAGGGGGAGGTTGGTAAAAGCAATAGGATAGGTGAAAAAAATTTGATATGGGGGTCAGATTCTGTTGGAGTACTTTTAGTTCGGTTGAGGGTTTTAAGAAGATATTTGTGGGGGCAAAAATGAGATATAGGAGGAGGGGGTGTACTTTGTGATTTGTGAAAGGTACATGGCTGTCAGAATCTATTGATGTTTGTGTACCTGTGAAGTGGAAAAGAGGTATGGGAACGTGGGGGCTAGGTGAGATATAGAAGACACAAAGGAATAGGATGGGAGGATAGAAATCAGTACGGGAGAAGGAAGGAGTGATTGAGAGCAGAATATGGTAGAGTAAAAACTTTTGAAGCTGGCATCACTTTGATCTCAAAACCATAATAAAGACCCAACTAAAAAAAGGAAACTACAGGTCAATCTTCTTAATGCATATAGATGCAAAAATCATCAAGAAAATATTAGTGAATGGAAATCAATATATCATCACAAAGATCATACATCATGACTAAGTAGCTTTCACCCACAAATGCAAGGATGGTTCAACATGTGGAAACCAATCAATGTGATACACCACGTAACAGAAACAAGGGGAAAAACCATTGATGATATCAATAGATGCAGAAAAGGTTTTTGGCAAAATCCAGTGCCCCCTCATGATCAGAAGCCTTAAGAAAGTAGGTATAGAATGACCATTATTAAATTTGATAAAAGCTATTTATCACAAACAAATGGCTTAAATAATCTTAAATGGTAGAAAACTAAAAATATTCCCACTAACATCATGTACAAAACAAGGATATACACTATCACGACTCCTATTCAACATAGTACTTGATGCATTAGCCAGAGCTAGGAGTCAGCTTGCCTGGGACCAGTAAGTGTAAGCAGCACACAAGAGCTAAACCCTGGAAGCTGCCAGGTTACACATCAACAGACGATTGGATAAAGATTGTGATAGCTACATACAATGGAATATTAGTCAGCTATACAGAAAGACAAATTTGAGATTTTTGTAGGAAAATAGATCCACCTGGAAAATATAATGTTGAGTGAAATAAACCAGACACATGAACTTATGTATCATATGGTATCTCTCATTTGAGTGAGGCAAGGTACAAACAAAGAGAATAGTAAAGGATGGGTAGAAGGGATAAGGGGATGGATCTCTTGCAAGAGGGAAGAAGTCCAAGGGAACCAGGGCAGAGGGTGAGAAGGAGGAAAAGGGGAAATGAGAGGATTAAAGATATGCCATGTACAGGAACCTAATAACCTCAGTGAGTGTAAACATATATCATAACATGAGCTAAGATTAATAAAATCAACAAGCACAAAAACAGGAGTAGGGATATTAGAGGAGGAGGGAGGGGAGGGGAGGGAAGGGGAAGGAGATAAAAAAGGAGCAAGCTGTTGTAACCACTCACCCATGATGACTGTAAACTGCATGTACTGAAAACATGTACTAATACAATTTTTTTTTTTGTGGGTACCGGGGGTCGAACTCAGGACCTCGTGCACCGGCAGGCGCCAGTGCCGCTGAGCGATATCACCGGCCCTTTCTTCGTATATGGGTTCTGGGAGTTGAATTTGGGCCCTCACGCTTGCCAGGCAGGCGCTTACACCGCTGAGCCATCTCACTGGCCCACTAATATAATTTTTTAAAGTTAAAAAAATAGAAAAATGTTATAGATAAGCTAAAGTTAATGATGCTTGATGTATATACCCTTGCTATATGCCTCGCTTCCCTTTTGGACCAACATTAGCTAAGCAACTATACTCATAATAGTATAGGTTGATTGCAGTTTGACCATAGTTACCCAAGTTATGATTTTGCTGTATAAAATACCCTTGAGGAAGACCCTCAGCAATAACTCAGTTTTTGGATATCTTCTGTCTCTCAAGAGGCTTCTCTCAATAAACCTTTCCTACTCTTAACCTCCTTTGTCCTTAAATCTATTCTTCAATATTGGGAGACATGAACTCAGCATATATGAAATCTAACAAGTTAGGAGTTACTTCCCCATCACGATTTGTAGGAAAATGAATGACGTTAAGTGAAATAAATCAGACACACAAGCTTAAATATTGCATGGTTTCTCTTAAATGAGAAACCCAAAGTATAAATAAAGAGCAAAATAAAAGATAGATAACAGGAAGTAGAAAGATTGATCTTTCTGAAAGTGGAAGGGTATAAAGAAATGGAAGGCGTTATGGCTTGTGTCTAGATGTCCCCCCAAGGCCTTATGCAGTCATAGGTGGGGCTTTTTCAGAGGTCACTGGATCTAGAGTGTGTGATGCTGTAATTGATTCATGGTGCAATGCTAGGATGAAGGGCACTAGGTTTAAGGGTGTGGGTGCTACTCTCCTTAAGTAGCCTGGATAAGATATAAGGGACAGAAAGAGCTGTGATCATCCCTTGCTTCCTTGCTTTGCTACCTTCCCCCCTCCATGAATCGTTTCTCCTCTGCAATGCCTGTCTGCGATGCCACCCTGCCTTGGAACCACCTGACTATGAACTGAAACCTCTACAAACTGTGAACTAAATTAATTTTTCTTCCCTTAACTTTGGGTGTTGGGTATTTTGTCTCAGCAAAGAGAAAAGTAACTAACACAGAGGGAGAGGGAGGAAGGGGAGGAAAGGGGATGAAAAGGAATTAAGATGTGTTACATACATGTATCCACTCCCCATAAGGCATGTAAACATTATGTACTGCAAACATATGTAAAAAAAGAGATGAAGAGATGGACGGCATGGGGAAGGAGGGAAGAGATAGGGGATGAAAAGAGAAATTGAGATGTATTTTGTGCATGCACCAACCCCCCACAAGGAGTAAACTCTTTATACTACAAAAAAATATTCTTCCTACCTGCAAAACCAGGATACTGGCCAAAGTTCATACAATGCAGAAGCAAGAAACAGAATCTTTCTTTGCTGAAATCTTTGCAAGCAACAGCAGAAGTGTTAAAGACTTCTGTATATTTGTACTTGGAATGGTTTGTAAGAATGAGAGCAAATGAACCAATGTACACAATGTAGGTGAATCTCACCAACATGGTGTTGAATGAAAGAATCCTAGGAGAAAGAAGACCTTCTGCATCATTCCGTTTTTGTAAAATTCAGGAACCATTAAGATGAATCCTGGCTGTTAGATGAAGGAGACCAACCACCTTTGGTAGATGTGTAATGGGAGGGGGTTGGTGGGGAGAATGGGTCATCAAAGATGTGCCATGTCCTCATTTGGGGTGGATTGTTCATTTTGGGAACATTCTTCGAGCTGAACACTTCAATTTATGTGCACTTTTACATAAGCATTTGTCCACAGAGATGTATTAATTATAGATAAATAAACCTCGACATAAATTAGAGAGCATTTGCAGAGTTACATATACTGTGATATTATTCACATTTGCACGTAAATTCCCATCGTTGGTTGAATAGCTAAGCAAAATGAAGTTCTGTGGCGGTACATCAGAGGTATAGCATGTGCCTATCCCTGCACAGGAAAAAAGGTAAAAATTTGGTATATACGTATAATAAATTTTCTCAGCTGGGGGGTACTGGGAATCGAACTCAAGACCTCACGCTTGTCATGCAGGTGCTGCACCGCTGACCTATATCCCTGGCCCCATATAATAAATATTGTTCAGCCTTTTAATAGAAGAAAATCTTATCATATGTTACAGGCCAGATGAAGCGCGAGGACAGTGTGCCAAGTGGAGTAAGCCAGTCTCAAAAGCACAAATGCTGCATAGTTCCATTCATAGACAGTGGATAAAATAGTTTCAGACTCTTAGAGAGTAGCATTGTTGTTGTCAGGGGCTTGGCACTGGGAAGGGAATTGTTCAAGGGTATAGCATTTCATTTTTGCAAGAGAGCTACCTGTTGCATAACAAGGTATATTTAGTTAACACTTCTGTGTTGCATATTTAAAAATGGTTGTCATGGTAAATTTTATGTGCTTTTTAATTAACAAATAAAGAACTGAGAGAAATGGTTCACCTCTTTTTGTAACAAAGCTTCCCTAGACACTGAAAAAGTAGCCCTTATAAAACTCCATCTGCTGGACTCAGCCCTGCTGCATCCTGTGGGCCTCTAGCTAGACCAGAGTTCAGCCAATAGCTCCAAAGACCCCTGGAGATGGTTCATATATTTCTTGGTCCTAGGACCAAGAGGGAGGAATCCTACCACCCCAGGCAGACCTCGGCCTCATTGAGCCTCCCATTTCCTTTCAGAAAATAGTGCCAAGGCCTGGTTTGGGGATGACTTTTGCCCATATGCTTTGTTCCAAGAGAGGAAGAAATGATCAGAACTATTTTGGAAAACAGCCTTTACAAACATCTGTAATATACTCACAGGGCGGCTAACTAAGGAGTTGGGTAAGAGATGTGCTTTGCTCACCTTAAGCAGATTCTGCTGTGGGATTTGTGGCGTGTCTCCTATTTTACAGTCAGAAGTTCAGCGTAGGTGACCCTCTGTGTCCCACCTTTTCAGATCCCCAGGAGCTGAAACACCTTATGAGCCCACTCCCTTCTGATCTGTGGGAAGACCAAGTCCCGAACTCCCCGTGGTGAGCCCCCTGGGGTTTCCTGGACACTGCATTCCTTGGGGAGTAGATTCCTGGAGCTCCCTTTCCCTAGCTGAGCTCTAAAAGCCTGAGTCAGGCCACTGTGTCACGCAAGGCTAGAAAGTGTGGGTGCAGCCGGAGGCCTTATAATCAGCCAGGTTTTCTTCACCACGTTCCCAGGCTGGTTTCTCTGGTAGCAGCTCCTTGTGGGCTCGGACCATGGCTGTCCTGTTACTGGTGCCACTGCTGGGCCTCCTCATCTTTTTCCTGGGACTCCTCATCTGGACCATCTTTAAGCATTTCCTCAGCACAGATGTCCCCTCTGCCTTGCAACATCCTGTCAGGTTCCGAATTCTGGATTGCGCGTTTATATATGTGTTCACTTTGGTGAGTGTTCTCTCAGGCCCCATCATGAGTTGGGGGCATTGTCTCTGTACCTCCCCCTCCTTCCCTTTCATTTTCTTTCCCTCGCTTTCCAGATTCCCCTAAGACAGACAAGGTAGGATTTGCTACACTCTTTTGTATCCACTGTTCTCTTTCTCCCCCCTCCCTTTTTTCCTTTATTGCTTCCCTCCCTCCTTTCCTTTCTTCCTCCTTCTTTTCTTCCTTTTGTCCTCATTTCCATGTTTGTTCATCTCCTTCCTTCCCTTTTCTTCCATCATAGTGTTTGTTCCTTCCCTCCTTCCTCTTTTCCCTTTTTCTATATTTCTTTCCCTTGTTTCCTTTGACCTATCTTCATTCTCCACTTTACTCCCTCTCGCTTTTGCTCCCTCCTTTCCTTCTTTCTTTCCTTCTCTCCCTCTATCCTTTTTCTCTTTCTTCATTTCCTTCCTCCTTGTTTTTTTTTCTTGCTATTTTTCCTTCACAACTTCCTTCCCTCCTTCTCGCATTCTGTTATCCTTCCATCTTTCCTTCCTTCCATACTTTCTTCAGTATTTCTTCCCTTCTTCCTTCTTTCTTTCCTTCTATTCTTCCTTTTCTCCTTCTTTTCACCCTCTTCTTCCTATCCTCCCTCCTTCCTCTCTCCCTGGTCTAGCTTCCCTCACTAACTTCCTCCCTTTCTTCCTTCAGTATCAAATAATTACCAAGTACCATTGGTGAGCTCTTTTCTGAGGATTGATGCTCAGTACTTGCACACCAAAGGCTTGATGGGGACGGACACCTTCAGTGCAGCATCCTTCTCCCTCTATGCACTTACCTGTCCCCAGGTGTTTGTCCCGAACAGCTGGAGGTCCCTTGAAGGAGGAGCTACTCTATTCAGCTTTAAACTGGGCTCCAAGCACAGGGCCAGGCACCTCATGATTACTCTTTATTGATGAAATCATAAGTAAATTCGGCCATCATTTCAGGGTGGCCCTACCTGCTGGTCTCTGAGCAGGGCTTTGGGGTGAGATGGTGGTAGTAGGTAAATACCTGCCTAGAGTTGCAGCAGAATTGGGAAGAAGGTTTTTTCCCCATGTAGGAGGCAGGCAACTTGAGTTAATCCCAATGTCCCAACCCTGGGCACCTAGAAGCAGCCAAACAGCTCACACTGATTATCTCTGAGTACAACTGTGCAGGAGGTGAGAAGGTAAAGGGTAAGAAGCATCCAGACAGTGTACATATTCTTGTACTGCCTCTCACTAGCTGTGTGATCATGGGCCATTTGCAAAACTTCCTGTGTTTCAGTTTCATTTGTGAAATGGGGACAATGGTATCTGTCTCATTAGGTTGGTAACAACATTAGATGACATGTGACAGAGATTAATAGGGTTAGGAATATTTGATTAAAAAAATTCTGTCTCTGGATAATTGGTGGAAATCTTACCATTGGCATGGACGCTTCAAGTATGAGTTCCACCACCAATTAAGAGGTCCAATCTCAGTCTTTTATTTGCTGCTCTAATAGTACCACGGAGCACGTAGTTTATAAACAAGAGGAATTTTTTGGCTCGCATTTAGGGAGGTTGGGAAGGACAGGAGCATGGCACCAGCAATGGGTACTTTGCAACATCCCCTGGCAAAAAGGTAAGCATGCAAATATGGACTGAACTCATCCTTTTTTCAGGACCTCATTGCAGAGATAACTAATCAACTCCCTCCACAGCAGATTGCAAGCGTCTTGAGAGGCAATTGCCTAATTGTCTCAGAAAGGTTCCACCTCCTAATACTGTTACAACAGCAAAGAAATTTCAACATGAGCTTTGAAGCAGACAAACATTCAAATCACAGCTATATCATTGTGCAATGAAGACCGTGTGGCTGTGGGACTTGAAAACCCAGCTCTCTACCTGAACACAACCCAGAGCCCACTGAGATGCAATGAGTCAAATATACATGTGGATGCAGGAGAGAAACCTGAGCCGCCTTAGCAGTGGTGGTGGTGGGGAGACCTGCCCACCTGATTCTAACCTCGCCTTCACTTTACTTTCCTCCTCTTGCCTTCACCAGGGAAACATACTAGAGAAGCTGAGAATTTCCACCATGCCCAGCTTTGTCTGTTTTGTACAGCAGAAATTGTTCCAGAAGAAAAAGGACCCTAAAGTGGTGGTGACAGACCTGCGCTTTGGAACAATCCCTGTGAGGCTGTTTCAGCCCAAGGCAGTGTCCTGCAGCTCAAGGGGAGGCATCGTTTTCTACCATGGAGGAGCTTCGCTGGTGGGCAACCTGGGTAGGGAACTTGCCCAATGTGTGGAAGGGTGTTGGAAAATGGGTAATTTTGCCGAAGATCACAGAAGAATCCCATAGAGTGATTCAAGGGAATCAGCCATAGGAGTTTCCTCACAGGAGCCAAGAGAGGGCTTGGGGCTCACTTAATTTAATGGAATTGTTGTCCCCCTGGGAATGGCTTTTATTGTATGATAGTCTGAGTCCCTTGCTAGCACGTTAGCTGTTGACTCCTTCTCTTCTTACTTACATTATGGCCATTGGCGCATCCTATTTGTCCCAGAGTGATTTCCAACCCATGCATTGTCCTCAGCTCTGCAGGACCATGGGATGCAAACTTACTTTCTCTTGCTCACACCTTTCACCTCCAGGAGGATCCTTCTACCTGGTCCTCTGCACTTGCAGCTCACTCAGCCTCAAAGATGTCCCCAAGGCTGGGGATGTGTCTCAGTGGTAGAATATTTGCCTAGCATGAGTGAAATCCTGGGTTCCATCCTCAGCACTACCAAAAAAATAATAAAGTCCATACCTTCAGAAGTTCACTGGGAACACATCCATCCATGGGTCTTGTCCTCGTGAAAAGTCTTCACTCTCAGAAGCCCCAAGGCATGTTCTCCCAGATGCCATTCTGTGTTCAGGGAGGATGAAATTTCCAAAGGCAAAGCAAGACGGGTCAGCAAATGTTTACTAAGCACTTACTATGAGGCCCTTTTCACAAGGCACTCAGAAATACAAGAAAGACCCGGGCCTGAACCTCAAGTGCCTGTCAGTTAATGAGGGAGCTGGACATTGCAGGCAGGAGAATTCGCACGGTGGGTAGTTTCACATGGTGATAAACCAGGATGCTGGCTAGAATAGAGAGTGACTCAGAGTCATTGGATTGGGTTCCTCTAATTAGACCAAGTTTCTTCAAGAAGTTAGCATTGGAGCCCAGGTCCGGGAGATGATGAGGAGTAGGTACTACACATTGGGAGCAGGTCATGCTGAGCCAGGTGGAGACCTGAGGCAGCTCGGGGAGACAGGTGCCTCAGGCTCTGAAATGAGGGGCACCTTGATGACCTGAGTCATCAAGACAATTAATACCGCACGTCAGGGGATTGTTTAAAGGAACAACACAAATGTAGCACACTAAGTTGAAGTTAATACCAAAAGAATTATTAGGTAGGGCTGAGTGACTTTTACAAGTGCAAAGTAGAAGCCTGTTTAAAACTTTATTCTGCTCATTGCAACATGTTTAGTATTAGTTTTGATTTTGTAGTATTTTGCACCAATACACTGTCTATCAGGAAGGCTGAGTGACCTGGGGCCCTGGGTTTTGCACCCACAGTGGATGCCTTACTTGCCACACCCTGACCAGGCCCAGCTCAGTCTAAGCAGTGGGCCAGCAGGGGCAGAGCTCTGGAGCATGAGCAGCTTGGGCCCTGAAGGCAGAAGAAAGTCAGGGTGGCAGAGGGGGCGATGAAGCTGGTTAGGCCTGCAGGGCCCAGGCCATGGCCTGCAGAGGTCTTGGCCTGGGCTGTCTTTAACTTCCCCTGGGAGCTTTAAGGTCCTACCCACCCCAGCCCTCCCCTGGGCTCACTGAGTCCCTCTCTAGGGTAGTCTCAGGTCTCAGGATGCTAAAAGCTCCCGGATGACCTAATGTACAGTGGGGCTTAGACCTGTGGGTACAGACCTTTCTCATACATGCTGACCCCCAACTCAGCTGACTCCGCAGTATTTCTGCTTCTGTTTCTGGGCTACCATCACTATACCCCCTCCAAGAGCCCCTCCCTGGCTCCTCTGAACATGGGAATCACCTGGTGTGATTTAGAAAGCCTTGATTCCCAAGCCCCCACCAAGAGACCCTGATACCAGGATTTGGGGTCAGCTCTGCAGAGGACATGGACAGGCTCCTTGGTGCCTCTGTGCTGAGAGCAGGGGCTGGGAAGGGCTGAGCAGAGGTGCATTTGGCAGGTTCTGAGCCCAATATTGGGCCTATAGCACAGCCTAATAACATCAGTGGATCTGCCTTTTAGAACTTCAGACAAACTCCCTTATTCATAACATGTCCAATCCAACCACTGATTATTTCTTCATCAATATAAATACACCAAATTATTAATACTCCCAGCAGGCATGCTCAGCTTGACTTGACTTGGCTTTGTCCATTTCAGATCCCTAAGCCTTCCTGGTCCCAGTGTAAAATTAACTGATGCAGGCAAACCCAAGGTCTGCTTCCTTCTCTACATTTAGGAGATTGGTGCAGATGTCTAGCTTTTCCAAGACACAGCCTACCAAAGTAGGAGCAGACCAGAGCAGGAACAGAGCTAGGACATCACCCCACGCCCACATACTGGCTGCTCTCCCTGAGGCAGTGGGGGAAGTGCTGGGCTTTCCTCATGGGCCACCCTGGGTCTGTTTTCTCTTGCAGATATTTACCACAACGTGTGCCTTTTCCTTGCCCTGGAGGCGGATTCTGTGCTGTTGTCTGTGGGGTGAGTTTCTGAGACAGTCTTCAGTTTTTCCATGGGAAGAAGAATGTGGGAGGGGAGTTCCTGGATGATCGTGGAGCATAGAGGAGTCCTCAAGCCAACAGACACTCATGGACTGAAACCTGAGGATTGCATCTTTTGACCCAAAGACAATAGAGGCCAGACTGGGCAAATATTGCAAGTATACACACTCTTGTACAAGCAGAGTTTAATAGGGCAAGGGACTGCAGCCAAACTGGAGCTTTACCGAAGGGAGTGAGCAATCTGTTGAGACAGTAACTAAGGCAACCATCTGAGAAACTAAGACAGGAGGGTCCAAAGTTGGATTTTTTCTTGGGCAAATTTGTGACATAACCAGACACTGATTCAAACATAAAAAATAAAAACTGCTGGAGATTTAGCTTAGTGTAAAGGCTGGTATTCGATTCCCAGTACTGAAATAATTCTTCTTGTTAGACACTTGGACCCCTGGGTGGTCACAGTCAGCTTGTTGATTTTCTTAGTGTAGGCATCGTTCTCCAGTACAAACATCCTGGCCTTGTACTTGATGGGTGAAGAGATGCTCAACTTTGCTTAGGAGCTGCTGAGTTACTTTTACATCATTCTGCACATACATCCAATCCTTCTACTAGGGCTAAAGGCCTTTCAGTGCTTGACTGCTGAAAAAGCACAAGGGCAGGGTAGAAAAGACACGTACCACCTCCAACAGACAGTAGGCGAGCTAACCTTGTGTCATAGTCTTGATCAAAAAAAGTTCTTAAATGATCAGTATATCTATGTGCAGAGGTAGGTAGAATCTGTTACAAGAGTGGGTTAAAGCAGCGAAGGAGACAATGTGAGGACAGAGATTCTATGCCTTTTATCCCATGTTAGTCACTCGAGAAGTCTGTAGGCTGAAGGGAAGAGTAAGTGTGCTCGGCAGCAGCCTTCAGGTCCCTGGATATAACCCAGCAGCTGTTGCCATAATCCGGACACCAGAGGAGCTGTCAATACCAAAGGAAGTGGGAAACTAATAATGTGTTCACCAGATGTATTTAACTCCAAACTTAGTTATTTCAAATAGACTGAGGGCAAGAGAAGCTGGAGAACTTATTTAGATTTCTTCCCAGGTGAGAATTTCTCTCTCTCTCTCTTTTTTTTTTTTTGTGGGTACCAGGGGTCGACCTCACGACCTCGCGTGCCAGCATGCGCCCATGCCACTGAGCGATATCACTGGCCCTTTTTTCGTATGTGGGTTCCGGAAGTCGAACTCGGGCCCTCGCGCTTGCCAGGCAGGCGCTTACGCCGCTGAGCCATCTCACCGGTCCTGAATTTCTCAGTTTTTGACAACATTATGCCTCTGTGGCTTTATCAGGGTCTCAGGATGGGTCCGTTAGAATGGGCCATGCTATAAAGTATAATTGTTTTTTGCAGTGGTTTGTCTTGTCATTCCAGCCTTGTGTTTCAATACTGTTCCACCATGGTGGTCCCTAACTGTCTGAGGACGAGCAGTAGGTTCACTTGCCATTTTTCTGTCATTACTGCTCATTCACCTTCCAAAGATAATAGCTTTCAACTTGTGTGGGGTTTGTGTGTGCATGGGAAGCGAGGGAAGCGGAGCATGTGCTGGAAGTGTAGAATCCTGCACAGCCAGACTCTGGGCAGGTATTTCACATTAACGTAGGAAAGCCATGGGGATACCCACAGTTACTTCTTAGGGTCATTCTGAGAAATTAATTGGGGGAGGTCTCCTAAGGGCTGAGGAAGAATATGTTCAGATGGCCTGTAGTGACACCTTTGGGCATTGTTCTTTGTTCCCTCTTTCCTCCTTAGCTACCGGAAGCTTCCTGACCACCATTACCCTGTCGTTACCAAGGACTGCCTAAATGCTACCATCCACTTCCTGAAGAGCCTGAAATCCTATGGTGTGGACCCTTCCCGGGTCGTGGTCTGTGGGGAAAGTGCTGGAGGAGGGACTGCAGCCCAGATCACCCAGGCCTTGGTGGGCCAAAATGACCTTCCCCAGATCCGGGCTCAAGTCCTGATTTATCCAGTCATCCAGGCCATCAATTTCCAGTTACCATCCATTCAGCAGAACCAAAATGTCCCATTCCTCACCTGGGACTTCCTGATAATGTGCATTTGTAAATATATGGCCATTGACATCTCCTGGCGAGATGCCATGCTGAAGGGTACTTTTATACCTCCAGAAACCTGGAAGAAGTACAGGAAATGGCTGAGCTCTGACAACATCCCCAAGAGATTCAAGAAAAAATACCAGGAACCCCAGTTTCCTGGTCCTTTTAATGAGGCTGCCTATCTGGAAACCAAACATCTGTTAGATGTAGAAAATGCCCCCATCTTAGCTGATGATGAAATCATCGCTCAGCTCCCTGAGGCCTTCTTTGTGAGCTGTGAGAATGACATCCTCCGTGATCACACTTTGCTGTACAAGAAGCGCTTGGAAGACCAAGGAGTCCCTGTGAGCTGGTACCATGTGGAAGATGGCTTTCATGGATGCATACTTTCATTTGATAAGAAGCCTTTCTCTTTCCCTTGCTCTGTAAAAATTTTAAATGCTGTAGCTGATTACATAAAGGGCTTATGACAGTAACACTGGGGCCAGGAGTAGTGTGAGGTCAGGATACCTCGGTCACAGCTGGGGATCATGCTGAGTTCTACTTTACTGCAGAAGAAGATGCTAATCCACCATGGCCCAGGCAGGGAGGATAAGATTGTGTGAAGAGCTGTCTAGCTTTAACTTCAAGAAAATGCAAACTCGTTTCCTTTTAGTGTTACCAGAGTTCAGTGTTGCATCTTGCTACATTCTCTAACATTTAGAAATAAATATCAGTGGAGAAGAAAAACACCTTTAGATTTTTCTTGAAGCCTTAAACCATAAGGTCTGTGTAGATTAAGTGCAAACAACTGATCCCACCAACCATGGTGGACCCATACCTATGAGGACTAAGCATTGCTGGGTCCATCTCTCTGTTGGAAGGAGGTGGTCACCTCAGTGTTCCTGGGGTCAAGGTCACTGGTCACATCCCAGCTCGGAGTGCCTCCAGTTGGCCTAAGAAATGTTCCTGCAACCAATCATGCCTTGGATCATGCCACCTGAAGAAAGATTTAGAGGCATTTTTGCCAAAGATACACACAGGGCAGAGGCAAGGGGGGAGAAATAGTGAACTCTGGCGAGCCAGGAGCTTTATCTGTACCCAAGTCTTTAAAAGAAATCCCTAAAGCAAATCTCTGTCTACCACAGGGAGTTTCTCAGAGGCAAGGCTATGTTGGAAAGCTCTGGATGCTATGCAGGACACGGAAAGTGCATTTTCTGAGGGAGGAAGTGTTGCTTTTTTTCTCTGTTAAGCTTCTATGTTCTTCCAACTTCTACAAAGCACTCTCTCGATGGTCAGTGTCAGTGTGTCTGCTCACAGGGATAACGATTCTCTGTTTATCATGCTGATAAGGCCCATAGTAGCTGCAGAGGGCCATGTTTGCACAATGCATCTGGAGGAGCCCTATGCACCATTGCTGGCCAGACCCATCCAAGGGATGAAGTTGCAGGCTCTCCCACCCATGCAACCATAGCCTCCCTGGGTACCTCACCTGACTGACAAAGGAAGGTGTCCTACACTGGCCCTTGGTCTTTGGAATGATTACCAATATTTCACAGGCAACTGGACTGGGTTCTTGCAGCCTCAGCAGGCATCATGATCATGTGTTATATTTTAGTATCTTTGATAGCAGGGGTTATCGATTTTCTATTTTCATCTAACAGTAGCACTGCAAATGTTTTAGTGTATCAGCACACATCTAGTACCTCATAGTTTGAAAGGGCTAGGGGTCTGCACATAGCTTAGGTGGGGTCTTATGGATCCATGGGACATGATATCATGGTATTGGATGCAGTCACATTTGAGGCTCAAACAGGAAGGCTCTGCATGAAAGGTCATCAGGTTGGTAGGCGAATATACTCTCTTGGGTTGGAGACTGAAGTCATCAGTGTCCTGTTAGATGTTGGTCAGAGGTCTTTACCCTGAGTTTTTATGTTTGCCATGTCACATAACCTTAAATGGTGATTAATTCCTTAAAGCAGCAACAGAGAGATAGATGGGACCCAGTGGCCAGCAGATCTAATATAATCAGTGCAATATAATCAGGAATACAAGTCTCATCTAATTTGTTACCTTTGCCAGACCTCATCAGAAGGAAATCATGGGTCTTACTCACGCATGGGAATAACGCAGGGTGTAACAGCACAAGCGGAGGTCAGGGAGTCATTGCAAAATCTGTCCTGTGCAGAAAGCTACAGCAGAAGGTGCCAGGAAGACCAGTGAAACTGACTTGCCAGCTTAGGTTACAGAAGCTGTTCTGCACGCATGCACTCCACCTTCTGGTGCTGGTGACAGCTCGTTGCCCCGGAGGAGTCCTCTCACCTTCTTCAGCTGTCCTTCCCTTCTCCAAGAAAATCCCTCCCCTCTTTTTCCCAGGGGTCCTCTGGGTCTTCCCGCAGCCTTTTCTCAGTTTATTCATGACAGCCACTCTGCTGTGAGGCCAATCAGGGTCCCATCAGAACAGAGAGGACACACAGGCAGACTGTTTTCCTCTTAATACTCTGTCAGACTCAAAGAACAGCAGAGTGTTCTTGAAACTTCTTAACTCCATGGATCTGGCTGAATCTCAATCCAGGACCTGTAAGAAATCTTGGCCACAAATCAATGACCCAGACAGCTTAATGTCACAATGGAAAATTAGATTAGCGGACCTGGAGCTGCAGCGACTGGTAGAAGGAGCATACCAAACAGGTTTCTGCTCACGCCATTTACCCAGAGCTGTGGTGACTGGTCGAAGGAGATTCTGAGACTGGCTCCCACTCCCTCCATTGATGGGACTCAGGGACCAGAGATGGATGGGAATTCCAGCAACACACTGGGACCCCAGCTAGAGTGCACAGGATGGACAGGTGGGTCTAATGGCTCAGAAAAGTCTGAAGCAACAGTAACAATATGAGCCAGCAGGTGGTAAGTTAGGTGAACCAGCCTTGTGCTTGGGGACAAAGACACACGGAATAGAAGTGGGCAGGTAGGGGCCCCCTTTTCTTTTCCCTTTTCCTTTTTAAATGCCTAGGGAGAACTCCAGCCACAGAAAACGAATCCCATCCCCCAATCCAGAGACAAAGATCAGACCCAAACCCAGCGCAAATCCACCTGCAATCTTGGCTAGAGTACACATTCTGGGATCAGATTTGGACCTAGCACAGAACCATACACACTAGAGGAATCTCACTATTTTTATTTTTCTCTGTCTGATGGGTTTTCCCCTTGGTAGTCAGCTGGGTTGGTGTGTTTTGTTTTTTGTTTCTTTTCTTTGTGTGTTTTTGTTGTTCATTTTTTTCCCTTTTCTTTTCTCTTTTTCTCTATGTTCTGTTTTACCCTGTTTTGTTTTTCTTTCTGTATGTTTGTTGTTGTTTTTTCTGTGTGTGGTTATTTTGTTTCCTCTTTTTTCTTTTTCCTCCCTTTTTTCTTTCTTTTATTTCTCCTTTCTACCTTCTTTTATCTCTTGTTCACGATTTAAATCTCTAAACTTTCTCTTTGTATTATTCTACTTGTCCTCTTCCTCTCTTTTGTCAACTATCTTGCTTGATTTTATGAGTCTTTCATGTGAGTAAATACTGTCTCTTCTCTTTCTGGTTCACTTCAATACTCCTAGGCTTTCTCTTCCAATCCCTCCCTCTTGTATCCTACAATTACGCAAAACTTGGATGATCATTCTGTGCACACCACACTTACTCCTACTATATTTAACCTCATCCACCTCTCCATTCTACCCCTTACCCCTCTTAACCCCCCCATAACAGGGTAAAATCACTCTACTAAGTGTCAAATCATTGCATACAAGTTCCTGGTAGAAGTTGGATCATATTATATGATTAGAACTTGCTCCTATGGTTAAAGAAATCAGGCTAATAGTTACCACAGTCTGTCAGTAGCCAGGCTGTGCTTGAGTCTGTGGTTATTGCTAACTGTACTACTTTAACCAGGATGCCATACTGTTATAATCAGCTTTTCTCCCCTGTATGACAACACTGAGATTACAAGGTGTCATAACCATCACCATAGTCCAGTACCAAAGGAACAGACCTTGAGTCAAATTGATACCAGCTCCACAGTCTTAATATATTGAGAAGGTAGGTTCATGGGGTAGACACAAAGACCAAGAGCCACCTATATCTGGAGGACAACCTGAGGAACAGACATCTCCAAGGAAAACTTAGACACTGGGGTAAAACCATCTAACATAAGAAATCTACAAGCATCAAGACAGAAAACAAAATAAAATAAAAAATAGAAAATGACAAGAGGAAGAAGAAAAATGCAACCCCAAACACCCAGCCCACCCAGGACAAGTACAGAGCACAAAGAGATAGAGGAAATCAGAAGCCAACCACTGGAACTCTCTGAAATGATAGCAGCAGAAGTGAAAAAACAGATGGAGGAGGCCATAGAAAAAATAATATCTAAGGCACAAAAAGAATTGACAATCAAAATGAAAGACATTAAAGCAGACACAGATTAAAAAAAGAGAGAAGCTTAGGAAAATGATGGAAACCACAAGTGCCCTACATAGATAAGAAATGGAATCAATGAAACTGACCCAAACAGAATTCCAGGAGATTAAAAACTTCACTGAAAGTACATGTAATAGATTGAATGAAGGCGAGGCTAGAATGTCAGACCTAGAAGACAGGAATGTGACTAGTGACCAGGAAAAGAAAGATATCTTAAAATAGCAAGGGATCACACAAAGTCAATCCAAAAGCTACAAGATGAAGCAAAGAAGAGCCACATAATATTGATTGGAGTCAGTGAGAAAGCTGGAGACAGCACAAAATCCATTAAAAACCTCTTTACAGAAATAATGGCAGAAAATTTCAAAAATGTGGGTAAAGAATTTAACATACAAATAAATGAAGCATGTAGAACTCCAAATAGGCATGACCAAAATAAATCCATACCAAAGCATATAATAATCTAGATTCCAGAAATTCAACACAAGAACAAAATATTAAGAGCAGCTAAAGAAACAAATCACCTATAAAGGAAAGCCCATCAGAATCACAGCAGACTTCTCAATGCAAAGCCTTAAATCAAGGAGAGCCTGGAATGAAGTATTTCAAGGCCTAAAAGCAAACAATCTTCAACCCAGATTGATGTACCCCACAAAGCTATCCTTCAAAATTGATGGAGAAATAAGATACTTCCATGACAAAGAACAAGTGAAGAAATTCACGACCACCGAACCAGTTCTACAGAATGTTCTGAAGGATATATTAGAAAGAGATAAAAAGACTGCAAACACATGAACACCAATAGAAAGAAGCAGCCAGGCAGGGCAAGCAATTAAACAGAGGAGAAAGACAAGGAACCAACAACAGAAAAAGAACACAAAAAAGATAAGTCAATACATATCAGTTATAACCATCAATGTAAATGGTCTCAACTCACCAATCAAAAGAAGCAGACTGGCAGAATCGATCAAGAAACAAGATCCAACAATGTGCTGCATTCAAGAAACACATTTAACCCAAAAAGAAATTCATAGACTAAAAGTCAAAGGATGGAAAACAATTTTCCATGCCACAGGAACCCATAAAAAAGCAGGGGTCACTATTATGTTTGCAGACAATATAAACTTCAAGCCAAAACTGATCAAAAGAGACAAGGAAAGTCACTACATACTTGTTAAGGGAAAACTCCAAGAAGAAGAAATGACAATCATAAATATATATGCACCAAACACTGGCGCACCCAACTATATAAAACAAATATCGCCAGACATGAAAAACAAATAAGTACTAACTCTGTTGTAGTGGGGGATCTTAATACCCCACTCTCACAAATAGATCAACTGGACAAAAAATCAACAAAGAAATACCAGAATTAAAAAAGCCTGTGAACAAATGGACTTGGTAGATGTCTACAGAGTGTTCCACCCTAAAACATCAGAATACACATTCTTCTCAGCTGCACATGGGACATTCTCCAAAATAGACCACATGTTAGCCACAAAACATGTTTAAGTAAATGTAGAGGAAATGAAATCATCCCATGCATACTATCTGACCATAGCGCGATGAAGCTGGAAATCAATGACAAAAGAAATCACAAAAACTACATAAACACATGGAAATTAAACAACACACTTCTGAATAAGCAAAGAGTCACAGAGGAAATTAAGGACAAAATTAAACAATATATACAACTAAACAATAATGTCGATACAACATACCAAAACATATGGGTTGCAAGGAAAGCAGTCCTAAGAGGGAAATTTATAGCAATAGTGGGAAATCACAATAGATCCTACAGAAATTCAGAAGATCTTCAATACCTACTATAAGAACCTATATTCTGGGCCAGTGAGATAGCTCAGTGGCATAAGTGCCTGCCTGGCAAGCACGAGGTCCTGAGTTTGACTCCTGGTACCCACATAAAGGAAAAAAAAGGCTGATGATATTGCTCAGTGGCACAAGCTCCTGCTGGCAAGTGCAAGGTCCTGAGTTTGACTCCTGGTACTCACATAAAAAAAAAGAACCTATATTCTAATAAGATGGAAAACACAGAAGAAATGAACAGATTCCTAGACACAATCAAATTGCCAAAATTAAATCAAGAAGATATAAAAATTCTAAATAACCTGATATCAGCCAATGAAATTGAAAATGTAATTAAAAATTTACCAACAAAGAAATGTCCAGGCCCTGATGGATTCACTCTTGAATTCTACAAGAAATTTAGAGAAGAAATAATGCCACTGATGCTGAAATTCTTTAAGGAAATTGAAAGGGAAGCAATATTTCCAAAATCATTCAGAATAATCCAACCAAAAAAGACAACCACAGACCAATCTCACTAATGAGCATAGGTGCAAAAATACTGAGTAAGATACTGGCAAACAGAATGCAGCAAATCATCAACAAGATTACATACCATGACCAAGTAGGATTCATCCCAAGGATGCAAGGATGGTTCAACAAATTCAAATCAATTAATGTAATGCACCATATTAACAAAATCAAAGACAAAAATCACACGATCATCTCAGTAGATGCAGAAAAACCATTTGTCAAAGTCAAACACCCATTCATAATAAAAACCCTACTGAAGATTGGAATAGATGGTCTTTATCTTAATCTGATAAAAGCCATCTATGACAAATCAACAGCCAACACCATACTAAATGGTCAAATACTGAAAGCGTTCACTCTAAAATCAGGAACAAGCAAGGATGTCCGCTATTACTACTCCTATTCAATATAGTTCTGTAAACATTAGCCAGAGCAATTAGACAAGAGAGAGAAATAAAAAGAATAAAGACAGGAAAGGAAGAAGTTAAATTATCCTTCTTTGCAGATGACATATACTCTACATAGAAGTCCTCAAAAACCCCACCAAAAGGCTTCTAGAATTAATGACCAAATTCAGTAGCAAAGTCAACACTCAAAAATCAGTAGCATTCCTGTACACAAACAACAAACTCACAGAAAGAGAAATTAGGGAAAGCACACCCTTTATAATAGCATCCAGAAAAATGAAATACTTAGTAATCAACCTAACAAAAGAAGTAAAAGACCTATACGTTGAAAATTACAGTACTCTGTAAAAGAAGATATCAGAAAATGGAAAGATTTCACTTGCTCATGGGTAGGAAGACCAACATAATGAAAATGGCCATACTCCCCAAACTGTTATACAGGTTTAATGCAATTCAAATCAAAATACCATTAACATACTCACAGAACTAGTGAACACATTCCTAAAATTCATTTGGAACCAGGAAAGACCTAGACTAGCAAAAGCAGTTTTGGGCAACAAAGGCAAGTAAGGCAGCATCAAAATCCCTGACTTGAAATTATACTACAAAGCTACTGTGGTAAATCAGCATGGTACTGGCAAAAAAATAGACCTGAGGATCAGTGGAACAGAATAGAAGATGTAGACACAACTACAAACACACTCAGCCACCTTATCTTCAATAAAGGAGACAAACATATTCACTGGAAACATTATTAAGAAAGGTAGCCTCTTTAATAAATGGTGCTGGAAAAACTGGCTTTCCACATGCCAAAGATGAAAAGTAGGCCCATGTCTATCACCATGCACTAAAGTCAAAATGGATCAGAGATCTAAATATTAAAACAGAAACACTGAATCTAGTGGAAGAGAAATTAGTTAGAAATCTTGAAGACATAGAGGTAGGCAGAGAGTTCATGAACAAAACCTAGACCACATGGAAAATACCACAAAGAATCAACAAGTCGGATCTCTCTTCTTATTAAAAAGCTTCTGCACAACAAAAGAAATCACCAAAGAAGTGAAGGACACCCACAGAGAGGAAAAAATTATAGCCAGTTGTCCCTCAGACAAAGGACTTCTATCTAGAACATACAAAGAATTGAAAAAAATCAGGCTCCCCAAATTCAAACACCCAATCCAAAAATGGGCATCTGAGATGAATACACAATTCTCAGATGAAAAAATATGCATGGCAAATAAATATATGAAAAAATGTTCAACACCATTGGTCATCTGAGAGATGCAAATTAAAAGAACACTGAGATCCCATCTCACTCCAGAAAGAATGGCTGTTATCAAGAAGTCAACTAATAACAAATGCTAGAGGGGCTGTGGTGAAAAGGAACCCTTTCCACTGTTGGTGGGAGTGCAGACTGGTGCAACCACTGTGGAAATCAGTGTGGAGATTTCTTTACAAACTAGGATTAGAGGTCCCACTCGACCCAGTTATTCCCCTTCTGAGTATTTTCCCAGTAGAATTAAAAACATTGTATCACAGCAATATATGTGCACCCATGTTTATAGCAGAACAATTTGTAATAGCTAAATCTTGGAAACAACTGAAATGTCCATCAACTGATGAGTGGATAAAAAAGATGTTTTTTTTTTTTTATATATCATGGAGTACTACTCAGCCATACAGAAAGATGAACTTGAGTCTTTTATAGGTAAATAGATGCAAGTTGAGGCCATAAAGTGAAATATATCAGACCCACATGTGTAACATCATATTGTTTCATTAGTGTGAGAAACTGAAAGACTAAATAAGATCCAAAATGTACAATAGATATTGGGAATAGGGAAGAAACTGTTCAAAAGGAAAGAGAGACTGTGATGGGAGAAAAGGGAAAGGAAGGAAGGGAAAAAAATAATATATACACAAGATAGTTAAGATAGTTATGCAGCTAGTTTCTCTTAGTTCACTGAAAAGAAAGTTTTGTGCTAATACTTTTTTGGACAATATTTCATGCCTATATCTTGTACTCTGAACAACTACTATGAATATAAAATTTGGAATGGATTAATTATTGTTTCTCTTCCACTAGCCTGTTTTGAAACTCTGTTTTATTGTTATTTTTACTTTTTTCTGTTTAAAAAAAAAAAAAGAAAATTTGATTAGCAAAAATGTCAAGATTATGGGATTATTTTGAAGGCTGAGCCAAAAGGGAGGCCTATTCTGGTCTAATCCCATCATTTTATTATGGGTGAACTGGGTTTTCAAAAAAGCAGATGATACACTCAAGCTTGGAAAAGTTTCAGAGTGTGGGAATTTAGAGGCATTCATGAGGTGGTACAAGAAAGTCAGAAGGCAACAATTTTAGACAGAGGACTAATATCTGAAATATATTAAGAACTCAGAAAACATTATGCCACCTAAAATTAAAGACCCAGTCAAGAAAAGGGCAAGGAAAATGAGCAGACGGTTCACAGAAGAGTTATAAATAGTCAAGTAATACAAGAAAAAAGGTTCAGCATCTCTGGCCGTTAGAGAAATGCAAATTAAAACAATGCTAAGATTTCATCTTACTCCAGAAAGAATGGCAATCATCAAGAAAGCAAACAATAAAAATGCTGATGTGGCTGTGGTAAAACTGGACCCTCTTACATCGTAGGTGGGAATGCAAACTAGAACAACTATTATGGAAAATAGTATGGAGATTTCCCAAAAAACTAAAATTAGAAATTCCATATGATCAGCTATTCTTCTTGTAGGTATCTTTCCCCAAGGAGCTTAAAACAGCGATATATTCATGCCAATGCTTGTAGCAGCACAATTTTTAGTAGCTAAATACCCAGTTTTTATACCCAGCTGGAAGTAACTTTTTTTTCTTTTTATATGGGTACCGGGAGTCAACCTCAGGACCTCTTGCTTGCCAGCAAGAGCTTGTGCTCCTGAGTGATATCACTGGCCTCTTTTTTTCCTTTATGTGGGTACCGGGAGTCGAACTCAGGACCTTGCGCTTGCCAGGCAGGCACTCATGCCACTGAGCTATCTTACCGGCCCTGGAAGTGGCTTTTATACCCATCAACAGATGATTGGACAAAGAAAATATGACATCCTTATATAATAGAATACTACTTGGCTATAAACAAGGACAAATTTGAAACATTTGCCGGAAAATGGAAGCACTTGGGAAATATAATGTTGAGTGAAATAAACCAGACACGGTTTAAATACTGTGTAGTATCTCTCATTTGGGTAAGGCAAAGTAAAAACAAAGAGAATCATAAAAGAAGGAAAGAAGGAGACAAGGGAATGATCTCTTGAAAATTGGAAAGGATCCCGGTGACCAATGGTGAGGGTTGATAGGAAGGGAATGGGGAAATAAATAGAACAAAGTTAAGCCATCTACAAGGTCTCAATAACCTCAATGAATGCAAACATTATATTCCATAAACATGAATTAAATTTAGTAATGTCAAGAAGAATGAAAATGGGGAAAGGTGAATTAGAGGAGGAGGTAGGGAGGGGGAAGAGAAGGAGAGGGAGATTAAAAAAAAGCTGTATTATGCACATGTAACCACTCCCCAAGATGACTGTAAAATGCTTGTACTAAAAACATATACTAATAAAAGATTTTAAAAAATGATAAGAAAAAAGAAAGTCAGAAGGGCCAGGTGACTTCACACAGGCCTTGAGGGCCATGAAAAGAAAATTAGAATTAAACTAAGTCTGTAGGAAATATTTAGTTTCTAATCAAGGAAGCAACAAGATTTGGTTTCTGTTTTGAAAAAAATTGTCCTGGAGGAAGGTGGAAAGCATGTTACAAAGGATTGAATGATGAATGAAAATCCTATAAACACAATCCCATGTTCTGAACTTGCCACCTTCTTTGCCAAAATAAAAAAAATGAAAGCAAAAATGATTTAAAAATATAAATAAGAGTCAGTGCTGGAAGAACCTGGGACTCAGTAACTGGCTCCCCTGGAGGAATTCAGGTTCCTGGGTCTGCCCCCTACACTGGGGGACCAGCAGCCAGGGCAGGAAGAACCTGGGACTTGGTAACTGGCCCTTTTCTTTCATTTTTTTCTCTTTTTTTTCTTTTTCTGCTTTTTATCTTTCTTTCTTTCTTTTTCTTTTTCTGTCTCTCTTTTCTAAACAGCAGGGGAGAACTCCAGCCACATAAAAAAAATCTCATCCCCCAAACCCAGAGACCAACTTCAGACAATCCCTCAAATACTTCTTCATACTTTCTTTTTCTACCCCCTACTCTAGTTTCCCAAACCTTGCTTGATCATCTTTTGTCCTTCAGTCTTGCTTCTACTTTCTTTCCAGTTATCTTTGTTTTAAACACTATCCTCCCTAAATCTCCCCACCACAGGGTAAAACCATTTGACCAAAGGGAAACACTTTGCATACCAACTCCTAATTTGTGATTGGTTCTGTTATATAACTATAGACTCTGCTGTTATGGTCTAAAGTAAAAAATCAATAGTTATCACAGTTTATCAGTTTCTTTTTTTTTTTTTTTTGTGGGTACCGGGGGGTCGACCTCAGGACCTCGCGCGCCAGCAGGCGCCCGTGCCACTGAGCGATATCACCGGCTCCTTTTTTGTATGTGGGTTCCGGGAGTCGAACTCGGGCCCTCGCGCTTGCAAGGCAGGCGCTTAAACCGCTGAGCCATCTCACCGGTCCTATCAGTTTCTAAATTGTGCTTGATGCTATTGTTATTGCTAATTTCACTACTTTAGTTAGAATGTCATATCTGTTGTAAT
Organism: Erethizon dorsatum; assembly: GCA_028451465.1. Taxonomy (NCBI): domain Eukaryota; kingdom Metazoa; phylum Chordata; class Mammalia; order Rodentia; family Erethizontidae; genus Erethizon; species Erethizon dorsatum. Next base: position 126,130,146 of record CM051827.1, on the reverse strand, counting down.
CAAATGTTCTCCCTTCTGTAACAATACTGGGAAGTTCTGGCATAATAACCTCACCACAGCCCTACACCAAAGAACTGGGGACTGAGCCAAATAGATACCAATATCGCACTCTTAATTAATTGGGAAGGTAGGATCTTGTGACAGACACAAACCAAGAATCTCCTACACACAGAAGACATCCTTGAACAGCAGACTTTTCCTGGAGAGGCCTTGATAACTGGTGACATAGCTACCTACTACAAAAACTCACAAGGCTCATCACAGAAAACAAAATAAAAATTTTTTTGAACTATAAAATGACAAGACGAAGAAGCAAAATGCAGTCCCAGGCCTCCAGGAGACCCTGAACAATTCCAGGAGACATCAACATAGAAGAAATTAGAAAATATACACCTGAAGTTTCTAAAATGATAGCAACTGAAGTAAAGAAACAAACCCATGAGGCTATAGAGGAAGTCAGATCAGAAATAATCTCTCAGGTAAAAAAATATGTCAACATTTATAAAGGAATTGCTCAGCAAATCTAGAGTAGAGATATATAAAAAATAGATGATAATAGGAAGAGGATGGAAAACATGAATGATCAATAGAGGAAAGAAATGGAATGCATGAAATGGATTTAAACAGATATACAGGAAATTAAAAATTCCAATGATAGCTGGCAAAATTACCTGAATGAAACTGAAGACAGACTTTCAGACCTTGAAAACAGGATTGCAGCTAGCAATCATGAAAGGAAAGATATCTTGAAAATAACAAAAGATCAGGAAATAACAACTCAACAGCTGCAAGATGATGCAAAGAAAAATAATATAAGAATAATTGGTGTCACTGAAAAAGCAGGAGTCAACACAAATGACATAAAAAATCTATTTGCAGAAGTAAAAGCAGAAAATTTCCCAAGCATGGGAAAAGAATCTGACATACAGATGAGTGAGGCGTATAGAACTCCAATTAGCCATAGCCAAAATAAATCCACACCCAGACATACAATAATCAAGATTGCAGAAATTCAGCACAAGAACAGAATATTAAAAGCTATTGGAGAAAATAAACAGATCACCTATAAAGGAAAGCCCATCAGAATCACGGCAGACTTCTCAACACAAACCCTCAAGTCAAGAAGATATTAGAGTGAAGTATTTCAAGTCCTGAAAGAAAACAACTTCCAACCAAGGTTGATGCACCCTGCAAAAGTATCTTTCAAAATTAATGGAGAAATAACATACTTCCATGACAAAGAACAACTGAAGAAATTCACGACCAACAAACCAACACTACAAAAGGTACTGAAAGATATTCTAGACAGAGACAAAAATGACCACAATTCCAAGAACAACAACAGAAAAAAACCAACAAGCAGGGCAAGCAATTAAACAGAGGGGAAAAGTAGGGAACCAACAGCAGGAAAATAACATGAGGAAGACAAGCCAATACATATCAGGCATAACCATCAAAGTAAATGGCCTCAATCCACCAATCAAAAGAAACAGACTGGCAGAATGGATCAAGAAACAAGATCCAACAATATCCTATATACAAGAAACACATTTAACTCAAAAAGAAATTCATAGACTGAAAAATCAAAGGATGGAAAACAATCTTCCATGTAACAGGAACCCAGAAAAAAGCAGGGGTAGCTATTCTGTTGGCAAACTATGTGAACTTCAAACCAAGAATTATCAAAAGAGATAAGGATTAGAGGTCCCATTCAACCCAGCTATTCCCTTTCTGGGTATCTTCCCAGAAGAATTAAAAACATCATACCCCAGCGATATATGTGCACCCATGTTTGTAGCAGCACAATTTGTAATAGTTAAGTCTTGGAAATAACCCAAATGCTCATCAACTAATGAATGGATAAAAAAGATATATTTTTATACAATGGAGTACTACTCAGGTATAAAGAAAGATAAACTCAAGGCTTTTATAGGTAAATGGATGCAACTAGAGAACATACTCATACGTGAAGGATATCAGACTCACATGTGTAAGCATCGTATTGTCTCCCTAGTGTAAAAAACTGAAAGAGTAAATAAGATCCAAAATCTACAATAGATATTGTGAAAGGGAAGGTATCTGTTTAAAAGGAAAGAACAACTGGGATGGGGAAAGGAGAAAAGAAGAAAAGGAAAAGAAAAAAAAACTATATACACACAAGACAGCCAAGATAATTATACTGCTAGTTTCTTTTAGTTCATTGAAAAGAACACTATGTGCTTACACTGTTTGATTAGTTTTGCATGACTATATCTTGTAATCTAAGCAACTACTTTGAAGATAACAATATGCAATATATTAACCATTGTTAATTTCTTATTATCTCGTTTTGAAATTCTGTATCATTGTTTCTATTGTTTTTTTTCAGTTTAAAATAAAAATAAATAAATAAACCGATGCACTGGAATGCCTCACGACATTAAAAAAAGACGACAGAAATGGTTGTGGGGCTGTGGAAGATGGAACAGAGTTGCCATTTAAGCAATTTAAGGGTTAAAAGTGGACTCAAAGTATCAAAGGGTGAGCAGAGTATGTAGCGTGGAAGCCCCTAGCAGTGTGTCCAGATGGCATGGGATCATGTTTTGGATTTATGCCTCATTGTCTATGTGACTTTGATGAGGTACTTAACTCCTTGTGCCTTGGTTCCTTCTATAAAATAGGTACAAAGACATTACCCACCTCGCTGGTTGTCATTAGGATTAAATGAATCAAAATTACTGATGTACTGAAAAATTTCATATTTCAAATACATATCTAAAGCACTGAAGACACACCCAACTTGATCCAACCCACATCCACTGCATGACCCTCACTGGTTCTCTTGGAAACAGTGCCATCTTGTGGGTTGGCTGTCGATTTCAGCTGGTGAAAGATTACTCTGCAGTGGTAGAAGTCACTCAGCCTTGGTAGAGAAGGTGAACCAGGGCTTTGTCTCGGTCCTGTCTTGTGACTGCTAAAATGAACCACCATTAAGATAATGTAATGATCAGCATGCATGTATTCTCTATCGGTTCTGAGGTCAGAGGTCTAGAATGGTCTGCAGGGCTATGTTCCTTCTGGAGGCTCTTGGGACAGTGGGTTTCCTTGCCTTTTGTAGGTTTCAAGCACACTTCTTTTCTGGTCTGGGGCCCTTCCTCCCTGTTCACAGCCAGTGGCACAGCATTTTCTCTTGTCTGTCTGCTGCTTGTGTCCTCATTCCCATCCTCTCTGATGTTGGCTTTACTGAGTTCTCCTGTAAGAACACTTGTGAGGGGCCAGTGAGATGGCTCAGCGGCGTAAGCGCCTGCCTGGCAAGTGTGAGGTCCTGAGTTCGACCCCTGGTACCCACATTAAAAAAAAAAAAAGAACACTTGTGATTGTGCTGATCTATAACTTTCTTAAGATTCCTCACATAATCACATCTTTTGTTAGATGCAAAGTCTCTCTTGTTGTGTGAGGGATCTATTGAAGTACATGGGGATTAAGAAATGGATATAGTCAAGGATGTATTATTCAACATTTTGCAGCCTCTAATTCTGGCATAATGACCACTTTGTGTCTTCCTTCTGAATCACTGAGTTGTCTTGCAGGGGATGCCTTTTAAGCATAAAGACGCACAAGTGCCAAGAGGTATTTGCACATTTTGAGCCTTCATGCTATATTTATATGATTAACTGGGTCTTTCAAGGGATATCCTCTCCTTCCTCTGAGGCCGTTGTTCTCTTACAAGGAAAATTTGCTGTTTTGACCTCCTAAGTCCTTGATGACTCCTTATGTGATGTTTGCTCTCTCTTTGGTTTTGAACCCTTGAGAGTTTTCCAACCCCTCACTCAGGGTCTAGATTTTGTTCAGGCCCTGGACCTTCGCAACATGCTCAGAAGTTGTTACATTACCTTGAGCTAAATTTGAAAGCCGAGCTTGTGCGGATTTTATCTATAGCTAATGATTAAGAAAGTGAAGAAAAGGGCTGGTGATATGGCTCAGTGGCATAAGCGCCTGCCTGGCAAGCGCGAGGTCCTGAGTTAGACTCCTGGTGCCCACATACGAAAAAAGGGCCAGTGATATCGCCCAGTGGTAGGGGCGCCTGCTGGCACTTGAGGTCCTGAGGTCGACCCCTGGTACCCACAAAAAAAAAAAAAAGAAAAGAAAGTGAAGAAAAAAATCACATCATCTTTGCTTTTAAAGGAACACAGAGTTGCCTATCTCCAGGTCTACCAATGTCTGACTTGCCGCTTAACAATGGGATCCAACAACATTTTTTTTTGTGTGTGGGTACCGGGGGGTCGACCTCAGGACCTCGCGCGCCAACAGGCACCCATGCCACTGAGCGATATCACCGGCCCCTTTTTCGTATGTGGGATCCGGGAGTCGAACTCGGGCCCTCGCGCTTGCAATGCAGGCACTTATGCCACTGAGCCATCTCACCGGCCCCCCAACAACTTTTAAGGGCAGAAAAAGAAAGCCTCCTTCTTCCCACATCTCTCCCTAGCCCCCAAATATCTACTTAAAACTGTCAACACTGAATTTTCAACTCAACTTAAAGTACTCCCACAGCAGCAGACCCCACATCAATGATTTTTTCTCACCTATTTTCACCCTTCCTACCTCCTCCTTACAGTTTTATATTCTTCATTCGCCCACTCATCATTTCTTCCCTCCACTTCTACCTCATTGCAGAACAATGGCTAATAATAAATGAAAATAACCTGAACAGAGAATAGATAAAGGGTGAAAGTGTAGACGCAAGGTCTACCATATATAAGTGATATGTGGCTGGATATGGACTGTTGATGCTTCTATCACCAGCAGTAGTTCTTCAAAGCATAGACATATGTTTTAACACTCCTATGTTTAAATCACTTAAATGAAATAACAGAAGCAGTAAATACTATCTCTGAAATACAAGCTGAAAATATTTCATGGGAAAGCAGCGTTGTACCAAAAATCTTCATGTAAACCACACGTTCTCCCCATTCTATTGAACTGCAACCCACAGTACCCCCCCCAAAAAAAGGGAAAAAGGGGGCTAAAAAGCAAAACCAAATATTGGATGTATATGCACATAGGAGCATGGGAAGCAAGGCAGCAGAAGACCGCCAAGGTCTCCCAACTCTACTAAGGCACAGCAAGGGGTCACAAATGGACAGGAAAGATAAAAGTTCCAGGTAGTGGAACTCTGTGAAAAGCTTATAGAAAGGATAAAGAAACTAGATAAGTTCAGAGAAGAAATGGACCAAACTTCACAGCATTATCCCTCAATATGCCCAAGGTGGATCTGAGGAAAAAGTAAAAAATTGGATGTGCTGACCAAAGCAATTCAAAATATGAATGACAGATTCAAAAAGGGTATAGAATCTTCAAAAACATGTCAGCTAGGAAACCTAAACTAAAAAAAAACTGTATGAAATTGGTAAATTGCAGAAATGACCAATGTGAAGACAGTGTTTGAAATTGAGGATAAAATGATAAATTAAGAAGTAGTACTCAAAGATGCCACAAAAAAAGAGAATAAGAAAAAACTATTCTAAAGCTACTGGATGACTCTAAGAGGACCAAGTTAAGGCTGACTGGAGGTAGAGAAAAGCTAGAAGATAACACAGATCGAGTTACCAACATTTTTACAGAAATCATATCAGAAAATTTCCCAAATATGAGAAAAATGTTCAGTATACAAGTAAGTGAGGCTACCAGAAGATCTAACAACTATGAAGAGAAAAGGAGCTCACCATGGCATATCCTTTTAAATTGTCAGATACCCACTAAAGAAGAGAATTTCGAAAGCAATCAGAGAAAAGCAAAAAAATCACATATAAAGGTAAAACCAATCAGAATTACAGCAGACATCTGAACACAAACCTTAAATGCCAAAAGAGTTTGGAATGAAATATTTCAAGCCCTAAGAGCAAACAACTTACAATGCAGATTAACATACCCAGCAAAGCTATCCTTCAAAAGAGATGGAGAAATAAGAACATTTCATAAAAAAGACCAGCTGAAGAGATATATGACTATGAACCCGGCACTCCAAAAAAAAACTCAAGAATATTCTAGATAGAAGCAATGAAACAAATAAAGCTAAAAACTCAGATGAAAGAAAAACACAAAGCAAGATCAATGGATAAACAACAACAAGGAATGACTGGAAAAGAAAAACAAAGTAGTCATCAGCTGAGAAAGAATACAATGATAGTAAATAATCAGCACATCTCAGTAACATCTTTTAAAGTTAATGGCTTCAACTCTCCAGTTAAAAGACACAGATTAGCAGACTGCATAAAAGAATCCAACAGTCTCTTGCACTCAAGAAACAAATCTAATCCAAAAAGATATTTATAGACTAAAAATGAAAGGATAGAAAACAATATTTCATGCACTAGGACCCTGAAAACAAGCAGGGGTAGCAATTTTAATCTTAGAAATGTAAACTTCAAGCTAAAACTGATGAGAAGCGATAAAGACTACATAGTAGTTAACACCCACTTTTGCACAGAGATAGATCAACTAAACATAAAAACCAATAGAGAACTACCAGAGCTGAACCACACCCTGGAACATACAGACTTATCAGATATTTAGAGTACTACACCCTACTACTACAGAGTGTTACACATTTTTTTCTGCAGCACATGGTAGTTTATCCAAAATACTGTAGATCACATACTAGTCCGCAAAGTCTACTTAAATGAACACAAAAGAAACAATTACCCCATACATACTATCAGACAATTGTGGAAAGAAAATAGAAATCAATGACAGAAGAAATTAAAGAAAATGTAGAAACACCTAGAAAATTAATAATACAAACAACCAATGGGTCACATAAGAAACGAAGGAAGAAATTTTAAAAATTTCTGGCAATGCCTGTACAACTCAGTTAAGTTTCTGGGACACTATGAAAGCATCGTAAGATGGAAGTTCTTGATAATTAATGCTCACACTGGGAAAATAGAGCGAGCTGAGATAAATAACTTCAGAGGGCATCTTAAGATACTTGAGAAACAGCAATAGTCCAGGCCTAAGTGGAAATTAAGGAGGGAAATAATAAAGATTAGAGTGGATATTAATGAAAATGAGATAAAAAAATCAACAAACTGAAGAGCTCCTTCTTTGAAAGAAATAATAAAATAGTTAAGCCCTTAGCCAGACTTACCAAGAGAAAGAGAGAAAAGGCTCACATCAATGCAATCAGAAATGAAAAAGATGGAATCAGAGCAGACACTGTCAAAATCCAGAACATAGTACTGCTTTGAAAAACTGTATTCCAATAAATTGGAAAATGCTGAATTAATGGACAGGTTGCTAGACTCTAATTAACAAAGCTAATTTAAGAAGGCACAAAAATGCTGAACAACTCAGTACCAAGCATTGAAATTGAGACAGTAATAAAAATCTATCAATTAAAAAAAAAGGTCCAAGACCTGAAGGATTCAGCACGGCATTCTAAAAAACCTTTAAAGATGTTATATCATCTATATTCCTCAAGCTCTTCAAAGAAATCAAAAGGGGTGGAGTGATCACAAACACATTTATGGAAGCCAACATCACTCTGATCCCAAAACCAGATAAAGACCCAACTAAAAGAGAAAACGACAGGCCAATCTCATTAATAAACAGTGATGCAAAAATCCTCAAGAAAATATTAGTGAATAGAATGCAACACATCATCAAAAGATCATACATCATAAAAAAACAGGAGTCTCAATACAGGTATCCATTACTTATCCGTACCAAAAAAAAAAAAAAAAAAAAAAAGATCATACATCATGACCAGGTAGTTTTCATCCTACAGTTGCAAGGATGGTTCAATATCCTCAAATCAACAAAAGTATTATGTCACATAAACATAAGCAAGGTCCAAAACCATGTGATCATACCAATAGGTGCAGAAAGGCTCTTGACAAAATCCAATACTCCTTCATGATAAGAACCCTGAAGAAAATAGATATAAAAGGACCATACCTGAGTTTGATAAAAGCTATTTCTGACAAACCTATGCCCAAAATCATATTAAATAGGGGTAAACTAAAAGCATTCCCTTTAAAATCAGAACAAAACAAGGATGCCCACTATCACCTCTATTACTCAACATGGTACTTGAAACATTAGCCAGAGCAATGAGGCAAAAGAAAGTAACAAAAGGCATACAACAGGAAAAGAACAGTTTGAATTATCATTATTTGTGGATGACAAGATACAACACATAGAAGACCCAAAGAACTACACTAAGATATTCTTAGAATTAATAATCAACTTCATAAATGTAGCAGGTTACAAAATCACACATAAATCATTTGCATTTGTGTACACCAATAATGAACTCAATGAGAAGGAAAATATGAAAAGAATACCACTCATGGTAACATCACGAAAAATGAAATACCTAGGAGTTAAACTAGCCAAGAAAGTGAAAGATGTCTACAAAGAAAACTACAACACTCTAAAAAAGGGGATTGAAAAGGAGATGACAAAATGGAAAGATGTTTCCTGTTCCTGGAAAGCCAGAGCAAATATTGTCGAAATGGCCACACTTCCAAAACTTTTGTACAGATTCAATGCAGTCCCAATAAAAATACCAGCAGTGCACTTACAGATCTGGAGAGAAGAATCCTAAAATTCATATGAAATCAGAAGAGACCAAACAGAAAAAGCATTCTTGGGTGAAAAGAATAAAGCAGGAGACATCACAATACCTGACTTCAAGCTATACTACAAAGCAACAGTGATAAAAATGTCATGCTACTGGAATGAAAACAGATATATGGGTCACTGGAATAAAATAAAGAATACAGAAACATCCCAGACACATTCAGCTATTTGATCTTTGACAATTGGGCCAAAAGCACAAATTTGAGGAAAGATAGCCTATGCAAAAAGTAGTGCTGGGAAAACTGGATTTCAATCTTCTGTTTGCAGAAGATTGAAACTGAACCCATATCTCTCACCAGGTACTAAAATCAAAATGGATCAAAGATCTAAACATTAAAACAGAAACAGATGAACTATGTAAAACACTTGAGGTCATAGGTGTAGAAAAGGATTTCCTAAACAGAATCTCAATTGCACAAGAAATAACAATAAGAGTTAACAAATGGGATCACATCGGATTGAAAAGCTTCTACACAGCAAACGAATTTATCAGCAAAGTGAAGAGACAACGTACAGAATGGGAAAAAAAACTTCCAGCTATTCTTTTGGCAGAGGGCTAATAGGCAGAATATATAAAGAAAAAAAGCTAGTTCATCCATTATAGAAATCAGTATGGAAATTTCTCAAAACTAAAACTAAAAATTCTATATGATCCAGCTATTGTCCTTTTAGGTATCTTCTGCAAAGAGTTTAAGACATCATATTAAAATGATAGATGCATACCAATGTTTATAGCAGCAAGATACATGATAGTTGAATCCAGGAAGCAGCTTGTATACCCATCAACAGATGCCTGGATAAAGAAAAATATGGTATCTATACATAATGGAATACTACTTGGCTATAAAGAAGGACAAGTTTGGGACATTTGTAGGATAATTTATGCACCTTGAAAATATAATGTTGAGTGACATTAACTAGACATACAAACAAATACAATATGGCATCTTTCATTTGAGTAAGGCAAAGTACAAAGTAGAAGCAAAATAAAAGATGGATAGAAGGAGAGTAGGGGGTAGATCTCTTGCAAATGGGAAGGGGTCTAGAAGAGTGAGAGCAATGGGAGAGGGGGAGGGTATGGAAATAAGTAGAATAAAGATATGCCGTGTACAGGAACCTAATAATCTCAGTAAATGTAAGCATTGTATGTCACAAATATGAACTAAGATTAATAATATCAACAAGAATTGAAATGGGAAAAGAGGAACTAGGGAAAGAGGGAAGAAAGAAGTATTATGTACGTGTACCCATTCCCCAAGATGACTGTAAACTGCAGTGTACTGCAAACATGTGCTAATAACAAAATATAAAAGATAATCTTGAGTCATTTGCAGGAAAATGGATGCACCTTGCGACCTTAACATTAAGTAAAACAAATGGGACACACGAGGTTAAATACTGCATGGTTTCTCTTGTATAAGAAACTCAAAATCAAAATAAAGAGCAAAATAAAAGATAATAAGAATCAGGGGGTTAGATTTTGATTGTATGTGAAGGCGATCAAGGAAGAGGATGGGAGGGGAGGAAAATGGGATGAAAAAGAGTTGTGTTGTGTACATGCACCAACTCCCCAACAGGAATGTAATCATTATGTAATGCAAACATGTACCAATAGAAAAACTGAAAAAATAAGAAAAAATTAAAAAAATAAATTAACAGCTATTATTTTAAGTTACTTTAGTATATCTAGCACAATATATCTGGGGCTGTATATACATCTGAGTACTAATGCCCCTAGATATCTCATGTATTTGAAGGGTGATTTGAATGTGGGGTACGACAGCTGGATTGGCGTGAGTAGGTAGGGTCTGCTTAGAGGTGGGTAACCGTGGATGTGTCCTGTGAGAAGATATTCTTGTTTCCAGCTTCTCTTCTCTCTCTTTGATTCTTGCTTTCCATGGGATGAACGTATGTCCTCACTAGGCCCTTTCACTATACCATTTTAGCCTAGAAACAAGGCAACGTTGGGCTAAAACTCTGGGATTTATAAGCTAAATAATCCCCTGCTCCTTCAAATTGTGGCTGTTGGTATTTTGCCCCAGCAGTGAGAAAGTGACTAATACAGTACATTGTTCATGTATTTCATTCTTGGGCAATGATCATGAAGCTACCACCAAAGACTTCTGTGTGTCTAGGGATCCTTGTTGCAGGTATATCTTTGCTGCCCTCTATGGTCAATATGCTTCCCTTGTTTTGTGGGTGAAATATCACCCATAGGTATTTGCTCTCTGTGATTTCACCATCCCCATTGAAGTTAGGAAACCTGTATAAATGTAAGTAGCCATAACCATCACAGTTGTCTTCAGGCAAGCAATCAAAGAGCTTTGCAAGGATTCTAGAAGAGCCCTTACTAATGTATTTCTCAGTACTACAGTTAGCCAAGCATCTTCTTATTTTAAAAGGAATAGTTGAGACTTCAGGTGTATAGTTTTCACAAGATAAACATCATTTTTTCCACATCTTTTCATTCCTCCCTTTATACAATGCTCAGAAAATTATTCCGTGTCATTTCATTAAATATGGGCAACTATTAAATCCAAGTTTTCACCAACCAACCAGAAAAGCTATTGGGATCACCCTCTATATGGATTTGTCAACACAATATATCTGGACTCCCTAGTTTTGTACCCATAGAAAATAAGTCTGCTTCCTTCTTTGCTTGTTTTATCCTCCTTGGTATAAAATGCTTTCTACCCACTCTTGAATATACTTACTGTCACTGAACGGTACAATTAAAAATGGTTAAGTTGGAAGATCCAGCCACAGCTGAAGAGAATGGGAAGAATAATGAAGCTGACTTTTCAGCCTAGGTCACAAGGCTGATCTGTACACACGGGCTCCACTGTATGGAGCTGGGAACAGCTGGTTACCCAAGGGGCACTCCTCTCACCTTCCTCAGTGCTAGCTTCCTTCTTCCTCCAAATCTGGTTAGCCAGGGAGACTTATGAATCTTTTGGAAGCCTCTTTTCATTCTGTTTTTGATAGTAGTTCTCTGTCCTGGGGCCAGTCAGGAATCAGGGCAGAGAAGCCACATCAGAAGTCCGCTTTGTTTCTTAAAACTCTATCAGGCTTAAAAGAAAACAGGATCTTCTTGAGATCTTTTAACCTCCAGAGACCTGGCTGAAATCTCATTTCAAGAACATGTAAGAAATCGTGGACACACATTAATGACTCAGACAGCCCAGTGTCACAATGGAACAGCTGATAAGCAAAAAAGTCAGGATCTTGAAACAGGGAGGAAAAGAAGACTATTCAGGTCTAATCCTATCATTTTAACATGGAGGAAAAGGCTGCTTCAAGAATGAGGTGATTCCCCCATGGGTGGAATTTCACAGAGTGCAGGAAGCTAGAAGACATATCTGGAGACCACAATGTTAAGTGAGATAAATTGGACATACAAGCATAAATATCACACAACTTCTCTTATATGAGAAACCCAACGTATAAATAATTTCAAAAAACAAAATAAAAGATAGATAATAGGGAATAAGGCAATAGATCATTTACAAACGAGAAAGGAATTTAGAGACTGAGGAAGAGGGGAGGGAAAGGAGGGGAAAAGGAATCAAATGAATTAAGATATGTTAATTACATGCACCTACTCACTAAGGTGAACATAAAAATTATGTACAACAAACTTGTGGTAGTAAAAATATTCTATGCAAACAAAACAAAAGATGAAATTCAGAAGGGTCTGCCGATCTCACACTCAGGCTTTGAGGAAAATGGACAGGAAGCTAGATTTAGCATAAGCCTATGGGAAAGTAAAATTTCTAATCAGCAAAGCAAAAGATATGGTATGAGTGGTGGAAAATTGTCCTAGAAGATGGTGGAAAATCTGTTGCAAAGGACTGAACAATGAGTGAAAATTCTGTAAAAATGTCTCGACCTCTTTACCTCCCTTTGAAAATGCAAAAGCAAATGTAAAAATACTTTTAAAAGAAATTAAGTAAGAAAATGCACTAGGATACAGCAAAGGATTAGGTAAGGGAATGACAAATGGTTGTGGGGTGATAGAAGAGAACAGTTACAACTTAAACTGGAGACCAAGGGAGCCTCCATAGTAACTTATGAAACACCCATGGACACTGGGTCAAAACAGCGTGTGATCGTATTTTGCACCTCCAATTCAAAGACCATATGATCTCGACCAGGGCTTAACCCCTTTTGCCGTGGTTCCCTCATTTATACAAAGGGTACAAACACATTACACACCTCATTGGGTGTCGTGAGGATGAAATGAATCAAAAGTAGTGAAGTACTGGAAAACATCCATACCCCATCCATACCCATACATGTTGAATGCATCTCTGCTCCTCTGGTTGGAATAGACGCAACATGATCCAGCCTACTTGTACTCCATGGGCCTCACTGGTTCTGCGGAAACCAGTGCCATCGTGTGTGTTGGTCTCTGCTGGTGACAGGTTATTTGGCAGTGGTAAAAGTCAGCCAGTCTTGGTAAAGAAAGTGAGTCAGGCGTTTCCTTCTGTTTCTTTCCTGTGGCTGCTATAACAAATTTCTACAAACTTAGTGGAGTGATCAATACGAGTGTATTCTCCAGCAGTTCTGAGGTCAGAGGTCTAGTGTAGTCGTCAGGGCTGCATTCTTTTTGGAGATTCTTAGGACAACATGTTTCCTTGCTTTTTCCAGGTTTCAAGCACACCTCTCCTCTTGTCTGGGGGTGTTTTTCCCTGTTCAAAGCAAGCAGCGCAGCATTTTCATTCTTCTGAACTCTGCTCATGCCCTCACTCACATGCATAGTCTCTCACTGTGATGACACTGAGTCTTCCTGTAAAAACATTTGTGATTGCATTGTGTCCACCCATCTAGTCCAGGCTGTTCCTTCTATCTCAAGATCCCTAACTTAATCACATCTCTCATTGCGTGCAAAGTTGCTCTTATTGTGAGAGAACTATCGCAGTGTCTGGAGACCAGGACATGCACATCTTTGAGAAGCCATTATTTAGACTTTCACCGCCTCCATTCCTTTAACTACGGCTACTTTATGCCCTGTTTCTGAAGGAGGTACTAAGTGGGGGAGAGCGCCTGACTGATATCCACAGAGCATTGTGTAATCAAATTTAGTGGTTAGGTTCGATGTTGATCTTATGGGGAAATTTGATTCAGTTTGTGACCATTTCAGTTTGTGACTGGAATTGTGGAAAGAATTAAGTTCATGAACCAAGGTACCACTGTATTTCCCAAACTTACAGGTCTTTGAAGACACACAACTGTACCACATCTCATCATATTTGTGACTTCCAGATTAAAATTATTTATGATGGCAAACTTTTAAACTCTAATATCTGACTTTTCCTTCTTTGTATTCCAGAACCATTTACTTATTATGCTTATATGTTATATGTCCCTTGATCTCAAATTTTCTCTATGAAACTTTATACTTGTGATCTGCTAATATTCCACAGGTATTCCACTTCTAAGACAACCATGATGGTTAAAAAATAACTGTTCCCTAATCAACCCTTTAATATCATCATTGATTCGGCTTATGTTGAGAAGCCTCCAGCTTATTGAAACCTTCCTGGTAATGGTATTGATAAAATTCTCTTCCACATGTTTAGAGACCTACAACAATTGGTTAGACACTGCACTATACCTTTTTATGTTGCTGACATATGCTTTCCCTCTAATCTACCTGGCCCCCTAGTGGAGAGCAACACTCATGCTGACACGCCGGTTATGCTTTCTGTCTCTTTAGAAGAGCCTTTTGCTTCACATCAAAAATTTTCACCAAGATGAGAAGGCACTCATTTGTTCTTTTAAAATCTTACACATAACCAGGCCCAAGAAATTATTTGCACCTGCCTTGACTGTCAAAAACAGATATAATCTACTCCTTATGTAGGTGTCTATCCCCACGGTTAAAAAAGTAATGAAATTTGGCAAATGGATGTAATTCACTATGAATCTTTTGACAAACTTAAATATATCCATGTTTCTGTTAATTATCTATCTATCTATCTATCTATCTATCTATCTATCTATCATCTATCCCTATATCTATCTTTACAATTGTGTGAAACTATACAACACATTAAACATCATTTACTCATATTTTTCTGTAATGGGATTGCCCTCACAAATTAAGGCTGATAATGCCCCTGTCTGTATTTCTGATTCTCTTCGGGCTTTCTTTCAACTCTGGCATATTAAACAAGTCACAGGTATACCCCCTAACCCTACAAGTCAAGCAACAGTAGCACAAACTAATGGGCTCCTTAAGACACAATTATTAACATAAAAGAGGGGAGTATATTGGAGAAACTCCATCTGCCATAATAAGTATCTAAAACACTATTTAAATTTTTAAAGTTGTGATTCAGGAGTTTTCATGGCAGTGGAGAAACACTTTATTCCCACGAAGGACAGGCCAAAACCATTGCTCCTTTACTGTCACCCATTGTCGGGCCCACAATGCCTGGGTCCAACAGAATTGTTAACTTGAAGGACAAGATGTGCACCTGATTTGTCACCCACAGGCCCTCTTTGGGTTCCTGCAAAGGCTGCTCATCCATATCATGTGGCACCAGGTGAGAAGCAGCTCCATGCCTGAGCTGCAGGAGTTGGCCCTTCAACCCACTCTGGGGATGAGCAACAAGACAAGGAGAATGAGTCTGTTACCCTCTACGGCATGATCGTTGGGACCCACCTGGGGAGAAGTTGGACAACTCACTGCTCAGGCTGAACAAGCACTGCAGAACACTGGCACACCTTCCACCCCAGAAAACCTCTTCCTGGCAATGGTAGCACAAGTCACCTATTATTTAAGATGGCAAAGGTAAAAGGGTTATTTTTCATCGTGCTTCTATTTGGCTGTACACCAAAAGTAGGTAGTATAGTATATTAGGCACATCTACCTCCTGTTGTTGATATAGTAGCCTGGGGAGACCCTGAGCCTCCCTCTCTTTCAATGATACCTCTTTTGCTGGTGGAGTCTGGCTATCCCCTCCTGGCTCTTTAAGGGACTGTGGTGGGAGTATGGCTGCTCTGGATTCTCTAACGGCTGGTGTTTACTGCTTCATGAATGGTACTTTTTGGCTGAAGAACTCCCATTCTGTTTATTCTCTAATGTTACTACTAGCTCTTATTGTGTTCTATTTCATCCCCAATGGTATACAAATTATATTTTCATTGGGCCCAACTGGACTAAATGAGTCTATCATCAGATCTTTATTAATACTGCTGGGGGTCCTAGGCTCCTCCATAACAGGCAGGCACTTCCCCAAACCCAATATTCCTGTGTGTTCCCATCCAGGGGTACCTATAGAAGATGGTCTAGATTTAAGGTGGACTTTATGTTGGTCCACCAGTCTCTCTGTTATTCGTCTTGTTTATAACCTAACCTCAGAAAATTAAGGACCCCAAATCTGATGACATTAGAGTCTAATTCTCCATGGAATTATATTTTGTCTTTTAATTACTATGACAGCCCACTTTCATGGAATTCCAGGCTTGCTGGACCTTTGTTACACCTCTCCTCAGGCACTTACCTTTCCCTTATCAAGAAATCCCTCTGGCACCTAGCTATTTCTTTCTTCCCTCATATTATTAGAATTGATAGTTATCAACAAATAGATAAGCTCAGATTGATTGCTTGTGGTACTTCTGACCATGTTATGATTTGCACTTCTTGCTCATATATGCTAGCCCTTGTTAATTAGGAACCCAAGATAACCGAATATAAATCCTCTAATCTTCATTACAGACCCTTTAAAATACTTAATAGCTCCTTGGCTGCCAATGCCACTTCGTGAACTCCTTGTGGTATGAATAATAATTTTTCAGCTAAATATTACATACATTATGATACTCAAATAGGGAGCCAAAGCATGGCTCCCTACAGATCTTACTTGAGAGTGTGTGGGAAATTCCACTCTTGAACAAATCACTTCAGCAATTTAACATATCAGACAAAAGCACTTTCTAGGCCTTTTGATTGGAACCATTATCATTGACCACTAATGTGGCGACTGTAATGGTTGCTTTGATTCATTCCGTTCAAATAGCTCAAAATATGAATGGCTATTGTTACCTCAGAATTTGTTACCTCAGAATTTATGACTCAATATTGATAAAGAAATTCTACAAAGACTTGACTCCCTTGAGGAAGCTTTCAATTTGGAAGCTTTGCGAACGACGACAAAGTCTTTGCCAAAGTCCAACGTCCATTCATGATAAAATCCTGATGAAAATAAGTAGAGAAGAACCTTATTTCAAACTAATAAAAGCCATTTATGACAAGCGCACTGCCGGCATCATAAAAAACAGGTAAAAACTAAAAAAATTCTCTCCATAATTAGGAAAAAGACAATGGTATTCACGCATACTATTTCTCTTCAATATTATACTTGAAATTTTAGCAAGAACAATTGGGCAATAGCAAAAATAAGAGACTCAAAGAGGAAAGGAAGAAATCAAACTATCCTTATTCATAGATGACATGATAGTTTACATAGAAGACCAAAAACAAAAATGAAAATAAAACAAAACAAAAAAGACCTTGGAAACTTTACCAGATGATTTTTAGAACTAAAAAGTAAATTAAATTGGCAGGATACAAAACCAACACACAAAAATCAATTCTATTCCTGTATTCAAACACGGAGCCCATCCCGAGTGTGGGGATTACAAGCGTGCACACCATGCCCAGCCGAGATGCCCCTGGTGGTCGTAGCTGGTCTCTCATGCTGAGGAGTCCGGGGGGAAGAGCTACATAGCCCCTTCAGAGCTGGGAATTTCCACAATAAGGAGGAGCTCTACTCCCCTCTGCACTTGTTGCTTCAGCCACCTCGCACATAGCTATTTCTGCATCTAAACCACTTGTGAAACATGGACGACATCCATCAGAAATGATGTGGTCGGTGTACAACAAAGATCACAGTAGGTGGATATGTGCTGGGAGACGTTGGATGTGAGTTATAACTGTGGCTGATGCTAATCTAAGTGCCTGAAACCCAAGCCAAGGCTAGTGGCATTCCTCAGGTTCCTGAGCTTACGAGTAGCTTCAGCTGCCCAACGGAGAACAAAGCCCAATAATGAGTCTAGGATAGTGGGTGTGAGCATGTATTCTGTGCGGACGGGTAACAAAAGCCAGGAATGGCAGACACTGGGAAGAACCGCTGATTTCTCGAGACCAGCACTGCAAGAGCCTGTCCCATGTGCCCTCTGAAGGGTGTTAGCTGCCCTTTTATGAAGACATTGGTAAAAGGGGAGTGAGTGTGGGCAGTGTTAGAAACTGCATGGCTGGAATGAATGTCAGACATTTGTCAATACATTTTTTTTTTCTTGTGGGTACCGGGGGTTGACCTCAGGACCTCGCGCGCCAGTAGGCGCCTGTGCCGCTGAGCGATATCACCGGCCCTTTTTCTGTATGTGGGTACCGGGAGTCGAACTCAGGCCCTCGCGCTTGCCGGGCAGGCACTTATGCCACTGAGCCATCTCACTGGCCCCTGTCAATACATTTTTAAACTGGAAAAAAAAAACACACAAAAAAACCATTGAGCCCAATGAGAAAAAAATCAGGAAAACAATTCCATGAATGACAGCATCACAAAAGCACAATAACTGTGAATTAGCCTAACCAAGTAAGTGAATGACCTCTGTAAAGAAAAGTAAGATACTCTGAAAACAAAGGACACTAGAAAATGGAAGGATATCCCTTGTTCCTGGATAGGAAGAACACATATTGTCCAAAAAAAAAAAAATATATATATATATTTATGATTTCCCAATCAAAATACCATCACCATTTTTAACAGAACTAGAAAAAACACTGATAAAATTCACATGGAATCAGAAGAGATCCAGAAGAGCCAAAACAATCCTCAGCAACAAGAACAAAATAACAAGCATTACATTCTCAGATTTTGAGTTATACTTCAAAGTTACAGTGATTTAAAAAATAAAAAAGATTGCACAGGTCCAAAAATAGACATGTTGATCAATGAAATAGAATTGAAGATGCATAAATAGACCCAGGCCATGTTGGGAGAATATCTAACCTACAGAAAGGAAAAGGTGAAGAAAAAGGGAAGAAATCAAGTGAGAGAACAGTCCAGTTGAGTGGGTGATGGAGAGCAGTGCCAGGTAAGTAGCAAAGCCAAATGGAGACAGGGCAGGAGATTGAGCGAAAACTGCTTCCAGGTGTTGGCCAGCGCACCAAGGCAGCTGCAATCTGTGCACACCTGAATACTCACCACCAAGCGCACGCTGTCCCTAACTCCCATTCCCCTGGGAGACGGGGTCTGGCAACCTAGCTAGCTCCAGGAGAGAGACCTCTCAGATTAGAGTACATAATCAGGCCAGAAATTCAGAGGGCAATAGCAATAAGTGCTTGGGACAGAAAGAAACATGGGTTGGTATATAGATAGGGGTCTACAAGCAGGTAGGGGTACACAGCAGCTATAATCAGAGTGAACCAGGAGTGAAGAGACACTGCAATGGTGCCAGGTTGGGCGCATTCCCACCTACAATACAGATGTCGCAGCCTCTGCCTCCCCTTCCGGCTGTCTTGCTTTCCAAGATGACACGGGGCTTCGTGTTGATGTAGGATCCGTTCTACCAGCCACTAAAGGCCAACGAGCTGAAAGTGTACTCTCCTTGGCTCCTATACTTTGCTGAAGTCCATGCAGAACAGCCTCATACACTGAGCTCCAGGTCACTGAACTCCCAGAGTGAATAGAGACTCTAGGAGAAGAAAGGCCAGAGAGGCTGAGGAAGGCATGGAGACGGAGAGGAGTTGGACGCCACAGCCAATTTCAACACAGTGGAGGAAGTAGACCCAGACACCTGTGGAAATTGCCTTGGAGGAAAGAGCTGAGAATAAAGCTCCCACCACCAGTCCAAATCATTGGAGGACTGAGCACATGACCACTTTCACGCCACTGTGCGCACCCACTCTGAGCCAGTCCACAGTCTCTTATCATAGGTCAGAGACGAAACGCCTCACTAGTTACACCCACACGAGTGCCGTGGAAATCCGTCAGAACTCTGCCAGCCAGAGAGGACGCTCGACTTTTCACCTGTGCTTCTCTATCTTTTCTAATTTTCTCTCTTATAAACTTATTTCTCTTTCATTTTCTTTATTTCTTACGTCTCCATTTTTCTTCTCAAATTTTAAAGTTTCATTTCAAATTTGAAAAATAATTTTCTCTTTTTATTTTATTTTATAAACTCATGTGTTATTGTTTGCTGCTTTCTCTTTTCTCATTTCTTGGTCTACTGTCATCTAATATGTTCGTGTGTGTGTGTGTGTGTGTGTGGTGTCCGTATAGGTGAAATGGGGAATGAAATTTAATTAGTGAATTAATTTAAAAAGTATCTTTAATAGCCATATTTAATAGTAGACTCCCCCAAAAAATTGTGTATGGGGGATTTAAACACAAGATTTCAACCAGGTTATTGGGCATTTTCAACACTCCTACAACTTCCCCAAATATCTAATCATACCTCCCTCCCTAATCATTCTATTCCCTATCCCCACAGGTAAATTCTTACACCTCCTCTGGCTCCCTCCAATCCACATATAAAGTTGTCATTACCAAACTACTACCTGAACTCTTTTTTTGTTCTCATTTGTTGTTATTTCTGTTCTCTCTTCCCTTCATTCTGAACTACATTCTCTCTTCTCTTCTTTTTCACTTTTCCCTTCATCCTCTACATCTTCGACAAGTTGTCCTCAGCAGCAATGCATTGCCTGCCTGAGCTATTGAAAAAGGAAAAAATGTGTGGAACTGTCAAGACAAGTCTTAAATCCTATGATTGACACATGGTTGGTTTCGTATATGCTTTTTGTGGTAGTTAATTGTGGTGTCAGTCGGAATAAGACATACCTAGCAGATTGATTTAGCACAGATCTGGGCCTGCCTGCAGGATCGACTGGCTGAAGAGGAAGACCCATCCCTGACATGGGTGGCACCAACCAACAGGCAATATCAAGCAAATCAGCTACAGTAGTGTCATCCAGGACAAACTGAGCATTAACATATCATAAGAACCAATTATGTACCATGCCTAACCCTAGAGAAGAAATCAACCATTATAGTGTAAACATTAAGACAAGCCGGGTATTTACTTACAGCTAATATATACTAAATGCAACAATTATATCACTGCTAATGGCAGAAAAAATTTCAAAAGTAATTTTATCAGGTTAACCAGCTTCCTAAAGATTAATAAAGCTTAGTGATTATACTGTTAAAATATAAGAGGTTGGAAATGGGGGCATGCAGGAGGAAAAATTTGAAACCTTAAATTGTAGTATATGAGAAGGAGAAGAAAGTGGGACAAAGGATCCTATTGGGGAGTAGAAGGATGTTTATAGAATTAGGTAGCAATAATAGAAAAAAACTGATGAAAAATAGAAGATAAAAGAAAAACAGAAAAAATTAAGTTATATGGAAAATAAAAAGAATTAAAATATCTAAAGGGGAAAATTAAAAGGAAGAAGAGAAAAAGAATAAATAAAAAAAGAGAAGTAAGAAAAAGATAGAAAAAAAGCAAAGAAAAAGGACAAAGGAAAATTTCCCAAGCCCCAGTAAACTACTGAAGAAGAGGAAAGAGGAGAAAAATATTCTCTGATTTTTGAAGGCATGGTTTTCTTCTGGGATGTGCAATTTTGGGGTCTATCATATCTTGGCTTTCTCAGATACCTCTCTCCTTTTCCTTGGCAGTATACTAGTCAAGAGTGGTCCCTGCTCACACTGGTAGATAAAGAAGGCAGTCAGACCCCAGATCTGTGCTGGATGCAGGCACCAGCAGGTAATAGGGCAAGGGCAAAAGTACCCAATGGTGACACCTTCAAATTCAGTGCAACTGAGGCTATGCCTGGCGTCTGGCCATGGCGGTTGAGCCTGTGTCCTTTCCATCCCAGATAAGTACCCTCAGGAGGTCTCTTTTCAGCCCATGCCCCGACCATATCTATCTCCCATGGCTGTGTCTCCCAGTCGCTGTGGGAGAGTAACACTGGGAACTCAGAAGTGAAGCCATCCTGTGGCTGTTCTGAGTCCTAGATGCAAACACTCCAACTTCCCCAGACTGGCACCCAGCCCATCTTCTCTCCATAAATATGATGGGTGTCTGAACTGGAATTACTCACCAGCTGTTGCCTGTGGAAGGTCTCCAGTGGGAGTAGAACTCCAAGCTGTCCTTGCTGATCAGAGCAACTTGTCTGTTCTAACACCATGTTTGTCCCTGAGGCCCCTTGGAGTCACCAGCATTCTCTTTACTTCTGCAAGTTCAATTTCCCTTTCCCACAAGCCAGGAAGCAGGGAGGAATTCCAGGCTGCTTCATTTCCTTCTCCACATTTTCTTCTGCCTCTTCAGTTTCTCTGCAGCTTTTAATGTTCCTGTCAGTTTCTTCCCAATTCTTGTGGATCTGTTTCTCTCTGTCTTCTTTTTACTTCCCCAAGCTGTTATTTTCCAGTATCTCAATTCCAAATTTCAGACAGGCTGATTTACTAACACTCACCACCACATCTTTTTTGACTTTCTTTCTAAGGTTAACGTTCTCTGAGAAAATGTGGTATTTATAAACAATGGATTACTACACTGCCATAAAAGAGGATAAAATTGAGTCATCTGTAGGAAAATGGATGCACCTTGAGACCATAATGTTTAATAAAACAAATCATACACACCAGCTTAAATATTGCAAGGTTTCTTCTATATGAGAAACCCAAAATATAAATAATTTAAAGAGCGACATAAACGACAGACAATAGGAAACATAGAGCTTTTGCAAATGGCAAGAGGATCTAGTGATGGTGGGAGAGGTGAGGTAGGGGAGGGGAAGGAAGAATAAAAAGATATGTTATGTACACGTACTGACTCTACACAATAAATGCAATCATTATGTACTGCAAGGATGTAGTCAAAAAAAGAAAAATTCATTTAGTGCACCTCTAAGTGTTGCCCAATTCTTAATAGTCCTGCTGAAAAGTCCATGTCCAAATTCTCTTCTGAAACTTAAGGAAAACTCTTTTTGTGTTTGTGTGTGTGTGTGTGTGTGTGTGTGTGTGTACCAGGGGTGGACCTCAGGACATCATGCGCCAGCAGGCGCCCATGCCGCTGAGCAGTATCACCGGCTCTTTTTTCGTACGTGGGTACCAGGAGTGGAACTCAGGACCTCATGCATGCCAGGCAGGTGCTTATGCCGCTGAGCCATCTCACTGGCCCTTAAGGAAAACTCTTAACTGCAAGCCCTGTAAAAATAAAAAAGGAAGTTAAAAACTTCCAACATATAGGGTCGGTGAGATGGCTCAGCGGCATAAGCGCCTGCCTTGCAAGCGCGAGGGCCCGAGTTCGACTCCCGGATCCCACATACGAAAAAGGGGCCGGTGATATCGCTCAGCGGCACGGGTGCCTGTTGGCACGCGAGGTCCTGAGGTCGACCCCCCGGTACCCACAAAAAAAAAAAAAAAAAAACTTCCAACATATAATGGCAAAAGGTAAACATTCCAATTTCAAAGGGAGGAATAGGGAGATAGAAAAGAATGGGACCAAAGAAAACTTAAACCTAGCAGGCAAGCATGAAATCCTCTAGCTACATGTCCAGCACCCAGGGAAGATTGTTGTGAGGTGAGTTTCAAAGGGCTTATTGGCCTCCCCACTACAGCGTTGCTGGCTGCAGCCCTCATTGCTTCTATCTTGGGGGTCATTGCATTCACTTCCTGTGGGTTTCCTCATCAGATATTCCATGTTCCTTGCATCTCCAACTTCCTGGAGTTTCCATTGCGTTTTTGGCTTCACTGTTGCAGCTTCATGTATCACCCTGTCTGGGGCACACTTCCTGCCTTCCTAGGTCTTCTTCTGAATTCCCGGTGGAAGCCTCCATACCCATGTAAATTTTCCATTCTTCATGCCTGTGAAACCAGCAACACGTGGATGATGACAAGGTTTGCTACCAGTTGAGCAATCAATGGTCAGCTCTGCCTGCATCAGCACTGGATAGGCTCTGAGTGCCTGGATGGCTGGCTACTGGACTACTGGGAAATAACTCCCAAGGTACCAATTTTCTTGGTAGTCCTTTTCAAGCAGAGGCCCAGGATCTCTCTTATCAAATAGTAAACTTACACCTTTGCACCTTTGAGGCAGTGATGGGTCAGGTTTGGCTGATTCCCGAGCTATCTTTAAGCCATTTTTTCTCTTGTCCTAAACCAAAGTACTTTACAACTTTTTAATGCCATTCTTTACAGCAATGACACTCTACACAGTCCCAACTTTGCAGGTGCTTACTTTCTGAAAAACAACAACAACAAAACAACAACAACAAAAAACCTGCAGACTTTTCCCGTCTGGTCTTTGCTCTTGATTCTCATGCAGATCTGACTAAAAAGAATGAACAGTACCCATTACACAGCCTGAACGTTGGGATACATTGAAGTTTTTCTCCACTAGATTTACTAGTCCACTCTCCTTAATCTCTTATTTCCACAAAGTCTCAGGATATGCACAAAATAAAGGCAAATTTTCTACCTGGCTGTAACACACAAACCCTCTAATCTTATTGCTGACGTTGTGCTTATTTCAAATTAAGAACTCCTGAGCTTGGCCTTTATTTTTTTGCATTCCACACCCTGGTCTGAGTTCTGACCAGAATCTCCAAAAATGTTCAGCTTACAGCATCCTAGTCCTTAATTAGCTTGCATCTCCAATCCTATCAAAAGTCCTTCTTCACACCAGTTCCACAAGCTTCAAGCCACACAGTCACGTACGGTCAAAATTGATAAAATCTGTATTAGTCACTTTTTTTTAATCACTGGGACACAGTGTAGGAAAGCCATAATTTAAAGGAGAAGAGGTTTATTTGGCTTACAGTTTCCAGGGACTTAACCCTAAATTGGCTGACTACAATGGCAGAAATGCATGGTGGAAGGGTACTGTGGAGGGAAGCTGCTCATGCCATGGCATCCCGGAAGTGGGAGAAGATGGGGTAAGAATAAACCCTTCCAGGTCACGTCCCCTGTGACCCACCTCCAACCAGGCCCCATCTATGAATAGCACATTCAGCTACTGTACTCATCAATGGTTGAATCCACCAGTGAGTATAGTGCTCCCATAATCCAATTAATTTTACAAACACGTGCGACTTTTGCGGGACATTTTAGACCTAAACCAGAACAGACCTGTTTGGACTAAGCACAATCAGAAAAAGCTACCTAAGCACCGAGGCTTAGAACTACAAGAGGTAATGCTTTCATAGAAAAAGAGAAGGCTTTCAGAGATGATGGGAGGGCGTTTGTGAGCACCAAAAGAAATCATTTGTTTTAATTCTACAAAAAATAAATAGAGCTATAGGAGTTACAAAAAGAGGGCTCTTATGCATGATTGCCTAAAACCAATAACCCCTTCTAGCAGGAATAGCTGTTAAATATTTCATGAATTTGGCTTTCTTTTTTATTTGTCCTCACGATGATTAGTCTCAGTTTTTAAGGAATCTGCATAACTTTAATGCCTTTTATGAATCTCCACACTAATATACTAGACAGCTATCCCAATCATGCGGTACTCCAAGGCTCTCAGGAGTGAGGGCTGGATTAATCCAAGGAGGACTTGTAACTGATAGGGGAAAATGTTACTTAAGTCGATATTTAAATGGAAGAAATTTTATTTTAGAGATGAGCTGCTTCTCCAAGTTTCCTCATGTTTAAACCACCCTCCCCTATCTCCCAGTCCAGATGACTGGGAAGAACATGCAGATCCTGGCTCCAGGAGGAGGGAGTTTGGTTTCTAGGGAAGGAGCTGGGAGGAAAGAAGCTGAAGGTGTCGGAGGAATAGAGCAAGTTGGAGTTGTCTGTTGTCTCATCGTATTCCATCTCTCTTCTCTTTCTTACTCTTAAAAGCTCTTGCATACCTGGACCCAGTGAATGGTGATTTGTGGCAGTACAAGGCCCCATCTCATTGGAGTTAGCTTTGAATGAAGCCTTTTCCCATGTTATCAAGACTGTCATGCTTTCTGAGGAAGTAGTGAACAGCTAGACTTTAGCAGCCAGGAACAAAATGTCTCCAACTTGCGTGTGAGTTCATCATGGGGTGGTCTGTAATGCTCTTCTTTTCCTGGAATCTGAGGTGATTATGCGTTGAAGACAATGGCTCAAGATTTCTAGGAATCACTCCAAGGGTCTGTAATTTGATGTTGTAAAACTGGAAATCAGAAGTCCGTGAAAAGTTTAAAAATTAGCTACTTTTATTGTGGCGTCCTCAGTCTTGAACGGGGTTGAGAAAACTAGGTTAGTTTAGAGCCAACAAACCTTAGAATACAGACATTGTTTTAGGTGACTAACATTCATATATATGTATTGATCCGAATAGGGAAGTGATCCAAAGTTTTTAGGTAATAAGGGAACCATATAGAATAAAGGCAGAGATGCCAACTTCATTTTATGTTAGTTACTCATTGGGCATCTTCATTCTCACATTCTAGGGTCCTGGCACAATATCAATAACAGAAGTGAAGTTCAGAGATGGCTCAAATGATCGCAGCTCAGATTTGTGTCTTTTTAACATGGTTTGAACTTTTGGCTCTCTTCGATTGGCTGAGACTCAGCCTTTTGCTACAAGTATAAGTCACAGAGCTGGTTGGTGCCTCATTGTTAGGGCCAAGTTCAAATGTATGGAGGCAGCTTTAGGCTGAACCTACTGTCCATAAAGCAGAGTCCCTCATCAAACTCTTGAGTTCTCCCCTCTGGGTTTCTAAAGAACCTTAAATGATGTTTCTGAGGCACCTTTGTAGCCAACATGGTAAAGAGGTCTTTAAAGTTAAGATTTTTTTCTTTTAGAGATAAAGTACTTCTCCAAGCTTCCTCAATGGGAATGTAAACTGCCACCCCCATAGGCCTGATGCCAAGGAGAATTCAATTCAAGCCCTCTGGTCAATGCTTGGCTAAATCTACATACGGATATTTCCTGACTTCCGCTTTACTCCTTGTATAAATTGGAGTGCTTCTGTGTGTTTCCAGAGGAGGGCAGACTAACTGTCCTCCCCAATTTGGCCAAATTGTAAACAAAATCATTTTTCTATTTTAATGAGTTTTTCTCATACTTTGTTGTGAATGGACAACTCAGTCCAGTAATCCAGAGTTTTGCCTGACCGAGTCTTGCCTGGTAGTACTTTTACAAGAATTGGTCACCAAGATCCACAATGACCATGGCTATGTAAAACCCTAGAAAACATTTCTGTGAGTAGGGACAATTGTAATCCACCCAGTCCTTAATCAATACATATCTGCAAGTTTCATCCCCTTACCTCTGTGTGTCTCTCTGTTCAGTGTCACTTTCCTCTGCTTTATTTTCCTCTGTAGCATTCTCATCAAGTTTTTATTTTTTTGTTTTGTTTTAACTGTTATTTGTTTGTTATTGGGCTCTCCTAATTGGAAGTCAGCTCTCTGAGGGCAAGATTTTGTGCCCAGCACAGATCATGGTAAGTGATAACTAAGTATTTGTTGGTATATGAGTCCCCATTCTATAGGGGAAGAATCTAAGGTTCAGGAAGATCATGTCTCCAGGGCAAAGTTATGCAGTGGATTCAGATGCATTTCTTTCTTCATTAAAAACCCAATTTGCCCCCAAAGCCTAAACCTGGTGCTCCCACCAGGCAATGTGCTGTGTAGTTGTAATCTCAGCTATTTGAGAAGCTAAGGCAGGAGGATTGTTTGAGTCCAGGAATTTGAGGCAAGCCTAAGTAACATAATGAGACCAAACAACAAAATGAAACAGAATAACACAAAACTCGGTGTTCCCATATGACAGCTCAATTCCATGCATAGGTATATAAGCAAAAGGGATGAAAAGAAAGCAAGTGTTTACATAAATACTTGGGCATGAACTCCCATTGCAGCAATAATCCCTATGACAATATATAGGTCAAAGGAAGTCCCCCAAAGAGTCAATGGGGACTTCAACTTGGCCTGCCATGTAAGTAACTCGTGTTATGGAAAAAAAAATTTCAGGACATGTCAGTAGGAGGAATAGACACTTTTTTTAGGCAGAGTTTGATAGTAAGGGAAGACTCCAGCTAAAGTAACAGGAGGGGACTCACTCTGATGCAGGGCTTCAGACAGCTCACTCACAAAAGCAGGATACCAGCTTTTAAGAATCAACTCAGATTGGCCAGTATCCAGTCAGTTACGCTGTCAGTTCTGGTTTCCATAGCTCTGGAGGCAACTTTATGGCCTAGGAGACAATTTCTTTTTTACATGATTGCATGGTGCAGAAGTAGTTCTGTTCCAGTTCACATTATGGGGTAATTGCTCTTGCCTGGAAGGAGGAGATTTCATCACAGGGTGTTCCAAAAAGCTCTGTTTTTTTCTGGAATCTGAGGTGACTACAGTACAATGGCTGACATAGTACAATGGCTGGAAACTTCTAGGCAACCCTGTAGGGAGGTCTGGCACTGGAAATTATCCTGCAGTTTATCTTAGACATTCTTATATTGGATTCTTCAGCCTTGAATGGGAAGGAGATAGATTGGGTAAATTTAGGGTTAATAAAAGTAATACAGACTGCCTGAGTGATGAGCATGCATACCTGTCGAGATGAGAAGGTATCTTTCCTCAAGTTTTAACATAATAAGGGATAAAAAATTAAGTATATTGTCTCTTTTCTACCTATGTTTATTTTATCTGTCCTAAATGAACAGTAGCCAAAAATCCCCAGAAACATGAATGTCTGGAGACCAATGAGCAGATAAATAAAATGTAGTATAAGCATACAATGCAGTATTATTTGGCAATAAAAAGGAACGAAATACTAAACGTGCTCTGACATGACTAAGGCCTAACATTATAAGTGAATAAAGCCTGTCAAAAAGACACATATTCTATGATTCCATTTATATAAAATATCCAGAATAAGCAAATCCGCAGAGCTCAAAGTAGATTAGCATTTGTCAGGGTACTGAGGGAATGGAGTTAGAGGAGTAATATTTAATAGGTATAGGAATTTGGGGAGAGAGTGATGAAAATGTTGCACAGTAGTCTGTGATTATAGTTGTACAACTCTGTGAATATACTGAAAACCACTGAACTGTACACTTTAAACAGGTAAATTGGATGGCGTATGAGTTATAGCTCAATAGACAAGCTACAAGGACAAAAAACTTCAGAGTTCTATGCTCATGGTAGTGGTAAGATGTTCAGCAGAGCAGGCATACTCTGGGTGTGGTGGTGGATGTATATAATCACAAGTACTTGGGAAACTGAGGCAGGTGGATTGCAAATTTGTGGCCATCCTGGCCCACTCAGTGAGAACTTGCCTGGGAAAAAAAATAAATGGCTTGCGATTCAGATCCATCATAGACTGCTTCCCTAGAATATGCAAAGCCATATTTGCATATTTGCACTCAGGGTTCAATCCCCAGTACCACACACAGACACACAGACACACAGACAGACACACACACACACACACACACACACACTAAATAAATAGAAAAGAAAGAATAAAGAGAAAGAAAGAAATACAGAAAGACAGACAGATAGACATTGCTCTCTTTCCTCACATCTGGAGGGTGAAGTAGACAGAAATCACTGATCACAAAAGTGAATTTGTCATCAGACAGTGTCAACTCAGTCCAAGCAGGTCCTTGACATCTCACTGAAAATAAATTCAGGGTGCATGCGTGAAAGGCATGGCCAGATTTATGAGGCAATTTGAAAGTCAGAGAAAATGGCACAGAATTTCTGCTCGAGGAGCCGAAGGAGGCACAGCTCTGATGAGAATCATACTGGCTCATTAACGAAGGGAAGAGAACAGCTTTTATGGCGTTGCTGGAGTGGGCGAGGGTCCAATCGATCATTATCAGCTTTGGTTTTGCAAGATGGCTCCAGGAGAAGTCCTTATCTCTTCAGGCACAATGACTCTGTTGGAATCCAAGACGACTGCAGGTATAGGACGAAGACTGGACTTTTAGGTGGTCACTGGCAGGTGAATGCCTCTGTAAATCTTTGTCCTCAGTGTTAAAGGGCATGAGATGGGTTCTGTAAATTTTCGGGTAAGCAACTGTGCATTGGCAGCTTTTAGACAGACACTCCCTAAATGATTAACATGCTTGTATGCAGAGCTGCGCAGGGATCTGACTTAAAGTTTTAAGGTGATAAAAAGACAGATGCGAAATTAAGATAAAATGCCAAGCTTTATCTTGCTTTTAGTTACCAATTGGACATCTCAAGGCTCGAGTGAAAAGTCACTGTGAAAGTAGCTTTTATGTCCTTGACTTCCTCAGAAGAAAACCCAATTAAGATTTTAATAAGTAACATATTAAGAGACCAGGAGTTTATTAGCTCCCTGCCTCTCCTTGAGGATCCCCAACACTTTTATTTTCTTACCTAGTTTAATTCTGGAGGGCATCCTGGCTTTAAGGATGAACCTGGTATTTTGAGGTTGGAAAGTTTGTTTGGGAGAGTGAAGGAGTAGGGAAGAGTACATATGATACTTTTGGTGGGTAACAGACCCTGAGTTGGGGCCCATGTGCACACATGCTCTTTGTCCCCAAAGAGGTCCTCCAATTCAGGCTTGTGGGATACGTTAAGGAGAGGGCAGAATATAACCTGTGGGGCAAGTATGTGTGGCATATGCCTAGTTGATACTGAGAAAGTTTTAGTGGAGGAAGTAGTACACACAAAAAGACCATCCAGGACCCCTGTTCCACGGTACTCCATTCCCACATGTCCACCCAAACGAAGGAGTAGGCTTTCTATATTGTCAACTCTCTTGAAGTGGCCATTGCCCTCTCCTTGGGGGGATGGCATCATGAGTCACTGATGCAATGCTTTTTACTTTCCAAAAGGCCAAGTGACAGCCAAACCAGGCAGATCATCAAAGGTGGTCCCGCTTTGTAATCAGGGATCTATGAATGTGACTTAATTTTGCAACAGGGTATATGCATATGTGATTGATGTTTCAATCCTAAAGAAATTGCTAGGCTCTAAATCCAACTCAAGTATCATAGTTAGCAAAGAGATGTACTAATTTATGACTCAAGCTGGTTCTTTTTTCCTTTTGGAATTGTGGAACAAATAACTGAGTGAGTGCTTATCGCAGGAAGGTTTAATCTTGGCCAAAGTACAGGAGAAAGGAGAAACAAGCTCACCAAGCAGCCTCTTGATGGTGGAGGTTGGGGGCAATCAGAGATATGAAAGTAATGAAAGGGAGATATAGTCTAATAAAATGGAGGAATATGCATGTTTTTTCTAAGGATGGGTGGGTAGAGATTTTCCAGAAATTCATCTGATGTCCCTTTTTGCTCTTTTTATGGTTATTTCCATTCATTATCATGTTATCATGGCTGTTTTCAGCAGTCATGGCACTGGGGATGTTTTATTTGGCATGTAGATGGTACTATAATGAAGTTACAGGTGGTTTGGCAGTCACTCTGGAAGCTATCAAGAGCCAACTGATTTTTTTTTTAACAGGAGGGCAACAATGGTTAATAAATTATGCATTGTTATCTTTAAATTAGTTACTCAGGGTACAAGGTATCAGCATTCAATTGTCCAAACATTACTGGCATAAACCTTTCTCTTCAATGAACTAAGCAAAATTAGTAGTGTATCTATCTTAACCCTCTTATATATAAATACAATTTTTTTCTTTTCCCTTCTTTCTTTTCCCCATTCCCCCATCTCAGACTCTCTTTCCTTTTGACCAGTTTCTTTCTGATTCATCATATCTATTGTACATTTTGGATCTTATTTACTCTTTCAGTTTCTCACACTAGGGAGACAATACGATGTTTGCACGTGTGCGTGTGGCCAATTTCACTTATGAGTATTTTCTTGAGCTGCATCCATTTACCTATAAAAGTCTCCAGTTTATCCTTCTTTATGGCTGAGTAGTACTCCATTGTATAAAAATACCACATCTTTTTTATCCATTCCTCGGTTGATTGGCATTTGGGTTGCTTCCAAGATCTGGCTATTACAAATTGTGCTGCTATAAACATGGGTGCACATATATTGCTGTGGTACCATGTTTTTAATTCTTCTGGGAAGATACCCAGAAGGGGAATAGCCGGGTCAAATGGGACCTCCAATCCTAGTTTTTTGAGGAATCTCCACACTGATTTCCACAGTGGCTGCACCAGTCGACACTCCCACCAACAGTGGAGAAGGATTCCTTTTTCCCCACAGCCCCTCCACCATTTGTTATTAGTTGATTTCTTGGTAATAGCCATTCTTTCTGGGGTGAGATGGAATCTCAGTGTTGTTTTAATTTGCATCTCTCGAATGACTAGTGATGTTGCACATTTTTTTGTATATTTATTTGCCATTTGTATTTCTTCATCTGAGAAATGTGTATTCATCTCAGATGTCCATTTTTGGATTGGGTCTTTAAATTTGGGAGGTCTGATTTTTTTGAGTTCTTTGTATGTTCTCGATAGTAATCCTTTGTCTGAGGAACAGCTGGCAAACATTTTTCCCACGTTGTGGGTTGTCTTTTCACTCTGTTGGTGGTTTCCCTTGCTGTGCAAAAGCTTTTTAATAACATGAGATCCCAGTTGTTGATTCTTTGTGATAGTTCCTGTGTGGTTGAGGTTTTAGTCATAAAGTCTTTGCCTACACCAAAGTCTTGAAGAAGGGTTTTACCTATCCTACTTTCCAGCAGATTTAATATTTCTGTTTTAATATTTAGATTTCTGATCCATTTTGAATTTAGTTTAGTGCATGGTGAAAGATATGGGTCTAGTTTTAATCTTTGGCATGTGCAGAGCCAGTTTTTCCAGGACCATTTATTTAAGAGGGTATCTTTCTTCCAGTGAATGTGTTTGGCACCTTTGTCAAAGATAAGGTGGCTTAGTATGTCTGGAGTTTTTTCTGCATCTTCTAATCTGTTCCATTGATCTTCAGGTCTGTTTTTTTGCCAGTACCACACTGTTTTTATCACAGTAGCTTTATAGTATAATTTCAAGTCGGGGATTGTGATGCCCCCTGCCTTGCCTTTGTTGCCCAGAATTGCCTTTGCTATTCTAGGTCTCTTCTGATTCCAAATGAATTTTAGGATTGTTTTCTCTAATTCTGTGAGATATGCTGTTGGAATTTTGATTGGAATTGCATTAAATCTGTGTAACAATTTTGGAAGTATGGCCATTTTCACTACATTCGTTCTTCCTATCCAGGAGCAAGGGATATCTTTCCATTTTCTGATATTCTCTTCAATCTCCTTTTTCAGAGTACTGCAGTTTTCAGTGTAGAGGTCTTTTACATCCTTTGTGAGGCTGATTCATAGGTATTTCATTTTTTTGGATGTTATTGTGAAAGGTATTTTTTCCCTAATTTCTCTTTCAGTAAGCTGGTTATTTGTGTACAGAAAGGCTATTGATTTTTGAGAACTGACTTTGTATCCAGCTACACTACTGAATTTGCTTATTAACTCGAGCAATTTTTTAGTGGAGTTTTTGGGGTCTTCTATGTAGAGTATCACGTCATCTGCAAATAATGATAATTTAACTTCTTCCTTTCCAATCATTATTCCTTTTATTTCTTTCTCTTGTCTAATTGTTCTGGTCAAAGTTTCCAGGACTATGTTGAATAAGAGTGGGGACAGGGGACATCCTTTTCTTGTTCCTGATTTTAGAGAGAGAGCTTTCAGTTTTTGTCCATTTAGTATGATATTGGCTGTTGGTTTGTCATAGATAGCTTTTATCAGATGGAGATAAAGACCATCTATTCCAATTCTGTATGATTTTTATCATGAATAGGTTCTGGACTTTGTCAAAAGCTTTTTCTGCATCTATTGAGATGATTATATGATTTCTGTCTTTGGTTCTGTTAATATGGTGTATTACATTTATTGATTTACATATATTGAACCATCCCTGCATCCCTGGGATGAATCCAACTTGGTCATGGTATATAATCTTCTTGATGATTTGTTATATTCTGTTTGCCAGTATCTTATTGAGGATTTTTGCATCTATGTTCATTAGGGAGATTGGCCTGTAGTTCTCTTTCTTAGTTGGGTCCTTCTCTGGTTTTGGTATCGGGGTAATGCTTGCTTCCAGGAATGAATTTGGGAGTATCATTTCCCTTTCGATTTCATTAAAAAGTTTGAGAAATATTGGTGTTAGGACTTCTCTAAATTTCTTATAGAATTCGGCAGTGAACCCATCAGGGCCTGGGCTTTTCTTTGTTGGGAGGTTTTGAATTACATCTTCAATTTCATTGGTTGATATTGGTTTATTTAGGATTTTTATATCTTCTTGATTCAGTTTTGGTAATTCATACGTATCTAGGAATCTGTCCATTTCTTCTGCATTTTTCATCTTAGTAGAATCTAAATTTTAAAAATAGGTATAGATGATCTTCTGGATTTCTGCAGGGTCTGTCGTGATATCGCCCTTTTCATTTTCAATTGCATGGATTTGAGTCTTTTCTTTTCTTTTTTTTAATAAGTTTGGATAAGGGTTTGTCAATCTTATTTATTCTTTCAAAGAACCAATTCTTTGATTCATTGATTCTTCGTATTGTTTTTTAGTCTCCAATACATTAATTTCTGCTCTGATCTTTATAATTTCCTCCCTTGTATGAGCTTTTGGCTTAGCCTGCTCTTTTTTCCTAGAAGTTTGAGGTTCGCCATTAAGTTGTTTATTTGCGCTTCCTCTATTCTCCTGATATAGGAATTTAAGGCTATAAATTTCCCTCTTTGGACTGCCTTCACTGTATCCCATAAGTTCTGGTATGTTGTACTGTCACTATCATTCAGTTGTAGAAATTGTCTAATTTCTTCTTTAATTTCATCTGTGACCCATTGGTTGTTCAGAAGGGTGCTGTTTAATTTCCATGTGTTTAGGAAGTTTTTGTGATTTCTTTTGCCATTGATTTCTAATTTCATTGCACTATGATCTGATAATATGCATGGGATAATTTCAATTCCTTTGCATTTACTTAAGCAGGTTTTATGAGCTAGTATGTGGTCTATTTTGGAGAACGTCCCATGTGCAGCTGAGAAGAATGTGTATTCTGATGTTGTGGGGTGGAACACTCTGGAGACATCTACTAAGTCCATTTGTTCCAAAGTTTGGTTCATTTCTAATATTTCATTATTGATTTTTTGTCTAGTTGATCTGTCTTTTTGTGACAGTGGAGTATTGAGAACCCGCAATATAATTGTATTAGTGCTTATTTGATTTTTCATGTCCTTTAATACTTGTTTTATATAGTTGGGTGCACTGGTATTTGTTGCATATATATTTATGATCGTTATCTCTTCCTCTTGGATTGTTCCCTTTACAAGGATGTAATGACCGTCTTTATCTCTCTGAATCATTCTTGGCTTGAAATTCACTTTGTCTGCAAAAAGAATAGCTACCCCTGCTTTTTTCTGGGTTCCTGTTGCATGGAGTATTGTTTTCCATCCTTTGACTTTCAGTCTATGAATTTCTTTTTGAATTAAATGTGTTTCTTATATGCAGCATATTGTTGGATCTTGCTTCTTGATCCAATTTGCCAGTCTGTGCCTTTTGATTGGTGAATTGAGACCATTAACATTGATGGTTAAAACTGATATGTATTGACTTATACCTGTCATGTTATTTTCCTGTTGTTGGTTCCCCCTCTTCCCCCCCACCCCCATTTAGTTATCTGCCCTGCCTGGTGGATTCCTTCTGTTGGGGTTCCTGGAGTTATAGTCCTTGTTATCTCATTCTAGAATGTCCTTCAAAACATTTTGGAGTGCTGGTTTGGTGGTCATAAATTCTCTCAGATGTTTTTTGTCATGGAAGTATTTTATTTCTCCATCAATTTTGAAAGATAGTTTTGTGGGGTACATCAATCTGGGTTGGAAGTTATTTTCCTTTAGAGCTGGAAATATGTCATTCCAAGCTCTTCTTGACTTGAGGGTTTGTGCTGAAAAGTCCACTGTGATTCTGATGGGCTTTCCTTTATAGGTGATTTGTCTCTTTTCCCTAATAGCTATTAAGATTCTGCTCTTCTGTTGAATTTCTGGGGTCTTGACTATGATATGTCTGGCTGAAGTTCTTTTTGATCATGGCTAATTGGAGTTCTATAAGCCTCATTTATATGAAGATCAAATTCTTTTTCTCTACCAGGGAAATTCTCTGTGATAATGTCTGTGAACAGGGTCCTGATGTCATTTATGCTATCTCCTGCTTTTTCATTGATTCCAATTAATCTTAAGTTATTTCTCTTTGTGTGATCTAGCAGTTGCTGGATTGATATTTCATGGTCCCTTGTTATTTTTAAGAATTCTTTCTTTTCATGATCACTAATTGCAAGCCTGTCTTCTATATCTGAGATCCTGTCCTCACATTGGCTTAATCTGCTACATATACTTTCAATGAAATTTTTGTTCTCCTGAATATCTGCTTGAATCTGCTTTATGGAGTCCATTTCTTTCCTGTGCTGAGCATTCATGGTTTCCATTATTTCCTTAAGCTAGTCTATTTTTTTGTCTGTGTCTGCTCTAGCGTCCTTAAGCATGGTCTTCATTGTGGACATTATCTCTGCAGTTACCTGAGAAATAATTTCTGATTTAAATTTTTCCAGAGCCTCATTCAACTGCTTTGTTGTTACCAGTTCAGAGATGTCAGGTGGGTGGCTTTTGGTTTGTCGCACTTCATTGCCCCCTGGGTCTGCCTTTGGTGAATTGGATGTGCGGGGTTGCATCTTGTTTAAGTGTCGTCTCATTTTCTTTTCTTTCTTTAGTTTATTTCCTCGGGTGATGTTTGTAAATTACCTATGGTACGTTGCTTTATTGCTAGTGTTTAAAATCCTTAGGAGATGACTACTTCTCTGTGGTATCTGCCAGGCATAGTTTATTTTTGGGTTTTGAGCCTGCTGCAAGATCCTACCTCTTCAATTTGTTGGGCATGAGAAGTTGCTGCCTGTTTGGCCCAGTCCTTGGTTCTTTGGTACTGTGCCACTGTATTTTCTGTGACCCTTAGTCAATCTCAGTCATGGAATACCAGGAAGAAAAGCTGTTTAGAACAATTATGTCACTTTTGGCTATAATGGTACCTAAAGCATCAAACACAGCCTAGAAAATGACAGTCTGAGCTAACCAGTTATTTGCCACTTTTAACCATGTAAAGTAGAGTTGTGGTTATATAACAAAATCTAAAACACACCAGAAAAATTATATGCAGTATATAAGTCCTTAATATGTCAATTTTGCCCTCAGGAGTTTAAATTTAAAATGAGTTAAGGAGGAGATATAGAATTGGGAGAAGAGGAAGGAATTAGATGTGTAGCAGGAGGACAAAGAGGGATCCCGTTGACATTGGGAAACTGGTGCAGAAGACTGGTGGGAAAAAGAGAAGGAAGGGATAAAAGGAAGAACAGATCAGAACCACAATCGCAAGGAGGTTAGAGGCTGTGTTTACACTTATATAAAAACCAGATAGAATAATGAAGCAAAAAGCAAACAGACAAACAAAAACAAAAAACGAAGACAAGAACAACAAAATAAGCAAACAAACAAACAAACAAAAAACCCACACACACAAAAAAGAATCAGTTCCAGGTGTTGACTCTGCTGTAGGCAGGCACCGTGTGGTGACAGAGTCCTGTTCTGTGCAGGTCTCTCCCAGCAAGCCAGGAGCAGCCCTTTGGCGCGGCAGTGGGCAGTAGCCTGTACTCTCCGGCGGAGACCAGGCTCATTTGCCTGCCGCCATCAGCGCACTTTCCGTGGGCCTGAGAGCCCCGCTGCAGCGCTGAGTTCCGAGCAATGTTTCGCTGCCTCCCCCCCCGAATGGCACCCGGCCAGTTGCCCTCTCGTGCACGGGACAGCTGTGCCTCCGAGGCGCTCATCGCTAGCCAGCGCAGTCCTTCACTGCTCCCCTGTCTCGCGATCCTCCACGGAGGCCCCCGGGGGCGCCGGCTGTCACTGTGTGTCTGCAAATTTGAACTTCTGTCGCGCCATGGTTCCTGGCACAGGGAGAAGTCGCCCACGGTCTCCTCCTTCCTCTTCCTCAAAACCATTCTTCACTCGGGTCCAAACTGTGCCTCAGAACTTTCCTGGGTCCAGGGGAGCCACCTCCCTCCCTCCTGTGCTCTCCCAGTCACTATATTCTGGTGGCCCAACAGCAACTTTTAGAGAGTTTTGCTGCCTGCTTCTTACAAATCCGCCATCTTTTTTCCCTCTCGATCCAACTGATTTTGACTAACCCACCCGGTCTTTAGGCCTACTGACCTCAAAGAAAAAATTACTGTGGTGTGGAAATTCACCTACATTACCAACATAGTACACTGAGTAATACAGAGGCACACAGAGTTAGAGCAGAAGGCCATGTGAGAATAGAGCTGAGAACAATGTAGCCCATGATAACCTGGAGCTGAGAGATGCTGGGACAAGCAAGAAAGGACTATAACTCTCCCAGCCTCTGAAGAGAGTGAGACCCTATCTACACCTTTGTTTTGGACTCCTGACCTCTAGAATGATCAGAAAATATATTTCTGTTGTTTTAAGCTGTCTAGTTTGTGGAAATTTGTTTTGAAGCAATAAGATACTAACACACCTCCTTCACTACTGAGAAGCCTTACTGGAAGCATAATTGAAAATGGGCAGGTATGGTGGTGCACACCTGTGATTGCAGCACTTGGGAGGCTGATGCAGGAGGATTGCTGGGAGTTTGAAGCCAGACTGGTCTACATAGTGAGTTCAAGGCCTGGACTAAATAGTGAGATGTCTCAAAAAACAAAACCAAAACAAAACAAAAATTCTCCAACCTTTTGGATTCTAGTCTGTGAGATGGGGCTATCTGGAGAACCTGAGAAGGGATGGGAGGGTTTGATGAGCTGATGAGGTGTGTTAGTCACCATTCTACTCTTGGAACAAAATACCTAACACAAGCAATTTAAAAGAAGAGAGGTTCATTTTGGCTCACATTTTCAGAGGTTTCAGTCTGTGGTCAAATTGTTCCCAGGTCAGAACATCATGGTGGAGGAGAGACTGTAGCCTCATGGTAGCCAGGAAGCAGAGTGAGGAGGGAAAAGCCAGAGAGAGAAGAAGGGGCTGGTGTCATGATAAACCTTTCAAAGGCACACCCCACCAACCCCCAACCTCTAACTCAATGTCACTTCCTAAGAGCTCATTCAGCTACTAGCTTATCAATCAATTAATTCACTGATTAAGTTAATGTCCTCATGATCCAAACATTTCTCAAGGCTTCGCTTCTGTAGACTTGAGACTTTTGGTGGACATTTTAGATCTAAGCCAAAACGTGGCTCAGAGAGAAAAGTTCTCAGAGAGAGACGGCTTCTCATTTGGTAGTATGTATGTACGTGTGTATGTATGTGTGTGTGTGTGTATGTAGTTTTTGCAGAGTTGAGGGTCGTATTGAGGGTTGCAGGTGTGCTTAGCAAGCATTCTATCTCTGAACTACACCCCCATCCTGGTAGTGAGGATTGAAATGATATAAACCACCCTGTGTATCAGTAGATAACACATCTGAAAGTTCTGCTAGCCGTTGATTGAAAATATTTAAAAAATTGAATACATGTTGAGCATGCATTTCCTAAAGAGTCATCATTTCCTAAAGAGTATAGGATAACGACAAGTTATATAGCATTTACTTTGTATTAGGTATTAGAAGTAACCTAGATATGATTCAAAGTATAAGGAAGAGGCTAGGGAAGTAGTTTAGTGGTAGAGCACTTGTCTAATATGCACAGCTCCTTAGGTTTAATTCCCAGCCCTGCTAAAATATGAAGTATCCAGGAGGATGTGCTTAAGAGCAAGCTGTTTTATACAAGGATCTTTAATATCGGTGGATTTTGTCACCTACAAAGGCTCTTAGAATCCATCCTCCTTTGGTACTGGAAACTGCATTATCCAAAAGGTGTTGCTCTAACTACTTCTGCCCCTGCAAAAACACTTTGGTACTTTAGAAGCTCCAGCCACAAGCTTTTGTTTGTGACTGTAAAGACAGTGCCTTGGCTCATCAGGGCTTTCAAGTCCACATTGTAGGAAATGATGTTGGCGATAACACCACGATGATGCCATTTTCACTAAAGATAGTTAAAAGGATGAAGATTGTCAGAGTGGGGAGACACACAGACACTGGAAGAGGATCTGCTATGCGACATTAGGCAATTTGTTTAACTTTTTTTTTTTTTAAAGAGAAGAAAAAACAAAACAAATCAAAAGAAGAACAAATTTTCAAAACAACATAATAGAAGGGTAACAATGGTTAATACATTACGTATTACTATCTTTAAGTTAGTTATTCAGGATACCAGACATTAGCATTCAATTGTCCAAACATTATTGGCACAAACCTTACTCTTCAATGAACTAAGTAAAATTGGTAGTGTATCTATCTTAACCATCTTATATATATATATATATATACAATTTTTTTTCCCTTTCCCTTCTTTCTTTTCCCTATTCCAGTCTTTCTTTCCTTTTGACCAGTTTCTTTTTGATTCACCATGTCTATTGTACATTTTGGATCTTATTTACTCTTTCAGTTTCTCATACTAGAGAGACAATACGATGCTTACACATGTGCTTCTGGTTTATTTCACTTATGAGTATTTTCTCGAGTTGCATCCATTTACCTATAAAAGTCTCCAGTTTATCCTTCTTTATGGCTGAATAGTACTCCATTGTATAAAAATACCACATCTTTCTTATCCATTCCTCAGTTGATGGGCATTTCGGTTGTTTCCAAGATCTGGCTATTACAAATTGTGCTGCTATAAACATGGGTGCACATATATCACTGTGGTACGATGTTTTTAATTCTTCTGGGAAGATGCCCAGAAGGGGAATAGCTGGGTCAAATGGGACCTCCAACCCTAGTTTTTTGAGGAATCTCCACACTGACTTCCACAGTGGCTGTACCAGTCGACACTCCCACCAACAGTGAAGAAGGGTTCCTTTTTCCCCACATCCCCTCCAGCATTTGTTATTAGTTGATTTCTTTATAGTAGCCATTCTTTCTGGGGTGAGATGGTATCTCAGTGTTGTTTTAATTTGCATCTCTCGAATGACTAGTGATGTTGCACATTTTTTTGTATATTTATTTGCCATTAGTATTTCTTCATCTGAGAAATGTGTATTCATCTCAGATGCCCATTTTTGGAGTGGGTCTTTAAATTTGGGAGGTCTGATATTTTTGAGTTCTTTATATGTTCTCGATAGTAATCCTTTGTCTGAGGAACAGCTGGCAAACATTTTTTCCCACATTGTGGGTTGTCTCTTCACTTTGTTGGTGGTTTCTCTTGCTGTGCAAAAGCTTTTTAATAAGATGAGATCCCAGTTATTGATTCTTTGGGATAGTTCCCGTGCGGTTGAGTTTTTATTCATAAAGTCTTTGCCTACACCAATGTCTCCAAGGGTTTTACCTATCCTACCTTCCAGCAGATTTAATGTTTCTGTTTTAATATTTAGATCTCTGATCCATTTTGAATTTAGTTTAGTGCATGGTGAAAGATATGGGTCTAGTTTTAATCTTCGGCATGTGTAGAGCCAGTTTTTCCAGCACCATTTATTAAAGGGGCTATCTTTCTTCCAGCGAATGTGTTTGGCACCTTTGTCAAAGATAAGGTGGCTTAGTGTGTCTGGGGTTGTTTCAGCATCTTCTAATCTGTTCCATTGATCTTCAGGTCTGTTTTTTTGCCAGTACCACACTGTTTTTACACAGTAGCTTTATAGTATAATTTCAAGTCAGGGATTGTGATGCCCCCTGCCTTGCGTTTGTTGCCCAGAATTGCCTTTGCTATTCTAGGTCTCTTCTGATTCCAAATGAATTTTAGGATTGTTTTCTCTAATTCTGTGAGATATGCTGTTGGAATTTTGATTGGAATTGCATTAAATTTGTATAACAATTTTGGGAGTATGGCCATTTTCACTATATTGGTTCTTCCTATCCAGGAGCAAGGGATATCTTTCCATTTTCTGATATCCTCTTCAATCTCCTTTTTCAGAGTACTGTAGTTTTCAGTGTATAGGTCTTTTACATCCTTTGTGAGGTTGATTCCTAGGTATTTCATTTTTTTGGATGTTATTGTGAAAGGTATTGTTTCCCTAATTTCTCTTTCAGTAAGTTTGTTATTTGTGTACAGGAAGGCTATTTACTTCTGAGTATTGACTTTGTATCCAGCTACACTACTGAATTTGCTTATTAAATGTAGCAGTTTTTTAGTGGAGTTTTTGGGGTCTTCTGTGTAGAGTATCATATCATCTGCAAATAATGATAATTTAACTTCTTCCTTTCCAATCATTATTCCCTTTATTTCTTTCTCTTGTCTAATTGCTCTGGCTAAAGTTTCCAGAACTATGTTGAATAAGAGTGGGGACAGTGGACATCCTTGTCTTGTTCCTGATTTTAGAGGGAAGGCTTTCAGTTTTTGGCCATTTAGTATAATATTGGCTGTTGGTTTGTCATAGATAGCTTTTACCAGGTTGAGATAAAGACCCTCTATTCCAATTTTCTGTAGGGTTTTTATCATGAATAGGTGCTGGACTTTGTCAAAAGCTTTTTCTGCATCTATTGAGATGATCATGTGATTTTTGTCTTTGGTTCTGTTAATATGGTGTATTACATTTATTGATTTACGTATGTTGAACCATCCCTGCATCCCTGGGATGAATCCAACTTGGTCATGGTGTATAATCTTGATGATTTGTTGGATTCTGTTTGCCAGTATCTTATTAAGGATTTTTGCATCTATGTTCATTAGGGAGATTGGCCTGTAGTTCTCTTTCTTAGTTGGGTCCTTCTCTGGTTTTGGCATCAGGGTAATGCTTGCTTCCAGGAATGAATTTGGGAGTATTGCTTCCCTTTCAATTTCATTGAAAAGTTTGAGAAGTAGGGGCGTTAGGTCTTCTCTAAATTTCTTGTAGAATTCGGCAGTGAATCCATCAGGGCCTGGGCTTTTCTTTGTTGGGAGGTTTTTAATTACATCTTCAATTTCATTGGCTGATATTGGTTTATTTAGGATTTTTAAATCTTCTTGATTCAGTTTTGGTAATTCATATGAATCTAGGAATCTGTCCATTTCTTCTGCATTTTCCATCTTAGTAGAATCTAAATTTTCAAAATAGGTATAGATGATCTTCTGGATTTCTTCAGGGTCCGTCGTGATATCACCCTTTTCATTTTCAATTGCATGGATTTGAGTCTTTTCTTTTCTTTTTTTAATAAGGTTGGATAAGGGTTTGTCAATCTTATTTATTCTTTCAAAGAACCAACTTTTTGCTTCATTGATTCTTTGTATTGTTTTTTTATTCTCCAATACGTTAATTTCTGCTCTGATCTTTATAATTTCCTCCCTTGTACGGGCTTTTGGCTTAACCTGCTCTTCTTTTTCTAGAAGCTCGAGGTTTGCCATTAAGTTGTTTATTTGCGCTTGCTCTATTTTCCTAATATAAGTATTTAATGCTATAAATTTCCCTCTTAGGACTGCTTTCATTGTATCCCATAAGTTTCGGTATGTTGTACTGTCATTATCATTCAGTTCTAGAAATTGTCTAATTTCTTCTTTAATTTCATCGGTGACCCATTGGTTGTTCAGGAGGGTGCTGTTTAATTTCCATGTGTTTAGGGAGTATTTGTGATTTCTTTCGCCGTTGATTTCCAATTTCATTGCACTATGGTCTGATAATATGCATGGGATAATTTCAATTCCTTTGCATCTACTTAAGCAGGTTTTATGAGCTAGTATGTGGTCTATTTTGGAGAACGTCCCATGTGCAGCTGAGAAGAATGTGTATTCTGATGTTGTGGGGTGGAACACTCTGTAGACATCTACTAAGTCCATTTATTCCAAAGTTTGGTTCAGTTCTATTATTTCATTATTGATTTTCTGTCTAGTTGATCTGTCCTTTTGTGACAGTGGAGTATTGAGATCTCCCAATATAATTGTATTAGTGCTTATTTGATTTTTCATGTCCTTTAGTACTTGTTTTATATAGTTGGGTGCATTGGTATTTGACGCATATATATTTATGATCGTTATCTCTTCCTCTTGGATTGTTCCCTTTACAAGGATGTAATGACCGTCTTTATCTCTCTGAATCCTTCTTGGCTTGAAGTTCACTTTGTCTGCAAAAAGAATAGCTACCCCTGCTTTTTTCTGGGTTCCTGTGGCATGGAGTATTGTTTTCCATCCTTTGACTTTCAGTCTATGAATTTCTTTTTGAATTAAATGTGTTTCTTGTATACAGCATATTGTTGGATCTTGCTTCTTGATCCATTTTGCCAGTCGGTGCCTTTTGATTGGTGAATTGAGACCGTTAACATTGATGGTTAAAACTGATATGTATTGACTTATACTTGTCATGATATTTTCCTATTGTTGGTTCCCACTCTTTGTTTTTCCCCTTTCCTGCTATTTAATTATCTGCCCTGCCTGGTGGATTCCTTCTGTTGGGGTTCCTATCTCTTTCTAGAATGTCTTTCAGAACATTTTGGAGTGCTGGTTTGGTGGTCATAAATTTTCTTAGATGTTCTTTGTCATGAAAGTATTTTATTTCTCCATCAATTTTGAAAGATAGTTTTGCGGGGTACATCAATCTGGGTTGAAAATTATTTTCCTTTAGAGCTTGAAATACGTCACTCCAAGCTCT
Organism: Erethizon dorsatum; assembly: GCA_028451465.1. Taxonomy (NCBI): domain Eukaryota; kingdom Metazoa; phylum Chordata; class Mammalia; order Rodentia; family Erethizontidae; genus Erethizon; species Erethizon dorsatum. The sequence continues at coordinate 126,085,971 of CM051827.1, read as the reverse complement.
TCTTGAATTGAGGGTTTGTGCTGAAAAGTCAGCTGTGATTCTGATGGGTTTTCCTTCATAGGTGATTTGTCTCTTCTCCCTAACAACTTTTAAGATTCTGCCCTTCTGTTGAATTTCTGGGATCTTGACTATGATATGTGTGGCTGAAGTTTTTTTTTTGATCATGTCTAGTTGGTGTTCTAAAAGCTTCACTTATTGGGGGGTCAAATTCTTTTTCTCTTCCAGGAAAGTTCTCCCTAATAATGTCTTTGAACAAGGTTTTAATGTCATTTATGCTATCTCCTGCTTTTTCATTTATTCCAATTATTCTTAAGTTGTTTATCTTTGAGTCATCTAGCAGCTGCTGAATTGATTTTTCATGGTCCCTTGCTGTTTTTAAGAATTCTTTCTTTTCATGATTACTAATTGCAAGCCTGTCTTCTATATCTGATATCCTGTCCTCACATTGACTTAATCTGCTACAAATACTTTCAATGGAATTTTTGTTCTCTTGGATATCTGCTTGAATCTGCTTTATGGATTCCATTTCTTTCCTATGCTGAGCATTCATGGTTTCTATAGTTTTCTTAAGCTCATCTATTTTTTTGTCTGTATCAGCTATAGTGTCCTTAAGCATAGTCTTCATTGTGGACATTATCTCTGCAGTTATCTGTGAAATTATTTCTGTTTTAATTTTTTCCAGAGCCTCATTCAATTGTTTTGTTGTTACCCCTTCAGATATGCCAGGTGGGTGGCTTTCGGATTGTCCCACCTCGTTGCCCCCTAGGTTTGCCTTTGGTGAATTGGATGTGTGGGGTTGCATCTTGTTTAAGTGTCGTCTCATCTTTTGTTTCTTTAATTCCTGGGGTGATGTTTGTAAATTACCTATGATAGGTTACTTTATTGCTAGTGTTCAAGATCCTTAGAAGATGACTACTTCTCTGCAGTATCTTCCAAGTGGAGCTTGCTTTTGGGTTTTGAGCTTTCTGCCAGATCCTACCTCTTCAATTCGTTGGATGTGAGAAGTTGCTACCTGTTTGGCCCAGTCCTTGATTCTTTGGTACTGTGCCACTGTATTTTCTGTGTCCCTTAGTCAATATCAATCATGAAATATCAGGAAGGAAAGCTGTTTAGAACAATTATTTTACATTTGGCTATAATGGTAACTGAAGCATCAAACACAGCCTAGAAAATGACAGACTGAGCTAACCAGTTATTTACCACTTTTAGCTGTATAAAGTAGAGTTGCGGTTATATAACAAAGTCTAAAACACACCAGAAAAATTATATGCAGTATACAAGTCCTTAGTATGTCAATTTTTCCCCTCAGGAGTTTAAATTTAAAATGAGTTAAGGAGGAAATAGAGTATTGTGAGAAGAGGAAGGAATTAGATGTAAGGTTAGAGGACCAAGAGATTTCCCTGGTGGATCCTGGTGCAGAGGACTGGTGGGAAAAAGAGAAGGAAAGGACAAAAGGAAGAACAGATCACAACCACAATCACAAAGAGGTTAGAGGCGCTGTTTACATTCATATAAAAGCCAGAGAATAAAGAAGGAAAGAGCAAATAGACAAACAGAAACAAAAATGAAGACAAAAACAACAAAGCAAAGAGATAAAACAGAAATAAAACCCCACAAAAGAAAAAAATAAAAACAAAATAAAAATAAAACAAAAATAAAAACCCCTTCACCAGAACAAAAAACTAATGAGAGAGAAAAAAAAATAAAAAAATATAAAAAAAATAAAAATAATCAGTTCCAGGCGTTGACTCTGCTGTAGGCAGGCACCGTGTGGTGACAGAGTCCTGTTCCGTGCAGGTCCGTCCCAGCGAGCCAGGAGCGCCCTCTGGCGGGGCGGTGAGCAGAGCGTGGACGTTCAGGCGGAGCCCGTCTCCTTTGCCTGCTGCTGTCAGCGCACTGCTTTCGCGCCGCTCTGATTTTCGCCACGCCCCCCACAATGGCGCCCGGCCAGTCGCTCTCTGGCGTGGGACAGGTGTGGCTGAGAGACCAGTCTCCTTCACCCGCCGCCCTCAGCGCACTTTTGTGGGGCTGAGAGGCACCGTGCTGCCCTGTCCGGAGCACAAGTTCCCAGAGCAGTTTTCGAGCCGCTCTGATTTTCGCTGCACCCCCCACAATGGCGCCCGGCCAGTCGCTCTCTGGCGCGGGACAGCTGTGGCTGAGAGACACTCACTCACCGCCGGCCAGCGCCGTTCTCCGCCGCTCCCCTGCCCCGCCGCTGTCTCGCGATCCTCCGTGGGGGCTCCCTGGGCGCCAGCTGTCACCGTGTGTCCGCAGCTTTGAGCTTCCGTCCCGCCGTGATTCCTGGGATGGCAGAAGGTGCGTGCGCGGTCTTTTCCTTCTTTGTTGAAAAGTCCCTTTCACCGGTGCCGGGGGTCCCAAGCTGCGCTTCAGAACTTTTCTGGGTCCCGGGGAGGCATCTGCCCCCCTCCTGCGCTCTCCCGGTCACTATATTCCCGTAGTCCAATGGCAACTTTTAGAGAGTTTCTCTGCGTGCTTCTTACTCATCCGCCATCTTTTCAGCCGTTTTCTTGTTTAACTTTTGTCAAGAGAAAAAACTGCAATGATTTAGATGGAAGATCTTAAGTGACTTTACTCTAGGTTTTAGAATTAGGCAACAATTCCTTCCATAAAACAGAATAAATGTTCTAATGTATTGAGCAGAGGCAATCAGGTTTATAAATAGAGAAGGGATTCAAAAAGCAGAAAAAATAGATGTATCGGTCATTTCAAAGTTACATTCTTTGTAAAGTGGGGCCAGAGAGACAGAACCATAGAAAAATAACTGACCGTTTAACATCAGGTTACTTCTTTAATGCGAAGACTAAGGCAGAAAGAACATTATGATATGACAATTACAAGTGTCCTGACTGGAATGCCAGAAGGTAGATATGACCTTTTAATCCTAACTTTAAGAAGGTCAATGAATGGCCCAATTTCAGCTTGGTGACATTGCACTTTGTCATGCGTGACTCCACGTTAATTTGTAGCGTGGTCTGTTCAAGTTCAGATCAGGAACAAATTTCTCTTGGTTTCTTAAATATTTCTCTGTATCATGGTCTCCTGGCTTACAAAATGGGCACGATTTCAATCACATAATTATCTGAGTGTTTTTCAGGTTTTGTGAGTGGACTATGCCAGTAATTTAGACTGGACATGTTTGAGTCTTTCCAAAATGTCAGAATTTATTGAATAACCATAAATTTATGAGCTACATCTGTGTCATCATCTTTCTTAAATGGAGTACTCAGGTTTTACCTGGTAATCAATGAGTTGGGCAATCACGGTTTCCAATCTTAATTACTAATATCTATAACACTGAAGTCACACAGCACACTTCACACAGCATACTGGTGGTATTATGACTAAGAAAATGTTTAGACTGGCAGTAGGATTTGAAGAGACAGAACTAATATCCAGTGCAAATTATATGGAGATGTGAAAAGACACTGCGGGCTAGATCAAATTGCAGATCAGACAACTTCTTCCAGGAGGTACAGGGCTTCTTGAAAGTGAAAGTTGGTTCAAAACCTTAGTCAAGTCGGTAGGAAGACTGACTGGGCTGTGACAGCCAAGGAGATTGAGCTGAGCGAAACATGGGGGACAGGACTGGGAGTTCATGGCCCAGGTAGAATGATTGGATGATAGGTCAGTGTGGCTTTGCCTATCTTGGTGTTTTGTGTTCCTCATTTTATATGATGCAGGTGTGGGAGTTGCAATGTTTTTTGCATTGTTTTCTGCTGTGTTGGATAAACTCACATACCTGGTTTTCTCCAGTAGAATTTAGATGCATCATGTGTCCATATCCATGCATCTTTGACTTCATTTGGAAAGTTTACAGGTGGCAACTTTTACAGAAAGATTAATTTATCAGTTTACACCTTGCGATTATGTTGTGGAGTTTGGAGGTGAATTTTGGATAACCCTGGTGGGTCAATATGTGGTAGTCATCCATTTGGACAGACAACTACCAGTCCTTCTATCTCAGCCTTTCACTTAAATGTAGGAAACTGCTGTTTTATAAAATAGAGTGGCTGAGGGTAAAGCATGGCGTGCGAGCTACTGTACAGCACAGAGTAACTCTCAGCAGGGGACAGCCTGCTTTGTGCATCAGTGCTCGCAGTAGCGTTAGATAATGCTGACTGATTTTGAGCAAAGATCAGACCCAATAAAGAGGATGGTCTATTTAGACCGTATCAAGTTTCCCATGAAGGCAAAACTGCTTATTGGATATTTGCCCTCACCCTGCCTCCAAGAGAAGCTGACGTGTTGGGAAAGTTCTTGAGTTGCATATTGCTAGGTTGTTTCCAACCAGCCCTGTGAAATGCTCTTGAGAAAGTGCTTGAGCAACCTGTCCCTCCCCCAGTGGCCTGAGTTCCTCCCTCAGGAGGACAAATCCATACTCATGGTGAGATCCTTTAAGGCTAGGACTGGAAATGCTGGCTTGGCCCAAATATCAAGTCGCTGGTCTGATTTCTCAAGGATTACCTCAGAAATCTTGGAAGTTTTGGCTTTCGGTATTATTCTTGGGGATCTGTTCCCAGGGCTTATTTTAAAAATAGAGGGCACTGCCTGTCTGCAGCCAAGGAAGTGAGTTGGTGTGGGGAGAGGGCACTGCCTGTCTGCAGCCAAGGAAGTGAGTTGGTGTGGGGAGAGGGCACTGAGGGAAAGGTTTCCCACAGCCCAGTGAGGCAAAGGCATCGTGCTGGGTTTGGTCTTTCCCACATTTTCCACAAATACTTTGGGGTCTCCTGGTGATGCCAAATGCTGGGAAATGTTGCCAATCCTTTCTCCCTCCTGCCCTTCTTAAGGTTGTGGACTTTGCTCATTGTTCATTTGTAATGAATGACTGGAATGCTATTTCGTGGTGATTTAGGTTGGAGTTGCCTGTGAACAGGAAAGTATGATTTGCCACCCTGAATGCATTGTATTGTTCTCACCTCTCTGAACTCTAGTTTTTAAATGTTGGTCCAAATCACTGGGATAAGTAATACTTGTTTGGTACCTGGTTTTTACCTCCAGAAAGGCACCAACCTACATGTTCAAGTCCGCTTTCCTAGTGTCACAGAATAACTCTGTGTGTTGTGCTGGCGCTGGGAGGTAGAGGAGCCCCAAGGGTGAGCATCTACGTGTTTGTCCATCTATTTGTCTGTCCAACTGGAGAAGGGACAGGGTAGATGCTTGGGCTCTGATTGGAAATATTCTACTTCTGGGATCTATAAGAGTGGCAAAGTGGGACTAGCAATTAGGGCCTTGATGTGGGCATCTGTAAAGTGAGGATTACACCAGGCTATAGCACTAGGTGGTAGTGTGGTCTTTAATCTAAATCATCCAGGGAAAGAGCTTCATACAATTGCACCTTATTTATTGTTAATGCTATTAAATTACTATGCAAACATACATGAAAGTAACATAGAGCTTCACACGCTTGGGAGGAAATGTTTGCAACTTTGGTAATAATCTTAGGAAAGCAATGTAACTGGATACACCTTTGATGTCACTCCTGTTTTCTACCTCAGTTGGCTATTGAAGGGACAGGTGTTTAACACACAGGTAGTACTCAGTAAATGGCAACTCTTTAGTAGTAATGTTAGTACAGAGAATCCTTGAGGTCCAGCCAAAAGCAATGCCACTTTGCCCCATAACCTGTGCTCCCTTATATTTCCTGCTTTGGAAATATCAGGACAGTACTGTGTCCTCCCTCTGCTGTCCTTACAGTTCCCAAGGTTTCAAGTCTTGCATTCAAGCTAAACTCTAGTCTCAGTGAAGCAACATTCAGTATAAGCAATGTAAGGGAAGGCTCTGTGTGTTAATATACCAAAGCTATGTGCTTGCCTTGTCCTGTTTATCCTGTTGGGACCTGTTTTGGAAAGAAGAAGAATGATAGGTAAGTGAGTGCACTCATTACACTCAGGAGGAAATGGTTCCACTGCTTATCACTTGTTGGAGTACAGTGGAGTTGGAGTACCTAGCATCCCACAAAGGCTTATGTGTTATGGCTTGTTTCTTGGGTGGTAGAACGATTAGGAGGTGGGGCTTAGCTGGAGATTTTTAGGTAACTGTGGGTGTAACCTTGATAGGGAAGGTGAGAACCCAGTTCCTTCTTTCTCTTCTTTTCTTCCAGGCCATAGGGTGAGCAGTTTTGCTCAGCCACCTGTATCTGCCAAAATGTGCAGCCTCATTGTGGACTCCATGCAACTTGGCCATCAGAACATGGACCTTCAAAACTGAGTCAAAATAAGGTTGTTCCTATCAGTTTGTAGGGAAACTTGGGGAATAGGCTAGGAAAGGTAAGGGCCTTAGTGAGGTTTCTGGCAAATGAAGAGTTAAACCCCTGCTATAGAGAGAGTAGCTAAGAAATACAGACCAACAGAGCTGATAGGCAGCCATGCTCACTTTGGTGCCAGGGCCCCAGCTCCCTCCTCTCCCACCTCTGGTTAAGCAGAAAGGACAAAAAGTAGGAAGAAGAGCTGTGTTATAGAAAGCTCACTTAGTATACAAATATTTACTCACACCTGGACACTCACATTCATATATATGTGCATATATATATATATATATATATATATATATATATATATATCTACACATATAATCAGCCCACCGTATTAATACACTAACATGTACATACATGTATCTTTTCTGCTAACTTGGCCTTGAATGTGAGGCTCTGCCATAAATCTCATAACTATCACCCTGGGTCATCCTGCTGGAGCCCTTGCAAGAGGAGTAAAACCTTTCCCCTGTGAGGGAGTTCTCACTGCTGAAGGACTCAGTTACCTGCCCTGAAGCAGTTTGTTATAAAGTGAGGCCTCCCTGCCTCTTTAGACATCTTTGACACACACTCACGTCCCTTTCTGCTTGGTAACATGATTTGAAGCAGAGTGAGGATTGCACATGATGAGGTCATCTGATCATGGTCTTCTTGGCCTCCAGAACTATGGGTCAAAATGAACCTCTTTTGTTTATCGGTTACTCAGTTTTTTACCATTGCAACAGAAAATGAATGGAGACAGAATATATCTAGAATATTTTATTTGCTCATGTATACTCATGGCCAGTAAGCAGCTATAAACCAGAGTGCCCTCGAAAAGGAAGCAAAACTTCAGCAATTGGAATAATTACCGCTAAAATACTTAAAAATGTCTCTCAAGGGCCGGTGAGATGGCTCAGTGGCGTAAGCACCTGCCTTGCAAGCGTGAGGGCCCGAGTTCGACTCCCGGAACCCACGTACGAAAAAGGGGCCGGTGATATCGCTCAGTGGCACGGGCGCCTGCTGGCGCGCGAGGTCCTGAGGTCGACCCCCCGGTACCCACAAAAAAAAAAATGTCTCTCAAAGAGGTGCCTATGTGTGTGTGTGAGAGCCAGAGCCAGAGCCTGAACCTGGGCCTGTTAAGGGAGAGAATTTTTCTCCTGAACCTATTTTGGTTGACACTCCCTCTCCAAGCCCAACTGAAGCATTGGGATGTGCCCCTGCATGAGAATATCCATGACAGGTTTTCTCTGATGTAATTCTTACAGTGAATGATGTGGATTCAGAAGATGGAGCAGATCTGAACCTCTGTAGTGAATATGTGAAAGATATCTATGTCGATCTCAGATAACTTGAGGAAGAGCAGTCAGACCAAAATACCTACTGGGTTGGGAAGTCACTGGAAACATGAGAACCCATCCTAATTGACTGGCTGGTAGAGGTTCAAATTAAACTCAGATTACTGTAACAGACAATGTACATGACTGTTTCTATATTGATTGGTTCATGCAGAATACTTGTGTGTCCGAGAAAATACTGCAGCTGGTCGGTGTCACTGCCATTTCTATTTCAAGCAAATACAAAGAAATGTCCCTCCAGACATCAGTGACTTCGCTTATGTGACTAACAATACACTAAACACCAAATCAGCCAGATGGAAATGAAGGTACTAAGAGTTTTAAACTTTGGTCTGGGTTGTCCACTACACCTGCATTTTCTTTGTAAGGTAACTAAGATTGGAGAGGCTGGGCCGGTGAGATGGCTCAGTGGTGTAAGCGCCTGCCTGGCAAACGCGAGGGCCCGAGTTCGACTCCCGGAACCCACATACAAAAAGAGGGCCGGTGATATCGCTCAGCGGCACAGGCCACCCCCGGTGGTAGAATTTCAGCAAAATGTGTGTTTTGATTGTGAGAAGGGGGCATCAGGGATGCGCTATATGCTGATTGGAGAGCTGCTTCTTTGGGTTTGTTCATTTTGTGAAAATTCCTCAAGGTGAACTCTTAAAACTTACGTGCACTTTTACATAAGTCTATGCATACACAGAAGTATTAATTATAGATAAATAAAACAATATAAATTTAGAGGATATTTGCACAACTACGTATATCATAGTGTTATTCATGCTTACACTAAAGTGCAGGAAACCTAAATATTCATTGTTTGAATGGTGAGCAAAAAGATTCTGTAGGTGTTCCTCGGTGTTAGAGCACTGGTCTAGCATGGAGAAGGCTGTGGACTCCTTTCCCACATAAGAAAAAAAGAAATATTTGGTATATACATATAATGAATAATATTCATCTTTTTAATAGAAGAAAATCATCGTATGCTACAGCTTGGTTGAAGCGTGAGGACAATGTGCTAAGTCGAGTTAAGATAGTGGCAAAAATGCAAATGCTACATAGCCCTATTCATAGACAGTAGGCAAAATAGCTTCAGACTTCTAGATAGTACCACTGTTGTCAGGGGCTTGGCACTAGGAGGGGAGTTGATCAAGGGACGTAGACTGTCTGTTTTGCAAGAGATCTACTTGTTGCATAACAAGATATATTTAAATAACACTTCCGTGTTGCTCGCTTAAAATGCGTATGGTGGTAAAATTTATATTATGTACTTTTTAATGACAAATAAGTAAATAAACAACTTAGAGGAATGCTCCCCTTCTCTTCCTATCAAACCTTGCCTAGACTGACAATGTAGCCCCTATAAAACTCCATCTGCTGGACTCAGCCCTGCTGCATCCCGTGGGCCTCTAGCCAGAGCAGGGTTTAGCCACTAGCTCCAAAGACCCCTGGAGATGGTTTGCATATTTCTGGGTCCCGTGACCAGGAGGGAGGAATCCTACTATCCTGGGCCAATCTGAGCCTCATTAATCCTCCTAATCCCTTGCAGAAAATGGTACCAAGGCCTGGTTTGGGAATAATTTTTGTCCACATGCTTTGTTCCAAGAGAGGAAGAGATGTACTCACCAGACAGCTAGCTAAAAAGTAGGGAATGAGAACAGCTTTGCTCACCCTAGGCAGATTCTGTTATGGGATTCGGGCCTTGTATCTTAATTTACAGTCATTAGGTCAGCATATATGAGCCTGTATGACCCATGTGTGTCCTCTTCCTCAGATCCCCAGGAGCTGGGGTGCCATATGAGACTAATCCTTGCTGATATTTGGTGATTCAGATGGGCTTTCCTGGTCCCTGCATTGCTTGGGGAGCAGGTTCTTCCAGCTCTCATTCCTCAACTGACGTCTATGAGGTTGGGTCAGGCCAGCATGTCAGGCACAGCCTAGAAAAAGTGGGTGGAGGCAGAGCCCATATAACCAGCCATGTGCCCTTCACACATGTTCCAGGCCAGTTTTCATGGAGCAGCCCTTCAGCCTCAGACCATGGTTGTCCTGTTCCTGATACTGCTACTGGGACTGTCCACCTTCTACATGGGACTTTTTGTCTGGGCCATCTTTAATCATTTCCTCACCACAGATGTCCCCTCTGCCTTGCAGCATCCTGTGAAATTCAGATCTCTGCATTGTGTGTACCTATATGTGATCACTTTGGTGAGTTTATTCTCAGATCCCATTGTGAATTGCGGGTGCTGTTTTTATACCTTTTCTCTCCTTCTACTTCTCCTTCCCCATCCCCTTCCCTTCCCTTCCCTTCCCTTCCTTTCCTTCCTTTCCCTTTCCTTTCCTTCCCTTCTCTTCCCTTCCCTTTTTCCTTTCCTTTCCTTTCCTTTCCTTCCCTTCCCTTTTTCCTTTCCTTCCTGTCTCTTTCCAGATTTCCCAAGAAAAGACACAAGAGTTTGCTACACTCTTTTGTATCCACTATTTTCTTTTTTCCTCTATCCCTCTTTCCTTTCTTCACTACGTCTCCCTTCCTTCCCTCCTTGCATCTCTTCTTCCCTCTCTTTATCCATCTCTACTTCTATCTTCCTTCTTTTCTTCCCTCCCTCCTTCTTTCTTCCTTTTGTCTTTATTTCCATGCTTCTTCCTCTCCTTTATTCCATCATATTTGTACCTTCCCTCTCTCCTCTTTGCCTTCCTTTCTATACTTTCTTCCCTTTCTTTCCCTTGTTTCCTTTTTCCTACCTTCATTCCTTTCTTCACTTTCTTTCCTTTCCTCCTTCTTTCCTTTCTTCCTTCCTTTTCTCCCTCCTTGCTTTTTCCTTCTATATTTCCTTCAAACGTTCCCTTCCTCCTTTTTTCTTTCACCCATGCTTCCTTCATGATTTCTTTCCCTTCTTCCTTACTTTTTCCTTCTTTCTTTCCATCTACCCTACCTTTTCTCCTTCCTTTCAGCCTTGCTCCCTCTTCCCTCCTTCCTTCCTCACTTCTGGCTCTGCTTACCCTCCATAACTTCCTCCCTCTCTTCCTTCAGCATCCAACATTTACCAAGTACCAATCAGCAAGCTCTTTCCTGAGGATTGAATAATAATTTTAGACCTCTTTCTTGCACACAAAGGGCCTTCTGGGGACTGATACCATCTTCAGTACAGCATCCCTCCCCCTCCATGCACTTACATGCCAGGTTTTGCTCTGCAGAGATATAAGTACCTTGATGGCTGGGATTAGTATATTCAGCTTTAATCTGGGCTCCAAGCACAGAGCCAGGCACCTCAAAGGTACCATTTGTTGATGAAATTATAAATGAACTCAGCCAGCATTTCAGGATGGCGCATCAGATAGTCACAGAGCAGGGCTTTTTGGGGGAGATGGTGACAGTACACTAACAGCTCACCTGCCCAGCATTGGCGTGGATTTTGTAACAACAGTTTTTTCCCATGTAGGAGGCAGACAACTTGAGTAAATCCCAGTGTTCCAACCCTGGGGACTTAGAAGTGGCCAAGCAACTCACTTTGATAATCTCAGAGCAACTGTGCAGAAGGTGAGGAGGTGTAAGGGTGAGAAGCATGAGCTGTAGCAAGACAGTGTGTATTCCTGTACTGCCTCTCCCTCGCCGTGTGACTGTGGGCCATTCGCAAAACCTCCTGTGACTCAGTTTCATCCGTGAAATGGTGACAATGGTATCTGTCTCATCAGATTGTAATATTAGACAATATGTGATAGGGATTAATAGGTTTAGGACTACATGGTTAAAAAGTACAGTCCCTGGACAATTGATGGAATTTTTCACCATCAGCATGGATCACTTCAAGCTTGAACTCTAGTACCAACTGAGAGGCCCTGGAAATTAGCTTCTGTGAGCTTCTATGGCCCTCAATTACCCATCTCCTAGACCCTAAAGCAACTGCTAACATCACAGCAGGTCGTGTATTAATGCATTCAATTGCAGGAGCTACATTTGTATTAATAACACTCAGTCTTCCAACTGCTCTCCTTACATTTATTATCTTCATTCTCCTTAGAATTCACCACAGAATTCACCACAGCATTTAACTTGTGGGCTGCTGTTGCAGAGAAACACTAAAAATTAGAAGAACTCAATTTTTGCTGGATCTCTTGGATATGTGGGGCCTTTGATTTTAGTTCTCCAGCCCCAAACTAGCCTGTAATTCCTTATGACCAAGATAGACCCCAAATATGTCAGTGGAAGAGATGATCCAAAATAACTCCTGTACTTTGTATATGAAATATCTTACTTGTAACTGTATTTCACAAAATGTCAAGATATGGGCTTTTTAATAATTAGGGTTAGTTTGTTAGTTTAAAAACACACTTGTTAAATACATTGGGTGAATTAAAAATATAGAAAATGTTTACATTTAAAAATTTTTTTTACAACAAAGGCCCCATTGCCATTAATCCCCTTCAGAATACTACCCTCGCTTCAAACACACATCCCATCATTCTTGCCACTTTTGTCTTTCTTAATTTTGTTAGTACATGAAGTTTACATTTATCTTAGGGAGTACGTACATGTACATAACACACCTTCATTCATTTTATTCCCCTCACCCTCCCCACCCACCACCCTCCCTCCATCTTTAGAACCCCTTTCCCCCATTTTAATTATTATTGTTATTATTTTTAGTTCATATTTATGACGTATGTTTACATTCTTTGTATTTAGCACATAGATGTGACATCACTTTACTTCCTCCTTCCATTCACTTCTCTCTCCTTCCTTCTCCTCCCCTCAGTCTCTTGGATATAGGGTGGAGGGGGGCTCATCAGTGGGGTTATGAGCTAAGAGCCTCATGTCCCTCTCATTCATGTCCTTTGGGAAGTTCTGAAACTAAGGCCAACAGCAGCCCTAACAGAGCCCTTCCTGAGCCTTGGGGATGTGAGTTCCTAAAGAACACTGCTCGGGGCCAGAGAGGACTGGGCAGGACATAACATAGAGCCCTCCCTGAGGAAGAGCCTGGTGTCTGCCTCCTTTGCTGGAGCTTGGAACATGCTGTTGCCTCTTTGTGAAGCACATCTAGAATTCTCTTTCATGTTTCTATGACATATGATAAAAAATACAGTGAATGCTGCTGTTCAGTGCCATTCAACAGACAGGCAGGCCTGTGAAAACATTATGGGATGTCTTCATCCACCTTATTCACCAAAGGCAATCTGTAATTTCTGGCTCTTCCCCAAAGTCATAAAGACTATGAAAGGTAAATGTTTTGAACTGAATCAGGAAATCGAGACAGCCATAACAGTAAAACCGAAGGAAGACACATGCAAGAAGATGGTCACAGCTGCTTTGAAAGGAGGCAAGAATAATGAGAAGTGTATTTAAAGTGAGGGCAAATATTTGAAAGGATTAATGAAATGTGTCTCTACTGTGATAAAATTTTAAAAATTTAAACACACATGTATTTTTTGACCACACCACGTCTGTAATCCTTTGTCAATACACCTATCTTCTGAGTTCACAACCCACATCCCCAAATGATCATGTTACTCTTTTCCGCTGAACACAAACACAGTTTAAGGATCCTCCATAACCCACTGATAGCTCCAGGTATTCAATGATTTGTTGACACAGGTGGCCAAACAGCTTTGCCCTCCCCTCCGGGTAGAGTCCAACACAGAACCAGAGAAAGCAAGGATCTAAGTCGATGCCTTTGATAATCGTCTGTCTTCCGCTCAGTGTTTTCTTCCCACTCTGCCACAAACTGGGCTACCATTTTGGCAAATTCACATCCATCTCAGTCTTCTCTCTGTTGCTTTAGTAATATCACAGAGCAGATAATTTATAACAATATCACAGAGCAGATAGGTTTGTTTGGCTCACAATTCTGGAGATTGGCACCAGCAGTGGGTTATGTTGTGGTATCCTGCATCATCCCCCAACAGGAAGGCAGGACAAAAACCCAGGCTGAATTTATTACCATTTTTTTTTTATCAGGAGCCTACTCCAGAGATAACTTACTTGCTCCCCCATAGCAGACTGAATCCCCTCAGGAGGTCACTGCCTAATCACCTCACAAAAGTCCCATCTCTTAAAACTGTTACAATGACAGTGAAATTTCCACATGAACTTTGGAGGGAACGAGCGTTCAAAACATTGGAACGTTTTTACTCAATCAAGACTATGTATGGGGAAAAATTTGAAAACTTAGCTCCCTATCTGAACACAACTCAGAGCCCTCAGAAATGCAATGAGAAGACTATACATGCAGGGGGCAGGAGAGAAACACAAGAAGCTTTAACAGTGGTGAGTGGGGGCGACCTGCCTTCTGGATCCTAACTGTTCCTCCACCTCACCTTCCTCCTTTTGCCTCCAACAGGGGAACATACTAGAGAAGATGAGAATTTGCTCCATGCCCAAGTTTGTCTGCTTCATACATGATGTAATGAGCATAAAGAAGAAGGACCCTAAAGTGGTGGTGACTGACCTACGATTTGGGACAATCCCTGTGAGGCTGTTCCAGCCCAAGGAAGCATCCTGCAGCTCCCGGCGAGGTATCATCTTTTACCATGGAGGAGCTGCATTGTTCGGCAGCCTGAGTAAGGAGCTTGCCCAAGATATGGGAGAAAAAGGGCCTTAGGACACGGATAGCTTCACCCAACATCCCAGAAAAATCTACTGGAGTGAGTCAAAGGAAACAGCGGTAGGAGCTTCTTCAGGGGAGCAAAGAAAGATAGTTTGGGATTCACTTAATTTGATGGAATTTCTGGCTTCACAGGCAATGATTGCTATTATATGATTGTCTAGTTCCCCTACAAGAGCACTAGCTGTTAACTCCTCCTTCCTTTCTTGCTCACAGGTATGGCCACAGGCCCACACTGTTTGTGTCACAGTGATCTTAAACCCATGCATTGTCCTCAGCTCTGCAAGAACATAGAGATCCAAACCCACCTTCGCTTGCCCATTCCCTTCACCTCCAGGAGGCTTCTCCCATTTGGTCTTCTGCGCTTGCAGCTCATTCAGTTTCAAATATGTCCCCAAGGCTGGGGAGACACTTCAGCGTAGAATGTTTGCCTAGCATGAGTGAAGTCCTGAATTCCATCCCCAGCAGTACAGAATAAAAAGAGATCCACACTCTCTCTGCTTCAGAAGTTAACTGGGAACACATCCCATGGATCCTATCCTTGTGGGTAGTCTTCACTCATGCAGCCCCACAGCATTGTCCCCCAGGTGCCTTCCTGTGTTCAGGGAGAATGTCATTTCCAAAGGTGAAAACAAGACAAACACTTACTTAGTGTTAGACCCTTTCCAAGCACAAGAGGCAAAAGAAAATAAGGAAGTGTCAATCCCAGCCCTCATGTACCTTTCAGCCAATGAGGGAGGTGGACAGTGCAGCGAACTCACATAAGGGGGTAGTTTCACATGGTGAATAATACAGGGTGTTGGAAGAGAGTAACCTAGAATCGCAACTGAGTTCCTCTAATCAGACTAAGTCCCTTCAAGAAGGTAGCATTTCAATCCAGGCCCAGCAGAAGAGGAGGAACCAGCACTGCGGTAAGGGAATGGAAGAGGGTCATTCAGAGCCAAGGGGAAACTTGGGGAAGCCTGGGGAGGTAGGTGTCTCAGGTTCCAAAATAAGGGGCGCCAAAACCCTCAGTCATCAGGACAATGAGTACTGCACTTTAAGGCAATACTTGAAGAGATCAGGCAGGGCTGAGTGACTTTTACAAATGTAAGGTAGGAGCCTGTTTAAAACTTTGATTATTTTGCACATTGAGGCATGTTTTCTCATTAGTTTTAGGTTTGTAATATTCTTCATCAATACACTCTCTGGAAGGTAGAGTGTCCTGGGGCCCTGATTTTGCACCCACAGCAGGTGCCTCGCTTGACTCACCTTGATCTGGGCCCTGCTCAGCTGAAGCAGGAGGGCAGCATGGGCAGAGCTCGAAAGCCGGAGTGGCTTGGAGCCCTACAGGAAAGAAGGAAGATGATGGTGGCAGAGTGGGCCATGAAGATAGCCAGTTCTGCAGGATCATGGCCATGGCCAACAGAAGTCATGGCCTTCACTGTCTTTAACCTCCCCTGGGAGCTTTAAAGTCATAACCGCCCCAGCCCTCCCCCAGGCTTACTGAGTCCCTCTCTAGGGTGATCCCAGGCTTCAGGACTTGTCAAAGCTCCCATATGACCTAATGTGCCTATGGGGCTGGGACCTGCTAGTGCAGACCTTCGTCATAGGTGCTGACCTCTGATTCAGCTGGCCCCTCAGTGATTCTGTCACTCTTTCTGGCCCATCATCACCATACCACACCCCATTGGTCCCTCCCTAGCTCCCCTGGACATTTAATCACCTGGTGTGATTTAGAAAATCCTGATACCCGAGCTCCCATCCAGGGACCCTGATCCTAGGCTTGGGGTCATGCTAGGGTTGGAGTTGCAGAGGACATGGACAGGCTGTGCTGTGCCTACAGAAGAGGCTGGCAAGAGCTGAGCAGAAGAGCATTTGACAGGTCTGAGTCCAGTACTGGGCCTGCAGCACAGTCCTCTAACATCAACAAACCCCCCATCCATATGAATTTCATATGAACCTCACGCCCCATCCATAACAGGTCCCATTCAGCACTTATTTCCTAATCAATATAAATACAGCAAATTATTAATATTGCCAGGCAGGCATGCCCAACTTGACTTGCCTTTACTTTGTCCATTTCAGATCCT
Organism: Erethizon dorsatum; assembly: GCA_028451465.1. Classification (NCBI taxonomy): domain Eukaryota; kingdom Metazoa; phylum Chordata; class Mammalia; order Rodentia; family Erethizontidae; genus Erethizon; species Erethizon dorsatum. The sequence goes on along the minus strand of CM051827.1, from coordinate 126,069,716 downwards.
AACCCTTCCTGGTTCTGTTTTCCTCAAGGTAAAATTAATCGATGCATGTGATCCCCAAGGTCTGTTCCCTCCTTGACATTTAGGACGTTGAGGCAGATGACTTTTCCCATGCAGAGTACTTCAGAATCACTTCAGAGGTAGCCAGAGTAGAAAGAGAGACAGGACAGTATCCCACGCCCACATAGCTGTTGCTGTCCTGCGTTGTGGGGGATGTGATGGGTCCTCCTCATGGGCTGCCCTGGGTCTGGTTTTTCTCTTGCAGATTTGTACCATAACATGTGCATTTTCCTTGCCCGGGAGGCGGATTCTGTACTGTTGGCTGTGGGGTGAGTTTCCAAGACAGCCATCAGCATTTCCATGAGAAGGGGGAAGTGTGTGGAGGGGTTGTGGGGAGGGGGATTCCTGGATAATTTTAGAGCAGAGAGGAGGCCCTGACCCAATAGGCACTCATGCACATGTACTCAGGACGCAGGTGCAGCTCCATTTGGAGCAGCACAAACCCGGAAACATGCCTGCTGCAGGGCAGTGTGCAGATCAGCCTTGGGAGGGCGACCAGCTCATTACATTGCTTGAGGTACTATGCAGTGCTACATAGCCGATTAGTAAGACATAAGAGGACACACTGCGATATGCATGAATTTTAGTAGTGTGATATTAAGTTAAATAATTAAAAAATCACATGAAGCCTGGTGCTTTAAAATGTTTAAAGCAATTAAAATCAAAATAATACCTTTTGGGAATACACATGGTTAAAACAAAACAATGTCAAAACAAAAGAGAAAGGATGATGTATCCAGCATTCAAAGTAACCTCGATCTCTGTAGAGGCAGCACTGAGGTGGGAGAGCTGGTGGGGTGGTTAAGGTCGGCTGAAGGTCATGGTCAAGGTCTGGCTGTGGTTGAGGCAATGATGGTTCTGTGGGTTCTAATCGCATCATTAAACAACTACCTACCTATTTACTTGCTTACCAACTGTAGGCCACAAGTGGAGGTGTCTTAAGATATAATTCTGATCCCGTGTGAACAAAGCATGCAGGGCAGTGGAGCACATTCACACTTTAGAGAAGGCAAGTGAGAGAAACCCAAAACCACCCTGTTAGAGTCTGAATGGCCAACGGCCCCTTTCTAAACTGGACTGGTCCAGCGCAGCCATGTGACTACAACAGGTCCTTTAGCACCACTGATTCTTTCTGAGGACATAAAAGAGGGAAGCTTTTTTCCAGTATCCAGTGACTAAACTTGGATACCATTGTGTCTCAACGTTTACCACTAGAGCCCAGGTCTCCAAAGTTCTTGGGGGAAATTAAGATCCCTTGAACAGGGAGCACAGAAAGCGAGTGAGTGTCTGATCTGACATCTTATAGGATAGTGCTCAGTGAGCCTTTTATTTCAGGCATCAGGTAGAGGCCTGTGGGCCGGAGCAGGTCTGATGGAATGATTGCTGAGATGATCAGCCAGAGGAGGAGCTTGGGGCTGCCAGAGGCAGTAGGTGATCCTGGGAGGAAATGGCTCAGGGACGCCGAAAAAGAAGAGATTTTCTGCCCTCTGCTTTTCTTTTCCTGGCTGAAAGCTATTTCATCTCGACTTTAATCTTAGCTTTCCTATTTCCTTACTGACAGGTAGTGGACTGAGGATTGCCTCTTTTGATCAGTAGAGGCCAAACTGAGTAAATATTGTAAGCATATACACACCAGCACAGTAAAAGTTTTATGGGGCAGGGAGCTTCAGACAAACTGGTTTGTGAATTTTCTGTGTATGTGGCATCACTGGCCAGTGTAAAACATCCTGGCCTTGTATTGATGGGTGAAGAGGGGCTCAATTTTCTCAGGAACTGCTGAGTTACTCTGACAGCTGGCATCGTCTTGCATGAACATCCAGTCCTTCTGGTGGGCTGAAGGATTTTCAGTGCTTGAGCTGCTGAAAAAGCAGGAGGGTAGAGTAGAAGAGACATATATCAGATGCAAGGGGCAATAGGCCAAGCTAACCCTGTGTCATGGTCTCAGGCAAAATATTTCTTAAATGATCGATATGTCTATGTGCAGAGTTGAGTAAAATCTGACTCAAGTGTGGGTTAAAGCAGCAAAGATAACAGTCATAATGTGGAGGCAGAGATTCCACACTTTTTATCTCACTTTAGAGGTGCTATCAACATCAAAGCTAGTGGGGAATTCATACTATATTACCCAGATTTGTGAACATCAAAATTACTTATTTCAAATTGACTGATATCAAAAGAAGCTAGAGAGCAAAGTTTTTCATTTGGTGAGAATTTCTCATTTTTTGCAAACCTTATTCCTCTGTGACTTTATCAGGGTCTCATGATGGGTCTGTTGGAACATGCCATGCTATGAAGTGTAGCCTTGTAGTTTTTTTGCAGCAGTTTGTTTTGTCATTCCAGCCTTGTGTTTCACCACTCCTCCACGGTGGTTGTCCCTAACTGACTCAGGACCAGCAGTAGTTTCACCCGCCATTTTTGGTCAATCATTGCTTAGTCTTCTTAAGCCGATAGATTTCAACTTGCACCGTCTTATACTGGATTTGTGTATCAATGGGTGGCAGAGCACGAGCTGGGAATCTAGAAACCTGGACAGCCAGGATTTAGGCAGGTTCTTCACATTAACATAGGAAGACAGTGGGGATACACATAATTATCCTTACGGTCATCATGAGACTTAATGGGGGAAAGTCTCCTAAGGGTTTTAAGGGACACTATTTATGTCATCTGCCATGACACCTCTGCATACTGTACTTTGTTCCCTCTTTCCTCCTTAGGTACCGGAAGCTTCCTGACCACCATTACCCTGTCGTTACCAAGGACTGCCTAAATGCTACCATCCACTTCCTGAAGAGCCTGAAATCCTATGGCGTGGACCCTTCCCGGGTCGTGGTCTGTGGGGAAAGTGCTGGAGGATGGATTGCAGTCCAGATCACCCAGGCCTTGGTGGGCCAAAATGACCTTCCCCAGATCCGGGCTCAAGTCCTGATTTATCCAGTCATCCAGGCCGTCAATTTCCAGTTACCATCCATTCAGCAGAACCAAAATGTCCCATTCCTCACCTGGGACTTCCTGATAATGTGCATTTGTAAATATATGGCCATTGACATCTCCTGGCGAGATGCCATGCTGAAGGGTACTTTTATACCTCCAGGAACCTGGAAGAGGTACAGGAAATGGCTGAGCTCTGACAACATCCCCAAGAGATTCAAGAAAAAATACCAGGAACCCCAGTTTCCTGGTCCTTTTAATGAGGCTGCCTATCTGGAAACCAAACATCTGTTAGATGTAGAAAATGCCCCCATCTTAGCTGATGATGAAATCATTGCTCAGCTCCCTGAGGCCTTCCTTGTGAGCTGTGAGAATGACATCCTCCGTGATCACACCTTGCTCTACAAGAAGCGCTTGGAAGACCAGGGAGTCCCTGTGAGCTGGTACCATGTGGAAGATGGCTTTCATGGATGTGTAGTTTTTTTTGATAAGATGCTTTTCTTTTTCCCATGCTCACTGAAAGTTTTGAATGCTGTAGTCAGTTATATAAAGGATATATAAAAGTAACGCTTGGGCCTTGGGTAGTGTGGGATCAGGATACCTCTGCTGCAGCAGGGCATTCTACTGAGCTGTACTTTACTGCAGAAGGAGATGCTAATCCATCATGGCCCTGTTAGGGAGAATAAGATGGAGTGAAGAACTGTCTTTAGTTTCTAGAAAATAAAACTGTTTCCTTCCAGTACTGCTAGTGTTCGATTTTGCTCCAGTGCTATCAGTATTCTATCATTATGAAATAAATATTAAAGGATGAGAAAATGCCTGTAAAGTTTTATTGAAGCTTTAACTTGTAAGGATTCTGTAGAATAAGTGCCAGTAACTGATCCCACTGTCCTTGATGAACTCATATTCATGAGGAAAAGCATTGTAATGTCCATGTCCCTGTTGGAGTAGGAGTCACCTCATTGTTCTTGGGGCCAAGGTCTCTGGTCATGACCCAGGTCAGAGTGCCTCCAAGTTGGCCTGAGAAATGTTCCTGCAAGTTATCCCACCTTGGATACAGCCGTCCTTGGGGTGTGCTATAGGATTTAGAGGAGTTTGGGGGAAAGACATACACAGGGCAGAGGCAAGGGGAAAGAAAAGAAATGGTGAACTTTGGGGAGCCAGGAGCTTTACCTGGACTAAAGTCTTTTTTTTTTTTTTTTTTTTGAGACAGGATCTCATTATGTAGTTCAGGGTGACCTTGAGCTCACTATGGAGCCCAGGCTGGCCTAGAACTTGTGACAATCCTCCTGCCTCCTCCTCTTGAGTGCTGGGATTACAGGCATGCGCCACCACTCCTGGCTGGACTCAAGTCTTTAATAGGAATTCCTAAGGTAGATTTCTGGCTGCCAAGAGGAGTTTCTCAGAGCCCAAGCTGTGTTGGGAAGCTCTGGATGCCATTTGGGACCTTGAAAACTAAACTCTAAGCTGACTCTGGGCTGGTGATTTGGAACTGATTCCCACCAGCCCACTGGAAAATAAAAAGTTGTCTTCCAGATCCTTGGTGCAGAGTTCTTCCTTTCGGACCAGTACCAGTTCTGCAACAAGATTAATGTCACAATGGAGCATTTGATGAGCAGAAATGTCAGGATTATGGGGGTCTTTTGAAGTCTTGGCCAAAAGAGAGATCCATTCTGGTGTAACCCCATCATTTTATTATGGGGGAAATGGGTTTTCAAGAAGGAGATGATTCACCCAAGCTTGGAAAGTTTCATTTACTATGAAAAAAGGTCAGTGGTCTTTAGTCCTTTTTGGATTTGGGTGGTGACATCCACAACATACTTGTCAACTACTTCAACCTAACCAAAATATGTCTAGAGCTTGCTGGACCGTTTCCAGGGAACATAAGCACAAAAGACGGTTTTATAGCAATTTCAGGCCATTTTTTAATCTTCTGAACCTCTTAGGGAACCTATGGCATGTGACCAGCCAGCCAGTATACGCTTTGGATGCTGTGTCAATCTGTGTTCTTGAAATGTTGGTCCCACTTAGTGGACCCCAAAACTTTGAATACCACTTTTCTATCCACAGCCTCATGTGCCTCTTTAGGACTGTATTTCTTGTGTGGAAGTCACATGTTAACTTTTACACTCTCCTAAAATGCAGTGTCTTGCATTCCTCCTGAGGAGAAGCTTCAAAGGATTTGAAGTATTGAAGAAATCCTGCATGGTCCTCAGTTGCACCCTGGTTAGCTCCAGCTCACTTCCAAAGTTTGTGATTGATGATAACAGTGCTTTACATTTCCTCCTCATGGACATGGTGGAGCCTGAGCAATTGCTCACGTGTCCTGTTGTACCTGGAACAGTGGCTGTGTTAAAAGAGAAAAAACAATAATAAAACAGATGCAATGGGCCACTTGGGTTCCTAAGGTAACCCTGATGGCTGATCATCTTTTGCAAATACAGTTGTAGATGGTTCTGCTGTGGTGGCCTGATTCCACTGCCTGAAGTTTTGCAGACAGAATCCTTAATTAAATGCTGTGGAAGGTCAGTTTAACATTTCCCTCCAGCTCTGTCACAGAGGAAGGAGTGGCACACTCATTCACACAGTGGCTGAAGGAGGGGCATACTCAAGGGAAGTTTGCCAGAAGCTAAGACTGTGTGCTCATGATGGAATAACAATGCTGGGAAGACTTTCTCCTAGGGTCTTTCCTGTTTGTGTGTCTCTTGGGAACAGAGCCACTGAAGGCTATGGATACAGATTTCTTTTCAAGGAGAATAAAATAAAATTCCTTGGAAGATAGATCTTGCTTGCTCCTGGGGGAGAAGGCAAGTATACTTATTGTCTGCTATGATGAGCATAATGCGGGGAACATTTGGTTATTTTGTTTGCTCTGAAAAAGCTCTACACTCTGGAAAGTCTGGGTATCTCAGGTATGAGACTAACCTGGGCACATCATCCACATGGGCTTCGCTGTGTTCTTCCCTAGGGACTCTGGGCCATACATACTGCAACAGAAGAAGGAATGGCGGGACTTTGAAACAGCAGCCCAAGCGAGAACAAGCAGGCCACTGTAACCTTTGGCAATAGGGGAAAAGCAATAATTAAAAGAAGGAACCACAGCAGTCTTGGAAGATAAAAGGTGGGATGTATAGGCAAACTGGATTAGATTGGCACAAGCAATGACTACCTGAAAAAATAACTGTCTTAAGAGAGTTGAGATTTACTTAAATGTCTTTTTTAAAAGCCTTCTTTAATGATCATTTGATCAGCATGGTTAAATTAACAGCTTTAGTCTCACTCTGCGTCTGCAGATTCTACTCACCTGGCTGTGGCTACACACAAACCACAAGCCCATTGTATATGTTGTTTCCCTTGGCACTGGGCAGCGGAGGCATCAACGACTCAACCAACCTGGTCACAGTTGAGGTCAATACCCCAAGAGACAAGGTGAACGCTGGAGAAACTGCATCTCCGGGGAGAAATAACAGACCTGGCCTGCAGCACCAGCCCCAAGAAAAGCCCATAGAGAAAATCACAATTTGGTGGATTCCAACACTGCAGACCCTGGAAAAGAAACCACTCATTCAAAAACAAAGTGAAAATTTAAAACTTGATTCATTGCTTTTCTTTTCCTTTTTTTCTCTCTTGCTTTTTCCTTAATTGTTTTTATGGGGGTTGGGTTTAGTCTTTCTTTCTTTTTTTTGTTTTCTCCTTTAAAATTCTTTATTTTGCTCATTTCTCTTCTTTTTCTTGTTCTTTTTTTCCGATACTGTTATCTAATGCTATAAATTTCCTTTTACTCCTCAACAGGATCCTCTCACTTTTCTCTCCTAAATACACCACCTGAATAAATGGAGGTGGTCGGATCCTGGGACAGAGGCAAAAGCCTATACTTAGCCATGCGCAGCAGGCCATCACTGACAAGCAACTTTAGCTAAAGAGGTTTCCATGCTAACAAGAAAGCCTTCCACTATAATCAACCCACAAGCCCCATTGCAAAAAACAAATTCAAAATAGAAACATGAGAAGACAAGGCCACAGAATCCCTCCAAAAACTACCAACTGTCCCAGGTCCCTTCATTTTAACATTCATTTACATCTTTACATTCATTTTAAGCAGTCCACTGGCCAATTTCCTCACATACTTATGCACCTCTGAGCCTGTGATGGGTGCAGTCTTACTGATTCCTGAGAAATCTTCAAGCCATTTTTCCTTTTTTTTCTGATACAAAGTAGTTTCACTTTAATTCTATTTTTTTTTTTCACAACCATGCCCTCCATTACTCCAACTTTTCAGGTGCTTCCTTTGTAATGAAACCCTAAACTTTTCACATCTGCTTTTTGCTCCTGATTCTCACTATAGATCTGGCTAAAAGAATCCAGAAGTATCCATGACATGTGCTGAACACTGGGCTGCTTTGAAATGTCCTCCACCAGATTCATTAGTCCACCTTCCTTAATCTCAGTCTCCTGCAAAGTCTCAGGACATGGGTAAAAGGAAGGCAATTTCACTGCATGGTACAACACATGACCTTTAGTACTACTGCCAATGGAATCCATGTTTCCAAATGAAACAGCTTGAGCCTGGCCTTGATGTTCTGCTTTTCTATTAGCATTCTGCTGTTCCGAGCTCTGACCAGAATCTCCTATAAAGCTCAGCTTTTAGAATTGCCAGTTCTCTTGCTGGCAATTCCAAACTATTTCAAACCTCTCCTGCACACCAGTAAAGGAAATGGCCCTTATGTATGTGCTTAATACACCTTTCTGATAAAATTAAATGTTTCACGAACAAACTGGCTTTCTTTAATTAAATCATTACTAAGAACCTTAGTTAAAATGTAGTATACAGGGTTTACTTGCCTTGGTTTTAGTAGTTTAAGTTTGCTTAAAAATTTTATAACAATTGTCTCCCAAAGTTTCAACGAAGTGGAGAGCCATCACAGAATAGATCAGATTGAAATGAGAAATATACTCTAAATAGATTTAGTCTCAGGACTCCTCTATGGCTCTGTATCTCTTGCATTCTGCATGCCTGTAAAAACAGCACCATATGGATGACAATAAGGTCTGCTACAGCTTGAGCAGTATGCAGGTCCCCTTATATCATGGCTGCAGATTTCTCTAAGTGCCCAGATGGTCGAGCACTGTGAAATGAATCCTGGAGTGCCAATTCCCTAGACAGCCCTTCTCCAGCAGGGCCTTAGGGACTCTCATCTCAAATAAAAGGCTTACACTTTTATACCACTGAGCCTGCAGTGTCTTGTTGATTCCTGAAATGCCTTCATGCCATCGGTCCTATCGCCTGATTGAAGACACTTAGCTTCTTTTTAATTCTAATTTTTGCAGTAGATTAGGGTATCCATGTCTCCACTTTTTTAGATGCTTCATTGCTGATGAAACCCAACCTCTTAACATCACCTTTTTGGTTGTGATTCTCACTGCATATTTGGCTAAAAGGAGCCAGCAGTACCTTTGATATAGTCTGAATATTCAGCTACTTTGAAATTGCCTCTAATAGATTAATTAGGCCACTGCCCTTAACCTCTGTCTCCTGTAAATTTTTAGGACATGGGCAAAATGAAGGTAAGTTTTCTGCCAGGGTGTAACCCACATGGCCTCCAGGCTAACTGCCTGTGGAATCCCTATTTTCAACTGAAACTTTCTGAGCCTATCCGTTATTGCTTGCATCCCTCTCAGCATTCTGGTCATCTGAGCTTTGACCATAATCTCCTATCAAGCTCAGCTTACAGAATTTTAGAGCAACTCTACCCATCATCTCCAAACCATTTCAAACTCATATATACCAGTTCTAGTACTTCTAAACCACATATGCAAGGCCCTATGTTCAGTCTCCAGTAACACACACACACGCACACACACGTACACGCATGCCTGACCAAAGAAAGCAAGAGAGCGAACAAGCCAAAAAGCAAGAGGTGCAGACACTGCTCTCTTCCTTCATACCCGGGGTGTATGTGTGTGGGGGGAGGGATGCAGACAGAAATCACTGATCACAAAAGTGTATTTGTGACCAGACAGCATCTGTGAGGTTCTCCTTACAGAGGAGATGGTGGTCTCAACTCGGCTTAGGCAGGTCCTTGACATCTTGTCATGGAAAATAATTTCAGGTGCAGTAGGAAAAGGCATAGCCAGATTTATGTGGTAAAGTTAGAAAAAAAGAGCAAATGGTAAGGGGTTTCAGCTTGAGAGGCTGAAAGGTACACAGCTTTGATGGAGAACATCAGACTGGGCTCAAAATAAAGGAAAGGGAACGGATTTCATGGAGTCACTGGGGTGGGCTGGGGTTTGGTTGATCTTCAGTTCTGGTTTGCAAGATGGCTGCAGCAGAAATCTTTATCTTTTGAGCGACAATCTGGTCTCCATGGGATGATTGTTTCTGCTTGGAAGAGTTTCAGTTTTGAGGAGTCTGCTGGAATCTAAGGTGACTGCAAATGTAGAGCAAGAACTGCAGACTTTTACCTTCTCTTATCTTGATGTCCTCGGTCTTTTGTTGTTGTTCTATTGGAGATTGAATCCAGAGCCTCAGGACTGCTAGGCAAGCTCTTGACCTCTGAGCTGCATCACCTTGTCCTCAGACTGGAAAAAGTATGAGCCAGGTTATACAAATTTAGCTGTGATCAAACTTGTATTGCCAGCTTTTAGGAAAACACTTTTTAAATTATAAGGATGTATAGAAATTTTCCAGGAATTTATCTGCCATCTCTTTTTTTTTTTTCTGTAGTTGGCCTCATTTATTTTTTAAAACTAATTTTATTCCTATACATTTGATATACATAATGATCACATCCATTATAGGGATTTTGTACCTCTACATAATATATCTTGATTCTTTCTTTTCCCCATTGTCCTCCTCTCTCTTCAACCCTTCTTCCCCTCCTTATTTACAAAAGCTTTGTTTCTGTTTTTCCTTTTATTACTTTTTTTCTTTCCCTTCTCCCTCCACCCTCCTTTGTTCCCCCTTCCATTTAAACATTTTCTTCCTACTTCCCAATATCAATCATCCATTTTGGTCCTTATTTACACTTTCAGTTTCTCACACAAGAGAAACAATGGGATATTTAAACATATGCATCTGATTTATTTCACTTAAAATTATGGTCTGAAGATGCATCCATTTACCCAGAAATGGCTCAAGTCTATCCTTCTTTATGGCAGAGTAGTACTCAATTGTATATAAAAACCACATTTTCTTTATCAGTTCATCCACTGATGGGCATCTAGGCTGATTCCATCTTAGCTATTACAAATTGTGCAACTCTCAACATGGGTGTGCATATATCCCTGAGGTATGATGCTTTTAATTCTTTTGGGAAGATAACAAGAAAGGAAATAGCTGGCTGGAATGGAACCTATGGTTTTAGATTTTTGAGGAATCTCAATACTGATTTCCATAGTAGTTGTACCAATTTACACTCACACTAGCAGTGGAGAAGAGTTCCTCTTTCCCCACAACCACGCCAGCATTTGTTATTTGTTGATTTCTTCACAACAGCCATTCTTTTTGGAGTGAGATAGAATCTCAGTGTTGGATTAATTTGCATCTCTCCAATGACCAACGAAGTTAAACATTTTTCATATATTTATTTGCTGTTTGTACTTCTTCATCTAAGGAGTGTCTATTTATTTTAGATGCCCACTTTTGGAATGGATCTTTAAATTGGGGGGGTCTGATATTTTTGAGTTCTTTATATATTCTAGATATTAGTCCTTTGTCTGAGAAATAGCTGGTAAAATTTTTTCCCATTCTGTGGGTTGTCACTTCACTCTGTTGGTGGTTTATTTTGCTGTGCAAAACTTTTTAATATGATGAGATACCAGTTGTTGATTCTTTGTAATATTTCCTATGTGATCAGTGTTTTGTTCATAAAGTCTTTGCTTACACCTATGTCTTCAAGAATTTTACTTATTTTATCTTCCAGCAGATTAAGTGCCTCTGTTTTAATATTTAGATCTTTGATCCATTTCAATTTTAGTTTCGTTCATGGTGAGAGATACGGTTTAAGATTAGGTTTAATCTTTGGCATGTGGAAAGTCGGTTTTCCAGCACCATTTATTAAAGAGCTGTCTTTCTTCCAATGAAGGTGTTTGACCTCTTTGTCAAAAATAAATGAGGTTGAGTGTGGTTGGAGGTGTTTCTGCATCTTTGATCCTCAAGTCTGTCTTTTTTTGTTTTGTTTTGTTTTGTTTTGTTTTTTGGTTGTTGTTGTTTTTGCCAGTGCCTTGCTATTTTTTTCACAGTAGCTTTGTAATGTGACTTCAAATCAGGGATTGTGTTGTGCCTTGCTTACCTTTTTTGCCCAGAATTGCTTCTACTATTTTTGATCTCTTCTGGGTCCAAATGAATTTTAGGATTGTTTTCTCTAATTCTGTGAGGTATGCTGTTGGTATTTTGATTTGGATTGCATTAAATCTGTATAACAGTTTTGGAAGTATGGAAATTTTCACTATATTGCCTACCCAAGAATGGGGGATATCTTTCCATTTTTGATATTCTCTTTGATCTCTTTTTTCAGAGTACTGTAATTTTCAGTGTATAGGTCTTTCACTTCCTTTGTTAGGTTGATTCCTACATTTTTCATATTTCTTGTGAAAGGTATGGTTTCCCTGTTTTCTCTCTTAGTGAGTTTGTTATTCATATGCATGAATGCTATTGATTGTTGAGTGTTGACTTTGTATCCTGCTATGTTGGCAAATTTGGTTATAAATTCTAGGAGTCTTTTGGTGGTGTGTTTGGGGTCTTCTATGTAGAGTGTCATGTAATCAGCAAATAATGATAATTTGAATTTTTCCTTTTCTATCCTTATTCCTTTTATTCCATTCTCTTGTATAATTGCTCTGGGTAATGGCTCTAGAACTATATTGAACAGGAGTGGTGATAGTGGGCATCCTTATCTTATTCCTGATTTTAGAGTGAAAGCTTTCAGTATTTGACCATTTAGTATGATGTTGGCTGTTAGCTTTTCACAGATGGCTTTTATCAGATTGAGACAAAGACCATCTATTCTGGTTTGGACATTATCGAATTCCTTTTTTGCATCTATTGAAATGATCATGTGATTTTCATCTTTGGTTCTGTTAATGTGGTGTATTATATTTATTGATTTGCACATATTGAACCATCCATGCACCCCTAGGATGACTACTACTTGGTCAGGGTGTCCAATCTTTATGCATTCTATTTGGCAGTATGCGATTAAGGATTTTTGGATCTATGTTGATTAAGGAGATTGGCCTGTAACTGTCTTTTTTGGTTGGATCCTTTTCTGCTTTTAGTATCTGTGCAATGCTTGCTTCCAGGAAAGATTTTGGGAATATTTCATCCCTTTTGATTTCATTAAAGAGTATGAGAAGTAATGGCATTAGATCTCTAAATTTCTTGTAGAATTCAGCAGCCCTTCAATACCTGCAGGGTTGGAATGAGCACCTCTCCATCCAGTCTGTTTGGGCTCCTTGCTTGCCACTTAATCTTTACAACAACCATGACAGCTGGGCATTATTCCACTTGACACAAGGAATTAGGATAGGAAAGTTATGCAGTGACAGAAAGTAGGTCACCCATTTAGGGTAAAGGTCTGTGTCTGGGTCATTGTAAGAACTTCTTCAGTGCTCTACACTATTTGCTTATTCCCACATCGACCTGTGTTTTCCAGCTTTTGATTTCTTTTTTTTTTTTTTTTTGTGGGTACCAGGGGGTCGACCTCAGGACCTTGCACGCCAACAGGCACCCGTGCCGCTGAGCGATATCACCCGCCCCTTTTTTGTATGTGGGATCCGGGAGTCCAACTCGGGCCCTCGTGCTTACCAGGCAGGCGCTTACACCACTGAGCCATCTCACCGGCCCCCCAGCTTTTGATTTCTACTCTTTATTTTCAGAATGCCCCACTGCCACCAACCTGGTCTCCTTTCAGTTTCACGTGTGCCTTCCAGATTCTCCTCTCCACTGATATATGTCCCTCCCCTTGAGCATATCCACAGCCGCCCACATGCTCTTAAATCATGCCTTCCTCCAAGATTCAGTCTCCCTTAGAGGCTCCCCACCCAGAGATCTACCACCTGCATGCTCCCCACTGTTGGGACATGGAAGTCATCTCACACTCACTGTCTTTGTACCCTTGTCACTTTCCAGGGAAAAACTCACACTTGTCTACTTGTATTTCTGCTATAGTTCCTGATACCCAATAATAAATATTCATGAATAAATAAATTATGCATTGTGTAGTCTCCCTATAGTAATGCCTGACAATATGTATGTGCTGGAGATGGTCATGTAGGTGTTTTTAGTTCCTTATGTGAAATAGGTAACATTTATTGATCTCCAAATTCATTACAGCTTTGGTTTTCATTGACTTGATTATTAGAAAAGGGCCTGAATCCTAAGTGGATTGTTTGGTGAAATGTCATGGGGGGGGCGGTAAACCTTAGTAACAAATTCTCAGTTAAGGAAGTAAAGCAACACAAAGACCCAAAATCAATCAGTGTGCAACTGCCTCATCATCCTCCTCCTTCTCCAGCAAGGATATAACCTTTAGCCTGACTCTTGGCACCATCTTTTTCCCTGTTCTATCTACATTTATATGGGAATGCATGGCATACATTCATTTGCATCCAGTCTCCTTTAGTAGTTTTGTCCTTGGTTCATTTTCATTGCTGTGTAGTACTCCACTGTATGGCTGCACTCTAACTCATCTGTTTTGTTCTGGGTGAATGGCCATCCAAAGTTCACGTCCTAATTCTGGTGAGTTTTGAATGTGTAAAGGTATGTTCCAAAGGGAAAGAAAGTTTGAATGTAGAATAAAGGTTGCTAAATAGCTGACCTCAAAATATGGAGATTATTCTGGTGCACTCAGTGCAATCACAAAAGCTCTGAAATGTGGAGGATGGCTGGACATGATGGTGCATGACTGAGATCCAGCTACTTGGAAGGCTGAGGCAGAAGGATTTGAAGTTTGATGTCAGCCTGAGCAGTTTAGTTAGATTTTGTCTCAATTTGAAATAAAAAAGGGCTGAAGATGTAGCTGGAATTGATCCCTGGTGCTGGGGGGAAAAAAAAGTGGAAGAGGAAGTCTGAGAAAGAACAAGTAGGAGATGGACTTGGCTGAACTTTTCTGGCTAGAGATGGATGAGGAGGTTGTTTTAGAACTCTTCAGAGAAACAAAACTAACAGAAGCTATATATCCTCTCTCTCCTCTTTCTTTCATTCTTTTTCTTTCCTTCTTTCCTTTCCTCCCCCTTTTTCTCTTCTTTCTTTCCCTCCCTCCTTTTCTTCTTCCCATGCTTCCTTCATACTTCTTTCTCTTTCTTTCCTTCTATGTTGCTTTCCCTCCTTCCTTTCTCCCTTCACTCTCCCCTTCCCCACTCCCTACCCTTTCTACCTCCCTCTAATTTCCTCCCTTTCTTCCTTAAGCATCAAACATTCATACAGCATCAACCAGCAAGCTCTTTTCTGAGAACTGAATAATAGTTTCAGACCCATTACCTGATCACCAAGGGCTTGATGGAGACTGACTTCCTTTAAAGCAGCATCCTTCTCTCTCCATGCACTTACGTGCTCCTGGGTGTTTGTCCTTGTTTCCTGCCTTCCTCAAAATGTAAGTACCTTGAAGGCAGGGATTGTGATATTCAGCTTTTTATTTCTAGGACCAACCACAGGGCGAGGAATCTCATTGGTACTATCTCTCAATGAAATCACAAATGAGTTCAGGTGGCATTTCAGGATGGCTCTACCAGCCAGGACCTGTGGAGAGTTTTGGTGTGGGATGGTGGCAGTAGACCAGCACCTGTGACAATCCCAGGAGATTTTTATGGGAGGCAGGCAACTTGAGTTAATCCCAATGTCCCAACCCTGGGGACCTAGAAGTGGCCAAACAACTCACATGGATTACCTCTGAAGGCAACAGTGAAAGAGGTCAGAGCTAAGAAGCATCGACTGGACTCAGCCAGATAATGTATATCTTGTCACACTGCTTCTCAGTGCTGCGTGATCAGGGGCCACTTGAAAACCTCTTTGTTCTCAGTTTCAACTGTGAAATGAGGACGATGGTATCTGTCTCATCAGGTGGAAAAACATTAGATGGTATGCGATAGGGATTAATGGGTTTAGGATTATTTGGTGAACAAAACAAAACGAAACAAAACAAACAAACAAAAAAGAATGGTGTCCCTGGACAATTGGTGGAATTTATCACCATAGGCACAGATCACTTCAAGTCTGAGCTCCACCACCAACCAACTTAGAAGCCTGGGAAATCAGCATCTCTGAGCTTCATTGTCTCTCATTTGCTCATCCCCGAGCCCCTGTGAGCAGCCTCCAGCAGCTGTCGTCACTGGCCGCTGTTGAAGAGAAAGCCTAAAGGTTAGGAAAGCCCCATTTTTTCAGGTTCCTTGGAAATTTGGGGCCCTTGTTTTTAGTCCTGTGGCGCCAGACTACCCTGTAATCTCTTGTGACAAAAATAGACCCAAAATATGAGGTCAGTGGAAGAGATGATCCAAAATAACAATGCACTTTGTGCATGAAATATCTTACCTTGTATCTGTACTTTGCAAAATATCCAGATATTGGCTTGTTTATAATTAGAATGAGCATATTTATAAAGATGCTTGGTAAATACATGGGGTGATTGAAAAATATGGGGAATGATTAAATTAAAAAGTTAATACAGTAAATGACACACTGCCATTAACCCACCACACACCTGAAAATGCTGCTCTTTACTTTGGACTTGCTAATGTCATCATTCTTGCCACTTTCTGAAGCACATCTGGGATTCCTCTTTTGTGAATGTCTTTACATGGTGTGATCAAAAATACAATGAATGCTGCTGTCCAGTGCCATCCAACAGATAGACAGGCTCATGACATTATGGGAGTGACCTCATCCATCCTAGTCACTGGATGGCACTATGTGACTTCTGGCTCTTCCCCAAAGTAAAAAAGACCAGGACAGGTAAGCATTTTGGATCAATTCAGGATACCAAGGCAGACACAACAGCAGAATTGAAGACACTCATGAAAGAATACTTCTAGAACTGTTTCAGAAAAAGGCAAGCACTATAGGATAAATGTAAAGGGAGGGTACATATTTTGAGGGGAATTAATGGCATTGTGCCTTTACTGTGATAAAATTTTAAAAATTTACATGCACAGCGTATTCTTAATCACGCCTCACATGTAGTCCTTTGCCATTACCACACCCCTTCCCAGCTCACAATCCAAGTCCCCAAATGATCACATGATTCTTTTCTGCTGAACACAAACACAGCCCCAGGATCCTCCACTTCAGAGCTCTGGGTGTGCAGGGATGAGTGCTGAGACCGGTGATCAAGCAGCTTTGCTATTTCTGTCTGGGTAGAGTCCAGCAGAGAACCAAAGAGAGCAAGGATATCAGTTGGATGCCTTGGATAATTGACTTTCTTCAATTCAGTGTGTATTTCCTACAGTAACACAAATTCAGCTGCCACTTTGGCAAACTCACACTCGTATAAGGCTCTAACAATACGTCAGAGCAGGCAGTTTCTAAACCAGAGGATTTGTTTGGCTCAAAGTTCTGGAAGTGGGAAAGCCAAGGAGCACGGCACCAGGAATGGTGTGGCATGGCACCTTGCTCCATCCCTCGGCAGAAAGGCAAGTGTGTGTGTGCTTGCAACTGGGCAGAACTCATTCTTTTGTGAGGAGCTCAATCCAGAGATAACTCACCTACTCCCACCATAGGGAACTGAATCTATGCAGGGGTAACTGCCTAATCACCTCAGAAAAGTCCCACCTCGTAATACTGTTACAGTAGGAATGAAATTTCAACATGAGCCTTGGACAAGACAAACATATGAGCCCTGTTTCCTACACGAACACAACCCAGAGCCCACAGAAATGCAATGAGCAGACCATACGTGCAGGAAATAGAAGAGAAATGTGAGAAGCATTGCAGTGTGATTTGGGCGAGACCTGTTTTCCAGATCCTAACCTCCCCTCCACCTCACCTTCCTCCTCTTATCTCCAACGGAGGAACATACCTGAAAAGATG
The DNA here is from genome assembly GCA_028451465.1 of Erethizon dorsatum. NCBI lineage: Eukaryota > Metazoa > Chordata > Mammalia > Rodentia > Erethizontidae > Erethizon > Erethizon dorsatum. The sequence goes on along the minus strand of CM051827.1, from coordinate 126,052,711 downwards.
AGAATTTGTTCTATGCCCAGATTTGCCTGCTTTATACAAGACAGAGTGTTCAGAAACCAGAAGGACCCTAAAGTGGTGGTGACCTGCACTTTGGGACAATCCCTGTGAGGTTGTTCCAGTCCAAGGCAGCATTCTGTAGCCTCCGGCAAGGGGTCATCTCCTACCATGGAGGAGGCGCAGTGTTGGGCAGCCTGGGTAAGGAGCTTCCCCATGGTATGGGAGAGGAAGAAGGACCACAGGATGGGCAGAACTTTGTCCAGGATCCCAGGAGAAGCTCATGCAGTGAGTCAAAGGAATCAGCAGGGTGACCATACCCAACATCTTATCTCAAACTCTGACCTGCTCTGGACCACTGTCTCCATTGTTGTCTCCATCCTTGTTAAACATCTCTGTGGTCCTTTTCGAAATCAGAGGTGATCTTGGTCTTCCTTTATTTGCTTTTACTGTCTGTTTGCCCCAGTTGAGAATGTAAACTCCTAGGGTGCAGGGAAAAGTACTGGTATCTCTGTTGGTGGGCTGTCAGTACTTAGCTACAGTGTTTATTGTTTGAACAAATGAATGAATAATGAGGGGAATGGGTGGGTGAATGATTACATAAATGGATGAGTTTGCGAATGTACAAATGGATGGATGTGTGCGTGCATATATGCATGGGTACATGGTACATGAAATTTAACTGAAAACACATCCCATGCAAGGGACCTATCCTTATGAGCACCCTTTCTTCTCAGAAGGCCATAGGGACCCCTCCCTCAGGTGCCCTCCTGTGTTGAAGAAGAATGTCATTTCCAAAGGTAAAAGCAGGGATGGGTCAGCAAATATTTACTGAGGACCGACTTAGTGTTACACCCTCTTCAGGCACAGCAGACATAGATGAGAGCAAGAGACCCAAGCCCTGCCATCATGAGCCTGTCAGCCAATGACAGACCTGGACAAGCAGTGAATTCACATAAGTGGGTAGTTTCACATGCTAATGTCCCGGAGTGCTAGAATAGAGAGTGACCCAGACTCTTTGCAATTAAATCCCTCTAATCAGACCAAGTGTCTTCAAGAAGGTGGCATTTGAGCCCAGGCCCAGGATATGAAGAGGAGTCGGCACTACAGATGGTGAGCAAGGAGGGGCATTCTGAGCCAGGTGGGGACATGGTGCAGCCCAAGGAGGCAGGTGCCTCAGGCTCCAAAATAAGGGGCACCAAAACCCTGTATCATCAGGACAATCACTGCACTTAAAGGCAATATTTAAAGAGACAATAGTCATACAAAAATCAAAGCAGAGCATACTATAGGAAAATTGCAAGTCAGGATCAGCCAGAGCCAAGAGCCTAGTACAAGTGGAAAGTAGGATTTTGCTTAAAACTTTGATTATTACAGCACGTATCAGCATTAATTTTGATCTTCTATAATACTGCATCATAATACCTATCTGGAAGACTGCGTGTCTGTTGCCCTGGATTTTGCACCCACAGTGGACGCCTTGCTTGCCTCACCCTGACCGGCCCTACTCAGTCTAAACAGGAGACAGCAAGAGCAGAGCTCTGGAATGGGAGCAGCTTGGTCCTGGGGGAAGAAAGAAGGTCATGGTGGCAGAGCATTGATAAGGGTGGACAGGCCAGTGGAGCCCAGGCCATGGCCTGCAGAGCTCTTGGCCTTGGCTGTCTTTTTAAACTCCTCTGAGGGGTTTAAGGTCCTACCCACTCCAGCCCTCCCCCAGACTGACTGAGTCCCTCTCTAGGGAGGCCCCAGGCCTCAGATGATCAAATGTGCAGCAAGGCCAGGATGTGCTGGTGCAGACCTTCCTCCTAGGTGGTGACTTCTGACTAAGCTGATGCCTCAGTGCATCTGCCTCCATTTCTCCTCCATCATCACCCCACCAGTCGGCCCTGATGATATTGCGGCAAAATCACAAGATTCACTCACAGAGGCCGAGTGCAGACACAGTGAGCTTTATTGGCCAGCCGGACGATGTCCAGCCTGTAGCTAAAGCATCATCCTCCAGTCTTTGTTCTCAGGAGTTTTTATACATTATAAGTTTCCCATAAGCCCCCCCACATAACCTTAGTAACCACATTACACCACATCGTCTTTCTGGAATTTCACAGGAACATCACTAGGTTTATCATAGGCCCTCTCCAAACATCTGGTCTGCTTGCTATAGCTATTTGTTCCTCCTTTTATGGGTTTTATGGCTAACTGGGAAGAGGTCTGAGGACTGAGTTTATCTATGGGTTAGCACCTTAATATCTAATCTGGTTGGGGAGTGAGTGCATCTAGGGGTTAAGTGAAGACAAACTGGAGTCTAAAAAGAAAATGGAGTCACTTTAGCCATATTGATAGCAACTTGAGAAAAAGAAGAAGGAGGGACGTGGGTCTGCTGGAGCCAGGAAGGATCTGAAGTGAGAGTTAAAGATCATGGGGAGAGCAAAGAGAGAAACTTCGATGTAGAAGAAGGAGGTAGCAGGTAGCGCCTTCTCCCTGGATCGGGACTCACTGCATGGGAAGAGGGGTGTGTCCTGCAGACACATGGTAACTGATGGCAACCGCAGAGGCCTTCACAGAAATACACAGCAGTGGAAGGGAACAGTGGACATGCAGGGCTGCATAGGCTGGCGGTGAGTGTTGTGGGACCAGATGTCCCATGGGAGAGGGTGATTGGCTGGGAGCCATCTTGGAGAGAGGCCAACTGAGATTGGAACTCAGAACAACTTTTGGCTCCATCTGGTGGCTCCCAGCTGAGTTCAAGCCCAGAGAAGGTGCACTGACTACTGCAGGCTGAACAGATCTGGTACCAGCATCACGACCAGAAACCAGCCTGAACTTCAGAGGACATAAAGGTGCAGGCTCACTGAGATTATCCACTACTCTGCTGTAAAGTTACTGCTGGATTGCTGGGAGAAATCAACACAGATCTGGACTTTGTCTCCACACACTGTCTACCAGCGACAGCAGAGACAAACCTTGAAGTGGACATTTTTTTTTCTCTCTCTCTCTTTCTTGTTTTTTTCTTTCATTATTTGATCCTGTTTTGATATGAGTGTGAACATGAATATGTTTTCTAGTTTTGGGGGTTGTTCTGTTCTGTTCTTCCTTTTATTTCCTCCTCTCTTTCCCTCCTGTTTTCTGCACCAACTTCCCAAAGTTTGCGTGATCCTCCTTTGTCCTCCAGCCTTGCTTCTCATCTCTTCCTCTTCTTCTATTTCTTTCTTTTTTCCCCTAACCCCTTTTAAATTTTCTCCCTTAAGGGTAAAATTGGCACATTGAGGGCTTATTTACTGCACATAATTTTCTGGTTTGTTTTAGATTTTGTTACATAACCACAAATATAGTTCATATGGTTAAAGGTGGCAAATTAATGGTTACCTTAGTTTGTCATTTTCTAGGCTATGTTTGATGCTATTGTTATTGCTAATTGTACCACTTTAGCCAAAGTGACGTAATTGTTCTAACCAGCTCTTCTTCCTAAGGGTCATAGAAAATACCGTGGGCCAGTGCCAAAGAATGAGGGGCTGGGCCAAGCAGGCAGCAACTTCTCATCCCCAACAAATTGAAGAGGTAGGATCTTGCAACAGACTCAAAACCCCAAAACCAGCTACACCTGGAAGACACCTCTGAGAAGTAGTCATTTCCTAAGAGTTCCAAATACTAGCAATAAAGATACTCACCATAGGCAATTTACAAGCATCAACCTAGGAATTAAACCAAAAAAATAAAAGAAAATGAGAAGACTTAAACAAGATGCAACCCCAGACATCGAGTCCACCAAAGGGAAACCCAGGGGGAAATGAGGTGGGATAATCTGAAAGCCATCCACCTGGCCTCTCTGAAGTGGTAAGAACAAAGCAAATGATTGAGACTCTAGAAAAAAATCAAATAAGAAATAACTTCTCAGATATCTACAGAAATGGTGACCATAATGAAAAACATGCCTAGTGACTCCAGAGCAGATACAGATAAAAAAAAAATTAATAGCTACAGCTATGCCTCCTCCACTGGCAATGGGGAAAAAAATCAGTAAAACTAATAGAGTTAAAGACAAAGTCTGTGGGGGACCATGAAGACATGTTCCCCTGAGAAATGAAGCCCCTTGCCTCCATTCTGTTTAGTTCTTATCTCTGCCCTGCCCACCTGTATGTGCAGAGCTGACTGTATAGAGGTAAATATTCCCTTAATTGGCTAAAAGGAATGTGACCAAGTCCGGCCAAGGGACCAATGTGTCTCATTGCAGCAAAGCAGCCGAATTGCCCCCCCTACTGCTGATGGCTGGAATGGAGACTTGAGCAAGAGCCTGTGAAATTCCAGGGCTAAGATGAGATAATGTCTCTACTGAGGCCATGAGACTCAAAACGAAATACACCATCCCAGCAATAAAGGTGCTGGCTTTCCAAACATCGAGTTATTCATTAAGCCACTATCAAGTTGGGGAGCCTCTGTGCCTGGTGCAAGAGTGCTTGTTCCTCCTTTACAAGCCATGCCTGAAGAAACCACTATTCCTGAGCACTCAGTCACAACATTTACCCTACTTTCTTGCTGGTGACACAAGCAGTAAAAGCTGTGGCCGCTCTAACTCTTGGCCCTTTGTTTCTCTGAGAGCAATTGGTCATCCCAGAGGCCCTTGAAACTGCAGATTTCTCTTTGTCTTTCTTCAGCCATGTGCCACATGGCTGAGTGGGAGATTGAGCCCTCCATGGGAGTTTCGGTAAAACTGGATATTAGCATTCCATAAAAACCAAGGAAAGCTTCCCCTGTACCTCCTAAACAATAGAAAAGAGATCTGAAGTAATAATATTATGACATCTTTACTTTTGCCTTTTTGATCTCATGTCAAAATGGATGAAAGATCTAAATATTATGACAGAAACCCTAAATCTGCTGGAAGAGAAAGTAGAAATCTTGAAGACATAGGGATAGGCAGAGAGTTGATGAACAAAACCAAAATGCACAGGAAGTACTTCAAAGAATCAACAAATGGGATCTCATCTTATTAAAAAGATTTTGCACATCAAAAGAAATCACCAACAGAGTGAAAAGAAAACCCACAGAATGGGAAAAAATTATAGCCAGTTGTCCCTCAGACAAAGGACTTCTGCCTAGAACATGTAAGGAGTAGAAAAAAATCAGACCCCCAAATTCAAAGACCCAGTCCCAAAATGGGCATCTGAGATGAATACACACTTCTCAGCTGAAGAAATACAGATGACAAATAAATACATGAAAAAACGTTCAACATCACTATTCATTCAAGAGATACAAATTAAAACAACACTGAGATTCCATCTCACTCTAGAAAGAATGGCTACCATCAAGAAATCAGGCTGGTGACATGACTCAGCAGCTTAAACACCTGCCTGGCAAGCGCGAGGGCCCGAGTTCGACTCCCAGAACCCACATACGAAAAAAGGGCCGGTGATATCGCTCAGCGGCACGGGCGCCTGCTGGTGCGCGAGGTCCTGAGGTCGACCCCCGGTACCCACGAAAAAAATAAATACATAAAAGATCATTTTAAAGGAACACAAGCAGAGATGGCTGCTTCACAGACACAACCTGTGGTGAAATAAACTCACACAAGGGAGTGTTTCTGTTTTGTAGGTCTCATCCCTATTTCCCACACATCCAGTTTCTGTATCGGAGGAAGTGTATTGGGTTGCTACTTTGGCAAACCATTTCCTTTCTCCTTCTTATCATCCCAAAGAGCAGCTGCCTGCTTGTTTTCTCTCAGCTGACTACATCGAAGTCCTGTAGCTCTCTGCCTCAGGTACACACAGACTCCAGAGTCAGACTGCCTGGGTTCCAATCCGTCTCTAGCTTGCTTGTTTTTAACTTTGAACAAAATGACTTAGCCTTCTTTAAACCCTGTCAGCCCACAGAGTGGTGATGCTGAGTGACATCACGGAAGTGTCCCCATTAAGCAGGACTTCCAGTGGTACATGCGATTGTCCGCTTCATCTGGAAACAAGATTGGCGATTGGCAGGAAGGTGGTGGTGTTATGTGAATGGGCAGTCCAAAACGTGTGCAACCTGGAGACACCGTGTCCAACAGAAAAGTCCATCCACAGACTTTCACTGCAGAGGACCCCAGGGATCTGGTGGGTCACGCAACACACTCTGTGGGATATCAGTCAGACCCGGTGCCCCAGCCCAGTGCCTCTTCAAGAAGAAGGAAAAAATGCCTCTGTTGTTAGGGATGGAGGCTGTGATAGGCTGAATAATCACTCCTGAAAGACATCCACATTCTCACCCTCAGAGACTGAGTGTCATGGTTGGGATGTGCAATGTTCCCCAAAATGTTCCTGTGCTCAAAAATGGGGCTTTGGGAAGGTGATTACCTCATGATGAATCAACACTGATGAATTCATAATCCGATGGCATACTTGGATCGTAATGGTATGGTAGGAGATGTGACATGGTTGATGGGAATGGGTCATGGCGGTGTGACCTGGGGAACTATATATATATATATTTTTTTTGTGTGTGTGTGTGTGTGTGTGTGTGTGTGTGTGTGTGTGTGTGGGTACCGGGAGTCTATAGATTGTCCCCAGACCTTTCTTCTCTGGCTCTTGCTCCTTGTTTCCGCTTCCAGTCTGCCATGAACTGAGCAGCTTCTCTCACCACCTGCTCCCACTGCCATGATGTTTTGCTTTCCATGGGCACAGCAATGGAATGAATCACTTTGAATTATGAGCCAAAGGAAGACACGTTTCCAAAGTATTTTGTCACACTGCCAGAAAGCTAACTACCACACTAGGCACAGTTGCTACACATGGCGAGAAGGACTGGGCATGTGTGATGAAGTAAAGGATCTTGAGATGGAGAGATCAGCTTGAACTATTTAGGTAGGCACAACATAATCACAAGGGTTCTTACTGGAGGCCGCAGGATGTCACAGGCAGAGAAGATGTGAAAGCAGAAGCAGCGGTAAAAGAGAAAAGAAAGTGCTGCCCTGCAGGCTTTAAACATGGAAAAAGGGCCCTAGACAAGAGAGGAGGCATGCTTTAAAGTGGAAAAAGGCAGGAAAATGCATTCTCCCCAGTTCCTCTAAAAGGATGGCATCTCTGCAAAATATCCTAGATCTCTGACCTTAGAACTGCTGGAGAGTAAGCTTGTGTTCGTTATACCACTATGTAATTGGCCTTGTGGAGCATCAGCCACAGGAAAGAAATAGAGATGTCCCTGGCTCACCTGCTGTAACTGACTTACAATTGCTGCCAGATGATGAATTGCTGACAGACATCCAACACACGAGGTGGCATCGTTCTCCACAGAACCAACCAAGGCAATAAAGGGCAGCATAAGTAGATTATGTTGGACACTCCAGAATGGGGTAGACCAAGATTTGTCCTCAGTGAAATAAGAACATAATGTGGATATGAATACTTTCAGTATTTCAATGACTTAAATTCATTTAAACCTCCTAAAAACTATGAGGTAAGTATTGTACTTGTACCTGTTTCACCCAAGTGGGGCCGGGGCACAAGGGGTTCAGGAGTTCACCAAAGTCATATGATCAGTGAGTGCGAAATTCAAGATGTGAGCTCAGGCTGTGTGTACCAAGTATCCGTGTGCTAGCATCCCCCGCTGCATGCTTTACTCACCCTTGGACACTTGGCGGCCCATCTCTCCTTATGAATAATTTGGTCACAAGGTATTGTGGAGGCTGCCTACAACTCCTACCATAGTATCAACTCTGTTCTTTCTCCCCCAGCCCTAAAATCTCTTCTGTCATTCCATTACTTCGTGTCTTACTACTGCCATGTGCATTCTTTTCATTTGGATTTTTGTAATTATTTTTCCTTTGCTTTTGCTTGTTAGAGAAGAAATAGAGGGGACTGGGCAATTGTAGCATTTTTACTCATCCTCCTGTCATTTACAACGTTTTCTGTCTTTTTCCAGGAAAATTTTTCTAAAACCAAATGCTGTTTTTTCTATGATTTAAAGCATTCAATAGTTTCCCGAAGGCTTTGGTTAAATCTGCATTCCTATCCACGGCCACTGTGTAAACTCAGTCAATCCTTCTAACTCTTCTTCCACCACTCCATTATTACCTCTGTGGAATTTTCTGAGCTTATATAAATCAACTGCTTCTATAAGCATCTGGAACATACATTGTAGATCAATGGAATTAGGCGAGAATAGGTCTCTATGTCTATTCACTCTTCAAAATAACCCAGCAATGTTGATTATACCAAATATCAGTTGTTGTATTATGATACAAAAGCTGTTTGGGTTGTTTTTATGTGTACACAGTTTTCTTCTATAGTTTTAAACCTTTTTATACTTGTAGTGGTGTCGTAGGTGGAAACCAGTTCCTTATCCATCTTAAGGAAGAACACTGAGATACACACCTTGCTCTGTGACCACAGTTTCTTATATTCCTGGATTGAGATTCAATCACATCCATGGATGTGGAAAGGTCTCCAAAAAAATTTCATTGGGCTGGAGATATAGCTCAGTGGCACAGTGCCTGCCTGGCAAGTGCCAGGTCCTGAGTTTGATTCCCAGTACCCCCCAAAAAAGAGAGAGAGTACAAAAAAATGTTGTTGTCCTTTGAGCCTGATGAAGTTCAAGAGAAAAAAGTAGGCTGTACATGTTGCTTTTCTGTTCTGATGGGACTCTGACTGGTCTGAGGATTGGCTGTCCTGGCATGAGGGCATAAGTAGCCCGGAAAAAGTCTCCAGGAAGGTGCAGAGAGCCTTGGGCAAAACAAATAGGAGTGTTGTGTGGGAGGCAAGGGAGTTAGAACGGAAGAAAGTGAGAGCGCACCTCCTGCCACACCAGCTCCCAGTTCCAGAAGGACCCATGCGTGGTTATAGACCATACTGCTCTTCCTAGGTTGCCAAGCTGACTTTATTTTTCTTCCTATCACCTTCTTCCGTTGCTGAAGAGTGTGTGAGGGTACCCAAATCGTCTGCTGTAACAGCCAGAAGACATCCAAGCCTAAGGCAAAGACTAGAGCTCCTCTGAAGAACAAAAGCAGATCTGTGCTTCCTCATTTCCCCTGTATACCATCCAGGTGATGAGCCGCCCTAGAGTGGTCTTCTACACCCTAGGGTGTAGAGTTGCTGAGCTGATTTAGTTGAGCTTCTAAACTTCTCAAGTTGACACAATCAATCAACCATTACAGCTTCACTAAAAGGCCCTGGAAACTCAGGTTTGGGTTTTGTTCTTGAACTTCTTGGGGATGTTACCAGAGCTGAGCTATTTTTTGTACTCCTTCAAGGCACCCAGAAGTATACAAGTGTTGAAGTGTGTGACCAGAGCTGTGCACAGGATGAAAATGGATTATTTGGAGACAAGACTTAGCTCAATCTGAGAGGCCCAGAGCAGCTGCTCACGCTCAGGAGAGAGCCTCAAGGAAACAGCAGCAGCCTCGGACCTCTGTAGTTGTCTATATATAATTCAAGGACGTGAGAACAAAGAAGTATAAAAAAAATTTCTGCTGGAGTTTTGGGCAAGCGACAGAGAAGGAACAGGATGACTTGTTACATGACATATGTCCGTCTAATCTTGGCAAACTTATTGGAGGCTGGGGGAATACACTGGCCAAAGCAAACATTTTCTGAAAATAACCTGCTTTTAATTCTACTGACTGTTGTCCTGCAGATCCGATTTAAATTTAATCCATTCATTCTAGGTGTCCTGCACTGTTGTCCAGAGAGTCCCTTCCTTATTCACAGTCACTTCAAACACTCCTTTGGCCTGAGTCTTCCCATAATTCCCCCTTTTTGTTTTATAATCTAGATTGGGCAAAGGGGAGAGAGTACAGGGCAGAGGGGTGTTGGGCTTGATGCAGGAAGGTCATCGTGCCTTCTGCACAGAGGGTCCATCGGAGCAACATACAAAGCGGCCTCAGGGCTGCAAGAAAGACCAGAAGAAAGATTGTTCCAATAGCTAGAAGAATCCAAATGTGAAGGTTGAGACCAGAGAACCAGTGTTTAGGACTGAGCCAGTGGGCAGTGTCAAAGATGATCCAAAGTAACGTTGCGAGACTCTATTTGAGATTATGAAGTTGGACCTGTAGCCAGCCTGGAAGATTAGTAATATACTCATCCAGATTTGTATGAAACACACCATGTTTGACCTCCTCCCAAGACTCAAAATGATTAAAAGGAATAGAAATAACACACCTTGAGTGATACTCAACTTCACAACTAAGCTGACCCTGTGTCCGTAGGCCCTGTTAATGTTCACCAAGCCAGTTGAAACCTGCCTCAAGGACATCAATTCTTCGTAGAATTTCTTTACCAGTATTAGTTTGCGTCAATAATTTTGAAGTAACATTTTGGGAATAGCCATTTATAGTTTGAGCAGTTTGGACTGAGTGATTTAAAGCAATTCTAGCAAGTGCTGCCATAGCAGCCAATGCAGTAGGTGTGATAATAGTTGCAATTAGAATGCCCAGAAAACATTTTTGTCGATATGTTCAAGTGCTGAGGTAATTTGTTCAAGGACTGAATTTCCCATCCACTCCTGAGTGAGATTCCTAGGCAGTCATGCTTTGGCTCACTGTCTGAGTATCATAACGTGTGTAATATTCAGTTGAGAAATATCATTATTTGTCACACAAGAAGTCAACTAGGTGGCATTAGTGGGAAAAGAGATACTAAATGCTTTAAAGGGGTCTGTAATGATGATTAGAGGAATTATATTCAGTTACCTTGGATTCTTTATTAATGAGGGCTAGATTATATGGACAAGAAGTGCAGATCATAACACAGGCAGAAGCATCATGAGCAAAATATCTCAGTTTATCTATGCGTTGATAATTGCCAAATTTAATAATACGAGGAAAGAAGGGAATAGCTAGGTGCCAGAAGGATTTCTTGATAGAGAAAATAAATGCCTCAAAATAGGTGTAACCAGGGTCCAGCAAGTCCAGGATTCCATGAAGATGGGCTGCCATAGTAATTAAAAAGCAAAGCATAATTCCAGGTAGAATTAGACTCTAGTACCATCAAATTATGAGGTCCCCAGTTTTCTAGGGTTAGATTATAAGCAAGATGAATAATAGAGACATTGGTGGACTGACTTGAAGTCTGCCCCAAATCTAAGCCATCCCCTATAGGTCACATACCATTAGGAAACACAATAGCTACTATTGGTGCTATTGATGACTATACATAATGGAGATTTTTCTGCCAAGAAATACCATGCATAGAGGTAACAGGTGTTACCCACTGGAATACCCAGAGCAGCTGTACTCTCTCCCACAGGCCCTTAGAGGGTAAGGAGGTGGCTGTTAAACTCTGCCTATGTATCAGGTATCATTAGAGGGAAAAGGTGGGTTTGAATCTCCTCATGCTACTATGTCAAGGATAGGTGAGGCAGGAATATGAGCACAATAAATCATGTCATTTACTTGACGTATATATGTCAGCAAACTCAGAAAGGTAAGGAGCCTTCTTACCTTTGTAATTTTGAAGTTGTAAGTGACTTGCATGATCATTGCAAGAAACAAGTTTTCAGAAGTGAATTCTCATGCTTTGCAGTGTCTCAGTTGGTGCCGCATGATATGGATGTACAACTTTGCAGGAACCCAAAAAAGGCCCATGGGTGACAAAACAGATGTTTATTGTCTCTCCTGGGTTAACAATTTTGTCGAACCCAGCCACTATGGGCCCAGCAATAGGTAACAGTAAAGGAACAGTGGTTTTGGGCTGCCCTTTGTGGGAGCGAAATGTTTCTCTACTGCAGTGAAACCTCCTGAATCACAATTTTTAAAAGTTAAAGTAAATAATGCTTTAGACACTTGTTCTTGTGGAGGGTGCTGCTCTATAATACTCCCCCTTTTTTGTTTTAATAATTGGGTGTTGAGAAGTCCATTGGCTCCTTTCATTATTGCTTGACCTGCAGGGTTACGAGGGATACCTATGTTATATTTAATATGCCAGAGTTGAAAGAAAGCAAAAAGAGAATTGGAAATATATTCAGGGTCGTTATCGGTCTTAATTTGTGAAAGCCATCCCATTACAGGAAAATGAGAGAAAATGAAGTTTAATGTGTTTTATAGTTTCATCTTATTGTAAAGATTATATATATCTCCAGAGTAGGCATCTAATGAAATATATTCAAGTTCATCAAAAGGATTGTTATGAGTTAGTCTATTTGTCAAATTTCATTACTTTTAAATCACAGGGATTAAAACCTATATAAGGAGCAGTGTGTATCTACTTTTGGCAATTGGGGCAGATGCAAATGATTGTGGGGGCTTGTTTATGTGTAAGATTGAAAGAACAAATGTGTGCTTTACCTCCCTGGTGAAAAAATTGATGTGAAGCAAGAGCCTCTTCTACAGGTAAAAAGCAGAAGCAGTGTGATAGCACAAATTTTACCCTCCACTAGGAAGCCAAAGAGACTAGAGTGAGAGTGTATGTGAGGAATATAAAAAGGTACAGTGTTGTGTATAATCAATTTTTGTAGATGTCTAAACATGTGGAAGAGAATTTCATCATTACCATTACGAATAAGTGTGCTTTCAATAACCTGTTTGTTTAGGGAGCTGTTATTTTTTATCTATCATAGTTGTCTTAGAAGTTGAGTCTCTGTAGAATGTTAGCAGATAACAAGTATAAAGCTTTATAGAGAAAACTTGAGATCAAGGGCAATATAATGTATTAGCATAACTATCACGATAACATCATTAAATCAAATGACACGCAGAGACTTTCATCTAAATTTATTATTTTTAATAAAGTGTCATGTAACAGGAATGTATTTGTCTATCGATGTATTTTATGTGACGTTGTTTGGACTGTGCACTGTGCGAGCATTGTTAAATATTGAACACTTATATAACAGTACCTCAGTTCACAAACTTAATTTGTCCCATGATTCGGAAAAAGATGGCTATGTTCATGTTCATGCAGGAAAGATGGCCATAGTCATGTTCATCACTCAATGCAGAGTTCACAAACAAAAACAAAATTTTGCAAAGTGCTTCTGTTTGCAAACCAAATGGTTTGCAAACAAAAACATTCATGAACTGAGGTACCACTGTATATATAACATACACATATTTATTATGTAAGCTTAAGCCTTGAAAAAAGTATTCATATTTTTTGGTTGGCTTCCCTTGTTGGATTGGCATGCATATTTTATCATCACTAGATGGAACACATGTAAGGGAAAGTCAGATACTTGAGTGTAAAAATTTACCATCATGAATAACTTTAGCATGGGAGGCATCGATGTGATGAGATGGCTTTTAGCTTTGTATGTTTGAAGACCTGTAGATTTGGGAAATAAAAATATGTTTAATACACCATAAAGCCAGAAATAATGGATGTTACAAATGTTGAAAATGCCCAAGGAGGCAGCTTTGTCTTGTTTTGTTATTGACCAATTTTGGTGTCTGTGCTAGTCATGCAGAAAAGTTCATGTATAATATCAGTCTCAGAAATGAGAGTTATAACCTTTGTCTGAAATCATTGGTTAGTTTGGAGAGAAGAGTTGAGACCTGGGAAGGAGTGACTGATGAGAGTCAGGCCATAGGTCTTCTTTGAACAACAAGGAGATTTTAGAAGTACTTTGGGCTCATTCAAGCCAACAGTCAAATATACATATTTCCTTCTGTAAACTGCATCTCCCACAAACTTTTCCTCAACATGAGCCTTTAAGTTGTTGTTTTTGTTGTTTTTTTTTTTTTTTCCTACTATCTGGGGCAAAAACTTTATCATGAGAAATCTTCTCACATCAAAAATATACCTCTACGCTTACAGCTTTTCTCTATATTCTATTTTTACCCTACTTAAATTTTTTCATAACAAACTTGACTGCTGCCACTTGGTCTTTAAAGCTGACTTTTTTCCCCCTTTTTTCCTTTATGGTTACATTTTAAATTTAGCTTGCTGCCAAACAAACTCTCCAACTAACCTCGAATGGCAAAATTATCTTAGTACCAGCAGAAAGCACAAAGAAGAGCAAGTTAATCCTGTAATCGTAGTCTACAAATTTGCAAAGCACAAGAAATGTTTTAAGTATATCAATTAAACAAAATACCAACTTAAATTGAAAGCCCAAAATAAATTCATCAATTAGCTAAGATTTGTAATAATAGGGTCTTGTAAATTTAGGAAATGATATTTTATTTCTAACAGACCATCAGGGCAAATTTCGGGGAGGAATTTCTATTTCTTATCTCTGTTTCCTGAGACTTAGAACATCTGTTTGTTATTTTTGGTACATCCTGTGACTGAGTTTTTCTGTAATATCCTGTAACGGGGGTCTTATGTGTACTCTAAGAGCAGCTTCCTTATATATTTAAGAGGCAATATTTAAAGTCTAATTTTTTATTTTAGGTCATGCATGAGGTTATTTTGCCACTGCAAGTGTCTGTTTTATCTCCCCACATTGGTTGCACTGTTCTTAAAAAAAGTCTTGCATGTTCTGTGGCTTCTGCATGAACAGAGCATGTAGGTAAAGCAGGCCACCATAAGCGAGGTGTGATGCACCTCCCCTACCCCGAATGAGTTACACACAGGCACAGAACTTCCCAGGTGAGACCCCGATTGTAAAAGGGATGAATTTACTTGTTTAGATCCAAACTGGACTCCAGAGGCAGCAAAAATGAGGATGTAATTTGGTACTCTTCTGAGTGAATTGTCGAGCTCAAACAAAGCAGCCGCACGTATAACTGGTTACTAGAGAAGACAGATGCACAAACATGTACGAGACATTTTTCTGATAGACTTGACCTAGTTTAGCATGTTTCATTGGCTTGAGTTTTGTTGCTTTTAGTCCCTTTTTCCTTTTATTTTATTCTATGTTTTAAATTTTGTTTTGCAGTCAGATGTATTCAAGATTCATTGCAAATGTTGCTTACATTGTGTTCCCTCCTTAAATAAAGTTTGACCCATGTTGTAGGCAAAACAGGAGACATGAAAGTAAAAGAGCAATTTGAACAGCCCAGGAGGCCTCTAGGTGATCCCATCATAGTCTGAAAGCAACGGTAAGAGGAAAAGGACGTAAAGAAACACTGTCCTCTCTCACTTAGCAATTGGACAGTTAAAAGACCTCTGGGCTGAAAAGACCTAGGCTTAGGCCTCGATCTAGGCCTGCCAGGCTCTTCTGTGACTATGCCCCCTCACCACGATGCGTGAGGAATTAGACGCTCTCTCTGCTTTTCAGGCTTTGGGAGGCTGGGCCTCCATGCTAAGTTGTAGCTGCAGGTTCTGCCTTGCTGTTTCACACCTCACAGTGTTGCCTCGCTCTTTCTTTGCCTCAGACATGAGTTTGTGCCCCACACTGTGTGCACCTTGTTGCAGCACACGACCACGGCTCTGTACAGGGTGAAAAAGATTACGCAGAGACGAGACTTAGCTCAATCTGAGAGGCGCAGAGCACTGCTTATGCTCAGGAGAGAGCCTCAGGAAAACAGCAGCAGCCTCAGACCTCTGTTGTTGTTTATGTAAAACTCAAGGGCATGAAAACAAAGAAGTAAGAGAAACCATTGCTGCTGAGTTTTGACCAAGGGACAGGGAAAAAGCAGGTTGCTTGTTACATGACGTACACCCATCTAATCTTGGCAAGTTAATAGAAGCTATGGGAACACACTGGCCAAAGCAAACGTTTTCTGAAAATAACCTGCTTTTCATTCTGCTGACTGTTGTCCTGCGGATCTGATCTAAATTTAATCCATTCATTCCAGGAGTCCCGAACTGTCGTCCAGAGAGTCTCTTCCCTTTCACAGTCACTTCAAACACTCCTTTGGCCAGGGTCTCTCCACATACAAGCACCTTTCTACAGGGCATCTCACCATGAAGGGCCAATGGCCATATATTTATACATCTGTATTATTATTAAGTTCATGTAGGGCCGGTGAGATAGCTCAGTGGCATAAGCACCCGCCTGGCAAGCTCGAGGTCCTGAGTTCGACTCCCGGAACCCACATAAGGGACAAAAGTGCTGGTGATATCGCTCAGCGGCGCAAGCACCTGCTGGCAAGAGCGAGGTCCTGAGGTCAACTCCCAGTATCCACATTAAAAAAAAAAAAATTTCATGTAAAATATGGGTCATTTTGTTTCTGTAGAAAGGAGGGTAACTGAAATTTATGCTCTGACTACTGGATAAATCAGGATTTGAGCCCAGACCTGGGAAGATCTGTTCTGCTCCTTAAGCCTTGGGTGACCACAGCTGGCCAGCATTACAGATTCTCAGTTCATGCTCTGCCTTCCCGTAGATGTACAAATTCCACACAGATGGTACATTTTCAGAGATAATGGTCTAGCATATCTGTGACTGCTTCATGGGTTTTTTTTTTTTTTAAACTGGTGAATTCACTTTTAAGTTTTGCATGCTGACCATTTCTTCCATTACATCCCTGTCCTTTCCCCTCTATGTATGTTTGTCCTTCTTGCAAATGCTTCTGGAGTCTTTCTGCAAGCCAGCCCAAGGTGGCCACATGAAGTGCAAAGCTCATTATAGATTCATGTCTGTGGCCAGGTGCAGTCAATTAACCTGGAATTTGACCAGTGGCCTTTATCCTAGGAACAAGGATACACCCCTTCTCCAGGAAGCTCATGGCCCCAGTAATGCTTTATCATTCTGTTTATGAACTCACTTTGGACAGTGGGGATTGGTTGTTGGCATTTATTCACCATTAACCTTGTGGTTTAAGACTTTCAGATGTATTTAAAGGAATTTTCTCTGCTTTTGATATTTATTTCACTTGAATGAAAACATTAGAGAATGTTGCTTGATGCAATATTGTATGTTGATAATAATAGAAGGAAACAGTTTGGATTTTCTTGAATATAAAACCAAAGCATTCTTCACTTCTTCCTCATTCTCCCTGCCAGGGCCATGATAAATAAAGCATTTCTTCTTTAAGAAAATCAAATTCAGCTTGTGGTAGTGGCATCCTTGCCTCACACTACTCAGGGACCCAGGGTTACCATCACTTGCATCCAGACCCTGACATTTTTGGTTTTTCTTTTTTCTTCTTTTTTTTTTTTTGTGGTGCTATGGATTGAATCAAGGGCCTTGTGTGTGCTAGGTCAGTGATCTACTGAGCTACATACTCAGAACTTTATATGCTCTTTATGTGGTTGATTACAGTATTCACGATGTTCTGGGAGGATGGAAGAGAAACGTTGCCAATCAAATGAAAGTATGCATCTGAAAAAGCCATCCTCTGCAAGGTACCAGCTCACAGAGATCCCTTGGTCCTCCAAGCACTTCTTGTAGAGCAAGGCATTGTTACAGAGGATGTCTATTTTACAGCTCATCAAGAAGGCTTAAGAAAGGTCAGCGAAGTTCTCATCATCTGCTAGGATGAGCTGATGATCTACATGTAAGATATGTTTAATTTTCAGATAGGCACCTTTATAAAAGGTTCCATGACACTTTCCTAGTCTTTGTTCTTGAAACTTTTATGAATTTTTTAGAGCTGAGCCAGTTCCTATATTTCTTCCAGGCATCTGCAGGTATAAAAGCACCTTTCACCTTGGAGTCCCATCAGGAGGGGTCAATGGCCATATATTTGGGGATGAATGGGACATTTTTTTCTGCCAAAAGGATGGTTAATGGAAATTGATACCTTGGATAAGTTGATAAATCACAATCTGAGACTGCATCTGGGGAAGAGCTGATGTGCCAACCAAGACCTGGGTAATCAAAGTTATAGTTTTTCCTGCAAGGCTTTCCCAACCAGTCACCACAGGGCAGGGTTCTATCTCATAGTCTCTCGACGTCTTTGGGAAGTGGTTGAAGGTGTTCAGGAAATCCTGGTGAATGGCAGGGTAATGATATTCAGGAAGTTTGCGGTACTTAAGAAGGAAAGGAGGAATAAAGAACAGGCATGCACAAAAATGTGAAAGAGACCTCAAAAAGACAAAGGAGCTTATAAACAGCAACACCTGCAAGGGGAAGGCAGTAAGCTGAACCCGCCCAAGAGTATATACATTTAGGCTGCAGCCAGGAAGGTATAGGAGTGGGGCAGCCCAAGCAATTGTGTGCTAATATTCCACTTCAGAATGCTCTTTGTGCCTGACATAAAATGGGACTAATGTCTTACTTTGGTCTGATTTCTTTCTACTATTTTCATATTGCTTCTTCTTGGAGCAGGAGTGTTAGCCTTTGCTTGCACCATCACTGTATCACTGATGTACATAAATTTTGACTTTTATAGAAGCTCAGCCCTGTTTGCCTTGAGTCTCAGGGGAAATCATGGACTTGAACTTTTGAGCAATGCTGGGACAGTTAAGACTTTGAATGCTCTTAGACATAGACCAGATACATTTTACTTTGTCAGAGGAACATGAAACTTTGGGGAACAGGGCTATAATGCTATAGTTTGGATGTTAAGTGCTTCCCAGTGGTCTATGTGCTAAAGACATGGTCCCCAGCTTAGCAGCATTGGGTGGTGGTAGAAACTTTAAAAGGTGGGGTATACAAGAAAGTCCTTAGGTAATTAGGAGTGTTCCATTGAAGGGGATGGTGGTCGATTCCTTTCTGTCAATATTTTCTTCCTTGGCCACAAGTTGAGTAGTTTTGTTCTGTAATGCCTCCCACCATGATTTACCGCCATAAATCCAAATAAATGGGGCCAATTAGTAATGGGTTGAAACTAAGTGGAGGTCATAATAAATTACATATCTCTGTAGATTGATTATCTTAGGTATTTTTACTGTGACAGAAACCTGAGTATGACAGGATCATGCTTTCTATACGATAACTGATTATTGCAGCCCTGTCTGAGATATCCACCAGAAGTAAAGGTTTTGTAGAGCCAAAATATTAGGAGACTCAACTTCTTCAGGAGTTTTATGTTATGGTTTAGATCTAACCCCCCTCCCATGCCTCATGTGTTTGAAAGGTGATTAGGTCACGGGGACATAATTTATCAGTGGATTAATCCATAGCTGAATGGCCTGGTTGGAGGAGGAGGGCCACTGGGTACCTGACCTTCACTCTGCACCCTGGGCACCATGAGATGAAGAGCTTTCATCTGCCGTGTCCCTCTGCATGCCATTTCTGTCTTGGAGTCAGGTGACTATGGACTGAAACTGTGACCCAAACAAATCTCTCCTCCTTTAAGTTCTGGGTGTCAGGCATTGTGTCCCAGCAAAGCGAAAGTGACTAATGCATTTGAGTAGGGAGTCCCATTAATGTCCTGTTAAAAAACCAAAGAACATCATGACCCTGTGTCTGATTGTTTCAGCAGCTCCTCCCACACTTCACCCACAGCAGCCCTCTGGCAGCCCCAGGCTTCTCCTCTGGCTGAGTCACCCCACTGGCTGCTCTTGCAGAGTGATTCTGGACCCCAGGCTGAGTGTCTCCAAGGACCTGGAACACTGATACATGGAGTGATTTCCTAGAAGACCTCAGTGCACGTGCTTGCTCACACATTTCTGTATATTTAGAAACCCCATTCATATATTCCCCTATTCATCCATTCAGTTATTCACATATGCATATATTCATTCAAAAAATAAAAAATAGTCTAGGAACCAGGGATCCAGCGACAAAGACACCAGTGGTCTTCCTTGCCCTCTTAGAGTTCCCATTCTGGGCAGGGGCAGACAGATAGCAAATAAGAAAACACGATTAGACCAAGATCAGTTCAGATTGTGACACACGCCACAGACACATTTAACATTAAATGTATCTAAAATGTACCAGTGAAATTAATTTCTAAAAAAAGATGAGGTCAGGGATGGAGACAGGGGTTCAGGGTGGGGTTACACGGGGTGTGGAGAGAGTTCTTTAGACAAAATGTTGGAGACAGCCACTCTGCAGAGGACCATTTGTGATAAACTGGAAAAACAAGAGGAAGCGAGCCTTGCAAAGTTGGGGTCGGGCATTTTTTTTTTTTTCAAAGAAGCAGCAAGTGCAAAAGAGAAGGTGAAAGAGCCTATTGTATCTGCGGCACAGCCTTGTGTAACAGCTGCTGCAGAGGGAGGGGACACAGGTGACTGGGTCAGAGGGCATGCACTTAGCTGCTCAGGGCCTCACAGGCACAGCAAGGAGTGTGGGTTTGATTGAGGTGTGCAGGAGACGTGGAAGCACAAAAATGACAGCCTGGCCCGTGTTTGTAAAGATCCCTCTGGTGTGGGGAGATGGGAAGAGGATTAGACCGAGGGATGAGAAGTGGGGTAGAAGGACCAATTTGGGGGGCAGGGTTGAAGAGGAAGATGACAGAAGGAGTGTGAACTCCAGTAGTACCGTAAAGCTGAGGGTAATGCATGCGTAAGGGCGCACACTGGGGGACACACAGGATGGACTTAGGCTGTGAGGAGGAAGGGAAGGGAGGAGTCACAACAGTGCCACTGTGACAACACTGTCCGCACCTGGATGGAGAATATGGTACTGCAGAAATCACTGTCTGTGTGGGCAGCCGCCGTATTGACTGACATGAGGCTTCTCCCCAGAACAAGCTCCAGGTACTTTGGAGATGCCTTTGTCTCCCTCCTGACAGTTTCTGAGGCCTTTCCTCTCTCACGACACAGAGAAGCTCCTTATCCAGGCTGCCCAAAGCCTGAAACCTCCATGGTAGAAAATGATGCCTCATCAGGGCCCGGAGCACTGTGCCTTCTGCTGGAACAGCCTCGTGACGACTGCTCCAAAGAAGATTTATATCCACTGCTTCAGGATCCTTCTTTACAATGATCCTGCCATGTAGAAAATAGAAAAAGTGGGGTATGGGACAAATTCCCAGCTTCTCAAATATGCTCCCCTATTGGAGAGGAGGGAGGAGAGAGACTGTTAGCTGTTATCAGGAACCTTTGACTCTTTTTACCCAGCTGGCATGGCCCCTTTCCTGCCTCTCCCAGAGGAGGACATTGGACGAAGTTCCCATTGGATGTGAACTGAGTTGTTTCTTCCCTAAGGCAAAAGAATATCAGAAGGGAGTCATGAATCTCTAAGAAGTGAGGTTGATGGAAACAAGAAAAGAGATATAATTTCTTCTTATCAGTTAGTATTTCCTCTTGACTTCTGTAAGAATCACCTCGGTCTTGATTCATGCTGGCTCTTAACTCCTTTCTGATCATCCTCATTTCCAAGGTATGTTGCTTTTATGTTTACTGCTTTGTCCAATGTGTAGGGAAGCCACTCTTTTTAGTCTTGTGGCCATGTTATGACTTCATGGCATATTCCTCTGCACACTAGACATAGCAAAGGTGAATGCCTGACCACAGAGTCCTGTGTCCATCCCCCACTACTCCCTAAAGCTGCCTGGCTTTAAAAGGTCAGTCAATTATATTTTTAATCTCCATTCCTTCGTCCACAAAGTGGGAGTTTACATCAAAGGGTCTCTGGATGGATTCAGAAATGTATTGATGGATAGGACCACAGAATGAAGTTGACGATGCTGGCTGCTTTTTCTGTGATTTCTTGAGCACCTGCCACATGCTTGCTATTATTCAGCATCACACTCTTAGTGTGATGAGATAGTTCACAGGGATGCAGGCCACAGGTAAGCCTGTGGTCATGGAAATTTACTTCCCAGAGGGTGGGATAGGTGAGACTGGAAAGTGGTAGCCACAAAGGTCTAACAAAGATTAGTTGATCAGATCTATCATCAGTGGTACAAGCTGAGGATGGTACTGAACTACTAAGCTCATTTACATAAATGAGGCATGGTAGTTGTCTGTGGTTCACATATTAGATATGTGAGGACCCTCACATGTCCCCCTCTCACTGCAGGAAATAGTAATGACCTTAGAAGATCCTCAAGTCCTACTCAACTTCCCACCCATCTCCTTCTGCTGCTCTACCCTCTCTGTCCCAGCCACTCTGGTTTCCTTGCCATTCCTCCACCACATGCTTCCTAGATACTCTTCCTCCAGGATGCCCATGTGCCTTACTCCCTCACTCCCTTTAGCAGCTGGGCAGATACCCTGTTTTTCATCACTGATCAATCACCATTAGCCAGGAGTTCCAGCCTATGTGGCTCTTTACAATCTGCTTTCCTCAGCCCTCCTCTTCTCTATCCTAGGGTTTTTATACTTCTAGCACGAGGTGGTCATTTGAGAGCAGTGCTTACCCATGTTAATGTGAGCATGAATATGCAGTGCAGAAAACAGAACTTCAATCTGTGGCTAATGGCAGAAGCAATGCTCTCCAAGAACCCACATGATGATGCCCAGGCCCAGCAGACAGGAGAGCCTCTAACGATGTGATCATGGCACGCTTGTTCCTTCAGAGGGATCCAAGGAAACCTTGTCACCTGGAAAAGAGCTCATGGAACTCTGTCTCCCACAGACCCAGGCTCCTTGTACATTACAGGGCAGCTCCAAGGTCCAGCCATACCCTATAGGCAGAGGCTTTGGCATCCTTATGTGACATCCTTATGTGAAGCAATGGAGACAGATTCCTACCTACAGGGGCCCCTACCCTGCAGGAGTGGGGCGTTGGCACCTGGTCTCCAGAGATGGCTGTGGTGAGGAGGTGGACAGCCAGTGGGTAGGGGTTTCTGAAAGAGGGAGCCAGATCCTGACTGGGCCCCTGGAAAACTGAAGCAAAAGTCATGTCAGGTGCCCAGGGGCTTTCTTCTCAGTTGCAAAATTAGGTGGCATGTGTAACCATCAGTACCTTATTTTTGCTTCCCCTTTTTCTGTTCACCAATCTGATTGGCTCACATCTGAAATCAGCTTCACAATTACCCTTTGTAATATACATATCTTTTTTTTTTAAAGAGAAGAAAAAACAAAACAAATCAAAAGAAGAACAAATTTTCGAAACAACATAATAGGAGGGTAACAATGGTTAATACATTACATATTACTATCTTTAAGTTAGTTATTCAGGATACCAAACATTAACATTCAATTGTCCAAACATTATTGGCACAAACCTTACTCTTCAATGAACTAAGTAAAATTGGTAGTGTATGTATCTTAACCATCTTATATATATATACAATTTTTTTCCCTTTCCCTTCTTTCTTTTCCCTATTCCAGTCATATCTTTTTTAAATATATTCTTATGCTTCGAGATGTAGGCCTTTGCAGATCTAAAAGGGACTATCCCTTCTAATACCAGCATGTCTACAGATAGTATACAACCTAGCCCTATACGTGAAGGCCACCTCCATGAGCAATGGCTTCTATGATAACAGGATGAGTTCAAATGGGGTAGTGATGGTCCGATGCGACTGCCATGGTATTGAGTATGTTTCCTCCCTCCCTTTCCTTTTTACAACCACGAACTACCCTTTCTATTTCCCAGTCTTCCCAACCTATGCATTTCCCTCAGCTCTGCAGGATCACAACTTCCCAACACATCTTTTTCACCTGTCCCTTTTACAGTCGCCGGCGACTGTTCACTCAACCACAACCCTCACACCTTAGTCCAGTTCTCTCCCTGTACCAGACACACCCTTAAAAACACTGCTTCAGGGCCAGTGAGATAGCTCAGTGGCATAAGTGCCTGCCTGGCAAGCGCGAGGTCCTGAGTTCGACTCCCGGTACCCACATAAAGGAAAAAAAGGGCTGGTGATATCGCTCAGTGGCATAAGAGTCTGCTGGCAAGCACGAAGTCCTGAGTTTGACTCCCGGTACCCACATTAAAAAAAAAAAAAAAAAAAACTGCTTCAGCTTTTCTGTGGCTCTCCATGAAACGCAAACTCTTCCCCTCTGACCTGGCCCCCCAAGTCCCCTCCTGCCCTCACTCTGCTGTTAGCTCCTGCACAATGCTGTGTCTAAGACACATTGGTCTCCTTCTACCTTCTCCTTTGCATTTGCTGCCCTTTTAGACTCACACGATGCCACTACTCTGACTTTGCATGACTGGCTACCCCCTGATCCTCTGATCTTATCTTAAATGGCCTCCCCAGAATAGCTGTACCCGCAACATCGTGTCTCAGGATTCTTCCTGCCAATGCTACTGCCCAACCTTGGACCGCTGTCTTCATTTCTGACATCATCCTTCTTAAATGTCTTTGTGACACTTATCTGAGTTTACCTTGGTTCACTCATTTCCTTCTTTGGCCCCCACTCAGAATGGAAACTCCAAGAGTGAAGGGAAGACAGCTGATGTCTTTGTTGCTGGATCCCCAGGGCTGGGATCTCTATTGTTTTTATTGAGTGCGTGAATAGCTAAATGGATGGACGGGTGGGTGAATTATTACATGAAAGGAAGGGTTTACTGATTAACAAATGGATGATGGATGCATGCAAGTATGCATGGAAGGATAAATGGAAATTTGCCCACGTGCAAAGGCTGCCCTCTACCTTTGTAAAAACTCCTAGTCGTGAAAGTGAGCTTACTGCCACCTGGTGGTGGAAACAATTATTTTGCAGCCAAAGGCTTTGCTAGGGTGCCATCTCCCCTCCCAGAGTTAATTATGAATCTGTCTCACCTGTGGGAGCAATCCTCATCTAAGAGCACTCTTCCCTGTCAGAACTCCCTGATTCCTGGCTGCCTGACTGTGTGGAGGGGTAATATTATTTTAAAAAATAAAAGCAGGGATGGGTCAGCAAATGTTTATTGCCCATCTACTTGATATTAGAACCTTTGCAAACAGTGGACTCAGAGGAGAGAAAGAAAGATCCAGGCCCTTCACTTGTGGACCTGTCAGTCAATGAAGGGGTTGGAGAATTCATGTAAGTAGTTCTATGTGGGCATAACCCAGGGGGCTGAAGTGCCTTTAACCTGACCCAGTCTCTCCAAAGAGGCAACATTTGAACACATGTCCAATGGAGGAGCAGGAGTGGGAGAAGAACATTATGATCCAGGGCAGGGACCTGGGGGATCCCAGTGAAGTAGTTGCCCCAGTTCTAGTAGGTAGATGCCAAAATCCTCAGTCATTAAGACAAATAATATAAAAATTAAATGCAGGACTAAACAGGTTGGGTGACTTGTACAAGTACAAAAGAGAAGCCTATTTAAAATTTTGATTATTTTGCTCATCATGAAATGTGTTGACATTAATTTTGATATCCTAAAATGCTACATCATAATATTATTTATTTGAGTGCCCAGGTGCCCTGGATTTTGCACCCACAGTGGATGCCTCCCTTGCCTCACCGTGACTGGGCCCTGCTCCATCTAAGCAGAAAGGCAGCAAGGACAGAGCTCTAAGGCAGGAGCACCTTGGGGCTGAAAAAGGGAACAAGGAAGCTCAGGGTGAATCTGACTAGGTCAGCAGGACCTGGGTTATGGCTAGCAGAGGTCTTGGCACTGGTTATGTTTAAAATTCCCTGGAAGCTTTTAGGAATTGGGAAGTGTGGAGAAGAGATGCATTTAGCAGGTTCTGGGCTTGTCACTGGCCCCAGATTCTCTGCCCAATAATGTTAATTGGGCTTTCCTTCTAGAACTTCAGATATACCATCCTACTCATAGACATGACTCATTCAAGCATGATGTATTTTCTAATTCATATAAATATACTAAATTATTAATATTCCCAGGCAGGGATACCATTGTCTATTTCAGATACCCAGGGTTTTCTGGTCATCAGTTTACTCCAGTGTAAAATTAAATGTTATAGAAGGTGAGTCCCAAGTGCAGCTCAGTCCCCAAATTCAGGGTATTGGGGGCAGATGTCTAGATTTCCCAGGCAGAGGCTGGCAGAGTCACTTTAGAAAAAGAGTAGGAACAGAGAGGGAATGGTGCCCCATGCCCAAAAGGTTCTCTCTGTTGCTGCGGGGCTGTACTGGGTCCTCTTCTTTGGTCACACTGGACCTGCTCTTCACTTACAGATTCTTACCATAACCTGTGCTGTTTCCTGGCCCAGGAGACAGAGTTTGTGTTGCCGTTCTTGGGTGAGTAGCCTGCGAGAGTTGGTGGCTTTTCCATGGGGGGAGTAGGTGAATGGAGGGTTCCTAGATGATTATAGAGTAGAAAAGAAGGTCTTGACCCCAGAGGAACTCATGCACATCCACCCATGACATAGTACAGCACTATTTAGAGCGACACAAGCCTGGGACACGCCACCCAAAGGAAAGCAAGTGCATTAGTTGTGCGGAAGTGAATACTAGATTACACAGTCACCAAGCTGCTGTGGAATGTTCTCTAGCTATTTTGCAAAAGAACTACAAGGGCATAGTAATGAAAATAAGTGATAGATTCAAGATTCTCGGTAACTCTTCTCTCAGAAGAAGAGCTGGAGGAAGCGCTGAGCTGGAGGAAGATGGTGCAGCAGTGTTGGATGAAGGTCATGATTAATCGTCATGGTTGATGCACTTGTCCTTGCTGTGTAAAACGGTGTTGCAGAGCAACATGGGGAAGAATTTACCAAGACAGAAACGGACTAGAAGGAAAGCCTGTTACTCTGCACGACAGCTGGGGAGACAGAAAGAAGTATGCGTGAGGCAACGCGGTTGTTTTGCTTTCAAAGGGAAAAGTGCAGGTTGGAAGAAGGGAGTGGCTTCCTTTGGTGTGCACCTGGGAGAGTCAAGGAGCCCCTCTAAGTGACCTTGAGGCTAGTGAGGCTATTGATTGAAGAACGCAGGAAAGAAATTTTAGGAAGATAGAACAAGACCAGGTGCTTTTGTCTTTGAAGTTTGTAAACGTGGTGTCATTGTCAGAAGTCTGGTGTCAGGAGCATAAGTTAACGTAACAGTCACTTTTGTTAGAGAAAGTGTGTTAATGGCTAAGTCTCTGAAACAGCTCATTTGAGGGCAGAGTATGTGATTCTGGTGTAAAGCTATGGAGGCCAAAACGGCCTTTCCCTGGTTGCTGAGCACTGAACAGCTCTCCAGGTACTCATTTGATTGTTAAAAAAATTTGTGCTCACCTGCCTACATATTAACCTCCTCAAAGGGACCAATGTGGAGAGTGCCTCAAGACACAAGTCCGTTCCTTGATAAATGAAAGGAACCTTTGATAGATGACATTCTAGTCAGGACCACTTAGTATAATTCTGTTTCTTGTTCAAACAGGTCAGAACAAGCAAGCCACATATACCTCAGAGAAGGCAGGTGAGAGAAATTTAAAACCATATCACCAGAGTCTGCTTGTACAATGGACCCTTTAGAACTTGGACTATCCCCAGGCTGAATAGACAGTGGATCTGTGAAATCAATTAGTATCTAATCTTCTCTGATGAGACTGACCAAAGCAGCATCTTTTCAAAACTGAGTGACCTACATCAACACTCAGCCATTGTGTCTGCATCATTGCAGCCCACATCTCCAAAGGCCTTGAGGAAAATGAATTTCCCTTGAACAAGGGGCCTAGAAAGGTATAAGTGAGCACATGCACCACTGTCTTGTAAGATATTACTTGGTACAGAAAGAACTTCCTGTGTTAGTTAGCTTTGTGCCACTATAACAAATACCTAAGATAATCAAATTATAAAGAGAAAAGTTTTATTTTAGCTCACATTAGTACAGGTTTCAATCACTGAGCAATGGCCTCATTGATTGAGCCTATGGCAGCACATAATCTTGGAAATACCATACATGACAGAACAAAACAGCACCCTTCCTGACAGAGGAACAAAAATCAGGGAGAGATGAAGGGGTCTCTATTTTCAAGAGTGCATCAATTACACTGTAAAGATCTCCCCATTGGGCCTGCCTCTTAACATTCCAAACACCACCCTGTAGTGCCAAGCCAGGGACAAGGCATTTAACAAATTGACCTTTGGAAAATACATAAGAACCAAATTATGGCCTCCAAAGCTTATATTCATCTCCCAGTGCAAAACACATCCAGTCATCTCCATGACTGTTCTAGTATTGTTCGAAAGTCCAAGTTCAAAATCTCCTCTGTTACTCCAAGCTGTAACTCAGCCTGTGAGCTCTTATAAAATCGAAAGAAAGTCACATACTTCCAAGATAGAAAGGTTACACAGACATAGGATAAATGTTCCTGCTCCAAAAGAAGGAAATAGGAAAATAGCAAGGAGAGAACAGACCAAAGTAATGCTAAAACCCAGCAGAGCAAACATTAAATCCTTCCATTCTATGTCTGGCATTCAGGGCAACTTATTGCAGGATATGGATTCCCAATATCATAGTTGTACAACCCCCAGAGCTTTACTGGTTGCAGCCCAAATGCCACTCCTTTGGATTAGCTATACTCATTTCTTGCAGCGATTCCAGCCAGCTGTTGGTCATTGTAGAAGAACACTACAATGTGTTCTTCTCTATCTTCTTGAGGTCTCTACTGCAGCTTTGGCTTCACTCGACATCTCCATGTGTCACCCTAACAGTGGACTTTGACTCTGCAATGCATTGCCTGGCATCCAAATCTTTGTTTTGGATTCTTAATTGAGTCCCCCTGCAACCTAGCACTCTGCATGCCCACAATGGTAGCATTACATAAAAAATGCCACTACAAAACTGCTCAGCTCTGGGAAGCAAAAAGACACACAGAGAAAGAAAGCATAATCCCAGTGACCTAAAGGCCTCCAATGAAGCCCCACTTCTTCAAGTTCCCACTGCTTTTTTTTTTTTTTTTTTTTTTTTGTGGGTACCGGGGGGACGACCTCAGGACCTCGCGCGCCAGCAGGCACCCGTGCCGCTGAGCGATATCACCGGCCCCTTTTTCGTATGTGGGTTCCGGGAGTCGAACTCGGGCCCTCGCGCTTGCCGGGCAGGCGCTTAAGCCGCTGAGCCATCTCACCGGCCCCCCACTGCTTTTTAATAGAATCAAAGAGGGGAGCAAACCTGTAACACATGGGCTTATGGGAATCACCTAAAATCCAAACAAAAGCACTCACCCAAGGGACTTTTATTTCTTATAGTTCTGGAAGCTAAAAATTCAAGATGAGGGTGTCAGTGTGTTTGAGATCTGTTGAAGACACCCTTTAGGTTACAGACTACTGACTACTCCTTTTCTCCTTAAGGAGGGGTGAGAAGCCTGAAAGCTCGAAGAGATCCTTTTTTAATACCACTGATCCCATGTACGAGGGCTCCACCCTCATAATCTAATCACAGCCCGTGGCCTCCCCTCCTAATATCCTCACATTGTTTGATGGGGTTTCAATATGTGGACTGGGAGACAAAATTTCAGTCTGTTACAGAGCAAGAGAGAGGGCAGAGAGCCTGAGAACCTTTCTGCCTCTTTTGAGTTGGTCAGGGATTTTGCTGATAGGAAGTACATATTGTCCATTATTTCTTTCATGATGTTGGATTTTTAAGTTCAATATTTTTACACATGGAGTAAATGGAAGCTGAAGTTTGTGCTTGCTGTTTTCAAGTGCTGTGGTTACCTCAGTACAGGAGCGGATCAGGTAGCAGATGTTCACTGAGTTTTGGTGGCAATCTATGGTGGTAACATTCATATATTTATCAGTGATATTGTGCACAGCTATACCACAAGAATCAAACTCTATCCTTAAAGATAAGGGCTAGATGAATTTTAAAGCAAAACAAAATTCAAACTGTAACAGAAAGCAGTCATTTTCAAACTGGTTTCTTAGAAATTTTCGGTTCTTCACAAGAGGAGGATAAGGAGATCAAGTAAGAAGAAAGAACGAAAGGTTTTGCCTTCTACATTGTTCACGGGAATGTAAACTAGTACAGCCACTGTGGAAGGAACCATGGAAATCCCTCCAAAAATAAAAAAAAAAAAGGCTATTTGACCCAAGTATACCTCTTTTGGGCATTTTCTCCCAAAAGTTAAAATCATCATATTACAGTCATACATGTATACCCATGTTTATAGCAGCACAATTCATAATATCTAAACTATGGAAGGGGCTTCTATGCCTATCATTGGATGAATGGAAAGAAGACAAATTTTAGGAAAATGGATAAACATTGAGTCTGTAATGCTTAGTGCAGTAAATCAGACACAAAAGATTAAATATCACATGCTTTGTCATAGAAGAGATCCAAAGTGTAAATAATTTAAAGAGCAACATAAAAAAATATGATAGGAAAGTAGACTTTGTGGTGATAGGGAGGGGATCGGAAGATGTGGAGAGGTGGAAGCAGGGGGAGGAAAAAGGGAAGTGAAAAGGATCAAGATGTGATTTGCTTGTGTATGGATACCTCGTGATGAGTTAATTCATTATGCAAAGTAAACACATACTAATAAAAATAATGAAAGGTTCAGGTCCTTTACTCTTTGGCAAAACCAGCATATTAGCACTTACATTTTTTTTTTTTTAATGAAACTACATATATAGCTTTAGAGGAAGAAGTTGTGTGGCTTTATGAAAACTTAAAATCCAATACACTAAGGTGTCATTTTTCTTATGAATTTACTCCAAACTTAAACTTATAATTAGAATATACCTTTTTATGCTTTTAAATTAGTGGTTATATGAACAGAAATATCAATGAGTAATGATTTCAACTAAACAGTTAACAACAGTATTAAGTTAACTTTCTAATACAGATGTATTAGCCAAATTTTTGTATTTTTATATCATTCATTTTTACCATTCCAATATTGATTCATACATTAGATTGTGCTTTCCCCTGTATAAAGCTGTGTCTTAAATTTCCTTTCCTGGTTCTGAAATTCTTTTGAGACGTTCCTTGGGAACTAAACCTGAGGGTGATTTAGAACAACATTCAGGAGGATTCTCAACAGGCACTGTCCCTGGGTCCTTGCTAGCTCGGAAGTTTCTTGCTTTGGTGATTTTTATCTCCACCTTCACTTTCAGAACCCTTTGGACCGCTATACTTCTCCCCAGACCCTGGAAGAGAAGGCAACTCTTTTAGGTCACTGGGCAACAAAAAGTTTCATCTTTAGGGTTTTTTATTTTTTAAAAATATGCTGCCTGAAAGTATTACCAAGCATAAGCTTGTATAATAGACATAGAAGCCAAATGTATGGCACTGGGTTTTTGCATAAAGAACAAGTTTTCACTGAAGGCCAACAGGCAAAGAGAGAGAAGGCTCACTCAAATCTATTTTCCTGATCACCAGGTAGGGAAGTTATTTAAAAAGCACAAGGTTAGGGGAAACAGAGTGTTAAGTGTCGTAATCAGGTATCTTGGTGGATTAGTCTGCACCCAGCATGCTGGTTCAGTGGAAATCATGGACAATTTTGATCCACCCTGCAACTATAGAGGGCACCATCAGTTCTAATCTAGGTCTCAGAGGCTTTGTACTCCTTCCTCAGGTTCCATTCTTTGGAGACTTTGAATTCTAGTAGACCCTCAAGGACATTTTCAGACAGGTCTTAGAGTTCTGTCCTTGTCCTTTATTCCCCTTCCAAAGCCAGTAGCTTAGAACATGCAACATTTTGTACGGACATCGCATGTGTGTGAGAAGCGGAACATGAGCTGGGAATCCACAGTCCTGGCCAGCCAGGCTCTGGAAACTGTCTTCACATTCACATAGGGAAAAAGTTAGTTCTTAGTGTCATCCTTAGGATGTAGTCATATTGGTCTTTTAATGGTGGGTAGAGAACACTGTTAAAACAGCTTGTAACACACTTGTGAATTTTTCCCTCTTTCATCCTTAGGTACCGAAAACTTCCTGCTTATCATTACCTTGCCATTACTCAGTACTGCCTGAATGCTTCCGTCCACTCCCTGAAGACCCTGAAAACATGTGCAGTGGACTCCTCACAGGTGGTGGCCTGTAGGGATAGTACTGGTGGTTGATGGGGGGTGCCTAACTGAAAACCAAGAATATATTTGATGTGGAACACTTACCCCTCCTGGTAGATTAGATCATTGCTTAGCTTCCCTGGACCTTCCTGGTGAGCCGTGGGAAAGACCTCCTCTGTGATGACACCTTGCTCTACAAGAAGCGCTTGGAAGACCAGTGGGTCCCTGGGAGCTGGTACCATGTGTAGGTTGGCTTTCATGGATGCTTATTTTTATGTGATAGGAAGGGCTTTATCTTTCCCCTGCTCAATAAAAGTTGCAAAGGCTATAGTTAGTTATATGAAGGGCATATGAATGGAGTGTGAATCTCAATGCTCTGAAGGTTGACGTTGCGCCTAGCATGGGCCACTTGATAGCTCAGCAAGACTTTGTCTCAAACAGGGAGGGGAAATTTTGGGATTTAGCTCAGTGATGAGGCCCTGAGTTCAATCCCCAGTACTGCAAAACAAAATAAAACAACAATAATAAAAAACACAGGCATATGGAGGGCTGTGTTTAACTCTTTGCTCAGAGTTAAAGCATGGGTCTAGCAAGCACAAGGCTATGGTTTCGACCCTCATCGCTACAAAGATATTTCTTTGTAGTTTGAAAAATGAAAAGTAAATATGATAGTAACCCTGGGGCCCTGAGCAATGTGAGGCAAGGATGCATTTCTTTGCATCAGAGTTTTGCATTTCTTTGCATCTCTTTGCATCTGGGGACTCTGCTCTGTTCTATTTTAGTGTGGAAGGAGATGCTCAATCCATCCTAGCCCAGGCAGGAATGAAGAAATGGAAGTGGAGAACTGTCTGCCTTGGTTCAAGAAAATCCAAACTCAGTGTTTCCTGCCATAACCAAAAGTGTTCATCACACATCCATTAACATCCTCTAATGTTCTCACTCAGGTCAAATAAATATCAAGAGAGAAGAATATGCATTTAAAGTATTTTTGAAAACTTAACTCGTACATTTTGTGTAGAATAAGTATAAACAGCTAGGTCCTATGCTCATGGTGAACCCATGTCCATGATGACAAAACATTGCTAGATCCATGGCCCCGCTGGAGGGGTGGGATCACCTCATCTTTCCTAGGGTCAAGGCAAATGGTCACATCCCATCTTGGCCTTGCTCTATCTGGCCTGACAGATGCTCTTTTAATGAGTCTCTCCCTGGATCCAGCTACCCTTGAGATGAATTACAGGAAGATTTAGAGGAGTTTTTTTTTTTTTTTTTTTTTTTTTGAAACAGAGACACAAGAAAAGAGGCAAGAAGGGAGGCATGGAAGAAATCCTGAATCCTGAGGAGCCATAAGTTTGCCTTGGCTCCAGTGTTAATCAGAATTCCTAAGGCTGATCCCTGGCTGTCAAGAGGAGATTCTCAAAGTTGTCTTGGGAAGCTCTGACTGACATGTAGAAAGTACATTCTCTGAGGGAGGAAGGTGAGGGTTCTGTTCCTTGATAGATGTCTATATAATTCCCACTTCTATAAAACACTAGTCCTTGCTTATTAAATGTCATTCTCCCTGTTCCCAGGGAAATGGAAGAAGACCTCTGGAGGTCTGGAGGTGGCCCACAAAAGCTCCGTGGGCCCATGTTTGCTTCATGCACCTATAGGAGCTCCATACCCACTTCTGTCCAGTCCTAAATGATGGAGCTGGAGACATTTCTTTCCACGCAACCATAACTATTTGGGTACTACTGCCTTCACCAGTCACTGATGCACATGTCCCTAGTTCTTGTGATGAGAGCCAATATCCACACAGGTCATTGGACTGGGCTTCTGGAACCTCAGCCAACATTGTGATCATGAGTTTTAAGTCAGCAGTTTTGATGAAAGAGATTGTCAATTTTCCGTTTCCATGTAACAATAGCTCCACACATGTAGTAGATTATCACCATACATTCTCTACCTCACAGTTTCTGCGCATTAGGGGCCTGAAAACAGCTTAGCTATGCTCTTGCCTTGTGTTTCCACAGGGCTGCAATTAAGGTGTTGGCCCGCAGTCACGACTGAGGCTCAAATGGGAAGGATCTGAATCAAAGCTGAGTCAGATTGTTTGGCAAAAATCCTCCCCTCAGGTTGGAGATTCAGGCCATCAATATCACGGTAGCTGTTGGCCAGAGGCCACCACCCTCACATTGTGTAGTCTGCCTGCTGTGTCTTGCCACACTGAGCTCCCCGGATTTGCATTTGGTTCCTTTGCCAGCAACAGAGAAACAGAGCCCAGGTGGCCACCAATTCTATCGGAATGTAATCAGAACACACAGTCCCATCCATGTTGTCTCCTTTGCCTCAGCCCATTGAAAAGAAGTCGCAAGTTTTGCTCACACAGGGGCTTCAGACAAGGATGTGAACAGCATGGTGGATGACAGGGTCAACCCATGAGATTTCCTAGGCAGAAGGCCACGGAAGAAGGTGAGGCGAAGAAGAGTAAATCCAGCAGGTCAGCCTAGGGAGCAGTGTATGGTCTGCATCCATGGGTGGACCCTTCTAGAACTGGCAGTTGGTTGCCCCAGGAGAAGAGCTCTTACCTTCTCTTCTAACTCCCTTTTCCACACTATCTCCCTCACTTGTTTCTCCAAGGCTCTTTGTTGCAATTTCCTGGTGCCTTTTCCCAGCCTATTATTCCCTCATATCAGTCAGGGCCAATCCTCAGGCCAGTCAGGGCCCTGTCAAGACAGAGAAGCAACACCAGGAGTCTCCTTTTTTTTCTTAAACTTCATCAGGTCAAAGGATACCAAAACATTTTGAAACCTTTTTACTTTCATGGAGGTGGTTGAATCTCAATTGAGGAGCACATAAAAAATGGTGGACACAGACTGGGCATGTATCTCAGTGTGGGAGAGCTTGCTCAGTATGCACGAGCCCCTGCTTTCCACCTGAAACACCACTACAAATATTTAAAAAATTAAAGTATAAATAAAAAAGAAGGAAAGAAATTGTGGACATGTACAAACAACCCAACAGCCAATATATCACTTTGGAACAGTTGATAACTGACAAAATCAATATCGCTGGGTTCTTTCCAGACTGTTCTGGAAACTGAGGCCTGTTCTGGCCTAATCGTTTTATTCCACAGTGGGTAAAACAGGTATTTGTAGGAGGAACTGATTCACTTATGCTCAGAAAATTCCACAGAGGCATAAAAGGAGCAGTGGAAAGAGAGTTAGAGGGGTCAACGGAAGACTTTGTGTAGGGGAGTCTAGATTTTGCCTAACTTTTGTGAAACTTTTGAATGTTTTTAATCAGCAGCAAAATTTTTTAAACAACAGCATTTAGTTTCTATTTTAGAAAAATTGTCCTGCAAGAAGGTGGAAAATATATTGCAAAGGACTGAACAGTGAGTGAAATGCTCTAACAGAATCCATTTCCCTCTCATTCTCCTGTAGAAAGCAAAAATGAATGAAAAAGAAATAGAAAAAAATACAAATTAAAATAATGTACTAGGCTGTAATAAGGAATGAAGTAACGGAATGAAAGAAATGGCTGTAGGGTTGGGGAAGAGAGAACGGAGTTAAAATTTCAGCAGGAGTTTGTGGCAGCCTCCACAGCACCTTGTGACCAAATTATACAAGGAGAAATGGTACATGAAATATCCAAGGGTAAGCACAGCCTGCAGCATAGACATGAGGAGGATGTATTTTCCTGCCTTTTCCCACTTTAAAGCACACCTCCTCTCTTGTATGGGGACTTTCTCCGTATTTAAAGCCTGCAGTGTGGCATTTTCTTTTCTCTGTTACCTCTGCTTCTGCTTTCACATCTTCTCTGTCTGTGACATCCTGCAGCCTCCAGTAAGAACCCTGGAGGTTATGTTTTGCCCACTCAAATAGTCCAGGCTGATCTCTCCATCTCAAGATCCTTTACTTCATCACGTGTGCCCAGTCCTTCTCTCCATGGGTGGTAACAACGCCCAGTGTGTTAGCTTGCCATCAGTGTAACAACACACCTAGGAAAAATAACTTACGACTGAAAGGTTTATTTTGGTTCATAATTAAAAGTGATTCATTCCATTCCTGTGCTGTGGAAAGCAGAACATCATGGCAGCAGGAACAAGTGGTGGAAGAGTTTGTTCAATTCATGCCAGACCGGAAGCAGAGACATGGAGAAAGAGCCAGAGAAGAAGGGTCTGGGGACAATCTACAGTTCCCAAGGTCACACCCCCATGACCCATTCCCTTCAACTAGGTCATGTTTCCTAATATTCCACCACCTCTTAGAATCCCATCAGATTAAGAATCCATCCATACATCAACCCACCGACGAAGTTACAGCTCTCATGTTCCAAAGCCCCCCTTTTGAACACAGGAATATTTTGGGGAACATCGCACATCCAAACCATGACACCCAGTATCTGAGGATGAGAATGTGGATGTCTTTGAGTGGTGATCATTCAGCTTATCACAGCCTCCATCCCTACCAACATAGGCACCAGGCTTCTTGAAGAGGCACCAGGCTCGGGCACAGGGTCTGACTGACATCCTCCAAGTGTGTTATGTGACCCACCGATCATGGGGAGTCCTCTGCAGTGGGCGCCGTTGGATGGACTTTTCTGTTGGGTATAGTGTCTTCATAGTTTTCACATGTTGTGAGATTTCCATCCTCAAACAACCACCTCCATTTCACCAATCACCAATCTTGTTTTCATTAGATTCCTAACCATTGGGGCAAACGACTGCTAGCAACTCTTTTCATGAACCCCTGAAAAATTGTACTTCTGACCACTCTCTGTTCCAGATAGAGGGAACAATCAAATATACCACTGAAAATCCTGCCCATTTGGGCCTCTTCTGTGATTTTCTTCAGTGCCATCGCTGAGTGGGCTATAATGCTGAGGCAAGAAGCTGACAGGACTTTCGCGTAGGTTAAATCACTTGCTCAAGGACAAACAAAAACAAACTACTGAGACAGGTTGGAGCCTGTATAGTCTAATTCTGGAGTCTGTGTAAAATTGAGGCAAGGAGCTAACAGGACTTCAGTGTACCCAGCTAAGAGAAAACAAGCAGGCAGCTGTTCTTTGGGGTGGAAAGAGAGAGAAAGAAAGGAAATGCTAGTCAAAGTAGCAAGCCTATGTGCTTCCTCAGATTGAGAAGCAGGGTGTGTGGGAAATACGGATGAGACCTCATAAAAATGAAATGTCTCCTTGTGTGGGATTGCTTGCCACATGGTCTGTCTGAAGAGTACTCTGTGTTCCTTTCCTCCAGTAATCTTTTATTTTAATCTTGAAAGTAGACCACACGCGGTATGCATTTTATGTGAGGTAAAGAACCTATGCTAGCCAGTGACAGCTTTCTGGCACCCTATGTGGAGCTACATAAGTCATACTACCTGATTCGCCCACACTCTCAAGTTTAATCAAGTTTATACCCTATTGGCAAGAGCAGGAGTTTAGTCCTTGGACAGAAAGTGTGATCAATTTCCCAATTCTATTCTTTCCCTTCCCCTGACTCCTTCACTTGGTTTCCTGGGATGCTGAGAATATTTTAAATACTTGAGACGTGATCAGTGGCAGAAAGATTTCTTCCAGGAAGTAAAAAGACATTTCTGTCAGACTTGGAACTAATTGGAAATTGGATACTGTGGCCTTTTTGGTTTGTCCTGATTTGTTGTTCCTTTGGTTAAGGAGTAGTATTGGTTTTTTGTTGTAATAGTTAATACTTATTTATTTCTTATTTTATTTACTATTTCTTCATGTGTATTTGGGGTATATAAGTGCACTTATTTTGGAGGAATATATATATACATATGCATATATATATTTACATATATATATATCACATCTTGATCATTTTTACTCCCTCTTCCCCATTTTCCTCTCTCTATGGTTACTCGAATCCCCTTTTCCATCTCCACAAAGTCTACCTCCTTTGTTCCTACCATCTCTGTATTATTTTGCTTTTCGGGTATTGGTTCTTTACTTTAAAACCTCAGGACCCCAAGATTGAAGTCGGTCTTTCTTTTGGACATTCTTGTCTTTGTTTCTCTTTGCTGTTTGCCTTGGGCCAACTGGGGCTGCCCAGTGTGATCTTGAGCTACTTCTGCCTCCCCTTGCTTGCTAATCTGCAGCTATTGCTCTCTTCTTTTTCCTTCCTTTTCCTTCTTCCACTCTGACTCCTATTGTATTAATGTGATAATAACTAGCAGGAAAAACTAAAGTGCTCAAAGTAGCAAGAGTGTTAGAAGAAAGCTATTATGATTTACATAAAAATGAAAAACATCACTCCTATCTCAGTGGACTTAGGACAAATTCTGGCATTGCCTTCCAAATGAGGGCATACAAAGGGGCACTCTGATTTATTGAATTGTTTTCTATTTTGTGTATTCTTTTGCCTGTTAGCCTATGTTGCTGATAACTGGTAAATTCTGAATAAAGGATCTGATGGCTGGCAGCAACAATCCCATTAAAAGTTTATCTTGCATTCTGAACCAAAACACTCTCCTAGCACTGAATCTTAATCCAGCCACTGTACAAAATGAATTCTAAAGATATTACTGGGGAAAAAAGATTGAGATCCAACCTGGCTTACTAGAAGCAGTGGTGGTCATGAGCTGCTCAGAATACACACAGCAGGAAGCACAGGTACTAGGAAATAGTTGTGTGTATTTGAGGGGCAAATAAAGACTCAAACATAGGCAGGCAACTTAAAGGAGATGCCCACTAGATAAATTCCAGTATAAGGGATATTTTGAAAAAGAAGGGCTCCCCCTCGGTCCCACCACTGCTTACATCCCAGGTCCAGCACACATATCATCTCGGGAAAATACCTAATCCTTCTGAGGGAAGAAGCCAAGTATGGCAGGGTGGCTGAGCAGTTAAAAATGGTGCCCAGCTAGTGACCACCATCCAGTACTCACCTGTCCTAACTCCTTTCCCACTGGGAAAGGGAGCCTGGCAAGTAAGATATTCACTGATCGTGGCCTTAGAAAAGCCGACATCCGGAGAATCACGGGGAGGGCAGTGACTGAGTTAGGACTACCAGACGCTTGGGAAAGGAAGAAACAAAGGCATGGCTGTGGTTAGAGGTCCAGAACTAGACGTTTAGAGGTCTGTGGCTTAGTGGGTCACAGGGCGGGCAGTGATTTTGTGAAGAGGAAAAGACACTGGAGCAGGGCCAAAGTAGGGACTCTTCTACTACACCGCCAAATACCAGTGAGCTCTGTGACCATGGATATTGTACCCAGTGTCCACACTGCAGAGGCCACAGAGCTCGGTGCCCATGGTATCCAAGAACCACTGAGCTTTGAAAGCCCTAGGCATCACTGAGTAGGTAGGCTGTGCAGAAACTTCATGGGGAGCAGAGAGATTTTGTTTTGTGGAGTTGGCGGGGCGCAGAGAAGAGCAGCATAGCCAGAGTGGCATGCTTACCCAGAATATTATAGAAAGAGCGGGCAGAATTAGGTGCAGGGATTATCAGACAGGCAAGGGAATGGAGACCGAGCAGGCCCCTTTGAAATTCAGCAGCAGACTGAAAACTTGGCCAGACACACTGCACAGCATTCGATCATAAGATAGTGGCAAACCCCCACCCCCTGCTAGCCACACCTACGGGAGCGCAACTGAAACCAAGCAAAGCACAGTCTCAGAAGGGATGAGAGGCGGGCTTGGTGCTGTGTCCAAACCCCAGAGCCCCTTCTTCACTCACTGGCAGGCAGGAGAACAAACACAATAAGTAGTAGGAAGGGAACCCAGTCGAGCACTAGTAGAGGCGGCCCTCCTCCTGCACTCAGACACGAAGGCTTGGAGCTCAGCTGCCCGCAACTGTTACAAGTCAGAGCTTCTCCATGTGGGAGCGCAAGGGAAAAAGCACAGCGGCCTCGTTCTAACTGTCGTGTAAGCTGCACTGAGAGGGCTCTTTACTTCTGTGTTTTATATATGTGCGTGGTTGGTTTTTCTCATCTCTTTTCTTTTTCTCCTTTCCTTTGGTACATATACAAGAAGTGGTTGTACACGTGAAATGGAGAATAACAGTTGATTATTGGTTTAGAGTCGAAATTTCCTTTCATGGGCATGTCTGACGAATCCTCGCAAAAATCTGTGTACAGAAAATTCCAACGCAGTCTCCGTTTCAGCATTTTAACTTGTCCTGACTTGCTCATAGCTTCCCTCGGTCTCTAATTACTCTAATTTCCTTACTCTTCATTTTTCCTGGCCTCACAAATAACCTCTCAAATACCCTTTCCACCAGTCCTTTATTCTAGATATAAAATATCAACAAAATCCTAAATCTTTTTTTTCTCTCATTTGCCATTATCTCTTTTTTCTTCCTTCTTAACTATTCTCTTGCTTTCCTTCTCTTTTTTTCTTTCCTCATACTCTAAATTCCAGCCTAAGCTTGATCAGTACTACATCAGTCTATCTGGCTTATTGAAGAAAAGGTGATAATTTTAAAATAAGTGTTAAGTTGCATGATTAATAAAAGATTGGCTCTGAGGATACTGATATAATGGGTAATGGTTTTCTCCTTGCAATCCAGTGACTGGGCTGGTCCTATTATATTGAGTAGGCTGAAGAGGTGTAGAAATACCAAGCATAACTAAGACAAAGATCGCATCAGAATGCAACCTACACTAACTAAAGAGATCTCTGCAATAGCTATAGTATTTTTCTATTCTAATTTTCAACTCTCAGCAGAAAAGCAACAGAGACATGAAAAAACACGACACTAAGATCCCTCAAAAACTCAACTCTCCAAAAGCAGGTTTCACAGGCAGTGAAGTAGAGGAATTCACAGGAAAAGAACCCAAAAATCATGTGGGAAAAATATTTGAAGATATCAAAGAAGAAGCAAATAGATGAATATATGAGATGTTCACTAAACTAAAAAAAATGTAAATAAACATAAATATTTTAATTAATAAAAGTTGTATCTATTCTATTTTCAGAGAATGTGGACTTGAAGCCAAAGCCAATCAGATGATATAAAGAATGTCACCTCATAGTAATACATAGAGTATTTCAGCAGGAAGACAAAACAATTATAAATATATATATATATATATATATATATATATATATATATCAAAAGCTAGTGCATATGATTTCATATAACAAGCTCTACTAGGTATAAAAAGTCAGATAAATATTAATACAATCATAGTGGTGGATTTCAACACTGCACTCTCACATATAAGTGGGTTCTAGGCAAAAAATATCAACAAATAAATATCATAGCTGAACAACACCATTGAACAAATGGACTTAACAGATATCTACAGAATGCTTCCACAACAACAAAATAAACATTTTTCTCAGGAGCACATGGAACTTTCTCCAAAATAGACCACACCTTAGTCCACAAAGAATGCTTAAATAAATACAAGAGAATTAAATAATATTCTGCATATCAGATCATAGAATAATAAAAATAGAAATGACCAGCAAAAGAAACAACAATGCATGCAAAAAACATGAAGGCTAAATAATACACTCTGAAATAATCAATAATTCACAAAAGAAATCAAGGAAGAAATTTAAAAGTTCTGAAAATCAAATTAAAAGGGTATCACAGCATATTAAAGCCTATGGGATACAAAGAAAGCAGTTTTAAGACAGAAATTGGTAGCTATGAATGCTCTCATTAGAAAATAGGGCAATACCAGGCTGGAATGTATCTCAGTGGTAGAGAACTTGCCTATCATGTATGAGGCTATGGTTTAGATTACCAGTAGCAAAAGAAAAAAAGAAAGAAAGCAATTTCAAATAAATACCCTAATAACGCATCTCAGAGTCCCAGAAAAACAAGAGCAACCCAACTCCAAAGCTTGTAGAAGAACTTATAAGGAACAGAGTGGAAATTAATGAAATTGAGGCAAAATACAAAGGATCAATGAATTAAAGATTTAGTTCTTTGAAAGGATAAAATAATTGATAAACCCTTAGCCAAAATTACCAATAGAAGGAAAAAAAAAGAGAAACACATTAATGCACTTAGAAATGAGAAAGGCAGAATCACAACAGATATCACCAAAATACAGATGATTATAAGAAACTACTTTTAAAACTAATATTCCAATAATTTGGAAAATGTAGAACTGGATAAACTCCTAGGCACATACTACTTACCAAAATTGAAACAAAAAAATATAAAAATACTGAACAGAACAGTAACAGGCAATAAAATCGAAGCAGTAATAAAAACTCTACCACCACCAAAAAACAAAACAAAACAAAAATAGCCCAGAACCAGACAGATTCACTGCTGAATTTTGCCAGAAATTTACAGAAAAACAAATGACAGTATTCCTCAAACATTTTCACAAAATTAAAAAGGAGAAACACTGCCAAACTCATTCCTTGAAGCCAACGTTACTCTGATACCAAAACTGGACAAGGACACAACATAAAAAGAAAACTAGGGCCAGTGATATCGCTCAGCAGCATAAGCGCCTGCCTGGCAAGTGTGAGATCCTGAGTTCAACTCCCGGTATCCACATTAAAAAAAAAGAAAAGAAAACTACAAGCCAATTTCATTAATAAGCAAAGATGTAAAATTTCTCAACACAATACTTGCAAACAGAATGCAACAAGTCGATAAAAAAGATCATACATCATAACCAAGTCAGCTCGGTCCCAGGAAAGGAAGGGTGGCACATTACATGTAACAAATAAGTACATACACCACATTAACAGAAATAAGGATAAAAATTATGAGACCATTTCAGTAGATGCAGACAAAGCCTTTGATAAAATCCAAATGCATTTATGATTAAACCCTGACAAAAATAAGTATAGAATAACTGTACATCAAACTGATAAAAGACATTTATGACAAACCGACTGCCATACTAAATGGGGCAACATTAAAAACATTCTCTGTAAAATAATTAAAAAGGGTGTACACTTTAACCACTCTTGTGCAACAGAGTGTTCTAAATTTTAGCCAGAATAAGTAGGCAAGAGAAATAAAAGAGATTCAAATAGGAAAGGAAAAATTAGCGGATAACATAGTCCTTTACTAGAAGACCCAAAAATCTCCACCAGAAGATGCTT
Organism: Erethizon dorsatum; assembly: GCA_028451465.1. Lineage (NCBI taxonomy): Eukaryota > Metazoa > Chordata > Mammalia > Rodentia > Erethizontidae > Erethizon > Erethizon dorsatum. Next base: position 126,010,293 of record CM051827.1, on the reverse strand, counting down.
AGAATTAATAAATTCAGCAAAGTGGCAGGATACAAAAATCAACACACAAAATTTAATTATAACAACAATGAATTCACAAAGAAATCAAGACCAAATACAATTCTCAATAGATTAAAAAATTAGATACCTAGGGATTAATCTAATCAAGGAAGTGAAAGACCGCTAACAAAAAGTATATAGTTCTGAAGAAACTGATCAAAGAGGATATTAGAAAATGGAAATATATTCTCTGATCTTGGACAGACAGGTACAAGAGTGTCAGAAGGGCCACATTATCGAACATGATAAACTTTAATACAATTTTAATCAAAATACTAACAATGTTTTACAAAGAACTAGAAAATATAATTCTAGGGCCAGGGATATAGCTCGGTGGCACAAGCGCCTGCCTGGCAAGCCCAAAGTCTTGAGTTTGATTTCCAGTACCAAAAAAAAAAAAAAAAAAAAGAAAGAAAATATAATTCTAAAATTTATATGAAATTAGAAGAGACTCAGAATAGCCAAATCAAACCTGAGCAATAACAGCAAAATAGGATACATAACAATCCTCTACTTCAAGTTATATTAGAAAGCTATAATAATAAAAAAAACATTGTGGTACCAGCACAAAAACAGATATGTTCGCCAATGGAGCAAAGTCAAGGACACAGAAACAACCCCAAATATCATGAATCATCTGATTTTTGACAAAGGGCCCAAAAACACATGCTGCAGAAAACAACTTGTTTAACTAGTGGTGCTGGGAAAACTGGTTATCCACATGTAGAAGAATGAATCTAGATCTATATGTCTCACTTTGTACTAAGATCAAATCAAAATAGATCCAAGATCTAGATATAAAAATAGAACATTGGGCCGGTGAGATGGCTCAGTGGCATAAGTGCCTGCCTGGCAAGCATGAGGGCCCGAGTTCGACCCCCGGAACCCACATACGAAAAAAGGGCTGGTGATATCGCTCAGCGGCATGGGCACCTGCTGGCGCGCGAGGTCCTGAGGTCGACCCCCGGTACCCACAAAAAAAAAAAAAAGAAAGAAAAGAAACATTTAATCTGCTGGAAGATAAATTAGATAAAACTCTTGAAGACATAACATGACCAAGCTTTTCTGAGCAGTGCCCCCAGATACACAGTTAATAACACCAATAACACCAAGTGGGATTATATCAACTTAAAATGCTACTGCACAGCAAAAGCATCTATCGATAGAGCAAAGAGACAAACTACAAATAGGAAAATTTTTACCAGTTACTTTTCAGACAGAGGACCAATATCTAGAGCATATAAAGTATTCAAAAAATTAGACCCCCCCCAATAAAAGATGCCATCAAAAGTAGGCAGTTGAACTTAACAAACACATCTCAGAAGAAGTACTAATATCCTAATTATTCAGTATCATTATTTGTGCACTCCTGCCTTTTAAAACTTGGTCCGCATCTATTTGCTCTGAGGAAGCATTTTGGTATTGTGTATTTGAGATGCACTTGTACATCAGGTAATAAGTTTGTTTGTAGGCTTTGGCACTATTCCCTAAACTTGTAAGTTATCTGAAGCTATCTTTTGATTTTTTTCAGTACAGTTAATTTATGTAGACCTGTTAAAGAATTCCAGATTTTGATTCAAAAGTAAAAAAATATATATGTATATGTATATATATATATGTGTGCATATGTATATATATGTATATATGTGTATATATATATACATATATATGTGTGTATATATAGTATATGTATGTATATATGTATGTATATATATGTAAAGTAAGATTTATGTATACGTTGTATGTATAATACATTATACATAATATAGATACATTGTATATTATATACATGACCTCTGTATAGCTGGAATACTAATTATTAGTGAATTACTTGTATGATAAGTGTATTTGTGTACCCCAGAGTTAAATTGCACAAAAGTTTGCAAATCAGGCCACCCCAGAACAAAAATAGGGTCAGAAGTAGTCTGAGATCACGTGACAGAACAGCCTTCATGAGCAGAAAAAGAGAAAGGACACATTAAAGACAAGCCACTGCCCTTGTTCCACTCATCATGAAAAATGCTCCTTGCTATTCAGGCCTTTGTGGATGTGAGAGGTGACACACAAAAGAGACGTACCAGCTGCTTCATTTTAACTCCAAAGTCCCTAGAGCCTGCTGGCCCATGTCAAACAGGGACTGGAACAAAGGAAGACTCTGTGGCAAGTTCAGGCTGTCGTGGAAGCTGTGCCACTTGGAATCCGTATGGCATGCAGCCAGTACACTCACTGGACACTGAGGCAAACTGTGTCTCACATTAATACTGGTCCCACGTGGTGGAACCTAAAATTATAAGTACTACTACCTGCCCAAGGGCCCCATATGCAATTCTGGGACTGTACATCTTGTGTGGAAGTCACATATTCACTTGTCCTTCCTCCTAAAGTATAGTGACTTACATTCTTATTAAGAGAAGAAGTCTCATAAGAGTTCTCTCAGAATTATGGAAACTGTGCCTGAAATGCATCCAGGTCAGCACCAGAACACTTCCCAGGGCTGCGATGGATGGTATCGCAGTGCCTTCCTTCTTGTGGGCCATGAAAGAGTCTGTTCAATTGCTAAATATCCTGTTGTATCAGGATCAGGATCTGAGGTCAAACAGAAAAATCAATACAAAAATGTATGGAGAGGACCCCCTGGCTTGTAAGGCAACTGTCATGTTTATCACCTTTGTGCACCTGCTGTGGCCCAGCTGGATCCTAGTGTTGAAGTCTTGTGGACAGAATCTTTAAGTAGGGTAGAAAATCGGTTTTCCTCCCAGCCTGTCACAGGTGAATCACAGTGACGGAGAGATACTCAGCGATAATCTGGCAGAAGCAAAGACCATGCAGCCACCAGAAACCAATGTCGTGGATATAATGTCTCCCTGGGTCTCACTGGATTCTGTGTTCCTTGGGAACAGAGGTTGGCCTATTTACTACCAAGTATAATGAACATAATAGGGAAAGGTTAGGAAAGTTTGAGTGTAAAAACCTTTGAGTTCCTGAAAGTCTGCATTTCCTTGCTGTGATGCAGTCCTTCTGTGCACGTCATCTACTTGATTTCTCTGTGTCCTTTCCTAGGACAGGAAGTCAAGGACAAAGTTTTCAATATGATGTTCATTCTGTTTGCTGTGTTACAAAAAACTTCTTTGATTTTGAGCCTGGTGCCTCTTGTGCTCTGAGAGTATCCATGAAACTGGGGTATTCTAAAGTGTTATTTTGCAAGAAGGATGAAAACCTCAGACCCACTCACATTTTTTGCACACCCTTGATGTGACTTTCTTTTGTCATCTGGAACTTTGTTTGACATAAACTAAATCTTTCAGTAGAGGATGCTGGAAGAATACTGGAAAATAGTGGGATCTCCTGTCTTCCTTCTATGCTGCTCCTCTTGACAAAAAACCTGCAACTCCTGGTTCCTCGAGCACTGGGCTTCTGTAGTATAGAGAACCTGCTGCTTGTTAATAATGGCTCCTCTATTTAATAAAATAAATCATATCTCTTCCTTGTTTTTCCTGTCCATCCAATTCTTAGAGCTTTATGACCAGCAACTGATATTCCCCTGCCTTAGAATGGAACCGATTCAAACCACACCCAAATGAGAACTTTGCTCGAAGACCTTGTCTGGATCAGACAGGAGAACGGGCCATGCCAGTTGGGTGAAAAAGTCAAAGGTTCCTAACAGTAGCCCACAGGTCTCTCTTTTTTCCCTTCTAGCAGGGGACATATTTGAGAAGCAGGGAATTTGCTCCATGCCCCACTTTTTCTGCTTTTTACAAGACAGACTTGTAGTAAAGGAGAACCACACTGTGGTGATGACTAACCTTGGCTTTGGGACAAGCCCTGTGAGGCTGTTCCAGCCCAAGGCAGCATCCTCCAGCCCCCAGCCAGGCATTGTCTTCTACCTCAGAGGAGGTGAGATGTTTGGCAGCGTGGGTAAGGAGCTTCACTGCAACGTGGGAGAGGAAGGGCCTCAGGGTAGCACAGTCTCACCCACACTCCCAGAAGAAGCTGTCGGGAATGAGCCAAAGGAATGAGAGTTGGGAGTTTCTCCTCAATCAGGGATTCCTGATTGAAACTGAGACCAATGTCAGTTGATGGAGTGGCTGTGTTCATGGGCATTGGTTTGTATTACATGATAATCTTAATTCAGTTAGGGGGAAGGATGTACCAAAGAGGCTGCCATGGCACTGGGTATGACTCTCCCCTCTCCTACTCACATCCACAGCCTGTTCTGTCTGCCCTCAATGATCCTTATCCATGACTTGCTCTCGGCTCTGCAGGACCACTGGGGTCCACACTCACCTTCTTCCAACTTCCCTTTCACTCCTGGATCCCAAACTGGTCCTCCTACCCTATTTTTCATCCCTCGGTCTAGTGTTCTTCCTATACCAGAGAGATCTTCAACAGTTCAAGTGAGGGCTTGTCACTGCTGTGCTTTGGCCTCTCCTGTACACCTCAATAAATCCCACAGTCCTTCCTGTGCCAGCGATGGCCTGAGCAACTGATTTGACACCCTTTGACCCAGTCACCTGTGTTCCCTTCTGCTCTTCCTCCATGGAAGCCCTTATGCAGAGCTAAGCCGCAGAATATCTGGCTCCTTCACCTGTTTTCTTTCTTCCTTTTTTTTTTTTAATGTGGGTACCGGGAGTCGACCTCAGGACCTTGTGCTTGCCAGCAAGTGCTTGTGCTGCTAAGCGATATCACCGGCCCTTTTTTTCATTTATGTAGGTTCCAAGAGTCAAACTCAGGACCTAGCACTTGCCGGGCAGGTGCTTATGCCACTGAGCCATCTCACCGGCCCCCTTCACCTGTTTTCTGCATTTACTTCTTGCATGGCTTCAAAAGATGTCCCCATCTCAATTCTGCATGGCTCATAACACCTTGCTCCTTATGTCTCATCCCAAATAACCCTCCCCAGAGTGGCCATTGCTGACATCTCAACTCAAGACCCTCCTGCCCATTCTGGAGGCCTGATTGGGACCTCTGTCTCCATCCCTGACCACATCCTTCTTAAATGTTTATGCAGCAATTGTTACAACCTGAGCTAATCTCAGTCTGCCTTTGTTTCCTCAGACTGCTCCTCCTCAAAATGGGAATTGCAAGAATGCAGGGAAGATGCTGGATGCCCAGTGCTTGGCCCACTGCTTTGATTTTTGAATGAATGAATGAATGAATGAATGAAGATGCATGGATGACTAGATGGATGGATTTGGTGAATGATTGCATGAATGAATAAGTTTGCATATGTCTTAGTCACTTTCCTAGTTGTTAGGAAAAAATATCTGACACCCACAATTTAAAGGTGGATAAGTGTATTTTTGCTCTTATTTTAGAAGTTTCAGTCCTTGTATTGGTGACAGCATGGTGGAAGGGTACGGATGGAGAAGTGCTCATTTCATGGTGGACAGGGAACCGAGAGCTAAGGGGAAGAGCTGAGAGGGGAGATACACACGGCCAGGTCATGCCCTCAGTGACCTGCCTCTTACAGTCAGACCCCGTTTTCTAAAATCACATTTACTATACCACCCCCATAATTTAGCCATCTTCCAAAAGTCCTGCCTGTGTCTGCATGAGACTCTTGGTGGACATCTAGATATAAACCAAAGCAGTAAATGTACAAATAGATGATGGGTGCATGCACTGGATCTGGATGTGCTATCCTCTAACATCAATGTGCACGTGAATTTACAAGATGAATAGAATTTCTCTTACTCCAATTCCCATTTCTAATCTGTGTATTAGATTTTGTCTACCAAGAGGTTTTCTAAGCATATACAAACTAATTTATATACATTTTAATAAAAATGACAAATTTCATATTAAAAATTTATTTAATCTCTGAGTGTTTGTATAATTTCCATTGCTATTGATTTCTAGTTTTGTTCCCTTATGATCTGAAAACTTTCAGGGAGCTATTTCAGTGTTTTTTGTAAATATTAAGGCTTGGATTATAGCCTAAAATTTGATTTTTGGAGAGTGTTCTATGAACTGTTGAGAAGATATTTTGTAGTTTGTTGGGTTGAATATTCCATAGATATTTGTTAAGTCAATCTGATCTATGGTATAGTTTAACTCAGATGGTTAATGCTTTTTTTGTTTAGATGACATGTCTATTGGTGAGAGTGGAGTACTAAAGTTACCTACTGTTTTTTGTCATTTCCTGACATCGAGAGATCCAAAACATACAACTTAAAGGAGGGCAGTATTATTTGGGCTCATAGTTTCAGAAGTCCCAGTACATGCTTAGCTGGCTCCAATGAAGTACAGGTGGCTGAAGGGCTAACAAGGAGGAAAGCTGCTCACATGATGGTGGCCAGAAAGCAGAGAGAGAAGGGAGGAGATAAGGAAGAAAGTATGCTTCTCCAGGCAACACCCTCAGTGACTCGCCTCATGAACAGACCTCACCTCCTAAGAGCAAATCATCTATATCCCCATGATTCAATAACCTTCCAAAAGCCCCACTTATGAGCACATAAATCCTTTGAAAGATATTCTTAGTCTGAACCATAACATTCTACATCTGCCTCCAAAAGACATACGAACATCTCTTTATGTAAAATGCATTTAACCAATCTCTAAGAGTCACCAGGTTTTTAATTTTAGCAGTGCTGAAAACTCCAAGTCCAAAGTCTCATCTGAGACTCAAGGCAAACTCCTAGCTGTGAGCCTCTGTACAAATCAAAAAGAAAGTTAAACACTGCTGACACACAATGGCATACAGTAAACATTTCCATTTTAGAAGGTAGAAATGGAAGATAAAAATGAATGAGACCAAAATAAGCTGAAAAATCAGCAAGACAAATATTAAATCCTATAGCTCTGTGTCCAGCGCTCAGGTCAAGTTGTGGAGAGATGGGTATTCCAAAAGGCTTGGGTGGCCCCGATTCTATGGCATTGCCAGTTGCAGCCCTCACAGCTTCTGTCTTGGGCTAGCTTTGTTCACTGTCCACTGCTTTCTGCAGATGCCCCATGTTCCTGGCTTCTCTAGCTCTTGCATTCTACATTCCTGAAAAGCCAGTGGCACATGGATGATTCCAAAGCCAGTTGTAAGCTCAAGCAGTAGGTAAGCCTCCTTAGGTCATGGCTGCAGAAGCCCTGGAATACTGACTACTGTCAACTCAATCTTAGATAATCAATTCCCTTGGCAGCCCTTTTTTAGCAGGGCACCCTGGGACTTTATACTCAAAGTCGACTTTAACTTTTGCATCCTTAAGCCTGCAAAATGGTGGAGTCTTTTTGATGTCTGAAATGCACTCAAGGTATGTTTTCTAATGTCCTGATTCAAACTATTTGGCTTCTTTTTAATACTAAGCTTTTTAGCAATCAAGCTGTCTTTTGTTCTACCTTTGCAGGCAGTTTCTTTCTATGGAAACTGAAAACTTTTTAAATGAGTTTTTACTTCTGATTTTCAGTATAAACTTGACTTATAGCCACCAGCAGTATCCATGCTACAACCTGAACATTAGACTGCCTTAAATTTCCTATGCTAGATTATTTAGTTCACTACCCTTAATCTTGGTCTCCTGCAAAGTCTCAGGACATGAGTAAAATGTAGACAAATTTTCTGCCAAAGCATAATACATATTGCCTCAAGTTCAGCTGGAAATGCAGTCTTTGTTCCTAGTTGAAACCTCCTGAACCTGGTCTTTACTATGTGCATTTCTGTCAGCATTTTGATTTTCATGGCTCTCACCAGAACTTCCCCCAAAGGATTCTAGGGCTTCTCTATTCAGCATCTCCAAAGCTCTCCAAACTCCTTCCACAAACCAGTTCCAAATTTTTCTAAACCACATGGTCAGGTACAGTCATAGCAGCAACCCCACTCTCAGTACCAGAATCTGTCTTAGTCACTTTCTCATTGCTGACACACAATACCCACACCTTCAACCTAAAGGAGGAGAGGTTTATCTGAGCTCTTAGTTTTGGAAGTTTCAGTTTCTGTTCAGCTGTCTGGAATGCAGAAATGGCATGGTTGAAGGGCCTGGACACAGAAGGACACAGAAGAAAGCTGAGCACACCGGAGTGACCAGCAAGCAGAGATATAAGGAAGGAGCCAGGGAGGGAGATACACCACTCCAGCTTACATTCATTTTAACTGCCTCTTTCTGACCAGACCCCATCTCCTAACAGCAAGTTAGCTGTATTTCCCCTATGATTCAATCACCTTCCAGAAGCCCTGTTTTGAGGTCTTTGAGGGACATTCTCAACATAATCCATAACAACTACTATTATTGTACTGGGATCCATATGTCCCTTTATGATAAGTAGTATTGGTTTTATGAAGTTGGGCACACTGATATTTGGTGCATACATATTTCCAATTGTTTTGTTTTGTGGGTTGACTGTTCCTTCTACCAATATGTAGTAACATCTTTGTCTTTTCTGAATCCTTTTGTTTTTAAGTCTACTTTGCTGATATGAGTAAATCTACTCCTGCTGCTTTTGGATTCCATTTACATGGAATTTTATTAGCCTTTAATTTTCAGTCTGTGTGCATCTTTGCTAGTGAGGTGTGTCTTTTGCAAGGGCTAAAAAACACAGGTCTTGTTTTTTAATCCAACTTGCCAGTCTGTGTTTTCTTGTTGGAGAATTAAGACCATTTACATTCATAGTATTATAGAAAGACTTATACTAATTCTTGTCTTTTTTGTTTTTGTAATGTTTATTTTCTCATTCTCAGTAGTTTGTCTCCTCTCCCCCTTTTGTGTGTAGGATTCTTTTAAATATGTCCTGTGATGCTAGCATAGTGGTCATGAATTTCTTTAGTTCATGCTTATCTTTCAAGATATGTATTTCTCCTTCAAATTTTAAGGATAGATTTGCCCAATACAATATTCAGGATTGACAGTCATTTTCTTTCAGGGCTTGAAATATATCATTCCATGTCCTCCTAGCCTTTAAGGTTTCTGCATGAAGAATGAAATTATTCTCATGGGTTGACTTCTAAAAATGACTTGTAGTTTTTCCTTTTCCAGTTTCAATCTTTTTTCTTTGACCTGTGCTCTTACCATTTTACTATAATGTTATGTGGGGAGATTATTTTCTAGTTATGCATGTTTGGCATTTTGAATGCTTCCTCTACCTGGATGAGTAATCATTATTTCCCATGATTTGGATTGTTTTCTTGTATTAGTTCATTAAATATATTTTTCGATGTGATTAGTCTCAACCTCTTCTAAAGCAAAAATTTATAAATTTTGCTTTTAACCATGTTCCAGTGTTTGTATATGTTTTAACTTATTTTTTTCCTTTCTTAGTATCTGCATGTGCAAAAACTAAAAGTATTATGCTAAAATGAGGAAGAAGACAAAGATGCCCACACTTACCACTCCTATTCAATATAGTTATTGAAATTTTATTTAGAGTTATCAGGCGAGAGAAAGCAATAAAAGAGATACAACTAGGAAAGCCAGGAGTAGTAAGCAGCAACAAATCAGCCTCTCCAAGTTTTGGAATCCAGACAGTGGAAAATAACAACTTGGGGAAGAAAAGAAAGAGGGAGGTGGATCCCTGGCACCCAGGAAGGATCTGACAAGAAAACAGAAGCCTATGGAGAAATTGAAGAGACAGACAACAGCACAGAAAAAGAAGGGGCAATCTGCACTTTCTCCCCATCTTCTGGCTCATGCCTTGTGAGAAAGAAAGACTGTATGTACAGAGACACAGTGAAAGCAGGTGACTCCTGAGGCCTTCAGGGAGAATGCACCAGTGGGACAGAACAGTGAATGCTGTGTGCTACAACAGCTGTTGAGTGACTCCAGTCCAAGCATCTGCCATATTCCCTGGAGAGAGTGCTTGGTCAGTCACCATTCTAGGGAGGGGTCAACTGAACCTGGCACTCAGAGCCACTGCATGTTGGCTTCGCTTCAGGACTCCCAGTGTTAAACTCCCACAGTAACTGATCATGGGAGACGTCCATGGTCAGGAAACCATGGTCAGGTTAGCAAGAGACACCCAGAGTGCTATAAGCTAAATGACTCAGCCTTCAACCTTATAACCAGAGAGCAGGTTCGGCCTGAATTTCTGTGCATTTGAAAGTCCCAGAACCAGCATCCTGCCCTAATCCTACTGCTGACTTCCTGATGATTACTCGGCATGGATCTGGGCTCTGACTACCTCTCTTATTTACCAATGACAGCAGTGTCACGCCTTGACTTGGACATGGCCACAAAGCCAGAAGTCAAATTATCCTCATTTGCACATGATGATTCTATAACTAGAAGATCCTAATCATTCCATCAAAAGACTTATAGAGCTGATAAGCAAATTCAACAAAGTAGCAGCACATAAAAATAAATAGTTTTCTGTACACCAGTAATGGATTAGTTGAGAAACAAATCAAGAAGACAATTTCAATCACAGAATCTTGAAAAACTGAAATGCCTGGGGATCAAGCTAAACAAGGAAGTGAAAAGGCTCTATAGTGAAAATTTCAGACCACTGAAGAAAGAAATTGAAGAAGACACTCGATAATTCAAACACCTCCCATATTCATGGACTGAAAGAATTAATACTGTTGAAATGGCCATAGTACCAAAAGTGATCTACCAATTCAATATGATCCCCATCAAAACACCAATAACTTTCTTCACAGAGCCAGAAAAAACAATCTTACCATTTATATAGAAAAACAAAGCACCTAGAATAGTTAAAAAAAAAAAAAAAAGTCCTAAGCAATAAGAGCAAGGCTGGAGGCATCAGAATACCCAAATTTAAATTATAGTACAAAGCTATAGTTAAAGAAAACATGATACTGGTCCCAAAATAGACATGTAGACCAGTGAATAGATATATGACAGAAAAACAAACCCATGCAAAAGCAGTCATCTAATTGTGGACAAATGAACTTAAACTATACATTGGAGGAAAGATGGCCTTCTTAATAAATGGTCCTATGAAAACTGGATATCCACTTGTAGATTGATACTAGATCCTTATTTTTCATTCCATACAAAAATCAACACAAAATACGTCAAAGACCTAGGCAGAAGACCTGAAATTTCAAAATTTCTAAAGAAAAACATAGGGAAAACAGTTGAAGCCAGAAGGAAAGACCTCTTGTATAGGACTCCAATGGCACAGAAAGTAATAATAAGCATCAAGAAATGGGACTAGATCAAATTAAAAAGTCTCTTCACAAGGGAAACAATCAACAGAGAGAAGAGAAAATGCACAGAATGGGAGAAAGCCTTTGCCAGCTATTATTCTGACTGAAGTTAAACATCTAGAATACAAAAGAATTCAAAAAACTTAACACTAAAAAGTCAAATAGGCAAATCAAAAAATGGGCAAAATAATTGAACAGACAGCTCTTAAAAGAAATACAAATGGTCAATAGTATAAGAAAAAATGTTCAATACCTTAGTCATTAGAGAAATGCAAATCAGTACTGGAGATTCATTTTACACCAGTCGGGATGACCATCATCAAGCAGTAAATGCTGTTGGGGATAAAACTTTCTACAATCCTGCAAGAAATGTAAATTAGTACCGCCACAATGGAAATCAATATGGAGGTTTCTCAAAAAAAACTAAATATAGAATTACTATTTGATTCATTTATACCACTCCTTGATATATACCCAAAATAATTAAAGTCAACATATCATAGGAATACACATTTTTTAAAAGCATATTTATTTTTGTACGAGGAATCAAACTCAGGACCTTGCTCTTGCCATGTAAGCGTTTGTGCCACAGGGCTATATCCCTGGCCTGGGAATACACATTTTTTGTGGCACAATATACAATAACCAAGATATGGAACCAGCCTAGGATCCTTGCAAAAAATAAATAAAGAAAATGTAGTGTGAATACCCAGTGCAGTATTGTTTAGCCATGAAGAGAAGAAAATTTTGTCTTTTGGCAAAAAAAATGGATGAATCTGGAGATCATCATGTTGAGAGAAATAAGTGGGACTCAGTAAGGCAAATATCACATGTTCTTCCTAGTATGTGCAATCTAAAATAGATGACAAGAAAGTAGAAAGGAGACTATTTCAACAAAAGAAAAAGAAGAATGGGGCACAGCAAGCTGTCAAAGTTGGGTAATAAGAAGCATGATTATAATTGAAATACATTATACACATTGAAAGAAATCCAAAATGTATGAAACTAGGTGGGACGGTGTGTATGTAGGGGGTGATAGGGAATAAATAGTTACACTGTTACCTTTATCAAATAATAATAATAATAATAATAATAATAATAATAATAATTTTCTAGGGAGCACTGAGATAGAATTGTTTCTTTCCATTCTTACACAAATAACAACACAGCTCTCCATATACCCATGTTTCTTTATGTATTCACTCCACTTTCCTATAAAGTGGAACCAAAACCTCAAAGAAATATTCAAGCTTCTTTGTCAGACAAAGAATTTAAAAAGAAATCCAAATGGCTCAAGAGCCTCAAACGCCTTAAGAGAAAAAGTCAAATGATAAGGAAGGAGGAGGATTACTCTGCATAGTCTGGGAGAATATACTAGGGTTGCTTTGGGCTACAGCTTTCACAAACACATTTTTCTATTTTTTCAAAAGGGGCAAGGGCAGTAGACATTGGCTTGAAGGGGAAGAAAGAGGGGCTACAATAAGACTAAGCATCACAGCTGCAGGATCTCTCTTCATTTTTACCTTTCTTCCAAGCCACATTCAAGGCCTGGGGAGTTAGGAACACAAATTATGCTAGTCACCTCAGGGTTGCGAACTTCTGCTCCCAGGCACAGCCAGGGGCCTGAATCTGGGGGTCCTGACTGACTGGACTCTTCTGTCTGCCTGCATCAAATGTAAAAGAGAAAAATAATTAGTTACATTTTAAAAGATAAATCTATTTGCAGTATGGCCAAACTGAAAAGAAAGGACTCTCCTTTTCCCAATTCCACAGAAGCATTCTAAATTATAGCAGGGATCATCCATGTAGAATGCAAGCCAGAAAATATACCTGTGCAGAGTCAGCCAAGGTGTAGGGCCTCAAGTATGCTGCACTTCCTTTTTGGGGTTTTGGTGCCAGGGGCCAAGGCTTTGAGGACCAGTGTCTGTTCAATATCTATTCTCAGAATGAGACGATGCCCCGAAGGGAGCTGGGAGTGAGATTAGCACACAGAGTAGGTTAGCAGGACAACAGTTGGTACTGACAAAACCATTTTAAGGCTTCCTTCAAAATCCTTCTTTAAGGAAGTCCAGCTATAAGATACATTGCTTAAGCTAAGAAAGTTCAATAGTGTGAGGGACACAACGGGCATGAGTAGTGGCTTTCAGGAATATGGAGAAGACTATGGATTCAACCTAAGCCAGTGGGAATCTATTTAATGTTTCTAATTAAGGAAGAAATGATTTGATTTACATGTTAGACAAAATGTCCTGGGGGAAGGTGGAAAATGTTGCAAAGCACTGAAAAATATGTTAAAATGGTGTGAGAGTCTACAAGTGTCTCTACCTTCCTTAAAAAAAAGGAAAAACAAGTGAAAAAAATAATTTGAAGAAAAATACAGTAACAATCATAAATTAGAATGAAACAAGAGATGGAGAAATTTGATAGAAATAACTGTAGGCTTGGGGAAGAGAGAACAGAGTTGCAATTTAAGCAATAAGTAGAGGAAACCTCTACTGCAACTTTTTTTTATATATGATAACTTACATATTCCTATAGCTTTCTTTTTATCTCAATCTTTTTTCTTGAGTGTACAGAGTAATGGATTTCATTTCAGTAGATTCATACATCCACATTATGTACTTTGATGGTTTCCACCCATCCATTATCCCCTTCCCCCACATTCCCCCTAGTTTCATATTTGGGGGAGGAGGGGCTTCAATACATAAAATATATTTTGATGATATCCACACACCTATGTTACCTGCCCTTATATCCCTCCAATTTCTCCTTATTCCCTTCCACTTGTCTAACAATAGTCTCCTTTCTTCTTTCTTGTCATATTTTAGGTTGCACATGTTAGGGAAAGCATGTGATATTTGTGTTTCTGAGTATGGTTTATTTTATTCAAAACTATGTTCTCCTGATCCATGTACCTTTCTGCAAATGAAAAAATTTCATTCTTTTCTATGACTAAATAATACTCCATTGTGTATATATGCCACATTTTATGTATTTGTCTGTTGATGGGAAGCTAAGCAGGTTTCGTAGTTTGGGTTATTGTGAATTGGGTCACATATAACATGGGTATTCATGTATCCTTATAAAATGCTGGCTTTAGTTTCTTCAGATATATACCAAGAAGGCCCAGAAGCAACAAATCCAATCAGCCATGGATGGAACTATAGAAGCTATGAGCTCTCCCACCAAAAAAAATTTTCTACTTCAATTTGTTTTTTCTTAGGTATTTTATCACAGAGAGACAGCTGACTAATGTACTGTGAGTACAGCAGGCAAAGAAAGTGTCACACAAGACAGTGACCCCAGCTCAGCCAGACGAGTTCTTCTTCCCTAGGTGGGGAAGTGTCCCAGTGCCCAGATCCATCTTTATACATCCAAACTGGAATAAAAAATACTTTTCCCTATAATGGTTTCTTTGCCACTACTATTATGAAAGCTCACAGCATGGCAGCTGGCTTCCTAGGAGTAATAGAGTCAGAGAGTGGATGGAAAGTGACAGAAGGAGAGTTCAGAGCCCCAGAAGGAAGCCCTATCTCTTTGGTATAAATATTTGCCATACCCTGGAACTAAAATTAGATCTATTCAAATACACACTCTACAGATGAAGAAATACAAGTGGCAAATAAATATATGAAAAAATGTTCAGCATCACTGGTTGTTAGAGAGATGCAAATTAAAACAACACTGAGATTCCATCTCATTCCAGAAAGAATGGTTATTATCAAGAAATCAGGGGCCGGTGAGATGGCTCAGTGATGTAAACGCCTGCCTGGCAAGCACAAGGTTCCGAGTTTGACTCCCGGAACCCACATACGAAAAAAGGGCTGGTGATATCGCTCAGCAGCACGGGCGCCTGCTGGTGCACGAGGTCCTGAGGTCGACCCCCCGGTACCCACACACAAAAAAAAGAAATCAACCAATAACAAGTGCTGGAGGGACTGTGGGGAGAAAGGAACACTTCTCCACTGTTGGTGGGAGTGTCGACTGGTGCAACCACTGTGGATGTCAGTATCAAGTTTCCTCAAAAACTGAGGATTAGGGTGCCAGTTGACCCAGCTATTCCTCTTCTGGGTATCTTCCCAGAAGAACTAAAAACATCGTACCACAGCGATATATGTGCACCCATGTTTATAGCAGCACAATTTGTAATAGCTGTATCTTGGAAACAACCCAAATGCCCATCAACCGAAGAACAGATAAAGAAGATGTGGTTTTTTATACAATGGAATACTACTCAACCATAAAGAAGGATAAACTTGAGACATTTCTAGATAAATGGATGCAACTTGAGACTGTACTCTTAAGTAAATTAAGTTGGACTCACGCGTGTAAACATCACATTGTCTCTCTGGTGTGAGAAATTGAAAGAGCAAATAAGGATCAAAATGTAAAACAGATATTGTGAAATGGGAAGAATTGTTCAATAAGAAAGAGGAAATAGGATGGGGGAAGGGAGAGAGGAAAGAAGGGAAAAGCAAAAAAAAAAACCAAAAAAAATGATAAAATGGAAACAAAGCTTTGTAAATAGGGAGGGGAAGAGGAGTTGAGGAGAGGAGAGGGTGTTGGAGACCGGGCTGCACAGGGTTAAGTTGCTAAACACAGGGACCTCTGACTGTGTTGGAAAAGGACATATGCATGGTGCTCTAAAGTCAAGATATCCACAGCTAAAGATACGTGGCTCCAACCCCAATGAACTAAATAGAGACTGCAGTTACAGGTGTCTCACTCCTGCATTCAATGTCCACCTAGAGATAGGATAGTTCTCCTAAATTAACATAATTCATTACTTGGATAAATCCTTGAGCTGACTCCCAAGTTCCTGCTCAGGTTCCCCCATTTTCCTCAGTATCCCCTCCCTTTGTTTATAACCAAATAAATACAGGCCGCCCAGAAAAGTTCTTTGTCTCAACCCCCAGAAAATCTCATGTTCTGTTAAAGGGTTTTGGTCCTCTTAGAGCCCTAAAATCACACCACTTGTCTCATTTATTTAAGCCTTCGCCATACACTTGTTTAGGAGATTGGGGCTTGCCCAAGACCCCAATAAGAGGGGATTGGGGAAAAAAAGAGGGATCAAAATATATCATGTACAGGTACAAATTCCCTATGATGAATATGATCATTATGTATATCTAAAATGCACCAACAAACAATGTACAAAATAAAATTAGATCTACTAATTCTACCCATTTCTTTTCATGGTTGAATTGTGTCCATCTTGTGGATACAGCAAACTGTATTTATCCATTATCTGTTAGTGAGCACTTGGGCATCTCTACTCTTTGGCTGCTGGGAGTAATGCTGCCGTAACACTGGCATCCACATACCTGTTTGAGTTCCCAATTTTAACGCGTTTCAACAAACGCCTGGGAGCGCATTGCTGAGTCCTGTGGGCGCACTATAGATATTGTCTTGAGGAAGTGCTAAATGAAAGTAAGTTTTGAAGACATTAATAGCTCATATTACTCCCCTTTGTTAGGGTACAATATTTTCCAGCACATGGAATAAAATCCAAATTCTTCACCATTGTCACAGCACTTTGTGAGGCTGTCTCCTCCTGTAATCTCTCACACCTCTTCCTGCTTTTTCTCCTTCTCCTGGTATTCTAGTCATAGTGATACTGCTGTCTTTCAAACCTACTAATCCCCCTTTCCTCAGAGTTTTCCCAACTGCTGTTTCCTCTGCCTTCAATTATTCACATTGCAGATGTCTCATCTGATTTCAAGTGATGCTCAATTTTTTTCCATCTATCGACCTTTATGAAACACTTCCCCCACAGTCAGTACGATGGTTGATTTTGGTTGTTAATTTGACTGGACTAAGAGAATGGATGGGAGGGAGGGAGCTACCTCACCAATGGGTTAATCCATTGATGAGTCTGTAGCTCAGTGGCTTACTTAGAAGGGGGGCTGTTGTGGTCGGGGTTTACAAGGGAAACAATTTTATATAGGACACATAATTTACAGTATTATTTTATATTATTCACCACAAGAGTCAAATGCAAAAGAGTGCAGGAGACCTGTCCACACATTAGAGACCCAAAGAATACATGTCCTGCATGAGTCCAGCTGAAGACCTAGAGCCCATGGCAATGTCCTCCATAAGTCCTAGATTCCCTGACAGTGTCTCATGCAAGTCTGTACCAAGGATTTGCACTGGGAAAGCCCAAAGGTCAGTGGTGGAAGCTAGAAAGTCTGCCCCAGTGGGATGAAGCATCTGTGCCAACAGGCTGAGGAATCCGCACTGGAGCCAGGAAGCGACACTCAAGGTAAAAATCACAGCTCCCTGCAAAACAACTGCAGCCATCCTCAGCAACAGTGAGGACCCGAGCTGCTCTAATGATGAGAACAGCTGAGTTCATATCGGGAAAGCCAGCGCAACAAGCTTCTCCAGGAGAATCAACAGAACCACATCTTCCCCTCCAGCTCCCTTCTTATGCTGTTGGCAACAATCCTCAGGTGGGTCCTCCACACCCAGCACCACGTGACTCTGTTCAGCTGGGTGTTCCAAGTTGACCATTGGTTAACTCACCACAGGGGCATATTTGGGGGGTAGTTGGTAACTGGGGGCATGATTTTGAAGGATACATCTTTACTCAAACTCTTTTCCCCTAATTCTTCCTGGCTCCCATGAGGAGTAGCTTTCCCCTGCTATCCTCTTCCTCCACGATGTTTCCGCTTTGGAGCTAGGTAGCCATGGATTACAATCTCTCAAACCATGAGATCAAATAAACCTTCCCTCCTTTAAGTGTGTAAAGCAGGTTTTTCTGGCAACAGAAAGCTAAGGAATACAGTCAGTCTCTTCGAAGGACACTTATTATAGCACTATCAATTCACCCTGTATCATCCAGTGTAATCTGCATTTTATTTGTAACCCTCGTACGCTGACAGTGAATAAACTGTGTATTCTTCACTTAGGAATGCTGTGACAAGTTGTTACCAGTTCGATGGCTTGGAACATCAGAAATGTATTCTCTCATTGCTCCAAGGGCAGCATTCTGAAATTAAGGAGTCAGTGGGCCTGAGTTCTCGCTGAAGGCTCTAGGGTGAAATCTCACTCCCTGACTCTTGTAGTTCCTCATGGCACATGATGTCTCTTAGTGATGCCAATGTCACACCAATTTTCTCCTCCGTCTTCACATGGTATACATCCTTGTGTCTCTGTACATTTCTCTGACTTTTATGAGGATACTTGTTATTGGAATCAAAGCACCTCCACACCCACCAGGATGATTACATCTCGGGATTCTTACATTAACTCACCTTAATTCTATGTGCAAAGACCTTTATTTGAACTCTGTTCTGTTCCGCTCTTCCTGTTGATACATATTTTAGGAAACCATTTATCACTCTACAAGTCCCATGGGGCAGATCTCTCCCTGCTCATCCACCCTGTGCCCATGATGCATGGAAATATGCTTGGTGCAGGCTAAGTACTTTTTTCTCCGTATCCATGGAAGAAATCAGTGACAAGATGTTTGTTCTCCTCCCTCTCTCTTCTCTAACGTCAGTGTGCTGTTCTCAGCTCATAGGATAAAACCCTATAGGTTTGTTGATTTTTGTTGTTGCTGGAGATTGAACTCAAAACCTGGCGCATGACAAATACATGTTTGTCACTGCACTGCACCCAGCCCCTGGGTTTTTTTTTTTTTTTTTTTATAACAGAGTGCATTAATAGAACATTTGATACCACTGTGACCAACAGCTCAGGAAATGAGGCTGTTAAAATGTTAGGTTGTTATAGCTCCCGCAAGAAGAGTATAGGCCCACACCATGGGCCCCAGGGAAGCAGGAGGGTTGATTAATGGGAAAAGAAGGTGAAAATTTAGGCAGCACTCTGTACTGTGGTTTCCCTAGGTAGTGTTAGCAGGATGGGGCTGGGTTGTTGGCATAACTTCAGCATGCTCTGGACTCTGGGCTCTCCCTGGTTGTTGGGTACTTGGCCTCGTCATGACTATGACAGGTACATGATGGTCCAGCTTGTAAGAATCCAGTACAGAAAATGGCTGATGATGTAGGCTTTTGATTGCTTGGTTTATGTGTGGAAAGTATGCTCACAGGTCAGTTGTTTACTATCTTTGCCAATTTACTAATCCTGAAAGGGGCAGTCCCTTTTAGATCAGCAAGGCCCAACCTCTCAAAGCATGAGAATATAGAAAAAATAAAGGACATTGCTTTTACAAGGGGTAATTGTGAAACTGATTTCTGACATTGAACCAATCAAGCTGGTGTGTAGGGAAAGAAGAGTTGAAAATGGGGTACAGGTGGTTGCCCCACACACCTATAGTTTGCTTCCTCTTCCTCTGTTTACCTTGGCACACAGGAGTCCTCTTTAATCTCTGATTTGGCAACTGAGGGAAGAGCCACAGGACACCTGACATGACTGTAAGTTTCCACAATCTCCCAGAGGCCTGGCCATGGTTTGCTGCCATCTGCCAGAAACTCCTGCGCACTGGCCATCCATCTTCTGACCAGAGTGAAAAGGCGAGGGCTGTATGAGAAAGCAAGGCCCTTGCTGCAAATAAAGTTGCCAAGCTTGCACTCCTTGACAGACAGGGCCTTTCCTGGTAGGGATCTGTCGCAATCGCTTTACACACGGTTATCTCCTGTGTGCCAAAGTCCACCTATGGCGTAGAGTCAGTCAGTCCTTGGAGCCGCCTTGCAAGATATAAGGTGCCTGGTCTGTAGGCAAGACAGGTCCTTATGGTTCTTCTCCAGGGAACAAGTTATCCTCCACTCATTCTGAATTATCCTCGATTCACCCCGAAGGAAGAAAAGCATCATGATTACCTTGTTGGAGACACTCCTCTCTGTTGGGTGTGCCCTGGGCCTGGTCATCAGCGTATGGCTTTTCGTGAATCATATCCTCGCACCCAATGCTCCTTCGGCCTTCAGCCAGCATTGGAAATTTCAGATTCTGTGCTACTCCTTTATCGCAGTAATACTATGGGTAAATTTTTCATTTTAAAGACCTGTGGTTTGATAAGAGGGGGCCTTGAGGAAGCTTTTTACAAAGAGCCTCATCATCTTCCTGTATGGGTTAATCGTCACTGATGAGCGATGATGCACCAGGTACCGTACTAAGGGTGTGTTAAAGGAAAGGTGATGGCCTTGTAGAGGCCAAGAAATGAGCTCCGAATGTACGTGCAGGTCCCAGGCAGGGGTACCGTCAGCAGGGAAGAAAGGCACGGCATAGGTCTCATGCAAAGCATTTCTAGCATATGGTAGAAGTTGGAGGAGAGGGTAGGATATGGTGGCCCTGCCTGAGTGGGGCAGGATGAGTCCAGAGTTCTATAACTGGTGGATTAAACACGTCCTATTGCTCACCAGTAGGAAAGGAGCCTTTGACGATGCTAGTGAGGTTCCCACATGCTGAAATGAGTTCAGCATTGTCTTGCTCTGTTCTTCCTGTTCCAAGAGGTGGGGGCACCTTGAAAAGGAGAGGGTTTTCTTCACTTTTAGGCAAATAAAGGGAGGGAAGAGAGCAGTTTTTCATTTTGTCTCGGTTGTCTTCAACTCAATTTAATCCTTATGCCCATGTAGGGTTTTGGGGGTGGCATGTTCTGGTTCCCCTATCTTGGTTTTTGCATATTCTATCTCATTAATTCCTGAAACCTGGTATAATATTATCCACAGTTGGCAGATTAAGTGACTTGTCCAAAGTCATTAGCTAGTACATGCCAGGAGGCATTAGACTAAACTGTCCCTTTATATTAAAGTAGAAGCAAGATGGAACCCATTTCTCACTGGGTTCCCACATATAAATCCATGTCAAGTCATACTGTGTATCGTTGAGTCAGAATTGCCACAGTGTTGGCCAATGGTTCTCACCATAGGATGCGTATGCCCCCTCCCTAGGGCATATTAGACAATGTCTAAAGACATTTTTGGTCTGATTGTGAATCTAATTTCTGACAGGGAGACAATCAAGGCAGTGTGTAGGGAGAGAAGAGTCGAGAATGGAGCACAGTTGGTTGCCCCACAGGCTTATTTTCTGTTTTCTCTCCCTGGCTTACTTTTACTGCAGAACACCTCTCTAATCTCTGGCTTGGCAGCTGAGAGGAAGCATTTTGGGCTATTCTATTTGCTTTTAGTAGGTAGAGGCCAGGGATGCTGCTAAACACCCTGCAGTGAATGGGACAGTTCCTTACACGAGTGGATTATCCTGTTCCAAATGTGAGTAGTTCCTATTTTGAGAAACCTCGGGATATTAGAAAGCGGTCACATGGATTTTGCTCTGGGGTCATGAAACTAGCAGAGTTCTCAAGAACCCTTGAGACTGTTCAATGTCCTTGAAATCTATTGAGTCTCAGTTTAGTCAGCAGAAAAACAGAAAAAAAAGAAAAAGGCTGGGCTGGAGGTAATGCCCACCCTGAGGAGTTCATTATAGAAATGAAATGGAGTAACATAAATGCCTGCTGTGCAAGAAGATATCGCGGCCTGCATTTTATTCTAGCCAGTTTGTCATGGCTCTCAAAGTTTGTCAGTGAGGAATAAATAAGCAGCAACATGCCATCTGCGAGAGAAGACAGGAGGCTAACAGCTGCAACAAGTAAAGATTCGCTTAGCATGCTTTTTCTTTAAACAATTAAGGGCTTCAAGGCAAATTCCTAATTTTTAAAATCTAACTATTTATAAGACACTTCCAAGTGATGAACTCTTCCTTGCTGGACTGCAATGCAAAAATAGTCTTCCATTTATTTTTTACTTCTTTTTCCCGGTGATTTAGAGGAACTATCTTCAAGCCAGTGCAAATATTTCATAAATATTTGGCCATTTTCTAATCCGTTAGATACACATCTGTTACTCAATAAGTCACCTTGCATCATACACCAAGAAAAACACTGAAATGAAATCCTAAAGTCATCAAACCACTAACTGGGTACAATGAGAATTGGCTTAAGTGTTTCCATCTCTGGAATAAGGGTACCACACTCCAATGAAGAAAACCATTCTTACAAATCAGAGGAGGTTTTATTTATTGTTTTTAAAGCAGTACAGGATGTGGAACCCAGGGCCTGGAGTACCTTAGCCCTAGTCATATGCTGAACCGTAAAGCTACAACCCCAGCTTATGCTGTGAATATATCGGGCAGTGGTGGAGAACCCATGGCACAGCTGGCTGGCTGTTATCATTGAAACCTCTAAAAGTTTCACCATCACTAGTAGGGGGACTATCTTCCCGTAGCTCAGGGCCCTTCCTACTGATTCTTACAAAGTTTTCTCCCTCGGGTACAGCAGGCTGGTACTTCAGCTGAGCCCAGGTACCTTTATCTTTGGCTTAAATTCTCAATATGTATATTAAATCACTTGGCAAGAGTCTTGGCCTTAACTTTCTTGTTCACAACATTGCCAATGGCATGCTGGGTAACCCTGTAGACATCTAGTTTGGGCATGGTAACATTTGTGAGTTATGTCTTTTTGAACTGTACCCATTCTCTTGATATCTACAATATTAGCCTTTCTGTAGATTCCCATATATGTGGCCAAAGGAAAAACTCCATGTCTTCTAAAAGGCCTAGAGACCATACAGTGGGTTCCTTTCTTCTTTCCTTTTGTGTTGGTCATTTCGGCTAACTACTGGAAGGTGAAGGTTCTGGCAGAATGGCAAGATACATTTCAATAGTTGTTAATCCTATGTTCAAATCCTGACTTAAATATTTTCAGTTATGGGTAAAATGGAAGGATTGCCCATTTAGCCAGCTGGGTGACTCAGCAGCAGTTTGGTGATCTCTGTGGGCCGTGATGTTTTCATCTATAAAATAGGCTCCGTGTAAGTTTTTAAATTTTCTGATTTTGATAAAACCAAGCCTGGAGCTGGCTTCATTGTGCTGTTAACTTTCTGTGTATTTGAAGATCTCTTTTCCAGTATACCCAAGAAAGAAGACAAAATATGGCCCCATTTCCAGTATTTTCCAATAAATGCAAAGAGGTTCATCCCCTAAGTGAGGGTAGTGCTGTGTGTTGCCTGCACTGCACTCTCAGTGCCTCTTTGTGCTGACAGCAGGACATGGGAAGGGCCAAGTTGGAGTAGCATTTGGCAGGTCCTGGGTCCAGCACTGGGCCCACTATTGTGAATGGAACTGCTTTCTAGAACTTGAGACATACCACCCTCTTTATAGACACATCCTGTCAGTACTCACTTATTTCCTAATCAAGATAAATACACAAAATTGTTAATAATTCTTGGCTGGCACACCAAATTTACCTAGTCTTAGCTTCATCCATTTCCTATCCCCGAGCCTTCCTGGTCCTTATTTTCCTCTGGTGCGAAATTAAATGTGGTAGAGGATGAGCTCCAAGGTCCATTCCATCCCCAACACTCAGGAGCTTGGGGCAGATATCTGACTTGGCCCAGGCAGAACCCAGCAGAGTCCCTTCAGAAAAGGCAAAAATAGGAACAGAGGATGTCACTTGCACATATGGCAGCTGCTCTCCCTGGGGTTGTGTGTCATGGTACTGGACACTCTTCATGGTTCACACTGGGTCTGGTATTATCTTACAGATTCATGTTGTGACGAGCGCAGTTTCCTGGAGCGAGAGAAAGATTCTGTGGTGCAGTGTGTGGGGTGAGTTCCTCAGACAGTCCATGGATTTTCCTTAGAAGGAAGTGGGTCAGGTGGGGGTTTCTGGATGACTGCAGAGCGGAGAGTGAGGCCCTGACCTCAGAGCACTGGTGCATATGCACCCGCAACACAGGCACAACTCCATTCAAAGCAGGACAAGGTTGGGAAATGCCTGCTGCAGAGGAGTGCGTGGATCAGCAGTGCGATAGTAAATGGTACTTTGCACAGTGCCTACCAATGGCCAGCCATGCAGTTGCAATTCTGTCTTAATATCTACAAAAGGAGACCACATCTCCAAAGATCTGAGATATAATGAAGGTCCCTTGAACGGGGAGCAGACAGGTGTGAAAAAAATTTTGAAAAAATACATAAAGCCTGATTCTTTTCAAATAAAATTTAAAACAACTGAAACCAACAGAATATGTTCTAGGAATATGTTCTGAGACATAATAAAATGATACAAAAGAAAAGGGACAATGGGTTTAGCATTCAAGGTAATCCGCCTCTCAGTTGGGGCAGCATGGAGGTGGAGGAAGATGGCGAAGCTTACACGTTGATATCTTGTACCAAATTTGTCAATGCATCATTACTTCAGGTACTTGTACAGACCTGGCTTCCAGGCTGGAGCAATTCTGATGGAGCAATTGGTGAAGCAACTCAGCCAGATGAGGGGTTGCCAGAATACAATGGGTAGTGCCAGGGAGCAGATGGATGCTTCAAGATGATGAAATAATCAGATACAGCTAGGGTCATGATATTCCCTGGTTTCATAAGAAGACATTAATGGGAATCACTACCCAAACTTGGGAAAAATGATTCTCTTGATTTTCAGTTCTGCACAACCTTTTCTTCAGATGGATTTCTTAATCAGCATGGGCTGCTATAACAAAAATACATTACACCAGATGGCTTACTATATTAGTCAAATTTGTGTCACTATAACAAATACCTAACATAATGAAACCTATGAAGGGAAATGGCTTATCTTCACCCACAGTTTTAAATTTTATTTGAAAGATATCAGGCTTTATGTATTTTTTCAAAATTCATGATAATTTGCCTCCATATCTTTGGGCCTATCACAGCATATCATGGTGGGGGCACATGCCGGACAAACTCACTTACCTCATGGCCAAGAAGCAAAAGAGAGGAGATCATAATCCCCCTCAAGGGCATACTCCAAATGACATAAAGATCTTACAATGAGCCTTGTCATTTAAAGTTTCCATTATCTCCTAATACCATCAAACTGGGAATGAAGTTTTTAGCACATGAGCCTTTGGAGAACTCATCCAGTCCAATTCATCGCCTTCTACCCCTGCCCTCGAAGGTTCATGCACAGTGCAAAATCCAATGAGTCCATTTCTAAGAGTCCCCAAAGTAATGACTGTCCAGCATTTCATCAGAAGTCCAAGTCCATAGTCTCCTCTGAGACTCAAGGCAGATTCAGCTCTGAGTTCTTCTAAAACTCAAAAGAAAGTTACACACTTCCAAGTACGTTCCTGGCACAGGCATAGGGTGAACATTCATATTCCAACAAGAAGGAAAAGGGAAATAGCAAGGAGGGATAAGATCGAAGAATGACCAAAACCCAACAGGGCAAACGTGAAGCCCTACAATTCCATGTCTGGCATGTAGGGCACTCTTCAGTGGGTTCCCAATGGCTTTAGCAGGCCCCCCTTCCCCTGCTCTATGGCTTTACTGGGTTGCACCCTAAATGGTCACTCTCTTGGGTGGGCGCTGCTCATTGCCTGCAGCTTCCCCTGCAGGCATTGCTCATAGAAGGCTCCTCTTTCTTCTGAGAATCTCTGCTGCAGCTCTGGTTCCACCTTCAAATCCCTACCCACTGCACAGACAGGGTTGCCTTCCAGGGACTCTGTCCTTGAAACACACTTCCTGGCCTCCTGA
Organism: Erethizon dorsatum; assembly: GCA_028451465.1. NCBI lineage: Eukaryota > Metazoa > Chordata > Mammalia > Rodentia > Erethizontidae > Erethizon > Erethizon dorsatum. The sequence goes on along the minus strand of CM051827.1, from coordinate 125,984,696 downwards.
GATTTCCTTTGAAATGTTAGTGGAAGCTTTCATGACTGCATAACTCCTGCATTTTCATGCCTGCAAAATAAGCATCTCTTCAGTTATACCAAGGTCCGTTGCCAGCCCACTCCAACCACAACTGTGGTTCTGAGTGCCTTGCTGGTTCAGGCAGTCCTGGGCAAGCAGGACATGCTAGGATTTTCTTCTCAAAACACTTCCGTGGAAAGTCTTTGAAATTAATTTGTATGGCTGCATTTCTGAGCTTGGCATGGCTGTGACCTTGCAGATTTCTGAGGTCCCTACCAGGCATCTTTTTTATTGTCCCTGCCTTAGCTTCTTTCTAAAGATGCTAATCTATTTAGCAATTGCACCTTGTCTTCACCTTTATAAGCACTCTTTTTTGGGCCAACTGTAAGCTTTCCAAATCTTTCTCTTTTCATTTTCGCTCCTGATTCTCATCGTAAATCTGCCTGGACATATCCCTAGTACCCACAGTCACATCCTAAAACAGCGTTGCCTTGAAACCTCCTCCACCAGAAAAACTAATCCATGACCTTTAAACTTGGTGTGAGGGCATGCATAAAATGAATTTCACTTCTTTCCCACTGCATAACAAGGATGGACTTTGGTCCAATTTTTAATAAAGTCCTCATTTCTTTCTAAAACCTCATCAGCATTCCTATCAGCTTTCTGGTCTTCTGAGCACCACCAGAGTTTCCCATCAAGCTCCGCTTGTAGCATTTGAGGCTTTCTATATATGCCCCACCAAACATTTCTAAACTCCTCTTGCAAACCTCTTCCAAAGGCTCTTCCACATCATCAGGTATAGTAACCACAAAGATCTCAATTCTGTTTCCAGTTTTCTAGGCTAAACTGTTTTGCATCACTATAAAAAGTACCTGAGATAAATGACTTCTAAATGGAAAGGTTTATTTTGTCTCACAATTTTAGCAATTTATGACTAGTTGGTCCCATTGCTTTGGGCCTGAGGCAGCAAATCATGGTAGAATAATGTGTCATTGCAAAGCCACTTACCTCATGGCTGGAGAGAAAAAAGAGAGAGGAAGAAACCAAAATCCTCTTCAATGGGACACCCCCATGACCTAGAAATATACCCTTAGGACTTACCTCTTTAAGTTTCTACCAATTCCCAATAGTGCCAAGCTGGGGACCAAGTCTTTGATAAACATTTTTTTTGGGAGACACTTGAAATCCAAGCTAAGGAACTTATACAACAGACTTTTATTTCTCATATTTCTGGAGATTGGAAGGTAAAGATCATGATACCAACTTAGTCTAGTCCTGGGAAGAACCTTCTGCAGGTTACAGACTGTTGACTTCTCTTTTTCTCCTACGAGGCAGAAGGAGACACCAGAGAGTTGTGTATTTCCTTTCATTTTTTATTAGTATATGTTTGCAGTACATAATGCTTACATTCAGCATGGGGAATTTGTACATGTACGTGGCACAACTCCCTTTTTTTTTTTTTTTTTGTCCCTTTCCTCTCCCCTTCCTCCAAACCTTTCTCCCTTCTTCATTTGGAAAAGCTTTATTTCTGTTTTTTCCCCTTCAATTCTTTTTTATTCTTTAAATCTTTTTTTTCTTTCTTCCCTTCCCCCATCTCTTGTTCCCTTTCCCATTTGAAAAGGTCTTCCTACCTCCTAATATCTGTTCTCTATTTTTCTCCTTATTTGTACTTTCTCATGTGTATATGAGAAACAATGTGATATTTAAACTTATGTGTCTGATTTATTTCACTTAAAATTATGGTCTCAGGGTACATCCATTTACCAAAAAATCCCTCAAGTTAATCCTTTTTATGGCAGAGTAAGTATGCCATTGTATATATTTATGTATGTATACATTTTCTTTATCCATTCATCTGCTGATGGGCATATGGGCTGTTTCCAAGATTTAGTGGCATTCTTTTTCTAATGGCACTGATTCCATGATTTCCATGACGACTTCACCTTCATAATGTGATCAGATCGCCAAGACCCACATCCTAACATACTCACGTTGCATAACGGGATTTCAACATGTGATGTAGGGAAGGCAGAAGCATTTGGTCTTTCACAGTGATCAGAGGAGGAAGGCAGGGACTCAGGACGGTCTTTCTGCCTCTTTCAAGCAGGTTAGGGATTTTGCTAATAGAAAGCACATACTGTCCATTATTTATTTCATGACGTTGGATTTGTGTAATCCAAAATGTAATGAGGAATATTCTCCTCTATAATGGGAAAAATAGAAGATAATATCCATGCTTCCTGCTTCCAGGTGCTACGGCTACCCCACTACAAGGACTTATTAGGTACCACACATTTGCTTGAATTTCAGTAGAAATCATGTCTGCAAAATTTGCGTATTATCCATATATTGCTCATCGAGGAAATAGTACAAGATTATGTTACAATCAATCAAATCTTATCTTCATAGATAAGGGTTTAGAGAAAATTTTTTTTTTTTTTGGTGGGTACCAGGGGTCAAACTCAGGACCTCGCGTGCCAGCAAGTGCCTGTGCCACTGAGCGATATCATAGGCCCTTTTTCGTATGTGGGTTCCGGGAGTCGAACTGAGGACCTCGCGCTTGCCAGGCAGGCACTTATGCCACTGAGCTATCTCACCGGCCCCGAGAAATTTTTAAAGGAAACAAAATTCAAGCTTTAATAGAGAGTGTTGGTTTTCAAACTGGTTTCTTCGATACTTGGTTCCTTACACCATGATAGAAGTGGCTAAGGAGGTCAATTAGAAACTTTTAGGTCTCTTATTTTGGGAAAAACAAACCTAACTGGGGCTATTTGTATCTTTTCTAACAGGAAAAAAAAGTTTTATTGTTTTGACAAATTTTGAAAACCACTACACTAAGGTGTCATTTTCCTCAAGTTTTTCCAAACTTAACATACAATTAGAATGTACCTTTTCAATGCCTTTAAATTTTACATGGTATGAACAGAAAATCAATGACCAACACCTACAACTAAACATTGCAAACAAAAATAGTCTTATTAAGCTTTCTAATTTAAGTACACTGGCTAGAATCAACATGGCTGAATAGAGGAGGAGCCACATTGGAGTTACTTAGAAAAAATTCACTAAAATCACAGGTAATTGGAAGAGAGGGAGGGACATACATACGGATGCCAAAATCAATATGAAATAAGAGACTCACAGATCAAACAAAGTATAGGCATATGACTTTATAAAATGGTAAAGCAGCCCACAGCCTGCAGAACCTCTGCCTGAGGGCAGAGCAGAAACCATCATTCTGGAAAGTTCCCAAAATACTGATGGACTGTAATAGTGTGGCCAACTCGAGCTGCATGGGGTAGATTTAGGATATAAGGTCCCTCGCCTCTTCCGCCTTCCTCCAAACAGAGGACACTGTAGCCTCACAACGAATTTCCCTGGCACACAGAGGGGCAAATGACCAGGAAGCTGCTCCCTCCCCAAAGGGCCACCAGGTTTTTCTGGTTTTTGTCATGCACCATAGTGGCTAACTGGAAGCTCGAGCAACAACAAGGTTAGGGACCGCAGTGGTGGCAGTGAAGGTAGTGAGTAGAAAAGCACCACTCCTCCTACCCTGCTCCCAGAGGCATGAGACAGGAGAGGGACAAGGCTTAGTCATTAGGGTTTTTATTTTCTAGAAAATCCTGACTAAAAGTATAATGGAGAAAGAAATTGCTACCTGACATGTAGAGAAACCAAAACCATGGCATCTGGTTTTTGCAAAAAGAAAGAGCTTTTACTGAAGGCCAACAGATGAGGAGGCAGAAGGCTCACTCAAATTCACCTCCCCTATCTTCAGATAGTGATGAAATTTGCATATTTCCCCTAGGTATGGGGAAATAAAGGGCTGAGGGTTGCAACCATGAGTCTTGCTGGAAGTATAGTTTTGTTATTACGGCCTGGATAGAAATTGTGGGAAAGTTCTGGTCCATCCAGCAATGTAGACAGTCACCACACTTCTAAAGGTCCTGTTCTCCTTCCTCAGTTTCCACTCACTAGAAAATTTTGGTTCTTCCAGTTTTCAAGTCATTTCGGGGCAGGTGCTATGCTAACACACCTGCATTCTGAAAAATAGCATGAACACATTTTAGGAACAGGGAAGTTTCACTATGAAGGCTTGATTCCAAAAGCAACTTCACCTGATTTTATCCTCAGCTCTTTCATTTCCCTTGTGACAGACAATGGGACCAGCAGTATCTTCTTTTGCCCATTTTTTCTGCTTTTCTGCTGGTAACCTTCTGAAGTCAGTAGGCCTCAACTTGTACAATCTTGTATAGAGTTGGCTCATCCATGGGAAGCGGAATATGGGTTAGGAATCAAGAATCCTAGCAAGCTTGAATCTGGGAAGATTCTTCATATTCCTATTGGGTATAAATGGGGATACTCATCCTTAATTCTTAGGGTCATCCTGAAGAAGTAGTCAGGTTGGTCTCCTAAGAGGGTGTCTCAGTTGGAGCCCAGGTGTGATGGAGCAGTGGTGTAGGTTTTTAAGAAACCAAAATAAATAAATAAATATATATATATATATATATATATATATATATATATATATATATATACACCTGGACATGGCTTTTGTAAGAGATTGGGTTTATTATGTCTGACTTACAGGCATTAACAGGGAAATACTAGCAAAGGAGGGTCCACAAGAACAGCATATGGATTTGACAGAATTTCCTGAGAAAATCCTATGGGGTGAAAGATTACATAAAGTGGCCAAATCCTACGGGACGGTCACACAAATCAATAGTCCTGCTTGCCAAAATCCATTAGACACTATCAGCCCATAGTGTCACCCACCAGATTTACTGGCGGCCAGTTAGATGAATTGTTAAGCAGCAGCTCTGCTCCAGGTTGCTGCATTGGGGGAATTTTATAGATTAACCTACATGGCAAGAACATCATCAGTTTCCTTTGTTCCCTTGTCTCACCAGCATTTCAAGGTACAGCTGACTTAGTGTCTAGGCAAGAAGGCAGCTCTCCCAAATAACACTAGGTTGCCCAGTTCCCAGTGCCCCTCAGATAACATATATCCAGAAATTCTAGTCCCTATCTGCTTAGAGTATCCCCTTGCCTTGGCTTGAGTCTTGGGGATGAAGAAGGGGTGTTCTGGGGACATGGGACTAAACATCCTAGTGTTTTTTCAAGGGTGATACAGGGATAGAGGACACTGTCGAAACAGCCTGCAATGACACCTGTACTTTGTTCCTTCTTTCCTCCTTAGGTATCACAAGCTTTATGATGCCCATTTTCATTTTACTACCACAGATTGCCTGACTGACTTTAACCACTTCCTGAAGGCCCCAAGAGTCTATGTAATGAAGCCTTCCTGGGTTGTGGCCTGTGTGAAAAACAGAGAAGGTGCTGTGACCTACACAGGCCTTGAAGATAGAACAGAGCTTCCTCAGATCCAGGCTCGAGTTCTGCTTTATCCAGTCACCCAGAGCATCCATTTCTAGTTGCCCAGGGCATCAACCTCCTCTGGGAGGCTGAGGTAAGAGGATTGAGAATTCAGACCTAGCCTGGGCAACTTAGTGACTTAAGTGGACCCTGTCTAAAAATAAAAAATGAAAAACCTGGAGAGTATTTAAAAGCAAAAGCTGTAGATTCAATCCCCTATACTATGTATCTATAACTATATAACTATGTACCTATATATCAGTATAACAATATATCTATATATTTATAGTCATCGAGTTGTCTTGGTGAGATGCCATAGTGAAAGGTGCCTTTATGTCCCCAGAAGCCTAGTACAGGAGAAGCCTCAGTTCTGACAACGTTCCCAATAGGTTCAAGAACAAAGAGCAAGGATGTGGATTTACTAATTCTGTCTATATGGAAACCAAACATATCTGAAATGCAGATTGCAGAGCCCTCCTAGCAGATAACAAGGCTGTCACTCAGCTTCCTGGGGCCTTCCTCAGGAAGGCTGTTTGGAGGACATCCTCTGCAACAATGCCTTGCTCTCCAAGAAGCATGTCGGAGACTAAATCTTGTAAGTTGCTATCAGGCGGAGAATGGCTTTCATGGTAAGTAGGGTTTCTCTTTCCCACGCTCCCAGAACATCATGAATCCTGTGGTCAATCCCATAAAGGGTATATGAACCCAGGGTTCCTGGGTTCAAGGCACTGCTCCTGTCCCAGCTCCCAAAACTAGCTTAACTGGGAAGTATCTGCACCCAAGCTATTCCATTTGGTAGGCAGAACACAGAGCCTTCTCTCTGGCTCTCTCCTTTTTCTGTGGTTCTTGGGAACAGTCACTAATGGCCTTCATCTAGACAATATTTTCAAGGAGACTAAACCTTTTGGAAGATATAGTGACTCTTTTTGGGGAAAGGGCAAGTTTACTTACTTCTCAGTATGATGAACATAATGGGAGAAAGGGTGGTCAGGTTCATTTACTTGTAAAAACCTTTGGATTCTTAAAACTCTGTTCTTCAGCTGTGATGCAAACCTTTGACGTGCATCATCCACCTAGGCTTCTCTGTGATTTTCCACAGTAAAATGGGGGCAAGATGTGACCATTATTCCTGATGTGGCAATTTTATTATATTAAGAAACACCTAGCTGATTAGAAAAGCACACTCCTGAGTGCGTTTGAGTGGGTCCCAGAGGTATGACCTTGAGTACTATAAGTGATCCCCAGCTTGTTCCTCTCTGGTGCTGTGCCCCTGCTCTGCCCCCTAGCCACCACGAACTAAGCACCTTTGCTCCACCACACCCTTCTGCTATGATGTTTCTGACTTGAAGCCAGCTGACTATGAACAAATCCCTCCAAAACATGAGCTAAATTAAACATTTTCTCCTTTAAGTTCTAAGTGTTGTGTATTATGTTCGTGAATGTAAAAGTGTATTAATACAGAGAATTGGCAACGCAAAAGTATGGTTGCTGCTGTGACTATCCCTGACTGTGTGGTTTAGAAGTCTTTGGAACTAGTTTGTGGGAAAAGCTTAGAAAAGTCTGGAGAGGCCAGGGTGGTGGCGCATGCCTGTAATCCCAGCACTTGGGACGCTGAGGTAGGAAGATCACCGTGAGTTTGAGACCAGCCTGAGCTACATAGTGAGTTCAAGTCCAGCCTGGACTATATAGCGAGACTTTGTCTCAAAAAAAAAAAAAAAAAGGAAGTCTGGAGAGGCAGGCTAGAGAAGGCCTAGAATGCTATAAATGGAGCCTAGAAAGCTAGGATGAAGATAGGAATGTGTACAGTAAAGGCAAGGCTCTTGAAATTTCAGTTAGGAACAAGGACTCTATTGCCAGTTGGACTAGAAAGCATGCATGTTACATTTTGGCAGAAAATTTGTCTATATTTTTCCACGTTTTGTGACTTTGATGGAGATTAATATTAAGAATAATAGACTAATTAATCTGGCAGAAAAAAATTTCAAGCCTAATATTCAGGTTGTGATATTGGTACTGCAGGATACTTTTAGCCAGATATCTACAGTGGATTGGGGACAAAAGGCAGAGCAGAAAATTTTGAAAAATTTTAAATTTTAAATTTTTAAATTTTAAATTTAAAAATTTAAAGTTTGCCCACATGGTACCATGTATAAAGTTGGGGCCAAAGGAGGTATGACAGCTGAAGACATTAGCACCATTAAAAAAAATGAAGCACTTTGTATAGGGGTAAGAAGAAAGATGCCTGGAGGGCATCTCAGAAATCAGCAAGATCCCATCCATTGCAAGGTCAATGGTGCAAAAGTGTCTACCTTTCATTTCAGAAGATGCAATCTATTGGGCCCCTGCTGAAGAAGGGCCTCCTAGAGAATTTTTTCTTTGGGATTCCTTTCACTGTGCTGAACCATCCAGGCACTCAGAAGCCACTGCAGTCATGGTCCAAGGGGACCCGGCTACTGCTTCCATTGACAGCATACCTTGCAATCATCCATATGGTGCTGGTTTAACTGGCATACAGAATGCAAGTGTTGTGGGGTCAGGGATGCTTTCATCTAGATTTCAAAGGAAGGTGTAGGAGAGTAAGCAAGAGTCCATGAGTGGGAAGTGCATGAAGTGTGGAAATGAAGCCAAAGGTGCAGTGGAGACCCAAGGAAGTCAGAAATACCAGGAACATGGAATGTCTGCTGATGTCCTCTGAAAAAAATGGAGCACCCCAAGAGAGAGCCCACACGGACTACAACAAGCAAAGCTGTAGTGGTGGGAAGATGCAAGCCCTGTGGAATTCACATTTTACCCCCATGTGCACCAGAAGACAGGTATAGAGCTAAAGAACTTAATAATTTCCCTTCTGGGTTTTGGTCTTGCTTTGGTCTGATGCTTCCTACCCCCTATTCTTCCTTTTTAGGATGAGAATGTTCACTCTTCGCCATTGTATCTGAAGACTGAATCTCTCTGACACGGGTCAATGGCCTAACTTAAAACTTTCCTCCTTTAAATTGTGAGTGCTGGGTATTGTGTTGAGGAACAGGAAGGCTAACTAACACATAAGATGACAATTGCCCCTGCGAAGTTCATTCTATTTGCCGTGCTATGTGTAATAAACTTATTTTAGTCTGGTGCCTCATATCTCACATATTTTAGGAATATCTACAACACTGAGGCAATCTACCTTGTTCAGAAAAACGAAGTAAGAAAATCTCAGACTATTTCAGAGTTCTCTACATGTCCTTGATATGGTTGTATCAGTATGCCAAGAGTTGTCAGTGGACAATGCTGGAGTAATATTAGAGAAGATAGGGTTCCCCTTTCAATTCTATTGTGGTCTTTATACTAGACATCGGAAGCTGGTGGTTACTCTAGCACTGGGCTCTTTCAGCATGAATGACCTCTAGTATATGGGTCCTGCTGTACATCACTTCTCCAGTGCCCAGCTTCTTGCGTACATAGTAGCCAGTGGCCAGCTGCTTTCACTGCTAGCGTTTAGGCAATTTTGTAACAGCGTGGCATTAACTAGGCACTTTCCCATGCCCCTCCCAGCACCCATGAGCACTGCTTCCAGGTAAGTATGCCCACTTACTCTATGTAAAAGTCTGTACCTTGCCCAGGAATGACTGTTCTTTACATCCACTAGTCCCTTTTCTGTGTCCTTCTTGAGTCCTAATTATGTCAGCATCTAAAGTACTTGGTAATTTCTGCTTATGTGATTCAGTCCTCAGAAGGTGATAGAGGTCGTGGACCAGGGTGATATTTGGAGAAATTTCATGGTTCTCTCCACACTATATAGTAGCAGAGGGAAGACTGTAAAGGTAGACTGAGGGGCCCTACCACATGGAGGGAGGTGGCTTCTGTCCTTAAAACCTAGTGTGTAGACAAAGGCATCAACCAGTTGAATGGTTACCTACCAAGAGCTGGGGCTGTATTTTCCTGTTTCATTGAAGATATGACAGCTGGGAGCAGCTGAAACTGGAGTTTCTGCCGGAGTAACTTCGGGATCATCAGCAGTCATTCTCCCAAGTCCAAATGACTTCTGCACATTCCAGTTTGGTGCCTTTAATCAGGATCCAAGATTTGCTTCTGTAAGACTTTTATGGTCTTCATGATCTCATCAGTGCACAGTGTGATGCAGCTCTGAAATTTCCCCGGTGTGGCTATTGTAATTATACATTTGGCACTGGGTACTTAGAAGCATTAAGAGGCAGAGAAGCATTTGGTTTTTAAAACCAGCGTCTTTTAGCCAGCTGATGGTGTTGCAGAGCAGCCACATGCAGCCCAGGAAGCCAGCTCCTTGTTTCTTGGTAATTTTCTTGTTGCTCCACACACTGATGGTTATAAAATCAGTTTTCCCAACAAAGCAGCCGAACTGTTACTTAATTGCATTTCTGAATTATGACAGTCTCATTGAAATTTTATTGAATTGACTTAGGAATCGTGACAAAATAACGCTGGCTCTGTATCCCACGTGGAACAGGCATTCAATAAACACGCACTCGGTAAATTCAATGGGCTGCAGAAAAGGATTACAACTACTAAAGCAAGGAGCAAATGGAGACAGTCACGTAACGATGACAATCTGTAACCAAGGCTTACTATGCACTAACACTGCCGCAGGACAGTGATATATGCATATATCCCCACCAATAAGGTTTATCCGCAAAGAATACTAACTTGCAACTAAGGGACTACATATGAACCTGTCACAGATCCATCCAAAGAACATCAAAGCACACTTATTAAGATATCGGGTCCCACTAACTCTCATTCTAAGTCGACCATAGTGAGGGTCCTTCACAAGGGATGACCACCACTTTCCAAGCATTTCTGGGTTCTCAGTGGAGCTGAAACTAAGGCATAGAATGTAACTGCTACAACGGATCCCACTCTGCTTGTACACAGTATGATCTGTCTTAGTGAAAAACCGATAATCATTCAGTATTACTTCGATGGTTATTTCTTAGAAGGGACATGAAAACACAAGTGCATATAACATAGTGACCTTTAAAGTGCTATCTATTCTCTGAACAAACATATGAAACAAACATATGAAATTGCTGGGTAATTTGTGGGCTTATATATGTTCGATCGTGCAAAACTATATTTAGTTCATACTAAATGTCAAATTTTTAAAAATCAATAGAAATATGTGATCATCATAATGCATTTTAGGTTAAAACTGCAATTAGGCTTAGCGTTTTATTGAAAAACAGAAGCATGTTGGGAACTATAGCCTCATAGCCTTTTTTTCCTACTAAAATGGCCAGAGAATTGAAAATTTTGAGGATCACAGTTACACAAAAAAAGCATAAAAATCTATGAAAATAGCAAAAGTAAGAACTTCTAAAGACATAAACTGTCAAAGTAGGCAATAAGTATTTGTTTGGCTAACTACTTTCTCAAAAGCTAGCAATTCTTTTCTTCATGTTTTTCTTAGAAGCCAGACATCTGCTCTTCCACCCTCCACATACAGCTCACAGAACATCAACTCACAGATCACAGTGCTGATTCTACCTTGGGCCCAGCAAGTTTTTCACAGGGTGAGTTGAGTGGTACTGCCCAGAGTCATCCATGACAATCTTAAAAGGATCGGGGAGTCCTAGGAGAGAGAGGCTGGCCACACCCAGATGAGACAAAGGTCTGTGAAGGTGACACAAACACATCTTGCAGGATGGAGGGAGTTATGCAATTATCTAGCATGTTGAAGCATCTCTGGGGATATTTTATTCTCTGCTATAAGGTTAGTTTTGATCGGAAAAGCAACTTATTGCTGTTTAGCTTTATTTTTGTGTATGTGTACTGAGGACTGAATCCAGAACCTTCACACTGAGCTACATCCTCAGAAGCTGCCCCCTTCTTTAAGACAGGATCTCACTAAGTCACTAAGTTGTCCAGGCTGGGCTCGAATGTCCAATCCTCCTGCTTCAGCTAGAATTACAGGGTGTGTGCCACCATGCCTGGCTGCTATTCAGCTTTCTGAGAGAGAACCCCCACCCCAGTATGCCTTTACGTTCAGATTTTTAGAGGATAGAAAACTTTATAAAAATAAACTCACATTCAAATTTTTATCTCTGATTATTGCTACCAAGTGGGGATAATTAAAGGCAGAAAAAGGTGTGTGTAATTAGTTGTATTTATCCTTTCAAAAAACAACCGTCCTAGCAGTCTGTCAGGCATGGTAGCCACATGCCTGTAATCCTAACACTCTGGGAGGCTGAGGTAGAAGGATAGCAAGTTTAAGCCCAGCCTGAATAATTTAATGAGGCCCTGTCTCGAAATCAATAAAAACTGAAAGGGGTGTGGATGTAGCTCAGTGTGAAGGCCCTGGGTTCAATCAGACAGACAGACAAGACAGACAGAAAGGAGTTGCCAGAAATCTTGTTTACTGGTTTTCACCTGTCTTATCTATAGAAGCAAGTATTCGCCAAGATTACTTTGGTAAGGCCTTAAATACTACTCTGAATCAGACAGGTTTATGGTATCAGACACGTGGTGAGCTGCGAAGATTTTTGACAGACCTGGATGTGAGCCACCTCTCTGGAGCTTTGTAGCTACTTGGATAAAGCTTTTGAGCCTAAGTTTCTTCATCTTTCAGGTGTTAATAATACAATTTAAGAGCTGAGCAGGGATCTTGAGGGGATCAGAAAGTGTGAAGAATTTAACGCTGCAGACGTCTTATTTATAGCAGGCTAAGTGCTTGCATTAAGGAGCAATTCTTTCCTTCTGAAAAGGATGGTCTATTTATTTTTACAATTCCTTTCATTAGAGAGCTTTTAAGATGTGATTTAATTTATAAAAATTTGATTAGCAACTTTATTCAAACCAGCTATTTTATAGAAAAATGTCTCATTTGTATTTGAGTTGAGACTACTTCATCCAGCAAAAAGCAGTATCCCATCATGAGTGGGGAAGCAGAAAAAACTGGGATGCAGTTGGAGAGGGGAATGAGTGACAAGCTTTGATATGATTTTAAAATTCTGTACCTTCAACTAAGGAGCCCGATGTTGTCCTGAACTGGAAAATGAAGTTTGTCAAACCATGGATTTCTGTTCCAAGACTTTCATGAAAATACACCAGTGTTCTTTAGAAAGCTTAATATCATGGAAATAAATAAATAATCTTAAAGTTACAAAAATAGTTGTTTACTTACTGAAGAAGTCTTGATTTCCTCCTTCATATGATGGTTAGGAAATTGTAGCATCTCGCTAGATTAAATATGGAAAACCACTGATCCAAGTTTTTATCTACCAGCCAAAGAAGCCATTGGAACTTTCATCCATATGGATGCGTCAACACAGTTTATGTGGGCTCTCTAGCAGTGCACGCATAGAAATGAATTCTGCCTCATTCATTCCCTTGTCTTGTCTTCCTTGGTGTAACATGCTTAAAACCCATTCTGAATATATTTAATACCACTGAACTGGACACTTAAGATGGTTAAGATGGTAAAAAAATAAGTCTATTTTTATATCTGTCTCAGGATTTTATTGATATCTATTAGCAATGTCTTGCAATCCTTTCGATGTATAAAATCTCTTCCTGGTGTTGGTGTACACCTTTTCCCATAGAGCAGACCTGACGGATCTAGTGGTTGTAAAAGGTAGTTTTGAGTTTGGTGCATGATGAGAGATAGGGGTCTAAATTTAGAGTCTTTGGCATGTGGAAATCCAGTTTTTCCACCACCATTTATTATTTATTTATTATTTATTTATTTTGGTTTTTTGAGGCACGGTCTCCCTATGTAGTTCAGGCTGGTCCTGAACTCACTAATGTAGCCCAGGCTGGCCTTGAACTCACAGCAATCCTCCTGCTTCAGCCTCCCCAGTGCTGGAATTAGAGGCGTGCACCACCATACCTGGCTCCACCACCATTTGTTGAAGAGGCTAACTGTCTTCCAGTGAAGGTGTTTGGCACCTTTGTCAAAGATAAGGTGGCTGAGTGTGTTTGGAGTTGTTTCTACATCTTATTTATTTGTTTATTTTTTTATGTGGGTACTGGAAATCGACCTCAGGACCTCGCGCTTGCCAGCAAGCGCTTGTGCTGCTGAGCTATGTCACTGGCCCTTTTTTTCCTTTATGTGGGTACCAGGAGTCGAACTCAGGACCTCGCGCATGCCAGGCAGGCACTTATGCCACTGAGCTATCTCACCGGCCCCTTACTTTTTTAATTTTATGGAAAAAATGTAAAACAAAATTTCATAACAAAATAATAGGAGAATAACAATAGTTAATACATTGCATGTTGTTATCTTTAAAGTAGTTGCTCAGAATACAAGGTAAGGGCATAAAAATTTCTCCGATTGATATTAGCACAAACCTTCCTTTTTAATCAACTAAGAGACAACTGATTTGCATTTTTTTCCCTTTTCCCTTCCATCCTTTTCCCTTTCACTCATCCTAGTTCCTTTTTCCTTTTGAACAATTTAAAATCAAAATGAAAACAAACTAAAATCAAAAGGTATCAAAGATCTAAATTTTTTTTTTTTTGGTGGGTACCGGGCGTCGACCTCAGGACCTCGCGCACCTGCAGGCGCTGGTGCCTCTGAGCGATATCACCGGCCCTTTTTTTGTATGTATGTGGGTTCCGGGAGTTGAACTCGGGCCCTCACGCTTGCCAGGCAGGCGCTTCAAAGATCTAAATATCGAAACAAGAAAGTTTGTGTTAATATCAATTGGAGAAGTTTTTATGCCCATATCTCGTACTCTGAGTAACTACTTTAAAGATAGTAATATACAATGTATTCGCTATTGTTATTCTCCTATCATCTTGTTATGAAATGTTGTACCTTTTTTCCATAAAATAAAAAAATAAAATAGAAACAATGCTGGAAGATAAAATAGATAGGACACTTAAAGACATAGGTGTAGGCAAAGAATTTATGAACAAAACCCCAATTGCACAGGAAAAAAAATCATGAAGTGTCAACAACTGAGGTCTCGTCTTATTAAAAAGCTTTTGTACAGTGAAAGAAACAACCAACAGAGTGAAGAGATAACTCACGGTGTGGGAAAAAAATTTGCCACCTGTTCCTCAGACAAAGGACTAATATCTAGAATATATAAAGAACACACAAAAAATCAGACTCCCCAAATTTAAAGACCCAATCCAAAAATGGGTATCTGAGATGAATACACACTTCTCAGAAGAAGTACAAATGGCAAATAAATATATGAAAAAAATGTTCAGCATCACTGCTCATTCAAGAGATGCAAATTAAAACAATGCTGGAATTCCATCTCACTCCAGAAGGAAAGGCTGTCATCAAAAATCAACCAATAACAAACACTGGCAGGGCTGTGGGGGAAAAAGGAACCCTTTTCCACTGTTGGTGAGAGTATAGATTGGCGCAACCATTGTGGAAATCAGTGTGGAGATTCCTCAAAAAACTAGGACTAGAGGTTCCATTCTACTCAGCTTGGTATCTTCCCAGAAGAATTAAAAGCATCATACCACAGCAATACATGCACATACATGTTTATAGCAGCCCACATTGTAATAGCTAAATCTTGGAAACAGTCCAAATGTCCATCAACTGAAGAATGGTTAAGGAAGATGTTGTGGTTTTTTTTATACAATGGAGTACTACTCTGCCATAAAGAAGGATAAACTCCAGACATTTCTAGCTAAATGGATGCACTTTGATACCGTACACCTAAGTGAAATAAATTGGACACACATGTTCAAATATCACATGGTTTCTTTCAGTGGGAAACCAAAAGTGTAAATAAGTACCAAAATGCATAATAGATATTGTGAAACCTAAAGAAAATGTTCAAATGGAAGGGGGAACTAGGGAGGTTGGAGGGGAAAGGAAGGAAGGGAACAGGAAAAAAGAGAATAGAAGGAAAAAATAGAAATAAAGCTCTTGTAAATAAGGAGGGGAAAAAGGGTTGAAGGGAGGGGAGAGAAAGGGGAAGAAAGGGGAATCAAGATATATCATGTACAGATACAAATTCTGTATGATGAATGTTATCATTATATATATCTAAAATTACCAATAAAATTAATTAATTAAAAAAGGTGGTTTTGATTGGATCCTGAAAAGAATGGAAATTGACCTTCCTGCTCCAGGTAAGGTTTTCAGAGTTTACATGCAAATGAAGACTAGATTAGTAGAGGTGCCTCTAACTGACCTTGATGTTCAAGATTTTCAATGTTATCCACATTAAAAACAATCTCCCCATCTTTATATACTTCAGGGATCCCTTTTTTCCTACCAATGCCCTACCTTTCACTTGAGAAAGTTGATGAATTAAACTGTCATAATTCATCCACCTCTACAGTTAAATTCTGCTTGATTTTCGCCAATATCAAGTTCATGACTATAAGAATTAAAAGATGCATTCAGGCCCTTAATGAAAACTTATAAGTTTTCAGTCTGTGACTTGAGCAGAGAGGCGAAGTGCCTAAATCTGCCTTCTTTCCTGTTCATGCTCACTAAAACATTCATCCCAACACCATAGCTCTTATCATCTGCAACCTGCCCACAGGTCAACTGCAGCAGCTTCAAGAGCTGTCAGTATTCTGGAGGCAGAGCTGATGGTAGCGGTGGATGGCCTGGGTCAGAGGGCTGAGTTTTGGTGCGGACTACCTAGATTCATTTACCCACCTGCCATATGAGAGCAGCCCATAAAACTGGAAAAATGAGTTTATTCACAATTTGGCCGAATTGGGTGGACAGCTAGTCTCCCTTTAGCCCCCTTGACTGCACAGAAAATTTCCAATTTATAGAAGGGGTAGACTAAAAGCCAGAAAATATGTATATGCAGATTTAGCCAGGATCTGACAGGGTTTAACACTGTGCCACCTGACAAAAGAGAAATATTTTAAAAGCCCATTTCCACTTTTGTGCAGCAGGAAAAGCAAATAGATTTCCCACTGACAGACATTTGGTATGGATGTCTCAGTATGTACATACAGACTGGAAAGTGGGAGAGAAATTCCACAAAAAATCCAGGTGCCCACCCTCTCAGCAAAATTTCTGTGGGTTCAATGGTTTGGGAAATGCTCAAATGTAGCTTCTAAGGTAAAAGACAGGTTGCTGGACCTCACATCACTGAACACAATGTTTGGCCTTTTTGGTTTTTAATGTAACATAAATCATTGATTGATTGATTTATCATTTATTCCAGGTTCTTACGTCCTATAAAGGTCTCTGCAAAACTGAACGATACTGAGTTGGCAAACTATGAGCCATGTGTCTGCATGAAGCTTACCTAACACACGTATAAGCTGTGATCAAAGTGTACAGTAAATGTTTAAATTTTTAAATATTTTTATAGTAAAAGATAGGTGGGGAGTGGCTGAAGCTGGAGATCTGTCACACGTGCGGGGCTGGAGCAAGGCCAGTCCGGAGAACAAAGAGCGCCTGAGGCGAGACACGTGAACAAGCTGCTCCAGTCCAGGGACACCAAGCCCTTAGGCTACCATGCAGGCAGGTTGCTAGGCAGAGGGGTGTCACGTGACATCAACCTGCCCGATGTATAAATAAACTCCCTGGGTGGCTGAGCAGTTCCTTTCCTCCCATCTGAAGAGAGGGCTCCACCTGACCTCAGTTTTTGTATACTGACTCTGATCTTTATTTCTCCATCCTCCCACCGTCCTTTCCCCTGAGAAATTCAAGAGCTGCACTGAACTGGGCAAAGGCGATATTGACACTAATACATCCTCAAAATGTACTCCCTTGCTTTGACCACGTCCTTCTTGCCACTTTCTGAAGCAATTCTGGAAGTCTTCTTTTGTGGCTTTATGAGATTTGATATTTAAAAAATATGGTGAATGATGCTATCGGGTGTCATCCAAAGGAAAGGCAGGATTATAAAAATGTCATTGTGGGTTCTCACCAGTTTGTTCACTGCATCTGGCGCTGTGTGACTTTTGGCTCTTCCCCAAAGTGAAAATGACCATGAAAGGTAAATGTTTTGAATTGATTCAGGATATCAAGGCAGCCGTGACAGCACATTGAAGACGCTGAAAGAGGACTTCTAGAACTGCTTCGGAAAATGGCAAGAATGATAGCATGTGTTTAAAGTGAGGGGGGAGTATTTTGAAGAAGATCTGTGGCAATATGTCTTTTACTATAATAATTTTTAATTTAATCATTCACTGTATTTTTTATCACAATTTTAATTTTGTCTGTAAAACACATCCATCACAACCTGTGGACTCTTAGGAACACTGAACCATTCTATGCTCGAGGGTCAAATATAAATATCAAACTTATCAACATAAAAGCAGAAAGCTACCCAAACCGTGGCACTAAGTAGACCACAAGAAAGACGCTCCTGTATAATGTGAGAGCTGAGGCAAGAAGGCAGAGCATCGGAACTTTGTTCAAACTCAGCTAGGAGCTGCTGTGTTGGGTGACACGGTTTCTGCTTCTCTGTATCTACACATGTCTGAACGTGTCTATGAAAGCAGCACAAATACTAATTTTGAGACTATGAATAAATTTCATCAGGTAGGTGCATTCACAAACATGGATTTCACAGAGAACTGACTGTACCACTTCTGGGTTTTCACCTCCTCTGTGGAGTGTAGTATAAGGCTTCTGGGTTAAAGTCTGGACCAAACAAGAGAAGCACTGAGGATAGCTGAAGGGGTAGTGAGAGCTGCTGTCCCATTTGGACAAATGATCGAGCAGGTCCAATGATGCACGTAGGAGAACCACTCGCAAGCTTCTAGGTGTAGGAAGCAAACATATCCCTCTTCTGAAGATGAATATGCTCCTTTTGAGAACCAACTTCTTGTTTGCTACTGGGCCTTAGTAGATAGTGAACATATAGTCATGGACTCTCTGGTGACCATGTGGCCTGTCTTAGTGCTTTCTGTGCTCCTATACCAGAATACCACGGAGTGGGTCATTTATATTTAACTTCATCTCTCAGAGTTGTGAAACATGCGAAGTACATCAAGGTGCTGGAATCTGGTGAGGGCCTTTGTGCTGCATCATACCAAAGTGGGAGGGGGACTGGCAAGAGAATGAGAGGTAACAAAGAGAACTCACAGGCCCTGAGCCCTGTTATACCTGACATTAATTCATTTGTGTGCATGGATTGATGACCTAAAATACCTCCCATTATGTCAAGGACCATTCTATATAACTTTTAGGGGAAAACCATTTCATAATTAAATTGTGATTAGGGCTTGTCTGAGGCCTGGTATCTTGCCATGGGAGCCGCCTATGGTATGTAGGAACATATCTCTGTGTGCCCCCTGTCACTGTTGAGGCCTCAATGGCCCTGTGATGCTGTGACAACCCAGGACAAGACGACATGAGCTGAAGACATCCTGGTTCCCTGGGAACTGAGAGGTAATAAGCAAAGGCTTTCACATTGGGGAAATAACAAACTCCCTTGTAACTTGCCATCTCTCCCCACCATCCTCACCCTCATCAACCTAAAGACCCTCATTAGCATAAGACTACTACCGACCTCTGAGCCATCTGATAATCCCCTCACCATTTTCCTCAATCAATAAATGTCAAGGTTCTGGCTGCCTCGTGGCCTTTTGTTCCCCATGAACAACCGGTTAGCGCAGTTCCCCACCGCACCGCCATTTTGCTTCTTATTCTTTCTTTTCCCCATGTGTCGTAACACCTGGCAGGAGATTGGGGCCCACCGCAGAAGTCCCTAAGACAATTATGTTCCATCTCCCAACACTGTGACTTGGAGGTTATGTTCCCAGCACATGCTATTTGGAGGACACGCTAAGATCCTAACAGACCCTGAGCTCTCTGTAATGAACTGAGTGTTTCACCATGCACATAGTTCTACAGGTAGACATGTGCAGCAGCAAGGTATTCGGTGAAGATAGTGCATGAGATACTGGGCTTAGTTCAGCTCGGAGACTGCATGAGAGTTTTGTGAGGCAACGGCTCGAACTCCTTCCATACCAGCTCCTATTTCATTGACTCATCTTGCTCTGTGAACACCTGTGGCCTCATGGTGAACCCCTCACAAACAGGCAACTGAGAAAGAAAAAGCCACTCTTGGTCTACAGATGAGTCTGCAAAACAGGCTGGCTTCCACGGGAGAATGGGTGGCAGTAGCATTATTCCTACTCTCTGAGTTACAGCCGGCGTGGTGGTCAAGGCTGGCTGAGCCTGACTAGGTGACAGGCAGCGTGAGCTTAGGCAGAGGCTACGCACTGATTTCTAATTTCTGCTATGAAATTTCTGTAAGTTTGCCATTACACCATCTCTCCCAGATTCGCAATCCTGGAGCCCAGGTAGTGACTTATGAGAACAGGAACGCAGTTCCTTGACTCTGCCTCAAGCCTGGGATCCCCCAGCAGACATCCTCTGTGTACCCGCTTTGCCCACTGCACCCCAGCAAACTTCACAGCTGTCCATGGGGCCGCAGCCACACCTTCTCAAGCAAGCTCCCAGTCAGCCCAAGCCCTGTGATTTTTCTCCCTCATCTGGGGTTACAGTAGCTGCTTCTACATGCTGATTGCAATATTCTTAGAGTCCTTTTTTCTTCTGTAAGTAGCTGACCACCCAGGATACATTACTATTTAGATTACTTTTCCCTATTACGATTACTGGTGTCTTACAGACCTGACTCTGTGCCAGCCACCGCTTTTAGTACTTTATGATCTTTATGATTTTAATTCATTTAATCTTGACGACAACCTACGAAGATGTGTGATCATACACATTTTACAGATGTGGAAACTGAGGCACTAGGTGTTAAGTACCTTGCCAAGATCATGTGATCAGTGAGTGGAATCCCCTGAGATGTGAGCCCAAGCTGTTTGGATCCAGTGTCCACATTCTGTTCATTCCATGTTTCACGTGATGCCCACCCTTGGACACTGGCCACCTTCCTGTCCCTCTCACCCCCATTTAATTTAGAGGTTCCCTCTACCTCAATAAATTTCAACTCCCTTCTCCCTTCTCCTCCATACAGCCAGTGCTGCCATTCTGTTCCCTAAGGCTTCATCAAACTAGTGAGTTTTTTGTTTGTTTGTTTTTCACGTTCGAATTACTTTTAGTGATGTGTTTCTCTCCATAGGAGGTGGGGCTGGATTCTGTTAAGCATTTCACTCATCATTCAGTCCTTTGCAATATAATTTTCACCTTCCTCCAGGACAATGTTTTTAAACCTAAACCAAATCGTGGTGCTTCCCTGATTACAACATTAAATAGTTTTCTACAGGTTTAGGTTAAGGCTGGGCTCTTCTCTGTGACCCTTGAAGCCTTGCATGGCCTCAGCAGACCCTTCTGACCCTCTTGCCACCAGCCACTTACGTCTCTCATATCACAAGCTCTGTGGAAATTTCCCAGTTTGGGTGAATCATCCTTCTTGAAGTGGCTGTTTCCCCACATTAAGTAGTGAGATTAAGCCGGAATAGTCCTGTCTCCACTCAGCCCTCAGAAGAATCCTATGGTGGTAACTTTTTGCTTCTCAACTGTTCCATTGTGACATCAGGCTGTGTGAGTCACTGATGCCTGTTCATGATTTCTCATGTGTTTCCTACACTGAGATTCAGCCAGGTCTGTGGAAGTGAAAAGGTCTCAGGAACACTCTTAAACTTTGAACCTGACAGCTTTATGAGGAAAAAGCAGACTGCTTCTATGGCTTATCCATCATGATGGGACACTGACTTGCTCAAGGGCAGAGAGGAGCTGTAATGAACAACCTGGGAAGAGCCTCCAAGAAAGGCCAGAGGATCCCCTGGGAGAACAGCGGGGCGTGATGTGGGATGGGAGGAAAAGGGAGGCAGAGCTGAGAAAGGTGACAGGACAACTCCAGGAGAAACCAGCTGTCACTAGTTCCAGAAGGAGGAGCCTGTGGGTGCAGACAAACCTGTGTGTCCTAGGCTGACAAGCTGGCCTCACCGTTTTTCACATCACCTTCTTCTGTGGTCTTTTTGCATAAGGCAGACCCTGAGGTGGCCCCAGAACCTCCAGCCCTGCTGTTCATATTCTGTGTGATCCCCACGCATGAGCAAGACTTGCGACTTGCATGAGATAAGATGTGGTAAAAGTGACAGCATGGATATCCTTATATATCCCTGATTACATTACAGTAGATCTGGCGGCCACCGTGTCCCACGTATCTCTCTGTTGTTGCTTTAAGGAACAGGTGCCATGTGGCAAGACATCATGGGCAGCCCATAAAAACTAAAGGTGTTGGCCTCTGGCCAGCAGCTAGCAGGAAACTGATGACTTCCGTATCCAGCCTGAGGGGAGGGTTTTCTGTCAAGCAACCTGACAGAGCTTGGTTGCAGTTCATTTCCCACTGAGCCTCCAGTGAGACCACGGCACGACACATTGATCACAGCCCTGTGGGACCTTGAGGCAAGAACACAGTTAAGCCACGTCCACAGATAGACGCTTGACCTATAGAAACTGTGAGGCAATTGATGTGTACTGTGTTACCCCTCACTTGTGTTGCTGCTGTTAGACAGAAAATTCACATCCCCTTCCATCAAAGCTACAACACAAAACCCAAGAATCACAATCTCGCCCACGCTCCAGGAACCCAGTTGATTGCCTGTGTGGACACCAGATCTTACTGCAAGAATACAGGACACTGGTAGAACGCCTTCCTCCATTAGTCACAAGTCAGACATTGGTACCCAAGGGGGTTACAGTTGCATGGAAGGGAGAGCCTCAAGCTCCATCCCTTGGGTGGGACAGGACAACAGTGCAGTATTGGGCTCCAACAAGTGCATGTAGGAAACATGGGCCCACGTAACTACAGTGGGCTACCTCTGTGTCTCACGTAGGACAGAGATTCCCTTCCCTTTCTCTGGCAGAAGAGAGAGTGGCATTGGGCGAGCAAGGGAAAGTGCTTTGTATAAGTGGTAACAGCATAGAAGCTCCCCAAGGAACAGAGGCCACACTTTCCTCCCTCAGGGAATATACTTTTCATGTCCCAGATGGTATCCAGAGCTTTCCAAGATGGCGTTGGGAGCCAGGGCTCTGCCTTGGAAATTCTCACTGAAGACTGTAGCTCAGACAAAGCTACTAGTTTCTCAGAACTCATCATTTGTTTCATTCCTCTCCTCTTGCTTCTTCCCCCGTGTCACTGTTTCCTGCAAACTCCTCTGAAACCCTTCTGTAGTCCAGCTCAAGGGTAGCCATAGGGAGCAAGAAGTTCTTTGCAAGAGCAAGTCAGCTGAGGCAGGAGGATCACTGTGAGTTTGAAGCAAGTCTGGGCTACATAGGGAGTCCAGACCAGCCTGAACTACATAGCGAGACCTGTCTCAAAAAAAAAAAAAAAAAAAAAGGAAGAGCAAGTCAGGCTACTTGGAGCTATCTGAGCTGGGATTTGACCAGTGACTTTCAACCTGGGAATAATGAAGTGAGCGCTCCCCCGGCCCAGCCATGGCCACAGCCATGCTTTGACATCAATTGCTCACCATTGACGATGTAACCAATTGTTGGCATTTTTTTCCACTCACAGTGTTCTGGAAGTCAAATCTTCAAGAAAATCTTAAAGGCATTTTCTTCTCCCTTTGATATTTATTCCACCTGAATGACAATGTTAGAAACTATTGTGAGATGCAGGAATGAACTTGTTGGTTATGGAAAAAAACAGAGTTTGGATTTTTATGAATCCTAACCAAGACTGTTCCCTTCAGTCTCATCCTCCCTGCCTGGACCATGATGGATTCAGCATCTCCTTCTTCAAAAAAATAGAACTCAGCCTAATCTCCTGATTAATCCACAGCTATCCTTACCTCAAACCACTTAAGACCTCAGGGTTAATACTATATATGTCCTTTGTATTTAAAAGTTAGACTTTCTCCTCTCTCTCCCTCTGCCTCTCCCTCTCCCTTTTCCTCTCCCTCTCCCTTTTTTTCTCCCTCTCCTTCTCTCTCTGTCTTTATTTTGTGGTGATAAGGGTCAGATCCAAAGCCTTGTGCATGCTAGGCTAATGCTCTAACACTAAGCTATACACCCAGCCCTTCATATGCCCTTTATGTAACTGACCATAGCATTCGTAATATTCTGGGAGCATGGGAAAGATAAAGGCTTCTTATCAAATAAAATTATGCATCCATGGAATCCACCCTCCGCATGGTACCAGCTCACAGGAACTCTCAGGTCTTCCAAGTGCTTCTTATAGAGCAAGGTGTCATTGCAGAGGAGATCATTCCCACAGCTCGCAATGGAGGCCTCAGGAAGCTGAGCAGATGTCTCGTCATCTGCTAGGAGGGGTGAATTTTCTACATCTAAAGGATGTCTTGTTCCCAGATAGGCAGCCTTGTTAAAAGGCCCAGGAAACAGGTTCCTAGTCCGTGTTCTTGAAACTCTTGAGGATGTGGGGTCAGAGCTGAGCCATTTCCTGTACCTCTCCCAGGCATCTGGGGGTATACAAGCTCCTTTCACTATGGTGTCTCGCTGGGAGGGGTCAATGCCAAAACATGTAAACGTATATATCACCAGTAAGTATCAATTGAACAGATTGTTTTGGTTCTGTTGAAAGGAAGAAAACTGGAAGCCCGTGCCCTATAAATTTTCATAAATCAGGACCTGAACCGTGATCTGGGGAAGATCAGTTCAGCCCACAAATTTCTGTGTGGTCACAGCTTGAGCACTTGCTCCAGTGCTTTCCCCAAAGACCATGACACGGGACCAGTCCACCCCATAGGCTCTCAGTCTCTCCAGGAAGGGGATGGTTGTATTCTGACAGTCCCGAGAAATGACAGGGTCACGGTAGTCAGGAAGCTTGCTGTACCTATGGAGGAAAGAGGAACAAAGCACAGGTGTGCACTGGTGTCACTGCAGTGTCTTCTGTCTCACTTAGGACACTCAACCTAATTACATCTTCATAATGACCCTAAGAAGTAAAGGTGTGTGTTTCCATTTTTACCCCATGTGAATATAAAGAACCTGCCCAGAGTCAGGCTGGCTGGGATTTTTTTTTTTTTTTTTTTTCGTGGGTACCAGGGGGTCGACCTCAGGACCTCGCGCGCCAACAGGCGCCTGTGTCGCTGAGCAATATCACCGGCCCCTTTTCCGTATGTGGGATCTGGGAGTCGAACTCGGGCCCTCGCGCTTGCAAGGCAGGCGCTTACGCCGCTGAGCCATCTCACCGCCCCTGGCTGGGATTTTTGATTCCCAGCTCATTCTCTGATTTCTATAGATGCACAAACTCCATACAAGATCACCCAAGTTGAAAGCTATTGGCTTTGGAAAGAGTATAAGCAGCAAGGACAGAGAAAAGGTGAATTAAGATACTGCTATTCTACTGCCATCAGTAGGAAAACTGCAAAGTTAAGGTTAAAGCCAATAGGAAATTGCTCTAAAAACGAGTCTTAAAAACTTCCCTGCTCAAAAAACAATAAACAAACAAACAAACAAACAAAAAACAGTTCCAGTTGTTTTCAAGACGCAAATGCTCAAACCTAGGATCTACCCTTAAAAGACCTTCGGGGCCTAGTGGAATCAGAATTCTCTAGTGCGTGAATCTGAGGCAGGAGAACAGGGCCTCTAAGATCTAGAAAGGAAGCATGGTCGCTGTGTACCCTTGCAGGATGGACCAGGATTTTTCCACAATTTCCACCTGGACCAGGATACCAGGAACAGACTCTTCCACCAAGAGTCCTCATTACAGCCCTCAGTCCTCTATTTCCCCTTACCCAGGGTTGTTTACATTCCTTGTCTACCTGCCCATCAGGGAGATGGATTTGAATGAGCCTCCTCTCTCCTTGTCTGTTGGCCTTCGGTGAAAACTTCTTCCATTTGCAAAATCCCAGTGCCATAGTTTTGGCTTCTGTATGTGTCAGGCAGCAAGCTTTCACTTGGTAACGCTTATAGGAAGCCTTGAAAAAAGGCAAAAATATTAAGACCAACCCTTGTATTACCTTTCTCTTCCAGGGTCTGGGGGAGGAGTATGGGCTGGAAGGTATTCGGAGGGTAAAGGTAGAGAAAAGATCAGCAAAGCAGGGAACAGACATAGCTCAAGCTGTAGAAGACCCAGGGACAGGTGCTGGCAAGAGTTCTTCTGAGGATTAGTTTTCAGCGGATGTCTCCCTTATGGAATCCAAGAGTACCTCTAAACTGGATGTGGTGGTGCACACTTGGTAATCCCAGGACAATGGGAAGCTGAGGGAGGAGATGGTCAAGTTTGACTGCAGCCTAAGCAACTTAACAATTTAGTGAGACCTTGTCCCAAAATAAAAAATTAAAAAAAAAGGGTTGAGAATGTAGCTCAGTGCAAATACTGAAAAAAAAAAAAAAAAAAAAGATCCCCACGCTAACTATAGGAAAGTTAATCTAATACATAAATCAAGTAATGATAGAAAAGAATGTATTTTAAAGATACAAGAATTTGGGGCCGGTGAGATAGCTCAGCGGCATAAGCACCTGCCTGGCAAGCACGAAGTCCTGAGTTCAACTCCTGGTACCCACATAAAGGAAAAAAAGGGCCGGTGATATTGCTCAGTGACACAAGCGCTTGCTGGCAAGCGTGAGGTCCTGAGGTCGACTCCCAATACCCACATTAAAAAAAAAAAAAAAAAGAATTTGGCTAAGCTGTTAAAATTAGAAAGCTTATTTAAAAACTATTGCTGTCTTTAATGTTTACTTGGAATTTTTTAGTCATTGTCATTTCTGTTCATACAATTTATAATATAAAGGTATCCAAAAGTTATATTCTAATTGTATCTTTAAGTTTGGAGGCAGCTCATACGGCAAAGGGCACTTTAATATAGTTGCTTTCAAGCTTTCTTAAAGCAAAAAATTTTTTTTCTATTACAGTGATATAAGTATCCCCAGTGCATAAAATATTTAAGTGTAGTGCTGGTTTTGCCCAAGAGCAAAGAACCTCTACCCTTCACCTTTTCTTCTTTCTTGACCTTGCTTGTCTCCCCTTGTGGGGAACTAGAAGTTTCTAAGGAATGGGTTTGAAAACCACCACCTTCTATCACAGCTTGAATGTTGTCTCCTTTAAAAAATTCCTTTAACCTTTGTCTTTAAAGATAGGTTTTAATTTTTGCAGCATAACCTAGCACCATTTCCTTGATGAGCAATATATTCATAAATATGCGAATGTTACCAACATGATTCCCGCTGAAAACATGTGCTATCTAATAGGTCCTTGCAGTGGTGTAGCCACAGCACCCGGAAGCAATGGGCCCAAATGTCAACTTCCATTCTCCCGTTTCTAGAAGAGAATATTATTCATTGCATGTTGAACATACAAATCCAACATTATGAAAGAAATCATGAATGGTATGGACTTCCTATTAGCAAAACTCCTAACCAGCTTGAAAGAAGCCGAAATGCCCCCTTGCCAGGGTCCTTGCCCTGATAGACTGAATGTTTGTGTCCCCACCCACATGTTAAAAATCCCATCATGCAATGTGACAATATCCGGAGGTAGGGCCTTGGGGCTGTGAAAAGATAGTAAAGGTGGAGCCCCTATGCGCAGGATCAGTGCTGTCCTCATAAATAAAACTCTGGAGAGCTCTTAGGCTTCTTTTGCCCTGTGAAGAGGAAAGGAGAAATCGGCAGTGTACAATCCAGAAGAGGGTCCTCACCAGAACTTGATCATATTGGCACCCTGGAATTCACCTTCCAGCCTCCAGGTTTGCTGGAACAAGTCTGTCGTGTAAGTGTCTTCGTTTAGATTTGAAGCAACCCTTAAAGGTAAGGCTTGGTTGCCAATTTGGCACTATGAGAAGATGGAGGAAAGTTTAAGAGATGGGGCCTCATAGGAGGTCTTTAGGTCATTGGGAGTGTGCCCCTGAAGAAGACTGAAGTCCCCCACCCCACCGCAGCCATGAGGTGAGCAATTTTGTAGTGGCATTTTTCATGTAATGCCAGTTATGTGGGCATGTAGAAGAGCAAGGGTTATAGAGTGCTTAGACCAAGATTTCAAAGCAAAGACTGGGAGACCAGGCAATGTGTTGCAGCATCAGAGTCCTCACAAATAGGGACTGGAGGGAGCTGCATGAAGATATAAGGTGAAGGTGAAGCTATGAAAGACAGCCCCAGAAGAGAAAAGAGACTGTGATGAGCCAGTCCAAGAGAGTGGACTTTTGGGCTACAACCAGTAGAGCTGTAGGGATGGAACTCCCAAGTCAGTGAGAACACACATCCTGCTTCAGAATGCCCTGGACAAAAAACATGGAATGGTAGGATTTAGTGTTTGTCCTGATGGTTTTTGCCTTACATTGATCTAATCTCTCTTTCAGATTTTCCTATTTCTTTCTTTTGGAATAGGAACATTTACTCGGCATCTGTGCCACCATTGTATCTTGGAAATACATAGCTTTCTTTTGACTTTTTTAGGAGCTCACAGTTGAATTTGCTTTGAACCTCAGAGGAGACTTTGAACTTGGACTTTTGAGCAATACTGGAGGACAATACTAGGGAGTCATAGAGATGGACTGAATGCATTTTGCGTTGTGAGACGGTTGTAAGCTTTAATTTCCATAGTTTGGATCTTAAGTGTCTTCCAAAAATCCATGTGTTAAATAAAGGGTTTGTCTCTGGTTGGCACTACTGGGAGGTGGTGGAAATGTTAAAAGGTAGGGTGTAGTGGGAGACCTTTAATGCATTGGTGGTGCACCCTTGAAAAGAGAGGTCTTTTCCTTTCTCTCTATTTATTGCTTTGTAGGACTCCTCTGTAGAAATGAAAGGAGTGATTTTGCTCTGTCCCACCCATTATGTGATGCCAAGGGCCCAGACAATGGGGTCCACTGATCATGGACTATAAGCTCTAAAAATATGGGCTGAAATAAAACTTCTCGAAAGTTGACTGTCTTGGGGCCGGTGAGATGACTCAGCAGCATAAGCCCCTGCCTGGCAAGCATGCGGTCCTGAGTTCGACTACCGGAACCCACATAAAGGAAAAAAAGGGCCAGTGATATTGCTCAGTGGCACAAGCACCTGCTGGCAAGCGTGAGGTCCTGAGGTCAACTCCCAGTACCCACATAAAAAATAAATAAATAGATAGATAGATAGATAGATAGATAGATAGATAGATAAAGTTGACTGTCTTATGTATTTGTTTTTTTTTTTTTTTTTTTTGTGGGTACCGGGGGGTCGACCTCAGGACCTCGCACACCAGCAGGTGCCCGTGCCGCTGAGCGATATCACCGGCCCCTTTTTCGTATGTGGGTTCCGGGAGTCGAACTCGGGCCCTCGCGCTTGCCGGGCAGGCGCTTAAGCTGCTGAGCCATCTCACCGGCCCTGTCTTATGTATTTGTTATAATGACACAAAGCTGACTATCACAGTAAGCCATACCTATAAGGGTAATTTATTATAGCAGCCCTTGCTGACTAAGAAACTTACCAGAGGTGAAGGTTTTGTGGAACCAAAAAGTCAAGAGATTCATCTTTACTAGCAGTTTGGGTAGAGAGACCCATTTATGTCCTGATAAGAAACCAGGGAACATGGAGACCCGAGATGCCTGCCCTTGTTTCAGCGTCTCTCAGGCATTTCCTGCCCGGCACCACCCTCTGCAGCCTTCTGGCAGGTCCCTCCTCTGGCTGTCACTCCATCAGAGCTGCTCTGTCCTGCCGGCCAGATCTCTACAAGTATCTGGAACTTCCTGCAAGATACGGATGCAGGTGCTCGCTCATACCTTTCCTTGCTCCCAGTTCAAGGGATCTTCATTATCCCCCAGCTTTGGAGATGTGGGGTCCGATGATAGAAATTCAGACACAATGACAGCCAGCTGTGAGGAGGCCGCTGGGCTTCCCTGCTCAATCTCATTAGAGGGGACCAGAGATGCTAATGGACTTGCTTCACTTTCTAACTCTGCCTGAGGGTAACAGCCAAGGTTTGAGGAGGTCCATTGTACAAGCAGCATCTTAAAAAGTGATTTTACATTTCTTTTACCTGCCTTTGCTAAACTGTGTCCTGCTTAGTTATTATGACCTCTTGGAGGAAGAACTAGAATCACAGTGATGCTTCTCTCCAATCCAGTCAAGGTCCCCTCTAGTTTCCCAAGGATCAGCAATGTGTCTAAAAGCACTCTCCATATTGGTCCCTGCATGGCTGGCAGCTGGTAGATAAGCAGATATGCAAGTCATTGTTTTAACAATGCATTGAACACCTGCAAAACCATCCTATGTACCACGGCTAGGACCTTGACCATGACTTCATCCACTCCTTACTGATCACCATCTTCCCCTACCTCGATGCTGCCTCAGCCGAGAGAGGCGTTACTCTGAATCCTGGGCCCATCATCCCTTTTCTTTCCCTTTTAGGTAATTTTATTGGGTCTATGTATAGTCATAAAAGGTATTCTTTGAATTTTGTTTTCAACTTCAAAAACACAAATACCAAGCTTTGTAATTTTGTTTTTTTCACTTAGTACCGCATTCATTTGCATCCTGATGCGCCCTTCCATACCATTTACTAATTGTCTGTGTAACTACCACTCCGCACCAGGTTGGTGGTTGTGTACAGTACTGTTCCCTCTCACACGGCTGATCTGTGCCTTCCCCGCAGCTGGCATTTTTCCAGGCTTGTGCGGCTTTGGATGGTGCTCTGCCCGTGGCTGTGGGGGCATGGGCATGAGCACCTTTATGGTCAGGTCTCATTCTCTGCTCTACAATCGTCCAGAAACTCTCCTCCCACCTTCTTCCCTCCCTGAAAAAGCTACCAACTGTCTTGAGGAACTCATCCCACTGACAGCACCACAGAGCCTGACTCCTCGCCCAGGAAATTGCACAGGTTGTGGCAAGAATCTGCAAGACAAGAACAAGCCCAGTGCAGCCCAGGAAGAGGGACCAGCACTGCTTCCCACAGCTGCAGGGAGAGCTGCTGCCACGTGGGCGTGGGGTGAAATGATCTCTGTGTTTGTATCCTGGCCTCCTCTGAAGTAACTGGCAAGCTCTATGTGGGAAAAATCAGGCATGTGCCCCCAATCTCCTGAATGTCCTAGATAAGTGAACCTTGAGGTTCATATTTGCAACATTTAGTTTCATACCTGGGGAAAGTGAGGACCAGAAAGGATTGGGGGTCTGAAATGCACAAATGCCAAGAATAAGCTAATTACTTAGGCATAACTAATTTTAGGTATTTATATTTTTAGGCAAGGAACCATGGTTTGATTGGGAGGTACATCTGAACTTCTAGAGAGTGTGATGGTTTCCATGGCTATAAAGTCCCTAGATGATAAAAAATAATTGCTATGTACTTTTCTGCAAGTTTCTTGTTCTCTCGCCAACTTGCATGAAACTACGTAACTGTAGCCAAAACAGGTGAAACTATGTAACCGTAGCCAAAACAGTTGCTTTCTGTTCCAATCAGGATGTGGTTGCTTGCTTTAAATTCTGTGTGCTGGGCAGACTCGGGGCTGATCTGTAATCTCCCTGCCTGGAGTAAGCAATTCAGTCAGCTGGCCAACTTAATAAAGGCTCATCAGACTTTTAAATTGGCTACCTGGCTTTCTATTATGAGTTTGAACCCATAACAGAAAGCAGATTCATTCCAAAACCCCAACAAATACACTCCAACTCCATTGTTTCTGGCTTCTTAACGCTCTCAGGAGTGTTTAAAGAAATCCAAAGCTGAGACCTCTGCTAGCCGTAGTCTGGGCCCTGCTGACCTGTTCAGCTTCATCACCTGCTCTGTCACACTGACCTTCCGTCTGCCCCCACCCCCTAAGTGGCTCCTGCTTCATCTACCCTTGCTGCCCTCCTGCTTAGAATGAGCAGGGCTGTGTCGGGGTGAGACAAACGAGGCATCCATTGTGGGCACAGAATCCAGGGGACCAGGACACTTAGCCTTCCAGATAGTGTATCGATGCAGAACATTACAAAACCAAAATTAATACCAAAACATACTGCAATGAAAAACTGATCAAAATCTTTAACTGGGTCTTGCTTTGCACTTATAAAAGTCACTCAGCCCTCTTAGCTCCTGCCCTACAATTTTTATATGATGTTCAACTTATTTTTCGCATTAGTATTCTCTCTTTAAATATTGCATCGAAGTACTATTTGTCCTGATGACTGAGGGTTTTGGGATCTTTCACTGTGGCTGCCCTAGGTCCCAGGTGTGGCTGAGAATGCTCCTCCCTTGCTCTTTCTCTCTGTACTCCTAGCTCCTCCTCATCCACTGGACCTGGACTCAAATGGTACTTTCTTGGAAGACATGGTCTGATTAGAGGGATTCCATTACAAGTCTGTGGGTCACTCTTCCAACACCCTAGATTATCCACATATGAAATTACCCACATATGTGAATTCTCCTCCATTCTCCAGCTCCTTCATTGACTGAGAGGCCCATGTGGGCAGAATGTAGGTCTTTCTCATTCTCCGTTATGTCTCCTGTACCAGGAAAGGGTCAAACAAAGGTAAGTGCTCAGTAAACATTTGCTGATCCATCTATGCCTTTGCCTTTAAAAATGACATTCTCCTTCAACACAGGAAAGGAACCCAGGGTTGGAAGGTTTCTGACAGGGAAGATTGCTCTCAGACAAGTGTGGGTCCTGTAGATGACATGGATTTGTCACTAACTTCTGAAGTTGAGAGAGAGCACCATGGCAACACCTTCAGCTATTGAATAGCCATTGGTTTTTCCATGACCAGGCAGCAGTAAGTTCATTCTCATTTCAGGGAAGTTGTACAAGTGGAGAGGGCAGACTTCGCAAATGGCCAGATTTTGATCTGTATTTATGTAGCCCTAAATGTGTGCATGCATTCATCCATCAGTCCATTTGTTCATTAGCAAACTCATCCATTCTGGTGATCATTTACCCACCCACCCATCTAGTTATTCATGCATTCATGCATTCATTCAAACATTAAAAAATAGTAGGACTGGCACTGGGAGTCCAGCAACGAAGACAGCAGAGGTCTTCCCTGCATTCTTGGAGCTCCCATTCTGAGTGGCAGACACACGGTATTCAAGGAAACACAGGCAGACCAAGATTAGCTCAGATTGTAATGAGTGCGACAGACATTTAACAAGAATGAGGTCAAGAATGGACAGGCTGTCCAAGGCAGGGCAGGGAGAATTCTGAGATAAGATGTCGAGGATAGCAACACTGGAAGAATGATTTGAGATAAGGCCAGAGGAACATGGAGGACTGATCTCCTTGCAAGGTTGGGGGGGCACTTTTGAGTCTGAGGAAGCAGGAAATGAAGACGAGGTAGAAGGAAACTGATGTGTCTGTGACACAGCCCTCTGCAGGGGCCTCAGTAGAGTAAGGGTAGGCCGGGACACAGGTGACCTGGATGGAAGACAGGGACCAGTGAGTGGCTCAGGGCCTCACGGGCTCAGGAGGAGTTTTGGGTTTTATTGAAATATGCAGGAGAGGCTGAAGCATAGCAGTAACAAGCTCTGACCTGTGTTTTTAAAGATTCCTCTGGTGCAGACAGAGGTCCAGACTAAGGGGGGAAAGGTGAACAGGGGGAACAGTTGTAGGGTTCGGGGATAACGAGATAGATAAGAAAAGATGGATTTGGACACCAGTGATCCTGCATTGCTGAGGGCAATACGTGGGCAGGGATTGTTGTGGGACAAACAGAACAGGCTATGACTATGAGTAGGAATTGGAGGAAGGAGTACTCTGGCAGCCCAACTGGGACTTCACTGTTCTCACCTGAACCCAGATAACCATCTAATGAAAATAATTGCCCATGGAAACAGCCACCTCTTTCACTGACATGAGTCCCAGCCTCTCTCTGGTCTCCCCAGAAACAACTCCAACTGCTGATTCCTCTCACTCATGCCTGACAAGTTCTCCGAGGATCTTTGGTGAAGCTCAGTTTGTCTTGAGATCCTTCCTCTCCCACACCACAGGGAAGCTCCCTATCCAGACTGCCAAAAAAAACCACTTCCACCTTCAAAGAAGATGATATCTCACCTGGGGCTGGAGGATGCTGCCTTGGGCTGGAACAGCCTCACAGGGATTGTCCCAAAGCCGCAGGTCAGTTACCGCATTTCAGTTCTCCTTTGTTACCAATCTATCTTGTGTACAATGGGCAAATCAGGGCAAGGAGCAAATTCCCAACTTCTCAAGTATATTTCCCTGTTGAAGAGGAGGAGGAAGAGACCCACTGACCGTTATTAAGAGCCCTTGACTCTTTTCACCCAACTGACACGGCCCTTTCTCCTGTGCATTGCACAAAGCTCACATTTGGATGTGATCTGCCTCAGTTCCACCCTAAGGCAGGAGAATATTAAAAGCTGGTTGTGAAGCTCTAACAAGTGTGGATGGAAAAACAAGGAATGAGATGTGATTTCTTCTCATCAGACAGATTTTTTTCTTGGCCTCCATAGAAAATGCTCCTGGCCCAGCTAGGTTTATCTCTATGTTGGCTCTGAACTCTTGTCTGGACATCCTGTTTCTCATTTCCAAGGTACACTGTGTGTTCATTTATTGCATTGTCTATTCCTCCCACAAGCATGTGGGCAAAGCCAATCGTTTTAGGTCCAGGACCACATTAAGACTTCCATGGACCCATCTTCTACACAAAGCCAAGAGGTTAACCCGAATCTTGCCACCAACTCAAGCCCAGTATGTGGGCTTGACAAGTAGTGCAGAATGTACTACTGCCTGTCTTTAGCCCAGTCAATTATACCTTTCATCTCTATATCTTATCCATAAAATAGGGGTAATTAACATATACCAAAAGGGTTTTCTGGGTGAATTGAGGAAAGGTATTGATGAATAAGACTACAGGATGAATTTAGCAAAGTTGGCTGCTTTTTCTATGATTCCTTCAGCATCTGCCATGTGCCTGGCAAGACTAGCATGATACCCTGTTAATGCAATAAGACAGGTCACAGAGATGTAGGTCACAGGTAAGGCTGTAGACACCACAGAAACTTCTGATTCCTGAGGGTGTAATATGTGCTGCTGGAAACTGGTAGCCATGAAAATGTTACAGTAATTAGTTCATGTGCTCTATTACAATCAATACCTGCTGAGGCTGAGACTAAACTAGTACTCTTCGCTTGTTATTCTTCAAACAGAAAATCTACAAAAGGCAGGGATGCGAGTGGATTTGGTTGGCATATTAGAGACCCACCATATGGCCCCCCATTACACTGGTGGAAATAGAAATAACCTTAGATAATCCTCAAGATCCTACTTGACTCTTCACCCTCAGCTTTCCCATCACCATCTCTTTCTTCTCCTCTGGCCCCTCTGGCCCAGCCACACTGCCCCTCCTTGCCATTCCCCCACCAGATACACCTCCTAGACACTCTTTCTCCAAGATTCCCATTAGTACCAGCAGGAGGAGGAAGTGCAGAATCCAAAGCTTCACTCAGTTGCTAAAGGCAGGAGAAACATTGGCAGTAAGGAAATGTTCCCTGAGAGCCCACACACTGACACCCAGTCCCAGAATGTACTCAGCAGCAAGGAGCATCTCCAACAAGGTACTCATGGTGTTCTTATTCCTTCAGAGTGAGCCAGGAAAACCTGTCCATTGGAGAAGACCTCGTAGAACTCTCTCACACACAGAGCAGGAGCTTATGCTTTGCAGGACAGCTCCAGAGTCCAATTTTCATCCACAGAGAGAGGCTTTGGCACACTGGAGATATCCGCATGTGAAGTGATAGCAACAGATCCCTATTTTGTTAGGTCCTTTTTCCCATACAAGTGGCACCCTGTCACCTTGTCCCCAGGAAAGACCATGCTTCATCACACCACCTTGATCTTCATCGCCCTTGTCAAGAGTTGAATGATCAGTTGGTAGAGGGTTCTAAAAGATGATGCCAAACCTCAGCTAGGCCCCTGGGAAATTGGGGAAACTAAAAAAGTCATGTTAGCGCTCACCTACATTTAGTGATTTAGTAATATTGATGTGCTATGGTTTCCCCAGCCTCATGTGGAGGAAGGAATTCAAAGGTTCAGAGATTTGATGAGCACTAAGTCCAAATTTAATTCTACCAACTATATCTTCAGGTTTTTGTAATGGCAGCACTCTGCTTTAGACACTAAAAGTGTCTATTAGTTCTCTACAGCTGCATGTAAAAATTACCCTCCAAAGACCTTTATTACAGCATGCTGCTGATTTCCTAGTGTGATCTGCATTTTATTCTTAATCTGCATTCTCTACCAGTGAACAATTCCTACATTAGTCTCTTCGGGCTGCTGTAACAAATCGTCACAAATTTGATGGCTTGGAAAAGCAGAAGTATATTCTCTCACAGGTCTGGGGACAACAGTCTGAAATCAAGAGGGCAGCCAGGCTGAGGTCACTTTGCAGGCTCTAGAGTATAATTCCATTCTCTGTCTAATCCAGCTCCTCATGTCATGTAATGTGACATGGCTGCTTGGCAATACAATTCCAATCCCTGCCTCGATGTTCATGTGACCTTCTTCCCTGTGTCTCTGTGTCTCCTTCTCTGTCATTTAGAAGACATGGTGGTCCCACCTGGGTGGGGTAGAGGTCTATAACCGGTTGGTTAAAATACATCTTCTTGCTCATCAGAGGAAAAGAGCCTTCAGTGACGTTAGTGAGGATCCCACATACTGACATGCTACAGAGACTGATAACTCAGATGTTGTTATAACTTTTTAGAAACATTGATCCCATTAATATTTACTTATTCATTTAACAGTGACTTTAGATTGCTTTTTAGAACCAAGATATTAGGCTAGCAGAGTTAACATTTAAGCTATATATAATGTTTAACCAAAGAGCAAATCCAAAAAGTTTTTCATATTTGAAATACAGAAAACAATGAACCTAAAATTTTTAACGAAGTTAATTACTATCCTGACTGGCTAATAATCTAAGCAAATTGTATATTAGCAATTTTAAAGATAACCTTACTTTTATTTTGTTAACCAACTTACATTGATTTATTTTAAGCCATGTGAACCCAAGAGTTATCATTAAAAAAATTAATCTAAGTTGTATAAGTTTTATGCTACTAAATTTTAAGTTTTTTCCTTGTAAGATTTTTCATAAACTTTGGGTCTAAAAATTTCTATACTCTGTTTTAAGTGAGTATGGTAACTTGAAAACCTGTATAACTCTTTTTGTTGTTGTTGTTGTTTTGTTTTGGGTTTTTTTTGTGTGTGTGTGTGTGAAATCTTACCAGAGCCAAGAAGTCTGCGAAGGAAAAAAATGATATGACTCAAAAACATTTTTTTATTTATTTTTATTTTTTTATTTTTGGGGGGGAACCGGCAATTGAACTCAGGATCTTGCGCTTGCCAGTCAGGCACCGTGCCACTGAGTTATACCCCTGGCCCCAAAAACATTTTTTTAAATGGAGCAGCTTCAGGCACTTTACCCAATTATTAAAACACAGACTAGGGCCGGTGAGATGGCTCAGCGGTGTAAGCGCCTGCCTTGCAAGCGCGAGGGCCCGAGTTCGACTCCTGGATCCCACATACAAAAAAGGGGCCGGTGATATCGCTCAGCGGCAAAGGTACCTGTTGGCACGCGAGGTCCTGAGGTCGACCCCCTGGTACCCACAAAAAAAAAACAAAATACAGACTAGCAGGCAGACATGCAAAATCCATATGACACAAAATATTTACATTAAACCAGAGTGCGCTTTTTAGGATGTATTGGCCATGTTAAGTTATAACCTTCTAAATTTTGGGTTTATAGCCATAAATATAGTCAGTTAGAATTTTCCCTAGGGGCTATTAATTAGCACCTTTTACTTTTAGGTGAATGATGACAGACATCTCTTGTACTACTTTTGTTATTTTATCATCATAGAGTTGTACCAATAAGAGTCAGAAGGAGGACCAGGCATCTGGAAGTGGAAAAGCAGGAGCCGAAAGGAAGTTGGGGTCAGAGAAAAAACAAAAGAAAGACAATTAAATGCATCAGTTTTAGAATTTGGAATGGAGAAAAAGGTGTATTCTGAAAGGATTTAGAAAGGTACAGCAGTGGTCCTCCTGCAGTTGGGGATCTGTGACAAGACCATGAAGGCTTTAATGTAAGGAATTTTAGAGTTCTTATCGGATTGTGGTAGAAAAGATCTAACTGTAGGACGGTGATTTAATTTAGTGTTCCACTAAGAGGCCAAAGTTCTTGATCCAGGAGCAGTGCTGTATAAGAAAATGAGATTTTTTTGAGAGCTCGAGGGTCAAATTTGGGCAAATTTTTAAGAATACATCCCAAGGGTGAGTCAGAAGGGATAGAGGACAAGAGAGCCATCATTGGATCCTACTGAAGATGCAGCATCCATTCAAAAGTGTGCCTTAAGGGTGACATATCTCGAATTCCATGAGGGAAACTCTAATCTAGGGCATCCTCTGAGAAAAAGAGACTCTGACTCAATGGAAACCTGGTTTCTTTTGCATCTACTGGTGCCTGGTAGTGTGAGGTCTGATTCATCAGAGCAGACCTGCGGATCTCATGAACTGATCCTGAGCACTAAACAGCCACAGAAGGAAGGGAGAGGTAGAAAATCTGGTCCCTCATGAGTCTTCTGGATCAGGAAGTTCAGCTGGGAGATGGCAAAGCCAGGAGCCAACAACAGCTCAGGGGGAGTCCTCACAAACACACAGATTTGCCCTGGATGAGCTGCTGCCACTTGCGCTGTGCCCTGGGGGAGGTGGCGGGAGGGGTCTCAAAGAAAGGTACCCCACCAGTATACTTCCATTTCTGTTACCCAAGTAGCCACCTGTTTACTTCAGTTTCTTTTACTCAATTAAGTTTCTGTTTCCCAGAAACAGCTGATCACTATCATGCACATTATAAGAACCAATCCCCAAATGACAAGTCACTCTGCTTCTGTAACCCCATAAGAACCCCTCTTCCCGAGCCTTCTGGGCCTGACTTCTTTCGATCCAGGTCTGGGTCCGCTGGTGTAAATAAAGCTGAATTTTACCTCCAAACCTCAGTGCCCCTCAGTTCTTGATCAGAACTTTGCTGTTACAATCACAAGTTAGGAACTGTTTCTCAAGTTTGATAGGGGACCTTGGATGTGTTTCCTTAACTAAATACTTTTGCACCATGGAGTCTGTAGCAATGATTTTCATTTGCAGCTAGTGGCTACACGTGACCATATAAAAGTTTTATAAATTTGTTCGTAGCAATTTTTTTTTAATCTTCATTCACAACACCTAATTTCATGAAAGTGTGTGCTTCCCCAAACCCATAGTTTCATTTACTTGAACTTTAGCGCTTCCTACCTTCATCACAGCTAGCTTTGCTTATAGCTCACCCAGCCTTTTGGGGTGTGTTACAGTTGTCCCCAGTCCTCTGACTTGAGGCCACTCTGTTCTCTTCCTTTGGTTCAAGTCAAAGTTTTTCTTCTGACATTACCCTTTGTGTGTGCTTTTTTAAGAAAGTGTCTTTGTGAAAGTCATTATTTGAGCCAGGAATGAACAATTTCTTGGCTCTGATCAGTGACTGGCTCTAGCAGTCTGATTAAGGTTAAAAATATTACAAAGGAACAAAGTCCAGAGCAGCTGTGTATTCTCAACCAAGGTAATTATTTTCCAAGTATCACTTTCTTCTTTTGTCATGGGAGTGTACGACATTCCTCTATAGGATTATAGTGACTCTTCAAGGAGGAAACCAACAACAAAGGCTTTGTCTCCTTTCCCCTGATATTACAGTATCCCTCAGTGGATTTCCAGGGGAGCTGGCCAGAACAAGTCTAGATAAGGAAAAAGGGGGCTGAGACTCAAGAATTCATCCAGACAGAAAAGAGCTAATCTGAAAAATGCTTTATCTAGAAAAGTTGTAACAGATAAAGGAGAAAGCCAGATAAAGAAGAGATAAATAGTTACACAGGTAATAAGTTGTAGAAGACCAGCCAGGTCAGGAGGAGCAGGAAGTGGAGGCCAGCAGCAAAAGTGATCAAGCCTAGAAATCCTAGCTAAGGCAAGGGTCAGGAGTCCAGCTACACCAGAGATGGAAGAAAGGGAGAGGGTCAGCAAGAAAGAGTCCAAGTGGTATGTAATATGTGTCAAGACAAGAGCTTGATGCTAAACTAGGGTGTCTCAGGGGATAAGCCCTATGCCCACAGCTTGTTAGTGGCCAAGATTGGTGTCACAGCCTCCTTGTGACCCAAGTGGAAACTGGTAAGTGCATGAGTCTAGGTGGGGCAGATGGTTCCTGACACATCCATACCAGCCTTGCAAGACAGACAAGAAATGGCCTAACTCTCTAATAGCCAGAAGGGAGCATGAGTTTACTGACAGAGCTGGGTTGTCCTGGATGGCCTGCACCCACTCTGAGCGGTGTCTACCCTGACCATAGTGGGCTTAAATTTGAACCAGTATTGAATTGGGACTAATCAGCAACCTTGGATCAGAAGGCTTGAATGTAGAATTTGGATCAATCAGCAGTTTCAAATTTAGACAAAGCATAGGCCTGCTGCTGCTATATAAGCTGCACTTCTTTCACATATCCCCCATTGATGTAGAAAGGCCCCTACTTAGGCACTGACCTCCACCATGCTGTGGTGTTTACCATGTCAGGTGGTTGTAGGGTTAAATATTTAAATAAAGCCTCACTTTCGTGCTTCTATAAATCTACATGTGATTTATTTCTCAGGCAGTGGGCTCAGAATGTCCTGTAAACCTACTTGGGATTCTTATTCTGAGTAAAGCTGAGAGAGCAGTTGCTTTAAAAATAGCTATGAAGTCGAGCAGCTGTTAGTCCAGAAGAACTCCAGAGACCAGCAGCCTACAAAGGTCAGCACCAGAGACCAGCGACCAGCAGTGCTGCTCAATGGCATCAGTCATTAAGTGGCATCAACTGGTGACACTGTCTAGCAATGGCAGTAACTGGTAGGGCTGATTGGCACTGACTGGTGGCAGAGGCCAGCAGCAGCAAGCAGCAACCTAGTCCAGAGCTGTAACACCAAGAGCTAAGGGCCATGGGCATTCCAGGCCCAGAACCACGAGCAGAACTACACTTCACTGATTCATGATATCTACCCAAATCAAGCAAAAGAACCAGTGTCCCAAAAGATTGGGACACTGGTGCCACAAACCACCATTCATTGCTGCCACCTGCTGGCCATCGGCTCTCTGTTATTTATATTCCCAGAGTCAAGGAACCAGCCAATGATCAAAGACAGAGTCAGGAGGTCAAAAGCTAGGGCTGCCAAAAGAAATAAAAAAGACAGCTCTTGGAAGGCAGAACCAATTTCCCCAGCCCGGGTAAACCGCAGATATGGGACGATTCCAAGTCTGAATGAGGTGGGCCGGTTGATATTGAACGTGAAAAGACTTCCGCACTGTTCTGGTCATTATCCCCTCCTGACGCTGGTCAGAGACTGTTATACATGGTCAGGCCATTAGAACATTGACTGGAGGACGGGTGAGCTCTGACTGGCCGGCAGCGAGGGCAAAGCGAAGGAGAGAGTCTTTTTTTTTTTACTCGGTGGTCTTGGGCAAGCCCCTATTGGTCCAAGAGGCCACTTAAAACTTGGACAGCTCTCTCGCGCTCGCTCTTCCCTTTTTGCTCTTGTTGCTTTTGCTGTCTTCCACTGCCATGAACTGTTGCCCTCTGCCATGTGCCACTCTGCCTTGGAGCCCTCTGAGTATGGACTGAAACCTCCACCAACTGTAAGCTAAATAAACCTTTCCTTCCTTAATTTTGGGCGTTGGGTATTTTGTCTCAGCAACGAGAGAAAAGTAACCGACACAGAATTTGGTATCAGTGAAGTGGGGTCATTGCTGTGACTATACCTGACCATGTAGTTCAAGAGCCTTTGGGGGCTGGTGAGATGGCTCAGCAAAGTAAGCGCCTGCCAGGCAAGCACGAAGGCCTGAGTTCGACTCCCAGAACCCACATACGAAAAAAAAAAGGGCCAATGATATCGCTTAGCGGCACAGGCGCCTGCTGGCATGTGGGTCCTGGTACCCACCAAAAAAAAAAAAAAAAAGAGCCTTTGGGAATGGCTTGTGGGAAGAGTTTGGAAAGGTTCAGAGATGTCAACTGAAAGAGTAGAGCTGGAACGCCTTAGGCTGTTCTGTATGGGAGATCCTGGTCAGAGCTCAGGAGACCAGAAGGCTGACAGAAACCCTGGCAGTAAAAACCGGGCTTGGGAAGGTTTCTGCTGGGAAGAAGGACTGCTTTGGCTGCTGGACTCCAGAACATGTGTGTTATGGCTTGGCAGAAAGTTTGTCTGCATTTTGCTCATGTCCAGAGACTTTGCCTGAGACTAAGATTAACGGCAGCCGACTAACTAAACTAGCAGAAAAAATTTCAAGGCAGCCAAATGTTGAGGTGGTGGCATGGCTACTGTTGGGGGCTTTTAGCCAGATTTATGTTGCGAATCAAGAGCAAAGAGCCCAGCAGAATGATTTAAAATGTTGTGAGTTGGGCCAGAAAGGAAGCTCCAGTAAAGCTGTGGACTACAAAGAGAGAACTGAAAAGATCTTAATTGCTGAGAAGGAACAGGAAAATATAAAAGATGGCCTGAGAGCACCACAAGAAGTGAGCAAGTCTTCACCCTTTGCAGCCTCAAAACTGCAAAAGTGAAAGACTTTGCTTTGAGGAGAAAGCCACAGAGCACCATGTTCCAGAATGGCGGCAGTCACACTATGTTCCAGAATGGCGGCGGCCGCACCAGGTTCCAAAATGGCGGGAGCATAGAGAATTTGTTCTTCAGAATCAGGTTCAGAGTGCTCAGCAATCCAGGCACTCCACCCCTACAGCCAAGAGAGAAGAAAGTCTGGCTACTGCTCCAGCTGGCAGGAGATGTTGTCATCATCCATGTGGTGCTAGTTTTAGGCACATGCAGAATGCAGGAATTCTGAAGTTAAAAAGGCTTCTACCCAGATTTCAGAAGAAGGCCTGGGAGGCCAGGCAGTGTCCCCCTGAGAGGGCAATGTGTGAAGCTGTGAGGGTGAAGCCAAACATGTAGTGGAGACCCCAGAACATGGATTGTCTGAGGAAACCTGCAAGGAGAGAGCAGAGCAGGCCTAAGAGAGAAGCCATGGGCGCTACAACCACTGGAAGTGCCATAGGGGCGGAGCCACGCAAGCCCTTTGGAGCTCACAACTTGCCACAGATTGCTTCAGATGTTCCATATGGAACTGCAAGACTTAATGTTTGCCCTGCTGGATTTTGGACTTGCTTTGGTCCCAATGCTTTGTATCCCCCTGTTTGTACCTTTTGGGATGGTAATGTTTATCTTGTGCCATTGAATGTTGGAAGTGCTTAACTTTTCATTTGTACAGGGGCTCACAGCTAAGAGTTTGCCTTACATCTTAGAGGAGACTTGGGACTTGGACTTTTCAGCAATGCTAAAACTGTTAGGACTTGTGCAACTCTTAGAGATGGACTAAATGCCTTTTGCATAAAGGGATGTACATGAGTATTTGGGGGGCCAGGGGTGGAATGTTATGGTTTGTGTCTCGATGTCCCCCCAAAGCCTCATGCAGTCATGGAGGTGGCTTCTAGAGTTTATGACTGATTCGTGGTCCAATGCTGGGATTATGGGTGTGAGTGCTACACCCATCCTGGGGCGCGTAGCCTGCATATAATATAAGGGAGGGAAAGAGGCTTGCTCTCTCTTGCATGCTCGCTCCCCTCTTTTTGCTCTTGTTGCTTTTGCTGCCTTCCACTGCCATGAACTGTTGCCCTCTGCCATGTGCCACTCTGCCTCGGAGCCTGCCGAGTATGGACTGAAACCTCCACCACCTGTAAGCTAAATAAACCTTTCCTTCCTTAAAAAAAAAAAAAAAAAAAGAACTTGGACAGACTTTCTTGGCCAGCAATCCTGACTTTGTCATTGCTCTCTCTGTGACCTTAAGCAAGGCACTTTACTACTCTAGGGCTCAATTTTCCTGTCTTCAAAATGTAGGTAGCAATAGTGTTATGAGAGGCAATGTCCCATGGAGATTCTTTCAAGGTTCTTGATTTCCCAAACAAAGAATTGGACAAGACACCTAGAAAAGGCAGAAAAGAAGTACGTTCTGCACAGTGAGAGTGGGATGGTAAAAAGGCTCACAATAGCCTGGAGGATAAGGAAAAAGATTTTTGTATTCAAACTTTCTAGGTTATTTCTCCTTCATGCAAATAAGGCATTGGGGCACTCATCCTATCAACTACTCATTTAAGATCACATCCTACATGAACTGTCCTTTCAAAGAGTCTGGTTGGGTTCTTGTTACATGTAAAGGAGAGATCAAAATAGTCTTGATTGGTTGTGCCCGTATGCAAATGAAGGATTGAAAAGAGCGTTTTCTGATTGGTCATGTGAACAGCAGTTCAAATAAAGGCTTCAAAATAGCAAGTTTCTCATTGGTCCAAAATAGCATTTCACAGATAACGGCACCACTGTATTAGGAATCCCGCTCCCCCTGGAGGGTTCCTTGCCTTCTTGCCCTGTCTCAGTAGTATCTGCCTTATCAGGTGGTTGTGGGATGAAAGGAGACTGTGTATGTGAGGAGCCAAGGACAGTGCTTGCACACTGGGCACTCTGGAAGTGTCAGAGTCATCCACAATGTCCCTGTCATTTCCATATCATCATTACACTCGGGCCTGACCTTGAAGTCACTGGAGTGAGTAATGTCAAGCATGTGATTATGCTGCTAACACCAAAGATGTGCCAGGGAAGCTTGAGGTGCTCTAGAATCTCAAAGGGTAGCCCCCGCTCCACCACCTCTGAGTTTAATCAAAACAGGGGCACAGATATTGTCCTTGTGGTCCTGTCACTTACCCTTAGTTCCTCCTTCTAGCACTT
Organism: Erethizon dorsatum; assembly: GCA_028451465.1. Lineage (NCBI taxonomy): Eukaryota > Metazoa > Chordata > Mammalia > Rodentia > Erethizontidae > Erethizon > Erethizon dorsatum. The sequence continues at coordinate 125,940,759 of CM051827.1, read as the reverse complement.
TTCTGTTGGTGATGGGGCTTAACATCTTCACTGAGAAATTTTCTCCACCTCCAAATTCTTGTCCTGCTTTCCTTTCTGCCTAGCAGAACCTCTCCCCCACTCCATTGGGTCAATAGGAACAAGCTAATATTTATAATTTTAACAATTACAATAATTATAATAAATCATATCTGAAACAATAACTTCTGCGATTTCAATGACAGGCCCATTTTATTTTTTTAATTTTTTTTTTTTTGTGGGTACCAGGGGGTCGACCTCAGGACCTCGCACACCAGGAGGCGCCCGTGCCGCTGAGCGATATCACTGGCCCCTTTTTCGTATGTGGGTTCCGGGAGTCGAACTCGGGCCCTCGCGCTTGCAGGGCAGGCACTTAAGCCGCTGAGACATCTCACCCATTTTAAACTGTAGAACCTTTTTATCAAAAGAAAATTAATAGGGCACTGATGTCTAAAAGAGAAACAAAACTGTTTGCTTGAAGTGTAGATAAGACATGCATCTATTCAGCCTTTTTTTTTTATGTGGATAGTGGGAGTCGACCTCAGGACCTCACGCTTACCAGCAAGTGCTTGTGCCGCTGAGCGGTATCACCAGCCCTTTTTTTCTTTTATGTGGGTTCCGGAAGTCAAACTCAGGACCTCACTCTTGCCAGGCAGGCGTTTATGCCGCTGAGCTATCTCACCGGCCCTCTATTCAGCTTCTTGCTTGAACACTTACCAGGCAGAGGCCCTGTGAAGCATAATCCACAACCATCTAAACACCCTTACCAAGACAAGACAGAGCTGCTGGCCATGAATCTCCATTTCTATACATGGAAGATCAAAGTCCATTTCTGTTTAAGTCTTAAGTCCTCTCTGGCAGCTTTTCACTGCAAGTTTTTTCTCCACAACCATCCTAGCCACCAGATTCCCAAGGATCTCTGTGCTCTACCCATACAAGCCCTGTCATCTCCTTTTGTTCACTCCTCCGTGACTGGAAAGGGTGGGCCTAGTCAAATCCGAGGTAACACTGCCACTTAGTGGCAGTATAGTCCAAAACTAGCTGTTCAAATTTCTAAGGAGTACACCAGATTTTGAAGACTGACTGCAACCTCAAATTAGAGGTAACAGCAGCCAGATGAAATGAGACAAAAGACAAATACATTTTAGCAAATAACACAATGTATAGAGAAGGCAAAGTTTTATCACCCAGCTGACTCTGATGGAAAGAATTCAGCTGACTGTGGGGTGACATACAAGCACAGCGAGGAAGGCAAAAGGAGATAGGTGCGTTTCTAGTTCAAAAGTTTTGTTTAAAATCAGCCATGTGTGCTGTGGACAATTACTCTGCTTGCAATAGTACCTCCAAACACTACCAAGGAAGATATTCTGCAGGTCACTGGAGAAACAAATTAGGATGATCTAGGCACAAGGCATTAACCTATTTAAAATATAGCAAGAAGCGATGGGGAGGATATAAGGAAGCTAATCTGTAATTGATACAGTGCCAACATAGAAGGTTCAGACTTGAACCATCCTGAACTGTACACTGCCCGAATGCCCTCTGCCTTCCCTTTTGTTGGTGTGCCTAATAGGACCAGAGCGAGGTTGAAAAAGGGAGTCCAACAGATGTGGGAATCCCTACAGCCAACATACAATCTGTTGGAGTCACCTGCCACAGCCGTGACTCACTCATGAGTCTGCTGAATCACAATGAATTTCGTCCGAATTTCATCCTTTGGGAGAAAATGCAAGGGGGCCAGAATGGGTCCATATGGGGTATTACCAGTGAGTCATCAATTTAGGGCGACTTAGCTATCAATCAGACATGTCATGCTCCTGACACAGGAGTTAATTTCTACATTCCTTTCTTTCTATAAATAGTAGTCTTGTTTGTTCCATCAAATATTTCATTTATTCACTCCACCTTTGCTATCTTTAACCAGTAATTGGTTACTGTGTCACTTACTGTCTACCTTGAGCGGGTCATATGATTTCTTCCTGGTCTCCAACCTACTTTTTAACTCACTGCCTATACAGTATTTAACACTCCCTAGATATTTTGTCTTTGTCTCAAGCTGCCAGTTTGTTTTCCATCTATGCTTCACACTTCTTGTGATTCATCCATCCTGTTTTTCTTCCCTTAAAAGCAGAATTGAATATTCTTAACCAGTTAAACAAACATCCATGACACCAGGCTTCTGCTTTTCCATCTTTAAAATTATTAAGGAGTTTGCCCAAACTATCTCCCAGGAATGTGGCTCCAAGTCTCTCCAAAACCTGTTTGATAAAAAAACCATTAAAATATGAGTGGATCGAGAGAAGATTGGGGAGAGGTGTTCCGCCATGTGCCGCTCTGCCTTGGAGACAGCACACTATGGGCTGAAACCCCTACAAACTGTGGGCTAAATAAATCCTCTGTGGTGGACTGACAACTGGTGGTCAACTTGTAACACCCAGCTCAACTGAGCCAGCGTGGTGCTGGGCGTGGAGGGCCCACCTGAGGACTGTTGTCAATAGCATAAAAAGGAGAACTGGAGAGGAAGAGGTGGTGCTGTTGGTTCTCCTCGAGGAGCTTCTCGCGCTGGCTTTCCTGATAGGAGCTTGGCTGTTCTCATGGTCGGAGGAGCTCGGGACCTCACTGTCACTGAGGATGGCTGTGGTACCTTTCAGGGGAGCTCTGGTCCTTACTTTGAGCATCGCTTCCTGGCTCCAGTGCAGATCCCTCAGCCTGCTGGCACAGATCCTTCATCCCGCTGGCGCAGACTTTCTAGCTTCCTGACCTTTGAGCCTCCAGGCACAGATCTGTGAAACAGACTTGCATGAGACATTGTTGTGGGCTCTGGGCTTCCAGTTGGACACATAGGGGCGTGGCCATGGGCTCTGGGTCTTCAGCTGGACTCATGCAGGACATTGCCGTGGGATCCAGGCCCTCAGCTGGATTCTTTGGGTCATTAGTGTGTGGACAGATTTCCTGCACTCTTTCTGTATTTGACTCTTTGGGTGACTACTGTAAAATAATCCTATAAATTATGTGTCCTGTATTGTTTCCCTTGCAAACCCTGACTACAACACCGTCCCTCCTTTGACTTTGGGTGCCGAGTATTTTGCCCAGACAAGTAACTAAGACAGGGACATAGAATCAAATGTACAATTAAGTGACCTTAAGTATTCAAAATGCTGTACAACCATCACTACTATTTAGTTCAAAAACATAGCCTTACTATATTCACTTGTTTTTATTAGTCCGTGTGTGCAGTACGTAATGATTACATTTATCCTGGGGAGTTCATACATGTACATAGCACTTCTCAATTCTTTTTTTGTTCCCTACCTCTCCCATCCACCCCTGCTCCTTCCATCTCTTGGTTATTTCTTAACTGTATTAGTTTGCCTGTAGATTCTTCTGGATTTTCTGCATATACAGTCTATCCTGAATGACAGTTTTATTTCTTCATTTCCAGTTCTTATCCTTTAATTTATTCTTTCCTTATTCACTGGCTATGAAACCCTCAGAACCCTTTGACTCTTTCCCTGACCACTCAAAGCCAGGGACTGATAGCTCATTTAAAGCAAGGATTTGTTATCACTTTTGCTTCGGACCTCTTATCAGCATTTTTGAAAATAAGAATACTCATTCTGAATAACAACAAAACAGACATAGGCTTAGCAAGACAACCAGTATATAAAAAAAGAGTTGTTAAAATACCTTTTTTTTAATTGCTGATATAGCAATAAAAGTGCTTTTTTTTAAAGTTCTTAACAGCACCTCTAGGTATCTCCAACTACCACCTCTTTCACATAAACTTAGAAGATGCTTTATATTTGCAACTACTGATATATGACATGAAACATTTAGCACGTGGCAGAGGGCAGCCTCTTTCTGTCCCTTATATGGTATCCAGTGTACCAGGATTAGAACAGTTTCAATCCAATCAGTGGATTGATTTAGTAATCACCCAGCCTTAATCCTAGCATTGCACCATGAATCAGTCACAAACTCCAGAAATCACACCTCTGAAAAAGCCCCAGCTAAGACTGCATAAGGCTTTGCGGGGACAGCTAGAGACCAGGAGATAGAGACAAAGGCTGTCTTGCTATCCATGTATGGTGAAATCTTTCAAGACAGAGACTGATGAAGACTATGTAATAAATTTTTAACACCCTCTACCTCTAGTCACCTGGAAAATGGGGAAAAAGTCAGATTCCCCATGGTTCTTTTCATGGGGGATTTGTGATAGCTGATGGCAAAGCATGTGTAATGAAAAAAAAAAAGGCAAGGACACATGGTCAGAAGTTGAAAAACAGGATAAAAGAGAAGACAAATGTGCCTCCTCAAATTGTCCAACCACGGGCCACACTTGAGGTGTGTAATTGAGAAACAAGACCAGCCTATGGAGTCTGCAGATGGTGTCCTGAAGGCTGCTATAGAACGAATGTACTGAAAAGTTCTTGCAGACATATTTATTGCAATTGCAAAAGCAAATCTCACAGGGCAATTCCTCAAAGCCAAAGTGGTTTGATGGGGCTGGACACAACTCCACTCTAGGGTAGGTGGGAATAATGCCCCTTTCCAAAGATACTCAGGACCTCACACTGAAAGGTTCAACCAGTGGGGCACAGCAGTGACGGTGTTTAGGAAGGGAGGAGAATGACCAGGGGCATTGGGTATTAAGCCCTGTGGGGTTGCCTGAGATGAGCCATGTGCTGAGTTGAAAGCTGGGCTCCTGCTGGGGGCCCTCTGCACAGCTCTGGGGTCTACTGCCTATCCCTTCTTTACTCCAGAAGAGGAATGGAACCTTCACTTTCTAGCTGTACTACCTGTGGTATTGCCATGTGGTTCCTTACTGAGCTGTTCCCACATCATCCCACTCTAAGCGTCCATCTGTTTCCAAATGAATCCCCGATTGCTACACTCTGTTCAATCTGTGGCTCAGGTGCACATGCAGATGTGTCAAATGATATTGGAATGGGTCTCAGATCACACCACGCATTCGCATGCCTCTGTCTGTGGCCAGAGAAAGAAAAGTCCCCTTCTCTGCATGCAGGCAGATCCCACAGGCACCTGAGCCCATTCAGCTCCTTCTCACAGCACCTCATGGGCAAAGCCTGGTCTCCCCTGAGGAGCAGTACGGGTGAAGGTAGACAAAGCCTGGAGCGCTTCTCTTTGGGAGGCCCTTTATCCAGGAGAAACTGCACCTCAAATGCTTCCTAGCTTCTGCCCTTACACAAATAGAATTCAAGGCCGGGAACATTACGTCATAAGAGAATTTGGTACAAATAAACAGTGCTGTTGTGGGTTGATTTATGGCTCCCCAAAATTCATAGCTGAAGTTATAACTCCCAGGCCCTCAGAATGTGACATTATTTTAAAAAAGGGTTTTTACAAGGGTCATCACTTCAGGTGGTCATTAGAGTTTGCCCCAACCCACTAGGACAGACATCCTTATAAAAGGGAGAAATTTGGACACAGAGACAGCCTTGCTTAGAGAATAGGTGACATGAAGAGACAAAGGAAAATGACAGCCAAGGAGAGAGGCCTGAAACAGATCTTCCCCAGCAGCCTCCTAGAAGGAACAAAACTAGTGACCCCTTAATTTCCAGCTTCCAGAGCTGTGTGATAATAAAATTCTGGTGTCTAAGCTCCCTAGTGTGTAATACTTTTATGACAGCCCTAGCAGAAACTAAGGTGGATGGCTTGCCAGATAAATCTGTAAGTGCCAGATAAAAATTGCTAGAAATTCATGGAGACCTTCACGAATATTTAACAGTACCGAGCACATGACAGTACATAACAAAGATACGTGTATGTATCAAAAATATTTGATGTAGGGCCAAGAATTCCTGGGCAGTCCATGGCTAAGCTTCAGTGATCTGAATGCTGTGGTCAAACTCATGTTTATTCCATTTGCCAGAGGCTGGCAACTCAGTGCCACGACCTCCTTTGTAAGTTCTTTCCTATGTATCAGGGCTGAATGCGTGAAAATAACATTTCCCAGACTCTTACCTACCAATGCCAAGTAGAAGGAAGGAAGGAAGGAAAGAAAGAAAGAAGGAAGGAAGAAAGAAAGAAAGGGAATAATAATAATATTTGGAAATAAGGTTGCAATGAAAATATGCATGCTATAGTAAACTATTTGAATTATGTAAGGCTGAGAATCATTTTTAAAGGCAAAAATGAGCAGAATGATATAAAACATTTTGAAACAATAAGCTTGACCACAATGATTAACATCAAAGTTTACATCAGTCTGAAGTTGAACAGACAACTGCTGGGCAGATATTCTTAAAGAAGTAATTTTTTGTGTAAGGTTACAGTGACCTTTGCCTAACATTGTCATTCTGGCAGAGCCTTTTGTGGCATTCACTATCAGTCAATCATACATGAGAACACTTCCTTTATAACCTCAGGCTTTTTATATTTTGTGTTGTGGTTGAAACAAATGATTCTATTTTGATTCTGAGAAATTTCACACCGGCAGCACTTCAGATTTGACTCTGCCATGGGGATGTTTTCCCATAAGATTTGGAAGCAGTCCAGAAGAGAACAGGCATGTGAACACTCGTAGATACAAGATTTGTCCACAGCTCCCAGGTGCCCTCTGGAGGGTCACCTGCTTCCAAGTGTCACACATCAACAGGAGGTGTGTGTGTGTGTGTGTGAGAGAGAGAGACACCTGCAGTTCCTGAATTATGGAAAGCCTGTAACTTCCTTGATCTTTACTCCTTAGACCCTGCAAACCATTTTTGCAAGTTTCCAGCTCCTTACACTAAATCTTGCTGTGCTTGGGAGAAGAAAGGCTGTGTGGTGGAAGCGGAATCTGCCAAATTCTGTTTCATTTTCACTCTAGATACATTGAATATTTGCATGTCCTCAGCTCCATTGCATTTTAGTGAAACCATAATGGCTAAATATTGTGTGGGCCACTGGAATGTAAAAGGGGTGGTCAAAAATTACAGTGAATGTTTAAATGTAAAAAAACTATTATAGTGAAAGATACTTTGCTAAGAATTATGAGATAAGTGTATTTGAAGTGAGGGGAAGTATTTTGAGCATTTTGAAGAATATCAATAACAAGGTGCCTTTTACTGTAATAAATTTTTAAAATTTAAATATTCATCTTATTTTTTATCACACCTTATTGATCAAATGTTTATAGCAATTTCTGTCAAATGAGAACATTACAATATGTTCTTCTCCACCTTTTTCACTGACTCTGGCACTGGGAACTTCTGGTTCTTCCTTGAAGTCAAAATGACCATCAATGGTGTCCTACTTACTTTTCTCCTTGCTGAGACAAAATACCCAACACCCAAGGATAAAGGAGGAAAAGTTTATTGTAGTTCACAATTTGTAGAGATTTCTGTTCCTAGTTGGTTGGCTCCAAGGGAAGGCAGGATGGCAGAGGTGCAGAGGAGAAACAGTTCATGGTGGGCAGAAGACAGCCAAGCAGTGAAGTAGCAAAAAAGCAGCAGCCACAAGTGACAGCAGCAGCCTTCTTTCTGTCCCTCATATTCTGTCCAGCCTGCTTGCCCTTAGGGTGGGTAGCACTCACACCCAGGATGGACCTTTCCATTATCCACACCCAGAACTATGCCAAACTAATCAGTGGGCTACTTCAATAATCGCACATCCTTAATCCCAACATCACACAATTTAACCCTGGCATTACACACCCTAGAATCAGCTACCTCTGAAAAGCCCCACCTACGAGCACAGGAGGCTTTGGGCAGACATCTAGACACAGCCATAATAAATGGTGAACATTTTGAATGAATTCAGGACATTGAGACAGCCATGACAACGCACCTAAAGACACCCATGAAAGGGGACTTCCAGAGCTGCTTCAGAAAGTGGCAAGAATGATGGGACAAGTGTTTAAAGTAAAGGGAAGTATTTTGAAGGGGACTAATAGTACTGTGTCTTTTACTATAATAAAGCTTTTAAATTTAAGTATTTACACTATTGTTGATAGCACTTCCTATATTCAGGCTGGCCTTTAAATCCTCTTCTGTGATACTACTTTTCTGACTCCTGGCAAGGAACACAGCATGTAGCAAAGGTGGAGGACCCAGCAGTCCTGGGGACAGCAGGTCACTGGATGGAAGGAAGATATCCCATAATCACCATGCGATGTGCACGTTCACCAAACACATGAATATCTGTGTTGTGAAGAGCAAAGAAGCCTTTATTCTATCATGCTATGATATGTGGAAGGTTTTTATTACAGCAGCTGCACAGCTACATGACAAAGATTTAATGTTCTTATTATATGAAAAACATAAATAAGCAAAAAAAGAGATGCAAATTAATACAAAAATAAAGGGCATGAGCACACAAAATAAACCCACATGAATCCACAAAAGACGAAACTCACAAGCTCAATAAAGTTTGAAGCCATGTTCTATATTGTGGATATCATAGATATGAAAATTCAGGGCCGATGAGATGGCTCAGCAGCATAAGCGCCTGCCTAGCAAGCGCGAGGTCCTGAGTTCGACTCCCGGAACCCACATACGAGAAAAGGGCCGGTGATATCGCTCAGCGGCACGGGCACCTGCTGGCACGCGAGATCCTGAGGTCGACCCCCGGTACCCACAAAAAAAAAAGAAAGAAAGAAAATTCAAAACAACACTGATAAATAATTTTTAAAAATCATGCTGGCCAGCCAAATTCAAGCATAGTGATAAATTTTTATGTTGTGAGAGTACCAGGAGCAGTCATTTTCTCATCTAGTCTGGGTTGGGTATAAACTGACACAGCATTCCTGAAGGATACTGTTCATATGTATCAAAAGTTTGAAAATATTTTAGTTTTGACCCATCAATTTCACATTTAGACTTTCTGTTCTACAGAAATAATTGAGTGTTATCAAAGGTTTAGGGAAAACCAGGAACAATCTTCATGCACAGTAGGGGATTGGTTAAATAAACTGCAATATATATGAATGATGCGGTGATGAAGTATCCTATAATTACTGAAAATTATGTTATCAGAATACATTTATTGACATGAATGGGACAAGAGCAGGGCACAAAGAATATATTCCTTATAGTCCTACACAAACACACACACACACACACACAACCACACATACCACCCTGGGTGGATCTAAGTTTTGTTGGGTTGAAGCTCACCCAATTTTCAGTACTTTCAAGAAAAGAGTAACTAAAAATACAATTTAGGTTTAAAAATGAATATATAGGGGCCGGTGATGTAGCTCATTTGGGCACTGTGTGAACTAAGGAGCCTGAGAAGAACATTACTTGGATGTGAGGTCCCCCCATGACTTTTACCAGGGAGCTTTCTGACTTTGGGAGGCTCAATTTCCTTAACCATTAAATAGGCACGGGGCTAGGATCTGCCTAAAGGTTAATGGGAGAACTAAAACCATGTCATGGTTCTTTTTGTAATTTGGTCTTGTGGTCTCTCTCCGGAAGCATGACCGTGAACTTGAGCCCGGCCCTGAGGAGGCTCCAGGCAATTTGGTAGCAGATGTTCATGGTGTGTTTTTCACAACATGCTTCTTCATCCAGGTGGATACACATCTGACCTGTGACTAGGTGCCCTCTCACAGGCAACTCGCTCACCCTGGCATGTGTCCAGGACCAGGTGGTGCTAATTACAGGAATTTCAAGTCACTATTTATCCCTTCAGGAGCCATGTAGGCCTGGCCATTGCATCTTCACCTCAAGACCTGGCCTTCAGATGTGCCTCTAGCCACAGTTCTGATGTCTTTATTTTTTGTGCTGATTTTCCTGAGGTCCAAGTCTTTCTCTGACTGTGTATTAATTTCTATCTAACTTAGTTGCTTATAATAAAAAGATAAAAGCAAAAATAAATAAGCATGAGTTATGCAAAATTAAGCTAGATTTAGATTTTGCTATTTTGGGGGGAATACGATTCAGGAGAAGCTGGTTACCAATGTAAGCATAGCGTGTGGAATACACTGGCAGAAATTGAGCTGGTGACACCTCGTAGAGAGGCTCCTGGCTCTCCTCTCCCAGGCAGAGGAGGGGAACATGACACTGGGGTCTGCCATGAAAAGGCTCATGCTTCAGGAGTCCTTGCCTTCTGGAGAGAGGGGGACTGTGGGGACACTTAGCAGCCAGAAAATGGCCACAGTTTTCTTACTCACATCCCGCTGACCAAATGCATCCTCAGTCTCACCTGGATACAGCAGGGACTAGGATCCTGCCCTTCTGGGTGCCCAAAAGGGAAGTAAGAGGGTCTGGTGAGTATGCAGAGAGGTCTCAGCAGCACTCAGAACAATTTCATGAATGTTCCCACATCACACACACACACACACACACAGGTGCTTTTACATAGGTTGCTGCCTTGTACCCAATGACCCAGGGGAGAGGTAGCACTATTATTGTAAGGGGCACTGCAAAATGGAACTTTCAAAGTTAAAATTTTCCTTGCAGAAATAACAAATTTCTCCAAACCCCACCCCCAGCACATAAACACTTCCTCCCCTTAGCCTCAAAGAATTTGTGACCTGATATGAAGATATGAGCTTCCCTGGGGGTTGGAGCCCAGGTTACTTCCCACGAATAGAGAGGAATGAACCAAAGACGACCGAGAGGGATAAAGTAAGTCTGGAGATCAGTGTTCTCCCACTGCACCTCCCCTTCCCTCTCTCCCTTACTATATCTCTTCCTCTTGGATTGTTTCCTTTACAAGGATGTAGTGGCCTTTTTTATCTCTCTTAATCATTCTTGGCTTGAAATTCACTTTGTCTGCAAAAAGAATAGCCACCCTTGCTTTTTTCTGGGTTCCTGTCACATGGAGTATTGTTTTCCATCCTTTGACTTTCAGTCTATGAATTTCTTTTTGAATTAAATGCATTTCTTGTATACAGCATATTGTTGGATCTTGCTTCTTGATCCATTTTGCCAGTCTGTGCCTTTTGATTGGTGAATTGAAACCATTAACATTGATGGTTAAAACTGATATGTATTGACTTATACCTGTCATGTTATTTTCCTGTTGTTGTTTCCCCTTCTCCCCCCCCCATTTAGTTATTTGCCCTGCCTGGTGGATTCCTTCTGTTGGGGTTCCTGGAGTTGTAGCCCTTGTTATCTCCTTCTAGAATGTCCTTCAGAACATTTTGGAGTGCTGCTTTGGTGGTCATAAATTTTCTCAGATGTTCTTTGTCCTGGAAGTATTTTATTTCTCCATCAATTTTGAAAGATAGTTTTGCGGGGTACATCAATCTGGGTTGAAGGTTATTTTCCTTTAGAACTTGAAATACATCATTCCAAGCTCTTCTTGACTTGAGGGTTTCTGCTGAAAAGTCTTCTGTGATTCTGATGGGCTTTCCTTTATAGGTGATTTGTTTCTTTTCTCTAGCAGCTTTTAAGATTCTACTCTTATGTTGAATTTCTGGAATCTTGACTATGATATGTCTGGCTGAAGATTTTTTTTGATCGTGGCTAATTGGAGTTCTATAAGCCTCAATATCTGAACATGAAATTCTTTTTCTCTACCAGGGAAATTTTCTGTGATAATGTCTGTGAACAGTGTTCTGATGTCATGTATGCTATCTCCTGCTTTTTCATTGACTCCAATCAATCTTAAGTTATTCTTCTTTGCCTCATCTAGTAGCTGCTGGATTGATTTTTCATTGTCCCTTGCTATTTTTAAGAATGCTTTCTTTTCATGATCACTAATTGCAAGCCTGTCTTCTATATCTCAGATCCTGTCCTCACATTGGCTTAATCTGCTACAAATACTTTCAATGGAATTTTTGTTCTCCTGGATATCTGCTTGAATCTGCTTTATGGAGTCCATTTCTTTCCTATGCCAAGCATTCATGGCTTTCATCATTTTCTTAAGCTCATCTGTTCTTTTGTCTGTGTCTGCTCTAGCGTCCTTAAGCATGGTCTTCATTGTGGACATTATCTCTGCAGTTACCTGAGAAATAACTTCTGATTTAAATTTTTCCGGAGCCTCATTCAACTGCTTTGTTGTTACCACTTCAGAGATGTCAGGTGGGTGGCTTTCGGTTTGTCCCACCTCACTGCCCCCTGGGTTTGCCTTTGGTGAATTGGATGTGTGAATTGCATCTTGTTTACGTGTTGTCTCATTTTCTTTTCTTTCTTTAGTTTAATCCCTAGAGTGATGTTTGTATACTGCCTATGGTAGGTTGCTTTATTGCTAGTATTTCAAACTCTTAGGAGATGACTACTTCTTGGAGGTATCTTCCAGGTGTAGCTTATTTTTGGGTTTTGAGCCTGCTGCAAGATCCTACCTCTTCAATTTGTTGGAGATAAGAAGTTGCTGCCTGTTTGGTCCAGTCCTTGGTTCTTTGGTACTATGCCACGGTATTTTCTGTGATCCTTGGACAATCACAGTCTTGGAATACCAGGAAGAAAAGTGCCAGTCAGTGTGTCCTTCATGGCCGCTGCTTCTCTGTACCGCGGCGTCTCGTGTTCCTCTGCAGAGGTCCCCGCTGGAGCTGTGGGTGGAGTGGTGCCACCCTGAGTTTCAAGTTCAGCTGCTGCTGCCCCCACAATGGCGCCCGGCTAGTGGCTCTCTCACCCGGGACAGCTGGGTGTCAGCACTCCCCGCCAGTCAGTGTGTCCTTCACGGCCACTGCTTCTCTGTACTGCTGCTTCTTGCATCCCTCCGCAGAGGCCCCCAGGGGCGCCGGCAGTCACCACGTGTCCGCAGATTTGAACCACTTCTGTCGCGCTGGGATTCCTGACACAGGGAAAAGGCGCCGGTGGCCACCTCCTTCTTCTTTGTTGTAGTTTCTCTCTTCACTTTCTCCATGAGCCCCGAAATGCTCTTCAGATCTTTCCTGGGTCCGTGGGAGCCACTTCCCTCTTTCTTGTTCTCCTCCAGTCACTATATTCCAGTGTCTGGAAGGTGACTTTTGGAGAGGTTCACTGCCTGCTTCTTACAGATCCGCCATCTTTTTCTGGAAGTCTTTCCCTTACTATAAAAGACCCCTGCCATAGTGAGATGATGATTTGAGGCAAATGGGCTCTGCCATGCCCTCAGAGCTAGGTCTGAATAAATCCTTTCTCCTTTTTTTACTCAAATATATGACCTCCTTTGATTTGGTCAGTGGTAAGCAGATCAATTTAAACATATGAACCTGAATGATCTGTAACAGTTTTGGCAACCACGTTGGGACATAAGTCACTGCGCCTGAGAGCCATGCATCCTGGCAGTCACTTGGGAAAAGGATCTGACTTCTTGTTTTTGTGGGTAGCAGGGGTCGACCTCAGGACCTCGTGCGCCAGCAAGCGCCCATGCCACTGAGCAATATCACCAGCCCTTTTTTCATATGTGGGTTCCAGGAGTTGAACTCAGGCCCTTGCACTTGCCAGACAGGCGGTTACGCCACTGAGCCATCTCACCAGCCCAGGATCTGACTTCTTATAGCTAGCTGAACTTGCAGTTGAGATTGCAGGGACATTCCAACAGCTGTCAAGGACACCTTTGCACCCTGGGAATTCTCCTTTTTTTCGGCCAGCTTCAGCTGCCTATAAATGCTTTCTTTTTGGAGAAAAGAAAAAGTTTTGTGGTGCTGATGAGTTCTTCCTGGTTTCCTACTAGAAAAACTCACTCCAGAGATCTGCCTCTACAATTTGGACCTTCTCCTAGGTCTTTTGGCAGTGCCATTTGGGTGAGGGAAGGACCTTCACCATTTGGGACCATTTTGGACCTATTGTACATCATTTTGGGGCACTGGTTGGTGTGAGAAGAGATTCAGAGGTAGAAAAAAATTCCAGGCATGTTTTGGTTTGGAGTACTCATTAGGTTTGGTCTGATTTGGTATGCTTTTGTTTCCTTTTTTTTTTTTTTTTTCTTTTTTTCTTTTATCTTTCTCTTATAACAACCTTTATTCTAGGATGGGCAGCAGGGTTTTGGTACCATCTAAAATTATGTAAGCCATTTGAGGCTTCAAGCCAGGATAGAGCTCAAGGTTCTTGAACCCTTTGTCAACAAAAAAGTTTAGATTAAGAGATTTCAAGAGGCTAAAGGCACTGGCCATGTGTTTGAAAAACTCTGTTGTAAATTGCTCAAAAATGAAAGTGCTTATGCTACTGTGCAGATACTTAGAAAAGTTCTAGTACCTGTGACTTAGAAAAAGGTGATTTTTATTGTGATACACCATGGCCTGTGTAACTGAAAGCACACTCTGATTTCATGGAACTGTCCTTAAGAAGATACTTTTAAATAACTTTGGGGGAGATAATATCTTTTGCTGCTTTCCTTGCCCTTTTCTGGATTAATGAGATTTCTGTACCCACTGACCATGCAATTACTTGGCTAATTTTTATTGGGATTTAAATTTCTCTTCACTTGGGTAACAGGTCTTGGTTCATTCTAAACTAGTTGTGTTTCAAAATGTTTGTCAAAATTTGTTTGCTGAAAATTGATTTTTGTCACCAGAGACCTCTGTTCTTTAACTAAAAAAAATGGAGAAATTTGACTACAGATGTTTTGCCTTTGTGTTTTTCTTGATGGGGAATAGTGTTGTAAAACTGGTTTTTTTTTCACAATACAGGTCTTGAGCAATAGAGCCAGGATAAGATGTGAAAACTTCTGGCCAGCGATATCTAAATTTTAGCACAATGGAAAACATTTTAAGACCTTTAGCAAGAGCTTTTAAATTGACTAAGACCTATAAATTAAGGCATAAAAAAAGCTTCCGGAAATCCAAATTAGCTAGGCAAGCAATCTCCTTTAAGATGTTTATTTCTCACCCTGCTAGAACTTGGAAGCCTAACTTCAGATATGCAAATTTAGATTAAGTATTGCTTGGGACTGTAAAAAGGAAAACCATGCCAATAGAGTAACTTTTTAAAAGCTAGTAAGTGATAACTTTGTCTTCATAATATGTGTGTTGGCATGAATGTATGTATTGTTATTTCCTATGCGTGTATTTGTGTTTGTATATTGTTTAGATGGTACCAGAATAATTTAAAATAAGAGTGCTCTCTGTAACTAAAAAGCTTAAACCCAAATGCCTTTTTGCTCTCATGACTTAAGGAAATATTTTGAAAGATGTAACAAAGCTGTCAACGGTTAACATACATTTGGCTGATGTTAGGCAATAAGATTTTAATTTTAAGTGTTTGGCTTTAGGGAAAATTTCAGTTTTGCCAAGGTTCTAAAAAAAGTGGGGGGGGTGTTAAAGAGCATAAAAGAAATGAAATTTAAATAATTGAGTTTGTTAGAAGACTTAAAGACTCTTGAAAATCAGAGTCAGTTGAACATTGAGATAATGAAAATATAGCCCTGGCTTGGCATTCTTTCATTTAAAAGTTTACATTGCTAGCTTCTTAATGTTATGTAGCAATAGTCAGTATAAAGGCTACTTCTGGTATTAATAGAAGGGGTCCTAAGAGGCAGTGTTTTGCTAGACCTTGGTTTAAAAGTTATAGTTTGTAGCCAAAATGGCTTTTAAATCCTAATGAAAAAATACAAATCATGCTTTTAATAAGTAGCAGATAAATGTCCAAGTCTGCCTATTTTCCATCCCTATGGTGGTATCTATGTCATGACTGCATCAGTTTCAGGATTAGTTTGTTCCAAAATGTTCTCAGGGCTGCTTTCTTCAACATGAATCACTTACAGAGCCTGACAACTTCTACCTGGTTCTTCTATTCAGCAGAAGTAGAGTTAAATAACCAACACCTCCTATGGCTTATTAAGGTAGAGAAGTGGGAGCAATGAAAAAGTCTCTGTTTACTAGACATTATCTAATAAAAATCCATCTGAGTGCTCGCTTACTACGTCTTTGTGAAGAAATCATTTGTCTTAGGCATTAACTTGTGTCTGAGTGGATGTTACCCAGCCATGCTGTACTTCTTCCTAACTTCTTGAAGAAGTTGAGTTGATATTTACGTGAGCACTTGCTTCCCTGACTCTGGGATGATGAAGCAAGGAGATGCTGTTAAGGGACAAGTATTTCTCCCTGAAGTTTTTAGGTCTTTCTAGATTTTTCTGAGCTTTGTCATATACATGTCCATGATTAGTAAAGTTCCTTGTGTAGTCTTCCAAGTGGATTCATTTATAGGGATCCTTATTATCCAAAATAGTTTGCTTTTGGTGACACGGAAATTTGGTTAAAAACAATTCAATGGGATCAATGTAAATATTCAAGTTTGAAAGCCTCAGGAAACCCTTCAAGGATTTTTTAAATAGCATTCTGTTGTAGTGATTTTGAGGTAGAGCATATAACTTATAAAAATTTGTTTTCCTCAACAAAAGAAAAAAATTGTTTTGGGACATTAACTTGTGTTTTTCAGATGTTTTATATTTTGTGGGCAATATAGTGGTAATTGTTAAAAAATTAAATTAAATATAAGTAAAACATCTAAGTTATTTATAATTAAGTTAAAATATGAAGG
Source organism: Erethizon dorsatum (assembly GCA_028451465.1). NCBI lineage: Eukaryota > Metazoa > Chordata > Mammalia > Rodentia > Erethizontidae > Erethizon > Erethizon dorsatum. The sequence continues at coordinate 125,924,407 of CM051827.1, read as the reverse complement.
ATATTTGCTAAGTATAAGTTCATGTATTCTTTGCTTCTTAAAATTTATATTATGTGTGAGTCTATTAAATATATTTCATAGATCGTTGGTATACGTATCTGTATAACACCAATAGAAGATCAAAAGACGTGTAATCCTTTTAATAAATTTCAAAATAACTATTCTAGAGGGACAATAAGCATCTGGAAAATGGAGATTTTTGTCAAACTGTAGGTCTACTGGTTAAAATTGAGCTTTAAAGAATAAGTCTCAATGCCATTAAGGGTTGTATCTGTTAATCATTTTAGGATAGCCTAAAGATAATAATTTGTATAAATACAACTTATTTAATATTCTAGTAACAGTTGGTTTTTAAGAAAAAGAAATCCTCTGTTGTACAGTTAATAGCTATGATTTACCTGGTTTGTTAATAAATTTGTTTATGTTGCCTAATTCTAATAGTTTTAAGAGATGCTAAAAGGCTTACCCACTTCTGTGTAATAGGTCAACTGCTATAAATTTACTCTCTAGTCATTGCTTCAATTAAGTATTTAAAATGAGTAATTAAATTTTTAAATCAGTTTGTTTTTACTGAAAATCCTTGTGAGGTACAGAAACAAAGATTTTGGGCATTTCCCACCTCAAGTATATTATATATGTTCTTTTCTAAAACTACTGTGCTTGTATTAAAAACAACACTTTGGGACACAAATATGAGTTAATAACATAAATTTTAAAATGACTGATGATGTGTGTATGAGGTGGTATAATTTTACAATAATATAAAACTTATGTTTCGTTGTAAATTGATTATGTTAACAGTATAACTTTTGAGTAAAACATTTCTATTTAAAGCTAATTTTTTAAAAAATTGTAATACGTAGGGATAATGTTAGAATCTGCTTAAAACAATAAGGCTTAGGAGATTGATCTGTCCTTAGTAAAATTTGCAATAAAACTGTAAAAAAAGCTTTTAAATTTGTCAAAATAATGTCTTATGTTCTGTAGGGTTTTCTTAGTATTAAATATTTTAAAAAATAAGTCTGAGGAAGTTCATTTGCTTAAATATCTGTTAAAGTTTTGTTTTACAATTCTGGTTATATAAACTACTATTATGTGATTTTCATGTTTAAAAATATAATTGTCCTGGTATCATGCAGTCAGTCATGATGGTTGTCTTAATATGCTGTAAAAGTAACTAAATTGTTTTGCTAAATCGTCACCTCGTATACTGCTTATAGTCATATAACTGGCAAAAACTATGTTGTCCTTGGCCAGTGAGAAAATCTTGCTCAAAAAATGTATGCTTTTGGTCAGTAAAATAGACAATTTTTGCACACCGTATTTGAAATTGTTTACAGTTCTATATGTGTATCTGCAAAATCCTGAAGGTGTTACTGAACTGTAATTCTTGGTCTTGGCATTAGTAAACTGTGTGCTTGCTCCCAAATGGTAATTCATGTTGGTTTACAAGAAGACGGGGCTCTTTGGGTACAGTATTTGCTTGACATACTTTTCTGGCAGAGCTAAGCTTGGTTCACAGAAATATTGAGTTTCTTTGATTAACTGGGTCTCTAAGTTTTTTAGTTTAATTCTACTCTACAGACTGGATTCACTTTGCTTTTATTAGCTTCTTCTATGCCTGCTTGCAAGAGATGTAAGTACTTGTCAAAGTTCTAACATTTTAGGGAGCTGACCACAAAATAGACAGGGTTAGACTTGGCAGTGAGCTCTAGAAAAACTTAGCCTAAGAGCCACTTTCTAAATCTTCGTTATTGCTCTAATTTAGCAAGAAGGGTTTATGGCACCAGTTTTCTGTCACATTGCCTCCAACACCATGTTGAGACATGTTCGGACCATCACAGGAAAGCTACCTCAGTACCATAGTACAAAGCTGGAGATGGTTAATTGGCAAAGCCTTCTGAAAAGAAGAAAATACATTCAGAAACAAGGCGGGAAAGTTGCAGGCATCAAAGTGCCACCTGTATGTCAATGCTACCAAATGAAGTAGAGCTGCAAATGTTATAAAAGAGGGTTCTTACGCATAACTGGCTAAAAATATCAGGGGTAGTGGTTAGATAGCTCCTGACTTTGGCTTTGTTTTCTATTTGACTTCATAATTTTTAGTGATACTTTTTTAGGCTCAAAGACCTAGCTGCCCTGTGTTTATGCCCCAGCTACCTTCGATGGAGCCAATGTACTAATCCAACATGAAACAGCAGATGAGGTGGCATCTTGAGTCCCTCAAGTCTGAGGGCTACAATAAACAAAGGAAGAATTGTACCCCATGCTGCAAAATGGAACTTTCAAAGTTAAATAGTTTTCCTTGCAGAAATAACAAATTTCTCCAAACCCCACCCCCAGCACACAACCAACGCTTCCTCCCCTTAGCCTAAAAGAACTTGTGACCGGATATGAAGATGTGAGCTTCCCTGGGGGGTTGGAGCCCAGGTTACTTCCCATGAATAGAGAGGAATGAACCAAAAATGACCGAGAGGGATAAAGCAAGTCTGGAGTTCTGCATCCTCCCTCTGCACCTCCCCTCTCCTCTATCCCTTACTATAAAAGATCCCTGCCCACCTGTACATGGTGAGATGATGATTTGAGGCAAATGGGCCCTGCCATGCCCTCAGAGCTAGCTCTGAATAAATCCTTTCTCCTTTTTTTACTCAAATATATGGCCTCCTTTGATTTGGTCAGTGGCGAGCACATGAACATATTGGCCTACATGGCCAGTAACTTACCATTTTTCAGGTTTTGAAACTGAGGCTTAGAGAGTGTCAGTAACTTTCTCAAGATGAGAATATTGGTATTTGGCAGAGCCCAGTTCCTAACTCAGAGTTTCTCAACTTTGCCTCCCCTAACAAGTTGGGCCACATAGTTCTTTGTTGTGGGGCCTAAATCATGCATTGTAGGGTGCTTAGCAACACCCTTGGCATGTATGATATGTCAGTACCACCCGTCCCTTTTACATGAGATGCTTCCAGATGTTGCCAGATGTCTCCTGGGAGGTGAAGCCTCCATTTGAGAACCATTTGAGAACTACTGCTCTGTGACCAGGGTAAGGAAGAAGGGGAATCATCAGACACTGTATTTGTTACCACTGGGGTGGGACTTTATTAGCACATTGTGAATGGAGACACTGACCTCTCACCTACCTGGAAAACAAGCAAGTTTGTTTCCTGCTTCACACACACAAAGAAAAGGACAAAGCTTGTCTATTCACCTGTCATTCAGTAAGTACTTACTCAACACATGTAAAGAAGGCACTCAGATCCAGCCTCTGGAGACAAAACCAAATTTCTTGTCCTCCCTGAGGTCATATTGTACAAGACAGTAAAGAGTTGAGTGACACATATAGTATCTCCGGTAATAATAATGGCCATAGAGAAGAAGAAAGCAGTGGGGGTGGGGATGTCCTAACTGAGAAGGATATGTTTGTACTGAGAACTGCAAGAGGGGAAGAAAGGAACCCAATTGATGTCTAGAGAGAAAAGGTTAACTAAGAACAATAATTGCAAATGCCCTGGGGTGGCCTCCTTAGTAGCTGAAGAACAGGAAGTGTTCTTGAGTCATGAGTGAAAGTAGGGAATGGGTAATGAGGTCTGAAGGCGGGTGAGGAATCACGTTTGTAACAGCCATGGTGACTTGCTAGCTTATCCAAGACCAGATCTGGGAGCAGGGCCAGGATTTAAGCTGGACTTCTGGAGCTTTCATCTCCAACTGGACCATGCCATAGGAGCCTCTTTCTCCTAGGAACAGGTTCTGATGTAAAGCCACACCCTCACCTGATCTGTGACTCACAGGGCTGGGCCAATGTTTGCAGAAGACTCGGAGATGGGGAGAGAAGGTGGTGCTATGTGAGGAGGAGGTCTGCTGGCCTCAAACCGTGTTTCTAAATGGCCAGGGCTGAGCGCAGCTTCAACCCAGCAACCTCTGAGGTGGAGACAGCATGATGACTCTGGCCCTGATCCTCCCTGTAGCAGCCTGTGTGTTCTCACTGGGAGTTGGGCTGTGGGTTATGTGCAGCCAACTTGCGACTGAGGACATCCCGGCAGGGATTGATCACCGCTTGAAATTGAGGATCTTTAGCTACATTTTCCAGCTGATGATGACATGGGTGAGTTTGTATTTTATTTCCCCCCTCCTTCTGAGGGTTAAGGAGAGATCTGGGGCAATCACATACTAGAAGTTTCTAGGTAAACTGACACTGGTATCACATAGCCTGTGGTTGAGGCTGATAGCACATTCTCAACCCTGAATAATCCCTATTAGGTGGTTCTCAGCCACTTCCCATGTTTCTGAAACTGGACTTGGCTAGTAGCCACAAAACTCAAAGAATGATTAATTTCTCAGTCTGTTAGCTTCTCATCATTATAAGAAAATATCAGAGACAACCAACTTATAGAGAGAAAAGTTTATTTTGGCTCGCAGTTTTGGAGGTTTCAGTCTGTGCTCTGTTGGCCTAGTTACTTTCAGTTTGTGGTGAGGCAGCCATATGGTGGGAACATATGGTCAAGCATAGCTGCTTATCTCAAGGCTAAGGAGCAAAAGTGAAGAGGAAGAAGAGAAGGTCCCATAAAACCCCCTTCAAGGGCATCCCCCAGTTACCTAAGGACCTCTCACTAGGTCCCACATCCCAAAGCTTCCACTGCCTCCAAATTCTACTACCTGAGGACTTAGCCTTTATGACACGGACGTTTGGGAGATATTTGACATCAAACTATAGTATTCTATAACTACTGTGAACAGGAAAAAAAAACAAACATCCTCACATTGCTCCCCACCCTGAGTTGTTCTCACTTTCTTCATAATCCTTATCACTGTGAAGCTATAAAGGGAGGAATGAATTTTTCTAAATCTTTGCACCCAGTTACTATGGACTCCCTAGCTAAAGCCAGCAAACAACAAAATAGATAGGGGGCAAATTAGAACATTAGCACAAAGATGAATAAAAACTATAAAATATGACTTTAAATAAATTTTATGAGCTGAGGGTAGGGGCCCATGCCTATTATCCAGAAATTTGGAAAGCTGAGACAGGAGGATCACAAATTCAAGCCCATCCTGGGCAACACAGAGAGACCCTGACTCAACATAAAATATAAAAGGGGCTTGAGGATGTAGCTCAGTGCAAAACTCTGGTCTCAATATGTTGCTTTTGAGAGTTGAGAAACTTTTCACATAATATAATCCCATCTTATTTCCTATTCCCAGTATGTGTAATTCATTAAAATACTTGCAAATAGGTCATGGTGACAATGGTATGGGTGTTGCCAATATGGGTTTACAGTATTTTTCCAGAGGGCTGACAGAAATGAGTATTGAAAATATTTGTGTTGTTTCTTGCATGATAAAAAGAGAGACCCTGGACAGGGACGAGGTCTGGACAGTGTGTCTTACATCCAGAATCTGCTTTTCCAAGACACTATGACAGAGTCCTGTGGTTTTTCTGGCCTGGCCTTGACTTTCATACTCATCACGTGGCTCTCCAATTACAGTGACTTAGTTTTCTCATGTACAAAATAGGGCGAAATAGTAGCTCCTACTCCATGGCATTTTGCAGATATTCCATGAGTTTAGCTATCTGAAGGGTATGTTACAACATCTGGCAAGGAGTGAGCTCTTAATAAATAGTGGCTAGTGACAATGTTGACTTTTTCTGCAAAGGTGGGCTGTACGACTGCTTTTTGTCGCGGTTCTGACTCAGTTTCAGTGATGGGAGAGAGACAAAGTCACGGGACATCTCTGTCTTCAAAGAGCTTGGAATCTCAGGGCAGTATGAGGGGGCTGGCCCATGAGCAAGCAAAGCCACAGGAAACAAGCCAAAAATAAACAGCTTCATACAGAGTCCAACAGTAAGAGAACGCACAACAGTGCAGGGGGAAGACAAGGGCTTCTTCATTTGGGGTACCTTGACCCCTCAGGGGACAGAATGCATGAGGCCTGAATGGGGTCCAAATGATGCCATGTTCACAACTAACCTCTACTGGAAATGTGGCGTTCCCTCTCAAAGGAAGGAAGACAACCAGAGACAGTTGGAGCAGGATTGCAACTTGTTCACCAAAAAGAATCACAGATATTGGCCAAAAGGATGGTGGCACAGAAAAGGGATAGGAAACCCTGGAAATTCATACCTCCTGCTCTATTTGTTTGTCTATTTTTTATTTTGCAACTGTCTAGACATATCCAAAAGGAGACTGAATAATATAAAGGAGGAGTACTGGGAATCGAGCCCTGAGCCTTCACTCTGAACTATATCCTTAGCCTTTAAAATTTTTTTTTAAATTTTGAGACAGGGTCTTGCTAAGTCACTAATCACCCAGGCTGGGTTCAACTTTTGATGCTCATGCCTCTCTCCCAGAGTGTTGGGGTTCTAGGCATGTGCCACCATGTCCAGCTCCTGGTTAAGAAAGTCATGGATATCATACTATTTTATCCCAAAAATTTCTAGTAGGTATCACCAAAAAATAAGAACTCTCCCTTCCCCTTAAAAAAAAAAAGTCACCAAAATAGTTAGCAACAAACACATAGGAGGCCCAGAAAGTCACCACTAGAAAGACATGGCATGTCCAGGCTGAAGTGAAGCAAGAGCCCTGTGGTGGCAAAAACATTCCAGGTCAAGAGAACAGCAAGGGTGACCAGAAGCCCGGTTTGCAGTGTCTGGTATAAAGTGTCTGGGGAGAGCAGGTCAGGAGGGGCTCGCTCGCACTGGGGCCACAGGGACATGGCTTTTACTACAGGTGTGATGGGGACCCTGAGGGGGCAGAGCTGTGCCATAGCCCAACTTGACTCCTGTTTCCCAAGATCCTTCTGGCCACCTGCAGAGAGCAGGTGTGGCAGCCAGATTGCAGGCAGGGATTGAAGTACCCCCTGTGCAATCCCTTCTCAGCCCATTTCCTGTTCTCTCTCTAACAGGGGATGATTTTTGAGAAATTGGGACTCTGTCATAGAACAGAGTTTGTCTGTTTTCTGCATGATCTGCTGCCAGTAAAGAAGCATCCAGGTGTTGTGGTCACAGATCTCTGCTTTGGGACAATCCCTGTGAAACTGTACAGGCCGGAGACATGCTCAAGTACTCCCAGGCCTGGTGTTATCTTCTATCACGGTGGTGGAACCACCCTGGGGAGCTTAAGTAAGAGACTTACCTTGGATTTTTGAAAGACCATGGATGGGACCTTGCTGGAGAAGCTTGTAAAAATGATTATCTTTCTGGGTTTAAAGTCTGCTATTACTACAGGGAATGCCAGGCAGTCGGTGGGCCCCAGGTCATTCAGAAAGCAGATATGGAATGCAATGACCTCCTTCTAGAAGTAGGATGTATACGAGATATGATCCACATATATGGTGAATTTTTACATTTTTAAAAATTTATTACAGTAAAAGACACATTGTTATTCACCCACCTAAAATTACTTCCTTTCACTTCAAACACACTTATACCCTTGCTCTTGCCACTTTCTGAAGCAGTTCTGAAGTCTCCCTTTGAAAGTGTCTTTAAGAGGTATGATCATAAAGACAGTGAATGCTGCTGCTGAATCCCATCCAAGGGAAAGGCAGGTTCATAAATATTCATCCACCTTGTTCCCCAGATCTGACACTTAGGGACTTCTGGCTCTTCCCCAACATCAAAATGGCCATGAAAGGTAAACATTTTGAATCTATTCAGGACATCAAGGCAGCCATGACAGCACAACTAAAGACATGAAAGAGGACTTCCAGAATTGCTCTTGAAAGTGGCAAGAATGATGGGATAAGCGTGTTCGAAGGGAGGGGGAGTACTTTGAGGCAGTTAATAGCAATATGTTTTTCTGTAATAATTTTTAAAATTTTAAACATTACCCTATCCTTCAATTACTCCTTGTGCATATGTGTGTGTGTGTGTGTGTGTGTGTGTGTGCATGCATGTGTTTTCTAGGAATCCCTGTCAACACCCAAATCCATAGGTGCTCAAGTCTCTTATATAAAATAGCATATTTTCTTATAATCTATGTGTAATCTCCCATATACTTCAAATCACCTGCAAATTACATCTAATATCTGGTATAATATAGATGCTATGTAAATAGTTGTTATACTACATGTTTAGGGAATTGTGATGCCCCTCCCACACAATAACCTATGTGTGTTCACTAAAGACGCATTTTTTTAGGGGAAGGCATTTTTGATCCACAGTTGGTTGAATCTTCAGATGTGAAGTCCCCAATACCACAATACCCAATTGTATATGTTTATTGAGTTAAAAATATTTACTCGGATAAAAAATATATTTACTGAAGTGAAACTCACATGGCACAAGGGTAACCATTTTAAAGTACCCTGAAGTGGCACTGAGTAAATATTGTATAAATGTCACCTGAATTTACTTGGAAATAGGGATATTTTAAGTAAAAATAAATAAAATGCATCATTCCATTTCACATTGGGTATACTTGAGACAAATTCTGGAACAGACAAACAGAAACACCAAAGATTGAAAAAAAAATGGTAAGAGGAAAAGTTCAGAATACAGATGATTTTATCTTAATTTTCTCCCCCGTGAATTAGAAGTAGGGGACACCTTCATTTGGTTTCAGAAGTGCTTTTAATGTAGAGAGTCTGGGACCCTTTACAGTAGGTAGCCTTTGAAAATAAAGGATTTAGTGATGGGGTTTTGGTTTGGTCTGTATGCCAAATGACAGTAACAGGCAATATTTATTCATTAAAATTTATTTATATTTACATGTCAGGCATTTTAGACAAAGCCTGTATGTTTATTATATTGAGCTCTAGCGAAGTGTATTATCATTATCCTTATTTTATATATCAGGAAACCAAGCTTCAGAGATGTTAACCAACTTGCAGGTCACTACTATAGATCAAGTTTAAAAAAAAAAGTGGGAAGCAAAGTTGAGTTTTGCACTCTGGTCTGCGTGAATCCCAAGCTTACATGCTAAAACACTGCGCTCTATGGCCAAAAAGCCTCTTGTATGTTTCTAATAACTCTCAGGAGGGATCAGGGTGTGGGCACTGTGGAGAAAGTTGTTCACACAGGCCAGAGGAGAAGTAATGAGAAGAAGTTTACTCAATACCTAGAAGCAAGTTTGCAAAACCTAGCCAGAGCCAACCCACACAGCTGGCTCCCTGGTGAACATGATAAACCTTTTATATTCCAGAAACTCATCATGGCTTCTGTGCACATTTGTGCAAGAAGAGCGACTCGGTGGTTCTGGCAGTTGCGTGAGTATGTGGGGAGGGGCCACGCCAGGCATCCAACTCTGACTTCCACTGATGGAGAGGGAATATGAAATGGGTTGGAGAAAGGCCAGGAGGAATAGCTGCGTAGTGAGAAGTGAAGAGAGGAAGGAAGGGGAGAAGAAGAGTGAGAGACTCCGAGGAGACAATGGCCAGGAATTCTTCTACACCTGTGGCCTCTCGGTTTGTGAGAGTGGAGGGATCTAATGTCTGGTCTTTGGGAAGCCAGCTGGAAAGTGGTCTTCTTTATGCAGATTTGGTGTAGAGATTGCCCACAGGAGCACTTTGGGGTGGAACAGCTCTTTATTGAACAGAACAGCCCTGTACATTCTAGACATGGACACCTCCCTCTGCTAAATGCCAGTGGCACCCACACCGTCACCAAGACAACACAAGCACTGTTACACTCATCTCCAAGTACCCAGAAGGAGATTCCCCTTGGTAGAGATCCACTCAAGAACACAAGAAAACACTTTGAAAACAAACCCAAAAACCTCCAAACCTCTTTCCTAGCTGATTTCTAAGAGTTACCCACCCAACCTAGACCTCTATGAGGCCTTGGTGAACACTGAGCAGGGATGACTTGAGCTGGACCCTCCCTGGCCTCCTGCCTGCTGCCTGATACGTCAGCACCCAGGGTAGTTCCTCTGAGTAGACTGCCTACAGTTTCACTCACATGCACAGGCAGTGAAGAAATGCCAGATGCCTGTGTGTCCTCCTTGGTGGAGTACAATATGCTCCCCAGCTTTCTTGTGGAAAGGCTAGTAGAGGAGAGTAAAAAATCAATATGTGTAGGTAGTTAGGAGAGAGAGGGAGAGAGAGAGAGAGAGAAAGAGAGAGAGGGAGGGAGGGAGGGAGGAGAAGGAGAAGAAAGGAAAGAGGAAGAGGAAGAAGAGAGTAAGAGACCGAGATAGAGACAGAGATACAAAAACAAAGACAAAGAAGAGACAGAGAGACAGAGACCAAGACCTAGATAAACTCTTCCCTTCATAGTTCCCAGCTCCAAAATGATTTCTGTAGTTGAATGAAGTCTAGATGCAGTTTTGGCACTCTACACCTTATTTTTCTGATTGTGCCAATCAAGAGATCATTGAGAGAATATGTCAGCAAATCTGCAAAGAGTTATATTCTTCTCCAACCCTACATCTTGGTAACCTAGAGTTGAGGCATCAGAATGAAAATGGCTGCAGGTTTGTTTTCTCTCTCTCTCTCTCTCTCTCTCTCTCTCTCTCTATATATATATATATATATATATGTGTGTGTGTGTGTGTGTGTGTGTGTGTGCCAGCATTTTTTTAAATTTTAATTTTTTTTTTTTTTTTTTTTGGGTACCGGGGGGTCGACCTCAGGACCTCACGCGCCAATAGGCGCCTGTGCCGCTGAGCGATATCACCGGCCCCTTTTTCATATGTGGGATCCGGGAGTCAAACTCAGGCCCTCGCGCTTGCAAGGCAGGCGCTTACGCCACTGAGCCATCTCACCGGCCCTTAAATTTTAATTTAAAGAGAAAAAAACCCACACAATTTCAAAACAAGATGATAGGAGAGTAACAGTGGTTAATACATTGCATATTGTTATCTTTAAATTAGTTGCTCAGAGTACAAGATGGAGGCATTTAATTGTCCAAACAATATTAGCACAAACCTTTCTTTTCAGTGAACTAAGAGAAATTAGTAGTGCCATAGTAAACTTATAGAATAACAAACTTATAGAAATTTTATAGCAGAAACTTAAAAATCGATTAGTAGCCCGCTGCCCCGTTGAGACGGGATCTGCTCGGGCTGCTGTCACATAGCGAGACTGCTAAGCTCAGACAGCCTTGACTGTGCGTCCAGTTGCTTCTCACAGACAGCCCGCCAGGTCACCCTGACCACTTCCAGGAATACCTGTGTTTTCCTGCTTAAAAATATGTATATCCAGTTTTTCCAACATGTTTCAAGGATTTTCTACCTAGGACAGGCTGGCCCAGTCAAGGACACATTTAACTCTACCGGCCCCGCTCAAACCCCCTCCCTCCCAGAATGTTCCTGCCTTATGATAAACAATGCCTTTTAAGTAAACCCACCTAGAACAAATCTGCCTGACAACAGACGACTTGATACATGTAACCAATAACCTGCTATCAGCTTCGTACTTCCTGCCTGCAAAAGTGTGTATAAGTTTCTGTTTCACTACAAGCCAAGGCTGGTGTTTTGGACTCCATCCGCCAGCCTGCTGGCATAAACAAACAGTTGCCTTCCAACTCCTCGGTGCGGAGCATTTTCCTTTCAGTTCAGTACTAGGTTTCCACAACAGTAGTATAAATATCTTAACTACTTAACTATATATATATATATATATATATATATATATATATATATAAAATATACCTATATATATATAATATACCTATATATATATATATATATATATTTGCTATTCCCTTTTCTCCTTTCCCCCATCCCAGTTTCTCATTCCTTTTGAACAGTTTCTTCCAATTTTACAATATCTATTGTACATTTTGGATCTTCTTTACTCTTTTTTTTTGTGTGTGGGTACCAGGGGTCGACCTTAGGACCTCATGCGCCAGCAGGCTCTCGTGCCACTGAGCAACATCACCAGCCCTTTTTTCGTATGTGGGTTCCGGGAGTTGAACTCAGGCCCTCACACTTGCCAAGCAGGTGCTTACGCCGCTGAGCCATCTCACTGGCCTGGATCTTCTTTACTCTTTCAGCTTCTCACACTAGGGAGAAAATATGATGTTCACACATGTGCATCTGGTTTATTTCGCTTATGAGTATGGTCTCAAGTTGCATCCATTTGCCTGTAAAAGTCTCAAGTTTATCCTTATTTATGGTTGAGTAGTACTCCATCGTATAAAAATACCACATCTTTTTATCCATTCCTTGGTCGATGGGCATTTGGGTTGTTTCCAATATCTAGCTATTACAAATTGTGCTTGGGCCGGTGAGATGGCTCAGCGGCTTAAGCGCCTGCCCGGCAAGCGCGAGGGCCCGAGTTCGACTCCCGGAACCCACATACGAAAAAGGGGCCGGTGATATCGCTCAGCGGCACGGGCGCCTGCTGGCGCGCGAGGTCCTGAGGTCGACCCCCCGGTACCCACAAAAAAAAAAAAAAAAAAAAAAAAATTGTGCTTATGCCAGCATTTTAAAATGATGAAATTTCTCACAGAATCTAGATTTGTGGAATCTCTTGAGCAATGAGGAAGTCTAGCAGTGCTGTGTTTACATCCCTCCCTGACAGCCATGGTTTAGAGTGGGTATACCTGATTTGGAGGAGTCCTTATGTGATCTGCTAGCCTCTGGTGGGAAAAAAGTCTACAGAGTCCCCCCATGAAGCCTGAGTGTGTGGTAGGATGAGTTAGAATCAAAACCCAAGAAAGCCTGGAGCTGCTCATAAGAATCCCGAACAGGAAGCAGGGACAGGTGTGAGTTAGGGAAGCAACATAAGGTAGGTTCAGGAAGATGAGGCTGGTGTTGGTGATGGTTAAGCTGTTGCCCAACAGCTGGATGACAGGGCTCTTGTAAAAGTGACTTGTCCCCTGTAGAGCACTGAAACTGTAAAAATGGCAGCTGCCACTTAGCAATTCTGTAAAGTAAGAGGAGTTTGCATTTATCATTTCATTTAAGCCTCACACCTACCTTCATCTGCTCAGGTTTTGAAAAGGGAAGTTAACAATAAATTTGGGCTAACAGATGCTAGATGCAGATATTTTGGGCCTCACTGGGGTGACAAGCACTAACTATGTGCCTTGATTCTTTTTCAGATACCGCAAGTCACCCAAGTATAAGTTTCCAGGGATGACAAGAGACTGCACAGCAGCCACCATCCACTTCCTGAAGTCCCTAGATACATATGGAGTGGATCCAGCTCGAGTTATTGTCTGTGGTGACAGTGTGGGAGGGGGCATAGCAGCCACGATTTGTCAAATATTTGTGAACCGTCCAGATCTCCCCAAGATTCGTGCTCAGATTCTGCTCTATGCTGGGCTCCAGGCCCTAGACTTCCAGTCCCCCTCCTTCCAGCAGAACAGGAACATCCCAATGCTCACGTGGAATTTTGCTTTCTACTGTTTGTGTTGTCACCTGGATATCTGCCCTTCCTGGAAAAGTACAGTTGAGAAAGGTGCTCATTTGCCTCCAGAAGTCTGGGAGAAGTACGAAAAGTGGTTGGGCCCAGAGAACATCCCAGAGAGGTTTAAGAAGAGAGGCTATCAGTCCAGGCCCCGTGAGCCTGTGAATGAGAACGCTTACCTGGAGATAAGAGTTGTTACAGATTGGACATGCTCACCGCTGATCGCAGGAGATGACATAGTGTCTCAGCTCCCAGAAGCTTGCATTGTGAGCTGTGAGTATGATCTTCTCCGTGATCATTCACTCCTGTACAAGAAGAGACTAGAAGACTTGGGGGTGCCAGTGACTTGGCACCACATAGAGAATGGTTTTCACGGAGTGCTTACCAACATTGAAAAAGGTTTCTTCTACTTCCCCTGCTCCATGAGAATTCTGGACATGACAGTCAATTTTATCAAGGGATTGTGACCCTCTTTACCTCCCAAGAAAGCTCTACTATCATCCAGCAACCCCCAGAACTCTCTGGAGCTGTTTTAAGTGACACTGCGTGGGGCTAGGGAAGGATAGAGGTAGTTTTCTCCATCCTAGTCTGGGTTCTAGAATCATACAATGCATATTCTTTCTGCTGCCTGGAGCAGAATAGAAGAAACAAATCTGGAGGTTGGGGTGGGGCTGTTTTGGTCCATGTACACTGTTGGGGAGATTTGAGTTGACCATCTTCAGTGGCCATTTGTGAGAGTGAATCTGCATACAAAGGTTGCTCACAGCCTCAGCTGGAGTTCAGTCTGCCTAGGCTGATCCAGACTGAGTGCAACAGGAGTGTCTAGTTGGCAGAACCTTGGAAAAGCCCAGGCCCATCATGTACAATCTCAAGGGACTTTTCCATTTTGGCTCAGAAGGTGGCACTCAGGTGTTCCAGGATGCTGGGTAATGGCAGAGGTGGAGAAGCCCCCTCTGGGCACAGAGTGATGCCTCTTGCTGTTGCCCAGCCTCTGGGTAAAGTGTCTTGCATGCCTAGTCTAGAGGAGTTAAGACAGGGTGGGTAGATTTTTCCATGGTGACTGCTCACTCGCAGCAGATGAAGACAGAGCTGCCTAAGTGTGGCAGCTTTGCAGCTCCCAAAGTCGAAGCTGAGCTTCTAACAAAGGACTCAAAATAACACTACAGGAGAGGAGTTGGAAACAAAGCTGAGTACTGAGTCAGAGACCCATGAGGGTTCAGTGCAACCAAATTCAACTATATTCATAGTGAGAATTTGTGAGAGGGCCAAAGAAGATGCATTAATGAGAACTGTTTATATTTTAATGCACAGACCCAATTCAGATGCTCAAATCACACAGAAAACTGTATTAGTTTATGTAGCAATGACTTGCAGGGATAAGTCAAGCAAAGCTTGAACTAGGAACTCAAACATTGCCATCAGACACCCTCTCTTCTTTTCCCTGCTCTCCTGTGTTGACTTCACCTTCACCTCCGTGTATGGTGGCCCTGAGCAGTTTCATGCTTACATTTTCCCAGAGTCAAGTTCATTTTTATAGCCATGACTTATTCTTAGGAGTTCCAGAAAAAAGCTTCTTGCAACTTACAGGCTCAACTGACTTTCTAACTGATGTATCTGATTGTCAAAACCAAGAGATTGCAATGCTCTGATGGGGCAACCACAACCAGGTCCTGTGCTACCCTCAGAGTGGAAAATGGAGTCAACCTCTGCTGGCACTTGTGTCACTGCGAAGCCAGGTTGTAACACTGTGAGGAACAGGTGACAGTTGCTCCTCAGCTCTTTGTGTCTTTGATGAAAGATTTCAGATGAGACATATAGGCAGTCTATAAAGGTAGAGTTTATTGCAAAGTGATAGATTTTTAAGGTAATAGAAAGAGAATGTGACATTAAGTGCAAAAGTGGGCAAGTGCCAAGATGACAGGTGCAACAAATGAAGTCCTCAGCCACATTTCCATGATTAACTGGTTCTTCAAGGAATATCATTTCCTTCCTCTAAGGTCATTGCTCTTTTACAACGAAACCAGGGCTGTTCTGAAGAACTTCAGAGAGAAGTTTCCTTTTACTACCCTATGGTGGAACATTTCCATTTAGTTTATTTTGAGATTATAAGGTGTTTTGCCAAACATTCACCATGGTCTGGACTTTGCATGATCCCTGGATCTTATCAGCACGCTCTGAGGAAGTTACATTATTTTGGGCTAAAGTTTGAAACCATAAGCTTGTTTGTATTTTATCTATAGCTAATGATTAATAAAACAAAGGCAAAAACATCACGTTTCCTTTGCTCTTCATGTAGCCCCCATCAGTCCGTCTCAGTCCCACTAAAGTCTAACTTGCTGCTAACACTAGGACTGAAGGTGGAGAAGGGAGTAAATGCTTCCCTAGTAGAAGGGTAAATGGATGTTAGGTGAATATTGATGTTTACTACGTACAGAAGCTAAATTGAAGCCTGAGTCAATGTACTTGGAGGAGGCCAGAGATGTCAAGAGTCGCTGAGCAAGTTGACCACCTGCCCCTTACAGTAAAAATTTCTTTGGGAGAGGTGACTAGGCCCACACCCAAGTCTGCTGCACAAAGGAACATATGCATTCCTTTAATTTGCTTTCACTTGAATAGTTGTACTGAAGTATGAGGTAGAAAGGAATCCCACTGGCTGGCTTCTTGATCCACTCACAGCTGACATTCAGGTGGCTTTGTTGGAGAAATGGGATCACCCAGTGAAACACAAATTGTGATGACCACTCAGCTATTGGAGAACATTGGACTCTGAGGAGCATGGTCTCCAGGGTAGGCTCTACTCCTGGAGTGCCACTGGATATGGGCAAAGGAACATAAACTGACCTTCTGGGCAGGTGGGTGTGTAGATCTTCTACAGGGAAGTGGTGAGGATTTGGTAGCCCACTGGAAGTCCATGACCAGTGGAGATGAAGGGTGTCTTAGTTACTTTACTCATTGCTGAGACAAAATACCCAACACCCACAAGTTAAGGGAGGAAAAGTTTATTTAGTTCACAGTTTGTAGAGGTTTCAGTCCATAATTGGCTGGCTCCAAGGCAGAGTGGCACGTGGCATCGGGGCAACAGTTCATGGTGGCAGAAAACAGCAAAAGCAACAAAAGAGAGACAAGCCTCTCTGTTTCCCTTATATTATATCCAGTCTACCAGGATTAGTGCAGTGCCAATCCAATCAGCAGACTGATCCAGCGATCACCCACCCTTAATCCCAGCACCTTTAGTCCCAGTGTTATACTACAAATCCATCACACACTCTAGATTCAGCCACCTCCAAAAAATCCTTATTACTGTACGAGGTTTTGGGGGGACAACTAGATGCAAACCATAACCAAGGGCTTCCACCTTCCACCTTAAAGGGCTGGGAGGATCTTAGGGTGGGGGCTTATTTCCATGGCTGTTTCCTTCTGCAGATGGTGGGAGAGACAAAGCAGTTTGCTTACATCTGTGGCTGGTTGGGTCCACTTCAGGACCAAATTCTGCATTCCTTGCTTTAATCAATTCATCACCATCCTTTCTGTAACCCACTCATGAAAATCCAGGATGGGAATGAAAAAGGGAACAAATGCTTAAAGAGAGCCAACTCCATGCTAGGCCCTGCACTGGACTGTTGCAGTTTGTCACCTCTTGTGTTCCTCCCATGAATCCTAACAAAAGGGTATTCTTAAACCCATTAACAGATGAGGAAACTGAAGCTCTGAAGGATTGATATCACACATATCCTGACTCTTTCTGGTCAAGTTCAAAGCCAGTGGACTAAGCACTTTGCCCAAGGGTATGGGGTTGTCCAGGATTGTGCATCACAAGCCCAGTCTGCCTGACTAGAATAATTTTTGTTGTGCTCCATGGCCTGTTAGTCCAGAATGGCAGCTCTTTTCTTCTCCATCACTCAGGATTAAAATGAGAGACACCACTAAGCTGGAACATCTGATGTGAATCATTTTCCATCCAGGTAGTAGTCAGCTACCATCTGATCTGAGTCACGCTTAAAAAGGTCAGGTTATTTCATTCTCTGGTTTTCTTTACTTCCTTGACTCTAGTGTTCTCTAATCCTGGATGTTTTTAGAAGTGGTCATTGTAGGCCCCTCCTTGAACTTTCACCTCAGGTGCCCAAGTGATACTGCATATTGTGAGTTCATCACCCATGAGCCATTAAGACCAGACACTCTGGGATGAAAGAATTTTCTCACTAAATTTCCAGGACATCCCTAGAAAGAGGTGCCCAGGGCCATTAGGCAAGGACAGTGAATTGCATCTCAAATTGCTTTATTTGGTCAGCTGATAATTAAGGACAAGGACATAGGGCAAAGTTGAAATATTAGCAAAATTAGTCTCGCCTTTCCTTTCAGTGCCTGTCTCAAATATACCTCATCCCCACCCAGGACCACCCTGCCTTCCTGACCCCATGTCTTGTCCCCCACCTCCCTTCAGGTCCAGAGTGAATACTTGCTCCCTCATCTTATCCTTGGGCAATCAGAGGCTGGTATTGATGGAGGACGAAATAATAAAATAAAATAAAGCAAAAAGAAGACAAATAAATCAAGATTTCTAAAGTTGTACTTAACTGCAGCTTCAAGACACAAGAGTTACTCAAGCCTTTTTCCCTTCTAGGACACTCATTCAAAAAATTCCTGGTGGTCTTAAAGACACAGTAAGCCTACAATTCAGGCTCTGGACCTGAACTTTTCACCTATAAATTGCACTTCCTCCTCCCTCAAAGAAGTAGCAATATTGGCGGGCAGCATATTTCAACTTCAAACACATGTCAACAATTTGTATTCTGACAGACAATAGGAACACACATCTTAGGTCACCAGCAAGACCCCTGAGATCCCATAAATATACACAGCTCTCATCTCATAAAGAACCTTATTTTTCTCTGAGCATCACTTCATAATAACATCTAACATATGCAGGGAGGGGAGGAACCAGCAGAGACCACCACGCTTGTATAAAGGCAACACAGCACAGAATTTATTGTGCCTGGGTGCAGGCAGGCAGAGAGCACGGTAGGACTATCTACCCCAAACGAAGAGAACTGAGTCCCTTTTATAGGGTTGGAGAGAAGAAGGCAGGGGACATTAGGGTTCCAATAAACATCTGTGGTCAAAGTTTTCTGGCAGACTTCCACCTCAGTGGGTAGAGCCCTTGAAGTGTCAGGTGTCTCCAGATGTCCTGATGTCCCCAGGAGCTGTAAAACTTTTTGTCCTATTTATCTCCTTCATGGCATCCTGTGCTTGCTGATGACAACTTTGGGTGCTGAGCTGAATTCCCTGCAGCGAGTAGTGATTCTGCTGGCAAGCAGGCTGGGGGCTGGGAGAGTCAGGTCCTGTTGGAGTCTTACATTTTTGTTTTTCAGTTTATTATAAAAAAAAGAAAAAAGAAAAAAGGGAAATGGATGCCAGTTTTTATGGCTTTTTTCTGTGTGACACGTGGGCTGAGTGGGCTACCTAGTGGGAGAGAAATCTTGAGGGACAGGACTGTATCAAAGAGAAGTCAGCACAAGCTTTGTCTGTTGGTAATCGCTTGTACATGATCCTGTAAAAACTGAGAAGGCATGGAAATCCAGACCTGGGGAGGTACAGGAATGGGCATATAGGTTGTTGATGACATGGAAATGCAGAGCCAGCAATCTTTGGCTAGGGTAGGACAGGAGCAGTTTAGTAAACAATAAATTAATATTAAAGTTTTGTAAAGGTGATTTATTTGGACCAGTTTAGTGAAGCTGACAGTCATACAAATTGGGCCAAAGGTTGTAGATAAGGGGAGGGGAGTTTAATTAGGGCTGTGATAAACACAAGCATGGGGGAAAGTATTTTATTTCTGAGGTAAAATACAATTGAATTGGAATTGTAGTAAAATTTGAGAGTAAAATCTTTAGGAAATGTACAATAAAATGGCCTCTTTAGTTGTCGAACAGGGGAGTAAGGAAAAGGCACTTGGGTGTTTTTGGAATTTTGGTCAGCCTGACAGATGTGGGGGAGAGTGTGATTTTTACGAAGGGGAGAGGTCAGGTGAGAGATAATTGGCTTTAGTCCCTTCAGAGCCTGATCTGGGACTGGGTGTTGGCACTAGGATGGGGGTGATCTGGCTTCAGTGGGATGATGAGAGGTGTTTGACTGAGAGCCAGGGAAGGGAGGAGGTATCCCATACCCTAGAGTTTAGATCTTGGGGAGGCAATTGAGGGGCTTTGAGGTAGGCCAGAGAAAGAAAGAAGAGAAAGTCTGAACTGACAGAGGGGTCCTGTGAAGTGTTTAGGGAATACTGATTTAGTGGGAAGTAAGTCATGTAGTGAGTGGGCATGGAAAGATTAAAATACTTTTTCAGGTAGATGATGATCGGGGATCTTGGTTGTCTATTGAGATGACTGATGTCTATCTGGATTTTAAACCAGGTGTTATCATTTATCTCATCCCGTGGGGAGTATGTAGGCCTGGTTTTTGTTGATCTTGAGGCCTAGCTTTTAATGGTGTGTCTCTGGCCACAGTTGTGATGTAGAGAAGGCCAAAGAAACAGTTAGGTAAGTATGGGCCAGGCAATAAAATTAACAAGGCTATTATGAATATAACCAACAAATGTTTTACCAGGAAGACCCAGTAATCGTCCTTTCTAAAGAGGATAAAGAGAAGGTCTAGGGAATTTTAGAATTTAATATGGCCTAAACCTGTGATCTATTATCTTGAATAATCATAGAGACATTAGAAGGATCAGGAATGTATATACAGCATTTAGCTTTTATAATGGCATAAGTATTTTTGTGTTGTTGTTAGACTGTCTAATGTCATCTGATTTTGGAGTATAGCTTGTCATATATATATTTATATATATAAATAATATATATAATATTAATATATATAATATTAATTATTATATAAATAATATATTATATATAATATATTATATATAATATATAATATATTATATATTATATATGTAATAATTATATAAATAATAATTAATTATTATATAAATATTAATATATATATAAATATATATATATTTAATTTAGGAGATGGCGAGAACAGTCATGGTGTCTTTTCTACTGTTTTGGATGGCATATAGAGAGAAGATAAAAGTTTATCTATATTTTTTATTATGTTTTTCTGCTGGGTGTTTAAGACCAAGTTAAAACGAGATCTGTGTTAATTAAAATTAACCTCTTGCTATCTATCAAGGCCAGTTAAGTCTCCTCAGGATTTACCTTGGAACCATGTATACAGCCTCTCAGTCTTTCTGTCAGTGTCAGCCACCAGGATGAATCACAGCCTTCACTAGGCCAGGATTTTTATGAAAGCATGGGAGACTTTTTTCTCCTGATGACTCTCCATAGGCACACTATGTATTGTTGATTTTCATCCTATGTGGCCCATCAATCTCCATGGTCAGGAGGTTGGGGACTCACCAAGTTATAGGATGTCACAGAAGAGGTTTTTTCATGTCTTGAGTCCTTGTTGACCTTAGAGGGCCAGGGCTAAAATATTAGCTGTCCTCATAGTCCAACTATCTTTCTAGTTTTGGTCTCTGAACCTGAGTTATTGAACATCCAGAAGAGAAGAGAAGGTTAATGAAATTACATTGTAGTGGGAGTAGCGAGCTTAATTATTAAAACTTTATCTGGATATTAAGCATTTTCAAATGTAAAGTATAGCCAGATGGCTGTTATGTTTTATCAACCATTGTTGTCTTATTTGAATCCCTGTAGAGTGTTAACAGATGACAGTTATAGTTTATAAAGAAAACTTGAGAGTAAAAGCCATGTATACTATCTTAGCATGACAATCACAATGACATTATTTGTGTAGCACACTTAAACCTCTATTTTGGTATAAAATAGCCTTTTAGTCAATCATCTCTATCTAGTACATAGGAAGCTCTCATCTAATTTGTTGTTCTTTAATGGGATGTCATTCAAGAAATTTGTGACATTGTCTGGATTGTGTAATACCTAAGCATCTCTAAGTATAATGGCACATACATAGCATGCACATCACATAAGATTTTGTTAAAAAAATTATCATTTGACTGGTGACCTCATGTTGGCTTGGCTTGAACCTCCTATTGCAAGTAGCTGGAGCACAAAAGAAAGGCAGATGTCTGAATCTGAAAGAAAAGGCTCATCACCACAGACAAACCCGTTTTTACATTTTAGAAGACCTGTACCTCTGGAAGGCATGAATACATTTAATACACCATGAGATTAGTAATAATAAATTGCCACAGCCATGCATGACTGATGTAAACATATCACAATAATTTTTTGATGATGACCAATGTAAACATATCACAATAATTTTTTTTTTATGCGGATACTGGGAGTCGAACTCAGGACCTCACGCTTGCCAGCCAGGAGCTTATGCTGCTGAGCTATATCACCGGCCCCACAATAATATTTTTAACAACATTTATTGGGGTGTCCCCCATAAGGCTATGGAGATTACTAGGGCCTCCACTAACGAACAAAGGCTGGAATATGATTTGTTTTTCAGGCAGCTGCTCCTTTATTTACCAAAGGGAGTCCTGCCAAATAGTTTTTTTCCTACCCTAAGGGATTTTTGTTTAATTATCTTAACAAATTTTGATGACCTATTAGAACCAGATTGTAACATTTAACATATAATTTTGATCAATAAGAGACTTTTTAGTCATTGTACGCAGATAAAAATATGTTCTATATTTATAAAACCAATTGTAACATCATTTTGACCAGCTGGCAACATAGGTGAAAGCATGTTTTTAATTTTGATGATATTTATCTATAAGCCAACTTAAATTATAGACAAATGTTTTAAAAATCCAAAATTGCAAAAAAAAAAAAAATTGTTGAGCGCAAATAAAACAGCTGTTTACAAATTGGACAGACAGAAAAACAAATACACATAAGACAATTTGTTTATAAAATCAGAGTGCACTCAAATACATTTGGTCAAATTGAATTATAGTAACTTTTATAGTTTTTAAATTTGTTACTATACTAGTCAGAACTCTTGTAGGTCAATTAACAGAGATCTCTTGTACTAAGAAGGAATAAAACCTTTTATCCTGTGAAAGCAAAGACAGTTTTTAAGATCTGATAGCCATAGTAACTGGATAGTCATAGCTGAAGGCCAAAAATGCTGTTTTAATAGCTACATATAACTGTTTTTTCTAATAGGACGGACTGCTGTAGGTAATGTTAACTACCTAGGGGAATGAGCAGGCCAGGTTTTGGTGTAGAAAGAGATTATCTCTGAGAATAGTGGTCAGCCTGTAGGATGTCCTAGAGAGAAACCACAACGAGAGAGGCAGTCCTCTGGGGATTGGGCTGTGCCTATTTTTAATACCTATGTTTTAATTAAGGGGCTTAAAGTTAACTTTTGATGAGTGGGAGAAAAACTGGGGTTTTAAGGCTCTGAAGAGAAAGAGCTCAGATGGTGGCTGATCTGGGAGAGGTCTGGCAGAAAGGGAGGAACAGGAGGACAAGGGAGTAGCAGTCTGGACTGGGTGTGTGGCAGAGCAGTGAGTGAGAGCTGCGAGAGCATGTGACCGAAGGTTAGAGGAGCAGCAGGTAGCCTGAGCCTTGCAGCTCGGCTGGCCTCAGGAAGGCAGCTCTGGGTGAGCTTGGCTAGGTGTGGATCCGTGCACTAGTGGAGGCAGGTAGCCACAGTGAGGTGGCAACAGGGAGGGGAGGGGCACAAGGTACAGGCCAGCTGAGGGTTGTCAGGGCCTGGGATGCAGCGGCAGGAGTGGCTAGGGGTGTTGACTGCTGTGTCTGGGGTCCTGCTGTGAGATGGGGCAAGGGGATACTCTCAAGGTGAACGGCAGTGGAGGGAGGGAGTCGGCAAGGGAAGTCAGGGAGTAATCGTTGGCAAAATCATTATTTAGCACTTCATAAGTTTACAGTAAAGGTTTTAAAGTCTACAACTTATTGTCAAAGTATATAGTTGTTGTTCTTGTTGTCTAATGTAAGATTAAAATCCACAGCAGTCACAAGTCAAACAGTTTAAGTGAGTCTAAATGTAACATTAATAAAACAGAAATACAAGACCTTGTCCCCAAGAGCAAAACATCCCTTTAAAGAAACATCATAAAGTGATTTATAAGTGGCACAAACAGCGGCAAACAAGAATGGCAATTATGATTACCTAATATAATTTAGCAATCAAGAAATAAAAGCAAACTCCTATCTTCTGTTAATTATCTGTTATGGAAAAATCAAAAGTACTGTGTTCCGGTAACTGAGAGCCATTTGGGCTTCAGATTGGGAGAGAGGTGACGAAGTCTGAGACGCTGCAGGAGGCAGCCTAGCAGAGCCGGGGAGACGGACAGTTCTCTACTGGAGCACAGAGAGAGGTGCGGGAGAAGAAGGAAGGAGAATATTTCACTGGGAGCAGAGAAGGGTAATTGTCACATCTGGTGTGGCAAAACGAGAGTGGCAGGACGGCCTATACTGAACATCTTCAGTTAAAGCCAAGGCCGTAAGGGAATGTGGATGAGAGACCAAGGGCAGACCTTACTGCAATCCGCCAATCACCACGGAGAGCCAGTCTCCCCGTGGAGTGTCCAACCATGATGAGTACTTTACGGGCATGGAAGGAGATGGGAGCCTTTTTCTGTCCCAAGGGGTGAGAAAAGAAAACAGAACTGGGAAGCAGCCGACAGCAAAAAGGAAGGAGGTTCAGCGCAGAGGAGGTTAACTTTCAGAGCAGAAAACCTGTGGAGCCAAAAGCAGTGTCTTTGGGAGCAGAAAGCAGCTGCTTGTGGCAACAGCATGGGTGGTGGGTCTTAAAGGCACAGAGAGTATTAGAAGCCCAGAAAGGAGAGCAAGCTTACCTGATCTGAAGCAGTCAGTGTGGCAGGAACTGGGGAGCTGCCTGGCTTTAGACTGTCTTGGAGGCGGCATTATGGGAAGAAGAAACAGGGAGATACTGGGGGGGCTTACCTGATCTGAAACGCCCAGTGAGATCTGGCATGGCCAAAGTGGCAGGAGCTGTAGGGACCTTGGACTGAGGATGTTGCTGCGTGGTCTTAGCTGGGGTGGAGGTTTAAGAGAGTTTAAAGCCTTTTAAAGAGCACTCGCCTCCCTTCCTGGGTTTCGGCACCAAATATAACATCTAACATGGGGTAGCAGCAGAGACCACCAGGCTTGAGTAAAGGCAACACGGTGTGGAATTTATTGTGCCTGGGTGCAGGCAGGCAGAGAGCACCGTAAGACCATCTGCCCCAAACAAGGAGAAGTGTGTCCCTTTTATAGGGATGGGGAGAAGGCAGGGGACATTAGGCTGGAAGATTCCAATAAACGTCTGTGGTCAAAGTTTTCTAGCTGTCTTGCACCTCAGTGGGTAGAGTCCTTGGTGTCTGGTGTAAATTTTCAGGTGTCCCCATTTGTCCCCAGATGTCCCTAGGTCCTGCAAAATTTTTTGTTCTATCTTATCTCCTTCACGACATCCTGAGCTTGCTGATGACAACTTTGGGTGCTGAGCTGAATTCCCTGCAGAGAGTAATGATTCTGCTGGCAAGCAGACAGGGGGCTGGAAGAGTCAGGTCCAGTAAAAGCCTTACACTTCATTCTTGAGTATGTTCTAAAGTCTCTTTTTAATAAACCTTTTACATGAATCTTACTGACATGTCTTAAAAATTCTTTTTCCATGATGAGAGTCAGTGAACCTATGAAAGTATGGGATTGGTTCTTTATTTCAGCCTTGGTGACCTCTCAGACCCACCTCAGTGACGTTTTCTTTTGGCAAGCCAGTGGCAAGAGTTAAAAAGAGACACTGAGGGAATGACTTTGGTAAGTTCAGCCAAAAGCCTTTCATTATTATAACTTTCTTTTTCCCCATTTATCCCAACAACTTGCCCTCTGAAGCATAGTTTATCTTTCTTGCCTCCTTTTTTCTCTCTCCTCTCTATAAACTTCTAAAGCCTTGGTTTTTTTTTTTTTTTCCTTTCCAGCTGTTAGAGACTTGTAAGTCCCTAGAAAACGAGTGTGTGTACATAAAATACCAGAGAAAAGAGGTGCTTACTCCCTCTAACCAAGAACGGGAAGAGGTGTCAGGAGGCACCCTGCAGGACATGGAGCGGTCTCACGAGGTATTCCTTTAGGTAAATGCCATATCTCATGCCTGGATTGGGTGGGACTCCGAAAACCTTGCTTGCCCAGGAAAACCCAAAATAAGGATTAGGTCCCCATCCAGTATCTTGAGCAAAATTTCTCATGCAGCGCACATGGGAAACCCCTAAGACGCAGTGGAGAGAAGCAGTCCCCAGGTCACCCTGGAGAAAGTAATCCCTTAAAGCACACACTTGCAGAACCTAAACACTTTAGCCTGACGGAGGTTCTCTGAACTGCTCTTTTGATCTCTCTTTCTCTCACAAAACTGAGCAGCATAAGCTCGGTCCACCTGACGCCACAGTTCCCCTTTTTGAGTGGTTGGAAACATGTCCTAAGCCATGCAGATTCAAGTGGTCATTCCGGTGATAACTGATATTAATTATCCATAGGACCTGATGAAGTCTATAAAGGAGCCCACTGGTTTACTTTTTTCCCTTCTCTCTCCCCTAAGAAAGCTCCAATCTCATTCTTGTCCCTTCTTTCCCACTCAGACTTTCATCTGTCAGAAAACTCATGTGGGAGTGGGGAGGGGAGGTGCATGGCCTCTGTGTTTTCCCAGCTGGTAAGAGGCTCATAGGCCTGTGTGAAGGGCATCACTTCAGCACTTCCCAGCTAACTGCCATAACCTTCCTGGTCTTAGGGCCACCTGTTGAGCCCTGCTTTTATGTATTTCTTCCTGGGGCCTCTCAGGTTGCTTTTCTAGTGTTATCTTGTTTCCTTCCTCCATCTTATTTGGTTCTGATATTTTTAATGAGAATTTCTGGCCTCAGGTTTATCTCCCTATCTAAATGGGTATGTGGTATGTAGTTGCTAAGTGACATCTCCACATTTAAAAATAATTCTCTATGAGTTCCATGTGTGTGTCACAGGTCCCTAAATATGAAGATCTTTCTAATCTTTGGAGTAAATTTTTGAGTAAAACCCAACTTTTGTATACAACTTTTTGTCCTGCTTCCTGACCATTAATAAATGTTGGAATAGCTATGTGCCAAAAACAAGAATGTTTGTTCTGGAGTCGAGCCACAAATGCAACCTGCCCAAACCTGGTCAGGTCACAGATGCAACCCGCCCAAACTGTCCTTGTCAGGGCCTTATCTTTGGGATTCTGGGGTTGGTTAGGAGGGGCCTTACAGACAAGGTCACTTGGAGTTAAGTGATTATGCGAATCTAGTGCAGCAATATAGTGGCTCTAGAGTGGGAACACATACACATGCATAAGCGCATAGGTGTGAATATATATTTTTATATAATTTTCCTTTAAGTTAGTATCCCCCCCCTTTGTTTCTTTTGTACTTTATTGGAGATAGGAAGAGGGGACTATCTTGGTTTCTGATTCAGCTTCCCCAGTGCTCTGCCTGTCTACCTCCCTATTATCTTATTTAAAAGACATTATTCTATATGTGGTATTGTGTATCTCTAGATTTTTCCCTCAATAATGTATTGTAGACATCTAGCCCAGTAAAAATAGATGTATCTTACTTTTGGTAGCTACTGCATAGAATTCCTTGGTGTGGCTATATTACAATTTTTAGTCACTCCTCAGTGATGGATACATTCCGTCTGTTTCCAGTTTTTAACTATTACAAGTACACTGGAAGTGAACATTTTTGCTCACCCTACTTCCTTCAGCATATGTGATAATTCAAGGAGGAGACCTGTGGTTTGAGCATATTTTACTTGTTGATGGATACCACTAAAATGCCCATCGCATTCCTCTTTTCCAATAGATCTCAGTTGGATGTGAAGTAGTTACACTGTAATAACAAATCCCAAAAGCAGAAAGCAAAACAATTGGGTTTGACAATCAGTAGGGTGGGATAGATTTGGCATGGCATGTCTATATTTTAAAAGGAAACTCCTTTAATACAAATGAACTATTATTGGGGTTTTGCCTCAGATAACTTTGCCTCCATCTTACAGAGCAAAGGATGTCAGAGTCAAAAATTTGAATCCTCCTTCCACAAGTTGCCAAGGATTATTCTTTTCTCTGAGCAGAACAGTTTGCCCTCACAGTTCAGCTCACTTCCTTGCAAAATTCTGTACAGGGTTGAATAAGATAAGGAAGTTCCTGAGGTTCTTATTCATAGAAAAGAAACCTCAAGGCGTCTTTCTCCATATGCATACAACACCCTGTGCTTATCATACAAAAGACAAAATTCTTTTAATTATAAATTGAAGAGATACACTCCGGTTGTATAATGGGGTGCAAGTGTTCTACCACTTAGCTACATCCCCAGCCCTGAAAATGTCAAATTCTGTTGCTCCTCCTTTCTTTGGCCCTGGATCTAGGTGTGTATTGGTCAGTGTTTGCCAGAGAACAGATTTAATGCAGGACACAGAAACTTACAAGAGTACCTGACAGTATTTGCCCACAGAGTCAAATGTAGAAGATTCCAAGAGATCTGTCTGTATGTTAGATATCTGAAGAATCCAGCTGAGGGCCTGGATCCCATGGCAACGTGCTGCACAAGTCCAGGTGAAGGCCTAGAGCCCACGGCAATGTCCCACGCAAATCCAGAGCAGGAGGCCAAGGAATCCATGATGACAGACTGAACAATCCATGCCAGAAAGCCCAAGGGCTATGGCAGAGGCTAGAGATTCACACCAGCAGGCTGAAAGGCCAGTGCTGGAAGCCAAAGAATCTGCCGAGAACCAGGAGATGAGCTCAAGGTGAAGGCAAAGACCAGAGCTCCTCCCAAAAGAACAATAGCCATCCTTGGCGAAGGCAAAGACCAGAGCTCAACCAAAGCTGCTCCAAGAGAAATCAGCATAAAAATCCTCCCCTCCTGTTCTCCTTTTATATAATTCTGACAACAATCCTCAAGTGGGTCTTCTATGTCCAGAACCACACTAACTCAATTCAATTGGGCATTCCCACACAAGTTGATCTTTAATTAATTAACCACTACAAGGAGGTAGAAGTATGAAGAATATATTGTCTAAAACCAGCCTGAGATCCGACGTTTGCTTGACTTCTTGGTCCCTCAGTTTTCTTGCCTTGAAATGGGGATAATCATATCTAGGGCATGCAGTTGCAAGAATACTGGTTCAATGTAAATTGTGATTAGATAAATGGTTTTCATTAAATACAATTATCTCCTTCTTATATTCATAGTGAGGTCCCTGTCTCAAAATGAAAAATGTAGGGGGTGTGGCTCAGTGGTTCAGCAGTCCTGTGTTTAATTCAGAGAGAGAGAAAGAGAGAGAAATTAATCTAGAATTCCTCCTTTTGGAATTTTTCTGCCTCAAATTCCCAAATACAATCCTCTATTGTAGGGAAAGAAATAAATTTTATTATGAGAATAGACTTGGTTTAGGCACAAAGGGAAAAAAAAGATCAAACATCTATTGACCTATTGAATATGATGAAAACTTTACTAGTTGCTTAACTGGTAACTTATCATCTTATGAAGTACGTGATATTTATACATTAAGAAACCAACATTTGCATGGCCAGAGAACTAGGTCAAGGTTAAATGGCTAACAAGTGCTAGAACTGGAATTTCAAGTAAGTCTGAGTTCCGAATCTACCACTCTACAACCACTCCATTGCCTCTGCAGTAACCCTAAACCGATTTGTCAGTTTAAGAAGTGATTCTATAACCAAGAGGATAAAATGAATCTTCAAAAACTAGGATGTTTTGCTGGGCATGGTGGTGCACGCCTGTAATCCCAGCACTTGGGAAGCTGAGGCAGGAGGATTTCTGTGAGTTCAAGATCAGCCTGGGCTACAAAGTGAGTTCAAGGCCAGCCTGAACTGCATGGTGAAACCCTGCCTCAGAAAGACAAAAAACCAACAAACAAACAACAATAACAAAAAAACAAAGATTATTTGAAAAGATAAACTGCTTCTTCAAGCTTCTGAATGCAAGAGTGTAAACTGTAACCCAGGCCCAAGGAAGGGCAGGATTCAACACTTCTAGTCTTCCAAGTCACAGTTTGGCTAAATCTATGTATGAAAATTTCCTGGCTTGTGTTCTAGGCCTTCTATAAATTGGAGCATTTCTGTGTGTTTAAAGGGGAGGCAAACTAGCTGCTTTCCCAATTTGGCCAAATTGTACCTAAACTGTGGGGAGCGGCTGAAGCTGGAAATTGATCACACCTGTGCTCCTGTTCCACCTCCCTGGTGCGGAGGGTGAGATGGACTAGCCAGAGAACAAAGAGCAATAAAGAAGCAACAAAGAGTGGCTGAGGTGGCTAGATAAGCTGCTCCAGCCCAGAAAACCCCTAGCCCCAGGCAATCCAAGCAATGGGTTGCTGGGCAAAGGGGTGTCACGAGACACCAACTTGCTAAATGTATAAATAAACAGATCTGCTTCCTATGCTCAAGGAAAACTGAGGAGGTGCAGGGTAAGATGGCACATGCTTATAATCCCAGCACTTGGGAGGCTGAGGCAGGAGAATTACTGAGTCTGAGGCCAGTCTGGACTATATCACAAGACTGTCACAGAAAAAATATATATAAAATAAATAAATAAGACAACTGGGAAAATAAAAATGATAATCTAAAAATTGAGAACATAAAAAAGTTAAAAATTAGATCTGTAAAAAGTGAAATATATATGTCAAAAAATTTAACTGAAAAAAGCAATAAATTAAATAAAAATTTGAACAGATGGTTTTAATTTCATATTAGATACATCAAAAGAGAGTATATGTGAAATGGAATCTAGGTCGGGTGAAAGTATTTGGACTCAAGCACAAAGAGAAAAAAGGCTAAAAAAGAGGCATTGAATTATACCCTCAGTGATAAAGTATAACAAATATGGAATCAGTATCCCAGGAGAAGTGAAGAAAGGTGGCAGAAACAAGATTTGAATAGGTATAGCTGAGAATTTTCTAAAATGATTGAAAGATAACTATCCACAGATTGACAAAGCATTCCACAGGCAGCATAAAGCAATTCCCTCTTAGACAGAACAAAATGATTGCAGAAAACCAAAAATAAAGAGGAAATCTTTAAAATTAAATGATCCAAAGTTTGGGCATGGTGGTGCATACCTGTAATCCCAACGCTCTGGGAGCTGAGATGGATGGAATGCAAGTTTGAGCACAGCTTGGACAATTAGCAACTGAGTGAGACTGCCTCAAAAGATTTTAAAAAGGTGCTGGGGGTGTAGCTCAATGTGAAAGCTCTGGGTTCAATCACCAGTACCAGATGGGAAGGGGAAGAAGGGTTGAAGGGAAGGGACAGGAATAATAGGGAAAAAGAAAGAATTAAGATATGTTATGTACAAATACAAATTCCCCATGATGAATGTGATCATTATCTATGACAAACATGTACTAATAAAAAATAAATTATTTTTTTAAAAAGGCACAAAAGAAAAGCCTAGTTATCTTAAAAGAATTAATGGAAAATAATAAATATTGGTGAAGATATGAAGAAATGCAAGCTTGTGCACTGTTGGTGGAAAAGGAAAATAGTGCAGCTGCTGTGGTGTCTTAGTTACTTCTCTCTCATTGCTGAGACAAAATACCTGACACCCCAAATTAAAGGGGGAAAGGTTTATTTGGGTTGCAGTTTGTAGGGGTTTTAGTCCATAATTGGCTGGCTAAAAGGCAGGGTGGCATGGCAGACAGGCATTGCAGAGGAGAAATAGTTCATGGTGGGCAGAAGGTAGCAAAACAAGCAAGGGACAAGACAAGCCTCTTTCTGTCCCTTATATTGTATGAAGGCTACCAGGATTAGGGTGGCACCAAACCAATCAGTGGGCTGATTTATGAATCACCCACCCTTAATCCTAGCACCCTAAATCCTAGCATTGTACCATGAATCAATCACACACTCTAGATTCAGCCACCTCTGAAAAACCTCCACCTATGACCACATGAGGCTTTTGGGGAGGGACATCTAAACATAAGCCATTAACACATAAAAAACAGTTTTTTAGCACCAATTCCGCCCCTAGGTATAATACGAAGAATTCAAAGCAGGTTAATTATTAGAGAGAGAGAGCATTGTTCTCAAAAGCCAAAAGGTGAAAACGCATAAATCCTCAACAACAAATAAATAGATGAAAAGAATGAGGAATTCAAACAACAAAATATTATTCAAGGATAAAGTACTGATAAAAACCACAATGTGGATGAACCTTGTCAACTTTGTGCTCAGTGAAAGCAGATACAAAAGGACAAATGTTACGTGATTCCACTGACGTAAGCTGCATAGCACAGGCCGATTAATAGGGACAGAAACCAGGACAGCGATTACTGAATGTTCGAGGGAAGGAAAAAACGGAGTCATTTGCTAATGAACATAGTTTCTGATTGGGATGCTGAAAAAGTTCTGGAGCATTGCCAGCATTGGGAACATCTATACACTGATCATGGGAATACGAATTGATGAATTTGGAAAAATTATCATGATCTGGTAAAAGCGAATGAACAGGGCTGGTGAGATGGCTCAGTGGCGTAAGTGCCTGCCCGGCAAGCGTGAGGGGCCGAGTTCGACTCCCGGAACCCACATACGAAAAAAGGGCCGGTGATATCGCTCAGCGGCACGGGCGCCTGTTGGTGCGCGAGGTCCTGAGGTCGACTCCCCGGTACCCACAAAAAAAAAAAAAAAAAAACGAATGAACACGTACACACTCTGATTCAGCAATTCCACTCTGAAATTATCGCACGGCAACAGTTTTTGATGTGTGATCCACGGTCCCCTGCAGGTCCCCAAAATCTCTCAAGAGGCCTGTAACACCAAAATAATTTTCATAATAATTATAAGATACTATTTGCTTTTTTTTTTTTTGCAGTGCTGTCATTTGTACAGATAGTGCAGAAGCAACAGTCAGTAAAATTACTAGTACTTATATATGGATCGAGGCTGTGTCATTAGGGTACCAGTGATCTCTTCTTTACCACCATGCGCTGACAGTGAAGTAAATAAATAATACATGAAGAAGGTATTTCACTTGAGGATATCTCTGAGAAAGAAGCAAAAAGTATTTTCAATCTGTACTTATTAGTACATGTGTGCAGTACATAATGATTATATTTCTTTTGGGGAGTTGGCCCATGTACATAACATATATTAATTATTTTTCCATCCCTTTTTTTCCCTTCATACCCCCCATCTCATGGTCCTCATCCCATCTGCAAAAGAACTATTTCCATATTTTTACTAACTATCTTTTTTTTTTTTTTTTGTGGGTATCAGGGGTCGAACTCAGGACCTCATGCACCAGCAGGCGCCCGTGCTGCTGAGTGATATCACCGGCGCTTTTTTTGTATGTGGGTTCCGGGAGTCGAACTCAGGACCTCGCTCTTGCCAGGCAGGTGCTTATGACGCTGAGCCATCTCACCAGCCCTAGCTATCTTTTATTTTGCTGTATTTATGTTTTGGATTTCTCATGGAAGAGAAGCCCTCTGATATTTATGCTTGTGTGTCTGATTTATTTTGCTTAACATCGTGTTCTAAAGGTGCATCCATTTTCCTACATGACTCAATTCTTTATGGTAAAGTAGTACTCCATTGTGTGTAAATAACACATTTCCTTTATCCATTCTCTGTTGATGGACACATAAACCACTTCCAAGATTTAGCTATTATGAATTGTGCTGTTATAAACATGGGTGTGCATATATCACTGTTATATATCTTTAACTCTTTTGGAAAGATACCTAGAAGGTGAATAGCTGATTTAAATGAAATTTCTAGTTATGGCTTTTTGAGAAATCTCCATGCTGATTTCCATAGTAATTGTACTAGTTTATATTCCCTCCAACAATATAGAAGAGTTCCTTTTCCCAGCAGCCTGGCCAGCATGTTATTATTTGATTTCTTGAGGACAGACAGTCTTTTTGGAGTCCGATGGTATCTCAGTGTTGTTTTAATTTGCATTTCTCTGATGGCCAGAGACAATGAACAATTTTTCACTTATCTATTCACCATTTTTACTTCTTCTGAAAAGTGTCTGTTCATTTAAGTTGCCTGATTTTAATTGGGTCTTTTGGAGGGTTCAAATTTTTTGAGTTTATATATTCTAGATATATTAGCCCTCTGTCTGAGGAATATCTGGCAAAAATATTTTTCCCATTCTGTAGGTCGGCTCTCCACTCTGCTGTTTCCTTTGCTGTATGGAAGCTTTCTAATTTGATGTGATCCTACTTGTTAAGTCTTGATGCGATTTCTTGTGCATCTGGTCTGTGCTCAGAAAATCCTTGCATACACCTATGTCTTCAAGAGTTGTACCTATTTTATCTTCCAGCAGATTATTTTAACATTAAGTTCTTTGATCCATTTTGATTTATTTTATTAAGTAGTGAGATACATGAATTTAGATTCAAACTTCTGCATGTGGATAACCAGCTTTCCACCATTTATTAAACAGGCTACCTTTCCTCCAGTGTATGTTCTCTTGTGGAATTTATCAAATCACCTTCTACTCGCTATAAATTCATCATTTGTTGCACTCGTAGAGGGGATTTCTTGCAGTAAATCACTGCGATTTCCTGGCTTTTTTCACACCTTATAGCTTTGCTAATGCTGTCACCTGCCAGCTGTTTCTCATTCAACCACATTAACAAAAGTTTTTCCACCTCAGCACTTCTGTCCTCTACTTGGTTAACATCATTACTACTTTTCCAATATCAGCTCCTTTGATGGCATATTTATTCTTCAAAATTGTTGAGATTGTCAACTTCACCATCCAGTATTCTGAGGGCAGATCAGTCACACAAATATCACACTCATGCTTTTCTAGTTTCCTTCTTCAATTCAATGGCTCTTTTTGGCTCTTTTTTTTTTTTTTTTTTTTGTGGGTACCGGGGGTCGACCTCAGGACCTCGCGCGCCAGCAGGCGCCTGTGCCGCTGAGCGATATCACCGGCCCCTTTTTTCGTATGTGGGTTCCGGGAGTCGAACTCGGGCCCTCACACTTGCAAGGGAGGCGCTTATGCCGCTGAGCCATCTCACCGGCCCACAATGGCTCTTTTCTTCAAAAACTTTCTTCTTACCATTCTTTCTCTGAATTTTGTTGTTAGCTTCATTATTGCCCTGCACATTCTTGTTACCTTCATTGCCACTCTGCACGCTCTTGTCATCTTTGTTACAGCTCTGAACTTTCTTTTCACTGCCACGCTTGCTCTGAACTTTCTTTTCACTGCCACGCTTGCTCTGCACTTTCTTTGGAGCCGTGCTGAACTAATACTATACAGTCCTGTATGTGCTAAAAAGTACAAAATAGTTTCACAGCAAGTGTGCCCAGGTCTGTCTGCAACCATGATCTCAACTAGAGGGACCCGCGACTATGTGTCAGAGCTGGGAAGTGGCCGCATTTGTGTTTATGCAGGGAGATGCTTCAGTCACGTTCATCACCCAATGCAGAGTTCACAAATGGAAGCAAAATTTTCCCAAACACTTCCACTCATGCACTGAATTATTCACAAACAGAAGTATTCATGAACCGAGATATTACTGTAATTGCATTGATGTTTATCTGATCTTTTATGTCCTATATTGTTTGTTTTAATAAACTTAGGAGTGTCGGTGTTTGTTCCATGGATGTTTATAATTGTTATATCTTCCTGTCGAATTGCTCCCTTAACCAGTATGTAGCGACACTCTGTGCCTCTTCTGATCAGTTTTGACTTGAAGTCCACTTGATTTGGTTTTTTTTTTTTTTTTTTTTGTGGGTACCGGGGGTCGACCTCAGGACCTCGCGCGCCAGCAGGCGCCCGTGCCGCTGAGCGATATCACCGGCCCCTTTTTCGTATGTGGGTTCCGGGAGTCGAACTCGGGCCCTCGCGCTTGCTGGGCAGGCGCTTAAGCCGCTGAGCCATCTCACCGGCCCCAGTCCACTTGATTTGAAAAGAAGATAGCTACTCCCGCTAGATTTGAGGTTATCATTGCATGGAATATTGTTTTCCATTCTTTGAATTTTAGTCTATGAGTTTTTTGCATTAAATGTGTTTCCTGAATACAGCAAACTGCAGGATTTTGTTTCTTGATCCATTCTGCCAATCTGTCTTTGACAGAGGAATTGAGACAACTCACCTCGAGAGTTACTATTGAAAGGTATCGATTTATTCCTGTCATTGCATTATTTTCCTGTTTCTGATTCCCTATTTTTCCCTTCTAGCTAAGTGCTCACTCTGGCTGGTATATTCATTCTATGGGATATTTTGGCATGGTTGGCTTTGATGTCTTTTCATAGGATATCCCTGAGAACTTTTTGGAGTGCTGGTTTGGTGGTCATGAATTTCTTTAGGTGCTTTTTGTCACAGAAATGTTGCATTTCTCCATCAATTTTGAAAGACAATTTTGCAGATTATGAGTCTGAGTTTGAAGTTGTGTGTGTGTGTGGGGGTGGTGCTCTAAGATTTGTGTTGAGAAGTTTGCTGTAATTCTAGTGGATTTACCTTTATAAGGTAACACTAACAATTTTTAAGATTCAATCCTTATGTTGGAGTTCTGGGATTTTTACTGTGATGTGTGGTGGAAAGGTTCTCTTCTGATCATAGCTATTTGGGGGTTCTACATGCCTCATTTATGTGTATGTTAAAATTTTGTCTGTATTTGGAAAGTTTTTTGCTATTATTTCTATAAATGGGTTTTTATGCCATTTGTGCTGTCTTCTGAGTTTTTACTAATTCCAATTAATTTTAGCTTAGTTTCCTTTGTGGAATCTAGCAGCTTTTGGATCCACTTTTCATGTTCTCTTGTTTTTTTTAAAGATATCATGAATAATTCAGCACCAACCTCAGCCCTATCTTTTAGTTCCAACACTCTGTCTACACACTGGTCATGTCTGCTGCCCCTAATTTTGACAGAATTTTTAATCTCCTGAATTTTTGTCTGGTACCATTTCATGGATTCTGATTCTTTTCTATGCTGGGAATTCATTTTCTGTAGGCTTTGTTTGGCTCAGCTAGCTTTTTATTAGTGTCTTCTGTAGACTTCTTTTATTTATTAGGTCCAATATCTGCTTAGTTATACCCTCTTTGAGCTCATTAAGCACTTTACTGATCTGGTTTTTAAAAAATCTCCTCTGTTATTCTATTGAATAATTCAGCTGTGTGGCTTTTGAGTTCCTCCCCCTTGATGCCCTGGATCAGTTTTGGAGGACTTGGAGTTTGGGGAGGCATTTTGTTGCTTCGTGGCCTCATATTTCTGTTATTGTTGTTGTTTTCACTAAGGTTTGCAGGTTGATTATACTCGAAGACTTCATTGCTAGTATGAAGACCTCCTTAGTTAGTGTCTTTTCAGTGATGCACTCTAGGCATGGGTAATTATACCAAGGTAATGTACCAAGATCTAATCACTTCCATTTATTTGGGAGGCTGCAGTTTATTTTTCCCAGCACCTAGTTCTCCAGGAATGGGTCACATGACTGTTAATGACACAAAGGCAACCCAGGAATTGGCATAGAGAGAAAACCAATTACTAGTAACAACTATGCCACCTTGGCATTGGCAACGAAATCAGCAAAGACAAAAAAAAAAAAAAGAAATCAGCAAAGACAAACTGGATATTGACATACCCTAAGAACCAATAAAGTACTTCTCTTAACCACAGAAAAGAGATCTCTAATTATAATATAAGCACTAAGATAAATCAAATATTAACATACTGTAAATACTAAATTCAACAGCTGTAGCTTCAGAAACAATACACCAGTATTCAACAGTAACGGCATAGGGTTAATGATCTAAAGATTCATAAAGTTCAGTGGTTATACTAGTAAAGATACAGGGAGAATGAAAAAAGTAAAATTTGAGAAATTAATTTTTGGAGAATAAGAAAAAAGAGAGAAAACTTACATAGGGGATCCTATTGCAGAGTAAAAGGAAATTGATGGTATTAGAAAAAAGTAACAGAAAAAAAAACAGAATAAGAAGAAAAATAGCAAACTAAAGGAAAATATGAAGAAACAGTTGTTAAAAGGTTAAAAAAAAAAAAAAAGGAGAAAAATCCTCCCCCAAAAAATAATCAGTGAAAGAAAGGGAAAAAAAAATTTTTTTTAAATAGCATTCTCTTTTCAAGATCTGGAGTCTTGGAACCCAGCAAGTCATGATTTTTTTCCACTTAGCTCTATGGCCTGTGGGTTTGTGAGTCCCCCTATGTCAGAGGCCCCTCTGTCCATACACCCCCGGACTGTAGCAACCATCCCAGCGAGGGCATGTCCTTGCTCGCCTTGGTAGATGGGGAAAGCAATCACACCAATGGTGTCTGCTGGGTGTAGGCTGTAGGGTGGGGGTTCAAGCCGACTACTGGACTTAATGCCAACACTTTCAAATCTAGCCACTGATGGCAGCTGCAGTCATGGGGCCTGGCTTTTCGGTATGGAAAGAAAGGCGTGTGTCCTTCCTTTCCTGGGCTTAAACTTCTCAGTGGGGTCTATGTCCAGCCCTCACCCTCTCCACATCTGTCTTTTGTGGCTGTCTTTCACCTAGTCACCTTGCAAGGGTGACACTGGAAGCCCTGAAGTGGAGTTGTTCTTTAGCTATTTTGTGGCTCATGTCTTAAACAATTAACCCCTTCCCAAAATGGCACCCGATTAAATACACTCTGGCAATATTGTGGGCACTTCACTGGGTTTCTTCTCTAATTCTAACCTGTTGTGAAGGAGTCACTTTCAGCATAAAACCCCACACAGTTTTTGTAGCTTTTGTAGTTTTTGTGGGCTTTTCTTGGGGCTAGTGCTGCCGCCCATAATTTCTGAATCTGCCAACCCTCTGAGCTTATCTTCATTCCCTGGGCATTGTCTTCAGCTACGATCAGGTTGATCAAATGGCTGGTGGTTCTTCTGTTCCCTGCCAAGAAGAAACAAAATGCAGAGCCAGTTCCGAGTCAGTGAGTGGCTGGGGACAGGGCATGGACTCCACAGGCATGAACTTGGTTGAGGGCCAATATGTCGCTGCATCATTCACCCACATGGTGCAGCTGCATCATTTGCTGAAGTAAGTTTCTTAATTTGATATAGTTTTGGGCAAGTGTCTGATGTTTCTGTGATGAAATTAGAAAGAGATGATGAATCAGACACTGCCACAGTCTGGTTCTTTCACTTGGGTATGCAACTGTTTGAGTTGTGAGTTCAATTAGCTGGGCTTTTTAAAAAGTGAGACACCAGTTTTACTCTAATGGTCTTGTCCATAATTTCTGAATCTGCCATCACTCTGGGCTTATATTCATTCCCTGGGCATTGTCATCATCCATGATCAGGTTGATCAGTTGGCTAGTGATTTTTCTCTTTCCTGCCAGAACTACTGGCAGGAAAACTAAAATTATTAAAATTTGAATATTTTGCAGATGATTTCTTGAAGGTCAATGTAGTAAGTTTATCACTTCAAGAAAAAACAACTGAGAAAAGTTTCTGCCAATGACAAAATTTTAATATTTCAAGCTAAAACTAGAATTTGGGAAAATTTGTATCCACCACTGTGAGCTTGACGACTTTTTTTCAGACTATTATAATTTTTTTATGACTGAGCTACTGTAAATCCACAAGCAACGGTTCAGA
Organism: Erethizon dorsatum; assembly: GCA_028451465.1. Taxonomy (NCBI): domain Eukaryota; kingdom Metazoa; phylum Chordata; class Mammalia; order Rodentia; family Erethizontidae; genus Erethizon; species Erethizon dorsatum. Next base: position 125,885,563 of record CM051827.1, on the reverse strand, counting down.
CAGAGTACTTCTGAGGTGTTTCACCTCTCTGCACCAGATGCCACCTGCCTCAAAGGGAAGGAGGACTCCTTACTTCTGCCCAGGCATCAGGAGACGGGGCCATCACTGCTGAGCACCAGCAGCAGCGGGAACAGGCATCCCAAGGTGTTTGGCATAGGAATCACTGGTGAGCCTGACGGAGGTTTGCAGGGTGAAAGGGTTGGCACTGAAGAAATCCCTGGCATCAAGTTGGTGCTGCTAGTAGGTATACTGTCCCCTGCCATGTTGATGAACCCACTCAAACCTGGTCCTTCACAACACTATGGAAATAGGGGTGTTCCATGGCCTCTCTTTCAGTAAGCTGTACGTTGGTCACACTGCAGCAGCTTATTCAAGAAATCTAAGGCTTCAGTGGGGACAAGGTGCTAGTTTTCACTGTAGACAAAGTGTTCTCATCACTTATGAGAGTGTCTGCCCAAGATATCACTGAAATGGGGATCCAATTCAATACTGTATTTGTCAATCTGGTCGTATAAATCTTCTGTCCCCAGAACCTTGGTTATCCTCACCAACTGATTGTAATTGTTATGTCTATGGAAAAATGACTCCTTCTAGAAGATCATACTTGCCAGAATACAACCCAAACTCTGCACATCCAAATTATAATCATACATCTAATAGTCTTCAAGTAGCTCAACACCTTCGAAGTATCAGGAAGAAATTCAAACACTATATTCTTGACCAGGATGATAAAATTCAACCAAACCCCAGTCTATTAGCCGCAGCTTCCTATGCTTATGATCAACCATGACATTATGGGGCTTCACATTTCTCTACATCATTCTCATACCGTGACAATAATCCAGGGCCTTCAGAATTTCGTTTGCACAAAATTGAGTATCATAGTCTGTTAATGTCTGGTGCAATCACTTCAAGTCTGTGTTCTTTACATGTTCAAAAGAAAAGGAGGGCGTTCATGATACAGGGTCCTTTTAATGTCTGCCAATGTGACGATGTTGGAGCCTCTCTCATATTCTCTAAAATCTTTATTTAATGCTTAATTTTCTACTTTTCTACTGGCTTGAGAATTTTAACAATTTCTTCATTATTTGTGATGTTGATGGCTTCAAATACCTCACTCTTTTTAGCCCTGTCTAATTTTTGAAACAGTTGGTAGTCATCTGGATTTCCTTATTCCACCACACATCCCTCATAATCCCAGTACCGTCCACGTCTATGCATTAACATCTGCGTGAACTCTGGCCCTGCCTGGCATGGGTCCTAACACATCAGGCAGGCCGGTGCACAAAGCTGAACTCGATGTCTGAAGAGCTGTCACACACATGTTCAGGGGCAGCTGGGAGTAAGACCTTGTTTCGGACCTGTTTTCATCAGACTGTGGTGGAAGCCACAGCTCCCCTCTCCTCACACAAACAATATGGTGTCAGCTGAGGAGGAGACACAGGGGTTGGCCATGAACCACAGGGACCAGTGTGAGGCTGAAGCCGAGCCTCACAACTTCTTAATACTTCAACGCATCGCTGATGAGATCGACAGTGATATCAGCAAATGTGACTTTTTAAAAATATTACATAATGAAACATGTTAACTTTTTTTTGTGTGTGTGTGGGTACCGGGGGTCAAACTCACGACCTCGCGTGCCAGCAGGCGCCCGTGCCGCTGAGCCATCTCACCAGCCCAACATGTTAACATTTGAAGATCTGAACAGCTCAGTAAACTGTTTTCTAAACGTCCAAGCTATATTTATCAAGTCACAAAAAAGTAAAAAGTGCCTTTTGAAACATGAAATCAACCAGGAACAGTTCTCAGAGTTCACTAAGTACCTTCAGATTCCACAATGCAGCTTTTAACAAACTACTGCTTGTTAAATTTTGGTGTAGTGTCAAAGGTACTATTACTATGATCTCTTTCTACTCATTACACTTCTGATATCAAATCGCTTCTAATTCCACACCAGGCATATCTCTAATTCTCTGTAGACACCAACTGGGTGTACTACAGTCTTATTCAGTTCTAACACTAGCTACTGGGAGGTAGTGCAAACTCCACAAGTTAGGGGGCAGTCCTAAATCACAAGTAGTGGGTCCTTAAATTGTGTTTCTATCTTTTATCAATTCAGATAACAAACATATTTGTAAAAACATAAAACAACAGCACTTGGGAGGCTGAGGCAGGAGGATCTCTGTGAGTTCGAGGCCAGCCTGAACTGCATAGTGAGACCCTGTCTGAAAAAGACAAAAACAAACAACAAACCGTAAAATGATACCACACTTCTCACTAAATTTTTCTTGTGAAAAATAGAATTAATTTTCATTAAAAACTTAATTATGTGGGAGGAGGGCAAGACCAGGGGCTGATGGGGGTAAAAATGATCAAAATATGCTATGTGCATGTTTGAATCTGCCAAAATGAAACCCATTAATCTGAATGACCAATTTTGTTATTTTGAAATTAATCAATATGTTTTAGATATATGTTTGAGTTTCTAATATGATAAATATTGATAGATATATCTGGTGATATGCTGGCAAACTGTCTCTCTGAAAAATATCTGATGGTTTTGTAGGGTTTTGCTTTATCAAAACTTATTTATCTGTACAATCATTTTAATGAAATTTCTCATGTTCTATTTTACAATAAAAGCTATGAAAAATAAAATTATACAGAATATATGACTCCTTTGACTTTTTATTGGAAAGACATCCTTCCTTCTTAGCTCTAACCATCCCCAGACTTTGGCCATCCCTAAATAGAGTTTCTTTCCTACTCACTGGTACATCTCCCATGTTCTTTTATTACCAAGTGCTTAGTTTTAATGTGAATCCAATAGTTTCCTGGAATTCTTCTGCTTTTGTTTAAAGGTCACTAGAGAAAACTCCCTGAATTGCCTTTGGAAACCAATGTCTTCATTGGTAACAAGCAAGACAAACAGCACACAGGCCTGCTTCTTTACTCTAACTGTATGTTATGGACGTCTGATAGTCTTTCGTAACAGCTGAAGAGTATTTCCTTACAAGAGTGTGCCAGCCCTCTGTTGATGAATATCTAAGTAGCTCCAGATTTTGTCCCCTAATGAATTAGCAAGATAATGGCATTTGTCCTGTTGAACTGGTCTCTATGGGTTGGGGCCTATGTCTGGTTACTAGTATGTTGCAGCTCCACCTCAGCACCCATGACATAGAATATGGAATGCTGTAGAAGGAATGAATGAGGAATGAGTAGAAGAATCATACTGTACTAGCTGCAAGCACAGATATGAGTTTTCATGACATAGGTGTAGGCAGAGGTTTCATGAACAAAACCCAGACTGCACGGGAAATACTACAAAGAATCAACAAATGGGATCTCACCTTATTAAAAAGCTTTTGCGCATGAGAAACCACCAACAGAGTGAAAAGACAACCCACAGAGTGGGAGAAAATTATAGCCAGTTGTCCCTCAGACAAAGGACTTCTATCTAGAACATATAAAGAATTGAAAAAAATCAGACCCCCCAAATTCAAAGACACAATCCAAAACTAGGCATCTGAGATGAATACACACTTCTCAGCTGAAGAAATACAAATGGCAAATAAATACATGAAAAAATGTTCAAAGTCATTGGTCATTTGAGAGATGCAAATTAAAACAACACTGAGATTCTGTCTCATCCCAAAAAGAATGGCTATCATCAAGAAAACAACCAATAACAAATGCTGGCGGGACTGTGGGGAAAAAGGAACCCTTCTCCACTGCTGGTGGGAGTGTAGACTGGTGTAGCCACTGTGGAAATCAGTGTGGAGATTTCTTAAAAAACTAAGATTAGAGGTCCCATTGGACCCAGCTATTCCCCTTCTGGGTATTTTCCCAGAAGAATTAAAAACATCATACCACAGCGATATATGTTCACCCATGATTACAGCAGCACAATTTGTAATAGCTAAATCTTGGAAACAACCCAAATGTCCATCAACCGAGGAATGGATAAAAAAGATGTATTTTTTTATATAATGGAGTACTACTCAGCCATAAAGAAAGATAAACTTGAGACTTATAGGAAAATGGATGCAACTTGAGGCCATACTCATAAGTGAAATAAATCAGACCCACATGTGTAAACATTGTATTGTCTCACTAGTGTGAGAATCTAAACGAGTAAACAAGATCCAAAATGTACAATAGATACTATGAATAGGGAAGAAAACGTTCTAAAGAAAAGAAAAACTGTGATGAGAGAAAGGGGAAAGGAAGGAAGGGAAAAGGAAAAAAAAAAAAAATATATATATATATATACACAAGACAATTAAGATGCTTATACAGCTGGTTTCTCTTGGTTCATTGAGGGGAAAGTTTTGTGCTAATAATTTCCTGGACAATGTTTCATGCCTATGTCTTATACTCTGAACAACTACTGTGAATATAACAATGTGAAATGTGTTGATCATTTTTACTCTCCTACTAGCCTGTTTTGAAACTCTGTTTTATTGCTATTTTTTACTTTTTTCTGTTTAAAAAAAAGGCAGGTTACAAAAACAGCACAAAGAGCCAGACCCCGTGCATAGAAAATTATAAACACAGGCACAGAGCAAGTATCTTAATAGTCACCAAAATGGGAAAGATAGTACTCTCTACAGAGAATATTACACTTTTTTTTTTTTTGTGGGTACCGGGGGGTCAACCTCAGGACCTCGCTCGCCAGCAGGCGCCCGTGCCGCTGAGCGATATCACCGGCCCCTTTTTCGTGTGTGGGTTCTGGGAGTCGAACTCGGGCCCTCGCAATTGCCGGGCAGGCGCTTAAGCCGCTGAGCCATCTCACTGGCCAAGAGAATATTACACGTTTGAGGAATTTTCTGTCTACAATGAACTTTTTGTAATTAGTTTGTCATTTTAACAAAAATAATAAAACTAGGGCTGGTGAGATAGCTCAGCAGCATAAGCGCCTACTGGCGCATGAGGTCCTGAGTTCAACCCCTGGTACCCACAAAAATAATAAAACTAATGTCACAAAATCAAAAAAAAAGAGTCTTCATGGAAACCTCTTAGTTTGAATTGCAGACAGTAAGTGAAGGGAATCTATTGAAATCCCAGATGTCTCATATAGTAGCAATGTGACTTCAGACAGCTACTTAATCTCTCTTTGCTTCAGTGATCTCATCTATAAAATGGGTACACAATGGCACCTTCCTCAGAGCGTTGCTGTGAGAGAACACACGTAGAAGTCTTAGAACTGGCCTTTACACCAGCACTCATTGTTTATGTAGTAGTAGAATTCAACTCACCACCCCCCGGCTACCAAAGAAAGAATTCAAACCACCTCAATTGTAAAAATGCATCAAGAATGATGCCCATCTCGAGAGGAAAACAGAAACCAGGGCCTTTCATTACTGCTTTTGAGGTGGTAGTTGTTGGTTTGATTTGGTTTTGTGGGGTCAATTTTACTCCTGAAGAATCAGCTGTTCTTTTATGAAGAGTATTTATACACAGAGTCTGTCACCATGGAGACAGTCAACATAGAGAATCCAGGGTCACATCACTGTCCCTGGAGGCTGTAAGTGAACTCTCAGGGCTTTTTTATCCTCTGATGTTAGAAGAGTGCCATCCACTGCCCAGTCAGTAGGGTGACTGGGAAGAGAAAAAAGGTGCCTCAAACCGAGTGACTTCATAGCACTTCTCCCTTCCCCAGAACCTGTCCAGGCATAGGACCTTGGGGCGATCTTATCATGTTTTCAACTGCGCTAAATGCACAGTCACTCTCAACTCCAAGCTGGCAGATTGAGAAGAAGTATTCAACTACTGTCCTTACTGGAAACTGGGTGGAAGAGAGGAGGAAGGTAAGGAGGAAAAGACCAAGGTGGACCAGATGGAAAACTGACAGATATAGGAGTAAAGTTTATTATTGTTTTCTTTTTTCTTTCTTTTCTTTTCTTTTTCTTTTTTTTTTTTTTTTTGGTGTGTGTGTGTGTGTGTGTGTGTGTGTGGTTCCACTACTGGGGATTGAACCCAGGGTCTTCACACTGAGCAACATTCCCACCCCTTTATTCAAACAATTTTTTTGAGACAAGTTTCACCAACTTGCTAAGTTGTCCTGGCTGGGCTCTAATATGCAATCTTCTTGCCTCGGCCTTCCAGAGTGCTGGGATTACAGGCATGCACCATCATACTCAGCTTCATTCCTATTTTCAACTCAAAGGCAGCTAGGGAATTTGTGTTCTACATAAGGCACATTGAAGTAATCATCTAGGTCCTTGGTATATTTTGAAAATACAGTGCCATAGTGGAGGTGTCAGTGTAGTTCTGTTTCTCGGTACCATTACCAATGGAAAGTTTCCAGGCATCTGGATATTCCCTGTCCCCAGTTCTTTTATGCCTTTATTTGAATATCATCTCCACTCTCCCTGGCCAATCCCTTCCCAGAATGTGGCACTTGCTGAGGAGGGTGTGGCTCTCCCTGCACTGATGTCCAAGGATGTGATACTGTTCTTTAGGACTTGCTTCAAAATCCTGCCCTACCTGTGTATTTTACTTTTTACTTTCAAACCAGACATCATAAAATGGAAGGATATTCCCTGTTCTTTGATAGGCAGAACCAAAAGAGAGAAATGCCCGTACTTTCAAAACTAAGATACAGATTTAATGTGATCCCAATCAAAATACCAACAGCTTTCTGAGAAGTAGAAAAAATAATTCAGGAACAATTACAGGCTTGGAGGTATGTGCCTGTAATCCCAGTACTCAGGAAGCTGAGGCAGGAGGATTGGCATGAGTTTGAGGTCACTCACTATGAGCTATATGATGAGTTCAATGTCAACCTGAACTACAAGACAAGACCTTGTCTCAAAAAAAAAAAAAATCATAAGATTCATATGAAACCAAAAGAGTCCCAGAATAGTGAAAGCAATCCAGGGTAACAAGAGCAAAGTAGGAGGCATCACAATCCTGGATTTTAAGTTATATTACAAAGGTACAGTGAAAAGTAACTAGATAATAGGAAATAGGGAGATAAATCTTTGGCAAAAGGGAAGGGGACAAAGAGATAGAGGGAGTGGAAGGGAGGGGAAGGGAAAGGAATAAAAAAGTTAAGATAAGTTATGTACTATGTACTACAAACATGTACTAATAAAAAATAAAAATAAATAAAATGGGGATGATGATAGCCATTTCATGTCCTGAAACAATAAACAAACAAAATGGAGAATAGGCTCTTGGTGTTCCTTTGTGCTTATCATTGGAAAATACTTTGCCTCAACGGGCTTCCTCAAAATTGAATATCTTCATTTGCGCCCAGCTAGACTTAACCATTTAAAGTTTTGCAGGGACATCCAGACATCTTCGCGTCTTCTTGGGAAACGGGCAAGAAAAAGGGAGAAGAAAGACTGAGCAGCCTTGGTGAAGGGAAGAGTACAAAAGGTTGATGGCAATGTCTAAGAACCCAAAAAGACTGTTTTCATAGAGGACATTAGTGGGCACCACCTTTCTGGCCAGACATGGTCTGTGGCCATCATTAACTCCAGCTGCCTTTGGCCTTGCTGGGGGAGCAGGTAGTATGAGGGAAGTTTCAAGGACCAGAAGGACTGGCTGAGCAATGAATTCAGGTGCCTTTGGATGATGCAGTACTCAGGGATATTATGAGCTGGTCTTACACAGAGAGAACACTGCATATGGAATGGAGGTGGAATGATGTTAGGATGTTGGGCTAAGAAGTTCACAACCTAGTTCCCCATGGGCACATTTTTTTAAATGGCTAAAATGTTATAGGAGCTTTGAAAACAGTCAAAGGTCTGTAGCAACAGTTGATTGTTCAGTCAAGAAAAGGGCACATTCAAAATGATTGACATTTCAAGGAAGGGTTTATTTGTTCTATACCCATCCCCTCCTCAGCAAAGCATAGCGTAGTCTGTAATCTGAGGAATGTGGCAGCCCAGGTCCTAGTCCTCTCCCTTAAATCCAAAGGAGGAAGAGCAATTCTAACCTTTCTGGGCTGCCTGAGAAGATGGTCTCCATTTCTCCTAACTTGGAGCTCCGATGGGGAAAATGTGGCATGGCTAAGACCCCAGGATAGGAGGAGGCATGGGGGGCAGTAGCAGGCACAGCTAGTAAAAGCCACCACAGGACGACAGATTTGTAAATGTCTGGGATAAAAGATTATGCATAGAGGAATACAGAACATCTGAGGCCCAAAGAAGAAGCAGGGGTGAGACTCATGAAATATTAAGACAATTAAAAAGAAACATACGTAGGAAAACCTGGACAAAGCACACACATACTTAGGCAAGAAGTATGCCAGCAAAGGCCTGAGAATATTTTCAACCTTCATGATGGGTTGACCACAGGCTTAGAACATGACCTGCTCATTAGAAAGGTCTTTCCTTGCACAAATCCAATCTACGGAGACTGGGAGAGTTAGTGGATTCCCCCTCTCCACCCACAAATGCTTAATCTTCAACAACAGAAAATTCAGTAGGAATATAAACCAGAAAGCGTAGTTCAGCCAAAGGAAAAAAATAAAATAATAGAAACCCTCTCTGAAAAATAACACAAACATCAAATTCCTAGTAAAAAGACTTTAGGACAACTCTCTTCAATTTGCTTAAAAACTAAAGGAAAGCACATTCAAAAAACTAAAGTAAAACAAGGAAACAGTATTTGGACAAAGTGAGAATACAAGAAAAAGAGACAAATAACAAAATTTAAAACTGAGAAGGCCGGGGATGTAACTCAGCAGCACAAGTGCCTGCCTGGCAAGCACAAACTGAGAATCACAAAACATTAATTGAAAAATTTAACTGATGTGTTCAACAGCAGATTGGAAAAGGCAGAGGAAAAAATCACTAAATGAAAACAGTGAACAGAGCTTAAGGAACTTATGGGTCACCGTCAAACATGTCAATATATGTATTAAGGGAATTCCAGGAAAAGAAGAGAGCTAAAAGGGCAAAGAGACTGTTTCAAAATATAATGGCTGAAAACATCCCCCATTTGAATAAATGCATGGCTTTATAAATCAAAGATGGCCAATAAACTCTAAACAGGATACATGTAAAGAAATCCACTTTGACACACATCATAAGCAAATCACTGAAAACCAGAGACAAAGAGAGAATCCTGAAAGTGCCAAGAGAAAAGTAGTCTGTCATGTAAAAGGAATCTGCAACAGGATTATCAGTATGTTTTGAGCAGGAAATTTGGAAGCTGGAAGTTAGTGGGATGATAGATTTTAAATACTAGACAAAAACTGTCAACTGAAAATTCTAGATCCCACAAAAGTGTTCTAAATGATGAAGAAATTAAGACATTTCCAGATAAATGCAGGCTGAGGGAATTCATCACAAACAGACTTGCTTTACAAGGTGTACAAAATCGAATGTTTAAATTAAAATTAAAAGATGTTAGCAACTTAAAGCCACAGAATACCAGAGCTCCAAATTATGTGAAGCAAAAATGGACAAAATTAAAAGGAGCAATAGATTCCTGAACAATAATAGTAATATTTTTTAATACTAGGTAGAACAACCAAATATAAAAGACCAATATAAAATAGACGACCAATATAAAAATAGGAGACTTGGGCCAAACTGAACCATTTTGACCTGATGGATACGTATGCAACACTCCACTTGACAACTGTAGAGTATACTTTTTTCTCAAGTGCAATATGGGGACAGAGGTTCAGTTTTGGATGAGAAAATTCTGGAGACAGATGAGGGGAATGTTTGAACAACAATGTGAATGTTCTTAATGCCTCTGAACTGTTCACTGATAATGGTTAAAGCTGTAAATATTTAATATTACATCATATTGAATTTTAAGAGGACATGATATAGTGAAAACAGAGAGAGAGCATGGAGTTGGGAAAAGTGAGGAACAATGAAGAAAAGGAAAAAGAAGAGAGAAGTAAGTGAGAGGACCGTGGAGAGAGAAGATGCGAAAGGAAGCAGGTGAGGGCCATGAGAAGGTGGCCAGGACAGCCCGAGGCAGTTTCCGGGATGCAGATGGCTGGCAACCAACCCCTGAAGCTTTTCTCAATCCTGCAGGATGTCCTGGTTTGTATTTACCTTTGTCTGCCAATCTTTTGATGACCCAGAAAGTGAGAGACAGACACACCAGAAGTTTGAGGACAGTGGCATCTCAGAGGTGCTCCTAAATATTTTGTCTTTTCAGTTCACCAGAGATACTGAGAAGGTCCCGCAGAGCATTCACAGAAAGGAATATGTCCCCTTCCCAGGCCACAAGCCGGACCAGATCTCCAGGTGGTACGGGAAGAGAAGAGTTGAGGTAAGAGGGAACAGTGGCCCCACACAGAGGCGTGGGGCCTCCTGAAGTTCATGACACACAAGCCATCGTCTTCCAGGCTCAGAACCTCTTGGGCAAACAGGAGCAGTTTCATGAACATCCTCCCCGCAGGGTATTCCCACGGTGTTACCCTATCACTGCTTGTGTGAGTGGGTGAAGTTTAATCTCAGGGTGGTAACAGCCCTGTAGGGAAAAGGGGTCGATAGTTAGGGAAAGAATAAAATAATGGCCTCATTAGGCTTTATTAAAGACTTTAACAGAAAATGTTACTACAAGTGGCTTTTGCCTCTGCAGTTATATTCAAGTGATTAAAAGGACAAAGGTAGAGAAAGAGAGAGAAATCAGACCTAGAAAGGCACTAGGTAGCACAATTAACATAAGAATTTACCAGAGGAAGAGCTGACAGACAAAGCAGAGGGAAACCAGAAGCATAGAAACCAGACTAATCGCTCTCTCCCCTACTTCCAATAAAATGCAAATGAGACAAGGGGAGACCACCTAACTCTTATTTAGTATATAAAAATATACACACCTACACCTATGCATATATATATATATACACATATATATATATATATATCTATGCCAACTCTAAGCTACCCTTCTATAAGCGCCCCCAACTTATGCATCACAAAAAAGCAGGAAAGAGTTGAACAAAGTCCACCAAAAGGAATGTGCATGTAGGCAAAAGTGCCCAAAGACAGCCAGAGAGCCAATCAGACTGTGACAAGTTTCAGGTACCCACACAGAGGGAAGGGTCTCTAGTCCTACTAAAAGAAGCCAGGGACAAGTGCTTAGGGGAATCCATCTTTCTGGAACCTCCTACCCCCTCTTTGGGGCAGGTTTCTGTCTTCTGATTTCTCCTTCTTACAAATAAAGCATCTTCCTTTCTTAAACGCTGTCCCTTTCATTCATTACTGATGCTGAGTTTATGATACCAGCTAGCTGCTCATCCCAGCAGTGCTCACCCTGGATGTGACAAAAACATGTTCCCTTTCATAAAACTCATTCAAAAAATATTCCTCAATGTCTTACAACAAGCTTTTGAATCCAGGCTCTTAACCTGTCTTTTTTTACCTGTAAACTGCACTTCCTCCATCTTCAGAAAGCAATAGCATTGGTGGGGAGCATGTCTCCACTTCAAACACATGTAGATGACTTGCGTGGTAACCTGACAGACAGTGAGAATATACATCCTAGAGCACCCATCTTGAAGACACCTCTTTAAATGCACTCAATTCTGGTTCATGCATCTCTTGTTTCTCTGAGCATCCGCGCTCAGCTCTGGAGCGAGTTCTATTTCTCTCGCAAGCCCTTCTTGTGTCTCTTATACGATGCATCCTGAAAATTCTTTTTCTGCGATGAGTCAGTGAATCTGCAAACTTATTCTACAAAAAGAGTGGATTAAGGTCTTTATTTCAGCCTCCAAGGCCCCCAGACCCAACCAGATGACATTGCCAGGAACAACAGGTAGAGCTTCCTCCTCCGCTGCTGCTCTTGGTGCCTCCTGCCTGGTGCACCCCGGGAGAGTGAATTTATGGGTGCTAACCCACCGGGCACAGTTGTGCTCTAACCCACCACACTCCAAAGAATCCTGACAGGCTTCTTTCGCCAGCCTGTTGCTCTCAGAGGCTTCTCTGTCCCCCCTCTGCCACCCCACTGACCCCACACCTGCTGAATCTCAGAATAGTGGCAGGGTGGCACCCAGTAAGGTGGCAGGGACCTGTCAGAATCCCAGCATTTTACAGCTGGAAAGGACCCAAGGGGATTATTAAGATAAGTGCCCAGAGGGGATGAGTGTCTCTTCCAAAGATTTATGGCTTGTTGGTAAAGGAACAAGCAAGTGGCGCCTCTGTAAAGCAGGCAGGGCGTGTCTCAGATGATGACTTTTCATTACTGCCAGTGTCAGGCTCTCAGCTCTCTGCTGGCTTCCTGGGCTGCACAGGCGCAGCTGAACAAAGGCACATCTGAACCTCACTGGCATCCCCCTTCTCCTGCTGGCATCTCTGATCCATGCTAACGCTCTGGCTGCTGAGCTTCACCATTAGTGTGCACTGAAGACACAAATGCACTTTCACAGAAGCCAGGCACAGCGAGAACCCCAGGCCCCAAATCCTGTGTGTGTGTGTTGGGGGGACTTTAGCTAAGTTCTCAAACTTTAGAGTATTAGTTAGCTTTTCTTCAACACCTTTGGACCCATTACAAACTTTCACCCAGAGGTTAACATACAGTCCGATTAAAATCAAAACGCCTCCAATTCTAATGCAAATAAGTAGAACTGAACAACTGAATACTCATTCCTAAGAATTCTGTTCCAGAATTCTGTTCTGTGCTGGGTGCTGGCACAGCACTGCCCCCATGTGGTTGCTTCAACTCTGTCAGCTCTGTTTCCCTATCACTCCACCTCCTAGAACAGCTTCCTTTTCCATCTCCTAACTTACCCTTACCCCTAATTTACCCTTCTCCCTTCCTAGCCATATGCGAACTGACCTTGGATAGCAGGGTTATCATTACCCAGAGAGGACCCTCTTCAGGAAATGTTCCTTTTGGGAGCTCTAGCAATCATATTTTTATTTCATTTTACTTATCTATTTATTTGTTTGGGTTTTTTGTTGTTGTTGTTGTTGTTGTTGTTGATGGCAGTATTTGGGATTGAACCCAGGGCCTTTGCAGTGAGCTACGACGGAGGTCCTTTTCATTTTTTATTTCAAGACCAGATCTCATTAAATTGCCCATGTAGAATTAGAATTTGTAGCCCTCCTGCCTCAGCCTCCCCCAGTACTGGAATTACAGGCTTGTGCTGCCACACCCAGCTTTAATTTTGTTTTTAATTTTCTAAATTCTATGAAGCTTTGATGTCTCAGAAACTTTACTAATCCTATAGTTATGCCCCAGGGTTAGGTAATTCGTAGAGGTAGTGGACAACTTTCTTCTGAGGGCACCATTCATATGCAAAGCAATAATCCCTAAACCCACACCCTAACTACCTCCTTATCTAAGACTCAGTAGGCCACTATTTCCTGTCCTTTAAATTGCCACAGGGCTTGGAACTGGAAAACTAGAGACCCCTATACCCTGGAGCCCTCTGAAATTATTCAAACTCTGCAACGACAAACTTGTTCAAATTTGCCTGCCCTGCCCTGGCCTATTCCTCTGTACGGTAACTGCAGTGAGAGCTCTGGGCCCCCTCCCATCACCTCCTGACCAACCTGTGCTGCGCCCTGTGGCCCTGGGTATCATGTGTGACCCTCTTCACGGGAACAGGAAGTAATAAACTCTTGTCTCCAAAGCAATTGTCTCTGCCTGTCGCCTTATGACACCTGATTGTAGCAAGAGTTGCATGCACACAATCAAGACATCAGGGGCACACCCAGAGCCAGAGGAAACAACAGGAAAACTCACAGCCTCTCTCCTTTCCCTGCTCTGATGCCCCCAGGCAAGGTGCTTCCCTCTGCTGGTTGGAAGCTCTGCCACTCACTTTCCCGACATTGAAAGCACACTGCCAGCACCTGGCGACGCAGGTCTTGAGAACCCTGCTTTATGTTTGCCTGTCCCTACCATCTCCCTCTGTCACTGTTATCCGAGGTACATATGGAGCTGCCCCTTGCAGTCTGGATGCAGTGTGCAACAGACCCTAGCAAACACAGATCCCCCTGTCAGCGTCAGACAAGAGGACAGCAGTGGAAATTCACATCCCCCCTCCCTGGAAATCAGCCCGGTTCCCTGGGATTCCCTTCCAGGCCTAGATTTCCTTAGGAAAAACACTGACTCAGGCAAACACCCCATGGCTTTCTTCTCCCCATAAATAACCACTCACCAAAGAACTCGCTCCCCTGCTTCCCAGCCCAGGGAGCCATAAATTCTTTACAAGGGAAGGCAATTCATGGAACAGTCTCTGATTCCTCCCACAGTCCTTGATTGAAATATAAGGCACAGATGCCAGGCTGGTGTCAGTGTCTTTCACTTGCCTTAGAAACAGGTGCTTGGGTGGATGAACCTGGAGGCAAATCCAGGGGTATAATTTCAGCTCTCAAGCTGTTTGCCCTGTGAGTGCCTCTGCCTCTCCCATTCAGTCAAATGTCCTTTTATTCTAATTTGTCACCATAGCATATTCCGGGGATGAAAAGATGGGAGGGGTTGGATGTACAGAGAAATGACAGCAGCTGGCTGGGACTTGTGTTTGAAGTGGACTGCATCAGAGTGGGACAAACACTTACGTTTCCCATTTGGTGGCCCTGGGAATAGCTGCCAGCCACTTAGGTAATACAGAGAGTCAATTAACTTGCTTCTGATTGCAACTTTCACATGCAGCCATTCCTAAACCACATCCTAAACACTTCCTCATCTAATGAGGCCTCCTCTCTAACAGGAAAACCGCCCTGGGGCTCCTTGCTGGCCCGTGGAGGCCTCCTCTCAATTAACATCGCAGCCCCTTCCATGTTCCTCAGCTCCCGTCTCCACCCACAGCCAAGTGGGTGCCTTGCTCTGATGGGTATCGTTCTCACCGTGTCTGTCCTTCTAGGGCCTCCCACACAAACACCTGATCGGCCACCACCAGGAGCCCTCGAAACGCCATCTGATCAGCACATATGACGACCATTACAACCGGCATAATTATAACCCGGGCGTGCCCGCCCTCCGCACCTGGAGTAGACATAAGTTGCTGTGGCTGCCAGAGAAGTCTGACTTTCCCCTTCTTGGTACTTTTATACTTCAGGATTTCCCTTTTGTTGGTCTGTAAGGGGCCTGTGAATGCATAGGGCTGAGGTGAGCCCACCGGGTGCAAAAGAACCAACACGAGGGACCCCGCCTCCAGGGGAGCTATAGAATGAGGTTATAGGGGAATGAATGAGTCTTGTTTTCCACTCGGGACCACCATCTGTCTTTCTCCTTGATACCAGCGATAATATTGTAATGACCCCTCACCTAGACACCACGGGGTGTACTTCCCCACTTATTGCCCACCAGTCATTGGCTGGATGGATAGAGACTGAATAATCCTCAAATGGAGTTCCTCAGATGGTGTGGTACCTGGGGACATGGTGGTGACAAGCACAGAGAAGTCCTGCCCTCTGATTTGACAATCTAGTGGGGAGGCTGATGACACCATTCCTGAATAAGATAATTGAAGATTGAGTAAATAAGATAATTTCAAACAGAGATAGGTGGTATGGAAAGAAAACCAGTAATAAATAGAGAGTGAGGTGGGATATTTGTGAACCTCTTTTGGATCCTGAGCAGCCTGGAGAAACCTGCAGGGCCCCACCACCCATTCTCATGCTCCATCTGTACAAGACTCTTCAAAACCCTGTGACACCTAAATGTGGTTTCTCTTGCAGCTCCCCCTACAAACTATGGACTCTACGAGCGGCTGAAGCAGAGGTGGCTTGCATCCAAGCCTGGCCTGAGAGAAAGCATTTATACTTCATCCTACCCTAGACCACCAGTGTGCGCAATGTCCAGGCGGGAGTATGCCATCCCAGTCCCTCCCCCTCGCCTGCACCCTGTCCCACACTTCTGAGAACTACAACCCCACCACCGGCTCAGCCAGAAACACCTGGAAATTCACAGCATCACTGTGATGGATCTGCCTGACAACAAGCAGCTGCAGAAGAACCCGGAGTATTAAGTCTGGCCCACCAGAGGGGCCCTGAGAATCGTGGGCTGGGTTTTATGGTACTGTCACCTCCAAACCCAAGGGTTCCTTTCTTTCCCACTCCTGAATTAAAGCTTTTTGACACTGCCTTAAGACCATGCAGAAGACAGGCTTGCATTATCCAAGAAAACCAGAAGTTTGATCTCATTTCACAGGAGGGGAAACTAAGGCTAGGATGATAATGGACTCCCTCGTGTTCCCACAATTAAGTGTGTGCCCTCGAGAAGTGTCTGGTACAATGGGAGAACCCACCATAAAAACTCCAGGGAACAGTGAAAGAGCTTTTGAGAGGTGGTAATGGAGCAGGAAAACAGCTCGTCCAGGTTTATCTAGGCTGGAGAGACATGCATTGGCTCCGAGGAAGGGAGAACACAGGGCATCACCTCGGCACCTCTGAGCTCTGCAGTACTTTCAGGGATCTGGGGAAGGGAGAGCCTGCTGGCAGGTTTGGGAATGAGGCTGGTGCTCCTCATGAGTTCAAGTGAATAACTCAGGGTGAACCTTTCCACCTTCCCCCAGGAGAGAATTCCCCCTGACATGGTGGCCAGTCTTGGGTTGAGAACGGTGTGTCCATAATCTGGTGTCTTTGACTTTCAGAATTTAATAGTTATAGCCCAGTCCTGCCTTGAAGAACTTTTTCCATCATATGCCTCCATCCCATTTCCTTGCATCCACTACGATGCCTGGTATAAAGTTGGTGCTTGCCAGGCAAGGTGGCACATGCCTGTAATCCCTGCACTTGGGAGGCTGAGGCAGGAGGATCACTGTGAGTTTGAGGCCAGCCTGGGCTACAAAATGAGTTCAAGGCCAGCTTGAACTGCATAGTGAAACCCTGTCTCAAAAAGACAAAAAAACAGTTGGTGCTTAATAGTCAGTAGCTATGTGTGGATGACCCCACGTCTCTTTTAGGGATCCCTTCTGGGCCATTGCCCTATATCCTGAGTCTCTGTCTCAATATTCCCTATAAACCTCCACTCCAAGTGGGCCTCCGTGCTCAGGCCCTGGTCAGTTTTGGTCCCAGAAGGCTTTGTTTTTCCCAGAGTTCAGCATCCTGAACTTCAGACTCAGAAGAAAATGTCTCTCCTGGCTTTCTTCTGTCACCTTCAGGGAGGAAACCACCGCTCTGCTTCTTCCTGAGCACCAGCACGTACCCATCCCAGCAGGCTCAAAGTGCCCTTAAAACTTTTAAAACTTGTGAGTCTGACACTGGATTCAAGGAGGGAAAAGACAGACACAGACTGCTCCCCTAATTAGAAAGTGGCAGAACTCAGCTAGCCTTGGCATTCCGACGCCCGCTGCAGCGTATGAGATAAATGTAGTTAAACAATGTGCATCTTGTTGTGTTAACCCGTTCCAAGGTTTCAGGGAGTTACCACTCCGAGACAGCTCGGCTCAGCCTAAGACAGTGATTGATTCCTCCTGCTCACCCCAGCCTCGACCTCCCTGTTAATAGGATAGGAAGCCCCCAATTAACTTACCTGAACCAACCCTGCCTAGCAACGTATGACAAGACAATATGTGGCCAACTATAGACTATCCTGTTATCAGCCTTTTGTATTTACTGCTAACAACCTATATAAGTGACTGTTTAACCCCAAGATGAGGCTGGTGATTTGGACCTCAGTGTCCCCCAGCCCGCTGGTATAAATAAAGCTTGTTTGCCTTCTAAATTCCTCAGCGCTAAGTGTCTTCCATCTAGCTTGGTCCTGCTTTTTCCACAACAGTTCTTCTATGAATCTTTTCCTTATATCGCTTTTGGCATCCACTACTGCATTCTACAAAATGACAGGAAGGAAGGAAGGAAGAGAGGGAGGAAGGAGGGAATGAAGGAAGGAAGGAAGGAAGGGGGGGATAAATTCAAGTTCAATATTTATTGCAGGTTGAGTGAGCACTGACATCCAAGACCTGGGCCTGGAGGGGACTGATTGTCTTGTTGAATCACTACCAGCAGGACACAAGATTAGGATTATTAGGGTTATTTCTGTCTCACGGAGGAGAAAAGGGGCCAATAAAGATGGGCTGTATGGCCTGAGGTACAACTGTTGAGGCCGTGGGTGGGATTTGAATACTGGCACTGTGACCACAAGTGTGCCTGCTTAGCTTTTGTGCCTTGTAGCAACCACAGAAAGCCAGCAGGAACCCTGGCTCCCCTGTGTGCTTGGCTCCTGGGCACTTGGATATTTTGGCAATGACTTTGTCCTGTGGACAAATAAGATGATTCAGCCAAAGCCTGAGTTTGTGTCATCCTTCAAATTGGACACCTGCTATCCTCAGGCCTCCTACTCTAGGGTTACTCTGCCACCCCCTCCAGCTCCTGCTTTTTTTTTTTTTTTTAGTTTATTTTAATTGGTACATGTTTGTTGAACATGAAGCTTATGTTCATCTTTGGGAGTAGGTACACGTACATGAGGCATCCTGATTCCTTTTTTTGTTCTTCCCCTCCCCACTCACCTCTCCCCTTCCACTTCCTCATCACCTGTCCCCATTTCACCTTTTTCCTTATTTCTCCAAGTGTCTGTTTGAGTATCCTGTCTTCCCTCCTGACTGGAAACACCTAAGGGACATGTTGCCGTGTGATAGGAATTTTTCAACTCCACTGTAATCTCAGGAACAACCTTCCTATGACTGTACATCCAGCAAGCCATCAAGAAGACTTGGGATCTGCAGACAGACCACTGAGCAAATGCCTCACTGGGGACATTGTTAAATTTGAACTTGAGACCTGAGGGCTCTATGTCCTTCTACTTCCTTAAAGCCTCAGCTGAGCCACCGACTGGGCAAGGTAAAGAGTCCAGGGAGCAGCTTAGCCAGAAGGAAACTTGTGGTGACCACAGGGAATGGAAAGGAAGAGGCACCCTTTCATCTCCCCCAAGCCCTGACTTTGCTAAGGTTCTTGGGGATTCAAGGATGTCTCTGTTGCTGCAGCATGTGCCCCAGAATCTTGACTCCAGCAGCTAGAGGGAGGCTAGGGGAACCCAAGCCATACCCAAGGAAGCCTTGCTCTGCACAGATGGGATCCCCTTCCACACGGTTCTGCAGTCATCGCACAGGCACGTCTTTTCTGGAAGAGTGAGGCAGGGATTCGTTATGACCCCAAGCTCACCCTGCACCCTACATGCAAAGGGCAGACAGAGCACCAGATGCACAGGCCACAGAAAGTGGGTCCTGGCAACACCCATCTTTTCCCCATCCCAGAGTCATCCGAGTCTGGGTGGCCACCAGACCCCACCCAGTCTTCCACCCACACATCACCCAAGAACAAATGCCATTCTCCCTGGTTCACCCTGCTGGAAAGCCCCCAAATCTCTTGAACTCTGTTTCAGAAGGAAAGAGACCCTATGCTTGGTCAAATAAAAGAAAGTAGAAGGGAAACTATTGCTAAGAAAGAGGAAGGAAATAAGAGGTAGGGGTAGGGGTGTAAGGGTGGACAATAGGAAGTATGGACATGAGCAAAATATATTTACACATCGAGTCCCTCCCAAATAACGTGAAGCTGGGAAACAGGTAGGAGAAAGGCAGTCATGGGGCAGGGGGATTGATCAAAGTATGTTTATGAATCTGCCAAAATGAAACTCACTCATCTGCATAGCCAATAAAAATGAAAAGAGTGAAAGAAAGAGAAAAAAATAAATGTCTTGAAACTATATCTATATTCATATCTATATATCTGTATGTCTTGCACTAATAAAGATATTTTCCTCTTGCTGTATTGGGAAATTTTCAAGTCGGTACCATGTGTCTTTTAATGGAATTACTGCCTCACAGAAGATGGGGGATGGCATTTGAATAAAAATCAAACAAAATCAGACGCTGCTCCCCTGTCAGGGCCCCTAACTGGTGACCAAGAAACCAGTTTTTCTGCCTGGGGCTCTCACTCCTCACTGCCTAGACTTGCAAAAAAGAGGAAAATGTCATGAAGGCCTGGAGCAGATGCCCTGGAGAAAGTAACACTGGTAAGAAACCTATTCACTGCAGGAGATGTCATGACATTGGAAGCAGGAAGGCTCATATGTTGGCCGGAGTAGGACCTTTCACCTGGCACAAAAAAGATTCACCCAGGCTGACTCTGTAGTCCTGTGGTACAGCACATGCCAAGGAAAGACCTGGGTTTCATCACCAGAACCACAAAATAAAGACAAAAATTAAAATTAAAATTAAAGAAAAGAAACGAAGAAAAAAGGGAAGAAAAGAAAAAAGAAAAGAAAAGAGAGAAAAAGAGAAAAGAGAAAAGAAAAGAAAGGAAAAGAAAAGAAAATAGATGCTGTCTCCCTCTGGTACCCCCTGTCATAAGAAGGCAATCACTGTTGAAACTATTGTTACGGCTTTTATCTAGACGTGCCCCCAAAACTTCATGCAGTCATAGGTGGGGCTTTTCGGAGGTGGTTAGATCTAGACTGTGCGCTGCTGGGAACAGGGATGTGCGGCTGGGACTGAACACTGGTGCTCAGATCAAAGGTGTGAGTAACCAGGCGTGGCAATGCACACCTGTAATCCCAGCACTGGGAGCCTGAGGCAGGAGAATCAAACATTTGATCCCAAAATAAAAATTACAAAGAAAGGGGGTAAAGCTCAATGCGAAGGCCCTGGTTCAATCCTCAGTACTACTACTACAAAAAACAAAAAACAAAAATAAAAACCTGAGGTGTGCGCGCTGAGATTGTCGCTGCTCAGGATGAATCCATCCCTGGGTCCTATCAGCAGCCCTGCACTGCTGCTCAGACCAAGAGAGTCCGGGTTTTCCTGTGCAACCCAGGAAGAGTCACTCTCCAGCATTCCCCGGTTCCCTTTGGGTCCCCCAAAGTAGCAGGGGAACTCTTTTTGTGTGTGTGCCATATCATGCTCATCAAAGTAGCTGAGTAGACTTCGGGGAGAATCCCTTGATTTCTGATGATTTTAATGGAAGGGTCTCCCAGCACCGTGGCCATGCTGTGCCATCATTAATTCACAAAACAATTGCTTGGGCGTTAAAAACTCTATTCAGCAAATTCTAGTTTAACCCAATCTTACTGAAAGGGCATTTATACAGAGATTAGAAATGAGGAGAGGGGCCAGTGAGATGGCTCAGTGGCATAAGTGCCTGCCCGGCAAGTGCAAGGGCCCGAGTTCGACTCCCAGAACCCACATACGAAAAAAGGGCCGGTGATATCGCTCAGCGGCACAGACACCTGTTGGCGTGCAAGGTCCTGAGGTCGACCCCTGGTACCCACAAAAAAAAAAAAGGAAATGAGGAGAAAGGGAATTTTCTGGAAGAACACCAAAATGGAGAACTTTCACCAAAGCTCAGTTTTGGAGGCCAGTGATACCCAAGATTTGTGAGATCCAATCTAAATTGAATGACACCAAAGGAATTGTGGGGGAATAGCGTGGAGCAGGGGGCAGAATAGGGTTTCCTTTTCACTGTGTCCTGAAACTTCCAAAGAACTGATGTAGAATCCAGAGCAAGACAGGGGTCATTCCGCAACTTAATATTTTAGATGGTTAAGTGTAGCATTTGAATGCTGTGGGGGGAAGCATGGATCTGAGTTTACTGTGCTTCATATGGAAAGAGAAAAGCTAATATTTATTTGTACATCTGATGGTGCCTCCTGACCCAACTCTGTCAGCGAGTTTCGAGCTAAGAGGGCTCCTGAACCTGCATCTGTGTCTATTGTTACCTCAGACCAGACAATGAAATGTTAATTCCCGCTGGGGACGACTGTCACCCATGAAATGCCCCGTCAGAAGGAACTTACTCTGGAAGAAAAGACCGTCTATCGTGGCTGCCACTGCAACAGGCTCACGGTCTCTGATGCACATTTCTTTCTCTCCAACATCCCTAAGGACACATAGCTTCTGCTCTCCGCGGTTCTTAGACTTGGAAATTCTGACTCCGTGGACGTGGCCAGTAATGCTGCCTTCTCAGCTCTGCTGCAGCTACATTCCTAGATTTCATCCTCTCAAACCAGTTCGCTGAGCTGATCCCAGCTGAACCACCTTCTCCCTTCTGGGGCACCAAAGACCAAGTGTCCCTCCCTGCCCTTAGGGATAATCAGTTTAAGTCAGCTCTTTGTGGTACCCTGCTTTTTTTTTTTTAATGCGGGTACCGGGAGTCAAACTCAGGACCTTGTGCTTGCCAGGCAGGCGCTTATGCCGCTGAGTGATATCACTGGCCCTGTAGCACCCTTTTGATTTTCAAATTCTACCGATGTAAAATTCTTTCAATCATTGTACATTGACACCTCAAAAAAAAAAAAAGAAAAAAAGAAAAAAAAAAGAAAGCCCCATGTATATAAATTGTCATGGGTTTTTCACAGGGTCGCACGAAGAACGTCTTGTCCTAACTGTATAGCCTCCATGTTTACTTCTCGTAAATTTGGCCTGATTCCACTCAAAGAAGTCATCACCTAATATCACCTAAGCTGGTTGTTTTTTGTGGGGTTTTTTTTGTTGTTGTTTTTTGTTTGTTTGTTTGGGTACTTGAGATTAAAACTATGGCTTCTACACCGAGCTACATCCCCAGCCATATATATATATATTTTTTTTTTTAATTTACTGTGCTTGAGATTGAACTCAGAGCCTTTGCAATGAGTTACATCCCAGCCCCTTTTTTAATTTTAAATTTTGAGACAGGTTCTCACTCAGTTGCTAAGTGCCCCAGGTTGAGCTCAAACTTGTGATCTTCCTGCCTCGGCATCCTAGAGTGCTGGGATTAGAGGTGTGTGCCACTACACCCAGCTCATTTTTCATTTTGAGACAGGGTCTTGCTAATTATCCAAGTTGCCCAGCTGGAAATTTGCCTCTATTTCCAGACCTTTTAGATGGTTTATTTGTTTTGAGGAAAGACCTCTCTAAATCACTAAGTTCCCTAGGTTTAGCTGAAATTTTTCATCTTTTTGCCTTAGGCTCCTAGGGTGCTGGAGCCTGCTGCAGTGGCAGCCCAACTCAGAGTTGGATTGTAGGTGCGCGCGCACCACGATGCGTAGTCCTTTGCTTTTTAAATGTTTGGTTTGTAGTTCTTAAAATTATTGACCATAAACTTTGTGGATTTATGAATGGAAAAATTACATGCTCCTTAAAAATATTCTATGCAATATTTTTGAAATTGAATCTATTTCATCCCCATCTCCTGCCCAAAGTGGTGAATTTCAGATGTCTAAGCGATATGTGTGGGAATCTGCCTCTGAGAATTAGCACTGTTCATTCTAACTTTAAAATGTTCTATGATAGTGTTACATGGCTTTCACAATTGCTTATAAAAAAAAAAAAACCACTTTTTTTTCCATCTAGTAGTGGTGGATGAAATAAGCAGTGATCTGGGAGTGAAGGGTTGAAGGGAGAAATTATTTATTTTCCAGTAATCTTTGAAATTTGAAATGAACCGACAATCCTGTCTAACTTATATTAATGGGATTGGTTGTAATGATTGTAATGAAGTTCACAGAGGACGGCAGCACGAACTTAGGGGCTCAGATTTCAGGGCTATGTCAGGCACATAGCAAGACAGCAGCAAACTTGAGTGGGGATCGTAAGGGTTTGCCTAACTGGATTGTCATCAACCACACATGCCCAAGTCCTCCTGAGGGAGAAGCTACTGTGTCATCTGGACTTGACTTGCTCATGAGGGAACTGATGGACGTTAGGTTACCTGACCAAGACCACACGACAAACTGAGGCCAGGCAGCAGAGGGGGAGGTAGGAGGGGGAAATGATTATTGTCCAGCCCTCTCCAATTCTTGCACCTTCTTCCTCCCTGGGAGTTTCAGTCCCTTCTGTTCCATACTCCTGTCCTCTCCCTCCTGGTCCCACCCCCTGCCCTCCAGCCTCCACTTGCCACTCTAAAACCCAAAGCCTGTGATGACTCATTGCCCCCTGGTAGACAAGGAGTGTGCATGGCAGAGAAGCCAGTGTGAGAGGGTATCTGAGGATTGGTGTGCAGTGGGGTGATGGGTCCCACCAGGATCTAGAAAGTTGGGTGTCAGAGAGTAGCTTGCTTATTTATTTATTTTGGTGCCAGGAATCGAACTCACGACCTCACACTTGCCAGGCAGGTGCTGTGCCGCTGAGCTGTATCCCCGGCCCTGTTTGTTTATTTCTGCGGTATGGCCTTGCTGGACCAGTGTATGCTGGGAAGAGGAGGTGGGGAAGGCAATAACAGTGGAGCCAAGTCCTTACAAACAGCAGTGGACAAAGAAGGAGGAGGGCACAGGAATGAGCAATATCCCAGAAACATGGTGCTTAGTGACCTGGGCAGACACTGCACTGTCCTTCTCCCCGAGTCCTTGATCCAAGGTGGAGATAACAGCTGTCACTGTTAGACAGTGTGTGGAGAGAGTCCAGATCCATGTTGATTTATCCCAGCAAGCCAGCAGTAGCTTTATGGTGGAGTAGTAGATAACCTCGGTGAGCCTGTGCCTTTATTTCCCCTGAAGTTCAGGTTAGTTTCTGGCCATGGGGTTGGAACCAGACCTGTTCAGCCTGCAGCAGTCATGCATCTTCTGCAGGCTTGAACTCAGCTGGGAGCTGCTAGATGAAGCCAACAGTTGTTCTAAGTTCTGAGCTCAGTCGGCCCCTCTCCAAGATGGCTCCCGCCCAATCGCCCTCTCCAGAGGGACAGCCAAATCTGCTCCACTCTCAAGCCAGAGCAGTCCACGGCATCCATTCCTCCCTTGCACTGCTGCATCTATTCGTGGAGGCCTCTGGGGTTGCCTCCCAGTCACTGTGTGTTCACAAGTTCGAACCGCTCCTCCCACACAGTGAGTCCTAACTCAGGGAGAAGGCACCACCCACTCACTCCTTCTCAGTTGAAGTTTCTCTCTTTGCTCTCCCTGTGGCCTTCAGTTCTTGCTTCAGATCCTTCCTCGGTCCAGGGGACCCACTTCCCTTCTTCTTCTCTCCCTCGAGTTGCTATATTCTAGTCTGGATGGCAAATCTCAGAGAGGCTCTTTCTCTGCTGCTTACCACTCTGCCATCTTCCCGGAAGTTATGACTCAACCAAACATATAAATATAAATATAGATATAAATATATTAATTTATTTATAAACCTTTTTACATACTTAGACTCCTAGTTTTGCTGTTATATTTTCTTTTTCTATCTTGGTAAGGTAAAACCTTACCATATGAAATCTTCTTATGACAAAAACATATCTTTATACTTAAAACTTTTTTATGCTTTCTGTCACAGTGCCTGAGCATCTGACAGCTAAAATACCTGTGTCTAACTGGTGTCAGACTGACTTATTTCAGTCCTAAACCCCACAGAATTCTGCTGAAAAAGTTGCAGGCACTCTTACCACACTGCACTTGGGAGGCCTGTGGGAATCACAAAACCCGAACTTGGTACCATAATTCCTGCCCTGAGTGTCTGCTTGTAGCTCCTCAGTCTCAGCTGCATAAAGAACTCCATCTCCACAGCCATCTTGGAGAACCAGCTGTGCCACACTGCCGGGCTGAACACCTAAAGCCTGGAACAGTACTGTTCCTTGGGAGGTATATGGCCCCCCAGTGTGCTGTCCACCAGCCAGGATTGGGCCAGTTTCATGATGCGCTGATGAGGACTGTGAAGCCAGTAATCCATTCAGGACAGTCTGTTTCAGTACTACTCATTGTCATTTCTGTGGTAACTGGGTAATCCGTTACCTGCAGCATAATCAATGCCCCGGTTGTATACCTCTCTAGTTGGATGCACATATCCTGTGCTACTTTCAGGTCATTGGTAGCTCAGTATGAGAGCTTTTAGCGTGAGAATTAAAAGAACAGTTCAGGCAGCAGAAGGCAGATTGGAGAAAGAAATGTTGACCTGGCAAGTAAATAGGACCTCTGGGGACATGGGTCCTAGACAGGGTCAGAAATAAGAATATGAGTTTCCATAAAGTAATCCATGTCTAATAAGTATCAGGGCATTGTCCCTGCATGGACAGAAGTAAAGAAATGATCAGAAATTGAAAGAACCACAATGTAAACCATCTGGTTCCCTCCATGATCAGTTAAACTTGTTTCCAATTTAAACCACAGTTGCTGGTTTACAAAAGGACCTTAGTTGAGTTGGGCGTGGTGGTGCACGCCTATAATCCCAGCACTTAGGAGGCTGAGGCAGGAGGATTGGCATGAGTTCGAGGCCAGCCTGGGCTACATAGTGAGTTTGAGGACAGCCTGGACTACATGGTGAGACTCTGGCTCAAAAAATAAAATAAAATAAAATAAAATAAAATAAAATAAAATAAAATAAAATAAAATAAAATAAACAAAAGGACCTCAGTTGTCTGATCAATGAGGATGGCCCTAGCAACTCACAGCATGAAAAACAAATAGTGTCCTGTTGCTCATTCCGTCCCATTCTTTACTTTTCTCTGGCACCTCCTTGTTTCTTGGTTTTTCTTCCACTTCTTCATAGGCCTATGGTCCTGAGGATTCATCTCAAGGCTTTCACACTGAGCCACAACCACAGCCACTTTTGATTTTCAGAAAAAGTCTCCCTGAATTCCCCAGCCTGACTTGAACTTGTGATCCTTCTGCCTCAGCCTGTTAGGGATCACAGGCATGGGCTATCAGATTTGGTTAATCTGATGCTGTCAACCTAAAATGTGCATCAGAGCCCAACTCTCTACAGTAGAGATGAGGTGGGAAGAGCAGGAATTGTCATCTGGAACATGTATGCTATGCCAGGCCCTAGGTGCCTCAAGGGGAAGGGACAAGGGGGAAGCTTTTGGAGGAAAAAGGAGTTCAAAGAAGCTACTAGGACACAAAAACCTTGTGAGAGGAGCCTGAGGCACCACAGGCTCACTCAAAGCCTGGAACAGTCTGAGTGGGTAATGGAAAAACTCTTTCCCCATGACTCTCAGTGGTAACCAGACACCAAGACCCTGGACACTGCTCATGTGTGGGTCTTGGAGTCTTAGTCCTTGGTCCTGCATTATGCTGACAAAGGGCTTCACTGTACAAGAAACAGCCGCTCTCCTGGGAATGATCTTACAGCATGTTGCGCATGAACTGAAATCTCAGCACTCTAATGTCTCATGATGGCCATCCTAGCAGGTGGCAGCACATCTGGAACTACATTACTTGTAGTCACTAGAGACAAACAAATTCCCTCTTAGTGAAACACTAAAATCAAACTAGCATATAGCACATCATTGATATTCTTATCCTGTATTAAATGCTCCTCTTGGGGGATATGAGTCACAGCAATGAAATATCACTCTGTAAGAGGAATTTTCCCTTCTGGGAAAATACAATCTATGCTGTCCTCCTCCTCCCAATGTTCCGAGAATTAAGCTGTTACAGTTTAAAGTTGCCTAAGTTAGATAAGAATGAGAACAGGGCTGACCAGGGATCTGGATTACAAGATAAGAACAACCCCATGACTAAGGAATTTACAAAATAGGAGACATCCTCCGCCGCCCAGCCTTAAATTTCCGTATGATTGTCTTCTCCCAATGAATGTAAAAAGCTGTTTAAACTAACCAATGCCATCTGCTTCTGTAACCGCGCTTGCAAAGACCCCTCCTCCCTTTGTTCTATAGACATATAAGCCCTGCACAGACAAACCTCGTGGCTCTCTGTTCCTGCATGTTCAGTGAGCCCCACGCATGCTTGGTCAATAAAACCCCTTGCCTTTTTGCATGAGAGAACGCTTCTTGGAGTCTTCCTTCACGCGGCGGGTGTCTCTACCCTAACAACTCTACCTCTTCCTATCAAATGAGACTAACATAGTATGTTTTGAATTCAGCCCATCATCAGTAAGTGAATAATGTTTAAGTACCTGAAGGTAAGGGACTGACTTTAGATGTGGTGCTTGGTCCTAAACAAAGAACATCTAAATGAGGGCTCCCTCATTTAGGAGGGAGGATTCCTCTTGGGAATCCTGGGAATCCTGGTGGTGTTGATCAGGGCAATCCTTGGGAATCCTGGTGGTGTTGATCAGGGCAACTTAGGTAAGACCTTTACTGTCCCTGTCAAATGAGGATGTTTCACTCCCAGCTGGTGGGGTCCTTATAAAGCCAATGAGATGATGCACTTTTGGACCTTGGCATAAGGCCTAGCATACAGTAAGAGCTCAATAAATGCATCTCCCTCCACAAAGCTTTTGTAAATAAGGAAGGGAAGAGGGGTTAAAGGGAGGGTAGGGAATGGGAAATAAAAGAAGAATCAAGATATATCATGTACAGGTACAAATTCCCTGTGATGAATGTTATCATCATGTGTATCTAAAATGCACCAATAAAATTAATTTAAAAAATAAATGCATCTTTTCTTCTCTAGCCCTCCAAACAGAAGCTGATTGCAAACTTTATCCTTCAATCTTCTCCTCTATTCCTAATAATAGGAAAAAGAGCAGTAACAGAGACCACAAAAGGAGATTTGCTTATATGTGCAACCATTTTTAACCAGTGTTTACCCCAAAAGCAGAGTTCGGCAGCCATCAGTGTTTGTCGATGGGGAGAGCAGCACCAATTCATTCTAGTGATTTTAACATAACCATTCCCAAGCCATGATGTTGTGAGATCAACATCCCACACCAGAGAGTTTAATGTGTTCAGCTGATGAGCCAAACTGACACATCATTGTCACCCAAAGTCCAAAGTTTATTTCAAAGCTCACTTTTCATGTTGTATGATCTATAAGTTTTGACAAATAAATCATGATGCGTATTCGCCCTTGTAGCCTCACAAAGAGTAGTTTCTCTGCCCTAAAATCCTCTATACTCTGGCTGCTCACCACTTCCATGTAGCCCAGGCTGGCCTCAAACTCAAAAAGATCCTCCTTCCTCAGCCCGCTGAGTGCTGGAACCGCAGGCATGCACCACCCTGCTCGGCTTGACCTAACATTTTAAAGGTCAAAAGATGGTCATGATTTTACCTGTGAGTTATTTTGATTTCCCTGCAGTTCAGCCTGCAGTCACTTTTACACTCTGGACTAATGTCCAAACCTAATCGGTCTTGTTTAGTTTATTCCTTGTTTAATTTATTGCTGTTATTCTGTTTACCTGAGTTGAATGTAAAGTCCAGGCACATGAGACAAGCTGAGGGCAGGACAATGCTACATTCACTGGGTATCTCCTGTTACCCAGAGTAACAGCAGAGTTCTTCCTAGGCACTGAGGAACTGTGTTTGAATCAATCAGGAGAAAGGAGTGAAAGGGAGTTATTGGGGAGTGTCAAATATACCAGAATTTGCTGAGTGGGGTTGCACATGCCCATAATCCAAGCACTTGAAAGGCTGAGGCAGGAAGATTGCTGTGAGTTTGAGGCCATCCTGAGCTACATAATGAGTTCAAGGCCAACCTGAACTACATACTGAGACCCTGTCACATACACACAAAGAAAAAGCCACAAAAAATATATATACTAGAATCTTTCCCATGGACATGTCCATTAGAATGTCTGCTTCCTGGCATTCTTGTCAAACCTCTGCACTAGACACTTGAGGAATTTCCCTATCAAGAATCCTTGTGGGAGGGCCGGTGAGACGGCTCAGCGGCTTAAGCGCCTGCCTTGCAAGCGCGAAGGCCCGAGTTCGACTCCCGGAACCCACATACGAAAAAGGGGCCGGTGATATCGCTCAGAGGCACGGGTGCCTGTTGGTGCGCGAGGTCCTGAGGTCGTCCCCCCGGTACCCACAAAAAAAAAAAAAAAAAAAAAAAAAGAATCCTTGTGGGGCCGGTGATATAGCTCAGCGGCATAAGCGCCTGCCTGGCAAGTGCGAGGTCCTGAGTTCGACTCCCGGAACCCACATACAAAGAAAGGCCTGGTGACATCACTCAGCGGCACGGGCGCCTGCTGGCACGTGAGGTCCTGAGTTCGACCCCTGGTACCCACACACAAAAATAATAATAATAAAAGAATCCTTGTGCTTCTTTGTCCTACTGGAAAGTGTGGATCAGCCTGTTCACCCTGGTTTTACTCATCACCATTGTCATATCACAGACTGCAGCAGGGGGTCTGGGGACACTTCAGTGATGGAGCCACTGGGGCAAAGCCCATGCTCTCTTGTTCCACCCTGAAAAGCGCAGTTCTCACAGTCAAATGAGGTTGTCATGAGTGAGGGGCAGAACTACAAAACTGCCAGAGAGCCTCCCTTTCCCTTGCGTGGTCTCACTTTTCCTCTTAATCTGTCCAACAGATTTGCATCCTCAGTGGAGACTTGCCCCCCTCTCCCAGGGCTCTCCATTGGCCAGACTCGGTGTCTTTGGGTTCAGCCACTTAAACTTCATGTAAACTAAGTCCTTGGAATCTGACACACAAAGCTAGGGCTCCAGTGTCCCTTGTTCAGAGCAAGCTGCTACTGAATTAGAAGCAGAATCAGGCCTGCCGAGAACAAGGATAAGGATGGCTCCTAAAAGGGCAGAAAGGAGAAAGCATTTCAGGGTAGAAAGAAAACTGACTTCAGAGCAAAAAAAAAAAAAAAAAAAAAAAAAAATGATGTAAAGATCCCAAGAGGAATCTTACCAACTCAAAGGCTGGATGCAGAGATCCTGAGATATAACGGTGTGGTGACACATGCCTGTAATCCCAGCCCTCTGGGTGGCTGAGGCAGGAGGATAGAAAATTCAAACACTGCCTGGACAGTTCAGCACTTCAGCAATATCCTCTGTCAAAAATTAAAAATAAAATGAGCTGGGGATACAGCTCAATATGAAGAGCCTGGGTTCAATCCTCAGCAACACAAACACACACAAAAGAAGCATAAAAGCATAAAAGAACTCAAACTAAATGGGGGGGAAAAAAAGAGAAAGAAAGAAACAGAAAAAAAAAGAAAAGAAAAGAAACCCCGAGAGGCATAGAGCGACATGCCTGTAATCCCAGTACTCTGGGGGGGCTCAGGCTGGAGGAGATCATGTTTGAGTCCAGCCCAGGCAATTTAGTGATTTACCAAGACTCTGTCTCAAAAGAAAAATGAAAAAAGAGGAATAGGGTCGTAGCTCAATGAAGAGGTCCTGGGTTTAATCCTCTGTACTGAAGAAAAAGAGAGAAAGGGAGGGAAAGAGGGAGAGGGAGAGGGAGAGGGAGGAGGAAGATCCGGAGACTGGATTGCAGCTGCTCAGGTTGGAGCCCCAGGACCACTAGCAACCTCGCACAGCTGGACAGATGGAAGAGTCCATGTTTTCCTGTGCGACCAAGGAAGGGTCACTCAACAGCACTCCCAGCCACGTCTTTGGATCCTCAAAAGCAGCAGGGGAACTCTGCTTTGTGACATGTCACATTCACCAAAATAGCTGAGCAGATTTTGGGGAAAATTTTTTGAATTCTGATGATTCTAATAAAAGGGTCCCCTCAGCCATCCTCTGGGTTCCAGGAGATGGTGCCACAGATGTTTATGGGATGCAGAGAAAGAAGGGTACACAGTCAGCTGAGGCTTGGAGAAGGGGGCAGAAGCACAGAAATATTCTAAAGCTCCCGAGCAAGGGCCCTGGGCAGATTCTTTGGAACGCTGGTTGGCACTTTGAGCTGGAGAAGAGGGTGAGCTGTCCCCCACACGTGCTCAGAAGATTGTTCTGACCTGGGCAGCAAATAAGGACCATGAAGAGAGCAAGCAATCAGGACAGGCAGAAATGTCCCCCATTGCCAGGCTGCCAGCCTATGTCCTTCAGTGTTGTCCTGAGATCCGGAATTGGGCAGAAAGCACTGTGCTTTTGTAAAGAATGCACTCGGGTGGAGCTCCTTACTTGAACATCTGAGCAGGAGAGACTAGTAATGATGACAATCACGAACATCACTGCTTATTAAAAATTTGCTAGGGCAGTGTATTAGTGCTTACTGAAGTCAGGTGTGGAAGATGCGAAACATCTGTCTGCGCACTGGAGACCTGAAGGATCCAGTCAAGGGCTTGGAGTCCAAGGCAATGTCCCGTGCAAGTCCGTATCTGCACCAAAGCCTAAAAAAGTAAAGAAAGGGGTGGGGATGCAGCTCAGTGTGAAGGCCCTGGGTTCCATATCTAGAAAAATGTGCTTATGGGATCCCAGGTTCTATGAGCTCTGAGGAGATTGGATAAGCCATCATGTTGAGGTGTTCTAGAATTATGAAATAAAAAATCCAACTCTCTCCAGCTAGGTGTGGTGGTGCATGCCTGTAATGCCAGCGTTCTGGGAAACTGAGGCAGAAGGATCAAAATTACAGCCCACTCTAGTCCAGTAAGACCCTGTTTAAAAATTAAAAATAAAAAAGGCTGGGATGTAGCTCAGTGCAGTGGTGCTGGGTTCCATCCCTAGTATTACTGAAAAAAAATAACCCAGTGCTCTCCTCCCACATGAGGCAAGGAGACACTCCTCTCTCTCCTCAAACAGGTCCTGTTGCACTCTTCCACACCTGACTTCAGTAAGCACTAATACACTGTCCTAGCAAATTTTCAATAAACAGTGATGTTCATGATTGTCATCATTACTAGTCTCACTCTCCTGCTCAGATACATAAAATAGTTACTTGGGAGTAAAAATATCCATTGTGCAAATTCTGGATTAATACAATCCTATAAAAAGCCATACAAAGCTTAGAAATGTGGAGAAAGGAATTTAACAGAAAGACACCAGGATGGGGAACTTCCATCAAACAGGCCCAGGTATGGAGGCCAGTGATGCCTATGATTTGTGAGGCCCAGCCTAAGTAGAATAGGCATCATTATGTATTGGAGGGACAGTGGTAATCCTCCTCCTGCCTCAACCTCCCAAATGCTTGGATTATAGGCATGTGCCACCATGCCCAGCTTCACTGAGGACAACTTGCCACAATTTTTTTTTTTCTTTTTAAGTCAGGGTCTCAGTGGGTAGTTCAGGCTGGCCATGAACTCAATATGTAGCTTGGGATGGCCTCAAACTCACAATGATCCTGCTGCCTCTGCCTCCCGAGTGCTGGGATCACAGGTGTGCACCACCATTTCTTTCTTTGCTTTTTTTTTTCTTTTCTTCTTCTTCTTCTTATTTTTTTTTTTTTTTTTTTGCCACAATTTCGTGGCCTTCATGCATCTCATTATTTTGGCCTGATTCCATTAAAAAAAAAAAGTCTCCACCTAAGTCTTTGTTTCTACCCCAGTATTACAGAATGAAATCAAGACCTTCAAACTACATCCTACCCACAAACTACAAACTACGTACGTACACAGTCCTTTTCTTTGTTTTTTATTTTAAGACAGTCTCACTAAACTGCTCCCTACCTAGGCTGGGCTTGAACCTGCCCCTCTCAGAGTGCTGGGACTACAGGCAAGGGCCACCAAGCCTGGCTTTCACTTGAGTCTTGAAGACCAGCCTCACCACTGGTAGTCCCTTCTCCTCCCTGAGTGGGCACACAATCTGCTCCCAAGGACATTCACCCTGCCTGCCCTCAGCCAGTCTTCCCTGGTGACAGGCAGCCTGGGATGCCCACAAACATGCCCTTTTCTATACATTCACATGAATGTATGTGACGCACTGCTTTTACCTTGAGATGTAGTTTTGCATTCATCTTAAATATTTTCATTTTTGCTATACCATGCATCATTTTAAAATTTCTTTTTCTTTCTTTTTTCTTTTTTTTTTTTTTTTTTTTGGTTCTCTTGAGACAGGGTCGCTATGTAGTGCAGGCTGGCCTAGAACTCACTATGTAGTCCAGGCTTGAATTCGCAGTGATCCTCTTGCCTCAGCCTCCCAAGTGCTGGGATTACAGGCATGCGCCACCACGCCCAGCTGTCATAACCAAATTTATTTTTAAAAAGTAGTTAAAAGGCCGGTGAGATGGCTCAGCAGCTTAGGCGCCTGCCCGGCAAGCGCGAGGGCCCGAGTTCGACTCCCGGATCCCACATACGAAAAAGGGGCCGGTGATATCGCTCAGCGGCACTGGCGCCTGCTGGTGCGCGAGGTCCTGAGGTCGACCCCCCCGGTACCCACAAAAAAAAAAAAAAAAAAAGTAGTTAAAATTTTACCTCATTACTTTTTTCTTTCTTTCCTTTTTTTTTTTTTTTTTTTTCCTTAATGGTAATTGGGCTTAAAACTAGGAGCTCTAAAATAAACTACATTCCTGGGAGTGTTTACTTTTTTTTTTTTGGTAATGGGATTTGAACTTAAAGCATTTTCACTGAGCTACATCCCAGCCCTTTTTTGATTTTTAATTTTGAGACAGTTTCTCAGTCGGTTGCTAAGCACCTCAGGTTAAGTTTAAACTTCTGATCTTTCAGCCTCATCCTCTACCACGTGCTGGGATTACAGGTGTGCACCACTACACCTGGCTCTTTTATTTTCAAATGGGGTCTCACTGAGTCTCCAAGTTGCCCAGACTGGACTGAAAGAATTTTTGTTTGTTTGTTTGTTTGTTTTGGTTTTTTGAGACAGGGTCTCACTCTGTAGTTAGGGCTGGACTTGAACTCACTATGTAGCCCAGGCTGGCCTCAAACTAGAGGCAATCCTCCTGCCTCTGCCTCCCAAGTGCTGGGATTATAGGCGTGCACCACCATGCCTGGCTATTTATTTATTTAGAGACAGGGTCTCACTATTTAGTTCAGGCTGGCCTTGAACCCACTATGTAGCCTAAGCTGGCCTTGAACTCTAGGTGATCCTCCTGCCTCAGCCTCCTGAGTGCTGGGATTACAGGCATGCGCCACCACACCTGGTTTATTTTTTACTTTCAAACAGTGTCTCACTGAGTCTCCAAGTTCTCCAAGTTACCCAGGATGGATTGAAATTTAGCTACATCCACAGATCTTTTTTTTTTTTCTTTTTGAGACAGAGTCTTGCTCTGTAGTTCAGACTGGTCTTGAAGTTACTGTTTAGCCCAGTCTGACCTCCAACTCACAGCTATCTTCCTCAGCCTCCTGAGTGCTAGGATCATAGGCAAACAGCACCACACCCAGCATCCCCAGCCCTTTTAAAATTACGTGTTGAGAAAGGGTCTCACCAAACTGCCAAGTTCCTTAGGCTGGGCTGCAATTTGATCATCCTGCCTCAGCATCCTAGAGAACTGGGTTACAGGACCACGCACCACCATGCTTGACCCATGGCTTTTTAAAGATTTAGATAGTGTTCCCTAAAATTATTGATCATAAACTTTGTGGGTTTTTTTTTTTTTTTTTTTTTTTACTTTGTGATTTTTTGAATGGATAGTTAGATGTTCCTTTTAACTCAAATCTTAAAAAGTATTCTCTGGGGCCGGTGAGATGGCTCAGCGGCGTATGCACCTGCCCGGCAAGCGCGAGGGCCCGAGTTCCACTCCCGGAACCCACATACGAAAAAAAAGGGGCCGGTGATATCGCTCAGTGGCACGGGTGCCTGCTGGCACTTGAGGTCCTGAGGTTGAACCCCTGGTACCCACAAAAAAAAAAAAAAAAAGTATTCTCTGCAAAACAGGTGTGGTGGCACACGACTGTAATCCTAGCACTTAAGAGGCTGAGGCAGGAGGGTCACCATGAAATCAGGCCAGCCTGGGCTACACAGTCAGTTCAAGGCCAGCCTGAAATACATAGCAAGACCCTGACTCAATCCCCCCACAAAATACAATATTCTATGAAACAGTTTTTGTTATTTATTTATTATTTACTCGGTTTTGGTTTTTTGAGGTAGGGTCTTGCTGTGTAGTTCAGGCTGGCCTTGAACTCACAGCCACATCCTGCCTCAGCTGGGATTACACAGCATGTGCTACAATGCCCAGTTTATGCAGTGTTTTTTAAAGCAGATGTATTTCATTCCCGTCTCTATCCCGAAGTGCTAAGTTTCAGATGTGTAACAGATAAGTGTCAAAATCTACCTCTATCAGCATTTTCCATTCTCACTTTAAGATGCTCCGTAGTATTGTTACGTGGCTTCCCCCAGGGCTGGGAGATGAAAAGGCAGTGATCTGAGACAGAGGAGTTGAAGGGAGAAAGGGAATTATTTTCCTGTAGTCTTTGGACCTCCTAATGGACAGATAATCCTCTTCAAACTGTATTGCTAGGATCTGTGTAAGATTATAACGAGGTGGGAAGAGAACAGCAAGAGGGATTTGAAGGCTGTAGTGAGATTTGAGGGCCAGGCCAGGCACATAACAAGCACCCACGAGAGAGCAGCATGCTTGAGAGGGCAGTGCCAGTGTTTGCCTAACTGAATTCTGGCATTAACCACACATGCCAGTGACCTACTGAGAGAGGTGCTAATGTGGCACCCGGACTTGCTGATGATGGAACTGAGGGAGGTTAAGTGATCTGCCCAAGGCCACACAGCTCCCAGAAGCCAGGCGGCAAGGAAGGAGGTGGGGATGGGTAGAAACGATTATGGTCCATCTTTCCAATTGGAACAAAGTGCTCCTCTCTGGGAGTTTCAGTCCTTCTTATCCATCCCACCCTCCCCCTACAGATCCCACCCTCCTCCATCCACAACAGACAACTCTAAAGCCCAAAGGCTGTGAAGCCTAGATGCCCCCTGGTGGACAGATAGTGTGTGTAACAGAAGTGCCAGGGAGGGAAATGGCCTGAAAAATGGGGTGTAGAAGGGTGGTAGGTCCCACTGGGATCTAGAAAGGTGGAAGCGGGAGTGTCACTCAGTCCATGTGGAGGGGTGGGAGGCAACGGTGGAGCCAAATCTTCCAAACAAAGCAGTAGAGACAGGGAGGAAGTAAGAAGAGTGAGGAACATCCCAGAGACATCTCGTGGACACTTAAGGACCTTTGGAGAGCAGAATCCCCACTGTCCTTTCACCCCAAGTCCTCAGTCCAAGTTGGAGTTGACGGTAGTACCTCTTTCGAAGAATTAATGGAGAAGGGAAGAAACTAGGCACCCCATTCACAGGTGAGGAAAGCAGAGTTTTTTTGTTTTTTGTTTTATTTTTGTCTTTTTGAGACAGGGTCTCCTATGCAGCTCAGGCTGGCCTTGAACTCACTTTGTGGCCCAGGCTGGCCTTGAACTCATGGTGATCCTCCTGCCTCAACCTCCTGAGTGCTGGGATTACAGGCGTGCGCCACCACGCCCAGCTTAGAAAACAGAGTCTGAACAATTTGGCTTAACTCAAAGATATAATGGCAAAGCACTGAATTCAGATAACTCCTGATCCCTAAAGCTTCCAAAACCTAGGTCTCACCCTTCTGTCCAACCATCTGTTCCAACATCTGTTCCCTTAAATTCATTTATCTGCTCTCCCATCTTCTAAAACACTGCCTCTACCCTGTCTTTTGCTCCTACATCCACCAGCCTCTGATGCATGCGTTTTCATCCTCCAAGATGGTTCTTACCCTGTGAGATTCACACTGGTGAGAACTCCCACGCTGGTGAGGCTCATGCATGGTTATCCCACTGAATGTCACCTCCTTAGATATTGTATGACACAGGGCACCACGGGGGAAAAAAGACAGGAAGGACCTATTCCTGCTCCTGCCCAGCTCTGGGCCAGGAGAAACCAGCATTCAAAAAAAATTACGTGAAATGGAGACCCATGGAATTTATTTTAGAAAGTCTCCTTAATCTTTGCAAATCACATGCATTATTGGAATGGAGAACTTACAGAAGTTAGGCCACATGACATTTCCATACTCTTGGTTTTATGGTTTTAGAGTGAGGGGTGAAAAAAACAGTGGGGGTGAGCTTTCAGCTTTCTTGGTCCACATGAGTGGGTCCAAGTTCAGGGTCTTGGGGTTGGAAATGGATGGAATGGTCATCACCGAGGCCCATGATGGGCTATGAGACATTCACCCTGGTGTCAACAGGGACAGAGCTATGACTTGGGAGCCATAGGGACAGAGTAAAAGTGGGGTAAATTAAGGACTTGCCTACATTGCCAGAACAGGGATAACAGCCAAAAGGTGGTTTCTTGATGAGTGAGAAGTGGCTTCTCGGAGCACTGTGAAAGGACAGCTCTCCCTGGCTGTTTCCCTGGAATCCCTGTCCTTACAGACTCATCAGGACGAGCACCTGGTCCCCACCCATACTTTTGCACCTGGCAGTCCAGAGCCTGCTGTGGGACAAGGACTTGGTGATCCAGGTTGTAGAGGAACTGCTCAGGGAGCTCTTCCCACCACTCTTCGTGGAGGCCTTCACCAGGGGACAAACAGGTCCTGAAGACCATGGTGCCAGCCTGACCCTTCCCCTGCCTCCCTTTGGGGGCCCTGATTAACACGAGAAATCCAGAGATCTCACCAACTGAGCTGGATATTGTCCAGCTGCAGGCACAGGGCCTACGGACCTTTCAAGCTGTTCTGGATGGGCTGGATGTGCTGTTGGCTCAGAAGGTTTGCCACAGGTGAGGGCAACCGAGGTATCCTGGAGGGAGGGCCCTAGGCCCTGGGAAGGGACAGCAAGGGTCAGAGGGAGTGAGCGGCTGGAGGGTGGAGCAAAGGCTTCTGATGGTGACTGCCAGGAGGATCAGAGGGGTCTTGGCCATTGCTGAGCCACCTGCTTATTGGCTGCTGGAAGAGGATTGCTAATGGAGGAGGCAGCAGTGAAAGGAGCACTAAGAGTGGCGATAGGGCTGAAGCCAAGAGGGAAAGGGGAAGGAGTAAAGTAAGGCAGAGCAAGAAGGAGTGGAGAAGGAAGCCACTGATGTCCAGGAGGAGCAGTGAAGCATGGGAATAAAGCTGGGTCTGGGCCTGAATTCTGAGACGACTCCTCCATTCATCCACAGGAGATGGAAACTGCAAGTGTTGGATATGTGGAACATAAAACAAAACTCTGGAAAGTCTGGGCTGAAAACTTGGCTGATGCTGGTCACAAGGAGGAGGTCACCAGGAGGAGGAAAATGAAGAAGAGTGGGGCAAAGGTGGCAGAAAAGCAGCCCCTAATGGTGGTTGTAGACCTGCACCTCCATCTGGAATGCCTGGGTCCATCCCTGTCCTTTCTCTTCGAGTGCGCCCAGAAGAGGAAAGGTTTGCTGCAACCCGACTGTATGAACCTGTGCATAGCACCAGTACCTACTCAAACAATCCTGAAGGTGCTGGAAATGGTGGACCTTGGATGCTGAAGGGTGTGCAAGTGCATTGCTGCCCTCTCTATCCTATGTCGTTTTGCTCCTTACCTGGGTCAGATGAGAAATCTTTAGAAACTACTTCTCTCCCACATCCATGTGCCTGCCTTCATTCCTCTGGGGGGCGGGGGAGAAGTTGATCACACAATTAACCTCTAATTTTCTAAAGCAGCACTACCTGCTGGAGATTTATATGAACTCTGCCTCCTTTATGGAAAGCCACCTAACCCAGGTGCTGTAGACGGGGTGCTCTCTTTGTAGAGCAAAGCTCTTTTTCATTGTACAAAGTTTAGTGAACATGGGCTGTAAGCCACCCACAGGAGACGTAACAGAGATCCAGACACTAGAATGTCAACGTGTTTCCTTGTTTAATAGTCCTAAAGCATGTTTCACATAATCACTACACTGGAGTAGCCAACCTGAAAATGGCACCATGCTGGGATGCCAGGTGTGGGAAGATCAGGTACAGTGAAGGCAGGATTATGATTTCTGTCATAGGAAGCACATCTAGGTTAAGGTGCTGAGAAATAGAGAAGAGAAAGGGAATTGCGAGAAAGACTTCATACCTCATGTTCAATGTGTGAGGTACAGCTCATGAGATGTGTGACAGGAAGTGAGCTTGTCCCTATATCCTCCTCTCAGAAAGGCTACTGTGAGCTGCAGTAAGGGTAATGAGCAGATGGGAAGTGCCACAATCCGGAGCTGAAGGCAAGGAGCAGGGGTGCAGGACTGGGAACAGACACAAACTTTGCTTAGGGCACAGGGGTATCCTCAGGCCAAATGATCAAAATTTCCAAGATGTGCCTTTCCTGCCTGTCTTCCACCGGCATAATCTGGCTAGTGAGGAAAGGGGACTGTAGAGACTGGGGACTCAGCCAGTTACGCAGGTGATGAACTTATACTAAATTGAGGTGACTTGAATGGTCAGTACCTTCAACACAGCATCCTGGTGCTGACCATCATCAGATGGTCAGTGTGATATGTGGGCTAAGTGGTTTTCTTCCACACTGTAGTCTTTGCCTACCACGCCGTACTCCTGACCTGCAACTGTCAGAACTAATTGCTTGTTCTCTGTGTAGGTGCCTGAAGATTCCCTTGGAGACCCTCTCAGTGACTCATTCCTAGCTTTCACACAGACTGGACCCATTTGTCCCAGTGCTCAAGTATCACTCAGCTAAAACCCCTGTGTCTGACAGGTGTCAGGTTGACTGAATTTAGTCCTGAGCCTCTCCAAGTTCTTCTGGAGAGTTTCAGGCACCCTGACCACCCTGCACTTGGATTCCTGCGGGATCACTGACTCGCGCCTCAGTGCCATCGTTCCTGCCCTGAGCCTCTGCTCCCAGCTCACCACCATCAGCTGCATAAAGAACTCCATCTCTGTGGCCACCGCGGAGAACCTGCTACGCCACACTGCCAGGCTGAGCAACTTAAGATTGGAGCGGTACCCTGTTCCTTGCGAGGTTCACAGTCCCCAGTATGCTGTCCAACAACTGAGACTGGAGCAGGTTCCTGATGCACTGATGAGGATGGTAAAGCCATTAAACCATCCCAGGACGGCCTGGCTCAGTACTACTCATTGTCATGACTTTGGTACCCGGGAAATCTGTTACTTGAAGCTTACTCAGTGCTCTAACTGTACCCCTATGTAGTTAGATGTACATATCCTATGCTTCCTTCTGGGCACTGGGAACACAGAGCCCATGTTTCTGCGTGACAAGGGAAAATAGAGGTTGGACAGCTGGGGGCAACCTTCCAGATTGACCTGGAAGGTAGAAGTAATGTTTGGAGATGTGAGTCCTAAACAGGATCAGAAACAGGAACCTGAATCTAGATGGATATAAAGAAATGATCAGAAATAAAGAGAACCACAGTGTAAACTACCTGGTTTCCTCCACAATCAAGTAAAATGTTTTCCAGCTGTGACCTTATAAATCTGCAGTTTCTGTTGGGAAAAGGACCTGAGTTGTCTGGTCGATGAGGTTTGACCTCAGGAACTCAAAGCATCAGAAAAGTTGGTGCTGTATGGATCATTTCCTCCCATTTTTAGCTTTCTCAGGCTACCTGTTACTTCCTCGTTTCTTGTTTTTTCTCCCCCTTTCTCATATACCTGTGGTACTAGGGTTCATCTCAGGGCCTTCACATTGAGCTACAACCACAGTCCCTTTTATTTCAAGACAAAGTCCCTCTGAATTGCTCAGATAGGATTTAAACTTGAGATCCTCCTGACTTAAACTTCCCAAGTGCTGGGATTCCAGGTGTGAGCCACTACTCACCCTCTTCCTTGCTTCCTTCTGTGGCTGATTGTTGGGTTAATCTAAGGTCATTCACCTAAAATGCCTATCCCTGACTAACTCTATGAAGCAGATTTCGTTGGGGCAGATTGCAGGAATTGCGATCAGAAATGTGCATGCTATGACTGGCCATTGGTGCCCCCACAAGGGAAAGAACACAGGGGAATGATTTAGAGAAAAAAGGCCATGTAAGCTTTGATGCAAAGACCATTGTGACAGGAGCCTGTGGCACTAGGGGCACACTCAAGACCTGGAACACTCTAAGTGGGTAATGGGAAAAACTCATTATTTCCAGGGACCTTCAATGATAACCAGACCGACCATAGACACTGGTCATGGGTGAACATGAAAGACTCAGTCCTCAGTCCTTGGTTGTGCTGACAAAGGGTTTCACTGCACGAGGGAGGACTCTGGCTGGAACTGGAGTTTTGCCATATTTTATATGACTCAGAGACTCAGGGTCTCACCATCCCATGACTGCAATCCTGTTGGGTGATAGCCCTTCTAGCATTTATCCACTAAAGAAAATCTAATTCCCTCTTAGTGAAATACTAAAAGGATACCAGCATATGACACTTAAGGAATATTCTTATCTGGTACTAACATATCTTTTTTGGGGGCCTAGGTCATAGCAGAGAATGATGTTTCCTCCTGTCCTATCATAACAGACCAATATAAGCTGAGTATGGTATACAAGCCTGTAATCCCAGCACTCAGGAGACTAGGGTGGAGGGCCACTGTGAGTTTGAGGCCAGCCTGAGATAGGGATACACAGTGGCCACCTTGAACTACATAGTTATCAGTGACTCTTTCCATGGTGCTAGTTATCAGGGACCCCTGCAGTGAGTGCCCAACCTCCTGTCTGGAGTTACAACACATGGCAAGAAAGAAAAAGAGACAAGCATTGTGAGGAAAGAGGGCTCTGGAATGATCAATGTTCTCTGAGAACAAAGACCAAGAATCTCCAGCTAGCCACCCTTTTATTAGCATGTGCAGGG
This sequence comes from Erethizon dorsatum, assembly GCA_028451465.1. Classification (NCBI taxonomy): domain Eukaryota; kingdom Metazoa; phylum Chordata; class Mammalia; order Rodentia; family Erethizontidae; genus Erethizon; species Erethizon dorsatum. The sequence goes on along the minus strand of CM051827.1, from coordinate 125,843,490 downwards.
GGAGGGGTATCCTGCTTTTCCTGGAAGAGTGTAGAAGTAGTGGTTGAATGGGCAAGTTTAACATCATAAAGAAACAAGTTAAGATTCATCCCCACACCTGGGTACTAATTTTCCCTGTATTGTTCTCAGCAGACTTCATCCTGCTCTGTGAGCATCACAGCCTTATTGACTGAGAGGAAGCAGGATTTCTGCATTCCAAAACCAGCCCACAGTGTAGGTCAAGGAAGGCCTCAGACAGATTCTATGTCAATTTATAATTTGTGGTCCCTAACATTTCCCTCTTTTTGTTTTTGTAATTGCAGCAGTTGAAACAGCGTACAGGCTATGATGGCTATCATAAATTTTTATGAGTTTATGGGAGGCCATGTCACATCACCATTGTGTGAGCCTCCTGCATTGTCTTCTTTAGTGGCTCCCATGTTATGGGTTTTGTAGCCTGCGTGGATCTCAGTACTTGTGTTGGGCTTTCCTCCAGGGTCATCCTCAAGAATGCTTGCATTGGAGGGCCAGATGGAATAGGCTCCACCACAGGGCTGGGACATTCCTCTTCCCATGGTAATACGTTCCAGCAGGGCAGACACAATGGTGTTCCATTGTCTGTTAACACAAGCATACCCTCAGCCCCATGTTATTAACTGCATTGGCCCATCCCACTTTCCTGTTTGGATGTCCTTCTATAGGACTTGGGCCCTAGGTGTGCTTGTCAGATTTGTCCTTTTGCCAATGAAGTTCTGATGGAGGGTATTTACTTTTTGCAACCAGGTTTTTAAAATTTAAGGTAAAATTTAAGGTAATGATAGCAAGATCTACTTGTGATGATTTTGTGATGTGGAAGTAAGCATATTCCTCATTTTTGTAATTGTGTTTTTAAAGAAAGGTGAGTATGTGGGTCTAAATAACAGCTATGTATAATACTTCCCCTCTGAAGAAGTATCCCTAACTGTGGTTAGGGGAGAATGGGTGTAGATTCCATCTTAACTGCTTTGAGCTGAGAAGGGTCAAGGTAAGGGGAGACCATGGTCAGGAACCTTCTCGGGAGAGCTAATCTAATGAGCCTCAGATAGGAGCCATGTTGTAGTTCAGCAACTATGAATTCTTATAGATTTTATTATAATTTATTCTTAATAACCCATAACAGTGGTCAATTACTAGTGTAACTGGAAACTGCCAGAGGAGGTTAGTGATTGGAGGCCCTTCCTATATCTACCTTATTATTGTGGCATTGTTTTATATATCTCTTGGTTATACTTTCCTGCTGGATGCTCAAGACCAAGTGAAATTGAGACCTGCATATTAATAAAATTAACTTCTTCCTATCTATCAAGGTTAATTAAATCTCCTCAGGATTTACCTTGGAACCATGTATAGAGCCTCTCAGTTCTTCTGTCAGCATCAGCCATCAGGGTGAGTCACAGCTTTTGCTTGACCAATTGCTTTCTATGAAAGGATGGGAGAATTTTCCCTTTAGTGACCCTCCTTTGGCACACTGCTGTGTTCCCATTCCCTGGGGATCAACAGTCTCCTTGGTCAGGAGGTTGTGTGACTCACCAGAGTTGTAGGATGCTGCAGCAAAGGTTCCCTCATGTCCTGGCTTCTCATTGACCTTGGAGGGCCAGGGCCAAAATACTGGCTGTCCTCTTAGCCCAGTTACCTTTCTAAATTTGGTCTCCAAGCCTCAGTTGTAGAACACCCAGAAGAGAAGATCATTAGTGCTGTAGTGGAAGCAGTGAGATTAATTATTATAATTTTATCCAGATATCAAGCATTTTGAAATAAAAAATATATCCACAAGACTGTTATTTCTCACCAACCGTTGCTGTTCTAGTTCAATCCCTGTAGAGTGTTAAGAGACAACAGTTATAATTTATAAAGAAAATTTGAGATCAAAAGCAATACATGATATTTTAGCATGAAAATCATGCTGACACTATTTTTGTAACACACCTAAATCTCCATTTTGGTATAGAATAGCCCCTTTAGTCAATCATCTCTATCTAGTACATAAAAAGCTCTCACCTAATTTGTTGTCCTTTAGTGGGATATCATTGAAGAAATTTGTGGCACTGTCTGAATAATAACTAAGCATCTGTAAGTGTAATAACACATGTATAACAAAGCCATTACAGAAGGCTTTTTTTTAGATCATTTTTTGACAAATGGTCTCATGTTGGTTTGACATATACCTTTTATTGCAAATAGCTGGAGCACAAGAGAAAGACAGATATCTGAATCTAAAAGAAAAAGCTTCTCACTATAAACAGTTCCAGTTCTGCTGAATCTAGTTGAGGGGGGACTGATATGGCTAAAATGACTCTATTTTCTTTTTGGATGCCAGTTTGTCTTTGCTTAAGATGCACTCACTCCTCAGACCCCTTCCCCATTAATCATAAAAACCATAAAAGGAAAAACAAATGTTTTTATCACAAACAAATGGTTTTAGCACAGGGTGGTACCCATTACCCCCATCCCTGTGTTAATTAACCTGATGTTTGAGAAGGACCTTGTAAAATTCCAAAGAAATGATAGAGTAAAAAATGCGGTCTCTATGGCAATGAAGGACTTTTGTAAAACCCCCAAATGTGTATTTAAGGAGCTGTAAAACAAAGGCTCGGGGTCATCAGACTCAACTCCTATGAGTGACTATTGACCACTGGCTTCTTTTTTTAAAAAAAGAATTCACTTGTTTCTCGAATCTTGGTCTCCCGTGGGTCTCCTGTGGGTATATGCCTTGCTTGTGCCATAACAGTTAGATGTAAATTCAGGCTTGAGATGAATGTGTGGATGAATGTAAAGAAATGATCAGAAATAAAGAGAGCTGCATGTGAAACCATCTGGTTCCCTCCACGATAATTTTCCCTGGTTTCCAGCTAAGAGCTCATGAATCCCAGTAACTGAGGAGAAAAGGCCCTGAGTTGTCTGATCAATAAGGTTTGACCTCAGAGACTCACAGCAGGAAATAGAGACATTCCATATTGTTCATTCCCTCCCACCCTTTAGCTTTCTCTAGCCACATGTTCCATCCATGTTTCCCGGTTTTTCTCTCCCTTCCTGACATACCCATGTCACTGGACTCATATTAGAGCCTTCCCACTGAGCTGAAGCCACAGAACTTTTTTTTTTCCTTCAACCAGTTTTTATTTATTTATTTTTAAAGACAACAAGTAAACATTCTCATGTATTAACAAACTCAAGAATTACAGAATTTACAAATACTTTTTGGAGAAAAATATTACTCAGTATAAGATTAAGCCATGCAGAACTTTTTGTTTCCAGACAAACTCCTGAATGTCTGGGCTGGGCTTGTACTTGCGATCCTCTGCCCTAACATTCCAGAAAGCCCTGGTAACAGGTGTGGACCTTTCTGCTCAGCTTTTCCCCCCTTGTTTCTGTGCCTCTTTTTTGGATTAATCGAAGCTTGTCAACCTGAAATCAGACCAAGTCTCTGATTAGGGTTCCTTTGGGAAGTGCAGGAGTTGTGATCAGGAACATGCCTGCTGCAGGAGGCCACTGGTGAGCCCAAGGTATAAGAAACAAATGGGAAGTTTCTAGGGATATTGAGTCCATGTAAGCTGCTGTGAGACCAAACCATTTGGTGACAGGATCCTGTGACACAAGGGCCACACTCAAGGCCTGGAACAGTCTAAGAATAATGAGAAAAACTCCTTCCCTGGTACCTTTAGTTAACCTGACACCAAAATCCTCAACACTGGTCATGGGTGGATCTAGGAGACTCAGTTTTTGGTCCTTGGCTGTGCTGACAAAGTCCTTGGTCCTGGCTTCACTGCCGGGGGTGTGGGTGGTCATTCTATAGGGCTGAAGTGACACCATATTGAATGAAAACAAAACATTGAACAGGGGGCCAGTGAGATGGCTCAACGGCATAAGCGCCTGCCTGGCAAGTGCGAGGTCCTGAGTTCGACTCCCGGTACCCACCAAAAAAAAAAAAAAAAAAACATTGAACAGGGATGCAGCTTAGTGCAAAGGCTCATTGCTTAATTGCCAGTACCACAAAACAAAGAACAAATCAAAAGTCCTCTAGTTCTTTTACGTCTAGCGGAGCTCAGTTCCAGAATTTATTTTTATTCTAACTGGCTTCCTTAGCCTGATATTATTCTCTTTCAGACTGACAGCCCTGTCCACTGCCTGGGGGAAGAACTCTGACACTAAAGGCAAAGGGCATAGGTCAGATCCACTAGGATGACTGGGTCTTGGGGTTGGTCCTATGTTTCCTCCTCTCCAAACTCCCATCTTTAGATTCCACCTTCTCAAGCCAGTTCACTCAGCTGATCCCACTGGAAACACCTTTTACCACTTGTGGCACCAAAGACTGAGTGTCCCTCCCTGCCCTCAGGGGTAGTGTTGGGTCTTAACAGTCAGCAGTGAAGCCAGGCATAGTGGTGCATGCCTGTAATCCCAGCACTCGGGAGGCTGAGGCAGAAGGATCAGGATCACCATGAATTTGAGGCCAGGCTGTGCTACAAAGTGCATTCAAGGCCACCCTGGATCTGCATAGCAAAACCCTTTCTCAAAAAGACTACAAAAACAAAACAAAACAAAAAAAAAGTCTCCATTGACTGCATGCTGTCACACAAGTCTATAATGTCAGCAACTTTGAGGATGAGACAGGTGGATCATGAAGAATTTGTTCCTTTTTTCGTCTCTTGAGACAGAGTCTGGCTGTATAGCTCAGGTGGCCTTGAACTCACTATGTAGCCCAAGCTGGCCTCAAACTCATGGTGATGCTCTTGCCTCCCTAGTGCTGGGATTACAGAAGTGCACCACCACACCCTGCCTCGGATCATGAGTTTGAATCCAGTCTGCAACTTCTTAAGACCCTGTCTCAAATATTTTAAAAGAGTGCTGGGGATGTAGCCCAGCACTTCCTGGGTTCAATCTCTAGTGCTGAGGGGAAAAAGAGTCACCCTGGCCTCTTTCTATCAACTCCCATTGAGTTTCTTAGCCTCATTCAGAGAAAAGTCTTCTAGTTCTTAGACCTGATTCCTCAATAACAGAAGAATCATTTATGTTGTGTCATTCATGGGGTCCCAATAGAAAGAGCCAGAGTCCCCTGCCCAGCCCCCTGCTTACCTTCCCTTCTTTCTGGGGCCCAATTCTGTTGACCTTAGTCTTGAGCATCTCTCACACCCTCAGTGGCTCCTCTCTGCCATGCTGATTGGGCACATGATCTGCAAAATTCCAAGTCAACACTTCATAGACAGAGGTTTCTCTTCTGTTCTCTGTGGGGTGACATCGTTGTTTTTATGAAACTGTCATAACCCTGATTTTTTTCTTTGGTGGTCGTCCTGGGATTGAATTTAGGGACTCTGCACTGATCTACATCTTCAGCGTATTTTTACTTTTCCATTTTACTATTGACTGGCTGACTGACGGTGGTTCTGTTGAATGCAGAGCCTTTGCTCTTAACTGCATCCCCAGCCCTATTATTTTCTTTTTTTTTTATTTTAAGACTGGGATCTGGTGCAGTTGCTACATTACGCAGGTTGAATTTGAGCTCTGGCTCTCCTGCCTCACTCAGCCTTCCAGGGTGCTGTAATTACAGGCATGCAACTCCATACTTGGCTATTCTTCATTCTTGTGGCGATGGGACTCAAACCCAGGAATCTGCACACGCTCGGCAAGCTGTCTACCTCTGAGCTGCACACCGGCACCAGCCCTCTGCTTTTAACACAGCTCATACCGTTTTAAACATTTTTCGGACTCAACGTTTCTAAGGACTTAATACTCCCACCATACACACAGTGCTTCTGAGAAAGCCACACACACATAGTGTGTAACTTGAATGCCTTCTGAACAGAAACCTAGTAGACAGGCTGGTAGTGGTGGCACACGCCTGCAAGCCCAGTTCTTGGGAGTCTCAGGAGGGAGGATAACCTTGAGTTTGAGGCCAGCCTGGGCTACACAGTGAGTCTAAGGCCAACCTGAACTACATAGGGAGACTGTGTCTCAAAGAAAGAAAGAAAGAAAGAAAGAAAGAAAGAAAGAAAGAGAGAGAGAGAGAGAGAGAGAGAGAAAGAAAGAAAGAAAGAAAGAAAGAAAGAAAGAAAGAAAGAAAGAAAGAAAGAAAGAAAAAAACCTAGTAGACAAGTACATAAAAGTGTAATGGTTTAAAGGGGTTTCACTCCCACTTTCATAAGTGTCTTCAAGAACAGTCTTTCCCAGTCACTGCTTCTTGCGTGGTGGCCGCCCCTCGTGCTGTAGGCTGTACTTCTTTTCCTACCTTTACTTGGCCCAAACTCACTCTCCAGAGCCTGTTTCATTTACTACATTTAATAAAACTTGACTACTACTGAGATAAAAAGAATAGTCTTTCCTAAAGCTAGGTGGGATGGTGCGTTCCTACATTTCCATGATTTGTGAGGCTGAAACAGGAAGATTTTCATGAGTGTCTTAATTACTTTTTTTGTTGCTGGGGCAAAATACCCAAAACCCAAAGTTAAAAGAGGAAAAGTTTATTTAGCTCCCAGTTTGCAGAGGTTTCAGTCCATACTCTGCTGGCTCCAAGTCGGGGTGGCTCCACAGAGAAGAACAATTCATGGCAAGCAAAAGACAGCAAAAGCAATAAGGAAAAGGAGAGAGAGAACAAGCCTCTTTCTGTCCCTTATATTGCATGGAGGTTACCTGACCTAGGGACGATGTAGCACTCACACCCTTAATCCAGCATTGGACCATGAATGAATCACAGACTCTAGATTCAGCCACTTCTGAAAAGCTCCCCCACATGATGACATGAGCCTTTAGGGGTTCATCCAGACACAAACCATAACAATGAGTTAAAGCCAGCCTGAACCACATAGAAAAACCTTCCTTCAAAACAAAGAACAAAAAGGCATAACCCTTCATAGCCAGCTTGATGGTGCATGCCTCCGATCTTAGTGAATTAGGAAGCTGAGGCACAAGCACTGCAAGTTCAAGACGAGCCCGGACAAATTCGCAAGGTCCTACCTCAAATAGAAAGATAAACAAACCTGAGCCCATAGGTGTAGGTCAGTGGTACAGTGTCCTAGGTTTAATCTGCAGTACTGTGCAAACAAACAAACAAACAAAAAGTCTTTCCTACAAATTATTATTATCTTTTTTTTGAGACAGGGTCTGTCTATGTAGTTCAGGCTGGTCCTGAAGTCACTATGCAGCTCAGCCTCACCTTCAACTCATGGCAATCTAACTCCCTCTGCCTCCCAAGTGCTGGGATTACAGGCATGTGCCACCACATCCAGCTTCTCTGCAATAAATTTTAATGAGAAGTGCACTGAAAGTATCAGTTTACTAAATCTCCTTTGCTCATACACTGGCTTCTTTAACGTCTTGGGAGACTAGATGTTATGAATTAGGACACATTGTGTTTTATGTTCATTATGTACACAGCACACGTAATACACTGCGGAGACCTAGGCACAGTGGTCCACCTCCCTCATCATCAACACACTTCCTCTGTTCCTGAGAAGAGGGGAGAGCAGGGACGCAGGGCACAAATGCAACAGTTTTCCACGTGACCACCATCTCATCAGGATTCAGCAGGAAAGCAGAGCTTTGGCAGCCAGCAGGGCTGCAGGTGGGAGCACAAGGCTGGCTCCAGTGCTAGTGCCGCTGATTCCAAGCTGTGGACAAGCCTGCCCCCTGCTGGTGACCCCGGCCAGGTGCGAGCAGTTTTTGTGACCAAGACTGTACTTCGTGTCCTGGTTTTCAAAATTACTATTATGAAATGCAGATTTGCAGGGCATGGTGGGGCAGGCCTGTTATCCCAGCACTCAGGAGGCTGAGGCAGGAGAGTTGCTGAGAGTTCAAGGCCAGCCTGGGCCACAAAGTGAGTTCAAGGCCAGCCTGAACTGCATAGCAAGACCCTGCCACAAAAGGACAAAAAAAGAGAAAGAAAAAAAGAAAGAAAAAGAAAGACATAAAGAAATGCTGTTTCAGGATGAATATTAGTGTTCTCACCTACATAAATACCAAAGATATAAATTCTTTCTTAAAATTACAGATGAATCAGAGCATGGTGGCCTTTCCCTGTAATCCCAGCACTGTGGCTGGTTGAGGAAGGACAGCGATTTCCTGCCCAGCCTGAACAACTCCACCAGTCCCTGTCTCAAAATAAAGATTTAGCTGCACGTGGTGGCTCACTCCTGTAATCTCCGCATCCCGTAGGCTGATGCAGGATGATCACAGTTTGAGCACGGATTCAGCCATAAGCAAGACCCTGTCTCAAAACAAAATAGTTGGACAGATGCTCAGTATTTGAGCACTAGAGGGTTCCACTCCCAGTAGTGAAAAGAAAGGGAGAGAGGAAGGAAAGAAGGAAAAAAAATGAGGGGAAGGAGGGATGGAGAAAAAGTCTATAGCTGCGGCCCATCCAGATTCCTCTCCAGGTCGATCAGTGCTCCTCCCACAGCTCCCGCCTCAGAACGCGGCCCTTCGTGTACCTGGTGTCCTCCACTGGACAATTACTTCTCCCTCAGACTCTGCCATTCATTCTGTGGGTGGGACTAGGGTTTGAGCACAAGAACTGTTACCATTTAGCTGTGGCACAGCCCTACTGTGAGGGTTTTTTTTAATTTTTTTCAGGACTAGGGTTTGAACCCAGTATATTTGCATGGGATTACCTTTGCATGGGCTTACATCTCAGCCCTCTTTTTGATTTTTTGAGACAAGATCTCTCTGAGAGTTGGGCGTGGTGGTGCACGCCTGTAATCCCAGCACTCTAGAGGCTGAGGCAGGAGGATCACCAGGATTAACTGGGTGGAGAGGGAGACCCGATCAGGGATCCAAGTGTGCTGGGAAGGGAGGAGTTAGGAGGGTAGGGTGTGGCTAACAAGGGGGATAAAAGAGAAGAGCGGAGGAGGAGATGCTCAGTCCTGGAGCTTCCAGTCACTGCTGGTCCTGCTGGGATTCCCGGAGCCCCGTCACCATCACCTGCCTCTACACCTGGTGAGTCCCTGGCCTCCATGAGGATGCCCCACCTTCCCACCCTCAGCCAGTGTCCTGTGGAGACAGAGGTCCCAGGTGGCACCTAGGACTCTGTGACTTCTGTCTCTTCAGATACACAGGCTTGGGGTTTATGTGGTGGTGGTTGTTTTTTCACCCAAGGTCTTGCTATGTTGCCCAGCTGGATTTCAACTCAGTATGTAGCCCAGACTGGCCTTGAAGTCTTTATGTAGAACAGGTGGCCTAAACTCAAGGTGATTCTTCTGCCTCAGCCTCCCTAGTGCTGGGATTACAGTCAGGTGCCACCAAGCCTGGCTATCACCTGAGACTTGAAGACCAGCCTCACCCTAGGAGGTCCCTGTCCTCCCTGAGTGGGCACATGATCTGCTGTCAGGAAGCACAGCCCCCAAGGCACCGCTCACACATGGAGACCGTGGTTGTGTTTACCCCGAGGATGACACCGCTGACTTCACGCAGTTGTTCTAACTCTGCAATATTTTGGTAATTTTTATGTGCCTAAAATCCCCCAACCACAGTTTTTTCTGGGTTATTTTCTGTCCACTGTCAGGAGCGGATAACACCCTGCACTGTCACACACAGAGCTATGACGCTCACGTGAGTAAAACTCAGCAGTGGCGTGGAGTCCATCAGGGCACGGGTCCTGGATTTCCAAGCCCTTCCTCGGTCTTGCCTTTCAAAACAGGACTTTTCATCCTGTCTCTGTATTAACCTGGAGAAAGCTGAGAAGTGGTCGGGATTAACCAGGTGGAGGCTCAGAATCAGCACTGACTGGAAAGCACTGTCTGAAAAGGGAGACAGGAGCAGGAGTCAAGAAAAGGCTCTGAGGCGCCATCAGGAGCCTGGAGCCTGGAGCCTGGAGTCGCCGCCTGGATTCCTGGGGGCCTGAGCACCCGCCGGCTCATCCAGCCCTGGTGAGTCACCGCCCTCCCGAGCACACTCACCCTGCCTGCCCTCAGCCAGGCTCCCCTGTGACCTGCAGCCCAGGACACCATCAGTGTTCCTTTTTGTGTAGATTCAGAGGAACAGATGTGAGGTTAGATTTTGCCTTAAAATACAGGTAGGCATGAATCTAAAATAGTTTGATTTCTGCTGTAAATTTCTATTTTCTGTTCCTTTTGGATGTTTACGAGAAGGTCTCACTCTGTAATTCAGGCTTGTCTTGAATACACTCTGTAGGCCATGGCTTCAAACTCAGAGCAGTGCCTGCCTCAGCCTCCCAAGTGCTGGGATTTCAGGCATGTTCCACCATACCTGCCAATCAACTCCTACCTTTAAATGCATTAATTTATTACTATTTTTTGGTACTGGGATTTGAATTCAGGACCCTTGCACTGAGCTACATCTCAGCCCATTGATCATGCTTTATTTTGAAACAAATTCTCAGCAGTTACGCGGCCCAGGCTGAGCTCAAACTTGTGATCATCCTGCCTCAGCACCCGAGAATGGTGGGATTACACGAGAGTGTAACTACTCATGGTTTCTTTTATATTCTGAGAAGGTTCTAAGTTGCTGTGTTGCCTTAGCTGAAAACAAATTTCACTACATCCCAGGCTATCATTTTTTGGTTCTCATGAGAAGGTTCTGTGAACATGTTGCCTTAGCTGGATACAAATTTCATGACATTTCAAGCTACTTTTTTTTTTCTCTTGGTTTTCTTTTGGTCTCACAAAGTCACCAAGTACCTTAGGCTGGGCTGGAACTTCTGATCATCCTGCCTCAGTCTTGTAGATGCTGGAATAAAGTCCATGCACCACCACTCCTGTTTATGGGTTTTTAAATACTTTTCCTTCTGTTCCCTAAAATTAGTATTAACTTTGTGATTGCATGAATGGATAAGTTAGATGTTTCTTTTCATGAAAAGCTGAAAAACATTCTATGCAATACTTTTTAAAGTGTATCAGTTGGGCGTGGTGGAGCATGCCTGTAATCCTAGCCCTCAGGAGGCTGATGCAGGAGGATTGCCTTGAGTTTGAGGCCAGCCAAGGATACACAGTGAGTTCAGTGCCAGCCTGAACTACACAGAGAGACTCTGTCTCAAAAAACAAAACAAAAAAAGTGGATGTTTCATGCCCATCTCCTTCCCTAAGTGGTAAATTTCACATGTGTGAGGAGAATGTGGGGGAATCTACATCTCAGCATTTTCCATCCTAACTTTAAAAGACTATAATGCTGCTACATTGATTTCACCATTGCTCACTAGAAATCTTTTAGTGGTGCATGAAATGGCTGTGACCTGGGAGGAAGGGAGGAAGGGAATTGCATTCCTGTAGACTTGCAAGTTTGTAATAGACGGATAATACGTATCTGTGAGAGATTATAGTGGAGGGGAGTTATGACAGCAATGTGGGCTTGAGGGCTGTAGTGACATTTCAGGGTCAGATACATAACAAGTACGCAGCAAGATATCAGAAAACTTAATGTTTTTATGTTTTGCTTTGCTTTCTGTTTGTAGTTCAGGCTGGGTTAGCCTTATACTATGTAGCCCAGGCTGGCCTTGAATTCCCAGTGACCCTCCCACCCTGCCTCCAGAGCGCTCCCTGAGAGCAGGCAGCAAGAGAGAAGGTGGGGAGGAGAAGAAGTCGTGGTCCATCCCTCTCCAGTTCTCCCCAGCCTCCGCCTCCCTGGGAGTCTGAGTCCCTCTCTGGTCCATCCCCTCCCTTCCCCCTGTGTGTTCCACCCTCAGGCCTTGCTCCTCCACCCTTCAACCTCCACCTGCATCTGTAAAGACAAAAGCCTGAGAGGCCTCATTGCCTTTGCTGGATAGTAGTGTGGGTAACAGAGGAGCCACTGGGAAAGGGTGTGTGAGGACTGGGGTGTAGCAGAGTGGTAGGTCCCGCTGGGATATAGAGAGCTGGGTGTCACAGCAGCGGTCACGCATTTATTTCTGCAGCATGGACCAGCAGGACAAAGTCTATGCTGTGGTGGGGATGGGGTGGCAGTAACAGCAGAGACAAATCCTCCCCAGATTCACTGGAGAGACAGGGAAGAGGGCAGCGAGTAACGAACATCGCAGACCCAGAGATGCGTAGGAGTCAGGGCAGTCTCCCCACTATCCCTCACCCCAAATCCTCAGTGCAAGCTGGAAATCATAGAAGAACTTCCCTCAAAGAATAAACGATGAATAGATACAATTGTGAGCACCATTCCAGATAAGGAAATCTGAGTTTTAACAATTTGGCCAAAGCCACACAAAAGACAGTGGTGGAGAACTGAATTCCGGTAACACCTGTTCCCCAAATTTCCACAGTCCAAAGCGACACCCTTCCCTCCATTGTGTTCTCCAAATATTTCCTGTTCAGCTCATTTACCTGCTCGCCCCTTTTCTAAAATACTTTCTTATCTTTCAAGCCCTGCCTTCACCAGCTTCTGATTCACGTACAGTGGACCCCTGAAATACACGGGGGTTATGCTCCTAGAGCTCCCAGGCATTGCGAAAAGCTGTGAATTTCAGATGCGGTCAGAAAAATGCCTATAACTGCCTATTTTCGTATTTTAAACCCTTAATATGCTATGTCTCCCAGTTATGTAATTTAATAAAATTCGATATTATTAAATCCTTCGAAGGTGCTGGGTGCTCTGGCAGCATCATAGGGATCTTAGAGCCTTAAGAACAAAACCGAGAACACTTCAGATAGCTACGTGTTGTACAGCAACCTGCTGTGATGCGGGAATGTGGGTGCATCTGCCAGAGACAGGTCACAGTGCAGCCTCCAATCAGCAGCAAGGAGAACTAAATAACACTCTCGGATTGGCTACTTCAAAACCTGCTGCAAAAAATGAATTGCAGAGGACATTTAGGGTTTCCACAAAGTTGAGGGGGTTTCTGCACACAAATCTAAGTTAGGTTCTAAAGAAAAATTCAGGAATGACAGAGGCCCTGAACTCTAAATAGCCATTTCATGAGGTTATACTGTGTTTTTATTCAACAAGAGGTTTCCAGTCTAAAATTCCCAAGCCAGCTGCTCACATTGCTGAGTGGTTATCCCACCGAGATTCTGTTTCCACTGCCAGGTGATGGATGACCCAGGGAACAAAAAAGGGAGGCAGACAGGTCAGACCTGTCCCTGCTCCTGCCAGCTCTGGGGTAGGAGGAGAATCCAGGATTCTATAATTACTTGAAAAGAAAATCCATGGCATTCATTTCATAGTCTGCTTAATTTTTCTTAGCCAGGAGCATTGTGGGAACTGAGAAGTTAGGGACTGGGCCATATGACTTTTCCATTTTCTTGGTTATATTTCTTCGGAGTGAGGATCAGAATATGTTCCCAAAACTGGCAGTGGTCAGTCAGTTTCAGATTCCTCAGTTCCCAGTCCCAGCAGGTGCAGAGTTCAGGGTGCTGCAGTTGGAAATGGGTGTTCTGCTCTCGCCTTGCTTCTTCTGGGGCTATCAGACATTCTTCCCGGTGTCATTACAAGCAGAAGTAATGCTTTGGGACCATAAGCACAAAATAGATTTGGGATAAACTCAGGACTCTTCCACCCTTGTCGGACCAGGGAATTTTTGGCTGCAGGTTGGTTTTCTGATGGGTGAGAAGGGGTGTCTCAGCCTAGCCTGATAGGATGTCTCTTTCCTCAGTGTTTCCCCAGCACCCCTGGCCTTCCAGACTCACCAGGATGAGCACCAAGTCCCCGTGCGCACTACTGAAACTGGCAATCCAGAGCTTGCTGAGGGACAAGGCCTTGGCCATGGAGGCCGTGGAAGATTTGCCAGGGGAGCTCTTCCCACCAGTGTTCATGGAGGCCTTCACCGGGGGACACACTGAGGTCCTGAGGGCCATGGTGCTGTCCTGGCCCTTTCCCTACCTGCCCCTGGGAGCCCTGATGAACATGAGGAAACCAGGGACTTCGGACACTGAGCTAGATATTGTCCAGGTGCAGAAAAAGATGTTACAAGCTGTGCTGGATGGGCTTGATGCACTGCTGAGCCAGAAGGTTTGCTCCAGGTGAGTGTAACCCAGGTGTCCTGGAGGGAGGGCCATGGGATTCGAGTAAGGGACAGCAAGTGTCAGGGAGAGTGGGGGCTAAAGAGTGAAGCAAGGGCCTCTGATGATGACTGGCAGAGGATCAGAGAAGCCTTGGGCATTGCTGAGCCACCTGGGAGTGGACCGCCTGGTGGGGAAGACAGCTAATGGTGGAGGCAGCAGTGAAAGGAGCAAGAAGGTCCTGACTCCTCCCACAGGCACTAGAAGTACAGACGGGGCAGGATCCTACAGGGAGGGGAGAAGCAGAAAACTAGAGCATAGAAAGAGTAGAGAAGATAGCAACTGACCTCAGCGATGAGGAAATCACAGGAGGAAACTGGGTCCCCGCGTACATTCACAGACTTCTTCCCGGTTCACCCACAGGAGGTTGAAATTGCAAGTGCTAGATATGCAGGATGTGCACCAGAACTTCTGGAGAGTCTGGGCTGGAAACCAGCTGGAAGCCTGCTCCTCAGAAGCCATGAAGAGGAGAAAAACAGAGAAGAGCGAGCCAAGGGCAGCAGAAAAGCAGCCGCTCAAAGTGATTTTAGATCTGTGGCTCTGTCAGGGTCATCTGAGTCCATTCCAGTCCTTCCTCCTCACGTGGGTCCAGGAGAGGAAAGGTCTGGTGCAGCCGGAGTGTACGAAGCTGTGTGTTACATCCATGTCCCTTCAAAGGGTCCCGGACGTCCTGGAAAAGCTGAACCTTGATTCTGTGCAGGAGGTGGATGTGGGTCACCGCTGGACACTCTTTACCTTGGCTCATTTTGCCCCTTACCTGGGCCAGATGCGAAATCCTCACAAACTAATGATCTCTGACATCTTTATGCCTGCCATCATTTCCCCAGAGAAGAGAGAGCAGCTGTTCACTCAAATCACCTCTCAGTTTCTTAAGCTTCAGTATCTGCGAGAGATTTACATGGACTCTGTCTACTTCCTGGAAGGCCACCTGGACTGGGTGCTCAGGTAAGATGTGGGTCTCTCTCTGCAGTCAGAAGAGTCTTTCTCTGTTTCAGCAAGATTAGTGAGCATGGACAGTATGCCACCCACAGGAGATGTGACGGAGAGCAAACACTAGAGTGTCAACACATTGCCTTTTTCACTCCTCGGTCCTACAACATGGTGTCACGTGGCCACTACACTGGAGTAGCCAGACTGGAAAGGGGCCCCATGCTAGAATGCCCGGAGGTGGGTGTCAGATACAGTGAGGGCAGGTGTGCGATTTCTTCCTTAAGAAACCCATCCAGGGTAAGGTGCTGAGAAACACCAAGGCCTCTCTGATCCTCCTAGCGGTCACCATGAGAAACCTCTGCCCCAGCGGGGGCTGATGACCAGGAGGGAAATGCAAGAGTCTGAAGCTGATGGCAAGGAACAGAGGTGCAGAACGGGGAACAAGGACACAAACTCTGCTGACGGCCATTCCGGCGAGCCCACTGGCTGTGGCCAGATCTTGCCTGATTTTTCCTTCCTGCCTGTCTCCTGCCCTCATCAGGAAAGAGATGTGGTTTTCTGCTAGGGGGTGAGGAAAGGGGGCTGTAGCAATTCAAGAATCAGACACTCAAGCAAGTGATGGTAAAGTCACGCATAAACTGGGCTGACTCAAGTGACACTTGGTCCACCTTGTAGCTCTTCCCCACCATCCACTGCTTTTCACCACCAACTGCCAGATCTAACTGCTTGGTCTCTCTGTAGGTGCCTGGCGTCCCCCTTGGAGACCCTCTCATTAACTCACTGCCAGCTTTCACACTCGGACTGGAACCAGCTGCCCCAGGCTGAGCACACCAGGCAGCTAAAACACTTGGAGCTGAGTTGTATCAGGCTGACCGATTTTAGTCCTGAGCCCCTCCGAATCCTGCTGGATAACCTTGCAGCCACCCTGACCACCCTGCATTTGGAAAACTGTGGCATCACAGATGCGCAGCTCTGTGCCTTTCTGCCTGCCCTGAGCTGCTGCTCCCAGCTCACTACCTTCTGCTTCATAAGGAATTTTATGTCCACAGGCACCATGAAGAGCCTGCTGTGCCACACCGCCAGGATGAGCAACTTAAGCCTGGAGATGTCCTCTGTTCCTCAAGAGGTTTATGTCCCCACGCATGGTGTCCGCCAGCAGATATGCAACCAGGTCCATGAAGCACTGAGGAGGATCATGAAGCCGCTAAACCATCCCAGGACAGTCTGGTTTTGTGTCGTTCACTGTGAATTCTGTTGGAACTGGCCATTCTATAACATCCACCCTACTCCATGCCCGGCCTGTATCCCCGTCTAGTCAGATGCACATATCCTACGCTTCCTTCTGGGCCCCAGGAACACAGAGCTCTTCTTTCAGTGTGAGTGAGAAAAGGACAGGTCGGCCAGCAGGCAGCAACCTTGGACAATCACTGACTTGAGAGTAGAAGTGACCTTTGTGGAGGTGGGTCCTGGACAGCACCAGAAATAGGAATCTGAGTTCCTAGATGTAAATTCAGGCTTGAGATGAATGTGGATGAATGTAAAGAAATGATCAGAAATAAAGAGAGTTGCATGTGAACCATCTGGTTTCCTCCGTGATCATTTTACCTGGTTTCCAGCTAAGAGCTCATGAATCTCAGTAACTGAGGAGAAAAGGCCCTGAGTTGTCTGATCAATAAGATTTGGCCTCAGGAACTCACAGCAAGAAATAGAGACATTCCATAGTGTTCATTCCCTCCACCCTTTAGTTTTCTCTAGCCACATGTTCCCTCCATGTTTCCTGGTTTTTCTGCCCCTTCCTAACATACCCAAGTCACTGGACTCCTCTTAGAGCCTTCGCACCGAGCTGCAGCCATAAAACTTTTTGTTTCCAGACAAACTTCTGAACGTCTGGACTGGGCTTGCACTTGCGATCCTCTGCCCTAACATTCCAGAAAGCCCTGATGACAGGTGTGGACCTTTCTGCTCAGCTTTTGCCCCCTTGTTTCTGTGCCTCTTTTTTGGATTAATTGAAGCTTGTCGACCTGAAATGCATTTCAGAGACCAAGTCTCTGATTAGGGTTCCTTTGGGAAGCGCAGGAGCTGTGATCAGGAGCATGCCTGCTGCAGGAGGCCACTGGTGAGCCCAAGGTATAAGAAACAAATGGGAAGTTTCTAGGGATATTGAGTCCATGTAAGCTGCTGTGACACCAAACCATTTGGTGACAAGATCCTGTGACACAAGGGCCACACTCAAGGCCTGGAACAGTCTAAGAACAATAAGAAAAACTTCCCTGGGACCCTTAGTGTTAACCACACACCAAAATCCTTGACACTGGTCACGGGGGGATCTGGGAGACTCAGGTTTTGGTCCTTGGCTCTGCTGACAGACAGCCTCACTGCCCAAGGGAAGGCCACTCTCCTGGGGCTGCAGTGACACCACACTGTATAGAAACAAAGCAAAACAAAACAAGGAACAGAGATGCAGCTCGGGGCTTGACCACCAGTGCCACAAAACACAGAACAAATCAAAACAAAGGCCACTAGATCTTTTCAGTTTAGTTTACCTCAATTCCTGAACTGCATTTTTCTCAAACTGAAGTTTCCTCAGCCTCATATTGTTTCAGCCTGAAAGCCCTGACCACTGCCTGTGGATCCATCTTGCCTGGAAAATGTCCCCTGGGGGAAGAACCCTGGCACTAAAGGCAAAGGCCATAGGTCAGATCCACTAGGATGACTGGGTCTTGGGGTTGGACCCATGTTTCCTCCTCTCCAAACTCCCCAAGGAGACTTGGAAATGTGTGACCCCCTCGTATGCCCATAGGAGCTGCTCTCAGCTCTGCAGCAGCTCCCATCTTTAGATTCCACCTTCTCAAGCCAGTTCACTCAGTTGATCCCACTGGAAACACCTTTTACCACTGTGGCACCAAAGACTGAGTGTCACTCCCTGTCCTCTGGGATAGTACTTCATCTTAAGTGTCACAGTTGAATTAGATGTTGTCACTCACGCCTATAATGTCAGCAACTTTTGAAACTGAGACAGAATGATCATAAAGTATTTTTGTTTGTTTCTTTGTTTCTTGATACAGGGTCTGGCTGTGTATATAAGGTTGGCCTTGAGCTCACTATGTGTCCCAAGCAGGCCTTAAACTCATGGTGATGCTCCTGCCTCAGCTTCCCTTGTTCTGGGATAACAGGCCTGCATCACCATGCCCAGCCTTGGATCATGAGTGTGAAGCAAGACTGGGCAACTTCTTAAGCTCCTGCTGAAAAATTTAAAATATGCTGGGGATGTAGCTCGGCATTTCCTGAGTTCATTTACTAGTGCTGTGGGATGGAAGAGTCACCCTGTCTCTCTGAAGCAACCTCCATTTAGCTTCTTAGCCTCATGCAGAGACAAGTCTTCCAGTCCTTAGACCCGACCCTGCAATTACAGGGGATTGGTTATGTGTTGTTCAGAGGGCCCCACTAGGAACGCCCAGAGTCACCTATGCAGTCCCCTGTTTACCTCCCCTTCTAACTGGGGCCCGATTCCCCTGACCTTAGTCTTCAGCATCACTCACACCTTCAGTGGCTCCTCTCTGCCACTCTGACAGGGCACATGATCTGTTGTGTCAGGTGACAAAATCTCAAGTCACGGTTTCATACACAGTTTTCTGATCTGTTCTCTGTGGGGATGACATCATTGTCTTTATAAAGCTGTCATAAACCTGAATTTTTATTTTTTCTTGGTGGTAGTGGTCCCAGAACTGAATTTAATCTACATTGATCTACATTCTCAGCATATTTTCATTTTATTTTTCAATTTTAGTATTGAGCGACTGATTGTGGTTCTGGCTGATGAACTCAGAGCCTTTGTTCTTAACTGCATATCCAGACCTTTCTATGTTTTATTTTGAGACTGGGGTCACCAGGAGTGGCAGCACTTGCCTATAATCCCAGCACTCAGGAGGCTGAGGCAGAAAGATCACAGCAAGTTGAAGGTCAACCAGGGCTACTGGTGAGTTCAAAGCAAAGCCATCCTGAACTGTACAGTGAGACTCAGTCTCAAAAAAGGAAAAAAAAAAAAATACTGGAGTCTGGCTAACTTGCTATGTTGCCCAGGTTGGACTTGAACTTTTGGCTTTCCTGCCTCAGCCTTCCAGAGTGCTGTTATTATACAAATGCACCACCGTAACTGGCTATTCTTTGTTCTTTACTGTAGTGCTGGGGATTAAAGCCAGGAACTCGCACACATCACAGAGCTACACGCCAGCCACAGCCCTTGCCTGTAACGCAGCTGGCGCAGTTTGAACATCGTTCAGATTCAGTGTTTCTGAGGATGACTGAACACGCCCGCCACTCACACGACGCTCCGGAGGAGACCACACGCACATAGGAAAGGCTGTAACTGGGAGTGGACACGTACGGACAACCGTAATGGTTTAAAGGGGTCGAACTGTTCTACGACCATAAGCGTTTTTAAGAACAGTCTTTCCTCATCACTCTCTTTCATCCTATGTAGTGGCCTTTTCTCATCCTGTAGGGTGTTCTTCTTTTCCTACTTTTACTTGGCCCAAACTCTCTCTCCAGAACCTGTTTCTTTTCCTATATTTAATCAAACTTTGCTAATATTTAAAAAAAGAAGAATAGACTTTCCTAAAGCTGAGTGTGATGGTACATGCCTACATTTCCAAGACTTGGGAAGCTGAGGCAGGAGGATCTCCATGAGTTAAGGCAAGCCAGAAATACTTATCAAGACCTTTCCTTAAAACAAATAAGCATACAAAAAAGCATAAACTTTTATAGCCAGGCATGATGGTACATGTGTCTAATCTCAGTTAATTGGGAAGCTGAGGCACAAGTGATGTAAGTTCAAGACCAGCCTGGCTAATGTAGCAAGACTCTATCTCAAAATAGAAACATAAAGAAACCTAAAGATGTAGATCAGTGGTGCAGTGTCCTAGGTTTGATCTGCAGCACTGTGCAAACAAATAAACAAAACAAAAAGTCTTTCCTACAATTTATTTATTTTTTGAGACAAGGTCTTGCTATGTAATTCAGGCCGGTCCTGAAGTCACTATGTAGCCCAGCCACACCTTGAACTCATGGCAATCCACTCCTTCAGCCTCCCAAGTGCTGGCATTACAGGCATGTGCCACCACATCCAGCTATTCTGCAAGAAATTTTAATGCAAAGTAGACTGAAACCATCAGTTTACTAAGTCTGCTTTGGTCATACACTGGCAACTACCTTAACACCCTGAAAGACTGAATGCTATGATTTAGGACACATCACGTTTGATGTTCATTATGTACACAGCACACCGCAGAGACTAGGGACAGTGGTCCACTTCCCTCATCAACACACTTCCTCTGTTCTTGAGAACAGAGGAGAGCAGGGACACAGTGCACTAATGTGACACAGTTTTCCATGTGGCCACCATCTCATCAGGATTCCGCAGAAAAGCAGAGCTCTGGCAGCCAGGAGGGCTGCAGATGGGAGCACAAGGCTGGCTCCATCTCTGGTGCAGCTAAGATTCCAAACTGTGGGACAAGCCTGCCCCCTGCTGGTGAGAGCAGTTTTTGTGAGCAGGACTGTATTTTGTGTGGTAGTTTTCAAAATTGCTACTATGAAATGCTGTTTCAGTAAGAATACTGGTGTTGTCATTTACATAAATACCAAAGATATAAATTGCTTTTCAAAATTATAGAGGAATCTGGGTATGGTGGCACTCCCCTGTATTCCCAGCACTTGTGCTGGCTAAGGAAGGAGAATGGCAATTTCTTGCCCAGCCTCTACACTTCATCAGATCCTGCCTCAAAATAAAGATTTAGCTGGGTGTGGTGGCTCACATCCGTAATCCCAGCACTCTGGAGGCTGGGGCAGGAGGATCACTGTAAATTCAAGGCCAGCCTGAACACTAGCAAATAAGTTAGGACCCTTTCTCAAGTAAGTAAATAAATAAATTTTTTAAAAAGGCCTAGGATGTACCTCAGTGGGAATGTATTGGATTCAGTCCTCTGAATTGAAAATAAATAAATAAATAAGTTGAAGTATGTCCCACAATAAGCTCAAATTTTTAACCCTTTTGCCTCAGCCAACCACCTCTCCGGGATTAAAATTCATATCAAGCCCAGCTGAAATTCCTTACATACTACTAAAAGAAATGAATTACTTTTCAGAAATAGAATTAAAATTCCACAAATGATTAACTGAATTTTCTCAAATATTTTATCAATTGAGATGATCATGATTTGTTTGGGTTTTTCAGGGGTTTTTTTTGGCTTGTACTCCTTTGTATACAAAGTTAGTTAAATCATTTTTCAAATATTAAAACAAATTTTCTTTCCAGTTTAACTTTCAGCTATTAAACCAATCTTGCATTTTTGATGGATTTTATTTTTTTTGAGCCAGTGTTTTGCTTTGTAGTGCAAGCTGGTTTTGAACTCATTATGTAGCCCAGGCTGGCCTCCAACTCATGGTGATCCTCCTGCCTGAACCACCCAAGCGCTGGGATTACAGGTGTGTGCCACCACTCCCGGCTCTTGATGGATTTTCAACCTCAAGCCAGTCTTGCACATCTCATGGACTTTCAGCCCCTAATCCGCTCTTCCCTCCCTCTTGGTCACAGTGCTGGAGCAGGCAATTCCCTGTGAACCTACAGTCAGGAAAGAAATGAGGCGGTTCTGCCACTGCTCAGAACTTGCACTGTTCTCCTCGACTTTGTCTGCAAGGCGGCTCCTAACCAGAAACGCACACCTGAACCAGGAAGTGTGTCTGGGTGTTCAGAGCCCCTAAATCAACATTTGCCAAAGCCTGAATAGGAGTTGAGGGTTTGAGGTTCCCATCTCTGCTTTCTTCTTCAGTGATAAGCAAATCTAATGATCACAGCCAGGCAAGGCAGTCCAGGCCTTTACTCCCACCATTCAGGAGGCAGAGGAAGGAGGATGGGAAATTGGGGGCTGCCTGGACTATAGGACAAAACCTGGCCCAAAATACACACACACACACACACACAGCACAGATATTTTAATAAGTTCATCCTTAAAGATACATCAAAAACAATTTGTGCATATATTGTATTTTTATGAGATTTTTGTTGTTGTCATATGTTTCTGTTGTTTTCTCTTTTTTTTGTTTTTTTGCAATTTTCAAGTATTTTATTAAAAAGTTTTAGGCCAGGCATGGTGGCACACACCTGTAATCCCAACACTCAGGAGGCTGAGGCAAGAGGATCACTGTGAGTTTGAGCCCAGCCTGGGCAACAATGTGAGTTTAAGGCCAACCTGAATTGCATAGTGAGGCCCTGTCTCAAAAAGACAAAACAATTAAAAAAAAAAAACCAAGAGATACAGAATACATCAGTGGTTGCCAGGGGCTACAGGAAGAGATCAACTAGAGATAGCAAAAGGGAGTAATCTGTGTTTTTTGTGTACTAACTGGAGCATTTCTGTATGGGCATGATGGCAGGCACCCAGCCGCTTGGGAAACTGTGGCAGGAAGCTCACAAGTTTGAGGCCAACCTAGGCGATGCAGTGAGACTGTAGGTAAAAAACTGGGAAAATATGAATCTGTCTAAATTCAGGCTTGAGACCAAAAAGCGTGATTTTACTGCGTGTAAGTTGTAGCTTTTTGGTTTGGTTTGTTTGTTTCTTTTTTTTTGAGACAGGGTCTCACTATGTAGTTCAGGCTGGCCCCAAATGCAAGGCAATTCTCTCACCTCAGCCTCCTGAGTGGTGGGACCACAGGCATGCACCATCATGCCTAGGTGTAAATTTTAACTTTTTGAAAATAAAACGGGCGTGGTGGTGCACGCCTGTAATCCCAGCACTTGGGAGGCTGAGGCAGGAGCCCAAACCCGTAAGTTTGAAGCCAGCCTGGGCTAGATAAGCAAGTTCAAGGCCAGGCTGCACTACATAGTAAGACCCTGCCTCAAAAAAAAAAAAAAAAAGGAAAAGAAAGATAAAAAGTATCTTCAACATACAAAATATTTTTTTAAGATATGTTTCTGCAGAGGTAATTTTTGTGTGTGTGTATAGTAGTGCCCAACGCACAGATGCGCCGCGGTGCAGTGGGTACAGGATTCCCTGCTGATGACCTCCAGCTGCGGGTGGGCCTTGTTAAAGGATGCCCTCAGGGTCGCTCTCCCTGTGGTTCTTTACAGTGCAGATGCAGGAGATGCCTGTCTGGGCCAGGAAGGCAGGTGATGTGCTGGAGTCGCTGGGAAAGTGAAGGGACCAAAGCACACAGGGCCGAGCTTGCCTCGGGGGAGCGGTGCCTCTCCAGATCTGTCCTCCAACGCTGATTTCTGTTGTGGTTTAGGACTCAGCTTCATCGTCATCACTTACAGCGCCATCCTTCACCCCATCTTCTTCCCTCTTCTCCTTAAGCATTTTCAGGTGCTTAATAGCTAAAATCTTCTTGTAATATATCAGCACGAAACTGAAAAGTTTCTAATTCCTCGGGAGTATGAGCTAAATCACTGTCAGTGCTTTCTTTTCTTTTCCACTGCCCTGTCTGTAGGAATAGGTGGCTAGACACTGAACACAGAGCTCCATGGCTTTGGCCATGATCACCAGCGCCTCTTGGTTGCTGCGGGACACTTTGGGGAAACTCTTCATGATGAGCAGGATACAGGACAGGGCAGCGACTGGAGCCTCAGCCCCCTGCGCTTGTCCTTGCCTAAGGCCACATGTACCATCTTCTTGCTCCCACGCTACCTGGTAGCCTCGGGGCAGGTGGGAGTCATACTCTTCTCCTTTGAGACAGGGTCTTGCTCTGTAATTCAGGCTGGCCTTGAACTCACTATGTAGCCCTGGCTGGCCTTGAGCTCACTTTAATTCTCCTGCCTCAGCCTCTCGATTGCTGGGATTACAGGAGTGGACCACCACACCCAGATTTCTGTGGTTTATATTAAAACCTGAAAAGCAGATATAAAAGAGAAAGCAGTATACTAGCTCAGGTGTTAAAATAATCAGCATATCTTGCTGATTTATGATTTTGACACTGTGATGCAGATTGGGGACGATCCCATTGACTAACTCAAGTTCTGCAGCAAAGAGCTCTCCTGCACTCACATTCCAAGCTCACTGAAGGCCTGGTATTTTAAAATAAGCAAATCCTTAAAACACTGAGACAGAAAAAGGGGTAAATTGAGCCATAGTAGATGTTTTTATATAATTTTTACTTAACTTATAATAGAATTCCATCTTCGTTACTTTTCTTGTTGCTGAGACAAAATACCCAACACTCTAAAGTTAGAGGAGGAAAGGTTTATTTAGCTCACAGTTTGTAGAAGTTTCAGTCCATAATCAGCCAGCTCCAAGGCAGGGTGGCTTAGAAGAGGAGAAACAGTTCATGCTGGGCAGAAGGTAGCAAAATAAGCAAGGGATGACCACAGCTCTTTCTACTCCTTATATCTTATCCAGGCTACTTAGGGCAGGTAGCACCCACATCCTTAATCCTAGTGCCCTTGAGCCTAGCATTGCACCATGAATCAATCCCAGTGTCACACACCCCAGATTCAGCCACCTCTGAAAAAGCCCCACCTATGACTGCATAAGGCTCTGGGGGGACAGCAAGACATAGCCAGAACAGACTCCCATGCTTTGATTTGGATTACCCTGTTCTCTGTAATCCTCATCTGCAATACATCTTCATTTTTTTTTTCTTTGTGGTACTGTGCGTTCAAATCAAGGATATCCCTGCTGAGAAACATTCCCAGCCCTTTTAAATATCAAGACAGGGTCTATCTAAGTCATTAAATTGTCTAGATTGGGGTCCAATTCCTGATCCTCCAGCCTCAGTCTCCCAGACTCCCATGACACGCATGCACTACCTGCCCAGCTCATTTTTTTGTAATAGTGTTGGTGTTCACAATTCCATCTTAATAAAAGAAGATTGCTTGCTTAACTGTATTCTTAGAGATTTTATTATTTTAGTGCTGCTAATTTTTTAAGATTTAACTTAGTCTTTCTTCATATTCATATTTTTTTTTTACAATTTTTTGGAAGGGAGGGTGGTTTTGAGACAGGGTCTTGCTATGTAGTTCAGGCCTTGAACTCACCAGTAGCCCTGGTTGACCTTCAACTTGCTGTGATCCTCCTGCCTCAGCCTCCCAAACGCTGGAATTATAGACATGCGCCACCATACCCGGCCTCTATCATGTATTAGTAAATACACACTTTGTTTTCTATCTGGAGACAGAGTCTCCATAAGTCACTAACTGCCAGGGTTGGTGTCCAACTTGCCATCCTGGAGCATCAGGGTCCCCTCAGTGCTGGGATGACAGGCGGCACCACCACAGCTGGCTCCGAGGTGTTTTTTAGCTGACTCAGGCCATAATTGGTGACTGCAGGTCCAATCTCTGAGCTCCACCCCTACCCCCCGAACAGCTCCATGATGTTTTGTATTCTGTCCTAGCAGTGCAGTCTGAGATGGGGAAGCTGGGCTCAGCGCGCCTCGAAAATACAAAACTCCTCGCTACTTTGCCTACCTAATGGAGCAGCTTGTGCCTGACTTGGGAAGAAGTGTGATTTTTTTGCCAGGAGTAGCGGTACATGCCTGTAATCCCAGCACTCAGGAAGCTGAGGCAGGAGGATCACTGTGAGTTTAGGGACAGACTGGACTAGCGAGTTCAAGGCCAGTCTGATTTACATAGCAAGACCTTGTTTCAAAAAACAACAGAAAAGAAAATGTGATTTTCTGTTAAGAACTCAAGCTTTGTCACCCTCACTTTAAACAACATTGGCAAACAAACACGAGCCTCTACAGGGACGTTTTCAGTCGTTTGATCTTGGCTCCTGGGAATCACTGCTCCCTGGCATTTTCGAACCCTTGACAGTGACTCTCCTCAGAGCTGCTGTGTGCCCCAGACTTGCCCTCCCTCAGTGGTGTAAGGATGCTTCCTGGGAGCCCAGGCACAGTGAATGCTGCCGTCAGGTCCCCACAGCAAAGGACACCAACCCTCCTATGTGACTGTGGAGGCTGCCTTGGGCCTGTGAAGCCCAGAGCACCTACTGCTGATCACGGCATCTATTTCCTCTCAGCCCAGGGCTGCAGGGACAGCAGTAATGGGAAGTAAGGCCGTGTCACTGGGAAGAGGGGAAACCTCAATCAGAAATAAACTGGAGGCCCAACTTGAAAGTATCCATGAAAGCAAAACAACTTAGCCTTATAAATGGCAGTAATCTTTTTAAAACTGTGAACATAAGGCCAGCTGAACTTGGGTCATTGTTGACAAACATTCACATCAGGCAGAAACAAACTTAAGCTTAGGTGTTCATAAGCAGTGAGCTCATAGGTGATTGTGGACCTAGGAACTTTCCAACCAGGTAATCAAGAAAAAGGAAAGTTTTGGCACAGCCTGCTGCCTCACACCTGTCATCCCAGCACTCTGTAGGCTGAAGCAGGCAGATCACTTGAGTACAAATTTGGGCATAAGGGAGACCTTGTCTCAAAACAAAAACTAGAGCTGGGCAGAAGTTCAGTGTCAAGACTGCTGCAGAGGTCCATTCCCAGTAGTGAAAAGGAAGGAAAGAAGGGACGAAGGAGTCAGGGAGTGAGGGAGGAAGGGAGAGAGGGAAGCAAAGGAAAGAATAAGTGAAGGAAAGAAGGGCTGAAGAAAAATTGTATACAGTAAGTCCCTGATTTATGAATGAATTTCATTCTGGGAGAAAGTTCAATTTTTTGCCCTTGCTGTTTTTTATTTTGTGATCTAATCTTGCTAAGTGAGTAGGTTACCCAAGCTGGGTTTGAACTTGTGAATCTACAGTCTCTATCTCCTAGATTTCTGGGATTAGAGGTATGGGCCAAGCTAAATAAATTGTTCTTAAAAGCAAGATGACAACAAATTAAAGTTCGCAATTGGTTTCATTTCCAATTTACAAATCGAGTAAAAAACTCATACAAATAGAATAAATGTTCCTGTAGGTCCAGGAGAGGAGTTTAGTCTTCCACATCAAGAAATGCTAAAGAGAAAATTTTTTTAAAACCAAAGTGAGCCCGGCATGCTGGTGCAACCCTGTGATCCCAGCACTCGGGAGGCTGAGATAGGAGGGTCGCCGTGAGTTTGAGGCCAGCCTGGGATAGTGAACTCAGAGCCAGCCTGCAGTACAAAGTGAGACCTTGTCTCAAAAAAAATGCAAAATAATAAAAATAAAAATTTAAAAATAAAAACCAAAGTGAAACAAAAAGTGGTGAAGAAGGTATATTTGCATCTTCCAAGCTACTCTGCTGGTGAGGAGGGGCCAGGGAGATGAGCAATGAGACCACTGGGAATTAGAGACCGACAACTTTGGGTGCTTTTCTTAGGCACTAAAATGCTGAGTCTCGTGCACCCAGGCCTTCAGCATGATATAAATTTCGTGTTTATTTTCCTGTATATTGAAACATTTTTAAAGGATTTAAAGGTGCAAGGGCTTTCATATTTCTGTTTTCTGAAAGCAAAAAAATTTTCCCTGGCTGGCGATATAGCTCAGTGGCACAAGCACCTGCTGGGCAAGTACAAGGTCCTGAGTTTGATTCCTAGCATCAAAAAAAAAAAAATTTTTTTTTCCCCGTAATTCAGATGAGGGTATATAGCTCAGTGTGGAGGGCTGGCCTAGAATGTGGAGGCCCTGGGTTCTACACCCAGCACCACAAAAAAACTGATTATCTCCTAGAGTAACACAATAGACTGGGGCTTACTTGCTGCCTCGGTGTACATAGATTTAGAGATGTGTGGCTGTGTGTGTGGCTTCTTTTTTTCCAGTATTGGTGACTGAACACAGAGTTGCTGCACTGAGCTACAACCCCAGCTGTTCTTTTATTTATTTATTTTTGAGACAGGATCTCACTGCGTAGTTCAGGATGGCTTTGAACTATGTAGCCCCGGCTGGTTCAGAACTCGCAGTCATCCTCCTGCCTCAGCCTACTCAGTGCTGGATTACAGGCATGTGCCACCACACCCAGCCTCTTCTTTAATTATGAGAGGGACTTGTTTACCCACTAAATTGCGCAGGCTGGACTTGATCTTGTAACCACCGTGCCTCAGCCACCCAGGGTGCTTGGATTACAGGAATAGGCCATCATGCCCTACTCCTTTTGTTTTTGTTTTGTTTTGTTTTTTGAGGTGAGGCCTTTCTTTGTCGCACAGGCTAAACCCAAACTCCTGCATCCAAAGCACCTGGGACTGTAGCCTCAGGTCACAGCACCCTGATACTGTACAGTGGTTTTAACTCTGGAACAGAGACAAACTTTGGGTGCAGACAAACATCCCTTTACAAGGCCATTCCTGCTGAGATCAGAACCAGATTAATTCCTTTTCTGTCTTGCACTCACACCTGTGACTGCCACAAGTTGATAAAACTAAGTCTGTGTTTGTGGAGTGAATCAATGACTGAATACTTGACTTTTGCTCTCTCCTAAATTCTTCTGTTCCTGCCTAGAGATCTGCGAAAACCAATCAGCATGGAGAAAGCCCTGAGCCCCGCCAGGATTAACTGGGTGGAGAGGGAGAGACCCAGTCAGGGATCCGAGTGTGCTGGGAAGGGAGGAGCCGGGAGGGCAGGGTGTGGCTAACAAGGGGGATAAAAGAGGAGAGGAGCGGAGGAGGAGGAGATGCTCAGTCCTGGAGCTTCCAGTCACCGCTGGTCCTGCTGGGATTCCCGGAGCCCCGTCACTGTCACCCGAGTCTGCACCTGGTGAGTCCCTGGCCTCCATGAGGATGCCCCACCTGCCCACCCTCAGCCAGTGTCCTGTGGAGACAGAGGTCCCAGATGGCAGCTAGGACTCTGTGACTTCTGTCTCTTCAGATAGATAGGCTTGGGCTTTTGTGGTTGTTTTTTTTTTTACCCAAGGTCTTGCTATGTTGCCCAGCTGGATTTCAACTCAGTATGTAGCCCAGGCTGTCCTTGAACTCCACATTCTCCTGCCTCAGCTTCCCTACCACTGGGACTATGGCTGGACCTACCAAGCCAGAGTTAGATTACTGTTTTGATTCTAAATGTGCAAATTTGCCTTCATCCCTTATATCTTGCGTTGTGCATTGGTTTATGTCATTTTATACTTTTTTTTTTGTTTTGAGACAGGGTCTCACTTTGTAGTTCAAGCTGGCCTTGAACTCACTGACCCTCCTCCCTCAGCCTCCCGAGTGCTGGGATTACAGGCGTGCAATACCTTGCCCAGCAGGAGAATTTGGTCTTGTTTTTCTCCTGAGGATTGTACCCAGTGCCTTCAAACTGAGCTACATCTTCTGCCATTTTATTTCATTTTGTATTTTCAGGCAAGATCTCACTAAGTTATCCAGGCTGGGCTACAACTTGGAAGTCTCCTTCCTCAGCTTCCCAAAACGCTGGGTTTACAGGAGCGCGTCACCACGCCTGGCTTGACTTTCTTTTTCTTTTTGACACAGATGCTCCCTGGGCAGTGAAGCCTGGCTCTGAACTCACTATGTAGCCCTGGCTGTCTTAAAACTCCTCCTGCCTCAGCTTCCCCTGTGCTGGGATTACAGGGCGTCCCGCCACCCAAGTGTCCTCTAATAGGATTTTAACAACTGCCCTGGAGAGATTGCTCCAAGGTAGAGCTCTTGACTAGCATGCAAAGGGCTCTAGGTTTGAACCTATCGCAGTGAATGGAAGAGAGAATAAGCTGGTATTTTCTTTCAGTACAAAGTACTCACGGCAGGGGTGCCGTATGACAGAGCTAACACGTCCTGACACCCTTGTTTTTGCTGTTTTGTTTTGAGACAGGACCTCCTAACAGCTAGGCTGACTTTGAACTCTCCATCCTTCTTTGTCAGTCCCCCATGGGCTGGCATTAGAGGCTTGTACCACCTCATCCAGCCAGAAGTTGCTTTTTTCCCCTTTCTCTCTTTCCCTGTCTCCCTCCATCCCTTTCTCCTTTCCTTCCCGTCTCCCTCCTCTTTTCCTACCTCCCTTTTTCTCTACAGTGCTGAATTACATCACAAGCCCTTTAAGATGAGCTCTTCCTGAGTGACTAAATTACCCAGTTTGGGCTTGAATTTGAATTTTGGAATTCTCCCGCCTCAGCCTTCCAGAGTGCTAGCATTACAGGCATTTGTGGAAGTTTATTTTTTCACAATTTAAATATTCAGTTTGTATTTCCTAAATGATAGTTCAAGGGTGGTGGTTTGTGATTTTAGTTAGGGCCTTGCCTTTCATGTGCTTGGCCCTGAGTTCAATCCCCATCAACACAAGAAGTAAAAACAAAGCTGGGTCTGGTGGTGCAAACCTGTAATCCCAGCACCAGAGAAGCTAAGGCAGCAGGATCACTGTATGTCATGTTTTACATCAGGATTTGTGTGTGTGTGTGTGTGTGTGTGTGTGTGTGGTGCTTGGATTTTTTTTTTTTTTTTTTTTTTTTTTTGGCTGCTGTTGGTCTGTTATTCGTTTTTGCTCTTTTATGACATGGTCTCACTAAGTAGTTCAGTGGCTTTGCTGTCCTCTAAGTTGGAGTGATCTTCCTGCCTCAGCCTGCAGAGTGCTGGGATTATAGACATGCACCACCACAAGTGGCTGATTTGTTGTTTTGTTTTTGGTGCTACTGGGCTTTAAACCACAGGCCTTGAACTGACTATACCTTCCCAGCCCATCTGTTACCTAGAATTTGTTTTAAGGCTTTTGTGCTAAGTCACTAAATTGTACAGGCTGGGCTTGAACTTGGAATTCTCTCACCTTAGCCACCCAGAGTGCTGGGAGTCTGCAGTATTTTTCATTTTTTGTCTTCCTGAGTCAGGGTTTCACTCTGCACTTCGTGCTGGCCTTGAACTCATTTTGTAGCCCAGTCTGGCCTTGAACTCGAAGTGATCCTCCTGCCTCAGCCTCCAGTGCAGGGAGGCTGTGTGCTACCATGCTGAGCTGTACAGTATTTTAAAGATGGAGACATTATTTTCATCTATTTTCCTTCCTGCACTCAATCACAAAGTGATGTTATCATGTGTGCAAGAGTTTTAATAACTCACAACAGAGTTAGTATTTTGCATCTCTAACTTCCACATGCTCTATAACAATGATACATGGCTCTTTAGTTGTTTATTAAACTTCTTAAAATGAAAATAACAAGATCCATATTACAGGGTCTCCCTAATATCTCCCAACTGGCCTCATGGTTGGAATGCAAGTGGTAAGATGGTTGGTCCATAAGACATTTCCATTGCTAATCCAGGGACTTCGCCCAATGATCAGAAGCTTCCTGAAAAGGAAGGGGCTGAGATTTCACAACATTCAGAACCCACTTCCCAGAGAGGCCGGAACTCAAAGGACCAGTGGCTTCAAGTGGATGGGGGAGTGGGGTCCTGGGCAGAGGCGTGGTTTGTAGCCACCCAGGTCAGAGAAGCTGGGGTAAACTGAGAAGGCTTCACCATAGCCAGACCAGGAACCTTGGCCCTGAGTTGGTCTTCATGGGTTAGAAGTGGTCTGTGAGCTCGGCCTGCACAGATGCCTCTTCCTGCACGTTACCCAGCATCCTTCTCCTTGCAGATTTCTCAGGATGAGTATGCAGAGCCCGCCGCCTCTGTACGAGCTGGCCAAGCAGAGCCTGCTGAAGAGTGAGACCACAGTCAGCACTGCTCTGCATGACCTGCCCGCCCCGATCTTCCACGACATATTCATGGATGCCTTCATGGGGGAACACGATGAGGTCCTGAAGGTGATGGTGCAGGCCTGGCCGTTCCCTTGCCTCCCTCTGAAGAGCCTGATGGATTTGAGGAAACCGAAGAACCCACACACTCAGTTCGGAGAAATCACACCCCAACAGAGAAACCTACAGACCTTGGAAGCCCTGCTGGAAGGACTTGACATACAGCTGTCCCGGAAGGTTCACCACAGGTGAGGATGATACACGAATACTGGAAGGGGGGTCCTGGGAGTCCAGGGAATGGACAGTTGGTGTCAAGGAGCAAGGGAGACTGAAGTGTGGAGCAGCTTCTGACGTTGAGGAGGATCACAGCGGGCTTGGCCTTTGCTGAACACCACCTGGGAAGGGGTTTCCTGATGAGAAAGCTGCACGTGCAGGATGCGGTGAACTCAGGAGGAACCTGCAACGTCCTACCCTCCCTCACAGGAACTAGAAGTTGACTCAAGCTGCATGCAAAGGTCAAAAAGGTAGAAAAAGGAAGACAGGAAAAGTAGGGGTGCAGCTGAGGCCCAGGAAGTGGAAAAGCAGCACAGCTAGGAAGTTGGGTCTTTATCTCAATTCTAAGGCTGCTTCCTGTTTCGCCCACAGCAGGTGGAAACTGCAGGTGCTGGACTGGAGGGATGTACACCAGGCCTTCTGGACCGTAGGGCCCCAAGCCATGAGTGCCGCCCACTCAGCAGATGCCAGGAGTAAGGAAATGGGCAAGCCGGGGTTAAGTGAGAAGCAGCCGACCTTGAGAATATTTGCGCACCTTTGTTTCGAACACTGGAGTTCATCTTGTGCCACCCATGACAAATTACAACTCTGCCTCTTGAAGTGGGCCAGGAAAAGAAAGGCTTCAGTACACCTGCACTGTGAGAAGGTGATGATCAGGTCCAGTGCTATCTTTAAAATCCTGAAGCTTCTGCGAGCTGTGCAGCTGGAGTCTATCCATGAGCTGGATGTGTTTAGCGACTGGAGTCAGAAAACCATGAAAACATTTGTTCTTCAGCTCAAGAAGATGAAAAACCTTCACACATTTCACTTCAGCAGCCTGAGTCCAGAAGTGTTCACTTCACCCTCAAAAAACAGGTGGTATTCCCGCATCGACGCTTTTCACTTAGGACAGCTGCAAAGTCTCCGCAAGCTTCATATAGACGATGTCTTCTTCCTGCGTGGAACTCTGCATAAGATCTTTCGGTGAGTGTGTGGCGAGCTCCCCTGCACATTCATGCTTACAGTAAATATTAAGAGGGCATCTGTGTGCCCATCTACTGGCTTTGGGGAAGATACTAGGAAGCGGGAAGACAACATTGTCTGGACCATGGCAAGGTCTCCCATAACCTCCCATGTGAAGGCAGGGACTAAACTGGGATAGGAGGTCTGGAGCAGGCCCCATGTGCAGAAAGCCAGCAGTCAGGGAACAGACAAAATGAGGGCAGCTTTGATTTCTTCCTTAGGAAGCATGAGTAGATGAGGTGCTGGGAGATGGGAAGAGAGAGCACTAATGGAGGGACAGGCCGCACACCTGCACAGTGAACGGGTGACTGTGCTCAGCAGCTGTGATGGGCAGCAAGCCAGGCTCCATGTCCCCCTTAGGGAAGGGCTGCTGGCACTTCTTAAAGTTACTTTCTCCTTGCTAGGACAAAATACTCAACACACAAAAGTTAAAGGAGGAAAGCTATTTTGTAGCTCACAGTTTACAGAGGTTTCAGTGTGTAGTCAGCTGGCTCCAGGCAGGCAAGAGAAGAAACATTTCATTGCAGGGTAGGCACAAAGCAGCAAGCTGCCTTCCTTCTTCCCTTTACATTCCATCCAGGCTACAAGCCTACTGCTCGGTGCCACCCACACCCCGGGTATCACTTCCCTGTTCAGTAATTCCATCACCTACAGTCACGCGAAACCAATCACTGGACTGATCCAGTTATCACACCATGATCTGGCCACCTCCCCAAATCCCCACCGGTGAGTGCGTAGGGCTTTGGGGGGACAGCAAGATGAAAGCCACAACAGTTCTCAGTGGAAGAGCAATGAGAGAGGGGAAGAGCAGGAATCTGAGCCGAGGGCGAGGAGGAGGAGTGCAGGGCTGCAACAGGGACACAGGCTCTGCGGAGGACACAGGGCCAACTCCAGTCCACTGGCCAAACTTGCCTGGGCCTCACCTGGCCAGAGCTGTGGTTTTCTGCTTGGCAGTGAGCACAGGGCCTGCACAGAATGGGGACTGAGCCCATCACACAAGTGATGGTGACTTGAAACATCAGTGCCATCAACACACAGCATCCTGGTGGTCATCAGATGGTCAGGGCGACACTGGGGCTAAACTGGCTCTCCTACCTTGGGGTCGTTTCCTAACGCACCCCACTCGTCGCCCCCACTCATACCAAATGACTTCACTCTGCAGGAGCCAGACGCCCTTGGAGGCCCTCTCCTTGAGCTCAAGTCCACTGAAGGAGTCTGACCTGAAGCACCTGTCCCAGTGTGCAAGCACCAGCCAGCTGAAGTCCCTGACTCTGAGGAGGTTTTCAAT
Source organism: Erethizon dorsatum (assembly GCA_028451465.1). Taxonomy (NCBI): domain Eukaryota; kingdom Metazoa; phylum Chordata; class Mammalia; order Rodentia; family Erethizontidae; genus Erethizon; species Erethizon dorsatum. The sequence continues at coordinate 125,809,521 of CM051827.1, read as the reverse complement.
GAAATCATTCAATCCTGAGACCCTCCAGGTTCTGCTGGACAAACTGGCCAGCACCCTGGAGACCCTGGCCCTAGAGCACTGTGACATCACAGACTCTCAGCTACTTGCCATCTTGCCTGCCCTGAGCCGCTGCTCCCAGCTCAAGACTTTCAGTTGCTATGGGAACCACTTTTCTCTGGGCATCCTTCAGGTGCTGCTGCGCCTAACTGCTGGACTGAGCCAGTTAACTCAGGGGCTGTATCCTGCCCCGCTCGAGAGCTATGAGTCCAATATTCCAGCAGAGTTTATGCACCCTGAGCAATTTGCCCAGGTCCGTGCTGAATTGGCACAGGTCCTGAAGGACATAAGACCATCTCTCAGGGTCCAGATCTGTACCCACTCCTGTGATTTGTGCATGATGTGCCAATTCTATAGACTGGAGCCCAGTGGGAACTGGAAAGTCACACAAGAGTTTCGCTATTGAAGTGGCATTAGCTGCTACAGTTGTGTGTGTCCCCAAATCGGTGATTGTATTTTCTTAATCTAGATGTCCCCACAAAGCCTCCTGGCCTCCCTACTGGGGCTTGATAGGAAAAGCCTGATCAGAGGAGGTGGTCACTGGGAGCGTGGCCTAGAAGATTCTATCTCCCTCCCTCCTCTGTTAATCTCTCTCTGCTTCCCACAGCCAGGTCATGAGCTGTTTCTGCTCTGCCATGTACCTCTGCCATGCCAGCCTATGAACCAAATTGTAAGACAAAATAAATCTTTCATCTTTGAAATCGTCAGTGTTTGGTATTGTGTAACAGTGACAAGGGAATTATGAAGATGTGCATGTTATTGATAATTGTCGAATGGTCATAAAGGGAACCTTGCTAGGTATGGAAGAATGCATCCATAATCCCAGCACTTTGGATGCTGAGGCAGGAGGATCACCTTGAGTTTGAGGCCAGCCTTAGCTACGCAGTGAGACCTTATCTCAAAAATAAATAGATACGTAGATGGACAAACAAAGGAATCTTAACGTAAACTCTTTCATGATGACTCAGTGACTTAATTTTCTAATTTGTTTATGCATTATTTTTTATTTATTAGTATGTTTGCCATGCATAATAATTACATTTATCTTGGGTAGGGAAGCTTTTATTTCTTTTTTTGTTAATACAAGGAATTGAATTAAGGATCTTCACACTGAGCTCTCTCTCCATCCCTTTTTATTTTTTCATATTTTTAATTTTTCTTTTTACATGTTTGCAGTACTTAATGGTCACATTCATCATGGGGAGTTGTATGTATCATATACATAATACATCTTAAATATTTTTATGTCCCATTCCCTTCACTTCCATCTCTTGGTCCTCTTTCATTTGCAAGTTTATTTTATTTTATTTTATTTTATTTTATTTTTTTGTGCTTATGGGGTTCGACCTCAGGACCTCGCACGCCAGCAGGCACCCATACTGCTGAGCGATATCACCGGCCCTTTTTTTCCTTTATGTGGGTTCTGGGAGTTGAACTCGGGCCCTCGCCCTCGTGCTTGCCAGGTAGGCGCTTATGCTGCTGAGCCACCTCACCGGCCCTGCAAGTTTATTTTTTGAGACAGGGTCTCACTAAGTAGCTAAAGTGTCCAGGCTAGGCTCGAACCTACAATCCTCCTGTCTCAGCTGCCAAGAGTTCTGGGATTACAGGAATGCACCACCACACCCACTTTGTCCTCAGCAATTTCCAATGGCTGGAGAAAAAAAAAGCCATTGGATGGCATAGGAAGTATCACAAAAAATCAACAACTGGGATCTCATCTTATTAAAAAGCTTTTGCACAGCAAGAGAAACCACCAACAGAGTGAAGAGACAACCCACAACCTGGGAAAAAATGTTTGTCAGCTGTTCCTCAGACAAAGGATTACTATCGAGAGCATACAAAGAACTCAAAAAAATCAGACCTCCCAAATTTAAAGACCCAATCCAAAAATGGGCATCTGAGATGAATAAACACTTCTCAGATGAAGAAATACAAATGGCAAATAAATATACGAAAAAATGTTCAACATCACTGGTCATTCGAGAGATGCAAATTAAAACACTGAGATTCCATCTCACCCCAGAAAGAATGGCTATTATCAAGAAGTCAACTAATAACAAATGCTGGAGGGGCCGTGGGGAAAAAGGAACCCTTCTCCACTGTTGGTGGGAGTGTCGAATGGTGCAGCCACTGTGGAAATCAGTGTGGAGATTCCTCAAAAAGCTAGGGTTGGGGCCGGTGAGATGGCTCAGCGGCTTAAGCGCCTGCCTGGCAAGTGCGAGGGCCTGAGTTCGACTCCCGGAACCCACATACGAAAAAAGGGCCGGTGATATCGCTCAGCGGCACCGGCGCCTGCCGGCATGCGAGGTCCTGAGGTCGACCCCCGGTACCCACAAAAAAAAAAAAAGCTAGGATTGAAGGTCCCATTTGACCCAGCTATTCCCCTTCTGGGCATCTTCCCAGAAGAATTAAAAACATTGTACCACAGCAATATATGTGCACCCATGTTTATATCAACACAATTTGTAATAGCCAGATCTTGTAAACAACCCAAATGCCTGTTAACCGAGGAATGGATAAAAAAAATGTGGTATTTCTATACAATGGAGTACTACTCAGCCATAAAGAAAGACAAACTGGAAGCTTTTGTAGGTAAATGGATGCAACTCAAGAAAATACTCACAAGCAAAATAAACTGGATGCACATTTGTAAACATCGTATTGTCTCCCTAGTATGAAAATGCAATTTCACTGTGACTATTCCATTCCTTAGTCTTCTATTTTTACCTAGCTTTTACATGGCTTAATCTTCTACTAAGTAATGTTTTTCTCCAAAAGGTATTTGTGCATTCTCTAATGCTTGAGTTTGTTAATACATGACAATGTTTACTTGTTGTCTTTAAAAAATAAATAAATAAATAAATAAAAAGGACTTGAACTCGAAATTCTCTGGCCTCAGCCTCCCAAAGTGCTGGGATTGCAGGTGTGAAACACTGCACCCAGGAGGTGAGATTTGTTTTTCTTATTTCATTTGATATTTTGACTTGCAGTTTTTCCCTGGGAATAAAAGTGCTTTCTGTGGTTGCTCTTTCAGTGCTGGGGCTCAGGCCAGGGCCCCGTACACATTAAGAACACAGCCCCCCGCTGAGCAACCTTCCCACCCAGAAACGCCTGCTGCTAAGTTTCACCAACTTCTCAGGCAGCGACAAGGCACTAAAACAATAGAGGGCCCTTAATCTAGTTCCATAAAACATTCTACTATGAAAAGGAAAGCATATCTCTTTACAGTAAAAAAAATTTTGAACAAACTGTCAAATCATTAAATATAAAAATTCAAAGGTAACATACTACTTATGAACTACATATTTAGCTAAAACTAAATCTAGCTGTTCACAAGAAATAATTTCAGAATGTGCATATAAATCTGCACAGTATTCAGAAACTCTTCGAAGTCTGGCTCCAAGTTACAAAGGGAAGCAGAATGGTCTCTGCCCCTCCAGCTCGGAGCCCAGATGCGCCGCGGTGCAGTGGGTACAGGATTCCCTGCTGATGACCTCCAGCTGCGGGTGGGCCTTGTTAAAGGATGCCCTCAGGGTCGCTCTCCCTGTGGTTCTTTACAGTGCAGATGCAGGAGATGCCTGTCTGGGCCAGGAAGGCAGGTGATGTGCTGGAGTCGCTGGGAAAGTGAAGGGACCAAAGCACACAGGGCCGAGCTTGCCTCGGGGGAGCGGTGCCTCTCCAGATCTGTCCTCCAAGGCTGATTTCTGTTGTGGTTTAGGACTCAGCTTCATCGTCATCACTTACAGCACCATCCTTCACCCCATCTTCTTCCCTCTTCTCCTTAAGCATTTTCAGGTACTTACTGTATCTTCAAGAAACAAATGTTTCCAATTCCTCTACAGTATTTGCTAAATCACTGTCAGTGCTTTCTTTTCTTTTCCACTGCCCTATCTGTAGGAATAGGTGGCTAGACACTGAACACAGAATTCCGTGGCCTTGGCCACGATCACCAGTGCCGCTTGGTTGATGCTGGACACTTTGGGGAAACTCTTCATGATGAGCAGGACACAGGACAGGAGCCTAGGTGGTTCCCTGCGCTTGTCCTTGTCTAAGGCCACATGTACCATCTTGTTCTCACGCCAACTGGTGGTCTAGGGGTAGGTGCCCTTCATCCCCATGGGAGTCTTAGTCTTTTCTTTTTGAGTCAGGGTCTCACTCTGTAATTCAGGCTGGCCTTGAACTATGCAGCCCTGGCTGACCTTGAACTTGCTTCAACCCTCCTGCCTCAGCCTCTCCATTGCTGGGATTATAAGAGTGCACCATCACACCCAGCTTTGTGTGGTTTATATTAAAACCTCAAAAGCAGATATGCAAGAGAAAACAGGATACTAGTTCCAGGTTAAAGCAATTAGAATATCTTGATGATTTATGGTTTTGACACTGTGATGCAGATTGGGGAACTTCCCACTGACTAACTCAAGTTCCACTGCATAGAGCTCTCCTCCATTCACATTCCAAGCTCACTAAAGGCCTAATTTTTATTTATTTATTTATTTATTTATTTTTTTTGTGGGTACCAGGGGTTGACCTCAGGACCTCGCGCGCCAGCAGGCACCGATGCCGCTGAGTGCTATCACTGGCCCTTTTTTCTTGTGTGGGTTCTGGGCGTCGAACTCGGGCTCTCGCGCTTGCCAGGCAGGCATTTATGCCACTGAGCCATCTCACCAGCCCCCTAATTTTTAAAAATAAACAAATCCTTAAAACACTGAGACACAACCTGTAATCCCAGCACTTGGGAGGCTGAGGCAGGAGGAGCTCAGTGAGTTCAAGGCCAGCTTCGGCTACATAGTGAGTTCGAGGTCAGCCTGAACTGCATAGTGAGACCTTGTCTCAAAAAATACCAAAAAAGGGCCAGTGATATAGCTCAGCAGCATAAGCACCTGCCTGGGAGGTGCGAGGTCCTGAGTTCGGTTCTCAGTACCCACATTAAAAGAAAAAAAAAAAAAACACCAAGACAGAAAAAGGGATAAATTCAGCCATAGTACATATTTTTATATAAGTTTTACTTAATTCATAATAGAATTCTGTCTTAGTTGCTTTTTTCATTGCTGACACAAAATACCCAACACTCCAAAAGTTAGAGGAGGAAAGGTTTATTTAGCTCACAGTTTGTAGAGGTTTCAGTCCATAATTGGCCGGCTCCAAGGCAGGGTGGCTTAGAAGAGGAGAAACAGTTCATGGAGGGCAGAAGGTAGCAAAACAAGCAAGGGACAACTACAGCTCTTTCTACCCCTTCTATCTTATCCAGGCTACTTAGGGCAGGTAGCACCCACATCCTTAATCCTAGTGCCCTTGAGACTAGCATTGCACCATGAATCAATCCCAGGGTCACGCACCCCAGATCCAGCCACCTCTGAAAAAGCCCCGCCTAGGAACTGCATGAAGCTCGGGGGGACAGCGAGACACAGCCAGAACAGACTCCCACGCTTTGATTTGGCTTACCCTGTTCTCTGTAATCCTCATCTGCAATATATCTTCATTTTTTTTTTTCTTGGTGGTACTGTGCATTCAAACCAAGGATGTCCCTGCTGAGAAACATCCCCAGCCCTTTTTAATATCCAGACAGGGTCTATCTAAGTCACTAAATTGTCTAGATTGGGGTCCAATTCCTGATCCTCCAGCCTCAGTCTCCCAGTCGCTCAGTTATAGGCATGCACTACCCGCGCAGCTCATTCTTTTTGTTGGGATTCACAATGCAATCTTAATGAAAGAAGAACGCTTGCTTCACGGTATTCTTAGAGATTTTATTATTTTGGTGCTGCTAATTTTTCAAGACTTAGTCTTTTTCATATTCATGCATTTTTTATAATTTTTTGGAGGGGAGCGTGGTTTTTAGACAGGGTCTCACTCTGTAGTTCAGGCTGGCCTTGAACTCACCAGTAGCCCTGGTTGACCTTCAACTTGCTGTGATCCTCCTGCCTCAGCCTCCCAAATGCTGGAATTATAGACATGCGCCACCATACCCGGCCTCTATCACGTATTAGTAAATACACACTTTGTTTTCTATCTGGAGACAGAGTCTCCATAAGTCACTAACTGCCAGGGTTGGTGTCCAACTTGCCATCCTGGAGCATCAGGGCCCCCCCCAGTGTTGGGATGACAGGCGGCACCACAGCTGGCTCCGAGGTGTTTTTTTTAACTGACTCAGGCCTTAATTGGTGACTGAAGGTCCAATCTCTGAGCTCCACCCCCACCCCCGAACAGCTCCATGATGTTTTGTATTCTGTCCTAGCAGTGCAGTCTGAGATGGGGAAGCTGGGCTCAGCGCGCCTCGAAAATACAAAACTCCTCGCTACTTTGCCTACCTAATGGAGCAGCTTGTGCCTGACTTGGGAAGAAGTGTGATTTTTTTGCCAGGAGTAGCGGTACATGCCTGTAATCCCAGCACTCAGGAAGCTGAGGCAGGAGGATCACTGTGAGTTTAGGGACAGACTGGACTAGCGAGTTCAAGGCCAGTCTGATTTACATAGCAAGACCTTGTTTCAAAAAACAACAGAAAAGAAAATGTGATTTTCTGTTAAGAACTCAAGCTTTGTCACCCACACTTTAAACAACATTGGCAAACAAACACGAGCCTCTACAGGGACGTTTTCAGTAGTTTGATCTTGGCTCCTGGGAATCACTGCTCCCTGGCATTTTCGAACCCTTCACAGTGACTCTCCTCAGAGCTGCTGTGTGCCCCAGACTTGCCCTCCCTCAGTGGTGTAAGGCTGCTTCCCGGGAGCCCAGGCACAGCGAATGCTGCCATCAGGTCCCCACAGCTAAAGGACACCAACCCTCCTATGTGACTGTGGAGGCTGCCTTGGGCCTGTGAAGCCCAGAGCACCTACTGCTGATCACGGCATCTATTTCCTCTCAGCCCAGGGCTGCAGGGACAGCAGTAATGGGAAGTAAGGCCGTGTCACTGGGAAGAGGGGAAACCTCAATCAGAAATAAACTGGAGGCCCAACTTGAAAGTATCCATGAAAGCAAAACAACTTAGCCTTATAAATGGTGGTAATCTTTTTAAAACTGTGAACATAAGGCCAGCTGAACTTGGGTCATTGTTGACAAACATTCACATCAGGCAGAAACAAACTTAAGCTTAGGTGTTCATAAGCAGTGAGCTCATATGTGATTGTGGACCTAGGAACTTTCCAACCAGGTAATCAAGAAAAAGGAAAGTTTTGGCCCAGCCTGCTGCCTCACACCTGTCATCCCAGCACTCTGTAGGCTGAGGCAGGATGATCACAACCTGAGTACAAATTCAGGCTTAAACAAGACCCTGTCTCAAAACAAAAAAAAGTAGAGTTAGGGAGAAGCTTAATATTGAAGTGTTAGAAGGGTCCATTCCCAGTAGTGAAAAGGAAGAAAGAACGGAAAGAAGTAAGGGAGGAAGGAGGGAGAGAGGGAGAGAAGGAAGGAGGAAATGGAAGGGAAGGGAAGGGAAGGGAAGGGAAGGGAAAGGAAGGGAAGGGAAAGAAAACTAAAGGAAAGCAGGGTTAAAAAAATTGATTTAGGAACAAATTCAATTCCAAGAGAAAGTTCATAGATCTGATTCATTCTTAAATCCAATAAAGTGAGTCCCACACACCTCTGACAGAAATACAGAATGCAAAGCATAAAAAGTCAAATGTGAGGTCCATTCATATCTGTGAAAGTTGGGAACTCCAGTGTTCCTAAGTGAGGGACTTACTGTACCTGCAACACAGTCCCTCCTCGGAACACTGCCCTTGGAGCACTGTGCTGTTCTCAACTCCTGAACTGCTCATTCTTCCGCAAATGAACTCTTCTTTTTCATTCTGTGGGTGGAACTAGGGTTTGAACACAAGCAATGGCTTCCACTTAGCTGCATCCCGCCCAATTATATTCGTTTTTTGTCTTTTTATTTTTTACTTTGTGACAAGATCTTGCTAAGTGAATAAGTTACCCAAGCTGGGTTTGAACTTGTGAATCTCCAGCCTCAGCCTCCTAGAGTTCTGGGATTAGAGGTATGGGTCACTAGCTAAATAAATTCATCTTCCAAGCAGAATGAGGACAAATTAAAGATCTCAATTTGTTTCATTTCCATTTTCAAATCCAGTGAAACCTCATACAAATAGAATAAATGTTCTGATAGGCCCATGAGAAGAGTTGAGTCTTCCACATCAAGAAATGCTAAAGATGCCAGGTGTGGTGGCACATGCTTGTAATCCCAGCACTCAGAAGGCTGAGGCAGGATGATCACTGTGAGTTTGAGTCCACCCTGGGCTACATGCCTGTAATCCCAGCCTTCAGGAGGCTGACACAGCATGATCATTATGAGTCTGAGTGCACCCTGGGCTACATAGTGAGTTCAAGGCTGGATTAAACTACATGGAGAGACCCTGTCTCAAAAAACAAAAAACAAAAAAAAAAAAAAAAAAAAAAAAAGGATAAAGAGCAAATAGTTTTTTAAAAATCAAAGTGAAACAAACAAACAAAAAGTGGTGAAGAAGGTATATTTGCATCTTCCAAGCTACTCTGCTGGTGAGGTGGGGCCAGGGAGATGAGCAATGGGACCACTGGGAATTAGAGACCGACAACTTCGGGTGCCTTCTTAGACACTAAAGTGTTGAGTCTCACAAACTCAGGTCTTCGGCATGACATAAATTTTGTGTTTATTTTCATTTTTTAATGATTCAAATGTACGTGAACTTTCATAGCTTTCTTTTCTAAAAGCGATGGAATTTTTCCTGTAATTCAGGTGAGGGTATATAGCTCAGTGTGGAGGGCTAGCCTCGCATGTGAGTTCCATGCCGAGCACCACGGAAAAATGGATTGTCTCCTTCAGTAACACAATAGACTGGGGCTTACTTGCTGCCTCAGTGTACATAGATCTAGAGAGATGTGTGGCTGTGTGTGTGGCTTCTTTCTTTCCAGTATTGGTGACTGAACAGGGTTTTTATACTGAGCTACATCCCCAGCCCTTCTTTTATTTAGCTTTTCTTTTTTTTTTTTTTTTCTTTTTTTTTTTTTGAGACAGGGTCTTGCTATGTAGTTCAGGCTGGCTTCGAACTCACTATGTAGCCCAGACTGGTTTAGAAATCGCAGTGATCCTCCTGCTTCAGCCTCCTGAGCGCTAGGATTACAAGTGTGCACCACCACGCCCAGCCTCTTTTATTTTTAAGAGACAGTCTTGTTTACCACTAAATTGCCCAGGCTTGACTTGATCTTGTGATCACCCTGCCTCAGCCTCCCAGAGTGCTTGGATTACAGGTATAGGCCTTGCTTGTTTTCTTTTGTTTTGTTTTGTTTTTTGTGGTGAGGCCTTTCTTTGTCGCACAGGCTAAACCCAAGCTTCTCCATCTAAAGTAGCTGGGACTGTAGCCTCAGGTCACAGCACCCTGATATTGTACAGTGGTTTTAACTCTGGAACAGAGACAAACTTTGGGGGCAGAAAACCCTTTACAGGGACCATTCCTGCCCAAGATCAGGACCAGATTAATTCCTTTTCCGTCTCATGCTCACATCTCGACTGCCACATGTTAATGAAACTAAATCTGTGTTTGTGGAGTGAATCAATGACTGAATACTTGACTTTTGCTCTCTCCTAAATTCTTCTGTTCCCGCCTAGAGATCTGCGAAAACCAATCAGCATGGAGAAAGCCCTGAGCCCCGCCAGGATTAACTGGGTGGAGAGGGAGAGACCCAGTCAGGGATCCGAGTGTGCTGGGAAGGGAGGAGCCGGGAGGGCAGGGTGTGGCTAACAAGGGGGATAAAAGAGGAGAGGAGCGGAGGAGGAGGAGATGCTCAGTCCTGGAGCTTCCAGTCACCGCTGGTCCTGCTGGGATTCCCGGAGCCCCGTCACTGTCACCCGAGTCTGCACCTGGTGAGTCCCTGGCCTCCATGAGGATGCCCCACCTGCCCACCCTCAGCCAGTGTCCTGTGGAGACAGAGGTCCCAGATGGCAGCTAGGACTCTGTGACTTCTGTCTCTTCAGATAGATAGGCTTGGGCTTTTGTGGTTGGTTTTTTTTTCACCCAAGGTCTTGCTATGTTGCCCAGCTGGATTTCAACTCAGTATGTAGCCCAGGCTGGTCTTGAACTCCACATTCTCCTGCCTCAGCCTCCTTACCACTGGGATTATAGCTGGATCTACCAAGCCAGGGTTAGATTTTTGTTTTGATTCTAAATGTGCAAATTTGCCTTCACTCCTTATATCTAGGTTTTTGTGCATGGGTTTATGTCATTTCATACCTTTTTTCTTTGAGACAGAGTCTCACTATGTAGTTCAGACTCATTTTTTAGCTCAGGCTGGTTTCAAACTCACAGTGATCCTCCTGCCTAAGAATTCCCAGTGCTGGGATTACAGTTGTGTGTTACCACACCTGGTTTTGTCATTTCATATATTTTTTAAAAGCTCATATTTTTCTTTCAATGAAAGCCATCTCTTCAAAGCTCAGTGGGGTCTCCCTTGTCTTCTGAATTTCTTGTGATGCTGAAGCAAGTGAATGGGAGGAGCAAGGGCACCTTCGATTTAACTGGACTAAATAGGAGAACATTTTTTATCTTGTTTTTCTCCTGAGGGTTGGACCCAGTGCCTTCACACTGAGCTATACCTTCAGCCATTTTTATTTTCTATTTTGAGACAAGGTCTCACTAAGATATCTACATTGGACTACAAGTTAGAAGCCTCCTGCCTCAGCTTTCCAAAATCCTGGGATTACATGAGTGGATCACAAAGCCTGGTTTATTTATTGATCGGTTGACTGACTTGACACAGATTTTCACTATGCATTTCAGGCTTGCCTTGAATTCTCTGTGTACCTCTGGTTGTTTTAGAACTCCTCCTGCCTCATATTCCCCAACGCTGTAATTACAGCCTGCCCACTACTTAAGACTTCTCTATCAGTATTTTATTTTTATTTATTTATTTTTGGTATTGTTTTCTTGAGACTACAGGGTCTCACTATGTAATACAGGCTGGCCTTCAACTCCCTATGTAGCCCACAGCAGCCTCAATCCTCCTGCCCTACCGCCTGATTGCCAGGATTGCAGGGGTGTGCCACCACACCTGGCTCAATAGTACTTTAATAACAGCCCTGGGAATGTTGCTCCATGGTAGAGCTCTTTTTTTTTTTTTTTTTTGTGGGTACCGGGGGTCGACCTCAGGACCTCACGCACCAGCAGGCACCCATGCCACTGAGCGATATCACCGGCCCCTTTTTCGTATGTGGTTTCCGGGAGTCGAACTCGGGCCCTCGCGCTTGCCGGGCAGGCGCTTAAGCTGCTGAGCCATCTCACCGGCCCTAGAGCTCTTGACTAGAATGCAAGGGGCACTAGGTTTGCACTTATCATAGCATATAAGTTTGTATTTTCTTTCAGTATCAAGAACTGAAGGCAGGGGTGCCGTATGACAGAGCTAACATCCCTGACACCACTGTATTTGCTGTTCTGTTTTGAGACAGGGCCTACTGACAGCTAGGCTGACTTTGAACTCTCCATCGTTCTTTGTCAGTCCCCCAAGGGCTGGCACTGGAGACGTGTACCACCTCATCTAGCCTGAAGTTTCTTCTCTCCCCATCTCTCCCTTTTTTCTTCCCTCCATCTCTTTATCCTTCTCTCCCTTTCTCCTTCCCTCTCTCCCTACTCCTTCCCTTCCTTCCCTACCTCCCTACTTTCCTCCATCCAGTGCTGAATTACATCACAAGTTCTTTAAGACAAGTTCTTGCTAAGTCACTAAATTACCCAGTTTGGGCTTGAATTTGAATTTTGGGATTCTCCTGCCTCAACCTACCAGGCATTTGCAAGGAAATTTATTTTTTCACAATTTAAATATTCACTTGGTATTTCCTAAATGGTAGTTCAGCAGGCCCTGGTGGCACACACCTTCAATCCTAGCACTCAGGAGGCTGAATCAGGAAGATCAGTGTGAGTTTGAGGCCAGTCTGGGCTACATAGTGAATTCAAGTCTGGTCTGAATTACATGGTGAGAGCCTGTCTAAAAAAGAAAAAAATAAGAAGAAAAAGAAAAAGATAGGATGGTGATTTGTGATTTTAGCTAGGGCCCTTGCCTCTCAATGCTTGGCCTTAGTTCAATCCCCATCAGCACAAGAATTAAAAACAAAGCCAGGCACGGTGGTGCACACCTGTAATGCTAGCACTGCAGAAGCTGAGGCAGTAGGATCACTTTGAGTTTGAGTCCACCTTGGGGTACATAAGTTCAAGGGCAACCTGAACTATATATCAAGACTGTCAATAAATAAAAATAAATAAATAAGACAATTAAAAATGGAGCTGAGCTTGCTGGCAAGTGTGAGGTCCTGAGGTCGACTCCCGGTACCCACATTAAAAAAAAAATGGAGCTGAAAAACATTCCATAAAGGCAGGTATGTTTAACCATGTCTGAAATGTCACTTACTTGTGTGGCTGAAGCAGGATAATTGCAAAGTCTATGCCAGCTTGGAAAACAGTGAGATCCTGTCTCAAAATAAAAAATGCAAAAAAAAAAGAAAAGAAACAAGAACTAAAGCTTTGACTCTGAGCAAAAGCCATATTCAATCCATAGTACTACACACAAATTTAAAAAAGCATCTATATAATATTTTGTACTAGGACTTTTGTTTTGTTTTGTTTTGTTAGGTGTGGTTTTTGTTGATGGTGGTTTGTTATTTGATTTTTTTTTTTTTTTTTTGTGGGTAGCGGGGGTCGACCTCAGGACCTCATGCGCCAGCAGGCGCCTGTGCCGCTGAGTGATATCACCGGCCCCTTTTTTGTTTGTGGGTTCTGGGAGTCGAACTCGGGCCCTCGCGCTTGCCAGGCAGGCGCTTACGCCACTGAGCCATCTCACCGGCCCCCGATTTTGTTTTTTAAGAGGATCTCACTAAGTACTTTAGGCTGGCTCTGAACTCACTGTGTAGGCCAGACTAGCCTGGAATTTGGAGTGATCCTCCTGCCTCAGCCTGTAGAGTACTGGGATAATAGACATACACTACTACACCTAGCTATTTTGGTTGTTTTTCTTTTTGTGGTACTGGCATTTAAACCAAAGCCTTTGAACTGACCTACATAACATACCTATCTTTTCTTTAATTAAAATTTATTTAAGGACATTGTACAGGCTGGGCTTGAACTTGGAATTCTCTTGCCTTGGCCTCCTAGAGTGCTGGGATTATAGATGAGTTCTATCATGCTCAAGTCTCTGCAGTATTTTAAAGGTGGAGACTTTGTTTTCATCTATTTTCTCTCTTGCACTCAATCACAAAGTGATAAGTTGTCATACGTGAAAGTTTTAATGACTTACATCAGAGTTAGCATTTTCCATCTCTAATTTCCATACCTCTATAACAACGTTACATGGCTTTTTGGTCGCTTATTAAACTTCTTAAAATGAAAATAACAGGGTCCATATTACAGGGTCTCCCTAATATCTCCCGACTGGCCTCATGGTTAGAATGGACGTGGTAAGGGGTTGGGCCATGAGACATTTCCATTGCTATTCTAGAGCCTTGGCCCAGTGATCAGAAGCTTCCCGAACAAGAAGGGGCTCAGATTTCCCAACACTCAGAACCCACTTCCCAGAGAGGCCGGAACTCAAAGGACCACTGTCTTCAAGTAGATGGGGGAGTGGGGTCCTCAGCAGAGGCGTGGTTTGTAGCCACCCAGGTCAGAGAAGCTGGGGTAAACTGAGAAGGCTTCACCATAGCCAGACCAGGAACCTTGGCCCTGAGTTGGTCTTCATGGGTTAGAAGGGGTCTCTGAGCTCGGCCTGCACAGATGCCTCTTCCTGCACGTTACCCAGCATCCTTCTCCTTGCAGATTTCTCAGGATGAGTATGCAGAGCCCGCCGCCTCTGTACGAGCTGGCCAAGCAGAGCCTGCTGAAGAGTGAGACCACAGTCAGCACTGCTCTGCATGACCTGCCCGCCCCGATCTTCCACGACATATTCATGGATGCCTTCATGGGGGAACACGATGAGGTCCTGAAGGTGATGGTGCAGGCCTGGCCATTCCCCTGCCTCCCTCTGAAGAACCTGATGGATTTGAGGAAACAGAAGAATCCACACACTCAGTTCGGAGAAATCACACCCCAACGGAGAAACCTACAGACCTTGGAAGCCCTGCTGGAAGGACTTGACATACAGCTGTCCCGGAAGGTTCACCACAGGTGAGGGTGATACAAGAATACTGGAAGGTGGGTCCTGGGAGTCCAGGGAATGGACAGTTGGTGTCAAGGAGCAAGGGAGACTGAAGTGTGGAGCAGCTTCTGATGTCGAGGAGGATCACAGGGGGTTTGGCCTTTGCTGAGCACCACCTGGGAAGGGGTTTCCTGATGAGAAAGCTGCACATGCAGGATGCGGTGAACTCAGGAGGAACCTGCAATGTCCTACCCTCCCTCACAGGAACTAGAAGTTGACTCAAGCTGCATGCAAAGGTTAAAGGGTAGAAAAAGGAAGGCGGGAAAAGCAGGGGTGCAGCTGAGGCCCAGGAAGTGGAAGAGAAGCACAGGTACGAAGTTGAGTTTTTATCTCAATTCTGAAGCTGCTTCCTGTTTCGCCCACAGCAGGTGGAAACTGCAGGTGCTGGACTGGAGGGATGTACACCAGGCCTTCTGGACCGTAGGGCCCCAAGCCATGAGTGCCGCCCACTCAGCAGATGCCAGGAGTAAGGAAATGGGCAAGCCAGGGTTAAGTGAGAAGCAGCCGACCTTGAGAATATTTGCGCACCTTTGTTTCGATTACTGGACTTCATCTTGTGCCACCCATGACAAATTACAACTCTGCCTCTTGAAGTGGGCCAGGAAGAGAAAGGCTTCAGTACACCTGTACTGTGAGAAGGTGATGATCAGGTCCAGTGCTATCTTTAAAATCCTGAAGCTTCTGAAAGCTGTGCAACTGGAGTCTATCCGTGAGCTGGACGTGTTTAGCGACTGGAGTCAGAAAACCATGAAAATATTTGTTTCTCAGCTCAAGAAGATGAAAAACCTTCACACATTTCACTTCAGCAGCCCAAGTCCAGAAGGGTTTACTTTGCCCTCAAAAATCAAGTGGCATTCCCACATCGACGCTTTTCACTTAGGACAGCTACAAAGTCTCCACGAGTTTCATATAGACGATGTCTTCTTCCTGCGTGGAACTCTGCCTAAGATCTTTCGGTGAGTGTGTGGCGAGCTCCCCTGCGCATTCATGCTTACAGTAAATATTAAGAGGGCATCTGTGTGCCCATCTGCGGGTTCTGGGGAAAGACAACACTGTCTGGACCATGGCAAGGTCTCCCATAACCTCCCATGTGAAGGCAGGGACTAAACTGGGATAGGAGGTCTGGAGCAGGCCCCATGTGCAGAAAGCCAGCAGTCAGGGAACAGACAAAATGAGGGCAGCTTTGATTTCTTCCTTAGGAAGCATGAGTAGGTAAGGTGCTGGGAGATGGGAAGAGAGAGCACTCTTGGAGGGACAGGCCGCACACCTGCACAGTGAACGGGTGACTGTGCTCAGCAGCTGTGATGGGCAGCAAGCCAGTCTCCATGTCCCCCTTAGGGAAGGGCTGCTGGCACTTCTTAAAGTTACTTTCTCCTTGCTAGGACAAAATACTCAACACACAAAAGTTAAATGAGGAAAGGTATTTTGTGGCTCACAGTTTACAGAGGTTTCAGTGTGTAGTCAGCTGGCTCCAGGCAGGCAAGAGAAGAAACAGTCCATTGCAGGGTAGGCACAAAGCAGCAAGCTGCCTTCCTTCTTCCCTTTACGTTCCATCCAGGCTACAAGCCTACTGCTCGGTGCCACCCACACCCAGCTATCACTTCCCTGTTCAGTAATTCCATCACCTACAGCCACGCGAAACCAATCACTGGACTGCTCAGTTATCACACCATGATCTGGCCACTTCCCCAAATCCCCACCGGTGAGTGCGTAGGGCTTTGGGGGGGGACAGCAAGATGAAAGCCACAACAGTTCTCAGTGGAAGGGCAATGAGAGAGGGGAAGAGCAGGAGTCTGAGCCGAGGGCGAGGAGGAGGAGTGCAGGGCTGCAACAGGGACACAGGCTCTGCGGAGGACACAGGGCCAACTCCAGTCCACTGGCCAAACTTGCCTGGGCCTCACCTGGCCAGAGCTGTGGTTTTCTGCTTGGCAGTGAGCACAGGGCCTGCACAGAATGGGGACTGAGCCCGTCACACAAGTGATGGTGACTTGAAACATCAGTGCCATCAACACACAGCATCCTGGTGGTCATCAGATGGTCAGGGCGACACTGGGGCTAAACTGGCTCTCCTACCTTGGGGTCGTTTCCTAACGCACCCCACTCGTCGCCCCCACTCATACCAAATGACTTCACTCTGCAGGAGCCAGACGCCCTTGGAGGCCCTCTCCTTGAGCTCAAGTCCACTGAAGGAGTCTGACCTGAAGCACCTGTCCCAGTGTGCAAGCACCAGCCAGCTGAAGTCCCTGACTCTGAGGAGGCTTTCAATGAAATCATTCAATCCTGAGACCCTCCAGGTTCTGCTGGACAAACTGGCCAGCACCCTGGAGACCCTGGCCCTAGAGCACTGTGACATCACAGACTCTCAGCTCCTTGCCATCTTGCCTGCCCTGAGCCGCTGCTCCCAGCTCAAGACTTTCAGTTGCTATGGGAACCACTTTTCTCTGGGCATCCTTCAGGTGCTGCTGCGCCTAACTGCTGGACTGAGCCAGTTAACTCAGGGGCTGTATCCTGCCCCGCTCGAGAGCTATGAGTCCAATATTCCAGCAGAGTTTATGCACCCTGAGCAATTTGCCCAGGTCCGTGCTGAATTGGCACAGGTCCTGAAGGACATAAGACCATCTCTCAGGGTCCAGATCTGTACCCACTCCTGTGATTTGTGCATGATGTGCCAATTCTATAGACTGGAGCCCAGTGGGAACTGGGAAGTCACACAAGAGTTTCGCTATTGAAGTGGCATTAGATGCTACCATTGTGTGCATCCCCAAATCGGTGATTGTATTTTCTTAATCTAAATGTACCGCCAAAACCTCCTGCACTGACAGGTGGGCCTTTCGGGAGGTTAGCGCACCATGTGGGCATGACACTTATCAGTGCATTAGTCCACTGAGTTTATAGCTTAATGTGATGTTGAGAGGCAAAGCCTGGTCAGAGGAGGTGGGTCACGGGGGGGGAATGGCCTAGAAGATTCTATCTCCCTCTCTCCTCTGTTAATCTCTCTCTGCTTCCCACAGCCAGGTCATGAGCTGTTTCTGCTCTGCCATGTACCTCTGCCATGCCAGCCTATGAACCAAACTGTAAGATAAAATAAATCTTTCATCTTTGAAATCGTGAGTGTTGGGTATTGTGTAACAGCGACAAGGGAATTACGAAGATGTGCCTGTTAGTCCTCTATAGATAATTGTCGAATGGTCATAAAGGGAACCTTGCTAGGTATGGAAGAATGCATCCATAATCCCAGCACTTTGGATGCTGAGGCAGGAGGATCACCTCGAGTTTGAGGTCAGCCTTAGCTACATAGTGAGATCCTATCTCAAAAACAGATAGATACGTAAACGGACAAATAAAAGGAATCTTAATATAAACTCTTTTATGATGATTCAGTGACTTGATTTTCCAGTTTATTTATGCATTGATTTTTTTTTATTATTAATTAGTAAGTTTGGGCCGGTGAGATGGCTCAGCGGTGTAAGCACCTGCCTGGCAAGCGCGAGGGCCCCAGTTCGACTCCCAGTACCCACATACAAAAAAAGGGCCGGTGATATCGCTCAGCAGTACGGGCACCTGCTGGAGCGCGAGGTCCTGAGGTCGACCCCGGTACCCACAAAAAAAAAAAAAAAGAAAGAAAATTAGTATGTTCGCCATGCATAATAATTACATTCATCTTGGGTAGGGAAGCTTTCTCTTTTTTCTTTTTTGTTAGTACAGGGAATTGAATTAAGAATCTTCACACTGAGCCATCTCTCTGCCCCCTTTTTTTTATATATTTTAATTTTCTTTTTTACATGTTTATAGTACTTAATGATCACATTCATTATGAGTTGGTACATATACATAATACATCTTAACTATTTTTATGTCCCATCCCCTCCCCTTCCATCTCTCAGTCCTCCTCCATTTGCAAGTTTATTTTTTGAGATAGGATCTCACTAAGTAGCTAAGTTGTTCAGGCTAGACACAAACCTGCAATCCTCCTGTCTCAGCATCCAAGGGTGCTTAGATTACAGGCATGCAATGCCACCGCCAGCTTGGCTTTCCACTTTGACATCAGCTATTTCCAGTGGTTGGAGGTAAAATTGGATTGCATGCTGTCCATGGGGCTGGGGATAGGCTGTGGGATCTCGAGGCACCGAAATAACATGCTGCCCTTCAGATCCTTGCTTCCCGTTTTTCAGAGCTTGGGATGGACACTGGGGCCTCAGCCATGCTAGGCCAGTGGTCTACCACTGAGCTACGCTCCCAGCCACCTTCCCTCTTGTTTCCTTCCCTGGGGACATCTGCTACCTCCCTGTTTATTTTTGAGGCTGTTTCCAGAATGGTCGAGTCCACAGCCTCCAGGTAGGCTTCATTCACTTGGGTCGCACCTGTGATGCCTACAGGCTCTCATGGCCTGACCATATTCCATTCTCAGGACAGAGCAGAGTTGAGTTAACCATTCATCTACTGAAGGATAGCCGGTCAATTCCAAACACCAGAAGTGATGAAGAGAGCAGCTGGAACATTGGGTGGAGGTCTGCTCACTTGGATAAACACCTAAGAGCTCCATTGCTGGGTCATGTGCTAGGATGTATTTTCCCCACGATAATCTCACCTGTGAGAATTGCCCCATAAAAGGCAAAGATGCTCTCCACAGCCCTGTGCTGCACAGCTGAGCATGGAGCCTGGCAAGCGGCAGTAACTGCTTGCTGCCCAAAGGTGGCTTGGGAATCTCCAGGGTCAAGTTATAGCCACGAGAGGCAAATTTGGGTAAGCGAACATTAGCAGGCTAAACATGATGTGAATAAGATGGATGTAGAAAAGGCAACACCCGTGATGCTGTGGACACTGCACGGATGTCATGAAGTCCAGAATTCACGAGGGTGGACAAACTTGATTTGATTTTCATACTTTCTCCCCCAAGTCATGGAGTACAATACTCCAAATGTAAACAGTCCTGTAATCCAGATGGAGCCAACATCTCCAGACTGCCCAGCTTAGGCTGCCTTCCAGATCACTGACTTCCCTTACATTCTGGGGCCTCTGGTGACTTCTACCCTTCTAGAAATGGTGTCTTGGGTACCAATCATGTTACTTCTTTTGCACTTAAGTGTAGTTCTTAAAAGATTTGTAGGCCGGGCATGGTGGCGCACACCTGTAATCCCAGCACTACAGAGGCTGAGGCAGGAGGATTACTGAGAGTTCGAGGCCAGCCTGGGCTACAAAGTGAGCTTGAGGCCAGCATGAACTGCATAATGCCTCAAAAAGACAAAAAAAAAAAAAAAAAAAAAAAATTTGTCCTCATACTTGCCAGTCATGTTGGCACATGCCTATAATCCCAGCACTCAGGAGCCTGAGGCAAGAGCATCACTTAAATTCAAGGCCAGCCTAGACTACACAGTGAGTTCAAGTCCAGCCGGATCTACATAGTGAGACCCTGTCTCAAAAGAAAAACCAACCAAATAAATAAATTTTTTAAAATTAAATAACTAAAAATACATAAAAAGAAAAACTACAAACTGGGGCCCAGTGATCTCAGAACTTATGGGAAGCTGAGGCAGGACGATCTCAAGTTTGAGCCCAGCCTAGGCAATGAAGGAACTTACTGAGACCAGGTCTCAAAGTAAAAACCACAAAAAGGGATAGAGATGTAGCTCATTGCAAAGGCCCTGTGTTAATCACCACTACCAGAAAAAGAGAAAATGATTGTTTTATTGATCGATAGACAGACCGACAGAGACAGATGTCCACCTTTTCCCTAGGTTGAGACCTCAGTGGCTCAGCTGTAGGGCATGGGTTCATTCCAGCTCCTTGTCCTTTGCAGGCTCTGACCCAGGTTCCAGGCCATGGCCCACGTGAGCATGCAAGTCCAGGTCCATTAAGTGTCTGGACTCCATGACACCCTCTGTGCTCCCAGCAGGCCTAATGTTCACTGACTTATTCATTCCTCTCCCTGCAAGTTCCTTGTGTTTTTTGCTTGTTTTTAAGGCAGCATCTCACTCGCTAGCTCAGGCTGGCCTTGAACTAACTAGCCCAGGTTGGCCTCAAACTCAGTGTTCCTCCTGTCTCAGCTTCCCAAGCACTGGGATCACAGGCACGTGCCACTGTGCCTGCAAGCTCCATTTTATTCCAGGCGCACATCTGTAATCCCAGCACTCAGGAGGCTGAGGCAAGAGGGTAAAGAGTTCAAGGTCAGCCTGGTGTGGACTGCATAGCAAGATCCTGTCTCAAAAGAGGAAACAAAACAAAGAGGGAGACAGGGTTTCACCAGGACATTTGAGGGGACTGGGGGTGTAGTTCAGTGGTAGAGGGCTTGGCTAGTGTGCACAAAGCTCTGGGTTCAACCACCTGCACTGAAAATAAACATTTTAAGGAAAATGTGCAATGTGCAGGAGGTAATTGCTTCTCATTCTCATCCTCTTTAAGCATAAATATTCATGACAGTGCACTGGAGAGGGTGTCTGAATGTGAACACTATTAAATCATAGCATTTTTTATAGTCTGACACATTGTTGCCCACAATTCTGAGCAATCCAAAGACGGCGGGGTGAGAAATATTCCATTAACCTTCCTGCACGAGCCAAGACTACTGCCAGCTCCTGACTGGACACTGAAAACTGTGAGAGCAAACTTGTGACCTGCTGTGCTGTGGTTAGAGAGACAGGGCTTAACTGCACTGGAAATTCCGACCCCTCATTCTGCAGAAGATAGGAAGTTAGTCCAGCTCTTCATTCCACTCTAGTGAGGCGCTCCCGCCCACTGTATTTTTCTGAAAAGTTTTCAACCTCCTAAGACCCCTTATTTTCCAGGAAAAAGAAATGATACCAAAAAACAAAGTTTTGGGTCTGGGGGGGTGGCTCAGCACTTGTCTAGCTAGCATGAGGCCCTGTATTCCACCCCACACACACACATAGATTTTTTGTTTTTTGTTTTTTGTTTTGGTTTATTTTGGTGCTAGGAATCAAACTCAGGACCTCGCACTTGCCAGGCAGGAGCTGTGCCGCTGAGCTACGTCCCCGGCTCCCACAGATTTTTTGTTTGGTTTTTTGAGACAGGGTCTCGTTTTGTAGCCCAGGCTGGCCTCACATTCACAGGGACCCTGTTGCCTATGAATCCAGAGTGCTGAGGCCACCACACCCAGCACAGGTGTGCGCCACCATGCCCAGCACAAAAAGATATTTTTAAGATTTACTGCTTGTTCTACATGTGTTATTTTCTTCAACCCGGGAGATATGTATTATTTTTAATCCTTTAGAAGCACGGAGCATATAACCCATGTACCTACACTGTTGCACTAGAATCCTTGATTTTTGGTGTCTCTGTTCAGGGCAAGGAAGCAAACCTGAGGTCTCAAGTCAGGCACAGCAAAGAAGGGACAGCATAGTGAGGTTTTACCTGCCAGCTTTATGCAGGAAGGTTGTTATGGTTTGTATCTGGATGTCCCCGCAGAGCCTCATGCAGTCATGGGGACAGGCTTTTCAGAGGCAGCTGAATCAAGAGTTTTTGATTGTTTCAAGGTCCAATGCTGGGATTATGGGTGAGTGCTACACCCACACTAGGACAGGTAGCCTGCATACAATATAAAGGACAGAAAGTCTTCTCTCTCCCTCTTCTCTTAGTTGCTTTTGCTGTTTTTTGCCATTCTGAATGGTTGCCCCTCTGCCATGTCACCCTGCCTTGGACCCAGCCGATTATGAAAGAAACCTCAACAAATTGTGAGCTAAATAAACCTTTCCTTCCTTAACTTTGGGTGTCAGGTACTTTCTCTCAGCAATGAGAAAAGTAACTACAACAGAGGTAAAAGGCAAAATAAATCTCTAAAAATCAGAAGTCATTTCCAAGGTCAGAGAGAAGGGCAAAACTTGCAGACTAAAATTTTAGTCTAGGTCTCTATACAGCCAGGATTTTTTTTAAACTTCCTTTTGCCTAGTTGGGATATGCCTGGAGCTTCAAGTGTAGATTCTGGCATTCTGGGGACAGGGTACAGGATAGTTAAGAGTGTTCTTTGTTTTTGTCTGCAAGGGTTCTAAATGGGTTTTTCAACTTGTCATTCTGAGGCTGCCCTGGGAACAATGCAGTTAGCTCAGTGCTATAAAGAAGTTAATTAGCGGCCCCTCCCCACGGCAAGCCCTCTGTCTATGGGTTTAGCCGGACTCTCCATTTCTCCGCAGTTCTTCCGGCCATCAAATGCTCTTTGTGCAGAGCAGCTGCAGCTTCCTGAATGAGTATGTGCAGACTGGCTCTTCAAAGGCGCTTCAGCTCTGTGGAAGCTGCTGCCTAGTCACAGGCTGGGAGGAGCATCACGGAGAGAGGAATCAAAGAGCGTCACCTTCGGCAGCAGCACTTTGCAGGGGACATCAACTCCCCTCCACGCAAAACAGAGGGGCCCTTTCTCTCCTGGGGTGAACCTCACGCTCTGCTGGGGGCTGCATGGCAGTGCGTGCAGGGGGTCACCACTGGCCGCACTGGCCTTGGCTCTGGGGCTGGGAGGGACAGGCGGGGGTTCCTCTCTGCTGGCCACGTGCCACCCCTGTTCCCGGGTTGCCTCCTTCTCATCCTCCAGGTCTTGCCTCCTCCTCAGAGCCATCCCTGACTACCTCCACTGTCCCCTACTCATCTTGTTGGTTTCCTCTGTGGAACAAACATATCACTGTTTGCCACGATGCTGCACACTCTGGCTTCTTTTCTTTTTTCTCTTTTTGGTACTGGGGATTGAACCCAGGGCCTTTACACTGAGCTATATCCCAAGCTCTTTTTTGAAAAAAAAAAAAAAAAAAAAAAAAATTTGCTTTTGGCTTTTCACAACAGGATTTCACTACGTAGTCAGGCTGGCCTCAAACTCACTATGTAGCCCAGGCTGTCCTCAAACTCATGATAATCCTCCTGCCTCAGCCTACTGAGTTCTGCCATTAGAGGTATGTACCACCATGCCTGGTTTATTTAAATTTATATTGAAGCAGAGCCTTGCTACATAACTAAATTGCCCAGGCTGGGCTTGAACGTGAAGTACTGAAGTTGTCATCAACAAGCACAGGAAAGGAGATAAGATAGTACAAGTAATTTTGCAGGTCCTGGGGACATGTGCAGACTCCCAAGAATTTACACCAGACACTTTAAGGACTCTGCCCACTGAGATGCAAGACTGCCAGAGAACTTTGACCACAGATGTTCATTGGGATCTTCCCACCTAATGTCCCTTGCCTTCTCTCCATCCCTATAAATAGGGACACACTTCTCTTTGTTCAGGGCAGATGGTCTTATTGCTTTCTCTGCCTGCCTGCACCCAGGCACAATAAATTTCACACCGTGTTGCCTTTACACAAGCTTGGTGGTCTCTGCTGGTTCCACCCTCCCCCCCATATATTACGTGTACAAGGATCCACAGATTTGGGTATGGAAGGAGCACCTAGAACAAATGTCCAGATGCTGTTGGATGACTGTGCATCTTCTTGCCCATTTAATCCAGAGCTCTGGGTTGCAGATGGTTCTGAGTGTTGATGAGGGACAGTATCTCCCAGTGGGAAAGACATGGCCTGGGACTGGCTGCATCTCACTGGACACATAACTTCCTTTGTGAGTACTAGTGTTCCCAGATGGAAAGCAGGGACACGGGGACATGTCCGGCATTGAAGGAAAAAAGGTCTATTTTAAAGGGCACTCCTCTGCCTTATTGGATGGCAGCAGTTTCTGCCCTCAGCCGAGCACATTCTCGGCTCTCTCCTTCCTCCCAGGCTACACTTTGATATGATATAGATTGGTTTCTCTAACCCACAGGTACCAGGAGCCTCCCTTCTCCTCCTCTTCCTTGCCCTTCCTGAACTGGGACTTCACTCCCTAACTTGTGCCTATCCCCACCTCCCTCTTTCTTGGTTAGACACCCTACCTGACTGAGGCTGACCAGATGGCCAAAGTTATCACTCTGTCATTTTTGAGTGTCTGTTTGAGCTTGTTTTTTCCCCCTGGCACAAACTGTATAAAAACCTTTGTGGGCCGGTGATAATAGCTCAGCGGCATAAGTGCTTGCCTGGCAAGTGTAAGGTCCTGAGTTCAGTTCCTGGTACCCACAAAAGGAAAAAAAGAAAAAAATAATAAAAACTTTGTAACACTGTCTCCAGGGCTCAGAAGTTACAAAGCATGAGCTTCTCTGAGCCAGGCTAGCCAAATAAAGGCTTTCTCTGTCTCTCCAGGAGTGCACGCTTGGTTCTTTACACTGTCTGAATCTGGCATCCTGTTTTCCACACCAGTGTGAAGAGTGGAAAATGTATGGAAAGTACTTGTCACATGAGAGGAGCTCCCCAGGTAATTATTACCATTATTCTTCAGTCACCCCAAGACCTGTACAGCCAATTTCCTTGAAGAAGCGCAGAGTTCTGGGATACACTTCCTAGTTGATGACTCCACCCCTGTCACCATGCAGACTTGTCACACTCAGCCCTTGGGCAGTGGGCACCTTGCCAGCTGTGCCCAGAAGCCCCACTGCTTTGCCAGTCTTTGAGGAGAAGTCCGGGGACAAGGCAGCCACTCCATGGGAAAATAAATTCCAGTGATTACAATATTTAGAATGAATCTAAACCTTTTTTTTTTCTTCCAGTGCTGGGGATCAAACCCAGCGTCTTGGGCGAGTGCTCTACCACTAAGCAGCACCTCGGCCCCTGTGTGTCTTTGTATTTCGTGAATGCTGAATGTGTTTCTGTTCTCTCTGCTGGGACCTGCTTGGGAAGGGACACCGGCCAGTGCCTGGGGCCAGGGCCTGGCCAGGCTGGCAGCTGCCAGCTTGGCGGGAAGATGAAGGACTGCAGGACTACTGAGTGCCTGGAGGAGGAAGAGAGACGGTGTAATCCATCTTCCATTATGTATTGCTGTCTTCCCACAGTGGAGCCAGCCCGCACCCCTGGTGGCTCTGCCACTCAGCCCTGCTCCCTGTCTCTGAGACCCTGCAGAGGGCGGGGCTGAGGAGGCTGGGGAGTGGACCTGGGTCCCTCTGCTGCACCGAGCTGGACCCTCAACATCTCTGAGCCCAGTTCTCCACCTTGCATCCTCCACCCAGTCCTCTGAATTTACACAATTGTCTATGTTGAGGCTGAAGGGGGACAAAAGGGAGAAATTGGGCTGACCAGGACTGAGATCAAGCCCACTTGTTGCCTGTGTGATTTCAGGGAGCCACTGAACCTCTCTGAGCCGGTTTTCCCATCTATTAAATGTGCTTCAGAAGTGTAATGACTCCAGAGAAGTGTTGTAAGAATTAAATGGATATGATATACTAATGTGTGTCTTGTTGTGTATTATATAGATATATATGTGTATACACAATTCACATGCTTCTTGCCCTTGGGAACATGAGTTTTCATGCAGCATGACACCTGGGGCCATTCTCATTTTACCTACTGCTGGGGATCAAACCCTGAGCCTTTGCCACTCAGGAACTACACTCCCGAGTTGGGCCACTTAAAAAGTGAGATCAATAAAAAGTGCACTCAGCAGACCATGCAAAGGACACCTGTTTTCAGCACAAGAGCTGGAAAGCACAGGCAGACGGTCACCTTGTTCAAATGGCTGGAAACATGCAGCAGCAGCTGGCCACTTAGATGCATCTGCCCCTCCACACTCAGATGTGTAACACTACTGGCATCCATGCTGTTATAGACAGCTAAGTTAGGTAGAAATATTATAGACGGTCAGACAGGGCTAGGCCCTCAAAGGAGCCAGGGCAGGAGAGAGATAGTCACCTCCACTGAGGGCCAGACCTCAAGACAAAAGATGAAATGAATGCACCCACATACTTCCCCTAAGGATAAACAACAGTGATTAATATTCTAAATAGGTATCAATCACCTTGGGAAAGCCAGGAAGAGCCCCTGACCCAACCCCCTCCAGGAAAAGCCCCTGTTCTGTTTCATGCCAGCTTTCTACATGACGTGCTCTCCCATCTGATTCCGATTTAATCAGTATTACCTGAATAATTATGCTCATGATCTTATTGCTTGACCATAGTTTGTCCCACCTCATGCCTACTTTGTGATTTCCCATTTTCTCCACCTTGGAACCACCTCACCTCGTGGTTTGCTCTATAAAAATCCCTGGGAAACGCAGGGTCCTCGGCAATGCAGTCTCTCACACAGCTTTCTTTTCCCAATAAATACATTCTGCTCTTAACCTCCATTGTTCCTAGAATTTATTCTTTGATTTTATTTTTTATTTTTTGTAGGTACCGGGGCTCGACCTCAGGATCTCGCCCGCCAGCAGGTGCCCGTGCCGCTGAGCGATATCACCGGCCCTTTTTTCGTAGGTGGGTACTGGGAGTCGAACTCAGGACCTCTTGCTTGCCAGTCAGGCGCTTACACCACTGAGCCATCTCACCAGCCCTATTCTTTGATTTTAGAGAAAACAAACTCATACCAGACATCTAGGAGTTTGTGAGTTTCTTTCCCCTATATCAACGCCACCATTGATTTGGGGGTTTACAAATGTTTTTACAAATAGGTCAGCAAGTGGGCAATTTTGCAAATACAAAAGTTTGAAAGATTATATAAAATACATAGACTAAACATATAATAGTCATGTTGGCTCACTGAGTTCAGCCTATGCCATGAGTGTAGGGTTGTTTTAGGGTTTATCTCATATAAGCATGCAAATCTTGCAACAGTACCTGGCATATGATACAGACTCAACAAAGCCTAGGGATTTGCTCTACTTAAGAGCAAAGGACTTAAGCGTTGGGGATGTAGCCAAACCTAAAAGCCTGGGATGAAGTTAAACCTGAGCAATTTAACAACATAGCAAGACTCTGTTCTAGATAGGTAAGACAGATAAGAAAGAAGGAAAGAAAGAAGGAGAGCAGGAAACACAGACAACAGGCTAGGGCTATAAGAGAAGACCATGGGTTCAATATCCAGTACCAAAAAAAAAAAAAAAAAAAAGAAAAAGAAAAAAAATTGGCCCTGTCCCTCTCTTGCTACACCACTGCTACAAGGGATCTTTAACCTGAATGGACTTATGAGCCTTTTTATTGCTTTTGGTAGCCTCTGAGAAAGTGCCTTGAGGAACCCTGACATTCTGCATTATGTTAAAAAGCAAATCTCTTGGGGGTCACTGATTTATATAAAAAAATAACTTCTGAAAATATAAGCATGACTGTATGTTTCTAATTCTGCAAAGCACCTACTGTCTCTTACCCTGCTTGACTGGAACTAAACCATGAGGTGCCAGGCCGTGGCTCCATCAGCGCCTGGCTGGTGAGTGAGGTCAGCCTTCCAGAACATTCTAAAATAAATCTACCTCACAGCTTGCACCAAGCGCACAGGGTTTTCTATTATTTGTTCTTAAGTTTACTACAAATGTGTGTGTGGACCAGGAACCTCAAGCACACTAAGTGTGAGTTGTGCCACCACCGAGCCTACAATTTGTGCGTGTGTGTGGCTGTGTGTGTGACACGGAGGATCAAACCCAGGGCCCGCGTTCTAAGCCAGTGCTTCCCCACTGAGCCAGGTCCTCTGCCCAACAATCATCTTGAGGCAAGGGACACAGAGCAGCCCCACTCTCTGTCCCCCCCCCCGGGCGGGGGCGGGGCTTGGCTGGCGGCCGTCGCCCCCCCCCAAACTCGCCTGTGTCCTCCATGGCCGCCGTTCTCCTCCAGTCCACTCCAACAGGACTGCAGCTCCATGGTCACCTCAACTCAGCTCATGGTCCCTTCTACTCTGCCATTTCAGGAACTGGCCTTGCTACTTTTTTGAAGAAGCAGAGGGGCACCCTGGCGGGGCTAAACTCAGGGAGGGAGGAATCCAGGCCATTGTTAGCCTCCCCAACACCCACACTAGCCTTCCAGAAGATTCCCTGTTGCAGCCCTGCCCCTTCACTGCACTTAGACCATTCAGGGCCCCGTACTTGGGCCAATCACAAAGCTGCAGCTGCTACAGAAGCAGGCTCCCCAAACACTTCTCAGATTAGGTAGGCAGTGTCTATCCAGCGTGGTGATGACTCTGTGTAAACCCCTTGGTACAATCCAGAACCAAGGCATAGGCCTTAACTAGGTCAGAGGACAACATTACAATTTAGCTAAATGATCTATTTTATTATTTTTCTATTACTGGAGATAGGATCCAGAATTTCCTACATGCTAAGCAAGTGCTGTACCAGTGAGCTAAATCCCTGGGCCTTTTTTTTTTGTCTTTAATTTTGAGATAAGATCTAAGTCACTAAATTGCCCATGGTGTGCCAGGCTTGGTGGCACATGCCTGCAATCCCAGTACTAGGGAGGCAGAGGCAGGAGGATCTCTGTGATTTGGAGGCCAGCCTGGGCCACATAAGCACATTCAAGGCCAGCCTGCACTACAAAGTGAGACCCTGTCTCAATAAATAAATAGCCCAGGATGGGCCTGAATTTTCCATGCTCCTGCCTCAGCCTCCCAAAGTATTTTACACATTTTTGTTTGCACTGGGAAATGAACCTAGGTCTTCACACATGCTAGGCAAGCACCTTACCACTGAGCTACATCCCCAACCATTTTTAATTTTTATTCATTTATTTTGTTTTTTTGAGATAGGGTCTCTCTTTGTAGCCCAGGATGGCCTTGAATTTGCGGCCATCCTCCTGCCCCAACCTCCCAAATGCTGAGGTTGCTGGCTTGTGCCATCACACCTAGCTTAATTTTTATTATTATTATTATTTTTTTTTAATGTGGGTACCGGGCGTTGAACTTAGGACCTCGTGCTTGTCAGCAGGCACTTGTACCACTGAGCTATATCACCAGCCATTTTCTTCCTTTATGTGGGTACCGGGAGTCGAACTCAGGACCTCGCGCTTGCCAGGCAGGGACTTACGCCACTGAGCCATCTCACCGCTTAATTTTTATTTTGAGACAAAGTTGTTAAGTTGTCCAGGCTGGCCTTGAACATGGATTCTCCTGCCTCACCCTCCTGAGTAGCTGGGATACAAGCATTTGCCACAGCAACTGGGACACTTCTTTATAAATACTATATGAGTTTTAAAAATAAAGCAAATAGGCTTTTTTTTTTTAATAAAGGCGTTTATGTGACTTCCAAATCATCACAGTTCTCAAAATACCTGGTATGCGGCCATGACACCTCGCGGTGGATGGACAGAAAACATGTCAAGGTAGATGGAGTAGGGAGAGTGATATTTAGTAAAGCCTGAAACATTGTGGGTGTCACAGCTGGGAGAAGGGCACTGCTGGCATCCAGTGGGGAGAAGCCACAGATGCCGCTGAACACCGAACAGAACACAGGGCAGCCCCAGTCGAAAGTGCAGCGGGGCTGTGGTTCCCCTCTTGGCTGAGCATGAAGACACGCCTGAAGCACTAGTGAAATGAGGAGGGGTCGCTGGTCCTTGACGCATAAAATCCGGGTGTCTGGAAATGGGATCTGGCCGGAAATTTCCACACCCACCCTTCTCCCTGTGACATGGGGACACCACCGCTCCAGGGGCAGAAGGGCCTTGTCCTGGGCCATCGGTGGAGTCAGGACCAGAGTTCAAATTTCTTTCTTCATAGTAGAGAGCTATTCTGACCACCCTCAGTGTCAGGGGCCATGGTCATGCCCTCCCCCAGTCACAGGCAGAAACCCTCAAGAGACCTTGGGACACGGACTGCTGGGCCACCAACTGGTGTAGAAGCCTCTCTCGGGTCGGCCACCCGGAAGCTGCCTCTGAGGTGGGGATCTACACACACACGATTTATTGAGCCAGGGCTCTGGGAAGGACACCAAAAGGGAGTGGGAAGGAGCAACACAAGGCAGAGTCCCCAGGGCACGGGTTGTCCCCAGGGCTTGTCCTGACTTCAGGCCAAGAAGTGGGGCTTTCTAACCCTGACTACTCATGCTGTCACAGCTGAGAACCTGCGAGTATGGCAGGACGGCAGCAAGCACTGGGCACATGGACTGCAGAACAGGACGGCTACGCACAGGCTCCAGGTATCGTGACCTCACACAGACAGCTGGAAATTGGCTAAGGAGAAATACTTACATCATGGAAACTGTCAAATGCTGCAAATCAGGGACTTTTGGGGAAGCCAGTTTACCTATGCACCACTGCAGGGAGGGGACTGCAGCTCCCAAGCGAGGCTTTGCTCACACAAGGACAAGGGCAGGCTGCAGGTGTCCCTGTGAGACAGGCAGCAGTAGAGGGATGGACACAGCCTTCAGGGACGTGTGCTTTACAGTGAGTTTGCTCTCACACCTGCAGGGGGTGATGTATTCCAGGGAGAGGCTGTGCCTGGGCAAAAGCAGGGAGCCCAGGGGACCCACAGCCATGCTTCTGCTGTCCTGGTTGCAAGCGACCCACTCTTTGTCCTGCTCATCCCTGAGCCTGTCCTCTGCCTAACACACCTCATGGACCACATGCTCACGGGAGGCTGGATGGAGAGCTCTCTCTGCAAACCAGAGCGCAGTTTTGTGTTACACAAATGTAAGTGGACATCTGCTGTCCGCCATCCACTGTGGAATTCACCACAATGGGGAAAACCGATGCTTCCATCTCTACCCCATCTGACGTCAGAGTCCAACATATACACCCACGTAAATGCACAGTTAAACCGGGTCAGTGCGCCATACTGCTAGGAAGGCAGACATAGGGGGTTGCGATCTACCGAATGTGGGCCAGTGGCTTTTAGAGAAAGCTTCTAGGTTTGATTATGAGGAACAGGAAAGAGAGAGCATTGAGAAGGCACAGATTTCACACCTGCACAGCCAACAGGTGATCTCCATGCTCATAAGTCATGCGATGGGAGTGAGCCAGTCCCTGTCTGAAAAATCTGCTCTGCCAAGGTAATGAGCGGATGGGAAGTCACAGGGGTCTGGAGCCGAAAGCAAAGAGTGGGGGTGCAGTACTGGGAAGAGGGACACAGGCTGTGGTGAAGACACAGGTGAGAGCGAGCCCCGCTTTGGGGAACCTCAGGCTGTGTGGACAGATCGTGCCCGGGTTTGTCTTTCCTGCCTGTCTCCCTTCAGCATCAGACTCAAAGCACTTTTCCCAGTGCCTGAGCATCCACCAGCTGGAGCACCTGGACTTCAGTGATGTCAGAATAGTGCACTGAAGGCCTGAGCCCCTCTAAGTTGTGCTAGAGGACACTGCAGATGCTGGGTTTTAGCCACCGTGGAATCCTGGACTTCCTGCTCAGTGCATCCTGCCTGTCCTGAGCCTCTGTGCCCAGCTCTCCACCTTCAGCTTCCACGGGAACCACAGGTCCATGTCATCCTAAAGGGCTTCCTGTCCCATGCTGCCAGGCTGCATCACTTCATCCTAGAGCTGTGCCCTGTCCCTCTGCAGAACTCTCAGTGGTTTACTCTGCACAGCAAGAGTTTGGGCCAGGATTGTCAGAGTAGGTGGAGTCACCGAGGGACAGCAGGCCACCTGAGAGTGTCTGGGTCTGTGCATTCCCCTGCTGACTGCAGCAAGCAGGTGTGTTTGACCAGGTCAGTCCCACCTGGTGTCTACAGCCCATGTCACTGTCAGGAATCCAAGCACTATCTCTGTCACCCCTCTGCCTAGTTGGTGTCATATATCACAAGCTTTCTGCTGGACTCTTGGGAAGGAGCTTACAGTGTAGGTGTGTCTCAGAATGCACAATTTCAGTGTGGTTGGGAAAAGAAAGGGGATGTGGCAGGTGGCAGTTTTATAGGGGAAATGTTGTCCCCTATAAAGTAAGAAGTAGATGGGAACTTAGGGGACACATGTCTTATGGAGTCACAGTGGGAATCAGATTCTTTCAGCCCTAGCAATTACATGAGGGTGTGACTCCTGGAGTTACAGTTGTAAAGAAACAGTCAGAAGGAAACAGAACTTCAAGGTTAACCCTCTGGTGTCTGCCATGATCAACTTACACAGTTTCCAGTGCAAATGTCAGACATCTCCAGTGACTTATGGGAGACAAAGGCTCCCAGCAGCATGTGGTCAACAATGTTCAGCCCCAGGAACTTACAGCCTCTTTGCTCTGTCCTTACTACTGTCTGTGGCTCTTCAGTGGCTCCTACAAAAGGTACACCCACAGGCCTGGGATGTCCATGTGGGCAGTGACCGCAAACCTGCAAGCAAGAGCCCTCCAGGGGACTCAGTGCTACCCAGACACCCTGACCTGGCCCTGCTTCCTGGCCACCATGTGGATCCAGATGCCCAGGTCCTATCCTTTGTCTATGCTGGGAAGGACTCTGGTGGAAAATGCAGGCTCTGTTTCCAGTTCTGCAGGTGATGTCAACACTACACAGGCTGGAACCCTGTGCCTCAGGAATCCTTCCTCTCATCCTGGAAGATAGCAGTCCTTTTTGGTTAGACAAGATGAGATCATAAAGACATCCAAAAGACCTTCTCACAAAATACTAATATAATGACATTAATGCTATTTAAATATTTCCATGCCACATTTCAAAAGCATAAACTTTCAGGGAGCTAGGTCATCAAAAGGAGAGATCTTTAGACCTCTCGTTTGTCCCTACCAAGAAAAACAAAGATGGTGTAGTTTGAGATAAGCACATGTTCAGAGGATGAAGATGACAAAGAACATGGGGGCAGATAGGTAACCTTCTCTGTACTGAGGTGTCCTGGGCAAAGGGCAGCTAAGTGACAGCAGCTTGCTGATGCTCTAGGGGCTGGTTTTGGTCAGCGGACCTAGGCCAAGACCTTAGTTTCTTTGTCAAATGAGGATGACTATAGCACACACCTATAATCCCAGCACTCACAGGGCTGAGGCGGGAAGATCACTACAGACTGCAAGCCAGCCTGGGCTACAAAGTGAGCTCATGGCCAGCCTGAGCTACATAGCAAGACCCTGCCTCAAAAAGCCAAAAACAAAGGGAGGGATGACTAGGCATAGCCGGGGAGCAGCACCCTCATAGGAGTCGGTGAGATGAGCAGGTTTCCCTCTTGGCCTGTGGCAAGGCACACAGGAAGAGCTCGATACACACATTTTTTTCCTTGTTTATCCTTCCTAACAAGTGCACAGCACACTCCATCTGCCAATCCGTTCTCCATTCCTGATAGCAGAGAGAATGATACAGGGTAAGAATGCGACTCAGCTTTTATATGCGGCCACCACTGAATCAGGTTTCACCTAAAAGGCAGAGCTTTGCAGCCAGCCAATGTTGGAAACTGGGAGCCCAAGACTGGATTCACCTCCAGTATACACAGCTCAAAGCTGGAGGGTTCATGTCCCATGTGCTGGTAGTTTAGAACCAATGCTAAAAAAATTTCAGTTTGCAAACAGAAAGGTTGGGCAAATTTTGCTTCCATTCATGAACTCTGAATCAGCTGATGAACACGACCGTGGCCATCTTCCCCAGAATCAGGGAATGAATTAATTTTGTGAACCGAGGTACCACCTGTACCCCTATTTTCTACATTAGTTTTCAAAAAGTGAAAATATGAAATGCTGCTGAGTGTAAATATTTGAATTGTGATTTTTGTGCTACAAATTGACCAAGGGCTTTTGCCCTGAGCTACATCCACAGTCCTTTACTTTTTAAAATGTTTAATCATAAGACGGGGTCTTGCTAAGTTGCTAAGGTGCGCAGGCTGGGCTTGACCTTGGAATCCTCCTGCCTCTGCCTCCTAGAGGGCTGGGATTATACACAGGTGCCACCAAGCCTGGCTATCACCTGAGACTTGAAGACCAGCCTCAGCCTAGGAGGTCCCTCTCCTCCCTGAGTGGGCACATGATCGGCTGTCAGGAAGCACAGCCCCCAAGGCACCGCTCATACATGGAGACTGCGGCTGTGTTTACCCCAAGGATGACACCGCTGACTTCACGCAGTTGTTCCAACTCTGGAATATTTTGGTAATTTTTATGTGCCTAAAATCCCCCAACCACAGTTTTTTCTGGGTTGATTATTTTCTGTCCACTGTCAGGAGCAGATAACACCTTGCACTGTCACACACGGAGCTATGACGCTCACGTGAGTAAAACTCAGCAGTGGCGTGGAGTCCATCAGTGCACGGGTCCTGGATTTCCGAGCCCTTCCTCGGTCTTGCCTTTCAAAACGGGACTTTTCATCCTATCTCTGTATTAACCTGGAGAAAGCTGAGAACCGGTCGGGATTAACCGGGTGGAGGCTCAGAATCGGCACTGACTGGAAAGCACTGTCTGAAGAGGGAGACAGGAGCAGGAGTCAATAAAAGGCTCTGAGGCGCCATCAGGAGCCTGGAGCCTGGAGTCGCTGCCTGGATTCCTGGGGGCCTGAGCACCAGCCAGCTCATCCAGCCCTGGTGAGTCACCGCCCTCCCGAGGAGGGAGCCCTGCCTGCCCTCAGCCAGGCTCCCCTGTGACCTGCAGCCCGGGACGCCATCAGTGTTCCTTTTTGTGTAGATTCAGATGAACAGATGTGAGGTTAGATTTTGCCTTAAAATGCAGATTAGCATTCAGCTAAAATAGTTTGATTTCTGCTGTAAAATTTCTATTTTTTTTTCTTTTTGGGTTTTTGATAAAGTCTCACTGTGTAGTTCAGGCTAGTCTTGAACATACTCTGTAGGCCGGGCTGGCTTCATATGCACATCAGTGTCCCTGCCTCAGCCTTTTAAGCACTGGGATTACAGGAATGAACCACCATGCTTGGCCATCAGCAGTTTCTTTCTTTGGAGACAGGGTTTGGCTATGCAGTTCAGGCTGGCCTTGAACTCACTACGTAGCCCAGGCAGGCCTGGAACTTGCAGCAATCCTCAAGCCTCCCAAGTGCTGGGATTATAGCACTTGCCTGGCTAGCACCTACTTTTTTTCTGCAGCTACTTTTAAATGTGTTAATTTAGTTTTTAATTTTTTTTTTTTTGGTACCGGGAATCGAACTCTCAACCTCGTGCTTGCCAGGCAGGCACTGTGCTGCTGAACTATGTCCCCGGGCCTTTATTTTTTTTTGAGACAGGGTCTTGTTATGTAGTTCAGGGTGGCATGGACTCATTATGCAGCCCAGGCTGACCTCCAACTCACAGCAATCCTCCTGCTGGGATTACAGGCATGTGCCACCACACCTGGCTGAATGCATTAATTTTAAATTATTTTGTGGTACTGGTATTTTAGCCTAGGACCTGTACACTGAGCTACATCTCAGCCCATTTCTCTTATTTCATTTTGGAACAAGTCCTCACTCAGATGTTATGTGGCTCAAGATGAGCTCAAACTTGTGATCCTCCTGCCTCACCATCCCAGAATGCTGGCATTACTGAGGTGTGCTACCACTCATGGATTGTTTTTTATTTTGAGATTTTCACGAAGCAGCCATGTCAACTTAGATGGATAGAAATTTCATTACACTCCAATTGGTCTTCCTTCCTTCCTTCCTTTGGTCTCACTAAGTAACCATGTTCCCTACACTGGGCTGGAACTTGTGATCATGCTGCCTCAGCCTCCTAGAGTGCTGGTCCATGCTCCAACACCCATGGGGTTTTTTTTTTTTTTTTTTTTGGTCCTTTCGAGACAGGTGTTCACAACGCTGTTCGGGCTGGCCTTGAACTCACTTTGTAGCCCAGGCTGGCCTCAAACTCACAATGATCCTCCTGCCTCAGCCTCCAAAGTGCTGGGATTACAGTTGTGCTCCACCACACCCAGTGGCCCATGGCTTTTTAAATGTTTCCTTCTGTTCCATAAATTATTGATCATCCAGCCTGTGGTTTTAGGAGTGAATAAGTTAGATGTTCCTTTTCACACAAAGCTGAAAACATTCTATGCAATATTTTTAAAGTAGATCTGTTTCATCCCCATCTCCATCCCAAAGTGGTAAATTTCAGATGTGTGAGAAGGATGTGTGGGAACCCACATCTGAGCGTTTTCCATCTTAACTTTAAAATATTCTATATTATTGTGACACAGATTTCAGTAAAACTGCTTACTAAACATCTTTTAGTGGTGCATGAAATGGGCTGTGACCTGGGAGGGAAGGGTTGAAGAGAGAAAAGGAATTATTTTCTTGTAGTCTTTGAAGTTTGCAGTAAACAAATGATCTTCTCCAACTTGTATCAGCTGTACCCGTGAGAAATTATAATGAGGGGAGTTGATAACAGCAGCATAGACTTGGGTGCTGTAGTGAGATTTCAGGGTCAGACACAACAAGTTCTAAGAGTAAGATATCAGCAAACCTTATCGTTTAATTTACATTTTGTTTTGAGACAGGGTCTTGCTATGTATTTTAGGCTAGACTAGCCTTGAACTCACTATGTAGCCCAGGCTGTCCTTGAACTCACAGTGATCCTCCTGCCTCAGCCTCCAGAGTGCTGGGATTAGATGTGTGGCCACCACGCCTGGCTGACATCCGTGAATTTGGGAGGGCAGAACCAGGGTTTGCCTTCATCAATTCTGGCATGAATCACACGTGAGGGAGGTGCTTACATGTCATCTGGACTTCCTGGTGAGGAAAATGAGGGAGCTTAAGTCACCTGGCCAAGGCCACACAGCTCCCTGAAGACAGGCAGTAGAGAAAAAGTGGGAAGGACAGGAAGTCTTTACGGTCCATTCCTCTCCAATTCTCCCCACTTTCCTCCTCCCAGGTCCTTCCTGTTTCAGTCCCTCTCTGGTCCATTCTCCTGTCCTTGCCCTTCTTGACCCACACTCAGACCTGGATCCGCTGCTCTTCATCCTCCACCTGCATCCCTACAGGCAACAACCTATGAGGCCTAGTTGCCCCTACTGGACAGTGAGTGTGGGTGACAGAGGAGACACTGAGGGAGGGTGTGTGAGGCCTGGAGTACCAGCAGGTTAATGTGTCCCACGGGGATCTAGAAAATTGGGTGTCAGAACCGTGGTCACTCATTTATTTCTGCAGCATGGCCCAGTGGACAAATCCTTACGGTGGGATGGATAAGGTGGGTGGTAACGGTGGAGACGAATCCTCCCAAGCTTCACTGGAGAGACAGAGAAGAGGCCAGCAAGTAAGGAAAATTGTGGAACCATAGGTGCTTAGGAGTCTGGGCAGACTCCCTACTGTCCTTCACCCCAAATCCAACTCCAGGCTGGAAATAACAGCAGAACTTCCCTCAAAGAATGGATGAGGAATAGATACAATCACGAGCCCTACTCGCAGATGAGGAAATCTGAGCTTGAACAATCTGGCCAAAGTCACAAAAGAGACAGTGGCAGAAAGTTGAATTCATGTAATAACCGTTTCCCAAATTTCCACCATCCAACATTACATGCTTCTCTTCATTGTGTCTCCAAACATTTCCTGTTTCATTAAGCTCCTTTATCTGCCCTCACCTTTTGAAAAATACTTCTTCTACCCTATCTTTCACCCCCACCTCCAGTAGCTTCTGATTCATGTATTATCATCCAACAAGAAGGTTCTTAGCTTAAGAATTTCCCAAGCCAGTTGCTTGCGCTAGTGAGTGGTTATCCCACTCAGTCTCTCTTTCCACTGCCAGGGCATGGATGAGCCAGGGAATCAAACGGGGAGGCAGACAGGTCAGACCTGTCCCTGCTCCTGCCAGCTCTGGGGTAGGAGGAGAATCCATCGTCTACAATTATTTGAAAAGACTACACATGGCATTCATTTTTAATCTGGTTAATTTTTTTTAGCCAGGTGCATTGTGGGAACTGAGAAGTTAGATCTGCCCACATGACATTTGCATGTTCTTGGCTTTATGGCCCTGGATTGAGGATCAGAATTTTTTTCCTAAAAATGATGGGAGTAAATTTCAGATTCCTTAGTTCCCCATTCCCAGTGGGTCTAGAGTTCAGGGTGCTGCAGTTGAAAATTCGTGCATTGGCCATCACTTCGTTTCTCCTGAGTGCTTTGAGACAGTCATCATGGTGTCACTACAGGCAGAGGTAATGCCTTAGAGCTATAAGCACAGAACAGATTTCAGATAAACTGAAGACTTTTCCACCATTGTCAGACCAGGGACTTTGGCTGAAAGTTAGTTTCATGATGGGTGAGGAGAAGGGGTGTCTGAGCCTTGCCTGAAATGATATCTCTTTCTGGATGTTTCCTCAGGACCATTGGCCTTACAGATTCACCAGGATAAGCATGCACTTCCCACCCACATAGCTGCAGCTGGCCCTTCAGAGCCTGCTGAGGGACAAGGACTTGGCCATTGCAGCTCTGCAGGACTTGCCAGGGGAGCTCTTCCCACCAGTGTTCATAGAGACCTTCACCAGGGGACACACTGAGGTCCTGAAGGCCTGGCCCTTTCCATGCCTCCTCTGGGAGCACTGATGAACCTGGGGAAATCAGAGACATCACAAATTCAGCTGGATACTGTCCAGGTACAGAAAAGGGACCTACAGATCTTACGAGCTGTGCTGGATGGGCTTGATGTGCTGCTGGCATAGGTTTGTTCCAGGTGAGTCTGACCCGGATATCCTGGAGTAAGGGCCCTGGTCATTGAGTAAGGGACTGCAAGCGTTGGGGGAGGGGGACTAGAAGGTGGTCCTCAGAAGGACTGAGGCTCCTGAGAGTAGACCAGCAGATGGAGAGAACAGCTAACTGTGGAGGCAGCAGTGAAAGGAGCAATAAGAACCTGCTTCCTTCCACAGGAACTAATAGTAGGGACTGGTCTGGACCCATTGGGGAAAGTGGAAAAGAAATCATCTGATGTCTAGAATGAGTAAAAGACAAGAAGAAACGGGGTCCCAGCCAAAATTCTCAGACTCCTTCCCAATTCACCCACAGGAGGTTGAAATTGCAAGTGTTAGATATGCGGGACGTGCATCACAACTTCTGGAGAGTCTGCGCTGGAAAGCAGTTGGAAGCCTGTTCCTCAGAGGCCATGAAGAGGAGAAAAACAGAGAAGAGCGAGCCAAGGGTAACAGAGAAGCAGAGCCTCAGGGTAATTGTAGACCTGTGGCTTGCTCAGAAATGTCTGTGTCCATTTCAATCCAATCTGCTCAAGTGGGTCCAGGAGAGGACACGTTCAGTGCAGCTGGATTGTACGAAGCTGTGTATTACACCCATGTGCATTCAAAGCATCACAGAGGTCCTGGAAATGCTGAACCTTGGTTCTGTGCAGGAGGTGGATGTGGGTCACTGCTGGACACTCTCAACTCTGGCTCATTGGGCCCCTTACCTGAGCCAGATGCAAAATCTCCACAAACTAATTCTCTCTCACATCTCTGTGCCTGCCATCACTTCCCCAGAGAAGAGAGAACGGTTGGTCACCAAATTCACCTCTCAATTTCTTAAGCTTCACTGCCTGCAGGAGGTTTATGCAGACTCTGTCTCCTTCCTGGAAGGCCACCTGGACCAGGTGCTCAGGTAAGATGTGAAGCTCTCTCTGCAGAGTCAGAAGAGCCTTTCTCTGTTTTAGAAAGATTAGTGAACATGGACATATGCCACCCACAGGAGATGGTGACAGAGTTCAAACCCTAGAATAGCAACACATTCACTGCCTTTTTCACTCTTCAGCCCTGACGTGCAGTGTCAGATAACCACTACACTGGAGTAGCCAGACTGGACAGGGCCACCACGCTAGGATGCCTTAAGGTGAGGGTCAGACACAGTGAGGGCAGGTGCGTGATTTCTTCCCTAGGCAGCGTGTCTAGGGTAAGGTGCTGAGAAGCAATAAAGACAGAAGTCACTGAATCCAGGACCTCATGCTGCACTTTCGGTATGTGAGCTTCTTGCTCAGGAGAAGTGTGAGAGACAGTGAGCCTGGCCCTCTTTCCCCCGCTGGAGAAGGCTGTGTCGACTCCAGCAGGACTGCACAGCCTCGGCTGGGTGTTATCCTGCTTTCCTACTGTGCCTTACTCATCCCAGGCATCAGCGGCAGTGCTGTACTGTCCTTCTTCCCATTTCTCACTTTGATCCAGCCCAGTCCTTACTCCTGGGAAGGGACAGGAACTTCTTGCCCCTTACACTGCTGCCTTCCCCATTAGCTGTCCTCTCCATCCACTCCCAGGAGGCTCAGCAATCCCCAAGGCCCCTCTGATCCTTGGCAGTTGTGATCAGAAGCCTCGGCTCCAGGGTGGGGAGAGGACCAGAGAGGAAGCGCAGGAGTCTGAAGCTGATGGCAAGGAGCAGGAGTGCAGGACTGGAACAAGATCACAGCCTCTGCTGACAGCCTTTGTGGCAACCCCAGTGGGTGTGGCCAGATATTGTGTGATTTGCCCTTGCCTATCTCCTGCTGGCCTCATCAGGAAGGAGCTGTGCTTTTCTGCTTGGGAGAGAGGAAAGGGGACTGTACAGATTGAACACTCGGCCAGTAACACAAGTCATTTTAAATGACCTCAGCCTAAATTCGGGTGACTCAAGTGACATTTAGTCCACCTTGTACTTGCTCCCACCACCCCATTATTTTCACCAGTTGCTGGATCTAATCGCTTAGTCTCT
The DNA here is from genome assembly GCA_028451465.1 of Erethizon dorsatum. Classification (NCBI taxonomy): domain Eukaryota; kingdom Metazoa; phylum Chordata; class Mammalia; order Rodentia; family Erethizontidae; genus Erethizon; species Erethizon dorsatum. The sequence continues at coordinate 125,769,105 of CM051827.1, read as the reverse complement.
CTGTAGGTGCCTGACCCCCCCCCCCCGGAGACCCTCTCGTTAACTCACTGCCAGCTTTCATACTCTGACTGGAACCAGCTGCCCCAGGCTGAGCACACCAGGCAGCTAAAACACTTGCATCTGAGTGATATCAGAGTGACTGTTTTTAGTCCCGAGCCCCTCCAATTTCTCCTGGATAACGCTGCAGCCACTCTGACCACCCTGCATTTGGAAAACTGTGGCATCACGGATGCCCCGCTCTATGCCTTTCTGCCTGCCCTGGGCCATTGCCCCCAGCTCACTTCCTTCAGCTACATGAGGAACTCCATGTCCATAGCCACCCTGAAAAACACTGCCAGGCTGAGCAACTTAAGGCTTGAACTGTACTCTGCTCCTAGAGAGGTGTATGTCCCCAGGCATGGTGTCTGCCAGCTGAGACCCAAGCAGGTTCATAAAGCACGGAGAAAGGTTGCGAAGCCACTCAACCATCCCAGGACAGTCTGGTTCAGTATTGCTTATTGTGGTTTCTTGTGGAGGACTATCTGGATGGCTCTCCTAGAAAGAAGAGCAATTATCTCCATTTTAGCTAAACCTGCCCCTATTTCCATGTGCTGATATGCACAGAGCTGGCTAGGACTTTTCCTTATCCCTTCAATTGGCTTTAAGTGATGCAAATAGGTCTAGCTGAGGTGCTGATGTGTAGTCTTTGAAGCAAGGTGACAGGTCAGTGTTTCCCTGCCCCTGTAGCTCCCAAAACACATGTGTGAGCCAGGTAGGATGGAGAGCCCTGCTCCACGCTGTCCACTGGGATCGAGCTGTGATCAGGAGCATGCCTGCTGCGGGAGGCCACTGGTGAACCCAAGATATAAGAAACAAATGGGAAGTTTCTAGGGAAAATGAGTCCATGTAAGCTGCTGTGACACAAAACCATTTGGTGACAGGATCCTGTGACAAAAGGGCCACACTCAAGGCCTGGAACAGTCTAGGAGTAATGGGAAAAACTCCATCCCCGGGGCGCTTAGTGTTAACCTGACCCCAAAATCCTCAACACTGGTCACGGGTGGATCCGGGAGACTCAGTTTTTGGTCCTTGGCTGTGCTGACAGAGAGCCTCACTGCCCAAGGGAAGGCCACTCTCCTGGGGCAGAAGTGACAGCACATTGTATAAAAACAAAGCAAAACAAAACAAGGAGAAGGGATGCAGCTTAGTGCAAAGGCTCATTACTTGACTACCAGTACCACAAAACACAGAATAAATCAAAACACCACTAAATCTTTTCAGTTTGCCTCCACTCCTGACCTGCTTTTTACTCAGACTGAAGTTTCCTCGGCCTCATATTATTCTTTCAGACTAAAAGCCCTGACCACTGCCTGTGGATCCATCTTGCCTGGAAAATGTCCCCTGGGGGAAGAACCCTGGCACTAAAGGCAAAGGCCATAGGTCAGATCCACTAGGATGACTGGGTCTTGGGGTTGGACCCATGTTTCCTCCTCTCCAAACTCCCCAAGGAGACTTGGAAATGTGTGACCTCCTCGTCTGCCCATAGGAGCTGCTCTCAGCTCTGCAGCAGCTCCCATCTTTAGATTTCACTCTCCCAAGCCAGTTCACTCAGCTGTTCCCATTTGCTGTTGCTGTTTGGGGTTGTTTGTTTGTTTGTTTGTTTGTTTGAGACAGGGTCTTGCTATGTAGCCTAGGTGGGCCTCAAACTTGGGGTAATCCTCTTGCCTCAGCCTCCGGAGTACTAGGATTACTGGCATGTGACACCATGCCCACCTAATCCTTTGCTCTTAGCTGCATCCCCAGCCCTATTTATTTTTTTACTTTAAGATTGGGGTCTGTCTAATTCACTACATTGCTTAGGTTGGACTTGAACTGTGGCTCTCCTGCCTCACTCAGCCTTCCAGGGTGCTGTAATTACAGGCATGCACCACCATACTTGGCTATTCTTCGTTTTTTTGGGGTTATGGGACTCAAATCCAGGAATCTGCACACGCTCGGCAAGCCGTCTACCTCTGAGCTGCACACCGGCACCAGCCCTCTGCTTTTAACAGAGCTCGTGCTGTTTTAAACATTTTTCAGACTCAACGTTTCTCATAAGGACTTAATACTCCCCCCCCACACACAGTGCTTCTGAGAAAGCCACACACACATAGTGTGTAACTTGAGGCTCTTCTAAACAGAAACCTAGTGGACAGGTATATACAACTGTAATGGTTTAAAGGGATTTCACAGTTCCACTTTTGTAACTGTTTTTAAGAATAGTTTTTCTGGGCTGGTGAGATGGCTCAGCGGCGTAAGCGCCTGCCTCGCAAGTGCGAGGGCCCGAGTTCGACTCCCGGAACCCACATACAGAAAAAGGGCCGGTGATATCGCTCAGCGGCATGGGCACCTGCTGGCGCGCGAGGTCCTGAGGTCGACCCCCGGTACCCACACACAAAAAAAAAACAAAGAATAGTCTTTCCTGGTCACTCTATTTGCTCTTGCGTGGTGGCCGCCCCTTATCCTGTAAGGTGCATTCCTTTTACTACTTTTACTTGGCTCAAATGCACTCTCCAGAGCCTGTTTCATTTACTACATTTAATAAAACTTGGCTACTGTCTTGGTTACTTTTCTCTCGTTGCTGAGAAGAAATACCCAACACCCAAAATTAAGGAAGGAAAGGTTTATTTAGCTCACAGTTTGTGGAGGTTTCAGTCCATACTTGGCTGGCTCCAAGGCAGGGTGGCACATGGCAGAGGGCAACTGTTCATGGCAGCGGAACGCAGCAAAAACAAGCAAGAGCAAAAGGGAGGAGCGCGCGTGCGAGAGAGCAAGCCTCTTTGCCTCCCTTATATTACATGCAGGCTACCCCTGCATGGTACCCAGGATGGGTGTAGCACTCACGCCCATAATCCCAGCATTAGACCATGAATCAGTCATAAACTCTAGAAACCTGCCTCCACAACTGCATGAGGCTTTGGGGGGACATCGAGACACAAACCATAACAGCTACTATTAAGCTACTATTAAGATTAAAAAGAATAATCTTTCCTAAAGCTGAGTGAGATGTCGTATTCCTACATTTCCACGACTTGGGAGGATTTCCATGAGTTAAAGCCAGCCTGAACTGCATAGCTAGACCTTCTCTCAAAACAAATAAGCAAACAAAAAAGCATAATCTTTTATGGCCAGGCTTGATGGTGCACGCCTCTAATCTCAGTGAATTTGGAAAATGAGGCACAAATATTGCAAATTTGAGACTAGCCTGGCCAACTTAAAAAGACTCTATCTCAAAATAGAAAGAGAAACAAACTTGAAGATGAAACTCAGTGGTAGAGTGTCCTAGGTCTGATCTGCAGTACTGTGCAAATAAACAAACAAAAAGTCTTTCCTACAAAAAAAAAATTTTTTTTGAGACAGGGTCTTGTGATGTAATTCAGGCTGGTCTTGAATTCACTATATAGTCTGGCCTTAAACTCATGGCAATCCAACTCCCTCAGCCTCCCAAGTGCTGGGATGTGCCGCCATGTCCAGCTTTTCTGAAAGAAATTTTAATGCAAGGTGCATTGAAATTATCAGTTTACTAAATCGGCTTTGGTCATACACTGGCAACTTCTTTAACATCTTAGAAAACTAGATGTTATAAATTAGGGCACATTCATGCTTTATGTTCATTATGTACACAGCACACGTAATACACTGTGGAGACCTAGGGGTGGTCCAGCTCCCTCATCATCAACACACTTCCTCTGTTCTTGAGAACAGGGGAGGGCAGGGACACAGGGCACAAATGTGACAGTTTTCCATGTGGCCACCATCTCATCAGGATTCCGCAGAAAAGCAGAGCTCTGGCAGCCAGCAGGGCTGCGGATGGGAGCACAAGGCTGGCTCCATCTCTGGTGCAGCTAAGATTCCAAGCTGTGGGACAAGCCTGCCCCTGCTGGTGAGTCAGGCCAGGTGAGAGCAGTTTCTATGAGCAGGACTGTATTTTGTGTGGCAGTTTTCAAAATTGGTATTATGAAATGCTTTTCAGGATGAATATTAGTGTTGCCATTTACATAAGTACCAAAGAGATAAATTGCTTTTTAAAATTATAGAGGAATCTGGGCATGGTGGCACTCACTTGTAATCCCAGCACTCTGGCAGGCTAAGGAAGGAGGATGGCAATTTCCAACCCTGCCTGAAATAATACCCTACCCTGTCTCAAAATAAAAATTTAGCCAGATGTGTTAGTGCACACCCGTAATGCCAGCTCTTGGTAAGCTGAGGCAGCAGTATTGCTGCAAGTTTGAGGCCAGGCTGGGCTGCAAAATACATTGAAGGCCAGCAAGGAATACATGCAGGGCTCCGTCTCAAAACAAACAAACAAACAAACAAACAAACAAAAAACTTTAAAAGGGACCAGGAAATAGCTCAGTGAGAACAGGTTGGGTTCAATCCCCTGTACTGAAAATAAATGATTATTTAAGTTGCTGTATGACCCATGCTGGGATTAAATTTCTAAGGCTCCCTCCCTAGCCTATCAGAGCTCTGGGATTATACATCTGTACCCCCAAGCCAAGCTGACATTGCTCATATACCACTAGAAGACATGAATTCCTTTTCATGAATACTATAAAAATACCATGAATGGGTAATTTAATTTTCTCAAATATTTTTCATATATCAGTAGAGATGATCATGTGTTCTTGTTTTATTTTTTGGACTTTATTTATTTATTTATTTATTTATTTTGAGACAGGGTCTCACTATGAAGTTCAGGCTGGCCTTGAACTCATGATGATCCTCCTCCTGCCTCTGCCTCCTGAGTGCTGGGATTACACGCGTGTGCCACCATGCCTGGCTTTCGATTACTTTTATAGGGGCGTTTATTCCTTTGAATACAAAGTCAATTACTTTGACTTTGGTTAATTACATAGTTTTTCAGATATTTAACCAAATTTGCATTCCAGTTAAATTTTCAGTTGTGAAACAAATCTTGCATTTTTGATGGATTTTCAATCTCAAGCCAGTCTTGCACATCTCATGGACTTTCAGCCCCTAATCCACTCTTCCCTCCCTCTTGGTCACAGTGCTGGAGTAGGCAATTCCTTGGGAACCTAAAGTCCTAAAGGAATGAAGCGGTTCTGCCACCGCTCAGAACCTGCACTGTTCTCCTCGACTTTGTCTGCGAGGAGGCTACTAACCAGAAATGCAGACCTGAACCAGGAGGTGCGTCTGGGTGTTCAGAGCCCCTAAATCACCACTTGCCAAAGCCTGACTAGGAGTTGAGGGTTTGAGGCTCCCATCGCTGCTTTCTTCTTCAGTGATAAGCAAATCTAATAACCACAGGCAAGGCGGTCCAGGCCTTTACTCCCACCGTTCAGGAGGCAGAGGGAGGAGGATGGGAAATTGGGGGCCACCAGGACTAAAGCAAAACCTGGCCCAAAATACACACACACACACATGCACGCATGCACACACAGAGCACAGATATTTTAATAAGTTCATCCTTAAAGATATATTGAAAACAATTTGTACATATATTGTATTTTTATGAAGGTTTTTATTTTGGGGTTTTTATTGAGACAGGGTCTCACTACGTAGTGGAGGCTGGCCTTGAACTCACTATGTAGCCCAGGCTGGCCTCAAACTGGTGGTGATCCTCCTGCCTCGACCTCCCAAGCGCCAGGAATATAGGCATGTGCCACCATGCCTGGTGAAGGTTTTTATTAAAACCTCAAAAGTGGATATGAGAGGGAAAGCAGGAAAGTACTGCAAGGGTAAAAGCAATCAACCTTTCTTACTGATTTACAATTTTGCTGCAGGTTTGGGACCCTCCCATTGAATAACTCAACTTCTACTGCAACTTCCAAGCTCATTACAGGCCTGATGTTTAAGGTCAAAGAAACTGTTAAAAACACCAAAACAGAAGATGGTGTACAATGACCTGCGGTAGATATTTTATGAAATTTTTACTTTACAAATGACAGGGTTTCTATGCTCAGGTTTAGTTTCCTCATCTATCTCTAGTCCTGCTCTGCACACATCTTCTTCATTCTTTTTTTTTTTTTTTCATGGTACAAGGGATTGAAACCCAGGCATCCCCCCGAGTGACATCCCCAGCCCTTTTTAAATATGAAGACATGGTCCTTTCTAAGTCACTAAGTTGTCCAGGTTTGGCTCAAATTTATGACAGTCCTACCTCAGCCTCCCAGGGTGCTCAGTTACAGGCAGGCACTAACCCCCATTCTTTTTGTAATATTCACAATGTAACCTTAATGAAAGAAGAATGCTTGCTGAATTGTGTTCTTAAAGATGTTAGTATTTCAGTGCTGCTCATCTTTCGAGGGGTAACTTCATCTTTTTTCATATAGAAAAAGACATTTTACTCTATCATGTATTAATAAATACACACTTCGTTTTGTATTTGGAGACAGAGTCTCCCTATGTCACTCACTGCCAGGGCTGGTGTTCAACTTGCTGTCCTAGGCCATCATCCTCCCACAGTGCTCAGATTATAGGTGGCACCACCACACTCAGCTCCGGGGTATTTTTTAGCAAACTCAAGGCCGTAAGAGGTGACAACTGGACCAAAGTCCCTGGGCTTCACCACCAGGCCGCAAACACCTTTGTGATGCTTCGAATTCTGACCTAGCAGTGAACTCTGAGATGGGGAGGTTGGGCGCAGTGCTCTTCCAAACAAGAAGTCTTCTTGGTACTTTCACTGCCTAATGGAGGTGCTTGTGGCTGACTTGGGAAGAAGTGAGGTTTTCTGCCATGCTTCTAATCCCAGCACTCTGGAAGCTGAAGCAGGAGGATTGCCTGAGTTCGAAGCCACCCTGGACTAGGCCAGCCTGAATTACATAGCAAGACTTTGTCTAAAAAAACTATAGAAAAGGAAATGAGATTTTCTGTTAAGAACTCAAGCTTTGTCACCCACACTTTAAACAACATTGGCAAACAAACACGAGCCTCTACAGGGACGTTTTCAGTAGTCTGATCTTGGCTCCTGGGAATCACTGCTCCCTGGCATTTTCGAACCCTTCACAGTGACTCTCCTCAGAGCTGCTGTGTGCCCCAGACTTGCCCTCCCTCAGTGGTGTAAGGCTGCTTCCCGGGAGCCCAGGCACAGCGAATGCTGCCATCAGGTCCCCACAGCAAAGGACACCAACCCTCCTATGTGACTGTGGAGGCTGCCTTGGGCCTGTGAAGCCCAGAGCACCTACTGCTGATCATGGCATCTATTTCCTCTCAGCCCAGGGCTGCAGGGACAGCAGTAATGGGAAGTAAGGCTGTGTCATTGGGAAGAGGGGAAACCTCGATCAGAAATAAACTGGAGGCCCAACTTGAAAATATCCATGAAAGCAAAACAACTGAGCCTTATAAATGGCTGTAACCTTTTAAAAACTGTGAACACAAGGCCAGCTGAACTTAGGTCATTGTTGACAAACACTCACATCAGGCAGAAACAAACTTAAGCTTAGGTTTTTGTTTTTGTTTTTTGAGACAGGGTCTCACTATGTAGTTCAGGCCAGCCTTGAACTCACTTATGTAGCCCAGGCTGGCCTCAAACTCACAGTGATCCTCCTGCCTCAGCCTCCTGAGTGCTGGGCTTAGAGGCATGTGCTATCATGCCTGGCAAATTTAGGTTTTCATAAGCAGTGAGCTAATATGTGATTGTAGACCTAGGAGTGTTCCAACCAGGTAATCAAGGAAAACAAAAAGTTTTTGCCTGGCCCTTTGCCTCACACCTGTCATCCTAGCACCCCGAGGCTGAGGCAGGATGATCACAACTTCAGCACAAACTCGGGCATAAGCAAGACCTTGTCTCAAAACAAAAAACAGAGTTGGGCCAAAGCTCAGTGGGTCCACTCCCAGCAGTGGAAAGGAAGGAAAGAAGGCAGAAAAAAGGAAGAAGGAAGGAAGGAAAAAAAATGAGGGGAAGGAGGGATGGAGAAAAAGTCTATAGCTGCGGCCCATCCACAGATTCCTCTCCAGGTCGATCAGTGCTCCTCCCACAGCTCCCGCCTCAGAACGCGGCCCTTCGTGTACCTGGTGTCCTCCACTGGACAATTACTTCTCCCTCAGACTCTGCGCTTCATTCTGTGGGTGGGACTAGGGTTTGAGCACAAGGAACTGCTACCATTTAGCTGTGGCACAGCCCTGTTGGAGGGTTTTTTTGTTTTGTTTTGTTTTGTTTCAGGACTAGGTTTTGAACCCAGTACATTTGCCTGGGCTTACCTTTGCATGGGCTTACATCCCAGCCCTTTTTTTGATTTTTTATTTTGGAACAAAATCTCTCTAACTGAGAGTTGGGGGGGGTGCAGGCCTGTAATCCCAGCACTCCAGAGGCTGAGGCAGGAGGATCACCAGGATTAACTGGGTGGAGAGGGAGAGACCCAATCAGGGATCCGAGTGTGCTGGGAAGGGAGGAGCTGGGAGGGTAGGGTGTGGCTAACAAGGGGGATAAAAGAGAAGAGTGGAGGAGGAGATGCTCAGTCCTGGAGCTTCCAGTCACCGCTGGTCCTGCTGGGATTCCCGGAGCCCCGTCACTGTCACCCGAGTCTGCACCTGTGAGTCCCTGGCCTCCATGAGGACGCCCCACCTGCCCACCCTCAGCCAGTGTCCTGTGGAGACAGAGTCCCAGATGGCCCCATGGGTTTAGTGATTTCTTTCTTTTTTCAGATCAACCGGTTTAAGACTGGGTTTTGGAGGTGGGTGTCTCACTATACAGTTTAGTCTGGACTGCAACTATGTAGCCCTGGTTGGCCTCAATCTCACGGTGATCCTCCTGCCTCAGCCTCCCGAGTGCTGGGATTCCCGGCGTTCTCCACACTTGGCTTGTTTTTGTTCCTTGGAGACAAGGCCTAGCTACGTCACCAAGATGTTCTTTTTTTATTTAATTTTTTTTTTGTTTTTGATGCTAGGCATTAAACCCAGGCTTTTCACACCATTATATCCCCAGCTTCTGTTGTATTTTTTTTCAGACAAGTTCTCACTAACTTGACCAGGCTGGGCTCAAACTTGCAATCTACCTGCCACAGCCTCCAGATTGGGGGGATTGGGGGGATTCTGCCTGCACTCCTGGCACCCAAGTTGCACTTGACCTTGACATGTAGCCCACAGTGACCTTGAACTCCGGATCCTCTGCCCTCAGCCTTCCTGTGGATTGGATTAATGCTTGCCACATAGTGAGTTCCAGGCAAGCTGTCTCAGAAAACCAAAACCAAAATGCTCTCTCACTAAAGGATAGTTCAAAGATTTTGGGTTGTGGTTTTAGAAGTTAGTAACTTTTTTTGAGACAGGGCTTCACTATATACTTCAGGCTGGGCTTGAGCACACTATCTGGTCCAAGCTGGCCTCAAACTCACACTGATTCTACTGCCTCAGCTTCCCAAGTGCTGGGAATATAGGTATATGCCACCATGCCTGGTTAGTAAGTTAATAACTTTTATTTATTTAAAGTTTGAAAGTAGGGATAGGGCACTCAATGCCCTCAATGTTAGGGCACTTGCCTAGCATAGGCAAAGCCCTAAATTCATGCCCCATTGCTAAATAGAAAAAATGAACCTCAAAACACTTCAGCCAGGAGTGGTTGCTCATGTCTGAAATGCCACCTACTGAGGAGGTGGACGAGGGAAGTTTGCAAGTTCATGCCCAGCATGAGCAACTTAGTGAGACTGAATCCCAAAAACAAATAAGGAATGGAGATGTCACTCCGAGCAAAGACTGGGTTCAATTCACAATAGAATGAAACATACAGACACCACACACAATGCTCTACATGATACTTTGCATCAGGCATTATTGTTTTTATTTGTTTCTGTTTGTTTGCTTTAGCTTTTTTGAGACAAGGTCTCACTATTTAGTTTATACTGGCCTTGAATTCACTATGTAGCCCTGGCTGGCCTGGAACTTGCACTGAACCTCTGGCCTTTGCCTCCTGAGTGCTGGGATTACAGGCGTGTGCCATCAAGGCCAGCTTTGTTTTTAGTTTTGTTTTCTGTCCTACTGAGATTGAAACCTGAAACTTTCCACTGAGGTACATCCCTAGGCTTTTATTAATTTTTGAGACAGGCTCTTGCTAAATTAATAAAATGTGCAGGCAGGTTCAAACTTGAGATCCTCTCAACGCTGCCTCCAAAGTGCTAGGATTATAAGAAATATGAGCTGCCAGAACCAGCTCTCTGTACAGTATTTTATAGTTGGAGTCTCTGTTCTTATCTTTATTCTCCCCTATATTCCACCTTGAATGGTCAATTATCAAATATGGAAAAGTTGTGAATGAGAATCTACATCACAGAGTCAGCTTTCCCATCTCTAAATGACATACCTGTAATAGCTCTGATAAATGCTTGTTCCGATTTATAAACTAAACATAATCCCAGTATAGTGGCCCACACCTGTAATCCCAACACTTTGGAAGGCTGAGGCAGGAGGATCGCCAAGAGTTCACAGTTGGCCTGGGCTACATAGCAAAACCCTATCTCAAAAAGAAAAATAAACAACCTAAAGTAAACATCATGGTTCCCATTTCGTAGAGTCCCCCTAGTCTCTCCCAGACAGGCTCATGATCTGAATGGAGAAGGTAAGATGGTTGGCCCATGTGATGTGTCCTTTGCCACTAACCCAGGGCCACAGAGTGATGACCAGAAACTTTTCCCACACTGAGCACAGCTGAGCTTTCAGACTCCTTTACACCACTTCCAACAAGGCCTGGAGTAAGGAGGATCAGTGGCTGACAGCACATGGGATAGTAGTGTCCTGGTGCTAAAAGGGGCAGAGCTATGGCTCTGTGGTCATGGAGGACGGAGATATTGGGGCAAACTGAGAAGGCCTCCACCATAGACGGGCCAGAGACTTTGGTCCAGAGTTAGTCTTCGGGGACATAAGGGGCCTCTTGAGCATGGCCTGAACAGATGCCTCTTCCTGCACGTTACCCAGCATCCTTCTCCTTGCAGATTTCTCAGGATGAGTATGCAGAGCCCACCGCCTCTGTACGAGCTGACCAAGCAGAGCCTGCTGAAGAGTGAGACCACAGTCAGCACTGCTCTGCACAACCTGCCCGCCCCGATCTTCCACGACATATTCATGGAGGCCTTCATGGGGGACACAACGAGGTCCTGAAGGTGATGGTGCAGGCCTGGCTGTTCCCCTGCCTCCCTGTGGGGTCCCTGCGCGGAATGAGGAAACTAGCGACCCCACAACCTGACATGGAGAAACTCCAGCTGGAGGAGAGAAACCTACAGACATTGAAAGTTGTGCTGGATGGGCTGGATATGCTGCTGGCCCACAAGGCCGCCCCAGGTGAGTGTGGCCCAGGTATCCTGGAGGGAGGGTGCAGGGAGACTGGGGAAGGGCAGTGGGGGTCATGGACAATGGGGGGCTGGGGTGTGCAGCAGCTTCTGGTGCTGTGACAGGAGAGGATCTCAGAGACTGTGGCCATCGTGAGCACCAGCTGAGGAGGGGCTTCCTGTTAGGGAAGCTGCGTGTGCTGGGTGTGGAGACCACGGAAGGAGCCTGCACCTGCCTCTTCTCACAGGAACCGGAAGTTGAAGTAAGGGATGGTAGAAAAGGAAGGCAGGAAAAGTAAGGGAGCAGCTGATGCACAGAAATAGAAGAGAAGCACAGGTTGGAGGTTGAGTCTGCCTCAATTCCGAGTCTGCTTCCTCTTCTCACCCACAGCAGGCGCTGGACCTGAGGGATGAGCACCAGGACTTCTGGACTGTGGGGCCCAGAGCCATGGTCACGCCTGGGCACCAGATAACAAGTGTAGGGACCGGACAGTGGATGGCCGTCTAGCGACCAGGAAGAAGCGGCTCCCGAAGGTGGTGGCAGACCTGCTCGGCATGAGCAGGACGCTAAATGCACTCCAAACCTGTCCTTCGAGTGGGCCCAGCAGAGAAGACATTTGGTCCACCTGTGCTGTAAGAAGATGGAGATTTGTGAGATGCCCTTCGATACCTTCATGGATGTCCTCAAGATGCTGGAGATGAACTGCGTTCAGGAAGTGGAAGTTTGCCACTTGTTGGGTGTGAAGAACCCGGCATCGTTTGCTCCTTATCTGGTCCAGATGAGAAATCTTCAAACACTTGCTTTCTTTTCATTCTCTAACGGGTACTACAGTACCTCGAGGAGCACTGCGGAGTATGTTGATGAGCTCATTCTTCACCTCCGGGAGCTGAGCTGCCTCCGGGAGCTCTACGTGGACTGTGCCTATTTCCTCAAAGGCCACCTGCACCGGGTGCTCAGGTGAGGAGGGTGGAGAGCTTTCCCCGCAGATCACAACAAAGCCTTTCTGCACTGTGTGCATAGGAGTGGACGCCTGCTGTCTGCCAGCTGTTTGTGATTTAGAAGTGATGGGGACACTAGAGTGTCTGCGGACTGTCCTATTCCTGCTATATCAGTAGCAAGATGTGGACAGAACCACAAACATAAAACAGGGATAAACCAAGGTCACCAATCAGGAAAAGGCCACCATGCTAGCAAAGCAGCTGGGGGGGGTCATATATACTGAGACAGGTTTGTCAAGTTCTCCTTAAGAATCATTTCTAAGTTGAGGTGCTAGAAAATGGAAAGAAAGAAAAGTATAGACTGCGAAAAGCAAATGAAGCTTTACTGAGGATGGGGGATAGGATTGAGCCCAACACTGGAGAATTGCAGAACTTGCCTGACTTGTCCTTTCTGCCCATCTCCTGGTTTAGCCTGGCCAGAGGTACAGTTTTCAGCTTGGCAGTGAAGAAAGGGACTTCAGAGATTGGGGACTAAGCCAGTTACACAAAGGCAGTGATAGGACTCAGATTAATATGGGGTGACTCCAATGATCAGTGCCTTCTACACTGAGAACCTGGGGATTGACCATCATCACAGGATCAGAATGACCTTGCGCCACTGGTCATGTCTCCCTCAGAAGCCATCTTCACCATGCTCCAGTCTCCACAGTTTGCCAGAACTAACTGCTTGGTCTCTCTGCAGGTGCCTGAAGACCCCCTTGAAGACCCTCGCAATAACTGACTGGGAGGCTTTACCCTCAGACTGGAAACATCTGTCACAGAGCCCAAGCATCAGTCAGCTGAGAGACCCGGATCTGAGAGGAGTCAGACTGACCCAACTTAGTCCCAAGCCCCTGCAGCTTCTGCTGGAAAAAGCTGCAGGCACCCTGACCACCCTGGACTTGGAATCCTGTTGGATGACAGATTCCCAGATCAGCGCCACCCTGCCTGCTCTCAGCCACTGCTCCCAGCTGACCACCTTCGGCTTCTATGAGAAAAACATCTCCATGTCTGTCCTGAAGGCCCTGCTGGGTCACACTGCCAGAATGAGCCACTTAAGTCTAGAGCAGTGTCCTGCCCCACTAGAGAGCTACAGCGACACAGGAGATCTGCAACCAGGGACCTCTGCCCAACTTTGTGCTGAGCTCATGGATACCCTGAAGGCCATAAGGCAGCCAAGGATGGCTGTGTTTGGTGCAGATCACTGCCAGGATCATTACCACCGATTCCTCTACCACGTGGAGGCCTCACATGTAGCTGTGGCTTCTACTATGACTGTAAAAATGTCAGAAGTTTTCTTCTGGACTTCTGGAATTGGAAGCCAGGGAATAGTATTTTCTGTAAGAGGACCCAAACAACCAGTCTAGACCCCTGCTTTCTGTAAGTGGGACAAGGACAGGTGACCCTGGGATATGGGTTAGAGAGTAAAAGGTTTCCTGGGAAGCAATGGGACATTGGTGAACCTGTGTCCTTGGAGTCAGAAACATGACTCTGCATTCCTAGGAGCGGATTCAAGCTTCAGAGGTCCATGAGGGTAGTATACCTGAGAGGATATTCATAGAACACCGGCCAGAAATCAAGGGAAATTTGGTGCATATGTCCCCATCTATCCACGGACTATTAGCCTAAATACCAGCTCAAATGTAGCAAAACTCCTGTGACTGTACCAAAGAGGACCACGAGGTATCTGAGCAAGGCACCCAGAGCCGTGTGGAATCTAAACACAGAAGGGCCATTCTGATCGTTCTTCGCCATTCCTGACTTCTGTTGGGCCATCAACCACATCCCTGCAGGACTTGTGGCTTTTCGATGGATGAAGGTACACAAGGTTTTCACCTTCAATAATTAGCACGGACCCTCTCTCCAGAGCACAGTATATTTAGGGACAGCAGAGAATGTGTGCTCAGGCTTTGGGGGACATCTTTCTCTTTGGGCCAAGGGAAATAAAAGACCAAAGGAAATGGGGACAAGCCACCTTTCTATGCCTTTATAATGCTGGGATCTTTGAAAATTTGGTACCACTAATGCAAAGTCCTCCAAAAGAGAGACAAATGTTCCTCTCCCGGGCCAAATGAATGTACTCTAGAAAGAGCCGATGGTGGCTTCAAGGTTAACTTTCCCATTTTCATAGCTGTCATTTTTTTCTTTTTGACAGTGTCTGTGCCTCCACAGTCTACTCACTCAAATTTTCATGTACCTTCATTTTATCACAAACACAAATAACTGTATTTTCAACGCAAGCTTATGGAAATTTTTCCTCTGACACTTGCCAAATTAAAGCACAAGTCCAGTGAAGGATTTTGGACCTTGTGGGAACCCTGAGCATCTGTGCATCGTCACGCACACAAACACGAGGTATAGCTTTCTCTTTAAATATGACTCTTATTTTCTGTTTCTTTTGTCAGAATCTTTTCAGTTTATGTCTTGTACTATCAGTAACTATTCTGGATTAACAACACACGATGTGGTAACTATTGTAATTCTATATTAGACTATGAAAATTTTTTTTTTTTTCATAAAATAAAGAAAAATTGACTGCTAATCCTGTGTGAGACACTCTTGACTTCTGGGATCAAGTGAAGCTGGAACTCCCTTCCTGCCCTCAAACACACTCCCCGCCCGGGAGACGTGCCGTGATGGCTTTCATTCATCTGCCCATTTGTATTTCTAACATCTTGACACCAGCCAAACCTTCCCACACAACTTTTTCCCAAGTTCCAACTTTAGGTTGTCCAGGGTCATTCTCACAGTCTCATGATGGAGGTAGCACCCCTTCTCAGTGAGGTTTGGGTCTGATACCTTAGACCTTAGCCTTGAGGATGAATCCCAGCCTTATGGTGCAATCTTTCTTCCTTGAATGGACACACGACTGCTTGTCTTAGGTTTTTTGTTTTGTCTTGTTCTGTTTTGTTTTTGAGGCAGGGTCCTGCTATTTACTTCAGGCTGGACTTGAACTCATGGTGAAACTCTTCATCAGCCTCCCAAGTGCTGGGATTACAGGCATTATGCCACACTGCTTGGCACAATGATGAGGCGGTTTTCTTTTTCTTTTCTTTTTGTTTTGTTTGTTTGTTTGTTTTTGTTTTTTGTGTTTTGGTTTTTTTGAGACAGAGTCTTGCTATGAATTCTAGGCTGCCCTCAACCTCAAATTGGCAGCAATCCTCCTGCCTCAGCCTCCCAAGTGCTGGGACTACAGGTGTGCACCAGCATTCCCCTCAACAGCTTGTCTTAGGAAAGGTAAAACACTAGTGACAAGAAGGGTGTGGTCACTCAGCCTGTTACTCCAGCACTGGGAGGCTGAGGAAAGAGGATGTTGAGTTGGAGCCAGCCTGAGACATACAGCAAGTTCCAGGCCGGCAAGGTCTATGTAGTGGGGCTCTGAGTCCTAAAAATTTTGAAAAAAGGAAAAAAAAATCAGTGACATTCATGCTAAGAGATTTTTGTACTCTTGTTTGGATGGATTATTTCATTGTTTTCATAAAGCTGCTTAAACTCGGCAACATTTTTGTGTTTGTTTGTTTGAATACTCAAGTTTTCAACAGCTCTTATAAATCTTTACCCTTTTTGTTTTGTTTACTTGAGAGCCTTTTGCTAAGAAATTCATGCTGGCCTTAAATTTGCAATGGAATCTGCCCTGGCTTTGTACTCCCAATTTTTGTGTCTCAGTGTCAAAAATGGTGAGATTAGTAGGCCTGTGCCACCTTGCCTAGAAATTATGAGTCATTTCCAGAAATTTTCTTTGAGACAGTTAACTATGTTGTTCAGGCAGGCCTCAGCTCACTATGTAGTGCAAGCTGGCCTCAAATTGGTGGCCACCCTCCTACCTCAGGCTGAGTGCGGAGATTAGAAGCATGCGCCATCATACTCAATCCAGGAGATAGGTCTGTTTACAGTGATGTTTTGTGGTTTCTTTTCCCCACCTAATGTCAGGACCACATCACAACCTTTCCTCTGTCACTCTCGAAATTATCACACCCCCAGAGGTGAACCTCAATGATGCAGAAGAAAACAATACTGAGTCCTTCTCTGTCATGTTATCCATAATTCCCTTTCCTAAGCCTGATTTATCTCTTAAAGTGAAAAATGACAAAATCCCCATCAGGATTAACTGCATATGGGGACAGAGTCTAATCACATATTCCAGGTTGAAGTTTTTCTTGGAATGATCAATTTCAGCTGGGCGTGGTGGTGCACGCCTGTAATCCCAGCACTCGGCAAGGTGAGGCAAGAGGATCGCCCTGAGTTTGAGGCCAGCCCGGGCTACATACTGAGTTTGAGGCCAGCCTGGGCTATATAGTTTGAGGCCAGCCCGGGCTACATAGTGAGTTCGAGGCCAGCCTGAACTATACAGCGAGACCCTGACTTAAAAAAAAAAAAAAAAAAAAAAAAGAGGAAAATCTTGAGAGGATGCAAGGAAGACACCAGGAATCCCAGAATCTGTGTCATCCACTGCCCGGTCCTGGAGTCCTGGGTACTGTCACCCTCCTCCAGATCTGCTGAGTCACTTGCCCGCAAAATGACGTCCCATCTGCTCTGTCCTCAGCCAGTCTAGAACCGTGACCTGCTGCCAGAGTTGGCAAGCAGTGTTCCACATTTCCTGTCTTCCCAGGTGAATGGATTCAAGCAAGGTTCAGATTTTGCTTCTCGATGTCATTGGCCTTCATTGCAATTGTTTCCATTTCTATTTGGTTTGTCAGTTTACAATTTCTTTAATAAGCAGGTATTTAGAATGCTTTTGTTTTCTTGGGGGGTGGGATGTTGAGACCATATCTTAGTTCCTTTCTCATTATTGAGACACGATAGCTGACACCCACAATATAATAGGGGAGGAAATATTTATTTGGTTCACAGTTGGCTGACTCCAAGACGGGGCGGCCTGGCAGAGGGGCATGGCAGGCAGGAAGCAACGAGTGAAGAAGGAGGGAGGAAGAATGTATAACAGCCTTCTGGGCAATGCCCACAGTGACCTGCCTCTTCTCTCCAGGCTTTACCTTCCAACACCACACACAGCTCTAAACCCATCGGTGGACTAATCCAATGATGAGAATCTCCCAACCATGATCCAGTCACCTCCCAAAGTCACCTGTGAGCACATGATGCTTTGAGGGGACATCTAGCCATAAAGCAAACAGACAAAGTCTCCCTATAAAACTTAGGCACAGCACTCAGGAGGCTGAGGCAGGGGGATTGCTGTGAGTTCAAGACGAGCCTATGCTACTGAGTTCAAGGCCAGCCTGAACTGCATAGTAAGACCGTGTCTCAAAAAACAAAACAAAACAAAAATATAAAACATAAAGCTCAGGCAGTTCTCAAAGACATCCTGGAGTTTAGGCTGGCCTTGAAGTCAAGATCATCAGGCTTCAGTCTCCCCACTGATGAGATTACAACCTTGTGCCAATTCATTCAGCTTGTGCATGTGCGTACGTGTGTTCTGATCAGCGAGGATGGATGGACGGTGGAGGACTTTAAGGATGTTAGCGAGGAGGATAGGACAACTATGCACACCAGGGGACGGCACCCTTGCAGGAGTCAGCGAGATGAGGCTCTTTCACAGCTTGGCCTATGGCACAGCACACAGGAGGTGCTCAGTGCGTCTTTTCCTTGATTACCCCTCCTAACAAAGGCACAGCGCTTGCCATCTGTCAATTCACCACATATTCCTGACAACAGGGAGAAGGACACGGGGTTAAATGGGACTTGGCTTTTACATGTGGCCACCACTGAATCAGGGTTCGCCTAAAAGGCAGAGCTTTGCAGCCAGCAGGGGTTGGACGCGGGAAGCCCAAGACTGGACTCACCTCCAGTGAGCCAAAGAACCAAGTTCCAAGCTGTAGGGTTCGCACGCCATCTGCTGGTCGTCTAGAGCCAATGCTATGCATTTTTACAAGCATCCCTATTTTCTATGCTGGTTTTCAAAAACTGCAACTCTGAAAGGCTGTTGAGTATAAATATTTGAATCATGATTTTTCTTTTGTACTGGGGACTAACCAAGGGCCTTTGCACTGAGATCCATTTCCAGCACTTTTTGAAAAACTTTTAAGAATGTATTTCTTTACAGTGCTGGGAATGAACTCAAGGCCATTACACTAAGTACATTCTCCACTATTATTTATTTATTTAGGTTTTTTTGAGACAAGGTCTTGCTATATAGTTCAGGCTCGTCTTGAACTTACTATGTAGCCCAGGCTGGCCTTGAACTCATGGCAATCCTCCTGCCTTAGCCTCTGGCGTGCTGGGATTACAGGCATGTGCCACCATGCCTGGTATTTGTTTTTTAACATAGCATCTCACTACATTATTAAGTTGCTCAGGCTTGACTAGAACTTCCAGTCTTCCTTCCTTAACCTTTCAGAGTGCTGTGATTATAGGCAGGCAACTCCACCCTTGGTACTTTTTTTGTTTGCTTTGATACTGGGTTTGCTATGTCCCATTGTTACAAGGCTGGGTTGGAAATGACACCCACTTGCCTCAGCCTCTCAAAATGCCAGGCTTGCAGGCAACCATAATCACACCTGACATGCTGTGATCATCTGTCTGTTTCTGCGACAGAGCCATCCCATGTAGTCTAGTCTGAACTGGAGCTTAGTACCTAACCCAAACTACCTTCAAACTTCCCATCCTGCAGCCCCAGTCTAATTTGGAACCATGACACATGCATGTTGTGATTTGTAAAATAATATAGATATTCTCTGTGGAGATGTAAAGGGCATCTGAAGATGGAGGGAGACAGGAAGGAGCAGGGGAAGAGGAACTAAAAAGGATTGAGATGCAATATTTGTATGTACCAATTCTCCATAATGAATGCATTCATTATGTATCACATAGTAATAACAAACTGAGAAATTTTTTTAGAACTATAAATGAAATTTAAAACTTTGAAAGAGGTCTGGTGAGATAGCTCAGTGGCATAAGCGCCTGCCTGGCAAGCGCAAGGTCCTGAGTTCGACTCCCAGTACCCACGTACGAAAAAAGGCTGGTGATACCGCTCAGCAGCATGGGCACCTGCTGGTGCGCGAGGTCCTGAGTTCAATCCCCGGTACCCCCCACACACACACAAAAAAAAACTTTGAAAGAATGCAATAGAGTGTTTAAAATAATGTATTAGCTTTGTCAAAAGAAAAGAGAGTAGGCCTGCCTGAATTCCCAACACTCTGGGAGATTGAGGCATAAAGATCACAAGTTCAAATCTAGCTTAGGAAATTTAGCTACTTACTGTGACTCTATCTCAAAAAATAGAAGGGCTTGGAATATAGAATATGTAGTCTTTATACACAATGGAAGGCAAAAATGGAAGAAAAGAAAGAACAAAAGGAATGAAGGAAAGAAGGAATAAGAGAAAAGTTTGTTATTGCAACCGTTCAAACAATTGCTTTGGTTTCTTCATTTCCGTCATCAATACTGGCCTAACAGCTCTGTCCTCAGAACATTGACCTTCTTGGAGGCTGGTGTTCCACAACTCATGAACTGTTTATTCCTCAAATAAGAAAATGTAATATATATATATATTTTCACATGAACAGAACAACATGTTGTTAGAGATACTCATGTTGAACAAAATGAGCCAGACTCAGAAAAATAATATAGCATATTCTCCCTAATTTATGAAATCTAAAGATGACAAAGAGGCTAGGCATGGTGGCACACACCTAAATCCACATTGAGGCTGAGGCAGGAGGTTCACTGTTAGTTTGAGTCAAGCCTATGCTACATAGTGAGGTCAACAATGGCCTGGCCTGCATAGTAAGACTCTGTCACACACACACACACACACACACACACACACACACAAAAAAAAAAAAAAAAGAGAGAGAGAGAGAGAAAGAAAGAAAAAAAAAGAAAAGAAAAAAGAAAAGGAACAAAGAAAGAGAGACAAAGGAAAAAGAAATGGCCAAGTATGCATGGGAGGCAGGTGTGGTGGCTCACATCTGTAATCCTAGCACTAAGGAGGCTGAGGCAGAAAGAACATCACAGTTTCAAGGCCAGCCGCAGCTACATCATTAGTTCAAGGCCAGCCTGAATCTCAGCTGAGACCTTGTCTCAAAAGAAAACCAAAAGAAGAGGAAGAAGGAGGAAAAGAAGGTGGAGAAGAGGAAGGAAGGAAGAAGGAAGGAAGGAAGGAAGGAAGGAAGGAAGGAAGGAAAGAAGGAAGGAAGGAAGGAAAGAAAGAAAGAAAGAAAGAAAGAGAAAGAAAGAAAGAGAAAAAGAAAGAAAGAAAGAAAGAAAGAAAGAAAGAAAGAAAGAAAGAAAGAAAGAAAGAAAGAAAGAAAGAAAGAAAGAGAAAGAAAGAAAACTGAAACCAACGCAATAATCCTGTCTTGTTTTCTCAAGCCCCCATCAGTACTGGACTGAGAGGTCTGTCCTTAGAACACTGACCTTGCAGACTAATGTTCCTCAACTCAGGAGCTGCTTCTCTCTCTCTCTGTCTCTCTTTTTTGTTTGTTTGTTTGTTTGTTTGTTTGTTTCATACAGGATCTCAAAAACCAAGCTGTACTTTAAAAAACTTAAAAATGCATAATAACCAGTTTCCTATATACTCAGTTTCCTCTGCATCAGCTAAATAACTAATTTCCTTGAAACCCTCTACCCATAAAGCCACCTGTTTAAAACAAATCCCTGCGTGTTGTTTATTTACGTGAGGCCAAAACAAGAAAGCAGGTTGCACTTCAAAGGAGGATCACAAGTTTAAAGCTTAGCCTGGGAATCTTGGCCTGGTGCTGTCTGAAAATACAGGGCTGGGGTTCAGCTCAGTGGCAAAGCACATACCTAGCATGTGCAAGACCTAGGTTCTATCCCCAGTAAACCACGCACCCCCAAAAATAAGAAAAAATGTCTATATTTTAACTTGTGGATACTAAGGTCTAATTAAAATCACCCATGTCCAATTTCATAACCTCAGCACTCATTTCTCCCAGATTTTTGTCCTCTCCTGCACACAGAAACATTGCCCTAAGCCTTGAAGACCAACCTCCCCCTTGGGGGTCCCTGTTTTCCACTGGGAGTGGGCACAGGGTCAACGGTCAGGTAACATAACACCTGGCTCTTCCTTAGTTAATTCTATGGCTGTTCTTGGGGTTAATCTAAGGTTGTTAACCTAAAATACTCATCAGAGACCCACTCTAGAGTCTCTTTGAGAATTGCAATATGGGAAATGCATGCTATGGCAGGGAAGGGACAAAAGGGAAGCTTTTTGAGAGAAAAGTCCATATAAGCTCCTTCAAACAAAAAACACTGGTGCCGGGTGCCTGTGGTACCAGGGGTATACTCAGGGCCTGAACATTCAGAGTGAGTAATGAAATACACTGCTTCCTTCCAGGGACCCTCAGTGTTAACCAGCTATGAAGACCCTGGCCACTGGTGATAGCTGGATGCAGCAGATTTAGTCCTTTGTCCTCAGCTGTGCTGACAAAAGCTTCACAGCACATCTAAGGGCCTTTCTCCTGGGGCTGAGTTACACCGAGCTGCATAGGAACCAGAGTGTCTGGGCCCTACCAGCCCATGCCTGCACCCTGGGGAGTGGCAGCGCTTCTGGAACTAAACTAGTAGTAGCCACTAAAAACAAATTCCCTCTTAGTGAAATACTGAAATTATGCTGGCATAAAAAAATTTCATCACAATTTCTTTTCTGCATTAAAAGATTCTTGGGGAGGTGGTTAGGGACCACAAATTCACAGTGGCTAGTTTTACATACTTCCTTAAGGGATGAATGGAAGCTGGGGATTTTTGGTATCACCCTTCTGAGATTTTCCATTACTCCAGGAGGGGTGGGCCATCCTCTCCCACCTACTAAGACTAAGACTAAGACTAAGACCACTAAGACTAAATTGAGGACAACTAAGATTAAAGATGGTCCAGGGCAAGAGCCTCATTAGTTTAAGATCACCGCCACCCTCTGAGTCATCCAATAACCTGGCTGCCTCACGGTCTTTTGTTCCCTTGAACAACTGGTCATCCCAGATACCTGCTGCTTGCTATTTGTCTCTTGCTTTTACTTTCTCACAGTGCGCCATAACACCTCGCAGGAGATTGGAGGCTCACTTCAGGGGTCTCTGTTGGGGGAGGGTTATCACAGCAATAAAATATCTTCCCTCCTCTCCCATCGTGGAAGACTGACATAGCATCATTTGAATTCAGCTTGTGAGCAGTGGGTGAATAATGATTAAGTACTTGGAAGTAAGGAAGTGACCTCACCTGTGGTGCTTGGTCCTAAACAAAAGGCATCTAAGTCAGAGCTCCCTCTTAGGAATCCTGAGGTGTTGGTCAGGGCATGTTAAACAAGAGCTTTACCGTCCTTGTCAGATGAGGACAATAATGAACACACAGGTGACAGTGTCCTCGTAAGAGTTGCGCACGCCCGATTCTTTCTATGTTCCCTTCCCCTCCCCTCTCTCCACTTCTTGGGCCCCTTTCCATTTGTAACAGACTTCTTTCCCTGTTTCTATTATCTATCTTTCATTTCAGCCTTTAAATGATTTATACTTTGCATATCTGGTAATTTCTAATGACAGCAACTTTTTGAGAATCACTCTCACTGTGCTTAGATTGACAATTGCATCTAAGCAGCCTCTGGTTTCTTCACACACACTTGTCCCCCCTTCCTGCCACTTTCTGAATCAGCTCTGGATGTCCTCTTTGGTGTGAACATTTAGGAGGTACAATAAACAAAATGACAATGCTGCTGGCAAGTGCCATCCAAGTCAAAAGCAGTGTCCTAAAAGCATTATTACATGTCCTCTTCAACCACCTTATTCACCAGACCTGGCACTGTGTGGCTGTGGGCTCCTCCCCAGTGTCACACGGACCAGTAACAGTAAACATTTTGGATGGATGTAGGACACTAAGACAACACAACTAAAGACGCAAAAGAGGACTTGAAAAACTCCTTCACATGGTGGCAAGAACAATGGAGAGGGGTGGCACACACCTGTCATCTTAGTACTGTGGGAGCCAGAGCAGGAAGACGGCAAGGTCGAGTTCAGCCTCAACTAGCTTTGAGTGAATCCTTTTTCCTTTTTACTCAAATATGTGGCCTCCTTTGACTTGGTCAGCGGCAAGCAGCTGAACCTGAACACATGAGTTTCAGTGGTCTATAACACCAGGTGTCATACACGCCTCTCTTCATGAGAACTGGAAGTGAGAAACTCTTCTCTCCGAGGTGCTTGTCTCCATGTCTGTCAGCTTTTCACACCTGATTGCAGAAAACATCCCAGGCACACAGTAGGACAGCAGGGCCGCTCCCAAAGCCAGAAGCAGCAGCACGAAATCCCTCGGGGGCCCTCTCCTTTCCCTGCGCTGACGCCCCACGCGGTGCCTCCCTCAGGCTGGCGGGAAGCTGTGCAGCCCACTTTTCTGGCACCGTAAACAGTCCAGGCATCTGGCAAAGTAGATCCTGCAGAACGTGCTTCATGTCTGTGCCCTTCGCCATCATCTCCCTGTGGCATTGTGGTCCAAGAAAAATGAATAAAAAACATAAAGCTAAATTAAAAAAAAAGAATCCAGCCACAGGTGGTGGCACATGTCTATAATCCCCGCACTCGATAGGCTGAGGCAGAGGATGATCACAAATTTTAGGCCAGCCTGGACAGCATAGCGAGTTTAAGGACACCTTAGACTGCATAGCAAGAGTGTCTCAAAAAACGATTCAAAGAAATAATTCTGAGATATAACGGGTGTAGCGACAGGATCACACGCCTGACGTCAGCCTGGGGAACTTAAGTGACTTAGTATGACTCTGTCTCAAAATAAAGATTAAAAAACAAGAATGGGGATTTAACAGGCCATGGGTTCAACACATAGAATTACAAGAAAAAAAGTACACCTGTGGTGGGATTGTCACTGCTCAGGATGTATCCCCATGGTACCTCGGCAGCCCCAAACTGCTGGCCAATTGGGAAAGAACAGCTCTTCCTCTGCAGCCCAAGCAGTGTCACCTTTCAGCATTCCCAGGTATCTTTTGGATCCCCCAAAGAAATAGGGGAAATCTGTGCTTTATGCTGCATCATGTTCACCAAAATAGCTGTGTAGAAGTTAGAATTCCTTGGATTCTGATAACAACAGAAGAGTCTCCCCGCAGGGCAGTCATGTGCCCAGTTCCAGGAGAGGGGGCTGCTGACGGAATGGAGAGGGAGAGGGCTACACGGTCAGCTAAGGCTCAGAGGAGGGACCAGAAGCGTAGAAATATACTGCCTCGAGCAAATAAGAAATGAGCTTTCGAGTAAGTCTCTGGAGCAGATGCTTAGGATTCTGAGCTGGAGAAGGGGTGAGCTGTCCCCCAGATGTGCTAGGAAGGCCGCACTGACCTGGGCAGCAAGTGAGGACCATGAGAAAGGACGAGCAATCAGGACAGGGCAGAAATGTCCCCAATCTCCAGGCTCCCTGCCTGCACCCTAAGAGTCATGCTGAGACCCCAAATTGGGCAGAAAGTATAAGGCTCCAACCACACTCTCCCAGCCCCCAGCCTGCTGGCCCGCAGAAACGCTACTCTCTGCAAGGAATTCAGCTCAGCACCCGAGGCTGTTTGTTATTGGCAAGCACAGAAGGTTGTGAAGGAGGTAAGATAGGACAAGGAATTTTGCAGCTCCCGAGACATCTGGGGACATCTGGAGACACCCGAGAATTTACATGGACACTTTAAGGATTCTGCCCACTGAGATGCAAAACTGCCAGAGAACTTTGACCACAGATGTTTATTGGGATCTTCCCACCTAAATAGTCCCCTGCCTTCTCTCCATCCCTATAAAAGAGACACACTTCTCTTTGTTCGGGGAAGATGGTCTTATCGTTGTCTCTGCCTGCCAGCACCCAGGCATGATGAATTCCACACCATGTTGCCTTTATACAAGCTTGGTTCCCCGCCTTCCTCCATATGTTACATATGTTATAGAAAGTACTGTGCATGGGTGAAGAATGAACTTGGTTGGAGTACCCACCTTGGACATCCCAGAGAGTCTCCTAAGCTAGCATCCTCTATGGGAGGGGAGGGAGGAGGATCTCCTTGCCTCCAGGGAAAAGAGTGTTGGGCTTTTTTTTTTTTTTTTTCCCCAATGGTACGGGAAAGAACCTAGGGCAATTGTGCTGAGCTACATCCCAGCCTATTCTTATTTTTAATTTTGAAAGAGGCTCTCACTAGATCAGGGTGGGCTTCAATTTTTGATCATCCTGCCTTATCTTCCCAGAGTACAGGATTATGGGCGTGCACTGCCACACCTGGCTGGAGTGGTTTTCACATTTCACATTTCTAGAAACATCTATATGATGGCCTGCCCTACCTCCTGGGATCCCATAGTAGCTGGGGTCCTGTACAAACATCTGAAGATGAAACTTCTGCAATTTTCTATTCTTTTCTTTTTCTTTCCTTTTTTTTTTGAGATACAAGAGATTGAAGCTTGGGCCTTCACACTGAGCACACACTGAGCAGCATACGCAGCAACTTCATAATTTTGATTTTTAATTTTGAGACAGGTTCGTAATAAGTCACTAAATTGCCCAGGCTAAACTTGTGCATTTGTTCCTCCTGCCTCGGCCTCCCAGAGTGCTGAGATTTCAGTATGTGCCACCATTCCCAGCTGAACTTCTGCACTTTTCCAGTTTACCCCAACTATCAAAAGAAGTTTGCCAATCAGCTCTTCAAAAACATGCAGGTTGTTGAAGCCCTTGGGGATCCTCTGAGCCCTCACCTGAGGGGCCCACCCATTGTTTCCTGGGTGAATGCAGGCAAGTTCCTCTCCCTGGCCAGGTCCCAGGTTTACCAGGTGGAAGTCGAGGAAGTTAGCAATGCACTTCAAAGTTATCTGAGGTGCTGGATGAAAACCACCAGCCCCATTGCTATTGTAGGGACAGAGACCCCTAGGCAGGGCTAGAATAGGGAAGCAGACCTGCGTGGAGGGGAGAAGACAAAACCTGCCTTGAGGGGAAGACAAGAAAACAAACTTGCTTGAAATAGGCACAGGGTGAGGAAAGGCTGAGACCAAGGCTAAAATGCTACTGGTTCAGAACCTGGACCACTAACCCAACCAGAACACTGTGCCCAGAGCATGAACACAAGAGCCGCATCAATCACGGTGCCCTTCTGCAGGGCCCTGAACACAAGCAGGGGGCCCAATCCAAGATCAAATTCCACTGCATGAACACATTAAGTCACCCATGGGAGGGGGCTGCCAAAACACCCATAAGACGCGCCTGTCAGCAGGAGCTCTGGACTCCCAGCCGCGGGGCCCTGCCTCTCCAGAGGAGTCTGTTCTGCTTGCAATAAATCTTGCATTCATTTTGCAAGTTCTCTAGACTTCACTCTTTGGTTTCTATACCTGACTGACAGTCCAGACCCAGGAACAGTCAAGGTTGGTGGTCGTACCTCGGACAGGGCACTATCTTAGTGAATGTTCAATAAACAGAGATGTAGCTGGGTGCGGTGTTGCGTGCCTGTAATCCCAGCACTCAGGATGCTGAGGCAGGAACATTGCTCTGAGTTCAGGCCAGCCTGGTCTACAGAGTGAGCTCAAGGCCAGACCGGACTACAAAGCAAGAACCTGTCTCAAAAAACAAACAAACAAGAAACAAACAGAGATATTCATGATTTCCATCATTACTAGTCACACTCCCTGCTCAGATCGATACAACAATTGCTCAAGAGTTAAAATCTCTGATGAGAAAAGATAAGATTGGTTTAATGCAATCTTATGTAAGAGGCATTTATACAGGATGTAGACATGTGGCAAAAGAAATGTAACCAAAACACGCAAAGATGAGGAACTGCCATCAAACAGGCCCAGTTTTGGAGGCCAGTGATGGGGAAGATTTGTGAGAGCCAAGCCCAATTGAATGGGCCTGATCAGTAACTGGTGAGGGCAAAGCATGGGAGGGAGGGGTAGAATAGGGTCTCCTTTTGTGTGTGTCCTGAAAATTCCAAAGAATCGATGTGGACTTGAGCCCAGGATGGGAGTCATCACTCAATATTTAAGATGCTAAGGTATGAAATATAGCATCTGTCTCAGCATGGAGCTGCACGCCTTTAATCCAGCACTTGCGAAGCTGAGGCAGGAGTATCATCTTGAGTTTAGACCAGCCTGGGCTACATAGGGAGTTCAAGGCCAGCCTGAACTACACATAATGAGACCTTCTTTCTAAAACTAAATAACCACCACAAAAATTAGCTGCAATGGAAAAAAACAAAAGATGAAAAAGAATTATAGAATCTGAATGTTGTGGGGAAGTGTTGATATGAGTTTACTGTGCATCATGTGGAAAGAGAAAAGCTAAATTTTATTTATATGTCTGGTGCTCACTCCTGATCAGACTGTGTAGAGAGCTTGGGCAGAAGAGAGGGCTCCTGAGCCTGTATCTCTGTGCTTTATTACCATAGAACAGACAAGGAAATGTTAACTCCTGCTGGGGCTGATTGTCACTCGTGAAATGCCCCCGTCAGAAGAAACTGACCCCGAAACTGGGCATGGTGGCGCACTTGTGTAATCCCAGCACTTGGGAGGCTAAGCAGGATCGCTGTGAGTTCAAGGCCAGCCTAGGCTACATAGTGAGTTCAAGGCCAGCCTAAACTACATAGCAAGTAGTCTAAAAAAAGTCTTGTCTAAAAAAAAAAAAACACACAGAAGAAACTGACTCCAGAAGAAAAGAGCTCTAGCATCTGCTATGGTGACAGGTTCACTGGCATCTGACCTACATTTTTTTCTCTCTAACATCCTTAAGTGCTTCTCTTTTGTTATCGTTCCTATGTTTTTCGTTGTTTCTCTATCTGTTTCATTGTGTTGTGTTTTTGAGACAGGGTCTCCCTATGTATTCGAGGCTGGCCTTGAACTCACTATGCAACCCGAGCTGGCCTCCAGCTCTAAGGGCTCCTCTGTCTCGGCCTCCGAAGTGCTGGGATTGCAAGCGTGCGCCATCACGCCCAGCTGTAAGACCACAGCTTCTGTTCTCAGAGGTTCTTGATTTTCTGACTCCCTGGCTCTGCCTGGCAATGCTGCCCTCTCTCTCAGCTCTGCCCCAGCTCCCAGTCTTAGATTTCATCCTCTCAAGCCAGCTCACTGAGCTGACCCCCGCCGAACCACCCTCTCCCTTCTGGGGCACCAAAGACCAAGTGTCCCGCCATGCCCTCAGGGGTAGTGTTGGGTTAAGAGTCTCTGCTGGTGCTCTGTAGTATTCTCTTTGGATTTCCAAATGCCCTGTAAGCAAATTCTTTCAATCATCACACCTAGATCCCTGAAAAGGTACCAGGCATTTGAGATTATTTCAGTCTTTCACAGGCCCCCTAAGCATAACCTCCATAATTGCATGGCCTCCCTGCTCACTTCTAGTAGCATTTTTTCTTTTTTTCTTTCTTTCTTTCTTTCTTTTTTTTTTTTTTTTTTTTTTGTCTCTTTGAGACAGGGTTTCACTACGCAGTTCAGGCTGGCCTTGAACTCACTTTGGAGCCCACACTGGCTTTGAACTTACAGCAGTCCTTCTGCTTTAGCCTCCCGAGTGCTGGGATCACAGGTGTGGGCTCTAATAGTAACTTTGGCCTGACTCCCTTTAAAGTAAACGTCACCTAATTCCTTTCCCCAGTATTGCAGAATGAAACCTGGGCTTTTGCAATGAGATATATCTACAGCCCTTTTCTTTCATATTTTAAGACGGGGGTCTCACTAAATTGTTAAATTGCCCAGGCTGGGTTTGACCTTGGAATCTTCCTGCCTCTGCCTCCCAGAGTGCTGGGATTACAGGCAGGTGCCACCAAGCCTGGCTATCACCTGAGACTTGAAGACCAGCCTCACCCTAGGAGGTCCCTGTCCTCCCTGAGTGGGCACATGATCGGCTGTCAGGAAGCACAGCCCCCAAGGCACCGCTCATACATGGAGACTGCGGCTGTGTTTACCCCGAGGATGACACCGCTGACTTCACGCAGTTGTTCTAACTCTGGAATATTCCGATAATTTTTATGTGCCCAAAGATCCTTAACCACAGGTTTTTCTGGGTTATTTTCTGTCCACTGTCAGGAGCGGATAACACCCTGCACTGTCACACACGGAGCTATGACGCTCACGTGAGTAAAACTCAGCAGTGGCCTGGAGTCCATCAGGGCACGGGTCCTGGATTTCCAAGCCCTTCCTCGGTCTTGCCTTTCAAAACAGGACTTTTCATCCTGTCTCTCTATTAACCTGGAGAAAGCTGAGAAGCGGTCGGGATTAACCGGGTGGAGGCTCAGAATCGGCACTGACTGGAAAGCACTGTCTGAAAAGGGAGACAGGAGCAGGAGTCAATAAAAGGCTCTGAGGCGCCATCAGGAGCCTGGAGCCTGGAGTCGCTGCCTGGATTCCTGGGGGCCTGAGCACCAGCCAGCTCATCCAGCCCTGGTGAGTCACCGCCCTCCCGAGGAGGGAGCCCTGCCTGCCCTCAGCCAGGCTCCCCTGTGACCTGCAGCCCGGGACGCCATCAGTGTTCCTTTTTGTGTAGATTCAGATGAACAGATGTGAGGTTAGATTTTGCCTTAAAATGCAGATTAGCATTCAGCTAAAATAGTTTGATTTCTGCTGTATTGAGGGGAGGGATGTTTAAGAGAAGGTCTAATTCAGGCTGGTCTTGAATACACTCTGTAGGCCATGGTGGCCTCAAACACACCTCAGTGCCTGCCTCAGCTTCCCAAGAGCTGGGATTTCAGGTATGCTCCACCATACCTGCCCATCAGCACCTACCTTTAAACCAGTTAATTTTTCTATTGTTTTGTGGTACTAGGATTTCAACCTAGGGCCTTTGCACTGAGCTGAATTTCAGCCTATTTGCTATGTTTGATTTTGAAACAAATTCTCTCTCAGATTTCATGTGGCCCAGGCTGAGCTCAAACTTGTTATCCTCCTGCCTCGACATCGAAGAGTGCTGGGATTACAGGGGTATGTGACTACTCATTGTCTATTTTTCACTTTGAGAAGATTCTAAGTTGCCATGTTGCCTTAGCTAAGAACAAATTTTATTACATCCCCAGCTATTATTTTTTGAGGGTGTCATGGTTTTCACTAAATCACCATGTTGCCTTAGCTGGATACAAATCTCATTATGTTCCAAGCAATTTTTTGTTGTTGTTGTTGTTCTGACAAAGTCACCAAGTTCCCTGGGCCAGACCGGAACTTGTGATCATCCTGCCTCAGCCTCGTAGATGCTGGAATAAAGTCCATGCACCACCACTCCTGGCTTACAGGTTTTTAAGTACTTTCCTTCTCTTTGCTAAAATTATTAATTATCAACTCTGTGGTTGTATGAGTGGATAAGTTAGAGGTTCCTTTTCACAAAAAATTGTAAAACATTCTATGCAATAATGTTTAAAGTGGATCACCAGGGTGTGGTGGAGCACACCAGTAATCCCAGAACTTGAGAGGCTAAGGCAGGAGGGTCACCATGAGGTTGAGGCCAGCCAAGTTTATGTATTGAGTTCAAGGCCACCCTGAATTACATCCTGAGACACTTTCTCAAAAAAAAAAATTAAAAAAAAAAATTGGATCCGTTTCATGCTCATCTTCATCCCTAAGTGGTAAATTTCACATGCCTGAGAAGAATGTGTGGGAATCTACATCTTGGCATTTTCCATCCTAACTTTAAAGTGCTCTATAATATTGTTACATGGATTTCAACATTGCTCACTAGAAATCTTTTTTTTTTTAGTGGTGCATGAAATGGCTATGACCTGGGAGGAAGGAAGAAAGGGAATTACATTTCTGTAGACTTGGAAGTTTGTAGTAAACAGATAATCTGCTTTATCAATTGTATCTGTGAGAGATTATAATGAAGGGGAGTTGATAACAGCAGCATGGAGTTGGGAGCTGTAGTGAGATTTCAGGGTCAGACACATAACAAGTACTCAGCAAGATATCAGAAAACTTAATGTTTTTATGTTTTGCTTTGCTTTTTGTGTGTAGTTCAGGTTGGGTTAGCCTTAAACTCACTGTGTAGCCCAGGCTGGCCTTGAATTCCCAGTGACCTTCCCTCCCTGCCTCCAGAGTGCTGGGATTAGAGGTGTGGTCACACCTGGCTGACATCAGTAAATTCCCAGGGGCAACACCAGGATCTGCTAAGTCAATTGTGGCATTGACCTCACATGACCATGACCTACTGGGGGAGATGCTAACATGTCCTCTGGACTTCTTGGTGAGTGAATTGAAGGAGGTTAAGCCATCTGCCCGAGGCCACACAGCTCCCTGAGAGCAGGCAGCAAGAGAGAAGGTGGGGAGGAGAAGAAGTCGTGGTCCATCCCTCTCCAATTCTCCCCAGCCTCCGCCTCCCTGGGAGTCTGAGTCCCTCTCTGGTCCATCCCCTCCCTTCCCCCTGTGTGTTCCACCCTCAGCCCTTGCTCCTCCACCCTTCAACCTCCACCTGCATCTGTAAAGACAAAAGCCTGAGAGGCCTCATTGTCTTTGCTGGATAGTAGTGTGGGTAACAGAGGAGCCACTGGGAAAGGGTGTGTGAGGACTGGGGTGTAGCAGAGTGGTAGGTCCCGCTGGGATATAGAAAGCTGGGTGTCACAGCAGTGGTCACGCATTTATTTCTGCAGCATGGACCAGCAGGACGAAGTCTATGCTGCGGTGGGGATGGGGTGGCAGTAACAGCAGAGACAAATCCTCCCTAGATTCACTGGAGAGACAGGGAAGAGGGCAGCGAGTAATGAACATTGCAGACCCAGAGATGCGTAGGAGTCAGGGCAGTCTCCCCACTATCCCTCACCCCAAATCCTCAGTGCAAGCTGGAAATCATAGAAGAACTTCCCTCAAAGAATAAACGATGAATAGATACAATTGTGAGCACCATTCCAGATAAGGAAATCTGAGTTTTAACAATTTGGTCAAAGCCACACAAGAGACAGTGGTGGAGAACTGAATTCCGGTAACACCTGTTCCCCAAATTTCCACAGTCCAAAGTAACACCCTTCCCCCCACTGTGTTCTCTAAATATTTCCTGTTCTGTTAAGCTCACTTATCTGCTCTCCCCTTTTCTAAAACACTTCTTACACCCTGTTTTTCACTTGCCACCTCCACCAGCTTCTGATTCATATACAGTGGACCCCCAAAATTTGCACAGGTTATGTTCCTAGAGCTTCCCAGAATTGTGAAAAACTGCGAATTCCATAAATGCTCAGAAAAATGCCTATAAATGCCTGTTTTTGTAGTTTAAATCCTAAATATGCCATTTCTCCCACAGTTATGTAATTCAATAAACATTGTGTTAATAAATCCTTAGAAAGTGAAGGATATTTTGACGGCATCTTACGGATCTTAGAGCTTTAAGAACAAAACCAAGAACGCTTGAGATAGCTACATGCTGTATAGCAACCTGTTACGATGCAGCAATGCTGGTGCATCTGCCAGAGATGGGTTACAGTGCAGCAGCAGCCAATCAGTAGCAAGGAGAACTGAACGACGATCTCGGATTGGCTACTTGCAAACCTCTCACCAAAAAACAATTGCAGAGGATATTTGGGGTTTGCACAAAATCAAGGGAGTTTCTGTGAACAATTATTAGTCAGGTTCTCGAATGACTGAGGCTGTGAACTCTCATCCACAACTTTGTGGGGGTATACTGCATTTTCATCCAACAAGAGGTTTCTCAGCCCAAGAAATTCCCCAGCCAGCTGCTCACACTGCTGGGTGGTTACCCACTGAGTCTCTGTTTCCACTGGCAGCTGATGGATGAGCCAGGGAACCAAAAGGCAGACAGACCAGACCTGTCCCTTCTCTTTCTAGCTCTGGGGTAGGAGGAGAATTCAGGATTCTATAATTAATGAAATGAAAATCCATGGCATTCATTTCATAGTCTGCTTAATTTTTCTTAGCCAGGAGCATTGTGGGAACTGAGAAGTTAGGGACTGGGCCATATGACTTTTCCATTTTCTTGGTTATATTTCTTCGGAGTGAGGATCAGAATATGTTCCCAAAACTGGCAGCGGTCAGTCAGTTTCAGATTCCTCGGTTCCCAGTCCCAGCAGGTCCAGAGTTCAGGGTGCTGCAGTTGGAAATGGGTGTTCTGCTCTCGCCTTGCTTCTTCTGGGGCTATCAGACATTCTTCCCGGTGTCATTACAAGCAGAAGTAATGCTTTGGGACCATAAACACAAAATAGATTTGGGGTAAACTCAGGACTCTTCCACCCTTGTCGGACCAGGGAATTTTTGGCTGCAGGTTGGTTTTCTGATGGGTGAGAGGCGGTGTCTCAGCCTTGCCTGAAAGGATGTCTCTTTCCTCAGTGTTTCCCCAGCACCCCTGGCCTTCCAGACTCACCAGGATGAGCACCAAGTCCCTGTGCGCACTACTGAAACTGGCAATCCAGAGCTTGCTGAGGGACAAGGCCTTGGCCATGGAGGCCGTGGAAGATTTGCCAGGGGAGCTCTTCCCACCAGTGTTCATGGAGGCCTTCACCGGGGGACACACTGAGGTCCTGAGGGCCATGGTGCTGTCCTGGCCCTTTCCCTACCTGCCCCTGGGAGCCCTGATGAACATGAGGAAACCAGGGACTTCGGACACTGAGCTGGATATTGTCCAGGTGCAGAAAAAGATGTTACAAGCTGTGCTGGATGGGCTTGATGCACTGCTGAGCCAGAAGGTTTGCTCCAGGTGAGTGTAACCCAGGTGTCCTGGAGGGAGGGCCATGGGATTCGAGTAAGGGACAGCAAGTGTCAGGGAGAGTGGGGGCTAAAGAGTGAAGCAAGGGCCTCTGATGACGACTGGCAGAGGATCAGAGAAGCCTTGGGCATTGCTGAGCCACCTGGGAGTGGACCACCAGATGGGGAGGACAGCTAGCGGTGGAGGCAGCAGTGAAAGGAGCAAGAAGGTCCTGACTCCTCCCACAGGCACTAGAAGTACAGACGGGGCAGGATCCTACAGGGAAGGGAGAAGCAGAAAACTAGAGCATAGAAAGAGTAGAGAAGATAGCAACTGACCTCAGCGATGAGGAAACCACAGGAGGAAACTGGGTCCCCGCCTACATTCACAGACTCCTTCCCGGTTCACCCACAGGAGGTTGAAATTGCAAGTGCTAGATATGCAGGACGTGCACCAGAACTTCTGGAGAGTCTGGGCTGGAAACCAGCTGGAAGCCTGCTCCTCAGAAGCCATGAAGAGGAGAAAAACAGAGAAGAGCGAGCCAAGGGCAGCAGAAAAGCAGCCGCTCAAAGTGATTTTAGGTCTGTGGCTCTGTCAGGATCATCTGAGTCCATTCCAGTCCTTCCTCCTCACGTGGGTCCAGGAGAGGAAAGGTCTGGTGCAGCAGGAGTGTACGAAGCTATGGATTACAGCCACATGCTTTGAAAAGATCAAGGAGGTCCTAGAAATGCTGAACCTTGATTCTGTGCAGGAGGTGGATGTGGGTCACTACTGGAAACTCTCCACCCTGGCTGATTTTGCCCCTTACCTGGGCCAGATGCGAAATCTTCACAAACTAATTCTCTCTCACATCTCTGTGCCTGCCATCATTTCCCCAGAGAAGAGAGAGCAGTTGGTCACCCAAATCACCTCTCAGTTTCTTAAGCTTCAATATCTGCGAGAGATTTATATGGACTCTGTCTCCTTCCTGAAAGGCCACCTGGACCAGGTGCTCAGGTAAGATGTGACGCTCTTTCTGCAGAATCATAAGAGCCTTTCTCTGTTCTAGAAAGAT
Source organism: Erethizon dorsatum (assembly GCA_028451465.1). Taxonomy (NCBI): domain Eukaryota; kingdom Metazoa; phylum Chordata; class Mammalia; order Rodentia; family Erethizontidae; genus Erethizon; species Erethizon dorsatum. Next base: position 125,734,275 of record CM051827.1, on the reverse strand, counting down.
TAGTGAACATGGACATATGCCACCCACAGGAGATGGTGACAGAGATCAAACACTACAAAATCAACACATTGCATTTTTCACTCCTCAGTCCTACAGCAAGGTGTCACATAGCCACTATCCTGGAGTAGCCAGACTGGAAAGGGCCACTGCTAGGATACCAGAAGCCAGAGGTCAGATACAGTGAGGGCAGGTGTGTGATTTCTCCCTTAGAAACACATCCAGAGTAAGGTGCTGAGAAACAGACAAGACAGGTGGCACTGAGGGAAGACAGGAATTCACACCTCACATTCAGTGTGTGAGCCACTTGCTCAAGAGACGTGTGAGAGACAGTGGGCCTGTCACTCTGTTCCCCACCAGGAAAGGCTACCGTTGACTCCAGCAGAGGCTTCACAACCTCAGCTGGATGTTACCCCGCCTTCCTCCTGTGCCTTCCTCGTCCCGACATCAGTTGCTAACTCTTCCATTCCTCTGTTCCATACTATTCTCCTTCCCCTTTCCCCTTCCTACCTTGGATCCAGCCCAGTCCCTACTCCTAGTATCTGTGGAAGGAGACGGGCACTTACTGCTCCTCACACTGCTCCCTTCCCCACTAGCTGTCCCCTCCATCTGCAGTCAGTGTCCCTGAGGCTGAGCAATGCCCAGGGTCTCTCTGATCCTCCCGGGAGTCAGGAACAGAATCCTCTCCTGCTTGGTGGGGAGATGACCAGAGGGGAAGGGTCGGAGTCTGAAACTGATGGCAAAGAGCAGGAGTGCAGGACTGGAACAAGGACACAGCCTCTGCTGACAGCCTTTTTAGCAACCCCAGTGCATGTGGCCAGATCTTGTCTGATTGGTCCTTCCTGCCTGTCTCCTGCTGCCCTTGTCAGGAAAGAGCTGTGGTTTTCCGCTTAGGAGAAAGCAAAGGGGACTGTAGAGATTGGAGACTCAGAGAGTCAGGCAAGTGATGGTAAATGACCTCAGCCTAAATTGGGGTGACTCAAATGACACCTGGTCCACCTTGTAGCTGTTCCCCACCATCTACTACTTTTCACCTCCAATTGCCAGATCTAACTGCTCGGTCTCTCTGTAGGTGCCTGACGTCCCCCTTGGAGACTCTTTCATTAATTTACTGCCAGCTTTCACACTCTGACTGGAACCAGCTGCCGCACTGTCCGAGCGTCAGACACCTGAAACACTTGGATCTGTATGGTATCAGCCTGACTCTTTTTCATCTCGATCCCCTCCGACTTCTCTTGGATAACACTGCAGCCACCCTGACCACCCTACACTTGCAGGACTGTGGAATCATAGATGACCAGCTCTTGGGCTTTCTGCCTGCCTTGAGCCACTGCTCCCAGCTCACTACCTTCAGCTACATGAGGAACTCCATGTCCGTAGCCACCCTGGAGAACCTGCTGTGCCACACCGCCAGACTGAGCAAATTAAGACTGGAAATGTACTCTGCTCCTCCAGAAGTTTATGTTCCCGGGAATGCTGTCCACCAGCTGAGATTGGACCAGCTTCGGGATGGGCTGAGGAGGATCATGAAGCCGTTAAATCACCCCAGGGTAGTCTGGTTTTGTGTTGCTCACTGTGGTCTTTGTTCCAGCTGGGGAGTCTATTACCTGCACCCTGCCCCGTGCTCTTCTTGTACACCTATCTAGTTGGATCATCATGTCCTATGCTTCCTTCTGGGCACCAGGAACACAGAGCCTTTATTTCAGTCTGAGTGGGACAGGACAGGTCAGACAGCAGCCAGCAGCTACCTTGGAGAATATTTGACTTGAGAGTAGCAGTGACCTTTATGGACTTGGGTCCTAGACAGGATCAGAAATAGGAATTTGTGTTTCTAGTTGTAAATTCAGGCTTGAAATGAATGTGTGGATGAATGTAAAGAAATGATCAGAAATAAAGAGAGTTTCATGTGAACCATCTGGTTTCCTCCATGATCATTTTACCTGGTTTCCAGCTAAGAGCTCATGAATCTCAGTAACTGAGGAGAAAAGGCCCTGAACTGTCTGATCAATGACGTTTGTCCTCAGGAACTCACAGCAGCAAATAGAGATATTCCATAGTGTTCATTCCCTCCCATTCTTTAGTTTTCTCTAACGATGTATTACGTCCAAGTGTCCTTGTTTTTCACTCTTCCCAATATACCCATGTTACTTGGGAGTCATCTTAAGGCCTTCCCACTGAACTACATCCACAGAACTTTGTTTCCAAAGTCCTTCTGAATCGTCTGGGTTGGGCTAGCATTTGCAATACTCTGTGCTAATGATCCAGAATGCCATGATAAAAAGATGTGGGCCATTATTCTCAGAATGTCCCTCCACTTTCCTATGCCTCTTTTTTTTTCTTGTTAATCTAAGCTTGTCAACCTGAAATGCATTTCAGAGACCAACTCTCTAAAGTAGAATTCTTTTGGGAATTGCAGGAGTTGTGATCAGGAACATGCCTGTTACAGAAGGCCATGATGACCCTATAATGTTACATAGCTTTGATAATTGTTTCTTCAATTTTGTAAAATAAAAATACTGGCATCTATTTTATAAAGTCTCCCTAGTCTCTCCTAGCTAGGGTCATGATTTGAATGGAGAAGGTAAGATGGTTTGGCCATATGATATTTCCACTGGTATTATTCAAGGGCCTTAGAGGAATGATCAAAAAAATTTCCCACACTGGGCACAGCTGAGCTTGCATATCCACTTCCAGTAGGGATTGGAGTACAGAGGAGCAGTGTTTGGAAGTGGATGGGAGAGCAGCATCCTGGTGCTCACAGTGGTAGAGGTGCGGCTTTGATGCCACAGAGGACAGATACTGTGATAAACTGAGAAGGCCTCCACCATAGACAGGCCAGAGACTTTGGTCCAGAATAGTCTACTGGATCCTAAGGAGTCTCTTGAGCTTGGCCTCAACAGATGCCTCTTCCCAGGTGTTCCCCAGGATGCTCATTCCTGCAGATCCATCTGGATGAGTACACCGCCTCTGCACGAGCTGGCCAAGCAGAGCCTGCTGAAGAGTGAGACCACAGTCAGCACTGCTCTGCGCGACCGGCCCGCCCCGATCTTCCACGACATATTCATGGAGGCCTTTACGGGGGACACAACGAGGTCCTGAAGGTGATGGTGCAGGCCTGGCTGTTCCCCTGCCTCCCTGTGGGGTCCCTGCTCGGAATGAGGAAACTAGCGACCCCACAACCTGACATGGAGAAACTCCAGCTGGAGGAGAGAAACCTACAGACATTGAAAGTTGTGCTGGATGGGCTGGATATGCTGCTGGCCCACAAGGCCGCCCCAGGTGAGTGTGGCCCAGGTATCCTGGAGGGAGGGTGCAGGGAGACTGGGGAAGGGCAGTGGGGGTCATGGACAATGGGGGGCTGGGGTGTGCAGCAGCTTCTGGTGCTGTGACAGGAGAGGATCTCAGAGACTGTGGCCATCGTGAGCACCAGCTGAGGAGGGGCTTCCTGTTAGGGAAGCTGCATGTGCTGGGTGTGGAGACCACGGAAGGAGCCTGCACCTGCCTCTTCTCACAGGAACCGGAAGTTGAAGTAAGGGATGGTAGAAAAGGAAGGCAGGAAAAGTAAGGGAGCAGCTGATGCACAGAAATAGAAGAGAAGCACAGGTTGGAGGTTGAGTCTTTGCCTTGATTCCGAGTCTGCTTCCTCTTCTCACCCACAGCAGGCGCTGGACCTGAGGGATGAGCACCAGGACTTCTGGACTGTGGGGCCCAGAGCCATGGTCACGCCTGGGCACCAGATAACATGTGTAGGGACCGGACAGTGGATGGCCGTCTAGCGACCAGGAAGAAGCGGCTCCCGAAGGTGGTGGCAGACCTGCTCGGCATGAGCAGGACACTAAATGCACTCCAAACCTCTCCTTCGAGTGGGCCCAGCAGAGAAGACATTTGGTCCACCTGTGCTGTAAGAAGATGGAGATTTGTGAGATGCCCTTCGATACCTTCATGGATGTCCTCAAGATGCTGGAGCTGAACTGCGTTCAGGAAGTGGAAGTGTGCCACTTGTTGGGTGTGAAGAACCTGGCATCGTTTGCTCCTTATCTGGTCCAGATGAGAAATCTTCAAACACTTGCTTTCTTTTCATTCTCTAACGGGTACTACAGTACCTCGAGGAGCACTGCGGAGTATGTTGATGAGCTCATTCTTCACCTCCGGGAGCTGAGCTGCCTCCAGGAGCTCTACGTGGACTGTGCCCATTTCCTCAAAGGCCACCTGCACCGGGTGCTCAGGTGAGGAGGGTGGAGAGCTTTCCCCGCAGATCACAACAAAGCCTTTCTGCATTGTGTGCATAGGAGTGGACGCCTGCTGTCTGCCAGCTATTTGTGATTTAGAAGTGATGGGGACACTAGAGTGTCTGCGGACTGTCCTATTCCTGCTATATCAGTAGCAAGATGTGGACAGAACTGCAAACATAAAAAAAGGGATTAACTAAGATAGCCAATCTGGAAAAGGGCGTCATGTTAGCCAGCCAGCTGTGACAGTCAGATACACGGGGGACAGGCCTGTCAAGTTCTCCTTAAGAATCGTGTCTAGGATGAGAGGCTAGGAAAGGGAAAATAGCAACCGGGGCTTTGCTGAAGACACATGGGTATGATTGAGCCCCACCATGTGCAATGCCAGGCCTTGGGGTCGGAACTTGCCGCTTTTTCCTTTCTGCCTATCTCCTGGGTTAGCCTGGGCAGAGGTACAGTTTTCAGCTTGGCAGTATAAGAGGGGACTTCCGAAACTGGGGACTAAGCCAGTTACACAGAGGAAGTGATAGAACTCAGATGAATCTGACTCGAACTCGTCCTAACAATTTGGGAATAACAACGCACAGTGTAATCACTATTGTTACTCTATTCTAATCCTATTATGAAATTATGAAAAAAAACTTTTATTTTTTCATAAAATAAAAAATAAAATTGACTGTGCCAATCCTGTCTGAAACACTCTTGACCTTCTGGGGACAAGTGAAGCCAGAATTCCCCTCCTGCCCTCAACCGCACTGTCCCTGTGGGATATTTGCCATACTATTTTTCATTCATCTACCCATTTTTATTTCTAAATTCTGCCTTGACAACAGTCAAACCTTCCCCCCCAACTTTTTCCCAAGTTCCCAGGGTTTAGACTGTCCTGGGTCACTCTCAGAGTCTCATGATGGAGGCAGCACCCCAGATGTCCAGCCCTCACCTTCATGTGTAGTTTGGCTCTGATGCCCTTGACCTTAGCCTTGAGGATGAATCCCAGCCTCATGGTGCTCCCTTTTTCCCTGAGGCTACACCAGAATGTCTGTCTTAGGTTTTCTGTTTGGTTTGTTCTATTTTTGAGACACAGTCCTGCTATTTAGTTCAGGCTGGCCTTGAACTCACTATGTAGCCCTTGCTGGCCTCGAATGCATGGTGAAACTCTTCCTCACCCTCCCAAGTACTGCAATTATAGGCATTATGCCACCTTGCTTGGCATGATGTTGGGTTTTTTCTTTTTTGTGGTTTTTTTCTTTGGTTTTTTGTTTGGTTGGTTTTGGTTTTCTTTTTTTTTTTTTTTTTTTTTTTTTTCAGTTTTTTTGAGATAGGGACTTGCTATGAATTCCAGGCTGGCTTCAGCCCTGACCTGGCAGGAATCTTCTTGCCTCAGCTTCTCAAGCGCTGGCATTACAGGTGTACTCTAGCACGCCTGCAACTTCTTGTTTTAGGAAAGGCAAAATATCAGCGATAAGAAGAATGTGTTGGCTCAAAACTATTACCCCAGCTCTGGGAGGCTGAGGAAAGATGATGCTGAGCTGGAAACCAGTGTGGACCATTCAGCAAGTTCCAGGCCATCCAGGTCTGTATAGTGAGGCTCTGATTTACAAAAAAACAACAACAACAAAAAGAAAACTTTTTCTTTTTTTTTAATTTAAAAAGCCAGTGACATTTGGTACTAGGAGATTTCTGTCCTATTGTTTGCATGGATGACTCACTGTCTTCATAAACTGTTTAAACAAGTGTCCTTTGTCGTTTTGTTTGTTTGAATACTTGAGTTTTCAACAGCTTTTTTTGTTTGTTTGTTTTGGTTTTTGAGCCAAGGTCTCACCGTGAGACCCAGACTGGCTTCTAACTCATGGCAATCCTCCTGCCTCAGCCTCCTAAGCACTGGGACTCCAGGCATGCACCACCGCAACTGGCTTCAACATCTCTTATGAGTGATTTTCTTTTTTGTTTTGTTTACTTGAAAGAACCTTTTGCTTGAAATTCAGGCTGGCCTTGAACTTGCAATGGAACCCAGGCTGGCTTCACACTCCCAATTATTGTGCCTCAGCCTCAGGAATGGTGAGATAAGTAGGAATGTGCCCACTCACCTGCAAATTATAAAACATTTCCATAATTTTGTGAGATAAGGTTTAACTGTAGTTTAAGCTTGCTTTGGACTGGTGGCCATCCTCCTACCTCAGCCTCTGCTAGGACCACAGGCACACACCATCACACCCAGCCCATGATAACACGTTGTCTTTTTACAGTGGTATTTGGTGGTTTCTTTTCCCTGCTTAATGTCAGGATCACATCAAACCTTTTCCTATTTCACCCTCAAAATTATCACACCTCACACTGGTGAACCTCAGTGATACAGAAGAAAGTAATGACTGAGTCCTTGTCAGTCACATCAGCCATAATTCCCCGTCCTGCATGGACATCTGATTCCACTCAAACTGAAAAATGACAAAATCACCGAAGAGATTAAATGGGTAGAAGGACAGGGTCTAAACAGATACCCTGTTCTAATTAGAAAAATATCTTTATTTTAATATCTTAATTGAAAGATCAATTTCAAAAAAAGAAAAAAAGGGAAATCTTGGCAGGACCCAAGGGAGAAACCAAGAATCCCAGAGCCTGAGTGACCCACTGCCCGGTCCTCCTGGAGACTGGGCACCGTCACCCTCCTCCAGATCTGCTGAGTCACTCGCCTGCAAAATGATGTCCCATCTGCTCTGCCCTCAGCCAGTCTAGAACCGTGACCTGATGCCAGAGTTGGTGATCAGTGTTCCGCATTTCTTGTCTTCCCAGGTGAATGGATTCAAGCAAGGTTTAGATTTTGCTTCTCGATGTCATTAGCCTTCATTGCAATTGTTTCCATTTCTATTTGGTTTGTCAGTTTACAATTTCTTTAATAAGCAGGTATTTAGAATGCTTTTGTTTTCTTGGGGAGTGGGATGTTGAGACCATATCTTAGTTCCTTTCTCATTACTGAGACACAATAGCTGACACCCAAATTATAATAAGGGAGGAAATATTTATTTGGTTCACAGTTGGCTGACTCCAAGACAGGGCGGCCTGGCAGAAGGGCATGGCAAGCAGGAAGCACCGAGTGAACAGGGAGGAGGGATATATAATACCCTTTTAGGGTGTGGTGGATTAACTACTGGTCAATATGTAACACCCAGCTGAACTGAATCAGCGTGGTGCTGGGTGTGGAGGGTCCACCTGAGGATCGTTGCCAACAGCATAAAAGCAGAACTGGAGGGGAAGACGGTGTGCTCTTGATTCTCCTGGAGAAGCTTGTCATGCTGGTTTTCCTGATGCGAACTCGGCTGTTCCCATTGTTGGAGGAGCTTGGGTTCTCGCTGTCACTGAAGATGGCTACAGTTCTTTTCCGGAGAGCTCTGGTCCTTACCTTGAGCACCGCTTCCATTGCAGATCCCTCAGCCTTCATCCCGCTGATGCAGACTTTCTAGCTTCCACCACTGTCCCTTGGGCCTTCCCGGTGCAGATCCTTGATACAGACTTGGATGAGACATTGTCGTGGGCTCCAGGCCTCCAGCTGGACTCATGGGGGCATTGCCATGGGCTCTAGGTCTTCAACTGGACTCGTGCAGGACATTGCCGTGGGATCCAGGCCCTCAGCTGGATTCTTTGGGTCTCTAGTGCGTGGACAGATCTCCCGCACTTTTCTGCATTTGACACTTTGGGTGACTATTATAAAGTAATCCTCTAAATCAAGTGTCCTGTATTTAATCTATTCCTCTGTAAACCCTGCCTACAATACAGGCAATGCCCGCAGTGATCCGCCTCTTCTCTCAGGCTTTATGTCCCAACATCACACACAGCTATAAATTCATCAGTGGACTAATACCAGGATGAGTGTCACACAATCATGATCCAGTCCCCTCCCAAATGCCCCACCTATGAGCACATGAGGCTTTCCAGGGACATACAGATATAAACCATAACAGACAGGATTTCCCTATAAAGCTCAGACAGTTCTGGAAGACAGTGTACATAAGGAGACTCTGGCTGGAGGAGTGACTGAATTGCAAAGATGAAGGGAGATGGCACTTCAAACCCTTCCAGGGATGAACAACAAGAGGAAAAATGCAGATTTGAAGTCTGACACACCCACAGTCCTTTTCGCACAAATAAGGACAGAGAATTTACTAGTCTCCAAGGCCAACTTCATAAGCCTCACATGGAGACTGGCAACATTACTTTAAATCATCTCAGTGATATTCCCTACTGTTACAACCCTAGGAGCTGGTACCCTGGTCTCAACCTTCACGTTTGGATTCTTATAGCTAATGGAATCATCTTTTTTCTGCTCTCTCTTGCAATTCGAAGAGTGCTCTGTGTGCTGTTCCAATGGACCCTCCATGTGGAAGCTATAATGACCTTCCTATAACCAGCCCAATACTCCTCCACCCTGTACTCTCCCCTCTGCTCAATAAAACAAAAATGGGGAATTATGGGGAGGCTCTGGCTGTGATGGAAATAATTGCAAAGATCAAGGGACCCTTGGAGCAACAGCACAGGGTTCCTGAAATGCATGGTTAAAGTTTAAAGCTGGCCTGCAGGGCAACAGCCGAGTAGGATCAGAGACAAGCTGTCCTTAGAAATGATTGCTCCGGCCACTACTCTTTCCATCTCCAATGTCTTGCATAGATTAGATCAAAATGAGTCACGTAGTCAATCACCCTGTTCCTTCCCTGCCCCCTGACATGAATTCCTGCACAGATGTCTCTTCTACACCTTTGTCTTCACTTTCTTTTGTTTCTTTTTTCTTTTTCTGTGGGTACCGGGAGTCGAACTCAGGACCTCGCGCTTGCCAGGCAGGCGCTTATGCCGCTGAGCCATCTCACTGGCCCTGTCTTCACTTTCTCGAGTTAAGAATAAAAAACCAGGGGTTTCTCAGCTCGGCACTGCTTCCCTGAGGCTTTCTCATATTAAAGAGTCTCAGTAGACCTTCCCTCTGGGTCTCCTGGAGTTTAAACTGGACTTTGACTCCAAGTAACGTCTCACCCTCTGGGCCACCACAGCTCTATGCAGTGACAATCACACAGTTTAGGCCTGAACTCAAGAGCATCGGGCCTCAGTGCCCCACTTGTGAGATTACAAACTTGTGCCAATCCATCTAGCTTGTGTTATTCTGTTTGTTTTCTTTCATGTGTTTTTTGATGAGTGACGGTGGATAGGTGGTGAAGGCCTTTAATCATGTCAGCAAGGAGGATTACGAAGGACTTGGCCATTGCTGAGTGAGGTCTAGGAAGGGGTTTCCACATGCTGCTGATGGATGCAGTGGTGAATAAGGAGCCTGAGCTTGCATCCTGTCATAGGTAAAAGAAGTAGGGACTGAGCTAAATGCAAGGGGAAAAGTAAAATACGGCAGAGTGGAGAGGGCACAGCTAGTGTCTGGAGGGAAGAGTAAAAGCAAAAATGGAGAAACAAGACTTGGTCAATTCTAAGACTGCTCATCTGTGGCCATGAGCTATCAAGCACTAGAGGACCAAACAAGGATGGGCCTGCGCCTCAAGCCAAACACCTGCAGATCCCTCTCACCGCTGCCAGTGGGGCAGTGGGAGAAAAGCTTTGTTGGAACTGTGCTGTAGGAATCAGCAGGTTTTCTGCATTTACCTTCCACAGATTTGGAAAAATCTCAGAGATGTTGAACCTGGAGTACACCCAGGAAGGAGGAGCATGCACCTGGAATCCATCCGCCAGGCCAGCTTTGCTGCTTTCCTGGGCCAGATGAGGAAACTGGGAAACCCCCTTCTTTCCCACATCTGGGTGACTTCCTGAACCTCCACGAAGAAGAAGGAACTGTCATCACCCAGCTTATCCTGCGGGTCTCAAGGCAATGCCTCCAGAGATCTACGTGGATACTGTCTTCCACCCGGCAGGCCACGTGGGGCAGGTGCTCACCTGGTACTGGATGGAGAACTCTCTCTGCAAACCAGAGCACGCGGTCTTTCTGTGTTACATAAACGTTAGCTGACACTTGCTGTCTGCCATCCCCTGGGAATTCACCACAGTGCATACACAGGACAAACAATCAGTGCTTTTACTTCTACCCTATCTGACATCAAAGTCCAACATATACACCCAGGCGAATGCACAGTTAAACTGGGTTACAGTGTCTGGAGCTGCCATACTGCTAAGAAGGCAGATGTAGGGGGTTGTGATCTACTGAATGTGGGCCGGTGGTTTTTAGAGGAAGTGTCTAAGATTTGATTGTGAGAAATAGGGAAGAGAAAGCTTTGAATAAGGAAGAGACTTCACACTCAAGCAGTCTGGAGCTGAGAGCAGGGAGCAGGGGTGCAGTGCTGGGAACAGGGACGCAGCCTTTGATGAAGACACAGGGCTGATAGTGAGCCCTGCTTTGGGCAATCCCAGCCTGTGTGGACGGACTACCTGGTTTTGTCTTTCCTGCCTGTTTCCCTTTGGCATCATCTAGACAGAACATTGGAGGTTTATTGGCAATGAAGAAAGAAAGCTTTAGGGTTGGTGAGTCAGTCACACAAATGAAGATGAAAGGCCATGGCCTAAAATGGACAGTTTAAATGAACAGTATCTTCAACACATAGCATCTTGGGTGTGGCCATCATCAGGAGTTCAGAGACCTTTGGTCAACAGTCCTCTTGGCACCCTGTGTGGTGGCATACGCATATAATCCCAGCACTTAGGAGGCTGAGGCAGGAGGATCATTTCCAGTTCCAGGCCAGGCTGTGCTACATAGTGCGTTCAAGGCCAGTATAAACACACTGTAGGACCCCATTTCAAAAAAAAAAAAAAAAATGGTCCTCTCTAACCTTGAAGTCTTTTTCTACCACCCAAATGTTGCTACCCCCTATTCCTATCCCTAAGTGCACTGTCTCTTTTTAGGTGCCTGGAGATTCCTTTGGGGACCTCCTCAATCACTACCTACATACCTACTCCAAAGGTCAGACCAGAAGCACTGGTCCCAGTGCCTAAGCATCCACCATCTGGAGCACCTGGACCTCAGTGATGTCAAAATAGCTCATTGATGGCCTGAGCCCTTCCGAGTTGTGCTAGAAGATGCTGCACCGCACTGCAGATGCTGGGTTTCAGCCACTGTAGGACCCTGGACTTCCAGCTCAGTGCATCCTGCTTGCCCTGAGAAATCCATGTCATCCTCAGGGACCTGCTCTCCATGCTGTCGGGCTGGGTCGCTTTGTCCTGGACCTGTGCCTTCTCCCTCTGCAGAACTCTCAGTGGTTTACTCTGCACAGCAGCAGGTTGGCCCGGGATTGTCTGAGCAGATGGAGTCACTGAGGGACATCAGACCACCTGAGAATGGGTCTGTACATTCCCCTGCTGACTGCAGCAAGCAGGTGTCCTATACCGTGGAGACCAGTCCCACATGTGCATAGCCCATGTCATTGTCAAGAATCCAAGTACTGCCTCTGTCACCCTGCTGTCTAGTTGGTGGCATATATCAAAAGCTTTCTGCTGCACCTTTGGGAAGGAGCTTAGGGTGTAGGTGAATTTTAGGGTGGACACAGAATGCACAAATTCAGTGTGTTGGAAAAAGAAAGGGGATGCAGTAGGTGGCAGTTCTGTAGGGGAAATGTCGCCCTGGGAGTAGACAGGAACTTAGAGGACACATAGCCTATGGAATCACAAATGGGAATCTGAGATTCTACACCATCTTTCACCCTCATCCTTACATGAGGGAGTGACTGCTGTAGTGATGGTGGTAAAGAAATAGAAGTAAACAGAACTTCAAGGTTAACCCTCCAGTGTCTGCCATGATCAACTTATATGTTTTTTAGTTTAAACGTCCAAAATCTCTAGTGACTGATAGGAGACAAAAAGGATCCCAGCAGCATGTGCTCCACAGTTTTTGGCCATAGGAGCTCAGCCTCAGGATGAACTGGGCCATGTGGTGGTTCCCTTCCACTCTTTCCTCTCTCAGGGCCTTGCTCCCTCCTTGCTACTGTCTGCTGCTTTTTAGAGGCTCTTACACAAAGTGCACACAGGGTCAGGGACATCCACGTGGGCAATGAGCACAAACCCTGAAATTGAAAGCCTTCTCTAGGGACTCAATACTACCCAGGCACCCTGCCCTGGCCCCTCCTCCTGGCCACCATGTAAATCCAGAAGCCCAGCTGCTAGCTTTTTGCTGTTCTTGGAAAGATTCTGGTGGAAAGGGCAGGCTCTGTTTCCAGTTCTGCAGATGATGTTAACACTGTACATTGGCTGGAGCCCTGACCTCCCCAAATCTTCCTGTCATCCTGGTAGATACCATTCCCTCTTGAGTTAGGTAAGATGGGATCATAAAGACATCCAAATCACCTTTTAACAAAATAGTAATGTTATAATGGCATTAATGCTATTTAAATATTTCTATACCACATTTTAAAAATATAAATTTTCTGGGAGCTAGGTCATCACAGGGGGAGATCTTCCCGTAAAACCCCCCATCTTTCCCTACCAAGAAAAACAAAATGCCATGGATTGAGATAAGCGTGTGTTCAGAGGCTGAAGATGACCAAGGACCACGGGGCAAATGCACGACCTTCCCTGTGGTGAGTGGTCCTGAGTAAAAAGCAACAAAGTGTCAGCTCCCTGCTGATGATCCAGGGGCTGCCATTGGTCAGGGGGTCTTTGCCAAGACCTTAGCTTCCATGACAAATTAGGACAACTCTGCACAGCCAAAGAATGGCACCCTCACAGGAGTCAGAGAGATGACGCTCTTTTACTTCCTTGGCATAGCATACAGGAAGTGATCAATGCATGCATCCTTTCCTTGTTTATCCTTCCTAACAAGAGCACGGCACTCTCCATCTCTCAATTTACCCTCTATTCCCAATAACAAGGAGCAGGACATGGGGCACACATGACACTCATCTTTTACATGTGGCCATCATTAAATCAGGCTTAACATAAAAGGCAGAGCTTTGCAGCCAGCAGGGGTTGGATGCAGGGAGCTCAAGGCTGGATTCACTGCCTATGATCCAAAGATACAAAGTTCCAAGTTCCAAGGTGTAGGTTTCGTGCATGATCCGCTGGTGGTTTAGAGCCAATGCTATGCATTTTTACATGCACTCCTATTTTCTACATTAGTTTTCAAAAATGGCATCTATGAAATGTCGTTGAGGATAAATATTTGAAGTGTGATTTTTTTTTGCACTGGGGATTGACCAAGGGCTTTTGCACTGAGCTACATCTCCAGCCCTTTCTGAAAAAAAAATTTTTTTAATGTATTTATTTCTTTGCAGTTCTGGGAAAGAACCGTGGGCCATCACACTAACTAAGCCATCATCCCAGTGGAAACCTGGGAGGCTGAGGAACGGTGAAAGTTCAAGCACAGTCTGGGCAGCTTAGGGATTTAGTGAGACTCTGTTATAAAATAAAAAGTAGAAAGGGCTGAGGATACAGCTCAGTGTGGCGGTCCCTGTGACACAGGAGATTAGGGAGCCGCGAACTGGCTGGGGAAGTGGGCTGACCTTTTAATTACAATGTTCCAGGACACATGGGCACAGCAGCCCCCACAACCCTGCACATGGACCCCGCTTTCTATCAGAAATCGCTATGTCCAGTCCTTCTCGCCAGACCTTGAGCAGGTTTCCCATAGGACGCTGGACCTGATGTCAGCCTACGGAGCGGGGGAGACACGAGGCCGCTGGCCACTGAGCCGTGGGCGGCTGCGTCCTTTCACGGGGGTCTGCTCCCAGGCTGCAGGGTGCACTTCTTTTCCTACTGTTTCTTGGCCCAAACTCACTCTGCAGAGCTCGTTTCTTTTCTAAACTTTAGTAAACGTGAAACCTTGCTACCGTTTGCTCTTATCCTGACCTATTCTTTGTTTAGGACAGAAAGAATCTAAAAACCACCTCTAGCAGGAAACTGCAGCACCCTATAACCCAGAAGGCACTTGGTTCAGTATTTAGTGTGGAAAAAAAAAAAAAAAAGTGGAAAAAAATAACAAAAAGAAAAAGCCAACAACAACAACCAAGAAAGAAAAGTTGGCATGATCTGGTAACCAGCGAACAGAAGGTAACATGAACTTAGGTCGCTGCTGGTGAAAGCTTGTGTTAGGAAGGAAATGCAACCTCAGCTATTCATAAGTACCCAGCAGCTAGGAACTCTCCCACAAGATCACCGGGCAAAAGGAAACTTTCAGTCAGGCTTGTGGTCCACACTTGAGATCCCAGTATATGCTTGTAATCCTAGCACTCAGGAAGCTGAAGCAGGAGGATCACAAGTTGAAGCCCAGCACGAGTAATTTAAAACCTTCTTTTAAAAAAATGTAAAAAGCCCTGAGGTCATAGCTCACTGGTAGGCTGGCCACAGTTCCATCCTCAGTACTAAATGGAAAGAAAGAAAGAGAAAAGAAAGAGAAAAAGAAAGGGCTAGGTTTAGTTAAGCCAGGTGTGGTGGCTTACACTTGTAATCCTAGCACTAAGGAGGCTGAGGCAGGAGGATCACCAAAAGTTCAAGGCCAGTTTGGGCTACATAGTGAGTTCAAGGCTAGCCTGAATCTCATAGTGAGGCTCTGTCTCAAAAGAAAATCAGAAAGAAAGAAAGAAAGAAAGAAAGAAAGAAAGAAAGAAAGAAAGAAAGAAAGAAAGAAAGAAAGAAAGAAAGAGGGAGGGAGGGAGGGAGGGAGAGAAGGAGAGAGGGAGGGAGGAAGGGAGAGAAAGAGAGAAAGTGAAAGAAAAAAAGCAAAAGCAAGGAAGGATGTAAGAAAAGTATATAACTGAAACCATTCAAACAATTTTCTTTGGCTTCCTCATTTCCACCATCAGTATTAGACTGAGAGGTCTGTTCTTAGAACACTGATGTTCTTTCACACTGGTGTTCTTCAACTCATGAACTTCTCTATCTCTCTCCCCCTCCCTCTCTCTGTTTGTTTTGAGATGGGTTTCAATGCATAATAACCACTTGCCTTTAAACTCAGTTTCCTATAAATTAGCTAAATAATTTCCTTTAAACCCTCCATCCATGAAGCAATCTGTTTAGAAGCAGTCTCTGTGCTTTGCTTATCTGTATGAACCCAAAAGAAGAAAGCGGGTTGCTCTTCTAAGGAAGATCACAGCTTTGAGCACGGTCTGGGAATCTTAGCCAGGTGCTCCCTGTAAATACAATAAAAAGGGCTGGGGGTTGAGCTCAGTGGTGAAGCACTTGTCCACATGTGTAGGACCTAGGTTCTCTCCCCAGTAAAACCCAGCCCCAAAAAAACAATAAAAAGAGAAAATCAGTGTATTTTAACTTGTACATAGTGAGATTCCATTAAGAGCACCCACGGCCAATTTCATGACCTCAGCACCTATTTCTCCCTGAACTTTAATCCTATTTCGCTACACAAAAGCCTTGACCTAAGACTTAAGGATCAAGCGCTCCTTCAGGAGGCCCTGTTTTCCAATGCGAGTGGGCGCAGGCTCCACAGTCGTGTACCTCAACACTTGTGGACCACTGGGTATATGGAGATTTCTGCTCTGTTTTCATTGGGGATGACATCACTGTCTTCACAACATTGTTCTAACTCTGGATTTTTGATAATTTTCATTTAGCCAAAGATCCCCTGACCACAATATTTCAGGTTTGATTTTTTTGTATCCAGTGTCAGGAACAGAAGAAGCATCTCCCGCCTCACACCCCGGCCTGTCATGGTCACATACAAGTGAAACTCAGCCAGTGGTATGGAGGGAACCAGGGAATGAGTCCTTTATTTCAACCTGCTCCTAATTCTTGCCTTTCTAAACAAGACATTTGGTCTACTCAGCTTATCTGGAGAAAGCTGAAAACGAGCCAGGATTAACTGGGTACTAAATAATGTACAATTGAGAGAAGGGCTATACAAAGCATGTGTGAAAATGGTCAAAATATGCTACGTATATGTAGAAATCTGCCAAAATGAAACACATTAGTCGATATAACCAATAAAAAATGAAGAAGAACAAAAGAGGGAAGAAAATATAAAGGTCTTAAAACTACGTATCTATAAATCTATATATTTATATTCTTGCAGTAATAAAGATATTTACCTCATGCTACGCTGGGAACTTTCCAAGTCAGCACCCTTTCTCCTTTAATGGAGCTGCTGTGCAAAGGGAGGATGTGGGAGGATTTTGAAAAAAAATCAGGCCATTTCTTCTCCTTTTTTTTAAAAACAGGGTCTCACTATGTAGTTCAGGCTGACCTCAAACTCACAGCAATCCTCCCGCCTCAGCCTTCCAAGTGCTGGGATTATAGGCGTGTGCCATCACACCCAGCCCCTTAAATTTTTTGTTTTTAAATCAGGCAATTTCAGACCCTGCTACCCTGCGAGGCCTCTGTCTGGTGACTGAAGAGCCCAGTCTTTCTGTCTAGGGCTCACACTCCCCATGGCACAGAGTTGCATAAAAGAGGAAAGCGTCATGAAAGAGAGGATCGATGTGTCCTGGGGAAGGTGACATTGCAAGAAGTGCACCATTAACTCCCGGAGGTCTCAGCAGGTGGGAAGCAGAACGGTGAATATGTGGGCAAGAATGGGACCACTCACCAGGGCACAGAAAGATTCCCCCATGCTACCCAACTTTCCCTTCAAGAACACACTCCCAACGTAATATTTTTCCACTCAACCCCACTCCTAAATTTCCAGCAGACCCCAGCAGTGCCATCAATGGGAGGCCAATTCCTTAGTACGTGAGCTTTTGGGGGGACTCATGAGCTCTAAGCCATAACATCTGCCCTCAAGTAGCATATGATCCAGCGTCAGAGAAAGAGATGAATAGGAAATTATGTGTAAAATCTACATATACATGATGATATCAACAAGAAAAAACAAAACAAAGATTCCCCCAGGCTGGTTGTGTAGTTCAGTGGTGCCGCACTTGTCAAGGTGAGGCTCAGGATTTCATCACCAGCACCACAAAAAAAGAAAAGGAAAAGCTGCTGCCTCCCTCTGGTACCCTAGGCTGCAGGAAGAAGAAAATTAGTGCAGAAACCACTCATGATATGGATTTGTTTTTTCCAAATAAATAAAGCACTTGGTTCTCAATGTTTTTTGGGGTTTTTTTTTTTTTGTTTTTTTGGTTTTTTTTATGTGGGTACCCGGGGTCGAACTTAGGACCTCATGTTTGCCAGCAGGCGTTTGTGCCACTGAGCGATATCACCGGCCCTTTTTTCCTTTTTTATGTGGGTGCCGGGAGTCAAACTCAGGACCTTGTGCTTGCCAGGCAGGTGCTTATGCCTGCTGAACTATCTCACCGGCGGTTCTCAATGTTTTAAATTGCAGTGGACTAAATAAACATTAGCTTTGATATTTTTCATTTTCCTCAATATATTTGCTTTGTTTGTTGATTTGTTTTGGTTTTTTTGAGACAGGGTCTTGCTATGTAGTCCAGGCTGGCCTTGAACTCAAGGCGATCCTCCTGCCTCGATCCTCCATCCATGATGACCTTACCATGGGTTGCAGCAGGAGATTTGGGGTCACACTGATGACAGAGCCGCTGTGCCAAAGCCCACTCCCTCTTATTCCACACTGCAAAGCTGGGCATGCCACCATGCCCAGCTGCTTTGCTTTTGAACAGGGTCTTGCTGTGCATCTCTGGTGGGCTTGAACTTGCTGTATAGCCCAAGCTGTCCCGAACGCTTAATTCTCCCTCAGCCTCCCATGTGTTGGAATTCTGGGTGTGCAACAACAGGCCTGATTGACTTCCCCAAATGTTAAAAATGGAGTTCTTGCTATTTTGACCAAAATATTTTATTCATTTTGCTTTTGTTGTTTTGTTTGTTGTTGTTGATGCTGCTGCTGCTGTTGTTGTTTGAGGCAGGGTCTCACTATGTGGCTCTGGCTGGCCTCAAACTTGCAGCAATCCTCCTGCCTCAACCTCAAAATGCTTAGATTGCAAGCATACGCCACCACTCCTGGCTTGTCCAAATACAAGTCACAGCATAATCATGATTTTCCCCATGGATTACTAAGATTTCCCTGCAGTTTCAGGTTGCACAGTCGTTTTTACCATCCTGACTAGTGTTACAAGCCAAGTCTGTCTTTCTTGAATTTGTCCTTAGGACCGTGCACTGCTGTTCTGTCCTCCTGAATGGAATGCAGGGCCCGTGCATATGGCATAAACTGAGGGCAGGTCCACGCCACATTCATTCCTGGCCTCCCCAGGACCCAGAATAGCAGTAGCTCCTTTCCATGCACTCAGGAAACATGTTCGGATGAATCAGGAGAGGGGAGGGAGGGGAAGGTGTTGGGTGTATCAAATACTCCAGAATCTTCCCCATGGTCCTGTCTACAGAGTGTCCCCTTCCTATGCCTGTAGCCAGTCCTACATACTGTACATTTGAGGATTTTCCCAGCTAAGAATCTTTGTGTTCCTTCTACACCCCACATGAAAGTGTGGGGCAGCCTGCTGGCCCTTGCTTCATCCATCCACGATGACCTTACTACCATGGGTTGCAGCAGGAGATTTGGGGTCATACTGATGACAGAGCTGCTGTGCCAAAGCCCACTCCCTCTTATTCCACATTGCAAAGCACAGTTCTCACAGTGAAAAGAGGCTGAGAAGTGAGGGTGCAGAACCACTAAACTGCCAATAAGCATCCCTTTCCCCTGGTCAAAATGTCAAAGAGGGGACCCTTGTTCCCTCTGAAACTTGCTATACATTATATATATATATATATATATATATATATATATATATATATATTTTTTTTTTTTTTTTTTTTTTTTTTTTTTTTTGTAGACAAGGTCTCACTTTGTAGTGCAGGTTGGCCTCAAACTCACAATGTACCTCAGGCTGGCCTCAAACTCCATTCTCCTGCCTGTCTCCTGAGTGCTGGGATTACAGACCCGCACCGCCATTCCCAGAAGCCTCCCATATATGCATCCTGATTGCATGCTTGTCCATCTCACTTTCTCCTGAGATTCTCCATTGGCCTGTTTCTGTGTTTGGTGACAGCCACTGGAAACTCATGCAAACCATGTCCTTGCAAAATGACAACTCCAAATCCCCTTTCTAAACTTGCTTTTTGAGTCAATCTATATATTTCAGACTGGCCTTGAACTCACTATGTACCCATGCTGGCCTCGAACTGATGGCATTCCTCCTGTCTCAGCCTCCCCAGTGCTGGGATTACAGGTGCACATCACTGTGGCCAGCTAGTGTCCTTCGTGTAGGGTAAGTTACTAGTGAATCTGAAGTGGTATCAGGCCTCCTGAACAGAGGAACAAGGACAGTTCCTAAAAAGTTGAAGAGCAGAAATTATTTCAAAGTAGGAAGAAATCTGATTTAGAAGAAGAAGAGAAGGAGGAGGAGCAGGAATAGGAGGAAGAGGAGGAGGAGGAGGAGGAGGAAGATGACGATGATGATTTAATCCATCCCAAGTGGAAACTTGTCAGTTCAAAGGTTGAGTCAACAGATCTCGAGATGTAACAAGGTGTAGTGACACATGCCTGTAATCCCAGAACTCTGGGAGGTTGAAGCAGGAGGATGGCAAGCTCAGCCTGGGCAACAGCAAGACCACCTCTGGGTAATTCAGCAAGACCCTCGCTCAGAAATTAAAAAAGAAAAGGGCTGAGAATGTAACTCAATACTTCATCCCATGCCATGTGCACCAAAATACCAGTGCAGAATTTGGGGAGAATTCCTTGGTTCCTGATAATAACAATGGAAGGGTATCCCCGCATGGCGGTCATGCTCCCAGTTCCAGCAGAGGGGCCAGCTGATGCTTATAGGATACAGAGTGGGAGGGAGAGGGACAGAGCTACGTGGTCAGCTAAGGCTCACAGAAGTAACCAGAAAGACAGAAATATTGTAAAGCTCCCAAGCAAGGGCCCAGGGCAGATTCTTTAGATCCTGACTGGGATTCTGAACTCGAGAACGGATGACCTGTTCTCCAGAACTGCTTGGAAGAATGCACTGACCTGGACAGCAAACGAAGACTATGAGGAAAACGAACGATCAGAATATAGCAGAAATATCCCCCATTTTCCAAGCTTCTGGTTGGACCCACAGAGTCACACTGGCACCCTGAATCAGACAGAAAACCCTGTGGTTTATAAAATCTGAACTTGGTTGGTGCTCTCCCCTCGGACAGCCGTGTGTCCCCTAAGCAACCAGACTTGTGTTAGGGCAGAGACGAGTGTCTCCTTGTCTCATGGGGGAAGAGAGGAAGAGAGTGGTTTTTTGTTTTGTTTTGGTTTGGTTTTTCTTTTTAGTGATACAAATGATTGAACCCAGGGCCTTTTCACTGAGCTACCACCCCACACCTTTTCTTTTCAATTTTGAAACCTGTTCTCATTAGACCTGAAAATTTGAAATCTTTCCACTGAAATTTGCAATCTTTTCTTTTCACCCTCCTAGAGTGCTGTGATTAAAGTTTGCACCACCAGTCCACTGTTTTTCAGTGTTTCTCTGTAGAGAGCTCTCTGTTGGGACAGGGGAGGTAGGATGGATGGAGTTTGGCATGGGTAGGCCATGGGAAAGAAGAAGCCCCTCCTTGCCACCCCCTTTCCCTGATGGCTGTCCCCTCCCCAGCCTGGTCCCCTCATCCCTTCTTACGTTTGGTATTGAGCCTTCCCCGGCTGCACCCTTCTGTCTTTTGTATGGACAGTTCCCCTTCAGTCCCATCACCCTACATACATGCACCGAGCCAGGGCCAAGTTTAAACTTCCATAAAAGTTGTAAGTGAAATTTTATCCCTGTGCCCTTTTCTCTGCATTCCCCACCTTAGGCCCTAACCCAGAACCCCCTCCCTCCTCTCTTCTTTGGCTGCTGTAATTATCTGGGGTTTGTACTGTACATATCTAGGGTGGGGCTGGGGCTGGGGCAGCCCCTATACAGAGCTTCCTGGCCCACTCCCCCTGCCCTCCACTTCCCTCCCCACCACCACCTTAGGGGTAGGAGATGCTCTTCCTACCCATTTTATTTGGTTTTCTCTTTCTCTTTCCCCACCCCACACCCAGACTTCTCTATCCTCAACCACTGCTCCCTTTCTCACTAGCAGCCCCATTTCCTTTTCTTCTGGAGAGAGCGATGAAATAAAAATCGTGGTTAAGAAACAGATATTGTTCTTTAAAAAAAAAAATAGGAAAGTTTGCACCAGTATACCTGGCTGGAGAGTGTTGGATTTTTAACTTCTCAAATTTAGCTCACTCCAAAATGATGGCCAACAGCCTGGACTACATAGTGAGTTCAAGGCCAGCCTGAACTACACAGCAAGACCCTGTCTCAAAAAAAAAAAAAAAAAAAGCCAACAACAACAAATGGCCTAGCCTACCTCCTTGGGTCCTATTGAAGCTAGGGTCTTGCACAAACTTTTTAAGTGTAAACTTCTGCAATTTTCTTTTTTAAATTTTTGAAGTACGGGGGGTTAAAACTAGGGCCTTCACTCTGAGCTATGTCCTCAGCATTTTATTCAATTTTTTAAAATTTTGCAACAGCATTTCATCAAGTCACCAAGTTGTCCAGAATGGGCTTAAACCTTCCATTCTCCCCTCTCAGTCTCTCAGGGCGCTGGGATACAGGCTGGCACCCCCATCCCGAAGGGCTGCAATCTTCCACATTCTCCCAACTATCGAGTCTGTCAGTCACTTCTTCCTAATAGTATGGCTCTTGAGCTATGTGGGGGTCCTCTGAGCACCTCACTTGAGGAAGTCCACCAATTCTTTGCTTCAAGAATTGCAAGTTTCTCTGCCTGGTCGGTTGTGAGCCTGATATTTGAGGTGCTAAATGAAAACCATGGACACTGGGCATGGTGTTGTATGCCAGTAATGCCAGCACTTGGGAGGGTGAGGCAGGAGGATCATCCTGAGTTCAAGGTCAAGCTGGACTACACAGAGAGACCCTGTCTCAAAAGACCACCCCCCAAAAAAAGCAAGCTATGAGCACCGTTGCTGTTTTTTTTTTTTTTTTTTTTTTTTTTTTTTTTTGTGGGTACCGGGGGGTCGACCTCAGGACCTCGCGCGCCAACAGGCACCCGTGCCGCTGAGCGATATCACCGGCCCCTTTTTCATATGTGGGATCCGGGAGTCGAACTCGGGCCCTCGCGCTTGCAAGGCAGGCGCTTAAGCCGCTGAGCCATCTCACCGGCCCCGTTGCTGTTTTAATGAATGTTAATAAACCGAAATGTTCATGATTTCCATCATTGGTAATCTCACTCTCCTGCTCAGATTCATAAAACAATTGGCAGGGAGTTAAAATCTGTGTTGAGCAAATTCTAGTTTAACTGACTTTTATGTAAAGGGCATTTATACAAGGCTGGGGAGGTGGTACACACCTGTAATCCCCGCACTGTGGAGGCTGAAGCAGGATTACCATGAGTTCAAGGCCAGCCTGGGCTGCATAGCTAGACCCTGCCTCAAAAAAAAAGTTTACTATACCTCATATGGAAACAGAAGCATTAAGTTCTATTTATGTCTGATGGTGGCTCCTGATCAGACATTGCCAGAGGGCTTGGGCCTAAGAGAGGGCTCCTTTACCTGCATCTATGTCCACTGTTACATCAGACCAGAGGGGGAAGTTAATTCCCACGGGGGCTGACTGCTGCCCATGAAATGCCCGTCAGAAGAAGGAAAAGGTTTCCCAGCCTTAGCCATGATCATTACAGGCTCACACGCCTCTGACCCATGTTTCTTTCTCTACAACATCCCGTGCCCACAGCTTCTGCCTCAGAGGTTCTTAGTCTTGGAAAAATCTGACTCCCTGCCTCTAGCTGGCAATGCTGCCCTCTCAGCTCTAGCCCAGCTCACATTCTTAGATTTCATCCTCTCAAGCCAGTTCACTGAGCTGATCCCCGCTGAACCACCTTCTCCCTTCTGGGGCACCAAAGACCAAGTGTCCCTCCCTGCCCTCAGGGGTAGTGTTGGGTTAAAGAGTCTCTGCTGGGGCTTTGTGGCACTCTCTGGATTTTCAAATTCCATCTACACAAAGTTCTAGATCCCTCAAAAGGACCCCAGGTATTTTAGATTATTTGAGACTTTCACAGGGTCCCACTGAGGACAGTGTGCCTCAGTGGCCTGGCCTCCTCACTTCTCATTCTAATTTGGCCTGATTCCCTTCAAAAGAGTCTTCACCGAAGTCTTTTCTCCCCAGCATTGCAGGGGAGAACCTGGGCCTTCACAAAAAGCTATATCCACAGCCCTTATCTTTTCTATTTTAAAACAGGGTCTCACTAAATTGTTAAATTGCCCAGGCTGGGCTTGATCTTGGAATCTTCCTGCCTCTGCCTCCCAGAGTGCTGGGATTACAGGCAGGTGCCACCAAGCCTGGCTATCACTTGAGTCTTGAAGACCAGCCTCACCCTAGGAGGTCCCTGTCCTCCCTGAGTGGGCACATGATCAGCTGTCAGGAAGCACAGCACCCAAGGTGCCGCTCATACATGGAGACTGTGGCTGTATTTACCCCGAGGATGACACCGCCGACTTCACGCAGTTGTTCTAACTCTGAAATATTTTGATAATTTGTACGTGGCCAAAGATCTTTAGCCACAGTTTTTTCTGGGTTATTTTCTATCCACTTTCAGGAGCAGATAACACCCTGCACTGTCACACACAGAGCTATGATGCTCACGTGTGAGTAAAACTCGACCGTGGTGTGGAGTCCTTCAGTGCACGGGTCCTGGATTTACAAACCAGTCTTAATTCTTGATCCTCTCTATATATTAATCTGGTAGAAACTGGAAACCAGTCAGGATTACACCTGTAATCCCAGCCCTTGGGAGGCTGAGGCAGGAGGATCACCATGAGTTTGAGGCCAGCCTGCGCTACATAGTGAGTTCAAGGCCAGCCTGAACTACATAGTGAGACCATGTCACAAAAAACAAACAAGCAAGCAAGCAAACTGTGTGAAGGTTCAGAAATCAACACTGATTGGAAAATAGTATCTGAAAAGGGAGATAGGATCACATAGGTCAATAAAATCTTTAGTTGTTGTTTTGTACATTTTTTTTTTTTTTTTTGCAACAAGGCCCTGCTATGTGGTTTAGGCTGGCCTTGAACTCAGGGCGATCCTCCTGTCTCAGCCCACCCGTTGCTGGGATCACAGGTGTGGGCCACCACACGTGGCTCCGAAGGTCAGTAAAAGCTTCTGAGGAGCCTTCCAGGAGCATGGGGCCTGGAATCTGCTGCCTGGTTTCCTGGGATCCCTGAACACCTGGCCAATCTCATCCAGCCCTGGTGAGTCACCGCCCTGCTAAGGACACTCATCTGGTCTGCCCTCAGCAGTCTCCCCTGGTGACCTGCAGCCCTGTATGCCATGAATTGTCCTTTTTTTCTAGATTTAGATGAATCAATGTTAAGACTGATTTTGCCTCAAAATGTAGTTTTCCTTTCATCTGAAATAGTTTGATTTCTGGTGTAAAATTTCTATTTTTTTCTTTGTGAGTTTTTGAGACAGGGTCTCACTGTGTAGTTTAGGCTGGCCTTGAACTCATTCTGTAGGCCCAGCTGGCCTCAAACTCACAGCAATGGGCCTGCCTCAGCCTCCTAAACACTGGGATTACAGGCATGCTCCACCATACCTGGCCATTATCCATTTTTTTTTTTTTTTTTTTTTTTTTTTTTGAGACAAAGTTTCGCTATGCAGTTCAGGCTGGCCTTGAATTCACTTTGTAGCACAGTCTGGCCTCAAACTCCTGAGTGCTGGGATTACAGGTGTGCACCACCACCCCTGATTTATCTGCTATTTTTAAATTTGTTACTTTTTTATTATTTTGTGGCTCTGGGATTTAAATCTAGGGCATTTGCACTGAGCTATATCTTAGATCATTTGTTCTTTTTTTATTGTTTTTTTGAGACAGATTCTAACTGTGTAGTTCAGGCTGACATCAATTGCAGTGATCCTCCTGCCTCAGCATCCCAAGTGCTGGGATTACAGGAATATGCAACCAAGCCTGGCCTATCATGTTTTATTTTGAAACAAGTTCTCACTCAGATGCTCTGTGACTCAGGCTGAGCTCAAACTTTCAATCCTCCTGCCTCAGCATCCCAGAGTCCTGGAATTAGAGGTGTGCCATTTTTTAGTTTGAGAAGGTTCTCACTTAGCCACCATGTTCCCTTAGCTGGATAAAAATTTCATTACATCCCCAGCTGTGTGTGTGTGTGTGTGTGTGTGTGTGAGAAAAGGTCTCACTAAGTCACCAAGGTTCCTAGGCTGGGCTGGAAGTTGTGATCATCCTGCCTCAGCCTCCAAGGGTGTGGGAGTAAAGATCCATGCAATACTACTCACGGGCCACAGCTCTTAAAATACTTTCTGTTCTGTAGAAGTACTGATCATCAACTTTGTGGTTTTATGAATGGATAAGTTAGATGTTGCTTTTCACAAAAAGCTGGAAACATTCTATGTAGTATTTTTTAAAGTGGGTCTGTTTCATCCTCATTTCCATCCCAAAGTGGTAAATTTCAGATGTGTGAGAAGAATGTGTGGGAACCCACATCTCAGCATTTTCTATCCTAACTTTAAGATGATCTGTAATATTGTTACAGGGATTTCACTATTGCTTACTAAAAGTCATTTAGTGGTGCGTGAGTTGGGCAGTGACCTGGGAGGGAGGAGTTGAAGAAAGGGAATTATTTTCCTGTAGTCCCTGAAGTCTGAAGTAAACAGATTATATCCTCCCCAACTTATATCTGATGGCTCTGTGAAAAATTATCACGCACGGGGATGACAACGCCTACACAGTCTCGGGAGCTGTAGAGTGAGATCTCTGGCTCAGTCACAGCACACAAGTACTCAGAGCAAGATATCATGGAATTTAATACTTTTTGGTTTGTTTTTCTTTTTGTTTGAGATAGGGTCTTACTATGTATTTTTGACTAGGCTAGCCTTGAACTCACTAAGTAGCCCAGGCTGGCCTTGAACTCATCCTTCCCCATCCTCTAGAGTGCTGGGATTAGAGGCGTGGCCACCACACCTGGCTGACATCAGGAAATGTCCAGGGGCAACACCAAGGTTTGCCTAAGTCAATTCTGGTGTTAACCATACAGGCCCATGACCTACTAAGCGAGATTCTAACAGGTCATCTGGACTTCCAGGTGAGGAACTGAAGGAGGTTAAATTACCTGCCCAAGTCCCCACAATTCCCTGAGGGCAGGCAGCAGGGGAGAAGGTGGGGAGGAGAGGAAGTCATTATAATGCATCTCTCTCCAATTCTCCCCTGCCTCCCTCCACCTAGGTGTTTCAGTCCCTCTCTCATCCATCCCTCACCCTGCCCCTGCTTGCCTCACCCTCAGCACTTCACCTTCCACCTGCATCTCTAAAGCCCAAAGTCTGTGAGTCCTAGTTGCCCCCTAGTGGACACTGAGTGTGGGTGACAGAGGAGACACTGGGAAAGGGTGTGTGATGACTGGGGTATAGCAGTGTGCTGGGTCCCACTGGGACATAGAAAGTTAGGCGTCAGAGCAGAGGTCACTCGTTTATTTTGCAGCAAGGCTCAATAGGACCAGTCTATCCTGGGGGTCGGGATGGTGTGGGCAGTAACAGTGGAGACAAATCCTCCCAAGCTGAGGTGGAGAAACGGAGGACAGCAGAGAGTAAAGAACATTGCAGAATCATAGATGCTTAGAAGTCTGCCCACCAAATGCTCAATCCAAGCTGGAAACCACAGGAGAACCTCCTTTAAAGAATCAGTCTGGAAGAGATACATTTGTAAGCCCCATTCACAGACAGAGATATCTGAGTTCGAACAATTTGGCCAAAGTCACATGTAAAGTCGGGGCAGAGTTGAATTCAGTAACACCTGTTCAGCAAATTTCCATGATCCATATTACACCCTTCTCTCCAATGTCTTCTCCAAACACTTCCTGTCTCCAAACACTTCCTGTCTCCAAACACCTCCAAAGCTCATTTACCTGTAAAATACTACTTCTACCCTATTTTTCACTCCCCAGATCCACCAGGTTCAGATTCATGTATTTTTATCCAACAAGTGGATTCACAGCCTAAGAAGTTCCCAAGCCAGTGGTTCACACTTCTGAGTGGTTACCCCACTGAGTCTGTTTGCACCGCCAGCTGATGGATGACCCAGGGAAGCGATGGGGTAGGCAGACAGATCAGCTCTGTCTCTACTTCTGCCAGCTGGAGGGTGGGAGGAGAATCCAGCATGTTACCATTGTCTGGGATGAAACCTTACGGCATTTATTTCATAGTCTCCTTAATTTTTCTTAGACATGTGCATTGTGGGAAATGAGAAGTTAGAGACATTGGGCCATATGAATTTTATTTATTTATTTTTTGGGGGGTTTTGTGGCCATGGTGTGAGGATCAGAAATTTTTTTCCCTATAAATAGTGGGAGCATGTTTTACATTCCTTGGTTCCCAGTTCCCAGCGGGTCCAGAGTTCAGGGTGCTGCAGTTGGAAATGGATGTGTTGGTCGTCACCTGGCTTCCCGTGGGTGTTATGAGACACTCATCGTGGTGTTATCAGAGGTAATGACCTGGAGCCACACCCATAGCAGAGACTTCGGGTAAACTGAGGACTCTACCTTTGTCAGAGCAGGGATTTTGGCTGAAACTAGGTTTACTGATGGGTGTGCAGAATGGGGTGTATCAGCTTTTCCTGAAAGGATGTCTCTTTCTGGATGTTTCCCCAGGATCCTGGGCCTTCCAGATTCACCAGGATGAGCACCCAGTCCCCACCTACACTCCTGCAGCTGACAGTGCAGAATCTGTTAAGAGACAAGAGCTTGGCCATGGAGGCTGTGGAAGATTTGCCAGGGGAGCTCTTCCCACCAGTGTTCATGGAGGCCTTCACCAGGGGACACACTGAGATCCTGAAGGTCATGGTGCTGTCCTGGCTCTTTCCCTGTCTACCCCTGAGAGCACTGATGAACAGGAGGAAACCAGGGACATCACAAATTCAGCTGAATGTTGTGCATCTGGAGAAGAGGAACCTACAGATCTTACAAGCTGTGCTAGATGGGCTCTATGTATGTCTGACCCAAAAGGTTTGCCCCACATGAGGGTGACTCAGGTATCCTGGAAGCAGGGCCAAGGGTTGAGTAAGAAACAGCAACTGTCAGGCAGAGTGGGAACTAGTGGTTGGAGAACAGGCTTCTGATGGTGACTGCCAGGAGGATTAGAGAAGCCTTCAGCATTGCTGAGCCCACTGGAAACTGACTGCCAGGTGGGGAGGACTGCAAATGGGAGAGGCAGAAATGCAAGGACCAATAAGTACCTGTCTCCTCTCACAGCCTATCAGTAGGGACTGGCCTGGATCCAAGGGGGAAAGGGAAAGGGGAAAAGTACCCCCACAGAAGGAGTGAAGATGGCAACTGATGTCTGGATGAGTAAAGCACAGCAGAAAAGTGTGTCCCAGCCTAAATTCTCAGACTCCTTCCCAGTTCACCCACAGGAGGCTGAAATTGCAAGTGCTAAATAGGCGGGATGTGCACCACAACTTCTGGAGAGTCTGGGCTGGAAAGCAGTTGGAAGCCTGCTCCTCAGAAGCAATGAAGAGGCAAAAAACAGAGAACAGTGAGCCAAGGGCAGAAGAAAAGCAGCCACTCAAGGTGATTTTAGACCTGTGGCTCTGTCAGAGCCCGAGTCTATTCCCATCCTACCTCCTCAAGTGGGTCCAGGAGAAGAAAGGTTTGGTGCAGCTCAGTTCTACAGAGCTGCGCGTTAAAGCCACATACACTCAAAGTATCACGGAGGTCCTGCAAATGCTGAACCTTGGTTCTGTGCAGGAGGTGGATGTGGGTCTCTGTTGGACACTCTCCACCCTGGCTCATTTTGTGCCTTACCTGGGCCAGATGCAAAATCTCCACAAACTAATTCTCTCTCGCATCTCTGTGCCTGCCATCATTTCCCCAGGGAAGAGAGAACAGTTGGTCACCCAAATCACCTCTCAATTTCTTTTTTTTTTTTTTTTTTTTTTTTTTTTGTGGGTACCGGGGGTCGACCTCAGGACCTCGTGCGCCAGCAGGCGCCCGTGCCACTGAGCGATATCACCGGCCCTTTTTTCGTATGTGAGTTCCGGGAGTCGAACTCGGGCCCTCGCGCTTGCCAGCAGGCTCACCAGCCCACCTCTCAATTTCTTAAGCTTCAGTGCCTGCAGGAGGTTTATGCGGACTCTGTCTCCTTCCTGGAAGGCCACCTGGACCAGGTGCTCAGGTAAGATGTGAAGCTCTCTCTGCAGAGTCAGAAGAAAGATTAGTGAACATGGACAGTGTGTCACCCACAGGAGATGTGACAGAGATCAAACACTAGAATATCGACACATGGCATTTTTCACTCCTCAGTCCTACAGGAAGGTGTCACATAGCCACTATAGTGAAGGAACCAGACCAGAAAGGGCCACTGCTAGAATGCCAAAAGCAAGTGTTCAAATGCAGTGAGGGCAGGTGTGTGATTTCTTCCTTAGGAAGCTCGTCTAGAGTAAGGTGCTGAGAAACAGACAAGGCAGAGATCACTGAAGGAAGATAAGGGCTCACACCTCACATTCAGTGTGTGAGCTTCTCACTCAGGAGGTGTGTGAGAGACTGGGAGCCTGTCCCTCTGTCCCCCACCGGGAGAGGCTGCTGCTGCCTCCAGCAGGACTGCAGAACCTCAGCTAGATGTTATCCCGATTTCCTCTTGCCCCTCATTCATCCCAGATGTCACTCACTATCTCCTCCATTCCTTCTCTGCTGTCATTTTCTCCTTGACCTTTTGCCCTTGGATCCAGCCAGTCCCTACTCCTAGTGCCTGTGAGAGGAGACAGGTACTTACTGCTCCTTACACTGCGACCTCCCCCATTGGCTGTCCCCTCCATCCAGCAGCCAATGCCTAGAAGGCTGAGCAACGCCCAAGGCTTCTCCAGTCCTCCTGGCAGTCCTAATCAGAAGCCCCTGATCCAGCGTGGGGCGATGACCAGATAAGAAGCGCAGGACTCTGAAGTGGGTGGCAAGGAGCAAGAGTCCAGAACTCGGGGCAGGGATGCGGACTATGCTGACAGCCTTTCTGGCCGCCCCAGTGGATGTGGCTGGGTCTTATCTCATTTGTCTTTCCAGCCTGTCTCCTGCTGCCCTCATTAGAAAAGATTTCTGGTTTTCTGCTTGGGGGTGAAGGGGACTGTAGAATTTGGGCACTTGGCCAGTCACACAAGTGTCATCCACCTCAGCCTAAGTTGGGGTTCTCAAGTGACATTTAGTCCACCTTGTACTTATTCCTCACCACCATTTATTTTTGTTTTGTTTTAAGAATTTTTTATTGGTACAATTTAGATATACATTACAACATTCATTATAGGGAATTTGTACCCGTACATGATATATCATGCTTCTTTTTTTCCTATTCCCCTCCCCTCCCTTTGACCTCTCTCTCTTCCCCTCATTTTCTTTCTTCTTTTTTTTTTTTTTTTTTTTTGAGACAGAGTCTCGCTATGTAGTCCAGGCTGGCCTTGAACTCACTATGTAGCTCAGGCTGGCCTCAAACTCATGGCAATCCTCCTGCCTCAGCCTTCCGAGTGCTGGGATTACAGGCGTGCACCACCACAGCCAGGCCCCCTCATTTTCAAAACCTTTGCTTCCATTTTTTTCTTTCAATTCTCTTTTTCTTCTCCCTTCCTTCCTTTCCCCCAACCCCTCCCTTTTCCCCTTCTCATTTGAACATTTTTCCCATTTCCCAATATCTATGATACATTTTGGTCTTTATTTACACTTTCAATTTCTCACACCAAAGAAACCATGCAGTATTTAAACATGTGTGTCTGATTTGTTTCACTTAAGAGTATGGTCTCAAGGTGCATCCATTTAGCTAGAAATGTCTCAAGCTTATCCTTCTTTACAGCATAGTAGTAGTCCATTGTATAAAAAAAAGATCTTCTTTATCTATTCATGGGTTGATGGGCATTTGAGCTGTTTTCAACATTCATCTATTATAAACTGTGTCACTATAAACATGGTTGTCAATATATTGCTGTGGTATGATGCTTTTAATTCTTTCGGGAAGATGTGAAGAAAGGGAATAGCTGGGTCAAATGTAACCTATAGTTTTAGTTTTTTGAGAAATCTCCACACTGATTCCTACAATGGTCGCTCCAGTTTCCACTCCCACCAACAGTGGAGAAGGGTTCCTTTTGCCCCACAGCCTCACCAGCATTTGTTATTGGTTGATTTCTTGATAATAGCCATTCCTTTTGTACTGAGATGAAATCTCAGCATTGTTTTAATTTGCATCTCTCAAATGACCAGTGATGTTGAACATTTTTTCAAATATTTATTTCTCATTGCCATTTCTACTTCATCATCTGAGAAGTGTCTGTTCATTTCAGAGACCCATTTTTGGATTGGGTCTTTAAATTTGGGGGGTTTGATTTTCTTGAGTTCTTTATATATACTACATATTAGTGCTTTGAGGAAGAACGGGCAAAAAAATTATCCCACACCGTGGGTTGTCTCTTCACTCTGTGGTTTCTTTTGCTGTGCAAAAGCTTTTCAATAAGATGAGATCCCCTCAGTACCACACACACACAAAAAAGATCAGATCCTAGTTATTGATTCTTTGATATTTCCTGTGTAATCAGGGTTTTGTTCATGAAGTCTTTGCCTGCCCCAATGTCTTCAAGAGTTCTAACTATTCTATCTTCCAGCAGATTTAGTGTTTCTGCTTTAATATTTAGGTCTTTGCTCCATTTCAAGTTTAGTTTAGTGCATGGTGAAAGATATGGCTCTATTTTTAATGTTCAGCATGTGGAAAGCCAGTTTTTCAGCACCATTAAAGAGGTTATCCTTCCAGTGAAGGTGTTTGAGACCTTTGTCAAACATAAGGTGGCTGAGTATGTTTGGAGTTTCTGCATCTTCTTATTTGTTTGATTGATCTTTGGATCCTTTTTTTTTTTTTTTTTTTTTTTTTGTTGCTAGTACCATGCTGGTTTATTTATTTATTTTGCGATAAGGTCTCACTATGTAGCCCAGGCTGTTCTTGAACTCATGGCAATCCTCCTGCCTCAGCCTCCTGAGTGCTGAGATTATAGGCACGTGCCACCATGCCCAGCACCATGCTCTTTTTACCATAGTAGCTTCATAGTACAATTTTAAGTCAAGGAATTGTGATGCCCCCTGCCTTGCCTTGGTTGCCCAGAATTTCTTTTGCTTATCCAAGGTCTCTTCTGGTTCCAAATTAATTTTGGAATTGTTTTCTTTAATTCTGTGAGATATGTTATTGGTATTTTGATTGGGATTGCATTAAATCTATATACCAATTTTGGAAGTACAGCCATTTTCACTACATTGGTTCTTTCTACACAAGAACAGGGATACCTCTCCATTTTCAGATATGCTCTTTGATCTCCATTTTCAGAGTACTATATTACGGTTTGTGTCTGAATGTCCCCCAAAAGCCTCATGTGGTCACGGGGGGTGGGCTTTTTGGAGACTGCTGAATCTAGAGTTTGTGATGGGTTGTATAGTGCTGGGATTGGGAGTGTGAGTGCTACAACCACCCTAGGTGGGTGGCCTGCATACAATATAAGGGAGGAAAAGAGGCTCCCTCCTCCCCTTTCGCTCTTGTTGCTTTTGCTGTCTTCTGCCACCATGAATGGTTGCCCCTCTGTCATGCCACCCTGCCTTGGAGCCACCTGATGTGGACTGAAGCCTCTACAAACTGTGAGATAAATAAAGCTTTCCTTCCTTAACTCTGGGTGTTGGGTATTTTGTCTCAGCAACAAGACAAAACTAAGACATACTGTCATTTTCAATGTACAGGTCTTTTACTTCCTTCTTGACTCCTAGGTATTTCGTTTTCTTGGATGCTACTGTGAAAGGCACTGCTTCCCGAATTTCTCAGTGAGTTTGTTATTTGTGTACAGAAAGGCTATTGATTTTTGAGTGTTGACTTTGTATCCAGTTATGCTACTGAATCTGGTTATTAAATCTGGAAGTCTTTTGATGGATTTTGGTGTATCTTCTATGTAGAGTATCATGTCATCCACAAATGATAATTTAAATTCTTCCTTTCCTATCCTTATTCCTTTTCATTCTTTTGTCTAATTGCTCTGGCTAATGTTTCCAGAACTATACTGAATATGAGTGGTGAAAGTGGACACACTTATCTTGTTCCTGAATTTAGAGTGAAAGCTTTTCAGTTTTTGTCCATTTAGTATGATGTTGGTTTTGTCACAGATGGCTTTTATGAGATTGAGATAAAGACCATCTATTCCAATTTTCTGTAGGGTTTTTATAATGAATGGGTGTTGGACTTTGTCAAAACACTGTTTCTGCATCTACTGAGATGATCATATGTTTTTTGTCCTTAGCTCTGTTAATATAGTATATTACATTTATGGATTTGCATATGTTGAACCGTCCCTGCATCCCTGGAATGAATCCTACTTGGTCATGGTGTATAATCTTCTTCACGATTTGCTGGATTCTGTTTGTGAGCATCTTATTGAGGATTTTTGCACCTATGTTTATTAAGGAGATTGGCCTGTAGTTCTCTTTTTTGGTTGCATCCCTCTTTGGTTTTTGAATCAAGGTAATGCTTGTTTCCAGGAATGAATTTGGGAGTACTGCTTCACTATGAATTTTATTAAAGAGTTTGAGAAGTAGAGGCATTAGGTATTTTCTAAATTTCTTGTAGAATTCAGCAGTGAACCCATCAGGGCCCGGGGTTTTCTTTGTTGGTAGGTTTTTAATTACATCTTCAATTTCATTGACAGATATTGGTTTATTTACAATTTTTATATCTTCTTAATTCAGCTTTGGTAATTCATATTTATCTAGGAATCTATCCATTTCTTGTTTTCCATCTTATTAGAATACAGGTTCTTGTACTCAGGAGGCTGAGGCAGGAGGATCACTGCAAGTTTGAGGCCAGCCTGAGCTACATAGTGAGTTTAAGGTCAGCCTGAACTACATAGCAAGACCCTGTCTCCAACCAGCCAACCGACAGAATACAGGTCTGCAAGTATGTACCGATGGTCTGTATTTCTGCAGAATCTGTTGTGATTTCACCCTTTTCATTCCCAATTGAATGGATGTGAATCTTTTCTTTCCTTGTTTTGAAAAGGTTGGCTAACGCTTTATTTAATATTTCAAAGAGCCAAATCTTTATTCATTGATTCTTTGTATTGTTTTCTTATCATCCATTGCATTAATTTCTGCTCTGATCTTTACAAATTCCTCTCTCATACAGGCTTTTAGCTTGACTTACTCTTCTTTTCCAAGAAACTTGAGGTTCAACATTAGGTTGTTTATTTGAGCTTGCTCTGTTTCTCTGACATGGGAATTCACTGCTATAAGTTTCCCTTGTAGGACTGCTTTCATTGCATCCCATAAGTTCTGGTATGTGTACTGGCATTATTGTTTAATTGTAGAAACTGTCTATTTTTTTCTTTAATTTCATCTGTGACCCATTGGTTGTTCATGATGGTGTTATTTAATTCACATATGAAGTTTTTGTGGTTTCTTTTGCCATTGATTTCCAATTTCATTGTACAATGATCCGATAATACACATGGGATAATTTCAATTCCTTTGCATTTACTTAAGCACATTTTATGATCTAGTACATGGTCTATTCTGGAGAATGTCCCATGTGCAGCTAAGAATGTATATTCCAATGTTGTGGAGTGGAACACTCTATGGACATTTACTAAGTCCATTTGCTCAAAAGCTTGATTCAGTTCTGATATTTCTTTGTTGATTTTTTGTCGGCTTGATCCAGTAGTGAGAGTGCAGTATTGAGGTCTCCAATTACAATTGTATTAGTTCTTATTTGATTTTTCCTGTCCATTAATATGTTTTATATAGTTGGGTGCACTATTTGGTCCATATATATTTATGATTGTTATCTCTTCTTGAATTGATCCCTTTACAAGAACGTAGTGACTTTCTTTGTGTCTTAGTCTCAACTTGAAATCCACTTTGCCTGTAAATAGAATAGCTATCCCTGCTTTTTTCCATGTTCTTGTAGCATGTAGTATTGTTTTCCATTCTTTGACTTTCAGTCTATGAATTTGTTTGATTTAAATGTATTTCTTGTATGAAGCATACTGTTGGATTTTGCTTTTTAATCTATTCTGCCAGTCTCTTTTGATTGGTGAATTGAAACCATTTATATTGATGGTTATAACTGATATGTATTAACTTGTCTTTGTCATGTTGTTTTCCTGTTGTTGGTTCCCCCTCCTTTTCGCCCTCTGTTTAATTACTTCCCTTGCCTGGTGGATTCATTCTTTTGGGGTTCGTGGAGTTATAGTCCTTGTTATCTCTTTCTACAATGCCCTTCAGAACATTTTGAAGTGCTGGTTTAGGGGTCATGAATTTCTTCAAGTGTTCTTTGCCATGGAAGTATCATATTCTCCTTTTTTTTTTTTTTTTTTTTTTTTGGGTACTGGGGATTGAACTCAGGATCTCACATGCCAGCAGGCGCCTGTGCCGCTGAGCTATATCACCGGCCCTTTTTTTCACATGTGGGTACCGGGAGTCAAACTCAGGACCTCGCGCTTGCCAGGCAGGAACTTATGCTGCTGAGCTATCTCAGCCCTTATTTCTCCATTTTTGAAAGATACCTTTGCAGGGCATATCAATTTGGGTTGGAGGTTGCTTTGCATTTGGGGTTTGAAATACTTTAGTCCAAGCTCTCCTTGATTTGAGGGTTTGTGTTGAGAAATCTGCTGTAATTCTGATGGGCTTTCCTTTACATATGATTTGTTTCTTTTCTCTTAACAGCTCTTAATATACTGTTTTTGTGTTAAATTTCTGGAATCTGGACTATTATATGCCTTGGTGTAATTTTATTTTTGATCATGGCTACTTCAAGTTCTATATGCCTCACTCATCTGTACAGCAAAATCTTTTTGCCTCCTTGAGAAGTTTTCTGCCATTATGTCAATGAACAGGTTTTTTTTATGTCATTTCTGCTATCTCCTGCTTTGTCATAGACTCCCATCAAGCTCATGTTATTCTTCTTTGCATCATCTAGCAGCTGTAGGATTGATTTTTCATGGTCCCTTGCTATTTTTATTTATTTTTTATTTTTATTTTTTATGTGGGTACCGGGAGTCAAACTCAGGACCTTGCGCTTGTCAGGCAGGTGCTTATGCTGCTATCTCACCGGCCCTCCCTTGCTATTTTTTTTTTTTTTTTGTGAGTACCGGGGGGTCGACCTCAGGACCTCGCGCACCAGCAGGCACCCATGCTGCTGAGCGATATCACCGGCCCCTTTTTCGTATGTGGGTTCCGGGAGTCGAACTCGGGCCCTCGCGCTTGCCGGGCAGGCGCTTCAGCCGCTGAGCCATCTCACCGGCCCTCCCTTGCTATTTTTAATAAATCATTCCTTTCATGGCTGCTAACCACAATCCCGTCTTCTAGATCTGATATTCTGTTCTCACATTGACTCATTCTTCTGTATACACTTTCAATGGGATTTTTAATCTCCTGGATATATGTTTGACTCTGTTTCAAGGATTCCATTTCTTCCCTTTATTGGATGTTCATGGTTTCCATATTTTCCTAAGCTCTTCCAATTTTTTAAATCTCTATCTGCTTTAAAGTCATTAAACATGTCTTTCATTATGGTTACCATCTATGTAGATTTCTGAGAGATTATTTACGATCTGATCACTTTCTAGAGCCTCATTCATCAGCTTTGATACTTCTGCTGTTACCACTTCAGAGAGTCTAGGTTGGTCCCTTTCAAATTGTTCCACCTCATTGCCCCCTGGGTTTGCCTTTGGCGAGCTGAAGTCTAGTGTGTCTTGCTTAAGTGTCTTCTCATTTTTTCTTTAGTTTAATTCCTGGCGGGTGCTTGTAAGTTGCTTATAGCAGGTAGTTTTCTTCCTAGTATTTAGAACCCTCAGGAAATGGCTACTTCTCAGATGTCTTCCAGGTGTAGCTTTTGGGTTATGAGTTTGTTGCAAGATCCTAGCTCTTGCATTTATTGGGGATGAGAAGTTGCTACCTATTTGGCCTAGCACCTGCTTCTTTGGCATTGGCCTATAGTACTGTTTATGAGCCTTAGGCAATCTCAGTCTTGGCATACAAGGAAGAACAACTGATTAGAACAATTATGTCACCTTGGCTAAAGTAGTACAATCAGCAATAACAGCATCAAACATAGCCTAGAAAATGACAAGCTGTGGTAACTATTAATTTGCCACCTTTAACTGTATGTACAAGATTTATAGTTATATAACAAAATCTAAAACAAGCCAGAAAATTGTATACAGTATATATGTCCTCAATATGGTGATTTTACCCTCAGCAGAGAAAATTTTAAAGAGGTTAGGAGGGAAATATTGAGAAACAGAAGAGAAAGAGATTAGAAGTAAAGCTGGAGGACAAGGGAAGATTATGCAAAGTTTGGGAAACTGGTGAAGAAGACAGGAGGGAAAGAGAGAAGGAAGAAATAAAAACAAGGACAGAACAGAACAAGAGAACTAGAAACAACGTTCACACTCATAAAAACAAGAATAAACAATCAAGAATAAAGCAAAACAAAACAAGAAAAGTAGGGCCAGTGAGATGGCTCAGCAGCATAAGTGCCTGCCTGGCAAGCGTGAGGTCCTGAGTTCGACTCCCGGAACCCGCATAAAGGAAAAAAGGGCCGGTGATATCGCGCAGAGGCACAAGTGCCTGCTGGCAAGCGTGAGGTCTGAGGTCTACTCCAGGTACCCACATTAAAAAAAAAAGGGGGGGGAGGCCAGTGAGATGGCTCAGTGGCATAAGCGCCTGCCTGGCAAGTGTGAGGTCCTGAGTTCGACTCCTGGAACCAACATACAAAAAAAGGGCCAGTGATATCGCTCAGCGGCACGGGCGCCTGCTGGCGCGCGAGGTCCTGAGGTCGACCCCCGGTACCCACAAAAAAAAAAACCAAAACAAGAAAAGTAAAGTAAAGAATAAAATAAGAAAAAAAAAAAAAAAAAAAAAAAGTCCACTTCAGGGCATGTCCCTGCTGTCACTGGTAGTCAGAGTGGGCAGACAGAGCCCAGATCCACCTTGATTAATCCTGACCCAGCCGTAGATTTATGGTCGCGTAGCGGATAATCCCAGCAGCCTGCACCTTTAGTTCCACTGAAGTTCAGGCTGGTTTCTGGCTGTGAGGCTGGAACCCAAATTTGTTCAGCCTGCAACACTGTGTGCCTCTTGCTGGATTGAACTTGGCTCCTTGACTTATTGCCCACTTGATCTCGGTTCTGCCTCACCCTGACACTGGGAACCACTAGATGGAGCCAGCACACAGCTGCTCTGAGTTCCGAGCTCAGTTGTCCTCTCTCCAAGATGGCTGCCAGCCAATCACCTTTTCCTGGGGAAATATCAGAACCTGGATAATTCACCGTCCACTCCAGCCCACTGCATCCACTGCTCTGTTCCACTAGTGCATTTGTCCATGAAGGTCTCTGGGGTCACCAGTAGTCATTGTGCATCTGCTGTTTTGAGCCACCCCTCCCACGCAGTGAGTCCGGGCTCAGGAACAAAGTGCCACTTGCCACCTCCTTCTGCATTAAGGTCTCTCTTCATATTCCAGGGGGCTTCAATTCTCACTTCAGATCCTTGCTGGGCCCTGGGGGCCTGCTTCCCTCCTTCTCTCCTCACATTGCTATATTCCAGCATCAGGACACGGAATCTCAGAGATTGTTTTACCTCTGTTCACCATTCCACCATTTTCCTGCAAGTCCCCACCCCTTATTTTCACCACCAATTGCCAGATCTACCTGCTTGGTCTCTCTGTAGGTGCCTGATATCCCCCTTGGAGACACTCTCATTATTAACTCACTGCCAGCTTTCACACTGACTGGAACCAGCTGCTCCAGAGTGCACACCACAGAACTAAAACACTAGGAGCTAAGTGGTATCAGGCTGATTTTAGTCCTGAGCTTCTCCGAATTCTACTGGATAATGCTGCAGCCACCCTGACCACCCTGCACCTGGAAACGTGCGAGATCACAGACACCCAGCTTTGTGCCATCCTGCCTGCCCTGAGCCGCTGCTCACAGCTCACTGCCTTCTGCTACATAAGGAACTCTATATCCATAGCACCATGAAGAACTTGCTGTGCCACACTGCCAGCCTGAGCAATTTAAGCCTGGAGATGTACTCTTCCTCAAGAGGTTTATGTTCCCAGGCATGGTGTCCACCAGCAGAGACAGAACCAGGTTCATGAAGCACTGAGGAGGATAGTGAAGCGACGAAACCATCCCAGGACAGTCTGGTTTTGTGTTGTTCATTGTGAACTCTGTCGCAACTGGGCATTTTCTTACCTGCACCCTGCTCTGAGCCCTGCATGTACACCTATCTAGTTGGATGCACATATCCTATGCTTCCTTCTGGGCACCAGGAACACTGAGCCTTTATTTCAGTGTGAGTGATAAAAGGAGAAGCTGGACAGCAGGCAGCAAAACTGGAGAATCACTGGCTTGAGAGTAGAAGTGACCTTTGTGGACATGGGTCCTAGACAGGATCAGAAATAGGAATCTGAGTTCCTAGATGTAAATTCAGGCTTGAGATGAATGTGTGGATGAATGTAAAGAAATGATCAGAAATAAAGAGAGCTGCACGTGAACCATCTGGTTTCCTCCATGATCATTTTACCTGGTTTCCAGCTAAGAGCTCATGAATCTCAGTAACTGAGGAGAAAAGGCCCTGAGTTGTTTGATCAATGATGTTTGACCTCAGGAACTCACAGTAGCAAACAGAGACATTCCATAGTGTTCATTCCCTCCCATTCTTTAGTTTTCTCTAGCCACATGTTCCCTCCATGTTTCCTAGTTTTTCTCCCCCTTCCTAAAATACCCATGTCACTAGGACTCATCTTAGGGTCTTCCAACTGAGGTGCAGCCACAGAACTGTTTTGTTTCCAGAAAAAATTTTTCTGAAGTATCTGGGCTGTTCTTGCTCTTGCAATCCTCTGCCCTTACGTTCCAGAATGCTGTGATTAACAGCCATGGGCCTTTATGCTCAGCTTTTTCCTCCTTATTTCTGTGGCTCTTTTTTTATTGTTAATCTAAGCTTGTCAACCTGAAATGCATTTCAAAGACCAACTCTCTAAAGAAGAGTTCCTTTTGGAATCACGGGAGCTGTGATCAGGAACATGCCTGCTGCAGGAGGCCATTGGTGAACCCAACGTATAAGAAACAAATGGGAAGTTTCTAGGGAAAATGAGTCCATGTAAGCTGCTGTGACACCAAGCCATTTGGCGACAGGATCCTGTGACACAAGGGCCACACTCAAGGCCTGGAACAGTCTAAGAACAATGAGAAAAACTTCCCTGGCACCCTTAGTGTTAACCGCACACCAAAATCCTTGACACTGGTCACAGGTGGATCCAGGAGACTCAGGTTTTGGTCCTTGGCTGTGCTGACAGTGCCTCACTGCCCAAGGGAAGGCCACTGTCGTGGGGCTGAAGTGACACCACATTGTAAAAAAACAAAACAAAACAGGAATAGGGACACAGCTTAGTGCAAAGACTCATTGCTTGATCGACAGTACCGGAAAACAGAAAAAAATCAAAAGTCCTCTGGTTCTTTTAAGTCTAGTTTACCTCAATTCCTGAATTGCTTTTTACTCAGACTGATGTTTCCTCTGCCTCATATTATTCTTTCAGACTAAAACCCCTGACCACTGCCTGTGGATCCGTCTTGCCTGGAAAATGCCCCCTGTGGGAAGAACCCTGACACTAAAGGCAAAGGCCATAGGTCAGATCCACTAGGATGACCGGGCCTTGGGGTTGGACCCATGTTTCCTCCTCTCCAAACTCCCCAAGGAGACTTGGAAATGTGTGACCCCCTCGTCTGCCCATAGGAGCTGCTCTCTCAGCTCTGCAGCAGCTCCCATCTTTAGATTCCACCTTCTCAAGCCAGTTCACTCAGCTGATCCCACTGGAAACACCTTTTACCACTGTGGCACCAAAGACTGAGTGTCCTTCCCTGCCCCCAGAGATAGTATTGGGTTTTAAGTGTCACTTTTGAGTTGAATGGCCACACATGCCTTTAATGCCAGCCATTTGGAGGCTGACACAGGAGGGTCATAAAGGGTTTGTTTCTTCATCTCTTGAGACAGGGTCTGGCCGTGTAGTTCAGTCTGGCCTTGAACTATGTAGCCAAGGTGGCCTCAAACTCGTGGTGGTGCTCCTGCCTCAGCCTCAGTAGTGCTGGGATTACAGATGTGTGCCCCACACCCAGCCCTGGATCATGAATTTGAATCCAGTCTGTGAAAATTCTTGTCCCTGCTCTTATGACTTCTTATTCCTGACACAGGGTCTTGCTAGGTAGTTCAGACTGGCCTTGAACTATGTATCATAGGCTGGCCTTGAACTTGCAGTGATCCTCTTGCCTCAGCCTCTCAAGTGCTGGGATTACAGGCGTGCACTTCAACACTCAGCTTCAACACCCAGGATCTTAAGATCCTATCTCAGATACTTTAAAAATTCTGGTGGTGTAGTTCATCCCTTCCTGGGTTCAATCACTAGTGCTGGGGAAAAAAACAGTCATCATTGACTCTTTCTAGCAACTTCCATTTAGTTTCTTTGCATCATGCAGAGGAAAATCTTCCAGTCCTTAGACCTGATCCCTCAATAACAGAGGAGTCGGTTATTTTGGGTCATTCAGAGCGTCCCAGTAGAAACATCCAAGAGCCCCCTGCCCAGCCCCCTGCTTATCTTCCCTTCTAACTGGGGCCCAATTCCCTTGACTTTAGTCTTGAGCATCTCTCACACTCTCAGTGACTCCTCTCTGCCACCCTGATTGGGCACAGGATCTGCTGTGTTAGGTGACAAAATCCCATCCTACTTCATACACAGATTTCTGTTCTCTGTAGGGATGACACCACTGTTGTTTTGTTTGTTTTTTGAGACAGGCTCTCACTATGTAGTGCAGGCTGGCCTCAAACTCATGGCGCTCTTCCTGCCTCAGCGTCCCTTGTGCTGAGATAACAGGCATGCGCCACCACGCCTGGTGACATCATTATTTTTATAAAGCTGTCATAAACCTGAATTTTTTTGGTGGTGGTGGTGGTGGTGGTCCTGCGATTGAATTTAGGGACTCTGCATCAATCTACATTCTCAGCATATTTTCATTTTATTTTTCAATTTTAATATTGATTGACTGTGGTTCTGACTGTTGAATGCAGAGCCTTTGCTCTTGACTGCATCCTCAGCCCTATTTTTTTGAAGACTGGGGTCTGACTAAGTTCTTCCATTGCCCAGGCTGGACTTGAACTGTGGCTCTCCTGCCTCAGCCTTCCAGAGTGCTGTCATTGCTGGCATCCACCACCATACTTGGTTATTCTTTGTTCTTTTGTGATGATGGGGTTAAACCCAAGAACTTGCACGTGCTAGGCAAGCATTCTAACTGAGCTACATGCCCAGCACCAGCCCTCTGCTTTTAACATAGCTTGTACAGTTTTAAACATTTTCCAGGTTCAATGTTTCCAATAAGGACTGAACATTCCCACCCTTCGCACAGCGCTTCTGAGGAAACCACACACACACATAGCAAAGGGTACAATTTGGAGGCTCTTCTAAATAGAAACCTAGTGGACAAGTAGATACGACTATAATGGTTTAAAGCGGTGTCAGTGTTCCACTTTCCTAAGTGTCTTTAATAATAGTCTTTCCTGGTCAACCTCTTTGCTCTTGCACGGTGGCCTGCCCTCAGCTTATAGGTTGTACTCTTTTTACTACTTTTCTTGGCCCAAACTCACTCTCCAGGGCCTGTTTCTTTTCTGATATTTAATAAAGCTTTGCTAACATTAAAAAAAAAAAAAAAAAAAGAACAGTCTTTTCTAAAGCTGAGTGTGATGGTGCATGTCTACATTTCCAGGACTTGGGAGGTGGAGGTGAGGATCTCCATGAGTTAAGGCAAGCCAGAACTACATATAAAGACCTTCTCTCAAAACACATAAGCAAACAAAAAGGCATAATCTTTTATGGTCAGGCTTGATGGTGCACGCCTCCAATCTCAGTGGATCAGGAAGCTGAGGCACAAGTACTCCAAGTTCAAGACTAGCATGGCCAATTTACAAGACCCTATCTCACAACAGAAAGATAAACCTGAAGATGTAGCTCAGTGGTACTGTCCTAGGTTTGATCTGCAGTACTGTGCAAAGAAACAAAAGTCTGTCCTATAAATTATTTTTCTTTGAGATAGTGTCTTGCTAAGTCGTCCAGGCTGGCCTTGAATTAACTATGTAGAACACCACGGCCTCGAACTCATGGCAATCCAACTCCCCCTGACTCCCAAGTGCTGGGATTACAGGCAAGTGCTGCCACATCTAGCTTCTCTGCCATAAATTTTAAAGCAAAGTGCATTGAAAGTATCAGTTTACTAGGTCTGCTTTAGTTTTTGTTATGGCTTGTGTCTAGATGTCCCCCCAAAGCCTCATGTGATCATAGGTGGGGCTTTTTCAGAGGTGGATGGATTTTGAATGTGACACTGGGATTGATTGATGGTGCAATGCTAGGCTCAAGGGCACTAGGATTAAGGGCATGGGTGCTACCAGCCCTAGGTAGCTTGGATAAATATAACAGATAGAAAGAGCCATGATCACTCCTTCTTGCTTTGCTACCTTCTGCCCACCATGAACTGTTTCTTCTCTACAATGCCTGTCTGCTGCGCCACCCTGCTTTAGAGCCAACCGATTATGGACTGAAACCTCTATAAACTGTGAGCTAAATAAACATTTCTTCCCTTAACTTGTGGGTGATGGGTATTTTGTCTCAGCAATGAGAAAAGTAACTAAGGCAGTCATACATTGGCAACTTCTTTAACATCTTGGGAGACTAGATGTTATGAATTAGGACACATCATGTTTTATGTTCATTATCTACACAGCATATGTAACACTGCAGAGACCTAGGGACAGTGGTCCACCTCCCTCATCAACACACTTCCTCTGTTCCTGAGAACAGGGGAGAGCAGGGACATAGGGCACAAATGCGACAGTTTTCCATGTGGCCACCATCTCATCAGGATTCCGCAGAAAAGCAGAGCTTTGGCAGCCAGCAGGGCTGCAGATGGGAGCACAAGGCTGGCTCCATCTCTGGTGCAGCTAAGATTCCAAACTGTGGGACAAGCCTGCCCCCTGCTGGTGAGTCAGGCCAGGTGAGAGCAGTTTTTGTGAGCAGGACTGTTTTGTGTGGTAGTTTTCAAAATTGCTATTATGAAATGCTGTTTCAGTAAGAACACTGGTGTGGTCATTTACATAAATACCAAAAGGCATAAATTGCTTTTTAAAATTATAGAGGAATCTGGGTATGGCAGCACTCCCTCATATTCCCAGCACTTGGGCCAGCTAAGGAAGGAAGATGGCAATTTTCAGCCAGCCTGAACATCTTCACCAGATCCTGTCTTAAAATAAAGATTTAGGCCACGCATGGTGGTGCACACCTGTAATCCCAGCACTTGGGAGGCTGAGGCAGGAGGATGGCCATGAGTTTGAGGGCAGCCTGGGGTATATAGTGAGACACTGCTTCAAAAATTAAAATAAAATAAAATGGATTTAGGTTGGTGTGGTGGCTCACACCAGTAATCCCAGCACTCTGGAGGCTAGGGTAAGAGGATCACTGTAAATTCAAGGCC
The DNA here is from genome assembly GCA_028451465.1 of Erethizon dorsatum. Taxonomy (NCBI): domain Eukaryota; kingdom Metazoa; phylum Chordata; class Mammalia; order Rodentia; family Erethizontidae; genus Erethizon; species Erethizon dorsatum. Next base: position 125,689,600 of record CM051827.1, on the reverse strand, counting down.
AGCCCGAACACTGTAGCAAGACCCTGTCTCAAATAAATAAAAAATTTAAAGGCCTAGGATGTAGCTTAATACAAACATATTGATTTCAATTCTCCATACTAAAAACAAATAAATAAATAAACTGCTGTATGCCCCAGGCTGAGTTCAAATTTTTAACCCTCCTGCTTCAGCCTACCAGAATCCTGTGATTAAATATTTGTACCACCAAGCCCAGCTAAAATTGCTTACATATTACTAAAAGAAATTAATTAATTTTCATGAATAGGGTTAAAATACCATGAATAATTGAATTTTCTCTAATATTTTATCAGTTGAGATGATCATGATTAGGTTGGTGTTTTCAGGGTTTTTTTTCTTTTTTGGCTGGTATTCCTTTGAATACAAATTCAACTACATTGTTTTTAAAATATTAAAACAAATTTTCTTTTTTTTTTTTTTTTTTTTTTGGGTACCAGGGGTCAACCTCAGGACCTCGCGCGCCAGCAGGCGCCCGTGCTGCTGAGCGATATCACCGGCCCTTTTTCCGTATGTGGATTCCGGGAGTCGAACTCGGGCCCTCGCGCTTGCCAGGCAGGCGCTTACGCCGCTAAGCTATCTCACCGGCCCAAAAACAAATTTTCAATCCAGGTAACTTTTCAGCTGTTAAACCAATCTTGCATTCTTCATGGATTTTTTTTTTTTTTTTTTTTTGAGAGAAGATCTTGCTTTGTAGTGCAAGCTGGTTTTGAACTCATTATGTAGCCCTGGCTGGTCTCCAACCCATAGCAATCCTCCTGCCTCAACCTCCCAAGCGCTGGGATTACAGGCATGCACCACCACTCTTCATGGATTTTCAACCTCAAGCCAGTCTTGCACATCTCATGGACTTTCAGCCCCTAATCCACTCTTCCCTCCCTCTTGGTCACAGTGCTGGAGCAGGCAATTCCCTGGGAACCTAAAGTCAGGAAAGAAATGAGGCGGTTCTGCCACCGCTCAGAACCTGCACTGTTGTCCTCGACTTTGTCTGCGAGGAGGCTACTAACCAGAAATGCAGACCTGAACCAGGAGGTGCGTCTGGGTGTTCAGAGCCCCTAAATCACCACTTGCCAAAGCTCGAATAGGAGTTGAGGGTTTGAGGCTCCCATCTCTGCTTTCTTCTTTAGTGATAAGCAAATCTAATAACCACAGCTAGGTTTTGAGCCTGGGTCTCCAGGCCTTTACTCCCACCATTCAGGAAGCAGAGGAAGGAGGATGGAAAATTGGAGGCTGCCTGGACTACAGCAAAACCTTTCCCAAAACACAAACACACAACACAGATATTTTTATAAGTTGATCCTAAAAGATATATTGAAAAAAATTTGTGCACATATTGTATTTTATGAGGTTTATATTAAAACGTCAAAAGCAGGTATGAGAGAGAGCAGGATACTAGTTCAGGGGTTAAAGCAATCAGCATATCTTGCTGATTTTTGGTTTTGAAACTGCTGCAGGTTGGGGACCCTCCCACTAAATAACTCAACTTCCGCTGCATTGAGCTCTCCTCCATTCACATTCCAAGCTCATTAAAGGCCTCATTTAAAAAAAAAAATTGTTAAAACACTGAAACAGAAAATGATGTAACGATCCACGGTAGATATTTTTACCTAATTTTTACTTAACTAATAATAGAATTCTTTCTTGGTTACTTTTCTTGTTGCTGAGACAAAATACCCAACACTCCAAAAGTTAGAGGAAGAAAGGTTTATTTAGCTCACAGTTTGTAGAAGTTTCAGTCCATGATCAGCCAGCTCCAAGGCAGGGTGGCTTGGCAGAGGAGAAACAGTTCATGGAGGGCAGAAGGTAGCAAAACAAGCAAGGGACAACTACAGCTCTTTCTACCCCTTATATCTTATCCAGGCTACTTAGGGCAGGTAGCACCCACTCCCTTAATCCTAGTGCCCTTGAGCTTAGCACTGCATCATGAATCAATCCCAGGGTCACGCACCCCAGATCCAGCCACCTCTGAAAAAGCCCCACCTATGACTGCATGAGGCTCGGGGGGGACAGCAAGACACAGCCAGAACAGACTCCCATGCTTTGATTTGGCTTACCCTGTTCTCTGTAATCCTCATCTGCAATACATCTGCAATTTTTTTTTCTTCGTGGTACTGTGCGTTCAAACCAAGGATGTCCCTGCTGAGAAACATCCCCAGCCCTTTTTAATATTAAGACAGGGTCTATCTAAGTCACTAAATTGTCTAGATCAGGGTCCAATTCCTGATCCTCCAGCCTCAGTCTCCCAGACTCCCATGACATGGATGCACTACCCGTGCAGCTCATTCTTTTTGTTGGTATTCACAATGCAATCTTTTTTTTTTTTTTGGGCCGGTGAGATGGCTCAGCGGCATAAACACCTGCCTGGCAAGCGCAAGGGCCCGAGTTCGACTCCCGGAACCCACATACCTCAGGACCTCACAGGCCAGCAGGCGCCCGTGCCGCTGAGCGGTATCACCAGCCCTTTTTTCGTATGTGGGATCCGGGAGTCGAACTCGGGCCCTCGCGCTTGCCAGGCAGGCGCTTACGCCGCCGCTGAGCCATCTCACCGGCCCCACAATGCAATCTTAATGACAGAAGAACGCTTGCTTAATTGTATTCTTAGCGATTTTATTATTTTAGTGCTGCTAATTCTTCAAGACTTAACTTAGTCATATTCATATTTTTTCTTTTTTGGGGGTAGGATGGTTCTGAGCCTGGGTCTCCGTATGTACTTCAGGCTGACCTTGAACTCACTATGTAGCCTTGGTTGGCTTTGAACTTGCTATTATTCTCCTGCCTCAGCCTCCCAAGTGCTGGGATTACACCACCACACCCAGCCTCTATCACGTATTAGTAAATACAGTTTGTTTTCTATCTGGAGACAGAGTCTCCATAAGTCACTAACTGCCAGGGTTGGTGTCCAACTTGCCACCCTGGAGCATCAGGGCCCCCCCAGTGCTGGGATTACAGGCGGCACCACAGCTGGCTCCGAGGTGTTTTTTAGCTGACTCAGGCCATAATTGGTGACTGCAGGTCCACAGTCTCTGAGCTCCACCTCCAGCCCCAAACGGCTCCATGATGTTTTGTATTCTGTCCTAGCACTGCAGTCTGAGATGGGAAGCTGGGCTCAGCGCTCCTCGAAAATAGAAACCCCATTGGTACTTTGGCTGCCTAAAGAAGGAGCTTCTGCCTGACTTAGGAAAAAGTGTGATTTTTTTTCCTTTTCTTTTGCTTTTTGAGACAGGGTTTCACTATGTAGTTCAGGCTGGCCTTGAACTCACTTTGTAGCCCAGGCTGGCCTCAAACTCATGGCGATCCTCCTGTCTCAGCCTCCCAAGTGCTGGGATTACAGACATGCTCCATCACACCTGGCTACGCCACCACACCCGGCGTGATTTTCCATTAAGAACTCAAAAAACAAAACAAAACAAAACAAAACCTCAACCCTTGTCACCCTCACTTTAAACAATGTTGGCAAACAAACACGAGCCTCTACAGGGACCTTTCCAGTAGTTTGATCTTGGCTCCTGGGAATCACTGCTCCCTGGCATTTTCGAACCCTTCGCAGTGACTCTCCTCAGAGCTGCTGTGTGCCCCAGACTTGCCCTCCCTCAGTGGTGTAAGGCTGCTTCCCGGGAGCCCAGGCACAGCGAATGCTGCCATCAGGTCCCCACAGCAAAGGACACCAACCCTCCTATGTGACTGTGGAGGCTGCCTTGGGCCTGTGAAGCCCAGAGCACCTACTGCTGATCACGGCATCTATTTCCTCTCAGCCCAGGGCTGCAGGGACAGCAGTAATGGGAAGTAAGGCCGTGTCATTGGGAAGAGGGGAAACCTCGATCAGAAATAAACTGGAGGCCCAACTTGAAAATATCCACAAAAGTAATAACAATTGAGCCTTATAAATGGTGGTAATCTTTTTAAAACTGTGAACATAAGGCCAGCTGAACTTGGGTAATTGTTGATAAACACATCAGGCAGAAACAAACTTAAACTTAAGTTTTCATAAGCAATGAGCTAACACATGATCGTGGACCTAGGAAATTCCCAACCAGGTAATAAAGATAAGGAAAGTTTTCGCCCAGCCCACTGGTCCAAACCTGTCATCCCAGTACTCTGTAGGCTGAGGCAGGATGATCACAATTTGAGCACAAACTTGACCAATTACAAGAACCTGTCTAAAAATAAAAGAGTTGGGCGGAAGCTGAGGATTCGAGGGTTGGAGAGGTCCTTCCCGGTGGTGAAAAGGAAGGAAGGAAGGGAGGGAGGGAGGGAGGCTGGGAAGGAGGGAGGGAAGGGGGAGGGAAGGAGGAAGGCGGGCACGAAGGAAAGGAAAGAAAAAATGAAAGAAAGAAGGGATGAAGAAAAATTGTACACAGTAAATCCCCGATTTAGGAATGAATTACATTCCGGGAGAAAGTTTGGTTTTTTTGTCCTTTTTATTTTTTATTTTGTGACCAGATCTTGCTAAGTGAATAAGTTACCCAAGCTGGGTTTGAACTTGTGAATCTGTAGCCTCAATCGCCTAGATTTCTGGGATTAGAGGTGTGCACCACCAAGCCAAGCTAAATAAATTCTTCTCAAAAGCAAAATGACAACAAATTAAAGATGTCCTGCATAGTGAAACCCTCTCAAAAAGACAAAAAAAAAAAAAAAAAGTCAATTAATTTCATTTCCAATTTTCAAATCCAGTAAAATCTCATACAAATAGAACAAATGTTCCTATAGGCCCAGGAGAGGAGTTTCGTCTTCCACATCAAAAACTGCTGAAGAGGGCCAGTGAGATGCTCAGCGGCATAAGCGCCTGCCCGGCAAGTGCAAGGTCCTGAGGTCGACTCCCGGTACCCACATTAAAAAAAAACAAAAATGCTGATGAGAAATTTTTTTTTTTTTTAAAACCAAAGTGGGATGGGCGTGGTGGCAAAACCTGTAATCCCAGCAATCAGGAGGCTGAGGCAGGATGACTGTTGTGAGTCGGAGGCTAACCTGGGATACATAGTGAGTTCAAAGCCAGCCTGCACTACAAACTGAGACTTTGTCTCAAAAATAATAATAATAATAATAGTAATAAAAATAATAAAAATAAAAACCAAAATGAAACAAACAAAAAGTGGTGAAGAAAGCATATTTGCATCTTCCAAGCTACTCTGCTGGTGAGGTGGGGCTCGGGAGATGAGCAATGGGACCACCAGGAAGTAGAGACCGACAACTTCGGGTGCTTTTCTTAGACACTAAAATGCTGAGTCTCGTGCACCCAGGTCTTCGGTATGACATAAATTTTGTGTTTATTTTCCTGTATATCAAAACATTTTTAGAGGATTCAAAGGTGCAAGGGCTTTCATAGTTCTGCTTTCTAAAGGCAAAGAAATTTTCCCAATAATTCAGATGAGGGGACAGCCAGTGTGGAGGGCTGCCTGGTATGTGTGAGACCCTGGGTTCCACTCCCAGCACCACAAAAAAAAAAAAAAAAAAAAAATCTCCTGAAGTAACACAGTAGAGTGGAGTTCGCTTGCTGCCTCGGTGTACACAGATCTAGAGAGATGTGTAGATGTGTCTGGCTTCTTTTTTTCCCAGTGTTAGTGATTGAACACAGTTTCTGCACTAAGCTACATCCCCAACCCTTCATTCAGTCATTTATTTATTTGAGACAGGGTCTCGCTATGTAGTTCCGGCTGGCTTTGAACTCACTATGTAGCCCAGGCTGGTTTAGAACTCACAGGGATCCTCCCGCCTCAGCCTCCCGAGTGCTGGGATTATAGGCATGCGCCACCACGCCCAGCCTCTTTTATTTTTAAGAGAGGGTTTGTTTACCACTAAACTGCCCAGGCTGGACTTGATCTTGTGACCACCTGCCTCAGCCTCCCAGAGTGCTTGGATTACAGGAATAGGCCTTGCTCATTTTCTTCTGTTTCGTTTTTTGAGGTGAGGCCCTTCTTTGTCGCACAGGCTGAACCCAGGCTCCTGCATCCAAAGCAGCTGGGACTGTAGCCTCGGGCCCCAGCACCCTGACACCATACAGTGGTTTTAACTCTGCAAAGAGTCAAACATTGGGGGCAGCCAAACATCCCTTTGCAGGGACCATTCCTGCTCAAGATCAGGACCAGATTAACTCCTTTTCTGCCTTGCACACACACCTGTGACTGCCACATGCTGATAAAACTAAATCTGTGTTTGTGGAGTGAATCAATGACTGAATCCTTGACTTTCACTGTCTCCTAAATTCTTCTGTTCCCGCCTAGAGATCTGCGAAAACCAATCAGCATGGAGAAAGCCCTGAGCCCCGCCAGGATTAACTGGGTGGAGAGGGAGAGACCCAGTCAGGGATCCGAGTGTGCTGGGAAGGGAGGAGCTGGGAGGGCAGGGTGTGGCTAACAAGGGGGATAAAAGAGGAGAGGAGCGGAGGAGGAGATGCTCAGTCCTGGAGCTTCCAGTCACCGCTGGTCCTGCTGGGATTCCCGGAGCCCCGTCACTGTCACCCGCGTCTGCACCTGGTGAGTCCCTGGCCTCCATGAGGACGCCTCACCTGCCCACCCTCAGCCAGTGTCCTGTGGAGACAGAGGTCCCAGATGGCACCGAGGACTCTGTGACTTCTGTCTCTTCAGATAGATAGGCTTGGGCTTTTGTGCTTGTTTGTTTGTTTTGACCCAAGGTCTTGCTGTGTCGCCCAGCTGGATTTCAACTCAGTATGTAGCCCAGGCTGTCCTTGAACTCCACATTCTCCTGCCTCAGCCTCCCTATCATTGGGACTATGGCTGGACCTACTAAGCCAGGGTTAAATTATTGTTTTGATTCTAAATGTGCAAATTTGCCTTCATCCCTTATATCTTGCGTTGTGCATTGGTTTATGTCATTTTATACTTTTCTTTTTTTTTGAAACAGGGTCTCACTTTGTAGTTCAAGCTGGCCTTGAACTCACTGACCCTCCTCCCTCAGCCTCCCGAGTGCTGGGATTACAGGCGTGCAATACCTCGCCCAGCAGAATTTTTTTGGTCTTGTTTTTCTCCTGAGGATTGTACCCAGTGCCTTCAAACTGAGCTACATCTTCTGCCATTTTATTTCATTTTGTATTTTCAGACAAGATCTCACTAAGTTATCCAGGCTGGGCTACAACTTGGAAGTCTCCTTCCTCAGCTTCCCAAAACGCTGGGTTTACAGGAGCGCGTCGCCAGCCCGGCTGGACTTTCTTTTTTTGACACAGATGTTCCCTGGGCAGTGAAGCCTGGCTCTGAACTCACTATGTAGCCCTGGCTGTCTTAAAACCCCTCCTGCCTCAGCTTCCCCTGTGCTGGGATTACAGGGCGTCCCGCCACCCAGGTCTCCTCTAATAGGATTTTAACAACTGCCCTGGAGAGAGTGCTCCAAGGTAGAGCTCTTGACGAGCATGCAAAGGGCTCTAGGTTTGAACCTATCGCAGTGAATGGGAGAGAGAATAAGCTGGGATTTTCTTTCAGTACAAAGTACTCACGGCAGGGGTGCCGTATGACAGAGCTAACACGTCCTGACATCCGTTTTTGCTGTTTTGTTTTGAGACAGGGCCTCCTAACAGCTAGGCTGACTTCGAACTCTCCATCCTTCTTTGTCAGTCCCCCACGGGCTGGCACTAGAGGCTTGTACCACCTCATCCAGCTAGAAGTTTCTTTCCTTTCTCTCCTTCCCTGCCTCCCTTCATCTCTTTCTCCTTCCCTTCCTCCCTCGTCTTTCCTCCCTCCCTCCTTTCTTCTCTACAGCGCTGAATTACACCACAAGCCCTTTAAGATGAGATCTTGCTGAGTAAACTAAATTATATCCAGTTTGGGCTTGAATTTGAATTTTGGAATTCTCCTGCCTCAGCCTTCCAGAGTGCTAGCATTACAGGCATTTGTGGAAGTTTATTTATTTTTTTTTTTGTGGGTACCGGGGGGTCGACCTCAGGACCTCGCGCGCCAGCAGGCGCCCGTGCCGCTGAGCGATATCACCGGCCCCTTTTTCGTATGTGGGTTCCGGGAGTCGAACTCGGGCCCTCGCGCTTGCAAGGCAGGCGCTTACGCCACTGAGCCATCTCACCGGCCCGATGTGGAAGTTTATTTTTTCACAATTTAAATATTCAGTTTGGGGCCGGTGAGATGACTCAGTGGCATAAGCGCCTGCCTGGCAAGCGCGAGGTCCTGAGTTCGACTCCCGGAACCCCCATACGAAAAAAGGGCCGGTGATATTGCTCAGCGGCACGGGCACCTTCTGGTGCACGAGGTCCTGAGGTCGACCCCCCGTACCCACAAAAAGTTTGTATTTCCTAAATGATAGTTCAAGGATGGTGGTTTGTGATTTTAGCTAGGGCCTTACCTCTCATGGGCTTGGCCCTGAGTTCAATCCCCATCAACACAAGAATTAAAAAAAAGCTGGGTCTGGTGGCACACACCCGTAATTCCAGCACCAGAGAAGCTAAGGCAGCAGGATCACTGCAAGTCTGAGGCTAACCTGTGGTACATGGTGAGTTCAAGGCCAGCCTGAACTGTATATCAAGAGCCTGTCTCAAAAAGCAAATATAAAGAATTAAAAATGGAACTTAAAAACATTCTGTATAGCTAGGTATGTTTACCCATGTCTGAAATGTCACCTACTCGGGAGGGTGAAGCAGGAGAATTGTAAAGTCTAGACCAGCTTGGACAACTTAGTGAGATCCTGTCCCAAAATTAAAAAAAAAAAAAAAAAAAAAAAAAAAAAAACTGATGCTATGACTCTGAGCAAAAGCCATATTCAACCCATAGTACTGAACACAAATTTGCAAAAAGCAAGTATATCATGTTTTACACCAGGATTTTGTGTGTGTGTGTGTGTGGTGTCTGTTTTTGTGGTGTTTTTGTTTTTGTTTCTGTTTTGGTTGCCTTGAACTCACAGCGATCCTCCTGCCTCCGCCTCCCAAGAGCTGGAATTACAGGCGTGCACCACCACGACCAGCTCTGCAGTATTTTAAAGGTGGAGACTTTGTTTTCATCTATTTTCTCTCCTGCACTGAATCACAAGGTGATAAGTTGTCATACGTGAAAGTTTTAATGACTTATATCAGAGTTAGCATTTTCTGTCTCTAATTTCCATACCTCTATAACAACGTTACATGGCTTTTTGGTTGCTTATTAAACTTCTTAAAATGAAAATAACAGGATCCATATTACGGGGTCTCCCTAATATCGCCCGACTAGCCTCATGGTTGGAATGGAAGTGATAAGGTAGTTGGGCCATAAGACATTTCCATTGCTATTCTAGAGCCTTGGCCCAGTGATCAGAAGCTTCCCGAACAAGAAGGGGCTGAGATTTCACAACACTCAGAACCCACTTCCCAGAGAGGCTGGAACTCAAAGGACCAGTGGCTTCAAGTGGATGGGGGAGTGGGGTCCTGGGCAGAGGCGTGGTTTGTAGCCACCCAGGTCAGAGAAGCTGGGGTAAACCGAGAAGGCTTCACCATAGCCAGACCGGGAACCTTGGCCCTGAGTTGGTCTTCATGGGTTAGAAGGGGTCTCTGAGCTCAGCCTGCACAGATGCCTCCTCCTGCACGTTACCCAGCATCCTTCTCCTTGCAGATTTCTCAGGATGAGTATGCAGAGCCCGCCGCCTCTGTACGAGCTGATCAAGCAGAGCCTGCTGAAGAGTGAGACCACAGTCAGCACTGCTCTGCATGACCTGCCCGCCCCGATCTTCCACGATATATTCATGGATGCCTTCATGGGGGAACACGATGAGGTCCTGAAGGTAATGGTGCAGGCCTGGCCGTTCCCCTGCCTCCCTTTGAGAAGCCTGATGGATTTGAGGAAACTGAAGAACCCACACACTCAGTTTGGAGAAATCACACCCCAACAGAGAAACCTACAGACCTTGGAAGCCCTGCTGGAAGGACTTGACATACAGCTGTCCCGGAAGGTTCACCACAGGTGAGGGTGATACACGAATACTAGAAGGAAGGTCCTGGGAGTCCAGGGAATGGACAGTTGGTGTCAAGGAGCAAGGGAGACTTGAAGTGTGGAGCAGCTTCTGATGTCGAGGAGGATCACAGTGGGCTTGGCCTTTGCTGAGCACCACCTGGGAAGGGGTTTCCAGATGAGAAAGCTGCACGTGCAGGATACGGTGAACTCAGGAGGAACCTGCAACGTCCTACCCTCCCTCACAGGAACTACAAGTTGACCCAAGCTGCATGCAAAGGTTAAAGGGTAGAAAAAGGGAGGCGGGAAAAGCAGGGGTGCAGCTGAGGCCCAGGAAGTGGAAGAGAAGCACAGGTACGAAGTTGAGTTTTTATCTCAATTCTGAAGCTGCTTCCTGTTTCGCCCACAGCAGGTGGAAACTGCAGGTGCTGGACTGGAGGGATGTATACCAGGACTTCTGGACCGTAAGGCCCCAAGCCATGAGTGCCGCCCACTCAGCAGATGCCAGGAGTAAGGAAATGGGCAAGCCGGGGTTAAGTGAGAAGCAGCCAATCTTGAGAATATTTGCGCACCTTTGTTTCGAATACTGGAGTTCATCTTGTGCCACCCGTGACAAATTACAACTCTCCCTCTTGAAGTGGGCCAGGAAGAGAAAGGCTTCAGTACACCTATACTGTGAGAAGGTGATGATCAGGTCCAGTGCTGTCTTTACAATCCTGAAGCTTCTGCGAGCTGTGCAACTGGAGTCTATCCATGAGCTGGACGTGTTTAGTGACTGGGGCCGGAAAAGCATGGAAGCATTTGTTCCTCAGCTCAAGAAGATGAAAAACCTTCACACATTTCACTTCAGCAGCCTGAGTGCAGAAGTGTTCACTTCACCCTCAAAAAACAGGTGGTATTCCCGCATCTACGCTTTTCACTTAGGACAGCTACAAAGTCTCCGCGAGCTTCATATAGACGATGTCTTCTTCCTGCGTGGAACTCTGCATAAGGTCTTACGGTGAGTGTGTGGCTAGCTCCCCTGCACATTCATGCTTACAGTAAATATTAAGAGGGCATCTGTGTGCCCATCTGCGGGTTCTGGGGAAGATGGGAAAGAACACTGTCTGGACCATGGCAAGGTCTCCCATAACCTCCCATGTGAAGGCAGAGACTAAACTGGGATAGGAGGTCTGGAGCAGGCCCCATGTGCAGAAAGCCAGCAGTCAGGGAACAGACAAAATGAGGGCAGCTTTGATTTCTTCCTTAGGAAGCATGAGTAGGTAAGGTGCTGGGAGATGGGAAGAGAGAGCACTAATGGAGGGACAGGCCGCACACCTGCACAGTGAACGGGTGACTGTGCTCAGCAGCTGTGATGGGCAGCAAGCCAGGCTCCATGTCCCCCTTAGGATAAGACTGCTGGTGCTTCTCATAGTTACTTTAGTTCTCATAGTTACTTCTCATAGTTACATAGGACAAAATACTCAACACACAAAAGTTAAATGAGGAAAGGTATTTTGTGGCTCACAGTTTACAGAGGTTTCAGTGTGTAGTCAGCTGGCTCCAGGCAGGCAAGAGAAGAAACAGTCCATTGCAGGGTAGGCACAAAGCAGCACTCTGCCTTCCTTCTTCCCTTTGCATTCCATCCAGGCTACAAGCCTACTGCTCGGTGCCACCCACACCCAGGTATCACTTCCCTGTTCAGTAATTCCATCACCTACAGCCACGCGAAACCAATCACTGGACTGCTCAGTTATCACACCATGATCTGGCCACTTCCCCAAATCCCCACCGGTGAGTGCGTAGGGCTTTGGGGGGACAGCAAGATGAAAGCCACAACAGTTCTCAGTGGAAGGGCAATGAGAGAGGGGAAGAGCAGGAGTCTGAGCCGAGGGTGAGGAGGAGGAGTGCAGGGCTGCAACAGGGACACAGGCTCTGCGGAGGACACAGGGCCAACTCCAGTCCACTGGCCAAACTTGCCTGGGCCTCACCTGGCCAGAGCTGTGGTTTTCTGCTTGGCAGTGAGCACAGGGCCTGCACAGAATGGGGACTGAGCCCGTCACACAAGTGATGGTGACTTGAAACATCAGTGCCATCAACACACAGCATCCTGGTGGTCATCAGATGGTCAGGGCGACACTGGGGCTAAACTGGCTCTCCTACCTTGGGGTCATTTCCTACTGCAGCCCACTCGTCGCCCCCACTCATACCAAATGACTTCACTCTGCAGGAGCCAGACGCCCTTGGAGGCCCTCTCCTTGAGCTCAAGTCCACTGAAGGAGTCTGACCTGAAGCACCTGTCCCAGTGTGCAAGCACCAGCCAGCTGAAGTCCCTGACTCTGAGGAGGCTTTCAATGAAATCATTCAATCCTGAGACCCTCCAGGTTCTGCTGGACAAACTGGCCAGCACCCTGGAGACCCTGGCCCTAGAGCACTGTGACATCACAGACTCCCAGCTCCTTGCCATCTTGCCTGCCCTGAGCCGCTGCTCCCAGCTCAAGACTTTCAGTTGCTATGGGAACCACCTTTCCCTGGGCATCCTTCAGGTGCTGCTGCGCCTAACTGCTGGACTGAGCCAGTTAACTCAGGGGCTGTATCCTGCCCCGCTGGAGAGCTATGAGTCCAATATTCCAGGACGGATTGTGCACCCTGAGCTATTTGCCCAGGTCCGTGCTGAATTGGCACAGGTCCTGAAGGACATAAGACCATCTCTCAGGGTCCAGATCTGTACCCACTCCTGTGATTTGTGCATGATGTGCCAATTCTATAGACTGGAGCCCAGTGGGAACTGGGAAGTCACAGAGGAGTATCGCTATCGAAGTGGCATTAGATGCTCCAGTTGTGTGGGTCCCGTACAGGTTGCGTGTATTTTTTTAACCTAGATGTCCCCACAAAGCCTCCTGTGCTGCCAGGCGGGGCTTTTGGGAGGTGACTTGATCATGGGGGCACGATACTCATCGGTGGATTAGTCCACTGAGTTTATAGCTTAATGTCGTGTTGGGAGGCAAACCCTGGTCAGAGGAGGTGGGTCACGGGGGGGGTGGCCTAGAAGATTCTATCTCCCTCCCTCTGTTAATCTCTCTCTGCTTCCCACAGCCAGGTCATGAGCTGTTTCTCCTCTGCCATGTACCTCTGCCATGCCAGCCTATGAACCAAATTGTAAGACAAAATAAATCTTTCATCTTTGAAATCGTGAGTGTTGGGTATTGTGTAACAGTGACAAGGGAATTACGAAGATGTGCCTGTTAGTCCTCTATAGATAATTGTGGAATGGTCATAAAGGGAACCTTGCTAGGTATGGAAGAATGCATCCATAATCCCAGCACTTTGGATGCTGAGGCAGGAGGATCACCTGGAGTTTGAGGTCAGTCTTAGCTACACAGTGAGACCCTATCTCAAAAGTAAATAGATACACAGATCGACAGATAAAGCGAATTTTTTTTTTTTTTTTTTTTTTTTTTTTTTTCTTTTTGGTACTGGGAATCAAACTGAGGACCTCGTACTTGCCAGGCAGGCATTGTACCGCTGAACTATATCCCCAGCCCCAGATAAAGGAATCTTTGTTTTTTTTTTTTTTTTTTTTTTTTTTTGTGGGTACCGGGGGGTCGACCTCAGGACCTCGTGCGCCAGCAGGCGCCCGTGCCGCTGAGCGATATCACCGGCCCCTTTTTTGTATGTGGGATCCGGGAGTCGAACTCGGGCCCTCGCGCTTGCCAGGCAGGCGCTTAAGCTGCTGAGCCATCTCACCGGCCCCAGATAAAGGAATCTTAAGGTAAACTCTTTCATGATCACTCAGTAACTTGATTTCCCAATTTATTTATGCACTGATTATTTTTTATTCATTAGTGTTTGCCATGCATAATAATTACATCCATCTTGAGTAGGGAAACTTTCTTTTCTTCCTTTTTTTTTTTTTTTTTTTTTTTGGTAGTACAGGGAATTGAACTAAGTATCTTCATACTGAGCTATCTCTCCAGCCCTTTATATATTTTAATATTTTATTTAATTTTTCTTTTTACGTGTTTGCAGTACTTAATGACCACATTCTGGATTGGGGAGAGGTGGACCACCTTCATCATGGAGAGTTGGTACACACACATAATAGAGCTTCTACCCCATCCCCTCCCCTTCCATCTCTCGGTCCTCTTTCACTTGCAAGTTTATTTTTTGAGATAGGATCTCACTAAGTAGCTAAGTTGTCCAGGCTAGACTCAAACCTGCAATCCTCCTGTCTCAGCCTCCAAGAGTTCTGGGATTACAGACATGCACTGCCACCACCAGCTTGGCTTTCCACTTTGACATCAGCTATTTCCAGTGGTTGGAGGTAAAATTGGATTGCATGCTGTCCATGGGGCTGGGATAGGCTGTGGGATCTCAAGGCACCGAAATAACATGCTGCCCTTCAGATCCTTGCTTCCCGTTTTTCAGAGCTTGGGATGGACACTGGGGCCTCAGCCATGCTAGGCCAGTGGTCTACCACTGAGCTACACTCCCAGCCACCTTCCCTCTTGTTTCCTTCCCTGGGGACATCTGCTACCTCCCTGTTTATTTCTGAGGCTGTTTCCAGAGTGGTCGAGTCCACAGCCTCCAGGTAGGCTTCATTCACTTGGGGTCGCTCCTGTGATGCCTACAGGCTCTCATGGCCTGACCATATTCCATTCTCAGGACAGAGCAGAGTTGAGTTAACCATTCATCTACCGAAGGATAGCCGGTCAATTCCAAACACCGGAAGTGATGAAGAGAGCAGCTGGAACATTGGGTGGAGGTCTGCTCACTTGGATAAACACCTAAGAGCTCCATTGCTGGGTCATGTGCTAGGATGTATTTTCCCCACGATAATCTCACCTGTGAGAATTGCCCCATAAAAGGCAAAGATGCTCTCCACAGCCCTGTGCTGAGCATGGAGCCTGGCAAGTGGAGCCTGGGCTGGCTGCCCAAAGGTGGCTTGGGAATCTCCAGGGTCAACTTGTAGCCACTGAGAGGCAAATTTGGGTAAGCGAACATTAGCAGGCTAAACATGATGTGAATAAGATGGATGCAGAAAAGGCAACACCCGTGATGCTGTGGACACTGCATGGGTGTCATGAAGTCCAGAATTCACAAGGGTGGACAAACTCGATTTGGTTTTCATACATTCTCCCCCAAGTCATGGAGGACAATACTCCGAATGTAAACAGTCCTGTAATCCAGACGGAGCCAACATCTCCCCTGCACTCCAGGGCCCTCTCCAGACTGCCCAGCTGAGGCTGCCTTCCAGATCGCTCTGACTTCCCATGAATTTAAGCATTCTGGGGCCTCTGGTTGTTTCTTGCCTTTGAGGAATGGTGTCTTGGGGTACCGATCATAATTCTATTCCACTTAAGTGTAGATCTTAAAAGATTTGTCCTTATACTTGCCAGGCACAGTGGCACATGTCTATAATCCCAGCAATCTGAGGGACTGAAGCAATCCTTCCAAAATAAAAAATGCAAAGTCAGACATGGTGGCACACACCCATAATCCCAGCACTCGGGAAGGTGAGGAAGGAGGATCACCTGGAGGTTGAGGCCAGCCTAGACTACATAGTGTCTTCAAGGCCAGCCTGAACTACGTAGCAAGACCCTGTCTCAAAACACCAAATAAATAAATATTTTTTAAATTAAATAAATAAAATACACAAATAAAAACCAAACAAACTAGGGTCGGGTGATCCCAGAACTTCTGGGAAGCTGAGGCAGGAAAATCTCAAGTTTGACCTAGCCTAGGCATGTAGGAACTTACTGAGACCAGGTCGCAAAGTAAAACCACAAAAAGGGATGGAGATGTAGTTCCGTGTAAAGGCCCTATTTTAATCGCCACTACCAGAAAAAGAGAAAATGGTAGTTTTTTTTGGATCGACAGACAGACAAAGAGAGACAGACGTCCACCTTCTCCCTAGGTTGAGAGCTCAGTGGCCCAGCTGTAGGACATGGGTTCATTCCAGCTCCTTGTCCTTTGCAGGCTCTGACCCAGGTTCCAGGCCATGACCCACGTGAGCATGCAAGTCCAGGTCCAGTAGGTGTCTGGACTCCATGACACCCTCTGTGCTCCCAGCAGGCCTAATGTTCACTCACTTATTCATTCCTCTCCCTGCAAGTTCCTTGTGTTTTTTGCTTGTTTTTAAGGCAGCATCTCGCTTGCTAGCTCAGGCTGGCCTTGAACTAACTAGCCCAGGTTGGCCTCAAACTCAGTGTTCCTCCTGTCTCAGCTTCCCAAGCACTGGGATCACAGGCACATGCCACCGTGCCTGCAAGCTCCATTTTATTCCAGGCGCACATCTGTAATCCCAGCACTCAGGAGGCTGAGGCAGGAGGTTAGAGAAAGGCCAGCCTGGTGTGGACTGCATAGCAAGATCCTGTCTCAAAAGACAAAACAAAACAAAGAGGGAGACAGGGTTTCACGAGGACATTTGAGGGGACTGGGGCTGTGGTTCAGTGTAGAGGGCTTGGCTAGTGTGCACAAAGCTCTGGGTTCAACCACCAGCACTGAACGTAAACACTTTAACGAAAATGTGCAATGTGCAGGAGGTAATTGCTTCTCATTCTCTCTAAACATAAATATTCATGAGAGGGCCCCGGAGAGGCTGTCTGAATGTGGACTCTCTATAGAAACACGCTGTTCTTTCTCTCCCACCTAACACTGTGGTCTGACTCCTGTCACCGACAACTCTGAGCAACCCGAAGACGGCGGGGTGAGAAACACTCTGCTAACCTCCCTGCGCGAGCCAGGCCTGCTGCCAGCTCCCGATTGGACAGTGAAGTCTGTGAGACCAGACCTGTGACCTCCTGGGATGCAGTTATAGAAGGAGGCCTCAACTGCCTTGGAAATTCAGATCCCTCTTTCCTCAGAAGGGAGAAAGTTACTGTAGCTCTACATTACACTCTAGGGAGGGGCTCCTGCCCACTGTATTTTTCTAAAAAGTTTTCAAGCTCATAAGACCCCTTATTTTCCAGAAAAAAGAAATGACACCCAAAAAACAATGTTTTGGGCTGGGGGTGTGGCTCAGTGCTTATCTAGCTGGCATGAGGCCCTGGATTCCATCTCCAGCATCACACCCATGAAGGTGGTTTTTTGGGTTTGGTTTTTTTTTGTTTGGTTGGTTGGTTTTTGGTGTTTGTTCTTGAGACGTTCTTGCTATGTGGTCCAGGCTGGTCTCAAACTCACCGTGATTCTCCTGCCTCAGCCTCCCCAGTGCTGGGATTACAGGCATGTGCCACCACATGCAGCACAAAAAAGTTATTTTAAAGATTTACTTCTTGTTTTAAATGTGTTCCTTTCTTTAACCTGGGAGATATGTATTATTTTTAATCCTTTAGAAGCATGAAGCATAACATACGTATATACCTTGTTGTGCTAGAATCCTTAATTTCTGGTATCTGTCCAGGGCAGAGAAGCAAACCTGAGGTCTTAAGTCAGGCAGAGCAAAGAGGGGACAACAACACCGAGCTTTCACCTGATAGCTTTATGCAGCAAGGTAAAAGGGATAAGTAATCTCTAAAAATCAAGAGTCATTTCCAAGGTCAGAGAAAAGAACAAAAATTGCAGACACATTAGAATTTTAGTCTAGAGCTCTATACAACCAGGGTTTTGTTTTGCTTTTTGTTTTTTAACTTTTTGCCTAGTTCAGATATGCCTGGAGCTTCAGGTGTAGATTCTGGCATTCTGGGCACAGGGTACAGGATAGTTTAGAGTGTTCTTTGTTTTTGTGTGCAAGGGCTCCAAATGAGTATGTGCAGACTGGCTCTTCAAAGGCGCTTCAGCTCTGTGGAAGCTGCTGCCTAGTCACAGGCTGGGAGGAGCATCACGGAGAGAGGAATCAAAGAGCGTCACCTTCGGCAGCAGCACTTTGCAGGGGACATCAACTCCCCTCCACACAAAACAGAGGGGCCCTTTCTCTCCTGGGGTGAACCTCACGCTCTGCTGGGGGCTGCATGGCAGTGGATGCAGGGGGTCACCACTGGCCGCACTGGCCTTGGCTCTGGGGCTGGGAGGGACAGGCGGGGGTTCCTCTCTGCTGGCCACGTGCCACCCCTGTTCCCGGGTTGCCTCCTTCTCATCCTCCAGGTCTTGCCTCCTCCTCGGAGTCGTCCCTGACTACCTCCTCTGTCCCCCACTCACCTTGTTGGTTTTCTTTGTGAAACAAACATGTCACTGTTTGCCACGATGCCGCACTCTGGTTTCTTTTTTTTTTCTCTTTTTGTGGTACTGGGGATTGAACCCAGGGTCTTTACACTGAGCTGTATCCCAAGCTCTTTTCAAAAAAAAAAATTTTTGGTGGGGGGGTTTCACAACAGGATCTCACTATGTAGTCAGGCTGGCCTCAAACTCACTATGTAGCCCAGGTCGGCCTCAAACTCATGGTGATCCTCCTTAGTGCCGGGGTTAGAAACATGCACTACCACACCTGGCTTAATTTTTTTTTTTTTTTTCTTTTGAAGACATAGTTTCACTATGCAGTTCAGGCTGGCCTTGAACTCACTTTGCAGTGAAGGCTGGACTCAAACTCACGGCAATCCTCCTGCCTCAGCCTCCCAAGTGCTGGGATTACAGGCGTGTGCCACCACGCCCAGCTGGCTTAATTTTTTAAATTGAATCAGAACCTTGCTACATAACTAAATTGCCCAATCTGGACTTGAACTTGCGATCTTCCTGCCTCAGCCTCCTAGAATATTCGTATTACATGTATACATCACTATACCTGGCTTCATAGGTATTTTTTAAATGATTTTTCTTTTTGCTAAAAATGGACCAATGGGAAATCATGGGTAGAGATGATGTGATCCCCTCTCCACTACAGGGTACATGAAGAACTGACTTCCTAACAAGAACTACCAAATACTCACAGTGAGCTCTCTGCATCTGGGGCCCCATATCTGGGGACTCTATCAACCATGGGTCAAAAAAAATTTTTAAATACCTGTAGTAAATATATACAGGCTTTGTTCTTGTAATTATTCCCTAAACAAACAGTTTAACAGCTATTTATATAGCAGTTGCATTGTATTAGGTGTTATGAGTACTCAAGAGATGATTAAAGTATACAGTAGCTTCTATATAAACACTACAGCACTTTGTACAAGGGTCTTCAGCATCCACAGACTTGGGTGTGGAAGGAGGTCCTTGAACCCATGTCCCACAAATGCTGGGGGATGTCTGTGCATCTTCCTGCCCATTTAATGCAGAGCTTTACGTGATTCTGAGTGTTGACGGGGGACGGTATCTCCTAGTGGGAAAGACATGGCCTGGGACAGGCTGTTGCATCTCACTGGACACATGACTGCCTTTGTGAGCACTAGTGTGCACAGAAGGAAAGCAGGGACACTGGGACCTGTGTCGCATGAAGACTGGAAAATGTATGGAAAGTACTTGTCACATGAGAGGAGCTCCCCAGGTAATTTTTATCATTATTCTTTCCATCCTCTCCTTGGTTGTCACCCCAAGACCTATATAGCCAATTTCCTGAAAGAAGCCCAGAGTTCTGGGATATAATTCCTAGTCCATGACTCCACCCTTGTCACCATGCAGACTTGTCACACTCAGTCCTTGGGCAGTGGGCACCTTGCCTGCTGTGCCCAATATCCCCTCCCCCACAGCAGCCTCACTGCTTTGCCAGTCTTTGAGGAGAAGTCCGGGGACAAGGCAGCTATTCCACTGGAAAATAAAATTCCAGTGGTTACAATATTTAGAATGAATCCGAAACTTTTTTTTTCTTCCAGTGCTGGGGATCAAACCCAGCGTCTTGGGCGAGTGCTCTACCACTAAGCAACACCTCGGCCCCTGTGTGTCTTTGTATTTCGTGAATGCTGAATGTGTTTCTGTTCTCTCTGCTGGGACCTGCTTGGGAAGGGACACCGGCCAGTGCCTGGGGCCAGGGCCTGGCCAGGTTGGCAGCTGCCAGCTTGGCGGGAAGATGAAGGACTGCAGGACTACTGAGTGCCTGGAGGAGGAAGAGAGACGGTGAAATCCATCTTCCATTATGTATTGCTGTCCTCCCGCAGTGGAGCCAGCCCGCACCCCTGGTGGCTCTGCCACTCAGCCCTGCTCCCTGTCTCTGAGACCCTGCAGAGGGCGGGGCTGAGGAGGCTGGGGAGTGGACCTGGGTCCCTCTGCTGCACCGAGCTGGGCCCTCAACATCTCTGAGCCCAGTTCTCCACCTTGCATCCTCCACCCAGTCCTCTGAATTTATCCCCTTCTCTATCCTGAGGCTGGAGGGGGGCAAAAGGGAAAAATTGGTCTGACTGGGAATGAGATCAAGCCCACTTGTTGCCTGTGTGATTCTGGGGAGCCACTGAACCTCTCTGAGCTGGTTTCCCCATCTACTAAATGTGCTTAAGGAGCATAATGACTTCTCCACAAAAGTGTTGTAAGAATTAAATGAGATATTATATACTAATGTATGTGTGTGTGTGTATTATACAGGTATATATGTGTGCACACACTTGATTTTCATTGTGTGACATAGTCATGTTCTATAACATCATCTTTTTTGTTGTTGTTTGCAATACGAGGGATTAAATCCAGTGCTTTTACACTTGAGCTTCAACCCCAGCTCTTCTTTAGTTTTTATTTTGACACAGGGTCTCTCTGTTGCCCAGGCTGGGTCCATTTTTTTTTTTTTTTGTGGGTACCGGGGGGTCGACCTCAGGATCTCGCGCGCCAGCAGGCGCCCGTGCCGCTGAGCGATATCACCGGCCCCTTTTTCGTATGTGGGTTCCGGGAGTCGAACTCGGGTCCTCGCGCTTGCCGGGCAGGCGCTTAAGCCGCTGAGCCATCTCACCGGCCCCTCAGGCTGGGTCCAAACCATAGTGATCCATCCCTGTAATCCCAGCACTTGGGAGGCTGAGGCAGGAAGATCACTGAGTTTGAGGCCAACCTGGGCTACATAATGAGTTCAAGGCCAGCCTGAACTACATAGTGAGACCCTGTCTCAAAAAATAAAAATAAAATTTGTTCTTCAGGCTGGTTTCAATCTTGCAAGCTTCCTATCTCATCCTCCCAGAGTTCTGGAATTACAGGCTTCCACCTCCATGCCTGGCTTACAAAATCATCTAGAACACAAAATTATTGAATATGAAACCATTTCTCTTAGAGGAAATGTAGGTTTGGTTTCTGCTGAGACTCTGGTCATATTTCCATCAAGTGATCAATACATAACCTTGTTTCACGTGTGTTTCTGCTTAAAGACACCTTATTTAATACACACTGGGGACACACTGACTATAATTTATGGCTGGACGAAGCTTTTCTACCACACACATTTTCTCCACAAGGCACTTCACATGCTTCTTGCTCTTAGGAACATGAGTCTGCATACAGCACAATACCTGGGGGCCATTCTGGTTTAAAGTGGTGTTGGAGATCAAACCCTGGGCCTTTGCCACCGAGCTACCCTCCTGAGTGGGGCCACTTAAAAAGTGAAATCAACAGAAAGTGCACTCAACAGACCATGCAAAGGACACCTGTTTTCAGCACAAGAGCTGGAAAGCACAGGCAGACGGTCACCTTGTTCAAATGCCTAGAAACACGCGGTGGCAGCTGGCCACTCAGATGCATCTACCCCTCTGCAGACAGGTGTGTACACACGGATGGCACCCATGCCACCAGTATTGATTTGGGAGGTTACAAGTAAGTTTTTACAAATAAGTCAGCAAGTGGGCAAATTTGCAAATACAGAAGATCAAAAGACTGCATAAAATACATAGACTAAACATTAATAGTCATGTTGGCTCACTGAGTTCAGCCTATAATATCATAAATGTAGGGTTGTTTTAGGGTTTATCTCATATAAGCATGCAAATCTTTTAACAGTACCGGGCATATGATACCGATTCAACAAAACCTAGGGATTTGCTCTATTTAAGTGCCAAGGGCTTAAGGGCTACAATGTAGCCAAGCCTAAGGGTTAGGGCAATTTAGAGACTTAGCCCTAAATTGAACTTGAACTCATCCTGGGCAATTTAGAGACTTAGCAAGACTCTGTCCTAGACAGATAAAATAGGAAGGAAAGAAGCACAGATGGATGGATGGACAGGGTCTGTAACTCAGTGTGAAGACCATGGGTTCAACATCCAGTACCAAAAAAAAAAAAAAAAAAATTGGCCCTATCCCGCCCTTGCTACATGACTGCTGCAAGGGATCTTTAACCTGAATGGATTCATAAGCCTTTTTTAAAGTTGTTGCTTTTGGTAGCCTCTGAGAAAAATGCCTTGAGGAGCCCTGACATTCTGCATTATTTTAAAAAGCATATCTTTTCGGGTCACTGCTTTATATAAAAAATAACTTCTGAAAATATAAGAATGACCATATGTTTCTAATTTTGCAGAGCACCTACTGTCTCTTACCCTGCTTGACTGGAACTAAACCATGAGGTGCCAGGCAGTGGCTCCATCAGCGCCTGGCTGGTGAGTGAGGTCAGCCTTCCAGAACATTCTAAAATAAATCTACCTCACAGCTTGCACCAAGCGCACAGGGTTTTCTATTATTTGTTCTTAAGTTTACTACGAATGTGTGTGTTGACCAGGAACCTCAAGCACACTAAGCGTGAGTTGTGCCACCACCGAGCCTACAATTTGTGCGTGTGTGTGGGTGTGTGTGACACGGAGGATCAAACCCAGCCCGCGTTCTAGGCAAGTGCTTCCCCACTGAGCCAGGTCCTCTGTCCAACAAACATCTTGAGGCAAGGGACACAGAGCGGCCCCATTCTCTGTCCCCGGGGGCGGGGCGGGGGCGGGGCTTGGCTGGCGGCCGTCGCCCCTCCCCCTCGCTTCCCTCCCCCACCCCCACCCCGAGACAACTTGCCTGTGTCCTCCATGGCCGCCATTCTCCTCCAGTCCACTCCAACAGGACTGCAGCTCCACGGTCAGCTTGGTCTGCGTTCTGCTCCGCCACTTCAGGAGCTGCTACCGCCGCCTGGCAGGGCTAAACACAGGGAGGGAGGAATCCGGGCCACTGTTAAGCGCCCCAACACCCACACTAGCCTTCCAGAAGATTCCCTGTTTCAGCCCCGCCCCTTCACGGCACTTGGACCAATCAGGGCCCTGTACTTGGACCAATCACAGGCCTGCAGCTGTTTTATAAGCGCGCTCTCTCGGCGCTTCTCAGGTTAGTTTAGCTAGGCGGAGTTTATACGGTGTGGTCTCAGTCTGTGTAAACTACTTGGTGCTATCCAGGACCGAGGCGTAGGCCTTAGGTCAAAGGACAAAATTACAGTTTAGCCAAATGATCTATTTTTTAAATTTTTCTGGTACTAAAAACAGCACCCAGAATGCCCGGTATGCTAAGCAAGTGCTCTACTACTGAGCTAAATCCCTGAGCCCTTTTTTTTTTTTTTTTTTTTTTTTTTTTCCTTTGGTTTTGAGACAAGGTCTAAGTCGCTAAATTGCCTGGGATGCGCTTGAATTTTTTATCCTCCTGACTTAGCCTCTTAAAGCATTTTACACACTTTTTTGGTACTGGGGATTAAACCCAGATATTCATGCATGGTAGGCAAGCACTGTAACACTGAGCTACATCCCCAGTCCTTTTTTATTTATTTATTTATTTATTTTTTATTTATTTTGTTTTTTTTGAGACGTGGTCTCACTGTGTAGTTCAAGTTGGTCTCGAACTCACTGTGTAGCCCAGGCTGGCCTGGAACTTCAAGTCACTCTCCTGCGTCAACCTCCCAAATTGTAGGATTAGAGGCTTGCACCACCACACCTGGCTTAATTTTTTCTTTGAGATAAAGTCTTGTTAAATTGTCCAGGCTGGCCTTGAACATGGATTCTCCTGCCTCAGCCTCCTGAGTAGCTGGGATTACAAGTATGCACCACTGAACCTGGCATACTTCTTTATAAATGTAAATGGGTTTAAAAAATAATTCAAATAGGCTTCTTTAAAATAATGTAAAGGAGTTTGTGTGGCATCCAAACCATCATAGGCCTTAACATGTCTGATGTGTAGCCATGACATCTCAAGGTAAATGGCCAGAAATTGTGAGCTGGGTGGTAAGGAGGGAGATATTTGGCAACATCTGGAAACATTTTTGGGTGTCAACTGGGAGAAGGGCACTACTGGCATCCAATGGGCAGAAGCCATGGATGGTGCTAAACACCTGCCAATACACAGGGCAGCCCCACCGCAGCAAATGACCAGGTCACAATGTCAACACTGCAGCAGACCTTCCTGAGGCTTTAGTTAAACGAGGAGGGATTGCTGCCCACTGGACAAGGTGAATCCAGATGGCTGTGATCTGACCAGAAACTTCCACACTCACCCTTCTCCCTGTGACATGGGGACATCACTGCTCCAGGGGCAGAAGGGCCTTGTCCTGGGCCATCGGTGGAGTCAGGACCAGAGTTCAAATTTCTTGCTTTCTAGTAGAGAGCTATTCTGACCACCCTCAATGTCAGGGGCCATGGTCATGCCCTCCCCCAGTCACGGACAGAGACTGCTGGGGCCACCAATTGGTGAAGAAGCCTCTCTCTGGTCAAGTCCCCTGGAAACTGAGTCTGAGACTGGGATCTATACACACTTGATATATTGAGCCAGGGCCCCGGGGAAGGACACCAGAAAGAAGTGAGGGGAAAGGAGCAACACAAGGCAGAGTCCCTGGGACATGGGTTGTCTCCAGGGCTTGTCCTGACTTCAGGCCAAGAAGTGGGGCTTTCTAACCCTGGCTACTCATGCTGTCACAGCTGAGAACCTGCGAGTATGGCAGGAGGGCAGCAAGTACTGGGCACGTGATCTGCAGCTCAGGCCAGCTGTGCACATCCCCTCCCTGTTCCGGGTACAGTGGCCTCACGTCAATAGCTTGAAATTGGCCAAATGCCACCATGGAAATGGGCAAATGCTGCGAATTAGGTACTTTTGGGGAGAGACAGCTTCCCAGTGGCACCACTGCAGGGAGGGGACTGCAGCTCCCAAGTGAGGCTTTGCTCACACAAGGACAAGGGCAGGCTGCAGGTGTCCCTGTGAGACAGGCAGCAGTAGAGGGATGGACACAGCCTTCAGGGACGTGTGCTTTACAGTGAGTTTGCTCTCACACCTGCAGGGGGTGATGTATTCCAGGGAGAGGCTGTGCCTGGGCAAAAGCAGGGAGCCCAGGGGACCCACAGCCATGCTTCTGCTGTCCTGGCTGCCACTACCCTGCTCATGGTCCCACTCCTCCCTGAGCCTTCCTTCCTGTCCTCAGGGCCCTGCCGTCTGTGGAGTGTGGCTCAGGATGGGACCAGCTTCCAGAGAGGGGCTGTGGGGACAGGAAGTACCACAGCTGGAAAGCTCTACCCAAGCCCCTCCCAGCAGGTCCTCAGTGAAGGAGCCCAGCTTGTGGCCTCAGGCCTGGGAATGCAGGGCTTCTCCCAGGTGCTTCAGAAATCAGTAGAGGTAGCCAAGTACCGTGGTATAGGCCTGTAATCCCACTTACTTGTAAGGCTAAGGCAGGGGATGGCAAGTTCCAGGCCAGACTAGGAAACTTAGCGAGACTCTGTCTCAAAATAAAATATGAAAAGGGCTGGCCATGTAGCTGAGTGGTAGAGCACCCATGAGTTCAGGGCCCAGTACCTCCTCCCAAAAAAGATAAAAAAGGCTGGGGATGTATTTCAGTGGTGGATTTCTTGCTTACCATACATGAGGCCTTGGGTTTAATCTCCAGCACTTCAGAGGGAAAGAAACAGGGGGGAAGAAGGCTGGATGTGGTGACGTGTGCCTGTAATCCCAACACTCTGGAGACTGAGGCAGGAGGACCACTGTGAGTTTGAGGCCAGCCTGAGCTACATAATGAGTTCAAGACCAGCCTGAACTACATAGTGAGACCCTGTTTCCAAAAAAAAAAAAAAAAAAAGCAAGAAAAAAAAAAAAAAAAAGAAAAGAGGGGGCAGAGGGAAAGGGAGAAAGAAAATGAATAGGGGTTATATGAGAGCCCCTCCTGCTGGTGAGCTCTCCTCACTAGCCTCTACTCACCCACCCAGGAGGTAGAAGGCGTCCAGCCCCACTCCAGGCCATGCCAGAGCAGGGAGAACTGGGAGGAATGAAGGGACAAGAAGGCACGGGCCACCTCCCAGCCAAAAGGACAGCTAGAATCACAGTAGCAAGAGCTGTTGAGGCCTTGTGGGAATGGCAAACAGGAAGTCACTTTGGGAAATAGGTAAAGAATGACAAAGCATTGGTCAGGACAAAGGTGATCAGACCTGCTGAGTGTCTAACTGGCAATGATCAGTTAGGATGCCATCTTCCCACGAGACTAAGGACAGAGGCCCAACCTTCCCGATCACGTCAGAAGAATGGCACCCGCATCCCTGGGAAAGACACTCTCCCGACTTGTGGGAGATGCGCCGGTAGCTCAAAAGGACAGAGAAAGGATTCCTAATCATGACCCCACCCCATTTTATTTGTCAGTACTGTGGATCGAACCCAGGGCCTTGGCACTGAGCTATATCCTGGCCTTTTTTAGTTTATGCATTTTTTTTATTATTTATTTATTTATTTTGAGACAGAGTCTCATTCAATCACTAAGTTGCCCAGGCTGGGCTCAAACTTGTGATCCTCCTGCCTCAGCCTCCCAGAGGCTGGGATTACAGATGCGCACTTAGCTGTGAGCTCCCAGAAAGGAACATGGCTGCTGCAGTGGGAAGTCACACTGGACCCTGGCCATGTTTTTGGCTTTTTGTTGTTTTTTTTTTTTTTTTTTTTTGGTACTGGGAATTGAACTCATGACCTGTGCTTGCCAGGCAGGTGCTGTGCTGCTGAGCTATATCCCTGGCCTGACCCCAGCCATCTTATGCTGACATTTGTACACCATCCTTGGGGGCTGAGAGCTCTGCACTTCTCACTAAGACTCTTTCCCTGACCCCTGACCCTGGCTGGCTCCAGCCCCAGCTCCCCGTCATAGCTCATCCCATTGTTTTTTGTTGTTGTTATTGTTTTTATGGGATTTGTTTTATTTACTTATATTTTTTTAATTTTAATTTTATTTATTTATTTATTTATTTATTTATTTTTGAGACAGGGTCTTGCTATGTAGTGCAGTGCAGGCTGGCCTTGAACTTGCTTATGTAGCCCAGGCTGGCCTCAAACTCATAGTGATCCTCCTGCCTCAGCCTCCCCAGTGCTGGGATTATAGGCATGAACCACCATGCCCAGCTCATCCCATTGTTGTGACCACTCATTTCCTTGTCTTCTCTGATGGAAAACTGCTGTGGGTAGAGGGCGTGTTTGTCCTGTTTGCTGCTGTACAGCCAGAGCCTGGCACAGGGCACTGTGTAATACATCCTGAATGAATGAATGAATGAATGAATGAATGAATGAATGAGTCTGGAGTAAGAATCCCTAGTTGGATTTAGGCAAGACAAATGGGGGGAAATCAGAGAAATGTGCAAACCCAAACAGGGCCCCTGTTACACCCTCCCTAGACCCAGGATTGCGGATGGGTATTATGTGCATCAGGGGATGGTTTGAAGGGTGACAGGAGCCATGTGTTTTGGTTTATCTTTGGGGGAGGCTACGGAGGCTCCATTCCAGGGTTTCATGCATTCTAGGCAAATGCTCTGCCCCTGAGCTACACCACCCTCAGCCCCTGGCTGAAGGTTTTTCTTCATGATTTGGACTCTTATACCATGGCAGGCCTGCTTCACCCTGCTTTTTCTTAGAGATGGGAATCAGAGAAGTGGACCCCAAATAACAAAGGCCATTGATTCCATGTTGCACAAGTGACCAGGAGCCTCATCCCTCCCCACTCCCTTTCTCTCCTTCTCTCTCTCGCTCCCTTCCTCCTGCCGTCTCCTGCTATCACACTTGCTCCTCCATAAGCAGTCAGTCACTTTAGAAGGCCCAGGATTAGCCAGAGAATGCACTGTTCGAGGGAATCCATCCTGATGATTGACTGACCTCAGTCTTGACTCAGAACATATGAGAACAAATCTCTGGGAAGTTGGATAAAATGAATCCTCCACAGTCTCCTCCCTCTAGAGGCAGGTGGCAGACAAGGACACATGAAGATCATCCCTTTCCTGCTTCCCCGGGTTTAAGCCCTTTCTGCATGGAAAGCTGCCCAAGTAATTAACAGAAGTAATTAGGGGTCAGATGGTCACAAATGGAAATCATCCAGGATCTGGCAGCTGATGCCAAGGCCGGCAGGGTCAGGGGGACAGGCTGGCCTGATGGGACATAGCAGTCTGAAAAACGCTTGTTCTCCCTGACTCTCAAGAGGAAAGGCCAGATGTGGAGTCTGGGGGTCACATCTGTAACCAGCAGCCAAGTTATGACAGAGATGGGCAACTCCAAAGAAGGTGGTTCCTGACATCAGTAGAGCCCTGGTCTCAGAACTGTATCCTCTGAAAGACAGTAGGGATTTTCCTTTAATACACTCAGTACGAGTCTTCCTGGCCACATTTCTCACACAGTGGCCTTCAAATCCTTAAAAAGGGTAAAAAAATTACCACCTTTCTACTCCATTCATCTACCACCCATCCATCCACAGCTCACCTATCCTTTAACCCACCTACCCATCCATCCCACTCATCCACCTGTCTTCCCACCTACCCATCCACCCACCCATCACCCACTCCACAAATATTCATCAGATTCCTGCCAAGCTCCAGGCAGGCCTAGGCTGTAGTTGTGCATGATAAGAAAGACACGCACAGCTTTGTTCTGGGAGTTTAGTATCTGGTGAGGGGAGACAGAACACAAGAGGGCGAACACAACCTACGCAGCTCACAGTCCGGAGTGCTGTGAAGAGAATCAAACACACAATGGAGGGGGTGAGATTCGATGAGATAGATGTCAGGAATTTATTAGAGAACTTGGCTCGGGTGGTTTGGAGGCTGAGAATGAGAGGTCTCACAGTTGCCATCTGAAAGCTGGGGACCCCGGGCACCCAATGGCTCAGCCCAGGCCCAAAGGCCAGAGAAGCAGGGGAGGCAACAATGCAAGTGCTGGGGTCTGAGGGCTGGAGAACCTCGGTTCTGACGTCTACAGGCAGGAGAAGAGCATCTCAGCTGCAGAAGACAGAACAAATTCACCATTTCTCTGCCTTTTTGTTCTGTCTGGGTCCTGAACCAACGGGGTAGTGTCTGTCCACACTGGGTGATTGCTTCTGATTCTAATGCTTCTTCTAGATACACCCTCACAGACACACCCAGAAATGATGATTTACCAGCTACCTGGGTGTCCCTTCACCCAGCCAAGTTGCCACCTGCATTAGCCATTGCAGAGGGTGACGGGTGAGGGTTGCTTTGGCTGAGATGGGCAGGAAAGGACTCTCTGAGAAGGCAACTTTTATGGTGAAAAATCTTTCTTGGATGTCAAGAAAGAGCAACAACCTGGGGAGCATCCCAGACAAAGGGGACAGCAGGTGCAAGGGTCCTGTGGCTGGGACAGGCTGGGGCTGTGGAGGAACAGAGGAGGGTGAGAGGGACAGCTGTGGGGAGAGGGACAGAAGGCTGGCAAGGTCAAGACCCTCAGGGCAGTTTCACGGCCTGGGGAGT
The DNA here is from genome assembly GCA_028451465.1 of Erethizon dorsatum. Taxonomy (NCBI): domain Eukaryota; kingdom Metazoa; phylum Chordata; class Mammalia; order Rodentia; family Erethizontidae; genus Erethizon; species Erethizon dorsatum. Next base: position 125,660,256 of record CM051827.1, on the reverse strand, counting down.
GCTCTCAGCACCCCCAAATGCCCAGGTAGAGTGTGGAGACTGTGGTGTTCTGCTTTGACTATTTTGTCACACTAGAATCCTGACACTTGGGAGACAGTAGTCTTCCCATCTACACTTTCAGTTACCTGCCGCAAACCACAGTCTGAAAGTATTAAAGCGAAAGCTCCAGAAATAAACAATTCATGTTTTAAAAAACTTTTATTTAATGTATTGTTATCATCTTTCTTTCTTTCTTTCTTTCTTGCTCTTTCTTTCTTTTCTTTCTTTTTCTTTCTTTCTTTCTTTCTTTCTTTCTTTTTCTTTCTTTCTTTCTTTCTTTCTTTCTTTCTTTCTTTCTTTCTTTCTTTCTTTCTTTCTTCCTTCCTTCCTTCCTTCCTTCCTTCCTTCCTTCCTTCCTTTTTTGTGACAGGGTCTCACTCTGTAGCCAGGCTGGCCTTGAACTTGCTATACAAGCCAGGCTGGCCTCAGGCTCACAATTGTCTGACCTCATATGCCACCATGCCTAGCAATTGTTCTGTTTTATTAGTGGTATTATTGTTAGTCTTCCTGTGCCTAATTTTCAAGCTAAACTTTATCAAAGGTATGTATGCTTAGGACAGAACAATCTGTACGGTTGGTATGGCTCAGTACTATCAGTGGTTTCAGACAGAAACCCAAACGAATCCTCCACAATGGGGAGGGCAACTGTGATACTGCTCCCGAATACTCTGTTAGAGCCATTTCAGTGTTCAGGCTTCTGAAAGGATCAACCACGGTAAACTCCCCAGTGGGCCCCACTGGACCGTGCCCTGGCCCTCAGTCTGTGGCTCGGTGTGGCCCTTTTCAGGCTGGGAGCTGTGTGTGTTCCTCTGTTCATGCCACAGGTGAGGACACCTGCAGTCCGGCCTGGGCATAATGATGGCATCTAGTAATGGGTGACACCCACGAGTGTGGTCCTCATGGAGCTTTGAGTCCGGCAGTGTCTCTGGGGACAGGGGAATCCACAGGGAGGAAGGGACCTGTCCCCTGCCAGAGGACCCTGCTTTTCTCAGCCACCCAGGCAGCAGCCTGAAGGGTGTGAGCGGGAAGCCAGAGAGCGGGTGTGCTCGCCCTGCTTAACCCGAGAGGAGGGGGCCAGGGCCAGATGAGGGGAGAAGGCTCAGGACCTGGGGAGCAGACTGGGGAGAGAAGCACCTAGTCCAGGAGCCTGGTGCTCAGCCTGGCAGTGGGACCAGGTCTGACCCCAGGGAGAAGCCATTGCCCCCATGTCCCAGAGAAGCAGGGTGGCCCTGTGGGGGTGGTGAGGGCTAAAAAGAAGCTGTCTGACTGAGCATCTCCAGGGACAGGCAGCTTGGGACAGCTCCCGGAGAGCCAGAGCAGGGCCTGTGGCAGCCACACTGGCCAGGGCAGGGGTGAGCTCTGGGCTGACAATGGCTGCTTAGTGCACATCTGGACTTTGCTTCCGAAAGGTGCCTGTCCCTAGAAATACTTAGGGTCAGGGACTGGAGCTCTCGGAGGTGAAACTGTCGAGCTCATAATGCTAGGCAGAGAGTTAGTCAATAGCAGGCTGGAGATAGGTAGCTGGGGGTCCTTGAATAGCAAAAAAGATATGATTTTTCTTCACTTTCTTCATAAGGTCCAGAGCCTATATAAAGCTCCGACCTTTGGTGAGGAGTTGGAAAAATCTCAAGGACTCAAAACAAAGTAAATGGAGACATCCATTTACCTAAAGTGCAAACAGAGACCTACTTCTCTCTGAAGTAGATAAACACAGCCCGCCCTATTTGTACAAGAACAACAACAGTCAGGCATTACTATAGGGATATGGAAGCAGACAGGATCCTGGGCCCTTCCCTGCTGCTCTTTAAAAGCATGATTTGTGTTTTCCCCGGGGACAGCTAAGGACTTAAATGCTGTTTTTGCTATGAACCCTAACTCCTCATTTGGGCCTACAGATGCCCAGTCGGTAACTAAAAGCAGAACAAACTTCCACCTTCATTTCGTATCCTTTGTTGCTTTAATTAATTAATTAATTAATTAAATTTTGAGACAGGATCTCTTTATGTAGTTCAGGCTGGCCGGGACTTACTATGTAGCCTAGGTTGGCCTCAAACTTGCGGCGATCCTCCTGCCTCAGTCTCCCAAGTGCTGGAATTATAGGCGTGCACCACCACGCCCGGCTTCCTTTGTTGCTTTAAAATTTGGGTCAAATCTCTTCTCAGCTCTGCATTTAGATATGCTAATCACTTAGGGAGTGTCTGTCTAAAAGTTGGCAAATCAAGGTTCATTTTCCCTGAATTTAATAACCTCACCCCTTGAAGACTGAGGATACCTGGACCAGTGACTTTCAGCTATGCCTGAGATGTCTCCAGCCATTGTCCCGAACCTGCTATCAGCTGAGAAGGAAACCATCCCCCAGCCATAAAGATTCCAGAACCATGACATGCAAGTGGGCCTCTCGGAACTCCTGTATTGAATTATGCCCTCTTCAGCTTCCTAAGCTGGGGTCCTTTCCTCTTCCCTCTAACTTTCCAATTAAAACTTTTCTTTTCTGTAAATTTGTGCTTTAGTTTTAATTTCCATTGTTACCAAAAGCAAGGACCCAAGCTAGCTGGCAGCAAAACCTCTCATCCAGGCCCGAGGAGTGATGGGGAGAACGCTATTAATGTGGCCTCATTTGTTTGCCTGGGTGTATGACAGCAGCCCTGATGCATGCAGATGCTGGAGGCCAAGGGCAGCCCGTCCTTACGCCACAGCACCGGGACAGAGGAGCCAGGTACAATGCTGAGATTTGGGGACAGGTCCCTGCTCTCTCTTGAGACCTCTCCCTCTTCTGGACACCTAGGAAAGCATCGGGGGCCCCTCACCCCTCTAGGGTGAGGACAAGAGGTGGTAGGGTCACATTTGCAGGTGAGCCCTCCTTTCACTTCACCTGAATCCCACCAGCTCTGCTGTGAACTCAGTGGTTCTGCCCCATGGAGGAGGTTCTCTGGCCCTCGAGGGGTCTATAGCACAGCCACGGCCACTAGGCTGTGAGGACAGTGGCTCCTCCATTGGACAGCTGGCCTCCATTGCCCAAAGGCTCCTTTGGCATTAACAGGCCTTTGCTCTACTCTAATTTATCCACTCTCACAGGGGGATGGTGGCTCTGGGTTGAGTATCCATCTCTGGAAGGACAATCCTTAGAAAACCAGCTCCCAGCTTGGCTTCCAGTGGAATCCAGAGAACAATGAGTTCGCTGCCAATGGTCCTGAACATGGCTGTGAAGTTTTCTCAGAAAGTCACTTTGTATTTTTTTCCAAGGCCAAAATACAATAACTCATTTATACCTAGAAAAGGTATGTTTGCAAAAAACAAATTGCCTTTTCCAATAGCAGAGAACAGTACTCTTTTTCATTTTTAAACTATCCTTTCTGTGCAAAAACCATGTTAAGTTCGGATGTGTGTTTATTAGCTTGGGACTCAAAGAACAAAGCGACCTCGTTGGCGGTAGGCAAATGAAACCCACAAGGGCTTGCTTCAGGGAGGGCTCATGGTACAGGGTTTAAGCCAACCACTTTGCAAATAATAAACTACTTACCCAACAAGGCCACTAGAGGCCACTAAAATGACTTACAGCCAAGGCACAGGGATGGCAGCTGTCTTAGTTGGTGCCAGGACAGAAATGAGACTCAAAGCTGTGATGTACTCCAGGTTTAATAGAGGTGAAAACACCAGCCACCCACAGCCCCTGACTGCACCCAGAATCTGTGCCTGTAACTTTGACCGTCTGGGTCTCAGAAGGAAGTGGAGGAGGAGAGGATGGCCAGGAGGTAGCAGAGCTGCCTGGGATATTCACTGTAAACCTATGCCTGTCACTGGGAAAGGCAACCCGTGCACCAGTCTCTCTCAGCCCTTGTGATATAAAGGTCTGTGTGGATCAGCATCCAGGGCAGAAGTTGTACCCAGTCCCGAGGCCAGAGCCAGGGAGTGTGGCTACCCTTTGGTCCCTGCTGAGGCACCCCAGCCTAGCTGTATCACCTATGAAGCCAGGACAAAGGTACAAATAACCATACCCACCTAAATCTAAACACACATCAACCACAAAGATCAACTATTGCAGCAAATGTTGTAGCCACCCACCTTGTCCAAAGTCCCTTCTTCATGACTTAGGGAGACCAGATTTAAGTGATAAATTCTCCAACTCCTGGGAATCTGCCCCAGAACGTGACAGCATGGGGACAACTGAACTGTCTGAGGCTTGCTGCCTCCTCTTCTCCTGTCCCTGCCCCATCCTGCAAGTCCCGGTCCCTGCACACCTGCGCAGCCTCCCAGCCTGCAAGTCCTACCTCCGTTCCCACATCCTGCCACAACGCTGGCCACACAGCCTGCCCCGGAGGAGGGATGCTGAGAAGAGCCCTGCACTGGATATTGGGGTTCTTTGTGCAGGGAATTCTGGGGCCTGATTACCCTGAGAATGCTCTGGAAAGGGGCACTGGTTCTACATGGTCATGTGCCCTTGGTTCCATTGACCCTCACTCCCTGAGGAAGAGCCCAGGTAGAGGAGGCCTGGAGGAGACCCTGGAAATTACAGGACCCAGGATGTGGACCCCTCTTGGCCAGTGGCAAGGACTATAGCAGTGGTATAGGGTATCATCAGATCATCAGAGTAGGATGAAATTGTTTGTCACGCTGCTGGGACCCTCTGATCATCTCAACTTTTCTTTTTTTCTTTTTCTTTTGTATTGGGCACTGAACCCACGGAGCTCTGATCTACAATCCTTAGGCCCTTTTATAAATTTTTATCTTGAGACAGGGTCTCACCAAGTTGGCCAGTTTGGCCTTGAACTTGGGCTCCTCCTGCCTCAGTCTCCCAAGTAGTTGGGATTGGAGGCATGTGCCACTGCATTTGGTTTGGTCATCCCATTTTAAGGAAAGCAAGACTACGACACAAGATCTTGCAGTGGTTTGGACTCTCTGGGAGGGGTCTGTGATGTTGGATTTGAGGACTGAAATGACATCATCCTGGCTTCACAGAGCAACACCAAGCTGCTTTCTCAGGAACTCTGCACACAGCCCCAGATGCGTCACTCCACACTGACCTCGCCTGACTGCTCCTGCTGGCCTGAGAAGGGAATGTGGTTGGGTGGAGAAGGGCAGTGTGGGGCAGTGGTCACGCCACCGCATGGGGTCTGAAAAGTTACTGCTGAAGAGGAGATGGGGACCTAAACTCACCCAGGGCAGGTTCTTGTCATATCATTCCAGAAAGCATTTTCGGACATGTCAGTGAGAGGCATAAGCACACTTATTAGGCAAAATCAAAGAAGTACACACTCACACCTGTGATCACAGCACACTTGGGAGCCTGAGGCAGGAGGACGGCAAGTGCAAGATCAGCCTGGGGAAACAGTGACTTAGCGAGACCTTGTCTCAAAATGAAAACTAGAATGGGCTGGGAATGCAGCTCAGTGCAAAGGGCCTGGGTTCAGTTGCCTGTACCACAGAAAAGAGAAAAGAAAGAAGGCTGCACATGCAGAGAAAAAGGGGTGAGCGACACGGGTATGGAAGTGGGGCTATTTGTGTGTTCATGAGGTGTCCTCAATACAGATAATCTAGGATGTTTATTCTTTACTTATTTAGTGACTGTCAGGGTTTATCCATTAGTGGGCTAAAGCAAAACTCACTCCGTCACCTAGGTTAAAATGCAAACCTACAAACTGTGTGGATGTGTTTGAAGTTTGAAGCCAACTAATAGTGCTGTTTCTTTGAGGGCAGAAGTCTTTGGGATTTATGGATTTATAGTATTGGAAGAAAAACATGAGCTAAGCTTATGGACTTAAAGTTTTTTTTGTTATTGTTTGTTTGTTTTTGAGACAGGGTCTTGCTATGCAGTTCAGGCAGGTCTTGAACTCACTTTGTAGCCTAGGCTGGCCTTGAACTCATGGCAATCCTCCTGCCTCAGCCTCCTGAGTGCTCGGATTACAGGCATGTGCCACTACACCCAGCTAAAATATCTTTAATACTTTTAGGAATGTGGGAGTGAGGAGCCAGGAAGGAAAATAGGTCTAGGGAGTAAAGGGCACTGTGACCTTGGGGGACTTTGATTGTTTTAAAGCAGCAGTTTTCTCAAAATTACAATTTCCTTGTCTCTTCTATGTCTTTGTTTTGTCTATCCTACCTCCATCAAAGCACCCGTAACCAAATTCTGGCTGTCTGCTGGCAAGTCATTCCCAGACTCAAACCAGCTGACTCCAGGGTAAACTGAGGTGCCAGAGCCTTCAGGGGGAAGTGATGATGGTACCTGCCTTGCAGGACATGTGAGCGGTTTAAGGAGGAAATCTGCACAAAGGGCTCAGCCCAGCGCCCAGCACGGAGATCTCTCAGTGCGCATGGCCTGTCGTCATAACAAAAGCACGGGCTTGGACACCACCGGCCACTGGTCTTTTCTGGCTCTGTCACTTCCAGCACTCTATCTACCTTCCCTGAACCTCGGTTTCCTCATATACGAACCAGCAGTAGGGGTTTTCCCTGGAGTTGTGAGGATGCTTACATAGGGCTCAAATTTGTGGAGAGGCAGGCCGGACCTGCAATTCATTGCTCTTTCAGCCAATTGGGGTGCTGGCTGTGTCACCACTCTGCATTGTTCTACACGCTAGGGACACAAGAGGCCCAGATTCCTGCCCTCAGGGAGCTCAGATCCTAGCCTGGGGAGGTAGACAGTGAACACATACACAAGCGAGAGATCAGATCGCAGCATGTGCCATGCAGAAGACAGCATAGGGCAGTGTTACAGGACTGACTCATAGCACCGAGACCCAGGGACACCTGCAGAGATGTGGGAGAGGGGCTTTTATTTATTTTGTTGTTGCTGAGGATTAAACCCAGGGCCTTCGCTACTCTTCCAGTCCATTTTATCTTTTCTTTTGAAAGAGTCCTTTTTATCTTTTATTTTATTCTTGCTAAGTTGCCCAGGCTGGGCTCAAACTTGTGATTCTCCTGCCTCAGCTACCCAGAGTTTTAGGATTACAGGTGTACACCTCCACGACCGGCTCCACCTTTCTTATTTAATGTATAACCCACAGTATCTGTGCTGTACCTGGCACTTAGCATGTACTAATTATTTGTGGAAGCAAAGATGGAAGGGGCAGTGGAAGAAGGAAATGTAAGCTATATTATGAGCAGCAAAAGAGAAGGTACTGGGGATTGAATCTGGTTCCCCAAAGAATCCCAGATTTCTCGTGAGCTCTGGCCCATTCTCCCAGTCACCTTGCATCAACCCACTCGGGTGCACAACTTTTTTCACACTGTCTCCAACCAAAGCGCTGCATGCCACATTCTGGAGAGCCCTGCCTGTCACAGCCTATGTTCCAGAGAAATGTCACATTCACCCTGAGGCCACGGAGGGAGGTCATTTAGAGGCCAAGTCCCAGTGGGAATTTTTTTGTTTGTTTTTGTGGTACTGAGGATTGAAACCAGGCCCTTCTCACCGGGCTACATCCTTCACCCTTTTTCTTAATTTTTGAGACAGGGCCTCAAAATTACTAGGCAGCCCTGGCTGGGCTCAAACTTGGAATCTTCCTGCCTCAGCCTCCCAGAGTGCTGGAATTACAGGTGTGTGCCACCATGCCTAGCTCCAGTGGGGATTTTGTGCATGTGCATGTGGGCGGGGGGAGGTAACATTTTATTGGCCCAGTGAAGCCTGCTAATTGGAATCCTGGCTGAAGGAAAGTTTACCAAAAGTTCTGCAGAGGACACATCTGAAACTGTACCAGCACAGACAACAACCAAGCGTTAGTGGCTAAGGAGGGACTCTGGACTGTACTGCAGAGGGAAGAGGGCTCTGAGCAAAGTGACGATGACAACTGGACAAAGAAGCTGTCCCTCTACTGCAAGGTGCTACCCCTTAGGATAAGGACCAAGGTTTGAGTTATACCAATAACAGTTTTCCCAACCCGTTTTCCAGAGTTTGCTAACCAACGCCTTATAGCCGGTTCTTAGCTTTTTCCTTGGCGCCATTTTAGCTGAACACAGTATCCTAGCCCGTTTGGCTGCTATCCAGACTACCACAGGCTGCGTGGCTCATAAACAACAGACATTTATTGCGTGGCTCATAAACAACAGCCTCTGGAGGCTGGGAGTGGGCAAGCAGGGCACCAGCACAGCTGGTGAGGTCCCCTTCCTGGTTCGAAAATGGCCAGCTTCCTGCCACGTCTGCCCCTGGTTCTCTGGAATCAGAGGACACTAACGCCATTCAGAAGGGCACCGGAATCACATCCCAGGGGCCTCACCTCAAAATACCATCACACAGGGGGTTGGGGGAGGAACACAAACATTGTCTATTGCGTGTAAATTTATTTGTTCTCCTATAAAATCCCAAGGTTGCTGAGCCTGCTAGATGAAGAGGACACTTCCTGCTCCCATGGAGAATGGTTTGAACTTGAACTTGAATCTCTGCTGATGAGCTGCTGTCTCTTGGGAGGAAGGAGATGGCTCAGGGTCTTCCAGTGCAGGTCAGAGAAAGACCAGTACAAGCATCCTTAACAGCTGGAAGCCACAAGTCTTCACATCTCCTCAAGAGGGTTTTAGCCGGCAGCCATGGAGCCTGACTTGGCCACCTTCTCCCCATACGCATCTCCGCCCTAGGCGGGCTCTGCTAGGGAACCATCCCTCCATCCTACCTGGCCTTCTCCACTCTGCTGATTCTAAACTCTGAGATCCGGGTCCCAGCGGGCACCCAGGGTCCCAGTCATGGAGCGGGCTCTGTCCCACTCACTGATAGTGGCCGATGCTTTTCTGTTTTTGGCGTTTCCCTCTAATGGAGGCACCACTGGTGGGGACAGGATAGCAAGGAATGAGCAGAAGAGGAGGCTCAGTCGTCCTCGTCCTCCTCCTCCTCCTCGGTGTCTTTGTTGGGGGTGCACCTCTGGAAGCACTGCACCACAGTGGCCAGGAAGAAGCTGGAAATGATGGCAGCGATGGAGACAGCCACTCCCGAGAAGATGATGATGAACAGGTCTGTGAGCGACAGGCTGAACTTGCACTCACTGAAGCTGGCCTCAGAGAGCTCGTGCAGGGCCACCCTCCGGCTCTCGGTGGGCAGGGAGCACTGGATCCCGTCCAGGCCTGTGGGGCGAGGGTGGAACGAGACATGTTTAGGACACGGCTCACGACTGTCCAGCAGTTTCTGAGGCGAGTGCCTCCCATGGATGGCACAGCAGGAGACCCCCTCAAAAGAAAAGGGGGGAAAGCTGGTCTGACTAGAACTTAAACCCTTTTTCTTATGATTTTTTCCTTGGTGCCACTGGGGACCGAAGCCAGAGCCTCACACACGTTAGGCAGGTGCCGTACCACTACATCCCCAGGTCTGAAATCTTTTTCTCAAAAGCCTCAGAGTCATCTTCATGGGAAAAATCAGAACATGTTGGTCTTGAACTACCTTTTTTCAGTACTGGGTACTGAACCCAGGATCTTCACAGTGAGCTATACCTCTCACCCTTTTGTTGTTTTTTATTTTTTACTTTTTTATTTTAAGACAGGGTCTCACTAAATCATGAAGTTCTCCAGGCTGGGCTCAAACTTGCAATTTTCCTGCCTCAGCCTCCCAGAGTGCTGGGATTACAGGTGTACCATGCCCAACTAAGACTTAGTACTGTTTTGATCTGAAATTACTCAGGGCAGGGAAAGAAGAGCACCGCACGCTGCCTAGGGTTTAGGAATCTGTAGACTTCACTCCAGACATGGGTAACAGCAAACATGGTGGGAGAGAGAGGTGGCAGCAGATGTCATGGTGGGACACCAAGCAGTGCCAACCAATGAAAGGACGCTCTAGTCTGCAGTGCAGCTTCCTCAGCTGGGTGCTACCCTCCTCTTCCCTGTCTGCAGGGCAGAAAGGAATAGGGGATTTGCACAGCACTGTAGAAACCCACTGCCCTGTGACAGGAGTGGGAAAATGGAGCAAAAGGGTCTCCCTGCACAGGTGCAGGAGGATACAGCTGGCGGTGGCCTCCCCATGGTATTCAGTGCTCAGAAGCTGGGGTGCAGACTCCGTGTGCCGAAGTCACCTGAAGACTGTGCTACAATGCAGGTTCCCAGGCAGCGCGCCTGGAGCATCGCACTCAGGAGCTCAGGGCAGGGACCCCAAGGTTGCATTTTTAATAATGAGGTGCTGCCGCTGGCCCTGAGGCCCACATTGAGAAGCATGGTTCTATAGCTGTCTAGGGGAGCATGAAGGGTTTGAGACCTTCTGGGACCCTCACCCCCAGGATGGCCAGGGTCCCTCTTAGACTCTCTTATCTACTGGGGTTGTCTGTAAGGGTTCATGGGAAGGGAGCGCGACTGAGTTAAGAAGTTTCAAACCCTCCAGTCTAGGAAAACATCACAACCAAGTATGTGCTGAGTACTTGCTTTACAATCACACCACACCACCGCACTGCAGTGCACACCGCACAGAACTTCCTGGGGCCCAGCTCTGGTCTAAGCACTTCATATCCATGAATCCATGTGGCCCTTACAGACTCCGTGGGGCAGGTCCCAACCTCATCCGCATTTCCAGGTGGGGAACAGGCTCAGACAGGGGACATAACCAGCTCACAGGGAGGATGTAACTTGCTCAAAGCTGCACCGCAGTCCATATGCAGCTGAGCCTGGATTCCAACTCACCCGAATCAGGCCCCAGAGACGTGGCCGATAGCCACAACGCCTCCCAAAGGAAGAAAAGGGGAAGAAAGGCCAAGGAACAAGGGGCCTGGGAGCGGGGGGTGGCCTGTGTTCTTGGAAGAAAGCCATAGCCTGCTATCAAGTGGGAGCCACAGAAGGTGCGGGTGTGATGAGTGACTCTTCCCTAATCACTAAGATCTTCTCTTGGGGAACTCCGTCTGCCATCAAACGAAGAAGATACCCGCACAGACCGCAGGTGGGTGAGACTACCCCTTCCCTCCACCTAGATGAGCCTCGATCTGCCTGAGACTGAGAGAAACTGAGCACTGTGAGACCTGGCTCTCATTCAATCATTCAACGAACATGTACTGAGTAATTTGCCTGTGCCAAGGAACTGATGATAAAGCAAACAAAGCCCCTAAACTCTCAGAGTATGAATTCTAGTGGGAGAAGATGGACATTCATTCATTCAACAGATTTTTTTTTTTTAGTATTTACTATGTACTAAATCCTGGGGTTACAGCTGGAACAAAACCAAGTCCTTGCCTTCATCCAGGCGATGTTTTAGACAATAACTGATCTACATCAAGACATGTAACATGGTTGGGATGAAATATCAGGGTGACATGGTAAAGAATATGCGGGACAAGGGACTGTCTTTAGATGGGGTGGTCAGGAGGTACCCAAAGATGAGAAGGAGCCAGCCATGGGGAGAACTTTCTAAGTAGAGAAGTTGGGAAGGAACCCAGCCCTGCCTGGTGTGGTGGCACACACCTGTAATCCCACCTCTTAGGAGGCTGAGGGAGGAGGATCGCCAAGAGTTCAAGGCCAGCCTGAACTACATAGTGAGATCCTGTCTCAAAAAAAAGAATCCAGGTTTCTGGAACACAGTGTAGCCAGGAGCAGCAGAGGGAGTAAAAGAGAGTTTTCTATGAGCCAGCCTGGGAGACATGGATGTGTTTTAAGATGAAGCCTCTGACAGCCAGGGCCTCTGAGTGAACACTATGAACACAGCCCCCATTCCCACCAACAAAGCGCACTGGACATGAATCAAAAACACAGACTTGGGAAAGGTTGAGCCCCTGGGACTGCTTGTTACCAAGGACAATCTACCCATCTTGACTGACGCATGCACAATATAAACTATGTACAAACCCAAATGACTGCCACAGTTCCACAAAGCTCAGAAAAGAATGTGTGAAATTCAGATGCAAGCCAGGTGTGATAGCGCACCCCTATAATCCCAGCACTCTAGGAGGCGGAGAGAGGAGGATCACAAGTTCAAGCCCAGCCTGGGAAACTTAGTAACTTAGTGAGACCCTGTCTTGAAACATATAAAGGGCTGGGGATGTTTCTCGGTGAAAACGCTCTGGGTTCGATCCCCCATACTGCAAAAAAGAAAAGAAAAAGAAAAAGCAGATAGAGTTAATGAGCTTAGTTCTGCTTCAATCACAGCAGTGGTAACAGTGGCATTGAGCTCACTCTGTGTAGACACTGTTCTAAGCACTGCATACAGGGGTTGGGATTATAGCTCAGTGGAATGACACTTGCCTGGCACGCACAAGGTGCTGGGTTCAATACCTAACACTGCAAAGGAAAAATAGAAAAGCATCCCAATCAAAATGCTGCCTAGGGCCGGTGAGATGGCTCAGCGGTATAAGTGCCTGCCTGGCAAGCGCGAGGTCCTGAGTTCAACTCCTGGAACCCACATACAAAAAAGGGGCCGGGAATATCACTCAGCGGCACAGGCACCTGCTGGCACATGAGGTCCTGAGGTCGACCCCCGGTACCCACAAAAAAAAAAAAAAAATGCTGCTGCCTAACTCTAATTCTCAAACATCCCTATGAGGTAGGTGCTCTTGTGCCCATTTTATGGGTGAGAAAACTGAAGCACAGCTAAATGGTGGCAAAGCTAGGATTTGAGCCCAGGCACCCAGCTCTGGAGGCTGACTTGCACCCTTGGGTTATAAGCGCCCTTCCCCAGTGGAAGTAACGGGAGACATGAGGACACCATCTGGACTTTAAGCTCACCTGTCTTCAATTGTGACTTCCTCTGGCTTCCTTCCACCTCGCAGGAAAACTTTCACTTGCCCTCTTTTTCGGTGTTCCCAGGTTTGAAAGAGCTAACCCTCAACCCACCTCCAGCACTATCTGAAAGTCAAGATGACCTCTTCCCACCTTGCTAATGAGTCAGCCAGTTCTCAGCATTGAGCAGCCCTGCGGATCTCCCAGCACCCCCACAACCCTTGGGGTTCGTGTGTGTCTGTCCTTCTCCAGCTCAGCAACAGAAGATAGAGGAAGAGTCTCAGTTTCCTGTTCCTTCTGTCCTGGCCCATGGCTTAAGCGGTGCACAGCCAACCCTCTGATGCTTTCGTCCCCATGGGAACTGTTGCCTGGCAACCAGACTCCTCACTATCCCCTCTCCCTGAATCAGGCCTACTTTATAAACCCAAGGACCTGGATGGGCCACAGCTCTAAGGGCTTCCCCAGTTCACACCCAGCCAGTTTTAGACTGCTTCTTTTTCTTAAAGAGGCCCAACTTCTACTTACTTACAAGCATTTTAAGTGCATCTGAATAAAACAGCATTGCTTTCATTAAGAGTTACATGGGGGTGCCGGTGAGATGGCTCAGTGGCATAAGCGCCTGCCTGGCAAGCGCGAGGTCCTGAGTTCGACTCCCAGTACCCACACAAAAAGGAAGAAAAGGGCCGGTGATATCGCTCAGCGGCACAAGCGCCTGTTGGCAAGCGTGAGGTCCTGAGTTCGACCCCCAGTACCCACATTAAAAAAAAAAAAGAGTTACATGGGGGCTTCCCTGCAGAAATTGATTTCTTCAATGGAAAAGCGGAAAAACCAATCAACCTGCCTCTTCTGAACAGCACTCCCCCGGCCACAGATCTCATGAAAACAACAGGAGGCATGAAGCCCGGGCAGTTTCTAAAGCCAAGAGAGTACCTGCAACCCCCAAGCTGGTAACAGGTCGTGATTTAGCCAGAAAAACATGCTAGAAATCCTCATCTTCCATGAGCAATATTAACTGGAAAACCACCACCGCACACCACATAAGGCCACAGTGTTGCCGTTGAAATCCGGCCTTCACTGGCTGCGACTCCTTCAGTCAATTTTGATTTCCACAATGCTCTTTGTGCCCTGAGATTAGTCTTGGCATTTTTACAAAGCGACGATTTTGGAAAATGTCATCTCCTATTTCTCTGTGGCTGGAAGAAAAGGGCTTGTTTGGAAAACGCCACACACAAGCCCACCAGGCATGGGGGACTGCGGGCCGATGCTGGGTGTACCTGTCATAAGATCCACTGACTTAATGGCTTTCTGCAGCTCACAAAAGACAGAGAAATAAGGGGACTGGGACAAAGCCAGCCAGGCAGCCTTGCAGAAGGGGGTGGGCACTGCAAAAACACCTGAGACTGCAGAGCTCTGGAGTTGGGGTGTCTATGAGGTCCTTTCTTCTCTCCTGCAGAATCTTACTGTAGACCAGGATTTCTCAGTCTCAGCACTGTGGATATTGGGTTCTTGGTTGTGGAGGGCTGTCCCGTGCCCTGAAGGAATTTTTTTTGGGGGGTGCTGGTTTTGAGACAGGGTCTTGCTATGTAGTTCAGGCTGGCCTTAAACTCACTATGTAGCCTTGGCTGTCCTCAACTTGCAGCAATCTTCCTGCCTCAGCCTCCCGAGTGCTGGGATTACAGGCATGTGCCAGGGAGGATATTGATGAGCATCTCTAACCTTTACCCACCAGATGCCAGGAGACCCCCTGCTCAGTGCGGCAGTCGACACTGTCTCTAGGTATGTCAGCACCTCCTAGGTGGGGGAAGATGGTCTCCTGGTGTGGGTGGAGAACCACTGGTTTAAGCTCAAATGCTACACTAAGGAGGTAGTCCTTATGGACTAAAATATTTTTCTTTTTGATGGTACTGGGGATTGATGATACACCAAGCTATATCCCCAGCCCTTTTTTATTTTGAGACAGGGTCTCGTTAAGTTGCTAAGATGCTCAAACATGTGATCCTCCTGCCTCAGCATCACTGGGTATTGGGATTACAGGCATGTGCCACCATGCACAGCAGATTTCTCAGTAGCCTACAACAGGTAACAAACAGTTCCCTCCCTGGGCCTAGAACTGAATGAATGAATGAATGAATGAATGAAGAGAACCATGGAGTCAGAAAAGGAGGGCATGCTGCCAGCTTCTTTACTGATGAGACCACAGAGCCCCTGGGCTGCCTTCCTGCCTCTACCTTCTAGGGCCTCAGTTCTCCCCTTCCCAGCCTGAATGGATCTGTTAGAGATTGTATTAGTCAGCTGTCCATTGCAAGGACAGAACACTTGACATACACAATTTAAAGGAAGAGAGGTTTATTTTACTCAAAGCTTCAGAGGTTTCATCCGTGGTGGGCTGGCATGGAGGAAAGAACATCGTGATGGAAGGGCATGGTATAGGAAAGCTGCTCACGCTGGCATCCAGGAAGCAGACAGGGTGAGAAAGAGCTGGAGGGGAAGGGTCCAGGGACCAGCTGTACTCCCCAAGGTCACACCCCCATGAGCCACCCAGACACACCCAGATGTGCCTTCCTACTCTCCTAGGTACCTCTAAAACAATCAAGCTGACAATCTAGATTCACCATCACACAGAGAAACATATCCCACCGCACTGCTCAACACCCCACGCCCTATGCCCTCATCTCTCTCATAACTAAATTCCCAGTCCTCACCATCCCCTGCAACCCTCCACTCTGCATTGCTGCCTTTCTTCAAACTCCTCCAGCACAAGCCGACCCCAGGGCCTTTGCACCTGTCCCTTTGCCTGGCCCCTTCTTTTTCTTCAGGTCTCTGTTCAGATGTCTCCTTCCCCAGAAACCTCCATTCCCCCAGCTAAAGCAGCTTTTCTCTGTTCCTCCACCACCATTCTCTAACTCTGTCCCCAACCTGGCTTTACTTGTTGTCTCCCTGGGCAGCCCCTGACATGCCAATGCATGTACTGGTTTATTTTCTGTTTCCCTGCCTTCCCCATCACACGGCAGCTCTGTGGGGTCAGGCTGCTTCCTTTGCTACTGTATTCCTGTATTCAGAGTGTGCGGACAGTACTTTTGAAGGAATGTATGAATAAAGATAGGGTCTGAGATGCATGGGCACAAGAGGCTTCCCAAACCAGCTGCCCTAACGGTCACACCCACCTCCCAGTGGCCCAGGGCCAGACAAGCCCCTCCACTGCAGGACAAAAGTCCTGTCCTCCAAATTCGCCAGCAGATAGCTCATCACTCCCTGGGAAAAAGAGAAGCTATACGTATGTTTCTCCCTTGTGGGAGGTGGAAATTCTCATCACTCTTTGGAAACAGGCAGAGTGAGGTCAACCCCAGCTAACTCCTCTCGCAACCATCCCAAGGGCCAGAGAGTCCTCTAACCACTCTCTACTGGCCCCATTCCTTTAACTCGCAAAACAAACTGCCGCTACAGTGATCCTGGCTCACAAATAAAGAAACCAAACATGTATGTCCCATGCTTAAAGTTTCCCATTAATAATGGCAGAGCCAAGAGCTAGAATCAGGCAATCTGGCCCTGGGCTGGTACGATAAGCCATTTCATCCCTTATTGCCTTAAAAATGCTTGCTCAGGGCCAGTGAGACAGCTCAGCGGCATAAGCGCCTGCCTGGCAAGTGCAAGGTCCTGAGGTCGACTCCTGGTACCCACATTAAAAAAAAAAAAAAAAAAAAAAAGAGCTTGCTCAAATGACTGCTGGGATAGCAAGACCCAGAGGGTCACAGAATCACACCAAGCTGCACAGGAGATCTGTACCCATGCCACCTCCTAGGGCAACCTGAGCCCAGAGCACTCAGAGCAAGAGCATTAAGAGGTCATTCTAGACGTCTTGGGTGCTGCGTTTGTAAGAGCTGCTGTAACGAAGCACACACTGGTTAGGTTAAAACAAAAGTATTGCCTCTTGGTTCTGGAGGCCAGAATTCTGCAATCAGAATCAAGGTGTCAGCCGCTCTGGGCTCCCTCTGAAGACTCCAAGGGAGAAGCTTGCTCTCCTCTCCCAGCCTCTGGTGACTCCAGACATTCCTTGCCTTGTGGCTGCGATACTTCAGGCTCTGTTCACCTTCACGTGACCTTTTGCTCTGCTTCTACTTGCAAATCTCCCTCTGCTTTTCTCATAAGGACACTTGTCCCTGAATCTAGGCAGTCCTGCCTTCAATCCAAGATGACCTCCTCACCAGGTCCTCAACTTTAATTACACCTGTGGAGACTCTTTCCAAATAAGGTCCCCTTCACAGGGGCCAGATGGTAAGACTTGGGCATGTCTTTCAGGGGGACACACTCACTCCACCGCTAGTGGAATTATGGGATAGTCCCTGTGGCCCATGGACTGCTCCTAGGTTTCTTTAGGCCAATTACCTCTCACCCATTGGGTATGTCTTGGTGCAACTTTCCTGGTCAGGGTCCTGTACATGGCCCTCTCTGGGCCAGGTCTCTCTGTGTCAGGACATCAATCTTGACTGCACCACCAAAATAATGGCTGGGGCCCATTCGGGCCAGCAGCCCCTCTGCAGAGAGACCGTGAGTGGGGTTCTGCTCTCTGGATGCCCAGAGCTGCCTCGTTTTTTTCTAGCTGCTTCTCCAGCCTTGTGAATTACCTGACATCTTTGCAATAAGTCCCTTTTCTGCTTATGTCAGCTGGCTTTTGCTGCTAACACACAAGAAGCACCACTGATGGACCCCAATGTTGCCAGCCTCTGTTCCAAAGCCACAAATCATCTAACTCTGCCCAGCTGCCACACAAAACCACATGCTTGGTGGCCCCAGTGTTCCGGAAGGCAGTGGGAACACGGTAGAGCTCATCTCCCCCTCTGGTGGGACAAGCAAATGGCCCCACTGGCAGGAAGACTCTTCAACCTTTATTTTGTGGTTGGTCTTCTCCAGCCCATGTGCGCCAAAGCTGGAGTGAGCCCTAGCCAACTCTGGCAGGGCACAGACCATGGCTCCCCCTACCAGAGCACACTCAGAAGGGACCAGCACTTCCCTGGGGCAGGGTGGCTTGGGGTCCTGTTGTCACCACCTGCCAGGCTCCCTTCCCTTGACTGATGACTTCTGCCCAGCAGCTGCCACCTGAGCTGGAGAGGGTGGAGAGCCGCCATCCTCCAGAAATAGATGGTGGATTGATATGCAGCAGATGGTGGATCGAGGTTAATCTCTCACGCCCCAGCCGGCCCTTCACCAGCCAAAAGGCTGCAGCCAGGGATCTCTGAGGGCCTCTCCCCTGACCTGGCCTCCCAGCGACTGCCTAGCTCAGGCTGGTGACAGACTCTCATAAGCACTTTTTGTTGCTAAAGATATATTTTTGTTTTCCTATGTCCACATATAGGTAAAACTTTCATACACACGGAGACAACACAAATAAGCAG
Source organism: Erethizon dorsatum (assembly GCA_028451465.1). Lineage (NCBI taxonomy): Eukaryota > Metazoa > Chordata > Mammalia > Rodentia > Erethizontidae > Erethizon > Erethizon dorsatum. The sequence goes on along the minus strand of CM051827.1, from coordinate 125,642,227 downwards.
AAAGAGGATGAATGAATAGATAAATGCAATTAACATCTTGCTTTATACCTTTCTAAACATTTTTTCTATGTGTACATGTATATAAATCTGCCAAGTAGAAATACACCCTGTCACTGAGTCTGTTAACTGTGTTGGGAACATCTTCCCTTTCCACTTCTAGCAGCTACAGCATATTTTCTTGAGTAGAGTGGCCAAGAACGTTCTCACCAAACCCAGAATGATTTCGTTTTTCTTACTAGAAGCAATGCTGCTATGACCATCTTTGCATGCTTTCTTCGTTATTTCCCAAAGTTTCATTCCCACAAGTTGAAGACAGTATGTGAGTCCTCGAACTTGTGCCAACAATGGATTTTGACACTGCCATCTTTTTCAACCTTGAGAAGCCATAAAGGAGGACATTGTTGACCTGTTTTGCATTTCTCTGATGGCCAGTAGAGCTAAACATCATAATGCATGCTCAATGGCCATTTGTCCTTCCCTGAACTGGCTGTTCCAAGACTGTAATGTGGCCTTTGCAAGTCTTCCCAAGGTGTGAGAAGTTCTTGTGACAAGGAGAAACTGGGGAGAGTGTGCAGATCCATCCCCAGCCCACCGCTGGGGCTGCAACTCCCAGGGGAGGGGAACTCTGCATAGCACACCTAGAGGAAGGACCGATGTGGAGGGTTCTGCAGGGACCCCTGGGCACTGGTCCACTGCTCTTGTGGGTTAAACCCGCTTCCCTGCCCTCCCTGCTCAACTCCCAGAACTCCAGAGGCCTTTGGGGGCCTTTCACACCATAGCCAGGCTTTCTGCCAGCCTGTTCTCCTTTCACGCATCACAGAAGGTTAGAGTGAAGGCACCTTTGACACCTGCTGGTCTCCCTCCTGCCCTGCCTCCTTTATTTTACAGTGAAGCCCAGAGAAGTTGGGCAATAAGTCTAAGGTCACCTGGATCCTGACCTGGAACCTAGGCCTGCTGACTCCCTATTTAGCGCTCTGTCCAGGCACCAGGTTCTTAGTTCACTCTGGAGCAGGTGCATGCGCTGTGGCCACTGTGTGCCGAGAAGGATGCTGCACAAGACGGCAGAAGAGAAGCGTGGCCCTGCTCCTGGAGTGCCCAGGAACATCGGCTCTAATTTCCTATAGTACTAACCTTTGTTCTTCACCTTCACTTTCATTAAATATTGACTGCTGCACCAGGGAAAGTCCCAATTATCCTCACTGTCTCGGCCAGCAGACACTTCGTCTGATTAAGTAATAAGCTGATTTCACTAAGTGCAAGGCATCTGCTGCATCAGCTCAAGGGCTCATCCCGGCTCATCCTGGCTTTGCAGAGTGTCCTGTAGAAGGGACAGTGTGGTCACATGGGTCCTTCCCAGGGTGAGACGTGTGTCTGGATCCTGTGCTCCAGCTTGGCTCCCACCCCTAACTTCAGGACACCAAGCTCAGCTGCAACCCAGGGGTGGAAACTCCACAGAGCCCCAGTGTACTTTCCCTAACCTGGCCTCTCCCCGGCAGGAAATGAACAGAGGGTGAGCACAGAGGGCGGAACACGTCATTCTCCAGGATGGAAGCTTAAGAATTTCCACCATCACCGCCACCATCACCATCACTGCTGTCACCCTGACCGTCACCACAGTTGCTGCTTCTATCACTACCACGTCCCCAACCACAATGTCCACCTCCACCATTTCTACCACCACTGACTACCACCACCACGTGGGCCTCTACCACAATCACTGTCACGTTGTCCTCCATAAAATAAGAGTTGGAATCCACATCTCCACCATTTTTACCACCAGGACCACTTCAGTCATCAGTAACAAACTCTGACTTGGGCCCTGTGCTGAGTCCTAAGGAGACTCTCTCTGTTGAGCTGTCGTGGATGATCTGGTTAGTGAGAACCTTCTGCAAAGGTGAGCAGGAGGAAACATGAGACCAGTCCGTAGTCCGTACCCGCCATGTCTCAGCACGGAGCTCAGAGCTCCACACCACCTCTGGACGCCCAGGAGCCTACTGCAGCTCCCTCCGTGGACCTGCCCTCTAATCACTGCACGTCCCAAGTGTGTCTCCACTAGAAAGCTTGCTGGCCAGCTGGGGCAAGAAACATGCTGAGTGTCTGGGGATGTAAAGGGGTTTGTGTGTGTAGTGGGCCCCTCCCATGACACCGTCCTCAAAATGTCACTGTGTTGGGAAAAATGTTTACTGAAACTCCTACTGTTTATCAGGAACTATGATAAGAATTTCACTGTCTATCATCCAGTTAAACCTTTCTTTCAACAACCTTGCAGAGCACTGGCTCTCAACTGGTGTAATTTTGTCCTACCAGGGGCATTTGTTGGTGTCTAGAGATATTTTTAGTTGTCACAGTGGGTAACTGCAACTAGAATCTAGAGGGTAGAAGACAAGGATGCGGTTAAACATCTTAGGATGCACAAGTGTGTTACTCAGCTTTTCATTGTTGTGACCAAACACCCCCCAAAAAAAAAACAACTCAGAGGAAGAGAAGTTTATCTTGGCTCATGGTTTCAGAGGATCCAGTTCATGACAAGCTGGTTCCAAGGCAGAAACATCACGGCAGAAGGGCATGGTAGAGGAAAGCTGCTTACATCAGAGCAGCCAGAAAGCAGAGCCAGAGAGAAAAGGGGTGGGGACAAGACACAGTCCCCAAGTCATACCCCATGACCCACTCCCTTCAACTAAGCCCCATTTCCTAAGTTTTCATCACCTCCCAATAATGCCATCAAGTTAATTCATCCACTGATGAATTAGAGCTCTCATGAGCCAATCTTTCAAAGCCCCACCTCTGTTATATTTGTGGTTTTCCTGTTATATTTATGGGTTTTCCAAAGGCTGACTTGGGATCACTCGCAGTTGACAGCTGCCCCTGGTGGTCCAGGTAGGCCCCAGTGCTATGACCACTGCCATCACTGTGGCCAGAGTTGTGGTGGTGTGGGGAAGTGGGAAAGTGATACCAAGGGGACCATGGGTGTGGGGTTCATGGGAAAGGAGCCTGTGCAGGCAGAGTGACCTGCATGTCATTTGCCCCTCTACATTCACAGGTGGAAAAATGGGAGGAGTGAAGTTACTTTCTGTCATAGATGGAATAGAGACCCCGGAGACTTCCATACCCTAATCCCCAGAACCTGCGAACATATTACCCACTAGGGCAAAAGGGCTGCAAAGATAGGATGGAGTTAAGGATCTGGAGATGATGAGGTGCTCCTGGATTGTCCAGGGGTAGATATGATCACAGGTCCTAATGAGAGGGACAGGAGGGTGGAGTCAGAGGAGGAGGCCTGACAACGGAGAGAGAGGCCAGAGGCGTGTGACCCGGGGCCAGGGGACACGCACAGCTTTCAGAAGCTGGAAAAGGTGAAGGGAACGCAGACACTTTGATCTTAGCCCAGCAGACCCGTGTGGACGTCTGACCACCAGAACTGCGAGAGAACAGATATGTGGCAGCTTAAGCCCTTAAGTTTGTGTCATTTTTTCCAGCAGCAACAAGGAACTCACACATCCCCAGATCATTCAGTGAGCCAGGGGCAGGGCCGAGCCCGGGAGGGAGGTGTCCTTACTCACCGCTTCACTCACCCTTAGAAACACCACGTTGAGACAAGTGACCCAGGGTGACGCCCTGGAACAGGTCCTCTGAGTGACAGTGCAGGTGCTGACTGATTTACTGCCGTGGTGATGAAAACAGTGGCATTTATGACCCACTTCTGTGTGCCGGGCATGGTGCTAAGTGCTCTGCAAGGCTTATCTCTTTGATGCTCACAACAGACATGCATATAACGGTCCACCCTTTACACATGAGAAAATGGAGACACAGAGATGCTAAGCAATCGTCCCAGGCCTACACAGCTAGTAACTAAAGCAGCTGGACTCAAACTGTGATGCATCTGAATCCAGAGCCTGTGCCTGTGTTCTCACCCGCTTAATCACCACTGTGTGCTATGGGGGGGAAACAGAGGGCTTGGCTCCGGGCTTGGCTTTTCACTAGTTGTCTGTGTGGCTTTGGGAAGTCACCTGATGCCTCTGGGTCACAGGTTCCTGTATGAAAAGGAAGCAGGGTAGATTTTGTTGGGGTTTGGCCTGCTCTGGCTTCAGCAAATACGTTCATGCTCACCAAAAGTTGGTTCAGAACCCAAAGCAGACACTGTGCACCCAGTGGGGTGGGCTGGCAGCTAAGAGGACTCTGTTTTCTTTTTTCTCCAGTACTGGGGATTGAATCCAGAGCCTTCCTATTGAGTACATCCTCAGCCCTTTAAAAAATTTTTTTATTCAGAGACAGGGTCACACTAAGTCACTAAGTTGCCCAGGCAGGGCTCAAGTTTGTGATACTCCCGTCTTAGCTTCCCAGAGTGCTGAGGGACAGGTGAGCCTGGTGGGACTTTATTTTCTGAGAGATTTGAGAGGCTATGGACTGGTGAGTGACAAAAGTCCTAGAGGCAGTGGTACTGGAGCGCCGAGCCAAAGAATGACAACTATTCACGAGTGAATGAATGAATGAGCCTGTGGCACTCACAGTGGGACGGGCCTGGCCTGCCTGGAAGCCCAGGTCACATGGGCACACAGGGAGGGCCACAGGGATTCCATATCCGGGCCCCAGGGGAGTTGGATGTGAACTGAACACACGCTGTACAGGTTTAGATACCAATTCCGGCTGCTGCAGGCGACCTGGGTTCCGACAAGGATTAGGTGGGAACAGAGCGAAACCTGAGACACAACAAAGGCTCCAAATTTTGTTTCTTCTCTGTGGCACAGCTTAGAGCTTTGTCAGTTTAGGTTCAGGAAGAAGCACAGATGAGGGAGGAGAAGGGAAAGGAAAGGGGAGATTGTTCCAGGCATCAAGGCAAGAGACGAAGAGACCACTGGAAACTCTTCAGGATCTGTTTGACCAACGGAACCAGGAGTGGACAAAGAAGCCCCAGAAATTCAGAATCAGAGGGCTGACGCATCCTGGGAGAAATCTCACCCAGAACCTGATGCTCCCTGCAGCGCCGCTGCAAAGCAATCATTTGGACTCTGCTTGAATGCCTCCAGTGAGGGTCCCCTCACTACCTCTCTTGGCAGCCCTGTTCCAGACCTGTAATGGCTGGACCCTTCTCCCTATGGTACATCAAAATCAGTTTCCCTGGAGTTCCCAACCATGGGTCCATTCCCAACCATGGGCCAAGTTTCCTGTATTTAGTCATTGTCCCTTATACATCTTGAGGCAGGGGCCATGTTCTTCTGAGTTTCTACTTCTGGCAGGTAAATATCAATTTTCAGGGATATCTACATCACCACGTATTCCTGCAGAGTATCTGCTATTTTCTAACAGGCGGGGAATCCAGGTAACTGCTTATCCGTTGGGACTCAAAGGAGCTGGAGGCCTCAATCTTCCCCCCACACCTCCCCCATCCAAGGGTCACCATGTCTGAAATTCTGGGAAGATACATGCCCTGAAGAGCAGCAGACCAGATAAGCACACACTCAACAGATCCCACTGGATTCAGGAATAGTCGCCTATCAAACCCCGAGTGTTTGACCACACTGGAGGGCCCTCTCTGCTTTCACAGTGCTCAGCCTGCCTCCCCAGCTCCACATCTGCCAGTCGCTGAGTCTCCTGACGTCCCACATCTCCCCCTCCCACCTTCTCACGATGGGGGTCAAGGGCAGGAAGTTGTGCCTTCGAAGGAGCTATGGGCCACTCAGGACCCAGGGGCAGTTGTCAGGGACCAGCCCATACCTCAGAGCCAGGATCACCGTCACCTGCATCTAACTGGGAGGCACTGGGCCAGGAACATCAGGAGATTTACCTAGCGTCAGACAGCTAATTGTAAGCACGACACCCCTCAGTGAACCTGCCTTTTTCTGTCCCACTCTCTACACCTAACTTCATGATGACCTGACAAGCACTAGCAGCCACTGTGTACAATGTCACTCCATCCACTCCCCAGCTGCTTAGACCAAGAGAGAGGGACATGTCCCGCATGGAGCCAGATGGAGCCTCCTAAAAGGACCAAGAGAACAGTCCTGCTGACCTCTGCCAGTCCCTTGGCCTGGTGGATGGCAGTGGGGGGAGAAAGCCCATCAGTATATAGAGAGAAGAACATATGTGAGTGATAAAAAAAAATGGTAAATATTTAAATCTTAAAATGAATAGTAAAAGACATTCTGCTATGAATCCCTTTCAAAATACTCCCCCCACTTCGAACATTCTGATCCCATCCTTCTTGCCACTTTCTGAAGCAGTTCTGGAAATCCTCTTTTGCGAGTGTCTCTCCATGATTGCCTCATCTTGAACTGATTCGAAACCCTTACGGCAGTTTTTGTTAAATAACATTATGGTGTGTCTTTATCCACCTTACTTACTGCAAATCTGGCACTGAGTGATTTCTGGCTCTTCCCCAAAGTCAAAATGATCATGAAAGCTAAACATTTTGAATCAACTGAGGACCTCAAGGCAGCCACAACAGTCCAACTAAAGACATTTACAAAAGATGTTCAGAACTGCTTCAGACAGTGGCAAGAGCCAGCCATGGTGGCACATGCCTATATTCCAGCACTTGGGAGGCTGAGGCAGGAAGATCACCACGAGTTTGAGGCCAGCTTAGGCTACATATGAGTTATGAGTTCAAGGCCAGTCTGAACTACACAGAAAAACCCTGTCTCAAAAAACCAAAAAAAAAAAAAAAAAAACCAAAAAAAAGGCAAGGACGATGAGGTAAGTGGTGTACAGTATTTGAAGCAAGAGGGAGGTTTTTTTTTTTTTTTTGGGAGGGAGATTAATGCTAATATGTCTTTTCCTACAATGAATTTTTCTTAAATTTAAACACTTTTTGATCACACCTCCTGCTATAGTGTGAGAAGCAGAAAGAGCACAAGACAGAGGGGTGCCATGCTCCTGTGACCCCCAGTTCTCAACACCACAGCTCCCAGGGCTCCACTGCAGGACTCAGGGTTCCTGGGCACACCCTACGTCCTTACAAAGAGCCCTGCTGTCTGCTCAGCTGACAAGGTGCTTCTGCCTCTGCGAACTGACAGGCAAAGGTGTCCCACTCAGCGGGCTTCACACCCACGGCCTGGGTGCCCTCTGCGCCCTCCAGTTACACACACCAGCTCTGCAGAGGCGAGAACGACAGCATTCCATCTGCCTGCATCTGACCAGCCTGGTGCTGGCAGTTGGGGCAGGAGCAGCTGGCCCGTCCCTCCTTCCCAAGAGAGACTAGAGGCTGGGGAAGCCATGGGATTTGAGCAGGCCCACGCGGACTAGGCAGGAGAGCCAGAGAACCATATTCCCAGCCCCTGCCTTGCTGACCAGTAGCCTGGATATGCTCAGGGAGGGTTACTGGGAGGACAAAAGCAAGGCCAGGGCCATGGCAGCCCCCGAGGATCTGAGGAACTTGCATTTGCCTGCAGCGGTCAGCCCCGCAGTCCCACCGAGGGCCACAGAGCTGCAGGGCAGGCTCATGTGGTGCATGCTGGGCTCTCAGAGCTGCCTTTCTGGGGTGGGGGGTGAGGGGCAAGACTGTGGACTGGATCTGGTGGGCCTCAGGGGTGTGATGTAAACCCTGCAAGAAGATGTGGCAAACAGCGAGGGGGCAGGACAGCAGGGAAGGCTTCTGGAAGGTGTCTTGGCCGGACACCTGGGCTGAGAAGACCTCTGGGGAGGCACCTTATGGGCAGTGAGCAGCAGGCTCAGAAGCCTGGCTGGACACTGGGCTGGGCTCCTTCCAGGGACAGAGGGAGGCTCTCCCAAGCCAGGCTGGGACGAGGGGCAGGTAGAGGAGAAATGGGTGTGAGGGGCTTTGGGGTAGGAGAGGGGGCTGGGTTTATCCTAAAATGTAATGGAGGGGCCGGTGAGATGGCTCAGCGGTGTATGCACCTGCCTGGCAAGCGCGAGGGCCCGAGTTCAACTCCCGGAACCCACATACGAAAAAAGGGCCGGTGATATCGCTCAGCGGCACTGGTGCCTGCTGGCGCGCGAGGTCCTGAGGTCGACCCCAGTACCCACAAAAAAAAAAAAAAAAAAAGTAATGGAAGCCATCAGAGTTCCAAACATGTCAACTACTGTACTAGCCACCGTGGATTTAAAGAGGAACAAGCACATCCTGTGACCCCAAAAAGGGCCAGAGATGTGACCTGCATGTCAGCAGTGGTCCTAGAGTTAGTAGGAGCCAAAAATCTCACAAGAGAACCTCCTGATCCCGGAGGGGGAACCCAGAAGCTAAGTAGGACCAGTACTGTAGAGAAGTCGAGGTAGGGAAGGGGGAGGGGGAGGAAGAGTCCCAGGAATGTGTAACCCCAGGGCCCAGCTGGGCTCAGGAGCCACTGAGGTTCCAGGGCAGGAGCAGAACGCTCATCTGTGTTCCACGTTAGCCGCAGTCGGGACGTGATTGGACTCAGAGCAGTGAATGTGCCCCGTCCAGGGACTCACCACGACCTGCGTGATGGGGAGGTCCCCACGTACCTTGATGGCCACCACCTGCCCAGAGGCTGACAAGACCTGCCAAGCACCTCAGGACCCCAGACGACACTGGTGCACAAGACTCAGGGACAGCAGGAACTGGACAATCACTTGGCTGAAAAGGCTCAACCCTTTAGGATCTGAGTCAGCTGGCAAACTAGTTAACTGCAGCCAACAGTGACACTGTCCTGTCCAAAGCGAACCCCAGCTGTATCCCCCAGGGCTGTCCACCCACTGTCCTACATTGTGGCCCTTGGAGCTACCTGGCAGAGTGACATGATGAACACAGCATTTTCAGAAAGGCCCATATCTGGGACCAGAGCAGCACGGTTCACCAAGGCCGCCTGCAGACATGTCCGGAGTGGCACCTCACGGGAACTCCAGCACATGTGCTGCAAAAGCTGACAGCCAGCCCTGGACACCAGCTATGGTGAGAAAAGTGACACCCTAGTGAGTCAACTCTAGGACAATCTGAAAAGGCAGTAGCCTGTGACACGCACGGCATGTACGGACACGTCAAAGATGGGACACAGCTATTGGCAGGGGCAACTGAGACCTCAGCCAACCTCAGCCCTGGAACTGATTCTCTCAGGGAGGAGGTAAACACACATGCAGAATATTCACTCCACCAGTGAGCGCAGAATTAAACAGAAGAGTAAGAGATGTCATTTAATATCTTCAAAATATCCATACAGCTGGGAAAGATGTGTTGATACCTGAACTCTTTGCTAATTGTGCCATCTTTCTAGGCAAAAATGTAGCCAGGGATATAAAAAGGCATAGACCTTCACCATGCATTTCCACCCTAAAGAAACAGCCAGATGTTATTTACATGCATGAGGCTGCTCTGATGAGCACTGTTTTCATGCAAAAAATGAATAGAAACAACATACTCTTTCTTTTTTTCTTTCTTTCTTTTTTTTTTTTTTTGATATTGGGGCTTGAAACCAGGGCCTTTACCTTGAGCTACATGCGCAGCCCTTTTTACTTTTTGAGACAGGGTCTCACTGTGTTGCCCAGGTTGGCCTTGAACTTGCAATCCTCCTGCCTCACCCTCCCAGAGTGTGGGCACTGGAATTACAGGTGTAATTCCACCTGTATGACCACCATGCCTGGTCATAACACACGTTTCTAATAACAGGTGATAGTTCCAATTCATGTATCTATAAATTGACCTATTCTCAGGGCTGTTAAATTTGAATTTTCAAAGAACTGTAATGACAGGAAACTCTCACAACTCAATAAGAGGAAAAAATCTGTACAAAATGTAACAGTATAATGTCAATGTCTATAAAATACATATGGGCATAATAGAGCCGGAATAAAATATAGCCGAACTCTAATAGTAATGAGATTCTGGGGTTTTAATTTTTATTTTTATTTTCTTCATGATACTTAACTACATTTCCCCAGACTAATTACAGGAGCCTGTCATTTTTATAGTCAGAGAAATAAAAATTGCTTTTTTTGTTTTTAAAGAAAAAAAATCATTACCTTGGACTCTTCTAGGAGAAAGTAGCCCTGTGAGCTTTAAGCAAGTGTCGCTTTTGCCCATTTGGCTGAAAAACTGTTCTTTAGTCAGTATGACAAGAAATCCCCACGGATCTGCCAAGCCAGGCCCTCCTAGTGCGTGACATCGGAGAAGCAGTGTGTGGAAAATGGGGGTGAGTTCCCCCATGAGTCTCAAGTCAGGTCAGGTAAGCAGGCAGGGTCAGCGACATTCTAATTCCATGAGCACCCTGCCTGCCTGCCATGGTGCCCCCTTCCAGAAGGACCCTGACCAACGGGGTGATCAGCGAGGCCCCCACTCCCTGAATGCCAGTACACTCCAGGCAGATCTAGAGGAATTTCTCTAGGATGCCGTCCTCACCAGGCTCCGGGGCTACCACAGCCAAGTCACGACGTGTGGCCCTGTGTCACTCTTCCTCCGTGTACCTCCTCCCAGCCCTACACCCCACACCTCCATGTGCCAAGGCGACAGGGCAAGAGATTCAGTGCACCTCTCCTCCTTGGCAGTGTACACTGTGACCACCTGCGGGCCACATGTGGCCCTGGCTAGAAAGGGACGTCCAAGAGGGTGCCCCACCAGCTCAGCCTTCCCCCTTGAGACCTGCCTGTGACATGTTCTCAGGACTGTTGTGGGCTGTGTCACCTGCTCCACGACTTCCAGAGTCAAGCACAGAGACACAGCCCTGTTCCCACCAGGCTCAGCTTCCCAAACCCAGTGGCCTTTTTGTCCAGTGGCTCAAGGACCAAGGCTGGGGACAGGAAGTAGAAACCCCTCCATGGTACGACAGCATCTCAGGCCTGTGAGCTCAGGGTCCCAGACTGTCTAGTTGTTCTGGTCCTCGTCCCACTGCAGAGCCTATAGCTCCCTGAATTCTGGTCTCTGGAAGGCCCCTGCCTCTCCACACCTCAACTTCCCATTTTTAAAACCAGGATAATATTCCCTTTTCTTAAAACCATAGAATATGAGACCTGGAACACGGAACATTACACAAATCCTTCTACTTCTACTTTTTTGCTTGCAAAAGAAAAACCCGAGGCCCAGAGATAGCAGGCAACCTAGAGAAGGTCGAACAGCTACTGAGTTAGGGAGCCACAGACCCAGCACGAAGTCCTTCCGTGCAGCAGCATTTCTTAGGCTTGTGTGTGCACACGAGACCCCTGGAAGGGGCTCCATACAATGTAGATCTCCAGGTCCCCCTCGCAGATGCTCATTCAAGAGGCCTGGGGGCCCAGGATTCTGCATTTCAACCAAGCTCCCTGCGCCTCTCACCCATGTGGCTCTCAGGTGAGAGGCACCACCGAGTTCATTTTTGTGTCTAATTCCTGCTCGCTTCCTGGGCTGCTATAAAGGGAAGAAAATGTGATCACTGGGAAGGCTTTAAAGATCACACCATCCGTGACCGGGCTGTCATTATCGCTGCTGCTGCTTATTTCCTAGGCTCCTCCAGAGTCTCCCCATTTTCTCCCTCTCTGTCCCGGCCGGCCACCCAGGTGGTTTCCAAGGTCTCTGCCTTCCAGGTCTGGAACCCTTTCTACTTCAAGCAAGATCATCATTGTCCCCTTGGTGACCGCCATCCCTGTCTACGGCCCCATTATCTCATAGGAAAACCACCAGGACAGGTGCAGAATTGAGGGTTGGAAGGAGGGAGAGGCCACTGTCACCCAGGGGGACCAGAAGGCGAGGGTAGTGTTGGAGTGGCCTCCCTCTCCCTTTCCACACCCCTCACAGAGAGCAGCTTTGGGGCTGGACACTCCCAAGTTCAGGTACTGACCTTGTGCAAACCACTTCTCTCTGCAGCTCATTTGTTTTCTGTCAGGCAAATTGTGGGCAAAGGTACCTGGCAGGCATGGCTGCTGTATTAAAAGAGACGGCACCTGTCAACTACAAAGGGCCTCACTTAAGGCACTGGGGGAGGGCTGCCGGATAAAACACAGGACATCCAATTAATGCATAAGTATGTCCCAAACATCGCATGGGACATACTTACATTAAACATTATTTGTAGTTTCTCTGAAATTCAACATTAATTGGGCACCCTGAGTTTTTATTTGTTTTGTTATTTGTTGTTTTGTTTGGGGTTTTGCAACCTGCCAGGTGGGCATGCTGGCAGACTCTGGCCCTTTTCCCTCCAGCAGGCTAGGTCCTTCTCAGACCTCAGACCCCAGTCTCCTGGCCCCTGAGGAGCCTGGTGGAGACCAGAGGTCCTTGCAGCCTGAATGCTCCGCATCATGCTGTGGCCACAGGAGAGGCGCACCTGGCAGACAACACATTTTGCAACTGTCACAGCTAGTCAAGGTCACAGAAGAAAGCTCTGGCTCTGTCCTTCTCTGGGGGGGAGGGGCAGGGAGAAACAAAGGGGTCCTCTGTTCCTTTTGAAATCCTCCCCTGGAAAAGGCCAAGCACTGGCCTAGAAAACCCTGAGTTCGTGCCCCAGTGGGGCCAACTGTCTGGCAGAAAGCCTGCTCAGCGTGGTGGGGGCTGGGAACCAGGAGGTGCCAGTGCATCCCCAGCTCTGCTTCTAGGTTGTGTGACTTGGGTAAGTCACACCTGGTTTGACTGGGCCTTCTAGTTACAATGGGACAATGACAACAGCACCAACGCTTACACAGTACTTGCAGTGTACAGGTACCTGCTAAGCTCTTTATAAACAATCCCCTCCAGTCCACCAAGCAATCTCACAAAGCGGATACCGTATCGCCCCCATTTTACAGGTGAGGAAACTGGGGTACAAAAAGAACAGGCAATAGGAAGAAGCAGAGGCAGCTATGCAGCCGCAAAGCTCAGGAGGCTGTTAGCACTTGGCTTTTGCCTCTGAGAAAGCTGTAGGCCGGGAGGAGGAGGTGGGACGGAGAGGCTCGGTAACAGGAACCAAAACACAGTTACCTGGGAGGAATAAGTTCCAGCGTCGGTAGCATACGGCGGTGACTACTGTTTACAACAGTTTATTTCGTATTTTGAAAAGCATTGGAACAGATGAGTTAGTAGGTTCCCAGCACAAAGAAACAATAAATGTTTAAGGAGACGGAAATGTTAGTTGCCCTGATTTGATCCCTATAGATCATACACACGTATCAAATGAGCGCATTGTGCCCATAAATATGTACGATTGCTATGCATCAATTAAAATTTTTAAAATGTTTTTTAAGTACCAGAAGCAGCACACATGCAGGACAGGGGACTGACACCTGCTGAGAGGCCTATACTTTGCTCGGTGCTACTATGCCCTTCACAGGGTTGGTCCCATTGAAATCCACAGCAAGTAAAGTGGGGGACGCTATTTTCTGACTTTAAAGGCAGGGAAACGGAGGCTCAGAGATGTCAAGGATTGCCCAGGACATTAATCCGAGTCCAGATCTGAACACAGGCCTTGCATTTTAAGGCCTGTGCAGTTCCTCCACCACCCACCTGGCCTCTGGTTCAGTTTGGGGACACTGTTCTGGCCACACAACACAGGCAGCTGCAGTGAGACCGGAGCTGTCCTGGGCACTGTGCCCTGGGAGGTGCCCTGGAGCTGCCTCTGTCCTCTCTCAACTGGGTGACACCAGCCCTCCCCTTGCCCTGCCCTTTCCCCAGGGATGTGGACATTGTCCCCTGCTCTCAGCCTGTCTTTCCCCTAGCCTCACACACCCACCTGGTGTCCGTCTACTTCCCCATAATCTGGAGATCTCAGAAATCCACTCAACTACTCTAGAGATAGGGAAACTGAGGCACAGAAAGGATAATAAGTGGCTGCCCAAGGTCCCAGCCACCCAGGCATTTATGGGGCAGGGGGCACACTCCTGACTCCAGGACACCTTACCCTCATTTGCAAGACCATGGGGGTCCAACAGAGCTGATTATCACCCTGCCAACCACGGGATAGATGACGCCAGCTCCACAGAACCCAGTGCCAGGAGCAACCAGAACCAAGAAGAGCCCATTCCCAGTGAGGTCTTCACCCGCCAGTCCCGATGCCAGGAATGCCAGGAATGGGGAGCCAGGCAGGAGACCGAGGACTAAATTTCAAGTGGGGAAACTCTGCACCTTGCAAGCAGGATCTTCCTCGGACTCGCTCAGGCAGCGAAAGTACCAGCACAGGCGTCTGCATCTGCTGAGGAGTGGCCACCCCGACACACTGGTGTGAGCCTGGGACAGTGGCAATGAATAAAAGAGCCCAGGAATTCTGCACGCAAGAGCAGTTTCTTTGAGTTCTCCGTAAATGGAATAAAAGAGACTCTGAAGCTCAGCCTGCATCTGTGTCACCTTTTATAATGTGTGGCCCCAATTCTGCCAAACCTTGAGGGCAAGGTGGGAGGCGGGATTTAGCTCTGAGAGGTCACGGTGGGCACCAATGCTCACAGACTGAAGTCCACCCAGACTAAGGACATCCACCGAACCCCAACCCTGCCCTGGTGCACATCCCTATGGACGCTGGGGTGCCTGCTTCTCAGCTCCGCCTTTGCCTCCCTCCTGCTGGCTTTCCCAGGGCCCCTTAACTCCCTGTGCCCTGGGCTCCATCTGCAGGTGGATAGGTGTGTCCTGGAGGGTATCGGAAGGGGCTCCAGGAAAGCAGGGAAGGCACAAGCCTGCAACATTTCTGTTTGGCTTTTTCACTTCTGGGCTGAAAAGCCACAGAGCCATAAATCATGACTGCATGCCTGGCTTGCCGCCGGTCCCCTCACCAGGAATATTTTCACCCTTTTCATCAGAAGAGTAAATCCGAGCTGGCAAGCAACAAAGAGACCAGAGCCACAGAATTGGCCGGCTTCTCTCCATCTTCCGGGTACCCAGGTAGGGGAATGGTGCTGCGCTTCCCACATGGTAGGGTGCCTTCTATTAGGAAAGGCCTAAGGTTATGGGATGGCCCACACCCACCAGTCCTAGGATACAGAGCCCAGCGAGATGATCTTGCCCAGGTCATGGGGTGCACCGGCAGGTTCCTAACTTGGGAAGGTGAGTTGACACAGGAAGAAGGAAGGAAGCACTGCTTCATCGCTAAGAAACTCAGAGCATTTGGGCTGTGTCCGTCTGCACCCTTTCCCAGCAGAGATCTGGGAGAAGTTCAGGCTAGAAACCTTGAGGAGTTCCACCCTGCGCGCTCTCACTAGGCAGCTGGGGCTCGACCCTAAGCCTCCTCCTCAGGACTCAACCTGAACTTGGAGGGGGGTGGTCTCTCCCTGCTCCTCCCAGCGCCCCAGCCGAGGCCAGCTTCCCTGCTCACCTTTGGGCAGTTTGGACGCGTTCTCCTGGATCCAGGAGAAGAGGTGGGCGAAGTCACAGTCGCACAGCCAGGGGTTCCCGTCCAGGCGCAGGGTGCGCAGCGCGGGTAGCGCGTCGAGGGCGGCCACGTTGAGGCTGCGCAGGTTGTTGTCGTTGAGCTCCAGCACCTGCAGCGACTCCAGGGTCTCGAAGGCATCCTCGTGCACGCCTGCCAGGTTGTTGTTGGCCAAGCTCAGCTTGACTAGCCTCCCGGCGGAGCGAAAGGCGCCGGCGCCCAGCTGGGTGAGGTTGTTGTAGCTGAGGTCAAGGAAGGCGAGCTTGGCCGAGCCGCTGAACGTGCCCTCCTCCAGTGAGCGCAGAGAGTTGTTCCTGAAGTCCAGGTACACCAGGTCGCCGTAGAAGATGAAGAAGTCCTCGGGGATCTGCTGGATGCGGTTGCCGGCCACCAGCAGCTTGCGCACGTCCAGCGGGAAGGGGTCGGGCACGCTGGGCAGCCCGCGGTCGCGGCAGTCCACGGTGTGCGGGTCGATGCAGGCGCAGCCCGCGGGGCACGCGAGTCCGGGCCCGAGCAGCAGCAGGAGGTTGCAGAGCGCGAGCGCCGCGGAGGGGCGGCGGGGGAAGGCGCGGGGGCGCATGGCCAGGACCCCGGGGCGGAGGCGCGGCGACGGGGACTCGGTTCCCGGGGCGAGCGAAGCTGGCGGCGGCGCAGCGGGACCCCAGCGGCCGGGTGTGGGGAGCCGGAGGGCGGCCGGGGCGGGGAGGGCGTGCGCCCGGGCGCGCGGGGGCGAAGGAGCGCGGCGCGGACCGACCGCGGAGTCGGGCGGCAGGGAAGGAGGAGGCAGAGGCGGGAGGGAGGGGCAGAGGCGCTGGCGAAAGGATTTACCGGCGCAGGAAATTAACTGGCTGGACAAACCCAGGGGAGCTGCAGGGGTGGCCCGGCGGACGTCGCCAACGCAGCCAGGGAAGTAAGACCTGTCTCGCGGACTTCGCCAGCGGCGCTCGACGACTAAGTTCAGTTGCCCAGCCCGCGAGCGGTTTCCACAGGGCGTGTCAGGGACATGCGCCCCGCAGCCCGGTGCCAAAGAGCTCTCCCTGCTCACAACCTCTGTTGCCAAAGGGAGCGGGACGGTTAGTCCTGCTTTAGGCCAGGGACAAGCCCCGCAGGCTATGGGGCCGCGGGGGAGGGGGCGCTGCCAATCAGAGTTGGGGCGGGGCTCCCGGGTGGCTGGGCTCTCCTCCTTCCTCTTCCCTCCTTTCCTGCGCTTGACCCACACAGTGAGGCGGAGGGTGAGCGAGGCCTGCTCTGCCAAGGCCCCTGCTGTGGCCAGAAGGACAGCCAGGGCCACTCAGCACTTTCCATGCTGGCTCGAGTTTTACGATGGACACCAGTTCCATTGTGCGCATCTGCCTGGGGTCTGACAGGGGCCCAACCAAGAGGCACCGTGGCCCAGGTTCCCAGCTGTGTGGCCTAGGAACAGCGTCTCCGCCCCTCCGAACCCAGTGAGCCCCATCTGTGAAATGGGAAAGGCTAATAATCGGTAGCTTTCTCACTCTGGCTGTTCCAGAGAGTTAGAGAGTTGGGAAAGTGTTCAGAAATTCGCATTTCCTTCTCTCTTCCAGCCACCGCCAGCTTTGGTGGTCTGGGTAGGGGATCAAGTCAGCCTCAGACATTGCCAGGGGAATTCCCTCTCCACCAGCCCCCACCAAGCCCTTTTCTCTCTGCCCCACCCCATTTTAGCAACTTTTCTTTGGGGAGGTCACCATAGAGCCACCAGGAGATTGTCCTACCCCTTGGCTATTTTGGTCCAAATACCCTGGAATTGACAAGCTCCCCCGGACCAAAATAACCCAGGCAACAGCTGTCAGGGCAACAGGTCCCCAGAGACCCTGCCCTGGCCTGCTGGGGATTGGTGGAGCCAGGGATTCTGAAGCCACGAGCTAAGCCCCCGGCCTCTTTCCAAAGGCTCTGGCAGTTGATGCCTTTTAGCCCAGGGATCAAACACTGAGCCTCTGGGACAGAGCCAAGGGCTTCGAGAGGAGAGCATTTGCAGGTGCCTTGCTAAGGGGCAGGGGAGCCTGGAGGAGGGCAGCTCTTTCCCTGTTTGTTCCATGGCCACCAAGCCAGACCTCTGGAGTCCCAGTCTTCACTTTTTCAGGGTCCCCAGTCTGCCTTTGTCCCCAGCTTTGGGGACTCAGCTCCCCTATTCTGGTCTCACCCTCTGGGAGAGGCAGTGATAGGCTGGAGCTGGTCTGCAAACACACAGAGCCGTCAAAGCTGCATCAAAAGACAGAGAACAGGAAACAAGGAAGTGGATCTTTTGCAAAAAGGAATGGGACCAAGAGATGGAGGGGGAAGAAGGGAGGAAGGGAAGGAGAGGAACAAAGAATTAAGGTGTGTTATGTACATGTACCAACTCCCTACAATGAATGTAATCATTACCTACTACAACCATGTACTTGTAAATTTTTTTTTTTAGTTTTAAAAAGGATGTGTTGTTGAAGTGCAGGCAGGTGGCGGAATAAACCCCTGCCCCACCTGCCATCATTCTGCGGAAGCTTCTTTGAAGAGCTGGTTGTTCCCCTTTCCAACCTCAGGCTTGGATCTGGCTGCTCACCCCAATACTGAGGGGTTCTCTTTCCTGGTTTGAGCCTGAGCATCCCGACCCCTGCCTTTGGTTGGGCTCCCATCTTACACACATGTCCATGTGCCTGTGGGTGTGAGTGTGCACACACAAGCTCTCCTGCCAAGTGGTCTGGTTGGCTGGAGTGCTGGCCCATGTGTCAGAACCCAGGCTCTGAGCCTGGACCCACAGCTAGCCACAGAATCTTTCACAGGCCACTTGGTTTTTCTGGTGACTTCCTAGCCTGGATCCCTTGAAGATAAACTCTTCAAATTTCCAAAAATGTCTGGAGGAAATTGGGCCTTTTCCTAGAAGGTGGCCATCCAGAGTAAACACTGCAGTTCTTGGCAGTGAACCCAGTGGTAGTGCTAGTTCTTTTGTAGTGGGCAGAAACTACCTGGCACTCATTGGTGACAAAATCAGTGAAAACTGTATTTCTACCTAATACGTGCAGAGAACTTAACCAACAAGGGCTTGCAAAACAGGAGAACGCTTGGTAGCAAAATCATAAAAGAGGCTTCTGGTAGTGAAACTGCTGAGAAATACCTCTCCTGGCTTTGATTCCCTCATCCTGAAAGGAGGGAGAAAACACTTTCCTTCTCTCCTTGCACAAACAAGGTGGGGGCCACATGGGAAGTCATTTGCACGGGAACGTGATTTGAAACACCTGGGAGAACCATTGCATGTAAAATTGCCCGTGAGTCTTCCCATAGCAGGAGATACTTGCTTGTTGCTTTGAATGTCCCCAAAGTCCCTTGGATCCAAATTAAATTCTTTTCATTAATACCAGCATGAACAGTCATAGCTGGGGTCCACGGGGAGCAAGAGGGTCCCCCAGATTCTAGGACTCCCGTCCCTTGGGAAAACGCAAGCTTTGCCACCTCTGATTTTTTCCCCACAGCAAGAAGCACACAGCCATGACCTCAGCAAGGTCATGCTATGAGTCAGTGATAGAAGCTGGAAATAGAACACAGGCATTGTGAGTCCCCACCTGCACCACTTACCCACTCGCCCTGCACCCTCCCCGGGAGAGAGCCTCGTGGCCTGGAGGACAGACATGGCAGGTGGGGAGACAGACAGATGAGAGACTTGCAGAGATGGAGTTTGCTGGCTCTGCTTCTTCATTTATTTTCAGGGGAACGCACTCGGCTTCCTGTTCGCAAGGCTCTGAGCAGGGATGTGCCAAATGCCCAAAGCATCCTGATGTTTTGAAAAACCACATCGTGCCTTCTCCAACTCTGCCCTCACCCCCAGAATCCTCACTCCCCTCTTCCCCACGTTCCCCTTGCTGTCCTGTCTTACTCTATCCTTGTCTGATTGAGTCCCCACAAGGTGAGGGCCTGGAGAGCTGTGGAGGTCCCCAGGAAAGCAGTCCCCCACACGGGGCCTGGGCCCCGGAACAAAACCAATCCAGTCAGAAGGCTTTTCCCCTTCAGTAACCATCCTGACGTCCCAGTGAGGCAAAGGCCTTGCACTGCAACCAAGACGATGCCCGTATGTTACGTGCAGGAGTGAGAATTTAGGTGGGAAGGCTACCTTTGAATAAGAGTGTGGCTGGTGTTTGGTGATGTCATTTGGGTTACTGGTGTGAATCACTTCTGATCAGTGCCAGGCTGCCTGGTCAGGAGGCACGAAGACATCCCTGGGCCCCAGAAAAGGAGACACACTGACTGGAGGGAACCCTCTCTCTGCTGGGTCTCCATCTCCCACCAAATGGCCAAACTCCAGCTCCCACCCCACTGCCTTTCCCAGCTACCACCACCAAGGGGCACCACCTGCTGCCTGCAGTGGTCAGAGCCTGAGCCCGCTTCAAAGGAGCGCCCCTGCCCTACCTTTCCCCTCTGGAACTAGTAAATAAATCTTCCACCCACCTAAAAGGGAGAAGGGTGGGTGGCAGTAGCAGTTGGGAACATGGGTTTGGAGTCTTACAGACCTGGGCTAAATCCAGGTCTAAATCTGAGCAAGTTACTTAATTTCTCTCAGCCTCAGTTTTTCTATCTATGAAATGGAACAGGCTAAGCGTCTACTCCACCGAGTTGCTATGAGGATTACATGGGATAGCTATGAAGTGCTTAGCAGCGAGACTTTCGCATCCATTCAATAAATGGTAACCGCATCATTTATTTACCTTTACACATATAGATGAAGATTTTGTGTAAATCCTTATCTTAAAAGTCTTCAGGTAAAGAATTTCAGTGTTTACCACTCTGTAACTTAGTAGCGATGCCTTGATATTCTAGGATAAGTTTTAGAACTTTCTGCCCTGAACCATTCACCACTCTAACTATGGCCCACCTCAGACAGACAGATAGACACAGACATCCTCTCTGTTCCCCTCTCCCTCTCTCGCTCTCTCCCTCTCCAGCTCCAGCTCCAGCTATGTGGCCACAGCTGGAGGTGCCTGTCTTCCCCCGCCTCCTTGTTCCCTGCCTGGCCTGAGTGTGAGCAGGCTAATGAGGCTGAGGACAGGGGGTTGGTTTCTTGGCCAGGCACAAGGAGATGTCTGTTCTCTACTCCAAGCCCATGATCCTAATGCTGGCCAGCTCCCCGGAAAATGTGTGGCCTTGGGTAGGAATAGAGGAGGGAGGGTGGGAATAATGTCCTAGGAGGAAAACAAAATCTCAAGGCACTATTATCCCATGGGCTGGGGGCACATGGCCCAGCAGGCCCTGGTGTCATCCATCCCCAGGTCCTCTTCTCTTGCCTCCAATTCTGCCCATTGGCAAGGCCCCTTTGCCTTATTTCTCTGTCTCCACTGTTGCCTCTTTAGTCCAAAGCAGTGGACCCACAGATGCTTTTAGGTCAATGTGTTTCATTCTAAACTGTTACATTCAGAGGTTATTTGTTACACAGCATTAGCTAACTAATATACCATGGCCCTTGGAACAAAACCCTCCCAGACCCTGCATGGTCTGGCCCTACACATTTCCCTACCCAACTTTGGATTCAGCTTTTTTGTTTTTTTTTTTTGTTTGTTTGTTTGCTTGTTTTGTTTTGTTTTGCTTTGCTTTTTTGGTACTGAGGATTGAACCCAGGGTCTTCACACTGAACTATCTCCCCGGCCCATTTTTTTGTTGTTTTATTTTAAGATGAGGTCTCACTAAGTCACTAAGTTGCCCAGGCTGGGCTTGAGCTTGTGATCTTCTTGCCTCAGCCTCTGAGGATGCTGGGATGATGGGCACAGAGCTTGCTTGGCTACTTGGACTCTTTTCCCCCAGGTTCACTCTCCAGCCACTTTGGTCTTACATCTAATTTCCTGTGTTGTTCCTACCACAGGATCTTTTTCCTTGCTGTCTGTCCTCTTCTTGGACTACCTTTCCCCAGCTCCTGACCCCGTTGGTGCCATTTGGTCCTTTGGATTTTCTCCACCCAGATGTCAGTTCCTCGCTCAGATGGGCCTTCCCTGACTCGCCACCCTACCCCAGTTACTCTGTCCTTCCATGTTTTCTTTTTTTTCAAAAACACTTATTACCACCTGGCGTGACCACGCTCTACCTTCCCCAGTAAAATGGAACCTCTACGGGGCCCAATACTTTATCCCACTTCCTGGAATCAAACCCAATCAAACACAATCAGCGCTCAAGCAATGCTTCATTCATTGACTGTCGCCTGTCAATGCTGCTTTGCCGCTAGGCTCCCCATTTCCGATGGCGTCCAGTGATGTCTCACCTAGAGGTACATTTCCTGGTGGGACGAGGGCCTTCATCCCTCCAGGGTGTCCTGTGGGGAGCACAGAGCACTCTGGCTGTACCCCTGCAGCAGCTGGGATTTAGGGCTCCGCCAACTATATTTCTAGCTCTTCTTCTATCAGAAGCCCTTAAAACACCACAAACGACTTAATCCCATCCCCCCTTGAGCCCTTGTTCACACCCTATTCTGCTTGCCTCTCACTATAAGAAAACTTGGCCTCCTCCTGGGAGCCCTTCCAGAGCTACGCTAGGCAATTCCCTATTCCCCTTTAGTCTCCGTTCTGTGAGCCTAAGTGCAATGCAAGGTAAGGGGTAAACAGATGGAGCAGGTGCAGCCCCAAGCTCAGGGAGCCCATGACTTAAGAAGAAGCCATAAGAACTAAGCAGCATTTGCTTAGAGCTCAAGACTTATGTGCCGGTCTGTAAAACTCAAGTTTACATCGTCGTACCAAGAGTACTGGAATAGGAGCAGTAAATTTGGGTAGAGTTGGATCTCAAAGCTTCGGTCTTGGACCACGGGGCCTGCACCCAAAGCCTAGGCTCATCACTTCCGGGTGCTCCTCACCTGCAAGCAAGGCAGCCTCTCGAGGCCTGCGTGGCTTCATCTGTGAAAGGTGGCTCAGAGTATCTGCTTTGTAGGTTATCGTGAGCATTGACTGAGATAACGTGCAGATTCGCACTTGGCGTGACACTGGAGCGGTGCTCGATAAATACTGGCATCCTGATGATGAGAACATTTTCGTGTACCAGGGCACCTCCAGCAAACAATGCCTCTTGCCTGCTTAATATTCCAAAGGAAGGCGCTGAGCTGGATCCCGGGGGGACAAAGATAGCAGGGACAGACTGGGCTCTCAGGTGACTCACAATCTCCTTGAAGAGACAGGACAGTCGCAGCAGCAGAGGACACACACAACTCAAGGACTCACTGTCTACAGTGACTGCCAGACAACTACATGGGCTAATAAATGTCATAGACATTTGCGGGATCAGGGATGCCCGTGTGGGGTGGCTGGGAAAGGTACATCTTGACATCGTTGGCTGCATTTTCCAAAGCAGGTCTTGGAACTCATGGCCATGTGGCTTCGTGCTCCTGTACCCTGGCACACAGCGTGCCTTCTGCCGGTCCACCTGGCAGGCTCCTGCTCCCCCTTGGAGATGCCATGCCTTCCTCCGTGTGGCCTCGACCTTCCCAGATACAGCCACATCTTTCCTTCTTTGTACCCTCGCAGTCCAGGCGTCTGGGACCGTCCACTGTGGTGGTGTGGTGGTTACTGATTACATGTTCGTCTCCGCTACTGGATCGTACTGAGCTCTGGGGAGAGGAGAGGCAGCGCCTTCTCTATCTTTGTCTCCTGGAACCCTGCAGAAGGCCCTGCCTGGAGTTGTCAGGGCTCCTGTATCTTTGCCGGGTGAACGAATGAATAAGTACAGCCATGTGGGAACAAACGATTTTGCCATCTAGAATGACAACTGGACAACATACTTGAAGGCTGAACTGCAGCGGAAAACTCAGGAGTCCAAGTCTGAACGGTGGTACTGAACTCTCTGGTCACCTCACCAGCACCACTCGGTGGCTTCATAGGTCTCCCTCTTTGCTCACAGCCTCCCTTCACAACAATGATGGCGACCGCAACTACCCTCCTTAACCACGGATGGGGCTGCACAGCCCCTTTGCACCTGCAGTGATTGCCAGGTGGACAGACCACAGGTCGTCTTGCCCATTTTACAGAAATTGAGCTTCAGATGGCTCAGCTTTACACAGCCAAGAAGCCCCAAGGACATGTGACATTTCAAACTCAGGAACAAGTTTCCTAAGCTCCCTCTGCAAGTCGTATGGCCTCACCTGCAGTGTTATGTGATAATAGGAGGTTGGGGAGGGGGGTGGGGGGGCTGTTGGTTAGATGGAGGACTGGTTGGAGGTAGGGCCTCAGAATCTGGAATTTTACAATTTATTTTGGATCAGCCACACGTATCTGATGGCTGAGCAGTATTTAAACTGTCATCATAAGCCACACCCATGCACACACATCCACAGGCACACCTCTCTTTTCCCAGGTGTTTCTTTTTGAGAGAGCAAATTGGAAACCTGATATAATAGAAGGTGGAAGAGTATAAAAACACCAGAATTCTTTCTAGTAAATGCAGAGGCACACGAGGCTATTGTTATGTTAATTTGACCTGCATATATTTGCATGTGGTTTCCCAAAGCCATCACTCTGAGTTCATGAAACAGATAATTCCTAGCCACTTCATCCATGCCAGCCAGTGGCAAAGACAGACACTGTTACCACCCAGGCAGCCAGCACTTCCAACATGGAGTTCTGCTAATTTGACTTGAAATCATTTCAGTAGCTGTATTGAAGAACCCAAAGGAAGGCTGCGGAAAATGTGGCATTTATGAAATCTTAAAATTGATATCTTACACTGAACATTTATTATGTGTCAGGCACTGTTCTATGAGCTTTAAATTAGTACCTTGATCTCAATAATTCAGAAGTTTGATTCACTTATTAGCCCCATTTTGCAGGTGAGGAAACTGTGGTCCACAAAGTTAAAGCCACATGGCCTGTCAGTGATTCAGATTCAGGGATTCCGGCTCCATTCTTGAATGCAGTATTAGTATGAGCATCTGCTTTGAGCCCGGAATTAGCTGGGCACTGGGTACACTGTAGTGAATGAAAATGATAAAGTCCCAGTTGTCATGAAGAATCCACAGGCATTAGTTAGGGTCAGATGGGTTGCTCTAAGAAAGAAACCCCAAAATAAAGACACAGAAGTGAATGTCCCTTGGTCGGTAATTCCAGATGTGTGCCCCAGGCTTGGGCAGTGGGCTGGGTCCACAAGGTAATGCAGGGAACCAGGTTCCTTCCCTGTCATCGCTCTGCAAAGTGCCTAGGATGCTGTTTTCACCTGCCTGCATGACACTGGCTGCTGCCCCATCCGGAATGGTAGCAGCAAGGTATGAGGTCCAAGCAGGGCCACAGCCAGCATGCTAAAGCCCAGGCCTGGAGGGGCAGCTGTCATCTTTGTTTCCTTCCTGTGAGTGCAGACCTCGGCCTGTGGCCATATCCGATCTGGAGAGGGACCAGGGAAGGGGGAGGCCAGGGGCCTAGGACAAAGGGAGGGCAGATCAGGTGGTGGCCGCAGCCTTTGCCACAGCAGAACATTCACAGGACAAGCAAGTCTGTTTATGGGATGATGTCCGGCGCTGAGAAACGCAGTGAAGAGAAACAAACAGGAAGGAGATGCAGTTGTGTTTTCAAACAAAGTCCTCAGCTCTTAGCCCCTGTCTTTAGCGGACTGAGGTCACACCCATGAGCACCGGGAGATGCCAAAGGCTTCGGAGAGCCTCAGGCACTTCCTGGACCAAATAAGGTCAACTCATGCCCAGCTGAGTGGCCAGGTGCTCAGGCAGAGCAAGCCTTCACTAGCCTTGACCTTCAGGGAGTTCTGCATGCCTTTTGTTGAAATATTTTGATTTATCAGTCATTTTATTCTTGCTTTTAAAATCCTTTAAAGTTGCTAGGGCAGGTATTGTCATCTCCTTTTGATCAGAGGGGAATCTGAGACTTGATACTCAGTTCAGTATTTCAGTAAAAATACACTGTACGAAGCTCCTATGGGCCGGGGAACTGGTCAGAAAAGGCAGCTGAACTTAGATATGGTTCCCGCAGGCACCTTGACAGGCACCTTGGTGTGGTGTGCATTATAAGCAATGATAAAATTTGATTCACTTATTAGCCCCATTTTGCAGGAGAGGAAACTGTGGTCCACAAAGTTAAAGCCACATGGCCTGTCAGTGATTCAGATTCAGGGATTCCAGCTCCATTCTTTAATGCAGTATTAGTATGAGCATCTGCTTTGAGCCCAGAATTAGCTGGGCACTTCCTGGACCAAATAAGGTCAACTCATGCCCAGCTGAGTGGCCAGGTGCTCAGACAGAGCAATGATTGCAAAGCAATGATAAAAGTATGTACAAAGTAAAGTGGTCCAAAGGAGGAAAGGAATGATAATCCTACCTGGGGGGAGAGTATCACAGAACAGGGGAAGCCAGACCAGGTTGTGTTAGTCAGCTGTCCTTTGCATTAACACACCTGCCTAATATGCAAAAAAGCTTAAACAGGGAAGAGTTTATTTTGGCTTATGATTTCAGAGGTTTCAGTCCATGGATGCTTGGGTCTTTTGCTTCTGGGCCCATGGTGAAGCATAACATCATGGCAAGGAGTGTATGGTAAAGCAAATGGGGTCACCTCATGCAGCCAAGAGGCAGAGAAAGTGAGGGAGAAGAGCCAAGAACAAGACAGTGACCCACTTCCTCCAGCTGGGCCCCACCTCCTAGGAGCCCATTCAGCTATGAACTCATCAATGATTAATCTGTTGATGAAGTCATAGCCCTCATCATCCAATCACTTTCCCAAGTCCCCACTTCTGAATATTGCTGCATTGGGACCAAGCCTTCAATACATGAGGAAACACTTCTTATTTAAACCGTCATAGAGGTTTTGAAGGCTAGACAGTAGTTCTAGCAGATGGAGAAGCTTTTCCGGGTAGAGAAAATATATTCCAGAGAGAGGAAATTGCATTCATGAAGGCACAAGTTCTAACAATGTGGAAGGACTTGGGCTGTGAGCATTTCGGGAGGGCTCAGGAGCCTCTAACATCAATGTTGGGAAATAATCCACACCTCCCAGTTCCTGGTCCACACTAGTTTTGGGCCTTCTTTTGTGACCGTCCCAGGACCTTACAGGTTAATCCCTGGATGTTGCACCAGCATTTCAAAAGCCCTGACAACAGGACTGTGATTTCCACTCATTCATCCAGCAGCACTGTAGAGGGGTCTCTAGATAGACTGCAATGTAGGGATTCGAACACCAGGGCCACAATGAGACTCCCGGGCCATCCCGACTACATGGTGAGAGAAGAGACCAGGGCTGCACCAGGAAGTTGCAGTCTGGACCCTGTTCTGCGCTCTTGATGGGTTTTATGCTGGGAAGAAACATTACCGGATGTGCATTTTAGAGAGATGACCACGGGCACTGTGTAGGGACTGAGTTGTAGGAGGCATGATGGAGAAGGAAAGCGGGTTCTACCCTGCTGTTCGAGGCAGGGATGGTGTCCCCCAGCACACCTAGGAATGCGTCAAGAGAGGCTGAGGCAGGAGGATCACTTAAGCCCAAGAATTTGAGTTCAGCTTGGGCAACATAGGGAGACCTTGTCATAGAAACAGAAACAAAAACAGCCTAATGCTCCCACAGCATGGCTCATAATAGTCCTGAACTGGAAAAAACCTGATGTTCTTCAGCTGATGAACGGTTACAATAAAATGTGGTCCATCCATGCCATGGGATACCATTTCACGATAAAAACAACTTTCAATATCTGTTACAAGGGTGGAGCTCAGAAACACTGCACGAAGCGAAAGAAGCCAGGCTGGAAAGACTGCATGCTGTGTGATTCTGCTTGTGTGAAATGTTCAGAGAAGGCAGCTCTGTAGGGACAAAAAGCAGAGGTGTGCAGGGTTGGGAGTTGGGCGGGGGGGGCTGGTTAACTGCCTATAAGCATAAGGGGAATTTTTGGGGTGATGGAAATGTTCTCAATCTGGATTGTGATGGTGGCTGCGCAGCTCTACATTTATTAAACATCACTGATTTGAGGCAAATGCAGTGGCACATGGCTATAATCCTCCTGAGGCAGGAGAGTCACAAGTTCAAGTCCAGCCTAGGCAACTTAGCATGACTTTGTCTTAAAAATATTGTTTAATTGTTCACTTAAAAGAAGTGAACTTTGGGAGCCAGGGATATAGCTCAGTGGCACAGCACCTGCCTGGCAAGCATAAGGTCCTGAGTTCGATTCCCAGTACAAAAAAATAAAAGTGAACTTTATGGTACGGAAATTATAGTTCAATTAAGTTATTTCTTAAAGAGTGATGACGGGGTCCTGAGCTGTGGTCTGTACCCTGATGGGGCTGGAAGTTTCTGCAGGGGCAGACATGAAGAAGAAGACAGTGTCAAGGCCCTGCCTACCATGCGTCCCACCAACCTGTCTTCTGCTCCCGGAACACCTGGCCCTGCCTTTCTTGTCCTCCCTGCTCATGCCTCATCCTCAAACTGGAGCCCGGGGAAAAGTGGGCAGGGGCAGTGCCAAATGCCACCGTTCATGTGCAGAGGGCATCAGGGGAGCCACGGGGTGCTGGAACCAGAGAGAGATGGGTTTGCACTTTGTGCCCCAGTGCTGTTTACTAGCTGTGGGGACCAGCATGCTGCTTATTACTATTGAGCCTCAGGCTCCTCGTCTGTGAAATGGGCCAACGTCCCTCCCTTGTGTGACTGTCGTGAGGGTTAAACAAAGGCCTGCACATGGAAAGTCCTCAGTACGTGCCAGACTTTTCCTTCCCAATCCCTGCTGCAATCATTTGCATGTGGTTTGCCCCCCTCTTCCCGTCCCAAGGGTCCATGCGTTGGAAAGCTTGGTCCCTGTTTTGTGGTATTTAAAGGTGGAGCCTTTAAGTAGTGGAGCCGAATTAGGTTATGGGGACATTCTCTCCGAAGGGATTGACACAGGCCTCCTGGAGTAGCCACCAAAGAACAAGCCTGACCCTGATCTGCCTTCCTGTCTCACCATGTGATTTCTCCCTTCTCTATGTGTCCGCCATGATGCTATCTGCCATGTTATGACACAGCCAAGAGGAGCCTCACCAGAGGCTGAACTGATGGGACCACACTGTCTTGGACTTTCAGCCTCCAAGACTATGAGCTAAACAAACCTCTTTTCTTTATACAGTACCCAGCCTTGGGTGTTTTGTCATTGCAACACAAAACACACTAACACACGTGCCCAATACACTTCCAGCCATCAGCAACAGCCACCCCCACCTTCCCAGCCATGGGAGTTCATGGAGACTTCACTGATCTTTTGGTTTCCAAAGATTGCTGAGTCCATGGCACCTCTAAGAATGCCCAACATTCCATCATCCTCACCTTCCTTCTTCCGATTTCCTTTACTCCTTCCCCTCATTTCATCACATCAAACAGGCCTACAACCTGGCCTTGGAGCCTACCTTCTTTGGGGAAGACCTGTCCATGCATGGGTAGATCGTACTACTGCATTGGGTAAAATCAGGTTAATAATTTTCCCTCTCCAGGAAATACATTTGCATCAAATAAAGTCCTTCTGGAGACCGTGACCAAAGCTAGCATCTCCCCTGCGCCACTTGGCACCCTCCAGAACGACCCCCTGTGAGGCCCACTGGCCCATCTTTGTGTTCCTGGCGGGGGAGGGTGAAGTTCATGGATCTCACAGCTTGCCACAGGCAGAGGTCAGCAGTCAGGTTTACGGGGTGATCTACATAAAGGGAACAATGAAGCATGGGCAAGGATGTGGCAAGTATTGGCAGTGGCTAAGGGAGTACATGAAGTCTGGGCAGCGGCACCCTCGTGGGGCAGGACTTCATGAAATTGGCAAAAGATGAACAAGAGAGAGGCAGGGGTGAAGACAGGGAGGGACTTGGGGCCACATGCACCTGGATGCCCCTTGAGGTCACCACAGTCCAGGTGACCGCCTGCTTTACCCACTAGCAGGGAGGGATGTCAGATGAAGGAGGGAGGTAAACATGCAGTCAGATACTAGAAGTTAGATTTCAAGGGCTGCTGATGGCACTTTTCCTGGGGTATCTCATGCGCACCATCAACATGGTGACAGCGATGGCTTGGGTCAGCTGGGCAGGCAGCTGCCCGTCTGCACCCTGAGCTCTCCAGCCCGGTGGTGCTGGGTGGCGTATTATGAATGTGCACACAGTGAAGATCTACACAGCTCTTAGAAATCTGGCATCAAGAAAGGGGAGAGGGAGGGCGGAAGGGAGGGAAAGAGAAGAAATCTTGTTTCAGAAGAGCAGAGACACAGAAAGTCATGCGATAATGTTGAACACAAACTGTTTATAAAACCTTATAGGCAGCACAGCTATACCACCCATACACCCATATACATACAGGGGAAAAAAGGAATAAATACTACCACAGCTCACCCCAGAGTTGGAATTTCTAAATTCTAATTTATGGAATTAGATAAAAGCCAAAAAAAAAAAAAAAAAAATGACATGGAAATCAAAGTAAAAACTTCTGACAATGGGCTTTTGCCCTTAGAGGAAGCCGAGACAGGGGTCCAGGCTTTTGCTGTCCAGAGGTGGCCTTAGCCTGGGCTTCCACCTACATCCCCAGCTGCCCCCTCTTGTTTCCCAGCATTTGGGGGTCCACCTCCTCGTGCCTTTGCCCTGCGGGGGTCTCCACACAGGGTGCTCTTCCCTGCTGTTTTACCCCCTGCTCCCCAGGACGAAATGAGTGGCTTCTTGTGTGAGAGCCTGGTCCTTCCCTCTCAAGCACCTCCAGCCGCCCAGAGCTGCAGGTGTCTGCTCCGGCGTGGTGTCACCTCCAGCACAAAGCCAGAGCCCTGTGAGGAGAGAGACTGCAACTCGCTCCCAGCACCCACCCCGGCCCAGCTCCAGGCACGGCAAAAGTGCTCGGACAAGGCCCGCTGTCTTTCTGTCATGGGAACCCCCATTCCAAGCCGGCATAGACACAAAATCTCCGTGGTGTGAAGTTCAAAGAAGTACCATCTTGTAACCTAAATTCATTAAAATATAAAGTCAGTCTTTGCTGGCACTTCTAGAATAACATTAAAGAAGATCTAAGTAATAAGCTAGAGCAACTCTTTAAAAATCAGTTTCCCTCCCTCTCTCTCTCTCTGTCTCATTCTCTGCTCTCCAAGGTGCACAGCTGTTCCAGCCTCCAGCTCCCTCCTCCCCTCTGCGCTCACCTTCTCTGTCCTTTCCTGTCCAGCTTTCTGCTTTTCTCTGCTCATTGTCCCAATTCAGTATCTCAACACCCAGAATTCAGGCTGAAGCAGAATAGCTCTGCTGCGAGGGGGAAGAAGGCAAAGCTGAGCAGGCAGAAACCCAGTTACTCTTTAGCCCTGGGGCAGTGGAGGTGAAAGGGCACTTGTTCGGGTCCAGGGTTCTGGCAGATGTATCGTAACACACTCAGCCAGATACATGCATTGCAGCTGCGCTGTAACACAGCAGCAGGGCCAAGGCCATGGCCAGTGTGGAGAAGCTGAGGCTGCCCAGCCCAGCCCAGCCCACTCCTCTCTTTTTCAGGGCTCTTGCTCCTCTGAGCTGGGGTCTGCAGAGGCAGCTCTGCCTGAGGAGTGGTGAGGCCTAGACCTGGGCCGGTAGAGCCATCCATTTCTGCTGTAAGATGTGCCGGTCCTGGGATGCAGGCCACCTTCCCAGTGGTAGCTTTCTTAGTAATAAAGTTCCAGTCCTTGGTCCACAAACTGATCCATTTTACTCAGCTGATTCAGAACCCGCTGGGATAAGGGGTGGTATTTATCCCCAGCCCCTTCCCCAAGCTCATGTCTCCCTCCCAGCTCTCTTCCCAGCAACCCTGGTCCAGGCAAGGCTATTATCTTTCTTTCCTAAGCCATTGCAGCGCCCCCTTATCCAAGCATGCATGCATGAATGAGTGTGTGTGTGTGTGGTGCTGGGACTGGACCCAAGACCTTCACACTAAGCTACATCCCCAGCTCTTTTTCTTTCTTATTTTGAGGCAGAGTCTTGCTAACTCATCCAGGCTGGCCTCCAGCTTGAAATCCTCCTGCCTCAGCCTCAGCCTCCCGGAGTGCTGGGATTATAGGCATGCAGCACCATTCCTGGCCACACTTCCTTCTTTTTTTTTTTTTGTTTTTTTTTTGTGGTTTCATTTACTCTTGTTCCACCACACTCTGAAACTATCACATGGACAATTTCAGAAATAAATGATTCATAAGTTTTAAACTGTACACCTTCCTGCTCCATCCTGCCCAGGACACAAATCACTCCTTTGTCCAGCTTATCCATGCTGTACACACTGCCTGGCCTCTAGTAACGTGGTAGCCAGATAGGTTATCTCATCAACCGTCCAGGACTGTGGTGCATGTGTTCAAATAAACCTTCCAGAGCATCCTGGCACAACCTCACCGCATCGCATCCTTACTTCGCCTTGTCACATAGGCACTGGACAGAGGAAGACAGCTGGGCATGGCGCGATAAGGTAATGGGAAATAGCAAATTCATACAATTTTTAAGTATATTACAACTATTCTATTTTATTATTAGTCATTGCTGTTAATCTCTTACTGTGCCTAAGTTCTAAATTAAGTTTTGTATTAGGCACGGTGATGGGGAAAAGCGGACTATATACGGTTCAGTCCTTTCCAAGGTCTCAGGCATGCACAGGGGGAGGGAGCCTTGGAATACATCCACCTCAGAGAGAGGAGGACAGCTGTATACAGTAGTTAGCTTCGCCCCGAAGCCTGAAGCCACCCTCTTCACCTCTGGGCACTATGATCACTAGACAACTCATAGCGCAGTTTCTTCATCCTTGTATCCACTGACCCTTAAATGCTTTTTGGCTGGAGAGCTAACCCAATTTTTTTCTTAGACTTGCATGAGGCTGAACCAATTATCCTCCCCTTCTGAGCCCATCTCCTCACCTCAAGTAGAATGTTTCAATAACATCCTCTTCTCAGAGTTGCTCCCAGGATTAGCTTGAACAATCTGATAAGCTCCTGGGAAATTCTAAAATGCTTCACTGGGCCGGTGAGATGGCTCAGCAGCAGAAGCGCCTGCCTGGCAAGCGCGAGGTCCTGAGTTCGACACCTGGTACCCACAAAAATAAAATAAATTGCTTCACTGAGGCAAAATTCCCTTCCTCCCAGGACTCTGAAGACCAGACACATCCATCCTCCACGCAAGAATGCAGGAACAGAAAAGCTGAACACCCGTCTTCTACTGCAAAAGTTCTCTCTACCTGGTGTGGCATGACAAATAGCATGAGCCCTGTGGAGTTCTGGGAGAGGACACTTAATACTGGTGCTTTTGTGGAAATCCTACTGAACTCCTCAGCCAGAAGATTAGGGATTTTTCTGACAGCACGGGTTATGTGGGGCCAAACTATTTTGCTTTGAATTTGCTGAGATGTTCTCTAACCAAGATGCAAGGGTTGTTTTGTTTATTCATCTAAACGTCAAACAACTTGGTCCCTGATTGTTCTCTCAGAGGCGAGGAGATTTGAAGAATATACTACAGGTAGGCCTTCCAAGTAAGGAAAATAAATTCATCTCCGTTGGCAGATGGAAATAAATGGAGCCTACTTTTTCCATAAACTGCAGCCCTGTCTACTTTCAGAGCTGCCAACATCCTGCTTCTGGGTCTTGATGATAATTTATAATAGTTCTGGTGGGCTCGACACATTTGGAAGAATTTTTTATACATAGCCCCCATTTAGGTTGAGCCCTATCAGTCCTAGAAATACGTTGTAGCCAGTGATGTGCTGATAACTGTTTATTGGTTCTCTGGGGAAAAAAAATGGATGTACTTATGCACATGTGTGCATAAATAAATATTGGTTTTGCTGACATTGAAGATGTGTAGCACACAATTTAAAAATAGTAAGTTATAAATACTCTAGTGTAACTTCTAAGAAGCCTACTGATTGTCACAGAATATTTTTGCTAAACTTTTGCTGAATTCACGATTTGGGGGCCAATATATGGCCACTATTCAACCATGTCTTGGCAAAATGTTCTGCAGAGAGCTGTTTGGTCACTGTCTGATTTAGAGAAAAACTGCTTACGCCATTGGCTATGGAGTGCAGTCGCAACATGAATGTTCGTTGGGCTCTTTGTCTGTGTGAATGAGTAACACAGAAGTGAAACAGCAAGCAGATATAGCAGAACTTCATTAACGATGTAACCTCTTTGCTGAGTGAGATACCAGTGTTTGATGCTAGAATATTCCCTCAAGTTTTTGTGTCAGCCACAAGGTAGGAGCTAGCTACAGACACAACCCACTTTTCAGTTTCACCTGCATTATCAACATTTTCTCTGTCACTTTCTTAAATCTATAGAACTTTTAAAAACAATCTAGTTACTTCTGCTTTGTAGTGTTTCCCACTTCCTGCGATGTAAATATGGCCACCCTGGCTGATCTCAAACCGCTGGTGTGTTGTCACTAAGCAACATGCACTACCCCCCATCTTAGAAACAACCTCAAGAATATAGATAACGCTAGAAGTAGCAAAATAATTAAGAAATGATGAGCACTGTCTACTCCTTTTTTCTATTCTAACTATGTCACTGTGTATAACTCAGCACCATGAAGTACATGCACGGTGTTGTATAACCATTGCTGCTGTTTTGCGGCAGACCCTTTTCATCACCCCAAATGAAAGCCCCCGCCCACTAAGCACTCATTCCCCATCCACTTTCCCCTGGTGATCACCAACCTGCTTGCCATCTCTGTGGATTTGCTTCCCCTCGAAATTTCATGTAAATGGGATCATACAATATGTGGCCTTTCATGTCTGGCTTTTTTCACTGAACATAATGTTTTTAGAGTTCGCCTATGTCATAGCATGGGTGAGCCCTTCCTCCCTCCCTAGTTCCCTCTTTCTTTCTTTCTTTCTTTCTTTCTTTCTTTCTTTCTTTCTTTCTTTCTTTCTTTCTTTCTTTCACAGTACTAGGGATTGAACCCAGAATCTTTGTACCGATTACATCCCCACATCCTTAGCACCTCCCAATTGCTTTTGTTCTTTTTGAGACAGGGTCTCAATGCATAGTTCAAGCTGGTCTTGAACTTACTATGTAGCTCAGGCTGGCCTCAAACTCGCAGTGATCTTCCTGCCTCAGCATCCGAGTGCTGGGATTACAGGCGTGCGCCACCACACCTGGCCCTCAGCCCTTTTTATTTTCTGTTTTTTTATTTTCTACTATTTTTTATTTTCTATTTTCTATTTCGCTAAGATGCCTGCTAAGATGCCCACGCTGGGCTCAAACTTGTGAACCTCCTGCTTCAGCCTCCCAGAGTGCTGGAATTACAGGCAGGCCTGCCCCACTTCTTTTTATGGCTGACTAATATCCCTCTTTGTAAGGGGTGATTGAAAAATACAGTGAATGCTTAAATTTTAAAAAAAAAACTTATTTCAGCAAAAGACACATTCCTGTTAATCCCCCTCAAAATACTCTCCCTTGCTTCAAATACACTTATCTCATCATTTTTGCCACTTTCTGGAGCAGTTCTGAAAGTCCTCTTTCATGAGTGTCTTTACAAGGTGTCATAAAAAACATAGTGAATGCCTCTGCTGAGGGCCGTTCAACAGAAAGGCAGGCTCATAAAAACACTGTGGTGCGTCCTAATCCATTTTATTCACACCATCTGGCACTGTGAAACTTCTGATTTTCCCCAAAGTCAAAATGACTATGAAAGGCGAATTTTTTTATCAATTCAGTTCAGGACATGAAAGCAGCCATGACAGGGCAACTAAAAACATTCACAAAACAGGACTCCAGGACTGCTTCAGAAAGGGGCAAGAATGATGGGATAAGTGTATTCAAAGAGAGGGAGAATATTTTGAGGGACATTAATGATAATGTGTTCTTTATTGTAATTTTTTGTGTGTGTGTGGGTACCAGGGGTCGACCTCAGGACCTCGTGCACCAGCAGGCGCCCGTGCCGCTGAGCGATATCACCAGCCCTTTTTTCATATGTGGGTTCCAGGAGTCGAACTCGGGCCCTCGCGCTTGCCAGGCAGGCGCTTATGCTGCTGAGCCATCTCACTGGCCCCAATTTTTTTAAAATTTAAGTGCCCATTGTATTTTTCCATCACACTTTATAGATAGACCCTGTTTTACCCACTTGTTGCTGGATATTCGGGATAGTTCCACCTTTCACCTCTTACAAATAATGCTCATTTTAATAGAACTTATTTAATTGTGAGTTTATATGATGTAATTATTAGTGATGACCCTCATTACCAAGTGACTCACAGAACTCCTGAACATTTGATGACTGGTCTTGGGCATGGGCAGGAGCGGGCTCCAGCACACACTGAATGTCACCGTCCATCAGCTCCAGGCAGGTGACTCCGCCTTGAACTCTGAGTCAGCAGATCTGTGTTCTTAGGCTGGCACAGCCTCTGACTCGTTTTGTCATTCTGAGCAAATTGCTAACCTCTCTTGTCTCCAGTCTCATCTCTAAAACGAGGCCCTCAGGTTAGACAACGCCTAAAGCCCCCTTCCTGGAGAATCTTCTTGCTAACAAGTGGCTGTGCTGGGTCCACAGATGAGACAAACCCACAAGAACTGGCTAGCCAGCAGTTTGGGGGCTGCGTTCTGTCTTAATCTGTTTTGTGCTGCCATAACAGAATGCCTGGAATGGGGTGATTTATAAAGAACAAATTTATTTCTTACAGTTCTGGGGGCTGGGAAGTTCAAGGCCAAGGGGTCTATACCTGGTCAGGAACTTCCTGCTGTGTCACCCCAAGCTGGAGGGCGGAGACCAAGAGGGGTCATGTGCATGTGTGCATTTGAGGAGGGACAGGGTTGAACACATACTTTCATGGGAGAGGGCGACAATGACATCGATCCATCCAGAAAGGCCTAACCCTGGTGACCTAATCATCTCCTGAAGCTCTCGTCTCCCAGGAATTTGCATGAGCTGTGGGGATGCATTCAGTCTACAGCAAGCACCGTTCATCTGCATTTAGGGTCACTGATCTCAGCCCCATAGATTTTGTGCGTGTTTTGATCTCCACCCCCCAACTCTGTAGTGCTCCTCTTGGTGAATTCAGCCCTTTGCCATTCCTATCCCTGGTTTTGGGCACTTCCACACAATATGACATTGCAGAGGCTGGTGATACAGGTGGTGAAAGAATTTACCAAGAGCAGAATAAGAAAAGACAAGAGTTTATTTGGGTCCAATTGCATTGTTGAAAGGGACAGCAAAAGGGAGGTCTGCACACAGGAGCAGGGGCAGTGCCGTTTTTTAAAAAGAAAGGTGAGGGCTGGAAGGAGGGAGTGGCTTGGACCAAAGAACAAGGGGAAGAAATGCTGGGGAGGGCAGGACCATGCATTCTTTGACTTCTTAGGCCCGCGCTACACATCATCCTTATGCTAGGGTAGGGACTGGGGTGTGGGGCAATGCAACATTCATGCTAGGTTGTTACAGGAAGGAATGCCAGTGGCTGTTTTGCTGCAAGTTTCCGAAGCAGCTCGTCTTGAAGCAGAGGACGTGACTCTGACACAGGGCAGAATGGAGGCCAAATGGCCTCTCCCTGCTTACGCAGCGCTCCCTGATTACTGACCCGACAGAGACATTTTTCTCGAACAAACCCCAGTCAGGCTTCTCTGGGCTCTTTGTCAACTCAACCCTCTTTTTGGCACATCCTCGAGAGCCTGATTTTAGCAAGAACCCGGCTCAGTTGGTCTAGTGGGGTCCCCCCACCCTCACATCTGAGCAGGTTCCTCATCTCCACCATCGCCCCAGTGACACGTGGTCATGCGCCTGTCTTCAGCAAGAATCCTGCTGGCTCTGCTCAGCCGGAAGCCCCCTCACCATGATGTTTCCTTCCTCTTGGCGCTTTTGCATCCACTCCCGCCCCACCCTGCTCTTCAGCTGTAAAGTCCCACTTTTCCTTGTTGCCCTAGGAAGAAGGCCAAGCTCTCCCCCTGCTACGAGCTCCCAGCACAGCAGTCCTAGGCCCAGCACTGTGGGCCTGAACGGTCCGCCATACCCTTTGCTAAGAGTCGTATAAGTAGCTTTGCTCTTTACAGACCCTCTGCATCCCCAGGTGACTGGGTGAGGCCTGAACATGAACCCAGTTGGTTCCAGGAAGATGCCCACAGCTGTTTCCTGAGGTTCTGGGAACGAGAAGCACCCTTCCCTCCATGGAGATGCTATGGTGTGAAGATGAGGTGCTTGCAGCTGTCCAGGCCATTTGTGATCACGGAAGCATTTATTAAGCACCACCTGTATGCATGCGGGACCCTGACCCAGTATGAAGCCTGTGGACAAAGCAAGGAGAAGCAGAGACGGTGAGAAGCTGGCTGCTTCTGCAGCTCTCAGGTACAGGAGTCAATAGAGTCCTGTATTTACCAAACGCCATTGGAAGTTCAAGCCAGGTCTCCATCTCTTGTCACTGGAAAAATGACAGCAAACAGGAAATTGTATCTCAGAGCAATGGTGAAGTGGCTTTGATTGGAAGCAGCGCTGGAGAAAAATGAGAACACTTAGGGAACCTACCCAAAGGGTGACTGTGCTGACTGAGGACTGAAAGGTCACCTTTGGAGACTGTGATATTTAAAAAAAAACAAAAAACATATTTTGCCCTTTGTCCCTGGTTCCTGGCACAGAATTCTGAAAACCCTTGCAATTGCCTGATAGGAGCATCTTTTGTTATTCATGACGAACCCTAGAGAAAATGCTTTGTGCTAATGCGATGGCCAAAGGTGGGACCCCCAGCAAGTCACAGGATAGGACTGGTCACTAGAGAGCAGTGTGTTAGAGGATGGGGATTCCCAGCCCCCACCCACCACCAACATCAGCCTCTGGAGAAGGAGCCTGAGTTCTGTACAGATTGGATCATGATTCTCAGAGAATCTTGGGGTTAGGAAACATAGACTCGCTGGGATGGCACTAAGCTCTGTGACCCATTCTAGCAAATTGCTGACTCAGAGGAGGGGATCGCCAGAATCCCACATTGATGGCCCATGGGTTAGAAGTCCTGGTGGCCTGAGACTCAAGCCTGGCATCTGGAATGGGGGGCTGTGAGGTGGAGCCCTTGACTGTGGGACCTCAATCTCACTCCAGGTAGATAGTGTCACCATGCAACTGGATTGTTGGACAACCAGCTGGTGGCGGAGAAAACGCACCATGGCTGCAAAACAGAGTTCATTACAATCTTCCCCCTCAATAATTTCTAATTCAGAGTAAAACTCACCAAAGGAGACATGAAATGAGTAACTAGAAGTTCACCCACTGTTCACGATGTCGGACGTTTAATCCAAGTATGTTCCAGGAAGCATGCCCACCCCTGGGTTCCTTTCTCCTGAGACCACCAATGTGCCTGTGCCCAGAACTCCAGAACCTCCCGATCCCACCAGCCTGAAGGGTCAGGCCAGCCCGGTCCTCATTTCTGACTGTCACTTTCTGGTTATGTGAGTTGGGCAACACACCCTCCCTTTGTTTCTAATTCCTCTTCTTACACAGTGGGACACACATTCCTCAAAGCAGCGTTGTTGAGAGATGTGCTCTGTTCTCTGTCTCTATAACAAAGTCCCCAGCCCTTGGAACTTGTAACTTAAAGAGGATCATTGGCTCATGCCGCTGGCAGCTGGACGATCCAAACAGCACGGTACCACCATCCTGGTGAGGGCATCCTGGCTGCAACACAGCATGGCTGAGAGCAAAAAGGGAATTTGCCATGTAAGGAAGGGGCATGTGTGTAAGAAGGAAGCAAGAGACCTAAGCCACTCCGTGAGACCAGCCCGAATGCCCTCATGAGGGGAGCCCCATGACCTGAATCCACTCCAGCAGGAAGCACCTCATAAAGGTCATCGCCTCCACACTGCCACACCGGGGACCAAGCTGCCAGCACAGGGACTGTAGGAGCACAAACCTATCCCAGCCCTAGCAGGGAGATTTAACTCGGCCAAGCTCTACATGTGTGTCAATGGCACTTTCTTCTCTCCCCAAACCCCTGCCACCTGCTTCTCTTCAGGCTCACGCACTTTCCAGGCCCATCTTTGAAGCAGATAAATAAATCCACTGGGCATGGTGGCATATACCTGTAATGCCAGCACTGAGGGAAGCTGAGGCAGGAGGATAACAAGTTTGAGCCTGAGGCAATTTAACAAATTAGAAAGATCTTGTCTCTTAAAAAAGAGACATGATGGAGATGTGGCTCAGTGCAAGGGCCCTAGGTTGCAATCTCCAGTAGCACACACACACACAAAGGTAAGTCCCTCAGAGAGAGCTTGGAAGGAAGGGACAATAACTGGTGGCTTCTCCTGTGGTCATTAAACTAGCTCCATCCCGGCAGGGGATGCCTGGTTGGGCCTTTGATGAAAGAGGTTGAGAAAGCCTCAGTGACCCAGTGACAGAAGGAAAAGGGTAAGCGGAGCATGGACAAATGCAGAATCACTGAAAGAAAGCAATAG
Organism: Erethizon dorsatum; assembly: GCA_028451465.1. Lineage (NCBI taxonomy): Eukaryota > Metazoa > Chordata > Mammalia > Rodentia > Erethizontidae > Erethizon > Erethizon dorsatum. Next base: position 125,602,748 of record CM051827.1, on the reverse strand, counting down.
ATTAAGCAAAACGAGTTAATGATGTGTGTAAAACATGTCAGTCAGTATTTGTTCAGTGCCTGCTGAGTGCACACAAGGTCCTTAAACCAGCCCGGGACCTGGTAATTGGGAGGGGAGAAAGGCAATGGAAATCTCGATTTGGAGCCCCAGACCTGAGTCTGTGACACCCAGCAGCCCCTGGCCTCTGATTTAATGAGGCCCGCCATCAGGGCAAGGCTCTTAATCACTGCTGGGATTCAGGAGGAAGCACTTGGGCAGGGCCACTGGAGCCAGATCGGAGAGGCTGACTTTGGAACCTCTCCAGTGTCTAAGAGGAGGCCAGCTGTCGGATTCCTTAGGGAGCAAAAGACCTCAGCTGAGGGTAGATTTCATCACCTGGAAGGATGGGAGGTGGGGATGGTACCAATTTCCCATCTTTTTTCCAGGTCCTAAGACAGAGTCCTTCTGGGTATCTGGTCTACCCCCCACCCCCAATGCAAGACACACACAGACACGCAAGGTGAATTGATTGGGGCTTTTTCCTCAGCTTAATCGTGAGCCCTGTTAGAGCAGAAAATGAGTTCTGCATTGTGATGCCCCATTTCCCTCTCCTGATTAGTTATTCAGGAGCTATGGATGGTGACACTTCCCTTGGAGTTGCGGCGACTTTCAATATCCTGAAGTGCAGAAGTCAGGGAGGGAGTCCTCTGCCCAGAATGACAATGCATATTGGAAAGAAAAAGAAAAAAAGAGCAAATTCGTTGCCTTGAAAACAGGAAAGTATCTTTGACAAGCAAGCACCTTACAGATGGGTTCCCCAGAAAAGAAATGTTGAGACGATTGTTTCTAAGACAACATACCTGTAGACAGGCAGTTATTTTCCAAAAGATACCAATTGCCTGATTGTGAAGGACTGAATGAACAGAAAAGCGGTGAGGGGACTTTGCATCTCATCTGGGATGTACCTGCCCTTCACTTTAGGGACAAGATGTGTTCCTGAAAAGTTAACTGCAAATTGGAATTTTTATAGCCCAAATCATTTTTTCCATTACTCTCCTTGCAAAAATTGGTCCTCAGAATATTTTCAGGCTCTCAGATATAATAAAACCACAGCTAAGACTGCAGCAAACCTTTAAACATTATCACTTTTATAGCTGGAATGGACCATTTTCTTATATTAAAAAATCACATTCTGAAAAACACAACATAAACCAGGGAGGGTTGTTTCTCTATGCGGTAGGATAGTTTCAATGTTAGCAACCATTGACTGAGTCACTTCTGTTTGAGCCACCAGGCAAGACATTTTCACACAGCACTAATGTAATTTGCACCACCATTCTGTGAGCTAGATATTACCTCCTTATTTTTTTTAAATCCAATAATCAAGTTTAGAGAAATTAGTAACTTACCTATGCCCGTGAACTGGAAGTAGCAAAGCTAGAATCCAAGTCCAGATCTGAGTGGCTCTAGGTTTGGTAGACGTCCCCCTGGTTTAGAAGTCTAGTCTAACATAGGAAAGCAAACTAATAATAGCGCCAACCCCAGCCACCTCAGTTGCTAAATGAAACAAAGCAGGCTGGTTTCTAACAGTTCCTTTCCCGAAGGTCTCTGGAGAAGGTGAGAAACCATTCACAGCCTTGGGTCCACCCCGTGTAAAAAATGGGTTGTGTTTCATGAGAGTTGGGGCCAAGCTGAATGGGGGATAAAATAAGACAAAGGCCCAACCACTCAAAGCCAACCTGGGAAGGGCCAAGCTAGGAGCACTTCTTTGGAGCCCACACTACCAGTGAAGAAGCTCAGAGCTGAAACTCCTGGAGGCCTGGAGAGTCTAGGAAGCCAAGCCAAAGGACCCAGGCTCTAGCTTTGAAACTGGGATGTCTGAAGTGTTCCTGCTGGGCAGGTTGCCATTTTCCAAGATGGCGCCCAATGGGCTCCACTCCTGGTATCCACATCCCTAGATAGTCCCCTCCCTACCCAGTGCTGGGATTAATCACATAGGTATGTTAGTCAGTCCTGATATTAGGTTATAAAAAGGCTGCAGCTTCCACCCTGGGTGCTCACTCTCACTCTCTTCTCTCCTTCACGTAACTCTCTCTGGGAGAGGCCAGCAGCCTCCATGTAGGGAAGATACCTAGTCAGTCCGTGGAGAAGGCCATGTGCAAAGCATGAAGTGCTTCTACAAACAGCAAGAAACTGAGGCCTCCGCCAGTCGAGTGAGCTTGGAAGTGGATTCTCCCACCCTGAGCAATTGCAGTGCCATCTGACATTTTCACTGCAATCCCAAGAGAGATCTCAAGCCAGAACTACCCAGTGGAGATGCACCAGGATTCCTTACCCATAGAACATGTGAGAAAAATAAATGTTCACAATTTTAAGCAGCTAAATATGGGGATCATTTGTTGTGAAGTGATAGCTAACAAATACAAGTTGTTTTTTTTTTTTCCTATTGGTGGCATTGACTCATATCTGGCCAGGCTGTGCTTATCCTACATCATCTTTTTCTTCTTCCAGCTCTTTTCACCTGTCACTCCCATTATTGATTGATTAATTGATTGTATATTGAATGTACAGTCCTGTGGGTCCTAAGCAAGTGCTTTAGTTTAGCACTGAGCTACATCCCCAGCCCCACCACTCCCTTTTTAAAACATTGAGACAGTGCCTTGCTAAGTTGCCCGGGCTAGCCGCAAATTTATGACGCAAATTCTGAGAAAATGCTAGTGCCGAGCTCTTGAACTTTCCAGCTTCCAGAACCATGAGCCAAATAAACTTTATAAATTATCCATCTCGGCTATTCTGTTATAGCAACAGGAAATGGACTAAGGGCCAAAAATTGTGTGATTTACAACTTACACTGATCCATGTGTATCCAGTCAGCACTGTGCCAGAAAAAGTGCCCAATGCCAGATTTTCTGCTGGATGGAGCAAATGGGGGTAATCCCTCCAATGAGAGGCAGTGTAAGACAATTTGTCTCCACCAGGCCTAGTAGGCCCAGCTCAAGGCTGCAGGCGGAGCCCAAGAATTTAGGTCCTTATCTTTCTTCCTGTCTAGGAAAGGGCCTGCAGGGCATGATGGGGTGCTGGTCAGGGCTTGAGCAGTGGAGGTGGACAGACAGGTCCAGTCCCAGCAGTCCACACATTAGATGGGTGCACTCATCCGTTTTGTGTTACTATAATGAAATACCTGAGACTGGGTGCTTATAAAGAAAAGAGATTTATTTACTTCACAGTTCTGGAGCTTCAGGGGCAGGGCGCTACATCCGCTTGGCTCTAACGAAGACCTCATGGTAATGGCATCACCTTAGCAGGGACGTTCTGGAGAGGAAGAGATCAAATCACCAGAGAGGAAGCCAAAGAGACAAAGACGTAGACAGACTCGCTCTTTTCTAATTATCTTCTCACAAGAACCAATCAGGGGTCCCTTGAGAGCCCTCCAGGGTCCATCCCCAGTGACCTAAGGACCCACTAGGCCACCTCTCAGAGGTTCCCTACCAATGTCACCGTGCTGGGGACCAAGCTTCCAGCACACACACTTGGGCTCACATCACACTCAAACCACAGCACTGGGCAACTCAGCTGCCTCTAGGACTCAGCTGCCTCTGCTATCCAGTTGGGAAAATACTGAGACTCCATGGGTGGTGGGGGGCACGTGGAGCTCACACACATATCAGACCCAGTTCAGTGTCTGGGCTCGGGAGCTCTTGAGTTAATTGGGTCAGAATCTCCCTATGTCTATGAGGGGGCATCTTGTGCTCTAGATCTGAAGTAAATTGACAACCAGCAGCAGCAACTACTACAAAATCACATTTTAACTGAACACTTCAATACAAGTGAACGCTTTACCTCCAAAGCCTTGGCCTTTGATTGAGTTATTTTTTTCCACTGCTGGAGAAATTCCAGAAGAAACCTCATCTATTATCGAAACAGAGCCTCGGGGCAGCAGCAGCTAGAAAGATCCAGGTGCCCTGCCTGGGAAAGCCCACCTAGAACCAGACTCTTAGTAACATCCTGACCCAACCCAGCAGCTCAGAACAGCCTTGCGGGGTCGGCCGCCTCCCCCGTACCCAGACCATGTCTCAGTGGCGGCCAGTGGCAGAGAAGACACCAGTCATTTCTTCTTCAACTTTGGGACTTGTGTTGCATCAAGCACTGACATCAGAGAGGAACTCGCTCCCTCTGGTTCTGGTCTAGAATTTCACAGCTCTCCACACCAAAGAGTTCTGTGCCACATCCTTGGACGTGCAAACAGAACAAAGCTGGCCTGGGTGGAGGAGCTGCCCTGCCTGGGCCTTCGCACTGGTGTTGAGTAAATACATAAAAAGAAGAGGGCAACCCAGCACACCTTGGCTACTGAGGAGGCTGAGGCAGGAGGATCACTTGAGCCCAGGAGTTGGAGACCAACCTGGGCAACAGACTGAAACTCTGTCTCAAAAACAGAAAAAAGGGCCGGTGATATAGTTCAGTGGCATAAGCACCTGCCTGGCAAGCACGAGATCCTGAGTTCAACTCCCGGTACCGGCATATAAAAAAAAAAAAAAAAAAAAAACACACAGAAAAAAAAGAAAAGTGCCCAACTCAATTGTCCACTAGAGGAAAAAGAAGCTCCAATAACCAAAACCCACCCAACAAGCCAGACAGTTCACGATTCACTCTGATCACCATGGGGTTTGGACAGCAAAGGTTTTCCCTTCCTCCTCACCCGTTACTGACCCCAGTGCTAACCCCGGGGAGGGTAGAGGAAGGGGAAGTAAAAAGAATTAAGATGTGTTACGGACATGTACCAAATCCCCATGATGAATGTAATCATTACAAGCTGCAAATATGGACTAATACAAATTAAAAAAAAAATTAAAAAGAGCGTGTGTGTAGGAGAGGCCAAGGAGAGAGTTTGGAAGCCGGGAGAGAGGGGGAACAGGGACCCACGGGGGCTGTGCGTGAGAGAGGGAGTTGATTTGATGAATATTTATAAAGCGCTGACTATTCACTGGGTAGAGGCCGGTGGGCAGGGGTCTGAGGAGAGACAGAGAGCCAGGTGAGCAGGCGCAGGTGACAGCGGTGGTGGTAGATGGGCATGGACTGCCCACCGTGCCTGGCAGCCACCACGGGTCTGCGCAGTCCCCTCCAGCTGCCCTCTGAAGTGCACTGAGCAGTGACTCTCTTCGCCCTGCATACCTGGCCTCACCCCTCAGCCATCTGTAGAACCACAGCCCCTGCCTGAGCCTCGGGCGCAGGGCGACACCTCCCCAGCTCCCCTGAAGTCCTTTGCACTCCAGGGGCACGTGATACTACATACTCGACAATTAGCGCCGGATGAATGAATGCATTTATTAATTCACTTTAGAAGGAACAGCCCGGCTCCAGCCAGGCAAATCTGAGCCCAGACCTTGACCTGACAAAGGAGATTTCTATTTCCAAACACTCAGCGCCTTTCCCTCTCATTAGATGTTAAAAAAAAAAAAAAAAGCCACAAAAAGAAAAAGAAGAAGCTGACATCTGAGGCTGCGGCTCCTAAATTGCAGGCTCTGAGTATTGTTTACTCTATATTTGTCCTGTCTCCAGGCGTCATCCTGGGGGACAGGGAGAAAAACGCCAAACCAGTCCGCTCCAAAGTCAGTGCCCCAGGCGGAGTGGTCCCCCGTTGCCCTCTCGTGGCTATGATGGGAATTGCACCAGTCCACAAAGCAATTGTTTCCCAAGATTTAAGAGCCAACTGGCATTGATAGTGAATGAATTCGCCAGAAGGGGGTATCTGGTGCTGATGGCCTCGGCTAATATTTACCCTGGGTCCTCTCATAATTCCAGGACTGCTAAGCTGCACAATAGCCGGGTGACAGTGCCACAGGCAGGCGACTTGCAGCACTTTCCTAGAGAGGACGGAGAGGCTGAGCCTTTACAAACGCCCTTTTTACGGCCCCTTGGCAGGGCTGTTTTATTTACCTGCTGCATGGATGAGACCTCAGAAAAACCCAGAGCCAACATATAATTTGCAGCTAAGTACATAGATGCCCCGAGATTTAAAATTAGCCAAGTAAACTTAATCCTGCGCCTGAATGTCTGTTAGGGGGACTTCACTTGGGGACAACTCTCGATAAAATAATCAGACTCTGTCCTTACTGGCAATATAAAAAAGGACCCACTCAAAGGGACCAGTTGTCCCAAAGGTCGTCCCACCAAATCAGTGAGTCGAGCTGGTTGTCTTTGTGAATCCACCATTCCCCACATGAGAGATTATTTTGTGGTTGCACAAATCAAAGTGAGATTTAGGGTGATTTGCAGAAGGCAAATATGTACTTGTAATTTTATAAACATATCCCACTTAGCTTTGAAAACCGAAGTCCTTCTCTCTCCCCAGCCGAGGTAGGGCGAATGGGGGCACAACGAAGAGGGGGCCCCTCAACTGGCACTTCTGGTGACTTCATGGTAAAGATGGCATAAATTTACACGAATGGCTGGCACGTGGGAGAGCACTGCCTCTATGCTTTCTGCACACATTATTTCATTTCATCCCTATAACAACTTTACAAGGTAAGCATTATTATCCCCATTTTTTAAAGGAAGAAGTTGCGGCTTAGAGAGAGGCTAAATGATGTGCCCACGATCATGCTGGACCTAGGAATTTTCAGAGCCTGGATTCAAATTCAGGTTTGCCTGACAGGTGGTAAACACACTGCTGTTTTCTCCCAGAGCACAGTGGAATCTGCCAGCTGTTACACCTCTGTCTTAGTCATTTTCCTTGTCGCTGGGATACAACACCCAACACCCGACACCCGTAACTTAAAGGAGAGGTTAATTTTGCCGCATTTTGGAAGTTCCAGTTCTTGCGTGATTGCCTGGCTGCCAGGCAGAGGGGCACGGTGGAGGAGAGCTGCTCACAGCATGGGGCACAGGAAGCGGAGAGGGCAGTGAGACAGACCCTTCCAGGCCACGCCCACAGTGACCCACCTTTCCTGACCAGAGCCCACCTCCAAACTGCAAGTCAACTACTCCACTCCATAATCCAATCGCCTTTCAAAAGCCCCACCTATGAGCACACGAGGCTTTGGGGGACATTTTAGATCTAAACCATAACAGCCTCTGGCTATGTCATTTGTGGGAATTGTAGCGACCCAGTCAGTATCGCCCTTCACTCCCCTTGAGAATGTAGTAGGTGCAGTTGAGAAATGTACTCTATCATCGTTTGTGGCTGTGTAACAAATCAGTCTCAAATTAGGTGGCTTCCAACAACAATAAATACTATCTCGCAGTTTCTGAGGGTCAGGAATCTGAGGTGGATCCACCAGGGCCCTTAGAAGATTACAGATAAAATGTCAGCCAGGGCTGCGGGCGGCTCACAGCCAGGTGGAGCTGGAGGGCTGGCTTCCAGCCTCACTCCCTCGGCTCTTGCCATGTGGGCTTCCCCTAGGCTTCTCAGCAGGTGAATGCTGGCTTCCCCAAGGTGAGAAGACATGGAGGGAGGGAAAAAAGGAGGAGCACGCCCTCCGCATGACATTATCAGGCCACTTCTGATCCCATGCACCAAAACACAAAGGCACAAATAAGCAGGAGACCAGGATTCTTGGGTACCGTTTTGCAGGGTACCTACCCTGTAGACAGAGAAGCTAGAAAGATAAAGAATGAAACAGTGGCTTTAAAACCAAAAGAGTGGCATCAAAGGATATGGCACAGGATGTGTGGCCACAAAGGTCATCTCTGAAGTAGTCACCCTTAGCCGCCTGGTCACAGGTAGGGCTGGGGAACCATAGCAAGCCAGGTAGGCTTAAAGCATGGAGGTGTAGCGAGGACACAGAGGACAACTGGCCAAGAGAAAGAGTTGAGCTGGGAAGGCTTGGCAGTGTCCCCCAACTGCCTGTTCCTGGTCACCCCTCCTGTTCACACCTGACCCTCCTAGGAGCTCACACCAGGGAACAGATGCCTCGCGGGACCATCCATCCCTGGTCCCATCTACTCTCTGTTCCAGCACTTGCTGCTACCTTTGATCACGAGCCATTTATCATGGATGTTGGTGTCCCAGAACCTAATGTGGCACATGCCATGTGCCATCATCTCTGTCGCCACCACCCTCTTCCTCCTCCTCCATCACTGGGTGCCTAGGATGGGCTAAGCAATGTGCCTGCTCCTCCACCGGTGATATCTCGCTGGATCGCCACAGCCCTCTGGGCCAGGCACTCTACCACCATCAGGTAATGACATGGCGAGCCGGAAGGTGATGTGTCCAGGGTTGGACACTTAACAGATGGTAGAGATGGGCTTCGAAGACACTCGACCCCACAGCCTTGCTTTTAAGCCCTATTGCTGGAGAGGCTGTTCAGTAAATATCTGTTACAGTAGATGAATTTATTTTTTAATCAGATTTTATTGGTACATTTTAGATATACATAATGATCACATTCATCATGGAGAATTTGTACATGATATTACTTGTTTTTTCTTATTCCCCTTCCTTCCCTGCAGCCCCTCCCCTCCTTATTTACAAAGCTTTGTTTCCATGTTTTCCTTCTTTTCACATTTTTTTTCGCTCTTCTCTTCTTTCCTTTCCCCCTCCCTTCTCTCTTGTTCCCCTCCTGATTTGAACATTTTTTTTCCTGTTTCACAATACCTATTATACATTTTGGTCCTTATTTACATAAAGTAGATGAATTTAAAAATAACTATTGACTTTAAAAAGGAGAGAAAGTCTAATTAAGTAAAAATATTGGACCATAGCAAATTCTAGAAAGAACCTAACCCACACAGTGCTTTTTCCATGTCTTAGGAATAACTTAAAGTTGAAAAAGAAAAAGTCATCTTCTAAATGAACACTTAGTTTCCAAAAGGTGGCAGCAGGGATCGGGAAGTCACTTCCTTTTGGCTTAGACCTCGCTCACTGCCATCCACTTCCGTCCATGCGGCCTCCAGGATGATACAGGCCTGGGTGAGACCTCGGCGAGGAGGAGCGGGTGGCACCTTCCTCCCTCGGTGCCCAGGTGGTCAGCGCTGAGCACTCGTTGTCTCTACCGTGCTTCCAAGATACAGAGCTCCGGAGTGTGTTTGTTTGAGACAAATAGTTGAAGGCCAAGAGACAAAGCCACTCGGGGTCTACATGCCACCACCCAGATGCTTTAAGAAGGAAAGAACCCCAAGTAGAAATGTCACAGCCTGTTTGCTGTTGTGCCCGGACCCCGGCCTGCCTTTTACGATGCTCCCTACCACCCTGATGGTCCCAAGTTATGCCGGCTCATCCGGTCCAAACCCAAGCAGAGCTGGCCTGCTGGCACATGAGCATTAAGTACGTGTAAGGCACAGGGCAAGGTTTATGGGGATCAAGGTCCAGAGGGAGACTAGGGGAATTTGGTCACACAAGGAGACCAAACCTTAGGGGGAGACAAGGAGACAGAAGGGAGCACTTGCCCCACAGGGAGTTGGGTGTGAGGTTTTATTTGATCTCAAGGGGCTCATTTCAATCTTGGGGTGAGTTGGGTGCAGGACATGTAATAGAGGGTTGTCTTGGTTACTTTTCTCTTGTTGCTGAGACAAAATACATGATGCCCCAAATAAAGGAAGGAAAGGTTTATTTAGCTTACAGGTTGTGGAGGTTTCAGTCCATAATCAGCTGGCTCCGAGGCAGGGTGGCACATGGCAGAGGGCAACAGTTCAGGGTGGCAGAAGACAGCAAAAGCAGCAAGAGCAAAAAGGGAGGAGCGAGGGAGGAGCAAGCCTCTTTCCCTCCCTTATACTGCATGCAGGCTGCCCGCCCCAGGGCGGATGTAACACTAGCACCCATAATCCCAGCATCGGACCATGAATCAGTCACAAACCCTAGAAGCCCACCCCCATGACTGCATGAGGCTTTGGAGGGGCATCTAGACACAAACCATAGCAGGGGTGAACAGTAGGAGAGGCCCGTGGCTTCCCTTGGATGCTCTGAGGAGGGAGGGAAGGAGAGAGGACTGGGGTTGGGCTGGGGAGAGGACATGGCATCCAAGGAATTGGGGTGATACCCACCAGTGTGTCCTAATCCTCATTTTCAAGTGATTTCTGCAGTAGTGGATAACAACCTGTGCTGTTTATTGAATGACTTCTTTAAATTGAATCATTTTTCTCGTAGAAATTAGTTCATCTTTAAAAGACACTTCATACCACAGTGGTGAAAAGTAAATGGAAAAACAGCATTGCTCGCCATAGCAAAACAGAACCTTATGATAAAGAGAATGAAAGCAAAATAATTGTATTAAATTCTAGGGGCTGCAACACCAGGGGTAGTGCTTTCCTGGCATGCACTAGACACTGACTTCCATCCCCAGTTAGATAGATAGATGATGATAGATAGAACAACGATAGATAGATGATAGATGATAGAATCATAACTGCTCCTACAGGAGAAGTCTAACTCCTAACAAGCATTGAAAATGTGTTACAGACACAAGAATAGGGTCATGGATGTGACGCAGTGGTACAGCACTTGCCTAGCACATGCACGGCCCTGAGTTCTGCTCCCCAGCACTGCAAAAAAAATTTTTTTAAACATTTTTAAAAATACAGAAGAGCACTTAATCCAGACATTCTCCTTGAAATAATGTAAAGAGTTTTTAAATGCCCTGAATTCCTCTTCCAGGAGTGTGGCAAGTCAGTTTGTCTGAAGGACCCTCTCGCTATTATACAGCTAGGTCTTTGGAAAATTACGCTAAGCACTTTTCTATGCTTTGCTCGGCTTATAGGAAAATAAGGAGAATCTCCAAGGTCAGCGAGGGACGAGAGGAGAATACGGAATTGATCGTAGGATGGGAATAGTCGGCAAACGTGTCGGCAGGGCTGGTGGGAGAAGAAGCAGCCTGGGATCTGAGGATGCTAAGCCCTGAGCTCTCTGGGCTGCGGGGGAAGTAAATTAGGAAGCCTGGGCCCTCGCCAGAGCTCAATGTGTGCTGCGTGGTGACGGTCTCAGATCTACAGAAAACATAAATCCTGGAAGAAACCTCACCCATACATCTCCCAGGATCCCAACAGATTCGTGTTCACCCAACACAAGCTCCCTGTAAAAAATCCCAACTGCTTCAGAGTGGGAACAGCAGGATGAACAAACCAGAGATTTCGTGTCCCACGAATTTCTGATACTGGGATTGCAAAACACAAAACGTAAAGTGTGAAATATTTACAGAAAAACAATGTGTAACTTAAACAATGAGCAAAGAAGAGGGAGACCATAAAAACTGACTAAATCAACTGAAAAAAAAGAACCAAATAGAACTTCTGGAAGTGAAAAATCTCATCACCGACTGACTCAAAGGATGAGTTGTTAAGCAGTAGACGGGACAGAGAATGGAGGAGCTGAGACAGCTGAAGAAAGTTTCAGAAAACAAAATGGGGACAAGTGGAAAATATGAAAAATAAGGAAGTTCTAATAAGAAAGCATTAGATACACCGAATTAAATTAGTTAACATATGTAAAGCACTTGGATTAGTGCCTAACAATCAGCATCAACCAAATGCTAGTTCCTTGAAAAACCAACAAATATTGGCTTTTCCGATAAAACTTTCAGGGCTGGGCTGTAGCTCAGTGTACTTGCCTCACATGCATGAGGCCCTGTGTTCGATCTTCAGCAATGCAAAAATAAAAGAAAAAATATTTTTAACTCTCTGTCTAGATCAATCAGAAAAATATAAAGACTGCCAAATAAACAAGACCTGGTGTAAGAAAAGAAGCACAGATGTAGCTGAGATTAAAAATATATATGAGTATGCTATAAACGTGCCAAGAAATTGAAAAATATAGATGAAATATACACATGAATAGAAATTTTAAAATTGATTAAAAGAGAAATAGAAAATTCGACAATCGTATAACCATAAAGTAAATTGAAGACAGAATTAATTAGAAATTGGAACTGGGAGTATAGCTCAGTGGTCTAGCCCATTTTTTTTTTTTTTATATGCGGGTACTGAGAGTCAAACTCAGGACCTTGCGCTTGCCAGGCAGGCGCTTATGCAGCTGAGCTATATCACCTGCCCTAGCACATGTTTAACATGCACAAGGCCCCGGGTTTTTTCCCCCAGCACCAAATAAATAAATAATACAGTGGAAAACACTTGGCAACTGAAGTCAAAATTGAAAACACCCAAATCAGAGATGAGCTTGGAATGACATTTTCTTTATTTGCTACAAAAGTGCCTGGTTAGACTGAGACCCCGAGAGCATCGGAGGGACTTAACTCTCCAGGCATGGCCCACTTGGTCTCTTGGTTCAGTCAGCAGACACGCCACCCTGAACGTGCCCGATTCATCTGATCGCTGATACGAAGCAGGTGGTTAGCGCTTGGGTGGGGACTCTTTGATTGAAAGTCCCCTACATTGATTCCTTCTCTTTTTAGGAAATCCTCAGCTACTCAGGTTCATCTCTTCTAATAATACCTCAGTGCGGAAGAGGATGTCATGTTTTGTGGGGATGCTGGCGAGAGGTCCTGGGTCTTTATTTTTTTTAAATACATATTAGTGGGCTGGAGTGGCAGCCCAGTGGTAGAGCACTTGCCTAGCATGCGCAAGGCCCTGGGTTCAATCCTCCACGCTGCAAAAAAGGTACATATTTATGATGCACAACCTGATGTTTTAAAATATGCACACATTGTGGAATAGCTAGATGAAGTTAAGGTACGCACTACCTCTCAGACGTCTCTGCGTGGGTAGTGAGAGCAGCCAAAATCTACTCTCTTAGCTATTTGCAAGTGTGTAATAAATAGGTTGTTATTAACTGTAGTCACCGTGGTGTACACATTCCTAACTCAGATTTGTGTGTCCTTTGACCCACATCTCCCCAGTCCAGTCCCTTCTGCAATCCCTGTCCTTCTACTTTCTACTTCTCAAGTTTGACTTTTTCTTAGATTCCGCATATAAACGAGGTCAGGTGACATTTGTGTCTCTGTGCCTGGCTCATTTCACTTAACACAAGGTTCTCCAGGCTCATCTATGCTGCTGAAAATGACAGGGCTTCCTTCTTTTTTAAGGCCAAATAGTGTTCCACGGTGTATATGCACCATGTACTCTTTATCCCTTCAACTGTCGATAAGCGCTCAGGATGATTCTATACCTTGGCTCTTGTGTATAATGCTGTAATAAATATGGGAAAGCGAATATTGCTTTGACATAATAATGTCCATTTCTTTGGAGATATATCCAAAAGAGAGATCACTAGACAATACAGTAGTTCATTTTTTAAAAATTTTGGAGCTTCTATACAGTTTTCCATAATGGCTGTGCTAATTATCATTCATACCAACAGGGCACAAGGGCTCCGACTTCTCCACCTCTTCACCAGCGTATTACCTCGCTTACTCCTGACTGTGGAGGGGCTGGAGTGGCTTTGCTTTAGGCTTCCGGCCCTCCTTGGGCCCTGGCTTCTGTCCTGGCTGAGCAGACCGGAGAGGTCACCGGTCCTGCCTGCTCCCAAGCCGTGTGCTGGCATCTGCTGTTACATCTCAGCTCTGCTGCTTGCTCGGGCCGTGAGGTCCCTGCTGTCTGAGGTCTCCTTGCCCCAACCCAAGCTTCTGGCAGGACCACTGGCCCACTTAGCATCTGTTTCTCCCAGGGTGACACAAGGGACACCTGGCTGTGAGGGGCCCACTGTGCTATTTCAGTCACCTCTCTGGACCCTTCCCTTCGCAGGACCACCTTGCTTCCTGCTGGCCACGTTGGATTTCCCGGAAGCAGAACACCGGCCCATCTGTCCTAGGGATGTGCGTGTCCTCAGTTTCTCCGAGGTGTCTGCCTTCATCTCATCACCCTTGACAGTGTCCCTTCTCCCCTTCCCTCCCTTCTGATCACTTTGGAAACTTTCGTCGCCTCCCTCCTAAGACAGATCGCTGCATCGGTACGTCCCACCATGATTCTCTCTAACCACAGCCAGAAGAAAAACTCCACCACCCAGGTTGGTTGGGCTTGGCTGCCGTTGCTGTGAAAGGGCTACTTAAGACTGTTAGGTGCTTTCAATTCGGTTTGATTTTTCAAGATATTTTATTGCTAAGCATTTCAGCCACCTATTTTGAAGGACAAAAGCTGCATATCCCCTCCTTTCTCTGTGTAACCCCAAATCCCCCAGGCCCATTTCCCCAGAGCAGACAATGCCTTGGCTGAGTGGTCCTCAGGGTGGGTGACGGTGGGGGACCTTGGACAAATTTTACGTCCATGTTTCGTTGTCACAGGGGAGTGGATGTCTGTGTGCTGCTGGCAGCTGGTGGGTTGAGGCCAGGGATGTTCCTAAATATCCTACAATGCACAGGGCAGGCCCCCATGAAAGGGAATTACTCAGCCCCAAGTATCAACAGTGCCAAAGCTGGGAAACCCTGCTGTGGCTGATAGGGACAAAGGCCACAGGTAAATCAGGGCACTACTGTCCCAGATGGTCCTGCCATACACCTGTTGTGCCAGCATCCTTGTCTGTAGCTGTCTTCTCTATCTCCTCCTATAGCACCTCCCCCTTATACCATGCATTTTGCCAGCTGTCTGTCCCACCTCAGGGCCTTTGCACCTGCTGCTGCCTCTGCCTGGAATGCCTTCCCCTTCCTCTGCACCCACCACTCAGCAGTCAGCTGACGGCACCCCCTCCCCTCCCCTCTTCCCGAAGACGCTTGCCCCAGAGAGCCACCTCCAGCCACCCTGCACTCCAGGGGTCCTCAGATTGTTATGCTGCTTGGATACACTTTAAAATAATTTCTAGGGCCAGTGATATAGCTCAGTGGCATAAGTGCCTGCCTGGCAAGAGCGAGGTCCTGAGTTCAACTCCCGGTACCTGCATATAAAAAAATAATAATAATAATATTAATAATGATTTCTAAAATTTGTGTGCCCTCTTTGCACACTTTAAAGTTTATATTTAAAATCCCTCATCACGAGTTTAACTAGCTGCAAAAATATGATTTCTGGGGCCAGTGAGATAGCTCAGTGGCATGAGCGCCTGCCTGGCAAGCACGAGGTCCTGAGTTTGACTCCCAGTACCCACATTAAAAAAAAAAAAAAAAAAAAAAAAATATATATATATATATATATATATATATATAATTTCTACTATAGTGCAAATACTGACTTTTAAAGTAAATTGTTACATCACACTTTTAAATGTGTCCAAGAGAATCAGAAAAATCACAGCAATTTGATACCTGTCTTCATCTATTTAAGAGTATATACTTTTATGGTGAAAAGGCTTAGGTTGACAGTGCTGTCACAGATCTCAAAAATCTGTATAAAATTACAATTATCAGCTTTGAATTATTTAGGGTAAAAATTTCAGGAGTGACATATAAATAAGAGGATCTATGTTCACATAAAGAATATCAGAGGCTGGAAAAGTAGCTCAGTGTTGGAGTGCTTGCCTGGCATGCACAGCCCAGGGTTCAACCCCTAACACTAAAAAAAAAAACCCAAATATATATATATATATATATATATATATATATATATATGCATATGAATGGAAGAAATTTTATCTTCTTTGAACTGAATTTATCAAAGATAAGTATATATCAAAAGTTACATGATAATAAATCAGTTAATGACAATTTAATGACAAGCATTGGATTAGGTGTTTTTTTCACTTGGGGAGAAGAAAAGGGTTAGAAGCTGGGCCCAATGGTGCATGCCTATAATCCCAGGACTATGGGAGGCTGAGGCAAGTTCAAGCCCAGTTTGGGTAACTTAGTGAAACCCTGTCTCAAAACAAAAAAACAAAAAGGACTGGGGATGCAGCTCAGTGGTATAGCATCCTTAGGTTCAATTCCTGATACTGCGAAAGGAAGAAAGAAATACCACAAAAGGAAAACGAGAGAGAGAGAGATTGCAAACCATTTGGTTTGCTTAAACAGTATGGTGCTAAGTCATTCAAGCCATTTTCAGCTTCCAGAAACAATCCCCAAGTAACATTACCAAGAATTATTAAGTGACGACTGATTACTTGTTATTCTTTCCCTTAGAGCATTTTGTTTAATTGGATTTACTCAAAAATGGTTGGGAAAATAAAAACATTTCTCATTTCAAGAGGCCTCAGCAAATGCATTGATTTTTATCTTCTTTCATGCTTTACATTTATTTTCACAAAACCCTTAGAGCAAAACCCAGTAAGTTTTGCTCACTGAATTAATGGACAATCTCTCCCATAACATCTAATTGGCAAAGCCAGTCCTTGTCAAATCAGTCGACTAGATCAGACTTTCCTTGTCAAGAGTCTAACTTGTTTTGTATTCGACAGAGCTTGTTATTGTGCATTTCCTGGAGAATCCTGCCGTGGATACGCAAGCAAGGCACGGCCCTGGACCACGTGTTGTCTCCTGTTTGGAGCAAGGTGCTGCAGCCTCCAGCATGACCTCTTTGCCTTGGCCACCAGAGATCTCCTTTGGCAGGCAAGCATCCCAGGCCAGAGCCAGGTATAGAAGAGGACAATTCATAAGATTAACATTGTCATTACTCTCCCCTTGGCTTCAGAAGAGCTCAATCTGGGTCTAAATATCCCATATGAAAGCTGGATTTCACATTAACAGACATCTACACAGCAGGGAAATGCACAAGGGTCCCCTGTGGACTGGGAGCTTTGCTTGAGGCAGGCTGTACATTTTCTGTTGTCAAGGACACAAACTTGAAGCCTGGGTGAATTTTAATGAAAAGAGGTTTAGCTTGTGCTCACAGTTCTGAAAAGTCAGGGTTCAAGAAGCTGCATCTGTCTGGTGATGGCTTTCTACTGGCAAAGTCCCCTGGTGGGGCAGGGCATCACAGGGCACGAGAAGGAAGTGTACGCATGCTTGCGAGTATGTGTGTGTGAGAGAGAGAGAGAGTGTGTGTGTGTGTGTGTTGTGTTTGTATCTTCTGGTCTCTCCTTGTCTCTTAAAGCCACCAGGATTTAATCATGGGGCTCCACCTGACGACCTTATCGCTTGGTAACACAGTAGGATTAAGTGTCCAACCTCTTTCTATTTCACAATGGGAGTTAACTTTCAATATGTGAACTTTTTGGGGACACACCCAAACCATCTCTAAACCATAACATAGACTAATATTCCAGATTGTCCCTTATGTGCACTTAGTGGGTATAATAGGCACTTTCCTGTCACTGAAACCAAATACCCGACTTAAAGAAGAGGCGTATTTGGTAGTTTCCAGTGGGTTCAGTACATGGTTGGCTGTCTCCAAGGCAGAAATGTCATGGCGGAAAGGCCTGGTGGAGGACAGCTGCTCAACCTGTGGCAGCCAGGAAGTAGAGAAAGAAGGGAGGAGGAGGAATGAGAACATACCCTTCCGAGTTGCAACCCCTGTAACCCACTTGCAACCTGGCCCCACCTCCTAACAGCACACTCAGCCATGAACTCACCAGTAGATGAATCCACTCATGACTATAGCACCCCCACGATCCAATCACCTTCCAAAAGCCCCACCTCTGAACACAGGAGTCTTTTGGGGGGCATTTTAGGTCTAAATTATAGTAGAGGGTTTCATCGAATGAAGCATGATGGAGAAGTTTGTCTTTCTATAGCAACATGGAATAACGATGGGGAGAGGGGAAGCAGATACGTTACAGAAGAGAACACACATTAGCTGAGAATCTGAAAATGGTGTCCTCAAACTGCCCAGCCTGAGCATCCCCTCTGAGGGCCACTGCTGCCTCGGCTGCAGTGCTACCCTATTTGAGAGGCTGCCTCTCTACTCCATTGTGACTTTTCTTTTTTTTTCAGCACAAGCTCAACTTACCTTTTAACTTCTGCCCCTCTCCTCTGTCTCCCCCTTTGAAATGTAAGAGGTTCAAGAACAGGAAGGTGGGTGCCTTGTTCCTTGCCAGGCCCCTGGAGCCCAGGACACTGGCCAGCACACACTCTGTCTTTGATAGATCATCACTGTCCAGTGACAGAGGAATCTGCAAGTTTGCTCCCTGTCCTTAATGCCAGTAATAACCATGTGACCAGGCTCCCTGGGGTTGCTAAGGAAAACAGTTCATTCACTCTAATAACATCTCCCAGAATCTCCCTTGTGCTTCTTGCCGGTTTCCAGAAACTTAATCAGGCTGCTCCAACGCAAGGAGAGGCTCGGCCCCTCCACCATGAAACTTCCTTGATCTGATCCGGAGGGAGCTGCGAGCAGGGGCCCTGGAAATTGCCACTGCAAACATGAAAGCTGTTTTCTTCCAGCTTTATTAACTTTTAAACCTTTTCCTGTTTTCCTGTCACAGCCAAACCCACCCCTTGGCAGACACTGAAGTCTGAATATTTGAAGTAGATTCCTGAACGGTGATTAAAAGAAAGTTGGGACCTCAACAAAAGAGATTCAAAGATACTAGCAAGATGTCAGCTACTCCAAAGAGAGTGCGCCCATGGGTGGCAGATGGGCATGTTGGGGGCCCATGGGCCTGTGGCCTCAGTTCTGCAGGACAGCATGGTCTGCACTGGGAAGGCACAAGGTCTGTGGAGGTGGTGTTTCGCTGTCATTGTGCCCAGAGTGTGGGCAGGAGCTGGCAGAATGCAGGGTGAAGCTTGTCTGGCTCTACCTTCAACACATGGGCACAGCTGGGTGCGAGGGATCTGGGACAGAGTCTTTTCCAATGCCATTTTCAAAAGCCCAGTTTCTACCAGGGAAACTGAGGGAAAAAAACCCTGGGACTTATGTCATCAAGGCCCCCACCTTCCAGGGAGGCAAGATAAATAAACCCTAGCCCAGGTCTGCACAACTTCCTAGCCTCCAGCACTGAACCCCCTCATTCTGCTTGCTCTCCAGGCCCAGTACTGATGCCCCAGAGTCTAGGTCCTGGGAGCACCCCGTGAAAGGGTTTCTCTGTGTGAAAATCATCCACCTCCAAGATGCTTGCTTTTTCATTTAAACTCAGTAGTTAGCTAAAATAGTAATAAACCAGCCTAACTCTATGTTCCCTAACCCACTAATGCAATCAGTGACTCCTTTTACCCCAAACATCAGAGACCCCAAATTCCAATCCATGAGTGAACCCAGCCAACTTCATTTTATTTAAAAAATTTATTTTACTCCTTTTGGTTGAGGGAAAGAGTTGCTGTGAAAACAATCACCAGTGGCCTGAAGCATTTCCTTTTGCATTATCTCTCCCCAGTATAGAGGATTGAACCCAGGGCCTTCCACTAAGCTCCATCCCCAGCCCTTTTTAGCTTTTATTTTAAGACAAGTTCTTGGTAAATTGCTAAGTTGCCCAGGCAGAACTTGAATTTGCAGTCCTCCTCCTTCAGCTTCGCGGAGTATTGGGATGACAGCTAGTGCTGGCACATCCGGCGGCTCCTTTTGAATTTCTTGGTGCAATGTGGAGCCAAGACAGGACGCAGGGTCTCTAAAATGGGGTGTACCACCTCCCCTGCCCAGCTGCTGGCCAGGGCAATGTGTTCTGTTCCCCTGGAGAGTGTGAAGTCCACGCTGTCCACATGAGCAAGTCCAGCAGCGAGGGCCAAGGGTTTATCTAGGACAACAAGGAACGCAGAAACCTGTCGGTCCACAGAGTTGAATGCTTTCCTTGCTGCTTCAAGCACAAGGCTGCTGTTTTCAGTAACCAGTGGAAAACTGAACATTATACTTGCACTTTATCCTACACTGGACATAGAACCCTGCCTCGGCCACCAAGGACACAGCGTGTGAAAATAGACCTTCCCCTCCCACAGGCAGAAAGAACGGGCTGAGTCGCAGCATGTGTGCCAAAGAAAGGACAGCCTGAGGATGGCAGCTCATGACAAACCTAGAGGATGTCACCCCTGACAGGCTCTGCTTGACCAAAAAAGGTGTTAATGGGTCAGTTTGTCCTTAGCATCCCCGGGCTTCGTGTTTTGTTTCTTTCCTCCTTCTTAGCAGTATTCAAGTAAGCAGGACCTGGGACACAGTCCACACCTGCTCCTGGGAAAAGGAGAGGCACCTCTCCACCCATCCGCTGGGGTATGAATGTGCCCCCAAGTTTCATGGGTTCAAAACTTAATCCCCAAATTCATATACTGATAGTATTTATTTATTTATTTATTTTTGTGGTACTGGGGATTGAAACTAAAGCTTCACACTGAGCTACATTGCCAGCCTGTTTTAGTGTTTATGTTGAGAGAAGTGAAGTCATTAAGTTGCCAGTGCTAGGCTTGAACTTGTGGTTCTCCCGCCTCAGCCTTCCCAGAGTGCTAGGATTATCTGGATGCCTTGTTCAGGTATTGCTGATACTATGAAAGTTGGGGTCTTTGGAAGGTAATTAGGGTTCTGTGAGGTCATGAGGGTGAGCCTTCCCTCATGCATCAGTGCCTTTATAAGAAGAAAGATCTGAGTTCACTTCCTTCTATTCTCTCACAATGTGATACCATCCACTATGTTAGGAAGCAGCCAGAAGATCCTCACCAGATACAGCCCCTTGACCTTGGACTTCACAGCCTCTGGAACTCCGAGAAATATATTTCTTTTCTCTATGAATTATCAAGCCTCAGACTCTCTGAGGTAGCAACACACAAAAAAGACTAAGATCCCATCAAGCTCTGTGAGACTGAACTAAGGGGGCATCCTTCCCCAGAATACTTGGAGTCAAACAGGGATCAACAAAGCAGAAATTAAAGAAATTGAGACTAAAGAAAAATACAAAGAATCAATGAACTGAAGAGCTGCTTCTTTGAAAGAATAAAAGAATAGACAAATGGTTAGCAAAACTCACCAAAAAAAGAAAAGACCCAAATCATTGCAATTAGAAATAAAAAAGGTGAAATAACAAAGGACATTGCCAAAATTCAGAAGATAATTAGCAACTACTTCGAAAACCTGTACTCCAATAAATTGGAGAATTTAGAAGAAATGCATAGATTCCTAGAAATATATACACTTCCAAAAGTGAACTAAGAGAATATTTAAAAGATTGGAATAATCAAATAACAGGCAATGAAATTGAAGCAGTAATAAAAAAACTTACCAACAAAGTAAAGTCCAGATCCTAATGGATTCGCTGCTGAATTCTACAGGAATTTCATGGAAGATCTAATGCCAATACTCCTCAAGCTCTTTAATGGAATTGAAAGGGAATGAGTACTTCCTTTATGAAGTCATTCTTGGAAGCTAGCATTACCCTGATCCAAAACCAGACAGGGGCCTAACTATAAAAGAGAACCACAGGCCAATCTCTTTAATGAATATAGATGCAAAAATCCTCAACAAAATACTGGCAAACAGAATGCAACAAATCATCAAAAAGATTATACATCATGACCAAGTAGACTGGTTCAGCATATATAAATCAAAAAATGTAATATATCATATAAATGGAAGCAAAGACAAAAATCACATGATTATCTCAATAGATGCAGAAAAAGCCATTGACAAAATCCAACATCCATTCATGATAAAAACTCTGAAGAAGCTAGGTATAAAATGACCTTATCTCAATCTAATAAAAGCCATTTATTACCAACCTACTGCCAACATCATATTAAATCAGAAAAACCTGAAAGCTTTCCCTCTAAAATCTGAAACAGGACAAGGATGTCCACTATCACCATTCCTGTTTAATATAGTACTTGAAGCATTAGCCAGAGCAATCAGGCAAGAGAAAGAAATAAAAGGGATATGTATAAGAAAGGAAGAAGTCAAATTACCACTGTTTGCAGATGACATGATCCTCTGCAGGATGACAGAAGACCCCAAAATTCCATCAAAGTCTCTTAGAATTAATAACCAAATTCAGCAAGTGGTAGGATACAAAATCCACACACAAAAATCAATAGTGTTCCTCTACACCAATAATGAAATCACTGAGAAAGAAATTAGAAAAACAATACCATGCACAAAAGCATCAAGAAAAATTAAATACTTAGGAATTAACCTAACCAAGGAAGTGAAAGACCTCTACAACAAACACTACAGTACTCTGAAAAAGGAGATCAAAGAGGGTATCTTGGTTATTTTTCTCTCATTGCTGAGACAAAATACCTGCCACCCAAAATTAAGGAAGGAAAGGTTTATGTAGCTCACAGGTTATGGAGGTTTCAGTCCATACTCGGCTGGCTCCAAGGCAGAGCGGCACATGGCAGAGGGCAACAGTTTCATGGTGACAGAAAACAGCATAAGCAACAAGAGCAAAAAGGGAGGAGAGCGAGAGAAGACTCTTTCTGTCCCTTACATTGTATGTAAGCTACACGCCCTGGAGTGGGTGTAGCACTCACACCCATAACCCTAGCACTAGACAATGAATCAATCACAAACTCTAGATTCAGCTGCCCCCATGACTGCATGAGGCTTTGAGGGACGTCTAGACACAAACCATAACAGAGGATATTGGAAAATGGAAAGATATCTCCTGTTCCTGGATAAGCAGAACCAGTATTGTCAAAATGGCCATACTTCCAAAACTGATATGTAGTTTTAATGCAAACCCAACAAAAATACCAACAGCATTCCTCATAGAACTAGAAAAAATAATCCCAAAATTTATATGGAACCCGAAGGGACCCAGAGTAGCAAAAGTAATCCTGTGCCACAAGAGCAAAGTAGGAGGCAAAACAATCCCAGATTTCAAGTTATATTATAAAACGATGTTGATAAAAACAGCATGGCTCTCACATAATAGTAGACACATAGATCAACAGAACAGGACAAAGGATGCAGAAACAATCTCAGGCACATTCAGCAATTTGCTTTTTGACAAAGGGGCCAAAGAGATGCACACCTAAAGATAGCCTCTTTTACAAACGGTGCTGGGAAAACTGGCTAACCATGTGTAGAAGACTGAATCTA
This sequence comes from Erethizon dorsatum, assembly GCA_028451465.1. Taxonomy (NCBI): domain Eukaryota; kingdom Metazoa; phylum Chordata; class Mammalia; order Rodentia; family Erethizontidae; genus Erethizon; species Erethizon dorsatum. The sequence goes on along the minus strand of CM051827.1, from coordinate 125,580,074 downwards.
GATCCATATCTCTCACCACTACTAAACTAAAATCAAAATGGATCAAAGATCTAAATGTTAAAACAGAAACAGAAAGACAGGAAAATCGCAAGTTTAAGACCAACCTGGGCAACTTACTGAGACCATGTCTGAAAATAAAATTTTAAAAGGTCTGGGGATGTAGCTCAGTGGCAGGAGACCCCTGGGTCAATCACCAGTGCCACACACACGCACAAGCAAGATCAAAAGGATTAAGTCTTTAAGCTAAGGAATGAACTTCCATGGAATGGATTTCCTCAGCTAGTTTACAGGAGATTGGGAAAGTGCTGAGATTCAGAGATGGGCCAGCAGGCTTTTCCTGGAAGCCACAGGAATCACCTCCTGTTTTATCTTCACCTAGCTGGGCTGGCTGATTGTATGTCACATGTTCCTGACTCAGTGCGAGTCTCTGGTCTGCTGAGGTTCCTCTGTGGTGATGACATTCCACAGGGCTGGAGGAAATCACAAGCTTTCCTCTTACAAATATCTATGGAACAGTGCAGGAGCTGATATTGCATTTCCTACCTACCTATTATGAAATGAAATATATGAATGTATGAAGGAGCTAAAGCCCTGACTTCGGGCATGTCCCAATCTCCTCGAAGAGGCAGGGAGACACCATACCTGGGGACACACTGGGCTCAATCCTTTAACTACTGCAGGATGGGGTGTGGCGGAGCTTGTGCTGAGAGGAGATCCAGCCCAACTCAGGACAGGGCAGGGATATTCAAATGACAGATGCACCCCTATTTCCCCAGGAGGCTGCCAGCAGGATGGGTTCATGAGAATCCATTTCCAAGCCTCAGCGCTCCAGGGTTTCTTCTTATGCCACCCCTCCACAGTGACCCTTCTCCCGCTGATGGCTGAAAGGCTGATTCCTACCATCCCAAATGTTATTGTGGAGCATTTTCGGAGGTGTTTTCACCTCAGTTCTTTTGGGGCTGGGGTGTAGCTCAGTGGTAGAGTGCTCGCCTAGCATGCACAAGGCCCTGGGTTCGATCTCTAGCATTGCAAAAAAGAACAGCAAAAGCCTGCAGTCCCAAAATGCCAGTGTACGACGCTGTTTCTCCCACATGAGAAGGACTCTGTTAGGGGCAGAGGCCGGCCAATGTAGCCGTGCTTGTAGTTCAAAAGCTCTCACCAGGGGCTCAAGGTGACACCCCCCAGGATCAGGGACTGGCACAACCCCACTCCTGCGTCATTCATCCAGGAGTGCACCCTCAATCTGACCCCAGGGAGACAGCAGACAAAGTCAACTGACGGGCATTCTTCAGCTAACAAGGCCGTACCCTTCAGAAGGTGTCAAGCTCTCGAAAGATGAAGAATGGCTCCCGTGTCCTGGATCTTCTGGAGACACGACAGCAGGATGCGACGGGCAGTCCTTGATTAGATCCTGGAAAAGTAATCTCTCAGGACATTACCGCAGCAGTCATTGCCACTTGAATCTGGACCAGGGACTAGAGAATAGCGATGTTTTATTTTATTTATTAATTTAAAAAATTTACATATTGTGGGAAGTGAACCAAGGTCCTCTTGCATGCTGGATAAACAGTCTACCAGTGAGCTACATCCCCAGCCCTTTAAAAATTTTTTTGAGACAGGGTGTCACTAAGTTGCCCAAGTTATCCTTGACCTTGTAATCCTTCTACCTCAGCCTCCTGGGTAGATAGAATGACAGGGATGTCTCACCATGCCTGGATATATAATAGATATTATACATTATTATATCTATTATATATTAAGCATTATATATTATGTATATGGGGGGGGGTCTTGCTATATTGCCAGGGCTGGTTTTAAATTCTCACATTCCTTGGCTCCAAAGATCATGAGGTCCTCCACCTCCAGCAGCAGGAACTGCACGTCATGTGCCTGGCTCACACTGCAGTAATGCTTTTTGTTTGTCACGGGGATGAAAACCAGGGCCTCCTGGGTGCTAGGCAAGTGCTCAGACACTGAGCTATACCCTGAGCCAGCAATAACCTTTTATTATTTAATTTCCTGACTTTGATAATCCTGATGTGTTGTGAAAAATAATAGCTGATCTTAGGAAATTTGCATCAAAGTATTTCAGATCGCGGGCGTACTATCTCCAAGACTCTCCCGGGGATTCAGAACGAAGCCAACATACCCAGTGGGCATAAACGCAGAGAGAATGATGGGGCAAATAAGGGAAAATATAACATATTTGGAGTTCTTGAATTATTCTTCCAACTTTTCCTCTCTCTCTCTCTCTCTTCCTCCTTTGTATTCTCCTCCTCTTCCTCCTACTCTTTCTCCTTTTTGTCCTCCTCCTCCTCCTCCTTTTAATTCTTCTGTGGTGCTGGGGATGGAACCCAGGGCCTTGTACATGGTAAGCAAACTGTAAATCTGAAATTATGTCAAAAGAAAACTTTGAAGAGCGAGGATGTAGTTCAGAGGCACAGCACTTGCCTAGCATGCCCCAGGTCTTGGATTCAACGTCCAGCACCACAAAACAAAAAACAAAACAAGAAAAAGCTCCAGATAAACACACAAGGGATTCTAGGCATATCATAATTTTTTCAATTATCCTGTTTTCTATATATCTTCCTTAATAAATGCCTATTTTTATCGTGAAGAATTAACAATCACACAGACTTTTAAGAAGGTGTGTTTGTTTAAGAAAGAATATTTGTTAGTGATATTAATTCTCTGAAGCATAACTAGAAAGTTTTCAGGTCTTGTATAAAAAATATCAAGATGTATGGATTAGCTGGTGTAAAGACATACGGATTAGTTGGGCATGGTGGCACATGCCTACAATCACAACACCTTGGGAGGCTGAGGCAAGAGCATCAAAAGTTCAAACCCAGCCTGGGCAACTTAGCAAGACCTTATCTTAAAATAAAAGTAAATAATAAATAAATAAATAAATAAATAAATAAATAATTGCTGGGTATATAGCTGAATGCAAAGGCCCTAGGTTTAATCCCCAGTACAACAACAAAAAAAATGTGCCTTAAATTTAATATAAATTTTTGTCTTATTTTTTTAGGGTCGGTTTTATCAAATTCCCTCTGGACCGTGTACAGCTCAAATAACTCAGGGAGCATGAGGACCTCAACGTCATCTCCAGCTTCCCCCAAAGTACAGGGTCCCTGAGGGATGCTCCGGCTCAGCTTCTTTTCATTCCACAGCCCGGTCCCCCTTAGATGGCCCCCAGCTCCCTGAAAACAACACACGGACCTCTCCTATCAAATCCCTATGCACAGCACCGCACTGGCAGCAGGCTCTAGGCTGATCCCCAGTAGATGGACACGTGGTTCTACTGCTGAATTGCTGTAGGGCCTGGACAATTCTCCTGGTGTCCTCTGAACAGTGGTTCTCAAAGTGGGGTCCCAAGATCATCATTGTCATCATCATCGTCGTCGTCATCATCATCATCATCATCATTGCCCGGGGAATGCAGATTCTCAGGCTCCATCCCAGACCTAATGAGAAATTTGGGGAATGGGGTGGAGCAGTCTGCCTGCACCAGGGGAGCTCTGAGTCAGCTGTACAACAGTTCCTTGAGAGTTATGTTCCAAACCAAAGGTTGGTTTGAGGATTAAGTGAGATAGGGCACATTCCAGGAGCCAGACAAAGTCAACAAGCAGCTGTGCAGTGACATCATTCCATCTCTGCCTCATTGTTCTTCAGACACTGCACACTGTTTCTCAAGAATGGAGAGAAATCTTCCGGCACATTACCCAGCACCCCCATCCCAGGCTTCCAAATCCTTGTGTCCCTTGTCACAACGTTGGCCTGACTCTTGTCCCTCAGACCCCTCTACCCAAGGCCAGCATCCCTCTCCCACCTGCTATTCTCATCCAGGAAGGGGACTCCTTCCCTCTGGTCGTCCAGGGCCTGTCCCTATGGGATTCTTGTGAAAGAGGAAATTTTGAATCAAAGTCAAAGATAAAGTTCTGAGGCCACCATGGTGGCACGCACCTGTAATCCCACCACTCAGGAGGCTGAGGCAGGAGGATCACCTCGAGTTTGAGGCCACCCTAGGGTACATAGTGAGTTCAAGGCCAGCCTGAACTACACAGATAGACCCTCTATCAGAAAAAAAAAGTTCTGAAAGCCAGTGTGGCCACGGGGGCTCATCTACAGGTCCCTTTGTTGAGTGGAATTTGTGTCCTCTGGGCATGGAGCAGAGACCACTTCTCAAAATCTTGTTCTCACACACCCCCCAAAACTGTTTCTCAATTCAAAAAGTTTAGAAGGAAAAAAGTAAAAAAAAAAAAAAAAAAAAAAAAAAAAAAGTTCTCTTGTTTTGCTTATCTCCAGTTTCAGAGATCAGGAAAGATTGCTTAAACCAATAAAGTGGGAATTATGAGGTCAAACCTCAGGATTAAGAGGGATGAGCGCAGGTACAAGTGAGTGATCCTGATCTGTCTGCTCACGTAGGCGACGCAGCAGCGCCCCAACTTTATCCCCTGATCAGGTGGGGCGCGCGGAGCTCAGCCTTTCTCCAACGCTGCCAAAGCCACCAGTGGGCCGCTCCCCGTCCCCCAAATCTGGGGCAACCCCCTGAGCCTGCAGCCCGGGTCCCCCGGACAAGGGTGCAGTTGACCAGCGCAGTCGCCTGTCCGCCTCCTAAATGACCGCCAACTTTTTTTTTTTTTTCCTTAAGCCATCAAATTCAATATTTACAAAAGAACGATCCCACCAGTGACCACACAAGGAACAATTTTCTTCTCACTTCTGCCCAAAACAAGAAAAACGTGGGCTATGCTTTCCTCTTAAAAACCGAATGTTAAGTGGAATAAAAATATAGATAAACAAAAATTTAAAAGCAACACCGTTTGTTGCCTGTGGTCCTTTTTCTTCCCTTGTTAATACAAAGCCCACTTTTGCCAGGGCTGAGCCGCTCGTCTGCAGCCCTGTAACTTTAAACCTGGCCTGAGATCATCGTTTTGGCGCCGGCCAAACAGAGCCGGAGGCGGGCCCAGCGGCGGGGCGGGGGGCTGAGACCACCTCACGCCCACCGCTCCCGCCCCGTCGCGTCGCGGGGATAAATGCGGAGTCAGCTCCGGGCGGCCGCTGCCGAGTTCGCTCGCCGTGCGCTTCGGGCTGCGCAGCTGGGCACCTCTCCTGCGCGCTGCGTTCCTGCCCGACTCGCGTCCCCGGGGCTGGGCCTGTGGCTGCGGAGCTTCTCATCTGCGCCCACCCTGCCGCAAGAGCTGGCTGCTGGCCCCGCGGAGAACCAGCCGGCTGGAAAGATGTGGACCGCCCCGGTGCTGCTCTGGATCTTGGGCAGCGCGTCGCTCTGGGCACAGCCAGGTAGGCGCCTGCGCTCGCGAGTGGCGCCTGCGGTTGCTGGAGGGGACCCGCGAACCAGCGAGCCGAGACTTGCAGGACCGCCAGGGCCGGGATCTGAAGTTGCCCAGGAGAGCGCGGGGAGCTGGGAGGGAGCGCGCACCCGGAGGAGGGGCGCAGAGCCAGCGGCTTAGCCAGCGCCGAGTCCCAAAGTAACAGCAGCGTGGGTGCGGCAGGAGGAGCCCCGGAGTGCCAGGAGCAGAGGGGGCCTCCCTGGGTCAGCTCAAGGGAGATAGGGGGAAGAGGGCAGGGGGCAGTTTTTCTGATCCAGTGGCATAGATCTCCATCGTGTGCCAGCTTGGACACACTTAGGACCCCATCCCCGGGACAAGCTGGCGGAGGGATGATAGAGCGTGGGAAGGCTTTGAGTTAGTCCTGTGCACGGAGAATTGTGTGGGTGTCTGTCTGTCTGTCTGTCTGTCTGTCTGTCTGTCTGACTTCCCTTGAGGTGTTCAGGTGCTTGGCATGGTACCCAGGGCCTGCAGCGAGCTAGGCGAGTGCTAACCACTGAGCTACACCCCAGGCCTGGAGGATCCTTATGAACACTTAGCTTTACATGGGTTGGGGCCCTGTGCTGGACTTGACCGTCATCAATGACTGAATTCGTGTGTGCCACTCCTCAGACTTTCGGCAGACCCCCTCTGGTAATGAGTCCACTACTCACACCTTCCTTTCCCCCGGGTCCCCTGCTTTCTCTCTCGTCTCTTTCCTCGTCTGCCCAGTCGTGGTGGGTGGTCTCCACGAACATTTGCAAATATTTTATTTCTTTCCTTGCATTATTTGTATCTGCTTCCAGTGGAATATAGGCTCTAGAGGCCCCTATACAATTAGCCTTGACCCCGCAGGGCTGGAACAATGCCTGACAGTAGCAGTTGCTCACTAAATACTGGTCAAAGGGATTGTAAGCCAGCTAGTGGTCTTTGGGGCTGGAAGTTGCTGAACTGTGCCCTGAAAGGTAAAAACTCTTGGGGGGGTCCAGATAAGCCCAGGCCCAGAGGACTCGGGCTTAGTGTTTGTAGGAGGGGCGGAGCTAACCTAGGCTTCTATAATTCATTGCAGATGAGAACCTTTAGCCTTAGGGTGACTATAGGGAGTGTTCCTCAAAGTCTGACACAGCCTCTTTAACAGGGGCCTCAAGCTATTCGCAGCAGGCAGTCCTTTCTTTGTTATCTTTTTTTGGTACCGGGAATCGAACTCAGGACCTCGCGCTTGCCAGGCAGGCGCTGTGCTGCTGAGCCATATCCCCGGCCCTAGGAAGTCCTATCTTTGGAACTTCTCTTTAAGTTCTGTGTTTCAATTCCGTTTCCGTTTTGGCGAGACACTGTACACATGACACCGTTTTGTGCTCACCACTGAGAGGTGGAGGAGGCCCCTACCTGAGCCACATCCCAGGGAGGACAGCGGCTGGGCGGTGCCCTTTGTCCTCCCCAGGGCAAGCGTTAGCTGTAATTACTTTACACTCAATCCTGAAAGTCAAAGTTACTCCGAGAAGGAAGCGTGGAATCTGGACCAGGAACTCTGTTGCTGAAGAGAGAAGGCTGCCCGGAGCGGCCAGCCGGGTGAGGGCAAGCAGGCCGGGATGGGGGCTGCTCCCAGCCAGGAGCTGAGAGCCAGTAGGGTTTTTGTCTGAGAATAATGAGCAAGGCAACTTGAATATGGATGAATAACTTCACTGAGCTGAGCTTTTGTTGGCTCCTGCCGGGGAGCCAGGCTGGGGGGCAATTACGGTGATGAATTTTATTATCGTTCTCTTAGGATCCAATATCCTACTGGGTTTCCCTCTTCCAGTGCTATAATCTGGCTGGGTTTTATAATCTGGTCCCTGGTGTCCTGTCTTTGGGAGGAGGGCTGTTGCCCACACATCTGGCATTTTCCTCAACTGTCAGACCCCACCCTCTCTCTGAACTTCCATACTTCAAGGCCTGCCTGTGAGTTTATTTTGTGAAATTCTGCAAACTGCTGTTTTCTGCAAACCATGTGTGCTTTTCCCGGACCAGTCCACTCAGGATTAATCATGCAGCAAACAAATTTCCCTGTGATTTCCCTGAAATTCTTGCCAGTTTCAGAGGCCCTGTGATCTTCATGAGTTACTAAGAGCTTTTGTTGCATTTAAGGCACTTAATAGAGGTCAGGTCTGCTAGAGGCCTCATGAGAGAGGCCTATCCCTTACTCGGGTGTATAAGATTCTAAACAGCATTCAATATAGAAAAGCACATTTTAAAAATGCAAATGGGAAGGGGATCAAGAAATGGAAGGAAGTAAGAAGGAGAAGGGGGAAAAGGAGATAAAAAGAATTAAGATATATGTATGTACCAACTAACTCCCCATGATGAATGTAATCATTATGTATTGCAAACATGTAGTAATAAAAATAATTTTTAAAAAAGTGACCAGCAGAGGAATACTAAGACTGGATATGGCCAAATAGAACTAAACTGTTTCCCCTTTCTGTTTTTGTGAAGTGAGCAGCATGCGATTGACTACCAGGGAATTTTAAGATCCCAAATCTTGGCATGACTGCTGGTGGCCCTGCCAAGCAGGAAGAGTATCACCTCCCTTGCATTCCCATCCCCCACCATGCACGGGAAATGTCACCAGCTATTTCATTTAATCCTCACAACGCCTGTAAATTATACACTATTATCTCAGAATATGCCAGGACCGGGATTCAAAAATGGGTCTGACTCCAAACCTCAGGCTCCTTGCTATTCTGCCATGAAGAAAAAAGGTTGAACTTGAAACTAAAGGCTAGCCTGACTTTAAGCCTCTTAAAACATGAAAACCAAAATTTCCTAAAGATATATACGCTCCTTTACATGAAGTACTCACCCTATGATTTCTATAGGGATGACATTGTCATGGCACATTAAAACAGGATTCATTAATTTGTTTCACAAATAGGCGTTAAAGGGCTGGTGAGATAGCTCAGTGGCATACGCGCCTGCCTTGCAAGCTCAAGGTCCTGAGTTCGACCCCTGGTACCCACACACACAAAAAAAAAAAACAAAAAAAAAAACCAAATAGGCGTTAAGCATCTCCCAGTGCCTGGTATGTCCCTAGATGCAGGACTTGAACCACTCAGAAAGAAAGAAGAGAGGCACACCTGGCTCTAAGTGTGCTCCGCAGACCTCGCCAACGTGGTAATGAACCTGTACTCTAAATTCCAGTGGCTTATTGGAATATTTGTCATATTTCTGGCTTCTGAGAGCCAGCATGCCAGGTTATAACTTGTGGAGGTATTCCGGGGGAGGACAAGGAGGCAGAGAACACTCAGATGCCAGTACCACCCTCGTGAACTCCGGGGTATGCCCTGTGGGGCTCTGCAGGGGTGCCCTGCCCTCCCGCCACCCTGGAACCTCTTCAGGACTCTTCAGCGGGAGCCTTGGGTTGGAAGAGTCAAATGACTGGGGGTGCGGTTAGGAGATTTGTTTTAAGTATCTTTTATCAAGAGTTCAAGCTCTCTGTGGGGTTTTCAGTTCTTTTCCTACTGATTTCTTGACATTGTGGGGGTGGGGTGGGGAGGAAAGTGATTGGGGATTTAATCCAAGAGATGCAAGTTAGAGCCAGTTTAGGGAACAACTGGGGTTCTGCCATGTGCACCCCAGGCAGCAACAGGAGCAGCCGTTTCCTCCCCACATGTCTAACCTGGGCGCCCATTGCCCAGCCTGTCCTCAGCCCACCGCCGCATGATGACAAGCTCTCTTGAGCTTCAGCAGGAAGAGAGAGCCAGGCTTGCCCTTGTTTTGGTCTGGATGAGCAAATCAAGACAAGTCCAGGTGGAGCCTTTCAACATCGGCCAACTCACCCACTTAGGGTTAGAGAAGCAGAAAAACTGAAACTGTTAGGGCGATGCAAAATTGAGTGCAGTTTGAAACAAAACAAAACCTATTAAAAGGAGAATCCCCTTTTTGCAAAGGAAGATGTGCTCTTGACCTCTGTCCAGAGGAGCAGAGCTACAAAATGCCCTGGGCAGAAGAGAGAGACCTGCACCGGGGCACATTGGGGCACGCAGCGCCATTGTCATGCTGGCAGCTTGCAGGGGCATGCCAATTACATGGAGTGTCAATGACGAGCAGGGAAGGGGCGTGCTAGATTTGTAAACATTACCGGTGAGAACAGGGCATTTCCCACAGTTCATCAACAGTCTCCATCCAGGAGAAAAAAACGCAACAAACATAAGAAAGGCTTCGACCTAGTGAATAGTGTCCTCCCCGGAATTTAGAAAGGGAGGGGAAAGGAACAGGATTTGTTGATCTTAAACTTGGCTCTGCCCAAGTAATTCATTTATTTAATGAGTACTTTTTGAGTAGCTGCTGGGTGGTCAGGAAATGGGGAGCAAGGTGACCGCTATCCCTGCTTAGAGCTAGTATAAAATATCTGGAGACCGTGGGGGTTCTGATCCCAACCAAGGTGGTTCAGTGAGAATTAGTCTAGAAATTCAGTCCGACAGCCCTGGCCTTTGCTTTTATTCTGCATACTTAACCCAAACGGCATCTCAAGGGTTTTTGTTTGTTTCATTTTGTTTTGTTTTTAATTTTGCTTCTGAGGAGGGGATGCCTTGTATAGCAAATACATGTATAAGTACCAGAAAACTACTTCCTGTTCTTACTAAGTTTTTTGGTTTCTTGGCATCTCGTGAGTTTGATTAAACTGAAAGTTTCATCTGAGCCCAGTCACCCATAATAAGATCTTGTAAAGCCAAGAAAACTAGGTTGTGAATGGGAAGCGTTACAACATTTACATTTACTGAGTGTTGAGACTGTGTCAGCCCCTCGCAAACCCTGTTCTGTTCACCCCTCAAAACACACCTAAGAAGCAGGAATGATTTATATTTTATAGATGAGTGAAGGGGCTTAGTGAGATGTGGTAATTTACACACGGACACAGAGCTGGTACACGACAATAGTGAGGTTTGAACCCAGGCAGCTCAAACCTAGAGCCTGTACCCCTAACCACTCAGCTAAACAAACACCTATGCTTGGAGTTGATGCTGCTAAAGACATCCAGAAAAGTCAGCCAGCTGATTGCTTCAAGCACTTCTTACACAGCAGCATCACATACTGTGACAGGCATAATTTTTCTCACTCTGATTTTGTTGCGTATATAGTTCTGATTGATTATATATGTACCTGATGCTAGGAGTTATTGAAGGATGCTGTCGCAGTCCCCGTAAGCATTCACAGAGCACACGTTATTAAGAATTTTAGAGTTAGCTGGGCAGGGTGGCACATGCCTGTAATCCTAGTACTCTGAGAGGCTGAGGCAAGAGGGTCACAACTTTGAGCCCAGCCTGAGCAACATAGTGAGATCTTATCTCAAAATAAAAATTAAAACAGGACTGGGGATGTAGCTCAGTGTGTAGTTCTGGGTTCAATTTCTATTACTGAAAAAAAAAAATAAGGATTTTTAGAGCCAGAGGGGGAAGGGGTGGAGAGAAGATTGTTAATAGGTACAGGGACGCAGTCGGATAGGAGGAGGAAGTTCTAATGTCCTATAGCACAGTAAGATTAACTATAGTTGGCAACTAATCATATATGTTAAGGTAGGTAGTAGAGAGGATTTTGAGTGCTCCCAAGACAATGACGTGGTAAGTGTTGGAGGTGATGTATGTGCAGTAATCCTGATCGTTATGCATTAGACACATGCGTTGGTGTGTCACACTGTGCTCTGTAAATGTGTGTAAGTATGTGCCACTTAAAAAAAATAAAAAAGAAAGAGATGAAGTGCGATGCCAAGGAGAGAGATTCTTGTGGCTGGCAGCAGCTGGAAAAAGCCTTGTGGGGAAGGCAGGACTTGATGTTGGCTGAAAGAGTTGGTGGGGTTGGCAGGGACAAGGCACCCTGGAGGGAAATACAGGCAGAAGAAACTGTTTGAGGAAACCCACGGAAATTGGGATTTTATGTGGGAAGACACAAGGGCTTCGAGGACTGGGAGGCTTGGTGACAGCTGGCTGGAGGCGGGGTGTGAGGTGAGGCACAGCAAGAAATTGGGGAGATGCATGTGTTCATCACAGAAAAAGCACCTTTTCCTACAGGCTGCAGAGAATGAGGGCAGGGGCCCACGACCGTCAGGAGAAAATGGATGAGATTTCACGCACTGTAGTTTGTGGGACCGGTACAGGGTGCGGAGTCAGCAGCTAAACAGACAGTGTGGGGACCACCGAGGGGGAGGTCAGATTAATCTTTGGGCATTAAGAGCCTGCAAGATTTGCAACACAGCATTTCCTGATTTCCCCTTATCCTTTCCTCATTTCCAAATTTCTTATTACTCACCTCTTATGATATTCATCACTATATTAAAGTATTTTTATTGAGATGTAATTTACATATTGTAATGAATGCTTCGAAGAGAACCATTAGATGTAGTATAGTCACGGAGTTGTATGACCATCACCACCATCGATTTTAGAACAAGTCCATCAGCTCTTTCTCCAAAGCCCAGATCATGAGTGGTCAGTCCCCTTTCCCTCTCCCTGGCAACCCGGCAACCAGTAATCAGCTTTCTGTCTCTGTGGATCTCTCTGTTCTGGGCACTTCATATCAACGGAGTCCCACAGTGTGCACCCTTTTGTGCCCATCTTCTTTCAGGTAGCATAATGTTTTCAAGGCTCACCCACACTGTAGCACATAGAATTTCTTTTCTTTTTGTGGCTGAAAGATATTCCAAGAGGATTTACCACATTTTGCTTATCCATTCCCCAACTGGTGGACATTTGGGTTGTTTCCACTTGGGGCTATTATAATTCTGCTGTCCGTTCTGGAAGTCCTCTTTTGTGAGTATCTTTACCAGATGTGATCAAAAACACAGTGAATGCTTATGCCCAGGGCCATCCAACAGAAAGGCAGCCTGGTAAAGACATTTAGATGTGTCCCGTCCACTTTATTCACCAAATCTGGCACTGTGCAACTCTGGCTCTTTCCCAGAGTTAAAATTACCATAAAAGATAAATGTTTTGAATTGATTCGGGACAATGAGGCAGCCAGGACAGGGTAAGTAAAGACATTCATGAAAAAAAGACTGCCAGAACTGCTTTAGAATGTGGCAAGAACAACGTGTTCAAAGCAAGGGGAGCTAGTAGCAATGGGTCTTTTACTGTAATAATTTTTTTTTTTTTTTGTGGGTACCAGGGGGACGACCTCAGGACCTCGCGCGCCAACAGGCACCCGTGCCACTGAGCGATATCACCGGCCCCTTTTTCGTATGTGGGTTCCGGGAGTCGAACTCGGGCCCTCGCGCTTGCAAGGCAGGCGCTTACGCCGCTGAGCCATCTCACCGGCCCTGTAATAATTTTTTTAAATTTAAATAGTCATTGTATTTTTTTTTAATCACACCTCATATAACTAGGAGTAGAACTGCTGGTTCATAAATGTTAACTCTAGGCTTAACTGATTTTTTGAACCCTTTGAACTGAGCAATAGCTCCAGCCCTTTCTTTATCTTTTTATTTTGAGACGGAACCTGGCTAAGTTTCCCAGGCTGGGCTCAAACCTGTGATTTTCCTGCCTCAGCCTCCCAAGTAGCCGTGACTGCAGGCATGCACCACCGCACCTAACTACACACAGTCTTGATTACAGTAGCTGTGCGGTAAGTTTTGAAATCACAAAGTGTGGGATCTTTTACTTTTTGTCTTTAATAAAGATGCCTTTGGTTGTTCTCATCACTTTATTTTAATTATTTGTAAATCTCTTGCCCCTTTGAGAAGAGAGCGCTGAAAAGATCACCAGGAGACTGGGGATGTAGCTCAGTGGCAGAGCACAGAAGCCCTAGGTTCCATGCACAGCGCCACAAAAACAAACAAAACAAAACACCTAATAAGGGCGTAGTCAGCATTGGCAGGAAGAATAGGGAGGAAAGATATCATCCAAGCCTTTGGGTAGGAAGAACAAGAAAGCAGCTGTTCTGTGTCAGGTAGGTAGGCATTTATGTACTGTTTCAGGTACAGCGAGTTTGGGGTCAGCAGTGAGCCATCCAGCTGGCGATGTCTTACGATTACGCAGGAAGTCACTACACTAAAAGAGCATTGGAGATGAGTCCCGGGGGTGAAGTTTACGGCCTGAATTTTTCCCATGTATCAGAAGAAAGAAAGCAAGGAACAGTCAGGAGAAATTCTCCTTGCCAGTGACAGCTGTTTTAAGAAATCTACCAAGGCGTCCGTACTTCAAGCTCCCAAACCAGGCTTAGGGTCAAGGCCAAGGGCAGCAAGTGAACAAAGAGCCACATTCTGTACATTCCTGCAGGCCTCGTCCTCCTGGGCTCACAGCTGGGCCGTCTGCACTTCCCGGTGGACGGCGAGGTCAGCTCCAAAGGGGCTTCTCCTTCACTCTTGCAAAATCAGAGCCTGCTCAGCTGGCGGTGGAGGGGACCAGAAGCTCAGATTCTCGTGGTTTCCAGGCAGACAGCAAGTGCTTCCCAAACACCCCACCACCCCACATCAAGGCACTGCTCTAGGACAGTGACCCTAAAACAGGTTTCTGCCAGTCCTCCCCAGAAGAAAGTGGGTTTTCATACACCCATCTGGCCACCACTGAGCTCCAGAGAGGTGTGATTCCAATCCACGAAACTGAGCTCATTTCCTCTTTTTCGGAGAATAATCCACTCTTAGCCAAGAGCGCAACATTTTGCCTAGTTGAGTAATCAATCAACAGCCTCGAGGAAGACCGGCAGTGCTTATGCTGGGGTGAGGGTGAGTTGATTCACTTCCGTGGGCCCTGAAAGTATGAAAACCATCACCCATCTGTCTGTCCTGCCAGTCAGCAGCCACCATGCCTGTGGCTGGTTATAGCATGAGGGCATGGTGCCCAAAGGAAGCTGCAGTTCCTGGTGGGGAGAAAAAAAGCAATAAAGAGCGAAGTTGTCACCATGTTCTGTGCTGCCTCAGTTGAGACGCTTTCTTCCAGCTCCTTGGGAGGACTTTAAAGGAAAGGAATCTACCTGGGTGGGTAGGTTTGGAGGGGCACCGGTGGCGCTAGAAGGTGAACTTGCAGATGCCCTTGATAGTCCAGATTCAGCTCTTGCAGAAGCCACAGAGCAGCCTCGGTCTACTCGAAAGAGCTGAGATGCCTGTGAGTGGAAGCCAGGCAAGAGTGACCAACGCACATGAAGGCTTTGGGGCCAGATAGACCCACATCATTGCTTTGCTACTTGCTTGCCACATGGGCATTTTGTCTCTGACCCTCAGCATCCTCATGCAAAAAATGAGGACCATGCTGGTTTGCAAGTCTCATTAGGCCAAGGGAGAGAATATGGTACCACGTGTTGCACGTTCTCCTACAAATTAATTGACAAGTGGCCATTATTAAAATCTCACCTAGTGGACAGTTGTGGAGAAGAAGTGCTAAATTTGTGAAGGGTTCTCGGGAGATCTAAATTCCTTCCCCTTCAAAGCAGAGAGAAAGGACGGGTTTGGAGGCCTGGTATTATGTCTTATGGAGCTTCGTCCTGCCTTTTCTACCTGCCCACTGACTTCCTGTGACTTCTTGGTCCTGTGACTTCTTGAAATGAAATGGAGTCTTGAATAGTCATTGGCCCCCTTTTCTTTTTTCCTTTTTTATGGATGCTGGGGATCAAGCCCAGGACCGGTGATGCTAAGCACACCCACCACCCCTGAGCTACACTCTCTGCCCCCACTTGTCATCCTTTATTGCCCACGTGCAACTGCAGAAGCTTTCCAAATGCTGTCCCCAACTTTAGGGGGTGACTCAGAGGTACCGCCCCATCCAGAGCCCAGAGAAAACTTCAGGGCACTGTGCGTAACTGCCTCCCCCTCTGAAGCCATGAGGATATTGCTCTGGACCTTAATGTGTCAGATTTCTCCAGAAGAGCCAGTGACATTTGTCTGATCTCCTCAGCTTTTCTTTTTTTTTTTAATTTTTATTTTAAAGAGATAAAAATAGAACAAAATTTCAAAACAAGATAATAGGAGGGTAACAATGGTTAATACATTGCATATTATTGTCTTTAAATTAGTTACTCAGAGTACAAGATGTCAGCATTCAATTGTCCAAACAATATTAGCACAAACCTTTCTTTTCAATGAACTAAGAGAAATTAGTAGTGTATCTATCTTATCTTCTATTTATATATATATATATATATATATATATTTTTTTTTTTTTTTTTTTTTTTTTTTTGCTTTTCCCTTCCCTCTTTTCTCCATTCCCCCATCCCAGTTTCTCTTTCCTTTTGAACTGGTTCTTCCTGTTTTACTATATCTATGGTACATTTTGGATATTTACTCTTTCAGCTTCTCACACTAGGGAGCAATACGATGTTTACACTTGTGTGTCTGGTTTACTTCACTTATGAGTATGTTCTCAAGTTGCATCCATTTACCTATAAAAGTCTCCAGTGTATCCTTCTTTATGGCTGAGTAGTACTCCATTGTATAAAAATACTACATCTTTTTTATCCATTCCTTGGTTAATGGGCATTTGGGTTGTTTCCACGATCTAGCTATTACAAATCGTGCTGCTATAAACATGGGTGCACGTACATCACTGTGGTATGATGTTTTTAATTCTTCTGGGAAGATGCCCAGAAGGGGAATAGCTGGGTCAAATGGGACCTCCAACCCTAGTCTTTTGAGGAGTCTCCACACTGATTTCCACAGAGGCTGCACCAGTCGATACTCCCACCAACAGTGGAGAAGGGTTCCTTTTTCCCCACAGCCCCTCCAGCACTTGTTATTGGTTGATTTCTTGATCATAGCCATTCTTTCTGGGGTGAGATGGAATCTCAGCATTATTTTAATTTGTATCTCTCGAATGACCAGTGATGTTGAACATTTTTTCATATATTTGTTTGCTGTTTGTATTTCTTCATCTGAGAAGTGTGTACTCATCTCAGGATCTTCTCAGCTTTGACAGGCTTCCCTTAAATGTTATGGACGAGGCACACATCCCAGATGCCAGCAGTGTGTCATGAAGTCCCATCACTTTGCGCAAGTTAGCCTGCACAGGTTGACAAGACCTGTCGCAGCCAATGGGCACGTTGCTGCTCACTAAAAACCAAACAGCAGGGCAGCAGAGTTCATCCTCACAGAAGAATTATTCCCCCTGCCATCAGTTTCATTCGGGGAAGGCATTTGCCTGCTCTGGGGGGAAGCCAGGCCAGTGGGCAGTGGCAGGAAAGTTATGATCCAAGGAATAATTCCGGAGAAATTCTCTAGTTGGCTCTAAATGTACTTACACAGTCAGTCACTCAACAAATGTCTGCTACCTATGTAGCAAGGCACCAGACAGTGGCAGTAAGGGACAATGTGGGCTCTAGGTGGCACTACAAACACCTGGAGGAAAACTGAGTGTGTTTCTGTGGGTGCTCAAGGTGGCAGGGCCAAGCCTTCTTAGAAGTTGCCTGGACCCATCAAGAGTCGCTCAGATTTTTCCAGGGCCAAACGTTTGATCCAGTAAGCAGTTTACCAGGATGCATGGAAGAGCTGAAGGAAAAAGAAAAACATTGGCCACATCAGTGATTATGTTGACCACAGCCAGCGACTGCCAGGAGTTGAGGGTGCGCAGCTCTGGACTGGGGAGTGGCTTTCTGTGTGCGGAGGAGCTTTGGGACTTCAAAGGCTCTTGGCTGCATCAATAGTCCAAAGAAAGGCTTGGGACGAAGTCCAGAGGAGGGGGGGGGGTTAGCCTCGGGCTGAGGAGGGGCGGTGTACGAAGATGGAAAATAGAGGTAAAATACTGACACCGAGCCCCTGATTGCAAAACCCACCTCTTGGTAACTAAGAGAAGCACCAGCAAACAGCCAAGTTGGGGACACATTTGAACTCAGATGAGGGGCTGTGCAGAAACTGGAGTCCCTCCGTGGCCGCCGTGGGTAGCTAGGTAGCGGAGCACTAGAAAATGTTGGCAGGTGGAACCAGTCTACCCTTCAAAGTGTGTTTATTTTCAGGATTCTGGACACACTTTTTTTTTTTTTTTTTTTTTTTTTTTTTGTTAATGTGGGTACTGGGAGTCGAACGCAGGACCTCGCGCTTGCCAGGCGGGCGCTTACGCCGCTCAGCCATCTCACCGGCCCTGGACACACTTTTGAGCCATAACGGAAAAACAAGATGCAAAAGCTTAAGTCTGGGCAAAGAGACTGCAATGGGTGTTTTTGTTTTCCAAATGTCGCCATCTCCTTACAAGCATGGCTTTATCTCCCAGGTCACAGGGAATCATTTTCCTGCAGTTTCTCCTATAGGGGAAAACCAGAACTTCCTGGGGTGTCATTCTAACAAAAGTCATCTGACTTTTCTCCGTGACCACAGAAACTGTTCCAAGCCCATTTAGTCGCCTGCTTCAAAAGCCTACTTGTGTGTGTGTAGACGCCGGAGCAGCCTGTGAAAGCAGAGACCTGGACAACATAAAAGCCTGCTTTACACGCAGCCGGTTTTCTGTGAGGACCCTCAGGGTGACTAACTATTCCATATAAAATGCTTCGGAAACTGCTTCTGGAGTTGGCCAATTCTACAGCTGCTGGTCAGCAGAAATTAGCATGGAAGGAACTTCTCCCCGATGTGGAGGTGGTCAGAGCCCAGGAGCTGTTGACCTAAACTTTAGCTAGAGGAACTTTTTTTTTTTTTTGCAGTACTGAGCATTGAACCCACTGAGCTACACTGCAAACTCTTTTTTTTTTTTTTTTTTTTTCTGAGACAAGGTCTCAGTCACTCAGTGGCCCAGGCTGGGCTCAAACTTGCAATTCTCTAGCTTCAGCCTCCTCGAATGCTAAGATTACAGGGGTGCCTAGACAACTCTTAAGAATCTCACATAGAGAACATCATGGCTCAGATTGAAAGGGGAGAGGCAAGAATTCAGAGAAGAATAAGTATCAAAAAAGCACTTGATGCGAAGATTGGACGGTATAAAGCACCTTTTCATCACTCCAAATATCATATGGTACTAACAAAGGAAAAAACTACACAGAAAAGCGAGATCCTTTTCTGATTTGTATGCTTCACAAGCTTGGATTTGACAAGGAAAATGTACATGATGAATTGTGACAGGGTATCCGCAACTCTCCTCAGTTCAGATTTGATTGATTTCTTAAGTCCACAGCTGCAACAGAGCTCCAGAGGGGGTCTAAGACCTTAATTACATTGACTGAAAGAGAAAACATGGAACTAGAAGAAAAGGAGATGGCAGAGGAAAAGAAATGAGGACCAAAGCCTTCAACACGGAAGCTCAAAATGGACAGAGCACCTGATGGTTGAAGAAGGAAAAAGCAGCTGAAACTATGAATGCATATTTGTTTCATAATCACTTACCTTAAAACAGTAGTTCTTTAATTTACAGGTCTTCATAAGATGTACTGTACAATGCTCAGTTGTTATGTCATTCAAAGACATCGCGTTTGTCTTTTTGTGTGTGTGTGTGTGTGTGTGTGTGTGGTGCTGGGAATTGAACCCAGGGCCTTGTGCACATTAGACAAGTGCTGTACCACTGAGCCACATCCTCAGCCCGTGTTTGTCTTTTTACTGAGCTAGAAATATAGTATGTATTTTTGCTTTTTTAAATGGAACAGCTGTGCTGAATTTTTTTATCATTAACACCTGAAGTAGTAAAATAAGCTTCATTTATTAAAAAAAAAAAAAAAAAAGAAAAGAAAAGAATCTCCTGATCAAACACATGAAATCCTCATTGGTAATGGACTCTATCAAAAAAGGGCAGCCTGCTTTGCTTGATACAATCATTCCTCCCTAAGTGTTTGCCAACGGCTATAATGGATGGGGATTCATGAATTTGTAGCTCTGGGGTTGTGTATTTATCTTTGATTATTGGTGGGTAACGATTTCCAGTGCTTCCCAGCTGTCACCTGCCTAGTTCTTTTCCTCCCTGCTACCACGAGCACCACCCACTCTCACCTGGGCGGCAGAAATAGTCTACGAGGTTTCACTGCTTCGGTCTGATCCTGGTGACCTCCCCCGTACCTGGTCTATTCCCATGATACTCAGTGCGCCCTTCCTCTGGGGGACTCAGATGAAGTTGCGCCCCTACTCAGCATCTCTGACTTCCATTCTTGTTCAGTGAGGTTGAAGCCCCTTCCTCACTCAGCTCTCACAACTGGCCCTCCACACCTCCCAGACTCACCACCCTGATCACCCACCGTTTACCCAGTGTGCAGTGGCCTGGGTGCCTTCTGGGCTTTGGGGTTGGTGAGCACTAGCTCTTTCCCCAACTTATCAACTTACCTGGAGCCTGCTGTGCAAGATAAATGGCCCTTCTTAAGATGATGGTGCTGCGGGACCATCCTGTGGGACAGGCACTGAGTGGTACAGGCTGTGGGAGATGCTAAGAACTCAGGGCTGTGAGAGTGGAAGGGGATGGGGAGGCCTCCTAGAAAAGTACCCCTTGAGCAGAGATCTGAAGGGGACAACAAAGCACCATGTTAATATTTTCCTTTTCTTATTGTAAGCCCCATCCCGGCCCACAGTCCTCAAGTTCCTGAGAACAGAGGCTGCCTTGTTCTTTTGGTCTCCAGTGCTTGGGATGTCTTCCAGCATGTAGCAGGTGCTCAGTAAATGTTTGGAAAATAAATTCAAGTGCTGGGCGCTGGAGATAAAGAGGTAGACTTGGGCTCTGGTCTTTTTCTTGCTTGCTGTGCCGGGGATGGAACCCAGGGCCTCACACATGGATGAGCAGCACCTCCAGTCCCAGGGCGCCGGGCTTGATTTTGGCTATTGATTTCCCTTGCTCGGCCAAAAGGACAGCTGCTACTCAAACAAGGACATCTTCTACAGCAAATCACGCCTTCTTCTCATCCGCCACTCTGGACAGTTCGGATTCCCCCAGAGTCTTCCTAGAAGGGGATCCATTTGAGGAAGTTGAGTCAGTGGTCACTAAATAAGATTGGAAGAGGCTAGCGAGATGGAATTTCTTGGGAGGTGTGAGTTGCTGGAGGAAGCCACTGCTTCTGACAAGTGGGAATATCATTTATGGAAGAGGAGGATGAGGGTAGAGGCAGAAGAGGAAGGCTGTCAGAGCCCAAGGAAGCAGCCCCAGGCTTTTTGGCCCAAAACTGTCAGAGGAGCAAAGCCTCTCTTGATCCTGTGTCATCTTTTGCTCGTGTGTCATAGAGCCCACGACGCGCAGTCAGAGCGCTTGGCTGCCTGTGAGGTGACCCAGGTGAACTTGGCACATCATTTCACTTGTGACCTTGGTAAAGAAAACATTATTCTGTGTGGCGCAATAGGGCATGCCCATAACCCCAGCACTGTGGGGGGCTGAGGCAGGAGGACTGGAAGTTCAAGCCCAGCCTGGATGACTTAGCAAGACCCTGTCTCAAAATAAAAATAAGAAAGGGCTGGGTATGTAACTCAGTGTGAAGGCCATGAGTTCAGTCCCTAGTACTACTGAGGGAAAGAGGGAGCGAGGGAGGGAGGGAGCGAGGGAGGGAGGGAGCGAGGGAGGTGAGATACATATTGAAACTGCAAGGGGAACTATTTGAAGACTTTGGTTACCAGGGGTATCACAACAGGGGAAAGATCAGATCCAATTCTGAACACAAGGACAAGCCAAGGAGCAGAAAAAGGGGGTCCGTGGGTCAGTGGGTGGGAAACGACTACAAGGAGGCCCCAAGTGGGGGGTTGCTGCTAAAGTAGCCTAATGAGTCTTCTAAAGTGAGCTGAGGGCCTGGATAGCATGCAGGACGCAGAACTTGCTTACATGCTGGGGTTGAGGAAGGGGTGAGGGGTGGGGGACTCTCCTTCAACTCACTGCAGGGCCCACGACCCAGCGCTGGTCTTCGCAGGGATGGACACTGGAGTCCAGGGTGAGGGCTTACGGAGAAGAGGGCTAGAGAAGCCTGACCGAGGTCAGTACAGGGGAGAGTCTTTGTTTACCTCAGTCTTCTCGTCTGTTAAGTGGGGATGACAACACCATACAATCCACCCACAGGGCTGTCGTGATAAAGTGGGCCAGAAGATGCCGTGTAAACCCTACCTTGGCCAACAAACGTGTGGGAGGGGGTCCGGGAGTTACACCTTCCATGTGAATTTGAACTTACAACACTGCAGAGCCAGGACTCAGGAAAACCCCGGATGCTCCTCCTCCTCACTCTCGGTGCTGTTTCATTCTTGCCGAGTCCTCACGCTGACCTGACCGGCAGCAGGCAGCTAATGTGAGGAGGAGGAGGAAGCGGAGGAGGGAGCTCGCGGAGGAGAGCACAGATTTAGGAATTGAGGTGCATGGGGGGGCGGCTATTGGAGCTGAGCCCTGTGCTGAGAAGTCTGTCCTATGACGGCGACATAGTCTGTGGAAGAAGGACTTTGTCACAATGTTTTAAAGCAGTGCAGAAAAGAGGATTTACTAGGAGAATACTAATCTTGGGCGGGGTATCAAACACCAAATGACAGCCATGTGCCTTTTAACAATGGGGACATGTTCTGATAAATGCATTGTCAGGCGATTTTGAACTTCACAGGTGTGCTTCCCACAAACCTAGGTGGTATAGGTCCTTCTCTTGACACCATCTCTCTTTTTAATCCGGTATTGGGGATCAGACCCAGGGCCTTTGCAGTAAGCTACATCCCTAGCCCTTTTTCTTATTTTTTATTTCGAGACAGGGTCTCACTAAACGGCGCAGGCTGGACATAAACGTCCGATCCTCCTGCCTCAGTCTCCCAGAGTGCCGGGGTTACAGGTGTGCACCACCACACCCAGCTTGATACAATCAAGAGATACAAGACGTGTGAGGCTGCTGCTGGTGTAACAGGGCACACTGCTTACAGTAAGCCTTTTTTTTTAACAAGTAGGATTATGCTATAAAAGAATGATAGCAAGTGTAGTAAATACATAAACCAGTAACACAGTTGTTTATTATCATTAAGCGTTACATACTTCAAATAATTGTATGGCTGTACTTTTATCTGGCAGGCAGTGCGTAGGTTTGCATACACCAGCCCCACCGCGGACATGTGAGGAATGCATGGCCCTCTGACATTATAATAGCTACAGTATCACCAGTTGATAAGGATTTCAGCGCCATTATAAACTTACAGGACCATGCTTGTCCTCTACTGAGACGTTAAGTGGAGTGTGACTGTGTAACACTATTTTACATAGCATTCTAAAGTAAACACAAGGGGGCCGCTGAGATGGCTCAGCGGCATAAGCGCCTGCCTGGCAAGCGTGAGGGCCCGAGTTCGACTCCCGGAACCCACATCCAAAAAAAGGGCCGGTGATATCGCTCAGTGGCACGGGCGCCTGCTGGCACGCGAGGTCCTGAGGTTGACCCCCCGGTACCCACCAAAAAATAAATAAATAAAGTAAACACAAGACAAATAGAAATATCAAATATGAGAACAAAACCACAAGGGAAACAAGAAAAGATGGAATACCACGAGAGAAAAATGGCCACAAAGGCAGACATTCCTAGCAGCCAAATGGAACCATTCTACCGCAAATCTAAGCAATCCAAATAAAACCAAAGGATTAGCCGGTGTGGTGGTGGGTGGCTGCAATCCCACACTCAGGAGACTGAGGCAGGAGGATCGCTGTGAGTTCATGCCAGCCTGAGCTGCATAGGGAGACCCTGTCTCCAAAAAACAAAACAAAACAAAACAACAAAAACCAAGGATTAAACACATCTTCAAAAAAAATTGTATTAAGAATTTGACACTAATACTTTACAATAATATATCGGTTTAATGTTGGATCTTAAATTCTAAAATATTATCAGAAATGCCATCCAATAAATGTGTGTACACTTGAATAGTTTCTTTAGAGATATTAGACTTTCATGCAAAGATTAGCACTTTCATACAAATAAATATTGCTTAAGTTCTTTATTTTCAAAATTAAGACCCCTAAGGTAAAATTCAAAGGATAATTTGTCAAATTATCCTCTAGGTCGTATAAATCTTAGCCTAGCTTTTTACGGAACAATCACAAAATATTTCAAAGTAAAGGAAAATACGTTTCTGCCAAATTCGGAAAATTTCATCCATTCGAACCCCCATGCTGAATGAGGCTGAGGCTGAGGCAGGGTGAGCTATAGAGTTCAGGGCTCCAGAACTCCTTGGATGTCCAGAATTGTGGGTCTTCATTCTGCACTTGGATAAGCAGTTTGTGTGTGTGTGTGTGTGTGTGTGTGTGTGTGTGTGTGCACGAACATGCACCACAGTATTCATGTGTGCTTGTTTGTATATCTTAGGAGGATGTGTGAGCTTGAAGACGTCACTATATGCTTTGCATTTCATGAGTTAAGGGAAAAAGAGTGTCAAATGCTGGCTGGAAACTAGGCAGCTGGCCTAGTAGGAACTCTTCAGTAAAGCCTTGGCCAAAATAATAAGAGGGACAATTTTGGATCTCTTGTTAAAGATCAACTTTCCCATGGAGCGAAAGAAAGGCAGAGCAGTGGAACAAAAGACATGCATCTTAATCCTGACTGTCATTCATAAAACACCCTTTGTCTATTCAGAGTGGTTTTAGTACTTGGCTCTATGCGCCAAGGGTAGAAAAGAACAAGAAGGAATTTTTATCAAATTACACTTTCAATGAACTGAGCTTTCTATGAAGGAATTCAAACCCACTTCATTCAGAACTTTTTTTTTTTAAAGCAAGGAATTGTTTTAAGTTAGAGATGCCCCATAGGAAGTGATTTTGCTGAATGGCTTCCAGAAAACTTTTTTTTTTTTTTTTAAGTTAGTGATTTGTTAATCGAGTTGAACCTGGAGAGGAAGAAAAGAAAATAGGGTGTTCAGTTTTTTTCATAAAGATTACTTGCCTGGCAAAAGCATATTTTCCCTTGAGCTCAATAAATATGCTAAACATATGCCTACTCCACAGGGTCATAAATCCTTATGGGACCAGTCTCTGCCCTTCCCCCACCACAACAAATGACCAGAGGGGGACGCAAGCCATTTGCATGCACCCAGTGATTCTCATTTGAAGCCTTCCCAAGATAAAAAAAAAAAAAAAAGAGGAATGCATACACTCATCCAAAGCTATTGATTACTGGATAAGGATTCTAGATGCCAAGAGAGGGCTCATGAAATAAGCAGGCTTCCTCTGCAGGCCTCGTCCCTCCAGGCATCAGCCGAGAAGTTATGATCAAATATTTATTAGTGGTGCCTCTGGCTGAGCTGTCTAAGCAGAGGGGCAATAAGGCATCTTAGGCAAGGGCTGGATTGCTAATTGAGCACTGCCTAGATACAGACGCACATCTGCTCTTTAATTACACAAAGATGTCTCCAGGCACCCCTCCTTCCTGCTCCTGGGGTGCAGATGCCTGTTTATTTTGCAACTCTATGTAGTCATGGAATTTCCAGAGCCACTTGAGTCTGCAAAGGAAGCCCATGGCCAATGAGTCAGAACGCTAACTCATGCAAAGGATTATCTGGTAAAGCAAGAGATGATGGTTCGAAACAGTCATGACCAGTTTGGATCATTGCAGCATAGGTGGGAGACAAAACTGGTTCTCTGCTCTCTCCTTGTCTTAGTCAATTTTCTGTTCCTATAACCAGTTACTTGAGACTGGGAAATTTATAGCATTGATGTCTATTTGGCTTATGGTTCTGGAGGCCAGGAAGCCCAAGGGCATGGTGCCAGCATCCAGTGAAGGCCTTCTTGCTGTGTCCTAACATGGCAGAGGACATCACATGGCAAGACTGAGCAAATGTCTCCGTTCAAATCTCCCGTCCTCTTCTTACTAAGCCACTAGTCAGTCCCATCATGGGGCCCCACCCCAATGACCTCATCTAATCCTAATAACTTCCCAAAAGCCCCACCTTCAAATAACTTCCACATAGGAATTTGGAGGTTAGATTTTCAACACATGAAATCTGGGGGGAACACATTCAAAACTGCACCACTCTCCCATGGTGGAATTCCACCTGCTACCCCACGCCACCGGTCCCCTGTTCCACCAGCAAGCTTTCTCATTCGCGTCACCCAATCGTTCACCTAAGTGTTAGTGCAGAAAAGCCAGAGCGAGGGGTAGCGACGTCTCATTTAGTTCTCAGAAAGAGAATTCTGTGAGTATCTTTACACCCTTGGATATATTTCTGACCCCCTAATAACAGTAATCTCAACTGTGAAATAAGCTGAACTGCATTTGTGAGATCTGTAGTCAGAGCCACTGGTTCTAAACATCCAAGTGACAGTGGCCTCAACATTAAGTGGAAAAGCAGCTTTATTTATTTATTTTTTTGTGGGTACCGGGGGGTCGACCTCAGGACCTCGCACGCCAACAGGCACCTGTGCCGCTGAGTGATATCACCGGCCCCTTTTTCGTATGTGGGATCCGGGAGTCGAACTCGGGCCCTCGCGCTTGCAAGGCAGGCGCTTACGCTGCTGAATGCCGCTGAGCCATGTCACCGGCCCTTTTTTTTTTTTTTTTTTTTTTTTTTTTTTTTTAAGTGAACCCAGAGCCTTGGTTTTAAAATAACAGAAACTCTACTTTTGGACCTTATGATTCAGTAGGTTTGCGTGCAGCCTAGAAATAGGCTAGATTTCTAGAGGCCAAGAATTTTCCGAGGCCTAAATGCTATTCTGTCAACCTGAATGCATTAATTCATCCTGTGAAATGGCTCCAGGAAGAATGAGGTTCTTTCTTGACCAGGCAAGGTGTGGCCGCCCCTCTTAGACTGCGTCTGGGGTCCTGGGAGGGCTGGGCTGGCTGCTTCACTGTTTGTGTTTCTATTTTCCTGTGCTGTGCAGTGGAGACAACCCGGCCCTCATGTGTGCCAGGTGTGGCAAGGACAATTGTTTGGTTGCTGGCACTGTAGTAATCCAGAAAATATTAAATAAAATCCCCCCAAACAGTGGCTAAGAAAACAATGTGATTGTAGCTGGTCCGTTAAATCTGCCACACAGTTTCCACCCTGAGCCCTTACTCGTCTTTTTCTTCAGCCGTCTTTGCTGCACTAGAAGATGACAGTGTGACGCCAGGTGTAGAAGTTGGCAGCGAGAGCCCAGGTAAAGAAGACCACATACCAACCACGAGTGGTTCTGAAGCAACGCGGCTGTCTCCTAGCCTGACAACTCAGGTGAGTATCCTGGCAAGAGAAGGATTTGCTCCAAAGACCTGCAATCACATGTAAGCGTGGAAGGAATATTATGTTCATATTATAACACCAGCATGCGCCACCATACAACAGAACAATTATGTGGCTCACAACAAAAGTGGTTTCCTGATGTCATCCGGTGAGCAGGCAGCTGGTATGCTGATCTTAGGTGATGCCAGAGTTAAAGACCAGGACTTCTCAAACTAGTAAGGAACCAGGTTTTTAAATTTCTAATCTGCAGCTCGGGTTTTAATACAATAAAAAGTCTTCATATTGTGACAATGGGATTGCTCTAAGTTCCTAAATATGTATTCTGATTAGAGTGATATCAAACACGGACCACACTCATAAAAATCATGTGGAATTTATCTCCTCACCCAATGAATTGTTACTGCATATGGCTTAAGTGGCTGCTGTAGGCTAGGAGCTATTATTTAATGGGTGCATGATGGGTGCCCAGGTGCTGGGAGGGAGGGAGGAGGTAGGTGAGCCACACCCTTGGGCCTTTGGGGGTTCATAATTCCTTGGTAACGGACACAGGCTCCTGCTTGCCTTATACACCCCTCCCTTCGTTGCTTTATCTATTTCAGCCCTGTGGGCCTTTCTATCTTTAACACACCAAGCTTGATCCAATTTAGGTTCCCTTTTTCTCTGCCCAGAACACTCCCCATCCTCCCTTGGCTGACTTGCACGATTGTCAAATTCAGTGTTATCTCAAAGAGATTTAATTGAAATGATCCTGTCCCCAACCCCCAGGAGTTACTCTTCAGCCCTAGGGGTCAACAAACTACCCCCAAAGACTTGGCCCACCAACTGTTTTTATAAACTTTTCCTGGAACCCAGCAATGGAGATTTGGTTGAAAAGTATGTTGCAGCATTTGTACTGTAAGAGCAGAATTGAATTAACTACAGCCTGCAAAGCTGAAAATATTTACCTTTTTTGCCTTTCATTAAAAAGTTTGTCCAGTCTAGTTGATATTTTCTTCACAGCATTTAAAGCTATTAAAAATTAACTTCTGAGCTGGGTCCAGTGGTGCACATCTTTATTTTTATTTATTTATTTATTTTTTTTTGTGGGTACTGGGGGGTCGACCTCAGGACCTCGCGCGCCAGCAGGCGCCCGTGCCGCTGAGCGATATCACCGGCCCCTTTTTCATATCTGGGTTCCAGGAGTCGAACTCAGGCCCTCGCGCTTGCCGGGCAGGCGCTTAAGCCGCTGAGCCATCTCACCGGCCCCTGGTGCACATCTTTAATTCCAGCAACTTGGGAGGCTGAGGCATGAGGATTGCAAGTACAAGGCCATCATGGGCAACTTGGTGAGACTGTATCTCAAAATATAAAATGGAAAGGGCTGTGGATGTAGCTCAGTAGTTGAGCACCCTTTGGTTCAATCCCCAGTACCTGAGTTCAATCCCCACTATTGCAGAACAAAACAAAACGTTACCTCTGTGTTTGTTTACATGTTGTATTTTCATACCCTCCCACCCAGCTCCACCTGTAAGCTTCAGGAGGTTATTACTCATATTCCAAGAGCTTGGAATGACACCAGGCCCACAGAAATGCTCAGAGGCATTTTTTTGTTTTTATTATGGCAAAAATCACAGAAGTAAAATTTACCATCTTACAGTTTTTAAGTGTACGTTTCAGTAGTGTTAAGTATATTCACATGGTTAAACAGATCTTCAGAATTTTTATCTCTTGTAAAACTGAAATTTTGCACATATTAAATAATAGCTTCTCATTCTCTTCCATTGGCCCTGCTAACTGCCATTCTATTCCACCGTGTCAGTGGAATCTTACAGAATCTGTCCTTTTGTGATTGGCTTGTTTCACGTAGCATAATGGCTCAAGGTCCACGTGCTGTTGCCTGTGTCAGGAGTCCCCTCCCCCTTGAGGCTGGATCCTGTTCCACTGGATATGGGCACATTTTATCATCCATGCAGCCATCCAAGCCCACTTGTGTTACTTCTTCCACCTCGTGGCAATTATTCGTGAATAGAGCTTCTAGGAAGCACTATCCCGTGTGTATGCAAATATCTTTTAGACCCCCCTGCTTTGAATTTTTTGGGGTTTACATCCAGAAGTGGGGTTGCCCAATCATAAGGTTGTTCTATTTTTATTATTTTAAAGAACTGTCATTCTGTCCATAGCAGCTACACCACTTTACATTCCCATGAGCTGTGTACAAGGGTTCCAGTTTCCCTCTCCAGCAATTGATGTTTCCTGGGGTTTTTTGATAGTGGCCATTGTACTAGAAGTGAGACAGTAGCTTGTTGTGGTTTTGATTTGCATTTCTCTGGTTAGTGACGCTGAGCATCCTGTCACATGCTTCTTGGCCATTTGTGTGTCATCTTTTTTTTTTTTTTTTGTCTTTTTGAGATAGGGTTTTGCTATGCAGTTCAGGTTGGCCTTGAACTCACTTTGTAGCACTGGCTGGCCTCGAACTCACAGAGATCCTCCTGCCTCAGCCTCCCGGGTGCTGGGATTACAAGCGTGCACCACCACACTCAGCGCTGTATGCCATCTTTAGGGAGATGTCATTTCAAGTCCTTTGCCCAGTTCATCATTGAGTTATTTGAGTTTTTTGTTACTCAGTTGTAGGAGTTCTTTGTACACGTACCAGGTACCTGATTCCAAATGTCTTCTATCCTGTAGGTTGCCTTTCTGTTCTGTCGATTGTGTCCTTTGATGCACACAAGCCTTTAAGTTCAATGTGGTCCCATTTATTTTTGCTTTTGTCACATGCGCTCACTAGCTTATTTGTTAAATCTTGCCTTGGCATGAACTTTGGAGTCGACAGAAGTGCTTAATGTCTTTTAGTATGCTGATGAGTAGACTAATAGCTGGCAGCCTTTAGAATGGGTTCTGAAAAACTCAGCTGGATTAGAAGGTCCTGATTTATCCCCACACACCCCAACTTCTAGGGAGAGGTGAGGCAGGCAAGGTGCTGAAGGTTAAGTTTAAGTTCATCACCATTAGCCAGTGACTTAATCAGTCATACTCATATAATGACATCTCCATCAAAACCCAGAAGGACAGGGTTCGGAGAGCCTCTGGGTAGCTGAACTCATGAAGGTTCCTGGAGGTTTATTCACTCAGAGGGGGTACGGAAGCTCTGCACCTCTTCCACATGACCTCACCTATGCATCGCTTCACCTGCATCTTGGCAATGTCCAGTGTAATAAACCAGTAAACGTTAAAAAACCAGAACCACCCCCAAGTCCTGCTCTGTCACAGATGGCTATGTGTTGGGACACGCTATCGGATCTCTCTAAACCTCATTCCTACAGTCGGACTAACAATACGATCGACTTTGTGAGGCTGTGCACGGAGTGAGAAAACATGCAAAGCGCTCTCACAGAGCCAGCACTCAGCAAGGCCAGCTGCCACACTCATGGAGGGAGGCATGTAAGCTGGATACATTTGTCTGCCAAAGAAATGTTAGAGGGCAAAAATGCTTTCACATTCAAGGGAGAGAAAGGATGAAAGCCCACTGATCTAGTGTTTCTGGAAGTGCCAGGAAGTCAGCATGCCAAATGCTTGGAATTCATTTCTAGGGTTGACCTTAGTTCATTCCCATCCCCATCCTTGTACCTTTTTTTGGTTTTCTTGTTTCTACTTTGAACCATCACGTCATTTCTATATTTATGTTACTTTGAATCTATCGTTAAGTCAGAGTGCAAACTTTAAAACGCTAGGCTTTATTTTCTCTTTTGCCTTGTTCACATCTCTGCTAGATGCCGCCAAGTGCAGAACGTACAACACATACTGGTATAGAGGATGTGTCAATCCTAGGAAGCTCAACCCAAGGTCACCAAAGAAGCCAGACAACCACAACCTCACCTATGGTGACCAATACCTCAACAGGTAAAAAGACCAGTCTCCCCAAAAAGAGTTGATCTACTTTTGTGAAATCTATGTATTCCCAAAATCCACAAACAAATATAATAATCAATAGAGAATACAGTGGAATGTAAGAGTGAATTCTGAACCATATGGTGGGTTCAAAGTTTGATTTTTGAGTTGCTAAATCAAATCCAATTTGGGGGGCTGCTGGAAATAATCTCTCTACTTGCTTGGTACTTACAAGGGTAAGTAGCCGCTGATGTTTTGCTGGCCCTACGTGAGGAACTTTGTGTTGATACCCAACAGCATGAAACTCAGCTGACATATGTAAGTCTTAATAGATTCTACACTAATATTTACCATCTTACATTAATATTTACATCTTACATGAGACAAGATTCTAAACCATACTTACCGGAATTTGGGGTTGTATTTGTGATCTAGAGTTAGCTGTGAGCAAAGAATCAAGAAGAGAAATTATCAATAACAAGAAGAGAATTATCAATATAAGTGACCATTGTAATGCATTTCAAAATTTTAGAGAATGACTCACTTGTGACATGAGTTGACAGCTAATTAGCAACAGAACATAAATTCTTCCATGTTAAGTATTCTTTCTATGATACCAAAAAACCTCATTATATTCCCTAAAAAAAAAATTCTCAGTTAACCTGGAAAATATTCATTACTCTCCATTCTTATTCCCTGCCCCACATGTTATAAAAAGTGTGACTTAGGGTACATTTCCCACTTCACATTTCACTATGCCAAGATGTTTCACGTATGAGTTAAAATGTCATTACAGCTGGGCCCCAGCTACTTGGTTACTCTGTAGGCTGAGGGAGGAGGATCCTAAATTCAAGGTCAGCCTGGGCCACTTAGCGAGACCCTGTCTCAAAATAAAAAATAAAAAGGGGTAGGAATGTTGCTCAGTGTTAGAGTGCTTGCCTAGCAACGTGCAAGGCCCTGGGTTCAATGCCTAATACTTAAAAATAAAAAGCCATTACAAGCACTTGATTTTTAAGAGAGAAATTTTTTTTAGGGCAGCAGATGGCCACTTTTCCCATGAAACGCTCAAGTATAATGATCACATACGTGACGCATGCTCGTAATCACAGCCCGTGTGATAAGGGGGGAATGTGCAGGGCAGGACTAAGAAGCTCTAAGTCCCTCACAGATCTTCTGCAAACTTAATTTTCAGTAACAGATTTTGTAACTGACAGTGTCTTTGATAGTGACAATGGTGTATTTTGAGCCCGAAATCAGCAGCCACCAGGTCAAGACATGATAAGCAAATGATTGACCTATCTCTGCTGGTAATTGGCTTCCAGAAATGACATTTTAAGAGTCAAATTCCTGCCCAAACCCAGCAGTCTGCGGTGGGGTTCCACAATCCAGCTGTGCTCCATATAAGTGCTCCACAGCCATGGATTTATTCAATGTGGGGAGAGCTGGATTTGGGCACTCACACCCTGGGGTCGTTTTGAAAAGACACCTTTCTTAGGGAGAGTCTTGGTACAGAGGAATAGCTTATTTCAAATCCAACCACTAGAAAAAGTAAGCATCTTTTTGAAGATGGTTGGCTACCGTGTTAGAAACAACCAACCCCTAACTCAACCTCAGACTCTCTCCTACTCACAGCACAAGCCACTTCTGATGTGAGATATATGAGGGGCCCCCGCACCCCAACACCAAGCAAGTACACAGTTCTGCGGTGGACACCAGCTGGGTATCCTCTAATCCAACTGGATTCCTACTCTGTCTAGGGCTGGCATCAGATCCCATAGTCAAGGACTCAGTGTCCAAACCTTCAGATGCCAACTTTGGACCCTAGGTGGTTCTATCTGTAGTAGTTCTGACCAACCAGCTACAAATCTGGGTTCCCACACCACCTCTTTGGGTTCAGTTAATTTGCAGAGTGGTTCAAAGAACCCAGGGCAACACATTTATCCATTTATTATAAAGACTGTTACAGTGATACCAATGAAGAGATGGATAGGGCAAGGTGTGGGGGAAGAGGTGTAGTTTCTATGCTCCTCCAGGAGCCTTCCAATGTCCGGCCATAGGGAAGCTCCCTGAACCCTGTTCCTTTGGGTTTTTATGGGGACTTCATTGCACAGGCAAGATTAAAACATGGACAACTGTATCAAAATGCGACGGGACAAACGCATGTAATTTAATGTGAATGTACTGACTGGGAGAAGCCAGCAGGGCCTGTCTGTTCAAATTCTTCTTGGCTCTTCTGTGCAGCGATCCTTCCTCCGGGCGTGGGGCAGAGCTCTTCTGGAATGAGGAGGGTCGTATGCCTGGGATGGGGAGAGGGGAGGGCAGAGAATTTCTTTATGGCCCCCTTGGCAAAAGGAAAGGCAGGGGAAGATTAGAGTTTCTGCGAACCACCTTGGAGAAAAGAAATTCTAGTTTCAATTGCCTGCCTTGGAGAGGGAGTTATGAGCCAGAAACTGGAAGAAAACCAAAAAGAAAAAAAAAAAAAAAAAGCAGAATATCACACCCAGTTTTACTTTTAATTAGGAAAGGTGTTGAATATCTAAGGATATTTTGCAAGCTGTGAACTAAGATTCTCTCTGGTTTCTCATTAAATCAAGATATCTTGGTTTGTCCATCTGTCAACTAGCTAAATAGCCACTATTGAATGGAGTTAAGGACTCAGCCTACTAAGAGGTTAACGGGAGAAACAAAAACCACTGCTATTTTGAATTAGGAATTGTGTAGAATTACCTAAAAGAAACTCACAGTGGAGAATATTAACAATGCAACTATTGACTGCAGATGGAAATCCTAAGGTGCCTATGGCATAAACACCTAGGGTGTATTCTCTCATCAGATTTAGCTGAGCATACTGCTGCCCTCTGAAGTCTGGATTTGGGTACCAACAAGGCAGGAAATACACAGCATGACGTGAATCACAGCTGTGCTACCTCTTTCCAACCCAGAGTATTGCTTTCAAAGTGAGAAATAGACCTCATCACCATTCCTAAGCTTTTCATGATCTCGATCTTGGACTAAGGTTACACAGCTCTGGTTTCTTTTGCTACCATGATTTAGGACACTTTCTGACCATTGATTTCACATCTCTCTTGCTTAGTATACAAAAATACTATGAACCCATAGATGTGTTTGTAAATTTAATAATAGTTACAAAGACAGTATCCTGTCAGAGTTTGCTTAACTGACCGCCACCCACTTTATTTAAGAAATTATCCTCTTTGCATATGTTTTGCTATTTTCCGTTCAGAGTAAATTCACCTTTTGCCTCTTGTTAAATTATTAAGTTTATTAAATCCTAATAATTATTAAATTTGTTAAGTCCTAATAATTCTCTTTCATCTCTTCACAGTGAATGTGACTGAATCAACAGAGATAGCAATTCATAAAGGTAGGCAGGGTTTTGGTATTAATGTTTTCCTAGGGGAGTTGAAAAGAAAATCTGCTTTGAACCCAGTCTTTGAGACGAGTTACATTCTTTCCTGGGTTTCTCCCAATCTCAATCTGTCTCTACCTCTGTCTCTGTCTCTCTCTCCCTCTCTTGCCTCTCTCTCTTTCTTCTCACCTTCTAAAAAGGGAATTCCCTGTATTTGAATAGAAGCAGGGCTGGGGGGTGTAGCTCAGGGGTAGAGCACTTGCCTAGCATGCACAAGACCCTGTCCTCATGCCTCAGTACTACAAAAATAAAATAAATAAAATAAAATGCTAGCCAGTGCTTCTCCACTTGTGGGCTAAATTCCAGTGGATATGACATATTTGCTGTGTGCAGTAGGCAATGCCATTGTTTTGGTGACATGTGGTATGTGTTTCCTAACTAGGTCTCAATGCTTTTGTTCCCTCCCATTCAGATGGTTTGTCAGCAGCGACCCTGGCTGGAATTGTCTTTGGGGTCTTAATCGCCTGTGGCTTCCTTAGTGGTGTCCTCTTTCTATATGTGCGGAAAATGTCCAAATGATTCTCGTAAGTAAATACACCTACGTAGCCAGGTGTGGTGGCACACGCCTGTAATCCTAGCACTCTGGAAGGCTGAGGCAGGAAGATTGCAAGTTGAAGCCCAGTGTGGGCAACTTAGCAAGACCCTGTCACAAAATAAAAAAATAAAATAAAGGCTAAGAATGTAACTCAGTGCAAAGGCCCTAGGTTCAATCCCCAGTATATATATATATATATACCTACATGGTACATGAATGAAGGCAATCATGCCCTAAACTCAAAACTGTGTTTTTTAAAATTTTTCAAATAAGTTTATTGGTATAATTTAGATATCCATATGATCACATTCATCATAGGGAATTTGTACCTGCACATTATATATCTTCTTTCCTCTTTTTTCCCCTTTCTCCCCCTCCCTTCAACCCCTCTTCCTCTCCTTATTTACAAAGCTTTGTTTCCATTTTATCCTTCTTTTCTCATTTTTTTTCTTTTCCCTTCCTTCCTTTGCCCCTCCCCCCCATTCTTTTTTCCTTTTGAACAATTTTTTCCTATTTCACAATTTCTATTATACATTTTGGTTCTTATTTATACTTTCAGTTTCTCACACCAGAGAGACAATTCCATATTTACACATTTGTATATGATTTATTTCACTTAAGAGTATGGTCTCAAGGTCCATCCACTTAGCTATAAATGTCTCAAGTTTATCCTTCTTTATGGCTGAGTAGTACTCCACTGTATAAAAACCGAACTCAAAACTTTGAAGTAGTAGAACTTTTATATAAAGTTCATGATCAACAGCTTGTTGCCTCCAGAAATACTACATCCAAAGTTTTGCCACAAGAACTGATGACTACTTAGGCCTTATAAGTACCCCCTCCCCAAATAAATAAATAAATAAATAAATAATAAATGACAAAGGTAGCTCTTAAATTGACTTCTATTGTGATCTGACTAAATCCCATCTCTTGTCTTGTTTCTCCAATTAACCAAATGTGAAAGAAAACCCGAACAAGTTTTCATTTGTTGCCTAATTCCCCTACCTCCAGCCATCAGAAGTGAGTGAATTCTGGAAAAGCCCCTGTCCCAGAGCCAACCCTCCATTCTGATGAGGAATTCCCTGGTGACAGAGGAGCGTTTTTCATCAGCTCCCTCCTTCCACCCCTGCTCTGCATGCTCCACACACATGACCGTCATATACTGTACTCCCACCCTCGCGGATGGATGAGGGAAAGGCATACGTTCTCCTTAGTAAACTTATGAATTCAGAATATTCAAGTTCACATTTAGAGGAAAACGTTTTCATGTGCTGGAGAGGAAGGGAAAGGACAGATGATATACAACCGGGGAATGAAGGGACACGGTTGAGACACAACTGCGGACAAATGATGTTTGGAAATGCCCGGAAATCTAACTTTGGCAACGTGAGGACTAGGGACAGAGGAGGCGTGTGGGGTGGGGGGTGGGGGAGAAAGGCAAAAAGTTCTGGAACTGGAAGATTTAGAGAAAAGGACAATGGAGACAGTGACTCACAGGGCTACTTTTCACAATGCCAGTAAAAGAAGTAGTAGTTCCCTTTCTTTGTTTTCACAGGTCCTAAGAATTAGAGGATCGTGCCCTCTGCCAACATGTTTGGAAAAAGTTTGTGGCTTCCCCTACTCCCTGTCCACAAGCTTATGGGAGAAGATGACCCGTGGACCACTCATGCACCCACTCAAAATCCATGGCGATTCCCCCACGTGCCAAAAACAGCCGAAGGAAAGATAATTCACACAACTTGGCTTCTCTAAGCATTTGCCTTTTGAAGAAATTTTTAAATATAAATTTTATAATCGATGACTTCAACACAAAGCACATGGAAAAGGAGACAAAAGTATAAACTGATTTGTCACCGAGACAATAGCATTCGATCCATGTTAGTGACTGTACTCATGTCTTACTCATGTCTTCGTTCTGTTTTTATTCAAATGTAGTGGAATCTGGAAATGTTTATATCTATGGAGACCTTGGTGCTGAGCTCCACCAGACGTTTTGCAATTGCCGAGCTGTTGAAATGTACACATCCCAGTCTAGTTTGGTCTGGTTTTTAGAGCCTGACTGGGTATGAACAACATCTAAGCTTGGGTAATATATGATAAGCAACTGCTTTGAGGCGGTCCAGATAAGTTTTATACATTTTAGGTCACAAACAGGAAGTCTATCCTTTGAGGAAGGTACTTTGTTTCTGGCAAAAAGGTTACTGAGCTACCTCTAGGCCAGTGAGAACTGAATGACTCAAAAGGTGTGTTCCGACCTGCCCTCTCTGCTTCCCTCAACTATTGGCAGCCAAAGTTAAGGGGCAGCTTTTCTTGCTCCCCTGTGGCCCAAGTCCATCAGGTTGACTCTCTGTCCTGGAGTATGGAGATCACAGTGCCACATGCCCAGGAAGTTGCTGGATGCCCCATGGTACTAGAAAGTCAACTGTTCTAGAAACCAAGAACCAAGCTTGATCCCCAGGCAGAAAGAAACCCTATCTACGTATGCCTTTGGCAGGGGAACTGTCTCCAAGGAAAGATTAGCAAAGCAAAAATAATCTTGCACGATTTTTTTTTTAAAGCAGCTGGATTTAAAGATATGATTTAAAATAAAAGACATTCTCAGTGTTTATGACATCTTGAATCTTTCACTGGGATCATGTTGAAAAGATCAAAATAAAGGCACGCGAGGGGCCTGGTCTGTCCCAGCACAATGCAGTGCGGTGCGTCTCTTCCCATAGACACACTGGCTTCTTTTTCCTACACAAAACATTTTTATGTGGACCAGATGCTCTGTCATGATTGTGGTTGTGCAATCCTGATATCCTCTAAACTCAAGAGTTCATAAAACAGGAAAAAGTAAACGATCCATCGGAAGCACAGCCCATCCCCCCCTTTCCCCTTTTTTTTGGCAGTAATTTGTGGGTGTTAGTCTATTTTATTTTATTATTTGTGTGTGTGTGTGTAGATGTTATTTTAAACAGTGCATCCTCCGTGGGTTCTCCAAATCCAACTGGCCCACCAGGTTCCACACTTGAATCAGCTGAGCGAGAGAAGTGAGTTAATTAAAGGGACCATGTGAGTTTAAATAGCTTTTCCTTTCATCAAGCAGATTCCTGAACTGGAGTTAGGAATAATGGTCTGTTGTTCTTCTATCCTTCTTTCTTTGCACCTCTCACTGTGAAAAGCAACAGTCCCAGCCCGAATCATACACTGGACTCAGAGCCTGCTGGGGCAGGGTTGAGGGTTTCTTGACCACACCTGTGTTGGTGCTCAATGCAGTGTAGACATATTTTCAAATAAAACCGCTGACTGTGTACAAGAATGGTTGGCTGTTTGGTTGTCAATCTCTGCCGAGTCTGGGTCACATCTGAGAACATCTCCAGGTGACCTCTGCCTGCGGACTTGGCGAATTATCCACGGTCATAGGAAGTTCATCCACAGGAAAGAAATGCAGCTCTACCTGCCACCGAGGTCTCTGCCAAAGTAGAGGGGCAAAGGCCAAGGAAAGAGATAGGGTGGAAAATGAGTGGCACCTAGGGACATTTTTTGCCTTCTCTGGTCCCAAAGAATTAGGAGGTTTTAGCTGCACTACAGAGAGAAGCCAAGCGGGGGAACAGTTCCATCTTGCTACTTTGCTAACTTGACTTTAGGGGTCCAGGGCTTAGCTATCCAAGAAGAGGAGGGAAAAAGCCCAGGCAGGGACCCCAACTCTCCACAGGCCTGGGCAGCAGCATCTCGCTCCAGAACCCTGTTGCAGGGATGTCTCAACACTTCGGACCATCCTGCCCCTGCCTGGCTGGGGAAGGGAGGACCCTGGGGGCTGCCATCTTCTCCTCCCCACCCCCACAGCTGCATGGGGGCTTCCACTGTCACGGTCTGGGTTCCCCATTTGTGAAGGTTGGGTGCTGAGAGCAGTTACCATCATTCCTCCCTCTGAACACATTATCCTTTGTTGGAAGTGCCTAGGACCAGAAATATTCAGATTTCACACTGTTGTTCAGATTTTGGGATATTTACAAGAGTTTGCCAGTCGAGCATCTCTAATCCAAAAATCCAAAATATTCATAATCCAAAACTGAGCATCATGCTGGCTCTTAAAAGGTTTTGAATTTTGGAGAATTTCGGGTTTCAGGATTTTAGACTAGAGATGCTCAGCCTTATACAGAGGTTTTGTTAGAGCGGCAACGAACTTCTTTATCCTTAAGGACTTCCTTGGGATTGATCAGAAAACCTCCTTACTATAGCAGAAAACTGACCATGCCTACCTAGTTCCACAGCCTGGGAGGGAAGGGGTCATCTGCTATGTCAAGTACGGATTTCCATTCTAATCCATGCCACCCCAGGAAATGACTGGGAACTGACAGCTGCCAAGGGTAAATCCAAATACAGGGAGACGACTCTATCCAAACTCTAGCCACGCCTCCAGTAGGGACACCTGGGGAGCAGGCAGTGCTGAAGCTGTTTGTACTCTATCAAAGCCTTTTTAACCTCTGTCTTCTTTCAACCAGAGAACAAATTGAAAACCAGGGCTTAGTTCTGCTTCATGCACACTTCCACAGGTCAGCTTTAAAGGACCAGGAAAGAAGTAACTTCATGCTTTGCTGACGCCATCTTTATTTTAATTCAAGTCTTCAGGGCATGGAGATGTTTGTGACAAATCCATGCATGGGGAATGATACTTTTATTGTTTTTGTTTTTTAGTTTTTTGAGACAGGGTCTCACCATGTAGTTCAAGCTGGCCTGGAACACACTATGTAGCCCAGGCTCGAACTTGTGGCAATCCTGCCTCAGCCTCCCGAGTGCTAGGATTACAAGTGTGCGCCACCACGCCTGGCCATGATACATGTTTTGATGTTAAAACTTTCTGTTTTACTAACTAAACGTGAGGGAAGAATTTCCCTGAAATGGAGCTGAATCTTAATACATTGCTGGAAATACAGTCACGCACCTGTGGAGTGTCTTGGGGACTAAGCTTCTGAAATACTGAGTTTCTCTTTGTCCTTCCTGAAGCTTGAAATCAGGTTAGACAGCCGGGCATGGCGGCACACACCTGTAATCCCAGCATTCAGGAAGCTGAGGCAGGAGGATCACCATGAGTTTAAGGTCAGCCTGGACTACATAGTGAGCTCAAGGCCAGCCTGAGCTACCTAGCAAGAC
This sequence comes from Erethizon dorsatum, assembly GCA_028451465.1. Taxonomy (NCBI): domain Eukaryota; kingdom Metazoa; phylum Chordata; class Mammalia; order Rodentia; family Erethizontidae; genus Erethizon; species Erethizon dorsatum. Next base: position 125,540,784 of record CM051827.1, on the reverse strand, counting down.
CCTGTCTCAAAAAAATAAAATTAAAAAAAATGTTACGATGTATAGCAGATCCTCAGTTTTTAAACTGATAAATGTAAACAACCTGACTGTGGTTGCAGGTCAGCGAGACAGAATAAACTTAAAATCTTGTAGCTGGAGAATGAAGAATATCCCACTGGTGTAAAGAATGTAACTTGTTTTGGCCCATGGTCCCAGGTGACGTGTATATGCCTGGTACAGGTGATGTGCCAGCCTGAGCTCCCTGGACATTGTACCTCAGCACCTTGCTCTCTCTGTGGTCATTTCATAGACACCAAGGCAAAGAAAGCACTGTGTGTCCTATTTCTGCAGCCCAGGGCTCCAGGCCATCCTGTGCATGGTCCTAAGATTTCCTCCCCTTTCCATTTCTTTCTTTCCTAGCTTTTTCACGGCTACTCTTCTCACTGGTGCAAATCTTTGAGGAAAGAATCACATGCCAGTCTCAGGGGAAAGCCAGCAGCGAGAGAAGGGAGGATTGAAGGAGGGAGAAGTTCCACCCAAAGGCATGCCCCCAGTATCACACCGCTTCCAACCAGGCCCCAGCTCTTAACAGCACATTTAACTATGAACTAATTCATGGATCAACCCACCGGTGAATATAGTGTCTAATTCAGTCACCTTCCAAACACCCTACCTATAAACACGGGACACCTTTGGTGTGGTTGTTGAAGGAAGAACCCTGAAAATGTTTGGAAAACAATACCTACAGCACAGTTATTATCAACTTGAAAGCAAATAATGAATCTTTAGTGTCTGCCTGCAATTGCAGCAACTGCTAATAATTAGCAGCGATTACGCCAAAGGACACTTTTTACTTAGTACTACAGTCTCATTTACTCTAACACCCCTGTGAAGTAGGCAGCACAGAAATTATCCCCGTTTTACAGATAAAGAAATTAAGGTTCAGTTACCTAAAACTCCAGAGTTACACAACACTCAGAGCACAACCAGAATGCAAATGTCTTGACTTATCCCTGGTCCTGTTTCATTCAGTGGGCATTGCATCTTTAAAAGCAATAGTAGTGCGTTTGGAAGACACACTTTCTTTAGTCAATGGAAATTAGGGAATCTATTTTTTCAATTATGAAACATTTTTATTACTGTATATTAATTATACAGAATAATGGTTTTCATTGTAGCGTTTTTCTACATGCATATTATATACTTTGATAGTAGCTATCCTCCCTCTAACCCTTCCTTCCCCTCCATCCCCTTTGTCATCTCTAGTATCCCCCTTCTACTTTCTTTTTTTTCATGAGGGTACCGGGAGTCGAACTTAGGACCTCATGCTTGCCAGGCAGGTGCTTATGTCGCTGAGCTATATCACCTTCTACTTTCATGTTGTGCCCCCCAACCCTGATTCCACATATGAGAGAAAATAAGCAATATTTGTCTTTCTGAGTCCAGCTTATTTCACTAACATGATGATCTCCAGTCCCATCCATTTCCCTGCAAATGACTTTGTTTTTCTTTATGGTGGGAGAATACTGTATTGTGTATATATTCCACATTTTATTTATCCATTCATCCATTGACAGGCCCTAGACTGATTCCATATTTTGGCTCTTGTGAGTTGCGTCAGAATAATTTTAAATATATAGGAAAATAAGAGCAACAGCAATGCCCCATATAACCACCAAACAGCTCTAGCAAATCCTCACATTTCTTCCTACTTTCTATATAATTTTCCTTGAGAAATAAAAGTGTGCTTATTGTCTCTGGAGTGCCCTTCTGACACCAACTTGCTCTTTCTCTCCTCCCCAGAAAGACCATTCTCCTGAATTGGATGCATTTCATCTTGAAACATGCACATTCCTCTACAATTCTTATTTCGCACGCATGCATCCCTAATCAAGATATAGTACTATTGTATACGTTTGCAACTTTTATAGGCATGATATCATTTTCCACAACTTGCTTTCTCCATCCACATTCTACTTCTGCGCCTTACCCTGGCTGAGGCCCAGGAGTGTGTGATGTAGTGAGGCAGTTTCATTAGAGCATTGGATCATGACTACACTGCCATTTACTTATGCTTTTCCCTGTCAATGGATATTTAGAATGTTCTTAAGTGTGTTTTGTTTTGGTTTTTGTTTTGTTCTTTTGTTTTGTTTTGTTTTGCTTTGTTTTTTGAGACAGGGTCTCACTATGTTGTTCATGTGGGCCTTGAACTCACTATGTAGCCCTGGCTGGCCTTGAACTTGTAGCAATCCTCCTGCCTCAGCCTCCTGAGTGCTGGGATTACAGGCATGCACCACCATGCCCAGCTTGTTCTTAAATTTTTAAGAGATCAGGAATTTGTCCCCTAGGAAAAATAAAAATGAGTTTATTTTTTGGATATTTAAATATCCAGACTTGACTAGGAGTTACTCCATACCTATCCTGTAAGCTTAATGCTCATGGAAAGAAACTCTAAATTAGTTGGATTTAAATGGCCAATAACTTAATAACAATCTTTCTTCTTTATCATCTATTTTCCTTCAGATGATCGCCTGACCTGAATTTTTCTATATGAAAGCTTTTCACTAACACATGTTTATTATTTCTTTACAAAGTGACATTAGTGTCTCAATCTAAATTCCTTAAAAATACATTTAGAGCTAGTTGATTATTTCTAATAAAATACAACTTGGTGAATTTTAAGACCAGCCTTTGTTTTTAAGATACAAGATGTTATATTTAGAAGATGAAAGAGATGTTCTTAATCTGTGGAAGAAAAAGAATTTAAAGATGTGAAATTGACTCTTCTGGAGACCAGAGTCCAAAAAGCTTTAGGGGAAGATGTCAAAATGGAAAGATTTAATAATAGGCATTTTCTTAGGATAAAGAAGTGTCAGGCAAACAAACTAATGTTTTTTTCTCTCTGAAATAAGAAATATGTCTGATGTTGATAGGGAATTTCTCCATATATTTTATCAGCATCACTTTCCGAAAACAGTTTGAGTCCACTCCACCCACAGCGGGTTGAACAGAGGCCCGCTGGAAGTCTCTGAGGGTGCTGTTACGTGGGAAGGAGTCTTCGCAGGTGTATTTGAGTTAACGATCTTGAGGTGAGATCACCTGGAATTAACTGCAAAGGATCATAAATCCAAAAACATGTGTTCTTATAAGAAGAAGACAGATCACTTGAAGAGGGAGGCAGGGATGGGGATGATGTGGCCACAAGCTAAGGATCTCCTAGAGCCACCAGAAGCAGCCAGAAGGTGCTAGAAGTTTCCCCTGGAGCCTTCAGAGGAAGATGGCCCCGCCCACATCTTTTGCCTCCAGAACTGGGAGAGAATCAGTTCCCGTTGTGCTCACCCACCCAATTTGTGCTCATTAGTCATGGCTGCCCTAGGAAGTGAACACATTCTCTGGCTAACCCACCTTGTGTGGGGGGGTGGCGGGTCCCCTCTGCCCATCCGGCCCATTCCAGATGGAAAGCAATGCTAACCTCTTCCGCTCTGACCTTCAGCCATTCCCTTCATCCTTCCAAACAATGGGTTGGCAGCCACCATGCTTCCTTTGTGACAGACAGATGTTGCTAGACCTTCCCGTACTGTCATTCTGATTTGTCACTCACGTAGGAGGAATCTTCGGTGAAAGAAATATGGCTGAGAACAATAGGCAGAGGCAGGCCTGCCATGACGTGTGTCATGTAAAAGTAGACCACCCTGCGCTCACCCCTCTGCCCTTCGTGGTGACTCACCCCGAGCTGTCTCCCTCACTCAGCCTCACCTTGAGGGGTCAGAAATGCTTCCACGGAAATGAAACCCCAAAGTCTGCTTAGTTGGCGCCCAGCAGATGCTCAGGGAGTGCAGCCTATTCATGAAGCACTGTGCCACCAGTGGTAACAAGGAGGTGAAATGGTTCTAATCACTCATAAGCATGAGCCTTTGTCTGTGGCTCAAGGAGGAAATGTCTGGGGTCTGGGAGCTGTTTCCATTTGTAGAGCTTCAATGGCACGCAAAGTCCAGGATGGCTGTGGCAAAGTTAAAAAGAGGAAGAGGAAGGAGAAGAACAGGAGGAGGAAGAGGAAAAAGAAAAGAGGAGGAGAGGGGAATGGAAGAGGAGGGAAAAGAAAAAATATCACAATCCAGCCAGACTCCAAGGCTGCATCTGGAGCAAGCAGACAGTGTTTGTGAAAATGTTCTGTGAACTATGAAGCAATGCAGGAGAGCCTTAGAACCTGTCTGTGTGCAGCCACCGTGCCCAGGCACCACAAATAATCCTCATGACAACCTCGAAGGGTGGGCACCTTGGCGCCCTTCTCAGGTGAGCAGACCAAGTGTTGGTGTAGCTGAATTCCTGATAGCCACCAGTAGGAGGTGACGCTATCCCTCCATGGTGGTCACTCTTCCTTGTGCCCCAAACTGAAGGTATTCTGCTTGCACTTGGATGAACTCCCATGTGTAGCCAAGAGAAACACATTTTCTTTGAAGACTCAAGAACCCCAGGAATACCATCAGTGGAGGAATTCCAGGTGGTAGAAGACATTCTCCACAGAGACCACCAGGGCCTCGGAGGATTTGGCACAAGGGTTCACCAGCTTTCTGCATGCAGCTGGGACAGTCTCTGCTTCAGTCCAATCCTCTGCTGCCACCTCTCAAAGTCAAGTCATCGCTATTGTGAATGTAGATTCTGCAGCCAAGAGGCCTCAGGTGCCACACCAGAAGCGCACAGACTCGTGTCCCTGCTTGTCACACCCCTGCACACGGAGTCCATCCGAGCACATGGTAAGGATATCGCACACACCTGGGATCTTAAAGTCTGGTGAGCGTTGGGTTCTTCCTACTTTCCTTATTTGGAATGGCATGGCTCCTCCAGGGAAGGGCCTGGCAAAGGAGGGAGTGTGGGCAGAAAGGGAAGGAGGAAGGCTCTGGGAGGAGCTCTCATCTTGCTGGAGTTGTAGTCAGGGTTTGCAAGGGAAAGGATTTAACAAAGGACACATAATTTATAGAATTATTTTATAATTTTCACCCCAAGATTCAAATGCAAAAGAGTGCAGGAGATCTGTCCATGCACTAGAGACCCAAAGAATCCAGCTGAGGGCCTGGGTCCCACGGCAATGTCCTGTACGAATCTAGCTGAGGACCTAGAGCCCATGGCAATGCCCCCATGAGTCCAGCTGGAGGCCTGGAGCCCACGACAATGTCTCATGCAAGTCTGTATCAAGGATCTGCACTAGGAAGGCCCAAGGGTCAGTGGTGGAAGCTAGAAAGTCTGTGCCAGCGGGATGAAGGATCTGTGCCAGCAGCTGAGGGACCTGCACTGGAGCCAGGAAGCGACGCTCCAGGTAAGGACCAGAGCTCCCCCTGAAGAGAACCACAGCCATCCTCAGTGACAGCGAGGACCCGAGCTCCTCTGACGATGAGAACAGCTGAGTTCATATCAGTGCGACAAGCTTCTCCAGCAGAATCAACAGCATGCCATCCAGTTCTCTTTATGCTGTTGGCAACAGTCCTCAGGTGGGCAGACAGTCCACACCCAGCACCACACTGATTCAGTTCAGCTGGGTGTTAGAAGTTGACCATTAGTTAATCCACCACACCGGGTTTGGGCTCAGGTTCCAATTTATTCATTGATGTGGATGATTGGTGGCCCACGGTGGGTCAGGCCATCCTCAGTGACCCAGCCCTTCATTCATTTAGCTCCTGTCACTCCCAGCGACCATGAGGAGTCACTCTGGGTTACGAAGGACTGACTCAGGACTGACTTGGTGAGCCACAAGATTGGGAGGGGGCATGCGCCTTGGGCACCACCGGATGAAGGGGAATAGTGACAAGGATCTAAATCACAGCCCGTGCCTCCCTCCAGCCGCAGCCTAAGCCCACTCAGTAAGCAAAACCTGCATCAGCCGGGCTTTGGTCTCCTGTGTGCTTGTGTGGATTTAGGCGTCAGACCAACCTCACAGACCCTGCTCAGGCACAAACAGTTAGGTGAAAGTATAAAGTCCCCATGCAACCTCCTTGCTTATAAATTCTCCAGGCTGAAGACAGAAAGTTACAGCCCTGCACAAATCACATCTGAGGACATTTTAATAGGCCAGCTTCCATTTCTAGTCCATGTGTTTTCTGTTATAAGTATCAAGATTAAGGGGCTACACTCCCATCGCTTTTGGCCTGGGGGATTGAGGTACCCAAGTTTCCTGGGCGTAAAGGAGAGAGCATGGGGTAAGAGAAACTGGAGAGTTTTGTTTTTGTGTTTGTCTTGTAGTGCTGGGATTTGACCTCCAGCCTCGGACCTGGTGTTTTTTTATTAAATCAGATAAGTCCTCTGCATATAGTAAAGAGGGAACTTGTTTAGGACCCCAATCCCTGGCAGTTTTGCTTTTTGTGGGTTGTCGTTATTGTTCCGTTTTGTTTTGTTTTTTGCAGTAGTACTGGGTACTAAACCCAGGAGCTTGCACGTGCTAGCAAAGCGCTCCACCAGTCAGCTACAATCCCAGTGCTTTTGAAGGGATCTGATTTGAGACAGAGTCTCACAAAGTTACCTAGGCTGACCTCAAGTGTGGTCTTCCTGCTTCAACCTCCCAAGTAGCTGGAATGAGAGGCATTGGCCACCATGCCCAGATTTTTTGGTTTTTGGTGCTGGGCAGCGAACCCATGGTGCCTTGTGCACAGTGGGCAAGCACTCTACTGTTGGAGCAATATTCCCCGCTCCTTCTTCCCCCTCCCCTGCACTGGTTTGACCTGGACCCTCCTGCTTTAGCCTCCTGAGTAGCTGGCATTACAGGCGTGTGATATAACATCTGGCTCCCAGCACTGCAGACACCTTGCTATGGAAAGGCCGCGGAGGATGAAGATCTTCTAGAGGGAAAGCCTCAAGTCCTTTAAGACTTCCAGGTAGATCACTTTACAGCACCAGGAGGGAAGCCCTGGCAGCTGCCCCCAGGGTCCAGAATGTCATTTAGTTAAGAAAGCAGAGGAGCAATTAGGGCTTGGACAGAGGAGTCCCATGTTAGAATTCTCACTGGTTGAACTTCAGCTATAAAAGCAATGGGAACAGGTGGAACTTGTCCCAGTAATCAGGCGGTGGGCTTCCCCTGGGCATGACCACTCATTCCTTATCAGGAGCCATCTGCCTTGGGAAAGCCAACCCGTGTGACAAGTTTTCTGAAAGACTCAGTCACGGAGTTTTCATCTCTTTTTTCAGCCACTGGTCTTCCCCAAGCACAAGTTCACACCCCACCCCAGGCCCTGGGCAAGCAGAGACAAATGTGACCAGGACAGTGTCCTGGACCTCAGGCTTCTTTTCTCTCCATTTCCCAAGGTCTACCCAATGGACTCTGCCCTTTGCCTCCCTCCTCCCAATCACCCTTTGCACCTCAGCTTAAGTGGCAAATGCTAACAGGACATGCTTGTGCGGCCCTTGCTGCAGGTGTTAGCAGGCTGGGCTCCCTCCAGAGGCTCCAGGGAGACTCTTCCCTGCCTCTTCTTCTTGTTGGTGCTCCTTGGCTTCTGGTTGCACCGCTCCAGTCCCCACTTCCGCCTTCATGTGACCTTTTCCTCTTCTCTGTGTCACTCTCTTCTGTGTGTCTGTCCCCCTACTCCCTCTGCCTCTCTCTTACTAGGATACATGTGATTGCATTTAGGGCCCACTCACATAACTGAGGACCAGTACTTCCTCCCCAAATCCTTACCTTAACCATATCTTTTGGCTTGTAAGGGAATACACACAGCTTCCAGTGTTTAAGGTGTTTACATGTGCTTGGGGGGCCACCACTAGCACACTGTAATTTCTTTTTTATGTAGTGCTAAGGATGGAACCCAGGGCCTCACTCATACCAGGCAAGTGCTCTGCCACTGAGGTACATGCAGTGTACTGCAGCGCAGCCCACTGTAATTCTTAAACAGCAGGAACTGTTTGTCTCTTGCCATTTTAGCCCATGAGGATGGAGTTCCCAGGGCACTGAGTTCCTCCAGTGTGTTCCTATGAGCTGGCAAAGACCTTAGATCACTCTGTGTGGGAAAGTTAGTGTCAGCTTGTTTTCCATTGCTATAATGGAATACCACAGGCTGAACTGTTTATAAAGATAAGAGGTTCATTTGGCTCTTGGTTTTGGAGCCTGGGCAGTCCATGAGCATGGCGCCCACTCCTGCTCAGCATCTGGTGAAAGCCTTCCTGCTGGGTCATGACATGACAGAGGCCATGGCCCAGAGGCAAGCTGGCCAGAGAGAGCTCACTTTTATAATAAAATCAATCCAACAGTGCCCCATTAATCCATGCAGGGGTAAATCCATTTGTGAGGGCAGAGTCCTCATGATACAATCACTTCCCAGAGGTTCCGCTTCTCAATACTAGGGACCAAATTTCCAACTCTTGACCCTGGGGTTGGGGGCATTCAATCCATAACATTTAGGCCCTCAGCTTATGTAGAATTCTCCTTTTCTGACTTTTTGGTACCATTACTATTGTCCCCAAGGGTTGGGTCTCTAGCAGTCAACGCTACATGGTGAGGAACTGGGGGACCCCTCCATTCCAGGACTCACTTCTTGCTGAACTTCATTGGGTATATTTATAAAGATTCCAGATTCCCAGAAAGAAGAACCATTCAAAACTACACATCTCGGGCCGGTGAGATGGCTCAGCGGCGTAAGCGCCTGCCTTGCAAGCGCAAGGGCCCGAGTTCGACTCCCGGAACCCACATACGAAAAAGGGGCCGGTGATATCGCTCAGTGGCACGGGTGCCTGTTGGCCCGCGAGGTCCTGAGGTCGTCCCCCTGGTACCCACAAAAAAAAAAAAAACTACACATCTCCCAGGCTTACTGGCAAACACCACAGGGCAGTGGTGGCGAACCTATGGCATGCATGTTATTGTGTTTTTAAGACAAAAGTTGTTAATGTATGAGTTTTTTTTTTTTTTCCCTAAACTCAAAACTCAATATCCAGGTTTAATTGCAGTATCAGCACTTCGTGGTAAGTAAGTGGGTTGCATTTGGGTCACTCGTCTCTAAAATGTGTGCCATCACTTCCATAGGGAGTAGGTTTGTCTGTCTAACAGCAGCCTCTGTGTAATGAGCTTTCAGAGATTTTAAGGTTTGGGGTGTACTGGTGTGGCTGAGCCACTGGCTTCCAGATCTAATGTGCAGTTGAAATGATTTAAACCCTGTACCTGATCAGGTATATAGAATTCCTTCAGTGACATGGGTTTGCCCTCCCTGTTCTGCCCTCCCAATAGTTCGCACCTTCCAGATGTATATAAGGGCTCTCAACTTCTCAATTGTCCTCAGTTGAGGACAATCTCAATTGTCCTCAAGAGAACTCTTTGGGCTAATCAGTTTTCTTCATTAAAATGAGCCTGTTTTGCAAAGAAGTTCACAGTGGAGACGTCATAGAAACAGCCCCAGGATGTGAGGCAGCCACCACCCGAGCACAGAGGTTTCTTAACTCTGACCACTTAGGGATAGAGAAGCAAGAAGCAGCGCCCCCAGTGTCCACAAGGAAAGGGAGTCGTGTAGAGAGTGAATACAGAGTCTGTTCATGGGTTTGCAAACTTCAGGCAAGGGCCACCAGACAAATAATTCATTTTACATTAGTGATGAGCGCCATGTGGAGAAACACCATCCAGCTTAAACTTCCATCTGGAAGAAAGTCAGTGAAAGTGGACATTTACAGGCTGGTCAGCAGAGTCTTTGTTGGCTTTAAAAAGACTTAAAGCTGTGTTCAGTATTACAAACACCCAGTGGAATTTTATCGCAAGTGGTAATTTGAGAAAACACAATTTTGCATCCAAATATTGCAGTCCAAGGAGATATCTCAAAATCTCTTTTATTGGCAAGTGTGAATCTATCCTGGCACAACATTGAACTTAATATTCTGGGCTCTCTGGCTAATTTTTTAATTTTTAATTTTTTAAAAATTTAATTTTTAATTTTTATTAGTGTATGTTTAATGTATCATAGTTACATTTATTTGGGGGAGGATTGGTACATGAACGTATCACACCTTGATCACTTTGGATCTCCCTTCTCTCTCACCCTCATCCTTCATCTCCTTCCCCATCTCCAACAAGGCTGTCACTGGCAAATATTTTTACATGAGGGTTATACCATTTAATTATTATAGAAGAAAAATCAGATCTTGACTTGAACCTTAGGAATCAAATTACTACATTGTAAAGGACAGGGGACGTAAGCCCAGGACATGCATTTTTGTTTATAATGAAGCAAGTGATGCTGTCATTTCAACATTTATCTTCAATCCATCATCATTTATTCTGGAAAGCAATAATTGCATTTAAATAATTTTTAAGTAGCAGAAATGGAATCTGGATATTATATACTCTTAGGGAATACGCTGGCTGACATGAAAACTTCTTGGGACTGCAATGAGAACCCATTTCTTCCTGTAAGCAATCTCAGAAAAGAGAGTGGTCAACTCTTTCTGGAGGAAGGCAGAAGTGTGGAGCAGACCTCCTTTGTGCATTCAGAAATACTGACTCACCATCTACATGCCAATCACTGAGATAAGTACTGGAAGTTGAGAGGTAAACAATACAAACTTGCTCCTATCTGTATGGGTACTTCGGTCATGGGAAGGAGGAGACACACAGTGATTTAAAAATCACACTGACAACTAGACAATGTAGTTGGCTAAGTACATTGAAGGAGAGAAAAGCTCATGACAATACCATAGTATTTGTGCTGTCATATAACAAAACACCTGTGACTATATATTTATAAAAACAGAAACTTATTTTCTTACCCTCTGGAAGCTACAAAGTCCAAAATCAAGGCACTGGCAGACTTACTAGTGAAAGCAGCTCTGTTTCCAAGGTGGCACCTTGTTGCTGTCTTTACGTGGTGGAAGGCAGAAAGGAAAAAGGGACGAAGACCATGTCCTCGCATGGCAGAAGAGGTGGAAAGAACACACAACTCTCTGATGCCTCTTTTGAAGAGACATTAATCCCATTCTTAATCTCTTCCCCCAAATCAATCACCCACTTACTCACCTGCTCCAAAGCCCCACCTTATAATATCATCACCTTAGGATTGAAGTTCAAACATGAATTTTGGAGTAGGCAGGGACAGGAAAGCTAGCTTGGGGAGTCACAGAGGCCTCATGAGGACATGTTTAGATTGGGTCTCAGGGACTAGTAAGAGTGGGCCAGGCAAAGCTGCGGAGAGAAGCATCCCCAGTAGGAAGGAACCAAGGAAGACCACCGTGATTGGGTACAGGGGAGAGAAGCAGGAGAGGAGGGGCTGGCTAGTGAGAAGGGCCAGGCCATTTCCAGTCTTGTGGCATGTTGGGGACTTGGGTCACGAAATGGAAACATGACCAATTCTTTGTCCTAGGGAAGCCCAAGGATCCTGGTTCTGCCACTGAGCCTTGCTAATATCAATTTGACCCCCCTCTTATTGGTCCTCCAATCTGTTGTTTGTTGTTATTTATTTGTTACCTGCAGTGCTGGAGATTGAACCAAGAGATTGCTGAGTTATTTCCCCACTTCCCCAGCCCCCTTTCTCTTTATTTTTTTGAGGCAAGGTCTCACTAGGTTGCCCCATTTGACCTCAAACTTGAAACCCTCGTGCCTTAGCCTCCTGAGTAGCTGGAATTATAAGCCTGCACCTCATGCCTGGCTCCAAGTTTCTGTGTGTTCTTCTAACAAGGGAAAACATCTACGTGGAACATTAACCAGTTTCTAAAATGAGAGGATTGTTGGTTGATGATGGCAAAAGCTGGTGCCCGGAAGATGTCCATTTGCCTTTGGTGACAGATCGTCGTGTGCTCTGAGAATTATCCACACCGCACACTGCTTCTCCAGCAATAACACTGGCGGAGTTCAGGAGAAGCAATTTGTGGCCTGGCAGCATTGCTGCGGGGTTGAGTGTTGGATAAAGTTCAGTTCATCTATCACTCGTCCAAAGAGAGTCCCTTTGAATACAGCTTAGCATCTTCAGCCTTGCAATGAGCACCAGGAACCCAAACAAATATTTGCCTATATCGACCTTCCTGAATTTGTCAGATGACTTTTCACATTATCTGTGATTGATGCTAAGTTTTCATCACTGCAAATGCAGTTTTCTTATTTCTGAAAACACAGTCAGGAAATGGAAATGAGACTATCTTTTCAACTGAACTGTTGCTCTGGAAAATTACAGCATTTCGTGCTCTTATGGGGACAGGGGACAGGCAACAGTATGCTGAGACAACGTCATCAATAAATCAATTAGAATTGTAGTAGAAGGAGTTTAACATCAACAGCACTCATTAAATCACCAGGCTAGGCTGCCAAAATAGGAAGATGGACACCGGGGCTGTGTTGGAGGGTGCTGGGGCTCCCAGCCCAGTTGGCGACAGGCTACAAACACCAAGTGAATACCAAGGGATGTGGCCAGTGAGGATGACCTGACCCATCAGGAGACACTGCACTGTCTGGCCATTCTCACTGTCCAGACTTGTCATTTGTGTAAAGAGTGGGCAATCTATGGTTAACTTCCCAACCTTATTGTCTCCAGGCAGTCAGTGTAAGTCTATAATGGATCTGTTCTTCTCACCACTGATTGATTTAGAACAGGCATGGGAACTCACCCTGAGTACTGACAAGAGAGAGGAGAGCTTCTGGCACTGGGGTCCTCTGGGAAAGTGTTCTCATTCCTAAAAAGAGGCGGGTTTCTTCTTATGGAAAGGCTATTTCTGCATGTGCTGCCTGGAACTATCACTGCCATCTTATATCCAGCCATAAGATTGAAGCTCAGTCAACACAGATAAGGTGAGAGATGCAGAAGAACAAGGCACAGCCATAACACACTGGGCCTGCAGCTAGCTTACCTGTGCACTTCTTGCTATGTATGATAATTGATTCCCTTATATTTAAGTCATCTTGAAATATGTTTTCCTTTGAAGTTGAAGACATGGTGACTGATAGCTCTCTGCAAATTCTTCATTGCTTCAATAAGTGGCTTAAATAATGGTGAATCAGTTCAATCAACGTGGTATGGGCAAAACATGCAAGGGTCACAGCCATGACCTCAAGGCAAGTTTGGATAAGTTTTCACTTAATCAAGTGATGCGGCCTGGGAAAGAGGAGCTTGGGCATCCTGCAGGCAAGCCCCAAGTACCTCCTGGAGATTCCTAGGTTAAGCTTTGCAATCAGACTGACCTGGGCAGGATTCTGGCTCTGCCCCTTGCTTTTTGCAGGTGCCTAAACAAGGAGCTTCATCTCTCGGAAACTCTACTCTCTCATCCCCATTTCCTTAATGAGCTGTTTCAAGGATGTAGTGTCATGCTTGTACTCATAGGGTATAACATTGGGTTACAACAACCGATTCCATAATTATGTACTATAAAATTTTACTTTAGCATAACAGTACCTGGCCGTGTATCTCAGTAGCCGTGCCTGAGGGGTACAGGAAGCAGTGTCTATGTTCACTCACTTGGTACAAAGGGCAAGGTATGTACACTTGTGCAAAAGTGTCAAACCGGGATTTTTACCCACATAATGCTCCATTTAATAGGTTTTGCCTATGTTTACCTGAGCATCACAAAAGGTAAAGTACATGCACACTACTCTTCTGTTATGTAAACATGTATTTTACCATAATGGAATGTGGGTGTGACTCACAGTAGCTGTGCTTGGGGAAAGCAAAATCCCATCAGCATATTCACCCACTTGGCAGATGCATGGCAAGGTGTATACAGGAGCTCCAAAGCAGCATCAGGTGAGTTTTACTCATGCAATGCTCATTGCTAAATTTCTGTGCATTCAGGATTTGCATTTTTAAAAAGTTTTCTTTTGATTCTTCTGGTAGAAGTAGCCCAATTCAGTACAATGACACATGAAAAACCAGATTTGCAAGTTTTGGAGGAAGTCAAAGTGAATTATCAGATTACTCATGCATGGATGATGAAGATGGTAATGACTCTGATGCTGGCCATGTGAGCCAAAGTTCCTGTGGCAGTGAACTGGAGCGAGAATTGACGATACACACAGCAAATGCAGACCTCCCTGATTCAGATGATGAGGAAAACCACAATAAGAGTACACATTTTCTAGTTGAATTGATACAAAATGGTCATGCAACCAAATGGAATGATCCAGTGTTAGAACTAGGTCCAAAAATATAGTGAGGATCTTGGCAGGGTGAAACCTATTGGACAGAATGCCAGCACTGCCATTCAGTGCTGGTAATTGTTTGTAACAGATGAAATGCTACAAGATATTGTGAAATACACAAATGCTGAAATACAAGTAAAATGTTCTGTATGCACCAATAGCCATATTAAAAAATGTATTTATTATGACACCTCACTAGGTGAACTGAGAGCATTCATAGCTCTGTTGTACTTAGCAGGGCTTTTTCATGGTAATCACAGGAATGTAAAAGACTTACAGAAAAGCAAATGGTGTGGGCTTGAGGTTTGTAGAATAACAATGACACTGAGAGTTGGGTTCCTTCAAAATTGCCTGAGGCTTGATGACAAAACCACATGCCAAGAAAGAAAAAGAACTAATAATCTGGCTGCTATCCACTCACTATTTGAGAGATTTGTCAGTAATTGTCAAACAATTTACACACCATCTGAATACATGACTATTGATGAACATCTTGCAGCATTTCATGGTCCCTGTAGCTGCAGGCAGTACATGCAAAAAACAAAACAAAACAAAACAAAAAACCTTCAAAAGATGGCAAAATATTTATGCCCTTGTAGATGTAAAGATTTATTATGCTTTCAATTTAGAAATTTATCCTGGAGCTCAGCCACTAGGCCATTATTCATATAGTAATAAACCTAATGATGTTGTAAACAGACTTGTTGCTCCCGTCTTCCAAACTAATTGGAATGTGACATTTGACAATTGGTTTACCAGTTTCTAATTAATGTTACACTTGATAACAGAGCACAAGTTGACTAGCATAGGAACTGTATGCAGGAACAAAGCAGAAATTCCAGATGAAATATTGTAACTTCAAAACAGAGAATTTTATAGTACAATCTTTGGATTTCAGAAAGATGTAACATTGGCCTCATATACGGCAAAGAAAAACAAACTGGTAGTGTTGATGTCAACATTGCATGATGATGGAAATATTGATAGGGAAACCTCGACAAAATGGAAACCTAAGATGAAAACATTCTACAACAAAACCAAAAGCAGAGTAGATGTTGTTGATGAGTTATGCAGCAACTATGATGTCACTCAAAACACAAAGCATTAGCTAATGATTGTGTATTACTTGATCCTAAACATGTGTGGCATAAATAGTTTGATAGTTTACAAAGAAAATAAGTGCAAAATGCCACGGAGAAATTTTCTTAGAGGACTGGGACTGGAACTCAAAAGAGATCATTTACAGCAGAGGAAAAACAAAATGTTTCTGTCCAGGAAACTACACAAAAAAACTGTGGAGCACACTGGTGAGCTGACAGGTGAACAGGCATTTGCAGCATAACAAAAACCTACCATTGGGCCGGTGAGATGGCTCAGCAGCTTAAGCGCCTGCCTTGCAAGCGCGAGGGCCTGAGTTCGACTCCCGCAACCCACATACGAAAAAAGGGGCCGGTGATATCGCTCAGCGGCACGGGCGCCTGCTGGCGCGCGAGGTCCTGAGGTCGACCCCCTGGTACCCACAAAAAAAAAAAAAAAAAAAAAAAAAACCTACCACTACTATGACAACAGGAAAACCAAAAAGATGTCAGCTGTGTCCTACAAGAAAGAACAGGAAAAAATGTGCTATCAGTGTAAGCAATACTTGTGTATGGAACATGCAGTTTTCATGTGTGAAGACTGCCTTGGGTGTGATAATTGAAGCAAAGATTATTTCTGTGGTAGACTTTTGTTCGTATTTACATTGTAGTTCACATAGGTTTTTATTTCTGATGTTGTCTTTTAGATTTTGTAAGGAAGTACACAGCTGATGTGAAAATGTTGATGTCTATTCTAAGCACTCATTACATATTTGATATTTTATTTTATTAATATCTTATTTTCCTGCTAACTGCATGTTGTACAATATAGTAGGAAGGTCCTAGCAAAACAGGAAGACAAGAGAGGTGACAAGAATGGCCTGCCACACAGGAAAGGAAAGCACACGTGCTGTCAGTGTAAGCGAGACACGTGCATGGAATATGCAGTCGTCATGTGTGAAGACTGCCTTGGTTGTGACAATTGAAGCAAAAATTATTTTTGTTGTAGAGTTCTATTGGTATTTTCATTGTAGTTCATATAGGGATTTATTTCTGCTGTTATCTTTTAGGTTTTGTAAGCAAGTTCACAGGTGATGTGAAAATGTTTATGTTTATTCTAAATGCATAATACATATTAAGAATTTAATACTTTATTTTACTGATATTTTGTTCCTGTTAACTACACATTTTATAATATAATAAGAACCTCTTGACAACACAGCAAGACCAGCAAGATGTCAAGTATGCCCTACAAAAAGGCCAGGAAAGCAAAACACATGTGCTGTCAGTGTAAGTGATATGTGTGTATGGAACATGCTGTTGTCATGTGTGCAGACTGCCTTAAGTGTAATAATTGAAGTAAAGATTTTTTTTCATAGAGTTCTACTGGTATTTTCATTGTAGCTCATATAGGAATTTATTTCTATTGTTATTTTTTAGATTTTATACACCAAAAAACAATCAATGTTGAAAATTTTGATCTTTTTTTTATAAATACTCAATAAATATTAAAAATTCAATACTTTATTTTTTCCTGTTAAGTACTCATTGTTTAATAAAACTCATAAAATTAAAATTAATAATTCATCAATAGAAATATTCTAAAGAATAAACCCGGGTATTATATACCCACAATAATGCTCCGTTATGACAAAATTGGTGTTATGCCCTGCAGTCGTAAACTTTTTGACCTCAGAACCTCTTTACACTCCAGTGTGACTGAGGACTACAGAGTGCTTTCATTTATATGGTAGATTTGCCAGCATTTACTGTATTAGAAGTTAAAACTAAGAAAATTAAAAATATATATTGATGCATTCATGAAGATGACAATAATAAACCCATTACATATTAACATACATAGAACATTGTTTGCAAAATAACTATATATTCCAAAACAAAACCAATTCAGTGAGAAGATTGGCATCGTTTGACATTTTCGCAAATCTCTTTCAGGTCTGGTATAATAATAGAGGATACCAGTTATGGGTGACGTTGCTGGCTACTAGTCTCTGCCACTGCCGACTGCCACCATCCAATGCTGGCTTGTGCCAGATGCAACTGGGCAACTTTGCCAATTGCTGTTTTTGTCACTGATATTCATTGGCTGCTGGTCTCTGGAGCACTTCAGGGCTAACAGCCCTTAGTGTTTATTGCTCTTTCTTTTAAAGCAACCACTCTGTCACACTACTCAGGATCAGAATCCTGAATAGGTTTACGGGACCTTTTGGAGCACACATTACCTGAGAAATAAATCCCAAAGCAGATTTATAGGACCACTGGAGTATTTTAACAGGACCTGTGCAGCAGCACAGAGGGGTCTCTACACTAGAGAGAGCCATCCTAGACTAACTTAGATGTGTGAGGGGAGTGCTGCTTATATAACTGCTGAAGGCCAGTGATTGGTCCAAGTGCAGGGCTATGATTGGCTGGAGTGGATGTAGCGCTCTAGGGCAGTCACAGCTGTCAGGGCTGTGATTCCATGAGAGGGCAGAGTGCTTTTTGATTGACAGTTGTCCTGTCTCAGTGAAAAATGATGAGGCTGTAACGTAGGAGTCTCTGGGAGGGCTAGGGGTGTTCATTACAGTTTATTGGGCCTTGGGGAGGTTAATAATGGGCCCAGAGCCCTCCCTCTGTGATCTTTTTTTTTTTAGTGGGTACCGGGAGTGGGTCCCGGGAGTCGAACTCAGGACCTCATGCTTGCCAGGTAAGCGCTTATGCTGCTGAGCTATCTCACCGGCCCTCCCTCTGTGATCTTAACCACCTTCTTCAAAGAGGTGGCAAGAGCACCTGGAGTGGCAGGAGCAGGGGAGGGGCGCCATGGCTGGCAGCTAAGCTGTACCTCCTGCTGCAGTAGCTCAGGGAGGGGCTGTGAACCAACCTCATAGGTGGCAGAGGCCACTGAGGCATGATGCAAGTTGTCGAGGTCCGTTTGCTGGGGAGGGGAGCAAAAGGAAGTGAGGGCAGGGGCTTGGTAGCCATTGGCAAACCTCACGCCCCTCTGGCCAGCACAGGAAACGTGGGAGAGTCAGAGGCTTCTCATCTGTCTCATACTGATCTGAAAACGTTTTTGGCAAAGTGTCTCAATGATGGTTTTGTTTAAAAAATATCTTATTGTAGTTAGAGGTGCAGCTCAATGGTAAAGGGCAGGCTCAACATGTGCAAGGCCCGGGTTCAATCCCTAGCACTCCAAAAAAAAAAAAAATTATAAATGTTTCCATCACAGAAGAATATTGAAGGATAATTCACCCCCACAGATCCATTCCTCAGATTTTTTTTTTTTTTTTTTTTGTGGGCACCGGGGGTCTCACCGGCCCCCATTCCTCAGATTTAACAATTTCAATACTTTGATTTTGTTACACTTGCTGCAGCCACCATTCTTTATCCCTCTGTCCTTTTCTTCCTTCCTCTTTTTGTTTTCTTTGGTCACTTCAAATACATCCTCAACACCACGTCACTTCACCTGGAAATACTTCTGCAGATCTTCCTAAAATTTAAGGCCATTTCTCACAATATTATCATCACATCTCAACTAAAAATTCCAAGTAAGGATGATTAGTCAGTTTACACTCATATTTCTCCACCTGTTCTCTTTGATTATTATGGCTCTTACATATTTTCATAACCCTAGAATAACCCCCGTCACCTTGCCCTGTTTTCCTTATGCAGTTGACTTGATTTGGAGTCCTGATCAGTTTTCCTGCAGCAGGCCCACATGCTCCCTTTGTTTGATTACTGTGGTCTCGTCAGTTGGCTTCTGGTTGGTCCCTCATTTCTCCTGTAAATGGAAAGCTAGGTATTCAGGCTAGGATTGGATTCTAGTCCAACCCCTGTGATGAGGCTATGATAAGAGTTCTTTCTATGTCATTGTGTTTGTGCGTGTACTGTCCACCAAAGCTCAACAAATGTGCAGTGTCGGGCCGGTGAGATGGCTCAGCGGCGCAAATGCCTGCCTGGCAAGTGTGAGGTCCTGAGTTCGACTCCTGGTACCCACATAAAAAAAAAAAAAAGTGCAGTGTCTGGTTGTGCTCTGTGTAGTAAAGCTGAGATCAGTTACTGGGTGCAGGTGACAGCAGTTATGTTTCCTCCGTTGTAAATTTCCCCATCAACTATTTTCCATTAGGTTTCAATTTAATCTCTGGACCAATTATTCAATAAGGAATTGGAAATGGGGATTTTTAAATTGTATTATGCCTTCTAAATTTATTACCTGGAATTCTCCTGTAAAGATGAACTTTCCCTTGCAGATAGGGATATTTAGAAACCTGGATATGGTTCACACAGAATAGACACAATAAATGCTTAATTGTTTCCCTTTAATTATCAATTCTCAGAGTAAGGAGTTGGTGCTCTGGCTACCTTCAATAGCACCCAAGAAAATTTTTTGAACTGCTACATTCTCTCTCTCTCTCTCTCACTCTGATTATCATTATAAATTCACAGATTTTACATATTTGTTATCTTTTCATCAATTAAGGTCATTATTATTTATTTTTGGGGTTGATGTGTGTATGCATGTGTGCGTGTGTGTATGTTGCTGGGAGTCGAACCTTCAACCTCACACATGCTTGGCGAGTGCTCTACTAATAAGATACATCCCCAGCGCCTCCATTACTCTTTTTTGATGCTCAAATGGTTCAGTTTTAGGCCAGTGGGATCCCCATGAGTTGGCTTTTTGAAGCAACCCCATTAGTCTTTGATTGTGTCCTTGTTTTCTGGTGCAAGAAGCCTCACAACCACTGTGAGCAGTGGTACATGCCTATAATCCTTGCTACTTGGGAGGCTGAAGCAGGAGAATTTCCAATTTGAGGCCAGCCTGGGTCACTTAGCAAATCTCTGTCTCAAAATGAAATTTAATACAAAAGGTCTGGGGATGTAGACAGTGGTAGCGTGCCCCTGGGTCCAATGCCTGCTACTGAAAAAAAAAAAAAGGCTCCAGAACCAATTCATATATTTCCTGCCTCTCATTTGGACTTAGCCTCAGATTTGGTTTAGGTTAGTGGGGAGCGGTGTGCACATTGCTACTGAGTTGTTATCATTTCTGTTGACCAACCTATAAAATACATATCTTTCAAAAAGAAAAGCCTCCAAAAAATCCTTAGTGACATTTCCACTTGAAATCTAACATCATTCAGTTTTGACTATTGCTTTAATATTTGCGTGGCTTTTCTGTTACACTAAAAATCTCAATTGCCAACTGTAATTTTTATTGTTTTAATGACTTAATTAACTTATAATACACATGTAATACTTCAGAATTACAATATCAACATTGCTACTAAAAAAAGCCTACAGAGTGAACTTAAAAGCCTCTTTGCAGCATTCTTGGACCTTAGAACATATTCCACTAATGGTGTACACTCCAAATGTATCTCGAAAGCAACTTGAAATAACTTTTTTATTGTTTGGTTTCACCATCAATTGGATATATAATTTAATACTTGTTTCGACTTCCAGTTTTAGGAGTGCTTCCTTGCCCTCTTTTTTATTTAACTTGATTTTTTGAATATATAAAATATTTAAATGATTCCAAAGTCAAAACTTTACAGCAAGATACATCTAGAGGGTTCTCATTTCATTCTCCTTTTCCTCCCACTGATCGATCTTTCTTTCTTTCTTTCTTTCTTTCTTTCTTTCTTTCTTTCTTTCTTTTTCTTTTTTTTGAGACAGGGTCTCACTTTGTAGTGCAGGCTGGTTTTGAACTCACTATGTAGTCCAGGCTGGCCTTGAACTCATGGCGATCTTCTTGCATCAGCCTCCCAAGTGCTGGGATTATGGGCATGTGTCACCATGCCAGGCCTGATTTGTCATTCGTGTTACCTCTTGAAAGCATAATGGCCCGGCATGGTGGCACATCTTGTAATCCCAGCACTCAGGAGGCTGAGGCAGGCATATCACTATAAGTTCGAGGCCAGCCTGGGCTACACAGTGAGTTTAAGACCAGCCTGAACTTTGTCTCAAAAAACAAAAAAGAAAATAAAAAGAAAGTATGAGATGTTTCTATGTGTTCCTAGTTCTCTTCTTTACTCAAATAGTAGTACACTATGTACAGAGCCCTGTAGGTGATATTTTATTTTCTTTTACCAATAAATCTTGGATATCATTTCTGTTAATAATGCAAAAAAAGCCAGAAGCCAGCCTGGAGCAGGGGGTATTCCTATACCTGCAGCACTTATAAGAGCACACCAGATAAGTTCTTATAACCTTGAACATTTCTTATAACTGACTTGGGGAAAAAACTGTCAGCCAATCACACACAGCCAACTAGCTCCCATCAGACCATACCCAAATAAGGCAGTGTAGCCAATCAGTTAATTATTCTGCTTCTACGTTCTGCTGATGGAAGCTCACTGCTCATTGTCCTGGGGAGGAGTTCTCCGAAACTTCACTAAAGATTCTTTTATTTTTATTTTTCATTTATTTTTTTGGTTGGTTTTTTGAGACTGGGTCTCCCTATGAAGTGCAGGCTGGCTTCAAACTCATGGCGATACTCCTGCCATACTCCTGCCTCAGCCTCCCAAGTGCTGGGATTACAGGCATGCGCCACCACGCCCAGAAAAGATTCTTGATGGAAGTAAAGACATTTTTTTTAACCTTAAAGATTGTTTGCTAGACTGGGGATGCAGCTCAGTGGTAAAGCACTTGCCTGGCATGTACGAGGTGCTAGATTCAATCCCTAGCGCTGCCACCACCACCACCAACAGGTTGTTTGCCTTTCATTTTCTGTGAACCGTAACTTTCATCTCTTACAAAAGTCTCTTTTCAGCTTTTAGGAGCTCTCTATACATTCTCTGTAAGTGGCAAATATTTTTCACAGTTTATTATCTGTCTCTTGCTTTATAGTATTTTCATCATTAAAAAGGTTTTGTTGTTGTTCTTTGCTAGTTGAATCTACCATCTTTTTTACTAAGCCTAGATTTTAAGTCATAATTAATAGTATTCTCTAGATTTCTAAGCAATGTACACATTTTTCTGGTTTTTATGTAGTTTAATGAATATGATTTGGATCATTGAAAAGCAGTATGGCAATTTCTTTAAAAACAAAAAATAGAACTACTCTATGCTCCCACAATCCCTCTCCTGGGTATATATCCAAAGGCAATGAAATCATTATTCCAAAGAGATACTTGGGGCATGGTGGTGCATTCCTGTAATCCCAGTACTCAGGAAGCTGAGGCAGGAGAGTCATCAGTTTAAGGCCAGCCTGGGCTACAGGGGTACATAGCAAGTTCAAGGCCAGGCTGGGCTATATATCAAGACCCTGTCTCAAAACAAAGCAAAACAAAAACAAAACCATGTATAACTATTGTATCTCAACAAAAATGTAAATTAAATTAAACATCCAATGTAGTGCTAATTAGAAATAAAATTTAGATCTTTGGTGCAACTGGAAGTAAACGTGCCATACGTTGTGAGGCATCGATGGAATTTTTTCCTCTTTTTTACAGATGCCTATGATCGATTGTGCTTTTGAATCAGTCAGTTGAAATGATTAAGGTTCTGGTCATTCCCAGTTAAAGTAAAATAATTTCCATTGCAAATTTTCAGCATCTCGTGGTCATCAGGCTGGAAGTCAAGAATTTTCTGAGCATTACATGGCAATGCAATAGGAAGCGTCCCTCACCTTCTTCCAGCCACGGTACTTTGGAGTTTTCTAATTGTACTGGTCATACTCCCGCCAGCGTCAGTGTGGCTCATGCTGTTATAAAGGAAGGGTAAGTTATTCTTGTCAGCCCGGCTGCAAGACCATGTTCTTCCCCTCCACCTCCAGGCATAATTGGGGACAGAAGAATCTAATGATTTCTGCTGACAAACACTATTACTCCCATGTGTCACAAAGCATTCCGCATTAGAACACTGTCTGTCCTTGACCTCCACTGGGCGAACCACTCTGAATTAGTTTTAGAAATTACATTGCTGACACTTCAGATAAATGGATTAAAAGTATTGCAAATGATAACATTTCTGATGTATTTCAATGACTTTAAAGTGGAGTTTATAATGACAATAGTCTAATAAAGTGAAATTCAACTTGTGAAAATTTCTTGAGTCTTTTAAAGGCATATATATATATATCTCAAACAGAAGTGGAATTATCAGTATAACTTTACCAACAGATGAGCCTTTTGTTCGTGCTTTTTCTGGTCACAAAATCTGCTATTTCTTTACTTGTTGAAGATATCAGAAGTGATCAATAGGTGGCAGGATTAGTAGCACGTGAGCTTCTGCATTATTTTCCAGTAGTGATGAAACACGCAATACTCCAGATTTATAGGAGTTTCAGTGGCCTCCGTATGGTACCTAAATGTAGCCATGGACTCACAAGAAGTTGATCAACCCAAGGAAAAAGCAAAACTTCCATCTTTGCCTGATTAGTGGTATACTCTAATCCAGGATCCTCAGCCCCTGAGCCATGGACTGGTATGGAACTGTGGCCTGTTAGGAAATGGGCTACACAGCAGGAGGGAAGCAGCAGGCGAGACAGAAAGCTTCACGTGTATTCACAGCCACTCCCCAGCACTTGCATCACTGCCCGAGCTCCACCTCCTGTCAGGTCAGCAAAGCCTTAGATTCTCACAGGAGCATGAACCCTAACGTGAACTGTGCATGCAAGAGATCTAGATCGCAGGCTCCTTTGAATGGTTCTGAAACAATCCCCACCCCTACTCCATCCCACTCCTGACTGCAGAAAAACTGTCTTCCTAGAAACCAGTCTCTGATACCCTAAAGTATAGCCAACCAAAGCAGCTATGGCATTAAACTTAAGCAACGGTTATTTATTACCCATAAACTGATAGTTATTTCAAAACAGCAATCAAGTTATAAGGAGGCACTAGCAGTAGGGTAGAAACAGCCCCACAAAAAGGTCACAAGAAAGGAAGTAACAATAAAGAACAGGAATACAACGAGTAACAAATATACAATAGAGGATCTATAATGTCAAAAGTTAGTTCTTTTTAAAACATTACAATGTTGTTGTTGGTTTTCTAAGTTTGGCAAACTCCTATGATTTAAAGAAAAAAAAGAGAGAGAGAATTCACAAGTAACTCATACAAGGAATGGAATCAGGGATATTACTATAGGGGTCACAATCATTAAAGATATAATACATGACAATAAATTTGAAAATGTAAACAGAACGGACAAATTCTTAGGTAAAAATGACTTAGCAAACTGATTTGAGAAGAAATAGAATACCTAAAAATTTCTACCACTATTGAAAAAAAATGGAATTTGGTAATAAAAATGTTTCATTAAAAATTCTAGACTCAGTGACTTTACTAAGTGATTTTTACCAAACACTCATGCAAGACATTATTCTAATCTCACACACACTTTTAACAGAGAGGAGGGGATTCTCAAACTCTGTGTTCTGAGGTTGGCGTGATTTTGATCCATAAACCAAGGAGACAACCAAGAAAAATAATCAGCCAGCTTCACTCAGGAACATGGAGGCGGAAACCCTCACAACATAATAGCAATGGATAATATAAAATGGGTAAAATTGGGCAGACATATTTTATCTATATCAGGAATTCCAAGTTGGTTTAGTATTTTTAAAAATTCATTAATATTACAACATCCAGAAACTAAAGGAGAGACATCATACCCTTGATTCAATAGACGTAAAGAAAAAGTGTTTGGGGGCCGGTGAGATGGCTCAGTGGCATAAGCGCCTGCCCGGCAAGCGCGAGGACCCGAGTTCGACTCCCGGAACCCACATACAAAAACAGGGCTGGTGATATCGCTCAGCGGCACGGGCACCTGCTGGCGCGCAAGGTCCTGATGTTGACCCCCAGTACCTACCAAAAAAAAAAAAAAAAAAAGGAAAAAAGAAAAAGTGTTTGATAAAATGTAACAACACGTTCATGATAAAGCTTGCCAAACTAAAGCCTACAGCAAATATTAATGGTGAGCCTCTTCCTTTGCTTTCAAGAATACGATGAGACTATCTGCTATTATAATTACTATTCAACACTGTAAGAGAGTCCAGGAAAATATAGTAATGTAAGAAAAAAAAAAAAAAGAAGATCAGGAAATTATGAATGTAGAATAGAAGAAGAGAAAGCCCTGTGAGTTTGGTTGAAGGTAGAATAATAAATTTATAAGAAAATGTATACATTACATGATTATATCATATATAAGTGTTACAACATAAAATAGTAAAATAAAAAGCAAGCTAGCTAGCTAGCTCTGTTGCTCCTTTAGGGAGGACTTCAGTAACACAAATTTGGTGATTGGTATTTTTATTTAGATACTTTTGTCTTTAAAATATCTACCCCCCCCGGTGCCATTTATAGAACTAAAGAAAAATGAAAGTAAATTCAGTGTCAGAAGTGGATATGATAGTAAAATCAGAGAATTCTCGAGTGAAAGGAGACAGTAAAGGTCGTCTCATTGGAAAGGATACCTGCCAGCTGTCATGTGTCCCCCCTGGGCAGGAGTTTGAGAACTGCTTCCTCTGTTTTGATGAGCCAGATGGTGGAAGTGACACGGGGGCTTCCTGCCAAAGAGGAACAACCCACTTAGGGCGACTAATGGGACCGATTCAGTGTAATTCCAGGCTCACCTAATGGCATCCTAGCACCAGCTAGTGGCGAGAAATAACAAAGACATTACCACCAGGAAAAGCAGAGCTTGTCCTAAGAGGATCTTAACGTCTCAATTTCTCAGCCTCTTTTTAGGTACCTTCCACAGCACATCATTTTTATTGTCTTGGCTTAAATAATACAGACATCTTTATTTCAAACGCAGATGAATGCTGGCTAGCTGAGAAACCAGGGAGCGACTAGCATGACACAGTTGTCGGAATCCAGCGAAGATGGGCTGTGGTGGTGGTGGGTGAAGAAAAGAAGGAAAAATCCTGTGTTTGGGAATTACTGCCCTTTCATCTACACAGCGTTCATGGAGCTGGTGGGTGTGTAGCAATTGCTCAGCGTCTCCCCCTCACCCTACCGGAAGGATGCTCTAACTATCCTTGATGGCAGCCAGGAGCTACCAGACCCCAAATCATTCATCACGTCTAACCCAGTGATGGAAAATCTGCAGTTTCAAACAGAGTCCCCAGTCATGGCCCAGGAGCCAGCTGTGACAATGTCTTGCTGGGTCTCTACAGAGAGTAAAGGCTTCTATAGAGAGCGCGACATTGGTAGCTAGTCTGCTTTGCCACTAGCAACACAGCCCACTTTGCAACTATTTACACACCTGGCGAGTCTAACGAATCCACACAAGTCCAGAGAGCTTAATTTGTGATGGTCAGGAGGCAGGATCAGACTGGAATCCACAGCTACCTTTTGTGGCTACAGAGAAAGAAATCAGAAAAGACACCCTTGTTATCCAAGGCAGGTTCCTTTGGGGCTAAAATCTCAGGAATAAGAATTACCTTGTTAAAGTTAAAACTTACAGTTTGCAAGATCACTACCGAAAATAAAAACTTACTGGTACAGTATTTTGTTCCATAGTATTCTCAGGATCTAATATATATTTCAGAAAGAGGCATACAGGTCCGCAGTGTACTATGTTTGTATTAAGAAACTATACATTTGTGTGTAGATGGATGTATTTATAAAATCAGAACCAACTGTGGAGTTCTATTGGTGCATTATTGGTGTCTGAAAGGTAATTGGCTCTAAGATAATTAGCAAAACTTTCTAAACAATGTCTTTTGATAAAATATTGGTTAATGAATACATTGTATGAAGACACACAGTTCATGTGAGAAAAACATTTTTCTGTTTTGTTTTTGTTTTAGTTTTGCCTGGCATGTGCTAGGCAAGTGCTGAGCTACATCCCCAGCCTTTTTGAATTTTGAGACGGGCTCTCACTAAATTGCCCAGGCTGACTTGGAACTTGTGATTCTCCCGCCTCTGCCTCTTGAGTAGCTGAAATTTCAGGCATGCAGTATCACACCTGACCTTTTTAAAGATGGCATCTCAAGTCGCCCACGCAAGCCTGCCTGTAATTCACAATCCTCACGCCTCAGCTTCCTGAATAGCTAGGATTGTAGGCAGGTGGCACTGCCCTGGCTCAGAAAAAAGAGACATTTTTTAAGTCAGAGGATGGAAAATACAAACTTCAGAATACTGTTCATTTGACAAGTAGGCCAGGGAAGGAGAGAAAGGGGGTTGGGGAGAGACATCCAGTTAGAAACAAGGTTTTTGAAAATGGTTTAATTCAAGAATTGACAAACTAGAGCCTGCAGGCTGAACGTGGCCCATCTATTGTTTTTGTAAATAAAGTTTTATTTGAACACCCACACAAATTTGTTTACCTATTGCGTGCAGCTGCACTCACTTTCCAATGGCAGAGCTGGAGCTGCAGCGGAGACTGTGTGGCCCTTTACAAGAAAGCTCGCTGTGTTCTCCTTGCTCGCTTTGATTGGGTAATAGAGTCCACCTGTCATAACTCTGAAACCTGCACCTCTCTGGGCCTCAGTTTCTCCCTCTGTAAATGGGGATGATACTGAATCTTACTTCACAGAACAGTGAGAAGATTAATTGACTAAGTGCGCAGCGTGGCTCAGTGCTTTCGGGGGGCCAGAAGGTGACGGTGGGAGAGAATGGGAATGGGATTGACTTCTGCTGGGTGTGGGTACAGTTTAAGGGGACTGCAATGCTCTAAAATTAGATTGCGGTGATGGCTTCATGACCCTATGAATACATAAAGAGAATGACACACTTCAAATGGACAAACTGTATGGTATATGAATTTTGTCTTTTTTTTTTTTTTTTTTTTTTTTTTTTTGTGGGTACCAGGGGGACGACCTCAGGACCTCGCGCGCCAACAGGCACCCGTGCCGCTGAGCGATATCACCGGCCCCTTTTTTTTTTGTATGTGGGTTCCGGGAGTCGAACTCGGGCCCTCGCGCTTGCAAGGCAGGCGCTTACGCCGCTGAGCCATCTCACCGGCCCTGAATTTTGTCTTTTAAAAAAGTCCCATTACCAGAGACGATGGATAGTGGGGTATCATTTGCACAAAATAAACAACACTAAACAGCTGCATATATTTGAGTTATTGTGTGTGAGCTATGGGGGTGGAGCCCAGGGCCTCATGCATGGACTACAGTCCCAGCCCGGAAGTACAGATGCACATAATAAAACTTTCTTTTTAAGCAATGAAGACAAATCCCAGACTGGAAGAAGCTATGTGACTGGGTCGAAGTGTGCTGGGGAGGAGGACCACTGCGGCGAAGCGCCTCATCACGTTACACCGACAGTTCACGCTGACACGGCTCAGAGCTGACCTCCTGGCTGAGGGGGCGTTTGTCAAGTTTCTTAACCGAGGAGATCCTCATTTTCTTCACCCTTCTCATCACCGTTTGGAAGAAAGTCATTCTGCGTAGCATTTTTGTGCACATGAGATTTACCTCTCCTCATTTATGCATCTCATATGGACTCACAGTTAGCTAATACTTCGGTTTATAATCCAGTACTTATGTTACCGTGTTGCTGAAATTGTCCCAGCCTTGGCCGCTGGGAGACTCTGGAGCCAAGCTGTATACGTATCCTTTCACACATCCTCATCACGCTTCTATTCATTTAGTTGAACGCTTTCTTACTTTCTGGCCCAACTTATAAATATCTTTGTTGGCCATTAAAAATTAATTAATACTATTGAGTTGATCAAGTGACCTGCTCTGAAGTTACGCTTTGTGTTTCTATAGTACTTCATTTCAATCTTTGTACCTTCTTTTGGAGAGAGTTGGCAATCCTCTGCACATTATGACTTGGATTTAAAACCTTCACTTATGGGCCGGTGATATCGCTCAGCGACATGGGCGCCTACTGGCGCGCGAGGTCCTGAGTTCGACTCCTGGTACTCACCAAAAAAAAAAAAAAACCTTCACTTACTTTTTTTACTTTTTTGAGACAGGGTCTTGCTATGTATTCAGCCAGGCCTTGACCTTACTTTGTAGCCCAGGCTGGCTTTGAACTCATAGCACTCCTCCTGCCTCAGCCTCCCAAGTGCTGGAATTACAGGCGTGTGCCACCATGCCCGGCTCATTACAATAATAATTAGATAGAATTAATAATATACCCTAGCACATCACTAGAAGCTAAGAGACTAGTGCTGGTTTAGTCATGTGGCAATCCCATTGCACCCAGTAAATTGATGAAATTTTCTCTCTTAACATCATGCTCAGTATACTCCGTATTCTACATCTGTTCAAACTTTCTGGAAAAGTACAGATGTGAAACCTTTGCAGCAACATGTAGATAACAATCTTAACCTCGAAATAAGAGTGCTGTCTTCATTATGGAGTTTTCTTCCATGTTGGAGAAAAATGAGAGTAGAAGAACCTGACGGGTCCATGTCTTCTTACAGGATTTCCCAGCCTCAGCACCGTCATTGACTTTTGGGGCTGGGGGAGTGAAATTGTCCCCAGTTTAAAACCATTGCTCCATCCTAAGGACAAGATAAATTCTCTCTGTGCAGCAGGGCCGTGGAAAGGAGGTTCAGGAGCAGCCATGCCCTTTCCCATGTCATCCAGTCAGATCAGCTTTGATTCCCTGAGAGGGATATCAGACAAGTCCTTGCAGGGGCATTTGGGAAACTTGGAAAGTGCTATCAAACAGGTTGAAAGTGGGGTTCCATTCCCTGAAACATCTGCACCGAGGTGGTGAGTTAACTGTGTGGGCCTGGCTGGTTTCCAGCCCAGGTGCCTGTTGTTTACCATCCTAGTCTTTCTCCCAGTTTTTGTCGGACATGCTGCATTTTAAAAAAACTTTCTCTTCCTCTCTGTGCGACTAGATCATTGCTCTTCTCTTAGCTTCCAGCACTGTGTTGGGGGCTATTAATTTGTGATATGCTCGCAATGTTTCTATCAGCCACGCATCTGGGGATGAAAAGGACAACTTGGGTTTCCTCTTTCTGCTCTGGCAGGTACACTTACCAGATTTTTGGTGGAGAGGAAACTCCTTGAAATCATTTTGCCAAAAGAGAAACGCAAATTGGCGAGGAGCGCAAAAGTCAGCGGAGGGTTTTCTTCTGATGAAGACCAGTCCTAGAGAAATTGAGCCGGAGCTGCGACAAGATGTTCATGCTGAGTGGAAGGACCTGGAGGCTTTAGGTCGTAACTTCCCCCAACTTGCCCCTCCCCCGCCCCGTTCTCTGAGCTGTTGCTTCTCTTACACGATTTCCCAATCATTTCTCAATCCTTCCCCCCACTTAAATGGCCAGCCCCCACTTCACCTTAGAGGCCTGCTCTGTGTGCAGCAATGGAGTGAATGGGGTAAGCCCAGGCGGATCAGCATGTTCAGGTTCATCCAGGCCGAGCTGGATTTCAGCCCTGAAAGTCCTCGGCCCAAGCAATCTTTTAGTCCCCAGCAGACCAGAACGGTGGGACACCCTAGCTTCTTGAAGGCAAACTCGATATCTCAACTCTCCCCTAGCCCATCTCATAGCATCTAGGACAAGGCATGATTTTGCCTTTTTTATTTAAAAAAATAAAGTATGCCGGAATGCAACAGAAATTAACTGCAATTCTCATGAATGGCCACGAGGGGGCTCTTTCTCCCACAAATGCAGCGCTGCCTGTAAAGAAAGAAGCGGAACTTTCAGATTAGGAGCGATCCTAAAATGGCTCAGTCAATGACTGCCTGGCCTAGGAGCAAAAAAGATGTGGGAAACCAGTGTTGTTTCTGCCCCTAACACACACACACACACAAAAAAAAAAAAAAAAAAAAAAAAACCCAGCTACAACAACCATTGCTTATGACATTGATCCTTCAATCTGGACGCCACCGTTGTCCTGTCCTTTGTTCCTGGTCTTTGCAGCCTGGGTGAATAGTTTGGGGCTACAAAATTGTGTCAGACTTCAAAAGACCATGATCTTTCCAATGCATTCATCACCATGTAATAATTTTAAAGAGCTATGAAATGATGGAGTTGCAAATTTCCCAGGATGGGGCGCCTAGCAGAAGATGGGGTTGGAACTCGCAAAGAACTCAATGAGGGTCCATAACGGAGAGCAAGGGAGGATCGGAAGCTTGAGGCCATCACTTCAAAGTGTGCAGGCGATAGGAGGCAGTGGAACGTGCCAGGGAGGTAGGGACACCCAAACCTCCTTGCTTTCCAGTTCCAGATGGTGGAGAGTACAGGCATTATTGCTCACCCTGCCAGGGAGCTCAGAGCAGGAAGCAGATGTGATCTGGGTAGAGTTCAAAGCTGTTCAGCATAAGTGCTAGCCAGAGAATCCTGAGGAAAACCTGGGGAGAAGCGCTAGGTGGGACGCAGCTGCCCAGGCCCCAAGCCACCTGTCAGTGCCACTTGTCAAAAGAAACACAAAGCCAACTCAAAGCACAGTATGAACTAAAATACCCAGAGGCCCCATAGAAAGAGCACATCTGCTTGTTGCTGTTAGGGCAAAGAAAAAGGAAGGACATGGTAATTCTACTAATGAGTTGTGAAACATCTTCACCCAGGGTCAGGGCAGAAAGGATGAAGGTGGTGGAGTGGGGGCTTCTCTTAGAATAGAAGTCTTTAGTTCCGTTTGATTTAGATTTCATGTTATAAATATGCTGCAGGATCCTGGGGTTCCCTTGTTCTTACCTCTTTCTTCTTTAAAGAAAAGTCTCAGTGAGAGGTTTCACTGTGACAGAGAATCGATTTTTTCCAGCCTGTACCATATGGACAGTCGCAGCCCAGGAGACCTGCTGACTCTCTAAAGGACCCCTCTCCACCTCACCTTACCCGAGA
This sequence comes from Erethizon dorsatum, assembly GCA_028451465.1. Taxonomy (NCBI): domain Eukaryota; kingdom Metazoa; phylum Chordata; class Mammalia; order Rodentia; family Erethizontidae; genus Erethizon; species Erethizon dorsatum. Next base: position 125,508,954 of record CM051827.1, on the reverse strand, counting down.
CAATTAGGGCTTTGAAAACCATGCGTTAGATTGCTATATCCGTCCTAACTTGCTGGGCTGCCACCAAATGAACCAGGCTAACATCTCTGCATTGCAAATGCTCCTTCCCCTATGGATATATTTTTATCCAAGGCAACATTCCTCTAATTCAAGGCTTGAAAAATGAAACCCATGTGATTTCAAGAAGATGAGCATTTTCGAGTTGCAAAGCATGTTGTAGCCTAAAAATGGAAAACATACCCTTCCCTTCCTGCCAAAAAAAATCATCCCCTCAGTAGCTAAAAAGAAAATAAAAAATCTTTGACTGACAGCTCTTCACAAGTGCAAATGAGAATGACAGCAAGAAGTCTAAAATTCTCATTAAGTTGGATGGCACTTTTGCTCTTTTAATGTAAATATTGATGTGTAATCTGGTTTTGCCCTGTCAAAGGCATGCGAGCATACACATATGCTCAGAATTTACTATGCATCTTCTCTGTTCCTTTCCTAAATCTTGTGTTCCTTTCTCCCCGGTGCCCTTCTTTTTTTTTCTTTATATGGGTACCGGGAACCGAGCTCAGTACCTCGCGCTTGCCAGGCAGGCGCTTATGCCGCTGAGCTATCTCACTGGCCCCCTGGTTAGAGAAGCAGCAAATGCTCATGGCCAAGTTCAAGGTCACAGCACCCAAAAACCAAGCCCATAAGCCATCAAAAGAGGGCACTTGTTTGCACAAGTGGGGATCACATTGTTTTCCTGTCTAGTGTGCAGTTTTTCACACTAGGCCTTGTGAAAAAGAAGTCACACATAAAGAGGTTCAAACCCTGTCCTCCCAGGTGGAACTGGAAAGTTGTAAATTGAGTGTGGAAGGAAGGAGGGGGTCAGGACAGGGAAACCCCAGTCTGTGTTTCTCAACCTGGCTGCATCTGTGGAGTAATTCAGTGGGATTTCGATGTGCAGGAAGCTCTCCAAATTTAGGTCTACATACACTAAAATTCATTATAATTCTCTGGTATTTAAACAAAATTGAGTGCATTTTAAAATTAAGAGTAATCATTGTTTATATGAGTGCAGGGTAACACTGTTCTTTCTCTTTTAAGGAGGGACCATATTTTGTTGATGATAGATACACTGAGACTTCTGTGTTCTGTGTCTGGTTCAAAATTCAATTGAATTTTTAAAAATTCTTATTAGTTGCTAAATTGATCAGTGCTCTATTATAAGTGATAACCCCTAAATTAGCTTAATTTTTAGAAAGGAATTTATTGAGCTGGGGATATAGTTTAATGGTAAAGTATAAGGCCCTGGGTTTAATACCCAGCAAAGAAAAAATGTATTGGCTTTCATAATCGGAAGTAGAAGTTCAAGGATATATCTAACTTCAGGTCTGGCTGAATCCAGGTATCCAAATGTGTCAGCAAGAACTTGTCTGTATTTATATCTTGGTTCTTGTTCTTTCTTTCTTTCTTTTTTTTTTTTGTTAGTTGGCTGCTTGTTTCCTGAACTGCCTTCATTCTAGGCCTTTCCAGGTATACGGTGGCAAAGATGACCCCAAGTGGCTCTGTCTTATGTGTATTGCTGCCTACACTCGAAAGGAAGGGCAGAGAGTGTCCGTTTCATACAAAAACCCTAAAAATCTCCCACTGGGCAGGTTGACCAGCGGTCCATCTTCCCAGGTCTAAAGCAATCACTGTGCCCTGCAAATGCCAGACTCGTTGGACTGGCCTGGATTTGTAGCCGCTCCTCCAGCAGGGAGCAGTATTGGTGCGGAGCACTCGGCCTGGCAGCAGGAGGGAGAGCGCCCCTCACGTGTGGTGCAAATACCAACAGTGCCCGATGGGAGAATTGCACCTGTCTACTTCATGTACTAACGTGCACAGTCTTTGTTCAGAGTTTGTGTCGCGGAGCGTGTCGATTCGGAGGCTCTCTCCAGTGGCTCTGCAGGAGAAGCTACGGCAAGACTGGAAGTCGTGGGCAGGCCCCCTCCCCGGAGATGGCTCCTCCCAGGGCTTCAACTGACTCCTAGCAAGTCCACTCGAAGCTGGAAGATTCCGCGTCCACTTGGGGTAGTCAGTGTGAATCCTTGTCTGCTCTTTGGTTGCCAGTAGCATGGAACAGTTTCTTCCATTAAGCATTTGGGTGCTTTATCAAAGATTATTCCCAATAATACATCACTGAGAGCCAGCTGTGGTGGTGCATGCCTGTAATACCAGCCACTCAGGAGGCTGAGGCAGGAGGATCCCAAGTACCAGGCCAGCCTGGACAATTTAGTGAGACCCTGTCTTACTAGGGTCAAGGGTGCAGCTCCATGGTACAGCCCTTGTCTGACATGTGCGAGGCCCTGGGCCAATCTTTGGTACTGCAAAAAAGCAAAACAAAACCAAAAACCCCCACAACAACCAAGCTTCACTTAGTTGTTTCTTCATTGAGTACAAAAAATGTGTTGCTTTTTAAAGAAAAAAAACCCAAGTTTTGATGATTGGGCCATGTGAACCACAGCTCAATCTCCTTAAAAATCCAAGTTCTTTATAGCTCCAACATTAAAAATCCTGCAATTTCATCCCTGGAGCAGGAGGTTCAGACAGGCAGGGAAACGCCACTAGGTCCAGTGCCAGTCACTACGGAAGTGGCTTTCATTTGATGACCGGCATCACAGAGAGATGTTGACATTACCGTTCAGTTCTAAGGGTTTCTTAATTTCCTTTTTTTGATTTCCTCTACGAATTATGGGTTATTTCTCAATATTAGTTAGTTTGCCAGACATTCAGTATTTTCATGGCCATCCTTTACTATTAAATTCTAATTTTACTGCATTCAGCTGAAGAACATGGTCAATACATTGTATACGATCTTGTTTCTTTGGAATGTATAGAGGTTTCTTTTATGGCCTAGCTTATGGTCTATTTTATAAAATATTCTTTCCAATGGACTCAAAAATGTGCTTAAAAAATGACATATTCTGGTTTTTGGCATATAGAGTTTTCTCTTTCTTGTTATACATGTACGCATATGTTCAAATATAATAAAGATATGTGATATAAATGTATTATGTGTACGCATACGTATGCATGCATCCTTTTACACATACGTCTATATAGCTTGAATGTATTATTGTATTTTTCAGATCTTTGCTGTTTTAATGTCCTTGCCCTATCAGTTCCCATGAAAGCTTGTTAAAATCTCTTCATTCATCTACGTTTGCACTCTCATGACTCATTGCTTGCTAAGTGTTGAGGCCAGAGACTGCGGCACACTAGCTTGCGTGTGGCTTTGCACGCTTTCCGAGAGGGGGTGTGGAGAGGAGGCAGTTTCTCTCCATGCCTCGGACACCTGGATGCAGTGGGTGGAGATGGGATGGCCAGAGGGCCACTGGTTGGTACACACCCATTTTCACCAACTCCTCACCCCAGCAAGCATTTGCAATGCCCTCAGATGCCAGTGGTCTGGGATTTCTGCAGCAAAGGAGGAGAGAGTAATTGTGCAAGGTCACTGAGGAAGAAGTAAGAGGAGAATTTAAGCTCTGTCTTCCAGCTGGCTTCTTTCTGCTACATCCAGCTGCTTCTACCAGTCCCGAACCATCAGTATCCCCACGACCACACCTAGACAACAGTCTTCAGCAAGGGTTTCTGCCCTTTGATGTTTCTGTTCTTTTGTGGATCTCTCTCTCTCTCTCCCTCTCTTTCTCTCTCTCTCTCTCTCTCTATCTCTCTCTCTCTCTCTCTCCTTTTGCAGTGTTGGTGATTGAATCCAGGGCCTCATGCATGCTGGGGAAATGCTATAATGCTATGCCCCCTACCTCTCCCTCTGTTTTTTAAATACTTTCTCCAAGGTTGTTTTTAGGGGGGAAGGAAATTTCAAACTGTACTGGTTTGCCATTTTGACAGGAATCAGAAAAGTCAGCCTTCAATCCAAAACCGAAAAAAAACCCGTTTGCTCTCCTCCCAGGCACCTGGGGAACTTGGCACTCCCGGCCGGGATGTATCTACCGCTTATTTTGCTGCCCAGTGGGCTCACGGTGCGTAATTCAGTGATTGCAACTTGATTGTCTTTGTGATTTTAAAGACTGAGGCATAATTCACATACCATGAAACCACTGCTTTTACAAAGTATACAATTCAGTGATGTCCAGCATATTCACAAAGTTGTACAGCCATCACTGAATTGCAGAAAATGTTCACCAACCCCCAAAGAAACCCTACTCTCATTTGCAATCACTCCCCGTTCCTCTCTGCCCCCACCTGTGGCAACCACTAATCCATATTCTGTCTCTATGGATTTGATTTGCCTATTCTGAGTATTTCATGTATATGAAATCAAATACTATGTGGCTTTTTGTGTCTGGCTTCTTACAATAATGTTTTCAAGGCTCATTCTTGTGGAAGCGTGAATTGGTGTTTCATTCTATTTTTTGAATAAATAACATTTTGTCGTATGAATACAGCACACGGGGTTTTTTGCATTTGGGGCTATTACGTTGTGTTGAATATTTGTGTACAGATTTTTGTGTGAACACAGTTTTTTCAGTTTTCTGGTATATGTATCTAGAAGTTGATTGCTGGATCCTATTGTAACTCTGTTTGGGGAACTGACAAATGGTTTTCCAAACTACTTTATCACTTTAGTTTCCATCAGAAATGTATCAGGATTCCAACTCTTTCGCATCCTTGACAACATGTATGTCTGACTTTTCGATGACAACCACCCTAGTGGACATGAAGTGATCTTATTGTGGTTTTGATTTACATTTCCCTGGTGACCAAGATGTCGAATATGTTTTTTATGTGCTCATTGGCCATTTGTGTATTTTCTTTGAAGAAATGTCCATTCAGATCCCCTGCCCTTTAAAAAGCATTGGGCTTTCTTTTTATTGTTGGGGTACTAGATACTTTTTGGGAAATGGTTTATAAATATTTTCTTCTGTTATCTGGATTGCCACTTTTTTGATAATGTGCTTTGATGCACAAAAGTATTTAATTTTGATGAAGTTGAAGTTATTTCTTCTTTTCTCTAGCTGGTTTTGCATTTATTATTACACGTGAAAGACCGTTGCCTACCCAAGGTCATGAGAATTTATTCCTATATTTTCTTCTATGAGTTTCATAGTTCTGACTTTTACTTTTTTAGGTACAGTGATATTTTGGTTCATGAACTTAATTCTTTCCATGATTCTGGTCAAATTTGTTTGCAACCAGAATTGTGGAATGAATTCTGTGACCAGAATCATGGTAATGTATTTGATTCATTTTGAGTTACATGTTATATAGGTGTGAGGGAGGGATCTAACTTCACTCTTTTGCATGTGGCTATCCAGTTTTTTCAGCACCCTTTGTTGAGCAGACTATTCTTTCCCTGTTGAATTGTCTTGGCACCCTTGTCACAAATCAATTGACAATAAATGTATGGATTTATTTCTGAACTTCAATTTTATTCCATTGATTTATGTCTGTCCTTATCCAATATCTCATTCTCTGTCTAAAAATTCTATCCATTTAAGATGTACAACATGATGTTTTGGTATACATGTACATAGTTATAGCCACTTAACATATCTATCATCTTGTATATTTCTGTGTGTGTGTTTGTGTTTATGCTCACATGTGGGTGTATGTGGTAAGAGCACCTCAAATCTACTCTCTTAGGAAACTTACAGTGTATAACACAATATTATTAGCTCTAATCCTCAGGGTATACATTAGATCTGTAGACTTGGTCATCCCACATAACTGCAACTTTGTACTCTTGATCTTCACCTCTCCGTTTCATCCTGCACCATAGAATACTATGGTTTAGATTTAGAATGTCACCCAAAACCTCATGAGTTAGGAGGTGGGACTTGGGGAAGGTGATCGGATCATGGAGGTGCTGTACTCTTTGGTGGACTGACCCCGTGATGAGTTAAAGATGCTGGGCACAGTTGGAAGAGGCGTGCCACTGGGGGGCGTTAATGCCTTTGGAGTGCGCATCTCCCTCCCTGGCTCCCTCTTTTTTTCTCTGCTTCCTGGCTGTCACGGGTTGAGCAGCTTTCTTCCGTCATGCCCTTCCACCATGCCACCTCTGCCTTGGAACCAGCCAACCATGGAGTGAAACCTCTGAAAACCATGAGCCAAAATAAACCTCTCCTTAAGTTTCTCGTGCCAAGTATTTTGTCCCAGTGACAGGAAAGCAACACCTGCTAGCTGCCTCTTGTAACCACTATTCAATTCTCTTTTTATGTATGTGACCTTTTAAGAAATTTGCATATAAGAGAGATCATGCAGTACTGTGCTTTCTGTGTTTGGCTTATTTCGCTTAGCCCACCGTTCCCCAGGGTCAGTACATTGTTGTGAAAGGCAAGATCTCCTGTTATTAAACAGCTGAGTGGTATTTCATCATCTGTGTGTATTGCAGATTCAGTCTTCTATCAGTGAGCACTAAAGTGGTTTCCAATACTGTGCTCCTGATTGTTATAGATTTTTAGTAAATTTTGAAATCAAGAAGTATGTGTTATGGCCTGGATTTGAGATGACTCACAAAAAACTTATATGTTTAGAGGATGGATTTTTGGAAAGTAGGTGATTGGATTAACAGGGAAGCAGCAGGTGGGATCCAGGTAAAAGGAAGGCATCATGGGGGTGTGACCTTGGGGACTACATGTGATCCCCAGCCCTATCTTTTCTGGCTGTTTCCCCCACTCTCTGCTTTCCAGGTGTCATGAGGAACAGCTTTGCTCTGCCACACCCTTACACCATGGTGCTTCTACCTCATCTCAGGCCCACAGTAATGAAACCAGCAAACCATGGACTGAAACCTCTGAAACCGTGAGTCAAAATAAACCTTTCTTCCTTAAGTTATCTCAGGTATTTTGTCACAGCCATGGAAAGCTGACACAAGAGTATTCTAACTCTGTACTCTTTAAAGATTTTTTTTAAAGTATTTTGAGCAGGTTGCATGAGTTATAATGATATGTTTCTTTTTATCCTTTTTAAATGTCTTCTAGAAGTTTTTAAATTATGCATATGGCTTGCTTCATAGTTTGGACAGAATAGGTGTGAGATAAGGCAGAAGCCAGCATTAAGCAATCTGGGTTGCACTACTTTGTATTCTCTTGGCCTTCCCAAGCTGTTTCACTTACTGTCACAAGTGACCTCAGAGAAAGCCGGGGTGACATACATTTTAGTTCAGGTATAGCGGGATGGGGCAGAGTAGAGAAAGACTATCATTATGTGACTTAGGCTCTTCCTTTCACTTGAATTATCTTCAGAAATGACCCTCTGCCCAATCCCAGCCTGACAACAGCCTCCAGAAGAATGGTGCATACTGATTGGCTTAATTCTGGTTGCTCCACCAATCACAGAACAGGGAGTGGGATGATGATGATTGGATTAGTCTTAATCCAGCTCCACCTCAGGACCAGACATCTTTTTGAGGAGAATATTTGAAGAAAACATGGCTTTTGTTAGAGGAGAGACAAATTCAATTCATCTTCAAATCCCTAGTGGCCAGCACAGAGCTGCTGATAATGGGCCAGGCCTGTTAATTAATGGCAGAGATGAAGGCAATGACAAGGCAGCCATAATTTATTTTCTTTTGTGGGCAGTAGTGCTGGCTCACACAGGGAAACTAGGCATTACGATGAGTGGTTTTACCATATCTTCTGGAACTTTTCAAGCCCAAGTGCTTGAAGAAATAGAATGGGCCAGGCATGGTGGTGCACACCTGTAATCCCAGAACTCTGGGAGGCTGAGGCAGAAGAATGAGAAGTTTGAGCCCAGCCAGGACAACTTGATGAGACCTTGTCTCAAAATAAAAAATAATAATAAAAAAGGGCTGGCGACGTAGCTTAGTGTGAAGGCCCTGGGTTCAATCCCTAGTACAAGAAAGGAAGGAAGGAAGGGAGGGCACGGGAGGAGGGAGGGAATGGCTCCTAATTCACCCAGCATCTACCACATAGACCCATACTTTATTGTCATATGATGATTTTTGAAATGCAGTAGTTAGTGGCAGCAGAACTTCCGGACCTTCTGCTGGTCTCCAAATCAGAAAATCCATATAATTTTTGACACCCTAGAGTGGAAGTCTGTATTCAGAAGGAAGCAGTAGAGGAGACTATCTCAGTGAGATGCCAGCTACCGTCACATAAATGACAATTGTTATGGTTTGGATCTTAACTGCCCCCTAGAGGCTCCGGTGTTGACAGCTGGCCCCCAGCCAGTGATGCTATTGGGAAGGAGTGGAAGCTTTGGGTGGAGGTGGGCCCTGGTGGGAGGGGGTGGGTCACTGGGCTGTGAGGGACCCCGGCCCCTCATCTCTCTCTTTGCTTCCATGATTATTACCTCACCAGAGGCTCAAACACCAAAAGCTCTGTAATATTTTGAGACAGGTTCTCACTAAGTCAGTAAGTTTTCCGGGCTGGTCTTGAACTTGCTATCCTCCTGCCTCAGCCTCCCAGAATGCTGGGATTATGGGGCCCGTGCCACTGCACCTGGCTGCTAGCCTCCTTTTATGTTGCTTATCTTGGGTATCTTATCACAGTGACAGAAAACTAGCACAATGATAACAGCTAAGATGTCTGTAAATCAGGCACCATGCAAGTGATTTGCATATACTATCTCATCTAATCCAATCTCCAAATCACAGCTAAAGCAATTGAAACCTAGTGAAAACTTGTAACTGACTTGGGGGGGGTCACATAACTGCCAATGGTGAAGCCAGACATAAAGTCACATTTAACTCAAGGATGCCTCCCCTCAAATGGCATGCTGTGTACTCGAGTCTCATCAGCAAAACAAGGATAACCGTAATGCGAGAGCTATCCAAATTAATATCTGCTTTATAAACAGTAAATGTCTATATAAATATCTGGAAGCTGTAATGATTGTAGGAGTCCTCTGTGGCTGGCTTCTTCAGCATCTCCTCCTGCCTTCATCAAGACTAATCTGAATCTTTCTGGAATCCCCCTCTTGAAGCTGTTTTTAGCCAGGTACATTAAGTAAGGTAGTGTTTATATATACAAGACATGCTAAATGCTTAAAAGTGCTATCAATTATTAGTGTTCTTGCTGCAATAGCAGCTATTACTGATATTTTAAATATGCATGTATCAATATTTGGAATTATTATTTATTTATACTTCAAGTAACAAACTTGAAGGCAGAGACTATAGCTAATCAGTCTCTCAGTATTTCGTGTGTATGTGTGTGTGTGTGAGTGAGTGTGTGTGTGTGTGCACTGGGGATCAAATCCAGGGCCTCACACAAGCTACACAAATGCTCTACTCCTGAGCTATATTCCCAGTCTCCAGTAACTGAATATCCTGAAGCTATTAATAGAACACTTTATTCATCACAGATTCTTTAGAATTACAATGTAAATTGTAATTTAGATTCATTGAATTACAATGTAAATAGTTTTTCAAAGTCATGCATCAAAATATAAACTGCCTTACTGAAACTAGTTAAGTATGGAAAAGTGACCGTAAGCTAAAATTAAAGTATGCTAATATTTTAATATGAGTAGTGTGATAACATTAAAAATAATGTTTTTATTATTTTAATACAATAGTACACACAGTAAGCATGCATATCCTATGATAAAATGAATACCTGGGTGAAACTGCAATGTATTAGTTACATATCAAATTTGCAAATAATAGCATAAAAGATGTGGCTCTAACCCACACAAGCAGTGACAACCTTCTTTAAGAAAAACCCACACTAGTATCAACAGTTAGTGCCCTAAGTCCTGAAGACCCTAACTTCTTCCTAAGTTTGTCTAAGTTTTGCTACTATGTGTTCAAATTTAATCCTGAAAGCAGACAAGACAGCACAATCAAGAGAACCAAGAGGGTAGGGCTCAAGGATCTTCGCTTTGTATCTTTTTTTTTAAAAAGAGTTTTACTTTAAAAGAGTGTTCTCTGTGAAATGCAGGGAGAAATTAGAATAGTGTAATACTTTCATCTATTTGTGTTACCTTGGCAAGATCATCTCAGCTTCAACCTTACTCTGGCTTCTGACTCTACACAAGATGAAAGGATATTCTTTAGTTTCTTATTTAAGGAGATGAAATGTTTACAATGCCCTGGACTCATAATCCCATTTCTCATTCATTCTACACGTGTGTTTGGGCACCTGCTATGGCAGATCAGAGGAGATAGGAATTCTATCCCTCTTTAGTGATCACCTTGCCATTTTGTGACAGACATGAGGATCAGTGCTTTATATACGTTGTCTCCTGCTGAGGCAAGTATTATTATTATTATACCTTTAGTATTATCATTGATATGTACTGAGGGCTAGTGGCCTGTCCAAGGTCACACAGTAGTAAGTGGTAGAAGTAGGATCCAAAGCCGGAACTAAGAGCAGAGTCCAAAGCTGACCCATGATGCTGGAGCACCTCTCAATATTACAGAAGTAAGACACAATCCCTCTCTCATGCTACTAGCTAATGACCTCCCGGGGCCAACGGGCATAGAACAAATAACAAGATGTGAGTACGATCACGAAGATGCTTTCAAAGAGTTATGGGTTACAGGACACAGAAGGAAAGCCTTCACCTGGGATGTCAGGGAAGGGTTCTTGAAGAAGGCAGGAAGTTGAACTGTGGAGGCTGAGGGTGATTTTAGAAAGCAGAGGGAAGGTGGTACATTCTGAAGAGCAATAATAGGACCAAAGTAATTCAAGTGCATGTGAACTTGAGGAGAGGTGTGAACTGAAACTGAGTATATCTGGACACGCAAGAAGCCAAGGGGAACAGAGAGGTGGGACAGATCTAGGAAGAGATCACAAGGTGCCCAGGAGAGCATCAGAGAAGGAGATGGCTTGAGATGTAAGGGAAGGGGTCTGGGAGGGACAGATTTCTGTACAAGGGGAACATAAGGATCTGGGTGTCTGCCTGAAGATTGGTTGCATCTGGAGTAGACAAAGCCTAAGAGCCAGAAGAGGATGCTCCATATCCTTTAAGGTCAAGGTCATGGGTCTAGACTCCTGTAGAAGATTCTAGATATGGTTAATCAGGTCCTTTAATATTTAAGCAAAAGCAGGACAAAATATCATTGTAAACATTTACAGAATTGACATGTTGGTATTCGTACCCAGCTTACTTTTCAAAATCAGACTAAATGAGGTTGAATAATTTGCCCAAATCCATTCATTCATTTGTCTCATAAGCAGCATTCAATGTATGCAGGGTGCTGTGACAGGTAGGAAAAGAGGGATGAACAGTCTTGGAGTCTGTTCTGGGTCATTAGCAGCTAGACGGAAAGTTCTAGATGCTGTCAAAGAACACTGAGGGGCTCTAGGAAGCGTAGGGAGTATAGAGATGGGAGAGACCTTCTCCTTACTGTGGGATGGGGAAGGACCGGGGAGTGGCTCCTAAAGAGGCAGGTGGGCTGGGCTCACAAGAGTGAAGGGGGTCTGGCCACGTGGACATGAAGGAGAGCGGCTTCCTAGGAGAGGGAAGTTAGGATGAGCCAGGGACACCAGTGTAGATGAAACCAAAAGGCGTGTGACTGTGACAGCGGGCAAGGCCTTGACTTCTGGGTGGAAGAGACTGTGCTTAATCAGCAGACTGTAAATCTTGAGCACATGAAGGTCAAGGTCTGCCTTGATTACGCTAAATCTCCCAACCCTTGCACACTATGCCATAAATGCATGCTGAATGAATGAATCTGGACTACCTGAACCACACACTGACACCTAGTTACTTTAGTGATTCAAGTACCAATTTTTTTTTTCACAATTCTGGCTCGATTCATCTAACAATTCATCTAATGAACACTGCAGTAAAAATAAAGGATTCAAGGTTGGAAGAAAACATCAGATTCTGTTCCTAGTAAAGACTTCACAGAAAAAAGTTTGTCCAAGAGAAAAATGATTTTTACCCTTGATGATGTTATGTCTGTATTCTTATTTTTGATCTTATTTATTTTTATATTATTTATTTATTTACTTACTTATTTTTTGAGACAGGGTCTCACTATGTAGTGTAGGCTGGCCTTAAACTCACTATGTAGCACAGCATGGCCTCAAACTCGCAGCAATCTTCCTGCCTCAGCCTCTTGGGTTCTGGGATTATAGGCATGCACCACCACGCCCAGCCTTATTTTTGCTTTTAGATGTCATTTCATTAAGAAGTTTTTGTCCAGTAAATGCGTGTGAGTGTGTGCCAGCTTGCACACAGGCACCTGCATACTAGAATATATTTTCCTCCAGAAATTTTGAAGTGCTTCAGTGGAAATATATTTCTTTCCATTTCATAAGAAAGATGCTTATAGTAAAAAAAAAATAGTTTGTTATAAAATAGTACTGAAGCAATTACAAAATGTCTCCTAGAGCTCATGTCAAGACTTGTCTGAATGCCATGCATTGATCTGCAAGTTAAAGACATGAAAATACGAAAAGATATATAAACATGATCGAGTGTGTATTTGCTTTAATGCATTTCTTTTTCTTTTTCATAAGAATAGTGTTCTGTCTTTTTCCCTCTCTGACTCGGGCTTGCTATATTGCCCAGCCTTTGCCTCCCCTGTAGTTACAGATGTTTCACAACATTTTTGTTTCGTTTTGTTTTGTTTTATTTGAGACAGGGTCTGCCTATGTTGCCCAGGATAGTTTCAAGCTCCTGCACTCAAGTCATCTTTCTGCTTCAGTTTCCAGAGTAGCTGGAACTGTAGGCATGTGTCACAGCACCTGTGTTTTTACTCAGAAATTCATGTCCGCAGAGAAGAAACAAAATGCAACCAAACCAATGATTTGGCAGCAGTATTTAGTACTGCCCTTTCAGTGAGAATATTAGAGATCTGTGAAAAGCTTTATCTGCAAACATGGCCTCTACTACAGAAACCCATGATATCAGGTGCCACTTCATAGTATTATTATATCCTTGTTGAGGTTCATTTTATGTTTCAGCTTGGAGGGTGTTTCAGGATAAGATTAATATTTAAATCAGTGAACTTTGGATAAAGCAGATCGCCCTCCCTAATATGGGTGGGCCTCTTCTTATCAGCTGAAGGCCTGAATAGAACAATAAACAACAGACGGAACTGGAATGCTGACTCTCCTGGAGCCTGCGTCTGCTGTCCTCACAGCAGATTTTGGACTTGCCAAGCTCCATAAACACAGGAGCCAATTTGTTAGAACAAATCAGTCCCTCTCGCTTGTATGTACATATATATATGTGTGTATATTTCCCTCTGATCCTGTTTCTCTGGAGAACGCTGACTTGTACAGTCTTGATGTTGTTGTAATGTTAGCTCTTTGCAGAATTGCTTCCTCTGGTCTCTGTTTTGCTGTTCTGCCCCAGCTTGGGGATATTATAAAAGACAAGTGGACTTTAATACTGTTTAGATCATAAGGACACTGTTGTATAAACTCCTGTTGTGCTCACTTCTTACTTTTTTCTGCTTTTCTTTGCTTTCCTTCCCATTGCTTCATGGCTTTTTGGCTCAGGTCAAGTGTAGTATCTTTACTTTCCTTCTCTATTTTTACCCTGCCATACTGTATGTATGGGTGGCAGCCATTACTATTTTATGAATGAGGTGAAATTGAAAAGCAAATGAACATATCACTCGTTCTTCTTTTATCATTAGCTCAGAAATCTTAGCAGAAAAGATTCAGTGAAGCCAGGTGTGGTGGTGTAATCCCAGCACTTGAGGCAGGAGGATTGCCATGAGTTCGAGGCCAGCCTGGGCTACACAGTGAGTTCAAGGCCAGCCTGAATTACAGATCTCGACTCTGTCTCAAAAAAAAAAAAAAAAAAAAAAAAAAAAAAAAAAAAAAAATTCAATGAAGCTAGAAAGGATTAAATCACCTTTACAATATTAACTAAACTCATGCATACCATTCTTATAATTATACTTCTGCTTTCAGAATTCTAACTCCTTATTAAAACATACATTTTTTATGGGTTTTTTTCCCCATTTTCAAGTCAACTCTTGTTCTATTATTCAGTAATATGCCAACTAAGGGGAAAAATGTGTGATACTCTTTTGAATTAAAAAGATTTTGGGCTGGGGATGTAGCTCAGTGGTAGAGTGCTTGCCTAGCAGGAAAGGGTTGCTATGTTCCATTCCTTCCAAAAGTTATAAGTGATAGTGTTGTTCTTTGATTCAGAATAGTGACTTTTATATGTAAATAACATATTAGGTATTTTGTATTAGATAAATACATTTCCTATTTCATACTAGACTTTGTATGATATATTTGCCTTTATTATGCATTTTATGAACATTCATATGCATAGTTTATATATTTCCATACATATGAGTTTGATCTTTTTATTTCTTAAATTATTATTATTATTTTTATTGTTGGTGTGTCTTTGTGTCTTTACATAATAATTACATTCATCTTGGGGAACTGGTACATATACATATTGCATCTTTTTTTTTTTGTACCGGGAATCAAACTCACGACCTTGCACTTGCCAGGCAGGCACTGTGCTGCTGAGCTATATCCCCGGCTCACATATTGCATCTTGATAATTTTTACTTCTTCTCAGTCCTCTTTCCCGCCTTCCTCAGATCCCCTTCCCATCTCCACAAAATCTACCTCCTTGTTTCCTACCATCTCTTTCATTTTTGCTCTTTAAATTGTTTATGTTTGGGATTTCTAATATAAGAGATCATGTGATATTTATCCTTCTATGTCTGGTTCATTTCACTTAGCAGTGTGAGCTCCAGATCTATCTTGAGTTTGGTTTTTGCCAGTGAAAGAACATCCCTATTTAACTACCAAGGTGGTCCGAATTCCACATTTCAAGAGGATACAATGTAAGTATTGAGTTATATAATACTGTGGTTTTCTTTGTTTTGCATTTCACCATATGTTCCCAGTAATAAAAGGTCATAGTATACAATTTTTACTTAAATAATTGTTAATTGTTAAAAAAATACCAGAAATTTAAAAAAAGAATGCTCATAAAATTTACTCTTCAGAGTATTTCTCATAATGTAAGAGATACCCTATTTCTAACTCATACTACCTCTCACTGTCAAATATTGCTGGTTCTAGTTTTCAACTATGAAACTGTCCTGGAGTAATTTATAGAAGTACAACTAGAATAATAAATTTTGAACTAGGAAGGATATTAGGGGGTTATTCTAGCTCCATAATTTTACAAATATAATATAAATCAGGCCCAGAGATGTTAGTTATCATTTTGTTTTGTTTTGTTTTTTGAGACAGGGTCTCGCTATGTAGTTCAGGCTGGCCTTGAACTCAGTATGTGGCCCAGGCTGGCCTGGAATTTACAGAGATCCTCCTGCCTCAGTCTCCCAAGTGCTGTGATTACAGGCATGTGCCACCATGCCCAGCTAGTTGTCATTATTAAGGTAATACAAATTCTTTTTTTTTTTTTTAATTTTTAAAATTTTAACTAGTACATGTTTGCAGTACATAATGATTACATTCATCATGGGAAATCCATACATGGACGTAATACATCTTAATTCTTTTTCCTTCCCCTTCCCCTCTCCTCCTTCTCCCCTCCATCCATTTCTTACACATTTGTGAATGTTCTCCCTGTTTCCTATTATCTATCATCTTTTATTTTGCTCTTTAATTTATTTATATTTTGGGTTTCTCATATAAGAGAAACCATCTGATATTTAAGCTTGTGTGTCTGATTTATTTCACTTAATGTTATTGTCTCAAGGTGTATCCATTTTCCTACAAATGAGTCAAATATATCCTTCTTTATGGCAGAGTAGTACTCCATCATGTATAAACGCCACATTTTCTTTATCCATTCATCTGTTGATAGACATTTAGACCACTTCCAAGATTTAGCTATTATGAGTTGTGCTGTTATTAACATGGGTATGCATGTATCACTATAATATGATGTCTTCAACTGTTTTGGGAAGATACTTAGAAGAGGAATAGCTGGGTCAAATTAAGGTCATATAAATTCCTTTTTTTTTTTTTTTTTGAGACAGGGTCTTGCTATGCAGTTCAGGCTGGCCTTGAACTCACTTTGTAGCCCAGGCTGGCCTCGAACTCATAGTGATCCTCCTGCCTCAGCCTCCCAAGTGCTGGGAATACAGGCGTGTACCACCATGCCTGGCCCATACATATTCTTAAAAGCCGAAACAAAACACCAAATAGGAGTTCAAAGACTGAATATTCTAAAAAGAAACACAGGAGTCAATTCTACACTTAAGTGCCATTTTTTTTTTTTTTTAATGTGGGTAAGGGGAACCGAACTCAGGACCTCACGCTTGCCAAGCAGGCCCTTATGCCGCTGAGCTATATCACCGGCCCTCAAGTGTCATTTATAATCTCACATAAAACACTAGTTCATTTCCTACTAAGACACTTTTTGCTTTTCTGTGGCTACTGTCATAATACTTCATCACAGTCAACTGCAAAAAGTGGTTGCGATACTGTGATTTGTGATGCCACATGGTGAATAAGTAATAATTCCTAAGAATGCCTATTGCTAATTTTAATCATGTCAGAAGAAGGAAAGTTTGAAAAGCATTGCCCAGGGCGGCTGCTTCCTCTTCTTTCATCTGCCTCTCTGAAAGTAGACATAATCCTGACTGACGTAAAATCACGTTAATGAGGCTTCAATCTTGCTAGTTCGTTTTTTTGACATTTGCTCTTGGAGTAGAATACATGAAAAGACTATGATTAATCTTCAGCTTTCCACAGTGCCATCATTATGCGTTGCATCAAGGAACACACCTGGAAAGGGGCAGAGTCTCTCTCTAGTCTGAATGGAGCCTGACTTGGTCGATGGTTTTAGATCAGGTAACTGCAGTCGGTGGAAGTGGAGCTTTGTCTTCTCCTTGCTAGGGGCTTTGGGTTGATTGTTTGGCATGCGGCCTTTTTGGCTTTGCTAAGCACAGTCCTTCAAGAGCTCATAAGGGAGCACCAGTTCACGTAAACAATGACCAGTAATAAAAGGAATTGGGGGAGAGGATGTAATATAAATAAATAATACTATAACACCCCTATTTCGACCAAATGTGAACAATATTTGCTTTAATCAACCTTGTCTCTCTTAATCATAATTTTATTTAATCACACAGTCATTTACTTCTTTTCTTTTTTTTTTTTTTTTGGTGCTGGGCTCGAACCCAGACTTTGCACATGCTAAGCATGTCCCCGATCCCTGAGCTGCATCCTTAGCAATTGCAATGTTATTGATTAGAATTCACGTACTTTCAGTGGATGAATCACTAGTTTTTGAGGGGAGGGGTACAAAAATCTTCACGGTAAAACATGATAATTTCCGACTATAAATTCTCATAATAAAAACTAAACACCAAAAACTTTTCAAAGGTACTTTTCATAGATACTTTCAGCTTTTCATACTTTAAAAAGAAACATGAGTGAAATTTACATTTGAAAACTGTTTATAAGCCAGAAATCAGTCCTCCCATACGTGATCAAATAATTTTCAACAAAGGTACCAAGATCATTCAGTGGGAAAAGACTGTCTTTTGGGTAAATGGTTTGGAAAAACTGGATATCTGCCTGCATACTCTAGATAGAAAAATCAACTCAAAAACCTAAACATAAAAGCTAAAAAAAAAAAAAAACCCAAAAACCAAAAAAAAAAAAAACCTCTTAATACTTTCTGATATTGGACTGGGCATTGATTTCTTGGTTATAACACCAAATCAAATCACAGACAACACAAAAAACAGAGACACTGGACCACACAAAAATTAAAATATGTGTATCAAAGCACAAAATCACAACATGGAAAGGTAATCCATGAAAAGGGAGAAGATATTTGTAAATTATATATCTTGTAAGTCATTAAGATCCTTAACAATAAAAAACCCAATAATTCAACAACAAACAGCTCAATTAAAATATGAGCAAGAGCCCCAAATATATGTATCTCCAAAGAAGACATACAAATGATTAACAAGCATATGAAAAGATGCCAATGTCACTGAACACTAGTGAAATAAAAATCAAAACCACTGTATCACTTCACACCCTTTTAGCATGGTGACTACAGAAAAAACAAATGTTGTTGAGGATGTAGGGAAGTACAAAGTTGTACAGTATTGGTGGAAATGTAAAAATGGTGGAGCCCCTATAGAAAAGAGTCTGATGGCTCCTCAAAAAATTAAAAATAGAATGACCATATGATCTAGCATTTTTCTTTTGGGTACAGACCCAAGAGAATTGAAAGCAGGGTTTCAAAGAGGTATCTGCCCATGTATGTTCATAACAGAAATATTATTAATAGTCAAAATGTTAGTAGCAACTGAAGGGTCCAGAAAAAGATGAGCAAAGAAACAAAATATATATGCAATAGATTGTTCAGCCTTAAAAATTAAAGATTAGACACACGCTACAACATAGATGAACCTTAGAGGTTTATGCTAAATTGAACAAGCCTGTCACTGAGAGATACATACTGTATGATTCTGCTTATGTGAGATACCTAGAGAAGTCAAATTCATAGAGGACGAAAGGGGAGTGGTGGTTGCCAGGGGCAGGAGGAGTGGGGAATGGAGAGCTGTTTAGTTTAATGGGCATATAGTTTCAGTTTTGTGCAATAAAGAGTTCTGGAGATAGATGGTGGTGATGGTTGTATAGTAATATGAGTGTGCTGAATGCCACTGAATTTACACCCTTAAACATGGTTTAGGGCTGGTGAGATGGCTCAGCGGCATAAGCGCCTGCCTGGCAAGCGCGAGGGCCCGAGTTCGATTCCTGGATCCCACATACGAAAAAAGGGCCGGTGATATCGCTCAGCGGCATGGGGACCTGCTGGCTTGCCAGGTCCTGAGGTCAACCCCCGGTACCTGCAAAAAACAAAAAAACAACAAAAAAAGAACATAACATGGTTTAGACTATAAAATTTCCATTAGACGTATTTCGCCACTTTTTTTTTTTTTTTTTTTAATGTGGTACTGGGGATTCAACCCAGGTCTTCACACATGCTAGGCAAGTGCTCGACCACTGAGCCATACTCCTAACCCCACAATTAAAAAAAAACAAAAAAACTCTTTTTAATCTTACATAAAAGATCAGTTTATTCCCTACTAAATATTTTATCATCTAGTAACTATAGCCATAGTGTTTCACCAGAGTGTATAAAGCACAAGTATTGATACACTACATAAACGGGCATACAATATATCTAAAATATTAAAATTTCATGAAGAGGAAAAGCAATTAAGGGAAAAATGAAAATGCTGATGGGTGGGGGAAATGATAGAAAAGGGAGAAATACTCATTTTCATTGATGAGTCTGTGCTCCATATTCCAACTGAGCAGAAAACTGTCTAAAGGAGAGAATGAAAAATCAAATGCAGTATAATCTACAGCAGGTTTGCGAACAGTTTTGGCATTTGGGGCTGAATAATCCTTTTCGTGCAAGGGGGTTCTTCTACACACAGTAGAATGTTTAGCAGCCTCCCTGGCCTCGACTCTCCAGAGGCCAGTAGAGTCTTCCACCCAGCGATGACAACGCAAACTGCCTTCAGTCACGTCAAAATGTCCCCTTAGGGGCAAAATCTCACCCGGGTTGAGTTATTGAAGGACAATTAGTTAGTTAGGCATAACTTGGACAATGGTTAGTTTTCTTTTTTTTTTTTTTTTTGTGGGTACCGGGGGGTCGACCTCAGGACCTCGCGCGCCTGCAGGTGCCCGTGCCGCTGAGCGATATCACCGGCCCTTTTCTCGTATGTGGGTTCCAGGAGTCGAACTCGAGCCCTCGCGCTTGCCAGGCAGGCGCTTATGCCGCTGAGCCATCTCACCGGCCCCAATGGTTAGTTTGCAAACAGGGGCTCATACAGCTTGGTTAAGCTGCATATGAACCCAGCTTAAGTGTCGCAGCCCTGGCAGCTATGGGCAGGGGTTGCATGGGCTGTGACACATGTATGGTTGCCTGAGGATGACCGCTGTGACAAAGGAAGGCCATGCCTTCTGACTTTGCCACTGAAGCTCTGGGAAAGAATTATGATGGTAATAGGGCTTAAATCCTTTGGGAGGGACGGAGGAGGGAACCACGGTCCAATTGGAAGAAAGTGAATCCAAAGCCTACGCCCTGAGTTCTTGCTTAGCTATGGATAATGTGCTTCTATTTCAGACACCATCTCTAAATTTAAAAAGAGAGTGCAACGTCTTTATTAATCAACAGTACTGACTGAGGGAAGACTTGTGCCTATTAGTGATCAGACAATGGCGATGTTAGATGGTAGTCTTCGCACATGGGGCTCAGAAGACGTTTGGGACTTAAGATGCATCCATGCAGGAGTTAGGCTGCAGTGGGGTAGAGCATATGGATTATGGATGATCGCTGATTGGGGTTATACTGGGATTCATAAAGAGAGGAAATTATGAATGTGGCCTCTCCTCCTACACGTGTTGGTTAGTGGTCCCTCCAAATTCATGTCTACCAGAGCTTTAGAAGGTGACCTTATTTGGAAATAGTGTCTTTGTAGATGTAATTAGTTAAGTTTAGGTCATGCTGGTTTAAGGTGCGCCTTAAATACAATGACTGGTATTCTTATAAGGTCACATGAAGACAGAGGCAGTTGAAGTGATGTATCTATAAGCCAGTGAACGCCAAGCCAAACACCAGAATCTCGGAGAGCGCCAAGGAACAGATTCCTCCTCAGCACCTCCAGAAGGGACCCACTCTGCCGAGACCTGCGGAACCACGAGAGAATACATTTCTGTTGTTTTAAGCCACTGCATTTGTGATACTGTACGTTGCTATGGCAGCCATGAGAAAGTAATACAACGAAGGAAGATTGCATGCAAAAGCTGGCTTCAAAGAGAGGGGAAAATCTGGATGTGAAGAGAAGGGTGACAGAGTGAATCCTGGCCACAAAGCATGGTGAAGAAAAGCAGCCCGGCATTTCCAGAACATGGGGTCTGACAACGTCTTTGCAGAATGGGGCCCCTTGGTAACAGATGATTTACATCTAGGAGAAGTGAGCCACGAGCGGGTAGGTAAGATGGGCCATCCTGTCTGCAGTCACCCCTCTGAAGTGACACACTACGGCATCCAATCAGGGAGGCATGCAAGCTTCCGTGCGTTACCACCTCCCGGCAGCCTGCGGGTTTCTCGACCTCATTTATCTTCTGTTCCTTCTCACACTGCTGCCATTTCCTGCTGAAAAATATTTTCACTTAATGTCTTTGTTGCCAACCTATATGTTTTATTCATGCTCTCCTGGTGGTGTATTAGTGAATTAATTTTGCCTTCAAGGAAGATGGAGACAAATTTCCCTTTGTATTCTTGGGCAGAAACTGTATCAGCTTTTAAGTTTGTCGAACTGGAGTTTCTGAAACAGGAGGGAATGCTGCTACTTAGGGACATCTGTATGGGAAAGGCTGAAGCTGTTATTTATTAATATGTTTTGTTCAAAAAATAAAGCGACATAAGAAGTACAATGGAAAAATCTAGTATCAGTGCTCTAGATTTTCTTATAGGATGAAAAAAAGTTATCTTTGGCACCATAAATTTGAATTGGTGCAATATCTTAGCATCTTGGAGTTGGTCTTCTTTCTCCTTTTCTTTCTTTCTTTCTCTTTTTTACAGATGGGATCTTACTACGTTAGCCAGGCTGGCCCCGGACTCTCGGGCTCAAGCAATCTTCCTGCGGCAGCCTTTGAGTAGCTGGGTCTAAACACGAATGTGCCAAGGCACCTGGCTTCTTTCTCTTTTTAAAAGTACTATTGAAAAACCAAGTGTGGGGAGCAAGTCCTCGCAGAGCATGCTGGGAGCATGAGGCTGCAGTTCTTGCCTCACTGCGCTTCCTCTAAGCTGCTTTCGTAAATCGACTCCTCCACTGAATCCTACATTCTCAGAGGGCAGGGGTGCTATCTCTGTCTCCAGTGCCCACAGCATCTCTGTGGGTAGGTATGAACAGTAGACGCACTGTGGACTTTGACACCAGACAAGTCCTTGCGTCTGCCTCTGGCGGCCACCAACTGCGTCTCTCAACACTGAATCTCAGCTTCAGCTTCTTCATTGGTAAACAGGAGCTGTCGGTGCCATCGTGAGAACTGTGAGAGGACATGGTATTAAGTACAGACTGAGCACCCCATACAGGTGACCCCCTTCCCCTTCTTATTAAATTTCACCACTGCTGACAATTGTCCGGATGTTTTGAGGATGCAGAAGTTTTCTCATGAAAGCGTGCAGCCCCAAAGTGCCTATTACACAATCAGATATATCTTTCGTCCCCAGAACGTCTATCTTTGAACGTCACTTGTTCCTCTCTAACGAGAACCCAGAGTACAAGTGGTTGCTGGTGTGGCTGCCCATATGTCATCCTTTGTTTGGGTAAGAGGTGGTGGAGGGACGCCAGGTGGGAAGGGTGAGGTGAAGAATCCTGGAAGAGACACTATCTTGTTGAAAACAGTTTGTAGCTGTGAAAAAAGGGACTCAGCTTTTTTAAAAAAGGTCAATAATGTGTTATCTAAACAAAAGATGAGTTTATTTTGATGCAGTTGCCCTTAGATATTGGGTCCTCTTCCTCTGACCATGCCTGGGTTTTTCTTTTCTTTTTTTGAGACAGGGTCTCACTATGCAGTTTAGGCTGAATTTGAACTCACAATGTAGCCCATGCTGGCCTTGAAGTTGTGGTGATCCTCCTGCCTCAGTCTCCCAAGTGCTGGGATTCCAGGTGTGCACCACCTCTGCCGACCAGCTCTGAGGTTTTAATAGATGCTCTTGCCTGACAGTCCAGGGAGAGTATTTAGAATGGCCTCTTTATACAATTACTAAAAAACAAAATACTTCCCAATACCTACCCCGAGTATTGAGTATCTTGGAGGAGGGCTGAGTGGAGGGCATGTGTGTAGTATGGTTGTCTGTACTGGCGCCTAGTCCAGTTCTCAGGTGTGTGTGTGCACACGTGCACACGTCAGTGCCAGGGATGAGGAGGTTGCTTACCAAGGACCTAAACTGTCCAGGTTCAAAACCTAGTTCTATAAATTAACTAGATAAGTTCTGTCACCCCTTCTGGCCTCAGTTTCCCCAGCTGACCATGAGGTTAATGCATATCTGACAGGGCTATCAGGAGAATGAAGTCCTCCATGTAAAACACCTAGAACAGAACCCGCGGAGAGTAAGTACTGTTACCATGCAGGGCGTTTTAAGTCTGCTTACATTCTCGTTGTATTATAGATTCTTTAATCTCAGTCATGAAATCTTTAATCTCTTCAGGAGCAATGCTGCAGGCATCCAGCTGCTCTGCTGGTCAGCAGTGCTGTGGTCCCAATTATAACCATATGCTGTCTTTTAAATACACAATGTCTGGTCCACAGCGTATTTTCTTTAATCCATCCAGAGAGCCAAGAAGAAGGGTCTCTTTTTATCCCCATTAAAAAATATCTATGTAGTGTTCACTACGTACTAGAACTGTTCTCGGTCATGGGATGTCATGGTCAATGAAGACCATGTCAGCGGTCATCTGTAAAGCCAGTGCCAGGCTAAGGTGTCAAACTGACCACCTGCTGTGCTAAGTGTACCTGTGCAGTGTCTCACTGTAGACAAAGAATACACTTTATGCTTCTATCCCCTCATACAGAAACAGCCTATGAGATGTGATGAAGATGTCTGGAATTCCTCCCCTTCTCTTTCTGGGATACATTTCACCATTTCAAAGAGGAAAAGGAGTAATATTTAGCATACCATTCTGATAAGCACTTGTTAAATTACACTGTATTCTTGATTATTGTCTGCTTTGATTAAATAGGTATAATATAAAAGATATAATTATTTACCCTGAGAAACAGCATGGGTTGGATAATTCAAACATGTTCAAGAAAAATACACACATGAAAAACACACAATGGCTGACTGGAGGGTGGTTTAGAAATGCTGAGAATATACTCAGGGAGACAGGCTAAAGAACAGTCCTCAAACAATCATGTCTTAATCCTCTGAATTTTCAAGTTACCTCATATAGAACGAGTTTCTGAAGATGTGACTGAGGGATGGGGAGGTTATGCTGATTATCTGGTGGCTCCTAAATGCAATCACATGTATTCTAAGAGAGGACAAAAGGAAATCTGACTATACACAGAGTAAAAGGTAATTTGAAGATGGAGCAGAAAGAGATTTGAAGATGTCGGCCTTGAATATTAGAGTGATGTGGCACAAGCCAAAGCATGTGACAGCCACTAGAGGCTGGAAGAGAGAAGGAAAAGCTCTCCTAAAACCTCCAGAACCTTCAGAGGGAGCATGGTTCCACTGACACCTTGGGTTTATCCCAGTAATGCCGATTTTGGATTTCTGGTCCCCACAATTGTAAAGGAATACATTTCTGTTGTTTTAAAATATGAAATTGCAATAGCAGCTCCAAGGAACTAATACATCCAAGTCATTTTAGAGGAATGCCAGGAAGGACAACCAGACTATTCTACCAATATTCTCTTGGCATGATGCTATCTAGTATATATTCTGGCTCGCCATGTCAGTTCTGACATGCACTCTATTGAGTGCCAGGTGCCACATAGCTTTTCTTTTTAAACGCTCTTTTTTATGTCAGTTTGGATGGTGGAAGGAATAGAGGAACCTCCCTGACGTTTCTTCTGCAGAAACCTCAGAAGATTCTGATGCATAGTTCAAGCTGAAAGGCATTAATCTATATAAGAGGTGTGTGATAGTTAACTGATAGTCAATTTGAGTAAGAAACGCCCAACTACATTGCATCAGCACAGTTCTAGGTACGGATAAAGGGATTTACTGAAAACAGAAGACGCACCATGGGTGTGAGTGCCAGCAACCAACAGGCTTGCCGCTTGAATGAAATAAAAGGGAAACGAAGAAGGCAGGCTCCAGTCTGTTTCTTTGGAGGATCTCCAGTCTTCACTTTCATCTTGGACGATGTCTCTTGGCTTCCAACTCGACTCTTCAGCCTCCAGCACAGTGCCTTCCGCCTTCTGGTACAGATGCTTTGCCCTCCTTATACGGACTCACACGGGACACGACCGTGAGCTCTAGGCCTTCTACTGGATCCTCTGCACTCTTCCACACCTGACTGTGTGGGTGGCCACTGCAAGCCAGTCTTGTAAATTCTTACATAGTTTTATATCTTGCATTAAATCTGTTTCTCTAGTAAGTACTGACTGATATAGGGTGTAAAAGTCTACTCTGTTTGCCTCACAAGACATCACAACACAGTACGTTAGTGACATACTCACACGCATTTTCCACATCTACAGTCTCTTTTCCTTGAATAGTGGGAGAAACAGCAAGCCTTTGAGGTTTGATTTCTTTTCTGTTTTTTTTTCCCCCCCTTAGGCTCTGTGCTGACATCGTCACTATTTAGGGCCTCCACAGTATTTATTCGGATGAAGTTATCTTCCTTTGTTCACCAGAACTGACCAAGTCATCAGCAACAACAGCATCACGCCTCTCCGATAAGATCATAACTCGATTCACGTCGATGCCACGTTTCCTTAACTGGAACCCTGGTGACAGAAATGAACCCATCCGGTCTTTTGACAGTTTCAGAGGCACATCTGTCCCTAATACACTGTCCATCCTTTGGATTGGGTCATTTCCACGGAGGGAGAAGGGCTAAGCCGCCCCCTGCGTTTAGAGTCCTCCCGGTTTCATTCTCGGGGGATGACTTCGTCTCGACGTGCTCACGGTTCTCGCCACATCTGTCCACCACAACCCCGGCCTTCGTCCCCCTCTCCGGCGTGGGCCTCCTCGCAGCTCGGTCCCGACGTCGCCGCCGCAGCCCGAGGCATCTCGGGCGCGGCCTCGTCCCCTCCGCAGGGCACCCGGGCCCGCGGCGGTGAGTCCCACCGGGCAAGGCCCTGCGCGGCCTCCGGGGCGGCAGCACCGCGCGCGGCGCTCGGCCTGTCCGAGGACGGGCACCCGGAGCTGCTCCTTTTGCGGCGAGGCTCGGCGGAAGGGCGCGCGCTTCTTCACCCGGCCCTCGGCGATGGGCCCCTGCTCCTCCTCCCGCGGGCGAGGCCCCGCTCCCCGGGGTGGCGCCGAGCTCCGCGGGCCCGACAGCGCGGTGGGCTCCGCCGCGGCCCGGGTCGCCGCCGCCCGACGTCACTTCCGACCGGGGCCAAGATGGCGGCGGCGCGGCGACGGCGGGCGGCGCGGCGGCGGCGGCTCTCGGCGCGCTGAGGCGCGGGTAAGAGCGGCGGGCGCGGGCGGGCTCCGGGCGGGCGCGGGAAGGCTGGCCCGCCCCGCGGAGGAGGGCGGTGGCGACGCCCGGACCGGTCGCCGCGGGGACGCCGGGCAGGCGGGCGCGCCCCCTCCGAGGTCTCGGGCGCGGGGCCCGCGGCGAAGTTCGGGGTTCGCCTTGTGGCGCGTGCGGCGAGGCCACCCGGGACCCCACGTGGGCTCGGGCCGTCCCGATTGCCAGGTCGCTGCGCTGTTCCCTTTTTTGTTCCCGCCGAGTGCGTCTCGCGCATTCGTAGTCTTAATTCGTCCTGTGTCCTGGGTCTTTGTGTCCCGAACAGTTTTTGTGTGATTGAAACCCGGAGCTCGTCTCCCTCGAGGTCTCCGTAGACCCACGGGTGTGTGTGTGTGTGTGTGTGTGTGTGTGTGTGCAACAGACGTGCGCTTCTGTCTAACGCTGTCTATGAACCTGTTTCTGACGGTGCCTAGTGAGACAGGAGGTAAACCTACAAGTCAGGGTTACTCCCCAACCCTGCGATTCCTCGCGATCCGCGGCCCACGCGTGAACACGGACCCCGGGCTTGCGACCGTGGGTCACGCTGCGAGCCGAGGAAACATCCCGCACTTAACCAGGAAGCCTCCTTCCCGGGGCCCACGCAGCTGGAGTTTGCCTTCCCGAGAGGCGAGTCCTGCGGGCCCCTCACTTGCATTTCGTGTTACCTTGAGGTTGTGGGTGTAATACATTTGACTCGTGGACCACCTTTTGCTGAATTCCTGTGACTTGTCCTTAGAGCCCTTTAATCAGACACTGAAGGGATCGTCCCTAGCACAGTTACTGTCCCCAAAGCACGGCTAAGATATATGTTAAAGTTTTTGTTAATGCCACGTTTATTGTTAAAAAAAAAAAAAAAAGAATGACTGCAACATTTAACAAGAAATAGAACCTTCCGGTGATTCTTTTGATTCTTTTATCTACGGTACTTCTTTTCACTTGTGTCCATGTATGTATTAAATGTTCTTAACATAAAATAAAATGTATGTACAGATAGTAAGGAGCAGGGACTGAGGGACATAATTGTGGTTTTTAGAATTAAAAAAAAATTAGGTCTCTGTTTTTGAGAAGGCA
Source organism: Erethizon dorsatum (assembly GCA_028451465.1). NCBI lineage: Eukaryota > Metazoa > Chordata > Mammalia > Rodentia > Erethizontidae > Erethizon > Erethizon dorsatum. The sequence goes on along the minus strand of CM051827.1, from coordinate 125,481,794 downwards.
CGCAGCGTGGTCACTCTTGAGGTTTTCTTAAAAACACTTTACTTGGCAGGATTCTTTTCCATATAGGATCTCAGTTTGCCTTGAGAAGACCTTTAAAGATCGTCTTATTAAACTCTCTCCTTTGAAGCTATACAAACGCAGATGAAAATCATAGTGGGAGGTAACACTCCCTTTGCATTTGCTGTTCTAGGGCTCTATTTACCAGACGCATCTTTTCTGGTTAGATTTAAATAATCTCGTACATTTAAGGTACTTACAGAAGTGCTGGGAACGTAATGGCAGTGCTCACTAAGTGTTTGCTTTTGTTGATTTTTTTTTTTTTTTTTTTTTTTTTTTTTTTTTTTTTTGTGGGTACCGGGGGGACGACCTCAGGACCTCACGCGCCAACAGGCACCCGTGCCGCTGAGCGATATCACCGGCCCCTTTTTCGTATGTGGGTTCCGGGAGTCGAACTCGGGCCTTCGCGCTTGCAAGGCAGGCGCTTAAGCCGCTGAGCCGTCTCACCGGCCCTGCTTTTGTTGATTTTGAAGATTTTTTTTTCATTGAAAAGTTGTTACATTTAGATTTGTTTTATCTTATTTTGTAGTCAGTGCTTGAAATAGTATGGCTTAAATTTGTAATAATGTATTAGTTTTTGTGAGTATGAAACATTCTAACTAGAACAGTTGGAAAACAGAGAAAAGCTTAAAGGGCGGCTAGATATTGATATAACCTTCTTCAGACTATTGTTAACATTTTGGCAGATCTTTTCCTTTCAGTCTCTCTTCTGTGTATTTATATTTTATACAGGATTGATATCATATTGTGTATATTGTCCTTCCTTATGTACTGTGAACATTTATCCATGCCATTAAATATTATTTGATACAATGTTTATTGACTAATACGTGGATGGGCCATAATTTATCAATCAACTCCGTATTGATCTGTAAGGTTTCTAAAACCTGAGAGTTTCTTTTAATTTGTTTGAAAGCTTTTTCTATTGTGAAATTTAAAGTACTGTAAATTACCTGAAAAATGTATATTCTGCTTTTTAGCCTGGCATTTTTCTGGCAAATACAATTTAAAAAAGTAACAGTTTCAGCTTCTTGTTTTGTCTTCTCAGCCGGATCTGTACAGTTTTTACATAGATCTGCACATGTATTTTTTTGACGATTATTTTACTTTAGATGTTTAATAATTCATGGTTCTGTTTCTCTAACCTACTGATCTCTTTTCAAGTCTCAGATCTGATTTACAGACCTTTTAGGTACTGTTAAATCAGTTCCCAGGATGGAAAGCACCTTAGGTTATTTGCTATTTTCACGTCTTCTGACTAGCTTTTCGTGTTATTTTTATTACCAATGCAGGAAAAGAAAACCCCAAAAAACTGAAACTGTGGTCTTCCACTTGAAAAATACATAGTGGGGAGTAAAAAAGGAGTAGATGGACACTTGGGGGAAAATTGTCTAACTCGCAGGGCTCTGGGTTGTTACAGAGAACTTCCAGCTTGTGGGAACGCTAGGTGACAATCATTGTGACCACTCCTGCTGACGGGTGTCCAGTGCATCACGGTTCGTGTGCTGCTTGTCAGCAGTGCTGTCACCCCGTGCAACATTTGGTTAGGGGCCTCCAGCAGTATTCTGCCTCTCCCCTTTGAGGTTAGGAGTTTCTAGTTAGATATGTAAAATTAGCACTGAAAGCGCCGCTTCGGTTCCATTGAAGCAGGACTTCTGAACCTCGCACTGTTGACACATGGGCCGGAAGGTTCCTTGTGGTGGTGGACCCTCTCATACACTATAGAGTGTTCAGCAGGTTCCCCACCGGTGAGTCACCAGTGGTACCTTCTCCCAGTTGTCACGAGCAGTAGACTCCAGACGCTACCGGATGTCCCCCGGGTGGGGGACAGTGTTGTGGGATTCTCAACCACTGCCTTAAAGCAAGACTCCTTTGACCAGATGGTTGACTCATCGAAGCAGTTTATCATGTTTCAAAGAACTGTAAGTATAGATGGTATGGTTTATACCTTAAAGCCAGGGAATGGACTTCCTGTTCCGTCCAAATTCCTTCCAGCTTTTGTTTTTGTGACTTCATTAAATGGTCCTTTTTAGGAGTTTAGCATTGGCATCCTTTTGTGCCAAGAGCTAAAACAATATGAAGTATTTTGGAGATTATGAAGGAGTTTTCATGACATGGGATCTGCATTCCCAGTATGCAGATTAGATTATTATGAAATTTAAATAAATTTGCATAGAGTCGATGCATGGTGAATAATTTAAGCACGTGGTCCATTATGCTGAATAGCACAGAAATAACTGTCTTTTCTCCTAGAAAATGAGACTTGGTGAGGCAGTCTTTTGAAGATTGATGGTAGAAGCCAAACTATAGTTTTTCTAAAGTCTTTTTCTTTTTTTAACAGCCAGTTTGGGGTTATGCCCAGAAATGATGAATTTGTCCTAAGGAAAGAAGGTTTACTTTTGAAGTGCTTACCTAACTTTAACTTAATACATTTTAATTTGAAGATAGCTAACTGATCTTCATGGTGTCATTAATGCACCTTCCCCTGGGGGAGAAAATGTTGCTAAATCTTTATAATTTTTCTCAGTATAGGTAATATAGATTGAATTTTGTTGTGGAAGAAGTAATCTTTGGTCAGAATGCACTGATAAACATATGAAAAGAGATCTGCCGTTGGAGCCACGTTTGGTATTGGGTGGTTTTCTGAATTACGCAATATCTGCACAGTTCGACGGGAATGAATGCATGTCATGTAAATATTCTTTCTTAAAGAGAATGTCTTTCATTACCCACCACACCTCCTTGAAGCATGAATTAGAGTTATTGTGTGTAGTAAATCTGGTTCATTTGGAGTGAAATATACTTATAATATTTTTCTTAGTACTGTATAGTATTTATTCTTAGAGTCTTGGTTCATGTCATACCTATACTGTGTTCCCATTTATTAGACCTTTGGAACATGCAATAAAGAAAGTTTCACTGAGTACTTACATATTTTTCAGCCATTTTGGTGAAAAGAATATTTTATAGCTCTTGCAATAAATCATATGTTATGTTTTGCTTTGAAAGAGCTGCATTAACTTCTTGGTACAGCTTGTCTGAAGTATGTAAAACTACGTGCAACTGTTAGTTTGATTACAGGGGGCAGCCAGTGCGGAAATTGGCAAAACCCACACATTTCATATGTGCTCCTATGTAGTTTTTCTCATCCAAATTTGAAAAGAATTGTGAGACTCACCAAACCCAGATACGCGTCAGTATGAATCCTGTGCCTTTCCCAGGCCTTCGTTAAGATAATGTAAGTGAGCATATTGGAGTACCAGTGTAAAGGCGACAAAAGATTTCTTACTCTGAGGCTTATCTTAGCGACTTTGCCATGATTTCTAGAAGTCCTAGTTTGAGGGTACACCTGCAAATAGTTTTCAAAAACAGTGCTCGTGGGATAAATGTGGACTCTTTAATTGTGAAGCTCTGTTACCCAGCACTTGTTAGAAGGCGTGGCGCAGTCCGTCGTCTGTTTAAGAATCTGTGCTGTACGAGTGCGACTTGTAGTAATTTAATGGAGCCCACTCAGGGTGCAGAATGATGGAGCTGTGGTGGGTAGGATAGGTCACTTGTCCCCTCTCACTTCTTCCTTCCTTTATTTATGTATTGTTTGGTACTGGGGGTTTTACTCAGGAAATGTTGAGCTGCATCCCGAGCTATTTTTTTATTTTTATTTTTATTTTGTTTTGAGACATGTTCTCACTAAGTTGCCTAGGCTTTGCTTGAATTTGTGATCCTCCTAACTTGGCTCCACCATGTCGTGCCTGGCACCACTTTCTGTTTGTAAATTGGGGACAATCATTACTTCTCATTCACTGGGATTTTTTTTTTTTTTTTTGTGGGTACCGGGGCTCGAACTCAGGACCTCGCACGCCAGCAGGCGCCCGTGCCGCTGAGCGATATCACCGGCTCTTTTTTTGTATGTGGGTACTGGGATTTGAACTCAGCACCTCGTGCTTGCCAAGCAGGCGCTTATGCTGCTGAGCTATCTCACTGGCCCTCACTGGGATTTTTTGAGTGGAACAGGTAAAGAATATACAAGCAACTTAAGACAGTTTAAGTTTTTGAAAAACACTAATATTTACCTTAGATATTTTTTCCTAGCATGGCACAGTTATTGTAGAGGAAACTCTTCCAGGTTATATCTTGAGTTCTAAGGCACTTTGACCTTACTGTGTTCCCAACTGGATGTAGTGAAAGGGCTGACTGGCTTTCTCGTCCCTTCCATGCTTTCCACAAAGTGAAATCTTACATCTTCTATCTCTGGATATTTTTCCCATGGTAGTTTCCTTTCTAGTTCCCTTGGGACTGAAGACTTCTGAATCTCCATCCCTAGCCTTGACATTGGTCTACGTGGGGACCGGTTTCCCATTTGACTGATGTATCTTTCCATGGGAATGTTTGGCTTCTCCTCAGAGTCTCCAAAACAGAGCTCACCACTTTCCACTTAAATCCCATGCCCGCCCCTGACTGCTTTTTTTAGGATTCAAATCCTCTCTCTCAGTTGTATCTCTCCTTTTGGACCCATCCTCACCATCTCTTCACCTCCTGTTCACTTAGCTAACACATTCTGCCCAGCCTTTTTCTGAGGCACGGGTCATTTTTTGTTTCCTTCCAGCCATTGCCTGTGGTCCAACCCTAACCGCTTATTAGCTTGGATTCCTACCCAGCCTGCCTAGCCCCGTCTTTCTGGCTGTCTACTTGCACCTACTTCCCTGCTCTTTGCTGTCCTCCTGATCACTCCTCAGTGTTACACCTCGTTTTGTTGATGGTGCTTCCTTCGGCAGAAGCTCCTCGTCACTCACACGTGGCGAAGGCTGACTGTCCTGCACCTGGCCTGGGTTCTCCTTTTCCGTAGTTCCTCTTCTGTCTTTCACTGAAGACCTTCAGGGCTTTGGGAGTAGGTTGGGGGGTGGGTTAAAAACTCCTCACACAATATCTGGGGGGCCCTGCCCACAATGTCAAGTTCAGATTTAGCTTGAAACTCAAAGTTCCCTGGAACCGTCCCTGTCTGTTCTGTTCTGGCTCTGTGTAGGTTCTCTCCCCGAGGCGCACTGTTTTGCTGACCACAGCAGACAAGGATCAAGAGACTTTCACTGTTGTTGTCTTGCAGTACTGAGGATTGAAACCAGGGTGTTTCAGCCCTGAATCCAATCTCTAGCCCTATCCTATCCTGTCCTATCCTATCATCTGTCCACCCACCCACCCATTACCATCTGTCTGTCTGTCTGTCTGTCGATCTGTCTATCTATCGATCTATTATCTATCAGAACTGGGCATTGAACACAGGGCCTTCACACTGAACTGCATCCCCAGCCCGTTTTGTTTTGTTTAAATTTTATTTTGAGACAGGATCTCACTAAATCACTAAGTTGCCTGGGCTGAACTCAAACTTGGATCCTCCTGCCTCAGCCTCTCAGAATATTGGTGTACCACCACAGCCAACTCTTCTCCAGCTTTTTCTATTTTGAGACAAGCTCTCCCATGTTACCTAGGCTGGCCTTGAGCTTGCTGTCCTCTTGCTTTAGCCTCCTGAGTAGCTGGAATTATGGACATGTGCCCCTATGCCTCACCTCATGTTTTTTTTTTAATACTCATAAGTGGTTGGGCATTTATTTTCACCTTGGAACAAGAATTCCAAATAATTTATTTTTAACAAATATATTTTCCTTTAAACAATAATAACTCATGTAAGTCCAAGGGCTTCTGAAACTGTAAACAGTAGGTATTGCTATTTTTTATTTATTTATTTTTTTGTGGGTACCGGGGGTCGACCTCAGGACCTCGCGCGCCAGCAGGCGCCCGTGCCGCTGAGCGATATCACCGGCCTGTTCTTCGTATGTGGGTTCTGGGAGTTGAACTCTGGCCCTCGCACTTACCAGGCAGGCGCTTACGCCGCTGAGCCATCTCACCGGCCCTTGCTATTATTTTTTAAAGCTCTTGGGAACAGAAGTAGTTACTAGGATGACCAGACTACTGCTTGGAGAGTCTTCAGGTAAGAAAGGGTGCTCGGGTGCAGGACCAAGCACATCCATGTTGCTGTAGCTTTCTTCACTTTTCAGGAAAATCTCAGGTTTTTTTCAGCCTTCCTGAATCTTTCAATTTTCAAATTTTAGTCACAAAAAATAATATCGGCATTGACAACTTGGTTGAAAAACAGTTACTCAAAGGAGTCAGCTGAACATTCATTTTGGGGTGGCAAATGGTATGTATCTTGCTTTAGAAATTTTGTTTGAAGCTTGGCATTTGAGTACTAGTAAAGAATTGACGTAAGTTTTCTTTTATAATAATTTAAGGTTTTTACACATCTAACATACAGAAAGTGTCAGAAAAGTATCTTTTTATTGAAACTTCTTTATTTTTATACTGTTTTGCAGACCACACGGTCCTTAGTTGGTCACACTGTACTTTTGCTGGGGGTGGGGGGAGTTGTAATAACCTTGAACCTGCGGGGCCGTTCTCATCAGAGACCATAATCAGAGAGCGCTGCCCCCACCTTTTCATGTTGATTTTTACATCTCTATTTCTTGGCAATTAGTCCTGAAAGTAAGGAAAGGAAATTAACATTTTAATTCAAGGGTGTTTTGATAGGATGGAGTTATCTCATCCAGGAAAATTGAAAATGATTATTTTGTTCTTCTTACCACGGGGAAGAATATCCTACTGTTAGAGTGAGCAGTAATATATTTTAATTTCTTTAGAGAAACTGGATATTTTTAACTTGGGAAGCAGAGAGAATTATTATAGAAACCCTAAGCAAAGCCTGAGATTTGCGATGTAATAAATTCCATGTTCAGTGCAATATAACATAAGTATATAAATTTAATCAAAAGAATGACAGAGAGCACATATTAATAGTTGTCTATAGCATCAATTAGGTAAATGATAACACTTGCCATTGATTTATTTCTAAGCTTAGCTCTTTATTAGTGGATGCTTGGGGCAGGGTTTTTTTTTTTTTGTGGGTACCAGGGGTTGACCTCAGGACCTCGCGTGCCAGCAGGTGCCCGTGCCACTGAGCGATATCACCAGCCCTTTTCTCGTATGTAGGTTCTGGGAGTCGAACTCAGGACCTCGCGCTTGCCAGGCAGGCGCTTATGCTGCTGAGCCATCTCACCAGCCCTCTGGGGCAGGTTTTGTTTTGTTTTTGTTTTTATTTTTGTGGTTCTGGGGATCAAATTGTAGGGCCTTGCTCGTGTTAGGCAAGTGCTATCCCACTGAGCTGATTCCTAGCCCAGGAGCAGTATGTTTTACAAAAATTTCCTTTAATCCTTTCCTACCCCCCTCCCCCCAATAAAGGAAGAGATATTTTGGTAGGGAAAAAAACCCCTGGGCACCACAGTCTAAATGTGGAGTTATACTACTTCCCTACTATACTAGCTGGCCTCTTATTTGACATTTTAATAGGGTGTTGTTAATTGCTCAAGGCCCATTGGAGCCGGAGGGCTGTTGACCTCAGCGCTCTATAACTTACACATTTTAAACAGAGCTCTAATCAGTCCTGCTTTCTCATTTGAGCTCTACGGCTCTGAAGCCTTTGAGAATAGCAGACCTTCCGTTTTTCTAACCTGTTGCAGGGAAACTGTTGTCAGTGTCAGTCTCCTACCTGGAGTCAGCCTGCTGAACGCCACCTTCTTCCTTCTCCAGGTTTGTGCCTGGACGCGCTCTGCTCTGTGCCTTCGGGGAATCAGACCCTGGGTGGTTGTCTTGGTGTTCCAGGCCACATTAAGGGAACCGATTGACTGAGATGGGAGAAGTTATGGTTCGTTCGTGAACATCCCCTTCCCGTGTCTGTCCTGTACCTTTGCAGGCATAGCAACTCCTTTCAGTGGTCTCCTGCCTTACCACTGTCTTTGGCCCTGGGTGGACGTCACTCCAGGGCTTGGGAAGCACCAGCCTTTTGCCACATACTCTTTCCCTCTGCTTTAGTCCGCCCAGTGTTTGCTGAGTTCCCGGAATGGGTGTCGTCTCTTTCTCATCCCCATCCCTCCAGGCACCCAGTCTCTTATTCTTAAAGTGATAAACCTTTTAGTTTTGACTTCTTATTTTGGTTTATTTAATTTGATACATAGCCTGCATTTTCTTTTTTTTGTGTGTGGGTACCAGGGGGTCGACCTCAGGACCTCGCGCGCCAACAGGCACCCGTGCCGCTGAGCGATATCACCGGCCCCTTTTTCGTATGTGGGTTCCGGGAGTCGAACTCGGGCCCTCGCACTTGCAAGGCAGGCGCTTACGCCGCTGAGCCGTCTCACCGGCCCCTGGCCTGCATTTTCAAAGGAAAGGTGGTGCTGTATTTTTTAGTGTGAAACTAGATGAAATTATTAAACTCATGAAATTATATTTTGGACTTAGCACATTCCTAGGCAGATTCGATATTTGTGCGTTTGCTTAATCTAACAAGTGGGCACTACATGTTTTCATGTTGATATATAAAGTTTGAAGGAAAGAAATATGATCAATAATTTTCTGTGACAACAAGTACTTAATAGTGCTTATAAGTTAATAAAACTGTTTTTGAGAAGTTGGCATGGTTCAGCTATTTTTATTTTTATAGAAGTTTTGAGATTGCAAAAATCTTTTGGTCAGAGTAAGTTAAAATCAGTGTTAGAGGGCTGGTGAGATAGCTCAGCGGCATAAGCACCTGCCTGGCAAGCGTGAGGTCCTGAATTCGACCTCCGGTACCCACCAAAAAAAAAAAAAAAAAAAAAAAAAAATCAGTGTTAGACACTGAAAACCTGCTAAAAGCTTAATCATCTCCCTCTTTGCTATGAGTACTACTTTATGTAGTAATTAGTTTTAGAATAATTTTCTTATTGTGACCATAAACTTTCTGAGTCATCTTTCACAAAGTGGCATATTGAAACCTTTTTCTTATACCTAGTCCTTGTTTTCATGTCATTTTTGATCTTTTAAATTCAATATAACCATACTAGTTTTCTTATTTCTGCTTTACTCTTTGCCTATAAGCTTCCTAAGTCTTACAGAGTTAGTGTTTTCTGATTCTTAATGTTACAATGTGGGTTTTGTAATTTAAGAAAATAATTATAAGAAATTAGTATCAGTGACCTCTAAGTGACTATTGCAAAGCTAATTACAGTGTTTTCCAAATATCCACAAAAGATATAAACTGATCCTAAAGAATAATTGTGAAATCAGTGACTTATAGGTGACAGTGTAAATCAAATCAAATATTAAGTATTTTCCTAATTCTTCTCCTTTCCCCTAGACCTAAACCAAGCTTAAAGAATCTATTGCTTTTTCTTTGCCCTTCATGTAACTTTATAGATTTAACAAATCTGCAAACATGTGTGAAGACAGTTTAGCCGTGTTATATGTGTTTTGTTAGTGCTAACTCATGTCTGTCTTTAGATTAATCTGCTTTATTAGAGGATTGCTGAGGGAGATATAGGACTGGGTATATCTATCCAGTGTATGTTTTCTGCTTCTTCCAGGATTGATCAATATCCATAAGGTAGAACAGGAGGGATACAAAGACATGTATCCCACAGCAACAATATCGTTTAGCCAGACATGGAAATCCACAAGAGAAACTAAGGCATAAGCCACTGTCACAAAAGTCCTGGACTTCGTAAGTTTTTCAGTATCTAAAATTAGAAAGCCAGAGGCACTTTATTCTTTTTTTTTTTTTTTTTAAAGGAAGAAAAAACAAAACAAATCAAAAAAAGAACAAATTTTCAAAACAACATAATATGAGGGTAACAATGGTCAATGCATTACGTATTATTATCTTTAAGTTAGTTATTCAGGATACCAGACATTAGCATTCAATTGTCCAAACATTATTGGCTCAAACCTTACTCTTCAATGAACTAAGTAAAATTGGTAGTGTATCTGTCTTAACCATCTTATATATATATACAATTTTTTTTCCCTTTCCCTTCTTTCTTTTCCCTATTCCAGTCTCTCTTTCTTATTGACAGTTTCTTTTTGATTCACCGTGTCTATTGTACATTTTGGATCTTATTTACTCTTTCAGTTTCTCATACTAGAGAGACAATACGATGCTTACACATGTGCGTCTGGTTTTTTTCACTTATGAGTATTTTCTCTAGTTGCATCCATTTACCTATAAAAGTCTCCAGTTTATCCTTCTTTATGGCTGAATAGTACTCCATTGTATAAAAATACCACATCTTTCTTATCCATTCCTCAGTTGATGGGCATTTGGGTTGTTTCCAAGATCTGGCTATTACAAATTGTGCTGCTATAAACATGGGTGCACATATATCACTGTGGTACGATGTTTTTAATTCTTCTGGGAAGATGCCCAGAAGGGGAATAGCTGGGTCAAATGGGACCTCCAACCCTAGTTTTTTGAGGAATCTCCACACTGACTTCCACAGTGGCTGTACCAGTCGACACTCCCACCAACAGTGAAGAAGGTTCCTTTTTCCCCACAGCCCCTCCAGCATTTGTTATTAGTTGATTTCTTTATAGTAGCCATTCTTTCTGGGGTGAGATGGTATCTCAGTGTTGTTTTAATTTGCATCTCTCGAATGACTAGTGATGTTGCACATTTTTTTGTATATTTATTTGCCATTAGTATTTCTTCATCTGAGAAATGTATATTCATCTCAGATGCCCATTTTTGGAGTGGGTCTTTAAATTTGGGAGGTCTGATTTTTTTGAGTTCTTTATATGTTCTCGATAGTAATTCTTTGTCTGAGGAACAGCTGGCAAACATTTTTTCCCACGTTGTGGGTTGTCTCTTCACTCTGTTGGTGGTTTCTCTTGCTGTACAAAAGCTTTTTAATAAGATGAGATCCCAGTTATTGATTCTTTGGGATAGTTCCCATGCGGTTGAGTTTTTATTCATAAAGTCTTTGCCTACACCAATGTCTTCAAGGGATTTACCTATCCTACCTTCCAGCAGATTTAATGTTTCTGTTTTAATATTTAGGTCTCTGATCCATTTTGAATTTAGTTTAGTGCATGGTGAAAGATATGGGTCTAGTTTTAATCTTCGGCATGTGTAGAGCCAGTTTTTCCAGCACCATTTATTAAAGAGGCTATCTTTCTTCCACTGAATGTGTTTGGCACCTTTGTCAAAGATAAGGTGGCTTAGTATGTCTGGGGTTGTTTCAGCATCTTCTAATCTGTTCCATTGATCTTCAGGTCTGTTTTTTTGCCAGTACCACACTGTTTTTATCACAGTAGCTTTATAGTATAATTTCAAGTTGGGGATTGTGATGCCCCCTGCCTTGCCTTTGTTGCCCAGAATTGCCTTTGCTATTCTAGGTCTCTTCTGATTCCAAATGAATTTTAGGATTGTTTTCTCTAATTCTGTGAGATATGCTGTTGGAATTTTGATTGGAATTGCATTAAATCTGTATAACAATTTTGGAAGTATGGCCATTTTCACTATATTGGTTCTTCCTATCCAGGAGCAAGGGATATCTTTCCATTTTCTGATATCCTCTTCAATCTCCTTTTTCAGAGTACTGTAGTTTTCAGTGTAGAGGTCTTTTACATCCTTTGTGAGGTTGATTCCTAGGTATTTCATTTTTTTTGGATGTTATTGTGAAAGGTATTGTTTCCCTAATTTCTCTTTCAGTAAGTTTGTTATTTGTGTACAGGAAGGCTATTGACTTTTGAGTATTGACTTTGTATCCAGCTACACTACTGAATTTGCTTATTAAATGTAGCAGTTTTTTAGTGGAGTTTTTGGGGTCTTCTGTGTAGAGTATCATGTCATCTGCAAATAATGATAAATTAACTTCTTCCTTTCCAATCATTATTCCCTTTATTTCTTTCTCTTGTCTAATTGCTCTGGCTAAAGTTTCCAGAACTATGTTGAATAAGAGTGGGGACAGTGGATATCCTTGTCTTGTTCCTGATTTTAGAGGGAAGGCTTTCAGTTTTTGGCCATTTAGTATAATATTGGCTGTTGGTTTGTCATAGATAGCTTTTACCAGGTTGAGATAAAGACCCTCTATTCCAATTTTCTGTAGGGTTTTTATCATGAAAAGGTGCTGGACTTTGTCAAAAGCTTTTTCTGCATCTATTGAGATGATCATGTGATTTTTGTCTTTGGTTCTGTTAATATGGTGTATTACATTGATTGATTTACGTATGTTGAACCATCCCTGCATCCCAGGGATGAATCCAACTTGGTCATGGTGTATAATCTTCTTGATGATTTGCTGCATTCTGTTTGCCAGCATCTTATTGAGGATTTTTGCATCTATGTTCATTAGGGAGATTGGCCTGTAGTTCTCTTTCTTAGTTGGGTCCTTCTCTGGTTTTGGTATCAGGGTAATGCTTGCTTCCAGGAATGAATTTGGGAGTATTGCTTCCCTTTCAATTTCATTAAAAAGTTTGAGAAGTACTGGCGTTAGGTCTTCTCTAAATTTCTTGTAGAATTCGGCAGTGAATCCATCAGGGCCTGGGCTTTTCTTTGTTGGGAGGTTTTTAATTACATCTTCAATTTCATTGGTTGATATTGGTTTATTTAGGATTTTTAAATCTTCTTAATTCAGCTTTGGTAATTCATATGAATCTAGGAATCTGTCCATTTCTTCTGCATTTTCCATCTTAGTAGAATATAGATTTTTAAAATAGGTATAGATGATCTTCTGGATTTCTGCAGGGTCCATCGTGATATCACCCTTTTCATTTTCAATTGCATGGATTTGAGTCTTTTCTTTTTTTAATAAGGTTGGATAAGGGTTTGTCAATCTTATTTATTCTTTCAAAGAACCAACTTTTTGCTTCATTGATTCCTTGTATTGTTTTTTTAGTCTCCAATACATTAATTTCTGCTCTGATCTTTATAATTTCCTCCCTTGTACGGGCTTTTGGCTTAACCTGCTCTTCTTTTTCTAGAAGTTCGAGGTTCGCCATTAAGTTGTTTATTTGCGCTTGCTCTATTTTCCTAATATAAGTATTTAATGCTATACATTTCCCTCTTAGGGCTGCTTTCATTGTATCCCATAAGTTCCAGTATGTTGTACTGTCATTATCATTCAGTTGTAGAAATTGTCTAATTTCTTCTTTAATTTCATCTGTGACCCATTGGTTGTTCAGGAGGGTGCTATTTAATTTCCGTGTGTTTAGGGAGTTTTTGTGATTTCTTTTGCCATTGATTTCCAATTTCATTGCACTATGGTCTGATAATATGCATGGGATAATTTCAATTCCTTTGCATTTACTTAAGCAGGTTTTATGAGCTAGTATGTGGTCTATTTTGGAGAATGTCCCATGGCACTTTATTCTTTAGCTTTAAAATATTTTTGATAGGATGGTTAAGGTTGCATTGGTATGTCTGGAAGGATTTCTAGCGCTAATAGGGTTGATCATTAAATTTCTCACATTTGACAAAACTTTGACCTCAAGGTAGTCGTTAGTCAAATTTTTAACTGATTTGACATTAGTTAGGTGGTGTGTAAAAGTGGTGCTATTGGAGTCAATGCCGAACGTGAACATTATGTAGGTTTGCCGTGGGGCTTCCAAGGGGTTTTGAGCAGGGCTGGAGGAATCTTAAGGAAGTTACTCCTAAACAGTGTTTGTGGAGTCTGGGGTTGGTTTAGAATACACAGTTTCATATCTGATTGCAGCTAGTGAGATGATTACTGAATTTCAGAAATTCTCAGCTCTGAAGTCAGTGTCAGACTTGCAATGTTTTTACTATTGTAAAATATTTTAGATATATAATTTGACCATACTGCATGCCAAGAGGGAGAGAGAGAAAGAATGAGAGTGTGGTTTTCAGCAACTGGGGGTAGAAGTGGTGGAAAGGTGGTCTCCCACACAGGTACATTGAGTGAAGTTTTAGAAAAGGTGTTAGGATCACACTTTTCTCTAGAAAGAAATTCAATGAGTGCATTCCTATTGGACTAAGAGGGAACAGAATAGAGTAGAAAGTCATAGAAGATTTTTAATCATGTAACAATCTGAATTATACCTTTTTTAATTTAGAAAAAGTTGCCATTTATTCAGGTAATAAACAATAAAATGCTTTAAGTACTGTACCGTTTTAGCTGCCGAATATCAGATGTCAGGATAGGTCAGTATTTCAAATTGTGCCTATGAGCTAGCAACTGGAAAGGGTGAGAAAAGAAGAGGAAAAAATTATTAAGAAAGGAAAAACAAATGAAAAGCAGATGGAAAGAAGACAGCTGCTCCATCCTCCCAGTCCCTTAGGATAAAGACCTCCGGGCCATCCTTGACTGACTGTCTTTCTTCACCCCTAATTCAGCAGCTAAATTTGGGGGCTCTATTTTTTCTTTTTTCCTTTCCCTTTCCCCTTTCCCTTCCCTTCCCTTCTTTTCCCTCCCTCCCTCCCTTCCTCCCAGAATCCAGTCACTTCTCTTTCTTCTGCCACCTGGGCCAAGTTAGCATCCTCTGTCGCCTACACTGGGCATTTGCTGTGCCATCACCGCCTGCACATTGTCCCCACCTCTGTACAGGAGGCTTCCCACTCACACTTAGGCTTTCCCTCAAAGCTCCTCCCCAAACCTCCCAGGCTTACATCTTCTCTCCTTCCTGGCGGTAGGAGATGGCTCCTCAGGCTTCTCTCACCAGATTGTTGGTTTGGTGGTTGTAGAGCTAGACACAGAGATTGTAATCCCTCTCTTCCTCTTCTTAACTCTTTATTTTTTTTCTAAATCACGCATAGTATGTGTTTTGTGTTTTGTGTTTTGTGTATTTGTGCATTGCATGTCCCCTCCCCTAGAGGGCAGTGATCTTCCCTGATTTCACTGCTCCAGAGCGTTTTTGATGCGTAGTAAGGGCTCAGGGTAGACCCGAGTCAGGGTGGGTGAGGGAAGACTCTGTCTTACAGAACGAAGTGTTCCATAATCAAAAATATAAGTGTTCCATTCTAGAATCAGACATATAGCCAGTTAAGATCCTTAAACTAAATTGTTGTCATTTTGTCCTTTGACAATATGAAATGCTCAGAACTGGACACAGTCCAATCTGTAGTGACAGAAAGCAGATATACATTTTCTTTCCTAGTACCTGGTTTCTTTTCATGCTGAAGAAAATGTCCTAAAATTGATTGTGGTGATGGTTGCACAACTCTGTAAATACAGTAAGTATTCAAGTTGCACATTTAAAATAAGTCAAGTTGTGTGGTATATGAATATCTCAGTGAAACTTAAAACAAACAAAAAAGAAAAAAAAAAACCAGACAAGAATGAAATGTAGTTAAGAAATGATAGAAACCAGAATTATGGGACTTTGGCCAGGTTGTCTTGACCTTCTTGAATCTGTCTTGTCAGTTGATGCTAGGACTTACCTTAGTGAAGACTATTGCGCTAATTATGTGGAGGCCTTACGGTGCCTGCTGGCCCTTGAAAGAAGTTTCATACATGATAATGGTGAGAACATGACTCTCATGAGAAGGAAAAGACAACCAAGGGAAATGGCCAGCATTGTTGCTCCATTCAAACATCTCTCATTAAAATATTTGCATTTGTTAAGTTTTTGTCTGTTTCTCAAAGAGCAAGTGGGGCCAAAGTGCATAAACCTACCTGTGAAAGCTCAGGAAGACAAGTGAAACCCTTAACACGTGATTCACCTGAGGCATAAGCTGTCGCATTGGACCACCCAGTGGAACTGATGGTAGTCAGTGGCATTTATGGTTGAGGGGGTTAGGTATGCATGTTTTAGAGGCCATGAACCTCATCACTGTTTTACTTCCAAATGGACATTTTTAACATGATAACAATCTCAAGTCTCCTACAGCAGGATGGGTTATATTCAATATGTGATGTGTGTACTACGGAAGGACCTGTTAAATATCTGTGAGAAAGATGCACATTGTTATACTTTAAAAGAAGGGACATTGTGTTGTGAGTCACCCTTTTATGGATGTTTTATTTACCGAGTATTTAATTACTAGGCATATACATTGGTTTGGATGATGCTGATCTCTCTTAACAAGATACATTTTTAGGGAGTACATTCCTAGTGCCTTTTACAAAAAAAAAAATAGTTCAGATGACCAGACCATAATTGAAATGTAGTGCCTTTGCCTGGTAAAAGTGATCAGGTGAGTGTGGTTAACAGCTGGAGAAAAGAGAAAAAGTCAACTCTCCTCGCAAACTGGGGTAAAATGTAAAATGCAAAACAATATTCTTTGTGACAGTGGGCAGGCAGTGTACTCTTCGGTGAGAAGCATGCCATTATATTACAAATTCCTTGGGTTATTAACAGTTAGAACAGAAAGTTACAGTGTAAGCAGAGTCTTGTGGGCCAGGAAGGGAAGAGAAGTTATTATAAATAAATGCCTGAAGAAACAGAATTACACTTAATGGTGTGTATATGTGTCCATATACTGGAAGCGTTTAGAACATTACCGTGGAAGTTGTACTTAAAGTGGCATAATTTTCATGTATTATGAATGACATCAAATGGCTTTTAAGGCATACACTGCAGAAAGGACCATCTGCATAATTATTTAGAAAATAAGTACAGCCGTGCATCGCTTAATGGCTGCGTGTGTTCTGAGAAATGCGTCATTAGGCAGTGTTGTCACTGTGTGAACATCATAAATGTACTGACACAACATTGCTAAGATAGCTGCAATGTCTCGAGGCAGAATAGTCTTATGGGGCCACTGTCATGTATGTGGTCCGTCACTGACTGAAACATTGTTGTGTGTTACATGACTATGTAATTGTGTTCACAAGAAAATATTTCATTGTCTTATTCTCACATACTAATAACATGTTGAACACAGAATTTTAAAGGAATAATCGTAGCTTTTTCTAAACCTCTTTTATTAAAGCATTTGCATTTTATTGCACATTTTTTGTTCTTTTCCTCAAAGATAATTTACCATAGCCAATGTTAGTAAATTTGCATTTCTACTTCAGGAACTTGAAAAACAGTAATGTAATGTGCTCTAATTGTGTTTGCATGCAACACACTGTTACAAGCAAAAGAAGGACACTTGCTTTGCATAATAACTTACTCCTCAGTGCTTTGTGTTTCTCACTGTTAACAAAGCTAATTTATTTTTAGGAGTGATGCAATTCCAAAGCAGAAATTTGATGTCATTCTCATGAGTCTGCTTTCAATTGTACAGTACAATGAAGCCCTAGTAAGGATTAGTAAGAAATCTATTTTATTGTGGATAATAAATTTGAGAAGTAAGCTGTCAGCGTAGATTGAAGTTGATCTGGCATGGAGTTGCTTTATGAATAGCCCTTTGAGCAAACTCTGCAGTTCTGTGTGTGGTTTTAAATCACTGTAAATATGTAGGCAGGTACATATTACAATTGTCTGTTTTTCTTTTTAGGGTTCATGTAATCAAAGAAGTTTCTTTGTTGTGTGTATCTTTACAGAACACAACAGGAATTGAAAATGAATCAGGTGAGTTTAAAAATAAAAATTTATACAAATACATAACCTAGATGTTAGACGAGCTCTTGATTTTAAAGACAGTAACACACACATTCATTCTGCTCAGATTTTCATTTTCGTTTCTTAACACCATTTATTAGTTCATTGCTTTCACAGTGTGCATTTGTTAATGCAGTGGAATGTGCATTGCTTTGTCGTGGGTTGGCATTTCTGTGGGTCCTTGAGTGGAGGGCTCATTCTTAGGGACTTTACTTCAGACTTTCTTTTTTTACCTCTTCCCTGCCACAATCTTGTGTAAGCTTTTGGTCTTTGTTTTGAAGTTTAGTCAGTTTTCATTTTTAACACTTCTTATTTTATAATTTCCATTGATTCAAAAGAAAAGATCGGAAGTTATTTTCAGATACTGCAACTGGTCAAACCCAAACTTTAAGTATTTTTGTCCTTGAAAATCCTTTTCAGGGGCCAGTGAGATAGCTCAGCGGCATAAGCGCCTGCTTGGCAAGTGCGAGGTCCTGAGTTCAACTCCCAGAACCCACGTACGAAAAAAGGGCTGGTGATATCGCTCAGCGGCATGGGTGCCTGCTGGTGCGCGAGGTCCTGAGTTCAACCCTCGGTACCCACCAAAAAAAAAAAAAAAAAAAGAAAAAGAAAATCCTTTTCATAGAATAAAGAGGGCAGGTACTGAAATGTAGTATGTATTTCTCTTTACAGATGGGTGTGGGATTACTTGGAGGTAACTGTTCTGCTATGCATATGTCTGTAACCTCAAAGGTATTCTGATAAGTAGAATCAGTTGTGTGGATTTCATTTATTCTAGAATAGCATTCTTATTTTCCCAATATCATTTCACTTGCAGTTAAAGAAATTCATGGGCGTCAGAAACGTTCTCTTTTAAAAATCTTCGTAAACAATTATTTTAAAATATGAAGAACAAAATCTAAACATGTGAAGTATGTAATATATTTTAGTTCTTAGCTTAAAACTCTCAGACTTGAAAATATTTTGTATGCCTGTCCTCTGGAACATTAGACACCTTTTTATCATTTCCAGGTGCTTCTACATAGAGATCACAGGTCATTTCATTAGGTGGCAAAGTTTAATAAATCCAGTCCCATATTGCATTGAGAGATGTGAAATTCTTGGAATGGATTCTTTTGATTTCTTTTCATTACTTTCTTTATCAGAAATATGTTTATTTTAATACAGAGGACTATACATCATAAAAAATGAATCTGGCGAACACATGGGGCGTATGGTTTCTATTATTTTAAAGCTTGGAGATTTACTGACATGCTTTTGATGGCAGATTATTTTTGAAATGGTGAAGGGGGAGGGAAAAAGAGCAGAGTAGATTTTCAGTTGTTGTCTGTCAAAGTTATATGAATGTATGTCATAGGTTTCATTTACTTTCCTATTTTAAGATTGGCTCTTTAACGTGAACCTGGTTACCTAAAGAAACTTGTTTTTCTACTGGCTGGGGACCATTGTTAAAGGAGTCTTGATTCTGGTTAAGAATGATGGTGAATATTTCCAAAGTGGAATCTAAACCTAGACTTTGTTCCTGTCGCATCGCTGTTCACTGATCCTTTATTTGAAGTGCCTCCAGCTTTAACCTTAGGTTTAATTATGCCTTAATTCTTATACCCTGTTGGGCTAGTCATGCTTTTAGTGTGTTTGGACTTTTTTTGATGCCTTGCAGTTTTGCTTTAATGTTCTATTTATATCAAATAAACTGGTATTTAAGGCTGCATGCCATTCAAAAGAGTTGTAGCAATACCCATTTCTCTTCTTGGCTCTTTTGCAGTTTCATTTTGCTTTTGACAAACTTTAATATCAGATCTGTAGAGGGCTGCCTTTGATGCCAAATGCCAAAATATCATTGGAAAAGTATCCTCTTATGTTTCTAGTGGTTAGCACATTTCTGATTTGGGTATAATTTAAGTAGTCTGGTACTTTTGAAAGTTTTATTTGGATTACAAAAATTGTCCACTTTTTGTGACTAAAATTTTCAGCATTTTTATATATTTATATTTAAATTTCATTATTGGAAGAATTTATTTGCATGCTATTGAGAACTAATTATTATGTCATAGCCCAAAAGTATTTTTCAACAATGGTTCCGGTAATTTTTTTTTTTTTTTTGTGGGTACCAGGGGTCGACCTCAGGACCTCGTGCTCCAGCAGGCGCCCGTGCTGCTGAGCGATATCACCAGCCCTTTTTTCGTATGTGGGTTTCGTATGTGGGAGTCAAACTCGGGCCCTCACGCTTGCCAAGCAGGTGCTTACGCTGCTGAGCCATCTCACTGGCCCGGTCCTGGTAATTTTTAAAAATTAAGAATTATTCAGGATAGTTTATCTTGTGCTTGTGTTTATCTTCACATTTTCAGCTGCTGAAAATGATCAATAAATCCATTAAAAACTTCAAAATGACTACACAAAAGATTTAGGTATTGAAAATATTTGAATTTGAATGAGATTGGCTTTTAATTAAAATCCCAATGGTTATTTTATGGTTGGAATGTTCTCTTTGGGACCTGGTTGGCACTGCTTTGATGAGTTTTAGCTGTCAGATCTGTCCCATAATGGGCAAGGTCTCTACGACAGCAGCACCGAAGCGTTTCTTCCACCTGTACCTGCCACTGAGGTTTGGGGGCTGTGAGCGCACCGTATTGCTTGAAAGCGATTCCCTTAGAAGAAATGGTGGAGTCTGATGCTTGCCGGTATCGCAAGCATGGTCCCTTAAAGTGGCTTTCTGAACTGGTAGGCTTAGTTGTGTCTAGTGTTTCAAGTCCTTCCTGGCAGGGTAGCTCTCCAGGCTCCCTCTGAGCCCAGCTCTGAGGCTCCACAAGGCCTCCGGAGCAACTGTTCTGTGTCGTTTTCCCTGCCCTCTGTTCTTTACTCTGTACTGGCCCCTTCGTGCACCTCTGTCATTTCAGTGTAGAGCCGGTTAGCTTTGCCTGTGAGTCCATGTTCCTTCTCAGTGAGCCCCTGCCCAGCTGGCAGGAGAAGGAGCAATCACTGTGTTTCCTCTTCCTCCGTTTTCTCTTCTCTCCATTTTCAGATCTTAGATATCCTTTATTCTTTAAGAGTCCACACTCATCCTGATATCGTTGCTCAGTTTACTGTGGGGCTGTGTCCTGATAAATGCATTATAAAGTCAAAAACTGTTAAGCCAGACCATCCTGAGTTAGGGGGCGTCTACATTTAACTTTTGAGATACTCTATTGTATTCCTAGATTGATTTAGTGACGTAATGCACGTAGGCTCATAGTATCTTAGAGTAGATTCACTAGTCTTTAATACCACTTGGTATCTATTGAGTGCCTAACAAACACAGCAGGCACACTGTTACACAGACACTACTCTTATTAATTCAGTCTTCGTGACCAACTTTTGTGGATAAAGATATCAAGGCCCAGAGATTTGGCTGTAGCTTGCACTTGGTCACTGCAGTAGTAAATGAAAGAGCTCTGATACCAAACAGACTCAACTTGTCAGTTTCCAAAGCCCAGGTTCTTGGTCACCATGCCGTACTTCTCTATCAGTCAGACTAAGCTATAAAAGTTAAGAAGCAGCTCCAAAAATCTCAGGGGTTTAACATGGTAGTTGTTTATTTCTTGTTTTTGTTACACATCCAGTGTGGATCATATGGGGCTCTGCTGTTGTAGTCACTCAAAAACCAAAAATGATGGCGGCTTTGTCTTAATAAATGACACTTTCGTTTGTATTAATTAGCCACAGTCAGGCTAGCATATTGAAGTTAAAACTTGGTTGGGGAGCAGTGCAGTCCCCTCAGATACCTGGTAGCAGAGGAGAACTGCAATATTTGAGGACAATCATGATAATTCATTACAGCTGCCTTGATTACTAATTTACTGAGTCATACTTGGGTTTCTTTCCCTAAGAATCTTTGTGTAACTCTTTGCTATTAATACTTGAAATTATTAATAATTATAATTGAGCATCTCTACATCCTGGTCAGTAATCTGTGATATTGCCACTAAACAGCAACAGGGCAATTTAGCCTTTCAAGCTGATTTTAAAATTAGTAGAATAACGAAAGATGCTTTAGTTACTCAGTGCTGTGGATCCGACCCTGAGGGTTGTGAAAGCCATCCCCTCTGCCCTGTCCTCAGCTCTCCTGAGGTTTCATTCATTCCCCGCCCCCTGCACAGACTGCCTCCCAGCGTGTTGTGCGGACTGCAGTGATGTAGGCAGGCAGGGCTCAGCAGTTTCCATGCTCCTAGAGGGGGCAAGGCCAGACGCAGTAGCAGAGTGCTCCGAACACCTTGAAGCAAGCCTGTGATGCGGAGCGGCTAGGTGAGGGGGAGCAGGCTGTCTGGGTTGCATGCTCAGAGAAGGCTGATCTGAGGAGGTGACTGATGGTAGAAGCAACACTCGGGTTGTAGCCGGCAACCAGGGGTAGGAAGTCCCTAGGAAAGAGAATCCTAGGCAGAGTGAGCACACATGAAATGCTGAGGTCCTAAGGTGGGAATGAGCTTGGTTCAAGAAACAGGGCAACCCAGGGGCTGGAGCTTAGCCCTGTCAGAGACTTTGGGATAAGATGACGTTGGTGTGAGAGGCAAGGAGTGGGTTTCTAGGGACATGAGGCCATCGGAAGGCATTTCTGTTTTATGGTAAGTATAGCTGGGAAGCGCTGGACAGTGACATAACCTGATTCCATTTTGAGACTGTCACTCGTACTGAGCATGGGGCAAGAATGTGGTAATAGGCTTGTTCATTACTGGAATTAACCATATTTTCGGACACTTTCTTTAGTCGG
The DNA here is from genome assembly GCA_028451465.1 of Erethizon dorsatum. NCBI lineage: Eukaryota > Metazoa > Chordata > Mammalia > Rodentia > Erethizontidae > Erethizon > Erethizon dorsatum. Next base: position 125,459,635 of record CM051827.1, on the reverse strand, counting down.
ACAACTCAGTGGACCTGCAAGCTTTTGGAGAGAGTAGTTTTTAATATTTCTGAACTCATTTGATTGCTGTCTTTTTCAAAGGTGGTGTTTAAAACCTTTTTGTTCCAGGGGCCGGTGAGATAGCTCAGTGGCATAAGCACCTGCTTGGCAAGCGCAAGGTCCTGAGTTCGACTCCCGGTATCCACATACGAAAAATGGGCCAGTGATATTGCTCAGCGGCACGGGCGCCTACTGGCGCACGAGGTCCTGAGGTTGACCCCTGGTATCCACAAAAAAAAAAAACCCTTTTTGTTCCATGTGTCCATCTTTTTATTGTTACTGCAGTCATACTCATTCCTCGGTGCAATTTGTTATTTCAGTAAACTGAAACGTGTTTGATTTTTCTCCCCCATTGTTTGCCCAGGAATAGTGGCTTAGAGTCTGTTTGCAAATTTAAACAAGAGTTTTTTTTTTTTTTATAGGATTTTATAGTATTTTAATACCCCATGATTCTTGGAATGTTTTTTTGCTTGTAACAATTACTGTGGTGATCATTACTAGCCTATTGTGGCAGTAATCTATCTGTATGTTAGCATGAATATACTATAAAGTGTTCTTAATATTAAATGTTATTGAAGTGAATGTCTTCTATCACCCACTGCTCTCACCCTTCAGTGTTAATTTTGATCAAATTGATCTTAAGAAACTAGGTGCTATAATTAAATAGATTAAGACTGATATGCAGTAGTTTTTGGTCTTTGTTTATATGAATGTAAATAAATACTAGTACAACTTGCTTATTCTTATATTTTTTAAAACTAAAGCATTAGTGCATTTTACCACATGAGGTGGTACGTGCAGCCCATGTATGGCAGTCAGTGCCAAGGCAGTGCTGCACAGCAGGGCTCCCTTGCCAGTGGCAGGGGGCATCTGTCCATGGAAGTGGAGAGAGGGCTGCTTGGAGGGAGTAGGAGGCTGGTTCTGAGGCCATGTAGCTGGGAGCAGAGCTGGTGGGGAGGGGTAAGTGGTCAGAAGTCAGGGGGAGGGGCTTCTGAAGGTTTCAAGTAGGGGAATGTTTGAGATGGGTTAAAAAATAAATCTTAATTAAAATTTATTTTCTATTACATTGGTATTTTTGTCCTTTAAGCTGTTGTCTTGGTGTACTGAAGTTTCATTTAGCACAAATTGAAGATGAGTATGTAGGATTTATCTACTTACTGAACTTTAAAAAATAAAAATCAAACCGGCGGTGGTGCACCCATCTGTAATGCCAGCACTTGAGAGACTAAGGCAGGAGGATCCTCACAAGTTCAAGGCCAGCCTAGGCTATATAGTTCAAGGTTAGAATGAACTATATAACGAGACCCTGTCTCAAAAAACCCAAATAAATAAAAAATAAATAAGTAAACTCTGAAGTGTAATTTGTGTATGGTGAAATTTACCCATTTTAAGTGTCTACTATACTTGACAAATGTCTAGACTTCTGTAACTACTACCATGGTCAAGTAACAGGGCATGTCCATTACCCCCAAAAGTTCCTTTAGCCTTTTAGTTCTCCCCCACCCTAGATAACTCCTGATCTGCATTCTGTCCCCATAGATGGGTTTTTCCAGTCTAGAGTTTCGTAGAAGTGGAATCATACCATATGTGTGCTTTTGTGTTTGTCTTCTGTTGATCAGCAGACTGTTTGAGACTCATTCATGTCGTTCCCTGCATAAGTGGTATATTCCTTCTACAGGAGAAATTTTGGGAAGACTATCTGACCATACACCTATTTCTAAAGGCTTGATAAACCCTGGGATGGCTTTCTAGCTTTCATTTTAGTTATCTTTCCCCTTTTCTAATCCTAAAAATATACACGGCACAAAAATTGTTTTAGCATATACCAATTTTTGACTTAAAAAAAAGATTTTCAAGTAAGATGCTCCCTATCTCTTATGACTTAAGTCTCAATTAATAAATGCATAGTTTAAGAAATTAACATTTTGAATAACAATAGCACTTAAATCTCATTTTAAATAATATTCTACTAGATAAATTAGCAATTTTTTTTGAGGTTGGGAAAGTTTGATTGGAAATAAAGAGAAGGAGAAAAGGAGAAGGAGAATAGGTCCTGTATTTCCAGGAGGGATCCCAAATGGGGTGGCCCTAAATTAGCAATTTTTATAAAATCTAGGACATCCTCTTTCTGAATGAATACATTGGATTATTTCTGAAATTTGAAGAAGTAATTAACAAATTGTATAGCACTTTCTTTTTTTTTTATGTGGGTTCCGGGAGTCGAACTCAGGACCTTGCGCTTGCCAGGCAGGCGCTTATGCTGCTGAGCTATCTCACCAGCCTGCATACCACTTTCTTAAACAACTGGAAGGAACTTGTGGCAAGAAGGCCAGCTTTCTGTGTTGTTGTTATTAATATGGTGGTAGAAAAGATTATGGACAGTTTAGCTTTGTCTCCCTGCCGCAGTTGTTTGTCTGACCGTCCACCTTCAGTTCTGCCTGAGCCACTCCGCCTTGGATTGGTCGCCTCACATCTTGGTCTTGTCTGTTAAGTAGGGATGGCTGTGCTGTTGCAGCTAGTAAGGAAGTTAGACATGAAGCACTCAGGCTGGTTCCTGGCACAGCAGACACTGTTATTATTATGTATTTTCACCAGTCAGTAACCACGTTCCGATTCTACCACATACAGTGCCTTCTGTTCATTATTACTATTCGCATTTGGCCCCAGATATTGCTTGTTTGAACTATTATAATTATTAATAATAAATTATTAATAATAATTAGATATTATTATCTAGTTGATTGGCTTGCTGATAGCTTCTCTCCCCGTTGAACCGTTCTTCACAGGCCTCAGTTTTGCACTTATATGACACAGAACTGATGGTATAGGAAATCAGAAAAGGAGCAGTCGTGGTGGGATGTTTGGAATGTCTTCACAATAAGCGGGGACTTGAACTTAACTTGGAAGGATGTAGAAGATACTGACTGTAGGAAGAATTGAGAACCAGGAAGATGGTCTGCAGTGGTAAAGCTGATAATAACTGTGATTTCTCCTGGCCCTCAATTCTTGTGACAGACCCAGAGTAGGCAGGCCAGACTTGCGACAGACCTAAAATAGGAGGACCTAGTCCAGTGGTGGCGAACCTATGGCACGCATGCTGCAGCAGACTGTTTGTGTCATTGAAGGCTCAAAAGGTTCGCCATCACTGACCTACTCTAATGAGGGGAGGAGAAGCCAGAGGGTGAGCTGCGGGCTCGGATGCTAGTTGGGGCCAGGAAGGAACTTTTAGAATAAAATGGAGATTTTCTGTTATTTCTTCCAGTAGAATTTTTTTCTTTAAACAATGCCACGGGTATACCAAACATACCCTATCTGACTTGAAAGGGTGTATCCCTGCCCTGCACCCACCACTTTACTGCCTTAGATGAAGATGCGTGTAGTTTAAGAACTTGGAAAGCTGAGCTTGGTGGCACAGTTCTGTAATCCCAGCACTCTGGGAGGCTGAGGCAGGAGGATCCCAAGTTTGAGCCCAGCCTGGCCAACTTAGCAACTTAATGGGACTTTGTCTCAAAAAATAAAAAAAGGCTGGAGAGGTAGCTTAGTGGGAAGGCCCTGGGTCCAATCACCAGTACCCAAAAAAAAAAAAAGTTGTCATTCAGTTTCAGGAGCAGTGACCTCCCTGGGAGGCAGCACAGGGCTCCTTTTCAGAATTCACCCCACTGCATTGCCATCTCACCCTGCCCTGTCAGCCCTGGAGTGCAGGTAGGCAAGACCTCGTTTATCATGTTTTGGTGGGGTGGGCCTGGGGCTGGAACTCATGGCCTTGTGCATGCTTAGCGAGTGCTTGATACTGAGCCACAGCCAGCTTGTTTCATCGTTCTTGCCGTCAGTAGGACCACCCACCGGCTCCATGTCAGCCTGTGGGCTGCTGCCAGGGAGCACGGGTCCCTCTTCATGGCTTCCGGCTGAGGGGAGCATGGCACAGCATGGAGAGCGCTTGCTGGGTGTGGGTGGGAATAGAGAACTGCTGTGTGGTTTCAGATTTGAAGGGTGGTGGCAGGAGTGGAGAAAGGAATCAGGTGCGGCAGATTTCAGAGGCTCGGCTGCTGGGTTTGATGCTACTCCTCATGCTCCTTTCCCGGAGTCCTTTCCCTGGCTTTGCTGACACCACATCTAGGAGCCCTTAGGTCTTTGCTCTGACCAGCACCAGCACCAGCACCAGCACTCCTTTCCTTTAATTTCTCTGGAGGGTAATGGCGTCCAGGGCTCTGCTTTGAAGCCTCTGAAGTGCTCCCAGGGACTCCATCACCAGCTGAGTCTGTGGCTCTCTTCAGCCAGACCTCTGTGCCCTAGACCTCTTGGCGGTTGACTGCTGGACTTTGTTCACAGCAGCCAGTGCTCTGCGCCCAGCATCCTGGGATGGGCACCTTACACACATGCCAGTAAGGACTTTGGAAATGCCACCGGCCTGGAGTTTCAGAGCGCTATAACTAGCCTTAGGGGAAATCCTGCTGGGTGAGGGTAGTGGGGACTGGATTCTAGGAGGCCAAGGTGTCCCCCTGGATAGCGTAGGGGCCCATAATACAAATGCAGATTGTCCCCTTAGGGTGGCTTTCCCTTGCTGGAGTCTCAGGCTCATGCCCCTGGGGTTTAACTGCAGAGGGTAGCAACTCTGTTCTCACTCTGTGGCACTGATAGTAAATTGTTGTATTTAATACTCTAAAGCCAGTGCAGCTTACCCAGTTTGTTTTAGTTTGTTACACTCGTTCCCCTTTAGAGATTAGCAGTGACACCCTTAAAATCCTAGAGAGTACTCGTCCATGCACTTTTCTCCAGCAGTAGCATCTTACGTAGCTGTAGTGCAGTATCAAAACTGGGGCGGTTGATTTGGTGCATTGATGTTGGACTGAAGACCTTATTCACAAATCAGAAAATTTTAAAATATGAAATTAGGAAATCACAGCTGTCAGAATGATGGTGTCCTCATATATCATAGCCTCCAGAAAACTCCATTCCACACCCAAGAGTGAAACTAGCAGGTAACACCAATAGCTCTGACTTTGTGGACCCTCGAAAGGGACTTGCCAAACATCCCTGCACTGTGTAGTAGGGACCCCACTGGTTTGGTGGTAAAATGTGGGCTCTGGAGTATAGCTGTCTGGATTTTATCTGGCTCCACTTTTTTTTTTTTTTTTTTGTCTTTTTGAGACAGGGTTTCACTATGCAGTTCAGGCTGCCTTGAACTCACTTCGTAGCCCAGACTGGCCTCAAACTCAGCAACCCTTCTGCCTCAGCCTCCCAAGTGCTGGGATTATAGGCATGCGCCACTATTTTAAACCGTGTAGGTGGGGAAAGTTACTCTTCTGAGTCTGTGGCCTGGTCTGTGAGACTCCAGACCCCAAGGCCTGACTGTCTGGGTTGGAATTACTTAGCTCTCCCACTTACTGGCTGCCGCATCCAGAATGCTCCATCAGTCTTCACTGTGATCGTTACTGTCGTGATGATTAAGCAAAGGAGCACATGTGAAGTACTTAGCACAGATCTTGGCCCAGTGGAAGCAGTGACTGTTATACTCTCCGAGCTCCCTACCTGCCAGCAGGAAAGGTCCTGGGTCAAGGGACAGGTGTCAGGGGAAGGCATAGGAGGCCCTTTACAGGCTCCCAGCAAGGTCAGGCCTGGAGAATCAAAATCTTAAGGAAGTTTCTTGTCTTTCTTAGGTAGCTGGAGCACCACAGCCGGTCTGCTTTATGAGGCGAGAACCTCGATCAGCTTTATGAACTGTTGTATCCTCGCTGCCCAGCGCGGTCCCAGTCCAGAGCAGACACTTTGGAAGTGTTGGTTAATGACTGGAGGATGGACTGAGTGGAGGAAGGGGCTTGCAGCTATTACTTGGGGAAGAGAGGGAATATTTATTGACTGTCACTGAGTTTGAGGTAGTAGGAAATAGGAAACGTCAGGTTAACTAGATCAATTAATAGTTAATAACTAATAACTAAATAAGTTAACACATTAAATTTAATGCTTTCTGTCCCAGATCTGTGCATTGATACAGATTTGGAGACTGTAGTTCATTAGGTAGCGGAAAAGCAAGTCCTGAAGTCTGTATTACAGAAAAGCAGAGAGGTCCTTAACTTCTTCATCTGTCACAGTGATTAGTCTTAACGACCCCCAAGACAGGAGCAGCAAGGACAGGTGCTGGGAGACGGGGCCGCTGCGGAGGGAGGGGAACCCAGTGCCTCTGGAAAGGCCGAGGCCGACGCCCGGGCAGGCTGTCTTCTGCTGCCTGGACGGCTGCCTCTTGCGCCTCACCCTGCAGACAGGCAAAGGGCTCTGGGTTCTTGTAAGCCTTACCTGTGCCTGCCCCCGCCTCACTTCCTCAGCTCTGGACACGTTGGTCATTTTGCTGACTGCCCTCGGAGCACCTGACTCAGGGTGTGGTCCCTGCTGGCAGATGTGTGTCCCCCTCAAACACTCCACTCCCGGTGTCCTCACATGATTGATCCCCTGAGCATCCCGTGTGCAGTGGCACCTCTACTTCTAGTCCGTCACTGTGACTCCTTTCTGTGCTTGATTTGTCTTCTGATTATCAAACATTGTGTGTGTGTGTTTGATTCCGTCTGTCTTCCTCACCACAGTGATGCATTGTTGGGGCAAATGTGATGCCCAAAACATTGCCTGACCTCCCGAGGACTCAGAAATATGTTAATGCATTACAGTGGAGTAGGTGTTAGTTTCTTTTAGATAAGATCGATCTGGGAAATAATGCCAGGATCAAATTATGAGTCTTTAAGGTAAGAACCAAGTTGACCCTGGTCAGATTAAGAATACATCTAATACTATTTGAAAAAAATATATGTATATCTATAAAGAACCCAGTTCATGAGTGTGTAGAGGAGAAGGTTCTTTTTAAACATTCTTTCATTCCAAAGATTTACTTCCAAATTGCTTGTTTGGAATTGAAAGCATACCACATTTTCTAAAAAAGATTTTTATATAGTCAGCCCTCTGGATCCTTGGGTTCTGTGCCTGTGGATTCAACTGATCTCACGCCGAAAATATTTGAAAAAAAAAAAATGTCCTCTGTACCGAACATATACAGACTGTTTTTCTTGTCATTATTTCCTAAACAATACAGTATAACATCTATTTATGTAGCATTTACAGTGCATTGGGTATTATAAGTAATCTAGAGATGATATAAAGTACATGGGAGGATATTTGTAGGTTTTAAGCAAATGCTGTGCCACTTATAGTATACAAGGGACTTGAGTATCTATGGGCTTTGTTGTCCATGGGGGTCCTGAAAAGTTCCTACCTCATATTCGAGAAATTCAGGCACAGGAGAAAATACTTCCTGATAGATGCCTCTGCTGTTTTATTTACTTCTATCTTTCCTTTTTCAAAAAGAAAAAAAAGGGTTTGAGTTAGCTCACAAAGCATGATGTCCTCATCACGTTGTATGCGAGTGACGACGAAACTGTCGAGTCTACTGCTAAGCACTGGGAGCGCAGCGCTGAGTAAGACGGACACCTTCTGTGCTCACTGCAGTCTCACAGGAGAGGTGCACATTCAAGTCCTAATTAGACTGATAATTATTAAAAATTGTGATAAGAACTAGGAAAGAAAAATGAGAAAGCAAGAGGGTGGTTCTGAGCAGATCATCCAATGAGCCTGGCTTCTTCTACTTCTCAAATCATTGATTTTCTTAAGAATGTTCCAGTCTGCAGCCCGCTGAGGAGATTCCAGCAGCTGGGGAGGTGGGAGGGGAGGCTTGGGTCTGACCAGTGTCTAGAGGGGGGCAGGGCTGTGAATTGCGGTGCCCTGTTTTTTGAGCCCTATTGTGGTGTGAGGAATACTACTATAAGCAGATGACAGCTTAGTTCCTCTACTAGGCAAATGAGCCCATATTAAAAATCACGGGTAAACAAAGGCATAGGAATTTTCCTTTTTCATTTTTCCCTGTCAGCTCTGTTGGTATCCTTTATATTCATAGGCGTTTCTGAAATTTCAGTACACATGGTCTCCATCTATCTTGTACTCAAGTTACACATTTGCTGTGGGAATGACCATTCCTATTTTAGGCGCCACCTCCTGCTGGCATTTCCGTGGAAGTCTAGAAGCCGTGGGGCAGAGGTTCTCAGATTATATTCCAGCAAATCTGAAATGGAAACCACAGTAGTTATGAGCTTGAGCTCTAGAGTCGCACAGACAAGAATTCAAATTCAGGCCTTGAGAAATTTAGGCCATTTCTCTAAGCATCACTTCCTCTTCTGTGTGTGGGGGATATGGGTTGCAGCACTGGTAGCACCTGTCTTGGCTGTTTGAGGTCAACTGTGTCAAGCTTGTAAGATGGTTAGCACAGAGCCTTGCACCAGGGAAGTACTGTGAAGTTGCTATTACTGCTCTTGTAGCAATGCTTGAAAGTTTGATTCAGGTTAGCAGGCACACTTGTCTTTTCAAGAGCAGCACTCTCGGGGAGGTTAAATGGCTTTGCCCAGGGTCATCACTAAGAAAGGGGAAAACTCCAATTGACTACACTCAGTGGCCAGTGTTTTAGGACTCATAACGGTGCTAGTATTTGTTAACACAATGTACTCTAATCAGCATTATGAAATAATCATTATATAAAGTAGGATCTCAGCTATCAATTTAATACATTTTCCCCCTTTGGAAAAAATGTATTCACATTTCCAAAAATCCAGCCTATAGAATAAAATTTTAAAAACTAGGATGCCATATCTAGAAGTGAGAAATGTCAGTACTGCATTTGTTCACATTTTAGCCGATTGGAAGTACTATATCATGAGGCTATCTTGTGGGGCGATTTAATACTCCCATGTTTTAGAAGGCGTGTTGGGGATTTTGTTGTTCAGGCAGAGTGAGTGCTAGAGTCTCTAGCTGCCCCCTTGGGCTTTCCCACTCCAAGCAGACCAGAGAGCAGACACTGTGGTGACTGTGGGGTTTATTTCCCTTGAAGCAGCCTACTGGTATTTTTAAAAAATCAAAATGCTGGGAGTCTACCAGTTTGGAAGATACTCTTTTCTTGACACATAACATTTTTTTTTTTTTTTTTAAGAGTAGGAAGAATTTATTGAGCGAAAGAAAGCTTCTGTCTGAGAGGGACAGAAGGGGGCCCAGAAAGTGGGTTGCCCACCAACCCCACTCCTCAAGGATGTTTTATTGAGCAAAGCCATAAGGTGAGGTGGGCTTAACATGGGACAGAACTATAACCAATGAATAAGATTACAAGTATAGTCACTTAGGTAATACTGATCCAATGGCAAATCATAGGATGGGTGTGAGGTAGGACAAAACTATGGTAACATCATAAAAATTTTGATTACCTAAGTGAGTCACAATCCGGGATCTATGAAACAAAAGCAAACTCTTACCTCCGACCAATTATCTCGGTGGAAGACCTGAAAATGATATAGGAGAATGAAACTCCCAACATGCCAGATGTCCAAAACGCTGAGTGCATGTTCTCTAAAATCAAGGAATGAATTCTAGGAACAACAGAGGTTAAGAATAGGAAGAATTTATTGAGAGGAAGAAATCTTCTGTCTGAGAGGGACAGAAGGGGGCCCGGAAAGTGAGTTGCCCTAACACATAACATTCTTAAAGACTACAAAAATTTCATTGTTGTAGGAAAAAAATAACCTTGTTAGCCTAAAGTTTGCTTTTTGCGTACTTTGGCTCCTTTGAAAGTCATTGAAAAATGTTTCCCTTTGCACACTGAGGCTACAAAACCCATCATTCTTAGTGGTGTTGTGATTACACATCAGTTCTTCAGGGTCTGTGGGGTACCAGTTAGAAGACTCCTGGTTTTCCATTGATTTGAAAGTTATTTTTAAAGTAACAGTCACACTGTACCAATTGGCTTGAATCTTCCCTTTCCTTACATACATATATAATAGCACTCTTTATTTCTTAAAATTATGATGAATTCTAATACAAACTTAGATAAGTAATTTATAAAATTCTTTATTTCTCAGTGACTCTGGTATATTTGTAACTTTGCTAATTATTGTCCTAGGAAGTCACACCTCTGGTGAGGGACCACAATAAGCTGTGGTGTTTTGGGTGGCATAGTCAGTCTTGGTGAGGTTGGGCACAGTTGCTGAAAGTTGCATGAATAGGGCATTGTTGAATTAGTCAGAGCAGCCTTTATAGTGTGTGCCGCAATTAGTCCTTTAAGTGGCGAGTATTGGTTTTTATTTTTAAAAATGCTAAAATGTTGATGGTAACCTCTGATTTAAAAGTCAGCTTAAGATGTATTTTCTGTCAGATTCTGTTGGAGCTTAAAAAGCAGTATGGTGCTAGAGATTTACATATTTTGATGAGGGTTGCAATAGCTGGAACAAAATAGATCAACACAGACATGCTGGAAGGTTGCAGTGGTTCCTTTTAGAGACAAATAAGCATCAGAGTAACTCCCGAAACGGTTAACATCATCATTTCTAGCTAGCCCACTTCTAGTTTCAGTTACATTTTTGCATATTTGGCTATTGGCCCAGAAAGGGGAAAATATAACCCAAACACAACTTAGATTTTCTTCCACTTGCTATGATCCTCCTATTTTCTTTACTTGCAGAACGTTCCTGAGCCTGTGGCAGCCACCGAGACCCTGGATAAGGTACCTGAACACGTGTTGCGAGGACTTCCGGAGGAAGTGAGGCTTTTTCCATCTGCTGTTGACAAGACCCGTATCGGTGAGTACGTGGGTCACAGAGAGCTGGGCAGTAAAGAGCACACAGCTTCTGTGAGGGCTTGTAGGGTAGGCAGCAATGCCATACAACGAACAGATTTGTCCTTGGCTCAGAAGATTACATGGTGTTCATGTATTTTCCAGTCAAGAGTCCCGGGTGGACTTAACATCATAAAAATAAAACTAGGAATACATCCCGCCACCAATCCTTGGTTTCTCGCTCAGATGTCCTCTGTGTCTCCCTGGGCTTCTTCCCAGTGATGTGTCGTTCCCGCCTCTGATTTCACCATGGCTTGAGTATGACTACGTTACGATGCTTATTTCATTTTGTAATCGTCTTTACGTCCGCCCCTGTCATTGATCGTGAGTGCCTTCTTTCCTCATTTGTCTCTATGTCTCCAGTTCCAGGCATTCGGTGGGCTCTCGGTAGATATTTGAATGAATGACATGAACTGAATGTGTCCACGTGCTTCTGGCTGGGATTTCTTGTTGAATGCAGACCACGCTTGTGTGTATTGCTCGTGTTTTTGTGGTCTCACCTTTACATGGAAGGCTAAAGAAGTAAATTATAAAACAAAGTATAGGCTTCAGTAGCTCATATTTATATTCTGTTTGGTTTTTTAAAGATGTACTTCTGATATTCCAGTTTATATGCATGTATATATGAATGAATTTTTAATAAGTGTTTTTCTTAATTCTCATTGAATATTCAATGAGCAGCTAGAGTATTTATTTTTTATTGTATGAATGAAAACGGTTGATTTTGTAGCTGAACTGATTGTTAGTGGTATTATCAAGTGCGGTTCATACAGACTTACAGAAAAGTGGCATTCATACATTCTAGCTGGACAGGACCTCCACCTCCACCCTTTCTGTACATGAGGAAACTGAGGCAAAAGATGAACCTGTCTGAAGTGGCCTGGGTACCAGTTCCCTCGATTCTTCTGGGCTGGGCTCCTGCCATGTCACCAACTGCTGTTTCATCATATCCATTTGCTTATGTTCAATGCATAGGAAATAGAAATAATTCTAAAGCTATCATGGATGAGCATATATTTTGACTCTTTGAAACTGAAAAGTAAATTGTCCTAGTAGCTATGATTTCAGGAAGCCTAGCCAGAGAGAAGATGATTTTCCACTCTATTTAAGCAAATGAACTTCAACAACATTTGTTCAGCCGGGTGTGGTGGCACCTGCCTGTAATCCTACCATGTGGGAGGCTGAGGCAGGAGGATTGCCATGAGTTTGAGGCCAGCCTGCACCACAAAGTGAGACCCTATCTCAAAGAAAAACCCAACAAAACAAAATGAAACATTTGTTCATAAAACCACATTTCTAATCTTTATAAAAACAACTCATGTTTAGTGGAGACTATTTAAAATCTGTAGAAAAGCAGAATGAAGAGTTTAAATTGTAGATTTACTCTGTTTAAATATTTTTTTCTTCTTTAATTGTGACTATGTTATTCTTCAAGTATTTGTGATTATACTGTATGGGCAATTTTACATGTAAAAATTAAATATAAATCATTTGTTTTTTCTAGAAAACAATACAGGTTCATTACAGACTATTCAGAAAATACCCAAGAATTTAAAGAAGGAAAATAAAAATGCCTGTTGAGGTTTTGATTTAATTTGATTAAACTTAATCTCAATGGATTTAACATTATCTTGCTTTTAGGCACTGTATATGGTTTTTTCAGTACTTTGTGAAACTGAATTGACTTTAATACTTTCAATCTTTACAACACCCACAATACATTATTAAAATACTGATTTTATTTTCTAGGTGTCTGGGCCACTAAACCAATTTTAAAAGGCAAAAAGTTTGGGCCATTTGTTGGTGATAAGAAAAAAAGATCTCAGGTTAAGAATAATGTATACATGTGGGAGGTAAGAAAGAGTTCTGGTTCTTTGTTTATCAGACTTCTATACATTTTAAAGTAATCACTATCCTTTTTTCCCTCAGGATTTGACATTTTAGAGTTAAAACAATCACTTTAATGTTCTTTAAAATCAAGGATGTTTTTATTAAAGAGAAAATGTGTTTCCCTGGATACAGACTGCTATTTATATATGCTTGTGTGTTTTGAAACTGGTTGGCTGTCCTGAACAATAAATGTCAAGTCTGTTTTTATATTACTTTGTCCAGGTTGTTTTGCTTTGCAACTAAGACCTTGACTTCCTGTGTGATGGTCTGTCACTTCGCAGGTGACATCAGACACGCACCATGAAAGATACTAAGGTGGCTATGAAGAAAACGCTTTTAAGTTCCTCTCTTTGCAAAGTGATTTCTGTGTTGCTGGGCTGCTCAGAGTCGGATATATTTAGTGTGTCACACTTATATAGAGCTTTTAGTTTTTTGGAAGTTTTTCATTCTGTTAATTTCATGTTTTCACAACAACCCAGGAAGATAAGACGCAGCAGGGTGGTAGCTCACTCCTTTAGAGAAGCCGCAGCCAGGAGACAGGAGCTATTTTTGCCTGAAGGGCGGCCGGGCTTCCGTGGTCAGATGTGGAACCAGAGTCTGTATCTCCTGCCTAACCGGTGGGGCAGTCAAATGTGTTCATGCTTCACCTGGGTTCAGATCCTGCTTCTAGCTTCATGACTTTGAGCAGGGTTCTTAACCTCTGGGCTATAAATTCCTCAATTAAAAAAATGGGGACACTTAATAATATCACATTAGGATGGTTGCAAAGATAAAATTCATTGATGTTGTTCCCTGGGTATGGCATGGGAATTCTGCACTTACTTTGAATTTAGTTCAGATCTATGCCCTGGGGAAGCTCCTTGCGGTCTTAGAGGGACCTATAATGTGACTTCTTTTGAAGCAAGTTAAGTTTTTCAGTGATCAGGAAAGCGTTCCTATCTATTCAGCTGTTTTAGGTTGAATCACAGCTGCTTCTCCCAGGTTAACATATAAAAGCCTGAAAATAAAATGAAGCTAAGAACTGTATGGGCACTTCTGGTCAAGAAGCTCTGGGCATTGGGAGGCTTGAGGTGTGGCTGTTTTTCTCAAGACCATAGCAGTGTCCTTAACTTGATCTAACCATTTCTCCCAGTCAATCCGAATAAATCTGATATATTTAGATTTTCAGATAAATCTAATATATTTCTGGTAATTAACCCTGGGGACTTCAGGAAAGGAGGATTTACCATGAGAATCATAACATTGTGTTATTTCACTGCTTTGAAGTAAAAGAGGAACTGCAGGAAAACTTGGTTACCAAAATTTTTCTTAAGTACTAAAGATAATCCCTATATCATTAAAAATGTGTTGATCACAAAATTATGGTCCAAAGGTATTGCATTTTAAACTTTAAGTTTCCCAAGGTAAACTAACAAATACGCTGTGTGAGCTTAGTACCCATCATAGTGTAGTATTTCTCTAGTTCTGTGTATATAATGCTAAGCTTGAACCAATGCCATTAATATTAAACTTAAGCTAATGCAGCCTGTTCTGCCCAGTGCAACAATTTGATGTTGTTGGGCATGTTATTACTCCTGCCTTGGATAAATTAATTAAGCTTCATTTGCATTGAAATTCATACATAGTGTGACTTGATGATAATAGCTTGTTAGGGACTCGATTTCTACTATAGACTTGTTGACATCCCATTGTTAACTTACGGTGCTGCTCTAGTTTGTAAATCCTCGTGAGAGTACCAGCTCTTTTTAGTCAGGTTTAAGGATTTAGTTTTTGTCAAGGCTCGTTTTTTCTTCTAGCAATTAAAAAAGTCCAGACATTGTTTACATAGTTCCCACTACAAGGCATATATTTTATATAGAAACCTTAAGTCTTTTATTATTTTTAAGCTCTGTTAAAAGTAGATCTATGTGACATACGTGTGTATGTATATGCAAAGGATAGGAAGTATAAATTATATTGTATGTATTTCTTATACAGAAGACATTGAAAATCAAGGTAAAATTTAGTTTTTCCCATTAATTTATCCCAATCCTGATTTTATTGCCCAACTTGCATCAGAATACTTCTTACCTTAACAAAAAGAGCTTATTATCAGAATCTCATCTTGGTATTTGGTCTTCCATCAAAGACCCTTCAGACTGGCTTTTAGCAGCAGGGTCTTATACTCCAGCTAGAACTCCATTTTAAAGCTTCTGTAAGACGAAGTGTTAAATTGCTTTTCTTGAGCCCTTGATTATCTAACCCAGTCTTAAGTCCTCTAAGCTTTCACTGAAAACATTCTATTAAATCAAAAGTAACAGGGAAGAAACAGGGTATCATCAGGGTAAATGCACAAAGTAGTGAGGTTCTTAAAAGAGGAGAGGGCGTTCTTTGATCTGCTTTTGGTGGGGAACTGCAGGCGAACTGAGGAGACTGCCTGTAACACTTCTCTCCACCACCCCCAGTTGGCCTAAGCGAGTCTGCAGTATTTCGAAACCATCTTGATAAAAGCCTTTTCAAATTTACTTTTGTTGCCACCAATTTCTTTTTTCTTTTTTTCTTTTTTTTTTTTTTTGTGGGTACCGGGGGGTCGACCTCAGGACCTCGCACGCCAGCAGGCGCCCATGCCTCTCAGTGATATCACCGGCCCTTTTTTCGTATGTGGGTTCTGGGAGTCGAACTCGGGACCTCACGCTTGCCAGGCAGGCGCTTATGCCGCTGAGCTATCTCACCGGCCCCTCCAATTTCTTTTAATGAACAGAACTTTTAAAATGTTCGAATAAGAATTATTTTAATGTCTGTTTTTTCCTAATAGATTTTATTTTTTGAGCAGTTTTAGATTCACAGAAACTTGACCTGAAAGTATTTCTGACTTCATTTTTTACATGAGGTGTGATTCAAACATACGGTGAGTGTTTAGGCTTGAGTGTCTTTAGTTGCACTGCTGTGGCTGCCTCAGTGTCCTGAATCGATTCTAGTGTTTACCTTTTACAGTCATTTTGACTTTGAGAAACAGCCAGAAGTTGCATGGGGCCAGATCCGGTAAATAAGGTGGAGGAGGACTCATTGTAATATTTTCACAAACCTACCTTTCCATTGGATGGCATGTGGGAGCAGCATTCACTGTATTTTCTAGCACGCCTTGTAAAGACGCTCACGAAATCAGAACTGCTTCAGAAAGTGGCAAGAATGATGGGATAAGTGTGTTTGAAGCAAGGGGGAATATGTTGAGAGGGGTTTTAATGCCAATGTGTCTTTTACTGTAATAAATTTTTTAAAAATATGAAAATTGGGGTCGGTGAGATGGCTCAGCGGCATAAGCGCCTGCCTGGCAAGTGCGAGGGCCCAAGTTTGACTCCCGGATCCCACACACACACACACACACACACACACACACACACACAAAGTAAAACTTTATCATATATTTTGATCATACCTCATAAAAGTTTATTTGGCTCACAGCTCTGGAAACTGAGAAGTCCAGGATCAAGGAGCTACATCTGGGGAGGGGCTTTTTGCTGTGTCACAACGTGGCAGAGACATTATAGGGGAGCGAGAACGGGAGACTGAACTCCCATCCTCAAGCCTTTCCTAAGCCACCTTCCTTCATTCACAGGGGTGCAGCCCTTACAACCAAAGCACCTTCTAGGCCCCACCTCTCAACACTATTGCATTGGGGTTGAAGTTCCTACACATGTGTTTTGGGAGACACATTCAAACCATGGCAGGTCCCCTTGCCTGGCTGGCCCTACACACGCACGCAGGCACGCACAGCCGTTCCCACACGTCAGCGTCTCGCCCCAGGGTGGGTGTGTGTTATAGTTGTTGAGCCTGCACGGTCAGGTTTTCCTTACTCAGAGCTCACAGTTTATGTTAGGGCTTGCTCTTGGTATTCTGCTTTCTATCTAGTAAGTCTTTTTTAAATTTTAAAAATGTACACGCTCATTACAAAATAATATAAACACCAAAAAATATAAACAAGAAGGTAAAAAACATTTAAAATCCTAATACCCAAGTGTGACCACTGTGAATATTCTTTTTTTTTTGGGGGGGGTACCGGGGGTCGACCTCAGGACCTCAGGCACCAGCAGGCATGTGCCACTGAGCGGTATCACCCACCCTTTTTGTGTTTGTGGGTTCCGGGAGTCGAACTCGGGCCCTCACGCTTGATAGGCAGGCGCTTACCCTGCTGAGCCATCTCACTGGCCCTAAATATTCTTTTAATGCTTTGCTTCTATGCCTCTATTTTTCTTATCTCTCACACATAACTAGTACATGTACCAATACCATATTTAGAAATTGCAGTTGAGATTGAATAGTACGTGTAGTTTTGTAATATACTTTTTCCTTTCAATATGTCGTGGGCATATCCATGACAACTACTTATTTGCATTATTATTTATTATGGCTGCCTAGGATTTCATTGTATACCATTTATGATTTGCTTACTCAGGCCCTATATGGGACACTTAAATAGTTTTAGCGTTTTTATGATTATAAACAATTCTTCAAAGTATAAATCTTACTGTATATACATATGTGGTGGCTGGTCTGGTTATCTCCTTAAGATAAATTTCTAGAAGTACAAATGTTAACTAAAAAAGTTATGTACACTTTAACCTTTGGCAAATTTTGCCAAACAGCCCTTCAGAAGGATCGTACTAATTTACACTTCCAGGAGTACATATTCCTTCCTAGCCCTTAAAAACCCAGGATTGTTATCTGTTTAATAGTTTTAAAATTCCTTTGTTTTTGATGAAAACTGGTAGTTCATACCTTCTATTTCATTCAGGCAACAAATTTCAGTCAGGAGGGAAGTAGAATTACATATCAATTAAAAGTGATAGAGAAATAATCTCCGCATCGTAAGACTTTACTGTAATTTTTGAAAGTTGCAAAAACATTTTTTTATTAGCACGCAGGATTAAATGTTAACAAGTGAGTTTTATAGTCCTTACTATCTCAGTTCTTCTAATTTAAATAATTTGTAAGTTAAACTTGCAGTCAAGAATAAAAAAAAAAATTAAAAAGTCAGCCAGCGGATTCTGCAGAACCTTTTTTCAGAAAGTGCTGCTCGGCTCTCACTTCTGCTTTCCAGCTTCTAAACCTTGTGTCAAAGTAGCACCATAAAAGATCCAGATCTCTAGGGAATCCAGCCTGTCGCCTATTCTTTATAGCCCTGGAGCTAAGGAGGATTGTTATATTTTTTAAATGATTGAAAAAAATGCTTTGTGGCCCATGAAAATTTCAAGAAATTCGAATTTCAGTTCTTGGGTAGTTTTATTGGAACACAGCTAGATTTATTTGTTTTCATAGTTTTCTGCTGCTTTGGCCCCATAATGGCAGAGTTGAGCAGTGGCAACAGAGACTGTGTGGCCTGTAAAACTAAAAATACTTTTGTGTGACCTGGTCTGGCTGTGTGGGGAAGAGAAGCAGTAGGAATGAATGTGATGTCTAGTGTTTCAGGGTTACTGAGTGGTTTAAAGCAGTATTGCAGAATTTGGTAGTACTTGAAACTGGAAAGGGTATGGAACTGGTTGTCATAGAAACAGCTGAGCCAATCACATTCTTCTCTCAGAAACTGCAGGACAGATGAGGACATTGTACAGAGAATTAAGTGATCTTTCCAAACAGGTTAACTTGTACCCAGATTGGTAGTTTGCTCTGGTGCAAAAAAAAAAAAAAAAAAAGTTTTCCTTTGGGAGTTTATTTATTCACTCATTTAATGCCTGTTTGGTAAGCTTTTACCATGTGCCCAGCCCTGTCTTTTTGTTTGTTTGTTTGTTTGTTTGTTTGTTTTTTGAGACAGGTTCTTGTTAAGTAGTTCCGGCTGGCCTTGAACTCACTAGATACCCCAGGCTGGCCTCAAACTTACGGCAATCCTCCTGCCTCAGCCTCCCAAGTGCTGGGATTACAGGCATGTGGCACCATGCCCAGCAACAAAGAAATCTGTTACTGGTTGTGATCAATTAGTTGTAAATACCACTGTACTCAGATCAGTCCCAGCCCTGTCTTAAGTTTTGGAGCACCAAGCTTGGCATATAACGTTTGTGGTATTATAAACTACTGCCAATACCTCGTGGAGATTTTTGTGTGTGGAATGAAGGACTACTAGAAATGACCTGAATCTTTCTGTGGATGAGAAGTCTGGGTTTCCATGGCTTGCTTGGTGTCTTGAGGCTGTCAGCCCTGGAGTCATGGCAGGAGCCAGCTTCTCAGTTGCCTGCCTGATGCTCTTTCCACTGGCAAAGACCAGAGCCTCTCCAGCTTTATTGTCTTGTGGACCTGTGTATCTCTGAGCTTTCCATCACTGTGACAAAATACCCAACACAGGCAATTTAGGAAGCGAAGAGCATTCATTGTGGTTACTGTTCTGGAGATTCACATCCAAGAGTGAGCGTCCATCCCCACGGTTTGGATCTCAGGTGATGACAACAGGTCATGATGGGAGCATGCGTAGGAGAAAAACAATCACATCTCAAACCTCAATCTGGGGCAGAGAGAGAGGGGACAAGCAGGTCCAAGTGCTTCTAGAGGGCTGGACCCCAGTGACCTAAGGACCTCCCACCA
This sequence comes from Erethizon dorsatum, assembly GCA_028451465.1. Classification (NCBI taxonomy): domain Eukaryota; kingdom Metazoa; phylum Chordata; class Mammalia; order Rodentia; family Erethizontidae; genus Erethizon; species Erethizon dorsatum. Next base: position 125,440,470 of record CM051827.1, on the reverse strand, counting down.
GACCCCACCTCTTAAAGGTCCACCCAGAGGACCAAGGCTTTACATACAGATCTTTGGGGAAAACTCACCCAAACTGCAGCAGTACTCTTAAAAATCTCCCCAGAAATGTGCAAATGACACCTATACAGACATGTTTGTATTATTTCTAGGCTTATATGGACTTCTTAAACATCCATGCTACCACAGATAGAATTTCTGACTTAAGGATAAGAATAAATTATTTTGTTCACCCAGCAGATGTTGACGGGGGCCTGCTGTGAAACAGCCAACTTTTCTTATCAAGCATCTGCTGTTGGGAGATTTTCCAGAAACAGTTGTGTGTGTAGTGAGTCTGAAGCCTACACGGAATAATTTCAGAGAGGGTTTGGTCAGGGCCTCTTGCTCACTAGACAGATATTGGACTGGGCTTTGAGGGCCTGAGAGGCCGAGCTATTTACTTTTTAAATTAGTATTTTAGAGTTGCCTACACGAATAGACTGTATATTGGAAAATGCCCTCTGACAGATGGGCTTGTAGTAAAGTGGGCACCCACCGCTGTGAGCATCTTGCTATATATCTCTGAGTACAGTTGCCCAATTATATCACTAGAATAAATTGCCATAAATGTATGTGCTGGTTAGAGTATATTTATATATTAAAGGTTTTGTCAGATACTGCTGAATGCCATCCTATAGAATTACACCAATTAATTCTTTGTCAGTACTTGAGAAAATGTCACACATCCTTCTCTGTATTTTTTTCCTTAAAAAAAAAATCCCAATTTTTTTTTTTTTTTTAAATGTGGGTAACCAGGTGTTGAACTCAGGACCTTGCGCTTGCCAGGCAGGCACTTATGCCGCTGAGCTATCTCACCGGCCCAAAAAAAAATCCCAATTTTTTACCAATTTAATAGGTAAAAACTTTTAATTTGAAATTATTTGTGATTATTATGTTTTTTAAATGAGGTTTTTAGCTATGTGTGTTCCTTTGTGAATTAACTGTTTGCTTATTTTTTTAAAAAATGAAGTGTTTATCCTTTTGTTTTTGCACACAAGTCAGTGTGACTTAGAGGATGCCTTAGTCCCTTTTACAAAACAATGAGCTATATGTAAAGAATGAATTCATTCAACTGAAACACTTTGCTTTTTGAGAAGGTCTTGTTGACCGGACGGCCCGGAAATTCCGCCGAGCCCGTGTTGTTATTAAGGCAGGTGGACCATCTAGCTGCCTCTTCCATGCTGGGTTTTCCTGGCAGCTGTCTCTGAGGTCCCACTGACCTCTGTTGCCATGCCAGTGTGTGGGTGGGGATTGAGGGGGACCCTGGTGTCCACTGGGATGCATCAAAAGAAGACTTCTTCTGTGACCCCGGGGCAGTTTGTGTCAGGGGCGATGGAAATAACACCTGTGGAAGTCAGTAAGCCATAGCCAGGATGGATTGGCACTATTCAAGGACCATCTCCTCCATTTTCCTTATTTTAATGTGTTGGCAAATATGACAAAAACATCTCTTAAACATTTTAACCTAAAGCAGCTTTTGTTATTTTTGGTGTGTTACGTTTAACTAGAAATTTTGCATTGTGATTGTCTCTTCATAACACACTGTTTGGGGGGTACCAGGAGAAGCATGTGCGTGCGTGTGTGTGGGTGTGCGTGGAAGAGCAGAGCGTGAATGTGACAGCGAGGTGTAAGGAATCTAATGCAGCATGGATAACGTCAGAATGGTGTGGATAGGTGTTTAGTAAACAAGCACTCTTAGAAAAAACTCAGAGGGGCTACTTCCCTGACAGTGAAGATACTCAGTCGGTGCTTATGGTGATTACAAGAAGTAGCTGCGGAGCGCGTCTGGTGTGGTCCCTGTCACACGGTAAGTGCTCCTTGGATGGCGGTGTTTGTGCACTCTCGTGGGATGATAGCCTTTCTTTCATTCTGTAATTACTTCTTTCTGGCCTACTGTATGCCCGGCCCTGGTTGCGGTGTCGAAAGCACTGCAGCGAATGGAGGAGCCAATACTTGATGAGGGAGGAAGTCACCAAACAAATTAGAGGGGCCTCAGAGCTCTGAGGAAGGGTAGTGCCGGAGGTGCTGAGAGGCAGAGAAGGGTTTGCAGTTTCACCTAGGATGGCCAGGGAAGGCACTGATGAATGGAGGATATGCAGACTGTCTTTACTCCAATTAACTGAGTGACTTTGAAAGGAAACTTATCTAACTTTTGGCCTTTGATTTCCACATGTTGAAAGGAGGAATAATACTAAACACAACTTCACAGAGTTAAGTGAGGCCATATATAAAGCATGTAGCATTCTGCTGGACAAGCGCCTACCCGGAGGAAAGCGTTGTTAGAGCCCAGGAAAAGTTGGGTGCTGGGATCCAGACAGCCCCGGAGAGCAGGGTCCTTGCTGCAGCTGGGGGGCTGGAGCTGTGCTCTGGAAGAAAAGGTGCAGCATGAGGATGAATAATGTGCGTGGGAAAGGAGAGAAGGAAGGAATGGTGACGGGCGTGGCTGTGTGGGTGAAGAGATGAAGCATCTAGGTTCTTTCCTTTTCTAAAAATAAAGTAAAAGACATGCTTCTTTTGTTCACCGTGTCTGCAGTAGTTCTGTTTCAGTGCCTACTTGGGTGTTTTGCAGCCTCGTTTTGGGGAATATGACATGTATATAAAACTTAGAGTTAAAAATCATTGCAAAATAGATGTCCTTTAAAATGGAGCCGTGAGAAATAAATGCTGGAGGCATCTCAGGGGAGGACTGAGCAGGAATGATGAGGGAGGCTTCCTGCAGAAGTAGATTGGAGGGCCAGTGAGATGGCTTAGCAGCGTAAGCGCCTGCCTGGCAAGTGCGAGGTCCTGAGTTCGACTCCCCGTACCCACATTAAAAAGAAGAGAAGAAAAAGTAGATTAGACGTGATTTTTGAAAGAGGGGGCAGGTTTCTGATCTTTTCTTGCAGGGTGCTGGTACTTCCAGAGTGGGTTCCACCTCACCTTTGTCGCGGTGGATCCTCTGGGTGGAGCAGGTGTTAAGGTGAGTCGAGTTGAGGAAGCACCATGTCCTGTCACTCGTGTGGCTGGTTCACAGTCTGTGCTCATTTACTGAAGTCCTGGCCAACCCAGCGGGAAGGGGCCCACAGCCCTGTGCCGCTCAGCAGGGCCAGACCCCAGCACTGACTGCCAGAGCCACACAGAAAGCTCGGGATTTGGGTGCTGCCGAGCTGCTGCAGGCTTCATTTACCGCTCTGTTACACTTCGTGTCACAAGTTGTCACTTGTTCTTATGCACATATTTGCAAAGCATTTGGAATCAATAAACATATCATCTATACTTTATATGTTTAGGGAGAAAACAAGCCTAAATAGAAAAATAATGGGAATTACACAGTTTTGAGTTTCAACTTTCACCTGTATTTTTCTTTTCTCTGTTACTTTGTTTCTCTGAAATGTTTTATTATAGAGTACTTGTATATAATAAAAGAATTGTTTGTTTTAAAAGTTGAAAATGAAAACATTTTTAAGCACTCTTGTTTAAACGAAGGCTTTTGTTCTTTTTTTCCCACCCCCAAGGTATATTATCCGAATTTGGGATGGATGTGCATCGATGCCACTGATCCTGAGAAGGGGAACTGGCTTCGATATGTGAATTGGGCTTGCTCGGGAGAAGAGCAAAACTTATTTCCCCTGGAAATCAACAGAGCCATTTACTATAAAACTTTAAAGGTAACAGTGTTGGAATTAGTCTACTGCTAGTTACTCTGCATGCGTCTTCTAAATGTGGTCCTTAGTTGTGACTGACAATAACTACTTTTCAGACCCTGAAAGGATTATAGTTGAAGTGGTGCAGCCACACACTCAACGTTCTGTGTTAAATATATGCTTGCCGCTGCTTTGCGTGCGTCGGGGAACTAAAGTGCAAGATCATGTTGACTAATTACATGCTGCATCTTTCTAGATACCATCGATTAAGTGTGTGGCAAGTGCTCCCCTCCTCTGAAGATGCAGATGCATTGGGAACTGTCTGACTGGCAGATTTATCCCCGCTAAGAAACTATCAATAGCTATGGTGGTGCTGTGCTAACTGAGAACACCTTCACAGTCTTCAGTGTAAATGAAGCCATGGATTAGCTTTTCCTTTCCTTTGATTTTATTCAGAATAGAAACTAAACAGAACATGTTTCTTTCTTCTGCCAAATTTTTATTTGGAGACATTAATTGCCGAGATGCAAAGAAGAGCAAAGCCATGTTTAGGGGTGGTGGGGTGGCACCGAGCACATTCAGAAAATTACTGTGAGGAAGTGCTTGGTGTTGCTGGGTTTCAGCAGTGGGTGAGCCTGTGTTTCACTCCTGGTCTTCACCAGTCATGTTCTCCAGGAAGACAGATCTGCACAATGTTTGGAAATTGCCCTAGGTGGGATCTGAGGCTGTAGAGATAGGTGGTTACCTTTTCGGAATAGATACCTTTGCTAGAATTGCGACAAGGCAAATGCATCTTTAGTTACTTACTTCCATTATATTGGTCATAGACCGGGGGACAGCCCATGGGGAAAAAGCAGTCTGTGCAGATTTGAAAACTCTTGATGAGCAAGTGTGGAAGGTAGTGGCCTGCTTTGCAATGTGCTGAGTCTTGTCAGTGTGGTGGCACCAGCCTTTGGAAGTTTAGCTAGCACATGGCTGATTAATTTTCCTCTGCGGCATTTTTTCCTGATATTGTCTCCCAGTTGTACTGTTACCTCATTTATACACGTGTTTTGCTTCCAGTCCCTGGAGGAATTCTATTTTTTTTTTTTTTTTGGTGATGCTTTTTCATTTATGACCTCTAAAGCCTTGTTTCTCATTTTCTTTCTGCTGGATTACAGTAGCATGTCTTTCTAGTAGGTATTACTGTACAATCTTGTTACACTGGCTTTGAAATTGGATTCAAAGTGTGATTCAAGAATTCATTCTCTTTCTCAAAACTAAAGTGAGAGAGACATCTGGTTGATTTAGTGAAGTAGAATCCTGGTGGAGATGAAACACCAGCCAGGGGATGAATATGAGACAGTTAAGGTAGTGGGAATGAGGCTGTTCAGGAGCAATGGCCCCAGGAGATACCAGGCACTGCCTCAAGTTGAATGCACGTTCCTCTATGACAGCAGATTTGCAGAAGCATAGAGAAGCCAGGTAGAGTGGTGGTTGGGAAAGTGAACTGTGAGGCCACATGCGTTGGTTAAATCCTGCTCACTTCGTGACCCTCAGTAAGTTGGGGTGACTTCTCTAGCTCCGTGACCGTAGCAAGTCCTTTGCATGTGCTTCAGTGAGGTACCGGGTACAGGTCATTTTAGTATTGACCTCGCAGAGTTGTTGGGAGGAGCACATAGGTGTGTAGGGACCGAGCCGAAGCACCTGGTAAGTGCTGATGAATCACAGCTGTCCCTCTTGGGATAGTCAGGAGTAGCTACTCAGGAGCAGACTGCTTGGTGACTGTCGGCTTTTAGATGTGTGGCATGTGAAGTTCCTCCACCGCTCTCAGTTTTCTCATCTGTAAAGACGAGGAAGTAGTACAAGTCAAGTGTCCCTTATCTGAAATGCCTGGCACCTGATGTATTTCAGATTGTAGATTTCAGCATATCGGCATATACATGACGAGAAATTTTGGGGATGGGACCCAAGTCTAAACATGAAATTTACTTACGTTTCATATGTACCTTATCCGTGTGGACAAAAGGTAATTTTAAGCAGTATTTTTAGTATGCCTGACTTTTGAGTGTGAGCTGTCACATGAGGTCACTTGTGGCATTTTCTATGTGTGGCATCATGTCGGCACTCAAAAAGTTTCAGATTTTGTAGCATTTCAGGTTTTGATGTTTGGATTACGGGTACTGAGTTTGTAAAACTAATTCATATAGTTGTTAAGCTTAAACAAGCCAATATGTAGTAGTTTAGTTCAAAGTGTGAGGTGGCTGTACTATTATTTTTACCTGTCTTTGTCCCAAATAACACAGTTCTGATCTTTGCAGGCCTCCCTCAATGCTGACCTTTGATATTTGCTCAAATATGCATGAGGCCTTTTAGATTCCTTACTGGTGAACACCTAACTGTATTCTTTTGGGTTAAGCATTCTGTGGGGTGGATTTTGTAAATGATTACATGTGATGTTCTCGGGGCTCTGTAGAACTGTCTCAACTTATTCTACCCAGGTAATTGGGAAATTTTAACATGAGATTTGTTTGCACTATGATTAAAAAGTATTTTAAATTCCCAAAAGTTAACTGTTAAGCCTGCCTATCCATTCCTTCATCTGTTCATTAGTTTGACAAATACTTATTGAGTGTACCAGTATGTAAACAGGACAGACAAGGTCTCCAGGCTCATGGAACTTACACTTTATTGGGGAGGAGGTATGTAACAAGCAAGTAAATAGGTTAACAGAATTATCCCAGAGGGCAGTTAAGAGCTTTGAAGACAGTACAATGCTATGGAGAGTGCTTAGGTAGGAGGAGGGCTGCTTTGGTTCTAGGGAGGTCAAGGAAGGCTTTTCTGAGAAAAGACATTCGATTTCTGCCCCTGGGTAGGAAGGAGCTAGCCATGCAAAGATCTGGAGGAAGACCAGTGCAGGAGGAGGGGCCATTAGAAGCAAAAGCCTTGAAATTGAACTGCCCTGGTAGAATATGGGTTTACAGGTATGTACTGATATGTAGAGAAGACAGTGTGCTTGGTTTTCTAGAGGCTGTCTGAATCCAAAGGAAAAGTTGGAAGGGTTTTAAGTCTTGTTTTCATTTTTGCTTTCACATTAAAATACAGTACAGTCACACAGTACTATTGGTAGTGTTCTGTAGTATACCACTGTAGGCGGTGGTCCTATAAGGTCATATGGACCAGTGACTTTGTAGCCAGCTTAGTTCTTGTGAGTATACTCTAAGATATTTGTACAATGACAGAATTGCCTAATGACACGTTTCTCAGAATATATCTCATCCTTAAGGAACTCATGATTATGTGAAAAAAGAAGTTGGTCTTGACTTTATTTTTTAAAACATGGATTTGGGGCTGGTGATAGAGCTCAGTGGCATAAGCGCCTGCCTGCCAAGCGCGAGGTCTTGAGTTCGACTCCCGGTACCCACATATAAAAAACAAAAAACAAAAAGCATGGATTTGTACTTCCTTTGTTTAACAACATGGCTTTTCTTTTCTTCCAAAATTTGACACAAGAAATCTTGAAAATGTTAAGGTGTGCAAAGGAAGAAACAGTGCAGTACAGAAGAAAGCAATCCATGATTTAAGAAAATATTATTTTCCTTTTAGTAAGGAAATCTTATCTGTGTAATTGTTTAAAGTAAATTTGGAAAATATATAATGCCACAGTGAAATAACATCTCAGTTACCAACAATTTTGAAAGCTGTTGAGTAGGGAACAAATCAGATGATCTAGCACTTTGCCAACCCATTAGGCTTTAAAAAGTTTTAGATTAGTGGTACAAACAGATTCTGGGATATTTCTGTAGTGTTGTTTGCAGCCACAAAAAGTAACTCGGGGCACAAGTGCCTTCCTACGGCAGAGTTTGTGCCAATGGTTAACTCACCAAGTTGCTGGTACAGTCAGTACCTGGCTGGTGCCCGCAGTGGAGAAAACATGGAAGTGTGCTCTTTTCTTGGAAGTTTCTGGAAAATGTCTGGTGATCGCTTCCAGCCAGCATTCTGGTTGTGCTGTTTGGGTAAGGGATATGTTAAGAATACATTTGTCTTTATTCCTTCCTATATTTTTACTTTGGTTTTTTATTTTTATTTTGAAACAGGATCTTGCTTGGTTGCCCAGCCCGGGCTCATATTTGTGATCTTCCTGTCTCAGTCTCCCAGATGCTGGGATTACAAATGAGCACCAGCATGCTTGGCTTGGTTGGTTGGTTATTTATTTACTTACAACTTTATATATAGAGCCCTAATTTAGACTAGTTTTCTGAAATAGTTTTTGATACCATGATTTCATAAATAACAAAGAGAAAGGAACTGTTTGGCATTTAAATACTCTAGAAGTAGTTTGCTTTTGAAGAGTAAACAAAGCAGCTGGGCTCATCAGAGTGCTAAAAGGCATTTACGATAGCTGTTTTAACTCATTAATATTTATTTTGTCGGAGAACCCAGGGCCTTCACACTAACCTACATTCCTAGCCGTTTTTATTTTATCATTTTTATTTTGAGACAGGGTCTCATTACAGTAAGTTGCTAAGTTACCCAGGCTGAGATTGAACTTGCAGTCCTCCTACCTCAGCCTCTCACACTGTTGGGATTACAGGAGTGTGCCATCGTGCCCAGCTAAAATTTTATTTATTAAGTTAGGTGTTTTCATGTAGGTTTAACTGATTCAAGAAAGGAAATAATACATTGGTTCAAAGATAATAAAATGATATATTTGAGCCATTCTTGGAGAAACCATGAACTTTATTTTTAAAGTTCTTTATTTTAAAGAATTAAGCCTGTTTCGAAATTTGAACTATAATAACAGAGTTCTGCAGAGAATGACGCAGTAATGTTTACCTTCAATGGCTTTATCTAAGAAGGTATGGTGAAGTGAGGAATGATTTTTGTTTCTAAACTGATCTTAGATGGTAATTTCTCTCCTGTTCAAGAAAAGACAAAACCCAGGATCATTCTCTTATATAATCATAGTGCAGTGATCAAAATCAGGAAACTAGCACTGACACTTTTCCTTACAGGGAAAGAACACTGCTGTAATTCCGTCGTATGTCTTGTTCTCCTTGGCTTAGACAGTATTACGTTAGTCTTTGATAACCTTTCAGTTTTGAGAACTGGATAATTATTTTATAGAATGTCTCATAGTTTGAGGTTCTCTTAGGTTTCATCATGATTAAATTCCACGTATGCCTAACTGGCAGAAATTGCCCAGAACTGATGCATGTTCTCTGCCTTGTACCAAGAGGCAAATGGATATCCATTTGTCTCATGACTAAGACACTTTTTTCCCCATGTGATTGATATTTGTAGGGAGATTTTGAGACGATGCAAATGTTCTATTACTCCTCAAACTTTCACCTATCAGTTTTAGCATCCATTGGTGAATCTTACCTGAATCACATATTGCTGTTAAGATTGTCAAATGCTGGTTTTCTGGTTCCTTCATTTCTTTTCACTTATCATTGAGATCTATCTACTTCAAGAAAGAAATTGCCCTTTATTTACTTGTTTATTCATTCATGTCAACAGGACTCATCGATTCTTATTTTATTCAGTGGGTTTGGATGGTATCTTGCTTGCATGCATACTCTTGGAACTTTTTGAACAGATGAGTCATTCAAGGAGAAACCAACAAGCCGTTTTCCCGTTTGTTTAGGGTGCAGTCCTACCACGCAGCATATTTTGTTCTTCGGAATCTTGTAGGTGTAATAGGTATGTTGGGGGTGCGTCTGCATAGCTCCACTCACACGTGACTTGTTAAGGAGTTGATGTTTAGGGAGGCATTTTTAGGTATGTCCTTCCGTGTTTAAAAGCTGTGATGTAGGGCTGGTGAGATGGCTTAGCGGCTTAAGCGCCTGCCTGGCAAGCGCAAGGGCCTGAGTTCGACTCCCGGAACCCACATACGAAAAAGGGGCCGGTGATATCGCTCAGCCGCACGGCGCCTCCTGGCGCGCGAGGTCCTGAGGTCGACCCCCGGTACCCACAAAAAAAAAAAAAAAAAAAAGCTGTGATGTAAAATCTTGATGTCTTTGATTCGAGCAGGTTGGCAGCACTGCGTAAATGATGTGATGCACTGTCCCGAGCTGCTTCCTGTTAGCATTTCTGCCTTATAAATAGCGGTGTATGGATAAATGTGCTGAACTTGCGCTTGGAATCAGAAACGTGCATTGCTACTCCTGTTAGCATGCTGTCTGCTTAATTGTGCTTCATATTCTCATCCACTCGAATTTCGTGGGCAAAATGGTTCTGTGTTATATTTTCTCTTCTGTAGGGGTGGCATGAGGCTTGGAGAAGTCAGATCTGGAGGCACCTGCGGGTTAGATCACTTCAGCCACTCCTGGCTCTTGTGCCTGCAGCATGCTGCCTGCCGTGAGCCCCTCCTCCCGGCGGAGCCCCCTCACCGTGCGCGCGGCCGCGAGCCCCTCCTCCTAGCAAAGCCTCCCGCTGTACGCGCGCCCGTGAGCTCCTCCCAGCGGCGGAGCCTCTGTGCGCTCGACCCTGAGCTCCTCCTCCCCGCGTAGCCGGCGGCGGCGCGGCGTCCGCCCGACAGCTGTTTGCCATCGGCGCGCCGCTCCCGCCCGCTAGGGCGTCGCCCCGCCCCCGCCAACAACCGTCACTCTGATTGGCCCGGCGCTTGTCTCTTCTTTCCCCGCAGCCAATCGCGCCGGGTGAGGAGCTCCTGGTCTGGTACAATGGGGAAGACAACCCCGAGATAGCAGCTGCGATTGAGGAAGAGCGAGCCAGCGCCCGGAACAAGCGGAGCTCGCCCAAGAGCCGGAAAGGTAGGACCCGCCGGCCGGCGGCCGCCCGCTCCCGGCCCGGCCCGGCCCGGCCCGGCGCCGCGCCCGGCCTGCCCGCCACGCCGCCGCCGCCAGTCTGGTCGCGGGCCGGGCGCGGCGCCCGCGGCGTCTCGGTGACCTTTTCCGGACTCGGCCCGCCCGGCCCGCGATCGACTCGGTCCCCGCTCGGCCCGCTGCTGAATCACGGCGGCCGCCGCGCTCGGGCTGTTGGCGAGCTTGTGTCGGAGCGCGGGCGCGGCGGAAAGTGCCGGGCAGGCCCGGTGCGGGCTCTGCCCCGCGGCGTCGGAGTCGGGCCGCGCCGGGCTCGGCCTCCGCCTTCCGGTCGGCGTGACAGCCGCCCAGCGACGCGGGCCCGCCGCGCAGGACTGGGACGCTGGACGGGGACGGGGGGAGGGAGGGGCGGCCGGAGGAGAGGGGACCCGGGGGCCCGAGAGGAGAGGAGGGAGCGCGGGGGCGCCGGCGGCGACCGGGGGCGGCTGCAGGCGGTGGGCTTCCCGAGGATGCTGAGGGCGGCGGGGAGGCGGGGAGGCAGGGGGCTTGTTGTTGTGTCGGGCTGACCCAGTTCTCATAGTTTATGATTTATGACGTTTTTGAACAAAAGGCAAAGAAAGTGTAGTCACACTTAGGAAGGGAGGGGATAATTTCTGGGCAGGAAAATAGTTTGGTTGGCTATATCATATTTCCAGCTGGCATGCTGATACGTAGTTAGAGTTTTTTAATAAGAGTTTTTATGTGTATTTGGGAATCTTTTATGGAGCCCAGTTTGAATATATGTCAAGGCACGATATGGTAGTTTTTAAAAAATTAATACACTTTTCTTTTTGCCCATCTTAGGTCTTAAGTTTGTTTTTTATTAATACAAATACTTTTAATTTTTTAGCACATCTTAGGTCTTAAGTACATTTTTCTAATCATCTGAACAAATGAGTCCATTCTTTACCCAGAACGTTGCAAAGTATGTTGTGGAAATCAGACTGTAAATAAAATCATAAACTTGACTGGAAGAATTTTTAAAAACACTTTAAAATGTAGGCAAAAAGACCGTTCTGGTTTTTCAGTTATGTATTCTTTGCTTTTCCCAGTATAATGAAAATAGAGCTAACATCCGGGGGCAGGTGGTCCCCTTGATGACTGCAGTTTCTCTTTATTTATTGAAGGTGATTTACTTGCTGCTTTAGGTCACTAAACTGCTTTCATTTTGAATCAGATGATCAGTCTAGAAAATTCCAGGTCGTTTTTTTTTTAACCGTTTCAGATCTGTGTTGGGATTTTGTCGATACTAAGCTTAGTGATTGTTTTCAAATTTACTGTATTTCGACTTCTACCTTTATTTAGTATGCATTTTGTTTATAAATAATGTCACCACCCTTTCCAGGTAAGTCATGATTTGTAGAGACTGGAGATGGGGAGACGGGGACTCTTTACTGAGTCATTAAATATAACTAACTCATATGTATAGCCTAATAGCAGCCTTGCTTTAAGGCTTTTCTCTGTATGGCATACTTTGGTGTACACACTTAGAACCTGTTTCATTATGCTTTGCTCTTTTATTTATCGCTTAATTTATTGTTCTATTCACCTAGTTGAATGTGGAGAAAAACCTGAAAAACTTTATTGCTGAGTACATGAACTTCTGTGTTTTTACACATTATATCCTTATATTTCTGGTTATTTAGTTAGTATTTCTTATAATTAGTCCCACTGTGTTTATATCTACTCTGCGAAGCATATAACCTACCTAATCAATCCTAGTTTTTAAAAATTTATTTATTTTTCCAATACTGGGCATTGAACCCAGGGCCTTTGCACTGAGCTACATCCCCAGCCCTTTTTTTAAGACAGGGTCTTGCTAAGTCAGTTAATTCCCCAGGCTGAGCTCAAACTTGTGGTCCTCCTGCCTCAGCTTCTCAGAGTGCTGGAATTACATTCCTGCACCACCGCACCCTGCTCAATTTTAAGTTTGAATTAAAAGACTTGCATGAAGCTCACGATTAGAACGTACAGTTCATTTTGGAGGGCTAACTGGTACAGAGCCCTGTTTGCTCTCTGACCTGAAGTTTGGAGAATTTAAGTAATGAGTCAGACCTTCTTTATTTTTAAGTTAAATACTCTGGAAGCTAATTTATAGCTTGCAAAGACCTGAAATGAAGAATTTTTTATTTTAACTCAGTTCTATTTAGATGGTGTGTGTGACCTCAGACATTTAAATAGTATCTTTTCAGGCAGTGATGTCAGGGAGTGAATCAACATAAATTTCACTCAGAGGCAATATTAATATTTCTGAAAGCCAGATGTTGAAGACATACAGCTGACAGGTAGACTGACATTAGGCCTAACCTCATTTCGGTTATGAGAGAAAGAAAGGGCTGATTTCTTCACACTTCTGGACCTTGGCTCCTGTGCGTGACAGCTGCTGTGCCTACAGCTGTGCCCTGCACGTGGGGTCTTTCAGGATTCATCAGTTGCGGGCGTATCAGAAGGCCTGCTGGGGCAGCGATGAGTCCTGATGTCTTCACATACCACAAACTGACCCCTTCTAGTTCCCTCTTTCACATGAATGCAGCTAGTGTGTAAGCCCCTGGCACGTGCCAGGCACTCCCCTAGGTTGTACAGCTCATTGGAAAGCAGGAAGACAGCCGTAATTCCTCTTGTGGCGCTTGCAGCCCAGGCTGGTGGGGGAGACAGTGCATCAGTGCATCACTGATCGGTGCCTAGATGGTTGGCTGGCAGGTAGTAAGTAGGCCCTCAATAAATATTCGTCGATTGGCAAACAAAGACTCACACAAACAATGTACAGAAGGCAAGGACACAGCACTGGGAGAACACAGTTCATATTGTCTCTGACCAAGGAGCATGCAGTTTTGCCATGGGTCAAAGATGTACATATGCCAGGCATTTTTAACTGGAATTTAACTCGGATTCCCATCTTTGTACTTCTGCTTAACTTGTTACGTGTCTGAGCAGCCCCTATAACACTGAATTTGCAAAATTCCATGGACAGGATAGATTAAACGTCAGGTAAAGAAGAAGGGCGTACTTAGTGTTAGGTGTGTTGGGCTGTTTTAATGTGAGCTACGGGCGGATTATAATCTATAAAGTAGCCTAGAAAAGGCCATGTTTAGAAGTTCTTATCATCTTCATAATCTTTGTCCACTATTTGGACTGTGAGAAATGAGAGACTGAGTTTGCTTATTAGCAGTAAACAATGACCTGAACATTTGGTGTCTTTCCTTTTTCTTTTTTCTTATTTTGAAGTGCTGGGGATGGAATCCAGGGCTTCTTGCATGCTGGGCAAGTGTTCTACCTCTGAGCTGCACTCCAACCCATCTAAGGTGCTTTGAACCTAAAGAAACAATACCGGCTTTACACAGATTGGCTTGGTGGAAGGAATGGGAAACATAGACACTTCAGTGTCTGCCAGGTGTGGGACTTCGGACAAGTCAAGTCATCTTCCTGAGGTTTAGACTCCATGTCTAAAAGTGGCTGTCGGTAGCGATGATACTGGCACGTGTGCTGTGTACCCTCACCAGGTCGTCAAGAGTGAGAAGATAATGGAAGGGAATGGGCTTCGTGAAAGCTGTGGGCCCTTGGTAGCTGTAAGTGCTACATCTGTGTTTCTGCTGAGGAGCTACTGAGCTTACAAACTTTAACCAGTGTATATTTATGGACTGCATGCGAAAAGTCCATGTAAGACCAGCCTCTTCCTGCTTGTCCTCCCCACACCAGAGCCTCCGTTCATCCTTACTGGAAGCCTGCTTCTCACCTATTGACCTCACTGTTCCAGCAGATTAGGAGAGAAGAATTATTTAGAGCAGCAAGAAGTTTTATACCTGATAGCTGGACAGTGAAGAACATAGGAAGTGTATAGCAAAACCAGTAATGACTTACAGAGAGGGTAATTCTTTAAGGTCACTTAATAGGTTTCCATAATCCTTTATAAAGGCATTAAATAGTGCCTGAGAATATCAGCAAGTTTATAAGTAACTTAGTCATCACCGACCACTCAAATTATGATCAATTTGAAAAGGAAATATTTCATTCTGTCTCCACAGTCAGAATTGTGCAAATGAAAAAATTTTGGTGCTTTAACGACACTGAAGTGTTTTGAAATTGCACATATGTGAACGTCTTCTCTAAAGCTGCAGAGGAACTGACGCCTGTGGAGATGGACAGTCAGTTTAGGGAGGTAAAAGCTCTATATGCAGAGAACTGGGGCTCAGGCAGTTTAAAAAGGAAAAGTGCTAGCCCAGTAGTGAAGACAGCAAGCACTGAGCAAGGACTGGTGCCATTCAGAAGGGAGAAAAGGCACTTGAGGCTGGGCTGGCTGGGAGGGTCTTGTTTAGAAAGGGTGGTGGGATAGGGATGCTTGGGAGCCTGGAGCCTCTAAGCAGCACATCAGAGAAGTTGAAATTGTCTGAAGCTCTTTAGTTCCCTACCAAGTACTTGTTGAGCCTGCATTGGATGCTATACTGGGTCCCGGAGTCATAGCATAGAACCAGAGTGAGAGGCCTGGTTCTCATGGAATATTACTCAGTAGATAGGGAGCTACAGGCCACAGATGAACAAGACATGCCTCATAGTGCATAGCTTGACTTTCAGTGGAGAGTCCAGCCTTCTGAGGCTGTGGCATGTATGACACAGGTTATAGTAAAGGGCTCAGGGCTCTAGAAAGAGGGCCAGCTTGGCATTCTAGGAGCATTTCTGCTTATGTAGGAAGCCATGTGAGTATCTTGGAATTGTGCAACACAGTTCTGCTAATGGCCATATTGGCTTCTCATTGGCCAGGCTCCAAGTATACGCGGCTGGGTTGATTGAGGCCATTTGAGCGATGGCTGCATCAGGCACTAGACGCCCCCTGTGTAGAGCTGCAGGTCTGCGCCGTTGCACCCAGGTGCAGGTCACACTGGAGTGTTCTGGTTGGTGCGTATTGGCAGGGGTCCTACTGGAGAGCAGGACTTGTTGCTTCAGAAACACGGGAGCACCTGGGGAGAATCTTGAGGGAATTTGGGGAATGGAAAGAACAGTGCTTGAGTTGTTCCCCAGAGGGACATGGGAGGTTACAGGAAGCTGCTAGACATCAGGTGGGAAACAGGTGCAGATGGGCGTCTCTGATGGTGATGTGGAGTCTCCGGGACTGCAGATGCACCCCACAGAGCACTGAGCATCCCATGAGCTTTCCCATTAAACCTGTGCTTGTTGGGATGGTACGTCCCAGCTCCAGGGGGGAGCAGTCATTTCTCAAGGTTGGAGAATTTGTCTGACATTGCTGTGCCAGGGAGTATGAGTCACAACCTAAAGCCAAATGTTCCACGCCTTTTCCACTAGGACAACAAGAGTCCAGTGGGCAGCATGGGGTCCATGTAGAGTTAACATTCGAGAATATGTTTAATGAAAGCAGAGAACAGGCGCGCTTCTGTGGAGCGCGCTCCTAACCATCCCCAGCAGCTTGCAGCTCTGCTTCAGGCTCCTTGGCCAATGCTGAGTGACAGAGGCCTGGCTGTGGTGTCTGAGGATGATGGCAGATGGACCCTGTACATCCTGGTGGGTTGGTCTTGCGCCCATGGACTTCGAGGGCACTCGTCCCTAGTTGTTTGCAGGTGTGGAGCAGAGCACGGGGCAGATGGAGGATGTAGTGTTCCTGTGCTTGCTTCATGGCTTACAGGCTTGTCACGTTGACCCAAGCGGGCTGGGCCCTGTTTGGTTGGTCGTGGTGGGGCCTGTCCCTGCCTAGCACGCGGTGCCTCTGCATTGGACAGCCCAGCTCTGGTAGCGGCTTGTCAGCTTGCTTACTCTGCTGCTGTTGTGAGCTGTTTTTAAAAAGAGTTTGAATTTTTTTCAACAGTGGGAGGGAGTTTCTTTTTTGACTTCTAATTCTGCTTCTGTCAATAGCTACAAATTTTGGTTAAGAAGTTGGTCAGTGTTTTTGTCTTGTTCTCTTAATATATGTGATCTTGTTTGTGGAACATTATTGTGGGTTAACATATTCCAGAATTTTCTATGGTATTTTAAGGGGTGAATTTGCAAAATCATAGTGTATGCTGTGATGGGAAAATTCTTTCAGACATAGCTGAGTGTATTAAGAACTGTGCTGGGTTCTGTCTATTCTGTGGTTGTTATTCTGGTCTCCTGTCCATTATAACTTGACAGGTAGGACTTGTGCAGTACCAAAAAAGGTTTGTTTATGATTAAGTTTTCCATAAGGTAAAAAACAGGACTCTTATAATAAGTTCAAAACAGTTTAGTTGGCTTTTTCATAATCCACCTGTAATTTGAAAATTAAAAACAAATTCTTGTTCTTTTCCCTAACCATGAGCACCAGGTTCTTTTCTGAAATTACAGTTTTAAATCATTTTTAAAACTCCCGCAGTGTTTCCTTTTCCTATGCAGTTTTCAGCTTGTATTTTATTCATATCTGGTACAATACGTGGACTTAATGTTCCTAGGAGCATTACAGAGAGGAAGGTGTAGTTTTGTATTTGAAGTTCTGCGTTCTAAAGAACACAGGGATTGGATAGACACCCCAAGAACACCACTTTGGAGGTTAAACATTAATAAGCACTTCTTTGAGTGAAGTGTTGAGGGAGAACTAGAAGTTGCAGTTCCAGTTAGTCTGGCATGGTGCTCTGGTGGCACTGGGTTTATATTTCACATGCTGCCAGGAGCAGCTCTAAAGTTTGGTTTTATTAGTGTTAATAGTTTGGTTTGAAATAGTTTTGGGAAGGTAAGTGACACAAAAGCAAGTCATTTGAAAACACTAATGTGGTTTCTCTAAGTGAAAAACATAAAGTAGTTTTGTTTTTTTTTTTAGTAACTCAGATTAAACCAGTTTTATACATTATGAGCGTACTTGGCTGAATTCATTTATTAGATGCATTTTTACACAGATATATCTCATGATTGGACACCTAGCTGCCTATCACTTCCTTATGTGATAAATCACTTCTTTCTACTGATGATGGCAGTGACGGCAGCTACTCTGGTTGCTGGCCTTGTGCTTGGTGCTCCGTGTACACCATCTGATCATTCCAGTTACTCTGCAGAAGTAGGGATCGTTCTTTATAGGAGAGGAAACTGGTGCTCGGAAGGGTTGCATGCTTTGCCCATGTTAACCAGGTACTAGGTTAGTGGGTCTACCTTACATAAATCCAGTTTTTATTTATGTTGTTTCTGCGTAGTACAGTTGTACAGTATATGTTGGGTTTTTTTTTTTTAACTTTACTAATTAGCCAGGCTGAATTTTTACAACTTGATAAGGAATTGCCCGCTTTAATTCTAAATCTTAAGGCAATGATTAACTGAAGTCTTTGTTATAGGAAGACTAAATTATGTTAAGAACTGATACTTGTAGTTATTTTTCCTTTGGGGGTTTTTGGGTTGAATAGATTTACTATATTTCTTTAAGCACCCTAAATAAACTCTTCTTAAAAACATAATACTTTTACTCCTTGTGGCTTTTATCTTTTTTTTTTTTTTTTTAAGCCATGATTGTTGGTTTGAGCTTTTCGTGAATATGTTCTCTTAGGTTTTGTATTTTGGCTTCAGCTTTGAAACCACGCCAACATAGCAGGATTTTTTTTTTTTCCCCCAAACCCTTCTGCACTGTAGATGGCAGTGGGCCTGGGGGACTAGGGCTCTTCATTTTGTCCTTTTGGTGAGTTCAGGGAATGATAATTTTAGCTTCCCACTCTGTAGTACTTGTTCTCTTGTGAGAATGACTGGTTGTTCCACTGATAAAATACAAACTTTAAAGTTTTCTTAAGCTGAATGTGATAGCTCATGATCATGGTTTAGTATTCTAATGAATTTAAAAACTGATCCTAAGTGTGGCTCTGATTTGTTTGTAGACGATCAAGTTAAATGGTACTTGTTTTTCTCACCATTTTAAGATGTGACACAAAGAGAGGGATTTGGGGGCATTTGTTTTGCCGGAATGTTTATTTGTGGGGAATAGATTTTCATAAATGTGCTCCCCTTGAAAGGACAATATATATATCTGAGCTGTTTGAAGCAATACCTTCTTAACAGACCTCGTTTGCTGATAAAGCTGTTCTGGTTCTGGCCGCTCGACTCATTCCACTGGAAGAGTGTCAGAGGACACCGGGGGGAAGAGTTGTCCTAGCCTGTTGCATGCACGCTTGCATTTTCTGAATGAGAAAATGGGTTTCTTTCTGTGCTTATCTCACAATAGAGTCTTTAGAATTTTTGTATGTTTGTAAATTTTAAAAACTTTGACTCTGGAATAAAATGTAATATGTTGCTTTGTGCCTGCAACCTTTTCTGAGAGGACTTCATTCAGTTCTTTAAAGATGTAGTAGGTAGTTGACACCTTCTCATGCCCCAAACACACAGTAGACGCAAGGCAAAACTATAGCTTAATTATCTGCGCTTTCATTTCTGAAATCTCTTAAGCATTTTTCTTTCTGGTTTACCCTTTTCTCCAAAAATTAGGAAGTAATTTTGCTTAAAAGATTAAAACTTGGTGCATATATTAAGAAAAATCCTGAGAGCTTATGAAGTAGGAGACTAGACAATTCTCAGAGTTCTGTAACATTAATTGTCGCTGTTTCCTATTCTTGTGCCTGTGGTTATGATCCCAGAATTTCAAAATATTTTTTGATGGAAGTTTTAATCATTACCTGGTAAATGCGTAGTTACTTTAAATGATATACGTTGAAAGTACATGGCATTTGTTCTTAATATACAGAGAATATTTGGATAGTTTCAGAGGCAAGAGATTTACTCTAATGATAGAATAATGATATCGTGTGTACGTTACGTAAAAACTCCAGTTTCTAAAATAAGATGACATCTAAAATCCTTGCTAATCTCATACTTTTAATTTTTTATGTTTTTTATTCAGTCAATGTCCAAATGACCAAAACCCTGTTGCACCCTTGAGAAGCTGTGTCTTGCCAATTCCGTGTAGTTTCAAAGGTTTGTCTTCGTTTGGTTAAAGAAAAATGCAATTAATGCCACTTAGGCTAAAATCCCTCTCTTTTTTCTATTTAAGCTATAGTGATAAACAATCTTTCCTGTTGTTATTTATAATCCTACCTCTTGGTGCAGCCTTTTGTAGGTTTAAGACATCACATGCCACAAAAATGAAGGCAAACTGGTTTGTTCACCTGTGTTTAGATCCTCCAAATGGAATTGGTGCGACATTTGGAGTTGGCGGTACAGTTTAGAATGCACAGCAATCAATTTCTGGGCCTTTTGTAACACTTTTTGCTGTTGGGCATCTCAGGTTCGGTTTTCATTCGTTTGGCAGTTTGAGGTGTAGACTGTTCCCTTCTGGTTCCATTGGCTGTTTTTGTTGTTTTGTTTTTAATCTGTGGGAGCCTCTTTTTCTGTGGACTGAAGTGACTACTGGCTTTCTGTCCTGGAGAAGAATATGGACTTCACTGTGAAGATGTTAACGTTGGCGTGGGGGTCTGAATTCTGTTCACTGTAGTAGCTTGTGCTGCAGGCAGTGCAGTGGGTAATAGTCTCTGTTCTCACCTTTCACGCGTGGAACACTCCGCTTGTGTGTCCAGAGGAGAGGGTGTGACTTGGTAGGATTGACACGCTGAAGTCGAAGTTGCTTTCCCTCTCAGTGGCATCCAAATAAATATGTAATAAAATAATACAAGAGTATCACACTATCAGTAGTTGCGGTTTGGTTGGAATTTTTGGACAAGGGGCTTAAGATTCCAAATTGGTTTGTCTCGAAAAATTTTATTAGCTGCTACATGTACTGTCACAGGAAGTATCTTTTCCATGTTAGGTGGATCATAGGAGTTGTTTAATAATATGATCAAATTTGAGGGGTAAACTTAATGCCTGTTTGCAGTTATAATTCTGTCAAAGCTATAAATTCATGAATTCCTTTTAAGGTTTTTTTTTTTTTTTTTTTTTTTGGTGGGCACCAAGGGTCGACCTCAGGACCTCGCGTGCGCCAGGAGGCGCCCATGCTGCTGAGTATCACCGGCCCCTTTTTCGTATGTGGGTTCCGGGAGTTGAACTCGGGCCCTCGCGCTTGCCAGGCAGGCGCTTACGCCGCTGAGCCATCTCACCGGCCCCCTTTTAAGTTTTAGAGAGAGAAGTTTCTGTAAATCTCATGGGTAATTGTCAAAATGTACATGGAATGACCATTCAATTTATATGCCCATATATAAAACCTAAATTTTTAACTGGGTAGAAATACACTCTGTGGACTTCACTGTTCCTTCCAGATAGAATACACATCGATCAGTACTTTGCAGGTAGATGGCTTATTTAAAATGAGCCTGAAGTGTATTGTATGTTTGGTGGAGGAGAGAAGGAGAAATTGTAGACTCAGCTACATCTTGGTGTTAGGAGATGTACAAAGCGTGGTATTTATTGGTACACTAGGACATAGCCATGGAATTAAGAGGCCAGTTTCAAATAACAGCCACCAGGTAATAATATTGTGACTTTGGGCGGATTACGTATGTACTTGTCTCGGTCTTTAATTTATAAAGTGAGGATAGGACCCTACCCTGCAATGTTGCTTTGAGCACTGAGAATCTTATAAAAATATTCCAGGCGCAACAACCTTTGGTTCATCACATTATAATGGGTAGCACCAGCAAAATTCACCCTGTGATGTCTCTGCCTGTCCTTTGGCTTGTCAGCATACTTCTGAAAAATGAATAGTTTCAACATTTTCTAACATGCTCTTGTAAAAATCCAGATATTTTACTTTAATATGTGGAATGAATAACTTTCAAATTAGGTAAGAGTAAAGGGCTTCTTTGGATCTGTAACTAGATAGAGATCATGGCGTGAAAGGGTTCCTCCTATGCGGAGACCTGCTTCTCTTCAAAGCTGTCTCGTTTCACTTGTTACCCAAACCAGCACACTTGTGCTTATACAGGTTGGCGGATCAGATGAGTCTTGGAATTTGATTTGTTAATGTGCCTGATCAGAAGTGAGCATGTCCCCCTGTCGTCTGCTTGTTGCCCAAAGGAAGGGTTTAAGATTTTCTTACTGGTTCATACCACTCATGACTCTACTGTAGTGTTGTAACCAGATTTTGTTGTTGTTTTTTGAGACAAGTCTTTCCTTTAATTCAGGCTGCCCTCGAATGTACTGTGTAGCCCAGTCTGCCCTCAAACTCGAGGTGATCCTCTTGCCTTAGCCTCCCAAGTGCTGGGGTTACAGGTGTGCGCCACCATACCTGGTTTATAATCAGATTTTATGTGGGTAGCACTTGGGATAAATTGTGGGTATGTTTACTTAGGTGTTAAACAGTCTTGAAGGTTACTGTGTGGGAGCACTTGTAAGGCTGTCTTTGACAGAATTCTTTACAATCTTTGTGGATGTGAAATTGAGGAAAAGCAAAAGTGTGAAAGAACCATTTTCTTACGGGAAATCACTAATTACATTAACCGTACCAGTTTTAGGGAAGCAAATGTCGTGATTCTCAGTGTGGAATCTTTATTGAACATTCTGAGAAGTTGGGGTCTTTTTCAGGGATCACGCAGATGTACTTCTATGGATACACAACACTCGCCTGGCTTAATAACAGGGCTCGAAGTTCCCAGTGTTGCCTATCTGGAGAGGAATCTAAGGTCTCCTTAAAAGATTAAAAGTCACTAACGTGAACCTCAATATGTTTATTTTTTTTTATTTATTTTTTATTTTTTTTTGGTGGGTACCGGGGGTCAAACTCAGGACCTCACGCTTGCCAGTAAGCGCTTGTGCCACTAAGCGATATCACCGGGCCTTTTTTTCCTTTGTATGTGGGTACCAGGAGTCAAACTCGACCTCGCGCTTGCCAGGCAGGTGCTTATGCCGCTGAGCCATCTCACCGGCCCAAATTTTTAAAAAATTAAGCAGAAATAATTGGTTAGAGCAACACAGTCAGTGAGTTATACACTTAAAATGAATTGTACTCACAACTTGTACTGTTAAAGCACCAATAATAAATAAGTAACAGAATTCTCTTTTCTCTCCTGCCCTTAGTGGACTTGTACATGTCTGTAATGATTTCTAGGTGGGGTCCTGTGATTCCATGTAAAACAAATGAACAAAATAAATGGCTGAATTAGGAAATGCTGGTGGAAGCAGAATGTCATTGTCTTCGTAAGAAGGAACATATGTTGACAATTTAGACTTGTAGGCCTGGGGATTCTGCATTTTGTTAAGTAGAATCTACTGCAGGGACGCCTGGCATTTGATTCCATTTGAGTCTGTGCCAGGACCGCGCAGCATTCTTCACGTGTGTTACCTCATTTTCTCCTCAGTGACAGTGTTGGGGCATTAATGCCAGTGTGTGTCGTAGTTGGTTCCTGTCTGCCTTGAACAGGATTATTTCTTGTTAATCAAATCATGGCCCAGGAGCTGTACAATAATTACTTGCCGCTTTGGTTTTGTGGGTTTCTGCTGTTGAGAATCTGCCTTATTCAGAGTGCCACCCCAACAGCAAGACCCCAGCCTAATGTCTCCCCTTACTCCCTGCAGGGAGGATGTGTGATCTTGGGGACACTGGAACCTTCTGGGAGCAGGTGAGATGAGTGAGTGGGTTGGGAGTGAGGCACTCTTCCTGGGCACTGTCCTAGCAAGCACTGGTGCTTCATAGCCTGGTCCTTCGGAGCCCTCCTCTCTGGCCTCCTTTGTTCCCTGAGGGCATTATTTTACCCACCATATTGGCAAAAGATAGAAGCGTCTCCTGGAGCCCTGTATGGGATGATTCCTGGTGACCAGCGCTAGGTTAGCGTGTGCAGTCGGCATCCTTCTCGTCACTGGAGCCCGAAAGGATCACTGGGGGACCAGTGTCCCTTCTGGAGCTGCCTTGCTTTGCCTGGCCCCATCTGCACATCATCTTCCACACCCTTTTCTCTCCTTTCCTCCTTTTCTATCCTGCTCGTCCCTTCTTTTTATTTTGAAAGAAATACAGATCTCTGGAACATCTTTTCCACTCACAATTTGCTCCTTGTTCCTCTAATAAGCCTTTTGGGGGGGGCTTGTTTTTTTTACAGTTAAAAAAGACACGTAACTTCAGTTTTAAATTCTTCATGCGGACATCTTTGTGGTAACTTATTTGTGTCTTCTGTGGCTTTTAAGTGTTGGGTAGTTAATAAACAACCCAAAAATTATCAGAATACTTCACTTCCATTATTCCAGAACCTTTGCAAAGTATCAGAAAAAAAGTTTTTAATCTAGCATGAATAATGAGCAGGGACTAACTCGGAATAGTGGTCTGCTATAAACATATCTGAGAATGAGATAAGTTGTTGAATAGGCTAGTAGAATTTTGCATTTAGGTAGAGATCTATTAGAAGAATTTGAAATGGAATTTAAATGAAATTTGTAGTTTAAAACATGAAAAATTATGAGAATGTGTTTTAGTTCCTTCTGTGCTGCTTGAATCTGAAAGACAGCCTTAGCGGTGTGGAGTTTGTCAGTATGGCTCTTTTATATTTTACTCCATACACATGTGGAAGCCTCCTGAGGTCCGAGGTGCTGTCCTTTGGAGCAATGATGCGTCATCCTCAGTAGTTCTATGGAGGCATAGTGACAGGTATGGAAAGCTCCAGTTTTTATAAACCTGTAAAAATATAGCATATTCAAGTACTTATTACTCTTGTATTTTTAGGAGAAGCAAAATAAGAGCTACTGAACAATACTCATGATTATCACAGTTGACTGCCAAGATCTTGGCCCTCAGGTTAATACCAGTAGACACTGAACATGATTGTTTAAATTAGATATTTGATTTAAATAATGATGGGTATAATAACCATGTACAGTGAAACAAAAAATATGAAGTGTTGTGTCTGAGAGGAGACGAATTAATTTTTTGTTTGAAGTCATGTAATACAGAGGAAAAAGAGTTGAAGGATGTTCGGTACACCAGCAGGTTAATGGTGATAATATGAATGCTTAGCAGTTTAGTAACAGATTATGAATACTTGTAATTTGTTTTACATATTTATAAGTGTGTGTGTGTGTGTGTGTTGTACAGATTTGATGTGAATCTGATGTTTGTGGGGATAGTGATTTTTTTTTTTTTCTTGACCAGCTTTACTGGGTATACAGGTAGAGAACAGAGAAAATCCTTCAGCTGTACTGTACTTGCTGCTGTACAGGCAAAGTGAAAAGTAGAAGCCTCTTTCAAGTTGTGCTTTTGTAAAATTGTGTTTGTGTCACCAATAGAAATGTTTTCAGTTGTCTTCATTTTCCTTTTGCACATGTCTTTTTTTGCAGTCATTTTTTTACTAGCTTGCACAGTGTAACCAAATGTTCATGTTAGAAAATATAATCAGATGGGGAAAAACTGACTATCAGTAATTGCAGTGGTACCTTGGTTCGCAAACCAAATTGGACATGAACTGAATCAAATTTCCCCATAAAGTCAACACTGAACCTAACCACTGAATTTGATTTGTTTCTTGTCCAACTTAGTTTATGACCAGAATCATGGAGAGACTCATGTTTGTGGACCTGGGCTCCACTGTAGCACATTACGGAGAGCCACCTAAGAGCGTCTTAATGTGTACCCTCTGGGTTCACTTTTACGTTTTATTTATTTATTTATTTTTGTGGGTACCGGGGTTCGACCTCAGGACCTCGCGCACCAGCAGGCGCCCGTGCCGCTGAGCGATATCACCGGCCCTTTATTCCTATGTGGGTTCCGGAGTCGAACTTGGGCCCTCGCGCTTGCCGGGCAGGCGCTTACGCCGCTGAGCCATCTCACCGGCCCTTGGTTCACTTTTAAATTAACATCTGAGGATACAGTGTAGCTTGCTTTTAGTAATACAAGTAATACAACAGTGTTAAGTAATATAACAATGGTTTGGCCATTGTTCTGGCATTTGGGCATTTCTGTATTTTAAGGGTTTTAATTACATTTTCTCTTAGATTTATGTCTAAAGTTTTACTTCTGAAAATATTTTTGGACTAAATTTTGTAGTTAATTCATCAGAATATAGTATTTAGAATTTAGCACAGGCTTTGAGGGGGGGGATCTAGGACTTTCCTTTTAGTTGAGAATAACCAGTTCTCATGGGTGCAGTGGTCCACTGTGTTCTAGCATTGCCAAGCACTTGTAGTGCACAGCTCTGTAGCAGCTCCGAGTTTTCAGATTTGACATTCATTTTCCCCATGTCAGGTAAATGCTCCTGAAAATCATGGGCAAAAATCTAGATGTTAAGGTCAGTTATAAAATAGAATAGGCGAGGGCCGGGGAGATAGCTCAGCGGCACAGCGCCTGCCTGGCAAGCGTGAGGTCATAAGTTTGATTTCCGGTCCAAAAAAAAAAAAATAGAATAGGTGAGCAGTTTACTTAAGTTTAGAAGCATTTAATTAGTGGGTGAAATCATCTTGTTAATGCCACAAGACTTTTTAGGTTCCAAAGACTGTTGGGAAACTTAATGCTTTCTTAATTTGGATTTGCCAAAGTTTATTTGGGGAGCCTGTTCTGAGATTTGGAATTACCCCTGAAAGCCATTATAAAAGCTTGTTTTATAAAAATTAAAAATAATTTTCTCTTAAGCTGTGCTCTTTGTAGCAACACCCCCCCACACACACACAATGGGGAGCAAGCATTTCAGGAATTTATACTGCGAACTGCAGAACTGCAGATCTGCAGATCCAGAACTTGTCCATTGTTTCTGTTGGAAGCAAAGCCTGGAGTCCTGTTTTAATACCATGAGCAACTTAAAACCAGAGGTCTTATTTTCATAATTTGCCTCCAGGATTAGACAGCTCTTGGTGAGTTTAACTGCAGAAAACGATTTGTAATTATGCCAAAGGAGCTTAGCAGAATTTTTTACTATCAGGTAAATTTCAAAAATTTTTTAAGTGAAAAATAAATCTGTAGAAAATGTGTAGCCTGTTACTTTCATAAAAACCAACTGTCACAGCACCTTAGAGTTTCAAGCCAATGGGGACAGCCCTGGCGACTTGTCTTCCCACTGAGCTCCCCCTGCCAGTTTTTTAACAGCCACTTCTGACCCTGTCACCACATCTGCTGGTGTGACACTAGTGGCTTTTATGGAAACCCTCTGGTCAGTGTTAGAGGCATGAGTCTCATTCAGTCCTGCTGCCCATTTCCTGCTTTTTATCACTGATTTTTGGTAACTTGTAGGTTACCCACTGTAAAGCCTACATTATGGATATTAAAATGGACATGTTTCCTTGTGGAAAAACCTGGTTTTATATATCCATGTCCAGCTTTTGTCCTCTCTGCCATCAGACCAACTGCAGAACGTCAGACCACCACCAAATATAAAACAGAGCTGAGGTCTAAGTCCACATCCACTCTTTGTCTTGTACTTAACGTCAGCCGGCCATTCTTTAAAATAACAACTTTCCTATTGTCCATCAGCCGTCCTTCCTTACTAACATCTATTAGGGGTTGTAGCCTTTTAAAAAAGTCATAAAGGAGTCTAACGTGAGCTTGGTGTTTCTCTCCCAGTCAGACCTTTTCATCTTGCTTTTGGAATTCAGACTTGTCTTTGACCCATGTGTCCTGAGTGCTGATAGCAGTCCGTGGCGAGCCTACCATCAGGAAAAAGTGTCTTCTCTTTGGAAGAAGTGAGGGCCGGTGAGATGGCTCAGCGGCTTAAGCGCCTGCCTGGCAAGCGCGAGGGCCCGAGTTCGACTCCCGGAACCCACATACGAGAAAAGGGCCGGTGATATCGCTCAGCGGCACGGGCGCCTGCTGGCGCGCGAGGTCCTGAGGTCGACCCCCGGTACCCACACAAAAAAAAAAAAGTGGAAAGATATATGATGGACTTGTATACTTCAGTGAATTTCTCACAACTGTGTGAGATGCATGTGACGTCTTTACATCTCTCTCTCTTTTTTTTTTTTATGTGGGTACCGGGAGTCGACCTCAGGGCCTCACACTTGTCAGCAAGCCCTTGTGCCGCTGAGCGATATCACCAGCCCTTTTTTTTTTTCCCTTTATGTGGTTACCGGAGTTGAACTCGGGACCTCGCGCTTGCGGGGCAGGCGCTTATGCTGCTGAGCTATCTCACCAGCGCTGCATCTCTCTTTTAAAAGATATAAAACCTAGAAAATGTATTGAGAGGCTGAAGGAACACAGGATAGCATGTTGAGTTGGATGGGAGTTGAAGTCTGTTTTGCTGCTGACTTGGTTTGAGATCTGAGGCAGTTCATGTAATGAAATGAAGCTCAGAGGGCTGTGCTGGTGAGATTTGGGAAGCCAAGTAGGATGATCAAAGCCCCACTGCTCCACGGTCTTCTGGTTATTCTCTTACCTTTTATTCTTGCAGTACTAGGGATTGATTGTAGTGCCTTGTGCATGCTGGGCAAGCTGTATGTCCAGCACCCTCTCGCACCTTTTACTGTAGCCGCTCTGTCTCATTATCCTGTGTCTGCCTGTTCCCTGAGCTCCCGTGTCCTCTCTTCGCTTTGTGCATTTGTTGAAGCCTTTGCTCAACCTAATGTGGAAAGCCTTTTGCCAGCCTTCAGATTTCTCATGAGAAATGAGAAATGTCACCCTTGAAGAGGAAACTGTGCAAAGGAAGGCGAAGAAACACTGGATTTGTAGTTAGGAGGTCAGAGGAAACCCTAGGAAGTGGCGTTCTACTGGAGTGGGGAGGATGGAAGTGCAGTTGCAGGAAGGGCTGGCTGAGCGGTGAGGGCCAGAGATAGCAGACACAGGCCATCCTTCAGGGAGTTTGCGTTGAGCCTATTCAGAGTCGCCCATGTCTTTGACCTTCCGTGGCATAATTGTGGAACTCCAACAGGTGGGCTGCTGGTTTGGAATCAGCTGTATCTAAGAAGGTGAGCCCCCCAAAGGAAGATCAGGCCGCCCTGCCTTCTGTGCTTGGTATTTAATTCTGATTTTATGTTTTGGAGTTGGATAGCTCCCCAGTGAGGAGGCAGCACATGTGGAGTTCCATAGAGTTCTAAATTGAATTCTCTTAAATCACTGAGTGCACAGGCCTTCATTGTCGTGATGAATTTTTAATGTAACTTGAGCAAACCTTTTAGAATTTTGCATTCCCTTTGGTGCCTGAACATTTTTAAGTAAAACATTATATTCTCCAGAATTTCCTGGTGTTTGTCTAGTTTATTAGAATAGTAGAACATAGTCCAGACCTAGGTTAAATTATTCATATGCTGCTTTAGGCAATTTTGATTTTGCAGCTTGCACCCCAGATACCAGCAGTATAATGCTGTCTGTTGTCTAAGAAAGTAGTCATTATGGCTGTTCAGTGTCTCTTTTGTAGCTATTTCACTAGAAAGTCTTGTTTCATTAATATTATTTAGTGATGAGTCTTTCCTGGTTCAGATCAGGGTCTATGCGGTTAACCAATAATTTGTTTCTGGCATAAAACAAAATCAAAATGGAAAATGTGACATTCTAATTTGATTGTTACTCCTTTACTATAAATGCAGAGGACATCTTTATGTAATTTATTTAATTTTGCAATTGAGATAATGGATGTAAAGTTTAAAGAATAAGGGATGCTTATTAAGCCATTATTGGTCTTAAGAAATAACTGTAGGAGAAAGCACTTTTAGCATTACCCTTGAGTTTTAATTCTGGCTCCAGAGTTAATGTAGTGTTGTAACCTAGGGCAGATAACTCCTATCTCTGGACCTTGGGTGTCTCCTTTAAAAGGAGAGCCGTCCACCGGGATTTCCAGGTCTTCTAGCAGAACTAAGCAGCATGGCTGTCAAGTTAAAACTACAGGCGTGGTACAGGCCCAAGAGTGAGTATGCTACATTGGTCCTGACTTCGGCAGCTGACTACAGTTAGGAATGAAAGTGTTTTGTATGTGAGAACCTTGGTGCAGAAGAGAACTGCTGTTTTCCTTCTGTATCACCTGCTCATCTTCATCTGTATGTGTGTATTTCTTCACCTTCTATTTATAAAGCTTTGTGCTGTCCTTCATGCGTTTCTTTGTGGTCATTTCCATTTCACTTTCCTTGTGTTTCATTCCCATATCTTTCTTGTCTAGACCAAGTGGAGCAGCCGGCTGGCAGTAGCGCCATGTAGGACCCACAGGAGCTCAATGGTAAGTGCACTCGTGTACTTGCCAGGTGCCTAGCAGCGCCTCTTGCCTTGCAGGCAGAAGCTGGGCAAGCCCCGTATCTTTGTGAAAGTCCTGATAGGTTTGGTTTTCTTCTTTTAATTCGATGGTGTATAGGATAGAAATCAGACACAGGGAAGAACTGATACAGGAACATGTAGCAGGTTCTCCCACCTGTCGTTGACACACCAGGCACATGTGTGAGCAAAGACCCCTGGTTCTAACCACCAGTTCTGTCACAGGCTGATTTATGCCTCTTCGGCCCCAGCCTTCAGTTTCTCCCACAGACTAGCAAGTAGGACAGGAGATTTTGATAAGCCTTTCATCTCTGGTCTAAGGCCCTAATGGAAAATCCTTGAAGATGGTTCTCTTTTAAGACTGAGGAAGTCGTTTGATGTGTCAGATAATTTCAGTTCCATGAATGAAGGATCTTTGGGTCATACTAGAGATGTATCATCGGTCACCAAGTTATTTTGGTGATAAACCTAATTGTTCCATTCCTTCATTTTTCTTAGTGCTATCCAAGTAGTTTTTGTCGTTTTTAATAAACACATAGACTACCTAGTCCCATATGTCTTTAGTGACTAAAGAACACCATCCATTGGTATAGCCCAGTGGCTCTTAACCTGGAGAGATTCCTTCCCTGGGAACTTGTGCTTGTCACAGTTGAGGGGGTGCACTAATGACATCTGGTAGGCGGAGCCCATAGGTGCTCCAAAACATCCTCCAGTACCTCAGCACACCAACACAACTGAGCATTACCTGACTCCAAATGCCATCATATGTGGTTGAAACTTTGAGGTACCCCATAGCCATCTATGGCACCATACTCTTGTTAGTTCTCTGAATTGGATCAGGTACAGGAGCTGTTCGTACTGCAGGTGTCCTCTCTTCTGGGTGGGTTATGTTTCCATGGTCATTGCTTTCAAGGCAGATACCTGGGGGCTCAAAAGGAATTTCACACAGATTGGGTTTGGGGAGTCCAAAAATAGGTTTTTGACATTTTTTAGGCAGGGAGTAAAAATAGAACTATACCTTTTAGAAAGTTTTGTGACTACATTTTGAGTATATTGTAATGAATGGTAGTGTTACAATTGTACTTTGTTTTATTGTAATAGAAGTCTAGAAATCTTGTTTGTTATTCACGTGCAAACCAGTGTGCTTTGTGTTTTTCTTTGACCCGCCAACTGGTTTTGAGTAGCACTTGGGGTAAGGATTGTAAGGTTTATGCAGAGAGGCCAGGTTTAGGCTACACCACTCCATTTTAATTTATTTACAAACATCATATGAAGTAGAAAATAAGTGGTCGGCTAAGCAAAGGTCACATTCCTTGGCTTGCTTAGGTATGTGAGGTAGTACAATACAAAATTTTTGTGGTTTTGATTGAGGGAAAAACATCTGTGATTCTTAATTCACCCCACCCCCCATCTGTGATTCTTAATTCATTCCCCCCCCCCAGTGGTACTGGGGATTGAATCCAGGCCCTTCCCACTGAACTATATCTCTAGCCCTTTTTATTTTGACACAAAAAGTTTGACTAAGTGGCCCAGGCTGAGTTCAAATTTGTGATTCTCCTGCTTCAGGCTCCCAGAGTCCTGGGATTAGTGGTGTGCAGCATCATGTAAATCTATCTAGACTCAGTTGGCTGAGTCTGACTTTTGAACGGAGCGTCTGAGGCTGTGCCAGAGGCCCTCCACATGATAATGAGAGAAGCTGTGGGTTTTCTCAGATTCCACCTTGAGTACCAGCCTTAGGTCCTGTCGTGTAGGCAGCTGGTCATTTTATTCTTATGTCTGTGGGGCTGTGTATTTTGTCCACTGTCTGTAATCTGATGCTAACCGAGCATCACACACAGGGAGGGGTTGTGCCATACTGGGAACAAGAGAACTGGTTAAAAGGAGAGAACCCAGATTTCCCTAAACACAGCTGAATCCCTCAAGAGGCTTCGTTGTCATCACCTGTAGGATAAATGGTGTCAGCTTGACTAAGGAAGAATCCTGAGCGTTTACCCCTGTGGAAAGGTATCTATATTTGTGCCTCTTACAGAGGGGATTGGTTTACAGTTCTCTGCCTGGAGACATGAATCTGCTGTTGAGTGTGGACCCTGGAGTTTGTACCAGGATGTGGTTCTTGTGAAGTGTATGCTTGTGTCCCAAGCTCCATCTTAACTGCATATGGAAATAAATGCATGGGCATGTTACCAGCAAGTCGAGTGAACTCTTGCATACTGTGGTATTTTAGAATTTGCTTTTTGAGACTAACAAGCTAAGTGATTGTTAAGTATTTCATGCTTTTTTTCTTTGTTACATCACTTAAATTTTTATCAAAACCAGAATTTATTTCTCTACTTTTAACCATCTTTTCAATGGTGCTCTTTTGTCTCTCACCTCTATTTCATCTAGTGTCCACATTTTAGCTGATTATAGCCCTCTGTGGCGATTCTCTGTTATGGAGAATATAATTTTCCATGTGTTCCAGAAGCTGAGTAGTTTCTTGTTTGTGATTTTACTGATTCCGAGATGCTCATGGCAAGGAACTTGTTCCAGAAGAGGCAGGGCAGCCCGGGGGCTTTGGGGAGCTTCTTGTCTGGGGAGAGCAGTGCTCAGAGACCGGGGTGTGTGTGGGGGGACAACAGTGGGCATCTGAATGCTGGAAACCATCAGGGCTAGGAAAAAGAAATTTGGAAATTAAAAACTGGAAAAGGGGGGCTACCAGTTCTGGGTTAGTCCTAAGAGACCCGGCTTCTGAACCTGCAGTCCACTTGGCACTTCTTTTGAGTCGTGTTTCTTTATTGATTGCCTTTAGGGCTTCGGTTCATTGTTCAGCTTCCTAGAGAGATGTTGCATTTAATCTTACCTTCAAAATTATGGGATCACTTGGAATGCAGTTAGTATTTCCTGAGTTTCGTCCCCTGAATTGTTAATGAAATATTGAACTTCGCTAGACTTAGAGTCACATCCCTCAGGGCCTTCTGAAGGCCATGCTGGCTGACAGTGAATTATTCATAAACCCTCTGCATTTGATATTTGAGCCATTGTGCACGTGGCTCCCTTGTAATTCAGCAGAATCTCTACTTTGTTGTTTTGCTTGGACAGAAATAATCATGTCTTAACCAGAATGGCCCCAAGTTATACTATACAGTATTGTTTTTCTTTAATCTGCTTCTCCCAATAATTGCCAGCCCTGTCACTTGTGCAGTATTGAAACTCAGTGTTATTAGTAATCTTTCTTTTAATTTAATATTGTTAACTTTTTGAGAATATATTATCAGTTAAATTTGATAGCTATTACAGTTATGAAGGAGACTAATGCCTGAGATTCTAAAAGATATAAGATTCAAAGATATTTTTTTCTGGCAGGACTTGAAAATACCTGTGTTCATCATTCCATTCTTTAGGAATCCAAAGTGATAATTGCCTAGGAATACACAATTTTCTATGATGGGGTTAATAATTGTCTCCTTCAAGAATTCAGAATGATAATGAATGAATGAATGAATGAATGAATGAGTAAATAAATGCTGTGTTGCAGGGAAGAAAAAATCCCAGGAAAATAAAAACAAAGGAAACAAACTCCAAGACATACAGCTGAAGACAAGTGAGCCAGATTTCACCCCAGCAAATATGAGAGATACTGCAGAAGGTAAGCATGTGACTTTGGACTTGTCTGACTTGGGTATGTGTTACCAGTTAACTTTGTGTCTCCTTCTCTTGCCTTTCTGAGAACCATCCAAGAACAACAAAGAGGGGAGGGCGGAGTGTTAAACAGCAAAAAAGCTGCCTAAATTTCATACGTTGAATTGAACCTTCCACATCCTACCTTCCCTTTATTAAATTATTAAAGAGCCTCCTTGTTGAGAAATGCAATTGTTCTGTTGTTAAAATAAAATGAAACATACTACATGATAGCATTTATAAAGAAAATAAAGTTCAAAACCATCAAAACAAATCTATGGTGGTAGAGGCCAGACTGGCAGGGACATGAGGAGGCGTCTAGGATACTAGCAATGTCCCATTATTGATCTGTGTGGTGGTTACATGGGGACATTTACTTTGTAAAAATTTCATCTTGCTATGTACTTTATGATTGATCCACTTTAACGTGTGTATATTTTACACTTTAGTAAAACATTGACTTAAAAATATCAGACACCTTTGATTTTATGTAACAGAATTAAAAATGTGGTTTTTTTGCTAGAATTCTAATTCTTAATTTATCTTTTTGTGTTTGCTTGCTGTAAGATTTTCTTGTAGTCTGAGGATTAATATTCTAGGCCTTTCCTTATGTAAGAATTTATAAAAAGACAGGGGTTATAGGTTCATAAGAGAGACATCTTGCTCTGGGCTCACTGTGGTGGAGCCACCATATTGGGACTATTTATGAGGAAATGAGGGAGGTGTGTCTTCATTTGTTACAGATTTATGCCAAGACCAGAGCTTGCTCAAGTATTGTTCATAGTAATGTAAACAGGCAAATTTTAGAATGCAGGCTTGTGACTCTGTCAAGAAACATTTGTAGAAGGGGGAAAAAATCAACAAAACATTTTAGGTGCCTTTTATAGCCATTTTATTAGCACTATTTGTGATGATGACATTCATAAAGAATTGTAGTTTTCTTTGGCCTTTTATGAAGCAAGAACAATGGAGTTCATTGGGACTAGGTACAAATTACTCCTGGGTGGCCTGGGAAGGCAGTGTGATTTAAGACAAAAGGAATTGATTGGAGGGAGCAGAGATCATCTTCCCAACTTGGTCCCTAAACCTTCCTTTGTGCTTTATGTCAGTAAGTAGTAAATACCTACTCTCTTGGGGGAAAAAAATGGATGAGATGTATTCATTTCCCAGATCCTTGGAAAGCTAAGCGCTGCTTCCTGATACCCAACTTGAAGAACACAAAAATTACTAAAAGACTTGATTACCTTTGGTGACAAAAAAGAAAAAGAAATCCTTTTTTTCAATAATTCAAGACGGATCCTTTGTCCTGCTATACCATGCTTTCCTGTGAACAAAGAGGCTTGCTCCTGACTGCCCGTTTTTGGCTCTGTTATCCAGAGTGAGGTTGGGCCTGTATAGTGTAGTTGCTGGCCTCCTTGAATGTTCTGCATTGTCCTCAGCAACTGGACTATAAAAAGTACAGACAGTTCAGGCTCTCTTGGTGTTCCTCACACCGTGTTCTGTTTAAAACTCAGCAGGCCACACTAAATGTATAGGTGAACTTTGATGTGGGCCTCACTAATTGATGGAGTTGTACACTTTCAGGTTCATAGTAACTTTGGCCAGTTTCGAATCTGAGATGGTTCACCAGTCACAGGAAAGACTTTATTTCCCACACATCACATATCGTGACAGGAAATGCTGTAGAAAGAAATTTCTGAGCGTTAGAGCTAGACTTTCTGTTGTCTTATTTTGACTTTGCTTTTGACTTGGGTCTTTGTTAAAAATGTATTTGAAAAGAGAGTCCCTGATTTGAAATGAATTACCACAATTGAATGACTGATTTCTAATCTTGTGGAAACCTCATGGAATTTATGAAGTTTGTCTAGGGGAGAAGGCTGGTTTCCATTTAGAAGCAGAAGCCTTGTTGCTAGTAAATATGGTACCAGATGGGACAAAGTAGGGCCAGTATTCCATTGCAAGAGCACCAGCACCAGATAATTGAGCTTTGTATTCACCTACCTGGGTTGAGCTCTCAGCGCTGGGGGCTCTTCAATCCTTCCTTCTCCTCATACCCAGGATGTTTCCAGGTCTGTTAATGGCCTTTTGCGTCTTGACAGATGGGCCACTCTTTCCTGCCTCTCCTGCTTCTTTCCATTCCCATCTTTTAGCCCATTTTGCCCATCCTAACACCACAATACCAGTCTTGGTCTCCATATCCAGCGATGTCCTTCTCCCAAGCCCTTAACCTACCCTACCGCCAAATCTCTCAAATGGGACTCTCCTGCCATCTTCCCAAACACCTTACCTGATGTCCAGTGTACCCAGAGAAGTCCACGCTCATTTACAATATCCTGCACATTTGATTCCTCCCTGCAAGCTTTTCCTCTTCTGTCATTGAGTGATACATGCTTCACGTTCAGCTTGCTAAGTGTTCTCTCCGTAAAGCCTTCCCTCATTAGTCCAGCCAAATCAGATGCACCTCAGTGTGTTTCCATACTACATATACTTTGTGGGATAGTTGCCTGAAGCTTTGGTTAAAATTTTATCTTACTTGTGTGCTTATGATTTACCCACATACAGATATAGGTGTAGATACAGATATAGTAGATATAGATACGTTAAAAGTGAGGGAAGGATGAATCTCAGTAATCTCCTTTACCTAGTGCTGCATGTAGTGTGTACTCAGTACATATCTGTCAGCCGACTGGGGAAAGAACTCCATTTCATTCTTGTCTCCACGTTTCCTTCCAGATCCTCTACAGAGAACCTTGAAAGGGTTGCTCCCCTTCTCTCTCTGCTCCTTCCATTCTTTTATAAACCCCATTAAGCATTTGTTCTCACCATTGCGCTGTAGCTGTTGTCACGGTCACCAGACCTCCTTGTAAACGGAGTGTTCCATTCTTAGTTTTCGTCTTACCCAGCCCACACTGGACTCCGCTGATCAGTGTCTCCTTGACACAGGTTACTTGGCCCGCGGGCCGCACTCTTGCTGCTCATATGCCTCACTGGCCTTTGCCCACCTCAGTACTGGAGTCACTGGTATGCAGTGCTGTCTTCTCTCGACCTTTTCTACCCAGAGGATTTGGACATTGCTAGGCTTAGCCTCTCTTTGAACTCTAAATTCATAAGAAACCATGTATGTAAAATCTTTACTTGGGCACCACATTGTGTACATTAAACTTCAGCACATCCAAAGTAAACTCTTGATTTCCCTCACAGCATTCACACACACAACCAAACCTGCTACTCCTACAGCCTTATGGTTTAGTAAACAGGATTATGGCTCTTTCACGCAGTCCTTCGTAGTGCCTCTCTATCACCACAGCCAGTCCACAAGCAGTTTTTTGGCTTTATTTCCAGAATATGTATCCAGAGTTGGACTGCTTCCTGTCAGCTCCCCCAGCCGTGATACCTCTTTGTCACCATCCTGCTCTTCTGGAGCATGTAGCAGGCTTCTCTTGTCCATCTTCTGTCTTCCTGGTCTACCTAGGGTTTTCCATTTTCCTGATAGCAACTGTGATTCTCTTGGATACAAATCAACTCTGTTAGAACCTTCTGGTAGCTTCCCGTTGACTCAGTAATGGCCAACAGTCTGTAATGTCTAATGTTAGCAGGTGTCCCTGGTTACCTCTCTGGTCTCATCTTTGCCCTCTTTCCTTGTCTTCCCAACCCTACCCCAGTCTTACTGACTTCCTTGAACATGTCTAGCATGGTCTTGACTCCGAGCTTATAAATTTGCTGTTCAGAGGACTTCTCTCTCTTAGATATTTTGCACGGCTGCTTATTGTTTTTTTTAAGTTTCTACCCAACTTTCACCTTTCTATTGAGTTCTTTCCTGGCCCTCTTTCTCCTCTCACAGCAGGTTGAGCTGGACATTTCCTTCAGTGAGATACTCCTGAGTTAATAATTTGATTAAGACTAAGAAGAGGTGATCTCTTAGTTTCTTCTACCTGAAAAATTTCTGATTATTCTAGAAAGTGTTTTAGTTTCTCTGTACATAGTTTAGTCCCAGAGGAGAGTGATCACTCATTCAGGATGCACTATCAAGAATTTAACTCGGTGATACATTTAGCAATTTCTTTGTTTCAGTTTTGAATCATGAGAAGTAGAAATTTACAGGTAGTCTTCTGAAATTCAGTATCAGTGATTCCAGCACAGTTGTAAGCACTGTAACTCCCAACACAACTGTGGGCACTACAACCTTTTTTCATATCTTTTTTAAATGAGTACATATTTGTTACACAGATTAATGGGTTTCATTTTGGCAGGTTTATACATGCACATAACATAATTTAATCATTTTCATCCCCGTCAGCCCCTTGTCCCACCCTCCCCGGTAGTTTCACTTTTTTGAGGGGGATGGTTTCAATGTGTGTGATATGTTTTGATTAGATTCATATCCAAGCTCTACAATTCCTGTCTTTTTTTATTTTTATTTTTTTTCTTTCCTTTTTTGGGAGACAGGGTCTTACTATGGAGCCCAGGCTGGCCTTGAACTCATGGCAATCCTGCCTCAGCCTCTTGAGTGCTGGGATTACAGGCATGTGCCACCATGCCCGGCCTACAGTTTCTTAAAGCTATAAATATATATGTCTAAACACAGAGATGAATCTAAGTGAAGCGCGAGAGTTCTTGTTTGTTGTGTGTCCAGAACGTTGCCTGGTACAAAGCAAGTACTCTCTAAATATTTGTTGAATGAATGAATGAATGAATGAATGAAATAGACTCATAACCAGTTAAACTTATAAATGACATATAAAGTGGAATTTATTTACTGTTCACTATACTTACCACACATCTTAGGTAATAATAGGCAGAATCACAGGAATTGATCAAAAAGGGGTGGTTTTGCCCTCACCTGTGTTTTTCTTCTTGTTCTTTCTAGGTCCTAAAGAAAAGGAAGAGAGGCCTTTGGCCGAAGCACCTGAACAGCTAACGGTTCCGCGGGAGGTGGTCAGCCAGGATGTGCTTCCAGAGCTGCTGATCCCTCCCCCTGCCTGCAAGCCCCAGCCAGAGCCAGAAGGGAAACAAGAAGCCACAGACTGTGAGGCGAATGATCTGGAGGAGGAGGAAGAGGAAGAAGATGATGATGATGAGTTGGAAGAGGAAGGGGAGGAAGAAGCCGACATGCCAATTGAAAGTTCTGTGAAAGAGCCAGAAATACATTGTGATGAGAAGCCAGAGGATTTATTCGAAGAAACAAAAAGTATTTCAAATGAAACTCCTGAAGACTCTCCTGAAGTAACTCCAGTCATCAAAATCCCTGAAACTAAAGAGGAGGTCAATGGCGATGTATTTGAAACATTTATGTTTCCGTGTCAGCATTGCGAAAGGAAGTTCACCACCAAGCAGGGGCTCGAACGCCACATGCATATCCATATGTCTACAGTCAATCATGCTTTCAAGTGCAAGTACTGTGGGAAAGCGTTCGGCACGCAGATTAACCGGAGACGGCACGAGCGTCGCCACGAAGCAGGGCTCAAGCGGAAACCCAGTGCAACAGTGCAGCCTTCTGAGGACCTAGCTGATGGCAAAGGTTCTGGAGAAAATGTTGCCGCTAAAGATGAATTGAGCCCTCTCCATCTTGGACAAGACTGCCTGACCTCAAACTCAGAGAAAGCTTCCCAAGAAACGGCACATCCTTCTGTCGTGGAAGAGAATGGGGAGGTGAAGGAACTTCATCCTTGCAAATATTGTAAGAAGGTGTTCGGCACTCACACCAACATGAGGCGGCACCAGCGCAGGGTTCACGAACGCCACCTGATTCCCAAAGGGGTCCGGCGGAAAGGTGGCCTCCTGGATGACCCGCAGCCCCCTGCGGAGCAGGCCCAGCCTGCCCCAAGTGTCTACGTACCAAGCACAGAGCCAGAGGAGGAAGGGGAAGCAGATGACGTCTACATCATGGACATTTCTAGCAATATCTCTGAAAACTTAAATTACTACATTGATGGCAAAATTCAGACCAACAACAGCACTAGTAACTGTGATGTGATTGAGATGGAATCTGACTCAGCGGACTTGTATGGCATAAATTGTTTGCTCGCTCCAGTTACAGTGGAAATTACTCAGAATATAAAGAACACACTGGTCCCCGTAACAGATGACCTTCCTAAAGAGCCTTCAAGCAGCACCAACTGTGAGTCCAAGAAACGGAGGACTGCAAGTCCACCCGTGCTCCCCAAAATTAAAGCCGAAACGGATTCTGACCCCACCGCACCCTCCTGTTCCTTAAGCCTGCCTCTTAGCATATCAACGACAGAGGCCATATCTTTCCATAAAGAGAAGAGTGTTTATTTGTCATCAAAGCTCAAACAGCTTCTTCAAACCCAGGACAAGCTGGCTCCTCCTGCAGGGATTTCAGCATCCGAAGTCCCTAAGTTAGGTCCCATGTGTGTGTCCGTGCCCGCATCCATGTTAGCGGTGACCTCAAGCAGGTTTAAGAGGCGGACCAGCTCTCCACCCAGTTCTCCACAGCACAGCCCCGCCCTTCGAGACTTTGGGAAGCCCAGCGATGGGAAAGCAGCGTGGGCAGATGCGGTGCTCACTCCCAAGAAACCCAAGTTAGAAAGTCGTAGCGACTCGCCTGCCTGGAGTTTGTCTGGGAGAGAGGAGAGAGAAACTGGGAGCCCTCCTTGCTTTGATGAGTACAAAATATCGAAAGACTGGGCGGCTAGTTCTACTTTTAGCAACGTGTGCAACCAACAGCCACTGGATTTATCCAGTGGAGTCAAACAAAAGATCGAGGGGACAGGCAAGACCCCAGTCCAGTGGGAATCTGTATTAGATCTCAGTGTGCATAAAAAGCCTTGTAGCGACTCCGAAGGCAAGGAATTCAAAGAAAATCATTCCGCTCAGCCAACCGGTAGTGCGGTAAAGAAAAAGAAACCAATCACCTGCATGCTACAAAAGGTTCTTCTCAATGAATATAATGGCACCGACCTTCCTGTAGAGAGTGCTCCTGATGTGACCAGGAGCCCAAGCCCTTGTAAATCCCTAGAAGCCCAGCCAGATCCTGACCTCAGTTCTGACTCTCGCCTCTCTGCCCCTGCTGCCGAGTCCCCCCCTGGAGTGTGTCCCTCGTCACCCGCCCTGCAGACGCCTTCCCAGTCATGCAGTCAGCTGCCTCCTCTCTTGATCCCCACAGACCCCCCTTCCCCTCCGGCATGTCCTCCTGTGCTGACTGTTGCCACTCCGCCCCCTCCTCTCCTTCCAACTGTCCCTCTTCCCGCTCCATCTTCTAGTGCTTCTCCTCATCGGTGTCCCTCTCCACTCTCCAATGCAACCGCCCAGTCTCCACTTCCGATTCTTTCCCCAACAGTCTCGCCCTCGCCCTCTCCCGTGCCTCCTGTGGAGCCGCTCTTGTCAGCCACTTCACCTGGGCCTCCAACACTTTCTTCTTCCTCTTCCTCCTCCTCCTCCTCTTCATTCTCTTCTTCAGCCTCATCTTCATCCCCTTCACCACCCCCTCTCTCAGCGGTGTCATCTGTGGTATCCTCCGGTGATAATCTGGAGGCTTCTCTCCCCGCAATAACTTTTAAACAGGAAGAACTAGAGAACGAAAGCCTGAAGCCCAGGGAGGAGCCCCAGTCTGCAGTCGGGCAGGATATTGTTCAGGAAACATTCAGCAAAAACTTCATTTGCAATGTCTGTGAATCACCTTTTCTTTCCATTAAAGACCTAACCAAACATTTATCTGTTCATGCCGAGGAATGGCCCTTCAAATGTGAATTCTGTGTGCAGCTTTTTAAGGATAAATCGGATTTGTCAGAACATCGTTTTTTGCTTCATGGAGTTGGGAATATCTTTGTGTGTTCCATTTGTAAAAAAGAATTTGCTTTCTTGTGCAATTTGCAGCAACATCAGCGAGATCTGCACCCAGACGAGGTATGTACACACCATGAGTTTGAAAGCGGGACACTGAGGCCCCAGAACTTTACAGACCCCAGCAAGGCCCAGATGGAGCATATGCAGGGCTTGCCAGAAGATCCTTTGGAAACTTCCAAAGAAGAGGAAGAATTAAACGATTCCTCTGAAGAGCTTTACACCACCATAAAGATAATGGCTTCTGGAATAAAGACGAAAGATCCAGATGTCCGATTGGGTCTCAATCAGCATTACCCAAGCTTTAAACCACCTCCATTTCAGTACCACCACCGAAACCCCATGGGTATTGGTGTGACGGCCACAAATTTCACTACCCACAATATTCCACAGACTTTTACTACTGCCATTCGCTGCACGAAATGTGGAAAAGGTGTTGACAACATGCCCGAGTTGCACAAACATATCCTGGCATGTGCTTCTGCAAGTGACAAGAAGAGGTATACCCCTAAGAAAAATCCAGTACCGTTGAAACAAACTGTGCAACCCAAAAACGGAGTGGTGGTTTTAGACAGCTCGGGGAAAAATGCCTTCAGACGAATGGGACAGCCCAAAAGACTGAACTTCAGTGTTGAGCTCAGCAAAATGTCACCCAATAAGCTCAAATTAAATGCATTGAAGAGAAAAAATCAGCTTGTACAGAAAGCAATCCTTCAAAAAAACAAATCCGCAAAGCAGAAGGCCGACTTGAAAAGTGCTTCTGAGTCATCGTCTCATATCTGCCCTTACTGTAACAGAGAGTTCACTTATATTGGGAGTCTGAATAAACACGCTGCTTTTAGCTGTCCCAAAAAGCCCCTTTCTCCTTCCAAAAAAAAAGTTTCTCATTCAGCCAAGAAAGGTGGACACTCGTCACCTGCAAGTAGTGACAAAAACAGTAACAACCACCGCAGACGGACGGCAGACGCGGAGATCAAGATGCAGAGCACGCAGGCGCCTTTGGGCAAGACCAGGGCTCGCAGCTCAGTCCCGGCACCAGCCCCGTTACCCTCCTCGTCCTTCAGGTCCAAGCAGAATGTCAAATATGCAGCTTCAGTCAAGTCCAAAAAACCAAGCTCCTCCTCTTTGAGGAACTCTAGCCCGATACGAATGGCCAAAATAACTCACGTGGAGGGGAAGAAACCTAAAGCTGTGGCCAAGAATCACTCTGCTCAGCTCTCAAGCAAAACGTCCCGGAGCCTGCACGTGAGGGTACAGAAAAGCAAAGCTGTTCTACAAAGCAAGTCCGCTTTGGCGAGCAAGAAAAGAACAGACCGGTTCAGTGTAAAATCTAGAGAACGGAGTGGGGGCCCAATCACCCGAAGCTTTCAGCTGGCAGCTGCTGTGGACCCGAGTGAAAGCAGGAGAGAGGATAGCAGTGCCAAGCAGGAGCTGAAGGACTTCAGGTAAGCTCAGAGGCTGGGGTAGGGCGAGGACGTGGAGAGAACCGTGGGCTTGCCAGCAGGTGTTTTTATTTTATTTTCCTGTAAAATTTTGACATAAGCATTTAAAAGAAATAATAACTCTTGGGTAAGTTGTAGGGATGAAAGGAGTCACTAGTTTGGCAGCCATAGAAATGAACAAATAGTTTGTATTTTAGACTTAGGACTAACAGAGCGGTACCATTTTCTTCAATAGGGCCAGATATGAATTAAGTGTGAAGCCATGGAAAAACTCTCAAAAATACCCCATGTGAAAAGATGAAGTTCTCTCAAACTTCCCTCATATCTTGGGTATATCTCAGTGTCCTTTGTATTATTCCTTACCATAGATGGCTTCTTAGGTTAAGATAGATCATGGGCACATTACACCTTGTGATCTTGTACAGTGTTTCTGTGACTTAAACATAGCTGTTAGTAGCAGGGACTGCTTTTATTTTCATGCTTTCTTTCATTGCCAGTGTTTGAATTTTAAAAATTTGCCACATTGGTCCAAACAAAATACCTTATTTCTTAAAAATGCCTTGTGTTCCTCCCTTCCTCTGCTTCCAGCCCTAGAGAAATCAACAAGCCAGGTTCCAAAGGGGAAGAAGAGCAGGAGAGGGTGCTCGGAACTGCAGGGAGGCAGGACCTCGAGGGTCTCTCGGGCCCGTGTGGTACCCAGGGCAGGTCAGCCTCGTTTGTCAGTGCCTCTCTCCCCCGGTGATGACGTAAGGATTCATCTTAGATTTGAGGTGACCTTTCTGAGTCGCTAGCCTGACTTGATGTGCATTCTCGGGATTCCTGCTCTTTCCTAATAATGCCTGCAGGTCAGTCTCATGAGAGGGTTCGTCATCAGACGGCATTTCTGCGAATACTTCTGAATCTTGTCTTTTCAGAATACGCAGCCTGACCTGGCTGTGTACTTTCATGGCTATGATTTTCAGCGCCTTAAGTTTAAGCAACCAGAGTTAGGGATAACTGTGGAGCACCTACTATTTAGAGAGGTTATGAGGACACAGATGTGCCATTGTCACTTTATCATTGATGAGGTAGATTAAATCGTGGCTAAAGAAAGATGTAGAGCTGCGTGTGGGGGTGCACACCTGTAATCCCAGCACTAGGGAGGCTGAGGTAGGAGGATCGCTGAGAGCTCAAGGCCAGCTTGGATTACATAACAAGACACTGTCTCAAAAAATGGAAAAAAAGAGTTGTAAAGAATAGTATTGGCGGGCCAGCGGCATGGGTGCCTGTTGGCGCGCGAGGTCCTGAGTTCGTCCCCCGGTACCCACACACACACACACACACACACACACACACAAAATAGTATTGGCCAAGGCTGATTGGAATGGCTTACTGTAGAATTACAAAGGATCATATTTTTTAAAATCTACTTCTTAAATATATTGAATAACTCAGTTGCTATAGATATGATCAGCATGTCCTCTCGGGCCCTGGCACACACGCTGTGGTAGCCTCCTGGGGGTCAGCCCCGGCGAGAAGCCTGCCTGCCTCAGCTGCT
Source organism: Erethizon dorsatum (assembly GCA_028451465.1). Lineage (NCBI taxonomy): Eukaryota > Metazoa > Chordata > Mammalia > Rodentia > Erethizontidae > Erethizon > Erethizon dorsatum. The sequence goes on along the minus strand of CM051827.1, from coordinate 125,396,566 downwards.
CACCTGTGTGCCTGCAGGTTCCACACCAACAACACGTCGTGGGACTGTGTCCTTTTCAAGTTGCTACGTCTTAACCAGAATATGCCACCATTTTCACAGATTGTACTAAAAGCTGCTTTAGAATGTTCTAGCCGTTTTTGTCTCTGACATTATCTAAGAGAATCACTTATTTTGTACTCGACAGTATTTATACAACTTAAGGATAAAGTTCATATGAAAAAATTTTAGGTACTGTTAAGCAGAGCTGAGTAACTATGCATTTAAGAAATTCATTCACTTAACCTCTTACCCAGTACTTTGAAGAGCCCTTAAGCCTACCAAGTGCTGAAGTGCCTAAATAAGAGTGTCTCTCTTCTTTCCTTCCTCTTGTTCATTTTAATTATTTTGCTTTGTTTGATAGTTAAAAGAGAGTTACATTACTGGTGTGAAATTTTTCCTAAAAGGAAGCACAGGAGAATCAGATGATAAAACGCTGGTATGGCCCTGACAGTTAGATGGTAGCAGCAGGCATTCCTGGTAGCTCTGCCTTCCTTTTGTGCGTTGCTGGAAATGTGTTGTGGACCCATGGTTGTACAGGGGTATTATCCAGGATATGTACATGTGTCAAGTCCCCATTCCCTCATGAAATGTTTTTGAGAATTAAAAAAAAACACAACAGGACCCCGTATTTTGACTCTGGACACAAGAGAGGGCATTTTATCAGAGTTTGTTTTGGTCTTCTTAGTACAAAGCCAGGATTTTTAAGGTCAGACCCAGGGCATGTGTAAGACAGTTGTCATTAAAGTCTTGCCAGGGCTGTTCCAGAGTAGGCCTCATCTTCAGTGCGTATTTGTTGTACTTTGTTGATAAGGAGTTGTTTTACTTGCAGTTGGCTTCCATTCAGTGTATTTCTACTTGGGAGTTTGTTCAGAGATAATGTCATGACCCGAGATACCTGTGTCACACGTTGAGAAAGAACTCGCTTTCCCCTCGTTTCCGGTGGCGTTGCTCTGCTCTCCCCTCGTTTCCGGTGGCGTTGCTCTGCTCTCCCCTCGTTTCCGGTGGCGTTGCTCTGCTCTCCCCCGTTTCCGGTGGCGTTGCTCTGCTCTCCCCCGTTTCCGGTGGCGTTGCTCTGCTCTCCCCCGTTTCCGGTGGCGTTGCTCTGCTCTCCCCCGTTTCCGGTGGCGTTGCTCTGCTCTCCCCCGTTTCCGGTGGCGTTGCTCTGCTCTCCCCCGTTTCCGGTGGCGTTGCTCTGCTCTCCCTGTTGCACGCTGAGGGTCTTGTCACGAACGGACAGCACGTGTTCTTCCAGCTACTTCTTTACAGCAGTGTTCGTGAGCTGGGCCTCGGCACTCAGGTCTTTACATTTGAAATCTAGCTTAGGATTTCAAAAGCACTGCCACGAGTCGAGTGGAGGTTCCTGTTTAACACTGAGAGCTTAGCAGTTCGTCAGTTGGTCACTTCTAGAGCACCAGCTGTTGTCTTTCAAGGTGTGAAAAAGCCATGTGTCCCACGAGTCCCTTTCTTAGGACAAAGCAGCAAAGGAAAGCAGGCGTGCCGGCACGCTCAGCTTCTCATCCGCCTCGTAATGGCACGGTCCTCCCTGTGATCGCAGTCACAGCCTACCCGAGGTTTCTTGGTGGCACTGAATTTAAACCTGGTGTGCAGGTTCATTTCCACAGCTCTGGCGAGGCCCACTTTCACCCTCGGAGATCCCAGGATATTTTCACATTCTTAATGTTCTTTGTGGAGCACAATGTTTTCTTTTTATACCGAGCTCCCATTGCAGCCAGTCTAGAGAACTTAAATAGAGAGAAATGGAATGAAATGCCAGAGCAGGTTGTCCCGTTTTCCTTGAACTGAGAAAGAACTACTCTCCCTGGCCCTGATCACCTCTGCTGCACTACTCAGAAAGGTCCCTGCTGGCAGTTCTCCCAGAGCCTGTGTCTTTGGGATAGGGACGCCCAAGATCCCCAATAGCTTCAGAGTCATTTGTATGTTGCCATCTTTTTAACATTTGTCTTACGGTCTCCTCACCTTTTTCTTTAACATGGTCAATTCATGCAAGGTTATGTTATGTTGTCATTTATCTTCAGTTTTCTTATTTTCTAGGAACTTCCTGTAGGAAAGTCCCCAAAACAAAACAAACCTTAATTGACTAAAAGATATTGCATGCTCAACTTAGAATAAGCACTACGGCAAAGGATATGAAATCTACCAAGCTTGCAAGACCAGTTGAAGCTGACTCAAAAGTTGTAACATACAGCTGATTGCCTCCAGGCTTCTTGCTGCCCTGGTTAGAGTCAGGCATCCGCTCCTTCGCTGGCGCCCGCACACGTGCTGGGCTCCTGGGTGATTGACATCCAAAGAAAAGGGCACTGTCAGTCCGGCTAGATGAACTGGCTCCTCGTCAAGGGACTGGGAACTCAGATCTGAGTGTGGCCCTTATCTTTGGCACATAGCAGAGAAGGGAATGATTTGATCTACACCTTGCAAAGCAAGTTCTCTGTTTTATCACTTTATTATAGATTTCAGGGAGACAGATTCAGATGCACTCATTTAAAAACATTTGGCCGTACACCAGCTCTTGATGCCTTTCTTTTAAATGAACGTAGACAGAGAGAGGCATTTGGCTGATCTCTGACACCCCCCCACCTTTTTTTTTTTAAATCACAAGCAGATTGCCAGCATAATGGAGAGAAAACCAGACTGGATATGGACTCTTTCTATGCCTCTTCTAGTGTCATGTTTATATATCCAAATGGATATTATCCTCTCAGATTATTATCTGGCACTAATTTATAACTATTATATTATGAGACCATGTAGCAATATATCAGCGCGCAGGATGCATCCCAGGCCTGTATAGATGTATGTCTACATGTAAGTATAAATGAATTTACTTACCAGATTTTACACTTCAGTCTCTGATAGAGATTAAAACAAATTGGCCTCTTCCTATGTCTATGAGAATCATTCCTCCATGCATTTTATGCCTCCCTCCAAATTAATGACTGAGTTGGTGGAAGATGGCTAGGTTTTTTCATACTGTTTTTTGGTTCACAACTTTAAAAGTAATCTACCTCTTAAAATCTGTAGTTTAATACTTGTTTGGTGAATTTGTGCCAGTTTAACCCTTTCACTATCATTCCCATTTTGTTACGTTTCTGTTATGGCGACTTTATGTTGAAATACTGTATAAAGCATTTGTAGCAGTTTAAAAATAAAGTATTTAAAATTATTTAAATTGTTTTGGACGCTTCAATTGTATTATATGTGATTTACATTTTCCTTTTTTGTTTGCATTGTTAATCTGGAGAGTGTTCCTGTATTGAAGTTTGCTGTTAGTTATTTTATTGCTTCTTGTTGGAGAGTGCTCTAAAAGACTATCCTAACAAAAACATTAAAATTTACAATTTGACGTACAAAAGGGGTTGTTTGTTAATTCTAACCAACGTAGCCTTAGAGACAGGGAGGAGTTACGATAGACAAGATGGTGTTTGCTGCTGCTCCCCTTCTAGCATCAGGTACATACATCCCTGGCTTGTCAGATGTGTGAAAGACTTCTTAATGCTGTTACTGCAAACACAATAATTAGGGGAGAATCTGAATGATACATTTTACCTAATTGTAACCAATAAAATCTTTCTGAACACTTGTGGAAGGACTGCATTTTGTATATACTTGGGGACAGAAGTGGGAAGAAAGCGGTGGAGGGCAGTTGTTTGATGAAACTCTGTCCCGTGGTCAACCTACAGGCCTCTCCTCACCTGCCTCTGCTTGGCATTGCCCGGACATCTGCTAATGGTAATTGCTGTACCTGTCTGCAGGGTGGCACATAATTGGACAGTGGTGCCAAGAATACCTTGTGAACTGACTTCGCTATGAGTGAAATAAAGGATTTCATAACTGGGGTCTCAGCTTCCTCTGTGCTTGTTCACAGTTTTAATTTGTGGGTTGACTTTTATTTTTTTGGATCTAAGCACGAATCAAAGAAGTTGTAACATTTGTGTTAAAGATTCTTCAAAGTGCTAGTTTCTTCAAAGATGAAAAGTGTTTCAATGTAAGCAGTTTCCTGTAGTCCAGCACCTTGCAGTTCTTGTTCCAGCATTCACTGTTCTTCCTCTGGGCAAGGTGGGGCAGGCTGACAGTGATCCTGTGTTAGAGAAGTCCAAGGAGGAGGAGGAAGGTTGATGGGAGTTTGGAAATAGCTTCAGTGTTAGTAGTTTTAAACACTACTGCAATGAGTACCGAACAGGCAGCAGTGCCCTGTGGCGGAGGCAGAGGTTGTAAGACAGCGCTTGTCTGGAAGCAGACCTGTGTTTCTTCTGGCCCATCTGCTTGCCATTCATTTGTTCCCTGTGCCTTCCGAGTAAACAGGCGTATCGCAAGTGCCCTCTGTGTCCCTCTGCTCTGTTAAGTTAGCCTTGGGCGAGTGCTTCTGCATTCTGGATCTACTGCAAAAGAAAGTCCACATAAGTTTGAAGTGGAATGGGCTGAATCTCTTGCTCTTTGCTTGAAGCCCTGAAACACAGCTGTTTACTGAATAGAGGAGTCTTCAAGAAGTCACTTAACGTCTGTCTCATCGGGAAGGGATGGCTCCGTTTTTGCTGCTTCTGCTTTTTATAGGGTTATACTTTTTAAAAATAAAATATAGTTAATAACTCAAATCTTCTGTCTTTCCTACTCCTACGATTTTGAAGCATCTCACTGGTTCCCATGATAAATCCCTGTCTAGGCTGCTGCCTGTTTCAGCTTGGTTGCCTCAAATACCTGTGGCAAGATAATTGATAGAGTCAACTTAGTTTACTGAGAATTTAATATATACCCGACTGTTCTGGATACTTAGGATACATCAGAAGACAAAACTCTTGATCCCTGTGAGCTTATGTTTTCCTAGTGGCCCTTTCCCTTTGAGTTTATGTCCTATTAAAGCCTCCTCATTTTGTTGCAGTTCCCCAAAGCTAGATGGAGATACTTCTAGCTTCATGTTTGAGAGCTGACATCTAGATGGCTGCAGGCTTTCAATGCTCCAACTTAAGTGACTAGTAAAATTACAGTTCATTTAATATATTTGAGGCTCATGTGGATTTTAATTTGATCAGCTGAAGTGTTCTTTGAATCAGCTGAGTTATATCCACAGAAAAATTCATAAGAGGGAACTTAGATTGAAAGTGGGTTAGTGCACAGATAGGTATGAAGAGAATGCTGCAAGGGCAAGGTCATTAAGGAAATGGTGTGCTGGTCTCTCTCCATTTTCCCAGGTCTGGCAGCCCATGGTTTCTCCTACCCGTTGGCATTGACCTTGTGGATGCTGCTTTGGGATCTGGTCTCTTGGGGAATGTTTTACTAAAGCACTCTTGAGAGTGGACTTGAGAGACTTGAAAACATGGGAGCCACAAGCCCAGACTTGCAGTCCATTGCTTTTGCATTCACCTGGAGAGCTTGTCCATGGGCCTGCCAGGCCCTGCAGCCAGTTCACAGTAGCCTGTTTAGGTGGGGAGAGGCGCCCCTGTGTAGTCTACACTTTAAAGGCTCCGTGTAATTTTAGTGCACACTTAGGAACTTCTGAGTTTATATTTGAAAAATTAAAATGTGGTAGCTCTTAATTGCTAGAGCATGTGTGCATTCTCCTTTGAGCCTCACAGTGCCACTCATATTCCTTATAATCACCCTGTGAAGTAGGCACAGTTCTTATTCCCGGTAGCCAAAGGCTGTGGGGTTGATCTGGGCGCGAGGAGCCAGGGCTGTTCTGAAGCCACTCCTGAGTCCTGGGCTCAGAGCTGTGTGTGCTGACGGCAGGGGGAGAGGGCAGGCCCGAGTGGAGATGGGACGGTGCCCTGTTGTGCAAGTCTGTCTGTCTTGTGTTCCTTCCAAGGCTGGGCCCCATTGAGCTCCTTCTCTCTAGTGCCTTGACCTTCCTGCCACAGGGCTTGCATGCAAGCAGGACCCTAAATATATGGTGCCGTGGCATAAAAATAATGGAAATGAGATCAAGATTGGTGGGGAAGATGACGTCCATGTTACCATGAAAATCCCAGATCAATTTAAAACATCCAGTGTAAAAGAAAATGAATGGAACAAAATTGGAGATCTGTGAGTGGGTATGACGGAAACATAGGATGCCCCTGATTTGAGGCGGTGCCGCAGGCCCGCCACCATACGTTTGCTACGGCCACCATCTGCCCTGGTTCACTTCGCCCACTTGCCCGCCCTTGTGCCATTGCCTCTCCTGGGGTGCTGGAAAGGGTCTGTTGAGCTTTTGGGTGAATTCAACATCGCTTTTGAGTGCTTGCTGTGTGCTAGGTACTGTGCTAAGTAAGCACTTTAGAACTCGGGTCTTGACCGTCACACCTTGAGGCTGGTGGCTTTTGCAGGCAGGGAACAGATAGGAGGGAAGTGATTTGCCAGAAGGTACAAGACCCGAGCATAGTTGGGATTTGAGCAGGACCTGTTGCTAGGCTGACTCACGTCTAGTTTCACTCCTGATGGGACATGCCTCTGCCTCGTGTCGCAGACCAAGCAGGTCAGGTCCCTCTTGCTGGTTTTATAGAGCCATGCACTTCATCCTTGCTCTTCCACAGAAGCCATGCTCATTATTGTCAGGCTCTTTAGTTTTGAAAATGATTCTAAAGAAGGCTTCATCCAGAGTCTCCTCAGATACCACCAGGAATCTTGACCTGCTGGCATTAATCCAAAAAGACAGTTGATCTCCACTCACCTCCCTACTTCATCAAATAGCGTGTTATATGCAAAACAAAATCGCTGGTGGTAAGTTATTTTCAGCTACAGGATTAGGGCCTAGAGGGTGCATATAAGACTTCACTTACTTTCTGGATTAAGAATAAGAATTGGAAAAACTATCAGGACTTTGCATTGAATTACTTGCTGCGGTTGCAGAAATTACATTCAATTTAGGGCCACTAAATGGGGCTTGGAAATACTTTTATTAGAATAAATTTGTTGATCTGTTGCAGTAATAGGATTTGCACATGCTTGCATTTCTTTTCAGCTCTTTCTGATAGTACTATAGAATGCAGGCGGATGTTGCAGAGAACATAAACATTTTATGGAAGACATCAGCACCTAAATGTACCTTCCCATGTCCAGCCAACAAACCATGGCAAGAAGCCACATTTCTAAATGCCCCTTGATGGCTGCTACCCGAGTTCCTTAGTGGAGTGAGGACTGGAATGTTGCTTTGGTAACGACCAAATCTTCAAGGCTTTGAAGGACGGGTTTATGTTCTGGACAGGAACATCTTTAAGAACATTTCCATATCAATCTTTAGACAGGAAACTACTGTATAATCTGGAATTCTACTTAGCTGCTTAATTTTAGCATTAATTCTGAATGTAAATTTTAAACAAGATTCATTTGAAAAAGACCTGGAATTTGCTGTACAGGTAAATTAATAGTGTATTTAAGCTTTACAATACAGTTAGGGCAATTTTAGTTTTTAACTTAAAAAGTTGCAACTCAAAGCAATTGGATTTGTTAGTATTTAATTTTGCCAAAATGTATTTTAATATTTTGTACTGGAATGAAGTTATTTAAAACTCACATGGAGTCAATTTGCCTTGCAGTAACATTCTCTTCTCACTTTATTTTTATAATCACAACCAATCCTTGCCAGCCCAGCTAGAGGGTAGGAACACTTTCAGATAACTTCTATTTCCAAGCTGTTATTGGACTTGGGAATTTTTCCTGTCGCGTCTCAGTTGGTCCACCATTCAGAAAACGTCTTCAGGTGGTCAGTCTGGATCATCAAAGGGGCAGCCTGTGTGCCTCACGACCTCTTCCGCAGGGCCAGAGAGCGGCCTTGTGTGCTGGGACTTTGAGAGGCCCCTTTTGATTCAGCAGACCCTGTGGAGGGAGTTGAGGCAGTAGTCTGGTGGTTCTTTCCCAGGAAGATGCTCTGAGTGCATCACGTGATTTAGCTCATTTTGATCTCTTCCCAACCTGAGGCAGATAATGTTCTCATTTGCAGATAACCCCATTATGTCAGAGCGGGGTGACATCCCTTGAAGCATGTCGGACAGCCATGAGTAGGGATCCCCAAACCCAGATGCCGATCCCAGGGTCACTGTGCGCCACTGTGATCTGAAACCACCTACTTGGGTTTTAGTGTCTTGAATGCAGGTGATGCTGATGTCATCGCCTAGGTGGTGGTTTTGTTGCAGAGAGGTTGTATAGTGTAGTGGGAATAAGCACTGGCTTTGAACTCCCCCAGATCGGGGATTTCATTCCCTGGGTTCCCTTTGTAACAGGCCGAGCCTGAGCTTCCTGGTCTAAGTGGAGTTACACTTCGCCATCCCCTTCCCATCGTGGAGGTGTTGAATGATGCGGTGTGTGTTCTAGGACAGACTCGGTGACATGGCTGTGCTGGCACTGGCAGTGACTACTGTAGTAACAGACCTGAGGGTGCCGCTAAATTACCCGCCAGGGCTTAGTGACCTGCCGCACTAAGAAGGGGCAGATGATGACACTTGGATGTTGATGGTCACCGAGGAACTTTTAGGGAAGGCTGCTAAAGAAAATTAATACTTTGCAGCAGTCTTGAAAGAAAAATGGTTCATGGGAACTGAGAAGCATCTCACAGAATGGGCGATTACAACCTGGTCCCTCATCCCTCTCCTCACTCTTCTTTGAGGCACTTTAAGCCTTCTACACTGGTACTGGCATGTGTTGCTTACTGTACCTCTCTTCCCTCCTTGAGCAAGAATTCTACTCACATAGGAACTTGCGTGTTCACGGCTGTATTTCTGGCATCTAGAATGTGCCTGGCAGGTAGTAGTTGCTATATAAATATTTGTTGAATAAAATATTTGAATCCTAGCTTCATTCCATACTCATTCCGGGACCTTACCTTTGCGAGTTACTTAATCTGTCTGAGCATTGTTTGTTTTCCTGTAAAATGGGATGATCAGTCTGGCCACAAAAGATGGTGTGAAGACAACAGATAGCCTCTGAAGGATCACAGATGTTGCCCATTGTAGCGAGTGCCATTGACAATAGCTGTTGTCCTCATTGGTATTGAGAGATGCGCTCTTAAATTTCAGTTGAAATCTGATGAAAAGTAGTGACCGGTGCTCGAAGTGGCTGTGTCATGTGGAAGATTTCATGACAGCACTGGTCAGAGTAGCTGGAACTTTCCCTCACCACCTCTTGCCTCTGCCCAGAGACAAAGTTCACAGGTGGCCTGTAACTCCCACCAGTGACACCAGTGACACCTGGGTCAGGGCTCTTAATTTACAGACGCCGGGTTCTCCCTGTGGCAGGTGCCCTGCCCACACATTAGAACTAAAGAGAAACCAGCTGTAGAGACAGGAAATCATTTTCCAAGTCAAAATGGGAAAGAAAGGTGATTCGTTCTTATTCTGTCAGTCCACATAACTTTATTTTTCTTGGTTTTGAACTTCAGAAGCAAACAAAAATGTAAAAGGCCTAGTTTTGGAAGAAAATTTTTCATTAGCTCTGTAAAGCTGAAAATTTAACCAAAGAACCCCATTGACTGAAATAATATAAGAATGAGTGCTGAACTTTTGAATTCTCACTAGTCACTGTTTTAAGAGATTACATACATTACCCTAGTCTTTTTAACAACCCTGCGAAGTAAGTACATCCTCCCATTTTATAGATGGGGAAACTGAGGCACAAGGCCATATCTAGTAAGAAGGGGAATGAGTCTATCCAAGTGGTCCGGCTGGTCTCCTAATTATGAGTGCACCCTGCCTGTGGCTGGCAGGTGTGGGAGTGAGGAAATGTGGCAGCCCCTGGTCACACCCCTGCTGCAGCTTCCTAGTTGATCTCTCTGAAGAGGTTAAGAAGCAAGGAGACCCCACTTGTTAGAAAGCAGCTACCCAAGTGGACATGTACCAGATAATTCGAAGGAACTAAACGGTAGTTGGAGGTGAACAGCTGTTGTCCTTGGGGTACCCCATTTTGTATGTTCATGGGAAGTGTATGTACACCCCGCAAGGAGCCAGTTCTGGCACTGCCTTGACCTGAGAATCAAACCCTGTTCCTAGAAATCCTTCCAGCCACAGATGGGGAGTAGGTTTCTGTCTGTGGGTAGCAGGTGCCTGGGGTGCAACATAGAGCTGGGTTCTGGGGCTGGGTTCACACTTAGAGAAAGGAGTTGTCCCAAGGGCTCTTGTCAGCTTTGGATGCAGAAAGGCAATTTTGCAATGCCAGTTGTTGCCGTTGTGGTCTCACTGTGTCTGTCCTTCCCTGCTTTTTAAAACTGTGTTGGCCATTGTTTCACCTTGGTTTGAAGGCTCATATCAGCCCTAGTACTCCCTCTTGGAAGGTGATGCCCTCTGAGGTGATTCAGGCATCCGGGATATCCTGCCCCACATCACAGGCTCCAGCAGCTGGAGACAAGAACGGGGCTTTCGGACCTGCTTAATTCATGATTCACTGTAGCTCTCGGTTCTTTGCTGGACAGGTGCTTTCTGGACAAGACAGTGTTTGGCATGATAAAAACAGATTCCATTTTCTGTTATAAGCTCCTAAAATGCATGCCTTAAGTGATTTTGTTGGAGACAGTGAATTTGGTGAAAGTGCAGTTAATCCCTTCTGGGTGATGGTTTAGAATAAGTTTTCTGTTTGGTAGTTCACGCTAACAAGTGCTGAACCCTGAGATCTTTGGGCAGGTGGTGCCCATGGAGCCCTGGAAGGACGTGTATCTTGTCATCCTTTTCTGAGGCAGGGGCTAGGGAACCTACTTCCTGATTTGGGGTATTGCTCCAGAAGTCTTTCTGAATTTCTGTAATAGCCACTAGTATAGGTTTGCAGGCAAGAGCTTTTTACTCCTCTCTTCATTCATATTTTAGGTTCCTTTGAGTTTTGCAATTGTTTGGTGAAATAAAATCTACGGTAACTTTGCTTTGGTGTAAAAGCCAACTGTTCTGATCTATCTCAATATACTTGTCACATTTCATGTAATATGTGCAGTGCTAAATTAATTCAACATTATCATTAGTGATGTTTATATTTTTAAAAAAATATTTTTAGCAAGTTACTGATAGAGCCCCTTAGTGCCAGCCAAGAGCAAGTGTTCATTAAGGTGACATTCTGAACCGTATATGGCATGTGAATAGGTGAGGGGAGAGTTTTGCTCTTTCAGTATGAATGGTCTTATTAATCTCAGCTCGAGAAAGTGCCATTTTCCAGCTGTGCTCCAGGTGTAGGAAGCGGCCCTGCTTCCTGTTCTCTCTCCCATGTTTGCTCAGTGAACCACCTGCATCAGAATCACCTGGGTGGTTTATTAAACATTTCAGACCTACTAAACTATGATCTCTGGGATAAGACTTGAAATCTTCATTATGTCAGCTTCTCGAATGAGCCTTAGCCAAACTTCAGAGTTCTGTCCATCTTGAGGAAAGAAAACAAAATGAATGACATGGATCACCCATCTCATTAATTTACTTTCAACTTTAAATTCTTTTCCTTTATTTATTTACAATGTCTTTGATATATTTACAGCGCTTTCAGTTCTCAGACCACCTTCACCTTTACCTGTATTTTCCTTATTCCTTGTAACCGTCTAGTGACAGATAAACTGGGGCAGCGCTAAGTGTCAGAGCTGAGATGGAATTGAGGATTCGCCAGTGTGTCTGTGGTTGCTCTGTGTGTCTTTCTGAGCAGGAAGTATGAGTTTGGTCCTTTCCTGGGACGAGTCTGGTGTGACACAATGCCTGCTGGGAGGCCCATCACGCTCCCCCAGCCCTTGCTGGTGCACCAAACACAGTGCGTACTCAGTATTTGTAGAATAATGAAATAAAAAAAGCAAGCGATCTCCAGGGCCAGTATAGTCAAATTACCACTCCACTTCAGGGACTTACCTACATGATGCTAACGCATGGCTTTTTGGTTAAATGTGAATCTTGGGGCAGCTAATTGCTGACCACTGAATGCAGAGCATTGCTTCAATAAATAATTAAAGTCAAGTTGGAAGAAAAGAATCAGTTATGTGGTGATAGCTAATTATAATCAAAAGAGTTACTGTTTTAGGGCATAGTCCTTCAGATTAAGAATGCATAATAACAGCTGATCAATAAACCATAGAGAGCAGAACAAAACTGTGGTTAATTCAGAGGTGCTAGTAAAATTATATTCTCCCCTTGCCAGTCTGCACTGGACCACATACCGAAGATCTGAGTCCTCCCAGGCTTTGACTATAACTGAACATTCTGAACTTCACAGAGTAGAACTACTCCAATACTTCTGATCTGTAGGTTTTGTTTTCCCAGTGATTGGACCTGTAAACAGAGCCACCCTCACTTTGGCACCTGCTTTAATTCTGTATCCTAACAACTAACATGTCCTAAGGACACCCTCTAGTAGAGCCATCCAGAGCACATGGTGACATGTGGTTTTCCTTTCATAGTTCTTAGGCTCAAAATAATGAAGCTCCTCTTGTTAGAGCTTCAACATCGATTGACTTTGAGGTGCCATTTGCACTTGATTGGGTTACGTTGAATAAAGCTTTTCCCTAAACTGGATGGGCAGCCCAGTGTCACTGTGATTTCTCCACCAGGCCCGAGCCCCGTGAATCAACTGCTGAGGAAGTTAATTCAGCTAACGAAACCCAAGAGTAATAGACATGGGCGCTCGGAGGAGGGAAGCACAGAGGTCTCCGCCGCCTCCTCAGTCATTTGGTCCAGGGGGTGAGCCATGGTTGAGGAGGAATTGACAGAACAATATTTTTCAAAGCACGAGGCCCGGGCGGGTGAGGTGGTACCAGAAGTCTCCCAGGACTTCGTTACAGTACCCAGTGTGGATGAAATGACCCAGTTGAAACTCAGCCCACACAATCGGGGGGATCTTGGGTGCCTCTGCAGTCCTGACCACCGCTCCCAAGGAAAGCCCGGTGCTTGTATTCCCAGCAGCCTAATTAAATGCATGCCAGGGGTCAACCGTATTTGTTCCCAGACCTGTTCAGGCCACTCACATGTATTATTGTACTTGTATGATTTAATTAGATGTTATCTTTATCCAAACTGATGACAGCATGGAGTTGCTTTATGAAAGCAACTTGAAAACCGGTTGAATGCTTAGAAAGGCTCATAGTAATTTGCTTAAAAATCGCAATCTAATTAAGTGTGGATGGGAATTAAAAATGTGCAGGAGGCAGGGTGGAGATCATATAGTGTAGGAAGATTTTTGTACTGATTGTTTTTATTATTACCCAAATTTAAAAGTTGGAAATCCTAGATGATGTAGTCAAGAAAGGCAGTGCAGGTCTTGGCCATTCACTTACTCAGTAATGGAGGGCTGAGGCCTGGTCGATGCCAGGCACTGTGTGGAGGATATAGCAGTGACCAAAACAGGGAATTCACTTTTATGGAACTCACACTCCCATGAGACACTGAATGGGACTATGCAGAGCATCAGATGATGCATGCTACAGAGAGAGGTAAAGTAGGGAGTGGGGCATGGAGTTCTGGAGTGGAAATGGGGGCAGGAGACACCCATCATAAATATGGATGTCAGAGAAAGCCTGGCCAAAAGAAGGATTACCAAAGATTTGGAGATGAGGGAAGCAGCCTGTGAGCAGAAGGGAGCAAAGCACCTGGCAGTGAGAACAGCTAGTGCAAAGGTCCTGGGGTGGGAGCCTCCCTAGCATGCTCAAGGAAGAGAAGAGGCCCTGTGGCTAGATGGGGTGAGGTCAGGGAGTAACCTGGGCCAAATGTCAGGAGATACGATAGCCATCGTAAAGATTTGGTTTTACTCTCAGTGGAAGTCATTGCGGGGATTGAGGGAGGAGCAATAGAGTGTGAAGCATGTTTTGAAAGCATCACGCTGCTGGTCTGTTGAGAACAGAGTGGGAAGGGGCAAAAATATCAACAGAGGGCAGTTAGGAAGCAAATGCAGTGCCCAGGTGAGGAGTGGCTCAACTGGATGCAGCAGTCAGGTGGTGAGTAGCCGTGGAATTCTGGGTTTCTTTTGAAGATAGAACCACAAGTTCTCTGAGGATTGGAGCCCATGTACAGGGGCTGTGTGTGCTGGGGGTGAGATTGTGGGCATGTTAAGTTCCAGATCCCATGTCATTGTGCAAGGGAGAGCTGGAAGCAAAGGTGAACAGATTTGGAGGTCAGAAGAAAGGACCCAGATGAAAATGGAGACTTGGGAATCTTCTGGCTCTATGTGGTGTTAAAATCACAGAGTCAGGAACCCTGGAGAGTGAGCATAGAGGAAGAGAAGATGCCCAGGAATTGTGTTTGCTGTACTGCAGCATGGAGCCTTTGGACTGATGAGAGAGCTGGGAGCAAGACAAAGCAAGAGGGAAATTCCGTCGGAGAGACATGGAGGGAGCAGGTGGGTCAGTGCTGCCATGGTCACAGGCGTGAGAACTGGCCAGGGGGCCTCCCAGCTCTGCAGGAGGAGCCTCCCTGGGTTGGGTCCTGAAGAGAGAAGTTAGGCAGGGGAGCAGCCAGTGATGTTTTAAGGTGGAGAAAATGACCTTGCACCCGTGGGAGTGATTCAGTGTGGAAAGGAATCTCCTGTGGGGAGGAGGAGGACCACTGGAGCCCCACCCCTGAGTAGGTGAGGGGCACAGGAGTGGGTGTGGGGGCAGGCCAGGGCAGGAAGGGGTGGGAAGAGAGGCACAGCAGGAATGAGGCAGTCTTCTTCCTGTGCATGGAGGCAAGGCCACCAGTGGAGAGAGAGGATGGGGAGGCGTTGGAGGCCAGGGGGCAAGCAGCAGCCACCCAGATGAAGCAAAGAGGACAAGGGGACTAGGGTTAGAGGAGGGTTGCCAGGAGGCCTTGGAGCTCACTTGGTTTGAAGTGTGACCTGACGGCTGAGCCATGAGCTTTTTCTTCATCGTGAAGGTCAGTGAGTACGCACACTTCCCGAAGTTTGGTTGAGGTTGAAGGATTGCTGGAGGAGGGCAGCAGTGTGGATTCTCTGCTCCGAGCGGCCCCCTGCTGGGCTGGGTCACACTGAAGAGTCCGCCCGTGAAGACCCTCTCTGCTCTGAGCTCTCTCAGTGCCTCGGGCTCTGCGCAGGCAGGCATCCCTGGCTACACATGGTTGGCCCTGCACCTGTGTCGCGGAGGACATTGCCCTGAGAGGGAGGCTGGTGGTGAGGCTGGGACCGTCAGACTCTGGACGTGGTGCTCTCTGCTCCCAAGGAGCATGAGTCGAGACAGGCAGCCAGAAGGCCCGTGTGTCCCCTGGGGTGAGGGAGGGCACAGCAGGCGGGGACGGGGACCTGAGTAAGGACCTGGCAAGGACTGGAGTGACATCTGATGGAGGTGGCTCAGCAGGAGCCCTGTGGGAGGGGCGGAACAGGGTGTGCGTTACCAAGTCCTAGACTTGTCCCTGGGTGTCCAATTTGTCCAAGGAGACAGCTGAGGCACAGCCACTCAACGTGTTTGCCTGTTCTCCAGATGTGCTTGGGGGGCCGGGTATCTCAGAAAAACCATTTGTGCAGCAAGCAAGAATGCCCCTCTCCAAGATCAATGGCCTTTCCTCCTGCTCAGGAACCCTCAGATCTGCTGCTTGTAAAGAGACTCCACGTAAACAGATCCCACGGCACACAGGCACATTCCTGTAATCCTAGAGACTAAGATTCAGGTACGATTGCAAGTTCAAGGCCAGCTGAGACCCTGTCTCAAAAAAAAAAACAGGGCTGGGGATGTAGCTGAGTGGTAGAGCACTCCTGGGTTCAATCCCCAGTATCTGGGGAATGGACGGAGAAGGAGAAATAAAAAAGAAAAAGTCCCAAGGAAGAGACTTGAGTCTTTAACCCTGGTCTTGTTCCGATTTGCCCACTCCTTGAATCTCCTTGTATGAAACTTGTTTTGAGCATGAGGCACAAGAAGGCAGGAAAGGGTTGGAGAGTCTCAGATTTTCTCTGTCTCAGTAGTGGGCTTCAGAAACAGAAGTGGCCTCTTCTAGGATCTCTTTTTAGCCTTGGGGATGAAGTTACTTCTGTCTCCCCCCCCCCCAATACAGTAAAGCAAAACACCACATGGTAAAGTGCGGCAAATCACAAAATGTGTTCCACATGTTCCATGAAACCCAGGTATGAGGCTATGAACAGAAAGTGCATGCAGGCCTGTGTGCGCATGCGTGTCTTCACGCTACTCACACACACATGGTATTGTGGTCAGGTCACTTGTGTTGAGCTCTGGCAGGCTCTTTTTCCCTCCTCAATGTTAATCGTAGTTTGCAGTGCTGTATTACACAAGTAATGACCTTCTCCTTCTACAGCGTATGTCCCACAAGGTCAGAGACCAGCTCTGTCTGATTCCTTGCTGTGTACCCAGAGCGGTGCACGGTTGGCCCTCCACATCTGCAAGGTCCAACCACGAATAGCAAATACTGGTGAGACGACTGCATCCATACTGAACGTGTGCAGACTCCTTTGCTTGTCTTTATTGTCTAAACAATACAGCACATGCAGTCCCAGCCCAGGCTGTGTAAGGGAGTTGACCATCCACAGATTTTGGTGTTGGTGGGGGATTCCTGGAACCAGTCCCCCCAGGTGTCAAGGGATCACCGTACTAGGTGCCTGGTTGGCCGTGTTGATAAGGGACAATTTGAACACCTGGCTGTGTTTTACGTGTGGACAAAAAGGCTTGCACACCCGAGGCCTCCCAAGGATGTGCTCCGTAACAGCACAGCACATGTACAGAGCTGGCAGCCTAACTTGCAAAGAGAAGACTAAGCAGAATTCAGGAGACGCTGAGCCCTGTGCCTGATTTTAGAGAATTTCTACTCCAAAAAGTTAAATTCAAAACTATTTTTGCTGCTTAGAGCACTTTCCCGGAGGCTTAGCGTGGTCTGAGCAGAGCAGTCTCTGTGGAGAACTCCTTTGCGTGCCTGGCGTCTGTGTGCCTCACCACCTTATCCCTCTGTACCGGCCCGGAGGAGGTGGCTGGGACGCACCCGATCAGTGGCAGAATGGGTGTGCGGGGTGCGTGGCAAGCCGTGTCCTCTTGGGAATCTATGCTGCCTGGCATTAAAAGCTCAGGACCCACCTGTTCTGTTTCAGAAGCCTGTGCTCTGTAGGTAAACAGCTTAGGCTTCAGTCCTGGCTCTTGTTCTTGGACAAATTGCCTCACCTCCCTGTGTCTTGGTTCCTGGTCTGATATGCACAACTCATTTCATAAAGTTCTTGTGAGGGCTGACTTCGTTGTTCCATGTGAGATGCTTGGCACATAGTAAACAAGTGCCAGCTGCTATGATGGAAATGACCCTCAGGACACGTGTGGCATCCGGGACAGTTCCACGGAGCACTGGGTGCCAGATTCTAGTAACGCATAGGAACCCCGGGAGGGTTGACTGTGAGCCCCTGGGCTCCCTGAGCAGCATCTGGCGGGGCCCAGTGTCTGTGGCCTGCTGGGAGGAGCCTGTGTGAAAGGCCTCCTCCTCCCACTGAGCGAGTGACTCCCAGCTCAAAGGCACAGGATCCGGTGAGGGCTAAGCAGTCCAGTGTAGAGTCAGGTCCGAGTCACGCAAGGTCTGAGGACCCCCTTGGTCTCATTTTGTGTGAAACAGGCTGAACTACCTTCCCACACACACACTCCAGCTGGTTCGGGGTTTGGGGCAGGGACGTTGAGAAGGCACACGAGCAGTCTCTGCCTCCTATCCCGGTGCACACTACGGGCTTGCCTTTGGGCAGCGTCACCCACCCCGTTGAGTAATGCCGTCCGGGCACAGGATGAGCGTGCCTTTCCCATGACAGTGCCAGCCCTGCATCTGGGACGCTCTGCCAGCCTGCACGTCCAGCCTCCTGAGGCAAGCTGGGTCGGTGCCCTGCGGGGAGGGTTGTAAGGGAGTCCCTGAGCTCCCAAGCTTTTCCACTGAGGCAGGAGCAGAAAACCCTGCAGAGAGCAGACACCTCTGTCTTCAGCATCCTCGGGCCTGTTCCCGTGCCATACTATCTTCAGAACCCAGGCATCAGATGCCATGCCCTAGAAACCCTGCAGCCAGCGCGTTTGTCACACAGACTTAGGGGACCCTTTAATCCCAACAACCTAAACCTCACAAGGGTTGAGTTTTTCTTTGTCCTTGGAGTTGACCTCATCTTTTAACTGCTTTGGCCTCGATTATCATTCATAGGGGAAGTGGTGACACTAGGAGTTCTAGTGTCAAAAAGAGGTTTTCTGTGTGGAGTTGGAGGAGACTACTCCATCTCTTGCTGTCCCAAGTTAGGAATCTGCTTTTCCTACATTCATGGTTCTTACATGTTTGTGTTTGCTTCCGTTTTTGTCTCAGCTTTCCTCCCATTCTGGGAAGTTTCCTTTTGAAGAAAGCGGTCCATTTTGGCTTAGCTGGAGGGAAAAGGGGGAGCGGAGTAGGAACTGGGTGTTTGGAGGGGAGAGGGGGTGCTGGAGGCTGGGAGCTGCTCTTCTGCGCAAGTGGGACTTCTCTGCCCAGGCTGGACACAGCAGGGACAGTGGATGTTTCCCCGACTTGAATCCCCATGCTGGGCATAGTGTGTGTGGGAGAGTGAGGCCTGAGAGCTGCAGAGTTGGGTTCATAGCACCCTAAAAACGGGGGCTAAATCCCCTGGTTTGGATGGGACCTCAGCCATGAGTGAACCCTAAAGGAAGCCAGGTGACTGGAGAAGTTGGCTCCTGAGCGGCAGAGACGGGAGGAACTGTTCAGGAGCCTGGCTCCGTGCCCACTGCTCGTCTGCTCAGGGAGCTGTCTCCGGGCCTGCCCTTGTGCCAGGTGTGGGGGCTGCTTTGTAGGTGAGAAATGAAGACTCAGACTACTCACAGAGGAGCCCCATTCCAATGGGCGGTCACATGGCATGGGTGCCCCGGGTGCCAAGTTCCTTCCTGTATCTGTAGGGCTCTTCCTACCTTTCCTCCCCACCTTCGTGTCCCCGAACAGGCAGCAAGCCTGTTGTGTGCCCCTTCCCCAGAACGGTATGTCACAGGACCGTGACCCAGGTGTTCGCACACTCCAGTTTAGTTTCCTTGCCTGGAAGTGAACTCCTGGTGACACCGTTCTGTCCTGCAGGAAGTAGGCAGCCTGGGCAGGGTTTCCCCACTGGCTGCTGCCCATGGCTGAGGTCATCCCAGGCTGGGAGGCTGGGCCAGACTTCTTGATAACTGGGTCAAGAGTTAACGAGCTTGTCACATGCTGGATATTTGGAGTTCAGGCAGAACAGGTTGGGGAACTCCGAAAACTTCAGGCCTTGCCTAGCAGCCCCATAGGGCTGGATGGAGGGGTCTTCCCCATGCATGTGTAGAAGCCCAACTGGGAGACCTGGGGCAGCCTCAGAGCTGCTGAGGAGGGAAAGGCGCCTGCTGAGGGGCAGCGTCCGCCCTGGATGAGCTCCAGATGGGACTCCTGCCTCCTTTCTGCTCATACCTTGCTGTGACCCCAGACCAGTGACTTGGCCCTCTGTGCTGCTATCCGCTCAGCCACAAAAGAGCACGGTGTCATCCCGCATGGTGAGGGGAGACTGAGAAAGCACACTGCCAGGCTGTGCATGCCAACTCCCCAGTGTCTGTGACCCTGGCATGACAGAGCCCTCAAGTGTCGCAACCTGAAGGAATCTCCATGATGGTCCAGGCCAGGGTTTCAGCTCCTCCTCCAGTGACCACCTGCATTTTCCTCCCCTCAGCCCCTCAAAGTGGGTGCTTGGCACCAGCCCCTGCGCTCCGGCCCAGGCTCTGGCCTGGCTGCCCTGGAACGGTGCCTGCAGCCTCTGTGCCTTGCCTGGCAGCTGCAGGACCAACACACCCATGAGTGCCGATGCTGGGTCCACCGGTCACACTGAGCAGTGGGATGGAGCCCCATGGCCCACAATGCCAGGCTGTACCCCAGACCAACTAAATGCGAGTCTTAGGGGTGGGAGCTGGCGCTGGGAATGAGTGGCGTAATTGCCCTGGGGGTCCAGTGAGCATCTGTGTTTGAGAACCTTTGTTCCAGGGCTCCCCAGAGCTAACTGGGTTCCAGCCCACATCAGACCCCGGCACCTATTCTGTGGCGGAGGATCTATGCCCTGCTCGGGGATGTTCGGGAATTTCCATCCTCACCACTAAAAGGGCTGTCGGGGTCAGCCACGGTGTTTGAGCAGATGGGCCTGAGTTGAGAGCTGGGAGCTGGGAGAGCAGCCCCCACACCTCTCTGAGCCTCGGCCCCTCCTCCATCTGTAACAGAGAGTCTTCGCAGTCTGGAGATTTGAGGAACGTCCACAGAGCACTAGGAGTACCTCCTGGCACATAGTTAAGTGCTTAGTGAATGATGCTATTACATTTCTTCCCTGTTCGACATCCTCATTTTATGGTCAAGTCAACTGGGCTCAGAGAGGTGGAGGCATTTTCCAGAGGCCACGCAGCAAGCCAGCAACAGAGCTGTAGGACTAACCTGGGCTCCTGAATCCCAGCCCTCTGCTGCTTCTGTGCCTGCCCCGCTTCTCTGTCTGCCCTCTCCCACCTTGCTCCCAGTCTGGGGGCTCTGTGTGCATATTTGGATGGCAGGGGCTTCCCTGGAGAGCTTGGGATGTGTCAGTCATTCCTGCAAGTGGCCAGTGGTCACTGCTGCCCCCACTGCTGCCCTTCTCCCAACCACAGGGAATGTCAGCGCCCGCTCAGGCTTGTCCTCTTCCAGCCCAGGCTCCACACCCTCTGCCTCTTCCCTGCCTCTAGCAAAAGTGTGGAGCATCCGTCGCTCTCAATGAACGCTTTTGGAACTTATACGGGGAGCCCTCCTGACATGGTAAGAGGAGGCACTAGGAGGGATGTGGGCAGGCAGGGGTCTCAACAAGAATGTCCTAGTGGCCAGTCGTGGCCAGTGGGGGACCTGAAGGAGGGACCTTGGCACCTTTGAAGCTGCAGCTGCTCCCTTCCTTTGACCGAGGCCTCTACACCCCACCTCCAGTTTCTCTCCCCCTCTTCTTTTGAACACACACTCCTGCGTTTGTCTTCACTCTGCCCCGGAAGCTGGAGTCTAGGCTCCCACTGCCATCTGAGTCCCCCGAAACAGTCTTTGCCTCTCCAGGCTGCACAGTTGGTAAACTCTGCACATAAAGAACTCTGTGTTTCACTCACCACGACTGCCACAGGCAAGGCACGGGCACCCAGCACCCAGCCCTGTGATATGTAACCACCACCTTCTAGGAGCTGGTCAGTGTTGTGGCTGCTAGGGACACATCCATGACAAAACAGCCCTCCATCCTCCTGGAGCCTATCAGATAGGCAATAAGCCACTGAGCACACGCAGAGCATGTTGGTAGTGACAAAGCACCATCCCGAAACTGAGCCGCATTGGAGGTGGGGCTTCCAGGCAGGGGGTTTGCAGCTGCAAACACATTGGTTGGGGCTTGTGGAGAAAGAGGCATTTGGGAGAAATCTGGAGGGAGGGGTGAGCCACAGTAGCCCCTGGGGGAGGATTGCCCATTCCCAGCAGAGGGAACAGCTTGTGTCACCTCCCTGAGCAGAACAGACCCAGGAAACAGAACTGGTTGCATAACAGAACAAATGTGTCCTTGATGCCAGGAAAGAGTGAACCCTGTCTTTCCGCTGCCTTCAGACAATCCGGGGATTCTGACGCTTGGAAACTATAATCCAAAGGAGATGGTGCTCCACTGGTCACCGCTTCTTTTTTTTTTTTTTTTTTTGTGGGTACCGGGGGGTCGACCTCAGGACCTCGCGCGCCAACAGGCACCCATGCCGCTGAGCGATATCACCGGCCCCTTTTCCGTATGTGGGATCCGGGAGTCGAACTCGGGCCCTCGCGCTTGCAAGGCAGGCGCTTACGCCGCTGAGCCATCTCACCGGCCCATGGTCACCGCTTCTGAGTGCTACCTAGGAGCAGGTGTGGCCCAGGAGTTGTAGCTGTGCCCTCTGCACTGTCCTGCCCCATCCATACAGCTTGGGGGTGGGCTGATGTTGTCTGAGGTGCCCTTGTGTCCTCAAAGCCCACAGTGTTTTGGTCCACTTAGATCAGTGGAGGGCAGGCAGTGGGCACATCCTGCAGGTGGATGCGCTGCCCTGGGTAGGGTCTGTGGGAGCTCGCAGCAGGCCTGGCCCAGCCCCACCTCTGTTTCTATGACCTTCATTGGCTGTGTAGAAAAATCATAGATAGGTAATGCTGTGCGTCCTGCTTTCTAAAATCAGCTACCACTGAGTTCGTTCCACCCTTTCTTGATTTGTCAGTTTTAGGATGATGAGTTCATGCATTTTACCAGCTGTCCCAGAAGGATGTCTGTAGGTTCCCATTAAGTCTGTCTTCTCACTTTCACGCTAAATGGGTGCAGATTTCTCAGCGTAAGAAAGCCTTCCAATGGGGATATTGTAGAGGCTGGAATTGTGCATTTCTCCGGTCCTTAACTTTTGAGAGTCTGCTATTCATTCACTCATATTAGATGCTCAGGATGCAATGATGAGCTAAACCCAACCAAGTCCTGCCATCCCAGACCACATGGTCTCCTGGGGAGACCCATGTCCATCCAGTTGTCACAAGTCCCCAGGGGACCGCACCTAAGGGACTTGTGCTACAAGAATCTGACCAAGCGCCACCCCGCAGCAAGAGGGCGGCCAGGGAAGTGTCCTGCTTCTAACTGGCCGTAAACTTGGAGACTAGCCAAGTACACAGGTCTGATTTGGGTGTAAAGTAAGGGCAGTGTGCACCAAGTGTGCGGCAGAAGGCTTGGGTTTAGTGTGGCTCTGGGCTCCTCTAGAACCATCTGCGGCCCGAGACATTGTTCTTGGTGCCAGCATTCAGTGAGCTTTGGAATCGGTGGGCCTCAGCCCTAGAGGAGCCAGACCTCCTCCTGAGTTCCTGGCTACTCGGGATTGTGAAGGTTCAGGGGCTTCTGGCTAAGCGAGGACTGGCTTGTTGAGAACCACCTGCACGTATCTCTGTAGCCACCACAGCCCACAGGGACCAGCCCGTGACAACCGTGCTTGCCCATGCTGGATGACGGGCAGCTGCTCCTAACGGGGTGTGGGGGGCATTGCTGAGAGCACAGTGAGGGGTCTGCGCACCTGAGATTCTGGGTCTGCTGTGCCTGGGTGGTGAGCTCGACCTGGGAGCCACGCGTGGTCCTATCAGTGTTTCCCTCCAGAGGCGCTGGGGAGGGGCATCTTACCTGTCTGTTTTAGACTTCCCTTTTCTTTCTTCATTCACTCCTCCACCCCCCCTGCATTGTTGTGCCACACATTCACTATCTGCACCCCAGTTCAGGCAGCCTTTGTGCATGCACCCAGCTGGTATTCCTGTGCCAGCCATGAGCAAGAACCAGTCCAGCCCTCAAGGACCCTCTGATCTGGTGGTGGAGACGGACAGTGGAGAAGTAGACAGCTCAGCAGGCAAGGGTTGCTGTGAGTGGAAGGTCCAGAAAGAACAGAGGAGAAAAACCCAGAGGATGACGTGCTGGAGAGGAGTGGGGGCCGAGGCAGTGGGCCAGTTAGGCTGGAGAGGTGTCTTGGGGAGGGGACACTGGCTGAGGAAGACAGCATGGGAAGAGGGGGCAGGGCTGGGACAAGCCAGGCTAGGGCACCAAGGTCGGAAGAGCCTGGCCTGGCTGAAAAACAGACCCAGTCCATAGGAGGAGGGGACTCCCAGGGCAAGGAGGGGCACACTGTGTCCTAACTGTGTGCAAGGCCTTGGTAGGGACACGGTCCAGTGTCAATGTCCAGTGGTCTTTATGAAGGCCACTCTCACTGCTTGGTGAAGAATGGACCGAGAAGGAAAGAATGGAAGTGGGGACCCGTGAAGTGGCAGTTGCACTGTCCCTATGGAAGATGGTTATGCTGCAGGTGTGCGGGGCGGGGGCAGTGGGAACGCAGAGGGGTACATGGGTTTGCAGATGGGATCAAGGGACCCAGAGATGGTGAGCTTGGGGTAAAGCACAGGGAGACATTGGTTGGATGGTTTCCAAGTCCACGGCCAAGTACAAGCCACAAAATGAGTCGAAAAGGAAGGCAAGGCTTTGTTAGGCTTTGGTTATAACAGCTAAGTTTTTGCTGAGAAGAGGTGAGGAGAATCCTGTGTGACTGGTTAGGGTACAAGTTGGGACCACACAAGGTGGCCCACTGTGGTCATGTTAAAGTTTCGATGGCCTTAGCCACATGGAAGTGCCCGGGAGGAGCCCTGCACAGGAGTTGGGGCCAAATGTCTGACCCAGACACTGAAGCTCAGAAGCCCCCTGGACGCTCAGCCTTTGAGGACAGGTCAGGGCCTTGGCTCCCCTCATGCTCCGTGCATGTCCTCCACGTGTGCTCCGTGTCATCACATCCGCTAGATACATCGCACGCTCTTCCCAGCAGGCAAGGTGCTCTCGCCTCCCCGTCCTGCGATCTTCCCAGCTGTGCTGGCTCAGCGGCTGGCCGTGAGGGCCCCCGTTTTTCAGAGGAGGACAGAGGTTTGGAGGCACAGAGCCTGGGTCACACAGCCGATGAGTAAGAGGAAGGGAGCTCTCTGTGCCCCCAGGCCTCTGAGGGCCATGCTGCCTGCTCCTGGTCACACAGTCCGTACATGTTGGAGTGCCAGCATGCCCTGGGCAGAGGGCTTCCTCTACGTCTAATGGCCGCAGAACCCACAATACTGCTATTCCTATTTTTGTGGATGTAGACCAGAGCTCAGGGAGGGCGTGACTTGCTGAGGTCACACAGCTAGTGAGTGAGTGAGGAGCTGGGATCATGAGGTTACATGTGTCACTTGCTACTGTGCTCAAGGACTCACCGTAGACCGGACTAGAGGATTTGGTAGTCCAGGGACCCTGTTCCTCTGCAGCCACTGGGCGCTCGTGCGTTCTCTGGTCAGTGGCTGGTATCATGATCAGGAAGATGTCTCTCTTGCAGGACATCCCTGCCCTGGTCCTGAGGGGCTGAGGTGGTGGCCTGGTGTCTCCCCACAGTTGTGGCACATGTTGCAAAAGGCCTGGGTGCCGCTCCCCCAGAGAAGTCTGTGTGTGTCTGGCTGAGCCTCAGTTTCCTCACCCATGAGATGGGTGTAAAAGCACTTACTCTTCCTGCCTGTGGGGCTCAGGCAGGAGGTCCAGAGACAAAGCTGGGGAAGGACCTGCAAAGCCCTAGGTTCACATGAATGGCAGCTGGCACTCTGCTCCATCCTGTGCAGACTTGGGCCCTGAGTGTAAGCTCCCTACCCAGGTGACACCCTGGCAGGGAGAAAGCCCCCCGTACCCCGGAAATGGTTGTGTGGCTGCAGCTCAGGATCCAGCAGGTAGAACTGATGTGACAAGGGGCAGAGTACCACCAACAGCTAGAGGAGGTGGGGAGGTCGGGCATCCCTTCTGTCTGATGAATCTGTATTTGAATATATATAGATGCGCAGGGTATTAACAGAGAGAGAAGCTGGAAATCAGTGACGTGGGCCTGTCTGTCTCCTTAGCTGTGCTGGTCCTGTGCACTTTGGTGTAGCTATCTTCCAAGAACTGCACATCAGGGGAGGACCTACTATGTGCCAGGACTGCTTCCCAGCAGGACACAAGAGTCCAAGTTGACCTCATCTCCACGCCTCCTCCCTGGATGTGTCGCCTGCCTGAGGGGCCGAGCTCCCTCTGGAACCCCACCAGCCTGGCAGGTGCCACTAGTTGTGGAGATCCTCAGTGGCCTCCTCAGGGCCCTGTGATCCCTGCAGCCTTGGTCCCCCAGCTAGAGCACCAGCTTTGCTGGGCTTTGGGCCTCAGTTTTCTGCTGACTCTTGCTCAGGCGAGTGGAATGATCATGGGCTTTGAATGCAGAGTACAGGGAAGAATTCAGCCAGGGGAAGTCGGGCCTGCCTGTGAATATTTACTGAGAGCTCCTTAGCAGCTTTGACTGTTGTTCTCCCTTACCATAGATCTCTTTTCTGTGGTTTTAGTTACCTTCTGTGATCTGAAAATAGTAAATGGAAAATTTGAGAAATAATAAATTTTCAATAGCTTGTTATTCTGAGTAGTGTGATGGAATCTTAGGCCATCCCTGCTCCATCTTGCTTAGGATAGGAATCTTTTATCCAGTGTATCCATACTGTATATGCTACCCACCTGTTAGTCACTTAGTTCTCTGTTGGGTATCAGACCAGTTGTCCCTGTATCACAGCACTTGTGTTCGGGTAACTCTCACTTTACTTAACAGTGTCCCCAAAGTGATGTTGGCAACTCAGATGTGCCAAGGTGGAGCCATGAAGTGCTTCCTTTAAGTGAAAAGGTGAAAGTACAATAAGATATTTTAAGAGAGACCACATTCACATAACTTCTTGTTTTATTTTGTTTTTACAGTACTGAGTATTGAATCTAGGGCCTTCACACTGAGCTATATCCCAGCCTTTAAAAAAAAATTTTTTTTTTATTTTGTGACAGGGTCTCAGTAAATCACTAAGTTGCCCAGGATAGGCTCAAACTTATGATCCACCTGCCTCAGCCTCCCAGAGTGTTGGGACTATGGGGGTACACCACCATGCCTGTAACTTTTATTACAGTATATTGTTATCATCATTCTATGTTGTTATTAGTTATTATTGTTAAGTTTGTGACAATTTATAAATTTATAAATTAAGCTTTACCGTATGTTTGTATGGGAAAAAACAGTGTATATGGAGTCTGGTATTGTGGCTGCAGGGCAGGCATCCACTGGGGATCTTGGAATGAGTCCCCTGTGGCTTAGTGAGACCTGCTGTATGGCACTGTGGGGGCCAATGCTGTGCATTGTAGGTGTTTAGTAGCTTCCCAGCCCGCCCACCATATACCAGTATCAGTACCCCTCTGTTCAATAGTGACAACCAGAAATGTCTCCAGGCATGGCCAAATATGTGCCCTAAGGGAGAACCATGGATGTTTAATTTAATTAATTTATTTATTTATTTTTGTTGCTGTGGTTGTGTTTTGTGAGACTGGCCTTGAACTCCCCCTGCAGCCCAGACTAGCCTCAAGCTCATAGCGATCCTTCTGCCTCAGCATCCCAAGTGCTGGGATTACAGACATGCGCCACCCCCCGCAAGAACCACTGATTTCAGCCCTCCTGTTTGCCCGTGTTGAGACTGACGCCATCACCATCTCTCCCTCCCTCAGCAAAGCCAGCCAGGCAGCCCTCCCCTTCACCTTCTGCCTCTCCTGACCTCACTGCTTTGATCAGAGCCCCGCTCCCTCCCCATCCTTCTGTCCAGAGGGGCAGACAGTGACAGCCACATAGGTTCTCAGGGCCCCATGTTCCCATCTGTAAATGAAGGATAATGACTGTCCACCTTGCTGGGTGTATGAAGAGGAAGATAGCTGGTGTCTGTAAAATACTTAGCACTGTTCTGGGCATGCAGTGAGTGCCCTGCGGTTCTTACTCCACCAATATTTGTTTGTTATGCTGAGCTGAGGTACAGCAGCAAACAACAGGCTCAGGAGGAGGGAGGTGACGAGTCAATGTCACGGTGAGGGGTGGGAGCCTGCAGGAGGGACACTTCACCTGGAGTTAAGGAAGGCTTTCTTAAACAAACTTTTAATAGCTTTTCTGAAACAAATCCCGTTTAATGGGATGTTATTAGAAACGGGGCCAAACTGCGTCCGAAGTTCCTGGATTCCCACCTCTGTTGGGAGTCACGTCACCCCTCCAGATGCCGGACTCAAGAGCCCAGAATGGATGTCGAGTGGGGCTTCGCGGTGGGAGGGAACCTGCTCCCTCCTGTCCCCAGGCAGGTGTGTTCGTGCCTTGGCAACAGTGACCTGGGGAACGGGCATTAAAGCTGTCCTCTTGACACGGCCGGCGCTCACTCTGGCTCACCTGCATGTCCCCTGGGGTCACCAGGATGACCTGGCCTCCAGATGTCCAGCAAATGCTGTGCTGCTCAAGCCTCGGAGGTGATAGCCAAGACTAAAGATACCCCACCCTCTGGCAATGTCGGGGGCACGGGCTGCACTCCTGACGGCGTGTCCTTCCTCTTCCTGTGCAGCTACAGCCTCCGCCTGGCATCCCGATGCCCTCCGCCAGCCGCCCCGTACATCACCAGGCAGTGCAGGAAGGCCAAGGCCCCAGCTGCAGCCCAGTACCAGGGACCCTTCCTCAAGGAGTAGACGCTTCGCCTGCTCCCTGACAGGTAGGAGGCAGGACGTGGCCTCTGTGGCACCGTTGGGTGGCTCTTGGGACCAAGGGGACTGGGCAAGGGTCTCGGTGGGAGAGAAAGACATGATTGGGTGGGAGGAATGCTGGGCCATGGCCAGGCTCACGGCCTCCCTACAGGAGGGCACTTAATGGCCGGGAGTGTAGAATCCGTTCCATCAGTGTTCAAACCCAGCTCTGCCACTCACCGGCTGGAGGAAGTCGAGTGACTCCCTTAATCTCCCTGAGCCTCGTTTTCCACATCTGTAAAATGGGACTGCAATAGAGCCTACTTCATAGGGTGCTTGTGGCAACTACCAGTTTCTATTCCTCTGATATATTTCCAAGTAAAACTAATACTAATCCATAAAATTAAAAATTTAGATTTATGGTGAACCCAAATAGTCTCTTTCTAGGTTTTCTGCTGGTAAAAACCTGGAAGCCAGACTTTTCTTTCTGGGTGTCAGCTTTGGCGGTGTCCCACAGCAGGTTGGGCTCTCTGTTGGTGACAGCATGGCAGAACTGCGTTCATTGTGGCCTCGAGATCCAGAGCACCCCAGGCATCAGAAGAACTGGGCGCAGTCGTAGACACAGACCCAGGGGCCACCCCAGATTAGGCCCCGCGCTGCCGGGACACTTGCGTTGGGAGGTGCGTGCTCAGCCCAGTGGGGCTGGACCTCTAGCCAGGTTGCCTCGCAGGAGAACTTAGTGTTGTGCAGGGCAAACTAGGCTGGGTTTTGAAACTCTGGGGCCTTTCATGTTATAGAGACCCTTCTTCCTGCTGCTGCCTTCCTAACCCCTTACCTCCTTCCTCCCTCCTTTAAGCAATTGAGTGTCTGGGTTTGGTCTTATTCCTTTGGGGGCTGGGGAGGGATGAAAATACAGCCCTTATTCCCCAGAATGAGCCTGTCTGCGTCACCCTACAGGAGAGATGATCCTGAACTTGACCCTGTGGAGCAGGGTGGAATTGGACTCTAAATAGCAGGGAACTGGGAGACCCCAGTGGTGAACCCTCCCATCTACCCACTATACAGATGGAAGAACGGAGGGCCAAGGACACTCAGCTTGGTTGGAGTCTTCTGAAAAATGGGGGGCAGTGCCAGGATGAACACATCTCTCGTGGCGGTGGCCGCTGCCTGAGCCCCCAAGCTGAGTATGACATGCAGAACAAGGCTGCCACCCCAGCAGGCCTCTCCGCATCCTGAGGAGCAGCCAGGTGCAACCGCACTGGCTTCCACTGCAGTCCCAGCGATGATGATGATGATACGCGCACGGGGCATCCGTCAGGCCTTATCAGCTCCGGCTTTCTCTGGGGCTGGGGCCAGGCACCGTCCTAGACGGATGCCGCCTTTTCCATATTTTCAAGCACATGAAGCATCCCAGGCTAACTGTGCAAACGAATAGAGGCCGAATTTAATTTGTGTGTGCAGCACACAGCTTCTATTTGCTCACCAACAATGTTCCAAACACAACAGTTTAATTTCTGAGTGACTGCCACTTGTGCCTCGAAATCTTATTTAACTTTTTCTTTTTTTTCTTTTTTTTTTTTTTTTTTTGTGGGTACCGGGGGTCGAACTCAGGACCTTGCGTGCCAGTAGGCACCCATGCCGCTGAGCGATATCACCGGCCCTTTTTTCGAATGTGGGTTCCGGGAGTTGAACTCAGGACCTTGTGCTTGCCAGGCAGGCACTTATGCTGCTGAGCCCTCTCACCGGCCCAACTTTTTCTATTTTTAAAATTTGTGCCTACACCAAGCCACCTAGCATGTGCTAATTAATTTGTTTATTCTATCTCACACTGTTTGTCTGAGCCTGCTTGGGCTGCTATAATAGAATACCACGCACTGGGCAGCTCAAACAACAGACATTTATTTCCTGACCGTTCTCCAGGCTGGAAGTCCAAGACCTGGGTGCTGGCCTGGTCAGGCTCTGGGGTGGGCCCTCTTCCAGGCTCATAGGCGGCCACCTGGTCACTGTGTCCTCACTTTCAAGGGGTGGGTAGAGGGCACCCTCCCTCTACCAATCCCATCCCAGTCTCCCACCCGCAAGATCTCGTCTAACCCTAATGTCCTCCACAAGGCCCGTCTCCTAATAGCATCACACTGGGGCTCAGGGGTTCACCCTAACCTATGAATTTTAGGGGACACTGTTCGGTCCATAGCACGGTGCAGAATGATTTTTCAAAATGCTGCAGCGAAGGGTTTTAGCCTGGGAAGGTTTGTGCAGGTCAACACTATCATTTCAGGAGGGAAACTGAGGCACAGGGGCTGGGGGCAGAACTGGCATCAGAACTCTGGACGGTAGACTGCAGGTGTGCTGTGCCCCCTGATGCAGAGCTCTGTGTGCCCGGTGGTGGAGGGCACTCTCAAAGAAACCTGGGCCCTGGCCGCTCTCCCCTGCTGCCCTGTGGGATTCAAGGCTCTGCCCAGTTGATTGGGCAGCTTGAACCTAGTGGTGCATCACAGGGGGAGCTGCTCCTCCCCGTCCCTGCCTCCGGTCACCTCACTGCCCCTCCCTTTCCTGGTCTCAGGCTCAGCCTGCAAGCTTTCTGCCCACCTCCAGGTAGAGGGTAGCGCCCACTGCCTGGGCTAGCAGAGACTCCCGCTGTGTGTTCTGTCTTTCTCTTCTCTTTCCCACCCTCAACCAGTGGACCTCTGCCTGGGGGGCTAAGAGGGCAAGTCCAGGAAAGGGACCCATGCCCCTGGCCACTGTCACAACTTCCTCTCAGCTGTTGCTGCTCCTTTGGCTAAGCCTGGTGATCCTGGAGCCCTGTGGGGCAGGATCCCGATGCTGACCATCTTACTGGAAGAACGTTAAGCTCCCCCACTCCCCGTCTCCTGATAGGTGGGATCCCGGGGCAGCCTCTTCTTCCCTCCCAGTGTGACCCCCTGTGTCAGTCCATCCACAGACCCTGCTGCAGAGGACCCCGCAAGGGTAGGGGGACTGGCAAGAGGGTTTCTTTTGTGGAACCTGCTCGATCCGTGGGAAACCCCCTCTCCCTCACTGTGCCAGGCTGACTGAGGTAACGGGCTGCTCCCAGCTGGCCTCTGTGCATGTGTGTGTGTGTGTGTGTGTGTGTGTGGTACCAGGGTTTGAACCCAGGGGTTTTGCCCTAAACTACATTTTAAATTTATTATGTTGAGACAGGTTCTCGCTATGTCATTCAGTTGCCCCAGTTCAGCTCTAACTTTTGATCTTCCTGCATCAGCCTCCTCCAGTGCTGGGATTACAGATGGGCCCCCACCATGTCCCTTTTGAGCAGCAGCTCCCCATTACCTTTGACCTCGGGATGGAGGTGGGGACTGGGGGCTTTGGGGCCAGCCTGTCTGGGTTTAGATTCCGTTCCTCACCAGCTGCATCAGCCCAGGCAAGTCACCTTCTTGGTGATCCGGACGC
Source organism: Erethizon dorsatum (assembly GCA_028451465.1). Classification (NCBI taxonomy): domain Eukaryota; kingdom Metazoa; phylum Chordata; class Mammalia; order Rodentia; family Erethizontidae; genus Erethizon; species Erethizon dorsatum. The sequence goes on along the minus strand of CM051827.1, from coordinate 125,365,183 downwards.
CTTCTCCATCACATGGGCATGATGACAGCCCACCCTTGTAGGAAACTGTGCCGCTTGCGATGAAGGCCATGTGGAGAAAGGGCTCAGTGGTGTGAGCTACACTGGTCACCATTATGGAACCCCATATAGAGACATGGAAAATCCCCCCAGCAGTGCCTCCCCACCCAGAGATGCCCACAGAAAGCCCCCCAGAGGTGGCTGTGTGCTTGATGAGGACCGCGCCCGATGGTCAGAGGCTACGTTGCTTCAGCCCCGAGCCATCAACCAGAGATTGTTTCCAGAGCCGGTGGCCCTCGCTTCCTATCCATTCGGACTCTGCCTTCCTTTCTTCCCCCTCTAGTCATGGCACAGGTTGTTGGGCCCAGCTGCCACCCAGTGCACGCCCATGGGCCAGGGAGCCTCCCTGTGAGAGCACCCCCAGTACATCACAGGCAGCCTTTCCAGCCCCACCCCGGATTGGGGAGTTGGGTGGACAGGTGACCTGTGTAGTCGCTGCAGCTGAGTCCCAACTCCAGGCTCATCCACGCCCCTTGCAGCAGTGCCTCAGGTTTCTGCTTTGGGTCATCTACATGTCAAAGGGCTGGTCACAGCTGGGTGTGTCCTGGAATCACATAGAAAATCAGGAGAAGTACTAAGAGAAGTTCTGCTTTCTGTAAACCCAAACCACTATATTGTTATTATTGAATCATTATATTATTATTGGCAGTGGTAATAGCAGTAGTAGTAGCTATTAAAAGTAGGCATAGTAACGGTGACCAGGTCCTCTGGGTGACAGACGCATGTCTGAACCTGGCCCAGTCCAGTTCCAGGTTGTGCACAGCAAGTGCGCTCCATGCAGGGAGAGGGCACAGGCACAGCATCCCCCATGTCCAGAACACCCTGTTCACCTGTGCCTCTTGTCATCAGTCCAACCTGATAAAAATTCTCTCTGAGCCACCACTTCCTTCATGGAAAGCGGTGCTTGTGCCACCTGCCACAGGGGCTGCTGTGAGGTATCAAATGAATTAACAGGAAGAGCAACCACAGGGAAAATCATGCAACGAAACCCATTGGAACTGAACACAGGGATTCCTTGGGCCCTGCTGCCAGGGCTGCCCCAGCTGCATGTGTGCACCAGGAAGCAGACACAAGGATGTCTGTACAATACATATGCCCGTGCTACCACTGCATTTCCACTTGCCAGAAACATGCGTACATGAGTGTACATGTCCTCCTAGAAGAGTGTCCTGGCAATGTCATTTCTCCTGGCGCCAGCTGCCATCAGTTAGGTGTCAGTTGGGACTAGAGGGATCCATGTGGCATGGCTACAGACCTGCTAGGCAGAAATATTTAAATTAAAAATGGGCAAAACCAACCTAAGGTGACGGAGATGAGGATAACTGTTGCTCCAAGATAGTGAGGGACAGTGGTTACCCTGCAGGGGTGTGGGTCTGGGCCATGGGGGGCTGCTCCTGTTTCTTCGTCCAGTGCTGGTTCTGCTGGTACGTTCAATGACAATCCATCAGGCTGTGCTTTTCTTCCGTGTGCATGATATACTTTAGTAAATAATTTAATTTTTAAAGTTAAGTGAGATAATGCACAAACAGCCAGTGGTTGGCACTGAGTACGTGATCATCGTGGTTCTCTCGCTTTTCTTTTTCTCCCCAGCACCTGAAGTGACCTGGAATCAGTGAAGCCAAAGGGACTGGCAGTCTGCCCTGCAAGGAGCACCGGCCCATCCCAGCTGCGTGAGCCCGCGAGAGAAAGGGAGTGTGTGTGTGTGTGCACGTGTGCGTGTGTGTGTGTGCGTGCGTCGTGCGTGCAAGTGCATGCATGTGCATGCACATGGTCTTCAGACACAGGCCTTGAACCCCGGGGAGGCAGGAAGGTGGCTTCTCCATAGTGTCCTCTGGGAAGACCCTTGGGGACAGCCCTGGGACTGTGCTCTGCAGCTCAGCCTTCCTGTCCAGGTGGGGCCTCTCCTACTATGCAATTTTTCAAGAGCTCCTTGACCCTGCTTTCAGCATCTTGAGTTGTCATTTGCTGTTGCAGGGACTTTGGTCTGGCCCCGGGGGTCTGCTTCAGTCCCATCTGAGGAAGGCCTTCAGGAAGAGGCCAAGTTTCCCTTCAGTACATCCCTGCCCCACCACTGTCCCTCTCCCCCAACATCTCTGGGAATCAATAATGAGTATACCCATTGGGGTCAAGCCGGAACCCTTGGCCCCTGTGCTTGGAAAACTTCCTGCCTGTGCAATTCGAGTTGCTGGCTCCTATTGCCAGGTTTGAGATTCTCATCACATTGCTCTTGAGTCTTTGCAGAGAACCCTGAAAGTAGGTGCATCCAGGGGAGGGTCTGTCCCCATCTGTAGATGTGGCTCCTCCCCTAGGACAGGCAGGCAACGGGGAAGGAGTGGGAGAAGGGCCTCTCCTGGAGCCCTGTTGCCTTGCCTGGTGGGACCATCGACACCCTTAGCATCTGAGCTTCTCCAGTTCACTGCAAAGGGAAACAAACATCCCCCAGAAATAGGAAATGGAAAACAGTGGAAGGATTAAAAGCAGGGGGAAGAAGAAGAGATTTCCAGAGGCCATAAATTGCTTGCCAGGGAACAATGGGGCTGACCCCTGCTCTCTGGTGGACAGTCCATGTCTTGGAGAAACGGGTGACTGAGCTCGGAGTTGGGACCGGTTCAGTGAGGTTCTTGGGTTTTGTGCCTTTGGGGCAGACCCCGGACAAGGATGCCTGAGGCCGCTTTGGTGCTGTTTTCCCAGCTCCGTTCCAGAAGTGATGTATGAAACCCAAAGTGGAAGGAGGGGACTTGGGAGAGTCGTCACACAATAAAGGGATTTTCTTTTCAGGGCTACAATGGTTGATCTTGCAACTCTGTAAATATGTATGTAAACACTTTTAAAAGCACGTATTTATGTCCCTGACTGTAAATGCCCCATTTTTAAAGTTTTATAACATGTGTTATTTAATTAATCATTCGACTGGCTGCAGTATGGGGTCTGATAATAGTCCGGGAGAGGGGCCTCATGAGATCCTCACATGGGCAGAAAAATGCTGATCATTGGCCAATGTCACAGTTTCCCTGTCTCCCACCCTGCTCAACTCTGTCCTTTGTTTTTACTTCTCATGAACTGGAATCCTTTTGCGCGCTCCGACAATTAACCCTCACGAGCATATAGAAGTCGTGGCTGTTCCTTATCTTAATGACACAGTTTTGTCCCATAACTGCTCACATTCATGGACTGCACCCCAGCCCCGCTGCTCTGAGGGGCTCCCCTGTCAGCAGCAGGGGAAGCTCACGAACCCAAAACCTCAAAAGTCACCTCCGCCAATGGCAAACTGTGGGAGATGTTTCTGGGGTCTTGGGGGATACTCTCTTCTGCATGTGCAAAGGCTCCGGTCAACCTTCGGTACTCCCGAACTGTCGGGAACACTGTTCCAATCATGAGAAAGAGTGGAGGTCTTCCAGCCTGGGTTTGGGTCACTGAAGAGGACGGTTTTGTATCTGCCATGTGAAGAAAACTAATAATAAAAGCGCAAAGAGCAATTGTAGGAACAAGTGTGGGCGTAATGATCATTTTGGTGTCTGTCATTTGTCCTCGTGCTGGTGGTTTCTGAGTCTGCACCGTGGGACTCAGGTGGGCTTCACTCCGGGTATGGGAGAAACTGGGGACTTTGAGGAGATTCACTGTGGGTGTCCTGTCTTGCGCCCAAGGCTGAAAGTGAAGCCTCTATGCTAAGACTAGGAAGGGCTCCTGCGATTACAAGTGCATTTGTTCCTTTAAACAGCCTTCCTGAGATTTAATTCACCTACCAAACCATTTCCCCCCTCAAGTATACAGATTGGTGGGCGGTTTGTTTGCTTTTGCAGTACTTGGTATTGAACCTAGTACTCCCGCTGGCGCACATCCTTAGCCCCTTTTTATTTTTTATTTTGAGAGAGAGTCTTGCGAAATTGTACAGGCTGAGCGAGGACTTGTGATCTTCCTGCCTCAGCCTCCTGAGTAGCTGAAATTACAGGCATATGCCAATGATGCCCATCTGTTTTTTGTATTATATTCAGAGCTATGTAGGCATCGTTGCCATCAATGTTAGAACATTTTTGTAAACCCCCAAGGAAACTGCATACCCATTAGCAGTCACTCTCCATTTCCCACCAAATGCCTAACTACAAATCTACCTTTCTGTCCCCAGGGGTTTGTCTGTTCTGGACACTTCATGTAAGTGGAACCATGTAATACGTAGCCTTTTGTGACTGGCTTCTTTTACTTTGTATAATGTTTCCTGGTTGTAGCATATATTGATAGTTCATTCCTTTTGAAGCCTAAATGTACCGTTGATTGGATATACCACGATGATGGACTTTTGAACCATTGACACTTTTTTGACCATTAAGGATAATTGTGCCGTGGATGTTTGTGTAGAAGTTTTTATGCAGACAGATTTTCTTGGGTATATATCTAAGAGGGAAAAGGCAGGTCATAAGGTCACTCTGTTATTGAATACTTTGAGGTCCTGCCAGACTGTTTTCCAGAGTGGCCCCATTATTCACATTCCCAGAGCAATAGTCAAGGATTTCACTTTCTTTATATCTTTGCCAGCACTTGTGTTGTCTGTTTTAGCCATCCTGGGGATGTGAGTGCAGATACATTCTGTGAAAGCCTTCCCCACCTATCTGGTCACACATCTTCACAGAGTTGGTACCAGAGCCTGGAGAAGAGGGGGACAAGGACTGGTGAATCGTGATGAGAAGTGAGATAGAAGCGTCTTCTTGGGCTTGGGGTGCAAGGACCCATAGGAGGGTGCACAGTAGGAGGCCCCAAATGTTCTTTGCTCCTGTCCAAATACTGCATGAGGGTAGGAGGACAGGCACAAAGGTCTGTCTTTTCACCTAAACACCTTTCCCAAAAAGGAGATGAGATGTATTACTCAGGGCCGTCCAGAGAAACAGAACCAATGGGAGGTTTATATGCATGGAAAAGGAGATCCCTTTGAGGAACTGGCTTGCATGAGTACCAACTCCGAGAAGCCCTGCAATCTGCCGTCTGCATGCTGGAGCCCAGGAAGGCTTGCGGGGGTAACTCAGCTGGGTCTGCAGGCTGGGCATCAAGGAGCTGGTGTACATCCCAGGCTCAGAGCAGAAGAGGAGAGGAGAGGGCCCAGCTCCACAGTTAGGCAGCAAAGGGGGCAAATCCTCCTCCCTCTGCCCGTTCTGTTCATCATCTGAGGTGCAAGTACTACTGCACCTGGGAAGAAGCTCACAGATACACCTAGAAATGATGCTGCCCCTGGGCCCCCATCACCCACTCCAGGTGACCCATAAGCTTTACCATCGAGCCAGGCATGGTGGTGCACACATGTAATTGTAGTACTCTGCAAGGCTGAGGCAGGAGGACTGTAAATTTGATCCCAGACTGGTTAATTTGGAGACTTAGCGAGACCTGGTCTCAAAATTTAAAAAAAAAAAAAAAAATTAAAAAGGGCTGGAGAGATGTAGTTCATGGGGAAGGCCCCGGGTTTGATCCCCAGCACTGCAGAAAAAGATTTAAAAGACCATCACGCATGACTTCCCACCTCCCACTCTGGAAACCTCTAGAAAGCAAAAGCGAATCTCATGAGGTGAGATCCACACAGCATTTGACCCTTCAGTGTCGCTGACCACCGAGTCTGGGCAGGTGGAGATGAATGTCGCACCGGCCTGGCTGAAGGGGCTCACGTGACGGAAGACAGAAGGTCGGAGTGGATGGAGGAGAAAGTGAATACTTTCAGAGGATGAAAGATGGTAAAGAGGCCTGTCCTGTGTGTGTTAAGAGCATAATGGTGTGAATCCAGGAGGGCTTCCTGGAGAAGGGGACACTGCGCATGCTTGCAGACCCTGGTCAGTCTTCCTCACTAATCTCCACATGGGGCCTTAGAAAGATTCCTGCAGGGACAGAAGTTTTCCTAGTCCAGCACGTAGGCTGGAATCGAAGTGACCACACCGTCCATTCATAGGCCACCTTTCAGCTCGGTCAGTCGCTCACACACAGGGTTCCAGCTCATCCCAAAAAGCTCCAGGGTGGCGGTGCAGGTCCAGTGTCTCTACCCAGGAGAGTTCAACAAGCTGGTGACACGCAGGCCACACCCACTCCGTGCCAGCTGGGCTGAGCATTGCTTGCTGAGCCCTGCGACATGCCCGGCGACTCTTCCCCAGTGACCCTCCGGGCCAGTATTTCCAAGCCACCTCACAGATGGAAGAGCTGGAGGCTCAGCGACATTAAAGGATGTGGCCGGGGTCACACAGTTGGTAGATGGGGACAGGAACTGGACACAGACCTTCCAGGGCTACTGGCCACCATTTCCTATGCCCCAACCTCTGCCCCTCCCTCTACCTGCACCCTGTTGGTTCCTCCCCAGCTCGAGTCACCTTGCAGGTAGAAACATCATCACAAAGGTCCGTCCCCCCAAGCCCTGAACGCAGCACGCAGCTGCACTGTGGCTCCGCCCCAGATGCGCAGCTGTACAGGAGGCATGGGTTTCAAAGCCTAGGCTTTGGGGCACCGGCTGACTGTGTGACCCTGAGCCGTGTGACCTCAGCTTGGTTCCTTGTTTGCACGGAATGACCCTCACACCCACCTTCTGTGGCCCAGTGAGGATATGAAGTAGCCACTGCGCTGTCTCCTCATGGTAAGTGAAGTCCTCTGTTCTAGCGCCACCCGGCTGCATTACGACATTCTTGGCCCCTCCCAAGGTACCTGTTGGATCAGAACGGGAGGGGGCTGGGCCACCTGTATTGTCAGCAAGCTGTGTGTCCCACCAAGTTTAATGTCCCCGAAGTTTGAGGATTATGGCCATGGCAATGATCGAAACAAGCGTTCCGGGCTCAGGCAGACCACACTGGCTCACGGCAGGAGCACAGGATGTGCACTAAGCAGCGTCAGTGGTGACCTGAACGTCACATTGTGCCTGGGGGTCACTACTAGGAGAAGGGAGGCTGGCTTCAAAAATGAGCACTTTCTGGGGGCTCCGCAGAGCCTGCCACCCTGGCCACTGCCTCCAGTGAGGTAACAGAAGGAGACAGGGAGCCCCTGTGAACTCCTGGGATTAGTTAGAACCCAACGGAGACTGCAGTGGAGAATCTAGGCCTTGGGGGAGGTCTAGGCTTGGGCAGACTGCTGAATGACTGAGACTGCACCTGGGTGCACCAAGGGGACCAGAGGAGCTGAGGCATTTTGTTTATCAAGTAGCATCAGCTACCAGCTGCGGTTGGAGCTGAAGGGGGTACGGGGCAGAGGGACCCAGTTCTGATGCTGCCCCTGCCAGCAGGTGGGAGTTCTCCCTGAAGTGGAGGCACCGGGATGCCTGGGCATTGCTCAGACAGGGGTGAGGTGGAGAAAGTGGGTGAGCCAAGTGCTTCCGGGTTAAGGCCGACATCCAAAGGAGCTTTGGGGCCACAGAGCTGCTTAGCCAGACACGGTGGAAAGCAGGTCTCTGAAACTCCTGTTCAAGGTCAAGTCCCTGGGCGCTCTCTGCTCATGAGAGGAAGGCTTGGGATGGTCCTTGAGGGGAGGAAAGGGAGACATACAAAGTGCTGGGGGGGTGCTGTCCACCTCCCTCCAAGCCACTGGGCCTGGGGTGTGTGGGACTCTACGTGGCTAGAGGACCAGAAGCTCAAGATCCCCACCCCCGTGGCTCTGTGGTCAGCTCGGCCGGCCAGTCGGGAGTACTGCTGGACCCCCGTGCTCCTACAAGGGGACCTGGCTCAGATTCCGTCCCTTTGTGACAAGAGGCCGGAGGGTGTGGCAGGAGCTGCCCAGCCACCAGGAAAACAGAACCTGCAGCCTGTCCCAAAGGATAAAGCTCACAGTAACTCTCTCACCGCTCCCGTTCCACCCTGCCCTCCATCTCCAGCAGCAGGTTGGACAGCAAGGGCAAGATTGCCATAGGCTGGGGCAGGTGCAGGGCCACCCTAGTCATGTGACAGCAGTCAGCTGGCCTCCAGGCAGGGCCGGGGGGAGACAGCTGGGACTAGGAAGAGTTGGCACGTACAGGAGACTGAGACCCAGGGTCTCGTTCAGTTTTGCACCCTAAACACCTCACTTGTCGCCCTCAGGCCCTATCCTGGCAACTTAGGATGTCATGTTTCTCTGGTCCCTACGTCCTATCACGTCATTCTACAAACTCTCCGAGTCTTCCCACACATGGAGAATAAAGCCCAACTTCTCTTTCTGGTTTGGCAGCCTCTCTGGCCCTAGCCATAGCAGCTTTTTCTTCTCCTGGACCACATTAAGCTCTTCTGCCGCAGGGCTTTTGCATGAAGTATTTCTGCCTGCAGTGACTTACCTTCCAATGGCCACGTGGCTCTCAGCTTAAATGTCATCTCAGCACCCCACTCTGACCAGTGGTCGAAAGTAGACTGCAATCACCTCTGCCATTTGGGTGCTAGCTTTATTCTTAGCGCTTACCCCTACCTAGGGGTTTCTACTCCCTTAGCTGCCCTAGAACAGAGTCCCGTGAGAGCAAAGGGTCCGTGTTGTACCCCGGAGCCAGTGTCAGCCCCAGGAGCCCTGGATGTGTTTGGATCAGATGTAGTTGTGTGGAAATGGCCTGTTTGCAGCCTCCATGCCAGGCAGAGCATTCCACCCAATTCTCAGCATGGCCTGCTTCTGTGCCCGGCCTCTCTGTGCCCTTCTCTAGGCCTGGAGTATGGGAGGATGGCACTTTTATTTTAAATGTCACTGCTTCAGAGGTAGCACTGTGGGGGAAGACACAGGATGCCCAGCTACATTTGAACTTCTGATAGCCAAAGAATAATTTTTTAAGTGTGTCCCAAACAATTGTAATTTATCTGAAATTCAAATGTAACTGGGCAACCTGTAGTATTTGCTAAACCTGGCAACCCTGCACAACGATGCCCCTCTCTTCCGTGTCAGTCTGAGGGCTCCAGCTGGTCAGGGTGAGAACTCTTCAGCCACTCTGGCCCTCGGCCCAGCAGGGGGCTGCGGCTCCCCCTGCTCCTAACAGCAGCTCATGCCTCCAATGCGAAGGTCACCGAATGTCAAGTGGGGCCCTGAGGACTCTAAATAGAGTGTTCAAGTGGCTTTCAACAGCTGCCTGCATCTTGAGATTATGGCTCTGAACTTTACTTGCTGCAGAAGATTTTTTTCTTCCTTCCTCTCCTTTCCTTCCCTCCTTCCCTCCTTCCTTCCTTCCTTTTTTCTGTACTAGGAATAGAACCCAGAGCCTCATGCATGCTAGACAAGTACTCTGTCACTGAGCCACATACCTGTCCTTTCGAATTTTTTTTTTTTTTTTTTTTTTTTTTTGAGGCAGCATCTCACTAAGTTACCCAGGCTGGTCTTGAACTTGCAATCCTTCTGTCTCAGCCTCCTGAGTAACACCCAGGCTCATTTCATTTGTGAATAAACTTTCTTGCCATCTGGGGCAAAAGACAAAATGACAGAGGGGGCAAATAAGAGGGCCAGCTTTGGCACTGATTGGCAGAATGGGGCAAGAATGGCAGAATGTCATTCTTGGACAGGAAAGGGCTCCTATGGCTGTGGGCCCCTTGGCCTTCCCAGGGCCATGCTGGGGGAACTGGCGTAATGTGGATCTGCTCCGTGTTACCCAAGCGTCTTAGGTGCTTCAAGCAGGGCTGCAGCACAGAGGGGAGGGAGGCAGGGCTGCAGCACACACGAATGCCCACTTTGGGACCCAGGGGAGGGAGCCCTGGAAAGTGGCCTGGAGTGTACCCTGCTCCTAATTAGCACAAAACCTAATTATGCTACGCCAGCGCTGAGGCACGGGGCCAATGCTTGTGTGATTCCTTAAACACCAGATTGCTTTATTTTTAAATTAGAATTTACGTTGTGGTAATTGAAAAAAAATTAGAGAGCATCCAAAGAAGTCCCCCATTACAAATAGACTCTTTAGTCCCTAAGCCTTCAGTTTTTATGTAAACAAACATTAGCAACCACTATGCCAACCTGCTGGGTGGCATGTGATGATACTGATTCTGTGCCTTAGTTTTCTCATCGTAAAATGGGCATGATTATGGTCTCTTCCTCATAGCGCAGTTGGGAAATTAAGTTTGTTAAATTACAAACACTTAGACCTTGACTGTGGGTATGGACTGCGTGAGTTGTGATGTCTTTTTACTGAGCTTTTAAACTTTATGATTATAAGTTTTGTATTCCCTGTAATGATGGTGGTGGTGGGATACATAATATAGCCAGCGTGTACTTTACTTCTAAGTTTTCCCATGGACACTGGACATCCTTGTGCTTATTTGTTGTCTTCCTCTTCCTCGCTTCCTCCTCTTCTTCCTCCTCTTTTCTTTGTAGTACTGGGGATTGAACCCAGGCCTTCATACTGAGCCAAATCCCCAGCCCTCTTTATTTTATATATTGAGACAGAGTATTGCTAAGTCACGAAGTTGCCCAGGCCAGGCTGGAGCTGGTGATCCTCCTGCTTCATCCTCCTAGAGTGCTGGGATTACAGGTGTGCCCCTCACCTGGCCACAGTCTGCTTCTTAATATGGATGTGGAATAGCTGTGCTAAGGGCTGGTGATGGGCAAACCCTACTGAATACACAGCACACTGGGCTCAGCGTGGCCTCTGCAAACCCCCGGAGCCAGGTTTCATTAGTGCGCCTGTATTTACAAGGAGGAACAGGCTTAAAGCGGTCAGTGTCCCTGAGGTCACAGCTGGGGGAGCGAGCCTCTGAGTCTCTTCTTGAAGGTGAGATGAGAGATCCTCCATCCTTGCTGCTGATGCCTGGGATCCAAGGTGTTTCTGGCTCCCCATGGCTCTGTGGTTTGCCTGATGCCACCCAAGGTCCCCAAGTCCAAGCCTTTTATGTTAGGGGATGCTGCAAGGCCCCTGCAGGGACCGAGTGGGAGGGGCTTCAAGAGTGTCCCAGAGCAGAGAGCGGGGCTCTCTTGGTCCTCAGGTGAAAACCAGCCATTGCAAAGTGTGTTCCCAGCTGTTTCCTGAAGTCTTATAGAAAACACAAATGTGTCCTTAGGCTCCTTGGCACAGGGACCTGGAGAGAGGTGGGGGCAACTGGTTTGTAGATCTGGGTGCAGACAATCTTCTCCTTTCATTCGTTCATTTCCCCTCCTGTACTTAGATTTTTTTTTTTTTTTTTTGTGGGTACCGGGGGTCGACCCCAGGACCTCGCGTGCCAGCAGGCACCCGTGCCACTGAGCGATATCACTGGCCCTTTTTTCATATGTGGGTTCCGGGAGTCGAACTTGGGCCCTCGCGCTTGCCGGGCAGGCGCTTACGCCGCTGAGCCATCTCACCGGCCCTGTACTTAGATTTTTAATGTGGTACAGCATGGTACAAAACAAACCAAAGAGCTGTGTGACTGTGCTACCCTTGCCAGTGCCTCAAGCAGTGGGCTGGAGGGATAGGCTGCTCTCTGAGGGAAGCAGCCCTAGAGTTCCTGCCAGGGGACTGAACGGAGCCCCTGTCCCCTGCTCAGTGACTGGGAAAGCATCTTCTGAGCTAGGAGTCCCACACAGCCTTATCTGGCACCAGCTGTGTGCACATCTGCTCTGCAGAATCTGTGCTGCTTCTGAAGGTCTGATAAACATGGAGGCGCAGCCTCTCCAGGAGGGCCCCCCCCCGCCCCCGCAAAGGAGCAGAATCCCTGCAGGGTGGATGTAGCAAGGAAGGGGCAGCAGAAGGCTCCTCGGTGTTGCTGAAAAGCTCTTCCCTGGATGACCAAGGTAAGGTTTGCTTGATTATTCCAGCCTCCCCTAACTCTGCCTTTCTCAGCACACACACATGGCTGTCTACACGCACACACACGCACACACATGCACAGATCCAGACACAAACATGCATACCCACACTTGCACACAGAGACACACGCATGCACACACACAAGCACAAGTGTACGGCCCTGATGGAACATTTTCCACCCCTGTGCCAGCTGAGACCTGTGTGTGGCCCTGGTTGCACCTCCTGAGGCCATGGTTGGGAGAGGACCCTGGTGTGACCTTTTATGCTCACAAGAGGAGCCCCTGGGCTGGGCCATCTCTTCGGACACAGACATGAGGCCTGTGCTCTCTGCATTCATCTCGGCACTGTCCCTCCATAGGTCCCCAGGAGATGGCACCAATCCGTGCAGGAGCAGCCAGCGTAGGGGGAGCCCTTGTTTCTGGTGGGAGGGCGGGGTGTCTTTTCACCTGGAGGAGGTGATGGCCTACTCTAAAAGCACAAGGATGTGTGCTTTATGGGTGAACGACATGGGCAACAGCCAGTGTGGGTTCTTGTCTCGGTTCTGCTTTCCATAGCTCCAGAGGAATCTTACAGCTTGAGAGGCAGTTTATTCCCATGACATGATTGTCCTTGCTTGGGAGGGGGCTGCCTCAGTGTCCCTCATGAGGTACTTGCGGGGAGGTGATCTTATCATGGGGTGGTCTGCAAGGCTCTGCTTCTCCTGGAACCTGAGGTGATTGTAGGTCTGGAGACTTCCAGGCATCGCTCCAGGGGGCCCTGAAACTGGATGTTGCAAAAACTGGCAACTGAGCGTCCCAAAGAATCAGTTCTTGCTCATACCACGTGTCAATTATGGGTTGACTGGGGTTATTTTCCCATGTTCCTTGTCTCCAGAGTCTACACAGACAGCTGCTATCTTTTTTTAAGTTGTAAAAGGAAACATGGATATAGAAAATCACACAAAACAAATGTCTAGCTTGGTGAATTGTACAAACTTCCTCCTAACGGCTACCCGAGTGGGAATGGAATTTTACCAGTCATTCCCAATCACAGCGTCCACCTTTCCTCCAAAAGGAATGCTGTCCCAACGTTCATGTGATCACTTCTTGAATTTTTTGCAATGAACTTTCTTTTGAGACAACTGTAGATTCATATGTAGTTGTAATATATTAACAGGCTAAAAATAAGTTCCGTGATCCTATAAATTGATGCAGGCAGGAACAAACATATCACAGAAGTCAATGTCCATTTATGACCAAGGCTCCCAGAAAACAGAAAGAGAAGGAACTAACTCCTCAACTAATAAAGGCCGTCTCTAAAACCCTACATGTTCCAGTTGGATGGTTTACACGTAGTTGGTAGCTCTAGCACAATATCAAAATCAGGATAGTGACACCAACATAGTTAAGATGCAAAACATTTCCATCCTATTAACACAAAACATCTCTCATGTAGTTCTTGCATAGCCAAACCAACTTTATCTAGTTTTGTTTTTGTTTTAAGAGGCTCAAACTGTTTTCCAGAGTGGTCGTACACTTTACATTCCCACCAGCAGTGCATAGGAGGTGCAGTTTTTCAGCACCATAACAGCATTTGGATGTAATAGAGATGTCTGGACTCCTGCTAGCATATGGGGTCAGTGTAAATGTTGTAGGTATTGAAACGTATTTTCAGTCCAGAGGTACCTGGAGGATATTGCACCTTTTTGTGCTTGGAGACTATAGGGAGCAGAACAGCCTCGTCTTCTTTTAAGGGCAAATCTTCGTTATGTATAATAGACTCTGGCAGCTTTGCCAGCTCAGCATCGACGTCTCCTTCCTAACAATGGATGTGTTGGGGGATTGTTTCTTCCCTCAAGTGGATGGCTCAGTTAAGACAAGTCAAGAAGTTGGCACTCATGTGTCTCAGCTGTTGTCCCCTGACCAGATGCTCCTGCCTTGGTTGGCTTCTGCAGTTGCTGCTTCAAGTCTTTGGAGGTGTCCCAGGTGGTCTGTAACAACTAGGGATTCGATTGCAAGCTGCAGCAGTGGTTGTGACTTTCTGAAGGAAGAACAAGGAACTCAATGGGAGGATATTGTCTTGGTTACTTTTTTCTTGTTGCTGGGACAAAATACCCAACACCCAAAGTTAAAGGAGGAAAGGTCTATTTAGCTTACAGTTTGTGGAAGTTTTAGTCCATAATCAGCTGGCTACAAGGCAGGGTGGCATGGCACAGGGGCAACCATTCATGTTGGTGGAAGACAGCAAAAGCAACAAGAGCAAAAAGGAGTAGATAGCACGAGGGAGAGCAAGCCTTCTTCCCTTCCTTATATTACTTGCAGGCTACCTGCCCCAGGGTGGGTGTAGCACTCACACCCATAATCCCAGCACTAGACAACAAATTAATCACAAACTCTAGATTCAGCTGCCCCCATGACTGCATGAGGCTTTGGGGGGACATCTAGACACAAATCATAACATTCCACCCCTGGCCCCAAAGACTCATGCACATCCCTTTATACAAAAGGCATTTAGTCCATCTCTAAGAGTTGCCAAAGTCCTAACAGTTTCAGCTTTGCTGAAAAGTCTAAGTCCCAAGTCTCCTCCAAGATCTAAGGCAAGCTCTTAGCTGTGAGCCACTGTACAAATGAAAAGAAAGTTAAACACTTCCATCATTCAATGACACAAGATAGACATTACCATTCCAAAAGGTACAAACGGCAAATACAAAGGGATGGGACCAAAGCAAGTCCAAAATTCAGCAGGGCCAACATTAAGTCCTGTAGTTGTATGTGGAACATCTGAAATAATCTGTAGTAAGTGGTGAGCTCCAAAGGGCTTGTGTGGCTCTGCCCTTATGGCACTTCCAGTGGTTGCAGCTCCCATGGCTTCTCTCTTGGGCCCGCTTTGCTCCCTCCTTGCAGGTTTCCTTAGATGATCCACGTTCCTGGCTTCTCCAAACTTCTGGGGTCACCACTGCACCTTTGGCTTCACACTCACAGCTTCTCACACTGCCCTCTCAGGGGCACACTGCCTGGCCTCCCAGGCCTTCTGAAATCTGGGTGGAAGCCTTTTTAACCTCAGAACTCTTGAGTTCTGCATACACCTAAAACCAACACCACTTGGATGATGCCAAGGTCTGTTGCCAGCTGGAGCAGTAGCCAGGCTTTCTTCTCTCTTGGCTGTAGGGGTGGAGTGCCTGGATCGCTGAGCACTCTGAACCTGATTCTGAGGAACAAATTCTCTATGCCGCCGCCATTCAGGAACCTGGCGCAGCGGCCACCATTTTGGAACATGGTGTGGCTGCCGCCGCCATTCTGGAGCATGGTGCTCTGTGGCTTTCTCTCAAAGCAAAGTCTTTCACTTTTGCAGTTTTGAGGCTGCAAAGGGTGGAGACATGCAGCTTCTTGTGATGCCCTCAGGCCGTCTTTTATATTCTGTTCCTTCTCAGCAATTGAGATCTCCTCAGCTCTATCTTTGCAGTCCACAGCTTTACTGGAGCTTCCTTTCTGGCAAAACTCACAACGTTTTAAATCATCCTGCTGGGCTTTTTGCTTTCGATTCTCAACATAAATCTGGCTAAAGGCCCCCAACAATAGCCATGCCACCGCCTCAACATTTGACTGCCTTGAAATTTTTTCTGCTAGTTTAATTAGTCCACCGCCTTAATCTTAGTCTCAGGCAAAGTCTCTGGACATGAGCAAAATGCAGACAAACTTTTTACCAAGCCATAACACACGTTGTCTGGAGTCCAGCAGCCAATGCTGTCTTTCTTCCCAGTAGAAACCTCCCAAGCCTGGACTTTACCAGCAGATTTCTACTTTACCAGGCTGATTTCTGTCAGCCTTCTGGTCTTCTGAGCTCTGACCAGGATCTCCCATACAGAACAGCCTAAGGCGTTCCAGCTCTACTCTTTCAGGTGACATCTCTGAAACTTTCCAAACTCTTCCCACAAGCCATTCCCAAAGGCTCTTAAACCACAAGGTCAGGTACAGTCACAGTAACGACCCCAATTCTCTGGTACCAAATTCTGTCTTGGTTACTTTTCTCTTGTTGCTGGTACAAAATACCCGATGCCCAAAATTAAGGAAGGAAAGGTTTATTTAGCTCACAGTTGGTGGAGGTTTCAGTCCATACTCAGCTGGGTCCAAGGCAGAGTGGCACATGGCAGAGGGCAACAGTTCATGGCAGTGGAAAATAGCGAAAGCAGCAAGAGCAAAAATGGAGGAGAGAGCAGGAGAGAGAGCAAGCCTCTTTCCCTCCCTTATATTACATGCAGGCTACCCGCCCCAGGGTGGGTGTAGCACTCATGCCCATCATCCTAGCACTAGACAATGGATTAATCACAAACTCTAGATGCCCGCCTCCATGACTGCATGAGGCTTTGGGGGGACATCTAGACACAAACCATAACAGATATGGAAACTCAAAACCACTGAGTGGCTCTAGGACCAAATTCTGAACATGGGCATGGAGGGTTAGGAAACAGGAAGCATGGAAATCATGTTTTAGTAAAAACAGTCCACCAGAACAAATTTGCAGCTGCAAATGCATGCTTCCACCTCACTAAGCCACCATTTGGTACCCTGGACTTATTCCTGATTGTTCCTTTGTCTCTATGACTGTCTCCAGATTCAAAGTCTTAGTTGGGAGGATGGGATTTGCCAAACCGGGTCACTGCCCACCCACTGGGTGGGGGGGAGCACCCTCTCTTTGGTATAGCCAGAGGTGAGACAAGCCATTCTGCACATGATGGGAAATGCCCCAGAATAAGAAAAGAAGTTGGGTTCAACCAAAAGGACAGAAGCCCACCATACTGCTGATTTCTATTCCACATTTTTGTGACATCATATGAGTTCAGCAAATTCCCGATTTTTTTTTCCCAATAGATTCTTTTTGTTTATTGGCCAGGAGCCTGCATTTTAAACCCAAAGATCCTAACCAAAGTATGTGTTATCGTTCCCATTAGAACTCTGTTTATCAGCACATCTTAGAAGCTTGGGAATTCTGAATTCTAGACCCTAAATTTATTCTTGTTCCATCAGCTTGATTATAACGTGTAGAGGAGAAAATAACCTCTGTGTCTTTGGCAGAGAGTGGTTTAGTGGGGACTGGTGCTGAATACCATTTTCTACATTCTTGGCCCAGGAGCTATCTGTTTGCATGAAGTGTCAGCACTGAGCCAAAGTCCCCACACTTGGATTTGGGACTGTGAAGTGAGCCGGCATGGTTAATCCATTCTAATTAGACACATTCAAGCTTGGTTGCTTTTCTTCAAGGAGTTTATTATTGTAGGGGTGGGAAGCAATGTCATATGAAAATGAATAAGAAACCACTTTGCCCACCGCTTTGATTTAATTGAAGAGACTCAGCCAGTGCTGGGGGACCAGCAGTCCTTGAAGCTGTGCGGGAGATGCTCTTGTGCCCAGGCACACATGCCCACATTTTAGAAGAGGGTGCCCATGGTTTCCAGGAGCAAACAGGAGCCCACGATACCCAAAAATGATTGAGTCATCAATCTGTGTCCTCAATTTTGAGCTTCTTAAAAATGACCTTTTGGATGGTGGTAAGGGTCATCAGATGGTGAATTCACTAAAGACTGTTGAATTGCACACTTTAAATAAGTGAGTTGTGTAGTAGGTGAATGATACCCAGAAAAAGCTGTTAAAACTGACCTTTTAGTACCTATCCGTTCTTAAGCTAGGGGGGACTGCTTGAACGGTGGGTTCATCTTGGGCCCTCTATGAAGCCAGATATTAATGAGCTTGTTTGTATGTAATTTTCTGTTTTTATGTAATGCTTTGGCTCTGGATACAGTCACCACAGTAATTTTGTGGGGCTTCTAAGTGGTTGGTTGGCCTCTAATACTGGAATGAGGACTGTGTCTGATTCCATAATGGAATAAAGGTAGTGCTTATTTCATTTGTTGCTCTGTAAGTGGTCGTGGTTCTGGCAATGGGACAAGATAAGAGCACATGAAACTTTAGCCAACTTCCCTCACTTAGTAACCTCCAGTTCTCTCCAACTAGTATCTGGCATTCTGTCAAGTGTTCAGCACTCCAGATATTTTGGCTTCTCTAGAGGGAAGTGCTAAGTAGTGATGTTGGAACTATGATTTTAAAATCAAAACGAAATCAGAAGAAAACCTGATCTGGAGCCACCTACCTACAGAATGCACCATGCAATTAGGAGTTCAACAGAGGAAGCATTACAACAAAGGAACTCAAATCTATCTTGCATGGAGCCAGGTGGATGCCGGTATGACTGTGTCCTGCTCTGAGTTAATTCCCAGCTAGCTTCACACCACAGCTGCAGCCCGTGTGGACAATTTACCCTTGTTTTAGGCTCTTCTTTTCTGCTTGGGCCCTCACATGTCTCTGAAGCTTCTCATCTCCCAAGGGAAATCCAGGAGGAGTAGGTCATGACCCCAGGGACCTCATTCTGGAATCCTGGTGTTACCGACAGTTGCTCTTCTCAAGGTGGACACTGTGCTAGAACACTTGCATGGTTTTTTTAATTCATATCCTGCTGAAAGACACTAAGTACCTTCTGAGTAAGAGGTTGAGGTCTGCAAAGGTTGTCAGAGTGAGTGTTCCAGTTCAGTCTGGCCAGGGAGTTTGAGTCTCCTGTTTCCCTGTCACTGCCTGGATTCTCTGGGAAATGGACTGTGAGCCAGAGTAGATGCTAAGGAAGTTAGGTAGGAAGTGCCCCTGGATGCCACTTCGGGGAGGATGTAGGATCAGGACTGGTTGGAAGGGGACATCATGCTATGATGTGGGCCTCACAGGCTCCACTGACCCTGTGGGTTGCTTGGAAGCTGACATGGCCCATTGGAGTGTCCCACATTGGGCCACTGTGGCCAGGGAATGCCATCATTGGTCACTGGGGATCACTGTCCCGGGAAGCATGCGATACTGGGCCTCTCTGCAGCTGAAGCAGTCCTCCAGGGACTAACGCACACTAGTAGCTGGGTGGCCAGTCCTATCTGGAAGGAGGATCTGGGACCTTGTCCCCTGAACTCTCTCCCGTTTTCTTTCCTTTTGTGCACAATTATTAAACTTTCCACCACTTGTCTATAAGTGGGGTTTTCTCCACCTTAGGTAATTGTTGGAGTTCTAGAAAGTGAAATATCCTTCAACAATCACCTGTTGTCATTTCAGCTTGCCATCCTAAGTTTTTAGATATTTATCTATGAAGGCCGGGGCCCATGGGCTCACTGTAGCAGAGAGGACCGTAGGACTGGCCAGGGACCAAAAATCTTCAAGAGGATTGTTGGCAATTTGGGAGCCCCTTGTCTGAATGCTGAGCTAAGCCTCAGAAGCTAAGCAGAATGAATATGAAAAGGCATCAGGGGAAAAGTCTGCTGAGTGTCTGCTGCTGAAGTAGAAAGTCCACAGAAGTCTCTCTACCCTAGGACACTCGAGTTGTCTGGTTGATCTGCCGCTGTAAATTGTAACTCTTCTCCCAGCTTCCAGAAGAGCTTAGAAGTTACTTTTACCTGGGAGAGCAAACACAATTCTTCATCTAGATCAGGGCTTGGCAAACTCCTGTGTGTACATTGTTCTAAATGTACATTCTGTGACTATAAGTACATTCTTCAAGATTACATCTAAATTAGCACTTGAAAACTGGAACTGTCCTGTTCTTTTCTTATTGTGAAAAACCAGCCACAATTAAGCATTGCTAGATGTCACGAAATGCTTTGCATAGGGTATTTCATGTAATTCATCCCCACGAGGCAGGCTATGCCCATTTTTCAGGAGGAAAAACCAAGGCTTAGAAAGGTATTTTAGGGGCCGGTGAGATGGCTCAGCGGCGTAAGCACCTGCCTTGCAAGTGGGAGGGCCTGAGTTCGACTCC
This sequence comes from Erethizon dorsatum, assembly GCA_028451465.1. NCBI lineage: Eukaryota > Metazoa > Chordata > Mammalia > Rodentia > Erethizontidae > Erethizon > Erethizon dorsatum. The sequence goes on along the minus strand of CM051827.1, from coordinate 125,345,649 downwards.
CAGATCCTACATACGAAAAAGGGGCCAGTGATATCGCTCAGCGGCACGGGTGCCTGTTGGCGCGCGAGGTCCTGAGGTCGACCCCCTGGTACCCACAAAAAAAAAAAAAAAAAAAGGTATTTTAGTCACTTTGTTGTTGCTGGGACAAAATACTTGAAACCCACACCCTAAAAGAAAGCTTTATTTTGGTTGATGGTTTTTAGAAGATTCAGTCCGGAGTCAATTGGCTCCACGGTGGGAAGGGCACGGTAGAAAGGTCTGGGGGAGGAAAGCTGCTTATGTCATGGTGTCCAGGAGGAAGAGAGATAAGAGAGGAGCCAGACGAGGAGAATATATCCTTCCAGGTCATGACTCCAGTGACCTGCCTCTTCCAACCAGGTCTGCATCCTAACATTTAGCTATGAATTCTTAAGTACTTTAATCACTGGTGTGTATAGTGCTGTCATGATTGAATCGCTTTCCAAAAGCTGAACCTCTGAGCACATAAAACTTTTGGGGGATAAACCATAACTTTCTGCCCCTGGTCCCCCAATGACTCATACCCACCCTTTATGCAAAATCCATTTAGTCCATCTGTTAGAGCCAACAAAGTTTTAACAGTTCAAGACTGCTGAAAAGTCCAAGTCTCGAGTCTCCTCTGAGATTCAAAGCTGTGAACCTCTACAAAACACTGCTACCATACAATGGCACAGGGTAAACATTCCCATTCCAAAAGGAGAAGTAGGGAGATAATAAAGAATGGTATGAAAGCAAGACCAAAACCCAGGAGGGTAAACATTAAATCTTGTAGTTGCATGTCCAGCACCCAGGGAAAGTTGTGAGATGTGAGCTCCAAAGATTGTTGGTAGTACCACCCCTGCAGCATTGCTAGTTGCAGTCCTCACAGCCTCTGTTAGCATGGATTTGCTCACTGCCTGCAGCTTTCCTCAGAAGATGTTCCACATTCCTGGCTTCTCCATCTTTCTGGGGTTTCCACTGCATTTTTAGCTTCAATCTCATAAGATTACACACTATACTGATGGTGGCACACTACTTGGCCTCCGAGGCCTTCCTTTGAAATGTAGGTAGAAGCATTCTTCACCCATAACTCTTACATTCTGCATGCTTGTAAAACCAGCACCACATGGATGATGCCAGGGTCTGTTGCCAGCTCAAGTAGTAGGCAGGTCCTGTTGGACCATGGCTGCAGAGGACTCTGCATATTTGAATGACTAAACACTGTTCAAATAATCTTGGGGAACTCATTCCTTAGGCAGCCCTTCTGGAGGCCCAAGGTCTTTCTTCTCAAATGAAAGCTTAAGCCTGTGAAGGGTGGGGGCTCGCTGACTCCTGAAATGCCCTCAAGGCATCTTTCCTATGTCCTGATGCAGAGTACTTGGCTTCTTTTTAATGCTAATCTTTTCAACAACCATGTTCTCCTTTTCCTCAACTTTGCAGGTGCTTCCTTTTTGGCAAAAAAAAAAAAAACGTTGCCAAACATTAAGCTCTACTGTTTGCTCCTGATTCTCATTGTAGAGCTGGCTAAAAGCTACCAGTACCCATGCCACAGCCTCAACATTAGACTGTCTTGAAATTTCTTCCATCTGATTAATTAGCCCACTTCCCTTAATCTCAGTCTCCTGCAAAGTCTCAGGACATGGTCAAAATAGAGACATATTTTCCCCCAGAACATAACACACATGGCTTTGAGTCCAACTACCAATGGAGCCCTTGTTCCAACTTCCTGAACTTGGCCTTTACTGTCTGCATTTCTTTCAGCATTCTGATCTTCTGAGGTTTTATCAGAATCTCTCACCAAGCTCAGTTTACAGCACTCTGGAGTTTCTCTAGCCAACATCTCCAAACCTTTCAGAACCCCTCCTGTGAACAGTTTGAAAGGCTTCTGAGCCTTACAGTGTGGTATAGTCACAGCAAGAACCCAACTTTTGCTATCAAAGTCTACCTCAGTCACTTTTTCATTGCTGGGACAAAATACCCAACACTCACAAGATAAAGGAGGACAGCTCATAGTTTTTCAGTCCACAGTTGGTTGGTTCCAAGGAAGGTATGGGGGAAGGTTCTGGAAGAGAAAAGCTACTCACATCATGGTGGTCAGGAAACAGAGAGAGAAGGGAGGAGCCGGGAGGCAGAATATACTCTTCCAGGTCATACCTCCAGTGACTCACCTCTTCTGGCCAAGCTCCATCTCCTAACAGCACATTTAGCTATGGGATTCTTCAGTGGATTAATCCACTGAGGAGTATAACACCTCTGTGATCCAATCACCTTGCAAAAGCCTGACCTCTGAACACATGAGCCTTTTGGGGGTACATTCTAGATCTAAACCATAACAAAAAAAGCTAACAAAACTGCTAGGCTACACAAATAGCAAGCAGGAGGAAAATAATTCCCTTTTGGCTTTGATTCCGTTTTAACCACTGCTTTCTGCCCCTTCTCTGCTAGATAGGAGTCCTCTCTGCTTCCTTACAGGTTTCTTACTGTGTGCAGATTTTGGGGGGCTTTATCTGGGAATGGGTGTGAGGTGCTAATGGTGGTCATTGTGTGTCGTGTATGAGTGATTAAACCACCAACTAGATTAGGGTCAGCAAAAGCGAGCCAACAGAACCCATGACTCTTAAGCTACAAATGAGTTTTACATTTGTAAATGACTGCAAAAAAATTAAAAGAAGAATTCTTTTGACACCTGAAAATTATGTGAAATTCAATTTCACTGTCCATAAATAAAGTTTCATTGTATACAGCCATGATCATTATCAATGTTGCATATGGCTGCTTTTGCTTTTTTTTTTTTTTTTGTGGGTACCGGGGGGACGACCTCAGGACCTCACGCGCCAACAGGCACCCGTGCCGCTGAGCGATATCACCGGCCCCTTTTTCGTATGTGGGATCCGGGAGTCGAACTCGGGCCTTCGCGCTTGCAAGGCAGGCACTTAAGCCGCTGAGCCGTCTCACCGGCCCTGCTTTTGCTTTGTAACAACAAAACTGAGATCATATGGATCACAAAGCCTAAAATATTTGCTACCTGGCCCTTTGCAGAAGACTTTGTCAACCTCTCCTGTAAAACGAAGAATAATGTTTAATCTCCCAGACAAGAATCACATCCTAAACTCTTCTAGGAGGTAGGAGGAGACAGTTTTCAGAGGGCAGATCAAAAGGGCAGCTAGATACAAAGCCAGATCAACTGAATGGTATATATGCTTGTCTTCATTGTTCTGGAGCATTCTTTGTGGTAATAATGTACTTGCTTTCTAATGAATCCTGATGTTTTAGTCAACTTTCTGTTACTATAACAAATACCTGAGACAAACCAACTTAATAGAAGAAAAGGTTTATCTTGGTTCAGTTTCAGATCTAGTCCATAATCAATTTTCCCTGTTTCTTGGGCCTGAGGCAAAGCAGCACATTAGATGAGGACTGTGGGGTGGAACAAAGCTGGTGGAAGCAAACAGAGACGGGAAAGGGACCCATGTCCCACAATCCCCTTGAGGGGCCATTATCCATGACCTAAAACTTCCCAGTAGGCCCCACTTTCCCAAAGCATCAAGCTGAAGACCAACCTTCCACATACGGGCCTTCATGGGCATCTAGATCTTACAGCACCCAGGGTGCTCTTCCTGTCCTGAACAGCATTAATTAGCTGAAATTGACTGGTTGTAGCTTTCATGTATGACATGAAGGGTGAAGAATATGCCACCCCAAAATATGCCACTTTGCCATAAGGATTATTTTGAAGGTAACTGAGTAGGAGCAGACGCAGGAAAAACTCTAAGCCCTCTCCCTCTCTACCAAGAAGGCCAGGAAGATCCTTAATCACATCTCTCAACCCCTATCGGGCCAGAGAAGATACCAGCCAGGTCTATATAATAAACTTTATTAATGAGCCCTTATCTTCCAGTAGTTCCCCATATATTTACCTCCCACACATTGCTGCCTCTAAAAGTTGAATGCCTCTTTCCTTAGTCTTGATGTTTCTCGGCAAATTTATTGTCCATTGCTAAGATCCAACATTAAGTCCCAAGTACTAACCACTCCATCAAGTTACTCGTCGCTGAATTTCTCCCACCTGTATGTGCAAACCACATGTCAAACTTCTCTTTGTCTTTCTTTTGCTAATCTGCTTTATATCATCTAATTTGCAGGGTCCCAGTTATAGAACCTAAGAGGGTAGAGGCAAAATCTTTCTCCTCCCCTATAGACATTAGATTAAATAGCAGCCGGTCAAAATTGCAGTCTTTCTTGCACAGCACGGTTATGCCTTATGGGAAAGTAGAAGGTTGGACACGACTTTACTGAAGAAGGGGAATTGATACCCATAGAACACTAGTCATGTGCAAAACCCAGTGCTGCAGATTTTACTTGGCCTTAGTAGCCTGGAGAGGGATATGGCACTGTCTTTCTGTAATGCTTCCTGCCATGCTGAAGGTGAGACTGGCATGAGTGTTGCACAGTTAAACCCACTTTCTATTTGTCTACCTGCCCAGGTGCTAGGCACAATGCTGTGGGTACAGAGACGCCTAGGCCACCTCTATGCCCTTGAGTGACAGCTAGGGAATTCTGGGGTTGACATCCAAATCCAGATCTGCATCTGGGCTAGTGAAAGCCCAGCGCTTGTCTCTGTGTTGGCTGGGCTTTGATGAATTACGCTTTCTCTGCAAGCTTCTGCCTCAAAGCTTGATGTGTTTCTACTATCTCTTGTTTGTCCCCCAGTGCTGGCATTCTTGAGCAGCTTCGTTAGTACATGGTGTGCATCCGTCTGACAGCTCTTGACACAAGCAGATCACAGCAGCGTTACTTAATAATTTGCACAAGGATCTCCAGCTCAATAAGCCAGTGAGGAGCTGCCAGGTACCAAGCCCTGCACTGGGTGCTGAGTGTATGCAGGTGACAGCCTCATCCTAGGCAGTCACTACAGACAGTAATGAGGCAGGTAGAGCATTTCAGGATTCTGTGGTTGTGAGCAACAGCAGCCAGCTGTGGACGATCTCAGCCAGAGCCAGTGCAGTGGGAGGCTGTGGAATGGATCACAAGATTGAAGAACTAAATAGCTGGGCTCAGAAGTGACAGAAATGGGCAGTGGCTAAGTGACCTAAGGAGCAGGAAATGGTCTCTTCTGGAGTCCATATGCCACTGGGACAAGTTGCTCCACCACTTTCTTTGCCTTGATCAATATCAGGTTGCCTTTGCATGAGACTTTGCCTTGACTTTGACCTTGGGTCCACTCCTTTGGCTAGAGCTGGACAAGACTTTTGAGGGGCAACCCACCAAAGTAGTGGCAGAGGGGACCTTTCAAAGGACACTGAGGCTCTGCTGCTGCCGCTGCTGGAAAAAGTGCTGTTGAACAAGGTCCACTGGTCCTCCCAACTGTTGTAATACAGAGGAAGATGCTCAACCCAGTGCAGGAGGAGGTCAGAGAAAACATCTTGGAGGCAGAAATAACCAAACTGAAAACAAATGACAAGTAAGGTTAACGGTGCCAAGGGGCAAGAAGGAAATAAAACGTTACAGGCTAAGAGAATTGCAGGTGCAAAGGCCTCAAGGTGGGGTAATTATTGTCCTCTACAAAATGATGGCTTTTCCCCTGGTGGTCCATAGGAGTGACAGAACTTTGCCCAAGCACTTGGACTTCTAAAGATCAGAGGCCATGTTCTCTCCATCCCCCTAGAGTCCTTGAGCTCTTCAAGGTCAACTGAGCATCATGGAAAACTTCCAGCCGTGACACCCTCCCTCTCGGGGAGTCTGCAGGATTAAATGAAATCTTGAACCTCCTGCATGGAGAGCTGATAGGAAGAAAAATGTCACTGCAGCCTTGAGCGTTTTTATTATTTCTCTCTGCTCTAGTGGGGGAGGCCTCCAGTCATGCGCTGCCTGAACTGATTTGCACTGGTGTTAGTCACAAATTGTGGCTTGACATTTATAGCAGCCATGATCCATGTGTTATCGATTATTTAGGAAAAGGAATGAAGCTGGGATGGCCGTGCAGCTGCCTCGTTAAAAATCGACTCTTGTCACATTTCATCTTGATGGAAGAGGGGGCTTGAATCTGGAAAGGGGAAGAGGCACTGTCAAGTGTAGATCTTGTCCGTGTCTCCGGGGATAGCAAGAAGCTCTTGTTCACCATCTCTGATTAATCAGCCCCTCTTTATTCATGTGAAAAATACACAATCACCCAGGAGCTCCGTGGAGTCACCATTCCCTGCCTCTTCTGCTCAGCTGCTTCTGCACTGTGTTCATGGAGCTAAAGACAGTGGCACCGGTGTGGGTGCTGGCTGGGTGTTGATGAATTAGCGCTCCTGCTGCCAACTGTATTTCTCTGATCCAGGTGATGAGCTGGTTTCCTCCAGCCCTGTCCTTGGGAGGTTGTTCCTTCCATGCAGATGACGGTGGGAGCCGTGGGGAGCAGTCTGTCTCTGCTGCTTTCAAGGAGCACTTGCTCATCACAGTCCAAGTTCCGATGGAGAGGCCGAGGGGTGACAGCCAACCCCTGCTGAGACGCTGACTCCAGAGCAGAAGAAACCCTGTTAACGCAGTCACGTGAGCTGAGCGGCGCTGTGACCTACGCGACAGTGATCTTCAGCAGTGTGTGGGAGGCAGACAGGCCCAAACTGGATTGGATTCATTCTGGACTGAATTCTGCATTGGCTCGGATGAGTTACTGGTTCCCTGTGACATAGGAATTGAACTATTTGAGCATGTTAATCTCCTCCAAATACCACTGGCCAGGCAGTTTAAATGGCAGGCTTCTATTTTTTCATGGCTCTAGATGCTGGAAGTCCAAGTTCAAGGAGTCAGCAGGGCTGGTTTCTAGCGTTCTAGCGAGGCCGCTCTTCTTGACTTGCAAACACCTGCCTTCTTTCTGTCTCTTCCTTTTCGGATGAGGGTATCAGCCTTATTAGAGTTGCACCCCATTTTTATGATCTCATTAATTGTCTCCTCCAAATAAATCCCTTTGGGGTTTAGGGCTTTAACATGGAATATGGGGGGGGGCACAATTCTTTCACAACAATGAGAAACTTGCAAATCAAAAAAGAGAGGGAGGTTTTAAAGCCCTTGTAGCAAATATCAATGACCGGATGGTGGGAGAGGACGTTTTTCATCTCTACAGTCATCCTACACCCTGTTCCTGCTTGAAGAAGCCATGCTATAATGAGCTTCTGTCCCCGATGGCTGTGTTTTCCTTTGGTTTGCTGGATTGTAGTAAACGCAATTGGTTGCCCATCCAAGTGCCTTTTTCCTGTCTCCTTTGCTAGCTGAGGTGTCCACCTCAGGTGGCGTTGTCACTTTTGTGGGCCCTAGGCACTTTTGGCTTTGTAGAGTAACCTAACTCTATTAAAAACATTTTAAAGTTATATTCTATAACTGACAGTTGAAGTACAAATCCTGCTTATTGCAAGAAGTAAAATATGTTTGTGGACCCCCTCCAAGTATTGCTAGCTCTGGGCTCTACCTACTGCACTCAGTGCATGAATTTCCTTCTACAGGGAAGGACGACCTTCTCCCCTGCTTCATGGGGACATCCAAACCATTTCTGTGCTAGGGATCTAGCTTAGCCATGGGATGCAATGTAGCCAGTGAGATGTGATGGAAAGTTTCTTGTGGGATGCTTAAAAAATGGTTTCTTTTCCCATCATGAGACACCTCAGGAAGAAAAAGCCTTTTCCTGTGGCAGCCATTCCGAGGTCATGAGGCAATGGTGACCCACAGAAGGTGGCAAAACGGAATGAATGGTAGGAGAGACCCGAGTCTCAGATGCCATTGCTGAGCCATGGTTAAGCATTACCGGATCTACCTTACTGCGTTTGTCACTAGGGCCATGTAGACGAATACCACAGAATAGGTGGCTCCACCAACAGGTGTTTATTGTTCACAGTCTGTTATGTGCATGTTGCAGGGTTGGTTCTTACTGAGCACTGGAGGGGAGACAACCTGCTTCATGCCTCTGCCAGGTGCTGGTGGTTTCCTTGCACTTTTCAGTGCCCCTTGGCCTGTGGAAGCCTCACCTTGGACTCTGCCTCCATCTCTATAGAGTTCCCTGGGGGTGTCCTGTGTTCCCCGTTTTCATAAGGACATCACTGACTGGCTTAGGGCCCACCCTAATGATCTCATGTTGACTTGATCAACTCTGTAGAGCTCTATCTCCACAGTTGCTTTCTGCGTCCAGTACTGGCGGTGGACGTCAACTATGAACTATCTGGGGGATTCAGTTCAATCCATAACACTGGCCCTGGGACTGGTTTTGTGACAGTCAGTCTCCTAGCTGTCCAAGCCATGAGCTGGGTTTTTCTTGGCTGTTTCTCCTGGATTGCCAGAGGAGCTTTCCACAGGCCCACCTGACTCTGACGCTGGTGACATGGTTTCCCTTCTTACTGTCAGGTCCTACTAGGAACTGTGATGCTTTCTTTTCTTGCTGTTGGAGATGTTTGTGTGCAGGTCCATGAGCTGGAGCCCTACACAAACACTCCACCTCAGAGAGCAACATAGGAAAGAGCCCAGAAACAGGGAAGAGTTCCATATGTTTGAAGAAATGACAGAAATGAAACATATAGTCATTCTTGCCTTTTGCAGTTTCTTGGTACCACCTGCACCCCTTGGCTTGTGGCCCCTCCTTCTGTTTTCAAAGCATATCCCTCCTATCTCTGCTTCCATCAGTGATCACTTCTCTTCTTACAGACTCTGATGCCATTGGGCCTCTCTGTATGATCCACACTAATCTTTCACTTCCAGATCCTTAACTTAATCAAATCAGCCCAGTCCATTTGCCATGACAGGCAACATATTCTCAGGCTCAGGACATGGAGATCTTTGGGGGTGGCAGGCATCATCCAGCCAACCACAGGGGCTGAGACTCTCTGATGTATTGATTGGTCTTATAGTGCAGTGGCTGGTTAGAAATAGATGCTTTTCTGCCATTTCTGCTCCTGGCAAAGATGTTTTTCTGTACTTTGATGTGGGATTGGGTGGCAGAGGGGCAATTCTTCTCAAAGTGGGGCCACAGACCAGCAGCACCACCTGGGAACCTGTTGGCCATGCAGATACTCAGGCCCTGCCCCAGACATCCTAAATCAGAAATTCAGCAGTCTGTACTTTTCACAAAAGCCCTACGTTGCGTTCCTGCCTTTATTTAAAAATTTGACATTGCATCTTCATGAAATTATTTGCATTAACATATTATTTGTCTCGATGTTCAGTTGATTGGTGCCTCCTCCACTTTTGCTCCTCTGGCAAATGCCTTGCTTGCCTTCCCCTAGAAAACACAGGCAACCGAATCTCAGCTCAAAATCTGAGTCCTCGTGGGAGATATGTGTAGTGTGTGGCAGAGACACTCGGCTCACTCGGGACATCAAAGACTTCTTCCACGAGGATGTGATGTCAGACCTGGGAACTGAGGGTGGATGGAGTTAACCTGGGGAGCGAGGGGTAAGAGCATCTCAGGCAGAGAGCAGCAGGTGCAAAAGCTAGATGTGTGGAGAAGACTTCACAAATATGACCACTGATTCCCTTAACAAATATTTGTTAAACTCCTACAGCAAGCCCTGGCATCTCCTGCCTTTAACAACCCAGAATTTCCACCCCTGTATTGAGTTGGAAGAGCTTGAGAGAGGCAAGTGGAACAAAGGTTAAGTCTCAGCTTGCCTCTGCCACGAAGGCGTAGCGCGCCCCAGGCGCCTTCCGCCCAGCAGTGGTATTTGGCACCCAGCAAATAAGGTTGGGAAAGAACGAAAGGCTGTGCATCTCATCAGAGCTGCGTTTAGTACAGGTTTCCATTTCAGAGCTAATAGCATTAGCTGCTATGTGGAAGTACAAGCACAATTACCCTGTTTTAATAACACGGTTGACAGCCCAGCTGAAGTCCCGGAGGAGCCTTGGTTTACACTGGGAGGTTTCAGTGGTGTACTGTGAGTTCCCAGTGCCAAGCTGTTTTGCAGCCTTTCTTCCCAGTTTGCTTAGAATGGAGCTGGTTATGCCCAGTGCATCAATGTAGTGATCAATAATATCTCCTTTCTACCTTAAGTGCACTAATTTGGGCAGTAAGTGACATAATCGTCCCAGTGACCCAGAACTGAGAAGACTAAACCCATGCTTGATGTGGCTCCCTACCAACTCTTTAGAGAAAGCCATCCCTAGGGGAAAAACCAAAATAAACAAAACAACAAAACCCCCCAGACTTCATACTGATCGCATTCATCCATTGATGTCTGAGGGCCTGACTGAGCCAGGTGGAGCTCTACAGTCAGGCCAAAAGACTCCCTAGGATCTGATATTAGGCTTTTATTGTACTCAGCAAAAAGCTTAAGTAGAACAGGGGGAAACAAAGACATCACTAAGATAAAGTAGTATTCACTTTCGTTTAGTAGCTTTCTCCTCACATGTTCGGTCTTTTCTAGGAAGAGTGGTTGGAGAATAGAAAACCTGTTTAGTAAAAGCTAACATATCACTGCAATTCCATGTTTAATTACTTAAAACATCGCAACTGTACAAGCTTGTTTTGGACAACTTGAAGTAATAATGAGAGTTTCCTTAGTTGTCCTGCTGTTTTATGGTGAGTTACTGAGTTTAGTCTGTATCCCAGACCCTTAAAAGTGAATTTTACTGAAGTATGACAGCAAGAAAAACAAAAGCAAAGGATGCTAGACAGAGCACCCATGTCCAGCAAACCCCACTGGAGTCCTCCAGTCACCTCCTTCCTCTTCCTTCAAGGTGACCACTACCCTGACCCCTCAGGTTAGCGATTCCATGCAGTTGAAAAGGACAGAGCTGGATGGACTTGCGTGTGTATTTTGTCTGGCTTCCTCCCTCAGCCTTGAGAATCATCCTATGTGGTGTGTGGTCTGCTCGCTTTCATTCTTGTGTGAATAACTTTGGATGGATACTGGTTCAGTGTGTTCTGCAGTTGGTGAGAACTTGGGGTGCTTGTAGTTTGGGATGGTTACAAACAGTGGAGGCTTCTGGGAATATTCTGGGACTGTGTCAGTTGCATGTGAACGTCCTCCCGTTTGGTGCAGATGTAGGAGTAGGTCAGACAGTAGGGAAATGCAGTGTCAGACGGTTTCCTGGGGTTCATACTGTGTGACACTTCCACCAACAGTGTGAGTGTTCTAGTTGCTGTACACCTTTGCCAACACCTGGATTTCTCAGTGTTAAATGTTGGCTATTACGGTGGACATGTGTTTGAATTTCATTGTAGTTTTAATTTGCTTTCCCCCGTAAATAATTAAAATGAGCATCTTTTCATGTTGGCCATTTTAAATACCTCTATGTTAGCTTTCCGATACTGTAACAAAATACCTCAGATAATGAACTTATTTTGGCTCACAACTTATTTTGACTCACAATTTTAGAGTTTCCAGGCCATCATTGGTTGGCCCAGTTGCTTTTAAGCCTGTAGTTTGGCAGCAGATCATGGCAAGAGCCCTTGGTAGGGCAAAACCACTTACCTCATAGCTAGGAAGCAAAGGAAGAGAGGAAAAGATTTGGGGGTCCCATAATCCCCTTTGAGGGTCACTCCCAATGCCCAAAGATTTCCCATTGGGCCATCTCTTAAAGTTGCCACTCCCTCCCAATAGTGCCAAGCTGGCCACCAAGCCAACCTTTGGGCCTTTGAGGGACATTTAAGATCCAAACTCTAGCTTTCCCATTTCGTAAAGTTCTCGTGCAAGTTTCTTGTCTATGTTTTTATTGAATTCTCTGTTTTTATTTATTAAAAGGAGTTCCTTCTAAAGTAAGAGTGTGAATCTTTTCTTGGTTATAGGTGTTTCAAATTTCTTACCTTCACCAAGAGACAACATGAAGGGAGTGGAAAGATAAGCCATGGAACAGAAGTTCTTCCCTCTGATGTCTAATTTATCAAGCTTTTCCTTTTAGTTAGGGCTTTTCATGTTCTATTGAAGAAGTCATCACCCATCTTCCTCCACTGAGATGGCTAAGATATTCGCTATCAGTGTTGGGAAGTTTTGAATTCATAAGGGAATCCATTATCCCTCTATATCAGACTATTTCTGTGATCAAATTAAATCTGCAGATAAATTTGAGGAGAATCGGAAATTTTACAACATTAAGTCCTTGAGTCATGACTCAATGGTACATTTTTTTCATTTTAGGTTGCTTTACTTTTACGTCATCTTTTCTAGTTTTATGCAGAGTAGTCTTGAGTCTTTTCATTAGATTTATTCCTAGTTATTTGGTTTTTTGATGCTATTGTTGTAGAGTTATTTATTTGTTTATCTATCTGTGCTGGGGATTTAAACAGGGCCTTGTGCATGCTGAGAAAGCATGAAACCCTGAGCAATACCCAGCCTGTATTATATTTATAAAATATTACATTCTGTTTCATGTATAGAAGCATAGTTTACTTTTTAATATATACCTGATTCCTAGCAGCCTTGCTAAATGTATTCTAATAATTGACTTGTAGACTTCTGTTTTTGCATTTTCTACCATAATCATGTCAAGTGCAAAGAGTGACAAGTTTATTTTTCTATTTCAAACTTCTAATCTCGTATCTTTTCCTTCCAGAATAATGTCATGTAGAAGTGATGACAGCAATCATCGTGATCTCATTCCTGCTCTTAGGGGGAAGCTGTCAATATTTCACTTTTGTTTTATGTAGGTTTTTTTTAGTAAAAATTCTTTATCGGACTAAGAAAGTTTTTCTTTACTCCTTTGACATTTTATGAGGCTTGAATTAAAGTCTTGCATAGGGACAATTTTTGCAATGTTCTTCATTTAAAAAGAATGTATAAATGATTTATATATGTTCATTGGTCCATATACATTTTTCTATATAGTCTGCTTTTTAAAATTTTTAAATATTTTTCACTTTTTGCGAGTTATTTTTCCTTGTAGTTCATTAATGTTTTGCCTCATGTTTTGTAGCTGGTTGAATGGATCATTTTGTTATTAGGAAGGATATTTTACTTGCTAGAACCACTTCTTATCTAAATCTACTTAGTCTGACAGTAACAGAGCTATACCAGTTTTCTAGCTTTCTTTCCAATTCCCTTTCTCTCTCTTCTTCTGACATCTTTAGACTCTTTTTTTAATGTGGGTACTGCGAGTCAATCTCAGGACCTCACGCTTGCCAGCAAGCGCTTGTGCCGCTGAGCGATATCATTGGCCCTTTTTTCCTTTACGTGGGTACTGGGAGTCGAACTCAGGACCTCGCACTTGCCAGGCAGGTGCTTGTGCTGCTGAGCCATCTCACTGGCCCTAAACTTATTTTTATACTCATTTTCCCTCTGTATTATTCCAGCAATTATAAATTCTTTTATAAACTTTCACTGGTTATACAAGAGATTAAAATACACACCCTTGATTTATCAAGGTCAAATATAAATTAACATTCCTCTTTTTTCCTGGATAATGTAAGAGCCTTAGAAAATTTTAATTTCATTTACTCTCTTCTAACTTATAAGCCATTTTTGCTCTGTATTTTGTTGCTGTCTACAAGGGGTGATCAAAATATCGGCTGAATGTTTAAATTAAAAAAAATCTATTATAGTAAAAGACACATTGCCATCAATCCCTGCCAAAATACTCCCTCTTTCTTTTTTTTTTTTTTTTTGGTGGGTACCGGGAGTCGACCTCAGGACCTCGCGCGCCAGCAGGCGCCAGTGCTACTGAGCGATATCACCGGCCCTTTCTTCGTATCTGGGTTCCAGGAGTCGAACTCGGGCCCTCACGCTTGCCAGGCAGGCGCTTACGCCGCTGAGCCATCTCACCGGCCCTTCTCCTTTATTTAAACATACTTAATCCATCATTCTTGCCACTTTCTGAAGTGGTTCTGAAAGTCCTCTTTTGGGAGTATCTTTACAAGGTGTGATCAAAACTATGGTGAATGCTGCTGCCTAGCATCGTTCAAAGGAAGGCAGGCTCGTAAAAGCATTACAGTGCATCATCATCCGTGTTATTCATTGGATCCGGTACCATGCAACTTCTGACTTGCTGCCAAAGTCAAAATGACCATGAAAGGTAAATGATTTGGGTAGATCCAGGACATCGAGATAGCCATGACACTGCAACCCAAGGCACCTAGGAAAGAGGACTTCCAGAACTTCAGGAGGTGAGGAGGGAGTATTTCGAGGGGGATCCATGGGATTGTGTCTTTTCCTGTAATATATTTTTAAAAATTTAGACATTCGCTCTATCATTCAACCACACCTACTATACTTTAAATCTTATAGTACATTATTGATGTATTAATATAAAATAAATGTTAACCACCAATAACTGCACATTTACATGATTATATATCAATACTGATATATATTAATCTTATGTTTTAACATTAATTTCTCTTTACTTTGGACTTAGCTACAATTAGCCTTTTCACTGCTCTCCATTCCTTCCTATAGCTCTGAACTTCCATCTGGGGTCATTATTCTCCTCCCTGAAGAAATTCCCTATAGTATTTTCTTGACTGGGTCTGCTGGTGATAAATTTTCCTAGATTTCTTCAGTCTGAAAATAGCTCGATCTCACCCTCATTCTTCAAGGTTATTTTCAATGAGCGTAGACTCCTAGGTAGTAATTATTTTCTTTCAGGACTTGGAAAATATCATTCCATTAACCTCTGGTTTCCCTAGTTTGTGATGAAGTCAGATGTCCCCCTCTGTTGTTCCTCTGAAGGTTATTTGTCCTCCCCTCTTCCCAGGTGGGCATGGAAGGAAAGAGAGAGAAAGAGAGAGAAAGAGAGAGAGAGAGAGAGAGAGAGAGAGGGAGAGAAAGAGAGAGAGAGAGACTTTCTCTGCCATTTTGTTCCATTCAGACTTCCATACATTGGCTAATGCCCACCCACACTGGTGAGGGCAGATCCTTTTTATTCAATCTATGGCTCCATCTGCTCACCTGCTCGTCTCTTCTAGAAACACCCTCACAATCACATGCAAGAAATAGCCAGCTATACAAGCATCCCTTAGTCCAGTCAAGTAGACTCATAAAATGAACCATCACAAGTAGTATCAGTTTTCTCTTCTGATGGAGCATCTCCTTCATTTTCTCTTTTCTGTCTTTTTGGAATGACAACTAGACCCATGTCAGACCTTTTACCTGAACGTCTAGGATTCATTCCTTCACCTCATCTTTTCCATTCTGTTTTCTGTGCTCCATTCTGATTTCTTCTGACCAACCCTCCAGTGCACTAATTCTTTCCCATCTGAGTCTCAGATTGATTTGATAATTTTGAAATAGTTTCAATTTCTTCGCCAATCTTTTATGTTGATCCACTTCCCTGACCGTATTTGTTTGGATCATCATTGGCTTTCTTTCTGTTGTCTGTCTTGCTTTGTGACCACATTGTCTTTGTACATTTGGTTATTTTTCTCAAACTATAGAAAAACTGCAAAAATAGTACCAAGATCTCCTCTCATACCCAACAAGCCATTTGAGAGTATGTTGCAGACACAGTGCTCCATATTTGAGCATGCATTTCATACCCACCATGGACGTTCTCCTACTAAGCCCGGCACAACCATCAAACTCAAAGAATGGACACCAGTGTGTCATTACCATCCCATCTGCAGACTCCACCTGCCTCTTAAGTTGCTTCTGATTCAAAATTGTCCCTTAGATTTTCCTTAACTTTTAGGATCTTGTCACTTTTGAAGATTAGAAGATAGTTATTTTGTAAAATGTTCATCGGTGTAGATTTATCCATTTTCCTTATGATTCGATTCAAGTCATGGGACTTCATCATAAATATTGTAGAAATGATGTCCGATTCTTATTGCCTACTCTTAGGTGATACATGGGTCTGATTTACCCTATTAATGATGTTAATTTTGATTCCTTAATTAAGGTGTCGTCTTGAGGTTTCTCCACTGGAAAGTCACTCCTTTTTCTGTTCATGATTAATAAATATTTTGTGATACACAGTTTTGAGATTGTAAATGTACTATTTCTCATCAAACTTTCACCCACTAATTTTAGCATTCATTGATGTTTCCTACCTGATTTATAACTATGAAAGTCTGTCCTATGGCATTTGTCCAATTCCACCATTTGATACATTTATTGGTTAGCATTCTACTATAAGGAACTTTTCCTTCTGTTTGTCTTTTTATGAACTTATTTATGTGTGTATATATATGCATGTATTTTATTTATCTGTTTGCTCATCTATCTATTCATTCCTATGGGCTTAGGCACCTTTAAGGTTACTAAATAACTTAGTACTTAGCACTGCATCATGACATTATTATACTAGTGAGGATACGGAGAATCAGAATTCCTATCCACAGCTGGTAGGAATGTGAAGCCACTGGAAAATACTTTGGTAGTTCCCCAAATGATTAAACAGAGAGTTATAGAAACCAGCTATTCTACTCCTAGACATATACCTAAGGGAAAGGGAAACAGATGCCCACACCAAAAACTTTAATGTCCATAGCAGCATTTTCCATAATAGCCAAAATATAGAAGCAACACAAATATCCAACAACAGATAAATGGAAAACAAAATGTGGTATATCCACATTAAGAGAGCATTATTCAGTCATAAAAAGGATGTAGAATTGAAAAATGTTACAAATTGGTTGAACCTTGAAAACATGGTAAGTGAAAGAAGCCAGATAAATAAAAGTTCACATATTACAGACTTTACTCATATAAAAGTCCAGAATAGGGATATTAATAGACACAGACAGTAGATTAGTGATTACTTAAACTTGAGAGGTCAGAGGAAGTAGAGGGTGAAAACTAAAGTTTACAGGGTTTGTTTTTTTTTTTGAGGTGGTGAAATATTCTAACATTAACTGTACTAATGATTGTACATATCTGTATATATATCAAAAACCATTGAATCATACAATTTAAGTGGATGAGTTGTATGGCACATGAATGATATGTTTAAAAGTTTAAAAAATAATGATATTTATTATAACTTGCTGGAAAACTTGACCCAACATGGAAACATTTGTGGAATGTGACCCAGTAGCACAATGTATTAATGAAATAGGTCATTATTACTTGCAAAACCGAGAAGCAGTGGATCCGTGCATCTTGCAGATTACCTAGGAACAGCTGTAGGACCTTCTGGCTGGCTAATGTTGGGCAAAGCACATGAATTTTCCTGAGCCGAGGTTTCCTCATCTGGAAAGGGGCACATTAGTATCTGTTATTGAGGAACAGTGTCTGGGAATTCTCGGTACAGCTCGTGGACCTTGGTAGCCTCCACTTCATGGTGGTTGTGAATTTGGTTTGGATTTGGTTTGTCTCTTCTGCAATTTGTGTTGGGATTCAGTCTTCTTTGATATCATGAGGTGGGAACTCAATCTGATTATCGTGTTTGGAAGAGGGATGGATAAGATGGGTAAGATGGATAAGAGCATCAGGGTGCAGCTTCCATGATGGATTACCGGTGGCTCTATAAGAAGGAGAGCAACCAGAGAAGACATAAGCACACACTTCCTGTGTGCAGGAGATGCAGGCCAAAGGAGACACAGAACCCCAGTGTGCTAAGGAAGGGACCTTGGGGAACAACAGTTCCTGTGCCCCTGGAATGCGTGGTTAGAGTTTAGAGCGGAATCTGCAGGACCGCAGTCAGCAGAATTAAGAGCAAGTTACTGTCAGCGATGTTTGCTTTGGCCGCTGTGTTCCCTCTGCCCTGAAAAGATTGTTTAACTAGGTCAACTTGTGTCACGTAACAAACCATCGCATTCCAGCCCTCTCCCTTGACAAAAACTCCTACGTACTATGTTGCAAAATGCTTTTCTTCTACGTCTTTGTTCTCATGTCCTTGAGTTACAAATAAATAACCATGGAGGTCTCAGTTGGTTGCTGTTTCTCGGAGGCTCTCTGATAGCCAAGAAGCAGCACCTCCTCCCCCCGAGTCCTCAGTGATTGAATTAAACCGTGTCTCTGAGTAATCTTCTCTGTCTGCACAGCCAGCGTAGAACAGGGTCTCTTTGGCACGCAATGTCCTGCACCATCTTGGGATCCTGCCAGTAAGATGCAGCCCCTCAATCTTGGACCTCCAGATCTGTGAGCCGAAATAAAACTTTTTAAAACGTACCCAGACTGTGACGTTGCATTATTAGCAACAGAAAATGGACTAACGCAGTGGCCTTTTGCTATGGCCTTTAGCATCATACATCAGGTCGCTGGAGCTCAGTATTCTATTTTCCTAAATTGCCCTTCACTTTGTCTTCGTCTACACCACATGGCTACGGTGCTCTCCACTTTTTGGGAGCTGCAGGTTCTCTCACCCTGATGTGTCGAGCCTGACTTGACCTGCGGAATCAGCTCTTAACTCCCGTGGGAGAAGTCTGAGAAAAGTCAAGGGAGCCCTTTTAGGAAACTCAATTTAGAGTCTAGAGGACTAAAAGGGCACCAGGGGAAGGCTTTAAAAATGAGTGTGAGCGTTGATTTGGACCAGGGCACATTTATTTCCTTCCTAGAGATCCCTAAATGGACTTTAAAACCTCTTCAGTACTTAACATGGCATTCAAACTCTCCTTGTCCAAATAACTTGCTTCCGCCCAAATCCCCTCCCCTAACCCAATCCTCTTCCATCTGCTGATGCAAGACTGTTTATTTCATTTTTTTTTTTTGTGGGTACCGGGGGTTCGACCTCAGGACCTCGCACGCCAGCAGGCACCCGTGCCGCTGAGCGATATCACCGGCCCCTTTTTCGTATGTGGGTTCCGGGAGTCGAACTCGTGTCCTCGCGCTTGCCGGGCAGGCGCTTAAGCCGCTGAGCCATCTCACCGGCCCAAGACTGTTTATTTCTTAAACCAGCTCTAAAACCCCCTCCCTAATGCTTACCCTGAAGGTTCTAGTCTTCACCTGCCTTGGAATAGCAGGACCTGATTCACCATGTGGTTAGTTTTTCTACATGTGTGTGCTTAATCATACTTTATGTTTATCACAGACAAATAGATAATGTGTTGCGTCTCCCACTCTCTTCATTCCTCCCCTCCACCACTTTCTCTGCCACCTGTGGCAAGCATAGGGTTTGGTATTAAATAGATATTTAAGAAATGATCTTACCAGCACAGATGTAACAAGAGTCCGATAGTGGCTTCTGTAATGTGGCTAGCACTTGACTTTTACCTCTGGAGAAGTTTCCAATACTTGCACACATCGCTGTGAAGAACAGGCTTGTATTATAAATGGACGTGGACCCAGCTGGCTGCGATAGAAGGCATGCAGCCTGGGGAAAGGCGGCACCCGACCTCCTGCCGATTGTTGCAAGAGATGTGCTGGCTCAGCACTATCAAGTCTGACTTGTCTTGAAAACTTTGAAATCCAGACTTCTTAAAATGTTGACCACTGTGTCAGTTAGGGTTCTTTAGAGGGACAGATTCAATAGAAAATATATGTGTAATTGTATGAGGGGATTTATTAGGCAGGCTTGCAGGATCAGAGGCAGAAGGGTCCACAGTGGCTGTGGCTTGGATCAGAAGTGGGGGAATCCACCATAGCTGTCTGTGTGCTAGAGAGCTGGAGCAGCCAGTAGTCGCTCAGCCTAAGAAGACGGAAGCCACAGAAAGGAGGGGCCAAGGATGCAGCACCAGGCCAAGGTCAAAGGCCTGGAAGGTCACTAGAAACCAATGAACAAAGGCAAAAGCAGCAAAGGATGCACCCCTTGAGACTAACGCTCTTCAGAACAGGTATATTTCCTCCTTCTTTCCTTCCTTTCTTCCATCCACACTACCTATGAACCTATTGGTCAGTGCCACCCACAAGTAGGGTGGGTCTTCTCTCAGTTTGCTGGCCCCCATGTCAGTCATCCACAGACACACCCAGAACTGTGCTTCACTAATCTGCTAAGCATTCCTTACTCCAATCAAGTTGACATATCACGATTAATAGTCACAGCTACTAATCTTAAAATGTTGACACGGACAGCATAGGATGAGGGAATCTATGTAGGACCGAGCACTCAAGAATAGACCCAGGTCTGTGCAACTGAATGGATAATACTAATGGTGCTACAGTGGGGAAAGGATGGGTGTGGTGCCTCAGTCAGTTTGGGCTACAATAACAAAGCACCCTAAGCTGCTTGGCTTAAACAATAGCAATGAATTTATCATGGTTCTAAGAGTCTGCGATGAGGGTGTCGCCAGAGCCTGGTTCTGGTGAGAGCGTTCTTCCCAGATGTAGCTGCCAGCTTCTTGCCTTGTCTTTGTGTGATAGAAAGAGCAGGAGAGATTTCTGGTGTCCCCAGTGGAAGAACACTGACCCCACTCACTAGGGCTTTACCCTCAAGACCCTACTTCCTAATAGCACCATAGTGGGAGGATAGGATTCCAACATACAACGTATTTTTAGGGGAGGGTGCTCAACCACTCAGTCCATTGCATAGGGAAAAGAAGGTTTTGGGAAAACTGGCTTACAGTATTGAGGGGATAAAAAGCTGTCCCCTACATACACCAGATACAAAGGTAGGCTCCAGATAAAGATATCGGTGCGAAAGGTAAAATTATAAACCAGTCTCACTGTGACGTAGGAGTAGGGAGGGGTCACTTAAGCAAGACCCTCAAATCAGCCTAGAAGTCAAAAGCACAACAGATCTGACCACATGGATATTAAATGTTTCTAGTCAAAAGACACCATGGATTGACAAAGTTATCCGTTAGATGACCACCTGGAAGGAGACACTGGCAAACCCCAAATGAGCAAGTGGCTAATATCTAGCAAAGTCAAGGAACTCTTATAAATCCATAAGCCAGGAAACAGGAAAATGACTGGAAAAATGGGACAAGGTTATGAACACGATCTTTCCCAAGAAGGTCAGCTTTGAAAGCACTCAACTTACTAGTAATTATGGAAAGGTAAATCAAAGGAACAAGCTATAATGAAATTAATGAACTACCCCTATTAGATTTTCCAGTGTCCCAGTTTTTGCCAACAGTTACTGACCAAGATGTGGGAAAGTGTAATCATTCCTAGTGCCTCTGTTCATTCTCAGTGTCCTGGTTCGGACGATACATTGCCTGATGACCCTGAGCTTAAGTAGCAGCATCACAGTGTTTGTAGCAGCAGAGCCTGGCAGCAGGTGCCTGGTGCTATGAGAGCAGATGGAGCTAAGTGTGGTAAATTTACTACATGAATCACCATGGAGCAGTGAGCAGCAGGGGGCTGGGTGTACAAAGAAGGGAGGGAAAAACATGGTTTGCTAAACAATAGACACCTGCAGGTTGAATTAATATGTAAGATTACCTTGGATTTTTTTAAAAAAAGTTTAGCAATGGCATAGTAGCCCATTTCCGTGAATCATTATAACTATGACCACTGGAAAGCTGGTTCATTTCCCCTTCTGTGTGGGACTTTTGCAGTTAGCAAGAGTCTGGTCTTCTCCTGACCTTAGTCCTTGATCATCTCAGAGCCCACTGTCAGAGAGACTGGATTCTGATGTCCTATAATTTCATAACTTGCAGAAGATCCTCTTCCACACCAAGGAAAGGTACCCTGAGTCATTACTTTAGTCCACATGAAGTCAGACTTCATTTGAACTCTCGGAAGTATTTCAAAGCTTCTCTGGCCTGGCTCACCCACCCTTAAAATATCACTGAGCTGGTCAAGAGCTCTCATGGAAAACACTTCTGTTTGGGAGGTTTTGGAGCCCACAAATCAGTTGGAACTTTACCTTCAGGATCTTAAATCTAGAATAGGCCAATGGCTTCAAACCCAGCTTTCTGAGAAAAGCAGGCAGGAGTGCTCTGAGTGCCGCAGCTGTGCTTTCCTGCTCTGCCTTGTGCTACCTGTGGTTCTACCTAAGGAGCTGATTGCGAGCGTCCTGCGAGTGTTGAGGCCAAATCTAGAGACAGCTCTCCAGTGCTGGGGGAGAAGGTGCAGTGTCTCTAAAGTTAGCATCTTTGTGATCAGCAGATGGAAAGCAAAGAGCACCACCCAGGGAAGCCGCTCTCGTGATCTCGGGAAAGGTATTCCTCCCCCTCCCCCTTTTCCAGAGAAGCTGCCCCTTTCCGTGTGGAGCAGGAATCAGAGAGACCGTTCTACACACAGCACAGGGCGTGTAGGGCCAAGATGCAGCACCTGCGCGTCTCTAGCACTCCAGGGTCAGCGGAATGTGTGGCATACTTCTCCTCTCCTCATCTTGATCGTTGCATTTTATTGCCAGCCATCTGGTCTCCTGTGTCTGGCACTCCTTGGCTGTGGGCATGAAGCGGTTACAGCAGCCCAGGAGCCTGCTGGGCTGAGTTAGCACTTCCCTCTGCATCCAGGATCTCTCCAAGTAACGGCCCATTTGCATCATGGAAAAGGGGTGGCGTCGCGGGCCCGGGCGCCCGCTGCAGTAGGGCACAGCAGGGGCTCTTTCACCATGTCTCATTCGGCTCCCCACTGCTCTGCAAGGAGCAGGGAGCAGGCAGGCGAAGCAATCCGCAGGAGTGAAGGATGAGCCAGGGACACCGGGCGCACCGGAGCTGCAGAGCGCCCGAGCTGCATGCGCCTTGCGCGCTCTCCCCTGGCTGCAGCTGTCGCCTCGGACGCCCTGGACTCTGGGCCGCAGTGCTCAGCGCGGACCAAGGAGCCCAGGACAGGCGCTGCAGGGGAGCGGGGCGGTGCCCGAGAGGCCAGCTCCCGGGGGAGCCCGAGCAGCCTCTCGCCCTGCCCGCCTCCCGGGGAAGGAGACGCGGCGGAGCCTGGGCAGGCTGTGCCTGCAGCTGGCGCTGGGACGCGGCTGGGCTGGAGCTCTCTCGCAGGTGCCAGTGCAGACAGGCCGAGCAGCGCCCTGGGGCTCTACCTCTTCGGTGACCTCAGGGGAGGCAGACCCAAGTCCCAGCCACCCTGCCTGGACAAGAGAAAACAACTCCGTCCAGGGAAACTTGGATTTGTCTTTTACATCCAACTCCTGTGGCTGTGCCAGACTTGCAGAGCGCCTTAGGGGTTCATCTTTCACTTGGTTGGCGTTTGAGAAAAACTGCAAGCAAAGGGCAGCAAGAGGAAGAAACACTAAACTTTAGGGACAGGGACATTTTCTTGGAGGTGACAAATAGCCTCAAATCTATAGTTCCTGGGTCAGAGACGAAGTCCTCTGCTTAGACTCTCTGAGGTCTGGACGCTGCTACACGACCAAGGACCCCAAAGACCATGGAATCCATGCTGGCAGCATCCAGTTCTGCCCCAGGCCCTGTCACCTTCTCCCACGTCTTCGGTCAGCAGTGCCAGCTCATGGAAGCAGGTAGGAAGTGAGTGGTGTGTGAGGTGCACAGAAGGAGGCGGGCTTCCAGCGCAGAGGTCTCCGTGGGTGTGTGTGTCTGCCTGCCTGCTCTCTTTCCTGATGTAGTTTGGAAGGTGAGACTTGACTAGCTGTGACATGGATGCCTGGCGTTTATCATTTTAAACAATAAAATTTTGAAGACCGGCCATGGGACTGAACAGGCCATTTGGCGCAGTGCGAGAGGCTCCCCATTTATCTTTTGTGATCTGTTTTCTTTCTGGCTAGCTGGGATCCTGTGACGTGGTGACCGTGGCCATCTGCTGGGGGCAGGCAGTGGTCCTAGAGTAGTTGTCTTGCTGTCAGCGTACCTCTCTTGCCCCCCCAATGCGGAAGCTGTACCTCGCCAGCTGCTGTTGGAGTAACTTTGCTGCTCAGAAAAGGGGGATCCCACGGGGGGCTCATCTTCCAAGTGGCTCATGTTTTATGCTAGAGTGGACAGCTAGCATGGCCTGCAGCCTTCCCCCAGGCCGGCCATTTTGCTGGGATGTGTTTGGTCGCAAAGAAACCAGGTGAGGGTGGATGGCAAACAGTCGCTGTGATGGAGGCCACCAAGCATGCGTGGTACACACTTACGACTATGTGGGAGCCAGTTTGTTCCCTTGCTTTTTTAGAGGTTTTGGTTTCTGTTGGGAGAAGGTGCACACATCCTCCGATGGTTTCCTGGGGTGTTAAAGTGTCCATCGTGCTTTTTCTCTCAGATGGTGTGAAGATCACTGTATTAGGCATCTGGGGGACTGAGTTAGTGGGTGTGTGTTCATTGGTGGACAAGTGACCCCTTCCCTGGGGTATCGTCTTCCAGCTGCAAAACAGGACAACTGGACTCGGGGCTGCCTGGTCCAGCCACACCTTAGCACAGCTCAGTGGAGAAGACAAATTTGAGCTGGCTTCAAAGGCGGATGTGTTGGCCCAGACAGACAGCTCATGGAGTGGGTGGGCGGGGGCTCAGAACTGGACGGCCTGGGCTTGAGTTCCAGCTTGTTAGAAGCCATGAGACCTCAGGCAAGTTACTTAGCCTCTCTGTGCCTCAGTTTCCCTATCTGTATAGAGTGGGGATGGAAGGCACTACTGCATTGCGCCGCTGCAAAGGTGAAATAAGATAGCATGGAAAGCATCCGTGTGTGGGCCAGTCGGGGTGCCTGTGTCTGCAGAGAGGAGCATTGCTGCTTTTGCAAGAGAAGATGGAAGCACCGAGCGCCCCCTCCTGTACCTGCCCACCCCATTCTGGTTTATGGCTCTGTCCATCCATGCTTTGCCTTCTCCAGAATGGCTCAGAGGCTTTCTTGGACCGGGTACCCGGGGCTCTCCCCTGCTCCGAGGCTATAGTGCCCGGGCGCTTGGATTTCTAAAGTGCCTCCGCAGAGGCCTTATCCTCTTTCATTTGGAAGCACCCAGGCCAACATCAGGCCATGAAATTCTCCATCTCCTTTTTTTAAAAAAATCCTTTATGTCAGGTGGGAGGGCAATGCAAACGTGCAGTAATGTGACCAGCGGTCCTCAGGGAGAATGCAGTCCCTGAAGAGGAATAATTAATGTCTAAGTCAAAAGAGCGCACTCAATTAGGAGGCGGAAGGGAATGAGAACAAACACTGGGAGTCTCCAGCCATTTGTATTTCAGTTAGTATCGCAGATGAGATCTTAAATGCGTGTGCAAACAATTCCCAGCCTCCAGGGCCTGGCAGCTGGGTTAACCAGATCTGTTCTCCCAGGAGGAGGAGCTGTCGGTCCCACATATTCATGAAGCACCACTGTGTGCCCTGCACGGTGCCAGGGACCAAAGAACCTGCAGTTAGGTGTGATTCAAGGGGATGGTGATGTCATTGGTGATGAACATATTGGGGAAATTAGGCACAATGTGACTTTGCAATGATGTTCTTTTTCTTTTTTTTTTTTTTTGTGGGTACCGGGGGTCGGCCTCAGGACCTCGCGCACCAGTAGGTGCCCATGCCACTGAGCGATATCACTGGCCCTTTTTTGGTATGTGGGTACCGGGAGTTGAACTCAGGACCTCGCGCTTGCCAGGCAGGCGCTTATGCCACTGAGCTATCTCGCCGGCCTGAAGTTATTTTTCTGAACAAGTCTTTCTCTATGCGTTTTTTAAAATTAAAAAGAAAATTTTTTTTTTTTTTTTTTTTTTTGTGGTATGAGGGTTGAACCCACAGCCTTTACACTGAGCTACATCCTAGCCCTTTAAAAAAGATTTTTGTTTTTGAGACTGAGTCTCTAAGTAGCCCAGGCTGGGCTCAAATTTGAAACCTTCCTGCCTCAGCCTCCCAGAGTGCTGGGATTACAGGTGCGTACCACCATGCCTCGCTCCTCTGTTTTTTTGTTTTGTTTTTTTGGTTTTTTTTTGGTGGGTACCGGGGGTCGACGTCAGGACCTCGCGTGCCAGCAGGCGCCCGTGCCGCTGAGCGATATCACCGGCCCCTTTTTCGTATGTGGGTTCCGGGAGCTGAACTCAGGACCTCGTGCTTCCCAGGCAGGTGCTTATGCCGCTGAGCCATCTCACCGGCCCTCCTCTGTGTTTTTACATAAAGCATCTCATGTAATTTTAGAGAGCCCGAACTGACTTCCACAGGCAAAGGAGACACTCAGGGGCTGCCTGCAGGCCTATGTTCAGGCTGCTTGGGGAAGGCAAACCCTGGCCTTTGTCTTTAACCTCTGAAACCCCTGTGCCTGGTGACTCGTGTGTTAACTTTTACATCCCTGTGTATCTCAAGTCTCAGGGGAAGAAGTTGATTCTTGAGAATGGAGCAGCAAGCGGGGAGGGGAATGAGCTATAAAGGCACCTGGGATTCATGGGGCAGGGTAGATTCTGCTACCAAATGTGAAATGTGGGTGAGACCCATAAAACTGACCCAATAGCAGTGGTGGGACCATGAAAGTCTGGTGGGGCCATGGAAAAAATATGGAGCTCTTTCTCAGCTGTTGCTGGCTGTATAAGCTGCATAAACTCCAAAGACCTAGATCAGGGGTTGACACCCTATACCCCTGGGGCTAAATCTGGCCCACCACTTGCTTTTGTAAATAAAGTTTTATTGGCACACTGCCATCCCTATTCATGTATATTTTGTCCATGATGGTTTTCATGCTGCGATGATGGCAGAATTGAGTAGCTGTGACTAAGACCATGTGGTTCATAGAGCTGAAGCTATTTAGTATCTGGCTGTTGGCAGAGAATCTTTGCAGGTCCTGCCCAGACCAATATGCATGGCACAAAATGGGGCAGACGGGATTTGGATGGACAGTACACAAGGGTTCAGGCCTGAGAGTTTGTTTCTGACTCATGCTTCCTCGCTGGCACCTTCAGTTCTGCCTGGAGCCTTGATTTTTCTCACATCCTCCCCTGCTGTCCCCAGAGCACCTCACATGTGTAGCAGGAAGCATTTGGAGTGGATGTGAGCGTCCTAATAAGCATGGCCACGCGCCCAGATCTGTGGCACCTGCGCCAGCCCAGATCCTGTTTGCCTCCTCTCCGTGGCCTCCTGCAGGCAAGGGTGCAGCTCCTACCTAACAGGTGAGGCTTTGATGTTGGCAAAGCTGGGATTTAAACCTCAGTCAGACCAGCCTCAAAGCCTGTACTCAAAATAGCCCATCTCACAGCTTCTGCAACTGGTTTTTATTTTTTTGCAATGGGTTTTTAAAACCTTGTCTTATCTTGCTCAAGGGAGTAGAGGAGAGAGTGGCACTCAGGATCTTTTGGTGGCTTTGATTTCATCACCTGCTCTATATCCTTGAGGCCACTCCTGAAGGCTGGTCCTGTGGAGACACTAGTCCTCATCCTTTTCTACCCCCCAAACCACATTTCCCTTTGTCCCCTGCAGTGGCCCCAAAGAATAGGTGAGAAGCTAGCCTGGCCAGGCAGGAGTGACTGGTGGAGGTGACCATTCTCCAGCCTTCCTTCCAGTGGGAGCGGAAGGCCACACTCCCAGGCAGAACATTGATTGACTTTACACTGTCCAGCATCACTCTGGATTCCGACCCTTTCTAGCATCATAGTGAGGATGGTGGGTGACTCTGAAAGTGTGGGCAGTGGAAACTCAACTTGGAGGACTCTTGGCCTCAGTTTAGCTGAATGATTTCCTTTGTCTGTCTCTTCCTTGGATCTCAAAGTTTCTGGCTGGCCCCCCTCTGATTTGACATTTAGCTACATCTCTGCTAAGGGCTCTTGACTCATCCTTTGGCCTGGTATTCTTGGTGACTTGCAGGCCACAGCTCCCGGGGACATGGTCTCTTGTGACAGGCTCTGACTTGCTAAGCTGCCCCCGTGTCACTTAAGTTGATTTGCAGCCCATCTCATTTGGGCAGAACACATTTCTGCAGTGTTATTTTGCTTGACCAGAATGACTAAAGTCATTCTGTCCAGTGTGTCTTGCTGACACTGCAGGAATCCAGACCCAGCTCAAGGGGGAGGGTAGAAGAGAGGAGGGGACAGGAAGGTGACAAGGCTTCAGTACCTGGGCTGCAGCTGCTCTGCACTGTTCCTGGACCTCAGCTCAGAAGCCACCCTGCATGATTTCTGTTCACTGACATCTTCTGTGTTAGACTCTGGGCTTTCTGAGGTCAAGAACTGTGGTCCAGGTCATCTCTGGGCCCCCTAAATTTCATATGGTGCTGGCCACATCCCAGTTTTATCAGTAAGATGTTGACATGTCTGTTTCCGCCAAATCTTCATTTGCACAGTGCCCCACATCATGTAAAAACTCAAACATATGTACATCATGCTTGTCTGTCTGTCTGTCTGTCTGTCATCCGTCAGGCTGGTGCCTAGAGCTGGAGTCTGACCATTTTTAGACTTTATCATCTTGTTCCTTCTGAAGCTGCCGGCGGAACCCCTTTCCCTGACTTCTGAGAGTTCCTTCCGAACAGAGAGCCTGTATATATTTGGAAGCCGCTTGCCAGATTTATAACCAAGAAGTGAAGGAACAAACCTTTAGGGCATCTACTCTGAGCTGTGCACGCTGAGTGCTTTTGCAAAAGTTGAACAGATGAAGAGGCACAAAGAAGAAAGAGCACATTTCCTGTCTCCATCCATGGGAATGGCAATGCGAGTCTTCCCTGGCGGTCCCCAAGAGGGGGTGTGTAGGATCTGCATCCCTCCTGGCTTTTTCCCGAGTAGGAATGGCGTGCCTTGATGTTCCGGATGAAGATTTACCATGGCAAGCTGCTGGCATTTATAGAGTGCTTCTGGATCATCACTGTGCTGTGTGTTTTATGTGTTACCTTATTTCATCCTTGTCACATCCACATAAGGCAAGTAAAATCATCCCCATTTTATAGACAGGAAACAGAAGCCCAAGAAAGGAGTTATTTCTCTTTACTAGTTACTGGCTAGGCCAGGATTCAAGTTCCGGCACCTGGATCTGAGTCTCCACTTTCTCCTGTTCTTCCTCCCAGACTCCCCTCTGGGAATTCGTCTCCAGGAGTATACGTGGGACATCAGCGCCGGCAAAGCACTTGCTGAATGGAGGCTCTCACTGGGGTTACAGTCATTCTTCATAACCTGCTGTATCCTGCATAATTTCTGTTCACTGATGTCTTCAGTACTAGACTTTGAGCTTTCTGAGGTCAAGAACCGTGGTCCAGGTCATCTCTGGCTGTTTTCATCAAACCCTTGGTCCTTTTAAGGGATGGCCGTCATCCTGCTGAGCAGCTGCTGGTCCAATCAGGTGGTTTTAGTGGAATCCAGCAATGCAATGTTGTGGTTCTGTTCATTCTAACTGCAAGAGTAATTCTCCTTTATGGCTCTCAAGTGAGCTTGAGGAATGTAGGGCAGCAGGGAAAACAGTTTATCCCTTGGGCTGATCAAATTGAATATTCTCAGCTGTGGGCTCCTAAAGGGAAAAAGGTGTATGTTAGCTCTGACGGGCAGAGCGGTAGGCACTGACCACTCATGCCATCCATGACCTGCAGGTCCTCCCTGTGCAACCTCCCACCCTTAGCCCAAAGGTGGAGAACTCCTTACCACTCCCTGTCTTCTGGGGATACCTGCATCCCATGATTGTGACATCCCTTGGAGCACGACTGGACCTCAAGAAGTCTTCACCACCATGGTGGTGTGTGAAGGAAAAGCAGCAGGACTATGTTGGGTCCTTATAGCATTGGAAGAAACAGTGTGGGCATCAGCACTGGCTATGAGCAGCAGTCTTCCTGCCCATCCTTATATCAGAAGCGGGTGTATTTCATATGGGCATAGTATGAACTAAAGAGCTCAATGCCTTAGGTTCAAATCCCAGTTCTGCTGTTCACTAGTGGGGTAACCCCAGGCAAATACCTTGACCTCTCTCATCCATAGAAAGGGGAAGATAGTTTACTACTTTATCTGGCAGTAGTGAGTCTAACAGTGAAATATGTGCGAAGTGTTTATCCCAATAGTCCCTTGGGCAGAGTACATTATATATAAACATGTGATGTCACTATTGCTACTTCTTATTAGTACATCTACTCTATCTTGTTTAGTAACAGGAATTAAAACATTTCTCTTTGGCATGTCTTTCTGAGCAATAAAAAGTTGTTTCTTTTTTCCCTTGGCCAATCATATGGCTTAAAAAAAAAATAAAACTCACCGTTGGTTTTTTTCCTTGACTCCCAAGGCCAGGACTCAAGAGTGTTATGAAAATGAATTCCCACACACCAGTCATAAACAGATGTTTAAACAAGGGCTCCATTGGCTTGGGGAGACACAGTTTCTGCCTCTCTTCCTGGGGTGATTTGGCAATGTCTGCGCCAATGTCTGCATGGCCTTGTTTTACATGGTCACCCCTAATGAGGGGCGGCTGAGTAAATAAAATTCCAATATTACTTAAACCAAATGGGCAGCATCTGATTCCGGAGGAAGTGGTTTAAGGTTAAAAAGCCAGTCAATGGAAGAAGCAAATATTTGGTCTGAAGCAGGGGCCAGCACGGTCAAGTGCCTGGGAGCTGCTTCCCAGCCCTACTAAGAGGGTTGCTAATGTTACCATGTCTCCAGGAGGCACAAGAGCTCCTGTTTTCTGATGCAAGTGCCCCACTTTGGATGTGCATTATCAAAGGAAAGATTTAAAATTCCCAAGGGTCAAACTCAGAGCTGTGTCCTGCTCAGGTCACCAGATCAACCCCTGGCTTAAGCTCTTAGTTCCAGGGAGCAGGGCAGTTTCCAGGCAGTGTCTAGCATCAACAACATCCCTGCCTTCTGCTCACATCCCACACTTGGGTGTGGCACCTCCTCCCACTGGCCACCTGCTGTTGTTCCTCATGTGCACACATGTCCCTCCAGCTGCGAGGTCATCTCTCAGCATCCTGCCATACTGCTGCCTCTCGTCAGTGTGATGGGAGGCAGACAGCACTGCCATAACAGATTTGGCTGGAGCCACTGGGGTTTCCCCTCATCATGAGCCCCTGGTGTGGGGGAGATGGGGCACAGGAACAAATAAATCATCCTGAGGCTCCAAGATGGTCCGATTTTTGACTTGAGGTATGCAGGTCCAGAACAAGCCGGTGGCTGCTGTTGTAAAAGGAAAGGTCTTAGCTAAAGCTTTATTGCACAAAGGTGGCCAGCCACAGAGCTGGCTATCTGCCCTTGATGGCAGTACTCAGAGGCAAAGGGAGAGTGTCTGCCTTTGGTGAGATGATGGTGGGTGTTGCTGAAGATGAAGGAAAATGGCCCAGGTAGGTGGGTGGGGTGGTAAATTAGCAGTCCTGTGTTACTCTTGATTCTGTCTTTGAGAGTGCTGGGATTAAGGGACTGACTAGTGGGTTTCCTGCTTTAAGCTGACCTCTGATTTAAAGAAAAGAAGCTCCATAAAGAATGAGACCTCAAAGATACCTTTTCTTCTCCAGTATGTGGGTGGGATAGGCTTGGCCTTACGATTTGGTCTTGTTCTTGGATGTGGTGCGTCGATCAGCTCAGCAGCACACGAGCTGTGTTCACTTCGCCCAGTGTGGTCCCCCGAAGTAGCTGCTAAATGTGGAAGACTCCGGTCTCCACATCCATGTCCCTCAGCTCTGGCCCAGATGGCTGTTTCAATCAGCACAGCTCCAGCCCGACAAGTTCTAGCCCTGGTCTTCCCAGATGAAACGGAGCAGCTATGGGTTCCCAGAATCAGAAGGAAAACACGATCCTCTACGTGTTCCCTGCCAGCAGCTGGTTCCTGAGCGAGAATAGCTACCATGGATATCACCGTGCTGAGGATGTGAGGGGGTTCCACACGAGTTGTCAGGCAACCCCCAAGAAAAAAATGGTTAGAAGGCTTAAAGCTGCCATGTGCTGTTGGAGTAGGGGAGCTTATAGAAGCCTTGCTGTCAACTACCCTGAAATGAACAGACCACTGACGCACTGGGATCCCTACCTTGCCCCCCACTCCAGCCTCTCCCAGTGGGACTTTCAGACCGAGATGGGTCACCCTTCCTGGTTTTATTATAGTCTTGGACCCCATCCCTCTCAATTCAGGTCTCATTTGTCTTTTTGAACGTGTCAGGAGTGAGCTAACAGAGCAGACACAGCGTCTAGGCCCTGATTGGAGAGATAAATGCATTTCCTTTGGTCCTTTACATTAACTACCCTACCTAGGCCTGCATGTACCTAAGTGACAGTCTAGTGACGATGTGGCTAAGAGGAAGACTTTGCCTCAGACAGCAAAGGAAAGGCACCCAGGGACCTTTCTCCCATCTGAGAACAAAGATGAAGCTGTGATGGCCACCAAGCCACCAGGCAGGACTGTGCATATGTGTCTGGACGTCCAGAAACTTGAACCCTTGTCTTTGAGCTCCTCGAAGTCATTATCAGCCACTGATAGTGAGGAGCCATTAGGACACTTGGAGAGAGGGCTGCCTTGGGGCCAGGGGTAAATGGAAGCCTGGAGGAGGCTGTTTCTATCTCTACTGGTCTCAGGGACACCGGAAGTGATGTGGCAGGGGGTCACTTGGTGGGAGATTCAAAGGGATTTTGAGCATCCTGGAAGGGAAATGCTCCTGGGTGCTTGTACGGGCCAGAAGTCTATTCCTTGTTGTCTTCTTTGCTCCAGACCCTAGATAAGGCATTTACCCTGAGTCTCTGGGGAATTTGCTTTGTGCCTGTTGGGCTTCACCAAAAGCAGAGCCAGGACCAGAGCTGCCCATTGCTGCAGAGTTTGAGTCTGTGGTGAGAAGTGAACCTAAAAAGCAATTTCCATGGTGGGTCCCTGTGAGTCTCCATCAGTAGCATGGAGACAACAGGACTCTGGGCAGTAGAGAGAGGGTCTGGCCTTTGGTCAGAAGAAAGAATGTGGGCCACCCCTCAGAGGACTGTGCCAGTACAGCCAGCAATCTTCCGGGGAACACAGGAAGGTAGGTTTGGAGACAGAGGCAGGGTGGGCACTGATCCATGCCTTCATCCAAAGGGCTGGGTGGAGGGACAGGAAGTGGGACAGAGGAGTGGAGGAGGAGCGGGAGGGAGGAGGCAGAGCCGGGGGTGCCCTGGGATGCTGGAGGTGGGCACACACCTTCATCAGCTCAGAGGAAGTGTCAGCACCACGACAGGCGAAGGAGAGGAGGATCGCAGGACGAGAACCCTGAGCCAGCAGCAGCACTGGCGCTGCCTGTTGAGAGGGAGAACTGGAGGGAAGCATGCAGGTTTGAAAAGCTGGATTCTGCAGACCAGGCCTGGCACAGTTGAGACCAATACAGAGGGTTGGGGTGGAGCTACCATGAAGGGCAGGACCAACCTCAAAAAAGACTGCAGCACAGTGGGGCATCCAACAGTTTCAGTTTTATATCGGGCATTACTATTGAATGAGACCTGCTGGATATAGATTTCTAAGTTGAGTTATTTTCTTTCAGCATTTTGGGGACAATAGTCCTCTCACTGCTATTGTTAGTTTTGGCCTCTATTGATCTTAGGGTCATTGCTCCATGGGCCATCTGCCTTTTCGGTGCGTTTGCTTTTAAAATCTTTGTCCTGGAAGCTCTGTAGTTTTACTACAACATATCTAGGCGTAAATCTAATTTTATTTATCTTATCTGGGGCTTGTGATCCTCAGATCTGAGGATTTGTGTCTCAGTCTTGGAAAATGTTTAGCTACTTATTTTGTTAAACACTTGATTCTGCCCCATTCTTTCTGTTCCTCACTTTTAGAAATTCCTTTCTGGTCTGCATGGGACTTCTCAATCTGAACTCTCTTTCATATTTTCCATCTTTGCCTCTAGCTGTGTTTTGTATAATGGCTTAAGAACTATCTTCTAGTTCATTAATTTTCTTTCCGAGTACAAAGTTAGACAATTTATTTTTCATTTAACATTTTTCTAACCTCTAACAGTTCCATGTGAGTAGTTTTCAAATCTTCCAGGTACTTTTTTAAAGTAGTCTCTCATTCTTGATTTTATCATTATTTAACTGCTTAAAATCATATTTATCTGATAAAGGAATTTTACAATCTCTTTCTGACATCCTTGGATACAATTCTCCTGCTTTTCTTTGACTCATATCCAAGATAGCTTATTACTTCTTGTGCTGCTCTGTAACTTTGAATTTTGAGTCCACGCATTTGGGTTTTCTCTTGAGATACCATTATTGTAAGTAATGTTAACTTCTAGGCTGGGGATTTCCTCAAACTCCCTGGTGATATAAATTAGAACCAATTTGAGGGTAGGTTCTGGGTAATGAGTTATTTGAGGAGATCCCTCCACAGCACCCTCTCCCCTCAGCCCAGCACTGAGAGAGACAGACACGCTCCCTTATCTCCTTTGGCTGTCGGCATGTCTTAGTTCAAGTCCCATCTGTCCCTGATGGTGCAGCCCTCTCAGATGGCTGGCTCCAGTGTGCGTGTGCATTGCATGTGCATGTGTGTGTGAAGTGTTGCAGTCCTGACTCCTCCATCCTTCAGTCCTACGCCCTTGGTACCTCTGTGTGGCCAGTAAAACTCTAGCATCATTGTGTAAGACTAGCAAATGCCCTGAGCAAAGCACCAGCGTGTGAGTGTGAGCTGTCACTCTGGCTTTCAATGTAATATTTTTTCATTAGCTTCTTTTGTGGAGGTAACAGTTTCTATGGTGGCTATGATAAATTTTCACAGCTAAGTCTAAAACCAAGATGGCAGCAGGGCTGTGCCCTTAACTCCTGTGCTGTAGAGGAGAAGCTCTTTCTTACCTCTCAGCTTCCGGTGGCTGCTGGCATTCCTTCCTCAAGACCAGATCACTTCTGCCCCATGACCACATTGCTCCTTCTCTTCTGTGTGAGTGATCTTTCATCCCTCTTCTGCCTCTCTCTTAGAAACACACTTGTCATGGCATTTAAGGCCCGCCCAGACAGTCCTGGCTAATCTATTCATCACTGGTTCCTTAATCACAGCTGCAGGGACCCTTCCTCCACCCAAATAACAACATTTAGTTCCAGGGATTAGACTATGCATATCTTGGTGGGGGGTGATTTTTAGCCTATCACAGTAGTTTTGCCTTAGAATGAGAGCTCAGTTCTGTATTTATAAGGGCACCCATTATATTCCAAAAGGGTTTATAGCCTTTTTCTGGTCTATTATAGGCCCTGAAAAAGGAATACACTGAAGACTCTCAAGGCTGGAGAGAGAAATGCATAGCCCATTGGGACGGGCTGCTTGTCAGAGGGCCAGAGGCTGAATATGGTGAGACATAGGTGCTGACAGTTGCCAGGGAGTGGAGAGTGACACTTCTAAATCACTTCCCACTCCCTGTGGGACAGAGAGACAGGGCTTCACTCATGTTAACAGGACACTGTTGCCTGAACTGGCTCGAGCTCTCAGGCCTGCCACTTCCCCCTCCTTCTGGCTGCTTTGTCGACCTCTAATATGTCTCTTGGCTTTGTGGACAACTAATCCTGGTTTCTGTTTGGCCCCATCAAGCTCTGACAGCTCATAATAGAATGTGAACCTATTCCTTGTTGTCCTCTTTGCTCCAGACCCTAGATAAGGCATTTACCCTGAGTCTCTGGGGAACTCACTTTGTGCCCATTGGGCTTCACCAAAAGCAGAGCCAGGACCAGAGCTGCCCATTGCTGCAGAGTTTGCCACCTCTGCAGCCACAGGTGTCCCCACACAGGAGAGCACCCAGTGCACTCCTGCAAGTCCTGTGCTGGTGCAAATCTTTATTCTTGGGGGCAGTCAGGCAAATTGACCCAGAGATTGTCATGCTTCTCGTGACTCTTTGGAAACTAAGACATAGCAGTTTGTATGCAGGCCATTGCAAAGGGAATTTCCCAGGGTCCTTAGGTGATGTGCGGGGTGGTGGCTGCAGGCTTCTTGGCTCCATTAACTCAGAGGCAGAGGTGTTTCACATCAGTGGTTTTGTTACTGGGAAGCCAGGTCCCGATACAGTGAGGAACTGGACCCTCACTTCCGTAGTTCTGTTCTTTGTGCTCATGATGAAAGAATTCAATCAAGACCCATAGGCCGTGCTGAAGCATAGGTAGATTTTATGGTAAACTAGATAGAGAGTTGTACCTTCAAAAGAGAAGGTGAGCAGTTCTACAAAGACATCTGCACTGAATTTGAGTTTGGATGCATTTTTGTGTCCAGGGAACTGGGGTAATTATCATGCTTATCAAGATTTTACTTAAAAGTTATTTAGGAATTGAAAAATGTCTTCCTGTCCTGTCCAGTGTTTTTTTAGGGCCTTTAATCATGTAAGAAAATTATGAAAGATAAGTTCTTATTTAAACTAGGTCCCAGCCCAAGGCAGGAGGGTCTTTTAAGAACCTTTCTCTGCCTGATATTATTGGGCTGTAGGCGCTGACAGCTGTAGGCTATGGCAGGCAGGAATGCTGTGTGCCTTGTTCTGAAGTTAGATGGCCTGGTGGCCAGGTATCAGAAGAAATGTGCACAACTGTAATCTTAAAATGGCGTTGTGTTCTATTGGATCATTTTGAGTCTGAGACCTTGCCCATGTACTATGCATTGAAGTCTTTCTTTAATTAACTGGCAATATATGCTGTTTTGGGCCCCTTGTTCCTCAGGCCTGCTAATGTCTAACTACCTGCCTAATAGTCAGTCTTTGTTCTTGTCTGTCTTGATGTGGTGTCCCTGCCTGCAGTTAGTAGGTCAAACCTTGATGGCAAATGTTTTTATAGCTCCAGTTCCACAGAGAGGTCACCTCCAACACGGAAATTTCTAGAACCCCAGAGCCCACCCTCCAGGCCCAGAGTCCCACTGAAGGCTAGAAGCATATGTTATGTTCCTCCCATTTGGCTAATGTCTCTCTTAGTGAGGTTGGGTGGCCCCTGGGAAGACCTTGGGAGCTGAGCCTAGAGTTTGGCAGGGTGGGCCAGGGATGTTAAACCACTTGGGTTGGCAAAGAAAGACCCCTGGCCAGGCTCCAGGCCCAGAAGTGGTGGAAGTAATTGCAGGACTTAGGTAAGGCCTCTTTAGGGGTGCTTAATGGGTGTGTGTGTGTGTGTGTTGGGGAGTGTCTTACAATGACCGATGCTGACATCTTCTAAGCCCTCTCATCCAGGAGGAGATGCCAAAGGTAATCAGTCCCAGGAGCTATCAGCATTATCTCCTTGTGTCCAACAGTCCTTGCACAAACAACCCACACTTTTGTTGTCTTCACCCAGTTTCAGAATGTTTTCTGGGAAACTCAAGGCTGAGTTAGTCTGGCGACCTCAGGCTGGATGCTGGTAGAAGCTGTGTCTCCCACTGGGAAGTTTCTGTCTGGGTTTGGGAGCAACTCCTCCATGAACTCCAGAACAGAGCTGTACCAGTGTTGCTGGGATGGTGGTTCCAGCACCCACGCCAAATGAGGTTAGAAGATGGCGTAGTTTATAGAGAAAAGGCGACATGCGCACTCTGATCTGGAGCTGACTCCCTATGAGAGTCACTGGAACCTGGAGAAAGTGATACCAGTATCCACATTTCTAAATTGGGTCAGCAGTAGCAGCAGCTGGGGGAGAAGACAAGACAAAGAGTGCTTTCGCTCCCGGCTGGCCTATAGAAATTTAATAATTTAAAGAAAGCTCTAGCCACATTTTAGCAGCTGGTCAACTTTTCTGCGTGTAGCAGAATTCCTGGCCTTTGTTTTGTACTGGAGACACAGTTTATTTTCAGGCCCATCAGGATTACCAGGTAATTCAGAAAGTTGTCTTGCCCGCCAAAGACAGGCAGCCTCAACCTGTCATCTTATGGCCCAGAAAGCCTCCCTCGCTGCTCTAGCATGAAGGACCATCTGTCTTTCTTTGAGGGTGATGGGAAAGGTCGTGAGACAGTCAGGGCTGTTTGAAGAAATGCACACTTCCTTGCACAAAGCTTATTGCAATAGCCGAAGCTTAGCTCCATGGCCTTAATGACTCTGGCCAAGAAAGCTTCAGTTCAAAAAGCTCACTCCCTTAAGTACTAAGTGTTCATTAAAAATCCCGTTTGTCAGGTGATACCAACCCTAGTTGTCCCTGATTGAAACAAAAGTTCCTTTGTGGCCATTAGCACCTGGGAATAGAACTGTGGAGCAATGTCGAGGATGGAAGGCAGCCAGTGGGGCCTTCATAGCTTTTGCTGGGAAAGTGTCGGTCACTGATAAATGAGCCCAGTGTAGCACAAGAAGAGACTGCCGCCATCCTCTTGTCCCTTGGTAGATTCAAGAATGATGGGACTGGTGCTTCCCCTTAAGGATCATAAACTTCTCCAGTGGCGAAAGAGGCCTGAGTAGGATGCTGAGCTATAGAATTTGTGGTGAGTGCAAAAGTTATGACAGCTGCTGAGGGCTTCCGTGAGCTGGAGGAGAGTATCAAATAAACACAGGGCCTTGAAAACCAAAGAGAAAATGTTATTGGAACCTCCTGGGCTGCTTTCTTTTGCAGAGGGAAGAGCTTGTGAGTTTGTCTCTTCTTTCCTGGCTGCTCTTATGGCCCACAGACAGGCGAAGTGCACAGCTGAGCGCTTCTGATTCCTCCGAGATGTCTCTGCAGAAGAAAAGATCAGCATTTGGGTGGAGCTGAGGTACAGAAGTTTCACGTGGACATACAAGTCATGACCCTTGCGTTCTGATCATCATAGTATCCAGCCTGTGGGACTGGTTGGCACACTCTTTAATCACACTGGTTCTTCAACTACAGTTGCACAGCATGTGTGTGCAAGCTCGTACTGCAGGCAACATCAGGGATGGGTTCCTGTAGGGGATGATGACTCTTTGTTCATCCCTTTTTCCCTCCTGAGATGCCCAACAGTGAAAGCAGGTGACGAGGCTGTAAACCTCCAACTCTGTCCATTTCTTGCGGGACAGGAGGACTGAGGGGAGGTAGAGATCGCTCTCCTTCCTAAGTGGTGGGGAACAGAGCTGGAGTCCAGCCCTGGAGTGGAAAGTTTGTGAATAAGGAGACTCTGCCTGCATCTGTACTGTATTAGTCAAGTTTTCCCAAACAGTCTCCTCAAGCCCTAGTTTGCCGTCCGCTTGTTTCTATGCCTACATTTTCAGAGACTCACAAATCGATATTCAGTGACTTATTTAAGATAAAATGTCTTTCTTGGCTTCTTATGATTAAGGTCTGGTTTGAAAATGTAGTGGGACTAATTAAGCATTTATGAGGGGAGGAGAATGCTTCTGACAGCCTTCTTGGAAGATTGGGTCTGCGTGAAGCCTGGCAGAGCAAGGTGGGGGGAGCTGCGGGCTGGGAGCCAGGGGCAGCCCCAGCCCCACGTCCTGCACTGGTGCCATGAAATCTGCTGCAGGTGCCGAGGTGCTCAGAGCCCTTGCTAAGCCCTGGTTTCCACCCTCAGTCCAGCCCTGCATGGTGGGAAGGTGGACCAGGAAGGTCCCTGAGGCTACCCCAACAGTGGATGCTTGCACTGGCTCCTTAAATGCGATCTGACGCTCACCCCATTTCCAGGGGCTTGTCTGTAACAAGAAGAGATGCATAGAAGGAGAGATCGCAGGCCCTCATGGCTGGCTCCGAAGAGGTAAGATTCTCCTGCCAGAATCTCAGGCCAGAAGGGACATCACTAATCTCAAGGAGCATGACAATTCTCCCATTTTGAAAATCTCATTCTATAACCATTGTACAACACACACCACCTAGAAGGCCAAGCAGAAGCGTTTTTTGAGTGTGTGTGTATGAGTGTGTGTGTTTGTATAGAATAATGGGACAAGTGTGTTTGAAGCAAGGGGGAATATTTTGAGATGAATTAATAGCAATGTGTATTTTCCTGTAAAATTTGTCTTTTCCTGCAAATGTGTCTTTTCCTGCAAAAGGACAGTGAGAGATGAGGACACAGGTAAAAGAGAGGCTTTTAGACCACTGTGAGGACTTGAGATTCTGAGCAGAGGAACAGTACATCCTCATGCCCATTTTGAAGAATCACTGGATTCTCTGTGGGGAATAGATTATACAAAGACTTGTTACTAGTTATGAGTAATGAGTAATGAGTTATGAGTAATCTAGGCAAAAAATGATTGAAAAATGATCTTGCGCATGTAGATCCATGCAGTATATGCATAATATATATCATGTTTCAGTTCCTACCTTTACCAGACTGGTGGCAGTGGAAGTGATGAGGAATGGCTGGATTCGGGGTACATCTGAAGCTAGAGTCAATGGAGGGGCTGGAAGGTAGGCTGAGAGAGAAAGGAGTCAGAGTTACCCTAAAGCTTTTTGGTCTGAACAACTGGAAGGGTGGTGCTCCCACCAAAGGAGTGGCTGAAAGCTATGGATAGACAAAATCTGGGGAGGAAGGTGGGGTTGGTTTTGGATGTGTTGGAGCTGAGCTGTCTGTTAGAGCTTTGAGTGGAGGTGGAGAATGCAATAGGAATACACGCCAAAGCGGGGAGCCGGGACCTTTGCAGGCATATAGATGGCATTTGGTACCTCATTTAAGACTCTGGTAAAGATAAACAAATGTACTCACTTTAACAGACTTCTTTATTCTGTATTTTTCATTGTGAGCTTTTTGGCATTCAAATGCACCTTCTTTTTTGGAATAAAATTGAGATTAGATGGTGGACCTTTCTACATATTCATTGTGCAAAATAAACAATCAGTGCACTTCCCTGTGTCCACACAAAGAGCAACGAAACTTCTAACAGTGAAGTGTGACACACACAGCAATGAACGCAGTCTAAGTGTGTACATCTCAGCGAGCTGTCACCAGTGGAGCACCTCCGGGCTCCACTGCTCAGCTCAGCAAGGATGACATTGTCTCCTGGAAACTCTCCTCATGTTTGCCTTTGGTCACCTTGCAGCTTCTCCCCAAAGTGACATCGATCCTGGCTGCTCACAATACAGTTTACTTTTGCCTATTTTGACTTTATTTGAATGGAATATCAAATATGCTTTCTTGTGTTATTTTGCTGAAGTGCTTGTGGGATTCATCCATGTGGTGGTGTGGAGAATAACTGGTTCTTTTTTTTAAAATCACTCTATGATACTCTGCTGTATGAATATAGTGCACATATTTAATATGTCCATTTTATGGTTGATGATTCTTCAGGTTTTTTCTGGTTTGGGCCATTGTGAAAAGTACTTAATAGTGCATTCATTTTTTATTTTATGGAAAAAAAGTAAAACAAAATTTCTTAACAAAATAACAGTTAATACATTGTATTTTTAAAAATAATTTTTAAAATGTTTGTTGAAAAGCAATTATATTTCCACTTCATGGTAACAAACAAAAACAAAACATATCGGTTACCAGAGTATTAAAATATAAAATAGTGATAAATCTCACCACAGAATTTACAAGACCTATATACAGAAGGCTAGAAAACATGACAGAGAAATTAAAAAATTTCAAGAAACATTTTAAGGTGAAACACTTGAAGATAACAATTTTCTATGAAAATCCAGAAGACTCGAAATCATTTTCCTTTTCAAAATTGTTTTAATGGTTTCAAGTCTTTTGGATTTACATTGTGTATTGTTGTCTTTAAATTAGTTACTCAGAGTACAAGACATGGGCATAAAAAACCCTCCAATGGATATTAGCACAAACCTTCCTTTTCAATGAACTAAGAGACACTAGCAGTATAACTAATTTGCATTTAATAGTGCATTTTTTTTTTGCCTGTGGGTACTGGGGGTCGACGTCAGGACCTCGCGTGCCAGCAGACGCCTGTGCTGCTGAGCGATATCACCAGCCCCCTTTTTTTTTTTTTTTTTTTTTTTTTGTGGGTATCGGGGGTCGACCTCAGGACCTCACGCGCCAGCAGGCGCCCGTGCCGCTGAGCGATATCACCGGCCCCTTTTTCATATGTGGGATCCGGGAGTCGAACTCGGGCCCTCGCGCTTGCCGGGCAGGCGCTTAAGCCGCTGAGCCATCTCACCGGCCCACCAGCCCCTTTTTTGCATGAGGGTATCAGGAGTCGAACTCAGGGCCTCGCGCTTGCCAGGCAGGCGCTTATGCCACTGAGCTATCTCACCGGCCCAACAGTGCATTCTTGAGAGTACATTTTTTGTGCAGTCTTAAGTACTTAAAAGTACTTAATAGTGCATTGTTGTACACTCTTTTGGTGCATATGTGCATACACATCTCTAGGAGCCCAACAAGGCCAGGGACTGCGCCTGCATTCACCTTTAGACCCTGGCCATTTCCAGAGGGGCTGTATCAGTTTACACTCTCATCAAAAATATTTGAGGGTCCTATGACTGTCAGCACTTGGTATTTGGCTTAGTCACTTTCTTTGTTGCTGAGACACAATACCTGACACCTGTACCTTAAAGGAGGAGAGGTTTGTAGAGTATTCACTTCATGGTTGGCTGGCTCCACGGTGGAAACAGCATGGTGGAAGGATCTGGCGGAGGGCAGCTACTCATGTCATGGTGGCCAGGAAGCTCAAAGTGAAGGGAGAGGCTGGAGAGGGAGATATATCCTTCCGGGTCATGCCCCCTGTGACTCACCTTTCCCAACCAGGCCCCACCTCCTGACAGCATATTTAGCTATAAACTTATCAGCGGAGTAACCCTTTGAGGAATAGAGCACCTCCATGATGCAGTCACCTCCCAAAAGCCCAACCTCTGAACACATGAGCCTTTTGGGGACATGTAGATCCTAACCATAAGAAATACTGCCTTTTTCATTTCAGCCACTCTTGTGTTTATGGAGTAGTAGCTCATTGCTGTTTCCATTTGCATTGCCTTAAAGACTCATGACTGTGACCATCTTTTTGAAACTGGTCATTTAGATATCTTCTTTTGTGAAATTTTTGCTCAAAGATTTAATTTGAGTCTAAATTCTGTAAAATGAATTGAGTCTGAGTACAAAAAAGAAAAAGATTTTTAAACCATCTTTTCTTGTGGGCATTTATATGTAATATGGATAACAATCTTTGGGCCAGGTATATGGCAGATTTGTCCTTCCACTCTGTGGCTTGCCTTTCTACCCTCTGAAATTTTTGATGAGCTGAAATTTCTAATTTAATGTAATTCAGAATATTAATATTTTCCTTTATGAATAGTGCTTTTTGTATCCTATTTGAGAAGTCTTGTGTACCCTACCTATTCTACCATATTATCGTTTAGAAGCTTTATTATTTTATCTTTTATATTTGGACCTAAAATAAGCCAGAAACTGATGTTTATGTATGGTGTGAGTTAGGGATCATTATTCTTCCATTTCCGTATGAATATTCTTTTGCCCAAGAGGCACTTATTCAAAAGGGCATTCTTTCCCCATGATCTGATATGCTCACTGTCATGAATCAAGTGTTCATCCATGTGTGCTCTGTTGTAGAGTCACTATTCTGTCCTATTGGTCCATTTGTCTATCGTTGTACTCACACCACACTTTTAATTGTAGAGGTGTGTGTGTCTTGTGATCTAACAGCGTGAGTCCGCTAACCTTGTTCAGAATCTAACTGGTGAGGTTGATGTGCTAGGCAAGTATAAGTTACAGTGCAAAGGGTGCACAGACAACATCTGGAATGGCACTAGCTAACTTTCCCACATGGTTATCATGTCTCAGAACCAAACCAAGCCCTCCGTATGCACCATCATTCTTTGATTTCCTTAGCCAAGGATGGCTGATATCAGGAAGGACTGGTTAGAGTTAGACAGTCCTGACTTTTTTTTAGAACTCCTCATTTCCATAATACATTTAAGAATCCATTTATTAATGTTCCCAATGAAATCCTGATGTAACGTTATTGGGATTTTGTTCATTCTGGTTGATTTGAGGATAGTGGGTATCTTTTCAGTATTGAGCCTTTTAGTGTAGGGACCAGACAGTGTTTTCTGTAAGCATGCTATAGTTTGGATCTTAAATGTTCCCCAAGGGTCCATATGTCAGAGGCTTAGTCCTCAGGGTGGCACTGTTGGGAGCTTATGGACCCTTTAGGAGGGGTGGCCCAGTAGGAGGTCCTTAGATCATCAGAAACATGCCTTTGAAGGGGCTGTGGGACCCCAGTGTCTCCCTCTTCTTCTCTTTACTTTCTGGCTGATGAGGTGAGCAGTTTTGCTTGGACACACACACCTGCCATGATATGTGGCCCTGCCATGGCCCAAGCTCTAGGGAGGGACTAGAACCTCTGAAACTGACAGCCAAAATGACCCTTTCCTCTTTATAAGTCAGTTAGCACAGGTATTTTGTCATAGTGCCAGAAGGCTAACACAGGTCCTCTTAGTAAATATTTTAGGCTCCTCAGGTCAGTGTCTGCCACAGCTACTCATCGCTGTCATTGTGGCTTAAGACCAGAAAAAGACAATATGCGAGCGGATGAGTGTGATTATGTTCCAATAAAACTTTATTTACCAAAAGGGGCAATGCTGTGTACTATCATTTGCTGACCCCAGTTTGAATCTATGAGTATCCTTCTTGTAATCTTTCTGTTCCATAAAATCCAGAAGTCTGGGACTCATATCCTGTTATCTTCCATCATACTTAGTAATCTTCTTCTCGTACTTCTCATGTAATTCAGAGTAACAATATTTTCCTTTATGAATATACTTTTGTATCCTGTTTGAGAAGTCTTGTGTACCCTGTCAGAAAGATATTCTACCATATTATTATTTAGCAGCTTTATTGTTTTACCTTTTATATATATATTTATATTATACAGCCTGGCACTGTAGTTAATTTCCTTTTAACTGGAGTCTCTTTGCAGTCCATGTTATCCAAGGATGGCTAGTACCAGAAAAGGTCACCCAAACTCAGAGTGCCCTGACTATTCTGGCCGCTTAGCATTCGCAACCAGGAAATTTTTTTTTTTTTTAATATTTTCCCCACTCTTTTCCCTTGGTGCTTTATGCAGGGTCTGGTACATAGAGAGGTGCAATAATT
The DNA here is from genome assembly GCA_028451465.1 of Erethizon dorsatum. Taxonomy (NCBI): domain Eukaryota; kingdom Metazoa; phylum Chordata; class Mammalia; order Rodentia; family Erethizontidae; genus Erethizon; species Erethizon dorsatum. The sequence goes on along the minus strand of CM051827.1, from coordinate 125,301,298 downwards.
CCCTTGGGTCAGAATCTGATGCTGGAAAGAACTGAGAAAGGAGGAGCTTGGCTACTAACCCCTTGGGGGTCTGGGGTCTGGCTTCCCTGCCTTTTTTGTGCTAATTTGGAAAATCCCATGGCCACCCCTTGGCTCTGCCCCTTTATGGATCTTTAGTCTACACCCCTGTGTCCTTCCAGGGAATTCTAGATCCTTTTGACATACAAGAAGAACATGTACATAAGAGGCTTTGGGCCATGGAGAGCCAGACCTGTGTGCATTACCTCCTGGGTCCCACCTGGCACTCAGGCAAGCTCAGAGTGAATGACAGGAGGAGGGGGTGCTGCTCATTCTGTTTCCTGCTGCAGATCCCTTGCTGGCATCTCTTGCGATCACATTTCTCCCAGAGCTGGTGCCCTCGGCCCCTGCTTCCCAGGGCAGGGTTTGTTTGGGGCTGGTGCGAGCTGTGCTGAGTGTTTGCTTGGGCTGCCCTGAGAGGGATGGCAGAGGAGCACGGCTGAGCACAGCCTGGGGTCACCTCTTCTGGATTTCCATACCCAGTAGTCGGTCACCTTGGGAAGAGGTGACTCAGCAAGGCACAGATAGGGAAGCTGAGGGGCTGTTTGGGGCAGCTGGCCTGAGGACACTGTGTCCGGCCTGAGCTGGCTTTCCATCTTCTAGCGTCAGCAACAGGCCCACGTGCCAGGACTTCCTGGCTCGAGTCAGGACTCTGCTCCCTCGGGATGTTGTAATGCACTTCAGGGTGCACTTGTGCGAGCTGTCCATCTTATTTCGGTACTTTAGTGCCTGTAACATCAGCCTGCACATGGTAGGTGTGTGTACAAGGATTTGGAATCCAGCTGGTGCGATTGCTGGGCTGGCCAGGGGGAACCTCAGAGGTACAGCTCGGGAGGCGAACGGAGCAGCTGGGGTGGCCACAGCTAACTGCCTTGGTGCTCTGCTCCTCCAGCTCACGCTAAGCCCTTACGATGACTGACTCAGCTCTGCTTTGCGACCCTTGAGCCCCAAAGATGGCCGGGACTGGAAAAGGCCAGAAAAGTAAATCCATGTAAATGAGGACTCAAATTGCAAAGGGAATAATGGGAGTGGGGTTCATAAGGCTGAGGATTTTAGTGTTAAAATTGCAGTTAAAATTTTTATGGTTTTTTTTTTTTCACCACTGGGATTAAACCCAGGGAGGGCTGAACCCATACATTTTTTTTTTTTTTTTTGAAACAGAGTCTTGCTGAGTTGCCCAGGCTGGCAAACTTGTGTGACCCTCCTGACTCAGCCTCTTAAATATCTGGAATTACACACATGCATCACCATGCCTGGCTTGAGTTATTTTTTAATGTAACAAAATTTAAGCTGGGGAGAGGAGAGAGTATGATGGGGACTTCAACTTCAGTGATATTTTCTTTTATTATAAAAACAAAAAAATACGGCAAATATGACAAAGTGATCACATTTTAATTCTGGGTGATATTGCTTTTTGTAAAAAAATAGCTTTATTGAGATTTAATTCATGTACTATATAATTCACCCATTTAAAGTTCAATGTTTTAGTATATTCACAGGTATGTGCAACCACTCCGGCCCTAGGCTACCCCTAACCTTCTCTCTGTCTGTATCTATTTGTGCATCCTAGACTTTTCATATCAATGAAGCCGTAGCCGATGTGGTCCTTTGGTATCTGGCTCCTAATTTAGCCCAATGTTTTCAAGATTCACTCATGCCGTTAACTAAATAAGTGCTTCGCTTCTTTTTATGGCTCGTTTAGTTCTCCACACCTTTCTGTAGTTCAGAAAATTTTTCCACCCGGTGAGGTGACGCACTGGGGTTATGCTGAAGGGATATTCTTGTCTGTGAGAGCTCAGTCTGGCAGCAAAGGAGGAAGGGAGGGGACGGTAGTGTTCAGGCTTCCCTTGAGTGTTTGGGAAGCCACAAAGGAGACGGACACTTGCGGAGGATTTGGAAGCACAGGGAGTACCTGGAAGGAGGTGCTGCACGCAGATGGGGCAGCAGAGAAGGTCAAAGTGGGCAGTGCGCAAGCAGGAAGCAGGAGGAAGTAAGATCGGGGAAGTACTGGGGAGAGGGCTTGGGGGGGGTCACTGGGCAGTCTGTTGAAAGGAATGTGGCTTTTCCTCTGGGTGAAATGGGAAGCTGTGGGAAAGCTTTGAAGAAATGCCTTTACTGGTGTACAAGTTCGAGGACTCTGGTGGCTGCTGGTTTGACAATGGACCTTAGAAGCCAGAGAACAGAGGACAGGAGTCCTTTGGAAAGAGGGGATGTGACTATGACTTGGGCTTGGGCATAGGAAGATGTGACCAGACTCAGCTATATCTCGAAAGTTGTGTTCACAGAATTTGCTGATGGACTGCGTGTCGGGGAGTGAGAAACAGAACAGGACAAGGTGGTGCCTGTCTGCCGTCTCAGCGTTCTGGCAGGCTGAGGCAGGATTGCAAATTTGAGACCAGTGTGGAGAATTTAGGGACTTAGTGAAGCCCTATCTCAAAATAAAATGGGATGTAGCTCAGTACAAAGGCCTGGAAGATCCTTGATTTGCTTTCTACAATGTCCTTTTGCTTTCTTCATTGTTTTCATATCAGAGAGTCTAGTTCTGACCCAGCCTCCGATGTTCTTCAGTTTTGTTGGCTGCATTCTCTGTGCATAAGTCATTTCTCCCCAGGAAACTTCCACCCCAACTGAGGGGCCCCACTCTGCCACTCTGATGGCTCCTCATGCCTCCCTGTGACCTGAGGGTTACTGCCCAGCATGGGCCAAGCAGGGCAGGAACGCAGCAGTCCAGCTGACCAGGATCGCGGTGGAGAACCCAGCACCTCTCCACCCCTACCCAGAGGATAGGGTGCTCACTGTGAGTTTGTGGCATCCCCACCCCTGTGACTGGGAGGTGCTTTCCTTTTTCACCCTGAAATTTTCTAATTCGATGTTAGGACAAGAATAAAGCAACGCGCCACCCCAACTTATGTTGCCCGGTCTCCTGGGAACTTTCTTCTCCATTTCCCTATTTACAAGCCCCCCTTGGGTGACGGTGTGTGCACACAAGGGAAGTGACATTGGGAACTGACTGATTAAAGTGTCCCTGACCTGTTATTAATGAGTAAAGATAAACAAGCACTGGAAATGAGGGAAGGAGATTTATATTTGTTTTAAGAGCTCAAAAATCTCCCAGGAACTTCCGTGCATGACTGTAGTAAATGGCCATAAATTTTCTCAAGCACAAATCAGTATCTTATGGTGATGAAATGCTGGCTAGAGTGGCAGAGTAGTATATTTAACGTTGAAGTTTTTCCAAGTTGGGGCTTTAGAGGGAATAGTGAGAGAGAGAAAGAATATTCATCATCTAAAGTTTTCACTTCCTTCCCAAGGTTAATATTGCTGTTGTGCATAAAGGGAAAAAAACTGCAAAAATATCCATCTTAAATATACATTTGTCTTAAAGTGGCTACAAGTAAAGCCTGTGCCACTTCGCCATTTTTTTCTACAAACACTCTCCTGCAGGATCTGTCACTTAAGTGGGGCCGCTGTTCTGATAAAGAGAAGCCCTATTTTCAGTGTCTTCAAGGGGACCCTTGTTTCTGAGTGACCTGATTTCATCCAGGCTTTCCGGGAGCCTTTGGAAACCCCGCATGAAGGCTCCTGAGTGTTGTTACGAGAAGCGTGATGTCAGGCTGCCTGTGGTAAGAGGCCAGGTGCCTTCCCCTGGATGAATCCAGCCCTGGTACGAGCGCAGAAGGAAGGCAACAGTCACACTGGCTCCTCGCTGCAGGCCTGGTGACCTTCTGTATGGGACACAGCTGAGTGCAATGGGGCATTGCCGCGTCCTGTGCAGCTCTGAGTTCCCAGGGGGAAGGACGGCGAGAGGATGGAGAAATAAAGAAGAGACAAAAAGCTGAGGTCAGGTGAGCCCTCTCTCCTGATGGGAGGAAAGGAACTGCTCAACCAAAGCAGTGCGTTTATTTATACATTTAGCAAGTTGGTGTCACATGACACCCCTTTTCCTAGCAACCCATTGCTTGGATTGCCTTGGGACTAGGTGTTCTCTGGGCTGGAGCAACTTGTTTAAGTAGCCCACCTTGGCCGGTGGCTCTTTGTTGCTTCTTTGTTTTCTGGCTGGCCTTGCCTTGCCCCACAGGTGTGATCAATTTCCAGCTTCAGCCGCTCCCCACAGGGCATCATGGAGGGGACTGCAGAGGGGGCTGGGAGCTGTTTTCAGAACCCTCAGGGTGGGTGGGAGGAAGCCCTCTGTGTGGTGCTGCACATCAGAAGCCGCTAGGAGCAGCAGTGCTGGTTAGGGGGTGGGGGGCGAAGGGTCCCGACTTAGCTCTGGACCGAGCTGTGTCAAAGTCCAATGTTGCTGTCTCCTTCTTCTGTTCAGGGGCTCTTGGCTGAGTGTCTGCTTGTGGCCACAGGGACTCCAGCATGGGTTACAGAGTGGTCACAGAATAGAGAAGGTTCCTGCCAGTACAGGGCTCACATCTCGACGGGGAAACCAAAATTAAAACCATCTTCAGATACTGAGAAGGTCGCATTGCAACGGCAAGCAGAAACACCGAAACAACACCCAGGATTTGGAGGCAGATTTATTTGGGTCGACGGGCACTGATCAGGATCATTCCCAGAATATCAGGCCCTGATCTCTGGTGGTCTAGGGCTTATATGGGATAAGCAAGCAGGAAGTACAGAGGCAGAATGGCTTGTCAGCTGGGGACTGGTTTGTACAATGCGCATCACAGTGACCAGCCGTGCATCACAGTGACCAGCTGTGCATCACAGTGACCAGCTGTTTCTGAGAGACAGAAGCAACCAGAACTGGAACAGGAACTATTCCCTGGGCAACTAAGAAATTGAAGTATACTGGCTGGGGGGGCATTTTCTGTTACAGCATAGCAATTGAAACAGAGGAAACTGGGTGTGAGGGGTGGAAGGGGTGACTCTGGACAGGGTGCTCAGAGGCTCCTGCGTGAAGGAGGGAGCCAGTCACATGACAGTGGAGGGAAGGGCATCCCAGACAGGGACAGAGCACACACAAGGGCACTGTGGTGGACACAAGCCCAGTGCATGCACCACGGGCAGAAAGGAGGGTCGAGTCTGTGACCGAGCTTGGTCCAACATGGTTCTGTCTGATTTCAGAGGTCAACTTCTTAACCACAGCGCTGAGCTGCACACCTTGGAGGAAGCAGAGGGGGTGTTCACAGGAAGCGGGGAGAGGTTTCATGGCTCAGGCTGCAGGGAGCTCCGACTCCACGAACCAGCAGCCTGTGGCCCTAAACAGGTGTGACATCTGGGCTTCTTGCTAAAGGGCTTCTCCGTATTATTGGTCAACGTGCTGGAGATCCCCTTGTGTGACCTCCACACACAAGGATGTGTCCAGGATGATGACGATGACACCAGCGATGACAAACGCATCATGATAGCCTTCTCGGGATGTGGTCTGCACCAGGCACATCAGGTACCACGTCCCTGAATCCTTAGAGTCGGGAACTCTCTCTTCCACTGAGTCTAATGACACTGGAGCTTAGAACGGGTCAGTGACTCGTCCAGGGTCACACAAATTCAGCACTGCTTCTAGACCTTGCTTGTCCTAGTTTTCTGACCTACAGACCAGGAGGAAATGAGGTGGGAGTGTTTAGAAACTCATCACATCCAGGACTCTCTTTGTCTGTTCTGTGTGTAACTGGCCTGATGAGAAAGAGAAGCATACTTCTTGTGCCGATTAAATATTTCACCCGACAAGGCTGCGCGTGGGGTGTGAGTGGGACTCGCGTGGGCATATTTGGGTGGAGGGTGGTGTTCAGGTGGGAGAGTTTTTTAAAGAGAGCTAGACATCCCCCTCTAATAAAACACGGTGATCTTGAATTTTTAAATGAATAGATGCCCCGGGATGGGAAAGTTGCGTTGGAGGAAATCTTCATTTTTCATATGATAATGAATTTTGTGGAAAGGGTCCTAGAAGAAGATGGTTTAGAATACGTTTTCTGTCCCCAAACCAGCTGTGAGTTGTAGACCTTCCTCCTCTTGGGAATTAACTTGTGGGTTAATTTGTAACACAGACTGGAAAAGCCAGGTGTGGGGCCGTGGAAGACGAGGGCCAGTTCAGCTCCAGCACTCCTTGTTTCTCATGGAGGTGGACGCTTGGGCACAGGAGTGGCATCTGGGCAGCACCTGCTAACATCTGTCTTGGCTGCAGATGTGGCGGGCGCAATCCTTGAGGGGTGAAGGTGACTCCCACAGGGCGCCTTTACCTCCGTGATTGTGCTGCCTCCCAGGGAAGAGATAGATTGTCCCCGCAGCCGGTGGCGCACTGCGGCTCCAGCCTGCAGCCATCCATCACCACAGCACCATCTTTATGGGCAGGATGACTTTGGTGACGCTCACATCAATGTCAGCCCGGGGCTGTGGTGTGGGCCAGTGCCGGCTGAAAGCCTGACGTCCAAGGGTGCTTTGAGTAGCTTCTAACAGTGATCTCCTCGGGGTTAATGCGAACACTGACAGAAACAAGATAAAACTCGGGGACCCATTGGGAAGAATCTAGGGAGCGCAGCCACAGAAGGACCAGCCTAGGATGGGGGCGGGAAGCACTTGTGTGTTCTGGGAGATGACCCAGTGCAGAGAAGGACAGGACTAAACTAATAGGTGACATTTATTAAGCACTGGCTGGGACCAGAGCTTGTGCCAAATCTTTTACTTGGACCATTTTCACTAAATCATCATAGCAACCCCTTGGCATAGTTGTCAGGTCCACTTGATGGGCGGGGAAGCTGAGGCACTGAGGTTTTCTCCGTGGGCTGCAGCCAGGATTTGAACTCAGGTAATCTTACTTTGGAGTCTGACTCTTAGCCATTGCCTCTGCTCCCCCCACCCTGTGCCTGACACCCCCCCACCCCTTGCTGTGCATCTCAGTGGAGCAGAGAGGGCCAGCCCGGTATGGTGGCACAAGCCTGTAATCCCAGCACTTGAGAGGCTGAGTCAGGAGGGTTGACGCAAGTTGGAGGCCAGCCTGGGCTCCATAGTGAGTTCAAGGCCAGCCTGAACTACATAGTGAGACCCTGTCTCAAAAAAAAAAAAAAAAAAAAAAAAATCAATGGAGCAGAGGGTCAGCCTTGCCCCTGCCCCTCCACTTGATGTTGGACTTGGTCCTACAACGTGAATTGGACCAAGAAATATTGATGGATGTGATTCAGGTGGAGGTGTGGTTTACTGTGGAGTCTCCTACCTGCTGTGAGAAGAACATGCCCAGGAAGCCACCTGTCCACAAAGTAGACCCAAGCCCATCTTGCAGCCAAACGAAGCCAAGTGGCATAGGGCAGCCCACCTCTAGATCCCCAGGGAGAAGGGCTTGCTTCTGTAGGCCATCGGGTTTGGGTGTCACCCAGCATGACTGCAGCAACTGCCGATACAATGGGATCTGTCAGGCCATTTTCTTTGCCTCCCTCCTTCCCCCTCTCTTGCCCCTTCTTTCATTGAATCACCGTGTGACAGCTGTTGTGCCAGTGTTGAGGGGAAGCATAGGGGTAGTCCTTGTCTCCATAGATCCTAGTCTTTGTGGGAGGAGTTTGTTGATGAACTAAATTACCATACTCGGGGCAAAAACAAAGCATGAATTACTTACTCACTCTGGGAGTTTGGAAAGAGTTTTATGAAGTGGTAACATTTGGCCTGGGTTTTGTAGGATTCATAGGAGTTTTCCAGAACTGATAATTCTAGAGCAACAGAAGTAGCAGATTTAATAGTCTCTGCATCCCTGATCATTAGGAGGTGCTGGATTGTAACTCCTGCGGATCTGCTCCAAGGCCTTGTAGGTTAGGTCCTGGGCTTTATAGCTTCAGTGTCTTTTTCCCCCTGCAGGAATTGTCTTGTTTGTATGGACTTGAATGAAGCAAGAAGCAACCCCCCAGGCAGTGAAACCCCATGGTCAGAGCATCTGTGTGCAGCAGAACCCTTGGTTTTCTGCTGATTAAATAATGAAGGGCCACCCACCTCCATTCATGCTGGAAGAATTCAGTGTTGCCAATTAATGTTAGTGAGCTGCAACATCTATAAAAATGACAGTTTCTATAGAATAAAAGCAGTCACCATATTTTTATTACATGATTCAGATGGTCTGAGCACATGGCTATGATTGGATTTGTAAACTGTAAACATAAACTGCTCCTCCTCCCTCCAAACAGCAGCGTGGCTGCTCTGGGGCGTTTTAATTGCCCTGCTCTGTAGTGCAGGAAGCCAGGCCTCTGCGAGCAGAGCAAATTGCTTCTTTGGGAGCTGCCAGTGTCTTTCAGCCAGGCGTGGTTATGTGCGCATGCATGCGTGTGTGTGCACGAATGGACGTGTGTCTTTCCTGAAAGGTGCTGAATTGAGGCTTAGCAGGCACAGGAGGCTTAAATCAGAAGCAGTCGTGCCTTGCACCCATGTCCTGTCTTCCCCTTTATCCAGACGTGTGAGAAGATAGTAAACACATGGACATCCCAATTATTGTTATCTGTGTGTACTTGGTCCCTGGCATCCTAACGTTAATTCTTACATAGGCTTCGACTGAGCTACTGCAGAGCCCAAACTAGACAGGGAATGTCTCACAACTATGTTTTCTGATTGGTAAATGTATTTATGTGAAACACCTTACAAAAGCACATAGTTTTAGTTTTACATTTAATAATTCATCTACACAAGCAAGAATAAGAGCATTAGCTTATTCGCCTTCATTTATATGTACTAGGCACAAGTTTCAGCACTTTAATCATGTTAAATGAATTCTCATGTCATCAGAGAAGGGATAGGCTGTATTTTTACCTCCATTGTATAGATGAGGACATGGAGGCCCAGAGAGGATTAGTTAGTTGGCCATAGTAACATAGCAGGGAAAGGGACTGAAAGCCAGGCAGTCTGGCTGAAGGCCTGAGCTCCCAATCCCAGCAATACACATTTGTTGATAGATATTTGATATCAGGCTATTCCAAGACCTGGGGAGGGTGATGCCATGTATGTCAGTTCACTGAATCAGTTACAGTTCACTAGAGGAATAGAATTAACATTTGACATAAAGGATTTACAAGGCAGGCTTGCAAAGGCCACCTGCAGAGTCAGGTGTGGAGAATGCAAAAGGGCTGTCTGGGCACTGGACAGCCACAGACTCCAGTCCAAAGTCAAAGGAAGGCCTGGAGCTCACTCTACAGTCCCGTGCAAATCTGTATTGGGAAGCCAAAGAGTCCGCACTGGAAGGCTGGAGATGGGTGTCCAAAGGTGATGGTAGAGACTGGAGCTCCTCTGAAGAAGCAGAAGTGAGACTTCCTCCTTCTTTCCCTTTTTATTCCCTCCAGGCTACAAGCCTATTGGTTGGTGCTACCCACACCCAGGTGGGTCTTCTGTCTTCCGTCAGTCATCCAGACACACACCGAACTGTGCTAAAGCAGTCTTTTAGGTGTTTCTTCTTCCAGTTGACACCATAGTTAAATCACATCTGCTTTCCATTACTGTAACAGAACACCTGAGGTAATTGACTTTAAAAGAGGAAAGGTTTATTTTGGTTCATAGTTTTTGGATGTTTCAAATAGTTGGCCCTATTGCTTTGGGACTGCAACAAGGCAGCACATCATGGCAGGAGGGCTGGCAGAGGAAACTGTTCATCTTATGGCAGCTGGGAGGAAGAAGGAGAAGAGAACAAGGCTGGGGTCCCAGTGTCCTCCCCAAGGCCACATCTCCAATGACCTAAATTCCTTCCATTAGGCCCCGCCTCTTAAACTATTCACTACCACCCAGTGGGGCCACAGGCTGGTGGCCAAGCATTCATGGTCTTTCGGGGACATTCACAGCCAAACTATAGCACTGTGCATACATTTTTGATCCTCTTTGAATCCTTTTCTTCCAACAGGTTGACTTGGTCATTTCTTTTTTTTAAAGATTAAATTAAATTAAATTTTTATTTTTTGGTCATTTCCTAAGTAATTCCCCCCAAAAAGCTATATTTTAAAAAATTACTGATACTTTTTTTAAAAAATGAACTCTTTATCTTGGCATAATTTTAGATTTACAGAAAGTTTCCAAAAATATAACAGACTTCTTGTAACCCCCTTTCCCTCCCCCCTCACCAACGTTAAAATCTCCTATTACTACAGCGTATTTGTCAAAACCAAGAAAATAGCCCTGTGTAATGCTATTAAGCTCACTGGAAGCTTTATTTACATGTTACCAATTTTCCCACCCATGTCACCTTTGTGTTTCAGGGCCCCATCTAGAACCTACATTGCATTTTTATTCCCCTTTTCTAAAAATACCCATCATACCTGGCAGGGTATGGTACACAACCAGCGCCCATTCGTTCACTGGATGACTTCACCGAACCTTGTTTTGTGCCTGGCACTGTGGGCAGAGCGATCCCAGGTCCTTCCCTCCCAGAGCCAACTTAGTGGTGTTTTGTGAATGATCATGTTCATGGCGAGGAGCGCGGGTAATCATTGGTGGACGCCTCCCTCTGTGTCAGGTGCTGTGCCCACAGGATTCACACAGTGACTCCAGGAGATGCTTGAACTCTGGAAAGGTGGAATAACTTTCCGAAAGACACATACTCGGTTAGTGGCAGATTAAGTCTGCCTCCAAGCTCAACACCTTTTACTGCTGTTTGAGTCTGAATGAATGACGGACGGATTTTTTAAAAAGGACTTTGGAGGGCCGGTGAGATGGCTCAGCGGCATAAGCGCCTGCCTGGCAAGCGCGAGGTCCTGAGTTCAACTCCCGGAACCCACATATGAAAAAAGGGCTGGTGATATTGCTCAGCGGCACGGGTGCCTGCTGGCGCGTGAGCTCCTGAGGTCGACCCCCAGTACCCACAAAAAAAAAAAAAAGGACTTTGGAGGCCAAAGATGTATTGGATGGCCAGGGAGAGCCAGTCTGAAGTCAAAAAAGAGGAAAACAAAATTACCAAGTGCGTCCTCCCTCTTTTGGATAAATGGAAATTACCTAGACCCATCCTTTCTGATGGCACAGGTGGCTTTTTCTCTGATAACTACTAGAGTTCGTGAGTGACAGATAACAAACACCAGTGAGCTAGCACCGGAATCACAGGACCAAAAGTTACAGCGGTGACCTCCCTGCCAGATCAGCTGCGAGGCAGCAGTGAGTGAGGCTGCACCGTCTGCCTCGGGTCTTCTGTGCACCTCCCCTGGGTGTGTGTGAGGAGCTGGGCCCTGGAGATGCTGCTCCCCGAGGAAGCTTCCAGAAAGGGCTGCCTAGAACAGGCCATGCGGGGATCTGCCCAAACCTGAGCTGCTGGCAAGTCATCACCTACAAATTCGGGGTTAACTGTGCTTTTGCCAAGTTCTATAATACGGCTCCTGTGCGTAGAATGGATACAGGTGGCTGACACACCGAGAAATCTTCCTGCTTCACTGCTTGGGAGGAGAGGCAGTCAGCAGATGACACGTTTGTTTTCTCTCTCTAAATCCTACTTCCTGTTCATCCGCCGCCCGGACTCCCACTGGCCTGTGAAGATAGGCAGTTTCATGTGACTGTGTCTCTCTCCTGCCTGCCTGCCTTCCTTCCTTTCCTTCTTTCCTCATCATCCTCATTCTCCTCCTCCTCTTTCTCCATCTCCTCTTCCTCTTTGTTCTCTCTCTCCCCTTGTGGAAATGTTTTCTGTCCTGTAAGACCCCATGTTGGAAGATGCCACTCTTGGCCCTGGGCTTCCAACCTTGCATCTGCTCCTCTTTCTCCGTGGATTGAGGTCACTCACCCGCCTCCTCTGAGTAACCCAGAGCTCCTTGAAGGTGGAACCTGGGTCCTGCTCATCATCCTAGTCCCCAACCCCAGCACAGGCTCCCCTTTGCCGGTGTTTGTGTTTCTACTTTGAGATGAAATGGAGCGGACTTACAGGTTGTATAACAGTCCTTCAGTGCTTTTACAGGCTAAGCATTCTACACATTGTCATTATGCTGTATTATTGTGTTTCACATATTCTGTTACATATTTCTGTTACTTAATCCTCACAGCAAGCTCAGTTATTTTAATTCTCATTTACTGATACAGAAAGTGAGGCTCGGAGGGACAGATGAGACTCATGCAAGGTGCCATGGCTGGGAAGGGGGGAGATGCGACCCAGACCCAGTCTGGAGCAAGCCGGTGTCCTTGGCTGCTGCCCTGGGCTGCTACCAGGCTATCGAAGAGAACTCTGTGTTTAGTGCAGGCGCTTTGCTCTTGGGCCAGTCACTGTATGGCTCGAAACTGTGGGCAAGAGGTGTGAAGAGGTTGGGGAGCCAAAGCACAGCTCTCCACCTCATGAATGTGGCCTCGAAGCTACATTTTTAGCAGAGAGTACCAGCTGCATCCCTGTGAGTCCTGAACACATGGGTAGATGCACCTTGAATTAAGAAAACTCATAAGGGTGCGAGAAATAGCTCAGCGGCATAAGTGCCTGCCTGGCAAGTGCGAGGTCCTGAGTTCGACTCCTGGTACCCACATAAAGGAAAAAAAAGGCCTGTGATATCACTCAGTGGCACAAGTGCCTGCTGGCAAGCGTGAGGTCCTGAGTTCGACTCCTGGTACCCACAAAAAAAAACAAACAAAACATGCTACTACAGCTGAGGGTGGTGGCGCAAGCCTGTAATCTCAGCCTTGGGAGGCTGAGGCAGGGGCATCACCCATGAATTTGAGGCCAGCCTGGGCTACAGAGTGAGACCCTATCTCAAAAACGAAAATGGCAACAACCAAAAAACAAACAAACAAAACCCAAACAATAAAAAAACGAGAAAAGTCAGGATATGAATATTCAAGTTTACAGCACGGGATAAATGGAAAATAAACATTGGAGCCGTGTTTGAATTTAATAGCTGACTATGCCACTATTGGCTGAAGGTTGGGGCCATTTCAAACCACTGAACCCATTCTCCCATCTGTAGAGTGGGGAATAATCACTTATACATCTTTCTCAATGTGATGAAGAGTAAAAAAGTTTATGTGTATAGAATCAGGTAAATTATTTGGTATGTGTTGTAGTCAGGGTTTGCAAGGGAATAGATTTAGTACAGGACACATAATTTATAGGATCATTTTATAATATTCACCCAAAAAGTCAAATGTAGAAGAGTGCGGGAGATCTGTCCATGCATTAGAGACGCAAACAATCCAGCTGAGGGCCTGGATCCCATGGCAATGTCCTGCACGAGTTCAGCTGAAGACCTAGAGCCCACAGCAATGTCCTCCACGAGTCCAGCTGGAGGCCTGGAGCCCACGACAATGTCTCATGCAAGTCTGTACCAAGGATCTGCACTGGGAAGGCCCAAAGGTCAATGGCGGAAGCTAGAAAGTCTGCACCAGCGGGATGAAGGATCTGTGACAGCAGCTGAGGGACCTGCACTGGAGCCAGGAAGCAACGCTCAAGGTAAGGACCAGAGCTCCCCCAAAGAGAACCGCAGCCATCCTCAGTGACAGCGAGGACCTGAGCTCCTCTAATGATGAGAACAGCTGAGTTCATATCAAGCAAACTAGTGTGACAAGCTTCTCTAGGAGAATCAACAGCGCACCATCTTCCCCTCCGGTTCTTTTATGCTGTTGGCAACAACCCTCAGATGGGTGGGCCTTCCACACCCAGCACCATGCTGGTCAGTTCAGCTGGGTGTTAGAAGCTGACCAGTAGTTAATCCACCACAGTATGTGTCATCAGAACACTAGAATATATAAAGTGTGATAATCAGGTGAATGTTTAAATTAAAAAAAATTTATTACTGTAAAAGTGACATTGCTATTAATGCTTCTCCACATTCCCCCTCCACACACACTCTTTGAACGCACTCATTCCGGTGTTGTCGCCACTTTCTGAAGCAGTTCTGGAGTCCTCTTTGGTATCTTACAAGGAATGCTGCTGCTGAGTGCCATTCAATGGAGAGGCAGGCTCAGAAAAGCAAACACGCCTTATTCACTGGATCTGGCACTGTGCAACTTCTAGTTCTTCCCCAAGTCTCAATGACAGTGAAAGATGAACGTTTTGGATCAGTCCAGGACATTGAGGCAGCCACAGCTGTGCAACCGAAGATACCCATGAAAGAAGACTTCCAGACCTGCTTCAGAAAGGGCAAACACACTGGGATAAGTGTGTTTAAAATGAGGCAGAGTATTCTGAGGGGGGATTAATAGCAATGTGTCTTTTACTATAATGGATTTTTAAAATTTAAGGATTCACTCTGTTTTTATCATACCTTGTATAGTATTTACAGAATTTGACCTATACTGGAATATGTCATTTCCTACATACACACTTACATACATACATTTTCTGATGATCTATATATATCAGAAAATGTATCAAAGATGTAGAAGCTATAAAAAATAATGGCCACTCTAGAATTAAAAGACACTGTGACTGAAATTAATGTATAGGCTAGACATAGCAGAAAAGATTAGTGAACTGAAAAAGTAATAGGAAAAATCACAGATAGTGGCTGTATGTAATTGGGGTAGAAAAGTGTTTTCAACTCAATCATTTGGGTTTATTTTTTCAACTTAGAGAATGAGTTGTTGCAAAGCTTTTAAAATGGGATTTATTTGAAATATCTAGTGAGCATGAATTTTATTAATACCTTAAAGTTCTGAAATGAATCTATGATATTAAGTAGGGAAAATCTTCAGTCATCTGCTACCATGGAGAAGAGGTGGAGCTCTTTTCTACCTGCTCACACACTCCTTCTAAACCTTCCTCCCTTTACCAGACTTCTCTTGAGCATCTCCTCTGTGCTGGAGACGAAGAGGAAAGAGCTCAGGGAGTGTGTGCTGCTCCTCTGCACATGGCCAGCCACACTATGGTTCCAGTTTAGGCCAGAACACCCCCTCTCTGCTCAGCTGTCACACCAGCAGCCCCGAACCTTGGGCAGTCAAGTCAGGAATAGTGATTTCTTGGCAAGTGGGGAAGTAAAGTAAATGGGATCTGTGGATTCTTTCCTGGGAAACATCCTCTCCTGGGGGCTCTGTGTTCTGCAGTGTTGGCAGCAAATGGATTTCGGAACTACCACAGCTGTGTCTCAGACTTTCTTTGTGGTCATAGAAGAAAAACGTGTTGTAGACAAATGTTCCCAGTGAGAAAAACTAGGAAAAACTGGCCTCAAATAAAAGCCAACCAACCAACCAACCAGCCATTACCCACACCACCACCACCACCATCACCAACCCTACCTGTGGGTTTCAGAACATCAAAGAGCTCCCACAGGAGCCACACCTTAGGGAGTGTGGGCACTGGAGGGAGGAGAGAAGCAAAGTGATTTTAGGCTGAGGTGCTACCGTGTCTTCGACTGTTCAGGCATTGGGTAATTGCAAGCTACCTGGAGCTGAGAGGTTAATAAGTGAAGCAAAAAAAGCAATTGTCAGAAGTCAGGGAAACAAAAGAGGAATTTTGAAAATCTGTGGTCTGGGCAACAAATACTGAAATCAGAGTCTGCCAAGGGAAACATTCCTGCTAATTCCAGTTAGTGTCCTGAAAATTTAGCAGGAAAAAAGAGCAGCCCTCAGAAAAGATGGAAACTTAAGTTTAAATTCCTTAATCCTCAACTGGATTTGAGGATTGCCGCATTGTACTTCAAAACAAAGCAAGCCTTTCTTTGCTTTGTTTGTTTGTTTTGTTTTGTTTTGTTTTCTGTTTTTTGAGATAGGGTCTCACTGTGTAGTGCAGGCTGGTCTTGAACTCACTTACTCTGCCAAAGCTGGCTTGGAACTCACAGCGATCCTCCTGTCTCAGACTCCCGAGTGCAGGGATTACAGGCGTGCGCCACCACACCCAGTTTAAAGCAAGCCTTTTTTGAGAAAAGACGTAATTCACCAGAGCTTCAAATTATCTCTCTACCTGTTTATACATGATATATGGCATTCAGTATAAAGTTCTAGGTATGCTGGGAAGCAGGACTAAATAAAAAAACTAAGACAAAGACTTGGAATTAGACATGATCTTAAAAATAACTATGATTAGTGTACTTAATAAAATAGAATAAAATATTAATATTTTATCAGAGAACTAGAATCTATAAAAAATTATATGATAATTCTGAAACTGAGAAATATATTAGCTGAAATTAATTCAATATACGGGCTTAGCAACAGATATTAGACACAACATGACAGCAAGGAAGATTAGCAACCTGGAAGGTAAGTAGGTAACATGCACACTGAAGCGTGAAGAGAGAAACTGATGGAAAATAAAGAAAAGAGTGTAAGAGGCACATGGGACATGGTAAAAAGATGTAACGTGTAACTGAAGTTCCAGGATGAGATAAAAGAGACAGTGGAGTAGAAGAAATACTTGATATTGGCCAGAGATACTGGCCAAGAATTTTCCAAAGTTGATGAACATCGTGAATCTACAGAAACAAGAAGTTTTATAACCCCCAGAGTGCGTAGAAGACCTCCAAAGGTGCATCACCATAAAACTTATGAAAACCAAAACCACATCCCAGGGACTAATGTGCTCATGAAAAGATTCTCAACATCATTAGCCCCTAGGGGAATGCAAATTAAAATCACAATGAGATCCTAGTTCACATTCACAAAAATGGCTGTGATAAATAAGACAGATGATAACAAATGTTGATAAGGACATGGAGAATCATGTCCAGCAAATGGCTTAGCCTCTCTGAAATAGTTTGATGCTTTCTCAAAAAGTCCTACAAATGGAACTATCATATGATCTATAAATTCCACTTCTAAATATCGAGAAGACAAATATCCACGCAAAGACTTTCATGCAGAAGTTGACAGCAGCGTTATTCACAACAACTCCAACATACAAACAACCTAAATGTCAAGCAGTCAGTAAGTTAATAGATAAAACGTGGCGCAGCGTGTAATGGACTGCGATTCTGCAATTAAAAATGAACTGCAGGTACCCGTCACATCATGGATAAACCTCAAACACTGTATGCTAAGTGAAAGAGACCGCACACTGTGATTCCATTTATATGGAGTGTTCAGAAAAAGGCAAATTTATAGGGACAGAAAGTAGATTAGTGGCTACCTGGGGCTGGGAAAGGGAAAGGAGATGCTCTGAAAATGGACATGAGGTATTTTATTGGGGGATGAAATGCCATAAAACTAACTTCTGGTGATGACTGCACCACTTTTCAAAATTTACTAAAAATCATTGGCATGTACACTTGAGGAAAGTGAATTTTGTGGTATGTAAAATATAACTCAATAAAGTCATTTGAGATATATGTAGCTTTAAAATATAGAACCACAATAGCATAGAGGCTGGTGAAGGTAAACGAAGTTAATGTTTTAAATTTTTCAATTTGGTCACAAAGTAGTAAAAGCAGTAATTTATATTAGAGTCTGATATGCAGGGTCCACCCCTTATCTTTATGGTAACCACTAACAGATGAGTGAAAAATATGTAACTAAAAAGCTAACAAGAAAGCAGGAAAAGATAGAATGAACATAATAAAATGAACAGAAAACAAATAGTAAGATGGTTGGCATAAACCCAGATATATCAATAATTACAGATACATCAATAATTATACATGCAACTAGACTAGATGTTCCTATTAACAGACAAAAGAAAGTCCAACACTATGCTCTTACGGAAACATATCTTAAATATAAGATTCAGAAATATTTATAGTCCAAGGATAGAAAAGGTTATTCCATGCAAATATGAACCAAAAGAAAGCTAGTGTCATTTTGCTAAGATAAAATAAACTTTAAGGCAAAAGACATTATTAGATTTAAGGAGAAAAAATTTTATAATCATAACATCAGGTTCAATGTACCCGAAAGATATAATATCTGAAATACACACATTAAAAAAACATATGCACCTACTAACATTGCCTCAAAATATATATAGCAATAAATGATAGAGTTAAGAATGGGTCCACGATCATAGCAGGAGATTTTAACATAGCTGTAACCCAGGATGACATTTTTAAACATTTTCCCTCAATGGTGTAGTCTATGAGTGCATGGGGGAGGAGCTAAGTTTAAGCCTCAGTCTTTGGTGGACTTTTATGGACGTGGCTGGTGGGTGGGGTGAAAGGGGATGTGGGTAGGAACCACAGTGCTGGTCCTAACAAGGGTCACTGAGGAGGGAAGAAGGCAGCGTCGTGGTCCACAGACATCAGCCGCAATGTCTCCTGCGTCTGCTTTGCTCACTTTCTTGGGGACTCCATTTCCTGACTCCTGAAGATTCAGCAGTGGGTCTTGGGCATTCCAAGAAAGACCTCTCTCCAGCAGCCAGAGGGGCCAGATGGCAGCCGTCAGACAATCTGGGCTCCCGAGTTCTCGGGAGTGTCACTCAGACAGATGAAATGCTCCTATTTTTAGATAAATCCTGAGTTAGCTTTTCTATATTCTTTCTCTGGTCAGCAATTTCTGGTGCTTCTCTATCAAGTGGTGCGTTCTTTGGGCTAACCTGAATTCTTCATGTCATGATTTAACTGCCCTTATTCTAATCTGCTTACCCCAGTCTTACTGATAGGAGAGGAGAAACCTCACAAAGCTGACCCCTAACGCAAGGTTTGTGTTTGGTCAATCACGAAATGCGTAATAGAGCAGCTAAGAGTTTCGATTTCGAAGCCTGGGCTCCAGAACAGGGTCCTCCTCAGTAGCTGTGTGACCTTGGGAAGGAGCAGTTTGGAGGACTTAGGAAGGACTGTGAATACCAAAGCTGCCAGAAGAGTGATTAATAGTATTAATTATCTTTTACTCACTGTAGAAAATTGGAAAATTCCGGGGAGTAAATCTAAGTTTAAAACCCCCTTGTGATGTCTCACACCTCTCCCCCCAATACCCAGGACAAACCCGGCCATCTCATGGGTTCTTAACACATGTGATGAATGACTGTTCCACAAGGGCCATGAGCTGCTGCCTCTGCCCTGGGGCACATGTCCAAGATCCTAAATGACTAAGGGTTTCCGTTCCGGAAGGTCAGAGAATACCTTAGGACCCGCCTTAATCCATTATCCTATTTGCTAAGGCTGTACCTGGTCCCTACTCAAAGGTAGCTCCTATTTTACAATTAGGTAATACATTGGCTTTCTGTGTTGCTGTAACAAATGACCCCAAATGCAGTGGTTTAAAAGAGAAACGAGCCAGGCACAGTGGTGCACGCGGGTGATCCCAGCATGCAGGGAGGCTGAGACAGGAGGATCGCAAGTTCCAGCCCAGCCTGGGCAATGTAGCGAGACCCTGTGTCAGCATTTTTAAAAAGGGCTGGAGAGCTAGCTCAGCACGAAGGCCCTGGGTTCAACCCCCCAGTGCCAGGTGCAGGGATCCCGCGTCGGGCTCAGGGTCTGCTGCTCGGTGCCCGTGGTTGCCAGGTCTCTCAACTGCTCCAGCTGGGTGACTGTGCCCTAGCCGCCTCCTACACCTCTGGGCCTCTGCCTGTGCCTAGATTCCACTTTTGGATGAAGACACCAGTCTGGTTGGAGGGGGACCCCCCCTGCATGACCTCATTTTCACTAAATCCCGTCTTTAACACCCCTGCTCCCCATACAGCCCCATTCTGAGGTGCTGGTTGTTAGGACTTCAACATGTGAATTTGAAATCATTTCAGACTGGAACAGGGGCCCTCCCAGATCTCCCCCACCTCAACAACCCCAAGTTAACTACTTCTGCACAGTGGTTTTCCCCATAAGGTGACTGTCACAGGTTCTGGGAACTAGGAGCAAATCTTGGGGTGTGGCCCTTCTTCAGCCGACTTCAGGTAGGTAGCAGAAAGGATGGGGGAGGGCATGGCAGGCTACTGAGCACCCCCAGCTTGGAGAGGGTGGGCGGTTGAAATGCTTCCTGCAGCCCAGAACCTCTCAGTGCTGAGATCCAGGACTTCTCTGCAGCCTTTGGCATCATGCACCCCTCGTGTTTTCCCTGGGAAACAATCTTTCCTTTTTCAGTGACACCACACAGTCCCCTGGTTTCCCTTCTGCATGAAAGCTTCTCAGAAGACTTTCTGGCCCCTGCTTAGCTGTTCTTTTCAGAAGCAGAGCTGTGACACAGTTCTGCGTATCCCCTTCCCACTGTACAGATGGGGACTTGCAGGCTTAGGGAACCAAGGGATTCACCCAGGGTTTCCCAGGTAGCAAGAGGCAAAATAGCAACTGCACTCAGGTTATGACTGAAATGTCCATGCCCCTCCAAGGAAAGCAGACCTGAAACCAAGGCTTTCTGAATCTAATCTGTTCTTTTTTCCAGCCAACATGTGGGTAAGGATGTCCTTTCCCCTCCTCCCACCCCGGAGGGAATAGCTGTCCCAGAAACGCAGCCACTCTCTAGATGTGTTTGCAGTAGCCTTGATTGTTTCGTTCAGGGACCGCACTCCATGATCACAATGCTCATTTGTTCCTGGCTGGTCGCAGACAGGCCCGCGAGCTCTTGGACATGAAGGTGCAACTTCAGGCAGGGGAGGGGAGGCAAGGGCCGCTGGCTCTGGAAACAATCTCTGGTTGATGGCTCGGGGCTGAAGCAAGGCAGCCTCTGACCATTGGGCGCGGTCCTCATCAAGCACACGGCCACCTCTGGGGGGCTTTCCGTGGGCATCTCTGGGTGGGGAGGCACTGTTGGGGGGATTTTCCATGTCTCTATATGGGGTTCCATAGCGGTGACCAGTGTAGCTCACACTGCTGAGCCCTTTCTCCATGCAGAGCAAGTGCTAAGCACACCCTGGCCTTTATCCCAAGCGGCACAGTTTCCTACGAGAATGGGCTATCATCGTGCCCATGCGATGGAGAAGGCATCCGGGTCACCAAGAAGGTGACTTGCCTGGGCTGATGCAGCTGGTGAGGGATGGAATCTAAACCCAGACAGGCCGGCCCCAAAGCCCCCATTCCCTACCTCCATCATTTGAGGTCAAAGATAACGGGGAGCTTCTGCTCAAAACACAGCCAAAGCTGAACATGGTCAGGCACCTTTGTAATCCCAGTACTCTGGGAGGCTGAGACAGGAGGATCACAAGTTCTAGTAACTTAGCAATTTAGTGAGCCTGTCCCAAAATAAAGAGGGCTGGGGATGTACCTAAGTGCAAAAACCATGAGTTCAATCTCCAGTGCTATAAAAAACAAAACAAAAAACCACAGCCAAGGCCCTGGGAGGGTTTCTGCCACAAGGTTCATTGTAGGCCTGGGTTGATGGGAAGAGGAACTTCCAGGCTAAGGAGGTTTTGAGCCGTGGGGGCAAGCAGGGCCCAATGGCTTACAGAGCCTTCTGCATCCCACCCTGTGGCTGGCGGGACCCTAGAGAGCGCCCCCTCCTGTCGCCTCTGCCTTTGCACCTGCCTGAGGGTAGTTGGGTTGTCTTCCTCCTGCCTCGCCCCTGCCCGTGGGCTGAGTTAGGGGCCCATGGCTGCACGATGCCACCATGGGTCCCTTATGCCTTCCCGAAGTCCCTGGCTGGGTCAGTGCCCTTCCAGGTCCCTCGCGTGCCATCCTACCTTGCTCCCTGGAGCACTGAGAGCTGTCACCGCACCTGTGTCTCCCATCAGACTGTGACGACCACGAGGGCAGGACTCTGCCTGTGTTTCCTTCCTGGACATCCCCAGCCTTCATCCCCTGCCTGCCGGGAGTTCATGTCCAGAATCTTTCTGAATGAATGAATGATTGCTGAATGGTTGGTTTCCTCAATAGACTGTCAGGAAGAGCGGTCCTAGCAGGAGGTGGGTGGAACATTCGATTGAGATGATCGGTTTTAGGAAAGATACAGCTTACAAAGGTGGGGCAGGATGGAAAGACACTGGTGGCATCTTGCGGGACAGCAGGAGGTGTTAGGACCTCAGACCAGAGAGGGAGGGGCTGGCTGGCAGGACCTGGCCCGAGAGAACAGAGGAGGCCACGCTCGGTCTCACCCGCTCTTCGGCCTCTGACCTGAGCACTGGCCCATGGCTGAGCCCACTGGGCAGCCAGACAACACGGGGACTTGGGTGGCTTTGAATCCTGGGACCAGGGTCTACCACTTGGCAGCCTTGACTTTCCCATCTGTGAAATGGGGGCGGTGGTTTATTAGGATGAAATGAGCCCAGTCATACATGCAAAGCACTTAGAACCAGGCCTGGCTTGCAGCTGAGCTCCACACTTCCTGGTGCTCTTGGGAGAGCTCCACGGTATGCCCGTTGACCCTACAAAATCATTACCAGCCCCCTCTTTACTCTGTAGGCGTCTGGCCTGGAGTTGGCTCCTGTGCTCTCACTCACGGTAAGATGCTACATCTTTGGATGTTTGGACAAGCTGCTTAACCACTCAGAGTCTGAGCTGTAAAACAGGGGTGACAATGACAACCACTTTGCTGGTGGACTTGAGATGAGGGGGTGGTGACCCTGGCTCCGGAAGGTGCAGCCTGTTGGCAGTCATTGGTGGCTCATGTAGCTGTGCTACTTATTTGCGTGGTTTCCCCGGAAACCCTTGAAGCAGGTCAGACCTGTTTGCTGTAAGCGAAGGGCGGTGTCTTAACCCAGATTCCCGCGGGCCTGTGGGAGTTGTCGATTGTCTGGGGCCGTCTGAGGCAAAATCTTCTTCCTTCCAGCAGCTTTTCTTTTGATTTGAATGGGAAGAAAGGGCTTCAGGGCCCCTGAGAGCCCCTGTCTCTCTTCTGTAAACCCTGTTGCCTCCTTGCCCTCCAAATACCCAGCGCCGAGCCTTTGCATAGAGAGAGGGAGAACAGTAGCAGCAAGCTGGGACCATGGCTTCTGGGGACGAATATAATACCCAGATCCCTTTCCAAGGCAGTAGCATTGCTCAGAACATTTTATTATATAAATCCGTCTCTGGACCACAATGACAGCATTCTTCCACTTTTACCGCTGTGATTTTCCCAAGCCCCTCCGCCAGAGGATCAGGCAGCTCCCCGTGCGGTGAGGCCACCCACTAACCTGTACGCAAGAGATCCAGTGCCCACAGTGCCAGCTGGACTCCAACTGTGCCGTGTGACCTTGGATGTTACTTCGCCTCTCCGAGTCTCCGTTGGTTCATCTTTAAAATAAAGAGACTGAATCAAAGTCATCTGTGATTTGCCTCCTAACTATATCAGTCTCCGATTCCTAAGACCCAGAGATGAACTTTTAGCTAACAGCCAAAGCTGCCTGGTGATCAATGGGACAGGATCCTGAGGAGCGCTGAACAGGCCGTCCTTGGAGGGATCCAGGCAGAGCCTACAGGTCAGGCTGTAGGGAAGCTCAGCAAGGGTTCCCGAACCCGATGGGCCAGTGGTGGAGCCATCTGTTCTCGCATCTGCTGTCAGAGGTGGGTTTGGGCCACTGACTCAGGGAGAATCATGGCTGCTCCTAGGGACCTGGGATGTCTAAACGAGCTGGGTTTCGGCAGAGGAGAACTTACTGCCATCCAAGCCAAGCGAGGGTGCAGGCCAGGCCTGGCAGTGAGAGAAAGATTTGCAGAGGTTCAGAAAGGCTCTTGCAATGAGCTGACTGTGCGGTTACGTGTTCAAGTTTAATCCTCATCTCAAGACTGAATGACCAGGGGCCGGTGAGATGGCTCAGCGGCGTAAGCACCTGCCCGGCAAGCGCGAGGGCCCGAGTTCGACTCCCGGAACCCACATACGAAAAAAGGGCCAGTGATATCGCTCAGTGGCACTGGCGCCTGCTGGTGCATGAGGTCCTGAGGTCGACCCTGGTACTCACCAAAAAAAAAAAAAAGACTGAATGACCATCCAAGGATTCCTGATCCCAAGTCACTTGTCCTCAGGAATGTGTGTGTGTGTGCACACCGCCACCTCATTTTCTTCTAGCATTTGGTGTCACTGCTAAGTCTGATCTCAATTTGACTCTCATTTCTATACTCACAACCTTTTAACTTTCCGGAATCTTAAGTTTTTTATATTGCTCTGAAAGTTCAAGATCGATTTTCATGAACTCAGTGGGCTCTTTTCTTCTGAAGGTGCATGGCTTCAGCCTGTTTTTTGCTGCTTCTCCTACATTCAAGTTATTCTCTCCTAAAGTTCCTGTGAGCCAGCCTGGGTGATGCCTATCTGTAATCCCAGCACTCTGGGAAAATGAGGCAAGAAAATCACAAGTTCGAGGCCAGCCTGGGCAAGTTAGTGGCTTAGTAGACCCTGTTTCAAAATAAAAACTAAAAAAGGGGTGGGAATGTGGCTCAGTACAAAGGCCCTGGGTTCAATCTACAATACTCCAAGGAAAAAAAAAAAAAAAAGGTTGCGACAGTTGCATTGTCCAGTGTGGATGCCACCAGGCATCTGTGACTGGTGAGCCCTGGAGATGGGTTTTAGTCTGAACCAAGATGGGCTGTACGATTAGGACATACCCCATATTTCCAAGACATTAAAGAAATAGACAATGTCTCAATGCTTTCCTTTTATTGATCACATGTTGAACTGGTAATATTTTGCATAGAGTGTGTTAAAATGTATTATTAAAATTAATTCCACCTGTCTCTTTTTTCAAGTAGTTATCAGAAAATGTAAAATGACACACGTGCCTTGCATTGTATTTATTGGATAGTAATAAGTTAGTAATTGCACAGTATCAGACAGTTGTTGGAACTTCCAGCGTTTTCTCTTGCATATCTTTTATTTTTTATTATTTTCTCTTTGATCTCTTTCTCTCTAAGATGTCCGGGGACCTCCTGAGCTCAGTTCTGTGGCTACGCATTTCATCTCAGTGCTGTCTTTTCAGATCCTCAGCCTCCTCCTGAATTTTTAATTCAGGTGATCCGGCTGGGAAATGTGGATGACCTCTATTTGTGGTGACAGCAGTTGGTTCTGATTTTGAAGATGAATTAATAGAATGTCTGTCCCTTTGAGGAGGATGTGAATTATGCTATTTTAACATCACCGTCTGTTCTAGAACTTCCGTTTGTTTCTTCAGGTGTTGCTTCCTTCCTTGTTCAGTTTGGAGCTGTGTTCCCGAGGTGAGGTGTGGGTGCTTCCCGGTGTGGGGTGTGTGGAGACCATGTGCTCATCCTCAGGTTTAAGGTCACTGGAACAAGTCCTTGGTGGGGGGACTGTGGGATCCTGAGCTTCTCCTCCTTTTTAGCCACGATACACTACGCTACCACAGGCAATAGGGTCAGTTGTTCATAGACTGAAGCCTCTGAAACTATGTTCCAAAGCAAACCTTTCCTCTTCTTAAATTGACTTAGCTCAGGTATTTGTTGCAGCAATGGAAAGCAGACCAGCACACTGGGGTTGCTGGTAGTTTATCTCCTGGGTACAGGGCTCCCTGACTTGAGATCTGTCGGAGCTTCCCTGGCTCCCAGCCCCAGGGACCACAATCACAGCTTCCAGTTGGAAACGCTGCCTCCTACTGTTCCCACCAAGTGGAGCAGGCAGGAGGGGGCTGGCGCCGAGTGTCCCAGTGTGACACTCACTCATGCACCTGAGCCTCCCCTTCCCACTTACCCCTCGACGTGAGAATCAGAGCTTCATAAAGCTGCTCCTACGGCTGTCACCATCTTCACATAAATATGCTTCAGATTGTGGTTTCCTGTCTTCTTCTCTTTCCTCAACCCCCTTTTGTTCTCTCTGTTAGAAACTTTCCAAAAATTTTGGTTTGCTGCAGATGCTCATTTTTATCATTTAGGGTTTTACAGATTCTTAAGAAGCTATTTCCTGCTGATTTCCCAGGATTTAGGGATATGATCGTGGTGGGCGGGCAGCAGTAACACATGTTCTTAATCTGTCATGTTGGGTTGGGTTTTGCATAAAGAAATGACAAGCTTCCCAATGACCACAACTTCCCAAGTCTTCTCCTACCTACTTCGACCCCTATCAACACAACAGGGAAATCCTCCTGGGAGCACCCTTGGGTGGGTGGAGGGAGAGAGCAGAGAGCTTCTCAGGGGAGACAGCTCACCCCTTGCACCTCCGTCCTTTACCCGGAGAGGTCGTAGGTGAGCTGCAGAGTTCTAACTCTAGGGCCATGTGTAATTCACAAAGATGATCCAACTCAGGAATCAGGGAAGGAGAGGAAGATGGGAAAACCATGGACATGTGAGAACGTAAAGCCATCATACTTTTCATGAAAGTTTCTCAGCCCCCCTCCTTGGGGTTCACTGAAACTTCTATTCTCATATTAGATCTTGATAGGAATAATGTTTTGTCTTAAAAGGAAGTTGGTTTCTACTACAGAAGCACGACCTTCCTAATTCCAACCTTTAGTGTTAAATGAAGAAAGAGGCACTGAGAAAATTTTGAGTCTTACCAGGTGTGCTGGTGCATGCCTGTAATCCCAGCACTCTGGTAGGGTGAGGCAGAATTAAAAATAAAGGGCTGGTGGGTGTACCTTAGGGCAAAGATCATGGGTTCAATCCCCAAGTGCCAACATTTTTTTGGGGGGAAATCTTTTTAATACCCTTCCATTGGGAAGGCTTCTCTTCTTCAGGGAGCTACAACTGCTCCTCTAGATTTCTGGACCACCCCAGCAAGTCTTCTAACAAGTATTCTTTTATTGGACCCATCATTGGCAGCTACTTGTACGGAGTGCTGTTATCCTGGTGCCTAGTGAGGTGTGTAATAAAAACTCTGTGAAGTTTGTTGAATGAGTAAGTGATGACTGCACTAACCCATCCCAATTTGAGCTTGCGAATATGTTCCCATGTTTATTAACTGAGGTGAAGTCATCCCGGATTGATTCTCTTCTGATCCTCATTCCATGCTTTCTGAGCTGGCCTTCTCTGCTGGTGTCATTACTAATACAGACAGTCTTTGCTTGCCGTGCCAACCAACTAAGATCTCCAGGGATGTCTGTAGATGTGACGCCAACATTTCCTTTTTTTTTTCGGACCATTCATTCAAATTTTAAATTGGCCCCATTCCAGCTCTGGCTCTCTGGATGGATTTACTGCTTAGTCTTCCACCAGAGGCAGATTCTGTGGTCTCTATCCTTTGATTCCTATCTGCTCCCCTCTTCTACTTCCTTGCCAGCTCATAGCTTGATAGAAAGTTCTAGAAGTATTCCTTGGAAAGTATTCTGGTTTACACATGGCCATTTCTTGTGTTTCTGGGCACCTGTCTGTCTCTCTAGGTGTCATCACCTGACTAAGTTTGGGTCCTCCACACGGGTGGGCATTGTTACAGCTCCTGCAGGAAGTCTCCTCAGAAGGTCCCTGTGCACATGCTCAGAGCATGGTGTACTCCACTATGATGTTACAGTGAGGAAATTACTGCTCTCAGGTTAAGTAACAAACAAAAAGGACTTGAAGGCTGGACAGAGAAAATGTAGGAAGAAATTGAGCAAGATGCTCGCCCAAGTCTTGCATTTTAGATGAGCAAATGAAACTCCAGGAAATGAAGACTGTTTCCAGGTCATGAGAAATGTTGTTACTATGTAAAGCCATGGCATCATGGGTCATGAGTCAAAGTGTGAAAACTGCTCCTTGATCTCATCTTTATGTTGGTGGGTGGGGTGGAGGAAGGCCTGATGGGTTGGGGAGCACCGTATGGGTCTTCCCTACTGGACCATCTTGTGTTTGCTCTGACTGTCTTGGTCACTTTCTCGTCCTTGGGACAAAACATTTGACACAGTTTAAAGGAGGAGAGGTTTATGGTGGCTCACAGATCAGTCCATGGTTGCCCAGCTCCAGGGAAGAAAGGGTATGGCGGAGGGTGGAGGAAAGCTGTTCCAACAGCAGCAGCCAGAGAGAGAAGGGAGGGGCCGGGAACAAGAACACACCCTTCCAAGTCATGCCTATGTGAACCACACCTTTCAGCCAGGGTCGACCTCCAAACATGAGACTTTTGGGGAACATTTTAGGTATAGACCATCACAGTGAGGCTCCAGAATTGCAGGTGGAAGAAAGAAACCTGCCTGATGTGGGAGACTTGTGAGTGGCCAGAGTCCTAGAGAGAGCTTGGAGTTGGGGAGTAAGACCCCCAGTCATTGATGCTTAGCTGCCGACCAGAAGTCAGGTGGCCTCCCTGGACTCCTGTCCCCTTGCTGGCAAGGTGGACTTCAGTACCCACTCATCCCAGAGGTGTGTGGAGTGCAAAAGGAAACACTATCTGCAGTGTCTCAGGCAAGCACCTCCTGAGTGCCAGAGGCTGGGGACAATGGCAGTGACCAAGGCGACCCAGGCCCTGCTCTTCTGGGACAGGGAGACAGATAGCAGTAAGCGAGCAAGTGTGGGCGAGAATCAGACAACAATAAGTGCCATTCAGACACTAAGTGGGTGAGGAGATACTGCACCATGAGGGGCAACTTTAAGTTGGGTACCAGGTTGCTGATATCACAGGGGTGGCTTCCACCATTAAAATGATGATGAAGAGGAAGATGATAATAATGACTATGACATCCAGGGGACAGGGTTATTGGTGCTGGACATTCAAGGGCAGGAACCTGAGAGTAGTACTCCTGGCCATTGAGGGGGCATGCGCTTTGACATTACTCATTAATTCAGCTTGACATCACTGTGGGGAGCACGGAGACCACAGCCTGGCTTCCAGAACTCACGGCGGGTGGGGGCACAGGCTCGTCTTGCACACATCAATGTCTGATTGCTAATTTTGGTAAGTGGAATCCAGGAAAAGCAGAGGGTTAAATGAAAAGGGTTCACGTGTTGGGAGAGAATCTGGTTGGGGGGGTCAGGGAGGGCTTCTCTGGGTCACATGGAAGCAGAACCTGGACAGCTGAGTAGGAACTACCCAGCCTGGAAGTGGTGGTGTGCGCAGGACTGCTGGGGCCCTCGTGCTAAGACAAGACCAGCCTAAGGCAGGGTGAGTCCTGTCCCCGGTCGGTGAAGGAGCCTGGTGAGACCCGTGCGAGGAGAGCAGGTGGTGGGGGTGCTGGAGGGCGTCCGAGGCTGAAGAGCCTGGAGGGAGACGCAGGGTCCTCGGGAAGCGCTTAGACTCTGCCAGACGGGCAGGGTCTAAGCGAGGTCGAGGACGCCGGGCCTGAACATCGTCTTCCTAGCACGTGAACCCCTGCCCCGCTGGTCCCCCTGAGGTCTCACCGCACCCATGGCTCCCTTTCCACAGCTGCCACAAGGGCGGTGACCTCAGCCCTATTCCGTGATGCCCAGGGGACCGCAGACATCTCCTCAGTGATGCCTGACCTGACTTCCTGTCCCTGCAGAGCTGGGCAGAACCCCGAAACCTTTAAACACTAATTACAGAGGTGCCACAGTGAGGACTCCTATAGTCTGAACATCTGTGTCCCCCCCAAAACGCGCACACCGAAACCTAACCCTGGAGCAGCTGTCTCAGGAGGTGGGGGTTTGTGAAGTGACGAGGACATGAAGACTGGCCCTCACAAAGGACAAAGGACCCCGCAGAGTTCACCAGCCCCTGCTCTGAGTCAGAAGGCGGCCCTTGCTGACACCTGGCTGCCGGCATCTTGACCTCGGATGCCCTGACCTCTGGCACGGTGTGAGAGAGGCTCGTACTGTCTATGAGGGCGTTTTTGTCATAGCAGCCTGCCTGCACTGAGACCTCACCGAGGGGTCGGGGGGAACCGACTGGCAGGATGCATGTCCCAGTCTGTCATCCTCAGTCTGCAGCACTGCCTGGAAGATGTTTCGGTGGAATTAATCTCTTTCAGCTGTGAATGTCAGGATCAATTCGCAGCCAGTCCCTCTGATCCTGCCGAATACAGTCACACACTCTTGTACCCCAGGGCCTTTGCACTGGCCACTGCCTTTGTCTGGGATCACCTCCCTCCCTTCTCACCTCCTTGGCACCTGTGCCTCCTTCTGGGGCCTCAGCACAAACACTTCTTCCAAGAAACCTCAAGTCACCAGGTAGGAGGCCCCCACCATCCCCTCAATTTTCCCACTTCCCTGGGGAGATTATCAAATTAAATCAGCCCTCCTTGAAGGCTGCTGGCCGCAGAGCACAAGCCCTGGGTGTCGTGCACGCCAGTCCCCTGCTGCAGGACACCTGCCCGGCTTGGCCTAGCTCTCAGGAAGCAGTGGGCAGGGAGTCAAATGGCGAAGGCCCTGTGCACCAGGTGCTGGTGGGGGGTGAGGATGAGCGCAACTCCTATTTTCACGTGTATTAGAAATTTTTCGTGATAAAAAGCCTAAAACGTTTAGAAAACCCACCCTTACTTTCACGGAGGTTATGGTATAGCAGAGAAAAACATTATTAAGATCTAATCACATTTGTCTTTATAAACCATGTTTGGGGATAGTGAAGAAAAACAAGAAAGCACAGCCGACATTTGCAACTCTTGAGTATATGCTGCGCATTGTTCTAAGGGTTCTGTGCCACTCTTCTTTTCTTTCTTTTTTCCAGTGGTAGGGATGGAACTCAGGGCCTCACACATGCTCGGCAAGGGCTTTGCCACTGACCTTCATCC
Organism: Erethizon dorsatum; assembly: GCA_028451465.1. Classification (NCBI taxonomy): domain Eukaryota; kingdom Metazoa; phylum Chordata; class Mammalia; order Rodentia; family Erethizontidae; genus Erethizon; species Erethizon dorsatum. The sequence continues at coordinate 125,271,084 of CM051827.1, read as the reverse complement.
CGGTCCATCCCAGACATTACTCATTTAGTCCTCAGAAAATCCCTACACACCGGACACTATGATGATGATGATGATGATGATGATGATGATGCAGAAAGGGAAACTGAGGCAGAGAGCTTGTGCAATGTCACACGGGCAGGTAGAGCTGGAGTTCTAATACCGATCATTGGATTCAGAGCTTACCTTTGTCTGCTTGTGTCTGTGGCCTCTACAAAGTAGCGCTCCAAGCCATGGATGTTCCAGTAACGCTGGTCCCGCGTTCCCGGGTTTTTCTGTCAGCGCAAACTCGCGCCCTAACCCGGCCACCTTGCAACGCTACGTGCAGCCAGAGCGACCTCTTGTGGCCGTAATGTGAATAGCAGGTTGGTGTTTTCTAAGGGCTCCCGTGGGTGTTGCCTGGCCGGTGCCTCCGAGGACCTGTGGAAGGATGAGTCTCCACCCTGGGCTGCAGGAGCGGGTCAGCGCCTGCGTGCGGACAGGGTTGTTGGGGGCCTGTGCGCCTGTGTTCTGTTCAGGCCCGGTAAACCCCGACTTGGCTCTTTCCAGCACCCCCCTCCTGCCAGGGACAGGACTCGTGGGCTAGTTAGCCTGGCACGCTTGGCAGTGGCTTTCACAAGCACTGTGTCCTGGGCCGAGGGAGGGCGCGTACTCATTCATTCATTTGACCAAATAATCATTGTTCACTTGCAATGTGCCCGGCATGTGCTGGTGCTAAGAATGGAGCAGGCACTGAAGGGAAGAAAATTCCTGCCTGCCTTCTGCACCAGGTCCGCAGCCGCCCTCGCCACTCCCCTCCCCCACTCCCACCCCACCTTCCTCCGGACAGTTTTGCATAACGATGCAATTCCTGGCGTGCCTGACTTCTGTTCCCCTGAAACCAGAGGATAATAAATCAGCAACCAACACACATGCAGGTGCACAGGCACACATGCACACGCGTGCGCATGCGCGCACACACCCCCTCTTGTGAGAGGTAATTAACAGATGGCCATAAATGTACAGCGAGAAGCAAAGCCACCGTCAGAGGTAGGGAGTGGGGTGGGGGTGGGAGTCATTTATATGGGGTGGTCTGAGAAGCCCCTCCCTTACCAGATGGCATTTAATGTGGATCAAAGGTGCTGGAGGTACAGTTGGTTTGTCCTCTCTCTCTTTAATCTCCGTCTTTCAGTCTCTACTAAAATTACCCAGAAATTAACACAGCGGTGCAGTCGGTATTTTTGCTTATTCGGTAGTCAAGAATTCTAGAGGTAGTACCTGGTACAGAGTTGACATACGTATTGAACTGGTGGAGTAATTGCCACAAAGGAGCTTGTGTCCCCTTTGTCCTGTTGTGCCACGCACTTGGAGAAGGGCGTGAGGGAGCCGTGTCTGCGATGTCTGCGAAAAGCATAGTGAGTAGTGGGGCAGCAAGTGCAAAGGCCTGGGGTAGGCACTTGAGAAACAGCGAGGAGGAGGCAGGTGTGGCTGCAAGGGACAGCGGGGGCGGGACAGGAGATGAGGCCAGGGAGTTGGGGGAGGCAGCCATCACTTGGGCCCTTACACTGGTTTTGGCTGGGCGTGGGAGGGCAAGACCTCCTCATAATGCTGAGTGACTTGACCGATGCAGAAGAGGGAGCTGGGAGATGGGCTCGGGCACATCCAGGGCTTCCTGGGCTTGGGATGCTCATGCATGCTCACTTGCATTGTTTCCCTTTACTCTTAGAACTGCTGTGGGTGATGGGCGATCCCACCCATCATCCAGATGAGGAAATGGAGGTGCGGAGAGGTGGAGGAAGGAGTGCTCGCTGGCCCCAGCAGCTCAATGGGTGGCTGGGACATCAAGTGGGGAGAAGCTAATGAGAAGGACCCGGGCTATTGACAGGGATTTGTAAGTTACAGTAGGAAGCCGGAACTTACTCTGGTATCAGCAGGAGTTGAAAGGAGGAAAGGACCTGGCAACACCTGTTCACTATTTTAAAAATGATTCTAAGGTCGTCAGAGATGAAATAGAGATGGGCAGTGGGGACAGAGGGTGGGGGAGAAGAGATCTGACCTGGATCTAGGGGAAACCTCGACCCTCAAAGATAGGAAGGGCTGTTTTCAGAGACGATCAACAGATGGGAAGGTAGAAGCGAGGGCGGGGGGCTAAGGAAGAGCATGAGGTTTTTATTTGCTATCTTTTTTAAAATTCTCTAGCACATTCTGCTCGGTTTGGGGGTCACATCGGGCTGCGGGAACAGACATGTTGGGTTGGATTCTCTGGCGATGCCACTGCTGTGTCCTTTGTGCCTTATGTGAGTGCTGTTGACAAACTGACCACGTCTTCTTGTAGTCAAAACCACAGTGTCCGTACTTGGGGCCTTTTGTATTAGAAGATGCGTTTCTCCTTTAGGAATGAGTCTATCATTTAAGCAATTAGAGAATGTTCTAAGTAAATAACAGCTACTTCTTAATCTCCTTGCTTATATCTCTTAAAATTCTAGTCATGCTTCAAGGCCTAACTCAGCTTCTCCTCTCTGTCTCTGTCTCTCTCTCTATCTCTGTGTCCTGTCCCCATCTCTCTCTCTCTCTGTTTCTTTAAGAGGTTAAGTGTCTTCGCTCTGGCTATGGATGGGGGCCACTGGCTGGCGGAATGGGACACTGGATGTCATTGTAGGTTTTATTTTAATCCCAGCTCTACCACCTACCCACTGTGCAACTTTGAGCTGGTTACTTAAATTCTCTGAGTTTTAGCTTCCTCATCCGTTAAACGAGGTTAGAGTTTGTTAGGTTAATTTTAAAATTTTTTTTTGAGCGATTAGGGATATGGGTCAGTGATAGAGTCCTTGCCTAGAACTCATGAGGCCTCAGGTTCCACCCCTAGCAAGCAAAATAAGAAAAAATGCCCACTCATATATAAATTATTGCCTACTTATAAACCACTTTAATTTATCAGGCACAGTGGTGCACACCTGTTGTCCCAGCTCCCTAGGAAGCTGAAGTGGGAGGAGCACTTTAACCCAGGAGTTTGAGACCAGTCTGGGCATCACAGGGAGACTTGTCTCAAAAATTCTTTTATTGAGTGTGTACTTTATGTCAGATACAGCCGGGCATGGTGGCGCACACCTATAATCCCAGCACTTGGGAGGCTGAGGCAAGAGGATCGTTGCAAGTATGATACCAGTCTGAGCTACAAAGTGAGCTCAAGGCCAGCCTGAACTGCAGACTGAGACCCTGTCTCGAAAAAAGACAAAAAACAAACTGTATGCCTGACACTGTCCCACGCACTTAGAGTGTCAGTGAACAAAACACAGCGGTCTTCCCTGGAGAGGGTGCAATTCTACATAGTGTAGATGGGGAGAAGAAAGAGATAATGAATGAAAAACACAACAAACATGTGTATTTTATAGTGTATTAGAAAGTAGTGAATGCTGTGGAGAGGAGAAAAGAAGTACAGCAGGGGAGGGTGGCAGTGCAGTGCAGGTGAATCAGTCAGCAACCGCTGCCTAACAAGCAGCCAGCAGCACCAGTGCCCAGGCAGCCCTGTTCTGGAGTTCTGAATGTGCAGTGTGGGCTGCGCTCATCTGAGCAGTTCTGGCCTCATGGCTGTGCTCAGTCACACATCTGTGGTCCCTGACTGGTCTAGGATGGCCTCAGGTAGGACAGCTCGGTTCTGCTGGTTCCACGCAGCGTCTCCTCCTGCAGGACAGCCCAGCCTTGTTCTCATGGTCGATGCAGGTGCTGAGAGAGGGAAGAAGCATCCGGGCTCCTGGAAGTCCAGCCTGGAGACATGCTGTCACTTCTGCAGCCTTCCATGGCTGGGGCAGGTCAAGGGTGGCCACTTCCTAAGGGTCCTAAAGGAAGAGCTGGAAGGGACATTGCAAAAGACAGGAAAATGGAAGGAGGTAGGGTGCAGATGCCTATGGCCATCAGTCTACCAAAGTAAGAAGGGTGCAGGGGAAGCAGTGAGTTGGGTGGTGAGAAAAGCTCCCCTGTGGAGTTGATACTCAGAGAGAGACTTGCAGCAGACACGGAGACAGACATACAGGCAGGTAGTTTTGAAAGCGGATCCCAGGCAGAGGCACACCTGGGCCATTCCAGGAAGGGCAAGCTGGCGAGACTGAGGGGCAGGGCGGGACAACAGGATAAGAGGGCAGAGTCCATGAGGGGCTTATAGGTTATTTCAGGACTTTGTCTTTCATCCACAGTGCCATGGGGCAGGTACCTATGCAAGGGCTTTGAGCAGAGGGGTAGGCTGTGACTTGTACTCTAAAAGGATGACACCGAGTTTCCTGACTTAGGATGGTTTGACCTGACATTGTTTTCACCTTTATGGTGGTGTGAAAGAGTGTCCTTATAATTCCTGCACTTTCACTTTCAGCACAGTATTCAGATCTTCAACATTTTAATATAAGGTATTCATGACAAGTAAGCTGGATTGTCAACTTGAGTGGTTTGCAAGCCACTCTCAGGATTAGTAGAGCACACTTCTTGGTGTGTCTGGTTGGGTCATGGAAGCACGACCCTGACTGTTGGGTCCTATATCTGGTCCCTGACCCTTCCTCTCTGATGCTGTTTCCCTGCTCTGCTTCCCAGCATTTATGAAGTAAGCAGCTTTCTTCCACCATGACCTCCTCCATGATATTTTTGCCTTGGAGTCAGCTGACCATAGAATAAACCTCTGAAACCGTGAGCCAAATAAATTCTCTCCTTAGGTTGTGAGTGTCAGGTTCTTAGTTCTAGCAACAGGAAAGCTGACTGGTACAGAAAATTGGTATGAGAGAAGTAGGGTTGTTGCTTTGACTATACCTGTCTGTGTGATTGAGAAGCCTTTGGAACTAGTTTGTGGCAAGAGTTTGGAAATGGTTTGGAGATGCAAGCTAGGGAAGCCCCAGAATGCTGTAACCAGAGTTTGATTGGTGATTCTTGTCAGAGCACAGAAGAATAGAATGCTGGTAAGAAAGCAGATATTAAAGACCAAGATCATGAGGTGTCAGGTGGGAGTGAGGAGGACTGTAATGGGAATTGGACTAAAGGCCATTTATGAAGCATTCTGGCAAAGAACTTTGTCTACATTTTACCTATATATCCTGGGACTTTGTATGAGGTGGAATTTAAAATGGGAGTACTGATAAATTTTGCAGAGGAAATTTCAAGGCAGCCTAATATTCATGCTTTGGAACTGGAGTACTGCTGGCTGGTTTCAGCCAAATTTACAGTGAGAATCAAGAGAAAAAGCAGAGTTCAATGATGTCAAAATTTTGCAGCTTGACCAGAAAGGAAGCACCTATAAAGGGGCAAAGGCTGAAAACACTAGTGCCATGAAAATGAAGCCAAGTACTTTGCACCAGGACAATAGGAAAGATGGCTTGAAGTTATCTCAGGATTGGGGTAGATGCTATCCATTGCAGACTCAAGGATGCAAACATGTAAACATTTCATTTGAAGAGAAAACCCCTGGCCCCTGCTCAAGAAGGGGAATTGGTTTCCTAAAATTCATTTCATCATGCTTAGCCATCCAAGCACTCAGAAATCACTGCAACCATGGTCCAAGAGGGCCTGGCTACTGCTAGAGCTGCTTGCTAATCTTGGCATCAACCACATGATGCTGGTTTTAATGGCATGCAGAATGCAAGAGTTGTGAGTTCATGGAGATTTCCATCCAGATTTCAGAGGAAGGCCTGGGAGGCCCAGAAATGTGTCCATGAGAGGTGGATGTGAGAATGAAGCTGAAGGTATAGTGCAGATGTCAGGAAGTAAGAGATACCAGAAATATGGAAGTTCTGCTGAGGAAAGCTGTAGGCAGTGAGTGGAGCCAGCCTAAGGGAGAGGCTATATAGGCTGCAAGTGGCAAAGCCATTGGGATAGGGCTGCCTAAACCCTCTGGAGCTCACACCTCCCCAACATGTGTCCTGGATGCTGGGTCTACTTCCTTTGGGATTGGGAAAGTTTATTCTGTGCCATTGTACAGTATATTGTGGTTATATAACTTGCTCTTTAAATTTTCAGGTGTTTTCAGCTAAGAATTTGCCTTGAGTCTCAGAGGAGACTTTGGAATTGGAGTTTTGAGCAAGTCTATAACTGTTGAGACTTTGAGGAAGGCATTAGTGCATTTTCAGTTGTATACAGGATAGTTGTGTTATGTTAGGAGGAATTGTAAGCTTGTGTTTATTTGGAGATTTACTATGGTTTAAAGAGAAGTGTCTGGGTGTCAAATCAACAAGGAGTGGGATGTACTAGTTCAGCTGGATTGTCAACTTGATTGGCTTGGGAGCTTTTCAGGGGATTAGTAAAGCATACTTCTGGGTTTGTCTAGGTGGATCATGAAGGTGTGGTCTTAGGGTCTATTTGTGTTTCCTCCCCTCTACTCTGGCGCTGTCCCAGCTGACATGAAGTAAACAGCTTTTCTCTGCCACATTCTTCCACCAGGATGTTTCTGTCTTGTAGCCAGGTGACCCTGGACTAAACCTCTGCAACCATGAGCCAAGTAAACCTCTCCTGCTTTAAGTTGTGAGTGTTGAGTACTTTGTCCCAGTGATGAGAAATCTGATCAAAACAATATTCTATGTGTCAGATGATTCTGCCCAACAGCAGGCTAAAGGAAGTGTTCTGAGCACCTTGAAGACGTTCGTAGCTTAGGTGCATTGAGTGCATTTTTCACTGAATTGTTTTCCACTCATAATGGCTCTGTCAGGACATAATCCCACTGTAAGCAGAGGGACACCTGTGAGGCCCAAGCACAGAGACCTGCCAGGAGGCTCCTGGAGAGGAGACAGGGGCTCAGGCCAGGGGAAGAGCACGGATTCTGCCCCTGGGCACTGTGGGCTGCTTGACTTATGGATGATACCATGTGTCTTTCTCAGTGCTCAGGAGGTGCAGTTGGGAGTGGGCATTTTATTGTCGTGGGTGTTTTAATCATTACTACCTTGGAAGGAACCATTTGCTGACACTTTGGAGCAGCCAGCGTGGCCCCTGCCACCTTGCAACAGGAGGACTTATTCATGCATCACTGTTCCCTGCTAGATGGAGGCCTCTGTGATGTCAGCCGATATGTTGTCCTGTCATATCCACAGTCAGCATAAATACCTGGTGCACAGCAGCTCCTGGGGGTCCTGAGAGGTGGGGGTGTGGACTGTATTCACTGCACTGTACACTCAAGAACAGGAGCTGTGTCTAACCGCCTCTGTTCCACAGGGCGAAGCCCAGGTCTCTCAGCCCCCAAGGTCTATTGCTGGAATTACATTGTTTCCACTCTGTCACCTAAATGGAACCTATTTCCCCCCGAATTGCAGAGAGCTCATGGAGCATCCAGTGGTCCTCACTCCAGCTGGTTTCCAGATGAGCTGGCCATCCTCTTGCACCTGGTCTCATCCTCCTGGTTTACAGGATTATTGGACCTAGAGCCAGGAGGGGGAGGCAGAGGACAGCAAAAGGGACATCTGTGAGGGAGCTGCACTGTGGGTCTGCCCTGCTCCTCCCATTTTCAGTCAGACCCTTGCAGGGGAGCTTCCTGGGTGACCCGAGCTCGGTGGCACTGCCCTGGGCATTCCCTGCTCCTTCCTCTTCCTCTTCTTTCCCTGCAGCCTGCTCCTCCTGTTGTCCCCTTCCTTCTCCCCTCCCTTGTTCCCTTCCTCTCCTCTCCCCCTTGCGCCTCCCCATCCTTTTTCATCCCATCTGAGTTGCTGTCTGGTAAGAGGCTGCCTGGGGACAAGGGAGGACAGTGGGAACAGGAATGACAGAAGAGGACAGGGGTGGTCTTTCACAAGGACGATGCTGGGGTCCCATGGAACCTTTTGGACCCTATTGCTCTTTGCCTGGGCCCCTGCCCAACCTGGCTCAGGTCTGCCCTTGAGGATGGTTCCCAAGTACCAGTGGCTCCTGGCGTCCTTTCTGTTTTGTGGTACCCAGGGCCACTGAGCTATATCCTTAGCCTTAAAAAAATTTTTTTCCATATTTTATTTTGAGACAGGGTCTCACTAAGTCGTTAAGTTGCCCAGGTGGGCTGAAACTTGTGATCCTCCTGCCTCAGCCTCCAGAATGCTGGGGTTACAGTTGTGTACCACCACGCCTGGCCTTCTTACACCCTTTCTACAAGCTGGGCCTTGTGAAGCCCATGTGCTAAGCTGATCGCCTCATCCTCACAGGGATTCCAGCAGGGAGCAGTGTCATCTACGAGGAAGCTGATGCACAGAGCCCTGGGATGGCCTCTGTAGAGCCGCCCACGGGTGAGTGGCGAGGGCAGGATCTGAACCCAGGAGGCCCAGTGTAGACTGAGCTGTCCACTGCAGCAGCCCTTCCTCTCTATGTGTGGCCATTGGGCAAGGAAGTGTGGCTGGTCGATTGAGATGTGCTGTGAGTGTAAAACTCATGCCAGATTTTAGAGTTCAGATGAAAAAAGGAAATGTAAATATATATCCCATTAACACTACATTATGTTGATTACACATTAGTGTGATTATTTTGGATATATCACATTAAATAAAGGCTATTAAAGTTAATTGCACCTTTTCCTGTCTACTTTTTAAAAATTAAACTACTCTAAAATTACATATGTGTCTCATATTATAGTTTTTTTTTTCATAGCACTAGTCTAGAATGCATCGTTTCCTTTTTTATTTTATTTTGAGACAGGATCATGCAAAGTTGCCCAGGCTGGCCTTGAACCTGTGATCCTTCCGTCTCAGCCTCCTGAGGAGTAGGATGACAGGTGTGCACCACCATGTCTGGCTCTTGGAACTCATGCTCTAAATCACCACGTTCCACTGTATAGTGCTGTGTATGGTACTGCGTTCCCCTGTCCTGCTCTAGCTAGGGGTTAACGCCATGAAGGCAAGGATAGACTTTTCACCTTTGGATTTCCCTAGATGGGAGCATAGACTAAGTTGAGCTTAATTTTTTTTTTTAATTGAGAAATTATTGAACTATCCAGAAGTTGCAAAAATAAGAGGGCCCCAGATATCCCCCATCCCACTTGTCCCCATGGTAACACCCGACACACTGTGGTTGACCCAGTAGTGTTTAGCAACTGTGTGTTGAGTGACTTAAATGAATCCCCAGGTGGCCCTCTTGTCTGCCCTGCAGGGAATGTAGGGCTTCCGGAGCCAGACGTGGGACTATGAGGGTGGCGCGGATTGGTTCCGTTGGCTGCAGAACCCTCACCCACCTGGCGCACCTGATGGACCATCCTGGTGACGCTTTGGGAATCCCTCCGGTGCCCTGCATCAAGCAGCATAGACGCGGAGACAGCATAGCGCGGGGGAAACGCGGATTCTGGGAGTCAGGCGGTCCCCATCCAGTTCTGCCTTCGCCACTTCCGACTGGTGACCCCAGCACTTCACCAAGCCTCCTCCTTCCCCTCTAGAGACTAGAGCTGATGACAGCACTTCACTCAGGCTGGTTGAAGGTGACCGAGAGTGTCCACCCAGTGTGCGAGAGCAGTGGTGCTGATCGAGCCTGCCAGGCTCTGAGGTTCCCGTTTGGATCCAGCTCCTGTTTTCCTAAGACCAATGGGGGGCTTTGCTGGGCAGGGATGGATCTGTTCTCAGCTGACAAGCACGAATGTATGGCCGCTTCGCCTCTGCCAAGGTGGGTGCTGCTTTTATTCGGTGAAGCTTCAAACACAGATGGCCCGCAACCCTGGCGTTGAAGCAGGTGCCTCCCAGCAGCTTTGGAGGGTCGGGGAGGAGCACGAAGCCCGCCCTTTTCCTGTTGTGCGTCGCTGCACATCCATGGTCCCCAAGGCAGCGGAACGGAAACCATGGAAACCGGGGAGCCAGGCTGAAGGCTTCTATCCTCCACCTCCCGCCTCTCTCAGGGATGCTAGGTCCTCGCCCTTGTAGGTCTCTTGAGGCCTCCTTGTGCCCCGGTTCCATTATCCTGGGGTGGTCACTTCCTACTGTGATTTCTTGTGGAGGAAATGGCTAGTTTGAGAGCCTGGTTTTTAAGTTGTTATGAGGCAGCTCCTGCCCCCAGGAAGCCACTGCCCTGCAGGCATCCAGCGCTGGGCTGCCAGAGGATATCATCCTTGAGGGTGCCCTGGGACTGAGATTCACTCCTTAGGATTTCTACCAGGTAATTAGGGAGGGACGAGCACGTGTGCAAGGGTGATTTATACCTGTGCGGTTTCTGGCAAATGGGCTCGACTTTCCTGGGTTGAGGGACCAGCTGCTGGTTTGTGCGAAGATGTAGAAGGAACCACGTTTTCAGAGCTTGCCCTTATGGGTCCCCATGCATCAGTGACCTGTCTGCTAAGATTCCCTCTTCAGCTGCCTACTTGCCAGCTCTCCCTGGATTTCTAGTAAACATCTCACCCTAACAAGTCTGAAATGAGACACTGATTTCCACCCCTCAGACTCTCTTCCATTGATTTTCTACATTAATTCATTCCTTCCCTCACTCACAAATACTTATTCAGCATATGCCGCATGCAGAGAAGCCTTCTAAGCACTTGAGAAATAAACAGAAAACAGGTTCCTGCCCACGTGGAGTTTATATTCTCGGTGGAATATGTTAGGGGTTGGTTTGTGTCCCTGAAAAATCCACATGTTGACATCCTAATCCCCAGAAGTGCAGAATGTGGACTAACTTGGACCTAAGATCGTCGTAGACATAATCATTAATGTTGAAAGAAGTTGGCTTGGAACAGTGTGGGCTGCTAATGTGATGGGACCAGGGTCCTTATAAAAGGGGAGAGATTTGGATGCAGGCATGCACCAGGGGAGGTGCCATGTAAAGATGAAAGCAGAGACCAGGATGATGCTGCCATAAACCCAGGGTTGCCAGCAATGGCCAATGACCACCAGCACCAGCTGTGAGGCCTGGAACATTTTCCCTCATGGCCCTCAGAGAAAACCCTCTCCTGACACCTCGATCTTGAACTCCTAGCTCCCAGAACTGTGAAGAACTACATCTCTCTTGTCGTGAGCCATGTAGTTTGCGATTCTTTGTGACAGCAGCTCTGGGAAACTCATTCAGGAAGGAGAGCGTGCCTGTCATCCCAGCACTCGAAGAGGCTGGTAAGTTTGAGGTCAGCCTGGGTCACAGTGACTTAGCAAGACCTCTTCTCAAAAAAAGGGGTAAGGATGTAGTTCAGTGTGAAGGCGCTGGGATCAGTCCTCAGTGACACACACACACACACACACACACACACACACACACACACTAGAAAAAAAGAATAAAGCAATTCTGGGGAGTTAGGGGACAGCATGCTATGGACAGTGCTCAGGGACAGTAGCATGGACAGTGGCACCTGAGCCGAGACCTGAAAGGAAGGAAACCATGAGGGGGCTTGGGAGGAGGGCATCCAATAACATGCACTGCCTCTGAAGCCAGAGCCCCAGGGGTATCTGGGGTCCCTCTCCTTCCCTCTTCCCCACATCCCACCCGACAGCGAGGCCTGGTGGCTCTCCCTTCAAAGCACAGCTAGTATGCAGCCCCTTGTCACCACCTCCTCTGCCACCCCTGGCACTAGGCCACCTCCTTTTCTGCTTAGATTATTATAGAAAGCTCATAATTATAATCAGAAACTCATCACTTCTCTCTCCTTGTCATTCACACCCGTACCCCTGTTTCTCTATGCAGTGCCCTGAGTTGCTGGATGCACATCAGTCCATGCTTCTCCTCAGCTCTCCAGCCCCTTAGGCTTCTCAGGTCCTAGAATCCCGGCCAGTTCTGACACTGGCTACCCTCCATCCTCTCCTGCTGCTGTGCTCCAGCTCTCCTGGCCTGCTGGCCGCAAACCTGCCACCACTGCTCCTCTCTTGGTTCTTTGCACTACTCTGCTATTCCTCTGCAAGCGGGGCCCTCTCCCTGGCTCTTCTGGGATCTTACTCTTTTGCATCATTCAAACCTTGGCTCTGATGCCACCTTGTCAGTTCTCCAGCCTGCTTGTCACTTCTCCATCCAGTTCCACAGGATGTCAGTCTTTGCCTGCTGGATAGAAGGTGACAAGGATGACCCTTAACTACAGCATCAGCAGATAATTACCTTCAGGTGGGCTCCAGGTGGGATTTGAAAATTTCATACTACATTGTCTTCTAGATTCAAATACGGAGACTAATAACAGCTTATCATCGTTGATTCTTAAAGGATCCTGTGAAGTAGGCAATGCCCATTTTATAGAAGTAGAAGGCAGGGCTCGGGGTGTTGTAGTAGTTTGCCTAAAGCCTCACACCCGGTACATACTGAAAGCGGGTGCTAATCTCCCTTTATTTGATGTTGAAGCTCATATTCTTTTCACTCCACTAAGTGGATTCATGTTCCTGTATATTCATCACTCTTGTCTCAGACTCCTAGAATATTTTTATGTAGAACAAAGAAAAGAGACCGGAAGGTCAAATAATTTTTATTTTCGCTTTTAAGCAGAAGGAACATTTCAGACACCATCTGTTTCTGATCTCTCTTCTGATGGCAGAAAGTGACATCTGTCAGTGAACTCTTAATGCATTCAGTATTAGCAGAGAGTGCTGATAGGGACTGATGAAAACTCACATTTGCTAAGTTTATACTATGCGGTGGGTACTGTGCTAAGCCTGTTAACTCCTTTACCAAATCTTACGGTATCACTGGAAGCATAGGCTGTTATTATTCTCCTTTACAGCTAAGGGTACTTAGAAATCAAGTCATGTGGCTGTGATCACACAACCTGGGCACCGATGAACTGGAGTTGGAATCCCAGGGGTCTGACTCCCAAGTGTGAACTCACTAATAATGACCCTGGGCACGATGGAATTATCTTTTCCTATCCATGTACAATGGATTGGGTGTGATTCTGCTAAAACGCAGGGGATGGATAATATGGCCTCTTCATTTTTTTTTTTTTTTTGTGGGTACCGGGGGGTCGACCTCAGGACCTAGTGCACCAGCAGGCGCCCGTGCCGCTGAGCGATATCACCGGCCCCTTTTTCGTATGTGGGATCCGGGAGTCGAACTCGGGCCCTCGCGCTTGCCGGGCAGGCGCTTAAGCCGCTGAGCCATCTCACTGGCCCAATATGGCCTCTTCAGATGACGCTTCCTGAAGGGAATTCCATTTTCCTTGGCCAAAAAGTCGAAATGTGTTTTATATCTTTTTTCCTTCCAGAACCGATGTGCATTCTTAACAATATCTTTCCTAGAGGGACCAAAGAATGGGGGCTCTGGTTCATGCTTCTGCTTGGATTTTCTGCCTCTGATTCTCACCTGCTGCTTCTAATCTTCATCTACAATATGTCATCCCAGCTCTCTCCTGAGGTTGTAGATTCTGTCTACCAATCAAAATACTCAATAAGCCAATCAAAATACTCAATCATGGAAAAAGGCTTTCAGGCATAAAGAGTTTCTCATTCTGACTTTTATAAAGAGAAACAAAAGTGACAGTGGCTGCTTGAAACTTCACTTTGGATTTTAATGAAAGTGAAGAGTGACATATTTTGTGTATCAGTCATCTATCATTGTAAATCACCCCAATACTCTGCCTTAAAACAGTTCACTTTTGCTCAGCTCATGTTGGTGGGTGAGTTTGGCTAGGCTCAGCAGGGAGGTTCTTCTGCTCTGTGCTAGGCTCCTGCTATGTGGGAGTTGGTCAGCTGCTGTCTGATCCGTGATGGCCTTGACTGGAAAATGATTTAGTTCTTCGGCCCATCTCTCATGTCCCTCTACCAGACCACCTCAAGATATAGTAGTGAGGATAGGATTGGAGCTGCATGGGATTTTGAAGTTTCTGCTTGCTTGCCCTTTTCTAACCTCACTTAAGCCATAGCAAGTCACAGAATCAAAAACCAGACTCAAGGACAAGGTGACGTTTCAAGGGGCAGGGAAGCAGGAGGTCAGTAATTGTGATCACTGATCCAATCACCTTGGCACATTTCTTGGTTACACATGAGCGCATTATCAATGTGGACTTGAATGTGACTTCCCTGGTCCCCTTCATGTGCCTCAGTTGCCATACTAGGACGTGCTGTGTTTCTCTCATTTAAGGGATGCAGACTCATTAGGGTGTCTTGCGATTTTTTTTATTTTGCCTGTATGGGAAGAATTTCACTAAGGATGGCCATGACATGATGTCATAGACAATTGTCCTGTGTTATATCAGAATGGACAAGGGGGAAATAGAATATTCAGTAAGTTGGATGTGGTGACACACACCTGTGGTCCCATCTACTTGGTAGGCTGAGGCAGGAGGGTAGCTTGAGCTTAGGATTTCAAGAGCAGCCTGGACAACATAGACCCTGTCTCTAGAACAAGCAAATAAACAAAAAATATTTCAGTGAACAATGCAATTTAAGAAGACAAAGGCAGATGGCCACTACTGGAGAAGTCTAATAAATTACTAATTTATATCCACATTTAAAACGTCATCCTACTTAATAAATGACAGAGATGTGAGGATGCTCTCAAAGTTGTGGGATTGAAAGGCACTCAGCTGTCTGGGTTGGTGTTATCCCAGCAGTAGTCAGGGTTCTGCCCTGCTCAAGGGCGGACAGCTGCATCGGGCCCACTGCCCAGAGGGTTTCTGAGCCCCTGTTGGGCCTGTGTTCTTCCATAACACCAAGGCCAACCAGCCACTGAACCAGAAGGCAGATTCCAGATACTGCACCCTGACAGACTGTTGGAGATGGAGGGGACCCGGCCATCCCCAGCCTGTAAGTTGGATACATTGTGGGCTTATGGGGTGCATCCCCGGAGTCAGCCTGGTTTCATTTAAAAAGAACTCGAACTGGAATGCAACCATCTGGACACTGCTCTCAGCAATTTCAGCGGGTCACTGTGTGTCTTGGGAAGGTTATTTTCCTTCTCTGGGCTCCAGTTATCATCTATAAAACAGGTTTTTATCTTTTCAGTGCTTCAGAGTACTGAGCTACACCCTCAGTCCCAAACTGATGTTTGACTAAAGAATCCCAGCTATTGTTCTGTCTCCAAGGCCAAAGGCCTGTGCTGAACCCAAGTTTAGAATCGGAGTCTAAGAATAGGCAATTGATTGGTTTAATGTAGTTTGTTGGAGTACATCACAAGCTGGGCATGGTTTTGGGTTCTCCAGATATTACAGCAATAAAACCATTCTTGCTTTCAAGGAGCTTCTTTCCTCCTCTCCTTCACCTTCACTGTCATAGTCCAGGGTATACTGATCTGGTATTCACATTGTAGCGGGCATTGTGCCAAGCTCTCTGTTCATGTATCTTATTTAATTTTCCTAATATCCATGTTAAGGGGGGACTGTCATTTCCACTGTGCTGGGCCTTCTACCTGGAGATTCACTGTCCCCATGCCTCCACCTGGCTGTGCCTGAGGACATTGTCACCTGACTTCTTTGGTTTCAGGTGTCCAGCACAGCCTGGCCAGTGGGGGCATTGGCAAGAGATCAGAGGGTCGCAGTTGGTGAGGTTGGAGCATTTCTTTACCCAGTTCCCTTCTCACCAGCTCCAGCTCTTCTACCTGTTACCTGTTCTGGATTCAGGTAGCCACACTCCTTCCACCTAATGCTCAGGCCTTTGGTGGTACCGCCTCTGATGTTAGAAGCATTCTGCTTTGCTGGTTTTTGTAAATTCTGAGCACACCTTTAGGCATAATCCTATTATTAATCATCTCTCCAAAAACCCAATTGGAGTGGGCCTTGTGTTTCTGATCAGACTTCAGGTACACCCCACTCTGCAGATGAGGCAACTGGGCATTAGCACCAGTTCCATCACTAAGGGGCTCTGAGATCTTCATTCTGGTCTTAGCTCAAGCACCGGCTCTGCACACAAGGCTTTCCCAGTGCCTCTTCTAAGTACTGTAGTCTCGTGTGTCAGGTGTCCTCCAAGCCCACTTCTCTAGGAGGATTCAGAAGAGTGACATAAAGTCATCCTCGAGACTAGGATTTCTTCCGGTAAGAGCATCTGACACAGAGCCAGCCCAAGGAGAGGAAGCTGTATGTAGGTGTTCACTGCTTAGCATTTAGTCAAATCCCAGACCCAGAAGAAAAGCATGTGCTTAGAATAAACCACGCTGTTTGCATGAACGGTCTGGGCAGAGTGAGCTGCTCTTATCATTTAGGGTAAGTTTTCTATCAGTGGAAGAAACTGTGACTCAGGTCCACAGATATCGCCTGCAGTGGGTTAAATAATCCCCTCCCCCACACAATCTTCCCACATCCCAGCACCTGTGAATGTGACCTATTTGGAAATAAAGGTCTTTGCAGATGCAGCTAAGGATTTCAGATGAAGACATCTTTCTGGATTATGTGGGTGGGCCCTAAATCCAATGACAAGGGTCCTCCTAAGAGACCCTTGGGGAGATATGATAGAAAAGGATGAAGGCAGTGTGACCAGGGAAACAGAGACAGGAGGTGGGCAGCCACCATTTAAGGAACTCGTGGAGCCACCAGGAGCTGGAAGATCCAGGGAGGATCCTGGCTGGGAGTCACAGAGGGAGCGTGGTCTGCTGGGTTTGCCTGAGAGAGCAGGTCTTACGCTGGGCATTGTGGTATTTTGTTACATAGAACCCGGAAAAGGAATACAACAGCCCAGGCCCAGCCTTGCAACGGTCTCAGGCTGCGTGTGAGTGCTCTGCTGCCCTCTGCCCCCATACTGCCAGTCACCGTCCTGGGATTTCTTTGTAGTCTTTATAACACTTTTCTTACCCTAATGATGCCATCTACTCATTCATTTAACACAGCTTGCTTATGTATTGTTATTTTTAATCGACGACTAATGATTGTGTATATTTACTGGGTGCAATGTGATGTTTTGATATATGCACACATTATAGGATGGTTAATCCAAGCTAATTAACATATCCATCATTTCAAATAATTGCTTTGTTTGTGGGGTGAATGTTTAAAATCCATTCTCTTAGCAATTTTGAAAAATACGTTGTATTATTGTTACCCATAGTCATTGTAGTACATCTCACGCTTATTCCTCCTGCCTACCTGAAACTTTGTACCCTTTGATCACCATCATCTCCCATCCTCCTCACACTCTCCTCTAAGCCCCACCCTCCCATAACCACTCTTCTGTTCTATTCTCTATTTTAATAAGGGCTTTATTTTTCGGGGGGTACTGGGGAGTGAACCCAGGGCCTTTGCACTGAGCAACATCCCTACTCCTTTTTTACTTTTTATTTTGAGACAAGATCTTGCTAAATTGCCAAGTTGCCAAAGCTGAGCTTCAACTTGCAATCCTCCTGGCTCGGCCCCCAAAAGTGCTGCATTACAGTTGTGAGCCATCATATCTGGTTGAATTTGACTTTTTTTGGATTCCACTTGTAAATGAGAGCATGCAGTCTGTGTTTCTCTGTGCCTGGCTTATTTCGCTTAGCATAATGTCTTCCAGGTTTATCCACATTGTTGCGAATGACAAGGTTTCCTTTTTAAAGGCTGAATAGTATTCCATTGTGTACCTATACCACATTTTTCTTGACCCATTCATCAGTTGATGGGAACTTTGGTTGAGTATTTATCTTAGCTGTTGTAAGTAGTGCTACAGTGAACATGGGCTTACAGATGACTCTTAGGCATATTGATATTATTTCCTTTGGATGTGTGCCCAGAAGGAGGCTCGCTGGGCTGTACAGTAGTTCTAGCTTTAGTTTTTTTAAAGATCCTCATACTCTTTCCCATTGTGGCTATATTAATTTACATTCCCATTGACAGTTAAGGCAAATTTACTGGCCACCTTCTGGGCTCCAGGCACTGTGCTAGGCTTTGGGCATATAGGGAAAAGAAAAGAGACGGGGGGCTCTCTCCCTATGGACATGACAGAGGACAGCTGTGGCAGAAAGCCAGATGACAGCTTGCTTCAGGGCGTGGCTGCATCAGCTGCTCACTGCTGCCTCCCTGAGGGTTTTGATCAAGTTTGTCAGTTTCTGCCATTAATCAGAAGGCAGGAGGGATATGGGGTGACTTGATTGTGTGGCATATCAGGGTCCCTGTTCAGAGCCCATGGCTGACCCTGCCTAGGAGAAGGGTCTCTGTTCTTAAAGCATCTCTGAGTCAGAACGGAGCTGGAGATCCTGTGGGCTTAGGGACGATGCTTCGAAGGGTCCAGTCTTTCCTGTGGGCTCAGATCCAGGTGCAGCAGAACAGAGCTGCTCATGCGCCTCTTACTGGAGAGCTGGCTATGCTTACTCTGCAACCAGAACCACAGTTTTGACTTTACGTCTTTATTTGTTGTGCACATGTTTCTCTTACAAAAATTCTAGCTGCCCAAAGACTCATCGTCATTCTTGTCCCCAGTGCTGAGTACAGAGCTCAGAACATAGTAGGTACCCAAAAAACATTGAATGAATGAATGAGCCATTCATTCCCTGTGCAGGACGAGCTCACTCTCGGGCAGATAGTGTTGACTCATCGCTGTCACCTTTCCCAGACCAGGGGCTACTTGGGAGCACAAATCACGTCACCATGTGTTTGTGGTCTTAGAACTTCGGGCTAAATGAATGGATGCAACCCCTGGGGGTAAGGGTGAACACATGTATAATAAACCCAGACTTTGAAAGTTGTTTTGATGAAAAAATAAAGCGAAATATTTGAGTCTCTTCTGGATTTGAGTCACTTTTCCTCTGGATTTTACATGTCCAAGAAAATTAATTTTGCTCAGTACACTGAAGCTTACCATTAATTCAGATGCTGGGGTGATTTTTCTAAAGCTTGGGCTGTTTAGTTTATGACACTGGTTCCCCCATTAATACCACCCCCAATCTGTTCTGCTCTCCAGATTATGTCTTTGTGGGACTTCTTAGAGTTGGCCTCTAGCACCCAAGTTTCCAGATGATCTTCCCACTTGCAATAATGACCTTTCTGTCTAATTTTTATCTTTAATATTTCCTGACTGTCCAAACACATTCATGCTTTTGATCCTCTAAGAGAGCAAACGTGAAATAGACTAATAAAAATCCGTAATGTAACCATTTTAATAAGTCAATCTGTCCTTTGCTGTCATTGAACCAAGCTTCCATTTCACTGTTCAAGAAGTTATCAGATGAAATGACCTCCCTGTCAAGAAAAATTGCTCCATATGGTAATGTAATCACAAAGGAGAAACATCATTTTCCTATATATTATTCCCTGCAGAAATCGTAGTAAGAAAACCATCATATTAAAAATATCCAGGATACCGAGGTTCCTGTTTGTCGGCCTGATGGAATTCATTTTCTTTATTGGAGAGGCAAGCTCGGTTCTCATTGGCAGAATTTTTTTTAAGGGTTCATTAAGCAGTTGTACACTGCTCTGGGATACCTGTGGCAGTGTAGATTATATCTACATGAATATAAATGCATGTTATGACTCACACTATCACAGGCAATAACAGATGCCTTTTAAAGGACAGGCACTTAAAAAGAAGTGCTTATGGATGCGCCCACCCATCTTCCTGAAAATGTTAGTGGCACTGTTGTGTGCCTTTTAAATTTAGGAAGTCAGTGTGAGGAGAGATTAAAGCATCTCTTCTCTATTAGGCGTCACCTTCCGTTAAAAGTGCACTACTAGTCAGAAAAATGTGTGTGTTTAAATAGCGTCTTACTTAATGAATCCTCTCTCTGAACCACATTTACTGTACAAGGAAAATATTTTTCTTCATCTCAGTAGGGCCAAGAAGACAATTCATCCAAGGTGGAGTTGAGCTGAGAATCCTCCTGTCTTATGAATTATTCAATAGTTTCCCACTTCAGAAACACAGGCTGATTCTCTGTTGTCAGTGAGGATCAGAGAGGCGATGGAAAGATGCCCACCTGAGCAGGAAGGGAGCTTAGTGGGTGCAGAAACCATCTTTCATCCTAGCTTTTCACCTGGGTCCCTCTCTCTAGATGTTATCCACAGAGAGCTGTTGGTGAGGTGTCCGTCATATTGGAAAGAACATGGACTGCAAAGTGGAGCTCATCTCTGCTACTTCAATGGCTTTTCATGTGACATCATTTAAACCTCCCATGCCTCAATTTCTCACACATAAAATGGGAATAACTTTATAACACAGGACTGTTTTTTTTTTTTTTTGTGGGTACCGGGGGGTCGACCTCAGGACCTCGCGTGCCAACAGGCACCCGTGCCGCTGAGCGATATCACCGGCCCCTTTTTCATATGTGGGATCCGGGAGTCGAACTTGGGCCCTCGCGCTTGCAAGGCAGGTGCTTACGCCGCTGAGCCATCTCACCGGCCCTAACACAGGACTGTTTTGACATTTTAAGGAAGTGACGTAGAAGTTTTGATTCTGTTGTAGTGCTTGGATAGACTAACCCTCTCTTCCTCTGAAAAACTTGTGGAATAAAATATACCAAAAAAAAAAAAAAAGAGAAGGAGAAGTATAAAGGGAGAGGGAGAGAAAAGCTCTCTGCAGATATCATAGAGCAGCCAAGGCAACCAAGACTTGAGAGGCTAAACTGGGAGAGAAGAAAGTCTCCTTCAGGTGAGCTCCACATTTGCTTCTGCTTTCTCTCTTTAGGACACTTTCTGGCTCACAGCAAGGGAGAATAGAGGTTGAGGAAAAGAGACAAAGGTTAGAATTCGTGATAGCAAGACAGTTGGGACTTGAAGGACCTAGGAAGGAAGAAAAGACCAAAAAATGAGCTCAAAAGAACCTATGTACAATTTCACACCAGTGCATCAGATTCTTATGTCACACCAGGCATGGGAGAAAGACTCCAAAAACAGGTACAAAGTAGTTGCTAGAAAGCTAAGTACTAAGCACATGTTTCAGCAGTTAGCTAGCACCTATACAATTTTTATATTCACAATGTCTGGCATCTAACGAATTATCACATATACTAGGAAGTAGGACTGAAAGACTGAAAAATCACAAGCAAAACACATCTATGGGTGATCTCGATGAGATTTTCAGACATAGACTTTAAAATAACTATAGTTCATCTATTCAAGAAAACATGAATTTTTACCAAAGAAGTAGATTCTATATTTTAAAAAACTACATGCAAATGCTTTACCTTAAAATAAAATAACAGAAGTGAAGTTTTAATAGACAGGTTTAACAATAGAGTAGACATGGTAAAAACAAGGATTAGTAAACTGGAAAACAAGTGAGTAGAAAATACCTAGGTTGAAGTGCAGAGAGAAAAATAGACAAATTGTTGAATGTTTGAAGTTTTTAGAAGAAAGTAAACAAGTATTGGAAAAGGTATAAGAGACATGTGACATGCTGAAATACTTAATATGTGTGTAAATAGAATCTCAAAAGAAAGAGAATGAATGAAGAAGCAACATTTGAAGAAAACCAACTGAAAGATTTTATAATCATCAACAACATCAAGCCCCAAATTCAAGAAGCTCTTCAAACTGCAGGACTGCAGGATAGACAATCAGACCATCACCACCACCCACATAGAAAGAAAAACAAAACAAAAGTAGCAAAAACAAACAAACAAACAAACAAAAAACAAAAAGAAAAACCCACCACAAACCAAACCAAACCAAACCAAAACAAAACAAAACAAAATAAAATTGCCATCACTCCAGGCATATCATAAAAATAATTGAAAGCCAAATGCAAAGAGAAAAGCCAAAGGCACCAAGAGAAGAAAAGCAATAAGACCTTTAAAAAAGCAGTAAGACAACCATGTCAATTCCTCAACAGAAATGATGAAAGGCAAATGACAAAGAATGACATATTTAAGCTACTGAAAGAAAATGTCAATTTATAATTCTATATCCAGCAAAAGTCCTTCCAAAATTAAGATAAAGACATTTTTAGAAAAGAATAAATTTAAGGCAAAAAGAATTGCTCTGTAAGGAAGTAGGATTATCCATGAAGGATTAGAAAGAGTGTGTGTACAGTTAATGTAATTGAAATCTGTCACCTGAAGGAATAATGCCTTATAAGGTTTTAAGTACACATAAAATTATACCACATAACAAAAATAGCCACAAAAGGTAGGAGGTGGACAGATGAATTTAAAGTGTTAGAATTTTCTGGCATTATCCAAGAAGTAACAATGTCTTAGTTTAGGTAGATTTTAATAAATCAAGAAATATATATTGTAATCTCTGGGATAACTACTAAAACATTATATAATGGAAAATCTAATGTAGTGAAGAAAATGAAATGTTAAAAACACGTGAATAATGTAAAAGTGGTCAAGAGAGTATAAATAAAAATTGGACATTAAACAAAAGAAAAATACGAACAAATAGTGAAAAAGTAGTTTTAACTTTGGTATGTCAAAAATTACACTAAATGTAAATGGACCAAATACTCAAAAGTAAATTTTGTCCATCTAGGTTTAAAAGGAATATAAATATATTTTACTTACAAGAAATATATCTTAAATATAAAGAAACTGGAAAGCTAAAAGGAAAAGGAAAAAAATCCATGAGATAATCCATGAGAATACTAACTGAAAGAAAGCTGGTGTAGATGTAATATCAGACAAAGTAGACTTTAAGGCAAAAATGTTATCAGATATGAAGAAAAAAATGGACTTTTTTAAAAACAAGAATACAAAATCCCTGAATTTCTATGTACCTACTAACATAGCCTCAAAATATATAAAATAAAAATAGACATAATTAAAAGAAGAAACAAATACACAATCATGGCTGGAGATTTTAAGATACTTCTCTCTATAATTGATAGACAAAAATCAAGGATATAAAATATTCGAAAATATAATAAGCTTGACCTAATTTACATTAAATAAAATATTGTACCCAACAACTTCAGAATACACATTTCTTTCAAGAATATACAGAAATAGAACAAACACTTGGCTATTCTGCAAACTCAATTGTGCTAGACTGAAATCATAACAAATATATTCTTTCATCACAGTGGGAAGAAACAAGAAATCAGTAATGAAAATATAACTAGAAATTCCCAATGCTTAGGAGTTAAGTAATATATTTCAAAATAACCTATTAAAGAAAATAACATAATGGAATTGAAAATATTTTGAAGTGACTGACAATGAAAATATGACATCCAAGCTGTTAAAATGCAATTAAGATAGTGCCTGAAGGGAATTTATAACAAGAAATGCATATGACAGGTGAAGAAGAAAAGTTTATAAAAATCAGCAATTTAAATTTATATTTCAGGAAGCTTTACAAAGAACAATTTATTAAACCCAAGGAATATTGGAGGAGGGAAGTAATAAAAATAAAGAGGGCTAGGAATATGTCTTAGTGGTAGTTTATCAAACACATGTGAAGCCCTGAATTTGATAACTAGCACTACAAAAATAAAAATAAAGACTGAAAATCAGTAAAATACAAAATAGACATATGACAGAAATGTCTATAGATCCTAAAGTAATTCTTTGAAAAGATTAGTATAACAAGTAATCTCCCAGCAAAGATAACCAAGGAAAAAGAAAGAAAAGAAAAAAATCGTAAGCAAAATATAGTACTAACAAACAACATCGTGCTGTTTAAAAAAGATGACATATTATGACTAAATTGGATTTATCTCATGAGTGAAATGTTGATTTAGCATTTTAAAATCAACCAGTTAATATGCTACATTATTAGAATAAAGAAAAACCCCATAATAAGATTTCAGTAGCTGGAGAAAAAGCTTTTTATGAATAATGTCTAATTATAATAAAACTGTACAGGAAGGACGATTCCTAATCGGATTGTGAACATCTGCACAAATCCTATAGCAAGAATCTGACTGAATTGTGAGATATCAAAAGCATTCCATTCGAGTAAAGGTAAAAAACAAACATATCTACCACTGCCACTTCTATTCAGTGTTGTTCTGAAGTTTTACTCAGTGCAGTAGGGCAAGAAAAAGAAATGAAATGGTCAGGATTTGCACATATAATTGCATAAGCAGCTAATGCTAAAGGATTCACAGGTATTTTATTATAATTAATAAACGAATTTAGTCAGTTTGATGGACACAACTGAGTTTGTAAAAATTAATTGTATTTCTACATACCAAACAATTGTTATGTAATATTTAAAAATATGCCTTTTAAGTAGCAAATAAATCTAGCAACGTATCTAACAAAAGATAGCTGTAAATGTCTACACAAAACCTATACAATTTAATGGAGAAAATTTAGAAAGGAAGAGGTCTTCCACTGTGCTAGGTGCTGTTGAGAGCTGAACGAAATATGGCCTGAGACTCAACCGTAGGATATGATGATGTAGAAACTGATGGTGACCTCAGACTGAGTTTTCTCAGTGTCACAGGCCAATGTCAGGGTATTATGGTTTAGATCCAGAATACCTCCCCAAGTTCTCCTGTCCCCAGAGGCAGGGCTTTTGGAAGGTGATCGATCATCAGTGGATTCACCTACTAACGAGTTCCCAGTTGAATGTGCTGTTAGGAGGTGGGGCCTGGTGAGAGGGGCTCCCTGGGGCGCGACCTCCACCTCGGCTTCTCCCTTCTCTCTCTGCCTCCGGAGTACCGCGACTTCAACGGTTTTCTTCTGCAGCAGGCCCTTTTCTCATACTGTTTCGGCATGTGATCCTGCCAGACAAGGACTAAAACTACTGTTTACTACTCTCCTTTATGTTGTGGGTGTCAAGTATATTGTCCCGGTGATTGGAAAGTGGCTAAAACACAGTGTAAAAGACTTATTTCCAAAAACTGAAAAGAGAATGGGAGGTGACGATTTAGCGAACCAGGCATAAAAAATTACTAGAGCAGTTTTTCCATGAAAGAGAAGAGAGAAATGGGGCAATGGCTGAAGGAGGCACGTTGAGTCGAGGAAGGTCTTTGTTAAGCTTTCTCCCTTTTCTTTTTCTCAAAGCTTGGCGATATGGCACTGCGCAGCAGAGGGAAAGTTGTGGATTTGATTCACGGTTTTTTCCACAGTGTTCTGGGCCCCGTGTCGACCAGTGATTGCATGGAGGTATCTGATTCCGTGTCTGCAGACATCCCAGGATGTTCAAAGGTTACCTGGGCACTGGCAGGGAAGCGAAGAGACTTTGCTCAGAGGCCAGAGTGGTTCTCAGGTTTCAGCTGTGGCTTATCCCCCATGTTCCTTTAACCCAATTACTGGCCTGTTTAAGAATCTTCCTTGTCCCCTCGCTGTCCCGGGGATAAAGTCACATTGCCTCAGTGTGACTTATGAGGCCTGCTACCCCCAGACCCTCCTCATTAACTCCCACCTCATCTCTGCCATTCTGTATGCCCCTCTTTGCTCACTTGGGGTGACTAAGACCTGGGGTCTGATCTGTTCAAGAATAGGAGGCCTCAGAGGATGTGAAACTTTCAGTTTTAAAATTAGGGAAGTTTTAGGAAAGCTAGGTGTATTAGTCAGCTTTCCCATTGCTGTGACAGAACACCTGACCTCTATAACCTAACTACTTAACAGTTTACCCGGAGCTTCACTTGGGCAGCGTGTTTGTATACATACTGACTCTCCTGAGTGTTGCTTGAGCAGGTGTCATTTCAATAATTCCATTCTTTTTTTTTGAGACAGGGTCTCACTATGTAGTTCAAGTTGGCTTTGAACTCACTGTGTATCCCAGGCTGGTCTCGAACTTGCAGCGATCTTCCTGCCTCAGCCTTCCAAGTGCTGGGATTACAGGTGTGCACCACCATGCCTGGCTCAACCAGTCTATTCTTGTACTGAATAAATTTGGTACAATTGTCATTTTTATATTTCCTGTTATATTAAAAAAGTTAATTTAAACAATATGCAATTTTTGGTCATCCTGTACTTAAATAATTGGACCGGTATGTGGTTAAAGGGGGAGAGGTTTATTTGGTTCACAGTGTCAGAGGGTTGAGTCCATGGTTGGCTGACTCCAAGGTTCCAAGGCAGAATTGCCATGGCAGGAGGGGGCACAGCAGAGCAAAGCTGCTCAATCCATGGCAGTCAGGAAGGAGAGAAAGAGGGAGGGAGAGAGGGGATAGAGAAGGGGAGGAAGAGGGAGAGGGAGAGAGGGAGGGGATAGAGAAGGGGAGGAAGAGGGAGAGAGAGGGAGGGAGTGGAGGGGGGAGGAACACGGAGAGAAAGAGAATGAGAATAAGAATATACCCCTTCAGATCACACCCCATCTTTTACCACCCACTGATGAGTATAGCACTCCCATTATCCAGTCACCTTCCAGAAGTGCAACATCTAAACACGTGAGGCTTTAGGGAACATTTTAAATCTAAACCATAACACCAGGTGACTTGCTTACCAGGCACTGCCCTTTCCCTTCATGTGTGCCAAAATTCCCACAAGGCATTGCAATTTCCGAAATGCCCTGGATTTTCTCCTGACTTTGTTTTGTTGGAATATGAGCCTCTGTCATCTCTCCCAGCTAAGCCCTCTCCTCTCCCCTTTAAAGTTCAGGTCAAGGGTCATGTTTTCCAAGACTTCTTTGTCCCCCCTCTGTCCCCACTCTTACCCCCCACCATTCTGGGCTGGGTCCTTACTTTTGTGATCCACAACGTTCTGGGTTTACATTGATAATTCTTTTTTTCTAGACCTATAGATCTTCGTTCTGGTAGTGGGAATTGAACCCAGGGGTTTTGAACTGAGCTGTACCCCCAACACTTTTGCCTTTTATTTTTTATTTAGAGATGAGTCTCACTGAGTCACACATTTGCCGAGGCTGGGCTCGGAGTTTCGATCTTCCTGCCTCAGCCTTGCAGAGTGCTGAGATTACAAGCATGCATCACCATGCCCAGCTATCCCTATAATTTTTGTATTAAATTGATAATAATTTTCTCTCTCTGCAAGATTGTTCCTTGATTACAGGAGCTTATGACTTTAATTCATTTTAGTATCTCCAAAGCCTACCACAGCGCTTGGCATATAATAAATAAAACTTGTTAAATAAAAGAATGTACAAATGGGTCTCAAGATGGGTAGAAGAACTGGAGAAAATTTTAACTAGGAAAAGACCACGGAGCAGTGGTTCCTAAGCACTTCCAGTTCTTCTTGGAGGAGTTCCCAGAATTGGATCCATCTGTAAAATGTGTGTCCTAGCTCTGAGTGTTGGGGGGAGAAACTGAGTGAATAAACGTGGAATTCGGAGGACAGCTTTTGGCACATCTTAAGTGCTCTGGTTATCTATTGTTGAATCACAAGCCATCCAGAACATAGTGCCGTAAACAGCAGCAATGCGATATTTGATGTTATTTCAATGGCTTTGAGTGTGGATGAAGCTGGGGTGACCTGTGGCTCGGGATTTCTCAGGGGGGGCTGGTCAGACGGCAGCCAGACTGGGGTCACCATGAAGGGTTCTTCACTCCCATATCTGCATCACGCACTGAGAAGACTCATAATGGAGGTTTGGAAGACCTGGGTTCATCGGGCCTCTTCTGTCTGTTATCTTTCCAGATCATCAACCTAGCATGGCGGCTTCCCAGTAGTCGGACTTTAAAAAGAGTAGCCCACAGCTCCATGAATGAGTGTCCCCAAGAACCTAGGGGGGCTGTACAGCCTTTTATGACCTCGCCATATATTTTATACTGCATGGACATTTGTCACTGGCTTCCTTCTCTTGGCATAATGTTTTCAAGGTTCATCTATGCTGCAGTATGGATCAGCATCTTATGCTTTTTAATTGCTAAATAATGTTCCATTATGTGGATAGACCACATTTTGTTTAGTCACCCATCAATTGATAGGTATTTAGATTGTTTTCATTTTGTGGCTTTTATGAACTGTATTGCTATAAATATTTGTGCAGAAGTTTCTGTGGGTGTGCAAGCTGTAGTCTCTCTTGGCATACATATTTAGGAGTAGAGTTCCTGGGTCAAAAGATGACTCTATATTTAAACTCTTAGGAATTACCAAATTGTTTTCAAAAGTGGCCATACCACTATTTATATCCTTGTCAGTAGTGCAGGAGAGTCTAATTGCCACATATCATTGCCATACTAAAAATATTTGCTAAATAAATAAATAATACTGAAGTTGGATTGTGACATAAAATGATAAGACTGTAAATGCTATAAATTTGTATTTTTCTTTATAACTTGCATTATGAACAAATCTTGTAGGAGATAAGTTATTTCTGGTTTGATGTGATTAGGAATAATTAAAACTTTCATTGGCATTTTCACATTCCCTAACTTGCTACAGTGAAAAAAAAAAAAGTTGTTCTTAAAATAAGAAAAACAATCTGGGTGTGGTGGTGCACACCTGTAATCCCAGTACTCTGGGAGGCTGAGGCAGGAGGATGGTGAGTTTGAACCCAGCCCAGGAAATTTAGTGACTTACTGAAACCATCTCAAAATAAAACAAATAAAAAGGACTAGGGATGTAGCTCAGTGAAAAGGCCTGGGTTCAATCCTCAGTACTGCAAAAAAAATATATTACAAATTGATATTAGTTGGTGCAAGGTGTATCAGACAGCAGGAAAATTTGTCTCAAGAGTAAAGATTTTATAGGCAGAGGTATCTGAGTGAAAGACACTGATAGCATGGAGCTGAATTCCTTTACTTTCACTGGTTTTGGGCTGGATGTAAATATTCAATTGATATGACTGTGGCTGCACACAGTCATGATTCTTGGTTATAAATAGCAGAAAGCAACACCAGCTAATGTAGGCGGAAAAGGAATGCAGTGGAAGATATCAGCTGGTTTGTAGAAGATTGGCAATCCCGGCTTTGGAAAAGAAGCCAAAGCCAAGGGCAGTGAGGAAGAGCCAGTATCCCCCTAGTGGAAGAGGGAACAAGCCTCCGGGACCCTCGCATTTGGACGGCGCATGCAAGTCATAGCGTTTGTCCCGTTCTGGACCCATGATGCTGTGTCATGGAACCTGTGAACCTAGCCACAGCCCCGTGGTCCTGGCCCTTATTTCCTTCCTTAACCCTGGAAGCATCGTGTTGACCAGGCTTAGGAATCCGGGAGAAATTGCCTGCCCCAGTACCGTGGAGGAGCAGAAGTGTCCTTCTGTTGTGGTGGGGGCCCTGCCTCCTGTTGTGGGATTTCTCCCTAAAAATGTGCCCGGGCACTCAGCAGGCAAAATCTGTTGCAGGAGAGACTTCTGTATGAATGTCATTCAGATTGTGTTGTCATAGTCACGCACACTTGGAGAAGAAAGGAAAGGTTATATTTTGTCAAATCATTCGCATTTCAGCTGTAAGCACTACTCGTGCTGTATCAGTTGGAGTCAATCACGTTAGCTGCTGTAATACACAATGGCGAGGTCTTTGTGCTTTAACACGGTAAGATTTATTTCTTGCTCATCATGGCCCAAGTAGGTGCTCAGTAGTCCCCTTTGCAAGTGGTGATTCAGAAATCCAGGCATCTGTTATCTTCTGGCTCTGCCCTCTTGAGGGAAGATGATCTTTCCAGACCTCCTTGGATCTTTCTGCCCTGGAAAGTAATGAGGGAAGAGAAAGTACAAAAAGGATCATCCAGGAGCTTTCAGGGCTCAAGACTGGAAAGGTGAGCATCACTTCCCCCTACCTTCCACTGGCTAGGACTCCACAGCAAGGTCTGGCTTCATTCCCAGGGAAGCTGGGAAAAGCTGTCCAGCTATGTGAGTGGCAAGCCTTGGAAATGGGCTTGCTGAGCACGTCACCATCCAAAGTTCTCTATTAATAAAGAGGAACAAAAGTAGCTTTTGTCAAAATCTGCCTTGGTGCTTTGTAATGCAGTTGGGGTTGCTCATCTCTCTGAAAATGGATTAAGTTCCTCACCCTCAAAATTACACTTGTGAAAACATTTTGCAGACAGTCTAATGAACTCAGGCTACCTCTGTGGCTGGGGGTCCCTGCTGTATGTGGAAGTAGAGAGCAAGCTGACATTACTGATCTCCTACTGTGCACACTGCAACTTTGGCACACTGTGGGGCCACACAGCTGAACTAGACAATGTGTCTGCCCTAGAGAGTTTCTTATACCTCAGGTGGGAGTCAGAGAAACTAGTGTCACCTGAGACCAAGTTTCAGTAAGTGGGAGGCTACAGGTGCAAAATGGTGACCAAGAAGTGGCCCAAGGCATCAGTTTACCTAGATCTAAGCCAACTAGAAGGAGATTCTACAGGGTTGGGTTGCAAAATTGAGGTGGGGCAGGCCATTCATATTTATATTCATTCATTCTTTCATCTATTCTCACTTCTCTCTCATTTCTGGGCACTGTTCTAACTGGTGAGATAAAGCATAGAATGGGAGAGGCAAGATTCTGTTTTCAGAGGAGCTTACATTCTAACTGGGAAAGCAGAAATGAGAAGGAGGGAGATATTAGTAAAGAAATAAACTTAGAAACCACCCAGCGTCCCTAATCAGATGTTATAGTTTGGATCTTGACTATCCTCCAAAGGCCCATGTGTTAAAGGATTGGTCTTCAGTGTGGTGCTACTGGAAGATGGTAGAACCTTCAAGAAGAAGGTCTTTTGGTCATTTGGGGTGTGACCTTGAAGGGGCTATGGGACCCTGGTCTCCTCCTTACTCTCTTTGCTTCCTGGCCATGAGGTGAGTACTTTTGCTCCATCATGGATTCCCACCATGATCTGCTGCCTACTGCCTACTTCTACCCGAGGCCTAAAAGCAATTGTCCACCTGATTATGGACTGGATCCTCCAAACTGAGAGCCAACACAACACTTTTCTCTCTATACTTTTATTATTTCTGGTCATTTATTATAGAGCTAGAAAGCTGACTATGGCATCAAACATCCACACTCATCTTTGATTCCAAGGAGAAGCCTTGGAAAGAAATACTCCCTGCTGAGAGGCCAGCACTGTTGGCCCAGACTTCATGGCCACCCTGCCCCTTATCCTTGGAGAAGGCCTGGCAGAGCTGGGCCAGCCACTGTGGCCCTTGGCAGGCATGTCCAGCCAGATCAAACAGCTGGACTCATCTGAGGCATTTCCTTAGCAGGAAACACCACTCAAGTGAGAAACTATAGTAGGGTGTTCTAGATATGGCAGAGCCAATGAGGAGACAGGAAGCTGAAAAGGAGCCTTTCTAAACTATTGGGAAGGAAAAACAAACCTCACTTTGGAAAAAGCCCTGGGTGTTCCTTATAAAGCGCGCACCTACTCTTTGACCCAGCAATTCCATTTAGGTAACCACAAGAATAGGACTAGATGTGGGCAGAAAGGACCCGTACAAGAATGTTTGTAGCTTCTTTAGGCAACATAGCTGCAGACTGGAGACAACCCCAGTGTCCATCAGCGAGAGAACGCATAATCAAGTTGTGCTGTATTTGTGCAAAGGGCAGGTACTCAGGAATAAAAAGAAACACACTCTTGACACAGGCAACAATGTGGACAGATGTCATAAACCGTATGTTGAGTGAAAAAAGCCAGATGCGAAAGAGAATATTGTGTATGACGTGGCATATATATATGAAGTTTTAACAGGTGAAGCGATTCTATGGCAGAATAAATAAGAAGTGTGATTGCCTGTGGGTCGGGGATAGGCAATGACAGAGAAGGCCATGAGGGCATCCGCTGTTGGGGGAAATGCTCCAGGTTTTGGTATGGTCTTGGTTACAAAAGTGCATCATTTATCAAAACTCAGGACGGTATGCTTTGTGTATTTAATTTTATGTACATTTCACCTCAAAAGAAAAACGTGTTAACTCAGGTTAATGATAGGTACAATGACATGTTTGGAACAGGGTGTAGTGAGGTCTGGGACTTTGGAATGCATAGAACAACAAGATGGGTGGCCAGATGTTTGATATGTGAGAAAGCAAATACAATCAAATTTGTAGACACCGGGAGGTGGGTCTGTTCACGGGTGTTTACTATAGAATTCTTTGCACTTTATTTTGGGATATTTTCACAAGGAAATGCTGCCACACACTGAGACACCCAAAGGTCTGGTGACTTCAAGCAACAGCTGCTTGAACCTGGTTCTCTGGTCTGGCTCACGGTTATTCTGTTGCATGCGATGCTGGCTGGGGCACTGAGATGTAGAAGGTACAGAATCGTCCACTTGCTCAGGGTTGGTTTTGGCCACCCGCAGGGAGCACGGGTGGCCTAAGGGGTGGGGGTCTTGGTGCTCCTCTGGTGGCCTCTTCAGGAGTGATGGCCTGGGCTCTCTCCTAGCAGAACAGCGAAGTTCAAAGAGGAAGCTGCGTGGGGAGAGCAGAAGCTGCTGGATTGGGACAGGGAAAATACAAGCTCTGAGGGGAGGGGACATAGCATCAACTTTTTAATTGGAAGAACACCAAGAATTTAGTCTTTTTTTTGGGTGTGCGTGTGTGGTACTGGGGAATGAATCCAGGGCCTTCATATTGAGCTACACGCCCATCCCCTTTTTTACTTTATTTTTTGAGATAGCGGCTCACTAAGTTGATAAGTTTCTCAGGCTGGGCTTGAACTCGTGGTCTTCCTGCCTCAGCTTCCCAGAGTGCTGGGATTACAGGCTCATGATTCCATACCCAGCTTTTACAACTCCCAAAAACATTTTGATCCACTATTCTGCAGGACGGATTGCTTTTGTCTTCTCTTCACAAAGATTATTATAAAATCACTATCAAATGTAGCTAAAAGAGAATGTAATTCAAATAGGTAGGTGAAAAAGGATTGTGGAGGTATGTCAGAAAGTTAATTGATAACAAAATTATTGTGGCATTTTCCCACACTTTCTACCATTTTGTGACATTTGTGTTGTTTGCCAACTTTTAGGTCTCTCCCTCTCTTTTTCTCGCCCTCCCTCCCTCCTTCCCTCTCTGTCCCTGTTCTGTTCTCTCTTCTTCCTTTCCTCCCCTCTCTCTCTCACACTATGTCTCTCTCTCTCCTTCCTCTCTCTCTCTCTCTTCTCTCTTCTCTTTCATTGCGCTGGGGATAGAGTACAGAATCTTACACATGCTAGGAAGAGCTCTACTACTGAGCCCCAGCCAACTTTTAAAAATTGTTTGTCAATTGTTAGGATTTCATTTTTCATTCTAAACAATACTTTCCAGCTCATTTTTAATTTGTAATTTTGAATTCTTTTTCTTTAAAAATCCCCCAAACTACATGTTTTACACACTTCACACACTTGGATTCACCTCTGGTAAGAGTAAGATTTTTTTTATAAGATGAGGTTATACAGGCTGGCCTTGAACTTGTGATCCTCTTACCTCAAGTAGTTGGGATTTCAGGCATGCACGGCTGCACCGGGCAAATATTAATTTTA
Organism: Erethizon dorsatum; assembly: GCA_028451465.1. Lineage (NCBI taxonomy): Eukaryota > Metazoa > Chordata > Mammalia > Rodentia > Erethizontidae > Erethizon > Erethizon dorsatum. The sequence continues at coordinate 125,238,185 of CM051827.1, read as the reverse complement.
TTTAACTTGGCTACAAATGCTCTGCTTGTGTGAAAGTACCTCGACAGTGCCATCGCGGGAGACAGGGCGCCCTTTCCTGGCGGGGTCGCCTGACTAGGGGCACTGACCTCATTTGAAGTGTCGAATTTCCCTCCTTGAATGTTAGGTCTGTGGCCCAGGCTGATGGTCTGGGAACAGTGTTTTGTTGCTGGATCAGAGTGCTGCAGGGTCACTGGAGGTCACAGCACCGCCCTGCTCCAGCTTTGTCTGGGTCCATTCTGGTTGGCACTTGTTCCTCTGTGACTGTGTTTGTCCCCTGGGATGTATCTCATTTGGACAATCAGTGTACAATGCTTCAACTCAGGGAAATTTCCTTGGAATTGGAGTTGCTGATTATTCATCAAGGGAATGGTGTGGAGGTAACTTCTTACCTCCTCTGCCTTGAATGAATACATTTTGCTTGCCTGTGCCCTCTGGGGTAGAACATTCTCTCGAAGCATAAATATCCATTCTACTAAATGATCATTTATGATGTCTGTGATTTGTCTAATCTTGATTTTTATTACGTGGAAGGCAAATCTCATTTCTGAAACCAGTCCTACTTTTTCATCAGAATTTCATGCTTATTTTTGCTGCATTCTGATCTTTTACTTTTTGAGTTCTTCTTTAAAATGGGTGATTCTGTTTCTTCAAAGTCGAGATGAACCAACGGACATTGCTGAGGACAGGAGAAATGACGATGACGATGATGAAGTTACCAGTATAAAAACGGAGGAATAGGATGATTAGGGAACATGATTAGGTAACATCCATGATTAGGATGATCAGGTAAACTTTACATGGTAAACATTTTGTAGAATTGGACAGAGAGGACAACATTGGCATCTGCTTTATTTTCAGCATAACAATATTTTAACTACTTTGACCATATGCCTGTTTTGGGGGGTAATTTATTAAAATTAAGGTTCTCCAAATTCTTTGTGATTCTTCATAGTACTGTTGAGATTTTCTTATCTAACCCTCCCATTTTACAGAGGAGAAAATTGAGGAATTATTGTGGTATGGATCATGAATGTCCCCCCAAAGCCCTGTCTGTTTATGGTTTGGTCCCAAGCTTGACACTGTTGGAAGGTGGTGGATCATTTAAGAGGCATGACCTCATGGGTGGGCTGCAGGGCACTTTGGCTGCACCCTTGAAAGGAATCATGGGACCTTGGTCTCTTTCTCTTTTACTTCCCAACCAACAGGTGGTTTTCTCCTGCTGCACACTTCCGCCTTCTTGTGCTGCCTTTGCCACAGGCCTAAAAGCAGTGAGGTCAGCCAGGCACGTGGCTGTGATCCCAGCACTCAGGAGACTGAGGTAGGAAGATCACTGTGAGTTTAAGCCCAGCCTGTACTTCATAGTGAGTTCAAGGTCAGCCTGAACTATATAGCAAGACCCTGTCTTAAAAAAAAAAAAAAAAAAAAAAGCGGCAAGGTCATCTGATCATGGACTGAAAACTTCAAAACTAGGAGCCAAAATAGTCCTTTCACTTTATAACTTGATTGCTGCAGGTATTTGTTATAGTAACAGAAAGCTAACTAACAGAGAAACCCAGTTACGAAGGGCTTGATTTGTGCATTCTGGCATTTATATCTAGGAGAAAAAGGGAAGAATAGAGCATATTCTAGAGTGAAGATGTGCCAGCGAACAAGGGAGATGCAGGTAGGTGGAGAGACGGGGAGCGTGCGTGTGCGCACGTGTGTATGGAGTGTGGTAGCAGAGAAGCGAGGCAGGGAAGAACAGCTAACACACATATTTAGCACATCTGATGAAGTCAGTGTCGTGCTGGTAAATGCTTGACAACCAGCTCCTGATGGGAAGTGTGGGGGAGGGGGGCCTTATTTGTAGCATCTGCCAATTTCCATGGTGTCAGTATTCTACCAGTGTGACAATGGTGAAAGTGGAGTTATGAAATATGGTGTGTCTACCACACAGAAATAAAGAACAAAGACAATAAAGTGTAGTAAATAATTAGGGAATGATGCACTTTGAGTATGTACTACTTTTAAAAATATAATTTAATTGCAAGTTTATATACTTTAATTTATGATAACCATTATATCTAATGACTGGTTCATGAAATTCCTGGCAGTGTACTGATTGCAAGCTGGCGAGAGCTGGTTGCAGCAGCACACACTGCAGGAAATCTACCGATATGCGTTCATGGTGTCACGGACCAGGTGTTGGCAGCAGGCTCCCTGAGAGCTGGAAAGCCAGAGTGGTACCCCATTTTATTTGTCAATGGCGCCTCTGATCCTGCTATTAGCAGACTACAACTTAGCCTCTCAAGGAGGTAGATTGTCGTGTAAGTGTTTGATATTTAACATACCCTCTTTTCTAGTGTGATTTCTTAGAGGTCAGCCACTCCCTGCTCCAGTTCTGCTTGGAGTTGGACTGAGAGAAGGTGCCGGCTAGGGGTTTGCACTGGGACTGAGGTGTAATTTGCATGAATGTTAAGTAGGCATCCCCACCCCATTTCCTTTAGCAGGGATGGTTAACATGGTGCTTCCAGGGGGCTGGCGTCTCTTTCCAGGCTCCTATGCCCTGTGTGTGAGTTCTAAGCCCAGCCATGTGAGCTGTGGGCACAGACTGCAATGCACCTCATTTTCACTGCTCTGTGCCTCTCCCTTTTCCTCCATGCCTTTGTCCCATCCATTCTCCCACTGCCACCCCACTCCCACTCCCCACCAACTAAGTTCGAGTTGCCCAGCTCACTTCCATTCATCTGCATCTCCCAGACTGTCCCAGGCTGGGGGAATGATCTTCTTGTTTGTTTTTAGAATAACCCCACTTCATACATTTCATGGAAAATGTTTGTCTCGCTACGAGACGGTAGGTACCTCAAGTACCTGGGCTGTGTATTTTAGAACTGTTTCAGGGTGTAACACAGCACCTTACTGCACACAGTAGAAGATCCATAAATGTTACTGTATTTGTAGATCCTTATTTTTTCATCACCCGATTTTATTCTGTACACAGCTTCCCAAGTCATCTCTTTCATTGCCACTTACACAGGCTAAAGTTGGGTGTCTCAAAAATCTCCTGTCTCTGCTCCCTTCTGCTGTTATCACTTCTTAGTCTCTGAAATTTTCTCCCCTTAAATGGGAGGATGGGGGGCTGGTGAGATGGCTCAGCAGCATAAGTGCCTGCCTGTCAAGCACGAGGTCCTGAGTTCGACTCCCGGAACCCACATACGAAGAAAGGTCCGGTGATATCGCTCAGTGGCACGGGCGCCAGCTGGCGCGCGAGGTCCTGAGTTCGACCCCCGGTACCCACACACGCAAAAATAATAATAATAATAAATGGGAGGAGGGGACAATTTCTTGAAAGTGGTGGCTCAGAAGGGTACCTTATGCTGAAAGGTGACCCCTGAAAGCTGGCTGCTGTCCCTGAATCAGCCTGCCTTGAGGTAATGTCACTGGGAATTAAAGGCTAGCAGGTTCCACAGTTCTATAAGAGGAAAATTGTTTAAGCAGATAAAAGGAAAACCTCTGGGACGGGCTATGAGCTCCCGAGGAAGATGCAGGCAGGGGTTGGGGGATTAATGAGCAATTCCTTTACTGATGCTGCCTCTTGATTAGGGGTGGGCAGGATGGTCACCAGAGGGCTGGTTCTGAATGTGCTAGAGGAAAGAAATTCAGCTCTTCTGCTCTGGACTTCTGGGTAAATTCTCAATCGGCTGAATGTGCTCCCTGGTGGCTTCGCAGGGTAAAATGAGAACAGTTCTTATTTATTTTTCTTTTCGAGTGTGGACCTGGGATTTTCAATCATCCCCATTCTCATCAACTCCCACAGCTGAAAGCAGCGTGTGGCTGAGTGCATAATTGGTCAACCAGATATTCCAATTCTCTTCCTGCAGGGCTGCTCCGCTCCAGTGGCTGCAGGCTTAGTCCCATGACCTGCGTTGGCTAAGACAGTGTGAATAGAAGTCACTTGTGCCATGTCAAAGCCAATCCGTGGCTGTCGTGTCCTCTTTTCCCTCTACCAGGGATAAGAAATGTGCCAGAAAAAGGCTGCTGCATCAGCCTGGGTCTGAGTCAAGGCAACATGGGGGTGGAAGGAGCTGCAGGGAACATGGGTCACACATGGGGCATAAATGACAGTGGAATGTTTATGGCTGTTACTTCCGGGCTGGTGGATATACACACAATCAGTAAAGGAGGGTATAAGATTTCATAAGCAAAAGAGGGAAAGGCAGTTAACTTAAAAATTGCTGTAGCTATCATTAAATTATTCAATGTTTATTTTAGAAATAAGTGAATTATTCCATAATAAATAATTTCCAATGTATACAGTTATCTCTAATCTGGCATTATTTTTTCTGAGTCTATGGAGAGGCTCAATGAGAGCCACTCTGATCATTCCTGGAATGAATATGTAACAAGTGACAACTGTCATCTAGGCTCTGAACTAGATTCAGGATGTAGTGGCAAACAGAGCAGATGGGTCTTCATGGAGCTTTCACTTTTGTTGGTTTAGGCAAGTTAAAAACAAAATAAATGACTAAATAGTAAATGTAGTCATTTCAGAGAGTGACTGGAGGTACTGTGAGGGCAGGGGAAGGGTAGAACATTTTGATTTATCTTGCTTTCTAGAGAAGTTGAACTGATGTGTACAAATGACTCTTTAAAAAATGGAGTCATAATTTTATGTCAGTCTCTTTAATAAGCACACTGGGTGATTTTAAAACTGAGAACTATTTTATTTTATAAATGATTCTTTTTGTAATGCAAACATTTATCTTCCCATTTATCTGCAGTTGTCTGAGTTTTCATCCATCAAAGGTCCTCATTTCACTGTTGAAGAGAACTCTTCCTGGATGATGTTTAATGGATTCGGTTTCTGAATAGTCAGAGAACTCCATGACAGGGCGGTTAATGTGACTTGTGCTCTGGAACAGGGGACCCAAGTGTGCAGTCAAGCTCTCATCTGGGGCGCCGCACCTTTGATGGTAGAGCTCCCTTGTGTGCCAAGCCTGCCGTCTGCTTCCAAGGAGCTAAACTCAAAGTACAAATAAATTAAAGAGCAAAATAAAAGATAGACAATAGGAAACAGGGAGAAAGATCTGCTATAAATGGGAAGGGGAGGGGAAAGAGAAAGAAAGAGGGGAGAGGAAGGGGAAATAAAAAGAATTAACATGTGTTATGTACATATACAAACTCCCCATGATGAATGTAATCATTGTGTACGGCACACATAATAATAAAAATTAAAAAAAAGAATGGTTACAGTTACGAAAGCATCCCAGTGGGCTTTTATGGTTTCAAATTCAGCAAAGCCAATGAGACTAGAGAAGCAGAGAAGAATGACTCATCTTTATCAAAAGTTGACTCATCTCTTTTGCACCAATTCTTTTCTCCAGTCAGAACCCTAACCTATCAAATGTAAAAGAAACAAAGCTGCCTTTGTGGTTGTAGGAACTGAGACCAAGAGAGACTAAAATGAGTTAAGTTCATTCATTCAACAAATATGAATAGAGCTCTACCTTGCCTGGAGCCTGGAGTTATGATAGGTAAAAAAAAAAAAAAAAGAGTCTTTGTCCCTAAAAAAGTTTGCAGTCATAGTGAGCCTGGAGGAAATTAGAGCTAGAAAGGAAAGGCAGATGGTTCTGCGAGGACTTAGCCTGACTGTTCAAGGAGGGTGGTGGTTAGCAAAGGTTTCCCTGAGCAGGTTACTGTCAAGCAGAGGTGTGAAGGATGAGTAAGTTAACAAGGAGAAGGCTGTGTGAAGAGTGCTGTGAGGTCCTTCCAGGGTGGCAACAGTGCACGCAGGAGAATTTGGTGGGTGGAAGTAGGGCCTGCTCTAGAAACTGGGAGTGACTGAGATTGGAGGGTAGAGAATGAGGAGCACAGAGCTTATAGGGGAGGCTCTAGAGAGCCTTATGGGCACCAGGAAAATCTCAGAGGAGGAAGCACATGATCAAATGTCCTGCTTGAAAAGGACACAGTGCTGAAAAACAGGACAGCACTCCATTAATCCAATGAAGATCTACAAAAAGCCTATGGCAGATATCAGCCTTCCTGGTAAAATACTGAAACGTTTTATTTCAAGACCTTGAATAAAACAAGATTTCCCATATTACTATTTTCTGCAAGTCCTAGACAATGTAATAAGGCAGGAAAAAGAGATGAAAGTTATAATGCTTGGAAAAAAAATACCTCTTACCATTTCCAGGTGAAAATGTAGAAAACCCAAAAGAAAAGAAACTATATACAAATTTAGAACAAATACATAAACTTGGCAAGGTTACTGGATATAGGACAACAAAAAAAATATATGCTAGCAGCGATAAACAGTAAAATTTTAATTAAAATGTATTTATAATAGCATAAAAACCTACATATTTAGGCATAGATCTAATGTAAGTTCTGCTGTAAACTGAAATATGATTGGAAGAAATTAAGGAAGGCACATGAATAGATCAATTCATAATATTTGTGTATCAGAAAACACAACATTGTGAAAATATGCTTCCCCTAAATTGATCTACAGATTCAGTGCAATCCCAATTATACTCCTGATGTCTTCAGTGGTAGAAAATTTCAAGCTGATTCTAAAATCTGTATGGAAATGAAAAGGGGTCAGACTTGTCAAGGCAACCTAGAAATAGAAAAAAAAAAATAGGTAAAGAATTTACATTACCTGACACCAAGTCCTATTAAAAACTACAGTAATTAATACTGTGTGGTGGTCAAAGGTATTTTTTCCAGTACATGTTGCTGGGCCAATGGAATATTCATATAAAAAAGATGACAGTTGGATTGTAGACCTAAATGTCAAAGAAAAGGCAAACAAAACCAAAACAGAAACAGAGGCAAAACTAAAAAATCCTCTTGGAGTAAAATATAGGAGAGCAACTTCATGATCTGAGGGTGGGCAAAATTACTTCAAATAGGATACAAAAAAGCTCTGACCAGAAAGGAAAGAGAAATTGGTAAATTGGCCTTCATTAAACCCAAGGGCTCTGTTCTCCACAGATTCCATTAAGGGAGTGAAAGGGAGAGCTTGGAATCAAAGAAGATACAGTATTTGCAACACCTGTATTTAACAAAGGACACGTTTCCATAAAATGTAAAGACCCTTACCCATCAGTAATTGAAAAACAGGCAGTTTAACAAAAAAATGGGCAAAGGTTGTTAGCGTTCACCTCACTATCTAAATACTGCAGTTGAAAACGAAGCAAGACAAAAAATAACCAACAGGGCCGGTGAGATGGCTCAGCGGCTTAAGTGCCTGCCCAGCAAGCGCGAGGGCCCGAGTTCGACTCCCGGAACCCACATACGAAAAAGGGGCTGGTGATATCGCTCAGCGGCACAGGCGCCTCCTGGCACGTGAGGTCCTGAGGTCGACCCCCGGTACCCACAAAAAAAAAATAAAAATAAAAATAAGAAAAAAATAACCAACAAAAACCACACACAGCGTTCAGCTTCACCAGGAATCAGGAAAATGCAAATTAAAACCACAATACTATACAACTATACCTGCCTCAGAATGGCTACGTTGAAAATGACAGATGATGTCTAATACTGAGAATGTTGGGAATCACACACTGCTGGTCATAGTGTAAATTGACACCACTCTTTGACAGTGTCCACATAGGCTTCCTGCAGGGCTGCTCCGCTCCAGTGGCTGTAGGCTTAATCCCATGACTTGCGTTGGCTAAGACAGTGTGAACACAAGTCACATATTTTCTTGATTTTTTTTCCCAGAAAGTTCATTATTAGTATAAACATGCAATTGATTTTTACCTACAACTTTGCTGAATTCACTGATTACTTCTGATAGGTTGTGTGTGCACATGTGTGTATGTGTGTGCGTGTGTGTGTGTTAGAGTTTTTCTACATGTAGAATCATGTCATTTGTGAACATGGATAATTTTACTTCTTTATTTCTAGTTTGGATGCCTGTTTCCCTTTTTCTAGTCTGATTGTTCTCACTGGAGCAGAAGTTCTTCCTCCCTTTCCATGGGGAGTTCCAAGCTATCCATGGATACTGAATTTTTCTTATATGATAAACTTCAATTTATCAATTAAGAACAGTAAGAGATTAACAACACTAACCATACCAAAATAAAACAACTATAACAATATACTGTAATAAAAATTATTTAAAACTTAAAGTTTTTTTTTTTTTTTATGAAAAGTTAGTGTCCCTACCATCTGATGGGGTCTGCAGTCATCTTTCTGCAGATAGATATACCATGGTTCTACCATATTAGCTTCCAAATCAGTAGCAGCATCAAGATCACGGAAGTTCAAATACTGGCTCATTGATGCGCAAATGCAAATATATGCTTTTTAATCACGGACAAGTGAGGCACGTGCTCTACTTGCCATTGTGTATCAGCAGGCTTATGAAGCACCTTCCAGTAACGACCTTCAGCTCTAAGTCAGAAGGAGGTAAAGGATCGGTGTTAGACCAGGGCTCAGGAATCCTGTCTTTGAATCCCGATTTTACCCACAGTGATCCTCGAGCTATTGGTCCAGTTTCTTCTTTCTGGACCTGTAGCCTCATCTATAATAGGAGAGGTTTATCCTGTTTGTCTCTAAGAGCCCTTCATCTGATAAAGATCTTAGATTCTAAATTTAAATGGCATGTTCAACCTCTAGTTCTGCTAGAAGTAATGGGAGTTGTGGCCTGCCTCACTGCTTGTAAAAAGGTCAAGGCATGCAGCTCTCAATTCCTGTGTTTAATGTTCATTTGCTGACCTGAAATTTGACTTGATTAGGCAAAAGCCTCTTGTGCCCAAATGCATCTGAGGATAAAAATAATATCCTGTGAATTCTCTGTGGCTGAGCAATTTCATATGCATTGATGGCCTTAGCTTCTGCCCTTCCTGTTCTAGTAGAAGGTAAGTGTCCATGGAATGCTAAGTGTTTTATGAAAGGGAGACTAGGGTAATACAGTACGTCTGCTTGATGAAACCCTGCAATGTCATTATATCAAAAGGGGACTTTCCAAGATCTCAGGAGAGGTGTATTTATTCAATTCTTCCTTCCTTTTTGCCCCCCCTCACTTCCTCCCTCTCCTCGCTTCCCTGCCCCTCCCCTCCCCTCCTCTCCCTTCCCCTTTTCATTTCTTCCTTCTTTCCTTCCATCCTTCCTTCTTTCCTTCCTTCCTTCCTTCTTTCCTTCTTTCTGATATCAACCAAGGACTTAGGAAGTACATTAGTCAGCTTTTTGTCACTATAATGAAATATATAACGCAGGCTATTTATGAAGAAAAAGAGGTTTATTTAGCTTACATTTTGAGAGGTCCAGAGGTTTGATGCTGGTCAGCTCAGTTCTTGTGAGGCCCTGTCTCTCAGCTACATCCTATCATGGTAGAGGCCTGTGTGTGGGGAAGAGCTTCCACTCCCAAACAGGAACTCAGAGAAAGAGAGCAAAGCCCGGGGCCCCATTATCCCTTTTCAGGGCAAGTCCCCAATGGCCTAAGGATAGTAGGCCCCCCCTCTTAAAGGCACACCACCTCCCATAGCACCATTCTGAGGATCAAGCCTTCAATCACAGTGGACTCTTGGCAATCACCTAATCTTTACAGAAACTACAGCAGTAAATAACGAATGCGCGCCAAGCTCAGAGCTCAGTCTTGAGGACGCAGTTCTGAGAAGGGTTTCAGTGTTAGGGGATGGCAAGTTTAGTGGGATAGGCAGTAATGAGATCATTCCATGTATGTGTAACCAGGCGCTATCACTTTAAAGCCATGCTGTCTTTTGGGTGAAAGATGAGGATGCAGGCACTGATGGGGACAGTGGTAATGATGCAACCAGGAATTATTTGAAGTGCATCATGTATGTTAACCCATTTAATTTTTTTTGCCAAGTTTTTATATCATGTTAAACTACACATAACAAAAATGTACTGTCTTGACCTTTGGAAGTGGACATTTTGGTGGTATTAAACACATTCATAAAACTCTACAATTACCCACATGCATCATTTTCATCTTGTAAAATTGAAACTCTGTGCCCATTAAATATTTAATTCTCCAACCTCCTGTGCTCCCACTGCCTGGCAGCTGCCCTTCTTTCTGTCTTTATGGTTGTGCCTAACTCAGGAACCTCGTACACATGGCTCATACTGTATTTGTCTTTTTTGTGTGTCTGACTAATTTCACTTAACACGTCTTTGAGATTCTTTCAGGTTGTAGCAGGTGTCAGAATTTCCTTCTTTTAAAAGGCTGAACGACATTGCATTGTCTGCATAGATCACACTTTGCTCGTCCATTCATTCAGCCGTGGACACTGCGTGACTTCCACACACCAGCTATTGCGAGTAATGCTGCTATGTTCCCGTGTCTTTGAGACTCTATTTTCTATCCTTTCAGGTATTTACCTAGAAGGAGAATTCATTAATCATGTGGCAATTTCATTTTTTGTTGAGGAACTATCATCAATTTTTCATAGTGGCAGCACCATTGTATATTCCTACTGACAGTGCACGAAGGGTCTCATTTCTCCACTTCCTCACCAACACTTGTTATTTTCTGGATTTTTTTCTTGATAGTAGCCATCCTCATGGGTAGAAGAATCCATTTAATTTTCACAACTCTTTGAGGCAGATAGTATTTTCATTCCAATTGTACAGATGAAAAATGTAGGCATAGAAAGGGCAAGTTATTTTTCAAGCTCACACAGCCGGCATGGGAGGAGCCTAACATGGGCTGTCTGCTCTGACCACTCCATACCTGACACGGCTGTGCGGTGGGAGGCATTGATGGCACACTTGCTCTGGGCGGAACACAACAGTAAAGATCAGGTTCCCTACCTAGAGAAGTCACAACGATCCCCAGTGCACAAGGACATCCGGGAAGTACAAGGTGAGTTATGGTGGAGGCGTAACTGAAGGAGAATCCACTCTGCTCCCACATAGGAAAGACGTGTGCGCGTTAACATTTGTGCCACTCTGTGCACACACTGTGATGGTTGGGCGGCTTCCTTAATGGCCCCAAACACAACCTCCTCCAGCCCCCATTTCCTTTAGGACAGGGTTGTTATAATGAATTATAAGCATTCAAGAGATGCCTTAACAATTTTGCTGTTGCCTCATTGGTATCATCCACACTTTTTTTCCCCCTTAAAATCAGCTATCAGTAAATTATTTCTTTTTTTTACACTCAAACTTATCCTACCAGGGGTTTGAGGTGTTGTAACAACTCATGTTATTTTTGCTCCTTTTGCACGTTAAATAAATGCATCATATTTCGCATGGAAACTGTTCACGTTCTGTATAAAGTCTTCCTGTGGCTTTCAGTGGAGGGAGTGCAGGCTGTACTTTGGAGTTGTTGTGTTTATTTGTTGTGTTGCAAATAGTGCATCATTGTATCAGTCACCTTTCCTCTGCTGGGACAAAATATCCGGCATGCACAATTTAAATAACAGAGGTTTATTTTGGCTCATGGTTTCAGTGGTTTCAGTCCATGGCAAGCTGGCTCCAAAGCAGAACATCATGTTGGAGGACAGTTACTTACCTCGTGACAGCCAGGAAGCAGAAAAAAAAGAGCCCAGGAAGAAGGAGATATACTTTTCAAACAGATATATTTTTTGAAGTCACACTCCTAGTGACCTACTTCCTCCAGCTAGTTCCACCTCCTAATAACCCATTCACCACGAGAACTTATTAATGAGTTAGTCCATTGATGAGTACCTCACAATCCAATCACCCCTAAGCATCTCTTAATCCAACCACGCTGGTAATCAAGATTAACCATGATAGTCATCTTCTAGATTTTTAATGTTTCCAGGAAGAGGAGCTGATGCCAACTAAGAATATAGAAGTACTAAGATTCTAACATACCATTTAATTTCTCATCAGAGGTATGTATCAGGGAAGGATGTCAGGGCTGGAGGGATGGGACAGGTGGTCTCTAGGCTGCTCAGGTACTGGTCCCAGCCTCAGCACCCCTTGTAGACCAGAGCTGTCTCTCCTCAAGCATTCTTCCCCATCCCTCAGCTCGAGGCTGGTATCCAAGCTTTGTCCTTCCTTGTGTGAGCATGGCTGAGACTCATATATCATTGTCAGAGAGGGTTTGTTAAATGTCCTCATGATGCTTTTGAAAGATGTGCTTTGATGCCAGGCTGCCAAATATGCATTCAGGGTGGACAATGAAAACAGATGTCTCAGTGGCTACAGTGAGCAGAGAAATGGTAGAGAAGGCCCAGCGACCTCATGGGAAAGCCCAGCTCCTCACGTTATTTAAACATGCTGTGGCAGAGGAAAAGCCTTGGTCTAAGTGACTGCTTTGAAGAATGCTATTCTTTGCCATCAGCAGTGTTATGGTTTGTGTCTAGATGTCCCCCCAAAGCCTTATGCAGTCATGGGGGCAGGCTTTTCCAGAGGTAGCTGAATCTAGAGTTTGTGACTGATTCATAGTGCAATGCTGGGATTAAGGGGTGCTGGGATTAAGGCTGGGTGATTGCTGGATCAGTCCACCGATTGGATTGGCACTGCCCTAATCCCAGCAGTCTGGAGAAGGGGCAGGGCCAGTGAGATGGCTCAGTGGCACAAGCACCTGCCTGGCAAGCGCGAGGTCCTGAGTTCGACTCCTGGTACCCACATAAAAAAAGATAAAAGGGGCAGAAAGAGCCTTCTTTCCCTCTTTTTGCTTTTGTTGTTTTTGGTGTCTTCTGCCACAATGGCCGGTTGCCCCTCAGCACCACCCTGTTTGGAGCCAGCTGAGTATGGACTGAAACCTCCACAAACTGAGCTAAATAAACCTTTCCCTCTTTAACTTTGGGTGTCAGGTATTTTGTTCCAGCAATGAGAGAAAAGTAATTAAGACTAGCAGAAAGCCACCCTGATTCCCACAGCCACCAGCCATGCTTCCCCTTTGCCCTGACCTTCTTTTTCTTCCGGTCTTCTCCTCCTCTTTCTTTTCCTCCTGTTTTTCCTCTTCCTCCTCTGCTTTTTTGTGGTACTGAGACTCAAACCCAAGGGCCCTCTCCCACTGAACTACATCCCCAGCCCTTTTTATTTTTTGAGACAAGATCTTGCTAAGTTGCCCGGGTTGGGCTCCTCTTGCCTCAGCCTTCCAAGTAGCGGGGATGGCAGCCACCACATCTGGCTTTCTCTTCCCCATCGTCTATCTTTCCTCCTCATCACTTCTTCTTCTTGCCCCTCCCATTGCTATCACCCAGCCTCTGCCCTCCTCTCCCTCCCCCAGCCCAAGAGCCAAGATCTGTGGATATGAGATGTGTGCTTGGTGTCCTGTGATGGAATTTACAATGTAGAAAGTTACGGTTAGAATGAAGTGCAATGTGATGCCCCTGCTTAGGAAGACCCCGGGTCCATCCCTCCTCCGCACTCCCTCTTTGTTCTCCCTCACTCACTATGCTGCAGCTCCAGATCTTCTCTTTGCTCCTTCGTCATGCAAAGCTCTTCCCAGCCACAGGACATTTGTACCTGCTGACTTTGCTTAGAATGTTCTTTCCCAAGGTTTTCATCTGGCTCATTCCTGTGCATTGCCAGACAATAAAAACCCTATGCACTGCCTGAGCTTCCTTTCTAAGTAATTTTCCCACATCCTTCATCCCGTGGCGGCAGAGCCCAAGAGTCAACAAGGTCGTGGCTCCCTAAGGGGGAGCTCTGTGACTCTGGGAAGTTTTAACATAGACTTCATGTTGGGAGGAGGGGTAGTAAAGGGCTACAAGCTTGGACCATGGGGCCAGACCACCTGGGTTTGAATCCCCCTTCTGCCATGAGCTGTGTGAACTTGGTCAGGTGATTTTTGCCTCTCAGAGCATCCATATTTCGTTTTGGATATGGCCAATTATAAGACAGCTTGCCCCGTAGAATTGTTGTGAGAATTCAGTGAGTTAAGAAATGTAGAGAGCTCCCGCATTCGCTGCCACAGATGCAGGAGTATGTGCGATGGAAGGCATGCTCACCACCGGGTTGACGTCACGTCCGTCCCTCGCTGCAGAGATTCCCCTTGGGGGATGGTTGTACCCTTTCAGGGATGTCTGGAAGTTTGAGAGAAAGTGGTCACTTCTTACAGAGACTGGGGGAGGCTATCGGCATATGGGAGAAGGGAAGAGATGCTGGACATCTGGCAACTCCCAGGGAGGATGCCTCCCAGGTCCCACACCTGCCGGATGTTCACGTAGGTCAAGAGCCCGTGGACAAGGATGTAATCGTGGAATTTTCTGTATGGCTGAACTTGCACTGGAGGTTTGAAGAATGCAGCTACGTGGAAACTGAGGAAAGGTGGAGTCTTGTTTTAGTTGGAATCACCCGGAGCTGTTTTCTGTTTGGAACATGTGTGGCAAATGCTTGCACATCCCTTGGTGTGGGAGTACAGCTGAGTCCATATGCAACTTGCAGCCATCACAGCAATGGTGTTTCTCCCTATGCACACAGGTAAACTTTTTAATTCTTATTTTAAAAATGCCCAATATAGAAATCAGTGTCAGCAGCCTTCAACTGTGTATCTCTTGACTACAGATAAAATCAGGGTGAGAAAGCAAGCGAGAATGCAGGAGTCGCTTGCCTTCTAAGCTCGTCCTGCGTGAGAACTTATTTTTTAAAGTTCATATTATATTTATGACCCACTCCTTTCACTTTATTTCTCCTTTATGATTCAAGTAGGTAGTAAAAGGGGAGTTTCAACATATGATATAAAAAGACTGTTGTGCTCTGACAGATTAGCATCCCTGCCTTGTGGTTCCTCCTAGTGCATCCTACATCTTCTCCATTTCCTTTTTCTGTGACAGCTCTTGAGATATTTGAAGATGATGAGGACATTCTTCAGTTAACTCTTCACTTTCCCAGAACACACATTCAAGCTTTTCTTTAATGATGTGGCTTTAAAATTCCTCATTATCCTGGTTGCTCCACGTTTTCTTTGGTTTTCTTTAAATGCCACCTTCAAGAAGAAATGCATGAAACAGAACACTGTGAATCATATTTCCAAATATGCAAGATTCTTTTCAAAAGTGCAGGAGCTAAGTTGGACTTGGGTAGGGGCTTTGTGTACAGGAGTCCATGTTCCGAGTTCCGTGGGGCAGAGCAACAAAGCCTGCAATGAACATTTTGAAGCGAAACTCAAAGAAAATAAGGAACAAAATAAGCGAAAAACCCCAACCCAACACCGCCCAAACTCTCCCAGAGTTTTCTGCTGTGATGTTGGGGTTTTCTTTGGCCACAGTGGGAACTTGGTTACTGGGACCTACCACTATTTGTCAGAGGATGGTCATCATGGCATCAAAATCTAAAGTCATGGATTTCATGCTGCAGCCCAGAGGCAGGCACAGGCACCAAGAATGAAGGTTTTGGAGGGTGATAACCTAGGGAGCATGGGACTTTGACACAACATTGATGTCAGTACTCTATTTTTGTGACACCATGATTGAATGGAAGGTGTGCTGGTCCCCTCCCCCCCGGCCATTGTCTTGGTTGAACTGAAGTCTTTTCTCTCCATGAGTGGTATCCAGGGACCACTGCTAAGTGTGGACTTCTCGTTTGGGAAATAATTTCCTCCAGAGAGGCAGGACTGTGGCTTGATGAGGCAGCAGAATCTCTGGACTCCTCCGGGTTACAATGATGATGGCTCTGGTTTTCAGAGCCTTCTATCAACCTGGGTGTGGCCCAAGGACATATGATGCAATGTGACCCTTTTCACCTAACACTAGCATTCTCAACAGAGCCCTCTCAGGCCTCCGGAGGAGTGGGAGTTGTAGCTTTTGTGTTAAACAGCCCAGGCTGCTCTACGGAAAAGTATAGTTGGCCCTCTGTAGGTTCCACATTCGTGGATTCGACCAATTGCAGATCAAAAATATTTGCAGAATTACACGTACCTACTAAACAAGACGGTATAATAACTATCTACATAGGACTTACACTGCATTAGATGTTATAAGTAATCTAGCGATGACTCATAGCACATGGAAGAGTGTGTGTAGGTTATGAGAATACGCTATGCCATTTTACGTAAGGAACTTGAACATCCAAGAATTTTGGTATGCATGAGGGGAAAAGGGGTGCCAGCATCCACCCCTTCATGGATACCAAGGGCAGGCTATATTGTAA
The DNA here is from genome assembly GCA_028451465.1 of Erethizon dorsatum. Classification (NCBI taxonomy): domain Eukaryota; kingdom Metazoa; phylum Chordata; class Mammalia; order Rodentia; family Erethizontidae; genus Erethizon; species Erethizon dorsatum. Next base: position 125,222,138 of record CM051827.1, on the reverse strand, counting down.
TTTTTCCATTTCTTTCTTAGTGTAACTACACCCTGACACCTGCCATCAGTGTCCTATTTTCTACACCTCAATGAATCAGTAGCATTCACCGGGGTGAAGGCTTGGGCCATGATATCTGCTGCGGTCGTTTAGCTTGATCTGAGGCTTCCTCAGTAACCCAGGACAGCCAGGGACACAGTGTTTCACAGAAGCCCCAACATCATCTAGGCCAGGGTGCTTAGGCAGCACCATGAAGTGTCTTTATTCTGGGCAAACAAGAGAGGGAGTCCCCTGCCAAAATGACAGAGAAGGGTGAGGAAGTCTAGCCATTCCAGAGCCTGGTTAAGAAAGAGAAAAGCTAGGTGTGGTGGCACATGCCTGGGATCCCAGCACTTTGGGAGGCTGAGGCAGGAGGATGCAAGTTTCATTCCCACTTGTGCAACTTTTATTTTGAGGTGCTGTCTCAAAATAAAAAAGGGGCTGGGGATGTAGCTCAGGGGCATGATGCCCAGGGTTTGATCATGAGGATGAAAAAAGAAAAAAAGAAAAGAAAGACAGAAGATGTTTGGGTACTTAGCTCTTGATACTTTTGTGGGGGTCTGAGCAGGGGCCATTCTGAAGACACAGAGCAAGAGGCAAGACTATGGCTTTTGGGTCCAATCTGGCTCACTGCCTATTTTTCTTATCCTGTAAGCTATGGAGAGCTATTAAATTTTTAAACAGGAAAAAGAACCAGAAGAAGAATATTTTGTAATATATGAAAATGATGTGAAATTCAAATATCAATATCTATAAATAGCCTCATTGAACGACCAGGATGTAGCTCTGAATGAGCAAGGATGTCTTGGAGCAAAGACCGAGAGGATGAGCGAGTGGAGCCCTGTTTAAAATAATGAGGCCCTGTACAAGTTAATAAGATCACACTGTCAAGATGATGCTGCCCTAATCCGATTTGCACTGTGGCCAAGAACCAAACTCATTCTCTGGTTGAAAGGAAATGTAGACTCCATGATACTAATATTCAAGCAATTTACCAAGTAATAAAACCAAAGTAATTTATTATAATTTTACAATGAGATCGCTTTGTCTTGGCTTGGGAAAGGTTTTTATTGCCTCTAGTCTTGCAATTTCACTCTTGCTAATATTGATTTTATTATAATCTCTTTCCCTTTTTTACACTTCTCAAGTTATTTTTTGATTTGGACAAAATTCACATTTTAAAGCAATTCAAAGATATAAAAACCAACCTTTGAGAAAATGTGTTATGATAATTATATTTTCCTACTGGTGGTCAATGTGACGTGTGTGCCAAAAACGCATTTTGAAGGCCCAAGACTTTTCTCTCCTTGTTGTCTTCTTCCGGTTCACAGGGTATGATAGTTTGGGTTTGGAATGTTCTACAAAGGCTGTATGATGAAGATTGGGTCCAAGCTTGGCTCTTTTTGGAGGTGGTGGGAACCTTAAGAGGTGGTCCAATGGGAGGTCTTTAGGTCATTGGAGATGTGCCCTTGAAGGGGATTATGGGAGTTTTGTGTTGAGCATTCAGTGAGTGATTTTGTTCTGCCACACACTCCAACCCTGTTAACTTGATGTGTTAACTTGCCACAGGCCCAAAAGGAATGGGGCCAACCAACCATGGACTGAAACATCCAAAATTGTGAGACAGAATAAACTATCTCTCTTCATAAGTTGATTATTCCAGGTATTCGTTACAGTAATGGAAATCTGACCAACACACAGGGGAAGCCAAAGAAGATAGAAATGCCCCCAGAGGGCCCTGTCTGTTGGGAAAGGCTTTGTAAATCTTCCTGAAAGGAGGCCTGCATTTCTTCTGCAAACCTAAGCATTGCTTGGAAAACCCTGTCTATTATCTCAAATTATCTTAAAATGTCAAGTGCATTACATCTACAAAGTTATATAACTCTGGGGAATGGGTACTTCCTTCCATGTGACCCATGAGGAAAATTACATTCATGGAGTAGAAATACTTTACCCAATCTCAAAAAGTTTCTAGGTGGGGCAATGAGAATTCAAGTCCAGGCTGTCTGATCCCAAGGATCCAGGATCCTTCCATCACTCCGGGACTGAAGGCCTCCCTAGAAAACACCTCCATGTGACCAGAGACTCTGGGATGTTAGAGGCCTGGATCAGAAGGGCCATAGGCAGGCAGAGGTCACAGGCTCCGTGTCCCTTTGAGAACCTGGTTGCTAGGCTGGCCATGTTCCCAGGCAAGCTAATTAGAATAGTCTGGTTCTGCACCAGCTGGGTGGCACATTCATTTCTCTTCTTAGTTATAAAGCGTTGGGATTGTCTACTGTAAAATAGAAGGGACATTTTGGGGCTCCAAGATGTACTGTTGGTGTATTTATTGCATACTTTGCACATATTTCATTTTGCAGAGAACATGTGAAAAAAATCTCCTGCTCATATCATGGTATGATCAAAAAATATGGTGAATGTTAATTTTCTTTTTCTTTTTAATACAGGAAAAAACACACTGCCATTAATTCCCCCCAAAATACTTCCACTAGCTTTGAACACACTTATCCTATTGTTCTTGCTACTTTCTGAAGCAGTTCTGGAAGTCCTGTTTTGTGGGTGTCTTTAGTTGCACTGTTATGGCTGCCTCAGGGTCCTGAATTGATTCAAAATGTTTACCTTTCCTGTTTCTTTGGGGAAGAACCAGTGGTCACATGGCACCAGATCTGATGAATAAGGTGGATGAAGAAACACCATAATGTTTTTATGAGCCTGCCTTTCTGTTAGATGCCACTGAGCAGCAGCTTTCACTGTATTTGTGATCTCACCTTGTAAAGACACTCACAAAAAAGACTTCCAGAACAGCCTTAGAAAGCGACTGGTGATGGAGTAAGTATGTTCAAAGTGCTGAGGAGTATTTTGAGGGGGATTAATGGTAAGGTGTCTTTTACTGTAGTATGTTTTCAAACACTTAAAACATTCTTGTGTGTTTCAATCATCCCCTTGCATGTGTGCGCTAGAAATGCCTGTTTGCACAAGTACAGGACTCCATGGCTTACAAAGCATTTTGACCCTATATAAGGCCCTCAGAAGTAAATATTATACCCATTGCTCAGGCACAGAAACTGAGGCACATCTCATTGAAGAAATGCACCTGGGAGACGAGAGGCTTGGGTGTAACCAGCTTACTGACCCCCAAAATTTGGTCTTTGGGTCCATTTATGAGGTCATATGACCCACTGTGCATGCCCTACAGATCTTTAGGACATCTTATAAGCTCACTCAAGATGCCATTTCCTACTTCCATCCTAGAAGTATTTTCCAGCTCTTCCCCAAATGGATTTTATTGTGCATTTGCTTTCCTCCATGCTGGGCCTTTGTCCTCATGTTAACGGCTTTTATTTCCCATTAACCTCTCAGAGCTGGTGTGTTGCTGAGCATGCATATTTCATAAAACTCACCAGAACCTACAGTTTCCATGAAGATTCACAAGAAAATAGAAAAGCTGCTATTTGCCCTCATGCCACCTTATCATATGAAAAAATAAGTGTGGTGATTTTTGCGTTTGTGTTTGGGACTTTATTTGCTGGGTTAAGTCGGGAGCAGTTAACACGAATAAAAATGTCTTGTGCTGCCTGGGCAGAATTGTGGAGCTGGCTTGTCTGGATCAAGCTTGTCTCTTCTTATAGTTTATTTAAAAAGCGTGTCTCTGAGATGACTTGGCAGCAGTTCTGGTGTACTTCCTGTCAGTCTGGCGGAAGACAAGTAGAACACGTGTCTTCCCTTTGGTGCTCTCTGGAGCAGGTACTATGCTTGCAAAAATGGAGCAGGCGTCTTCTGTGTTCTCTCAATGATGTTTGGCTGTTTTGAGGTGAAGCCTGGGGTTCTTTTTACCCCATCTTCCATTACAAATGCCACCCCTCCTACACTTGCACCCACGTGGAGTCTTAAATCCTTAGCTCTGTTCTCAGTTATCTCTGCAGTGAAGCATGAGACACCTGAGGTCAGCAGAGGTCCTTATTCCCTCCTGACCACGGTATTTTAGGTAAGAACATGACCCCTCTTTAGCCAAGAAAACTTGAGCTGTATTCTGGTGGCTTGCAGAGAATGTCTGCTTTGTTCATGGACCTTACTGGTCTTATGTGACTTTATTTGTTTGTTTATTTGTCTGTCTGTCTGTTTGTTTGAGACAGGGTCTGGCTCTTTTGCCCAGGCAGGCCTTGAACTCCTGGGTTTAGTTGATCCGTAGCTTCAGCTCCCATAATAGGTGGGATTTCAAACATGTGACACTGAATACCCTCAAATCTGTGTCTATAAGTATTTACTTTAGATCCAAGCCTGGATGCAGAAAGTAGCTTTTGCAGTGTTCGCACTGTTGGCACTGACCATTTCTGTTTTTTAGGAAAGGCAGAGAAGCCAGTCTGCATCAATTGAGCAGGTATTATGTTCCAGAAACACACACATTTGTGTTATCTTAGCCACTTTCTTATTGCTGAGACACAATACCCGGCACCCACAAATCTAAGGAGGAAAGGCTGATTTTGGCTCGTAGTTTGTAGAGGTTTCAGTCCATAGTCCGCTGGCTCCAGCAGGACGGCATGGCAGAGGAAAAGTGCCTTCATGTCAGGGTGGCAGGAAGGTGGGAGGAGATATCAAGGGAGGAGGGAGGGGGATAGACCCTTCCAGGCCACGCCCCCTCCTCGGACCAGGCTTCACCTCCCAACATCACACTGAGCTATAAACTCATCAGTGTGCTAATCCATTGATGAGTATTGCACCCCCATGGATCCAATCAGCTCCCAAAAGCCCCACCTGTGAGCATGTGAGGCTTGGAGGGACATGGAGATATAAACCACAGCATAGGTATTCCCTCAGTCTGTTACAACAGGTTCAGGGGGGAAGTGACCTTCCCAAGGGGATCATGGAAGTGGCAAACTAAGATTTAAACCCAAGCTGTCTGACTACAAGCCTATCCATTATATCCAGGCCTCACCACACAGCAGAGGCTCTATTAGTTTCAAAGCAGCTCTTACCCTCTTTATTAAAATCCTCCACTGTGTCCTAATCCTGTTTAGTTTTCCTCTCCTAATTTGAAAATGAACTGCATATGCCGTGTGGAATTTTTCCAGTCCAGGAGAAGACTGTCGCTTTTCCATTTCCACTTGCCCAGCTCAAACAAAGAGTGATTTATCTTCACCCAGAGCTATCCCACCTGGGTAAATGGGTGCCAAGCACCCTCGCCAAGACTGTTTGGAAGCCACACATTGTTGCTAAGTCATGGTCACCTGCATGTTGGGCGGCGGCCAGGACAATGATCACCATGATAATGGCTGACGTTTATGGAGCACCTACAGCCGGCTGATCAAAATGCATTCTGTGAATTAACTCACTTAATCCTGGAAATGTTACTGTGATTATATTATTGCCCCCATCTGGCAGATGAGGAAACCGAGGCGCTATCACTGGCTAACACAGAATTAGTTGCTTTATAGCTTACTTTGTCTCTTCCCCTGAATGCTGGCTCCACGGGGGCAGAGGTTTTGTTTTCTTTACTGCTGCACTCCACTGCCTACCCAGCAAGATGTTTGGCTCCGTAGATGCTCTCACTAAAAAGTGTGCAATGAATGAAGCCCATAGACTAGAGAAAGGGAGAGGCCAGTTCCCCAGAACTTCCATGTTTTCACTTGATTCGCTGGCCACTTGGCTCAACTCACTCATTGTCCAAGGTGATCTGAAAGAGGCAAGAGCGATGCTTCCCCAAAGCTACCTCGGCCTGGAGCACCATGACTTCCCGGGTACTATCTGGGGCCAAGGTTAGGGCTGGGGATTTGGTGGGCATAGACTGTCGGCACGAATGAAGAAATATATAATTCCGAGGGCAGAAAACTCTGCGGAGTGGAACTTGACTAGAATTGGACTGGACTGGAGGGACTGAGATGGCGGAATGTGGTCATTTACCCAGAGAGCCAAGGTCCCTGTTCTGCTGGAACTTTGTGTCTTAATAGGCATACAGCTCAAATTTATACAGCTGTGGTTTATTTTGTGCAAATAACTGTGCAAAAGAGAATGGAGGGTTAAAATAAAAGGCAAAGAAAATTGAGAATATAGAGGAAGAGGCTGTCCCTGACATAGAAATCCTCTTTCCTTAGAGAATTTTCTTAGGTAACTTGTTCATTCTCATTCTCTCTCTCTCTCTCTTTCTCTCTCATTCTCTCCAATCATACCTCCCTTGATCAAAGCTGGGCTGAGTTACTGTCCTTTCTTATACTCATTTTCTTAAAAAATATGTCTATCTTCTGTTTCACTAGTCACTTAGACCATATGTATTTTCTTACCTGTCAGTTGATTTTAGCTGATTAGCAAAAATTCCTCAAATATAAACACCAATATAAACTCTCTAAACAAAATGAAATGAGCTTGCTTAAAGCCTATATTGACATTCATACTTGCAAGATTTTTTTTTAAACAGCAAAACACAATGTGCTTGGAATACATCTAGTGAATGAATGCCTTAGGAGGATTGTCCTCAAGGATTAGGAACAAAACTCATTGAACCAGAGAGCCAGAGAGCCCCATTTGGAGCCTTGTCCCCAGATTAGTGTCATAGGAGTGAAATTCTATTTGTGGAGGAGACTGAGAAGCAGGTCAGACTCAACACACACAAACACACACACACACACACACCTCTCACAACTTCTCGCTTCAGACCAATGCTGACCATGGGCCTCTGAGGTGCTTCCTCTCCATTAGAATTAAGTAGAGGGATTCCACTTTGGTGTAGTGGGTAGATTTCCTTTAATAAATGAACACAAAATTAAACAGAAACTTCTATAATGTGACCAAGTCAGCCAGCACCAAGTTCTCACTTTCAGATTAGCAAACGCTTATCTGTGGTGTGAAGTTTGTTGCGATAGGTTATGGCCTGACGCAGAGAATTGACATCATGCTGGGGTGGTGCTTGCTTCTAGAAGAAATTTACGGACATGCAAAATAAATACAGAAGGAGGAGGAGGGAGAGGGAGTATATTAATCTCCAGATGCAAACTTGATGATCTTAACCCTTTGGGGAGACACTGTAGAGCTGAGGATGACAGCCACTGTTTGTTACTCTTGACAGTTTGCACGTATGTGGCATTTGAGTTTTCAAAACTTCTTTCTCCTATATAGAATTAATTAGTACTGGCCAACAAAAAAAAAAAAGGCTAAGGGAAACTTAAATCTCATTTGCAAACTTGAGGGTTAGAAGTGACTTGTTTCATTTGACATAATTTTAAATCTATATTAGATGCTTAAAAATATCGCACACCCCGAACATGCTGTGAACTGCCATGTCCCTGGTGTGTTGGTTTAATGGGAACCGTCTCTTCTGATTAGTAGCCTCATGCCATTTTCATAGTATTAGATGGCACATTTCTGAGGTATCATGTTTCTGAGTGTGTTTTGGCTCAGGGGCAAAGTATATCAGCAAAAGAAAACTTCAGCAGTTGGATTTGACTGCTCTGATCTTCTCTTATCTGAACCCACTGCTCATGGTGTAGGTTGGCTCCAAGGCGGAGTGGAGAAAAGGTGCCCAGCTAGTTGCAACTGGTGGCTTGCTTTGTCAGGTGCCTCCAGATGTTCTGCACATGTTCAGTCACAGCGTGTGGACTTGGTGTAGATGTGTACTGCGACCGTATATTTGGATGTAGCTCAGGGCTTTGATTGGCTGGCCTGTAATCTTTGCTGAGAGAAGAATGACCAGACTTTGCATTGTCTTAGGGCCCTCCAGAGGCTCTCCAGTGGATTTCTTCTGGGAGCATATTACTCAAGGATCTAGTAAATGCAAGTATAACTCAAAGTGCTCTCAGCAGAAAAGGGAAAGTTTTTGGCTCATGTAAATAAATGTCTTGGGGAGACAGATCAGGTTTCAGGCATGGCTGTATTCAGGGGCTCAGCAGCATCTTCAGGACTTAAGTAGTTTCTCTTCATCTCTGCTCTGTGTTCATCCACATGAATCTGCCTTCAGGCAGGTTCTCCGTAGTGAGGGCCCTCGGCAGCTCCAGGGTTAGTTCATTCTTAGAGATGGCAGCTCCTGCGGGGAGAGGGATTCCAGCCCCACCCAGATTTCAAGTTTGCTGATGTGGCTTGGATTATGGGTGCAATGCCCGCACAACCGCTGAGCCCAGAAGAGCTCATGCTGATAGTCGCCAGCATTTGTCACATTTCCTTTAGGTGCCTGAGACTCTTCAGAACCTGAACACGTAAGTTGTAAATCATGAAATCTTTTGTGGCTGCAGCACTGAGGGAGAGATGTTAATTTGATCATTCTTCCTAACTAGGCAATGTGGCGACTTTGGCATTGTAAGTCTCTTTTATAACCCAGGTCTCTCACTGTCCGTTTCCTTTGTGTGCGTGAATGTCCTAAAAAGGACCTCCTCAACCTCAACTCTGTCAATGGGTGGGGTTGGCAATTCTTTGTCACATGAGATGTGTATGGTTTTTTGTACAGCAGCCTCCCTGGCCTTTGCCCACTGGATGCCAGCTACACCACTCCACCAAATATGACAACCAAGATTGTCTCCAAACATTATCAGATGTCCAGTAGGGGGCAAAACCACACCCAGTTGAGATGTCCTGCCCAAGAACCTTGCTGCTCAAATGGTAGACTGGTGGCTTCAGCTTCTCCTGGAAGAGGTTAGCAGTGCAGAGTCTGGCCCACTGTAGACCTATAGGGTTGGTATCTGCATTTTAACTCAATTCCCGGGTGTACGCCCATGAGTTTGAGGAGCCTGGTTTTACCAATGACTTAAAGCAGAAGCCCTCAAACTTTGGAATGTTTAGGAATTCCCTTCACAGCAAGAACACAGATGCCAGGCTTGTGGAGGTAGGAGAGGGCCTGGCTCTTTGTAATTTTTCTAAGGCCACCCCAGGTAGTTTTGATATTGAGCACACTTGGAGAATCATTGCCTTAAAATCACAAGATCAGAAAATGCCTGCACTCTATTTCAAAATTCTGGAAGGAAAATTTTAGATGCCATAATCTTGTCCGAGAACCTGAGCAAGATGTCCTGGCGGTCAGCATCTTATTACTTCTCCAGCTTTGTGGGATTCAGATTCCCTGGGGAAAGCCAATCCGTTCCAACCGCTGCATTCCAAATAGAAATTCGGAAAGTATTTGCAATTATGAGATGCAAACTGGAAATGGTTTTCTCTGGGGTCGATATTCTCCAGGAGGAAATGGGATGTGAATAAACATGCTCATTTTTTGTAACGACTTCTCAGGTGCAGTGTGTCAGTCTGTTCTGTGCTGGGTAAACAGTGATGTCAGCCAGACCACCTATGCTGCCCCAGGTAAATAAAGAGAGAATGACCATCAATTTCATATCTTGTTGAGTGGTGGTGGGGAAGGGTGAGGACTGAATAGTGACTAAGATCCTTGGCTTTGGTGTGTGTGTGTGTGTGGTGTGTGTGTGTTGTGTGGACACATGCTCTTTCCAGCTTATTCTGTATACATAGCAAAAATTGACTTCTCTTTTTCTCTAGTTCATTAAATTCAGTCATGGTGTTTATATCTAATCTGAGTGGTTTAAAATCTTTTTCGATAACTTCACCTTTGCAAATCCAATGTTCGCCTGAAGGCTGCAATTATGAGAGAATTGCAAGGACACAGTAAACGATAGCAATCGTGACTGGTGAGACTGACCTAAGCAGAGCCCAGGCCTCACAAAGGCCACAATGATGCATAGCTTTCATTTATGTAAAGCAATATTAAACAAACAAACAAAACAAAAACTATGCTTTTCATATGTCAAATGATGCTGATTGTCTATAATATAGCATGTGTATCTTCAAATATGAAAACCCAAGGCCTGGGTGGTCCTCATTCGTATGGGGACATACAGCTCTCCTCTTTACACCTCCCCCACACTGTCAGATGTCCACAGGCAGGACTTTTTTTTTCCTTCCAAATGGCTTAAACAGTTAGTGACAGCTTTCCAGGTTTTCTTGACAGGGAGATGGGGTAGAGTGGTGGAAAAGCACTGAATAGGGAGGAGATCCGCCTCGGCTCCAGCTCTTTCCACTGTGAAGTATCCTGGTGACTTCTAAGCAACCTCCTAAACCTCCTAAGCCTTCTGGTTCTCCCTCTGTGAAGTGGGTCACTCTTTCCCGGCCTGTATGATCCCGGAGGGTTACAACTGCAGCAGCAGCAGCAACACCTCTTATCGAGTTCCTGTTAGGTCCGGATGGTTTCCCAGGTGCCTTACACATTGCAGGGTCTCAGTAGTGTCATCATTCCCTTCTGTACCTGAGCACATCTTTCACATAGCTCACTCGGGGTGGTGCTGCTGGAAACCAGCCTCGGGCAGGATTCCCACCCCAGTATCTTGGTTCCAACTCTGTGACCTTTATCCATAGCAGTGCTGCTTTTCTTGGGTGAGCACTGGCTGTACAGGGACCTGCATGTGGGTTTAGAGGAGGAAGCAAGGGGAGATGCAAGTGAAGGGAACATTAAGTAAAGGTCAAAAGAAAAGGATCTTCTTAATAAGCAGTAGGGGATTGAATCAAGTGGCTGGAAGACAAACTCAGGGATAATGGGGAGAGAGGTAGGTGAGTTTGGATGAGGGTTCATACTTGAGTTGTGGTCAGCAAATTCTTAAGTGAGAGCCGACTCTCAAGGCTCATTCTATCCTGAGATTTGCCTCTGAGGAACTCTGACCAAAGTCTGAGAATTCAGCGTAGAAACTGGTGGGCAATGTGTAGAAATTCACCATGAGACACTGGGTGCTTCGGGTTGTCATAATGACTAAGGGACATTATTAGAAGTGAATGGGAATCAGAGGGATTCCAAACCATCTACAGAGTTTGGGGAAATCCTAAGCAGGAAAGCCTTGTCCTTCCCAAATGAGGACCCTATGGAGGGACATGGAAGGAAATTCTACTTGGGTCTACCTTGTTAGCGAGCAGGTGGCAAAGAAAGCATGCCAGGAGTTAAGCATGAAATGGTGTGACAAAGAGAAGCTCCAGGCCCCTGACCCAAAAGAAGCTTGATGGCGCAAGATGCTCAACACAGCCGTGTTTATCAACGGTGACAACTTGCAGGCAACCCAAGTGCCCAACAACAGGGAAGGAAATTATTATTAATCACCTCTGTGAAAGTTTAACAGCCATTTAAAGTGAGGGTCATGGAAACTACATTGCATCATAGGAGATGCTGCTAATACCAAACTCTTTCACAATATTGAAATTCTTTGAAAGATCCCTTATATTCATACCTAGGACTAAGAAGGAACAGAAAAACAAAATAGTAAATTGCTTGGCAGTGGTCAGGCTGTCGGTGATTTATTTCCTTCGAAAAATATTCCACGGGTATCAATATCTGTTTAGTTAATTAAAAAAAATTAAGGGCTGTGTTTGGCCTCTCTCTCTGTGACAGTGGTCAGCTGGGAAAGAGGTAAGTAAGGTCAGGGACATGGCGTCTTTCACCAGTCGTCAGGGTACAAAGCACTGAAGGTAAATGCTGGAGGGCTGTTCTGGAATGGATGTGGGGCTCAAAGCAAGTTCCAGTCCAGGCTGGCAGAGTTTGGCAGTTATGATGTGGGAGAAAAACAGGGGAAGGGGTGCCTTTGTGCATTCATACAGGGGAGCCAGGCTGGTGAGAGTGGAGGACCTCAGCCCTGGTTCCATATTAGAATGGACTAGCAGATTGCTTAGAAGGTCCTGATGCTTGGGCACTGCCCTGGCCAATTAAACCAGTAGCTGGCAAAGGCATTTTTAACAACATGTCCTGCTGATTTTAATACATGCCTAGGGTTGAGGGTAAAGGAGGGAAAGAACAATCTGAGAAAATAACCCAAAGGAAACTGGTGATTCGGCAGCATACTAAAGCAAATAAGTCCAGGTCAAAGCATATCTTTTTAATCTTAGTGTTAACATAATTTGGAATAACTTTCCTGTGTTTCCACCACATTTTGTCTTGGTTTATTCAGAGTTCCAAGCAGATCGAATCACTGCCGGGTTGGCCTCAAGGGGGAGATATTTCTTCCATTTGAATTTGGAGAGATTCAGGTAGCCAAGGATATGGTTATCTTGTATCTCATGTGACAATCATTGCTGGATTCTTATTATTTCTCTGGAGATCACCACTATGCATGGGTCAAGTGCAAATGAGCCACAGTCCACGAGGGGCCTGTCTAAGTAAAATTTGGTAATCTTCATCTTCCTGTTTTCATACCTTAACAATTACTTTAGATTCTCAATACTCAAAGTGTGATGGGCAGACCCACAACATCACCTTCTCCCAGGAGCAGAAATGCAGCATGCTGCCCACTGCAAACCTACTAAAAAATCAGAGCCTGCATGTTAGCAATGTCCCAGGATTTTCATATACAGCACTAAAGTTGGGGAAATACTGCAGTAGGCCAGTGGTAGCCCCAAACCTTTCCATAATGATGGGGATGTTCTTTATTAGTGGTTAGTGAGCACTTGGTATGAATGAGGAATTGATTTTTTATTTAGTTTTTTTGTTTGTTTGTTTGTTTGTTTAGTGGGTACCGGGAATCGAACTCAGGACCTCACACTTGCCAGCAGGCGCTTGTGCCACTGAGTGATATCACCGGCCTTTTTATTTAGTTTTAATTCTATTAAATTTAAGTAGCCTATACGACCAATGGCTGCCATATTGGATGGGTCCAGGTTCTCCTAAAATTTGACTTCATCTTACTTTTCCAATGGACCACTTGCATTATTGTTGCCTGGCTTTCCAAAGAAATTTAAAAGCACCTTCTGTCTATAGACTCTTCAACTGGGAGTATTATGGGATGAATGATCTCCATTCTCATTCTGACCCCTAGCTGAGTTCACCTTCTGCTTATGCCAGCAAGATGGCCCTCAATTATGACTGTCAAACTTTACCTGGAGAAGCAAAGCAAACATGTCTATGTAAAAGAAAAGGATATTTAAGAGAGCTTTAGAGACTAAGCATGATAATATATTAAACCCTTTCTGGGTCCAGGCTAAGTTCTTTCTGCTTGTCATTTCACTTAATCCTTGCAACAAGAAGGCAGGGGTTTTTGTCTTTTTAGTTCACTGATGACTCCAGAGGGTTTGAATAGTGAGTGACACAAAATAAATGCTCATGCAAATATCTATTGAATGCATGAGTTATTGTTCTTTATAGATGAAAAAGTCGAGACACAAAGTGATTAATTGGCTTGAGGCCATAGAGTGTCAGAGCAGGGATTTGCAATAAAAAATACAGTGATGGTTTAAATTCTATGTAAAAAATGATTACAGCAAATGACATATGATCGTTAATCTCCATCAAAATACTCTCCCTTACTTCACACTTATCCCATCATTCTTGCCACTTCTGAAGCAGTTCTGGAAGTCCTCCTTCCTGAGTGTTGTTACAAGGTGTGAGTACAAATACGATGAATGCCGCTGCTGTGTGCCATCCAATGGAAAGTCAGGCTTGTAAAAACATTACAAGATGTGTCTCCACCTACATATTCACCCAATCTGGCATTGTGTAACTTCGGGCTCTTCCCCAAAGTCAAAATGACCATGACAGGTAAATATTTTGAATTGATTCAGGACATCAAGGCAGCCACCACAGCACAACTAAAGACACTCATGAAAGAGGACTTGCAGAACTGCTTCAGAAAGTGGCAAGAGTGAAGGGATAAGTGTGTTCCCAATGATAGGGAGTATTTTGAGGGGGATTAATGTATCTTTTACTGTAATAATTTTTTAATTAAACATTTACAGTATTTTTTGGATCACACCATGTAAGTCTCATGCGTCCCATCTCTAACATGAATGGTGAGCCAGCCCACTTTCCTAGAGTAATCAGGGAAGCATTGGTGCAGAGCTGTGCGTCTTTACTTGCGTACGGATCTCCGGGGGATTCTGCCACACAGCAGGTTCTGATTCCACAGGTCTGGGGTGGGATGGAGCTCCTGCCCTCCTGATGAGCTGCCCGCAGGTGCCCGTGGTGCTAATGGAGGAACAGCAGCCTGAGAGGGGACAGCACAGCACTGCTCTCAGCAAGCCCACAGTCTAGGAGGGGAAAGACAAAGAGATTCACAACGACATTGCAGAGTGACGGTTGCTCTGATAGGATACATTAGGTCCTGTGGGGCTCACAGAGGGACATCCAGGTAGGGGGGCGGGTGACATCCAAGCTGAGATATGCAACAGACTTGGAGGGAAGGCAGGTGAAGAGAGTAAGGGAAGCGTGCTCCAGAGAGGAGGAACTGTGTGTGCAAAGAACAGGAAGTGAAGGCGAAGGTGGTATGAAAACCACACTGACAGCCATTATGAACCTGCCTCTCCTAGGGCAAATACCTTATCCAAAGAATAACATGTTGGATTTCAAAACCAGCCTTTTTTTTTTTTTTTTTTGGCTGCAGGCTGGAGCCCAGGTCACCTGCAGATAAACAGCTTTCTCTGAATCCCATCCTCAAAGCACTGCTTGGTTCTAGTTGATAGTTCTGATTTTCTGTTTGATGTCTGGAATTCTCTGCCCGCTGCTTCTCAGCCCCATGCTATGTGCTGGCTTCCCCTGGAAGACTAATGAGGCAGTTGCCACGGTAACTGGGTGACATCCCTGTAGCCGATGCTAATACTGTAGCTCCTGAAACCCCTTGCCTGTTTCTCTCTGTTTGGTAAATTAATAACATTTAAATTAAACATATTAATTTATTTCATGTCAATTAATTTGTATGTTAAGCGGCATGCTCGCATCACCCTCCTCTCCCCCCCAAACACCCATTAATTAACTCCAGCCAAATTGGGAGCACATCAGAGGAGCTTGCAATAGCTTTCAGCAAACTACAATTACAATATTCTGCTCCTGTGTAGAAAGTAATCAATGTCAAAATAATTGCTTTTCACAGGTCTACAGTCAGCTGTCTTGTCAGATAGTTAACTTACAACTATAACTATTTGGATTTTTAAATAAAAAATATGTAGCCAAAATATGAGAGGGACAAGCAGTGACTGCTAATACAACGGCTTGCGTTTAGTATCGCCCCTTTTCAATCCTTTTCGTTCACACCGAACCATCTCTGAGCCTGGCAATGACTACACATGGGAACATAGGCTCCCATGAAGGTAAGTGGTGGAGAAGAGTCAGGCATGCCAATGGGTTTATCTGGCCCCAGATGAGCCAACTTTTGCTTTTCTTTATTCTCTGTCTTTGTAGCGACGGTGGGAAAACTGGTTCCTTCCAATGAGATTATGTTCCCAGAATCTGCTGCTCGCTGGAGGGACGTGGATGCTGCCAGACTCCACATGTGAACCTTGCTAATCTTATTGCAACAGCTTCTCTCTCCCCGAACTCTCTCTACACATCTTTTTAGCACACACTGGCCTCTTTCTCCAAGCTTTGGGGCACAATTATTTATGGTAAACACTGGTGCCTGGATAGCCACACCTTGGTGATCTCTACAGATGCTCCGAACAGCTTGATTTTTTTATCCTGATGGAAAGTGGAGTTGATTGGGAGGGTGATGGGTGGGCAAAGACTTCTACAAATGATCAGACACCGAACATTACAAATGGAGTGCGCACGAGATCTGCTCAAGTTGTAGCCTGAGATATGATACGGTCAATCTTGGAGCTCAAATTTGCCTGCTCTCTAATTGCCTGCCCCTGCAAGTCCAGCAAGCTGGCTGGATGTTAACAAAACTGCAGTCCTGCGACATCTGCCACCATATTGGTGCTGGGGATTGTGAGAACAGCTAGGGAGTTTGCCCAAAGCCCAGTGGGGTTCGAGCTGAAACATGACTAACCCCCCCTTCTTTTATTTATTTATTTATTTATTTTTTCAATGTGGGTACCAGGAGTCGAACTCAGGACCTCGCGCTTGCCAGGCAGGTGCTTATGCTGCTGAGCTATCTCACCAGCCCCCAACCCCCCTTTTTTAACTGCGGTATTTTTAAAAGAAATTCAGAGTGTTATAGTTTGTGTCTAGACATCCCCCAGGAGCCTCATGCGGTTGTAGGGTTTGTTCCAAGGTGGCTGAATCTGGAGTGTGTGATTGATTCTTTGTAGTGCAGTGCTGGAATTAAGGGTGCTGGGATTAAGGCTGGGTGATTGTGGGATCACTCTACTGATTGGCACCGTTTTAATCTCAGCAGTCTAGATACAATATAAAAGGGACAGAAAGATGCTGTTAAATTCCCTTCCTTGTTTGCTTTTGCTAACTTATGCCGCCAGAAGCTGTTTCTCCTCTGTGATGCCCCTCTGCCATGTGCCACCCTGCCTTGAAGCCAGCTGATTATGGACTGAAACCTCTACAGACTGTAAGCTAAATAAACCTTTCCTTCTTTAGCTTTGGGTGTCAGGTATTTTGTCTCAGCACTGAGAGAACAGCAACTAAGACACACAGCAATGCAGATTTATCATTTCTGTTACTGACTTGTGGAAAACTTTTCTTTCTTTCTTTCTCTTTTTTTTTTTTTTTTTTTTTTTTTGAGAGAAGATCCTGCTATGTAGCCCAGGCTGACATCATAAGCTATTTTGGTCTTAAACTTTCCATCTTCCTGCTTCAGGCTTCAGAATGCTGGAATTTACAGGCATGTGCCAACGTGTCTGGCTTCTCTTTTGACTTTTTATATTCATTAAAGACATTTGTCCTTTATTAAATTCAAAGTGTGCCACCTCAGAGCTAGCTCCTGCCCATGGACTCCAATGGTTTACCTTGGAATGTGAAAGAAAGAGTAAACACAAAAATCAACACACACAAACACACACACACGTTGACCTGTCCATTTATTTCCCTTGAGTCATAACTGTTTCTCTTCCAGCTTGGACAGATGGATGTTTATTACTAGGGTGAAGAGTTGGAAGAATGAGGGTTCCACAAGTTACTAAGGATTTAAAGACAGGGTGCTAAAACAAAATGACTTTGCAAGTTTTATAAGTATACGGGGAAACTGCCCGTTTTATGTGTGCAGAAAAATTGAATTTACAATCTCCTTTAAACCAGCAACTATGTCTCTTGACTTGGCAGCTGCCGCCCTGTGGATATTTAATGAATATTTACTTTAAGGTCTTGAATTTCTTTACGTCTCCAAACAGATCTCTAATCTGTTTTGTGAACACGGTCTCTCTTGACTTGAAAATAGATGTGATGTCTTTCGTCCTCCAAGATATATCGCAAGTTGGTTGAAATGCCATTGTAGGCCGTCTGTGCCAGCTGGCATGCCAAAGTGGAGCACTAATATTTGGAGACATGACAATTGTTTACTTGTAAGCTAGTTATAATTAGCAGGCATTTATATCTCACAGCTGACTTTGGAGGCATGGGAAGAGGTATGGCCAAAGACAATGCGCTTATGAATAACTTGGACTTCAGTAGGGTCTTGTGTTAATATAATTATATACAAAAGTTGATTAGTGGTATAGGCAGGATTCCCAGAATGATTAATTTCTGTTTCCTTCTCTCATCATGAGGATTCATGGGCTAATTCCTAGGCTAGTTATGGTGGGAGGAAGGACATTCTGTGAGAATATTACAGACAACAAGTGTGGACGTAATTCATTGTTCCACGTAACAGAGAACGGGCCTCTTTGTTACAGAAACCCTTAGGGAAAGTTGTTGCTTTGGCCTTGTCTCATTTGCAAGGAAAATGAAAAGATATATTTTAAGACGGCACTGTTTCCTCCCACAAATAAAAGACAGAAAGCATCCTCCCCATATTCAATTCTGATGCTGGTTAGATCTTTGCTATAGGATTGGAAAATAATGGAGTTGGGTTGTCATAGCAACACATCCCATGTCATAGTTTTGATTCCTCCACGCTAGTTTTATCTCAAGAATGGCTGAAAGTTTCTTGAAACCCTGCTTCCAGGCTGTGAGGGCTGACAGCTTTCAGTGTGAGAGGAAGCAGTGAACACTGGGCTCGCCTTCCTTCCTGGGCATTGCATGCAGAGGAGAAGTCTCAAGTCTCTGTGGTTAAGAGAAAAGCTAGAGAAGCTTGGTTTTCTCATTTAATAAAACCACCTTTCTACTCCTAACATCTGCCTGAAACACTGGGACAAACTTTTATACCCAAGCAAAATCACTTCTCATTTTGCTGACCTGCGTGCAAGGTCTGAATGGCTGGCGGTTAGATAGTCATTGATACCTGTTCTTCCTTTCGTTCCCTCAGCCTTCTACTTTTTCTGGGGCTCCCTACCCCTCAGAAAGCAGCATCCCCAGCCTCCTGGCTCTTCTTAGGCTCCTCCCTTCTGGTCTATCTACTGGAGCATCCAGTCCTGTTTTTCCTCACAACAATAAGTAATGGCTGTCGATCCCACGATTTTAAGCGGGTTATGTGCATTAGCTGACTAAACCTTGGCTTCCAGTCTGTGAGGCTGGTAAGACTCCTTTTTATCCCCCAATATATAGATGGGGAAACTGAGGCACTAGAATGTCAGGCTACTTGCTCTAGGTCCAATGAACAGGAATGGAAGGTTCAAATTCAGGACAGCTGGGCTGAGCCTATGCCCTTCCCCTCATCCTCATCTCCAGCTGGACTGTAGCACCCACCCACCTCTGTGCATGCCCAGCACCCCACCTTGGCTCGGACCCCCGCTGTCTCTTGCTGAAGTCACTGCAGCAGCCTCCTGCCTTGCTCTCTCAGCCCATTTCTAATCCATTCTGGATGCAGCCACCCGAGAGGCTGTTGTGCATTTCCAACATTTCGCACCCCCTTCCATGCTGGCGCAGCACCTTCACTGAGCCCACAGTAGTGTCGAGGATGGACCTGAATTCCTTCAAATGTCAGCAGCCCCAGGGCGATCTGGTCTCTGCCTGCGGTGGTAATGACATTGGCCATGATCTTCATAGTGGTGAGAGCTCACATTTACTAAGCACGCACTCAGTGCCTGATGCGTCTCTGGGACCATCTCACTGGAACCTCCCAGCCACTCTCATTGAGGCTGAAGAGGTTTCAGACAAGGACACTGTGACTTTGGGTCCCAGGTCCTGGACTCTTAAACCACCTTCTTCTGCTTCCTGCGTTGTCTGTACCTCCAGCCTCTGCCTTGCTCCTTCCAGATGCTTGTTGACTGAATAGAAGAACTTCACAGAAAATGCCACGTTTTTCAAAATCCATCATTGCCACTATTGCAGCAGAGAAGAAACACACCTGGTAAAATGAGACAAAGCTAGTCAAGAAGCTGGGGGTGGGGAGGACAGATAGCACAACCATGGAATCGGGGAGAGACTGGAGAGGCCAGAGATGATACTTGAGAGCCACGAGTGGGCCACTTTGCTTTGTCTCCAGACTGAAAGGTGGCCCTGGAAGCAGACAGCAAGGTGACTGGAGGGGTGAGAGTCAAGCCAGGAGGTTCTGAATGCCAGCCTCCTGGGTGGCGCTGCTGTGAAGGTCTGGAGAGGGCTTTGTGGGGCTGCAGACATCTTCCTCTATGCCTACGAACCGAATCACAGCCACCCCGTCTCCAGCTCTGCTGGTGGTGCAGGTGCTGTGCCGAGGAGACATAGCGTGAGACTCTGAGAGCAGGCTGTGGAAAAGCCTGGCTGAAGAACTTGTAAGTCTGTTTTGTAAGCTATGCAGAGCTGCTGGAAGGTAGTTTGAAGCAGGGGAATGGTTCCGCATGCCTTATCTTGTCCCTTCTTTGCAATGGGGTGGAAATGAACTCCTTTGAGTTACACGAGACCTCTCAGCCCACGGTAAAGCTCAGGTTCAGACCTGATCATAAAACCCGTGGCAAAACTTCAAGAAACCCACGTCAAGCAAAGCAAGTGAAATTGAAATTGAAATCCTGTCCTAGCAAAACCGGTTTCTTTCTATTTCTTCCTTTATCACACGCAGCCAAGGGAGTCACAGAATTTGTAAAGGGAAGTAAAGCTGGGAGGCAGTGTTTAGCTCCCTATCAACCCAGCTCTTGTTCACGGTCATGGAACCACCAGGTCTGTATTTCCTGCTGGGCCAGGCAGGACTGTCTAAGGGTATACGTGTTCAGGAATCTCCAGGCTGGTGCCTGGCAAACGCGAGGTCCTGAGTTCGATTCCCAGTACCAAAAAAAAGAAAAAGAGAAAAAGAAATCTCCAGGCTGGGACAAGAGAGGCAAGACTGCAGATTTTCTTGTGCATCTGCAATGGCTGAACTGAAGTATTAGCTATATTAAAAATGTCATCTAAGCTGTGTGCAGTGGTACACATCTAATCGTAGCACTCGGGTGACTGAGGCAGGAAGATCGCAAGTCTGAGGCCAGCACGGGCAAGTTGGTGAGTTCAAGGCCAGCCTGGACTACATAGGAAGTTCAAAGCCAGCCTAAGCTATGTAGCAAAAAGAAAGAATATCATCTAAATGTGAATCTTTTTTAAAATAAGTGACAGATAACGGCTTCTTTTTGCCTTGATTATTCAAGCACCTGGATCAGCTTGTACACAATGGCAAAGCTTGACTTGGATTCACACCACAAAGGAAAAAGAAACACTTATGATTACAAGCCAATTTAAATATATGAGGATACACATTGGTGTTTCCTCTTAGCTAATCATCTTCCCTATGTATTTGCAAAGCCTTCGCTGGGGTCCCCAAGGGACAGCATCCAGCGTGGCTGCTTGCAATAGGAGAACATGGGTTAAGGACCGAATTGGTTAATTCCAATATGGCATCATTAAGGGAAGTGATTTCTTTTTCAGAGAGCCCAATTGGATTAATTACATGCATGCAGAGTATACTTTTAACAAATGGCATAATTCAAAGGTGTTGAGCTGGGTTGCACACAATTTGGTTGTTTTTCCACTGAACAAAGCATTTGCCATTTACACCCTGAATTCAGTATGCTGGGTTTGAACATTCTAGTGGCCATTAATGTTCACTGATGAGCTTTGAAACACTTTTTTATTTTCCTAGATGATATGCAGAATGCTACAGATCACTACTGGCAGAGTGAAGGCTCAGGCAGAAGAGGGTTCCCGGTTCAGTGGGTATACTTAGCATCTGATCAGAATGGAGAGTGCCATTAATCCAATTATTCCTTGATTATCAGCTTGCTCTGCGTAATTAAGGGATGAGGCCCAGCTTGGTTACCTTTCTTTCACCTGGGAAAGGCTGGCGGGAATTATTAAGCCCTGAAGCAGAGTTAGACTTCTGTTGAAAGCAAAGGCACTTATTGGGCAGGTGACAATGGTGAGAGAGACCACAGGCCCAGTGCTCTGATGTTTGGCATTTCCCTCACCCAGCACGCTATCTTTTGTTCATACTGCAGTGACATCGAGAGGAGTCACCACTTTGCCCTTTCTGGATTCACCAGAGCATCATCTGATGGGGAAGGCAGACAACAGGACAGATAATCACACTCCAATGTGATGGGCAGTCCGTGGTTGCCACAGTGAGACTGTGCTGATTGACAAAAATGTGTCAGTCGATAGAGAACGTACAGTTTCCTTAAGGCCAAAGGCTCTGGTTCTGCAAAGCAGGAAATAACGGTACTTCACAATGGAGGAAGGCTCCTTGTGCTCCCCCAAAGCCCCCGGAGATGTCCACTTGAATGAAACCCCTGCCTAACGCGGGGCTCTGCCCAGGGGTGTGGAGGTCGTTTGCCATTTCCACCAGGACTTTGGGACTCCCTGAGCCACTCCTTTATCCCCTAACTGGAGTTTCTGGCTGTCGTACAGAAGGGTAAACTGGAGTCATTTGTAGGACAATGGATGGATTTTGAGACCGTAAGGCAAATAATTAATTATTGCATGATTTCTCTTATATGAGAAACCCCAAATATAAATAAATTAAAGAGATGGGGAAGGAGAACAGAAGGCAGGAGAGGGTAGGAGAGAGGAGGAGTATAGGGTATTGAAAATTATATATATATAATTGATATACATATATTTCCCAAAATGAATGTAATTATTAGGTATTGCCAACATACCTAGTTAAATAAAAACCTATACCTATTAAACAAAAAATTTTTAAAAGTAGTTTCTGGCTGTGTTTATCTCCATCCACTCTTCACTTGGTCGTATCTTCTGGTAAAGAACATGCTCCAAGCTATATATGGAGAGATGGAGGATAACTGCTGGGAGAATCACTCCGCAGGCTCAGGCTGCAAGCATGTCTGGGGTCAGTCAACTCTGGCTGGATGTGAGAACAGAGGTCATAGGAGGTGATCCTCTAGCAGGATTTCATAGAGCTTTTGAAGCTGGGTCTTGCAGCAAGAAGAGAAGTTTTCTGGGCACGCCATAAAAGACAGGGGCATCCCTGGTAGGAGTAACAGCACATGCAAAAGAGTGAAGGCACAAAGATATACCTTTAGAGAGGCTGGAGTTTCTCAGGGAAGAAGCAGAAGCTGAGGTGGGGAGAGAGGCTCGTGTCTTAATTTGTACAGTTATAGGACCAAGCCGTGGGAGGGTTGGCAATTTGGGGTGGGAGGAATGAAGCTGAGATTGTAAAACCTCAATAGGGACAGAGGATTTTCACCCCAGACGAAAAAGCCTGTGGTTGTTCATACTCTGATTCAGGCCACTCGGTGAGTGGCGAATCCTCACGTTCTGCACGGCTGTTCCAATGCGTTACCATTCTGTACCCTGGCCCATTCCTCGGTACTGATTAACCTAAAACCTGCATGGTGGATTCTCTTTGAAAACATTAGACATGTCGCAGAAAATTTAGAAAATGTAGTAAAATAGATATTTAGACCCAGACCCCCGCTATCCATAGATAACCGCTAGTAATCGTTTGGGGCCTGTTGTTTCTGTACGCAATTTCTGAACTGAAATGGGATCACAAAGTAGATGATTTTATAGACTGCTTTTTCTACTGAGGACACCATAAACCTGTTTCTGTACTGATAAATACAGTTCTCAGATCCTAGTTTTAATGACTTCATGGTGGCCCTAGTTAAGATACATGATCATTTATCCAGTTTGTCTATTGTCGGACATTCGGTTTGTACAAGAAGTGGCGCTCTCTCTGTCCATACCCCACTGCAGTTGCATCATGTCCACCACGGCCACCTAATGCAGTCCTCAGCTGGTGCAGAAATGGCATTTCTGATGTTTTCATGCAAAGCAGAGACATCACACTGACTCTTGTCTGAAACTATTTTTCCTTTGTTTGTTCAGTCTTGCTGGTCAGTGGAGACATTGGCACCAAATTTAGAAGCCCATGGCCCGTGATGTGTGGTCCAGCTCCAGAAGCAGCAGGAGCAGGTCAGCTTGCAGGGAACAAGAGCCTTTGATTTAGAAGTGTCCCTTCCCCTCCTCCAGCTATTTCCAAGAAGCACAGCACAGAGGCAGCCATCAGCTTGTCACAGTAAATTTGGTGTGGTGGCAGCCTGGGCAGAAACAAGGTACCGATGCTGTGGAGAAATGAGGTTCAAATAAACATCTGAAGTCTCCCAGCCATGTAGCCCAAGCTGGGGTTTTCATTTGTGTCTGCACTCTGCAGATCTTGGCGAGTAAAACAGTGTTTCTGCACCAGCGAGTTTGCTCAGGTTGTTCTCTAATGCGCCTGTGTTTGATGAGAGCTTAGGATGTACTGTGTGTGTGTGTGTGTGCGCATGTGTGCCCTGGTATACGTGTAGTCCCTGGCGAGTGCAGAAAGCCCATGACTGGTGCTTGCAGCCTTTAGATTCTGGTAGTGAGAAAATGCCTGCCCAGGGAACCAGCTTAATGAGGGGCTTGACTGTCTGCTGTCCGTGTGAACTGCAGTGAGAAGCCTGCAAAGGAGATCCTTCCAGGGAGAAGCAGAACAAGTCCACACATCTGTCCATCTATCCATCCATCCATCCATCCATCCACCCGTTTGTCCATCTGTCCATCCACTCATCTGTCCATCCCTCCATCCATCTACCCATCTACCCACTCATCCATTCATCTACTTATCCACCCATCCACCCACCCACCTTCCTGCCCCCCATCCAGTCATCCAACCATCCATCCATCCATCCACCCACCCACTTAACTATTCACTCAACAAAACCTGTTGGGCACCTATTGCATGTCTGTTTAGGCACTTAGGACACTAAGTAAACAAAAGTGACAAAAACCCTGCTCTCGTGCAACTTACATTTAGTGATAGGAGACAGGCAACGTGCTATGAGCATAATAAATGCATTAAATAGTAGTTAGAAGAAACTAAGGGGCAAGAAGAAAAACCGAGCAGGGGAGGGGAGCCCTGCCCTGTGAGTCCGAATGGGATAACTGCAGTTGGGACTGGTAGGTAGGTGGGCAAGGAGAGACACCATTGAGAAGTTAACCTATAAGTGACTGTTTGAGGAGTGAAGAAATTAGCCAGGTAGATAATTGGAGGGAGAGTGTGTCAGGCAAAGGGAACATACGTGGCACGGGGCCTCAGGAACATCCTGCATGTTTAAGGAATTGTACCTGGCACAGGTTACAGCAATGTCAACTTGGGGGAGAATGAAAGGAAATGAGGTCTAGGGAAAATGCTCCAGCTTGTCCTGCCTTCTCATTTACCTTTCACATTTCTATCAGAGAAGTGCAATGTTGGGAGCTGAGTGCCAACTCTAGGCACCAGTGCCTTCCTCTCTGGGCTGCATCAAAGAGAGGCCTGGCAGAGGGCGAGCAGAGGGGCTCCATCCTTCAAAGGATGCCGGTGCACCTGCCTCGCTCCTAACTGTGATGAGGCCGCGGTGGGGCTGGGAGCCCACGGCAGGAAGCAGTAAAGGTAGAATGTGGGACTAGGAATAAAAACCATAATTTTGGGTTTGAATCTCCATTTTCCCACTTAAATTTGTAAATCACCTTCCCTAAGCCTCGGTTTTAAGACACCTCAAAACAGTGGATGACCGTAATAGCTGTTTGAGAACCACACGTCTTTGTGGGAAATGAACCCCCCCCGTCCGGCAAGATGGCAACCCGTGGGGCCAAGAGCTGAGTCGTTTCTGTCTCCTCCGTGCTCCGCCTGCCATCCCACATCTCCTCGAGCTCCCCAGACTCACAGGGAAGAACCGGTCAGCTAATAAAAAGTATCTGAAAGGAGCTTGGAAAATTGTCAAGTATTGTACAGATGCACTTTGTCATTGTTGCTGTAGCTGAGACTTGGGGTTCAATTCTGCGATGACCCTGGCATCTAGCAATGTGAGATTGTCCACCTCATTCAGCAATGGACTTTGAATGACAGCTGGACATTCTGCTGCTGAAGGTCACAGAAGAACTCGGCAGGGCTGAGCACAGTGAATAGATTTTATCACACTTTGTACTTAAAACTGTTATTTACACAGTATGGTTTAGCAATCACTGCCACACATACATTTTGCTAATTGATTTATGTTAACTTCCATGCATGCTGCTGATCAATACAAACAGCCCTGTATTATTGCATCTTCAGAGATTTCGATCAAACTTCATATCAGTGCACTCAGCAGGCTGGGTGACCTCTTTAGCTTTCTTCTGCACAGGGGAAAGGAGGGCAGATAACCGTGGATTATCTAGATTTTTCTACATCACTGTGTGGGCCTGTTTCCAATCAATCCAAATAGATAAGCTTGTACTGCAAATCTATTTCAACATCAAATTGCTGGCAATGATACTGACATGCATATCACCCTTAGGCTGGGGATTTTTATGTAAACATTTGGTAAATCCTCCTTGGGTAATAAAAGCAGCTGGGTGCTTAGTGGAAAAGTGTGAACGTGTGTGTGTGCGCTCGTGCGCTTGCGCATGTGTATGGGGGGAGGAAATGGAATTTTTTTTCTGCCTACGATTTTGTTCTGCCTGTGATATTTTGAACTGGAGAGATTTCGTGTTTACCTGACCCAGGCAATAAACTCAAACCTGCTGGAATCATTTCCATCAAATGTGAGTACCCTGAAATAGCACTCACATTTGACCTTTTCAGTTTGAAAACAGCTGCCTCCAGCAGGAAATGGAGGCTCTGAGAAGGAAGGGCCCTGTGGAAAGGGGTGCGGGAAGCTGGTCCAAAGCCTTCCAGCCCTGTCCACATGGCCAGGGGTGGGTGAGGCTGGATGGAGGGGCTCCTTCCAGCAAATTCGAGCAAACTGGAAAGTCTAGGTAGGTATCCTTGAGTCTTTCAGGAAATTGCTATTTCTGCTCATTTTGGTCAGCTGACTCTCTCCTGAAAGGTGGGGAGTTAACACAATTGATATGAAAATCAAATTACATGTTTAAAACATAGAACCTACTGTTCCTAAAATGATTTTTAAAAAATTTTCAGAAAGGTAATACATACCTGTAATTTAAGTATCAGATAATGTGGAGAGGTTTCTAAGAATAAAATAGAGCCCATCCCCTCTGTTCTTCCTGTCCTGCTTCCTGGAAGCAGCCACTTCTGAATTTTTTTTAGCTGTTTCTTCTACCATTTGCTTCCCTATAGCTAAATTATATCAGCATATCATCTCATGAATGATCAGTTTTGGACAATGTCTGATGCTTTCATCTTATGCATAGGTGATCATTTCTGACTTTTTATACTCCTCTTTTCCCTCTTTCTGCAGCACCCATAATATAATTCCACCTTGCGGTGTAATTATTGCTATTTGCATTATTATGACTATGCAAATACAGTTTACTGCTGATCCTAGAAATATATAATGATTACACATCTATGATGACATTTCCTTTCTTTGCAACTTACTATTACAATCTTCATTTTCCCTCTTTCTGGGTTTGTTTTCAATCGTAGTCTTTCTGTATCTTCCGACAGCTTCTTGTAGAAGGCCTCTCAATGCAATTTTCTACTCAGCCACACCTGTCAAATACTCTCTCAGTTCTGTTGTTTCTTCCTCCTTGCCCTCTCTCTCATGTCTGCTCTTAGCTGGTGAGAAAGCTTTCTGAACTCCTGCACAGTCATCCTTGGGGTCTCCCTTCCATGACCCTGGAATTCCCTTTGCTTTTCTCCAGTGCCAGATCTACTTCCTTGACCAAACTTTTCTTTTTTCCTTAATTTCCTTTCCCCGTTAGTGGATCATTTTCTCCTGTAGTGTCCTACACAGTACATGGGAAATAACTTTGCATACAACTTTGCGTGCTGAAAAGGTCTTGTTTCTCCTATACCCTGATGGACAGTTGGGCTGGGCATGAAATTTTAGGTCTTTATCCTAAGAATTCTGCAATCACTATTTAATTGTTTTCTGGCTCCTGGTGTCATTGGTAAGAAGTCTGATATCATACTGATTCCTTGGGATGGGATATCTTATTCCACTCTTGATAAAGAGGATTTATTTTCTTTTAGAATCTTCTTTGTCTCTAGTTCTGGAACTTCACGTTGATTGGTATTAGTGTGGGTTGGGTCCATGTCTGGTACTGGGATGTTTTCTGGTATTGTTTCTTTGCTCATTTGCTTCCTATGGTTTTCTCTGTTCTCTCTTCCTAAAAATAGTTTAGTCACCTGTAGGACCACCTAGATTGAACTTTTAAGTTTTTATTTATCTCCTTCCATTTTCTCTCCTTTTCCATTTCCTTTCTGGAAAATTTCCTCAGCATAAATGTCTCATTCACTGACAGGGCCTGATTTTCTCTTTTTAAATTCTAGATCCCTTCCAGTTCAGTTCAGAAAATACATGCATATCTACCATAAGAATAGAGAAGAGGGTCTCAAGATCATGAGTTAAGTTAGGGGAGGCCAAGAGCACTAGGAAGCTCATAACTCTTTCTCCAGACTTCAGGACGATCTCCCTGTTCTAAGCCCTCCTCTCTGCTGATCTACCTCTGTCCTTGGTGCCTCAAGTTCATGAACAGCTCTGGGGCTCCCAGGGCAAATCAACTTGCCTTCCAGAAAAGTCTCCCTCTGCCAGAAATTCAGCTTAACTTTATTCTATTATTTTATTTCATCAAGTATGGCTCAGTGACTCAGATGATGTGTAGTTCACCAAGAAATATATTGGAGTCTGTCTTTTCTTTTTATTGTGAATTGACTTTGAGAGGAGAAAGGAATAGAGATTTCTTTGTTCTGTCATCTTGAAGCTGGAAGTCAAGTTGTCTATTTCAAGAGTTCCTCAAACGACTCCTTTGAATAATAAAGTAAAAGGTCATTTGATGCAAGTCTAATTATCCTTGATGTACACACTTTGTTTGTAAGGATTCCAGTTTTCCTTAAATACAAACAAACAAACAATCAAAAAACAAAACCCTCCAGAAATCATCCCTCCAAAATTTTTGTGTCACTGAACTTTAGCAGTGAATGAAATCAGTGTTCCTGCTTACTTAATAGTCTCCTACCACTGACTTTCAAAAAACATTTTCTGTTATTGTGGTAAAATGCACATAATAGTAAATGTGCCATTTTAACCATTTTTAAGTATCCAGTCCAATGGCATAAAATACATTCGCACTGTTATGCAATGGTTACTCTAGAACTTTCATCTTCCCAACTGGAGCTTCACATCCATTAAACATTAATTCCCTGTCTTCCTGTCACCTCACCCCACTCCATGCCAACCACCATTTTACTTCTTTTTCATTTTTTTCTTATTTAAAAAAAAATTATTAGTAAATATTTGTGGGACTTTTTGCTTATTTTTTTTGTTTTGTTTTGCTTTTTGAGATAGGGTCTCACTATGTAGTCCATGCTGGCCTTGAACTCACTATGTAGCCCAGGCTGGCCTCGAACTCACAGCGATCTACCTGCCTCAGCCTTTTGAGTGTGGGGATTACAGGCGTGCACCACCACGCCTGGCCTTAGTATATATTTGTGACACATAATAATTTCATTCATTTTGGAGAATTGATACATATACATATCACATCTTGTCTCTATGAATTTGACTCCCCTGGGTGCTTTATCTAGGTAGAATCATACATATGTGTCCTTTCAGCTTATTTCAATTAGCATCATGTCCTCAAGGTTCATCCGTGTTGTAGCATGTATCAATGTTCTCTACCTTCTTTTTCAAGGCTGAATAATATTCCATTGTATGTGTACACCATATTTGTTTATCCATGCATCCATCAAAGGATACTTGAGTTGCTTCCATCTTTGGAATATTGTGACTAATGCTGTGATTGCAGAAATATGTGCTCAGGTCACAGCTCTCGGTTCTTAGGAATTGCTGGATCAAATGGCAATTCTATTTGTAATTTTTTGAGGAATTACCATACTATTTTCCACTGAGACTAGTATTTCATATTCCCACCAACAGTGTCCAGGACTCTGATTCTTCTACATCTTCTACACTTGTTATTTTCTGTTTTTTAAAAAATAATAACAACCATTCTAATGGATGTGAATATAATTGACCTTTTAAAGGTACACACTCACTTTTATAGTGTTACTGTATGGAGAGTTCCTTACATGCCTTATCGCCTTTACTCCTTGCACTAACTCTCTGACTGAGGCACTGTAATTATCCCCATTTTATACTGAAAAAACTGATGCCCAAAGAGATTAGGTACCTTGCTCCATGGTGACATAAAAAATAAGCAGCAAAGCTAATGATCCATTTATTACCGCATGGCAAATGACCCAGAATCTAAAGCACCAACAATTTATTTTTATCTTTCCCAGGTCTGTAGGTTCTCTGGGCTCTCTGGGCTCTCCTCACCTATGTCTCTCACGTGTTGGGCCAGATGGTGGCTAGGGCAGGAGTCCAGTGAAGGTCTGACCAGGACGATGCCACATGGCTTCTTTACTCATGGGTGGACGCTCTGGGCGCCCCCATCCGTGATCGCTTTCTCCACCCACATAGGCTGCACTCTCACATGGTGGTTCTGGCCTCCAGGAGGCAGGAAGGAAAGATGCCAGGTCAGCTGTGGAATCTGCCAGGTGCCCACACAGCTTCCTGTCTCTCTCATTCTGGGTCTGTGGGGATTCTGAAGGGGGAGCAGCAGATCCACGCTACTAAAGGGCATGGGGGACTCAGGAGGCAGCACCATGGCCAGTCTTGGATCACGGTCTCCCACCACCTGAGCCTGGCCTCCAGCAGCCAGGCTCCCAAGCATACTCACCTAAATCCCCCTGCAATAACTGGTTCATCTTCACTCTGGGGTGGTCAGAGTCTGAAGAAATAGAATCATTCAGTGTCACCTAGTCCAGTGGTTTTCAGAACGATTTTCTTAAAACCAAAGTTGGACCCTTTCTTCAAATGATAAAGTACCAGGAAGTTAAAAGTCCAATGAGTGTGTGAAATGTACAGGCTGTGGAAGCTTCCTGCTCAGCCCTCTTGGAACAAGTTATTTAACCTGCGTGTGACTCAATTTTCTACTCTGAAAAATGGAAACATTAATGGTAACAAAATGGAAATACTAATGGTAACAATAACTACTACAAGTTCCTGATTTAGAAGAGATGAATTAATGTGTATAAGTGCTGAATACAGTTACTGTCATAGATTAAAGTGAATAAACAATAACGCTTGCTGCTATTAATTATTATTATTAATTTTGAGACTGGTAAAATAACATGAGATAGATCAGGTAATGTTCTGAAATGTGGATTTTTGATCAACTGTGCAGCCATGTATTCCTGATGGTGGAAATAGGTTCTGAGAAACATGTCATTAGGCGATTTTATTGTGTGAGTATCATAGAATATGATAGTCATACACATTAAGATGGCTTTCAGTATCACTTGGTGATAAAATCTTATGGGACTGGTGTGTGTGTGTTTCATTGTTACCAAAACATTGTTATGGGGCGCATGACTGTAGATAAGCATGGTCTCCATTTACAGATGAGACAATGTGATGAATTAATGATAGGTATGGGTTTTTGTTTGTTTGTTTTTTTGTTTGTTTGTTTTTGGCAACTCCTCTTATGGAGAGATCCTTCCCCTCTCCTGAATTTGGGTTAGTTTAGTGATTTGCTTGATAATACAATGTGACAGAAATGATTATGGGATTTCTGAGGCTTAGGCAGAAGCATTCTTGCAGCTGTCACCTGGGGGGCTTGAATTTTATGCTCTGGGGAAAACCAGTCACCAGACAAGAAACCCATCTACCCTGAGACCACCGTATTATGAGAAGCCAGAGCTACTCAGAGAGGTCCTGGAGGATGAATGCCACATGGAAAAAAGAGAGGCCAAGGAGCTTCAAGGGGCCAGGTATGTAGATAATGAAACCTCATTGGAACTGGTTCTTCTAGCTACGGCCACCTCAGGGGCATCGCGTGGATCATAGGTAAACCACCCAGCATAGCCCTTCCCACATCCTGGCCCACAAAGGCAGGGGCCAAATAACAGATTTGCTTTAAGTCACCACGTTTGGGGAGTAGTTTGTAAAAACATCACTGATAAGTGGAGTGGGAAATATACCCCACAGCTTCCCTGTGTCCATCAGGAAGCACTAGTCCAGAGAAGAGAGGCAACTCACTGGGGTCTTCTACCATGAACAGATTGGTGTAAGCGTTAGAAGTAGACTCTGGACACAACTACCTGAGTTAGAATCAAGCTCTCTCACTTTCTAATGGAGCAAGATTCCTTGTCTTAAATCTCATAGTCCAGTGGAAACAATTAAATGAAATAATGTATTTGCAAATCACTTAGAACAGTAACTGGCACATAGTAGACAAATCAAAAAATGTCTACAGTTACTATTATTCATGACTAACTGGTAGCAGACCCTGGATTAGTATCCATGTTCTCTAGTTCCAATCTAACGCACTCTGAGGGAGCCAGTCAGTAGCAGGGTGTGTACATGTGTGGACTCTCAGCAGTTTCCAGCCAGGCTCTGTCACTTTTGAGGCTGAATTCCCTCCCTTTTATCACAATTCCAGCTTGCAAATGGGTGTGATATGAGACTGTGAGCAGAAACAGAAAGACATGCCGTCCAGAGGGCTAAAAGTTTAACCATGCAGAAAATATACAAAACCCATTTTCCGGGGCTGGTGATATAGCTCAGCAGCATAAGCTCCTGCCAGCAAGTGCGAGGTCCTGAGTTCGACTCCCGGTACCCACATATTAAAAAAAAAAAAAATGAAAACCATATAGTTTGGGCTGGTGATATAGCTCAGCGGCATAAGAGCCCGCCTGGCAGGCATGAGGTCCTGAGTTCAACTCCCAGTACCCGCATATAAAAAAAAAATAAATAAATAAAAAACTTTTTCCTTAATAGTCCTCTTTGTAAAGGACTATCCATACTAAAAAAAAAAAAAATTAGCTTCTATTGACTAGTTGAAAATCACCAGCAATTGGGTAAGAAATATATTAGGAATGATGGCCAGAAGGGTCACCTAATTATGACTTGGAAGCAACACCATCTGCTGTAGGTTCCTTGAGAATCATCTTCAGTGTGGCACGCTCTTTCTCACTAAATGAAAAATTGATATAAAATCCCCATCCCAGATGCAGCCAGAAAAAACATTCCCAGAGCCCTAAAATAGGGAAAAATCCATCTGAAGGATGTATAGGGGATGGTGCCCTCATGGCTTTCTATTGTTCAAAATGTAGGCAGGAAGAGGTACATGTATATTTATCACTGAAGAAAAAAAGAAAGAAAGAAAGAAAGAAAGGGAAAGAATGAGGCCCAAGTGTGTGTGCGTGTGATCCAAGTACACTCAAGTGTCACATCTTGTCTGCTGCCTTTGACACTAAATAGAAGTCATTTTTTCTCCTGCTTGGAACTTTGCTTGCAAACATCATTGACGACAGCTGCTTTGGTCAGACACAGTGAGAGAATGTACACGCATTCCTGCACTGTGATTACCCTGGATGGCAGGCGTTCATTGAGTAAGATATAGATGGCACTGTGTCAGGACTGGCCATCCTCTGCTGCCTTGCCTGCTGTCATTGAGTTTCCCAGGAAGGCGGTGTGGCCAGGCCCTAACATCTCTCATTGTCACCTGTGTTTGTGATTGGCAGCCTCTAAACTGTCCTGTTGACTCCAGAGCAAATACTACCAATGATAGCCATTTTACCAGAATGTTCATTCCCCTCAGGAAGAGACAATGTGCAAGTAATCTTGTAATATTATAGGATGCACCTGGGTTGGGATGCCTAGGGTATTCCTATGATGATTTTGAACCAAAGTCTTCTCTGTCCAGTGGGTCTACTTTACTTGTTCCTATGCCCATCACTCATCCATCCACCCATCTGTCCATCCACCCATCTGTCCATCCACCCATCTGTCCATCCATCCATCCATCCATCCATCCATCCATCTATCCACCCATCCACCCACCTACCCACCCACCCATCCATCCACCCATCCACCCACCCACCCATCTATCCATCCACCCATTCACCCACCCATCCTTCCATCCAACCGTCTATCCAACCATCCATCCATCCACCCACTCATCCACCCACTCACCTATCCACCCACCCATCCACCCACCCATCTATCCATCCACCCATTCACCCACCCACCCATCCACCCTCCCACCCATCTATCCAACCATCCACTTGCCCACATATTTATTTTAAACTCTTTGTTTAGAAGGAATTCTCATTAATTTGCAATCAACACTTCTGGCTAAATGTTATAATAGAATTGAACCTGGTAGTGTGCCCTGGTGGGACCTGGGATGGAAGCTTGGATATCATTTCTTTCTCTCCATTTCTGTCTCCTGAAGCACCTTCATAGATTCCTAAACTCTAAGGAACACAGCTTTCACAACCAATGACCTTGCCATTTGCCTAAACCTCAGTTTCCATTTTATCCTCAAATATCTATCTAGGTCCTCCTGACTTCTGGTCGGGACATCCAGGAGCCATTGCAAAGTGTCCCCTGGATGTCCCCACAGGCTGCTCAAACTCTTCAAAATGGAAATCACCCTCAAACCTCACTCCAAATCGGCAACTTCTCTTCTACTTTTAATGGTAGAATGGCCACTGCTTACTGGTTTCCCAAGCCAGAAATTTAGACTGGCTCCTCACAGGACTTCTGCTACTCATAAAGAGAACAATTAAAACCTCAGAGCAAGAAACCCCATGGAGGGATGCAGGGGTCTTGTCCAGGGCGATTCTATCTAATGACCCAGTGCCTCAGGATTTGGGTCTGGAGCCAGCTTGGCTAATCTCTAGCTGCATGATTTGGGCAAATTACTTAACCTCTGTCTCATTTTTCTCAATCACAAAACTGGAAAATATCTACCTTGCTAGGTTTGTGAGGATTAAATGGCATATATTTGCAAGTATTTAGCATAATGCCCAGCAGGAAGTACGTGCTCTGTGAATGCTGGCTCCCTCTTCTCATCAAGCCCCAATCAATGGTTCTGTGAAGTGTATCTCAGTGTGTCTTAAACCTGCCTCCTCTTCTCCACAACTACATCCGGGCTTCCACTGCTTGGACTATTCTCACAGCATCCATCTCTAAGTGGCAAGCTGGATTCTCTAAAATACCTGTTGACCCCATCAGTGACAAGCTGTTGCTCCCCAGAAAGCTCTCTGCCTTCCAGAAAGGAGTGGGTTGGTTGCCTGTGACAGCCAGGGGCACCTTAGCTCCCTCTCCCCCTCAGTGCCCACACTTCCTCCCTCCCTCCCCCGTCCTCTGTCTCTTCCCCTTCCCCCCTTCTTCCCACCCTCTTTGCTTCTATCCTTCTCTCTCTAGCTCAGCCAATATTAGTTGAAACCTTCAATGTCCAAGGAGCTCCCTCTGGCCCTGGAGTGATAGAAGGGAGGACAGACAGGGCCTTGCCCTCAGGGAGCTCAAAAGAGAGATAGAAAGCAACAAGCATTATACTGCAGCTGTGACAGTGCTACCTGGAGGGCCTGAGGTGGAAAGGACATTTGACTTCATTAAGGAGGTCCACGACAACATGCTGCAGGAAGTGCCTTGCCTTGACTGAGGAGTTAACTCAGCAGAGGTGAAGGGGAAGGGACTGTGTGTGTGTATGTATGTGTGTGTGTGGACATGTGTGTGTGCAGGAGTGTGTATGCTAGAATGTGAAGCACTGGTCACGTCCCTAAAGGCCAACTCAGCAGCTGAGTTAGATCAGGCCTCCAGCCTCAGCTCAGCCTCCTCCTTTCCCGTCTCTGTGAAGCTCCCAGCTATCCCTGGGGCAGACCTGTCACCTGTCCACCTGACCATGTGGAGGCCAGCCTTGTTCTCTGGGACCTCTGAGAACTTTCTCCAAGCTCTCCAAGCTGGCCACGGCCAGCTCCATCTCCCCAGAGCAAAGCAGGGCATTGCAACCATGGTCTGGAAAATCCATAATGTGACATTATAACAAAAAGCACCCTTTGGTTGAGACTATTGTGAAAGTGTGTTTTTGCTGTTAGAAAGAACCAGAGCTGGATGCTAGCTAAGGGCAGAAAGGTAAGGTTTTATTTGGCACCTGAGAGGCTTCAGTGACATGGAGCTCAAAGCTGATAGGACCAGGACAGCTGGGGATTTAGAGCCCAGGAACAGAGGGAGGGAGTCAGTGGATGGAGAAGGACTAACAGGAGACATTTGGGATGGGGGACTCATTCTGAGACTGGGCTGAGAAGACCAAGGACAGGGCCTCATCCAGAAGAGGCTCCGAGGGGCCCATCTGACACTTGGTCCAGGGCAGAGTGTGTCGGTCGGTGCACTTGGTTCCTGTGCGTCTATTCTGCATCATACACTGTAGGGCGCAGGATTCAGTTTCTCATCAGCTGAAAGCTAAGAAGTCTAAGAATGGCTGCTATTTGCCAGGCCAGGTCTGTGTTCTGGAATGCTGCCAAGCCTCATGTCCCTGATCCTCAAGCAGCCACTCTGTCCTGCCAGAGTGCCATCACCTTGACAGGGAACTCACACCTCCAGCTCATCCCAACACCGCTGCTGGCATCAGTGACTCACACCCTGTTCTTATTCCCTAGGGGTGGCCAAAGAGCTGAGTTCCCTCTGAAAGCCAGTTTACACATAGTTTACATAGAATGTCCATGTTTACACACCATGCCTCTTGCCAAGGCATCAATCTTTTTGAGCCTTTTCTGTCATCTGCCCTTGGCAGTAGTATTTCAAAACTGTGTCCCAGGAACGCAGTTGCTTACTCCAGGAACTTTCCACCTAGGACAGAATAACCCAGTCAAGAACATGCTTGCCTGATTTCACCCACCCACTCGGACAGCCCCATCCCTAGCAAAGCCTGCCCAGAACAAATCTGCCTGACAACATATGCCTCAGCCTATGTAACCAATCCTATAATAACCTGCAATCAGCTTTGTATTTCTGGCTTGCAAAAATGCATTTAAGCTGAACTCTAAACTGATTCTGGGCTGCTGATTTGAGACCTGGTTCCCATCAGCCTGCTAGTGTTAAAATAAAAGTTGCCTTCCAACTCCTCAGGTGCAAAGAGTCTTCCATTTGGTTTGATACCAGATTTCTTTAACAACAAAGTGAGTTCAAGTCCAGCCTGAACTGCATAGCGAGACCCTGTCTCAAAAAAACCAAAAACAAACAAAAAACCAAGAAGAAAAACCAATGCTGGACTTTGTTGCTGGGAAGATAGCTCAGCAGCACAGCACCTGCCTGGCAAATGTGAGGTCGTGAGTACGATTCCCGGTACCCCAAAAAAAAAAAAAAAAAAGGTATTTGTTTACGCTGTGCTTTATGTTGCCCAGGAGTAGCCACTGCCATATGAACCATGTGGCCTTTCCTATGGGAGTTGATCACCACGATGGCATCCTGTGATGCTTACCAGCTACTCGATTGAGAAAGGGCAGGGTTCTGAGAAGCCGAATGAGCTGGGCTTGGGAGCTGCTCCGAAGGCCTGAGCAGCGGGGGTATGTAGGGAAGGAAAGGCCTAGCGGTGAGCGCCAGCCCTCTCTGCAGGGTGGAGCAAGAAGTTGAGAGTCGATGGAAGGACCTCAAGATGGCGGATGAGTAAGAAGCAGGCAGCGAAACTCTCTCTAAAAGTTACCATTGGAACACGGGAATATAGCGACCCGGAAAGCGCAGGAGGGGGGAGATGCCTCCCCGAAACCCAGAAAAGTTCTGAAGCGCAATCTGGGACCCCCGGCACCAGTGACGGGTGACTTGCAACAAAGAAGAAGGAAAGAAGGAGCAGACCGCGCGCGCGCACCTTCTACTATCCCGGGAGTTGCAGCGCCGCGGAGGCTCAATTCTACGGACACACGGTGGCAGCTGGCGCCCAGGGAGCCCCCACGGAGGATCCTGAGACAGCGGCGGGGCAGGGGAGCGGCAGAGAACGGCGCTGACCGGCGGTGAGTGTCTCTTAGCCACAGCTGCCCCGCGCCAGAGAGCGACCGGCCGGGCGCCATTGTGGGGGGTGTGGCGAAACTCAGAGCGGCTCAGAAACTGCTCTGGGAACTTGTGCTCCGGACAGGACAGCACGGGGCCTCTCAGGCCCACGAAAGTGTGCTGAGGTCAGCAGGCGAACGAGACTGGACTCTCAGCCACACCTGTCCCGCGCCAGAGAACGACTGGCCCGGCGCCATTGTGGGGGGCGTGGCGAAAAACCAGAGCGGCGGGAACCAGTGCAGGGAACCCGCGCTCCGGACAGCACGCTGAGCCTCTCAGGCCCAGGGATCGTGAAAGGGCGGCGAGAGCGGAGGCGAGTTAGACTGGTCTCTGCCTGAAAGTACGCGCCTCTGCTCACCGCCCGCCAGAGGGCGCTCCTGGCTTACTGGGACGGACCTGCACAGAACAGGACTTTGTCACAAGGTACCTGCCTACAACAGTCAACACCTGGAACTGACTCTTTTTATTTTTTTATTTTTATTTTTATTTTTATTTTTTTTCTCACTGATTTGTTTTTTGTTCTGGCGAAGGGTTTTTTTGTTTTTGTTTTGTTTTGTTTTGTTTTTTGGTGGGGTTTTATTTTTGATCTGTCTGTTTTATTGTTTTTATCTTTGTTTTTGTTTCTGTATGTGTATTTGCTCTTTCCTTCATTATTCTCTCTGGTTTTTTATATGAGTGTAAACAGCGCCTCTAACTTCTTTGTGATTGTGGTTGTGATCTGTTCTTCCTTTTATCCCTTCCTTCTCTTTTTACCACCTGTCCTCTGCACTAGTGTCCCAATTTTAGTGGGATCCCTCTTGGTCCTCTAACCTTACATCTAATTCCTTCCTCTTCTCCCAATACTCTATTTCCTCCTTAACTCATCTTAAATTTAAACTCCTCAAGGAAAAATTGACATACATAGGACTTGTATACTGCATATAATTTTTCTGGTGTGTTTTAGATTTTGTTATATAACCGCAACTCTATACAGCTAAAAGTGGTAAATAACTGGTTAGCTCAGTCTGTCATTTTTTAGGCTGTGTTTGATGCTTTAGTTAACATTATAGCCAAATGTGAAATAATTGTTCTAAACATCTTTCCTTCCTGATATTTCATGATTGAGATTGACTAAGGGACACAGAAAATACAGTGGCACAGTACCAAAGAATCAAGGACTGGGCCAAACAGGTAGCAACTTCGCATACCCAACGAATTGAAGAGGTAGGATCTGGCAGAAAGCTCAAAACCTAAAAGCAAGCTCCACTTGGAAGATACTGCAGAGAAGTAGTCATCTTCTAAAGATCTTAAACACTAGCAATAAAGTAACCTACTATAGGTAATTTGCAAACATCACCCCAGGAATTAAAGAAAGAAAAAATGAGACGACACTTAAACAAGATGCAACCACACACATCCAATTCACCAAAGGCAAACCTAGGGAGCAACGAGGTGGGACAATCCGAAAGCCACCCACCTGGCCTATCTGAAGTGGTAACAACAAAGCAACTGAATGAGGTTCTGGAAAAAATTAAAACAGAAATAATCTCACAGATAACTGCAGAGATAATGTCTACAATGAAGACCATGCTTAAGGACACTATAGCTGATACAGACAAAAAAATAGATGAACTTAAGAAAACTATAGAAACCATGAATGCTCAGCATAGGAAAGAAATGGAATCCATAAGGCAGATTCAAGCAGATATCCAAGAGATAAAAAATTCCATTGAAAGTATTTGTAGCCGAATAAGCCAATGCGAGGACAGGATCTCAGATATAGAAGACAGGCTTGCAATTAGTGATCATGAAATGGAAAAATTCTTAAAAATAGCAAGGGACCATGAAAAATCAATTCAGCAGCTGCTAGATGACTCAAACATAAACAACTTAAGAATAATTGGAATAAATGAAAAAGCAGGAGATAGCATCAACGACATTAAAACCTTGTTCAAAGACATAATCAGGGAGAACTTTCCTGGAAGAGAAAAGGAATTTGACACCCCTATAAGTGAAGCTTTTAGAACACCAACTAGACATGATCAAAAAAAAACTTCAGCCAGACATATTATAGTCAAGATCCCAGAAATTCAACAGAAGGGCAGAATCTTAAAAGCTGTTAGGGAGAAGAGACAAATCACCTATGAAGGAAAACCCATCAGAATCACAGCTGACTTTTCAGCACAAACCCTCAATTCAAGAAGAGCTTGGAATGATGTATTGCAAGCTCTAAAGGAAAATAATTTTCAGCCCAGATTGATGTACCCTGCAAAACTATCTTTCAAAATTGATGGAGAAATAAAATACTTTCATGACAAAGAACATCTGAGAAAATTTATGACCACCAAACCAGCACTCCAAAACGTTCTGAAGGACATTCTAGAAAGAGATAGGAACCCCAACAGAAGGAATCCACCAGGCAGGGCAAATAATTAAATAGCCGGAAAGCGGAAAAACAAAGAGTGGGAACCAACAACAGGAAAATATCATGACAAGTCAATACAAATCAGTTTTAACCATCAATGTTAACGGTCTCAATTCACCAATCAAAAGGCACAGACTGGCGAAATGGATCAAGAAGCAAGATCCAACAATATGCTGTATACAAGAAACACATTTAATTCAGAAAGAAATTCATAGACTGAAAGTCAAAGGATGGAAAACAATACTCCATGCCACAGGAACCCAGAAAAAAGCAGGGGTAGCTATTCTTTTTGCAGACAAAGTGAACTTCAAGCCAAGAAGGATTCAGAGAGATAAAGACGGTCATTACATCCTTGTAAAGGGAACAATCCAAGAGGAAGAGATAACGATCATAAATATATATGCGTCAAATACCAATGCACCCAGCTATATAAAACAAGTACTAAAGGACATGAAAAATCAAATAAGCACTAATACAATTATATTGGGAGATCCCAATACTCCACTGTCACAAAAAGATAGATCAACTGGACAGAAAATCAATAATGAAATAGTAGAACTGAACCAAACTTTTGAACAAATGGACTTAGTAGATGTCTACAGAGTGTTCCATCCCACAACATCACAATACACATTTTTCTCAGCTGCACATGGGACGTTCTCCAAAATAGACCACATACTAGCTCATAAAACCTGCTTAAGTAAATGCAAAGGAATTGAAATTATCCCATGCATATTATCAGACCATAGTGCAATGAAATTGGAAATCAATGGCAAAAGATCCCACAAAAACTCCCTAAACACATGGAAATTAAACAGCATCCTCCTGAACAACCAATGGGTCACAGATGAAATTAAAGAAGAAATTAGTCACTTTCTACAACTGAATGATAATGACAGTACAACATACCGGAACTTATGGGATACAATGAAAGCAGTCCTAAGAGGGAAATTTATAGCATTAAACACTTATATCAGGAAAATAGAGCAAGCGCAAATAAACAACTTAAGGGTGAACCTCGAGCTTCTAGAAAAAGAAGAGCAGGTTAAGCCAAAAGCCCGTACAAGGGAGGAAATTATAAAGATCGGAGCAGAAATTAACGTATTGGAGAATAAAAAAACAATACAAAGAATCAATGAAGCAAAAAGTTGGTTCTTTGAAAGAATAAATAAGATTGACAAACCCTTATCCAACCTTATTAAAAAAAGAAAAGAAAAGACTCAAATCCATGCAATTGAAAATGAAAAGGGTGATATCACGACGGACCCTGCAGAAATCCAGAAGATCATCTATACCTATTTTGAAAATTTATATTCTACTAAGATGGAAAATGCAGAAGAAATGGACAGATTCCTAGATTCGTATGAATTACCAAAGCTGAATCAAGAAGATTTAAAAATCCTAAATAAACCAATATCAGCCAATGAAATTGAAGATGTAATTAAAAACCTCCCAACAAAGAAAAGCCCAGGCCCTGATGGATTCACTGCCGAATTCTACAAGAAATTTAGAGAAGACCTAACGCCCCTACTTCTCAAACTTTTCAATGAAATTGAAAGGGAAGCAATACTCCCAAATTCATTCCTGGAAGCAAGCATTACCCTGATACCAAAACCAGAGAAGGACCCAACTAAGAAAGAGAACTACAGGCCAATCTCCCTAATGAACATAGATGCAAAAATCCTTAATAAGATACTGGCAAACAGAATCCAACAAATCATCAAGAAGATTATACACCATGACCAAGTTGGATTCATCCCAGGGATGCAGGGATGGTTCAACATACGTAAATCAATAAATGTAATACACCATATTAACAGAACCAAAGACAAAAATCACATGATCATCTCAATAGATGCAGAAAAAGCTTTTGACAAAGTCCAGCACCTTTTCATGATAAAAACCCTACAGAAAATTGGAATAGAGGGTCTTTATCTCAATCTGGTAAAAGCTATCTATGACAAACCAACAGCCAATATTATACTAAATGGCCAAAAACTGAAAGCCTTCCCTCTAAAATCAGGAACAAGACAAGGATGTCCACTGTCCCCACTCTTATTCAACATAGTTCTGGAAACTTTAGCCAGAGCGATTAGACAAGAGAAAGAAATAAAAGGAATAATGATTGGAAAGGAAGAAGTTAAATTATCATTATTTGCAGATGACATGATACTCTACACAGAAGACCCCAAAAACTCCACTAAAAAACTGCTAGATTTAATAAGCAAATTCAGTAGTGTAGCTGGATACAAAGTCAATACTCAAAAGTCAATAGCCTTCCTGTACACAAATAACAAACTTACTGAAAGAGAAATTAGGGAAACAATACCTTTCACAATAACATCCAAAAAAAATGAAATACCTAGGAATCAACCTCACGAAGGATGTAAAAGACCTCTATACTGAAAACTACAGTACTCTGAAAAAGGAGATTGAAGAGGATATCAGAAAATGGAAAGATATCCCTTGCTCCTGGATAGGAAGAACCAATATAGTGAAAATGGCCATACTTCCAAAATTGTTATACAGATTTAATGCAATTCCAATCAAAATTCCAACAGCATATCTCACAGAATTAGAGAAAACAATCCTAAAATTCATTTGGAATCAGAAGAGACCTAGAATAGCAAAGGCAATTCTGGGCAACAAAGGCAAGGCAGGGGGCATCACAATCCCCGACTTGAAATTATACTATAAAGCTACTGTGATAAAAACAGTGTGGTACTGGCAAAAAAAAAACAGACCTGAAGATCAATGGAACAGATTAGAAGATGCTGAAACAACCCCAGACATACTAAGCCACCTTATCTTTGACAAAGGTGCCAAACACATTCGCTGGAAGAAAGATAGCCTCTTTAATAAATGATGCTGGAAAAACTGGCTCTACACATGCCGAAGATTAAAACTAGATCCATATCTTTCACCATGCACTAAACTAAATTCAAAATGGATCAGAGATCTAAATATTAAAACAGAAACATTAAATCTGCTGGAAGGTAGGATAGGTAAAACCCTTGGAGACATTGGTGTAGGCAAAGACTTTATGAATAAAAACTCAACCGCACGGGAACTATCCCAAAGAATCAATAACTGGGATCTCATCTTATTAAAAAGCTTTTGCACAGCAAGAGAAACCACCAACAGAGTGAAGAGACAACCCACAATGTGGGAAAAAATGTTTGCCAGCTGTTCCTCAGACAAAGGATTACTATCGAGAACATATAAAGAACTCAAAAAAATCAGACCTCCCAAATTTAAAGACCCACTCCAAAAATGGGCATCTGAGATGAATACACATTTCTCAGATGAAGAAATACTAATGGCAAACAAATATACAAAAAAATGTGCAACATCACTAGTCATTCGAGAGATGCAAATTAAAACAACACTGAGATACCATCTCACCCCAGAAAGAATGGCTACTATTAAGGAATCAACTAATAACAAATGCTGGAGGGGCTGTGGGGAAAAAGGAACCCTTCTTCACTGTTGGTGGGAGTGTCGACTGGTACAGCCACTGTGGAAGTCAGTGTGGAGATTCCTCAGAAAACTAGGGTTGGAGGTCCCATTTGACCCAGCTATTCCCCTTCTGGGCATCTTCCCAGAAGAATTAAAAACATCGTACCACAGCGATATATGTGCACCCATGTTTATAGCAGCACAATTTGTAATAGCCAGATCTTGGAAACAACCCAAATGCCCATCAACTGAGGAATGGATAAGAAAGATGTGGTATTTTTATACAATGGAGTACTATTCAGCCATAAAGAAGGATAGACTGGAGACTTTTATAGGTAAATGGATGCAACTCGAGAAAATACTCATAAGTGAAATAAACCAGAAGCACATGTGTAAGCATCGTATTATCTCTCTAGTATGAGAAACTGAAAGAGTAAATAAGATCCAAAATGTACAATAGATATGGTGAATCAAAAAGAAACTGGTCAAAAGGAAAGAGAGACTGG
Source organism: Erethizon dorsatum (assembly GCA_028451465.1). Taxonomy (NCBI): domain Eukaryota; kingdom Metazoa; phylum Chordata; class Mammalia; order Rodentia; family Erethizontidae; genus Erethizon; species Erethizon dorsatum. Next base: position 125,178,791 of record CM051827.1, on the reverse strand, counting down.
AATAGGGAAAAGAAAGAAGGGAAAGGGAAAAAAAATTGTATATATATATATATATATATATAAGATGGTTAAGATAGATACACTACCATTTTTACTTAGTTCATTGAAGAGTAAGGTTTGTGCCAATAATGTTTGGACAATTGAATGCTAATGTCTGGTGTCCTGAATAACTAACTTAAAGATAGTAATACGTAATGTATTAACCATTGTTACCCTCCTATTATGTTGGTTTGAAAATTTGTTCTTCTTTTGATTTGTTTTGGTTTTTCTTCTCTTTAAAATAAAAAAAAAAAAAAAAAAAAAGAAGTTGAGAGTCTGGGAGTGTGGTGTGAGGTGGAGAAGCCTTTTCCTCTGCAGGGAGTAACACGGGCACAGAGACTCAAAGGAAGCAAGGTGTGTTCATCCCAAGGGAGAGTGCAGGCCCTAGCAGCAAGAGCAGCCAGGGAAATGCTCCCACAGTCACTGGTATTCATGCATATGTGTGTTCCCTTCCCCATGAGAGTGGGCAGGACATGTGGCCAGCTTCTGACCCGTGGCACAGCACATGATTTGCTGTGTCAAAAGGCACAGGTGATGGGAGGTCCCTCCCGTGATTACATCGTGTCACATAAGAGCTAGCGTCTCCCTTGCTCTCCCGCTGGCCTTGAAGATGCATGTGGCTGAGTTGCGAGGGGCCCAATGGGCAGCCGAGGGGACAGGGACACAGTTGCCCACTGCAGGGAACTGGTTCATTTGCCACCTGAGTGATCTTGGAAGCAGATTGTGTGCAGGTGGACACTCAGTGATGATACAGCTGGGCAAGACCTTGATGACAGCGGTGAGACCCTGAAGCCCAGAATCCAGCTTGGCCACACCCAGAGCCTGGTCTACGGAGCTGAGGGACGATGTGTGTTACACGGCTGTGCCTTGGCTCATTTGCTGCCCAGCTGTAGAGAATGGGTGTGGCCAGAGTCCCAGGCACCAAGTGTTTTCCTTAGCTCAGCCTTGTGGGTGCCTGCATCAGGGTGGGGAACAGAGGCTCTGCGTCCTGACCATAACCCACACCTGCAGGAGGGCTTCCAGGGTCCTTGGTACTTTGTTGCCAGAGGCCCCATCCTCTATAAACAAGCAAACATACTTGGTAAGTTTTTGCTTGATAGTTGCTTCATAAGAGATGAGTATAATGAAGGCTATTCATTTTTCTTCTGATTAAAAAAAATCAAAACGAAAATATTTTCATGGGCCCCTGAAAGGACCTCAGGCTCCTGGCAGTGATGCTGGATGGGGAATTGGCTGTGCCACGACTTCCCCACTCTGAGTGCCTCAGCCACTCTGAAGTTCTCGTAGGTTGAATTTGAGCAAATGAAGATGACCTGAGCAAAGTGGAGAAGGCAGAAGCTGGCAACAGGCTGAAGACATGGAGAACACGCTATCTCCATGAATATTTACTGGTGTTCACCGTAGGTCAGTCCTGGAGCTATTGCAGGCCAAGGATGGGTGGGGAGGCCCAGCTCGATTCATCTTATTTTGATAAAGAGATAAGAAAAGAACCTGGATAATTACAAACCAAGACAGAAGACAATAAAAGCCAAAAGGGACAGAAGAGAATGAGCCATTCAAGGAAAGACAAAATCCTGTTTTAGGGATTTTTGGTTCATTTGCTTGTTGGTTGGTTCATTTGTTTGACAAAGATTTATTGAGTTACGGGCCACGCATGAGAGAAGCCTGTGTATGTGAGAAGCGTTCCCTGCTTTGGAGAGACTCACCAGCTAGTGCAGGAGATGGATTATTTTGGTGCGGTGTGGGGAGGGAGGTAGTAAATGCAGCTTCAGGAAGTGCCTGGCTGTGCAGTCTGGCTCGAGAGCAGGCATCTCCACCTCAGCACCACGCTCAGGTTGGTCCAGGGAGCTCTCGGCTGAGGGCCCATCCTGGGCCGGGTGTTTAGCAGCATCTGAGGATTCTACTCTCCAGATGTCTGTCATCCCTACACCCTGCAGCCCACTGGTCTAAGATGTCTGGTGTGACCAATGGTGAGTTATTTAACTTGTCGGTCCCTGAGTTTCCTTCTATAGGAAAGGGTCTATTTCACTGGTTTATTACTAGGATTAAATGAGATGCTAGGTGTAGAGTGCTCAGGACCCTGGCTGGCACATAGTAGGTACTCAGTCAATGAAAGTGGGAACTGCAATCATCATTGCAGACTTATTGCAGATTTGTAAACTTTAAGTGCAAGATACCAAGTTTATGTCTATTTTAAGGCATAAAGTTTGGGTCATTAGTTACAGCAGCAACCGGAAAGTAACATGCCACCCTCATGGAACCGATGAGGAAATAGAGGTTCTGAGAGATGGAGTTCGCTCCTGCTTACAAGCGGGTGAGGAAGCACACACAGGTGTGACTCTGAAGCCCATGTTTTTTGAGACACCAGACTGGCAGCAATCTTTCTCTTACATGGTGGGAAACCCAGACCGACCACGGCCTCCCGCCTGCATGCCACTGCTCCTCTCAAAAGTCAGACCACAAACAAACAGTCAAACAGAAAGGGTCAGACTCCAAAGTCAGCTCTCCAAGCTACAAGCAGTTGCAAAGGGGACTGGTGCAGTTGGTGTTCTTGGTAGTTTCTGGTCGAGGAGCGCCTTTCTCTTGGGAGTGTTTAGAAAGTTGTGAAGGTCACGGCCTCCGTTCCCAGGAGGGGAGTTGCCATCGCTGTGCTCAGTGCCTGGGCCATGGCCCCGAGCCAGCAAACCAGTGAAAATGAGGGTACAGCAGGCCAAGCTTGGAGCAGTGCTTTACAAAGGTGCATCTTTTCTGCACCCACCAAATCTGTGGTTCCCAAAGAGCCACGAGGAGAGGGAGGAATGGTAAGGTCCATGCTCACTGCTAGAAATGTGGCTCCATAACTGGCTCCAAGCCAGAGCGCATGCTCCACACAGCAGGATTCTTTGCTGTTTTTATTTCTCCACTGCATACGCACTGCCGGGCACACAGCTGACCCTCAAGAGACAATTTTTTAAACAAATCAATGTGACTGGAGCACTAGACTAAGAGACACACTCTTGGATTCTAACTTTGGCACTTCTTACAGGCTTCAAGCAGTCTCTAAATTTCTCCCTTTATTTGTAATGGGGGAAAAAGTGTCACCTTTCTGGAGGAACTTTTGGGGTTTGGGGACAGATACATATGGTTTTTCATTTCAAAATCTTTGTGACCATGACTTATGAAGAACCAGAGTATGCTAAGTATCCTTCTGGGTGTCACGTGTGCCTGAGCTGGTGAGCTTCGCCCAAAAGCTTCGAGGGAGGTGAGGAAGTGGCCCAAGTCACGTGGAGGTGAGCAGCTGGACTGACTCCCGACAAGGACTTTTTTTATTCCCCAGCCCGCTACATTGTCGAAGGGAGAGACTTGCCTTGCACATGGTCTTGAGAGCATCCTTGAACTGAATAGCACTTGATGGGGTCTTAAAAGAATGGGGCTCTGAGTCTCAGGTACCCCCCAAACATCATAATTCACCTCTTTGCAGCAGGTCATTTGTTACAGTACAGTAACTTGTTCTCATTATCGTCTCTATCTGAGCCCTCAGTGCCTCTGGCTGCCCTCATGCTTGCAGGTCCTTTTGCAGTTCTGTGCCTGGAGCACTGTCATGGCATCCTGGTGGGTGGCTTCTCATCCAGTTCTGTCTCCACCTATACATCTGCCTGTGAGGCATCCGTCATGTGTCCTGTGCCTGTCCTGGCCCAATGGCTGCCTGCTTCGTCCGTGGCTGGGGGACTGTACTGGACAGAGCCCGTCCTCTCCTTGTGCCCCACCTGTGCCTCAGTCCCTGCCCCTCCATTCCTACCATGCACTGGGCCCCTAGGCTCCAGGGACTCTGCATAAAGTCTGTCTTTCTCCTTCCTTCCCCCTTCCCAGGGAATCCTCCCTTAGCCTGGCAAATCCTTCCAAATTTCTCCAAGCCTTTTAGCCTTCCCTCTGAATCCACTAAGGACTTGGGTATTAATAACAGTGAAGCCAGGGAGATGCATAGCGACTTCCATTCTGTTCCCTCTGATGTGCCTATTCCCGGGCAGTGGGCATGGGCAAGGGAACTTGTGTGAAGAAGATGAGGAGAAAAATATTAGGCTAATCTTCCCCAGGGTTACCCAGCCACAGGACAGCTCTTCAGGAAGTACTCTGTCCTGGCCTCTGTCCTCCTTTCGATCCTCAATAATGGAGCTTCGATCCATCCTTGACAAGACAGCGGGGGGAGGAGATGGATTCAAATCAAGAAAATACATTCATTTTATCATTCTGTGACTCTTTAGGGCTTGCAGAGCAGCAGTGCACACAACAAAGAATCTGGAATAAGTGCTAAGAAGAAATGACCAGGATGAAATAAAGAGCAAGAAAGGGAGGAGGGACTAATTTAGATAGAATGGTCAGAAAAGGCCTCTCTGAAGGATGAGATTTCCATTACTATTCATGAGATGAAAAGGAGCCAGCATTCCATGAGAGGTAGGAACATGGGGGATCAGTATGTGCAAAGGCCCTGGGGTCAGAAAAGCTTTGGGATAGTCAAAAAACTAAGCGAAGTGTGGTACAGGTAACAGTAGACAATGAAGCTGGAATTGTTACTGTGATGCTACCTCAAATGACTGCTTCGGGAAGAAGGAAGGATGGAAATTGTGATCTCTTTAACTTTCTGGAAATTTAAACAAGGAGGGAGAGAGAAGATTTTATGGTTAAATTAGAACTATCTTCTAGCATAGATCTTCTAAGATCCTACGGTCCTCCTATCATTTTCTGTGCACAGTACAAGGAGCTCAGGAGGCGTTTGCTCCAGGAGCTGCTAAACACAGTACAGTGCGGTTCCTTAGGGACAAAGTGCCGGGTGGTCCGTCTCTGGGAGGCAGCTTGTGACATGCTCTAAATCCCTTGTTGGGTCACAGCATTCTGGACTCTTTCTGGCTTTCCTCTGTTTGGTTTGGAGGAGGCAGAACCAGTTCTCAAAGCAAGTCCTCAAGTCAGCACCTTTTATTCCACATATGTGTGGTGGGCAAGTTTTTTCATCTTTTAAACACTCTGCCTTTTCTCTCCTATCTAGAGAACTGGTTTGGAGGGTCAGGTCGTTCTCCCAGGAGTTAGGATTTCATGTTTTCCACTTGCAGTAATGGCCAGAAAGTCTGAGGTTTCCAGCGGTTCTAGAATCATTTCCCATAATATATTTTCCCTGATTTTCAGTTTTTTGTTTAAATTGACTTATGAAATCTTATGTTTTTACTATGTGCAGCATGAGGTTTTGAAGTATATACACATCGTGGGATGGTTAATTCTAGTTAATTAACAATTAGCTTGCCTAATATAGCTACCATTTGTGTGGCAGGAACACTTAGCATCCACTCCCTTGGTATTTTCCAAGAATACAGCACGTTTTCACTAACGGTAATCACCGTACTATAAATAGGCTCACTAATTATTTTTCCAATCTAACTGTCAATATGAATCCTTTGACCAACCTCTTCCTGGCCTCATGTCCCCTCTCACCAGCCCAGCTCCCAGAAACCACCATTCTGCTCTCTACTTTTCTGAGGTCAGCTTTTTTAGATTCCATATATGAGTGAGACTACCTCAAATTTCCCTTTTTGTGCCTGGCTTATTTCACTTAACAGGTTCTTCCACGTCCAAACGACAGGATTTCCTTCTTTTTTATGGCTGAATAATATTCCACGACACCAACATACCATGTTTCCTTTATCCATTTATGCTTTGATTTTTTTTTTTTTTTCTGTGGTTACCGGGGGTTGAACTCAGGACCTCGCGTGCCAGCAGGTGCCCGTGCTGCTGAGCGATATCACCGGCCCTTTTTTTGTATGTGGGTTCTGGGAGTCGAACTCGGGCCCTCGTGCTTGCTAGGCAGGCACTTACACCACTGAGCCATCTCACCAGCCCTGATTTTTTAATATAAAGATGCCGTTAAGAATCATGTCGTCAGAATTTTCTTGTTCAGATCAAAGTTGAACTGAAGGGTGTGTGGACATTCCCCTCTGACTGTCCCTGAGGGCAGGGACAGTGTCCCTGACTTCTTTCCTTCCTCCTTGTGTCCCGGGGCAGACTGGTGCAGAAGACGAGAGCCTAGCAGTGGTTGACTGGGTGACTCATGTGACAGCCGGGGAACATCTTCTCTGAGGACCTGAGGATTGAGAAGGAGTTTGTCTCACACTGTCTCTCTACTGACGCCTCCCCCGATGTCTCTCCTGTAGGACCCAGCCCATCTGCTCCTTGTTGGACAGCACGGAAAACCTCCCTGCTCTTGGCTGGAGAGGACCATTTCTGCTTGGTTTCCTTTCGTTCTTGGCTTTTCTTAAGCGGTGACATCTGCCAAGTGCCTGGTACCATCTGTAGGGCTTCTTGATATTATTTAGAGAACGAGACTCCTCCTCCACCACCATAGCCACTTCCAATGTCCGGCTTCTTTCCCACAGCTCCCTGGCAATCCTCATGCAAGCTTGCCCAAGTGTGCATGAGCCTTGAGCATTCACCCCAACAGGCTTCATTACATAGGACTCCAGACAGCGTCGCACGGCACGGTTGTATCAAACGCTTCTACTAGTTTTTGGTCCTGGCTCACATAGAGCTACTTCCTGCAGCTGTGACAACGGCCTTCGGATAGTTCCAGTGAATTCCCCTGGGAAAACTTCTGAGTGCAATGCAGACCATGCCCTAAAACCGTATATGTTAGCAGCTATGTAAGTTTGTATCCCAGATGGGACCCTTTTAGAAATGCAGTAAGGTGTTTGTCTTAGTTACTTTTCTCGTTGCTGATACAAAATACCCAACATCTGCAAGTGAGGGAAGGAAAGGTTTATTTAGCTCACAATTTGTAGAGGTTTGCGTCCATAGTCTGCTGGCTCCAAGGCAGGGTGGCACATGGCAGAGGGGCAACCGTTCATGGCAGTGGAAGACAGCAAAAGCAAAAAGGGAAAGAGAGGACAAGCCTCTTTCTGTCCCTTATATTGTACGCACTCACACCCTTAATCCCAGCACTGGACCATGAATCAATCATCAACTCTAGATTCAGCCACCTCTGAAAGCCCGCCCCCCATGACTGAGTGAGGCTTTGCGGGGACTTCTAGACACAAACCATAACAGTGTTGTAATGGCAACATTAGGATAAGAGGCATGAGATAAGACTGTTTGGGGTAAACTAAAGTGTTTTGTTTTCCTACATATATTACCCAAATCCTCATGCCTTGTTTTTAAATGTGACCTCCTGATCTTGCTCTACATGAAAGTTGAGCCCAGAATTTAGAGACAGGAGATGTGGATTCAGAGCCTGTCTCCACTTGACACCAGTGGTGTGAACTTGTACAAGTCAATGAACCTCTCAAAATGTATACACTTTTCTCTTAGAGAAAATTCTAGAAGTATAGTGGGGCCAAGCGGGCAACACTGGGTTGGGATATGAGATTAACCCTGCTGGTTGCCAGCAGTGTGGGAGTTTTGACAATGAGTACGCCCATGGTCATGTGTGGGGGTGATGGTAGCCATGGGGTGCTGTGTGGACAGAGGAGAGACCCCTCTACCCACTGGAGGAGGGAATGAAAAAGGTGTGTGTAGAGGAAGTGTGGAAGAGGACTTTGAGGAGAGGTGGGGACCTCTAAGCTGAGTCCTGAAGGACTAGGAGGTTCCTAGAGGAAGGGTCAGGGAGACAAGAGGAAGAGAGATGTGCAGAAGGAGCAAAGGCCAAGCAGCTAAAGAGAGCACAGCTTGCCTGACAGACTGCAAGTAGCTCAAAATAATCATGACATCAAACCCTATGGAGAAGGTTCTAGAATAACATGTGAGAAAAGGCTCAAAAAGAGGCAAGCAGGCCCACATCCTGAAGGGCCTCGGATGTCTCCTCAGGAAGCTTTGGACAAAGGACATCAGGGAGCTTGGACACCTGTTCACACTCTTCTTCCTCAGCAGTGAAAACCAACTCCATAATGGCGGGAACTGACCCATCTCGTTTCTCACATTGTCCTCGGTCACTCTGAGCATGGCATACAGCAGGTATTTACTAAATGTCTGTCAGAAGGATGAGTACACAGAAGGGTATTGAGGAGACTGGACATGATTTGCCTTTTAGAAATAATACGTTAACACAGAGTGGGGAATGGCTGTGGAATTGAGGACAGGAAGTGAGAGATGAGGAGGCTGTTTGGCCTGACTGGGAATGGGGTAGATGACTGGTCACCTTTCACCGCATAGACTGGCTGGATGGGAGACGAGGATGTGCTGTGTATTCTGGAACTCCCATGATGAACTGTGTGGAGATGGAATTCCTCAGAAAAAGGCCCTTATTCCTCCGCAGCTTCATAAACACAGTGTGGAACCCGTATGTTGGGAAGGTGAGTCATCTTACTCTTAGAAGAGAGGCAGGGGAAGTCTGGTAGTTTCATGGGTTCTTTCTTTTTGGAAATCCCAACACAATGACTACAATGATGGATGTCATGGGGGTCCCTGAAGAACAGCACTAGGCAAAGAAGAATCAGAGTGAGTACTAAGGGTATTAGCCACCGAAAAATGGGATAATGACAGATCAGCCCTGAACCATGGGAACTGGATCAATGGGGGTTGAACTGTGTTTTTGAGTTTGTCACAAAGAACTGGATAGACCCGAGAGCAAAATGGTCATTACTGTTCCTGGTGCCCCAGAGGGTCTGTCCTTCAGCTATTTTATACTTTGTCCAAAAGCCCAGTAAACAGTCACCCATCCTGCAATGTGCTAGGTTGGGAAGAGGGGCATTTTCAGTTTCTTTTTTTTTTTTTTTAATGTGAGTACCGGGAACCGAACTCAGGACCTCACGCTTGCCAGGCAGGTGCTTGTGCCACTGAGCCATCTCACCGGCCCTCAGTTGTAAGTGGAACTTTCTAAATGGCTTTGTTAGGGCTTTGTCTGATGGATGGTTATAAAACCTTGTTTATTCAGGCAAGTTGAAGGCAAGGCCAACCTGAATGACTGTGAAAAACTGAGTTGGCTAATAGTTTAAAATAAATTACATGTGCAAGTCATTTGTTCAGTAATCTAGCAGATACTTATTGAGCACCTACTAAGTAATAGCCTGAGGCTGGGATCTGGGAATCAGGAATAAACAAAGTGGACACAGCCTCTCTGCTTTTGAGGCTTAGAGACTAGTATGAAAGATAAGCAGTAACGAAATGATCGCCAAATCCATATAATAATTAAAAACTGATCAGTGCTACAGAGGAATAGTTCAGAGAGTCAGGGCATCACCCAGCAAGGAAATTTAATAGAGTTCAGGCATGGGGTCATGTTCAGGGAAGGCAAATCCAATGATGTGACCTTTAGCTGACACATACAGGGAGCCCAGTTAATGGGTAGCTCAGGACGAGCCATTAGAGGTCCAGCCAAGTCTATTTCCATGAATAAATGGAATGTGGTTGGAAGCGATGTTTGATAAGAAGGGAATTACACAATGCTTAAAAACATGTTCTCTTAAACAAATCCAATGCACACGTCTTTGCACTGTTGTTATGTTGGTTGCCTGAAGTCTCACCATCAAATCCAAATTACTGCCATCTGAACTAATGGTCTTTTATTTGTTAATTCAGCCATTTTATATCGAACTCCTGCTTGCCTACCATATATCAGCCGGAGGGCCAGCTGTGCAGGGCTTGTGGTGATGCGTATAAAACCTTCTTGCTGCCCTATGGAAGCTAATGTCCTAATCGGGGAGCCATAATCCAGTCATTCCCAGATAGCTGTATAGCAGTATTTCCCAAAATTTCAGTCAGTGAAGGATTCTCTGAACACTCCTTTCCATAACTAGAAAGTAACAGTAACCATAGTTATAATAAAAAATAAACCATAAGGACCTAGCTCTGTTGCCAGTAGAATTTGAGCTCAAGACATGTTCTCCCTTTGTCCTTTTTTTATACTACTGGGAATTAAACTGGGGCCTTTGCACTCAACAACATCTTCAGCCCTTTTTTATTTTAAGATAGGGTCTAGGTAAGTTGCCCTGGCTGGGTTTGAACAGGGTTAAGGCAGATTCAGATTTTTGTGTGTGGAGGGACAATGGGCCTTGTTGGGGTGGTGGTGTGGGGACTGTGGAAGATGGGTGGGGGAAGCCACTGGTGGTTTTGGCTGGCAAGTGACATGATCAAAAAGAAAACTAATCTCCTTTCAAATTCAATTCCCTGCTCCCGTGTTGGAGTAAATGGAGGCCAGTCCTTTCTTTGTGTCATGAAGGCTATGATTAATGTATCTGTTAGGGTTTTGGGATGCAAGTAATAGAAACCAACTCTGGCTGACTTAATAGGATGGTGCTTACTGAAATCTATGCAGTCACTCACAGTGTGGAAGGCAAAGCCAAGGAACAGGCAGCCAGAGAAGCCCCAGGCATCCAGGGACAGACACTCTCTGGGTGTCCCCCAGGGTGGAACATCTCCAGCTCTGTCCTGCTCTGCTATTCATGTTGCCAGAGGGGATTTGTGAGTGGCTGGCTCCCCTGAAGGCCTGGGGAGGCTGGGGTCTCCTGACAGACGCGGAGAAAGTCTGTGCATTCTCAATGGAAAATCAAAATTCTGTTACCAGACTAGGCACCGTCCTCTGGTGTCTGCCTTAACTGGCAAGCTTTGGCCAGGCCCACAGCAAATCGAGCCCGGCTGCAGCCTCTCAGCGCAGGGTAAGAGGAGCCGCCATCCCAGGCCCATGCTGTAGAGAGCCCCACTTACCAAGTCACCAAAACACAAGGATTTTTATTTGTTTTGGTTTTGTAAGGAAGCATTTTGAATGTTTGGCACATATCTGAACAAATAAGTATTCTGGTGCTGGGAAAGCTGCATGGGGTTTCCCAGGCCAGAGGGTGCAGGACCAAGGGCATGTGGGTGAGGACTAAAGGCCATCAGAGGCCCTGCCTGGGACTGGGAGAAAACATGGGTGCTCTTATGAAAGCTGGCTGCCCTAAGCCGCCAGATGGCTCTCTCCGTGTACTTCTCCCCACCTTTGCTTAGCTGGTACAGTTAGTGGAGAGGAAATGGTGAGTCAGTAGAGGGAAAACTACACATAGGTCCTGGGGAGCTTGCCCAACTCAGTTTGTACCCCAGGTTTGCAAGGTCCAATCACCTCTGCAGTCCTGGCTCCTCCCTCCCCAGCTCCTGCCCTGCCCTGTCCTTGTACATCCTTACTGCTACTCAGGCTATCAGGAGACAGCAAGGGGACAGCATGGCTCCTTTAGCCTCCAAGTCAATAGCGAACAAGCTCTGGGGCCCTGGATATATCTTGATTGAAAGCTTTTCTTACTTTTGGTGTAGAGAATCAAATCCATGGCCTTGTGCGTGCTAGACGAGTACTCAATCATTGCACTTCTAGGCTTTTCTTATATTCATTTTTCAAATTTTGAGACAGGGTCTTGGTAAATTGCCCACCTTGCAATCTTCCTGCCTCAGCTCCCCAAGTAGCTGCAATTACAGAGGAATGCCACCACTGGTTTTGACTGATTTTAACTTGTAAACGTTTAGATGTTTGGTATGTAGGGTGCCATTTCTATCCTTGTGCTGGAACCTGCAGATGCTAGAGGAGACTTACTCTGACAACATCACACTTCAGGTAGAATTTTGTGCACCACTGGGAAGAGCATTGCAAAGTCTCATGAGGGGCAAATATTCATCCCTGCCCTCGGTCTCGATAGCATGATAAGGCTCTTGAAGCCACACGATGGTCAAGGGACAGAGGATCTGGGCAGGCAATATGCGAGGGTGAATTTTTGCTGGCATAGTCTGGGTAGGCTCGACCTTAGAAGAGAAGGCATAGAGCTTTCATGTTAACACACACACAACAAAAACTAGACAAGGATAGGAAGAAAAAACAGTGATTTAGGGTGAAAGAGGCTAATGCATTTTGAAACAGGCACTGCCAAAAAATTGCTCACCTTTGAAAGCTAAAAGCACGATTTGAATCTTTTGTTTTTCTTTCTCTATCTTTCTAAGCACACATAAGCTACCATTATTCTAAAATCCTGGGCCAAATCAGAAATGCATTAAAAAAGAGAGCCCCGAAAGGAAAGCGGCTTCAAACAGCATGTAAGAGCAAGCCTCTGATCTCCCAATTACTTTAGCAGGTTCCAGTCCGGGCACCTAATCCACAGTCCTCTGAACTTGTTTGAGGATCGATACATAAGAGGTGGGCTTGGCATCTTCCTGTCAGTCTACATCTCTGTTGCAAATAAGCTAGCAATTGATCTCCAAAGAAGAAGGGGAAAGAGCTTCAAAACTTCTCGTTCCCATTTCTGGGGGAGGGGAGTTGCTGTGTTTTGCTCAGTGACAATGGCACATGGCTTTGCTTTTCTGGACGGAAGAACAATCTGTTCATTTTATGTTTTTTGGCCCCTTCATCCTCATAAAAAGTTGCATAAGGGATCCAAGCTGTGGCCCATTTGCCTTCAACATTGCATTGCTCCTCTTATTTTCAGTCCCAGACGGCAACAGGGCTGCCAGGCTCTTTGGGTAAATATCAGTGATCCTTGGTGGAGTTCTGTGTCCCTTCCCCGGTGACCTCCCCAACCGATTGCTGTGTTAAGTGGGTTTTAGATCAAGTGCTGCCACCTGAACAGCAGTGTCTCAGCACTCAGACACAGAAATGCCAAAGAACCTGGGCCTGAAAGTTCAGGCAGGGCTCTGCTCTCTGTGCTGGTGGTTCTCAGTTTCCCTCTTGTGTGGGAGAAATAAACTATCTCGACATAAATGGCGCCTGCTCTAAGATGCCTTCCTTGACCACCTGTCTCAAGGCTTCCTCTTTGCCTCAGCCCGAGGGCTGTGGTTTGCATGTGGCTTGTCACCCAGTGCTCACATGTTGAAGACTTGGTCCTTAGGGAGGCCATGTTGAAGGGGTGGGGCCTAGTGGGAGGCCATTCTGTGTGCTGCCTCAGAAGGGTGAAGGTACTGAGTTCTCATGGGACCCTGCGTCAGTTCTGCCAAATGAGTTGTTTGTCAAAGAACCAGGCTGGCGCCTTCCCTTCCTCTGGCTTCCTGTCGGGGGGTACAATCTGTCTCTTGTGCACAAACTACCACCATTGTGATTCCCTCTGCCATGAGGTCCTCACCAGAGTTAAGCCATGCCCTTGAACCTCCAGAATTTTGAGCTAAGTAAACCTCTTCTCTTTTTAAGTCATCCAGCCTCAGGCATTATGTTATCACCATAGAAAATAGACTGATACACCAGTTACTGGGTGACTATCACATTTCCTCCATATTATAAATCACTATTCAGTATTATGTATTTGCCCACTTCTCCCTACCTCCCCCCCAAAGAATGTCAGATCCATGAGCACAGGTACCTTCTCTGTATTGTCTACCATTGTATCCCTACAGCCTACCACAGTGCCTGTGGCACTGAGTGCACATTTGTTGACTGAAAGAACTCTTCCATGTTCTTTCTCTAAGTGGATTTTACCATTTGGGCATGACAGATAGTGTGACACTTTCCTCGTTCTTTGGAGAAATTGGTGACGGCTATTTTAGATGTCTGGTGAAGAGAATAAAGCTCGAAAATTATTTCATGATGTTGCCTACAATTGGAGAAGTAGAATCAGATTTCTGACCAGCCCCTCTCCAAATGCTGAAGCCCACAAAGTTCACACATCTTCTCACTGTGTTTGTGTCTCCCGCTGGACTGTGATTTTTCTCCAGAGGAGGGACTCGGGCCTCTTTGTCTGGGTGTTTCCAGTGTCTGGCACATTGCCTGGTACTTGATGCAGACTTTGTCAACATTTGCTAAATAATCTTTGCTCTTTCCCTTCTGCCCTGGCACCCCCATGCTACTTCCTGGCTTCTGGATTTGACTCATTAGGCCTCCAGGACTCCTCTGATGGGTCAAATCCAACTCAACCAAGAAAGAAAATAGATGATAGCAAGGGATGAAGTGGTGCAAACTCTTGGATGTTCTGGAACAACCACAGATATTCCATGGCTCCACAAACATAACCAGGACCTGGTTGTGCCTCATTTCAGTCTCTCTGCATCAGTTTCCATTCTAGGCCAATTTGCTCCATGTGGTGACCTTCAGCAACTTTCTCCAACCAACAATCCCAGCAGAAAGAGCTATTTCCATACCCCAGTGTTCCAAGGAAATTCTCTGGGTTTGGCCTGACCCAGGACACATACTCCTGAACTAGTCAGGTCTTTCCGGGGCCCTGAATGTTCTTCCTACCCAAGCCTGGATCCCGTACCTAGTCCTGGAGCTAGGGTGATGAGAGCCCACCTAACCACTGGCAGTAGAGAGCAAAGAAGGCATGCTGGTGTTCTTGAAAGAAGAATTGTGGTGCAATTTCCAAACACATGGACATGGAGGAGAAACACCTGGTAAATATTATCTGGTCCACCAACCTCCCTCCATATTAAGCCCTGTCTTAGAGACAAAGGTGCTCTCATCTTATCTGATCCATTACTCTACATGATGAGCTTTTGGAAGAAGTAACCATTTACAAGTGAGTTTAAATGCTACTGACGTTAGCTGATGGTGGTCTTCTCATCTGTGTTCCCGACACTATGGGTCGCAAGTGCCCACTAGGAAATGCACCCTAGAAACCATCTCAGAACCTGCTGGGGCACTTTTAAAAATTCAGATTCTCAGCCCACACCTCAGAATAGTTTAGGTAAATTTGTCGTAGGGTCAGAGATATGTATTAAAAAAATCCCAGGAGGTTCCAGCATGCAGCCAGTCTAGACAACCACTGACCTGACCCATCAAAGACTTTCACTGTGAAGTTTTGGGGCAGACTAGGTGGAAGGGTGGTGTCACGGCTGGCTTGTGGGAGAGAAATTCAGGGTTTCAAGGACTTCCACAGCCCTTCCAATCCTATCATACACACAGCTGTCTTCTCCCTCCACAGAGAACAGGACTTGGTCTGACCTTATTCTTCAAGGTTTTGTGTTCGCCCAGAAAGGGGAGAAGTTGCAGAGTTCTCAGCCAAGTTCTCCAGCTAATTGTCCGCTAATGGCTTTCATTATTGACCCAAGAGCTCATTTAGGTAAACAGGACAGGATGGAACCTGGTAAGTAGACTTGCAGCCACATTACCTGGCATCTTCATCAATTGAGCCAGGGGAGGGCCAGCTTGTCCCTCAAGCATGTCAAGTGGAATAATTACGCAATGCTGGTAGCAGGGTTTCAAGATGAAGAGTGCTCATTCTGTGATGACACCTTCAAAATCACTGCGATTATCTAATAGAAGAGGTGGTGGAGGTTTTAGAGGCTGCAATTCATGCATGGTGCCCTGGGACTCTGAAAGCTTTTACTCACGCCATCAAAGTAAGACCTGTTTACTCCCTAACTGATGTAATTGCAAATACCAAGTCATCTCTACTGTACAAATAAACCCCAATGATAGTGATCTGTTAGTTTGGGCCAGGAACATGTTACCTGGAAGATTTAGCTGGCTTTCTGAAATGCTGGAGACCTAATTTCAGGCAAGGGAAACACAAATCTTTTCAGCTTCACGTACCTCATCTTTTTTAATCTCCTATTTTTATTTTTCAAAATGTGTTCCCTGAAGAGCAGAGAAGTTCATGAAGGGCAGAGGCTACCTAGGGGGAAGGAACAAAGCCTTTGCTGGTGTTGCTAGTCCTGACTATTTATTCCTTATCAACCTCAAGCCACGGCCACCCTAAGAGAAGGCTGGGGTTTCCCACAGGTGTCAGCCAAGGTCTCCAGCTAATTGTCTGCTGCTAATGGGCTGTGCATGTGATCAAGAAGGGAAGAAGGAAGAGAGGTGGAAAATGTCAGTGAAGTAAGTAAATGGATTATTTCTTATTGACTTATTTGGAAACCCTGAACAAAACTGCACTTTTTTTCTTGACCACAGAATCTGCCTTATTTGTAAGGAATTTCACAAATCCATCACTCCATACAGAAAGGCAACTCATTCTAGGACGCCCTCATCGGAGAGGTATCATAAATTCAGTGGTGGTGAAATAAAAGTCTTTATGCGCAAGGATAATCTGAAGCCAGGCAGGCAGTGCGAAGTTCAGTAGGAAAGGCATTAGGATTTAATGACGAGGATTTAAACGGTGCCCCTTTTTCATTCTATTGTAAAAAAAAAATTCATTTCTACAGCTCTTTGGTCACTGTAATTTCTAATGGAAATAACATTTGCTATTAAACATCTTAAATAATTGGAAACCCACAGTGAATACATGAGCTTATTCAAAAGGTCACATTTTTGCCACAAACCTCCTACTGTCAAGGTTGTGGGCTGCATGGATTATCTTACCGGGTTTGGCAATTGATACCAAAGTGTTATTGAACTATGTTAGATTCACCTACAGTCTAAAAACTGCATAGCCCGTCCCTTACCTGAATGCCACACATGCTTAGAGGGAGGCGTTATTGTCCCATTGTTTAGCAGAGAAGATTAGAAGGGCAGAGAGTTTAAACAACTTGCCTGGGGTCTTAGAGCAAGCAAGTGATGAGTTAGGATCCAAACCCGAGTCCCTCTGACTGTGGTTGGTGGGTAATTTCTGACTCCCTGGGCTGGGCTGATTCTCATAGGCATGAACCCCACCAACGGGAGAACCCAAGGGTTGTTTTCTCTCTCAGGATCAAACTGAAGCTTGCGCACGCAATCCCATGATAAAAGGACAGGGTCAGACACCAGGTAGCTATAGGAAGGGAGCTTGGGACACAGAGTTTAACAATACAAGCCACACTCGCACACGTTTAAATGGACCCACACTGGGATTCAGGGCCTGTCTGTTTTGGGAACTAGAAGGTCATGACCCCCAGATGTCTTTGCACCAGGCGTGGGAAGACCGTGAGGTGAAGGAGCAGAGAGGTTCTGGGACAAGGGTGAACCTCCCAAGCTCTGTCCGATCCCAGCGTCTCAGGAAGCTGAGGTGCTACAGTCGGAGCCAGCAGAGCTCTTTCTGGGAGAGAGTTTGTAAGATTCTGCACACTTGCTGTGGGGCCATGTGATGGGGTAGTGCCTGGTGTATTAGGGAATACCCTCCATTTCTGTGTGAACTCAGCATCAAGCTGGCACCATGAGGGCTGGCTGCTCTGGGGACATGCGGTGGGGACAGCATCCTCAGTGAGACACAGTTTGTCCCCAGAAGGCTCCTCCTGGTAGCAGACTTCTGCAAGGAGCTTGGAGGACTTGGTGCTGAGCATGTGGCAAGCTCTTTGAGGACTACCAGAAATCCTGGTGGTGGAGGACATATGCTTGGCAAGGGCTGGTGGGTCTGCCTGAGCAGGTGGGAAGCCTTGCTATGGAATCCTGGGCTGCAAGAATTCTGTGTCCCCAGCTGGCAGGCTTAGGGACCTGCAGGTCTATGTGAGGTGCCATTTCATCTCAGCAGTCACATCTGTAGTGTCTGGTGGAAATCTGGCTCATTGGGATGTTAATATCCCCCTAAATATCCCTTTGCTTAGGGGGAAGATGGAGCCTTCTGTGTTGCCCAGGACCTCACCGCTTGCCAATGGGGGCAGGGGCTATGGTGAAACTGACTTCTTTGCCTCCATTTACCTGCAGAGTTGGCTAACAGCACTCATCTCCTTGAGTTGTTTGAAGTGTGAGGCATTTTTACTATAATAATTATAGAAGTCCTGGCCAGGGAAATGGAAGAGGACACATGCCAGTTGAATGGGCCAGGTTTGCGTTCTGGCTCCATTGCTCGTTAGCTGTGTGACCCATGGCAAGCTGCTTAACCTCTCTGGACTTCTGTTTCCTTCCCCTGTCAATCGCATAAGGACACCTCCCTCCCAGAATGTGGAAGGATGAATGAGATCCTCTATGTCAGGGGTCCAGCACCCAGGAAGAGTCTCCCCTCCAGCTAATGCAAGACACACTTGCCTTTCTGAATTCACTTCCAGGAGGAAGAAGTCAAAGGCTCTAGAGGACTTTTTTGTATAAGAGAGAACCCACTGACAGGAGCCTTCCCTGACTACGGCTGGGCTGAATCTGCAGTGCTCAGTATGTCCCGGCTCACAGCAGAGGGACTGGAGGGCAGTGAATGGGGGTGGGCGAGATAGTGGAGGAGCACAGGGGCCCCACCCAAGGCTCCTGTGACTGATGCTGCCACTGAATGCAGAAGAACCAGTAGCCAGAGAGGGAGAGAGGGAGAGAGAGAGAAGTGAAGGGGGAGAGAGCATCAATTTCTATATGGCTTTTGAGATGTGAGACCCCAAGACAGCAGTGCCAGAGAACAAGGGGACAAAAAGTCTTAACCCTGTCTTTGCCAGTACAGCTGAGAAATTAGGCAGTGGCTGAGAACTCTCCAGTGCACCTAGGGCAGACACATGTCATGGGTTGTGTGGGGGTCAGGCATGAAAGGCATTCAAATCCTCATTTATTTATTTATTGGTGAACATCTGAAAACAGAACAAAACACTTGCAGCCCAATCCAGCCCTCAGGCTCCTAAGGTGTCTATAAGGGCTCACACCTAATGTTTAGGGTCCTGAGGACACCAGTACCAAGGGAGACCTGCATGCCTAACTCTAAATATTAAAGAGTTACCCATCAAGCTAGGGAAGTATTAAGTGAAAATGTTCTGTCCTCCTATCTTGCAAATGCTCCTTAGAGGGACCTGAAAGCTGGGTTCGGATGAAGGGTTCCTATATGGTCTGCCATGGGGGGAGAGCCAGCTCTTGCCCCCAACCCTATCTCCCAGCCCTGGTTCCATGCACCCCATAAGAAGCCTCCTGCACACGCATGTGGATGTCCTGACCTGCAGACCCAACACCTGTCCACATCCTCTGTGAACCACTGCACCTTGCCCATCCCTTGGGCTGAGGGGCAGGGGAGACCTGTTGATGGTAGGACCCTCTCCTGGGAAAGGACCTCAGGAGAGCCTGTTCTAGCTATGGGAGGGGGTTTGGAGTTCTGGGGTTCCAGCTTGTCTTAGTTACTTTTCTCTCATTGCTGAGACAAAGTACCCAACATCCAAGGTTAAAGGAGGAAAGGTTTATTTAGCTCAGTTCGTAGAGGTTTCGGTCTATAATCAGCTGGATCCAAGGCAGGTTGGTGTGGCAGAGGGGCAGCCATTCATGGGGGTGGAAGACAGCAAAATCAACAACCGAGGGAGGGAGGGAGAGAGAGGACAATGCTTTTTCTGTCCTTTATGTTGTATGCAGGCTACCCGCCCTAGGGTAGGATGTAGCACTTACACCTTTAATCCCAGCATTGAACCATGAATCAATCACAAACTCTAGATTCAGCCACCTCTGAAAAGCCTGTCCCCCATGACTGCATGAGGCTTTGGGGGGTCATCTAGACACAAACCATAACACAGGTACTTGGAGGTCTGTTCAGCTGGGGGCATAGGAAAGTGATACAGGTGAGCAATGGCCAGAGTCAGGACTCTGTACAGTGCGCAGCCCAGACATGGGTCCTTTAGCTCAGGTCCACAGGAAGAACTGACCTCTAAGGTATCTGGAGCGTTCTAGGCAGTCGTGGGTGTCTGGAATCAGGCCAGCTGCATACACTTCATAGCAGTGTGCTGAGGTTTGGGGATAAAAATTCCAAGCCAGTGTCTGCCTCTCTATCATAATAACAGATTGTTTTTTTCTGGGCCTCTGTTTTCTCATCAGTGGGATCAAGGTATTGAAAGAGGTCATCACAATGTACTTTCCCATCCCCTGAAATAAAACCTGTTGGCTTTTGCTTGTGTCAACTCATGCTAAACTTTGATCTTGTGCAAAACTGAGGAAAGGAAGTCACTTAAAATCAGCTATTTCTTTCTCATTTGAGAACAGTTTCCTTGTGTTTTTGATCCTAAAGGAAAAAAAAAAAAAGTTTGGTTGAAAGGATACCAGCAATGAAATATTTGGCTCTTGTTGCTAATTATTTGAACTAAGTAGTTGTATAATAGGGAATTTGAATATAAAAACTAGGTCCTTTTAGTCTAACATTTACCATGTGAATAACAAAAATCCACAAATGCAATCAGAGTTCATTTAAATGTTAATTTTAGTTTTTATTTACCACTTGGTCCTGATGCTGAAATATGCATAAGAACTGGTTGAGGTCCTCTCTGCTGCCTGCTGGCGCGGCTCACTCTGCTACTAATGGTTGTTTCCTGTGATTTATTTCTCCTGCGTATCACCTTTGTTACAAGAGAAGGGAAAATGAATTTCTTTAGAAGGTGTATTAATCTCCCTCCACACACATCAAGGTACAAAAAATAAAACACCAGAAGTGACTTGTTGAGAATATTGAAGCAGTACAGATAAGAGTCAGGGATTGAACGCAAAGATGGTAGAAAAAAGTTTGTACTTTAAGTAAAACACATTTAAGTCAACCTTTAAAAAATAACCAAAGTTTTGGATGCAGACATGCTCAGAACAAAAATGGAAAGTTTCTTTACAAATAGTTGTTCTGTCCTTTCCTGGTCCAGTCACCACCTAGGCATGAGTGACATTTGGGGGACCCCATGCAGTGTAAGATTAGTAGGGTCCCTGGCCTCTACCTGCTAGACATCAGTGGTACCCTATTGTAGGTTGAATTCTGTGCCCTCAAATTCCTGTTAAAGTCCTGACCCCTAGTGCCTCAGAGTGTGGAAATAGGTTCCATGTGGGTTGATTGGTTGAGTTGAGGTACTTAGGGTGGGCGCCACGGGAAGGAAGATTTGGGTGCATACACCTGTGCTGCACCCTGGGAGAACACCATGTGAACTTGGAGACAGGGTCAGGATGATGCATCTGCAAGTCAAGGAATGCAGAGGAGCAAAGAGGGAGACAGGGGACAGATTCTGCATCACAGTCCTTAGCAGGACCAGTGGTGTGGATGCCTTGATCTCCGCCTCCATCCTCCACAACTGTGAGACAGTGGCACTCTGTTTGTGATGCTTTGTTACAGCAGCCCTAGCAAATTAATACACAATTCTAGTGTGACCACCCGAAATGCCTCCAGATGTTGCCAGATATTTTCTGGAAGGCAAAATCACCCTGCCTGAGAATCACTGCTGTAGGTATTCTCTATGACTGGTTTCCTCACACCACAGTAGATTTCAGTAGTTAAGACAGAGATTGTATGGCTCACAGAGCCTGAAAGATTTGCTGTCTGATTCTTTTGAGATAAAGCTTGCAGGCCCTGATCTAAATGCTCCTGTAGTACTGTATGGGTTGGCTGTGGGTCCATAGGCCCTTCTGCCAAGTCTGGGACCTGTGGAAATGGAAACAGAGTGATGGAGGATAGAGCTAGAGATGCCAGTGTTAGAGAAAGACAGTAGTGTCTCCTAGGACACACGGGCCAGTGGTGGACCTTGGGTCTGGCATGCCTGCATGTCTGATTTTAGAGTCCCTGTTCTCAGCCTTTATTTTGCTTCCTACTTGCTCTCTGGTCCTCTTCCCGGTGATGTATCTCTTTTGGTTGCTTGCTTTCTTCAACTACTTTGTGTTGGCTGGGAAGGTTCTCAGATTCTGAGAGTCCAGCCTTTGGAGTAGGTGGGCACTAGACTGTCCCTACCTGGCCTTTGCTCTCAGCTGTCCCTGGGACTCTGTGTTTATTGCACTCACTACCACTACTATCAATAAATGCCCGAGTGCTGGTGGTGGGAACCTTCTTTTCTGAAATATCTCCTGCAAGAAATCCCCATAAAGGACCATCCCTCCTGGGAGTTGTGAAAAGAGTTTTACAGACTCTTTTGGCTTTGAGAGGGCAAAATACATATTTGGGATGGACACTATTAGAAGGAACACTTACATGTTCTTCAAAAGAACTTCCTGCAGGGTCATCTCCTATTCCTCTCTGACTCTCAGTATTTAAAACCATTCATTATTTGACTGGGGTTGGCTTACTTTCTCAGACCTAGAAGATCAACCTTATAGTGTTCACTGCAGGCTCTTTCAGGTGACCCTGAAAACTGAAGAGAAATAAACAACTCAAAGCCAAGAAGATGTTGCAGACAGTTGTTATGGGTTGAATGGTGTCCCCCCAAAGACATGTTGAAATCCTAAACCCCACTCCTTATGAATGGGATCTCATTTTGAAATGCAGTCTGTGCAGATATAACCAAAGTTCAGATGAAGTCGTTGAGGGGGACCCTCATCTAAGATGCCGAGTGTCCTTAAAAGAGGAGAAACAACACGGATACAGACAGAAGAGAGATGTCATGTGTCTTAGTTACATTTCTCTCATTGCTGAGACAAAATACCTGACACCTAACATTAAGGAAAGAAAGGTTTATTTAGCTCACAGTTGGTGGAGGTTTCAGTCCATAATCAGCTGGTTCCAAGGCAGGGTGGCATGGCAGAGGGGCAATGGTTCATGACGGCAGAAGACAGCAAAGCAATAAGAGCATAAAAAGGGGGAGGAGCAAGCCTCTTTTCCTCCCTTATATTGTAAGCAGGCTACCCACCCTCGGGTGGGTGTAGCACTCACATTATCTTCCTGCTCTCCTCTTGCACAGGCTCAGGATGTTTACAAAGCAAGAATCCTGGCTCCCTGCTGAGTCACTTAGTTAAACTTCTAAATTTCTCAAGTTGACACAATGAATCAACCATTACAACATCCTGGAGCGGAAACAGCCACCTTAGGGCATGTCTTCTACCCTCCAGGATGTAGAACTGCTGAGTTACTTAGTTAAGCTTCTAAACTTCTCAAGTTGACACACTGATTCAACTATTACACCATGTGAAGATGTAAGCAAATGCAGCTGCAGGCCAGCAAATGCCAAGATTGGTGGCTGTCCTCAGCAGCTGGGACAGAGGCATGGCAGCCATTCTCCTTCAGAGTCCTCAGGAAGAGCTTACCCTGCTAACACCTTGATTTTGTACTTTCAGCCTCCAGAACTGGGAGAGAATAGTTTTCTGTTGTGTTAAGCCACCAGTTGTGATAATTTGTTATGGCAGCCCTAGGAAGCAATGTATGCGTTTTTCATCTTATACTGTTCAGTGTGGCTAAACAATTGAGGGAGGACATATTGCCAAATCTCACCAGCTCTTACACACTCACAGCCATGCTTTTTCTTCCCAGCAATTAGCACAGTTCATAATTATGTATACAACTGTGTGATCATTTGGTTGTCTGCTTTCCTCACTCAACCCAAGCTCCACCCACAGCCCTTGGCATAGTGACTGGCAGCCACAGGTGTTCAATAAGCATTTGATGGAAGATTTTTGGCAAGTCACGCATCATTTCTGAACATGTTTCCCCACATGGGACACAGAAATATTAATAGTACTATAGGGGAGGGAAAAAAATGTATATCTTAGTCCGTTCAGGCTACTGTTACAGGGGTGATATCAGAACGTCCAAATATGATATAAGGGAATATTATAACTCGCAACCTGTTAGATGTCTGATACACTGAGTTCGTGTTCTCTAAAAATCCAAGAATGAATTCTAGGAACACCGGAGGTTAAGAGTAGGAAGGTATTTATTGAGAGGATAGAAAGCTCCTGTTGGTGGAACAGGAGGGGGCCCAAAGGGGTTGCCTGAGGATCCCGCTTTACAGGGGTCCTGAATTTTACAGAGCAATACCCGCATGGGTATGACGTAGG
The DNA here is from genome assembly GCA_028451465.1 of Erethizon dorsatum. Classification (NCBI taxonomy): domain Eukaryota; kingdom Metazoa; phylum Chordata; class Mammalia; order Rodentia; family Erethizontidae; genus Erethizon; species Erethizon dorsatum. Next base: position 125,155,336 of record CM051827.1, on the reverse strand, counting down.
TTACAGCTATGATTAACCAATAAGGATACAAATATAGTTACTTAGGTAATAGTGATCCAACGGGGAAGCAAGTCATGTAACAAGGATGCACGGAAAGAACAAAGACCTTTTCAAGGAAATGATGGGTCCGGAGGTCTTGGTCACCCACCAGGGTGACTGATATCTATCTAGGCTTCATTAGGCCTGGTGTTCGTCCTTTGAGGAAGTACACAGGCCTGGTCATCACATCTCAACAGATGTGTCTCCAGCCACAGGTGCAATGTGTTTCACCTTTGTCCTGGCTCTCTTGAGGGCCTGGACCTATCTGACTGCCTACAATATTTCTGCCTACCTTAGCTGACTATAACACTATTAGAACAAAATAACATAAACTGAGTGGCTTATAAAGAGCAGAAATTTGTTTTCCACATTTCTGGAGGCTGGGAAGTCCAGGTGCCAGCAGATGATGTATCTGGTAAGGGTCGGCTTCCTGGTTCTTAGATGGTGCCTTCTCACTGTGCGCTCACATGGTGGAAGGGACAAGTCAGCAATCCGGGGCCTCTTTTATGGAAGCGTCAGTCCCCTTCCTGAGGGCCCCACCTCCATGATCTCATCAGCAGTTGCAGGTCCCACCTGCTACTACCGTGCTATTGGGAATTAGGTTTCAACATATGAATCAGGAGAGAACACAAACCTTCCCACACGACTGGCAAAATTCTTTTTCTTTTACTCTTCTGAGTTTTTAGCTGGGGCCTCTATCACCAACAACAGGGAAAACACCCAGAGAAAAACCCAGAGAAAAACAAAATGCAGTTTGTTAATACCCATATCTGATATATGCATGGAAGATACCTAGGGAATTAATAACTTGCAGAGGTGGCTTAGAACTCCAGCTTATTTAGTGTCTTCAGTAAAAAACAATAAATTGGTAGAGAAATGACAGAGGGGCGGGGAAGCTTTTGGCTTCCCTGTGGGGGAAACAGTAGGGAGGTAAATATCTTTGTAGTTGTGGGAAGTTTGATTGCAGATTTCTCTGGTCCATCATCTCTGGGCTGGCAAGATCCTAGAGTTCTCTACAGTAAGGGAAAATTTACAACATGCCTTTAGGCAGAAAAGGAGGAAGAAAGAGAGCTTTTCAGCCTTTGTTGCTTCTTAATTGCCTTCAGCTCAAAGCAGTTTTTATGTGCATAAGGCATATTTGAGGGTGACATTCTGGCTCCTTCAGTGCTTCCTTCTTTGGTCATTAAGGGAATTAAAAGAAAGACACCATGTACACAGCATGACACGTGGTGTGTATGGAGCTTTGGCTATGTGCTCTCTGCACAACTGCTTTCCCCTTTGCCTCTGTACAACCCTCGGAGGCACAGGGAGCTCTGGGCATCCTGCACCTGCTTTGCATGCTGGCCCCGCACACAGCCAGCTTGTGTAACTTGTTTTGACAACCCCAGGTAATGATTTGTCATTAAGAGCTGCAGTTGAAGTTTGACCCCCCCTCCCCTAGGGAAGTTTCCATGGTTTCTAAGACCTCATCGCTCAACAACCGTGAGGATACAAAAAGAACCTTCCTTGAAATTTCCATTAAGGCCATGCTTGTCACCCTGGGAAAACCTAATGGACAGAAACATATTGATGTGTTAACAGTTTGAGATCTTTCCCCTAAGAAAACCTTTTAGCTAGCGAGGGTTCATTCACCTTAATTAAAAATTATCCAATGGATATATCTCTTTCCATCACTCTGTGGACACACATAGAGGTTTTTTTTTTTTAAGGAAATTAAATTAAAAAAAAAAAACTCATCCTTCTTCAAATAAATCATGTGTTTGCTTTATTAAGTAGAAAAGCCTACTGGCTATTCATTGTCAGTTAAAGGTAGGTGTTAATTAAAATGGCCATGTGTAGGCACTCCTAGGGATTAATCTACCACTTGAGCCCCTGTCATTGAGGATGCCCCTGAATTGCAGAACATTACCCATAATACATGGTACCACTCTTGGACTCAAGAGAGAAGTCAGAAGGATGAGTTTGCTGTATAAATTTTGAACAGCTATTTTTTCCCAATGAGCTAATTTCCTGGGATCATTTAAATCAGGGGTATGGACTTAGATCAACTCCTGTCCTCTACCTGCTTTACTATGGCCCTTGATTTAAGAATGATTTTTATTACATTTTCAAGTATTTGAAAGTAACCAATGGAATAGTAGTAATTCTTAGCACAAAGAAATTAGTAAAAAATTGAAATTTCAGTGCCTATGAATAAAGTTTTATTGGTACATAGTCATGACCATGCATTTACTTCCTGTTTGTGGGCCTGTGACTGAGCCCAAATTTAAATGACCACTCTGACACCAATAATGAACTTGAATTTACGTACACATATGCACACACACTTATAAACATACTTATACACACACACACGTATGCACACTCTGTCCTTCCTCCTAGCATCTCTCTGATAATGCTTCCTGGCTACCTGACACTGCATGGCATGTTTTTCCCTGAGAAGCAGAGAAGATTATCAGTAATATGATTTCACCCGACTTCTAAGTGAGAGGAGCTATAGATTTGTGAGGAACAAGTTTTATTTTGAAGCGGGAGGGATGTCTTTATTCCCACCCTCTCTTGTAGCTTGTTGTGTTAGTCAGCCTTGTGTTGCTGTGACAAGTACCTGAGAGAATCAACTTCTAAGCAGGAAAAGTTTATTTTGTCTCACAGTTTCGGAGGGTTCAGTCCGATGGCCCATTGCTTTGAGCCTGTGGGGAGGTGGCCAATTATGGTGGGAGTGTGGCAGAGGAGACCTGCTCACTTCATGGATACCAGGAAGTAAACAGGGGGAGGAAGGGGCTGGGACCTGCCCCAGTGACCCACCTCCTTCCACTAGGCTCCCACCTCCCACAGCACCACAGGCTGGTGACCAAGCCGTCAGCACATGGGTCTTTGGGGGCCATTTTGGATCCCAGCTATAGCAACTGTCCTCTTCCTTTGGGTGGAGAAAACACACATTGCTCCCAGACTCTGACAAGTCAGTGTAGGCAAAGGGAAAACATGGAAAGGTGTGGGGAAAGCAAAGTGACAACCCCTCCTCACTGTCCTATGGAATGGACCTGGCCTGGGTGGATTCTGAAGCTTCTTCAGTGAGTCTCCAAGCCCACGTCTACTCTGGAGTGCTGCTGGTGGGGAGAGCGAATGGTGTGGGCTGGGAATGTGCTCGAGGAAATGCTGCCTGCGGGTGAGAACTAAATCACACATAGTGCCCAGCTCCTCAATCTTAGGGGCAGCTTGGGACACTCTGGTGAGGCAGGTGCTACAAACTTTTGTCCAATCCCATCCACCCAGAGATCATTCATCTCCACCACACTGTTTCTCTTTCCTGCACTTCTCTGGCTGACCCAAAGTTTTCTGCCGTTGCTACAGGTGGAGGTGGCCAGGCTCTCCCCAGGGGACCCGACCCATTGTCCCCACTCAAGCATGGCCTCCTGCTCCTCCTTAGTCATACAGGTCTCTGCCAATTGTTCTTGATTCTTCTGGGTATGTGGCATTTTCTCATAAGGGATCAGCTTGTCATAGCTATAAGCCTACAAATAATATCAATGAGATGATCTGGATATGTTTTAGCATGAATAAACATAGAATGTGAGTGTGCACTGGAATCAGCTACCTAGAATCAAATCCTAGCTCTGTCACTTGCCATCTCTATTTTTTGGGCAAGTTCAGTGACCTCTCTGAACCTCAGCTATGTCATCTGACAAGTGGGATGATGAATTACATCTGGTAGAATGGCACTGAAGTGTAAGCAATCGTATAAGTGGCTGGCACAGTGTCTGACTCAAAATAACTGGTCCACCAAGAGGAGCTGATAATAATGCACTTCTACTGTACTTTCTAGTAACAAAAAACTTATCTATTAATATTCCCTGGTGTGTGCAATATCAGAAAGACTTAGACCTAGGAGTGTTGCAGGAAGCCAATATGTGTATACACACACACACACACACACACATTGGTTGTTAACTTCAAAGACCTTCTCCTGAATGGAAGTGATTGGAAATGTCAGCTTTGTCTTAGATCTTAGCATCTGGGAACCTGATGTTGGTTCAAAGGGTTCAACATTGTCTCTTCCTTTCCTTTACCTCAGGAAATTAGTTCATCCTCCCGTGTGAGTCACCTACCGTGGGCTAGGTGTTATTCTAAGACTGCGAAGAAGACAAACCTGTGTGTTCTATAGTCCAGTGGGGAGCAGACAGACATTAATTAAATATCTGGAAACAAATTGACCTTTTTTAATGACCCATCTGGCTGCCAAGAGGAGAAGGAAAGGAAGGCAGTGAAAAACAAAGACCCATACAGGGCCTGACACAGCGCTGCAGGAGGGAGATGGGCATGGAGCAGACAGGGCTCTTGTGCTCTGGTGGCAAGGGGTGGATGTCAAGGGATGTTCAGAAGGTGGACTCAGACAGACAGGTAAGGGCCCAGGTGTGAGATGGGCATGCACGGCTGGTTCGTGGCTTGTGAGTCTTGAGGGAAGGGACCAGGAAGAAGGCAGGCTGGGGGTGTCCAGTTTGGATGCCACGGTGGGGTGGCATCAGATATTGGATATGTGGGTCTTAGAGGAATTCTCCCTGCTCTTTGGCATGTACAGCCTAACTGCATACAATAGGAAAATGTGTGCCTAAGTTTCCTGGCACATACATGTGCAGACATATCTGGCTTGCATGCATCCTTCATGAGGGAATTGGCTACATGAGCAGGCTCAAGGGTGTGCAGTTACCCCTGTGCAATAGTATTAGACTATTTTTTTCAGTTCCTACTTTTTTCTCAATTGGCCATCTTCTGTTAATACAGTAGTCATTTAAAAATGCGTGTGTGTATATATGCGTGTGCATGAGTATACATATATAAGTGTGTGTGTGTGTGTCTGTAAATTTGGATCCTACTGCATAAAACGAGCTTTCCTGGAACTTCTAATGTGTCTTCTAAGTCTCTGAGATAATCCTTGGATTCTTTAATTCAAAGATTCCCATTATTCTGACCGCACTATTATCCCCTCAAGCAAACAATCATACGAAATGCCCTTGAGATTGCTCTTATCGTAGAGGAGACCATTTATCTGAGAACCACAGAGATTGGCATAAGTCATTTTCCTGTCCCTGTAATTAGGTACCCTTTAGCAAACTGCACCATGATTGTTTAAAATGAAATGTGGGGGCCGGTGAGATGGCTCAGCGGCGTAAGCGCCTGCCTTGCAAGCGCGAAGGCCCGAGTTCGACTCCCGGAACCCACATACGAAAAAGGGGCCGGTGATATCGCTCAGCGGCACGGGTGCCTGTTGGCGCGCGAGGTCCTGAGGTCGTCCCCCCGGTACCCACAAAAAAAAAAAAAAAAAAAAAAAAAGAAATGTGGGGGTACGTTTCATCCAGGTATACTTTGCACTCTCTAAGTTTATCAATTTCAGTGTGCAATTCAGTGAATTCTGACAGGTGTGTGTAGTCTTGGAACCATCACCGCAATGTGACAGAGAGCGCTCCATCATCCTGAAGAGTTCTCTCGGGGGCTTTTACAGTCTTCAGTCATCCTCACCGGCCCTGGCCGCTGACTTTGGCTTGACTCCTAGCACTATAGTTGTTCCTGCTCTAGAACTTTTTAGAATTGAATCACTCAGAGTGTTAACTTCTGTGCCTCGCTTCTTTTACTCTACCTCGTGCATTTGAACGCTCTGCGTGCATCGTAGCTCCTTCCTGTTCGTTGCTAGCGATGGTCCATGGTATGGCTGTGTCACTTGTCCAGAGCTCTTTCCAGTTATTGGCAAGGGTGAAGAAAGCTGCAGCAGGCACTCATGTCTGAGTGTCTGGGTGGACCCAGGCCTTTATTTCCCACAGGAAACACCTAGAAAGGGATTAATGACTGGCTCCTATGGGGTGAGTACAACTTGAGAAATTTTCCAATTGTTTCCCAAAGTGGCTGTAATGGTTTATATTCTCCCTCAGTAATGCATGAGGGCTTTAGTTTTTCCACGTCTTCTTCAATACTTTTAGTTACGGCTATTCTACAGAGCGTTATATCTCAGAGTGTGTTTTTCAATCTGTTTTTATTATGGTAAAATTTACATACCATGAAGTTTACCACCATAGCCACTTCAGGGTAGTTTAATCACTTGAAGTACATTCCTAATGTTGCATGACCTTCACCACTGCCCGCCTCTAGAACTCTTTCATCTTCTAAAATAGAAACTGGATCCATTAAATGATAACTCCTAATTCTCCCTTACTCCAGCCCCTGGTGAAAACCATTCTATGTTCTGTCTCTGTGGTTTTGACTACTCTCAGTACCTCATATAATGGGGTCATACAGAATTCATCTTTTCATGACTGATTTATTTCACTGGCCACAATATTCTTAAGGTTCCTTCATGTTGGAGCATATTGCAGAATTTCCTTCTCTTTTTTAAGGCTGAATAATATTCCATTGTATGGTTATACCACATTTGTTTATCTATTCATTGATTCTTGGATTGCTTCTCTGTTTAGCTATTGCAAATATGTCATAGTGTTTTTTAATTTGCATATTCCTAATGATTGTGGATATTAAGCATCTTATTGGCCATCATATTCTCATTTGCCCTCTTAATAAAAAAGAAGAGTAATTTTTAAGTCCTAAAGACTTCATCTTAAGTAAACTTTGCTGTACACAAACTATTAAAAATTTCTCTTGTTTTCTTCTAGTTTTATAATTTAGTACTGTTTTAATTAGTGCATACTAGTTATACAGAATAATGGGTTTCACTGGGTTAATTTTTATACGTGGTGTGAGGGAAGTCTCTAGATTCATTACTTTCTGTATGGATACCCAATTGTTGTAGGATAATTTATTAAAACTTTTTCCTTTTTCCATTGAATTGCTTTAACAACTTTGTAAAAAATTAGTTGACCATATCCATGTGGGTCAATGTATAGAAACTGTATTCTGTGTCTTTATGCAACTACTACAAGGTCTTGATAATTTCAGCTATATAATAATGTCTTAAATTGAATAATGTAAAGCCTCCTTTTTCAAAATTGCTTTTGCTATTTAAATACTTTGCCTTTCTATTACATTTTAGAATTAGTTTATGAATTTCTCCAAAAAAAAGACTTACTGGGAATTCGGTTGGTATATATTAATCAGTCACAATCATCATCATCATCATCATCATCATCATCATCATCATTATCATCATCATCCCAGATCTTCTAAGTAATGAGCATATTGCTCATATTTATTTCACCATTTATTTAGGTTGTTTTTTTCTCAATAATATTTTACTTTTTTTAATGTGCAGGTCTTACACTCTAATAAAATTTATCACATTTTGATGATTTTATAAGTAATATTTTTTACATTCAATTTCCAGTTTGCTTTGCTAATACATAGAAATACAAATTATTTTTATTGACCTTTTTTGCTCTGACTTAGTTAAACTCATTTGTTATAAATAGCTGGTTTATAGATTCTTTAGAATTTTCCACATAATCACTGAATCTGCTAATTAAGCCAACTTTAGTTCTTTCTTTCCAACTTACTAGATTTGCATATTTGTTTTCTTTTCCTTGCTAAATCTCCAGTGGAGTGCTGAATAAAACAGAGGCAATGACATCTTTTCCTGGATCTTACGCATGAAGGGTCCAGCCTTTCCACTCAGGGGACTGGTACCTATGAAGTTTTCGTAGATGTGTTCCATCAGATCAAGGAGGTTCCCTCTTATTTTATCAGGAGTGGATTTATACGTTTTCAATAAATTCTTTTTTACATCTATCAAGCGAGTCATACGGGTTTTCTTATTCTTTCTGTTAATATTGTGAATTACGTTGATTAATTTTCATGTGTTAAGCCAATTTTGCTGTCCACCTCGTGAGGTCATGATATTTTATCCTTTGAATATATTGATGAATTTGATTTGCTAAAACTTCAAGGAAGATTTTTTTTGCATCTGTAATTTTGAGAAGTATTGGCTTGTGCTTTTCTTGTAATGTCTTTATCTGGTTTTCTTTCATATTGGGGTAATGCTGGCTTTATAAACTGAAGTGGGAATTGTTTTCTCTTGCCTTTTAAAATGTAAAATGGCATTATTTTATCCACAAAGGTTGGGTAGAATTCACCAGGAAAAACTTTGGCCTGGAAATTTCCTTGTGGAAAGGCTGTTAGCTAACAATTTAATTTCTTTAATAAACACAGAGCCTTTCAGTTTATCTACTTCTCCTTGGTTGAAATTTGGTATTTTTGTTCTTGATATTAGTAATTTGTGTGTTAATCACAAATTGGTATTAGTTGAATTTCTTTGATCTTTTGAAAAACAACTTCTGGTTTCCTTGACTTTTTTTGAATTTTTATTTTTTCTCTTTCAATACATGTTGATCCTTATTATTTCCTTCGTTCATTTTACTTTGAGTTTAAGCTCTTTTCTAGTTTCTTAAAGCAGAACCTAAGATCTTTTTTAAGCCTTTCTTCTTTTCTAATACAAACATTCTCTACTATAAATTTTCCTGTGAGCATTAAAGTACTTCAAATTTATCTCACAAGTTTAGATATATTGTATTTCCATTTTTCACTTAAATCAAGATATTTTACAAGTTTCATTGTTATTTTTTTCCTTGGCTCATGGGGTTTTTAGAAGTACGTTGTGTAGTTTTCAAATGTTTGGGGATTTTCTAGGTATTTCTCTGTTATTTTGTTGTTGATTTGTTTTGTTTAATTCTGTTGTGGTCAGAAAATATGCTTTGTATGATGTTAGTTCTTTTAATTTGTTAATGGTGCTTTTATGGCCCGGAATATATATGACTATCTGTTATGGTTGGTTCACTGTGTCTACTTGAGAAGTCTAGAAGCTTAGCTAAATAACTCAGCAGTTCTACATCCTAGGGTGCAGAGGACATGCCCTTACCACTCTATGATGTTGTTCATTGTGTCAATTTGAGAAGTTTAGAAGTTTAACTAAGTGACTCAGCAGGGGGTCCTCACTTCGTAAATATCCTGAGCCCCTGCAAGAGGAGGGCACGAAGATAATGTGAGTGCTACACCCACCCGAGGGCGGGTGGCCTGCATACAATATAAGGGAGGAAAAGAGGCTTGCTTTCCCTCTTTTTGTGCTCTTATTGCCTTGCTGTCTTCTGCCGCCTTGAAGTGTTGCCCCTGTGCCATGCTGCCCTGCCTTGGAGCCAGCTGATTATGGACTGAAACCTCTACAAACTGTGAGCTAAATAAACCTTTCCTTGCTTGACTTGTGGGTGTTGTGTATTTTGTCCCAGCAATGAGAGAAGAGTAACTAAGACACTATCTTAATAAATATTCCATGTTCACGTGAAAGAATGTATAGTGTAGTGCTATAAAATTTGATCAGTAGCGCTGATCATATCTCCACAGCCTTACTAATCATCCATACACTCGTTTCTTATGTGTGTGTGTGTGTGTGTGTGTGTCTGTCTGTCTATTCATGGTACCAGGGACTGAACCCAGGCCTTCATGCATGCTAGGCAATTACTGTACCACTGAGCTATAGCCCTGGCCCTGTTTATTTGTTTCTGATTGAAAGAAGGATATTAAGATGTCTAATTATAATTGTGGATTTATATATTGATTCTTTTAGTAGCTCACTTATTGTTTAATCCACTTTGATGTACTGTTATTTAATTGAAATAAATCTAGTATTTTGGGGACCTCTTAGTGATTTAACCCCTTTATCATTATGAGATACTCATCTTTATTTCAGGTAATATATCTTGTTCTGAAATTTCCTTTAAGAGTAATATTTCCATTCCAATATTCTTTGGATTAGTGATTGCATGCTTTATCTTTTTTTTTTTTTTTTTTTGTTAAGAAGTAGACATTATTTTTAGAGCAGTTTTAGGTCCACAGCAAAATTGAGCAGAAGGCACAAAGAGTTTGCATAGAGCACCTGTCGCTGCACATGAGGAGCTCCCTCGGCACCAACCTCCCCCACTAGAGTGAGCACTTTTTTTTATAGTTTTTTACTCTTTCTATGTGTATATATTTAAACATTGTTTCCAATAGTTAGGCTATAGAGAGAGCTTGCCATTTTATCTACTCTGACAATCTGTGCCTTTTAGTTGGGGTGTTTAGACCACTTGTATTTAATGTAAACTTTGACATGGTTGCCTTTAAATATACCATCTCTCTTCTCATTTCTATAGACATCTGATTTTTACTCATTTTATCTTCTTTTTCCTAACTTCTTTTGGAGTATTTTTCATGATTCTGTTTTATCTTTATTTTGGTTTATCAGCTATTCATCACTGTTTAATGAAGAAATAGTGCCTCTAGGGCTTACAGTGTAAATCTTCTATTTTACCACAGTATCTGTCTTACCACAGTGTTGCTTCAAATATTATATTGCCAGAACCTTGCCACTGTATACTTTCGTTTCTTCGTCCTATGCCTTATACTATTGTTATCATTTATTTTACTTGATGTGTGGTCTAAATCCCACAGTCACTTTAGTTATTTATACTTTCAGTAGTTAATTATCTTTTAAATAAAGAGTTTTACAAAAGTGAGAAACGTATCTTCTATATTTACCTCCATATTTACTATTTCTGGTGCTTTCTTTCTCTACCTGATTCAGATTTCTGCCCAGTTTTATTTTCTTTCTGGCTGAATAACTTCCTGAACATTTCTCACTCTGCTGATATACTGGTGATAAATTCTCTCAGCATTTGTTTGGCTAGAAAAAGATCTTTTCCTACCATTATTTTTTAAAGATATTTTGGTTTCCTATAGAATTCTTGGCTTACGGGTTTTATTTTTCTCCCATACTTTAAAAATATCACTCTTTGTCTTCTGGCTTAGATAATTTGCAATGAGAAGTTTGTTGAAGCCGTTATCTTTCGTTCTCAGTAAACAATGTCTTTTTTCTCCTGCTTGTCATATTTCATTCTTATCATCACTGGCTTTCTGTAATTCGATTATTTTGTGACTTAGTGTATTTTTCTTCATGTAGCTTTTGTTCGGGGTTTGTTGAGCTGCATGAATCTGTGGGTTCATAGTTTTTATTCAGATTGGGAACATTTTAGCTATTGTTTCTTCAAATATTCCTCCTCCCCTACCTCTGGATTTTTTGGGGTCTTCAATTGCCTGTAATGTTAAATCACTTGATACTGTTCCACATCTAACTGATGCCCTGGCCAATTTTTTCAGCTGCTTTTTCTTTTATTCTTTTTTTCTTTCTTTTTTTTTTTTTTTTTTTTGTGGGTACCAGGGGTCGACCTCAGGACCTCGCGCTCCAGCAGGCGCCTGTGCCGCTAAGCAATATCACCGGCCCTTTTTTTCCTGTGTGAGTACTGGGAGTTGAACTCAGGACCTCACGCTTACCAGGCAGGCACTTGTGCCGCTGAGATATCTCACCGGCCCTCAGCTGCTTTTTCTGTGTGCCTCACTTTGGAAAGTTTAAATTGTCATGTCTTTAAATCCTCTCCCTTCTCTCCTCCTCCTCCCCCTCCCCTCCCCCTCCTCCCCCTCCTCCCCCTCCTCTTCTCTTCTCTTCTCTTCTCTTCTCTTCTCTTCTCTTCTCTTCTCTTCTCTTCTCTTCTCTCTCTCTCTCTTTTTCACTCTCACTCTCTCCCTCCCTCCTCCTCCCTCCCCCTGCCCTCTCCCCTCTTCCTTTCCCATGTCTCATCTTCGGTCATTTCTATCTGGGATATTTTTCACCTCCATTATTACATTGTTCATCTCCAGAAGTTCAGTTTAATCTTGTTGATAGTCTCTATTTCTCTCCCACGTTTTCTTCCGGCTTTGGGTACGATGAGTATATTTAGCTCAGCACAACAGCTATGGAAAAGTTCTTGTTTGTTAATTCTATCGCTTCTTTCATTTCTGGGTCTGATGAAATTGTCTGAGATTTCTTCAGGTTGTGGGCTGTATTTTCCCACCTCTTTTTATTCCTCATAATTTTACCTTGACTGTCTTACATTGTTAGTTGGTGGATGCTGTGGTTCTTTGCTTTTGCTGAACATAGTCCGGGGATCTATCAGGATGAATCTGTGGTGTCAGCTTTTAAGCTATGTTAGTGTAGATCCGTTTTTTTGAAATGTCAGAACATTTTGTTAATGTCAAATTCTTAGCTTTTTTTTTTTCTGCATTTCAGTGATTCTTAACTTTAGGGAGAGTTATGGGTGTGTTAAATCCATAGTCCACCTGCTGTGTAAAAATATACGTGGTCATACCCGTGTAGGGGTCATGCTCATTAGCACACACGCTACAAAATATGAGACGATTGGTGAATCTTTCTATCAACCATGGAGGAATATCTAGACTACGCCAGGTGAAAAACTCCTGCTTTAATTTATATTCACTTTGTTACCTTGGTGATCAGAAACTTTATAATTTTGCCTTACTTCACAGGGTTATTGTGAAATGTCACACTGACAATTTCAAAAAACTTTAAAAGTGTTAGAGAAACATACTGTATATTTTGTGGTAATGATCGTTACCATTGTTATCATGTTATCACATTTAATGATGTTTTTTATAAGTAGTGCTTTAAATGTAATTGTTAAGCCAGGCATGGTGGTACATGTCTATAATCCTGGCTACTGTACCTGGGAGGCTGAGGCAGGAAGATCACAAGTTTGAGGCCAGCCTGGGCAACTTAGTAAAACTGTCTCAAAATAAAATTAGAAAGGCTGGGAATGTAGCTCAGTGGTAGAGCACTTGCCTAGTCTGTGTGAGTCCGTGGCTTCAGTCTCCCATACCAAAATAAAAAATAAAAGTAGTGGTTAATTCTTATATTAGGTACTTCCTTAGCTTTATAATACACTACTCATGTACATACATGTATACCCATATGTGTGCATGTGAGTATACATATACCAGTGGCTTGTGTCTGGAAAAGAATTTAAGAAAACATAACCACCACTTTGCATGGAATGTGTAGTTTTTGTCCTCTGTTCTCTCCCCTTCACTTTGTATCTCCTGGCTCAGTAGTCGCCCAATGGAATTATACAGCTTTTGCATCGATTTACAAGTAAATGTTATGTAATTCACTTTGTGATGTTCTTTTCTTTTCCTGTGTGATTAAAATCAATAAAGATGCAATTTATGGAATAATGTTATGCATGTATCTTTCTGAACTAGTTACCTTCTGTCACTCAGGATTGCCATGCATGTCCTTTGACAGGCTGGGAGTCGCCTGCGTGTCAGCCTGGCGACATGCGATCTTCCCTTCCCTCATCATCCTGTGTCAGCAGGATAGAAGCCAGGGCTGCATCTGCCTTGCCACAAGCCACCCATGTCCAGCACACCCTGTTGCATTGTGGGGTCTGCCTCTGACCCTCCGCTGAATCCTCTCTTCTGCCACTTTTCCCAGTGGCACCACCCAGTAAGAATTCTGCTCTCCACTGTCTTCAAGAACCCAAGTCCCTCCTCCCAGCCTTCACAGTGAGTCTGAGGATATTTGCTCTAGGAAAGCCAGGACTCCTGGACCCAAGGCAATGTCTCTCTTCTCATGAGTCTGGACCCCAAGGTCCCGTGCTGTCTCGTTCCCTTTCCATTGTCTTTAGTTGGCATCTTGCTGGGAGAGACCATAAACTCTCAAAGGGTAGAGGTTGTGCCGTCTGTTCTGGAGATGCGGTGGTATATTGCTTGCTTTATAGGAGCAATAGGAGGCACTACATTCATATTGAATTAAATTTGTTTGTACCAATGTCATCCCTCTCCACCTGATATTACAGATAAGCAAGCCCTGACTTGCTTCCACAGACCTCTGACTATCTGCTCTTAGACAAAGTCCAGAGATAACTGGGGCATCCTCACACACTATTGGTGAGAATGGAAGTGAATTCAACATTTTGGAGGGTGATTTGGCAGGTTCTACTGAAATTATAGATATATATACAGAAATTCCTCCTCTGGTACCTATCTGGGGGAAGTACATTAGGTGAGTCACAAATTCAAGGACGAAGATTTATACTTTGTGCATATTATTGGCAGTTGCAAAAAAATATTTTAGAACTTCTAAATATCCTATCAATATATAAACATTTAAATTAAATATAAGGTATCCATGCAATAGATGTGTATTCAGAATTTTGAAAGAACTGAGTAAATCCTTATGAGCTATATAAGTCAGTGTTTTGTTCCTCTGACAAAATACCCGAGAATAACAATTTAGAGCAGGAAAATTTATTTTGGCTCATGGTCTCAGAGGTTTCAGCTCATGGTTTGCTGGCTCCATTGCTTTTAGGCCCATGGAGAGGCAAACACATCATGGCGGAAGGGCACAGAGGAGGAAAGCTGCTCACCTCATGGTGGCCAGGAAGCAATGAGAGACACAGAAAGAGCCAGAGAGGAAGGAGCCGGGGATAAGATAGAGTCCCCAAGATCACTTACCATGGCCCTCTCTCTTTGGCGAGGCTCTCCCTCCTAAATTTCTATCACCCCCCAATAATGCCAGCAAATTATGTCAGGAAAGGATGAATCCACTTGATGAAGTTAGAGCCCTCGCGACCCAATCGTCTCCCCAAAACCCACACCTCTGAACACAGGAGGCTTTTGGGGGATATTTTAGATCTAAACCATAACACGGACTGACATGGAAAAAACCTCTCCAAAATATATTGTTAAATTTTGAAAAGTTTGGAAATAGTATAACTAGTTTATACCATTTACAATTTAAAATCCAGCTCCCCCATATCAGTATTATTTCTATGTATCTCTATTTGTGGAATATTTATATTTCCCGGGAATGGAATGGAATGTCACAAGGGAGAGAGGATCAGACAGTTGGTGACACAGGGACAACTGGACACAGTCAAAATTTATTTCTAAAGCCCCTAAGGAAAGAGCTGTGCATTGCATCTGCACTAAGTCGCCTGCAGTGTGGGAGCAGATTGATGCTTCTCCAAGCTCCCGATGAAGACGGCAGCATCTGGGGCCACCAGGCCAGTGGAAAGAAGCAGCTCTCTTTGGGCTCCCACACCACGAGAGACCCTTGCGGCTGAGCCGAGCTGTGGTTTCCCACCAGGGCTTCCGAGTAAGGGGTGTGGGACAGGGCAACCCCATGTGGCCATGCTGAGTGTCCCTATCTCTCTGCCCCAGTGTGCACTGTCACCACCTCCTCAGGGTACAATGAAACGTTCTTGCAAATGGTTCTAAATACCCTCTGGGGGCAGCACATGTCCTGGCTGAGACCCACTGGAGCAGGCCCCCCCCCACCTTCCATTCTCACCTCCCCCGGCCAGGTACCTACTCCCTAGGGCAATGGCCATCCAGTGCGGCCACCTGTCTAGTTGTCACAGTCCTTTCCCCTCCCCTGAGCATGCAAGAGCAGAGGTCACTGAGCTCTATCCTCAGAGGGGTGCCCTGCTGCTTCAGGTCTCTATTGCTCCATAACAAGCCACTTAAAACACGGGGCACTAAATATTTTTATTTTGCTCATAGATGCCACAGGCCCTGAGCGCAGGAAGGACACAGTGAATTGTCTCCGTTCCACAGTATCTGGGGGTTCAGGCTGAAAGACGTCAAAGGCTGGTGAGACTCAGATGGCTGGAGGCTGGGATCATCTGGAAGCCTCTTCCCTCACATGTCTGTCTCCTGGGCCGGGATGACTCAGAGGCTGGATTCAGGTGGCACTGTCACCTGGAGCACCCACGTATGCTCTCACCAGGTGGCTTAGGATCCCTCACAAGATGGCAGCCTCTGGCTTTCCATGTGGCTCAGGGTGCCATGGGTGTGTTTCTGGGACCATGCAGAAACTTTAAGGGCACTTATGGCTTAGGCTTGGCCACTGTATAGGGGCATTTGTTACAGAAAAAACACTGGCTGTTAATCCCTTTCAGAATGCTCCCCTTCGCTTCCAACCCACGTATCCCATCGTTCTTGCCACTTTCCGAAGCCATTCTGGAAGTTGTCTTTCATGAGTGTCTTTAGAAGGTGTGATCACAAATACAGTGAGTGGTGCTGCCCAGTGGAATCCAGTAGAAAGGCAGCCTTGTAACACGGCAGTGTGTCGTCATCCATTTTATTTACTAGATCTGCCATCATGTGGCTTCTGGATCTTCCCCAGAGTCAAAATGACCATGGAAGGTAAATGTTTTGAATCGATTGAAGACATCGAGGCAGCCATAGCAATGCAATGAAAGATGCTCACAAAAGAGGACATCTAGAACTGCTTCAGGAGGCAACAAGAATGATGGATAAGTGTTTGAAGTGAGGGGAGTATTTTGAGGAAGATTAACAGCAATGTGTCTTTTACAGTAATAAATATTTTAAAATTTAAACACATGCTGTATTTTTCAATCACACCATATATTTAGGTTATTCTGGTGTCAAAACAAACAGAAGGGCACCCAGATTGAGGGACAAGACCATAGACTCCCCCACCTCTTATTGGCAAGAAAATCAAAATTTATTGCCATGTTTTAAAACCACCAGATTTTACACAAAAGAGAATTCTGAAATATACCCATCAACATGTCCAGTTGAACCTATGAAATCGGCTTTTTATAAAAAGGATAGAAGAGTGGCTATTTCCTATGGCTCAGTCTAATAATATCCGTGGTTATCGCTGGTACAGAAGATTAGGAGAGGGAGGCAATAATCGAGAAGAACTTCTATTTTGTGCTGTTTAAGTATTTTCTATAATGATGACATAGCCGTGCATTACCTACATAATTTTTAATGAGACGATGTTGGTCCTTCATGATTGGAGCAGTCCTATAAAAGCGGACTAGAACAGAAGCAGCAATCAGTGCTGCAATCAGTGACGTCAACGTAAAAATCCACTTGGAGTCCACCGGCAGACAAGTCAGAAGAAATGACATCCTTCATTCATGCAGCCGCTTCTTACCGGGTGTCTCCGCAGGCCAGAGGCTCCAGAGGAGGCACAGCTGGAGAAGGCACAGCTAGAAGATGCCCAAATGGGAGGCTGTACCTAGAGAGTGGTTAGGAAGAGGTGCCTGCCTGCACAAAACCCACGCGTGTTAAAATTCCATGGAGGTTTGCTGGGCAATATTAGGTTCCATGGTCAGGGGACAACAGAATAATGGCAACAAGACAAGTAATCAGAAGAGCTAACATTTATTGAGCATTTACTACATGCCAGGTGCTGTTTGCATTCTCAAGCTATTTCTCAGAGTGACCCTCAGAAGAAGGGTGAGGGCACCTGGATGCTGGTTGGTGGGGGAGGGGGGCTTTGAGAAGGAAGCAGGGTTTGAGTTGCAACTTACCAGCTGAGGGGCTCTGCCCCGGAGGCCATCACCATTGTGGGGAGTTTGCCAAAAACTCAAACACACCCCCAGGACTACCTCAGCCCTCCTGAAACAGATGTGTCTGTCTTACAGGGGGATTCTGGTACTTGGCAAAGCTTAACTCCCTCTCCTGTAGAGAGGGCTCCTCAGAAATTCACCTGGGGTTTTTGTGAACACTGATTCCACCATCTTCTCAAGGAGAATCAGACTCAGGCTCAGGAAGGTTCATGAAACTGTGTGTTTACTAAAATCCCAGGCAACACTTGATCATTAGGGAGGACATTGAGAGGTGGACCTTCAGAGATGCAAGGGAAGAGAGTGCCTGTTAAAGGCACAAGTTTTATAAATCTGGGAATAGAAAAGCACATACTGATTTGAGTATGACCGAGCACTATAAAGGTTAGATTATAAAAGTTAACCTCCCATTTAGGAGGTTACTGCAATAGTTCAGGGAATATAGGAGGCTACTGCAATAATGCAAGTGAGAGATCACACTGCCCCCTATCCTAGAACTAAGTCAAGGGGCGTTCATAGTATTCCCTTTTCCCTGCTTTCTGCAACCTGGAATATTTGTATGATGGCTGCACTCCAGTAGCCACTTTAGACCACAGAGTGACCTTGAAAACGGAAGTGACATAGTTAGGATGGTGAAGGTGAGAGATGAGAAATTTGATTGCTCTAGTTCATAGAATTTTACCTACCTAAAATATTGTGTAGCCAGTAATGAAAATAAACAATAGCCTCCTTTTACAGAATAATGCAAGTGGTGTGTGTGTGTGGTATATGCGATTATGGTGAAGGAAATCTCTCCAGTGATGACCTGGCTTATTGTTTATCTTGTGATTTAAGCCTAGTTCGTCCAATTCCTCACTGCCCCTCCCATGCAACCACTGGCTAAATCTGGCTCTTGGATGTGCTTGCCTTGACCAGAAGTTTGTGCTCCTGTCCACAAACTCTCAGGCCACTTGAGCCAGCAGGAAATTCAAGGAAAGAAATTGAGTTCGTTTCTCTGCTGAGCCCCACACTCACCTGCCCTGTCTCTTCTTGGACGTTGGAGTCCTTGCTGTCTTTGGGAACATCTGTTTGGTACAAGGATGTCAGCCGGAGCAGCAAGAATAAAAATAATGACCGCGGACCTTTGCAACATGCCAAGCCACTTCGAGAGATTGCCATGTATCATCTCATTTAATTGTCACCACCACTTTTGAGGGAGGCGTTTTTCTAGACCCATGTCACAGAGGAGGAAACTGAGGCTCCAGGACGCTGAGACTTGCCTGAGGCCTGTCAGAGGGCTGAACGCTGCGGCTGCTCCTGCTGTGCACTGCCCTCTCTCTGTGACCAGTCCCACCCCTTCCTGGCCTCCTGCCTGCAGCTTCTCAGCCTCGTGCCTGTGAAGTGAGAGGGCCAGGCAGCATCCAGGCATCCATGCAGACCGCTCCTGAATGGGGCAGAGGAGGGGGCGGTGGGAAGGCGTCTGTCCACAGAGACCCCTTTCCAAACAAAATAGGGCTTTTTACTCCATGTTCAAGTTAAGTAGGTGATTAAACGGGTTTTATCTTGCCAGTGGTTAATGAGGGTTGAATTAACCTATGCGGTTATAGAATGTTCCTTTGATGCCTGGTCTCTGTTTGCAATTGGAAGCCAACAGGGAGTGACAATTGCAGCATTATGCAAATGGCCACAAGGAAGCCGGTTGCTGTGGGCAACCGTGAGCGTGAGGACTTGGCTCCACGCTCCTCTGATTTCTGCTGCGGCTCCCTTTCCAAGTGCCCTCCAGCACCCACACATTTGCTTCTTTGGTGCTGCTCAGGGCGGGGGTCACGTGGCCACCATGGTGCAGCCCTGTGGCACAGGGGTCTGCGCCTTTTGGTGATTACAGACACCTGTGCCCAAGGGTGCCCAGCTGCTCCGCTAACCCCCTCCATTTTCATCCAGTGCAGTCCTTTGTCTGCATCTCACCCTCCCTGGGGAGAAGATAGGGGTGCAGCAGGCATCAGAGGTGGGTTCTGAGGCATGGCCAGCTGCAGGGCCACACCACACACGCCATACCTGCCGCACACGTGGGGTTGGGGGGCACGTCTACCATGGGCCCCTCCTGTTACTCCTCTGGCCTCAGACGGGGGACAGAGGGCAGCCTCCTGTCTTGGCCAGCAGGAGGAATGTGGTTCCAGGTAGGGTGGGGTGGGGCAGCTTCCCCAGGACATCTGGCCAAGGAAGATGGCATGAAGCACTCCGGGGAGCCTGGATGAGTGGAGATGAATAAAGCAAAGCCAGAGCCCTTGGCTGATCAGAGAGAGACAGACAGAGAGAGAGAGAGGGAGA
The DNA here is from genome assembly GCA_028451465.1 of Erethizon dorsatum. NCBI lineage: Eukaryota > Metazoa > Chordata > Mammalia > Rodentia > Erethizontidae > Erethizon > Erethizon dorsatum. The sequence goes on along the minus strand of CM051827.1, from coordinate 125,135,807 downwards.
GGGAGAGGAGAGAGAGAGAGAGAGAGAGAGAGACTGTCTCAGTGTCTCAGGATGTGTCCACAGAGGCAGGAAGACAGGGCAGAAGAGCCAATTAGAAAAGCCAAGGATAGAGCCTTCCTCCCTCCCTCCCTGCCTTCCTGACTTCTTCCTTCCTTCTTCTCCTCTTTGTCCTCCTCCTCCTTTTCCTATTTCTTTTCAGAATAAATATAATTTGGAGATGAACTCGAAAGTCTATAAAATAATGGAAAATAACCACACACAAAACCACAGCCCGAGCCAACCCAACAATGCGCTGGGTGTCACTGCCCCTGACCCTACCATTTCCCCATAATTCAGGGTGGGCCCCACTTGTCAGGGACCCTGCGCTGTTCCTTACTGTCCCCCAGTCCCTGTCCTAACATCTTAGTCAATAGCCATTTACAAAGGGCCCTGGCATCCCTGCTTGAGGGGCCACCTGAGTTCTGCCTGGGGCCTGGAGACCCCTTGGAAGCGAGGGACTGGAGAGCTGGGATCAGAACCCACAGCCGACTCCGTGGTCAGGCCAGGTGCCTGTCCCCGAGACCACAGCAGGTGAACAGACACATGGATGTGGCACACAGCTGTACTCACGGCTGTGACTTAGCACAGCAAAGTCAGCTGAGGGAAAGTGCATGGGGTCACCAGGGCAAGGAGCTGTGATGTGCTCTGTCCGAGGGAAGCCCTCTCGAGCTGCCCAGGGCATTGGTTGGGGGCTCCTCCCGCAGGCTTCTCTTCCGCTGCACATCCCGGATTCCAGACTCCCTGGGGGGAAGTGTTGGTGAAACTTGGTTGTTTTCAGGAGCTGTCAAGCAGAGGAGTGGCTTTTACTGGAGGAAGGGTCCCTGCACCCAAGGGCCAAGCTTGGAAGCAGCGCCCCTCCCTTTATTTTTATGGTACTGAGGATTGAAGTTAGGGCCTTCGCAGTAAGCTACATCCCCAGCCTCCCCCGCTTAAAAATTTTTTTAAGACAAGGTCTCACCAGGTCACTAAATTGCTGATGTTGGGCTCAAACTTGCAGTTCTCCTGCCTCAGCCTCCACCACTATATCCAGCTTCAGGCCAGGTCTGCTCTGTGAATTCCTCTGCATGTAATACTAGACCCCCATTTATTAAGCATCTACTATGTGCAAGGCATTGTGTTTGGAGGACTGTGACCCCAGTCACCTCTTTGAAAGCTGGTATAGAAGCTAAACACTGTGATTATTCTCTTCTGCAGATGAAAAATTGAGGGTGAATATTTTGCTCAAGGTGACACAGCAAATAAGCAGAGAACGCAGAATCTGAACCCAGGTTTATGACTCCAGTCCTTTGAAGGTTGGTGGGGGAGAGGGGTAGGGAATGAAGAGGGAAGGGTGGAGATGGGGCAATTATTGCCTGGTGGCAATTTTTCTGCCTGATTGCAAGTTTGGGCACTGTGGACATTTGTCCCTTGTGGACATACATCATTAAAGCAGAAAAAAATTTTTTTTTACACAGAGTTTTTGTTAAGTCTCCTTTAATGTATAAATAAACCCAATTAAAAGGGCTGATTAATCACTGGAGGCAAATGATTGCTGCTAAATTATCTGAGGTCCGTTTGTTCTCTGGAACAAGTTAAATATGTTCCTTGCGATGCTGTTCACACATCGTGTTTGTTTGGCGAAGCCACTTTCCCCCAGTAAGGGGGAGGGGACGCCAGCTTGGCCTCCCGCCGAATCTGCCAGAAGGTAACAGCGGCAATGATAGCAATCACCTTGGTCAAAGATCCATCCTCCAGCAATGGCCAAACTTTCCAGACTAGAAACTTTAGGATATTTTTTAAATAAAATAAAAGGGGATGAAGTTTAATTCTTAACAACTTCAGCGAGTGGAGGTCGGGTGCCATACAAATGTGAAATTGGCTAATGGACTTTAATGAGTAAGTCAACCCAGATCTTACCAGTGCATACTCAGGGGTCCAGAGAAGCCGCACCCAACACGCTGGTGTGGACTTCTGTGCCCGGGAGCCCTCGCAGTTCTGCTTGGTGGATGTGGTTCATTCCTTTCTGGCTTATCCTACTCGCTGAACAGAGAGCCCAGGAAGAAGTGGTGGCCCTGGTTTCTGCTCTCTGGGAAGCTGTCCTGTGCCCTTTGGCTTGCAGACCCCTGCTGTCTTCCCCTGCCAGTGGCCCCGGAGAGACAGGGCTTAAACAGGTCCAAGATCAAGGTGTCAGTGGGGCCGGTTCATTCTCAGGCCTCTTTCTTTGCCTTGTGAATGGTGTCTTCTCCGTGTCCTGCCGTGGTCGGGCCGCTGTCCATGTCCGTGTTGGGAAGGACGCCAGTCACACCGGGTTGAGGCCCACCCTCATGACCTCTTTATACTCTTTAACATCCCTGTCCCCAGCTGCAGACCTACTCTGAGGCCCCAGGGTTAAGACTTCAATGTGTCAGTGGTGGTGGGGATGCAATTCAGCGCTGCTGGTTGGTGTGGCAAATTAATACAAATTTAGCAGCTGCAGTAGCACAGATTTATAATCTGACAACTCTAATGGTCACAAGTCTCACTGGGCTAAAGTCAAGGTAACCCTGGTTTCTTTCTGTAGACCTCGGGGAAGAGCTGTGTCCATGCCTCTTCTACCTCCTTCAGCCAACTTGCTGCATCTTCCAAGCCAGCTCCAGCTGGCAGAGCTTTCTCACGCTGTCCACTGTCACCTTTCCCTCTAATTCATCTGCTTCCTCTTCCAAAAAAAATTTTTTTTTTTTTGTGGGTACCGGGGGTCGACCTCAGGACCTCGTGCACCAGCAGGCGCCCGTGCCGCTGAGCGATATCACCATCCCTTTTTTCGTATGTGGGTTCCGGGAGTCAAACTCGGGCCCTCAGGCAGGTGCCTACACTGCTGAGCCATCTCACCGGCCCTCTTCTTCCAAATTTAAGGACCTTGTGATTCCCTTGTGAATTCTTACCTGGATAATCTTAGTTTCAGGTCAAATAATTAGCCACACAATATAACATATTTATAGGTTCTGGCAATTAATATGTAGGCATATTTGGGGCACTCCCGTTCTGTCAACCACGCTCCTATAAACTGTGTATCAACAGGAAGCATCTATCTTTGTTAAATTCTCTGCCTCATTCTGTTTTCTGTTGCTGTAACAAAATGCCCGAGGCTGGATACTTTATAAAGAGAAGAGTTTTGGGGGCTCAAGGATAGGCACCAGCACTGACTGGGCTCTGGTAAAGACCTCTTGGCAGGTTTTATCCCATGGCAGGAAAGGAAGCAAGACAGCAGGGAGGGACAGGATTACTCTTTCCTATAGCGACCTGCTCTGGCCAGAGAGAATCCATTCCTGAGACCCTGATCCATCCCTTCACAGGCCCGATTACCAACCACCAGGCCCAGCTCCTGAATGGTCTCACCACTTTTCCGCACTCTTACACTGCGGCCCAAGCTGCAACATGAGTTTTGGTGGGGGCAAAACACATTTGAGCCATGGCACTCTTCAAGTACAAGGAACATCTCCCTACTTTACAGGCAGACAGATGAAAATAGCACTGTTAATGTAGATTTTGCAGGCATGCGTGTTTAGGCTGTAGGGTGTATTCGTCAGGTTACCAGGGCCCTGCTCCTCCCTCTGTAGCAGCTCTCACTATCCTGGTGCAGGAGGGGTCTGTCCCCTACACTTGACTCAACTTCCCTCACCCGAGCTGTGCCCACAGCTTCTGTCCTTCTAAGGGGCGTGATTTGCCTCAGTTCCATGATCCACTTTGTTTCTGAAAGCCTTCCAAAGGAGCGTTCTGACACATAAGTGGTTAAAACAAGAGAAATTTGGTGCCATCTGGCTTAGAGAAGGTGGTAAGAAATTTCCTTCTGCTCTCCTCGCCACCAAATAGAACCAGGGAGCTGGAAAGAAGGAGGGGTGTGTGCATAGCTCCCCAGAATAGGAGCCCTGGGTTCACAAATGACACAAGACACCGACTATTTTATGGCCAAGCTAGAACTCGAACCCCAGGTGCCCAACTGCAAATTTAGCATCCCTCCCGCCATGTACATCTCCACAGCAACTTTCCATTGACCTTGTGACGGTTCTGTTCCAAGGATGCATCCCGGACTTTGTCCCCCGCACCACTTTCATTGCAGGTACCTGATTATTTCCTCTCTCTTACAGGTTCCAGCCACTGGTTACCTGTTTGCTGCGTGGTTTCATTTTATTTCTAATGTATTTCTACTATTTTTCCAGATCAGTTTTTCTCTTTGTCCTCATTCCTGAGACTATTTATTCGATCTCCCTTTCCTGTGGAGGGTGGTGGTGTTTGGACTGTTACGGTACTGCCACTGGGACTCATGTGACACAGGGTGCCCTGTTTTGTTTTTCAGCACCTGCTGAATATCAGGTTCTGTGCTAAGCAGGTGACATAGAGCCTCCCTTCTGGAAGAGTCGGTCTGGCAGGGGAGAAGGACGTCATTCAAACAGTCCCATGAGTACACAGAGTGAAGGAGCAGGACCTGTGGCATAAGGAAAACCAACCTGACCGGGGAGATGGAGGCAGGGAGGGGCTGGGAAGGCTTCTACTTGTCTCTTCCCCATTCTGTACAAAAGGAACAGCACATGTCAAAGCCCTGGGGTGGCAGGGAGTTGATGACTTGTGGAACTGGTCATTTCCTTCTGGCCACCTGGTATCTGACCCAGATGTTGCTGAGCCTCACCTTGCCCTGGGAACCCTGTGCCACTCTCCTGTCTTCACCCTGCTTGGAAGCCATCCCCTGAACCTTTGCATTTTGGGAGAATCATTTCACCTGGGAACCCCTGTCCAAAAGTGACAACACAGCCACAGAGACGAGAAGAGAAAATTAAGACTTATTTTCTCAGTCTCGTCTACATCTACCAACAATTCTCAACTTCTTCCAGCAAATGCAACCATATAGGGCTCTATGATCTGGTGCCTCAAAGAACCATAATGAGGATCCACTGAGTCGAGCTTCTTGAGTGTCTTGGAAGAGTCTCAGGTGCCCCGGATGCTTATTAACATTTGCTTTTGGTGAGAGAGTCCTCTTCGGAACGCCAGCTAGAGCTACACCTCCCCAAAGAAGCCAGTAAGCTGTCGGCATCAGCATTTGGTGTGAAGTGACGGAAGGGTATTTTTAACCTAATAGATGGCTTCTTTCCTCACCTTCTGTCCTCTCCTTGAAGCAATCTGTTGACATAAAATGTTGAATGTTTTTGGCACTATGACATAGCCACTTAGTATTTTGGAGAGAAAAACAATAGGTGATTGGAAAATTAGGGGGAGACTATCTCTCATTAAATTCTCCATCCTGCTGTGCATGAAACCAGGCAGAAAAAATAGTACCTACATCCCCCACATTTGGAAATCTGAGGAGTTTCTGAGCGCTCTCCAATCCCCTGGCAGAAGTCTACACAACTCTCACCCAGGCTTCCTTTCCTGTCCAGTGTTTTAAGAGCAAACAAGGGGGCATTGCCTTACAGTCCCCAGGCGGCTGTGGAAAATGGATGTGACAGCTGTGGTAGGAGCCAGGGTCTCGGCCCAGGCTTGTGATAGATTCAAAACAAATAATCTCCAGGAAAGCCAACCACTGTGGCTGCTTAGTGCATTCCTCCAGGAATAGTCCACCCCTCTTTTCTCAACCTGCCTCCACCCCTTTATCTCCCTGCCCCTGAGGGGTGCATCCGTAGCTCCCAGTGCCTCCCTCCCTGGCCTCCATCCCAAAGGGCCCAGCCCCCAAAACAGCAGCTTCGTCTTCTGCTCCCTCCACCTCCAAACTCCTGATCTTCAGTGGGGTCAGTCCTGAGAGTAAAGCAAACTGTTTTCCAGTTGATCTTTACCATTGTTCGATGACTGATGACCTGTTATTCTTGGAGGCATTTTTACTTTGGTGAAGGGGGTTAAGCCAAGTGAGACTCCACGCAGTAGCACCCCAAAGGTGTGTGTTCCATATTTGAAGGCAGTTTCCACTGGAATCCTAAAATGGGGACCCATGGCAACCTCAGCTTTGTGGATGGTCCTGCTAACATGAGTGAGATCAGTACATGCAGAATGAATCCTTTCTTACCAGTATTTCCCCTCCCCTCCCTTCACCTTCCCTCCCCTCCTCCTTCCTTCCTTCCACCCTCCTCTGCAAAGCTGGACGCAAGATATGAACACAGCTGGGTCCCTACTGGGCCATTACTGACTGGGGCTCTGGGCCATCTCTGGGTTTAAACCCCTTCTTCCTTAAGACTCAAAGGGCCAATCATCATGGAAAGACCTATAGATAAAACTCAGAGCTTTATTGTGAATCCCCCTTGAACACAGAATAGCAGAAATTCCCATTTCTGTGAGTCTTCCTAAAGTAGCATTTTAGGTGAAAACTCTTAGATTTGTATAAGCCTTCTTTCCTTCCTTCCTTCCTCCCTCCTTGTTTCCCCTTCTTTTCCTTTTCCCTTCCTTCCTTCCTTCCTCTCTCCCTCCCTCCCATCTATCCATCCATCCATCCATCTTTCCTTTCCATCTACCCATCCATCCATCCATCCATCCATCCATCCATCCATCTTTCCTTCCATCCTTTATGCTCCTATCATTGAATTCTCACTATCTGCTCTCTGCAGAGCTGATTCCTATGTGCCTTGTCATCATTAAGGGCTTTTCTCCCCAAATCTTTTGGCAAAGCCCAGGTAAGAGGCTGATGGTTCCCACATTGTGGAGTCTTTCTCAGATCAGTGACGTGGCCTCGCACCGTCTTAATGTAGCCCCTGATTCCAGTGTGAACCACGAGTAGTCAGGAGACCGCCCAGCCCAGCATTCTGTGTTGTAACTGTGTGGCCATTTCCCATTTGCTCAGGATCTTCTTTCCTGCTTTGTTTTCTTGCTTCAAAATCCCTTTTTAGTGTTTGAAGACCCACTAAAGCCATTCCTTCCCCAGCCCCATGCAAACCTATGTTTATGGGTGGGGGAACGGGACCGGAGGGCCTCAAGGAAGAACACCATACGGCTTGTGGTTCCACGTCACAGTGTTGCTTTTCCTGGAAGGACTGCCACCGGAGGCCACCTCGGCCATTTCTCAAGTCCTTCTAGAGTGTGGGATGTAGGGACGAGCCTCCTGTGCCGGCTGGGGTAGAGACCCTGTGAGAACATCTGGGTGGAAGCCCTTTCTAAACAAGCTCATGGGCTATGTGGACTGCACTGGGGGTCCCGGAGAGAATGAGGGGATCGGGCAAGATTTCTAAGGTCCTTCTTCTGCTAGATCTTGGAGTCTCTCTCTACTTGACAGATTCCTTCACTCTTTCCCCACTTGCTGTGTCTTCTTCGCCCTTAGGTCTCACCTTCTAGGTTGCATTTGTCTGAGAAGCCTCCCCACCACCCCCCTTCATGCCCATGGGACACTCACTCATCCCCAGGATGGTCCTAGGTCTGCCATTGCCCCTATAATGAAGAGCACGACTCTTGGACAGAGAAGAGTGTGTCTCTGCTGAATCACGAGCCCTTGAGGATGGGGCTGTGTCCCACTCACGCTGTGCCCCAGTCCCTTGTGTGGTGCCTGGCATGTAGCAAACAAGCAGTCAGTATTTGTCACTGGAACCATTTTTCAGAGGGTGCAGCACTGCCTGGACATGGCCTGGTGCCACACGTGTCTTCCTCCGAGAGGTAGAGGGGGTCACACTTCAGAGGCTCTTAGCAAAGTGACTCAGGCTGCTTCTAAATGATGGTCATACCACTTTCCATAATTCTCTACTATTTCCTGGGGGTGGAATTGGACTCCACTCATGCCCTGTCCTCTCACAGACCCCCCCCAAGTGACCCTGTGTCTTTGGGACATGCTGGGAGACGTGCGTGCGCGGACTTCCCCTTTTATTCCTTGTCTGAAGCGCAGCTGAGCACATCCATCTCGTTTTAGATGCATCCTGGCAAGCTGACTTCCCGCTCCCATTCAGTCAATCATTTTCCATCTTTGGCAGGAAGGAGAGCACACAGCTTTGCATGTGCCAACCCCAACATATTTCTAATTCCATCATGGCTGGGGATGTGCTGTAGGATTTTAAGATGCTTCAAAACCTCATGTGCGTGAGAGTGTTTTGCAGCCAAGACTAGGAAAGTCAAGGCTGAGCTGTGACTGCAGGGAGGCCAAGCTTGCATCTGTGAATTGGTCACGGCCTTTATAAAAGCCAGGTCCTGTCTGATAGTAGGAAAGAGGCCACTCCTCTGGGAGAAGCTTCCACACCCAAAGTGCTGGGAACTGGGGTGCCAAAGATTACTGAATGAGGATTTAAAAGTAAAATAGACCAAAGCACAACTCCAAGCCCAGAGTTGAGGTCAGAAGAGCTGGCTAAGTATTCATAGTCTATCCACAGTAGGGGACAGAGAGAATTTGGAAAAGGGTGGACTGGTACCTTTAGGGTTGGTGATGATCCATTTTTCCACTTTGAGCCTTTGTGACAGCCCTCTTGCTTTGTGATGCCCCTTGTGACCACAGGCAGGTAGAGACCCACTTCTTGAAGACTTTGATGTACATCTGAGGGATGTGTGTGTGCACGTCTGTGTGTGTCCGTGCACACGCACGGGTGTGTCTAAACCTTCTTTGTCTCCTATGTGTTCCTTAGCTCATTTTGACGTTTCCGTTGGTACTTCCCTGGACTCACAACCTAACTCCCTCCTCGTCAGTTCTTCTCTGCTAAAACCCATAATGTCCTTTCCACTATGTCAAGAGTAATTTTGACCCTTGGCCTCCTTTTCCCACACTCTGATATTTTGCTCCATTTCTTCCTAGAACATCAATTTGACTTCCTGCCTGCACAGCCCTGCATGAACCTGGCAATAATTACTCTAATTTGGTGCTGCATCCAGCGGATGGTGAACAGAGACTGGAGTCATTGCTCCGTGCAGCTTAACCTCCCCCTTCCCGACCCCCTCCTCAAAATGCTGTCCCCTCATCTGAAAGATTTAAGCATAAAGTAATAGTTGCACCAAAAGTGTATTTAAGTTTCACTTTATACTTCTGATAGCTGTAAAAATCTAAGAGGATGGTCCCCTCCACCCATTTCTCTTTAACCTATGTTAATTTTGCTCTTTTCTTGCCATCCAATTTTGTTCTCCTCAGTTCTGTTCTCAGCTGGTTCCTGGTGTTTCACTCCACATATTGAACTGGCAGAACAATAATATGTTATGATTAATAAGTGGTTTGACAGGCAGGAAGAAAGCAAATCTTATTCATTGCATCAGTGGTGCCGTGCAAATTCTCTCTTTTTGAAAAATGCATTTAGTCAGCAGGATGGTTTTTATCTAGCTCCTTGGCCCTTTGCTCTCTGCTATAGCCGCGTGTTCCGTTTCTGTTCACCTGCAAATTTCAGGCTTGTAGCGCTCGGAATGGGTTCCAGGAATGCTTAAGACCTTTCCAAAGCCTAGGAATTCAGTTTTGGATGCTACATCCCACATCACAGAAAATATATAAACATGTATCCACATCCCACTTTAAATGCAATTGTGTATAACTCTGTGAGAATTTGGACTCGAGTTGCCTTTGGCTGGATGACATAAATCTTCCTGCGCACATGGCTTCTCCTGCCCGTGTGCAAGTGTGACTCATAATTTATAGCTATGCTAAGAGCAAGATGCTCTTAATATCTGAATAACTTTTTATTGTGTTGACCTCTTTTGTTAAATGTCGGTCCATTCCTCATAGGGGTTTTATTTGAATGATTTAGAATGATACAAAAATAATTTCAGCCCTTGGAAAGCTCACACGCGCTAGACCTGCCTTCTCTACTACTATGGTAGCCACAAACCGTATGTGGGTACTGAATGTTTGATGCTGGTTAGCACAGGGAGTGCTTTAAATGTAGAGCACAACCTAGATAACAGACTCAGGAGTTAGAGTTCTCTAGGGGAACAGAATCAATAGAAAATATATGCATAATTATACGAGAGGATTTACTATGTAGGCTTACTGGATCAGAGGCGGGAGAGTCCACAGCGACTGTCTGTGCACTGCAGAGCCAGAAGGGCCAGTAGCTGCTCAGTCCAGGAGGATGGAAACTGCAGAATGAGGGCTCAGGGATGCAGCACCAGCCCAAGGTCAAAGGCCTGGAAGCTCACCAGAGGGTTGCTAGTGCAAGGCTGAATAAACTGGAGACTGGCAGACTGATGTCCAAAGGAGATAGTAGCAGCAAAGGGCACACCTGCTCAGGAAGACTGGAGTTCTTTAAAACAGGCTTCCTCCTTTCCCTTTTTATTCCATCCAGGCTCCAAGCCTATCGGTTGGTGCCATCTACAACTGGGGTGGGTCTTTCTCCCTCAGTTTGCCATCCTACCTGTCAATTGTCCACAGACACACCCAGAACCATGCTTTACTGATCCGCTAGGTATTTCTGAATCCATTCAAGTTGACATAGCTCGATTAATGGTCACAATATCTCACTAATATCTTTTTATATTGCATACACAGCTCATGTTAATTCTTCTGCAGGACAGCGTTGCTCACGAGAGTATGGTATAGGCTACAGGGGTTAAGATGGCCCAGGTAGGTTGCTGGCTTCACTGGAAGTATGTCAATGTGCCTGTGGGAGGCGACACATTCATACAGTGTGCACATGATGAGTATCTATTGAGGGCCACTTTGTGCCAGGTGTTAGGCAAAATGCTGGAGAAAAAAGGGGGGGGCATGATTGTTGGTGTTTCTACCTTTTTAACAACTTGTAATGGTCTTGTTTATTTTTGACCTATTGTCAATCTAACCCTCTAAACCCAAGCTCTATAAACCTCACTCTGCAGGCCCAAGGTACTCACCAACTGTGTTGTAAAGTTTTATCAGAACACAGACACACATTCATTTACCATCATGCATGTCTGCTTTCATGCTATGGTAGCACCGGAGGAATTGCTATAGATGAGGGAAAAGCTGGAAATAGTTACTATGTGGACTTTTATAGAAACGTCTACTGACCACTGCTCTGGATCCCAGGCAGGCAAGGACCTTATTTTGCCAATTTGATCATTGTTGTATCATCAGGACCTAGAACAGTGCTGGCCTCATAACAGGTATTCAGGGAAGGAGGGAGGGAAGAGAGAAGAAAGGAAGAGAGCTAGAAAGGTCTATGGTCTTTCTATAGATCATCTTCACTTGGCATGGGACTGTCAGCCATGGAGACAGAGAATTGTATGCTTAGCTATGAGCTCAGGGCTCCATAAACCAAGCAGGTGCTGGAGCCAGTGCTAGAGGTGCTTCCCAGTCACGACATCCCAGAGCGTAGCTCAGGGTCTGAGTCAATAATGAGGCACCGGAACTCCTGGTTCCCTTCTAGACTCCCAAACCCCTCCCAGACAGAATCCCAAGGATGACCCCCAGGGACCTTCACCTGGTACAATCAGTCCCCTGCCCTTTCTGGGTAGGCAGAGCCTGGAGGTACAGTAGAGGCCATGCCTGCGATTATGTTACCTTGTAGGGCAAAAGGTCTGGGCCCGATGTAATCAACTGAACCCTTTAGAATCAGAGCATTTTCTTAGCTGGTAGCAGAAATCAGAGACACTGGTGGCATGAGAATCACAGGACAGTTTGTTCCTAGAGGGAGGAGACCACCTGAGAAGGGATGAACGATGCTGTGAGTGGCCCTGGGCAACAGCCGTCAAGGTGGAAGGGACTGAGTCCTCAGCCCCGAGGAGCTGGGCTCTGCCAACTCTCTGAACAAGCTGGGAGGCAGAGCTCCCAGATCCCAGTCCAGCCTGCACCCTCGTGAGCCTCCAGAGACTCCAAGGAGAGACCCTTCCCAACCCCCGGATCTTGGCCTGCAGGGCTGTGACATAACAATGGCACTATTTTGTAAGCAGCCGTGTCTGTGACTGAGTGTGTCACAGCCAGGGAACAGTATGCCACCAGTGGAAGTCTGGCTCATCCTCAGTAGAGGGGAATTCTTTTTTTTTTTTTTTTTAAATATGTGGGTACCGGGAGTCGAACTCAGAACCTTGCGCTTGCCAGGCAGGCACTTATGCTGCTGAGCTATATCACCAGCCCAGTAGAGGGGAATTCTGTGCCTTCTCCTCTCTCCTTCCTCTTACTCCTCCTCCTTCTCTTCTTCCTACTCCTTCCCGTTCTCTTCTTCCTCCTCTTCCTCCTCCTACTCCTCCTCCTTCTTCTGGTACTGGGGATTGAACCCCAGGGCCTTCACATTGAACCACATCCTCAGTCCTTTTATGTTTCAGACAGGGTCTCACTAACTTCCTAAGTTGCCCCAGGCGGGGCTCCAACTTGTGATCCTCCCGCCTCATCCTCCCAGAGTGCTGGGATTACGCATGTGTGCCATCATATCTGGCTACCTTCTCCCCTCTCTATGGCTCCAGGGTGGGCCTTGGAGGTGCTCCTTCATTCCTGCCACGCTTCCTCAGCCTCAGGGACCCCAACGTGATGTCAAAATGGCTCAGGTGTAGGACACAGAGGAGCTGCCCCTTCTCCACTCTTTCTCTGGCATAGAGGCCATATGATCACATCTCTCGGGAGCTGGGGCTGCCAGGGATGCAGCTGTTTCTGTGACAACACTCTGTGACATGCAGCAAAAGGGCAACGGGGCGAGAGAGTGGAGTCACACTGCTTTGTTACTGTGGCTTTTCACGTTCTGCCTTTATGCCGAGAGAGACAGAACACGCATGTCCGCCAAAACTGCTCATGCCCAATTAGCCAGGGCTCTGAGGTCTGACAAATGACAGTGGCGGAAGAGGCCGTGCATGAAGAGCTTCCCTGGGCTTGGCATTGCTCTAAGAACTTCCACGTTTCTATTGATCATCGCTGTTTTACAGATTAGGAAATGGAAGCCCAGAGACATAAAATCGCTTTCCCTGAATTGCACAGCAATGAAATGAAAGAGCCGGGAGGAGGACCCAGGGGGTCTGGCTGCAGATTCTGAGCTCCTTCCTAACTGCAGTGCTGAGGAACCTTTCCCTGGCACTGGCCAGCCTGTGACCTTGAGAGACCATTGAACTTTCCCGAAGCGTGTTTTCTGTAGTGGTCCCTGGGATTTGCAGGGCGATTCAGTAAGCATGCATGAACAGCCCTTGCACGGTGGAAGCTCTCAGATTGCAGTGGACTAAGAAGCCAGTGGGATGTCTGTTGGCCAGGGATTGTGGCTTCCTGGATTTGAGTAGCCTTAGACCACAGTGTGCGCGCTGGCTCAGGTAGGTTGGGGGAAGTAGAAGCGGCCATGCATGTCCAGGTGAGGGCACTGTTCTCCCACGGCTCAGCCAGTGTTCTGCGCTGCCCCAGGGCAGGGAACAAAGGCTCAGGACAGTTTCCCTGGCATTCAGCCTCTTAGAATGAATGGCTCAGCCCAAGATGGCCATGGTGGAGCATGGATGTGTGGGTGGCAGCCCGACCCTGAACTGATTCTGTGCCTCGTCCCTTGGGGTCCAGGCAGCACACAGACTGGTCATATCCCAGCCAAGTGCACGGTGCATAGGGGCGACCAAACCTGTCATGTTGCTGCTGCTGGGGGACACGGGGGTGCTCAGCCCCCTCTGCAGAGTCCTGAAGGATCCTCCCTGTGGCTTCCTGTTAACCTGTGGCCTGGGCAAGCCCCAGAACTGGGCAGCACAGGGACTATGTATTGAAAGCCCCCTCTCTCCTCCAGTCTGGCCCCTGGCCCTGCACCATCCTGCTCTGTCTCCTGAGTTGTTCCTCCTGTCCTCCTTCCCCGGTACCTGTGTTCTCTGGTCCATCATTAACTCAAACAATGGCTTGAAGAAGTCTCTTTCCAGACATCAGACTGGAAAACGGATTAAATGGATCGCACTCAGATCCCCAACGGTGACAGACCGATATTGGGTTAGACACAGTGTGAGCATATTTTTTAATCTGTTTATTGAGAGTTTGCCTCATCTGGGGAGCAGGACATGGCCTGAGCATTTCCTTACTTCATCTCCGGAATGATTCCACAGACTTCATGCTTGGAGATGCTAGGTCTCGAATCCAGCTTGGCTGCGTGCAAATCCCGTGTCCCGGCTATTCCTGAACTTTCTCTATTGATGTCTCTGTCCTAGCTCAGGCAGCCATAGCAAAATCCCATAGTCTGGATGGTTAGAAGCCCAAGGTCAAGGTGTTGGCAGATTCAGCGCCTGTCATCCTGACTTGGAGTCAGCCTCCTCACTGGGTCCTCACATGTGGACAGCATCTCTCTCACTTCTTTCTTTTGATGCCACCAATCCCATCACAAGGGCTTCACCTTCATTACCTCATGGAACCCTAAACGCCTTCCAAAGGCCACATCTCAAAATGCCATCATCTGGGGGTCAGGACTTCAGCATAGGAATTTGGGAACAAGGACACAGTTCAGCCCATAGCACTGCGTTGGTGTGGAGGGAGTCAGCAGGTCTCAGGCGACCGATTGAGAAGGAGAAGAAGACAGAGGAGGCCCTCTTTTGGATAGATGTAACCCAGATCTGAATCCCAGCTCTACCCATTAGAGATGGGGTGACCTTGGCCAAGTCACTCAGCCTCTCTGATCCATCGCCTGCCCTAGCGAATTAGACTGGTTATGATGCTTACATGCATCATACCTCATTGCAAGCGGTCACTGGCCAGTGCTCATTAGATGTGAGCTAATAAACAACCAAGATGGGCAAGTGCCAGATGGCAATCCTGACAGTTCATCACTGGTGTGCATGCTTTCCCCTTCACGAAGAGGTTTCCTGTGCACATCCTGGAGGTGGAGCGGCACTGCTCACTCCTCCACTGACTTTAGAATCTAACACAGGGCCAGGGCACCCCAGAACTGCGCATGTGCAGAGAGCTGCATGGTGGGGTGCCCCTGGGAAAACAGCTGACAGTCAGCCACGTTCTCCTCTACAGTCTCCAAAGAGCAGTGAAAACACAAGATTCAGATTCAAATCCAATAGGTATTTCCTGCCTACCAAGTGCCGGATCCTGTGCTAGATATTTTTATTACACATACAATGTTATTTAATCCTTACAGCATCAAGAAACAAATGTATTAGCACAGGCTGAGGCTTTGGAAGTTTTTTATTTTTTATTTTTTATTTTTAATTATTTATTTTTTTTTTAATGTGGGTACCGGTGGTTGAACTCAAGACCTCGCACTTGCCAGCAGGTGCTTGTGCTGCTGAGCGATATCACCGGCCCTTTTTTCCTTTTTATGTAGGTACCGGGAGTCGAACTCAGGACCTCACGCTTGCCAGGCAGGCGCTTATGCTACTGAGCTATCTCACAGGCCCTGGAAGTTTTTTTAAAACTGAATAGATCAAGTCCTAGCTTCAGGCAGGAACACGTTATTCATTCTGCCTGTTTTTTTCCATCCTCTGGGACTTTAAGTTAAAGGTGGGACAGGTTGAAAATGCAGAACCAGCTTGCTGACTCCCTTTTGCTCCTCTCTTTGTTGAGTTTGATGAGGCTCAAACTTTGGTGTGCGTGGTATTCGATGTGAAGTCCTGAATCCACAGAAAACAAAGACAGGGTGCTGTATGGGGGTGGCAGTCAAAGGACCAGGGGAATATTTGCTTTCTGTGCTGGCGACCAACACTTTCCTTGAAGCAGACCATCCAGGGAGGACCAGGAAGATAGCTCGGATGTCATGGGACCTGTTTTCCTTGCAGTGCAGATGGGAAGACTGCATGCCGAGGTTGAGGTGGGGTGCGATTCAATGGCTCACAGTGGATTGCAAATAATTAGGAATAGCGCTGAGAACATTGTCATCGAATTGGGTTGTTTGTCTGCTAATCAGACATCTGACCTGTAATGTGACTCAAAACTGCCAAGGTTTTTGAAAGAAGGTGACAGATTGGTTTTCTGGCTTCTCTCACCAAGTTGCCAGGAAAACAGTTGGGTTCAGATTTGCCCGGATAATCAGAGGGGTGCCTACGTGGGGGCCTTGAAAAGTCTGCCCTTGTCAAATCCTTTTGCTAACATGAGGGTTCTCTACCTTTTCCAGAGAGGTACACTCAGATGAGTCACCAGTGAAAAACACTCTGTTTTAGCCCCTTAAGCAAATTCTTTCCCGCAGTTTGGGGGTTTTGGGGATTTCATGATGAGCAGGCTGCACAGCCCACAGGTATTTAGGGGAACAGGCAGAACCTTCTTCTCTAGGGAGGTGGAGAGTGTTTCTTTCCTCCCTGGCCCTGGACTTGCATAGAGTCACAGGCACAGCCAGAAGCTTGGGCTTCCTCACTGTTGTCTGTGTCCTCAAAGCCCAGCGCCCGGGCTCCAGTAGAGTCTGCAGGGGCCCTGGCACATAGGAGTTGTTTGTTTGTTTGTTTGTTGCAGTACTGTGGTTGAACCTAGAGCCATCACAGTGAGCTACCCCCCCTTTTTTATTTTGGTTTTTGATATTAACACAGGGCCTATATACAAGGTAAGTTGCCTAGACAAGTCTGGAACTTGTAATTCCCCTGCCTCAGGCTCCTAGGTGTGGGCCACCGTATAGTTGTGGACCACCGGGGCCTCGCTGCACATAGAGATTTGAGATTCGTATGAGGGATGTCATTTCCCTGCTTACACAGCTACTTGTTGGACATTAAAGATTCAGCGAGGGTTCGCAGTGCCTCTGGGGTATGGGTACCCTTACTTTGTCCACGGGGCTGTGTTAGAACTCCTCTTGAATCTCAAGGTTATTGCCCTTGGGAGGGATCTCTTTCCATCTTCTACTCTGTTCTTAGACCACCATAAACTCAGCCTTCTTTTTATTAGTCAGAGACAGAGAGGGCAAGAGCAATGCACTGACTGGTTTAATTCTTTCGCTAGCGGAGATGCGAGGGTGTGCTGAGAAGAGTATTGATAAGTGTCTCCATAGCTGACACTGGGGAAGGCAGAGGGAACTGTCAGGCCAAATCACATTGCACGCATCTGTCCCATGTCGCGAGACTTGGCGCTGTGCTGAGTTGGTTACTGGTCCCTTACTAATCATAACAAGGACAATAATAATTGTTAATATTTAATGAGTCTTTGCCATGTGCCAGGCACTGTTTGAAGGGCTTTATGTGTATGATCCAAGTTAATCTTCACAGCAGCCCTGCTTGGTGGAAAGGGAAGGATGCTTACTTCAGAGATGGGGCCACTGAGTCACAGACGTGTAACTTATTCACAGACACGAAACTAGGAAGTAGAGGAGATGGATCATAAGGCCAGGCTGTCAGCCCTTGTATATATATGTAGTTTTGTTACAAAGCTGTGGGTTTTATTATGCCTGGTTCTCTTAGTCACTTTCTTATTGCTGGGACAAAATGACCTACACCCACAATTTAAAGAAGGACGGATTTGTTTGGGCTCATGAGTTTTAGAGGTTTCTGTCTGCAGTCAAAAGGCCCCAAGGCAGAAGTAGCCCAGTGGAAGGGGCTGAGCAGAGGAAAGCTGCTCACACCATGGCGGCCAGGAAGCAGAAGGGAGAAGGGAGGAGCCGGGAGAGAGACACCACCCCCTCCAGGTCCTGCCCCCAGTGACCACTGATGAGTCCATGATGAGTACAGTGCCCGCACTTTCCCAAAACCCCAAGTATGAGCACATGAGACTTTGGGGGGCATTTGCAATCTAAACCACAGCACTGAAGTTCCGGATTAACATCAGTAGAGGTTGAGATGCTTCTTTCCTCTTTGGGACCAGAGGAACCTCGTCCAGATCTGTCTGAGCCTCTCTCCTGTGGGGCAATGCTTTGTGGACTGTGAACACCTGGGGAGAGCAGGAAGGAGGACTCCCTGGAGGGAACTGGAAGGTGGTATTTCTTGCCTCAAGTACCTGTGTGTCTTTCTGTTGCTAACCATTCTTGCTTTCTCTCACTCCCAGCCTGTGTACACTGGGAGAGGCCACATCTTCAATCAGGGAGCATTTGACCTGAGCTTTAGCTCCTCATAACATCATAGTCTACCACATTGATTAGGTCAGAGATGGGCACGGGAGCCACAGAGAACAGAAAACACCCAAATAGACATTCTGGCAAAGAGACTCTTCTTTCACTAAACCACAACTTGTGAAGTTGCCTGCTTCGGAGCTGTAGCAGCCATCTTTCCACCATGAGGCAAGAACTGGAAGAGGGTGGTGCCCAATGCAGCAGAAGTAGAGCCGAGAGATGGAGAGCGAGAAATTCTCACATCAAGTGGTGTTAACCATGGATATTTGAATTTACTCACATTATTTAATCAAAGAATCATAATTGATATAGTCTGTCAAATATGAGTGGTTTTATTAACCTGCTTATGGAGGTATTTAAAAAATGATTGACTAGGGAAAGGTGTGCAAACCTCACCTTAGAAACCTTGTTCATTAGTCAGCTAACTTCTTACTGTGGTGAATTCAGCTTCCTTGTGGTCTAGTTTAGCATTTACCAACCTGAGGTGGATAAGCAATACTTCTGTAGGCCTGGCTCCCCTGGAAGATGAGTTTCATTTCACAGGAGGAAAACCAGGCACAGAGATTATGTAAATGAAAGTATTAACAGTTACATAGTTAGGAGATGGGAGAACCAGGATTCTAAATACAGGCAGCTGGGATCAGGAATCCAATCCTAATAAATGCCTTTTTTTTTTTTTTTGTGGGTACCGGGGGTCGACCTCAGGACCTCGCGCACCAGCAGGCACCCATGCTGTTGAGCGATATCACCGGCCCCTTTTTCGTATGTGGGTTCCGGGAGTCGAACTCGGGCCTTCGCGCTTGCCAGGCAGGCGTTTAAGCCGCTGAGCCATCTCACCGGCCCATAAATGCCTTTTTTAAAGCTCAAACATATTCACCAAGACTCCACTATGGTCCTTCATGGATACATCCAGGAATAAGGTCACTGGAGATCCTTTCCTCATGGCAAAAGACCTCAAGTCTATGTGTGTGAAGAAAAAAGGAAGAAATAAAACAACAAAAATAGTAACTAATGTTAGAAGAGGATAAAGGAAAAATAAACCAGTTGAGGGAGACCAGGGTAGGAGTTAACAGTTTTCAACAGAGTGGTCAGAGAAGGTGACTTGGAAGAGACAGGGGAGTAGCCACAAGGATATCTGAGCAAAGAATGTTCCAGAAGGAGGAAACAGCGTGGGCAAAGCCTGAAGGCAGTGGCTTGCTTGGTATGTTTGAGGGACAGCAGAGAGGCCAGGCAGGGAGGCTGGGTGTGAGTGAGTAGACAATAGTGGAAGGTGAGGTGGAGAGATGATTTCCGGATCACTAAGGAGGCTGGGCCCTGCAGGCCTGGGGTAGGGGAGGGACAGAGTCTGGCTCCTCATTGTGGAAGAGCCCAGGCACGCTGGATTGGAAACACGGTAGGAGTGGGGAGATAGGTGTAGAGACCTTGGCAGGGACCCAGGGCACAGACCGTGGGGCCAGGACCAGGGAGGCAACAGCAAAGGTGGTGAAAAGTGGTCAGATTCCCAATATGTCTCCAAATAAAAGAATTTGTAATGATTTTAGATACGGGGGCAGCAAGAATGCAAGGAGTCAGAGATAACACTAATATTTTTGAGCAAAACTTAAGTAACTCAATAAAACACAAATTCTTCTTTGAACTTTATTCTTGTGGTCAAGGAATCGATATGCAATTCCGACCAGGGCCACTTTGTGTTCTGTGTTGTCCGGAAAGGCCACCTCGGAGGAGTGTGCTGCTTAGTGACAGAGAATCCTTGGTGAATGAGTCCATCTTGTCCCTGCTGCCCTCTAGGGAAACTGAGGCTCAGGGAGATAGTGCTCACCTGACCGAGCTCACAAAGCTGATAAACTTATGTTCTCTATGTGTCCTGTTATAGTAGAATATTCTATTGTTCTTATGTCACAGCAGAGGGAGCAGTTCCTGGTTACAAAACAACTAACTGCAACGGGTTAGGGTTAGCGCGGTACTTATACAAAAGAACTAACTGTACCCACCAGATTCACGGTCCATGGTCTTTCGCTGTTAACCTCCAACAGTGTCTCAGTCATTCATGTGGATTTTTCTGGAAGTTTTTCCACGTACTTCTCATTTACATGTGACTTTCCCCAATACCAGGCCCTTAAGATCTAACATTTTTGGTCCTTGCTTTGGCACTAAAATGAACATGCCTCACGTTCCAGTTGATTAAAACACTCACCTCAGTTTTTTTTTTTTTTTTTTTTTGTGGGTACCGGGGGTCGACCTCAGGACCTCATGCGCCAGCAGGCGCCCGTGCCGCTGAGCGATATCACCGGCCCTTTTTTCGTACGTGGGTTCCGGGAGTCGAACTCGGGCCCTCGTGCTTGCCAGGCAGGCGCGTAGGCCGCTGAGCCATCTCACTGGCCCTCGCCTCAGTTTTGATGGTGGTGGTTGGTTGTGGCTACTGCTGTGTGACACGGTTGCTTTCTCCCACTCTGATGCAGATAAGGTGGTGACCTCTTTTTGGAAGGTGAATGTTTCACGTCGGGAGTTTCAGAAGCAAGATGCTGTTTGACAGGGAATCGGCAGCTGGCAGAGATTGTGTTAAGATTCAGAAAAGATGCAAAAGTGGGCCAAGCTGGCTATAGTCTGGAATTTCCATCAGTATTTCAGTGCCACGACTTGGGCATCATCCCATTGGGATGATGACATAGATGTTTCCTCTTTCTGCAGGGGTGAGCTCTGTCCCTCTGAATTCCACCCTTCCTGAAGGCATACACGGAGCCTCTTGTTTTAAGGCTGCACGTGTGTGGTATGAAGGTCACAGATTGTAACTAAGTCAAGCCATGCAAGGTCCAGGCATCAGGGAGATGGTTGTCTCCCACAGCCATCTGCCTGGTACACACACACACACACACACACACACACACACACACACCCCTCCACTGTGGTGTTAGCCTCCTCACCTTGCATCACTGTGACCCCTATTCTCCCAGATGGAAATGGGTCCCATGTTGGAGAGAAGAGCTGCTGCAAACATATGTATGGCCAGAGGGATACCTCAGTGAGAATTCTAAAGATGGGGAGGAGGAGAAGAAATGAAAGGCAAAGAGAAAAACAGTTTCAGCTTCTTATAGAGTGAGGAGGATCCCTGGCAGTAGAGGGAATCAGTCCTTGACTCATTGCCACAGTGGCCCTGAGCAGTGTGGCCGCCTCTATCTGTGTCCAGCAGCTTCCTGGCCATTGTGTTTCCCTCCAGCTCATCTGCCACTTCCAGCTCCACCTGGCCCACATGAGCTGTGGGTCATCCACTCTCTTGCTCCCTGTAGTCACGTGATGCTCTGCCCTTTCCCACCGCCCCTCTCTGGGCTCCTCTGCACCAGTCCCATGGGTCCAGCGTCCTCATTCATCTCTCAGTGACCCCTCACAGGCTCATTCTCGTGCACACCCTCCCTTTGCATGGGACCCAGGCCACTGCCTCAGTCCACTTTTCTATGATGACCTCTCCATGTCCCTTCCTCTGTTTAGGGGCTTGCTCTCTCCAGCCCTGCTTACCTGGCACCTGACCGAATACCACTTTGTTTGTGTCCAGTCACATCTCCTGTATGACCTTGGCTGTCTGACGTCAGGGACAGTATTCAGCTTCGTTCATCACCTCATGCTCTGTACCATGGGCCCTGGCGTGGGATGGACACTCAGGGTTAACTTAAACTCACCAGAGGAAGGAAGGAGAACCTTTGCTTATTGTTTAAGATCTTTGGAAAAGGGGACCTTACTGCATTCGCCTGTGGTCCTTCTCAGCCCCTGGGTTCCATTAATGCCCCGAAGTGCACCACCACATGGAAAAGGGGCGGGGGCAGTTGGCATGGTGGGTGCCTCTGGGCTACCCTGTCTTTGGATATCCACTTGTTTTTGCTTTCATCCCACATGTGCTTCTGAGTGTACACTCAGCTCTTGGTATGGAGATAGTTTGGGAAGAGACACGGTCCTGCTGTCGTGGAGACTGTAGTCAGTCATGTGACCAGGAACGGCCATGTGAGGCCTCAGTGACAAGACTCCTTCATCCCTGGGCATATGGGTGAGGCTCCCAGGGAGAGGAGGCAGCTGGTGCCAAAGCCCCAGGGTAGGACCCCCAGTCTCAGCACTGTTGGCATCAGGAGCTGTCCTGGGCTGCATCTCTGGTCTCTACCCACTAGATGCCAGCAGTGCTATCCCCTCTCCTTGCCCCCACAGAGGCCACCACAAATGTCTCGGACACTGCCTAAGTGACAATGAGGAGCATTGTGGTTCAGTGGTAGCCCCCAAGGATATCCATGACTTTGCCCCTGATCCCTGTGAAGGTGACCTAGTTTGGGGAAAGGTCTCTGCTTGTGTAGTTATGGTAAGGAGTATGCGGGCAGGGGCTTAATCCTGTGACAAGTGCAGACAGACAGGAAGACACAGATGCAGGGGAGTAGGTCAGGGGGAAGTAGCCGGCTGGAGGGATGGGGCTGCAGGGAAAGCCACAGCCCGGAAATTGGAGGAGGCCAGGGGCATGGGGCCCTGGAGCCTTCGTTTTGGATCCCAGCCTCTAGAGCTGGGAGAGAATAAACTTTGTGTTTTGAGCCATCCAGTTTGTGCTGATTGGTTGCAGGGGATAAAACTGTCCCCATTGGTTATCATTGCCCTTGGGTGAGCAGATAGGGCAGGTCTGGGGCCACAGGGAGGCCAGCAAGGCTGCAGAGGGGCACGGCCAGGCCCTCGTCCCTGCCTGGGAGGCCCCAGGAAGGAACCTGGAAAGTGTCGCAGTGGGAGGGGCGTTGAGCACGGAGGGATCCTCACAAGCAGGTGGCATGGTCTGATTAGGACTTAGTGGGTTTCTCCCACTGCCACGGGGATCACCCGTGTGACTGAGCTGGGTGGAGCTGGGACTCCGTGCGAGGCAGCTATGTGGAAACAGCAGGACCCTTCACACACCAGGGGCTTTGCTAGGGGATGTGGCCAAGGGCAGGCTCGAGGAGCCTCCTCTTATCCCTGCAGTTGGGCTTCGCATTTGGTGTTTCATGGAATCATAAAGATGAAAGCCACCCCAAAGAGGATCACTCATTTATTGCTGTGTGTGTGTGTGTGTGTGTGTGTGTGTGTGTTACTGAGGGCTGAACCCTGGGCCTTTGCACTGAGCTACATCCCTACCCCTTTTCCTATTTGCTTATTTATTTATTTTTTAATATTATGAGACAAATTCTCAAATTCTCACCAAACCATGAAGTTGCCCAGGCTGGGCTCAAACTTTCAATCTGACCCTCCTATCTCAGCCTCCCAGAGTGCTGGGATTCCAAGTATGCACCCCACTATCCCAGCTTGTTCGTTGCATTTTAAGAAGTAGCAACTGTGGGCCGGTGAGGCGGCTCAGCGGCTTAAGCGCCTGCCTTGCAAGCGCGAAGGCCCGAGTTCGACTCCTGGAACCCACATACGAAAAAGGGGCCGGTGATATCGCTCAGCGGCACAGGTGCCTGTTGGCGCGTGAGGTCCTGAGGTCGTCCCCCCGGTACCCACAAAAAAAAAAAAAAAAAGAAGTAGCAACTGAAGCCTAGAATGAGGAAGGGACACCTCATGTTTACAGCATGTAAGGGCTCGGCAGCAGACTGGAGCCTGAAGGCAAGCTTCGGTGTCCTTCCCTGAAGCGCTTTCTTTATGGAAAGCATGCATTTTACCAAAAAGTCTCATTTGAATTTTATAATCACCCTGTGAGATATATAACATAGATATGTTTCTCTTATTTTATAAATTAAAAACTCGAATAAAAAATGAGGATTGGAGGATCAGAGAGGTGAGTTGATTTCCCCAAAGTCACATGGCTCTTGGCTGGTAGAATTGTGCATCAGTCTTGATTCTTACCCCTCCTGGTCTGATGTTCCTCCCAGAACCCTCCACTGCCCCCTTGGGTCTCAGAGAGTGAAAAATGGTGATGTAGCTACCTAAATCTTAAAACAAGTCTGCTAAATCTCTTCTTCTAGTGCCATCTCTTCTCCTAATGCCTCTTTCCAATTTGAAAGTTCTCAATTTACAATTCCATGTCACTCCTTGCCCTTTAGGAAAGTACAATTTCATTGTCTGGATGCAAAACCATTGCACAGCAAAGGCTACAAATAAAAAAGATTAGGAATGAGGCGGTGGGGCAGGTAGCACAGGCCACGCTGGCTCTGAAAAACAATTTCAGAGGTCGTGTGAGGTTGGAGAAGCTCATGGCCATGTCCTAGTAGCTGAGAAAAAGCAGTCACCTTGGCTGGTTTCTGTCCCCGTGTGGGTTCTGTGTGACCCAGAAGTAAAGGTTCACAGAAAGCTAAGCTGTGATGAAGCCACAAGACCAGGAGACTGGTCACTAATAGTGCCAGGGTAGCTGTCACTCAGGGGAAATTAGTGGTGGCTGCTGTGTCTTCATCCATTTCTGTGGGCAGTCAGGAAGGGCTCTGGGGTCTTCGGATCTTCTGCCTTCATCCTTGCTAGGAGACTACACCTGAAATAAATCTGAGACGCTTTCGCTCGACTTGTGGGTCTGGCCTTTAGGAATGCATAGTTCTGGAGAAAGATGGTGCTTTGTCTGTTCATTCAGTCTGCAGATTTGAGCACTAGCTGCTCATCAAGCCCAAACTGTGGGCCAGGTTTTGTGTGGGTGCAGGGGATACCATGGCAAAAAAAGGGACCCCAGCTTTTAGCTCATGAGACAAGGGAGCTTGTGCATGCTTTGAGCAAGCATATATAAAAGTCCCCAAGTCCACTCATGATGTGGGGTCACCCTGAGATGGAGGACTTGGGGCTTGGAGTAGAGGAGGAGCCAGTGTCTGAGCCTGGAAGATGAGGTCAAAAGTCAAAGCCACATGGGAATGTCAGACTGGACCAGAAGAGTCGAGGAGTCCAGCAGTGCTCAGTGAAGGGGACTGCTTGGGACAGGGGGCTGGGCACTCAGCCTGTGACACTGATAGCAGAGGGCAGAGTGGTCTTTCAGGGTGAAGTTGCTGCTAGGCTGGCTGCTTTAGCTGGTCATGTCACTTCTGGGTGCAGGTGCATGAGGCTGGCTCTAGGGCTCCGTCAGGATCAGACCAAGTGGGGTCCAGGTTAGTAAGCTCTTCAGCCTCCTGGCTGCAGGACAAAAGCCATGAGAAGGGGGGATGATGCTGGGTCATGTGTTAGGGCTGCCATACGGACACCAGAGGTGGCTAGGCCAGGGAAGCATGCTCTCTGACAGTTCTGGAGGCTGGAAGTCCAAGGTCAAGGTGCCAGCAGGGCTGGTGTGTCTCTCCATGGCTTGCAGATGGCCGTATTCTTGCTGCCTTCTGACACAGCTGTCAGTCTGACTCCTGCGGTCACTTGTGTGTCCAAATCTCCTCTTCTTAAGGGGACACCAGAGAGAGTGAATTAGGGTTACATGATCAGCTTCATTGTAACTTAATCCCCTTTGAAAGACCTTGTCTCCAAGACCAGTCACACCATGGTCTGGGGTTAGGGGGTGCACAGGTGCATGTGGGCAAGGCACCGTCCAGCCCCTCACAGGTGTCCTCCCTCTTCCTCCTCCTTTCCCTTGGAAGAATGGACACTGGAAGTCACTCAGGGATACACCTATAGCATCAGATCATCTCCATTTTCCTCTTCAGGTCTTCAACCTATCTGATCATTATTTTAGTGCTGAAAGCCCTCTTGGTGTTAGAAACATCATTTTGAGAGCTTTGAATTGACTAAAATTTAGGCATTCCGTCTTCAAGGGGATTTTAGCATAACCCTAACGGGTAATAAGGTTGACACCTTGTTCCCTAATTGTTTATTTATGTACCCCCTTCCATTGCTAAGCTATAAGTTCCTAAAAGGCATGGATTTTGCTTTATCTTCACAGTATGCTGCTCAGAACAGAGCCTGGCATGTAGTGGGGAACAGATGTGGTAATAGCAGTGGAATTAATATGTTGATGTCATGTTCAAAGCTGGACGTGTCTTCGTGCCTAGAAAGGAGGGTGTGAAGAGGGATTTTAGGGGGAAACCAGGCAATAGCAAAGCCAGACAAACTTTTAATCTTTGGACCTCAGTGATCAGCTCTACTGTTCCCCTGACAATGGTCCTAATCACTCTATGATCTTGTCTCATGGAAGATTCTGTCCCAAAAATCCAGCCAAGGTGCCAGCATTTTCCCTCTCCCACCATGACCAGGTCAAATTGGATGTGAAAGGTGGAAATGCCACGTGCCTTCCTCTTTCCCACACCACCAATTCCTCCCTGGAATCCTTCACTTTCCTATGAGATAATTGACAAGAGGGGACAGGTCTCAGTGGGCCACCCACCTTGGGGACATGCTGTGTCTTCTCAGAGCTAGGAAGTTGGGGCTGCAGCCCCAACAGGGCAAGCATCTTGTTGGGGCTCAGTCAACCCATCTCGCTGATCTTTGTCATGTTCTTCTCGTGATGCCCATTTAAAACCTGTCACTGTCCATTTCCCCAGCCCACTGGGAAAAACTGCGAGGCAGACAGACACCCAGAGGTGATTTCTGCTCTTGTCCCCAGGTGCATTTTTCCAGAAACACTGTCCTTTGAACACTGTCCCAAAGAAAAACATTCACAATTCTGCTGCCTGGGGGGTGAAACTCATCAGCTCTGAAAAATAAATGAAAAGAAAGGCATCCCTTGAGACATTTTATGTAAGCAGATAATTGAAAGAAAGTGAATGACTATAGCAAGCAAGCTACATATCACAGCTTACAAGATAGAAGAATATTTTTAATAAGATTCAGAAACCATATCAGTTGTGTTTTACAACAGTCAGTGAGTCTGTCTCTTTTTATTTGCTTTCTGGTGACCACAAATGAATGGGTGCTTTCTGATGAAAAGCGTTCTTCCTTGGACCCAAAGTGTAAAAAGCGATCGCTTCCACCCTCCTTACTTCTTATTTCTTGCAGTCCTGAGCATGGAATTGTGGTCAAGAGGCAATGCGGGGCAAGAGGCTGGGCCCTGCACAGCCATCCACAGGTACTTGCCTCACATCTGTAATTTGTTCCAGTTGCCTGGGCAAAGCAGCCCTTTCTGTGTGCAAAGTGTCCCAAAACAAGTACCTCTTGGTGTATTTTTACCATTAGTAGGCTGATTTTCTTTTTTCAGTTCTAGAAACTGAACCCAGGGCTTTCTCCCTAAGCCCTTTTTTTTTTTGAGGCAGGGTCTTGGTAAAGTTGCCCAGGTTGGGCTTAAACTTTCGGTATTCCTGCCTCAGTCTCCCAGAGTGCTGGGATTACTGGCATGCACCAACATGCTTGGCTTAGTAAGCTGATTTTTAAATTATTATTCCACAAAAGGACTGAGACTTATTGCTTCTTCTTGTCGCATGCATTTGATTAATGCATGCTATTCCTATAAAAATAAATATTAATGTAGCACATCTTGCTGGAGCAGGTCTTGGGGGAGAGATTTGTGGACCTGTGGACAATGTATCTGAACTTCCTGTCAAGATAATAATTAGGCTTACGTGAGTGGAAGCCCATTGCTTGGAATTATTATTTTAATAGCGAGAAAGCTGTAGATCCTTCTCCTTGCTGACTCCGAGGTCGCCCGATTCCTCCTCAGTGACAGCATCTTTTGGGGGGGGGGGGGGTCTATGTTACTGCTGTGTTTGATGATTGCCTCGTCAACTCTAGGATACAGGCAGGGGTTAAAGCAATTATGCAATTCTGGAAAGAAGAGCTTTGAATAAATATCAGCAGTCCAAATAGCCAGAGGGGAAGAAGATGGTGAGGGAAGCTGTGACTAACCAATGAAATGTCACTGGTAAATGACTATATAAAGGCTGGTGTGACAAGTAAGGCCAAAATAGGAAACACTGTCAGCTGGTCCCTTCTTGGCCAAAGAGCTTGTTCACCAATTCATTCATTCATTTTTATCAGTCAATCAGATACATTAGATTTGCAATGGATTTTAGAATCTGTATGGTTTTGCCTCCTGAACCCCTCAAACTAATTCAGTGTGGAAGGAAAAACCTTCTCCAGCACATTGGATAGATGTTTGCTTGTGTTCTACTCAGATGTCCTCAATTTTGGGGAGCTTACTACTTTTTAAAGGCAGTTTTTTGTTTTTGTTTTTGTTTTTTATTGTTAGGCAAGTGCTAATGATTGAAAACTGCTTTGTTGTTTTAGTTCAGAATCTTTTCTTTTGAACTAAAAGAAAGTGGTAGGAAGAGAAAAATTCTCTTCTTAATTGAAAGGGAAATTTATTGGGTCACATAACTCTCAAGGCTCCAAATAGGATGGAGCTCAGGTGCCGCTTGATTCGGGGCTCAAAGGAGGTTGCCAGGTTCCTCCTCAACTCCATTTCTTCCCAGTTGGCTCCATTTCAAGCTTTTCTTTGTGACCTCTGAGAAATTCACGCTAATTTTCTCATGACACCGAGCCAATGACTCCTGCTAATTCTTGGGCTTTTCATTCTCTCATTGGCCTAAACTGGATAATACATCCATGCTGAAATGACTTAATTTGGTCCCCTTTACCCACAGAGTCTGAGACTCTGGCCTGGGTGCAGGTAGTCAATTTGGAAGGTGAGAGCCCAAGGAGGGAGGGAAAAGCAATGAAGATTATGTCGTGGACCTGGTTATAACAGGTTGTTGGCGGTGGACAGGTGAGGCTCATTCTCATTGTAGAGAATGTCTTCTGCTAACTTCCAATCGTTAGTTGGAATGCCATATCTGAACAGAATATAGACATAGCAATGTTTTCCTCCTCCGTCTGATAGTCCTGAAAATATTAGGAGATAATTAGTGTCTATCGTTGGACTTCTTTACTCCAGTATGGACAATAGAAACCATTTGTTTCTTTACCCATTTTCTCTCTCTGTCTCCTCTCCCTCTTTCTTTCTCTCCCTCCCTTTCCTCCCCTCTTTTGTAATGCTGGGGATGGAACCCAGGACCTCACACATGCTAGGCAAGCATTCTACCACTGAGCTACACCCCCAGCCCTGTAAATATTCTTTTTTAAAATTAAAAAAATTTTTTGGTAGCTATTCTTTATGACATGGTTTCTAGGACCATTTGTGGTCCTAGCCCTGACCCCATCCATTCCGCCATGCTTCATTTCTGGCACTGCCCAGCTGGATACAACAGGGAAGATGAGATGGTGCTCTTCTCAATAAGAAGGATGTGACCCTGGGGGCAGAGGATTGAGGGCATCCTGTGACAGTGACCCTGGAAGAATATTATATTCTAGTTCACTGAAAACAGGAGATCCACATAGAACTCTCAGTTAACCAGAACACGATTTCCTCCAACATTATCTCATAATGGCTAACTCCTAACTATTAGAGAAATTTTATTGCTATGTGACCTATTTTGTAAACCATCCCTCTGCGGGCAGATGTTGGTTGGACTTTCCCAGTGTCTCCTTCCTGGTACCAGCATCTTGAATGATCCCTGTGGAACCAATCTACTTCCATGCTTGGCTGGTGAGGATTAGATGGATCCATGGCGAAATATATGATGTGTTCTTGTCCTATAAGGGTCCTCCTGCCCCTCTCCAAGGGGTTTGTTGTGGGGTGAGCCTGTGATTCTGGCTTGGCAGTGGCTACGATCCCATCACTGGCCACCATGATTGTTCATGGGTGGGTGAATGACCAGGACAGTTCAATCAGATGCCCTCTGCAGGGATGGTCTGGAGCTGTTGGCAGCCGTTGGCATCAGCACCACATGGAGCTTGAGGAGGAAGCCATAAGGAGAAGTGATAGATGGCAAGAAAGCAGTAGATCCACCTACCTGTGGCCTCTGAGTCCTGTTGTACGTGTAAAGCCGAGCGTGGGCATTTCAGAAGCAATACCTGTCTGGTTTCTGCTTCTGTTACTGCATCGCTCCTAATTAATACGTTTCTGACATTGAGACATGTAATAGGATGTGTCAAATAGTGAGAAAATAAGTAGACTCAAGTCAGAAGTTCTAGGTTTTCAAAGAGCCCACCACATTCCTCATGAGGACACAGTCTGAGACACATCTGTGAGCTTGAAGATGAAACCAAGGCAATAGAAAATGGAAAAATGAAATAACTGATGGAGATGAGTATTGTCCATCTTTATTATAAGTGGCTTAACGAAGCCATCCAATAGGTCAGAATATTGCATGTTGCTCCATGAAGACATGGCCCGAAAGGGTCCTCCACAAATGCTGATCTACAGCCCTGTGAACCAGGTACTATAATGACTCTCAAATCAAATATGGGAAACAGAAGCTCAGAAAGGCAAACAGAGTTGCCCAAGGTCATGTAGCTGGGACCCAGGGAGTTACAGTTTCTGCCAGACAGGCTGACCCCAGGGCATTTGCTCTGGCTCATTGTTCTAAGGTGAAATTTCATCTTAGTGAAAGTTCTAGTAGTAGCGTTAGAAATCTCTATCTTTGCGGTTGGTGTACTGAACACTATCAAGGTGGAGAGAAGGATGTGTATGTATGAGTTTGTTTTAAAACATGGGTAGGTCTCATCAGCACATTCTCTCTGAATGACATCCCCTGGACTTTCTGGCCTCTGTCTTCCAGGTACTCTCGGGACACACTGGCCTTCATTGCCTACACATTGTCCATTGCTCGATTGTTATTAATTACATACGCAATCTGACAGCAATGAAAAGAGAAAATTGAAAGGTAGAAAAATTACCCATAGTCCTATCTATTCTTTAAATCTCAGATTAAATGCCACCTGTTTCAAGAAATTGTCCTCAGTGCACCCTGCTTTCCACATGCATACATGTGTACAAGCTCACACTCACACACACACATACTTGTGCATAAACACGTATTATTAAATCTAGAAAAAATTGAAATAATTAAAATATTCATATAATTTTTGTATCTTGTTGAAAAATCATTTTATATATTTTATTCTATATTTTAAAAATTCACTTTGACTCACATATTACGGGGGGTGATGGACAGACATAATCATTTCCCATGGTTAGAGTCTATGAAGGTCTTAATTTAGCCCTGGGCCTACATACACTGAACATATTCGGACACATGCATACATGTGTGCACACGCACGTATACATGCACGCCTCTGAGTAGGACTGTTTTCTCCTTTCCTTCACACAATTGCATGTGCAGAACCCATGCCCTCATCTACTCTGTGTCCCCCCAGCACCTGGAAGGTGGCCTTGCTCATGTTTCCGATTCAGTCATTACTGCTGAATTATAAGAAGTGCATAGTGAAATTTTATGTCCCTCCGCAAGGGCCAGTGAGTGACACACAGATTTATAGCCAGCGCCCTTCACTGGTATTTGGCTCTTAGTCCTGGGAAGGCTTTGGGTATGTCTGAAAAGCTGGACATGCCATCTGATTGCAGGGGGGCTCCCCAGAGAATAAAAATTAGGCTACTGTCTGAAATATTTATGAAAAAAGCTAAATTGAGATGATCTAAAGCTTTGGGGCCCTGGAGGTTGAAGACTGTGATACCTTTAACAAGCATCCTGAACAGCAGAGATTTTTGCTTCAGAAACTGTCCTTCAGAGGCATTGAAGTTCTAGGTGGAAGCTGTTTTAATTTCTCATTCATTGCCAGGATGGCACAAGGTCTTTTCAAGAAGTCATTGGGCTTCCATGCCCTGTGTTCTGTGCCCCGGTCCCACCTCTTAAGGATAGAGGGAGCTGCTTTGGCCCACACTGGCCTGATCTCAAAGAGAAGACAGGTCTGCAGGTTTAGTTTGCAGTGTGGGTGAATTTGTCATCTTGAATCCAGACAGAGGCTGCCTCAAAGCCCCCAGAAGGATGTGTTGTCTTTTACAATTTCAGTAAAATCTGGAGAGTGGGTTAAAGTTACCGAGATAAGAAACTTGCTCTTAGTAAAGCTTTCACTTCTGAAAGTCCCTGCTATAAACTCAATCAAGCCAGGTGGGAAATTGGCATTATTGTTGCTGGTCCCCAAGCAGTGATTGGCTTTAGGTGACTTTGCAGGGATTGGGGAGGAAGGTTGGAGGGACCAATCAAGGCCACGGAGAGCAAAGTCAGAAGGTCATGTTGTAGTGGGGGCATAGAACTAGAACTAGCCCCGGGTCACCTTGCAGATAGCTTAGTTTGTAGCATCTCCCTGAGCAGGAGGCTATACTGTGACATTATTGGGAGCCTCAGTCTCAGTTGGGCACAGTGGGCCTTCCTGACTCAGCCTCTATTCCTGGGACCTTGACCAAACTATCCATCCCCTCCAAGCCTCAGATGCCCCATTGTAATGACTGTGATGATTGTGCCCCCTCTCAGACTGCGGAGGGCACTGCCCCAGAGGTTGCACTTAGAGCTCATAAAGTTGCTTACCCCAGGGCTGGCTTCTTAGGGTTATTAAACGATTGAAAAGCATTTGAAAGAAAGTACAAGTGGGAGATTTTGATGAAATCTCATGGATCAGCAGCAAAATCCTCCTTTGTCACAGAGTGTTGCAGAGGCCATTCTGTAAATCCCAGAGGGCTTCCTGAGAGAGGTGGCTTTGAAGCGAAGCAGAAGGCTCTGAGTAAGAATGGAAGACAGCCGACGAGGCGAGAGAGGACAGGGAGTGTGAATGCACTGTTCATCCCAGCTGCTGCTGTCCTCTTGTAGGGTTAGTTTGTAAACAGAAAGCTCCAAATTGCAGATCTTTGCCAATCCCCTGTCCAAGTGGGGAGGGCTCCTAATGAGGAAAAGCATTAGTGGTGACCTCGCTGAAGTCTGCAGCTGGGAGCTGAGTTGGGATGAGCCCTGGAGGAGCAGAAGGCTGCTTATCAGACTAATGGTGGGTGGGGGTGGGGACAGGGGTCAAGCCAAGTCACTAAAGGCCACCAAAAGCCAAGGACAGAGAGGACCCTGCCAAGCAGACTACGGACCCCTTTGGAGTTGTGAAATTGCCTTTAAGCTCCAGAAAGATTTCTGCTCTTTGTATTCTGAGGTTCACCCACCAAGTAAGGAAGGCAGAGGGAGCTGCTGGGAAAAGGAAAGGAAACACTTTTGCTAAGGGCATCCCTGGAAATCCATCCCTGTACAGCCCAGCCCTTAGGAATGGGCTTGGGTGGCATCACACACACCGGACTGTAGCTAGGTATGTTCAGACCCAATGAACCAAGAGGTCAATGGACCAATGAGCCAAGAGCAGCCCCACTGAATTTGAGGGTGCGAGCCCTGGTAAGAACCCTACAGCCCTGGGTGGCTTCACTGCCACGACCATCGCCAGCGTGTGACCACTTCCTACTGACCAGAGCCTGGGTAATCCGTTTGGCATGGACCTCATGGGGCTTGCCCCACCCCTTGAGGTGTTTGTCATATGGCCTTTGGAACCAGACTGCTCAGATTCAAATCCCGTTCGATCACTTTCCAAATCCTCATTGCACAGCGAGTTGTCCTGTCTTGGTCTCCTACTCTGGGAATGGTCACTCCTCTGCCTGTGTCCATATTTGCCTTGCATGAGGCGCATTGCTTCCAGATGTTGCAGGGAGAAAGCAAGCTGATGTAACACCCTGTTTACTGCGATAGTGGCCCCTGCGGCATCATTCTGGCAACGTCTATTGGAGTTCAGCTGACTTATTGGTTTG
The DNA here is from genome assembly GCA_028451465.1 of Erethizon dorsatum. Lineage (NCBI taxonomy): Eukaryota > Metazoa > Chordata > Mammalia > Rodentia > Erethizontidae > Erethizon > Erethizon dorsatum. Next base: position 125,102,528 of record CM051827.1, on the reverse strand, counting down.
GTTTACCCGAAACCAATGTCTTACACCTCCATTGCCAATGCCTGTCCATTGTGCCATGGTCACATCTTACTGGTCTTTCAAAGGCTACTTAAGGCATGGCCTCTTTCCTGGGCACCAGGCTGGTGGCAAAGCCGGTGATGATCCATGCCTCCCTAGCTCTGTTACTGTGTCTTACTCTTCTCGGTGCCCTTGACCTGACACTGCAGTTACTTATAAACTCATACTGTCTTTCCGGATGACTGGCTCCTACAGAGGTGGCCATAGGTGATCATCTGTGCCTCTTACCCCGTGCCCAGTGCAAGCGACATAGAGGGTGTGGAAGAAGGAAGCCCATCTAGGAAAGAGGAATTCTGGATCTCTATTGGACATCAGCCACACACGGAGCCTCAATTTTTTTTTTTTTAATCAAAGCTATGAAAGGTTCGGGTTATATTGTCTTCTAAAACTCGCGATAGTGAAAATGGGTTTAGATAAAGTGTGGAAAGCTTGATTTACTTTAGTGTGGGAGGGAGAGGAAGGGATTAGGAGTGTGTGTGTGTGTGTGTGTGTGTGCGCGTGTGTGTGTGTTGAGCAGGGGATAAAAGCCTGAGCAGTTTCCTTCTGGACACACCAAAGAGCCATCTGCAAAAGTTTCCTAAAACAACACTGGCTCTGGGAGCCCACATAGAAAAAGGTTAGAAACCTCACTACCTTTCTCATTAAAAAGACAATGCATAGCATAGTGCTGAAAGGTAGGGGCTTTATCATTAAACAGAGCTGAGTTTAAATCCTGGCTCCGTCATGGGAAGTGTGATTTACAACAAGCTGTTTAATCTTTGTGAGCCTCGATTTCCTCATCTATGAAATTGGGATGATATGAAATTCCATAATATGCCTACGGTGTATATTAGGAGGACTGTATAAATTAGATAGTACATATAAGGCATCCAGCACAGGACAGTGCATACAGAAAGCACCAAATTAGGTGAGACAATAATTGTTGTTAGTGAAAATTCTATTAAATATAAAAAAAAGAAGCTGGGCATGGTGGTACGAGCCTGTAATCCCGGCTGGGCTCTAACCTTTGAGGGCTGAGGCAGGAAGATTGCAAGTTCAAGGCCAGCCTGGGCAACTTTGTGAGACTTTACCTCAAAATTTAAAAAAAAATTTTTTAAAAACTGGGTATGAAGCTCAGTGGTGGAGTGCTTGCCTAGCAAGACTGGGTTCAATCCCAAATAATGCAAAAATGGAAAAAAAGGAAAAAAGAAAAGAAAAGAAAAGGAATAAGAGACTTAAGCCTCCAGCTTCTGTTTGCACGATCTCTATCTCTCTTCCTTTTTGAATTACAATATGAATTTAGAGTACTGGTATTAAGTGGAGACAGAGGTCCTCTCCGTCGTATGCTCCTGTTTCTGCTATCCCATGTTTTTTCCTCTTTTTTCTAAACTTTTAAAAAGAAAAGAATCTAATTCTCCCTTCCTTGCTTTTGAGCTCATTTTAGTTGTTCCTATAAGCAGCCCCATTAATTCTTTGTAAATGAGGTTTTCCACCAATGTGAGTCCCTTTCATTTCCTCCGAGGTTTCAGGCTTCTCTTGAGGGCTTCCTCGGTGCCCTTCATCATAAGCACTTTCAAGGACAAGCAGTCTCAGCCTGTAACTGCCCAGGTGATGGGAGAAGGTCTGGCAAGATGCCCTCCTTCTCCAGGAAGAAAGCCGTCCTGTCTGCTCCTTGGCAGGCACGGGAGAGGAGCTCAGCATCTCGCCTGCCAAGAATGAGTGGCATGTGAACGAGGCTCGGCTTAGCGATTCCGGGCAGATGCCCAAGCACAGCTAGCACAGTCCCTACGGCCCTGGAGGAACCATGCCAAGAATCTGTGCACTGCCAAAAGCTTTCCACCCTGGGCGCTGCTCGGGCTGCTTCCCTCTCTTGCCAAGCTGTTTCTAGATTGCTCTCCCAAACTTTCCCAGAAAGTTCCCAGAAAGGAAATTGGAAAACCTGGAAATGGTAGTGAAGCATCTGAATCTTCTCCACAATGCTGTTGAAGTGATTAGTGGTAAAACAAATTTAAAAGTAGTGGCTCAGAGCAAATGAGCCACTCGCCAGTAGTGGTCACTTGAGGCTCCATGTCCCTCATGTAGACCTGAATGCAGAAGGGACGCTGCACCCCATGGCCTCTGAAGCCTGTGGGCAGACAAGTTTCCCATGCCCACCTGTTGGCACAAACCCTCTCTGTGGGTCAGACCCACTGTGATTCTTATGGAGATGAAACGTCTTGCCAGTGGCACAAAACATAACAAAGGTCGCCTGTACAATAGATAAAACATTCCTTTGAGCTCTTTGGTGCAGTCCGGACGCTAGGGCGTGATGAGAACAGTGGGAGAGATTCACCACGTAAATCACCTTGGGCCTCAGAGAATTGGGGTTAGAGGGAAAACAGCCTGAAAGCCAATTTGGCTTGAGTAATTTCAGGCCCCTGGACTGATTGTGTGCCTGTCTGGACTGTCAGTAGCTTTAGCCTCAGGGAAATTGAACAGAAATAGTCAGAAAAATAAGCAAGTTTTGGCAGCACAGGCAACTGAAAGCAATTTTTTAAAGTTCTGGAGAGAAGTCTTTGTGCTCGAGGTCGCACCTGCGTGTGGATAATTGTGTGTGTGTGTTTGTTGTTGCCGCATGGTTCAGTGTCTTGGCCATTACAGAAATTATGGGAAATTGCTGGGTGCTGTGAAATTTGAAGTTGTGAGTGAAAATGTTAAGACTCTGTTTTTGTGCTTCATTATTTGTTCTTACATTGCTATAAGGAGTACATTGCTGATGGACAATCCATGTGAGTTCATTTATCTATTCTAGAAGCAAGATTTTTCTCTTCCTTCCTCCCATCCTTGCTGTCCTCTCTTTTCCTCCTCCCTCCTTTCTTTTCTTTCTTCTTCTTCTTTTTTTTTTTTTTGGCTTGCTTTAAAACCAGATGGAGGTAGATTTACAGGGTGAACCTAAGACCTCCATGTGTCCCTGTCACAAAACATAATTCGGGAAAATGCTGCCTTCCATGGAGACGTCTAGCTGTGCCCACTTGAAGCCTTAAAAATCTCCATTATCAAAACCTCCCTGTGTAGTCACTGTTACAAGCATTTAAAATTCCAATAAAATACACGGTCTAAAAATGTCTTCGCCTTAGCTACCAGATCGTTCCTAACAGCAAATGTAAATGGATGGATAATGCACTCGCAGGCAATGGCTTTTGGAAATACATCAACGTTATGGCACACCACTGGGTGAGTGTTTTCTTTTTAAGAGCCATGATGCATTTTGCAAAGAGTACAACATACACACTTTTACCTGCTATGTGAGATGTCGATTGCCCACAGGGTGAGCAGGGCCCAGATTCACACATTTCTCAAATCCTGCCAAGATGCGCAAGTGAAGGAAGCCCTTGAGCTTGAAGGTTCTTCAGCCTCTGGTGCTGGCTGTTAGCTCTTTAGAGAGCAGGAGAGCTCTTTAAGTGACATTTTTCTCACTGCATTTTCATGGTCACTTGTGAGGATGGACCCACTGGAGCTAGAGGGCTTCCGGAACTTGAGAAGGTAAAAATCCCTTTGTCCTGTGGCCCCACAGCCCAGTGATGGCACAAAAAACCTTTATCTGCTCAGGGTGCTGAGGGGCGGGAGTGGCTTCCACCATTAAGCTTTAAAAGAGGCCACACTGCTGTATTTCATGCCCTCAGTGAGATGGGCCCAGATTGGTTCTCAAGTGTTTACGGGCTTTCTAGTAGATGCTACCACACAGTCACCCCCAAAAGGAAGGCCGTGCCTCACTAGGGTCATCACGAGCCACGGTGTGCAGTAATTACCTCAGGGCTGGAACAGTTAGAGAGACATCACCTAATGAGGTCAGCCTGCCTTTGGGGCTGTTCTCAGTGTGACCTCTACAATGGCACAAAGAACAGCTATGAGGCCTGGGCAATGCTGCTTGGAGAAACGGTTCCTAATTGCGACACATTTAGGAGAAAATACCATAGTTGCTCAAACCATAACATCCAGTGAAGTTGGAATGTTTAATCTAACTTGGTTTTATTTTAGGATGCATGTACAATAGCTTTAAAAAGTCAGATAATTCTTGAGGCTTACAATGAAAAAAACGCCAGTCTCTTTGTATTCTTCCTCCCTTCTACAATTCCATTCTCCTTGCAAACCACCTTCAACTCTGAGCTATTTTTCGAGGTGTGCACCTCTATATTTCTAACTCACATACTTGTACTCCAGTTTTGTTATTTTTTGGTTTTACATATTAATTTTTCATTTCCTTTTGCAAAAGGGGAGAATTTAAATCTTGTATCCTTCCCACCCTTCATGTCCATGTTCTCATCCATTTACTTTTCCTCACTCCCTTAACTCATCCCATAGTATTATATCAGAATTTTTGTGAAATGAGTATTCAGAGTTTCTGCTAATAATAGCATACATTTTAGTAACAACCAAGTCATAATTATTCTTCTTATCTTGCGCAAATTTTCTTTACCCTCTGTTAACACACATTTTGTTATCTTTATAATTGCCCCTCCCATAGTTTTCTATCAGCAATTCATTCTCAACTCTCACCCATCATTATAAATATCCTCCATATTTTTTCAAGGACATCAGGGATCCAAGTTAGATCCCCCACTTCCTGGAAAGGATGGTGATAGGATTTGTATCTTGAATGTCCCCCAAGGACCCATGGGTTGAAGACTTGGTTCTCAGGGTGGCACTGAAAACTGAGAAGTCTTCATGTCATTGAGAGTGTGCCATTGAAGGGGATGGTGGAACCCCAGTTCTTCATCTCTTTTGCTTCCTGCCCATGAGGTGAATGGTTTTCTCCCACTACACATGATCTGCAGCCTTACCCTGAGCAATAGGGATGAGCGATCATGGATGGGAACCTCTAAAACTGTGAGACAAAATAAACATTGTCTCTTTATAAAGTGATCATCTCAGGTATCTGTTACAGTAACAGAAGGCTGACTAACACACATGCCTTCCTCTTTTCTTTGCTTATTCTCTCACTCCATTAGACTGAAATGGACTTCTAGTACTTTACCAAGAAAATGTACCTTGACTGTAACTTTCTTGTTGGGGTTCTAGCTCTAAGGAGGTGATAGTTAGATCACTTTTAGTTCCTCCCTTGGTTATCCAAGGATATACCTTAGTTATGTGTTTATCATATAATATCTTATTTCTTATGAAATCAATTTCCAGACTGTATCTTTTATAAGATAAGGTGGTCAGGATCCCCACATTTCCCTTTACCATGTGGCCCCTCTGATCTTCATTACTCTCTTGCTTTACAAAGTTCCCTGACTTTATTTTTACTTTCACAGTAAGCAACTTTCTCTAAGTACAACTAACTCTGCATTGTGACAAATGGTTTATCTTGTTTACATTTCTTTGTTTGTGTTACCCACCACCCCCTAGTCCTTTGGAATTTTTTTCATTGTCTGATTTTATCTCTAAATTTTTTTTCTACATCTTAAATTATCAGATGTCTTGTTTTCCTTTTATTTCAAGTGACTTTTCTCCTATGGTCCTGTCCTCAGCTCCCCTGCTCCATTCTGAGCTACGTGATCTCTCTGGGCCACTGAAAATGGTCACGATTTCCCCTTAACACTCTCGCAGGTGTCATCAATGTTTCCAGAACCCGAAGTATTTATTCTAATATTACTCCTTATCGACTGGAGCAATCCATAAATAACTTCTCAAGAAAGAAGGTTTTAAGGTAGATTTTTTAAACTCTTGCAAATCCCCAAATATCTGTATTTTTACTCTCAGAATTGACTGATAATTTGGCTGGAAATGGAATTCAAAGTTGAAGTTTGTTTTCTTAAAACTTGGAAACAATTACACCATGATCTTCACACATTATAGAATACTATAAGTGATCATAGAAGTTTGATTTTCACACTTTTTTGGGTGTATTTTCATTTTTTTCATATTTTAGGACATTTTCCTTATCCCCCACCTTCTTAAATTTCAACATAATTTGTCTTGGGAAGTGTAACATAATGTTTAAGGGCTCAGGTTGCGGATCCTGTGACCCCGAGTTTAACATATTCATGACAGGGCTGTAATTTGTATATCTTGCTGCTGGGCAGCTTGAGCCATTGGTGGTACATGCATGACTGTACCCCCACTTGTACCACCAGTAGTACAAGCCACCTGATGGGACAGTCATGGTTCAAGCCAGTGGTACCTGCATGGGTACTAGTGTGGGTATGTGATTAACCCACTTGGCTTCCCTGTTCCCAGTAGTAAAATGAGAGGGTAACAGTAGCTAACTCTTAGATTTCATGGGAGCATTAATAAGTCACTACATGACAAGTGGGCATGGAATAGAGTAGATTTTCTTTCATTTTTAGCTATCAGTACCATTATTGCAATTATTGTAATGGTCCCCTTAAACTTAGGGCCGTGTGGTTTTCATTTCTAATGTGTGAGCTTGAATTAGCCTTTGTTTTCTTCATCTGCTTTTCCTGTCATCCCTGTTCTCTTTCTCTGTGACTTTTGAAGTGTCCCCTCTATCACTTCAATCTTTCCTCATCTTTTTCTTCACATTTTGTTTTACTTGCAGAAGATACCTTCAAACCGAACATCCGGACTTAATTTAAAGTTTTCATTTTGGCAATAATTTCAAGAACTTTTCCTTATTCTCTGATAGTCTCATTGCCATAGTATTCCTTGTTTGCTCCATGGAAAAATGCAGTCTGGAGTCTCTATTTTGTTTACATGTTGTTTTCTGCTCCTAAACTCTCTGTTTCCTCCAGGGCCATATTTCTTTGTTTTGTATTGCTTATGTCTCTTTCACGTTTCAGGCTTCCTTCAATGTCAGGAAATCCTTGGCAGTCTGTTTATACTCAAGAACAAGCTGATGGAAAGGAGGACAAGGAACTATATACATGTGGGTGTCAGGCTTTGCTTGATGGTGAACAGGTGGAATGAAACATTATGCTCAAGTCGCCTCAAATGCAAGAATTTTTACATTTTTGCTGCAGGGTACCAACATCCGTATCAGATGCCTTTATTCTCTTCAAAGAATTCATTTCATCTCTTTGACAAAGACCTTTATTTTTTCTTTATTTGTTTATTTGATTGGATAGCATTTTGGCTTTGATTTTTCAATGTGCTCAAACAAGGATTGAGTGTGGGGTAGTCTGTCATTGGGAGCAAGGTGGGAGCTAAAGTTTCTACACACAACCTCAATCAATCTTCCCGTGTAGGTGCATGACACACCTTCTTTCTGAGAATCTGATATTGCCCAGTCCTGAGTCTTTCTGGAGTTCCATGGAGCACAGGAATTCTTGGCTTTCATGAAGCTCCTCCTGCTTCTCCTCCCACTCCTGCCACATCTGCTTGGGCATACTTTGTCAGCCATTGGAAATCTGTTGGAATCCCTAAGCTGCTGGCAGCTTGCGATTGTGAATTTCTCATCTTATTACCATACCATTTTAATGAGGAGGGCAGGAAGATAAATACATATTGGTCCACACTCTTAATCAAATACCATGGTTTTTTAAAAGTCTAAACTTCTAGATTAGTGGCGGTGAACCTACCACATGCATGCTGCAGCAGGTTGTTTGTATTACTGAAAGCTCTTGAAGGTTCACCATCACTGGTCTATATTATAACATGGGACAGAACTGTGTTGTATTACAAGATGCACATTGTTACATGATTTTAAATTTGGAGCCACAGATGGATTCAGTGGAGAGAAACTGATCTCTCTAATGATTAAAGTAGTATATCTTGAAAACTCCTGGCCTAAACATTTCTTTGAGAATTCAGAAAATGGGGAGACCAACAGCAATAGAATTCGTAACAGCCACAACATAGCATTTTATATTTTTCTGGCATTATATAGTTTCTCAAAGCACTTTTTTAACAAGTGTCATAGCATCTTAAAGACACTATGCTTCTAGTCAGCGTTGTTATCTCCATTTTTCAGCTAAGGATAAAGAAGTTTCCAGAGACTAAGGACTTGCCGAAAGTTACACAACACACCTTGTTGACTGTTGCTCTCATGTGATGCCTACCATCTGTCACATCTGCTATGCCACTTCGCTGCGGGTAAATGATTTCCATAGAATTAACTGCCATGAATGGCTTAGAGTAAGGCTGGTGCCAAACAGCTCGTGTAACTTTGCACCACCTGAAATCTTCTCTTCAAGCTCAGGGTCTGAGGGGCAATTGATACCCCGTCATGGTAGAAGATTTCCAGAAACAATAAGTTGTCACTGTGTGAACCAAACCAAAACCCTTTCACTTGGCCTGTAACAGAGAACCATATGCCCTTGGGACCTCCAGCTCCATTGTGCCACCAAAATCAAGACTTCAAAGCTATGGTTTTAAGGTTTCCTTTGAATTATCACCTGAGAAACCGTTCTTACATGTTATATGTGACATGAGAAGCATGTCCATTTGTATGTTAATAGACCTGGGCCTGTGAAAAGATGATATCAAGTATCAGCATGAATCCATGTCTGGAGAGAGATAATTCAACATTCCCATTGCCAGTTCTCAAATCCAACAACAGGCTTTTGACCTCACTTGGAGATAAGCAAAGAGATAGTGTCAAATGTAGACATGCTTATGCTCTTTCCAATACCAACTGCATTAGCCCTACTTTTATTTTTAGAATAACCATGAAATAATTGTAATCTAATTACATAACTAGATTTCCATGTGAGATTTTTTTAAATACAGAAAATAAGAAAATAAATCACAGGTAATGACATCCGGTAGGGATCAACCCTGCTAATCTGCATGTGTGTGCTCTCAATTATAAATGTGTACATGATTTTATTACAAAATGATGTGCGCACCATGAACTTCCATTCATTTTGACTACATATTGAGGTCACACTAATCACACATGATTTTTATTCCCCCATGACATACAGTCTTTTTCTAAAACATCATTTTTAGTGGCAACATAGGATTTCATCTTCCTTTACAAATTCTGTTTTCTGATTATAGAGTAAAAAAAAGGCAAAGAAAGGAATGTGGGTGATCTAGGTAACATAATTTTATCAGTCACAATATTACTCTGAAAAAACCACTAACCTGGTTTTTAGAACTATATTTTTTGAGGACACACTCTATATCATTTAGTGTCCCAGAAAGGCCATTTCTTAGTTATTTTCTCCATTAAAATTCACTTTCTGAAAGTAATAGTGTTTCCTCAGAAGCAATGAAAATGATCAGTTTGGTATTTTCAGGCTGGCCTGTCAGGAATTGACTATAATTCTCATTGAGTGTCTAGCTCTTGTACTAGGCATTCTGGGTACTGATAAAATGAACAGACAGACAGACGGGATCCCCCTTATGCTACTATTCTAGTCTAGGGAACAAATAAACAAAGGGTGATTTCTATGGGCATGTGTTTCCTAACTGTTAGCACCCAGAGAAGATGATCCTATGTATAAATTGTGATCAACAGACAAGGCTTTTGGAAGACTGAGGTGACCTGTCTGGCCTTCAGTCAAAAGCTGAGCGGCTCAATACCACATCACACCTGCAATCCATGCACACCACCCCAGCTCTTCCAGTAGAGCAGTTGGAAGACCCTTCAATGGTAAATTTGATTTGGGGGAGCAAGATGGAATTCTTAATATGATATAAATATAACATGACCACTTAGAAAAGGAAAAAGAATAAACATATTTTAAAATCCCAAGGAAAGACAATATAATTCATTTGTTTGCTGTTTTTGTTTGTTTAAGTTCTTTTACAGTTTTTGTCTTGTGGGTCTTACTCAGCTAGAAGTGAGTCTGAGAGTTCATTCAGGGGTCCTCACTTATTTTATCTTTTCATTCCAGTGGAGGATGCATGCCTGAATTATCTTTGGTAGATGGGTGACTATTTAATTGCTACCATTTTTTTTAAGCTATAGGCTTTAAAAAAAAATTCTGTGAGTTTTTTAGAAGATTGCATTAGATGACAAATAAAAGGTTACATCATTCCCTAGTTACATGTATCAGTGGAAATAATTCCTTGCTGATAAGAGGACTTATCTTTGTGGTTCAGTGGAATCTGAGTGGTTGTGTTGATGTGTCCTTCAAGCACACAAGTGCTGAAATCATTTCCCTCATGAATGGAACCATCTTTCTTTAGTTTGGCAAAACCCCAAGAAAGCATAGGCAGAATTAAATGCTTCCTAAACATAAATCTTTAAAAATACAGTTGTATAGAAGATGAAGTTTTGTCAGGTTATTGTAACAAAATCCAACTGTAGATTATAACAGTTAAAATCTTCACCATAACTAATTATCTATCACTATATAAGAAATTATATCCAAGTGGGATGGCTTAATACAATTACAAATTTTTAAACTCACAGTGTCCATGGGGCAGGAATTCTGGAGGAGTTTCCTTGGCTAGTTTAGGTTCAGCGTCTCTCAGAAAGATGTGGTAATAATGTTGGCTGGTTTGACAGAGCTGAGCGATCTGCTTCCAAGATGGTTCACTGACATGGTGGGCAAGTTTGTGCCTGTGTAGCAGGAGGCCTCAGTTCCTCACCACATGGACCTTTTCACAGAGCTGCTTGAGTCTTCAGGACAAGGCTGACTTCCCATGGTGAGTGATCAAAGGGAGAGCAAGATCAGAGCCACAGTCTTTTTATGACTTAATCCTACAAATGAAATGCTAACAATTCCACAGTATCCTTTAGGTTCCACAGGTCAGCCCTGTTTAGTGTGAGAGAGGACTGTGCAGGTATGTACATACCAGGATGCAAAGAACACTGGGTTCTGTTGTGAATTCTTGCTATCATTGATCACCTTCTGCCCCTCAGGATTTAAGTTCTCTTCCAATGACTCTCCTCTTCCTTCAAATCTCATACTTTTAGTTTCATCTCAAAGTCTGTTATCTTGTCATGTTAATCAGGTTCAGATGCAGTTCCTTAAGTACTGTTTTGTGAGTACACTGGACCCTCAAGTTACAACCAACCTGACACATGAACAATTTGGGTTATGACCAGAATTTTAGTTTTAACTGATGATCAAAGTCTTGAGTTATGACCCAAGGGCCAGCTTCTTGTGCTTCCAGATGGTCTCAGATAGATTTAACCCTTAAAGAGCTCTGAAAGGAGCATGGCATCATCCTTTCCTGTATGGGGTTAGTTGAGAAATCCTGGGTCAATGTCTCTCTAAGGACATTGAGATCTGCCTATGTACAAGAGAGAGACTTTGAAGGCTGTGTAGAGGAGCCTGAACCTTCAGATGACAATTTGAATTACAACCAGCCCTCAGGAATGAATTGTGTTTGTAAGTCAAGGGTCCACTGTACTATTCTCCTCAACCTAAGGATCTGTGACCTACAGAGACAAGTTACCTCACTCCCATACATGCAGTGGTAAGACAAATATAGGATAACTGCTCCAGACACTTATTCATAAAGAGACAATATGCAAGGTGCACAGAAATTACTAGACCATACAAATTCTGAAACACCCCAGGCAAAAATCAACAGTACCTTCATTATTATTCAAGAATCAGGAATAAATTTCTTATAGCTTGAATCCACCCTCTTGGTTATATCTTCTGGATCATTCTCCTTTTTCTATATAAAAGATACCCCATGATCTTAGTTTGATTTTGGCTGGCAAAAGAATAGGGATCCATAGACCTTCCTTCCTTCTATTCCTTTCAGTCCAAGCTGAAAGTGTGTGTGCCAATACAATTCCCTTAAAAACATGGTGAATCTACTGTGAGTGGTATTGGAGTTTACTCCATCAGAAAAAAACAAAACAAAACAAAACAAAAACCTCCAAATCACTTTGAGATGAGCCCCTTTCAATCTTGGTTGTTGCAGAAACAGCTCTGGAACAGTTATATCCTTCTTAGAAGCCCTATTATTATTTGACTAAACTGTTCTTTGAGACACTACCTCACCCATTTCTAAGGTTGTAACAAAGGATTTTATAGCCACACTTTGGGTTTGTAAGAAAGGATTTCATAGCCATACTTTGGTTTTATCTTTAGACTATGTTTTCCAAAGAAGGTTCTGAATTTGCTTTTTGCCTGGGAACCATTTCTTAATTTTAGCCCGGTTTAGCATTTAGAGGGAATTGAATTTCCAAAACCACTAGGTCCTGGCTTTTTCCTTTTAATTGTCTTTTTAAAGTTTATCTATATCCTCTTGCATTTTTTTATTAGTACCAAGAAGAAACTAAGCTGGCTAGGTGTGGTGGTGCACACTTGTAATTCCAGCACTCTGCAAGGCTGAGGCAGGAAGATCAAATATTCGAGCCCAGCCTGGGCAACTTAGAGACTCAACAAGACCCTGTCTCAAAATTTACAAAAAGGGCTGGGATGTAGCTCAGTGTGAAGATCCTGGGTTCAATCCCCAGTAGGAAGAAAGTAAGAAAAAAAAAAAAGGAGGAAAGAAAGAAAAAGATGAAGGAAGGAAGGGAAAAAGAAAGAGAGAAAAGGAAAGGAAAGTGAAGAGAAGAGAAGAGAAGAGAAGAGAAGAGAAGAGAAGAGAAGAGAAACCAGATGGCATCTTTAACATTCTGCCTGCAAATCTCAGTTAGATCATCTAGCTTGTTAGTATATTTTCTACTTTCCACATCACCACAGAAAACAATATTGCTAAATTCCACCATCTATGGCAAGGATCCCCTCTTTTCCACTTTCCAAGAAAAATTTCCTCCAGATTTCTATGACCTCAACGGCAACCTCCTTGAGGGCCAGTAGGATTTGCTAACTGTCTTTTGAAGGAAACTTAGGGTTTCACTGATATTCTCTGAAGTTGTCTAGCTTCTGCTGATAACACGGTGCCGAAGCAGAGCCTGATTTTAGTATTTCTTGTCAAGGCAGCACTATAGTTCTAGTTATGAAAAATCTGTGTCAATTTCTATTACTGCCTAATAAATTACCCCAAATCTAGTGGCTTCCATGGCTTCAAACCACAGCAAGCTTTATTTTCTCATATTCTCTGTGTGTTTTGGACCTCAGGAGTGGCTTAGCCCAGTGGAGTGCCTTAGGGTTGCCCATAGGAATGCAGTCAAATGCCAACCTTGGTGCATTATTCTAAGGGGTTAACAGAAATGAGATTTGCTTCTAAGATGGTGCGTCACATGGCTGGTAAGTTCATGTTAGCTGTTGGTGAAAACTCTCACTTGTTTGCACTGTGACCTCCTTGAGTATCTACATGAGGCACTGGCCAGTGTCACTAAGACTGAGTTATTCAAGAGAGAAAACAAGTCCTTTTTTTTTTTTTAATCTAATCTTAGAAGTGACACTGCCCTGTTTCTGCAATGCCCTAAATGTTTACACAGTCAGCCTTATTCAGTGTAGGAGGAAACTGCCCAAGGCCATAAACCCAGGAGGCAGGACTCATCAAGGGCTGTCTTAGGGTTCAGCTATCTCACTTACCTTTCTAAGTGTTGGTATTGGGTGCAAACTAACAGCTCTCTCAGGCTCACAGGTTAGCAATCACCTCTTAAAAACCCTTAGACCTGTGATGAACCATTTACCAAGAGACAATCACTCTCAACTCATCTTAGCTGGTTTTTATTTAAATCTTTTTGATCTGTAAATTTCTAATTAACGTGTATTCAGACATAAATAATCATAAACGAAATGTTGGTAGAAATACGGAAGTTAAAGGTAGCTCTGAAGAGGTCTCCTATGAAAATGAGGGCATGTTGTCGGACAATGGAGAAAAGCCATCCTTACTATAAAACAGCGAAGGCTGCGTGGCCGAATTATGTTTGTATTCTGGTGCTTTGTGGAAGGGAGAAGTTGCAAGTGATAGAACTGAATATTTACAAAAGGACATTTGTAAGTGAAGTGTTGAAGGAGTGGCTTGGTTCCTCCGAGCTGCTTGTAGAAATTCAAGGAGAGAGAAATAAAAATGCAAATGTAATCCAAGAACCAGAACTTAAGATTTAAAAATTTCCCAGTCTGTCTATATTACAAGGTGGGGAAGGAAAGGAGAGAGAGAGTAGGGAAGGGGACCCTAAAGGTGTGGGGGGCCAACTGTGTGGTAAGATTAGCGTGACTGGGAGCCGTGGACTTCATCAGCCCTCTCACAATAAGCCTGGAACAGAGATGGGACTATTCCAGCAGAAACGCTGCTAGCTGGGTTAAGGGGAACAGGAAGAGGGGGACAGAACGAAGGAAGGAGCTTTTCCTTCAAGAACAGAGACGAGGACCTTGATGGCGCCTCGGGTATCACAAGAGCCACCACCCAGGTTTCACCAGGGCAGGTGACACCCAAAAGAAGCTGTAGGGGTGGGGTGGCCCAGGGCTGAGGGTGCAGGGTGGCCAAGCAGAGTCCTGGGGACACACAGCCCATCAGTCAGAGTCATGACATGGATGGAGCCACCGCTGAGAGTCACAGTGTGGACACTGAGCTGTGAGGTGACACCGCCTCCCAGAAGGTTTGGGAGGCAGAGCACGGAGCTGAAGAGAACTATTCTCCAGCCTCCGATTCCAAGGTGTCTGTCTTGCTGGGCTTTGGCCTTGTTTGGAAGCTGTCACCCTCCTTCTTCCCCACTTCTCCCTCCTGCAATGAGATGCTTGTCCTGGGCCCTTCCCCCATTCCATTTTGGAAACTAAACTTGTTTAGTTTAGCTGAGAGCAGTTTTGCCTCAGAATTGAGTCTCACCTACCTCTAACCTAGACAATGGTTAAATGGAGCTTTGGCCTTTAGAGTTGATGCTGAAACAGGCTAAGACTGCTGGGGTTGGGATGGACAAAATGAATATATTTTTGCATATATGAGGAAATGAATTTTGGGGGGCTCAGAGGCAAAGTGATAGACTAAATCTTTGTGTCTCCCTTAAATTCCTATGTTGAGACCCTAGCCCTTAATGGAATGGTATTAAGAGGTGGAGCTTAGAGGTGTAAGTCGGTCATGCTACGATCACTGCCCTTATAAGAAGAGAAGGAGACAGCCTGCTTCCTCTCTCTCTGTCCATCCACATTAGAAGTCACAGTGAGGAGAAGCCCACTTACAAGGCAGGAACCAAGTCAGCTGGCATCATCATTTTGGATTTTTAGCCTCCAGAAAGGTGACATGTAAATTTCTGTTCCGTGGCCACCCAGTCTCTGACATTTTTGTTACAGCAGCTTGAGCTGATTATTGCAATGTCTACGGTGCTTGTCCTTGAGTTTTCTTTTTCACTTACTATTAACTCCACCTAAGGAAGATGGGTATTTAAGTCTTGTATAATCCTCCTCCCCCACATACACACCATGCACAGTTTGGGTTAGTCTGCTATTTAGCGTTTACATTATGAGCATGGAAATGCAAACTGTGGGCAGCAGTCATGTACTACACTTGGCTCCTGTTCCCTTCCGGCGTTCATTTCTATATAGTACCTTGGAGTTAATCTTTGTATTCTTTGTTTGTTTAGTTTTCTATGAAGCTTGCAATAATTCACCTCCAAACTCTTCCCCTTATTTAAGTCCTCCCTTAATAATCTTCAACACAGTAGGCATTTGATCAACAACTTACAAGCTCACTGTAATTTCCTGGGAGACCCAGAGCCTGAGCCAGCCAGCCAGGCTGCTGCCCTGACATTCATCACACTTATGCCCATCACAAACTTCAGAAGACAATAACTTTAACTCTCTCTCTTTCTCCTTTCTTTTTTATCTGATATTGGGGATTGAACCCAGGGCCTTTGCACTGAGCTACATCCCCAGCCTTTTTAAATTTTTGTCATTTTGGGATAGGGTCTCCCTAAGTCACTAACTTGCCCAGGCTGGGCTACATCTTGCAATTCTCCTGCCTCAGCCTCCCACAGTGCTGGGATCATGAGCCTATGCCACATGTCCGGCTTATGTGCTGTTTCATACTGTGAGGTTTAGGAACAATTTATTATGCAATTGTAGGTAATTGATACAGGGAATGTTCTTTCTTTTTCTCCCTGATGGTGTGTAGGATCACCCTTTTGTTGCTAAGGTTTGAAATTTCATGATAATATCTACTCTGTGGATATTAGAGGGAAACTTTAAGTTTTCATCTGCCTGTAAATCTGTTTCCTCTACTTCTTTCTTCCCTCCCTCTCTCTGTTTTTATCTCCCCCTCCTCTCTTCCTTTTTCCTTCCCCCTCCCTCCCTGCCCTTCTTCTCCCCTGCCCTCCTCTTCTCTTCCTTTTCCTCCCCTTCTCTTGTCCCCTCCCTCTGTTCTTGTGGATATATGCTTTTTCTGTCTTGTTTTTCTTAAAACATTTACTATCATTTTAGCTGGATTTAAGGAAAGTGGAGTTAGTTATGTGGTCAACCCTTTGCCTCTAACTGAGCATCTGAAATAAACTTATTAAAGAAGTGTTTCAAAAGCAGTGAAAATCAGACAGTTTCACACTCAACTTTGGATTTCTCGGCACCAAGGGAAGGGAGCAAGCGTGTGAGCATCCATAACGGTAGGTGGTGAAAACTGCTCTGTGTGAGACTCAGGCTGCCTTTCATGTGCACGTGGGGCTGCCTCAGATTCTGTGTCCTCTGTACTCTGCTTTGTTTTTCCTGTACTGCCAAATTTATAGAAGTCTTATAGTAGAAATTAAAAATAAATTAGTAGCCTGTGACCACAGGAGGTGCTCATGCTGCCTGTCACATAGTTGGATGGCTAAGCTCAGTCAGCTTTGACTGTCTGCATCCAGCTCTTCTCCTAGATAGCCCACCAGGACAACTCGACCGCATCCAGCTGTAACGTCTGTGTTTTCCTTCCTAAAAACATATCTATAATTTTCCAGTTTGCTTCAAGGACTTTAGGCCCAGAACAGACTGGCCCAGTCAAGGACACATGTAACTCTACCTGCTCTGCTCAAACCCCCTCCCCTCCTTCCCAGAATGTTCCTGCCTTATGATAAACAATTCCTTTTAAGTAAACCTGCTTAAAACAAGCCTGCCTGACAACAAATGATTAATTCATGTAACCAATCATATAATAATCTGCTATCAGCTTTGTGCTTCCTGCTTGCAAAATGTATTTAAACTGAACTCTAAGCAGACTTTGGGCTGGCGATTTGGACTTGGTTCCCACCAGCCCGCTAGTGTAATAAAAGTTGCCTTCCAACTCCTTGGTGCAAAGGGTCTTCCATCCAGTTTGGTATTAGATTTCTGTGACGTTCCCTTTTTCTTTTTTGTTGGTGGGGAAAGGGACACTGGGCATCGAATCATGGAAGCTAAGCATGTGCTGTAGTACCGAGATGCATCCCCAGGTCCCTTCTGCTTCTAATTCATGAAACTCGTTGTACTTGGAAGATTGTTGACTGACTGCTTCTCCTTACACTGTAAGCTCCACGAGGGCAGGAGCTGTCCATGTCTTCACTGCATCCATTGCTACGTAATTGGGAACTTCAGAAATAACAGCCATGGCAGTTATGGTCATTGTCCTGGTAGTTGTAGTAGCAGCAGCAGTGATAAAACACAGCCAAGTCCTCTGAGGGCTCGCCACAGACTCAGCACTGCCATCCACATTGTATGCAAACTCGGAGTGCACACCTGCTCCTCCCCTCAGCCCTTCAAGTGTGGGTACCATTATTGCCTCCATTTCACAAAGGAGGAAACTGAGGCTCAGAGAGACTTGCTGACCTGTCCAACTTTGAGACTCCAAAGCCTGACCTCTAGTAACCATGTCACTGCATTTGTTGACTACATAACTAAAGGTAGAATCTTTCAAACAAAAGAGATGTATCTGGGAAAAAAATATAGCTCCAAGGTAACTGGTTTCCTTTCCTCTTTCATAAATTTATAAGCCAAAAATAGACCTTATTTAAGATTCAGAGTGTTTCTTGCTGAACTTTAGAATACAGATAAAGATGCAGTAAAACAAAATGATTTTAAAATATTAACAGTCCCGAGGTAATTAAATGGCATAGGTAGCAATTAAAATTGAGAACAAGATTTCCTTTGTAAACCTTTCTGCTAGCCAATAATTAATGACAACTCCTAGGACTTAAATAAAATTGTGCAGAATCTCCCAATTCCTCCCTTTGTTCGTTTAAGGGCGAGGGGTCCAAGAATCGCCCCTTCTGTAGGGCAGTACAAAATGCCATCCAATGTTGTGTTTTGTTTTTTTTTTCTAAAATGATAGCAAAAATTATTTTGAAAATAGCCACTCCTCACCCACACCAAATCCTGCTCTTCATAAAAGCAATTAGTATGACCGCTAGACTTCAGAGCTCTGGTGGGTGAGATTGATTCTTTCACACCTTGACATCTGTGAAGAACTTTGCTCAGGTCTCCCTCAGCACCCAGTGGAAACTTGGTATTTGTTGATTAGATGGTTCATGGCTAGGTTGATCCCTGCTTGGGCTCTGACCCTCGAGGCTGCTCCCTTAAAATAATGTGATTTGTGAGCCAGGTGCAGTGGTACACAACTATGATCTCAGTACTCCGGAGGCTGAGGCAGGAAGATAACAAGTTCAAGTCAGCCTAGGCAACTTAGAAAGATCTCATCTCAAAAGAAAGGGCTGGGGATGTAGCTCAGTGCTCCCTGGGTTTAATCACTAATATGGGGAGGGGGGCATTTGTAAAAGGAAGAAAGTATGTCTGAAAGCACATGATGCTGAAATCCAGGCCACGAGTCTGGTATCAATAGTGGCAGGTTTTTCTCTGCCACTGCCTTTCTCTCCGGGGGCCATAAGTTCCCTTAAAACCAAGCAGAGGGGCTCGTAGCCGGGAACATTTTGCCTCTAAGCATATTTCTTTTAATTTGGGGGGAGTAGCTCAGGCTGAAATAAAATATGGACAGAAAAAGCTGGGATCCTTTCTCTGTGGTGTTGGTCTTTTTATGAGATGGTTCAGGAGAAGCATTATTATGTTAAATTACAGCAAAAGAATCATCATTTTTCCTCTTTTCCATTTTCTGTCTTGAAGACATCTGTGCAGTTTTTAATTTGTCAGAGGACAAATAGGACTGGAATTGTGTGACATGTACACAGCTAATTTTAAGTATTCCTGTCAGTGTTGGAATAGATCACAGTTTTAAAACTTTCCCCCCACTTTGGGCAACTTATTTGTTAAATTTCTCCTTGGCACTGAGGCCAGGGCCAATTTCCCAGGGATGCTGGGAGGTCTGTGTTTCTCAGTGGACCCTGTCCATTTGCCATACCACACGAGGTCACATGTGGGCAGCAAGCAGGCCAGTCCTTCCCACCACAGAGACCTGGGTCTAGCTCATTCTGCCCCAGCCCCAAGTCTCCGGTAGGTTACGTTAGAATCACAGGACCTAATTACCATGCAGCTCACTCCTCCAGCCTGGCCTCCTCACCTCTGCAGGCAGTGCTGGCAGTGAGCCTCCTGTCCTGGCATGCCCAGATCTCTGGGACTTTCTAAATCTCATCTGCATGCAGATTGTGTCCTTGGGCTCCACAAGGCTGCAGCTGGCTTGCATACTAAAACTGCAGCCTGTTAACATGGGGTGTGGAAGGTTGCTGCCTCCCAAAGCAAGGGAAGCCCCTCTCAGTGGCTCCTCCTTGGAGTCTTTCTGAAAAGAGCAGCTTGAAGACTTGGAGCAGTTCTTTTCATTCCTTTCCTTACCCTGGACAAGCACTGATCCTGTGGCACCTGCTTATGGTCTTTGGCTTTGACGGTAGTGGTTGATGGCTTCACATCTTAGGGGCAAACTCTTGGACAGGGTCATGTGCGAACATCAGGCCAAGAGATGGTGCACAGCAGACTGGAGTCCTGGGACCATCACATAAGGGCTTCACAGGTGGCAACTCTTGTCTTGTTTTAGGACACTGAGTACCTTCCACCACATTCTCCCTCAATCCTACAAAGACCACAAAGGGGATCCTGAGTGTTTTAGTTACTTTTCTCTCATTGCTGAGGCAAAATACCCGATGCCCAAAATTAAGGAATGAAAGGTTTACTAGGCTCACAGTTCGTGGAGGTTTCAGTCCATAATCAGCTGGCTCCAAGGCAGGGCAGCATGACACAAGGGTAACAGTTCATGGTGGTGGAAGACAGCAAAAGCAGCAAGAGCCAAAAAGAGAGGAGAGAGGAGCAAGCCTCTTTTCCTCCCTTATACTGCATGCAGGCTACCCGCCCTAGGGGTACTCACACTCATAATCCCAGCGTTGGACTATGAATCAATCACAAACTCTAGAATCCCGTCCCCATGACTGTAGGAGGCTTTAGGGGGACATCTAGACATGAACCACAACACTGAGCATCTCAAATAAGTAAAGATACGAACACGGTGCACCTCCTTCTATGATTTCAAAATGAGGTTGTGTGGTGGATGTGAGCCTTGGGACTGGACGGAACCAGGCTTGAATGCCAGCTCTGCTATGGGTTGCCCGTGTGGCCTTGGGCCAGTCACTGTTCTGTCCTCAGGTACCTCATCTGTGACATACAGGTAGTCAGACCACCTTGAGAGGGTTTTGTAAGGATTAGTGCATTTCACCAGGTGCCCACCAGCCCTGAGATATAGCAAGGCTGCAATAAGCAAAAGCTGCTCTTGTTGCTTTCGTTATGGTGGGAATTTGTGATTTTAGGGGTATTCTTGTAAGTAAGGAAGCATTATAATTATTCACAGCATTCAGTAAATAAATTCTTACCATATTTGTACTGTGACGCAAGTTGACTTTTCAAGCATTCCCAAGCATAGTGTTTACAAGTCTTTGGGTATAATTGATATATTAATTATAAGTATTATCTATTGTTCAAAGCAGGTTCTCTGGTTTTATTCACTTATGTTTGATATATTTCTAGTTTTACATCCTTGGAAATATATTCACTTTTAAACTTTCTTTAATTTAGTATTTCTTTCTTTGTTTCTTTTTTTAAGTGGCTCAGACTGCTCTTTCTTTTCCAGGTACAAGTGAGGCTTTTACCTTTTAGGGACTAAGAAAGTAAAGAATAAATTCAAAACTCTTAATTCTTTGCGAGGGAGTGACAGATCCCAGGCTGCTCTAAGCTGCATGAAATGGCCAAGATGTTCCAGGGTTTGAGGTTAAAATCTTTAGGATTCTCAAACTTTTCCCTTAAGAGATACGTAACAAAGAGGCAAGGGACCTGGAACACTTATAGTCAAGGCCAGGGGACCAAGCAGTAATCTTCTCTGAAATCTTGTTTCGTTTTAAAGTGTCCTGTGAGTTTTGCACTGCATCCATGTTTCATTATGCTTACATAGAGGAAATACCCCCACCCAATGTCTCCAGTCCCTGAAAGGTCCTAGGGGAGAATGTGGGGCCATTTCCACACAGCGTGTGGTGGTCTAATTTGCCAAATGAGGCTAAACACAAGGGTAGAACCTGAGAATGTCTGGAAAATAGAATTTAGAGACATTTGGGAGGGTAAGGGAGTGAAGCAGAGAAAGGCATTGGGGGGAGATGGAGGCTGAAACTGGGCCGTGGGATGGATAAACCAGCTGAAACCTAGAGCCTGCAATCCACCCTCCGGAGGCCCAGCAGGACTGAACTCCACTGAGCCACCGCGTTCAGGGTTCTCCACTCCTTTTTCCTCGATCAGTTGGTTCTGGGGATGAGCTAGGCCCCCACCAGCAGAGAGCGTCTTTCCCAGGACTGCAGTTCTGATAGTCCATCTTCTGTCACCATAAGGGTGACAGGTCCTTGGCTCCACTTCTGCCTCCCTGAGCCAAAGTCCATTTCCTCATTGCAGTCTTTACCTGGACAATGACATTCAAATGAAAATCCATACATTATGTCCAGGCAAGTCTTCTGGCTACACGATCTTGTCATAATCCATTTCTCACAGGTGACATTATTATAATTTATTCCTTTGCAGTTCCCATTAGGGGAAGTGGAGCTGGCCTTGCTAAGCAGGGAGGCTGCACTTGAAGAGAAGTGAAGTCGGGCATGGGTGGCCCACCTGTAATTGCTGCACTCTGGGAGGCTGAGGCAGGAAGAGTGCAAGTTTGAACCCAGCTGGGGCAACTTAGCAAGATCCTGTCTCAAAATAAATAGTGCGCTGGGGATGTAGCTCAGTACAAAGGCCCTGAGTGCATGGGACCTGGGAGGGAAGGACAGAGAATGAAAGCACCTTTTACCTTTCTGCACATTGACACTTGTCAACTCTTAGTTTGCATGAGAGTGCAGAGGGCTCTGCTGCATTGTAGGTGGCCTTTGATGCTAGCTTTGAAAGAGTTGGAAGGATAGGTGGGCAGTGCCCATATGGCATTGTGGATGAGAAATGATTCCATTAGAGGCCACAGGACTGAGTTGCTTGAGAACCAAACTATGGGGCACTTAGATTCATAGACTTAGGGTGGCATCCTTCGATGCGGTAGATGCATCCTATGAGTCCAGCGGGGAGAACGGGCTCACCACGAAGCTCTTCACAGGTGTGCAGTTCTGTGGCTGTGGCCAAATTACTCAGTGTTGAGCCTCATTTCTTCAACTGAAGGAGGGAGCCAATAAGACGCAAGCATGGGCTGCAGACAGATGAATGGTGAAGACACACGAGTACTCAGTGCTTGGCATTCAGCAGGTGCTTAGCACGTGGCAGCTGCCATTAGTAGTGACGGTGGTGCCTCTCCCCACCCCCCATCCCTGCCTACCTCTGAGCAAGGCCTGGAAAACACAAAGCTAAGTAAGTACCATAGCTCATGTGAAGTCTGGAAGCCTTGAGAAATGAAAGGCAAAACCTATCACCAGGACAAAGAACCTTGGCTGTGACATGTGTGCTGATGATCCCTGACCTACAAGGGTTCAGGTTGCTGTGGTTGAAGATTGGGTGCATTCAGCAGAAACCATACTGCAAATGCTGGGTTGTGATCTTTTCCTAGCCTTGTGGTGCTGGACAGGTGTTGCAAGCTGCAGCTCCGAGGTAGCCGCCGGTCATGAAGGGGGACAAACCATCAGTGACCATGTTGTGGATCGTTGATGCATGGTAGATTACATGCAGTCAATTGTTTTTTGACTTGTAATATTTTGACTTATCTTGGGTTTATTGAAATGTAGCCCCATCATAAGTTGAGGAGCATCTTTACGAAGTAGGGTTCTCTTGGTACTGAAGCCACTTTAAGCTAGCCTAAAGAGAAGGGCAGGGCCGGTGAGATAGCTCAGCGGCATAAGTGCCTGCCTGGCAAATGCAAGGTCCTGAGTCCGACCCCTAGGACCCACAAAAAAAAAAAAAAAAAAAAAAAAGAGAAGGGCAGGGAAGGGGAGGCAGCTTGGTCTCAGGATGCATACAAGCCAAGGATAACAGAGTCTGGCTCCGCTCTGCAGTCCCGTCTCTGCTCTGTGTTGTTTACTGAGCCCCTACCATTTCTCTCCTTCTCTTTTTCTCAGTCTCTTCCCTCTCTATTTCACCCCAGTTTTCTTTCCTCTATCTGGACTACACGCTGGAGTATGGCCACGTTGTCACAGAGTTTCCACACAGTATTCCCAGCCACATAACCTCATTCCACCTCCAGCCCCGACTCACCCCACTGGACAATCTTGGTGGGTCCCAATCACCAGGGAGGCAGTGAAGAGGGTGTCATGGTACATGGAGTGAGCAAGGGCCATGAGAATAGGCAGGGGCTGATTTCCAGGATGTCTCCAGTGCTACCTGGGACACTGATCCCTGAGAACTGCCCTCTGTGGCTGCATAGACGATGATGGTCACATCAGAAGTAGGCATGCTGGAGGCTTCAAGGAACTAGGTGGTGACCATAAGTAATAAGCATGATGATGCTGGCTGACTACTATCACTGAATGACTCTGGGCCAGGCCCTGGTCTAAGTATGGCAATAGCATTAATGAATCCAATACGCATTACCATGGGGTGGACGTGCAACAGATGAGAAAAGTGATACTCACAAATGGACACAGAGTTTAAGCTCAGGAGCTCTGACCCTGAAATCCATGCCATGAACTGCACTTCTGAAGCAGGTGATCTCTTCAGTGGGTGGTGGCAGGCTTTACCCTCGAGCTTCATTCTGACCATGGCCTTGACTTTCCAAAGCCATGGCCACAGGTACCCTTCAGTTCATGACTCTGAGCCACATGCCCCTGCTTCGGACTTACTCTGGCTCCTCTGGGCTTTGCAGTTCATCAGCTCTTTTTTTTTTTATGTGGGTACCGGGAGTTGAACTCAAGACTTCGCGCTTGCTGAGCAGTCGCTTATGCCGCTGAGCTATCTCACTGGTCCAGTTCATCAGCTCTTGAACTGTGATGCTCGATGAGGTCCTGATTCAGTCACTGCATTGCTGGGACTGACAGCAACGTGGGCTGCTTTCCCAGTGTGACTGGAAGTTGCTCGTACATTCATCCACTTCGAGAGGATGGTGGTGAATTAGTTGAATCCCTGGTTCTAAGGGTTTGTTTTGTTGCCTATTTTTATACCTGGCCAGCTTTGTAATTTAGGTCTTTTCCATTGGCGCTCAACTGGGTCCTCTCCCCATCTCACCACAAGATGGAACCCAGAGGTTCTCTATGTGCTAGGAAGCACTCAACTGCCCAATCTGAGGGAAACTGTGAGGCACCAATTTTATTTATTTATTTATTTTTGAGAGTGATCTTGAGCTTGTCTCCCAGCTTTTAAAAAAAAATTGCAGTAAAATTCATAACAAAATTTACCATCTCAACATTTGAAAGTGTGCAATTCTGAAGCATTTGGTACATTTATGATGTTGTGTGACCATCATCACTCTACAGTTTCAGAACATTTTTATCACCGCAAAAGGAAACTTTACTCATTAACCAGTTTCTCTCCATTTCCTCCTTGCCCTTGTCCCTGGAATCTACTAACCTGCTTTCTGTTTCTGTGATTTGACTACAATGGAGATTTCTTATAAACAAAATGACAATTTCTTATAAATGGAATCTTTCGTGTCTGGCTTCTTCATTTATCATAATATCCAGTTTCAACCATGTATGAGTATGATAAAAAAATATAGTGAATGTTTAAATTTAAAAACATTTGGGCCGGTGAGATGGCTCAGCGGCATAAGCGCCTGCCTGGCAAGCGCGAGGGCCCGAGTTCGACTCCCGGATCCCACATACGAAAAAGGGGCCGGTGATATCGCTCAGTGGCACGGGCGCCTGCGGGCGCGCGAGGTCCTGAGGTCGACCCCCCGGTACCCACAAAAAAAAAAAAAAAATTTAAAAACATTTATTCTCATAATAGACACATTGCATAAATAGCCCTCAAAATACTCTTCCTCACTTCAAACACTAGTATTCCATTGTTCTTGCCACTTTCTGAAGCAGTTCTGGAAGTGCTCTTTCAAGAGTGTCTTCAGTTGTACTGTCAGTGTCCTGAATTGATTCAAAATGTTTACCTTTCATGGTTGTTTTGACTTTGAAGAACCTGAAGTCCCACAGTGCCAGGTCCAGTACATAAGGTAGATGAGATCACCCTGTAATGTTTTTGCTAGTCTGCCTTTTTGTTGGATAGCACCCCGCGGCAGCATTCACCGTTTTTTAAATTAAACCTCATAAAGACACTCACAAAAAGAGGACTTCCAGAACCACTTCAGAAAGTGGCAAGAATGACGGAACTAGTGTGTTTGAAGTGTGGGGGAGTATTCTGAGAAGGATTAATGGCAGTATGTCTTTTATTGGAATCCTTTATTTAAAATTTAAACATTCAATCTATATTTTGATAACACCTCATAGTAGTATGTATCAGGACTTCACTCCTTTTTTATAGCTGCCTGATATTCCGCCACATGGTTATACTACATTTGTTTATTCATTCATCCTTGGCTGGCCGTTGGGTTGTTTCTACATAAGCTATTATAAGTAGTGCTGCTGTGATTATTCATGTACAAGTATTTGCTCAAACACCTAATTCCAATTCCTTTGCTTACATACCTAGGAGTAAATTCCTGGTCCTCTGGAAATTCTGTGTTTAAATTGTGGTGAAACTGCTGAATGTCTTCCACAGTGGCCGCACCCTTTCATATTCCCACCAACAATGTGTGTGTGGAGGGAGATCTAATTTCTACACCTTCTTTCCTCTAGCATCCACTTTTGACTTGCAGGATGAGTTTTATTATAACAACAGGGGAAAAAATCTGAATTATTTAGGCTTCATTTATTTAATGAGATCCTATTAAAGCAAGAACTGAAAACTTGTGAGCATTTGAATGCAAAATACATCAGCTTTTGAAATACACGACAAGCAAAAGTTGCTTAACACGTGGGGATAAATTTGATCATTAGTTCGTATCTATGGACCATATAAATGACAAGACTATAAAACCCATGAAGCTCCTTGTGGTGAGGCCATGCCCCATGACGTGATTCATCTGGGTTATTTTTCTATAAAAAAGTACTCTAGTCCATCTCAATGACATCTGGATTTCTCGGTGTGAAATGAGGGTTTAGGGTCATATTATTATTATTTCATGTTCTCTACTTCACCTGACCCATAAATACAGAGACAGTATGGTAAACTGTTATTCCTCTTCTGCAAACGTTAAGAGATTTTATGTGTACCTCCTATTTTTGCTAATGACACAAAATGTTAGACGAATCATTTTTTTTTTCTTTCTGCCAACCCATGAATGTGCTGTCCTTATCTACAGCCTAAATAAGTGCCCGTTAATGTACCCTGGAATCCAAATGAACACTCCATATAAATAAGCCTGCTCTAGAAATACGTGTTTCTGCAAATTTGCAGACCAAAATAACAGGAAATAAATCGAACAGCATTTTACATTCAGAACAACCAACCAAATAAACTGGTTTTTATGACTCAATTTCCTCAACTCAGGTAGGGGAGAAAGTATATCCATGGCTCTGCATTCTGTAATCCATCGTACATTTTCAGAACAACACTGTTTGGTTGAGATTTTTGTAGGGCAAATGGAGAAGACTGTTCATGCTGCCTGATTCTAGGACAACAAGGAGGGGTTGGGACAAAGTTGGAAGGGTTGGCTTTTTCCTTCATGCCTCACTTATTCTTTATTTTTTCTTTTGGACATTTATCCAAGCATTTTATATGTGCTGTGCTTAAAGCTGGGGATATGGTGATGAGTGACAAAAACACAGTTACTGCCCTCGGGATTTGACACTTGCAAATGTGTTTCATGAGAGTGTTACAATTACTTACTATAGTTGTTACTGCTGCATAACAAACAACCTCGGAACCAAGTAGTGAAAGCCAGGTGTGGTGGAACATGTTTATAATCCCAGCACTCTAGCAGGCTGTGGTAAAAGAATCATAAGTTGGACCCCAGCCTGGGCAATTTAGTGTTTTAGCCAGAACCTGTCTCAAAAAAAAAAAAGGAAAGAGAGGGAGGGAGGAAGAGAGGGAGGCAGGGCGGGCTGGGAATGTAGCTCAGTCTGGAGGTCTTTGGTTCAATCCCCAGCACACAAATAGAACAACACTAAACATAAGTGGTGCAAATCAATGTCATTATGCTCCTGGTTTTGTGGGTCAGGAACTGGGCGTGGTATGGAGGGGCAGCTCACTCCTGCTCTGCTGGGGCTGGGCCTCGTCTGGGATGACGTGGATGGTGGACGGCTGGGGCTGTGTGTATGGGCCTCAGTTATGGTGGATGGCTGAGGCTCTTGGCTGTTCTCCACCATGTATCTTCTGGGATTGGGACATATGTTCCAGGTGGCTTTCTTCATTAGCACATCGGGCACCTGGGGGTGGATGGGTGGAACAGCCAAAGCTGCTGGCCATCTCTCTCCATGACATCCATGCATGAAGGCTTCCTCCGAGCACAGTGGTCTCTGGTTCCTTAGGTGCCTCGCATGACAGCTAGCTTCACGCAGAGCGAGTGTTCTGAGAGTCGTGGGCAGAAGGCACAGGTCTCCTATGACCTAGGACTAGGAACCCCAGCCTCAGAGGGAGGGGAATTAGAGTCCAATTCTCAATAGAAGGAGTAGCAAAAAATTTAAGGTAATCTT
Source organism: Erethizon dorsatum (assembly GCA_028451465.1). Lineage (NCBI taxonomy): Eukaryota > Metazoa > Chordata > Mammalia > Rodentia > Erethizontidae > Erethizon > Erethizon dorsatum. Next base: position 125,074,750 of record CM051827.1, on the reverse strand, counting down.
TAATCGACCACAGAGGGAAGCAGACAGTCAAGACATAATTATACAGATAATGATTGCAATAATAAAAAAAAAAGCACAGGCACCCTGGGCTAAAGAGAGAGGAAAATTACCGCCCTGCTTTACTGAGAAACGTGCAGCAGAATCCAGTGCTGTACCAGTGTGGCCAAGAATCTCTCTGCCTGTGTCTTATGTCCACTTGTCTGTCACTCCTTTGGTTTTATTCTTAGGCAGGGGCTACTCAAGTGATGACCACCAGCTGCTCCAATTTTTACCGAACCTGCCTGAAAAAGAGAGGCTCTCTCTGGTTCTTGATGGTTCCACGGAGGGTCCTGGGACTCAATCTGCTTGGCAGCGTCGGGGTCGTGTGCCCTCTCCCAAGTCACCCACCCTTAGCAGAGCTGCGAGGGTTGGATGTGCCAGGCGAGGACTGTGCCCACCGCTGGGACCTTGGACAAACTGCAAGTGTGGGGGTTGTTTTCACAAAAGGAAAAGAGATCCTTTGTTAGAAGAAGAGAGAGGTAGATGTGAACCAGGCAAAAACACTATGGACTCATAACACAACCTATTACAGGGCACCTGCCTTGAGGATTAGGCGCACACACAGCAAGAAGCAGGGATGGACACGCCTCCCCGCTGTCATTACTTCCACGTATTCACTTGTCATCTATTCGGTTTCCCTTGTGTATGAAGCACCGGACTAGTGATTACTGAGAGCACAGAATGTATCGACTAGTGGTCAATGTAGGAGGTCCCAGGGATTGGAGGGCTGGTCACAAGGTGGCAGTGGCACACGCAAGCTTTTTGTGGTGACAGTTTGACAGGCTGCCCTATGAAAGTCTCCCTTGCAGTGGGAGACTCTCCAGAGGTGCAGGGGTTGGTACTACGAAGAGGAAGAGGGTAAGGCGTCTCCAGAGAAGGGTGCTGGAGGGCGGACTTCTGTGTCTAGGTGATGTCGCTCAGCAGCACGATGGGGACACTCCTGGTCAGAGGACCTGCAGGGCTGCAGTGGCTTCAGGTCATTATGGCTTCTTTTATCTATGTCAAGCGGATGTCAGGGACAGCTGTGTAGGTTATGCAAAGCAGACCAACTCTAGATGGCTAAAAAATAAGCTTAATTGAGTTATATTTAAGGCCTTTGGATGTATACAAATTTGAGTTTGGCACCAGGAGTCTTTCAAGCTAACAGGTCTTGGCCCACAGGCAAGAAATAAACAACCTAGCGGCCAATACATAGAAGCCACCTTTGGCTCCTTTGTGTAACAAGGACTTCCTAATTAACCTCACTTACAAATATAACAATTAGTTAATATCAGCACATTGAATTATTACCACAGTAGCTAACATTTTTCACATATTTTCTATGTGGCAGGTACTATGTCATGTGCTTCATTCAAACTGTCTTATTTACACTTCAAGGAAGCTCCAAGAGGCACACGTTATTATTACTGCTATGATTTTATTATTATCATCTTCATTTACAGATGGGAAAATGGAGGGTTTGAGGCTACACAGCTAGTGGGAGGGGCAGATAGGATGGAGACCCAGGCGGACTCCACAGAGTCCCTTCTCTCAAATTCACTGCCACCCCACCTCCCAGTGGACAGGCAATCTCTACTGACCTCAGCTTGCTCATCGGTAAAGTTTGAGGGAATCACCAAGTGACACCTCTCATTCCATCTGACACTCCTAGGATTGCTCGTGTGGTTGGTTCCCCAGGTCGAAATATTCCAGTGCAGCCTCCTCAGCAGTGGCTATGTTTTAAGGAAAGTGGGAAAAATGGAGAGGGAGGCCAGTGTGGGACCAGATGGGCAGTTGGGTTGGCCCGAAGGAGAGCAGAGGAGGATCAGGTGGTTTGCAGGCTGGAGGTGGTTCCCCCATCCCCCACACTTCCATGTCATCTTTGTTTTGGGGTCCAGGAAGTTGTCACGGCAGAGGGGAAAGAATGTCAGGGGAACCATGTGATGGCTCTTACAGATTCTGCTTGGATATTTAATTAGCCAAAGCAAGTCACATGTCACAGCCTGACATTAATGAAAACAGGAAGTATGTTTCTTCCACAAGGAGGGACACTAAGGGGGACTCTTTCAGGGTAGGTTGAGAGAAGGGCAGATTTTGAACCGATAATTAAACTTACCACAGATGGATTCATAAACAGGTAATTACAATGCAGTGTGGTAGGTTCTCTGGAAGAATTCTCTAAGCACTGGAAGTGGCTTAACTCTTTCAGCTTTTCTTTTGGAACAAAGTGAATTTTAGAACAGGTGTTGGTGACCCAGCCTCAGTTTCCAGAACAAGGACAAATAGAGTTGTAGCAGATGCATTTTGAGATCTGAAACTCGGAGGAAAAGCACTGACAATAATTCTTCCCTCCTGAGAACTGACTGAGGGAGTTTTGTTGGTACATCAGGGTCTGCGTATCTATGTGCAAAGGCTTGGGAACTGGGGTAGCAGATGACTCGGGGGCAATGCTGTTCTTGAGGCCATCATGTGCATGTCCTGGGAGATAGGGCAGGAGAAGTCACTCAGTCATTTCTGGCTAAAACTGGGGAGAATATCGCATAGATTCCATTTGTTTCCCTTCCTTTTCTTTCCCCCTCTTCTTTGGACTCCAGGAGGCTTAGGTGTTACCAGTTCTGGGATGCATCCCTGTCTACAGGCCTCCCTCTGTCCAGTTCAACTGAGATAAGCTTCAACTCCAGTGATGCTGAAGAACTCTAAAGGTGGAGGATGAGGAAGGTGGGCAGTGAAACTACCTCTGTTCTTTTCTGACTTCAAGTGCCATGGAGCTGTCACTTCCGGCCCCAAATCAGCTGACCCATATTGGCATGTGCACAGAAAGACCCTTCTACTCAGCTGCCCAGGGCAGGGTATGGTATAGCAGGACACTTCTGCTTTCAGGCTTCAAGTCCTTCTAGGTGTTTCTATCCATCTCTGTTGGAGAACAGGAATTTGGGCAAGGCAGGCCCCAGGCCCCATACTTTCTGCTTCATCCTTCTCGGTTTTAGTGAAGCTGCTCTCCCAAGGATGTCAGATCTCCCTGTGCGGTGAGGGGTGGCTGTGAAGTCATATCCTGTGTTCTTCCCACTCTATAGCCTGTGCTTACAACTCTACGCTCAGTCCTCCAAGGGTGATTCTCTATGATTCAAAACCATTTTGTACTTATTTATTTGCTGATTGCTTTTCATTATTTTTAGGGTTTACTTAAGAATTTAAATATGCATCTTTAACTTAACACATTCTGCCTGCAAAAAATATTATACCATTTTATGTATGTTTGATCTTTATAATATACTTCCATTCATCCCCCTTATTCTTTGTGCTAGTATTGTAATACATTTTAGCTCTATGTGTGTGATCAACCCCAGAAGACGTCATCCTTGTTTTTTGTTTTAAATATCAATTAGATTTTAACTAAATTAAAAGATGAGAAAGTATATTTATGTTATTTATGTATTTTCCTTTGCAAATATTTTTTCTTTCTTTTCATAAATAGAAATTTCCACCTCACGCTGTTTTCCTTCTACCTAGAGAAATACTTTTATCATTTCTTTCAGTGTGAGTCTGCTAGTGGTAAGTTCTGTTAGCTTTTCTTTATCTAAAAATGTTTCTCTTTCATCTTTTTGTTAAAAAGATGTTATTAGTGAGTGTAGATTTCTTAAGTTGGCAAGTCTTTTTTTTTTCCACTTTTAGTCAAGTCACTTCTTTTAACTTCTTATTTGCATATATTCCAATGAGTCTTTCCAAGTAAAGTCTGCCATCATTCTTTGTTTTTCTGAATGGAACATGCCTTTTTATTTTGGCTGATTTTACGATTTCCTTTTTAGTGTGTGTGCCTATGCAAGTGTGTTTGCTAATTTAATTATATTTTGGTATCATCTTCTTTGTGTTTATGCTGTTTAGGGCTTACTGGGATTCTTCGGTTTATAGTTCTACCAAATTTGGAAAAAATTTTGGTATGATCTCTTCAACTATTGTTTCTGTTTCCCCTCTCTATGCCAGACCCCAGGTGCATATATGTTAGGCAGCTTTGTAGCCCCGTGTTGTCACCAAGATACCGTCCATTCGTGTGGATAATTTTGTTGCTATGACTCCAAATTCAATGACTTTTCTCTTCTGCTTTGTCAAATATGACATTGATCTCACCCAGTGAAAATTTCATTTCGTACCTTGCATTTTTAGCCCTAGAATTTCCATTTGGTTCTTATTTAAGCATGCTATTTTTCTCCTCTACAACCATGTTTTAGTTTACAACCTGAAACATGGAAAACACATTTCCAATAGCTGTCTTAGTAGCCATGCTTGCTAATAATGTCACTTCTGGGTCTGTTTCTATACACTGATTTTCCTCTCGGTTATGAGTTTCTATATACTGATTTTTATATGAGTCACATTATCTTGCTTTTTCATAAGTCAGGTAATTTCTTATTGAATATTACACATTATGAACTTTACATTTTTGGTCACTAAATCTTTCTGCCAAAAATATACCGTTTCTTTTTTCTGGCAAGTATTTTAGCTGCTTGGAGACTCTCTAAATCCGTTCAAGGCTTACTTTTAAGCTTGTTTTTTGGGGTGGGGTGGCCCAATCCTAGCTTTGATTCTAGGAATCATTCGGCCTCATTTCTAATGCCAGGCACTTCTGATGTAGCTATTGAATGTGCTCTGATTTCCAACAAAGTCTCTACTCTCAGGCTGGTGATCCTGCTAGCAATGGTGGCCCCAGGTGATCCCTTAGAATTTCGGCTTGTAGCTCCCCAGTAACTGTTCTTTCCTGAAACTTTTCTTGCCTGTTCATGCAGGTAGTTTTATTCTACCTATAGGCAGGACTGATGTTCAGCCAACAACTCAAAGAACTCCTGTAGAGATTTCTGGAGTTTGCTGTGTAACTTAGTGTCCAGTACTCTGCCCTGCAAATCTGCCTCTTAGCCTTCCCAATCTCCATCTTGCAGTGAGACACAGTGCAATTCCTGGGCTCTCTTTGGCTTCCTCTTCTTTGTGCTGAAGTCTGGAAATTTTCTCCCCACAGCATATGTGGAGATGACGGGACTAAGCTTGTGTTTTTCCCTTTCTCAAGGAGCACCGACTATTGCTATCTGTTTTTTGATGTCTAAAATATAGTTGTTTCTAAAGGAGTGTCCAGTTTTCTAGTTATTCATAGCAGGCAGGTAAGCTGGGCCTTCTTCCTGCCTTTGGTCAGAAGCAGGAGTTTTCTAAGCCACTGTTTCATATGCCAATTTGGTGATTTCCTTCCCCATTAGAATTGTGGCTAACGTGGTAGCTTTACTGAGAACCCCTAGGCCTTTCCTTTGTTTGTTTGTTTGTTTGTTTAAAAGCATAGATTTAGCTGGGATGTGGTGATGCATGCTTGTGATCCCAGCAATCTGAAAGGCTGAGGCAGGATATTAACAATTCATTAGAGCTTAGCGTGGGAAACTTAGCAATTTAGTGAAGACTCTGTCTGAAATTAAAAAATAAAAAGGGCTGGGAAGGTAGCTCAGGTGAAGGTCCTGGGATCAATCCCCAGTCCTGGGAAACAAAAACAAAAACAAAACAAAAAATCAGCATGAAAATTATAGAAATTCTAAGGAAAGGGATTTTAATTCATTGAAATATAAGATAAACAATTCTTTAATCTTTATTTAGTGCTGTCTACTTCTAGATACTATTGGAAATATAACAAGAATTAGAGAACTTCTGTTCTTATTAAATGCTTGGGAGAGAAAGTAGAGAGACAACAAGTGTAACAAATGAGATACAATCTTAAAATCTATAATGTCAGATGGTAAGTGTGGTGGGAATTATGAAGATATAATGATTCTCCCAGCCCACATGTGGCACTGATTGGAAAACATGGTTGCTGTCCCTTTATAAACTTTAATGACAGAGGCCATCTGCTTAGAGGTAAAACAGCCAACTATATTACCATCAATATAAATCTTGTCTGGGACCATCCCCTATGCCCTGTTAATCTCTCTAGTTTATGAACACTTAACCACAACGTCACATTCCTGTACCTATTTGTTAACTTGTTCCTTTTCTGTTTCCCTAACAACATTGGATGCTGTGTGGGGTGGGTACCATGTCTGGTTTTTCTCAGGAGCATAACCCAGGAACTCAGTGGAAGCTTGGCATTTGGAGAGTGGTCAATAAACACAGATTAGCTGTTAAATCATTTGTTGGAGGAATTCATGGCTCCACAACATGGTTCTTGATATCTCCCTGATTTATACCTCGTTTTTCCCTTGAAACATGCCAGGCAATTTCACTTCGAAAATTACCGGTTGTGACTTCACTTTTCCTGCTTTCTCTTTTCACAGCTGTACAATCCTTGCACACCTTAAATGACCAGATTTCTCATTTTATTGTCACCAAGTCGAAGGCACTGGAGGAAGACAAAGACCCCTTTCTACCTACCGAGAAAGAGACTCTGAAGAGCTCCATGATTTTGATGAGGCACCTTTTAATGGATGCTCAGGTACAAAGATCAATAGAGAAATTCTACATAGAGTGGTATCTTTTTTCTTCCCTGATATTAACTATCCAAGAATGTTCAGCTATCAAACCTACTAAAAGTTGTTTTTGTGATAAACAACCAGATAACAGATATTCTGACATTTTGTGTCCTGGATTTCTGATTCGGTCTTATTTGGATTTGGTATTAAGATGGCTTATTTTTAAGTAAGTGATAGGGTTTAGAAACAATGTATGTGTTCTCTCTGAGAATTTAACGGACCTACCGTTAGCCTTGGAAAGTGAAAATCCATTTACATACAGACTTGGCAGGCATCAAAGCTGGCAAAGATGTTGGAGTGGAGCAAATACTTACCCCAAACTGCATTTCTGAGTAGCTAATGAATATTTTGGTACAGTTGATGTAACACCCAGTAAGTGAATCAGCACTCTTTTTGTTGTTGTTAACACCAGCAATGAATTCATCACGGAATGTATTTTGCTTGTTGCCTGCTATTGTTGAGGTGTTATTTTTCGAGGTTTCCCTTAGTTCACTATTATATTGAAATATTTAAAAATAAGCTATCTTCTCCTTCTGGCTTTGTTGGTGGCTGTCTCCAGAAATGTTGATAGGCAAACACCAGGTGTTTTAAGAGAATTGGTAGTTTCCTGTGTTTGAGAGCTAAGCTGCACTAGATTTTATTGTTTTTTTCTTCCTCTTCAGTCCCTAGAAGTGTTTCAGGGCATGATCTTTGGGTTTAGTGTTTGTGTGTGTGTGTGTGTGTGTGTGTGTGAGTGTGTGAGTGCATGCATGTGTGCATGCATGAGAGGGAGAAAGAGAGAGAGAGAGAGGGACATTGCCCTGGAGCTTTCTTCCTGAGTTTGTTTTCTCTTAAACAACAGTCAGATCAGAAGGGTCAGTGGTTTCCTGCATTCCATTCTGTAGCAGAGATTTCAAACTGTGCTTTCTTTGCTTTTGTTTCTATGGTGGTGAAGCTTTATGTTTTATTTTTTGAATCAGCCCCAAAACCTGGATCTTGTACTAGGAAGACTTTAACTGGTGACACTTTTATACAAGTCTCACCTGTCAATATTTGAAGCCGCCCCGTGGGATTCTTGAGTCCTGTGTTGAGATACCCTGAATTATGCAAAGCTTTTCATTCCCATTCACTGTTCTTCCTTCCCCTCTTATTGTGAGCAGTGGTTCAGCTTCTCCGTCCTCCCCAAGCTGTCAGGAGAGAAAGGAAGCATTCTGAAGCTACAGCAGCCAATTTTCAAACTCAGAAAAAGGGAAATTTAGAGCAATTTACTGAATAAAAGAGAGCAAATTGTTCTTGAAAGGATTAACTTTCCTCAATGCCTGGACCCAATCCTATAGCTAACACCCCAGCCCAGGGAACCATCTAAATGAGTCCCCAGAGATATTGTGTAAATTCTAGTTTGCAAAATCTAAGAGAAGAAACAATTCATTGTTTTCCTTCTCCATCACATTTGAGTTTACCAGTGTCTGGAACTGGACTTCAAAAATTTTAAACGTTAGAGGAAGTTGGATAATAGGTACCAGAAAACAGTTGAATAAAAGGAATAAGTCATGCTGTTCTATAGCAGTGTGACTATAGTTTACAACATTTTATTATATATTTTATAAGGAACTAAAGGGAATAGTTCAAAAGCTCCCAACACAGAAGTGATATGAAAGGATTTTTTTTTTTTATGTGGGTACCGGGACTCAAACTCAGGACCTCGTGCTTGCCAGGCAGGTGCTTAGGCCTCTGAGCCATCTCACTGGCCCTGAAAGGATACATTTTTAAGGAGATAGAAATGCTAATTACTTCAGTTTGATCAGTACACATTGTATACATTTGAATTATCACACCATACCCCAGAAATCTGTACAATTACTAATGGTAATTAAAATGTTTCCCATTGCTTAAGGAAAGATTTTTCTCCTCCTAAATGCCTAATTCGCTTGACACCTTTAATCCTCACTGGTATTGGTAATGATGTTTCCTTTTTTTTTTTTTTTAATTTAAAGGGATTAAAATAGCCCATATAATGTGGTTAGTAGGAATATTTTATTATCTCATTCTCTCCTGTTCCCAAATCAATGCACATCAGAATATTCTCATTTAGATACTCATAAAATGTATCAGTGTAAAGTCATATACTCTAAAATCAAGCTGTGTTGGGTCAAGTTCCTAAGGAAAACATCATATTGTACCCAGAAAAACTATTGTCTTTTTAGCCTCCTAATGCTCAAAGATTCCTTGCTGTTATTTCTTGGACTAATAAAGGCTGAAGTAGGTTATGATTTGTCTAGTTCAAAAATATCATCCTCATGTCTTGTTTTCCAAACCCAGTATTTGAAACACAATTTGTGGTTTTGATCCCAATTCCCTTGCTGAAGTCAAATAGAATCATATCATCTAATTCCCCCAGGCTTACAACATCTCTGAAATGTACTCTCTCAGATTAATGCTGCCAAGTTTATAAAATGCTAAAACTCAACATTTTGGGGATGGCTAGGTGAGGTGTGGCTTCCGGTTTTGAAGTAGATGTCTAGATATAGGTTATTTTGAGTGAGAATCTTTATAGAGCATTTTCTAGAAGTTCAGTTATTTTTTATCTCTTTCAAACCTTGCTTCTCCTTCCTCATTTCCAAAGAAAAACAAATGTGCTTATTTCGTATTTGAAGTTTATTAATAGCGGGAAGTCGATAGAATGTAAATATAGCTGATATGCACATCCTTCCATTAGGTCTGCATTTAATGATGTTAATGGATGTCCAACCTGTGGGTTTGTGTGCTGTAGGACGTACGCTGTCCGTGAGTGGTAACCGCATCCCTTAACTTGCTTGGTATAATAGCTCTGGCACTTCCATACCCAAAGGGCTCTTAATAGTATTAGATTATGATGAAACACTCTGACATCAGCTTACAAGTTGAAGGAAGTCGGCCAAAAGTATTCCAGAGAACTAGAGGCTGCTCGGGGAGTGACTGCTTACGGGCATAATCGATTCAAGTCACATCTGTCTTGGAAGCAATAAATCCTGCTTAGGAGAATGTCAAAGGCAGGCGCATTGCTGTGCTATGAAATTCCACCTCTGAGGATTATAAAACAGTGTGCACTGAGCAAACACATCTCCCAAGTATAATGGGGGTGCCAGAGATGATTGGCAGGCCTCACAATTGTCCTAGCGAATGGAGTCACGAAAGGGGCATCTCACAGGGGCAGACCCTGAAGCCTGCGATGATTTATTCATTCCTGAAGGTTTCCAGCCTCGGGGTGTCTGAAGGAGGCTGAGCGCCTCAATTTGCATTCCATTCCATTCCCTCTTTAGTCTGCAGGTCCCCAAACTCATGGTCCCCATGAAGTATCCCATTCAGATTGCCTGTGAAACCTGATCTTGTGGATTTTATTCCCCATAGCTCTGTCTAAACCCCAGCATGCCGACTCAGCCTAGTAAGTGATTAGATTCATAACGCCGAAGAGCAATTCTTTCTGGTGGAGATTAATTCTTCGACTTGCACTGTGTGACTCTGCATGCTAAGAGGGGTTGATTACAGCAAATGAAAACTCCCATTGGCAGTTCTCCTCCTCTTCCCCCCAAAGACTTCCTATCATTATTTATTTAGGGGGAGCAAATGCTTGGGAACATGGGACGATGGCGTGGCTCCTGGTGGAGGCCTCTTCTTGAAGGCTAAGTGCCAAAGAACAGAAACTTTCATTTTCATGCACCCTGGGCTCCTTCTGTTGACCACAGCATGAATAGCCTAGGAGGGGCCCCAGTTCCAGGGACCCATGGCTGCCACCAGGCCTGAGCAGTGAGCCTGTGGCTTCCTTGTCTAAAACTGCCTTCTTTGGACTTGAATGGGGAGCTCCTTTGAAGAGAGGTTGAAACTGGGCATGGTGGCTCGTGCCTGTAAACCCAGTAATCTGGGAGGAGAGTGAAGCAGGAAGATCGCAAGTTGGAGCCCAGCATGAGGCAACCTAGAGATTTAGTGAGATCGTGTCTCAAAATGAAAAAGAAAAGAAGGGCTGTGAATGTAGCTTAGTGCAAAGGTCCTAGATTCAATTCCCAGGAGAGAGAGAGAGAGAGAGAGAGAGAGAGAGAGAGAGAGAGAGGACTGAGTCACTGGCACACCCTTCCTGTAGGTCTATCTCTGCGAATGAAATGAAATAAGCAAACCTTTAAAACTACAAGCAGTCCCACAACTGACATTTCTAAGCAAGTCTGTACTTAAGGCCTGGCACAAGTCAAATGTTACACGGAAAAGCAATCAAATAGGCTTCATCCTCTGGATTATTCCTTTTCCCCTGCTCTTTCCTCCTCTTCCTTTTTCTTTTTGTCTTCCTGTCTTTTCTCTCCTTTCTCTCTACTCCCCACCCAGCCTTTCTCATACTTCCCTCCTATTTTCTCTTCCTCCTCCCTTCCCTGTCTCCTCCTCTTTTGGTTGGCAAAATAAGTCTTTGTTGAGTCATGGAATTACCTTCTGCCTTTTTTGTTTCCCTCCTTTCCTTCCCCTACCTTCCTTTCTTCTCATCCATCTTCCTTTCTGTCATTTGTGCTGAGAGCACATTCGCCCAGGCCCGATATTTCCCTTGCCAAGTGAGAGCTACTCAGCAGCAGGAGGTGGGGTAGCAGGAGGCAAGCCTGGCACTCAGGAGGCAGGTGAGGACCCTGCCAGCATCCAGGATGGAATATGTTTTGGGTGTTTTATTTTTCTTTCCTCTGTTTAAAAGCATGGTTTAGCCAACTCTCCTGGTTAGTTATGCTTTCTGATTGGTTTCTGTCTGAATCAGGTTGAGTTGATTTGAATAGGTCAGTTATCTGTGCTGTGTGGATACTCACTCTGGACTGGTCCTGGATGGGAGAGGGTGGTTTTGGGGCCAGAGGAACCCTCGGCTTGGGCTCCTGCCGAGTACCTCGGGAGGATTAGCGCTGCCAGGTCGCCATCACCTGGCACTGGGAAAGCCACCTTGAGAATCTAGCAGTTCACACATATCCCAGAGGTGTGCTTCAACTGGATTCTTCCGTCACTAGCACTTTCCATCCCTGCAGATGCTTTTTGAAGTCAATGCCATGGTCAGGGTAGGACTCTGTGATGATTACTAATGTAGTTCCCTGGTGATGTCCAGCCGCAGTTGGCTTCATGATTAGACCCATGCTCGTGACTGTGTTGACAGCCCTAGAGAATGCCTTGCCCTCACTTTGCACAAACTGGGGCACCAGCAGGTGTCTGACCCAAGAAGGTCATAGGCGCTAGCTGTGGAGACGAGAAGCACCCCAAGTGTGAGCGTTTCTTATTTCCTTCTGAAATGTGACACCATCACAAAGAAAGGACTAGGACGCTCTCCCCAGCTCCTAGCAAGCAGAAGAGAAACTCTGACGTTAGAACAAAGGCAAACAGGCTAAGCTTTCATCCCAAGAACATTACCCTGGGATATTTTAAAGTCTACTCTCCCATTGGATTTGTACCTGTTAAAGGTCACAGGAGGAGGAAATACTTAAGTAGACACTGATGAAAGTGGTTCACCTAACTAAAACCCCCCAGTGGTAAGCTGGTATTCAAGAGTCTTAGTTCACCCCCTCCAGCAGTCCGTGTGCTCCACCACACTGACTGCCCCTGTGCACTGGAAAAGGCAATGCTTACATCTCACCCCCAGATGCAAAACTATAACATCAGCAGGCCGGACGCTTGCAGTATCTTACATGACTCTCGCAAGTCTACTTTCCACTCTTCCATGGTGAGTTTGATTTTTTAAATACATAAAATTTCACCCACAGCCATTGCCAGACTTACATGCAGTCCCATCAGTTACAGAACACCTCCATAATCACCTTCCCTGTTCAGAAGGAATAGAGGGTGAGATACGAAATTGTCACGCCCTTCTGCTGCCCAGCTTGTGTCTAAGCTCTTTCAGAAAAGTTAATAGAGAAGGTAGCTTCCTCCGGAATGTTGATCAGCTTTGCAAAATCCATAAGGTAGAATCAAGAGGGATGCAAAGTTGTTTTTGGTGTTTAATGTGCAAAGATATGGGTGCAGCCGGAAAGGAGACTCAGAAAGGAGATGGATTCCTGTGTATTGCCGTGTTCTCATGAGATGGCACATGTCCTAGGAACATGGCACATGTCTCCAGCGAACTGACGAGGCTTCCTGGAAGCTGTAAAGCACTAAAAGGCAACTGGAGGATTTGTTTTATGTATTTATTTATCATAAAGGTTTCAGATACCAAGTGGTTATTTTAATGATACACATTCAAAATGATGACAAGGTAGAATTTATGCTGGTCTAATAGTTGATGAGCCTGTTACGGTGAGGAGAATCCAGAAGAGTAAGAAAAGCAGGAAGGCAGGGGGTGACTTAGTGAGCGCTCTTTGGTCATCAGCAACTCTGGTACGGGACAGCACCTTATGGAGTAGCTCTTTGAAAAAGCGCAGGACCACATCTCAGAAAAGACAGGAGGAGGGCAGCTGTAGAAATGTGGGGATCACAGCTAAAGGGAAGTAGCCTCAGAGTGCTGGGGCTGGGCCAATGGACTCCAGTCATTGTCTCTCTTTGTGTCATTTTGATCATGATTCAGATTCTGGAAGAGTCTAAACGCCATGTCTTAGGTCTCGGGCCCCCCTCCTCTATGGCCGTGGGAGGGTCCACATGCTGATGGGTGGTCTTACCAAGACTGCAAGACCGCGTGCAGTGTGTGGAATTATCAATACCACAAGGAGGAAGAGTGATGCTGGGCAGGTGGCACCGTGGATGGAGGCACCAAGAGGTCTACGGTGCACCCTGCACATGTGGACCTTGGCCTAGCACTCAGCTTGGCCCTGCACTAAGCCATAGAGACAGAAAGTAGACACTGAACCATGGCACTCAGGAGGCAGTAGACACTGAACCATGTCCCCCCTCTACATCTGCATTAGTCTGTTTTGTGTTGCTTTAACACATTGCCTGGTTCTGGGTAATGTATAAAGGAAAGAAGTTTATATGTGGCTCACATTTCTGGTGGGTGGAAAGTCCAGAGAGCATAATGCTGGTGTCTGGCAGTGTCACAACATAGCACAGAAGCAGAGAAGAAAATAGCTTCATGCAGAAGGCGCCAAGCAGGTGGGGTGGTTTTACTTGACAATAATCCATGCTCACAGGGATTGGTTGACTTCTGACCCAGTCCTGTGAGGTAGCATCTATCCATTTATGAAGGTAGATCCCCCATGTTCAAGTCACCTTCTTTAGGTCCCGCCTTTTAAGGGTTCCACCACCTCAAGCCACCACACTGGGGACCAAGCTTCCAGCACATGAGACTTTGTGGGGCAAACCTCATGGGGACCATAGCGGGGCTCGAGGTCTAGTGGGATACAGCCAGGCACTGGTGCTCGGTGATAACCACTGGTGAAGGGGGTGGTGGAAGTGGCTGTGGGAACTCAGAGAAAGACTCAGTTGGTATTTGCAGAAGCTTTTTCTGTTTACAAAGTACTTTCATCAGCATTCTTCTCATTTTTCCCCTCCACTATGAGAAGAACAGAGAGGTATTATCTCCATTTTGGAAACCAGGTATTAAGCTTTTTTAAAACAACGCTTTTTATGCTGTTCTATGCAGCCCATCACAGAGCAAGCATAATTGATTTCCTACTTGCAGGTGGTGACCCTCAGAGTATTTGCTTCTCAAGGGGTTATTAAATAGAGAGACAGGCATATGTAATTTTGAGAAAAAGAAGATAAAAGCCCGGTTTCAGACATAGAATATCACATGTAACTAAAATGTTTCGACAAATTTAATAAACATGAGATTAATATCTAAAGCTAAACTCTACCCTCTCTGACCCATGGAAGGTTCAGGGTTCTAAGAATATAGTTTTCCAAAATCATTTAATAGAATATAAAAGGCATCACAGGTTCCCCTGCCCCCACCCCTACCCCAAATCCCAGTCTCCTCATGATACCTGCTGTTATATTGGTAAATACTTGGCTTAACAAATATTACCTGATCCCACCATCACATTTTAGATGAGTGGTTCCCAACTGAGAGGGGAGAAATTCTGCTTGCCCAAGGGGCTTTTGGCAATATCTGAAAATGTGTTTGTCACAATGGGTGGTGGTCGGGGATGTAGTACCAGTACTACTGGCATCTGCTGGATAGAGAGCCCAAGGATGCTGCTAAACTTTCAAAAATGCACGGAGCATTCCCACACAGGCAAGAAGTACTCAGCTCCAAAAATCAATAGAGTCAGGGTTGAGAAACCTGCTTTAGATCCAAAGTTAACATTCTGATTACTTATGGAACTCTTCCAGCTGCAGGATCCTTTCCTTTGAAGCCCTAGATCAGAATTGCTCCTCAAGATATATCTTAGTTATCCATTCACTCATTTCGTCCTCCATTCATCGAGCATCTACTATGTGCCCAACTGTTGTAGTCAGGGTTTGCAAGGGAATGGATTTAGTACAGGGAACATAATTTATAGGATTCTTTTATAATATTCATCCAAAAAGTCAAATGCAGAAGAGCGCAAGAGATCTGTCCATGCACTAGAGACCCAAACAATCCAGCTGAGGGCCTGGATCCCACAGCAGTGTCCTCCATGAGTCCAGCTGGAGGCCTAGAGCCCATGGCAATGTCTCATGCAAGTCTGTATCAAGGATCTGCACCAGGAAGGCCCAAAGGTCAGTGCTGGAAGTCAGGAAGTCTGCACCAGCGGGATGAAGGATCTGTGCCAGCAGGGTGAGGGATCTGCGCTGGAGCCAGGAAGCAACGCTCAGGGTAAGGACCAGAGCTCCCCCAAAGAGAACCGCAGCCATCCTCAGCAACAGTGAGGACCTGAGCTCCTTGAATGACGAGAACAGCTGAGTTCATATCAGGAAAAGCAACGCAACAAGCTTCTCCAAGAGCATCAACAGCACCATCTTCCCCTCCAGTTCTGCTTTTATGCTGTTGGCAACAATCCTCAGGTGGACCCTCCACACCCAGCACCACACTGATTCAGTTCAGCTGGGTGTTCCGAGTTGCCCAGTAGTAGTTAATCCACCACACCGACTGTGTGCTAGAGCATGGGGAAACAATGGGAAAATGAAAGAAGTGATGGTTGCTTCTAAGAATCCTGCATTTCATGGAGAAGATTGATGTAAACATGAAAGTAAATACATAAAAGATAATAATGAGTTTCAATACTTGTCTTAAAGTTATATTATGACCTAATTTAATAAGACAACCTCTTTGAACATGACATTTAAGCTGAGATCTGTAGAGTGTGGTATGTAATGGGGGGGGAGAGAGAGAGAACTCTCCTTGTGCTTCATTGCATATATTTGTACTTTAATTTAGTTGTGTGTGTTTGGTATTACCCCATGAGGTAACTGAAAATAGATCCCCTGAGATGTTGCAGAAGATGTTTGCAAATTATTTATTCCAGAAATTTACATTTAATTTAGGGAATGTAAAAATTCCAACTGGTCCCCCAGGAACACAGCATCTTGTAATCCTTTGCTTGTTGGCATCCAGAGAGGAGCCAGGACCTCAGCCACTTGTCATTAGATGCCACGGGCATGCAGACACACACAGAAGGCTAGGGGAAAAGCTGTTTGAGCTCCATGAGAATTAAGAGTCAGATGGATGCGGGGAAAACAAGGAAAATGCAGCGTTATTTTGGACAAGGAAATGAAGAAGCGAGGGTTTCTGCTCCTTAACTGAAGAGCTGCCTCAGAGAATCTGGTCAGCAGTCGACTCCCAATTATGTACCTGTACACCAGAAACTTTACAGAGCAGCTGTGGGCAGGGCCTCCCCTCCCTGGCGGCATGTGCTCAGGAAATGTAAATTAATGTGGTTCTGAATGAGACATAATTAGAAAGGTAATTTCACTGCCAATATATTTTTTCACCTAATGGAATTCAATATTGGACTTCGAAAAAGTATCGGTTATATGGCATTATTTTTATGCTGTGGCTCCCATCCATTAGCCAGATAATAGAGAGCTGAACGTATGCCATGTAATTATAATCCTAAAATAACACACACGTAGAGCAGTAATTCTTATGCAGGGTTCTGGGACATCCCATTCATATTCAACTCAAATAGTCCCTCTAGAGCCTGCAGGTAAATTGAGGCATAGCATTGCTAAGAGTCGTCATTTAAATCCTATGTTAGATCTGGAGTAGAGCCAGCAAGTTTCCTTGGTGCCAATCCAAGTCAGTGTCTCATATTCCTTCATTCTTGTCTCTGAGCAAATCAAACTTAACAACAGTTTAAGAGTGAGATGGCAACTTGACTATTCTGAGTGCTCACTTCTGTGAGACTTGAAACAAAGTCACTCATTTGGGTCAGTTTAGTAGACTAGATATTTGTTTCCAGTATGCACAGTCATGGATTGTATTGCTGATCTGAGGCTAATCCTTCCTTGTTTTTCCTCCTCCAAAAGTATAAAATGAAAAGACACTCATGAAAGTCTTGACAATGAGAACCATGGCTTGGATTTGTATCAGCTAGCTACTGCTGCATAACAAAGCATTTCCAAGCTTACTGGCTTTAAACAACAGCTATTTATTTATAATTTCTTATAAGTATGTGGGTTAATAGGGGAATTGTGCCAACATGGCCAGGTATGGCTGATCTTGACTGGTCTTGCTCATACATTTGTGAACTGGGGCCTGGCAGGTCTAAAATAGTTTCATCTGCAATGAATCACTTCTCCTCCATGTATTTCTCACACCTTCCTAATAGGCTAACTCCAGAATATTTTCGCAGTGGTAATGTGGATCCATGAAAGAAAAAAGGGAACAAAGCAATCATGTTTAAAGTCTTCATTTGTATCAAGTTTGCTACTGTGCCATTGGTCAATATAAGTCATATCACCAAGCCCAGAGGCAGTATGAGAAGGTACTGTGGAAACAGGGAAGTGCAAAATGTGGAGCCAGGAGTGTAACCAATTAACCACATAAACCATGTGCCTCTTCAGAAGATACCGTAGGATGAGTGCCATGGTTTGGACGTGGTTTGTCTCCCAGTGGTTTATGTGTTGGCAGCTTGGTTCTCAGAGTGGTAGTGTTAAAAGGTGGTGGGACCATTCAGAAGTATGGCCTAACAGGAGGTCACTGGTTTATTGGAGATGGTGACTTCAGAAGGGAGTAAGGGAGCAGATTGTTATAAAGAGCACTGCTGACCCTCCCTGGTCCCGTTGGCTACTGTCTTTCCATGTGATCTCTTTGTCTCATATGCTCTCATCAGGACGCCATTGCCATGACACAGCTGGGGACCCTTGCCAGAGCCAGCACCAGCACCATGCAATTTAGACTTTCAGCCCCTGAAACTGTGAGCTAAAGGAAACCTCATCTTTATGTATCATCCATCTTTAGGTATCTTCTTAGAGTAACGGAAAAAGGGCTGACACACAAACTCTTGATGACTTTTGATCTGTTGTAAGTGGAAATTTGAAATGCCTTAACTTGCAAGTTTCACACACATTCTTTTTTGCAAAGACTGCTCTTGTTGGTTTATTTAGAGGATGTGAGGTGTGCACTTCTGCCCCATACACATGCACAGAGGATAGCCTGTGTTTGAACAGCTGGAAGATATATTTTAAGAGGGCTCCACATCAAGCTTGGATGGGATGATTTCAGATGGGTCAGTGTCCGAGTGTGGTGGATCTAGAAACATGACAAGCTGTTAAAAGACCATCAGTCCAGCTGGTACTTACAGGCAGGTGCATCATTAATTTGTTTGACAAATACTTCCTGAGCTTAGATCAACTACCTGAACACAATGGTAAACATTTCATGGAGATATGAAACTAAACATAGTGAAGGACTATGGAGTACTTACTTTGTACCAAATCATCAGCGGGAGATTTTTACCTCTATGATCTCATTTTAATACCCCTGGTGACTTTGTGAGGTGCATAATATTTCCCCTGTGTTGCAGATGAGACTGAGGCCCAGAGAAGAAACTTACTTAAGGTGATCTATCTAGTAAACAGCTGTGCTAGTTTAATTGCAAAAGTGGCTGCAATTCCTCTCACTCTCTCTCTCTCTCTCTCTCTCTCTCTTTCTCTCTTTCTTTCTCTTTCTGCAACAAGACTTTGCAGGCCCTTTTCATTAAGAGGTAGAGTCTATTTCCCTGTTCCTTGAATCTGAGCTGAACAGTGATTTTTTTTTTTTTTTTGGCCAAAAGAATGTGGTAAAAAAAAAAAAAGTTGGGTCATGTCCAGAGCTTAGACGTCTAGATGCCCCGCATGTTTCTATTTTTCTCTGGGCCTAGCTGCTGGAGAACGAGAGATGACAAAGAGCATAGGCGAGTCATCCCTGCTGACTCATCCATCCTAGAGCACCTGGGTGCCAGCTCACCTACCCAAGTGACAATGCATGAGAAAGCCCAGCTCATCCCAGAGCAACAGAAACACAGACTTGTAAGAAATAATAAATGCTGATTATTTTAGGCCACTAAGATTCAAGGTACTCTATTTCACAGTAAGAGTTAGCCATGTAGGCTTGGTATTTGAAATCAGGTCTGACTTAAAACTAAACCCTGCAACTGGAAAAGAGACTGAGAAAATGGCCTCAGGAAAATGAGGAAATGGTTTTGAGGAATCTCCAGGCTATCTCTGTCACACATGCCTCCTTTTGGGTTCATTCATTCATGACATTCTTTCAACTTGAGGACCACAATAATGGAGGACCACTTCATGTATTCAAGCAAAAGGGCGATGTGGTTATATTTGGGTAGGTGAAGGAGGATTTTGCAGGCAGAGCGAATGACGAGTTGACGGGGTTCAGACTGAAGACAGGAGACAATTTGTCTTGGCAAGAGATAGTAAGGCACAGAGCCATGGTTTGGGGCCATCAAATTAATAGGAAGCATGTGTTCTGAGAACATTTAGCAAGAAGGACTGTCACTCATTGAAGTTTGAAAGTGAAAATGAAAGTCAAGTCTAGGGTAAATTTCAAATTTGGGTTTGGGTAACTGAGAAAATAACAGCACCTGATAAAAGAAACAGAAACTCAGCAGACTTGAATTTTGTTTGAAGCCAACAAAGATAGAGGGGACCCCTGGGCCATCCAAGTGTGGGTGAGTCTTGAGCTTCAGAGAGAGCTCTGGGTTCAAGAGACGGGTTTGGGACCAGTGATATAGCTCAGTGGCATAAGCGCCTGCCTGGCAAGCCCGAAGTCCTGAGTTCGACCCCGGTACCCACATTAGGAAAAAAAAAAAAAATAAAAAATAAGAGAGAGAGAGAGAGAGAAACAGGTTTGGAAGCCATCAATGTATGATCTGGGAAATGGAATCTACTTTGTCAGTCACAGTTTACAGAATCTCCAGGACCTCTTCAAAACTAGGTTTTAAAGGCTATACAGCGAGGAATAACTGTAGTCAGAAGAAATCACTCAACCATCCCACATAGTGTTAGTGACACTGCGTAGTTAACGCCTCACACAGCACAGCACCCATGGCACTGAGAGCCAGGCCCTGCAGCCCTCTTCAGACCCTCTCCAGAGCTGATGTACTGTGTACTTCTGCCTCCAGTTTGCTAAAAGAACCAGACTTTCTCATTACAGCTGCCTCACTGGTCACCTCTCCTTTATTAGGCAGAACCTACGCTGCCTTGGGGACCTTTAGCTGCAAAGGCCTCTGGGAAATGTAGTTTTCCGCTTTTCCATTTCTGTAATTCCGAGAGGTGGGGCACAGACGGGTAGAATGTGTAAAGTGAGCCAATTTGTGACATTACCAACATAGAAATAGAGGAGATTATGCACGGGCAATACACGGTGAGGAACAAAAGAAGAAGAGACACTCCAGAGGAAGCAGCAAAGTCCCTTTTTTACTTAAATTGGATTGATTTGGGTTTCTGTCACTTGCCACCTGAAGAAATGCCATCCTTTCTACCTGTTGTCTACCTGACGTCCTCCTTGTATTCCTTAGACTTAAACTGCAGAAACCTCCTGGCTTACACAGATGGGCCCTGAGTTACCATTTCTCAACTTTGTAATTCTAGTTGATTTTCCAACTTTAACGTGGTGCAGAAGCATACCAATAGCATTCTGTTTCTCACTTTCAGCGCAGTAATTAATAACTTACATGAGATAAGCAATGCTGTATTATAAAATGGGTTTTCTGTTAGATAATTTTGCCCAACTATAGGTTAATGTAAGTGTTGTGAGCACATTTGAAGTAGGATAGGCTACACTATGATGTTCAGTAGGTTGAGTGCCTGTTTGACTAAATGATACTTCTAGTTTCCCGAGAGTTTATTGGGTAAGTTAAGGAGCATCTGTATTCTTGTGCAGTTGAGCACAGTGCTTAAATTCAAAGCAGTGTAAAGCTACAGTCATTTGAAAACCACAGCTTAGTGAGAAAAGCGTGAATATATGCAGAGGGGCGCCATGTGAGGTTTCACTGCTGGGCTAGGAAGAAAAACACTTGTTATTCTGGAAATACAAGCTCTCCACCGGTGTTCATAAATGATATATCGCATTTGACTGTGTGCGATGGCTTTTCGATGTATTTTCAAGTGAAATTTGAATCTGTGTTGGCAGAACCTCTGAAATACCTGTATGTATTCTCACGGCTATGCAGAACGCCATTTGGAAATGGAAGCCCTCTCCTGTGTTCTCTCTAACCTCATCAAAAGGGACAAACTCCTTGTTATAAGTTGAATTGTGTCCCTCTTAAAAATATGTTGAAGTCCTAACCCCTGGAATTTTGGAATGTGAGCTTATTTGGACATTGGGTCTATACAATGTGAGTCAGGTTGAAATGAAATCATGAGAGTGAACCCTAGTCCAATACAATGACTGGTGTCCTTATGAAAAGGGGAAATTTGAAGACGTCAACAGACATGCATGGAGGAAGACAATGTGAAGGCCCAGTAGGAGATCTTGCA
Organism: Erethizon dorsatum; assembly: GCA_028451465.1. Classification (NCBI taxonomy): domain Eukaryota; kingdom Metazoa; phylum Chordata; class Mammalia; order Rodentia; family Erethizontidae; genus Erethizon; species Erethizon dorsatum. The sequence continues at coordinate 125,053,442 of CM051827.1, read as the reverse complement.
CCACACATAGGCAGAGGATTGAAATGAGCCATCTATAAGCCATGGAATGCCTGGGGCTGCCAGAAGCTAAGAGAAAGGCTTGGGCCACATCCTCACTTGAGTCTTCAGAAGGAACCAACCCCGCCGCCATTTTGGTTTTGGATTCCTTGCCTGCAGAACTGTCAGACACTAAATTGTTGTTTCGTTTAGCCATCCAGTGTGTGATACTTTAATATGGTAGCCACAGGAAATTAATACATCAATGAAAATGAGATCACAAACTAAAGAAGAATGAGCTGTTTTTGTAGCTCCTGCAACCTGGTTCAGTAGTAGTGTATTTATTTATTTATTGCAGTTTAATGGAAATATAATGATTACTGTTGAAAATCAACATGCATGTTCCCCTCTTGACCTCCAGTACCACAGCCGTGAGTGCTAGACCCAGAAGTTCGTATTTCAGGGAGATAAGTTAAGGGTTCTTTAAGAAGCCAAGCATGGCACAGCATGCAGCTGCATTTTATCAGCATTCGCTATAGGTGGTGTCATTACGGCTTAAGACACTAATACCAACCTCATATATGATTTGCTGATTATTGTTGGTTTCTCTGTGTGATGAGAAATTGTCACCTGGCTCTTGCCTTTCTTTTCTTCGTCATTACTGCCTCTATTCTGTCATCCCTCCAACTTGGATTCGAAGGGGTGCACATCTTCTCTCGTCTGGGAAGTATTCCAGATGCATGCGATTACAGTGGAGGAGCACTTGACATTTCAGATCATCATTAGGCTTCTTAATCAGTTGCAGCCGAGCCACGGTACTTTAGTGGGCCTGTGGGGGCAAACAAACAAGTGGGTCGGAGATTGAGCAAGGTTTACTGGCAGCTGGTCCATCATACAGTATCACACTGGCTGCTAAGCCAGGAGGGACAAGCTGAACATCTCCCAGGACCCAGCCTTTGGTTGAATGCAGCAAATCAGATTATCATCCTTTCTTCCTCCATCGTCTGCCTTTAGAGGAATTTTAGAGGGATTTTCCATGTCCCTGGACTGTCACCCCTTCTTCTGCATCAGGCTTTTGTCTCACTGGCCCTTTGTCCTCAAATCAACTCATTTGGTCAGGCTTGCCCTTTCCATATTGTTTTCTGGGTACCCAGACCCATTGTCTCCAGCCGGAGCTTGGAAGCCTGTCTAGAAATTATCCTACTTGCATTTTGAAGAAGGGAAAGGTTGGGGAGAGTGCAATTCTTTGATGAGGGTTTTGCAGGCTCATGGTGCAGCACCCTCCTTGTAGTTCTGCAGAGCAGCATGAAAAGTAAACATGAGAGAAATTCGGGGAACTGAGGAGCCTTGCCCACAGCAGCAGAGAGCAGGGGAGAGGAGACGACCCATGCATACAAAGAGACAGATCTGCAGTGGTTTGTGCAATATTAACATCTGGTCACGTGGGGTCAACCAACCTGTTAAGTGGCTGCCTACTCAGTCTACCACGTGCTACCCCTGTTGATTTTGTGCCAACCTCTCTTCAGATTTTGTTGAAGTATTTGACTTTAGTCCTTATTTCAAGTGGGTATCATTAGGTTCTTGGCACAGTTGGTTGGAAAATGCATTTTGACCAGAACAATCAGCCCTTTGGGGAAAGATCAACACGTTCTTATAGAAAGTCCCTGTGGTGGGTTGACAACTGGTGGTCAACTTGGAACACCCAGCTGAACTGAGCCAGCGTGGTGCTGGGTGTGGGGGGCCCACCTGAGGACTGTTGTCAATAGCATAAAAAGGAGAACTGGAGAGGAAGAGTTGGTGCTGTTGGTTCTCCTTGAGGAGCTTGTCGCACTGGCTTTCCTAATAGGAACTTGGCTGTTCTCATTGTCGGAGGAAGTCAGGACCTCATTGTTGCTGAGGATGGCTGTGGTACTTTTCAGGGGAGCTCTGGTCCTTACTTTGAGTGTTGCTTCCTGGCTCCAGTGCAGATCCCTCAGCCTGCTGGCACTGATCCTTCAGCCCGCTGGTGCAGACTTTCTAGCTTCCACCACTGACCTTTGAGCCTCCCAGCACACATCCTTGATACAGACTTGCCTGAGACATTGTCGTGGGCTCTGGGCCTCCAGCTGGACTCATGGGGCATTGCCATGGGCTTTAGGTCTCCAGCTGGACTCATGCAGGACATTGCTGTGGAATCCAGGCCCTCAGTTGGATTCTTTGGGTCATTAGTGTGTGGACAGATTTCCTGCACTCTTTCTGTATTTGACTCTTTGGGTGACTACTATAAAATAATCCTATAAATTATGTGTCCTGTATTGTTTCCCTTACAAACCCTGACTATAACAATCCCTATTAAAGCAACTTATTATAGAAGAAAATTCATTCTATAAGCACATTTGGACTTTCCTTCTTATTGATAAAGTCTTTCTAATTCATTGATAATACTATTCCTTATTTATCGATATTGATATGTTTGCTCTTTTTTTTTTTTTTTTTTTTTTTTTTTTTTTTTGGTACTGGGACTCAAACCCAGGGCCTCACACTTGTCAGGCAGGTGTTGTGCCACTGAGCTATATCCCTGGCCCTACTTTCCTAGATCTAAGTGATTGTCACTGTTTTGTGTCACTTGTCCCTCCATGCTTTCCCCTCTGGATTTGTGACCTCCCACACCTCACTTTCACCTTGTATTGTTGACAGCTCCTTCTCTTTGTCTAGGCATCATTGGAATTCAGTTCTAGAAGCCCAGAGAGTATGTGGTAGAGAGAAAGATGGGCTTGCCCAGAGTGGGCTAATTAAGCAAAACCAGAGAATTACCTGTCAGGGCTTTCAACTACACAAATTATTCATAAGGGAGTAGCACCTTCAAGCATTTAGAAACTACCAACAGAAATGAGACAAATGATAGGATTACAGACTCAATGAACTGGAAAACTTACATCTGAGAAAATAGTTTAGAAGGAAGTTGGAACAGAGTTTTATATGATTAATATCACCAGAGAGAGAGAAGAATGAATTCAAGAAATCAAGACTGAGGTCCTTCATTTACTCATTCATTAACTCCTCCACTACTTAGAGTTCCTGCTAAATGCTAAGCATGAAGTCTGGATGGGAAAGAAAAACATAGCCAGTGAAACAAGTAAATATATATAAAGTCAAGTGATGTCTTATGCAGAAAAGTAAGGCAGGGTAAAAGTTTTAAAAGGTGTAGAAATTGGGACGAGGGTGTCCTGTTCATAGGGTGGACATAAAAGCTCTCAAGGAAGTGAGGGTGCATGATGCTGGTAGATCAAGAGCAAGAATGTTCCAGACAGAAGGATCAGAAGGTGCCAAGGCCCTGGTCTGGAAGATGACTCAACTCTTCAAGAAACAACCAGAGATTCAGTGTGGTTCAGAGTCCTACAGAATAACTCAGAAGAGTAAAGGGTAGGACAGGAAAGGTCATTATGACTTTGCAGAACTCAGGCTTTTATTCTGAGCAATGAGGGAAGCCAATAAAAGATGCGAAGCGAAGGAATGATATTGTTTGATTAAACATTCCAAAAGGAATTCCAAAAGGAATGTTAGGGACCATCATAGAAAGAATCAGCTGTGGGGGTTAAGGGATGGAAACTAGGGGACCGATGAGGATACTATTACAATAACCCAGATAAGAAATACTGTGCAGGCTGGTGAGATGGCTCAGCGGCATAAGCGCCTGCCTGGAAAGCGCGAGGTCCTGGTTCGACTCCCGGTACCCACATACAAAAAAGGGCCGGTGATATCGCTCAGTGGCATGGGCACCTGCTGGCGCGTGAGGTCCTGAGTTTGACCCCCAGTACCCACACACACACACACACAAAAAAAAAATACTGTGTGTTGGTCCATTTCCTCTTGAAGGTGGTAAGCAATGGACAACATCTGGAAATCTGTTGTAGCGATTGCCAGTGAAGTGGGTTGACATAGTGGATGTGACGTGAGAGAAAGAGAAAGGAGTCAAGGGCAGTCCTGAGGGTTTGGCTTGATGAACTTGAAGGACAGAGAAAACTGTAGGAGGAGAGAAAAAAGTGAGGCGAGGTGACCAAGGTGGGATCCAGGGTTTGGGTTTGAAACTTTTTGAAATACTGGTATGCTCCAAGTGCATATGTTCATGTGCAAGTCTGGAATTCAGGGAACGAGCCTGATTGGAAAAAGAAAATATGAGAACTGGTGAGTTCATTAAGGGAGCCAGTGTAAAGGAGTGGAGAAGAGGCCCTTGGACTGAGTCCAGAGTGGGCCCAGCTTTTAGAGCCTGGGGTCATGGGGGCACAGGCATAGAAACTGAGGAGGACCAGCCATGAAGCTGAAGGGGCAGCCAGAGAGTGCCGTCCCACTGGCGAGACACAGAAAACATTGCAAAGAGACCAGCAGTGAGCCCGGGTGAGAAACTACTGCTAGAGAGCCTGAATGAGGACCATTGATCCCCGGATGTGGCAGTGTGGGGACAAGGTGACTGTGACAAAGAAGAATTCTGTGGGCTCTGGGAGCATGAGGCCAACTGAAGTGAGTTTGAGAAAGAAGGGAAGGGGTGTGGAGATGCCAGAGGAGTTGGCGGGTCATGGGTGCAGTACTTGGAGAAGGATATGGAGTCAAGAGAGGGGTTTCCTTTTTGTTTCTTTAGTGGAAAATATCCTATCCTGCTGTTGAGAATGGCCTAGGGAAGAGAGACAGAGAGATCATTGGTGCAGGCGGGAGTGGGTAGTGGCTGCTGCAACACCATTCCCCAGGTCATCAAACAGGAGAAAAGCCCATCAGAGATCTGGGAAATGAAAAATGCAGATATTAAATACTATCTTCCGCATAGACTAGAAGAATGAGCAGATAGATGTGAAGTGATCAGAAAGGTCAGGCTGAGCGACACTTCTAGAAAAAAGTATGCAGGACTGAAAGTGAGGGTTCTAGAAGAAAAGTTATGGTATATGGACTTGAGGTGCCAAGAGAACCAGGGGAAAAATGGGAAGGACACAGGGGAGGCATCGTTTGAAGCAGTAATTGCTGTAATTCTTACAGAGTGGGAAAATACATGTGTCCTCATACTGAGGAAGCCCTCTGGGCCACTGGTATTGGAAAACAGCAGTAGAAGCATTACTAGCAATGGTACTAATAACGGTAGTAGTAATCACAGTAGTAATGGTGGCAATAGTGGTACTAATAGTAATAATATTAGCAACAATGGTAGGATTAGTACTAGCGGCAAAACTCATACACCAAAATATTATAATGACATTTTCATGTTATCAAAAATAATTTTTAGAAAAGGTGTAAGATGCCAGAGGGAGGCTGGTGTGAGTCAGGTCACAAAAAAATCTTTGAGATCAGGGTCAGGGTTTGCACTTTTCTTTTTTTTTTGTGTGTGTACCGGGGGTCGAACTCGGGACCTTGTGCGCCAGCAGGTGCCTGTGCCGCTGAGCGATCTCACCGGCCCTTTTTCCATATGTGGGTACCGGGAGTCGAACTCAGGACCTCGCGCTTGCCAGGCAGGCGCTTATGCCTCTGAGCTATCTCACCGGCCCCAGGGTTTGCACTTTATTCTAAGAGCAATGAAAGTCTGTGGAAGATTTTAGAAGGGGGGGAAATGGTGACAAAAATCTGATTTGCTGCTGGCTGCTGATGGCAGTGGATGGGGGAAAGATGAGAGGTTTGGGGGCAACAGCAAAAGCAGGGAGAGCAGGTAGGAAGATCTAGATTAGTGCCATCAAAAGTCTGTACCCTCAAAGAATTAGGGTTAAAATGAAGACTATGAGAGCTGGCATTAATGGAGAACCTGTTAAGTGCCAAGCACCAGTCTAAACGTTTCATGTACATCAAGTTATTCAACTTTCACCACCACCCTGTGATGCCCAGAGTGGGTGAATAGGTTGTAGAAGGTCACCCAGCCAGTGGAGTTTGAACCTGGGGAGTCTGACTCCAGAGCCCAGGCTCTTAATTCATATACTTTTGTAGGTCTTTGCACTGGAGTATAAAGAGAGAATGGAGAAGTAGATAGGTTGAGGGAGAGTTTTGGGGCAGCCTTGACAGTCTGCTGATGCAGGAGTGAGGGCAGAAGATGATGTTTGATTTGGGCAGTTGGTGGTGCTCTTTACCAGTGTCATTTCAAGTCCTCGATGAAAGCTCTTTAAGTGTTCCCCGCGGCATTTACACTAAACCCATGCCCCCTTCCACAGCTTGTAGCTCTCGGTGCTAAGGATTCCATTCAAAAAGTAGCTAACTGTTCCTTTTGACCGAAACCAAAATTCATCAAGGATATGGGACTTTCAGTTTTAAAACTAGAAAGTCTCAGGTGCTCGTCACCCTTATTAACCTCATCTCATGCCCCTGTCCCCTTGCACACCTGCCCAGCAACATTGGCCTTCACTGAGGCAGTGGTTCTCCCACCTTGGATCTTGACACATGTCACTCATCTGTGTGAAGAGCTCTTGGTCTGCACTTGGCTTCCATTACTCTCAGGTCTCAGTTTAAGTGTCACCTCTCCAAGTGCCCTTCCATATGGGTCTGTTCCATGTACCCCAATGCCACAGCTCTTCTCTATGAGAGACAGAACTGATCTCAGGTCAAGGGCTTTACTGAATTTCCTGATTTCTCCTCTGCTAGACTTGACGCTCCATGCAGAAGAGGTCTCTGTTTAACTTGCGCACCTCCTTGAAGCCGGTCATTGGCAAGCAGTTACTGAAAGAGGAAGCAGGTCTAAATAAGAGGACAGTAATTGCAGCAAGAGACAGTTTGGCCGAGTATCAAGAAAGACTTTCTCACCGGAAGGTGCTGGAAACAGTTCCTGTGAGAGTTTGTAGCAGACACATTGAGAAATTAAGGGTTACGTCACAACTGTCCTTTTATGTCAATGGGTGGTGAGTTCCAGGACCTCCTCTAGATACCAAGACGCTGAAATCCCTCATGTGAAATGGTCTGTTCCCATTCTCCTGTATACTCTAGATCATCTCTAGATCGTTTATAACACCCAATGCAAGTGCTACGTAGATAGTTGCCATATTGCAATGGGTAGCGAATAATGACAAAAACAAACGCACACATGTTCAGTACGTATTTTTTATAAATACTTTTGATCCCTAGTTGGCTGAATCCGTGGTTGCAGAACATGTAGATACAGAGGGCTGACTGAGTATTCTTGGCATTTCTTACCTCGGCTTCTATCCTTCTGCCTTGCTTTAGTCTCAGAACTAAGAGATCCTGGGCCTGCTGATAGGACAGGTTGTAAATTCTGCCATCTGTTTTCTACCTGACATCTTCCTTCTGCTTGGTTCTGCTGGAAACAGCATGACTAAAATTTGGAGAAGTCACTGTGAGAAGTGATCCATCATATGAGTGAGGTATAATCAAAACATGTAGTGAATGTTTAAAATTTTTAAAATGTATTACAGTAAGAGACACATCGCCATTAATTCCTCTCAAAGTACTCTGCCTTGCTTTGAACACCCTTATCTCATCATTCCTGTCACTTGCTAAAGCAGTTTTGGAGGTCCTCTCTCATGAGTGGCTTTCTGAGGTGTTACCAAAAATACGGTGAATGCTGCTGCTGAGTGCCATCCAGTGGAAAGGCAGCCTGGTAAAAACATTCCAGTGTGTTTCTTCCACCTTATTGACCAGACCTGACATCATGCATCTTCTGGTTGTTCCTGAAGCCAAAATGACCATGAAAAATAAACATTTTGATGGATTCAGGACATTAAGACCGCCAGGACAGTGCAAGTAAAGACACTCATGAAAGAAGACTTCCAGAACTGCTTCAGAAAGTGGCAAGAAGGATGGGATAAGTGTGTTCAAAGCCAGGGGGAGCCTTTTGAGGTGGAGTTAATGACAATGTATCTTTTATGGTAATAATTTTGTAGTGTAAACATTCACCTTGTCTTTCTATCATACCTCATATATTTCTCTATTTCATTTATACCACAGATGAAAATGGTTAGTATTTATGTGCTGCTTAACCATTCTTTCATACATGTGTGTCCTATGGAGTCTTGGTTTTGCTTTATTTACAAGCTTATCTCCTGCTCCTAACAGTGGAAAACTGGAGACCAGATAAAAATCCAATAATATTTGATTGGGTAAATGAAGTTTGGCTCATCCCTGGAGTGGAATACTGGAGAACTATTAAGTACAATTAGGTAGATCTGTGCTTATTCACATGGAAATATGTCTGTGTTAAATTGGTAAAGAAAAAGAAAAAAACAAAAACAAAAACAAAACCTAGGAGGAAATACATAGAAATGTTAACAGAGGTGATCTCTCAATAGTGAGATAATAGATTTTTATTTTCTTTTTTCTTCTTGTTTTTCTGAATTTCTAGAGTAAGTGTGTATTACTTTTCTATCTAGTGGAGGAAATCTCTCCTCAATGTGGAAAAAATAAATAAGTTGAAGAGAAAAATATGTTTCATTAATATTATTCTATGGGACTGGTCTTCTAGGAGAACAAAGGTTTGGATGAGCCTGGTTTATCTTTACATAGACACATTTTCCTTGTAATATATTCTTTGCAGTATACTCACAACACATATGCAAACACGTAAATTTACTATTAAATGGTATTCCTATGGCATGTGGTTCCCGATAAGTGTGTACATGTGTATTTTTGTGTGCATATACTATACCTCATCCTGCATTCAGAATATCATTTTACTGACTTTATTTTTCCAAGTACTTTTCAGATATGTTGTGTGCATCCTATTCAGATAATCAATTTCTATTCTAAGCCTCCTTGTCCCACCTGTGCTGAGATGAATTCTTGTCAATGGTCTTGGTTGCTGTTTTTTTTTTTTTTTTTAATGAGACGTTTTTGGAAGATAAAGTACCCAGCTGGCTGGCCCCACAGAGGGCTGTGAGGCTCCTGGCAGCATCATTAGTGTTTGTTTCTGTAGTTCAAGCGTTCCTTCCACAAGGCCCGGCACATCTGTGCTTCCCTCTTCTGTTTGGTGCGTGGCCTCTCCCAGCCCGTTTTATCTGGGGGAATGGGGTGAGTGTTGGGTTAGATAATGAAGGATGAGCAAAGATGGCCTGTAGAGATCTAGTTTTGCATCTTGGCTGATAATCCACTCCTGCTCCTAAGTGCGGGTAGAAGACATTCATTTTAGAGCTTTTTTCTTTCCTTTATTTTAGCTAACCCTCTGGTCTTTTTTCTTTTTTTTTTTTTCCCCCCTTCCTTCTGCCTCTCTCCAACTTCATTTCCAAATCTCCTTTTTCTTTTTGAAGGAAGTCAATGGTGTATTTACCAGCTGATATTAGTACAGTACTTAGAATCCCATGGAGAACTGTTAATGTTTCAGGGGCCTTGGGAGAGGTCCCTGCATCTCAACAGATGGCCAATGGCATTGGGCCTGCTTGCCCTGGAGCAGCTGGCAGAGAGTGGCCTCTGTTCACAGGTCAGGCTGCCCTTCCCCATTAGCAGCCCACCTGGCCAGCCTGGTCCTCTCCTGAAAGGGACCTTTGTGTAAGGTCCAAGCCCACCCTAAGTTCATCCCATGGTTCGCTTTCTTTGACACCAACTCGCTTGATCTAAGGAGGCCAAACGAGAGCCCTGTCTTGGCCCACTCATCTTCTCTTATTGTATGTATTTATTTTATTTTCACAAACACGGAGTCTGCTTCAATGCTGGTCTCTGTTCTAGTCTTTAATCAGACTAATCCTCTTAACAACCCAACTAGATAAGTATTAACATTATCGCCATATTGCAATTAAAAAATAAAAGAGAAGTCAGTGATCAGCCCAAGACAATATAGAGTGAGTCCTTGTATCAGTCAGCTTTCCCATTGCTGGGACATAACACCCACACCCACAATTGAAAAGAGGAGAGATTTAATCAGACTCCAGTTTCAGGGAATCCAGTCCATGGTCAGCTGGTTCCAAGGCAAAAACATCATGGCAGAGAGACTGGTGCTTAGTTCATGGCAGTCAGGAAGCAGAGCAGGAAACAGTGATAGAGAGGAGAGGGTGAGGGACCACATACAACACCCACCCAAGGTCATGCCTCCGTCCTACCCAGGTATACCCAGAAATGTGCTCCACCAATCCCTTGGGCAACTCCCAAGCCAATCGAGTTGACACAATCAAGCTTAACAGTCAGTCCTGGAGGCAGGATTAGAAACTGAGGCACTGACTCTGGAGCCCCTGTTTTAATCTGCACAGGTTGTCCCTGGGTCCTCTCTGTCTGGACAGAAACTATGAGGGAAATGGGCACCTTCTGCCATAGCTCAGAACAGCCCTCGGTGTCCATGCATTCTACCCCTGGGGTTTTCGGTGATGGTGTTCCAAATGTGTGAGGTGATGGGAGTGACCCAGCTTGCCACCTGTAAGAAATCTAGGGCAAGAAGGCCTGTGCAGAAGGGAGCTGCTTCCCTATTGTTGGGAGCTCTCGGGGACCCCAGACACAGAGGCCAGAGCAGCTAAGTATGCAGGGGTGGGCTGGGAAACAGCTCAAGTCTGCTCAACTACCCACTTGCTAGGTGGCTTTCTGAAATGTTCTTTCACCCGCAGGGCCTGTGTTTTGGATGCCACTACTCTAGCTAGCAGCTTCAAGAATGGCATGAAGGAGGCAAAAACTTTACCAAAGACATGCATTGCAAGCAAACTACCATGCTCGGCCTTTTCATATTTCCCCATCCTGAAGCTTGCATTAGCATTGAAGATAAAAATCATAATCATAATAGGAAAGTATTCTATAAAGTTAGGCACTTTGCATACATAAGGAATTATGATAGAAATGTGTTACATTGTATTCACAGATAAAATAAATAACAGATGGCTTATAATGATACATTTTAAGAGGTCATAATAAGAGGGAGTAAAAAGTGAATTGGATTCTACATAATGCATGAACCAATCTCCTTGGAAGAATGCAGTTCCAGAGGAAATGCCTGCACATAGTAGGTGGTCAATAAATACTTCAGTAGACATGGATAATAGAGAGCTGCTTTAATGCAAAGCCAAACTAAGTTATACGACCTTTCCCAAGTGAGTGTGTACTTCGGACTGAAGGTCATATACTCCATTTGACCATGTAGTCATCCGTCTTCACTACTTCGTCCTTCTCTTTGGATTTTATTTGTATTCATTACTCACCTCCAGGATCGCTAATATTCTTTAGTCTTGGTTTGGGATACAAGAACATGTTTGCAAATTTAAGAAACGATGCTATTTCAAGCAAAGGAAAGAGAACCAAATTTCAAGCCAAACCAGAGATTCGCATCCCTTGGTTTAGCAAAGGCATAATTGACTCAGAGACCAGGGCTTCTGAAAAGATGGCCTTCACGAAAACCAAAATATTGTCCTTTAATCTAATAAACATAGGTACAATTCAATATGCACTAAAGTAATTTTAGAAGCCATCATTCCATTTCAGCCATAAATGCAGCTCAGAGCATTATGAATTCCCCATTACGATGATGAGGAAGGGATAGTGAAAGAATCTTTTGGTACAATCAATTTATTTTAGTGTTCCTAATGTTCTCAGCGACAGGAGCAACCGTGGCTGCACCTACCATTGTGGTCCGCCTCCTGTCACATAGGGAAATGGATGGCCTCTCCTTCACCACCAACCTGCGCTGCTGCCAGACCATCCATCAATTTTATCCAGAGAGGGGAATGGAAGCCACATTTGGGGGTGTTGTAAATTAAACTTTTAATAGAAAACCAAAGAAAGATGCTTTGCTCATTTCTTTTATGCATTGTTGCTTTTGAAGAAGGAAAAACTTGGTGGTGGGATAGAGGAAGGGACATTAGTTGAGCCATTCTTTGGAATTTTTCTTTTTGAAATATTTGCGTGTTTTATTGAGCGTGAAGTTTTTTTCTACATTTCTTTTTGGTTTCATTCTTACAGTCAATTCTTCACTATTCTTCCTCAGAAACAAGTGGAGCACTTGTGATCCGTATCTTGTATAGGATGTGCAGGGATTCATCTGTCACCCCTGTCCCCTGAAGAAGAAATCCAGGAAGAGGGAAATGTAGGTGCAGGTGACCTTTTCTTTAAAGGTGAACAGTCCAATTATGTGGCTCTTAAATCACTAACAGTTTTACTTTAAAGTGGTAAATAAAACTAAGGTTAAGTCATGGCATATTAAAAGCCAGGCAAGATGTTTGATTTCTTTTTTGTGGTTGCTGCAGAAGGAGAAACAGAAAATTGTTTTATATTCCATTTAATCTTTCTGGTCTACCCCATTCCTATAAATGAAACAGAACAGGTGTCATAGTCAATAATGGGGCCTTAGGATGAATGAGAAGTGACAAAAGTGAAGAATGGTTCAACCTGTGAAATTTAAAAAATGGTTTATCTATACATATAGAATTCTTTTATTATAGATCAGCAAAGCATGGATTAATTTCTGCCAAGATGTGCAAAGTAGCAAACTTAGGACATCTTGAAGCTGCCACAGCTCGTGTAATAGATGGAATCTTGTTGGAAAACGTGTTGGAGCTCAGCATTGACTTTTTGAAAACCCATAAGGATGAAAAAGAGGGAAGTGTACGAGAGAAACTAACCGCTATTACAGAGAAAGCCAGAGATCTCAACAACTTAACCCATACATGCTGATTTCTTGTTAACGCAAAGTTCAAAAGAGGTCCTGGTACCTTGGAAGTCCAGCTAGTAATTGGCCTCCCATGTGGCCATTCAAGGGTCCAGCCTCCTTCCATCTGTGCTGTCCCCCACTCTGCAGGCAGCCAGTGGGTGGAGCAGAGGCTGAAGGCTGCATGTGGGAAGTTTGTATGGGTCATGCCCGAGCATCTATCTTACACTTCCATGTAATTGATCAGTACCGTAATTAATTTCTGCAGAGGAGACTGGAAAATGTAGTTCAGCTGTGCTTGTAGGGGCAAGAGGAGATGGGTTTGGTCATCAGGTAGCTTAGCCTCCTGCCCAGGGAAATAAATTCTTGAGGATTAGAAATGAGACATTAGAGTTGGAAAGAAGATCTAAGAGTTAGGTCAAGCCACAGTGGATGAGAAAATTAAAGAAAGAAAATGAAAATGTTACCATCATTATGTGCAAATATATGGTAATGCCTATTGTACCACAGCCTAGCTGGCATCTTCCTTCTTTCTTAACAACATTTCTGACATAACTTATTGCAAAGATTTTTTTTTTTATGGAAATGATACCGTGTAGTGGTGAAAACTGTTTTTTTTTCCAGAACCAACATGGCTTGAACACACTATCCTATTGATGAATATATATATATATATATATATATATATATATATATATATATATATTTGGATAGCGTATATATATAATGCTATCCAAAATAGGTCAACTTACTGTGCAGACAGAATAGATTCACACCTGAAATTAATGAGATATTAGTGGAATAACTACAGAATCAAATTTCTACCCACCTCCATTTTACATAGTCATGTAAGTGTAAAAGAAAAATTGGAAAACACAGGTGGTTAATATTTTATTTCATCTGTTTTTTAGTCTAGAGGGTCAGTATTCTTGTTCTTCTTTGCTAATTTGTTTTGAAAAAGGAAATGTGAGCACCTGCAGAGAAGACACATTATATTTGCATTTTTATTTCACCTCCAGTTTTGATATTCAGTCAATTAAAAAAAAGTAAAGTTGTAGTTCTCCCTGCTCGGTGTTCATTATGGTAACTTCACCACGCCAGCAGAAGAAAGAAATCCTAGGGTAGAATTGTACTATTCTCAAAGTCAGTTATTTGGTTCTCTCTCTCTCTCTGTCTCTCTCTGTCTCTCTCTGTCTCTCTCTACCAGCTGTTGAGTCTCCAGTCACTAGACATCATTGCCTTCATTTTATCAAGAACAAGTGCACTTAAAACAGGTTTTTTTTTTTTCTTTTTTGGTACATGATGCTTGGCTATTGTGAATTGTGCTATGATAAACATGGGTATTCAGGTATCTCTAGCTTTAATTTCTTTGGGTGAATACCAAGGAGTAGTACAGCTGGGTCACATGGTAGTTCTACTTTTAGTTTATTGAGGAATTTTTAGTTTTTATAACTTTTAAAAACAAAATTACACATTTTCTTTGTGCATATGTTGCTAGTTTAATCTTGAACGTGCCCCCCAAGGCCAATGGGTTAAAGGCTGGGTCTCCAGGGTGGCGCTGTTTGGAAAAGGCAGGGGCTAAGGGAGGCCCCTTGTGGTCATTGGAGATGTGCCCTTGAAGGGGATCATGGTCCCCTAGCCCTTCCTCTTTTGCTCCCTGACTTGTGATATAAGTGATTTGGATCCACAATGCACCCCTGATATAATGTGCTGGTCCACCTCAGGCCCAAAGCAAGGGGCCAATCAGTCACGGTCTAGGACCTCCAAAACTGTCAGCCAAAATAAATCACGTCCCATTGAAAGTGAGTTGTGTCAGGCATTTTGATATAGTAGTGGGAAGTTGACTGATACATACAATTTATATTGTCCTTTGTTAACCTAACCTTATTCGTGAGCATTTTCCTGTGCTGTTAAACATTTTTAAGTTTGAATTTTAGTGACCGTGTAATATGCTATCATACAGTCGTGCCAGCATTTAGTGAACTGCTCCCCTATATCTGGATCTTAAGCTATTTCCAGATATTTCTCTGCTTTTTATAACACTGTGATAAATGTCGTAGTAAATGAATCTTTACATGCATTTCTAGACCTTTCCTTACCATAAATCACTAGGGGTGATATCAGGAGGTCAAAAGGAATGAACTCTTTTAAAAGATTTGATTACTCACTGGCAAGCCCCTGACCGTTAATATGTGGAACCTATTTGCTGGGTGTGATTGTGAATACGCCCTCTAAACCCAAGCATTGTGTTGTTTTGTTTCATTGTTTTTTGATTGGTATATGTTAATTATATTAAATATTAGATTACACTGTGACATTTTCATACATGTATAGCATACTTTGATTCTACCCATTCCCCCATATCCTCTCTTACCCTCCCCTCCTCCAATCCTCTTACTCATTTTTTTTTTTTTTTGTGGGTACCGGGGGTTGACCTCAGGACCTCACGCGCCAGGAGGTGCCCGTGCTGCTGAGCGATATCACCGGCCCCTTTTTCGTATGCGGGATCCGGAAGTCGAACTCGGGCCCTCGCGCTTGCTGGGCAGGCGCTTATGCCACTGAGCCATCTCACCGGCCCAATCCTCTTACTCTTGACTAATAATTTCCCTTCTACTTTTCATGTAGTCTTTTTTCCCCTTAGATTCCTCATATGAGAGAAACCATGTGACACTTGTCTTTCTGAGTGTGGCTTATTTTGTATAACATGATCATCTTCAGTTCCATACATTTTTCTGTATATGATATGATTTCACTCTTCTTTCTGACTGAATACTACTCCACTGTATATAGATACCTTGTTTTCTTTATCCATTCATTCATTAACAGGCACCACAAAGGAACCCGTATACACTGTTGCTGGGAATGCAGATTAGTAGAGCCATTACAGAAATAAATATGAAAGGTCCTCCAAAAACTAGTGCTAGAACTACCATGTGACCCAGCTATACCCCTCTTTGGGAGGAATTAAAATTAGCATCCAATGGGATACCTGCACACCTGTGTTCATTATGGCACAATTCTCAATGGCCAAGCGTCATCTTTTTAAAAGTTTTCCATCATGACCAAAATACCCCAAGTCACCAAAAGACAGATTTCATCCTGCACTTGCACAACTTGACCTTACCCATCTCACCTAACCCTGACTCTCTTGGACCTTGCTTTATTTTTAATTTTTGTATTTGGTACATTGGGGATTATTTGCATTAATCTTGATTTCAAAAACTATATTTTACTAAAATATTATTTATGTTGATCACTGAATCTTTTGTGCCCGAGGTGAGTATTTCTTTCACTTCTTCTTTATCATGACCCTGGTAATTTGGTATATTCTAGAATCCTGGCAATTTGGAACATTCTAGAATGGCCAGCAACTTTCCAATAGCAAGAAGAAATACATTAGTGCACAGATGACTAAGCCTGTGGGAGACCAAGGACCATCAAGAGCGAGGGAGCCGCATGAGCCTGCTATGGGTGATGTGCACACTTAGTATAATCTAAATGGCTGAGGGGGGCAGGCCAGGGAGGAGCCCTCACTGGCTGATGGCAGATAATGGAGCTATCAGGACTTGCTTTGAAGCTTTAGCAATAAGCTCTTCCGTCCTCCCAATCCAAACACTTCACAAAGATCCCTCCTGAGACCCCCATTCCCCTCCCATCAGTTAAAAATAGCATGGAGCCATATGCCCTATTAGTTTGGGCTTTGATTTTTTAAGTCTAATCACAGACTCAGAGAGTCCATGCTGTTTGTGCTGATTTGACACCAAAGCAAACGAAGATTATCTCCTGCACCCACTGATGTTATTCCTCCAACCCCCGGTGTGGAGAAGACAGAGGCAAGTGTCCATAGGAAAGTAGTAACTGGGCATAGTAAGTGGCTATCTGTATTTGGAAACCAAGATTTTATTTGAATCCTGGAGGTGTTCATCACATAAATACATACACACACAGTTGTCAGCGCTAAAGTCTGTATTAAAAAATAGCTTTATTATTTTTTTTTATGTGGGTACCAGGAGTCGAACTCAGGACCTCATGCTTGCCAGGCAGGCACTTATGCTGCTGAGCCATCTCACGGGCCCCTAAAAAATGGCTTTTATAAAATTATCAGTTAAGATAAGTTGCACAACATTAAATAATAACTCCGATTTACTGACTCATTTGCAATTTACTGAACATTTATTATGTGCTGGGTTCTCTGGTGGGACCCTGGGTTTTTAGAAAGGTGTGACCAAAACAGCCACTAGTTTCTGCTCTCCTAGAGGTGACAGCTGGGTGGGAGAAAGAGACAATAAACAAACAGAATAATCCCTTTGTGTTTCCAGATGGGGATGAGCGGAAGAAAAGAGCAGAGTTCCTGTCTGGAATCAAAATGTCTGGCATCAAAATATCTGGCGCTCTGCCAAGGCGAGGGCTGCCTTCTCATTTGCAAAATAACGTTGTGATGAGGGTCTAATTTTCTGCAATTAACCAATGGGAAAATAAAGGCTGGTATGGGCCAAGAACATGCCGAGGTCTCCCAGGGGTAGGGAGAAGTGGAGAGGGGTTTACAAACATGTGTGCTGAGCAGAAACCCCTGGTCTTATCTTATCTATCCAGTCATTTGTTAGCCAACCTCCACCCTGCCTCAGGTCTGCCCACCCCTTGAGGTTGTGAACAGATCAAAAAAATAACATTCCGGCTTCCTTTTCTTTGACCATGGAATCATGATGAGAATTGAACACAGGCGCATAGCAGTACATCACAGTGCCCCTTTAGATAAAGCTGCTTGGAAAACATGGATTTGCTACTTGCAACTGAAATACTCATTTGTCTTCTCTGCTCCCCTCACTGGGCCTCACCCACCTTCACCCCCAAGCTAGAATTTGGGGCAGGCTGACCGAGGGACAATTAGGATCTGTAGAGCAGTCATTGTTACCCAGCATCCCTGCCTCCTGCCAACCCATCACAATGAAGGAAGAAAAGAGAATGTATCTGAGGTTCTTCCAGATTTGGCTGCATCCGCTTTGTCCATTGAGAAACAGGAGTGCTGAACAAGGAGCCGTCCTTCACCAGGAGGTCCCTGTCCTGAAAACACAAGAGATGGGGGAGATGTTTTCTGCAGCAGGCTCTGCGTCCATCTAGCCCCTTCTTGCTTAAAGGAGATGCTCTATTTCCAGGCAGCTGTAAATCTGCCTGCCCTTAACAAATACTTCTGAAATCTATGTATATTTACTTTTGTAGTGATAAAGAGTATTATAAAGAAAAGCACAAACATCAGTTTAAATAAGCGGGTGATCACATTTCATATTACTGTAACTAAGTGTGACCTTAATATGTTAACAATTGCTTATCTACAGACCTAGAACCAAGCTCCCATTTTGCAGACAGGTGAATACAGAGAAAATAATGCATGTATTTAGAGATGGTAATTGTAATTATTTGTATAGCAGTCCAACTACAGGTTAGTAATATACACCTGACCATGTATACGTATGCAAAGGTGGCCTGTGTAGAGATGCCATGTCCCCAGCAATAACAATCTGAACACCTGTGTGTGGCCAGTCCTCCTATTGGTGCCCACGGAAGGCTGACCTTCCAGACAAGTTGTTAACCATTGGCAGGGAAACTGATCCTTGGGTTGGATGGTGCCTTCTGATGTGGCCTTATCCTTTCCCGCCTTTGTGCCCTCAGCAAGTGTCACATGCCTTCTTGGGGCAGGTGACAGTGCTGCTTACTATGGATTGATGAGACAGGAAGACGCTTAAGTTTATAGTCATTGACATGGGATGCTGGCTACAGTGGAGGGAGGGTGACTTGTGGCAAAGAGGCTCTAAATCTTATAATAAATGTATCAACGAGACATGCCTTGTGATAGTGTTTTGATCTCAGAACCAAGCCCATAATGATCTTAAAAATTACTAACCACCTCTAAGAGGTTTTTTTTTTTTTTTTTTCCCTATATGTGGGTCATTTCTATCATTGTTTACCCATGAGCTCAACTAAAACTGGGGAATTTTTAATTGTTTATAATACATTTTTAAGCAAGAATAATCCCATTGCTGCAAATTTTTTGATGTGTGGCTTCAGAGAAGATGGTTAGAATCTTACCCCTGCTCCTGTAATTAATCGGTTGCAGTAGCACACCATCCCAAGTCACAGCCTCTGGAAAACCCCACTTCATGCTCAGGGGAGAATAAGAGCGAAAAGATCCTTAACATCTGAGGGTGCTATAAAAATGGTTTCGGCCTCATGGGTGGAGGATTGGGAGAACACACCAGGGTTTCCAGCTGGCACTCTGAGGGCCCCTGTGGTGTGGCATTCTCCTCCAAGTGTGCTGAAGACCCTTGCACATCCGCGTCGGGAAGAGTGCATTCGAACTGAGTCAGTCATCCAACATTCAAACTGTCTTTTTTGACGTACGATTTTCATTTCAAGGACAGGAAAATGAGATTGGACAATAGGTTGATAGGCAAGAATCAGAGCCAGTGTCCTTTGGAGCTGGCTTAGATGGGCTTGAAAGAAACGACTGTTGAATGGGAAGGGATTTTGCCAGTTGCCAAATTCTTAGGAGCCTGAAATTGGCTGTGGTGGGAATATTTCATTATAGAAATAGGCAAATGTTACAGATCGAGGCCTTTTTTTGTTTTGGCTAGTGGAGTAAATTTTTCTTTGTTTTGTCTATGTGTTGTGTTTATTGCTTCAAACTGCGTGCATCTGCACAAATAGGCTGCTCTTTATTTTCCCAGCCCTTCAGCCAGTGTTCTGTCCTGCCCACTACCCCGGAGCACACCCTTCTGCAGACCTCACCAGGTTAGCCCTTGGAGGCATCTGAGTTTATCTCTGTGGGTTTCATTTTGCCTCCTGTGCGTGGAGGAGCTGGGCCAGTCCATAGCTTTTGACCCTGCTGGTGATGAGGGTGCGGGGTCACTAGGGTTTTGGTGAGTGGTCCAAGAGCAGCAGCGAACCTCTTCTGTGCACCCCGAGCAGCCCAGTCCTGGTCAGGGTTGTGCAGACGCTGGGCACCATCCCCTGCTAGGTTACTGTTATTTGGAAATTAACGATGGCTTGGGATGTTGGGGGAATGGGGAGGGGAGCTGTGATTTACGAACCTCTCTCTGACCATCTGCTTCCTCAAGGCTTTTCACAGCCTTAGAATGTGAGGGAAATTATGTTAAATGATCACAAATTTTCCTTAAAGTTTCATTTTAAAGAAAAACAACAGGTAGCATTTTGCAACAACAATTAGCTCCTCTTCTGTCAGCCAATGTACCAGCAGATTAGAAACCAGGAAGGAAAGGGCACATTGAGATTTTTGTGTGGGTTTGTTTTTAATTAAGACCTGAATCATGATTCTTTTAGAATGAAATGAAAAGTGACACTGACTCTGAGACCTTTTTGATCAATTTTGCAATATCCTGCCTGCCAGTGGGGACGTGAAAGCGGGAGGGTGCAGAGGGAGGAATTCCTTTGTATTCAGTTGACGGACACTAACTCCAGCCCAAGTCAGGAAATCTGACTGTGTCTAACTTCCCGCCTCCAGAAATGAAGCCGATTATATGTGCCCATCCTATCTAGTAGAAAATTTTATGAATCTTGTTCTTAGAAGCTTTCCCAAACCCACTCTCCCCCTGGCCACTTCTAGAGACGATATATCCCTTCATTTTACACAATGCAAACACATGAAAATCTGGTTTTATACACAAAAAAGTTAATGAAGATACGGATGATTTGCTTTATGCAAGGATTCTTATAGGATTTCTTCAAGTAATAAACTCTTATGATGAATTAAAAAATGACACCTGGCATTGAGAAATTAAATATAGACTCAGCATTTCAGTTATTATTATTATTTTTTTTTTGGTACTGAGGGTCGAACTCACAACCTCATGCTTGCCAGGGAGGCGCTGTGCTGCTGAGCTATATCCCTGGTCCAACTCGGCATTTCAGAAACATGTCTGTTTTTATAAAAAAACAGAATATACACCTATATCTAACAAGCTGTGCTTGGTAAGATTCTCTTATATGTAAATTTTCTGTATTTACTTTAAGGCTATTTTAGCAGATTATTTTTTAGTAGATATAGAAAATCACGGATGCTTTCACTGTTCTTGCGTCCCCTTTTCTTTTAAGAACATTGGGTGTGCAGCAGTGAGTTTGTCATGCTCTTTGGCTGCTGGCTCCATATCATCGCTGGTCCATGCAGGGTCCTCTCTGGTGCTACTGAGATCCCTCTTCCTTCCATTCTCTCCTGACAGAATAGAAAACTATAGTCTCCCCCATCCATAGTTTTCTTTTCTGTGGTTTTAGTTACTTGTGGCCAAGAATAGTCCAATAAGTGGGAAATTTCAGGAATAACCAATTTCTAAGTTGTAACTCATACATCCTTCTGAGTAGTATGATAGCATCTTGCATAGTCCTTCTCTGTACTAACTGGGGTGTGAATCACCCCAACAACCAGCGTATCCACACTTTATATGCTACCCACTCATTATTCACTTGGTAGCTGTCTCAGTTGTCAGGTAGACTATAGCACTATCACAGTGCTTGTGTTCAAATGGCCCTTATTTCAATAATGGCCCCAAAGTACAAGAGGATTGATGCTGGTAGTTTCATTATGGCATATTGTTGTAATTGTTCTCTTTTATTATTATTTATTGTTGTTAATCTCTTACTATGGCAAGTTTATAAGTTAAACTTCATCACCAGTATGTATGCATAGGAAGAATAGCTTATATGGGGCTCAATTCCATCTATGGTTTTTAGTGTCTACTAAAGATCTTGGGATGTACCCCAAGGATAAGGGGAGACTACTGTAGAGCTAAGAAGCCTGATGGGATATGCCATGGAGGTAGGAATGCAATTGCACATAGGATGGTCAGGGGAGGCTCCTTTCAGGACAAGGACCTAAAGAAGATGGAGATACATGGGGCAGACAGGGATAAGCAAGTGCAAAGGTCTTGAGGCTGGACTGTGTTGCTGAAGTTGAAGAGAAGCACAGAGGCCAGTGCAGTTGCATGGAGCAAGTAAGGTGCAGAGAAAGGCAGAGGTGAGCAGGCTTGAAAGATAACACAAACACTATTAACCCTAAGGAGGACTTTGAGGGAACCAGTAGGGGTTTGGGAGCCAAAGAGTAGCATGATTCAGAAGGAAAGCTCTGATGACACCATGTGGAGCAAGACTAAAAGAGATCACTGCTGTAGTTATAGGCTCCTGTAGGGACCCAGGGGAGAGCTGGTGGTCACCTGGGTTGGCACAGGAGTAGCAGAAGTGTCAGGGCTCTGGGCCTGTTTCTGATATCGAAGAGGCTGACTGATGGCCTGGGTACGGGTCGGGGAAGAATCAAGGGAAAATGGAAAGGCAGAGGAGGCTGTCTGCAGAGAGTGCAGGTTATGACACGAGCAGCTTTGATGTGGGGCTCCAGAGCTCATGTTTGGCAATGCCAAGTATAAGGTCCCAAGTAGACATCCAAAGGGTGACGGTGGGAGCAGGCAGGCGGATATGCGAGTCTGGACTTCGAGGTAGGAATCATCAATGAAGCGCTGGTGCTTAAAGCCATGAGACTGGATGAGGTCATCCAAGCTGTGAATTCGAGTGAATGAGAAGTGGCCTTGCCCTGGGACACATTCCCTCTCCCGAGAACAGCGTTTCTCCACAGTTGCAGGGCTTCCTTTCACCCTCCATTCAGATGTGTGCTTAACTGCGATCTCTCAACACAGTCATTCTTCGATTTTATTATCTAGAAATCAGCTCCTCTCCATCCCACCTCATTTCACTCTGGATTTAGCTTTTCTTCTAAGTGTCTACCTGACATGATAATATATGTGTATTTGCTTATTTACTATGCTCTCCTCCAATTCAAGGCAAGATCACATGAATGGGGACTGTGTTGCTTTTGTGTACTGCTTAGCACTACAAGAGTCTGAAATATAACGTGACCAATAAACATTTGTCAGATTAATGAATCAACAAATCCTCAGGTAATCTCCAAACTCGCCTTAACCAAAATCTCAATCTTTCACTCTATTCTTTCCAATAAGTGCTTATTAAACCTGACTAATAAGTAGTCTAATATTTGATTTTTTCCAAAATATGTGATTTTTAAACTTACTTTCCCCATCCCTTCCCAGGAGCCCACGATAATAGAGGAATTGTCTAAACACAATAAACGCAAGGTGCTGAAGTCTGTATCATTGAGGGATGAAAAAGAGTGGATTCACTAAGTTATTTCCTGGGTGTAGAGTGCACTCATATCAAGCTCAAGGCCCTCTGCTAAGCACCAAGAATACAGATTTGAGTAAGATGTAGCCCCTCTCCCAAAGAACCTATGGGTGGGGATGAATCATAGAAAACACAGGCGATGAGTTAGGTGAACTGAAGTTTGGAAAGCTTAATAAGTCAAAGGGAAAATTTAAAGTATCTGTAGGCTAGGCAACATTTAGATGTATTTCTTTTGTAAAGCTTTTAACAAATTCATGTTTCTACTTTAAGTATTTTCAGAGTATACATTAACATTTGTCAGAAAGGCAGTTTCTAGTGTTGGAAGTTATGAAATAGACAAAGTCTGGATTTGGAGTGACAACGCTCTTCAGAAAAATTATTCTTATAATTCTTTATATCTGACACCAATTCATGATGACAATTTGAAGCGGAGAGACTGAGAGCTATGTGATTGTTACTGTTCATTTTTTATGTTCAAATGGTGTCAGCAAATTACCCGGAGTATAGTATTATAGGATTTATGTAGTCACAATGATTATACCATTGATCACCAAATTCCTCCCTGATGGACAAGTTTGGAGAAATATGTGACATGCTTCTGTATGCCTTAGTGCTACCATTCCTTAAATATTCCCATTTATCCTAACAACTGAGTATTTCAATATCTGCTGATGGTCTGAGGCCACAGCTTAGTAGTATTATATCAGAAGGAATCTTTAGTATCTCATTTTAATTTATATTTCAGTGACCTTAACTTTTCTCTTCTTTGCCAATATTCCTTCTAAAAATGGAGAAAACTGCTATGGGGATGGTGCTTTGGCTTCGTAAAAGTTTTGTCTCTACTTTTCAGGTAAGGAAACTGAAGATTATAGAAGAACTCATTCAAGACCATGTAAATAACCAGTGGCCGGGTTTCATTTGAACCTAGTCCCAAGGGGCACCCTTTCTGTGTCTATCCTATCATCCTGGCTCCTTCAGTAGAGTAAGGATTCAAGAACTGGAGCTGAATGAACAAGGTCAGATAGGCCAAGCTTCCTCTCACTAAAGAGATGTTCTTCCAACTTATACATGAAAATGTCATCAGATTTCTTTTTTTCTTATGAAAGCATAACATATATCTCAATTTTTCTTACTATATCATTCAAATGTATAAATATCTTGAAATATTTGGGTAGTGACAGAAGAAATTTTCAATCTCCTCAATTCTTCCCCCCCCATAGAGCAAAGAGATAGTAAAACCCAAACACACGAATACTGCCAACACATCAGGTTGATAAACCTTGATTTGGGGGAAGAAACCTAAAGCAGCAACAAGCACCTGCACATGCCAGTATCAGCAACATTTTAGCAAGAAAACACTGAAACAAGAAGCAAAGCAACAACAGACCTGAGAATCCCCAAATTTCCAATGTGTACTCACTGGCTGGAAGGAGCCCAAACTGGGGGAGGCGTACTGTCCTCCACTGGCAGGAGAGTGGGAAGTGTCTATGGTGTCGTCTAGAGGAGCTGGGGCCATCTGAGTTCCTTGAACTCTTGGGACTTCCTTCCAGCACTGTCACAGACAAACTATTGAGAGGGGAACTGTAAGTGATACAAACAGAAGACACAGAGAAAGTTCAGGTGAAAGTGAAAGACAAGCCAGTGATCAGAGAGGCCAGAGAACAAGCATCCCTATATTTCAAAAACTGCACAAAAGAGAACAGGAGGCTACAAAGCCCAAAGGTAGAAAGGTTGGTAAAAGTATCCTGAACTATAATCCTATCAAAAGCTAATTTTACAGAAAAAGGAACAGCAGGAAATAATCAAGGTTGTTTTGCTTTGAGCATTTATCCTTTCCTAAATTCATAATAAAATTAAGTTGCCATTGTAACAGTATATGAGGAAAGACCCTTAGGAAGCTCTGCATTTGTGAGTGGAACTGATATCCTTATAGAGGGTTTCGACCCTCTTTCTCTCTCTCTTTATTCTTTCACCATGTCATGACTTCTGGCATGTTTTGATACAGCAAGGAGGCCCTGATTAGAGGCTGATGACGTTTTCTTGAGCTTCCTGACCTTCACAATTGCAAGCCAACGTGTTTCTGTTCAGTATAAATGACCTAGTCTGTGGTATTCTATACAGCAGCACAAAATAGACTAAAACAAATGTATAATGCCATACAGTTATTATTTAAAAATAAAGAGTAATATAATCCAACAGAAAATGGAATAATGCTAGAAAAATAAATTACCCTACCTTCAAATAAAAACTATAGTATACTACTTCGAATAGCTAACATACTTTAGGAAAATGATACAAGATGTCATAGCAAACACAAATCAGAATTAGCAAAACTCATAAAATTATATTACCAAAGAAAGACTAAAAATAAAAGAGAAAAATGTTAACCAATATCTAAACAAGGGAGTGAAAGAAGTACTAAAGGCATAATTATTTAAAAGAAGTTTTTGAAATTGCACAAAGTAGTGCACACCACTTACCTGAGAAAATTAACCCATAATAACACTAATAAAAAAATTAGTACAATTATTGAATTTTCAAAAAAACAAAATTTTAGGCATCTAAGCAAAAATACCAGATAAGTTGTAGGAGAAAATATAAGCTGCCATCATGCTTTCCTGCAACTGTGCTTTATGTCACAAGGACATGAAATAACGTTTATGATATTGAGGAAAGAAACGTGAGCCAAGAGTTTTATACCCAGCTAAATTAACTTTCATTTGACAGACTCCAGCAAAAAGTGAAGGCAAACTCAATGACTTGGAGAATATTTTTCCCATAAGTATTTCTTGAGCAAATTCCAGTTAACCAAAATAATTAGAAATCCACTGAGGTATGGTTTGATAATAAGCACTAAAATATCTTTGCTGATGTAATTGGAACCAAGTAAGAATCATAAAAAAAAAACACTAGTAATATGTAATATCTCACAATGTGGATATATTGCAGCTATAAAAGTGTGAAAAAATAAGTATGAACATATAATGTAAAAAGAATTTTAGGGCCGGTGAGATGGCTCAGCGGCGTAAGCGCCTGCCTAACAAGTGCGAGGGCCCCAGTTCGACTCCCGGAACCCACATACGAAAAAGGGGCCGGTGATATTGCTCAGCGGCACGGGTGCCTGTTGGCCCGCGAGGTCCTGAGGTCGACCCCCGGTACCCACAAAAAAAAAAAAAAAAAAGAATTTTAATCTTCAGGAATCATATTTATGGTAGGAGAATTTCTATTATAACTGAGATATGTCATATAATACATGAGATAAAGCAAATGACAGGTTATGTGACATTCCAATTTTATAATTCTTTCTGTCTGGAAGAAAAGACATAGAGGAGACATAGACATTCTAGACATAGAGGAGATCAATATTAATGCCAAGTAGAAGAGGTCAAGTAGAAAACCTGTGACACTGAATTAATATTCAAAGTGTCTCATACTTCAGTAATTCCTACACATATGCACTGAAAAGGTTTCAAAACACTAAGCAACACAGTAGCTGTGATGGTGATGTCACCAGGACCTGGACTGTGATCTTGAAATACTATTTTCTACTAAGAGAAAACAGAGATTCTTGCAAAAATAGAAAATGCTAGATTTAGGCAGAATATGTACAAAATGAACCTAGGATATTATCCCCTAATAGTTAGCAAAGAAGCTAGCAGAGTCAGGGGCCTCAAAAGTGCATGAGAACCAGCTTTAAGATGTTCCCACTGCTTAAGTTTAGACAATAGGTGTTCAATAAGGATAATATTGGCAAAGGGTCAAAGCACAACGATTATACTAATTCATGAATTCATAAAGACATTTAAAAAATAATTTATCGTTCTTGGAGAATAATAAAGAGCCACTCATTTCAAAAACTGGCAAATAATGAGGGTGAAAAGTAATTTACGGTGCTTTCCCTATATTAACTATTTCCTTTGACAACTGAATAGTCGATGAGCTAATGTTTTCCTTTATAGAAATGTTTCTATAATAAGAAAGAATTATTGAATTTAAATATTATTGTTTTGTGGCCATAATGAATTAATGGATCTAGGTATTACTCATCATTTTCTGCTAACACAAAGAAAGACAGAAAGACAGACACACAAAACCATACATCAGGTGGCTCTGATAGAAGGACACAACAATACATATGTATCTGTCTTGCCAAAAATTAAAACCGGTGATCAATCTAGTAGATCTGAGGAGACGAAACCAGCAAAATCAAAGTAGTGGATACTTTATAGGACAACTTGTTTTCTTCAACAAATAAGTTATATGAAAAAACGTGGAGGGACAGAGAGAAAACTTGTAGATTAATAACGACACGTAAAAGTCATAGGTAAACTAAACCATTTAGGGGTGTATGGTCAGGTTATGATGCCATAAAAGGAATTTCAGAAGTGATTACCATGAAAGTGAGTACAGTTTTTGCTTTTCAGGGTCTTTTTTACTATATTAGGCATGTAGAGGGTTTATGAGATGTCTGGAATATTTTTATTTCTTGACCTGGTCTTGGTTACAAAGTATAAGAATTTATTTTATGAAGTTTTCTGTACCTGGTATATGTTATGACTAAGTTTTTAAAGAAATCGATATAACTGATTTTTTAATTCATTTCCCCCATAGTTTTCAGGTAACCTACAAGACATACCATATTGAACAACCTATAAACAAGGAGGTTCTGATTTATTCATTCCACAAATATTTCTTGAACAACTGACTATTTGGTCAGGCATTGGAGAAGCATTGAACCCAAACTAAGGCAATTGTACTACAAAGTAAAAGGTGACAGGTGTTCTTTGGACAAAGTATTATAAAAATACAAAAGAACAGGAACTTATTTCTGGTTGAGAGATTAGCAAAAATCTATCAAGGCAATAACATTTTGGTAGAATCTTACATGATATGCTCTTTCTTTAATTATCATAAACCCATATTGAAAGAATGTGTAGAACCCACTGCCTCAATAGCTATTCACTCTTTTTTTTATTTTAAAGAGAAAAAAATTCAATAAAAACAATGATACAGAATTTCAAAACAAGGTAATAGGAGATTAACAATGGTTAATATATTGTGTATTTTTATCTTCAAAATGGTTGCTTGGATTTCAAGATATAGACATGAAAAATTAAACAAATATAAGCACAAACCATTCTTTTCAATGAACTAATAGAAATTAGTAGTATAATTATCTTAGCTATCTTGTGTATGTATATATATTTTTTCTTTTCCCTTCCTTTTCTTCTTTCCCCCATCCCAGTTTCTCATTCCTTTTGAGTGGTTTCTTCCCCTTTCACAATATCTATCATACCTTTTAGATCTTATTTTCTCTTAGCTACTCACTTTTAACCTTTGTATTCCAGACACTCAACACAGTTGAAACCAGTTGTTTGAAGGTCATTGGTCATCTTCTCGTGACCTTTGCCCTCTAACTCAGCCAAATTTCCCATCATTATTACCTTCTTCTAGAAACTCTTTCTTCCTTTTCTTCTGAGCCATCAGGGTACTCTCTTCACTTTTGTGGTCATATTTTCTGTCTCTCTGTCTCTCTGTTTCTGTCTCTGTCTGTCTGTCTCTGTCAGTCTCTCTCTCTCTCTTCCCTTCCCATAATTCTGCCTGGCATCACATATGTTGTTAACATGAAAATACCTGTCATCAGACTCTTGCCCTCTGGGAACCCCAGACGTGAATTTCTGACTCACTGCTCATCATTTCTTTCTGGATATCCATCTGTCACCACAAAATTGACATGATAAGATTGAATCCATTTTCTTTCCCAAACCATGTTCTCATCCTGTTCTTTCTAATTCAACTAAGAGCTTCTTATGAATCTTGGTCCTGACTTAGATTCTTTGCTACATCCTTAGCTGCCCTGTGGATATGATTGTTTTCCCAAACTTGAGCAGCTTCTATTTCTCTGTATCAAGATGACATTTTGTGCCCTTTGGGACATTCCTGTGTGCAAGGCTTTCAATGGACTTGATCCAAAGCTGTGAGAAGGTTCCCTGCAGTGGCTGCATTGGAAAGGGCCACGCTCATCTCAGATGGGTGGCGCCATGTCTGTGTCTCATTTGGTATTGGCATTGTCTGGCTGCAGATCAATTCTAGCTCCTTCATGCTACTAGCTTGGGTGAGTATCTGAATGAATGTTGCCATCAGCGCTTTCAAACTAGCTTAGCAGGAAGGAAATCCAAATGCTTTTTCTGCGGAGGTGGGGGGCTCCCTAGCAGTTAGGCACATCTAGCCTTCAGGGTCTCTGTTCCAAAATATACTTATACTTGTCAGGTTATGTTTTCCCAATGAGGAAATGGCCTTAATTTACATTGATTTTTAAAGAAAAAAAAATGATTTATTACAGGCGTAGCATCTGTTGTTTATGCCTAGAGGTAAATGTTTAGGTAGAAGCAGCTTCATGCATTCATCCATCTGTTTGTTCAAACAACAAGCATTACTGAAAAGTGACTTTGGTGCAGGATACTGGTCAATCAGATGAGTAGTGCGGTTCCTGCCTCCAAGGAGTTAACTATCTAGGTCACGGCGATAGGACTTCCGTCTTCACATTTATTGGCCCCAAGGATGTCATTGCTCATTCATTCACTCCCTCATTCATCCATTCACTTCCTTTACAGTCTCTTCCTCTCTCATGCCATTAGCTGCCATCCCTTCAAAGATGATTTTCAATATGTTTCAGCCTGACTGCTTGACCTTCACAACTACAGTCAAAAGACAAGTATTGAGTTCCAGGCACTGTGCTAAAGATTGAGAATATGTAGTAAACCAATGCCCTGTGGGTCTTCTACTAACATCATACACATTTTCTTCACTATTATTCCCCTCTGGGGATTTATGTTCTAAAATCACAATGACTGTGACTGTGATAAATTTAAATTGTCTTAGTTTTCTTTTTCTTTCTGCATCAATAAGTTGCTGCCAAGAAGGAAAATAATGTCACATAAAAACTCTTCTTAAAAAGAGTTTAGAGTGTTCCTATGGAGAAAAAAATCATGGCATAACTTTCCGGCTAGGATTATTTTCTGGCTAATCACAGTCCTGATACCGGTCAACCGCATTACGACAGTGTTGTAAACCATACAGCTATGCAAACAAAGCAGTAACCAACTACCACTGAATGCCATATAATTTCTCTACCTTTAAAGATCTGCAGAAAAAGGGGTGGGGTGGAAAGAAGATAGCAGATATTTTTTTAAGTGCAATAGATAATCAGAGCAGTTTTTGAAAAGTACCTCTTAAGTATATGCCCATGTCCCCTTAAATCTGTCATGATAAAACATCTCATTTTAGCTGATGTATGACAAGGAAGCAATCACCGTTAATCAGAATGACACATTTCCATTTACTTTATGAAAGAGAAGGTAGATGAAGGTCATGAATAAGAAAACAAAGCAGCTTGCGATTCATGATATTTGGGGTTTCTTTTAAAATTCATTTCCATAGGAAGTTCATAATCCATCGTTTTCTTTCTCTTGGCATCATTCATCCAAATTGCCAGAAGTCCTTGTCAGTAAAGGTGGTAATATTTTGTCTTCTCTCCTGGGTAGGGAAATAGGTTAATATGTTCTGAATTCTTTGACAAATTTGGGTCTTTAGAGTGTAAAATCGCAGAAGTTCTGGCTTCAGATATCTCTTTGGGGGGTACCAGTTCCATTCTCTGGGCAATAAGATTGTAGTTGGTATAGTGAAGTTTCAGCTGGTCACAGCCATGCCCATTGGAAAGTGGAGAGGAAAAGAGCCAGGAGCTCAGTATTTTATTACAGCAGAAATCAAGATCCTGTTTCCACTTCCTCCCCCACCTGATTGTGAGATGCTTAACTATCTACATTCCCAGCGATACCTAAGTGCTAGCGAGAGCTTAGCCTTTCTTGGATGCCTCCTTCCTTATGACAGCATAGGTTCCTACTTCCGGTGCGTGGCTGGAATGGGCAATGGCTGGAGATCATAGCCTCGCTTTAGGGCTTTTTCATCTGAATTAGGCCTGTACAATTTGTGAAATCTTCCAGAAGTCAATATGATACTCCACTGAGCTGGGGAATATTATCAGTGGGTGGTTATAGTGTCAATCTCAAAAACTGAAATACAATCTGTGAAATACAGAAGCATGAAGACATCTAATACAGATCTTGGAAGGGATATAAGGTTATTGGCTCTTAAATCCAAAGATGGAACTCTTCCACTGATAGATTCGGTCTTTTGAGTCTACAAAGGTCACGATGCCCCAGCATTTTGAATCTGCAAATATCATGATCTGTAGGTATTCCGGGAAGGTTTTATGACTTAGTATTCAGCTTGTCCAAAGCCTTTTTTTATTGTTGTCTCCACCATCATCGTTATTTAAACTGAGAAATTTAAAATAAAGAATTATTAAGCTATGATGGGAGAGCAAGTGTAAACACATGAAGAGAACTTTGCAGGGAATTCTAGGGTTAGACGAGAGTACCCATGGAAGGCCTAATAGAGAAGGTGGGTCCCTCCCCAGGACTTGGATTCAAAGTTCTTTGAAACAGGTGTGGTTGCAGCCATTGAATGCTGGAGGAATTCTCTGGGTTTTCAATGGCAGAGCTGGTCCACAGTCATAAGATAAACATAAAACAACCCTCTGGGACACGGAGCACCTGCTGTCTTATATTCTTGTGAAAACAAATATGGCAGCCTGAAATGGTTGCTTAGCAGCAGCATATTCTTTTGAATATGCTTCCTTTCCAAAGCTTCACAAAAATCAAACTATAGCAGGCTTTTTCCTGGCACAAGCTGTGAGCCCAGTGCCAATGCCTGAGGAACGTATGTGCTGGCTATTTTGAGTCTGCATAAAGCCAAACTTTAGGAGCCCTGTGATCAGCAAGCCACCTGAGGAGATCCCACTTGATACTGGTATGTCCATGATGGGTACTTCCTGGTGTGGAAAACTCCATCATCTATCATTGTAATTTTATTTCTGTGAATTCCTTTTCCTAGTGTTCTTTGTTCTCTCTCTCTCTCTCTCTCTCTCTCTCTCCCCCACCCTCCTCTCCCTCTCTCCCTCTCTCTCTCTCCCTTCTTCCCTCCCCCCCTCCCTTTCTCCCTCTAAGGAATAAACAAAAATTTGAATGTTCTCCCAAATTTCTATTATTTTTCCAAATATTAGGCCAAATTTGACAGGAAACCCGGCTTAAATTTCTGTTAAACATCCTTGAACTGATTTTTAGATAATGCAAAAAACTTGACCATGAAACTAACTCCAAAGGAAAAACCCTGGCTTAGTTAAAATTAGTTGCACATGAGGGAAACAGCATCGGTTTGGCTTGAGGGAACAAAAGGTGGGGAGATTTATCAAGTGTCTAATAGGACATAAGGGGAAAAAGCCTCCCTCTGGCCTTGGTCAGGCATCAGAGCCAAGAATTCACAAGCATTGGGCCCTTCCTCTGTCTCATCTCTGATTCTTCCAAAGTGGTTTATTCCCTGGAGAAAAGAGGTTTCTGTCCCAGTCTCTGTATTTACATTTTTTGAAAAGTCAAATGACCAGCCCAGATTGCACCAAAATCATATTGGCCTCTCAGTACCAATTTGACATTCACTGAAGAAAGAGTCCTACTGGTCCAGCTTGGTCATTTGTCCATCCTGAGTCTGAACTGCTGGGTCTAGAGGGACAGATCGTACTTAGTACAGACAAGACAGGCTGGATGTCATATCAGTAGGCTAAAGAGACAGGCAATATGAACTGGAAAGACACTCGAAAAGCATCTTCAGGGCTGGTGAGATGGCTCAGCGGCGTAAGCGCCTGCCCGGCAAGCGCGAGGGCCCGAGTTCGACTCCCGGAACCCACGTACAAAAAGGGGCCGGTGATATTGCTCAGCGGCACGGGTGCCTGTTGGCGCGCGAGGTCCTGAGGTCGACCCCCCGGTACCCACAAAAAAAAAAAAAAGAAAGAAAAGCATCTTCAGCAGACACTGAGGAGTGCCGCGTGTCCGTCCTTTAGTTTGTGATGGCCAGAGCACAGGGTACTGGCTTTGTAAAATAAGAGCTGTAACTGTGTAATTTTTAGAAAGGCTGACTTTTCAAAGAATATCCAGTCATGTGCCACTTGACAATGAAGATACAGTCTGAGAAATGTGACATGAGGCAATTTTGTTGTTGTGGGAGGAACACACTCCTGTGGACCGAGGTGGTGCATCTCAGTCATCCTATGTAGCAATAACTATAATTGTCGGGGCCACCCTTTTATCTAACTGGCAGCGCTGTGGGTTTGTTCATGCCAACATCACCACAAATACTTGAGAAATGTGTTGTGCTATGATGTCACTAGACAATAGAAATTTTTAAGCTCCATTAAAATCTCACGGGACCACCATTATACCTGTGGTCTGTTGTTGACCAGCACGTTATTTGTTAGTGCCTGACTCTACTTCTATCAAGAGAGATGTTTAGTGACTCCTGAGGTGAGCGACTGTCAAAAATGAATTTTCACACTCCACCTGTCAGTGATTTTAGTGTGGAAGTCAAAGGACACACGTAGCGAGCTCAGAGTTACTAAGGATTGGAGGAGCAGAGCGTATTGGAGGGTGACTAGCAGCCTGTAGGAGTCAGGAAGAAGGGAGTGCCAAAGGGAAGGATGAAGAACTGGGTATGTTCAGAGTAACCAAAAGAAATATGATTTGGCCTTGAATGATTGTGTCAGAGCAAGAAGACACACAAAGGAAGAGGATGGCTCTTCTCGGATCAGAGTCATGCCAGCAGGTACCAGAGAAAAAGGATCTGCTTAACCTCTTAGAGCCTCCATTTTCTCTGTCATGGCTTAGACCTCAAAAGCCTCGTGTTTGGAAGCTGACTGAATCACAGGGCACTATATTGATATTGATAGTGGTGGTGATGTTGATAGTGGTGATGATATTGATGATGACGGTAGCAGCGATGACGATGACAGCAATGACAGCAGCAGCTAACATTACTGAGTGTTTCCCTTTGGCCAGGGACTGCCTTACATTCCACATCATCTCACTGCTCTTTGACGGTACCCGTAAGGTGAGCATCATTGTCTTGTTTCTTAGGTGAAGAACCTGAGGATGACAAAGCCTAAATAACTTATATCAGGTCATAAAGTTAGAAATTGGGGAAACAAGAGGTTCATTTTTTTTTTCTCCCAGGCATCTGAAGAGATTGGGGCTATGGCCATATCACACTGAATGCACCCGATCTCATCTGAAGAGCTTGGGAGTAGCATTGCAACTCCATCTAATCCATCTGGGTGGAGGGGAAGGAGGCAGAGTCCTGCACGTAATTGGGACCAGACCTCTCAGAAGAGGGCAACGGGTGGGGAGGCACCTCTGGCATGCTGGACGTGAGGAAATTGAAGTTCAAAACAGATGTGAAAATTGCAAAAGAGCAGTCACTTGCTCTTCTAGATCAAATAAATGACCTCCCAGACTCTAAGGGAGGATGGCCTAATCCTTACCCATAAGTTCTGAGAAGTCTGTTGAATCAAGAAAACGTAGTTCTGATATTAAATAAAAAGAAGATGGAGCATATAACCTTTAGCTTGAGATAAAACTCTAGATCATTCTATTGTAAAGATGGCCAATGCTACCCTAGTCACTGCTCCCTAGCCTCAGAGGTGTATGCATTTTTTCTCCACAACACGGTGGCTCAGGCATCTCTGCACTGACCACCCTCATTTGTTTGCATTTCCAGATCCAAACTCTGTATTTTCCACCAGACTCATAAAACCACACAGTTACATGCCAATGGGAGAGCTTTGAAGTTCTGTGACCCAAAGGAAGGAAATTCAAAGCCTTAGAAATATTGTACACACCTGTATATCTATTAATGAGTTGCTTTCATTTAGTAAGAACAGTTTATAAGCTTTATGTTGTACGATCTTTAAAAATGGAAAATATAGTTGTACAATGAACTGTAAAAAAGACAAGAAAGAAAAATAGCTAGCCATCCCTTAATTCAGTTGTACCCAACTGAATTTTTGTCTTCTTAGATTTTCAAAAAACAGAACAAATTTATAATAAAAATGCTTTTTTGGCACATAACATATCCTGCTTTAACATTGCTTATCTGTATTACAGAAGTATGTTTATGAAAGCCTTTGAGTGCTTCTTGGAAATATAACAACATTTTTAGAAAGAAGCATTATCAGGGTGTTATTCTCTGAATTTAAAAAGTCTGAATATGACATATTTCATACCCGCATATTTCATATCAAAATAATGGTCATATTGGTAGGGGAAATGTAAAAGATGAACAGATGTAAAGAAAATCCATACTCCTGTTTGCCTTTGAACCATTAATCCTATAGCAAACATCTCTTATGTCTTATGGGTTTTTAAATAGTATTTTCACAGCAAATAGGAAATCCTTGTTCATGTAGGAGTCCTCTAATGGTGCCCTTAGCCTTATGTCAGCAGTCATTTGAACCCTTTCACAGCCCAAACCCTGTAGAGGAGTCAAGCATTCCAATCCCTTACTGTCTGGGATTTCTTGCCCGGGGGAACTGGCTGTCATTATTTTAAAATTATCCACATAACAAGATGTTCTGAGAGTCTGAGTCTCTCTCCAAGGAGGAACTATTTCTCCTAGGTGCAGAAAAACCCCATGGTCCACGTGGACTACCAGCCTGCCTCCCTCGGGTGTTTGGAGGTGACCCTCTGCAGGGAAAATGTACCCTAAATTCCTTCAGACTCGAGTCTTCCTCCGGGTGCAGATTACCCAGTGATGGACACGTCCACCTCTGCGCTGTCTGGGATAGCAGCCTGTTGTCGTCAGGGTTTGCAAGGGAAACAATACAGGACACATAATTTATAGGATTATTTTATAATAGTCACCCAGAGAGTCATATACAAAAGGGTGCAGGAAATCCGTCCACACACTAAAGACCCAAAGAATTCATCTGAGGGCCTGGATTCCACAGCAATGTCCTGCACTAGTCCAGCTGAAGACCTAGAGCATACGGCAGTGTCCTCCATGAGTCCAGCTGGAGGCCTGGAGCCCACAACAATGTCTCATGTAAGTCTGTTTCATGGATCTGTGCTGGGAAGGCCCAAAGGTCAGTGGTGCAAGCTAGAAAGTCTGTGCCAGCAGGCTGGGGGATCTGCACCAGAGCCAGGAAGCAATGCTCGAAGTAAGGACCAGAGCTCCCACGAAAAGTGCCACAGCCATCTTCAGCAACAAAGAGGTTCTGAGCTCCTCTGACGATGAGAACAGCCAAGTTCCTATCAGGAAAGCCAGCACGACAAATTTCTCCAGGAGAACCAACAGCAGCAACCCTTCCTCTCCAGTTCTCCTTTTTATGTTGTTGGCAACAATCCTCAGGTGGGCCTTTCTCACCTAGCACCACGCTGATTCAGTTCAGCTGGGTGTGACGAGTTGACCCCCAGTTGTCAATCCCCCAGACAGCCACTAGCTTAATGTGACTCCTGGCATGACCAAAGAACTGACTTTTCCATTTTCATTTTGGCTAGTGGTGAATTTATTGATGGTGCACTTCTAGAGCTCCCAGAAGGGGTAGAGGGGAGAACCAAGCACACAAAAAGAGAAAAATTCCAAAAGTGAATGTAATCAGAGTTCTGCCTCAGTTGAATAAAATTTCTGGAGTTATTTGGAAATCTGTCTTTTACAGAAAACTAGTAACACTGGAAGTTAACCCTACTGTGTGTTGTGCTCAACTTGAGAGCCAGACAAGGTGTGATGGAAGTGGTTTAAAAAATTATTTTTTAATTTACTTTATTACTTGATCTAACATTCATAACCTGTTTTTGTTTGCAGATAAAAAAATGTGGATTAGCAAGATTAAGGACCACAGCTTGTTCTCGGCAGAGGGAGAATTTGAACCTGGGTCTGAGATTAATGCCTGTGTATAGCGTTTCACATTCTGACACTTCATTCTAATGAGATTTAGAAGGCCCTGTTGATGGAACGGAACATGATTTCTTACTAAAAATTCTATGTCCTTGTGAGACTTCCTTATAAAATTATACCTTTGCCGTGGAAGGAGACCCATAGATACTGAATTTCTAAGTTTATAAATTGTCTACTCTTTCTATTGATGGCTCCATTTTTGCAGTAAGAAATTTATAAAAATGATTCATGGCCTCATGACGTGCCAGAAAACATTGTGTTAGCATTAATGTGTAGTCACAGGCAAGTCCTGTTTAGTGTTAAAATCACCAATCGTGGCCTTAGAGGCCTGAGGTGCCTGGGGGGCCTTATGCAATTTCACTCAGGTTACTTCATCCTGGGTCCTCTGTTTTGTCATCCTTAAAATTGGGGTAATAGAAGCTTCCACTTCCTGAGTCCCTTTCTGAGAATCAATAAACGAATGTAATCGAAGTATTTAGCGTGTTGCCTATTATACAGAAATTGCTTAACAAAAATTAGCGATCATTATCGTAGCAGTTCCCTCTTATCCACAGGGGATATGTTCATTCCAAGACATTCCATGGACACCTGAAACCACAGATAGTACTGAATTATTTATGTTGTCTGGGTTTTTTCTGCACATACATGCCTACGATAAAGTTTCCTTTATAACCTGGGCACAGTAAGAAATTAGCAACAATAAGAAAACAGATCAACTATTATACACTATAATTAGAGTTATTGAAAAATGTATGCATTGTTTATTTCTGAAATTTTTATTTAATATTTTAGACCATGGTTGACCCTATGTAACTGAAGCCATGGAGGAAAAAACCACAGATGAGGGGCAACAATGGCGTTATTACTCTGTGGTCACTTTGGCTTTGTGATTCGTTTCTTACCTGATTCTTAGCAGTAGGGAAAACAGATAATGACAAGGAAAACACACAGATCAAAGACAATGAGATGACAGTGGTCAAATGGTCTTTCCTCTCTTCTAAGATACAAATGCAAATGTGCTCCTGTGTTGCTGGTTTGTACATAATGGAAAAAACTCTGAATTTGCTGTCTTCTCCTCCCTTTTTAATTGGTGAAGAATAGAAAGCAGGGAAGGTTCTCTCTGAGGCATGGCCCAGAGTCTCGGCTCTTCTGGACTCATCTCTGGGCTACTAGGTCCATGCTGCTGCCATAGTAACACATAAAGGGAGGTGAAATGGTAGATTAGAAAGATCTTATTTAGCAAAGAATCACACAGCTGGGGCTGGGTCCCAGCTCTTGAATGATCTGCTCTATGAACTCATAAATTATTGAAGCCATCAGTTGGTCCATCTGAGAGCGGAAGAATTTAAAGTGCTGGGATTCTCCAACACGACTTGGTGATAATGCTGGTTTTCAGTGTCCAATGCACCAATCGTGACTCAGAAACTACCGCACTTTATCACCATGTAAATCACAACTGGGTGAGTGGGGGTGCACATAATATCAAGCAAGTTTATACCATAATCACACCTGGTGAGTGGAGCAAGATAAGAACCTTATCAGATACTTCTCCAGATCTCACCAGTTTAGTACCATGTATTCGCTCATGTAGCATTTAAACAAATGCTCCAGATCACCAGATAACTTTCCTCCAAGAGAGGAGGTAGAGATGGAGGCTCTTTTTGCCTTGTAACCATATAGTCTTAAATATTCATTCCAAGTTTGCCAGCTTAGAGAAAGGGTCTGGAGGACCCCTTGGGAAGGGTGTTTTAGTTACTTTTCTCTTGTTGCTGAGACAAAATACCCAACACCCAAAGTTAAGGAGGAAAGGTTTATTTAGCTCACAGTTTGTAGAGGTTTCAGTCCATAATCAGCTGGCTCCAAGGCAGGGTGGCGTGGCTGAGGGGCAACAGTTTGTGGAGGAGAAAGACAGCAAAAGCAACAAGAGCAAAAGGGGGAAGCAAGCCTCTTTCACTCCCTTGTATTGTATGCAAGCCACCCGCCCTAGGGTTGATGTAGCACTCACACTGCCAATCCCAGCACTAGACAATGAACCAATCACAAACTCTAGATTCAGCCACCTCCAAAAAGCCCATCCTCCATGACTGCATGAGGCTTTGGGGGGACATCTAGACACAAATCATAACATTCTGCCCCTGACCCCCCCAAAGACTCATGTACATCTCTTTATGCAAAAGGCATTTATTTAGTCCCTCTCTAAGAGTTGCCAAAGTCCTAACAGTTTCAGCATTGCTGAAAAGTCCAAGTCCCAATTCTCCTCTGAGACGTAAGGCAAGCTCTTAGCTGCAAGCCCCCGTACAAATGAAAAGAAAGTTAAACACTTCCAACATTCAATGGCACAAGATAAACATTTCCATTCCAAAAGTTACAAATGGGGATACAAAAGATGGGGACCAAAGCAAGTCCAAAATCCAGCAGGGCAAACTTTAAGTCCTGTAGTACCATGTGCAGGATCCAAAGCAACCTGTGACAAGTTGTGAGCTCCAAAGGGCTTGGATGGCTCTGCCCCACAGCAGTTCCAGTGGTAGTAGCTCCCACAGCTTCTCTCTTAGGCCTGCTTTTCTCCCTCACAGCTTTCCTTAGATGATCCATGTTCCTGGCTTTTCCAAACCTCTGGGGTCTCCACTGCACCTTTGGATTTACATTTACAGCTTCACACACTGACCTCTCAGGGGCACACTGCCTGGCCCCCTAGGCCTTCTGAAATTGAGGTGGAAGCCTTCTTAACCCCATCACTCTTGCATTCTGCATGTGCCTAAAACCAGCACCACATGGATGATGCCAAGGTCTGCTGCCAGCGGGAGCAGTAGCCAGGCTTCCAGGCTTCCCTCTCTCATGGCTGTAGGGATCAAGTGCCTAGATTTTTGAGCACTTTGAATCCAATTCTGAGGAACCAATTCTGTAGGTCACTGCCATTCTGGAATATGGTGCTCTGTGGCTTTTTCCTCAAAGCAAAGTCTTTTACTTCTGCAGTTTTGAAGCTGCAAGGGGTGGAGACTTGCGCCTTCTTGTGATGCCCTCAGGCCTTCTTTTGTATTCTTCTGTTTCTTCTTAGCAGTGGAGATCTCCTTAGCTCTATCTTTGCAGACGACAGCTTTACTGGAGCTTCCTTTCTGGCCAAACTCACAACACTTTAAATCATTCTTCTGGGCTCTTTGCTTTTGATTCTCAACATAAACCTGGCTAAAAGCCCCCAACAGTAGCCCACCACTTCAACATTCAACTGCCTTGAAATTTCTTCTGCCAGATTAATTAGTCCACCACCCTTAATGTCAGCCTCAGGCAAAGTCTCTGGACATGAGCAAAATGCAGACAAACTTTTTGCCAAGCCATAACACACCTTGTCTGGAGTCTAACACCCAATGCACTCCTTTTTCCTAGTGGAGACCTCCCGAGCCTTGTCTTTGCCAGCAGGATTTCTATCAGCCTGCTGGTCTTCTGAGTTCTGACCAGAATCTCTCATACAGAACAGCCTAAGGCGTTCCAGTGCTACTCTTTTGGGCAACATCTCCGAACCTTTCCAAACTCTCCCCACAAGCCATTCCCAAAAGCTCTTGAACCACATGGTCAGGTACAGTCACAGCAATGACTGCATTCCTGGTACCAAGTTCTTAGTTACTTTTCTTTCATTGCTAAGACAAAAATACCCAACACCCAAAGTTAAGGAGGAAAGGTTTATTTAGCTCATAGTTTGCAGAGGTTTCAGTCTATAATCTGCTGGCTACAAGGCAGAGTGGCGTGGCTGAGGGGCAACAGTTCATGGAGATGGAAGACAGCAAAAGCAACAAGAGCAAAAGGGGAAGCAAGATTCTTTCTCTCCCTTATATTGTATACAGGCCGCCTGCCCTAGGGCAGGTGTAGCACTCATACCGCCAATCCCAGCACTAGACAATGAACCAATCACAAACTATAGATATAACGACCTCCAGAAAGCTCATCCCCCATGACCACATAAGGCTTTGAGGAGACCTCCAGACACAAACCATAACAGAAGGGTGTCTGTGGGCCAGTCTGGTTGTGACACACAGCACCTCTACCCTCATTCCATTGGTAGAACTGAGGTTCACAAAGCTCATCAATAGGGAGCCAGAGTATTGTGGCCTGGCTGGATGCCCAGAAGGAAGAGGAGATGGGTGTGGTGAGTACCCAGTGCTTTTGCACAACTTTCCATCAGTACTGGGTGGTTGGTGCTATCCCCTTAGGTGGCTTTTACTATAGTCAAAAGCAAAGACATCAAGTTTCCAGTAGGGAGTGTGTGTGTGTGTGTTTGTACATGCATTTTCTGTCTGAGAGGGTTGGTGGAACATGACACTTTTTGAAATATTGAAAGTAGTTGGTGACTCATTTTCTCACCCCTTAGGTTTTGGCCTCTTGCCAAAGCACATGGTCATTCCATCTCTGTTGCCTAGAACCCAGCCACACCTAACCCATTCTGTTCTTAGGGATCTGGAGCAGCAGTCTTGAGCTCCTCCTAGGGGCCAGCAGGCGCCTTTCCATGTTTGATTTTCTAACATTCTTACTTCCTCTTAAGTCAGCTACTCCATAGTTGATGTGGGGCTGAGACACTCCAGGCCCTTCTCTCTGGCTCACAGGAAAGCTGCTTATTGTCTCAACTCTCTTGTGTATTTCTGTCAGATCTTATTTCTGTCAGATCTTATTTCTTATTGCTTGATTTTTTCCCCTTCTTATAATTACCATCTTATTCACAGTATATCTAATTTTAAGAAAATGATAGACATTTTAAAAAATTTTTTTTTAAAGAACTGTCCTTAAGCTGCAGTAGTCCTCCACTGAAGTTGCGGCTTGCCCATGGCCAGCCTGTGTGGACCTTCCTCTCAAGCCAGGGAGGGTCGGAGGCCCCGTGCAGGTCAGGGGCCTGAGGTGGTAGCATTGTCCAACCTGCTGAACAAGAGGGAATGGAGCTGTGGAAGACCTTGCTTTTGCTGCACAATG
Organism: Erethizon dorsatum; assembly: GCA_028451465.1. NCBI lineage: Eukaryota > Metazoa > Chordata > Mammalia > Rodentia > Erethizontidae > Erethizon > Erethizon dorsatum. Next base: position 125,011,975 of record CM051827.1, on the reverse strand, counting down.
AGAATGGAGAGTTAGGGAAACTTTGAGAGAATGAACTGATTTTGAATAAAAAAGAAAAAGCTCAGCAGAAGCAGCAGATCATCTTACTTTTGATTCCCTCAGAAGGTACAGATGAACAGTGGTTTGATCCTGAGACTGGCCTGGGACATGCATCTGCCAGCTTGGGGATTCTGAAGTTTATAAGCTCATGATGTTTGAAGGAGGTGTGCAAAGGGTACAAAGAATCACAAAGACAGAAACAAGGCCACGCCCACATTAGCACCCTGGTGGTGGCAATATTCCTCCGTCCCACTGAGATTACTCTGGTGCTTAATCCTGGACATTTGAAAGTTGTTAGGCAGCCAGTGGAGCAGGAGACAGTGTATCATCACTGTATTGATAGTTTATCTTCGAACAAGTGTTTCCAAGTGCCAACAAGAGAGACTGCAACCAAGAAAGGGAGATGCTGGCATGCAAAACTGCAAAGGATGCATCTAGAAGAATCAAGGAAATGATATAATGCTGGAAAGGTTCAGACTGGTAATAAAGGAAGATCAGAGAAAATGAGAAAATTGTATTTTCTAATGAACCAGGTCACGGAATAAACAAGCCATTACATGATCTTGAGATGTTATGCAAAGAGATTATCTACCGGATGAACTTGGACATTCATTGAAAGACCATGGTGATTATGAATCTTTAGTAGGAATAATTCCCCTAAAAGTTTAAGCTGATTTGTTATTAAAGCCTTTTATAGCTTAGGAAAATTTTATTAAAGCAAATCACATTGTCTATAAATCACATCATGTGTAAATGATTCCATTTATATGAAATGTCCAGGATGCATAAATCCAAAGAGACAGAAAGGAGATTAGTGATTGTCAGCGGAGGGAGGCGTGACTGCTAATAGGTAAGGGGATTCTTTGGGGTTGGTAAAAATATTCTAAACTTTGATACTACTGGGGGTTGTACCATTCCAGAAATACACTCTGGATATAATATAAGCCAGCCCAGTTGGAAGTAATTTGCATATGCTTAATCCATAGATAATTTATATAAACCTCTCTCAATGTATTAGTAAAAAATGCACAATCTTGAAAAAAGTTTAAATAAAAGATAACTGAATATACTATTTTCTCAAGATGAGGATCATTTGCAAAGAAAAACCAGGTAATAAGACAATGATATCACCCACAAATATGACCAGGAAAAAGCTGATGGAGAAAAGTAAGAGAATAAAGCTCCTCTCGTCTTTGAAATATTTTCCTTTCTGTATCATTATAATTAACCAGTGTTGCTTGATATTTGAATGGCTGTGCTCAACTAGTAGGCCTCATAAAGTAGTGAGGTGAGAGCCAGGTTTGGATCCCACTGTAACCTCCAAGACTTCTCTGTGTCTCAGTTGGGTCAGGTGTAAAATGACAACAATAGCACTTGGTTGCAGGAGTCTGCATTTGACCACTTTGAAGACTGAATGAAGTCAGTTGTAAAGCATACTACAAAGAGGCTGGCACATGGTAGCTGCCTCCTGGAGAGAGTCCTGCAGCCTTCTTCCACAATCCAGAGGAATTGTGAAGCCCAAGTGGGCTGCCTTTCTGCTGTGAGTGGTTCTGCAGCCTCAGTACAGTACCCAGAGGTATGAGTCTCTATCTGGAGCTTTCTACCTAATGCAAACACAGCAACATTTATCTGGCTTACATGCTTTTAAAATTACTGGTCAGAAGGTCTTCCTGAGTGTCTTTTGTATGCAGAGCCTGTTCCTGCTTGCTCTGCCCAGAGAACAGAAGTTGAAGATATGCTGCCTGACCTTAAGGAACTTAAAAACACACACAGGGAAAGAGTGAGAAAATTCCGAGCTAAGTTTCAAACTGAACTTGAAGTTTTTAGGTATCACCTGCATAGGGTGGTAAGGGTGGTGGTAGATGCAGATGGTATCTAAAAAGCAGAGGCAAAGACAAGTTGAGTCATGGATGTGTTAATGAAGCCAAAGGGGATCTGTTACAAAAATGGCCAGTGCTACCTCTTGCAAGGCAGGTGGCCTGTGTACCAAGAGGCTTTAAAATAGACAAGCCCTTAGACTTTGGAATTCTGCTGCTGCCCATCTGTGCTATGGAAGGGATCCAAAGTGGCAAACCATTCACTGCTGATGGAATTATATAGCAGTTCAGCCACTTTGGAAACTAGTTTGGCAAATTGTTACTATTCCACAAAACATTAAACTGCTAGTTACCCTATGACCTAGCAATTCACCTCATAGATAATGTACTCAAGAGTATTAAAAAGCATATATCCACAGAAAAACTTAGGCACAAATGTTCAGAGCAGTATTATTCATAATAGTCAAAAAGTGGAAATGCAAATGACCATGAACCGATGAATGGATAATCAAATTGTGGTATGTCCATACAATGAAATATTATTCAACCATAAAAAGGAATGAAGTGGTGTATCATGGATGAACTTTGAAAATATTATGCAAAATAAAAGAAGCTCGTCATGAGAGGCCACATTTTGTTTGATTTCATAGAGATGAAATGGCCAGGATAAATAAATCCATAGAGGCAAAGTAGATTAGTGATTGTCAGAAGATGAGGAAAGGGACTATGGAGACTGATGCTAATAGGTAGAGGATTTCTTTTGGGAATGGTAAAAATATTCTACAATTCGATAGCATTAATGTTTGTATTACACTGTGAATGTACTAAAAACCTCTGAATTTTTACTCTGGAAGAGTAAATTTTATAGCATATGAATTATATCTCAATAAAGAACTTATAAAAAATAGAAAAAGCTTTATGCATGGAGATAACATGACATTTTTTCTAAGGGTGAAAAACTGGAAACAATCTAGAGAAGTGAGAAAATGCTAAAGAAAAATTTTAAAAAGCTATGGCCTCCAAATGGACTTAGGCTTCCATTTAGATAATTTTTTGCTCAGATGACCAGATTTCATGCTGGACATGAGCCCCTTCACAGGGACCTGGCGTCTTTCTGAGCAGCTCTCCAGTCTCGGGTGGGCTCAGCAACAGTGTCTTGGGTTACATTTGGTCTGGTCGTTCTCCAGCTTCCTCCCCACACTGCCATGAAACTGCTCTTCCACGAGTGTCTATCATCACTGCCACTCCACCTTGGGAGAGAGAACATCTCATTTAATAATGTCCTAAACAGAAGCACAAAGACCTCTCTGAGGTCTTTCGGTAACTTGGAATAGCAGCCCAACCGACCCTAAAATCATGTGGTAGAAATGTCCCCTTGCTGCTTTGTAGCAAAGATCTACACATAAGTCTTCCTCTTACATAGTGGGACTGGCTTCCTCAGAAGAGCACCTCTTCTCTCAACCACAATGGTACAGCCAGGCTACCCTCCTCATGAGTCCCCAGGTGTAAGTCACTTGATGTCTGGCATGGAAATGGACCAAAGTCACGCTGAGTTCAGCTTCCTCAAGCCCTCTTGAAGGTATTCTCCATGGAGCATTATTTGGGGCTCATCTCATCCACTGTCATATTTTATACTAAGTATTTATGTAAGGAAGTATTGAAATAATATGAAAGAAAATCAGCAATTATAGATTAGCACCAAAAATAAACTAAACCTAGTGGAAAATATGCCTTTGTTCAATATATCAAAAGAGTATCTGACGCAAATCAAAACTACAATGAGATATCATCTCACCCCAGTTAGAGTGGCTATTCTAAAGAAAAAATAAATAAAAAACATATGTTGGTGAGGATATGGAACAAAAGAAATTCTCATATATGGTTGGTGGTAAGTAAATTACCCTGGCCATTATGGAGAAGAGAATGGAGGTGCCTCAAAACACTACAAGTAGACCCACAATATATCTTCCCTTCCAGCTGTCCCAAAGGAAGTGAAATCAGCATATCCGGAGATACCTGCACAGTCACATTTATTGTGATAAGATGTGGAGTCAACCTAGGTATGCACCAATGGATGGATGGATAAAGAGAATAAAGGAGATCGAAATCCTATCCTTGGCAGCAAAAATAGGTGGAACCAGAGGACATTATGTTTAGTGAAGTAAGCCAGATGTAGAAAGACAAGTATTACACATTCTCCCTAAGAGGTGGAAGTTAAAAAAATGGGAAGTTGACCTGAATGTAGGTTAATATCTACAATTAGGGCTGGTGAGATGGCTCAGTGGCACAAGTGCCTGCCCAGCAAGTGCGAGGTCCTGAGTTCGACTCCCAGAACCCACATAAAGGAAAAAAAAAAAAAGGGCCGGTGATGTTGCTCAGTGGCACTAGCGCTTGCTGGCAAATGTGAGGCCCTGAAGTCGATTCCCGGTACCCACGTAAAAAAAATATATATATATATATCTACAATTAATGCATGTTAATTACAAACAAAAATTTTAAAAGTTTATCAAGAATACCTTTCTCTGTTTTGCAATATTGTCCTCCTCGCTGGGTTAGTACTGAGTTGGACCCTTGTAAAGGTTCATCTTAAAGGAAGGGGAGTGGGGAGTAGGAACAGGTGGGAAGAGGGCAGGGGACATTTCAACATCTCACTACTGGATTTTCAGGAGTTGCTCTGAATCCCAAAAAGAAGGCTGCACACAGTGGAGAAGGAGCAGAGATGAGGGAAATGTTCACAAACCTCCGAGGTGTTCTGAGGTGCAGGCTGGTGTGTTTTCCCATTAACACGACTGTTTATAGCTGAGGAGTGACCCAGGCCCAGGGACGCTCTGAGTGCCAATTGTTTAGAAAACTAATTGCAAAGAGCTATGACCTTTTGCTTTAAATCCTTTCCTCATCACGTGAAATCATTTCACGCATTCCTTGGTCTTTGGCCTCGCTCATTTCCAAACCTATCTGGAGACCTTGGGTCATAGAAACTTTTCTCTAAAGATTGTTCATTGAGTGAAATCCTCTCCCGGACAGGGAAAGAGAAGACTCTGTTACAACGATGTATAAATCACCCTAAAAGCACTACAGGAAATTATTATAATGGATTGCTGTAATCAATGTAATAAAATAACTCAAGCAGATCAGCCATTCGACAAACATTTATTAAGTACCTACTGCGTGTGAGTTCCTGGGAATATAAAGATGAAAATAAATCTAGGGCTTCAGGGTAGCTGATCATGCGCTGAGCCAGGCTCATGGTGGACTGTGGGGGGGGGCACGTAGTTTCAGTAAAAACATCACTATGAGGCCAGAGAAATCTGCATCAAAATCCAGCTATGCCATAGCAAGCCACGTGACCCTGGCCATGGGAACACATCTGCCTTAAGCAGATTTTCCAACTTACAGAGTCAGATACTAAACCCATTAATTTTCAACCTTTCTTCTTTTCTGGTATGCAAAGTAAAGGCTGCACCATTTCTCTAGTTAGCAGCCCCAAAACTTTTTAAAATAATATTTGAATGGATTTTGAGATATAATTCACATGCAATACAGTTAAGCCATTTAAAGGCTGTAACTCAGTAGTGTTGAAAATATGCTGTGTTGCAGCCATTGTCACAATCAATATAGTACTCACCTTACGTGGGGGTCATTTTTGAAGATTAAATGAGGCAATGTATATAAGTCAGTAGACCCAGTACCAGGCACTTGGTGGCATTTTTCTTCTGGTCATTATTATTTTTGCTGCTGGGGCTGGCTTTCCAGAAGGCTGAAAAAAGTAGGGTTTGGTGCCAGAGGAGAAGGGGGAGGAGCTTGAAAGACCCACGGGGTACCCTCTCCAAGTGGGAGTAACAGATTATGAGTCTCAGTGAAGAGGGTTCTTTTCCAGCCCCAACATCAAGCCAACTGAACAGGGTTGGCAGGGACCACTGGGGACTGGTTTGGGTGGGTTCAGTTCAGAACTGACCATCATTAGTTTTGATCATCACACACCAATGTGTTAATCAATAAAGAAGCGACAGCATATTTCAGAGCTTAACAATAGTTCAGCTCAATTTAGCTCCTCTTCTGCATAAGGGCTGGAGCCCCAGGAGGGGCCGGGCATCCCTCTTGATGCTTCTAATTCCCAAAAGCAGTACCACCGGTCCTCAGAAGGGCAACATCCAAGTGCAACAGTCATGTTTTGTACTAAATGCGCTGCTACCTTGGGAAATTGCAGTCCTGGTGGGGAAAGAGCTGGCCTCTTCCAGATCAGCAAAACCCCACATTATCCTGGAGTGTTTGTGTCCAGCAAAAAACACTCTCTTGTTTGCTACCTGGGCCAGGCAACAATGCATAATCAAGCCTGACCACTGGCTTTTGAATGGCAAGCAAGCTCTTGAAGCTGTTAACTTATCCACATACTCAGGAAGCTGAGGACTGCGGTACCCTTTGCCCTGGGACCATGATTATTTTCATGTTGCATGAAAACTTTGGCTGTGATTTCATAGATTCTGTTGAGACTTCAAATTCGTGGTTTGTTCTCTTATTTCTCTTTATGGCATTAAATTGCTGAACTGCATGTTTTCCAATCAAAAAACAAAATGAAGCCAAAACTCCTCATTTTCAGTAAATTGTGCTTTTGTTTCATTATAGCATCGATCAAGTGCTTTAATGGACAAGAACACACAGAGATGATACTTTGACTCCAGTCTTCTCAAAAGAACAATTTTTTACCATTTTTGTTTTCCATGCCATCACCCCAAAAGTCTTCATATGGCTCATATGGAATGATTCTCTTTGCATCATTGCTGTGGGCTTTCTGAGTACAGGAACTTGAATCTATGAAAGAAACCAAAGAGTTTGAACTGACATATTTTTTTCTTGGCACTGAATCACAAACATCAGTTGGAGTTTTTCTGTTATGGTTTAGATTTAAAATGTCCCCCAAAAGTTCATGTTCTGAGGTGGGCCTTGTCTGACATGGTAGGTCACTGGGGGTGTGACCTGGAAGGGTATATTTTTTGTCTCCACCTCCTCCCTTCCTTCTTTGCTTCCTGGCCACAGATGGTGAACACCTTTGCCCTGCCATTCCCTTCCACAATGCCGTTTCTGCCTTGAAATCAGCTGACCATGGATTGAATCCACTGAAACTGTGAGCCAAATAGACCTCACCACCTTTATGTTAGAGGTGTTGGGTGTTGTGTCTTAGTAACAGGAAAGACCAGTGGAAATTTGGGTCAATGGTCCTGATTCTCAAGAGCCTGAGATTTAGTCAAGGGGACAGGAAGTACAGCTGGACCATCACAGCCTGGTCCTGAGTTGGAGAGGACTAGGCTTGCCTTTTAGGAAGGTAGAGATGAAACTCACAGATCGGTACCATACCTATGCACAAGCTGCCTCTGTCACCAGCAGGAAACAAGGCCAGGGAAGACACAGGGGACATCATGTGGTACGTCCGTATTGTTAGATAGGGTGGCTGTGCTGCCCTAAAGGCATATGGCCAGATACCATCCTCCAGGCAGATGCAGCTTCTACCTTGAGCGTGTTGTAGAGACGGGGTACTGGCCAGAATTTGATCCCAGCTTCCCCTCCTCCAGGTGAGCTCATGAGGTAGTGCACTTAGTTCTTCTTTTTTCCTCCTCAAATAGAAGAACCCAGGGAGAGCTGACAACAGTCTACCCAAGATAAGATAAGATAAGATAAGATAAGACACTGCCCAGGCCCAGCAAGCCCCAGATAAGGGAGTAATTGTGCTTTCGAAGCATCCCCACTGCTCCTCCAAGGACCTGTTTGTCAGCATCCATAAACTCAGCTACTGCCTAAGACTCTCATTCTGCTACTTGGAAAACCACAGCTCTTGGGCTTATTGTCCAAATCTGCGGTCTCATCTCACTAAGCCATTGCTCAGCCATCTCTGTTTGTTGATGCCCAAGTCAATCATTGAGAAATATCCTTTTATTAGAGCCAGATTTTGTAGGATTCATGGATTCTCCACTTCTGTGGCCTTAGGGGCTTCCTGGCACCAGAAGATGGGCTCAGGGTTCTGTGGATACACATTTCTTAAGCTCTGGTCCCCACTCCACAAACCAGGTTGGTGACCTGCAGAAAGATTTTGTTTTATCTTTTTTTTTAAAAAATACTTCTTTGGGCCTTCATTGTATTATGTATAAAGTGGGGAATACAGTAGTACCCCCTTCCTAAGGTGAGTATGGAAATTAACTCAAGTCTTAAAGGCAAGAAGCTTAATTCAAATGCTGACTAAGTGGAGGATATAAAGGATATTTCTTGGGTCACATCATACCTTCCTCATCTTATTGGATGATCTCAGTACTTTTGGGTGAGGCAACTTTATTTCTCCCCTCATTTGGCAGAAACAGAAAGCAGTAGCCAGAGAGGTCATATGTCTAAGAAGTGAAGAAAGCAGGATTAGAACCAGGGACCTACAAGCTCTGGTCTCCACTACGCAACTCTGCTGCTCCTCTGAGGATGAGCTAGCAGACGGCAGTGAGTGGCTGCCCTATCCTTTGGCTTCAAGACCCTAGAAGCACAGGCTGCCTGTCTTGTCCTTCTCCTACAATAGAATCTCCACTGGCCCTGGAAAGCTCATGTTGTCTTTTGGGTTAAGGCATCAAACATAATTCTTAAGTGCACATCCTGTTTGGAAGAGAGAAGCAGATTAAATTATTATACATTATTATTCACAATAAACCAAGGACTTCCTGCAGACCTACTGTGAGCCAGCATCTGGTGCCCCTTCCTTACTTTTGCTCCCCAAGTCCTTCCGGTCCCTGGGCCTTGAGGAGCTTGGCCATTGCTCCCATTTCACAGATGAGGGCAGAGAGAGTCTGAGAGATACTTGATCAGGACGACAACAAGGAGAAGGTGTGCTCTAGAAGCAGAAAAGGATTCATTTAGCTTCAGAAAGGATTTTCAAATTCCTGATACAGGTCAGAAAATAGAACTTGCTTTTCACAATACCTTTCTTTGAAAAATAATCCAACTTTTTGAGAGTATGCCAGGGCGTTTGCTTTTAATTATCATTTCCTCCTCTCCTAAGTACTGTGCCAGACCTCCACACTTGTTTAAAACAATCTGAGGTTTTTACGTAAAGCAGCTGCAGTGAAGCCATGGAATTCCTTGCACAAATCATTTGCCTAATTTGAACCTGCCCTGTGTTCCAACCTGTTGTTATGAAAAATCTTATCCTAAAGATGCTTTCCAGTGTGTGGACCAAGTCCATATTTCCTTTTGGCCTGGAAACTCTGATTCTGTCGGAAGATATGTCCTCCTCCTATACCTAAAATATATTTTAAATAGTAGGGAAGGAAATAAATCCAGAGATTTTAAACTGTCCAAGGAGGGGGAGAATCGCACAGATAAGTGGGTGGTACATCCATTCCTAGATGCCAGTTGTGAAAGATGTAAGAGATGGAAAGCCTGAGACACGCCACGTGAATGGTGCGAGAGAGGAAGGGCAAACTCGGTAAGGATGTCTATGATTTTCTTCAGTGGAAGCCCAGCCAATGTAAAAAAGAAAAAAAAAAAAAGAACACCAATTAGTGTGAGCTTCTAATAAATGTGACGGTGAGAGAAAAAGAAAAAACTTCGAAAAACTTGCCTCTATATGTGAACAGCAAATATTTACTGAGTGCCTTCTCTGGGCCAACTGGGACAATAGCAATAAACAAAGTAGAAAAAGGCCCTGCTCTTATAGGGCTTATATTTTGGGGATTGGGGTAACAAGGTGATGCATTCGGTCAGCTTTCCATCACTGTAACAAAATACCTGACACAGGCTATTTGTAAAGCAAAGAGAGTTTATTTAGCTCAAAGTTTTGGAGGATCAAAGTCCAAGGTCAGGGGCCTGTTGATTTAGCTTCTCAGGAGGGTGCCGGCAGGAGTACAACATGGTGGGAATGTGCGTAGCTGTGAATAATGGTCCCCCCTCCACCAGAAAAAGAGAGACTGGGGTCCCCAAGCCCCTTTGATGGCAGCACTCCCAGTGAAATCAGGACCTCCCACTAGGTCCCTCCTCCTAAAGGTCCATGCACACCCCAAATAGCACCACCCTAGGCAGCAAGCCTTTGCTCCTGGACCTTTGGGAGACACTCATCCTCCAAACCTTAGCAGGGGAGCAGGAGAAGGAAGACCAGGCAGTAAAGCACCTTGTTGCATAGCAGGATTCGCACTAGAAGGAGAGGAACCGCCAGCCCTTGGATCTGTGTTTGATGCAAACCTTGAAGCAGCAAAGTCCCCAGGCTGCCTGGAAAGCGAGCCTGTCGCTGCCTCACCCTCCTCCCCCAGCCCCGCTGGCTCAGGTGCCGTGTCCTGGCACCAGCTTCCTCCGTCCGGCACAGAGCTGGGCAGCAGACGTGCACAGTGCAGAGCACAGTCCCTTTCCCTTCGTCAACACACACAAACAAGCGACACCGGAGCTAAGGTGGAGCCACACGTGGCTTTTGTGTGTCACAGCTTTTTCTGGTGACTGGCAGTGATGGCAGAGACTAAGAGACAGCAGCAGCACCTGGCCAACAACCCAAACAGGACACCAGGCAGTTGGAAGTCCTTCAATCACACTGCCATGGGCTTCCTGCCATGTTGCTTAAAGATGTCCCTTCCCTTACAACCACTGTACACACACACACACACACCCTAGGCTTATCTGTTTTCAGGCTGTTTTGTTTGTAATTGCATCTCCTCTTCCATCTCTCCAGAAAGCTGGCATCTTATCCTTTTTCTCTGAGAGCACATTCGCCCCCTCTCCTCTCGGGCCCCCTGCTCATACCTGAAATATTACTCAGCGCTCTGTGGACCAGCAAGCTCCTTGGGCTCAGTCCTTTGCCCCAGGCGGAAGGCACATATTCCTTCCTTTATCTTTTCTCCACAATCTCTCTGATGAGAAGAAAGAGGAGGAGGAGGAAGAAAGGAAAGGGGAAGAAGAGGAGAGAGGAGGAGGAAGAGAGAAGATCAGAGTGATTTATTGTAATAGGGCCATAAAAGTTATGTCCTTTCATTTAGAACATAAAAGCTCCTAGTTCGGTTTTTGGTTTAACACAGCACTTCGGTCCTTCTCCTCTCTCCTGCGCACAAGGAGCTTTCCAGAGAAGTTTGGAGAGAATAAAGAAGCCAAACGCTGTCAGGAGTGTTGTGTGCAGTGAACGATCTGTATGGCGCTCTTAAAATCTTGAAGAGGACTGGTCTCGTGCAGTGTTCTTGTCACAGTAACAACAAACAAACAAACAAAGAAGAGATACAATAATCTGCCTGCTCCAGGAAACAGCTGGTCTGCGGCTGTTGCTAGGGGCAACCTTATTTATCTCTATGTAAATGTGAGTTAGTCTTTGTGCTGGAAGGAGAAGGGAGAGGAGTTTCTAATCTCACTCTGGGGAGTACAGGGAAACATGTAATTGTGTGTGTTTCGGACTAGACGGGATGTACAGTGCCGATGTCTTCATCTTGCAGAGGGTCCACAGAGTTTACTCACCCAGGATCGCAAGCCAGAGCTGCCCTGGGTTCCCCGGCAAACCAGGCTTCGGAACCCTGGCTCAGTCTCACGTCGATATGGAGAATCTAGCCTCTCACTTCTGCATACTCAGTCTCTGTTCATCGATGCAGGCATAGAAACCACTCTTCAACAGAGAAGAAGAATTATGAAAATCACCTACCCTGTTGCCACTGCAGGAGGAAAGAGAAACACTCCAGTCCCTCGGATGCTTTTGGAAACTTCCTGCCTCGGTCACGGCTCTGTCTGTTCCCTCCCCCTGCAACAGGTCTGTTCCAGCTCTCCTGGCTGCTGCTTCTCACTTTGGATCACACTGAAAGGCCAAGTGGCAGAAAACCCAGCTCTGGCTGCTTCATTTGAGGAAGGGTGTGCCTGGCCCCGGGGGGACCTCCAACCCATTCTTCAGCTCCTGTATCTCCTTATCTAAAATGATCTTCTTTAGTAATCTAATCACTCGGTAATGTTTATTAAGGGCTTACTATGTGTCAAGCACTGTTCTAGGTTCTGGGGATAAAATAGGGGATAAAATAAAGGCAACTTTTTTCTTTTCATGAAATGACAGATAAAGGAAGTACATTTTATGGACCACAAAGGGGGTGGTAAGCGCTCAGAAAGCTGGGAAAGGATAGAGAATGTTAGTGTGGGGAACCCAGGGAAAGCCTCATTGAAAAGGTGGTTTGGGGGACCTTCAGGGAGGAAGAGCAATTCCAGACAGAATAGCATGCACAAAGGCCCTGAGGCAGGGACATGTGGGGAGCAGGGACTGACGGGGAGTAGGGAGCCAGCAGCTGGGGTAGAGTGAGCAAGTGTGACAGTTGTCAGGTCCACAGTGGGAGAAGGGAGTGCAAGCAGGCAACAAAGGGCTAGTTTGGCACTGCAGACTCGGGCTGTCACACTGAGTGAGATGGGGCATCAGAGCATTTTGAACAGAGGAGCGGGCTGTTTGGACTTGTGTGCGAGAGGTTCATTCCGGCTGTAGCAGGAAGGCAAGGGCAGAAAAAGGGCTTAGAAGGCTCTGGATTTTATTGAACCAAGATAGGATGCAAGCAGGGATCAGCTTGGTTGTGTGAGGTGTGCATGCATTCACACACACTTTGCAAAACAGCAGGTGTGGGTTCATACACCTCTGTTCAATTACTGCTCTCCTTACTTAACAATAAGTCACCCGCATCTTCCCACATTGACAAATAGGGAACTATATCATAATTTTAATACATTCATGTTATTCTTTTGCGTGGATGTGCCATAATTTATCCAGCCAATCTTGTATTAAACACTTCAGCGATTCACATTTTTCACCATGATAAACAATGCTGCAACGAATGTTCTTGAACATACATACCTGAGCCCTGGCTTGTTCAAGAGTTTCTCTGAGATCAGGTCTTAGAAATAGAATTATTGGGTTAAGGTCTATAAATATCCGAAGGCTCTTGATACTTTATGTCACAATGCCCAGAAGAAAACCGGTACTAAGCGCATTCCCACAGCTATGTGCCTTTCTACCCAGCCAATTTTAAGTATTATCGCCATTTTCATTCTCTGCTAATCTGATACATTAAAAGTATAGTATATTTTACTGTTATTTATTGTCATTTCATGGCTTTGTCCATATTTTTTAGGCTATCGGACTTTTTCTTTTTTTTTTTTTTATGTGGGTACCGGGAGTCGAACTCAGAACTCGCGCTTGCCAACAGGTGCTTGTGCCACTGAGCGATATCACTGGCCCCTTTCTTTTCCTTTATGTGGGTACTGGGAGTTGAACTCAGGACCTCACGCTTGCCAGGCAGGTGCTTACACCGCTGAGCCATCTCACCTGCCCCCTTTTTCTTAATTTTAGAAGCACTTTATGCATTAAAGATATATTCTGATAAATGTTGCAAATGTTTAAGGATTTTCTCATATAACCTTTGTATTTTTTGTTTTGGAAATTATGAAATGTACATGTAGAAGGATATATAATTCACTCATGAAAGTATAAGCAGTAAAATAAGACTAACACCTGTGTGCCCATCATCCAGGTGAGAGTTGTAAAATATTTCCAATACCCCAACTCTGTTCTCTTCTCCTGCCAAACAAATTAGTGTCTTAGATTTGACAGCAGTGATTCCCTTGCTGTTCTTTACACTTTCACCCAATATATGAATCTTCCCAACAACATGGTTTTAATTTGGCAAGGTCTGAAGCTTTATAGAAATAAAACCATACAGCATGTATTTGTCCATAATTTGCTTTTTTTCCCCAGTAATACTATGCGTGCGCATTTCCTCCATATGGAAGTCTCTCTGTGGATCACCATCTTTCCCAGTGTAATTGCAGGAATTCCTGTGGAAGCGAGGTTTTTGAGTCCCAAGAAATGTGTATCTTACCGTGTACTAGCTCTTGCCAACTTATTTTCCGAAGAGGTTTTTACCAACTTATAGTTTGATGAGCAATAAGTGAAATTGCTGATTTGACCCCATCCCTGCTGAGAGTTGCCATTGTTAGACTTTTTATAAAATGGGACTACGAAGGGAATATTTTTGATTTTAAAAAGGGGGAGCATTTGGAAGAAGTAGCTAGTTTTTTTAATATGGCTTTTTAAAATATATAGGCTTTAAGTTTTTTAGTGTCCTAGAATTCTTAGTAGGCAGACCAACACTTTTCTTTGATTAGACATTTGGAGAAGAAGGAAGAGAGCCTTCTATGCCTTTCTGGAAATTTCCTTCACCTGCCATCAGGGAAGGCTCGGAAGACCAAGCTGATCTGGGATGGGTCCAGGGAAATCCAGGCACTGCATGAAGCTTTTCCTGGACCTTCAGGGCAGATGGTAAAGGGGGGACTCAAGGTTCTGCTGCAGCTGGACTGCGGTCGGAACAGAATGACAGCACAGACTGGCTGGAGGAGCCCAGACCCCAACAGAGGGTCACTGGTGAGAAATAATCACCCAGTGCCTTCCTCATGTCAGCGTTGTGTGTTTGTACTTGCCTTTGTTGTGTTGTGATTTGAATTTGTGTGTATGTTTGTTAAGCTAGAGATTGTTGTATAAGGTTCAAGGTGTTCTTGATTTCGGTTTGGGTCCCAAGGATGGACATAGAGCTTCTGTATTGAAATCTCTCCGCTGACTAGTGACAAGCTGACAGATAGGCCTGGAATTCACGCTACGCAGCACAATTTATCTATATCAGAAGCTCGTTAGCATGGGTATAATTGCAGCCCAAGATATATAAGTGATGGAAAATATTTCCCAGGTCTCATTTGAGAAAAAGAAAAGGAACCTTAATTTTTACCACTGTCCTGTGAATTGTACTGTCCCCTTTTCCATTTCTCAGATATGCCAAAGCCTTCCTACTCCAGGGCCTTTGGTCACCGTGTTCCCAGAAACCTGGGTGACAGGAGCTCATTCTTCAAACATGAGCTCAAGGTTGCTTGGTGTGGTCTCAGTGGTTATGAACTCCCCACTTGTCCCCTTTATTCTTTCACATCATCCACTTATTTCTTGTATAACTTACACCAGCAAATATGACTGTCATGCTTGTTTGTGTGTTGGGTATCTGCTTGTTCAAAGCTCTCCTGTGAAAATGTTAAGTCCCCTGAGACCAAGTACATGTGCCCTCTGGTTCTCCACTGTGTCCCCTGCACTTGGTATAGTGCTTGGTGCAGAATCATGAGAGAAGGACCAAGCCAGGGACCTGGGGTCCCTGGTGAGTAGAGCCAGTCTGGTGAAGTTTGCAAGTCCACTGGCATTGCTGAGGATCATGGGAATAAGGAGCTGCACCTTGGTGGTTTTTAGTTAAAGCCTTCTGTGTGCAAGCTGGGGCCTGTGAGCAGGTGCCGGGGTCCCTCCCCAGCCCTTACACTCCTCTTTCATCAAAAACAGCTCCTACATAGGATACTTAATGAGTACCAGGGTGCAGTTGGATAGGAGAAAGAACTATTCTGTAGCACAGTAAGGTAATTAATGATGGTTGACAATAATTAATTGTATATTTCTAAATAGTACAAAGGATTTTGAATACTCCCTACACAATGAAATGATCATTGTTCGAAGTGGGGGATATGCCAGTAATCCTGATATGATCATTATACATGATATACATCCAGGATCCCCAATGCCACCACCCCTACCCCCAAGCTGGTCCAAAGCCTGTTAGGAACTAGGTTGCTTGGCAGGGGGTGAGCATGATAAACGAGTGAAGCTTCATCTGTATTTACAGCTGCTCCCCTTTGCTCGCATCACTGCCTGAGATCCTCCTCCTGTCAGATCAGCTGCAGCATTCAGTTCTCATAGGATCACGAACCCTACTATGAACCACAAATGGAAGGATCTAGGTTACACATGGAAAAATTGCCTTCCAAGAAACCCTTCCCTGGTGCCAAAAAGGTTAGGGACCACCGGTGTACATGTATATTGGAATATTACACTGTACTCCATAAATATGTGCAATTATTATGTATCAATTAATTTTTTAGTTTAAAAGACTCCCACATCCAAGAGGTAAACTTAGTGGGGACCTTGCGTGTACCCAGCCCTGAGAAGCAAGTAACCCTTCTCTCGCAGAATCCTCACAAACACCCCGTAAGGATAGGTATGCTTGACACCACATTCCAGGAGATGCAGCAGAAGTTGTGGGGTCAGATATCTTGCCAGGAGGCACACAGTCAGGGACATGAATGGTGTAGCAGTGGCGGAGCATTGGCACCCGCATCTCTCTAATGCCCCTGCCATGGTACTGCATTCATCCACGTGGCTCCTGAGTCTGTCCTGTGCAACTTGTAACCTCTGTCACCTATAATCTACTCGTCTTCTTCACTTGTTCTTTCCCTTTCTCTGTGCCCAGATTTTTCATCATTCCTAACAATCCAGTCTTGGGCAAATTTCTGGAACCTCCCCGAGCTTCAGCTCCCTCATCTGTAAAACAGGACGGTAGGAGGGCCAGCTACTGTAGTTACTGTGAGGACTCCTGTACTTAAGCCCTTAGACTCTTAGATATTGGGTCTAAATATGTAGTGACCCCAAAGACTTGTGCAAAGAGGGCTTGACCCAATGCAGTGGTGTCTGCAGGTGGGGCCTAGCGAGGAAACTGGATCACGAGGATGCAGTGCTTATGGGATGTGCAAATCCTTCTTATAAAGTGGCATTGTATTTGCTTATAAGCTATGCATATCCCACTGTAAACTTTAAATCATCTCTAGATAACTTATGCCTAATACAATATAAGTGCTGTGTGAATAGCTGTTGTACTATACTGTTTTGGTGATGGCAAGGGAGAGATGTCATACATGTTCAGTACAGAATTTTTTTTTTTTTGGCAAATATTTTCTATCCATGGTTGGTTGAATCCATAGATGCAGACCTACACATACAGAAGGCCAATGGTACAGTAGTTATTTCCAAGCCATTTTCCATGTCCATCAGCTTCCTGTTACCGAGATAAAATACCCAAGATAATCAACTTATAAAGAAGAAAGGTTTATTTCAGTGCATGGTTGCTTGGCCCCATCACTTTGGGCCTGTGACAGCACAGTGCATCATGGCAGACGCGGGTGATGGAGGAGGCTGCTTGCTTCATGAAGGCCAGGAAGCAAAGAGAAAGAAGGGGCCAGAGTCCCAACTTTCCCAGGAAGGGCCTGGCCTCAGTGACCTAATGTCCTTTTACAGCCCAGTAGCACCACATGCTGGTGACCCAACCTTTATCCTGAGGGCCTTTGGGGGCACATTTGAGTCCCAGACATTAACAATTTCCCAGATTCCCTACCTGCCCACTGACCCTCCCCTATCCATGGTCACAGTTCTTTAGAATTTCAGATCTGTGATTGGACAGGGGCATGTCCCACATAAGGACACAGCGAGCTATTTTTTGAAGGTCATTTGTCATGGGTTAATGTTCTTGGGACTACTCACATTTTGAAATCGGACTTAACGAGCAAAGAGGAGCAGAATTGGAGAAGGGAGAGATTGGAGCTTTTGGCAGGTGGTAGCCTCATCCCTCCAGGCCTCCAGTGCTTTCTTCTCTCCTCTCCAGCTATAGGTGGGGAAGGCTCCCTCTGCACCAGGGCTTTCTACTGGCCCTGCTTGTAGCCTCTTTTATCCCCATCCACTCTCCACAACACCAAGAGAGACTCTTTGACAAACAAAGCGGGGTTTGAACTGCCTTATCAGTGTGCTCTTTCATTTCACAGAACCCTCACCAACCAGATAGTCATGTTGCAAATGAACGAACTGCTCCAGCCCTTATCAATCAAAGAACACTCAGCAAATATTTGATGAGTGATTTCCATGCACAAGCAAGTCATTACATTTCTGCCTCGGGGAGCGGCACACATTTTTGGTCGAATCTATTTCATTTTTGGAGTTTATAAAATGTCTTAACCGGAGAGTCTTTCAAAAAAAGATTCCCCTGCTAAGAAACCTAAAATCTGTCCTCCTATCTGCTCTGCCTTTATCTATTTTGCTAAGCCCCTGGTTTTCTAATTAGGAGGACAGAAGAGGAAGTTTTATTCCCATATCCATTATAGCATGTGACCACTTTTCAATTATATTTTTCTTTGGACTGGATAAGGGTAATGAATAGATCTTTATCAAATAATTTGATAGACTTTGTTATACCCAGCAACTTGTGCTAATAAGATGTACTTCAACATCTGCAGAAGGGAGAGAGGCTCCTGGACGCTGTCCCCAGGGGGTGTAATCCACACCTCTGTGTTGTTCACAGCGCTTGAAGTTGCTAGTGACCGTTCCTTTTCTTGGCAACTCAAGCCAACAGCCCTTAATGGTCTATTGCATGACAGAGCAATAACTACCATGATACTGGGGGCTTAGCTGCAGAAATTAAATGGTTGAAATACAGTCCTTTAATTGCCCATAAAGTACATTGAGATTTAACCTCCAGAATAAAACAGATCACCCTTTCAGGTAAAAGAATAAAGGACTTGTTTCATGAATTTTTATACCTTATTATAAAAGTCTATGCATATTGCCAGGCACACTCAGTCCAGTAAGATAGAAGGTCCTGGAAACTGAGACCAATAAAGGAATAGTGTATTTAATTCTGCCATCTAGTCCTGGGGGCACGTAAAGAGGGGTGAAGCAGAAGGGAGGGGACAAAATGACTTGCATCAGTCAGAATGCACTATGCATCTCTCCATCTGTGTCATATTTATACAGTTGAAGCCACCCAGGGTGGTGTGTGTGACTTCCCTTTGCTTGTGGAGTACTTGCAGTATGTCTGGCACCAGGCTTAACTCTCTATAAGTACGATCTCATTTTAGCATCCCAGGAACTCAATGAGTTAGGTAACATTATGTCCACTTGAGGATAAAGAGATTGATTCGCTGAGATATTAATTTGCTCGAATAAGTGGGCAGGAAAATAACAATTTGAACCAAGGTCTGCTTACCTCCAAAGTATGTGCCACTTTGCCTACTGTCTCATGAATTGTCACTGGTAACCCAAGCTAGGCAAGAAAATGTCACAGTTGAGCTAACCCCAGAAAAGAAGCTTGGTTTTCCTCTGCTTGTGTAAGTTAGATTCTCTCTGTTCCCAGCCTCTCATTCCTTGGTGTCTGAATGCACCAGGTCCTAAATAAAATTCTCATTACTCTTTGAATTTAGCTACTAGAGATTCTCTTTCCCCAATATCAAAATCTCTGAGTTCTCTTCAGCATCTTTCTGTGCTGACAACTTCTGAAGGATGCAGTAGCCAACCCTGCATCTACTAGTTAGCTTGAGTTGTCGAGAATTTTGCAACAAATGTAATTACAGCTCATCCTGGCGCTCCTTGTACTCCCAAAGATGGGTCAAGTGGTTTTGGCCACACTGAATATTTAACATGTACACTGATATCAGAAAATAGACACTCTGCTCCCCACCTACTCCTAACTTCCGAATAATGAAGTAATGGTCTTATGGTGACATTAACAAGAAGGGAATGAAGGAAGAAGGAGGAAGAGAAGGAGTGAAGAAAGGGTAGGAGAGCACCTCATTGCCCATCTGACCTCCGAAGTCTCTCTTCAGATTGCGCTAGAACATAATGGCAGAGAGAGGTGCACTGGCCTCGGTTCGGGTCTTGGAGTCCAGCCCTTCTTGCTGAACACTCTTGGCAACTCAGCCAAACCCCTCAAGTCTCAGCTGCATCATCTGCAAGTGTTGAAAATAACAGCATGCACCACAAAGAACTTCTGGGAGAATTAAAAGGGACAGCCTATTTAATGGAGATGGCCTGGGGAGTCTGTTTCTCTCTCCACATACGGCTCCGCGTCTTTCCTACTCATGACAACTGTGAATTCAGTTGCAAGGTCGATAAAGACCTATAAAGACATAGGTGAGGTCTGCTATTTCTTTACCTTCTCCCCACCGCTGGCCCAAATGATACAACCGGACTCCTTGCTTGATTCCTAAAATAGATGAAATCAGTGTGTTTGACTCACTGATTCTCTGTTCCAAAGCTGAGTCAATGCTTAATTACACTTTTGGCCAGAAACTTCATCCCCATGTCATAGGTCCCTTCTGCTATAATTTATTTTCACTTTCGCTTGTTCGCCCCTGAATGTAGCATACATCTTTATTTGTAAAGACAGCATTGAAAAGAAGGGGGAAGGATAAAAAAGAGGGAAAAAAAAATCGGACAAATGGATGAAAGCCTAGAATTTCCTTGAAGCATCAGAGGCTGAAAAGATGAGGCAGGAAAGAGGGATTGAGGGCCCGAGACATCTCACATCGAAGCATCCACTGTCCTAAAATTGCATTTTTAGGAGTATTTCGGTATCACTGCTTTTTTTTTTTTTTTTTTTTGTGGGTACCGGAGGGTCGACCTCAGGACCTCGCGCGCCAACAGGCGCCCGTGCCGCTGAGCGATATCACCGGCCCCTTTTTCGTATGTGGGATCCGGGAGTCGAACTCGGGCCCTCGCGCTTGCCGGGCAGGCGCTTACACCGCTGAGCCATCTCACCGGCCCAGAGTTCAACTCTAATTCTCGGAGAGGGACTTCTTTTGCTATATCTGTACCAGAGAGAGCCAAATGCATAGGCGAATCGAGGGCTTTGCTTCTGAACATTAAATTCATCACTCATGTGTTCGCTCTCATGGCTGCGGGTGGGTGGGTGGACCAAGTCCCAGCTCCGCCACTTAGCGGCTGCGAAGCCCTGTGCAACTGCTTGTGCTCCTGGAATCCTAGTGGGGATGCAAGTTCTCACCATCTCGCAGGGACATGTGAGGACCACGTGCCTGAACAGGTGCAAGAGAGGCTAATGTTGCCGCCTGCAGGGTAAACGTTCAACGAACATTTGTGGCACTGGCTTTGGATCTCGACGGCAAAAGGTAGGGTGGCTCCAACTCTGGGGAGAGGGAGGGAGGAGAGGTGATAGTGGGGGTGGCTAAAGTTCCCCCCGTTATTGACATGACCTGGGCACACCCGTGACTCCACCAAGCCGAGGCTGCAAAAGCAAATGGTCTGCCAGACAGGAGTGAAAAAACACTGCTGTGGTGGCACATCCCACAGCCATTGTAGCTGCACCCTCGGGGTCATGTCCCAGGGACAATCCTGGAGAGAGCTGTGGGAGCGCCCGCTGGACAGTTTGTTCCAGATGTGCACAGCTGCGGACCCAGAGGCACAGGGCCCAGGCTTTCTGTGGGAGGCACACTGTGCTCTTCTTTCTCCCCCTCCCAGGGCTGATGGAGCCCAGCACAGGACCTCTCTGTGCCAAGCTGGGACAGTGGCCACTGTAGAGACAGGCACATGATGTCCCCAGGTGCCCTGATTTTAATGGTGCAGCCCTCTGGGGTATTTTTCCCTTTCAGCCTTAGGAACATCCCTCCCCTCTTCCCCAAGTGGCCCAGCGAGACCTTGCTCCTCACGTGGACCTGGCTCCCGTTCAGGAACCATCTGGAAGAACACATCCCTTGTGTCCATCTGGGCTGTGTCAGGCTTCCCAGAGGATGTGTTGGAAAGCCTGCACCTGCGGCAGACATCGCTGCTTACTCTGCTTCCTCCTCTCTGCGTAAGAAACTGCAGAGGTCTGGAAGGGACCCTTGCTACCAGCCTAGGCACACAGCAGCTTCAGGGCTTCAGGAAGGCTTTGGAGAAATTAGTTCTTCTCAGTGGCTTCATCCTGCTCTGCTCTGCACCCGTGACTTTGGGTGACCTTGAGCCTTTGGACTGAGTCTCAGCAGCTTGAGAGCTGTTTATAGGCGTCATTCTCCCCTGGAATGCATAAATGTGCCCTTCCCAGCTGTGAGGTTTTCCAGAGGCACAGAGCCAGAGCACTTTTCTTTCGAAAATGGAATGGTATTGTCAACTATTTTTTATTTCCTTCTCTTTTCTGTGTTGGCTGTTATGACCATTTCTGATTTCTGTATTTCTGAAGTCAGTGTTTCTTGCCTCTTGACAAAGAATTTGGGACATCTCCCTGTTTCTTGGTCTCCCTATTGATTTATTCATTCCATAAATACGTACCATGGTCTCCTGATGTGCCTGGTGCTTTTCTAGATACTTGGGACACAGCCTGAACAAAATAAACAAATACCCTTGCCTTCCTGGAACTGATGGGCTAGTAGAGGAGGCAGACAATGAAAAGAGGAAGAAACAAAAGATGCAGACTGTCATATGGGGTGAAGGTATGGGGAATGCAAATAACTACAGGGGAAACATAGGGGTTTGGATGTTTGAGCAAAACCAGGAAGAGGTAAAAGAGCCAGCTCCAGGTCACTCTGGGCAGGTGGAGCTGCAAGTGCAAAGGCCCTGAGGCAGGAACACTTGGGTATTTTTTAAACATCAGCCAGCTGACCTGCAGACTGAGCCATGGTGGACCGTGGGAGAGAGGCCAGAGTGATGTGGAAAACTGGCGCCAAGTTTCTGGCTGGGTCGGAGGCCTGACCCTGGGAGTAGCCCCAGTCTGTGTGAGCCATGCTGCTAAGTTAAGGACACAGGCCTGTCTGGCAGGCACTAGCATGCTTCCCTGTGCACAGTGCCATGTTGACTAGCATAGAGGTTACCACTTGCCAGGCACTGTTGATGCACTGTGTATGTAGTAACTAATTTAACCCTCCCTGCATGCTTGTGAGATGGGCACTGTTCTTACCACATGAGGCTCAAAGAAGCTGAGTCACCAGCAACAGGTCACCCAGCTGCGAAGTGCAGGGCTGGAATTCGGATCCCCATGACTGTCTGCGGGGCACACACTCCCACAGTAGAGAGGCGCTGCCTCTGTGCTGGCCTGAGAAGGACATACTTAGTAACAGGTACTTCTGAGTGTGGGCATGCACAGCCAGTGTGCTGCTGCGTGACGACGTCCACCGTCTGAGCTGAAGGACATGAGTAGGGAAGGGGGAGTTCAGCAGAGCCATTTTCTAGAATTCATAGAGCCATCCAGTAGATCTGTTTGAAAGCTGTTTAAGAAGAAGGTAAGGTCAGGATTTAGATTTCCTGGGCTCATATCCCGGATCTGCTGCTTCCTACAGTGTGACCTTGGACATGTGCTGTTGCCTTTTGTGACTCGGTTTCCACAGCTACGGAGGGAGGAGAGCACAAGGGTGCCCTTCCTTAGGATGCATTCGAAGTCACCAGAAACTCTACCGCAGTCTTGGCCCATGGTGGTGAGGCAGAACTGTGTGATCTGAGAATCTGATGACAACTTATTCTTCCCCTTTCATCGTCTAGTGTTCTTTCTGCCCTGTTTCAGTGCCCACACTCGGGTTAAGATATGCCAGTTCCCCAGGACAGGAGTTGGACATCCCCAGGGGCAGGGGCAGTTTGTGATTAAGTCTGTCCTCTCAGCCCTTAACTGTCCACATGGCTTTTTATGGGGTGCTCCCTCCACCCACTTTGTGCTCCTTCTCCTGGGTGAGGCTCTTGACCCTCCCAGAAGGATGGGGGACACGAAATAATCATCGGTAAAATCACTGTGACATTTTGGGGTGGACAATGCTCAGTGCCAGTGCAGGTAACTTTCTCCTTGCAATCGCTCTCTGCGTCCAACCGGCTCTCCCTTTCAAAGGTCACTGTCTTGGCTTCAGAGCGTCCTGTGACACTCGAGATGAAGCTTAAAGGAACTGCTCTGGAAGTCCTGCCTTGTGCCACACAGCCACCCAGCTCCCTCTTGCTGGAGCAGCTCTAGGATTCTCCGGAAAGAATCCTAAGGGCTGCTTCTCAACGCCTGCTGTTAAGCTGCCTCTGAGGCTCACCAGTCGCCACTCACCAGTGGTGACAGGCAGGTGAGCGCTGCTACACATCATGCTTATGGGGAGTGCGTGGAGGAACACTAAGGTCTTAATAGTCATGTACTTATTTCATGCATATTAGAAAAATATAATGAGCACCTCAAACCAATAACTTAAAATTTGTATAAGAAAAACAACAATTGAATTGCCATTAAAGAATATTAAGCAAATTAAGTAAGTGTTACATACCTACCATTCTTGTGGCTCTTATGTGACTATAATGTATAAAAACTCATTCCCTCCCTAACAGGCAGGGTTCTCCTTATTTGCAGCTTTGGCAATTACAGCCTCTGAAAGTCTGGAATTTTCTACATGTGGCTGGGCCTGCCGGCCACATCACCTCCACTTCCCTGTGAGCTAAATCCTGCACTAAGGCACGGTTGTAACACATCGCTTGATCCTGCGGAGCTCACAAGCTAAAGACGGGTCGCCTGTCCTGGGCACTGTCCAATATCATTTAATACTGGAAGGACCCCCATGATAAAAACCACTTTAAATCTCTGTTCAAAAACCTTGTTAAGCCTTCTGTTCAAATTTATTGTTTGAAACTGCTCCGTACTGAGAAATACAGGCCTTTCTGAGAGCCATTTCTCAAGCTCTCTCTTGTACAGCGGTTTGTACGCGCTGTAAATCGTTCCTCCGTCGTTACAAGGAATCATAATGAAATCTCTGGCCACACCCGGCGTGTAGCTAAGACTGAGAATGGCTTCTGGGAGGGAGTCTTTCATTCCCCCTTTAAAATCAGAGTGGGAATTTACTGCCTTCTGCACAACCTCTGGGTAATACCTTGTAACCGATAAAATGTCTACCGTGTGATCTGGGAGCTTTATTTCTAAGTTAAATCAGGTGTGTGTGTGTGTGTGTGTGTGTGTGTGTGTGTGTGTCCATTTTCAACTCTATAAGCAGATTCAACCGTCATGGACAACTGCTGACATTCATTATTTTGTTTGTGGAGCTGAGGGGAAACCTACATTAAATGTCCCCGGACATTTTACCGAGTTCTTTGACCACCGAGTTAGAGCTCAGCTTGGCTGACCAGGATTTCTTTAAGCCCTGTGTCTGCACCTCTCTGTTGTTATGCTGAGCGGAGAAGATGAACGGATGTTCTACAAATGACAGCTAATTGGCAAAATCAGTTCTTGTAACAACTCGGAAGAGGATCTGGGTTGAGACGAGATAAACAAGTGGGGTAGCATGTTCCTTGTTTTCAGATGGCAAACGGAAATGTCACAAGGGCATGCTCTCAGCTGTCAGCTTCTAATCTAATTAGACAGGATAATTGGGGAGGCTGAGCCTGCTGATGGTTGACAAACATATTAAACTAATTTCATTCGCTCTAATGTGACTCTGGCGACGCTGAGCGTCTCTTGTCACCGTGTCAGCCAGGAAGGTTTCTGAACTCCAAGAACTCTGGTTTGGACCTGGGGATGGTTTCTAGATGCAGCAATTGTTGCTAAAGGGGGTTGGGAGAGTGGCAGGGTTGATGAGCCCAGTACTATCCAAACTGGAAAGGCAAACTAGCAGAAATTTGATGAGGTAGAAGTGTAAATGGAACAGGATAAGGTGGCATGTGCTTGTAATCCCAGCACTATGGGAAGCAGAGGCAGGAGCATCGCGGGTTTGAGCCCAGCCTAGGCAACTTAGCAACTTAGTGAGACCCTGTCTTAAAATAAACTAAATAAAGGGCTGGGGATGTAGCTCAGTGCAAAGCCCCCAGTTCAATCCTCAGTAGTGAAAAATTAAAAATTAAAAATAAATGTAGGGCCGGTGAGATAGCTCAGCAGCATAAGCATCTGCCTGGCAAGCGCAAGGTCCTGAGTTTGACTCCCGGTACCCACAAACAAAACAAAACAAAACAAACAAACAAACAAAAAAATGTGAACAGGAGGTAAAACTGTAGAACTGTCAACTGAATTGCGAGTTATAAAGAATATCCCTTTCATGACTTTTGAAAAGATGTAGTGAACAGCTTTCCCTTATAAAAGGCTGCCTTTTAGAGGCCTAGAGGCATGAATAGCTAAAAAGTATTTTTTAGGTTGAACAAGGTCCCTGATCTGAAAACCCAAAATTGGAAAACCCAAAACTCCGAGCATATACACAATGCCTCAAGTAGAAAATTCCACACCATGAAACTTCATTTCATGCACAAAATTATTTAAAATATTACATAAAATTATATTCAGGCAGTGTACATAAGATACGTAGGAAACAAATGAATTTTATGTTTAGACTTAGGTCTCATCCTCCAGATACCTTATAATATAGGAGTATATACACAAATATCCCACAATAAGAATAAAAATCCGTAACACTTCTCATCCCGAGCATGTAAGATAACAGATACTCAATCTGCATCAGCATCTTTTAAAGCTGCAAGGCTGATATTCCAGGACGCCCTGGATCGGTGTTCTGGCCATTCTGACTGGTAGGCCATCTGCCCTGGGCCATCTCGGCAACTAAATATTTTGAAGAACCTGCCTGTTGTATTAATTTTCTATTGCTATTGCTACAAAATACCATAAATTCAGGGGCTTACCTGATGCACATCTGTTGTCTTATAGTTCACTGGTGAAAAGTTGGGGTATAGTGTGCTTAGCTGGATCTTCTATGTAGAGTCCCCCACAAGGCCAAAACCAAAGTGTCTGTAGGGCCATGTTCTTTTCTGTAGGCCCCAGATGTGATTCTGCTTCCAGGAGGAATTTGTTGTTTGTCAAATTCAGCTGCTTGCAGTTGTTATACTGAAGCCTCCATTTTCTTGGTGACCACAGCCCAGGGTGGGTCTTTGCTCCTGACCACTATCTATGTATTTCCTCTTCAAGGTGCAGGGTCAAGGCCGAGTCAAGTATCTTTTATGCTCCAAATTTCTCCAACTTTCTCTTTTGCCACTTGCCTCTAATTCTAGCTGCAGCCAGTGTACTAGTTATTAGGTGCATGTAATTAGATGAAACAGTCGAGGTAATCCAGAATAATCCCCCTATTGTAAGGTACATAACCTTAGTTATGTCTGCAAAGACCTTTTTGCCATATAACATACCATATTCGCAGGACCCAGAGATTAGGGCCTGGCCATCTTTGGAGGAGGAGGGGATCAGTTAGTGATTTCCAGGTTATTGTGCATACATGAAAGTGTTTTATCTTCATATAGTTCAAATGTTTTCTCCAAGCCTTATTTACAATGATAATTTTAGTTTAACAAATGCTTTCTTTCCCATAAATAACACAAAGTTGAATTTTGGCCCAGATGGTAGCCCATCTACCATTCATTATTTCAAATTAGTGAGTTCAAAAGAAGAAGTTCAACCAAATACAGAGAAGGGCCAATATTATTGTTTCTGAAGGGATTCATTTAGTTTCCTTGAAAATTCTCACACTTGTAAATCCAAAGATGTCAACACTCTGGGGATTTGGGCATCAGTTTGATTCATCACATATGTTGGCTTAGTTATAGGGAAAAGGCACCAAGTTTGTTACACCACGTTCACATCCTCACAAGCATAAACTGTATGGGACAGGGACCCCACAATTTGAGGGTTGAGGCAACATCCCAAGGCTGCTGCATGGTGACCCACGTGACAGTGATAAACATGGGAGAAGCAGTTAAGTTTAACTTCCAAGCAGTCATAGGCACATCAGCTTATAACTATCCACTGTATTATCTGTCCATCCATCCATCTAACCATCCATCCATCCATCCATCCATCCATCCACTTACCCATCCATCTTAGTTATATGGAAAAAGCACCAAGGTGAGCAGCCACCTCAGGGTACATCAAGTGATGGCCAGTGTCCCTGGGTGGGGAAAGCAAGATGCTTCCTTATAACTGTCCTTAACCCCCGCAGGCTGAAGGAGCAACTAGTTTATTCTAGTCCCTGCCAGAGATTCAGAAATACTGTCCTCAGTGTGGATGTTGTATGCCTTTCCCCCAAATAATCCAATTTTATTTCACATGTGCCCATAGCAGCCTTGTGTCTCAGGAAGAAACAGACAGAGGATAATTAAGTAATTCATCGAAGATGGCACCATGGCAAAAAGAGGGCTGCAACTCCAGACTCCAATTTGTAGACAATGGAGGAAGTCATCTAGTGAAAGTTACCAGCAGGTGGTGACCTGCCCTCTACTTTCATTTCTATTTCCATCTCTTAGTCAATCATTCTGAAAGTAACTAGCCTGACATAATTCTGCAAAGGGAACCACTGCCAAGTGTCTCAGATTGGGATTTATCTAGGTTGGCACCTCCCTTGGGTGTGACTTCTTTTAAACCAGAGATGATAAGTTTGAACCATGCGCCCCCCCGAAGTGGACAGATTCCTTTTTCTCAGTGTCCCAAGCATGGCACTGAGATGGATGGATGGATGGATGGATGGATGGATGGATGGATGGAGAAATGAGTATACATACTAGATAGTTATAACTTGATATGCTTTACCTATGTGTGGTTGGGATGTTAAACTTAACCATGCGACATGCAGTCACATCAAAAGTTACTGCCATTGCTATTGCAGTGGGTTTTAACCACATTTATAACCAAATTTTATTTGTAATTTTATCTATCTCCATGATTAAAAAAAGATGTTATACCAAGAGAAGCTATCATATATGTACAGCCTTACTTGCTCACTTTGAGGTTCTTTGAACAACTTCTCTCTTCCCATGGAATCAGAATCCCGAATATACCATGGTGCTAAACATTATAAATCAGGTTATTGCCGGAGGATAATTAACAATAATTATTTGCTCCACTTTTTTTTTTCCACCACACACAAACATACATGTACACCCTGGAGAGGATAAATAATGTGCAGTATCATTGTATTTATGAGCCCATGAGGGCACCTGAGTGCTATTTGCTGTCTATACATGGCTACTATGAATCCTTTGCAAGACTATCCCAATTACCATTTCTGATCAACACAGCAACCTTTTCAAGTAGAGTTACCATCTCCATTTGTTCAGATGACAAAACGAAGACCAAGTTCATGAGTGAATGAGGAACCAACTCAGATGCGCATCCTTGCCGAAACCTTCTCACCCATTGGGTTGTGTCGCTCACTCATTTCTTGATGATATCTCAATTGTGTGCACGTCTCTTTGTTTCTGTGTACAAAAGACACAGTGCTTTGCACATATCGGTCCTGCATAGATTTTTACCGAATGAATAAATGGAGCTCGTAAAGACTCAAAACCTGTATTAAAGGGCTTTTCCACCATTGCAGAGTTAGGAAGAAATAGTCCTACCAACAACAACAAAAAAACCTGCATCTCTACTCTTTTGTTTCCATTCATCCAACCTGTTTTTCTCATCTGCTTTCTTAAAAATAATATTTATACTTTCCTATGTATTTACATGTATTTCATTACACACAAATAACCCTCAGAAATGGTAGGATTTTAGAAAATATGTTAATCATTGCCATGATCAAAATGAAATTAAACATAGCACTTTGGTGTTTCCAGTGTTCCTCTATTTACTGTCATCTGGGATATTTAACCCAAGTTCCTGTGTCCGGAGCAGAGGCGCATGTCCCAGTTCTCAGCATTGTCTGCATTGCAAGCCATCCTCTCCCCTCTGCTCAATAGCTCCAATTGTGCACCTACATTGCTTGATGCTGGGGCACAGTGATGGGCAAAGTAGATTTAGAATCTGCGTCCACAGAGCTTGTTGTCTGGTAGGAGAAGGAAGGGCTGCTTAGATAATTTGTGGGGCCCAGTGGAAAATGAAAATATAAGGTTGCTTGTTTTTAAGGATGCCCACATGGCAACAATAAACCAAGCGCAGGGCCCTGAGCACCTGCATGGATCCCTCACTAGACCACCACTGTGTTCCTGCACACAGCAGATGCTCAAAAACGTTTAATTAATAGAAGATTCCCATACTAATAACAGCTAAATCATGCTGACTGTGTGACCAGTGCCAGACACGGCATTACGCTCTTCTCAAGTGTGCATTCTTGAGTCACCACATGGTACTGGAATGCTGTTCTCTTTATTTTTCTGAAGAAGAAAGAGGCTTTGAGCTATTGGGGAGCTTGCCTAGGCCACTTGCTAACAGAGAGTGAAACCTGAAAGTCAACCACTATCTAAGCTTGTGCTTCTAGCCACCCTGATGCCTGTTTCCTCAGGGCCAAAAGCAAGTATTTAACCTCTCTCCATCACATCCGCTCATGCCCTGCCTCCTGAGAGATCCTCAAGTTTATTATTCTGATTCTAGATAAATGGATTGGCCAGCACCTGCTGCGCCCAGCCCTTGCTGTGTGTCAGGCACCACCGATCTTCCCGGTACCTGCAATCAGGCCAGGCAAGGGCAGCTGCTTCCACTGCGCGTAACACACACCTTGGGGCTGCTGCCTGGGTCAGGCCCGTTACAGGGGGTTGCAAGGACTAGGGAAGTTAATACAGACTGAGCATCCTTAATCTGAAAACCCAAAACCCAAAATGTTTTGCACACCAATAGGATGACACAAGAAGGAAATTCAACATCCAACATTGTGATGGGTCATCATCAAAACCCAGGTGCACTAAATTGCATATAAAATTACCTTCAGGCCATGGGTATTTATGAAACATACATGGATTTCATGTTCAGGTTTAGGTTCCATGCCCAAGATATTGCATCCTGTGTATGCAAATATTCCAAACTATGAAAAAGTCTGAAACCTGAACACTCCTGCTCCCACACATGCTGGATAAAGGATAGTAAACCAGATGTGTACGTGAAGAGGTTTGCAGAGTGCCTGGTGCATAGTATGGTGTGAAAGCCAATGATGGTACTGATGCTCTCCTCACTGTGACCCAAGGCCCACTTAGTACCTAGCGTGTGGGGCACCTAGCTTCTCAAATGAAATGGCTCAAAGCTAGCAAGGTGGGAGGAAGGCCCTGAAGTTATTCCAGAATCCAGTTTGAAAACAAGAGGCTCTTTGTGTGGGATGAGAAGGATGACCACACAGTAATGGAGCTGCCAGCCAGCAGAGAAGGAAAAAGAAATTAAGTAGCCCGTGTTGAGAAGAAGGAGTTAACCAAGCAGGGCCAGAGGGAGTGGGAGAAGAGAATCTTACACTCTGCTCTCGCTTCTGTTTTCAAAGGTGACACATTACCTGTGGGTGATTATTTCCCTCTTGCATTGGCTTGCAACTTGAAGTTTAATAGGATGATGATATATATGTATATAGAAGACCATGAAACCGGAATTTGACCTGCTAGGTTAATAAACACTAGCAGTTACTGTAACTCACAAATTACAGGTCCCAATTTTCACAGCCGGGTTGCAGGCATTAATTAAAACCAGTGTTACAAATCACAGCGTTTTGGAATGCCTGCAATGTTTAAATTATCAATGGTGTTGCCACCTTAATTTAAGAAAGCAACTTCCATCATTTTTTAAAGAACAGTACAGTAAGCCAGAATAAGTCTGTCTCTCATGCTCACAGTCATTAGTGTGCTAGGAGCAAATGAAAGTTTTTAATGTCTTTCAATATGTCAGAGTGCAAATTATCAGACTTGCTACTGGAGTACTGGAGTTGCCACTGCCCGTTATGAAATACAGAACAATTAAGGACACATTGCTATCAGTAAATCTTTGTTTTGTTCTCAGTCTCTCTCTCTCAACCAGTCAGTTTCTTTCTGTTTGTCTCTCTCTCCTTCTCAATGGTGACAATATTGCCCCTGATGGGGGTGAAAACTAGTTTCGGGGAGGGGGAACTTCAGTAGTACAGTGTCATGTCCTTCCAGTGGTCCACAGGATATGAACAGGTAGTATAATGTAGTATATCTGTAATATTAAAATTTCATGGGATGGGTTGTGAATTGGGAAAAAGATGTCTGAACGATTCCTTAGAGGAATGATAATGTTAACAAGATGTGAAAGCTTCTACTCCAGTGGAAGGCTTCTGAACACTTGATTTAGAACCATCTCCCCAATATGGGATAAAGAATATATTTTAATATTTTTCAAATTGAATTATACAGGGGAGATAGGAAATAGACTTGAGGGGAGAGACAGAAATAAAAGGGTTTTACCAACCGGTGACCAGAGCTTAGACTTGGAGTTCAGTGGTAGTAACATGTGGGTCAGATCAGAGAAGGAAAGCTATGGGTTGAGGGCAAATGTAATGAAGGATCTCGGGGGGAGGAATGATTGGAAATATATGTGGTTACAATAGGGAAATACAGATTCACAGTAGGTGATAGGGAGTAGAAGTTCTTGAAATAATAGACGAGATCATGAGAATCGTGGTCCCCTCACCTCAGGGAAGACTGGAGCAGGGCACCCCACACAAGTACTCTTAGGGAATATAGGGTAGGTGGTAGAAGACATGGGTTCTGAAACCTCTTTGGTTTCAGTAAAGTGTTAGTGATGCACCTAGAACAGGTTTGAACTACAAGCGCATCCCTAATCAAGCACTCAGCCAGAGTTGTGGGATACCCACCCTGATGGGCAGCTGCGGGGCCAACCCTACCCAAACCCTGCAGGAGGAAACTGGAGGCAGAGGCATCTCAGAGGAAAATGAGGATGTGTTATTCCCAAAAAGCAGGGGATGGATATTGGGAAGTAAAACAACAGACATTGGCCCTGGTGTCCAAACCCACCCTGAAATCTTGGGCTCCTGGAACAAAGCATTTCCCATCTCCAAGCCTCGGTTCTTTCACTACAGGCATTAGACACACGTGGCTCACAGAACCTTCTATCCAGGATCTTTGTGAGGACAGGAGGATGTGACAAAGGCAATGTGGCAGCACAGTCAGTTCTCAGTAAATGTGACTCTTTTTCCTCCCGGCTGAGGAATTCTGTCCTCCCACAGAACCATAGTTCACGCTGATTAATGAATCCACAATAAGCAATTGGATGAAGAGAATCAGTGATGAGATTCATAATTCATTAATTGTGTGCCTTCAATGAGCTTATTAAGCTCACTAATGCTGCACGGGGTTTTTCTCTTCTTCAATATCCCTCTTTTTCTGGACTTTATAAGGCACAAATATATTTCCATCTCCCCTTCAATGGTTATTTTTTATTTTGCTTTGATTTTTTATTTTTCCCCTCCCATCTTCCATTGAATAGTGCCTGGTAATGACACAGTTTTCTGAGAAAATGGAGTACATCTTTTAAGGAAAGAAGCATCCTCGTGGTGCGGTAAGAATGCGTCAGCCACTGAATTTGTTGGCCAGGGCTGCCAGAACCAAGACCCACAGACAGGGGCCTCAACAACAGATATCTGTCTTCTCACAGTCTGGAGGCCAGAAGCCCATCAGGGTGGTTTCTTCTAAGGCTCTGTCCTAAGTTTGCAGATAGCGTCTTCTCCCCGTGTCTTCAAATAGTGTCCCTCTGCCTGCCATTGTGTCCAAATGGCCTTTTCTGATGAGGAAACCTGTCATGTTGGATTAGAATCTACCTTAATGGCCTTATTTTACCTCAATTACCACTTTAAAGCCCTGTCTCTAAATACAGTTACAAGCTGAGGTACTGGGGGTCAGGATTTCAATGTATGGATTTTTGTTTGTGATTCAAGGCACAAGTCAACACATAGCAGCTATTTATAAACCATGAGCCCATGAATAAGTCTCTTAAACACTCAGGAGTGATTAAAGCTCTTTTGGATTAAAAATCCCAAAGCCCACAGAAAGAAAAGGACAGTTTACTAAAGAGTTGCAAGATGTCATTCCTGAGATGGACCCCAAAACCCAGCCTCCAACTGGGAATCAAATTCTCTGTGTCCATTTCTCAGGATTGACAACATGGTTCTCCTATCCACGTTATTACACATGCATTCATTCTCTCTCTCTCTCTCTCTCTCTCTCTCTCTCTCCCTCTTCCTCTCTCTTTCTCTCTCTCGTATCTTCTTCTCTATTTATTCATGATCCCATAAAGCAGTGCCAAGCCCATGTGATCCTTCATAGCTGAAAAGTTTCAGTCCCTAAATCATAAATTGAACTTTCAATAAAGAAAAGCAAATCAAACTCTCAATAAAGAAAAACATGTTACTCACTGGCCACCTCTGATTGACTGATCTTGAGTGAGTGACCATTGCTGGCCCATGAGCAGTGTTTGAGCCACTTGGGCACAGGGCTGAGTAAGACAGAGAGGCTCCCAGGCCAGTCCACTCAGCAAGTACTAAGGCAGGACCTTCCCATGTTAAGGGGCCACGGCATGGACACATATCCCTAGATATGTCATAGAATTAAAGGCAAGAAAACTGCTAATAAGCGTACAGAAAGACAAAGATGATTACTAATATTCCCCTTTTCAAACAACAACCACAAAGAGCTTTCTCAGACCATGAGCTTGAGTTTTGGTTACAGTGAGAAATCTTGGTAATCTCACTTATAAATTAGACATAATACCTACTTCCCCAAAGTCTCTCCAAAGAATAAATAAGATAGTGAGTTCCAGATTCTTTGAAGAATATATTTTTGTAGAGTGAAAAAAGAGCTTTCTAATTAAATTGCTGTGCCCCTGTATCAGTTAGCTTTTGATATAAATGCCAGTGTAACAAATCACCCCAAACATCAGTGACTTAAAGCAATAGTCCCCATGGATTATCCTCATGGATCTGATATAGGCTGATGAGGCTGGGGTCAGGTGGGATGGCTGTGCCGCAGATGTCTCTCATCTTCTCCTGGGACCAGTGGGTTAAGCAGGATCTGTCCTCCTTTTGAAGATGGCAGAAGTTCAAAAATACAGCAGAGGGGCCGGTGAGATGGCTCAGCGGCGTAAGCGCCTGCCTGGCAAGCGCGAGGGCCCAACTTTGACCCCCAGAACCCACATACGAAAAAGGGGCCGGTGATATCGCTCAGCAGCACGGGCGCCTGCTGGTGCACAAGGTCCTGAGGTCGACCCCCAGTAACCACAAAAACAAAACAAACAAACAAACAAACAAAAAAACAGCAGAAACAGCTAGGGCTCTGAATGCCTAGCAATCTGTATTTAGCTTTTTCTCTTTAAATGTTATGCTATGCTAGGACTGGACCACAATTACTAAATATTCTATATTTAACAAATCCATCATTCATACCGTCATGGTTAAAACTAAAATATACTCAGGACTTATGTCTGAATCCACATTAGTGCTTAATTTTCATTCGGGCTTCTTTCTCCAAAAAGCAAGGCACTCAAAGTTCAACATTCTTGTGAATTTGATCAAATTTTTTCTTATTTAATGATGTTTTAGTTGAATTCTTTATTAGACCTAGAGAATCTAAAGAAGAATTCACAGGTAGGAGAGACTGGAGCTTAGAGAGATGCAATGGCTTGTCTATGGCCTCAAAAAGTCCAAAAGTATTGCTGATTGGGCTGAATGAAATGTGGATTGGCTTAAATCTGGAAATTCTGAAGCTACTAGGGAATTATAGATTAATATTTTTTATTTCTTTGTTTTGTGAGTGGTGGTTTTTGGATCAGACCTAGCTTGGCTTAGCCTAAGATGTTAGTTATCACATCTCAGACCTCATCTACAAATCCAGAGATTAAGTGAAAAAGTATAAGTTGTCCGGCAGGAGAGGAATACAAGAAAGGTGCACGTGAGTTGCCAAGTTGAAATCATTCTCTATTGGCTCTTCAGCTCTCTCCGTGGTCTCCTGGCCCTAAAACTTATGAAATCATTCTTAGTGATGTAAGTACGTGAACCTTTAATTTTTGTTCTTCTCTGCTGATCTGATCATTAACCACAGTAAAATTTCTAGTGGAGGAATAAGTGACAGAAAACATGAAATAGTCACCTACCTTTAAAAATTATACAGCTTTTATTCAAAACTGAGCACAGAATTAAAGGCAAGAAAACTGCTAATGAGTGTACAGAAAGGCAGAAATAATTCCTAATGGTCCCCTTTCGAAACAAGCAGCCACAAAGAGCTTTCTCAAACCACGAGGGGCCAGATCCTCTTCCCCTCCATAAACCATTTCAATAGTCAGGTGCTTTCCCCACCCTCTCTTGATCTTTCTGAAAACTAAACCAAGATTCTCTTTCTGAAACCAAGCTTTTTCTTACATCCTGAAAATACCAAGAAAGTATTTTTATTGTTCTCTCAGGCCTTGGTGAAAGCACTTGGGTAAGTGTAACAGATTCAGAAAATGCAAATGATGAAACCTCATTCTGTAATCATAGCAGAAGCCAGCGTCTCCTGCTAGCAAACGAAGTCTGCCATCTGGGAGGGCTGGAGTTTGCCCTTCCTGTTTATGTATCCCTTTCCAGGCGCCCTGTGCCAGGGTGCACCGAGGCTGCGGCACCCAGCACAATTCTCATGCCTTTGTTGTCTGCTTCTGAAAATGGAAAAAGGACGTGGCTTGTGAACTAGAAACATTGCCTCAAGGTCCATATTTTCATAAGTGAAAAATGTGATGAAATGGACATTTGCATGTGTCTAATTATTACAACTCTTAAGTCAAGGCACTTTGTTGTACGAGATGGGGAAAAATAACTCACTTGTTGACATCACCGCCGTCTTCGGATTTTATACCTGTAGGATCCTGGCTTCCCTGGCTGAGAATATTTCCCCTCCTTTTACCCCAACTCTACCCCACCTGGTGTGTACACATTTTTAAGAACATGTTGCTCCTCTTTTCAAAGATGCACAAAGTCAAGCTGACTGAAGACATTGTGAGTTCTATTGTCTTCCGTGATCTGGCAAAACTGGTCCTGCTTCTGACTTTATTTATACACAAGCATCATCGAGGGCTCCGTACAGTCTGCCTGTAGAAAATCTAATAGAGTAGGCTGGCTCGAAGCTTGGGAACTTGATGTCTAAAAAACCTCACACAATCTGAATGTAGAGGCTCAATAGGCAAGACTTTGAGGGACGCTCGTTTGGTGACAGCTTTGGCTTGGAGAGGGTTTCAGTGTGTCCTCCAAGGATTCGTGTGTTGCAAGGTTGGGGCCCAGTGTGGCTATAATAATAGATGGATCTTTAAGAGGTGGGATCTCATGAGAGTTCCTTAGGTCACTGGGGGAGCATCCTAGGAAGGCATAAGCTAGTTCTCACGGGACCTCTGTGTCTCTCTGGCTTCCGGTCTCACCATGTGGTCCTCTCCTCTCACATAGGCTTCCATCACGAGGCCTTCACAAGCTGCGTCAGTGCCAGCACCATGCCCTGGAATCTCCAGAACTGTGTGCTTTTCTTTATAAAGCACCAGACTCAGGCATTTGTGACACTAGCAGAAAACTGACTAATACAGTGACCACACGTGGGCTGTCAACCTCCAGAACTAGGTTTGAGTCCTTGCTCCATCACGTTAGCCGTGATGAGCAAATTACCTCTCACTTTGTTCCTCGATTTCCTTATCTGCAAAACGGAGTGGTAATACGTGTTACACCACCACCCTGAGGCTTAGGTGAGAGTTCACGGATGGTGTCTGGTGGAGTTCCGTGATCCGCCTCCTCCCACCCTTTGGTCTGGCTTCAACATTTCTTAAGGCCCACATGTCTGTGACTCATTTCTCATTCTAGGAGATGATTCAACTGAGAAAAGCTAGCAGGAAATGGAAGGGTCATATGGAATCTTTTTCTGTTTTGCTTTGTTAAATTTTTAAATAGATTGTATTTATAAGAGTATGACAGTCATGCGTACATATATTTTAAGGAATGATTTTTAAGAGACCACCTGTGTCCACATCACCGAGTTTGATAGACCATCTATCATGGAGCCTTCCGTGTGCTCTTTCCTAATCTCACCTCTCTCTTCCATCAGGGTAACCGCTGTCCACTATTCCCATGCATTGCTTTGACCCCTGCACCACCATCTGGAAATCTGTTAGAAATACAGATTATTAAGCCCCACTTTTAGACCCATGGGATTGGAGACTCTGGGGGAGAGACCCAGGAATCTGAATTTTTTTTTTTTTTTGTGGGTACTGGGGGTCAACCTTAGGACCTCGTGCGCCAGTAGGCACCTGTGCCACTGAGCGATATCACCGGCCCTTTTTTCGTATGTGGGTTCCGGGAGTCGAACTCAGGACCTCGCACTTGCCAGGCAGGCACTTATGCCGCTGAGCCATCTCACCAGCCCAGGAATCTGAATTATTACAAAGCCCTACAGGTGATTTGGATACACACTGAATACTACAGCCTTATGGTAAATTGTGTTCGTGTGTGTGTTCCTCTAAATGATACATTATTTAGTTTTGCCTGATGTTGATCCTTATATCAGTGAAATCAGACTTTATGCGTTCTTTTGCTTCTTGATATTTTCCTCCACATTATGTATTTGAGATTCACTCATATTTATATGTGTATTCATAAGGCCATGCATTTTACAGCTATTTAGTATTCATTGTTGAATATATCACAATTTATTTATACCTTTTTAGAGCCAATAGACATTTGGGGTTTTCCTAATGTTTCCATACTCTGAGCCACGCCACAGTGAACCCTCTTGATTATTTAACTGTTCACCTACCTGCTCAAGAGTGCGTCCCTAGGGAAGGGCTTCCCAGCCTTGTGCACATCATAGTGAACACGCAAAGGGACAATATTTGCAAACAGGGGTAAACGGGCTTCTCCAGCATATGGCAGATTCTCAGGCTTGGTTCTCTGAACTCCTATTCAACTATCTTTCTGTGTAAAGAGGTTGGAAATCTTTAAAAAATAATCCAAGACTGGCTCGTAGCTGAGTTTCCAGAGGCAAAGGAGATTTTGCCGAGTAGATGCACAAA
Organism: Erethizon dorsatum; assembly: GCA_028451465.1. Classification (NCBI taxonomy): domain Eukaryota; kingdom Metazoa; phylum Chordata; class Mammalia; order Rodentia; family Erethizontidae; genus Erethizon; species Erethizon dorsatum. The sequence goes on along the minus strand of CM051827.1, from coordinate 124,973,817 downwards.
CACAAGATGGGGAGGCCAAAGAGGCCACAGCCGACCTCCCTGCTGCACCTGGCTCCTGCTGCTGCTGCCGCCGCTGCCACTGCTGCCACTGCTGCCACTACAAACTCCCCCTGACAGCCCCTCTGTGCCCACCTGCATGAAGCAGAGCGTTTGCTGTTAGTTTTTCTTCTTGGTGAAGGTGCTTTATCAAGTTAAAGAAATTCCCTTCTATTCCTAGTTTGCCAAAGGTTATTTCATCCTCACTAGCAGTAGTGTTATCATAAAAGTAGCTAAATTACATGGGCTCTTTTTCTGATACCTATTGAGATGATCACATGTTTTCCTTGATTTATTAATACAGAGAATTGCACTGCATGGTGCATCAGTTTCCTGGGGCTGCCACAGCAGAGCACAGTGAATTCAGGGTGAGGAAGGGACTGAAATCATGAAAATGTATTAAAACAGTTCTGGAGGCTGGAAGCCTGACATCCGGGTGCTGGAGGTCGGGGGGTGGGGAGGTGCGGATGGTTGCTACCTCTGAGCGTGGTGCAGGAGAATTCGGTCCAGGCCTCTCCCCTAGCTACTGGTGGCCTCAAGGGTCCCAAAGTTTATTGACAGCCAATTTCTCCCCGTGTCTTCACGTCGGCTTTTTTCAGTCTGTCTCTGCCTGCGTTTCTTCTTTTTATAAGGAAACCGGTCATATTGCTTCTACCTTAATGAACTCCCCTAAAGTGATCATCTGCAAAGAACTCATTTCCAAATAAGCTCGAATTCATAAGAACTGGGGCTTGGCACTGCCACATTTTTTGAAGGGACAGAAGTCCATCATATACATTAATAATTTTTCAGTGCTGAACTAGCCTTGAATTCCTTTGTCGTATTATATTTTTATGCATTGTTTTATTTTTTCAGAGCATTTTATTTATTAGTACATGTTTGCCATACATAATGTTCACATTCCTTGTGTGGACTTGGTACATGTACATAATACATCTTAATTCTTTTTTCATCACCTTCCCCTCCCCTCTCTCCACCTCCCTCTGATCCCTTTCCTCTTTGGGAAAATTCATCTCCTTACTTCCTATTATCTATCTTTTATTTTGCTCTTTAAACATCGTTGAACTTAGCTTTCTAACATTTGTTTTACATTTGATTTAGGACTTCTGCTTGTGCATTCATCAATGAGATTGGCTTATAAACTTTCTTATTGAACTGCCTTCTATGGCTTGGGTATCAAAGTTGCAGTAGCTTCATCAAATAAGTTTTAGGAAGTGGTTCCTCTTTTTCTTTTTTCTGTTTTAAATTTTTTTATTATAAAGTATTTTAAAAGTACAAAAGTAGAGAAAATAATGGAAAGAACACCCATAATTTTAAAAATCAACAATAGTGTCAATATTATACATCCAATTCTAAATTATTATAAAGCAAATCTCATACATCATGTATTTCATCCACAAGTATACCTTCATGTATTACTAAAAGACTTCTTTTTTAAGTTATATGCAAATACTCTGCCATTTTACTCTTTTTTAGAATTTTTTTATTATTACATGTTTGCAGTACATAATACATTCATTGTGGGGGGTTGATACATATACATACACATATACATATACATACCATGTCTTAGTCCTTTTTGCTTCCCCTCTCTTCTGTCCATTCTCTTCTCTCCTCTCTTCCTCTATCCCTAGATCCTCTTCCCATCTGCCAAAGGTCTACCTTCCTATTTCCTATCACATATCTTTTATTTTGCTCTTTAAGTTATTTATACTTTCAATTTCTCATATAAGAAAATCATGTGCTATCTAACTTTCTGGGTCTGAATTACTTCACTTAGCATTATGGTCTCAAGGTACCCATTTTCCTCAAATGACTCCAAATTATCCTCCTTCATGGCTGAGTAGTACTTTGTTGTGTTTATAGTCCTAACACCTAAACTATTTTTCAAATATATGCAAAGTTAGAAAGACTTCAATTATTTTTCAAAATATACAAAGTTAGAAAGAAATATGAAATGAATTTCCATGCTCTCCTTTCTAAGTTTTGATCATTATGAACCCATGGTTAATTTGGTTTTGTTTTAGCTCGCATCCATTGCTTCGTCAATTTTGAAGCAACTCCCAGGCATTATGTAATTCTAATTATATATTTACGCATGGACCCACTGAATTAGAGGTGATAACTGGGGCTTCTAAACTAATGTTCCTTCACTGTAAAACATGAAATGACAGGAAAAGAGTACTTGCCTTTTCTACCCTTACATTTACATTCTTAGTCAGTTGCTCCTAAACTTAACAGAACTGATCAGGAAGCATTTTCAAGAATGAAAATACTATGAGAATCTCATTTGGAGATCCATGAAGGGCTCCTGGCATCCATTAGGCAGACCCCTTTTATTAGTCCAGTATTATCATGAGGGTGGAACATTCCAGAAAACCCACAGGTATATAGTTGCTGTTTTGGTCAGACAATAGCTATGAGTATGAACCAATCATTTTCGTTATTTAAAAAAAAAAAAAAAAAACTCCACAAGATAATGGTGCTCATCTCCAAGACTTGTTTGAGGATTAAATGAAATGGCACATCCAATCACTCGGTAAATATTTATGGAGTGTCTGCTATGTGCAGGGCAGTGTCTTGGCCGCTGGGACAGACAAGGAAAAAAACAGATAGGTGATCTCCGGGGAGGGCCGTGGGCCTTAAAACAGTACAATGAGAACATAGGATGGGGGCCACAGAACAGCACAGGAGCCAGTCAGGAAAGCTGGGGAGTGCTGACCATCCCTACACCTCCCAAGTCTTCAAGGTGAGTCACTGTTATGGATGGAATTGTGTCCCCCAAAACTCAGAGGTTAGAGTCTTAAACCACCAAAGTCTCAGAACGTGACCTCATTCGGAAAGAGCATTGTGGCAACTGTCATTAGTTTATGAAAGGTTCTACTGGAATGGAGTGAGTCCTGATCCCATAAGACTGTCCTCATAAAAGAGTGCAAGTTCGGACATGGGCGGGTAGGTGCTCAGGGAGAATGCACGTGCAGACAAAGGCAGAAATTGGGATGGTGCTTCTATGAACCAAAGAATGTCAAAGGTGACCAGCAATTCCCAGGAGGGAGAGAGGCGTACAACACATTCTTTCTCATAGCGCTCAGCAGGGAACAACCCCCTGACACCTTGGTGTTGGACTTCAAGCCTCCAGGACCCTGAGACAATAAACTTCTGCAATTAAAGCCAACCAATTTGTGGTGCGGTCCTAGGAAACTAACCCCATCACAGATAGCGATATTCATTTGACAAAAAGATAACCCACATTTAAGAGCAGCAACATAGATGCTGGGAATGTTTTCAGGGGCATCACAGCATAACATCACCTGAGTCTTATATTAGATGATAAGTATCACCTTTATACTCATTTTATAGAGGATGAAACAAAGACACAGAAGTTAAGCAACCTGTCCAAGGTCCACAGACAGGAACTAGCCAGGAATCGGACCCAACAAGTGTACACTCTGTACAGCCCCAGCTCTAAATGTGCTTGATTCCACTTTCCCTTGGAACATTGAGTGTTCATCGGAAGACACATGAAACCAATTTCCCCAGCTATTTCTGGAATGATTCTGACCATTTGCAACTGGCATTACCATGTCAAAGGGGCTCCTCTTTCACGTGGCTTCCTTGGATCCAGTAGGCCAAACAAAAATCCTAGGAGCTCCCCCCGCCACCCGGGGTCTCCCTGAAAGACTGTGTTTGCCTCTAAGTCTGCAAATCCTCTAGTCGTGTTTCTTCTCCACTGAATTTGAAGGGCAAAGCCAGCTGAGATGCACATATATATTTTTTATTAGCAGCAACAGCAGCTTTGGAGATTACTTTTGCACACAGATCATAAGTCAGCTGCAAGGCACGGTGCAGCTTCTGACTGTGAGGGAAGTTTGGTACCACTGAGCAGAGCGGCAATCCCAGGGTGGCCATTGCCTGGCACAACTCAGGGCCCAAGCATCCTGGCCTGCAGCCCCAGCCAGCAGCAGGGAATCAGAGACAAATGAGCAGGGCTGGGAAGATGGTGTTCTAGGAATGTTTGGGTGTTGGTAATGAAAGTTGAGGTCCTTTAGGGCCCCTTTGAGGTACACAGAAGGGTGCTGGCAAGGTCAAAAGTGCTTTATCATGCCACTTCACACACCAAGCTCACTGCCCCAAATCCCACCTCATGGGTTTCTGAAAGTAATGCACATAAATCATCTGACCTTGTAGCTAGAACACTCTAGAAGGCTGGTAGAGGGGTCCTTCCTTCCTCTTTTTGCTTCCTGGCATTTCCACTATGCCAGTGACATTTACAGTATATTCAAGGAGTTGTATGTAATTTCAATTCAAGTAATGTTTACTAAATGCCTTTCACAGGCAAAGTGCAGAGCTTGGTACCGGAAATCAATAAAGGAACAAAAGAGACCTGGTCCCTATTGTCATGTCGCTTACTGGAGCCCCAGAGTTTCCCGTGGGAAGCCACAGGGGCCTGGTGCAGTGAGCAGTGTTTCCATGAGGATGCCTAATCATCCCAGTATGTCAGGGACACAGGACTTTTGGGGAAAATCCACAAGGAGTTCTTTGGTTCCAATATCCCAGATCCCCCATCCATTAGGTAATTCCCTTGGGTCAGCTTAATTCTGCTTTTATCTCTTATACAGAGTCAATTTCCAAGTGAGATTTTTTTTTTTTTGAAAAGAAAAATACTTGTTACCAAAAAAAAAAAAAAAAAAGAAAGAAAGAAAGAAAAAGAATTCACACTTTGCTCTTCATTCTCTATTCTAAGGGCTGTTTTTTTTGGTAGACATTTTGCTTAAGCCATGAACCAAATGCAACTCAATTGCTGGCCAGGTCAGGTGCAGAATACCTCTCTGTCTGTGAAATAGGGTCATCTCTTATTTCTGAAAATGCAGAAGCCACAGTCTACCTTCTAGATCCCATGTGCCAAAGAGTATTCACACAACAGTGCCCTGCAAGGGTATTACCATGTATCCCTGTTGTTCTTCCCGGGGTTCAGGCCACTGATTCTCATTAAAAGATGGTTTCATTCCTTCTGAGACATCAATGTCCCTGTCCACAAAGGCATGGAGGCCCTTGGGTTCTGACCATTCCCGCCTGCTTGGAGACCTTCTTACCCAGGAAACAGGAGCTCCGCATGGCCTACTTCCAGCCCCCAGATTCTTCTTTCACTGCAAAAGTCAGGCCAGCATTCAGAGACCCCAAAATCTTCCCCGCGGGTCTCTTTTCTGCCTTCTCCAGGAGCTAGGCTTCCTTCACAGTTGGCCAGGTTGCCTTGACACTGGCAACCACCTAGGGACACTGAGTAACCTCGAGGGAGGAATTCAGCCAGGAAGACAATATCTATTGTCTAATATCTAATGTCACGAGGGGATTCCTGGCAGGGAAGGCACAAGAGAGAATCACCTTGCACGAAGAGGAGTGCTGCTGCTTCTGTAATTTCCCTGTGGAATTCTGATCTGCCCTTGTTGAGGATCCAGGTCAGACAAATGAGTTTATTTATTCTCCAGGGTGACTAACAGGATGGAGGCATTCACAGAGCAAAGAAGGATTTGGGGAACAAACCACAATTAACTATGTTACCCAGGGCTTGGCACTTCCAAGATTTTTTTTTTTTTTCTTTCACGGAATATTAATTGGGCTGCAGCTTTTTCAGACAAACAATTCCCTGAGGCCTGAATCTTCTCTTCTGGATTTGCACACTCTGTCAAGTCATTTTGTCAAATCCTCAGATTTTAAATTCTTTTCTGAGTCCAAATCCCCAATCTTCACAGCAAAAAGTGCTCTTAATTATAAGAAGAAAAGCCCCGTTTGCTGGGTTACTCTTTTTTTTTTTTTTTTGTGGGTACCGGGGGGTCGACCTCAGGACCTCACGCGCCAGCAGGCGCACGTGCCGCTGAGCGATATCACCGGCCCCTTTTTCGTATGTGGGTTCCGGGAGTCGAACTCAGGCCCTCACGCTTGCAAGGCAGGTGCTTACGCCGCTGAGCCATCTCACCGGCCCCTGCTGGGTTACTCTTAAAGAGGACATTGATAGCAGAAGTTATCAACTTCACGAGGAAATAGCTCCTCCTAATTCAGAAAGGAGCAAGGGGCTGGGGGTGTGCTCCGTGGTAGAGCGCCTGTGGAGTATAGGTAAGGCCCTAGATTCTATCCTAGAACCCAAGAGGAAAAAGAAAATGGGCAATGCATCTGAACAGACATTTCTGCAAAGAAAATTTACAAAGGGTGAATAAATATATGAAAAGACATCCACGTCACTGGGTATCAGGAAGATGCAAGTCAAATCCACAATGAGCTAGCCTTTCATGCCCACTGAGATGGCTGAAATCAAAAGCCAAGGTAATGACAAGCCTTGTCTAGATTGTGCAGAAATAGGAATCTTCCTGCATTGCTAGTGGGAATGGAAAATGATGCTTCCATTTTGGAAAGCACTCTCAAAAGGTGGAAGGTAGAACTACCATGGGGCCCAAGAATTCCACATCTTGGACTATGCTGCAGAGAACTGAGAACGTATGTCCGCATAAAGACCTGCATGGAAATGCTCATAGCAGCATTACTCACAGCAGCAGCAAGTGGGAGTGATGCAAATGTCCGTCTGCTGATGGAGAGAGAAGCAGAACATGGTAGGGCCACACAATGGAGTAAAAATTCACCATGAAAAGGAATGAGTACTGACACTTGCTCCGGCGAGGGTGAACGTGGAAAACCGAGTGAAAGAAGCCAGACAAGAAGACCATGTGTACAATTCCATTTCCACAAATTGTCCTGAGCAGACAAAGCCACAGGTTCAGGAGGTAGATCGTGGGCTGCTTGTGTGGGCACAGGTGGGGGCAGAAGGTCGATGAACGGGGAAATGGGGAGGGACTTTAAGTAGGCAGAGGTTTTCTTTACAGTGACAGAAGTGTCCTAAATGATTATGGTGACAGTCCACAATTCTGTAAACATACTACAGAGTGGTCATGTTACACAGGTGAATGGTATGGTATTTGAATTCATCTCAATCAAGTCGTTACTAAAAAGGAAATGGAATGGGGGGAAGCGATGCTTGGACTGATTGCTACAGATTGAGTAGAGCAGCCTTCAAGACCAAAGGAAGAGCCTGTGCAAGGGCCCTGGGGCAGGAGAAGCATGAGGAGTCCTGGGTTCTGAAGGAGTCTGGTGGGGCTGAGAGCCTGACAGGGATGGGGAGTGAGGAGCCAGAGAAGGATGGACAGCAGGAGGGGGTGAGGTTCTGTTGAACCTGCAGGCTGGGGAAGGAACTTGTCTTTATCCTAGGAGCAAGCAGAGCCATTGCAGGAAATGATGGTCCGGTTTACTTTTGGAAGAGAGGGGCTCAGCTGCAGGATGAAGCATGGATGGGAGAGGAGAATATTGGGGTGGAGAGGTCCACTGCAGAGCCAGGGAGCAGTGTGGATGACAATGACAAATGTCATCCAGGAGCCTTCGATCATTGCAGGTACCTTGAAAAGTACACCCATCAGGTTGCTGTCTTCGCCTGACATGCTCAGAATTGAGCGACTTCATGCAGAGTCATCCAGCAGGTAGTTACAGGAGATGGATCTCTCTGTTTCCCTCTGCCCCTCCAAAAATAGTGCATTTCTTCTTCAGGCTCTCAGCGGGTACCAAGCTGGCATTTGTTCTACCCACATAGCTTTGCTTCTTTCCTCCAGGGATGGCTGGAAGTGTGCCAACGCCATGCCTTCAAGCCATGCCATCTCCATGGGAGCCCGAGCTTCACCACTGACACCTGCGGTCTGGGCCTGCGGCTCTAGATGCCTTAAGTTCCCCGTCAGGAAGGCGTTGATGATTATATGCCTACCTCAGAGGACCGTTGAGAGAATTAAGTAGAATAGTCCCCACAAAGAGCTTAGGACACAGTTCGGAATGCATTGGGTGCTTCAAAAGTGTTGGCCATTATTCATGTGTTCATAGTTACGATTACGCTGAACAAGAAGAAACATACAACGGAAGGCCTTCTCCTCCCTTCCCTGCCTCGGTGACCTCTGAATTTCATCAGCGACTCTGTGGGAGAGATTCTTTTCCTGCACATGCTGGGCAGCAGCAGTGGTCCAACATCTGGCCCTGAGAAGTGACCGGGTCAGAGTCTCCGGAGGGTGGTGCCCTGGCGAGGGACAGCTCACGGACCCAATGGGCCTGAGAGCAGAGGCAGCACGTCCCCTGCACGTCAGTCCTGTGGATATGGAAGGCTCTCTCTCAGTGCTCGCTGACCACTTCCTCCACTCCTACAGGGGGCTTTGTGGGCCTGTGATCTGTCCAGGCACACAGGGGCCTGGGCTTAGAAGGGCCCTGCCCTTGGCTCTGTGCTCTGCTCTGTCTCAAATTCTGTAATAGTTTCTGAGCAAGTGGCATTATGGCCCTGCTCTCCCTCCAGCAAGCAGCAAACACAGGGACTGCATGGTGGCAGGTCAGCTAGAAGCAGACCAGAGTCAGCAGAGAGAGCCAGGCACTGACTGTGGCCCTGGGCCTGTCCACTGACCTCTAAGAAATCATAGGAGGCAGAAGGTTAAGATGAAAGTTGCCGTGTCAAGGACTAATGTACTCAGAACCCTACCTCTCTGGTCTCTCTTATGTTTCTTAGGGTCCCCATATCTCTTCAGGCCAATAATAAGCACCATGCCTTTGTTTGCTAGGTCTACTATTAAGAAATACCACATGCAGGGTGATTTAAGCAACAGAAACCGTCATCCTGCAGTCCTGGAGGCTGGAAGGCCATGACCAAGGTGTGGGCAGGGTCAGTTCCTGCTGAGATCCCTCTCTTTGGCCTGTAGATGGCTGCTTCCCTTCTGTGTTCACACTTCCTGTGTGTGCATCTGCACCCTTCTCTCTTTATGAGGACACTGGGTATACCAGATCAGGGCCCACCTTAATGACCGTATTTTTAACTTCATCACCACTCTAAAGACCTGTTTCCAAACACAGTCACTTTCTGAGCCACCAGGGGTCAGGCCGTCAACTTGAGGACCACTTGGGGTAGGCAGCCTTTGGGATCCCAGTTCCAACTAACTTTTCACACCTGTAAAATGTAGATACTTCCTGGGATTGCTGTATGGATTAAATTAGGTAATCCTCGTGAAGTACTTAGAACAGTAGCACTCAATGAATCGTAGCCATAATTAAATACTGCTTCCAATTCTTACCCACTACCGTTAGGTACTCTCATCCAGGCTTGGGACTGTGGGTGAATAATCTCTCAAAAGCTATGTAGCTTCCAGGAAATCTTCTAAGCTATTTTTGTAGATGAACAAGGTCCTGTTTACCCTGGACTTACCTAGCCTTCTCAGGGAAGCACTGTGGACCCCGATACTCATCTCTGAAAGTTTCTTTACTTGTCTTCATTCTCAATCTTCACATTTGTGGCCTGTGGTTATTTTCATAATCTTGACTGTGTGTTTTTACATAAACCGTAGTGACGGACTTTTCAACTGCTTTTTTAGAGGAACCTCAGAGTCGTCCTAAGAAGCTCCATAGGAATTGAGGGAAAGTTTAATTTGATGAGAGCAACTGGAATATGATTTAGCTTTGTGTATGCTAATATTTTTATTAAGGTTTTCACATCTGGCTAATAGCTTTAAAAGTGAGAAAGATTTCATGCTCTTCAGCCAGAGGAGCTATGGGAATGGAGATCCACGGAGCCCAGGAAATTTTAGAGACCAGGTTTATGACAGGCTTTGTACTTTTGTCTACCCAACACCCATGGCCATTCCTACCTTCCCCCCCACTGGCCTTTCTCTACCCTTATTTGTTTTCTCATCCTTTTTTTCCTTAAAAGGTAGTCAGGTGATACCATCTGACCAATGAGGCTTAAGCACACGCCTTCTAGGGTGAAATGGGGTCCTAGGAAATGTTTTCATTTCTGGATAAATAGAAGGGTTCTTGTACCATCAATCGCCCTCATTTCTCGGACCATAAGGCAACAGGCTAGCATTCATAAGGTAGGGTGAGAAGATAGAAAAGAATAAGTCCTTGAATGGTCAAGTCAGCAGCAGCAACAGACAACCTCAATGCCTCGAGAAGCCGTTAGAGTAAAGTATTTAAAACATAGGGAAACTGCTGAACTAGTGTTTGTGAGGCTGACCCAGGTTACGTGGACCCTGCCCGTGCTATAGGGAAAATATCTCCCAATATGTTAGATGTCAGATGTGCCAAGTTCATGGGTTCACAACACCAAGGATCAAAGTCAGGAACCAAAGGAAGAAGTTAGGAAAGTTTTATTTGAAATAAGGAGAAGAATAGCTCCTGGATTTCCAGGAGAGGCCCTAAGTAGGTAGCCACTGAGGCCGCTTGTCAGGGGTAATTTAAACAGCAAATCACAGCACCAGTACAATGTGGGTCAAACTATAGTCAACCAATAGGATTACAACTATTAGCTGCTTAGCTAATATTGATCCAAAAGGGAAACTAGTCACATAGCAGGGGTACATGGAAAGAACAAAGACATTTGGGGGAAAGGAGGGGAGAATGGGTCCAGATGTTCTGGTCACCTAACTATGCGTCCCAACCCTAGCTGGGCTCACTGATCAGGTGCTGCTAATTACAGTACAATCTCAAGTAGCTGTTTATCTCTAAGGCCTGCAGGCCTGGCTGTCAGTCTCCACCTTGAGGCCTGGTCCTCTCTCTTCAGATGCACCTCCAGCCACCATTCTGACATCTTCATCTTTTACGCTGACTTCCTCCAGGGCCAGATCCCTCTCTGCCTGCATATTAATTTCTATCTGACTGAGCTGTCTATAATACCTGGACAGAAACAACTGTGCTTCAAAGGTGCAAAAAAAGAAAAGAAAAAGCTCAGAGCAGGCTTGTCGATGAGAGTGAATACGGTTGATTGCAAACCAGCCTTTTCTATACAATAGTCTCAACTAAAGCAAACAGGAGAGACAGCCTGCCTCCCCATGGGTGTTGAATGCATGTGTGCCTTTGTCTGGTGGCCTTGATCTCTACTGTCACAACACAGGAGCCATAAAAATAGGGAGCATGTGCCCTTCACCCCGCAGCTCGTGCGGGTCTTTGTTCTCCGATCTGTCCCACCACTCAGCATCGTAGGGCGCATGGGTTGGAGGAGACGGGGGAGCAGAGGATGAGTGGTCCCCGTGGGAGGGGTCTCTGGAAAAGCTGCCCACACGTCGAGGTCTCCTCTGCTTGGGGGCCCTTCGTGGGCTTTGGGTCAGTGTTCCTGCAAGCCGGGTGGAGGAGGAGCCCCGAGAGGAAGGGAGGTGGAGTCCTGCGGGGTGGCAGATGCGGGCTGGCAGCGGATGATCAATGTCGGGTGCAAGGAGACGGGAGCCGAGCTGATGTGCAGCCGCCCTGTGGGCATCTGACGGGCCCCACGCCGCCCGCTGGCAGGTGCTGCAGCAGCGGCCGGGTGGACGGGCTTGGGTGATAAATGGGCTCCTGCCTCTGCCTCTCTCCAATTTCATCGTGAGTCTGCGCACCGGGTGCGTCGTTCCTCATGTCGGCCAGAGGCTCCAGCTGATGGATGAGCCAGAGCTTCCTCCTCCGCACACCTGTCTCCTCCGCGCCCCGGGGACTGCACAGCCTGAGCCTCCACCCTGTGAATGTGAAGGTGCTGCGGAACCAGGCAGCTGCCAAGGTCCAGGAATGCCAGGAGGGTGGCAGTTAAATGCCATTAAGCAGGCGGAAGGGATCCCAGTGACCACGGAACATGCTGGAAAAGAGGGCTTTGTGACCCAAGCTCCCTGCCTTCCGGTTGTCTTCGTTAAGCCTCAGGTGACCCTGGGAGCTTTATTCTCATCTTGCAAAGAAGGAAACCGAGTCTCCGATGGCTTATGTCGCTTCTCTGAGATCACAGAGCTACTAAATGGAGCAGCTAGAATGTGACCCTAAAGTTTCTCTAGCCCCAAAGAGAGCTAAGAATTAGATTAAATATCCATGAAGCTCCCTCTTTAAAACTGAGATTCTAGGGCATCATGGATAATGGACACTACCAAGCCATCTGGCAATCTTGTAGACATCTAGTGTCTTCCCTCCGCTCCAAGCACTACATCTTTAGTTTCTCCTTCTCCTCCCCTTCTTCCTCCTCCTCCTTCTGCTGCTGCTTTTTCTCCTTCTTCATCTTCATCTTCTTCATCACCACCACCACCACCCCCTTCATCTCCTGAGGAAGCTGTGTTTCAATTTTGTTTGACAGGTCAACATTCTTGCAGCAGCCCCCCAAGCAGCTAATGTCAATATTCCCACCTTTCTGAATGCAACATCTTGCTTCTCCAGACCTAGCCTCCATTTCTCCAAGGGGGTCAACCTTTGGATATATTCTGGGGATATTGAAAGTAACCTAAGCAAGTTGTCCACCTCTGCCTGGATGAGCTTTCCCGGTCAGACTCTCTTCCAACAGACCAATAAAATAAAGATGGGATTTACTTTGGATAGTCACTGTCTGCCAGATGGGGTTCAAGATGCCTTTCATGAACTAACTTATCCTCAGCATAAAATGATGAGGGAATACTAATGTCATTCCCATTTACCGATGAGAAAAATCAGAGCTCAGAGAGGTGAGATAACTTGGCTTTGTCACATGGCAAATAGGGGGCAGAGCCAGAAGAACCATGCAGTCTGCATCCAGAGCCTATGTGCTTAACCTCCTGCAAATCTTCCCATGCCTGTGTGGCGCTGGTGCATCTTAGGAGCAGGAGTGCTCACCCCAGCAGGGCCCTGTGCATTGCCAGGGTGTGCAACTGACCTGCCTTTCCTCACCCGCTACACAGTAGTCTTTGGGCTTAGCATTCTCTAAGGAGCTGAAACCAACTTACAGATAACAACTGAGGCAATACGAACAGCTTCTGCTATGGTTGGCACTTGCCATGTAGTGCCAGGCTCCACAGATCATTATTTTGTTCAAAGCTTACAACATTTATTCCCTGATTGTCCAAACGAGGCCACATTAGAGAGTTGTCATTACTTAATCAAGTTTAGCAATCCTGTAAAGGAAGAATCTGAAATTCAATTAAGTCTGTCTGACTCCTTCTGAGAGGTATGAAGTGTTCTTACCAGCAAAACTGCCCAAACTGTGTGTACTTATGCAAGCTTTTTAACCCCTCTGGACCTCTGTGTCCTCCTCTATCAAATGAGGATGATGATACTTACTTCACAGCATGGTTAAGCAGGTAGAGAACATGCTTACAAAATGCTTTCCTTTGAGCTTAGGCCAATAACCTAAATCCTTACTGCAACCATGAAGTTGTGGCTATAGACTCCTGACTCTGTCCTCGTCTCCATGTTCCTTTCCTCTCTGGCCTCTGTGCTTCCTGTTCACTCACTCAGATGCATAAGTATCTTCCCCCAAAGAGCTTTCCATGTGCTGCTTCCCCATTCCATGTGCTGCAAAAACGTAGAACTCTCAACTTCTCTTCCCCATGCACATAGGAGGTGTGCTCGAAATATATGGTTAATGCTGCTGCTGAGTGCCACCCAATGGAAAAGTAGGCTCATAAAAATATTACTGCACATCCTCATCCACACTATTCCCCAAATCTGGCAACATGCAACTTCTGGCTCTCCCCCAAAGTCAAAATGTCCATAAAAGGTAAACATTCAAGTCAATTCAGGACACTGAGGCAGCTATGATAGTGCAACAGAAGACACGCACGAAAGAGCACTTCCAGAACTGCTTCAGAAAGTGGCAAGAATGTTGGGATAAGTGTGTTACAAGTGAGGGGGAGTATACTGAGGGAGGTTAATGGCAATATGTCATTTACTGTAATAAATTTGTAATGTAAACATTCACCGTATTTTTCAATTAGATCTTGTAGATCCATGAGAATGAGACCCAGAGAAACACATACAGAGAGACCCAGGCAGACCAAGATACACCCAAAGAAAGAGAACAACACAAGGCACAGAGAGACACCAGGTAGACATGCACAGAGATCCAGAAGGCACACATGCAGGTGCGCAGACATGAGCACACACATGCAAGCATGTGCACACATCGCACGGTCAATCCTGGCCCATTCTTGTGATCTTATCTGCCTTTCTCAGGGCCTCCTTCCTGAGGTGAGATTCCTGGCCAGACAATTGCAGAGAACCACATGCCCGCCTTTCACTGTGCTTGTTTCAGTTTGCACTGGGTGCAATCTGTAGCTAGATTATGCTGCACCATCTGCCCCTTCTCGAGGTTGCTAGCTGCCCACAGATAGGAACTATATCTGTATTTGTCCACCACTGTGGATTCCTGACCTTACTACTTTCTGTCTGGGTAACCTTGCACAAGTTCATGTCTCTGTGACTCAGTTTCCCCATATGTAAAATAATACTACTTGCCTCATTGCATGATAGTGAAGATTAAATGAGTTTACTATATAGCGACAGCACTTAAAGTAGTACTGAGCTTAGAGGTAACACCATGTAAGAGTCAGCTATAATTATTTGATGAATGAATATTATTTGATGAGTGGGTGGGTGGGTGGATGGGCGGGTGGGGAGATGAATGTCTGACATAGGGAAGACAAGAAATGACAGGAATTCCTATTATTATTGTGATGACCACCAAACAGAGTCAACTTTCCAGGTAAATGCTGCCTGCACGGTTTAGCTCCTGCACCCACTGGTAGGGGTACAGAGCTCTGTGGCTATCTTAGCTCCTTGGTAACAGGAAAAAAATTAAGGTTCTGCAGCACTTGCTTGGGTGTAAATCCCACACTTACTCTTCCTAACAAGTGAGTTAATTTCTGCAAGCCTCAGTACACTTGCATGGCCTTGTTTGAGTCTTAAATGAGTTAATACCCATACTGTGACCAGCTCAGCTCCTGTTCAGACCATAGCTTGTAGTCGACACCCAGAGAATGGGAGCACTCTTTACTGTTAACATCCGGGCACTGCTGCCCCTATTTTGACCAGACATCTCAAAATCTTCCTTACAATAAAGTGGGGCTGAGTTTTTGTGTTTCATTCTTAGAAGTTGAGTTATATCATTGTCGCAGACAAACTATAGCAGAGTCATGTGTGTGTCAGTGTGACGTGCATGTATTGGAATTATGCACGGGCAAAGGCCCTGTGGATGAGTCTGCGTCAGTGATCAGTGCATCCAACTGCAAGAAACAGAACACTTGACCACTTGGGCTCCCTCAGTAGGGCTTCTTTTTCTCTCCCAAGACAGATGGGGGAAGGTGAGCCTTCTGCCCTGGGCCCAGTGGTGTGTCCATGTTAGGGCCAGCATCCCTGCCATTCTCTGGATCATCCCACAATTGTTTTTTGGTTTAAAGGTAAGTGCTGTGCTCTCTCACACCAGGCACCATGTTTTACCCAGCAGGAAAAATGGAGAGAGGTGGTGGTTGGGCTGAGGCAGTCTATTTTCTCTTATCAGAAAACAAAAACCAACCTCCATGGTATCTTATTGGCCAGCTTATTGTATCACTTGGTCATTCCTTGAATCTAAGTGAGACTTTGAACACTCATCTTTTCATTTTCTAGCCTCTGTGAGAGGCATATGGGAGTAAGAGGTAGAGAGGGCTTGGGAGAGCCAACCACAGTCCTCAAGGCTCAGACCTCCTCCTTCCCCCACCCACCCCACAGTGGCCCTAACTGTCCCCACACCTCCTTGGTGACTCTGGTGACAATGCTATTCTCTGGCACCATCTACCTCAGGGGCCACAGTTGTCAATGTACCACTTCCCCCATGTCCCCTGTCCCCAACATTAGCCACAACCCCACCTCTCCCTCACTCTTGCTCCTTAGAAAGCAAAGAATAAGAGGAATAGCCTCGAATTTGTGGAAAATTACAATAAAAATGCAAGTCTTGTATAAACCTAAGACTTTATTGTTAATAGCAAATTACTTGAGATGCCTCAGTGGGTTGTGACCTCCATTTAGAGATGTGCTCCCCTGGGTAGTAGGCCAACACAGCCAATGTGTGGCAGGAATAGATCCAAAATTGGTCCCATGGGCTCTGTTTTAAAGAGAGCCATTTTAAATAAGATTCTTTATAAATTGTCACAAAATCATCCCAACTGTCACAGCATCATTGTCACTCATGGACTCACCCTTATGTCCCTTTGTCTTCTCCCCTGATGACACTCTAGATGGCTTTCATATATAAACTCATCAGACCATGCTGAAGATGGGCAATATTCTTTTGATTTATGCTTAAGACCATGTAGTTCTTTTTCTGCATGTGTTCAGATTTATGAACTACATCTCCTCCCTCCTCCAATACATACACATTATTTTAATGTTGTTTTGATATATATCTCTGCATATCCCCCATCTCTCTTATTGTTCATGTAATTACTCCATGGATTATTTTTAGTTTGCATACTAAAATTTTGAAGAGGAGTAGAAGTACACCTGGCACATGAAGCCAGTGATATCAACTAGCTGTTTTTTTTTTTTTTTCTGCTTATATAAGAGGTGATTGAGCCAGTGAGATGGCTCAGCAGAGTAAGCGCCTGCCTGGCAAGCGCGAGGGCCTGAGTTCGACTCCTGGAACCCACATACGAAGAAAGGGCTGGTGATATTGCTCAGTGGCACGGGTGTCTGCTGGCACGCGAGGTCCTGAGGTCAACCCCCGGTACCCACAAAAAAAAAAAAAAAAAGAGGTGATCAATATATACAGTGAATGTTTTAGTTTTACAATTTATTGCACTTAAAGACATATTACCATTGATCCCCCTCAAAACACTCTTCTTTTTGAACACACTTACCCCATCATTCTCGCCACTTTTGGAAGCAGTTCCAGAAGACCTTGTTCTGAGTATCTTTACAAAATGTGATTTAAAAATATGGTGTGTGTTAGTTACTTTTCTCATTGCTGGGACAAAATACCCAATGCCCACAAGTTAAAGGAGGAAAAATTTATTTTAGCTCACAGTTTGTAGGGGTTTCAGTCCATAGTTGGCTGGCTCCAAGGCAGGTCGGCATGGCAAAGGGCCATGGCAGAGGAGAAACAGTCCATGGCAGGGTAGGCAGAAAGCAGCAAGCAGCAGTGAGCCTTTTTTTCCCTTTTAATCTATTCAGTCTACGTGTCTATGTGTTGGTGCTTCTGTCTTCATTCAGTCACACCCAGAACTATGCTAAACCAATTAGTGGACTAATCCAGCAACAAAAATCTTTAATCCCAGTATCACATACCCACGATCCAGCCACCTCTCAAAAGCCACAGCTGTGAGCACATGAGGCTTTGGCAGGGGGGCATCTTGACATAAACTATAACATGATGAATGCTGTTGGCAAGCACTATCCAACAAAAAAGCAGGCAAGTGAAAATATTATGTTGCATCCTCATACCCCTTATTCATGAGATCTGGCACTGTACCACTTTGGAACCTTCCCCGAGTCAAAATGACCATGAGAGGTAAACATTTTGAAGACTTCAGGACATCAAGGCAGCCACAACAAGCCAACTAAAGACACTCATGAAAGAGGACTTCCGAAACTGCTTCAGAAATTGGCAAGAACAATAGGATACATGTGTTCAAATCGAGGGGGAGTATTTTGAGGAGGATTGATGGCAGTGTGTCTTTTACCATAATCATTTTTTTTTAATTTAAACATGCACTAGTTTTCCCTTGCATTTTGTAGCTATCTCCAAATCTTTAGAACCTGAGGAAAGTGGGAGCCCAGCTCCCCACTCTTTGCTTTAGTAAACTTGAACAGCAGCTCTCAGTCATATTAGGAGATGCAGTGCATATAATTGCTTACTAAGAATAAAGTGTCAACGTGATTTAACAAGCTGGAGTGAGTCCAAGATTTTCCCTATGTTTCCCTGCACTAATTGCACCCACTTCATGGTCTGGTCTGTGAGCAGGACATGAAGCACAAGCAAAGACGTGTCTTCCCTGTGCCAACAGGCGATTGGGTGACTACTGATGCATGATGAGTAGTGGGGTAGTTACAAAGAACCCTTCCACCCCCCCCACTGTTAATTGGGCTACTACTGTATGCCAAGCTTTGTGTTCAGGTCTGGGGAAGCAGCAGGGAAAATGTCAACATATTTCCTGCTCTCATGGACCTTACAACCTGGTGAGGCAAAGAGACAAGAAATGAGCCCAAGAAAGAAAATAACTAGACTGCAAAACCCCACTGCATATAATCAGCCATTGCTGGAGTAATGCTGGGTAACAAACCCCTCCAAAGGAAGTAGCTACAGCCACAGGTGTTTATTTCTCCCTCATGGCCACCAGACAGCCAAGATGCTGCTGGGCTCGGCTGGACCTGGCCTCGGGCCTATGAGTCCTCACTCTGAGCCATGGTCCTTCATCCTTCTCGCCTGGGCAGTACCTGAGCCATGCTCTCACAACAGTTAGGAGTTCAAGAAGGTGAATCTGGTCATCTGAACAGTTAAAGCTGCTGTTCAGGTAACGTTTGCTAAACCCCATCAGACAAACAAGGCACGCGACCACTCACATGAGCAGGGCAGGGAGTGTGCAGGGAGAGAGAGCAAATATCTACCGACTGAAACCCCATCTATGTGAGCAATGAGAAGGTGGGGGTGGGGAGCTGCTTTACATAACGTGGTCAGGAAGTGTTTGAGGCGTGGGGGCGATACTGGAACTGGGAAGAAATCGGCTCTACAAAGAGGGGGCTTTGTAGTGGCAGACAGACTCACAGATGCAAAGGCGCTGGGGCAGGAAAATGTGTAGTGTTGTCCTGGAATTGTAAGGAAGTGTGCTTGGAATGTACATAGTGAAGAAGGAAGAGAAAGGGAGGTGAGAGAGGTCGAGTACTAGCTTATGATTTTGAATGTGTCTCCACAAAATTCAGGAGTTGGAAACCATATGATTTTTGGAGGTAGTACTTGGAAGGTGTAAATGGTGAAATAAAAAAATACAGTGGATGCTTAATTTTTTTTTTTTTTTTATGTGGGTACCGGGAGTCAAACTCAGGATCTCGCGCTTGCCAAGCAGGCGCTTACGCCACTTAGCTATCTCACCGACCCCCTGAATGCTTAACTTTTTAAAAAATTATTATTATATAAGACATATTGCCATTAATCTCCCTCAAAATACTGCCCCCTTGCTCCAAACACATTTATTACATCATTCTTGCCACTTTCTGAAGCAGTTCTGGAAGTCCTCTATCATGAATGTCTTTATTTGCAATGTCATGGCTACCTCAGTGTCTTGAATCCATTCGAAGTGTTTACCTTTCTGGATATTTTGACTTTGGGGAGGAGCCAGAAGTTACATGGTGCCAGATATGGGGACTGATGTAGATGAAAACACACTGTCATGTTTTTATGAGCCTGCCTTTCAGTTGGATGGCATTCAGCAGCAGCATTCACTGTATTCATGATCATACTTATAAAGACACTCACAAAAGAGGACTTCCAGAACTGCTTCAGAAAGTACAGGGCCGGTGAGATAGCTCAGCGGCATAAGCGCCTGCCGGGCAAGCGCAAGGTCCCAAGTTCGACTCCCGGTACCCACATACGAAAAAAGGGCCGGTGATATTGCTCAGAGGCATAGGCGCCTGCTGGTGCATGAGGTCCTGAGTTCAACCCCCACTACCCACAAAAAAATAAAAGAAAGTACAAAAATGTTGGGAGAAGTGTGTTCAAAGTGAGGGAGAGTACTTTGACAAAAATTCATGGTGATGTGTCCTTTCGTATAATACATTTTTTCTTTTTTTTTTTTTTTTTTTTGTGGGTACCAGGGGTCGACCTCAGGACATTACGCACCAGCAGGCACCCATGCCGCTGAGCGATATCACTGGCCCTTTTTTTGTGTGTGGGTTCCGGGAGTCGAACTCGGGCCCTCGCGCTTGCCAGGCAGGCGCTTATGCCGCTGAGCCATCTCACTGGCCCTATTTTTTAAAAATGTAGATATTCACCATCTATTTTGGTGACACATCATAACTAGGATTAGCTGAGGCCAGAAGAGTGGCTTTAAAGTCAAGGAAGACAGATGTGAGCTGGGAGATTTGCTCTGTCTCTCTAGGGGATGCTCTGCCCTGTGTTATGATGCACCAGATGCCAACATCTGGATATTGGTCTTCTCAGCCTCTAAAACCATGAGCCAAATTATCCCTTATAAATTATCCAGTCTCAGATAATTTGTTATAGCAACAGAAAATGGGCACATAGGCATACATACACACGTACACAAAGAAGTTCCTGCCAGGCCTTTCTGGCCTGTCTGGATTGGAGGTTTGTTCCCAAAGTTCACTGAGGGGTTTAGGCAGTGGAGTGATATGCTCTGGTTTGGATTTTCGAAAGGTCTCAGGATGGCAGGCATGGTGGCACATGCCTGTAATCCCAGCACTCAGGAGGCTGAGGCAAGAAGATCACTGTGAGTTTGAGGCCGACCTGGGTTATACAGTAAGTTCAAGGCCAGCCTGAACTATATAGTGAGACCCAGTCTCAAAAAAGCAAACAAACAAACAAACAAAAAAAGAAAACCAAAGGTCCCAGGGGCTTCATTGGGGACCATGAGTCAGACGAGTGTGCAAAAGGAAAGCAAGAGACTGCTCAGGAAGCACAGGGCACATGCCAGGGATGATGGTCTTGACTGAGATGATGGCTGAACCCACAGAAAAGAGCAGGCAGGTTGGCCTTGTATGCGGGACGTCCAGTCACCAGATCTGATAGCATCTTTTCTTGGGAAACCAGGAATTTCCCTGCCACAAATTTGTCCGGCATTTCATAAAACCCTGAGCACATCCCCAGCGTGTGTCCCACCTATGAACACCATCTGTCCCATGAACCAGGGAGAGGAAGGGTGTCATCCTTTGTAACCTAGACATACAGTATATTCATACCCTGCTGGAGACCAACTCTGAATTCTGCAAACCTGTGGCTCTCAGAGTCTTGGGAGAGAAACCACATTCATCTCAATGCCAGACTCAGCCTTGGGAAGAGTTGATAAAACCCACGTGTTGTAACAATGAGCCTGAACCAAGAGAATCCATAGAAATACTTTGGATGGAAACTGCAGCCTTGAGGCCTGGAGAACCCAGAAATTCACACACCTAGATCACAATCATTCACAAAGCCGGGCTGGGATTCCATCCAGGAGACTGACAACAGCCAAGGGCACCTTCCTGGAATTCCCGTGTCCAGATGTGTTTCCTGTGCCTGCCAAAGACAGAAGCGATGACAGTGCAACCTGAGCCAGACTTAGGGGAGGACAGTGTGACCCTGAGTGTCCCTGGCCCAAAGGCTGTGTAAACTCTGGGTCTCTCTTTCTTAAACCTGCTGACTCCCTACTTCTCAGTCCAGACCTATCAGCTTGGGAAAAGCATCTGCAAGTTTTCATCACAGGACTGGTTTTACTCTCTAAGCCAGGCCCCTGGTCTAGTGTAGACACGCACCTTTAGAGCGTGCCCCAGCATGACCCGCGGGGATCAGTCTGTTCCACGATTCCTATCAAGAAAGCACCCGCTTTACTCTTTGACAAGGCAGTTCTGCCTGTCAGGAAACTCGGCTTGATGCTTTCCAGGCCCATCAGCAGATGAGGCAAGACATATGCCACGGCAGGAAGTGTGCATTAAACATAGAAACCACTTCAGATCATGACTGAACCAGCCTGTTCTATGCAGAAGACATTTGGCAGGTATTGCAAGGGCTGTGTCTCAGCCACAGGGATTCATCAAGTGCCAGGCAGCCCTTCCTTTCCATGGCCCCTTCTCATCTTCTGGGTCTCAGTTTGGCTCTCCCTTCCCCCAGGAGACCTTCCTTGACCATTCCACCCATATCACCTCCTTCCTAGGACACCATCTTGTTCTATCTTCATGGCACTTTGCTGGCGTCTTCTTTGTATACCTCTTTGGAAATCGCCTCTCCCTCTGAGATGTTCATACCTCTGAGATGATGGCTGAACCCACAGAAGAGAGCAGGCAGGCTGCCTCCCGATGACACTTCAAGCTCTATAAGGACGGAGACCTCGCTTTTTTCTGTGCCCTGCTACCTAGCACAGGAGCTGGCATGTGGAGAGTTGCTGAGTACATAAATAAGTGAGTTAAAAAAATAGAAAGATGCACAGAGAAAAACAAGGAACATTTCTTGCTGATACATCTTTCCCCTTTCAGAACTGATGGGTTTCCCCCAGAAACTTCCCAACTATGGGCTGTGGTTGTAAGGAATGGCAAGTTTGAAAGTGGAAGTCCCTTACGTCATAGCAAAGAGTTGGAGAGAGCAGACAGATCTTTAATGAACTTGTCACTTGTTCTCAAATCAGTGCAGACCATAATGTGGAAGCAAGTGTAGCATCTTCCCTTTTGCATGCAGAAGGACTTGAAGAAGTGAGTTGAATAAACAGGAAGAGATCTCAGACGGAGGTTTGCGAACCGAACATTTCCTCCAAATGTGGAGTCTCAAAGAAAACTCGAGATGTCTAGTGAGAACATGGAAATAGTCACGTCCTTCCTAGAAGCTGAGATAAAATGGTTAACACTGAGGAAATGGTAGGACTAAAGGTCTAACAAGAACGTCTCAGCTGATCATTCCTGTTGGGTTCCATGAAGTTACGTGCCAAATTGTGCAAGTGCCCATTGCAGTTATCTGGGGAGAAAGATCATAGGTTTCATCAAACTCTCCGGAGTCTGCTATCTCCAGCAAAGGTTAAAGATAGCTGCTCATAGGCACACTTTACGGGAGGTCATATAGATCAAAACTCTACAGAAACTGATGGTGAAAATGTATCTTATTTCTGGACCACCCGGAGTTGCCTCTCCTTGGCCTGTTCTCGTGGTGAGCAGCCCAAGTAGGAAGGAAGGTCGCCTGATGGAGTTCTGCATTGGCTTTGCACTCATGGGGGTTATGCAAGTGGTGACCATGGTGAGATATGAAAAGGCAGAATGTGACCAAAGCTTGTGGCATTTGGGGGTATGCATTTACCTGTGTGTCCTTGCCCTCCACTTCCCTCCTCGGTTTTGCTCTTCCAGGTACACTTTGCCTTAGGTCACAGAGTCACGAGTCTTAGGACCCTATTCCTGCTTGGTGTCCTCAGTTATTAAAGAAAGAAACCAAAAAGAAGTAGATGTCAGTGTTTTCCAAAGCATGCTCCATGCTCTACCTGCATCAGAATCATCTGGGTGACTTGTTAGAAATGCAGATCTGTGAGCCCAAACCCAGGCCCACACAATCAGAATCTATTAGGGTAAGACACAGGAATCCCCACTTTCAGCCGGCCCCTCAGATCATCATTCTGATGCTTAGGGCAAAATGTGTATGGAATGCCTGTACATCTATCTGTGCACCACTCAGCCCCAGTCTCCACCCATTCCTCCTGGTAGGAGTTCTCAGATGTTCTCCAAGTTGGCCCCAGCATGAACAAAGCTTATTTTTGCTTATGTTCTTTCCCCTTCCTATTTTTGCCTACCCAAATTCAACCCATCCTTCAAGCTCACCCCCTCTCCCACGACACAACAAAGAGTCCTTTTTCAGACTTCTCCAGTTTTTATTGGCTTTTTTCTTCCCCTTGGATCTAGCATCCAGCAGCCTGTTCTCTTTTTCCATCGATGTGACTCTGTTCTCCTCAATTCAATTATGAGCTATAAACTCCTCAGAGGCCGCTTTGTACTCTATCCAGTGCTTCATTTATCTCTAGGGGCAAGAAGAATGTTCAATAAACAGCCTTTCCTTCGGAGTATATCTGATTCTCAAAATGTGAATTAGCTGGCTATGGCTTTACCAAACAGAACCCAAACAACTCTTACCTCACCAAGTATGTATACTGGGGATTTGCCATTTGGAAATCACAGCCTCCTCCTATATTCATTCATTCATTCATTCATTCATTCATTCATTCATTGGTTTCCCAAGGCTACCCCTTCCAGTGATATTTCCTTTTAAAATGGTAAAAACAAAGGGCCCAGAAGAATTTGCTTTATAGTTTTTGGTACACAGTTCCTGCAAGGACTTGGCTGGCCATGGGAATTTTCAAAGATTTCAAAGAGTTTCACCTACCAGTGTTTGACTTTCATCCAATAGTTCAACAAGACACTGTTCTTTGAGCTTTGCTATAGTTTGGATCTTGAACATCCCCCAAAGGGCCACATGGAAGACTTGGTCCCCAGCCCGTGGCACAGTTGTGAGGTGGTAGAATCATTAAGAGGTGCAGCCTGGTGGAAGGAGTTTAGGTCACTGAGGGTGTGGCCTTGAAGGGGATGTTGGGATCCTTTGCTCTTCCTGTCTCTCTCAT
The DNA here is from genome assembly GCA_028451465.1 of Erethizon dorsatum. Classification (NCBI taxonomy): domain Eukaryota; kingdom Metazoa; phylum Chordata; class Mammalia; order Rodentia; family Erethizontidae; genus Erethizon; species Erethizon dorsatum. Next base: position 124,949,692 of record CM051827.1, on the reverse strand, counting down.
TGCCTTCTGGCTCCCATGAAATGAAAAGGTCTCCTCTGCCACATGCTCCTACCACGTTTTCCTGGGCAGCCACAGACTAAAGCTACGAAGTCAAGTGACCATGGACAGAAATCCATGAGCCAGACCTTTCCTCCTCTTAGATTGGTCATCTTGGGTATTTTGTCACAGTAGTGGAAAGCTGTAGTCAGCTTCAAAAAGTACAAGGCAAATGGTCTAAGCTCATAATCTTTCTAGGGACCTAGTCAGGCCCTTGAGAAAAAGGCTGGCCAGCACATAAGATGGCTGCACGTATGTGCTTGTCAGCCTCCATATCCATCCCATGGGGCCTTGACATGTTTGATAAGCTTCAGAGAACATGTGGAGTTTGGAAGCTTGCTAAAATCACATTCCATCCTGAGAAAGCTTATTCCATTCCGCAGGCTCATGTCAAATGTTGCTATTTTTCTTTCCAAAGTCATCCACAAAGTACTGGACAATGGATTTATTTCAGTACCTTTCCTGTGATCCAGCAGGCTTCTGAAACCAGTGGGCTTTCAGTGCATTCCCAAGGGTACATCTGAGTTTTATATAATCGCTCAAAATCTTTTTCTACTGTGTGTGGCACTACCATACCACAGTCATAATGCATGGCATCATTTACTTTTGCATTTTCCCTCCATTCTTGAGCAGTGTGCCTGAGCTCCTGGAACTCATAACAGAGATGTCAACTGTGGAAGCTGATGAAGCTCTGGGACCATGTCATCTTTCATCAGAACATTCTTTTTAGAAGCCTGAAGAAGCACAATTGCTCTGCAGCCAGAGTTCGTTCTTTTTAAATAAGAAGATGGGTCTATGGGCCTTTGAAAAAAGGATTAGCATTTAAAAAATTAATAATGTACACAACTTGGCTCTTCTCCTTTTCTACATATTTGCACATCCCTATGTCTGAGGAAGGACGTAAGTCTGCTGCATCTTTATTACCTTGTTTCAGCTAAAGTTTTGCAACTTGGACTGAATTGGGCACCTCCTAGCTAGAAGACAGCTAGGTATGGGAAGATCACAATCATCTCACCCGTGATAACCAACCCAGTAAAATCCACCCTGGAAACAGTTTCTGCTCCCACAGTTAGGGAAACAGAACATAAGCTATAGAAACAATTGTATTTTTGGAGATAGGAATATTTTAGAGGATCTGACAATTCCCTGACACTGAATACACAAAATTTGAATAAGTATATATTAGTTCATTTTTCATTGCTATAACAAAATACTTGAAGTTAGGTGATTTGTAGAGAAAACAGATTTATTTAGCTCAATGTTTTGGAGGCTGAAAGTTTAAGATTGGATAGTCCCATTTGCTTAACCTCTGGTGAGAGCCACATGGCAGAGGACATCACGGCAGAAACGCTTGCAAGATGGAGAAATCCCATGGCGAGATAGGAATCTAGAGAGCGCCATGACTCAGACTCTCTTTAATAACCACACACTCCTACAAGAACTGACTGGCTCCATAATCCCCCCCAAGGTCAGGACCCTCAGTGACCTAATCACTTCTCAGGAGGCCCCATCACTTAAAAGTTCCCCCACCTCCCTACATTCCCACTGAGGACAAAGATTCCTTGAGGAAAAACTACATCTACACCATAGCACTGTGCAAGCTTGGTTTTCCTGGAGAAAATCCACAGTTCTCATATGAGAAAGGCAAACACATGACGTTCTGTTCAAGATCAGATGGGCCTGTTTGCTGAACAAAGATGCAGGGTGCATTAACTGCCAAAATGGTATTAATTGTAAAGACAGTGGAGGAAAATACCTGACATCAAGATTACCAAGATAATGTGGGGCATATGGTTGTCTGAATTCTGGAGAATGATGTAAGGAGCAGGCATCTGTTCTCCTATTTTATTTTTAGTTCTTGAAACTTCCAATGAACAATGGGTGGCAGGGTCTCTGCTAGGAACTAGAATCACAAAGATGAAGAGGCCTCAGCCCCATATTTAATGGGCTCACAATCTACAATAAGAGAAAAGGCATTTCCCTTTGCTTCTAAAATTATGACTGGCAGATCTGTGCTCTGCAAAAATCCAACAGATGCACCTGGCATTTGGCAGCCAGGAGTTCCGGTGTTAATGGGATGCAGTGGAGAACGCTTTGCTGCCTCTGGAAACCCTGAGAGTCCAGAAAATGTGAGCCTTCTCCTTCCCTCTGGAAAACACACTCATCTTGCCTGTCTCATCATTGTGCCTTCTCCCCATTAGGGGAGGAAACATAACAATTTCTGTTTGGAGATACTAAATTGCTTGGCTGGCTGTCGTGGCCTTGGGTTGGATGCAGGCAGCAGCCGTTAATGGAATGTGTTGCTGCATTTTTTGGTGGATGATTTTGAAAAGTATTTAACTGGAGAACATTAGCACAGCTTGGGCAAAAGCACTTTGTGGGGAAATTAAATCCCCATATTTCTCCATCTCTTCCTATAACAGCTCCCCAAGTGCTGTGTTTTAATGGGGGCTTTGGAGATGGTCAATGCATCCGGACCAGCTCTGAAGGTCCAAGCACAGACACAACCATCATTGTTTTGTGGTCCTTGCTACTCCCAGTTAAAAACTGGCAGCGTCTCCACAGGCCACCTGGAAATGACTGAGAGGGATAGATAGGAGGTGAATATGGGTGAGGTAGGCTTTGCTCTCCCTTGAACCCTCCCGACTCTAGCCTGTTTGGGTCTGGACAGTGATAAGACCTTCCTGGCCCTTGCTGCAGGGCTAATTGGTCCTGGGTTGCCACATGAGAAGGAATACTTTCTTCTGTGACGACATGTGGACTGGCCTCACCAGAGGTCATACAAATGGGTGGGCTGCATGATGCAAGAACAGCCAACCACAGATCAAAGGATGATGGGTGAGGGTGACCTGGTGGGATTAGCTCTAGTAAGTCAGGCTCCACATGTTGCCAAATTTGACTCCAACCAGCAACATGTAAAAGGACCCAGGCTTTACCTACAAGACATTTTCAAGGTCAAAGTGGAGGGACAGGTTCATATTTGCTCTCTTCAGCTTTTGCCCCTGTTGGAGGTTTAGAGGTGACATTAGCAAAATTCACATCTGTGCTGCCAATTCTTTGTATATCACTCAATGTCATGAGCAAGGGCCCAACTCTGCCCGATTCCAGTGAATGTGTCCTCCAGTATGAACTAATATTGGTTATTTTCCGTTGAACCATAAAACATCCAGCAGAGAGCAGAGGACATGGTTGGGAGGGTTGGAATAAAGAGACATTGATGCCAAGTGACCCCACATACTCTCATGCCACCACATCCTTTGGGACATCCTCCTTGATGCTCACTGAAATGAATCACTTCCCTTCTGCCCTTTCCACCCTGTGACCTGTGTTACTGAACACTCTGCCCTGCCTTGGGCAGGACTTAGTCTCTCATACCCCACCACCACCAATTCTGTATCCTTCTAGGGCCATGCTAGCATCTCAGTAACTGGCACAAATGTTTTGGTTAGTTATGAAGCCTGCCCAGAGCTAATGTTTTGGGCTGATTCTCCCTTCCATGACTAGCCCACAGCTATTGTTGACATTTGTATAGCCCACATCCTCAGGTAATCTGTCTGTGTTATGTCACATTGCATTCAGTAACACCTCGGTATTTGTCATCTGTAGCTTCTACCAAAACTGATGAGTAACAAACGAATGGTTTTGGCTGGAAAGAGTAGGGAGTCATGAGACAAACGGCACTAACAAGTTCTAGTTTGCATGTTGAGTACTAAACAAATGACCAGTATGGGGACACATTTTTCACATATATGTATCTCTCTATCATTATCCTTCTTTACAGATGAGGAAATCAAGAGTCAAAAGTGTTTAAGGGATTTCCCAAGGCCATTAGCCATGCTAGTGCCAGCACTTGAACTGCAGTGTGTTTATCTGCAGACTGCGCTGTACTGTTCTCTGTTGCTCACGATACAACCCTCTCTGGACACTGATTGTCACTCTTTTTGGAAAGCAAATCCTTTGCTCAGAGAGGTGTTACCTCGTAGTCATCTGCCACCAATAGAGGCTAAAACTAATGGGCGAGAGTTAATGAGAAATGAGATGTGCACAGAATCCTGAAGAATCTCCCCACAAAATATTTATTAACTACAAAGGGAGAAATAGTAAATTTACACTGGAGAAAACTAGCAGGCACATTCTTAACCAAGTGATCAGAGCCAATATCAGAAGAAAAATGAATCTCATGGATCCCATTGTGAGTACTGAGAAGGGTGAGAAGGGTAAATAAACATCGTTCTGGTATCTTCCCCAAATGCACAACTTGAACCTAATTCCAAGGAAACGCAGGAGCACACTTTGAGACTGGCCTGCAGTTTTCAAAAATATCAAGGTCAGGAAACACAAAGGAAGGAAAAGGAATTGTTCCAGATTAGAGACCAAAGCTTCTAGATTAGAGACAACTAAATACAATGTGTGCCATGATTTGGACCCTAAACAGAGATAAGAAAACTATACAGGATGCTATTAAGACAATTGGCAAAACTTGAGTACGGACTCTGAACAAAATAATGATGTTGTATAAATGTTAAATTTTTTGATTTTGATAGCTCTCCTGTGGTTATATAAGAGAATATTTTTAGGAAATTCACACTATGGTAGCTAGCGCCATATGGGCACAATATCTTCGAATGACTCAAATGGTTAGAGAAAGCATAATATGCACGTATATATAAAATCTATAGAAAGAATAAGAAAGGAAGCTAAAAATGTAATCAATAGGTGGATCCTAGTAAAAATTTTGTGATTAATGATACATTTTTGTGAATAATTTCACATTCAGGAATTTCATGAATAATTCTTGCAACTTTTCTGAAATTTCAAAATTATATTAAAAGTTGTAAAAAAAATTTGCGGTAGTGATTACAAGTATGGTCCCTGGAGTTGGAAGGTAGTCATGTGCCATTTAACAATGGGAATACCTCCTAAAAGGTGCAGCGCTGAGGGATTTCATTGTCCCGTGACCATAGTAGAAGGTGTTTATGTAAACCTTGATGGTGCTGGTCCATTACTATCTTGATAAACTCAAGAAACGAAGGAAACATGAGTTAGATGAGGTAGCTGCAGGTGTCATACAGCACACTGTTTTACAGAACACTTTTTTCATAGAAGCTTAGACCACAGTCTGAAGTAATGCTTAAAAGTATAGCAAATATAGAAACCAGTAATAGAGTAATTTCCTATCATTACCACGTGTTACACTGTGCATAATTATTTTGCTATACTTCTATATGACTGGCCGTGCAGTAGGTTTGATTGGACCAGCATCACAAGAAACACGTAGGAAGGCACTGTACTCTAATGTTATGGGGGTGGTGACATCATTAGATGACATCATAAATACTGTCACTAGATGATGGGAATTTTCCAGCTCCATTATAATCTTACAAAACTACTGTAGCACATGCAGACAGTGGCTGGCTGTGACATCATTATATGGTGCAGACTGTACTCTGTCTTAAATACTGGGTCTTCCCAGAACTGGCTGTGTGAGATCGAGCAACATACCCAATACCTCTGTGCTTCAATTTCCTTTGCCTGCAAAATATAGATAATGTTATGCTGTGTACCAGGATTCTCTTATGACTAAATGAACTAACGTAGACAAGGAGAATCTGGTGCCTTGTGAGCACTCACGAAGTGTCAGCTAAATTCATCAGTAAGTGTGAAGCTCGTGGTGCCAGTTTCTTTAACACTGTCCTGTTTGCCTATTACGTACGGCTTCCTGGTTTGTCCGATTCTCTGCAGAGGCAGTGTTCTAAAGAAAAGCAAATTGTTATTAAATATGGAAGCCATTTCATCAAACACATTCTGTCCTCGAAGGGCTTGAGTGCATTTAACAAGAATTAATGAAAAATTGGCAGCCTGATATCTTTGGCCCAGTCAAAACGTGTACAGTCTCATTGCTAATTAAGCCTCTGTGTTTTTCCCAGAGCAATGCCACCTGTAGATTTCTCTGATTTAGGTGTTTATTTTCCAAATGACAGCTGCCTGGGAGTTTTAGGAATCTGGAAGCCATAACTGGAATGAAGCTAAAAGAAGAAATTGGATCCCCCCCCCAAGTGCAACAAGATGCAAATAATGGTTAGATTTTTGGTGAGATGCCATTCTTTTGTCCCCAATTCCAATTTTAATTAGTCAGTTGCTAAAGAGTACCTTATACCTTTTAGGCAGAAAGCACCAGGCCAGACACCACTGAGGCCTAAAGGTAAATAAGATGCATAAGATTTGGAGCTGTCCTCACCTTCCAACAGCAGAGGACCTCGGTGCCCAGAGAACATGACCAGAGACTGAGTGGCATGGGATGATGTGAAGGTGGTGGCCAGGAATGGACACGGGGGGCCCCAGGAAGGAATTTGGGTTTGATTCTAGTGCTGTGGGAATCCACTGAAGAATGCTAAGCTTGGGACTGGTGTTCCTTGGTTCACATTTTGGAGAAATAAAAACGTGTTTTGCCGCTGATGTTGGCTGCGTCCAAAGCAGGAAGACAAAAAAGCAGTCAGAGTTTTTCAGGTGAGACACGCTGGCTCCAGACAAGGGCAGCATCAGAGAAAGAAAGAAACATGTTCTTTTGAAGGTAGAGCCTTGAGTACCTGCCAGTGAAACTAGCTTGGGTGGCAGAGGGTTGGAGTGGGGGGTGATGAGAGAAGACAGCACCTGGTCATAAAAGAAAGGTTAGATCTAATCACATAGCCTTGGGAAGAAGGATATTATAGGGAAAGAAGAAACAAAGTGAGAAAAACAAGCCCACATCCAGGGAAGTAGGAGTAACTGGGGTCACTGCAGAGAATAGGGTGCAGGAAGGAAAGGTCTGAAAGACGTGATTGGAGCCGGAGAAGAAAACCAGACCAAAGACAATGAATTTCTTTCCACAGGCGGTATGAAGCCACCTGGGGTACTGAACAGATTAGGAAACTCTCAGCAGGCCCCATGCTTGGAAGCATCCCCTACCTTCCTAATGACCCATTCTTGTGCTCAATGGCTTCTAGAGTGTTTTTCATCTAGCATAAATCTCTCTATTGGTTCTAGGAAAAGCACACACGCCCACACATTGCCTACCTCACTGTGTTTTAAAACGGTTTCAATTCCCTTTTAAGGCTGCTGGTGGGCCGACATATTTACCAGACTATTGGCAATTTCACACATTCAAATTACAGTCTCCAACTTCTGCAAATAAAAGATCTTTATGTCCCCCAGTTGTGAAGTTTACTCGCAATTTCTATGCAGCCCACTCCGCCTGTGCGTGCACTGGGAGGCTCTGTGAACACATCTGCTCGCTGCCACATCTGAGAATTCCCCAGGAAAAGAGGGTTTTGTTGTAAAAGGCCTGGCAGCCTCAGCCCTTTCCGAAGGATGCTTCACCAACGCTGTGTTGGAGTGAAATTGTCAATGTGCCCTACTATTTTGAGAACTCCAACACCAAAGGAAACCCACGATGAGCAATACTGGCTCGGCCATGAGGGTTGGAGTTTTAGACGATTGAAAAAAGACCCATCAGGATCTCTGTCCTATTGATGGGATGACCTGTTTGGAGCCTTTCTGGGTCATTCTGTCACTCAGTGAGTACTTGAAGTAGTGGATATGAGTCCTTGGTAGCCAAAGAAAGAAATGAAGGATTGGTGGTTGTTCTCATCTTTGGTTGAGTTTCTGGTCTAGCCTTTTCCACTGCACCACGAGAGAAAGGAAATAATGAAAGGACACATACAAGCAAGGACTTTGTATTCAGATAGACTTGGTTTCGAGTCTTTGCTGTGAGGCACTGAATCTGAACGCTCTGTCTTAGTTTCCTTACTTACTCAATGGCATAGTAAAAATCTTCTTATGGTGTCGGTGGGATAATTCTGTAAGATGATGCCCTTAAAGCTTTATCTTACGATAAGTTCCCAGCAAGACTATCTTATAACCATGTTGAAGGCAGTTTCTACATTAAGCCTCTTGATGGACAATGGAACTCACACGACTGTTGAAAGTTAAAGAAGATGCATTGATGTGGTAAAATAATCAGGAAGGCACTATACAGACCAAAACTGAGCCCCAGGAAGTATGAAAACAGGCCTTTGTATTTCTCTCCTATAGAGTTTAACACAGTTAATTCTAAGTGAGATATGACTGACTACAGGTCAGGTTGCTTCTTTCTTGCCATGGCCCTGGTACTTAGCACAGTGAAGGACATCCAGAAATGGATTGATAAGTATTGGATAGATGGGTGGACAGATGGATACTTGTGTGGGTGATTGGATGAATAGATGGGTGGGTGGGTGGGTGGATGAATGGATGGATGGATGGGTCTAAAGAGAAAAAAAGAAGTAATGTTCTAGCAAAGAGGAAAAACAGTATATGTGTGTGGGGTTGGGGCCAGATAGAGAATGACCTTGTTGTGCCTACTGTGAGCTTCTGATACTTAGGGCAGGGGATGTATGTTAGGGAACTTCAGGGAAGAAAGTGCCTAGATTTTAGAACCAAGTTCAAGGCCTTCTGTAGCCTGGGGTTGTGGGGGAGTGCTCATCTGATAAGAAAATCAGTTGGGAATTTTCAGACAGAGCGTATAAGGAGAAGAAAGAGATTTTTAAGAGAGTTGGTCTGACAGTGGAGTAAAAAAAGAACTAGCGCATCAGGAAGGAAGCCATCGTGCTGCAATAAGGAAGCAGAGAGTGCAGGGAAAAGAAATAGCTTTGTGATCAGCTGACCCAGGTTCAACTGTTTAATATTAGACAAGTTGCCTGACACCTGAGTGTTTGTTGCCCCCAATATCTGACATATAGTTGTGTTTCCTTCTTGCAATAAAACTTAGAGAATATATTTCCAATAGCTAGAATAATGCTGAATGTTTCCTTTATGGTAAGCTCCATGCTGGAGTTTTGCAGACATTGCTTGCTTTCCCAAATGAAACAAGGTGAGATAAAAATATAAGGTAAATGTTTAATTTTTTAATATTACAGGAAAAGACAGATTGCTATCAATCATCCTTAAAATACTCTCCCCTGCTTCAAATACACTTATCCCACTGTTCTTGCCACTTAAGAAGTTCTGAAAGTCCTCTTTCTTGAGTGTCTTTACTTGACCTGTTGTGGCTTCCCAAGGTCCTGAATTGATTCATGATCATTTTGACTTTGGGAAAGAACCACAAGTCACATGGTGCCAGATCCAATGTACAAGGTGGATAAGGACACACCATAATATTTTTATGAGCCTGCTTTTCCATCAGGTGGCACTTGGAAGCATCATTCACCATATTTTTGATTACACCTCATAAAGGAAGAAGGTAATGTCCCTACTTCATTCATGGAGAAACTGAGATTTCAGTTCAGGCAGCTTAAATATCTCAAGCAATCTCTCTCAGCTGGTAGCAGAAACAGGATTTAAATTTGTGTCAGCCTGATGCCTAACCTGCCTTTATTATTTATTAAATTTTCTTTTTTTTTTTCTTGTACTTTTTTTTTTTTTTATTTAAAGGCTGGGGATTAAACCCAGGGAGTGCTGTGTTATACCCCAGTCCTGTTTATTTTCTTATTTTGAGGCATGGTCTTACTAAGTTGCTTAGGCATGGCTTGAATTTGTGATCTTTCTGCTTTAGCCTCCATAGTAGCTAGGACCACAGCCATGCACCACTATGCCCAGCTTTTAAAACAACATTTTAATTTAAGTATAATATACATTATGTGCAGTCTCGTTAAAAGCTCCCAATGATTTGTCTTCCCTGGTAATCACAGTTTTTGTAATCCCCTCTCTTTGGGTTTGGGCTAGACCCAATGCCTGTTTTCAATTAGCATAATAAAACAAGTGATGAGACGTCACCTCCATGATTGGATTACAGAACACCGTGACTTCCATCTTGGCAGCACTGGCTCTGTTGCCTTCTGGGCTTACATGTTTTGGTGAGGCAAGCTGCCACACTGAAGACATCCATGCCACAAGAACTAAGGGCAGCTTCTGGCCAACATCCAGCAAGCAACTAAGGCCCTCAGTCCACCAGCCTGGGAGAAATTGAGTTCTCTCCACAACCACCTGAGTGGACCCTTCCCCAGCTGAGTCCTGGAATGAGGCCACAGCCCTGGCCAACTCCTTATTTGAGAGACCCTGGGCCCAGAGGACCAAGGACAGCCAGACCTGGATTCTTGACCTGCAGGAATTGTGAGAAAATTAATGTTGTTCCAAGCCATTACATTTGGGCTTCTTTTGTTATGCAGCAGTATGTAACTAAGGAAACAGGCATAGAGAAGAATGTACAAATCATACCTATACAGCTTGAAGAATTTTCAGTGAGCAAGCTCTGCAGCGCAGCCAGCAGTGTAACCACTGAAATAGAATATGACTAACACCCAGAAGCCATGCTCTACACCTCCCAGTTCTCACACCTAAAGGAAATGTCTCCTGCCATCTAACACGATAGGTTTGTTTTGCCTGACTTTGACCTTTATAGAAATGGAATCTATGGAATGATTCCATATGAAATGGAATCTAATCTAGTAGTTACATGGTAACTACTCTTGTGTCTCACTCTGCTCTTGGAGCCTCCCCTCTGAACTCATTCTTACACTTCCTTATCAGCAGGAAGGGTCAACTTCAGTGTTAATCTTATCTTATTATGACTTTCATCCATCCCATATGTAGTGGTTGATACATTGTGTCAACTTAAGAAGTTTAGAAGTTTAACTGACTCAGCAGGGAGCCAGGATGCTCACTTTGTAAATATCCTAAGCCTGTGCAAGAGGAGGGAATGGAGATGGTGTGAGCGCTACACCTGCCCTAGGGTGGGTAGCCAGCCTACAATATAATGGAGGAAAAGAGGCTTGTTCTCCCCCTTTTTTGCTCTTGTTGCTTTTGCTGTCTTCTTCCGCCATGAACTGTTGCCCCTCAGCCATGCCACCTTGCCTTGGAGCCATCTGATTACAGACTGAAACCCCCACAAACTGAGCTTAATAAACCTTTCCTTCCCTAATTTTCGGCATAGGGTATTTTGTTTCAGCAATGAGAGAAAAATAACTAAGACACCATATAACTAATCCTGCACATTATGTGTTTAGTGTTCCCTGTCTCTGAAGATGTGGTGTTCATACTTTTTAAACCTCATAAAGAAGTTAAACTACCTTAAAGAAATTATTTGTACAGTACTTGTCATTTTCTCCCCTAAAATGACCAGAAGATCCTGGAGAAGTCAACCCATTTTTCTAGATCAAGATTTTGTTGTGTGTGTAAAGTTAGATAGTTTGTTCTACTCTTGAGTTCCATATGTGGAATTTTAAACTTGTAGGAGGGATTTCTAGTCTACATCATCATCACTCCCTGATGTCACCCCTTTGCTCAAGCGTGCGGACAAATTTAATTTTTCAAAATCTAGTTTTCAAAATCTCCCATTTGGGTTGGGGAGATATTATGAAATGAAACAACTAATAAATAGGATGTGAGTTCCAAAAGGGTTGGAAATCATAGGCCTGGAAAAAAAAAAACAAAACATGGCTTGGTTTCTTCAAGTGGAAATTGAGGCCAATAAAGACAAATTACAATGATAATTGCTTAGTTCTAATCAGTGGCAAATTACGGGTAAGTGGGTAACAGGGAAGTTAGTCCCAGAAAAAGCCATTTGCTCTATGATTTTAGATACAGATTTGAAAATGTAGCCTTAAATAAAAGCACTTTAACTCCCATGGGCTGTTTCTTTCTACATCCGCACATGCGAATTTCTTTGGTCATTTATCCGCGGTGTGTACAGCTCTGTGTACGCCTGTACCTATGCAGAGGAGAAACTGCACATCTGGTAGAAAAAGGCGAGAAATTCTCTGGGGTTCTTTGTGACTGGCACCTGTGCCATCTGGTATGGTCATCTGTGGTCATTAGATTTGTCTGAAATTTCAACGCTAGCTTTCTACTTAAAGTTGATCATATTGAAAACCATGAAATTTCCACTCTATTTACCCAAATCACTTATTATTATAGCAAATGAAAAGAAACATGACCCCAACTCCAGTGTGCTTGATCTGACCTTGCTCATCTTTATTAACTTCGCTGTGTCCATCTTTGCTTCCACTCCCTATGCCCTGGCCCTGAGGGATACCATGGGCTTTTAGGAGCAGAGAGGACACCTGTGCTTCTAGGACATCTTGGCTCATAAGGACCCCTTTTCAAAGCTCCACTTAGGTGACTTCTCCTGCCTGCCCTACCCAGGAGCTTCTCCCTTACTCTCCATGGCTCCATACATATTCTTGTAAGGTCACGCCATCATTCTTACACTTATTTGTTGTTTAATACTAAATGTTTTATTAAGATATAAATTACATACCATAAAACTTTCTCTTTAACGTATATAATTCAATGGTTTCTAGCATGGCCCTCTGTATCCATGAGGCTCTTGTTGGCAGAGTCAATCAAATACAGATCAAAAATATCTGTAATTCAAAAATTGCATTGGTACTGAGCATGTATACACTTTTTCATATCATTATAATCTCAGCAATACAGTATAACATCTATTTACGTAGCCTTTGCCTTGTGTTATGTTTTGTATGTAATCTAGAGACGATTACGTATATACAGGAACATGTGTGTAGATTATATGCAAATACCATGCCATTTTATATAAGAGATCTGAGCGTTCTTGGATTTTTATATTGGGAGTTTGTCTGGAATGAATACTAAAGAACACCAAGGGACAATTGAAATAGTCACAAGATTATGCAATCATAATTATCTAATTCCAGAATATTTTCACCACCCCAAAATAAATCTGTTATCTATTTCAACCACTCCCCAGTATTCCTTCCCAAAGCCTCTTGTAACCACTAATCTACTTTCCGTATCTGCGGCTTTGTCAATTCTGAGTATTGTATCTAAATAGAATCAGTCATGCACCAGATGGCCTTTCACATCTGGCTTCTTTCACTCAGCGTGTTTTCTAGGTTCATCAGTGCTATATACCCTGTACCAGAATTTTATTCCTTTTATAGTTGAAAAATGCCATTGGATAGATATACCACAATTTATTTATTTGTTTATCAATTAATAGATAGCCATAGGGTTTTATTTCCCCCAGGTTTTTTTTTTTTTTTTTTGCATTACTGAAGACTGAACCCAGGACCTTTGCACTGAGCTACATCCCCAGTCCCCTATCCCCATTTTGAGACAGGGTCTGGCTAAGTTGCTAAATTCTGCAGGCTGGACTTGAACTTGCAATCCTCCTGCCTCAGCCTCCCAGAGCGCTGGGATTTACAGGGTTATGGCACCACGCCTTACCTGCCCCTATTTTTTGACTATTATGAATATGCTGTGAACATTCATGTACAGATTTTGGTGTGACATTCACATTTTCATTGGACTTACTTCTCTGTCTGTCTCTACAACCACAGTGAAATGGCCCTAAGGGCAAGTTTCTCCTCTGCATCATGAACAATTATTTCCCAGCAGCCCTAGCACAGAGCCAGTTAGTCAACATTCAGTACAGGAACAGGCAGCGAGCAAAACTGAGAAGCAGAGAGTGTGGCAGAATAGACTTTTGAAGTCAAGTTTATTGTTACAATAAATAACAGATACATATAACACGTACACTTCTACAAAATGTATACACTGCAAGTGTACAATCTGATGAGTTTTGACTAACACGTTTACCTGTATAACCACTACTACAATCAAGATTTTTTTAATATTGCCTTAAAATAGTCCCTTGTGCCTTTCCCAGTTGCTGTTCAGCCCCCTATCCCAACCCCAGCCAAACCCAGATCTGCTTTCTATCATTGTAAACTAGATTTATGTTTGCCAGAATTTGATGTAAGTGAAATTACACAGTACGTACTCCTCTGCATCTGGAGTATCTCACTCAGCATGCTTTGGGGTGTAACCCTTATTGTTGCAAATGTCCATAGTATGCTCTCCTTCATAGTGTGTCCATAGTGTGAGTAGTATTCCTTTGTACACATACACATTGCACCCATTTCTTTAGAGCAAATATTAGAGTTGTTTCCAATTCGGGGCTTTTACGAATAAAGTTTCTATGATCATTCATGTACGAGTCTTTCTGTGGATATATGTTTTCATATTTTGGGGATATACGGCACAAGTAGAATTGCTGGGTCTAATGGTAAAGTAGTCACTGTAGAGTGGTGCCTAGGTACTTGTCACTACTGTAATTGGTTCCCAGAGGCAGGACAAATACCAAACATGATGAGTATCAAATATCCACCCACGTTTTGACAGGAAAAGGTAGTGAGTCATGAGGCAGCCAACACCCAAAGTTCTAGCTTGTGTGTCAAGGACCAAACAATTGACAAGCACTGGGACAAAATTTTCTGATCAGAATGCATCTCCTACCAAATTTGGCATTTCAAAACAGTCGAGCACTGAGGTATGACTGTGTGTCATTTTACATTTCCACCAGCAATGAATTAACTTTGCAGTGGATCTGCACCCTCATCAAACTTTATGTTATCTGTCTTTTAAGTTTTTGTCATATGAGTGAATATTAGTATCCGCAGCTTTCATTTGAATTTCTTTGTAGCTTGTTGATAGTGAACATTACATATGCTTTCTGGGCATGTTTGAAGTGTTTGTTCACATCTTTTACCTATTTTTTTTTGGGGGGGGTGGACCGGGGATCAAACTCAGGACCTTGCTCTTGCCAGGCAGGTACTGTGCCACGGAGCTATATCCCCGGCCCTTACCTATTTTTTTAGTTGTAAAAGTTTTTTTATGTCACATCGCTGGTATTCTCTTTGCTTATTTATGTCCTTCATGTAATTTGCCTATTTCAATTAAATTGTTGAATTTATTGGCTAGAACTTATTCACAATCTCCCTTTGGTATTCTTTGAATGTCTGTGGGATCTCTAGTGATGTCCCCTGTTGTTCATGTCTCCTATCTTTATTTCCTGATAAATTAATCTAATGATTTATGAATTTCGTGGCTTTCTTAAGGTTAGTTTAATTGCTTATCTCTATGGTTTGTCAATTTTTCTATTTCATTGATGTTTGCTATTATTCTAATGATTTTTTTCTATGTATTTTTGGTTTAATCTATTACTTTACATTCTTTTTTTGTGTGGGGGGTACCAGGAGTTGACCTCAAGACCTCACGCGCCAGCAGGCACTTGTGCCGCTGAGTGATATCACCAGCCGTTTTCTCGTACGTGGGTACCGGGAGTCGAACTCAGGACCTCGTGCTTGCCAGGCAGGTGCTTATGCCTCTGAGCTATCTCACCTGCCCCTACTTTACATTCTTAAGGGAACACTTAGATCATTGATTTTAAGCCTTTATTTTCTTTTTATAGCATTTAAAGCTATACATCTCTAAATTTCCTGTTGTTTTTATATTTTTGTTGAGTTCAAAATATTTTCTAATATCCCTGCTTTTTGGCCCATGAATTATTTAGAGGTATATGTTTAGTTTATCAATTATCTGGGAATTTTCCAGATATTTTTCTGCTGTTGGGTTCTAATTTAATTCCATAGTACTGAAAAAATAGTCTATATGTTATTAAACATTTTTCAGTTTATCCAGAGCCTTATTTGTGTCCATCGTATGATTGCTTGGTGAATATTATATTTGCACTTGAATGTATACTTTGTTGTTGGTTGAAGTACTCTGTATATCACATAGATTGGTTAAAAGTGTTGTTCATGCTTTCCACATATTTATTGATTTTCTGTCTGCTTCTTCTATTAATTACCAAGACAAGAATGCAGAAATTTCCCACTCTTTGTGGATGCATGTTTTTCTCCTCTCAGTTCTGTTGTTTAAGATTGTTATAGCTTCTTGATGAGTCAATCTCTATATCATTAAGTAATATTCTTCTTTGTCCCTGTTGGTATTCCTCCTTCAGCCTATTTATTTTGTGGATGCCAATGTAACTACCTCAGCTCTTACAATTTATTGGTTGCATAGTATAACTTTTTCCTGCCTTTGACTTTCTTTTTTTTCTTTTTCTTTTTCTTTTATGTTTTTTTTTAATATGCGGGTACTGGGAGTCAAACTCAGGACCTCACGCTTGCCAGGCAAGCACTTATGCTGCTGACCTATATCATCGGCCATGACTTTCAGTCTACTTGTGTTTTTATATTTAAAGTAAGATTGTTGCACATAATAGATAGATGAATCTTCCTTTTTACTTTTTTTTAAATCCAGTGTAACAGTCTCTGCAATGGATTGTACTGCTTGAATCCCTTACATCTGATATGTCATTACTCGTATATACTCAAGTGTATCATCTTGCTATGTGTTTTGTATTTGCCTCATCTGTTCTTTGTTCCTTTTCTTCCCCCTTCTTTTGAATTATTTGGGTATTTTTAAAGGTTCTTTTTTCGTCACTAATGATGTATTAGATATATGTTTTGAGGTTTACTCTATAGTTTACATTGTGCATCTTTAAATTATCACACATCCTCGCTTTATGTGCAATACTAGGACTTTACACCAAAATACATACTCACCTTTCTTATCCTTTGTGCTATTATTCTCATAGATTTTATTTCTGCATGTTATGTACCTCCTGATACCTTGTTTTCACTTCCAACGGGCAATTGTCTTTTAAAGAAATTGAACATAAGAAATAATTTCTTTTATATGTACTTGCGTATTTGTCATCTCCTGTGTTCCTCAAGCCTTCCATCGAAAGATTTTTCTTTACACATCTCTTGTAGTACAAATGTACCTGGGACAAATTCTCTCCACTTTTGAATGTCTGAAAAGGTCTTTATTTTATCTTCATTTTTAAAAGATATTTTTTGTGGGCTCTAGAATTCTATGCGGCCGTTTATTTTTCTTTCAGCTATTTAAAAATGTCATTTCATTTTCTTCTCAGTTGCAGAGCTTTTGACAAGGGAACTCTTGTTATTTTTATCTCTGTTCCTCTGAACTTAGTACAAGGGTTTTTTTTTTTTTTTTTTCCTCTTCTGCATTTAAGATTTCCCCCTTGATACTAGTTTTCAATAATTTGATTACGACATGCCTTGGTATGGCTTTCTTTGTGTTTATTCTGCTTGGCATTTGTTGAACTTCCTGAGCTGTGGTTTATAGTTTTCATCAAATTTGGAACATTTTTGGCTCCATTTCTTTAATTATTTTTTCTCTTTCTTCTTTTTAAAACTCCCATGGCATGTGCATTAGACCACCAGAGATTGTCCTGGGATCCTGTCCTGTCCTTTTATTCCTGCTGGACTTCATTTTGGATAGTCTCTATAGCTATATCTTTGAGGTCACTTTTTTCCAGTATTTAATTTGCTAGATTTATTTCCATCCAGTGAGTTTTAAATTTCAGATGCATTTTCCACCTCTGGAAATTCCATTGTCTCTTTATATATCTTCCCTTTCTTGACTCATTATGTTGAAGTTTTTCTTTAAATATTTGAAAACAGTTAAAACAACTTTTTAAAATTTCCTTCTCTGTTAATTCCACCATCTCTATCATATCTAGGCCTATTTTTGTTGATCATATCTTTTTCATGGTTATAGGTCCTGTTTTCCTATTTCCTGGCCTATCAGATAATTTTTTAATGGATGTTGGACATTGTAAATTCTACATGTAGGGTTTAAATTTTTCTTCCTTGAGAGTGTTGTGCTCTGATGGGGAGGGGCATGTAGTTAATTTATAAGTCAATTTCATCCTTTCAGGCTTATTTTTTTATTAGTGCATATTTGCTGTACATAATGATTACATTTATCATGGGGATTTGTACCACGAAGCATAACACATCTTAATTCTTATTTTCCATCCCCTTCCCCTCCCATCCATTTCTGATCCTTCCACATCTTTGTCTCTTTGGAGGGAGGGGGGTAAGAAGGTGTGGGGAAAAAAAAAGAATTGAAGAAGAAAATGGAAACAGGTTCGTTTTTTAGAGTTGTTGGAGTGGCTCTAGAGGAACCTTTACTATAGTACTGCCAGATACGGCCTTTCTAGGTATCTACCGAATGACCAGGTGTGACTGAGTGCCCAGTGGTAACTGGCTGGAATGACCAGTTCCCAAGCCCAGTGAGCCCTGAGAACCACTCAGCACCCTGCTCACAGGTTGATGACCATTGCCTGACTCGTGGAGGGTCATCTTACACACGCGTGTGTTTCCAGCAGAGGTCTTGTGATGGTGGTGGTGGGCGCTACTGCAGATTTCTGAGCTCTTTTCTTACAAAACCCAATTCTCCCCAGAGCCAGCCCTCACACTCTGAACTCCTATTTCTGTCACCACCACACAGCGAGCTCCTGATCTCGGCTTGGGTCCTCCTCTTTCCTCATAGTCTGCACTGCACCCTGGGCAGAAAGTCAGGGCAGTCATATGGCTCCCTTGTCCGTTTTCCCTCTCTCAGGGATCACAGATCTGATTTGTCTGTTGTCTAATGTCTGAAAACTGTTGTTTTATATACTGTGTCCAATTTTCCAGTTATTGAAGGCAGGAGGATAAATCTGCTCCCTGTTTCCCATTATGACTGGAAGCACAAGTCCTTTATAGAACACATTTTTCAACAGAGTCCAATTTAATTATTTTTTCCTTAATCCTGAGTCATAGATAATGCATTTCAACTATAATCTTATATGGGGATTTGGCCAGTCATTATTGTTGTTATTAAGGTCATAAAAGAGTACCAACTATCAATTATGAAATGTTTATTTTTATCAGTATGGTGCTAAGCATTTTACAACTCTTATTTTATTAGCTCTATCTTAAAGCTGAGGAAATTGAGGTTACAGGACGACAAAGACAGAGTCAGGATTTGAGCTCGAGTGTTATTCTCTTGTAACTCTCTCCCATAAGTCTCAACCTTCCTGAGCTTTAGGTAGAAAGAGAAAGAACAGGGCAGGCACCCACCCTAACCCTTGCACTAACCCTAACTTGATGCATAATTCTGGCAGACAGAAGTCCCCCACCAATATTTCCCAAACTGTGACAGAAAGAGATACAGTTTCCTGACTTCTATCTCAAAATATCTGAGTCATTATTTCTGAAGGATTACGTTTATAATTTATTTAGAGTCTCAAGGGACTTTTATGCACAAACTGACTTGAGAATCACCACCTTGAATGAAGCGGGGACCTCTTCTCTTTCCCAACATTAGTCTTATCTATATCGGCCTCCAAAGCATCACAGGAATTGTTTCCTTCTGCCTGCCACACCTACCACTTCTCCCCTGCTCTGCAATTCCATCATCCACTATTTGAACTCTGAAAGCCCCAGCATCCTCCATCCTACTGAAACAAAAAGTAAAAAGGAATTTCAGCCATAAAATCTTTCTGTGCTAAAATACCAAAAGCAGCTGTGACTAAATGTTTCCTCTCAGCTACCTGCACCTGTCCCCTGTTATTTGCATTTAAATACGGTGACATTTTTGTTAGGAAAAAAACCAACAGTCAGTGGGCTTTCCATTAGCCCCTGATACAACCTGCTTTGAATCATAAAGCTTTCAACTACAAAGTCATGCTGTTATCGAAACACTGTGTTTTAAACTTTGGGTTGAGTCTCTCTTCTATAGACCTGGGCTTCCACGGCTTTTAAATTAATGGATGAGATATCACAAGTCTCTTGCAATTCTATCATTTTATTATTTAAAATAATGAGGCTTTTAATTAGCAAAAATATTGCCAGTGTTTTTGCTTTATCTTTAAGCTATTTTGAAGAGACTTCACTCTCAAAATTACATTCTCTGGAATTAACACTAAGTCTCGATTAATGCAGAGTAGCACTCATTTCCTGACATTCCCCAAATGCCAAAAAATGTACCACAAAGTATCCTTTCCACTTTGGAAATGCTCATTCAGGCTCTTTGACGTGTACATCATGGCTTTAAAAATTCACTTTGTCAAGGGGAGGAAGATTTATTGATTGAGGTGTAGGCAAACAATCAGAGGAAACGCTGAGTATTCGTCTTTTTTAAAACATCCATCTCAAAATCAAAACCAGCCAGAACATTTTATATTGAGAAAGGCCAAGCAAGGGAAAAAAATGGAGATATTTTTATCTGTGCTAGGAAGTGATTTGTCCAGTCTCCTTTTTATTCAAGTGGGAATCTTTGGGTTATAAAATACTATTAATTGCTGAGTAGCTCTCACTTAAAGTGTAGCAGGGAGGGTATTTAATTACAGAGGGACATGCAACATTTCTAAGGCTAAACATGGATTTGATTACCAAAGAAGTGAAAGATAGCAACAGAACTTGGTATTTATAATTTCGTCCGTGGCTCAGTAAGGCAGTCTTAGCCAGCTGCGCAGTTGAAGTTATTTGCATTTATTTGATCAGAAAATGATCACTGTGTACTATAAAAGCATCATTCATTTCCTATTACCATTGAATTCCAGAGAGTTTCACTGAGACCTTGCCAGAAATTTCAAATGGCAGGTGGTAGGGCTATATTTTCCTAAGATTTATCATATGTCCAAATTCAGTGATTACAACTCATTAAAGTGAGCAGATTTCCTATTAATGAACACTTAGTGCCGGAATCCAACTCTCAGAAGTTGTGGCAGACCTAGAAATAGGTGGACATGGAATTCACAAAGGGGATCTCTTAGCTGATTGCCCCACATAAATTCGCCCTTACTGGGCTTCCTTTCACATCCTTCAAAGGCTAAATTGTTTCCCCTTGACAAGAGTCACTTTCTGCTCCCTCTCAGGGCTTTGTAGACATGTAGAACTGTGAAGACTCGGGATCCAATTTTTGAAACTCAAGGTATCCATTGCTCACTCAGTGCTAACCAACTTATTAGAGGCTGCCCTAAACATTTCGCCTGAAAATCAAGCCTGGAATGAAGGCAAACACTCTCTAGTCAGGTGCATTTGACCACAGAAAATGGCCTGGTACGTGAAACAAAGTCCAACTTCTGGGTGAGATTAAATTCAGGCCTTTCCTTATTCCCCTAACTTCAGTCTCCTCGTGCTGCTTTGCTCCTCCAAAAGCCTCCAAATGTTCTCCTCCAGTCAGTTTCAGCCCCTTCTAATCATTCTGTGTACAACTTTCTTGCAGTTTGTCTTCTTTCTTTCTTTCTTTCTTTCTTTCTTTCTTTCTTTCTTTCTTTCTTTCTTTCTTTGTTAGGGTCTCACTGTGTAGCCCAGACTGACCTTGAACTCACAATCCTCCTGCCTCAGCCTCCTGAGTGCTGGGATGACAAGCATGTGCCACCATTCCCAGCTATATGCAATTTCCTGACTGCAAGTGTTACAAGGAGATAGCATCAAAAGCAGATATTTCCAGTCTCTTCTAGAGGAAAAGCCAGCCTCCTGTAACAGATAGAATGGACTGGGTTATGCTATGGTAGGAAATGATCCCCACATTTAGTGACTTATAATCAAAAAAGCATTTCTCATTCCTACAGTTCCAATTCGGAGTCACTGGAAAGAGGGATTGACATCTTCTTACCATCTTATTCAAGAACCAGAGAAAAGCAGCCATCACCATCCAGAGTGGCAACCACAGTGAGCATAGCTGGAACAAACCCTCCGTCAGCTCTGTGATAGTCAGATTTTCACTGCTGTAACAAATACCTGAGATAAGCAGCTTTCATGGGAAAAGGTTTATTTTTGCTCACAGCTTCAGAGGTTTCAGTCCATGGCCTACTGGCTCCAAGAAGAAACATTATGGCAGAAGGGCATGGCAGAGGAAAGCTGCTCACCTCATGGCAGCCAGGAAGCAGAATTAGAGCAAGGAAGAGCCAGAGAGAGAGAGAGAGAGAGGGAAGGGGTTAGGGACAAGAATACACCCTTCCAGTTACACCCTGGTGACTCTCTTCCTCCAACCAGGCTCCTCCTGCTAACAGCACATTCAGCTATGATCCCATCAATGAATGAATTCCCTGATGAGTACAGCATCCCCCAGAGCCAGTCACCTTCCAAAAGCCCTACCTCTGAACACCTGAGCCTTTGGGGGTTTAGATCCAAACCATAACTAGTTCTGAATCTCTCCATGACATTATTTCCACTTTCATTCACACAACCAAAACAAGGCACAGGGCCACACCTGACAGATGAGCAGGGCAGTGCAATCCAACCATGAGCCCAGGTGGGAGAGCCTACAGATTTTGCTGAATAACACTGATATCTACAAAGTCTACTGTTCTGTTCACCAAGCAGTTCACTGCTGTCTTGCAGATTAAAAAAAAAAAAAAAAACCACTCCCTCCTCACAGGAATATGTCATTGTAGCAGGATGTCACACTAAAGGTCCTGGACCTCAGGGTGATGTAATGGGGGCTCTGTGTCAGACCTGGGTCCAGAACTCAAAAGCAGAGGAGATGACCATCACATGTCCAGTACATATAGGAAGTACTGTACAGGGGCAGGGCAAGCATAAGGCACACTTCATTCCAAGAGCATCAGGACACTGGTTGGTGGCAATGCTGTCATCCTGTTGGACAGACATTGTGAGGAATCCCTCCCCAAAGATGGAGGCCATTCCCAGAGAAGACCAGAGTTCCATTCTCTGGGAAGATGTACCCTGACCATCATCCTTGGGGACCTGGCTATGTCCTCTCAGAGATTCTCTATTGACAAATATTTCCCTTGGCCACATCTAAAGGGAGGAGTAATCCTCCCTTGGGGCAGCTTCTGTCTCAGTTCATGCTGTGCTTGTGCAGTTAGGACTTCAAGAGTCATTTTAAATCTATTAAGTCACATTCTCATTTACTCCCAGTAGATATTTCTTTATTGTGACAATTTATACCTCCCCAACTCTTTCCAGGCATTTCCTCTGTGAACAGCCACACCTGTTCATTTTGAGACTCGATCCTCCTGTTTACTATATTTCTCTTCTTTCTCAATGCTTCCCTCCCTTTTTCTCAACTTCATCTGCTACACCTCGAACCCATCCGGCATTGATGAGAGAATCACATCCTTATTTTCTTTCTCCCGAGATATTTGGCACAATGAATAAGCCTTGCTGAACCACAATTTGGCCGGATCTTTACTTGAGGTACCTTAATTAATTAAAAGGTTTTTAACAACGGGAATGATGGCTATATGGTACATTTATCTGACCCTCGCCATAGATTGAGTTTCAATTGGCCCTTACTTCTCTGAGACTTTATTGATTCTGCAAGTGTCCGAAGTAAAGATAATGTTGCTTCTCTATTTCAATACATGGACCTCCCTCCCCGCGCCCTGCCATTCTTTTCCTTACCTATTTGCAAACTGGTCAACTCTTTTCTGAGTTCATCTCACGCCTGCATCATCTTGCCAAGTGCAGCCAATAGCGACCTGTATTCCCTAACTACATCCCATTTTCCAGCATGTTCCCCAAAATGTGCTTGTTCACTGGGGATGTGATGTGACTCCCATCATAATCACAGTGACAATTTGCAAACTTCTCCACTCCATAACATGGGTCACCATCTCCTCAGCCCCTAACTAGCTTCCTTGCTGCAATCTCCATTTGTTAAGCCAGTGCCAAGTGTTTGAGGTTTGGGTTCTGGCAGCAGCTCACTTCAAGATGCCCATTTCTGTACCAGTGAGGATGGGCCATTGTGTACTGCAGTAACAAAGATCCCTAAAAATCACAGTGTCTCTAAACAATACTTATTTCCTAATCACAACATGGGTTGATTTCTGGTCAGCGGAAGTCCATGCCCTACAGAGTGCCCCCCCCTTAGGGACTCAGCTCATGAAGCCTCCATCCTCTGAGCTGGCACCAGTACTCACACGGGGGAAGACAAGGTAATAGAAATTATATGGGCTCCAGAAGATTTTCCTCAGAAATGGCCCACTCACATTTCTTTGGCCCAAACACAATACATGATGTCACCTGACTTCAAGTGTGCATGGGATACCATGCTACCAAGACTCTGCTAACGAGAAAGGAACTCAAAATATTGATCTCAAACACTTACAGTTATTATTCCCCAACCTCCTCTCAGGGCCCCATGTTTTAAAAGATATTCACCAGCAGAACCACAGTTGTTACACAATGATTTCTCCACTGGAAATGTTCTGAGATTTGCAGCTGCGAAGGCAGATGCTACTCTTTACACACGAACTTGATGTCAAATATCAAAGCTATCTGTGTAGCCTCATTAAAAATGAATGTACAGTTTCCATTAGGCTGCATAAAATTGTGAGGATAGCTGGGAACCCTATGTAATTACTTTTTTGACCCTAGAAATACAGGTGCCAGGGAAGGTGTAACTTCTATGCACAGAATCCTCTAAAAAAAAAAAAAAGAGGAAAATATTTGAAAAGAAGAAAAGAGAGTTTAGAGACAAACCTCTCTGCTTTTAACTTTGCCTGGTCCCAGCCAACCCCACCCTTCACTAGCTCTCATGGACATTCTTCTCTCTCTCTCTATCTCTATCTATCTCTTCCCTCCTCCACCCTCCTTCCTTCCCTCCCTCCGACTCTTCTATAGAAATTAAAACAAAGAGGCCCCCTCGCTTTTAGCATCAATGTCAGACAGACCCCACTGAAGCAGAGTTGAGTTACAGACATCCACATTATCAGGTATTCAATGCTGACTTGAAAATGCTACCCTGTGACTACAGTGTGTCCACTTCCTGCATTCCTAAGTTAGCTTTATGCCATGTTTAGCGTATTTCCGAGGAAAATACCAAAGACCCGTTACTCACGGTGGCCTCTGAGCATCATACGACACAGGTGACCACTCCTGACTCCCTTGTGGATCGAGACTACACTCTGTCTTAATTCTCCCCTGACCTCACATCCATCTTTCTCCATCCCCTTTGCTCATTTCCTTGCAAGTTCCAGTCAAGAGACACTTGTCACCCTGTACCCACTCCCCGGGTGAGCACACTTGTCTCTTGACTTTCAAAACCATCTCCACATCGAAGACCCTCACATCTCTATCTCGAGCCTAAACTCTGGCTGTGAACTCCAGACTCTCAGGTCACAGGGCTGGCTCGATGTCTCTAGTGGAGTCTCATTGTCATCACAAAGTTAACAAAACCAAAGGTAAAACCTGGCTTTGTCTCTCAGATCTCTCCCCGGCTGCCCAAATCATCACCACCAGCAGCAGCAGGACCACATCTTGGTAAAAGAGAACCAAACCCTTCTCGTAGCTCAGGCTCTACACCACAAAGCCATCCTGACCTATCTCTTTGTTACATGTTACAGATAACCCATCTGGGCTTTGCATTAACTCTGTGTTCTCTAAAATACATTGAGAATCCAAACTCCTCATCTCCTCTCCCTCTGCCTCTCTGGTCCAAGCCACCATCGCTCAGTGAGGTGATAGCCTGGGTGCTGATGGGCCCCATGGTGCCCATCCTTGCCCTTGTTCCCAACAGCAAGGAGCCAGAATGGGCCTCTCCGAATGGAGTAAGGCTAAGGCCACCTCTGTCCCAAGCCCTCCAGTGACTCCCCAGCTCTCACAGAATAAAACTCTATTCTTCTCCAGATTCCCGGATGTCCTCTCACCTCTTCCCACTCAGCCTCCTTCACTCTGCAGGATCCACCTGGACCTGCACATCCCTGAGCCCTGCCAAGCTCTTCTTCTGGGGTTGTACACCTGCTCCCCTGCCTAGCCTGCCGGGCTCAGCTGTCCTCACCTCTGCGCATCTCTGTCCTCTGCAGGCTTCTCACCTGCTCAGCCTCCATTTATCTGACCAACCCTTGTACAACAACAGTAGTCCCTGCTCACCCGCTGCCCTGTTCTGTTTCACGACCTCTGGTGTGCGCTTACCTCCTGGTCCGCTGACCTGTCCATCTTGAGTCTCCTCTCCCACAGCCCCACAAGGGAAAAGCCCTTTGTCTGTGTTGTTCTCACATCCCCAGCACTAGGAACAGGGTTGGTGCCCAGTAACCACACACTCTGCATGATGGGAGACATGCGCTGGCATAAGACCTGGGCCCTGAGGGGTTGTTTATTTTAAAAGATCAAGTATAGAGCCGGGCATAGTGGTGCAGGCCTGTTGTTCCAGCACTCTGGGAGGCTGAGGCTGGAGGATCAAAGTTCAAGTCCAGCCCAGGCAATTTAGTGATTCAGTGAGTCACTGTCTTGAAGTAAAAAGTAAAACAGCGGGTGATGTAGCTCATTGTAATGGCCTGGGTCCAAAACCAAGTAGTGGGAAAAAAAAAAAGAAGAAGAAGAAAAAGAAGGAGGAGGAGGAAGAGAAGGAAAGAAGGAAGGAGGGAAGATAGGAAGGAAGGAAGGAAGGGAAGAAGGGAGTTATCTTATTTTCCACAACATCCTGTCTCTATCACTGGTTTGTGTTTCAATGCGTTCCCTTGGAGAGTAGAGAGAAGGTACAATTCCAACCTACACACTCCCATGTGTGGCAGCCCGGGCCCTAACCATCCAGGCTCAGCTTGTGATTCCCCAGCACAGCCTGCCGCTTCCCACCATTTCTGACCCCCTTCCTGAAAGTACCTGCCCCACCTTATTGCCACAAC
Source organism: Erethizon dorsatum (assembly GCA_028451465.1). Classification (NCBI taxonomy): domain Eukaryota; kingdom Metazoa; phylum Chordata; class Mammalia; order Rodentia; family Erethizontidae; genus Erethizon; species Erethizon dorsatum. The sequence goes on along the minus strand of CM051827.1, from coordinate 124,923,366 downwards.
CAACTCCATTCCCAGCCGGATGCTACCTTCTCTAGAGGCTCTCTAGGTCCCCCCAGCTGGCCCAGATCTCTCCTTCCTTTCAGCTCCTTGAGCGCTGAGCCACAATCCCTATTCTCCTTTTGTCCTCACGCTGTGTGCACTGCCCAACTCAGTTTGTAGTGCCCAGTTCTGCCAGAGCTACATCTTACTCTTGCCTGTTTCCTGTGGAGTACTTGAACTCAGGTGCCCATCTTTATTGATTATACAGTAAGTCAATAGAGACTTACTGAATTAAAACATCTAAAAAATTGCAGTCGATGGAGTCCTCACCTTTGCTATTGAAGACTCAGTCCTGAGACTGCTGACATCATTTTCTCTTAAGTCAAAAGACAATAACTGTCATCATCCCTCCAGTGCCACCTGTGCACGGGCTGACCTGACACCCACAATACTAAACTCACAGGTGGCCGAAGACAAAGGTCTCCTCTCAGGGACCATGGAAAAATAACTGCGGCCACAGGAGAACGCATAGAGCCAGAGGAAATTGGATAAGAAGTCTTGCCATGCTATCTGGAAGTGAATCTTTGAGGATAAAATTACATTAATTTTAGAGATCCTAATACAAATCCCTGATTTCATGAATATTTTTGTATGTTTGATGAACAGAGGTGTCTCTGACTCATGCAATGGGAATAACATTTGATAGTTTTCATCAATTGTAGACCCAGCAGAAAAAGATTAACCCATTTTTTTCCTACATAGAGTAGTCACTGAAGCCACCAGAAATGTGCCCAGAGCCCCTTGTCTATCTCCTTGGTTCTCCCTGTCCTCAGGCCAAATGGCCATCTTGCCAATCTCGACTTGGTTAGCTACAGCAGATAAATGTGGTTGTCTGTGTATGAATTTCAGAGATGGTCTACTGCTAGCATTTGCTGTATTTCTTCCATCTTTCCTCTGCATTTCTTCTCTCTTCTCAATTTCCCTCCCTCTCCAAAACGTCTCTTACTTTAGGAAGTCTCACGTGTACATGTATGTGTATATGTATGTGTATGTGTAGGCAATGCCTCATGTGAGAAGCGCCAAGGATGTCTAAGACGATCTCCCCAGTTTAAGAAGCTCGATGTGCACACAGTGAATCAATCAAAGGGCTGCTCCATTATATCGGAACGAGGGGTAATGACATAACTGTAGCTCCTTAGACATTCCATCTTGTAAAATCTGTTGGGAGGGTGCCATGTTTAACCAATTTCCAGTTTGTTCCAAGAATACTCATCAGGGGTGCTTGTGGCTGCGGCATTTACCCCCAAAGTTAATAAATGCTGATCATCATACACATTTCTGTTACACTCAGTCTTGAGACAAGTTCTGTTTCAAAATAACTCCAAGGGGAGTTTTTATGTTTTATTTTTATATTGAGAACCAGTCCGATTTGCTTCAGCCTCAGAGAATTTGTTTATGTAAAATTAAATGAATACAGGCAGTGAGCTGCACTTTTATTTTTTATTTTTATTTTTTTTGTGGGTACCGGGGGTCGACCTCAGGACCTCGCGTGCCAGCAGGTGCCCGTGCCACTGAGCGATATCACCGGCCCTTTTTTCGTATATGGGTTCCAGGAGTCCAACTCGGGCCCTCACGCTTGCCAGGCAGGTGCTTACGCCACTGAGCCATCTCAGTGGCCCTGCACTTTATTTTTTTCTGAACAGGAAGTAAGATAAACAGCAAAGTTGCAATAAAAAAAAAAAAGTGATTAGGATGTAAAAGGATATAGAACCCATATTTGGGAAAGATGCAACTCAAACTGCCTTAACCAGAAGAAAGGTTGTAATTATTCAAATGAACAAAGAGTTTTAACAGGTATGGTTAGAGCCGGATGCTGAAATAGCATTATCAGAAATCTCTGTTTCCCTTTCTGTCAGCTCTGTCTTGCCCTCCGTTGGCATCAGTTTTAGGGACACTTGCTCCACAAGATGATGAGGTGACCATCAACAACCTGAGCCTGGAACCTACCACTATATTAGCAGCTCAGGCAGGAGACCATCTTTTTTCAATGGATCCAGACCAAGTTCTAGGGAGGTCTGCCGTTGGCCCAGCCAGGGATACATTCTCATCCCTGAGCCAATCACTGTGGCCAGAGAAGGAGGCTGAGGTCACTGCCATCTGAATTTCTTGCTCTGAGAGTGGGGAGTTGTCCCCCAAAGCAAAGCCACAGTGCTGTTACCAGAGTAGGAATTGATACTATCAAACAAGAATGACATGTGTCCATTCCACCCCTGTGACTGCTACTCATGATATGTCGATTTGAATGGATTAAGAAATATCTAGCAGTCTGGTAAAGCACAATTCTGGGTGTGTCTGTGGATGATTGACATGTAGCTCAGCAAACTGAGGGGGAAGGCCTCATAGGCTTATAGCCTGGATGGAATAAAAAGGGAAAGAAGAAGGAAGGGTGCCATTTCTGAAGAGCTCGTCTTCACTGTTGCCTTTGGATATTGGTCTCCGGTATACTAAGCTCCCAATGCAGACTTGCAGTGGGGACTCCACAGTGAGCTTCCAGGCCTTCCAGGCCTTCAACCTTGGACTGGTGCTGCATCCGCAATCCCTCCTTTCCTAGTGTGCTTCGAAACATTCTGTTTCAAGATGGAGTATCCCAGTTAAAGAAAACTTGCAATTGAAGACCTGCTAACCTTCCTGAAAGCTTGCTAATCATGTGTGTTAGGTAGAACAGGGTACTGGAAGGCTGCTTGGGACCCTTCCACTGGGGCAGCTGGGTGGGATTCCCCTGAACTCATGGAAATAGCCCTTCAGCAGTAGGGAAGCAAGGGAAGAGAATCATGCCACAAGTCCTGGGCATGGGAGTCGATTGGGAATATGGCTTGGGAAGAGGGAATTTCATTTTAGTTTCTCTCCTCTCCTTATTAGGCATGTACCAGGTTACTCATCACACTGTGGGAGATGGCATCCTGCTGGGCCATGAGAGGACAAAGAGGCCATGCCAGTTCCTCCTATTGCTGTCTTCCCTTTCCTTCCTTCTCCGAGTTCTCAAGCCTGTTGCTGGCCGATGAGATGAGGAAGGGCCCCCCACCCTCCAGGCTGGCTCCACCCTGCCATATACTGGTAAGGGTGGGCAGGAAAGAAACATTTAGCTGGGACACAGTCAAGCTCCTCCCTGCAGAACCACATGCCCACCAGCCAATCTCCAGGAAATTCACCACGTGCATCGGAAGCAAAATGAAGACATCTGTCTAACTCAAACTGATATACGGGATTCAGGACTGTCACCGGTAACGCTGGACTTCTCACCAGAGCCTGTGTCTCTCTACTTCGCAATGATGTGGTCCTGTGTATGTGTGGTCCCCACAGTTTTTCAGAAGAACTTAGCCAACTAGAAAAAACCTAAGTGTAATGAGGAGAGAGTTGGTCACCTAAATCTTTCTACATACATGCACTGGGACACTAAGTAACCATGAGAGGATGAGCAGAAACTGTTTGTGTTGATCTGGGATGACTTCCAGGATAGGTTCCCTGGGGCTGCCACAGTCCCTGCTGCTGCAACCCTGCTGGCCAGCAGTTTGGGCCAGGCTGGGCCATCATGGACCACAAGCCACTGCTGCAGGAGCGGCCATCCACCTACAACCTGGAAGCCACCAGGGTGACTACACGTACAGCGCTCCTGCTATGGTGCCATCCCAAGTATGCCCCCTCCACCGCCCTACCCCTACCTCTTCACAGATTCCACCCCCCTGTGCCCCAGGGTGTGCAGCATCCAAAGTTTGGCGGTCACTCGGTACCCCGGCAACTCCATTGTCATCATCGGAGGCTGCCCAGTGTGCAGAGTCAGGGTTCTGGAGGACTGCGTCACCTTCCTGATCCTCTTCCTGGCCATCATCTTGTTTCCCTTTGGGTTCGTCTGCTGCTTTGCCTTGAGCAAGTAGAGATGTCCCAACTGTGGAGTGACCTTCACCGAAGAGAACACCTGGCTTCCTGAGGGCCAGCCATCTTTTCTCATGGAAATGTCCTGTACAGTAGTTTTATCTGACTAAGCTTTGTTTTGTAAAGCGAGGTGGGATAGCTTTGGCATTTGCCAGCTTAGGTCTGGCAGAGGGTGGGGGCAGCAATAGTGCTCCCCAGGTTAATGACAGCTCAAGAAAGCATTGCTTTTATATTTTACAGTCTTCGGTTTGAGAAAAGTGAGAAATACTATTTTAAATAAATGAGTTTCATACCAAGAAACAAAACAAAACAAAGAAAACCTTCCAGGATATATCACTACATATATGCACTGGGACACTAGGTAACCATGAGAGGATGAGAGGAAACTGTGTGTGCTGATCTGGAAAGACTTCCAGGATTTATCACTAGTGAAAGATTCAACAGAACAGTGAGAGACTATGTAGAGTGCATAGGTTTATAAACAAAAGTCCATGCACACATGCACTTACATGTTGGTGTACGTGCAGAAAGGAATACTAGAATCCCTGCATGTTAGCTGGGCCAATGGATTCTTAAAATAAAGCCTAGAGTTCCCAGACTCCCTTGCAGCTAAGATCTGTCCAAGAATGTGAGCCTAAGATGTGTATGATTTCTAGGCTTTAGCTTTAAATGGAATGGGAGTACCCTAGTGGCCCTTTTGACCCCTGCTGTGGAAATGGTCGCTTCTCCTCTGTCATGCAAATAAGGGAGGCCTCAAAACAGCAAGATAAGAGGGACTTGGCTCCTTGGAGAGGCAACCTTACAACCTTGGGCTGTGATGGGGGAGAATATCAACTCCTGTATTCCTGTTGCTCCTCTATACCTGGGTGTCTCTGTTACAGCAGTCGGCTGTATCCTCATACAACCAGAAGAGTCCCCAGACCATTGACAGTGGTTCTCCTGAGATACAGCATTAGAAATGAGGAGAGTGGGATTCTTACTAATTTTTTCCTTTTTACCTAAAATGCTGCTACTTTAAAAATTTTGCGGGGGCCGGTAAGATGGCTCAGCAGCTTAAGCACCTGCCCTGCAAGCACGAGAGCCCGAGTTCGACTCCCGGAACCCACATACGAAAAAGGGTCCAGTGATATCGCTCAGCGGCACGGGTGCCTGCTGGCGCGCGAGGTCCTGAGGTCGACCCCCCGGTACCCACAAAAAAAAAAAAAAAATTTTGCAATTAGTATGTTTTACTTGTTAATTTTCTTAGACCTCAGGTGCCATAACTGGGTTAATTAGGAGCCTTGAGTTTTGATATCCTCTCATGACTGGTCTACCATGGGCCCTCTTTTATTAGTCATTTGTTAGTTGGTTATTTAAAAAAAAAACATAATGAGCACCATGTAGCCACCCCCACACAACAAAACCTAGGACCTGAGCACAGCCCCATCTACGGGGTGCAGTCCCCTGCTTCCCCCTATCTGGGGGAACCGTTCTCCTGAATTCCATCATCCCCTTGCTTTTCTCCTGTATATTTGCCCGTATAGTCACGTGGTCTCATGTAAAGGCGGGGATATGTCCTGAAAGTGTGCCGTGCAAACAGCTTATGCTACACAGCCTGGGCATGTCATAGGCTCCACCATCCAGGCTGCTGCGGTACAGCCCCTGCCCGGGTGCAGACCTGCGCAGTCCCGGTGCTGAGCGCGCAGGCAGCTGTGTCACAACCGCAAGCACCTGGGGTCCAGCAGGAAAAGCGCGGATGAAGTGTGGCAAAGATAAAGAGCACGCAGCAGCCCTGGGCCTTTCCCGCACGCAGCCAGCAGGCCCGGCGGGGCCGTGGCGGTCAGGGGTGAGTGAGCTGCGAGGACGAAGGTCGGCTCGGCTGAGTGGCACAGCAGGCTTCACACGCACCGTGCACTTAGGCCACTCCACACTTGTGAAAAATATTTTTCTTTTCTTCAATAATAAATTAACCTTAATATACTATAGCTTTTTTACTTTATAACATTTTTAGTTTTTTTTTTACCTTTTGACTCTTTTGTAATAATAATGTTAAACACAAACATCGTACAGTTGCACAGAATATTTTTCTTTATATCCTTATTCGTTTTCTTCCTTAAAAATAAATTGCTACTATATGTTTGCAGTACATAATGTTCACATTCCTCGTGTGGACTTGGTACACATTCATAACACATCTTCATTCCTTTCTTCACCCCTTCTCTGTCCCTCTCTCCCTCCCCCTCCCGCCATCTCTCTATCCCCTGCCCTTTTGCGAAAGCTGTCTCCCTCCTTCCTACTGTGTATCTTTTATTTTGCTCTTAATTTACACTTTGGGTTTCTCATATAAGAGAAACCATGCAATATTTAAGCTTGTGTGTCTGATTTATTTCACTTAACATTATGGTCTCAAGGTGCATCCATTTTCCTACAAATGCCTCAAGTTTGTCTTTCTTATTCTATATGCTTTTATTCTATTTTTTTAAAATTATTTATTGATTATAAACTTTTTATTGCTAAGACACAAACACACAATAGCCTTAGCCTACACAGGGACAAGACCATTGATACCACTGCCTGTCCCCCGACGCACAGAGCAGTTGCCTCCTATAACAACAATACCATCTTCTAGAATCCTTCCCAAAAGAACTGTCTGAGGCTGGTTTGCAGTTCACTTTTTAACAAATATTTACAAGTAGAAGGAGTGTGCTCTGAAATAACTATGAGTATACATAGTGTAGTAAACAAATAATACGGTCATTTATTATCAAGTGTGATGTGCTGTACACAAGTGTGTGTGCTCCACTTCTACACAGCTGGCACCAAAGTTACTTTGTTTACATCAGCATCCCCACAAACACATGAGGAATGTGTTGTGCCGCGTACAGCCTGATGACGGCCACGCAGCACCGAGGAATAGGAATTTTTCAGGTCTGTTAAACTCTTACGGGGCCACCACTGATTACACATCCCATTGTGGTTCACATGTTAATAGTCAATGCGTTAAGTACTCCTGAAATGCTGCTTTTTATTTTAGGTAACTTTATCTTTATAAAAAGGATATCACATGATATATAAATTTTGGAGACCCTTTTTCACCAAGTGTTCCATTTCTAAGGCTTGGGCGTGCTGAGGCAAGCTGCTGTGGGTGGAGGGCGAAGGAAACGTCTGTAAAGAGCCAGATAGGCGACATTTCACACTCTGTAGATGCAGATGGGCTCATTCACAGATTCCTCCTTGTTTTCACAGACCTTTTAGAAAAGCCCGAAAACTCTTCTCAGTGGCTAGCTGACCACTAGGCCAGGCAGTTTGCCGACCTCTGCTCCCATTTGTGAGCTTTGATTGCTGCGTGGTGTCGACTGGATCACGGCTACGCATCACTTCTGCTAACCACACTTGATTTATTCCTAGACTTCTGCTGCTGGGCCTAGGAATGGATTCCTAGAACCCCTGCTGTTCTGCGTGTGCTGAAGTTGCTCTGGAAGTTCCAGGGGCGGTGGCATGGCTGGCTCGTGGGAAATGGTGACATCCCCATTTGGGGATAATGCTGAGGGCAGGGTGTCCAAGAGCAGTGCCCAGCTCCTGGCCGCCAGCACTCTGATGTGTGCCATCTGCTGTTCTGAGACACTATCCTCGCTGCTCCAAGCTGGCCGTTCATTGCTCTGCCTTCTGGCCTTGCTCTTTAGCAGGGTTGCTTTACTTTCGGGGCTCTGCTCCCAAGCTACAACAGAATCCCCTGCGCAGGCACATTGCGCCACAGCCTCCTCACACCCTATAATGAAAGGTGGAGGGAGGTACGTGTGGGCTCTGCAGTTTCTTGATGCGTGACCTTGGGCAAGTCACTTAACAGCTATGAACTTGAATTTTTATACCTGTAAGGCAGGGAGCACCCCAGTGCCCCCATTCATATGTGGGGGCAAAGCCCAGGGTGACATGAGATACAGCAGAATGGAACAAAAGGAAGACTGGATGAAAAAGCCAGAGAGGTGACCATGCATGCTCTGGGGTCGGCAGGAAAGGTCTGATGCATAGCACATTGGTCCTGGTGGGGGTCTCACTGCCACTCTCATTCATTCCGCAAGCATTTATTGAGCACTTACTATGTGCCAGGCTGCTCTGGATGCTTGGGATGTAGGGAAAAAAGAGCTCCCTGCCCTGGAGGGGCTGCATCCCAGTGGAGCGGGAGGGGAGAAGAAAACAAGAGACAGAATGAATGAGTCCAGCACGGGATCTTTAGAAGGTGGTGAGTGTCCTGGGAAAGGGGAAGGGGAGCAGGACGGGGACAGGGACAGCGAGAGTGTGTGGGGCTTGAGTGTGTTGCATGTGTCTAATGAAGTGGACCGTGGCCCTCACACGGGAGAGCACTGAGCGGAGCTTGAGGCAGTGAGAGAGGAGGGGTGTGGTCTAGGGGAGGGGTCCCAGCACAGGGCCAGCCTGCCAGGCCTGGGGGACAGGGCAGCCCCGGGAGGCCTGCCCCAGCCAAATCGGCAAGGGACGCAGTAGGGGCGGAAGTCAGAGGGCTACCCAGAGCCAGAACGTGCTGGGTGTGGTGGGCTGGCAGGAGGTTGGCTCTCAGCCTGCAGGAGATAAGGAGCAGAGGAATAAGTGGGGAGGGGGCTGTTGAAGGCTGCATGTGCTGGGGGACTGCCACCCATTCTTGCCACTTGGACCTCCCCATAGATTCAGAAATTACTTGGCAGCTGGATTTGCCCAAAGTGATGCAAGAGCAGAGGAAAAGAGAGGGAGAGGGAGATAGACAGGGAGGAGGAAAAGAAAGAAAGAGAGAAAGAGAAAGAAAGAAAGAGAGAGAGAGAGAGAGAGAGAGAGAGAGAGAAAGAAAGAAAGAAAGAAAGAAAGAAAGAAAGAAAGAAAGAAAGAAAGAAAGAAAAAGAAAGAAAAGGAAGGAAGGAAGCAAACGAAAGGAAAGGAAAAGAAAAGAAAAGAAAAGAGAAAGAAAGGAATGGGGGAGGAAGAGGAGATGGAAGAAAGAAGAAGGAAGGGAAAGGGAGGGAGAGAGGAAGGGAAAAGGGGGATGAATAAGAGGAAGAAGAGGAGGGGCAAGAGTATGAGGAAGAAGAGGAGGAAGAGGAATATGTAGAAAAAGGAGGAGGAGAGACAAAGAATGAGACAGTAACACAGAGACAGAGAATAAAAGAAACAGAGGGAGACAGACCTCAAAACGGGGGGCCGTCCCTTCTACCTTGTTCTATTTGTCATCAGCAAGTTCCTGCTCCAGCCTGCACCCAACAGGAGGGGCAGATCATACAGGGCACGAATACCAGGCTGTGGGCATCGGGATCGGTGGCGGCAGTCCAGGATGAGGGGTCGTTAGAGGGTTTCCTGCCTTCCTTATTCTACTATTCCAGGCAGATTCCCCAGCATGCTTCCCCGTAGAGGCCTTTGCTGTAGTTCACTGTGGAGTGCACCCACCGCGGTGGCTGCGATACGCGTCTGTACGTCTCCTATCCCTAAGCACAAGGCAGGTAAAATCCCAGATGGAGCAGAGCGGGTGGCAGGTCGTGGGCCACTGTGCTGGGCACTCCTCGCAGCAGGTTCCGAGCATCTGCACTGCGGGGGGCATCTGCACGGTCACCTCCTGGGAAGTTGTGTCTTACCCATCTTTGGCTCCCCTGTGCCCTGGATCCGCGCTTTCACTGCACTGAGCGCATATTAAAGATTCGGATGTTAAGCTCTGTATTCCTTTTGAGACCATTACTTTACACGACCGAATTTTACTGTTCTTCAGAGCTCTGAAAATGTTTTAATAGTTCTGTACTTTTCCTAAGTCACGGAGCGTCCCCCTGGTGAAGGTGAAAAGGTTGAAAGCACAGACTTGAGACCAGAGCACCCAGTTACTGGGTGACAGGGACCTCAAACCATGGTTTTTAAGGTCTGTGAGCCTCTGATTATTTCTTCTGTACGGACCAATGTGTGTTTCAGTGCAAAGCTACACACTATCTCAAAGACACCACTCCGAGCTCTCTCACTCTGATTTTGTGTAAGTCGTGGACAACTCAGAGCAGGGGAACATATTTCTTGCCTGAAGACATGAAACCTCTCTCCATCCTGCCGAGGCCCCACTGGTTTCCCCGGCTCACTGCATAAGAAGCCAGGTTGGGCTCCTTTGTCATGCCAGTGCACCTGACCTGTGAGCACGTCTGTTCTCTGGCTTCTTCTGGGGGCCGATGATAACATTCGCTTGTTTCCCTCATCCTGGTTAAAGTTAAAATGTTTCTCCTATGTTCAGTTTACATCTGCATGAGAGCCATGATTTTCCTTTTTTTAGTTAGCCTTTTACATACTCACCTGCAAAATGGGGAAGTAAAGATGACAATCTCAAGGGCTTGTGTTGATGATAAAGGTGACATCCACCTGCCCTTGGCCCTATCCCTCAAGACACAGGCCGATGGGCCCTGCTGTGAGCTCATGTTGCTCCTTGGCTCTGAGCATTACAGGGGCTCTTAGCTCTCAAAGTCCCTACGCACTCCTGTGACCATGCTACACTGCTGTCCTCGTGTCCCACAAGCCCCTCCTGCCCTCTCCAGCTGCAGACACAACCATGCTCCTGCCAGGACCTTGGCACAGCTGCCCCTTCCACTTGGACTGCTCACCCCTCAGTCATCCGCACAGCAGACCTCTCACTTCCTTCGCCTTCCCAGGACTCCCCCCTCGGCTGCCCATGTAGAAATTCCATCCACTCACCTCCCCAGCCTCACTTCCTGTCCCCTTGCCTGGCCCACTCATATTTATTAGACACCCTCATATTCAGTGGGCACATTCCATTTCCCACTCAGGGCGGCCTTTTTTTCCTCTGGTACTGGGGATTGAACCCAAGGCCTTCTCACTGGGCGCTCTCTCTCTCTCTTTCTCTCTCTCTCATGCACGCACGTGTGCATGACAGGGTCTTGCTAGGTCAAGGCTGGACTCAACACACTTGTGTCCTCCTGCCTCAGCCTCCCAGAGTGCTAGACTCACAGGCATGAACCACCACGACCTGCACCCAAGGGCTGTCTTCTGATGGAAGTCGAAACCATCCATCCCTAATAGTATGGGTAGTTAGGGATGAAGTGGGGGAAACATAAAGGGGGAAAGATCAGGAAGACTCTCTGAGTCCACTTCTCACCTTTTTTATGCCACATTGGAGCAATTCAAGAAAATTGGGGGCCGGTGAGATAGCTCAGTGGCATAAGTGCCTGCCTGGCAAGCGCAAGGCCTTGAGTTCAACTCCCGGTACCCACATAAAAAAATATATATATAGAAAATTGGTTCAAATAAATGGAGACTACTTTGCACTGAAATACTTGATTGCAAGAGTAAACGATAATTTCTCCTTGGTGAAGAGCTATTGATGGGGAGGTCAGCCATGCGGATGTGGTGATGGCTCTCTGGACGATCTTCTGACTCCAGGGTTTTTTGTCTCTGTGTGGCACCCCTTCTTTCTGTGTGCAATGCTTTTAAACCCTCAGGCCCATTAGCCACTGCCCTCAAGGAAGATCATCATTTCGGCCTTGACAACCCCACTCTGTTCAGTTTTTATTGATTCAGATCAGAACCACACACTGAATTTTGTTTCTAAGATAGTTTTTTTTTGTTTTGTTTTGTTTTTTTTGTGGGTGCCAGGGGTCGATCTCAGGACCTCACATGCCAGCAGGCGCCCGTGCTGCTGAGCGATATCACCGGCCCTTTTTTCCTATGTGGGATCCGGGAGTCGAACTCGGGCCCTCGCGCTTGCCAGGCAGGCGCTTATGCCGCTGAGCCATCTCACCGGCCCTCTAAGATAGTTTTGAAACAAATGGAAAAAAATTTTTCGAAGTCTTCCTTTCAATTAATTCCTCTGCTAATTAGTTTTAACTTTAATTGATTTCAAGACTCATTTTGAGGCACTTAACACTGACAGGCAGTCTCTTCCCTTCCATCTCCTTCAGCGAACTCATCCAATTAAAAACACATTACTGCATCTTTATGGAAAGGAATGGGGCACCATTTTGTTCTTTTAAAAGCTCTCGACCTTAACTACTATGGCTTCTTCCTATCAGGAGCAGTGTCTGGCTTGTTCCAGTTCAGCAGTTCTTTGTCTTGCTGGGTTGCAGATCCAGAACAAGAGCTCCGTCTCTCTGGGCTTATCCAACAGAACTTTTATTTTTGCATTTATGCCTATGTGCCCTAATCCAAGATGTCATCTGACCTGTCGTGGGCATACCAGCCTCCAGAGAAGGAACATTCATTCATTCATTTATTCTTTCATGTATTCCATCCTTCCACACATATCCACTGAGGGATGCTATAAATATCGTCTAGGCCCACATTGTCCAAGATAGTGACCACCAATCACACCTCACTACTAAGCACTTGAGATAGGGCTGGTCCACACTGAGATGTGCTGTGACTATAAAACACACATCAGATTTTGAAGACAAATAGTACAGAAAAAGAGAGGGTAATGCATCTCAATAATTGTGAATTGAAATGATCCTCATTTGACTATGTTGTGTGTTAAATAAAATATACCATTAAAATTAGCTTCATCTGTTTTCTTTTTACTTTTTTTCATGAATACTGGAACATGTTAGATTACATTTCCCTCACACAGTGCTGGTGTAGATATTGGGGACAAAATAGAAGACAAAACAAACAAAAATATTTGGGTTTTTTCACCATTTCTGTTGCAATGGAGGGAGTGGAGACCTTGAAAATAAGAATTGAAATGTATAGTACACCTGATTGTGGTAAGTCCGGGGGGGGGATAAAACTAGAATGAAACTAAAGAACAGAAGAGGAGAGGCACATAATTAAGTAGGGAGGTCAGGAAAGCCTGATCAAAAATTACACACTGGGGAGTAGAGACCAGTTTGAGAGAAAAAGGTCATTAGGTTCCCCACTAGTCAGGACTCTTATGTGGACAAAAGTCCTACCTGTTAATGAGGAAAAGAAAGATCTTTCTTTCTTTTTTTTTTTTTTTTTTTTTTTTTTTTAGTTTATATAGATGGGCCTATGGGTAGAGGTAGTTTTGGAGACTCGTGTGTGCATGCATGCACAAACACACACACACACACACCAGTTCCACCCCCTCTTCTAAATCCTTATCATCTTCAGGTGACAACAGGAGGCCAGCAGTGGTCACAGTTTGGCTGTACCTCCTGACTCCTCCCCAAAGCCTCTGATTCTGTAGATCCGGGATGGAGCCGGGCATCCAGCTGGCATTCTCCTCTGTTCCCAGGGTACAGGGGACTGAATCCAGGGCTGCCGCTGTGCACTGTGTGTGAGTGGGGGAAACAGCAGGCCATTCACACCTGGTGGCTCTTGACAAATGACATCGTTGGGTGGTTCACTGGCCCTGAGAACCTTGGAGCACATTCGTACTGGAACCAGCACAACCACCATGTCATTAAGTGGCACAGTATATGGCATCCCTGTCGTACATATCATCGGTCATTAACTGAATCATGATTGTGCAGATAGTAGTTGCCGTTCAAAGAGCAGAAAGAGGTCCCAGAGTGGCTGGGATCTGCAGTGCGGGAGAGGAACAAGGGAGGCTCAGTGTGAAGGCTCTGGAATCGATCCCCAGTACGTCCCAAAAAAGTCCATACAGTGTGTTATTTGGAGAAAAGGTGGACTTTCAGAAAGAATGTAAATTAAAAGAGTGACGCTCCTCATGGGCCCCTCAGAGGTTCCTGGTGTGCATTTCTGAGAAAGGGAAGGATGCGAAGCCATTGTCCCTTAATTGGGTTCTGGTCCTGCAGTGCTGCTACCTGGGCTGACTTTTGGGTGCTCCCAGCCAGGGCACATCACTGCTCACACGGGGACACTGGGCTTTCTTCCCACCAGCCCTCAGTCTCTGCCCCAGAGGTGGAGAACGAAGTGCTTTGGCTTTAAAATGCTAAGGGTGTGACCAGGTCACAGAATTACAGAGTGGCACTCACAGGGAATGACCCAAGGGATGATGACTCGGGGCTGCAGACCAGCTCAGACACCAGGCCTCATGTGCCTCCTCATCCCTCCCTGTATTACCTGTGCAGGTGACAGGGTGAGAGTGGGCCACAGGGAAGAGGGATAGGTGGCAGAAGACACTCAGAGCCTGGCCAGGCTTCCTTTTTCCTCTAGTGAATTTCTGTACTTCCCCTCCCCATCAGCAAGGTAGGACCTCCAGGGCTCAGACCAGAGCAGGGTGCTTATATACAAGGATGACCCTGTTGCTTGGGCCAAGGAGGTGTCCAGGATGTGGGACTTTTAGAATGGCCTAGGCAAACAGGACGAGATGCCCAACCTACTAGATAGCGTCGTCCGTGGGTACTGAGATGACCCAGGGAGGAGTCTACCGTTGCGCTGTATGCCATGCAGCACTTAGAACCCAACTCAATCAGTTCAATGAATGTTAAATAGGCAGCAGGGATAAAGTAGTAAGGAAAGCTGAACATCTATGTCTAATTTCTCTAAATAAAGTATAGAATAGCCCTATCACCAAGTATTATACAACCAAACATGCCTTGGGAGAATATTACATTACATTAAAGATGCCCATGAGATAATCAGTTCAGGAAAAAGGGTGTAGTAGACATCTTTTATTTTTGCCTGTTCTGTATTTCTTCCTTCTCTCAATTTGGGGCATCTGTGCTTTGGGGAATTTCTCTGTCACACTCAAAATGACTTGGGGAGGGAGCTGTCATTCAGGGTATGTATAAAGGCCACCCTCTAGAAGGATGGGGCTAGGCATTGTATGATCTTAGATTTCTGTGAACCTTCCCTCAAGGGTTGTGCAATACACAACCTGAACAACTATACCAGCAGTCCAGGCATGCAACCCAGCTAGACCAGTTAGACTTATCTCTTAGAAATTCATACCCTGAATGGACTGCTGTGGTGCCAGGAATGGTTGGGTCAGAGTCTCTCCAATGGAAATACCCTGAAGACCCTCACCAACTACTCCCTCGGTTCCAAGAGCTAGCCCTGTCCCCAGTTTCCCCAAGGCCTGATTGTTCAAATCTGAATTTGAATCTATAAGCCATCTTAGTATCCTTCCAAGAGACTTTTGTTACTTTGGCCAGAGTTTGTTTCTGTTACTTATAACTACAGAACCTGACTGCTTCAACAATTATTGAAAGAGTATTTGTGAAATTATTCCAGATGCATAAAAAGTTATGTGTGAATATATATATATATATATATATATATATGACTCCAATAAAAAGGAACCATTCTCCGGAGAGTCAGGTTATAGATTTTTAGTTTTCTTTGATTACCTGTATCTTCTAAAGTTTCTGCAATGGGCACGTGCTACTTTTTTTACAAGAAAAGATTTAAAAAGGAAAGAGTGCATTTGACTCACAGGTAGCCAAGACCACAGGGATTTTGAGCCAAAGCCCAGTTTATAAACAACATTTGTGTTTTCCTGGAAGGTTCTCCACGTGGCAGAATTTCCCCACAGCTATTGACAGTAGCTTGAGATGCAGGATGGATGATTAGTTACCTCTTGCTTCTGAGATGGGATGAGCAATGGTCCTCACTTTATTCCTCTCTGACACCCATCACTTCAGTTAGAAAAGAATGGGAGGTGGCAAGGGGTCCACATCTTCTTTTTCCAAGTTGGGAAACAGAAGGAAGTGGCTGTGTTTGAGAATCCAGTTTCTGCATAACAGCTAAAGCTAAACACACCAGAGTGCATAGCTTTGTACAGTTTTCTCCAAATCTTTAGAGCTTCCGTCCCAGCGATAAAGGCGGCTATGGGGTGATTTGACTGTGGGTCTTAAGTTCGGTAAAGGTCCTATCTGGTGCATGCAGATCCTCCAGGGAGTCTGCAGGTCTACAGGAAGAAGTCAGCCGATGTCTTGACCCAGGTGATGGGGGATGGCCACGAGGAATGGTTTTTAATCCATTGAACAGGTATTTCCTGGGCGTACTTAGTGTTGAGCTGTATGCTGTGCTGGAAGGAACTTGAAAGAAAACCAAAGGCAAGGCCCTCCCCCTTGAGACAACTTCCATTGTTCTTGGGAAGATAGATGAAAGAACGTGTGCAGTGAAGACACATCGAACCGCACAGGATCAAGGTTAAGGTGTGTCTTAGGAGTGATAGGGGTTACTGGCTGAAGAGGATGCAGAGTGGTCCAGAGAGGATGCGTGGCTCTAAGCCAAAGCCCACAGGACTCAAATCAATGCAGAAAATTCTTCAAAGGGAGATCAGGGCAGATTTTCAAAGCAAGACTCACATTCAACCCAGAACCAGAACATGGGTGTTCTTTGAGTGAACTACCGAAATTTAAAATGTGAATGAACTTCCAAATTTATGAATTGGTAAGTTACGCATATCATTGCTATTTCCAGATTTTTTTTGAAAGAAATTTTTTTAAAAAAAAGACACCATACCAGGTGTGGTGGTGCATGCCTGTAATCCCAGCACTTGGGAAGCTGAGGCAGGAGGATCACCGTGAGTTCGAGGCCAGCCTGGGCTACACAGTGAGTTCAAGGCCAGCCTGAGCTTCATAGCGAGACCCTGCCTCAAAAACAAAACAAAACAAAAGACAACACTACCAATGCACATGCCACAGGGTGAGAGGGAGGAGTAGCTGCCCTCTAATTTGCCACAGTCCCCACCTTTCCCACGCTCTCCCCAAAGGAGACAGAGAAGCTGGTTGCCACAGACCATCTTGCACTGAGCCGGCGTGCTTTTTACTGACTTTCTAGGCCCCTATACACATATGAGCCTGAGACTCTTAAAGGAAAGAAAGAAATTAGCAAGGTAATTCAGAGTCTAAGTGGAGGCAGATCTGAGGTCAGAATGGAGCACATCAGAGGATGAGAGGCGCAGATAGCTAGCTGGCAGCTGAAGAATGGGGCCCCAGTGGAGAAGACATTTGGGGGCCCTTGTGCTTTATTAGTGATGAACACAGCTTTGAGAGAGCTTCTAGTCAAGGATGAGGCTTGGCTACCCTGCTGGATCCCTCTTACCCCAGCACCCAGTCTGGAGTCATCAAGGTGAAGCCACCAACTACCAATATCCTTGAGCAAGATGCTTATATTCTCTGAGTCTTCGCCAAGCGTCATGCAACAATGATGGAAACAGTGCTGAACGATATTACCTGGAGGATTAGTAATAACAAGATCAGTAATAACAAGATAAGTTGGGGTAAGTGTGGGCCCAGAGCCTGCTTCCTAGGCATCCTTGTCTTCCTGACTGTCACCATCATTCATAATTTGCATATTCCCAGCCATGGAGGCAATTTTGCTCCCTAGGGACATTTGGCAATGTTCTGGAGATATTTTTGGTTGTCAATCATCCAAATGGGAGGGGGCATGAAGCTGAGCACCCTACAGGGCACAGGACAGCCCCCCAATTGATAAAGAATGAGCCCGCCTCAAATGTCCACAGCGTGGGGACGAGAGGCTCAGGTCTAGCTCTGTGGTGACAAAGGACCAGCCTCCCAGGGCCACCAGCACCCATATGGAGGATGCATATTCCCAACCCTGCTTCTCAGAGATTCTGATTGCACTCAGCAGGAAGCTTCTCTGCCCCCCATATTCTAGCAAAGATCCCCAAGTCCCCACCCTCAGCCAGGGCTGGCAGGCTCTGACTTTGATGTGCCTGGAGCCCCCACCCAGTGCCTCTGATGTGTGCTGCGTGCTGAAGTGTGCAGCCCTGGCAATGTCGCCTGAGGTCACCTGGGAGGACAGCCTAGGAGTCTGGTTTGATTTAGGAGATCTCTAAGCCCCGTTGTAAAGGAGGACGCACAAGGCAGCCAGGAGGTGGCCCTGTTCCTCACCTTGGATGGTTGCTGCGTTGAGTCCTCCGAGTCCCTGCAGCCAGTGGGTTCCTTTCTGTTCTCACTGAATCTGACCTGCACATAAACCGCAAAGCTTTGATCATTTCTCCAGAAGCCAAAAGGCATGAGAAAGTCAGGAAAATTCCCTTCTCCCTTTAGAAATGCATAATACTTTCCTACTAAAATAATCATCAGAACCAAAGGCGTAAACAAAAAGCAGGCTCATCATCCCCAAAAAGGAAACAGACTTGGGTAGCTGCAGGCCAGGCCCCAGGTGAGCAGGCCATTCAAAGACCTTCCTGTGCAGGCCTGCAGCGAGCACCCGCACTTCTGAGGGCTGCCCCTCACCACCCCGAACCCTGCCAGGGGATCAGAGCCCGTGTCACTTAGATCAAGATCTGCTCCCAATTTGTAGGCATTTTTATATTCTTTGATGCCTTTGAAAGTTCTCAGCTTCTAGAAGTGTTCTGGTTTAAGGGTGATTCAGATCTTTAAAGGGCTCACATATACCCAGGAATTCTTCCGAAGTGTGTGGGGGGATACTAAACATAAATTATTTTCAAGTATTGACAACCGGGTGTGGTGGCACACACCTATACTCCTAACACTCGGGGAAACTGAGGCAGGAGGGTCACAGCAAGTTCAAGGCCAGCCTGGGCTACATAGTGAGTCCAAGGCCAGCCTGAACTACACAGAAAAACCCTGTCTGAAGAAAGACTTTCAAGTATAATAAAAATTCTGAACACTTAACAGTGAAATTGGAGTAGTGTAGTTATGTATTTGTTAATTTCCCTCTTGCAGTAGTATCTTTATACACTGAAGCCACAACATTTTGTCAGATCTCAGAGGTTATTATAAAACCCTGAAAATCTTCTAGGTCCAGAGCATTCTGTCTGTAAGGGCCTGGAGTGCAAAAGAGATGTTTTATGTACTCACAGCTACATGCAGTTAGGCACAGAATCGGATCAGTAGCATTTTTCCACTGTGGGACTAGATAGTCGTGAATATTTGCAAGAGTAAATATTAAACCCTGGACTTTCCCTGACTCCCAAGTCCTAGCAGCATTAAAAGGGCCATGAGGTAGAGGAGAGTCTAATAGGGCCTTCTATGAGTCCAGCTAGGTAAGACCTCCCTCTTCTGAATTCATTTACTGTAGAAAAGTTGATTACTTTGCATCCTATCTGAGCCCCATAAAAAGCACCAGTGTGTGGTCCTAATTCTTCTGCTTCTAATAAACCCATACTGAGTATGCTTTAGGTTTCAATGCTTACGAAGCACTTCTCACACATCATGACCAGAAATACTTCACTCATCTACTTGTCCATCCACAAATTCATTCCACAGCCTGTTATGACATCATTTGTCATGTGAGAAAAACAAAAGTGAGAGATCTGGCCCCAGGCCTCACAAAGATTACAGAGTAGTGATGGCAAATGTTTTAGCGCTTTCAATGATAAAAACAGCCTGCTGCGGCACGCGTGCCACAGGTTCGCCACCACTGTTACAGACAACTGTAATGAAGTAGGTGGACAAATACGCAAGTACTTACACCGAAGAAGGACCTTACAAGGGAAGAATACTACCCTCCAGGTTACTAAAAAGCTTAATGCCTCACTGCTGCCTGGGGTTTGTCCCAACAATACAAGGTTTATTTAACAAGTGAAAACCACTTTGAAATTCATGATATGATACATTAAAGGAAGAAAATATATGTGACCATTTTATGAGATGGCGAAAAAAGCATTTGACAGAAAATTGATACCCATGATGATTTTTTAAAAATCACAAAATTAGGAATAGAGGAGATTTTCTTGATCTGTTAAAGAACATCAATGAAAATCAGTAGTTGATGTCAAAATATTTTGCGATCTCCCCAGAAGTTGGGGGCAAGTCAAGGGCTGTCTGCTTTTGTTGTCACTCAAGGTCCTAGCCAGCGCAGAAAGATGGGAAAATAAAATAAAGCCAGAAAAATTGAGAAGAAAGAAATAAAACTGTCGCTGCCGACAACCTAATTTTATATGTAGAAAATCCTAAGGATTCCACCAAAACCTTTACTAGACTCGGTAAGTGAGTTTATCAATGTCACATACTACAAAGTCAGTATTTAAAAATTGTTTCTATACATGAGCAATAAATAATTGGAAAGCAAAATAAAAATACTACTTAAAACAACATCCAAAACCACAAAGTATTTTAGGGATTTTTTTTTTTTTCTTTTTGTATTGAGGATTGAACCCAGGGGCTTCACACTGAGCTACATTCCCAGCCCTTTCTTAATATTTTATTTTGAGGCAGTCTTGCTGAATCATTAAATTGCCCAGGCTGAACTTTTACTTGCGATCTTCCTGTCTCAGCTTTCCAAAGTGCTATGATTATAGGTATACATCACCACATCTGGCTGTGATACATTTTTTAAAAGATGTTAGGATATTTAAATTAAAACCGTAAAACACAGATGACAGAAATTAAAGATCTAAATAAGCAGAAAGGTATCCTGTGTTCAGGACTGGAAGAACTCAGTATTATAAAGGTATCAATTCTCCTTAAATTGATCTGTAAATTCTATCCATTCTAATAAAAAAAATCCTACCTGGCTCTTTTCTGGAACTAAAAAGGCTAATTTGAAAATGTACTTTGGAAATGCAAATGATGCAGAATTGCTAAAACAATAAATTAATAAAACCAGGTTAGAGGACTTGGTCCGTCTGACCTAAAAATATAGTATGACAAAAAAACAAAAAACAAAGCAAACAAACAATGACATAAATAGGTTGACCTTATAGAAAGACTAGAAACACCAGAAATAGATGTACACATATATGTTGATAATCAACCCTTAATCCCTACCTCATACCATATACAAAAATTCATTTTAGGTGGATTATAGATTATAGATCAAACAAAAGCCACAAACCATAAAGCTTTTAGAAGAAACCAGGGAAGTGTGTTCAAAATCCCAGGTTAGGCAAAGATTCTTTAAAGTAGGACAGAGAAAGCATTAAAAACTAAAGAACAAATTGATAAATTGGGCTGAAAATTAACATCTTTTGCTCATCAGAAGATATCATTAAGCAAGTGAAAAGACAAGCCATGCACTAAGAGAAAATTTTTGCAATACTTATATCCAACAAAGGATTTGTGCCCAGAACATGTAAGGAACTTCTACTATTTGGCAATAAAAAGTAAATAATCCAATAAAAATGAGGAAAACACTTAATAGAGTTAATAAACAGTTCACAAAGATATATAAATGATCAGTAAGAACATGATAGTGTTCCCAGCAACAGTAGTCATCAAGAAAATTGCCACCTGAAACCAAAATGAGATACTACTGCAAACCTTTGAAATAGTTAAGACTCAAAAGGCTGATAATAGTAAATGTTGGTGAAGACCTGGGTCAACCTGAATTCTCATAGGTTGTTGGTGGAATTATAAATTGATAGCATCAATTTTTAAAACTAGCATTTTCTTAAAATGTTAATTGCACATCTACACTATGACCCAACAGTGCTTAGGCATTTGCCAAAAAGAAATGAAAATATGTGTCTGAAAAACTATTGTACAGGAATGTTCATAGCAGCTTGACACATAATGGCACCAAACATTTAACAGCCCAGATGTTCCAAACAAGAGAATGGATCAATAAACTATGGTGTAGTCAAATGATGGAATACTACTGAGCACCAAAAAATGAAAGAAACATGAAAGGAAAGGAGGGAGAGAAGAAGGAAGGGAGGGAGAGAGGGAGGAAGCAAGGGAGGAAGGCAGGAAGGAAGGCAGACTATTGATATATGTAGCAAGGATGAGTCTCAGAAATATGCTAATGAAATAAAGCAGACACCAGCTGTATGATTCTATTTATGAAAAGCTTCGGAACCAACACATGTCATCTAAACTTGTAGTAAAAATCAAGGAGGTTGCACCAGTGTCTGCCAAGCAGTCACAGCAATGCCCAAGGGGGTGACTTTGTTTTTCAAAGCCAACCACAGAGACACTCCCTGCAATCCAGATGCAGCTATCCTATGTGACATGGCCAGGGTCGTGACATTTCACCACCTTTGCCCTCTTTTCTTAGTTTCCTGTCTGTGCTTGAGGACAGGAATCACACAGGAAGGTGGATGCCAGGAGCTGGGACTCATGGAGCCACCTGAGATCTGTCGGCCACAGCCAGGGCGGCTAGAAGTCTTAGAGGCTCTGCACCTCCTTTGCTTGAGGCATTATACACAGACCACCACACTTATCCTACTAGCAATGCTTTAGGATCAGAACTTTTTAAAATCAACACATAAGAATAATACATACTTTGGGGTACAACATGATTCGATTGATGTTTAACATCACATCATGGTCGTATCAAGGTAATTAGCATATGCATCACTCCATGCATTTATTCTTTCTTTGGGTGAGAGTACTGAAGAAGCTCCCACATCTAGTTTTGAATATAAACACAGTATTGTTAACTATGGTCACCCTACCATGCAACAGAGCTCCAGCCACTGTGACTTCGTGCCCCGACCCCTCCCCCATCCCCCACCTCCCCTCCCCATGCTCCGGTGATCCCTACTCGACTCTCTATTTCTAGACCGTCAACTCTTTTAGCTTCTGCACGTGCATGAGAGAAGATCAGAATTATTACTCCCATTTCGTAGATGAGGAAATTGAGTTACCTACTCACTACAATTAGAAAAGAGCAAATCTAGATTCAAACTCAGACTTAATTTATTTTATTCCAAAGTATATATTTTTTTTGTATTTTACCACCCTGGCAGCCATTTATGTGTGTGTCCGTGTGTGTGTGTGTATGTGTGTGTGTGTGTGTGTGTCTTTATTTCATCCTTTGGAGTGACTGTACAGTTAGAGAAACTGAGGCAAGAAGGGGCCTCCAGCTCCCTGAGGTCCCCCAGTGGAGCAATGGCAGAGCTGGCATCGGAACCCAGGACCTGCCTGGAGGCCCATGCATATTTTACCTCCTTTTTCCGCCTCTGAAGAGCCAAAGCACCACTAAATATAGATCTCCAAGCACTGGCATCCTGGCTCCAGAAGTCCCAGAGTTTCCCATCAGGGCTCTGTGGCTGCATTTTTAAAGGGAATCCAATTTGGTGCCCATAAAAGTTCTCATTATCCTGCTAAGGTTGGCAGTTGGGGACTCTGAAACAGCTGACTCTCCATAAACGATGCCTGGCAGGCGTCCACCTGAGCCTGGAAACAGAGAGAGTCATCTGCATGATGTCGGGTGATGTTTCACCATCTTCGTCTCCCACCTTGCAGTTGGATGGAGGTCCTCGAGGACTAAGTAGGTGCAGCCACCCCAGATGGAGCATCACGGGCTCACATCCACCTACCCGCCAGCTGTGACTCGTGTTCCCTGTAAGAGAGGACACACAACTCAAAGCAAGGCACTGCTCAGACTCTGGTTCTTCCCATTTGCTACACGGAAAGAACACCGGGGTCCTGAGCAGCATGCTGCTTTTCTCTTCCTGGATTTCCGGAAGCAGTTTTCTCAGCACTATCTAGTGAAAACTAACAAACACATCACAGAGTTGTCTCCCATCAGTGTTTCTCAACACTGTCCCTCTTGAGGGGTCAGCAAACTTTGGCCAAATCCAGGTATGGTGGTGCACACCTATAATCCCAGCACGCGGGGAGACTGAGGCAGGAGGATGCCAAGTGCAAGCCCTGCCTGGGCAACTTAGTGACTTACTGAGACCCTGTCTTTAAAAAGGGAGGGGGCTACAAAGGCCCGGGCTTCATCCCCAGCAACACAAACACAAATAAATCATAAAAGACTGTTAAAAAGAGAAACAAAGCATTAGGGACAGAGATTGTATGTGGCTGCAAAGCCTAAATCATTTTCTGGTCATTTAAAGAAAAAGTTTACTGTCCTTGTTCTAAATATTGATCACGTCCTACACAAAGAGTTTCTATGGTCAAATAATTGGGTTAAATGCAATGGACAGGGATGTGGGATTTGTTTCTAGATCCATGTCTAATAGAACCTTTACTAATGATACTTTTTGTATAACAAAGAGGGAGACAGGGTACGCAGTGTTTCCTGCTCTTAGTTGGTTTTTTTTTTGTGTGTGTGTGGGTACTGGGGGTTGACCTCGGGACCTCGTGTGCCAGCAGGCGCCCCCGTGCCGCTGAGCGATATCACCGGCCCTTTTTTCGTATGTGGGTACTGGGAGTCGAACTCAGGCCCTGGTGCTTGCTGGGCAGGCGCTTATGCTGCTGAGCAATCTCACCGGCCCCCTGCTCTTAGTTTTGCCTCAGAGCACTTGTCCTATGGCCCGGGCCTTGGGAACTGCCTGGCGTTAAGGTGCTATTCATTAGAGAAGTGTTCTGGGCAGGACCAGGAGCTCTGGCTGGACAAGGTCCTGCCACTGGCACTGACTGGTGGAGTAAGCCTGGTGGGTCCATTGGTACATTAGTCAGCTACAAAAATACCTGACATCTGCAAGTTAAAGGAGGAAAGGTTTATTTTGACTCATGGTTGGGGGGTTTCAGTCCATGCTTAGCTGGCTCTGAGGCAGAAATGGCATGGTGGAAGGGCATGGCAGAGGAAAGCTGCTCACTTCATGGAGGCCAGGAAGCAGAGACAGAGGAGCACCTAGGGACAAGAATGTGGCCTCAGTAACCACCTCCAACCAGGCCCCATCTCCAAACAGCATCAGCCATGAACTCTTCAGTGGAACAGTCTCCTGAGGAGTACAGCACCCCCATGATCCCATCGCCTTTGGAAAGCCCCCTCTTGAGCACAAAGATGTTGGGGGGACATTTTAGATCTAAACCATGACATCTGGCATCTGACCCTTCTGAGCTGGAGGGCACATGATTAAAAGTAAGGCCACTGGAGTTGGCTCACTGGGTTCAAAACCCTCTCCAGGGCCGGTGAGATGGCTCAGCGGCGTAAGCGCCTGCCTTGCAAGCGTGAGGGCCCGAGTTCGACTCCCGGAACCCACATACGAAAAAGGGGCCGGTGATATCGCTCAGCGGCACGTGCGCCTGCTGGCGCGCGAGGTCCTGAGGTCGACCCCCCGGTACCCACAAAAAAAAAAAAAAAAAACCCTCTCCACTTGCTACTTAGAGGACTATGGGGCATGCTGTTCACCAGTCTGTGCCTCAGTTTCCTGCCCTGAAAAATGGGGTTAATCACAGCAACTATCTCCTTGAGCCCCTGCAACAATGAAAAGAGATAATGCACATGAACCACATAGCGTGGGACAAGCACAAAAAGAGAAATCTCTGGACAAATGTTGACCACTGTTGTTATTCACTCTAAAGTGGGAATAACGATGCCTGCCTAATGGAATTATTTAGCATAATAATGTATGAGGAAGGGATTCATAAAGAGGAAATGGTGTATTTTCTTAGTAAAATATAACTGTCTTCAGTCTAAAGGGAAAATAGAAATTTTTATTTGTTTAAAAGAACTGAATTAATTTCCTAGAGCTGCTCTAACGAAGTCCTGCAGATTGGGTGGCTTGCAACAGAAAACCGCTCTAGTGTGGTCTGGAGGCCAGAAGCCCAAAGTCAAGTTATCAGCAAGGCCTTGACATGAGCAGCCTCTTCCAGCTTCTGGTGGCTCTGGGCTTGAGGCAACGTGATCCCATCTCTACCTCCCTCTTTCCCCGGCCTCCTTCCCATATGTCTGTCTTCTTCTGCCTGTAAGGACATTGTCATGTTGTATTAAAGGCCCACTATGCTCTAGGATGACCTCATCTTAAGCAATCACCTGCAGTGATCCTGTTTCCAAAAAAGGCCATCTTCTGAGGTCCTGGGCATTCAGACTTCAACATATCTTTTTAGGGGCACACAATTCAACTCGTAGCAGCCAAGTTTGCAACTTTAGCACGATTTAACTTGAGGCGGGATAATTTCTCATGATGGGGACGACCCCACACACTGTAGGATGTTGAGAAACATCCCTGACCTTGAATGATTCATGGATGCCAGTGGCATCCCTCCCCCAGTCAGAACAATCAAAACTGTCTTTAGCCATTGCCAGTAATCCCTCGAGGAGTAAAACTGCCTCAGTTAAGAGGCACTGAGTTTAAAAAAATGTACTTTCTAGGCCAACTCAAAACAAAACGATGTCCTCCAACAGGAGGACTGCAGAAGTGACTGGTATAGCGATTAAACCATTAAGTGTAGATATTCCTGTTATGGCATATTGTTAATAATAATGACTAAAAATTTTGCATTGCCTAGCAGATCTTTCTGAGATAAATATCCCTACCTGGAGGCCACTGTTATAATTGTGAGTTCACAAGTGATTC
Source organism: Erethizon dorsatum (assembly GCA_028451465.1). Lineage (NCBI taxonomy): Eukaryota > Metazoa > Chordata > Mammalia > Rodentia > Erethizontidae > Erethizon > Erethizon dorsatum. The sequence continues at coordinate 124,897,454 of CM051827.1, read as the reverse complement.
GTAGCTTAAAATGTAAATTGCTTGGAAATAAACCAAATTCGATGACATAATAATAAAAAGGGAAATTGATTCCTTCAGAAATACACATCTGTTCATTAAAGCTGTCTGCTAGTCCACTGCAGCTGTTCCCATTTAAAAACTAAAGATCTAAACATGATCCTTTATAGTGGAAAGTTGGTAGAGAATATATTCATAAAAGTCTGGTAATGGTTTGGCAATTAAGCGAGGTTTATTTTGTATGTGACTCTGGTAGAGCCCTCTGGATATGCAAATGAAAAATATATTGTGACTACATCTCCCTTAAGGCTGTTGGTCATACGAGGTCACCAGTTCAAATCTCACTGGAACAATACAGAGGGTGACAAGTTCCTGAACATTTAAATAGTGCGTCCTTTCTCTGTACTACAGAAAACTTGGAGGATTTTCAAGAGAAGTATCATTGCTACATTGGAAGTGGTCCAGCCTCCTGGTCACCTGTGTCACCTCTCTCTGGGTGACAGCTAGGAAGCCTGGGCTGAATCAGTGATAATGGCACAATCGCTCCCCACAGCTGTTCTGGCTTCCACACAAACCAATCCAACACTGAGCCTTGCACCAGCTCAGTGCTAAGACACCGGTGTCCAGCTGTGTTGTGTGATTTGAGGGGGTCCTAGTGAGACTGCTGCCCCTCAGTATGCATGCCCACTGATGCCAGTGCCCCCATGTTCAGCATAGTCCCCAAGTGTTGCCTTCTCCAAGTTCCTTGGAGACTCTAATTTGATTGTATCTTTTTTGTTTTTAGTACCTGTTTGTAGTACTTGCAGTTTATAATCATCTTGGGCAGTGGGTACACATGTACATAGTACGGCTTGCTTCTCTTTTTAATCCCCTTCCCCTTTCCTCCTGCCTGCCTCCCTCCTTCTCTAAACCCCTTTCCCATTTTCATTCTTGTCAGTATTATTAATCTTAGCTCGTGTTTATGACATATTATGTTTACATTCATTGAGGTTATTAGATTCCTTAACCTTGACCCTGCTTGCCTTTTAGAATGAACCAGGTCACATATAAGCATGAGAACCCAAAAGGAGAAAGTGGGGTAGTAACAGTGTGGAATCAAAGTTCATGTCTTGTTCCGCATCTGAGCTTCAGTCTCCTTGCTTGCAAAAGCAAAGTTCTCATCGTGGTCCACTGTGACAATCTATGTGATTTTCTTTCTCTGTATCCTCAGGAGTAGAAAAAACAGCAATGTCTTGCATGACACCCTAGCAGAGAGGCATTCAATGTGCGTTTATTGGCTGCTCTGAGGGTACAGTGCCAGGGAGGCGGACAGGGGCAAAGACAAACTTGTCTTCTTCCCAACCACTGCTTTGTCCCTCTGTGATTTTGCAAAACAATATTGTCTTTAGAAGGCAGCAGTGACCCCAGTACGACTCTTTACTCACAGATACATCCTGGAAAGCTGACTTGAGCTTTGAGCACCATTCCACAGAAATCAGCTGTTTACCTCGAAGCACGCGTTCATTTCTCATCTCCCAAGAGACTCCCAAGAGATGAAGTAAACAGTGCTTCAAGCTCTCTGGCCATTTTTCCAATGGCACAGTCACTCTCACAACTTATAACACAACTGCACCCTTGTCACCACTTTTGGGTCCTGGAAAAATGACTTTATTGATGACTCAGAAATAAGACTTTGAGACTTGGTAATTTGCAGAGGCAAGAGTGACTCGCGATGCATCCTCCCTGCTGGCCTTCCGGCTCAAGCCTGTCCCAGGCTGGTGGCTCCTGGAGTCCTTTGCTCAGACTCCCACTGTACAGCCAAACAAAAGAGAAGGCACTGTTCTAACTTCAAAACCGGAATTTTATTGTTTTGAGAACAACTCATTAAATTCACCACACATTTACCTGCTGAAGAATTCAGAGCATTAAGTTACAGCCAAGTGGACAAATACTAGCTTTGTTTTGGTTTGCTTTCTTTCCAACTATATTACAAGGGGTGATCAACATATACATATATTCAAACTGAAAACTTTTGTAGCAGTAAAAGATACATTTTGCCACTCATCCCCTTCAAAATACTCCCCCTTGTTTTGAACACACTTGTCCCATCATTCTTGTCACTTTCTGAAGCAGTTCTGGAAGTCCTCTTTCCTGAGTGTCTTTACCAGGTGTGATCAAAACTATGGTGAATGCTGCTGCTGAGTGCCATTCAATGGAAAGGCAGGCTCATAAAGACATTATGATGTGTGTCATCCACCTTATATACCAAATCTGGCACCAAATGACTTCTGGCTCTTCTCCAAAGTCAAAGTGATCAGGACAACTAAATGTTTTACATCAGCGTAGGAAATTGTGGTAGCTGTGACAGCACAACTAAAGACACAAAAAAGGACCTCTAGAACCTCCTGAGAAGATGGCAAGCATGATGGGATGTGTTTTTGAAGCTGAGGGAGTATTTAGAGGGGGGTTAATGGCAATGCGTCATTTACTGTAATAATTTTTAAAATTTAATTATTCACCATATTTGTTGATCCTACCTCATAGCAGTTGCTGTGCCAGGCAGATCCATTTCTGGTCCTGATCGCATCGGGTCACCCTCCTTCAGGCCACATTTCACACAGTGGCTCCTGTGGAGCTCTGGGCTTCCTGGACTTGAATAAATAGTGTACGCTTTCCTCAGCTCACCAGCCACTGCAGGAGGGGGGAGGTAGGTGTTTTAGAGCAAGATGGCTCTGCAGCATCGCCCCAGGAAAAGCCATAGACACAGACCTAGATGTAAAGAAGAACTCTTCGCTCTGGAATGCAAATAAAAAACTGTCCTAGTCTCTGCATTCCTTGCTGTGATGCGCAGGCACTAACCGCGAATTATCGCAACTTGCAAAAGTGTCTCGTGCAATAGGGAGCATGCTTTTAGGGACCAAGGATAAGGCTACCGCCTGAGCTGAGATAGAGCTGGAAAGTCATTGCAGGAATGGGATCATAGCTGGGAAATATCTGGCAGCAGACTAACGAGGACTAAATTGGAGAAAAGTGTGCTTGGGGTCTCCAAAACCATCCCAGACCCTGGGAGAGGCCAAGTGTTTGAAGCAAAACATTTCTTGGTGTCCAGGTTGCAGATGCTGGTGAAAATGTCCCATGAAGCACATGGCAAGAAAGTGATAAAGCTCCTCTGTGATTCTGTTCATCTCACCAGCATCAATAAGTTTTTATTGGCCTTCCAAAATGTTTAAGGTGCTGGGAAGCAAAATGAAACATCCAAGAGACACAGCTCCTGCCTTCCAAAGAGACCACATTCTAAAGAGAAAACCAAGAAACAGGAGAATTCCCTTTGGTAGGCAAAGCGGATGTACGGCTCATGAAAGATGCCGTTAGCATTTCACAATGGCAGCGGGCCTGAAATGCACACATAAATTAATGCTTTTGTAAACCAAGTAAGATTTTAAATGCACTAGAGGAGCCAACCATTTAAAGGAACCTGGCAGAAAATCCCTCTTAAAAAAAAAAAGAAAAAAGAAGAGTCAGTAATGTGAATAATCGCCATCTCATTTATTGATTTTATTAGCTTCGATTTTTCATTTTGGTTGATCTGAGAGGTCTGAAAATGCAAGAAAGAGGGATGTTTTTGCATTCTTACTTTGGGAAAAGCAATTTAAAAGTTTGTATCAGAGACTGTTAAATGTCTACAGTGTAGTTTATTGGGTCAACTCAGGCCACCTCTGAGATTCCTGATCGGGGCAGTGTTGTTGAAAATTGATAGATGTACCAGCAATCTGAGGTCAACAAAAAGAATTTGAATGTTACTAGAATCACCAACGATGATCATGGTGTTAGGTATGGGTGCTTGGACTTGGAGTCTTTGGAAATTGGTTATTGAGAGATGGTACATATGATCACTTACGGACAGGGCTTCTCAACCTCTGCTCAGTTGACATTTGGGACCAATGCTCTGGGGACTGTCCTGTGTATTGTACAATGTTCAGCAGCATCCCTGGCCTCTACTCACTGGATGCCAGTAACATGTACCAGTTATGAAAACTGAAAGTGTTCCATAGTTGTCACATGTCCCTTAGGGAAAGAAAGGAGCAAAATGTCCCAGTCGAGGACCAGTGCTCTGAAATAACATCCCTATTTCTCGTCAGCTCTCCTCTTCTCAGACAATTCTGTATCTCGTTTTCTCCAAGCAAGTCACACTTCTTCGGGTGAAGTCTCACCCTGCAGCTCACTGTTGATTGTGTCATTTGTTCATTCACAAAATGTGTGCTAAGTGTGTCTCATATGCCAGGCATTGGGTGCTCAGTAAGACGAGCAAGACTTTTCCCCAAGTTGATGGCCATCTAGGTCAGGTGGTCACATCAGGTGGTCAGTAGAGGAACAGATTAATCATTAATCATAAAGCACAATGTGAGAAACTGGGGGTGGAGTTAAAGACTAACACAGAAACAGCCTAGGGAGGCAGAGTGATCCAAGAAGACCTCCCTGAGGCGGAGACCTAAGCTACAAAGTCTGCAGGATGGACAGAGGCAGCGGGTAAAAACTGGAGGAGCTGCAGCTCCTACCAGAGAAGGACGTGGGGAAGAGAGAGTTAGAACAGAGGGCTGCAGAGCGGGTTCACCCACTGGGAATCAGGTACCTTATGTGATCAAAATAGGCAAGGAAAGTTTAAATTTTTTAAAAAATTATTACAGTAAAAGACACATCACCATTAATCCCCCTCAGAATACTCCTCACTTCAAACACATTTATCCCGCTTATTGCCACTTTCTGAAGCAGTTCTGAAGCCTCAGAAGTGTCTTTATGATGTGTGATCAAAAATGCAATGAATGCCACTGCCCAGTGCCTACCAATGGAAAGGCAAGATCACAAAAACATTAGTGTGTCCTCATCTGCCTTATTCACTGGATCTGATACCATGAGATTTCTGGCTCTTCCCCAAAAGACCATGAAAGGTAAACATTTGGAGTAGATTCAGGGCATCAAAGCAGCTATGACAATCCAACTAAAGATTCTTGTGAAAGGGGACTTACAGAACTCTTTCAGAAAGGGGCAAGAACAATGGGCTAAGTGTGTTTGAAGCCAGAGGGTGTATTTTGAGGGGATTAATGGTGATGTGTCTTTTACTGTAATAAATTTTTTAATGTAAACATTCATCATACTTTTTGGTCATACTTCCTATAGCCTTATTGCTTCTGGACTGCTCAGGGTTACCCAGAGGAACCGAACCAATAGAAGATCGATCAATCCATTGATCAATCGATAGATAGATAATAGGTAGATGATAAAAAGATAGAGAGATGATAGATAGATGATGGATATCAGCAGGATTCTCATTGCCTGCTGTCCGCTGTGACACACACACACACACACTCATATGCTCTTGAAGACTGAGAAGTCCCAGAATCTGCAGTTTATAATCTGAAGACCCTGGGAAGCTGGAGATACAAATTCCAGTCTGAGTTCAGAGGCCTGCAAACCAGGAGAGCTGATGGTATAGGTCCCATTTCAATGGTAGAAGACCAGTGTCAACTTAACGGTCAGGCAGAGAGAAAGAATTTGATCTCCGTCCACTTTTATCCTATCTAGGCCCTCAATAGATTGCACAAGGCCCACCCACCCTGCAGAGGGCAAACTGCTTTACTGAGTTCACCATTCAAGTGCTGAACTTAATCCCAAATACCCTCATAGACACACTTGGAAATAATGTTTAACCAGCGTCTGGGCACTCCATGGCCCAGGCAGTTGACACAGGAAATTCACAATCATGTCTTCATCGCCCAAGCAGGAGTTTGCCTTCTTCCTCCAGGAAAAGGCATGCATCTCATTGGTTCTTGGAGCTCTGAAAAACAGACCTGGGCTAGTGTGTTCCTTCTCATCTCACACTAGTGTGCCCCATGGAAAGACGGCTTCAGACTCCAAGAGGAATTAAGATTAGTTCAAGAGGAAAAGTATGCATCTTCACTAAGAAAGGTGCAGCATGCCAGGGGGTTGCTTATCTGGGTTGTTTCTTGAATGGATTTTGCACAGAAGTGGGAAAAAAACCCTTCCCATTTTACGAAACCGGCCAGGTCACATTGCAAACCGACATAAGCCAATTCAATCGTGCACACCTATTACATTCTTGTTGGTAGCTATTGACAGCCGCCCCCAGTTGGAGGGGACTGAGAATTAGCTACTTGCCTGCACCCTTGCAATCTGGTCATACTGAAAGCATATGTCAAACCCTAGGCCACGCGCAGACAGGTACAGTCATTAAGAGCAGTCTATACAACCTGGTGCATAAGCTCCTCAAAACCCCAGCTCTCCGGCCTTGTAGGTATTTGGACCATAGCTCTCCTGGATCTTTATCCCAGGCAGACACAACAGTGACAACATTCAAGATGCAGGGGACAAGAATCCTGCAGACCATTAGCAGGACACAGCACCAGGACTCAAGCACCATCCCTGTATGTCAAGGGGGTAACGTTTTTGAGCTTTTTGTATCCTATTTAGCAAGGTTGGGGAGCTGCAGGGATGTTTCTTAGCTAAACCATGCATGTTGAATAGCATTGTCCTCACTAGGGAGACCCCCACTTCTTATTTCCGTTGTGCCAAATAAAGAGCCCCATTTCCACCAGTGGAAACCCATTTAGAACCTTTTTTGAGCACATTAGCAAGCTCTCTGGTATCCAGAGGAAAAGGAAGATGAAGGAATCCTTATGGGAGGTGCCTGGGGAGGGTGGTCTTTCTGATTAAATGGTGGAGTCCACTCTCAGAGCATAGATCGCTGATCGGGACCGCTGGCTGCCCCTAAGGGTAGCTCACACCGGTTAACACATCCATAACCTGAGCTCACTGCACTGCAGGATTTTAAAATAAACTGCTCGTATCTAAACAGCCAGGCACAGGCTGCATCTGTCCTGGGAGTGGGTGTGCAAAAAGAGGGCTGATCCATTTAATGATCTAATTAACCACGAGCCATCACATACATTAAATCTGGATTGCCATTTTCAGAGAATTAAAGTCCAATCAACTCTACCTCAGCCGAGCTCTAGAGCACATCCGTCTTTCCGTGGTAGAGGTCAAGACAGACTTGCAGCTTGAATGGGAATCTTGTTGCAGCTCGACTTGGGAATCTTGTTGCAGCTCCAAATGAGCCACTTTCAGCCTTTTTCCAGAAAAAGAAGCCCTCATTTCGATGACCTCTACTAAAGGGTGGTTGTACTTTAGTGTCTGTGAGCTGAGAAAATAGCTAACAATGAAAAAGTTGCCATGAAGCCAGTAGAATTTTCTGTGTTAATTTTACTAGTCGCAGTAGCACCGCACACACTTGGAAGAGGGAGCAGGTTAGAGTCAAAAGTAAGCAGAGTGCTGGGGGTGTCGCTCAGTGGTAGAGCACATGCTTAGCATACATAAGGCCCTGGGTTCCATTTCCAGAAATTTTTTTTTAAAGCACACATAGATAAGGGGATCACAGAGAAACAGTCACAGAGAAAGACATTGGCGTGTTAGAGACCTACGCATCGTCTCTCCCTAGGTCAGTCCAACACAGGCAGCCCTTGTGCTAGATTAGACAGCTTTCTGCAGTGAAGACCTAAGGAAAATAGGTGGCTCGTGTGTGAGGCCATGTTGCACGCAAATTGTGCCTCTTAAACTATTGCCCTCTCACATGCACCCCAAGGCCTAAGGTCGCCTATGAAATGAAACATGGAGGTGAACGAGGATATGAAAAACAGCACAGACAGTCCGGGGTTCATGTGGAAGCAAGGTCTCCTCGCTAATACTCCATGTCTAGGTTGTGACTTTAGGACATGGGTTACCATGCACAGAGGGTTGATACAAATGACAGGAGTGAATACCGTGAGAACAGAGAGCGGTTCTCATGCCTTGTGGAAATTTCACCATTTTGGGCATCATCAAAAGTGCACATTTAGCACCTGCATGTCCATTTCCCTGTACAGGACTTATGCCCAGGAGCTGTAATCAGAAATTAAATCTGAAGAAGTTTGAGGTGGGTCTCTCTGTACCACATCTTGCTACATAAATCTGGGTAAATCGCAGGGCGACTCTGAGCCATGTCTTACGTTAAACATGTTCCCGCTGGCTTAAACAACTGGTGTTGCATGCATGACTGTCCCATTGGGTGGCTTGTACCACCATGCTGCCCAGTGGGACAGTCGTGCATGTACCATTGCTGGTTCAGAACCACCCCGCCGCAAGATATATGAATTAAGGCCCTATTTCGAATGTGTTAAATGAGCTAACCCAGACAAAACCCATAGTAGGTGTTCAATAAATAAAAAGAGGTGAGTCTATGAGCCACCTGATTCCAGTTGCAAACTAATTGCAGCAAGGGGCAGCAACCAAGCAAAGATCTTTGGGCTATATTAGATCGTTTCTTACCATGTGCATTTCACATGCGGAGCACACACCTCCATGGTGTTGAACTGTTTGCTGATTCTGAGCCCCCGAGGAGATTTGTTTAGTATCAGAGTCTTTCCTATCAACCAGCCATTTATGTAATGTTTTATGTTGGGAAAGAAATATCTTCTTGTGTGTCCCTTGAGGAAGAGGAGCAACTTGGCCAATCTCTCTTCCTTGTGATTTCTAAGTGAAAGTAGAGTCTTCTACTGAGATTTAACTGGATGACATTCTATAGTCAGTATAATACAGACATTCCGAAGTAGCTAGGGGCAAGAATCAACTAGGTCTTTCCTAGTACTTGTATTCTTGTCTATCATTTGACCATCTTTGAAGCATTTGTGGACAAATGTAAAGATGCTTTGTAGGAACAGGAAGAGCCCCATCCAAGGGGTCACCATAGCCGTGGAAAGACCAAGCCTTGTGAAAGCAATCAGTCACTGTCCACTCTCCATGGCAACACTGACAGGGCAGAAGTTAAGAAAGAGCAATTTAGGGGCCGGTGAGATAGCTCAGCGGCATAAGCGCCTGTCTGGCAAGCGCAACGTCCTGAGATCGATTCCCGGAACCCACATACAACAAGAAAGAGCAATTCCACCAAGCAGAGAAACCAGCCTCTACCCCCCGTTTCACTTTCTCAATAATCCCGATTCCTCCCATCCCAGTTTTCACACACTCCAGAACACAGGCGGAGGTCAGAGTTGTCCACTGTGCTGACACACTGTTGCGTTTGCAGTCAGTCACTGGCCGGGCTGCCCTACCAGGGAGCTGGGCTGAGGTTCTCAAAGCCTGATGTCTGCATAGGGCAGGCAAGTAACTCCACTGCCATAGATCAGGCCCTGCCCTGTGGCGATGACTTACCTGCTCGGGTTAAGGCTGTGGTCCTCAGCCTCGGCCCTAGTGACATTTCCAACTGGATCATTCTTTCCAGGCCAGCAGTGTCTCCTGTCCCAGAAGGGACAAGTAAGAATGCTCCAGACACTTTCAAATGTCCCCTGGGGTGCAAATCCCCCCTGTTGAAGACAATTGGCTTAAAAGAGGCTCCTAAGACGCCAATGTTTTAGGAGAGGGGATTTAAAAAATTCATTTCTTCATGTATTTATTCATTCATGCAATGAATATTCAAAAGCCTCTGTGATGTGTTAAGCACTGTTCTAACCACTGGGGACTCAGCAAAGGGCAAGGTCCCTGCTTTAGTGCAGCTGTTGTTACCAGAGGGACACTGGTGCAGTTTCTCAACAAGCCAATGGGCAAGACAAGTAATTTCTCTCATCAAGAGCTGACAAATTTCATAGCACATAATTATCAGGGATGAAATTAAACTTCAGTTACTTAATTCTTACTATCAAGGTTAATTTAACACCATCTGCAATAAGAGGTTTATTCTTTGAAAGAAGAGTAAATAAACCAAAGCCAGAAAAGGACACAGGCATACTTTAGAATGTGACAAATAAATAAATTTAATTTTTTTCCCGGCCATAAATACAAAATCTGCTATGTGTAAATAAAAGTAAATTAAATGAGAGCAAGTTTTAGTTTAGATTAATCATGTGTTGACCACCTACTACGGACTAAGCACTGATCTAGCCAGGAGATGAAGCAGAGAATGAAACAGGAAAAAAGCCCTGCTCATCTGGGGCTTGTAGTCTAGTAGGAAAGATGGAAAATAAGATATGTAAGTAAGATGTATAGTATGATCTGCAATGTAAATGTCTGAGAAAAAAACACTACCACTTTGGGAAGGGAGACTCATAAGAGACGGGTAAGGACTAAAATGCTGTAAGAAACCCTGGGAGCCTGTGGTGAGAGGTGCCCCTTAAGGACTGAAATAGGTGGAGGGTGAGCCCTGCAGATTCCCAGGGAAGGAGCATTTCAGGCAGAGGGAGCCGCAAGCACAAAGGTCCTGTGAAAGGACCATATTTCATGCTGCTGGACTTGGCAAACACCAGGCAGGGTAGTCAGAGGTCAGTTTGGAGAGTGATGTCTTAGTCTGTTTGTGCCACTATCACAGAATACCAGAGACTAGGCAATTTATAATGCACAGAAATGTATTGGCTCACACTTCTGGAGTCCAGGATCAAGGCATTAACATCTATCAAGGGGTGTCATGGTGCACCATTCCAAGGCAGAAGGCAGAAGGACAAAGAAGCCAAAGGAGATTGAATTTACTCTTTTATAACACTGTGATCCCATTCACGAGGGTAGAGCCCAAAGCTCTCAGCTCCTAACACTGCCATAATGGCAATGGAGTTTCAACAGGAGTTTTGAAAAGGTCAACACTCAAGACATGGGAGGTGACAAAAGCCAGGTCATTGTCACAGTGCTGGCTTTGGCTCTGAGCAAGGGGAGTTTTTAGAGGTCCTAAGAAGGGGGCAGACCTGACTTGGGTGCTCACAGGGCCATGCTGGCTGAGCAGTGATTATTGATGGGAGCAGGAGACATAAGCAGGAGCCCAGTAAGGGGACGACTGCCCCACCCAAGAACAAGGTGGGTACCTTGGACTCCAGGGAGGCTGGCGGTGGTGAGCAGTGTCTGGGCCACTCTCCCTCAGCTCTCTCTCTACCCTCCCCTGCTCCTCAGTCATGTTTGATGGACCCATCTCAGAATCTAACTCAAAGGTTGGAGCACCCAGGCTCCCTTTGTTTTTGCTAATGGCACGCACTCCTGGGTGCCCTCATCCCATCTTTATCTCTTCAGCCAGACTCTCCCCAGGGTCAACCTCTGGGATGTCTCACTTTGCTTTACTCAAGGCGACCTATTCCTGGGTCCTTCCATTTCCACCCTGTTCCCTCATCTCTGACTGCAGATACTTCTTCTCATAGCCATTTGCTTCTTTCCTCTCGCCCACCCTCTTATCTGATCCATATGTGACTCCTATTGGCAACACCTTTAAAATGTAACCAAGAAATTGATTAGAAAGGAGAAGTTCCAGGAAACCCACCCTCTCCATTAATGGCAGGTATAGACTGCTCTTTATTAACTTTGTATAACTGGTCATGGACAGAAACGGACACAAGAGGTGCCTGCAGAGCCCTGGCTGCTAAGGAGGATTTGTGTATTTGTCATTCTCTTTGTGTGGGGACCAGGATGTTCCTGGGGGTTCTTATTCCTCTTTCACATCCCTCCCAACTTCATCCTGGATAGTGATTTGTAGATATGGGCTGACTATTCTAAATACTGTTCTTTGCACTTCTACTGAATACTTACTCAGTAGCTATGGACTGTGGCTTCCAAGAGAATGGTGTGTCCTTAAGAGCTACCCCTGAGACCAGAAGCAGCAGGTTCTGCTGTGATTTCATGTGTCCCCTCCAAAATTCAGGTGTTGCCAAAAAGGAGAGGCCTCTAAGAGGTGATTGGGCCACGTAAAGGACCCTCCTTCCTGTGTGAGACTCAGGTCCTCATAAAAGGCACTCCAGGAAGTTCTCAGTACACTTACCTCCCACCTTCTGCCGTATGTGGACACAGTGTTCCTCGTCTCTGAAGGGTCATTCTCAGAGCTCCACCTTGGAAGCAGATTCTGGACCCTCAGCAGGCAACTGAACCTGCTGCCACCTTGACCTTGGACTCCCCAGCCTCCCAAACTGTGCAAATATCAATTTCTCTTCCTTACATATTACCCAGTCTGTGGTAGTCTGTGATAACAGCACAATTGGACTAGACAGTTCCTTCAAGTTCACAAAGGGCATGGTGAGTATAGCCAAGGTGCGCATGCAGAAGGACACCCCTGATTTTCCTTCGTTAAATACAGCGCAAACTTCTGTCTGTGAAACCAAAGTCCTCAGAGACAGGTCTCCGAAAAGATGACAAAATCATAAAAAGGAAAAATATGTTTTGTCAAAAGTTTTGGAGGGAAGATACAAGAGTAGATGGAGGACATGTGCCGTATGTAGCATATCCAGTAATAACCAGCATCTTTCACAGATCCTTGTGGTGGCTCAGTGATAAGGAGCAAAGAGTGATACCCCCCCCTTGACCCTTCATCTCTCCTGCAGCTGGACTCCAACCAGATGTGCTCGGTCAGCCTTCAGGTGTGCAGTGAAAGGCAACTTCACACCATCTCCTGCACAGAGTTCTAGATTCACAGCATCCAACGAGACAGGTATGCGTCCTCTGCCTTTAGGGAGGGTCCATCCAGCTGCAGCATTTGGGGACACAAAATTCTTCATGATGGAGGCTGCTCTGTGCATCGTGGAAAGTTGCGCAGCATCCCTGGTCACTACCCACTCGATGCTAGCAGCATGGACCAGTTATGACTAAAATGAGGTTCTCAAACATTGCCAAATACCGTCTGTGGGCCAGGGTGCCCTGGTTGAGAATTACTGGTCTACCTGAATCAGAGTGTTCTTGGGATTTCTGTAGTGATTCTAATAGAGGCAGATGTAACTGATTCTGTTCGTAGGACAAGTGCACAGGTTTCCTAGTTGGGGTTCTTCTGGTAAAGGGGAGGGAATTGCTTGCCCAGCTTTCTTTCTGCTCTGGGGATATCTTTTCATGTGTGCAGTAGTGAACACATGTACAGTCAAGTGCAGGGAGAAAAGAGCAAACGGCTTACTATTTTCTTCCAACTCATTTGTGCAAACTCAGATACTGATCCGTGTTGAAGGTCCTAACACACCTTCTCAGACCTATTTTCTAGCAGGCTTTCATCATTGTCAAACCAAATGACCAAATTCACACTTGGGTCACAGCACTTGTGAAAGCCCCAAGTAGGAACTTCCCCAAACTTTTCCCCAAGGAATCCTTCTGTGCGTTACTGCTTACTGTATGTTTCACAAATCCGAGAACCGTCCAGTGACGTCTGTAAAGCCCCAAGTAGGTGTTCACCGCATGGTGAATGTTGCTGCGTGATTATCAACATAATAATTGTTCAGATATAGCAAGAATGGTGTGGATAAATAGTGATATGCAGGGCATGAACACATATAGGCATCATTCAGTGCTATTGGGGCTGCGGAAATCAACTGGCCTTCGTGTATCTGAGAAACACAGACTTGGTAGAATAATCATTCATAGGAAAATGCAGGCTTGCAAAGCAGTTGCCACAGTTGCTTGTCCCAGGAAACACATTTGCAGGAGAGACACATGGCACCCTCCCCAGTCTCTGGTGACTGATATCCGTGCTCCCTGCGTTTTGGCATTGACACATTTTTTTTCTGCAAAGTCCCCTAGGACTCCACTGCTATGGTTCAGCACCTGGAGTGGGGGGAATTACTGCTCACAAAAGTCATGGAAACTTGTACCTGAAAACTCCCTGGATGGGGGAAAGATTTTTTTAAAAAATTAAAAAGCAGTTGGGAAGCCCTTTAAACTAATTTGAGTGGTATTGGGAGAATTAGTGCTTTGCTGTAAGGATTTGATGATCAAAGGCAGGAAGCCCTGACTGGCATTTATCTTACACTGAGCAGCTGCTTTGGCTTTTTGATGTCCTCCTGCCACCAGATGGGCAGAATGGTAGGAAAGCTGTTTTCTTACAGTGAGGACCTCCCCACATGCAGACCACTGCACAAGGGGGAGTCTGGTGGGCGCATCAATACAAGGATGCTGAGTGCTGGTTTGCTTAGGATGCTCAAAAGCTGCAAGAGCCCACAGAGATGTGACAAATGGCACACACTCTTACATCCAGGGCAGTGACTGTGGCTGGGGACACTGGGACCCTCTCGCTATCACTGCCATTCTGATAGACAGATTGATTTCCAATATTCTCCTGGCTAGACTATGTCAAGATTCCCAAGGGAGCCTGGGATAGGGTAGGAGCCGTAACCTACCCAGTGACTTAATGGAGCAACAGCAGAGGTTGTTGAAATGCAAACCGTTATATAATAATGGGTGCTGCTATTTGGTGATATTTTTATTATTTCTATAATCTGGAGCCTAATAGGCATTATTGTATAGAATCCTCATAGCCTTTCCTGGGAAATGGGAAAAGTAGTTTATATTTGACCCCAGAGGCTAAATCGGCCACCTAAGATCTCAACACTCTGCACTGATACTGTCGCGTTTCCCTCCACTAAAGAAAAGAGACAGATCCCACTGTTTATGGGCACTTACTGCTGGCAGGCCTGGCGGCCGGCGCTTTACATGTATTATCTTGTGGAACGCTCACGGGTGCTCTATGAAGTAGGCCAGAGGGCTTCTGCTTTATAGATTTGTGGACAGTGGCAGATAAATTTAACTAATATGCTCAAGGTCGTCTGCTAGTTAGGGACAGAACAGAAATGTGGCCCAGATCTGTGGACTCAGCAACCTCTCGTTGGTCCGGTCTGCAGGCCCTTTGGCAAATGGTCCAGTCTTAGGCCGTGAGGTCTTGGAAGGCAAAGCCTGTTTACCTCACCTCTGTCTCCCATGGTGAGCCCAAGGCCTGGTAAGGAGCAGGCCCCACTGAGGGCTGAAGGGTGGAGGAAGAGAGGGAAAAGGGCAGCCAGGAAAGGAAGAGAGATGGGAACTCAAAAAGAGTGATGGAGGGGCGTTGTATGCCACTTTCTCATCACTAGAACAAAATCCCAGACACCCACAATTTAAGACAAAAGAGAGGTTTACCTGGCTCATAGTTTCCAGTTGATTCAGTGCAAAGTCAACTGGCTCCAAGGCAGAAACAGCACGGCGGAAGGGCCTGGGGGAAGACAACTGCTCATCCCATGGCAGCCAGGAAGCGGAGAGAGAAGGGAGGAGCTAGGAACAAGAACACACCCTTCCACGTCACACCACCCGTGATCCACTTCCCACATGGCCCCACCTCCTAACACCACATTCAGCTACTAACTCATCAGTGGACAAATCCACGGCCAAGTACAGCACCCCCTGATCCAGTCACCTTCCAAACACATGAGACTCCGGGGAACATTTTATATCTAAACCATAACAAGAGAGAAAATGAAGGACAAAGAAAGGGTGGGGGGAGAAAAGGGGCAGGAAGTTGTTCTGTTCAATATTTCTACTTAGCTTCTCAAATGAAACAAGAAGGAAGTCCGTGTTGCTGTTGTGAATGTTGTTATTTTGAGTGCCCGAGCTGCACCATGGAGTTTTCTCCTACCGCCATTTCTTTTTAACTGCTTGAAATAGCCAGGGTCCTGGCAGGAAATAAGATGACACAGTGAAATGAGATCATGGGGGACAGTTTCATTTAGGGTCTACTTAGAAAGGTGTACATGGGTTGTAAGGTGACCAGTAGGAGCTGGCGAGGCACTCTGGACCCAGTGGGGGCTCGGGCCACCCTGGGACTGAAAGAGGGGTGGGGAGTGGCTACTCAAATCGGAGAGGGAGCTGTGGCTACAGCTGCTGTCCTGTTGTTGCAAAAGGCAGCCAGAGGACAAATTTACCCCAATGCCTCCCCTGCCATCTTCCAGTCCTCTCCCAGTGACCCCTAATGGCAAAGCCCAATCAGAAGCTGGAAGGCAAGAACATCATCCTTGAGCCATCCCTGCCCAGGATGGATGGATTTCAATGGGTCACAAGAACATGTACCTGCGATGCTCATGACATTAACAGACTGTGAACAGCAGGGGGCGCCAGACAGAAGTAGGCACTGACCAATCTGAAGTATGCCAGCCAGAGAATTCCAAAATTAATGAACTTTTGTAGGACTTAAGTCTTACACTGTATGCGGGTCCTAGGCAAAGACATCTACATGTCTCCAGGGGATTTGACACGAATGTACATGCAGTTTCTCTGTCTCAGTCACACCAGCCTTAATGCACATAGGGCAGGCCAAGTCCTTGCCAGCCATAGTCCATGACCATGTGGCTACACATATGGGTTCCGGAAAAGGATGGTGAGATGCCCTTTACCCAGGGCCAATGTCTAACACCTTTTCTAACTTGTGAAAATCCCAGCGTTGGCAAGGCCTTGCCATGGACTCATTCCCCTAACACGTGAGAATTTTCCAAACTATTTTGACAGATGAAATTGCAGATAATTAGCTTGGCTCGGCCAACTTGAAATTACTGGGGATGATTTCTGAGGCTGTGTACTTGGGTTTCTGACAGATAATCTAAAATTGAGAAACAGGCTGTACTATCCTCATCTTACCCCTCCAACACATCGTTACAAGTGTAGGAGCAAACTCTGCATTGGTCATCAAGATCTGTGATAAATGCAGGGGAATATGCCACTCAATTAAAGCCCTGAAGCTTAGGTCTGTTTATAGCAGGAAGATTGAAAAAGTACTGTCACCTAAATGCCTTTTCACTAACATCAGCCATCTTTTTAGACAGATTCCATTTTCTCTGCACTCTGAGTTCTTTTTTTTACTGAGAACGAGATTGGCATCTGAAAAATAAAGTAAGAGCTAAAGAAAGTTTGTGTCTCACTCTCTATTCTTGCATGTGCCTCTTCGGTGATTTCTGTGAAGTTAGATTTTTAAAGGCTTATCTCTCCCCTTTTTGTAGAGCCAATAGTCAACGTACCTGTGTAAGACAAAAGTCAACTGATGACAGTAAGGGGCCCACTCCACCTGTCCCAGTAACTGTAGCCTTTATCATGGGATCTTAGCATTCCTCCCATAAATGTATTTTTCCCTCCTCATGCATCTCAGTCTGCTCAGGCTGCCATAACAGAATGAGTGACTTGCTGGGTGGCTTAGAAAACAGGCATTTATTTCTCACACTTCTAGAGACTGGAATTCCAAGGTCGGAGTGGTGGCATGGACAGGTTCCGGTGAGGGCCTCTTGCTGGCTCGCTGATAGCTACCTCCTCACTGTGTCTTCTCACAGTCAACAGACGCAGAGAGCATGGGTCTCCTCCTCTTCTTAAAAGCACACGAATGCCATCATGAGGTCTTCCCCACCGTGATCTCTAATAAACCTATTACTCCCTGCCCCTTGGGACCCCTTTTACAAATACCATCAGACCTAGTGTTAGGGCTCAACATAGGAATTTGGGGGACATAAACATTCAGTCCACAACACTACACGACTCACTTTGACCAATAGAAAAGGGCAATGCTGAAGGGTGCCATTTCTGAGAGCAGGCGTCAAGGAGCCTGGCGTGATGTATTCCTTTGCTTCTGCACTGCAGAAGGAGGGTAGGAGACCTGCGGGGCCACTGCCCTCACTAAGATGGCCCAGTCCTCTGCAGCCTGAGACATAGCTCTCAGTTGGCCCAATGAACCTCACCAAATCCACCAAGCCCAGCCTGCACCTGGCCCCTAGCTTACCTATAAATAAGTTATTACATAGCCTGAGCTACGTAGTAAGTGATTGCCGTCTATTTTGCCACATTTGTGGGTAGTGAATGACACAGCATGGCTACTGGATGGTCATTTTGCTCATTTATACTTTTTTCCTGGAAAGGAAGTTCAATATAGTGTTTAAAACATGTGAGGTAGTTCTGGTCTTCTTGAATTTGAATCCTGGCTCTGCCACTTACTTTATGTATGATTTCTTCATCTAATAACAGTATTACATGGGGCAATCATGAGTAACAAATGGGTGAATGCATAGGAAGCTTTCAAAGCAGCTGCTTGTATAAAGCAAGGACTGTAGAGGTATTTCTATGTCTTTTAGAGGATTGAAAACCCAGCCAGAGCAGCCAGAAGCAGGTCAGTGGAGGCCCAGGGAGCATTGGCATCTACTGAATGAAGGGCTTTGAGCTTAGCATGGGTTGAGCTCATTTCTCCCAAAATAGGAAATGTAATCAGGGCTGCTTTAGAGTTCTCCGAGATAACTATTTCTTATCTTCTCACAGACAGGTGTTTGAGTGTTGAAGGATTATCCCCTGTCCCCAAGCAGAGGTGTTGGGACGGTGGTGATCCCAATGCGGGCTGACTCTAGACAGCATGGGCAACCCCTCTGAAGGACAAGGACTGTCGTGTCACCTCCTCCTCTTTCTTCCATGCTATTGGGCTTCTTCTGCTTTAGCTTCCAGATTCCATGGAGAGCTCATCTCCCCAGAAGTCTTGGGGCTGTCAAAACCACCACCAATGCCCTGAATATCCCTGTGTCCCAACCCATGCGGGGCAATTGTCATCCCATACAAGGATTTTTGTACAACAGCTAATTTGTTAATAAGTGACTCCTCCCAATGTAATCAATTTACTGCTTACAAATATGTCTCTTGAATAGTGTTTTATCAAGGAAAACATAACAGTGGGAAATCTAAACCCTTTCATGGTCCTTGGAAAATATAACTAAGGGCAAAAAGGAATTTGGAACTGTCTCAGCCACTAGCAAGTGGCCACCTATTAGGACCAATCCCCAGCATTGAGGTGGGCTCCTGAGTCACCCACATCCCATGGGACACATTGGGGTCGGTCATAGGACCATCTTGAAGCTCTGTCCTGGGTGACAGCTGGAGACATTCATCCTGCTAAGGGGTGGTCACCGAGTGCACCTCCTTTTCTCACCTCTGAATCTCTGCACATGCTGCTTTGCTCTGCAATCAGAAATACTTCCGGGTCAGCACCATTGCTCTCAGAGAGCAGCCTGAAGCTCTCTTGCTCCTTCGGCTTCTCCATAGCCCTTTATAGTTAACTTCTCCTGTCCTTAACTGGTCTGTGAGCTGTCGGAAGGCAGTAACCATGTCATAATCATTTTATCTTCTCCCATGTGGCTTAGCCGAGTGCCTTTTGTGTACCAAGCTCTCAGTAAATAGTAGGTGAAAGGAAAAAGAAGAAGGAAGAGGAGGAGAAGGAGGAAGAGAAGGAAGGGGAAGGAAGAGAGATTTCACAAGAATTTCATCTAAGGAGTGACACCCACCCAACCCAGGCCTGTAGGGAGCTCTGGTGACCACTAGACTCACTGAAGCACTTCTGCTGTCCTCCTAAGTCAAGGAGGGAAGTGGATGGGAGGCGAGGGGAGGAGAAGGGAGAGAAGAACAGTGGAGTTTGGGGGCTCCTCCTCTCACACGTCTTTCTTTGCAGCCAGCTCAAGGCAGTGTTGGTCCTGACAGAATCACAAAGGAGGAAACATCCCCACCTTGAAGAGCAGTGTGAACTCAACGTGGCTAAGCAGAGCCCCATGGTCAGTGAATTTAAAGCTTGTCAAGCCAGGCTTTGAGTGTGGTGCTGCTTGCATTCAACGTTCTCCTATATCACAGTCACAGGGCTAGACAGATTTGAAAATCACCTTGTCCAGTCCATCTATCTCACTCTGCCTTCCTCGGGAGCTGCTTCCTGACACCGTGCACCCATTCTGCACATGTGTAGCCTAGGGCCACAGCGCCTGAGACAGGGCTGGGACCGGAACCCTGCTGTCCAGCTCCTAGCCAGCATCTTTCCTCCACCCCACAGAGCTGAGATGATGTGGCAGCTACAGTGACTGTCTCAAAGTGACACCATTGACTGCAACAGGTGCACTAATTACTTTGTGCAGAGTAATAAACCCTGGGATAAGTATGTAATGCAGAAGCTTTATTCGGCCCATTAATCCTCAATAAACATTGTTGCCTAGCTGTGCTCTCCAGACCAGGCCCTGCCTGTGCTGCCCTTCTCCTTGGAGTCTAAGCAACAGCTTTACTTGCATGAGAACAAGGCCCTGCCAGATGCGACGAAATCACAAGAATTAGTATTGGAAACTGGTTAAAAATAAAAGCTTTTTTTCCCTCTGCTATTCCTATCTGCCCGTGTGTGCATGCGTGCAAATTTGGAATGTGATGAGCACAGCATTAACACTATGAACAGTCATATGACAAGTGTATACTGGACGTCGACTAAGGGAAAGGCACTTGGCGAGGGTCTGGGTTCTTCTCAAAGCAGTGAAGCTTAGACACTGCAGGTGTGGTCCAAACATGTGGGTCAGGAGACAATGCACAGGGACTTCCCAAGAAGAAGCTGTTTAAGTCTTAAGAAAACGTTTAAGTCTCAAGGGAATGGGGGGAAGAGAAACCAAATCAGGCTATAGCAGTGAAGACATTTGGGCGAGAACTGGAAACTGGAAAGTTTTCAAATAAGGAAAGTAGAGAAAAATTCCAGTTAGAGAGGCTGGCATAAGTCCAGAAGACATGAAAAATGGGTTTTACCAATGCTTGAAATAAGTAGATAATAATTTTTGTTATGGTTTAGATCTAAAATGGGGCCGGTGAGATGGCTCAGCGGCGTAAGCGCCTGCCTGGCAAGCGCGAGGGCCCTAGTTCGACTTCCAGAACCCACATACGAAAAAAGGGCCGGTGATGTCGTTCAGTGGCACGGGCACCTGCTGGAGCGCGAGGTCCTGAGGTCAACCCCCGGTACCCACAAAAAAAAAAAGAAAAAAAGATTTAAAATGTTTTCCAGAAGTCTAATGTGTTCAGAGGTGGGGCTTTTGGAAGGTGATCGGATCATGGGAGTGCTATTAATGGATTAATCCATTGGTGAGTTTATAGCTGAAGTCACCATGGAGTGAGCAGCTTTCTTCTACCATGTCCTTCCACCATGTTGTTTCTGCCTTGGAACCTCCTAACCTTGCAGGGACTAAACCCTCCAAAGGCATGAGCCAAAATAAACAATGCCTCTTTAAGTTGCAAGTGTTAGGTATTTTGTCCTAGTGATGAGAAAGTGACTGATACATTTTTCTTATACAAGTTGTTCTGAAAAAGCATGAAGAAGGGGAAATGACCAGTTTTAAGAAGGTTCCAGTGGAGAACACATCATTACAGGTCAGTCTCACTTATTGAACACAGATGGAAAATTTCTAAATAAAGAGCAGCAAAGTGAATCCAGCAGGGTGTTAGAGCAAATACTCTCCAATGAGCTTTACCTCAGAATGCAAGGACAGTGTGAAGTTTTAAAATCCACTAATGTAACTCAGCACATTAACTGATCAAAAGAAATATAGCAATATGATTGATTCAGTAGATCTAGAATAAGTGATCAATAAGCTTCAATAATTAAAAAAAAAAAATAGAAAGCCTCTTCCCAAACTGGAAACAGGTTAAAAAATAGCTACCAAGACCTGAAAATAAACATCACCTTTGATGGTGAAATATGTTGGCATCACTATTAAAGTTCAAAATAAGGCATAGATGCAGCTATCACATCTGTTGAGCATTATATTTGAACTCTTTGCCAATACAGTAAGCAAGAAAAAAGCAGGCTTAAAAACTGGAAAGGCAAACACACTTTTAGTATTTGCAAAAGTTATGACTGTCTCCCAAAGACAGCTACCAATAAAATTTTAGAACTAGAAAGAGAATTCAGGAAGAATGTTAGATACAAGATTCACACTAAAAATTCCATAGCTTTCTATAAACCAGGAAATATAATAGAAAAAATGTTTAAGTCTCAAGCTAGAGAAGGAGTTCTTCATAAAGTCTCCTTTCTACCCCCCAAAAAATTAACAAATGAAACTAACACATTTGGTTCAATACAAGACTTTTATGAACGAAGTTAAAAAACACACCACAAACTGGGATTAGATACTGACAATGTAAAATTGAAATAATATCTAGATTATATAAGAAATTCAACACATTAATAAGAAATGGTCAAACAATAACAAAAGAGCCAAAGGAACAAAACAGTCAAGGGACAGAAAAGGATCAGGAAATGCCCAGGCTAGCACACCTAGAAGGAGTTGGCCAAACTCATTTATAGTCTGTGTTGTCGTTTGGATCTGAAGCGCTACAGCGCTATTGGAAGTGGTGGAACCTTTAAGAGACAAGGCCTGGATATGGAAGTGATGTCACTGTGGGCATGCCCTCGAAGGGGATACTGGGACCCTGACTCCTTCCTCTTTTTGTCTCCTGGCCACCATGAAATGAGCAGCTTTGCTCCACTGCATCCCTCCCCCAACCATCATGGCGTTTCTGCCTTGCCATCAGCCCAGAAGCAATGGATCCAGCTGACCAGGACCTAAAACCTCTGAAATCATCAGCCCAAATCAATTTTTCTTCCTTTTAAATGGTTCATCTCGGTTATTTTGTCACAGCAATGGAATGCTAACTAATACAGTCTGAAAACTATAACTAGCAACCACGCGATAGCATTTCACAACATCACTGAAGAAAATTTAAAATCCAACAACAGCATCAGTGGTGCAGGTACATGCCCTGTGCTGGGAGCTTTGTTGGAAAAACCCTGGAGGGGCTACTGGGAATAGAGTTGAGAATCCCTTATCTAAAACGCTTGGGACTAAGTGTTTGGGATTCCAGATTTTTTGGATTTTGGAATATTTACTATATATAACAAGATATCTTTGTGATGGGACCCAAGTTTAGGCACAAAATTCATGTATGCTGCATTAACACCTTACACACCCAGCCTAGAGGGAATTTTATACAAAATTATTAGTGCAATTGCATTTCAACGGTAACCTTTCACATGAGGTCAGGTGTGAAGTTTTTGCCTTCTGGTGTCATGTTGGTCCTAAAAAAGGTTAGGATTTTGTAGCATTTTGAATTTTGGATTATTAGGATTAGGAATGCTCAACCAGTTAATCTAGGTAAGTCAAAATTGTGTATGTACTTACTAAAAACCAGCAATTCCATCTCAAATCACATATTCGAGAGACGTTTTCCCTCATGTGCCTAAGGAGACGTGCAGGAAGATATTCACGGAGGTATTGTTCACTCGGAAATAAAACAATAATTTAAATGTCTATAAATAGGAGAAAAGATGAATGGGCTTTATTCATAAAATAGATTACTAAGAGAGTTAAGGAAATGAACTATGAAAACATCTCAGAACATAACAGTGAATAATAATAACATCAAAAGCAAATCATGCAGTGGAACATACTTGGAGATATGCAAATGGAAAATACACTGACACTGGCACGTCTGTATGTAAAAGAATAAGGAAAGTTGCTTGAAGGACACTCAGTAAATTTCTAAAGAATTCGAGTCTGCCTGTGCTCTTTAAACCTGTCGTTTTGTCACATTATTGTAGAGATGAGTATGGAAGAAAGAACAAATACTCAGCTTCCCTGCTGGGAGAGCTTTGTGGAGAATTATGCACATTGGCGCATTCTTTATGGTTTTTTTACATTGCATTAAGGTAGCTAAGAAACACTTTGTGTGTGTTTGTGTTTGTCTTTGTGTGTGGTGGGCCAGGGAGGGCAGTGTGTGCGAATAAACCCATCTCCTGAATGCATATAGTACGAAGGAGAAATGCTTTCAACTTATTTCAACTTTGCATACTACTGCTCACAGCAGAGCCAGGCTGGGTGTTGTCATAACAACAAACAATGATTTGAAATGCAGATTCTTGCACTCTTACTTCGATGGAAGCCGGTGAGGAATGCAGGATACTTGTATCGGGTATGAGCCTATTAGAGTTCAAATGCGATATTAGAAATTGGTTGTATGCCCAGCAGAGAAGAAAATGTGTGATTTATGAAGCAGGCAAGCCAAGAATCATGTAAGTTTTTAGGAAGGCTTGTCCATTCAGAGCATAAAGTTTTGACACTGAAAATTCTCTGAGTCTTAGTGGTCCTGTTGTGTCAGAAAGGCTGTGGGAAGAGGAAGTGGGCTGGGCACAGCGGACTCAGAGTCCAACAGACTTGCTTCTCACCCCCAAGCTGGATGTCATTTGAGTAAATTATTTAGGGTATTAGTCTGGGCTCTGCAGAGAAACAGAACCAATTAAATGTGTGTGTGTGTGTGTGTGTGTGTGTGTGTGTGTGTGTGTTTGTTTGCGTTTGCACAGGAGTAAGGGGTAGGGGGAGAATGAGAAAGAAAGGAACTGGCTCATGGGATCATGAAGGCAAATCCCAAAATCTCTGGGGGATTAACAAGCTGGAGACACAGGAGGGCTGGGGTGTGGTTCAAGTCCGAATGCCAGCTGGATCCAGACCCAGGGAGGGCCCGTGTTTCAGCATGAAGACCATCACACAGGAAGAGCGCTCCTTTCCTTGGGGTGGGCCCAGCCTTTTTGTTCTATGAGAACTCCAACCCATCAGATGAGGCCAGCCCACATTAGAGAGGGCGCCTGCTTTACTCAGTCAGTGGATTTCCAAAACACCCTGTCAGAAACAACTGGCAAAATGTTGGGTCAAACGCCTGGGCACCACATGGCCGAATCAGGTTGATGGGTAAAATTAACCCTCGCATTTGCCCTGAGTGTTAGTTCGCTCCTTTTCTCGAAGCAGCTAATAGCAGTAAATAGCTCACAGCACTAAATGAGAAGTAAAGTTGCTGTGTACGAAGTACAGCACTAGATTACTACGTACTTAGCAAATGCACGTCTAGTTTTACCGGTCACGTCTGAGTGTCTAAACCGCAGATTGCTTGGGTTTGCTCGCTTTTATGGTTTATAAAAATGGCTGCTTCAGGGACTTGCTTTGTTCACTGAACATCATATTAGCAACTTTTGTCTCTGTTATTTCATATAGTTGTATGTACAGTCCTCTCTCAGTATCCATGGGGTGGGGGTGATTCCAGGACCTCCTGTGGATGGCAAAATCCACAGATGCTCAAATCCTTATGTAAAATGGCATAGTATTATCCTCCTGTATGATGACTTGAAATCATCCCTAGATTACTTTAATACATAATGTCATGTAAATGCTATGTTAATTGTTTAGGGAATTGTTTAGGGAATAATGAAAAAAGTGAGTACATATTTGGTACCGATGTAATTTTTGTTCTGAAGGTTTTTGGTCCATGGTTGGTTGAATCCACAGATGTGGAAACCGCAGATGCAGGGAGGTAATGCGCTGTATTTAGACACTGTTGGGGGATCCATCTTGTCTTGGGGTATTTGGGTAAGTTCTAGTTTTTCCATTTTTGAATGATGCTCCTGGGGACACTGGTCTGGCAGTAGGACCCATGTCTAGAATTTTCTACCTAGGAGAGGAATTGCTGGGTCATAATATATGCAGGTGTTCAGTTTGAGAAGATTAGTCTAAATTGTTTCCCAGAGTGGTCAATCTGTCCTTGTCGAACAAGGAAACAGTAATTAGGTAGCTTTCTGCTGGTCCTTAAAAGACATGTTTATAAAGACTATCCAACAATAGGGGAGAAAGCTCATGATATTAAGTAGGGAAAAGGAGGGGCTATACAGTTCAACATGATCACTGCCCTATAGAAAAGTAGGGTGGATCAAAGCAACGTCACATCAGAGTTACAAGAGAAGGCTTAAGCAGGGTGTGGTATCAGGCAGGCCTGGCATCAAGACTTCACTTGCCCTTGACTTGCCTGTGAGGTCTTCATCCAGTTTCTTGACCTCTCTGTACCTTCGTGATTTCATTTCAAAATGAGAATAATCACACCTTACACAGAGTGCTGTATAAACTGAGATCATGCATATAGTAAATGGTCGATAAATGATGGCCAAAAAAATCAAACCTACACATTTTTAAACAGACAAAAATGTACTAGAATGGTTACTGAGGCTGACGGTAGGTCTTAAATTGTGATTCTTTAATTTTTCTATTTTTAGGACTCCTGGATAGCATTATATTGCTTTCAAAATGGGAAAATTAATTTTTTGAAGATCCCATTATGAGTTACTTTACATGGGTTCCTTGTGCTACTTTTATTTATCCACACTCTTCTCAATTTATCACCTCTCTAGGGAGCTGAGGGGAGGGTTTGTTTGACCTGATTCCCCAACTGGCTGCCTCTCACACAGGCTTTGCACAAGCTAAGAATGATCCTCAAATAGAACCCATTAAGGCAAGAAATCTAATGATCTGAGTCTTTGTGCAAACTCTTACATTTTGCCACTTTTCCAGGGTCTGGCTTGTCTGAGTATTGGAGCCTGTGTGTAGGGATAAGGAAGGAGCTTATACTCATGAGCATGGGGAGGGCATCTTTCTCAGCGCTTTAGGATGTCACAGCATTTTTGCAGGTATGTTCTGGGCATAGAGGGAGTCTTTTGAGAGTTTGAAGCTTTGTTTCATGCCCTTAACTCCTCCTGTTGTAGATATTTATTTCTAGCACTATTGTGGATGCTGGAGAGACGGTAGACAGAGGACCCAGATGCATTAGTCAGCTCAGGCTACTGGAACAAAAACCACGAACTGGGCAGACTGAACAACAGACCTTTATTTCCTCACAGTTCTGGAACCTGGAAGTCCAAGATCGGGAACCAGCATGGTCAGGTTTTGCTGAAGGCTTTCTTTTTGGCTTGTAGATAGCTGACTTCTTGCTGTGTGCCCTCATGGTGGAAAGAGAGAGGACATACCCTCTGGCATCTCTTATAAAGACACGAATCCTATAATGCCAGCACAATGATGCCCAGGTTTCTTCTCAGTGCTACCAAAACAAATAAACAAAAGACCCTGAATCCTGTCAGATCAGGGATCCACTCTTATGACTGCATTTCATCTTTCAAGAGCTCCGTCTCCAAATACAGTTATGTTGGAGGTTAGAGTGTCAACGTACGAATGTGGGGGTCATAATTATGATTCCAGTACCACATAAGGTCCCACGTCATCATTCAAAGGGGGCACAAAAGGCCACGAACAAGTTCACAAATAAAACAGTTATGGATTATGATCAATTTCATGACGGAAGTGACCTGGGAGTGATAGAGAATAGTGGAAGCAAAGTCATCCTGCAGAAATAAGGTCAGAAAAGGTCTAGCCAAGGAGATGACATTTAAGCAAAGATTAGACGGATGAGGAAGAATCAGCCATGGGAAAGCATTCCAGACAAAGGGCACTTTTTCAGTGCAGAGACTTTACTTAAGAAAGATCAGAATGTGTCTTAGGAACTGTTAGAAAGATCGCGTGGCTGGGGCACAGAATCAGCAGGCAGGCCTCCATGTGAACACTTAGAAATGCTTGGCAAACTACAGCAAGCAAAACAGAATGTGATGGATACTTAAGAAGGAAAACAGGGCAGATTCTAAAAATAACTTAATAGAATTTCTCCAGAAAAATAATAAGCTGCTAATGCATAAGTGAATGCCCAAGAAACTGAAGGTGATTCTAGGGATCAGGTACCAAGAGAAGGTGAAAAGCTATCTTAGTGACCCAGGGGCTAGGATTTTTAATCCCTGGAAAGGTGCAGAGATTGAGGTCTTGGACTTGAGAGAAACAGCTGGTGAGAGAGGAAAGTTCCCACACGACTGTAGGATGCTGGGGAGGTTACTGCTCCCCACACCATGAAGGGTAGATGGGGAAACTACTTGTGCACTCCAAAGATGAGAGCACTTGAGATACTGAGTCTAGGTCCTGCCGAAGGGGAAATAATCCTCTGACAATTCATACCATGAAATCACTCTCACGTAAGACTAGAGTTCAAATGCGTGCTACCCACCCCACCCAAGAATCCCTAAGTGGAGAAGGAACTCGAATGGCGATAGCCATAGGGAATCTAGAAGAAACAAACCGAATTGCCAGAAAGACATTTACCTCAACCCCGGCCACACAGGATTCCCACAGAAATCTCGCTGTGAATAGGTATCTGATCTCAAATTACAAACTTCACCATGTACCAGAGTCAGAAGTTCTAAGACTAAAGGATTATCCCATACTCCCCCCAACTGTGGATAAAAGAACTATTGGAAAGGTTATATTAAATGTTTAAAATAATTAGTCATAAAATAGCCCATTAGAAACAGAATATGATGGATACTTCAGAGGGAAAACAGGGCAGATTCTAAAAAGAACTTAATAGAATTTCTCCGTAAAAATAACAATTAAGTAAAGATTTTCAGATGATGGCTTGAACAGCAGACAAATCAGACGTGAAAAGAAAATTAATAAGCTAGAAGAGCAATATGAGGGGATTATAGAATGCATTGCATAGAGTTAAGAAGTGAAAAAGCATGAAAGATAGGCAAGATAAAATAGAAGATTAAATGGAAAAGTCCACTTTACTTTTAGTAGGAGCTCCAGAACTAAAGAATAGAAGGAATAGGGAGGGAGTTATCATGGCTCAGAATTTTCAAAGTTTAGATGATCTATCACGTATGGTAGGCTGAAGAATGGCCTCGCATAGACTTCAAGATCGAATCCCTGGAACAGGATATTTGCAGTTGGTGAAGTTAACCAGTTTGAGATGGGAGGGGTACCCTGGTTTACCGAGGGGAGCCCTAGAAACAATCACAAGTGTTCTTATAAGAGGAGAGTTTGTGCAGACACACGGAGGAGGAGGAGAATGGTGCCTGGGGACACTGTCCTTGGTGAATGGAATAATGTGGCCAATAACTGAGTGACACCAGCAGCCGCAGAAACCGGCAGAGGCAAGGAACAGATTCACCAGCACTATCACCCCCCGACCTCTAGAGGGAGCATGATCCTCCCGAGACCTCCATTCTGGTCCAGGACACTGATTTGGGACTTGCAATCCCTAGAACGAGGGAGGAAAATAAGTCTCTATTGTTTTAAGCCACCAAATGTGTGGTGATTTGTTACAGCACCTCTAAGAAATTAATACAGGATGTATTTGTAGATTGGAATTGAGCATTACAGGAAGGATAAAAATAAAACTATAAATAGACATGAAAGAGTGAAACTAGAGAATAAATACTAAACACAGAGACAAGACCTTGAAAGTAACCAGAGAGAAAAATACAGAGGCAACGACCAGAATAGCAGTATCTTTTTCAAAACATTAATTTAACGAAAAGACAATAGAATAATATCTTTAAGTTGCTTATAAAGGCAAGTTACCATCAAGAGTGAGGGTAAAGTGGAGACATTTTCAGGTGGGCGAGGCTGGGTTTGTGATCAGTAGACTCCTGCTGAAATTGCTGCTGAAAAGTGCCTCTACTTCAGAAAGAAGAAAATAAAACCCAGGAAGACAGTGAGATAGAAGAAGCTACATGCAGCAGTCAAACTGTAAAATGTGTGACCGAGTATAAACAAATACGAAATATACAATGCAACAACTCCAGGCTGAGTATCCTGGGTCTGAAATGCCAGAGATCAGAGGTTTGGGATTTGGGATTTTTTTCAGATTTTGAAACATTTGTACATGCATGTAATGAGGTATCTTGAGAATGGGGCCCACGTCTGAATGGAAAACTTGTTTATGTTTCATATACCTGAAGTGTTCAGCACTTTTAGTGTACCTGTGCTGTGAGCAAGACCCTTCATGTGGGCTCAAATGTGGAATTTTCCACTTGAGTCACATTGATGCTCAAAAAGTCTCAAATTTTAGAGCATTTCAGGTTTTGGATTTCTAAATTATATATGCACAACCTGTACAATAAAAGTTTGACCTGGGGCCATAAAAGGAAAATGGAATTGAAATATCAAGCAGTAATAACATGTAAGGTAAGAGGGAAGTGTTTGGATTATACAGTTCTAGCCTTTGCATTGTTTGGAAACAGATATATTGATTTAATTTTAGATTTTAATACAGAAATTTTACCAATATAGTAGTCATAGGAAAGACAGAGAAACTCGGGCATGATGGTGTACCTCTGTAATCCCAGCTCTCAGCAGGCTGAGTCAGGAGGACTGCTACAAGTTCGAGGCTAGCCTGGGCTAGAGTGGTATTCTATCTCACTCCCTGCAAAAAAAAAAAAAAAAAAAAAAGACAAAGACAGAGTATGAAGAAAACATGTGATAAGCAGCAAATGCAAAATAAGATTGGCAAAATAAATGTCAATGTATCAGTAAATAAATCTAAATATGCCAAGAATCACAAAAGGTATGAACAAAGTAATCTCACCATTTAAAAGACAGAACTCTTGATGAATAAACAAAGTCTTTATGCTCTATGCTTTGTAAGAACACCAAAGCTAAACGTACTCAAAGACTTAAAGATTGGACGGGAAAAAACAAATTTTTCTTATTTAAAGACAAAAGTATCTACTTAGAAAACTCGAGGAATCTACTTACAAACTAATAACATTAAATTGAGAATTTAGCAATTTTGCTTAGAATAAGCTCAAATACACAAAAATCAATTGTATACATGAGCCAACACGATTAGAAAATGTACTTTCAAAAGTATGCTGTATACACTAACAATAAGCCATGAAAGTACCTAGACATAAACCGTTATAGAGAAAGTTATGACATTTTATTGAAAAACATAAAAGAGAAAAAGGACATTGAGAAGTGTGGGCATGAGTGACAGGTACTATTCATTAATGGAAAGAATCAATGTTATGAAATGGAAATTTTCCCAAATCAGTCAGTAAAGTTGATATAATTCTAATCATGATCCTAACAGAATTTTCCTTGGAAATTATATAAAAGCAAGAAGACAAAATCAGTTTTGAAGAGAACAATATGAGAAAGGGCTTTTCTTTCCTAAATGCTAAGACAGAATAAAGTTTTTGTCTTATGACAGCATGGTTTTGACTCAGAAATAGACAAATAGAGCAATGGACTGAAATAGAGCACTCAGATTTCACCCCGTGCCTGTGTACATAAGAAAGTATCTATAGTAGATATAGCACCCCAAATCACTGAAGAAAAAAGATGCACTGACAAGAAATAGAACTGGGATTTTTATTTTTCCATATGGAAAAAAAATTAATTAGATCTTTACCTCAATACTCAAAGACTCATCTCAGGTAAATAAAACCTAAAATTTTTAAAAAGGTAAGCCTTTAAGACACTTCAGAAGAAGCAAAGCAGAATATCTTTATGACTTCTTAGTAGAGAATTTCTTTTAGAATACAAAAGGTAAGTGCGAGGTCCTGAGTTCGATTCCCAGTACCAAAAAAAAAAAAAAAATACAAATTGTAGAGAAAATATGGTAAATCTGTTACCATTGCAATTATAATCATGTAGAAAACAAAAGTCACTGCAAATGAAGTGAAAACACAAATCACAGAGCGAGTGGGTACATAAAAACAAAACAAAAAACCCATAGAGATGAGCATCCAGAATACATAAAAATATCTACAATTCAGTGAAGGCAAGACAAATGACCCAGTAGGATAGAAGTAAAGGGTATAAGTAGGAAAGTCACCAGAGAGAATACCTGTAAGCATATAAAAACTGTTCAGCCTGATTTGTAATCTGGGAAATGCAAAGTAAGACAAAGAGATCTTTTCATCCCTATCAGCCCTGGCCAGGGCCTTCTGCCCAGATGCTGCGGGGGGCAGGAAGCCAGGGCGGAGAAATGCCCAAGGCCTGTGGCATATATTGGAGGATTTTGGCAGAAATTAACAATGACGACATCGACAGTCAGCGCGGACACAGAGGAACAGGAATTCTCATATTCTTGTCAGTGGAAGAGCAAATTGGGTCAATTTAGAGAGGAATTTGGCAATGTTTAGTAAGACTGGAAATGTGCATATTCTAGTTTTCAGCATTTCCATTTCTATGAATGTACCCAGAAAAGACTCCCATGTGTTCATAAAGGAACTGATAAAACCAGAGAGTGTGTATTGCAGTACTATTTGTAATAGGGAAAAAAAACCAAACAAACAAACAATTGTGATGGTGGGGGAGAGGAGGAACCTAGAATCCACTAACAGAGAAATAAATGAATAACTTGTAGAATCCACACACGGTGAAATACTACACGGTGGTTAAAATGATTAAAACAGTTTGCTGTGTGCATGGACATGCTAAAAAAAAATGCTGAGGAAAAGAAAAAGTTTCAGCACGATGTCAATTTAGTTTGAAAAAAAAAGAGTCTTCTATACACTTTGTGTGTGTGTGTGTGTGTGTGTGTTATGTAACAAAAATAGAAAACCATGAAACCCTCTGGGAGGACTGGAGAAGAACAGGATGGGGAGCTCTAATTGTATCTATAAAACATTAATGCTATTAAGTAAGTAAGTAAAGCAATTAGAGAAGTGTGGAGATGTGGCAAAGCTCAAGGATGGATATACAGGGGTGGCTACATTTTCTTTTTATTTTCCCAGGGTGCATGAAATATTTCACTTAACAACACTTTTTTAAACTAGTTGAAGTAGGAAAACCAGTCCAGTGGCTATTGTATGAATTGAGACCATGAGTAGTTAATGCTCCTTAGATCTAGGAAAGAGGTCAAAGATAGGGAAGTGAACAGAAGCGAGATTGGTTTTGGAGGTAAGTTGAGGGTCTCCAGAAAGTTCGCTGCCTCCATGCAGCAGGTGTCACAGCGTGGCCACCGCCCTGTTACACTGCGTGGTCCACCGCATGGACCGTTCCCAGTGCTCCAGCCATTTCCAACTGCCATTGTCTGCATCATCGCTGCAAGTGGTTTCTTTCCCCCACCTGCCTGCAGCTGCTGACAGCTGTGCTGTCCCCAGGTGGTAGGCAGATCAGACGTGCTAAGGGATTTGGCCTCAACCTGGGCCCTCAGGAACTGGGGAGTAAATGCCCCAGCCCCCTGGCATCTCGCCTGGGTAAATCTGAGGCTTGCGCTTTCTACAGTTTCCTAGAGTTTCCCCATGGGGTAAAGCCACAAACTTCCATGGGAGCAGCTTTAATAGAAAAGTCTTTGGGGCCATCTCCCTTCTCCACCGTCCCTTCCCACTTCCTTGCCACTGTTAGCATCACCTTGGCTTGTGTCGCTGTCTTGGATGTGCTTCAGGGAGAACCTGCGTGAGGCAGCAGACAAGGCTGCCTCCTGCCACCAAGCACCTTGATGATGGCGCTTCAGTCTGGCAAAGAGAAGAGGGATCAACGGGTTGCCAGGGCTGTGGGCAGGAGATGGAGAGAAGAGCTGGGGGTAGCAGAGGGAGAAATGGGAAGCTTTAAGACCTTGCAGGGCAAAGAGGCAGCTTCCTGCAGTTGGGCGGCAAGAGGAAGTCCAAGGTGTAGAGGCAGCGGCATGTTCCCTCTGCTCGGGGCCTGTGCTAGTGTTCCCGTGGTGGAACAAGTGCCTAGCACCACGTGGTCATGTGCTGGCCTGAGTCTAACCCCAGGGGAAAGCCATTTACTGCATTCAGCTTCCAGTCATGTCCACGGAGCAGGATTCCGCATGGGTGGATTCTGGTTTGATATGAAATATTATTGAATGTCACTAGAGAGTGACTTCTTGATACAGGATCAAATAAAAGTCCACTTTTCCCACAGTGAGATTTCAGCCATGCATTAGGAAACATTTTCCTAGACACAAATGTAAATCACGATTGCTTAAAATTTTAATTTTATTATATATAAACAAAAAAAAGCCCATTAGCTCTGAGTAATCTCCTTATACATTATTCTGTTGATGAGATAACACCTTTAAAGAGGTTTGTTTTTTTTTTCCTCTAAATCCTTGCACATGACTACTGAGTCAGCCTGACTGTTATCAACAGCAAAAGTGTGATAGCAAGGCTCTTAGCATTTCTCTGGCTGCTGATTTGGAAGGAAAATGCTTAGCTTGACTTCACCTTCTCACAAAGGTGAATAAAAATGTCTCCAAGGAAACCTGCTTTGGCTTCTCTGTCTACAATGTATTTAACCAGTGCCATGAAGTGAAGGAAACACATTAGTTCAAATGACCATCAGGAATGTGAGCCTGAGATAATGTCCTCTTCTTGGTGGCCAGAGTAAAACTGGGGAACCAGATAGCTACTCTAGGTATAGACTGTGCAAAGAGGCCTTAGCTTTACTCTTCAAGGCCATCAGAAAATGGCATCATCTGGAATGAAAATTACAAGACACCCACGTAGAAAGCTTTGCTCTCTCTAGACATGTCCATCGCAGGAGATGGTCACTGTGGTTACTGATAGAACCAGGATCTATCCCGTGGCCATCCAAAGAGCCCGTGGTCCCAGTAGAGACGAGTAGATATATTACAGAACCCTGGAGAGCTCTTATGAAGGGAGGTGTGGAAGAGGTGTTGGAAGCTTACGGTCAGGCAGATCTGAGTTCAGATTTTGGCTCCATAGTTTCATAGCTGTCAGATCCTGGGCAAGCTGTATGAGCTCTCTAAGCCTCAGTCTCCTCCTCAATGAAGTCTGAAGCCAGACAGGTTTGTGATGATTGAACAAGATAATGTATGGAAAGTACTTTCCGTATGCCTGGCACATAGTAAGCATTCAGTAGTCAGTGGCTGCCACTTTCATTATTGCTGTCAGAATGTAGCCCATAAAAGGAAATTCCACCCCTCTCTATTGGACGTTTTCTGGTAGGAAGCAATTTTGCTCTTGGTGCAAGGAAAAGGAAAAGGATATTGGAGATTAGGAACTGTCAGAATTTATTAGCATCAAGCAAGGAAAATGACTTTGTCTCTAGAGAGCAAGGCTTGTTTTTTAGACAATTAATCTGACTTTCCTGGCTAGAGGGAAGAATTTTTCATCAGCTCCAACTTCTGTCTTTTAATCGTATATTCCCCAAGCAACCTCTTGTCTATGATCAGAGATGCTAAGCAGGGCAGGCAAATGACTCTCCCCAGCTCTGAAGCCAGTCCTTTCTCCCACTGGAGGTGAAGGTGTTTGCTTCTGTATCATCCCTGAGCCTTGCGAGTGTAATTATCATGAGTCAGTGACACCCCCACACTTCCGTGTTTACAAATGAAAGTTAAGCTTCTGCATCTGCAGAAAGGGTGCCCATATGGAGGCTGTGGTAGCCACCTCCCCACCCAGGATCTGGCCCCTTATGAAGTCTTGTCTGAAAGCCCTGAGCCTGCCAGTGAGCTACAACTGTCAATGAAAACCCACGGAAAAGGACAACTGCTCTACATTTTTCGTTCCTATGTGAGCTACCTGGAGCATTTCAGTGAGAAGAGGTTTGCATCTTAGCTTCCTGTCATTATGCAGTGCCCATTGTGCCAGCAGATGGCAGGCCCTGTAATAAGTATACCTCATTTAGTCTTCACCGGGACCCTAGGCACAAAGTATTCTTACTTGCCTTTTAAGCAAAGTCAACTGAGGCCAGAGAAATTCCATGGCTGTCCCAAAGCCACGGCAGGATCTGACTGCTACGCTCTCTATAGTCTGTGTTCTTTCTACACCCTTCTGCCACCTCCCATGTCATTGCCTGTAAAGTCTCTCCCTGCCGCCCCGCCCTAGCAGGACACCTGTGACATGGCATATGCAGGGCCCAAGCCCCTCTGTTAAGCACTTACCTCTTCCCTAAACTCATCAGAGAGTTGGGGCACATTCTTTCTGCATAGGAACTGGTGTTAGATAACTTGCCTTGGGTTATAGCTAGAGCTATTACATCAATTAAAAAGATGTAAATAGTCCATAATGAACTTACGTCAATTATAAATCCTTGTTTCCCCACCTTACTCAGGGAGCCACTCCCAGCGAGCTGCACAATATTAACTGCAGTAATCAGGGGAGGGACTCTCAGCACAGGCTCAGTAAACCCCCATTCTGAACCCCGTTATCAACTGTGTGACATCTTATATTGTTCTCTTGCTATGGGTTTTGTTTTGAGGTGCCCATGATCTATCTTGCAATGGTCTGACTTCTCCATCTTGGAGACACAAAAAGTCATCTCAGGAGAAGAATTACCCCCGAATTCCTGGTTGGGACTTGGAATGTACAAGATGTGATCAAAATATACAGTGAATGTTTAAATTTTAAAAATGTATAACAGTAAAAGACACACTACCATTAACAGCTCCCCTCCAAAATATTCCCCTTCACTTTGAACACACTTATCCCAGTGTTCTTGCCACTTTCTGAAGCAGTTCTGGAAGCCCTCTTTTGTGAGTGTCTTTACAAGATGTGATTAATAAAAATATAGTAAACGTTGCTGCCACGTACCATCCAATGGAAGGGCAGGCTCGTGAAAACGTGATCATATGGCCTCATCCACCTTCTGGCACTGTGTGACTTCTGGCTTTTCCCCAGAGTCAAAATGACCATGAGTAGTAAATGTTTTGAATCGATTCAGGTGGTCAAGGCAGCCATGACAGTGCAACTAAAGACTCATGAAAGAGGACTGCAGAACTGCTTCAGAAAGTGGCAAGAATGATGGGATAAGTGTGTCTGAAGCAAAAGGGAGTATTTTTAAAAATTTTTGTTATTAGTACATGTGTGCAGTACGTAATGTTTACATTCCTTGTGTGGAGCTGGTACATGTACATAACACATCTTCAGTCCTTTTATCATCCCCTTTCCTTCCCCTCCCTCAACTCTCCCTCCACCTCTTGATCCCCTTCCCATTTGAGAAAGATCTATCTTCCTACTTTTTATTATCTATCTTTTATTTTGCTCTTTATAATTTGGGTTTCTCATATATAAGAAACCAGGAGATATTTAAACTTTGTGTCTGATTTATTTCACTTAAGATGCATCAATTTTCCTACACATGACTTGTTTATCCTTTATGCCAGAGTAGTACTCCATTGTGTGCAAATACCACATTTTCTTTATCCATTCATCTGTTGATGGACATATAGGCTGCTTCCAAAGATTTAACTATTATAAATTATGCTGCTATAAATATAGGCATGTCTATTCACTGTAATATTTGGAGGTGGATTAATAACAATATGTTTTTTACCGTAATACCTTTTTTAAAATTTAAATATTCACTTTATTTTTCAATCAGTGAAAACATCTGCATTAGGATTGTTGAACAGGTGTCTTTGTTCAAAATGCACAGAACATTTATTGTGCCAAGAGGAGAATCTCAACTATTTTGGCCACAAGATTCCTGTTCGTATCTTCCAGATTTGACAAAATGCTGACATGGGCATTAGGACCTCCCCCCGCAAAACACACACACACCTCTCACCTATCACTTTGGGTCTCAGGGTAACCACTTTCCAATGTCTAAATAACCAACTCGAAGCCTATTTCTCAGAGATTTTCGAGCACACAGCCAATCACTGTTCAATGAGACAACGTTGTAGCAAAGTGATGAATATACATGGGTGTAGGGGTCCGTGTGTCAGTCTTCCGAAAGCTGTATCAGTATGGGCAAAGCGAGTTTTGCCCACCCCAGTGACTGGGATTTGGAAGGCCTTTCTTGGATAGCCCCAATCCACACTGCCACAGTATAGATTCTGATATGTTTCAGCAGCAAAGAGACCCAGCCCACCAGAGTGAACCAAGAAGAAGACAGGCAAGTCAGGGTTGTACCCGTGTTATTTCAAACTTCTGTTGCATTCTGTGCTTGGGCCCTGGTAAGCAAGTTTCATACTGGGTTCTGATGAGTTCAGATCAGGATGTGCTTCAAAGGACATCCATGAGCTTTCACATTCACTCAGCTAACTACTTGAGAGCATCAACTAAATCACTACAGCAATCCCAGCGTTGGGGTGTCTTTGTGCTCCCCCTTTCCTTAACAGCACATGCAGGTGATTCATGAGTAGAGTACTAGGCTGGCCCAGAACGAGGCAATGCATGACATGCAAGGCGCTTCCAGGGTCAACCCACACCAACCAGCCCTTTAAGAGTCATAACCTTTGTGTTGTATGCTTCAGCAGTTGTTCGTATTTTGCTTCTGTTACTGTCTCATCCCTCGTACACACCAGGCAAGGAAACAAAAAGAAAAAACCCATTGTGTGGCTGCATTTGGTCCCAATTTGCCTCTTAAAGGATTGAAAACGGATGATGCCATTCATGTGAATTCAGGTACATGGTGTAGTGGTCAATACATTGTGTCTACTTGAGAAGTCTAGAAGCTTAACTAAGTGACTCAGCAGTTCTACATCCTAGGGTGTAGAGGACACGCCC
The DNA here is from genome assembly GCA_028451465.1 of Erethizon dorsatum. Taxonomy (NCBI): domain Eukaryota; kingdom Metazoa; phylum Chordata; class Mammalia; order Rodentia; family Erethizontidae; genus Erethizon; species Erethizon dorsatum. Next base: position 124,859,758 of record CM051827.1, on the reverse strand, counting down.
TACTGCTCTAGGATGTTGTTCATTGTGTCAGTTTGAGAAGTTTAGAAGTTCAACTAAGTGACTCAGTAGGGGGCCAGGGTCCTCACTTTGTAAACATCCTGAGCCTGTGCAAGAGGAGGGCACAGAGATAGTGTAAATGCTACACCCACCCGAGGGCGGGTAGCCTGCATACAATGTAAGGGAGGAAAAGAGGCTTGCTCTCCACCTTTTGGCTCTTGTTGCTCTTGCTGTCCTCTGCTGCCTTGAAGTGTGGCCCCTGTGCCATGCCACCCTGCCTTGCAGCCAGCAACCTCCACAAACTGTGAGCTAAATAAACCTTTCCTTCCTTAATGTTGGGTGTCGGATATTTTGTCCCAGCAATGAGAGAAAAGTAACCAAAACACATGGTATCTAGGTAACACCCTCACATTTGGAAAGTATAAAATATACCTTTTGATGAAATTTTGTCAAGTGGTCCAGGAGAGAGGTGGGTTTCTGAGAGATGGCAGCTGTATTAGTCAGATTTACATCACTGTGACAAAACATTAAGAGACCCAACTTAAAGGAGGAAGGGTTTATTTTGGCTCACTGTTTCAGAGGCTTCAGTCCATGGTCAGTAAGCTCTGTTGCTTTGGGTCTGCCATGTAGCAGCTCATCACAGGACAAGTGCCTGGCAGAGGAGTCTGCTCACCTCATGGCCTCCAGGAAGCAGAGAGAATGGGGCAGGCAAGAAGGTCCCAATATTCTATTCAAGGGCACACCCTCAATGACCTACTTCCCTGCACTGTGCTCTGCCTCTTAAAGGCCCCACTACCCCCAGTGGTACCATCAGCTGATGACTGAGCCTTTAGCACGTAGATCTTGGTGGGACCTTTAAGATTTAAATAATGGCAGTGGCTGATCTTCCTGTGGGCAATGTGAACATTCTCAGCCATGATCTGAGTCTCAGATTCAAGTCCCTTAGGTTTTCTCTATGACTCTAGCAGAAGAGAAATGTCCCCCATGGAAGCTCATTTGATTATATTCCCTGGCCCTCGCTGACTTCTGACTGTGCAACTCAGGTTGAGACCTCTTTGCCTAAAGCTGATGTATAGCAGCTCTTTATCCATCCGTACCACAGATTTACTCACTTTTAAGAACCATGCAGGCTTTGCTTGGATTACTAGTTCTATAAACAGATGAATGGGGATCTGGTCTCATAGAAACTCATTCCTAGAGCCTAAGGCCCTGCACCCAGGCACCTACCTTCCCACAATGCACTTCTTTGGAACCCTGGTGTTCCTTGGAACAGAACTTGAGAAACATTGTCTTCTGGTGAGGTTCCTGGAGGAAGGGACAGGAGGCTTGGGTTTCATCCTAACATGGTCATAAACCCCAGGCTAAAGTTGGTAGAGATTTTTAAACTCTCAATTTTCTCCTCTGTGAAATGGAAGAAGGTAGGATGTGCCCCTCTTTTTTGCATAGGGTCATCATGAGAGACAAGATGGTCTAAAATGGCAGCAACATGGTGATTTTTATACATTTTAATGTTTTCTTATCAAAACGTCCCTGAAACAGCATGGAGAAAATACTAGTAAATATGGAACTGTTTGGAAAGAAATCAAATGCTACCCAGAAATCAAGCTTTGGAGGCTTCTGCACCCCACTGCCAAGCATGCGTCATAGGTTTCTGCGTGCAGTTTCCTGAGCGCTTACTGTGTGACAGGCACACTGGATCCAATCCCTTTCTCCAGTACTAAATCTCTGTAACCAAAATCAGTGAACTGATGACTTTGGAATCTGATTCTTCCCCAGCTTGGGGCCCATGTGATTCGAGGAGAACTTCCTTTAATGGCCCAAGGCCAAAGGTAGACTTGTGACCCAGGCCTGGTCACCAAGCTCCCTCCTGGGACTTTAGCTGGAACTTTTGGGAAAGAGACACTTTCCCTCCCTAATGACCCCAAAGACCCCAAACACCTAGGACTGTCCACACCAGCCTGAACCGTGGGAGAGACCCAACTGAGAATTAAGTCAGGCAGGGGAAAATAGAGCCAGGCCCATAACTTGAGCCCCAGATACAGATGGGCCTGAAACCAGTCTGGACACTTCTATTCCCTGATGCGGTGCTTCCACTAACTTGCTCGAGCTTGTTCCAGTTGACCTTCTGATGAAACGGAAAGAATCCAGGTTATGTAATAACCTTGGGTGAGTTGTTTGACCTGTGTCAGCTTCGGCTTTCCTTTCTAGATGATGAGAATGAGGTCACCCTTTTTGCAGGTTGCTGGGAGATTAAAGGAGGTGATGCCACAAAGATCACGCTCCACAAAGAGCACTCTCAGATCGTGCGACTTCACATGCATTCTTTCATTTGATCCTCTCTGCGGCTGAGTGTGGGTTATCTTCATTTCACAGATTAGACACCTGTGACAAAGAGAAATTAGACTCTTCATCTAAAGTCTACAGCAAGTAGCAGGGCCAGAGTTCAAAGCCAGATCCGATCCAATAGTCTAGGTGCTTTTCATCAAGGCACACTGCTCCCTTGCACGCTAGGCCCCTCTCCTGCAAGACTGAGTTTACCCACTGATACTCAAAGCACACATGCATTTGCACAGGTTGCCCACTGCTTGGACCTTTCGAAAGTCATTCACATGGATACTGACATGAATAGCACCCTCTAAAGTTGTACCATGCACAGTTTTCCCCAGAGGCCATAGTCCTAAAAGCTGCAGGCACACAGAGGATGCAGAGCTGTAAGGACAAATGCCAGGTAGGTATTCAGGATGTTTATGCTGTAAAGAGCCCAACTGCTTACATAAGCATGCTCCAGCACCTTCTCCCCGTCAATCCCATCTCCTATATCTTTGGTCCAAGCCTCCAGCTGGTCCTGCCTATGGCTCCCAGCTGCATCACCAGAGGAGAAAAGGACCCAAGAGGTGCCCAGGCCCCCATGGCTGGCTGAGCCACTGCCAACCTCATCTCCGGGCTGGCAAATACACTTGGATTGGATGCCAGTTATGCAGGTATCTGGGATAAATCCCCCTAGAGCCTCTGGCTTTCTCTCCAGATCAGAAGAAAGTCAAGCAAAAGCACATTAGGAAAAGCTCTAATCACTTCTCCAATACACAACCAGAAGACCCCCACAGGCGGGTTTGTGGGGCTTGCTGAAGGGGCATCTTTAGGGGTGCAGAGGGCCCCATGGGTGGGTGGGGAAAGAACCAGGCCTTGTGTCCTCACAGATATCATCCTGAAGCTGCCAGAGGACAGGCTGGCCAAGGTGGGGCTGTGTTCTGACCAGTGACTGCAGTGCCCATCTTTAGGGTCAGACCACAGAGATAGCACGTTTCCCACATGTTCCCAAGCCTCAGGAAGCTCAGATTTTCCTCCTGTCCCCTGAGTTAGGAGCTCCAGCTGTTATGTTCCCTGTTACTTCTACCAGAGCCATTTACCATGAACCATTCCAAGTAAGTCCCAGAGTGGCCATACCCTGCTCCTTCACAGAGTCCCAGGAAAGCCAGGCAATGGCCCCATGCACCTGGCAGGGCTCTGGAGAAAACCTGTGCAGGAAAGCAGTGACACCTACTGTGCCCCAGTACCTGGGCCCTGCTCCTCCTGAGAGCCTGGAGACAAGGGCAGCGCCACCCCACTCCCAGGCCAGGAAACAGACTCTGAGCAGCTGCTGGTTTCGTCCCTGGTCACCCAGCCCATGGGAGGCAGGGCTGGCACTCACATCCCAGTGGGTCCTATTCCAGAGTCCATAACACTCAACACCCTTCTCACCACCATCCCTGTCTTCCCATTCCCATCCCCCACCATTCTGGAAAATTCTTTTACCTGGATTTGAAAGGAAGATGCGAATGGCGCCTAATTCTAGAGACTCCGTCCTGAACAAAGTGGTGTCACAACTTCCTGAAAGTAAAGTCTTTGTGGTGCCACTCAGCCCCAACCTCTTCTCCTTTCTTCTCACCCCGGCCGATTCTGCTCTGTTTCCCTGGCTTCCTGGCTCTTCCTCAAATACCACTCACATGCCTACTTCTTGTCCTTGCATCTTCTGTTGTTTCCTTCTGGAATGTTCTTCCTCCAACATGTGGCTCCCACATCAGCCTCTGCTCAAAAGCCACCTCCCCAGAGAGGCCCACACCAACTCCTGCACCCACAAGGGGGCCCTTACCCTGTCTCCCCACCTCAGACTCCTTCCTGTGTCATTTTCCTGCATGGAAAATGTCACACAGGGCTTACCTGTGTCCATGTGTTCACCGTCTGCTCTCCTCACCCCACTAGCTGTGCTCTCTATGAAGGCAATGACTTTTTCTAGTTGTTCACAATTGTATGACCGGCTTCTGGACCTGTGCCTTGTACATGGAAATGTCAGTGAATGGATGAATGAATGAATGAGTGAGTGAATGAATGAGTGAATGGTGACCCCATCGTAGATGACCATTCACCAATGCTCAGGTCTCCGAGAGTCACCTTCCTCAGTCAGCAATGGTGGACAGAGCAGCCAGCATGCACTACGCACCGGGCTGGCACTAGAAACCAATGGTGAGTGACTCTGACTCTACCCTTTGTGTTAGAGACTCCTCCGAAGCTAGCAATCCCTCCAAAATAGATGATCATGAGCTCACATGAGGGCTGGGAAGGAGCATCCTAGGGCACAGTTCACTCGGCCTGTAGAGGACAGGAAGTGCTGCCCCGAGGAGAAGACATTTCACGTAGAGCCCCAAGTACATGCAAGTGTCCTGAGGCTCATGGGGTCAGTTCATTTCTGCTCTGGCTTCTCCTTTTGCTGTTATGTGGCTTCAGGCTTCTTACTGAGGCTCTCTTGATCTCAGTTTTCTCATCTGTATACTGAGGATAATAACAGTTCTACTTCTTCGTGTCTATATAGCATTTAAATTAGTTAATACAAAGGTGTGATCAGTAAATACAATGAATATTTAAAATTCAGAAACAGTTCCAAAACTGCTTCAAAAATTGTCAAGATGATGGGATAAGTATTCAAAGCGTAGGGGAGTGTTTGGGGGAAATTAATGGCAATGTGTCTTTCACTCTGATGAAGTTTTTTCATTTACTTTAAGCACTCACTGTATTTTTGATTACAGATACATAAATTCTAAAATACTCCATAACACAGAGTAGACTATTACAATTATTTTTCTTTTTTTTTTTTTTTGTGGGTACCGGGGGGTCGACCTCAAGACCTCACGCGCCAGCAGACGCCCGTGCCGCTGAGCAGTATCACCGGCCCCTTTTTTCGTATGTGGGTTTCGGGAGTCGAACTCGGGCCCTCATGCTTGCCGGGCAGGCGCTTAAGCCGCTGAGCCATCTCACCGGCCTACAATTATTTTTCACAGAAGCCTTTTGATAAACTATGGACAAAAGGAAAAATATAGCAGCCCTTATAAAATTTTAATGTGTGTGTGGGGGGTGTGGCATGTGCATGCGCACATGGTATTTCTTAGCACAAATACAAAGCGTCATCCATGCAGAGTCAGTGGCCACCACACAGTGGGACTTGGAATTGAAGGAGAACATAGTAGGCACGTGTTTTCTGTCAACCAAACCCAGACTCAAACCCAAGCTTACCACCAAGGAGAATCACACAGGTGTCTTAGTCCTACCGCAAACTCTAGGTCCTTGTTAACTTAAATTACGACTGATTGCTGATGAGCTGTGTACATGAGCTGCCTACCGTAATGCTTTCCATCCTACTGCAGTGGCCTGCAGCTCGGGGGCTTCAGAAGAGACTTCCTCCACATTGATTGCTGGCCACAGCCCTGCTCAGTGGACCTGATCAATGTCTGGCCAGGTTCCTGGAGCTGGCATCTAATTTAGAAAAAAGGTCCTGGCATGGTTGTGGTCTTATTCTTCAGACGTCTCACATTCATATCAATGTCAAGTCGCGGCGTCACGTATGATACCTCATCTCAGTTAAAGGCTGTCAAGAAGAATGTGATCGGGCCGGTGAGATGGCTCAGCGGCGTAAGCGCCTGCCTGGCAAGCGCGAGGGCCCAAGTTCGACTCCCGGATCCCACATACGAAAAAGGGGCCGGTGATATCACTCAGCGGCACGGGCGCCTGTTGGCAGGCGAGGACCTGAGGTCGACCCCCCGGTACCCACAAAAAAAAAAAAGAAGAGTGTGATCAACTTAGCACATGCTCTACTCCTCTTTCCTGAACACTCCCTGGCTCTCCAGGGTGCTAGCTCAGGAGTTTGCAGCAGTGGTCCCCAACCTTTTTGGCACCACAGACTGGTTTCATGGAAGACAATATTTCCACCATGGATCTAGAGGAGGGGATGATTTCAAGATGATTCAAGGGCATTATATTTATTGTGCACCTTATTTCTATGATTATTAGATTGTAGTATACAATGAAATAAGTTCAAGTGACCTTTTTTGGCTATCCAGCATTTCTCTATGGATGACACAGTGCATAGACTGACATCAAGAAGCAATTGCTTTGACCCAAGTGGTGAAATCAGAAAGCTCTCCAGTCATAGCAGGCACTGTGCCCGTGCATATACAGCACTGACACAAATGACCAATTCAGTTTTCCTGATATGTAATCATCCAAAGACTTGAACAGCTCTGCATCTGTAGTGCTGGTTGGCAACAAGAATGCACATAGCGTATCCTCCTGAAAAATACATTGCACAAAAATAAGTATTGTTGCTTTGTTGTCAACCTTGGCACTCATTAACCTGGACTGAGTAACACAGTCAAAAATATGAGACAACTTCAAATTTCCATATGTTCTGGATTAGGGTCAAGACAGAATATCCTGAGGTTGCCAGAAAAGCACTGAAAATCCCACTTCCATTTCTAACATCTTTGTGAAGTTGGGTTTTCTGCACTAACAGCAACCAAAACAAGATTACAGAATAGATTGGACATAAGCAACACACTTTAGGTGTCATTGGCTCCCATCTCCCTATGATGGGACCATCTAAAACAAACTCAGGGCCCCCACTGATTCCGCACTATGGAGGGTTGCATAATTATTTCATTGTGTACTACAATCTAATAATCATAGAAATAAGGTGCACAATAAATATAATGCCCTTGAATCATCTTGAAACCATCCCCTCCTCTAGATCTGTGGTGGAAATATTGTCTCTCTGAATCCTCTCTAACAACTGTCCCTCAATATCCTCTGCGATTTCATCCATTCATCTAGTTATAGTGCTAGCAAAAAGAGGAACACATGTGACCTTTTGGCCTGCAGCCCCTCCTAAAAGTTCACAACAAATGTCATTAGCAGCATGCAGGATCAACTTCACCAATAGTAAAGGGTTTCTTAGCTTTAGCAATGCAGTTAGCCACTAGGAATGGTGTTCTCAGTGCAGACACATTGAATAAAGTGGCAGCCTTCAATAATTGCTTCTGTTCTTTGTGTTCACATATTTTTTTTTCTTTTGAAAAACTCCAGAGATTTGTCTTTTAATGTTGGGTTCTTGGTCTCCATGGGGCAGAGCAATTTTGAAGGTTTCATGACTTCATTGGATAGCCAGTCACCACACATTGTCCAAAGTGGACGTGGAAAATGTAAATCATCTTTTTGCAATGAACCTGTAATTTAAGAAGGACTCTTGGTATTTTCTTTTAAATGGAGCTTTCTTTCTGTTGGCAGCCTTTGAGTTTTCCACTGTCTCATCATTGACTCTTTTTGCCTTTTCAATGAAACTCTCTAATGATTTTTTCAAACTCATTTTGGCTAGGGTTAGCTTGTGGACTTACCAAGACTGTGACTGAAACAAGTGCACAATGCAGTAAAGAGGCACAGATGTAAGTGGTAAATAAAATAATAGGTGGGCTACATGTGGACTAAAATAAGTGTTAGATTCTGACTCGAAGCCTGCCACCAGATGCAGCTTGTCACTTGCTACTCACTGAGGAGGCTTTGATATGAGTTTGCAAGCCATTGATTTATTATGGTTTCTATGCAGTCAAAGCTCTCTGCTCATGTTAATCTGTATTAGCAGCCACTCCCCAGCACTAGCATCACTGCCTCAGCTCCACCACAGATCACCAGACTATATTCTCATAAGGAGCATACAACCTAGATGCTTTTCATGTAAAGTTCACAGTAGAGTTTGCACTCCCATGAGAGTCTAATGCCACAGCAATGGGGCAGGAGGTGAAGCTCAGGCAAAGATATGAGTGATGGGAAGAGGCTGTAAATACACATGACGCTTCACTCACTCAACCTCCCGCCACCCACCTCCTGCTGTGTGGCCTGGCTCCTAACAGGACATGAGCTGGTACCAGGGCTTGGGACCCCTGATCTACAGGGCCTGCTTTGTTCAAAGGGTGTCAGAGACCCCCTCCCACCATCCTCAGTTCTTTGCCTATGCTGAGGGATAATGGTAAAAGCAGGATGAGTCATAAAATGTTTGCTGAGTACCTACTTAGCATTATTAGACCCTTGTAGGCACAGGGGACACAGAGGAGAACAAGTCCTACCCTCATGGGCCTGTCTGTTGACGAGGGAGCTGGACAGTACAGCAGCATTCACATATGTCAGTAGTTTCGTGTGCTGATAAGCCAGGGTGGTGGAATTCAGTGACCTGGACAGTCATTACAATTGTGTCCCTCCTATCAGACCAAGTCTCCCCAAGAAGATAACACTTGAGCCCAGGCCAGGTGGATGAGGAGGAGCCAGGACTACAGAGAGGAAGTGGGGGAGGGATATTTAAAGTGGGGTGGGGATCTAGGACAGCTCATTGAGGCAGGTACCTCGGGTTCCAAAACGAGGGACACTGAAACCTCAGTCAGCAGGACAATTAATTCTGTACTTCAGTGCAATATGTAAAAGTCGATAGCAATAAAAAAATAGGCTGAACATAATATAAAAAATATATATATATATACACACATATACATACACAGGCAGGAACCACCAGAGCTGCATGTCTTGTATAAGTGCAAAGTAGGAGCTTGTTTAAAACTTTGACTATTTTGCTCATCACAGCATGTTTTTTAAGTAGCAATTTTGATGTCCTAAAATACTGCATCCTAATACTATCTAGAGGGAAGGCTGAGTATCCTGGTGCCCTGGATTTTGAGCTCACAGCAGATGCCTCACCCCGACCGGGCCCTGCTTAATCTATGCAGGAGGGTAGCAAGGGCAGAGCTCTGAAGCAGAAGGGGCTTGGGGCAGTAAAGGAGCCCTGCAAGCTCTATGGTGTTGGTTAATAGCATGCACGTGGTGACTTAGACACTTACAGACTTTCTCCAAATTCCAATTCAAATGTCCTCTCTCAGCAGAAACCGCAATTCTTCCTGGAAGGTCCCTTCAATTTTTTGACATTAAAAAAAACAAACAAACAAAAAAAAATCAGGAAGAACAAGAGAGAAACACATGTAAAAAAAATAGATAAAGTCAATCAGATCAGGGCCGGTGAGATAGCTCAGCGGCATAAGTGCCTGCCTGGCAAGCGCAAAGTCGTGAGTTTGACTCCCGGTACCCATATATGAAAAAAGGGCCGGTGATATCGCTCAGTAGCATGGGCACCTGCTGGCGTGCAAGGTCCTGAGTTCGACCCCCAGCACCCACACACACACAAAAAGAAGTCAATCAGATCAGACAACAATTCAGTACAAACAAGTCATTATATTGAGCTCAGACAGAGCTTCATGCAGAGCCTTTCTAAATTCTGCAACGCCTTTAACTGTTTGTTTGTTTGTTTCCTGGCCCATAGAAGTAGATCAGAACACTTTTAGGAAATATCTAAATATTTAGGTCCTTATCATTACTTGAAATTTATGGTTTTGTTTTCTCCTATCATAATTCAAGGAGGGACAGTGCCATTTAGTTTTATGATTTTTCAACAAAGCTGTGGAAAAGTGGACTTTCAGTTATGACCAGATTAGAGAGGATAGTCACCCGAGGACAGCAGGGTGAAATCCATCAGCATCTCCAGGGAGCAAGGCCCTGCAAAGCCCTCCCCAGTCTTTGAGCCCTGTTCCAGTGAAGGACTGAGGGCACCATCGGCAGAAGCAATCAAACACTGCAGTGGCATTCTGCTCACACTTCCTCTTGTTCTGGTCAGACAAGGTGTCTTAGTTACTTTTCTCATTGCTGAGACAAAATACCGACAGCCAAAGTTAAAGGAGGGAGGGTTTGTTTAACTCACAGTTGGTAGAGGTTTCAGTCCACAGTCAGCTGGCTCCAAGACAGGGTGACATGGCAGAGGAGGAACAGTTCATGGTGGGCAGAAGGTAGCAAAAGCAACAAGGGAAGGCCACAGCTCTTTCTACTCCTTATGTCTTATCCAGGCTACTTAGGGTGGGTAGCACTCACACCCTTAACCCCAGTGCCCCTGATCCTAGTGCTGTACCATGAGTCAATCCCAGTGTCACACACCCTAGACCCAGCCGTCTCTGAAAAAGCCCTACCTATGACTGCATGAGTCTTTGGGGGACCCTAGACACAAGCCATAACATTCCACCCCTGCCCCTCCAAAGACCCATGCACATCCATTTATGCAAAAGGCATTTAGTCCATCTCCAAGAGTTGCCAAAGACAGTTTCAGCATTGCTGAAAAGTCCAAGTCCCAAGTCTCCTCTGAGATTTAAAGCAAACTCTTAGCTATGGGCCCCTATACAAATAAAAAGAAAGTTAAACACGTCCAACATTCAATGGCACAAGACAGACATTTCCATTCCAAAAGTTATAAACAGGGGGATAGCAAGGAATGCGAACACAGCAAGTCCAAAATCCAGCAGAACAAACTAAGTCCTGTAGTTCCATGTCCAGCATCCCCACAATCTGTGGCAAGAAGTGAGCTCCAGAGGGCTTGGGTGGCTCTGCCCCTACTGTGCTTCTGCTGGTTGTACCTTCCATGGCCTCTTCTTTGGCTGACACAGAGAGTGGTCACCCTGAGGTCAGATCGCCTGGTTTCGAAATCCTGCTTGGCAGTGGTTCTTTCTCTTTCTTGCCTCCTTCCCCACTTCCCCATCACTTTCCCAGCCGTTCCATTCCAGCCACACTGGCTTGGCTAATCTTCAAGCATGCCAGGCAGGATCCTACCCCATGGCCTTTGCAACGGGATTCCTTTGCCTGGAACACTTTCCCACAGCTGATGACACAGTTTACTTCAAGAATATCATCTTCTCAAAGAATTTTATGGTGACGTCTAGTAAAAATTATAACACCCCCTACCTCCACTACTTATGCCTGGGGACTTTCAGCCCCCTTCCAACCTCTTGACCTGTCTGGCTTTATTCCCTTTTGCCCTCACCACCTGTTAATTGATGATGGAACTCACTAAACCGTGTGTCTATTGGAATGGGCTCTGCTAATAGATAGATGGGAAGTTCCCCACAAGCAGGGATTTTTTTTGTTTCTTCCGTGGCATCTAGAACAGAATTTCTATCAAGTAGACACTTAAAGAACAAACCAAATTAGCCAGTAATGTGACACTCACCGCTCTACCTCTGGGTGCCATTGGCACTGGCATCTCATGTTCACCATGTGACATTTGTGCACACGGAAGATCTCTTAGTCCCTTTCTTGTCACTGGAACAAAATACCTGACCCCACAACTTAAAGGAGGAGAGGTTTATTTGGTCTCATGTTTTCAGCCCATGGCCAGCTGACTCCAAGGCAGAAATGGTACCGCAGAGGGACGCAGCAGAGGAGAGCTGCTCGTATCATGGTGACCAGGAAGCAGAGAGAGAAGGGAGGAGGAGGGAGGGAGATAAACCTTTGTAGGTCACACTGCCTCCAACCAGGTCCCATCTCCTGACAGCACATTCAGGTCTGAACTCGTCCATGGATAAGTCCACTGGTGAGTACAGTGTCCCCATGATCTAATTACCTTCCAAACACATGAAAATTTGGGGGACACTTAAACCTAAACCAGAACAGAAGGCAAGATGACAAGTGTCTTTCTGTGATCCCTCAGCATCATGCCAATTACACAAGCATTTGACAGGACAGTCCCTGCTTTCCGGGGCTTGTGAGTGGGTTGAGCGGATAAAACAGACCCCCAGGACAGAGGATGGTGGCTACATTCCCTGTCGTTCATATGGGACAGACCACACGTCCCAGAGGGTGCTGAGCACAGGCAGCTCAGTGAACAGAGGCTTCATGGAGAGGACAAGAATCAAGCTGAGCCTCAAAGGGGTTGGATCTGGTAGCAAGGAGGGCAAAGACGCTCTTGACTAAGGAATGTTCTAGACAAAGCTATCGAGACTGGAGTGCGAGGTATGTACAAAGCTCAGCTCCCATCGGATACCTCACTCCATCACCCGCCTTTGTGAACACAGTTTCAGGTAGCTGTACAGCATGCTGTGCACCCAGAACATCCCATTCCCCTTCCTCAGGGAACTTGTTTCAGTTTGTAATTATAAGTGTTCGATAAGTATTTATTGAGTGAAGGCATGAATGGATGGATGGACCAATGAATGAAGAAAGCACAGAACAATAGCCAGGCCATCTGCATTCAGTGGTCATACTGGGGTTCATAGAAGAAGACCTCAGCCACCGAGCACCCACCACATGTTGGCCACGGTGCTGGACTTCTCAGAGTGGCCTTCAGATGTGGGCATTTGGGGATTCATTTTGCAAATGGTGAAAGTCACTAATCTATCCAAACCTAGTTAGTAAGTGTGAAGTGTTGGGCCATCCGGGCCCCTGCTTAGAAGGTAAAAGGGTCCTGGGTTAGAAAGATGTGAGCAGTTCGTGGAGACCTGACACGGCACAAAGAGTAAGCATCTCCAGAATTGTACTAAAATCAGACACAGGACCGTTCACACTTCTTGCCCTCAGTGCTGCCTGATCTCTCCTCAGGATCCAGCTAGCTGCAGGGAGGAGCTGGGCAGCAAAACCCAGACCCTTCAACTTCCTTCCCAGGGGAACAACTATCTCTATCAAACACGCAGTACAGCTGCCAAAAGTACATGAAGTCAACCAGGCAGATTGTGAAACCTGAAGCACAGTTCACTTCTGCAGCAGTGAAAAACTGCAATTTTTTGCCAGGATGGAAAAGTATAGCTGTGAACTCTCGGATATAACTCAACGGAGGCAGCACTTTAATCACACCAATCTCCCAGGCTGGATTCAGCCCACTTGACCCTGTGAATTTGTCTGCTCGCAGAAACACTTGCGGTTTCATCTTGGTGCACAGATGTACAGGGCTTTTCTGATGGTTTGGGATGTGCTGTCCCTTGGTGTTTTGATATGTCATCATGATGGATTGTAGTTTATTCCTTGGTCACCGCATGTACATATACATGAGTGTGTATGTACAGGTGCATATAGTATGCATTGTGTAGATGTTACAGTTTAGATCTAAAATGTTCCCCAAAGGTCTCCTTTGTATGGAAGGTGATTAGATCATGAGGGTACTATATTCATCAGTGGATGAGTGGATTAACACACTGACTAGTTTAAAAGTAAATGTGGGCCGGTGAGATGGCTCAGCGGCTTAAGCGCCTGCCCGGCAAGCGCGAGGGCCCGAGTTCGACTCCCGGAACCCACATACGAAAAAAGGGCCAGTGATATCGCTCAGCGGCACAGGTGCCTGCTGGCACACGAGGTCCTGAGGTCGACCCCCTGGTACCCACAAAAAAAAACAAAAAAAAAGTAAATGTGTGTGAGGTAGGGCCTAGTCAGAGGTGGTGGATCACTGGGGGTGTGACTTGGGAGGTTATTTTTGTCCCTGGCTCCTCACTTCTCTTCCGTGCTTTCTCTCTGCTTCCTGGCTACCATGAGTTGAGCAGCTTTCCTGCCCTATCCCCCTCTGCCATGCCATTTCTGCCTTGGAGCCAATTGACCATGGACTGAATCCTCTGAAATATGAGCCAAAACAAACCTCTCCTTCAAGCTGTGGGTGTCGGGTATTTTGTCCTACTCATAGGAAAGTGACTAATAGAGTAGATGAGTGTGTATACTCACACTTGCACAAAGTCTCTCTCGTTTTGTTCTTTGTGAGTCTCATAAACCTTCTCTGAAATTCTATTTATTTTTAACAAATAATGTTGGTATTTATTGAGATATAATTTACTTAAAATAAAACACACATGCCCTAGTGTACCATTAATGAGATTTAAACACGCATGCATCTGTGAACGCCCCCATCGTGATAGCCCTGACAGAAATGCTCTAAGCATTTCCATCCTTCCAGAAAGTTCCTCCAGCCCTTTTATAGCCAGTGCCCACCCCCAACAGGGGCGACATTCATTCTGGCTTTCATCACCAGAGAGGCATTTTGCCTGTTCTAGAAATTCATTTAAAATAATTATATAGCATACACTCTTCTGCGCCCAGTTTCTTCCACTCAACAAACTATTTTTTGAGATTCATCCATGTCTTCTACGGTTCACTATTATGGACTATATGTTTGTGTCTCCCCTGAATTCGTACACTGAAGCCCTGATCCCAGTGTCATGGCGTTTGTGGATGTGCCTTGGGAGGTGATTAGGGTCAGATGAAAACGTGGAGGCGGGACCCTCATGTTGACATCAGTATCCTTATATGAAGACACATCAGAGAGTTTGCCTCCTTTCTTTCCCTAAGATGCTCACACATCAAGAAAAGGCAGTCACTGGGGACACAGCGGGAAGGAACCCCTCGCAAGCCATGCAGAGGACCCTCAGCAGAACTTCACCATGCCAGCAACCTGATCTCAGGTTCTCAGCCTCCAGAACTGTAAGGAAACAGATTTCTAAGCACCCCCCAGCCTATGGCATTTTGTTATGGAACCCCCAAAAGACTAATATATTGGCTCTCCTCTGTTTCCATTTCCCCCAGTGCAGGACTATCCTGTGACTTTAGTGTTTCTCCTGTTCCCGAGCCTTTGGAATCTTTCCAGCTTGGGACTACCATGAAAACATCCGTGCATAACCACGTCGTGCTGTTTTCTGGTCTCTCTCGGCTCCCGATCCTCTCCCACACTGCCATTTCCCTTACTGGTTCAGAAGCCACGTTTAAGCTTGGCAGGAGTCACCTGATCTCTTTGCAGAGATGCTTTGAAGACTCCATCGTAGGAGGATGCGGAGGACCAGATGTGCTTCTCACCAGATGTGCTTTTCCTCACTGCCCCCACCCCTGCCATCCACCCGCTCCCCTTCCCCAGGCCCTCAAGTCTGCACTCCTAGGGGGTGGGAAATGGTGCAAATGAGAAGAGAGAGAGGCAGGAAGGAAAGCAGGCACACTGCCAGCGCAAACCCCTCTCCCCCATCCCCTACCCCTATAAGGGCTGGAGCTGGCCAGCGAGGACACACAGATGTCTGCATTCTTGCAATTTCACTGCTTCCTTCCTCCAGATTCCAACTAACCAGCCCCATCAGTGAAGGTTAAGGTTTTTTATAGCCCTAAATGAGGATCCACTCTGCACAATGCACTTTGACATTGTCATCTCTATCTCAGTGGCAAAGCAGGAAGGAATGGGGGGGGGGACAGAACAGGAAAGAAGAAATGTGGCACCGCCAGCTAACACTTGAAATGAGGGCAAGCTTTTGAGGACCATATCAAGTCATGAGGCATGCAGGAGAAAATTCATTCATACCTAGCACATTAACCAAAAATAATGTAATTTACCAGTGTGTCCAAAAATATTAAAATAATCAGTTCACAGGATAAAATCCAAAGCTGCTTGGCCCTTCTGTTACTGGAGCTAAAATCCCAGCTTTTATTCTCTGTGTTCCACTCCTCAGACTGCCCAGGAACACCTCCAGCCCAACCCTCCAGGCCACCAGGGGGCGGGTGTGGTATCGGGGACATGCCTGCTCCTCTGCCACCATATCTGGTAGGTCTTTTTGCCTTGAGATATCTATGGCCAGGTGCAAGAGGAGAAAGGCCTATGAAAGTCCCTAAGTCTCCCGGACTCTGGCACCAGCTCTGAGAAGCCCTGTGGATATGGGGATGTGGCTTAAGGGGTAACCTGTGCCTCTTCCTGAGGTCCTGCATCAAAGAGAGCAAGAAAGTGCACTCTTCAGATAGGAGAGCCGTCCCATGTTGGTTCACCAAGGCAGCAGGGATGGGGGGCTGGTTTGGCAAAGAGATACAAGCAGATTTGGTTCCAAAGATTAGCAGTGTCCAACACAGTCAGGTAGGGCCATGTTTCCCATCTCTTTAGCAGTTTAGTAGTGGGAATTGTCATGAAGCACAGAGATAGAGCAATGGGGACTCGACTTTGGCCTTCAGGGACAGACACTGTCCCTCAACACATCGTCTCTATGGATGTGTACCCTCCCACAAGACCACTTCTCTCGCTGTAGAGCCAACCAGACTCATGAACAGGCACCGATCGTGACAATGGCTGAGAATACAGGTTCCCCAGGGAGCAGGAGGCAGGACTTCACCAGGACTTTAGTATGGATGCAGGATTTTAGGATCCAGCACCAGGAGAGATCTGGGTCAGAACCTGGAGCAGGATGTACCTTGGGTGTGACAGAAGATGTGGCAAGACCCCAGCCCAAGATCTTGTGTCAGTAGTACCCCTCCCCAGCAGAAACCACGTACTTTTTCTCTCCACAGCAGTCACTGGCTCTCGGTCACCTCTACCCACTGTGCCTGCAGGAACTGTCCCTGTGCAGGGCCCTGGCCTCCTGCTGGAAGCAACATTGTTAGCTTTTGCACTCTGCTTATCATAGCATTCAGAGTGCCTCATGGTGGCATCAATTGATTTTTGCAGAATGTTCTCCCCCTGCACACTGGGTAATGACACAGAGCTACAAAGAATACCATCATCCCCTGACCATGTCCTGGAAGAGGCACTTCCTCCCTGTCTGCCTCCCACCCCCCACTCATCACAGGGGGTCTGTCTCCCACCATGACTAAGCCTCCTCACCCCTGTCTCCCGAGGCACCTTGTCTGAAGCTCTGGCACAGCCTCACCCTCACAGCCAGGTATGTGCTGGGCTGGGAGACCAGGGAGGCAGCAGTGCCACCACTGCCAGCAGTACCTCTGCACCTGCCAATGCCTCGGCTGGCACATGCTCCATCCAGCTCAGTCCTATTGACCTGCAGTGTCCAGGTCCCCAAGGCCTCAGCCCTGCTCAAATGGCTGTCTGTACCCCTCCCTCTGGGCCAGGCCCTCTGGCTCTGATGTCTCTGCAGCACCCTGGCCAACTGCTTGTCCCCACCCCCATAGCACCCCCTGACCGGGCCCCCACTGACCGCTGCCTGGGGGCTGTCCCTCTATGCTCCCACTCTCCTGCTTGCTGGTGACCAAGATTAAACCCTGAGATCTCTCCTTCAACCTCTATGTAGGACAGCTAGGAGTGGCAGGGTGTCACTAATCATGGGAGACACACTCAGCTCATGGCAGGTGCAGGGAGGAGGGGAAACATCCAACCCCTGGACCTGGGGAAGGGTGGCTCACTGTGCCCTCACCATCGGGAACTGAGCTTCAGTTGCTGGCAGTGATGTCTCCCTTCCCTGCCCCTTGTCACTGCTTCCTGGGACCCATAAGTATGCAGGTTGCCGTCTTCAGGGCTGCTTCTGGGAGCACGCAGCTGACGGCAGCACTTAGGTGCCTGGCTTGACCCTTTGTCCTTCAGTAAGCACCTTAGCATTCGGCTACCTCATCTCAGAATGGGGCCAAGGCCAGGGCTTAAAATTAAGTGACTCATAGGTAAAGTTATGCATGCAGCCAACAAGGGAAGAGTGGAGCAGGGTTCATCTCACTTAGTCTGAGTTAAATGCCACTGTGATCTCTGTGTTCACACACACAAGGAGATGCTGCCCAGAGTCCTCTGGGCAGCAAATGACACAGCCAGGATTAAATTAGATGATGGTGGTCATGGTGGTGGTACTGGTGACAGTGCCTCTAGTGGTCATTGGCGAACTCCTTGGTGCCAGGAACTTGTACACATTTTCTTGTTGAGATCTTCAAGCAATCCTGAGAGGTAGCTACTGTTATACACCCATTTTACAGAGAGGAGAACCAAAGCGCTGTTAAATCACTTGCCAAGGTCAGACAGCTGCTCAGCGGGGACACAGGACCGACTTCAGGTCCCTCTGACTCCAGAGCCTGCTTTCCAACCAAGATACCCTCCAGCTACCTGTGGCTTAATTCTAGGATCACTGCCACTCAGTCCTGTTTCCCTGCTAGACACTTAACATTCTGCCGCCAACGTGCCTGGATCAAGACTTTGATCCTGTGGGGGAATTTGAGGAGAATTGTATCTGTCTCCTACTCCTGGGAGAAGCTGCTGTTGTAGACGCTGATGCTCCCTGACGTTCAGTCCTGTGAGTCAGCGCAGCAAGTGTCTCCCCCAGGTGAAGCCATGCCAGCGTGTGATGCAGGAGCCACACCTCCACCCAGGCTGCAGCTCGCTCAGGCTCTTCCTGCTCCTTAACTCTGAAGACTTGAACATATTTACCATGATGAGCATCATTTTTGGGACAAAGACAGGGAAATGTGCGTGTTGCAGGGCCTGGGCTTCTCTGTAAAGTCCTCGCTGAGGCTGGCCAGCAATATTCCACAATCACCAGGAATGATGCTTTATCTTGGACAAAGAGAATTAAGCAGTGAGACCTGCGTCTTTGTTCTGATCCTGCCTGCCTCGCTCTTGGTGGTCACAAACAACGCATGGGAAGGATAATTGTCCAATTTTTCCAACAAGATCAATTTGCCATAATTTTCTTAAAAGAAAGAAAAAGTAGGCGCATCATCAAGCAGCCTCCCCGTGCCTGCACTCCCTGCCTCCACCTCTCAGAGTCTGCGCCCTGCAAGAAAGTGCCACCCTCATGGCCCCAGGTTGGACATGAGACACTGGGGACAGTTCTTGTGCTGAGAGGCGGGTGTGGGTGGCACATCACTGGGCCAGGTCTCAAAGCAGAACGTGACACCTTCCCCCGCATGTTTCTACCTTGGCTATTTAAAAGAAGCCAAAGAGCAGTGTTTGAAGTGACAGCATAAAAGAAAATGAGGAAGGGAAAGGAGGGGGAGGAGGAGGAGCTGCCACCGTCTCCGGAGATAGGATGACATGTTCCCATTTTCTCGTGTCCTCTTAAGAGGTGGCAGCATGATTGAGAATCTTCTATAAAGTAAGATCCTCTCCTGCACCACCTTGCTTTTGGGTTACCCTCATCCTTCTCTTCGCCCCCAGTGCCACTGTTAGAGAGACGGCCAAGCCTTCACCTTCCTGAAGAGGAAAGATGGCAGGTGGCACAGCACCCCCGCTTCCCTGGGCTCCTTTCCATTCTCAGAGAGCTTTCTGATGCCTCCATGGACTTTGATGAACAAAACCACCCCCAGCCCTCAGCCCTTGGGAGGCTGAATTCAATAAACCAAGACCAAGACGCACATGGAGGCAGATTCTCCAGGGAAAGATGACACAGAGTCAGGAGACAGGAAGCATGTGGCAGTTAGGACAGATGTTTGAGGAGTGGGGTGGGGGAGTAAGCCACAAGGTGTCTGGGGCAGGCATTCTAGACAGAGGAGCAGCTGGTGCAAAGTCCCCGGGGCAGGCGGTCTTATGCTTTGATGAACTACAAGGAGGCTGCCTGTGGCTGGAGGGCAGTAAGCAGGGTGTCCGAACCACTAGGACGAGGACCAGGTGGAGGGAGTGGTGGTGTTGCGCAGCCATAGCGAGGGCTTTGACTTCCGCTCCCAGTGAGATAGCCTCTTCACCTTCTGAACCAGAACTTGTGATGGGGTTGGGGTGGGCTGGTGACATGCTTGCTGAAAATCTCCTCATCTGTGGCTGATAGGAGGAAGCAGGAGGTTCTTGACAAAGTAAGACCTTCCAGTACCAGCTCTGACCCCACATAATCCTTAGCACTATCAAGTCTTTCAGTCTCTTCTAAGAGATCTTCTATTTTCAGTCCTTTGGGTGACTCATCCAGCGTTGGATTTTGTTGCTACTTATAGGTTATCAACCACCCCATAGGTGTCCCGAGTCCAGACTTTTCGCCTAGACTGAGGCTCATACGCCCAACTCCCTACTCAAAAAGTCACCACTTAGATGTCTAATAGGTGTCACACATTCCAAATAGCCCCAACTAAACTCCTCATTTTATCTTTCTAGCTGGAGAGGGCTTGGCATCCTCTCTCTCCCTTTCTCTCTCTCTGTCTCTCTCTCTCAGACACCTGACCTCTTTTCTCCACTGGCTCTGAGCTGCCAACATGGATTCTGGCCTCCATGACCACAACAGCCTCGTGGCAGATTTCCCTGTGCTTACCACCTCGACTGTCTCCCCTACCCTAGAGAAGCTAGGGTGCCACTCTCCGCTCAAACCTACCATGGCTGTCATTGCACTTGAGTAAAAGCCAACATCTATCCCTGTGCTGTCCACTTAGAACCTTCTGCTGTGGTAAGAATGTTCTAGATAGGTGCTATCTAATGTGTCTGTGCAGGTTGTGGGCACTTGAAATGTGAATTGTGCAACTGAGAAGCTACATTTGAAATTTTATTGCATCGTAATTAATTTAAATGTCAATGGTCCTACGGTGCAGTGGCTACCACATTGTATAGCACGATTAACAAAGCCCAGCCTGAGTTGGCCCCTCCTTAATGCTTTTACCTGTTCTCTTATTCCCCACCTCCCCTACTCACCCCCACCAGCCTCTTACTATTTGTTCCTGGGAGTAACAGTTCTGGGTTCTTTCCACCACCTGCTACTTCTGCCTGGAGGCTCCTTCTCCAGATACCTGGGTGGTTAGCGTCCCCTCCCTCCTGCAGTTGGTACATTTTGGTACATTTTGGTGCATCCTGGCCTCACCCACTCCCTCACCCCAAGCCCAAAAGGCTCTGCTTTTGTTTTTGCATAGCGTTTTTCACCTTCTAACAGGTTACATCCTTTACTTCCCTATTAGGTCTACTGTATTATCTCTGCTTCTCGCTAGAGCACCAGCTCCCCCGGGAGGGAGGTCTTCATCTGCCCAGTGTCCCTTACATCTCAACAGGTGCTGCCACACTGAGAGTGCCCTGTCACTGCTCATTGAAGGGACTCCATCAGGGCTGGGGACATGATGGAGCACTTGCCTGGCATGCACAAGGCCCTGGGTTCCATCTTGGCACCACACACACACACACACAAAGTCTCCATCAGTAGAGTTTAACCTACTCCTCGCCATGGCCCCATCCCATGTCTGTGCCTCTGATGATCTTGTCTCTGCTCCTGGTGGCCATCTGCTACACCATCCCATATCCACTCCCTTATCATCAAATAACCAGAGAGTCTGGCTCTCTGCCAGACACAGTGCCAGGCAAAGCAAGACCCAGCAGGGACACAGGCAGACAAGAATCTCTGCTCACAGTGGCCTGGTGGTCACTTCAGGAAGATAAACAGGGAATGGGCAAACAGCAAAAAGCAGCGTGTAAAAGAGGATGAAAGGAGGCTGTAATGGAGAAGGATGAAGGTGGTGTGGGCAGGGACTCGGGTGGTGAGCCGGGAAGGCCTGGCGGAAGGAAGAGGGGAGCTGTGTAAGTGGAAGCCAGAAGCATGTGCCATGGGAAGGGAGGCGTGGAGTGGGGAAGACAGCTCTATGGAGGGGCCTGTCAGGAAAGGAAGGCCCTGGGCATGGGGCAGAGTCAGCCTGGGTGTGATGAGCCAGGGCGGCACGGCAGGAGAGAGGGCTGAGGCTCAAGGTCAGGTCAGGCAGGCAGGATAGTTCACACCTGAGTCTAGGTTCTGTTCTTTGTCCATAATGGAAGCTCACTCAGATCTCCAGCCCTGAACACAGGAGCACCCATCACCTAAGACATTGCTTAACTGCTGCACACTTTCTTCAAAGGAGGCCCTCTGAGGAAGTCCCCACAGAACAGGTGTAAGTGGAGCTATTGTGGTGGAAAGTAGAGGCACTCAGCCCCTCCTTTCCTGCCATGCCTTGGGTCTCCCAATATTCCCCAGGAAATCTTGTGGAACCCTGAACATTCCAAGGGCTTCAGTTTGAACCTTCCCAGCCTGTGGCACTTGGGTAGTCAGTGACCTTTAGCTCTGCCTCCACTGTCATTACCGTGTGCAAAGTTCCTTTCCACACACAGCTCTCATCTCCTGTTGGGGGTGGATTTTTGACTCTGACATCCCCGAATAGGCCCTCTCACGTGCTGTGCCAGTGTGCTCAGAAAGTCGTGGTTGATAATTCTCTGAGCAACTCTGCTGTGTGACTCCTGGGAAGGATCCTAGGAATCTCTGCAAGTTTCCATGTTTTAAGAATTACCCAGGGAGCAAATAAGAATAAGAAAAATGCATGTTCCAGAGTTGAGCAGGCCTAGGAATCTACACGTTTAATGAGCACCACAAGCGATTTTCATGCCAGTCGTCTGGGATCGTCCACAGAGCATTGGTTTATGCAGACCACCCACAACTTGCAAAACCGTAGCCTAGATCTTAACTCTGGTTCATGTCAACCGATTGCAGTCAGATATTTGCTGAAT
The DNA here is from genome assembly GCA_028451465.1 of Erethizon dorsatum. NCBI lineage: Eukaryota > Metazoa > Chordata > Mammalia > Rodentia > Erethizontidae > Erethizon > Erethizon dorsatum. Next base: position 124,837,464 of record CM051827.1, on the reverse strand, counting down.
TACACTCAAACAACCAGGGAGCAAGGAGGAAGCTCGGTTTCCACTTGAAAGCAAAATCCGTTACTGTTCAGGACCACGTGGCTTGTTTGATGAACTTGCGGAAAAAAAGCACCTTAATAACCACGACCTTGAGAAAAGGTCACCTTGGCATGAGAATGATGTTCCCTGTGATGGCGACTCCCTGTGTCTCCTCCCGTAAATCACCCAGCGAGGACCCCCTGCTCCATGGCTGGGCTACGAGCTGCAGAGCTTCCCACTGACCTCTCAACATGCTTTGGAAGAGATGGGTTCTCTCCTGTGGCTGTGAGGGGCCGGGCAGGAAGGGTCTGCTCTTTTCTAGGGCTCCCCATGTTGGAGTGCCAGTGATATCCACATGCTTGTCTTCTGCATTCGGGCAGTGAGACGAGAACCCAGCTAGGGAAGCAAGGACCTGTCAGGCCTGCCAGGGCATGACACTCAGTAGATGCTCGAAAGGATGTTTGCAGAATAACTAATTAAGTCACCATCAGAATTGGCTACATAAATATAGCCAAATATATGGTCCAGAGCTAAATTGAAATGTAGGGGTGCTGGTTAAGTGTTACTGAGAATTTCAAGGGCTGGGGATGTAGAGGACTTGCCTAGTGTGCTTGAAGCTCTGGGTTTAATCCCCAGTACTGCAAAGAAAGAGAGAGAGAGAACTTCCCCCATGGCAACAGCAGAGTCGGAGCCCAGCCTGGCTCTCTTCTATGCGTGGGTGCTATGTGCGGGTCCAAACAGCCACCCTGGGTCACTCCTGATATCCTCTGAACTCCAAAGCATCCTGAACCTGTGAAGTCAGGGATCCAAGTCTACCACTTAGGGACATAAAAGCCATAACCTTCAAGACAACTGAATGACTTGGACAGGTTCTGAGGACCCTGTCATTCTTCCTCTTTCCCACTGTGGGTACTATGAACTACAATGACCCAGACATGTAGTGTCACACACAGGGCGGGGTGAGCAGGCCTTGGGAGGCTGCGCTCCTTGGCTTCTCTGCATTCCCGATCACTGAAACTCGGGAGGAGAAGGACTCGGCTTTGCTTCCCCAGGACTTGAAGAGGCCCTTCGACATTTCAGCACGCACTGAATGCATGTGGAAGTGACTGGAGGATAAGTTTCTATGTTAAGTTCAGAAAGCAATGCTGACTTCATATGCACAACTTGGGCTGGGCTTTTTCAAGTCTATCTTCTTAGTCAACTTCTGTGAGAATCTTAATAAGTATATTTTAAACAAACGAGAGGCTCAGCGGTAGAGTGCTTGCCTCATAGGCACGGGACTCTGGGTTAGATTCCCAGGCCTACAGAAATAAATAAATAAATGAAAATAATAAACTAACTAACTCATTGACTGACTGACTAACGTAAAAGTAATCTAAGGACCCAGTGGTAGAATATTGTCTAGCATGCACAAGGCCCTGGGTTAGATACCTAGTACTGCGAAAATAAATAAGTGAAGTCAAACTAGTCAGGTTGAACCCTACTAGTGTCTTTCGGGACTGTACATGTGACCCTGGACACAGCAGCAGCCCCTGGGAGCTCACTGAGAACACAGATGCCAAACCCCAGAACTACTGAACCAGGAACTTGGCGTGGGGGCCCAGCAATCTGCATTTTTACCAAGTCCTCCTCCTGGTGGTTTTGGCGATACTTGATCTGCGAGCGCGTGCATTCCAAGGCCACAGGTGGAAAACACTCACTCCAGACATTCTCATCCAGATGTGTTTGGGTTTTTTTTTTTTTTTGTGTGGGTACCGGGGGGTCGACCTCAGGACCTCGCGTGCCAACAGGTGCCCGTGCCGCTGAGTGATATCACCGGCCCCTTTTTCGTATGTGGGATCAGGGAGTCGAACTCGGGCCCTCGCGCTTGCAAGGCAGGCGCTTATGCCGCTGAGCCATCTCACCAGCCCTGTGTTTGGGTTTTAACCCAAATTAATTGTTTGCAGCTGAAGCCCTTGGAAGCCTCAAAGGATTCAATGCCGTGGTGAAATTTTCCAGTGAGCGTCAGAAATCCTACAAGGCACTGGTTCATGTGGTGGGCATTGTCCAGCTCAGCAAGAAGGGTGTTTTTTGGATGTGAATGGGAGAGGAAAAAGGTACATGTGCCTATTAAGTGTATTTTTAAATTAACAACACAAAATCTTTGTTGATGTAAAGCTAAAAAATGGGTTAGGAGGATGGACAAGAGCAGTAAAGGGAACGCTGGACCCGGAGCCAGAAGATCTACAAGATAAGTGGCCTCACACAAGTCAATTAACCTTTTGATCCCCACATGCAGAAGAATGCCAGGCCAGGTTAATGCTCTGCTATTGCTGTCTTGAAATTCTTTTTTTTTTTTTTTTTTTTTAAATTTCTTCACCTAATCATAGCCACAAGTGCCATGGAATGTCGGGCAGGTTGTACCCTGCATAAGAGCATCCAACTGAGAAGCAAGCAGGAGGTTAAAAAGTCCAGCAGTCAGGTTTTGTCCTGCCAGAGGAAAGGACCCCTTTGTCTATTTGACTCAGATGCAACTGTGAACCAGCTGAGGCTCTGACCATTCCTGCCCCTGCTCACCTCATCTGGTTGTTGGGAGGATCAAAGAGAAGATGATTGAGAAAGCCACTTGGAGACTACAAAGTGTTATGTAAAGAAAAGGCAGGACATTATTCCGATTGGAGATGCAGTGATATGCTTAGAGTTTGGCTCTTTCCCTGGGTCTGGCTGACCAAATGGCCAATAAGCTTTTGGAACACAAACCCACTCCATCCACCAGAGCTTGTGCAGTGAAATTTCAGGGCTTGGGAAACAAGGATGACTCGGTAGCTGCAGAAACAGGGACACACAGGGTAAACCCTGACACCCTGGGAGGTTTTGCTGCTACACAGATTACCACAGAGGAGGGGCAGGAGCCCCGTTGTGTACCAATCTATTAACTGTTTTTTTTTTCCATACCAGGAATTGAACCCAGGGCCTTTGCACTGAGCTACATCCCCAGCCCCTTTTTGGTTTTTATTTTGAGACTGTACCTTGCTAAGTCACTAAATTGCCCAGACTAGCATTGAACTTGTGATTCTCCTGCCTCTGCCTCCCAAGTAGCTAGGATTATGCACTCCCACTCTCGGTTCTGCTCGGTGGTTTTATGTAACAGAACCTTCTCACCCAGTGCTTTTGGGCACTAACAGCAGCCAGAGGGGCCTCAGCTTGTTGCCGCCCAGTTACCTGGTGGACCAAGTCACGCAGGATCATGGGCGGAAGCGGGCACCCACAGCCTCTGAAATCAGGCTGTTGGAGGCAAACCAATCCTGGACGGCTGCTTATTTTGTGACTAAGGACTGGAAGTGGAGCACCAACAACACTTTTTATAAATGCAGAAGAGATCTCATCCCTTGCCAATCTGGGGCACCTGAACATCAGGATGGGTGAGCTGGCACCTGCTGCCGGGGATGGCAGAACATCTGCAGGAGTCCACTCCTTCAGAATGCCTTCTCTCCCTGCTTTCCACCAGTCTCCCTGTTGAGGAACCACGGCACCTGCCTGGAGGCTCTTCCTGTGGAGCTGTCTGGGTGAGCAGGGAGAACTCCCCCAATCAACCAAGTCGCTCTCCCATTGCCACACTCTCTCCTGACACCCCACCCCTTCATCCTATAACCTTTGAAACCAGGCCATGCTTTAGTTCCCCTAAACATAATCTGGGCTTCCCGGGTAATATGAGGAAAGAAAGGATTTATTTTGCATCGTTTTATTTTGCAAAATCAAAAATAAATCTCAAGCCCCTCTTCACTGGGCCCCAGAGCTCTGCAGGAACGGCTCCCTCCAGGGATTCCTGCACCAGGAGATAAGGTGGCCAGTTACCAGAAGGGCCATGAGTTCTTCAAACACTGCCTAATTAAGTTCTAGCCAGCAGGCTACCTCTGTGGGCCAGGGGGCCCTCAGAAGATAAGACACAAGACACATCCAGAGATGGAGGATGGGGTTTGCTCGGGTGATAAAATAAATCAAGAGCAGCCCAGCCCATTTGCAAATGGAAATCATTGTAACAGGAGGCCACGCAGCCCTTTGAAAGACTACAGATTTGCATTGGACTGGAGGTCACTGGCCTTTCAGCCCACTCTCCCGGGCTCTGATGGGGTGCAATTATGGTATTAACTGAGATGGGAAGATAAGCAAGATGTCATTAATGGAGGAGAGCCTGTTTTTTCAATTCCAGAAGCTAATCCCCTGTGACTCATTCCTCCCAAGCCTCCCACGGGGATGTGGAGGCAATAAAGGTACATCGTTTATTCATGTGATCTATGTATTTTGCTGCCTTCGTTAGAATTCTAATTACATTCTGTGGTTTTCTTACTGCCAAAATGATGTGCTTTTCTGGCTAGTTTTATAGCAGGATTGTACCTCTCTTTTGCACTTTGAATATAAGCGTTCCCTAGGCTTCAACTGTCCTTTGAATTTTAAATTTTTTTTAAAACTTAATCATAGCCGTCACCTGAGAAATCATAAGATCTTACTCAACACAGAGACAAGTAAATTAAAAGTTATAAAATGAAAGGAATCTGGCTACCTCAACTCCTTTGTTAACTACAGCGTACATCTGTAATTTTTCCTTTATGAATCAACCTGGATCTCAATGGTAGGGTTTCATGAAAAACTTCAAAATGTGTGGTTCAGTCCCAGGGTAAATCTCAAAACTTGAAATTGCGTAGATTTCTGATGCAAACCTTTATGATACACACAGCGCTTAAAGAAGCTGATATCAAAATCCATTGGAGCGCTGATGCTTACCTGGTGGTTTCTTTGGGTCACCTGCTTTCTTCCTCTCTCATCTCCAAAATAAACTAAATTCATGACTTTAAAATTAAAATTGGTTTTGAGAATTTCCTAACACTCTTTAAGGTAATTGTCAGGAAAGAGAAGCAGAGAGCTTTCCCTCCTAAAATCCTGCAGTGTTATAACGTAAGGAAGCTTCCCACAAAATGTACCATGTGTCTACTAGAGCTGTGGTTGTGCCTTTTCCCATCTTGCTGGGGACCAAGTCTTAACACAATGACTTTTGGGAGACCCATATCCAAATTTGGCAAGGTGGGAAGAGGCACTGGACAGATGTTCCCAAAATGGGCTGTGAGACCCTGCTACACCACGTGTCTGCTTTGGAACTGAAAAGAACTGGAGGACTTCCCTGACTGGAGCAGCCACCATGAGTCAATTCTTGACTCCAGAATGAACCTACTAAAAGGCAGAACTGGCAAGGCCAGCCTCCCAAGCATGGGTGGGGCAACCCCAGGAACTTCAGCGCCAGAGAGAACATTCCAGAAGGCACCAAATTCCATAAGAAGGATCCTGGAAAGAAGGGAGGAGGCACCAGTGCTGAGCTCCTTTCTTTAAGTGTTAGGAGGTACAAGTTGGGAGCAAAGTCAAGAAATCAGTGGTTTCTCTCCCCAGGCCCCACAAGAAAACTTCTCTCTTAATCTGTCAGACTGAAATGTTGAATTCACGGTCAACCAGGTCTGTGGGTGCCTCTGTGGAGGGAAAATCAGCCCCCCATGAGGGCATCCAAAACAGTCATGACAACATTTCTTCAACACCAGCTACTGTGCCATGGTCCCCTTGGTGACACTGGTGGGCAGTTCAACATCTGCTTCCAGAAGTTTCTTAGTAAAAGCAGTATATTCATTAAATTAACTCCGAAGCCCTGCTGTGCTCTAGGATGAAATCCACTTCCTATTCTATTTTCCATCTCAAATTTCACCCAGCCACATTTCCGGTGTAGGTCATCAGAGGTCCTGCATTGAAAGGATTGTGTCAAGATAACCCAGTCTGGTGAGGCCAATTAGATAGAGGTGCTCTTCAAATTTGAATATATCCCTTCTCCCATATGTCATTTCTGGAGAAAAATTCAAGTATAAAAGTTATATCTTTTATAAATTAACATTTAAAAGAATTAAAGCCCTACTTCTTAACATTTGAAAATGACCTTCCCCGATTCTTTATTCTGCTCAGGTTGGTGCCAGGTGCCATTCACCGTGACATGGAGGTGGAACTGGAATTCCTCGATTGATACGAGCTAGGGTGTTTTTTCCTGGAGTGGGTCAGACTTGTTCAGAACTCCAAAGTTAGGATACATTCCAACCAAAGATCTTGCTCTTAAAGAAGAGCCCAAACAGTGCCTCAAATAGTGTGTCTATATGTACAGTGACAGCTCTGGCCTCGCCCCTACTATCTTATTTTGGGTTATTGAAAAAAGACCTTGAGACAAGGACTTGGTTGCACTGTAGTGTACATGGTTGAACTGTGTCCCCTCATAATTCAGATGGTAACCCCAATACCTCTGAATGGGAACTTATTTCAAGATAGGCCTATTAATCAAGTTAAACTGAGGTCATGAAGGTGAGACCTAAGCCAATATAACTGGCATTTTTATAAAAAGGAAAAATTTACAGACAGACAGACACAGACACACACACACACACACACACACACACACATGCACACTGAGAATGTTGTGTGAATGTAAAGACAGACAACGAGATGACTCACCTTTGAGCTAAGGAAAGCCAAGCATTGCCAGCAAGCCACTAGAGCTGGGAGAGAGGCCTGGAACAGAACCTTCCTCATGGCTCCCAGAAGGAACCAAGCCACAGACACCTTGATCAGAACCTTCCAGAACTGTGAGGGAATAAGCTTCTGTTGTCTGAGCAGCCCTCGCCATCTCTGATCTTTTGATACAACAAACTCAGCACACTGACATGGTGGTCCCCAAAGACCTGGTTGGGAAGTGGGGATATGAAGGTGGACATGAAAGAGGACTCCATTGGGTGGGGTTCTACTGGGGACATCTGAGGCCCAAGCCCCTGGGGAGCTCTGGGAGACAGTGTGGGATATGAAGGGCAAGGAAGCTGGGGGACTTATCCTCCAGCACTCTTCTGTCTTTATCTAAGGGCCCAGAATCCCCACCAGCTAATAGGAAGCCCTCAGGTTGAGTGTCACATGTATTTGCAATAAGGAGTGGTCGATATGCACTGAAACAGTGAGTGCAAATGTAGCTGGGGCTGTGACAGCACCAGCCACACACACAAAATTTAGAAAAGGTCCTGCCTAGCTGCCTTATTCCAAACCCAGGATGTTCCCTGAGCCCAGTGACCAACAATCCAGGTGGATGTGTCTACTACCAAAGGCCATGAGAGGAACCTAGTTGTATCTGAGAGGAGGGGAGATGGAAAACACCCTGGTTTCCACCTTCGCAGGATGACAGTCGATCAACACCTGAATCTGGAGTCTGCAGTCTGTACGAATTCTTAATCACAGCACGTGCTTAATATTAGGGGAAAAGAGCATTCCCAATGGCCCCAGACACTTGCTTTACTTGAAGTAACTTCCTCCTCATCCAACCCATTCAAAACCCCTTATTTCCTCTTCCCCTCTGAGCTCTGGACTAGTGGGCTCTAGTTGGTCATTCACAGCTCACTTGGCTTAGCAATAGCTACTCTAGGTCCTCTCGAGAAGATCAAGTCCAAGTTCTTTGCAACAGTCACATGCAGCCAGTCCCATGGGATTGCTTGGGCATGGGGACCCTGCCACCTAGGGAGCGCCCCATGCCCCTCCCATGCCCAGCTGGAAAACCACCGCCACAGACTCCCGGACAGAGGTGCCACTAAGGCCAGCATCCCTGGGCTGCCTAGTGGACACCAAATATTCTCTCAGGGCTCCCCTGAGACCCTGTGTTAGCACCACGTTTCAGCAATACAGACATGTAAGACTTTTTCCTTTCTCTATCCGTGTGCACTGTACACCCTGTGATTCAGTTTTGCCCATCATTGTCTGGCTGCATGACTGACTTCAAATCTCATACCAGCACTGAAGGGCAGATCCGATCGGCATCTCACAGCTGAAAACAGAGAAGAAGCTTAAAGCAATGAAATTAACTTGCCGGAGGTCATCCAGCTAGGAAGTAGATGAGGAGAGATTAGAAACTATTTCCATTCTAATCTAATCTAATCGCCAAGTTAAGAACTCAAATAGAGGCTTGGCCAGGTGCAGCAGGATAGCAGGAGGAAACAGAGAGGCTGTGATCTGAGTTGGAAAGCTAAGTGAACAAGATACCATTCCACATCTTGTCCATTGGGCAAATTGCGACAAGGTCATTCTCAGCAGACTCTGGTGGCATTGATCAAATAATAACAATGTGCTAAGATTTGTTCTAAGCATTTTGGTCATCACTCATTTCGGTCCTTATACAAGCCACCCCATCCCCCAGAGGGGGACCCCAAAACCAGGGAGATCGGGTCACTAGCTCAATATGACACCATGGACAAGTGGCAGAGCAGCTCGTGTTCCTACATGAACTCTGATCTTTCTAGTCATAGCCGGGCTGCAAAGCCCCACACTATGCTGTTCCCTTGTCTATGGGATGAAGTCATGACAGAGACCAAGAACAAGGTGGGGGAGGGGCAGTCTGTTTTCTGATACTTCCCATGTTTATGGGACCCAGAAAAGACCTGGAACACATCCTCCCTCAATGACATGAGGCTGTAAAGTATACCCAGTCATTCCAGCAGTATTTCTGGGGTCTTTCTCTTAAAAATGCAGGCAAACAGAAACCAGCACAAGGGCTCTGAATACCACTGGCTTAGCAAATCTACCAAGCACACATTCTGAACTGGATCACTGCTTGGCATTTCCTGACAACTGGACTTACCCCAGAGAGGAAGTAGGAGATGGCTGGCACGGGAATAGCAGGTGACAGAGGCAGAGGGTCTGACACAGGGCTCAATGGGACCAGGCACTCGGGACCCAGGTAACCCATCTGAGATGCCTGCACACTGCGCAGACCACCACTCATTTTGCATCTCACCTCCTATGACATCCATAGGTGACTGATGGACAAGGTCACACATTGGCCCCTTCTCACAGACTTTGACTATTGGAGCAATCTGGTGTGTGAAATTGTCATCTTGCCCAACCCCCTTATTAAACAGATGGGAAAATTGAGATCCCAAGAAGAGATCCAAGGTGGGTGTTGGTGATAGGACCTGGCCTAGCCTGGAGGCCTTTTAGCTCCTGACTGGGTACATGGTTGGTGACTAATTGGGTTATAAGTCACAGAAATCCAACCCCAATGGACTTAAAACAAAGGGGACTGATTAGTTTGCATTCCAGGAAAGTTTAAGGGGCAATGCCTCCAGGAATAGCTGGATTCGGGATCTCAAACCATGCCTCGAGGACTTAGTCCCTTCCCCTCCTTGTCTCGAATTTCTTCTGGGTTGGCTTCACCCATTGGCATCAATGTCAAGTAAGCTGCCCCGTGAGTTGCCTAAGAGGTTGCTGCCAGCCCTGGGCTCATCTCTGCATCTGGCTTTGACCTTTTGCTTTAGTTGTTTGAATCTTTTCCTAGAGATAAAAGGTTGTAGTAGAACTCGAAAACCAATAAAAGGGAATCAAGCGCCATTGCCCTTGGAATCCTAAATAACGTTCTCAACCTCCAGTTTGAAGAATCTTCACTGGGGTGGGGATGGGGTCCATATTTCCCTAGGCTACCAGATGAGAGCTGTTGTCCTCAGTGATACCCTACGTGAAACTCTGTGTGTGTGTTGTATGGACATTTTTCAGGAGGTAGGGTATATAAAGCTCTTAATACTTGAGAGCCCACATTACCCAGGAGGTAGATAACTGGTACAAGCAATTTACTTCTGGGTTTAGTTGGAGGATTTCACTTGGAATAAGGGCTGAACTTGGAATCTTATGACCTTCCACCAATATTGCCTAAAAACAGGGATGTTTGCCAGATCAGGGATTACCCTGTCTGCTGTTTTTTGAGCATCAGCTCCCTACCAGGGGAAAATTCCTCCCTGACCTCCTCTCTGTTATTTCAAATGTACTTGGAGAAATTTGTGAGTTTAATGAGCCCCTTCTGACTCTAGGTTTGAAATAAAAATGATGGGATACATTGCCAGCTTTATGTAAAATCATGGTGAAGAGAATTTTGCCCAGTTTAACTCTTAATGGCCTCTCTTGGGAGAGCTTTGTTGCTTTCTGCCTGGATTCAACTTGGTACTCCAGTTTGCTCTTCCTGGGCAAATTCTGTCATGCAAATATGAACCAATATGATCAGGGAGATGCTGGGGAGAGTGCTGAACTCCACCTGTTGCCCCTAGTGCCTGTTGTTCCCCAGCCTGTCCTCTCCTTTCCTGGCCATTCTCCAGCCCTCTTGCTTTATGCTGAGTTTCTGTTACCTAGTCTCTGGCTGACTTGAGGAATGGGGTGCAGCTTCTGATAAACTAGCACTAGGCAATTGACTTAACTAGAGCTGCCACATGGTAGTGGCAGCATGATAACAAGTGGGGCAGCAGGAAAAACAGTCTGGCCACCACTTTTCAATGTCAAATCCCTGGGCATCAAGCACAGGGAAAGGAGGGCAAGCTGTTTGGATTTGCAAAGGTGAGATTGGGAAGAGAGGGGTTGGCTGATCAGCATCCCAAAAGTACTATCCACAGTAGAATCCCCGCCTCCCAAGAGGCTTGCTCTGAAACAGAGTCATAGCTCACATACCCATTATTCATCATACTTGTTGGGTGGAAATTGTATCAGTCCCTCAATAAGGCAATGAGCAAGATTCACACTTAGACTGCTTTCCTGTGCTCAGTTCTGGGCTTTGCTTCTGTGGCAGCACATAGTTACAAAGGACTAAATGGAGCTAAGAGCAAAGGGCAAGTTTCTGGAAGTTCCCAGAGTCCCAGGGCCCACAGAACTGGTAGAAGCCTGGATGTGTTAGTCCAGGTTCTGGGAACAGAACAGAAACAGATCAAGTGGAGATAGGGGGTGGGGGTGGGGAAGAAATTGCTCATGATCACACTCAGTAAGCAGAAGGTACAAGAGAAAGGACAGCCTAGTTCTAGTGCAAATGCAAAGGCTAGAGAACCAAGAGAACTGGTGTTGTAAATTCTAGTTCAAATCGAAATCCAAAAGCACAAGATGACTGATATCTCAGCCTGGAGACAAGCACAGAGAGCAAGTTCTCCCTTTCCCAACCTTTTGTTCTTGTCCAGGCCCTCAACAGATCAGATGAGACCCACCTGCACCTACTTTACTCAGTCCATAGATTCAAATCCTTAACCTCACCCCCAAACACTCTCACAGACGCTCTCAGATACGTTTAACCACATGCCTGGGTACTCTGTGGCCTCACAAAGTTGACATGTAAAATTAACCCTCGCTGGATAGAGAACCAGGCTCAAAACTGAGCAGAAGCCAAGGTCTTAGTGAGGATCAGGAAGGAGAATCCCAGCCCTGGACTCAGAAGAGGAAAACCTGGTGAGCAGGTTGCCATGGCAATAGGTATCACAAGCTAGATCATTGTCCTCAGAAGGGAGCATCCAACTGGCTGTGTTTAGATCGTGTGCTCGACTCTGCCTGTACTGGGATGCTGAGAAGTGGGACCCAGCCTCCTCAGTATCCCAAGTGCAAGGTCACCATCTGTAATTAACCTTCTCCCCAAAGCCATGATAATATGGAGTTGGTAATTCCTCAAAGGGAAATTGAGGTGCTTCAGGGAAGGGAATGTTTGCTGGGAACACACAAACACACACACGAACGCGTGTGCACACACACACACACACACACTCTGATGAATGTACACTAAAAATGAAGTCTGGGACACCATCCCTGGACAGGAGAAGCTGAAGAAATAAATATCCTACAGAAGATGATTAAAATAAGGCAGTACTATATATTACAGAATTTTCCATCAATATAATAAATTGCTACATTGTGCAGAACAGACATTTACAGATTGGGTGCTTCTTCGAACACCAAAGTGGCTGGAGAAAAGAAATGTCAGAGTGGGCTGATGTTTTGGGAAGGTTTACCAGAAGGTAGAATTGATTTGGATCTTGAAAAAAGACCAGGAGACAGACATAAAAAGTGAGCAAATGAGAAAATTCTGGGAGGAGGGAAAAAGGCAACTGGTATGGATGGATGCACCACAATGCTGATCACTTTTCCTAGGAAGATCACATGGGTTTAAGTCTTCATTACACCACTGGGGTACAGAATGGTTTGCCCAACACTTGTGAGTCCTGTGTTATCTAGAATGGGAAAAGTAATTCCCACATCACAGGCATGGCAAACATGTGGTATCACATGTTGGCCCCCACAAAGTATTTAGCAAATAGTTATTGCTTCTTTGTCTCTCCCCTTAATTTCCCTTTCTTTATATGAAATTACATTGATTGATGGGTTGAAAATATTTTAGACTCAGAATCTGAGAAATAAAACCACACGGAGCCATTTTTCAATAAATGCAGAAAGTGCTGCATGGTCACTATCGGGCTCTGCCCCAAGTGCTGTGTGGACATAGTCACTGACCCATTTCCTGTGACAGACACTCCCTGAGCTCCACTTTCTCCTCATTTGAAAGATTTACGTATGGTCACTGGTGTGCACAGCATCTCATCTCACATCTAGTCACTGTAGAGTTCATTTGATTTTTCTGAAGTCTGGTTTTGTTTTAGCCATGAGAAATTGTTTATCAAAGCATGGTGCATCTGGGCAGCAGGGCCCACAGTCCCAAGATCAGTCACTGTATTTGTCAGGTTTTGGTTACTGTGACCAAATTCCTGAGAAAAACAACTTAGAGGAGAAAATATTTGCTTGGCTCAGTTTCAGAAGGTTCAGTCTAGGGTCAGCTGTTTCCAAGGCCCAAACACCATGGTGGAAGGGTATGGCAGAGGAAAGCTGCTTACCTCATAACATCCAGGAATATAGCAAGCAAAGAAGAGCCAGATAGCAAGGGTTAAGGAATCCAACATCATCCCCACCACCACTCCTCCATGACCCACCCACACATACCAAAACATGTGCTTTACTAATCTCTGAGGTGGCTCTCAAGCCAGTCAAGTTGACAGTCAAAATTATTCATCACGGTCTCAACAGATCTACAGGCCATGCATGGCTCTTCATCAGGGCCCTTAGTTATATCTAGTGGGCAAGTGGCAAAAGCGGGACACTGATGTGAGGTCAGTGTACAGAGATTAATCTGACAGCACTTAAGTAAGCTCAGCCAGCAGCACGGCCTACCAGCTTCCCAGGGTTCTTCTCCATTCACAGGCACCCTGGGTAAGTCACCCTTGGCTGAGTTTTACAGAGGAGTTTATATGCTTCGGTGAGGACCAGGCATCAAGAGATCCCCAGGAGTCTTAAGAAGTGGCCTTGACTAAGGTCTGTTGCTGCATAGTAGACTTAAATGCCTGCAGGGGCCAGACAATGGATGGTAATGAGTAAAGCAGGCCAAGAATTAATGTTTTCTAATTGCCATTCTTCTTGAAATAGTCACCTTTTTTAGTCTGCTTTTAATTTTCCCATTTTGGATAAAAACATGAGTCAAGAGAAATATTTCTCTATTAGAAGAGATTTTCAAAAGCACTCCTCTAAAGCCACAGCACAGAGATAATAATTGAGGATGCTAATTTTCAATTACTGCTTAATTAAAAACAATAACATCAACAACAACCACATGGCCCACGCCAAATTTAGTCTTAAAAAAAAAAAAAAAAAAAGGAAGTACTAGTCTAAGACATCTGGTCTATCATGGATGCCACTGGCCCCCACATTCAGCAGCCTACCTACCATAAGCCCAGACCGAGAATATAAACAGAGAGGGAAACCACATAAAACATCTACTGTTGCTTCTTCTATTACTACATTCAACAAAGACAAAAGGGCCTTGCAGAAAAGAACTTTTACCACAGGCCTCTTTAGGACAGTATTATAGAGAGGTTCTGGTATATTTCACAAGCAATGAACCCTTTGCTTCATCTGGACAATAGGGTGATATAAGCCAATATAGGAAATCCTCCATGGAGCTTTACAGAATTGAGACATTTTGGATTAATTTTCTCAATGTGCAGCAGGGAGCTGGGAGAAGCGTTGTAACTTCTCCAAAGAGGGAAGTAGAGAGTTTTTTGGTGGTTTTGTTTTGTATTGGGGAGTGTTTTTCTCCAATAAGTTGTTGAAATCTAGGGGGGAAAAACCAAGGATCTAACAATTATCTCATATAAATCTCATATTGTTTGGTATATTTTAACAACCATATATTCTAGTGTCATAAAAATACGAAGTTCCAACTATGTGCTGAGAATATCATTTCTATTTGTTTCTGATTTAGAAGTTTTCTCTCCTTAGTGAGACTCCAGTAAGCTACTTGAGGACAGAGATCCTATGATTCATTGTCTTCTGAAATCCCCAGATTTTCTGGAATCTTCTATCCTACATTATGATCACATATTTAAAAAGAGAAGAGAATATGGTTATTCATTTCCAGACCCCATCCCATGTGCACAGTTTTCCCTTACTTAGTGAAAGCCCAGAAGATGTTTGTTGATTGAATACCTAAATGACTTCTACTGGCCCTGGGACATGTACATCATTGAAGGCTGCAGTGGTACCCATGAAAATGTTCGCTGACAAATAAATCACCTATTCTGTTCTTAGCATATTTTGATGTTTAAAAGAAAAGAGTGTTGTCTCCTTTGGTCTGTAGAGGTCCTGGCTATCCTTGGTCAGAGAAGAAAATAAGAGAGGTATGTATTAAGTATCTATTGCCATATAGTGAGCCAGAAGGTCTCACCAATGGGGGCCATCGTGGTTTTGTTAAAAATGGATATTCAGTATTCAGAGTTGGTTTCAAAAAGGCTTGGGGGCTCCTATCTTGGAAAATTATAAAATTCTTTATTCTACCAGAATAGGAGATATTCATTTGTTTAAGTGAATGTGAAGAGTGGTCTGAAAGGAAAAAAAAATCCCAACAGTTGCCCTGGCCGGTTCTGTCCCATAGAAAGTGCTGACCAACTATTCATGTTCTCGCACCTCACAGGGTCAGTTTGAGGCTAATATGTAGAACTGTGCTTGAGAGATGAGCTGGTCACACAAATAGCCAGCCAGAGTCACGCAAGGCAGAGGAATTCCACAGGACCCAAGTCCTTAAGGGCAACGCTGTGTGTCCCCTTTTGCCGCTCTGGTTCAGAGGTGTTCTTTTATAAAGGCTGAATGTTCATTTTTTATGAACTCTCTGAACACAGATTTTGCTGAGAAAGAAAGAGTTCTGTCAGAATTATGCTCAGTAAAGACTGCTGAGTGAACAAGAGGTCACGAGTTGAATGCTATCAAACAGGCTGAAATCTCTTGATATTGGTTTGGCCCCAGGCATTGGTCTTGGCTCCCAAGAGCAGAATTAAAAATGAATATAGCCATGACCTCAGGACATGCTGTCAGTTGGAAATATCTTATTAAAAGGCATATGGATATGTTTATATAAATACATGCCTTCAGTTTCCTGAACTTCCTTTGTAGACCTCATCAGATTTCATGATAATTACATGTTTATTTCAGCCTCTCCTGATGTACTGGAGGTACCCTGAAGGCAGGACTGGGCTCCTCTTGTTTATAAAGGTATCTCTACTACTTGGTACCATACAGCCTCTTTGGGAGGTATTTGAGAGATACTTGTCAAAGAATGAATGAACAAGCAATCCTAGAAACACTTCTGACTAAAAAATTGGACTCAGTCTTTGAAGGGTCTTAAGTCTGCCAACTCTGAAAACTCCAAACTTGAAGGAGAAGGCAGCTATGGCAACCCTTCTCTCCTTTTTGTTTGTCAAGCTGGGTGGCCCTCTTCCTTCTTCCTGCCTGGCAGCTTTGGTGATTGGACTCCCCAGGCTTTGGCCCATTTCCTTAACTTAAATCCGGAGACAAGCACAGGCCCTTGAGCAGGGTGGCTCCCTCTTTCTGCTCATGTGCCCTTCATATACCTCCCATTCCTATTACCCCTGACCTCCCCCCACCCTGGGAGTTAAGAATGAAGAAAAACATGAGTGTGCATGTGTGTGTGTGCAAGCTTGTGCATGCATGGACTCATGTTGTGTGTGCACAGCATGCAGCATTTTCTCCTGCCTGTGCATCACTCCACAGTGACTCAAAGATCTGTTTGATTAATGTGAAGCAGACGCTGTGGGCAAGGAAGAGAGAGAGAGAGAGAGAGCTGACTTCTGCACTCTTTCTTAATCAGATTAGCAGAGAGTACAGAGGATTTAAATTGAGGATGACACGTCATTTTTATTTCATACCAATTCTAATCAATTGGTATTGGCTGCCTAGACTGCTGTGTCATGAAGGATTCTGAGGCTGGGTTCCAGCTCTGCAGGAAAACGCACTGGGATCAATTAATAATGTCTGCCAGTAGCACAGGAAGGGGGAGTAGCAACTCACAAGACAAATATGAGCCAAGGCAGGAGACAGTGGTCCAGCACCCCCAGAGCAATGGAAGGACTGGTGTGTTTGGGCTTCCAAGGACAAACAAGGGTCTTCAACTACTGCAACATAAACACAGTCCCATGCAGCCTCAGTATGGGAATAATGGGGCAATCTCTGCCCAAACAGGAAGGGGGTTGGTAAAAGGCAAGGTTTCAGCTGCTGTCACCCAGGTTTTAATTTCTGTGGGTTTTTCTCTTCTTCCTTGCATTCACATCATCCCATGGAAAGCAGAACCACATGGCTAATTAATACCCAACAGGTAGAGCTGGCACTGGGCAGGAATAGAGGTCAGTTTTCTCCTGCTCACCAGCTCCAATCTTTTGATGGGGGCTGCTGTCAAGCTCCCAAATTCTGAGTCCAGAAGATGCTTGGACGCCTGAGTCCTGGGACCTGGCCAGCTGCCACCATATGTCTATGCACTTGTGTGGCCAAGAGCAAAGGGCACCTGTTTCTCCCAAGATGCCGTCTGGCCAGGAGCTCAGGGACACATAGTCCCCTCTGCCTTCTCTATCCAACGCCATACTGGATGCCCCAGCCTGCTCTGCCTACAAAGCTGCCCTTCAGATACTTGGCATCATCCAAGGCCCACCCTCATTCACATGGCGAGTGTGCTTGGTGCCCTGGGCAGCCCCACACAGAGCCAGCAGCAGCCAGAAGCCCAGGCATGATGCTGAGGATTCAGTCCCGGGGCTCTTCGCTCTCCAGGGATGTTGGCGGCTCCCTCTGGCTCTGCTCAGCCTCCAAAGGACACAGGCGCTAGGAACCAAGTTGGACCCTGAAAAAGACACCCACACACATAACGCCACATTCTGTGAGTCTGTCCCCTGATCTGCAGACAGTTGATCAGCATTTACTGCAGGCCTGGGAAATCCCTCCCCTCCCGACAATCCTGTCCCGAATTTGAAGTCCTTGTCCAGGAGACCTCTTCCTTTCCACACACCAAGCAGGAGTCCTACAGATGGCTGAAGAGGATAGTGAGTTCCTTCTTCCTCCCGACCCTCTTAGCAGGAAATCAGGAATAGCGCCTCCTTAGGAAAACAGACCTACCAGATTGGTGTCCCTTACCAGCAATGCTTGACAGAGTTTGGATTTTTTTTTAATATTTGCAGATATATATAACCAGGAATCTTGAGGATGGGCCCCAAATCTAAACACAAAATTCATTTCTGTTTCCTGCACACCTTATACACATAACCTGTGGTAAAAGTATAGAATACTTTTAATAATTTTGTGCATGAAATAAAGTTTCATGGTGTGGGATTTTCTACTTGTGGAGTCGTGTGAGCACCCAAGAAGTTTCGGTTATTGGAACATTTCAGATCAGGGCTGCTCAACCCATACCTCGCTTTTCACATGGTATCTTCCCGATTCCCCAAGAGCATCCTAACTAATCTGATCGCATCACCAAGTTGAACTCACTGAGGCACAAAACGTCCTCAAGGGATGTCTCAATGGGCAAGCTTGTGCCCACTTCTCCAAGCAGAAGGTGATTCTCAGAAATCAAAACAAAACTTGCTGTGCAGTAGGTTAAGAGCAGAGCTGGACCCTCTCCCACGTTGGTCCTCTCACTGCAAGCAGGCAGTCTGGTCTAGCCAGTCATCCGCTGGTGCAGTATGTCACTGTCCTCCCCCACCGTCATCCTTCCTTTCAGGGTTCAACGTTCCAGGGAGAGATACAGCATTAAGATAATTACAGTGTAATTAGAACCAGTTTATTTGATGTCGTTTTGTGAACTAAGGGGGCAGGACATGGTAAGAGCACACACAGAGGGTGCTGAGTGGGGAAGGGACACTGGTGAAATCCACCTGCCTCTCCACCACCATCCGGGTCTATCCACAGCCCTGCCTATTCTGCGTGGAGCCAGGAAGGAGTTAAAACAGAACAAGGTAAGAAAACATTCCTGGGAGGACCTGAGGCCTGAGACCAAATGCCTGAAATGCTTTCCCTGGGGAGGGGGGAGGCGGGAGGAGACTTCAAGCTTTGAATACTGTTGTTCTTCCTGGTTTCGCCAAACAGCAAATAGCTGTGCACTTTCACTCTTGGCAAAGAGAAAAGTAAACCACGATTGTTCCCTTTGTTTTTCCGCAAAGTTCCTGGACCCCAGGGCAAAGAACTGAGAGTACCGTCTGTCTCTGATTTAGAAAAGGCAGGGCAACCCCATTGGCAGGAATCTCACTCTGTTAGACCTAGACCTTGACCTAGGACGTCCATCCTAACCTTGATCCCAAAGTCCTTTGCCCCATCTCAGGACCTTCCCCTGTGTACAATTTCTGCCACTTGCCCAGGCTTCCCCTTATCTGAATCTATTAAGATTAGTTCATTTCTGTAAAGTGCTCCCATCAACAGTTCCTGGCACACAGTAAGCACTCAATAAATGTTAGCGATTATTAGCAATATGGCCTTTAGAATCGGCAACCTGTGTGGCTCCCTTTAATTTTATCCCCTGGATCCTGTGATATATATTATGACAATTTCTAAACTATATTCTATAATGAATTACTATTGCTTCTAAACTCAAGACGAGATGAAATCTGGGCACAGTCCTCCGCCCACAAGGTGCCTCAGTGGCAGATGCAGCAGACAGCTCTACTACAATCATTAAAATGCCGAAAAAGCTTGAAAATGATGCTCTTGCCCCATTCTGTAAAGTCAAGGACTTTCTGCATCGGTCCAGCCCAGGTACCTGCACAAAACCAGCCCCAGGGAATAGGACACACTGCGATGAGACCTCGTTCCTCCTTTATTTTTGCCAATGGACTTACAGCTAGACTCCATTTCCCAGCAACCCTTGCAGTGAGTAGGATGAGACCACGTGACTGTGTTCAGGCCAATAGAAAGTGAGCAGGGCTGAAAGGTAGGGATTCCTGGGCCCAGCCAATTAAACAGCAAAAATAAACTCCAACACAGCCTTCTTTGTTTGAGCCTTCCCCCTGCACGATTCTGGAAATCAGACACTCCAGGGTAGCGTCAGAGACACGAGATGAAAGGAGCCTGGCCCTAAGACTCCATGTGAAGGGAAAGCAAAAATGCCGTCTGCCCTCCACACCTCACTGAACTATTACGTGAGCGACAGTATTTACTGTTATTATTATTTTGTTGTTGTTGTTGTTTGTTTTTAAGCTTCTGAAGATCTGAACTTCTTGTTACAGCAGTTAACCTACCCTAAATAATACAGATGCCTTTGGGGCATCCAGGCAGGTAATGTAAATGAGTTCATGATCAGGGGAAGGGAAATATGTGCCCACCGAGAGCATATGTCATGTCTGGAGACGAAGGCCAATTGGGAGAGGGATTAACTAAGCAAACTGCAGAGCATCCCCCTCCCCAACAAGTTCCGATGAACTACAGCATCAGGTTATATACCTTTCCATAAAAAAGTGCGGTACACATCAAATATGAACGGTAACCACAAACATAAAAGACAGAAAAATCCCACTGCTGTCAGTGAAGCCCTGGTGTAGGGCCAGAGATTCTTCTTCTGCCCTATCACACGGCAACCTAGGTGTTCCCAGAGTCAGGAGCTCCTGTTCTGCTAATTCTGGAAAGTTCATTCAGAAAGCTGCACCGGACCCTAGATGGTGTCATTTACCTTCAGCTAAACTGAAGAGCCCGTAGGAGGGTCACCTGTCTGGGAATTCTCTATTGTGACCAAGCATGTGGGTCAGGGACAATAGGCCTGGACCTGAAGCTGAAGGCCTGGCTCCAGGATGGTTTGGGACATTGACACGCAGTGGGACATGAAGCAAGACATGTCTCCTCCCTGGACTCCTGTTTTCTTGTCTATGATTGAGGGCATTAAGCCTCATCAGAAATCACAGACTAGTAGCTTCGTAGAAAGTACAGCCTGCAAGCGTGGGTTACTTGGCTTGCAAGGTAATGTTATAATTTTTATTAATTCGTTATCAGCAGTTAAAAATTAAAAGTTTTTTTTCCCCAGCACCACAAAAAGTGTAATATTTTTGCACTAAATATCCAACTCCTCTTAAAATGTCTGGCAATACTAGACATGTGTTCCCCCGGGACAACTGGCCTTCCTCTCCAGACATGACATATGCTCTCTGGTTTGCATAAATCCTCCCCTGCCCCAGACTATTCATTCATTGAGTTTGAGACCCCCAAAGTAAATATTTCTAGTGGTCCCTTCTGCCTGGTCCACCAGAGCAGACTCATATCACTTCGTGAGAAGTCTACTGCTGCCCAGAAAACTGTATACCCAAAATACAGTGCTTGAAACCACCGCTTTACTCATCTTGTGATTTTGTGGGTGAGGAATTCAACAAGGGTTCGGTGGACGGTTTTCCCTTTTGTTCCACGTCTGGAGTTATTTGCTTCTATCCCCTGGTAGGTGAGCGGGAGGCAGGGACTGTCACAGCTTCAGTTACAAATCTGGTGCTTGCCATGGACGGCAGGAAGACTGAGCTCTGCAGCTCTATCACCTGGCCCACCCGCATGCCATGGAATTGAGTGGCAGGACTGAAATGGTGACTCAGGACCCTCGGAGAGAGCATTCCAGGAGCCCAGACAGAAGCCTCAAGGCTTCTTGAGACCTCGTCTCAGAAATCACAGAAGGCCACCTCTGCCACATTCTATTGTTCCAGGAGCTCACTAAGACCAGCCCAGTTATGAAGAGGGCGGTGAGACTCAGTAGAAAAATTGGACAACAATCTGCATCACCATCAATCTGCCCCAAGTCTATTACTCTAATGCTGCTTTCCTGAATCAGAGGATATTGATTAGTCCAGATAAACGGCAACTTACAATAATCCACTATACTTTGCTAAAATGATGTCCCTGGCCCCAGAAGCAAAAAGACAGGTTTGCATAGAAGGTAGTTCACTCCACACAGTGCCCGCTGCCCTTTTGACATGTCTTCTTTGGCATGCTTATTACACAGCACACTTTGGGTTGCAAGGAATTGAATTTCCAAGTTTTATAAGAAAAAGTAAAAGAAATTAGGAAAGCACACCAATAGAAGTAACTACATAGGTAAATATAAAAGACAGCGTAAGTGGTTTTTCTTTTTTGTAATTATTTTCTTCTATTTGATTTAAAAGACAACCGCATAAGGCAATAATGATAAAACTGTCATTTATGACATACAAAAATGTAATTTGTGTTACAATAATTGCACAAAGGAGGAGAGAGGGAGTGGTGTTTTATTTGAAGTGGAGTTTCTAGATACTATTAAAGCTGTTAACATTAATTTGAACTAGATTGTTTTAAGATGCTATTTGCAATCCCATGACAACCACTAAGAAAATAATTCAAAGTATATTGTAAACAAAGTGATTGTGAAGTAAAATAGTAAATAGAAAATATCTACTTAACCCAAAAAGAGTCAGTAATGGAGAAATAAATAATATGAAAAGATATAAGATATACAGAAAATAAATAGCAAAATGGCAGATGTAAATCTTACCTTATCACTAGTTACATTAAATGTAACTGGATTAAACACTCCAATCAAAAAGTAGAGAGATTAACAGTGAATTAAAAAAAATATGACCCAACTATGTATAGCCTACAAGTGACACACTTTAGGTTTAAAGATATAAATAGATTGAAAGTAAAAAGTTGTAAAAAGAAAGACTTGGTTTATGTACCCAAAAAGCATATATAGGGCCGGTGAGATGGCTCAGCGGCTTAAGCGCCTGCCCGGCAAGCGCGAGGGCCCGAGTTCGACTCCCGGAACCCACATACGAAAAAGGGGCCGGTGATATCGCTCAGCGGCACGGGCGCCTGCTGGCACGCGAGGTCCTGAGGTCGACCCCCCGGTGCCCACAAAAAAAAAAAAAAAAAAAAGCATATATAAATAACTAAATAAGAAAGAAAGAAAGAAAGGAAGGTTGATCTTACATCAACCTCAACTAAGAAGAGTGCACATGATTCTTCCAGGACTGCCTCTTTCATCTAAGCTTTCTTCTGTGTTACCCACTGCTCATGCAATTCTGCTTTTCCTGGTGACCTCCACGGGTTTTCAGTCTAGCAACTCAAGTGGAAAATAAGCTGCTTTTTCTCCCCTGTACCAGCAAACTTTCTGGTTTGTGTTTCATCGGCCAGGTTGGGTGAGATATTCACAGCTGAGCCATTTGCCATGACTAGTCCTACGCCCTGACCTACATTCAGAGGCGATTTGATTTAGCTTCTCCAGAGCAACATGGCTCGAGAGTAGGAAAAGCACTCCTACAATGAGACCAGGGAGCTGTAAGCAAAGAAGAGTGAACATTAAGCACCTAACATACCCACATTGGAGTAACTTGGGCCACACGGACATTCTGTGATTTGGAAATAAGAAAATCTAAATGAATTATGAAGAGTTTAAGCGTGTGTTTTTAAGTTCGTATTTTAATTGTCCAAGATTCTCTGCACATTTAAGATCTTCTACCTCCCCAGATACATGGAGCATGCTTGCTTTGAATTCTAAGGAACTAGGAATTTCACATCATGAACCCCCTGTTCTACACCAGGCCCCTTTACATAGCCAGTCTTCTCCAGTCATGAAACCCTGTGAACTAGATGGAATTCTCATCCTATTGAAGATTACGAGACAGATGCACAAGGAGATCAATAATATGCCCAATGTGTGCATCTCGCAAGCAGTCAAATCTGGATTCCCCACCATGTCATCATGGTCCCAGTGCCCAGGGCTCCTTTCCCTGTGTGCTCTGCCTGCATCCAATTGCACACGGTGCTCTAGCTACGCGTCTTCCTCCGTGTTCATGTTTCTCAATTGGGAGAACGCCATAGACGTGCCCACAGTGGAATTTGGCTTCACTGCAAATCTGGGCTTGAACATTAGGATTAAAGCTAAACCAGGGGATTGAAAATTGAGCACCAGCAAAGCACGAAGTCAGAGTTTCTTGGCTTTCACTTTACTGGAAAACTATTTCACCCTCAGAGTCCGATTGTTGGTAGTTTGTGTAACTTGTACGTTCGTATTTTGCCTGCCCAGGAATCTCTGTGGGTAGGCATCGTCAGCAGTTTGAAAATGGTCTCTCCATGGTGATGGCTCGTGATTCTGGCTTTTATTTGTTTCTTGTTTTTAGCTCATCTCACACCAAACTTTCCCTCTTTGGATTCCTCTTGGTATCAGGGATGGATCGAGACAAAACTGGGACTGTTACCATTGACTTTCTCTTTCTCTTTTCATTCTTTTCCCTCGGCTTTGGCAGAGGTTAATAACCAATGTTGAAATCAGATAGTCTCCTTCATCTTGATCTTCGTTTGAAAAAGCTTCTCTCATTTTTGATGGATTAAGGCAGCAATTCCCATAATGTGTTCTGCTAAACCCAATGACTCAGAAACTCACCCATAAAAAAGTGGGGTGCTGCTATCAGATTATGGAGAAAAAGGAGTCAGGCAGAACAATCAGCAAAGGGAGTCAGCAAAGAACAATCTATTCTATTCCCCTTAAAGTATTCTAATAGATCTTTTTTATTAAAATTACTTAGCCAGTGGCCCAAGGACATAGCAATGGCACTTTTATTTGTCAGGAATAAAACACCAATCTCCACCCATGGCCAGTGAAAACTGAAAATTTGCAACTTGGTTTTGAAAGAGACATGAAAACTCTAACACTTGTTTCTATTCCATCCCATATATTTTTATAAAATGAAAGGTTATTTTGCTGGCAGAAAACTGTTATTGTTGCTGAATTTGCTAAGAAAATTGGGCAATTTATCAGTGAAGATGGCAACGGCAAATATACAGAGTTGCTAGAGGTGTTATTTTGCCACCACAGTAGCATTAACAAGTTGCAAAAAAATTCCAGGTTCCAGAATGGCAATAATGAATCATGGAGTCTTGGGCAAGAAGGTAGGCAATGATTGTTTCCTGATGGGCAGTGGACATTTCTGGAAAACAGGTCCTGGAAGCCATGGTGTCAGAGTCTTATTAGCATTAGCAATGG
Source organism: Erethizon dorsatum (assembly GCA_028451465.1). Taxonomy (NCBI): domain Eukaryota; kingdom Metazoa; phylum Chordata; class Mammalia; order Rodentia; family Erethizontidae; genus Erethizon; species Erethizon dorsatum. The sequence continues at coordinate 124,813,259 of CM051827.1, read as the reverse complement.
GTTGCCAGCCCAAATTTCTGAACCTTATACTACCAACCTGCCTGGAAGATTTGGGACTACCAAACTCAGGATTAAATTACTTATTGTCTCTGCTTTTGCTGAGTTAGGTCTTCCTTATCGGCATTCTGTGTTGGATTTTAGCTTTGAATAATGTCTTGTTTTGTAAAACACCAAGAAATAGTGTCATGATTTGGAACAAAATAGATGGTGTTGCGTTGATAGGGTGAATGCTATTTGGAGGGGATAAGTGAGTCTGGATGGTGATAATGTTGAAGAGCAAAGCTATTGTTATTGACCGTTTTATAGGAGCAAGTTCTTTTTAAGGCCTCATGCTTACATATTTCATCAACAATGTGCTTGAGAAATGTCCAGCAAGGTACAATGGATAGAATAAGAATGAACGCTGAGTCAAGACAGATTGCCTAGCTTAAAAGTCCCATTATGAAAAACAGGGAATATAGATACTGGCAGAATATGATGTCAGCTAGACTGATGAAATTCAAAGATGTGTTGTCTCCATCCCCTGTGCCAACACTTAGCACTTGGGGACAGCAACAAATTGTTGGGAAGGTAGAGAAAGGTGAGGCTGTGGAATTGAACCACAGCATAAGCAAGAAGGCAAAAGGAAGGAAAACCAGCCATGGTGGACACAGTAAGAAGGATAGAGATAGAGTGCACACCTCCCACCGCAGAGCTGAGCCTGCCAATCACAGTGAGCAGTTTTCTAGTACAAAGTATCAGATTGTTTGTTTAGGTAGATGGGCCCATTTGAAGCCCTCTACTAAAAGAGGGAGAAAGCAGTGTATGTTTCCTCTTAGAAAGCCTGCACTGGCCCTGTGGACCAGTTTAGTTTGCCTACAGGCAGAGAAAGGTGTAGGCAAGCATGGGAAGTGTGGGAGAGCTCTTTCCAGGAGTTCCCTGTCTGCTTCTCCACTGCACCACCATCCTCTGCTCTGTAGTCAGTCACCAAGATGATGCCCATTGGTCCTTGTCAATCAGTCACATCCTTGTGGAGTCCCCTCCCACACCAAGTAGAGATGACTTGTACAACTAACTAAACATTGCATACATGATAGAATATGACTTCTGAGCCTAGGTTCGGCAGCTATTCCTTCCATCTGGCTCCTTGAATCATTTTCTTTAGGGAAAGCCAGCTACCATGCTGTGGCTCTATGAAGAGGCCCTTGTGGGGAGCTTTCTAGCCCTCCTGCCAACTTCCATGTGAGTCCACCATCTTGGGGAACTCCACACCCAGCCTACCCTTAGGTGACTATAACTCCAGCCAACCTCATGACTCTAACTTCATGAAAGATCCTGAGCCAGAACTACCCCACGGAGCCACTCCCACCTCCGACCTCTACACACTATGAAACGATAAACGTTTATTGTTTAAATCCACTACATTTTAGGATAATTCATTATACAGCAAGGGCTAACTAATACAACTGGTTGTAACTCTTGCTTTGGGATTTGCTTCTATAATTATAAAGTATTTCAAACTCTTACATGAAAAGATAGTAGAACAAGTAACATAGATATTCACAGATTGTCACACACTATTCTATACAATAAAAGCCAGATAAAGCAGTATCCTTACGTTCAGTTTCATCTGCAAGTCTAAAGCTGTATCAGAGGCAAAGTCATTGTACAGACTTTGCCTTCTGCTGCAGGCGACATGGAAGAGCCATGGGAGAACTTGGGACAGAGGAAGACAGGATCTACCTAGTATTCCAGAAGGTAGTCTAGGTCCCAGACCACAGTGAACCCAGGTATATTCCGGGGAATCTCTGGGGTTCAGGTTGACCTGCTCCTGCCCTCAATGTGTTTCCTGGCTCATTTATATCCAGCCACACTGCGAAAGATATCAATTCTCTTTCCCCTTGGGCTATACATTGCGGTTAATCCTAAAATAGGAAGGAAGAACTAGGAGACTCAGAGCATTTTGTTTGCCCACAAATGTTCAGAAAAGCAGTAAGGATTATGTGTGCTGGCTCCAAGACAACCTAACTTAGGTCTTCATACTCAGTGGAAATGTTATGGTGTCACAGAGCCTGGAACTACACCTTAGTCCATTCTGGCTGTTGTAACAAAATATCTTTGAGCCATTTAAAATGATAAAGATTTATTGCTCATAGTTCTGAAGGCTGGAGAGTCCAAGAACAAGGTACCAGCAGATTTGACATCTGGTGAGGGCTCCCCTCAGCTTCACAGATGGCACCTTCTTGCTATATCCTCGCATGGTGGAAGGGACAAACAGATTTCTCGGGGATCCTTTTATAAGGACACCAGTCCCATTCATAAGGGCCTTGCCTTCATCACTTAATTACTTCCTTCCACCCTAGGGATAGGTTTCAAAATGTGAATTTTAGGGGATCACATTCAGGCCACAGCAAACTGTATAAGTCAGCTGTGCTGTGCTGTGAAACAACCCCAAAGCTCAGTGTTTCCAACAGTTTCATTCTTTCTGGGCTCCATGTTGAAAGCAGCGTGGGGGAGTCTCAACTCACCACGATCACTTGGGAACCCAGATGAACAGGGGCTCTACTCTCTCCTGATACCACCACGCCAACAGGAGGCTTCGGTCTACTGCAGCAGAGGAAAGGGGGCTGGAATTAAATGCTGGGGCCTAACAGTGACACATGGTTTTTCTCTTTACACTTCATTGGCCAAAAATACTCACATGGCTTTCATTGGCCAAAAATATTCACATGGCTGTACCATCTTCCAAGGGGTAAGGAAGTAAGATTCTGCATGTAGCTGGAAGTAGAAGAAAACAGAATATTGATGAGTATCAGTAACACATATGATAAGAAAGCTGCTCTTCCTTGTTCTCCTCGTCCTCCTCCTCTTCCTCCTTCTTCTTATTCTCCTTCTCATTTTCTTCCTCCTCCTCTTCCTCCCCCCTTCTTCTTTCTCTTCTTCTTCTTCTTCACAATTTCCTGGGAAAAGTAAGAAGCGAGAAATGCAGGCATCACAGTTTTATTCTCCAAGATCCCTTTTTTTTCAATGAACTAGGAATACATGAGGTGAATCCTAAACTGGCTTTTCCTGTTCTTGATGAATTAGCACTGATTTCCTAAGGACTGATCTAATATGTTCAAGGTACTGTGCTGGGTGCTACAGAAGAAACATGAAATCAATTAGGTATGGTCTTCAAGTGGACTCTAATTAATATGTTATCAAACTGATAGGAAGAATAGAAGAGATAAAGTCTTTTGATTCATTATACGCATGCCCAGAACCCAGTAGTCATTGTTATTTGTCTCTAAGTCTTTTACATCAACTTGTAACTTTCAGATCATCATAGCATCACTCTCTCCATCACTTAGTTCCGTAGTGTTTAGATTCTGAGATTGCAAAACAAAACCATTTGTATCAAATAGTTGAAGTTTTTTTCTTAATGAATTAAAGGAGAGACGATGCAGTCTGAGAACTCTTTGGTGACAACTATAAACTATTCAGTATTTCGGTTTTTTAATTCATAATCCTGAATTCCCTTTGATGGTACTTTAATACAGGGAGGGCTCTTGTGAGTATATGTGAATAATTAAACTTTTTTTGAGTTTGAACAGAAGTTGGAGGAAGCTCATTTCACTGTCAATGATGTGAGGCAAAGGAAGCCCCAATGGGCATCTTTTTTAAACTAAATAATTTAAGGGAATTAAAAAAAAAATTTTTTTTTCCTATCTCCTCAGTCTGAGGAAGAAAGGCTTTGATAGGCTCCTCTGTGCACTGCTCTGTCCTCTGGGTTACTTTGACAAACCTCGATTGAAGGAAAAAGAGGAGGAGAAGAGCTGGGACATGGTGACACTGCTGTCCTGTCTGGATATGTGCTGCTACTCTCTCTATTCTGTGCTTCCAGGACCCATCAGGCAGGTGACATGACCTCCCCATCGTGCAGATGAGTCACCTAAGGCTGCCACAGGTTATGGGGCACGTGGAGCAGAGAGTCACACTCAAGTCCACCTGATTCCAGCACAGGGGCTCTTAACCTCACTTCTCAGCTGCCCTTTGATTGCCTGCGGGGCACTGAAACAGTCCTTAGCATTATTTACTGTGTTTATTTATTCTCCTCCCCCCTCGTTGGCTGACAGCTATTGATTTCTGTGCGTGATTGCACCCTTGGCCTCCAATAGTCTTGCAATTTCTTCCCCAATTTTCAAGTGAACTTTATCATTTCTTTGCTTGGTGAAGCTCATCTTTGTTCTCTGGGCAATAATGGATGATTCAGTAAATGGCATGTCACAGCACGGGAGAGATTTGAGGACGACCTTTATTAGATTAAATGTTTTCCCTACCCAGTGCTCCGTGGCGTTGTGGAATTACTATCAGAAGACAGGCAATAAGGAATGAGCCGTATGTAGCCAAGAGCTTCCCAAAATTGCATTAGTAATTACTTTTCTTGATAAAATAATAATTACTGAAAATGATTTCCTATAAATTATAACAGTTAATATATCAATGCAGATAGTACAAATTCAGTTTGCTGAAATGCTTTTTAAGAATATGACTTGACTCTCGGACACTGCAAACCCCACTCCAACTTCCAAGCCTATTTCTGCTTAAAACCCTGCCACCCCCCTCACAGATGGGAAACTGATAGGAATTCATAGGTATAAGATGATCCAACTGGCAATGGGGTTGCAGATTCTTTGCTACACCCTGTAGGGTCTGCTTCCTTCCTGTTTCCTTCCATTCCCTCTACTTCTCTCTAGCCATGATAGAAGTCTCTTTATTCCCCCCACATACTAAGCTTTTTCCTGCCTCAGTGATTTTTGAACCCTGTGTTCCCTCTGCCTCTTTTGTTCTTTCTGAATAACTGTACCCGGTGTCTTCTTTCATCATGCGTGTCTCAGTGCAAATGTTACCAACCCGGAAATGCCTAAGTTCTCTCACCCAGCTAGTATCTCTCAATCAATCTCTCTCTCTCTCGCTCTCTCTCTCAAATGTGCTTTTCATCAAAGTGTCTATTTCTGCCCTGCCCTGCGTTGGAATGTCCTGTGATTCCTTGAACTTGCCAGTCTCTTGGTTCATACAACCTCCATTATGGGTTCACTCCAGCCCACCTGACCAACCAGTCACATGTCCAGAGTTTCTGCTACCTCCAAATGGGAATGAAGCACCATGGTGCAGGGCATTATTGCCCAGGGATCTGGCATCATGAACAGCTACAGAAGCAGCAGTCTATCAGAAGGATGGGACACCCAAAGGAGCTGATTTTCCACGGCCCAAACTGACCAGTGGGAAACAGAAGCTAAATGACCACTCCTTTCTTGCTCCTAGGAACTGCTTTGAGGCATCTTCCTGCATGTCATCCAGAGAAGTCCTGTGTGCCAACTAGAAGCACCTGCTGGGTGACTAGCCCTGTCTCACCACAATGTGTCATTAAGGGAAAAGCAACGCATCATTCAGCCTTACTGACCTCACCTTCTTTCCCTCTTCTCACTGCCTTGGGCTTGCACCTGCCAAATGAAACAGACTTTTAATCTTTGCCTCAGGGTCTTTACTGGAAAATTGGGGACAAGATAAGCCCCAGGATGGAGAATATTTCTTGGTACACACAATGAATATATGAGGGATTAATGGATGGGTGGAAAGATGAAAGAGAATGGGTGGATGGATGCATGCATGGATGGATAAATGGATGGATGGATGGGTGAATGGGTGGATGGATGGAATGAAGAAGAGAAGGGAAGGAGTCAGAGAGGGAGGGAGGAAATGAAAGAGAAAGGAAGGAGGGAAGGAAGGAAGGGAGGAAGAAGGGAAGGAAAGAAGGAAGGAAGGAAGGAAGGAAGGAAAATGAAATATGGAGAGATTAAAGGATGGGCAGGTGTATGGGTGGGTGGAAGGAAGGAATGGAGAAAGGAAGGAAAGACAAGTGAAAAGTTGGGGTAGATGCATGGTTGGGTAGGTAGATGAGTGAATGGATGGATGGATGGATGGATGGTAGTTTGAGGCCCTCAAGGGCCATGTGCAAATAAAAGTCAAAAAGGTCACTGTTTTGCCTTCCTCCTTGCCAAGCCATAAATACTCCTTGCCCATTGTCATCCAGCCTAGCAGTATGACTCTCCTCTTTTGCTTCCCCTGCATTTGGGCTCCATCTCTTATGCCCCATGGCTACTGCCCCACTCAGACCTCCATGTCCCACCTGCTCTGAAACCCCAGCCACTCAGAGACACTGTGCTTCTTGTCCAGTCTCAACCTTGACCAAAGTAGCTTCTATTCTGGTCCCTAAAAGCAGAGCCTCAGGCCAGCTTGTTTATTCAAAGAGGATCCTAGAAAACAAGAGTAACAAAGCAGAGAAATAAATCAGGGAAGAAGCAAAAGTCAAGCAACATAAGGTACATTACAAAGTTGCTGCCATGGGTGACAGGGGATTGGCACCAGTGGGACTTTCTGGGCAAAGTGCAGGATGCCCTCAACAAGTGTCCACCCGAAGGCTGAGAAGCTGGAGTGTTCATCTGCCCGCATCTCTTCCCATTGGTCCAGCACTGGTCCTGGTGGCACTGACTGCCCCACATTTCCAGGCCATGCTTGTTCACAGGACAGGTGAGCCTGTAGTGGTGGCGAAGGTGCTGGAACAGAAAGTTAAAAGGATAGAAGTGAGTTTGGGCTTCTGTGACACTGTCCTCTATAGCCACCGCTGAAATTAGAGGTGGGCTAAGGGATGTGCCCTAGGGCATTAGGTTACCTGCTCCACAAGGGTCTCTAAAATGCATATGTAGCTATAGTTCCTAGTGGCTAAGACTCTCTGATGGTGCCCCTGAGCCCAGGGCCAAAGGTCTTGCTTTCTTAATGAAGCTCATAAGACCTCGTACAATCTGACCAGCCTCACTGTGGCCACTCCCTGCTCATAGTTTTCCTGTGCGTCATTCATGTTTCTAAGGCCCGTGATTTTGCCTAGAATTCCCATGTCATTTGCATTCCTTTTCTAGACAGTTGGCCCTTCCATTCCTGACAATCCTAAGCAGAGTTAGACCACTGCCCATATTTCTACCATAGCACCAGCTTTGTGATCATTGTCCGTTCAGGGGCCACCCTCCCTCACCACCATACCCACTGAGTTCACTGCAGACAATGGCAGGGGTCTCTCTTCTGAGATTCCCAAATGTCCAGGGAGGACCTGGGACCAAGGAGGAGTTGGTGAGTGGGTGACTGGTCATATCCACATATAATAGTCAGGGCTTTAATTTAGCCTTATTCAACAGAAAGCCAGGATGGCTCATTAGAGAGGACAGTGGAGCCCACGTTATGGAAGTCTCCATTTAGTATCCCCTAGGTTCAGAGCCAAATAGTGTGGGCATGTGCTCAAGCCTGTTGCAAGACATGCAGACCACCTTCCCTGTGTCCATCAAGGAGGTGGCAGCCCTAGCAGGAAACTCAGCAAATATTTGTTGAACAGCTAAATAGCTGAGTCACTGCTTTAGACACAGACAAGAGGAGGGATCAGAAGCCCTGACGTGCCTGGGCCTCTGGGGCATCAGTGCTGGTAAGTCACAGGACAAGCACAGACAAATCAGAATAAGCCTGTGGACTCTGCCAGCCTTCCTGTGCCACAGACCATGGTGGCCTCTCCTCCCCTGGGTTCCCACCTCCCAGGGACAGGGATAGCAAATGCCCACCTGTGGCCACTCAGCCAGCAAGAAGGCCATCTGCCGGTGTAGCCATAGCCACCAACGGCACATTTAAAGACCCCTGGCATGTGCTTGCCTCCTGCTCACCCAGGCACTTTCTCTGCCCTCTATTTCCTCCCATCCTTGCGGGAGAGACTGGCATCAAAACCCCCAGTGGCAGCAAAGTGTTGTGATATGGGAATATAAAGCAAGCTGTGTGCAGAGTTCACACAGATGTGTGAAGGATAATGGACACTCTAGAAACTTCTACACTGACAAAAAAATCCCAGTGTGTGTGTATATATATGTATACACACATGTACCTACATACACACACACGTGCACACACACAAACACACATGCACATAGACCACTGAATAGTTACCTTTTGTTGGGTGTATTTCCTGCCTTTCATTCCCTAAATGTGGCTTTTTTTTTCTTTTTTGTGGGTACTGGGAGTCAAACTCAGGACCTCGCACTTGCCGAGCAGGCGCTTGTGCTGTTGAGCTATCTCACCAGCCCCCTTTTCTTTTCTTTTTTAATCCCATTGAATAAGTGTATGACAAGTACAGGTTGTGACCAAATATAGAGTGAATGTTTAAATTTAAAAAAATAATTATTACAGTAAAAGACACATTGCTTTTAATCCACCTCACAATATTCCCCCTTGCTTTGAACACACTTATCCCACCGTTCTTGGCACTTTCTGAAGCAGTTCTGGAAGTCCTCTTTCATGAGTGTCTTTAGTTGCACTCTTATGGCTGCCTCAATGTCCTGAATTGATTGAAAACATTTACCTTTTATGGTCATTTTGACTTCAGGGAAGAGCAGTGGTCACATGGTTTAGATCTGGTGAATAAGGTGCATGAGGATACACTGGAATGTTTTTATTTGACAGAAATTTCTGTGAATGTTGTGAATCAATTCAGGACATTAAGGCAGGCACAAAAAGACATTCAGAAAGAGAACTTCTGGAAGTGCTTCAGAAAGTGGCAAGAACGACTGGGTAAGTGTTGGGGAGGATTTTAAGGGCAATTGTGTCTTTTACTGTAATAATTATTTTCATTTTATTCAGAAATTCACCATGTTTTTTGACCACATCTCATAGATCAATCTCCAACAGCAGAGAAGAAAGCTGCAGTGCCTGACACTCTAAGTTCAAATCCTATCTCTGTCTCCTCAGTGTTGTGTCATTTCAGGCAATTATCCTGACCGATTTCCACATCTGTAAAATGGGAATGAGAGAAATACCTACTCAACAGAGAGTGTGAAGGTGAAATGAGTTATGCACTGAAAACACTTTTAAAGCACCTGGCACATAACAAGCCCTCAATGAAGTCAACATTATTATTGATGGTTTTATGGCTTTTGTTTAAAGTTATTCGAAAGGAGCTCAGTGCTAGTGTCAGCTTTCTAGAAAATTCTATGAATACGAGAGCTCAGGCTAATTTAGCAAGAGGGTGGGTTCCAAGTTCCTCCTACTGAGCCTCACAGGGCAGCGCTGGCAGTTGCATCTGGTCTCACAAGGCCTATCTGATCCCAAGCTCTGGGCTGGTCAGGAGGAGGACTAGCAAACTGACTTTGCTTAGGGCTTCATACACCAGGCACTTTATTTTTCAAAATGATTAATAATTAACTGAGCATTTTTGTGACTCTTTAGGCAAAAAAAAAAAAAAAAAAAATCCAACCCAACTGGGAAATATACACACCACATAGGACAACTAGAAAATAAGGACAGAGAATACCAAGCCAGTAGTGTGCTTCAAATTATAAAGACAGAGTAAGAGGGGATGCTGAGCGATGCCTGTGAAGGGGTTCTGTCCTGCCTCCCTGGGGAATGTTTCAGAACTCCCATTCCCAGATACAGTACTAGAGGTGTGTGAGTCAGTAAGAGGCCAAGGGTGCAGGACCAAATGACATGTCCCATTGCATAGAGCATCCCAGCAGAGGGAGGTAAGCCAGCTGTATAGCCTTCCACCTCCCAGAGTGGCAGGGACAGTGTAACACCTCCAAGAAGCTGCACAACGTGGCCCTGAGAGCCCTCAGGTATAAGGCATTGATCAAGAACCCAAGGAGGGTGTGATGGGGACTGCCTGAATGATGCCAAATGCCAGACAGGAAGAAGGTCACCTCCAGCACAGAGCCATGCACCAAGGAATAGGTCTCGCCCCCCACCTTACTTAATCCCAGGCCCTGGCCCCGACCTCTGGGACCCAAAGAAAAATTAGAGTAAGGTAGAGAAATGTGGAGCTATATTTCTTGTAGACACTCAAACAAAAATAAAATCAGAAAGCCATGTGTGAAGGTAGTGGATAGCACTCATGGTTGGGTGCTTTGGAGCCCAGCATTCCCTAGCCTGTCTGCCTCTGCTGAGATTTTTCCTTGGCCAGGGACTTAGACTTGATTTGCTCAACTGTAAAATAGAGGTGGTAAGGATAACCCCTGCATGGGTTGAATGTATTCCATAAAACATTACAGGGCAAGCTCTAGAGGGCCTGTTTCATGCTAAACATTCAATAGATGTGGGCTAATTTCATTAGGAGGGGAAGGAGTTGTAAGGGATCTCAGGTCAAGGGTGTTGGGGGTCTTTATGGTATGATCCAGGGGAATCCCCTCTCACAGCCAGCACATGCATGGCAGGAACATCACTGGTCTGCTGAGGGGGCAAAATAAAGGGGTTCACGTGTGCATTAAGCACATGGTTCCCATGAGCTCCAAGCCAGTGAGGGATGATGTAATTCTTTAGTCAAGGTGATGGGCTCTGACATTCAACTGCTTGGATTTGTGTGACTTCTAACTGGACAAGTGTCCTTGAGTGACTTATAACCTCCAGTAGCATAGTTTCCTCGTCTGTACAACAGGAGTAATAATATGTCCTGTCTTATAGAGTTATCCTGAGGCTTCAATGAATGACCAGATGCCAAAAGCTTCTCCAGGCTTCTGTCAGCCTCCTCCCCATCATGATGACGCTCACTCTAAATATCTTACTATTCTAGTTTTGTTCTCATCAACATTTACATTTCAGCTGCTGAAAGGAGGACTTCAAATCTGATTTCTCTTCCAACAATGAAACCCATCCAAACTCTAGGTCACCGAAGGAGAGTCCCACCAAAATATGAGTGCCGCCCATATTCAAATGAAGATTGGGCAGGCCCTCCTCCATGCACCCCAGCAATATCTTTCACTTGTGCATGAGAGAAGAACAAACACTGAGGAGGGCTGCCCACGGCCAAGGTCAGGGGCTCCCAGCAACAGGGAACACTCGCTGACAGAAGATCAAAGGAGGAAGCAAGAGCAGCTCGTTTGTAGAGGATACTCTGTGCTCATTATATAGTTTGGATATTAGCCCCTTATCAGATATAAGGCTTGCAAGTATTTTCCTGCTTTCCATGGGTTAGCTCTTCATTCTGTCGATTGCTTCTTTTGCTCTGCTACAAAAGTCTTAGTTTCGTGTGATCCCATTTGTCTATCTTCATTTTTGTTATCTGTATTTTGGGGGATTTTATCCAAAAAATAATTGCCCAAACCTATATCATGGAGCTACTCTCCCACGTTTTCTTTTAGTACTTTTATAGTTTCAGATTTTACATATAAGTCTTTTATCCGTTTTGAGTTGGTCTTGGGATATGAGGTGAGATATAGATCTAATTTAATTCTCATGCATTTGGATATCCAGTTTTCTCAACACAACTTATTGAAGAAACTATTTTTTTCCCATGGCAGGTTCTCCATATCTTTGTTGAAAACCAGTTAACCATGGATGCAATGATTTATTTCTGGGCTTTCTATTCTCTTTAATTGTTTCATGTGTCTGTTTTTTATGCCAATGCCATGCTATTTTCATTACTGTAGCTTTGTAGTATATTTTGATATCAGGTAATAAAATGTCTCCAGCTTTGTTCTTTTTCCTCAAGACTCCTTTCAGTTAGATAGGAGGGATAAATTCAAGAGATCTATTGTACAACATGATGGCTATCATTAACAATAATGATGTTAATAACAATTATGTTCATGTATTATATATTTGCAAATTGCAAAAAGAATAGATTTTAAGTGTTTGCTCCACAAAAATAAGTATGTGAGGTAATGCACATGTTAATTAGTTCAATTAAACATTCCATAATGTTTTCCAAAACATCAGACTATATATCATAAATATATACAATTTTTTTCAATTGCAAAAAAGATACTATGTGTTCTGTACTGATGTTTCTTCCTTGAAACAAATAGAATAAAAAAGTAACTTAACAACTTATACTGGTCAGATTTTTGTCACTTTGACAAAAATGTCTGACTTGCACAATTTAAATACAGAAAGATGAGCTCATGGTTTTAGAGGTTTTAGTCCATGGTCTGCTGGTTCTATTGCTTTTAGGCCCATGACAAAGCAGAAGTATCATGGCAGAAGGACATGGTGGAAGAAAACTGATCACCTCATGGCAGCCAGGAAGTAAAGAAAGGGAAAGAGCCAGAGAGGAAGGGGCCAAGGACCAGGTATAGTTCCCAAGACCCTGGCCCCATGATCCACTCCCTTCCACTAGGCCTCACCTATTTCCATCATTTCACAGTAAAGCAATTAAATTATGATTTCATAAATGGACTCATCTACTTGATGACATTAAGGGTCCTTATAAGCCAATCACCTTCTGAAAACCCCACCTCTGAACACACAAGACTTTGGGGGCACATTTTAGAGCTAAAATGTAACACAAAAGTCCCTCTAGTGCTGCCTCACACAACCTCAAACCCTCATGGCACACAGTAAACTCACGTCTTCTTCATGTGTTTGTAGGTCAGCCGTCTGGCTCTGCTGATCAAGCCTGGCTCTCAAGGCTCCCTCACAGGTGCGTGGTCTGGAGAGGCAGGCAGCTCTGCAGACCTCTGTAATTGTGGCTCTCACATGCTGAGCTGCATCTGGGACAGCAGGGCTGACTCAGCTTTATTCTGCAGGGTTCACACTCCAGCAGGCTAGCTCGGGCATGTTTCCACAGCAAAGCAAAAGCGAGAGGAAACGTAGAAATGCTTTGTCAAGCTTCTGTTTGTCTCACCTTTGCTATTATACTCTCATTCAAAGCAAACTACATGGCTGCGCCCCAAAGTCAAGAGAAAGGACAATAATGCCCCACCCCATGTACAATAACAGTATTGCAAACTTACATAGTAAAGGGCCTAAATCCAGGAAGAGATAAAGACTTCATGTCAACTGTCAATCAACCTATCACATACTCCAAAGGAAGATGCCAACATTGATTGTAGGGAAGGAGAGAAGAAAATTATAAGCTCTCTTATAATTCAGGCCACTGAAAGAAAGGTCAGAATCACTCAAAACACAAGGAACTCTCAGGCTATTAAATGGTATATCATTTTTATGAATACACAGAATGCAAAAAGATTCATCAGTTCTCACATTCCACTCTTTACTAAAACCATCTTAAAATCTCCAACATTTTTAGTCTCACCTACTTTGAATGAGTTGAGATATGTCTTCAGAGTTTGATTTTTCTAGTGACTTGTTCCAGAACTTTAATATTCCAGGAAATACATATCCATGTGAAAATAAATGAAAAACGAGTTTAAGGAAATTAAGATTTCTCCCCATTTTAGGCAATTTGGCTCCAATTTATGGATGAAAGTTTGAAAGCTCTCCTTTTATTATTCCCTTCCACCAAGTCTAGGTTAAGACTCACTGGGGTGGTCACAAAGGAAATTATATATATTGTGGGATGATGAGTCCCCACTAACCATAGCTTGCAGTTGAAATCCTAGTGCCTACTCTAGATTCCAGGAAAATAAACTGAAGATGGAAAGTGAAACTCCATAATGAAAACTTAGATATGTCATTGATTATTGTGCCATTGTATGTTTCTCCTATAGAAACTGTCTTGGGAACATTCTTTTTCCTCCTTGTTATTTTTATAGAGGGAGCAGACCACTTTAGTAGCCTGGACATTTAAGATCCATAAAGATAATGTGCAGTGAAGATGGTTTAATCAGATAGACTCAGCAGATAGACATTTCGATAATCAACTTTTAACTGGGCAATAAGAGTTGACACCATGCCACTAATACCTTCTGGTTTGGGAGGAGAATTCTGTCCTTTGTCAGTTAGGGTGAGCTTCACAGAGCTGCCTGGTTGAATTCCCAACACTGACCCCTGGGAAGAACCGGGCGTAATATTACTCTTGACAGACCATCGGTTTGACCTGCAGCCTAAATTTCTTGGTAACTCCCTATAAATTATGAGTTCTGTCATTTTATCTGCAGCAATTATTCACATTCAGTGTGGTTTTGCTTGTGGCCAAGTTAAACACAGGAATCCATCAGTCGTGTGTATATGCAAGAGGAAATTTGGGGGGGTGGAGCTCAAAATAGCCTAGATTAGCTTCCATAAATCAATGTGGACAGCTCCTTTGATAAATTCTCTTATGGCACTTTAGGATGCCGAGGCTAAATCAATAGGGTTTTTAATTTTCTTCCACACTTGGCCAAAAGCTCTTGATTCAACACCAGGGTGAGCACTCAGGCCACCTCCTCACTTCCTATTTCCTTTCACCTGGCTTTTTGGGACACCATCCAGAAGGAGAAGGCAAAGATTATTGCAGTAAACTTTTCCATATAATTAACTAAAAGACTCCCATTTTTGAGTTATAGCCAACATGTAACATTTACTCAAACTTCCTCTAGTATTAAGAAGTTAACTTGAATTCACAGCCATCTATAAAACAATTCAAACACATACGAGAAAAACCTCTCTTCCTCACCTCTTTTCTCATCCCCAGCCTTAGCCTCTGAAGCAACCAGTATTAATAGCATGGAATCCAGAAATTCCCATATTCCCTGTCTCCACGTCCACATACAGCCAGGAGGACAGTGAGAGATGAAGGCACAAGCTAAGTGGAGTCTGGAATCAGAGATTTCTATTCTCTTCCAGGTGTCAAGGAAGAAATCAGAGGGTTCTAAGTGGAGAGGGAGGGAGAGCATTAAGTTCTTGCTGTATGATAGCTATGTGGACCTCAGGAGGCCATCGTGGTTGTCCAGGAGAGATGGCAGCGGGGAGCAGGTGGATTGCGGTGGGTACTTCAGAGGGTAGACTGGAAAAGATTTGGGGATGGGTTGTAATCCATAAAGAAGAAAGTCCTTTCTGGTTTCCCTATCTGGATAGCTAATGCTCCTCACCAGAGAAGAGATCTTGGGAGGAGTGGGGGCTGGAGCAGAGCGCAAGACTCAGTGTGGGATGTGCTCCGGGGCCCCTCTGAGCCTGCCAGGGAAATAAAGAGCCTGGGTGGGCAGCTGGCTCGCAGAAGAGGTGTAGGTGGAAGGGCATCCCCGGCACCGCTTAGGAAGTGTTTATTAAATTTGTAACATATAATAAGGACACAGAAGAGCCCCTGGGGAAGAAACCTCACTCCCTTCTAAGGCCCCTGGGGCCCAGACATCAGGCTTTTTAGTATGATGTAGAGGGAAGTCATCTGGCACACCTGCAGCATAGGATTCTTTTTTTTTTTTTTTTTGTGGGTACCGGGGGTCGACCTCAGGACCTCGCTTGCCAGTAGGCGCCCATGCCGCTGAGCAATATCACTGGCCCCTTTTTTTCGTATGTGGGTACCAGGAGTCGAACTCAGGACCTCGCGCTTGCCAGGCAGGCACTTATGCCGCTGAGCTATCTCAGTGGCCCAGAATTCTTTAAATATCTGTCCCTTAGTCACTGTCTAAAGGAGAGGCAAAAAGCTGCCTATGACAATGGGGGCCAGGGGAAAGAGGAAAGGAGAAAGGATGAAAAAGATGAGGAACCCCTGTGTTCAGCTCTGGCCCACACTTGCATGCACAGCTCTGCAGAAAGAATAAGAGGGGGGATCTGGGGCCAAACTGCTTGGATTCCAACCCTGGCTGTGTCAACACAGGCACCGTACATAACTGCTGGGCCTCTGTTTCCTCTTCAAAAACACAAGGTGCATCCTAGAGGCAACCTCATAGGTGTGGTCAGAGGATTCAGTGGAATTACACGAGGAAAGCATTGTGCACAGCACCTGACCCGTGCTGAGCAATCTTCGAATGGTGGCTACTGGTTTCATCAGCCACAAAATTGCTTCAGTAGCCATCCTACGACGCGCCGTCCCCAAAGGAATTCCAGAAAATAAAACTTACTCCACCTCCTCGCAATTCCTGTGGCCTCCGGGACGTGCAGGATGTTTCTCCCCTGGGGAATCCTTCCCCTTCATCGTCTTCATCTGCCTCTGGCTTCCCATCCTCTCTCGGCTCCATCTGCCGTGTTCTATGGCTTCTCAAATTGGAGTCCGTCTACTGTCACTGAGAATTCTGCTTGCGGGGACAGGGTTTGTTTCTTGTCCACCTCGGCATTGCCTCACTGCCCTCAGCTCTGTCCCTTATACCTAAGAGGGGTGTGATAAACATTCATTACAATGAACTTAATTACATTTTCCTGAATTGAGCTTGAGAGAGAGAAGAGAGATAACACTAGAGTTAACCTGGGTCCCACGCCTCAGGAGGCAAATTCCTCAGGCTAAGCAATTGTTGGTACTGATATGTTTTATGTTTTTTTTTTTTTTACTTTTTTTAAGGACAACAAGTAAACATTCTCATGTATTAACAAACTCAAGAATTAGAGAATGTACGAATACCTTTTGGAGAAAAACATTACTCAGTATAAGATTAAGCCATGTAAAAGCTAGGTAAAAATAGAAGACTAAGGAATGGAATAGTCACAGTGAAATTACATTTTCATACTAGGGAGACAATACGATGTTTACAAATGTGCATCTGGTTTATTTCACTTGTGAGTATTTTCTCGAGTTGCATCCATTTATCTATAAAAGTTTCCAGTTTATCTTTCTTTATGGCTGAGTAGTACTCCATTGTGTAGAAATACCACATCTTTTTTATCAGTTCCTCGGTTAATGGGCATTTGGGTTGTTTCCACGATCTAGCTGTTACAAATTGTGTTGCTATAAATATGGGTGCACATATATCTCTGTGGTACGATATTTTTAATTCTTCTGGGAAGATACCCAAAAGGGGAATAACTGGGTCAAATGGGACCTCCAATCCTAGTTTTTTGAGGAATCTCCACACTGATTTCCACAGTGGCTGCACCATTCGACACTCCCACCAACAGTGGAGAAGTGTTCCTTTTTCCCCACAGCCTCTCCAGTATTTGTTATTAGTTGATTTCTTGATAATAGCAATTCTTTCTGGGGTGAGATGGAATCTCAGTGTTGTTTCAATTTGTATCTCTCGAATGACTAGTGATGCTGAACATTTTTTCTTATATTTATTTGCCATTTGTATTTCTTCATCTGAGAAGTGTGTATTCATCTCAGATGCCCATTTTTGGATTGGGTCTTTAAATTTGGGAGGTCTGATTTTTTTGAGTGCTTTGTATGTTCTCAATAGTAATCCTTTGTCTGAGGAATAGCTGGCAAACATTTTTTCACACATTGTGTGTTGTCTCTTCACTCTGTTGGTGGTTTCTCTTGCTGTTCAAAAGCTTTTTAATAAGATGAGATCCCAGTTGTTGATTCTTTGTGATGCTTCCTGTGCCATTGGGGTTTTATTCATAAAGTCTTTGCCTACACCAATATCTTCAAGAGTTTTACCTATTCTATTTTCCAAGAGATTTAATGTTTCTGTTTTAATATTTAGATCTTTGATTCATTTTGAATTTAGTTTAGTGCACGGTGAAAGATATGGGTCTAACTTTAATCTTTGGCTTGTGTAGAGCCAAAAAATTGGCTCTCCAGCACCATTTATTAAAGAGGCTATCTTTTTTCCAGTGAATGTATTTGGCACCTTTGTCAAAGATAAGGTGGCTTAGTATGTCTGGAGTTGTTTCTGCATCTTCTAATCTGTTCCATTGATCTTTGGGTCTGTTTTTTTGCCAATACCACACTGTTTTATCACAGTAGCTTTATAGCATAATTTCAAATCAGGGATTGTGATGCCCCCTGCCTTGCTTTTGTTGCCCAGAATTGCCTTTGCTATTCTAGGTCTCTTCTGGTTCCAGATGAATTTTAGGATTGTTTTCTGTAATTCTGTGAGATATGTTGTTGGAATTTTGATCGGAATTGCATTAAATCTGTATAACCATTTTGGAAGTATGGCCATTTTCACTATGTTGGTTCTTCCGACCCAAGATCAAGGGATATCTTTCCATTTTCTGACATCCTCTTCAATCTCCTTTTTCAGAGTACTGTAGTTTTCAGTGTAGAGGTCTTTTACCTCCTTTGTGAGATTGATTCCTAGGTATTTCATTTTTTTGGAATGCTTTATGTTTTTTAAACATAACATTGGAATTTACTTATTAGTGAGGTAATTCTACACATTATAAAAAACTTAGAAATATGAAAAATAATAGAATATAACAAAATAATAATTGTAATTCCACTGGAGATAATAACTTTTTTAGACACCCTATTTGAATGTTTTACATACCTATATATGTCCTATATATCTGTATCTATATAAATTGGGATCAAATTGAATAAATTATTTTTTTTTTGTGGGTACCGGGGGGTCGACCTCAGGACCTCGCACGCCAACAGGCACCTGTGCTGCTGAGCGATATCACCGGCCCCTTTTTCGTATGTGGGATCCGGAAGTCGAACTCGGGCCCTCGCACTTGCAAGGCAGGTGCTTACGCCGCTGAGCCATCTCACCGGCCCCAAATTGAATAAATTTTTAAAATCACTTTTTTTCATTTAACATTATTTCAGGAGACTTTTCCCACAATTTTTGTGTTAGTCAAGTATTATTCAAAATATGATTTTAATGTTCATCTCCAAAAGTAAGTATCCTTGTACGTAAGTTTTTGTCCACATTATCTCTTTCTCCAGAACAAACTTCCTGGGAATGGAATTTCTTTGTTAAAGGGTGCATCCCTGTAATCCCAGCTACTCAGGAGGCTGAGGCAGGAAGAGCACAAGTTCAAGGTCATAGTGGGTGGTATAGCTCAGGGCTTTTGCCTAGCATGCATGAGACCCTGAATTCCATGCCTAACACCTAAGGGGGGAAAATGAATGTGAACTCATTTTAAATCATTGGTATCCATTATGAAATGCCTTTTGAGAAGGAGCATGTCACTGGAAGCCACCAGCAGCCAGAGAGGAGGAAGAAATGTACACCCTCACCTTCTTGGCATTCAAAGTCTTCTCCTTTTCACCATTTGACCTGAAAAGTCAGTGGCTGGTATTGTCCATGCCTTTGATCGCTGGTTAACTTGAATGCCTTCGTAAACCATTCCACACAAACACTTTTGTCCTAATAGGTTAAAGTCCTTCTTGGTCTTGAGACCTCTTTATATAAGGAAAAAATTTACCCTTTTTCTGCATTGGTTACAGATTTGTTTTCTTTGCAGCTTGCCTTTTAAATGTTTTTGCTTTATGAAATTCACACTTGAAATTTTCAGACAGCCGATCCCATCACTCATTCCTTATTCCTTATTATTTTAACTGTGTATATTTAGAATGTGTTTGGGTAGCCTGAGATAGATGAGCTAGTCACTTATTTTGGGGTTGTTTTATGATTCTATGTTTGTAAGTAACTATTTCTTTATGAATTTTAGCATAAAATCTTTTATAAAAATCTTAAATTTTTAAATTAACATGTTATAAAAATTGTACACTAATATACTAAAAATTTTATACTAATAAAAAATTTATATGTAAAAAATTTAAAGTAGAAAATAAAATTCATCCATTGCTTCATTCCCATACAATTGGCATTAACGTTTTTGAAATATTGCTCTAATCTTTCCTTTTTTTTTTTTTCTCACTTATTGATTCTTCCAAATAAATGTTGGCACGCTTTGTTGTGTTTCAAAGGAAAGTTAATCCCAAAGCCTATTGATTAAGAAAGTAAGTTGATAGGTTAATTGGAGAAGCACTGATATTTTCACAAACTTTTTAGATTTTTTTTTTTCCTTCTAGAAAAATAACCGGTTCACACATTTGTTCATATCTTCTTTTGTGCATCTCAAAAAAGACTTTTCTAGTTTTTCCCATATAATGTTTCTACTAGATATCTTGGATTTGCTAATGCAATTAAGGAAGTGCGTGGGTTCTTTTGTTTCTTTTTTATCTTCTAACTGGTTTTGCTGTTAGAGGTAAAGCGGTTGCTTTTTCTCTATTGTGTACTTAACCCATCAACTTTGACACACTGATTAAAAGATTTATAGGTTACTCTCTTGCCATCACCAGGGCCCCTTGGTTTTCTCCTGAATGTAGGAGACTGCATCTGTAGCCACCTTTAAGTACGATGGCGGCTGCTGTTTTACGCTACATACTATTTATCCCGCTGACTAAGTGACTAACACTCCTAACTTTCAAGGAGGTTTTCTCCCCCTTTTAATTAGAAGTGGGTGTTAAATGTTATCTAACACCTTGGCAGTGAGGGCTATTTATATATTCCGTGTAATTATGCCTTTTATCTATATAAACGTCCCCCTTTGTTCTATTTAATAACACTCCCCCTTTGAATTCTCCTTTGTCTGAAATAGATTCTACCACCTCTGCTTTTTTTAAAAACAAAAAGATCTTTTCACTTGTATTATTTTTTAATTTTTTGGCCTATCTCTTCATTTTTAATCTTTCTGTACCATTGATTTTCAGTGTCTCACGCAGTTAAACAGCCAATAAATGTTGGCCATGTGCCTACTTGGTGCCGAACCTAGGATTAAACCCCTGCGATACGGAGGGAGAAAGAAGACAGTCTCCCCTGAAGCAGGCTCTGTTGCAGCCAGGCTTGGGGCAGCCGTAGTTCCTGGGAGGGCCTGGCCAGCTTGAGGGCCCAGCAAGGCTGCCTGGAGGTGACAGGAGATTTGTCACACAGATACGTATACAAGATCACAAGAAAAGAGTCCATCAGTCAGGCCTCAGGCAGAAAGGGAGTTTCAGTGTTTCAGGGTCCAGGCAGTTCAGCACCCCTTGGAATTTGGAGGCCACCCTGGGACACCAACACAAATTCTGAAGATGGGGTGCTTCTCCTTTACTCTGTCTCTGTCTCTACCTCGGTTTCTGCTACCCATGCTTTCTGTTCCGCTCCTTTATCCTGCATGAATAACTCTCAACACTGACTCCGAGGCAGGGCCCTTCCTGGTGCTGGGAAATCAACAGCGAAGGGGTAAAAAAGACTCATCCTTTTTGAACGATGAACGATGACAAGTTCAAGCACCAGATGACTTCAAATGGTGGGAAGCATCACCCGTGAGGCTCTCTCTCTGGTGGCTTCTCATTAAATTGAAAAGGAAGTCCAAAGCTTTCCCCACCCACCCTTGGCCCAATTTAACCACACAGGTGTGCACACCTGTACACATGCAAACCACTTCCTGTGTCATCCTCTCTCCACCTCGCTCTCTGAGCTCCATCCTCCTGGCCTCCACATTCCTCAAACACTCTGCCTCCTCTGGGTGCCTGCACCGACTGATCCCTTAGCCTGGATATGGTTGCCCCTGGGTCGTCACAGCACATGCCCCACCTCTCTCAAGTCTGAATGTCACTTTCTCCATGCAGCCTTCTCTGAACACCTCGCTCACAAGGCAGCACCCCTCCCTCCCGCCTGGTCACTCTTAAGCCTTTGCCTTGCTCTGTTTGATCTCCCACTTCCAAGCACTGCCTGGCCTTGTACATATATTCACGTGGCTCTTCGTTTATTGTCTTCACCATTCATCTATAGTAGTGAGAACATCCTCTGCTGCATCCTCAGCACAGGGAACAGGAGATTTTCAATGAGGATTTGCTGAAAGAATAAAGGCAGTAGCAGTGGGGATGGGGATGGTTGTACAAAGTCACCTGGGCAAGAAAGGTGTCATCTGTGGTTGGGGACAGGATCTCAAAGGAACCCTTCCTCTCTCAAATTCACCACTCAGGCGACTCCCTCTACCTCCTTGGAGAAGAGTGTAGGGTGAGGCGAGAAGGATGAGCGGAAACCATCCCTCCCTCCCACAATGCATTGTGTTCCATCTTGTCTTGGACTCACACTTGTATGATTTTTGTCTTTGTCCTTATAATATAAGTTGTGCCAAAACATGTCTGGAAATGACACCATTTCCCTTATTTTTTCCTGAACTTGATACACTCCATGTCTTTCTGCTCCCTGAGGTCCTCTCTGATTCTGTGACGACAGCTTACATCTTGCTTTCTTCTGTCTGTTCCCCTGTGGAGTTTCTTTCCTTACTCTGAGTTCTGGAAAAGCATCTCAGATTCACCTACAAATCATTGACTTGGTTTTCTGCAATGCTGGTTCTGTCCTTTTTCACAGGGTTCATTTTAATTCTGCTGCTCCAATGCTGATTTCCTACGGCGCTTTCTTGTCTCCAGGTCAAGTTTGTGCTCCCTTGTTTCAACCTCAGCTTCTCCTTTCCAAGGTCTTTCTACTCCTTTCCCCACAGGCTTCGTCTTCTTGCACAGTTTACTAAACTTTTCTTCTGGTTGCTAGAGTAAGTCATTTTGAGAAGCACGTCTTTCCTCTGAACTTTATGAACATTTCGCTCACTCATTCAGCAGTGCACTTTATTGACTGCCTATCTGTTGCGGAGCACAGAGCCAGGTCTTTGGAGCAAACCAAGGTCAGCAGGCCTGTGTCTCCATAAATGGTAGAATCAAGTTGGAAAACCAAACAATTAAAGGGGTGATTTTAATTGTGATAAGTCCCATGAGCAAGACATGTGTGTTGTGTTGTCAGAGCACATAGTAGGGACACAGAACCTTGTTTAGGACAGAAATGGAGTAGGAAAGAAGATACTACCTTTTCCTATTTCTTACAGCCCACTGTTAAGTTTTTCCCAACTTTGGTTACTCTCAGTGAGCCATAATTCATCCAGGTCTCTTGTGGGTGACAGATAGAATATTGAGCTCCCCATAGTTCTTGTCACTGTCCACTTGAGTGTCATGCCAATCCTTTCAGATCTACTGGCAGATGACAGGCTGATGCGCACAGCATCTGCCCAATCTGTAGTGTGGAGATGGGAGTAGTTTCATGCCTGTCCACTGACATTAGGTAAAGTCCTCTGCCCCTAACTGCCTTGTCTCTGATATCCTGAACTAATTGGTGCTGTCCAGGTGAAACCAAAACCCAGTAGGCATTGCTTGTGGGAGTTTTTAGGAGGACATCAGTCCAGAGTAGACAGTTCTAACACATGACCCCCTCCAGGACAGTCAACATGCTTTTGGTGCAGAGTTTACGGGAAGCTACAAAGTCATGGTGCCAGTCCACTGCCCGGTCATCATTGATAGAAGCAACCTGGGTGATGTAGGGAGGTGGGAAAGTTGAGGAGCCACCCCCATAATGCACCCACTAGAACAAAGTGTCCAGGGAACCCCAATAAATCAGAGCCCAAGGAATGGAAAACAAAAATTCCTTTCTCAAAGGAGAAACGAAATACAGGCTAGTAGAGAAGGAGAATACAGCAAGGTTTCAAGGAGTTCAGATAAATATTTAAACTTGTTAGGAATTACGAGTCTATTGGAATGGTATGCATCATTAATTCCCAGGCAGGCAGGTTAACAATGAGTTGGTAGAGAGATGGCCTCTTGAATTATTCTTTTAATGGAGTTCCCAGGTTAAAGTAGATTTCATTTAAGGTCAATCAATAGGCAATTTTATCCAGGCGTGGTGATTAAAAAGAAAACCATAAAGACGTCCTGTGACCATAATCATTCCGGCTTAGTCAGACCTTCCTTTCAACCTGGAAAGGACTGGGCAAAGTCAACAACATAGATTGAGGCAGGGGCTCTCAGCCCTATTTTCTATCACCCCAAGGAGCCTAACTCCTCTCCCCATTAGCCAGATGGGTCAGTCCATGTCCCCAGGCAAAAAGAAGAAATTCAGGCTCCTTTCTGTTCTGGTACTTGAGGCACATTGGAATAATTCAAATTAACAGTGTAGATCCAGTTTATTTCTTGAATTCCCAATGATCAGTCACAGTGAATTAGTATGAGTCAGAATTTTCATTTGACAGAAGTGATTATATTAGGCTCCTGTGTGCCTCCGGGTCCCTCCAGCCCTCCTTCTTTATTAGAGATAGCCTTGGGAAATCAGAAGAAAATGAGAGCCCAGGATCATGTATCTCAGTGATCCACCGTTGACTTCGTTAGGAAATTAGGGGTAGACAGAGGTCTCCAGAAAATGAAATTGCCTTCAGGTCTTGAAGATGGATTCAAGTGCTTTCGAAATGCATCCAGGAATTATAACATTTGAAGGAAAAGGGGTTTCCTTTCCCCTCATTTGTCCTCAGGGAGTCAAAGGAACCACCATTCTTTTGTTGAACTGTGAGTCCTTAGGAGTGAAATATCATGTCGTTCTTTCCTTATATATATATATTTTTTCTTAATAGTTCAGAACTTTTTCTAAAAGTATGTTTTACCTGATCCAGCGTTTCGAGTTTATTAGACGAGCTTTTCCAAGACTCGCTATTTATTTTCACAGTCAGGCTTTTCACCAAGTCAAGAGAATGAAGAAGAAAGATCCTTGTTGCCATGTGGTTATTTTTAATAAATTGGGCTTTAAAGGCGCTGCTGGTTGCCAGTTCACACACACACAATGGAACTCTGCAGTAGTTTCCACATTAAAAAAAAAAATCCCTGCTGTGAATCTAACGAAGAAAAAAAGCCCCGAATCTCTCCTCGTTGCTTATCAAGAATCAAAATAGGAACAAGGAATGTTTGAAACAATACAGAAACTGTATTAAGGAACCTGAAATTTCTATAAAGGAAGAGAATACATCATGGATTGTTGGGGGGAGGTGTATGCATGTGAATATATTTTTCAGATTGATATTCATAGGCAAGAAAGTAATGATGTCAGGCAGCTAAAGTCTTGATATAATAGTTATTTTCCTAAAGGCCAGAGAAAAATGAGGTAGTTCCTTAGGAGACAAGAATATCTTTTTGAAAGACTTTAATAATTATTGCTCTTGAAGAGGTTTGGGATCACTTTTGGATACATTTATTAAAATGATAGATGAGGAAGAGTGACAGAGAAAAAAGAAGCCTGATTTCCAATTCCCCTGAAATGTTCAGCTCTCTAGCAGCTCGGCAGTGACGTTAAGAATGGCACTCAACTCTCTAAATCACTCTGAAGCAGCTCTTTGGAGCTGAGACCCACGTGAAAGTGTGTGTGCCTAAGTGCAAAACACACCCGTCCATGCTCATAAACATCATAGAGTCAGCATTTGAGAGGCACAGCAAGAGGGCTGGAACCGAAACCCAGACACGAAGGGGAAGCCGTTGGAACACCAACCGATGACTCTGTAGAGTTACAGAGGCGTTTTTTCCTTGCACTGATTTTAGAAATTGACAGCTGAGAAGTACATCTTTATCATTCTTCTTGCCTAGAAGAAAGTATTATATATACTTGAATACAGCATTGTGTTTTATTTTCCAGCTCTGCCAAGATTCAATCTATGGGTATTGAGTATCCACCAAAGGAACCCTGTACTATTACAGAGCGTGCACAAAGGAGGTAGAGAAAAACTGTAAACTGCGTTCTCTCTTCAACTCCGACAGCAGTAAAACCTCAGCCCCACCCCTTTCGCTCTGGGATTCTGACTATTAAGCAGAGACCAGAGAGAAAGTTAAATTAAATCTCAATCATACGAGATATAAGTGAATGGGTGCTTTTATTGCATTGATGGAGTTTGGTCTTTTATATGATTTACTTAATTCTGTTAATAAAGAGAAAATTCTTTTTCTTTTTTTTTTCTAAATTCAGCTGTAAGAGCCTAAAGAGGTTTGAAGAGTGGCAAACTGTAATAAGTCATTTTAAAGGGGCAAACAGTTTCACAAAAGTAAATCAGAGTCATTTCGCTCCCTTAGAACTTGAGTTTCCATTACTTTCAGGAAGTTTTCAACTTCAAGATGAATAGACAAATCGGAAAGTAATTTATTTGAGTTTAAAGTTGACCATATGAGTGAGTACCAAATTTTAAAACAGAGTACAATAATAAGAAATTTAATTTCTGCTTATTGTGATGGCTTCCACCATTCAGCCTGTGAAGAGCTAGGATTTGGATGACCAGATTGCCAAGGGAATTGAGGATCCAAAATGCTTAGAGGGTTAGGGGTTAGATTCCAAAACACCCACCAAATCAGCAGAGTGTCCTCCTGGGGACTGTTGTGTGGCTGACCCAAGGATGATGGAATATAGTGTCTACTATGTAAAAGAAAAAACAGAGCGGTCAGAAGCCACCATGAGAAAGACATTGTGTTCATCTTTTGCCCAAGGAACCATAACATTTTAATGGCTTCCTATTGACTTCCGGTTAAAACTTCTGGTTAAAACGTTAAAAATGTTTCAGCCTAGCCCTCACTTCTTCTAATAATATACTCAGTCTCCCTTGTCTGTATTTTTACAAGTGGATTCTTCCCCTATTTCATGTTCATGCCCAAGACTTAGTTCAAGGTTCTTTCTTTAGAAACCTTCCCTGACCTCGCTGACTGATCTCTTCTTTCATCTTCCCATAGTACCTTGTGCTCCCAAGCATATCATCCATGGCGAATCCCCAGTGTACCTTCGTCCCCCTGACTCACTCATGGTCTCCGAGCTCAAGGGCCAGCTTCTCCATCTCCATATTTCTCTTGCTGGGCTTTACGCTATCCACTTGCCAGCCCAGACCCATTCTGCAAACCATTTCTGCCGGCTCCAGACCTGGCTGGATGTGCATGTAGGCGAAGAGTCCTACCTCTCTAGCTGGGTTAGGCTCATGATCCATTGGGTGTATTTTATGAAACTCAAACATGCCAAATTGGACTGCATGCTCTGGTTTCTTGTTGGGAAGGTTAAGATGAAAACTTGAAGGTGGAGGGTGGGAAGAGAGGTCAGGGAATTTATCCTCCTGGCTCCCTCTCTCTGCCATGGATTGGCCAAGACTGTAAGGCTCTAGCTGAGTCCAGTGCTCTGATGAGGCAGCCCTCCCCCGCAGCTGCAGCTCTCCCGGGGTCTAGGGACCTAGGTTCCCTCTTCCCACTGCTGTCTGTCATCGTGTTTTGTCACCTCTCATTGGCTTCCTCGACCCCTTCGCAGCATAGCAAAAGTTCCTTCCTTAAATTCTCTGCAATTAACCTTATTGACTATGGCATTGCTGTCCTGCCAAGACCCTGTCTGATCTGTCACCTAGCAGAGTCCCCAGCAAATCATAGGAATCCATACATACGTGGTGAATATATTTAATAAAACTAGGCTCTTACGATGATGCCCAAATGGGCATTAGGTGGCTAGAGTTCAGGACCCCAGCTCTGGCTCTGGCGGGTTGTGTGAGTTTAAGGATCCTTGGAACCCCCCAGTGTTTTGAAATCATAGAAGGAGGCTTCGATACAGAGACCTGGGAGGCCCCTTCCACAGTCCTCTCCACTGTCTTGCACACCTTGCTTCTGCAGCTGCAGCAGGTGCTCACCGCCATCCCCCACCCAGTCCCGGGGAGGGAGGAGGCCACCTTGAGGCCCCGCCTTGGGATTGATTCCTCCTGCTTATCCTGGATCCCCTGACAGGGGCCTTGCTCTCTGTGAGGAGCCTGGAGGCCAGGGGACTGTGCACAAAGGTGGTATTTCTGAATAACAATGGTGCATTGTCCCATTACTGATTGTTCTGCAGTCTAACTGGGTTAATCTGGTGCTCACCTCAGGCTCCTCCAGCTTCCTCCCTCCAAAGCTACCCCAAGCCTTTGAAGAGGGAAGGGCCCTGTAGGCAGGAAGGGGTTCTTTTATTTAATATGAAGTTGTGCAGCTCCCAACTGATTACATTTTTATTTCTTTTTGAGCACGGCAAATGGATCATGGCAATGGGCCTGGCAGTTACCCTAACTTGGGCCCCAGATAGCTCCAGTACCGGTCTTGTCCTTGCCAGCCAGTCCTGAAGGCCTTGCTGAGCTGAGGCAGCTCCTCACCCTGTCCCCAGGGCCTGTGCTGCTGCTGAGCTGACTCCTCCAGCAGGCAGTGGCCAGGGCCACTGCACTCTTCAAGGCACACGGAAATATTTTAAATTGAATTTCTTTTAAATTCAGAACAAAAATAGATAATGAGAACTATATAATCACGAGCCCAGTTGTATTATACACCCCTATGTCAATGGAGTTGTAAAATATATAGGCCACAAAGGCAAAAGCACTGAGGACCCACAAATCAGATGCCACCCTGTTTTGCAGAGAGACAGCCCTGAAGATACCAGTCAGGTGGAGAGAATTTGGAAGCCTAAAGGCCACACGGCCCCTGGGAGCTCACATCCCACACCGGCCCATCATCCTGCAAGGGAGGAGTTGGTGTCATTTCTGTAACCCAGCTAGTCCCAGATTTATGCAACCACAGAAAATTTGGAAAAATACCAATCTTAACTTTATTTGGTTTCTTTCTCTTTTGAGCCTAGATAACATCTCAAAACTTAAATAGTACAACTTGGTATTATTTTTTATAATGCCCCCTGAGAAATTTATGGCTATAAATGCCTATGTTTAAAAAGAAGCAAGGGGCCAGGGATATAGCTCAGTGGCACAGTGCTTGCTTACCTGGCAAGCACAAGGTCCTGAGTTTGATTCCCAGTATCCCAAAAAAAAAAAAAAAAAAAAGGAAAAAAAATGAAAAGAAGCAAGATCACAAATCAATAACCTAAACCTCCACCTAAAGAAGTTAGTTAGATAAACAAGAGCAAACTAAGTCCAAAGCAAGCTGAAAGAAGGAAATAAAGATTAGAACAGAAATAAAAGAAAGAAGGAACAGAAAAACAATAGAGAAAATCGAAGAAAGTTTGGTTCTTTGAGAAGATCAACAAAATTGACAAACATTTAACCAGAGAGAGAAACAGAGAGACAGAAAAAGAGAGAGAGAGAGAGACTCTAGATACTAAATTCAGAAATAAAATAGTAGATATGACTATGCATCTTACAAAAATGCTCATTTTAAATTTTAAAATCACAGCAGATTATAAGGGAGGCCTATGAAGAACTGAATGCCAATGAATTACATAGCCTAGAAGAAATGTACAAATTCCTAGAAGACACAAATTATAGAAAGTGTCTCAAGAAGAAATATAGTATCTGGATAGATCTAAAACAAATAGAGACAAAAATCTAATCCAAAACTTCCCAATGAGAAAAGCTCAGATGTTTTCATTGGTTAATTCTAGTAAATATTTAAAAAAAAAATGACATCAGTTCTTCACAAATTTTTCCTAAAGTTAGAAGATGAGGGAATACTTCTCCACTCATTTTATGAGGCCAGTATTAAGCTAATGTCAAAATGAGACAAAAACATCACAAGTAAACTACACGTATACTATCTGAATATAGACACAAATATCCTCAATAAAACACTAGCAAACTAAATCTAATAATTCGTATGTCAAAAGGTGACATATGTCATGACAAAAGGGATTTACTGCAAGAATGCAAGGTTGGTTTAACATACAAAAAATCAATCAATGTAATAAACATATTAATAGAATAAAAAATCCAAACCATATAATCATCTCAAAAGATGCAGAAAAAGCATTTGAGAAAATCAACCACTTTCACTGAAAAAAAAAAAAAAAACAATAAATTGGGAAAAGAAGAGAACTTTCACAACTTGATGAAGGGAACTCAAAAAAGCTCACAGCTAACATCGTGTAAATGGCAACAGGCTGAAAGTTTTTTGTCACAAGATCAACAATAAAACAAGGATGTCTACCTTTACCACTCCCACTCAGCATTGTATTGGAGGTTCCAGCCAGGGCAGCTAGGCAAGAAGAAGAAAATAAAAGGCATCTAGATTAGAAAAGTAGACCTACACTATATGCAGATGCCATAATCTTGTGTATAGGAAACCCTGAGGAATATTCACACACATGCATACATATAAACCCACACATTAATAAATGAGCTCAATAAGGTTGCAGATAGATGATCAATATGTAGAGCTCAATTGTATTTCTATGTGCTAGCAATGAACATTGCAGAAAGGAAATTAAGAAAATAATTCCTTTCATGTTAGAATCAAAAAAGAATAAAATACTTAGTAATGAAGTTAATAAAGAGCAAGACTTCTACACTAAAAACTATAAAACATATTTTTTAATTAAATAAGTTTAAAATAGATGGAAGTACTCTCCCATGGTTATGGATCAGAAAACTTAATATTGTTAAGAGGTAGTACTTCCTAAACTGATCTACAGATTCAGCCCAATCCCTACCAAAATCTCATCTATGGTCAATCTAAACAGTGGAATATTACTCAGCCATAAAAAGGAATGAAGTTCTCATCCAAGCTGCATCATATGTAAACCTGGGAAACATTATGCTAAGGAAAAGAAGTCAGTCACAAAAGGCCTCATATTGTATAATTCCATTTATAGGAACTATTCCTAAGGCAAGTCCACAGAAACAAGAAGAAGGTTAATGGTTCCAGGGACTAGAGGAGGGGAGAATGGAGAGTGAGTACTAATGGAGACAGTTTCTTTAGGGAATGATGAGAAAGTTCTGAAATTAGATAGAAATGATGGTTGCACAATTCTATTGATGTACTAAGAACCTCTGAATTGTAGATTTGAAAAAAGGGTGAATTGTACAGTATGTGAATTCTATGTTACTTTTCCAATTCCCCCCCCAGAAATGCCTGCTGGGGCTCTGTTGTTGTAGTAGATGAAATCTGTGCTCTTCCTCTCCATCCCTCCATGATGCTCCCCTGCTAACTCTACGACTTTCTATACTGGAGAGTCTGGACATGTTCATTCATTCATTCATTCATTCATTTCCAGCATATAAATGAATCATATTCTGTGTTGGGGCCTGAGGAAACAAATTGGAAGAAGCTAGACCAATCTGGTTGCTGCCTGTCTTAGTTACTTTTCTTGTTGGTGAAACAAAATACCTAACACCCAAAGTTAAAGGGATGAAAGGTTTATTTAGCTCACAATTTGTAGAGGTTTCAGTCCATAATCAGCTGGTTCCAAGGCAGGGTGGCTTGGCAGAAGAGAACAGTTCATGGCAGGCAGAATGTAGTAAAGCAACAAGGGAGACAGAGAAGGGATAAGCCTCTTTCTGTCCCTTATATTGTATGCAGGCTACCCGCCCTAGGGCAGGTGTAGCACTCACACCCTTAATCCCGGCATTGGACCATGAATTAACCACAAACTCTAGATTCAACCGTCTCTGAAATCCTGGCCCCCATGACTGCATGTGACTTTGGGGGGACATCTAGATACAAACCACAACACTGCCCTCAGAGAACTTACAGTCCAATGCATATGCTCTTAGAACTAAATTCAAAATTTCTGTGTTTTAGACCGTCTCTTGTGGAGCAGGTGGGGAAGTGGAGGGGACACAGGAAAAATTAGCTTGTCTGATTAGAGTCCTGCATTTGGTATCTGACAAACGCTATCAAATTGTGACCCGTAGGCAAAAGATCAGCTGATCAGGTTTACCTTTTGTACTTCCTACCTTGGAGTTGAGGGCTCTTGAATTGTGGGGAGAAGACCCCCAATATCCGCTGTGCCTCCTGGCATGTCCTGGGCACTGTGCAATGCTCACAGCACTCACTCCTGTGAGGTGGGTCACTGTAGCAGCAGAAGTGAAATGGCCAGTGTTGCCAACACTATGTGCTGATACTGCAAGGGGTTTTTACAAGCTCCATCTCATTCCATCTACCCGGTAACTTTATGGTGCCTGTTTTATAGACCCCTTCTGAGAGAGTTGCCCAATGACACAGTTAATGAGTTGAGCAGCCACCTTGCTTCCCAACCCATGAGCATTCTCCTTGCCTGGCTGCTTTCTGGTTCTGCCTTCAGAATACCTAAACACCTTCAGATCCCAAGGAAAGAATCTCTACTGCAGGCTCACAGGTCCTGGGCCAGTTAGGTAGAATACTAGGTAGGGGTTCATAGTTCTCACTTCTGTATCCACCAGCTGTGTGTTCTTACCTCCATTTTCTCCTCTGGAAATGGGTCAATGACAAACAAATCTCAGAGAGGAGAGATGAAGATTAAATGAGCTGAATGTGTAAAGTGCTTAAAGCAGGTTATACTAGATGGTTAGTAAACATGAGGCTCACCCTCATCCACCCACACAGATCTAACAGCAATGACACTGGGTCTGCCAGTTGATCAACTTACCAGATTTCAGGGACCACACAGGGCAAGTACCAACCCCCAGATCCAAATTTCCTAGCCCCTTACACAAGCAGAGAAGAGTTATGATTCCCGTATTACAGATGTAAATACAAGGACAGAATCACAGAAGCCAAGATGCAAGCCAGATTTGACAAATCTATGCCAACAGCCTCATCTGAGAGCCAGGACCCATCGCCTTCCCCAGGTCTTGGAATGGCGCCCTTCTCAAAGAACTTTTCTCACTAAGGTCTGATGACACCATAGCATCTGAACAAGCCCAGTGCTTAGAGATGAGTGTGATCTGGACTGAAAGGAGGATGAGGCACACCAGGCACCAGGATGTAAAGTATATGAGGACCATCACTCTCGGGGGGCGTCCAAGTTCAAGGCCTGCACCTGAGGCTGAGTTCCAGCTCTACTCATCCCAGGACCTAACTACATCTCCAGTCGGGGAACCCCAGGAGACCTTGTCACAGTGCAGACACAGTGTCGTAGTTTGTGTATGCTGGGGACAAAATTCCCATGTCCCTGGACTGCAAGATGGAAAGAGACTTGGGGGCAGTATTGAGAGAAGTCAGCGCTGAGTCTGATAGAATTCCGAGGGTGGAGCTGGCCAAATTCACCATTAATTTAAAGCTGGAAGAGATGGACATTTGAGGGCCAATGGCCTCGAGTTAGAAAAGGTAGGTCAACTCACGGAAGCAAGCATAGCCAACATAATGAGGATTAATGGCAAGTGTTTTGCTTGTGGGGAAAGAAGCTGCTGAGTAAGCATGCACAACAAGCAAGTTCTAGCCAGAAAGTGAATTCAGAAGGAAAGCCCGGAGAAGATGCAATACGGAGGGAGGATGTGAGCAGTTCCTGTACCAAGGAAACATGATCTAGGATGAAGAATGTGTGGGAAGAAAAGCTTGTCACAGGCAAAGGCCTTCTGCAGGGAAGAGGCTCCAGTACCCACCTTCCTGTCAAAGCTCCAAATTAATGGAGCACTCTAAAATCATCTGGGAATCTTTGAAAAATCCCAGGGTCCTTTACAAACGTCGATCAAGAATTTCTCACTCCCAGTAAAAAGCTGTCTGATCATCTTCTTCTCCCTAATGGCCAAGTTCCTGGGTAGGGAGACATCAGCAAAGAGGAGTCTTATATTCTCCTTGAATTAACTAGAAATCTTTGGGTTACAAGTGAGAGAAGGCCTTGAGGTAGAATGAGTAGAAAGGAGGTCTGATAAGAAGATTGCCCAGGGTCTCTTAGTGTGTAAGGACAGTGAGAAGCTGAGCTTCAGGACGCCAGTATCTCCAGACATTGCAGCTCAGTGGGGAACTCAGGAGATCTTCTCCTCCTTCCTCCCCTCTCAGATTCTTTCTCTATAAAAGGCTCTTTTTGCTTTGCTGCCCGCCTGGTGAGAAGTGGCCACCTCTAATAGCTCCCTACTTTAAGTCTGTCTACTTCCAAGAACAGCCTTACTGATGGGAATCTCTTCGTCCCATTTCCTAATTCCTAGCTTGGGTCGGAAGCCACCCCTGAACCGATCAATATGGTCAGGTGGGTGGGCCTAATTATGGCTCCTCGCCTTCGAAGGAAGTGGCTGAAGGGATGAGAGGCAGGCCTGGAAACCAGCTCTGGGAGGGCAAGCCAAAAGCAGTCTACTATACTTGTTCTTTCTAAGGCATGTGACCTTTTCCATGATTGTATGGTGATGCTGACTAAAGCAAAACAAAAAACAAAAACCATGAACCTGAACAATCAAACATGAACTAGGGTTGAAGACATGATGTGGTCGGTAAGCTAGGCACAAAAGGACATATACTTTATGATTCCACATATAGGAGGTACCTGCAACCGTCAATTTACACAGTCAACAAACAGAAGCGTAGCGGCTGGGGGCTTGCTAGGGGGTGAGACGTGTGGGGGTTATTTTGTGGGTACAGAATTTCAGTTTCAGATGATGAAGAAGTTCTGGCAGTTGGTGGTGGTGATGGTCACATAACCATGTGAATATGCTTAATGCCACACTTGAAACTGATTAAAGTGGCACATTTTATATTGTGTGTATTTTATCTCAATAAATCCCAAGCAATGCTATGCACTACAGGACCCTCAGAGGGGAGGCCATAGTGATGACACGGCTCTCCCTTTCCCTATCTGGACCTCTCAGGAGGTTGTCCCTTTTCTTTACTGCAGGAACGCCTAGTCCTTGGGACCCACCTGGTATAACCTGCCCTTGTTAAGCCCTGCTCCACTCCCCTGGGGAGACTTCCTCCCTCCCTCCCTCCCTCCCTTTGTTTCTATGGCAGTAATATTGCATGCGGTGCTATTATTCTGTGTCACGTGCCATGATCATCTTCATACATTTGTCTCCCCCACCAACCTGCAAACTCCGGAGCAGAGAAATGAGGGTGGTATAACAGGGTAGTCTTCTGGGGGGCGGACTCTAGAGCCCCAGACCTCAGTGCTGTCACTCACTCACTCTGCGAGCGACCTCAGAGAAATTACTTTCTGTGCCCTGATGTCTTCCACAGCAGACCTGGGGATAATGATCACATTGACCTGTATGGCTGTTATGAGGACTGAGTGGGGAAACCCATATCCAGTACGGTACACGTTGCTGACCCATAAGGGTTCGGTAAATTGTAGCTCTCGTTAGTATCATTCACTGTCGAACACTGCATTAGGGACAATGCGGCAACTCAGTAGATGAACAAGAGAAGTAAGGAAATAAAATTGTGCCTGTATATAAACATCGTCAGTCACGACCAAAGAAAGCAGAAACAAGATTATATAGGAAAAGACACCCCGGCTGTCTATTAGACTTGATAGTGGCCTCAGTTTTGCAAAGGGGCTTTATATTATTGTTTCGAGAGGTGAGTCAGGAAGTATCAGGCCAAGCCCTGTTGAGAACATCAGGGAAAGTCAACCAGCTGTCCCACGAAGGCACATCTACACAAACATGGTACCCAGAGCACCCTCTTCAGAACATAGACTTTCATCCCACTCAGCTGCTATATCCTCTGGCTGTGGAGCACAGATTGGCACTTAAATATGTACATGGCATTTAGATTTCCCCAGAGAAAAAACTCAACGAAGCCCCAGTTTATTTGCAGAGCATGAGTTTAATTGTGGGCGAGGTCCTCATTTTTAGTACCCCATCCCTTGCTTTCTGGACCATGCAGCTGTGTAAGATCCCTCTCTGAACACCACTTATTTTCATTTTGAACCACTCTGACTTTGGGGCCTGTAATGATGCCGAACAGAATTCTCCTGCAGAACAGGGGCTTTGTTTCCTATCACTAACGTCCATCTCGGTGGAATGACTTACAACAGCTGCTGCAAGAAGTGAAATCTGAGAGAAACAGTCTGCATAGATATAAACATAAACATTAGTTTCTATGGAAACAAAAGTTGCATGGCAATGGCTGCAAGGCCTAGGAGCCTGTATTTCAAGAATCAAATGCTAAATATATATTCAGTGCATCCGCCAGGGATCATACCAACAGCACGGAACAGAGTACATATAAGATTTTGGCTAAAATGGTCACTACCTAGCTGAATTGCTACAAGGGAGGGCAATCTTTTCGGCCCCAAATTGAAACCATACTTCTTTCCTTAATTGAAAGCCTTAAGGCAATGAATAGAGCTTTGATGGAACAGTCATATCCATGGGCACTTCACTCTGGTGTCCAATAAAAGCTCTGAAGGCCTGATAAATGTTTGAAGCCCTAGTATTCAGAGAAAAATGTTCCAAAGATTCCCTTCAAATGCATCTGATCCCCATGACCCCAGTACTGTGAGTCCCGCAGGGCTGTCCACCGCCCTGCCCTCCTGGTCATTGCAAGAGTCACTGAAGTGGTCATTATTCCTGAGGCTGAAAGACTTTAAATGACACTGGAAATATCACTCCAGGAGAGCCCCGTGATGTTCGTGCAAAGCCATCAGGTTGGACAGGGAGAGACAAGTATGGATTCCATGTCAGATATGTTGAATTTCAAGTGTCCCTGAGACAGCCAAGAGCCAGCACATCTGTTCCAGTTGCTACTGCTGCATAACAAATTATGCCTTAAAAGAACCTTTTCACTCATCCCACAGATGATTCTATGGATCTGGAATTCAGCAATGTATGGTGAGAATAGCTTGTCTTGGTTTCATGTCTGGGGCTCCACTGAGAAGATAAAACATCTGGAGGTGACTTGTGTCTGGGTGATGGGATGAGTGGGACTGGAGACACCTAGAAGCACCATCTGTCTGGAAATTGGGTAGAGGAGAGTGGTAATACCCTCTGGCCTGCCCGAAGGCAATTCCAACCCCAATTGGATGAGGTCTCCATGTGCAGGGAAGAGAATAGTTTGAGGCCACCCTCTTCCATATTCCCAGCAGATATCCATAATAATGCACAAATAACGAGAACAATCACAGCTCTCTTCTCTGAGTGTTTACTATCTTCCAGCCACAATTATAAGCTTTTAATGTGGGTTATCTCGTTGACTGCTCCCAACAAAGCTATTGCTCACTAGTATTCTCCTGTTCTTGGTTGTGCAGAATATGAAGCTCACAGGGTAAAGCCACCTGTCCGAGTTAGTTGGTAGAGCTGAGATTTAAACCCAAACCATCTCCTTCAGAACCTGCTTTCTTACCCCACCTACCCACTACCACGGTGAAATCAGGGGCAGCTCTGCCAAGGGTGGGCCAGTCTGACAGCACACCTGCATGAGAGGTGAGATATTCACACTTGATGGGCTGGGTATGCAGAGAGGAGATAGAAATCCTTCCACTTTACTAGTTCGGATTATTCTGGTAGATGGAGGTTGAAAAAAAACACAGAAAAGAACCAAATTATGGGCCAGGAGAGACAGAAACATGGGTGTCATTTTAGATATGTTGAACTTCAGGTGCCTTGAGACAGTCAAGGAGAGACAGCCCACCTGTTCCAGTTGCTATGGCTGTGTGACAACCCCCATACTTAGTAGTTCAAAGGATCTTTTCATTATGTTCTTGGATGCTATGGGTCAGGAAATCAGACAAGACATAGTGTGAATAGCTTGACTCTGCTTTGTAATGTCTAGGACCCCATCTGGGACGATGCAATGTCTGGAGGTGATTCATAGCTGAGTGATTTGATGACTGCAGGTTGGATGTGCTCCATGCCTGATGGCTAATGCTGGCTAGGAGCTCACCTGGGGCCATCAACTGGAACACCAGCATGTGGTCTCGTCAGATGCCTTGGGCTTCCTCACACCATGGTGGCCTCATAATGATCACATTTACACTACACCAGGTTTCCAAATAACAAGTAAAACCTTTCATGACCCAGACTCAAAGTCAGCAACAGTCCCACTTCTATAGTATTTTGTTAGTTACAAGTAAGCTATTAAAGCCATGCTGGATTTAAGGGGAGGAAACCTTCTTCCACCTCTCAAGGAAAGGATGAGAACTTCTGGGCATGCTTCAACACTGCATACCAAAGTTAAAAATATGAAATAAACTACAGATGTGCTTCAAGGCTTTATTAAAACAATTCCAAGCTTTAAAAGAAAATACTCTACTAGATGGATAATGATTTG
Source organism: Erethizon dorsatum (assembly GCA_028451465.1). Classification (NCBI taxonomy): domain Eukaryota; kingdom Metazoa; phylum Chordata; class Mammalia; order Rodentia; family Erethizontidae; genus Erethizon; species Erethizon dorsatum. The sequence continues at coordinate 124,776,010 of CM051827.1, read as the reverse complement.
TGACCACATTAGAACAGGAACCTAGTAAATCGCCTGGTTCCAATAGTTCTCTTCACTTGCCAGTGAACCTATATGATATCCGTGGTTACCATCAAAGGAGGGATTAAAGGACCCAAGTGTCCAGCCTGCGTCATCCTGCATTTATGGAGAGCACTTAAAGGCCAGTATGAGTAATTACATCTGCTCTTTAGACCTCTGCCATTCTCCCTGCATAGTTTGAGAATATCTAGGCCATAAGTTACTACGGTAACAGCAACATCTGTATCACATCCAGCCTGGAGGATATTTAAGGAGCAGAACTTGATCAGACAGGAACAGGTCCCATCCTGGGTGCAAGCAGGAGACCAGAAAGCCTTTCCAAGCCCAACATCTGCCTGTCCTCTCTTCTAAGGAAGCAGACAGCAGAGCTGTACAAACAGAGGTCTCACTGGAACCAGTGGAAATTTGGCGCAAACATCATAGAGAATAGGTTACCAAGGCAGTGAGAAAGAAGAGGTACACAGTGTTAGCAGGGAGATAGCTACAGTGTGTGAAGGGTTGAAACAGCCTCTAAAACAGTGTACCACAAAGATATTCTGGACACTCCTACATCATGGGTGAATTCTGCTATTACTATTAAAGCTAGCTATGTGCAAGCCCAATACTATGACTTATACATATCATTGCTTTTCATTTTATAGTATATTCCTACATGTGTGGTGCAACTACCACTGTGTGTGTATCTATATATATGGAAATAGAGGCTAAAAGAGGAAGAGCTTTAGCTAGTCAAAGCTGGGATTCAAGTTCAGATCTTTCTTCTGCCCAAGTTCAAGTTCTTTCCACCAACCTACAAAGCACATCTGTGATGAGCGAAGATGTGACCCAGCTCACTAAATGGGTCAAACTGCCTTGAGTTTTGCATGTGCAAGACCTCTTCATGTTCTCAAAAAAGGTCTATCTGAAGGACATTAAAGAGGGGCAAGGAGCCTGAGGGCCATGGGAAAGAGACCAGGCTTTACTCTAAGAGTGAACGGACAAATTTCAGTTCATTCATTCATTTACAAATTATTTCCTGAACGTCCTTCATGTACCAGCCCTGTGTCAGACCCCGAAGACACAACAGTAACAAGAGAGACACAGCCCTGCTCTCCTTCCCCAAGAAGAAGAGACGGAGGCAAGTAAGTAGACAAAAGAAAATAAAGACGAAAGAAAATTACAAAGAAAATAAAAGACGATGATGTGATAAAGAGCTCAAAAGGGTGGGCACAGGGTCCCATGGTTTAGCACGATCAGGAAAAGCCTTTGAGATGAGGAGATATTTGAGCTGAGACTTGAAGAATGAGAAAGAACAAGCCACACAAAGAGCTGAAAGAACATTCCAGGCAAAGGAAGTCATCAGTACAAAGGCACAGAAGTTGGAAAAGAGTTGGGATACTGGAGGCCAATGTTGCAGAGGCAAGTGAGAGGGGCTGGGGTGTGAGACGAAGTTAGGATGTAAGCAAGTGCCAAGCCACAGCCTTCTAAGTAGGGTTGCCAAATAAAATATAGGATCCCAGTCACACTGAATGTTGGATAACAGCAAATATCTTTTGGGTATAAGTATCTCCCAAATATGCATAGGACATACTTATAGTTTTTTTAAAAGTATTCCATTGTTTATGCCTCCTGTATTTTTATTTACTAAATCTGGCAACCTTGTACAGTGAGACCTCAGGAATCAAGTCTAAGAACAGTGAGATGTCATCGAGGTCTTTAAGCAGGAAGTGACATGAACTGATTTACATTTTTTGAATATTATTTGGGCTGATGTGTGGAAAGCAGACCACTGGGGACCAAAAGAAAAGCAGGGGAGCCATACTTCAGGTGATCTAACGAGAGATATTGGTGGATTGGATGAGGGGTGGCTGAGTAGACTGATTCAGGATATGCACAGCATGTGGGCCCAACAGAGCTTGAAATGGATTGGGAGGTGTGGAGGGAGGGAATTGGATGATCTTCAACTAGAAGCACAAACTGTCATGTGCTATTGATGTCTCGGGGGAGCTTCTTAGATGTAGAAGATGACTTAACTAGACCAAAAGATCTCTTAGAGGTCAAGACATGTAGTGATATTAGTGGTCTTTGGTGGTCTTGCTCAATTCTGTACTCTTGGCCAACCCAAGGACTTGACTGTTAACATTTTTAATCAAACACTATGTGCCTATGTGCTTTAGAGTTCTTTGGGGGGAATCCTGGTTTCCATATTGCACGTGATATTCATTCCCACTTGCTCTGGTGGAAGCCAAAAATAGCAGACATCTGGGACTCTAGATTTTTCCATTTGTCAAGCCAATTTTAAAAGATGAGGTTGCTTTAAATTTGAGCTACAACAACCTTCACCCAAGAGAGACACAACAGTTCATTAAGTTCTTGTGGGCTTAACTAGGAGAGACGCTTCTTGGAGCCAAGAAGAACTTGCGAGCTGAACACAGCTGTCTATTGGCAGCACCAAGCACTTCGGGGAGCAGAAACTTGTAAAAGAGAGTTGGGGGAAAGAATTTGGGGAACAAATTCTAAATATGGCAGCATGAAACAAAGAAGCAGTATTCTACTAGTCTGTGTGTCGCTTTTAAGACACTATCCCTACTGTATGCTCTCACAAAAGCTAAAGAAGTAGTCACAACACATTTATCATTCACTGGGCAGAATTATTTTGGCAAGAACTCTATGCCCCAGAATACATTAGACTAACTGAGAACATATTCTAAAAAATGTAGATTTTTCATAGCTGGTGGGTACTTATACAACCATGTCGGGCTAAGGGACTGAGTGATGATGTCATTATAAGTGTATCTAATATTTTGGGTAAATAGTAAATGATCCACAGAGTCAGGTCTTGTTAAGGCAGGGAGTAGAAACCAGCAGCTTCAACAATCACGTATTAAAAGCCAGACTAGGGGAGGCTGGTTTCACTCTGGGCTCCTGAAGTAGAATCCATAATGTTCTGGGTGAAAAGCTATATTGGGCATAAATAAATGCATTCGTCTAAACACCAGCATTCTAAAGACTGAAACAAAGCTACTTATCCTCTGTGCATAACTCAGGCAGCTGGAGGAGGCGGCAGAGAAATTTCTCAGGGGGTGGCAAGGGAGGTCAGGATGGAATTCTCTTTTGGAAAAAAACTGGAGGGCACTCTGCTTTTTTCTCTGTTGGTGCAAATGCATGTGGACATCAAGTGTTCATCTCAGATGCTACAGGATTCCTGGATGTCTTTCACCTTAGGCATTCACACCACTAGCACTCAGGATGATGTCTGTGCTCAGGGGCAAGAAAAAGGACTTCATCTGGGACATTTCCTGTGGCCGCATGCTGGTGTCAAGGGACCGTGCGTTCTGTCGAACTGATGGTTTAGGGCAGGGTTTCTCAAGTTCGGAAATATTGACTTTTGGACCTAATGAGGGAGGCTGTCCGATGCATTGTAGAATAGCTAGCAGACTCTTTGGCTCTGCACATAGGACACCAGGAGCACTTCCCACACACCAGGACAACCAAAAATATCCGCTGGGTGGCTTGGAGGACACTCATTTGAGAACCATTGAATTAGACTGCATGGGTGGATTCAGGACGTTGGACTACTAGCTTGATGTAAATCCACTGACTCAAGAAAGCTATAACCATCAGCTCCAGCCCCTTAATTTCACAAGTGAGAAAATGAAGTTTTGAAAACGTGAAGGCTCATACCCAGGGTCACAAAGCTAGCTGGAGCCACATTGTTAGCCCAGGTTTGACCTGCTGGGTTTAGGGGAGAAATGAAAGTGAAGATCAAGTCACACAGCAGATTGCCTTGTTCTTATCCCCAGCAAGACTTGCAAAGAGGTACAAGTTTCTTCAGTTTAGACAACGGAGATTCTACTCTTCCAAAGTAGATGTATCTCCTGCTGAGAGAAGCCCCCTACGTCTCTTTCTTAAGCCTGAAAACCGGCACATTTGGAATGCAGCCCTCGCCAGGGTGTCTTCCTCATCAGCTTAAGGAACAAAACAAGCTCTGAAATATCACAAATGACTGCACTTACTCATAAAAGATCTCCTTCTCCTGTGGGTGCCCAGCTCATTATCCACAGCATGGCAAAAGCCAGCCTCCACGGGGACGTCTCCATATACACATCTGTGGCCTTTTCCGTAGTAACATATTCAATTCTTTCTGCTTGGCAAAAGGAGTACCCGTGTGAGCTGTCTTCTCCGGGCGTTGTCCATCTTATTGTCTTATGCCTTTGTGTTGGTCAGCGCCTCTCCTCCCATCTTTGTCTGGGAGGTTTCTCTGACTCCCACAGTCAAAAGAAGCATCAAGGAAGCATTGCTCCTGTTACCCAGAAATCCCCATTCTTTTGTTGACATGCTTCTGTTTAAACCTGGCCCCGACTCCCCGGGTGGCTGGGAACAGTAACCATTTTCATAATCCCCAGTCACAAAACCCAACAAGCTTGTGTTGTGTGCTGAAGTATTTTCAACTAATGAGTGGCCAAGCTGAAGAATAAGAAGCCACCAGGTCTAGTTTTTCTTTCTTTCTAACACACACCAGAGGGCAAAAGAGAATCCGGAACTGAAGGATCCTAAGTCTATTTATTGAGTCCTGGAAAACAAAAGAGACACCTTGGTTCTCAATGTTGGATATCTTCTACAGACTAGATATTGAAAACATATAATAGTAAGCATTTTAAAACAGAGACCTTATTTCAACTTTACATCCTAAAATGATGATGTTATGCCGGGTAATTACATAATAAATTTGTTAGGGGAATATAAAGCAATAAAAATGGTGGTAATGGTTTGTCATTTAATAGCTGAATTATAAATGAGTTTTTCAGCATTAATGTAGCAGGTTGCTACAATTAGGGGACCATACTTAGGGGTGTCTTTAATTTCTGAAAAAAAAATGTCTCTGAGGTTCAGTGTCATTAATTTCCTCATTTGTACATGCTATATATTTAACCATTGGAAGTCAGAGGACATTGGGGTTTTTGAGGAGTTGGAACCATCAGAACAATATACAAAAGGATAGCAAGGGTCTGTATCTGCATTTACAACCCCAACCAGGGCATCGGGTTAGCATCGCGGTCAACTACTAGTGGGGTCAGTGTAGCATAAATGTGTGGCATTGCTGCCAACACTTGATAGTTACATGGTCTTGACAAGTGGCTTTGTCTTCCAGAGCCGCATTCATAAAACGGAACTAATAAACCGACCCACCGGATAGGGCTGCTATTCTGTTGGAGGCGTTGTTTGTGCAGATGGGTTGTTAGGTAACACATGCAAAAGATTTAGTGAAGTCCATGGCTATGTAAGCTACAGAAATGGTAATTCTGGCTTTCGAAGATGTCCTCATTTCCATGGGCTCCTGCTCCAATCTGATCTTCCTGCCTTCTTTTTATCTTTTTTTTTTTTTTTTATCTCACACTGTACTCCATTTCTAAACCTGTGTCCCCATGCATCCAGTATTCTGGAATGGATAAAAATTCAGAAAACAGATTTTCACCAAATCTACCTGACACAAAGTCATAATTCCCTTTTCCACCAATGAAATAAGGAAAACAAACATTTAGCAAATTTGCACCACGAATTTTCTCCTGCATGATCTTGTTCAATTCCTAAAGCAACCTAAGGGACTCATATCACCCTATGTTCACGTGAGAGATCGGACGCGTCTAAACAACTTATCTAGTGTTCCTTAGCTGAATGATAGAACAGTTGGGATTGCAATCCAATCCTTTCCCCTGGACCACACCCTCACACTATGAGAAATGTCCCGGAAGGCCTGGTATATGCGAGGCAGTGTGAATGTGGCAGGGGAGCTGGGGGCAGAGCCTGTCCACAGGGGAATCAGACATGGAACCAGCTTTCATCCCCACTGCATGCAGGAACAAGCCATGTCCAGAAATGAAGCACTTGAAGAACTCAGAACAAACGGAATCCCCAATATAGAATCTGGCTTCTGCCTCCCCTCTGTCACCTGTTCTATCATCCCCTTCCTCTCCGACCCTCGTTCTAGTCCTCAGATGCACCAAGTGTGTTGCTGCCCTAGGGCCCTTTGCCTGGAGCCCACATCCTCCTAGCTCTTCATGGCTGTTTATTTTAAAGTCTCAGCCTTACTTCCTCACAAGGCATTTGCTGACCTCTTATCCAAAGGGGCTTCTCCTTCCACCAGCAGTCGCTCTACCCCTCTGCTTTATTTTCTTCTAACCAGTTGTCTCCCATATCTGAAGTGTTTCTACACATTGACTTTCATGGTGAGAAAAAGCAATAAGCAAAATCTGTTTTACAAATCATTTGCATTCTCTTAAAAAATCCAATTGTAGTGGTCATCTGTTGTTTTGCCTGCTAAGCATCCATTTACTACTCTGCTAAAAGAATATCATTTTGATGTTAGAGAAGTGTTCCTCTCCTTGGCAGATCATACTGCCTTAGTTGGATTGACCTCACCACTGAGAGGGACATGGCACAGGCCTGGCCAATCACTGTTTGCCATTCCCCTGACCACAGTGGTTGGTTCAGTGATGAGCATGTGACCCAAGCCAGGCCAATGAGACTTCATTCTGTGTATTTATGCAAATTGTTAGGAAGCAAAGCTCTTTTTTTCTGTGGGAGTAGCCTAGCTGGTAGAATATAAGCAAGCTGCTTTTGTCTACAATCCTGCTTGCTCGATGGGCTCTGATCCACTAACCCTCTTTCTGGAATTTAAGTAAGCGGCTGCTGCTGCTGCTGTTAGTGGTGATTATCTTACCACCAGAAAAGAGAGCCTGTGTGAGAGGGAAGCAAATACAGATGAAAATTAGGTAGAAAGGTGATAAAAAAGAGGAAAGAATGAAGTTGTGGGAGGAGCTCCTGGATCTAGCCCCACCTAATGCTAACATACCTCTAGACTTTTCAATTAGTGAACCAATAAAAATCCATCTTTCTTACTCTATTTGAATCATCTGCAACCAAAAAGCCAATGTGGAAATCAAAGTGATAATAAGAAGCCTGGAACTCATGCCTGGCTCACAGTATGAGTTTAAGCTCTTCCAGTCCTGTATACACAGCATGTCAGGCTCCAACCACAAGAAACACCTTAAAGCAAAAGCTGGAAATATTTGGGTAGATGAGAACATGTGTTTATCTTCCAGCTCAGACAGTGGATGTACAATTCTAATCTCTTTTTAAAGGGCAGTTTCTTGGAACTAGATCCAGCTTAAATTCCACACCCAGATGGCTGCCAAGGGGAACATCATCCAGTTATTATTTTTCAACAGGCATGAAGTGGATGGATGGCTCCATGTTTTCTCATTGCCATAAAACAAAGCAGAAGAATGCAGACTGTTCAGCTGCAAGTGTGTACTCAGGCCCTGGGAACAATGCAAGGGAAGAAGAGGTGAGGAAATGGAGCAAATATTGCCAAGCACCTACTTGTGTGTCCCAGAACTAGCATTGCACGTTTCACATCTTTTAGCTTACTATTTGGGGTCAGAGTTCTGGGGCCCAATATATTAGTCAGCTTTCTGTTACTATAACAAGTAACAAGATAACCAACTTATAAAGAGAAAAGTTTTATTTTGGATCACCGGGTTCTAGCCCACTATCAGTTGGTCTAGGTGCTTTGAGCCTATAGCAAAGAAGCACACCATAGCGGGCAAAAATGTTTGACTCATGGCCAGAAAGTAACAGAAGGGAAGAGGGAGGGACCAGGGCCTCACAATTCCCTTCAAGGACACACCTCCCAATAACCTAAAGACCTCCCTCCAGGCCCCACCTCTTATAGGTTCTGTCCTCTTATAACAGCATCACACTAGAGACCAAGCTCTTAACACATGGCTCTTTGGGGGACATTTAAGAACCAAACCATAGCAGCCAAGATCTGTCATTGACTGGCCACAAGACCTTGAATAAGCGGCTAAGCTGCCATGGCCTGTAGCTTCATTGTCTGTCAGATGGAGTGGTAAATATCATTATCAGGGCCATGCAGCTGGAGTCTACCTGAAGGAATTCTTAAAGGAAGGTCAGAGCTGTGAAGTAAGCTCATTGGAGTTCCACACTGTGCACTTGCAGAGTGAGAGACTATCTACTCTTACTTCTGGATCTACAGTACTTGGTTCATCGAAGCAGGCCTTGTGATGCTTTTGGGCTGATGATACAGCTGCTAAAAGCTCTGGCCCTGGAGGTACCCAGTCCATCTCCAACACTAGTGTAGTATATGTCCTTGGTCCGGCCTGTTTCCCCATCAGTCAAATGGAGAAAACATTACCCCAAAGAGTTTGAGGGAGACCAGACCACTGAGATATCTGGAAAAGGCAGGAAGGCCCAGACTCCCCTGCATCTGACATGACTGAGAAATGTCCAAGCTGGAGTGGATGGGCCTGGAACAGCCTCATGGGATTCTCTGTTCCCAGAGCCAGACTTCCCCAGGCACCCAAGGGCCGCAGGATGATGTGAGGGCAATGGATGCTTCGCATGGGCCCAGCCATCTGTCACAGACATGTCCACTACCATGTGATGAGCCACACCCTTGGTGGTGATAAGAAGACTCCGCCTCACAGTTCAGACCAGGGAGGACACAGTAGTGACCTGTGCAGTCTGAGGCAGAAGACAAGACGGAGAGACAGAGAACTTCAGATGGTGTCGCCATGTGGTGTGTTGATGACACAGGTCCAATAACACCCAGTCCTGGCATTTGTTCATTTTCAGATATTTACCAGATAGCTGTATGATCCCTGAGTGGGGCCAAGCTGGACACACAGGAAGAGAGATGATCACAACAGAGAACAGTTGGTTTCCTCCCACCAGTGGCCACAGCCCCATGGAAGAAGCCAACTTCCAAGACATGACAGGGTGGAATGCATGATAGTCATAATATACAGCAAATGAGGAGGTACTGACCATGGGAATACAAAGAAATGGACACTGAATCTATAAGAGATCTGGGGACAGTCGTGTAAGGGATGCCGGGCAGCTAGAAACTGGGGAATGGGGAGGTAGCAGATGGAAATACACACACTGATCCAAGGTCTGCCACCGTAAAACTGCAGCAGTGCAGAAGACAACCACGGAGTCACAGAAGCCCAGCAGCGTCCCTCTGGCTTCCTCTCCTGCCCAAACCAGAGGATAAACAGCGCTGGAGGCGAAGGTTTGGAAGATCCAGGGGAGGCCGCAGCACTGAGTGGCTAAGGTTGCCTAGGGATCCAGCCGCGCCCTGGAGTTTCCCGTATCTGTATGGGCAGAGATTGAACTCTTCCCAGCTGGTGATGATTATTCTCCAAGCCTCCTAAACCAAAGGTAGGTTTGTTTTAACATCCACTCAATGAGTCTCGACTAAAAATGAAAGACCCCTGGGGCTGGTGAGATGGCTCAGCAGCGTAAGCGCCTGCCTGGCAAGGGTGAGGTCCTGAGTTCGACTCCTGGAACCCACATATGAATAAAGGACTGGTGATATCACTCAGCAGCACGGGCGCCTGCTGGTGCACGAGGTCCTGAGGTCGACCCCCGGTACCCACAAAAAAAAAAAAAAAAAGAAAGACCCAAGCCAAACCAAAGGGGCAAAATGATCCAAGCACCTAAAGCAAACTGTTCTTTCATGCAGCCCCTTCCCTGGGCAGAGCGGCTCCCCTCCAGCATTCTGGGGAGGCAGGCATGTGAGGCTGCAGCTGAGGGGCACGTGCACGGGCATGCTCGGGAGAGAGAGAGAAAGGAGAGGGCAGAATAACCCTCATGCACCCTCCACTCTTGCCAACAGCCAACAGGCAAAGTCCAGATGGGCTATTGTGTGTCTCGCCATGGGGTTATGGGGGCCAATCGATGCAAGGGGACAGGGCACTCACTGCCCATTGCAGACATGTTTTGTTCTAAGCATCATTAGGAGAAATGGACATAAAGGACAGCATGGAAGGGCAGGGGTCCAATTGCCCAAAACACTGGTCAGCACAGACTCTGATGTTTACAGAGGCGCCACAGCCACTTTCGTCAAATCCTCCTCGCTCCATGTGCCCCACATGACATTTGAACAGAAATGTCACCCTGGTGGCATTTCTGTCCCCCAAATCCCTCAGAATGGTGTCCATCATTGGCTCATCTGTGGTCTTTTTCCAGAGCCAAAGTGAAAAGTGCTGATTTAAAAATTTAAAAAAAAAAAAAAAAAAACAAGAAAAAAAGGAAATTTGGACTTTATGACCTCAGAATGAAATCAGGCCAGTCCTTTCAGCGAAATGGGAACACTGTAAGGCTGAGAAATCAAAATAGCCCTTTCCCTTTCGGCGTGCTAGACGATCTTTAGGTGAGCCTTTTGCGTGAGTTCCTGTGACACTGGTCAGTGCCATGAAACAACCCAAGGAAGAAACCAAAAAAGCAACTGGCCTGGGAGAGAGAACTGAGAATGCCTACCCTTAGTATGAGGCCAGCCTGGGCCCACTAATGGGGTTCATCCTCCATTAGAATTGTCCCTGGTCTTCCAAAGCTGGGGAGAAGAAGCAGCACTGTTATTCAGTATTAGGCTTAAATCACCCTTGAGTTGGGTTTCAAAGTACTACATCGTGCTTTGTGTTTTCAGAATTGACATTTTTTGGCAAGTGTACACTAAAAGCTGCATTTTTTAGGTGGCTAAAAGTGCACCGTAAAAAGAAATTCGTATTCGGAGGCATCAGCACATTTCAGTGAGTATTGCAGCTAAATTGGAAAGAATGTGCACTTTTGAGATTTGTAAAGTAGATGCAAATTTGTGTTCAGGGATATACATTGAGCGCTGGTATTACACAGGCTCTCGCCACCAAGAGTTTCACAGACACATGAGAAAAAGAAATCACATCTCTACTCACGTAGAGATTCCCTCCCCTTTGCCAGTGAGATTTTCTGCTCTCACATCAACTTCCAGCAAGACAGAATCTTCCACTTGTCTCCTAACACAGTCATGGATTCTGCCATATCTGCTTTGTTCTCCCAGTGAGATCCCTGTAACCAAACTTAAAGGAAAACAAGTTTTGCATCACAACGTCTTACGAGGAACAAACCCAGAGACCTATTCACATCGGATCTGCCTCCTTGACTACAGTAGCTGGCACTCTGTAACAAAAGCGAAGTCTGCTTGAAAAACGCAAGCACAGCCAGCTTCTTGCTGCATCACCTTCACTCTTCTAACTTGACCATGAGCCTAACAAGTGAAGTTCTTAGGAGCAGGTTCTTCAAAGGCTTTCCTGCAAATCTGAACCTCCGCCCGCCGTGGGCTGCTTGTGGTCCTGGATTCTGCAGTGATTCCTGGTGTAGTTTGAAAGCCTGTTTTTGATGTGTGGCTGGGAAGGAGAAAAATGCAAATTGTATTGATGCAGCTCGCCCCTCCTTTGGCATAAGCAATAGAACAGTGACAGCGCCCACCCCAAAACAATAGATTAATGTGTCCACAATTATCAGGATGCTTAGTATGCACTAGACCACTTGTGGACTTTGTTGTTCAGATGTAGAAGGAATGAATGAACCTCAGGCCATAGCCAGGTGTGGCACCCATATCAAATCTATTTTCTTCCATGCAGCTTAATTTCAATGGTGACCACAGGCTACCAGTTGTACCTCAGTGGTTCTCAGAGCACCCCATCCCCACCCTGAAGGTCTTTTTCTAATACCAAGGTGCTGGGAGGGTCCCCCACCCCACCCCCATCATTCTGACTGACTCCCAGGCACGTATGAGCTGTGTGAGTCACTAGACCACACTGGTTGCCATGGAGACACTCATCATCTCAGTCTACTGGTCCCTTCGGGGATGGAACTGCACTTCCACACTGTGCATGAAGGCTGGGGGATCTGGGTAAAGCTGAGAAGCCCTTCCCCCTTGCCCTTGGCATCCTCACCACCTCCTTGAGGCCATGCCAGGGAGCAGGGTGCCCCTGGCTCTCAGAATGCTTTTCGGGAGTCCAAGTCCAAGGAAATGTACTTTTATTCAAAGGCTATCTCTCACTTCCAAAGCATGTTCACCTCAGTTACTCCCTCTCTGCCCAAACACATCCACCCCTGTGATTTTAAACTTTGGCAAACTTAAACCAGAAAGAGAAACATCCCACAAGCAACACCAACTCTCCATCCTGCAGTGAGCCTCCCAGCCTCTTTGAGAAATAGCAAGAGGAAAACAGAGAAGCAATATCTGAATATATACAAACGTGACGCAGCCTCACAAATGTTACAAAGCTGATGTCATGGCAGTGAGGGGAAGGACAAGAATCTCTGTTCTTCTACTGTCTGTAACCAGGAGGGACTGGGGCTTTCTTGCTTTGTCTGTCTTACAGCTCTATCCTCGAGCTAAATATTTTGTTGCATGCTTCACCTGTTTTCCTAATCCTTTACTTTCTTTTCAGTGCCCCCACTTAAGTGACAGTAGGAGGAAGCGTGGACTGGGAGATAAAATGCACGTGAAGCCAGTGGTCATGAGGATCACTTGTGGTCCGGAGCCTATGTGTTGGCAGCCAGAGAAGTCTCAGACTAGGATGGGGCCCAAGGTGACTTTTCAGACATGACATAGCTATATGAAATGGGATACATATACAACAGGTAGCAGGCAAATTGAATAGTTCACGGAGGGCAAAGTTATGTTTTGAAAGTATGTATCCATACAGCTTATTGATGTCACTGTGTGCACCCTGGGTGGACAGAGGTCAGGTTAGAGGTCTGCACTCTGAGCCTTTGACCAGCATCCCAGACCCAAATTTTCCAGGAAGAACTCTTGAGGAAGGCTTAGTCCCCGATCTGACTCTAAATTTGCTCATCTTTAGAAACAAGGGATTAGCTCATTGATCCCGGGCTCTTTTCAACTCTTATGGTCTTGGATGCTCATAATTTTTAAAACAGACCCCCTTTTTACCTGACATTTTATGGTAATGAGGGCATCTGCTCGTTACCTAGCTGCAAATCTGGGTGGACTGAAGCCTTCAGGCATGTCAGCAGGCCAAGACTGCACTTGCACTGTTGGACTCTATAAAACCCAGCAAACTTTATACGCATTAAAGTTTAATAGCTGCCCAAGTGTGAGAAGGCTCAAGAAACCTAAGGGGTATTTTATTCATATTGATTCTCATATGTATGATAAATAGTTCCTGTGCCTGACTTTGCAATGAGAGCAGGTTCTTAAAGACCCCAGCAAAGGAAGCCCATAAGGAAAGCGGAAATCATCTACCGTAAAAGAAAGAGCTAAAATATTCATATATTTCTTTGGAGACCTAGCAGGGGATAAAGAGTTCCAGCCATTTTCACCTTGGCCAAGAATGCTGTACTACAAGCCCCATTCAGATGGGATGTTGAGTGACATGGCTTGGCTTTGGACAGTGGCTTTCCCAAGTGGGGCACTGGGATCGGAGCAGATGACACTGGACCTCTGTGTCTAGGTTGTCCCGTGCCTGTGTATTGCCATGTGTTTGAATATGTGCATGCACACCATGGAACATATACACACATTAACAGGAATACGTAAATATGCACATGAAAGGGTGTAATGACCAATCGTGCAAGCTGTGTTCTAATATGTAACTCAAGAGTTGTTTTCCTTCTTATCGTTTAGAACAGAGGTCAGCTAACATTTTCTGTCAAAGGCCAGATAGTACATATTTTAAGTTTGTGAGCTGTAAGCATCTGTTGCAACTAGTCAGCTGCCCTTTGCAGAGGGAAAGCAACCACAGACAGTATGTAAATAAATGAGTGTGCTTGTGTTCCAATAAAAGTTTATTTAAGCACGCTGAAATTCGAATTTTTTATGCTGTTCACATGTCATAAAATATTGTGCTTCTTTTGATTGTTTTCAACCCTAAAGAATACAATTGATTCACTTCCAACCCATACACACATAGGCGGTAGGTCAGATCTGGCCCTAGGGTCAGAGTTTGCCAATATATAATTTAGTATGCCACTTCCCATAGAAACAAATAATTGTAGATCCCGTTTAGGTTACTAGGTCAATCTACAGAAGTCAATTCAATCCGTGAAGAATTCAAAGCACAGAGTGTACTGGAGCGAGTGTTTGTTTTGTTTTGTTTTTAATGTTTATGCTGGGCACTGCGTTAAGCTATTTATTTTCATTACTTCCTTTAATACCCAGTACAATCCTGTGTGGGAATAGCTTTGGATAGTTTAAGTATTTAGTCTGTCTCAGCTAAGAAGCTGCAGAACTGGGACTTGGCTGAAGTCTTGGGATCTCAGCATTGTGACATTACAGCAAAGAAATGCAGCCTGCTCATAAGGCATGGGATGATGCCTGGTACTTAGTGAGTCTTTGGGGGCACATCCGCTATCATCATGGTCATCATCATTGCTAATTGTAACTGTGTCAGCTCTCCTAAATTGCCACTTACAATGCAATGTCCTCAATCTGGGTTCCAACCTGGGATGTCCCAAACATCTTTTCCCTTCCCAGGCTTTCAATACTCCCAAAGTGTTATTTAACAGTAAGGATGGAAATTCTACTGAATAGGTAGGATTTATTCTATTTTATCCACACTGTTGCCTCTGCCTAAGAGCAGACAAGTCAGTTATTTCCTGGTAGCTCCAAGAGGAAAAATGGGGGTAGAAGAGGACTCTTACAGGAAAGCCTGGGGAAGCTGTATTTAGAGCCCCTTGTTGCCCATTCCAACTGCATGAGTGGTTGGCAAGTCATCTATCAATGTGTCAAGGTGCTGTGTATACACATGAATTAGAGCCATGCACCAAGGCCATTGGATGTTTGAAAGGAAACATTTTCTCATCTAAATCATCAGTAATATTGATACTCATACAAACTATTTTGCAGAGAATAAAGAGTGCTCAGATAAACTCCAGCTAAAGATATAAGTGAATATTTTTGTCTCCCCTTCAATTTTTATGTCCCTGCTCTTGGCTCCAGCCTTTTTTCCCATTTCCTACTGACCCATACGTTTAAATCTATACCACATTCCCTCTATCATTTTAAACACCAAAACCATCTTCCCCTGAGGCCATCTTCAGACATCAGGAAACTACTTCATAGTAGGTATGGACAGCTGATTAAACTTAAAATGTTCTCCCCACCACTGTACCCATCTTGGAAGAGATTACCAATCAACCAGAAACGATTCTCTCCTGCTGCGATTTGGGACAACAGGGCAGAATTCATGTTATCATCTTTTTAATAATGTCACCAAATCACCTGTGACTAAGTCCAGTCCCTCCTCCATGTAAGTGAATTCACATGCTTGTGGGCCAGTATTGAGTATTGCATAAGAAACCATCCCAACATTTAAGTTTAACTATTTATTATGTGTCTTGGCTGTGGTTGACTGAGCTCAGCTGGGTGGTCCTCACTTGGGGTCTCTGTAAGTTGCAGTCAGATGGTAGCTGGGGCAGGAGGTACCTAAGAACTTGTCTACCCACAGGAGCCTGGTGGAGGTGAATGGAACACTGGTTGGCTTGGGCTTCCTCACAGCATGGCAACTTTAGAATACTCAGCTTCTTATTGATAATTTAGGACTGCAAGAGTAAATTTTCCCGAAAGGCATGGAGTAGAAGCTCTGATCTTTTACAACATTGCCCTACAAATTGGTACAGCAACATTCATTTTCACCATTTCCCACTGTTGATGTAGTCATAGAGGCCACGCAGATTCAAGGAGAAGAAAAGATGTAGACCACCTCTTCATAGGAAGGTCAAGGTCTAGGAAATTGTAGCCCTCTTTAATCCACCAGAAGCTGGAAGAGAACCCAGCGCTCATCTTATCTAGCCCCTTCAAAAGTGATGCTAATCTATGTTTCAGCAGCTTCCACAGCCCAGCCTGTACCTGAAACTCCTACACACTGTTTTTCTGGAACAACTCCTTCCAACTCAGGATATCTCTGCCTCTTAGAAAGTTCATTTTTAACAGAGACCTCATGCCAACATCTACCCTTTTATTCAAGCTTTATTTCTTGAGCTATGAAGAACACTCTTACCTTTCTGCAAGACAATCTTTCTCATCAGCAGAGATGAGACTCCTTGCTCCTCCAAGTCTTCTTTCCCCCAAGCCATGTATCCCCATTTCTTCTTCCATCTCCCAGGTGTCCAATCTTGTCCTCTTTCTCCCATGTCTCCCCTGAACAAGCTCCCTTTTCATCACATCCTTCTGGAAATACAAAACCGGAAACAGCTGGGTCCTAGAAAGGTGGCCTCTTTCTTCCCTGTGTGGTTACCACTCTTCCGGGGGTGCAGTTATAACGAGACAGTGTTTCTGGAAACATATTCACCTGCTTTTCTTTCTCATGTGTCTTTGAACACTAGTATCCTCCTATGCCATCTGATGCCTCTGGGCAAGGGGATTAGGATGCTGGCACCAGGAATGCACAGAGAAAGAAAGAACCACTGTTGAGCTCCTAGAGTTCAGCTTCAGATATTTCAGTAAATAATGGTCTTGAAATATGGATTTGGTGAGAGAGATGAGAGTTTTCAAAATTCCAGAACACCAAGCATGTTGGATCAGAGCATGGGGTGAACTGGAGACCAGTGCAGAGAGGACAAAGGACAGGAGGGAGGAGGAGTTCTCTACAGGCAGGAGATGTTCTGTCCCAGTGAAAAGAAGGAAGAGAAAGGAGAAAGCAGGAGTTACACATCCTACAATGAGAAGCAGCAGCGAGAAGGGAGGAACTCCAGGACTCTTTGCTCATCTTGGTGCTCAGGCCAAAAAGGAACCTCCCAAATCCTGTTAGAGGCACTCTGTGTCCTAGGTGCTGGGCACAGGGTTAAACATGACCAGGAACCATATCGAGGAGAAGGCCTCCTGGAGCCAAATGCTCTTGTGACAAAACCATGTAGATAGTCCAAGAGAACTGGGACCTCATGACCAAATCTCATGACAAGGAGCACAGACTTCAGGAGTAAGTGACACATGGCCCAGCATTTAAACAACTCAAATGTACCCGATCCTGGATCCTGAAATCCCAAGGCCCACAGTCCTGGGTGGAATGCAGCAAAGACAAAGAGGACGTGGGCAGACCACTGTCCCCCAGTGCCAGGAGGGCAGGTGGGCTCCCTCTGCCCAGGAAGAGGAAGAACAATGAGTAACCGCACACCTGTGCAAAGCAGACCAAGCTCACCCTAAAGAGTGCGCTCTAATCCAGGAGAAACCAAATGGCCTCAGACAGCTGGCCTTTCTCCCTCTCTGCCACGGGTGGGATGCAGACTGCCGGAGCAAGGCAAGGACATTCCACTAAAGCTACTTTTTTTGGTCCATCCAAATGGCAGAATGCAAATTTTCCATCCCCTCAAGAGCCCAAGACCCATTTTTGGCAACCAACAGCCCAACTTGTCACTTGCAGAAGCTTCTGTAAAAGAAGCTTTAAATAATAGTTTCTTGAGCTGAGTTTCTCCTAGGCCACCAGAATAGACCTCTGTAGAGCATGTCCCCTCTCCTGTACTGCAGATCCTGTGAGATCAGCCAACTCGACCAACACAGTTCAAACCCCCAAACATCTATTCTTACATAGATGTGAGTCTACCACCCAGTTTTCAAGCTCTACCGTCATTATTTCATCAGAACGTGGCGTAAGATCTGCGAGGCTGCCAAAGCTGGGGCAGAATCCGTCATCAGGATCACTCTTGTGGGGCCAGTTCTTCAGTCTGAGAGATGTTTCACAAGACAGAGGCATTGGGAAGGCACTCTTGGGCAGGCTAGGGGTGAGGGGCGATGATGGAGAAGGTGGGAAGGAAGGAGAATGGAACGCTGTGGCTGACAGCCTGGATTTGGACCTCAATTTACTAACTGTAAATGTTGGTTAATCTGCTGGCTACTGTCTTATCCCCCTACACCTCTCAGTTGGCCTCATCTGTGCGATATTTCATCATCATTGCCGTCACTATTCAAATTACCTGACCGGGGCAATGCAGCAGCAAGGCAGGCTTGGAGAGGGAAGTGAAACAAAAACCATTTCTATGGGGTTGACTATTCACAGAATTTTTTCACATAAATTTTCTTCTTAAAGCACTTTAGGGAGTGATTTTTGAGCTGTGTGCCCTGGGTCCCTGAGGGTCCCTGGAGCCTTCCCTCGGGAGAGGGAACATGGTAGGGAAGGTGTCGGGGTGCACTGGACTCCTGGCTGCCCTTGTGATTTCAAGCTGAGTGGTGGGTGGCCTTTACTGATTTCTCACGCTCTTTCTTTGAAGACCTGATTCCCTGGCTTCAAAAATCAAACAACAATTGCAAAATTGCAAAAGCATTGATTGAAGACAGTGGTGCAGGGAGGATGGTGGTGAGCTACTTGTGGACATGGCGGTCGCCTCCCATCTTTCTTACAGCAGCCTTGCCCACCTTGCTCTTCCCCTCCACCTGCTCGTGCACACCCTGGCTCAAGGCTCAGCTACCAGAAACGACATCCCCCACCCAGCCATGGCCCAGGGCCAGGGTCCTCAACCCCATTTGCTAAATAAAGCCCACATCTGCCCTCACTCCTGGTGTTTCAATGTCGGCACGACTCAGGCAGACACTGGGGAGAAAATAAAAACCCACAGTGCAGGGACATTCTGGAAACTCACTGTCTTATTTCCAAAGGGCAACACTTGTCATTACGCTCAAATGAACTGCTTTCTCACTGGAAAGCATGTATTTTTAAAAAGCTTAATTTCTCTCCTTTCTCCAAAATGAGAATCAAGTTATAACTGTGGCCTGGCACCTTGAGAACATTTCCTTTTTTATACTTCATAGAATTCTTAATAATACAAAAATTGCCCAGAGCATTTCACACTGAGTTATGAAGTCATTAACATTTCTGGGATAAACACAATACCCCAGGACAAGTTATTAGATGTATCGTAATGGGGGAAAAGTAGATACATTGAAAAGGCCCCATGTCTGGCAATGACATGCAGAAAAATTCACCTGTTCCTGACCGAAGGCAGCGGAAACTGCTGTCCACATCCCACATGCAGACGGCGTGGCCTTTTCTCAGCCAACTGGCTCGGCATATTGGATATTGGTAAAATTCTAAAGAATCAGCGCCTTGATGTCCCAAGGCCAGCAATCTCTCCAGACTCTCAGCTCTGCATTCTGCCTCAAGGTTCCTGGTATTTGGCAACACAATGGCTGCTCCCCCTTCACAGTCTTTCAGACCCGTAACAAATTCTACCTGGCAGAGCTGTTTGCTTTTAAATGAGCGGGGGAATCCATCATGAGCGTTCTCTGCCTCCCTCCCCACAGCTCCAGTGGCCACCTGTCCTTCACAGTTATGTTCAGATGCTGCTCACTTCCTAGAGATCCCCAAACTGCAATGACCTGTATATTCCCTCCTCTTGATGAACAACCCTGATGATTCTCTAATTCTTTCATGGAGCTGCTCTCACAGAAGAATCAGAGATAGAGAAGCCCGGAGAAGCCCGGGTGGATGCCATTCAAGCTGGCAATGAAGTATCCTTCCCTCTGGCTCCTTCTGGCCAACAAAGATAACCTTCGTGACATTCATAGATGGCCTCAGAAGTTCTGTTTCCTTCTGATCGCTTGAAGGATGCTGGGGTTGGTCCTCCCTGTGTTCAATAAAAACGCTGCCTGAACGATGGGATGAAGGAGGGTCGTGCACCCCACAAAAGAAGACCCCTACTCTCCACTGAGTGTCTACACAGGTCCCACTAGTCCATGCAGTTTCATGCCCTTCCCAGTAAAGAGCTCCACAGGGACATTTCCGATTCCTGTGGATACACGGTTGACACAGTGTGCCTCTCTAGGGCAGACCTGGGAAGCAACCCATCACCGAGTACACATGAATCTTGAAAAGTTTATTAAAACCCTTGCACTGCCCAATACTCAGACTTCCACTGCTAGCCACTCCTCCCGCCCTAAGCTCATCTACACTCTTTGCCATGGAATCTGCAGCGAGTGCCTTCCCCATTCAAAGTATCTGGTGCTATGTGTATTTTGAGGCTCGCTTAGGAAGAAACTGTGCCCATCCTCTTTGAGCATCCTGAATCCCTCCTCCTCATGTGACCCCATTTCTCAAACTTGAATTTGGAGCCTCAGTCTCCTGACTCCAGCCCCCTCCTCCCTCATGCAGTGAACACCCTCCTTGTCCTCTCTGGAATTTCTCATGTCCTGATGGCTCACCTGTTCCATTAGCTCCCATTCAAGTGCATGAATTAACTGGATAGATGACCTCCAGGGCTGTCCTCTTCAATACTTTCCTCCCCAGCATCCCAGGGTCCATTAGCTTCCTGGTCCTTTGCTGTGACAATCCCCAACCCTGAATCACCCCTACACCCTCACCACCTTCCTATAGAAATGAAGTCACTGAATCTTCTTGCGAGACATTGTGAATAGACTCATATCCCTATGTTTATGGTATGCACTGAGAAACCATGGTACCAAATTCATCGTGTGATTAATAGTGCAAGAAAAATTCCAGACTGCAGCGTTTGTGTTTGAGGGGAAGTACAGACACTGTTCTCTGCTCCACATTTCTGACATGCCCAGCCTGGACTTTACCACTCCCAAATTTATCTATCATAGTGTCAAAAGTGGCCATCTTTGGCTCTATCCAGAACTCAGACACCAGCCAAAACACAAGAGTAACTTGTTGTCCTATTGTGAGGACCAAACCAAGAACCCAGATCTCCAAGACAACTTGATGAAAATAGAATGACCTATAAAAATTTGTTAAGTGGAATGACCAAAAGTTCCCTGGACCAGCCAAAACAATCTCTTAATTAACTTGAACTAGAACTCCTTAATTACTGCACCAAGCTAGCAAAGGCACCAGCTGCATGAGGCCTCTCCTGTTGGCTTGGGTGACATGCAGCCCAGAGCACGGCCCTCTTCCCCATTGGACTTGGTTCACAAATAATTTACTATTAATAATGAATTAAGGCCCAACACTGACTGACGCTTTCTCCTCTTTCTGTGCTAAATCATTTGGAATGGATCTGAGGCCATCCATACCTCTGCTCTTGCTCATTTACCTGAGTGGGAAGAAAGGGTCTATGCGTACCAGGATCTGCTCAAGTAAATGTCCCTCATTACAGGCCCTGAAAGCTCCAGCACTCTTTGGGGTTTTGGACCTATGATCCATCTTTTTGGAAAGAAGCAAATAGCTACCAGATGAGTATGCCCTAGAGCCAGTTTCTTTTGGAGCCAAGGTAACTAAAGTGTTTTAGAAATGAGCATCTGTCCATAAAAGGTTTAAATTGGACATTCTGGTCTCTTTCTCTTTCTCTGTCTCTGTCTCTCTCTCTGTCTCTCTCTCTCTCTGGTGTTACAGCATCTCCTGAGCACAATATTCACTAAACTGTAAACTCTGAAAAAGGGAAGGCCACTCATGGCTTGTCCCGTGTCACATCTGTAGCACTAACAAGGTGTCTGGCATACGGAAGAAGCTCAATAAATAGTTGTTCAATGAATGACTAAGTGAACGAACAGTTTTTCTCACGCTGGGGACCTCCAAATATTCATAGGCTTCTGACTCTAAATAACACTTCCCAGAGCCTAAATTTTAAGAAAGTTCCTAGATCAAGACCTTTCCCATCCTTTCCAACCACCAGGGAGCCATGCTCCCTCCAGACCCCACTGAACCCACATAGGCCATCACTGTGCAACCAGGCATTCAGAAATGTTTTACATCTGCTTCATCTGACACCCTAGCCACTAGCTTCGTGTGAGCCCTCAATATTTGAAATGCCATAGCATGACCAAGTGTCAGTCAGCTTTCCATGAGACAATAAACTTATGAGAGAAAAAAAAGTACATTAGCTTTCTGTCATTGTAACAAAATACTGACTCCAATCAACTTTAAAGAGGAATGATTTCTTTTGGCTCATGGTTTCAGAGGTTTCAGTCCATGGTTAGCTGGATGCCTGTAGCAAGGCCAAACATCATGGTGGAAATTTATGGCAGAGGAAGGATGCTCACTTCATGGCAGTCAGGAAGTTGAGAGACTACAAAAGAGCCAGAGAGGATGGGGCCAGGGTCACGATATACCCTTCAAAGCCAGACCTGTAGAGACTTGCTTCTGCCAATCAGGCCCCATACCCTAATAGGTCCATTCAGCTAATGAACTCATCCATGGATCAAACCACTTGATGAAGTCAGCAACTTCACAATCCAACCACTACTCTAGGTGGCTTTTACTCCAGTCAAGTTGACAAGCAAGGTTAACCATCACAAAGAAAAAAGGTCTGTTATGGCTCACAGTTTTGAAGGTTCACACCCAGGATCAGTTGGCCTGGTTGCTTTGAGCCTGTGGAATGGCAGCACATCATGGCAGCACGTGATGGAAGAAGCCTGTTCACCTCATGGCTAGGAATAGAAGAGAGAGAGGCAGAAGAGGGGCTGGGCCCCACAGTCTTCTTCCAGGGCACACCTGCAGTGACTTAAGGACCTCCCCTGGGCCCCACCTCCTAGAAGCTCCACCATGTCCAGTAGGGCTAGGAACAAAGCATCCAACACATGGGCCTTGGTGGGGGGTACTCAAGGTCCAAACTATAGCACAGAGGCAAAGACTGCTGAATTTAATTTCATTTTAATTTAAAAATGTATAGCCATCTGTGGTTTAGGCTGCCATCTTGAACAGCACAGGTCTAATCTCATGGGTGTCGACCAGCTGTTATTTAACCTGTCAGGGAGCCTGGCTTCCATTCTGAGCCCTGCTTCTCATTCCCAGTAACTTCAGAAGAGTCACTTGAACTCCCAACCCTCAGTTGCTACAGACCTTGTAATGAGGACGTTCATACATAGGATAAGGTCCTCACAAGGCCGGTGGAAAGGTCTTGTAAGATGCTAAAAATGCTTGGAGAATCTTGATGTACACTGCACAGGTTACTTCTCGTGTTCCCATCCTTCCCGTCTTCCCCAGTTCTCATGTTCACCTTTTTGCCCTTGTCTCTCATGACGTGAAGCTTAACTCAAGGAGGAATTCAGAGAGGGGCGTGTCCAGTCCTGGTAGTCTGGTGCGGCTATTCCCTCACGTTTGAATCTTTTTTGATTTTGAAAGGAATGAAAACCCATGCAGACAAGCATGGTAATAAATGAGGGAGACATGGAGGGACCCCAAAGACAAGCATATTTGGGTGGAAACCAGAGAAATTTTACCAGTCTGGCTAGATCACATTGAACCCTCTGGTAAGTGACTCGCGTATTAATGACCAGCCAAGGACCTGAATATGTGGCTTGAGATCTTGCCTTTCACTCCCTGCATCGAAGATACTCAGCTAAGGACAACCCAGGGAACCAGAAATTATAATTTTCCATCTATTCTCAATTGTCTGATTAGCTGATATATTAGACAAATTACTTTTGTGCATGCTTCAAAAGTTATATATTTTTTGCTTGCTTCAGTTTATTTTTCTGAAAATGAGCATGACCAAGGACACTAAAGACTATTACGAGAAGGAATGTGTGAGGGGAGGAAGGAAATTTTAGATGGAGGGGCCTTTGTACTCCAAGCCATTGAGGTTAATTTAGAAGAAAGAAGAGTTCTTATTTTACGAAAGCAAATTTTATAAACAAACTGATTGCTTATAAAATTAGACCCCCTTCTTGTTTAACACTAGAATGATAGTCCAAATATTATTATCCAGTATGGCAAGGCACCCATCCACCTTCAGACAGGCTCCTCCCACCTGGAACAGTGTCCTGGGTGGCCCCTGCTGGGCAGAAATGTACCTGTTAGTTGCTACATTAGGGGAAATGAGGGCCTGGGGAGGGGACTCTCTGGGCATAGTTATTCACTAAAACTTATACAAGTTTTTTAATATTTTAGCAAGCAAAGACTGCAACACTAGGGATACAGCTCAGTGGTAGATGCTTGCCTACTGTGAGCAAGGCCCTGGGTTCACTCCTAGCACCACAAAACAATAATAATAATAATAATAATAATAATAATAATAATAATAACAAAGAAAGACTTTGCTAGTGCACAGGAATTGAAAACAGAGGTCCAGCTGGGTTCTGCAGGCTGCCTCCCTTGTTTAAGGACTGCAAGGGAGTCCTACCTGGGCCTGCCTGGGCCAGAGTGAGAGCTCAGGGCAGGATAGGGACCATGGGACATAAGAAAAGATGTCCCTGCAGCCATGCCCACAGCCTTACGGATTTCTCACAAGAAGTCAGGATTCTGGATTTGCTGGTGAAACTGGCTTTTCTGTGTTCTGATTCGTTTTTAACATGGAACTGAGTTATCAAGTAAGCCAAGTCTGCAGTATGAGTACTTCCATGGGGAGCCACTTTGCAAGCTCTAAATGAGGAAAATATTCAAATGGGTTAAACTTACACAAGTTCCTGCCGCTTTGGAAATTAAACTGACTTTGTCCTAATAGGAATGATCTCTGCCGTTTCCTCTCTATGTAAACAAATTCCAGCCACCCTATGTTTATATATACATAAATGCATGCATGTCTAGAGAGGAAAATCACCGCTCCTACTTAGGTTTTCCAGTTCTTCCCCTCTCCACTCTTCAAAGGCCTTGTGCATAATCAGATCAACAAAGAAAGGAGGGCTCAGTGGTAGAGCACTTGCCTAGCATGTGGGGGACCCTGGGTTCCATCCCCAGAGCAGCACACTTTGAGAAGTATCAGGTACACAGCCAATGGAAAGTCTTTACAAAAAGTTGCACTCTTCCTAAGGAGTGGGCTGCAGACCCGGCCACACACGTAGCCAGCTAACTCAGGTGGATAAGCAAATCTTCTTTTTCAAAGCCAGTGTTCAAATGTAGTTCTCCAGCAGCACAACTACTGCTGTGTTTCTGAGTTCTCGAGTATTCCATCAACAGATACCAAGGTAACGTTAACCATTTATCTTACGCTTGTACTTTCCCCAAGGACAAATGAAATCACTACATTATAAGCTTTTTTTTTTTTTTTTTCCAAATGGCAAAGACAAAACAGATTTCCAATGTCATGTATGGGACAGGTGAATGGAAAAGAAACTTCTATGAAAGTGATTTGTGGATATACAGTGCATTCTTTCCTGCGGTGTATGAATGTGTACTTCTCCCATCTTCTCGCAGAAAAACGTTGAGGTCAAGACAAGTTCAGTGCCAAGCAGGGGAATCCTGAACTTGTGTTTTCCAGACATGCAGGCGTTGGGGTGCACCTGGGGCCTAGATGCTAATCCAGAATTTACTGATAAACCAGGTGAGCTTGAGTAAATCACTCAACCCATCCGGCTTCTCTTAGCCTGGCCAAGCATTTGGAGAATAAATGAGATTCAGTCCGGTAAGGACTGGAGCATTTCATGAGAACTGGTCCCCATCTGGCGCATAGTGCGTTGCTCTCTGAGGTGACAGCCTTGCTGCTCTTACAAGTGTTCCTGTCTGTTTCCAGCTCCTGAGTTATGGGTTCTAATCTCTCTTGATCCTCAGTTTTCAACTCCCTAAGAAAAAGACATTTGTTTTCTGTTTCCTGGAGCTGAAAGGTTAGATAACCATTCGGTCTCATCCTGACAGACACCTTTGCTGTCACATTGACAAGTTTCATCTGGTGATGGGGAACAGCCAACCACAACTTCCACTCACAGGCCTTACAGCCCAAGGATCAGACTTCAAGTTATAGGACATTTCCTCCAAAATGCAGGGATTGACAAATCTACCAAGGCCTCATGAATTTATTCCTGAAAGCAGTGGCTCCATGATCCAAGTCTCAGGGTGTTCTATGGACTTAGAATCTCATATTGCTCATATAAATCCTGGTGTTATGGTTCAGATCTAGAATGTTCCCCCAAAAGATTTATGTATTCAGAGGTGAGGCTTTTGGAAAGTGATTGGATCATGGGGGCGCTATACTCATCAGTATATGCATCCATTGATGAGTTCATGGCTGAATGTGTTATTAGGAGGTGAGGCCTGGTTGGAGGAGGTGGTCCCTGGAAGGGTATATTCTTGTGCCTGGCTCCATCCTTCTTTCTCTGCTTCCTGGCTGTCCTGGGGTGAGCAGGACCTTTGCCATTGCCTTCTGCCATGACATTTCTGACTTGGACCGGCCAACCATGGACTGAATCCCCTGGAAACTATGAGCCAAATAATAAACCTCTCCTCTGTTAAGTCTGTGTGTGGGGTATTTTGGCTCAGTGATGAGAAATCTAATACAGCTGTAAATTCATGGAAGCTCACAAATATGATATTCACCCAAAAGAATCAGGTTATGACAAATACAAATATTCACATGTATTCATATGTTCAGGACCCAGAAGATCAAACATAAATGAAGCTAGGGTTTTTTTTAATCTCCTGTTCCTTTTCAGTGTTGATTGGACAAGTGGGGACACAGCAAACAGAAATGTCACTGAAAGTCACAGTCATCACCCTGCACAATTCCAGGGGGGCACTGCTCACATGGTCTGGAGGGGTATGTGGCTCAGTGTACTCAGCTAGAAGTGGCAGCCTTGCTAACAAGTATGGAAAAGATAGAAGGAATGGAAAAGTAACATTTTGCAGGATGCCTGCTGTGTTAGTCAGCTTCCCATTACTATAACAAAATGCCTGAGGTTATTAACTTATAAAGATACAAGTTTTACTTTGGCTCACAGTTCTAAAGTTTCCAGTGCACAATCAAGTGACTTTATTGCTCTGGGACGCTGATGAAGCATCAAAGGAGCTGGGGATATAGCTCAGCAGCACAGTGCCCGCCTGGCAAGTGCAAGGTCATGCGTTTGATTCCCAGTACCAGAAAAAAAAAAAAAAAGAATCCAACTTAGTGATGAAACATCACATCATGGCAATAATGCACCACAAAGCAACACCACTTGCATCATGATCCAGGGAATGAAAGGAAGACTGGAGAGGGCAGATCCCAAAACCCTCTTTGAGGGCACGCCCCCAATAACCTAAGGACCTCCCACTAGGTCCTCTATTCTAAAGGTGCCACCTCTTCCCAATAGCACCACTCATGGATCAAGCCTTTAAAAAAACAGACCTTTGGGGGCCTCGTCCAAGCTGTGGCACTTATTTACAAAACATTTCCACATGTCTCTGGCTTGTTAGTAGCATGATGAGAACTAGCTGGGTGACCCTGAGCAATCCTTGACATTTTTAAGACTCAGTCACTCATCTTTAATTGGGCTATAGGGCCTGCGTCCTAACATATTTCAAAAATACTTTATCATGTGCAGTCTAATTCAATATATATGGAAGCCAACAGTGAGCTACATCTTAGGGACATCACAGGTAGCATTTGAAGTGCCTTAATTATGAACACACACTCCAGGGATGGTTGCAGAAGCCCTTCACAGTCTACACCAGAGACTTCACTAATCAGCCTAAAGGATGCTAAATAATTTTTGTTAGTCATTAAAATGAGTGTTGTTCCAGATGTATGGTTGGCTGGAAAGACCGAAGGGGCTCTCCACTCTTGCATTAACAACTTGCAAGAACTTGGCCTGAGCAGTAATGAGTTCCCTGCAGAACAGCCCCAATGTCCCGAGCTTCCTCAGTCCTCTGGCTCTGCTCTGGGGGACACTTGCCCTCTGACCCATGCTCTGTGAGGTTGGCTGGCCCTGGAGTGTGCCACTCATGCCAGCGAACTGTCAGAGCTGTAGGACGGATCATGGCAATGCCTGTCTCTCGTGCATTCAGTGACTCACTCCTACCCTCAGAAAACTATATCAGCTCATTAAAAAGTGACCTCCTTCCCATGGGTGGGGCCCCCTTTAATGATTTATAGCACACCCCTTCCATTTAGCCATAGGAATTGCTTTGTCCTTGCTGCACTGATTCAGCGACAAACAAATCAAGATTATGGGTCTTGCGCAATGCTTATTTCCAGCTTATTGTGAAAGCCGTGCACTTTCCCAGCAGCAGGTCATAGGAGACTACAGTACTACGAGGGCTTCACACACTAGCAATAAGAAAACTGAAAGTTACATAGATTATAGCTGCTTGTGTAAGCAAACAGATCACATAAGAAATCAGATTATGAGATGTCCAATTAAATGGCAGGACTACCTGGGCATTGTTACTAAGACAATTAATTGTAGGTTGCTACTCATCTTCGGTATACTTTGTTGCCTATGAAGATAATGAATCCGTTCTGTAAGATTGGGTCTAAAAATGTGTTTAATCAGACTCAGCTAGCAGGAGATCGTTATTTTTGACTCTGTGAAATGCATGTTTTTTTACCAACCAGTTTTGAAACAGGCTTTTCAAAGTTTAGAAGAAGGGAATTATAACCTTTCATGGGACCCTTACTGAAATCAGAAACTTAAAAGAAAAACCTCATTATAAAGAGAATAATTTTGGAAAACTAATACCCAAGTTTTCGTTTGATTTGAAAAATGTCTTGAATAGAGATTTCTGAGTTGAATGTTGGAGAATTTTCTCCTTTTTCTGGATTTTCTCAAGGAATCTCGAACAGGGTGTAGACAAACAAGTCACTTCTGTGTGAGGTTTGGTTTTCCCTTTTCTTTTCCCTTTTCTTTTTTTTTTTTTTATACCATCTTAAAGAAATGTCTTTAAAATGTGAAAAATACATAAAATGGGCCCTTTTAGTGCCAAGCAACTAAGAGTCTGGGAGAGGATAAGATCACAATGTTTAAAAATCATAAAGATATGCAAAGGAGAAACAGAAGCCTTTTGTGAAATTCAAAAATACTAGTGTCTTTCTTCTTACTGAGGAACTTCAAGAGACTGCTTTAGGATAAATGAAAGGAAACCCTATTTTAAACAACTTTTCTTTATGTAGGAGGTAATATGGGCTAAAAACGCATGGAGCTTCGGGAAGAGTTTAGACAAATCTCTGGGAACATATTTATGTCAAGTAATTGAGGAAGCGCTATTCCTGGGCTTCCAATGCTCTACCCAGCCTTCTGGGACACACAGACACCTCCCGAAGAGTGCTCCCCTGTCCTCCCAGCTGCACCCCCACATTCCCCCCACCATCACACCAAGCACATTGGTTTATGCATGCATTTGCCACACTCAGGATATATTCAGGGATGGTGCCCTCACTATCCTTGAGGCCCTATGCCCAGCAAAGGATGTGATTGATACAATGAACTGGGACCAAGCTGAATGCTAACAGCAGTCACTTTCCCCACAAAATCTTCTGAGACCTTCCTTATGATCTTGTTATTTCTTTTCTGAGTTGTCCCTGGAAAGAACCTCAAGCAGTTCTTCACACAGCTGAATAGCTCCCCCGACCCGTTCCAGGGCCTCTTTCCATGTGTAACAGACTTTATTAACATGGTGCCTTTATTCACAGGGGGCAAGGTAGGATGAGAGTTGGCCAGAGTTTTGTTTTTTAAAATGTGCTTTCTTCTTCCCCATGTACAACAGCCCAGCTTCCCTAAATGGCTGTCCCGAGTTGTGGTTTTCATTGCAGGCTCCGGAGACACATTGCCTGAGTCAGGATCTGAACTTCGCCACATGCCCATTGTGTGACCTTGGGCCAGTTACTTAATGTCTTCATGCCCACAATGCTTCATCAGTGAAAGTAGGATAATTATAGGGTCCATTTTGCAAGGTTGTTGTAAGAACTAAATGAAATGATCCATAGGGACTGTTTCGTGTATAACCTGGCCAATTGTAAATGTGTAATAAGCATGTTTCTGTCAGCGTAGGTTGGCATATGCTGCAGTAACAAAAGGGATGAGATCTAGCCAGGTATGGTGGTGCACATGTGTAATACCAGCACTCTGCGAGACTGAAACAGGAGGATCACGAGTTCAAGCCTGGCCTGAACAACAAGAATTCTGTCTCAGAATAAAAAAACCAAAGGACGGGGCATTGGAGAGGTAGCTCAGTACAAACACCCATGAGTTCAATCCTCAGTACCACAAAAAAAGGGGATGCTATGATTTATATCTAGATGTCCCCCAAGAGCTTCATGTGCTCACAGACAGGGCTTAGGGAAGGTGGCGCATGGCTGGAAGAGATGGGTCACAAGGGTATGATATGGATGCGTACACCCCAGCTCCTCCCTTCCACTCTGCTTCCTGGCTGCCATGAGCTGAGCAGCTTTCCTCCACCATGCTCCTCTACCACGACGTTTCTTCTTTGAGTCAGCTGACCTGGGCCTAAAACATGAGCCAAAATAACCCTCCCCCCTCCTTTAAGTCGCGGGTATCAGATATTTTGTCCTGGCAGCAAAGAAGGTGATTAAGACAGGGGAACAAGCTCTCAGTGGCTTAAAAACCAAAGTTGTGTCATCCACCCCACTCCTGCTACAGATTTATACATTCCTCATCGGTCTCTCGGGAAACTAGGACAAAGGAGTAGGTCATGTCACTGGGAGGGGAAGTGCCATGTCACACTGGCTCCTAAACGTCCCACTGGGAGTTACACACACTACCTTTCCTCCTATCTATGGGTTCCACATCACAGTGCATCCCTCAGCAGATTGGAAATGTTCAGAAACCAAACTTACATCTGTACTGAACATGTATAGACATTTTTCTTACGGTTATTTTCTAAATAATATAAAATAGCAACTAATTCCGAATCATTTACACTGTATTAGGTATTATGAGACATCTAGAGATGATTTAAAGTATAGGAGGAGTGTAGGTTCTATGCAAATACTACACCATTTTATATAAGGGGGTGGAGCAGCTAAGGATTTTGGTGTATGTGGGGCCTAGAGCCAATGGATGCCAATGACCCCCATGGGCACCAGGGACAACTGCATTTCACTGACCAAAGCAAGTTGCCACATGGTGCCACTTGGCTCCTCTGGGGGAGGAAAGTATGGTTTTACCATGTGCCTAAAGTTTGGAAGAACGAGAAGTGTATGGTGGATGACATTGGGCTAACTGATTATACAATGTCCCTCGGGGATTCAGAAGCACAAATGTCACTGCCAGTGGTGTGAAACAGGTAGCTTATTGTGACATGAATCAACCATCCATTCTCTATCCTGGTCCAGCATCGATTGCCGCAGAGCACATTTTCTCTGCCGACCACAGTTCTCTCCAGCTTCAATATTCTTTTACAATACACATTGTCAATAGCCAATCACTTCTGAACAGGCTTAATGCAACATTTCAGTCTGATGGTGTGACAGACAGAAAGAAAAGCTTCCAAGGAGAAAATGGAAGCAAACTTCTCTATTTTTCTTCCAAAGCTTATGAAATAACCACATAGTACTTAAGAAAAATAACCCTCAGATCCCCGAGCCTGTCAACTAATTTAATGTGAGGGCCTTTTTTGTGTTTTTCTTTTCCCCATTCTTTATGGGGGTGAGAGGTGCTAGAAGCAGAGAAGAGCCCTTCCCTGGTTCTAAATGGTTTCCTAAATGTTTTTCAGTGATTTACGTAGCAAATAACTAAAACACACAAGGAAGCTGGCAAGTTCTCATTTGATCTTTCCTGTGGAGAAGACGAAAAGGAATGGTTGCTCAGAAGACTTCAGAGGCCACTAAACTGCTCTCTATTGATTTTATACTAAGATACTTTATCACTCTTGTTGCTTTAAAAAGAAATGTAATCCGTGTCAGTGTCTAAATAGACTTTCCTAGAAAAATCAGGCCCCATACTCCTATGCGAACAGATGTGAAAGATGTTTACCAGCTTTGGCAAATCAACTTCGGGGGATTTTTTCTTTCTTTTTTTTTTTTTTTTTTTTAACAGAAGCATCTTCCCTACTATAACATCCCAGTCCTTGAAAGCATTGTAACTGGAGTTTTACTTTCGAAGATTAAACTTTAGTGGGCCTGGAATTTATGTTCAAATGTGCCTTGTTCAGTCCCCTTCCTCTACACCCAAGAAAACACAGTTTGGTGATGCTAGGAAATTAGTATACTTACTGAGTGCACTGGGCAGGATCCAAGCTCAAATCCAACTCTTGCTGATCCTCAGAACTGTCATAAATGTTAAACCCCAGGTGTCTTTTCCTGCACCAACCTTTCCCCCATGAGTCAAAATGTCAGCAGGTTTAACCTGATGTCACCATAGGAAAGAGAGGCACAGAGTGCATAGTTTTCTTCCTTAACCTCCTCCGTGCCAGCTACCTCTGGCCTATTTCCTGCCTATATTTGGAATACCATTTCTCTCGTTTTAAAAAATTCAATAAATAGAAACCCTAACCTACAAAACTAGTAAGCCACAGAAATCTTTCATTTTATGAAACTGTTCTATATAAGGAAAGGTCTGAATTCTAGTCTTGACTTTATAATGAACCAGTTCTCTGTCCATGAAAAACTCATTCCTGGCCTGAGTTACTGCATGTATCCCATAGAGGTATTGGAACAGCTCCTCTTTAAATGCCCTTTGAACTGGAAATGTTTGTGAATTAGTTACAGGCATCAAAACAAGTTTCCTTCATACGTCCTGTAGTTTTAAGGTTTTTACATTTTTTTTTTTGTGGGTACCGGGGGGTCGACCTCAGGACCTCGCGCGCCAACAGGCGCCCGTGCCGCTGAGCGGTATCACCGGCCCCTTTTTCGTATGTGGGTTCCGGGAGTCGAACTCGGGCCCTTGCGCTTGCCGGGCAGGCGCTTACGCCGCTGAGCCATCTCACCGGCCAGGTTTTTACATTTTTAATTTGAAATCATTTGTATCTACAAAAAAAGATATGAAGACTACTGAAATGATCATCCATGAAATCACTACTCCTCTTCCACACTTAGCAAGCCATGTCACCCCCTTTTTTGCACCCTGGAAACAATCTCGACATTAAATTCGACACTTATCACCTCCATGCATTTCTTGATCATTTCATCGCATTCTAGCCAAGTCCCTAAGCATATCTTGAATTTACAAGTGAGGTAATGCTGTGTGTTTCTTTCTGTGACTTGCTTTGTAGCTCCACATTATTTTCTTCTACAATTTATCTTTGTTGGTACATTGGCCATGGGGTTCATTTCTTCTCATTGTTGTAGCTTTTTTCATTGGATGAATAGAACAAGCTTACTTACATTCTCTTCCCCTTAGAAACTGGGGTGTTTCTTGCTTTTCATTATGAAACAAGCCTGCCATGAACTGTCTGTCCTTCATTGCCTACAGTGCACAAGTGAGAGTTCCCCAGGGCATGGCACGGGGGTAGGAGTTCTGGGTGTTAAGGAATTAGCTGCTTTTATCTTTATGCTGTTGCCATAAAGAAGGATAAACTGGAGACTTTTATAGGTAAATGGATGCAACTCGAGAAAATACTTATAAGTGAAATAAACCGGACGCACATGTGTAAGCATCGTATTGTCTCTCTAGTATGGGAAACTGAAAGAGTAAATAAGATCCAAAATGTACAGTAGACACGGTGAATCAAAAAGAAACTGGTCAAAAGGAAAGAGAGACTGGAATAGGGAAAAGAAAGAAGGGAAAGGGAAAAAAAATTGTATATATATATAAGATGGTTAAGATAGATACACTACCAATTTTACTTAGTTCATTGAAGAATAAGGTTTGTGCCAATAATGTTTGGACAATTGAATGCTAATGTCTGGTATCCTGAATAACTAACTTAAAGATAATAATACATAATGCATTAACCATTGTTACCCTCATATTATGTTGTTTTGAAAATTTGTTCTTTTTTTGATTTGTTTTGTTTTTTCTTCTCTTTAAAGCAAAAAACAGAAAAAAAAACATTATTAGAGGTAGAAATACAGGCAAAATGCTACTATGTCAGTAACCATCCATTATAGTTAAGAATTTTTGGGGGACAAAAAAATAAATAAAAATAATAATAAAAGAAACATGGTTTACTTGCACAAAAAAAAAAGAATTTTTCCATCTATGCCTATGATCAACCATTCTATTTAAATGTCTTGGGAAATTTTTATAATTTTATCCATAACTGACTTGCATACACTTTACTTAATTTATTCCTAGGCATTTTAGTGTTTCAGTTGCTATCATCAGTGGTTGCCTGTCTACAGGAATGCAATTAATTTTATGCACAGATCTTATAAAAAAAAAGCATACATGCTGGTCTCACTTACTAATTCTAATAATTTTTCAGGATAATCTTGGAAGTTTTCTATGTGGATAATCATATCATCATGTCCTTTTGATTTCTGTCTTTCTAATCCTGCACAAAGTTGGCTGCCTATGCATCGCCTTCCCCCCCATCTTCTTTCTCATTAGCAAAATCCAGAATTATCCCCTGTGCACAGTGTCTGGCTAAAAATACCCAGTCCCCCAGTCTCCTTGCATCTGGGAAAGAGGAGAGGCATGAGAAACAGTTCTGGCCCATGGAGTAGAAATCTCAGACTCTGGAGATGAAGGCCTTTGCCAAGTAAAAGACCAATAGGGGAAGGCTTCTGGGACTCCCCTTATTCGTATCTGCAGCTCAGGTACAGGACAGCCCTGGCCGGAGACTGATTTGTATTTATTTCTCCTCTTGAGGTTTCCTGGCCCGCATTAGTCAGCTTGTCACTACTCTAACAAAATACCTGAGGCTTTGTTTAGCTCATAGTTTTGGAGGTTTGACGTTCAAGATTGTTTGGTCAGTTTGTAATGAGGGCAGTGTATGGGGTCACACTGTGGTGACAGCACATGCAGTATCAAGTGATCACACCTCAAACCAGGAAGCAGAGAATGAGAGGAGGCCAGGCTTGCTGCTTTTATAAGAACTCTCCTGTAAGAACTACCTAGGGGTCACTCAAGAAACACTCTCATCCCTTACATGGACACCCCCCAAAAAACCTAAAGACCTTCCACTATGCCCTAATCCTGCCACCCTGGGGACTAAGCCTCCAATCACATGGACCTTTGAGGGACATCCAGACCATATCTATACCATAAGAGTACCCAAATTTATAAGCAAACAGTGGTTAGAAGTTCTCAGGTAACCCTCCTTTTTCCTCCAAGTTCCTTGTCATTTCCCTTGGACAACGGGTAATTTCCCCCCATGCTCCATAACCCTTCAAGGACCCCGGCTGCTATGGGTTGACTGTGTCTTCCAAAACTCATGTCAGAAACTTGGTCTCTGCTACGGACTAGATATGCTCGGAATGTGTCCCCGTCTCAGGTGCTCAGAACTCTGTGTCCAGCAGGGCTGTGTTGAGATGCGGAACATTTAAGGGGTGAGGCTTAGTAGAAGCTAATTAGATCATGAGGGTGTCACTCTCTGAAGAGCTTATCCCTGGCTTCACAGAGTGGGTTAGTCTAGGGAACCAGTTATTGGAAAGGAGTCTGGTGCCTCCCTTGAATCCCCCTGGCATCCTATCTTGCTTCTCTCCCTCACACAGTGGTGCCCCCCACCATGTTGTGATGTAGTCAGAAGGTCCTCCTGGGTGATAGGAACATCTTGGACAAAGAAGAAAGAAAGGTGGTGGCCAGATGCAAGCCCCAGGATGGTGAGTTTGGAAATCTGGTTGCAAGCTCATCACTTGCAAGCTCTGTAGCCGTGGGCAGCTCCAGTTTTCTCTGGACTCCAGACTCCAAAGTCCTTGTCCTGCTACGGAGGATCCACCCCCGCTCCTCCTCTGCTCAGGGGTGATCAACTGCCCACCCGTCTCCAGGCCGGTAGTGTCTTGCAGGAAGGGAATCAAGGGGACACAGCCATCTTCCTGTCTACAGGGGAGGGGTTCCAGGCCCCCAGTGATATGAAAACCCACGGATGCTCACATCCCTGATATGCAATGGAATGTTGTTCGCATAGAACTTACTTGCATCCCCTCCTACACTTTAAATCAGCTCCAGGTTACTTCTAATACCTAATACAAAGCAAACACTATGTAAAATAGTTCTGATATTTAGGGAACGATGACAACAGAGAAAGTCTACACATTCAGGACAGACGCAATTTTCCTTTTCAAATATTTTCAATCCGCATTTAGTTGAATCTGCAGATGCGGAATCCGCAGATACACAAGGCCGGCTCTAATTACTAGAAGGTGTTTGTCCCACGCTGATCTCTACATCAGCTCTAGCCACTATTAATGTCATTATAGGTCAGTGGTGCATAAAATGTGTGGACCCCTACTCCCACTTGTCCAGACAGAAATTAGCCCAGCCAAGCAAAGCCCCCCAGCCCAAGGGGACACTTGTCCTTCCCCGTGCCTGATTCCCACAGACTCTTCTCCTAGGACCCTGCATCCGGGCTCCCCAGCAGCCCCTCCCCACAGACACCATCCTTTCCTCCTCTGCACCCGCGGGGCCCCTCCATCCTTGTAAAGCACCCCCTCATCATTTCTTCTTTGTTCACACTTTCCTGCTCCCCAGAAATATTACTCTGTCTAGCAACCGTGCCGGTTATAAATTGAAATGCAAACAGATAACCATAAATCTGAATGTACATTTACGTTAACTATATTATGAACAGACACACGGCTCGTCCGCCCTGCTCCCCTTTGGCAGTGAACTTCGGATCCGACGCCTGGTCCACCAAACCCACATGTGCATGGCCACTCACGACAGGTCTCGCCTGCACTCCTAATGAGGACGGACGCCACAGATCGCAGGGAAAATGACTCCCTTCTCCTCTTCCTCACCACGAGGAGCAATTACGGATGTGCTGCTCCCCTTGTAAAATTTCGCACAGCTCTCTGGGATGGGAGGAATCAAATTAAACCCCTGTAGAGGATTGAGGGCATCTGTATTTATGCAGCTAGGCACGGCACAAATCTAATATTCCGTAAAGATGCTAAGCTCTGCGCAATTTGTGTGCGCGCGGCGCCTTGTACAAAGGCACTCAATAAATATCTGTTAGCTGGTTGGTTACAAATAACAAAGCAGCGCTACAGCAACTGTGTGGTGTTATCTGTTCCCGGTGTTCAGCTCCTTTCTAGGTCAAGGCCTTCGATATGTTAATAGCACCCTGGGTGGATGCATCGCCAAGGTGAGGGGAGGTGAGGCTGGGGTGAGGGGGACTGAGGTGCAGGTTGGAGGCTCTGAGGCTCAGCCTGGCCCTAGTGCTCGGACCGGCAGACAGCAAAGCCCTTCACTCGTGACATCCAGCCACAGGGTGGGTAATTACTAAAGGAGGCAGGTACAGGCATAATCCACCCAGGAATTAGGGAGTGAACTAATGGCTACCTGGAATCCTTCTCATCCCTCCTTCACCCCATGGGATGAAATAGCAGCCTGACACTGTGCACCTCGCTCCACGCTGCTCATTACTGTCAGACATTAAACGCACTTGCTCTCTCTCTCTCTTTCTCTCTGTCTCTCTCTCTCCTTTTCTTTTTTTTTCTTATTCTTTTCTTCTTCTTTTTTAAAAATACCACTAATATGTCTCAGTACCCATGATCAGTATTTCTAGGACTTGGTTTGCTGAGAATCTGAATTATTCCTTTGGTACACCTAAAATATAATTTGCCCTCCGGAATACGAATGGTTTAGAATGTACATGGCAGCTCAAGAAGCTGAACAGGCTTCTGAAAGCAGGCAGCATTTGCCACCTTCCTCAGACATAGGTGGACATGGCTCGGGGGTGGCCGTGGGCAGTTGCTCCTGTTACAGGAAGACTGGGCAGAGCACAGTGGCATGGGCAAGAGGGCCAGAGGCCACCTGCAAGGGGCAGACACCTGCCTGTAGGTCTGCGCGCCTTCTGCACCCTTCGGGCAAGCCCCAGCTCTGATTTCATGGCAAAGTGTGCCGGCCTGAAGCAGCAGCTTGGGGGTTGCCAGGGAAACCATCCCTGTGTTTTCTGGTGGAAACTGGTCATTGATGTGTAGCAGCTGGGTCTGGGGGAGCCAGGGCTATCTATTGAGGGGTTCCCTGCTCCGATCACAAAAGCTGGAGAACAACCCCAGGAATCCTCCCTGCAAGATGGGCACGTGCATCCCAAGGGTGGCAGCTGGGCTGGGGGACAGGTTGGGCAAAAGAGCAGTAATAATAACTGTTCCTCCTTAGAAACTATTTACCATGACTCGGGCAGAGGTTTGATCTTTTTAAAATATAGTATTTAATTTAACGCTCAGGGATGGTCACCAGTTCACACGGCTGAGGCCAGTCCAGGCAGGAGTGAACGGTGCTGCTGGGAGACAATAGGTCTGATGGAGACAGTGACCGGCTGTAGCGCTCACACCGCATGGAAGGGGAAACTGAGGCTCGGCCCAGCTGCCCATGCCCATCGGGATCACAGACCCCATTCTGTA
Organism: Erethizon dorsatum; assembly: GCA_028451465.1. Taxonomy (NCBI): domain Eukaryota; kingdom Metazoa; phylum Chordata; class Mammalia; order Rodentia; family Erethizontidae; genus Erethizon; species Erethizon dorsatum. The sequence goes on along the minus strand of CM051827.1, from coordinate 124,738,138 downwards.
GCATGGCCTTCAGTTAGTTTTCCTGGGCCACAGCTGAAATACAGATGTTTAAAATGCAACCTCCTGGTTCCTAAATCTTGGTAACTAACAGAAAACCATGTTCAACCCTGTGCGTGAGAATGTCAGCATGTCAGAGGGTCAGGGCTGGCCCTTGGTCACCAATTTGTGACCTTGGGCCACGCACAATACAAAGGAGAACGCAGGACTTCTGTTTCTCAGGGGAGGAATCTCGGTCTTGGAACACCTACACTGCTGGCCTAGGGTCACCAGGGCAGTAAAGGTGGCCTTGGTGCCCAGAAGGCAAGTGTGTCTGAAGCTCCTGTCCCAGACAGGGTCCTCCAAGTGCCACAGTGTGGCACCCCAGCCCACCTGGACAGTGGCCCACTCAAAGCCAAACCCCACCTCCCAAGCACTGGGTAAGACCCGTGGCTTCTGGCTGGGCCACACATCGCACTCCACCCCGGAGCTCTCCGAAGTGACCATTGCCCAGGCTTTACCTCTGGAAATTCCAGTTTCATCAGTCTGGCATGAGTCCCTGGTGTTCTTTAGAAAGCATCTCTCTGTGACTCGAATGTACAACCAGCAGTGACGACCCCTCAGCCAGTCCCTTGCTCAGATGCCCAACACAAGCTTCTGAAATGAGGACATGGCTGAGTGGTTAGGAGCAAAGGCACTGGGGCCAGACGAACCTGGGCTCAAGTCCTGACACTGTCCCTCCCCAGCTGAGGAACCTGGGCAAATCAATTCACCCCTCGAGCCTCAGTGTCCTCATCTCTACAATGGGGTAACAGTAACCCCTCCACTGGGTCCCTGTGAAGGAGATCCATGGTGGTACCTGGCAGGCAGCTGGCATTCAGTAAGTCAGGCTTCCACCCCTGCAGTCTCTGGCTACAGCTACACAAATACGGGAGTAAAGAACAGTATAAGCCTGGGCAGGATTGGGGGCTTTCACTGCCAACACCTACCTAATGCCATTTTACAGCTGAAGCCCAGGTGGCCTTGGGGTCCACCACATGCGTCCCCTCTGAAAAGTTCAACAGCCATGCTCCCCCAACACCATCAGCCCCCCAACTCCTAGGATAGATACGATCTGAAGGAGACACAGACAATTTAGAGGAAAACATCTTAGAAATATTAATCTGGTACTTGAGGTCGGGGAAAGACCCGTGTCTTGGAGCTCACGTTTCCAAGAGCAGGTAATCCTGTAAAATGAAGATCAAAACTCTCGTCTCTAATCGAAATTGACTCATTTTCTGGGAAGCCCCAGTTGCTTTCCCACGCCCCCCAACGAAGCCTCTGTGATGATAACAGATCATTATTCCCAGTCAATTCTCTCTGTGTCAGCATTGGCTCACAAGCCAGCCCTGAACTGCGCAAGCCAAGTGTTGCTTCTTTGAATACCTCTGCTGGAAAGACCAGCTCCCCTCGCCCCAAACCCTGCTCCATCCAGAGTCCTTGAACTTTTTGAGGGGCGATATTTATTTTAAAGAACAAACTAATGATTACAGTTACAGCCATTGGAGGGGTTTTCATCACACACCTCTCCCGAGAGTTCCGGGACTGGCCCTCTGCCCTGCTGTCATAATTGTCAAGGATGATTTCACAGTGTTTTTACCCCAAAGATGGAAGGCCTCTTTCCAGTTAGCAGTTGAGTGGGGTCCAGAGCTCCCACGGTAAATCCGCCTTGCCAAAGCGTCGTAAACCCATGTTTGCCCTATTCACGTGTGACCACACATTTAAGCAGGAGCTCTTGTGTACACAACACTTCAGTCGCACTGGTGTACAACAGCAAGCAAGAAGGGGCAGTGAGCAATTGCAGTAATGGTGATTTTTCTTTGGCACGTTTGACAAAAGAAGGTATAAATACAGGATCTCCTGGTTCTCCGCAGCTTTCCCATGATGCGTGGAGGAAATGCCTCAGCTCCCAGTAACGCGTGAGGAAATAGCTGCACTTTGGAAAGTACAGTGAATCTACATTCAAGCTGTTTTTAGAAATGGGACTATTTTCTGACAATGCTACAGATCAAAGTAGGAGAGGAAAGTTGGGATTTTAAGTCTTCAGTGGAGAAAAACCTGATCCCCGGGCATTTTAGAGACATTTGGTTTACTGCATAAAGCTGGCTAGTGATGAAAGGGCAGATAACTTGGCTGCCAGATACAGAATTCCGTGGACTCCTGCTCGAGGGCCAGCTCCCTGTCAAGGACGATGTCTGCCTGGCTCACTCTCGATCTGAGGCGCCTTACAGGGGATGCAGAGGTGGTGCTCTACCAGTGTTTGCAGACTGCCTAACCAACCCACTCATCCAAGCATTTGTACAATGTATAGGTGTGCACACTGAACTCACCTGACTTCCTATGAGACATTTCATCTACAGAGACTGAAATCAAGACTTAGGTGGCCTTGGAGCAATACATGTGTAAAAACAGTTACATCAGAGAGCAGCTATGTGCTTGGCTTCCCAGCTTCACTTCCGGTAACGTCACATTGGTATCCTGGCTGGAGTGTCTACACCAGGGACATTGGCAAAGGCTACAAGGGAGGGCTGGTTTGTGGTGGAGACCGCTGTTAAACCTCACAGCACACCCTTAATTCACATGTACGTGGAAACCGGATTTTCTATAGGAGATTTCACAGAGGAGTGGAGAAGCCAATCACCTGAGAGTAGATTTTCCTTTACTTCCTCTTCACACTTCTCATACAAGACCTAAATTGTTTTCCAGGATATTTTCCCATCTATATTCTGTTTTACCTGCTCTGACCATCATTCATGGTCAAGTAACAACGTATGCAAGAATTCCCGTTTGTATCTTCCTCTTAGAATTATGGTGGCAAAAGTGTGACCTGGAGCCCCTTTGCCTCCCGTCCTGAGCTGAGTTTCTCCATCCCTGAGAAAAGGGAAGGAAATCAGAGGCGCTTCAGGGCCCATGTTGGTCTGGCCCCCGATTCTGGATTTTACTAATGGGCAACACTTAGTCCCCTAAGAATCCTTGCATGGCTGGCCTGGCATGCCTTCAAAACCTGTTTGTCAGAAAGCAATAAATGGGAGACCATTGGATGCCAAAATAATAATTCATTTTGTACTCAAGAATAACAGGTGGGCCTGGGAGTTTCTGAAGGCTGCCGCCATCTACAAATAATCCACCAGGCTAAGTAGGACTACAAAGAAATAGTACCAGGAAGAAAGTGTGGAATGTATCCTAAGACCAATAAAAAGAGAAATACTGTGGGCAAATAGTTAAGTCAAAATTTTAGGGCCGGTGAGATGGCTCAGCGGCTTAAGCGCCTGCCCGGCAAGCGCGAGGGCCCGAGTTCGACTCCCGGAACCCACATACGAAAAAGGGGCCGGTGATATCGCTCAGCGGCACGGGCGCCTGCTGGCGTGCGAGGTCCTGAGGTCGTCCCCCCGGTACCCACAAAAAAAAAAAAAAAAAATTTTAATACACTCCAAGAAGGAGATTATATGAAAAAAGTCAGTGCGAATCTTAAAGTAGCCCCAACACCTGGTAACTGCATGTATTTTGAAATTAGGAACTATGCGAGACACCTGCATTGACCAACGGCCAAACCCTTGTGTATTCATTAATAAAAGTTATTTTTAAAAGATTCCTTTGTGTGCCCCAATTATCTAATGAGGACCAGTTACAGAGAAAGCTTTGAAATAACTGAGCCAAAAATTAAAAACTCCAATGTCCTTTGGTGCCAAATATGTGATAAAAATGAGCGCAGATGTGAGAGAAATAAGCATAGACACGTTTTTCTATATTAAATATACATGTATAATAAGTGATATTTATAAATACATACGAATAAATATAAAAGATAGTCTGTAGCTTCATAAAGAAATCTGACCTACATTAGGGTTTTCCAGGGACATAGAACCAATGGAATGTATATACACAGATTGTCCCCAACTTAACAATTATTCAACTTGTGATTTTTTTGATATTTTCTATTATGGTGTGAAAGCACCATTCTGTTTTTCTATTTCAGTAGTATTCAGTAAACTGCATGTGATGTCCCACGCTTTATTATAAAATTGGCTTTATGATTTCGTCCAACTGGGTTCTGTAAGTGTTCTAAGTGTGTTTAAGGTCAGCTAAGCTAAGCTATGATACTTGGCATGTTAGGCATATTGAATGCATATTTCACTTATATTTTTCAACTTAACAATGAATTCGTTGGGATGTAACTCCATCATAAGTCAAAGTGCACCTACCGAAATATGTATACACATTTGAATATGAATATGACAAGGGGTGGTGGAGAGAGAGAGATTTTTCAATAAGGAGTTGGTTTGCATGATTAGGAGGCTGACAAATGCCAACACCTGCAAGTAAGTGGGCAACTCCTGAGCCAGAAATGCAGAAAAACTGCTGTGATAGTTCCAGTCTGAGTCCCAAGAGGCTTGAGACCCAAGAAGAGCCAGTATTTCAATTAGAGTTCACAGGCAGGAAAAATTCAAAGGCCATCAGATAGGAAGACACCTGATTTGATGAGGCCCACCCATATTATGAAGGGAAATCTGTGTGTCAAAGTCCACCAACTTAAATATTAACCCCATCCAAAAAAACGACCTCACGGAAATACTCAGAAGAATGCGTGACACTCCCCAGTGTGTAGTATCTGGACACTCCACGGTGCCGCCCAGTTGACACGTAAAATTAACCATTGCGCGGCCTCTGCCGTTTTTCTTGACAAATGCCGTCTTTGTTTCTTTAACAAATGTGGTCCCTGTAAAGACAAGAATACAAAGGCAGATTTACTCTCATAAGTAAAGAGGGCAAGCACGATGACCACATGTGACAGTGGCCTTGGTGAAGGCCACAGGAGGAAAGATGCCTTTCCAACCAGAGAGAGCGGCCCTTAGCACTCCATCCGCAATGGCCGTGAGTGGGGAGAGCCCAGCGTTGTCTGTGGATAGGGCTTCTAAGGTTTCAAAACAACCTGGGGCCAAACAAACCCACAGAGGGTGGTATCCCTCCCTCCCCACCCACCCAGGCCGCCTGTTTTAACCTCTGCCCTCCACAGTGAGTTCCAGGGAAACAGGGAGTGACATTGTAGGGCTTATTAATGTCTATATACCCAGATCTTGCCACAGGGCCTGTCATTCAGTAAGTACTGACTCATAGACTCCAGAATCGGAAACCAGCAAGCTCTGTAATCATAGCACTTGACCTTCAGAAGCCCCCTCCTTTAGAGCACAGCATTCTCCCCAAAGCCCAGTGCCCCTCTTATGATGACACAGTGACATTAGAAGGAAAGAATTTTTTCTGAGTCTTGAGTTCTGCAGCCACAGATCAACAGGAACCAATGCCAGCCTCCCCTTGGTAGCCTGGAGGTGCCTGGTGGATGGTCCCTTACTGGATTCCGCAGAGGAGGTCCGCATCCACTTGAATGGGGAGGACACATCCCCCATTGTTTGCAGCAGTGATTGCACAATCACACAAGCGCCATTTTGTCATCTTGGTATACGAGGACCGATAAACCACCACATGCAAATCCAGAGGTAAATAGAGAGGGCGGCACAGCTCCAAGTGTTTATCATGTGTCTGCATCAGACGCGATCCCCCTCCTCCTAGACAGGTAAACAGCATCCTTGTTTTACTACTGTCACTCACCTACTCCCAAGGAGCTTAGCAAGGATTAATGTTTGTTCAAAGACCCCGGATGGACCACCGCTGTGATACACACCAATTGGTAATATCGATAGAATTTTGAAATGTTTTCTCAACTGGGCTCCGTCCAGTTCCTTGTTTTTTTAAACGCAGAGCCATGCCTGTTTCTTGGTCAGATATTTGGAGGAACATCTTGGGGCCTCTATGAGCCTAAAGAGTGTTGGGTGCCCACAGTAGTACCACATGGGTTTGGAGCATGTGCACACTTGGAAGGATGGCATTAGCTTAGTGCTGGGGTGAGCACTTCTACCCTGTCTTCAAGCCCACAGCATCAGCATCTAGCCCAGAGCATCTAGGGGATACGTCCCATCCCCTGTGTCCCAGGAAGCTGTCCTGGTTCACCCAAATACGCTCCAGCTAAAAGTGGGGCTTAGAAAAGCCATCTAGTCTCATGCACAACAGCAAATCTGGACTCTTTCTTTTCTCTTCTCCTTCACCTCTCCTCTGCCCTGTCTGCTTTCTCATCTTGCCCAGGGCCCAAAATGGCTGCTCCAGTTCTACACGATATGACCAAAGATATGCTCTGTCTTTTGACTCTCGGCCCTGCTGTGAACTTGAACCTCCTTTTGTAACCCTTGCTTCAAAAGGAACCTGGTAGGCCCACACCAGTCCCTTGGGTTTCATGTTCCATCAGCTGGACCTGGAGGGAAGGAGCAGGACACTGGGCGGGCAGGCTGGCTCTTCTAGTGCTGGAGCTAGAGGAAGGAATTCTAGCTATTATGTAGGTATTTGATAGTTGATGCATGCCAAGTTAATCAGTTCACTGTGTAGAGGACCTCTTCCCCTGAAAAGAAATATCTGGATGGAGATGAATCGATCACATCCTCAACCCTGGAAAGGCGGGTCTCGTGTCCATCCTGCAGGACAGTCAGGTTCCACCCTGAGAGAGGGCGATGCTGCCCCTCTGGGAAGGCTGCCTTCAAACCACCGATGGATGGTACAATGTGGAACAAGTGGTATCTAATCTGATGCCAGTGGGTCCATCTTTAAAATGAATCATGCCTCTGATGATAGTTATGATCTCTGAAACACATCAGGGGCAGAAGAAGACACTCAAACTCCAGCATGTCCAAGCAATTGCCACCAAAGGCCCAGAAAGGCCACTTTTACAGACTTCTGTCCTTCATTATTTAGAGGTAAGGCCCCCACCGCCCTCACCCCACCTTACCCCCTACTGCCCACCATCCCTCACCTGGAGATAATACCATTCCGCTGAGGGAGCCAAAGACGCGAAATCAAGCTCCAAATCTGCTTGCAAGCCTTTGTGTGGCCTTGAGGAAATCACCCACCCTGTCCAGGCCTCTGTTTCCTTCTAGGCAATATGGGAACAGGAGGAGGGTCAGTGATACCCCCTGGTCCAAGACCTATGGCTGGTTCAGGGTCACGTTTTAATTCCTGCACAGTAAAACTAGAAAAATAAGTTAATATAGTAAGGCTTTCTTTCTTTAGCGGGGGCAATACCTGCTTTATTCAGTTCAAAGGATTGTACTTTATTCTATGGTTAGATCTTCCCTCCTCTCTTTGTATTAAATGGTCTTTCTTTCGTGATGGTAGAGGTCCTACTTTGTTTTAATATTCCTATTGTCCTTCCTTGATGAAATTAGACTCTGGCGACCACATGTCTTCCCGCCCTGCTTGCTTACTTTTACTGGCCTATGAAATCCCAAAGTATGACTATTAGTAGACGAGATGAACTCTGTAACCCTCTGAAGCTCTGACGGGATCAAATTCTAAGGGACGCAAAGGATGTTCAGACTTGGGAGCCAGGTTCAAGGTCGGGCTCCACCACTCAGAGCTATGCAGCATGGTGCAAGTCACTGCTCTTGATTCCTCCTGAAAATGGGAATAATAGTAGTGCCTACCTGATGGAGTCGTTTGAAGATTAACCGTGCTCGTGGATCTAACATGCTTAGGACAGCACTGCGCCAGAAAGAAAGTGCCCTGAAACAACAGTGATAATGAGCAAGAGTGAAGGGCGGGGAATAACGGGAAGAGGAGGGAGGCGGGCAGGAGGGACATGGAAAGGAAGAGGAAGGAAGAGTGGAAGTTTGACAGTGGGTGTGGCTCCCTCCAGATGTCATCACAGGTAATGAATGAACAGAAGGGAGACAGCCAGGCCGCCTGTCAGAAATGGCAGGTAAGTGAGGTGTGGTGGTGCACACCTGTAATCCCGACACGGTGGGAGGCTGAGGCACGTGGATCGCAAGTTGAAGCCCAGCCTGCTTGGGCAATTTAGCAACTGTGAGACCCTGTCTCAAAAAAAGTAAACGTAAAAATAAAATGCGCTGGAGTGAAGGCCCTGGATTTTATACCCAGTAGAGAAAGAAAGAAAATAGAAGGAAAAAAGGAACAAGAAGGAAGGAAGAACAGAGGGAGGGAGCGAGGGGGAAAGGAAAGGGGGAGGGGAGAAAGAAGGAAGGATGAAAGGAAGGGAAGGAGGGGGGGAACTGATAGACTGGACAGTGTCCAAAGCAGCGAAGGCCTCTGAGATATGTTGTCCCCCAAGGAAAAGAAGTTTGTGGCTCTCCATGTCAGAGTTCCACCGTCAGCACGAACCTGTGCCACTTTGCTCTTCTTTGTGTCCCCTACATCCCAGAGGGTCTCACGCATCAACTTTCATCAAGCCATCACCATCCCTGGGAAAAACTCAAGCCAGGCTCATGCAGTGTGGCCGGGCTATGGATTGGCTGCCCTCAGGTCAGGTATTCTTCACTGGCCCAATCAGCTGAGGCAGGGCATGGCTGAATCCTTGTGAGTCTCAAAACTCTCAAAGGCCTAGGAAAGCTCCAGGAGGGGAACACATGGGGGTTTCCCAGTGACTTCTACCTAGTCATACAGCTGATGAGAGTTGGCAGGACCAAAAGAGGTATTTGAAGAGGGCTGGGAAGGACAGAAGAGACCCAGACCAAGTGGGGAAATGAACGAAATATGACTGGAAGCCTTGTTCAGGACACTGGCTTGATGGGCTGCTGTGGGGTCAGGTGCTAACTCCTGGGCCAATCAGATTGAAGACAGGTCACATGACCGGAAACAGCCTAGGCATTGCACCCAGGGATGCTGCACTTCCCCAAAGTTGGAGTCAATACCAGCAGGAGGCAATTCAGTTTCCCCATGTGGAAATTTCAGAAAGCCCCTGAAATTCTTCCTTGTTAAAGAGAAGTGGCCCCCAAAGGAAAAGCCTTTGAGAATCCCAGGAGCCAGGCAGACTGATTTGCCTCCCCCTGGGGAGGAACCCGTCAAAGGCACAGAATTACTTACCATCTAAATCGTAACATCTTAATCTTTTATTAGGTGAGCATCCGTTCCTTCAGGGACACAGGACCACCATTCTGTTTGCTCGGCAAATAGATTGAAATCTTCCAGCTAATTTGGAGCTATCCATGCTACTAACATCTAATTTGGAAAAGCGTGAATTAGCTGTGAGCAATTGCCTGAGAGTCAAAGCATCTGAGACCAAATCCCAATAATAAGGGAAGTGGAGGGAAACCCATCTGAAATGTTTAGAGTGCGGAAAAAGTGCGCGGGCTTTGATTTTCTGGGTAATTGATACTAGTTCTAAAGCCATAGACTTTTTGCAGCTTGACTTACCTGGATAAATTTGACTATACAGACCTCAGCAAACTACAGGATTGGCTCTGAAAGCCCTCTAGTCTCTTCGAGGTAGGAATAATTCCTGAGACCTCTCTTGATAACAATCTCATTGATATCCTAAGCTGATGTCAAATCCTCTGATTCCCTGGCTGATTTTTCTTCCATCAGGATCTCAGTCTCTGAGACTGCTGCAGATGTTCAGCAAAATGTCTTTCTTCCCAGTTCTGTAGATGTTGGGATAACACATGGCTACATCTGACCTATTTCCACAGATGTTTATGGAACACCTACTAAGTGCAAGGAATGCCCTGTGTTTATTTTCCAATTACTTGAGGTAAATGTTTATTAATGAGGGAGTTTTCTTTCTTCCTACATGTCCATATGGCAGTGCCTTGCAGAGATTGCTGCTGGAAGCGGGAGAAGGCTTTTTTTAATGATCAGCAAGCCAAATACTCGCTTGCATAGCACTCCGGAGTGTGTTTAGTGAAGACAACTCATGTCAAGGGGATTTGTGGAAGATGGTGTTGTGGATCATTTAAGAGGCCTTACAAGTGGCACTGTGACATGTTTGTTAAGCCACTGGCTCGCGTGCACCAGGGTGGACTGTCGCATCAGGACAAAACATCCCCACAACTACCAGGTGAGCCTCACGATGGCCATTTCTGTGCAAATGTGGCATTTGCCAAAGAGGAAGGTTTCTCCTCTGCAGATGGGAGCCTTAGCAGTCAGCTTCTCCTAATCCTGTGGGAACTTTCCTACAGTTAGAATTTGATCAGCCCTTCCACTGAGTGACTCTAATCATGTGAGCCTCCCGGGTCACCACCCCCACCCTGAATGGGGGTCCTCCTTTGGCAACCACAAGAGTTATCTGGGAGCTTGTTAAAACTCAAGATGCCTTGGTCTTAGACCCAAAGATTCCAGTGCAGTGGTTCCACAGTGGCACCAAGTAAGACGTATTACCAGTACCCCGAGGGAACCCCGGTCAGGTGTTCCCCCAAGCCATTCTTCGAGAACTGTGGTTCCCAAGATACTTCCATCATGGCCTCTCTTCTGAATTCCCAGCTCAAACAGGTGGCATTTGCACGAAGCTGCCCCAAGCCTACCATTGTTAACACATCTTCTTACTGGAGTCATCTCTGCAAATGGTGCCACCCTCATCCCCAGCCATGTGCCAGAGCTGAGTGGTCACCCTCAGTCACTCACTTCCCTTAGCTCCTCACACTCCCCCTTCTCAGCCTACATCAGCTGCATACCCTGAAGAGCATCTCATCCACCCCTTCCTCTCCATCCTCCTGACCCTGCTATAGTTCACCCGTATCACTTCTCAATTTATGTCCTGCAAGAGCTGCCCACTTGGTCTCCCTGTCTCTGGTCTCACTTGCATATTTACATATTAGGCTTTGGTGCCCTACTGCTCTCAGAAGATGGTTCAAACTCCTGAGGTGGCATCAGACAGCCTTCAATACCTGCATCTTATCTTCCTCCTATTCCCATCTCCTAGTGCTCCCCTTCTTGGTTATAACATCCTGAACTTAATGTTTCACCCTATAGTGTTCCTTTGCATGGAACGCCCTTCCCCACCCCGCCCACCTCCTAAATTCCTACTGCAGTTAGAGGGTTAGGAGCAATTAGGAGCTGAATCCTCACAACCAATTTCTGATTACATCCAGGAGGTTCCCCTCTCAGAATCAGTCTCACATCTCCAGGTTTTGTTAACTGAGTTCCTTTATTCTTCTACTTCTGTTTTGTTTTCTAATAGCTTTATTAGAGTATAATCTACATACTATAAAATTCACCCATCTTAAGTGCACAATTTAGTTATGTTTAGTACATCTACAGAATTGTGAATCATTGCCATCTAATTTCAGAACATTGCTATCTCCCCCAAAAGAAACCTTGTACCTATTTATCTCCCCAATTCCTACCCTCAGCCAACCACTAATCTACTTCTTATGTTTGTAGTTTTATGCATTCTGGGCATTTATGTAAATGGGATTATACAATAGGCATTCTTTTGTGTCAGGCTTATTCACTGAGCATGTTTTAGAGGTCCCTTCCTGTATCAGGACTTTGTTTCCTTCTCTTACCAAATAATACCCCATTGCATATAAGTGCCACATTTTATTTACCAATTCATCAGCTGACGGACATTTGGGTTCTTTGCACTTTTTACTATTTTGCATAATGCTTCTGAGAATATTCATATACAGTGCTACCTCAGTTCATGAACTCAATTCGTTCCACAATACTGGGGAAGACGGCCGGTCATGTTCATCACCCAATGTGGAGTTCGTGAACAGAGCCAAAATTTTGCTGAACACATCTGTTTGTAAACTGAATCGTTCACTAACAGAAGCATCCATGAACTCAAGTATTACTGTACAAGTTTGAGGTGGACATATGTTTTTCATTTCCCTATTGTTTGGACCTGGACTATCCCCCAAAAGGCTCTTGTGTTTGAGACTTAGCTGCCAGCCTGTGTCACTGTTGACAAGTGGTGGAACATAGGTGAGGCCAAGAGGGAGGAAGTTAGGTTATTGGGGGTGTAGTCTTGAAGGGGATATTGGGATCCCAGCCCCTTTCTCTCTTTTGCTTCCTGACCACCATGAAGCGAGCACTTTCCTCTGTCACATACTCCCCAACATATGAGGTACTGCTCCACACAGATGCAGAGCCAACAGGGCCCAGTGACCATGGCCTGAAACCTCTAAAGCCACAATGTAAAACAAGTCTTATCTTCTTTTAAGTTGTTTATCTGAGATATTTTGTCACAGCAACAGAAAGCTGCGCAACACAGATGTCTAATCGATTGTCCACAACTTCTTGTCCTCTATAAACATGCAACTTTAACTTCTTGAATTCTTCTTTAATTTCTTCATTAATTTCTGTTATACAAATTTGTTTTTTGTTTTGTTTTTGTTTTTGTTTTTATGTGGGTACCAGGAATCGACCTCAGGACCTTGCACTTGCCAGCAAGTGCTTGTGCTGCTGAGCGATATCACCGGCCCTTTTTTTCCTTTGTGTGGGTTCCAGGAGTCGAACTCAGGACCTTGCGCTTGCCAGGCAGGTGCTTATGCCGCTGAGCCATCTCACCAGCCCCCTACAAATTTGTTTTTTAAGCCCTGACTTGAAATGAATGACCCCAGTTCTACTGACACCAATAGCCTATGCATGACAAAAATCCTATGCTTGGATTTTTTTTGTGGGTTTATTTTTAAAAAGAGAAAATATAGGGCCAGTGATATAGCTCAGCGGCATACGTGCCTGCCTGGCAAGCATGAGATCCTGAGTTCAACTCCCAATACCCGCATATAAAAAAGGGGGGGGGCAAATATAATCTTGCAAAACCATACATAGAAATTCAAAACTAAAAACTGTGAATACAATCACTTTTTTGAAATGTTTCTCATTTTTTTAATTACTATTGTGGAATAAAATTAAGGTAGGGTTAAAGGCTTAGTAAAATACAGCCTTCATGCAATAATTACACCAAAGAGAAATAAGCTAGTGATTATTGTCCATAATTGTTCTCCCTTTTTATGTATTGAATCTCTGTCCTTTGCTCACCGAAAATTGCTAAATGCCCTTAAACTTCTGTTTTGGTTTTCTGCTCTGGCCTGATCCAGTAAAATGACTCTTTGTGAGGGGTGAATCTCTCCTGGTGAAGCTTGGGTGTCCCACGTGGGATCAATGGCTGAGGAAGCTGGGGTGGGAGCCAGGACACCCCCAGCAGACACAGCTGGTGTCATTCTGCCTTCCGCTGCGCTGCTTGCTTTGTAGCACGGATACGCTACCGGCTGTGAGGATCCAAGCCAGGGTGAATGGCGATTGCCTCCCTCCACCAGGAGCCCACTGATTTGCCCTTGATTCTGTGATCCGTCCTCTAACTGGGCTGTGGACTGGAGCTGCTGTGATGCCAAGGACAGAGTGTGCTGACGGTAAATTCACTGTCGCTAGGCCACCTAAAAGTGAACCAATCTGCTCCAGTGCAAAGAGGGTCTGGTGCTGAGCTAAGGCTGCCCCCTAGACTCTTGGGGAAGTTGCCTCTTACATCCTTCCCCTCCTCCTCTCCATGCTCAGTCCTGAGCCAGGCCAGGACTGCTGTCATTGAACGGGTGGGTGGGAAACATCAGAATAACCCAGCAGGAACTGCTTTACATTTAAATGGGGCTTTAAGGTACTGCAGTGGCGGCCAATGGACCCTTTGAGGGCTTCGTATTTCTGGCTGCAGATTAGCGATGCAGAGACCTGGTTCCTGAGGCCCACAGTCAGAAGGAGGGGCCTCAGGAGGTGCTGGCTCTGGTTCACAACCCAGGGGAAGAGGAGAAAGGGCCAGACAATCCAGAGCCTGCCTGGGTGACAATGAAAGGTTTTCTTTTTAATCCAATCTCCAGGAGGAGGCCTTCCGTAAGGATCCTCCCTACCCCTGGATCCCTGATCTGTGTGACTCCAGCCCCAGTGCTCAGGCCTGGGGAGCAGAAACACAAAGATTTCAACGCCCCTGGGATCTGTCCTTTCGTGCACTAGGTGCTGCTGCTCTGCCACAGTGAAGCTATTCCCGGGGCTCTTTCTGTATGTACAGTGACAGAGCCACCCAACACCAAGCAGAGCAGGTAGGGACCTTTAAGAACTGTGTGTGTGGACATCATGCGGAGGGTTCCTGCTCTCAGAGGGGAAACCGTAAAGAAGCACTAGCCTTTACACAGAGCTACATCCCCAGCCCTTTTTCATTTTTTATTTTGAGGCAAGGTCTGTCTAAGTCACTAAGTTGCCCAGGCTCGTCTCGATCTTGCACTCCTCCTTCCTCAGCCTCCCAGAGTGCTGGGATGACAGGCAAGCACCACCACGCCCCGCTTATTATTTCCTTGTGTAAACACAAACTCCTGTTGGAGTCAGCGTTTATGTAAGCATTGAGTGCTTACTGTATACCAAGCCATCTTCAGAGCATTCTTGAGGGCAGACAACAAAGAAATAGAGAAAGTGTCCCCTGCTGTCCAGAAGGCTAAAGTCCCCATTATGGCAACCTCAGAAGCCATGATGCAACTGACCAGAAAATGTAGCTGACCGCTTGAGTGCTGTCAGCTCTGATGGACGGGGGAGAGGTCTGAAGTCTTATTTCATGCATGAGAAGAAAGCCACTTCTGATTCATTAAGTGCCTCTCTCCTACGGGTCAGGAAACCCATTTCTCCTAAGCTACACAGAGCCTCCCACCTGCTTCCTTAGAACCCCACAAGTATGTAGGGAAATGTAGCCGAGCCATCCCGAATAATATAGGGTGCATTCATCAAACAGAAATTAACCAGCTCTGTGAAAAAACAAGTACATTTTCAAGAATCTATTTGACGCTTTTCCCATCAGCCTGTTTTCTGCAAAACGGAAGCGTCAGAGACACACATCAGCCCAAGCTCAATGAGGACGGGTCAGGACGTGAAGACAATTCATGTTCAAGTAGACTATAAACCTGGCAAATAGCTGCACCTCACATTCTGTATGTCAAGGCCTTTTTTATTTAAGTTAGCCAGCACAATATATTTACTCCTAGGATGATTGCTTTAGAGAGTGGAGGAAAAGGAGAAATTCAGGCACCTAGAAATAGTAGTGAAACAGGAAGCATCTCCGTTAAGAGAAAATATCTTAATTAAGATAAATATGTTATCAATGCCAGAGGTGACCAGGAGCTCACATTCTATTTATCTCAGTCCAACTATTCCTATTTGTTTAGTCAATTCTCTTCTAAAAATATGTGCTCTTATTCTAAGCAGCAGTTGTTTCAGGATGTAAAGTTTCCGATGAATAATTTTAGTTGGGCTTGTCAATAGCTCTGAAGAGACTGGAAAATCGAGCCCACCCTGTTTGGGAAAAATAAAATGCAGTCTAAATAGGATGGGGGCAAGTCACCTGCTAGATAGTGACTTCAGCCCCGTTCCTTTGTTCCCCTGGCCTTAGATTCCTCATTATACCACACAGAAGCTAGGTTTTATGACCTCTCCAAAAACTTCAACAGCCATGAAAGAGAGAGATCTCTTTCCTACAAATCCAGACAGCTTGTCCCTGCCCACATGGAGCTTAGCCTTCACTCATTCAACCATGGTGTATCAAGTACCTACTGTTGCTCAAGCCTGATGCTAAGACACTGAGGACACAGAGGTGAGGGAGGCCTGTCCCTGCCCTAGTGAGCTTTCTGCGAGGCGAGGAAACAGCATTTGCAGGATCCCAGAGGAGGTGCGCCGTGGACATGCTTCAGGCATGCTCAGCGTGTGCAGCAGGGACGCTCTCTTCAGCCAGGACTTCAGGAAGGACCTGGCCCTCAGTGCCTGACAGAGGAGGAGCAGTAAGGGGTGGTCAGATGAGGAGCAGGAGGTGGAAAGGGGCAGGTTGTGAGCTCATAGCACATTTGAGGGTGCTGGCAGGCAGGAGCTGGGTCCAGATGGACCTTTAAACCACACCGAAGAGTCTGAGTTCAATCCTCAAGATAACGAGATTCCATTGAAGAGGTTCAGCAGAAAGAAAGACCTGATTAAAATAAGAGCTCAGGAGGGCTACCCTGGCAGCAGGGTAAAATGTCCCTTGTCTGGAGGAAGAGGACAAGAGTGGAAGAGGTGGCCAGAAAATCAGTAAGGAGGCTGTCACAGGAATCCAGGTGGCAGCTGACCAGTGCCCAAGTTAGGTCCCTGGCAGTGGCCAATTAGAGGAAGAAACTTGATCTTAAAGATAGACAGGTTGATGAATCTAAAAAAGCTAGTTATAGCTCCATCCGAGACCTTGTTCTCTCCTGTGGATAATGTTTTTCAAGCCACTAAATAATGCTAGTAAATAGTTTTCTACTTTCTGTCTCTTCCTGGCCTACAGGCTCACGGGGCAAGAAGGGTGATGTCCATTGCCTTTCTTGGACATCATTATATCTCTAGGTTTACTACAGTCCCTGGCCTATTATTCTAGACAGCAAAGTTAGGTAAAAATATTACAGACCGTCAGACAGGGCTAGGCCATCAAGGGAGTTAGCGTAGAAGATGAGAACACATTACAACTGTGGCTGGAGGCGCATCTGTGGAAGGCCAGGCCTTAAGATGGGGACGGGGTGACCAGGCCTACATGCTTCCCTGAGGGATGAGTGATAGATTGGGGACTGTGCTCACCTGGTCCAGTGAAGTCTAGGCAGACATTGGTTGCCCCGTGGGTGGCCAGAACCCCCTGGTTCATCTCTTCCTAAAAGGGTCCTTGTTCTTTCCATGTACACTTGCTATGTGACCTGCTTCCCCATTGGATCAATATTACCTAAGCAGCTAAACTCATGATCTTATTGGTTAATCATAGTTTTGTCCTGCATTGTATCTGCCTTGTGATTTTGCACCCACCTCATGATTTTACTCTATAAAACTTCCTCTGTAAAGTGGGGTCCACAGCAACCCATTTTTCAGGTCCCCTCCTGTCTCTCAGGAACTATCTCTCTCTCTCTCTCAATAAATATTTCCTTCTCTTAACCTCTGTTGTCCTTAGAATTCATTCTTTGGTTTTAGGGAACGTGACCTCGGCCTGACATTTAGCAGGTTGGGAGTTACATGTCAACATGAGTGAATACAAACACATCCCCTGTGAACGCGTGGTGGGCAGGGAGTCACTTCCCTTCCCAGTGTTAAGCTTGTCCATCTTTGACAATTCGGATTCTTTTTTTAAATTGACTGTTCATTTATTCATTTGTTTATTCATATTTACATCCCATTTTAGTCCAAAAAGGATTTGAATATACCTTACAAAAATATATTACTATGGGATTAAAAAAAAAATAGCAAAGAAGTTGCAGTACAGAGAAAATAAGAACAAGTTCAGGGCTTGTCCACAGATATAACGCATGGTATACTCTTGCCGGAGGAAGGCCAAAAATTTTGCTCTGAGCTGCCTGGAAGAAAGTGCAAAAATCAGAACATAAGAAAAAAAATCAGAAATATCAGAAGAAACACAAATACTGAAAGAAATTTCCTCCCTGGATCATAATTAAGTGGGCAATATAATCAACCTCTTTAATATCAATAATCTAAGAAAAATATTTTTACTCTCTGAAACTTTCAAATGCCCAAGATTTTTGGTGCATAGGCAGGGTGACTGAGCACGCTTAAGATCAATTAAAATGTTTTCGCAAGTTCTTATCTCGTGGCCAAAGTGTTCTCTGTCAGACAATTCAGATTCTTGCCTGAGGCAGCCAGGTTGGTTGGGGTGGGGGAAAGACGCTTTGCCTTGGAGTTAGGAGATGAACATGAGTCCTGCCCCTCTCATAGGTCTGCATCCCTTGAACAAGTCACCTGACCTCTCTGAACATAGTTTCCTTATCTGTAAACTGAGATGTGAGTATAGGACTTCATAGACAATGGTGAGAACTGAAAGAGGTTATCTGTGGCAAGCGCTTTGCAGTGTCTGAAAAAGTAAGCAAAAAAACTAGTCAGACTAGAAGGATGGATGGAAGGAAGGAAGGATATATGGGTGAGTCAATGGGTAAATGGATGGATATAATAATGGATGGAAGAGTGGACTGATGATGAACACACTGACCAATAAAATGAACATTCTAAGAAAGACATTTGTACCAAGTCATATTCTTTTATTAGAACAACCTTAATCTCATTTATGGGCATCTGTGTAGTAAACTGATTAGTGCTCGAAAATACAAAACCACCCCATCTTGGTTTCTATGAAAGTCCTATAGCCTGCTGCCATTGAGTTGGAGACTTAAGGTTCTTATTTTAGGTTCTGTCTAGACACTACTCTAAATAGGAACTTTATGTTAATCTGCAGATGTTGCTTATGAACAGGTACACTATCTACCCCCAAAGAAATCCATGAGTAAATAATACTTATTGAGAGCAAATTCTCCAGTGGGAAAAGTGCTAGTCAATTCGTCCACTCCTTCCATACCACCTGGTTCCTGCCTGTGTGCAACCCAATTACTGGTGAATCGGGTATTCACAGTGAGTATAATTAATTAAATGCATTTTGACTAATTAATTTAAGAACTGGTAAATAGGCCTCCCTTTGGTAGATGCAGCTACTGGTGCCCCTGATTAAAATGTAAAGCCAATCCTGCTAGAAGCTAGCATGTAATTGATGGGAACACTTTTGCAACATTTCTTTTAAGGTTTGTCAAATTGTATCCTACTGATATTGCTAACCCCTTTTAATCAGTAAGTATAAAATTCATCCAAGGGCATAAAATATAACTGACAATAGCATACATCAAATCCCAAACTGAACATTCAAAATAAATTGTATCGAGATTTTGTCACCAACATCGATTTCTGCTTTTCAAGCTAGTTTCTGGGGCAGCCACATAAAAGTTAAATACAAGCTATCTATGGGCTCATTGGATTGCAGTAATTCATTAAACCAATGGTGGCTTTAATAAATCTGAGTATAAAGATTGCTTCCCCAGACACCCTCGGCTTGGAAATATGCCACTAATCAAAGAGGGTGGCAAAACTAATCTCGTTGGCACATAGGGGAGATGAGAAGTAGCTTTGGAAGGTTGCAGAGGACTGACTTCCAAGGGTACTCTGTGCTTCAGCAGTCATCAGATCTGATAATGGGGAGACAGGACCCCCCCGGGAGCCAGCACCTCAGCAGCTAGCAGGCAGCACAGGATCAGCACAAAGCTGGTTGTCATCTTCACATGTGAACCCACTCGCCATGTGGCCTTGGGCTCCATGGATTAATGCCATTGAGTTCAGTTCCTGAAGGTGACAATGATCACCTCATTCTCAACAATTTGCAAAGCATTGTCCCATAGCAATCTACCTAGAGACCACGACAGACAGGGTGGAGGTTATTATCATGCCCACTTTACAGATTTGAAAACTGAAATTTAGAAATCAAGGTGATTTGCCTGGGATCCCAGGGCTGGTGGAGGTGGAGCCTGCAGACTCGTTGTCGACCTTCTAAGCTCTTTCTTCAAATTCTACCTTGATGACCTACCAGCTCTGTTGTCCTTCAGCAGGTTACTTAACCTTTCACAACCTCAGTTTTCTGAGCTGTGCAGTGAAGATAATAAAAAATAACCATTTCCTACTTGCATGGTGATTTAATGAGCTCCTAATTTAGATCAGCTGCATAATAAGCACTTAATATGTATTTGCTGTGATCCAGATATTACATCTTGTGTATCAAAAAGGAAAACAAACTGGACAGGGCCTGGAAAGTGACTGCAAGGAATTTCAAGTTCCATTTCTCATGCGTGGAGGGAAACCTTGACCTTGCTGTTTGATAGACTTTTCCAACTTTTTCCAAGATGCACCCTTCTGGCTGGCATATGTTAAAAGAAGCCCAGGATATTTCAGATCTTTTCAGCTGTGACTCATTATTGTAAATAGCGGTGCAGTGAAGAGATGAGAAAAGAATTTAAATACACTAACTGACAGAAATTTTTAAGGAGAGTGATACACAGGAAGATAAAAAGCAATCAGAAGAATTTACATAAACCCTTGCAATCTCAAAGGTCATCTATTTAGGAGTCTACTAATGGAAATACATCTTTTTAAATTCTGGGTGATTATTCAATTGAAAAGGAAAGAATTTAAATGAATCAAGTCATAGCGGAATAGATTTATGTCAATGGCAACCAAAACTGTGTGTTTCTTTAGGGCAAAAATTGGTCCATTCGTATACAAGTTCAAATGTAAGATGGAGCAGTACGTTTGGTTATTTATTAGGATTTGATTCAGCACTTCGAAATATAGTGATATTAATGTGCTTTATGAATTTATTTTTTTTTTAAATCAGCTTCCTGTTAATCTTTTATTCTATTTGGGAAAGAGGATGGTTTTAGATCCATTAATTTACTTGAACTTGATAATGATCCTTCAAGATAGGCAGGGAGATGTTATCATTCCCACTTTAGGAGAGTATAATATAGAATTACTGAAGCCAAGGACCAAAACTTCTTTTTTTTTCTTTTTCTTTTTTGAATCCCCCAGTACTTGCCAAATAAAATCGTAAGTCGAATGTTATAGCAGAACCTCTGAAATGCTCTCCCGGAGATGTGCACTTTTTTTTTTAGAAGGCAGCCCAGAACAGAGGCCTAGTGCTTTGCTGTGACATCAATGTCCTTGAGTTCAAATCCCAGCTATGCTACTTAATGCTTATGTGACCTTCAGGATTTATCTCTTGGAACCTTAGCTTATAGCAGTGTTAATAATACCTATCTCCCAGACCTGTCCTAGTAATTAAATTTCAAGAAGATAAAATGAGAGGAGAAATGTGAGGCACCTAAGTACAATATCTGACACCTATTAATGCTCAAAAATTGTAGTTCTCACTGTCTCGTGAGTATACTTAGAAATGCTAGGATAAGCATACTTGTTTGACCGTTGCTGAATTATTTTTAAGCATGACTTAATCATCTGCTTCAGAATTAACATGAAAAAACTGAGCGGCTGGCGTATGCTGGGTGAGGAACAGAATCTGGACAAATCACGTGGCAGCCAGGCAGGAACCCTGGGTGCTCGTAGAAACCTGTAGAAATATCCTCCTTTAATTTAATGCAATGTACTAGTATTAATCAGTGACAGGAAGCCCGGTGTGAGGCTGCTTGCTGCCTCTGATATGGGGTCCATCCACTTTATTATTTTCTAGAACATCATATAGGCCTTTTCCCAAGTGGGGGAGGGGGCCTGCTCATTTAATTTCCAAGTAAGGGATAATTAGTACCAACTGTGATTCATACCTACAGGAATCCAACATCATTTTCATGGCATATTACTTAGGATATTTGCAAATTCACTGGCCTTTCAGGATAATTAGATTGTGTTGCGGTTAGCTTCGTTTTTATATCCTTGGTGAAAGTACTTTTGAAATATAGTACTAGCGTAGCCACGTATAGTGACGAGCTGTGTGACAATATTAGTGGATGTGAGGAGGTTAAGGGTAAGGGACCCACAGCTGTGCATGGGACAAATTGTGTGGTTGGAGAAGGATGAGGAGAAAAGGGATTAACATTGGACAAACACCTACTATGCTCCAGGTTTTAGGCAGGGCACTTTGTTCTGTTAGCCTGTGTAATCCTCCCAAGCCCCCTAGGAAGCCCCTTGTCACAGTCCCCCATAACCTCTGGATTCTAAGTGTTTGGTCCGTCCTCAATTCTCATTGCTTCCTCAGCCTGTCAGAAGGTTTCATCAACTCCTCCCCCAGCCACTGCCTCTCCGTGGTTTCAGGACACCATGCCTGACTCTTCCCCCACCTCTCAGTCTTTCTTGCTTCTCCTAAGCCTCTGACCTCTAAATGTTGGTGGATGCCAGAGCCTGGTCCTTGGGACTTTCCCTTCTCCAAGAGCACACATTTGTTTAGAGAGATCCGCCCAGTCTTATATCTCTCAATAGCCCTGAGAGGCCAACAATTTCCTAGTTCCTGTTTGCAGATGGAACCCATCCCCTGAACTCCTGCGCTCTTCCCAATCGGTGTCCACCGTGCGTTAACCGTATCCACTCCTCTCCCAACCTGGCTCCTCCCGCTGCCCTCCGCATTCTGTAAATGAGCTTTTTATCCTTCTGATCTCTTCAGTCCAAAGCCTTCAGATCATCCCTGGCTCCTCTTCCTCTCACACTGAACCCAACCTGTGATGGAACCCTGCAGCTGCGCCTTCAATATCCTTCAGAACCCGATCACCTCTCTCAACATGCCACCCCTCAACCCCACCTACGTCTTTCGGGCCACTGCTGTACCTTGCCTGATGTAGCTATGCGGCCTCAATGGTCACTGCCCCTACAGTCTTTCCGGACAGCAGCCAGGGGAGTATTTTAAAGTCCTGCTGCTCAAGACTGTTCTATGCTTTCCAACTCACTCAGAATAAGACCCCAAATCCTTACAAGTCCCTACAGTCCCATGGCAATCTGATTCAGTGTATTTCTCCCCGGGGTTAATCTCTTGCTCACTCCTCCTAGTGTGACCTCCAGCCACAAAGGCAGCCCTACTATTTCTCAGACAGCCAAGGGCTATCATGCCACAGGGCCTTTGCACTAGCTGTTCTCTATTAACTGGAACATTGTGCTCTAGAAGTCTATCTGGCTTATTGCCTGGTGTGCTTCAGGTCTCTGCTCAAATGTCACCTAACTGGAGAAGTCAGGTGCCCTGACCACCCTATATAAAATAGAAGTTTGATTTCAACAGAAGCCTCTTCCCTCTTTGTTTTACATTGTTTCCTGTTCCCCTTCCTTCCCCTATCAGTGCATTATACACATACACTTATGTATGGCTTTATCTGTGTCTTACCACCCAGGCTAGCATGTAAGCTCCATGGAGGAGGCACTGTTCATTTGTTTGTCTTTCACTGCTGATCTACAGCCCCCAGCATAGCACTTGGCATACGTTAGGTGCTCAGCACATACACAGATGATCCCTGACTTAAAATGGTTCCGCTTAAGAGTGTTTTCAGGCATTTTTTATTTCTGCTATCAGCAATGGAAAGGCATCTCTCTGTTAATACGAGCTGCATCTTCCCTATTCTACAAGCAAGAAAACCAAAGCCCGGAAGGCTGGTAACTTGCCCGGAGTCACATGGAACTCTGATGACTTTCTAGATAGTGAAAGGACCACTCCCAGGCCAGCCTGGCTCCTGCCCTGTGCTCTGTCCTCTGCCCCTGCAGTGCTAGGGACTTGCCATCTTATCCCCTTGGGCTTATTGGTGTACAGCAAAATCAGACACCTCCCAGTGTTAGCCTCCACCTCCGCCTCTACAAGACGAGAAGGCTGCACCAAGCACCAACAGGGACAGATCGCTGCAGCTTGACACCTTCTTACAGAATCCCAGGTGGCACTGTGGGTTGGTGGCCCCTGTTCCAAAGGAGGGGTCGGAAACCACAGGGTGAGATCGTCCTTTCCAAAGGCTTGGTCCCAGATCAGGGCCCTGGGGTCTGGACCTGGAGAAATAGAACCTTCATATGAGCCCCATGGCACCCCTGAGGAGGTGGCCCCGGCCCCTCCTGCAGTTCTGCTTAGCAGCACCGGTGACCCCAATCACAGGAAGGAGATTTTGAAAAGAAATTTAGGATACTTGCATTCTGAATTGGCCCCCAGTGTTTTTAATCCTAAGAATTGTATTATATCTATTATTTGTTTGTGGTACTAGGGATAGAACACAGGGTCTTGGGCACAGTAGGCAAGTAACATCCCCAGCCTAACCCTAAGAATTTTATTGACGGAAGGGAAAAAATATGGTTTTTGTTTTAAAGGCTATATATTTTGTGAAGTTGACAGAATCAATGGGGGACGTATCTTCCCACAAAAACACACCCTTGAAGCAGCTCAGAGTGAAGCTCTGTCCCACGTGATACTTCTTGCCTCAGCTGCTCGACCGAGAGCACCCTTAGCTCACGATCAAAGTCCCCTCGACCCCCGTGTCCCCAGAACATGGCTCGTTCTCTCTCTCTGCCTCCCTCCTTTCCCTGCCCCTCTGCCCAAGCAGAAGGCAGAGGAGCAAACATTTTCAACATTTACTTCCTGGTACAGTTTTAAACTTTGTACCCTTGCCGACTTGTGTCATCTTCCCGGCAATCCTGCCAGACAGGAGATGTCATTGTTGCCATTTCATGGAGGAGAAGACCGGGGCACTGGGAAGCCAAGCTCTTTACTCCAGGTCATAGAGCTGGTGGAGATGCTGAGAGCTCTGGCTCGGGTGACCTGGGTGCTCGTAGCTAATGGGCTGTTGGACCTCTGAGTGCATCCTCAGGGGACGCTGGTGGGCAAGTGAGAGAATAAACACGTAAGAAACAATTCCGGGACACCTTGGATCCAGGTCCCTGTAGGTGGCAGATCACTGGGGAACTGTGTAAGCAAGAAAGGAAGTCGGGATCCGTGGGGTGGACGGAAAGGCTGGCAGGTGGTATTCTCTGCCCCACTCCTTGAGGGAGCTCTAGGGGGCAAATGGAGGCAGAGGGGCCAAGCTTTTGTGTCCATGTCGGGGGCAGGGCTGGTCCCTGGGTGAGGGCACAACTTGGGTATGGCAAGGCCCTGCTGCAGGGCAAGGGGTACAGCTGGGCACTTTTCATGGCTGATATTCCTAGCTTTGGCAAAACCACACCTGCTGCACCTTGACCGTGGACTTCCGTCCTCCATAACAGTGAGAAAATGAATTCCTGTTTTCGAAGTCCCCTAGTCTGTGGTACTTGGCTGTGGCAGCCCTTGCAAACTGATCCGTGCTTCCCTTGCTATCCACAAGAGGTGAGTTCCAGGAACACCCCCTCCAGATACTGAAATCTGCGGGTGCTCATGTCCCTTACATAAGCGATACGGTATTTGCACATAACCTATGCAATCCTCCCGTGTATTTTACACCATCTCTAGATCATACCTAATACAATGTAAATGCTATGCAAATAGTTGTACTGTGTTGTTTAGGGAATTCAAATTTTGCTTTTTGAAATCTGAGTTTTTTAAAACATATTTTCAGTGTGCAGTTGGTTGAACCTGCAGATGCAGAGCCCGCCAATACAGAACCTTGCATACTGTAGCCACAGGGACAAGCGGGGAGACCCCCTTACCTCACCGTGCCTATTTCCATAATACGGTAGTTGGGTTTTACTGAGGTACACACGGCCTCTGAATCTCAGTGGCCTACAACATCACTCATTTTTCTCTTTTATGAGTCTGCACAGCGAAGAGGTGTGGTTTTGGCTTGGCTGGGTTTTGCTCCGGGCTGTAGGGCTCGCTCTGTATTGCTGTCTCGCTCTTCTCCTGCGAGATTCCAGAGCTTGCCAGAGTTTGCCAGGCCAAACGCAGCAAATACATCCAAGGCCTTGGTTTGCCACAAGTCCACTCACATCCTGGTGGCCAAAGTGAGTCCCAAGGCCAAGGTTAATATCAACAGGACTGGGAATGGTGCTTGGCAGACTCCAGAGAGAGGAGCTGCGAAATCACAGGCAAAGGATCACAGCCAGGCAACACTCTTAGCAGGAGGGAGTGGGCACCAGGAGCAATAATCCAATCAGCCACAAAGAGGCCAAGGAAAGAGGAGAAGGTGCTAAATGATTGCTGAGACAGCAGAATATCCCAGCCCACCACAGCGATGGCAGCTATGGTGTCTTGTCACCGTGCCCTGAGGGAAGGAGCTCCTGCTGATCAATTACCGCACAGTCAGCCCAACCCCAACACCTTTGCAGAGCTGCATGCGCCATCTTGGGGCAGTGGCTCTCGGTGCAGAGAAACCAGATCCTTCCTGGGAGATCAAAATCAATTTTCAAAGACACAGCTGTTCTGGAGTGCAGGCATCAGAAGGGAGAGGAGGAGGTGCTGCAGGAAGTGGCTCATTTCTTTCTATTTAAGTTGTTGAAATAACCAAAGAAGAGGTTTTTTTTTTAGGTCTGATTATTAATTTTGGAAGAGTCAGTTGCCAAGTTTGTGATCATTTTCGAGGAAAAGAAATCTAAGATCAAAGACAGGCTTCACGGTGGAGGTTTTCACCTCCTAGCGAGTTTGGAAGTTTTCACAACAGAGGGATCGGACGTAGAGCTCGTTTGTTTTCTTGATGTCCCCTTTGGATGGATAAATCAAATGCCACAGTTTAATGCAGTCAACAAATGTTTGCTGAACGTCCCTCATGGTCATGTGCTCACTTGTGAGAACTCAAACAAATCATCCTCATAGTCGGTATTGCCACTCTGTGTGGGTCATGGGGGGCGAGTCACATCCTCCCCCTGGGCCTCAGTTCCATCGTTTGTAAAGCAAGTGTGTCTGGTGAAGCGTGGACTCCCAGGTCTTTTCTCAATCTAGCATTCTGAAGTCTGATGTTCCTTTCTTTCCTGACAATCACCTAAATTAGAGGTGTGTGCATAGAGGGAGATGGAGCTGCTCGAGGTCTGCGAACCATAGACCTGAACAGGGATGTTCCAGGCTCCTCTCAGTGGTAAGGCTAAGAATGCTGGAGCAAGCAAGGCATCATAGTGCAGCCTGTAATCCCAGCACCTTGAGAGGCTGAGGCAGGATGATTGCAAGATTGAGCTCAGCCTGAGTGACTTAGCAAGACCCTGTCTCAAAATGAAACAGACAAACAAACAAACAAACAAGCAAACAAGTAGGACAAGAGTGTAGCTTGGTGCAAAGACCCTGGGTTCAAACTACAGTCCTTCCCCCACCCCCAAAAATCCCTGGAACAAAAGACTGATCCGTGTTATTTGTAATCACTGTTCCCTATCTGTCTACTTCCCCAGAAATAAAGATTTCTTGTTCTAATACCACCCTCAGGGCAGATGTGTCTGTGAATCCCATTTTCATCACACTGTTCCACTCAACAGTACCCAGGGAGAGCTTGGGTGTAAGGAGGCAAATCCAAAATATAGTTAAGGTACCACTGGCTTTCTGTTGACCTGAGTCTGGGTCCTGCCATTTGTTTGTTGTAGAGCCATGGGTGGGTAACAACCTTCCTGAGCCTCCGTTTTCCAATCTGAGAAATGGTATGCTAATAGTGGTCTCTTCCTTATAGGTGGCCATTAAAAATTTAGCATGGCATTGGAGAAAAGAACCCACTAGAATCATTGCCAGGTTTCATTCTTGTAGTTCCCCTTGCAAACACACTTTCAGGCCAGAAAGTTGTTTAGCTTCTCCTTCGTTGAGAAAACTCTGAAAGGGAAGGATTTATACTGCCGTTGAAATTTAATGAAAAATGTAAAGAAAGCCCCCTTCGGGGCTCTTCATGTAAAAGTTGTCCATAGATTTGTGAAAGTGCCTGTTACTTTGAATTCAAGTAAGATCTTAAAATTAGAACTAATTCACCTGGCACCCTCTGAGCTAGGAAGGGAGAAGTCCAGCTGGTGAGAGATGCATTTGATTGTTTCCAAGGAGAACTAAGATGCAGGAGTGCCAGAGTTTTGCCATCTGGGCCTCTGCCCCAAAGCAGGGCCACATTCACCCTGAGGAAGGAAGCTGATTTTTTCTAATTCCTACAAAGATACCTGTGGGTTAGCCGCAGCCCTGGATGGTGCGTGTTCTGGGAGATATTTACATCCACACTTTGGTTTGATGCCTCCTGAGGAATGACAGGAGATAGGATGAGAGGTTGGATCTGTCTTTCTTTTCTTCCCAAAAGCCACCGAGGGGACTTGGCTCCCCAGCAGTGGCTCTGCAGAGCTCCCACAGGGCTCCTGGCTGGCTGGTGGACAAGGGAAAACTGCAGCTCTTTTCCCAAACAGTTCCATCTGCTGCATGCAGGACACTGTTTCAGAGCTGGACAGAATCATTCTTGCCCTCATCATCACAGCGATTTCAGGGGCTGGGCATGGAGCCAGTGCCAGCCCAAGGCTCGACCCGTGGATGTGTTTACAGAACACAGAGAACGCACGATGGCGACAAAGAGGGAGCCTGTGCCCCTGGTACTTGTCCTACTGCCCCACCTGTACTTTTAAAAACCAAATATCCTATGTGTTTGTCTCTCTAAAGTAGAGATATGGGAGCTAGCTGTCCCTGGGCAAAGGGGTCAGCACCCAATCTGGTTCCCAGGATGGTGGAGGAGGCTGGTGCTGGACAAACACAGCACAACTGGCATTGCTACCAGCACCTGCAGCTCCTGAACCACACACACCTACCAGTGTGGCCTCCTGGTCCTGAGTACTGGGTTATAAATGGTCATACATCTCCCCAGCATGGAATAAGGCAGGTAAACAAATAAAGGGGCAATCAGTTAGGATAAACATGGTAACTTCACTCTTTCCTAGCTAAAGACACCCCATTGAGTGGATCGCTGCGTAAGGTACGGGAAGCTTTCTTCTCATGACGTGTGCACCTGGGCAGCTACTCCAGACTCTAAGGCCAGGCAGCTGCAGGCATGGTCCTTTGTGGTGTGCTGGATTGAACAGTCTGTATTTGCAAAATAAATATTTTTCCCGGGATATTTTCAAGGCTGGAAGTGTTTAGTATTGACTCAAGATCTATGTAAGTTTCCTATTATTGCTACTTCAAATTCCTGAGAAAGGGTGGTACACGTCGCCAGATCCCAGAGCCCTTGGTCATGAGTCATCCAGGGATGCGAGGGCCTTGACGCCTCTGGTTGGGTGGTGCCTAATACAATATCTCCTCTGTGGCCTTGAGTGAAATTCACATTGTTCTTTGTGGACTGTTTGGGAAAAGGAGGCATTTTTCCTGGGGAGGCTAGAGAGTTATTCAGTGTGCAAGACATGCTAGGAACAGAAAGCAGTGAACTTGGCAGCAGAAACCCTCAAGAGTATGGGCAAGTGGTAGAGAACATGAGTAGGAATGAGCAGAAGATTCCCCTACTAAAGATATCCTCTAGCTAAATAAATGAGCTACAAAGAGCAAAATATGGCCATAGAAGTGTCCTGAAATCCCCACGCTTGTGAAATTCTGCTCCTTAGCAAATTGAATGCACATATGTTTAAAAATATCCTCACCTCACCCCACCCCAAGGATAGAAAACAACTTTTATTAGGATGGAGATCACAGGAATACTATCAGGGAGAAAAAATAAATTACCCATTTAGGGTAGGCCCGCTAAGTATTTCGAGCCACTAGGGTACCATTTTATGAGCCAAAAGAACTAATTTACCAAATGGGTCCCCAGGGCCTGGAATAGCTAATGCACAGGCCACCAAAGAGCAACTCTGGCCCTCGCCCCACCCCCGCCTCTGCAGCAGACCAGTGCCTTTGCAAGGAATGAGGACACGGGGTTAGAAGGGACACAGAAGGTCTCCTATACGTCAGCGTGGGCAGGCACGAGATTGCATTCATGTATTAAAGGAGGAATAAAGAAAGAAACAGTGAGATCCTAGAATTGGGCACATCTGGATTTGCATCTGGCCTACTACTTTTTAACTGGGTGAGTGTGAGCAAACCTCGTATGCCTCAGATTTCTCCTCCTTGACTCCAGTGTTGGGAGGATTCAGCCTGAATTGGAAGGACTCAGTGGACAAGCACAGTAGTGGGCTATAGGGGATGCCCAAAGAGTGGCAGCGGCCATTACAGCTGTCAGTGTCGCTGTCATCATCCCAAGAACTATTGTCTCTACCAACGATATCTGCATTGCTGATAACATCTATTGTGTTCTTTCCAGGCTTCAGGCACTCCACCAGTGCTTCATGGGCGTTGTCTTATTTAATTCCTCACCAAGGCTATGAAGTCGGTAGTAATATCCCACTTTACTAATGGGAGACTTGAGGCTCAGAGAAGTTAAGTAACTTGTTGGGTGTCACAGAGCTAGGAAGTAACAGGGTGAGACTTGAACCCATGTGTAATGAACTCCAGTGCCTGTGTGTGGAAGTGACATCTTCCTAAGAGGTGGAACGACATGACTGATGGTTACCTTGCTGTCATCCTTCCCATAGGCTGCTCAGAGCAGCCTTCACTAAGGTGGGAAGTTAGGGCTGCTTTAGAGAGAGTGACACTGGTTGGAAATCTTGGCCCTTCCCTGATGGATTGATGGGGAGAACCTCTTGGAGACTGCTCTGCAGAGCTAGAAAACAATGGTGCCTGTCCCATGGAGACGGCCACACTAAAAGTGGGCAGAAAGATGCCTGAGAGCAGGGCAGGCCCTGCTCTTCAAGGGTGCAGCGTTGCTTCTCCTCAGGTGGAAATACTTGCCCAGGGTTTCTAATTTGCTTGGCTGCTGCTGCTTGTCCACGGTCACTCACAGGTGGTGGGACAGAGCCAAGAGCCCAGGCCCAGTCCTTATTGCAGGCCCTTCCCATACCAAATAGTAAACACATCAGAAAACTAAGAAACACTCGGAGGGAAAAATACACTTCTATCAAGGAAGAGATAGATAGACATGCCTGTGTGTCCAAGTCCATGGTTAGTATGGCTGTTTAATACCTATCTCTTTCATGCCTAGGAGCTTTGGAATTAGAAGTGGTTATCGGAGGACTGTTTGCAAATGAAAAACATGCAGAAGGGACTGAGTTGGTTAAACACATATCCAGCAGGGTAGGGATGCACCTGGCCAGCTTCCCCAGCTTTGGATGGGAGCTTGCTTGAAGCCGTGTCACTCTTCATGCTAGTAACGCTGCTCTGTGCCCACGTGTGTGTGTGTGTGTGTGTGTGTGTGTGCGTGCGTGTTATAGACACCTGCCCACCTGCATTCCCATCTTATAGCTGCAAGTGTGTTCTCCCAAAAGCAAAGCTTTGTAAATAAGGAGGCAAAGAGGGGTTGAAGAGAGGGGAGGGGTGGGAAAAAAGAGGAACTAAGATGTACCATGCACAGGCACAAATTCCCTACAATGAATGTGATTATTATGCATAACTAAATTGTACCAATAAACTCAATTATAAAAAAGTGTGTTCCCCGAAGTCCCACAATCCTCTCCCCCATTGTTTCTTCCCTGTCCCTTTTTTTGTCATCCCTTTGTTTCATCCCTGTGCTTTTCAGAGTGAGCAATGGGAGGGATGACACGTAGCTGTTGGAGTTCCACTGCCTGTGCACCTTTTCCCTGCCTCTGTCCTCTGCCAGTTTCCTCGCCCACAGCCCCATTGCTGGCTGCTCCTGCCATCGAAATGCATTGCCCTTTTCCCCAGAGCACATGTTAAAACCCACTCAGCCAAAGTAAACTGTGTAAATGTACAAGAGATACATCTCCTAGATTGGCCAGGATTCACGTGTGACAATTTGAGTAAACACAGCCTCCATCTGCAGCAAGGGAGGGTGATTCCCCACGGAGTCTTGTGCGGAGGGGCAGGGGGAGACACAGGAGCAGACAGCTTCCCAGAGGGAGGCATTGCTTTTTCCTGGCTCACAGGGATCCTGGCACTGACCTGCTTGGCGCTTGTGCTCAGCGACCTGTGAGCACCTACCCTGGGTGCCCAGAGCACTGCATGTCAAATGTCACTGCATCAGGATCTCTTGAACAGCAGTTGCAGATGTGGATACCCAGGGATTCTGGTTGTTCAGGAGTGGGGTCCGGGCTTCTGCACTTTAAGCATCTCCTAGGGATTCCATATCCGGATGTCTTCATCCTCACTCTGAGAAACATTAGAACCAGCCTGAAGCCCAAAGACATGCCTGGCAGGGACACAGTTTGCAGGAAGTGGCCTTTAAAGTTGTAAGGCAGGAGGCAGGACCACATCCACATGCATGGATGTTTGCCCAGATCCCGGAGGCGGCCACAAGCTGACTCCAAGAAGCATTAGAGTTTCTCAGTCACTGTCTCCTAGACCAAGGAATCCACCACAAGCTGGCTTCTCTTTCAGGCCTCCCCTTCCCACATGTCTCTCAGTGGATTCCTGGAAGCCTCTGGGACCAGCGTTCTCACCCAACCTGGGGCTGGGAGAGCGTGTGAAGGCTGCCTCCAGTTCCAGAACCAGGCTAAAACGATGTCCCAGATTGAGTCAGAGAGAAAACTGGGCCACATGTGGGTGTATCTGAGTCCTGGTCCCCAGCTCATCCTCTCACCAAAGACATGTTGCACAGTGTGGGGAAGAGGTGGAAAGTCATGCAGGCAGGCTGTAATCCTCAGAGAAGCCCACACTTACGATCTCCATGGCTTCATCTGCCAGATGCAGATTCCCGTGCCCCCTCCACCCGATAGAGTTGCTGCCAGAATAGGAGAAGAGAACTGTGAAAGTACTTTGCAAAATTAAGATGTGACAAGAAAATTCCTGGAGAAGCTAAATACAAGAAGGATTTTAATGAGAGAAGTAAGACTGTTGGTGGATATGGAGTTGTGGGGAATAAAGGAGATGACTTTGCTCCGCAAACCCCAAACTCTTTAGAGAAGCATCAACAGAGCACCAGGAAGGGGAAGAGAAACAAAAACAGGTCACAGACCCTGCCGTCCCCAGCCCCTGGTCCATGTGGGGTTGGGACTGATTCTGGTTCAGCCAGGGCATTCTGCCGCATGCAATAGAAATAATCAAATTAGCTCAAGAAAAGGGCATTTATTCTTGGAGATTCCATGAAATCCTACACATAGCAGAATAAGCAGGATTGCCCTGAGGGGCTCAGTAACAGGAGTTTAAAGACCTCTCCAGTGAGCCAAGCCCCTGTAACTCAGCTCTTAAATCCTTCCGTGTATAAAATATTTCAAATCAGCAAATAAATAAATAAACAAAACTGTGATCAGTGGCGATGTATGCTAGGAGATAAGTCGATGTTAAATGTTAAAATGATGGGAAAAAAGGAATCAAAAGCAGAGCGCCAGGGGAAGATATTCTGGGGAGAGGCAAGAGAGAGGCAAAGAAAAAGTCCCGGAGCTGGGAAAGAATTAAGTGGCAATAGGGTGGTGAGCTATGGGGTGTAGTACAAGAATGAGCCAGGGGCCAGACTGTGCAAGGCTGCGGCCTCATACTACTACACTTATAATTTAAAGAGTCACGTGATACTCATCAGTAGAAAGATGGGGCTAAACACTATGGCTTTAATCACTCCTAGCTTGATTACTAACATGACTGCGTGGTCTATTTCTGAAATTACACCTCGTTTGCTGTCTGTAAACAGGGGAGGCACAACAGTAGATGACACACACTGTCTTCCAGGACCAAATGGCGTAATCCAGTTGTACTGTCAGGCAAGCGTACAGACTGGGTTCCTGAGACAGTGCTGACTTACGGCACTTTCCTGGCTTCATTATTCATAGCATCTTCTTTCACTCTCAAAAGTGTCCCACTTTGGATGGTAAATTACAAGGACCTTCTGCTTCCGGGAGATGGGAGGTATGTGTGGCTATGTTTTCTGATGAATTGGGCTCTTTGTCTTGCTTCCTGTTAGGAATTTATTTTCTCTGCACCGGAAGGGAGGTTGGTCTTGCACTTTCCAAAATGCCCAGGCAAGCTTCGATGAGCATCAAGTGTACACAGCACAGTGGGCAGCTGCTAAAAAGGACCAGACACACAGCAAATCCTGGCAGAGGCTGGTGACTGTGTATGAGGTGATGCCTGAGCCTTGGATGAGTTTGGCTGGTCAGGAGCGATGACAACAGGTGACAGTGAGTTAGTAGGGGTGGGTGCCTGTGAAGTGGATACATTTTCTTTCTTGATTCTTGTCTTAGTTTGCTTTATGTTGCTATAACAGAATATCACAGATGAGGTAATTTATTTTTATTTATTTATTTTTATTATTATTTTTTTTTATTTATGTGGGTACCGGGAACCGAACTCAGGACCTTGTGCTTGCCAGGCAGGCACTTATGCCACTGAGCTGTATCACCGGCCCAGGAATTTATGTTTAAAAATGGAAATATTATTTCTCATAGTTCTGAAGGCTAGGAAGTCCAGTAACAAAGTGGCAGCCTCCGGTCAGGGTCTTCTTCCTTTGTGACACGCCAGAGGGCATCACCTGGCAAGACAGAGCAGATGCCCTAGCTCATGTCTCTCATCCTCTTCTCATAAAGCCACTAATACCATCATGAGGACTCCACTCATACAACCTCCCCTAGTCCTCATTACTTCTCAAAGGCCTCACCTCCAGATATGATCAACATATATGACTTTGAAGTTGTTTCCAGCACATGAACCTTGGGGGACACATTCATACCACACTAGTTCTCAACATCAGCTTACTGGGGTGGTGGTGGGGCTACCTTAGGAATATGCAGAGGGGGAAACCCTGAAATAGAGCCCACAGTTCTGTCAAATTCTCATAGCTAGGCACAGAGAGAGAAAGGTGGGCAGTGGGGCAAGTAGCAGACACCTATGGAATCCTCTCCTCCAAAATTTTATCTGTATGTCACAAGAAATGGCTGGCAAGTGCATATCAGCCCCTCAGACAGGCGACCAGGAGAGGACACAAATCCTGCAACTATTTTGTTACTTGAGGTCACATAGGGAGGAACTGTGTTTGAGGGCAGGGGTAAGAAAGGCATACCAGTAACCTTTTTGGTTTAAATCAAGTCAATCCACAGAGCGTAATTGATCTCAGACTTCCTGAGGTCTGGCCCTTTTGTGTGGGAGTGAATATAAGGAGACACAGCTGGGAAAAGTCCCTTTTTTTCATATTCAGGGAAACAAATCTCAAAAATAAAATTCTCTACAATCCTAGGAGGCACCGCGGCAGTTTCTACAGCAAGTTTCATGAAACCTCAAAGAGAGAGAGAGATAAGAAGGGGCCCAAGAAATAAGTCTTTCTTTGCTTGCTTTTCCTCCTTGTTAGATTTTTTCCATTTGTTTATTTTGATTTGATTTGAAGATTCGAGTGTGTGGGAAGAATCTCCTTGAAGAGGAGCCTGAGTAACACTTGATCAGTGTGTTTATGGCACACACACGCTCACACTCAGTCGTGTATAGCGTGCCTGCTATGAGCTGGGGGACAAGCAAGCAAAGAGGAATGACATAAAAGAAGTTCACAGTGAGGCAGGAGAGAGGTGTGAACAGAGGCGTCCCTTCTGATGAGTGTTGTAACAGAGGTGAGAGCACGCATACACACACACACACAGGCACGAGTGTGCACTCTATTTGAGCTACTCTTGTTTCCCAGGACACTCCCACCCCCTTTTTTAATTTCCATATAGGTTGATTTTTTTACTGAGTTGAAATTCACATAACACAAAATTACCTATCTAAGTGTGAACAATTGGCTGGCATTTAGTACCTGTACGCTCACAGTATTGCATAAACACAGCCTGTCTAGGTCCAAAACATTTCTATCCCCCCCAATAAATTACTAAGAGTTAATGATCTATTACTACTAACCTGGTAAGCAGTTACTTCCCATCCTTCCCTCCCCCAGCTCCTGGCAAACACGTCTGCTTTCTGTCTCCAGGGATTTACCTAGTCTGGGTATTTCATATAAGTGGAGCCATACACTATGTGACCTTCGTTGTCTGGTTTCTTTCACCCAGCGTGCTTTTCAGTTTCATCCCTATTGTAGTGTGTGTCCCTACTTCAGTTCTTTCCATGGCTGAATAATATTCTCCTCTTTGAGTATTGCATATAACGCTTTTGTTGACTCATTCATCTCTTGATGGACTCGGGTTCTTTTGCCATCTGGCTATTCTGAATAGTGCTGCTATTAACACTGGAATAGTACCTGCCTAGCTAGCACCCTCTTGCAAGCCCACTTGCCTGTCTGGGGGTGCTGATATGCACTTACCAACCATTTCTTGGGAGATGCATGCAAACTGTTGGAGGAGAGGGTTACAGAGCTCTCCAGTGCTCTCCCACTTTCTCTCTCTCTCTTTCTGGGGTCTAGAGCTATGAGAATTTGCCAGAACTGTGGATTCCTGAAATTCATGAAATTTATGTTTGGATATGTTTTCAACTCTTTGTGGCTTCTACCTAGGAACGCATTTGCTGGGTCATATGGCAATCCCAAGTTTAAGTTTTTGAGGAACTGTCAAACTGTTTCCTAGTACCACCCCCTTTGGAAGACCCACAAAGCACTGAGGTTAGATGCTCCTCCAAAAGTCGCCAAAAGGCTGTGAAGAACTGAACCCCAGTTTACAGATACATCAAGCAGGTGTGAGTGCCTCAGTTGGTCTGAACTTGTGTTAATGCGGCGAAGGTCATGGGTTCAATTCCCGCACTGGCCAGTGAGCTGAGCAGAGTAGACAGCGCGAAAGACTGTGCCCGCTGCCCCATCCTCCACCATCCAACACAGTCCGGCCCTCTTGCAAAAGCTTGTTAGTGGTCACAGGGGCACAAGCAGGAGTGTGTTTTTATAGTGTCACATAAGGGAGAAAAACAATCTAGGGTTCGACATCTACTGAAGGCCCAGTGAGACTAGCTGGAATCAGATACTTAACTTCTAGACCTGGCTCCACCTGATTTGTGGGGTTTCTTCGGTAAATTGTTTAACCCTGCCCCTGAACCTCAGTTTCCTTATCTCCAAAGCTGGAATAACAATCCTTTTGCTGGCTTGGTTCTCACGGGCTTTCAACGTATGCTGTTCTGCCTGGAGGGTGAGCACCCGCATCCTATGCACGAGCACCCCGTTGGCTTCTGCAAAATGCCCTTAACCACTCTCCCCAGGTTGACTGAGCTGGAATGGTGGCGCGCTGTTGTCCAGGAGGTTACACTGGCTGTTTTAAATTGTCCTATTTGCATGGAATGAAGCTTGCTATGGTAACAAGGTCTGGTGGCTGGAATCCAGGGCCCCAGTGAAAAAAATGCAAAGTCTATGCTCTGGAAGAGAAAGAGAAGCTAGGAGGGACTTAGCAACGCTAAGGTTACCTCGGTTCTCTCCAGAAGAGGGAGCGGGTAAACTGAGGCAGTGGCCTCATTACTACTTCTATCCCCACAGGAAGAAAAGGGAAGCCACACTGATGCCTTCCAGTCTTTTCTCTTGATCTCGTCTCTCCTCAGGCAAGAGTTAGCCCAGCTAAGAAGCTTAGGACCTGCCTGAGGTTGCGCCCTGCACCTGGGCCCCACAGGCCAGGGCTGGGGTCCGCAGGAAGGCCGTGCTCCCTGGGCCCAGGACAGGGAAGGACAGTGCTGCTTCCGGGGGTGGAGAGCTCAGGTCCAGCGGCTGGCGGGGGTGGAGGTGAGAGGCGCGCGGGCCACCAGTTTAACTCCCTGCTGGGCATTTCCTGCCTGCAGTTTAAGGACCGCAAAGCGAGAACTCCACTCCTGAGCTGGCGCGAGCCGCCCCCTCCCTCGGAGCCCCATCCCCGCTCCCCTCCGGGGCCCCCTTTCCGAAAGCACCCCTCTTTGCATAGCACCCACCGCCCCCCTAGCCCAGCACAGCTCACGGCAGAAGTCCGCCGGGGCGGGGATGCCCCACCGCGGCAGGGAGGGGACAGAGCTCTGGCCACGGCGCGCGCGCCCCCCACCCCCAGCCAGGGACGCAGTCTCGACCCACGCGCGGGCGCCGTCCGCCGCCCCCGCCCCCCGGGGGTGTGTGTCCGCGAGGTGTGGCGCGCAGGAGATCGAGGGTGACCCCGGGCCCCGGCCCAGGCCCCCTCCCGAGCGGGAGGAGAATGGTAGGCTCCGCTTAAAGAGTGCCGGCGCGCGGTGTCCTCTGCGCGCAGCTCGCGGAGCCCGCCCGCCAGCCGGGGTCTCGGCTATAGCTGCTCCTCCTCCTCCTCCTCCTTCTCCTCCTCCTCCTTTCTCCTCCTCCTCCCCCAGCCGCCTCGCCACCGCCGCGGCTCAGGGCTGGAGGCGCCGCTGTCACTGCTGTGCCGGAGGAGCCCGGCGCTGCCGGTGCCTGGGGGTCGGGGCGCGGGCGAGCCGGGCCGCGAGGGACCCAACAGGTAGAGCCGGGGGTGCCCGGCCACGCACCCCCCCGTGCATCATGCAGCTCTTTGTCACCTCTCTCGCCCCCAGGCCAAAATCCTGAGCATGATGGAAGACAATAAGCAGCTCGCGCTCCGCATCGATGGGGCGGTCCAGTCGGCCAGCCAGGAGGTGACCAACCTGCGAGCCGAACTCACGGCCACCAACCGGAGACTGGCGGAACTGAGCGGCGGTGGCCCCGGCCCGGGCCCGGTAGCCGCGGCCAGCGCCTCGGCGGCGGCGGCGGAGAACATGGAGAACCACCAGCAGCCAGGCGCGCAAGGTAGGGATCGCCTGGCGCCCGGGGCGGAGGCGCGGCCAGCGAGCACGCCGGCCGGCGGTGGCCGGGACCTGGGGACTCGGCGCCTCCACGCCCGGGCGAGATCGCTTTGCATTGTGGCTTGTAACCCTCTCCGGCGGCGGTGGCCACTGCGGCTCCCAGGCTGCTGTCATGAGCGAAAACCCGGGCGCAGTGTACACAGGGTCACACGGTCACACCGGCCCCGGCCAGCGAAAGCCAGCGCGGCCAGCGGGACCCTTCCGGCGGGGCAGCAGAAAGTGCCCTTTGGATGGCACACAGCCCCCAGCTCCGTGGCAAACTTTTCATGCCCCCAGCCCCGGGAGGGATGAATGCCACAGCTCCCAAGGCTCTTCCTTTGGAATGATTCCCAGCTCTGGGCTGTGCTGCCGTGCTCGAGGTGGGCGACTGGATCGGTGTGCACTTTTCTCCACCGATGCCAAATCCCTCGTCTCCGTGCATCTGGACTTTATTTTATCTCTGTTTGCGATCGCGCAGGCAGCGGGATACATGGGCAAGCAGTAAAGGCTGGCTCTGTAGGGAGTTTACATTTCCAGCAACTGTAGCCCTGGGAGCTCTTCCCGGGGAAAATGTAGACCTCAAAGGTTGAGTGATGGACTCCCGGAGAAACGACCACGGCGTGTATGGTAGATTGCGGGGAGCCCCGGGGGAGCTCCGTTTGGAGCAACTCTGCAGTTTGGGGGTGGGGGCGGGGAGACAGCTGGTCTGTATCGACAGAGACAAAGTTGGGGCTCTGAATGCTTTGCAGGGGTCGAAGGTGGATGAGGCATCCCTAAAAGGTACCTTTAGGTTTCTGTTGACTTGGAGAGTGAAAGGGGAAGCCACCTTTCAGAACTCTTCCCCGTAATTGCCTTTTGAGAAACAATTAATATTATTTGAATTGTAAACGAAACTGCTGAGATCCAGAACAGGAAAGGGAAAAAAAAAAAAAAAATCTCGAGTCCACGAGGGCCACTTGCATAAATATGTCACTGGATGGAGTACAAGGTGCCGGTGGCTCAGTGGCTCAGAATGATTTTCTGGTTCTGGTATTTCAACAGCTCTCCTAAGTGTTGAGTCTGTCTTCCTGTGGGTGTCTTCTCTCAGTCCCTCTGTTTTCACCTTACCTTCCTGGGAAGGAATGCTTTTGTGATGTGGGATGGGAAGCTTGAACGTTAGCCCTTTGGGGTGGAGTTCTAAACTGGGTCTAACTTGGCACATCAGCATCTTGTTGGAAGTCCCAGGAACTGGGGAAGTAATTTGGTAGCGAAGTGGCCATGACGTAATGGTGGGAAGATGTCGTGGTCCTGTTGTTCACTGTACCTGGTTGGCATCTGGTCATTCTTGTCATTTACCCCTTTTTATGTCATTGTGTGTGACAGTACATTCTCCACTGGAACCCAGGCCAAAAAAACCAGAAAGGCTTCCTGCAAAATAACGCTTTACTTTTTATAAGTAGGGACTTTTCCA
Source organism: Erethizon dorsatum (assembly GCA_028451465.1). Classification (NCBI taxonomy): domain Eukaryota; kingdom Metazoa; phylum Chordata; class Mammalia; order Rodentia; family Erethizontidae; genus Erethizon; species Erethizon dorsatum. The sequence goes on along the minus strand of CM051827.1, from coordinate 124,698,986 downwards.
ACACTAAAGAAATTGGGAAGAGCTGACATTTTGCTAAGAATCAAAAGCCATAGTGAGAGACACTGGACAATGCTGATTTATTTCCCTCTGTCTGCCCTTTTCTCAGCCCAAAGAAAAGTTAAGCAGCTTTTTATCCTAGGGCTGCACGCTGGGTGTTCCAGGGAAGCCAGGGCAGCACTAATCTGTGTACTCTACCTGGAAACTGAGATGCTAGCTACCGGTTGAATTGTAGTGGATCAACAAACAGGGGGCTGTTCCGTTTTCTTTTTTCCTACGGACGTGCACAAGACTGTGGATGTGGAAATGGCTTTTTGGGTCTCTTGGTATCTTTAAAAACACACAAACCTAGCAGCTTCCCTCTGCTCTTAGGAGCACACCTGCCCGCATCAGAGCCCGCCGGTGGGCGGGAGGAGGAAGGAGGGCCTTACTTGTTCCTCTCTGCACCACTGGTATATCTCAAAACCTTTACTAGGGCACTTAGTGATTTTGTAATCAGAAAACATGATGGTAAAAGCTTTAGCTAAACTGAATTGTTGGTCACAAACCCACTTACATTGATATGTATTTATACTAATGTGATGGTTGAAAACAAGCTCCCCCATATAAGTTGTGGGGGGCATCATCTACTTATTTGTAGCACCGGAACCTCAATCCAGTATGTTTTGCATTATTTAGCCTCTTGCAGGGTTTACGGTTTTGTTTTAGTTCTGTTCGTTTTTTTTCACATGGCCTCTGGCAGCATTCAGCTAGAGGAGAAACTCTCGTCCGAGCTGATCTGGTAGTTGCTTTTGCGATGGCATTTATTTTCCTAAAGGAAAGCGTGGAGTTCTCACAAGTTGATTTTAAAGTCAGCTTGATGGTCTTCCTCAGGCTTCTCCTCAGTGTACCTCCAGGGAGGCTCAGGTCTCCGGGCCCTCTGACTGTTCTTCGGAATTAGAATTAGTCTTGTGTTTCCATTTTGACCAAGTTCATTCCATTCACTGCGCGCAGATCTTAAGAGTATTTTAGTGCTATTGAATTATCACTTTTCGAATCAAGGTTTTGAATGAAATGAGTATCTTTCAAACTGCAAGTGTATAACTCATCTTTTAACTAAAGGGCATTATGCACATATTAAATGCATGCTAATGTACCTTTAATAATATTAGCACAAACGGTGACGGGAAAGAGTCACCTTTCACTCCCTCATCAGCGGATTGTTAGATCGTCTTTCAAATTTTTTTGTTGTTTCCAAAAATTCTTTTTTTAAATGAATTAAGCAAATTCATCCATCCATTGTTGAATGTTTTGTTCCAGTGTAATAATGGGTGTTGCCTTTTGATAAAGCAAACTTGGGTTTTCCTAGAAGGGTTAATGCAGCGTGTCATTTAAACAAAATATTAACTTGCTTGGTACCCTCGGTGAGCTGGCGTGGTTGCTATGTAACAGAATCTAGAAAGTGAACTGCTGAAAATCTGGGCTTTTGGCACTTTGCAGGATCTTCTTTCGGAATTTGTGTTGAAAGAACACTTGGCAGTGAGCCCATCTCCTCTCTCCCTGCTGCAAGCGAGTCAGATAATCCCTAATGAGGGTGCTGGCATACAACGCCGAGGGCATCCGCGCAGGGTGGCACATTTCACAGTTCCAGGGGCCACCTCTTGGGTTGGTGGGGTCACAACTGCCTTTGACAGGTAGACAGAAGGAGGCTTGGAAAAAACCAGAGCTGAGCATTTGTTCCAGTATTCATCTTGTTGTTGGGAGCCAGAGAAAGGATTTGTTTAAAGTAACATTTCTAAGCTGTTTTCCTCAGAGTAACGTCTCTAGGAAAGTGTGTTTAAAATGCTTGCTGTTCTCCGAGGGGGAAATATAGCAGTTGTTCCTCTGAAAATGTTTTATCTGATGAATGACTAATATTAGATTCAATTGGTTGCTTTGCTATGCGTAGAATAAACAATTAAGCACCATCATACCTAGTTCAAATAGGTGTTAACTGTATATAACATCAAACACGCACGCCCAGTAGGATAGATGCCTACTGCCACGAGTTTATTGTTACGGTTGTTTTTAAGGAAATAATTGAATTTATAAGCTATGCAATGGGGAGTGCTGAGAGCATCTTTCTTTGGTGTTGAGTATTTCCTGTCTCTTGCATTTGTGGACACAGGGAGAAGGGAAGGGCTCCTTCTCCTTTGTAAATTTCCAAAACTATGTGCAAGTTTTATTTTTCTCCCCAGGCGTTAAAATAGGCTGTTACTTAAAGTCTGGCTGCTCTTATCTCCCATTATTACAACACTGGATACTCTTCCGTGAAGTATGAATTACCTTTGGAGTGAATTGAATGTGTGAGTAGTCTATGGAGATGCCAGACACTGTTGCTTTGCAAAATAAGTCTTGTGACATCCCCTTCCCAGTTCATTCTGCCTCCACACTTGTTTTCCCAGGTAGACTTTTATCTTCTTTGAAAGGGAGCAGTTTGAAGTGACAGGGAGAGTGGAAGAAAATGTGGCGGGATCTCTGGGGCCCTCTGAATTTACCTCTGAGGGGCAGACAGACGAGGTCACACAGGTTTTGGTTTTCTGGCCATGGCAATGGGCTGAATGACCATGTCTTTTCCTAAGCTGGGTAGGCTGCCCTGAGCTGGGATTTCCAAGTTACTCCTGAAAATCACTGTGTGTGGTCACAAAGAGATTATGTACAGATCAGTACAGCATGGTTGAAATTAGTTATTGATTGGCTATTATTTACTGTCTTTCCATTGTCTTTGGAAAATGTCTTCAGAGAATCCCTAAGTCAAGTTTCTGATCCTGGTTAATGTCATGCTTCCAGTATTTGTTTCATGACTTTCTATGGTTTCCCAAAACTTCTTTGATGTTACCCAGAAGTCTTAGCCAATCAGACTTTTATAAGATTCTGGTCACATATTGTCCCAGTATAAGGCAAGGCATTTTTCCATTCCTTCACCCCTTTTCTCCCCAAGACTATTGGCGCTTTTTAGCAGTCGCATAGGGTTACAATTTGTGACTTCCTGGCGGCCATTGAGTTGGTAGCAGATGGGTTTGGCAGGTGGGGACTGCTCACTGGAATTCCACCTGCCCACCCTTGTAAGCCATATATGGCCCAGAAGGCTGAGCTTCAGGTCTTGGCCACATTCATTGCATATTGGGAATGTGTGTATGAGAGAGAGAGAGAGAGAGAGAGAGAGAGTGTGTGTGTGTGTGTGTGTGTGTGTACACAACCTCAAATCTTAAGTGGTGGCATCCAGGTTGAGCTCTGCGGGCATCCCTGCTTCCCCCTTGGAATCCTAAGCTGCTGGAAACATGAAAGAAGCTGGACTTGGTTTTAATGAGTTTGGCAAGAACAACTGTTGGAGCAGGTGGCTTCCGTGTGGTGGGAAGTCATTGATTCTAGATTTATTCTGGTGTCTTTGTGGACAGGGTCGTGCCAGACCTTTGGGTCAGGCTTTTGAAAGGCTCCTGAGCCCCTCGCCCTTGGATGAATGGGGATCCTCACACTGGAGCTTGTAACAAGCAGTCCCCCAAGGCTTCTGTCCCCTTCTGTGACATGTGTCCAGGCTGGAAGATGGAGAGGAGTTGGGCGAGGAGACAGCCTGCTCAGCTGCCACCTCTGGCCCCTCCTGTCAGAGCAAGCATTGGACCTTTGTGGGATCTTCCATTTCAATATTGTCTCAGCTCTACAGATTGTTTGAAGTTCTACTAATCATTAAGAGCAAAGCACCCTTGGAAAGGAATCAGGCCCGAGCTAATATTTCCCCTCACCTCTTGGTACTTCATTATGGTTCTCAACTCGTGCCTCTTGGGTAGGTTGCAGGACCCTGGGTATCTGGCACCGTCCTGAAACACATACTTCCTTCTTTTTGGTCAAGGTGAATTGTTTAATGTAGCAGTAAATGAGAGCTACTTTCAATGCTTTTGTCAAACTTTTCCATGAATAATCGCTAATAACAGGTTAATCATATCAAGCGTTGCAGCAAGGAGTTGAAAAACATTATTAAGTTCTGGGCCCAGAGAAGGGCAACTCTTATGCCCATTTTTCAAAAGAGGAAAGTGAGTCTCAGAGAGGTTAAGTCCCTTGTCTGCAGTGATATAGTAGTGACCACGACGGTGATGATAGCAGCAAGTTTTGACATAGCGTCTACTCTGAGCCAGGTCCTGTGCTAAGTGCTTTCCTGTACTAATGCATTTCATGGGTGCAACCAGTGCTCACAGTGACTTACCAAGCTGGTACCATTCTTGTGCCCATTTCACATATGAGCCAGTGGAGGCACGGAGGGAGATGACACATTACTTGCCAAAGAGCCTACGGCCATGAAGTGACCATGCGCTCACTCCTGCCACTTGACTGGGCCAAAAACTCAAGCCCACCAGGTCTCTTTCCCATGTGGCCCCGTGTGTGCTTCCCTGTCTGGTCCCCTACGACAGAAGCATCCTTGACTTGTTCCATCAGGAGGGACAGGGGTCTCTAGGCTGGTCCCCACTCCTGCTCACTGTTTCCTGAGACTGGCGGTAGCTTCTGCAGCTGCATGGTAAACTCTGATGATTGAGAACAGGGAACAGCCACACCTCCCCGATGGGATCAGCATGGGATGAGCTGACCAGGACGGTGGGTCCTGCTTGCATGGTTCACAACCCAGGGTCATTTGGCACCAATGGAAACAACCCTTTTGGTTCTGGGCTTGGGGCCTCTGGTTTCTTGAACTTTAATGCTTTTTCTCTCTTGAGAAGGGGAGTGTTCCAGGCAAAGCTGGAATCTTGTGGATCCCTTATTTTCCTCCCAGACCTTGTCCCTCTCTTTCCACAGTCTGTCTGTCTGTCTGTCTCTCTCTCTCTCTTTTGCCTCAGGACCTTCCAGTAGTGCCAAGACTATGCCCAACAGATGAGTTATGAACCTCCTACGGATCATTTTACTCTTGGGTTCCTCAGCCCCCCTACTGTTGGCACGTGGACTGGGAGAGATCTTTGTTGTGTGGGGCTGTTCCGGGTATCATGGGATGTTTAGCAGCCTCCCTGGCCTCTACCCACTGGATGACAGTAGAACCCTGCACACTCCAGTTGTGACAACCAGAAATGTCTCCAGAAGTTGCCAAAGGCCCTCTTGGAGCCAGAACTATCCCTGATTGTGAGCAACTTTTTATGCCATCACATCCAAGGACAGCTCGGTTGGTGCTCCTAGAGCAACAGCCCCGTAAGGGTAGGGAGCTTTGTCTGTTTCCTAGAACAGTGCCCGATACACACCAGGGCTCAGTAGAGACTTGCTGGATGAATGAGTGGATGGCTGAATGCTGAATTACAGGGTATGTGGAATTTAATCTACTTCCACATTATAGGTGGCTTCATGTGGACCACTGATAGATGATTTTAACTGAGTGCTTACGTATTCATTAAGCATTGTTTCAAATCCTTTATCGAGACTGCCTCAATCTCTGAAGCCACCTTAGGAGGTAAATACCATGCTCATCATTTTACAGATGAGAAAACTGAGGCACAGAAGGGTGACTTGCTCAGAGGGATAGGTGGCAGAGCTGGGATGCCAACACAGGTAAATGAGACACCAGGGACCGCCTGCTGTCCCCACCAGGATGCTGCAGAGCTTGGCTGAGTTTTCCCCATTCCTACCCAAGAAACCATTATTGTCCTAATGCTGGCATTGTGGCAGCTGTAATTGGGATTTGCATGTCAGGCACTGACTCGTACATCATCAATCCTCAGAGCTCTGCTGTACAAAACCTGCTTTGTCACTGCTGGAGGATCTGGAGCCAGGAGGGACTTGTGCCTGGCCAGAGGCAAGAGGGTAACTTGGTGCTGAACCAGGTTCACGTCTGAGAATCTCGCCTCTCTGCCTTTCTGCTGGTTCAACCCAACCGAAGAGTCTCAGAGAAGATTTGACCTTTTTCCTTGCTAGGGACCAGTGGACCCCAGAGCTTCTTAGTGGGGACTTGATTGATATTTTTAGACAAAGGGATATTACAGGACCAGAACTAGGGAGCTGGGGCTGGTGAGATGGCTCAGCGGCATAAGCGGCTGCCTGGCAAGCACGAGGTCCTGAGTTCGACTCCTGGTACCCACATACGACAAAAAAGCCGGTGATATCGCTGAACGGCACGGGCGCCTACTGGCGTGCGAGGTCCTGAGGTCAACCCACGGTACCCACAAAAGAAAAAAAAAAAGAACTAGGGAGTTGGAAAGACTTGGGACAATCTGAGAGTCCAGTGACAGCAATGGGCAGCATTTGTGAATCTTTCCCAGGCTCCCCCGGACACCATGCAATGTGCTTCATTAATGTTGCCTCAACTTACCTTCTTGTCACAAAGAGGTATGTCTTGTTATCATCTCCATTCCATGAGTGAAGAAATTGAGATTTAGAAAGGTTAAGTTGCTTTTCCAAGCTCCCCAAAGTGGCCAGCTGATAAGTAGAACAGGGGATTGGAACACAGGTTCAATCGACCTTGGAGGCCACCCACCTCACGGTGATGAGAATATCCAGCTGTCACAGCCAGGCAGCCCAAAGACACGCCTGGGGGATGAGCTGCCTGCCTTTCCACTCCCTGACTTCCTCACCTCTTCTTTTCTTCTCTCAGTCTCCATCTCCCTTGAGAGACTGGGCACAGGGGTCCAGAGGCCACAGATTTAATAAGATATGGACTAAGCGATCTTGGAGCTCACTGTCTAGAAGGTGTGACTGACTTGGAAACATAATTACTTTTTATAATAAAGGTCTAGATGAAGGAATGGGAACATAGACAAGGAAGTGACAAATCTAGGAGCCCTTATTGATGTGTGTGACACTGACATTGTGTAATAAAGCATGGTGGAGAACACATTAATTTCACCTCTAGAGCTTACCATGAGCTGCAGTAGATTATAAAATCATAGAATGTTTTGGCTAGATTAGGATTGGACACTGCAGAGAATAATGTGATAGTTTGGACCTTGATTGTTCCCCAAGCAGTGGTGTTCAGAGGTGGGGCTTTTAGAAGGTGATTAGATCACAAGGGTTCTGACTTCTTTGGTGGATTAATCCATTGACTGAGTCATAGCTTGATGGCATTTGTGGAAGGTGATAGAAACTGAGGAGGTGGGGTCTAGTTGAAGGGAGTAGATCATGGGGCTGTGTCCATGGGGACTGTGTCTTGTCACCGGCCCCTTCTTTGGTCTCTCTCTCCCTCTTGTCTGCCAGGAGAGAAGCAGCTTTCCTCTACCACATGTTCCCCACCATGATGTTCTAAGCAACAGAGTCAAGCGACCATGGACTGATACCTCTGAAACCATGAGCCAAAAATCAACCTTTGCTCGTTTAAGTCGTTATTCTCAAATGTGATGAAAGGCTGACTTACATATACAACCACTAGCTGGGACCTTCTTTTTTTTTTTTTTTTTTTTTTTTTTTGGCTGGGACCTTCTCACCCAGAGAAAGAACATGTCTTAAGGAAAAGGAAGATATGGATGATACAGGGCTTAGATCTGAAATAAAACAATTCTGCTCAAGAGAACAAAAGCTGTGGATTGCAGAGCACATGGACCTGCATCTTTTAAAATAAATCTCCTCCTTATATTATCCTCTTGGCCAAGGCTAGGCTTACTTGTCAGCTACAACAAATGAATTCATTCATTTTCCTTGATTAATTTGAACTTTTTTTAAACCATCGAACATGGTGTATTTGCTTTGAGTAAGTGCAACTTTAAATGCAGTAGGAGTTATGTCACTTTTTAAAATAAAAAATTCTCTTTTTTTTCCATTCTTGCCATTTGAAGTTCTGAGTTCCCTCCCTGGTTCTGGATGGCAGCAAGATGAGATTTAGAAATCTGACACTGCCCCCCCCGGGTGGGGGGCAGTTGTGGGTCCAAGAGTGTGATAAATGATGCCCGTAGAGGACAGACCTAGGATTATGTGTGTATCGATTTTCTTAATTAATGTGTTCATCAAGTGGATTGCTTTTCCTATTCCTATAAGATTTTACTATGTGGAAGTAAGAAAAAAATGGAAATATTTGACACATCTTTAGATTTGGGAGTTAACAGTAAGGCAGGGCCTGGCTGCCTTTTCTGGGGACTGTCAGCCCCTCCTGGCGGCCATCATCGCATTGCTCCTTTTGCAATTTGACCTGGTAGCAGGCAGCCCTGCTGGAGGGGCTTATTTAAGTCTTAATGAAAGTCTTGCCAAGACAGATCATGATTCCATGGTCATCTTCCAGTGTGGAAGTAGCCACCTTCAATGGCAACTACCAACCCCCCAAAACCACCTGTTAAACTCAGCCAGCCAACACCTGGGCATGGGTCAGTCCCCACCTCTGCAGTGGGTTCAGGGCTAACATGCCATCTCCTCCTTTGCTGTGCTCACAGGAGGGCAGCAGAGAAGCTCCCTCCTCTCCCCACCAGCCAGCTTTCCGTGATATACAATGACCTGCCCCGGCATCACCCCCAAAGGCCCTGCAGCTGCCCCAGGAGTGGAATAGAGGTGAATTCCAAAGTGCATTTCTAGGCCAAGGAAACAGAGACACGGAGATTGAAGCTACTTTGTCCAAGATTGTTGAGCTGGTTGCCAAACCAAATTCTCCTCCCTGTCTGCCACTGTAAGGCCAGGCCCAGCTGCATGCTGAGGGCTGAGGGCTGAGGGCTGAGGGCTGAGGATCGCCCCATAGCTGTGATGGGGCAAAGTCCCACCTTGCCCTGGCTGCTCCTTGAGCCACTGCATCTGTACAGCTTGGCTGTTGCCACTGTCACATCCGGTCTGTGCCCCATCCTCTGAGTCCCATGTCCAGCGAGAGGCCATGGCAAAGGGGCTCCTTGTTCCAAAATGAGTCCCGTTTTTCTGCCCTTAGTTCTTCTTTCATTTCAGTGGGCTTTTAAAATCTCCTCACTTCATTTCCAATGACCTGTCTTCTTCACACCTCAGCTCGAAGCCTGTCATCTTTGGCTGCCTGTTGAGCGTTAGGGAACGAGGGCAGGGCGCACGGAGGAACCTCTGTATTTCTGTGATCTAGTTCTGGCCATGAATCCCCTGTGGAGGACCTCTGTGCCCCATGCTGCCACAATTTGGGGATTTGGAATGTGGGAGGAGCCCTGCATGGAGCCCCTGGGCTCAGCCCGTGAAGGTGAGCTAGGTATCTTCTGTGTGAGGGGCCAATGTGTCTATCACAGTAGATCCACCTTGTTTCTCTCTCCCTCCAGGGAGACCCCACTCGACCTTCAGAGTCTTTGGGTTAAGAAGCCTTATGCCCCCCAGTGTGAGTTTTGGGTGTTTAGGTTCACGCTGTCATTTCTGCTGTGGCTGCAACTGCCTGGACAGCAGGTGGACCTCCTCCTGCCCCAAGTTCAGTCGTACATCTTGGTCTTGGGTCAGTGGAATTCCATCCACACAGCAAAGACCAAGAGTGTAGCAGCAAACGTGGGGAGATCAGAATGGGGCCTTTTGGTGTGCCTCGCAGAGGCATGAAGCAGAGGGTCTGCTGGTGGCCTTGGCAGGGCAGTAGATGAAGAGCTGTGGCCAGTGGACTCCAGGGCTGCAAAGACAATGCTGGGGGTCTCATTGCTGTGACCAGGAGCGCTTGCTTCTGGGTTCTCCAAAGGGCTACCAGCAAGACAAAAATAATATACATTTGACCCAGCACTGTGAGAGGCTGAAGCAGGAGGATCATAAGTTCAAGCAGAGCCTAGACAACTTAATGCTTTAGCAAGACCCTGTCTCAAAATAAGAAATTAACAAAAAGGGCTGGGGAAGTAGCTCAGTGTGAAGGCCTTGGATTCAATCCCTAGTACTGCCAAAAAAAAAAAAAAAAAAAAAGAAGTAAATAAAGATCTACTTATGATGAGTTCTAGAAATATAGGAAGTATTTTTAAGGAGCTAAATGCTCTGGTGCTTGGACTTCTAGATGTATATTAGCATTAAGTGCTTAAGATCCCCACCTCTACACTGCTAATAGTGGTTGTGGTTACATGAATAGATGAAAGTGCCAAGTGCCGAAGTACTTCCTGATTTGGTTTGGAGTTCACTTCAGTGTGTTGTTTTTGTGGCTTGAATGGTGGAGCTGTTAGAGAAGTTGGCAAACTGTTCCTACAGAGGACCAGGTGATAAACAGGGTAGGCACGGGGGACTGTGGGAGATCTGGCACAGCTGCTCAGGTCTTCAGAACTGCCATGCACTATGAGTGAGTGACCAGATGTGGTTGTGTTCCCATACAACTGGTGGCCAAAGCCTGAGCTTACAGTTCTCTTTCATTTGCCTTCCGACCCAGCATGGCACACACGAAGGGCAGATTGAGTAAGCCAGTGAATTTGATGTGAGCACGCTCTGTATTACAGTGTTGAAGGAGCAGAAACAAACAGGTGATAACTAGGGGTGAGATGGCTCATGCACAAGAGAAGTGGATATTGGCTGGCTGCTCAGTGGTTCGGGGTGAAGTCATTGTGTTCAGTCGTCACAACTGGCTCACGAGGACTGGACATGCACAGTCACTAGTTGTGGGAAGCGGTGTGGGACACTGGTGTCTGAACCTCAGTTTGCTTGTTTATGAAATGAAGAGGTCACTTTAAAATGCCTTCAAGATCACATAGCAAACATACATGGGTATAGGGGAGCGAGAGGGACCCTGTTGAGGTCCTGACCATGTGGCATGGCCTGGAGGGCCCTTGCACCTTCCAGTTTCCACCTCTGTGGCGTGAGGCTGATGAGACCAACATGGGTTTAATGTGGGCACCTCGCACCTCACACCTCGGCACTCTTGACATTCTGGCCAGGTAGTGCCTTGTCGTGGGCATTGTCCAGCGCCTTGTAGGACATTTAGCAGCATCCACATGTTTACTCGCTAGATGCCAGTAGCAGCCCCATCATGTGACAGCCAAAAAGCTCTTCTGATGTTGCCAAATGTCCCCTGGGGACAAAAGTGCCCCTGGCTTGGGAAGTCATGGTTTGATGGAATAACATACAGTGTGGCTTGGCGGAGTTTGGCCAACTTTTCAATTCATTTCATAGAACTCTTCATTATTAATACTGCACTGAATTATAACTATGAATCCTCTCCCTTTTGAGTGCAGTTCTCTTTATTTCTGTCTCCCAAAGGCGAGGTTGGTTATTTCTGTATCGGAATGCAGGTTTTTGTCATGACGGTGCTGTGTGGCTTAGAGGCCTTGCTCCTGGGAGGGCTGAGTGTGCCTCGCTCCTAACGTACCTGAACCCTGGACTCGTGTTTGAGGTTAGGGTCAGAATCCACAGAGGGCTCCTATGAGAAACCACCTGAAGTCTCCAGCTCATGCCAGTGGGAAAAGTGTAACTCTTGGGGGCCAGCAGGCCAAGGAAGAATGTATTCAGGGGAGGCAGATTGCGAGAGCTTGTGTCACAAGGCAGCACCAACAAAATGATCACCTCCCTAGTGAGCAAGCGCACACTTAGAACATTAGTGGGGGCCAACTTCCAATGGCTACACTGTAGCCAAAGTGGCCCTTCCAGACCATCACTTTACATCGGATTTAATGGTTATGCCATTCATACTCACAGCAGCACAGTGGTTCCCAGTTTTGAGAGAGAGAGGGAGGGGAGGAGGGAATAACAGAGAGAGAGTTCTATCCCTCACACATGAGTAGTTGTATTTTTTCAATCAGTGTGAGAAAATACATAAATGCAAAAGATTACAGTGTGTTCAGAAGCATTGTCAAATGGATATTGCTTCTGCATCTGCATGCATTGGAAAAATAACGGTGTATGCATACAAGAAAAATGATTCATTCTGTCCACAGGAGCATCTAGAGATGTGTAGGTTTCGACTTCCTGTCAGTCTCTGTGGCCCACCAATTGGGCACTGCTGCTGTGGAATGAATGCGGGTGTGCGGGTTCAGCTTGCTCAATGATGCCAGCTGCAGCTAGGTGCTTGATGCATGCTTGGAAGCTATGGCTTACTGCTCTGGGACTCGGAAGCTTCTCCTGATTTTGAGGGATTCCTTGCTTCTTTGAACCCATCTCTGCCTGACTGTGACATAATCAGATTAGTCTGTAATGTGGGTCCTTGATTTTCAGAAAACTCTGCAAAAATTTCCACAGAGTGACTTGCTGGCGTGAATACTGGAAAACACTCCTTGTAGTCAGAATAACAGAACTGGCCTGAAACTTGATTTCGGGCAATAAGATTTGATTGGCCAACTGCCATCCCTAACTAGCGTCATCCGGTCCCATCTCCAGCTATGCCCTAAACTCCCTCAAGCATGTGATCCATCATATCATTTTCTCATTTATGCCAGCGCTGGATAATGGCCTAATCTCTCCAGCAGCATTCAGATTTATTAAAGAAGATGGCATTTACAAAAGCATTTTCCTGTTCCACCGCAAACATCCGAAGCTGGTGCGTACTTTCTTACAATAAACCTTCCTTTTAACAATGAATGGTTTATTACCTGCAATTAAAATCACCTGGAAGAGCCTAGCAAATGGTTTTCATTTTTCTTCTTTTGTGTTTGGCTAATCTGTAGGTGGTGGGTTACCCAGCACTTCAGAGGGAGCATTTGAGGGGCACGTTTTGCTCACAGGAAGCAAACCTTGCAGAGGATGACTGTCTAGGAGGACATAGTCACCCTGAGGCACATGTAGCCTGGACCACCATCTGCCAGGCATGTTGGCAACACAACTCCTGCAGTGGGTGGAAGTATTTGGAGGGAAATATGTGCAAAATCAAATGTGATCTTCTTGGGAGGAATCTTCCCTTCATTATGTTTTTTTTTTTTTTTTTTTTGTGGGTACCGGGGGATCGACCTCAGGACCTCGCGTGCCAGCAGGCGCCCCCTTCATTGCGTTTTGCACACAGGATTGGCCATCAGAGAAAATAAAAAGTTTAGTGCCCATAGTATGCCTCCTCATTTATGGGCATCCTGGAGAAATGCTAGAGAAATGTTGAGAGAGAGAGAGAGAGAGAGAGAAATCACTAGGAAAGGGCCTCACTGATTGCTGGAGTAAGGACACCTCCGAACAAACTAACATGCAGAATCAGAGAAACTTAACACTTGAAGCCTAGGACAGAAATCTCTGAAGCCCACCTGGGTGAATATCCTGTCTCTTACCCTTCTTAGCTGGTGAAGTAGGCAAACTGCTTTACCAGAATGGGCCTCAGTTTCCTCATATGGGTAATGCCAGCCTGACCTCCTAGGGCTGCTGTGAGATTAAGTTAAGAGGGTATGTAAGGTGCTGGGCATAGTCCCTGGCACTTGCCAAGTCCCCTGTAAATGTCATTAATCAATGTTCCTAAGTGACCAACAGGGAGGAAGAGAACTGAAATCATTCCTTCATTTATTCATTCAGTTAACATTCATGAAGCTCATTCTTATTGACAAGGCACCATGGTGGGTGCTGGGGACAAAAAATGTGCTGGCCACTAGCTGGAAGCCAGAGGGAGGAGGGCAGCATGGCAGGAACACCAGCTGGGAATCAGGGGACCTGGATCCCCACCCTGGCTCTGCCCCTGAGAGACTAAAGAGGAGCAAAGGGAAGGTTTTGCTTTCACAGTGACTTGTGATGACACCAGTATGACCAAGGTATGGGGTGGGCCATCCCCCTACCCCTTCCAGCCTGTGGAGGCCTCCCAGACCCCTGCTTAGGAGCTGGGACATTGGGTCAGTCACAGTGAGCGTGCTGGGGAAAAGCCCTCTAACATCTCTTCTATTTCTGGATTTTTACAACTTCTGGCCATTAACGGTAGCACCAAATCATGGCCATTAATGGTAGCACTGAATCAGTCAGTCCCAACTTTAGGAATACCGCAAGGTGGACGGGAGTTGAAGTGGGGGAATATCATCCTCCCTGGTGTGAGTGGAGATGATACAAGGTTATGAGCCCCACCAGAGACAGGCGCAGGAGAGGGGCTTGACCATCAGGGTGGGGAAGACCCGGCGGCACAGATAGAGAACTCGCGTGCATTACAGAACCAGACAGTGTCCACGCATTCCACTGAGGCAGGGACACGGAAGACAAGCTCGTGCAGTCTTTACTTTGCTGTTGGAGAAACTGAGGCCAGAAAGCACTAGTAAGGCAGCTGAGGCCTCAGGGCTTTTGCAGCCCAGCCCAAGCTAGAATGGCACTGCTGGGCTCCTGGTCCTGCTCATGCCCCCCTGGACCCCACTTCCCCACGTGGGGTCCACAGGAATTCACAGGGCCGTGCTGCGGATCCAGTGTGTGTAGACACGCCTCTCTGTGTCCTCAAGGGACTTACATTCTTAAACAGACACGGTGGGAACCGAGGCGCCCTCTCATCTGGGGTTTAAGCTTTGGTTTGGTTTTCTAGGAAGCAAAGGAGAGAATGATTTAGGTGCAAAAAAAATAAAAAATAAAAAGCACAAGCCAGATGCCCAAATTAAAACACTAAATTTTCCTGGAGTTTATGTGCTCCAAGCAATGTAAATAAAGGCGGGGGCTGGGCCCCTCTGCCTGTAAATCAGCCTGGGCTTCAGCCTCATTCCCCTGGCTCGTTTAGGTGTCTCAGCCCCTCACCCGCGCCACTTGGCATTTCTGAGATCCGAGGGGGAGGGTTCCATTTGTCATCCTGAAGGTCCTCCCTAGGGCTTCCTGGAGCTGCGATCTCAGAGTTGTGTTCTGCATGAAATACGAAGCGCGGGGACAGAACCAGGACATTTCAGCGCAGGCAGGGTCCGCTGGGGAAGCCTGCTTCTCTGGCCTCCTGGCCTCATTTGCATTTATTTCGCTCCCAACCATTTGTAATTTAGTGGTGGGTGTCCATCAAATAGCTATTAGCTCTTCAGCCAGCTCCTAGCAGGCTGTCTGGCTGCCTCTTCCAAGTCCAGGGGATAACATAGCCCTTACCTTTGGTCACTCAGTGGGCGTCATGAGGCGCCTGGAAGCGAGATTTCCCCTCTTCATTTCTGTTTAGTGTCCCAAGAGTCCTGCAAGTCAATAGCCTTGGTTGTAGGTCTCTGCTCCTTTAGGTGGACTCTATACCTGTGTTCAAGCACCAGCTCCTCCTCCTCCTCCCGTCACGCCATCGTGGTGGACGCCAGCACAGATGTTTTCCTATCTGTGTAGCACAGCTGGAACATAGCCCTTACCTGAGGTGAGTTAATACACGTGAATCCCCGTGCCAAGTGCATGGCACGTGTATGTGAAGGATGCAGTAAATACCAGCTGTGAGTATTCAAGCGTGTGTTAAAGTGGGCCACAGAAGTCCTCTAGAACCGAAGTGTGACTTGTCTTGGGAGTGGCGACAAACCCATTTAAGGAGGCACTCGCTGAAGTTGGAATCTTGTTTTTTTTTTTTTTTTTTTTGTCAAATAAAAACCCCAGAGTGTAAGAAGCCTTAATGTCCTCATTTATTCTGTGGTGTGATCTATGGGGTTTCCCATCTGGCGGCGGCAGAAGGGACTCCCCGAGTGCCCACTGCTCTCTGTGCTCACCTTAAATCCACCCAAGCGCAGTCTTATCTCCGACAGCTCCTGCACCCAAGCGCTTCCTCACAGGGACAGGGCGCCCCACTAACTCGCTGATGCAGCCTCAGTTCACATCCAGATTCCTTTTTGCCTCCATTATTTGTGGCTCGTCCGCTGATATTTCAAGCTCTCCTCATTAAGCAAGGAGAGGCCCTGGGTGTGGAGAGGGGGCAGTGGAGACCAGGCTCGCGTCCCTCTGGTCGGTCAGCTGTGTTCACACTGCATCCTCTGGTTTTGTGGGATGTGTCCTGTGTCCACGCAAACACTGGTATGTCGCCCCAGAGTGTCCTAGTGACCAGAGTGAGGATGCGACACAGCAAGCCCAGAGCTCTGGACTCCTCTGCCGCCCACTGGTCACAGGACTGTGGACTGTCGCTTTCCTCTTCAAGTCTCCATTTTCCATCAAGAAGACACAGAGAAGGAGTAGATGGAGTCTCCCTCCATTCCACACGTATGGCTTGGGCACTGCTCTGGGGCAGTCCCCATGTTGGTGCTGTGAATTTCCTGAAGCCACCAGGGCAGCGGGGTGGTGATAATGATGTGGATACTCACGACACCGGCACTTAGTGCTTAGGAGGGACAAGGCACTGTCTAAAAGCTGCGTATGTATTTCCATATTCAATACTCACATCATTTTATTTTCACCCTGATTTTGACAAATGAGGCAACTGGAGCACAAGTGTGCTTGAGTCACCTGTTCGTGGTCACACAGTGGTAGAGTTGGCGTTGAACTCCGGCCTGCTGAACGAAAAGCATTTATTTTTCACCAGCGTGTGCTCCTGCTTTGCAGGAGAGCGTGTAACGACTGTCTACTGTGAGGAATCTATGTAGGTCGTACGAGTGGGGTACGTGACAGTGTCAACAGGGAACCTTTGCAAAGGCAAGGGGCTTGGTGACCATCTCCAAAGGAGGCTTGGCTTGAGTCGTGTTTGGAAGGGCAGTGGGTCTACTCTAGGTTCAAAAGGGGTCGGAGAATCTGGACAGGATGTAGCATGCCATCTAGAAGTGTAAGATGCACTTACAGGAATGGTTTATTGGGAGGAGGGAGAGAGAGAGAGAGGAGGTGTGGAGGACTTACTTACAAGGTGCTGGTAAATCAAGACGAGGAATCTGATTTTCCCCTATGCACAATGACAGGCATTGAATCATTCT
Organism: Erethizon dorsatum; assembly: GCA_028451465.1. Taxonomy (NCBI): domain Eukaryota; kingdom Metazoa; phylum Chordata; class Mammalia; order Rodentia; family Erethizontidae; genus Erethizon; species Erethizon dorsatum. Next base: position 124,682,424 of record CM051827.1, on the reverse strand, counting down.
TTTTTTAATTGTGGTTAAGTACACATAACACAAATTTTACCACTTAAGCCATTTTAAAGTATATAATTGAGTGGCATAAGTACATTTACAATGTTGTATAATCATCACCACTCTCTAGTTCCAGAACTTTTTAATCACCCCACATGGAAATCCTATAGCCATTAAGCAGTTGCTTCCCATTCTTCCTCCCCCCAGCTCCTGGCAACCACTAATCTGCTTTCTATATCTATGGATTTGCCTATACTGGACATTTTATATAAATGGCATCATAGAGTGTGTGACCTTTTGTGATTATCTTCTTTGTGTGATATTTCCCAGTGTTATCCATGCTGTGGCATGGACCTTGTTCCTTTTTATGGGTAAATAATATTCCACTGTGGGGACAGATCACATTGTACTTACCCATTCATCTGTGATAAACAGGTGGGTTGCTCCTGCTGTTATGAACAGTGCACTGCAGAATCCTTTTAAGCTCATTTTTAGCCTCATTTTAGCTTCTCAGGTCAATTCTCTGTCACCTTGACCTTGCCAGGCTTCAGTGTACCCATCTATCTGTACAATGGGGAGCTCTCTGTGAATACAAGTAGATTCATACGTGTGTGTATATGCTGCCAGAGTGGTCATCTGCTTTCTCCCTAAATTACAAGGTTAGAGAAAAATGAGATAACTGAAAGTCTTTCAAGCTCCAAAAATTCTGTTTGGAAGCAAAATTAACTTTCCTTGGGCATAAAGTGGGGCTGAGAAGAGCCCCCACTTCTGAGAGTTGTTGAAGATACTGAGCTCAGTAATTCAGGGCAGGCGTGGAGAACAGTACCCAGCACATGGGCAGCACCCACTGGGTGATGGCTGTGATCACGGGAGTGATCAGCGCTGTTCACCCCATTTCACTCCATGTTTCCTGGCAGCAGGAAGCTGGGACAGGGCTCCAGGATCATGGGTCCTGGCCAGTCCTCTTGGGAACCCGGCTGGGTGGTCTCTGGGTACATGTTGCCCACAGGAACTTTGCGACAGTGTAATTGAAATGTTTCCTCTGTTTTTCTGAAAATACTGAGTCCCACTTTGGGTGTTGGGCAATGATTAAATGTGAACCCTACCTAGGGTGCTTATAATCTAGCACTGAGATAACAAATGGGCAGATGACGTTGGAGTGAGTAACCTGGCATTAAATCCCCTCCACTGCTTGGTCAGTGCCCCTCCTGGCACATTATTTAACCTCTCTGGGCCTCAGTTTCCCTCTAGCACAATACAGTGCTTACCAGCAGCACCTATACTAAAACAACTCGGTACAGTAGTGTCCCGCTTACTTTGAGGTTCAAATGAGATGGTGAATACCAAGGCAGTTCTGGTAGGGTGCCTGGTCCGTAATAGGCACTCACTTGACTTTATTATTATTTTTTTATAGAGGAAAGAAATGCATGTATAGATTACATAATACAAGTTGGAAGGAGAATTTCTAAGAGAAATTTTCACATCCTTTAGGAGATCAAAGGTGAGAGAATATTTCGGGCTGAAATGGACTGTGGCAATTTCATTTGGAACCTTGTGAAGAAATCATAATACCAACGCTGGCTTTTAGTACTTACCGTGCCCTGGGAATTGTGCTAAGCACCTGTCACTCTTGTTTTATTTGCCTGCCTATCCACATACCACGTCCTCTGTTAAGATGCATTATGTTCTAAACCTTCCCGGCAGTCCTACGAGGCACTAAAATCTTTAGGGTTTGGATGAGAGCAAAGCCTTGCTGGATGTCACTGTGTTCTTCGGCTTTGCAGTACTGCGATGAAAGAGCTAAAGAAACAATTTAAAGGAGGACAGGTTGATTTGGGCTGTCAGTTTCACAGGTTTCTGCCCATGGTTGCTAGGCCCTGCTGCTTTGGGTCTGTGGCAGCAAAGCATATCAGGAGGAGGCCTGTTCACCTCATGATGGCCAGGAAGCCTAGAGAGAGAGGAAGAGGAGAGACTCAGGTCCCAGTATCCCCTTCAAGGCCACGCCCCCTGTGACCTAACTTCCTTCATTAAGCCCCACCTCTTAAAGGGCTTGCTACTTCCCTATCACACCACAGGTTGAAGACCAAGCTTTTAGCACATGGGCCTTTGGGGACTTTTACGATCCAAACCATAAAAATCAGCTAGTGTAAGTGGTGAAGAAAGGAATCGAATTTGAGTTTGGCTGCTCCTAGAGACCTTGCTGGAAGGTCACTTGGAAGTAGACCTCAAGTCCAGGTGGATAATCTGTTCGGACAGGAAGCCATTGTGATGTTGGTAATCCACCCAGCAATTCCCTTTCTAGGGGAAATTTCAATCAAAAGTAAGTTCTCGTTCTGTGAGTCCTATGCAGCACAAATGAAAAAGAAACTGTCCAGGAAGGGGATAGGGCAGCAGAGGCCAGTTGCAATACTGCAGCAGGCAAGAGGCTTTCTAACAGCCATCATGGGTTCAAGTCCCACCCTGCCACTTACTAGCTGTGTGTCTCTGCTCTCTTGCATCCTTGGTTTTGCCATCCTTAACACAATCGCGCCAGCTTGAACCCCCGGTGGCACCTGCTTGACTGTCCCATCAGGCGGCTTGTACCAGTGATGGTACAAACAGATCTAATTACTTTCATCAGTCTTTTTACCAATAAAATTAAATAAAAGCCTCCCGATGGGACAGTCATACATGTTACCACTCGCAGTTCAAGTCACCAGGCAGCAGGACATACAAATCACAGCCCCTTCATGAACGTGTTAACGTGGAAATAAACAAGTGCCAGTGTTCCAGGGTCATTGTAAGCATCCTAGGAGAAGATGCCCATGGAAATCCCTTGGCAGAGCTCCTTGCACACTCCGAGCTTCAGTGAAAGTTTCTTCGTCATTGTCATCAATGTGTCAGGCCATCAACATCAACAGTCTTCATTATGTCTGCTTGTTCTGGAACTGGAGCCACCAGGTCAGCTTCTCTGTGCAGGAACTTCCTTGCTGGCCTTCAGGACCACAGGGCAGCTCCCAGGGGGGACATTGTACCGGAGCCTCCACCTCCGGAGGGAGCTGCTGGTGAAAAGACAATTGTTGGAGGTGGAGGCTGAATCCTTTGTGTGCCAGACCTCTGCGACTGGACCAGAGCATCCGTCATCTGCTAATGGCACTAATCAATGGCCGGAAGATGCAAAGAGGGGGCCTTATAGCCTGCAGCACCTAGAGCCAGGCCAGGCTCTTCCAGATGACTGTGCTGCAGATGTATTTTTTTTTTAAGAGTGGATGTTGTGTCTCACGAGTCGACCTCTGTGGCTTCTGCATGCAGGGAATGCAGGTGTTTAATCTAGACCCGTGTTTAAGAAGAGATCTGACTCTGTTGCTTTGCTCTGGCTTCTGCTTCTCACACCTGCAGTGGCATAGATGCGCCCCAAGACTGGCTGCAGCCTGGGCCACTTCCCAGGCTTGCTTTCTGCTGGCCTTTGCTGTGCACATGACCCTGTTGAACCCTGGGAAAGCAGACAAAAGACAACTCCAAGCCTAGGAAAGTTGCAAACCTGGAAGAACCTTACAAAGCCATCCCTTCCTTCTGGGGCGGGGCACAAATGTGGGAGCAAAGGAACCCAAGGCTCATGGGGCCCTCCTTGTAGACAGTCAGCTACTACATCAGCACCGCCCCACCCACCCACCCAGCATTGATTGAAGAAGCAATTTTAGAAGGAAAATGCGCAGATTTATTTTCTCCTTTACCTTTTGAGCTTCTTGAAGTTAGTTGTGCTTCTGACCTTTGAAACCCAACAGGTATTTAATAAACGTCAGTGGTCAAAAGCCCCTGATGGAAGCCCCTCAAGACTCTGTCTTGGAAGGAGAGACTGAATGGATACATTTTGATAGGAAAAAGTGGGTTTGCTTAATATGAGGCTTCTGCAGGATCAGGGGGAACCATGCAACTGACAGTGATGAATGGTATTACACTTAATAAAATAAGGTACCTTTGCGATTTCTAGCTTTTTTTGCAAAATATTAATTAATGCCTGTCACATTCTCCACTTCACCTTTAAGCCTTACCTGAAATGAAATTCGATCATGCGTTCATCTGCGATCACTGGTTGAGTTCTGAGGACCACGGCATGGGGTGGGTTTGTTGTATGAATGCCACAGCACGTGCTCCCCCAAACTCCACGGTGCAGGCGCTGCCGCGAGGTAGATTCTGGATGCAATGGAGAGGCTAAGTAAATGCAAGATGCACGAGGCTGCTGCCAGCAGCCTTGAAGGAGGAGGAGTACGTGGTAGATGAACAGTGAAAGTATAGCGTGGCAAATACACGAACCAGGGATGTAATCGCTTACCACCGTCAAGTACCGTATCCCTTATACACCCATCTGTGCTGTACGTGTGCCGACACCAGAATCGCCACACACGCAAGGAGAGGGGTGCGCTCCGATTCTCCAACGGCTGTGATGTCACTAGGTGAGACGGGCTTTTCAGCATTATAATCTTATGGGCCACACAGTGCATTGTTGACCAAAATATCTTTATGTGATCCATGGCTGTGTTCATTCCAATTAGTCTTATTACAGAAGTGTTAAAATTGCTGTCTTTAGAATCCAACAAACCAGATTCAGACCCTGACTCGTTACTTGCACAGCTGTACAACCTTGGAAAATTACTTCACTTTTTTTTTTTTTTTTAGTACTAGGAATTGAACCCAGGGCCTTCACATTGAGCTGCATCCCCGATTTTTTTATTTTTTATTTTTTATTTTGAGAATGGGTCTTACTAAATTGCCTTAGGCCAGGCTCAAACTTGTAATCCTCCTGCCTCAGCCTCCCATGGTGCTGGAATTACAGATGTGTGCCACTGCGCCCAGCTTACTTAACTTCTTCAGATGTTAATGTTCTCAGTTTTTTTATTATTTAAATGAAAAAAAGATGTGAGGAGTCTACAAAATCTCCATGGACCAGGCATGACCCAAACAGTGTGTCTTGGACAGCTAGGGACTCACGAAGAGAGCTCATCCATTCATTAAGCACACATTTACTGAGTCCTTGTGTGTGGCGAGTCATGGCTGAGCATGGCTGAGCATGGCATGGTCTCTCTCTGCAAAGAGTTTGTACCTAGTGGTGGAATGTACAGCTTTGGGGCAGCCTCCCACAGTCACCTTATTATTGGAGGTGGCTTCATGACCCAAGAGTGAATGACCCTCCCCTTCTCCCCCCACCGAGCCACCCCATCTTGCCAGACATTACCCCAAACCTCACCTGAACAAACAGGAACAACACTTTTTGTTTTTGATGAGGTGATGTCTGGTTTCTCAAGTTAAATCTCTCAGTTAAATTGCTAGTCTGTGCAAGAAACCAAAACACAGACATCACCCCCACTTCGAAGGGAACTGCGAGTCACCTGGAAGGATGTCCCCACCCCAGGCAGAGATCATGGGAGAAACCGGAAGTGGTACCCAGGGCGTGAAGAGCAGGGCTGTGCTTTCTCCTCCAGCAGGTTTTCTGCGTGTGTTGAATTTCCTTCAGCCTGTGCACATAGTTCAGAGGGTAAAACCATGAACAAGACCAACAAGGTAAGGTAATGAAGGATCTGAGCCTCCACAGCGTTCTAGATTTATCCCTGATTAACAGAGTGGCCCCTTGCCTCGCGCAGCCTCACTCTTTACCATCTGAGGATAACGCCCTGACTGTAATTAAAACCGGGAAGACATTTCACTCTTCCCCACATGTGGAAAATGAACCTTTTAAAAGCAGGAACCAAATGAACCACTTAGAGAAGTCAAAGAGAAATCCCTCCAAAAAGCCCCAAAGAGGCTTCACTCATAATTAGCAGCTAAGATTTCCAGTGAAATTTCATCAACCTCTGTTTAAGGGGAGGGGGACACCTTAAGATTATTTTGACAAGATTGAGTTTTGACTGAGGTTGGGGGAAGCCAAAAGCATTACTTTAAAATGTAATTATGTGAAATTTCAATTATCATCCTTCCTTTTAAAAGTCGCTCCGTTCAGCAGGCAATTAGTAGACATGAAAGAGGACAGAGGCTTGTGCGCTGTATATGTAATTCTTCCTAGGGACAGACACTCAGGGTAATTGGTGATCCACCCTGGGAATGAGAGGATGCCGGAAGTGGGGACGGTGGTCATTTGGGCAAAGGAGTCTAGTGCTTCGGTCCCTGTCTGTTCTCCCAGACCCAACTTTATTCCTACCCAGTACCTTCTTGGGTTTCACTTTTCAGTTGATCTAAGGGATTCTGGGGGATATTTAAAATGTCAGAGATTCTGAGCCAGACAGTGTTCTCCTGTGACCATGGACTCAGCAGGCAGCACTGCCCCAGCACATGGGAATCCTTTTTTTTTTTGCCATCATATGTGGCAGAGCAGAGGAATTCTGGCTCCAGCCAATGCAACTTAGCCCTGCTCAGAGCTTGCAGGTCTCAGCAGAGGCCATTTCTTCTGCCTTGTGCCTCTTCTGCCGCCTGCACACGTGTTACGCTGCGTTAATGACTTGGGGCCGTCGATCAGATGGCACCATTATTTAAATTCATCAGCATTTAGATTCTGACATAGCCGCTAAGTGCTAAGCAGGGATGAGGACGTGAAGCTTCAGCTATTAGCTGCAGAAGTGGCATCGTGGGCACAGCCTCACCCAGGAGCCCATGGTGCTACTTAGTAGCCCACTTGAAGATGGGAAGGTGGAGGTCTAGATGCGTCAAGGTCAAGGGACCTGCATGGGGATACCAAAGTCCCTGGGTCAGAGGTGGACAGAGCAGCTGGCTGTACCCTCTACAGCCTGGCCAGGGGGCTTGGCGTCACTGCCTCGTCCCTGCAGCAGCTCCTTCCAGCCTCTGGTCCTGTCCTCTGTTCCCCAGCTGCAGCCCAAGTGAGCTTTCTGACCTGCACACTCTATTCTGGAGACGCTCTGGATGTCTGCAGCCTGCACTCCTCCTGCTTAGGGACTGTCCCCTCCTCTCTCTCTAGTCTCATTTCTTGCCATGACCACTGTATGGCTTGCATTTCAAACACACTAAGATTCTGGAAGCCTCTCAACTTCTCAGAGTTGTTTTTGTCTGCAGCCCCATTCCCCCCCTTCATGCAAAGGGAAAAACAGCAACAACAACAAAAGACGCTGACTCCTTAAGGGCTGCCTCCAGGAAGACTGCGGGACCCTCCCAGAGACTCCGCTCCTGCAGCGAGCTCCCCAGCACACTTACTGTGGCTCTCAGTGATTGTTCCCTGAGCACCCGTTATGCTCCAGGTGCTGCTGGCTGCCCTGGGGTTAAAGCAGGGGTCAGACAAGGAGGGGAAAGATGCAGAAAACTGTTGCCTCTGAAGAATGTCAAGAGGGGCACAGGGAAATAAGCAGGTGGAGAGAGATTGATGGGTCAGGAGCTCTGCTAGGTCTGAGGTCAGGGACGGTCTCTTGGAGAGATTGTAAAGGGGATGCAGGGGTGAGCCATGGGGGTGTCTGGGGACCAGGCATCGAAGCAGAAGGAAGAGCATGTGCAAAGGCCTGTGGGACTGCAGTGCACTTGCATGTTTGAGGGCTGCCAGGAGGTCTGTGGAGCTGGAGCTTAGTGAGTGGGGGTGGGGCGTGAGTGAGACATGAGGTCAAGATCAGAGGGGCAGCCAGCGCAGAGCACGCAGAGCAGGCAGGAAGGTGGAGCTCGGAGCTGGGAAGCTGTGGGAAACCTATCTGCACAGGCCCAATGCGAGCCTCACCCCCCTTGTGTGCTGCTCTTGATCTAATCCGCTCTCTCCTACTGCAGCGGGGGCTCCACGAAGGCTGGGGCCACGTCTGTTTCCATCACCCCTGCATCTGTAGCTCGAGCTTGGTGTCAGTCTCCTGATGGAACCAAATAAAGAGATGTTCCATGACCCTCTGCCCAGCCCGCTTCCCCTTGGACTCCGTAGACATGGACGATGCAGAAGGGCAGGGTGCGCATGTCCTGTGACCTCGACCCCAGATAAGCAGCGAAAGGTACACACAGGCATGCACCAAGCATGCACAGAGCAGGGTGCACCTAAGGGCTAATGCTGGGGAGGAGGCCGTTCTCAAGATACAGCTTTGCTCTGTGCCATCCGGACCCTACTCCTGGTTACCTGTGAGTCACAGATGTGTGTCCCCAACAGCTGATGACAGTGTGGCAAGATGAACATGGAGCCCTTGCTCCCTGGTCTATGTGACCTTCTCGGCTGTCCTTTTCAGGGGACGGCACCAAGCTGGTGGCTTCTCTGGGCTCTTTCTTCCCTCAGGATGGGGCAACCCGGGCCTCTGCCATAGATGGTGCAAAAATTGCACCTGGCCTGCTCTTTGGGGATCGGGTTTGGGGGCAGCTCTGTGGACCGTGTGCGCGCGGGGATTCTGCGCATTTGTTTGAAAGGACAACCTTTTGTCGGCGAAGTAATTTTGGTTTGAGTTGGCACCCGAGACAAAGCGGTCTTTCAACACACCCGCAGCACATAGGCAGCCGGGACCTTTTCAGTGAGATGGTGGGAAATTTGCCAAGTCGTTTGGGGCCTGTAAATTAGGCCTTGTTTAAAAATTTAGATAAAGCCTGATGTGAGAGAGAAATGCTTTCATAACATTAAATGTGAATTACAGTGAAAACCCCTTTCAAGTTAAATGGAACCATTCCCTGGAAGCACGGAGACATGAAATGCTTCAAATGTCAAAAGAGTTTTCATTTATTGTCCCAAGTGAAACGAAGGCATTTTATGTGGTTTAATAGTTCAGATGCACATGTAAATGGAATTCATTTGGAGACTGCCCGGCCTATTTGGGATCCACTTTAACAAACCTGCCTGCTTTCATCTCATCTCTGCAGTAACCCTACAGGCGGTGGGCACCACTGTCCCCACTCTGAGATGCCAAATCTTTGCCAGAAAGCTTAGCTCAGGCTACACTGAGACGAAGCTTAGCTCGGGCCACACGGAAACATTGTTGTCCTCAGCAATTTTGTTACCAACACGATGTGCCTCCCTAGTTGACCTGCAACAAAACTGAGAGCTCTGTGCCATCTGAAACATTAGTTCTAAAGAGGTCCATGATCTGACCGTCTGGAAGGTTGGGGGGTGTCTCAGGGACAACCAGTGGCCCCCAGGAAAGGTGTCCAGCTGGCTTGTGATTGTTAGTGTCTGGTGCTGTGAGAAGCATCTTATTGACCACTGCCCTCCTCTGGCAGCTTCCTTGTCTGAAGGCTGATCCTGCACGTGATTAGCTGCATGGAGCAGAAGCCCAAGTTGTGCTGGCTGAAATAGTGAGGGACCGCTGCTTCTCTCTTCCTGTCTGAAGGTGACTGTCACATGCCCCAAGGGACCTTGCTTCCTTGCTCCCAGCCACTGGAGAAGAGCTGTCTTTGAATAGTCATTGAAAAAAAAAAAAAAAACTGGGGGGCCCTGAATGTAGGTCTGAATGGATGGGTCACAGGCCCATCTCTGAGCTGTCACTGAGGCAGAGGTGGGGGAGGGGAGGAAGGGGGCGTGTATTGCATGATGCTCTTTCTTAGACCTCAGTGAGCCACGTGCTCTGGGCTCAGAGCTGGAGCCCACCCAGTAGCGCGCTGGTGAATGGGCAACAATGGTTCCCGTTCTCTGGTGCCATCCCCTCACCCACCCCACAAAAAGCGCATCTGCCAATTCCCATGGTGTAAGTCCTGCTGCTGTGGCTGAATGTGGAGCCCGAAACAGAAGCACATCATTGGCTGTCGGGCCAGGTCCCCCTGTTCTGCTGCTGCTAGAGTCCATGCGCTTCTTAGATGAAAGGCTGGGTCCTCTAACCCAGAGGAGGGGCAAGATCCTGGGGTCACTGAGGGGAGCCTTTCCTGGGGAGGCAGCCTCCGAGTCCAGCTGCTAGCAGGTCCTTTCTGTCTCTTCCCTGAAAGTGTGGGTAGCAGCGGAGAGCATTTCACTGGGACTGCAAAGTACAGGCTCAGCTGGGCCCTCGGGCAGCGCCTTAGCCTTGCTCATTCCGCTCAACCGTAAAAAGATGGCAGTAATGCCCGCTCCCTCCACAGAGCCATTGTGACGATTTAATGAGATGTCAGAGCTGACCGTGCTCTGTAAACCGTAAAATGCGACGTGTATATAAATGTAGGGCCGTCCATTATTCCTCCCTCATGTGTTCCCTACCCCGAGTGGACCATGATTCAGTAGCAACCTGTAGAATACAAGCTAGAAACTCAGAAGTCAGACGGGCCTGGGTTCAAACTCCGGCTCTGCTGTTTTTCAGCTGACCAACAGTTAACCTCTCTGAAACTTCGTTTCATCATCAGTAAGATGGAGGGTAATAGTAGACCTTGTCTTGGAAGGTTGTTGCAAAAACGGAATAAGGTAACGCATATAAGGTACGACAAATATAAAAGTTATTATATTTTACAACATGATTTCTTACCTGGTACATATTGATGAGGTGTAAAATGTGGTTACCTCCACTCAAATCGCTTATTCTTCTGACCATAGTCCTGATTTCAGTCAAGAGAGATCTATCTTTTCTTTGTTCTCAGGCTCTGAGGTTAATGGAACATATGCTATCCTCCCTTCTGATCTCACATCCTGTGGTTTAAGCCAAATAGCATAATTATATCTTCTAACCCCTGTAACTAGTTCAGAGATGGGCCTGTCATCAGCCAATCAGAGTGAATCCACAAGCTTCAGTGAAAGCTACTAGGAAGTGATTCCTTCAGTACTGGAACCTGGGGGACTAAGGGTGGAGCAGCTGCATCTATCTTGGTACCATGAGGTAAGAGCCATGTGGAGTAGAAGCGGACAGATGGAGGGGGCTAGCATAGCTGGAGGCTGAATCCAGCCCTCATTCTTAGACATTTCAGTTACATATGCCCATACAGTCGTCTTCTTCTTCTTTTTTTCCGATAATTTTGGCTGGGAATTTCCACCAGTCCTAAAAGAGTCCTCTTTATTTTATTTTTTTTTATTTTTTTATTTTTTTGTAGGTACCGGGGGGTCGACCTCAGGACCTCGCGCGCCAGCAGGCGCCCGTGCCGCTGAGTGATATCACCGGCCCCTTTTTCGTATGTGGGTTCCGGGAGTCGAACTCGGGCCCTCGCGCTTGCCAGGCAGGCGCTTAAGCCACTGAGCCATCTCACCGGCCCAAAGAGTCCTCTTTAAAACACTACACCTAGAGAAACACTTAGGCCGGGTCCCTGGGCAGGAAGAGATGTGACAGGAGGGGCGGGCAGGCCTGCCCTCTGGCTCCAGATCCTGCTTCCCCACACCCCACGTCTGTGCGCCACCTTGGGAGCCTCCAGCTGGCAGCCCAGCGTGCACGGCGGAGATGGTGGGATGTGTGACTAGAGACTGTGCACGTCACAACTTCATGCATCACACTGGGTACGAGACAGCGTGAGAGCGCAGCGCCCGCATCCTCAGCCCGCTGGATCTGCCCCAGGGAACCGAGTGGTGCCGAGTCCCAGGCAGTTGCTCCCCTCTGTTGCTGAGGAAGCCCGGGCTAAGATACACCCTGATCTCCATTGTTTTTAATACAGCACAAAGGGAAAAGAGGGGCGAGGGGTCTGGGGCTGGGCCTTTGCAGATTACATGGCAGATTCTGGCAAGCACCCGGGGTTTTTAATATTCGTTATTTTGATTGGATTTAGTAGTTTGGAGGAGACAAAGTGACATATTTTCATAGTTCCCTGTCAAACCAAAGAGTGATTGCCAAACTGTTAAGTTTTAGAGAAGCAGCAAAGAAGCCATTGCTGCAATCCTGTCAGTTGTAGCTTCTGGGGGGCTCTGCCACCGTTCGCGTCCCCCCATTCTTGTCTCCAGCTGTGCCATGCTGACGGCAGCTAAGGCTGCAAGGAGAGGTGGGCAGCGGCGGTGGAGGCAGCGCAGGTACTTGTTTTGCTCTTAAAACAAACTTTGTTCAAAGCCTGACTTCCTCTTGGTAGTTGATTTTTAGGAGCATTGGATGAGAATCCTTTTGTATATGGCAGAATCCTTCAGGGAAAAACTTTCTGATGCCGGCTGGTCTATATCCAGAAATGCTGCTATGGTGAAAGTTAATGAGTGACATGTAAATAATGCAGAATTATCCTTGGGGAAGTGAGTGGGTGAACTTTTTGTATGTGTGTGTGGTACTAGGGATTGAACCCAGAGTTTTTGCACTGAGCTACATCTTTAGCCCTTTTTAAATTTTTTTTTTTTAAATTTTCGGATAAGGTCTTTCTAAGTTGCCTGGGCTGGGCTCAAACTCGCAATCCTCTTGCCTCAGCCTCCCAGAATGCTGGGATTACAAACATGCGCCACCACACCCAGCTTGGACTGAAGATTTATGATGAACGTTCCTAACTTTTCTGAGAATATTGAACAAGCCCCTAGCAGGTCAGTCCTTTATTTTGGACTTTCATGGTTTTGAATTGCTCGTTTCGATTCCACTCATTTTTCTGCCCACCCTCCAGACAGTAATAACTTCCTCCCTTCCAGATGAACTTGCGTTGTTCTCACTGGGACTGACAAACAAAGCCAGGACTCCAGGTGCCAGTCTTGCAGAAGGCCACAGGTGCATGTAATCCTGTGGGCATTGTCGCCTCCTCACCCTTGACCACCACCCTCTGTGGGTGCTGAGCCAGGCATTGGCTGGCTGGACCGGACCACAGCGATCACCAGCCAGCGACAGGAAAGACGATGAGGACGTTCAGTCTTTAGAATGGTACTGTTTGAGAGAAGGACAAGATGCTCCTGGTGTTGTCAGATCTGGTTCCAGTCACCCCTCAGTAGCCATGGAAGAGGGGCCCAGAGGCCCCACAGATAACAAAATTTTAGGGTGCTCAAATGGCATAGTATTACCTTATAACCTGCACATCCTCCCATGGCTTCAAATCATCTCAGGATGACTTATACCTCATACAATACAATGCAGTGCAAATGCCCTGGAAATAGTTATTATGCTGTATTTTCCAGGGAAGAATGGCAAGAAAAACGCCTGTTGGAGTGGGCATATAGCTCGTGGTGGACAGCATGCTTAGCATGTCTAAGGCCCTGGGTTCCATCCCCCGCACCAAAAAACTCAAAAAGTCTATCTACGCTCAGTGCAGATGCAACCACCACAGGAACCACAGTGCAAGACCTAGACACACGGTCAACAGCGCTCCAACCCCGAGTGTGGAGAGAGACTGAGGACGGGAGGCAGCGGGTACCTATGTGTCACACTATTCACATGCATTCTGTATTGTGCTTAGAGTGAGGCTGGTTCCAGTTTTACTCCTTGGAACTTTCTGGAACATTTTGCGAAATATTTTTGATCAGAGGCTGGTTGGATCTGAGGATAGTGAACACCCAGACATGGAGTGTTGACTGTATTTGGCACTATGGTAGTCAGAATAATGTCACCCCCCTGCAGATGTCCGGGTCTTAATCCCCAAAACATCACATGACAACAAGACCTTTGCAGGCATGATTGTGTTAGGACTGTCAGGTGCAGACATTGCCTGGATTGGCTGTATGGGCCCACACAAGTCCTTATAAGGGGACCGAAAGAGACCTGCAATTAGATAAGGACATATGATGACACAACAGAGGTCAAAGGGATGACATTACTGGAAGGGGCCGTGGGCCACGGAATGTGCGTAGCCTCTAGGAGCTGGAAGGAACCAGATCCTCCCCCGGAGCTTCGAGAAGGAACGCAGCTCTGCCTACCCCTTGATTTTAGTCTCCTAGGCCCATTGCCAGCCTCTGACCTCCAGAGCAGCACGGCGAAAAATGTGTGCTCCTCGAAGCCACTCTGTCCGTGGCTGTTACAGCAGCCGCAGGAGACTCATACAGACCTCCCTGGCACTGAGCAACAGATAACACAGACCTCAACCCTTAGGCCCACAGACAGAATCCGTTCTTCTTTGATGATTCAGGACATACATCAGGTTCCCGCAGTGGCATGGGGAGGAAGTCACGAAAGTAAGTTCTCATTTTATTGGCACTCGTTGAGAGAGAGCTTGGACTGACAGGATGCAGAATCAGTCAGCTTTTCTACGCTGTGATAAAAAATGAAAGCAGAAAACCCCCCAAACAAAAAGCAAAACCCTGACCCTTTGGAGTGGGAAAGAAAATGCCATAATTGCTTATTCTAGAACCTGACAAAAGCTCGGGTCACCCTGTTCTGATCTCCGTGCCATCGTTTTCAAAGCTCCTCTCCAGTGGAGCTGGGGATCCTGTTAAATATGGGGTTGGCAGAGAGGGAGCTATTCTTCTCCCTCTGTTTGCATGCCTAGGTCCTATTAATGTCACGAGGAGTTATGCATGTGTATCTAGAAGACAATTGTTGCCATTTATTGTAATACTGTGCAACCAGTGCCCCCAACTCCACACTTAACCCCACGCACACTGGTACTATTTTTTGCACGTGACCCTCGTTCCCAGGGTACATAGACAATACCTCCCAACTCCATATTTTATCAAGCCCACTGGTAAAAGATGAAAGACTACAATGGACTCTTTTTTCTTCTTCTTCTTCTTTTGTCTTTAAATAAATTTCCATTTCATAGCCATACATGGAGAATCTGTCTTCAAAAAATTGATTATCTGTTACCAGGAGGTTGGATAAATATCCAATGATTGCTAGAAGCCTGCAGCATGGCAAATAAGGTGCATTACTGCCTCCAATCCCTGATCACTCAATAGAGCAGCCATGTGACAGCACAGAGGAGCAGATTCTTGTCACCCCTGGAGCATGTGTCTGGGTCCCCTCAGCTCCTATCCTCCTGCCAGTCAGCTACATCCTGTTTATGTAGCGGGCAGACTGGCTTTGTTAGGGAAGTTGCAGTTTATTAAGGATGGTAGGCAGGGCAGTTTGGCCTTCTCAGAGCTAACAGGGCCTCCTAAAGGTCAGGAGGTAGGGACAAGTCAAGAGGGGTCCCAGGGCAGGTATGCAAAGGATGCTGTCAACTCCTCCTCCTTCATGGTCTGCTCTTGCCTCCTCCTCTGCAGGAATCTGCAGGGTGGGTGGGCTGGAGTCTGCTTTTGTTTATTATGTGCATGTGAGAAAAGGATTAGGAAGTAAGCGGCTCAGAAACAAGCAGTGGTGTCTCTCAGCTTAGGGTGGAACTTGGGTTTTCCTTGTAATTCTGAGGGAACCTGCTAAGTGCCCAAACCCACAAAGACCAGTTTCCTCAGTGGTGGGGGTGGGGATGATGCCCACCTCATAGGCATGAGAGGGAGGGTACTAGATGAGGGAGATATGAGGTCGAATGCCAGGTGGTCCGGACCATTCCAGACTGAGCACTAGTACATTTTAGCTTTTTCTTGTTAATTGGTGACATGATGTAATAAGTTAGGTGCACAGCTCTGAAATTCACATGGCTACTCAGCTGTGTCCTGCCCTGGGACCTCTGCCCAGCCCCTTAATTGCTCTGAATGGCGTCCCCTGTCGCTTCTATGAAGGGGTGATGTGAGGCACCTGTGCAGAGCCAGATCTGTGCCCCATGGACTGTGCGGTGAGCGTGGCTTTCTGCTACTCTTCTCCCTCCTCTCGCCCTGCCCTGCTGCTATGACTGCTGCTACTAGGAGTGGACATGCAGCTCCCTGAACAGTTCTGTCCCTTTTGAGCATCCCAGGAGATGGCTTTCTACCTGCACTGAAGGGCTGGGCACGCTTCAAGGAGAGTTACATAGCTACCGTTGCTCATGGGAAATAATTACAACAGGGGTCTGCAACTAGGGCAGTTTGGCCATATCTGAAGGTGTTTTTGGATGTCACACCTGGGAGAGGTGCTGCTGGCCTCTAGTGGGTGGACAACAAGGTGCTGGTGGACATCAAGCTTCAGGGGCACCAAGGCTGAGACACCCTGAGCTGGGTGGTGTCCCCCCATGGATGTGTTGTTTCTTGACTTGCTAGTTGTTTCAGGCCACCAATGGTGGACCTCGTGGTACTCACAGGAATAGTGACTTTTCCCTTCACATTGACTCTGCTGGGTACTGAGCTAAGTCCTTTGCTTACATTAACTCTTTTTAATGCCAAGCAGTCCTACAGGGCAGGTAGGTTCACCATCAATAATCCACAGATCAGGAAAACAAAGCTCAGAAATGCCAGGGTCGCATAGAGGGCGGTGGTGGCCATGCAGGTGGCCTGGCTACAGGACCTGTCCTTTGGATCCCCAGATGGTCTCCTCCAGTGCTGCCTGTGTGTGTGTGTGTATGTGTACACTCGTCCAAGGGCCGCTATAACCAAGTAGTTCCAACTGCGTGGCTTCAAGTCAGTGAAATGTACTCTCACGGTTCAGAAGGCTGGAAGTCCAAAATCTAGGTGCCAGCAAGCTCGGCTCCTTCTGGAAGAACTTCCAGGAGCACCGTCCCGTGCTGGTCTCCTAGGTTCCGGAGGCTGCCAGCCATCCTGCCTGTTCCTTGGCTTGTAGACTCATCTATGTTGTCGCACTCCCAGGACATTATCCTTTGTGTGTCTCTGTGTGTCGTCCGTCCCACCTATAAGGATACCAGTCATTAGACTAGGGCCCACCCTGATTCACTGTGACCTCACCTTAACTAATTACGTCCACAAAGAACCTATTTCCAAACATGGTCACGTCCTGCAATTCCAGGTAGACATGAAATCGGGGGCACTATTCCACCACTCATGTAAGTGTGTGTGTAAATAACTGCTCTGTGTTCGCGCATGGCTGTCCTGTGGAGACCCTGCCCACAGTGGCATTGACTGTCTCCTTGTGCTGGGGGTGACAGGGAAGCGGGTCATCTGAAGGGTGAGGTTGAGTGTACCTCTTGAGGGAGCCTTGGTCATTCCACTTCCTCGTCTCCACCGCCGCTCACCCAATCCAGGGCTCCAGCACTTGTCACTGGGTGGACAGCAGCCTGTCCCCACTGGTGTCCCTGCCTCCTGCCTTCTGCACTCTACAGTCCCCATCCCACATCTCCATCATCTCCTCCTCAGCCCATAGCCAGGCCTCTGCATGACCAGAGTGCACCGTGAGCCTTCAGTGGGGCCCTGCTGGCCTACCAGGCCCTCATCATTTTCCCTGTCCATCATATCTCACACCACTCCTCACCACACACACTGGCTACAGCCATTCTGACATTGCTCCTGTCCCAGACACGTCAGATGTCCCTGCCCCCAGGCAGTCTGTGTGAGGCCCCTTGCCTGGACGTCTGGACAAACCCCACCCTGGTGCCAGGGCCCCAGGCTGATGCACCTGCCCCGGGCTTAGGTCCCCCTGGGCTCAGGTCCCCAACGGCCCAGCCACAGAAGCTGGAGTGAGAGGAGGGGACCCTTCCTTTAATTCTCAAAAGGGCACAGAAACAAGGATGCCTCCCCCTGGTCCTTCCCCAGCCAAGCTGGAATGATATGACCAGCTGTAAAACTGGGATGCATAATACACGCCAGCTTAATGGTTTTCTGAAACATTAAAAATTAATGTTGAACGTCAACACTTTTAGTGGTCAAATGTCCCCTTGGAGCTCAGTGTCTGGAAATTGTCCCTGTAGGGGACACTGGGGACCATGGCCATGGCCTGTTTGGAGTGGTGTAAATGCCAGAGGCCATCTGGGGGCTGAGCAGGGTGTAGGTGGCTCAGGCATGAGGTCAGCCTCGTCCCCTGCTCTGGCCCCCTCCTGCTGTTCGTGAATTTCACATTCTCTCTGCTGTTTCTCCTCTCCTAATTCTTTGGGCAGCACAGAGGTTCAACCTGTAGATGAGCTTGAGTTTGCCAGTCCACGTGGCCCCTGGGAACTCAATCCCCTCTCCTTTTATTTCCTTGAGCCACCCCAGCCTAGAGGTGAGGCTTGCCTTCCCCAAGTCTGCCTGCTGCTGCCCATAGGGCTGCCTGACTCCAGCCATCAGCCCTGATATCCCAGACTCCCAGGATTGGAAATCCATTGTCTTCCACTATTCCATCGCTGTGAGGTCAGAGAGAAGTGGGGTGCAACCATGGCCTGGACTCCTCTCTGTGAAGTGCTGGTTGCTCAGCACCCCTAGGTCAAGATCAGAGCCCCCCCCCCAGGCACAGAGTGGAATCTGGAAATCCACCAGAGGCTGATTGAGAAATGCTCTTGGTTTGTTGGGCCAGAAACAGCAATATTTTTAAAAATCCAATCTTCTGCTCAACTAAGTTTTAAAACACCCCTTTAGGTTTTAAATAATAAAGCTTAAAATTATTCAATATATTAAAGGCTGCTTAATAAAATTATGGCCTAATGAGCTGCCTAATTTGAGTCTGCCAGGTTTCAGTGTCCGAGGTTGGCTCTGGTGCCCTTGATTCCATTGCAGGTGGGCCGGCCTGCCTTCGGGTGCCAGTGGGGAGAAGGAGGGAGAGTGTGTCACTCTGTTAAAGGCCTCTTCCACACCCGCACCTTTTCCTACACATGTGTGTGCTTGTCCAGGGGCCAGAGCTGCCTGCGAGGCCAGGGATGCTCAGGTCCCTGACTGTAGCCGTCCGCAGAGGACAGCATGCAAGAGGTCTGCTGTGCTTGGGTTCATCCGGGTTCGCAGGTCGCCTCCATCAGTGATTAATAACTCCTTCTCCTAGTTCTTTGCAGAAATGGCCATCCAGTGCTTTGCAGGTTCCTTAGCAAGAGCCTGGAGGGCTTGGGAAGGATCCTGCCCTTTCCTTGCAAAGCTCAGCCCAAACGGAAAGTTTTCAGCTTGTGCTCTGACTACTCCCGCTAGGCCCTCAGCCTCTCTGGGCCTTTGCACATTCTATTTGCACTTGGCTGCCACTCTCCATCCTTTCTCCTCTCCCTCCCATTATCATGTTCACTCCTGTTTTTGCCTCAGGTCTCAGATTAAATGTTTCTCTATTTGGAAAGGCTTATGAGACTCCCAGGCCCCTGCTCAAAGTCTCTTGTGCCCCTAGAGCACATTTCTGTCCCTCTTTGCCCTGCTTTCCTCTGGCCATGTTCTCAGGCAGGCTCTTGCTTTAGTGGCAAATTGGCCATGGGTAACTGTGAACTCGTATTCCTCAAATGGACCACAGGACCTCATCACAGATGGTTCCAGCAGAAGTCCTGGATTATTTTGCTCATCACTATAGCAATTTCACCAGGAATCTGATTGGTCAGGCTGGGCCGTGGAGCTAAGAAATAGTTGGCCCCCACAAACCATGTGACTTTATCCCAATGGTGTACCAATGTGGTAACTCCAGAATCAGGAAGAGCACTTAGATTGTCAATTTCAGAATAAAGAGGTATAGTGGGCAGACAAAAACTCAGATGACCAACCTAGCTATCAGTGGCCACAGATACCAGTGAGTTTCATGAGATATCCCTGCATCAGATTGGTCTAGGTTTAGCAAAGGATGACAGAAAATCAAAAATAACGAGAGTCTAAGTAAAACAGATTTTTATTATTCTTCTCACGAGAGCCAGTTGTAGACATTCTAGGGTTGGCATGAGGTCTTCCTCTGCGCAATTCTCAGTGCACAGTGTCTTCTGGCTTTCCACCTCCCCACGCCCACGATGTGGCCTGCCACTGTGTCCAAGGTGGCGCCCCAGCTGTCACACGTGCACTCTAAACCATAAAGTGGAAGGGCTGGGCACGTGGCTCGGCGAGTGTTTGCCTAGCATGTGCAAGGCCTGGGCTCCATTTCCAGCACCATACACACACGCACACAGACACACGTGTCAGGTGGAAGATGGTACGAGGGAAACAGCAGCCAACATGTAAGGAGGGTTTGTGGAACACAACACCCTCTTATCCTGTGGCCCCAAATTTGGTCACACACCACCTTTAGCTACAACGAAGGCTGACTATGGCTATAAGGCATGTAAAGATTGTATTGCCCTTGGACATGACACCAAAAGCACCATCCATGAATGATAAAATCAATCAACTGGACTTGATCAAAATTAAACACATCTCCTCTGTAAGAGATGCTGGTGAGTTAATGAAACACTAAGTTACAAACTGGGAGGAAGTATTTGCAAGTCATGTATCCAGAGTATCTCAAACTCAAAGATTAAGACAAACAAATGACCCTATTTCAAAAATTGGCAAAAGACTTGAATAGATACTGTACTAAAGAGGATATCCGACTGGTAAATAAACACATGAAAATGTATCCAACATCATTAGCTGTGAAAGAAATGCAAATTAATACCGTAGTGAGATGCAACTAGACACCTATTAGAATGGCTAAAATTAAAAAGTTGGATAATCCCAAGTGTAGACAAGGAAGCAGAGCAAACAGATCTTTTGTAGGAATATAATGTGATCCAGCCACCTGGGAAAATGGCTTTGCACCTTCTTATGACCTGAAACATCTATCTACCATATGACCTAACTGTTACACTCCTGGATGTTTCCCCTAGAGAAATACTCTGTTCACACAAAAATGTGTACTTAAAGGTTTATAGCAACTGTAGTCATGCTAGCCCCAAACTGGAACCACCCAAATGTCATGAGTAGGTAAGTTGATAAACTTTGGTATATCCATACAGTGAATGGCTGTTACTCGGCAGTAGCAAGGAATAGATTGCTGATACATGAAACATGCAGGCAAAACATGCAGGCAGTTACTGTGTGAAAGAAGCAGTCCTGAAAGGTCACATACCCTGTGGTTCCATTTATAAGACAGCCTTGAGAAGACAAAGCTCTAGTTGATGACAATAGCTTAGTGGTTGCCAGAGGACAGCATGGAGAAGGGTGTGACTTTCAAGGGACAGTACTCTGCAGTGTTTTGGGCAATAGACTTGCTCTGTGTCCTGCTTGTGGTACACATCACAGGAGTCAATACAGGTGTTAAAATTTGTGGATTTGACCTCAAAAAGTCAACGTGACTGTAAAAATGTCTGTCACTATGGTAGGAAATTGGTATGGTTGTGGCAGGGAGGGAGGGTAATGAGCATCATGATCATCAACACCTCCCTGTGCTGGGCGAGGGCAGGTTTCTCACACGGTAGCACCACTGACACTGGGGCCAGATGAGTCAGCTCCTGGGGAGGACCTTGCACGTCCTGTGCACTGTAGGGCACTCACAGTGTCCCTGGTCTCCACCTGCTAGATGCCAGCAGTATCCCTCACTCCAGTTGTGACAACCAAAAGTGTCTCCAGACATTGCCACATGGCCATAGGAGACAAGACACCAATGGCTATGCTAGTGTGGTTCAGTTACACTAAATAACCACCAGTGGGTCATGTCCTTCCTTAGGGACCCCATGGCTTCCCTTCTGTCCCTAGTGTCTCTGTGACAGCTGCCAAAGAGCTTGCAAGGTGTGAGCAGAAGACAGCTGAAAACAGGGTGCCCGGGGTGCATGAGGCTACTCACTGAGCTTCCATGCCACATTGTCTCCACCTTCTTGGTGTCCTCTCGCCACATCCATGCTGCCCCGTCTTGCTCCAGTGTCCCTGACTTGGCAGAGAAGACTGAGTCCTGGGCTGTTACTGGGTCCAAGCGATCGGCTGTGGAGTCTCCACTTGACTTAACATTATAAGCCATAGGTATTTTCCTTGGCTTCTTTTAAAGCTCAGAAATGCCTTTCTACTATTTAAATGTGGACAAGTAACATTTTAATAATCAGACCCTGGGGCATAGTTTTTCCTGTTGCATGAAAAAATAATGGTCTAAACAGTCCACAGCCAATTGCAAAATTATGTAAAAGTAATGCAAAGAAATCCAAACCCACTTGCCTTCCGTCACCCTGGACCACCTTTGCTGGAGTGCTAAATTGCATATTCCCACACTCGCCAGCCCACCTGGAGATTTCGGAGTTCAGAAGACCTTGGTGTCGTTCAAGTGCTCGTTTCAGAAGGCCTTGACCTGTTCCCAAGGTGGCATAAGTGGCTGAGTTAGAGAAGGAGCAGTCCGTTTCTGTCTTGAGCTTCACCAACAATGGAGTTTATAGGATCCTCTTAAAATCAGGGCACTGTAGGACTCAGGGTCACAAGCTCCAGTGCTTGCTGACCCGGGGCTGCTGAATAAGTGATCGACCCAGGGCCCCAGGGGAAGCCGCAGGCAGCCAGGCAGGAGTGTGTGTCCATTCTACAGACCGCAGTGCCTTCCCCTCTACATAACTGTTCCCGTGTGGGGATCAGAGCCCAGCATCCTCATCAAACCTTATGTGTTTGCCGGAAAAGCTGTGAACCTGACCCTGCTCCACCCGGTCTGATTTGTAAATGCAGTAAATTCAGACTGAGAAAAACCAGTCTGAAGTCAGCAGGCTGTCACTTCTACCCCCGCCTTCCCCCAGCCCCACAAGGGTCAGCCCTGTCGGCCTTGAAGATTGAACCCAGAGGAATCCTGGCAGGAAGCGGTCACTCCTCCCCTGCTCCCATGGCTCCCCAGTGCCTCCTCCCATGCCCATGGGCGTCATTCCCTCCTTTCCTTCATGGGCCAAATGAAGGTGACACCTCTCCATGGGGACTTCAGTGTGTTTCTCACCACAGAGGCACAGAAAACCCGCCTGAAGAATGCAGGAAGTGAAGTCAGAGGGACAGGACCGTCACACTGATACAAAAACCACCACCAAGGGCTGGTGATATAGCTCAGTGGCATAAGCGCCTGCCTGGCAAGTGCAAGGTCCTGACTTCAACTCCCGGTACCCGCATATAAAAAAAACAAAAAACCACCACCAAGAAATAGCACATAGAAAGGAGACTAGGTGGAACGCTGTGGACTGTAGCTGCCTCAAGCATGGGAACAGCGGCTCTGGGCTTGGGGAAAAAGGGCATTTTTTCCTATCAACTTTCTTATATTTTCCAAGTTTTTCATGCTGGGAATGTGCTACTATTAATATACAATGGAATTTCCTTTTTTGAAGGAAATCTTACTTGGAAACAAAGTGAGAAATATAAAAAAGTGAGTGTCAGTAGTAATACTTGCTGGGCATGGTGGCGCACCCCTGTAATCCCAGCATTCGGGAGGCTGGGGCAGGAGGATCGCTGTGCGTTCAAGGCCAGCGTGGGCTGCATAGTAAGTTCGAGGCCAACCTGAACTACACAGTGAGATCTTGCCTCAAAACAAACAAAGAAAAGAAAGTGATACTTAGTAAGCACAGATTATTTGGAGGCTCTGCACAGATTTTATTTTGTCCAATAGGAGGGCAGCTGACCTTAGCTAATCTATGGAAGAAACGACCCCCACCATCCACACACAGCCCTTCCCAGAGCCTGTGGGGCAGCAGACAGCATGCCTGAAGCGTCCCCTTGGAGCTCTGAGGAGGGCTTGGAAGTGGCTCCTTGTTCCTCTTAACTAGCAACTTCCAAGGCAGCCGAAAGACCCGGGATGGGGCTCTTCTCCTCTCACAGGTATCAGAGGGGGCTGGAGAATGGTGAGCGCCATTGCAGATGGGAAGGTGCTGCAGAGGTGCCTGGGCCCTGGCCCACTGGGGACCACCTGTCCCCTGGGTGAATAGGACATGGCTAAAGCTACTTGGGTCTTTGGGCATGAGGTCACTGTGCCCTGGAGAGACAATTCTATTCTCATCTCGTGTTAAAAATAGGCAGCTTCACACGCCTGTTGTTTTAAGTTGGTAACCAAGGAACTGGGTAAACTGTTCCATGCTGTCCACAGTGCAGGGTCCCAAAGTGGTTCCCCAGATTCCCGGGAACAACAAGGTGGGCCCTCCTGGGTTTGCTCCTGGAGCCAGCATGGAAAAGCAGAGTTCAGTCACCAGGTGCAGACCCCACATCATTGCTGCCACAGTGGCCAGGCCCTGAGCTCCTCAGCCTGGTGAAGGTTTGTCCTCTTCCTCTTTCCAACGGCAAAGGGAGAAAATCCCCACAGCTTCCGGCTGAAGCTTCACACCTTCCGGAAGTGAAGCCCAACCTTCACAGCACTGCTGGGCACTTGCTGGATGCCGGGTTTATTTGTGCGTGCACTGCAGGGTTGAGGAAGACGTTGTTGTTATTTGCGTTATGTAGATGGAGAGCCGAAACCCAGAGAGCCTAGGTCACTAGCCCAGGGTCACACGGCGGGTAACTGCAAAAGCTGGGATTTAACTCTTGATCTTGGTTTACATGACACCGAAGCCTGGTTGATCCATCGCCATACACCAAGTTCACGTCTTACCATTTACACTGAGCAAGGCTATTCAAAAACCCACACAGCCCAAGGAAGGTCTTAGGGTTTTCCTCCTGGCGCATGACAGAGACGCCGCTTTCATGAATGTCCACTTCAAAGAAGACCAAACCCAACGCCCATCAAGGAGGCCTGTCCATGAGTAATGTCTCTCTCTAAACGGGTGGTTTTTAGCTCAGCGTTGGGAGGGACAATACGGCATGAACTATGATAAGCTGAGATGGAGACAGAAGCTAGAACCACTTTGGCACCATCATCTTTTTAATAATCATCAGGGCTGCATAAAGCCCAGGAGAGTTCGATGACTGGTCATTGTCCACCTGCACTGTGTGGTGGAGTGTGATCTGGTGGATCAGCCCTGCAGGGAAGAGGGCAAAGGCACAGGGCCTGGCATCTAAATTCCATCTCATTTCATCTTCTCACCTCGGCCATGCGAGTGGGTACCGTTATCATTGCCCTTTTTTTTACTGATAAGGAAACCGAAGCTTAGAGAGGTTTAGTAACTTTCCCTGAGTCACAAAGCAAATGACAGAATGGACTGTACGTGTTTGTGAGTGTGAGTATATTCAGGGGTGAGGAGGACGAGGCCAACAGGTTTTGAGGGATATCCACGGTCACATATTGTCATTCCAACTATCTATTAAAAATCACAAGAAAACCAAATACACATTAAAGAATTATAATGAGACCAGAAGTCAACAGAAGTGCTAATCATTGTCATGAGAATGTTGCTTGGATTTTTTTTTTTCCCAAGAGAATAATTGCAGGATCTAAAGCAAATACTTTGAACTCCAGCATTAGAAGAAAAGACAAATCATAATGTTATTCACAGTATTCAGGGCTGATGTGGCTGAATCAGAGTCCTCTACTCACTTTTCAATTTCTTCCCACGAAAGAGGGATGGCGTCCTTTGGATGACCCCCCCCCGATGCCCCATGATGCTTTGGCATGGAAATTGCCCTCCCCTGCCAAGGACAATTCCCACTCTAGTTTCTCAGACTTGGCCTTCTTTTGCTTTAAATCAATTCCTACAGGACATTTGGAGACAGAGATGAGGTCTGTGGGCAGGGTGGAGCACCAGGCCACCAAGCTCAGCAGCCAAAGAGAAGCTCTGTTTAGGAAGCTGCACCCTCGAGTTTGCGAGGCCTTGCCCCAGCCCTGCTCCTCGGATCCGTGACATGCTCTTCACTTTAAACAACTCGAGGTGGCCCTGGAAAGTGGTGTGGGATTTTAGCCCAATTTGCTTTCACTTCAAATTGCCATTTCAAAGTCATGGTATCTTCACCCTTCGCTATTTCTCAGTTGGCTGCAGCTTGAGCTTTTTTTTTTTTTTTTTTTTTTCTTTTTTCCTCCTCCTGCTCCCTAGTCTCAGCCCCATATATTTATTTGTTGCTTCATTCACCCACCCACATGCTCACCACCCATCCATCCATCTGTCCATCTGTTCACCCATCCACCCCTCTACCCACCCACCCATCCACCCATCCATGAATCCACCCATCCATCCATCCATCCATCCACCCATCCACCCATCCATCCACCCATCCACCCACCCACCCATCCATCCATCCACCCATCCGTCCACCCATCCATCCATCCGTCCACCCATCCATCCATCCATCCACCCATCCACCCACCCACCCATCCATCCATCCACCCATCCGTCCACCCATCCATCCATCCATCCATCCACCCATCTGTCCACCCACCCATTCATCTATCCATCCATCCATCCATCCACCAACCACCCGTCTACCACCCCACACACTCACCTTCCACACAGAAAGCATTTGGTTGCTATATGTGTGCCAGGCCATTTACCACCCTAGTGATTTTCAGGTGGGGGTGATTTTTCTCCCCTTTGGGTAACATCTGGAGACATTCTGATTGTCACAACTGGAAGTAAGGCACAGCCAGTGGCACCTGGTGGGCACCCGCTAAACGTTCTGCAGGCACAGCACAGCCCCCACACAGATGATTATGTGACACACATGTAGTAACGCCGAGGCCGAGAGGTCCGGCTGACTCGGCGACACTCGCCTGGGTCTCTGGCCATGAGAAGTGCGTGGTCTGGAAGGTGGAGTGAGCAGATATCAGGGAAATGGTGCTGATGCTGCTGGCGGGGGCAGAGGAGTTTGTGGTTGGTTTTCCTTTGGAGGAAGGTTCAGAACAGGCCCGTTGGTGGAGCTGGGAGGCAGGTCATTTTAGAGAGGTCCAGGAGGGATCAGAGCTGGGGGGGAAGTGATTGGATGAGCCAAGGGTTGCAGGTACAGGTTGGGGTCACATCCTGTGGGGGTGCAGCTGGACCCTGGAACATGGTTGAAGGCTCGGGGGCAAGGTCACTGGTTTGAACACTTGCAAGGGCCAGGTGAGGTGACTGGAGCAGACAAGTGGCCACTGACTCAGCATATGGGAGTGCTGGGGACTGCGGCAGACTTGGCCACCAGCTCCAGGTGCCAGGGGCTTCATCCCGGAATGCAGGTGAGGTGGTCACATCCTTCTCATTTTTCTAGAAGAGCCACAGCCCAGACTTTGTAAAAAAAAAAATAAAAATCTCCCGAGTTTTTAATGTTAACAATGTTTGTTTGGAAAGGTAAAAACAAGGAAAAGTTGCTTGGGCTACATAGAACACATGAGTGGGCTGCTACTCTGAGCTCCATTCTCAGGGTAAATGAGGAGCTTGTGTACCGGCTGGGTGCTTGGTAAACAGTAGGCGCTCAATACATGTGGGCTAAGAGTGAGTAAGGGTACAGACCAAACCTACCCATAAGCATTGACCACACCTGAGTGTTCTCTCAGGTGGAGACTTCGCCTACATCAGTCTTCACAGTGTGGGGCTGCATATTTCTGTGGGATGGGACTGTCCCATGCCCTGTAGGACCCTGACCAGCATCCCTGGCCTCCATCCACCGGTGCCTATAGTGCCCTCCTCACCCCCAATCATAGAACCCAAAATGCCTCCAGACGTGGCCAGTGTAGTGCATGCATGGCAAGTCGCAGTGTAACTCGGTGCCCTGGGGACACCACTGTGTCTGTTGGTGGATGGTCAGCCCTGGAGAGAATCCAGCCAGAGCTGGGGGAGGGGTCCCTGCACCCTTCCCAGCCTCCCGGGTCTGCTGTCTGCCTTGGGGGGAGCCAGCTAGAGAAAGGGCGTGATAGGCAGCATCTCCCGGTTGGAGAATCACCCACCTCAAGTCATCCGTGTACCCTCCTCCCCACTCCCCACTTCTGCAGCTTTCACCCATGGTTTGTGAGACCCCCTTGCTCGGTCAGGCTCAGTGAGTCCCAGGACAGGTGCGGAGGCCCTGCCTCCCTTGGCAGAGGTCACTTTGCATGCCCCCCACCTTCCTTCTTTCTGAGGCACCTGGAGTTTAGCCTTTCCGGGTCGGGGACACTTGGTTAGTGTTTACAGAGCACTGCTCACACCTGCACAGGGACCCCGACCCCTGCCTGCCTGCCTGCTTCTCAGGGTGGCACAGGGCTGGAGGAAGAGCTGTCCCTCTCCATGGGTGCCAACACTGCCGGGAGTGCACAAGCTCCTGGAGGACGCCATCTCACCCTGAGCCTGGCTGGAATCCATCATGAAAGCTGTCGGGTAATCTGGAAGTAGCCCTAGGCTTTGGTGAACAGAAGCCAGGGCAGGTGAACAGAACAGGGCAGGTGGTTCTCCAGTTCGAGCCAGCAAGAGCCACCTGGTAGAGCTGTCACAACAGCTGCTGGGCCTGCCCACCCGAGTTTCTTTCTCAGCTGGTCCTGGGAGGATCTAAGAATTTCCTCCATATTCTTAGGTGCCACTGCTGCTACCCCAGGGCCCACACTTTGAGAACACTCATCAGAGCTCAGCAGGCTGGGAGGGGACTTCAGACCCCACCCTGGGCTCCTGCAGGGTTCTCTCGCTGGGACTGACTGTCTACACCACAGCCAAATCCTTGTGGCAGAGTTAAATCGTAACTTGCTGGGTAGAGTACTTCAGTGGTTCAATAAAATGAATTTATATGTCTACCACCTCCTTCATTTTTTAAATTATTTTTCTCATCCCTGTGATAATGTAGCGAGTTTGGACGGGTCTCCCAGTCATTAGAGTGAATTAGTGAAATCCCTCTTGATAGGGTTTTGTTTGTTTGAGCTTAGGAGAGGTGGTTTAAATCAGCGGACGTCAGAAATGCCTTCTGTGGCAAGGGCTTGGATAATGCTTCATTATAAGTGGGCTTAGCTGCAGCGACAGATTCAGATTAGAACAATTTACTTCTCTGCTGATGGGGAAATGGTGACATTTGGTTGGCTGTGGCAGAGAGCTGTTTTCTAGCAGAGAACTGTTTTCCCGTGGCTCTTACACTACTGCATTTACCAAAGAAATTAGCTTTGTTTGCTGCCTGCAGCCAAGGGGCTGGGGACAGGAAGGGGGCTGCTTGCCCAGAGTAATGTGACCAACTCCTTCCAAGTTGCCTGGGACCTTCCTGGTTCCAGAAGTGAAAGTCACCTAGCTGGGACCTTGGTAGCCCTGAGGGTTGGCCAGCTTGGCCCAGAGAACGGTGGCTAGAAACTGCAGGCAGCAGAGCTCGGAAATCTCAAGATACCAACAGTTGGCACCCAGTATTGAGAACTTGTGTGCCAGATTGATACTCTGTGTGGCTCAATTCATTCTCAAAACAGTGCAAAGTGGTGCTATTGTTTTGTTTGTTTGGTTTTGGTTTTTTTGAGACAAGGTCTTACTATGTAGTACAGGCTGACTTGAATTCACTATGTAGCCCAGGATGGCCTTGAACTCATGGTGATCCTCCAGCCTCAGCCTCCCAAGTACTGGGATTACAGATATGTGCCACCATGCCCACCTGGTGCTGTTGTATTTTGCAGGTGAGGAAACAGAGGCTGGGAGAGATTCCTTGAGCAGACAGAATCATCTAATGGTACAAAGAGAACAAGTCGCAAGCTCAGTTTTGCTTCAAAACCACGGTCCTAGGCAGCTCTGTTGCCCTCTATGGAGGCATATATTCAAATACGGATTGCTGGATCCTACCCCAGAGCTTTGGACTCAGTGGGTCTGGGGCAGGGCCTGAGAATTTGCATTTCCCCCACGTTCCCAGCTGATGCTTGCGGCCCAGGGGCCACACTTTGGGAACAATACTGTCCCACTTTGTCCCTCTAAGAGAGGTGCGAATTGTTGCCTTTGCTGCTACAAAGACCTGTAGTTTCAGTGTCTCCCCACCTCCACGTGCACTCCCAAAGGTGGGGTCTGGTGGGTCCCCATGTGAAGACTGAGGGCTTTGGGCCATGTGGTGGGCTCAGGACTGGACCTGAGTTAAGCCTCTTGCGGCAGGGACTGGGTCTCTCTTGGTCCCCAGTCAGAGCACAGCCTGGCACCTGCTCAACCCTTGGTTGAAATCCAACCAATGAACGAGGCTCCCCCTGCTCCTCCTGGCCCTCATGGGTGAAATCAACCCGAGACAAAGCTGGATTGTTGACCTGGTGACAACCACGTGATCTCAAGTGGTCCATCTTTGAGACCAAGGCAGGAGTTTAAGGGCAGGGGCTGGAGGTCTTTATCTGACGCTGGTGTCCTTAGCCCTGGGTGGAGCCTGTTCTATGCTGTGCTGTGGCAGCCGCAGGCCAGTGTGTCGGGGGACAGTTGTCGCCAGGCCCGGGATGTGCTTTCCCTCTGTCTACCTGGGGTTGTGAGGAGGAAACAAGCCAGCCCTTGGGCAAAACAGCCTCATCTGGAAGACCAGGGGCCCTAAGGGCTGGGGATGGAGCTCAGTGGTCAAGCATTTGTCTGGTGTGCATGAGGCCCTGGGTTCAATCCCCAGTTCAGGAAGAAAAAAAAGACAGTGGATCTCTGTGTGCAGGGCACGTGGGGAGCCCTGCTGGGGTGGGAAGGAGCAAGAGTAGCTGTCAGGGTGTAAAAACCCAGCAGGGCTACAGTGGGTCTCCCACTTTGCTCTGTGACCTTGGGTGGCTTTTTAAATTCTCTGTGCCTCATTGAAGGTCACGACTGTGAAGATCTGAGATCATATAGAAATAGTGCCTGGAACACAGTAAGCAGTAGATGCCCCCGAGCTGGTATTTCCATCGTCATGACTCCGAGCCTCAGTTCCTCTGCTCCCAGAAGAGGAGCAGGATTACCTCTCTGCAGTAGGGGAGGATTATGGGAAACATGTATATGAATCTGCACCCTATGCCAGGGTCCCACAGAGCCCTGCTGAATGTCAGGCATCATCAGTGCTTATAACCAGTCTAGGTCAGAGTCGTTTGACGATCTGATGAAAATTGTGCACTTGAAAAAAATATGTGCATTGAGGCAACGATTTGGCCCTCTCAGCCATGTCCTGAGCAAGGTTAGAATCTCTGCATTAGAAGGGTGCTCTGCATTAGAAGGGCACTCAGGGGCTGGGGTGTAGTTCACTGGTAGGGCACCGGCCCAGCAAATGTGAGGCTCTGATTTCCATCCCCAGCACTCAGATAAAAACTCACCTGGGCCGCTGTCCATAGGTGAGTTCTCTGTGACTGCATATTCCCTCCCTCCGGCCCGTATCCCTCTATAGGAAACCCCAGTCCCGTCACTACCGGATATGCACACTGCTTGCTGTTTCAGTACACTCTGGGCAGGAGGAAGTTATCCTGATTCATACGGGATATGTTTAAGAGACTGTCAAGAGCTCCTGCTTTTACCTGCTTGGGTGTGGAGTTTGGAGAGGCTGCCAGGATAAAGCAGAATCTAGCCAGAGGAGTATATTGCTAATGGTTGAATTCGAGGTAGTAGCTCTGCGGGTCATCAAGGAGAGATGCCTTGGTGAAACCTGGGACATTTGGGTTTTGTAGGGGAGCATTATGAGGGAGAGTATTAGGAAGGGAAGAGGATGGAAATCAACAGTTACCTGGCCTCTCTGCTTGCCTTTGGGTCCTGTGTTCCTTTTCAGCTCTTACCTCCACAGGCCCAACTTTATGTTGTGTGCTTTATAATCAGCGGAAACTGAAGGTATAGGAAACTTATAGAAAGTCAACCACCGTCTTGCTCCTGCCTGGGAAAGTAAAATTTTATGTTTTCCATAAACACAGGATGAAAAAAGCATTCCAGCATCTATGCCCGAATTGGACATATCATCTTGGAGCAAGCTTGCTACGTTAGATAGCATGATCCCGACGGGCGGTGCAGCCGGACAGCCTTCGAACAAGGCAGGTCCTAGCACTGGGGAGACCGCTGTTTCCTTTGTTGCCAGGGAAATCCTACCAAATGGAAAACCCCTGACTCCCAGCCGCAACCATCTTCAAAACAAAACACAGTCTTTACAGAAAAAGGGAAAAAAAAGAGCAGAAAATCCAACCCACAGAACAATAGATAAGACAAAGCCTGGCACATTACTGTACGCTGTTTTTTTTTTTCTCTTCCCCCAACTGAAGGGATAAAAGGGCATCATAATTTTGTTTTCAAATGTGTTTAAGAATCTGTTATTAGAATGGAATTAAACCCAAGTCCCAGGGCAGCGGCTCCTGACTACTAGGAGATAATCTTGATAATGCGATTAGCAGCTGCCTGAATGGGGCGAAGGAGAGGAAGAGAAGGCTGCAGGCAAAGCCCAGGCTCCAGGAGTCACCGCTGCTGTGGCCTGAACACAGATCCTGGTCCTCCCGGGCCGGTGTAACCGACTGACTGCTCCGGGTGTGCTGCGGCACTCCTGGGCCAACAAATAGGCACAGGTGTGGGCTGCTCGTGGCGTGCGGGGTGCTCAGCATGCTTCTTCTACCCTGCAAGGCAGATGCCCCTATAGACACACCCGTGTGCACATGCACACAGGCGTGCACACTTACACACTTTCAGATGAACACAGGAGCTTCCCTGGTGTCACACAGCGGAGAAGCAGCAACCCGGGTTCGAACCCAGGCATGGTGTCCGTGGGGCCTTACTGCCTCCCTCACGGACAGGGTTGGGTGGTTGGGAACTGAAGTGCAGGACCCAGATCAGTTGGAAAACTGTGACCCAGCAGGCCTGCCGCACCCTGCAGTAGGCAGCCAGACAGCGGTGACTGCACTTTATTGGGGGCCACAGAGGGGTGGCAAGTGGCCGGGCCAGCGAGGTCCTCATCTGTGCAGTTTTACAAATGCAAAAAGCAATGGGTGGTGACAGCTGCGTCCTCCACACCACCATGGGTGCATCTGAAGCCATGGAATGCCATTGTAGGTGACAAGGATGGAAGAAAGGAAGGAAGGGTAGAAGGAAGGAAGGGGGATCCATGGAACACTGAGCCTTTTACTTCATAGATCTCATTTAAATGTCTCAAATATTCTACAAGGAGATGAGGTTGTTCTCCCCATTTGTAGATGGGGAAACTGAGGCAGTGGGCAGCTGAGTGCTTCTCAGAAGGGATGATGCTGAGTGCTGGAGGCCAGAAGCAGTGGACAGAGGTGATGAAGACAGCCAGTTCCCTGATGACCCCCTCAGAAAGGACTCTGTAACTCTTCCTGACTGGCTCAGCCACCCATTTTGTCATGGTCACCTCTTGGGGTCCCAACTGAACATTCGGTGGCTAAGGGCAAGGTAGGCAGGCTGTCCCTGTACAGGGCCACAGAGACAGTGGCAGCTCCTCAGTTCTTTCTCTGTGACAGGAAAGCTGCGGTGGATAATATGTAAATGAATCAACTTGGCAGTGTTCCAATAAAACTTTATTTACAAAAACAGGTGATGGAGTAGAGGTTGCTAACCGTGGTTCCCTGGTTAAGAGTGTGGCTGCTGGGCATGGCGGCCCATGCCTGTAATCCCAGCACTCTGACAGGCTGAGGCAGGAGTATTTTAAGTTCAAGTCCAGCCTGGGCAACTTAGAAACTTAGCAAGATCCTGTCTCAGAATTGAAAAGGGCTAGATATGTGCTCAGTGCAAAGGCCCTGGGTTTAATCCCCAATACAAAAAATAGATAAATAAAAGAATGAAAGCACTGGGCCTGGGTAGAATCACGGCCTCACCATCTACTAGCTGTACTGTAGTACATACTGTGTGAGTCTGAGGAATGCTTCTTACCTCCATGAGCCTCGGTTTCTCTATCTACAAAGTGGGTCTGCAACCTCACCTATCTCTTACAGGTGTGTACGGGTGCCTGAGGTTGGGAAGGAGAGAGAGAAGGCTCTCAGGTGAGGGGACAGCTCTATCAATGTCATTGTCCCCTCTCCTCCAGGAGCAGGCCTTAGCCAGACAGCACCACATCCTTTGAGTGATGGCCCTGTTACTCAGGTCCACACGAGGCATCTAGGACCAAGTGTCTGTGGGCTGCTGACACCACTGGGGCTTTTTTTTTTTTTAATGTGGGTACCGGGAATTGACCTAAGGACCTCATGCTTGCCAGCAAGCACTTGTACCGCTGAGCGATATCACCGGCCATTTTTTTCTTTATGTGGGTTCCAGGAGTCAAACTCAGGACCTTGCACTTGCCGGGCAGGCGCTTATGCCACTGAGCTATCTCACCGGCCCACCACTGGGGCTTTTCCTTTTTGGACATCGCCTGGGAGCTTGTCATCTCCATTCGGGGCATGTTTGGATGACCACATGGCTGTTGTCCACAGGACTGGATGAGAGGTGGCACACCAGATCCCAGCCCTATTCATGGGAGCTCTTCCCTCAGTACCACGGGCATCTTGGTTCTCACCCGGCTGTGTAAAGATGTTTCTGATTCTCATCGTGAGTTACATTTACCCATCTGACCAATGCTGGTCCCGGTATCTTTCTTTTCGTGGAGTGTGCGTATGCGTATGTGATAATAAAAGCGTAGGGGAAGGGGAGTGGGCCTTTCACAAATGGTACCTCTCCCCCACTCTTACACTCTTCATTTCTCTATGGGTGATGCTATCTACTGAGCACCTACTGAGTGCCAGGCACTGGGTCGGTGCTTTCCATCCATCATCGCCAACACTTAGAGATACATTTAAAAGCATGCGTGGGCCCTTCCTCTTCCCGTTTGCATGTGATAAACAGGCCAGTTAAGAAGGCAGTTGGGTTGCCTGAGGCCACACAGGTCAGAGACACCTGTAGCAGGTGGGAAAAGGCTCAGCCATAATTAGACACCATCTGATGGGTGCCCAAAACAGTAAGCCTGGAGTTGCCAGTAGCATCCAACCATTCCACATCCAGGTTTATACAGTACTCAAAAGTTTTGAAAGAAAGATCTGTAAGAGAAATTTGCATATCTTTGTTCACATCAGCATTATTTTAATAGCAGGAGGAAAGAAAGAAGGAAGGAAGGAAGGAAGGAAGGAAGTCAAGCATGCACCAAGAAATGAATGGACAAACAAAAGGCGACCTGCACATACCCTGGAATATCATTCAGCCTCAAAAAGGAAGGAATTCTGACGTATGCTACAACGCAGATGAGTTTTGGGGACATAAAGTAAAACGAGCCAGTCACCAAAAAGGCAAATACTGTGTGATTCCACTTATATGACGTACCTAGAGTAGTCAGATTCATGGAGCTAGAAAGTAGGATGGTGGTTGCCAGGGGCAACTGTCTTGATATCTGTTTGATCAGCCTTTTGCTTAAATTAAGAAAAAGAAATCAGTGATTCCTGCCCTGGTGTGTGCGTCAGAACCCTCTGGTAAGCGTGTTAAAAGCCAGTTGCTGAGTTCTGAGTCAGTAAGTACAAGGCTGCTTCCTGCCCTCAGCCCAGATCTGCCCTGCCGGGGGCCAGAAACCTATTTTTACCAGGCCCCACTGGTGACTCAGACACAGCCGGCCAGTGTTGAGAATCCCCAGCCCGAAGTGTCCTTCGTCCAGGCACAGGACTGGCTCTGTCTCCTCTGCAAAGCTTTAGGGGCTGCCTGCTGCCCTGGTTTCCTCCCTTGGGCTGGCAAAGGGGCCCTGGAAACACAGGTACTGTGCTCAGAGCTGCGGCGACAAACCCCTCTGCACTGCGCCACCAGCATCCCAGCATCCATGCCTGTGGGCAACAGGGTATTCAAAAGAGTGGGGACCCGAGTGGACAGAATGACCTCTCTGTTTGTCATCTCCTAGCAATCTCTAAATCTGGCCAGCGGCTGCCTTTTTAAATTATTGTGATTGCATGGAGAATGTGTTATCATTGTTCGCTCGGCATTCTTTTCATCCCGCGGAATCATTCGGCATCAAAGGGATGACATTTATTGACTCTGCCAATAGAGCGATTGATGAATAAGTTATGTAACGGTTTCATTCCCCCATCACAATCAATTATTTAAGTGCTGTACATTTATGTTTGCTGTCAAGAAGCCCAGTGTCCCCAGAGTCAACCTTCAGGTGCTGGTTAGGGTTGGGTCGGGCCAGGGAGCGGGAGGTTGGTGGCAGAAGAGTGGTGGCTGACTGGCCACCGCAGCTGTGTGCATCCTGGTTGTGTGAAAGCTGGTGGCCACCTTGCATGGGTAAAAGCCAGCCTCTTGTTACCAAAGTTTGAAGCCGCCCCTGAGG
Source organism: Erethizon dorsatum (assembly GCA_028451465.1). Classification (NCBI taxonomy): domain Eukaryota; kingdom Metazoa; phylum Chordata; class Mammalia; order Rodentia; family Erethizontidae; genus Erethizon; species Erethizon dorsatum. Next base: position 124,647,086 of record CM051827.1, on the reverse strand, counting down.
TCTGGAAGTTTCGTTTTTCCATTGGCAGTTTGGGGGCCGCAGTAGTAAAAGTTTTTCGGAAAGAGAAACCTACAGATTCAGGGTTTGGGGAGTGGCGTGTAATTGTTCCCATGTCTGCTTATGTAATCACGCTCCATTTTCCTGGGGCTGCCGTAACAAATTACCACCAACTGAATGGCTTCAGACAATGGAAGTTTATTTGCTCTCAGTTCCAGAAGGCAGAAGGACACAATTGGGGTGTCAGCAAGCCTGGGGGCCCTCTGAGGCTCTTGGGGCAGATCTTCTTCAAGCTTCGGCCTCTTCCTGCCTCTGACCCACCAGCTGCTCCCTGGTCTGGTCCCCTCTCCACCTCTGTCTCAGTTGCCATCTTCACATGGTCTCCCTATGTCCCTCTGTACCCACTAGGCCATTGGATTTAAGGCCCACCCTAAATCCAGGAAGATTTCATCTCAAGATTCTTAACTAACTGCATCTACAAAGGCCCCGCTCCTAAATAAGGTCCCATTCTGAGATCCAAGGGGGACATGAATTTTGGAGAGACACTGCCCAACCCACCATGGACATTTACTGCCTCCGAGAGCTGTGACACTGCTGTAACAGGGGAGGGAAAGGAAGCTTGCAGAGTTGTCCTTCAGGTCCTCGAAGGCTCAGGCCTCCGCTCCCCTCAAAGGCCTGGCCTTTCCGAAAGCTTGGAGCCACCCCATTGAGGAGACTGGAGGGTGGGCGAGCATGCATAGCTTCCCTTCCCTTCCCACCCACGACCACTTTGCCCCCCGCTTCTCTTCTCGGGCACACAGAAGTTGATGAAATTGCCGTTCTAGCAGGAACATTAGAGGACGGAGCCATTCCCTTAACCACACTCCTCTGATTACGCCTTTGAGGGGCTGAGCTAATCCACCACGCGGGGACATTGGATGAATTGCACATCCCCAATCAGTCTGGCTGTGTTTTATCTGAACAAAACATCTGACTTTAACCCCAGGCAGATTTCTCTTCAGGTTGTAATTATTCCGGAACAAACAGAGAAAATAGGAGGGGGCGTCCCGCTGGGAATGGTGCCTCCTGTATGGAAAGATTCCCACTGGAAATCTTCAAAATGCAGTGTTCTTGTATTGATCCAGATAAATGCCTGCTGCAGTCCAGCTTCCCCTGTTATATGTAGATGAGTTCTCAAAACAAAAAAAAAGAGGACTAAATGAATGAAAATAGATTTCGCTTCCAGATTAGAAGCCATTCTATACAACTCTTAGTGATCAAATTGCTCCTTGAAGCCAGAGCAGAACAAAATCTTGACTCTCCGCACTCAACACCTTAAATCCATCCTCTCCATCTTCCTTTTGAAAATGAAAATCCTTTAAGCTCCAGTCGCAGGAATGAACTCTGATGTGACTGACGCTCAGGTGAGAAGATGGGGGGCCGCAGATTCCGATGATGCTTCCAAATGCTTTTGTGGTCCCAGAGAGACTTGTCTGCACCTTGGAATAAATTCCTTAGTCCACAAAAAGGAAAAGTGGAGGTGGGGGTGAGGTGCGGAGGATCAAAGTCTCCAAGAAACTAGGCAACCTCATATGTCATTTCTTTTCTTGTAAATAGAAGAGTACTGAACAAAAATGTTCACGTGTGGCCCATTCACTCTGGCCTATCCATGGGAACCCACCACTGCCTCTCAGAAGCTTCTCTACATCCCTGGGTGAGTCCATTAGTGGCTCAGTGGCCATCTTCTCTCCTGAGACAGTCAGTTCTTCCCAGCTGTCTGACATGTGACAGGTACCTCTGCCAGCTCATTAGCTCAGTGCCTTTGCTTTTGGGGCCCAGCTCCTTTTCCCCATGTTTGAAAGTGAAATGAAGCAGGCTCTGTCCCTCTAATTCCTTCTGTGAAATCCTTGGGGCCCTGGAAACCTGTGTGCCCATTTGGAGGGGACCCTATCAGTCCTTCCGGGCCTCCATCACAGTCCTGTGAGGCGCCATTTTGTTTCCGTTTCCTGAGGCAGAAGGAGAGGACACCAGACATACTAGAGCTGTGGTGGTAGACACCGGGGCCCTGAGCTACTCGTGGGTTAGACTTGGGTTAACTAGTTACATCTACAAAGACACTGTATCTTAGCAAGGTGACATTCTGAGACTCTCAGCCACCCTCTGCTGAAGCCCACGTGGAGTTGGAGCACCATTCCTTGTTCCCTCCATCTCACATGGTGCTGTCACCACATGGACACCCTAAGGGTGAGGACCCCATGAGATTCTCATAAGGACTAGTGTGAAGTGGGCAGAGGAGGAATTGTGGCCCCATAGGTAAGAGAAAGAAGCTGAGCCCTAATGTCACAAAGTGACCTCCAAAGTCACTTCACCCTAGTGCTCTTCCTCTGGACAACCTGGTGGTCTTGAGAAAGGCCTGGCCATTGTCTCTGCATAGAACACATCTGGGTAGAGGGCCACATCCTTTCTTCATGTCTCCTGTTCTTCCTCCTTGGCCCCCGCCTGCCTCTCACTTCCTGTCTCATCTTCTTTATAAAACAGGAAGAATGGCCTCCTTCCTTCTCTCCCATGCTCGTGATGCTTCTTTAAAAATCCGTCTGTAGCTGCTCACCCCAGCGAGGTGAAGGTGACAGTTTGTCACAGGAATTCAGGCTGCAAGCATCATCTCCCCTTCTTATTTTTAAAAAAACCAAATCACAGAAATAGGTGCGTGCTAACGGCATGAAGCTGGCTGCAGCACAGGCCCCTGACATCAGTTTGTAACTATAACCTGCTATGTATTTAAAAGGAGTTTGTGTCTCACATTCTCTTCTCTGAAGCCGTATACAGAGTGGAAGGCATGTGGAGACCCGGGAGACCCTCTCAGACAGAGAACATTTATCACAGACTTGGACAAAGGGGGATTTTTCAAAGATTTATGTTCTTGGTAAACACCTTTTAGCAAGACGTTTCTTCTGTTGCTTGGGAATGCTGGGAAATTGTGAAGACAGAGTGGGGACCTGTCTTTAGGGCGAGAAGCCCTGCCTGGGGTGTATCCACTGTTCACCTCTGCCCCTAACTTGAGATGCTCTCCCTCTTCCAAGTGATTTGGTGAGAATCTTCCATCTGGTTAGGATCACTCAGCGGTTCATTGTTTTTTTTTTTCATGTGGGTACCGGGAGTCGACCTCAGGGCCTCACACTTGCCAGCAAGAGCTTGTACCGCTGAGCGATATCACCGGCCCCTTTTTTCCTTTATGTGGGTTCCAGGAGTCGAACTCAGGACCTCATGCTTGCCAGGCAGGCTCTTATGCCACTGAGCTATCTCACTGGCCCACACTCAGTGGTTCTTGATTGCATGGTGTCTTAGTCACTTTCCTCATTGCTAGGACATAATACCTGATGCCTACAACTTAAAGGAAGAAAGGTTTATTTTGGTTCACAGTTTACAAGTCTCAGTGCTTGCATGGTCGGCCGGCTTCAGGCAGAAGCAGATGGAGGAAGGGTCTGGTGGAGGAAAAGCTGATCACCTCATGGCACTCAGGAAGCAGAGAAATCAACAGAGGAGCCAGAAAGGGAAAGATACCCTTCTAAGTCACACCTCTGGTGACCTACTCCTTCCCACCAGACCCTGCTTCCTAACAGCAAGTCAGCTGTACCACCTCCATAATCCAGTCACCTTCCAAACGCGTGCAGCTTCGGGGGCCATTTTAGATCTAAACCATAATGTGCGGCCATTTTGAACAGACCCACAAGACTGCAGATGACATGCAGAGCTTCCGCTGCGTTGCCTCTGGGTTACTGACTCCCTCGTCTTGGAAGCACATAGGGGCCTGGACTTGGGAGAGCAGTAGGTTTATTGGAAGCAACACATGTGAAAGGAAAGGTGGGGGAAGTGGAATTACTCATATCACCAGGAGATCTGAGAAAGTGCAGCCAGGCCAAGCAGGGGTCCAGGAGTCATGAGTGGTGCAGAGCAGCTCCTTCCAGCTATTGCTGGCACATGCGAGCCACTCATGGGTCTTGGACTGGACAGAGGGCGTGGAACTCTGCATTTCTAACAAGTTCCCAGACACCCCATAAAGAGGAAGAGCAGATTGAGGCAGACCCTCTCAGTGTTGATTTCCTTCTTTCCTACCTTGAATCCAGTGGTTCTCAACAGGAGGCAATTTGGCCCCCTGAGGGACTTAGCAAGATCTGGAATCATTTCTGATTGTTCTAACTGGACAGGATGCTATTAGCTTTTAGTAGGTAGAAGTCAAGGGTGCTGCTAAACACCCTGCAACAAACAAGATGATCCCCTCACGACAAAGATCTGGCCCATATCCCCACAGTGTTGAGGCTGAGGAATCCTGCTCTAACCCAGCCCTTCTACGTTCAGGTAATAGACCCAAGGCTCTGAGAACTTTGTGTTCAACATTCCGACCTCTCCTGGCTGAAACCATCCATGGAGCATTTGTGTATTTGTTTGGAAATAGTTTAGTGCAGTGGTGGCAAACTATGGCACGCATGCCACAGCCATTTGTCATCGTTGAAAGCTCTAAAAGGTTCACCATCACTAGTTTAGTGCAATAAGAAAATGAAAAACCAACCAACTTTTCCTGGGTACCACCAGTCTGATGGAGGCTATACAGAAGTACACAGCTGGCCTTAGATTACTGTTGCCTGGAGACTTATGCAGGTATTCTTAAAAAGATAATGGTCATATGAGACGGCATCTCTTGCAAGATGGTGGTGGACTGGAGGCCCCCAGTGGATACGGTCTACATAGGTGTCATACCTGGCTGCTGCCAATTTTCCTCCCTCCGTCTCTTCCTCCATTCCTTCTTTCCTTCCTTCCTCTCTTCTAATCCCTTTAGGCAAGAATTTAGATGCTGTCCTATACTACAAGCCACCCCCTCCTCCCCAAGATATATTTCATCTTTACCAGCCCCTGCCCAGCTCCTGCAGGCATTTGTATCTCTTGTCCCTCATTGAAAGTCATGGACTCTCAAACCTCAGGGAAGCACCTGGAAGCCTCGTAAATACTGATCACCGGGCCCATCCATTAGTTTCAGCTTCAGGAAGTGTGAGGGGCCTGGTAATTTGCATTTCTAATGGGTATTAGGAGATGTTGCTGCTGCTGCTACTGCCACCACCACCCCGCACCAGGACCCACGCTTTGAGAACCTCTGGTCTAAAGCAACGATTTTCAAATGTTCCTGCACATCAGACTCACATAGGAACCTGGCTTAAAAATCGAGGTGCTGTGACTTCACCCCCTCGCACTCTGCTTCAGTGGATGTGGGGAGGACCCGGGCATTGCTGAATAAGCCCTGCAGGGAATTCTGATCCAGGAGTCATGAGTGGTGCAGAGCAGCTCCTTCCAGCTATTGCTGGTGCGTGTGAACCACTCGTGCGTCTTGGACTGGACAGAGGGCCTGGAACTCTGCATTTCTAACAAGTTCCCAGGTGATACTGGGCTTCCTGTGTGGTAACCACACCTTGAACAGCCAGGGATGGGCCAGTGGTTGTCAGCTTGGGGGTGATTTTGCCCCTCTTTTGGGGGATATTTGGCAAATTCTGAGGACATAAGGAGTTGTCACAAGTGGGTGTGGGGAGCAGTCCTGGCATGTACTGCATGGAGGCCAGAGATGCTGCCAGCGTTCCAGGGCACACACAAAAAATAAAGAATTCTCTACCACAAATTACACTAGTGCTGCAGGAGAAGCCCTGGGGTAGACAAAGACCCTGAGAAGCGGCTGACATTGAGAAGGAGCCAGCATGGTTGGGCGGGGCTTCCTGGAGGAGGGACATTGAATCTTTTTTTTTTTTTTTGTGGGTACCAGGGGTCGAACTCAGGACCTCGTGTGCCAGCGGGCGCCCATGCCACTGAGCGATAACACTGGCCCTTTTTTCGTATGTGGGTACCAGGAGTCGAGCTCAGGACCTCACGCTTGCCAGGCAGGCACTTATGCCGCTGAGCCATCTCACCGGCCTGGGACATTGAATCTTGGCAAATTGCCCAATATTAGCTTCTTCCAGGCAACAGGGCTGATGTATTAATTAGAGGCTTCAACCCTCTTCTGATGCCTCCTACCCCTTGTTCCTGCTTTATTCTTTCTCCAAAGCCCATGCTGCTATGTGATATATATTTTACTTATGTGTCTTGTCTATAATCTTTCCTGAACTAGAATGGAAACTCCAGGATGGCAGGGACTTCTGAATCAGAAAAATCTCCTCACCTCCATGTATGCAGCCCTGAAGACAATGCCTGTCATATAGTAGTTGCTCAGTTAATAGTTTTTAAGTGAATGAGTGGGCCTCAAGGTCTTTGGAGAGACAGGAGGCTGGTGCTGAACGCAGTCTGGAGGATGGCACTACTGTTTATGTGATCATTCTTTCTCTCACCCATTCATAAAACATGCGTTAGACTTGCTTGGCACTGGCTCCCTGGACACAAACCCTGGCTCTGGCTGGGAGTCATGGCCACTACTTATTTTTCTTTCCTTTCCAGTATTCAGAGAGTGCAGTATGAATGGTTTTCCCTGATGGGCGAAAAACGCCTATTCTTTTTCCCGTTTTTTTTTTTTTTTTTTTTTCTTGATTGTTTGAAGCAGCCTAATTTCATGATGCTAGGAAAGAAATCTCCATATCACAAAGAGAAGTGAAAATGACAGCAAATGTCTATGTCTATATCTCTTCGTAATTCACTGCTTTTCTTGTCCTTTTTTTTTTTTTTTTCTATCTTATTTCCATCCAGAAAATTCTTGCCCTGTATTTTCTGAAAATTAGAAAATCAGAGTCTTCATCTGTGTGTCTGCAATTGCCAGCGAGGGAGCCGGGGAGCTGGGATTCAGAGACGCTCATGCAGGGTCCGTCACCCCATTAGTGCGTCTCCAGGCACCTCTGTGTCACCCTCTTCCGAGAGGAGAACAATGAAGAACATTTTCTAATTATTGATGGCTTTTCATTCCCACAGAGCTTGGCCCAGCCTAGAAAAGAACATCCCTGCCTGAGAATTTTGTCCTGATTTTCTTTGGGGAGATACATTGTCCCCACAGGATTATTTATGAAGCCAGAGCTGGCTGAATCCATCTAATGTGTGTGACGTCAGAGAGGTTGGGGGCCCCAGGGACCAGCGCAGCTAGGGGTTCATTTGCATCCCCTCTGCTGGTTGGGAACAAAAGGCTACCCGTGCTACCGCCTTCCTTTCATGGTTCACTTATTTGATTCATTTCCTCGAAATGGAGTGATGGATTAAAAAGACAGAGAGGACAAAGTCAAATTTCCTCTCCACTGTCCCCTGTCCAGGATTACCAGCCAGGCTGAGATGTGGACAGGTCATTGTCACATCAGGACGAGGAGAAGCCTTTGAACGTGGGGTGGTCCCAGCCCTCTCTTGGCACAGGTCAATCCCATAGCTATCTGGCTTTTTCTCAGAGTCCCGGGCCAAGGACCTTTGAAAGCTCGGTCATTTTAGATCCCAGCTGAATAGTTGGTCCTTCGCTCTCTCACTGTGTCCAGGGAATCACTGTCTGTATCCAGATGCTTTGGTGCACAGGGCAGCATGGCTCTCTCACAAGTTTGAGCAACAAAGAATTGATGAAAAGCTGCCCGCAGGCTCACAGAATTTGCAGGCAGTCAGAGCAGAATGGAGCAGCTACACCTGCACCCGAGATCTGCCCGCTGCCCGTCTCTTCTGGCCACAAGATTCTGCCTCAGAGTCCCGCTTGGGGACAGTCTGGCTGTGGGGAACCAGGCCACCTGAGAAGGCTGAGAAAGAAAGTTTGCAGCTTCTACTATGGAAAGCTGTGGGCTGATGAGATTAGGAATTCTGGAAACACAGAAAAAAGTGCTCACTGTTCAGGATGGCCCAAAAGAATGAGCTGCCCAATTGCATAGGCAGGGCTTTCCCTCGAATCTCCACCTTCCAGGGTGCAGCAGCTTACAGGGCAGCAAGCTCTTAGATGGAGGAGACCCCTCAGAGGATTCTCCTGGCCGCTTGCCTCCCAGCACAGTAACTAATGAGCTAAGCTGCTCTGGGTTTTCCCAGCCCTACTTCCAGTCCTTGGCTGAAGGTGCATTCTGCAGACACTGACCAGGGCAGACCTGGGGTGGGCTCATGCCCGTGCCTCCAACCACCAGCAGAACTCCCTGGACCCCACATCTCACCCCCAGGGGATGGTTTCAAAGTGGCAGGTGATCTGAGCCTGTGTTTCCTTCCTAGAGGAAACCTGAAATTGGAGGTTTTTGTAATGATTTGATTATTTGGGAATAGGAACCAACAATGGACTGAAGAAAGTTATGCATGATATGAAAGCAGTTTGTTTAGAGAATCCCTAAATCCAGAAGGTCAGGGGAAAAGGTCCTTCAAGAGCATTAGGACGAGTCCCTGCATTTCACAGCAGGAGAAGCAGCTGGAGAAGGCAGCAGGTTGGCCGCTGTTGGATCCACTGTGCTGGCTCAAGGATGCGAGCAGCTGACATGGAGACGAGGAGATGCTGAGTGCTTGGTGGACACTCACCAGGAAGAGAGATAGTTCAATATCCTCATTGTACAAAGTCCTACGTGAATTTTTGGCATCAATAAAAACTTTCTCAGGTCTTCCTTGGGCTTTCTCTTCCCCTGCTAAGGAATTTTGTTGACTTAATGTTCAGAATTGTAAAGACGGCCCTTGTAGGTCCTTGAGCCCAGGGCTTCTCGAAGTGTGGTTCTCGGTCTTCCTGTCTCAGATCCACCTCCTGACATTGGTTAGAGGCAGATTTCCTGGCCTAATCTCCAGCCCCCTGGGGTGATGCTCGTGGATGGGAACTTTAGCCGGCTTCTTGGGGAATTTCCATGCACAGTGAAATCAGAGAACTACAGATCTAGTCCAGTCTCCCTGTCGTGTGTGTGGGGACCCACAGACCAGGGAAGCCAGGAGCTTGCTCACAGGCAAATGATGTCACTAGCTGAGCTAAGCCTGGACTTCTCAGATCCACATTCCAGCCCTCTGTCCCTGACCCTGACCTTAGGAGATGCTGAAGGTAAACAGAAGGAAAAGTGAGCCCTGTACTATGCCATGGGGGTCCTTCCCACAAAGCTGTGACTTGTGTTCTCTCTGCAGTGCTGCTGTGGCCACCGCAAGGACTGCGGGAGGTTGCCGTGCAGTGGATGAGCTCAGGGGACTCAGCACTGGAAGCAAAGCTCCCTGCACTACAGCAGGTAGGGGTGCCTGCCATGCACCAAGCTGGTGCTGCGCGGCTCCCAGGCCCTTCTGCTTGCCCAGGAGGTTTGACTCACACATGCTAGACCTGGCTGCTCACTAGGGTAAGCTGGGCACTTCGGAGCTGGGCACAGGGGACCAAGGTCATGGTCTTGGCCACTGGTTCTCCACCCACGTTGGGATGCTGCTGTTGATGTCTCCGTGGCAGCGTAAGTGGGTCTTATAGCTGGAGATGCATGAAGGTTGGCTTAAAAGCAAAATCACTCAGCGAAGCACCTTATCTCCACACGTGCTCAGTGTGACCTTATCCTCCACATTCCTGCACACCTTCATGCCAAGGTGCCCTGTGTTGGCATTAAGGCCAGCCCCACATCGTTAGTGAGGTGACTTGTCTCTGCAATTTGGGGGGAATAGGCTTGTGCCTTCTGCCAGGGATGCCATGGCTGCTGGAGCAAAGGCCACAAACTGTCCCCAGGGTGGGCTGCCTTGCACTAGGTGCTTAACAAAATGGGTCACACCTGGAGGGGCAGCTGGGAGGAGCCCCAAAGGTCACGACTTTGGATTGGGTTGCACGTGCTCAGCAGCACCCAGACATCCGGAAGGATGTGGCTGGAGAGGTCATGAGTGGGGTGCTAGGGCTATGGGATGCTCTGTTTGCAAACCTCCCCTTCTGCCTTGACTCTTATTCCTTACAATGTCAACGCTTTCACCTACAGATGCTCCCGGGCGTGTCGGCTCTGTGTCCCTCAGTGTCTAGGCCAGCGTGTGGCACCTCGTCAGGCAGAGCAGCGCACCCCTCTCATCTCCTTCCTTTATTATTTCCTGTGTCCTCCTTGGCTTGCAAGCCATTGTGAGAGCTTGCATCCCAGAGTTGGACTGTACTTGTCTTTCTCCGTCTTCCCGCAGTACTGCCAGGCTTGACGCACGGTGGGTACAGGGTCAGTGTCCTGGTGGCCGAGTAAAAGTCAGCGCTCAGTAAGAGTTCTGTTCAAGGAATGAGAAGTGGGGGCTCTGGGGACATGGCCAAGGTTACCCAGAGGGACATCTGGCTGTCTTTGATAGCAGAAATGCCTCTCGCCATATGCATTAGTCCCACCCTCCTTTGCTCTGAGTGGCAGTAGCTTTCCGGCAGCTCTGCTCTGTGTGCTGTGGATGGTTGGGCAAAGAATGTACTGGAGGTGAAGGGGACTTTGATGACTTGGGAAAGAAGGTGGGACATGTGGTCTGAGAGTCCCCACTCATAGTCCCATGGTGTGATCTGAGTGTCACCGGGCCTGCTGCTCAGTGGGAAGGAGTGGGTTCTCTCCTCGGATGCTGGCGTTGATCCACTTGGAGTCAGCTGTGACTCCCTTGCAGGGCTTACAGAGCAAGATGAGCTTTAACTGCACTCATTCTTCTTCCCCACAGCCAAGCTGAGATGATCTGTACTGTCCCTCAAGATTCCTCCCGCACATGCCAAATGCTGGTCCTTTTCATCTCACCCTGAAACACTGTCTGAGCTTGAGGTTAGGAGGGTCAACCTTGACTCCTAGATGTGTCCAGCCAGCTAAGATCACTTGGTGGAGGTACCCTTCCCCTCCCTGAGCCTCAGTTTCCATCTCCATAATGGAAAAGATTATGCCTACAGTGAAGGTCGTGAGCACTGAATAAAATAATGGATTGAAACTAAAAAGTGAGAGAACCCAAAAATCCATCGGTTGACGAATGGATAAACAAAATGCGGTGCAGCCATATGATAAAATAGTATTTGAAAATAAAGAGGAATGAAGCGCTGGTGCATGCTCCAACATGCGTGAACCTTGAAAACATTACACTAAGTGCGAGAAGCCAGACACAAAAGGCCACAGATTGTGTGAGGCCATTCATACAAAACACCCAGAATAGGCAAATCCGTAGAGACAGAGAGCAGATTAGTGGTTGCCAGGGGCTGGACGGAGGGAGGGATGGGAAGAGACTGCTAATTGGTAGTGGGTTTGAGGGAGGGCACTAATGGAAATGTTCTGGAATTCTATAATGGTGGTGATTGTACAACTTTGTGAATATATTAAAAGCCAATGAATTGTATACTTTGAAAGGGAGAATATTGTGATATGAGAATTGCATCCCCATAACAAAATAAACACACTCACATAATATATGTTAAAAGCCTGGGTTGGCTGAGTGGAGTGTTAGCAATGTCAACAGCATTCTCTTTATATTTCAGCATTTATTTAGGGCCTGCTGTGTGCCCAGCATTGTGGCAAGAGCTCTGCATGCCTTACTTTGCATCATACGTGGATCTTATTATCTTTACTTTCTAAAGAAGGCTGAGGACCAGCACAGTTCTGTTATCTGATCAAGGCCACAGGTCACAGGCTGACCAGACCAGATGAGGACCTAGGCTCAGGTCCGTCTGACCCAAAGCCTGGACTCTCGCTTTGCTGCTGTCTCCGTTTAAGGGCTTCTGAATAATGAAATGGGTTCTTGTGGGGAGACCTGGCCATTGCCCAATTTAGAGTTCTAAGTACGTAACTGGTGATACCCAAGACTCCCATTGGAAAGATGGAAAGATCTGCATGGTCCGCCTGGGCGGACCTTTCAGGCTGCAGACTTGCAAATGACTCTCTCATGAGACTCATTTCCGTCTCTTTGGCCTGTGGAGTAAGAGCGGAGTCCAAGACTTTGGAGAGCTGCTGACAGACTGTAAGACACCCCAGGGGCCCATGCTCAGGCTTTGGTGATGACAGGCACCTACCCCCAAGCTTAGGGAAGCCGCCCCAGGGCTTCCTGCAGGAAGGGTTAGAAACAGCTTTGCAATTACATCATGCAGAGAGGACACTTGCCGACCCCTGGACTTATAGAGGGGCTCCTGGGAGCCCGCTCCCATCTCAGAAGAGAGATGAGGATGTGGCCAGCCAAATCCAAAGTAGTTTCAGGGTCTGTCCCAGTCTATCAAAAAGCTGCTGAGTGGTGACAGAAACTCTCTAATTACTACAAACCAAATGTCAGTGGAGTGAGCAAAGAAACACAGCCCAGCAGGGAAAGCCCCAGAGTCCCCGTAGCTATTACAGTTCATAGATGATTACACGTGCAGGAATGGACTCTTCAGGAGACCTGGGCTGCTCCCCTCAGCCCGTGAAGTCTGACCCCAGATGTGGGGGTGACTGCCAGGGGAGAAGGAGCCTTGACACATTAGCTGTGACTCACACGGGCTGTGTGACTCTGGGGCTAGTCACGTCCCCTCCCTGGTATAGGTTCTATTATCTACAAAGGAAGGAGTTTAACTGCAAAGCTGGGAGGTCCCCATTTACTCATCAGAACTTTGCTAAGGTCTCCTCTTTGCCTGGCTCCCAGCATAGTGCCAGGGGCATCGTAGGAGCAAAACGTGGGCATCAGCCTTGCCCGTTGGAGCTAAGTAGTCAGATGACCTCCCATGGACAAGCAGGGAAGGATTCTGCTATCATGCAGACTTGGCCTTTGCAAACCTACTGTGTGCCAGATGCTCTTCTTGTACTATTATTAAACCGTCTGTGGAATTCTGGTTTTATTCAGGCATGGGGAAGCCAAAAACAGATCAGGAGATGGTTGCGACTGAAAAAATAGTTACTTACAGATCTCAAGAGAAGGAGCTGCATGTCATGCAGGGAAGGTGCTGGGGTTGTTTCACAGGCAGAAGGAGAGGTGCACAGGTGGGCCGGAGCCTTCACTGGGGTTTTGATGGAAGGAAGAGGCCAGGCAGGGTATGTATACAGAATAAGCTTATATATTTTCTTAAATTGCAGTAAAATTCACATAAGGTGAATGGAGAGATCTGAAGTATACAGGTGGGTGGGTTTTGGCAAATGCATACACACGTGGGTGTCATTGACATCCTCATCAAGACACAGAATGCCTCCATCACCCTAGAGATTCCACTGTGTCCTCCCCACTCGGTCCACGCTATCCCCAACCCCACAATCACTACTCTATCGGGGTGGATTCTTTTTTGCCTCATCTAGAATTTCATAGACATGGATCCTACAGTATGTACACGTTTATATCTGGCTGCTTTGGCTCAGCAAAGTATTTCTGAGATCCGTCCACGTGTGTTTCTGTGCTTCACTTGTTTTATAGCTGAGGAATATTAAACTGCATGGATTCACCACGCTTTGTGTGATGGGCGTTTGGAGTATTTCCAGTTAGGAGTGCTGCTGAGTAAAGCTGCTGTGAACATTTGCGTACGCATCTCTTTGTGGACCCACTTTGTCATTTTTCCTGGTAAATACCTAGGTGATGCATTGCAGCCAGCCCAGCACTCTTCCTTTAAAAACCCTGGACTGTCATCTTCTCCAGCTCCTATATCCTGTGACCCTATTTCAGCTTGCAAGTGGCATTTCATGTTGCCTTGCTTTTTTAATTATGGAAAAAGCCACATAACGTAAAATATCCCATCTTAACCCTCTTCAAGTGTAGAGTCACTAGTGTTAGGCTGCGTTCACACTGTTGTGCTGTCATGACCGCTGTCCAATGCCAGGACTCTGTCCATCTTCCCAAACTGAAACTCTGGCCCCATGACACTCACTCCCCATTCTGCTCTCTCTCTCTCTCTGAGTCTGACAACTCTTGGGTCCTCACATAAGTGGGACCATAGACCATATAGCATTTGTTCTTTTGTGTCTGCCTTACTGTACTTAGCCTGATAACTACCAGATTCATCCAGGTATCAGAATTCCCTTTCTTCTTAGGCTGAATATATTCCACTGAATATATAGATTGCAGTTTGTTATTGTTTCTTTTTGGAATGGAGAAGTATATCATATCGTTATGGCTTGTATCTAGGTGTCCCCCCAAAACCTCACACATTCATAGGTGGGGCTTTGCCAAGATGGCTGGAACTAGGGTATGTGATACTGGGATTAAGGATGTATGGTACTAAATTAGTCCACTGATTGGAATTAGTATAGTTCTGAGTGTGGATAAAGGGAAGCCCCACCCTGGGTGTGGGTGGCACCAACCAATAAGCTTGTAGCCTGGATAGGATAAAAGGGAAAGGGAGCCTTGCAGCTTGCTGCCTTCTGCCTGCCCCTCCACACCATGAGCTGTTTCTCCTCTGCCGTGCCACCCTGCCTTGGAGCCAGCTGACTATAGACTGAAACCTCTACAAACTGTGAGCCAAAATAAACCTTTAATCCTTTAAGTTTGAGTATCAGGTATTTTGTCTCAGCAATGAGAAAAGTAACTAAGGCACATATTTGTATTTTTATTTTTTAACACATTTTAAAAAAAAAAGTTACAAAAAAAAACCATACAATTACCCACTCCTGAAACTCTACAGAGTCTTCCCTAACTCACCCAGAACACATATAGCTGTGATACTAGAGACCCAGGAGATCTGAAAATGCAGACAAATTGCTAGCAGGCAGATTTCACCATCTTTGTATTAAGAAAGATGCATCGTGTAAGGACTGTCAGCAGCACCTTAGCCCCTGCTCTCTCTCAGTTGAACTGGTTTCCTGGTAAGTCTGTTCAAAACCTGTCTCCATTCCTTTCTCCAGAACTGCTCATACCAGAGTCTGAGAGGCAGGTTGTTTTTTGTTTGTTTGTTTGTTTATATTTCCCTTGGCTGTTTTAAAGCCCTGTTGATCATATCTGACACACAACGAGTTTCCTGTTCAGATATGAAAGGCAGCACCTGCAGACTGCGAGATGAGATGGGAAATATGAGCTGAAAACCATTTAGACGCAGACCGGGCCCTGGGAGCTTCCCAGCATCTTAGAAGTAGGGCTGGACCTAAGAAAAACAAGCAGAGTTAATTGCTTGGGTGCCGGGTTGCTCCAGAAGTGCAAGGAAACAATAAAGGCAGTAATTAAAACTTAGTTGCTCGGATTTGACAGTCGTAGGCTCTCCCTGAAGATGGGTTGGTCAAAGGCACAGGTTATGTTAATGAGAAACGAAGGCTGAGACCTAGAGCAAAGATTTCCACCCCCCTCAAGTCTCCTCCTGGGGGCACCACTCAGCTTTTAGACCTCAGCCCTAGATGCCGTGAGGCTTTTCTCCTCTGCTGATTCCTGCGTGTTTTCTCAACCGTAGTGCCTGTTGACGGCGTTGACACATAGCATGCACTCAGCAAATATTTGTGGAATAAATGCAAGAAGAATAAATGCTACCTGTTCACTAGCTTATTGATCTCACTAGACCATCGGCTTCTTTATGTCAGAAAGTGCTCCTAGCACACCGTCTGGTCCAGGAGAGGACCTCTGGAAAGGCTCCCAAGCTTAGAAAGATAACCCACCTCCTGTGGTACCCAGCAGGTGCCCTGTATCCTTGGCATCACTGAAGCAGCTATTGGGTCTTATCACTTAGTCTTTGGATCCCGAGAATCCAGCACATGCCTAGCACATAGTAGGAGCTCAATAAAGTACTTACTCATTGTTGAATAGCATCCAGGCAGCAATTCCATTTCCTACCCACTGAGGTATTGCTTCTGAAATACAGTAAGAATTGTACTTCAAAGCCTTGTCTATCCAACTTCATTCTAGGATAGACTTAGTGAGCTTGTCCTGGGCCTCATCTAAGCAGATTTATTACTCATGTACCAGGGTGGCTGCCAGCCCTGACTCAAACTCCTATGAGCTTCTCTTACCATCTTCACAAGGCTTCAAGTGTCTGATTTGGTGGTGAGATTTTAAATGGACCTTGGAGGCCCCAGGAAAACCAACTTCAGGGTGGTGGCTTTGCAGGTTTGCCTCTTGGAATCAGCAGTGGGGTCATGGGTGGAAAAGACTTGGGGATCTCCAGGGTTGGAGAGATTCGGTTTGATGCTCGCTGTGGCTCTCACCACCTCCTTGAGGTAAGATGTTCCACCCTGAATGCCCGTTTTCCCACCTACCAAGTAGGGACAAGTTATATCCACTACAAACTGATGCAAGGATTGGTGGGTGAATTTGCTTCTGTGTTGTGTCACTGGAATACCTGAGATGAACAACTTCTTAGGATGAAGGGCTTATATAAGCTCGTGGTTTCCGACCATGGTCAGTTGTGGTGAGGTGGAACGCCTTAGTGGAGCCCGTTTACCTAGGCAGCCAAGAAAGCAAAGAGAAAGAGAGGACTGGGTGGAGTCCCATTTTCCCCTTCCAGGCCATGCCCCCAATGACCTCACTTCCACCCACTAGGCCCCACCTCCCCCAATAGTGCCACAAGCTGAGACCCTGCCCTTAGCGCACCGGGGGGACACCGGGGTGCATATATGGCAGTTTCCTGTGGCTGCTATAGCAAATGACCACACACTAGTGTTTGAAACCACACATTCATTCAGCTACCTTTGTGGAAGCCAGAAGTCTGCGATGCTCTTTGCAGTGGCCATGCTGAAATGAAGGCGGTGGAAGAGCCAGCTCTCTTTGGAGGCTCTGGGGGCAGAGCTGTCTCTTCACCTTCCCTGGCTTCTAGAGGCCGCCTGACATCTTGGCTTGTGTCCCCTTCCTCTGTCTCTAAAGCCAATGCTGCATTGCGTCTTTTGTCTCTGTCTCTGCTTCTGTTGTCACCTAGCCACCTCTCACACCAGCCTTCTCTGCGTCACTCTTACCAAGACCTTTGCGATGACACCAGAGCCACCTGCTAATCCAGAATAATCTCCCCACTTCCAGATCCTTAGCCTGATCTCTCCTCGGAGCTCCATTTACCATGCAGGGTTCCATATTCATGGGTTCTGGGGATCAGCACGAGAACATCTTTGGGGACCACTGTTCAGCCTTCCACTGATGGGATTGCAACTGTGGTGACCTCTATATAACTACGGTACCATATCATCCCGTGTCCTCCATTCCTGGGGTGAAACTTACATCTGAGCCCTCTGGGTTTGGGTCCCCCTCACCCCCACATGCCAAAGCAAACCCTGAGTCAACATTCCAGAGCACATGTGTTACGTGAGACCCCAGAACATCAGCAGAGCTTTGAGGAAGAGAGATGGGAAAGGCTGCTAAATGGGGAGTTTCCAGGCCGGTAACCACTGTGGGCGAATGGAGCTTAATCCCGTCAGGGAAACTGGGAATCAGTACAGAGCGTGCCAGAGTTACCCAGTCCAGGGCAGAGGAGCCAGGGGATTTAGACACCAGTGGTTGGTGCAAGGACTTCCCCTGAGCTTGTGGCACTCCGGGCCTGATGTGCTGTGGATGAGGGGACATGGGTGGAGGTCCAAGGCCTCAGAATCCTCCTGACAAGCAGTCAGCGGGCACCAACACTTCCTATTTGCTTGCTAAGAATCACTCAAGGTCATTCCCAGCCCAGCTTAGGCCAGCTCTATAGTTATTTAAAGAAACTAAGGTGAATGGATAGTTCTTTAATGAAATGCAAATGGAGACTTACTGGGAGTAAATTGCTTTGAGAAAATGCTGTTCTATTAGACATGGTTGAGACAAGTACAAAAGATGATGGCGGGGAGGAAGAGCCACTCCATTCTAGAAGGAGCAGCTATTTCTGACCCCCTTTGAAGACATCCAAGCAGAAGTCATAGGTGATGTATTGTGAGTATGGCTTATGCGCATGTGTGCACAAATATTCAATTCCTATGATTCCACGGGGAGGGTATTTTTTCCCATTTTATTGATTACTGGTGAAGAAACTGAGGCCCACAGAGGTTAATTCCCCAAGGTCTTGCAGCTACGAAATGTCAGAACTTGCGCTTGAATGCCTTTCCTCTCGATCCCCGGCTGCCACCCGTGGACATTACACCGGAGTCGCTGCAGCCAGCGTGTCCCCGCCTTGCTGATCTGGATGCTAGGCTGAAGGACATGGTCTCTTCCGCCCAACTTAGGAGAATTCCTTCATGTAAAGAAGGAGACGATCTCTCTATTCCAATTTTTCTTAACTTCTTTTGACATTGATGGACTTCCACCGCTTCTTCACAGAAGGAACTTCTCAATTTAGAAACATCTGAACACTCAGCAAAGTCAGGCCCTGTCCTTCCCCTTCTGGCGAAGAAGACCCAGTGGGCCTTCTAGGGCAGCCTCCCTCCACTTTGCCCAGTGTTAGGGTACGTGTGTGTGTGTGTGTGTGTGTGTGTGGCAGGGGGAAGCCCTGGACCTGGCCTTGGTTTTTCAGGGACTCTGTAACAACAGGAAGCAGATGTCCACCAGAGCCTCAGCCCCAGGGCCTGCAAGCCAGAGGCTTTCTTCCATGTTAGTCCTGCAGGCTGGAAGAGGCTCCCTCTGGAATCCTGTTGCCAGGGAGAGGGAAACGCATTCGCTGATGCAGAGGTGTTTAACGAAGCTGTTAACAGCCCCAACAAGTGGTTTTCTTCATTCATTTTATACAGGACTCCCTGCAGAGGTGGCTAGGGGACCTGTCAGGAGACACAGGTGGGAGTGGCCAGTTTGCTGTTCTCATAGCGCCATCTTTGTTCCCATCTGAGTAGAAGACTGATCCACTTATGAGATGTGGTCCAACAATACACTGAATGTTTATATATTTTTTAAAAAGTATCATGGTAAAAGACATATTGCCTTTAATTCTCCTCAGAAGACTCCCCCTCACTTTGAACACACTCATCCCGTCATTCTTGCTACTTTCTGAAGCAGTTCTGGACATCCCCTCTCGTGAGTGTCTTTAGGTGCCCTGTCATGACTGCCCTAATGGCCAGAGTCAATTCAGAACCTTTATCTCCCACGGTCGTTTTGAGAGCCAAAAGCTGCATGGTGCCAGATTCAGTGAATAAGTTGGGCGAGGACACACTGTAATGTTTTTATTTGACAAAAATTGTCGCAAACAGTTGATTAACAAGGCATGATCAAAAAATACAAGTGAATATTTAAATTTGAAAATATATTACAGTAGAAGACACATTGCCGTTAATCCTCCTCAAAATACTCAAACTGCCCTCCTGTCTTTGAACACACTTAGCCTATTGTTATTGACAATACGTGTTTTATTATAATAAAATTTTTAATGTAAACACCATATCTTTCAATCACCCCTTGTACACTGCACTTGCCAGCATTCAAAATAATCTTCCCTATTTTCATGGAGATTTTTAAAGGGAATAGCAGTTGGTTGGTTGCTAGTTAATGCCAGTTCCTTCAGCGTCTTGATGGCAGCCGTTGACAGTGCTGGACTGAGGAGGCCATGGATCACCGTCGTGGCACATATGTGAGTATTTGCTGTGTTCTGTGCCTAGGGCCATAGAACTAAGAAGCCTTTGCTGGGCAGAGATGAGTCAGCAGGCATGTGGCAGATGCTAGGAGGGCAGTGATGCCCAGAGAGAGCTGTAGGACCCCAGAGGGTGGGGCTTCTCTGGGTGTGTGCGGTGTTGAGATGTGGTGAAAAGGGCATCCCTAGGAGGTGACAGCTCAGCTGAGTTGAGAAAGGTGGGTCTGGACTCGCCACGTGAGAAGGTGGAAAAGGGTATTGCAGGCCACCTGGGCAGCAGCAGAGAGGCAGGAACCAAAATAGCATGTTGGAAGAACTTCCGGTTGTTGGCCATGGTCAGAGTGTAGGATAGAAGCAGAGAAGGTTAAGTCTGGTGATATGGACAAATTCTGGTCAATGGAGCCTTTGAATCTCTCGAGAAGCTGGGATTTGACCCTGGAAGTGAATAGTTACTGGCTACACCTGGTTTTTCACAGTGTGAACTTCAGCAGCAAGTAGGAAGCAAAAGAGTTGATTTACTGTGTAGTAATGAATCATATTTCAAGAGATTTCTATACATTTTCATGGGGCTCAAATTGATATACAAATTCTGCTCTTCAGCTGTAATTATGCCAACCTAAGGTGCAAGAATTACTCTCTTCATTTGCAATACAGAGACCAAAGTCTGAGTATTAGCCCTGCACCAGCAAGTCGTGCTGGGGCTCTGTAGTGCTGTGTGGGCTGATCTGGGCCTGGACATCTGGCCACTTGGACTGGAAGAAGTCACAAGTTCCCAGCATGCACTTCAGCTACCACTCCAGCCACAGATGCCAAACACCAGCTCTAGCCTGGTTCTCACCCTACCCACAACGAAGGTGTCTCTTATACTAGAATCTTCTGCTACTATTGGGTCCCTCCTCCCTGCTTTGACTGGGCTTTCTACCTGGCTTCTGGGCACAAAAGAAATAGGCTCTCAGATATGGTGGCACTTACCTAGCACATTCTAGCTAGCCAGTCAAGACTATAAACTGGGTCTGGCTCCAGCTGTGTGACCAGGGGCACTTTTCCTCCCTGGACCAACTTTTTCATTCATTAAAAGCAAACCTTGAGCTTGGTGGACTCTCAGAGTCTTTCAGAAGCTGCATGTGTCCTGCTTACTGCTGCATCCCCATGGCCAGGCGCAGAGCAGGTGCTCCATGTGGAGCATAGAATGAACCCCTGAACACCCATCCCATGCCAGGCAGCATCTGCCCTGGGGCAAACACCACAGAGAATAAAGCGAGGCCCCTGCCCTCAACCACCTGGTGGTGGAAATGTATATAGTGGTAAATAATTAGAATATAGTACGAGCCATATAAAACCCAAGTAAGTAAAGAATTATGAGCTGACACCTGGGGAAGACTCTTCTATTTCTTCTCCTTGGAGGAATTTTAGTGCAAGAAGGAAACCCCACAAAATTGCTGCAGTTGTCAGCTCAAGCATAGGAGATACCAAACATTCCAGTGTCTTGTCTTCCAATGCACCACGAGTTACTTGTTATTTTGCATGCAGAGGAAAAGTGCAAGAAATGCACATTCTCCCTTCTACAACTGAAAATATACATTTGAGCAAGATCAATTTTTTTCTTTAAAAAATGCTGATAAGAATTGATCAGTGAAACCAAGCTAGTATAATATTTTGTGGACGTTAGAGAGCTGCTCAGGACCTGGCAGTGGCTCCCACCCACGCTATGGCCACCAAGGGAGTGAGAGTGTTTCTCCCCACTGGCTTCTGATCGCAGAAGATGTGGAAGCCCGTGGAACACAGCTGTGTGCTAGACACACGTGCTGCACGGCGTCGCTGTGTGGAGACACCGTGGCCAGCACACTGTGTCCCTAGGGCATGTGCACGTAGGAGGCTGGGGGTTCATTAGACAGCTAAAGGTGCGCTGTCTGTCAGAGGACAGATCTCCTAGATTGCTACTTGACCAGACAATGCTGACCTTATGGAAAGATGCAGGAGCGACTTCCCCAGTGGAAATCTGAGTGGCCAAGAAGAAAAGGAACAGGTGCAGGTCTCCTGGCTCCTGGGAACTTGGAGCGCCAACCAAGCCCCACCTCACCAGATGGCCAAGGACTGCGCAGATGGAGAAGTCCCTTCCTCAGGGGCTATGTAGGCCCCAGCAGGGTTGCTCTAAGCTTCCATTCACAATGCTCAACCTGTCCCAGGGCAGACGGCGTGGTGAGACCCTCAGAAGAAACAGATGCTACATGCAAAGCTAGGTGTCGGCGTCACTGGGCAGAAAGATATCACTCCATGGGGTTCTTCTCTTTCATTTCAGTGCAGGGAAACGGGCATCCGAGTGCCTCCAGGGCTTCCTGCTTCACCGGGTTGCCGGGCTGCTCCTTCCAAGCTGGGTGGGATGTCCGAGTGCTGCTCTACGCCTGCACAAATCTCCTTTATGACTAGAGAAACCTGCTGCATCAGCGCCATCACTTCCTTCAATTGGGTAAATGGCTGTTCTCTATGAACAAATGAAAGTGGCTGCACATTGCATCCAACGGGCTTGTCACGCTGCGCCACTCCAGCCCGTCATGAATTACGCATCCGCGGGTCTGCTGCCTTCTTTCTTGTCTTCTCTTTCTACGTGCTTAGATGTACAAGGCCCTGTAAAAACCTAGATCTGGTGCGATCCCCATGATGATGAACCTGAGACGGCCCACCTGGTGTCTTTACTTGGGAGTCCTGGATTTAAGGAGGCCACCAAGGAGATGTCGGGAGTGAGAGGTTCCATCGCATTTATGCATTCACCTCGAAGACCAGGCTGGGAATTCTCCTCGGCCAGTCTGAAATGGCAAGTAGTGACAGGTCCCTCCCTTTCACGAAAATAATTGCTGGTTCCAGTGACCGCCTTGGGATCACAGGAGCTCTTGCATACAGAGGGAGGGTTTTCCTTCACGTTCTTCCTCCTTTTACAGTTCTCTGAGGGCAGAGAGGATGACCGCGTTTTCGCTTTGGCCCAAGCTGTTTGCCATAAAGGAATATTCACTGGTTCTGGAATAAAGCAAGTGTTTTTTCTTAGCGGGACAGGATGCTTTTATTCAGACCACCATTGTCCACTGGTCATAAAACCTGAATCACTTTGCCTCGGTTAGAACTCCCATATCCATAATTCATTCAGGAAGGCTGACTTCAGAGAGCTCGCTGTGGTTTATCTCTGTTTTGTGTAATTACACTCCTCCCCTCCCCCACACGCGGGACACATCGCAATTTATGGAGACGCTGGGTTACCTGGTTATCCTCCCTCACTCCTGACCCGTTATTATTCTTTCTAATTTTGCAGAGTCACTGGCTGGATAAGGCCACTGTGAAAACAAATGCATATTTTAATAGCTAATATTGAATTTACACTTACATCGCAGGTGTATAGGGATAATGATGTGGCAATTAAAAGCAAATATATAATTTTTAGTCATGACGGGGGATTACTTTGCTAAGTGAACAGGCACTGACTTGGATATTTCACTGAATGTTCAATTTTTTAAAGCCTCGGGGATTTTTGACTACTGATGGATGGCTCACTACTTTCAAATTTCAAGTTGGGGGGGGAATCCCCTGATTTTGCAATTTATGTTTACATTCAGATGTCTCAGTTATTAGTAGTCAATTCATTAACTACGACCATGATGTATTGCTAAGTGAAGCGAGCACCGTACAAGCTGTCTGTAGACTGCAGTCCCACAGAACCCATATACATGAACTATACAGATACACGCACTTACACCTTATCTATTTATGTATCAAGACATCTTTTGATGCATATATGGGAGAATAAACAAAGTTGAACTTCAGGTTTATGGTATTTTGCTGTCTCCCACTTTTTTTTTTTTTTTTTTTTTTTTTGAGACCAGCTTGTTGTCCATGCTGGTCTCGAACACTTGATCCTATTTTCCTCTGTTATACATGATCATTTCTTGTCTTCATAAAGAGCTCACCCGCTCTTGATCCAGCAAGCACCTGATATCCAGCCCACCTGAGCAGGCAGTAGAGCCCGCCACTGGCCAGTCCCCCATGTAGGTCTTGCTTTCAGTTTGACCACTTTCAGTCTCCTCAAGCCTCATTTTGTTTTTTAATGTGGGTACCGGGAGTCGAACTCAGGACCTCGCACTTGCCAGGCAGGTGCTTATGCCGCTGAGCTATATCACCAGCCCCTCAAGGCTCATTTTTAAAAGGGATGGAGATGCCTTTGCTTAGATCACTAAGCAGCCACCCTGGACTTGGATTTTCTGTCCCACAGCTCCATGCTGATTCACACAAGTAGGGGTGATGATTTTTTGCCTCCCCCATAGACAATGGTCTTCAAACTCTTGGCCTTTGGACCTGTGGGACTGTACAAAAAACTACCTACCTCCCTATCACTTCCTTCTTACTTGCCACTCCTGATACAACCCCTTCTGAGTTGGAGAGGCAGCTGCTTCTCCTAGCAATGGGATGCTAAGGGAAGAGTAGCAGACAGAATCCTCTCTTCCCACCTGGAAGCAAGGAAACCACATTGCCATCATTCTGAAAGTTGGCATTGCATGCAAGCTGCCTTTGGGTAGACCCCCGGAGCCCCAGCCACTCTGGGATCTTCTGCATGTTGAGAACCACCACCACCGGGAAGAGAAGGAGCAGCTCCGCGTCTAGAGAGAGATCTGTTGGTGCTCAACTTGGTGTCTTAACTTGAAGGTGGAAAGGGGAGCAGATTCATTAGTTGGTACCTGCCTGAACCTGGAGCCTAACCGCTGCCACTGGAGAAGCTTAGGTCTTTATTTACACGCCCATCCCCTCGCTTTACCCTTGACTTCCGGTCGTACCCCATAATCCAATCTGGAGGAGCCAGGGGTTGGGGGTGGGAGACTCTTGTGTGTGATTCTGTTTCTGCTGAGCTTGTCACTTGGCATTCAATGCAGTCCATCATTGCCACTTCACTTTCAGGGCACACTGGTTTGCTTGGGGGTTCAGCTTCAAGTCCAGACGTATGTTCCCAGCAAAGGACTGATGTTTATTTCCGCCTCTTCGTACTGCCTTGTGCTTGCCCTCTGGGCGCTCGACTCCATTCCCACTAAAGAAGCCAGCCTGGAGGGTTAGCCTGACTACACCTCATCCCAAGAGCCTTCCCCCTGGGCGGCAGTGACCGTCTGCACCGACTGGAGAAACTTAAAAATGCAGTGTGCAGGCTAAGTGGGTTTTAACACAAGATAGCAGTGTGGTTTTAGCAGCAGGCTAGGAGGAGAGGGGCTATCAATCCCTGTGACATTCCCCTTGACTAGCATCATATTTCAATCCAGTTAAGCTGCGGGGCCAGTGTTTCTGAGTCTCTCTGCAGAAGCAGGACCTCAAGGAGTGGAAGCCCAGAACCCTGCTCAGCTCTGTGTCTTTAGGACAACAGTTGGCCACACCTCGCCGGACTGACCTCATGTACCTCATCGCACCAGAGAACTTGGGCCACTCCCGGCTGCCTTAGTGCCCATCTGTCATCCACCAAGCAAGGGTCAGGGGGCTGGAGCCCTTTTGTTGGAATGTTCAGAAAAAGAAGAACAAGAATGCATCAGGAAAACAGAAAAGAGAGGGGCAAGCAGTCAGGCATGCCAAAGAATCCAGAATTCCTGATGCAACTGTCTCCACGCCTTCCTCCAAATCTGTCCTGCTAAACTGCTCATTCACTCATTCATTCATCAAACACCGATTGAGCTCCTCCCAGGTACACTATGGTAGATGCCACAGACACTAAATTATAGACATAGCAGATGAGGCCATGTCCTTGTCAACCCCCATGGGAGTGAGGTGGCCTGGGCCACGGGGCATGTGGGAAATGCTGAGGTGCATGAGCTGGCAGTGGGTGGTCTGTACTTTGAAGCCTGACCCTGCTACTTCCAGGCTCTGTGGCTTAGAAGAGAGATGCTTCCCCTCTTTGAACCTCAGTTTTGTCATCTGTAAAACGGGGGTAACATCAGAAGTCAAGGAAGGAGTTCCTGATGATGACACCTGTAAGCTGAGAATTGGAAGCCAACTCTCTATTCTCATCCCTAAGGGCTGACCACTCCCCTGAGCATGCGCACTCAGCTGAGACTAAGTTTAAAGGGGTCCCTGTCTTTTCTTGGCTTGGATGAGCAGTCCCTTTGGGGTAAGGAGTGCCCTTTGAACAGCTTTCTAGAACTTTCTACTGCAGGGATCACATCCTATTGCTTTGTCCTTTGCTGAACCACCAGGTAAGCGAGTGACGATCTGTTCCCCATGCAGAGACTGGGACATGGGTCAAAGATCTGAGGCTGCTGTGACCTGACCCTGGGTGGCTCTAGCTGGCCTGTAGATCTGCTAAAACCTGACCCTGAGGTGCCACCTGGCTGAGCCCAGCACCCTGGACTGTCATCAAGAAGGACTGTCCCCACCCAGGAGTTAGGAGAAATATAGAGGAAGATGCAGGGAACAGGGTCCCGGCAGCTTAGGAATGCCACTTCTCTCCTCAGCTTCTGTCCCCTCCTCTGCACCACTGTCCCTTACAGCCTGAAGCTTTTAGGGGTGCTGTGTCCCCCATGACAGCTGGCATATGGAGGCCTTGATTTATACAAAAAGTGATCCCGAACAGCTGTATATAAATCCTGCTTGTTTGGGTGAAGAGGGTAGAAAACCTTCCATGAGACACGTTAATATACAACGTGTTATACATAATTCAGCTCTCCTTTAGCTACTAAATTAATTTTGCATGCACAGTGTTTTTAAATTGCTGCTCATGCTGAGCAAGCTCCTGCCATGAACCCGAGACCCCCGAGGGGTCCGAGCACCATTCCCTCTTCTACTTTTTCATGGTGTCTGGATCTGAACCCTTTGACGATTTTGGGTATTGATGAGCATTCAGTGTGCCAAGGCCCATGCTAGGGAAAGCAGAGAGTGGGTGAACAAAGCCACATTTACCTCCGGGAGGTTATAGCCCAAAGAGGGAGTTAGGGAGTTCATTCTCACCTGCCACAGCTCTGCAGGTACGAGAGTGGGGGCTCTGGTCTGGGGCACAGGAGGGCCACACACCTTCCAGGCAAAGCTCGAGGCCTGTGCCAGCTAGCAAGGAGGCGGGAACCCCGGGTGGAAGTGACTAATACAGCAGCCGAGTGCATGGGGCTGGGCAGGCAGCGGCCGGGCTGAGCCAGGTCAGGGAGGGTCCCATGGAGCAGGCTAAGGAGCGGGCAGAAGGCTCCCTGGAAGGAGCCGGGGCAGGTGGGGAGGTCAGCAGCGCTGAGCATTTCCTGTGACTTCCTGGGGTGAGCATGCTTCAGCGTCTCCTGCAGAGTTTTACAAAGCCTGGGTCTGCCAGGCAAGTTTCTTTTTCCTTTTTTCTTTTCTTTTTCTTTTCCTTCCATCCATCCTGACTCCTTCCTTCCTTTCTTTTTTCTTCTTCTTTTTGAAGATATACCAGGACTTTTAACACTCCCTCTTGTGTGTGTGTGTAATAAATTTTATTGTGCATGTGAGGTTTACAGTATGATGTCATTGGATATATATGTGTATAGAGAGTAAACGTTCTATGCAAAGTAGTAGATATTCAGATGAACACGTTTAGAGATCCAATGTACAACTTGAAGTCTATAGTTAATAAAATTGTGTTGTACTTGGAATTTTTGTTAAATAAGTAGATAAGCTGCCTTTCTCTCTCTCTCTCTCTCTCTCTCTCTCTCTCTCACACACACACACACACACACACAAACACACACACACACACACACCCATGGCATGGTGTCTGACTCAGCAAGTCTGCGCTGGGGCTGAGAATCTATGTCTCTAACCAGGTGACCCTGCTCCAGGGGCCACACTTTGAGGCCACGCTTGGGCATCCATGAGGTCAGCCAGGAGAAGCAGTGTCCTCTAAGACAAGCAGGGGATGAAGGAGCAGCTGAAAAACAGTTCCCAGGAGCTCGGTTGATGTGGCCACCCATGGGGTCCTTGGGTTCAGGCTCTCAGCTGGCCGGGGGACAGCGCTGGGGCTCAGCAGCCCTCCCATCTGGAGGAGAGGAATGAGGGACAAGCAGTGCTTGTGCAGGCTGCAGTGACACTGAGGGAGCAGTCGCCCCTTTCCATAACCCTGCACAGCTTCGTTGCTTCCACAAACATAACCCATTTCCATTTTTATTTTTAATCGTCTCTGTTCTCTTGGAGCATAAATACTGCACATTGGAGGCTACTTTGGAATCCTATTTTCTCGTTGATTTACATTCTCCTCTCTTGGCTTCACAGCTGCTTAGGAGACAGCATCTGGGGGCAGGTGCTCACCATGTGGCAGCCTTGCGCATCCCTGTCCCCTCCCTGTGCCTTCCTCCCACCCAAGCTTAATGGCCTGCTAACCCTTCAGTCCACTGAAAGAGTGCTGACCTAAGAGGCCCTGGAGTCAAAGCTCTTTCTGACACAGAGAAGCCCTTCTCTTATGCTCTGAAATTCACATTTTCCTGTGTTGAGCCAGTGGTCTCGGAGGCCTAACCACATGCCCTTCATCCGTGGACCCTGGCCTGGGCCACTGGCTGCCACCTGCCCATCCTTCCACCATGGTCTTGCACGCTCCTTTCTCGCGTGGCTGTCACCAAAGGACACAGCAGATAAGCTGCCTCCCAGAACACAGAGCCATCAGAAGAGGTAGAAATGCAGGTTACTGAGGGGCATTGCTAGAAAAATCCCATCCCCCCACTGGCATTCGGAGCTGGATTAGCCAAACCCAGGCCGGGTTCTTGAGGTTTGTCTGGTTCTTTGTTGTCTATCATTCTACACACACTCTCCTGGGTCTCCCTTGCCGTGGCTCCTAGTACCTATGGAGCAGGTGTGAATCTCCATCTGCAAAATCAGAGACATTTCTTGTCACCATTTTAAAGATTTTCCTGTGGCTCATTCAGCTTTAATTTCAGCTGCAGGTCCCACATAGCCAGCAAGGTGGAAATGAGCTACCAGTGGATTCAGATGGGGTGGGGAGGTGTTCAAAGTGCCCGGGGGCAGGGGGCCCTGGGCGTCTGCTCCTTGCTGTCATCTGTGCACCCAGACATCTGCCACGACCTCCATCGTCCCATCTGGCCCTCGGCCGGGAGCCACATGGCTGCTGCTGAGTTGCCCTTTGGCGGGTGGCTTGCTGCATGGTGCTCTGGTGGCATATGGAAATCATCCTGCTGCCCCATCCACTGGGGCACAGCTCATCCCAAGGCCCAGCTTTAATGCCTTCTCCTCCAGGGTGAACTCATGCCCCTTTCGAATTGTTCTTTAGTACTTAGGCGGCCCTGTACTAGGGCCAGCACTTAGCATGTGCTGTCCTGGGGCAGAATCCTCTATGTACGTCCCCCTCTGCCACTAAAATGTCACTTGCTCAGAGGCCGGCACCTGCCTATTTCTGTCCCTGTCCCCAGAACCCAGCATGGGACCAAAGAGGGCAGGCACAGTGAAGATGGGAAGAATGTTCAGGCACCGGAACCTGGAGCTGCCAAGCCTGGTCCTGAAAGTAGATAGTAAACAAGCCCTGTGTGTCTTCCTGGAGAAAAAGAAGAGGGATGAGAACATGAGGATTGGCAGGGACAAGGGCAGAAGGACTTTGCAGGTGCCATGCCCAGAGCTACAGGAGATGAGTTTCACTAATAGCTTCTCTGTCACCTGGCTGTCACCTGAGCTCAGGACTCATGGATTCCCACAACAGGAGGGACAAAAGTGGGGCCCAAGCACCAGGGAAGCACCTGACCCAAGTCCAGGGTCCTGAGACCCTTGATGGAAGACATGGACACAACAGCTTGGCTGCCTCCCAGGAGCTGTCCTCAGCGGTCACCTGGAAAGGGAATATTGGTGTTGTGAACTTCAGGGGAAACTCAAGGTCCTGGGATGCTCTTGGGCTCCCTGCCTTAAAGACTGGGTTTTCCTGGGGGGATAAGTGTGCCCCCCAAACCTGTCCAGTCGACTGGAGGCCCCAGAGAAGAGCTCACCAGCACCCAGCCTTGTCCACCTGTGTGCCGGCCCTGGGCACTCCAGGTGGCTGCTCCACAGAGCCTGCAGTGGGAAGGACCAGCCATGCCATGGAAGCCAGAAGGAAACACATGACCGTGGGCTGTAAACACCACAGCAGCAAAAGCAAGCACTGAGAGCTGGTGGTGCTGGGCAGGAAGACCCGCTTCCATTGGGCAGTAGCAAGGGCTTCAGTAAACAGCTAGCATTTGAGCTGAGCCCAGAGGGACAAGAAAGAAGCAACGAGTGGCCGGCGAAGGTCTAACTACACTGTAGCATGGGAAGAGATGGCCAGTCAGCTCTGGTGAGCTGGTGGGAGCCACAGAGATCTAGAGAATGAGAGATCCAGGTCCAGGAAGGAGAGGTAGCAAGTGCAAAGGCACTGAGGTAGGAATCGGTATTGCTGTGGGAACAGAAAGGAAGTCAGCGTGGGCTGGTCACAGGAGCAAGGGCTAGAGAGGGTTACCCTGGAAAGAGATCAGATCCCATAGGGCCGCAGGAAGGAGCTGCGATGATGAATGACTTTGAAAATCCTAGCTGGCAGAGAGGCACTGCCATCTTTGAAAGGAGGGGGTTTTGCCCAAGCCATGCTGGAAAATTCACTCTACCCTGATGGAGGACGGACAGACGGTGCTCGCTGCCTCTATCCAATTACCGTCTCCTAGTGACTGATGTGAGCCTGTGTTTACTACTTAAGAGAAGCAAATATTTCAACTGGAAAAAAAATATTGTAGTGACAAATGTGTCCACACACCCACCCTCCCCTTGAAAATGTCACTGGGACAAAAGTTGAGCATGTGTGCCTGGCTCATTTTTGTAAAAAGCGTGTGGCTTGCGGGAGTCCGACGGCACCCAGCAAGAATTCCCTGCACTTGTTTATTCCCTGTTTTCACAAATCCTGGTCACCGGACCAGGAAGGAACCAGCAAGAAGGGGATGAGAGCAGTACAGTGCATCTCAGCATGGAATGGGCCTCTGTAGAAACTGGCCGAACCAGCTCGGTGCTGGTCCGTGTTCTTGAGCAGTTCTTGGGCTCTCCACGGGGGACCTCAGTGCCACCAGAGGGGCAGGACAACATCACCAGACTTCAGAGGAGATTGCAATTAAAACCTATTTATTTAATTATTTATTTGACTTTTAAAAAGATGTGTCTCCACACCCATAGCCACAGGGCATGGGTGTGTAATGTAAAATGTGCATCATTGGAATAATTTCTAAAAACCAGAGCAGTGCCCTGCAGCCCCCTTTGCCAGGTGCCCAGGCTCCAAGGAGAGCAGTGGAGGGAGAAGGCAGACCCTTCCCCACCCCGGACCCATCTGCCCTGGGCTGGGGTTCTTCCACGCGGTCATCACCTGTGCCTGACCGCTGTCCACCTCCCTCCTCACCTGGCACCTCAGCCTCGCACCTCCATGCGGCCCCATCTGTGCCTGATTTCCCTGGAAGGGGTGTGTAGCTCACATCACATTCTCAAAAGGATTTTGTGAGTTTTGCGACTCCCCAGAAGTGAAGGACCAAGGGCCACAAGACGTGGGTGATCCCTCCTGCCACCAAATGGAGTGCAAACACAGTGTGTCCCCAGCCTCAGGACCACACTTGCTTCCTGAACCCGCTCCTCTGTCTTCATCTCCCAGCCCCGGCTGGGCAGCCGCTGCATGGCTGCGAGGTCCCCACCTTTTGCCTCCCGGACTTCTTGTTCTGTCTGCTGCTGTGGCATTTGACAGTCCCCAAAACAGCTGTTTTATCCGGAAGGTGAAATGGCCTTGCTGATGCACTCTGTCCGAGTGTTTAGTGAAGCTTCTGACCTGTCCCCTTCTTCCTGCACTTTCCTTTCTTGCTGCTTCCTTCTTCCTTCATCCAAGACTTGGGAAACAGGAATTTATACCGCAAATGCATCCTTCACCACGGAGTCCCAGGCGATGTCTCTGGGAGGGCCTGAGTGAGGTAGGCTACTTCGGAATGTCCTGCATGCCACCTGCGACCCCAGCATCGTCACCAGGTCCTCTGAGTGCACTTGAGAAATGCAGAGCTGAGAGGTGTGTCCAGAGTGCGTGGAGCTTGCAGGAGGCCACAGTGCCCCTGGGCTGGGGAGTGACCTGCCAGGCCATGACCTCCTGTCTATGACCTCCTGAGCTTTCCTTCAGGGATGCAGTCTCCACATCCCATGTCCGGAAGTCCTTTCCATTTACTCCTGCAGGTGACTCTGTCCTTGTCTGCTGCCTTCTGCCTGGGAGGAGACTGTGCAGATGACAGGGGGAGGGTCAGCCATCAGGGAGTCCCAGCAGGAGCTCAGGGGAAGGAGGAGAGTGAGGTCAGGGCACTGCTGTCCCAGCTTCCTCCCTGAGTTGCTGCCTTGGGATGCTGGCCATGGAGGGAGCCTTCCATGCAGGACCCTCCTCTGCTACTTGTTCAGGCCCTTAGGTGGCCACACCACTGCTGTGGCTCCTTTGTGGGTCAGCTTGACCACCAAAACACAATCTTGTAGACTGGGGACATTTATTTCATCGGTTCTAGAGAGTAAAGTCCAAGGTCAAGGTGCCAGCAGGGTTGGGTCTGTCTTTGGCTTGGCGATGAGCACCATCTTGAGACCGCCCTGCAAGGTCACCCCTCTGTACACACTTGTCCCTGGTGTCTCTTCCTCTTCCTAAAAGGACACCAGTCTGATTGGATTAAGGCCTCACCCCATGGCCTCTTTGTATTTTAATCACCTCCTTAAAGACTTTATCTCCAAATCTGGTTCCATTCTGAGGGCTGGGACTTCAACATGTGGATTTGGGGGAGGAGGAAGGCTCATAAAAGTCCCCTGCATCTTTCTTAAGCACTTTATCCTAATTTAAAGGTGCCATGTGTTTCTGCTGCTGATTGATTAAGCAAATGCTTTGGGTTTCTCCTCATAGAGATTTGTACTAAATCACCTGCTTGCACTCCTCCCTCTGCTGCCAGGCACCGGGAAGCGGCATCTAATCTGGGCTGGGTTGTCTGCAGAGCCATCAAATCCTGGCTTAAGATAAAACCCTCCCCTGGGGCCTGTCTGGCCTCACACTGTCCCATCCCTGTGACCTCGGGGGGCCACAGATGACATGTTGTTTTCTGGAGCCCAGCTCCCTCCCCTCATGGTTCCCAACCAATGTGTGCAAGAACCTTGCATGGACATTGCCATGCCATTATTGGTGCATAAAATGTCTTTCTTTTCCAACTGAGGATGCAGACTATGATGGTGAGGTGTGCCGGGTGGAACTGTATTCATGGAGTGGAGGAGACATCATGGCTGCACTGTGTATCAGGTGAGGACTTGGCATTTGGAGGTAGATTAGTCCTTTTCCATCACTGGGCACAATATCCAACACCTCCAACTTAAAGGAGGATAGGTTTAATTTGGCTCACGGTTTGGAGGGATTCAGTCCATAGTCAGCTGGCTCCAAAGCAGGAACTTCCGGGCCAAAGGTGTGGCAGAGCAAAGCTGCTTAGTTCATGGTGGTCAGGAAGCAGAACAGGGAAACAGCGCCAGAAAAGAATGGCTGAGGGATCTTATATGGTACTGAAGGTCATGCCTCCATGACCCATCCAGACACACCCAGGAGCCTGCTCTGCTGGTCTGCTGGGCATTTCTTATCCAATGAAATTGGTGTATCAGGGTTAACAGTTACGAGAGGTAATAAGGGTGTAAGAGGATACAAGATGGTACCCACCCTATGCCAACCACAGCACCTGCTGAAGGGCCAGAAAGTGAATATTGCAGTAAGAGGGATATAATTTAATGTTTGTCCTGCGTGAGCCCCACTGTGCAGTCCTGGGCACTATACCAGGTGGGGAGCACCCCCCTGCCCTTCAGCTTCCTGGTCTTAGCAAGTCTTCCTCAGAATTTTTCAAGCCTATTTGATAATAGTATGGGTTTTCCTTGAAAACCTTTGTTTCCTTCATTTCCAACCCTCCCTCTCCAGTTTTCCTATGGCGCTACCTACAAACCTGGGGTTCCTTAGCATTCTGGAGTCCTAGGCTGCTTTGCAAGCTCAAGCCCGGGTTCCAAGGCCCCCTGCTTTCCCATATTTGTTTGTCTGTCGTGTCAATTGTTGGGAAATTGAGACCATATGTTTCTGACTCACTTCCACTGTCATCAAACAGAGTTCTGAGGAGTTGTTTGAAGTCCATAAAGGTTTTAAGTCCTGAGGTTTGATTCCTGGCTTTCTTCTCTAATTAAGTGCAGTTCATCCAAAGTTGGTGAGTGCTTTGTGCAAACCCTGCTCAAGCAGTGAGCTGCAGGAAGCATAAAGCCCAGCGCCTTTCTTTGGGGGACTCCCAGCGTGGACCACCCTGCCCGGAAGTCACCAAATTAACCCGGGTGATAAAATGTTTGCTTGGAGACCCCGGGTGCCTGAGTGTGAGCAGCTTCCAGATTGGTACTATCTCCTCCTCATTGGCACAGGCTGAGCACGTCAGCTGAGCACACGTAAGTCTCACTTTGGTCCATTTGCAGCCTCTTTTACCTGCAAGGACCACGCTGTGCCTTCCCACATTTGAGGAAACCACGGCTCAGCAGAGTGCCCGAGTCTACACGGACACCCGCAGTATGGTTAGAATTAGGACGTTGAACTCCGAGGCTTCAGAGAGGGCACTCAGGAGCGTTTAGAAGGAACAAATGACCTCCTGCTTTGCTGACTCCATTTCACAATCTCAGAGTGTGGTCCTGGCCAGGGAGCTGATTTAGATCCTGCCCTCTGGGCATCCATTAATTTTCCTTGAATTACCAAGGGGGAGGGTGGGTGGTAGGACTCAGTTTTCCTGAGTGATTCCCATGGGCTTATCTTTTCGTCCAAGTGTCAAGAGGCCTCAGAGGGTTTGCACCTGGCCCAAGCTCGGTGCCACACAGTGGTCTTCCTAAGCCCCAGGGAATGGGGCACGGAGGGTGCCCCCTGGAAGCAGATGGGAGACTGGGGGGGGTTCCGGCTTCTGATCCCTCACCCCCGACCTCTCCTTCCTCCTGAGTGGCATCCTGATGGTGGCATAGAAAGGAACTCTTTCTGTTTTCTATCCTACGGTTTTAGGCCGTCTGTAGGCTGTCACTTGATTTTTTTTTTTTTTCTTCTTTTTTGTTTTGTGTTTGTCATTTTGTTTGCCCTTCCAAGTCCTTGAGAGAAAAGATACTTTTTGAGCTTTGAAATAAACAAATCTGAGTGCCACACAAGCCGGGACCCTGTTTTATGTCCCTCCATATCCAGAGTCCCAGGCGTGGCTCCCAGTAGGCACTCGGCACCTGTTGGATGACGATGGTGACGAGGGTGGTGGCAGTGCTGAAGATAACAAGGGCAGGTGCAGTGTTTTCTGTGTCTAGCATGTGCTAGGCATGCAGGGGCAGATGATGTCCCCGCCTCTGCTCATTGACTCCTCACAGCCCCCATAGGAGGGGCAATTCCCATCATCCTTAGGGTACAGAATCAAGGTCCAGAGCCTGCGTGACTGTCCCAGGGCACAGGCCAACAACTGGGGAGCCAAGATCGCAACCTAGCGCATCTCACTCCAGCGCCCAAACTCCTGGCTTGGATTCTGGGAGGAAATATCAGATTCCTAGGCACAAAGCCTTTGTCTTTCCAGTGCTGTTTGCTCCGTGCCCAGAGGCACTGATCAGGGTGAGGAGCCTGACTTGAGATTGTTTGACTTCAGGTAGTGCGGTATTGAGCAAGTCGCAGGAGAATCCCACACTTTGGCATAAAGCGTTGGGCGATCTGAGCCAGCCGTGGCCCAGGGCAGGGTTCTAGGCGCACAGACGGCAGCCCGGCTGAGCTCGATGTTCGGTGGGTGAAGCGTGTTCTACGCGGTCTACAACTTCCAATGACGTCAATCAGACGAAACTCAGTGGAGGGGCATCTTCAGGACACCAGCTCTTATGAGTTAATGAAGTGTCACCAGCTTTGCATGTCTGACTCGGGGTTGAGAAACACTTAGACTCCAAGTTGCAGGAGACAGCTCCGAAGAGGGGGCGCTGATGACACACAAGGTCAGCAGCGAGGAGCTCGCCTGTGTGAGTGTTACCCCCTGCTCATCTGCATCTCCATATTGACTTTTCTTACTGAGATAAAGTTTTCTGCTGCACCATTCAGATGAGAAAACAAGGCTCAGAGAGGTTGAGACACTTACCTGAGGCAAAACAGTGAGTAAGAAGAAGAAGGAGACCCACTTCAGTACCGGGGAAGTTTCTGGACTTCATGGCATTCCTACTGCGTCAGAGATTAGGTGTCCTACACTATGACACAGCCCCCTCCCTGTATTCCTGCCACACCCCAGGCCTTGAAGGTAGCCTTGAAGTCAACAGTGGCTCATTGCGGGTATTACAGCTGCAGCTAGTGCCACTGCACAGCCTCTTCCTGTCCCCATTGCCAGGACCCTGGTCCCAGCCCTGTTATCTCCCTCCCAGACTCCTCAGGCTTCTCACCAACCTCTCCTCCCCCCTCCCCTCCCCTCCCCTCCCCTCCCCCTTCTCCTCTCCCCCTCTCACCCACCATGCTGAGCTTAGATGCGTGGCCTCCTGTTCACCGCTTCCTGCATCTCCTGTTGGGTTCCCACCCCAGGGCCTTTGCGCTGCTCTTCCTCCTGCCGGGGACACCCTCCTGTGGGTGCTAGCGTGGGTGACTCCCCACTTCCTCCAGGGCTCTGAAGAGGGGAGTCCTGTCTGGTCAGCCCAGCCTCCCCTGCTCCGTTTTCCTACATTCTTCACCTGCTCCCCTGAAGTGGGATGAAAGGTCCTCGAGGGTAGGGTTCTGTCCGCTGTGTCCTGCTCTGTGTCCCAGATGAGGGTGGTGCCCACACCCATAGAGAGGATAAAGTCAGGGCTGGGGGCCCCGTGTTGGTTTGGGAGTGAGAGCTGGCTTCTTCTGGGCAAGGGAGGAGGTGGCTGGCAGTGTAGCCACCTCTGCTTGGGTGGGACAGGACCTGTGACTTCCTCTCACATAGCTCAGCGGAGTAGCACTTCTGAGATTAGATCACCTAGGACACCATCTCTCTCTTATTCACTCACTGAGGTGACACGCCCTCTGGGATCTGAGCCACTGAGACCAGCCCATAGGATAGTGAACTGCAGAGAGCCTCTGGCCCATGGTCCCTGAGAAACTGAATCCCCCCTAAGGGGCAGGTGAGTGAGCCTGGAACAGATCTTCCCCAAAAGTGAGATGACAGCAGCCTCAGCCGGCACCTCGCAGCCTGTGCAAGCCCTGAGGCACAGGACTCCCACATACGGTATTCGTGAGATGTTCAAATTCTTTAATACCTAAGTCTGAAACAAGCAAACTTATACAGAAGTTCAGGTCATGGGAAACAGCATGCAGCGTCTAGAAGGAACCGAGTCTTGCAGAACAGTGTTCCAGGTCTGGTCATCTTAGTCAGTTTTCTGCTGCTATGACAGAGCACCACGGGCTGGATAATTTATTAAGAAAAGGAACGTCTTTAGCTCATGGTTGTGTAGCTCAGGGAGTCCAGGAGGACAGTGTAGGCACTAGTCCCAGGCCTCGTGCTACATTCTCTCACGTGGCCAGTGGAGGGCAGGAGCGTGTGGGGACACAGTAAATATGAGACCCCTGTCCTCTAACTGGGAGCCCAGTCCTATGGCATTAGTGTCATGGTGAGGACACGGCCCTGATGAACTAATCATCTGTTAGAGATCCCGCCCAGTACTACCATCACCATGGCAACGAAGTTCCACCTGGGGTTTCGGAGGCAACACTGAAACTATGGCTCTGGCACAGAGAATTCTCAATGAAGAGAAGCCAGAAGTCTAGAGCTCCGCAAGCAAAGGGACCATGATGCCTGCTGCAGGGCGGGGTAGGAAAGGTGCAGGTGCCAAAAGCTCACAGAGGTCACCAAAGGGATGAAGGTGAGGGCAGGGAGACATCTGGTTTGCATTTAAAGGGTCACCTTAGCCTGGGGACAGAGAGGAGCTGGAGAAGGGACAGATGTGAGAGGACCCTCAGGCACCTCTGAGAGACATCTGGGGCTGCGATGCTGGCAGTGACAGCCAGGAGAGAGGGAGGTGCCAGGAAGCTGGTCTCAGAGGTCCTCATCTCTGTTCATGGCTTAAACTCCAGCGCACGGAGATGCTTGGTTGGTTCAGGTTGACGCTCAATGCTGAAATGACACCATTCTTGATTTTCTTTCTTTCTGGTACTGGGGATCAAACCCAAGCGTGCTGTACGCTGAGCTACTCCCCTAGCTTTTTTTAATTTTAATCCAAGATGGGGTCTTGCTAAGTTGCCCAGGCTGCCCTCAAACTCTTGATCCTCTTGCCTCAGACTTCAGAGTAGCTGGAATTACAAGAATGTGCCACCGTGCCTGGCTTGAAGTGACACCATTCACTCTCTTTTTTAATTTCAATTTTCATTAGTACATGTTTGTGGTATATGATGATTACATTCATTGTGGGGAGCTAGGACATGCACATAACACACTTAATTCGTTTTAATTCCACCCTCCCCTCCTTCCCCTCTGCCTCCCCTCCTTCCCCCATCTCTTAGTCCCCTTCCCATTTGCAAAAGATGTCCCTGTTTCCTATCATCTATCTTTTATTTTGCTCTTTAATTAATTTATATTTTGAGTTTCCCATATAAGAGAAACTATATAATATTTAAGCTTGTGTGTCTGACTTATTTCACTTAATATTGTGGTCTCAAGGTGCATCCATTTTCCTATGATTGATTTGGATTTATCCTTCTTTGTAGCAGTATAGTACTCCATCATGTATAAATAGCACATTTTCTTTACCCATTCATCTGTTGAAGACACCATTCTTATTGGAGAAGTTTTCTCTGCTTTACCCAGAGAATCAAAGCTGGGCTTCCACAAGGAAAGAAACTATTAGTGAAAGTCAAAAGTGAGGGACAGGAACAGCCCGGCTCTCGCCAGGCTGGGACATCCCACTGGTGCAATCCTTTGCTAAAAACCACCCTGCAGGAGCTATGGAATTAATGCTGCCTTCCCACCCACACCTCCCCCTGCTCCTCACATGCCACAGCGAAGAGCAGCCAGGCAGTCCCAGCTCTGGGACTGGTAGTGCTCTGGTAGTGCTAGGGCTGGTCCAGGATGCTGTCTTCCCCAGAGCTGCTTATGTAGCAGCTGGTTTTTTACACGGCCATGCTGTGTAACAAACACCCATGAGACTTCAGAGGCATTTCACCAGACATGTGTATCACCCACACTGATCCTGTCTGAGCATGCTCAGTACCTGGGGGTTGTCTGGTGTCTTAGGCAGCTTTCCCGTTGCTGGGTGCCATACCTGACACTACAGCTTACACGAGGAAAGCTTTCATGTAGCTCACAGTTTCAGGAGATTCTAATACATGATCTGCTGGCTCCAAGGCGGAAACCTCACCATGCAAGGGCGTGTTGGGGCGAAGCGGCTTAGTTCATGGCAGCTGGGGAGCAGACCAGGGGAACAGCGCCAGACAGGAAGGGGCCAAGGAACCTGTGTGATTCCCGGGGCCACATCTCTGGGACCCACGCAGGCACATCCAGGAGCACACTGTACTTATCTGCTTGGCGTTTCTTAATCCAATGAAATAGACACGCAAGGATTAATGGTCCCGGCAGCGTCTGGCAGGGGACTGGAGGCATTAGGCTCTGCTCCACGTGTCTTGTCTGTCCTTGGTCTGGCCTGGGCTTGCTTTCGTGGCCGGAACAGGGGTGCTAGAGAAGACAAGCTTAATCACCCCCGTGTCATTGTTCAAGCCTCTGCGCTTCCCTCTTCATTAGCATCCCTCTGGCCAAAACCAGTCAGGTGGCCTGGTCCCCGGGTGAATATTTGGGGCTGGCTGCATTTGTTCTTGGGAGGAAAACACAAGTGATTGTTACAGCTCTGTAAAAGC
Source organism: Erethizon dorsatum (assembly GCA_028451465.1). Taxonomy (NCBI): domain Eukaryota; kingdom Metazoa; phylum Chordata; class Mammalia; order Rodentia; family Erethizontidae; genus Erethizon; species Erethizon dorsatum. Next base: position 124,608,054 of record CM051827.1, on the reverse strand, counting down.
CACCATGGTTCTGTGCTGATCACTGTCACTGACAGAGCTGGCTCTGTGCCGGGTTATCTTATGTTAACTCAGTGTCCCTCAGCTGGGGTTGATTTTGCCCCCCAGGGAACATCTAGTGACGTCTGGAGACGTGGAAGAGGCCAGAGCAGCTGCTGAACCCTGCGAGGCCCAGGACAGACTGATCTGGCCCTGCATATCATTAGTGCCAGGGCTCGGAACCCCAGCATTAACGTGATCCATCCTGGCCCCCACCCGTGGCATGACCTTGATTAGCTCCACCTCTGCCATCTCCTTCCTTTATCTGTACAACCTGGTCTTGCTGTCTGGCCTTGCCTGAGGAGGCTGCCCTTGGTTTGGGTGCAGGTCTAGGCAGCCTGATTACCCCCAGATCAGTTCCCTTTTTGTTCCTACCTTTGGTCCAGCTCCCGAGCGGATGCTGATGTTGCCCTCTTTATCTGGACACTTGATGGTCAGCTCTTGCCTCCAGAGCCAGGTGGCGATGCCTCCTTCAGAGCAGGTGAAGAGCATCGAAGGACCGTTGTTCTCAATTAGCTGGGTAATTGGCTCTGTGTGGAATTTCTCGCTAGTAGCATTGGAGAAGTGGCATCAAGGAAATTCGGAGTACAGAGAAAAAGCTCCTAAGGAGCGCGCAGGTTAGCTGGCCTTCTGGCCTTCCCAAACTCTGGTCACGTGTGCAGCATAATTAAGGCTCACAGCAGCCGTTTCAGGGCCTGGGGCTGGGAGCGTCCATGGTGACAGCGGACACCTGCCCCCCTACTGTGTGCCCTGTGCCCTCACTTCAGGTCATTCCTGCCTCTCCTGGGCTGCTCTAGGTCTTGCAGGTCCTCGAGGAGGCTACCATCTGTAAGAATAGCTGCCATTCCTGGGCACCTTGCCTGCTCTGTGCACAAGAAGAGAGAGATGTAGGTATATCCTGGTTTTCTCACTTTTGGGGAAAAAATGCCATTAGGAAGCTGCCCCCTGAGCCACCCCATGGCTGCGGAACAGAGCCTCGGAGTTCGGAAAACTTGTGCTTCCTGGAATGCAAATACTATGTGCTGCCCCCTAGAGGCACATTGAGGAGGAGCAGGAGGAGCCCCTGCCAACCCGGCTCAGATTTAGGTTTGCACTTGCCTGGACCCTTACTCCTGAGTCACCCTCTGATGCGAGTTCAGTCCTGTCCCCACTTCCTGGATGCAGGAACTGAGGCACAGAGAAGCTGCCATGTGCAGGCTGCACGGCCAGGGCACCTGGGCATCCCAGCTCTGTAGTCTGGCCTCAAAGCCTCATTTCTCACTGAGCAACTCTGCAGCCTCCCCACAGCCCAAGGAGCCTTCTCCTGCACCACCTCGCCCAGTGTTTGGCATGGTATAGTAAGTGTTTTCTGGATGAGTGGAGTCTCAGGCACCCCTGAAAGGCATGCTGGAACCCAGCATGGGGAAGGGGTGCCGAGGACCTCCCGTCCGGGTCCCTGCCAGGTGCCTGGTCCCCATCATCCCCTCATGTGGAGCAGCATCGAGGGATGAAATACTGGGCAGCATTTAGGACAATGGTAACAGGTGCCACAACCTCTCTGGTCCTCAGTTTCCCCACCTGTAAGAACGGGTTGAGGGCGGTGATTCTGCTTCTTACAGTCTCTCCCAGCCCCTCTTCTCATTTTCCTTTTGTTCCCTTTCTGCTGCAACAGCCACACACGACATCCAGGCTGAGGCCACCTGCTTCTCAGCCCGAGACTCGAAGCTTAAGGGCATTTGAAGGAAGACAGAGGTTCAGCAATGAGGAGTTTTTAAATTCCTCTGCTGTGTCAGCTGGCAATTTTTATCTTTCTGGGTTCTTTCCAATTGGTAAATCCTGAAATATCCACTCACTCAGACCCACCTGTGCAGGGGGCTGACCTTGCCTTCCATCCTCGCATCTTGTGGTGGCCTCAGGTGGCTTTCCCTGGCTGACCAACCTGCAGCTCCTCCGCTCCGACCTTCCTCTCCTGCTTTCCAGTGGACACCCCTTCTCCCCGCTCCCGGCTGTTCTCACTGCTCTCCTGCTAACACACTCTGAAAAGCTAACACGGGGCACAGTGCTTTACAGTTTGCATAGTTAATATAAGCACAGTGCTTCGCAGTGTGCATAGCTAACACAGGTACAGCATGTCACAGTTTGCATGGCTGACATGAGCTCAGCACTTCACAGTTTGTATGGCTGACATGGCCACAGCACAATTGGCTTAGCTACCACAGACTCAGTGCGTCACGGTTTGCATAGCTAACAGGGGTGTAGTGCTTCACAGTTTGCAAAGTGCCTGCGGGGACCTCCTCTCAGGACCTCCCAGCCAGAGAGGCAGGAGGGCTGGCAATATCCTGACCCCTGTTTTGGGGATAGGAAAAGAGACTGACAGAGGTTTGTTGACCTGCCGGGGGTCAGGTGACTTGGTTGACTTTGAATCTTCCAGGCCTGTCCTTGCTCTCCCATGACAACCGTGAGACAAGTACTGTATCACCGTTCCCCCATTTTTCCAAGGCCCTGAGAGGTCAAGCGACTTCCCCGAGGTCACACAGACAGAGCCAGGTTGTCCGACTCCAGAGCCCAGCACACTCCCAACCACTTCATGCTATTGCCGTCCTAAGACGCTGCTTGTTCATTCATTCCTGCGCTCACTCGTTCACTTGCCACAACACCCATTCCTTATCTCCCCATTTCTGGAGGTCAGCATCCGGGCCTGGCTGAAGGGGGGCTCTTCGCTCTGGTCTCACAGGGCCGCAGTCAGGACGCTGGCTGGGACGTGTCCTCATCGGAAGAGGGAGCCCTGCGGAGCTCTAGCTTCATGTGGCTGTGGCTCGTTTCTTACGTGCACAGTGTGGCACGGTCACACCTGCAGGTTGGCACACTCGACGGGACATTTGCAAGGAGTGATCGCTCTTCCCTTCTTCAGTGAGTAGAGAACAGAAATAGCTTCCATACCGTGTCACAAAACACGGCTCTAGGGGCATTGGTGTGGGAGAATTGACCAAATCACTTCCTCGCATGCCGTATGGAAGCAAGATGTGTGTGCTTTGGTTTAAAGACAGATTTCAGTTCCGGAGCCAGCGGCTTGGCTGCCCAGACAGGAGGTGGTGACAATCAGGAAGGGATTGGGGATGGAAATTTGAGAAAACTTTTTGCTTGTCCTTTCAGATACATCTTAGCTTGAGTGGATCAATAATTTCACGGTGGTGTTTTCTTTTAGTGGCACTGATCGAGGCCCCCCTGCCCCCAAGTGCTCATGACAGCTGGTAGCGAGGGATTCAGAGATGGATAGGGTATGAATAACGGGGAGATAAATAATGACGGCTGTTTAGGATGTGCCTACAGCATGCCAGCTACTTCCTGTGCTGTCTCCTTTCATCTGCCAGGGACCCTCCAAGGAAGTGCTATTGGGTTTTCCTCCTCTTCCGTTTCCTCCCTGAAGAAACACAGCCCATCTTTTCCCCATTGCACCAGTGAGGAAACTGAGCCCCAAGGAGGTTCAACACATAGCTGGAAGTTCCCAGGCTTGTCCTTTAACTGTCCCAGAGTGGCCCCGCGTTGCCTGCCTGCACCTGTCTTTTTCCTCATGAGATTCAGGCCTGGGGACCTTACAGGTCCCATATCTGTGGTCCTTGGAGACCTCAGTCCCTTACTTCTCAGCTGAGAAGGGGCTAGGATGTGGCGCTCCAGCTGGGGTGGGAAACTTCCATTACTGCTGCTTTGCCGGGCTCCAGCTGGGCCGCACCAGGAGGAGAAGCTCTAGGAAAGGCACTCCCCTCCCAAAGGTTTGGGGTCACTGCTCTTTCAGCTACGTGACTCACGGGTCTCCTGTCCCTGCCTTCTCAGACTTACAGCAGCGGGGACGGGGGGCAGCAGGGCCTCAATCCCTGGTGCTTTGCCTTCCCCAGGGAGATGGGCCACTTTTGCATCTAAGAATGGCGCAGCCTGAAAATGAACCTGCCTCTCCATTCACGGCAGAGCGGTTAGAGCAAGCAGCGCACATGCCATCCTCAGAAGGGGTCCTTTCAGAAGCCACAGCGCTCTGAGGCTGCATGAAGGGGGCTGGCGGGTAAATCAGTAATGGGTGTTTCTCATCCCGGGAGCACGTTTTCCCCAAAGCCTGTCTCGCCTCAGAGCCTGAAGCAGGCTGAAGTTCCCCGTCACCCTGCGAGGCTCCACTGTAGATGTGCGGTTGGAACCATTTTTCTAATTGACCTAAAAGTCTCGCAGCTTCATTTTCTTTTCCCTTTGGGTTAAGCCAGCATTTAAAAGACCTCTCTGAAGAATGAAGCCTTATCTAATTTAGAAAGCTGCTAGTTCCCACCACAGAGGCCCAGGCTGAGGTGCTTGGCAAGGTCCCGGATTCTCACTCCTGAACATTTCAGCCGTCTCCACACTTCTGCTGGATGCTGGAGCATTTTTAAGGCCTGGGATGACGTGACTTCACCGAAGGGCTTTAATCAAGCTGCAGTCAGCAAATAAGAAGAAGTGACATTTGCCTTCAACGCTGAAAGGTGTGAATTTCTTCATCAGGAGAGTTTTAAGGACAGACGCCTGGGTTTATTCAGGTGGGATGCTGGCTTCTATGGACCAACATCGCCACTTCTTGTCAAGTGTAGAGAGAAATATGTGTGTGTAGATGCATGTGTGCAAGCACACGCGTGTGTTGGAGGGGCTTCTTACCTTCTTACCCAGGATTCTCTGTCAGCAAAGCGAGTGCATGGGGCCTGGTGGTGGCACATTGACATAAACAGAGCAGGCACCTGCCATCCAGCAACACGGCCTTCCCCGCGATCCCCATCGCAGGAGCGCGCATCTCTCATCCTGAACGCCTTCCTCTCCCTTGCGCTCCCTCACTTGAGGACACGCAACCAGTCAAGTCTGTTTTTCCCCTTTCCAGTCTTTCTCCACATCTCTGTTCCTTCCCTTCCCACCGCTGCCCAGCAATCAGGCCCCAATAATCCTTGGTGGAACCATGGCAATAACCTCCCTGTCTGTAGCCGTGGCGTCTACTCCACCACAGGGTGGGCAGCCGGGTGGGTCTCCTGGAGCAGCTCTCCGAGCAGGTCCTGTTGTAAGCAAAGCCCGAGACTGGGGGCTGGCACTTCAGTGCTTCACCCGCAGCCTTTGGTCCTTGCTTCTCTGGCACCCAGTGAGCGCCAGCCACCCCCCACCAGGCCAGACCTGCACACTGCACCTTATGAACCCCTTTGGAGGGTGAGGGGACTAAAGGATTCCATCAGCTCACCCTGTGACCCAAGCCACCACAGCTCCTGACTCACCTCATGTTGTCAAATCCATTCTATCAGGCGAAGTTCCTGTGTCAGTTTCTCAAAGAAGAGATTCCGCCGCGGGGGAAGCTATTCTCACTGTGGGGTCCTCAGCCCTTCTTGTACTTTCTGGACCCTATGCCTTTGCTCCCATGGTCCCTCTCTCCAGAATGCCTGCTTCTCCAGCCTCGACCTTAGGGACCCAGCTGGAAGGGCCCCTTGCCCCTGGAGAGAGAGGGACCGTCCCTGGTCACCTGGCCAGACCCATGACCTCTCTCCCCCAGGTGCCTGTGGTTTGTCTCTGTCATCCTCGGGGCACACGGTCGTCCTGTCATAACCCACCATCCCCCCTCCACGTACTGGATACGGCCACTCTGAACACAAGGATTATCTTACCCACCTCATTCGTTCACTCAACAAACACCTCTGTTGCTTTCTGTTGCTCTGAGAAAATGCTGGTGAGAATCAGCTTATAAGGAGGAAAGTTTTATGATGGCTCATGGTTTGGGAGATTTCAGTCCATGGTCATTTGGCCCCATCACATTGGTCCTGTGGTGGCACGGCCCGTCATAGTAGGAGCACAGGGCGGGTGGGATGTCTTTGCTTCATGGCAGCCAGCAAACAGAGAGAGAGGGAGAGGAAGAGAGAGAGAGAATATGAATGAATCAGCATCTTAATATCCCCTTCAAGGGCACCGCAATAATCTAACTTCCACTGGGCCCTACTTCTTAAAGGTTCTATCGTCTGCTGAGAGCACCACATGCTGGGGACCAACCTTTTGGCACATGTGCTTTTGGGGACATTTAAGATCCAAACCCTAACACCCCTGGCATGAGCATTTCCTATGTGAGGTGCATGGAATGTGTTGATGATGAGAAAGACACCTCTCTACCCTCCTGGGCCCCTCATCCCAGCTGGAAAGGGAGTCTGGAGGCCACAAGTCCAGAGTCAAAGTGTCAGGGCTGGGGGAGGAGCTCAGTGGTGGAGCACTTGCCTAGCATGTGCAAGGCCCCTGGCTCCCATCCGCAGCACTGTAGAAACAAATCCAAATCCAGGTGCCAGCAGGACCATACTCCTCCTGGGGAGGACCCTTCCTTGTCTCTTCCAGCTTCTGTGGTCCCTGGCATTTTTTGGCTTGTGTCAGTATTGCTCCAACCTCTGCTCCTCTCTACCTGGCTCCCTTCCCTGTGTGTCTCACTCTGTGTGCTCTCCTTTTCTGTCCCGCAGAAGGACACTTTCATTAGATTTAAGGCCTTGTCTAATCCATCTTGATCTCACCTTGACCGTAACCTAAATTATTTCTGCAGAGACCCTTATTCCAAATAAGGTCCCGAAGTTCTGGGTGAAAACAAATTTCAGGGGGACACTGTTCAATTGCCTAGAGTGGTCCTGATGCCACCCTGCAGGGTTGACATGAAAGTGGAAACTGAGGCCCAGGGAGGCAGGTTGCCCAGGGCCTCACCACTGGGCTTGTGAACAAAGGTCCAACCAAGCCTTGACCCCAGCGTGGTGCCTGTCCCCTGCACTGCTGCTCCGCCTGGTACAAATGCACATCTGGCCATCGCTATTGTGCCCTGTCCTCCGCCTGCTATCTTTCAAGTTCAGAACAAGGAGAACAAAACTGGGCCTCTGGGGCCACCAAGGTAGAGGCTGGGACAGCAGCTACCGCCATACAAAGTTCCTCCACTGAGGCTTCCATTGCTGGTGACAACTCTGAGGACAATGCCAAAGACTGGTGGCATTAGTGGCTGGACCCCACCCGCAGGCTGAGCCAAGAAACAGCCCTCCCCCGGGACTCTGCTACACGTCCAGTGGCATTTTCCATGTGCTTTATGCTCTGTGTCCCAGCTGTTCACACGGCCACCCCTAATGGTTGATTCTATTTCTCAGTTGAGCAATTGTCCCTCCCTTCCCTTAGGCGTCCTCCTCCCCATCTGTGCTGCCCCACCTGTTCTCACATGGCCGAGCGCTGAGCCACAGTAGGCCGCGTACCCTCGCCACGACACTTGGCATTGCATACGGCCCCTTAATCACCTGCTTTCCGAGGAGTGGAGACTAAATTTCCCCCAACCCGGTGTGCCGATGTCCCTGCAGTGACTTTTCTCTTCTGGAGGGTTTCGGCATACCATGGTATCCTTTCTATAATAAAAGCAAGGGAATTGCTGGCAATTTTCACAAATTTGGGCTCTTGCAAGAATAATGTTCGCTGAATTATCTGCGATGCTCCCTTTTTATGTGTTCCTAACCTTTTGCTTGCTTTTGCTGCTGTAGGTAAGCTGACTTAAATATTTGATCTCTCCTTCTGCTGCTGGGTTTTCAGGCTGAGGTTGTTTAGTGCGAACAGGCAAGACAGAGGGACCGATGTGGCGAATGTCACTGTCTTCCGGGTCCTCACGCACCAGGGGCAGTGGAGGAGGGGCAGGTTGGAGGTTCAATTCAGTCTTCGTCCTTCCTTGCTGCTTTTATGGTAGGACCAACAGGAGGGCTGGGTCCTTGGGGTGAGGGCTGTTGGGAGCAAGAAGATGCCCTGCTGTGTGGAGAGGTTGGTCCACAGGGCGACAGGGCTAGAAAGAGAAGCAGATTGACTTTGGATTTAGATCTAGGATGGCAGAGTCTCTAAGGGCACAGCCTTGGATCCCAAGAACAACAGGAGCTTGGGACCATCCTCAGTCAGCGCATGTGCCCACAGCCATCCTGTGACTCACCCATGCTCTCCTTTGCACACACATGAGCTTCACACCTGTCCTCTCACCTTCTTCTCTGGACTCCACTTCAGCAAAGCAAGGGTTATGCCCAGCACACAGCGTAGTAGGCAGTAAATACAAATCAGTGAACCAGAGCTTCTTCTCATTCATTTAGGGACCCACTACTTTAGTCCACAAGTATATGTTGGGTACATAACCATGCATCAGCACCTGCCATGGCTGGTAGTAAAGCAGACCAGAGCTCCTGCCTATGCGGGCCTTGGATTCTAGAGCCCATACAGTGCATGAGTATCGTGTGATTGGATGGGATTAGACTCAGAGGTCTGCTAGGAGGTGACAGGCACGATGGAGAAGTGCATGAACAGAAGATGGGGGAGTGCAGTTAAAGGAGTGCTCCAGGTTGGCCTCCCTGAAGAGGTGGTACTGGAGCAAAGAGGAGAAAGGAGAGAGAGGACCGTTCTGGTTGTTGGGAAGGGGCATCCCAGGCAGAGGGAGGCGCCAGTGCCAAGGCCCTGGGGTGTGTTTGGGAAACAACGAGGAAGTCAGAGAGACTGGAGGAGAATGAACACAGAAAGTGGGAGAGGAGGTCCGTGAATAACAGGCTGCCCTCCTCCCATCTCTGCCACCTGGTAGATGAGACAGCTAATGCTCAGGGAGTGTAAGGGACATGTCTCAAGCCACCTGGTGAGGGATTGGAGGAGTAGAACCCAAGCTTCAGATTCTGGATCTTGTGTTGCTTCTCAACATGACAGGAAGGTCAACCAGGAGATGCCCGTCTTAGACACGACACCCCCAGTGTCTACTTGCTGCCCTGTAACTCGGAGGGAAGAAGGATTGCATCGTTTTTCTCTCTGGCTCCTGCGATCATCATCAGTCGTGGGGCAAGTCCTGGCGACCCCGTTATTTCCGCCGGAGATGTCCTAGGGGTTTCCAGCCCGGTCCCAAAGGCCCGCGAGTCCCTAAAGCATCTTTCATGGTTGTTGAAGACCATGGAGGCTCTGATTCTTCCCCGTGGTTTTCTTTCTTTTCCCACAAGGTCCTGTCTCATTCGGGAACCTGCCTCACCGTGGAGACCAGGAACAAATTTAATGTAGAGCATCTACCTGTGCAGTCAGTAAATTGCTTTTGCTGCTTCACTCTGACAAAGCCATCTGCCACCACTGACCTTTCCTGCCTCGCATTCTTGTGACATATTTCTCTGCTTAACTTCCTGTGCGATCTCCCTCTCCACTTCCCTTCTTTGCTTTCCTTATCATTTTCACAGATTGCCCTTCACTCGGGCCGCAGTCTTCCCTGTTTTCTCTGGCTGCCTCCTCATCACTTTTGAAGGTGTTTTTCTGCTGCTTCCTTGGTGAATGATGGTGAAAACCCTCCAGCCTGAGTCCCATCAGGTGACCTTCACAGGTTTGGCTTGGCCCTGGGCTTTATTTATACAATCTCTACAGGGGCAGGTTTTTCTTCCTGCGTGTCATGCTGTTTAGGATGGTCCGGGTGCTGGGGGCTGCAAGAGGACTGGGCGGTGGCATTGCCAGCGCCCCCAGTAGGGAATCATGAGGCTCTGTGCAGAGCAAGTCAGGCATGTGGCAACCTTGATGCAGCCTTGTCCGCACACACGGTCCAGCCATGGTTGTGTGTTCACCTCCAGGATGACATTTCAGTGCTGCCCACCGGCATGCAAATCAATATGGCCTGTTTGAAAGGCATCTTGGTAATGTCCAGATTTTTGACACATTTCTGAGATCTCAGAATCACGAAGCAGGTTTTGCAGAGATGTGTACATAAGCCTGCCTGCTGCAGCCTTGTTTTTTACAAAGGTGAATTGAAATCCTAACTGTCCATCGGTCCATTGCAGCTTGGGCTGGAGAGACAGTCATGCATATGTGGGGTATAATCAAAAAATATGGTGGATGTTTAAACTCTTTTAAAAAATTTAGTGCAGTAAAAGACACACTGCCATTAACCCTCCTTAAAACATTCCCCCTTACTTCAAGCACACTTATCCCACTATTCTTGCCATGTTCTGAAGCAGTTCTGGAAGTCTTCTTTCGTGAGTGTCTTTAGTTATGCTGTCGTAAACAAATACTCCCCTGGTATTCTTAAACGTGTATCTTTCACAATCATTTTGACCTTGGGGAAGAGCCAGAAGTCACATGGTTCCAGATCTGGTGAATAAGGTGGATGAGGACACAACGTAATATTTTTAGGAGACTGATTTTCTGTTGGATGGCACTGAGCAGCAGCATTCACCATATTTTTATTCCAGAATTGCTTCAGCAACTGGCAAGAATGATAGGATACGTGTGTACAAATCAAGGGGGAATATTTTGAGGGAGATTAATGGTAAGTGCCTTTCACTGTAAAAATTTTTAAATTTATGCATTCATCATATTTTTCTGTCCACCCTTACACAATGAAATACTAGGAAGTTAATGATCAAGATTGACCCACATGGACAGGGACAGATGTCCAAAAAACAGAATTACTTTTAAAATAAACAACTGGGCCTATGAGATGGCTCAGTGGCATAAGCACCTGCCTGGCAAGTGCGAAGTCCTGAGTTCGACTCCTGGAACCCACATAAAGGAAAAAAAGTGCCGGTGATATCGCTCAGTGGCACAAGCACTTGCTGGCAAGTGTGAGGTCCTGAGGTCGACTCCCAGTACCCACATAAAAAAAATAAGAAAAAATAAAGTAAACAACTTACCACGTGCCCTTCTATATGTGATGGTCCATTTTTGTCAAATAAAATTAAGTATCCATTATGAACAAACATAGAACTGTTATTAAATGAACTTAGGTGCTTCAAAAACCTTAAACATGGGAGCATTCTCGGGTCAATAAGTAGCTATGGTAGTCAATCTAATCAACATGAAGAGTTAAATTTAAAACTCAGAAGAACATTCTTGATGGCCCCAGTTTGGTTGATTGATGAAGAAGAAACAGTCACTCATAACCTTTTTTTGTTGTTTTCGGTAAACATGTAAAAGTGTTATCTTGCCCCCAAAAGGATACACCCAGGTAGCTACTTGTACATTCATAGAAAAACCTTGGGCAGGCTGTGCCCTGGTCACCCAGGGGTGGGGACGAGGGTGGGCGTCAGGAACGAGGCCTGGATGGCACTTGGTTGGCATGGTGGGCCCTCTGGATGCCAAAGCTCTTTCCTGGTGAGCAGGCCTTTTCCAAATTAAAAAAAAAAAAAAAAGTAGAAGGGACATTTTTTTACTTTATCCTTTTCTTCATGTCCCTCTGTCTCTTTCCTTTTGGTTATCGAGAGTTTCAGACATGCAGAGCAGTGCACAGCCCAACAGAGCAAACCCTCAAGCACCTGTCAGCTGCCCCAGCAACTGTCCTGCCCCCTCCAAACCTGGCCCCCTGCCCGGACCCAGGACCCGTGTGGGTCCTGACCGCAGTGCTACACCACTGTCAAGGGTTGTGTCCTTGATGCTGAGCTATTGCAACGAGATCATTACCCTGATCCCCAGGTCCTCCTGCCTGCTGTCACCCTCCTCCTGTCCCCGGACTGACCTTATACCCTAATCTGAGCCCTGCCTTACATGCAGCCACCAGAACTTCCCCAACCAGCAAGGTCGCAGGTGCTCCAAGCCATCAATGTGCCCTGCTCCCAGGGCAGCAGCAGGTGAATCCTGAGGTGACCAGAGTTTGCTGTGACTTGTGGCCTTGCAGAGCCTGGTCAGTTCAACACCAGTGAGCTGTGCAAACATTACCCTACGCTTTTCCACCGTGATGAGCAAAGAGCGAGCCCTGGGACATCCCAGTTCCACTTCCTGGTCCAAAAGGCCTTGCACAGTCAGCCCTCTGTCTACCTTGCTCCTCAGTTTCCCCTCTCTTGCTCCTACTTTCATCTCTGCTTGTTCCCCAGAGGGAAACAGTATGGGGTGGAGGGGGGTTTGGCACACCTTTCCATCCTTCAGCTTTCCTGCGTTACCACACCCTGATCCACCCTGGCAGCCAGGCTTGCAGCGGAGACCTTGCTGGTCATCTCCTGTCTGTTCAGCACTGTTCTAGGCCCTGGGAGTGATGGGAACAGACAGAATGCTAGCCCTCAGGAAGCTTCCATGTACACGTGAGCATAGAAGGATGTCTGCAAAGACATCCACTGAAAATGGTACAATCAAGGATATTCTTTGTACTTTTAGCTTTATAATTTTCTATATAGTTTTATTTCTAGCCTGGCATGGTAGTACATACCTATAATTCTGGGAGGCTGAGGCAGGAGGATTCCAAGTTTGAGTCCAGGCAACTTAGTGACTTAACAGGACCCTGTCTCAAAAAAAAAAAAAAAAAAAAGAGGTTCAGGGATGTGACTCAGTGTGAAAACCCTGGTTCAATCCCCAGTACCACAAAGGCAGGGTTCGTTTTTACACCTCTTTCCCTGCACAATGTATTTTTGTTAAAACGAAAACAATGAAGAAAGAAAGCACATGGGGCAAGATGTTAACAATGATTAATTCTGCATGGTGAACATATGCACCATTATTTTCTTATTTGTTCTTTGACATGCTTTTTAAATCCCCCAATCAATTTTTTGAATTAAAAAAAATGAGATAGGGGAAAAGTGAATTCTTTGGAATTGGCAATGAATCTGCCACAAAGCTAGGGAGGAGAGAAAGATTTTTTTTTTTCTTCTTCTTCTTCTTCTTCCACTCCGTGCAGTAACCACAGTATCGATGCCTCGCCCCAGGGCACAGATGTGGCAGTTGGAAAGCTGGGATTAGACTCCCCTTTCTCTGTGGGGCTTTCTCTAAACCACATTTTTGTGTCCTTAATTCCATGAATACAAACAATAATTACCAACCTAAGTAGATTACTCAGCATAGCTTAGACGCCTCTGGGTCCCCGAGCGAGTCACATTGTTGACTCTCCACAATTAATCTAAAAAATTAAACCAATTGCTCTTTGGGTTTCTTCTTCCCCGTTGTGTAGCTGGGTGCCCCCTCCACAAATCTATTGCTTGAGCTCTCATTTCTACTTGGTGTTCCCATTTCTCCCTGGGACTGAAATGTTCCATTGAAAGTAATTTGTTTGCAAGCCAGGTATTTGGATTTTTTCCCCTCATCCCTTCCGAGCGCTGTCCCGCGAGCAGCCATGGGCCGCGGCGGAACTGGGCTTTCTATTTATAATTCTTCCATGGTCCGCCTGCTTTTCTAATTACTTCACAAACTCCCTTCTGTCCTTCCTGACGTTGCTTCATTCATTTTCACTTCCCTTGTCGAGGGTGGAAGAAGTCGGTGCTATCTCCACAACCTCCCAGCATCCCAAGGATCAGTTAGGGATGAGAAAATGAACAAGAAGCCCTAGGATACTGAAAAACTAATTTGAAGGTATTTATTTATTTTTATTTTTTTATTTTTTTGGTGGGTACCGGGGGTTGACCTCAGGACCTCGCGCGCCAGCAGGCGCCCGTGCCGCTGAGTGATATCACCGGCCCTTTTTTCGTATGTGGGTTCCAGGAGTCAAACTCGGGCCCTTGCGCTTGCCAGGCAGGCGGCTTACACCACTGAGCCATCTCACCGGCCCCAAAGGTATTTATTGAATCCCTACTAGAACAAGGTTCATAGGAGATAGTAGCAAAGAAAAGAAAAGAACAAATAGGCCTTCTTCCTTCACTGAGTTTATAATTTGCCAGAGGAGAGAAGATAACCACACACCAAATTTTAACTCCCAAGATGGGATGGTTTGGGGGCGATTTGTTACACAGCTGTAAATAACTAATACATCCTCTATTTCCCTCCCATAGTGGGCACCTACTGTGAGCCAGGTGCTCACAGGTCTGGGACACTGTTCTGCCTCCTCATCTTCACCTGCTCCACTCTGCCTCAATGCAGGTGGCAACTCTTAGGGGAGCCCGCCTGGACCCTCTCTAGCCCCCGATGGCACTGTACCTCTCCCTGCAGCCTTTACATGAGTGGTCACATTCCATTTACTGAATTCTTTTTTGGAGTGGTGGGGGTAACTGGGGACTGAACCCAGGGCTTTCAGATTGAAATACATCTCCAGATCTTTTTATTTTTTAGTTTTAGACAGGGTCTTGCTAAGTCTCTAAGTTGCCCAGGCTGGGCTTATTCCCATTGTATGGATGAGGAAACTGAGGCTGGGGGGACAGTAAAGGTTTGCCCACATTAATTACCCATTGCCAGGTGGGAGACTGGAGATTCAGACTTAGAATCCCGGGGTGCCAACTAGTCCTGGCTGCTTCACTGTCGGTCTCGGGTCCTTCAGCTCCTTGACCAGCAGTGACCCCCCCACACACAATACCTGGGGACTGTGTTCACATGCAGAGCTCTGGCTAAGTAGGTCCGGGGCTGCTGAGAATCTGTCTTTCTAATGGGCCCCCAGTGGTACCATGGCTGCAGGTCCCTGGACCGCTGTTATGTAGCACAGCCACCTCCTGCTCCTTAACAATGGGAGTTCGAAGGTTCAAACCCAGTAGTGCACACTGTAATCCCAGCACTCTGGAAGGCTGAGCCAGGAAGACTGCAAATTTGAGCCCAGCCCAGGCTACTTAGCGATACTCTGTCTCATAAAGAAAAAGAAAAAGAGCTGTGGATGTAGCCTTGTGCAGAGGCTGAGGGGTCAATCCCCAGTACTGCAAAAACAATCCATGAAGAGACTTTCCCGGAACATCTGGGTTATACCGCACTCTCTCGGCTTCGATTCTCTCCCAATCCATGAGTGCTGGGGAGGGGGGTAGCACCCCAAATGCCAGCCTCACCTGCCTGCTACTGGCTTTGTGGCTGAGGCTTTAGACAGTTGGCTTCCCTAGGTGAGGCCACCCATGGGCTTCTGGGAAGGTCTGTGATGAGCCCTCACAGAGGTTCCAGGCACTCCTGGGGCAAGCAGCTCCCAGCTGGGCCCTGCAACTGGTACTGAGAAGCAGATGTGCACCCACAAAGCAGCCTGGAGAACCAGAGCCCAGGTGGGGCCCCTCCAGCTGATGGAGGCTCTGGTCCCCAGATGGCTAATCACCCTGCTCCCTGCCAGGGTCTCGGCAGCGGGGAGCAGTCTCCGGGTGGGTGTGAGCACCCCCTAGGCCACAGTGTGTCCTCCTCCATCTTTATTTTTGTTTGTTCCCGAGCCACTGACTTGAGGACCCTGTCCCCAAATCACCCTGCCTCAGGTGACAGGGCTGCCCTGGGCTATCTGAAGACCCTCAGCCCCACAAGGTTTATGGTGTCCCCTACTCAGAACAGCCACAAAACCAACAGCCACTGTGTGGCAGTGAATTGCAATTGCTCGGGCCCAACACAGTTTCAAGTATAAATAAGTCCTGGTGGCTCTCAAAGTGGGATCCCCAGGCCAGCAGCAGCCACGCACCATCTGGGAACCTGTGAGAAATGCAGGTGCTCGGCCATAGACCTACTGAGCCCAAAACCTGGGGGTCTGTGTGGTCACAGATTTGAAAACCACCAGTTGACTGGCACTCGTGTGATCCTGAAGCCAGACCCATTAAGTACAGAGAGGTAAGTTACCTGCCCAAGGTCACCTGGGTAGGAAACTCAATTTCAGTTCAGAGCCAGGCACTGGGACAGGGCTAGGTGACTGCAGGAGGTCAGATGGAGGACGTGGTTGGTCTGCTTTTCTCCTGTGATGTCTGTTTTGATGCTGGTTTTAAATATAGAACATATAAAATATTGGGTTTCCCCAAAATTTTTCTCCCTCTTTTTTTTTTTTTTTTTTTTTTTTTTTCTATTCCGTGCTCCATCCATCTACAGGACAACCCGGCACTGGGCAGTGGGTTGCCAAGAAAAATGGAAATAAGCCTTGGCCTTGAACCCAGGCTTCCTGAATCAGTGTGCTTTTTGAGGCTCCAGGCCCCTCCTGAGGAATTAATTAACTGGATGAATTAATTATGAACGACATGGGGGGGTAGCTGGCAGGCTTTGTGCAGCAATTCTCAGGCCACCTGGGATGCTTGCTAAATGTAGATTGCTGGGATCCACCCCAAGGCTGCTGGTGCAAGGCTCTCAGGTGGGGCTCAGATACCATTGCCACTCACTGTCCCCAAGTGATTCTAATGCAGCCACCAGACTGCGGGCTGCTGGCCTTGCTGGGCTGGGAATTTTTCCCTGGCCACAGTGTCGTGTTTACAGACATCTTGGGTGCACACGAGAACCCCAACCTAGATGCTTAAACGGACTCCTAACTGCTCGGGACCTCGGCGTCCTCCTCTGTAAGATGTCACCTCCTCGGTGGTGATGGTCCTTGCCTCAGAAGGGTCTTAGTGAGGGGCAAACAAGTGTGTTTGGCCCACAGTTAAGCCCTGAGTAGAATTTTATTTTAGATTCACCATAGGTGACCCTAATCCTTCCAGAGGCTGCTTGCTTGACAGTCACCGGGAAGCCACCGTTTCTCATGAGGCTTCTGGGTGGCAGATGGAGAATGGCCTGAGTGTCCCTAAGAGAAGGGGACTCAGCTGGGGCCTACACTACGGAGCAAAGGCCCTTGCTGTCCCTCCTGCCAGCAAACCAGGCGGCTTCTTCAGTCCCCTGCCAGTGGGTCCCACTGCATGCTTTGCCAGGAGCCCCTCCTGGGCTCGTGAGAGTTCGCAGGAACCCGTGCTCATCCGCGATACCAAGGAACGTGAAGGAGATGCTGCAAATCCCGGAATGGGAAGAAGCAGGGACTTAGATCTTTCTGTTGGCTCTGGAACTGTGGCATTTCCTGATGCTCTTGGATTCTGGCCCATCCTCTGTCTTGGCGTGTTTTCCTTTACAGCCGTCACCAGCTGGAAGTAAAGAATAAAAGAGAACAGAACATGTTCAATCATGACAGGGATTCTGTAGTAACCCCTGGACCCTAAAGCAGGACTCACAGACCCCACAGTCTGTTTTTGTGTGGCCCTTGTGGTTTTCACATTTTTAATGGTTGGGAAAAACTATGTCCTGGCATAGAGCACCCAGAAGGTGAACTCCTTAGATTTTGCCCTTGCAAGCGCCCACATTGCTGCTGAGACTTGGGGCCCCTGGGACTGGAGCTTTTCCTGTGCTTGGGGAACGTTCCCTCAGATTTGCCAGTAGGAGGAGCCTCCCACAGCAGGGAACCCCAGTGTTCAGGCCTCCCAGATTCTGAGGCTCCCATGAGCGGGGAGCAGGCCCTGGCTAGTGTTCAGTTTGCTCTCCTTCCTGATGTATCGTTGCATAGGAAATTTATTTCTCAGCAATTGCACTTGCAGTCCTTTTGACAGAACGGGGCTCTGGAGAAGCACATCATTAGCATCAATAAACACTTTACCATCCCAGCATGAGCACGTGGAAATGCCTAATGAAAAGAAAAGACCCACTGCCGAGTCATTAAAGAGGCCGGTGGCTTTTATTATTATTTTTGGAGCAATTATGACTAAAAGCCCTCATTGTGCAGTGCCCACTGCCCATCCATTTTGAACTCATTCTTTACAAGAATATCATCTTCGTTACCGAGAGCTCAGGACCACGGTCAAGAGGCCCAGGCCAGGCTGGCTGAGGGGGCCCAGCCCTGGGGCCATGGGACACACCCTGTCCTCAGAGTCTCCCTGCAGGGCCTGCCTTTGGCATAGTTTTCCTCTCTCTTCCTCTCTTCCACTCAAGCTTGCTTTTCCCAGGAGGCCTTGCTTCTGGGTGAGTGCTGAGCCTTCTCCATCTCCTACCCTTTGTCATTAAAGCCATGCGTTTGCCTGAGGTCCACAGAGAAAGAGATTCAAGGACCAGAGAGGTTGAGAAACTTGCAAAAGAACACACAGCTGGTGAGTAGCAGAGTCTGGACTTGAACCCGGGTCCTCAGACTGTGCTGGGAGGTGCAGGGCATAGACTGTGCTCCAAAGCATCGGGGTGTGAGTCCCGGATGATTTTGAGCAAATGACTAACACTGCTGGGCCTCGGTTTCCTTATCTGTAAAGGTGGATGATAATCACAGTACTTACCTCACGGGTTGGTGAGAAGCATCGAGTGAGGCCACAGGCACAAAGCAGACTTGATAGCCACGGTTCCCAAACTGTGCGGCCAAGGTGCCCTGGGGTGCTGCAGTGAGGGCACCGGGCTGCTGCAGGGTATTTTTGATCTCCAAGGAAAACAGAGCGACACCTGCCAGATCCTGGGTGAGCTGCAGGCTCGGGTGGCTCACGGGTTCCGTGCTTTGTTCTACTGCCTGCCTTTGGGTGAGATCCTCCTTTTTCAGGGCTGGTTTTTGGCCTTTGATGAGAGAGGAAGGGGCAGGCAGCACCCAAACCAGTGTGGGCGGGAGATGTGGTGATGGAGTCCAGTCTAAGTCCAGGGCTGGAGGAATCATGCAGTGCCCCAAAGGCACGCCCATCCCGTTTGTAACTATTTGTGATTATTTAAGAACAAGATAAAGCTATTGTTTTTATTTTCCTTCCAGTGAATGTGCATTAGTCTTTGAACTGACTGCTGTGAAAACACAAATATTTATTAAGTTGTTTTTGGTGCTAAGTACTTAATAAACACAAGGTTTAGGGTTTCTTTTTGCCTAAGGGCACAATGAAAAAATTAGAGAGACTTTTAAGGGTGCCATGAATGGGAAGACCCAGAAACTTCTGCCTCCTGGTGCACACCCAGAGGACTCCCTGGCCTTAGTAAGTTAGTTTGCTCAATAAATGTTTTCGAAATGAGCAGGGGGATGGAAGTATATTCAGTGTCTCTCCTTCCCCCGTGTCCACTGGGTGAGGAGAAGCGTTGCCATGTGTGATTTGGGAATGAGGTAAGTTCCCCTTCCATAAGCGTAGCTCCAGCAGCTGGTGGGGCTGACATAAGAGATGGAGGGTTGAGGGAGGCGAGTGCATTCCCCTCTTCTGGAAGAGTTTTTTGCGGTTTGTGGCTGCAAAGCCCCAGACTTTCTGACGGGGGCTTTCCACTGCCGCAGGTAATTAAGCAATTCCGGTGACTGCACAGTACCTGTGGCCTGCGCCTCGAAGCCAATATCTGGAGTTAGGATGAAAGCGAAACGGGACAAGTCCCCAAGAAGCTAAGCTGACGATGAGCATTTGAAATAACGCACAGTCCAGGGTTTTAAGCTTATGATGCAGGGACAGAGATGTTCTTCCGGTCACCCCGCCCCATGACATTGATCTCTGATCTCCCAGCTTCTGCAGCATGTGGCTGTGGTTGCCTCGGCAACAGTGGGTGGCAGCCAGTTGCCAGGGCTGGGACCCAGGAGCCTTCAGAGTTGGGCACAGACACTCCTTGCCTGGTGCCCGCATGGCCCCTCCTGGAGAGACCTGAGGAATTCTGGAAGGTTCCACACAATTTCTCCTAGTTTGGGGGTCAGGTATTCTTCTGAGGCCTGTATGTTGTGGGGCAGGCATCCAGCAGAATTGTGCTTGGAGGCACCAGGGGCCCCTGAAATGCTAAGACCCCCTGTTCCTACATAGCCACCCTCCTTGGTTTGTGATCTCCAGTGGATGAGACCAGCTGGAGCGTGGAAATTCCCTGCAGGGTCCGGTGAGAGGGAAAAGGGTGCATGTTTCCCAAGTCTGTATTCTCGAACTTTGGTGTGCCTGAAAATAAGTACTCATTACAATAAAGATTCCTCGGCCCCTGGCCTGTGGGGGCTGGACTGAGACTCAAGGGTGTGCATTTTTATTACACACACACACACACATATTTTTGTGGTGCTGGGAATCAAACCCAGGGCCTCTACATGCTTGGTAAGTGCCATACTACTGAGTCACACACACACACACACACACACACAAACACACCCCAATACTGGGGATTGAACCCAGGATCTTTTCATTGTGCTACATCCCCAGCCCTTTAATTTTTTTTTTTTTTTTTTCTTTTTTAGACAGGATCTTACTAAGTCACTAAGCTGCACTCTCACTTGTGATCCTCCTGCCTCAGCCTCGCAGAGTGCTGGTATTACAAGCACGAACCACCAGACCTGGCTAGGGGTGGGTATAATATTTTTAAATGATCTCCCCAGACAGTTTCAGAGGCCAAGGGTACCCTGATGACACTTTGAGAAACACTGGCCATGGAGACTCTGAGAGACCAACGGGAGGTGGGAGGGGCTGTTCAGGTGGGGGGAAAGTAAGCAGACAGCCCAAAGCCTCAGGGGCCCCACATGCCAGGGTGGGGGGTGCAGCCATTGGCAGACACAGCCCATGGTCAGGGGAGACCTGGGAACAAACGTCGGCATCCAGGCCCCTCCCTGCGGGTGCCCTCCAAGTGGCTGGATCAATCTTTGAGGTGCGGTGGAGTAGGCATCACCCACAGTGTGCACCGAGCAGGAAGGAGATTGTTCCGCAGGAAAAGTGCAGGAAAGCAGATGGACAGGAGACACGGGCTCTAGAGAGAGTGGTGGAGAGGACAGCTGTGCAGGCAGCCGCCTGTGTACCTGTGATCCACGGCTGGTAACAAGTGGCCACGCACTCAGTAGTTTAGGATGCAGACCTTCATTACCTCACAGGTTCTATAGGTCAAGTTCGGCTACAGCCGAACAGGGTCAGCGCCTCACCAGGCCAAAATCAGGTGTTAGCCAGGCTGCTGCTTCTCTGAAACCCTAGATCCTCTTTCAAATTCAAGTCACTGGTATCATTCTGTTCTTCACAATTGTTGGACGGAGGCTGCTGTTCCCTTGGTGGCCATTTGCCAAGCTCAGCTCCTAGAGGCCACCTGCTGTTCCTTGCCACACTGCCCCCTCCTTCACCCTCGCCTAGGAAGGGCCCAGGCCCTTGTAGTGGCTCACCTGATTAGGCCAGGCCCACCAGATGGGCTCCTTTTTAACGAGCTCAGAGTCCACTGACTGTAACGTAAGCCTGGGCTGCGATTCCATGGTCATATTCGTGGTTGTGTCTGTGCTCCAGGGGAGGCGGTGTCCTGGGAGCGGAGTGATGAAAGTGACCGTGCTGCCTGGGCACCAAAGTAAGGGGACACGGTGCTGCCCAGGGCCCTGGCACCGCCCCAGCACACTTGGTCTTAATGTATTGACGTTGGCAACCCTGGTCTGTCTCCACACACCAGTGACGTAACTGAAATGGAATTGTCTCCCGGCGTCCAATTAATCAGCAAATAAATCATAAACATGCAGCCATTTATTCGGGGAGGCAGAGAGGCTTCCCTGGCTTCCTGGCCACCAGAGTGGATTCAGCTTAGACCCTGCGCACTTCTGCCAAGTTTTAGAAGCAGAGTGAGAGAGTTTTTGCTGCCTGGGGTCTGCATTGCAGGTGCTGCCTGCATGAGGCCTTATCTTAAAGAGGTTCACGCACTGGGTTTTTATTCCTAATAACAAGATCTCCATAAACTGGGACGATGACCCCCATTATACAGAAGGAAACCAAGCCCCAGAGAGGTGAAGTAGATTCTCAGAGTTCACACAGCACATGGAGAGCAGGGTCTGAGTTCAAATCTGAGCCCATCTGGCTTTAAAAACCATAGGATTTTGGGCCGGTGAGATGGCTCAGCGGCTTAAGCTCCTGCCCTGCAAGCGCGATGGGCCCGAGTTCGACTCCCGGAACCCACATACGAAAAAGGGGCCGGTGATATCGCTCAGCGGCACGGGCGCCTGCTGGCACGCGAGGTCCTGAGGTCGACCCCCCGGTACCCACAAAAAAAAAAAAAAAAACATAGGATTTTCACTCACTGCTGTACCAGGAAGCGTTTCAGCTCAGATTTTGAATTGAGGACCGTGCAGAGGGAGAAGCCCTGTGAGCAGATGTCCTCTGTCCACACCTCCTGGGCCTTGGTCGTGTTAGGACTGCCTCAGAAGTGACGGCCAGCAACAGGGACCCATCTGGGTGGCTTTTCATTCCGGTGGGAGCAAGCGCTGATTCCTGCGCTCATCTCGCACCTCTCAGCAACACGTTTGTTTCCGGCACTCTCTCGGGTAGGAGGGTCCCCTCCCCTGAGCATGGGCAGAAAAGCAAAGGGACAGCCTGGGCTCAGGGAAAGGTGTCTCCTTCTCACCTTACGATGCTCAAAGACCTTTCAAAGGACCAAGGCCGTCACACCTCCGGAGTTCTCTTCCTGTGCTGTTGTCTGAAGCTGGAATCGAGGCGTTAACCAGGTTAGGGGGCCAAACTGGCCCTGCCAGAGGCAAAGGAGATCAGAAGGGGCAGAAAGATCAGCACTTCCTCACTGGCCATCACAATCTGTTGGCCTGTCCACCTGCCACACGCAAGGAGGTGCAGAGCCTGCGACGGGTTCTCACGCTCAACTCAGGAGGGCTGGAGGCCGCTGCGGGGTTTCTACACTTTGGGGATTGGAAGTGAGGCTGCCCCTGCTGGCTCTGCTGTGGGAATTGTCACCCTGAGCCCTTTGGTCCAGGGAGGAGGAGGCGGCACTGGTTTATTAGGCCATTTGCTGTGAGTGAGGATGGGGAAGGAGGCAGCGCTTTCCTGAAGGCGGGGACTCAGGACATCCGGGGCCAGCAGGGATCCCTCTCACTTGCCAAGTGTGGCTTTTGTCCATCAAAATCTGGCTGTGTGTCTGGGTCCCTCTGCAGGAACCTCCTACAGCTCAGAGGACAGAGGATGGACCAACAGGGTGATGGCTAAGGGCACCAACAGCCCTGTGCGGTGCAGGGGGAGCTGCGATCTCAGGCACATAGGCCATACTCCTGGGCAGCCAGCTTGACACTGAGCCACAGGGAATTTGTGGGGTAGAGGGAGTGGGGTTAGAAGTGTCCCATGGCACCCAATCCCGTGTCACCTCCTTCTCCGAGTATCACACCCTCCAGCTGTCTCCTTGCCAGAAGTCTCCCTGCCTGATCCCGTCCTGCCCTCCACCCCAAATAACACCTGGCTCAGACCATCGCAGTCACCATCTTTGAACCACACTCCTGGGCCCCTGCGGCCATCTGCACTCAGCCCCAGTCTTGTGCTGCTGTGACAGCCACTCTTTGTTCCTTCTCCTTCCTTACCTTGGAATTCCGTGGCTCTCCTTCCTGGCCACCCCCACACACACGGAAGGCCCCACCTTACTGGACTTAGGGGCTCTAGGTACTAAGCCAAGGAATAACGCAGCATTTGGAAGTTCCATTGTGTTATTTTCTGAAGAATGACACTTTCCCTCTGTGGTAGCATGGAGTAGGGGTCCGGTCCTCTGCTCACAGACATGGGAGGGAACAAGAGAGCTCTGCGGGGATGATCTCGGCACTTGAGAATGAGTCTCTGAGATGTGCATGCTGCTGGCCAGTTGGGGCAGAATCCAACCTCTTCCTGTCTTCTACCTTTTCCCCCAGAGCTCCTGTGCACCCCGCAAGATGCTGGAGCAGAGCTGCACCCACTTCCCACCACACCTAAGGCCCACAAACAGCTGGTGCTGTTTTTGGATGGATGGATGGATGGAAGGATGGATGGATGGATGGATGGATGGATGGATATATGGGTGGCTGGCTGGCTGGCTGGATGAATATATGGGTGGGCGGATGGATGAATGGGTGGATTTGCTTTCCTCCCCTTGTGAGCTACTCCAGGACCATCCTGTCCTGACCATCTTTGCCTCCCCAGCACCCAGCCCAGTGCCTGAGGCATGTAATTGCTTAGTGTCAGAAGGAAGGATGCTGGAGGAGGGGAGAGGGTGGCTGGTAGCCAGAGTCACCAAGGTTATCTCACCTCAGGCAAATCTCACAGGTATTCAGAGGCCCAGAGACCAATGATCTTTTCTTAAGTTTGTTGTCTTTTTTTTTTCAGTACTGGAGTTTGAACCCAGGGCCTCATGCATACTAGGCAAGTACTCTACCACTGAGCTACATCCCCAGCCCTTTTTATTTGTTATTTTGAGACAGGTCCTTTCTAAGTTGCCTAGAATGGCCTCTAACTTGCAATCCTCCTGTCTCAGCCTCCCAAATAGCTGGGATCACCCCCTTGGCTAGTGGGTCTGTTGGCAGTGAGGGTTCTAACAAGTGTAGCCCCTTGCCTTGGGTCCAGCAGACTCTTCTATCCGTGCCATGCCAGGAATTGAGAACATAGCCACTTGTACATTAAAGGGGGCCAGGATAGTGAGGTGAGAGTTTGCCTCTTCCTGAACCTAGGTGTTTCTGTTTTCTCTCAAATGAGGCCCAGCTACTTGCTGAACTGAAAGGGAGGAGGGGGAGGGGCCCTGCCTGGGCTTCAAGGACAGCTTGGCTTCACAGGAGGTTCAGGCCAGCCCTTTGGGACAAGAAACTCTTTCAAGGCATATTCCACAAAAACCAGACTCGGATACAATTCCAGTTCGGTGCCATGTTTTATGAGAGACTCATGAAGGCCCTGAAATATGTTTAAACCTTGCCATTTGAGCCAGAATCCAAAGATCACCTCGCTGTTACCTGAATCCAGGTTGCCTGTCTGCCATGGTTGTTTTTGATGTTTTTGTTTGCTTAGGGCTTTGCTTGTAGGGAGGCCCATTCACCATATGGATACCCTGAGAAAATTAGATAGAAAGACAGACCGGCCACAAGCCAAGACTCCTCATACTGGGAAAAAGCCCAGGGTGGGCCGGAATCCCCTCCAACTTCCTGGGAGCAGGATAAAGAGAAGGATGAGACCACTGGCAGGGTCCTTTCCAGCCACTCAGATGTCAGCCCTAGGAAGCAGGGACCTTGCGCATCTTGTTTGTCCTTTCTCCCCAGCATCCAGAACGGTGCCATGCCAGGCACGTAGGGGAGACTGAATAAATCTTTTGGAACAAGTTGCTAGTTGATAAACTTGTTGATGACAAAGAATATGTACAGTTGCATTTTACTCATCAATGTGTCCCTACCATGTAGCACCATGGCAGATACAAACAAAAGCTCGTTCATTCATTGAACAACCACCAGGTGCCAAGGATTAACCAGCCCTGGGTAAGTAGTTGTTGAGAGTTAGTGCATTCGTACATGCGTGACTGAGTGAATGAAGAGAGGAGCTGGTGGAAAAAAACCCAATGAATCAGTGCATTCATCAGGCGATAACCAATGTCACTCCCTGTGCTCCGGTGCTGGGACATCAGCCACGGGATTTCTGCCCTGCAGTTTTTCTACCTTACTTCACTCTCCCTGCAGCCCTTGCCCACCTCTACCTACTGAATCCCTACTGAGGGTCATCACAAATGAAATTCCTTCAAGTCTCCCCAACTGGTGGGATGAGAACCCTCTGGCTTTTGAATTGCTGTGGCACTTTTTATCTAAGCCACTGAGTACCACTCAAAAACCATTTGCTGGGGCCAGTGAGATGGCTCAGCGGCGTAAGCACCTGCCTGGCAAGCATGAGGGCCTGAGTTTGACTCCCGGAACCCACATATGAGAAAAGGGCCGGTGATATCGCTCAGCGGCACAGGCACCTGCTGGCACACGAGGTCCTGAGGTCAACCCCCAGTACCCACCAAAAAAAAAAATTTGCTAGCCAGAGGTGGTGTCACAGACCTGAAATCCCAGCACTCTGAGAGGCTGAGGCAGGAGGGTTGCAAATTTGAGCCCAGCCTGGGCCACCTAGAGAATTGGTGAGACCCTGTCCCAAAATAAAAAGTAAGAAAAGGGCTGGGAATGTAGTTCAGTGTGAAGGCCCTGAGTTTAATCCCCAGCACCACAATTTTTTGTTTTGTTTTGTTTTTGCTAAGTCCATCCCGTAGGCAGCCACAGTTCCAGGAACCAAGGATGTGGGATGACAAGGACCCAAGTCCTACCCCGGAATCACGGTGCCTCAGTATGTGGCTTGCCTGCCTGCCCCACTTGCACCATGCCCATGGCTCAGAAACTGAGGCAGCCGTCCTTGTGCAGCGCCCAGTACTGAATGTGGTCAGACACGCGCTCCTGATCTGCCAGTGCGTGGGCCTGGGAGATGTGCGGCCCTTGAGAGTCTGGCTTTGGTGGCTTTGAAATATGAGAGAAAGAAGCTAGCTGCAGGTGCTTCCTCACTGGGCAGTGGCCAGGGTGGGGCCCTCAAGAAGGGCAGGGGAGGGGAGGCCAGGAGCAGGAGAAGGAGCTCAGGGTTAGGGTCAGATGGGCCTAGTCACCTTTAGTAAGAGGTGACAGAGCAGGTAGTGATTGGCCCTCTCAGTAGTGAGAGGGAGGAGCTCTCTGGTAGCAACCCCCACACTTCCTAAGCTCCCTTATGCAAGATAAAACAAAACAAGCCCTTAATTAGCTCCCAGGTGTGAGGAGTCACAGGTCGACATTGGCTTTGATTGGTGGGAATCTGTCCCTCTCTCTGGCTCTCAAGACGGCTGGTCACATGGGGGCCCTGGTTACAGGCAGCTGCCTTCTAGGTCTTCCCCGCTCTGATAAGCCTCTGATAGGCTCTGGACCACAAGAGAGCTGCTATCCCAGGGCACCAGCGAAGAGTCCCGGGTTGACTACGGATCACTGATGGCTAAGAGGTCAGAAGGTACTGATTTTTCCCTCCCACACAACAAAGGGCGGGAGCAACCTTAAACAGTGAGGGGCTCCCTCACACAAAATCAAGGTGCCGGTACCAGAAGGAGAGGACAAAGCGATCCGGACAGACCCAAACCACTCCTGGCCGCCGTACAGGGTTACAAGAGCATCAAATGAGACACCCTGTGCACGTCCTGGGACTGGGAGCCCCACGAGCCATGTCTGCCACTGGGGAGGTTTCCAGGACATGGCTGAAAAATAGTGACAGACTGTCCTGTGGTCTGTGGCAAGTACTTCTGGTCCAGCTGTGACTCAGGCAGGTCATTTCAACTCTCCGGGCCTCAGTTTCCTGATCTGTAAAACCATGGGTTTGGGGAACATCATAGACAGGCTTCTCTACTCCAAAGTCTCCTTTTCTATAATCTCAAGAAGGGACCTGCTGTTCATGGGCATCATCACGATGGTGACCACAGCCCTGCATGGCTCCTCACATCCTGGCAGCATCAATCTGCCCTTTTTTACATGTTAATAATACCAACATCAAGCTGGGTACGAGGTAGCACATGCCTGTAATCCCAGCTATTCAAGTGGCTGGGGCAGGAGGATCACAAGTTAGAGGCCATTCTGGGCAATTTAGGGTGAAAATATCTCAAAGTATAATTTTAAAAAGGGTCATGGACGTAGCTTGGTAAAGCACTTGCCTAGCATGTGCAAAGCCCTGGGCTCCATCCTCAATACTGCAAAAAAAAAAAAAAAAAAAAAAAGTTCTAATAATAATGCCAATGTCAGCGGTAATAATGACCATGACCATGCTTTGTGTGATGTCGATGGGCTGGTGAGTCCCGTACTCAGGATGACCTTAATCAGTGTGGACTGCAGCCTTTTAATGTAGAATCCATAGGCCCCGTCTTACAGAGAAGCAAAAGCAAGGCCCAGAGAGTTTGGGAAGCCTGTGCAGAGTCACATGGGCAATGACCAATGCCACCAGATGAGGAGGAGGAGGAAGAGAAGGAGGAGGAGGAGGATTTTAAGTGTCATGTACATTCAGCAGATTCCATAGTACCTAAGTCAACAGCTGGAGAGATTTTTCCCAGTGGTAAGACTCACGCAGCAGTAGTGAAATCAGGCAGTAGACCCTCGCCAGTAATCCTCGTGGTCACTACCTGTCCCCAGAGTGGCCAGACTTCTTACACCAGGGCAGCTGCAGGTGCCCCAGGAGGGTGTGAGCCCAGAGCCACCTTCCTGGCCAGGGTGTCCTCCTGCCTGGGATGTTGCTACAGATGAGCCACGAAGGACGAGTGGAGGGAGTTGCAGCAGACGGAAGGTGATCTTGGTGAGACAATCAGGCCGCCTTAGGACTTAAATGGAAGATTTGGCTAAAAACCCAGCCCCAGCCCGATGCAGCCAGTGCCCTCCAGCCGGCACTGGATCTGTGCCTGGATCTGGGAACCTACCGCGCCAGAATCAGCCCTGCAGACAGGGCCTTGGTCCTGAAAGAGAAAACTCAGTTTCCCCTAACAAAAGGGCTTCTCCACGACTGTTTTAAAATGATTAGCAGCTCAAAATAGATAGGGAGGGTAGTACAAGAAGATAAATAAAGAATCCCCCAAACAGTGATGGGGGTTTTTGCTCTGCTGATACCAAAGCCAAGAGTAATTAGCACCGTGAGTGTGTGTGGGGGGAGTGATTGCTGCTCCTACAACACTCTAATTAACAGTTACTAATAGTCATAATAAAACTGAAAGGCAGCTTTTTAATCTCACCACTGGAGTGACTGCTCGCCTGCATTGGGGATCTGCTGTTCCTCCGGCCGTGAACTTGGATGGGTTCCTTCCCCTAATGCTGTTAGGGTGGATGGGGGAAAACAGTGATTACCCCCGTGGGGAGAGGGAAGGGGGAGGGCTCAGCCGTCACCCGCACTATCGCCGCTAATAACAAGACTGCAGCTCCTCTGTGCAGAGCTTGTTCAAACGCTGTCTTCCCCTCTGTTTCCTTTGACCCTTGAGATAGAAACTTAGCGGGTGTGACTGTCACCCACATCTGGCCCTGTTTGCCTTCTGCTGCGGGCCCAGCTTTTTTGTGGCCTAAATGGCTTAAATCCCTCTGCTGGGTGCAGTAGGGAGACCCACAGGACATGCAGGTGGTCAGTGGTCCCAGCCTTCAGGGAGCCACTGCACAGCAGGAAGAAAGTGCGACAGCAGCTGGCCTGGAGGGGCGCCGTCTTCCAGGAGTTGTACAGTAGGGTTCACGGTGACCTCTAACCAGCGTGGTTTCCAAATGCCGTTCTCGGGGCCAGAACGAAGAACGAGTGCTTAGCGTGTACAAGGCCCTGGCTTCCATCTCCTGCACTGCAAAGAGAAAAGGAAAGAAAGAAATGAAATCGCCGGGGACCAGATGATAGGCCTGTGTTCTGTGAGAGGACGGGTAGTGTGTGGGCCTCTCATGGTACACAATCTCCGATCTGAAGTACACTAGAGACAGGCACGTTCCCTGGATCCACTACCAAGTTAAACGTCTTCCCACAAGGATGTGGGTGGCATTTCTGGAGCAGGAAAGACCACGGTCACACGTTTATTTGTGGAGCACGCTGTTGGGTGGTAGGGCGAGGCCAGCCTCTTGCAGTGTTGCATGGGGGATTGAAAGTGGGAAAGACCTGGCTTCTGCCTGCCGTCCCTGGAGGAAAAGGCCCTGACAGATAACTCAAATGAAAGACACAGCCAGCTGAGCCCCAGGGTGGAGAGGGAAGGCCCAGCTGGCAGGTGGAGAGGAAAGCAACTTATTCATGTCCTTAACACAATGGCCTCAAGGTTTGCGTGTCAGAACTTCCCTTCTTTTTTGAGGCTGGCTAATATTCCAGCGCAAGTATATGCTACTTTGTGTTTATCCATTCGTCCTCTGTGGACATGTGGGTGGTTTGTGGGTTATTTCCACCTGTGCGGTATTGTGAGCAATGTTGCCATGAACATGGGTGTACAAGTATGCGTTTGAGTCCCACTTTAAATTCTTTTGAATGTGTACCTAGGACTGGAATTGCTGAGTCATATGGTAGTTCTGAATTTAACTTTTTTATTCAGTCCTGGACACTGAACCCAGGGCCTTTGCACTGAGCTACATTCCCCAGTACCCCCCCCAAACTTTTTATTTTGAGAGAGAGTCTCACTAAGTCTGTAAGTTGCCCAGGGCAGGCCTGAACTTGCAATCCTCAGCCTCAGCCTCCCGAATGCTGAGGTAACAGGCATGCACCATCACGCCTGTCCTGTATTCAACTTTTTGAGGAACTGCTGAACTGTTCTCCACAGTGAGACAATCCCACCAGTGCCACACATTCTGGGATTTCCATATCTTCACCCACCCGGAAAGTCTTCCTCAAAGACTAGAAGCGGGAGGTTATTTTTGCTCAAGTGATAACTTCTTTGTGTTGGGAACTGGCAGCTTGACTGTGCCCTGATTTTCAAATACTTCAACTTCTATTCCTTTCCCCTCAAGAAAAAATGGTGGTAAGATAGATGGCCAGGGAGGAGCCTTGGAGAAGTGCAGCTTCCAGTCATCAGGCACCAACCTAGGAAGCCAGCCTGGCCCATGGTGCCTTTTGCCTGTGACCGGGACAGCACTGCTTTCCGGTTCTGCCTGGTTCTGTTCAGGAGGAAGGGCAGAGTTCCTCAGATTCTGCCAGGTTTTCTTCTGGAACATTCTTAAAGCATGAATCTAAATGAGCTCTGTAATGGCTGATACAGTGTGTCAACTTGAGAAGTCTAGAAGCTTAACTAAGTAACTCAGCAGCTCTACATCCTAGGGTATAGAAGACATGCCCGTACCGCTCTAGGACATTGTTCCTTGTGTCAACTTGAAAAGTTTGAAAGTTTAAGTGACTCAACAGGGGCCCAGGGTCCTGACTTTGTAAACATCCTGAGCCTGTGCAAGAGGAGGGCAGGAGATGGTGTGAGTGCTACACCCACCCGAGGGAGGGTGGCCTGCATACAATATAAGGGAGGAAAAGAAGCTTTTTCTCCCCCCTTTTGGTTCTTATTGCTCTTGCTGTCTTCTGCCACCATGAACTGTTGCCCCTCTGCCATGCCACCCTGCCTTGGAGCCAGCCGAGTATGGATTGAAACCTCCACAAACTGTGAGTTAAATAAACCTTTCCTTCCTTAACTTTGGGCATTGGGTATTTTGTCCCAACAATGAGAGAAAAGTGACTAAGAGCACAGTGGGCCAAGGCCACCTGTCCTGTCTTCCTGCACCACTTTCACCCCAGGTGTGAGGACCCTGGGTCGGGAAGGAGCCCCATCTGGGAAAAGCAGGAGTGGAGCGAATGTCGCGCAGTGGGACTTACAGACCTGGGCTCCATGCCTATCAATTTTGTGACTTTGGGCAAGTTGACCTCTTTGTGGAGGAATTGTCCATTTTGTCTTCTCTTTCATCTGTGCCTCTTTTAGCTGTAAAATGGGGATGATAATGGACCCTCCTCATAGAGTCGCTGGGGGGAGGCCATGTTTAATAGCAAACAGCCAGGGCTCCTATAAGGAACCTACCTTAAGGTTGTCAAGGTTGATGTATCTGACCTTTAACCTCTTCTAAAATATGGAGCTAATCATCATTTGTGTTTCTGAAGTCATCGTGTCTGTGGACTAAATGAGCCAGCGCATTTAAAACACCACAGCCCAGGCCCATAATAACTGTTCCGTAAGCGTCAACCGTTGCTATAGTTTGGATCTGGAATGTTCCCCAAGGCCCTTGTGTTTAAAGGCTTGGTCACAAGCCCGCAGCGCTATTGAGAGGCAGAGGAACGTAAGTCCCTGGGGCCCTTGAAAGGGACCTTGGGGCCATGGCCCCGCCCTCTTTCTTGGATTCCCAGGCACCGTGAGGAGGGCAGACCTGCTCCACCGCAGATCCCTGCCAAAATGTCCTGTGGCACCACAGGGCCCAAAGCGACAGGGCCAGGTGACCACGGCCTGAAATCTCTGGAGCCAGGAGCCAGGATAAACCTTTCCTCCTTAGAAGTCAACTGTCGCGGGGATTTTGTCACAGTGACAGAAAGCGGACTAACACAGTCACGTTGCCCCTACTGAGACTGTCGGTACTGAGCAAGGCAAGTCACTGCAATGGCTGACCTCAGCATCCTGCTGTTAAAGGCCTCTGTGAAGGATGGTAAATAAACATGTCCACTGTGCCATCCCTTCCTGTGGCACACGTCGCCTGATGGAGCCAGGGCTCCTCCTCCAGGCCGTGGAATCCTTCTCAGTGCAGCATCACGGGTGGCATCCACTGCAGCGGCCTGGTGAGTTGAAGCCTATTCAATGTTCCAAGTGGAAATCTCGATTCCATTTGTTGTAAGCTCTTCCGCCGAAACAACCAGAAAGACAGGCCGAGGAGCTGAGAGTTCCTTAACAACCATCACAGTTCGGTTTTAGTCCTGAATGTTTTCACTAGGCCAGCAGCCGAGAATCCCTCAGGGAGCAGGACGGGCTCTGGAGCGCTCTCCAGCCTCTGGGAGGGGCTTCAGCTTGGTGCAAGGAGGCCAGAAAGAAACAAAGAATTAGTCAGGAGGGGGTGCGAGCTGAGGACTGGTCGGATGCAGATGCAGAGGCCAGCAGCCCTGGGGCAGGGCAGGCCCTGGGGCTATATCCAGGGTAAGGGAGGGGAGCAGGCTGCAAGCAGAGGGGCTCCCCCTGTCTCTCTGGTGTGTGTGCAGGGGTCCCCAACACTGGTTTCTGCCTGGGACTCTTCTGTCTCCGTGCTCAGGGCCTCCTGTTCAGATTGGAGCCTGCAACACCTCTCTGGTTTCTCCGTTTCGGGCCTGGTTTGGAAGCCATACTCCTGGGCCGGACCCAAGGGACCTAGGGATTCACGTCACCTCTCTGGGCCTCGGTTTCCTCATTGGTCCAACAGTGAGAGTAATAATTCCCTCCTTCCTTATAGGCCATTGCTCAGCTAAATGAGGTTGATGGTGACCGTTCTGTTTCTTACTTGTAATGGCGGATTATGAACCTGTGCAGGAAACAGAACATCACAGAACAAAGACATAACCCTCCACTACCAAGAAAAAGTGTGCATGTGGAAACTGGTGAGATCCGAGCTGTCTGCTAATGCCAATTTCTTGGTTTTGCTCACTATGATTATATAAGGTGTTGCAGAGGGGAGAAGCTGGACAATGGGTGCAGGGACCTCTTGGTACTTTGCAGCTTCCTATGAGCGTGCCATTATTTCATAATAAAAAGCATCCTAAATGAGTGGGTTGGCTAGTCTTGACTGTCAACTACATTGGATGGAAAAATACCTAGGACTTAGTAAAGCACACTTCTGGGTGTGTTTGTGGATATTTCTAAAGATGGTTGGATCACAAGAGCTCTAACTTCAGTGAATTAATCCATCAATGAAATCCTAACTTGATGGCTTTGTTGGAAAATGATGAGGCTTGGAAGGTGCGGCCTGGCTGAAGGAATGGGGCATGGGGGGCTTGACCTTGGGGACTCAATCCAGTCCCTGGCCCTTTCTTCTCTGGCTCCACCTCCCACTGCTTTCTGGCTGCCATGAGGCGAGCAGCTTTCTTCCACCAGGCCTTTCCACCATGATGTTCCTGCTTTGCCACAGGCCTAAAAGCAGTGGTGCTCACTGACCATGGACTGAGACCTCTGACACTATGAGCCAGAATAAATCTTTTCTCCCATAAGACCGACACAGAGAGTCTTGAAAACACAGAACCCCTTCAAGATGGTACTTGTGGGTTTACTACAAACATGGACTCCTTGCCTTATTCCCAGGGGTTCAGGATCTCAGCAGGAAGGCAAAAGTGGCCCCTGTATGTCCAGCACACAGGGGCTGAGTGTTCTAGTCCATCTTGCAGCCAGCCATTGACCTAAGTTCACAAG
Organism: Erethizon dorsatum; assembly: GCA_028451465.1. Lineage (NCBI taxonomy): Eukaryota > Metazoa > Chordata > Mammalia > Rodentia > Erethizontidae > Erethizon > Erethizon dorsatum. Next base: position 124,574,925 of record CM051827.1, on the reverse strand, counting down.
GGCAACTTCAAGTGCTCCATATTCCAGATAGGACCACTGAGATCTCTGCAGGGAAACCTAGTGGGCCTCACCAAGTGGCTATTTTTTTTTTAATTTTTATTTTTTATTAGTCCACATTTGCAGCACATAACAATCACATTCCTTGTGGGGCCTTGGCACATGTATGTAACACATCTTAATTATTTTCTCATCCCTTTCTCCTCCCCCTCCCCTCCGTCTCTTGTTCTCCTTCCCAATTGCAAAAGATTTATCTTGCTATTTCCTATTATGTCTTTTATTTTGCTCTTTATTTATACTTTGGGTTTATCTTATAAGAGAAACTGGCTAATATTTAAGCTTGCATGTCTGATTTATTTCACTTAACATTAACAACTGTAATCCCAGCACTTTGGGCAGCTGAGGCAAGAGGATCACAATTTGAGCCCAGCCTAGGCAACTTAGCAACTCAGTGAGACCCTGTCTCAAAATAAAAAATAAAAAGGGACTGGGGATGAGAACTCCCAGTAGTACCAAAAAAAATATTATGGTTTCAAGGTACATCCATTTTCTGACAAATGACTCAAGTTTATCCTTCTTTATGGCAGAGTAGTACTCCATTTTGTACAAATACCACATTTTCTTTATCTATTCCTCTGTTGATGGACAGATAGGCTATTTTCAAGATTTAGCTATTATGAGGGGGCTTTTGCTGTGAATCTGCCCCCCTCCAGATATAAGCAACTGATCCCATGGTGGGCACCAGTGCCCAAGCCCAGCTGAACCCCTGAGGCAACATCTTTATCCCCAGCTAAACATGGGAAGAACAAGGGAGGGAGGGAGGGTGTCCCCTTGTCCTGTGGGAGGTAATTTAAAAGGTGGCCGGACTGGTTTCACAGGAGAGGTGAAACTTTTAGTATGTACTTGTTTCAGTTCTTTAAAATAGCTTTTTTATCTAGGGGAAGTCACACGTGGTTAGTGTGGGTTTGCCCTAAATCCCACCACTTAGGAACAGTCGCCTTTAACATGTCGGTGAGCATTCCTCTAAATCTTTCGGCGACCTCCGTCACACATGAATACTATGCATGGTTTGATCTAAAAATATGATGAATGCTTAATTTTTTAAAATTTATTACAGTAAAAGACACATTGCCATTGATCCCCCTTACTTCAACCACACTGATCCCATCACTCTCGCCACTTTCTGAAGCAGTTCTGGAAGTTCTCTTTCGTGAGTATCTTTAGTTGTGCTTTTGATGACCTGAATTTATTCAAGACATTTACCTTTCATGGTCATTTTGACTTTGGGGAAGAGCCAGAGGTTACACAGTGTCAGATCTGATGAAAAAGGCAGATGAGGACACACTGTAATGTTTTTACAAGCCTGCTTTCCACTGGACAGCACTCGGCAGCAACATTCACAGTATTTTTTATCACACCTCATAAGGACATGTGGATTTACTGTGTGTGTGTGTGAATTTAACATGTCCCTGCATGCTGAACTGGAACCTACTTTTTCATTGACACTGTTCAAGGTGTGACAGTCACCTTCCTTACCTTTGAATTCCACCCTTCTTGCTGAACACATATGTAGCACGTGGCTTTAGGCATTAGTCACAGAATTTCTCGTGCTGTCTCATTTAATCTTGTCACAACCCATAAGGGAGGCACCATGGCTGTCTCCATTCTATAGCCGAGGACTCCGAGATGTGGAGCAGGAAAGAGACTTGCCCACGGTCACATTTCTGGGGCTGGGACAGGAAGCCGGCAGCTGGTCTGTACTCTGTAATGCTGGGTATGCTGCTGCTCCATCCTGAATCCAGGGTCATTGAGTGCTTCTGGCTCTGGGATGGCGACCCCTTGTCGCCCAGGACCCATCCCTCACCACGCACCATTCTGCAGTCTTGTTTCTAGGGCAGACCTCTGTCAGTCCCAGCACCTTCCCTGAGGATGCCAGGCCTGAATAGGATCATCCCTGGTGACCATCACAGGCAGCCACTGCAGACCTTTGTCTTCGTGAGGAGTGTTGCTGAAGAGGTCGCCAGGCCTTCTCTCTCTCTCCACCCTGCACCATCGTCTCCCCAGATGGAACCACACAAATGCCTGGCACCTTTGGGTCCATATTCTCACCCAGATTTTGGTGCAACCTACCTACATTTGCACAACTCAGCGTTGATCCCAGAGATGGCATTGAGGAGGGGCTACTTAGGGCTGCTTTATCACCGGGTTACAGAGGACCCTAGTAATGGCCAGTGTTGGTCACATGGTGGCCCTCCCTCAGCAGGTGTGGGCCAGGTTAGCTGCCAAGAGTTCACTGAAAGGGCCTCTCACTCAGGCCCTGAGACAGATGCAGGATTCGCATCTGGAGATGGGCTGTTCACTCTCTGTAAGCATCTATCTGTATCTCTATCCATCCATCCATCCATCCATCCACCCATCCATCCATCCATCTCTCCATCCATCCATCTGCTTTTACGAGACAGGGTCTGGCTATGTAGCTCAAGCTGGCCTTGAACTCGCAATCCTCCTGCCTTTGCCTCCCAAGTGCTGGGATTACAGGTTTCATAAGCATTTATTGAGAACTTCCTGTTTACATGATGAGACTAGGTTTATGAACATGAGATGATCACAAATCCTAGGAGATGGCACTGGGGGACTTCATCTGGGGAGGACTCTTTTCTTTCCATCATGGTTTGGTTCCCACTGAGAGTGAAAGACCCAGAAGTAAGACAAGTGGAGATCCCCATGATCATGCCCCGGTCGACTAGGGTCGCTTTTCACCCGAGTGGCAGACAGCTGCACAAGGGCTGCAGCCCCCACCCACCACCTTCAGAGGCTGCTTTCCCAGTGTAGCCTCAGGGCAGAGGCAGAGCGGGACACTGTGCCTGGTGGGCGATGGGCAGCAGGCTGGGTTCTGTCTCCTGAGCGAACCAGCCAGATGGAAGTGAGCAGGGGGCCTGGGGTGTGGTGATTGTGCCTCCCCACGGGACCCCAGCCAGGACTTGGAGGCTGTCCCCTCACCAGTCTTTGACACAGAGGATCAGGCCCTGGGAATTCAGGAAGGGAGACAGAGGTGGGTCCTAGCCACCAGGAGCATTCTTAGCAGAGGGTGATCTGGGGGCTGGGGCTGGGGCATTTGAGGGACAGCTGCGGAGCCCATGCCAGGCTTTCTGCCCGGAGTGCTGTGGAGGAGGGACAAGGGTTTCCGAGGAATGATGTAGGGCAGTGGAGGGGGACGGTCGCATATAAAACACAGCCTTTAAAACCCGTGGAATGAGCAAGCCTACAAAATTCTAATCCATCAGTCCAGATATTTTCTCTTCTTTTCTGGTACCAGGGACTGAATCTAGGCCCTTAATGGTAAGCTACATTCTCAGCCTTTTATTTACTTTTAATTTTGAGATGGGGTCTCGCTAAATCACGGAGTTGCCCAGGCTGGGTTCAGACCGCTTCTGCCCCCCTGCTTTGGCCTCCCAGAGTGCTAGGGTTACAGCTGTGCGCCGCCATGTCCAGCTCAGTCCAGATTTGTATATGCTGAGGAATTCAGGCTGGTGGGTGAAGTGTGTGGCCGAAGTGCAGGGAGGGGAAGTGAGTGGAGGGCAGAGAATGGGCCTTGGAGCCTGGCAGATGCACTCTCTCTCTCACATATATGTGTGCGTGTGCGTGTGCGTGTGCATGTGTGTGTGTGTGTGTGTGTGTGTTAGGTAGTTAGATTTTATAAAAGGGAGGCGTACAGGGCTCCTAGGAGTTAGGATCTGCGGAAGTTACTTATGCGCATTAGGTGAGGGCTTTGAGCAGATTCCCACAGTGGAAGAAGGAAATGAGACGCAGGCTCTGGATTTGCATAATCGCTGACTCTCTGCCTCATTGCCGCGTTGCGGGGTGCAGCTCAGAGGGCAGCCCCTTCCTGGCCCGGACACCCCGTGTGCCTGGGGCTCTGCGGGATCCTCCTTGGAATGGTGTTTTAATGATCGCTGAAGTGGCATTTAGCCTCCAATTAAGAGCTCAAAGGAAAGCACTGGCCAAATGGGGCAACTGTTTCAGGGAATTCACCCACTTAGGAGAGACCTGGAGAATTCGCCAGGGCACAAAGCCGCCTTTTGACTGGAGCAGATGCCTGAAGGCTCCCAGACACCCTGCTGGCTGGGAAGGAAGTGGCTGACCTGAGTAGAATTGTGCCCAGGATCACCCTGCATGGTGGCACGGACGGAGCTGGGCTGTGTGGGCACCGAGCTTTCTGCTAGTTACCCTGCATTTGTCCTCACAGCAAACCCATCCTGGCCCTCCCTAAGCTTGCAGTGGAGTCCGCTTGCCCCAGGTCTTTGTGACAACAGAGCCTGCGCTGTCAGTATCCTCATGGCATCCTTCAGAGGAGCCCATGGGAGGCTCTTCCTCCCAGCCAGGCCTCTCTGTCTGCCTCCACCTCTGCCTCACCGTTGGCTCCTGCTGACAGACTTAGTTCTTACTTAGAGGTGAGCATGTCAGTGCAGGAGGTCAGGAAGGCCAGCCCTGTCCCCTGTAACTCACCTTCACAAATGCCCTCTGCTCGACACTGTGACTACTCACGCAATATCTAGGGACATGGAGTGTTGGAAATGATCCTTGAGTTCTGACAAAGTACCAGAGACCAGGGCTGGGGGTGGTGGTGCACATCTGTAACCCCAGCACCCAGGAGGCTGGAGGAACGACAGAAGTTTGAAGCCAGCCTGAACTACATAGCGAGACCTTGTCTCAAAAAAACAAAAGCAAAAAAAGATCTCTTCCCCAGAAATGCCTTCTTTGTGCATGTATCTCATTGCCACCAAAGCTGGCCAAGAGCTGACAGTGCAAAAAGCCTATCCCATCTCATGGGCACAGAGTCTCCATGGAGCAGTGGGGGACACCCCCAAGGTCTGAAGTGAAACCAGATCAGCCTACCATCCTCTCTGCCTCCCAGGCCAGCCATTGTGCATACAAAGAAGGGAACTCTCTCAGGTTTTGGATGTCTTCTTACTAAGAAGTTTGCTGAAAGAACAATTAATCTCTTTATCATAAGCAGCTTGGCCACATTTCAATACTGGAGGGGGAAAAATCCAGCAGAGCAAACCCTTTGTGTTTCTGCCAGCCAAGAATAAGGATAGGCTTGTCATTTCATGCACCCTTTTTTTTTTATTTTTGGCTAAGTGTTCTTTTACCTTTTAATTTGTACACTGAGGCTTCAGTTATTCTGTTCCAAGAGAGAGAGTTTGTCTTTTGTGTCCCCAAAGGTTGTGAAACTCGCTTGAGAACCTTCATGCAGGAGCACAGAAGTGTACAGAGGAAGGATGTGGAAGATCAAAGCCAGTCACACTGCTTGGAGTGATCCGTGCCTTGAGCATCACCTGGCCTCGTTCTGCACCCGTGGGTGCACGGAGAATGAAAGTGCATTCCATGGGGTTTCCCAGGTGCACACTGTGCTCGAGCATTATGTGGGGCACAGAACTGTGCACCCCCACCTGCCCATTCCCGCTGCCTCTGCAGTGTCCCATTTCTGAGTGACAGTGAGAGACAGACAGAGCTGGCTACTGAGGCCAGCAGGAAGGACTGGAAGGTATGGGAAAGAGCAGTGGAATTGCTATCTAAGGGCTGCGTCTGAGTCCGGGCTCTTCTGAGTAGTAGTTCTGTGACTTTCGGCATGTTAGCCGCCCTCTCTGAGCTTCTGCCTCCTGAAGTTTCATGGGAGGAAATGGATAAAATGTGCGGTGAGTGTAGTGAGGTGTTATGCAATGGCTAGACACAGTTGGTAATTTAATGAGATGGAGTAGGGTTCAGGAAGCAAACCTGTTTTTTAGGACAGCTACTTTGTTCAGATTGTAATAGCAGCAGGCACTCTGGCGTCACACAGGAATATCGAGATTCCGCCTGTGAGCCGGGAGCCTGCTGATGTCTTCCCTTGGGAACACCTGCTACATCTGGGTATGGATTAAGAATTCATTTTCCCGATTGTCGAGTCTAATTGTTTGTATCATCTCTTGTCACCGTGATTTACTTTCTATGTAAGGAAAAGGAAAAGAGGAAGAGAGGGGGGGATGAAAACATTTGGTCATTGTCTTAGTTACTTTCTCATTTCTGGGATAAAATACCCAACACCCACAAGTTAAAGGAAGAGATTTTATTTTGGCTCACAGTTTGTACAGGTTTCAGTCCACAGTCAGCTGGCTCTAAGGAAGGGTGGCATGGCAGAGGGGTATGGCAGAGGAGAAACAGTCCATGGCAGGGTGGCAGGGGGCAGCATGGAATCAAGGGAGGAGGAGGGATATATACACACGGCCAGGCCACACCCACAGTGACCCATCTCATCCCATCAGGCTTCACCTCCTAATGTCACACCCAGTGGACCAATCCAGTGATGAGTGTCACACACCCTTGACCCCAGTCACCTCCCCAAAGCCCCACCTATGAGTGCATGAGGCTTTGGGGGACATCTAATAATATAAACCATAACAGTCATCACTGACTCCCATTGCCTTGACTAGAACATGCAGCCAGGAATTGCTGGCCCATCTCCTGTCCCCACGAGTGCTGTTTGACATCACACTGGTTCCATAGCCACCTGGTGGATGGGATGGCCTCTTTTCAAGTGACTTGCTTCAGTCAATGGGATGCTAGCTGGTGTCACACAGACAAAAGCTCAAAATGAGCTTGGCTGCTGATTTTTTGTTAGTTTATTTATTCACTTACTTATTTTGCAGTGCTAGGGGTGGTACCCAGGGACTCATGTATGGCAGGCAAGACCTCTAGCACTGAGCTACATCCCCAGCCCTTTTTAAAATTTTGAGATAAGTTCTCACTAAATTGTCCAGGCTGGGCTTAAATTTGCAATCCTCCTGCTTCCAGGCAGGAAGTCTCCCAAGTAACTGGGATTATAGGTGTGCACCTGGCACTTGAGTCATTCTTTTGGATCTGAATAGCAACATTTCTCAGGCTGGGTCACGGGAATCCAGAAGTGAATGAGACAGAAAGAGAGAAAGAGACCCAGATCCATACAGACTTTAATTAGCCTGGTCCCCTGGACTAGGTTGGGTCCTGGGGACACCTGGAGGGAACATTGGGAAGGGAGGGTGGATTCCCTTGGTGGCACATGTTGGCTTTGGCCTGGTCACATCTTAGACTGTAAGTAAGAAACCGCCGTGGGGGTGGGGTACACATAGGGCAGCAACGATGGGAGCCGAGTTCGTGTCACAGTGTTGCTGTGCCAAGGCCTGACATTTCTTATTTTGATAATTGATGTGGCCAAGTTGAAGCTTGTCACTGGAATCGCGTCACAACATGGCTTTGGTAGCACATGGCTCCGTGAAGAGTGAGAAAAATCAATTTCCACTGTCCATGGAGTGTTGTTTGATTTATTACTGCTGGAAGAAGAAATTCTTTATCTCCCAGCCCTTCTTGGAGAGGCCTGGTTTACTCTGCTGGGACGGACTCTATAAAGGAAGCCATCTTTGTCCAAACTTTGGTATTTTGATAAACTTGGCTATGCAGAGGACGTAGGAATGCTCCCAGTGTTTACGACCCTCATTGGTCTTTGATTAAGCAATTACAGACACTAAGAGACAACTGCAAGGCAGTGTGGCCAGTGTGCCTGTGGGGCTGGTCCAGGCAGGAAGCATCAGGGGCTTTCGTCTTTCCTGACTGCTGATTGGAGGAAGGAGGGGACCGCTGGGGAGGGAAGTGGAGGAGGGGACTGGAATCCTCACTGTCCCTGGAGAGGACATCAGTGTCCATGAGCCTCGCCTCCTTATCTGAGCAGTTCTGTGTCCTCCACCAGGCCCCTTGGGTCCCTTTAAGCCTTTGCATGCTCGCAGCCCATACCTGCTTATGAGTGCTTTTACCCCTAGCACCTTGAATTTGTGGCTCCTTTTCCAAGAATCCCGCTTGCCCTCAGGCACAGGATGGTCCTCAGCCAATGACTACCCCATGGGGAGAGGAGAGCCAGCTCCTTACCTCCCCGCAGGACACTCACTGAGGCCCGACTTATGCTCCAGGGTCTCCCCAGCTTCAGGCAGAGGCTCCCCCGGCCCAGCTTTGCCTGGAAGTCACTCTCTCTTGGCCTTCTCTTCTTCTCTGGCCCTCTGCCCCCCTCTCTAACAAGCAGGCCTCCTTAATTCAGCACTGCACCCAATCCTTGTCTCAGGCTCTGCTTCTGAAGAGCCCCATCTAGGACAGTAGGCTGGGGCTTCTTGCCAATATTTTACAAACTACTTAATTAATTTGTACTCAGTACTTCTGTGTGCCAGGCATGGAATTAAGTGTTTGAAATGCATTATCTCTTTTAAGATTATGATGATAAAATAAAGACTAGGGTGCTGTTTGCATGATGGCTAACCTGCAGCAGGAATCAGCACACTCTGGCCCTAAGGTTGACCTGCAGCACAGGGGAAAGCAGTCGGGGAAAATACTGCATTCTCCCACAGCTCTCCCTGGTGCCCTCCTGCCCCTTCCAGAATTTCCTTCACACAGCGGCCAGAATGGTCTTTAAAACATACCAGTCCAACTTGTAAAACCTTCTAGTGACTACTCAATCGTACATCAGTACGAAATACAAACTTCCAGCTGGGCATGGTGGTGCATACCTGTAATCCCAGCACTTAGGAGGCTGAGGCAGGAATATCACCATGAGTTCAAGGCCAGTCTGGGGTATAGAATGAATTCAAGGCCAGACTGAACTACATAACAAGATTCTGTCTCAAAAAATCAATCAAATAAACAAACAAAAACAAACTTCCTGCCATGAGCTATAAGAGGGCGCAGCCTTTCTATAAAAGGCCAGATAGTAAATATTTTAGACCTGTGATCTATATGATCTTAGATGCACTTGTTCAGCTCTGCCATTGTGGCACCAAAGTAGACATATGAGGTGTGATTGAGATGTACTGTGAATATTTAAAATTTTAAAGTATTTATTTACAGGGAGATAGCTCAGCGGCATAAGCACCTGCCTGGCAAGCGCGAGGTCCTGAATTCTACTCCCAGTACCCACATAAAGGAAAAAAAGGGCCGGTGATATCACTCAGCGGCACAAGCGCCTGCTGGCAAGTGCGAGGTCCTGAGTTCGACTCCCGGTACCCACATAAAAAAAAATTATTTACAGTATTTATTACAATAAAAGACACTGCCATTTATCACCCTCAAAATCTTCCGCCTCACTTCAAACACACATCGCATTGTTCTTGATGCTTTCTGAAGCGGTTCTGGACGTCCTCTTTCGCGAGTGTCTTTACAAAGTGTGATCAAAGCTATGGTGAATGCTGGTGCCAAGTGCCATCCAGTGGAGAGGCAGGCATATAAAACATTACGCTGCGTCTTCATCTGTCTCAGTCACTGGACCTGGCACTGTGCAACTTCTGGCTCTTTCCCAAAGTCAAAATAACCATGAAAGTTAAACATTTGGAATCAGTTCCAGACATCGACGCAGTCACAACAACGCTACTAAAGAGGGTCTGGGTTCCTCTTCCCGAAGCCCTGCACGGCAGCTCCTGCTCATCGCTCAGTGCCACACAGGTGTCGCTCCTCGAGATGCATCAGGAGCTGGCAGGCAGCGGTCCACTCACCGTGCCCCCATGGACCGTGTCATCTCAGTAACTAATTTAGGCCCCTGGTCACTGCCTGGGGTCTTTCCCTGCCCCCTGGGAGGCAAGGCGAGCTTCAGTGCTGTCCCACGGTGGCCTGCACCATCCTCAGCCCAGAGCGCGGTGCCTGGTACCCAGTAGGCCCTCAGGATTTGCTCCTCTGTAGTCCCTGGGGGCCCCATCACCTCACTCCCATTAGAAGAGCTTTTCAAGGATGAAGAGCACTAGAACTCCGGGAGGTTATCGAGGTTGTAAGACAAATCTTCAAAACCCCGAGTAATCTTCCTCTCTTCTCCCTCCCTGTCAATTATCCTGTTAAACAGAACCTCTCCTAGGAGGATTTGCCCAAGCAAAACCATGCATTCCTTGGGTCCCAAGCCCAGGACCGCACACCCCCATTTTCAAGGCTAAAGACACCAAGAGGAAGCATTCTTGGAATGGGGCTCTGAGATGACCCAGTTAATTAAGGAAGGATTTAGGAGTTAGCGAACATCTGGGTGGCAGGTGTTGTTTCTACTTAGCTTTGGAAAGGGAGCAGCACCGAGTTGCACTGGCTGCCTCCTGGGCACAGCTCGCTTCTGCTGCTTTCCTGGGTGCTCGGCTTCGAGGCATCTGATGCCTTTAGTGGCGAAACCCATGTCACCTGCCCAGCAGAGCAAGCTGTGCATCACTATGATGCTTGTGATCCCAAGGGTGCTGGCCACTCCTTTCATTACATGACACTGGGGGACGGTGGTTCCCAAATAGCAAGCATGGCCAGAGGGCCAAAGGGGACTGCGAGAGGTGGTCACGGATATGGCCGGCATTTGATGGTGGGGGGCCTCGAATGCCATGCCAAGGAATGCGAGCTTTAGCCCGGCCACAGGTGTTGGAGAGATGGATGCAGGGAAGGACTCAGATGATGCGAGGTGGTAACTGAGAGGAGCAGGTGGTGGCCAGGAGCCAGGTAGATTATGCCAGGGCTCCCGGCAGGAGGTGATGGCAGCAAGAAAGGAGGCGGGTGCGTCCACACAAGGCCTCTCCACCACCAGGGTCGTGGGTGCCATACCTAGGACTGCAAGCCTCATTTTCAAGGCTAAAGACACTGAATGTGGCATCAAGATTGCCGGGTTCATGGGTCAGCCTCAGCCCCGGGAACCTGGGTTCTTTCCAGCACTGCTAGCCATGATAATAATAATACTTCCCCCTCCGGGTTATGGAGAAGATTAAGACACTTACGAGGCTTTATTTAACTTACTTGTCACTCACCTTTTCCAAACCTGTAAACACCAGTCACATGCCATTGCCGCAGCGCTTCCCTGAAACAGAGCCATCGGGCCAACGCCTGCTCACAAGCACTTTCATCGGGCGCGCGTGTGAGGAGAGCCTCACTGCCGTGTTGATGGCTCTGCTTGCCTGCATCCCACTTTGCCCGGCGCGTCAGGATGTCCTCAAGGATCCCACTTGGCCGTGTCCAAGCCAAGGCCCCTGCGGGTGAAGGATACACCCAAGCCCGTGTCCCCTGCTAACATTTGCGCCCAGAGAACTACACAAAATAACAGGGAGAGAAGAGGTTGGCGGCTGCCCTGGGAGGCACACACAGGACTGCTGCCCAGGGCCTGACTGAGGTTGTCACCAGGGGTAGTGTTGCTTTAATCTTTTGCAGTTGCTCAAGGCAAGAGCCTGCAAAGGTACAAGAACAAATAGACGACAGCCCTTGGCCCGGCATTCAAGGCCCTCCACCACCTGAGGTTGGACATATCTCTGTCTGTCGCACATCTGTCCATCTGCAACACTGTAAGCTGATGTGGCCCACTTGTGTCCCTTTCCCAAGGGAGAAGTGGGGAGCGTGTGGGTATTGAGGTTTATTTACAATCAGCGCATTTACTTACCCAGTAGAATACGTCTCAAGAAGCCAAGCAGTGACTTTTATTTATGTCTCGGCAGGAGGCTTCCTTGGAAAGACCCACGGGAGGGCAGCAACCCCTCTGGCTGGTGAAAGAGGCGTTCAGGGCTTTGGGTCTTTTTGTGGGCTGACCTCTGCCTAGAGCCCTTCTTCTAGATATTCTTACAGCTCATAAAATCCTTCCTCCTTCAGGTCTGGGCTCAAATGCACCCTTTCCACCGAGACCCTTCTGACCACCCTGTTTCAAATCACACACACACAAACATATACACACACACAGTGACAGCATCCCTGCTCTGTGCCTGTCTCCCCAGTCTCCTCTGGGCCCCAGGAGGGCTGAGGCTGTTGCCTGTGTTCTTGACTGATGGATTCCAAGTGCTCAGAGCTCATAATAGGTGCTCAGTAAACCTTAGTGGGATGAACGGAGGAATAAATGAAAAATGAGAGGGAGGGGATTAACTGAGATACAGGCTGTAAGTAGAAGAACCGTTGACTGTAAGAAAGCTGTCATCAGCCTGAGGAAGACAGTTACCCTGAGCAACCGGATCTGGACAGGCTTCCAGCTCCGGCAGGATGGAGAAATGGGCAGGGCAGGAAGGAGAGGCTTCCTGTGTCCTGCATGCCTTTTCTGTGCTGGTGAAAGCAGGTGCTCTGCCTGCTTTATCTTGTTTCATCCCTACAAGGCGGCTATGTGCGAGATATTATCATCCTTGTTGTATAGATAAGGAAATGAAACCCCCAAAGCACATTCTACCCATTGCGATAGTAAGCAAGAGAGCTGGATTGAGCACCTTAACCACTGGGCTCTTTGTGGATTCGTTTGTTGCTCGAGTACAGATCTGACCCTTGCAGCAAGCTCCGCGTCTGGCGACTCCCTGCAGGGAACACCAGGGTCCACTCTGGACTGGCTCATTCTTTGCTGCGGGACCGGCCTTGTGTGTTGTAGGATGTTCCACAGCCTCCAACTACCCCATCCCCCCAGTACAACAGTCAACAGTGTCTCCGCGTATTGCTGATATCTCCTTGGGGACACAGACCTACCCTGGGGAAGGAGGGTGTGGAGCTGATGGGCCTGGAGGTGACATTGCACTTGAACTATGGGGACCACTAGAGAAGCTGCTCAGGTGCAATTAGGTTTTCTGGGACAGAGGCAGGACAAAGAGGGGGTGCAGGAAGAGGCAGGGTGCAGAGCTCTCAGGCAGTTATGCGGATCCGACTCTTGACAAAGGAGGGGTAAGGGAGGAGGGTTGGGGGGCAGGAGTCTCTGACCCAGCACAGTTCTGAAGGTCTTGGCTGGGCTGATAGGGCCTCTTAGAAGACCCGCAGGCAGAGAGGCACAGATGCCCCGGCCGCAGCACAAAGGTCACTGTGCTGAGTGCAGAGGCCGGGAGCAAAGCCTGCTGGGAAAAAGCAGCTGTCCGTCTTAGGGGCCAGGGAAGAGGCGGGCTGGGTGCTTGGTTGCCAAGTTAGCTCCTGTGCTTGTGCGGCCTCGTGTAGTCTCCATGCAACCCTGGAAGGTGCGGACTCTGTGTCCTCATTTTACAGATAGGACACTGAGAGTGCCGGGGGCTAATCACATCTCTCACTTCGCACTGGGGAGTGGACCCTTGAGAGAGCCTGGTGCCACTGTTGCCAGGCACGCGGGAAGCCAGGTGGCCCAATCAGTGAGTGAGGTCTGGGCGGAGGTGCATATGGGGTCGCTGAGCTATGACATCCAAGCCCACCCAGCAGTCCCAGGAGACACCAGACCCAGACATCATGTTGATTCTGGGGGAGCACAGCCAGTGTCCCCTCTGTCTCCCCACTTGCTGGTCTCCATGCCCACATCTTTGAGCCCCAGACCTGCTCTGATGGGGGAGGTGGGACCCTTGCAATGTTTGTGCTCAGTGTTTGAGCCAGAATCTCATGACTCCCTGCCTTCCTTTCTGGAGGTGACCCCCAGGCCACGTCAACTGGATTTCGAAAGGTTCACTAAAGCCTCAAAACAACACATGCAGGCCGGTGAGATGGCTCAGCGGTTTAAGCGCCTGCCCTGCAAGCGCGAGGGCCCGAGTTCGACTCCCGGAACCCACATACAAAAAAGGGGCCGGTGATATCGCTCAGCGGCACGGGCGCCTGCTGGCGCGCGAGGTCCTGAGGTCGACCCCCCGGTACCCACAAAAAAAAAAAAACACATCCATAGAGAGTTTGGGGGCCATTTCACTTCCAGACCACTCATCACCTACAGAGGCAGATTCCACTCATTTATCTCGGAGCACTTGAAGGCAGATACCCATGGGTGTCTTTGTGGGTGACTGCCAGGGTGTCCAAGAGGACGCTGCTCTCGGTTGGCACTTGCCATGAGCCTGGAGTGAGCTGATCACCGGCAGCAGCTCCACGATCTCCTCCAGAGCAAGGAGGTGGCACTGAGCTCGCTCCATTCTACAGACACAAACACCGAGGAAGAGGATACCACACAAGAAGGTTCGTAGACACAGGGCTCACATCCAGGCAAACCAAGCTTGGTTGCACACCTGGAATCCTAGCACTCTGGGAGGTTGAGATGGGAGGATCACGAGTTCAAGCCCTGTCGCAAAATTTTTAAAAATTAAATTACATTTAAAAGGGACCGGGGCTGTAGCTCAGTGCAAAGGCTCTGGGTTTGATCTCCAGTGCGCCCCCCATTGCAGTCCTCCCTCTGCAGTCCTTAGTCCTCCCTCCCCGCCTTTCCTAGGCTGCTACGAGTAGACAGGGATGTTTTGCTCACTGAAATTGGGGAACATGTTGTCACCAGATGGGATCGAAGGACGTCCCCCCACCAAAGGAAACGGGGATCTCAACTCAACCTCGACCCCCCCCCCCCTTCCCACAGAGTAAACTCGCTGGCTTCCATCACAGAAGAACATTTCAGGAGGCGAAGGTGAGAAGATAGCAGATTCATGAGGCAGAGTCAAAGTGCACCTCAGAAGGTAGTGTGGGCGCCCGAGGGTGACTCACATCATGGCCAGGGTCCAGGGGCGCTTCTGTGTTCCGGGGGGGGTAGGCGTTGGTAGGATTTGTGAATCTGTTGTATTGGAAGACAAGCACAGGCGAAAGGCACAGGCTCAATGTGCGGCCTTAATGTACCTGTTAAGACTCCCAAGAATTTTGCAGTGAGTTGCCCGGAAGGCAGAAAAATGCATTTGTCACCTTGGGTAACTTTGTGTCCTGGAGCTGCCATTTTCTCAAAGGTACAATTTTAAAATTATAATTTTCCTTGCCTCCTTTCTACTTATCTTTATTCCTCCCATCCTACCTCAATATTATGACTTTGCCATTTGTTCAGCACACGATAAGTACCCAGCACCAGGTCCCCTGGGAGAAATGACAAAGAGGGTTAAGGTTGAGAGTTGCTCTTTGTGCCCTTTGACCCTTGTCACAGACGGGGCTTTCTAATGGCTTCAGGGGAAGCCAGGGGCTTATTTTATTGCATAATTTTCTTTTAGGAAAAAAAGTATATAAAAGGCCACAGAGATAATAGTTCTTACTCATTTTGCCTGGAGACAGAAAAAGTGACAGCATCATCCCGAGGGTCAAGGCTGCACACACACACCTCCCCAAGGTCCTTTGCCCACGGCTGTACTTCCCTTGGCATCCAGTCCCCAAAGCCGATTGGCAGTGAGTGGTGGAGGCAGGCAGCAGTGTGACAAGCAAAGCCTGTGGGTCAGGGGGCCCGGGTTTGAAGTTTTCGCCTCTGGGCTCCTCTTCTGGGAAATGGGGGTAGTGGTTGTACTTTCTTCAGAGGGTTGTTGTGAAAGCGAAGTGAGGTGATCCATTTGTGTGTGCATTTGGCCGCTGAGATTACTCAGCATTTGGGAGCGGTGCAGTGATTGTTCTGCAGGACCCTCTGCATACTTCACCAAAGCCTAGGATTTCCACGGCAAGCTGAACTGAAGGGTGAGGGAAAAGCAAATTCCTTGGAAACTAGACAGAGTGTATTGTTCTAGAGAGATTTAAAGACTTACTTGTCTTATCAGGTGCAGTGGCGCATGCTTGTCATCCTAGCATGTGGGAGGCTGAGGCAGGACGATCATAAGTTCGACGCCAGCCTGGGCTACATATTTAGATGTTGTCTAAAAAAAAAAGACTTACTATCCTAGAGACATTTGCTCTCCATCTGAGGATAATAAAAATATGAGGGACTTTCTGTCCCTCTACCCAGGGAGGATTATAGTAAGACACTGAATAGGAAAAGAATTGGCAGATTCTGGGACCCAGGATGAGCTATGCAGTTTATATAGGGTGCCTGGTATATCTGTTCCGAGAGTAAATCTTTAATCTCAACACCATTCATAAATAACCAAACAGTTCCAAGAGCAGACAGATTTTACTCATAGGTCCATGGCCCCAAGAAAGTGTAGGGTCTGGGATTTTACTAGAACTGGGTTATAAGGGGGTCAGCATACATGGTGTCACCAGAGCTTTTCATGGGGAGAGGAGATTTCCAGGGATCAAGGGACCCCCTGTTTTCTCTCCTAGTTTGGGCACGGTCAGATCTGTCATGGCACCAGCGGGCATGTTTTTAATCAGTATAATGAGAGCATGATGCTGTCAAGGTCATCTGGAGGTCAACATGGGGTCAGGACCAGATGGAGCCAGTCTGGAGCGCCCCTCTCATTGGCTGGGAATTGGTGATAACTTGATGGCTGGTAGCTAGGAGCACATGGTTATCCCACCAAGTGGTGTCCATAAATAAACAGCTAATAGAGAACAGGGGTAAGAAATGTGGGGCTCAGGCTGATGACACTGGCCCGATAGTGCCATCACTGCCTGTGCTTGAGACATCTGGCCTGGGTGTCCTCACCTGTGAGCAACAGGGACCCAGAGAGCTGGGGCTGCTGAGGTGCTCCAGGAGGAATGAGGGGTCAGTTCTTTGACCTCGTGTTTCCATGGATACCGTGATTTAACAGATCCTTCTCTCTGCTTGAGTGGGGGCATTTGGGGTGAGCCCCTTCCAGACACATCTCCAGCCAGCTCAGAGCTGGTGGCCAAAGCCCTCCCAAAGGAGGATCCTCTCACCCCATCTCAGTCAGGACGGTAGGGACAGGCCCTCTTCCTCCTATCAGAAACACAGTGTCACCACCTGCTTCTGCCTGAGTCACCCGGTGCTTGGAGGAACAAAAACAGGAGCCCAGTGAAGCACGCAGAAGCTGTTCCAATGTGTTCTAAGTGTGGCCTTGGGTTGCACCTTCAACTTTATCCTTTCAGACCACCTTGGCCAGGCTGCCAGCTCTGAGAGAGTCGGAGCCTCACTTGCCCAGGTCACAGCTGGGTCCCCACCCGGGAAACAGTGCCAGGCACTTGGCAAAGCAGAGATTCGCTGAAGAGGTGAATGAACGTAGTCTCCCTGGGCCTGCAGACAGGTCCAACCTGGCTCCTCCTCCCTGCAGGTCCTCAGAGGTGCCTGGCATTGTGACTGGCTGGCTGCCTGTGTAGCCTAGCTCCCTAGGGCTGAGGCGCCATGCTTGCCTTCTTCCGGGCCCGCGCAACAGTGACCAAGAGCAGTTGTCCTCTAGACCTTGAACCAGAGTAAAGATGGCAGGGTTTCAAGGCCCTGGAGTAGAGCTCACGGGGAAGAGTGGATTCCCCATTTATTTAGTGCCTGCTCCCCATTCCCTGGAATTCAAGGCCATTCCACTGTCTAACTCCAGGGGGCGCCATGAAAAGAACAAACATAGTGTGAATAGGGCTCCCTGTAGTTGTGCAACATGGCTGCCCTGCTAGCACCAGCAGCAGATACCTATTTGCTGGGGCCTTCTAGAGGTCTGCCTCAACAATCTGGGGTCTCGCAAACTTCCTAAAGATGCTCCAGGAAGCCACTATGTACTTTGTGTTAGCTGACTCGTCCTGCTCCCCAGGCACTCCAATGAGATGAAAAGACAAGGGAAGGGTTTGAGAAGCTCATGGTGTAAGGAAAACAGGCAAAGAGGAAGGAAGAAGGAAGGAAGGGAGGGAGGAGGAGAGGGAGGAAGGAAGGAAGCTGGGAAGGAAAGAAAGGAAAAGAGAAAGAAATGCACAGTCATCCTACATTAAAAGCTCTTGCCTAGTGCCCTGGGATCAGAGGGGCCTGGAGGAGCAGGAGGACCTAGACTTACAGGTGCGACCTTGAAGGGTCCCTTTCACCACATTTGCTGAGCATGGAGTGCAGGGCAGCAGTATTCAGAAAGACAAAGTTGCCCGGTCCTGTCCTCCCCTGCTGGCACTCAAGGTCCATTGGCCTCAGCAAGTGTAGACACCAATGATGGGAGAGGGTGGTGCCCAATGGGTGCACGATGTCGCTGCCACCCACTCTGACCCTCTGTCTCCTCATCTGTACTCGAGGTGCCTGTGGTTTCCCCCAGACTCATGGTGAGGTCCACACGAGGTGCTCCTGTAAGTGCCTGTCCCACTTGTGCCGCGCAGAGTAACCACTCAGTCAGCTGGTTCTTACGCTAGCTGTTGCTGAATCCTAGAGAAGGGGTTGCAGATCCTGACCTGCAGGAAAGAAGTGCATCTCCTTTACTCTCCCTTTGTATTCTGCAGAGTGGTGGCTGAGATTGGTTAATAGTTAACATCACACCTGGATTCCTACTGAACTAGTTACTGTGGGGAAGGCGAGGGGGGTTGATTAGAAGATTTGCCTAACAATAATGATCCTCCCTATAGGGGCCTGCTTATCTCCCCACAGTTGGAAATTCCCACCCATTGTTACTGGAGTCACTTCTGTTCTCCACCTGAACTGGAGACAGGCATGGGAGGGACCTGGTGCAAACCAACCACAGCCCCAGAACAGCGGGCCGCCAGCCACAGTGCTATCTGGAAGACCAAAACCGAAACCAAGAGGAGCTGGGAAGAGATAAGTTTGAATCCCACAGGGCGAGAAGGCACCAAGCCTTTATTTCTCCTGAGATTTCATTTAGCTGATAGCCAGAGCCTGGGGACTGGCTGCTTTCCCTGGTGCAAGAACTCAAGTACTGGCTCGGAGTCAAAGGGCTGGCGCAGGAAGCCGGCTTCCCTGAGCCTCTGGACACTGTAAGGCAGCGAAGGCCCGAGTCAGGAACCTGCTGCCGCTGGGGTCACGGACTCTCTGTGGATAACTGATGACAGTGGCAGGCAGGGTTTGGCTGACACCGGAGAAGCCTCCCTGATGGGTGTGCTAACAAGACCTTCTAGGTCAGGACTTGGGGATTTTAATTGAGCTGCAGGGTGACCACGGTGCTGGGGTGATAGCCCGGGAAAATAAATGTCACTTTCATTCTGGAGGGTGTTACCATGGCGCCTGCAAAGTTCCGCTTCCCTGTGTTCCTTTCCCTTTATTCTAGGACTCTGGCAGCGGGGAAGGGCTGTCCATGGTGCCTCAGCCCCGATTTGTTCTTCATGCACAGTGTATGTCACCCATACACATAAATTCCTCATGATGTTGAGAAAGCAGCAAGCAATCAGCAAGTCCAAGAATGAGCTCTCCACCTGGTGTGAATTTCTCCATCTGGGCATTTTTGGAAGGAGCACAGATTCCTATTATGGGGGGGAAAGGATCTGGGAACAAGAGTTACATTTATACTGCTAGTCTATCATAATTATTAGTCATAAATGAATTTGTGAAAATATTATTAAGACTAGCATTCATGGAGCACTTCTTACAAGCAGGTGTCTCATGCAGGATGGATAGACTTTTTGCGACAACTCTGCCATGTTGCCTACGGAGGTGGAATTGCTCCCATTCTATGGATGTGAAAACAGAGGTTTAGCGGATTTAAGTAGCAAGATCTTATGCTGGAATAAGAGCCACTGAGCACCACTGTTACCAGTTTCTGACCTCAAACCAGTCCTTTGTGTTAGGTCTGGTGTGAGTAAAGACAAAAGGTTGAGAGAAGCCTTTAATGCAGGGGCGTGGGAGGGCTGCAGTAGGATGCAGAGGACCCTCAGAGGAGGAGACTGGGGGACAAAGCATTTATTGGGTTTAGCTGGAGGTGGGGCTTGGAGGGGCGGGCAAGATGACCAAACGGAAGGGGATTGGGAGATTTTTGGAGTGTGAGAGAAAAGGGGAGAGGAAGTTTATTTTGGGCTGGGGAAGAAAGAGGAAGTGGGTGATATGCTGTTGTTTTGGACTTGTCGCCATGTTAGAGTGCCTCCATGATGGCCAAGCAGCTTTCATATGGGCATGAACCCATCACTTTGTCCCTCTCCCAACTGGGGACCCGTAACAAGACCAAGAGCTGACTGAGCAGTTAAAGGAGACCCTTATTCTTGCCCTAGAACAAAAATTGGAGATAAACTGGCACAACTTCTGAACTCTTGGGGGTCAGGAGGCTATGGATAGAGCGTAAAGAAATGAGGGGAGGATCCGCTAATGAAGGGGAGGAACCTTCCTGCATTCTCTGACATCAGTGGAGATTTCCTGGGAATTCAGGCACCGCCTCTTTTTCACTCCATTTGTGGTTCCCACCAGTTGTTGTCCTGGCAGCTGTCAACTGTCATGGCGCTGGGGTGTGTCTCTGGGCATGCAGATTGCATTATATGAAGGCAGAGGTTGTCTGGCGGTCACCCTGACAGCCGCCTTACATCAGCCATTTCCTGCTCACCCACCTGCAGAGGACCTCCAGGTCAGGGATAAAAGCAAGATTAGGGTCAGGTAGCAACTCAGCTAGGTCAAGCGGGCAGTGCAGGACTGGGCAGAGCTGGGAGTGGTAGCGCACACCTGTAGTCCTAGCACTCGGGAGGCTGAGGCAGGAGGATCGCCATGAGTTCAAGGCCAGTGCAGGCTAGATAGTGAGGTTCCAGGCCAGGCTGAACTACATAGCCCGATTCTGTCTCAAAAAAACAACAACAACAAAAGACTGGGAGGGACAATACTGTGGGGGTGTGGCCTGAGGCTGGGCCCTGCAATGAAAGCAGAACATGGGAGAGTTCCGCAGGGATGAAACCCACTGACTCATTCCTGTAGAATGAAGGCCGAGCAGGATGTGCAAAGGCCTGGATGCAGAGGGAACTGGGACCATGGAGAAAATTTCAGAGCATCAGGAGTGGGGTGGCAGAGGGGGAGAGAGGGCCGGGGCCAGGTCATGCAGTAAGCCCCCCGACAGCTGGGACTTGAGCCGACGAGGAAGGGGCAGCAAGGAATGGTTTAAACCGGAAGGAGGCAGGGTCTTTGCCTCCTGAGAGATCTCTAGCTAACTGTGCAGAACAGAGGGGGCCAAGAGCGGCTGCGGGTGCAGGGCCTGTTATTAGAGGCATGAAGTGGGGTGACGGGAGTGGACCGAGGCGCCGTGATAGGGATAGGAATAATACGAGGGCCGTGGAAGTGCTTTGCCAGGGAGAGAATCAGTGTAAGTTGGCTGTTGACTGGCACGAAAAGCAAGTGACTGCCTGGAGAAGCTGTACGGAGACAGGTCCTTTGCCAAGCCAGGGAATGTACAGTTCTCAGAGCTGCCATCACTTAGACTACAGTGTGAATGTCTTCCCTCAAACTACACTAGATGGCAGCCATGGGAAGAAGAAGTCCCACATCATTCTCCATTATCATCAGGCAAAAATGTGGTCCAAGTTAGGAGATTGAATTTTCAAAGACATTAGGCCCTTTAAAAAGAATCAAGTCCCCCATGCTTCCAAGAGGGAGGAACATACACGTCTCATATTGCAGAAGTTGCTGACTGGAAACTGTCCTTCTCCTCTCCACCAAACAGCAGCAGGACCTAATTTTAGGGCTGAACAAAAGAGAGAAGGGGCCCAGCTGGACATCCTGGCCTTCACCAGCTCTTCATGCCCACAGAAAATGGCGTCCAGTGTCCAGGGGGCCCGCAGATGACTGGACATGCCAAGTTACAGCCATCTGCACACTTGTGTCATCTTTCCTGCCGTCCCCACCATGGGAGGAAGACACACACTGAGCCCAGAGCAACTCACCTTGACTGTCACCATGGAAACAGGAGACTGTGGCAGAGCAGGAAGACCCCAGGAAGGAAGGTTGTGGTGTTGTGTTTTATTGTGTTGCTTTAATGCCTAATAAAGGGGCAGAAGTACTGCCTGAACTCCTTTAAAAGAATGTTTCAAAGAGATCAAAAATATAAAATCATTCTGGTCTTAAAAAATCCCATGAAAGCAGAAAATATCTCTAGAATGCAGGGCGTTTAGGGAGGGAAGGAAGGAATAAATCATTGCTCTTGACTTTTTTGGTTTGTGGCTGGTTGGTTCATTGGTTTTTTTGAGACAGGGTCTCGCTATGTAGTCGAGGCTGGCCTCAAACTTGTGGCAATCCTCCTGCCTCAGCCTCCTGAGTGCTGGGCCTACAGGTGTGTACCACCATGCCTGGCAAGTTATGGTTCTTATTAAAGTGACAAAAAATATTTGATCTGATAAAGAGGTAAAATCATGATCCCAGTCCAGCGGGCCTACTTCTGACTTTCTCTGGGTCTTTGACTCTTTCCCTTCTCTGCTACGCTCAGTATTGTCTCACTGAGACAGTCCCTGTAAGCTGGGGAGACTGAGTCTGGGACGGTAACTTAGCAGGGTTGCCCCAGGTTCAGGAAAAGTTGTTCAGGGTGTGCAGGGGGAAGGGTCCCAGCCACCACGAGACCCCACTTCACACCGAGGTGGCCAGTTACCCCTGAGGATGCAGGGATGGAGTGGCCTCAAACCCTGCCGAGGGATGGGGCAGCTGTTTTGGAGAACAATCTGGCCCTTCCGGATAAGGTCACATTCCCCGGCACTGGGGGTTCTGACTTGAGCATAACTCGCAGGGGAACACAATTCAAGCCCCGGGGATGGGAGAGGCAGATGATAAACACACCGCCCAACAGACGAGCAAGACTCTGTGTGTCCTGCGTGCCTGCGAAGGAAGGCAGAGGTGTGTGTAGAGCAGGGTGAAGGTGTTCAAGAAGTCCCCATCTGAGAGGTGGCCCTGGAGCAGAGACCAAGAGCCAGGAGAAGCCGGTCCGGTTTGGATCCCAGCCACTGGAAGGGGTGAAATAGGAGAGACGTAATCTGATGCATTTCAGAAAAGACTTCTCTGGGACATTTTCCTTTATAAAAATATTTCACTTGATACTTTTTTTTAAAAGCCAAGAAGGAGAGAGGGAGGAAGGGAAGGAAGGAGGAAGACCCCCTCTTGGATTCCACGTGGAGAACAAGCGTGTGACAAATCTTTGCTGATCAAGCAGGAATAAAGGACTGCAGAGCGTGACCTGCCCAGCCACTTCATTCTTTTGAAGAGACATGGTGGCTCCTACTCAGTGGAACCTGAGGCCCTGGAATGCCTTTGCTATGTTCCTACCTAAGGCCAGGATGGCCTGAGATCTTCCCAGAGGGTCAGCTATTTCTAGCCTTGATTTGATCTTCAGAGCCGCCCCCTGCCCAGAAGGGACTGTCATGAATTGTGCCCAGAATTGCCATCTACAGCAACCCATGTCGGCTTTCTGAATGCTTAGATTTCCTGTGCTTGTGTGAGGGTCCAGGTAGTTTCTGAATGATGGGGTTGTCTGTCTGCTGCATTCCCCTTGGCTATGTGGATGGAATTTCCACAGTTGGTCTCTGCATCTGGGGCTCTGCAGAAAGATGCCTTTCAGGGTCCAGTGGGTGTCCCAGTGCTGGACAAGGGCAGCACCTGGTAGGAAAGATAAGGGTTCTGCTTCTTCCGTGGGGAAGAAGCTTGTAGAGAGTAAAGTGCCTGCCCTCCCTGCACCTCTGTATTAGCTACTTTCCCATCACTGGGACAACATACCTGACACTTGAAGGAGGAAAGGTTTATTTTGGCTCATAGTTTCAGTGGGTTCAGTCCATGGTTGGCTAGCTGCAAGACAGAAATGGCATGGTGAAAGGGCAAGTCGAAGGAAAACTGCTCTCTGCATGGTGACCAGGAGGCAGAGAGAGAGGAGAGAGGATGGGGAAAGGAATGCACACTTCTAGACCCATGCCTGTCACTATGCACTAAACTAAAGTCAAAATGGATCAAAGATCTAAGTATTAAAACAGAAACATTAAATCTACTGGAAGAGAAAATAGGTAGTAATCTTGAAGTCATAGGTGTAGGCAGAGACTTCATGAACAAAACCCAGACCGCACGGGAAATACTACAAAGAATCAACAAGGGGGATCTCACCCTATTAAAAAGCTTTTGCACAGCGAAAGAAATCACCAACAGAGTGAAGAGACAACCCACAGAGTGGGAAAAAATTATGGCCAGTTATCCCTCAAAGGACTTTATATCTAAAACATGTAAAGAATTGAAAAAAATCAGGCCCCCCAAATTCAAAGACCCAATCCAAAAATGGGCATCTGAGATGAATAAACACTTTTCAGATGAAGAAATACAAACAGGAAATAAATATATGAAAAAATGTTTAATGTCATTGGTCATTCGAGAGATGCAAACTAAAACAACATTGAAATTCCATCCCACTCCAGAAAGAATGGCTATAATTAAGAAATCAAGCAAAAACAAATGCTGGAGGGACTGTGGGGAAAAAGGAACCTTCTCCACTGTTGGTGGGAGTGTAGACTGGTGCAGCCACTGTGGAAATCAGTGTGGAGATTTCTTTAAAAATTAGGATTAGAGGTCCCATTCAACCCAGCTATTCCCCTTCTAGGTATCTTCCCAGGAGAATTAAAAACATCATACCTCAGTGATATATGTGCACCTATGTTTATAGCAGCACAATTTGTAATAGCTAAATCTTGGAAACAACCCAAATGCCCATCAACCAAGGAATGGATAAAAAAGATGTGGGGTTTTTGTAATGGAGTACTACTCAGCCATAAAGAAGGATAAACTCAAGACTTTTATAGGTAAATGGATGCAACTTGAGACCATACTCATAGGTGAAATGAATCAGACCCGTATGTGTAAACATCGGATTATCTCACTAGTGTGAGAAGCTGAATGAGTAAGTAAGATCCAAAAGGTACAATAGATATTGTGAATTGGGAAGAAACTGTTCAAAAGAAAAGAGAAACTAATGGGGGAAAGGAGAAAGGAAGGAAGAGAAAAGGGGAAAAAAAAAATATATATATATATACACAAGATAGTTAAGATAGTTATACAGCTAGTTTCTCTTAGTTCATTGAAAAGAAAGATTTGTGCTAATATTGTCTGTGCATTATTTTATGACTATATCTTGTACTCTGAGTAACTACTATGAAGATAACAATGTGAAATGTATGAATCGTTTTTTCTCTCCTATTAGCCTGATTTGAAACTCTGTTTTACTTTATTTCTATTTTTCTTCTTCTTCTCTTTAAAAAAAAAAAAAAAAAAAAGAACGTACCCTTCCAGGCCATGGCCCCAGTGACCCATCCCAACTGGGCCCCACCCCCTGACAGCACATTCAGCCATCAGCTGACTGAACCCACTTCTGAGTATAGCACCCCATGATCCATTCGCCTTCCAAACACATGAGACTTTTGGGGAACATTTTAGATGTAAACTATAAAACCTCAGTTTGAGTCATGTGCTGGCTTTAAAAATCCTCAGGGGCCATTAGGGAAAAAGATCATAGGTGGTGCTGAGATCCCACTGGTCAAGGGTGGGCCACCGTGGGGACAGTGGGGCACAGAGGCCTGGGGTCCACCTCTGACATACTTCCCTCCTCACTCACTCGGGATGCCATTGCTTGGCAGGTCTTTCTACCAAGTCCTCCGCCTCCCCCATCAGGCCTCCTTTCTGCTAAGGTGTAAACCATAAACACCCCCAAGGAAAAAGACCACTCTAGCTTACCCACTGGGTGGCAAAATGACCTGGCCCCCCTAAGGCTCAGTTTCTTTATTTGGGACCATAAAAAAAAATGATGTTGATTTTTCAAGGCTTTGTGGAGATGCAGCTCAAATCAGGTACCACCTGGCACCCAGGTCGTTTTCTTCTTCTGCTTAAAACTCAGCCAGTCACCACAGCAGATGTGCCTTGGCATAATTCAGCCTCATCCTACCGCTAATGAGGCTCCACTGGGGTGGCTTCCCCAGCTCTTCCTCTAATTAACCCAGCCTTCTCTGGGAGTGTGGCCAGCCTGCCAGTCCCGCCTCCTCCACTCAAAGAAAGCCTGTCTCCCAGGGCTGGTGGCAGTGAAGGAAGCTACAGTGAGACAGAAGGAGAAGAGCTGTCAACCCAGATTAGGAGAAAGTGGTTCTCACCTCTAAGGACCCTCAGGCCCATTGCCTCTACCCAAGTGCATATCCTATTTATTCATGACTCCCCCGGCGGCCGCCATTTTCAAGTTGGCAATAAGTCAACCAGAACTTCAGGAGACAGGGTCCCTGTACAACTCCATTTTCTCAGTTTTTCAACCCTAACAGCTCTTTCCTCTTCCCCCACCCCCAGCTTACTCTCTTCTCCTTCACCCCTGTGTCGTCTCAGGGTAAGTTCAGGGGGACAAGTGACTTGAAATCTGGTGGGAAGTAGAAGCCCAACTCTGTGGCTCACTGGCTGTGTGAAGGTGGCAGAGTCATCTCTCTGAGCCTCACTTCCATTTAAATGGGATCACAGTGCCAGCCCCACAGCTTCTCAGAAGGAAGAAAAAACATGAGCGAGAAAGCCCTTTGCCCAGAGCCCTGAACCTGTGGAAACAGAGCAATTACTTCTGAGTTTTCTCTTCCCTGAAAACGTCCCATACCCACACTACCCACACCCACCCTCAGAAAACTTAGTTGTGCCATCTCTTGGTTCCTCCTTTTTATTTATTTATTTATTTATATTTTATTTATTTATTTTGGCTGTGACGAACGTTGAATCCATGGCCTCACACATGCCCTACCACTGAGCTGTATCTTCAGCCCTTAAAAAAAAAAAAATTTTTTTTTTGAGACAGGGTCTTGCTAAGGCACTAAATTGCCTAGGTTGGCCTTGAATTTGTGATTCTCCTGCCTCAGCCTCCTAAGTAGCTGGGATTACAAGCATGCACCACCACACCCAATTCACATCTTGGCTCTTGAAGATTTTTGTCATAATTGCAAGTCATGACTGGCTGCCTCAAAGTCTGTAATTCCTTTGGAATGTTACCGCTACACCCCTCCCTTCACATTATAATAGGTATTGAGAGCCCACTGCACACCCAGTTCTTGACTGATCAAAAGTAGACATTAAATCAGAGGTGATGGTGCATGAGGCTGAGGCAGGAGGATCAGAAGTTCAAGCCCAGCCTAGGAAACTTAGGGATCTGGGGAGACCTTGTCTCAAAAAAAAAAAAATTTAAAAAGGACTGAGGATGTAGCTTAGTGCAAAGGTGCTGGGTTCAATCCCCAGTACCTCCAAAATAATAATAATAATAATAATAATAATAATAATAGTAATAATGATGACGTAGACATGGCCCTGACCTCAGGGAGCTCCGAGTCCTGAGGCAGGCAGACCTCCAGAGAACACCACATCCTGTCTCTCACCCAGGACCACACACCCTCGGCTTCACAGACACCCTGCCGCCCTCCTCCAGGCACACACGAGACTCCGGGCGCTCCAGATCAGGAGGGCTGGGATGCTTGTATGGGCATGGTTGGCCCTCGGCACTCAGATGCGAGCAAGCAGGTTACCCTGAGGACCCTCACACAGATGTGGTGTCTGACGACCAGAGCTGTCCTCTTCTACCACCTTCTCTCCTCCAGCACCAGAGTCCTCGTCATGCATATTCTGAGGCGCTAAGACGTGCCCTGGAGCTATGGCTAATAAGAGAGGGCCGAGACTCAAAACCCAGGCCTCTCAGGTACGAACACTAGGAGGCATCATCGCTCCTGCCAGTAGCTTCCTGCTGCGGCCCAGGTCAGTGTCAAACTGAGTGTGTGGCCCTGTGACTCCTGCATGATCTCGCCTCTCCCCTCTTTCCCAACTTCACCCGACCCCATTACTCTCCCTCTAATTCTGTCTCTCCTTCTAGACCTTTCCTCTCTCCCTCCAACCTGTCATGTGTGTTCAAGGACTTTGAACACCCCGCCTCCTTGTCATCATGCACATCTTCGTCCAAATATCCCAGAGAGGGTCGCAACGCCATCACACAAGCCTCTTTTATCTTCTTCAGAACACTTCTTTCCCCAGAACTGAAATGATCCTGTTTACCAAGTGCAGATCGAGTGCCCTCTTCCTGCTCTGCACCCCACACAGCATGTGAGCTCCGAGAGGGCAGGAAGGCTCTGTGCTGTTCCCAGCTCAGCACCTGCCAGGAACAGGGCCAGGAGATTCTGCAGGTGCACCTGAGGCTTCTTCGGTCCTGCAGCAGAGCTTCCAAGTTTGGTCAGAAGCCCTTGGTTAAGACCCTTGCATGTGACAATTTGATTTCTCCAAACTACAAGCACTCGAATAACTTCCAGGCCACCTTGAGCTCAGAGGAACTCAGAAGGAAAGAGTTTCCTAAGTGTGCTTTTAGAAGCAGAAGCTCAACACTCGTGCCACCTCCCCTTTTTGTCACAAACCCCATCCCCACAAGGTCCCTGGACTACCCCCAAGTGCCAGCCATCCAGTGCCTCCGTTCTCTTCTTCTGCGTAACAAGCAACCCCAAACCAAGTACCATAAACAACAACCATTCTCTTTGCTCTCAGACTGTAAGGTGGGATCCAGCAAGCTGGGGTGGGCTTTTCTGCCCTACATGTGGTTGGCTGGGGTCTCTCATGAGGCCACATTCATGTAGCAGCTGGGCCAAAATGTCCAGAGTGGTGTCACTCACGAGTTTGGCTCTTAGGTGGGACACCTGGCAGCTTGCGCATCTCCCTTTCTCTCTGCAAGTGGGCCCCATCACGTGACTGGCATGGGCTCCTTCCCAGGGTTACCCCCAAAGTGAGGTGCCGGTGGCAAAGGTAGAAGCTGCAAATCTCTTAAGGCTCCGCCCCAGAAATTACCCAGTGTCACTCCCACCCCACCCCTGGGTTCCGTGGTCCTAAACTAGAGACAAAGTCTACCAAATACAAGGGCAAGAGAAACCATCTCCATCTCTCCATAGAGCCAAGACCATGTGGGATGGGGGTATTGCTGCAGTCATCTTTGGAAGTAGTACCCTCCGCCTCCAGTTTCCCCATATGTGTGGAAACTAAGCGTTGTGCCTCTTTCTGACATAGAATGAGACATTTGCGCATCCTGCCACTAGGAGGCAGTGTGGGTGCCGCTGGCTTCCTTTGGCGCCCCCCTGGTGTGGTCAGGCCCCCCCAGCCCTTGGCATTGGAAAGATAGCAAGGAGCTTCCAGGGCGTTTCCAGAGCATCCTGGCCTTTGCACATGCTGCTGTATTGGATGACAAACAGGGCTTAGCCCTTGCTTCGAGAAGCTCCTGAATGTATTCACCTCTGCCTTGAAGAACCATAATGGATTGGTACTGGCCCCTGACCTCCAGGAAATGGTGAACCAACATGTGGGTTGTCAGAGCCATCACTTTCGTTTTGATTTCCTGGGCTGATTAGAATTGATTATCTACTGTGCAGTTTGTTAATTTCCTTTTGACAGGTTGTCCTCTCTGAACAGTTCCTGGGGAGGGTTTGACTTTGTTATTCTTTCCCGGGATTCAGGCGCTATGTTTTCTAAACAACCCGATCATTCAACAGAGAACTCCTTCAGCTTCCTTTTGTTGGCTGTGCATGTACCAGGGACCTCTCCACGGGGAAGAGACAGGCAAAACCACGTGAGCCATTTACCCCTCTTTAAGGATATCACTATGCCAGGGATGGCTGCGAAGGGCCTCTGCCATTGCTGATGCTAATTGAGGTGAACCTGGGTTAATGACGATTTTGCAGCAACAGGTAACATTCAGTTTGTGTCAGGCTCAGTGCTTGACAAATTTGATCTCATTAATTCCTCTCAGCAAACATGAGGTCAGTCCTGAGAGATTCCCGGGTGTTGGATAAGTCCCAAGGGAGCCTTAGAACATGGAACGGCTTCCAGGCCCCAGAACCTGTTTTGAGCCAGACGTGTTTCATATTTAGGGCTTTCAAACTTAACATTGCGCTCGCTCGAAGCTCTGACGCAGTATCCACGCTTGGCACAGCCCCTCTGTCTCATCCTTTGGGTCAAAGCTGCGCTGTCATATCTTCCAAGGCCAGTGGTCCCCTTCCTCCTCTCTAGCCTGTTTCCCTCACTCTTCTATTTGGTGTCGCAGTATCTCACTTCCATTCTCGAATACATGCAGGGACTGGCTCGTGGGCTCCTTTATTCCTCTCTTAGCCCCAGAACCACCTGTTGAGTGAATGGACAAAGCTGTGTGCTCCCCGCCTGCCACCTGTGTGACCTTCATGAGTCACTGAACTTGTCCAAGCCATGGGTTTCTCATCTGTCAAATGGAGATGGGAAGGAGACCCTGCTCTGTGGGGTGGGTGTGCGAAGTAAGCAAGACGCTCTGAATAAACATCTTAGCTCTTTCGTGGGCACAGGCGTTCAAAAGTAGATCGAGTGCTGTCCTGGAGACTAAGGATGCTTAAGTGAAAAGGAGCGGAAAATACTCAGCACGGTGCCTGGCACACTGGGGGCCGCTCCAAGATGACTGCTGCACACAACTTCCCGAGTGACATTCTGGGGACAAGGACAAACCATGTAACATTCTGGGGACAAGGACAGGAGTGGGTAGCACTGTGTTTGAATGTGTCCCCCAAAAGTTCATGTGTTGGAAACTAATCTTCAAATTCATATGTTAATGTTTGATGGTGGGGTCTTTGGAGGTGATTAGGATTAGATAAGGTCATGAGGATGAGGCCTCCATGGTGGCATCAGTGGCCTTATAAGAGGACCAGACACCCAAGCTGGCATGCTTGCTGTTTCACCATCGATCCAAATCTCCAACCAGGGCTGGATCGAGTCCTGAACTCTACTGTTGACTGGGATATAAACCAATAAAACTTGAAGTGCAAAGGCATTTTTATCTTGACTTAGAAAGGGAAGAGGGGAGAATTTGAGGATCTGGTATCCTGGGAAGGCACGAAATGTCCTGCACGTCTGTGACACCCCAAGGGACAGGAGTTCCAAGGGTGCTGGGTGGAAGGGGAGGGAGCAGCAGGGCTCGTAAATAAATAACATATATTAAAAGGCATAAACCTCAGGTGCAAGTGCTAAGAAACCGTACCCCATTTGAAGAACTTCTCTTCAGGTGCCAGACATAAAAATGAATGACCCCGTCTTCTAAGCAGTGGGTCAGCCTCACAGCTGATATTTACAGCGACAGACGTGAGCCAGCGCAGCAGGCTCCACAGATGCGGGCGGCGAATGCAGATCGAGCAGCTGTGATTTGGCCTAATTCACATGAGTAGAGAAGACGTTACAAACCGAGGGGTGCACACAGGGGGCCAGTTTCTCTGTGCTCAGGCAAATGCAAGGCTGGGTGTTCTTGTCTTAGAGGCTACAGGAGCAGGATGTAGCTTTAAAACTCATCAAGAGAGCCAGTGACATTTGAGCCTCAGTTTGCTTCTCTATAGAACAGGAATGACATCGGCACCCTCCTCACAGGAGGTGAGCATGAACTGCAGTTCAGTGGCAGAGCACTGATCTTTCAACCCCCGGGAGTAAGAGGTCTCCACTAACCCGTAGTTTACATGTGGGCCCAATGCCCCATCCACAAGGTACGCATTCTGGCTGTGACTCCTCCCCGTCTCGCTCTGTGGTTTTGGTCAGTGTCACTTCCCTGAACCTCAGTGTCCTCATCTGTAAAAGGGACCTAAGCATGGTCTTGGGCCTGTTGCAAAGAGCTTACAACAGTGCCTGGCACATAGAACACCTCAGGGACGTGGCTCTGTGGTAGAGTGCTTGCCTAGTGTACCTGAGGCCCTGGGTTCAGTTCCCCAGCACTGCCAAAGAGAATGTCTTTGTTCTTGCTGTTATTTGTTATAATTATGATCCAAGTCATGATTAATGGGAAGAAGCAGAAGCTGTTGAAGTACTGGGGAAAGGACTTTGCCCTCTTAAGGCAAACACACTGACCTCCAAGATTCTCCGGTCCTCCTTGAGATGTGTCGCCCCTGCGAACTTTAGCTGTGGTGAAAGTATGTTCCCCCTTTTGAGTAACTGTAGACGCTTATAAAGCAATCGTAACTATACCTAGGTTTCTATGGAAACAATTATCTAATTAGGTTTTCCTTTCATCAGAGGAATCCAGATGTAGGGACGTTAGCATGTTTCCTGACAAAGTCCATCTGCGGCTCCCCCGGGAGCAGGAGCACCCCGTCCCCAACCTGGCTCCACACATTTTTCTTACAGGTGTGGGCTCCGTGTCCCGGTGCTCTGCTAGCTTTGCTTGCCGACCGCCCTCTTCGCTGTGGCAGTCTCAGCTCTGTCTTTTCCTCCTTGGTGGCTCCCCAGAGGACCTCGAGTAGATGCTCAGGGGAGCCAGGGTAAGAAACAGGCGCATCACTGCCCTTCGGGTGCCTAGCTCTGAAGTGTGCTGCGAGACCGCAGCTCATTGCTGTCACATGTTAGATGTGATGAGGCTGATATTTGGAGCATGTTACTCAACATAGCCCCTGCAAAATGCCACTTTCACACCTAATACCTGTCTGGGGAGAGATCAGAACATTCCATTTCCATCTTAAAGGTCATGCAGGCATTCGTCCTGATAATGAGGTCCAAAGGCACGTGGAGTGGCCACAGAAATCTCACTGGCAAAGGCCACTTGTGCAGACTTAGCCACGGCAAAGAGAAGAGCGCAGTTCGCATGTGGAGAGCGGCTGGAGACCAGCTGTCCTTCAAAGTGACCCTGAGAAGCCAGGCGCCATGGGGACTTTTTGTGCTCCAGAACTTCCCTTCTGCAAAACCAGGACTCGAGGCAGGGATGCCCGCATCCTGCATTCACTGAAGAAAAGTTGTCCACGCGCCAGACCCTGGAGACAACAGGAGCAGACAGGCTTTCATTCTCAGGCAAGAAGCACACATCCAAGGAAACAGAAGGCACTGAGAAACCATCCCACTGCATCCCTCTGAGCAATCCGAGTGTATAGGAAAGGTCACAGGGCTGGGGCTGAGGAAGCCAGGGAAAGCTCATGAGGAGGTGGCCTGGGCTGAGTCCTGGTGCAGGGGTGGGTGTTTTCTGGCCAGTGGGCATGGTGAGGAGCCCCTGGAGGAGAGAAAGACCTGGAAGTGGAAGCAAGAGCGACTGGCCTGCAGGGTATGTGACCAGGTAGTGATGAGATCGGAGGAACCAGAGAGTCAGTCACGAGGCCAAGACTGGAGAAGTGGGTGGCACTGTGTTTGAATGTGTCCCCCAAAAGTTCATATGTTGGAAACTAATCTCCAAATTCATATGTTAATGGTATTTGATGGTGGGGTCTTTGGAGGTGATTAGGATTAGATAAGGTCATGAGGATGAGGCCTCCATGGTGGCATCAGTGGCCTTATAAGAAGAGGAACAGAGACCCAAGCTGGCATGCTTGCTGTTTTGCCATCTGATGTCCTCTGCCATGTTATGAAGCAGCACAAAGACCTTTACCAGATTCCAGAGTCACGCTCTTGGACCTCCCAACCTCCAGACCATGAGCAAAGTGAACCTCTGTTCTTTCTAAATTACCCAGTTTCAGGCATTTTGTTATAGCAACAGAAAACTGTCTAAGAAAATAGGGACCATGCCAAAGATAGGGTCCTCACATGCTGGGGGCGTGGAGAGCAGGTACCGGTCCAAGTTAATGAGAGAAACCAGATCAAGCCCACCCAGGTCAAGTAGGAGAATCTCCTTTATTTAAAGTCAACTGATCATAGATTTGAGCCGCATCTCTAAAATACCTTCCCAGGAACACCTCCATGAGTGTCTGATTGAGTAACTGGAGACTGTAGCTGTTACGGTTGTATCTAGATGACCTCCAAAGCTTCATGCAGTCATAGGTGGGGCTTTTTCAGAGGTGGCTGAATCTAGAGTTTCATTGATTCATGGTGCAATGCTAGGATTAAGGGTGCTAGGATTAAAGGTGGGTGATTACTTAATCATGATTGGTTTGGCACCGCCCTATCCCTATAGCCTGGATACAGTATAAAAGACAGAAAGAGGCTTGTCTTCTCCCTCCCTTGTTGCTTTTGCTACCTTCTGCCCACCGTGAACTGTTCTCTGCAAAGCCACCCTGCCTTGGAGCCAGCCGGTTATGGACTGAAACTTCTACAAACTGTGACCCAAATAAACCTTTCTTCCCTTAATTTGTGAGTGTTGGGTATTTAGTCTCAACAACGAGAGAAAAGTAACTAAGACAGTAGCCTAGCAAAGCTGATACAGAAAAATGATCTGCACAGGGGGATCCCGGAGCCAGTGATTTGCAGGGCCTCCTCCTCCTCCCTCCCCAGATTAAAGGTGCCATGCTAAGGATCAGCATCCAAAGTAGCTCAAATGTCTGCTCCTGACCAGGAAATGCTGCTAATTAAAGAAGGGCCACCCTGGGACTGGTGGGAACAGATGCTGGCGCTGGGCTACAGCAACGTCACCAGCCCCAAGCCAGCCTGTCCAAGCAGCCCAGAGCTGGAGATGCATAGCTCTAAAAGTCAAATACAGCTTGATTTCAATACCAGCATGACTGCTTGCATCTTCTTGAAATCTGTAAAATGAGATAATGCCTTAAAGTTACATAGAGAAAGTAAGATGTGAGAACGGGCAGGTGCATAATGCCAAGCTTCCGGAAGGTATTTAACAAGGAGCAGTGGTCATTAACTCAGATTCATTTGGCTACAAGTAACAGGGACTAATGTGAGTTAAATTAAGTAGAGAAACAAATTTATTGGACACCTAAGCCCCAGGATAATTGAGAAGCAGGGCAGCCCTATGAACTTCCATTAAAGAACTTTCTTGACTTTCCCTCAGGAACTCTACCATTAACCAGACTCAGCACTCAGTAAACACTAGGCTTGGTGTCTCTCAGTTCAGACTCTTGAGAAAAAAGACCTTATTGGATGGCCTGGGCCAGATATTCACCCAAGATCCAATCAGCTACGGCCTATAAGTGATGTCATAGAGAAAAAATACTAGTGAGAGAAAGAATGTTATTGGACTATTTGGGTCAGATGTTCACCAGGATCCAATCAGCTGTGGCTTGAGAATGATGTCATAGAGAACAAATATGGCTATTAGATCTTAGCTTGGGGACAGAAAGGCTACCCAAAGAGAGTGCCCTTTCCTGATAGAAAGTTGCCACACCTCTTCAGGGGGAGCTTCCTGTTGCCTTCTATCCTCAGTGACCTTCCTGCTCTGACCCTGACCAACCCCTCCTCATCTATTCTGTCTGCTTCGCTGCAGACCTTACATAAAACCCAGAACATGATCTCTGCCTGCCACAAGCCCTCATCTAAAACAGAAATGAAAACAATCTCTTTCTTAGACAATTATTGTGAAGAATAAATAATATACATTCACCTCTGGCCCTTGTAAGTGTTGCTATCACTTTCATTGTTATTGTTATTTAATTAATTATTGGAGAAATAGGGACAATATTTTTTGTTGTCTAGCTGGGCTTAGTACTAAAAAACAAACAAACAAACAAAAATAAGTATGTAACACTATGACCAGGGGAAGGCAAGGCTTCATGGCCAGCTGCCTCTGGATCGAAATCTCATCCCTGACACTTAGTGTCCAGGAGATGTTACTCAACATCTCTGAACTTGTTTCTTTATTGGATAAAATTAGAGTTGTTACAATGATCTTGCAGAATTGTTATTGGGATCAAATGACTTCCCTATGGGAGTATGTTTAGCAAAATGCCTGATGTGTAGTAGGTGCTCAATAAAACACAATTCATATCATTGTATTTCCTATTATTACACTTTTTTTTTTTTCTGAGACAGGGCCTCACCATGAAAGCCAGGCCAGCCTTAAACTGGCTTGACGCTCCTGCTTCACCCTCCAGAGTGCTAGGATTCCAGGCACACATCATCACACCCCTACTATTAAACCATTTATAATAGTAAGCTGCCAGGTAACACAGCTCTGCAACTCCATCTCACAAAAGTCTAAATCTGATGGACTTTTTCTCATTTGTATCTTGGGCACCTGCAGCACTGGCTATTAATGATTACAGATTATAGCTCATCCTGTCCCCCCACACCTTGTAACTCTGTAGTTAACATTTCCTAAGCTGGGCAGCGCTGTCATTGATTCCAAGGTCAACTCTAGTTTTGGGAGTGGCAGCATGATTTTTGCATATGGCATTGGAGCAACCTGCTCTTCCCTGGGATTAGAGGTGGTCTGGGGCCCACATTCCCCCAATCATGTGTCCTTTGTGAGCTCGCAGAGCTGAAACCCCACACTGGGTCCAAGCGGGTGTGATGATTAAGCACCTTGAATGGACTACGAGACAATCAGGCTCAAAGATGGAACCACCGTAAGCACAAAGCATTTTCATCTGCCATTTACCAAGAAAGGCCACTGGCCTGCATCTAAATAACCCGATGCCCATCTTTAAAATGCACTCACTCACTCCCTTTCCCAGCTTGCTAAATCTGGATAAAGAAAAAAAAAGACCTCTGTCTATAGCAGAGCCTGAACAATTTGCACACCCTGTAATTCTCCCATAACCCCTCGCTCTCCCCTGCGTGTCTGCAAGGCATTTAATAGAAGGATGTTGTGCTGACACCTCAAATTGTAACGACATTGTTACTGCAGAAACGTGCTACCCTGAATGTTCTAGGAAACAGTGAAGTGCCTTTAGAAATGCTGCAAAATTACCCATTTCCGAGCTAACGAACGACATACGTTTAGGGATAAGAGTCAACATTCTAAATTATGTTCTTCTGCTTATTAATTTCCAACTCTTGACACCAACATATTTAGACTGAGAGTGAATTAGACATGCTGTGCTGACACCTTTCAACTTGCTATTTCTCAGTTCCCTTCCTAGAAGCCAGGTTGCCCAGTGGTTAGACTCACCGACGTGGAGATCCGCTTCTCCAAGTTCAAGTCCTGTTTTGGCTGCTTTATGCCTATAGGACCTTGGATGTGTTAATAGCGAGGACAAATATTCACATAGGTATCACATTTGGCATGTGCCAAGGAATATTTTAAGCACTTCGCCTATATTGACTCTGATCCTTAGATTTATAGCGCTGTGCAGGAGGTATTTTTTTTTTTTTTATTTCCTGCTATCTTATAGGTAGAAAAGCACGCATAGTGATGTTGAATAACTTGCCCAAAGTCAAGATCCAGCCAATGACGAGGCTGGCATTTGAACCAGGGATCTTGATTTCCGAGTTCTGCTCGCACCAAGTGTACTCAGCTTAATCTCTTTAAGCATCCTTTTCCATCCAGAAAAAGACAATAGCGCTGCTACCTGCTTCTAGGATTGTGGTAGGGATTAAATATTTGACCAAATGCATGCAAAGTGTTTAATGCCTTACCAGTAATGTAGCATGAGCTCAATTAATGCTGGCTGCACCTGCAATTAACAACTGCACTGTAGGGTCTGGGCCTGGTATAACTCAAGGGGCATCATTCACACAGAATGCAGGGTGGCACTCTGTGTCCTTGATGACTGTCCTTCTGAAGCTGGGCCACGCAGCAGCACATTGGACCTGCCTCCCACACTCAGCTCAGAGTGGGTAGCGGCTGGAGGGAGGGACAACTGTGAGGAAGCCGCAGTAGCCAGCAGGGAGATGGTGAGGCCTACACAGGCCAGTGGCCGAGGGCAGAAAGCCAGAGGAATCGATGCAATGAAAGCTTCATGACAAGCCATTCAACATTGCTGCAGAATCAGCCAGACTCAGGATCTATCCGCGGACCCTGAAGAAAACGAACCCATCAGCAGTGAGAGCCAGGCTTCTGGCTATATAATTTTGGGGATCTAATACAAAAGGAAACTACAACCCCCATTGTTTAAAAATTATTACGAATTTCCACTGGGTGTGGTGGCGCACACCTATAATCCCAGCACTTAGAAGGCTGAGGCAGGAGGACCACCATGAGTTCCAGGCCAGCCTGGGCTACATAATGAGTTCAAAGCTACATAGTGAGACTCTGCCTCAAAAAAAGAAACATAAGGGCCTGTGAGATGGCTCAACGGCGTAAGCGCCTGCCTGGCAAGCATGAGGGCCCGAGTTCGACTCCCGGGACCCACACACGAAAAAAAGGGCTGGTGATATCGCTCAGCGGCATGGGCGCCTGCTGGCACACGAGGTCCTGAGGTCGACCCCTGGTACCCACAAAAAAAAAAAAAAAAGAAAGAAACACAATTATTAAGAAATTCAAGACAACAACAGCAGTGCATTAAACCAAGCACAGGGCGCTTCTGAGCACCAGGCCTTGCTGTGTACCTCCTACGTCACATGCCCAGGTGGCCCGGGCCCCAACCTTGACCCTGTGAATTGGAGATGGGTGAGTAGTGGCTCTCGGGCCACCAACCTCACAGACCTCTCCACTTATTCTACTTATCCCTCCTGGGACGCAGCCAGAAGACAAATCCGTGGCAGGTAGAAAAAGACGGCTTGCACTCCGGCAGGGGTGGGGCAGAGAAGATAAATCCGTAGCCCAAATGACTTATGATTAACCACAGATGCCAAGGGGCACTTCTGGGAAACCAGGGTGGGTGAACTGAATTCATAGGGAGGCAGCTCACAGAACCTTCGAGAACAGTCTCTGCCCAAGAAGATCGACACGGCACTGATGCTTTCCTTTCCCCCATGTCAGGCTGTTTCTGTGATGAACCCTGAGCCTCAGGCATGAATAAAAGATGCACCAAGACCAGGTAGACCCTGAGCTTGCCAAGCACCAGAGGGACCTGTCAGAGCATGCAGACCACCTTTAGGCTACTTGGGCACCTCACTGGGGAGGGGCGTCATCTAAGTAGGGCACTGGTGTGATCTGAGGTGCTTGCCTCAGAGTCCCTGGGCTGAGACTCCCCCCAGAGTTGCTTTACAAATGCAGTCGTCTTGCCTGGCAGGATCACCTTGAGCATCCTGTAATGCTCTCGCAGGAGCACGTGGCTGCTCTCTCTGGCTCTGTCCTAGCAGAGTCCTGAAGGACCTAGACAGGTTAGTTTTGAAAGGGACATAACAGAACAGAGGGTGTGGCTCAGTGGTAGAGGGCTTGCCTAGCAGGGGAGGCTCCAGGATCCATCCCTGGCACCACAGGAAAACTTTTAAAAAGATTTAAAATGGGAATGGGAACGCCTCCCGGTGCGCATGCCTGCTGAAGCCGCGGGCCTTGGACACTGGAGGATGCCAGGAACCTGGCGGATGAGACAGCAGGGACACCTTTCGGAAGCAAACCTTGCCTGCCTTGCTGTGTAGAACCAGAGCCACCCCAGAGGCAGGGAAGGACTCGCCTGATTTGGTCCCTTCTCAGAAAGATGGATTTCAGCAGACCAAATCCACCCCATTTCCAGCAGCTGCCACCCAGCCCACCTTCGTGTGTCCCCCTCCATGGCCACTGTGCAGACATATGAGCCACTGGCATTTCCCAGCCCCGAGCCTCATTCCTGCAGCGCTGTCCCGTCCCCTGTGCCCCTCTGGGGTGCTCACCATCCTCCCAGGCCCATCTCCCCGTCTCCTTCCCTGGTCCCTGCAACCCATGGGCCCCACCCTCCTGGAGGTTCCTTAGACCACGACCTCAGGCCCCCTCGCTGCTTGGGGATGTCCCACCTCTGCTCAAGCTCTCGGGTGTCTTAGCTTAGTCCCCACTCTGAGGGCATGCACTCCAGTCTCCTTACTTTTTTAAAGTCACTAGAGCCTGCACAGTCACAGGCATGCAGTAAATATGTTCATGCCCTGTGCACACATTGCTCTAGGTAGGGTCATGACAGGTCCTCACCTCCATCTTTCTGATGATCCTCCTCTTGGTTCCAGAATATGGTCCCCTCTAGCTTGTCACCACGTCTTGGTGTTCCTTGGAGTTCCTAACCCAGAGTGAGAATAAAGAGGCTTTTCTCATGTGTTTTTAAATATTGCAGTATAACCCACATTCCATAGTCCGCCACATTTATTTTTGAGAGGGTTTCTCACTATGTAGTTCTCAAAACATAGCCTAAACTGGCCTTCAACTTGAAGCCATCCTCCTGCCTCAGCCTCCTGAGTGCTGGGATTATAGGCATGCACCACCACACCTGGCTTTCACCACTTTAAAGTGTACAGTCACAAGGGCATGACCATTGCCGCCATCTAATCCCAGAGCACACATAGCATTCTAAAAAATGGAGGTGAGCTGGGCATGGTGGCACAGCCTGAAATCTCAGCTACTTGGGAGGCTGAAGCAGGAGAATCACAAGTTTGAGGCCAGTTTAAGCAACTTAATGAGACCTTGTCTTAAATGATTATGGTGGTGGTGGTAGTGGTGGTGGTGATGGCTGACATTGTAGCTCAGTACTCCATGGGTTCAATCCCCAGTACCTCAAAAAAAAAAAAAAAAAAAAAAAAAAGGTGAAAGGACTTTTCGTTCACTGACATATATGGTCGTTCTTTGGTGTGGAAGTCACTGGAGTGATTGTTACAGGGTTTCCACCTCCCACCAGCAGGGTTTGGCATCCCCAAGCAGGAAGGAGCCCAGTTTCTAGGAGACAGTAGGCCTGGCTGGCATGGGGCGGCTCTTCCCTCCCCTCCCCTCTGCCCTGGCTCACTCTGCGCTCCCTGAATCATCAAATGCTGGGCCTCTTTGAACTCCATCTCTGTAAATACACGTGGACATCTTTCCCCTTGCTCAGTTTATTAAGATTTCATTACTGGTGGTGGGGAGCCAGCACTCGCTGGGGGTAGGGGGGATATCCCCGCCTGCCGTGGGTGTCCAGCAAGGGGCGCTGGCAGAGGGCGGAGGCCTGGACACTTCCACACCACACATCGCTCTGCTCACTTCCTCTCCTGTCCCTAGTTGTCACTCAGGCCACCTCCACACACTGCTCTTCCAAATGCCCTATGGGCTTGTTCAGGACCCATCCAAGAGCCCCTCCTAGCTAAGACATCCACTCGCTGTACTTGGTAGATTCTGCCTGGTTTCCAAACCCCAAGTCTCCGGCCCGATGGAGGAATGTCACACTGATCACTGGACAGCTCTGCTCTCACTGTGACCTCCTTCCACTTGCCCTCCAAGCACTCATAACACTGCAGTGATAAAGCCCAGGAGGCCACTGGCCACAGTGCCAGCTCCATTCCCAGGGGACCAAAAGCAGGAGGTCCCATGGAGCAGCGCAAGCCTCCGGAACATTCCGGCCTAATCCCTGCTGTCACTGTCACGGTGCGTGGCTCCCGGGCCCGAAGTGACGAGCCGCCAGCTTTAATCTCTGCGCGCACACACAGCCTGGTGCTCACCGCGCATTTGATCACCCACCGGCACCCACCGGCCGCGGGATTACTGCTCCTGCTTTGTGATCTGCGGCCGCAGGGTGGGATTTGCTTTTCCAGAGAAGCAGCTGCATTAGCCGGGTGACCTCTGTCAGAGCTGGGAGGACTTCAGTCGTGTGGACTGGGACTACTTCAGAGGCTCGCTCTGCCCCCTTTCAGGTTGCTGCTGCCGCCCGACTGCAGATCTCCTCCCCACCCTCCCAACCCGAGCTCCGGCACTTTCACTGTCACACTGAGGACGTGCATGAGCACGCCACTGGCAGAAAAGATACAGGAGGTAGCTCATTCGCTCACTCATTAGTCAGCGACTGTTGTTTATTGAGTGCCTACTTTGAGCCAGGCACTGTGCTAGGTGCTAAAGAGACAAAAATGTGCAGGATGCCAATTGTTACAGTTTGGATCTTTTGTTTTGTTTTATTTTGCTTTGTTTTGTTTTGCTTTGTTTTGCTTTGTGTTGTTCGAGACAGGGTCTTGCTATGTAGTTCAGGCTGGCCTTGAACTCACTGTGTAGCCCAGGCTGTTCTCAAACTAGCAGCAGTCCTCCTGCCTCAGCCTCCTGAGTGCTGGGATTACAAACATGTGCCACCACTTCTGGCTTTATAGTCTGTATCTTAAATTTCTCCCAAAGGCCATGTGTTGAACACTTGGTTACCAGCCTGTGGCTTTACTGGGATGTGGTGGAAACTTTAAGAGGTGGGGCCTAGTGGGAGGAAGTGAGGTCATTAGTGATGTGGCCTTGAAGGGGGCAGTAGGACCCTGGACCCGTCCTCTCTCTCTGTGTTTCCTGGCCGCCATGAGGTTGAAGTTTTGCTCCACTATGCACCGCCCCCACCTGCCCTTCATGGACTGGGCTGCCACAGGCCTAGAGCAACAGCACCAAGTAACTATGGACTGCAGCTTCTGAAACCATGAGCCAAAATCAACCTTTCCTGCTTATAAATTGATTTCCTGGGTGTTTTGTCTCAGTGACCAGAGCTGACTCACACACCAGCCCCGCCCACAAGGCTTTCAGTCCCTCGGCTACAGGGACCAGAGTATGGTGACAGCCCAAGGTTGGGAGAACACTGTGACCATCCCCAAACCTCCACTTCAGCCTAGAGACTGGGGCGTCGAAAAAGAGAGGAACCTTGATGGGTATCAGGAGGAACCAGAGGGCAAGGAAACGGGAGAGGGGGAAGCAGCGTGCATGTGCCAAGGCACTGAGGCTGCAGGGAGACAAGGGTGGAGGAAGTGGAGCCTAGGACAGCACAAAGCAGGGTGGGTTGGATCCCACTTTGCGGTGATGTGGAAGAGGCAAGGCTGAAGCAGGGCCTGTTAGGAGGTGACCACTGTGGCCCAAGTGGAAGTAATGATAGGGCCTCCATGAACAATAGCAGGCCCGGGGTAGCCTGGCTTTGTAGGACAGCAGAAGGGGAGATCTGGGAGGAGCCCCAGGCATCCACTGCCTCTTCCCAGGCCCTCGGAGGAGGTATTGTCTCACATCCAGAGCGTTACCTTGGGCTTCGTGCCTGACTTCTGCATCCCCTGACCCTGGGGAGCCTGGTGGTTAGGGGTT
Organism: Erethizon dorsatum; assembly: GCA_028451465.1. Taxonomy (NCBI): domain Eukaryota; kingdom Metazoa; phylum Chordata; class Mammalia; order Rodentia; family Erethizontidae; genus Erethizon; species Erethizon dorsatum. The sequence goes on along the minus strand of CM051827.1, from coordinate 124,532,764 downwards.
GAGAGTCTGGAACCAGCCTAGCGGGGTTCAAACCCCAGCTCTGCCACCTGTCAGCTGTGTGCCTCAAACAAATGATTTAACCTCTCTCTGCAGCGGCTTAGGTCGCTGTAAAATGGGAGGAGGGCAATGAGAGGATGTGGTCATAGGGTGATGGCAAGTGTGTGTGAGGGTGTGGGGGGGCACATAGTACGTACTCAATAACTGCACGCTTTTCTTCTTGCTTGGTACTTTCCTTAACCTCCGTGGCATAAGACAGAGCAGAGAGAACCAGGTTTGTATTCGAAGCCAATGAAGAAACCTGGTATAGAAGGGACCCAAAGAGCGCTCTCTGTGACTTCTCCTCTGGCAAGCGAGACCCTGTCCCCCAGCCCCATCCGGTCGGCACCTGCGAACCCGCACGGACCTGCAGCTCCACCTGAGGAAATTAACATCGAGATCGGTTTTTCCAGTGTAATCAGAAGTGGTGGCACAGGGCTTGACCTTCTGTTCCCGAGAAGTTATATAAGTGGCCTTTGCAGCAACCTCACCTGCACCCCGCTGTCCTCCTGGGCCCTTGGGACACAGCCTGGCTGGAAGGTGGCTTTACAGGCTACTCCTCAGGATGTGCCCCCCACCGCCCCGGTACCGGGGATCGAACCCAGGGCCTTCATGTGGAGCTACATCCCTGGCTTCCCTCCCCCTCCCTTTTTTTGAGACTGAGGGTAATGCGTGTGATCCCAGCACTCTGGAAGGCACAGGCAGGAGGATCATGAGTTCGAGCCCAGCTTGGGCAACTTAGAAATTTAGTGAGACCCTGTGTCAAAGGAAAAAGTAAAAAAGAGCTAGGGGTGTAGCTCAGTGCAAAGGCCTTAGATTCACTCTCCAGTACCTGCCAAACATTTACATTATTATATTATATTATATTATATTATATTATATTATAGCTGTTATAGGGCAATTCCTATTGCCCAATGATGTCATAGCTATCTTAGTTTATACACTCTATGTTCACATAACAGTAAAATTATCTAACGATATGTTTCTCAGAACACATCCCTGTCTTTAACACACAACCCCAGGACTTAGGGGACCCCCCAGGGAAGCCCCGCCCCAAGCCTCAGTTTCCTTACCTGCAAAATGGTCATCCTACTACATTATGTATGAGTTATATACAATCAATAAAGTAATTCTTCAGGAGCATTTAATTCAGTCCCTAAATCACTCAAAAGATGCTAACCCATTATTTATTTATCAAACACTTATGTAGTGCCCATATTATGCCAAGGGACCTTTCTAGAAACTTGACAGACCCTAATTTACCTTATATATCAGGAAAGAGGAACTGTTATTTCCCCATTTTACAGATGAAGAAACTGGGGCACAGAAAGGTTAAGAAACTGTCCAAGTCACACAGCTCAGGAGTACCGGAGGTAGGGCACTGCCTGTGCTTCTCCTTCTGCCTCTTGCACAGCTCTGGGTCACTTGGGCCATCCCTGGCCCTGGGGCAAGGCAGCAAAGTAAGAGGAGAAGGGCTGGGAAGCGTGGTCTGCCCACTGCATTGCCTTTCTTAGCGGAGAGCCCTCTGTCTCACAAAGTCCTTCAATTATAAAGCAGAAACTAATTAGAATGTGTGGCATCCAAGCAATTTTACCAAGTCAGCTGTGAAACATCCTCTTCTCCATGCAGAACTCGTCAGTCTTCACAGCTGGGCTTCCCCTTCTTTTTGAGGATCAGGTGAAGAGAAACCCAGTAAAGAAATATGGTACCATGAGCCTCCAACCCTTGTGGGGCTGTTTGTTACTGCAGTGTAACCTATGCTATCCTGTCTGATGCACCCTCTCAATATCTCTTTGTACAGTGTGTGTTTGGAGGAGACAGGCAATGAATACTTGCTGAGTTCAGATGAACCCCATCCACCAGATTGCGTGAGGGCCGCAGAAGCTGCAATGTGCCCACAGAATCTTCCTGGGACACCCGTCAAGTTGCCTGCCCACTTTCATGTTAGCCAGTGTTTAAAGCCCTCATTAGTTATGGTAAATTATTCACAAAGGAGTAGCATGTGGAACCGCTTTAGAATATTGACATGGTCTGGCAGTAAATTAATGGAAAAGTACCTCCAGGTCTGAGGGTAACTTCCATGGAATTTTTAGGGGACTCAGTCCAATTGTTAAAAAGATCAGAATTCAGCCAGAGCTAGTTCAGTGAGCAGGGGATGTTATTGCATCTTAAATTACACCATTAACTTAATCAGATCAAGTTGATGAAAAGAAAACAAAATTCCACCTGTGATGGGAAGGCTCAGGATATAATAAATAAATGGATTTGACTTTATCTGGAAATGCCTTAAGAATATTTTCTTGAAAAGTAATACGCTTTAACTAAATTTTAACATATAACAAAATTTTAAAAACTTAATGTACAACATCATTTCATTTCTGGAATCTTACACAATATCTTACAGGAAGCCTTAGAGAGAGCCCAATCAGAATTCCTTTCCATATCGTAAAGCAGCTAATAAAACAGTATTAGATAACAGATGCCCCCAAAGGTCACATAGAAGTTATAAGTATCTGACGTGTTTCTTCCACTGAATTATGCAGAGGACATCAGAATATTTGTGTACAGAAAAGTCCAAGGGTCCTGCCAACTAAAGCTGGGTGGTAAAGATGTGACTGCGTCGTGAGTGGATGACAGGACCAGGATGAGCCACATGGGGAGACAGTGAGGAATTAGGGTGACCTAAAATCCCAACCCCAAAGTGGCCCGAGACTGACTTAGTGCAGTAGATCTCGAGGTTTTTGTGATCACAAAACCAACACCCACGCATGCCCCGCAGCCCCCTCCTGCGCAGCATCCATGAGGACTGAGACATAGGTCAACGCAGCAGCCTGGTTTCCAACAGCCAGAGGTGGAAATGAACAACTCCAGCGCGGTGATGGGCGGGGCGTTCCGTGCCATGACACAGAGTCCAGCCACGCAGAGGGGTCAAGCGCTGACACACGGTCTGTGTTGTACGATTCCTTTCATAGAAAGTGCCCAGAGTAGGCAAATCCATAGAGATGGAAAGTTGGTGTTGCCACAGGCTGCAGAAGGGAAGGGGGTGGATACTATTGGGTATTCGTTGCTTTGAAGTGACGAGAATCTTCTGGAATTAGATAGTAGGATTGGTCACATCACTTTGTGAAGATACTGAAAACCACTGAATTGCACAGTTTGGAAGGACAAGGGTTAGGGTCTATGAATTTTATCATTTTAAAAATGAGGGAGAAAAAGAAGCAAAGGTGAGGATGTGATAAGATGGATCATTCAGACCATGCTGGCCAGGGGAGCCACAAGCTGAACTTCTTGGCAGCCGCAGGCCAACACCAAACAGAGCCAGGGTGCAACATCACTGTGGTGCCCCACAGGTCGCCAGTGGGCTCCTGAGCCAGGAGAGCCAAGGCCAGGAGAAAGGTCTGGGTTGTGACAAATGTTACCTGTCAGTGTGTCAGTGTGGCAAAGAGTATTGGGGAGCACAGGTGCGACCAGGTGTGAGGCCCAGAAGCAAGTGCCGTCCATAGTCCACAGCCCTAGGCTGTTCTGGGCTCTCCTAGGACTGAAAGGACGCATGGTGACTTAGCATGGGCCACTATCAGTAAAGCCCCCATTGCCCAGCGAGTCAAGGGACCTCTTGAGAGCTGGTGGCCACTTATGTCCTGGGCTTCTTCGGGCCCCCCTCACAGGGCACTGGTGAATTTCCAGGTGCAGGACTTGCTGCACATTTCTCTTTAACCCCTCCTTCCCTGTCTCTTCTGTGTCCTCTGGGCCCTCCCGGTCCTCCCTCTGTGCCACCCTGCTTTTTAGAATGATCTCTTTCAGGAAGCTTTCCTGGACTGTCTCCACACAGTGGTCCTCAACCCGGGCACATTTGTCCCTCCAAGAGACCTTGGGTGATATCTGGAGACATGTTTGGGAGTCACAGCTGGTGGGGAGGTGCCACCAGCATCTGATAAGTGGACACCAGGGACCAGCAGATGCCCTGCCATGGCCGCGCCTCCACAGAGATGCATTGGCCCCGAAGGGCAACAGTGCCAGGGTTCAGACCCCCGGCTCCCAGGGACAGGCTCACTCAGTGGCTTCTCTGGGCCACGGTTCATGCACACAGTTCAAGCACTCTGATTTTATGTGAGGACTTCCTAGGACACTGGTCATGTGGCCAGCTGGCTTCTCTTTAGGGTTAAATATGGCCATTAGCAGGACCAGAGGCCTGGCACTTAGCGAGTGCTTAGCGCTGTTGCCCATTTTTCTGGTCACCATTGTTTGGAGGGCAATCATGGACCATGAAGTGAACTGGGAGTGACTGCCATGCACCTAATGTCCTGGCCCTGTCCCCAAGCAACACGGGGGCTAGGAAAAGCCACTCAACCCCTCCAGGCCTGATTCACATGTCGCTAACATGGAAACTGCTCTCTGACCATCCTCCTGCCTGTGTGGTCACAAAGGCAGGATTAGATTACATATGTGAAAGTGATTAACAGGAAAAGGGAGAGATTTTCATTATTATGCCTAATACTCTACTATATCATGGCTGGTATTTATTGAGGATTAAGTATAAGGTAGACACTATTCTGAATCAGGGCCTTTATTTGCACAATCTAGATGAAGAAGTATTAGTGCCCCCATTTTACAGATGAGGAAACTGAGGCTCAGAGAAGGTAAGCAGGTCATCCCAGGCCACACAGGTGGAGATCAGGAGAGGGAGGCTTCACACCCTGCTATAGCTCACCTGAGCCTTTACCACTGTCTTTCGCTGTTTCCATGATTAATGAGCGATTCTGCCATCTGCCAGCGCCAGACCCGAATGGTCCTCCTGTCCCCAGTACTCTGATCGGGGCTGATACTCAGAAAGTCTGTGCATCTGAGGTCCCTGGAGCTGGACCAGGGGTGCTGAACCCAACATTCTCTATCTGATCCCAAACACGCCAAGGCTGCCTGGCTGGTCTGGGAGGTTCCCCAGGTATCACTGCCTCCACCTGGGCAGCCTGTGGCCCAGGCTGTCCTCAGTGAATGATGCCCCAGCTCCGTCTCTGCTTCTGAGATAAGGCAGAGCCCAAGTGGGCCCCATAAATCCAGCCTCCTTTAGGGAGAATCACTCCGTGCTTTACAACAGCTGTCTAGAGCGGGGCAGCCTGGGTGGTCCTTCTGTGGCCTGGTCCATGAGCCAAGACTTAAGGAGCCCTTGGGGCAGATCCTGTCCCCAATGTGGGTGGAACATTTTATCAAAACCCACCTGGAACCCACCGAGATAAGCCCTGTCACCTCTTCCTCCCACCCTGTTCTGGTCCCCTCCTCTCTCCAGCCTCTACCTGGTCGTGTGATCTGTCCCATCCTGGGCAGCCGCCTCCCACCCCAGCAGTGTTTGCTCTCAGTCTAGCTGCAGGGCTCATGAGGGTTTGGTTTGGACCCCCAATGTCATCTTTGGACATGGCTTGTGCCGTAGCCCTCTGCCCTTGTCTCCTAGCAGCTCCACCGCGCCGGGGTCTTGGTGGCAAAGAAGAGAGACCAGCCCTGGAGGACATGGGAGAGGACATTTGAGTGTAGGGAGGTGGCACAGCTGTCCCGAACAAAGGAAAAGCAGATGAGCAGGGCTGGGATGGGCCAGACTCAGGACAGCCGGGAATGTGGGCAACAGGGACCCATGATGGTCTGTCAGGCTTTGCTGCTGGGATGTATGAACTCTAGGCCTTTGAGACCAAATTCCAATACCAATCGGCTCAGGGGTGGCACCAGGCTGAACCATGTGTCCTGAGAATGGGGGAGGTCTCCCCACAAAACCTGGGTGCTGTAACCAGAATGGGGAACTGGAAGCCAAGTAGCATTTGTCAACAGAACACCCCTATTTATCAAGCCCTGATCCTCCCAAGTCCCGGGGGCTTTACAGGGAAAAAGAGTTCTCTGCTCCTTCTCTTGGTGGAGAATACGTCGGGCTTTGTGTTGCAACTTTTTAAAACACAAACCCAGGTAAGATCAACAGCACAGACTGTGGTGGAAGTAGGAACTCTGAGCAGAGGGAAAAGCTGCGAGCTTTGGTCACAGCCAAATTCAGAAACATGTCCCAGCTCTGCCACTTCTGCTGATTGACCCTGGGCATCCACGTGACTTCTTTGAACCTCACAGTCCTCCTCTATGAAATGCGAGGAAAGTGGTACCTGTCTTGTGAGAGAGTGACAGGCACGTAAGTCAGGGCACAGGACACCCTGGAAGGCAGATGCCAGGTACACCTGTGTTCTTCTTTCATAGAAGCCCAGAGGAAGATGGTCCAGGGTCCCTGTGCCTGTGATGTTGTCCAGAGAATCGAGTTCCTTCCACCCTGCTTCTCTCCTACACCCTGCGTGCTGCTCCAGGACTGAAGCTGGCTCCCCAGCCCCTGTGCAGACCGCAGCAGGGTCACAGAGAAGTAGAGACAGAGCCATTACATGGTGTGACCCATGTGCTACTATGCATGGTCAGAATGAGCCACAGGACCGAGCTGAGCTGCAAAGAGAACTGGGAAATGAAATCTCTGGGCTGCCTAGTGCCAGCTAGATCAGTGGGAGCTGAGGGTGGGGGACAGCTCACTATTCCACAGCTGCACATGAGAGGGTGACACTTAGCAGTCTGGGGGATAACATTCTTTGCCATTAGCAAGATAATGCAATTAAGGAAAAGCTGACCAGCTCTTAATGCATACTAAGAATGCAGCTGTCGTTTTTAGAGGACCCTCCCCTCCGGGAGGATCAGGAGAACCATTTCAGTGTTCCTAGAAGCCAGATGAGAATATCAATGTGAGGACACAGCCCCCAACATTCTTTCTTCCCAAGCCACTTCCCTGACAGCTGGGACCTCTTGGGAAAGCCCTCCGCCTGTCTGGGGCGGGCGACGCGGGCTACCTCTGATCCCGTGGGCTCAGCACCCGATGCCAGCTCCTCTGGTCCTCGTAGCCCAGAGGGGCAGAGAGGCATGATTGGCTCTGTGTGGGAGGGGTCCTGGCCACCAGCTGGCATGTCAGCCTTGCCCTGCAGCATTCATTGCTGTTGACACTTAATTATATTTCTTTTTCATCAGCTGTCAGACCAGCTTCCTGACAGGATACTGATTTATGCTTGAAGCCCGCCATCCCCTATAGACACCTCCTCTGGGCCTTCTCAGCCCAACGACTCCTGGAGAAAACCAGATGCAGGCCCAATAGGCAGGGAAGAGCCTGGCACCCAAGAGAACCTAGCCAGGTCCCGTCTTCCACTTCCCCACTGTCGTCAGCCCTCCTTCAAAAGGATATAGGCCTCTCAACTATGGTACAACCAAAGAATTTTAGATATATTTAATTATTTGTTGTTCTGTACAGACTATAATACAACATGCCCATCCTAACCAGTACTGTTCCTATCTAATCTTTTTTTTTTTTTTTTCCTGGAGACAAAGTCTTGCGGTGTAGCCCAGGCTGGCCTTGAACTTGCTATCCTCCTGCCTCAGGCTCCTGAGTGCTGGAACCACAAGCATGCACACAACACCTAGCTCTTATCTAAAACTATTATCAAGGAGTGCTTGAGAGAGGCCTATCCGCTGTTTGTCTCTGCTCCAAGGTTTGAAGCCATAACAGTCAATGCTTCTGTGACATTACAGCTTTGCAACCACAGCTCCAGGCAACATCCCTGAGCAGGGTTCCCTCACTGCCCAAATCAGTTTCTGAGCCCCTGATGGCAGGCAGCAAGGATGTAAATGGAATGGAATGCCTACATGACCACATGAGGCAGTCCTATTATTACCCCCATTTTGAGGATGAAAAAACAGCTGATGCATACCAGATTATGTAACATGCCCAAGACCACCAGCCTGGTGAGTGGTAGGACTAGGCTTGAACCCAGCTCTTCTGCATTCACATTTGGACTCATCAACACCCTACAGATCATCTCACCCCCATTCTCATGTGTCTGGGTATCCTGCAGAGGCCAGAACACATGGGGGAAACCCAGTGTCCAGACTCCCTTGCAGCTAGAGCCCTGCATGCAAGTCAGGCTGGGTCAAGCAGATGCATTCACATGAGGTTAAATGATCAAGGAGTGCAGGCTGCTTCTGGAGCCGGCATAGTCCTGCAGCACCTGGTTTCTCTGCAGTCTCCCCAGCAGCATCTCTGGGGCTGGAGTCATAACTCCAAAAGCTACTGATGGACCTATGTGGGAGTGCAGATCCTGGCAAGCACTAGGAACCCCAGTGTCTGATTCCTGGGAGAGGAAGCAGCCACCTTGGTGGCCCAGTACAGCAATGTGGCCTTGGGAGTCATCCCTGAAAGCTGTTTCTTCAGCCTTTTTGCAATTATGCAACCTTTTAACATCCTGTCATAAATACCTCCCTGCTTGAAGTAGCCAGAATGGAGCCTGTGCTCTGAACCAACTCTGGTGTATGGCCTGGCAGTGAAGTAGTTTAAGATTTCTCAGAGTCAGTGATGGTGACATTTGAGGCTGGATCCTCCTCTATCGCAGGAACCATCCTGTACATTGTAGATGTTTAGTAGCATCCTGGGCCACATCCTGCCTGCTGGAAGCCAGGAGCCACCACCTTCCTCCCCTAGTGATAATAATGTCTCCAGGTGTATATTATTAATGTCCCCTGGTATGCAAAATCACCCCAAGTTTAGAACCTTTGGGCTAGAGAATCCTGGGCTGGAAAGTGGGTGTCACTTTACACTTCCCTTCATCCCTGAATTTTGCTCTACTTTCTTCATGGTCCTTGTCACCCACTTGATTTATCTCATGCCGTTTGGCTCTTAGTTCATTGTTTCCTCTTGATCCTGAGCTGTGAGTCCTGTAGGGACAGAGACCAGACCTGTCTTCCTCCTTGCAGTGTTCCTGGCACTTGGACAGGACCTGACACAAACTAGGGGTTCAGCCAATGTTGGTTGGATGAACGCATTGGAGAGTTCCACCAGGCGTCCCAGACAGGGCTGATTTAATGGGTGTCCACTCCATTCCAAATTCTGATGGTCACTTCTCCTACATTAACTCATTTAATCTTACAAACAAGGAAACTGAGGCGCAGAAAGGTCCAGTAATATACTACTAGGCAATGATAAAGAGGATGTGAACTCAGGTCTGCCTGACTCCAAAGTATGGCTTCCTTGGGGACACCAGACTCCCAAGGGCACTAAGATAGCGTAGGGGAATCATCCAGAGCTTTGTCACGGGGTATGGTGCAGGAAGACCAAGTCATGAAGACTTTGGTCTTCTAGGGCTGGATGGGTTGGCTCCAGCCCCAAGCTGCCAGCTGAGATGGGCCAGAGCTCATGTCCCAGTGCTGACCAGAGCCCGAGGCTGGTTCTCCCACTGAGGACAGAAGACGTCCACGACCCCAGAGAACTTCTGACTTTTCACATTTGGAGAGCATGGTCCAGCTGCTCTTTGGAGACCTCCAAAAGATTTCTTTTCCTTTCCAGACAGAAACCACAATCTGAACCACGCAGCCATTTCCCTGCAGACAGCATGGGAAATGTGGCCCTGAGGAATTCCCCTCCCCACCCACAGCATGATTGTCAGAGACTCGGGACAGAACAAGGTTTTGTGGCGCTCTTCCTTCCCAGCCGTCCCCCCATAATTAGCGCTCCGGCTTTCTCTTGTGGTATTTATGTGTTTATGTAACACAGTTCATTGTTTCCAAATGTTAGTGGACTCCAACTATAAATCAAGCCCCAAATCTTGAATCCCCATTCAACGGGAAACTCACAAATGTATGCTACACAAATAAATCATAAGAGGGTAGGAACGCTATAGAAGTGGAAAAACAATTCAGACTCATGCGCTGTAAATCCAGTTTCTTGAACCATTTAGTGAGTACATTAAGACAATTACATGCCTTATGCAGCATCTCCTAGTGTATTAGTATTTTAAATGAAGTCATTTGAAAATTTATTTACCTAAGAATAATAGTTTTAGTGCTTTGCAGTTTACGAAGCCTTTTTTTTTTTTCCTCTCTCTCTTTTACTTCCTGTCTTGTCCTGTCCTGTCCTTTCCTATCCTTTCCTTTCTTTTCTTTTTGATGCTGGGCATCCAACCCAGGGCCTCACGCATGCTAGACAAGTGTTACACCACTGAGCTACATCCCAGCCCCATTGTACATTATTTCATCGAATCTCTTGTGCCGTGGTTTTTATGTAAGGAAGCGAGCTATGTTGCTAAGTCCCATCAATTCTAAGACATCTTTGTTCCCGTTTTTAATCTCTGAAATCAGAGTATGTCTCAGATGGAAGCCATGGCAGTTTAACCACCACAGTGGTTTCTTAGTGACACATCAGATAATGGGGGGTGTCGTACATGGTAGTGTTCCCAATTTAATGAAATGCAAACTCATCCTTGTTTCACAGAGAAGGTGACAAACCCTGAGGTGTTGTAGACTTGGCCTAAGGTCATGCAGTGAATAAATGAAAGAAGTAGAAGGTGGATGTGAGAGAGGTGAGTCTCCTCAGGGTCCCTAAGCACCCCAACTGCATGGTCACACAGCTGCCTTTGCAGCAGTTGGTCCCAGTAACTGAACAACTTTTGTTTTTCCCAGCAGAGCATGGGAGTCTGGAGACAGAGCAGAACTGATTCAGATATGAGAGGGGACACTGAGTGTTGTCACACCTTCTTTCCCCCTTTCCCTTAAAATGTTCAGCCTGTCCTCGGAATATTTAAATAGCATTGCTTTCAAGGTTGCCCCAGTACCAGGCTCCTCTGGCACCCAGCACCTGTGGCTACCTTGTGGAAAGTCAGAAATGGCATTTTGATTCTAGATAAACCCAGTTCCCACACCATGACAGTCTTGGAGAGAGGCACCCAGTCTAGATTTCAATACCTTTAACCCCTCCTCTGGTCTTCTTGTACAGTACACATTCCGAGCCACTGCACACAGCTTCTCTATGCACAGGGCACCCATGTCTGTCTCCAACTGGTCTTCAGTGGAGGGGCAGTAGGATAAGAGTGTTTGCCAGAGGGAAAGAAGATGTGGACAAATTCGGGAATTAGCTTTCTATTTCAGATCATATTTATTGTTTAAGCCTTGGTTGCGTAGAAAGCCTGTGTTTGGAGCTGACTCAGAAGTGCATCCTGGGACCTCGGGAGTCCCTTGTGTTTCCACCTAGACCTCATGGAACTTGGCCACCATGCTGTGAGGCCACTGGGTCAACGGGGAGAGGAACCAAGGCTCAAGGCACCCTCCCAGCTGACGGCCAATGTCCCTTGGCACCAGGGGAGTGAGCCACCCTGGAGGTGGGTTGTCCATCCCCATTGGAGCCACCTCAGTACATGCCATGCAGAGAGGACAAGCAGTCCCCACCCACCCTGACACCATCACAGCAGGTTTCCTTGGATACAAGGCTATTGACTTCTTGTGGTCACAAAAGAGTGTGAACATGACAACAGAGTACGCAGCTGCATCTTCCTCTGGTCCCTGCCGCCAGTCCCGGCAGGTGACCACAGACAGGAAGTGGCCTCTTGGTCCAGGAGGAGTGACCTGTTCTAGAGTAGAGACCATGGGGTTCATTGAGGCTGCCCTGGGCTCCTGGCATGTGTTGGTTCTGAGGTGACCTGCGCAGGGCTCCAGTGTGACAGGCAGCCCTGGAAAGTGTGGGGCGTGGCAGGAGGAATGCGTGGCCTCCTCACCCAGCCAGGCCCTGTGCTGCTCAGGGGTGGGGGCTGACAGCTGCCCATCTCACATACCCACAAACAGGACAGGGCTGGCAGGGGCACTAGCTGCTTAGGCACTGCCTCCTCATGCAGCAGCAAGGCTGTAGGAGGGTTTATTAATATCTGTATGTATTACATGAAAATAGAAAAATAAATAATAAAAAACAGAAAGAAAAAAATGGCGAGAGGGCTCTCTGTAGCTCATGAGAAGGCGTCGGAGCTCACAGGCAAGTGGCTCACAAGAACATAATGGGCCCCGTCTTCTCCCAGAGGTCAGTGGACAGGAAGCAAGGGCAGCTGCCCTTCTGAATGCTGGCCACTCTCCAGAGCACTGCCCAGGGGCCACTGCCATTGCCTGGGTGATTTAGCAGTGAGACACTGTGTGGACTCCCTTGGCCCAGCTTCTGGTGCACTGTGACCTGCTCGTGATGTTCTTGATAACAACATTTGTGATGACCTTCCGGCAGCCCTCTGGGAGTCCCAAAAATCCCATGTTCATCATTGCAGATTTGGGCAGGAGGGGGCTGCAAATGCACCCTCTCCTGACTATCAGAGAAGCTGGAGCCACTTAACGGTGGCACTGAAATTAAATCCAGGGAGTCCACAAACAAACCAGTCCCCCTTTCTGGGGCCCATGGACCTGGGCAATGATATGTACCTTCCAATGCAGATGACAAAGCCTGCACCCTGCCTCCATGTTGTCTAGCAGAGCCCGAGAAGCTCTCCGCAGCTCCACATCTGTCTGCACATCAGGCAGTCACGAGGAAGCAAGAAGTGCATTATTGTTGGCACCGTTCTCCCAGGTTCTAGGTAGATGATGTCTGTCCCTTCTTCTCAGCTCCAAGGTAGCAGCTGCCGGCATTGAGGCGAGCCAGCCCAGAGTCCATGCAGCCTGGAGCACCTATCCTGGAAGGTGGGTCCCACTGATGGTTCTCATTCCAGACCCAGGTACTTTGGTGAGGTGGACATTGCAGAAGGCCCAGAGCTGCTCCAAGCACACACCTCTGTGGGTTTGAGGAGGGGACAAGTGGAGGTCAGGGTGGCTTAACCATCTGTCTTCCCCAACTTTCCTTCACCCCCAACTTGCAGAGCCTACCATGTGCCAGGCCCTCTTCCGGGGACCTGTGGGCTGTCTATTGTTGTGTAACAAATCACCTCCAACTTAATTGCCAAGAGCACTGCACAGTCTTTGTGGGCCAGCTGTGCAGGCAGGGCTTAGCAGGTCCTCTGCTCCATCTCACAGGCTGCCATTGAGGGGTTGGCCGGGCTACATTCTCACTTAGAGACTTGACTGGTGAAAGATCTGCTCCCACATTACGTGCGTTGTCATCAGAATGCATAAGAGCAGGGCCTTGGCATTGTGCTGACTGTCACAGGAGACCACCCTCAGATTCTAGAGGTGGCCCGCGGTTCCTTCCCATGCAGACCTTCTGCACACAGCTGCAGGCTTTGGGGAGCCAGCGAGTGTCCGTACCACATAGTCCAATAGTCCACAGATGGGAATGTTTGTAAGTAGGCAGACGGTGCCTAGACAGACAGACAGACATATATAAATGCAGATGTACAAATATGTACATATATTATAGATAAATAAGTGGAAAGATGTAGATATAGGTAACTATAAATAGTGCAGAGGTAGAGATAATAATGGACACATGCACACGGAGGCAAACAGTGATTTAAACATCTGTTAACCTCCCCACACTCAGAAGAAATGACAGGATGTGACTTCAGAGGATGGAGGTCAGGGCACCATTCTAGGATACTGTCCACCACCGGTGAGTTAAGTAGTATCATTCCCACTTCCAAGACACGAAGCAGATTTAGAGCCATAACCCACCAGACTCCTCACCTAGCTACCAGCCCAGCTGGTGTTAGAAGATGCCCTCCCACTACTCAGCAGACGTGGCTTCTCCATCATCATGGCAGCATGTCCTTTGCTCCCCTGATTTGGACTGTTGAGTCAAAGCATCCGGGACTTTCTCTTGAATGACATTCATTGTACTGATAATGTCCTTGGGCAGCATGTATCATGTCCCCACCACATCCCTATTATAAGGGACAAGGGCTTCTTCCCAGCACCCCAGCAGGCTCCTGGCCCATGGGAAGCACTCTGTAAACCACCACCCAGTCATTCAACAAACACTCTTTGATCTGGGCTGCAAACTGCAGATACGAAGACAACCATGACCTAGCTCTGTCCTCACGAACCCCTCACTCTCTAGCAGAGCAAAGACATGACATGAAGAAGCAAAACAGCATTGTGCGGTGCAAACATTTCTACGGCCACCTTTCAGGGATGCCTGTCCTTGTAGTTCCAGGCCCTAACACAGCGGCCGGCACACAGTAGGTCCTCTGTAATATGTGCAGACCATTGCTAGCCTTGTTATCTCTTCCTCTGCATATGGCAGAAAATAAATATCCCAAAACATTAACTGGGCAGGAGAATCCAGAGAAAGTTTAAAAAGCTTAATAGCCTCCCAGCCTGGCTGCAGAAAACTCTGACGCTGTTCTGCAGCCCTGGCGCCTCCCTTTTGGAGCAGAGCTTTGCATTTCGAAATAGGGAGAAAAAGGACTGTAATTATTAAAATTGTGTATATAGGAGAGTTTAGCCTTTCATTTGAGGTGTCCTAATGACACTTCAACAACTGCTCGGGAAGATAATAGGGTTTAGAGCAATTACACAGCCCGTCAAATACTGAACATGAGTGATTCAGATTCATGCTCAAAGCTGGAATAATTCTCAGCAGTTTTGCTCATACACAGCTGTTTCATTTAAAATATTTTGGCAGAAAATTGCACAGTGGGCCGTACTGGCCATCTCTGCCTTGGGAGCTTAACTCCTTCCACACCCAACCCCACCCGTCTCTGCTCCTTTCTGCTCCTCCTACTTTAATGACTGCACTTTCTCTCTCTCTCTCTTAAATTGAATTTGTTTTCAACTGATATATAAAAATACAAAATCATCCATATTAATGGAGTACCTCGTGATACTTGAATACACGTATACTCACATATATATGCACATATCTATGTAGATACGGGTGTAATCTAGGTTAAACTTATCTATCATCTCAAACATTTATCACTTCTATATGGTGAAAATACTCAAAATCTCTTCTTCTAGCTTTTTGAGATACCCAATATGCAATCACTGTCTGCATTCACCCTGTTGTGCCATATTTAGTTACCCATTGGTCAACCGTTCCCCAATTCTTCCTCTCCTTACTCTCCCCAGCCTCTGTAAATCACCATCCTAGTCTCAATTTCTATCAAATCAACTTCTTATATTCCACATAGGAATGAGATCATGTAGTACTTGTCTTCAGTGCTTGGCTGATTTTATTTACATCATGGTCTCCAGTTCTGTCTGTTTGTCACAAATAACAGGATTTCATTCTTTTTTATGGTTAAGCAGTATTCCATTGTGTGTACATATCCCATGTTCTTTATCCATTCACCAGTTGATGGAGAGTTAGCTTATTTCCATTTCTTGGCTGGTCTCATTTGATCCAGTCAGTGGGCCTCATCCAACGACTTGGTGGCCAGTTCTCCATGTGTTGCCGTGTAGTCAAGGCACATGGCCCACTCAACCTGGATGATTTGGGAAAAATTCAACAGGGGAACTGTTTACAAGGATATGGCTTGAATTCGGAGAAATCCACAGGCATGGTGTGGAACGCAGGGATGCCAGGAGCTGATGCCACCTCTAAGCCTCCAGGGTGAAGGGCGGGGGCTGTTCAAGGTCACTGGGCAGAGGTCTTTGCATCCCTTTAGGGTGAACCTCCAGGGACTCTGAGAAGGGTCGAGAGAGGATATCATGGGTCAAGCTGACCCTGGCCCATTCTATGATGGATTAGTGGGAGAACAAGAGAGTATGAGCAAAACAAGCAGGCAGTGCAACTCCAGAAATGGGAGCTCCAATACCAAAGTCATAAAGGCTGGAAGGAAACCCGGTGTGGGCGGGGATGGGCTGGAGAGAAGCCTTAGAAGTCATGGTCGTGTGCCTAATTACATCCCCCAAGAGCCACACATTGAAGTCCTAACCCCCAGTGCCTCAGTGTGACAGGACAAGGCAAGAGGCTCTTTCCAGGAGTAACTATGGTAAACTGAGGTCATTACCGTGCGCCCCCATCCAACAGGAGATTAGGACACAGACACACACAGAGGGGTGACCCTGGGAGGACATAGGGAGAAGGTGGCATCTCTAAGCCAAGGAGAAACCAGCCCTGCCGCACTTCCATCCTGGCCTTCAGCCTCCAGGACTGTGCACGGTGCTATTAGGGCTGCGTGGCAAGCTGCAGAGTCACCCATGAATCATTCTCTGCACAGATGGGGACACTGAGGCCACCCAGGGAGGGGGCTCACCCCAAAAGGCAGAGCGTGGTCTGGCCCTCCACCTACTGGCAGCTGCCTTTCCTCACTGCCTTGTACACCATGAAATACTGACCAACTTCCTGTCTGTCGTTTCAATTGTTCAAACACTGCTGCTGCTCAAGTCCAGCAGTTGGTTTTTGGAAATATGATTTTTGCCTGGGGTTCTCGGATCCCTGCTCCCTCAGCTGCCAACTCTTGCCGTGTCCTTCTCGCTTCCTTCCATTCCTGATGGCCTAGTCCAGGAGAAGAAAGCTGTCGTCCCAGCAGGCGACGTGGTAGGATGCGTCACCGATGACCCTTGGCAGTGGAGATGCCAGGGAAACATTCAAGCAGAAAATTCCAGGAGGCACTGGAAGAGGGGCCTCGGTGTGGGGAGAGAGGGTGGGCTGGAAATACTGATCAGGCGCTGTGAGTGGGAAATCGGGAAAGCAAGAGAATGAGGGGGAAGAGAAGATGTTGTCACCAAGACTCCTCAGGTCTCAGGCCTGAGAATCAGCCTGTCACTTGCTAAAACAAGGAAGGATTTGCCGGGAAGACACTGGTGTGTCACACAGGCGCCAGGAATGGGCCAGAGGTGGGGAGCGGCCCCTTCCTCGGTCTCCCACCACGAGGACCTGTGTCCCCTGTCCTCGCTCCTTCCTGGAAAGAGGAGAAGACTTCAGAGAGAGGGAGGGAAGAGTGGGGACGAGAGAGAGGAAGGAGGGGAATGAGTGAGGACACCCAGGAAACATGGGGGAGAAATCACGTGGACTTTTTCTGCCGACACGATCAGAAAATACATGGACTGTCCACGTGGGAGGGGTGACAGCCATGGTTACACATTAGCCTCAGGGTGGATGCATGGAGAATTTGGCAGGCCTGCTGCACCCCACTGCACCCTGCTGCACCCTGCTCCTCTGGGCCGACCTGCACCCAGCCCGTACATGGCTCCAGCACCCCAGGTGGGTAACAGAGCAGCCATGTAAACAGAACTGCATAGAAGGAGGAAATCACACACATTTCAGTCATGCGATACAGACTTGTACCTTGACCGTCCCTGACTGCTCATAAAATCCTGGTACATCGATCCATAAAAACCACTAAAAAGTACCTATTAATGGCATGCCATGTGACGTTTCGCTGTACACAGACGTGCAATCGGGTTAGACACACCTGTCTCAGCCATGCGTAGTGGCACATGCCTGTAATCTCAGGACGCTCTGGGAGGGAAATGTAGTGACTTAGTGAGACCCTGTCTCAAAATAAAAATAAATAAATGAATAAATAAATAAGGGCTGGGATGGAGCTGAGTGCAAGGGCCCTGAGTTCAATCTCCAGTACCACCCCCCCAATCTACCTGCTCAAACATTTAGCACGTCTTTATGGTGAAAACATTCCAAATCCTATCTTTTAACCTAGGAGATGCACAGCAGACAATTGCTGGGCACACTGGGATATCTGTGTCCTGTCTGACTTTGACTTAGTACCCATCGGTCCACCCGTCCCCGTCCCTCCTCTTCCCATCAGGTTGTTCTGATGATTAAGCAGGAGAAGGCACCTAACACAGTTCCCGGAGCATGGGCACCATCCACAAGTGGCGACAGAGAGTTATCGTCATCGTTGTTCTCGTCATCATCCCCATTGCCAGTGTCCTTTTCACTTCCAGAGGCCTCGGCATGGCCTGCTCCGTGTCGGCTGCAGTTCCCAATGGCATCCGCTTTCGTCTTAGCAGCTTTCTTGGTCTGGCCCTGTATGTTGGCGCCAGGGCGCTCTGTGACAGTGGAGTCCTTGGCTTGGCTCGGTGCTGCGAACCGTGAGGGTTTTGTCTGGTGGTGCCTTTGCAGGTCCCGCATTCAGTGGCCGTCAACCAAGGTCCTTCTGCAGGAGGGCCATGTGTCCAGCGCTCCTTTAGCTCTGTCCCCTCTGCCCGAGCGCCTTCCTCCCATGCAAAGATGCACTCAGAATGCGCCCTGCCCTCCCGGAGCTGAGGTCACCCACAGTCTGCCAGCCTCGTCTTCCCTGGGAAGCTGGGTGGCCTCTGGCGGAAGCAACTGGAGCTGCCTTTGGAGCCCGTATTTGAAGGTCTGGGCGTCCCTGCCCGGCTGAGAGGTGCAGGGGAGCAGGATGCCCAACGTCCTCCGGGACGGGCGGCTCTGCTCCTGGGTCACCAGGTGTCTCCCGTCTCCCCCAGACCTTCTTTTCGGGCTGCCACTGTGCCTCAGCCATCCTACAAAATGCCATCTCTGATGCCACTCCTTTCTTTCTTGTCCCTTTTTTGCCCCTTTTCAGTCATCTCACCCCAGCCCCCACACCCAGAGGCCCCCTTTCTACCATTGTGCCGGATGCCGGGCAAGAACCGTCCTGCCTCTGGGTGCCACTCACGTCGTCCTCATGAAACCCCACGAGCCAGCTGCTTTGACCACCACCCACCACCCACCACCTCTGCACTCCATGGGGCCCACGGAGCCCCAGAGAGACTGGGTCACATGCCCAAGGGCACACAGCTAGCAAGTGACTAAGCTCAGGGTGTCTGTGTCTACAGCCTGTGCACTCAGCCCTCAAGCTGTATGTGTCCTCTCGGCACTTACCTTGTGTGTCATTCACTTTCCAGGCCCAGCTTCCATGTCCTCCTGCCACTCCCAACTCTGAAACCATGCCTTCCCCTTGCACAGGTCTCTCTGGCTCCCCAGAGAGCCGGGACCCCGGGAGGACACTCCGGGGTTGTAGGAACTTGCCCCAAGGCCCGGCACAGAGCAGTGCTCAGGGAACACATTCGAAATCAGCAGAGTATGACAGTGGTCATGAGACGCAGAGGGGTCACAGAGCTCACGCCTGGCCACACAGCAGGAAGGGCTGGCTGTGGCCTTAGTCCCAAGGCCTGGACAGCAGATCCAAGCTGACCCTGAGCCCGTGCCTTTGGGGGCCCCAGGGGAATGCATCAGTCCAGGAGGCGTCCGGCACCCCTTCCCCTGGGCCGTCCCTCCCACCTCCTGGGTTGCAAAATCAGCCATAGAGGGAAGGCAGGGACGCCCCAGTGCTGGTGACAGGCACGTGCTCCCTGCATGCTCAAGCCAGGCGGGAATTCATCTCATCGTCAGGCACTTGAGGCCGGCCACATGGATTTGTTTTAGTGGGTTTTTGAATTATGAAAAAGAGTTTCTGCTAAATACAGGGTGAGTCATTGGCATCTGTCCCCAAGCCTGGGCCGCCTCCAATGACACCTGAGACCTCCGAGACCTGCTGCAATCTCGGAGCAGCCTGCAGTGCCCTCTTACTCTCCCTGGGGTTGGCCGGCGCCCTGTTCCCAGGGATGTCACCTCCCCCTTGAGCTTCCTCAGCCTCAGGACCCAGTGAGCACCTCTTCCCCTGTGTCCAGGGCTCTGTGTCCCCTCAGAGACTGAAAGGCCCGCCAGGACAGGGACTGTGGTTTTTCCCAGCTTGTCCCCGTTGCGGGGTAAACCCAGGGTTTTTTTGTTTTACCACTGGGAAGCCAGGTGGGGAAGCTGGGCTGGGGACTTCAGCTTGTTTTGGTACTTGTCATCCACTTCTGTTTTTGGACTTGGGGGTCACACCAAATGGAGTTCAAGTCCAGGCCCAGTCACTGCAGAATTTGGGCCAGCACTCCAGGTCTCGGGGTCTTTGTACCATGGGAGTCTGCCACAACCTCACAGAGCCATCAGAAGGACTAAATGAAGCCACGCGCATGTGTCCCTCCTGCTGCTCTTGGTACCCAGTGACTCCCCCAAACTCTCTCGCGATGCCCCTGCAGCCCCCGCTCCAAGTGTGAAGCGGGGCGTGGCCCTGTTTCTCACCTCAGAAGCACTGGTTTATTCTGCCACACCGCACAGCACTGGTCAGAGCTCTCCATCGGACAACAAATATGAAGTCTACCTCTGAGGTTTTGCAAAACTGTGAGTAACTAGATCCCCATTTGGCCTGTGAGTTAACAGAGCACTCTGCTCACTGAATGAGAGACCGAGATGTGGAGGTGACAGCAACTTTGCTAAGCGCAGGTGGCCCCCAGCTTGTCCACCACAGCGGCCTCCCATTTACCCTCTGCTTGAAGCTGCCTCTGCAGTCCTCACTAGGTTACCCAGCAAGGGAGAGAAACCCAACTTTAATGGGCATGAGCAACCAGGGAATTTATTAGCTCTTGAAAGTAAGAATATAGGCACAGCTGGGTTCAGGCACGGCTGGATCCAGCCCTGGTCTCAAATTCTCTGCCACCTGGTGCTGGAATTTCCAAGACAAATCCTTACCGTTCAATGGCTTCAACAGGAGCTCCCGCTGTAAATCTCGCAGGGCAGGTGTCCCATGTGGTGGGTAGGGACCCCTTGGGCTGTGATTGTCTGGGGCCTTCGGTGGGTCTGTCGGACCAACGTGGTTCCATTCCTCTGTCTCCAGCCAGGTGTTGCCTGTCTTTGGCCTCATCCTGCTGACTCCTATTTTCCATCTCACTGGGTAATAAACCCTCAGGTTTTCAGTGTCATTTACTAGTTCCACTCAACTTCCAATGCCCAGGAGATGGCACAGCACGGCACTATCGGCTGATCTGGGATGGTCCTCGGGGTAGCCCAGGAAGCCAGGGAAGGAGACTGGGCCCAGGCCTGGTGTGGCCAGAAGGCAGGAAATATGGGTTCTCGGGGACAAAATGAACCTGGGCACAGCTCCTATGGTCCCTTCTGGCAAAAGTAGTGCTGGGAAGCCATGTGTTAACGTAGAGGCCTGGGTTTAAATTCTGGGGCTATGACTTAGTGCACTGTCAACTTTGGGCAAGTGACTTAATTGCTGAGCCTTCACTCTGTCCCCTGAGCATTCATGGGGCTGTCACATGGAGCACGTGCATCCTGCAGGACGTGGCAGACCCCGGGGCTCCACCGAGACTGAGATGCTCGGCAGAAACCTGAAACACTACTGCAAATTCTTATTTTTACTGTTTCATCATTATTATTATTTTATTTTGTTATTTTTATTTTTATATTTTTACTTGTATTTTATTATTTTTCTCAAGTTTACAGCTAGCCATGTGTCCCCTCCCCTCTCCGTAATGCCCACTAGAAGGTGCTAGATGTCACTAGACATCTTTGGTGGCCCAGAGCAAGGGCAAGACAGACACAGGGACAGGTTTTCATTTAGCAATTTTGAGGTTTCTGGTCTTACATCTAGGTTTGTGATCCATTTTAAGTTGATTTTTGTACTGGGTGAGAGAAAGGGATCTAGTTTTGATCTTCTAAAAGTGGATACCCAGTTTCTGCAGCACCATTTGTCAAAGAGGTTGTCTTTTCTCCAATATACACGTTTCGCTCCTTTGTATTCAATATGGTTGTAGTTGGGTGGCTTCATTTCTGTGTCCTCCATTCCGTTACATTGGTCTGTCTGTTTGGGGGCCAGTACCATGCTGTTTTTGTTACTATGGCTTTGTGGTATAATCTAAAATAAGGTATTATGATGCAGTCTTGTTCTTTTGGCTTAGGATTGCTTTAGCTACTCTGAGTCTTTTGTATTTTCACATGAATTTTAGGATTGTTTTTCTGCTTCTGTGAAAAACGTCATTGGTATTTTGATGGGGATTGCATAGAATCTGTAGATCATTTTTGGTAATATGGCCATTTTGACAACATTAATTCCACCAATCCATGAACATGAAAGGTCTCTCCTTCTTCTGTTTCCTCTTCAGTTTCTTTCTTCATATTCTAAATTTTCATGATAGAGGTCTTCCACTGCCTTGGTTACATTGATCCCTAGGTATTTTATTTATCTGAATCTATTGTGAATGAAATTGTTTGCCTGATTTCTTTCTCAGCGAGTCCATTTTTGATGTATAATAGAGCTATTGATTTTTTTACTGTTGATTTGATATGCTGCCACATTGCTGGATTCATTTATCAGCTCTAAAAGTCTTTTGGTAGGGTCTTTAGGGCCATCTAAATATAGGATCATATCATCTTCAAAGATAATTTGACTTCTTCCTTTCCTATTTGTGCCCTCTGTTTTTTCTTCTTCCCTAATTGCCCTAGCTAAAATTTCAAGAACTATATTGAATACAAGTGGTGAGAGTGGATATCCTGGCCTTGTTCCTGACCTTTTTTATTTTTATTTGGAGACAGGGTCTCCCTAAGTAGCTGAGTTGCCCAAGCTGGGCTCAAATTTATGATCCTCCTGCCTCAGCCTCTCTGCCTCTCTTTAAATCATTGATCATATTAGATTTAATGCGTTTAAAGGACCCCTTTCATGAATTTGAAAGATTTAAAGTATAAATTTTAAAAATGACACCCACACACCCCATCACCCCCAAAGAACCAAAAAGTAAGCAACCCTGCTGAGGCCACCTGGGGATGCTCCCCATGCCCCCCTCCATCCTGAATTTTGTTTTTCTCAGAAGCTAATCTGATCTAATCACACATAGATAGGTTCAGTCCTGCATTTTGTCTTTCCAATTTCTTTGCTTTTCTTTTAAAGATTTATCACATGTTTATAGATCTCTATAAAATAATTTTTTTCCTTTTGAAGTATGGGGCATTGCATTTAGGGCTTTGCATGCTGGGCAAGCACTGTCCCACTGAGCTATGTCCCCAGAACTAACTTTTAAAATTTTACAAAGATATTGCACAATAGTCCTCCCTGATCCAGCGAGGATTCCAAGGCCCCCATTGGTATCTGAACAATGGAACCCTATCTTTACTGTATTTCTCCCTATGCATACAGACCTGTGAGGAAGTATAATTTATAAATTAGGTGCAGTAAGAGATTAACAACAATAACTAGTAAGAATCTAAAACAGTAGCAGTACACTATAATAAAAGCTATCTAAAATTTTTTGAATTGCTTATTTCTGGAATTTTCCCTTTAATATTTGATAGTGGTTGACCATGGTAGGACTTCTTGCAACGCTATGTTTATTGTGGTCTGTTCATTCTCACTGCTGTACAATATTATTTCACGTAGATACAGAATCGTTTTTTTGTTTGTTTGTTTGTTTTTGTGGGTACCAGGGGTCGACCTCAGGACCTCGTGCTTGTCAGGCAGGAGCTTATGCCGCTGAGCCATCTCACCGGCCCCGGAATCGGTTTTTTAACTAGTCTACCTGTGATGGGACCCTGAGCTATACTGGGAGGAAGGTTCATTATAAACAAGGTTGCCATCTCCGTCCATTTGTGCTGCTGTAACAAAATACCCGTGCCTGGGTGGTTTATAAAGAACAGAAACTTAAGTCTCAAGCTTTGGGAGGCTGGGAGTCCCAGATCCAGGAGTCGGCAGTTTCTGTGTCTCCCGGGAACTGCTGTGCCCCGCTTCCAAAATGGCACCTTGGGGACCAACACTGTGTCCCCACATGGCAGAGGGGACCAAATGCAGAGCCTCTTTTATACAAGATGTCATTCCATCCAGGCGGGAGAAGCCCCGTGTCCTGTCACCTCACTGGCCATTAAGTTTTGGGGGACCCATTCAGACGGCAGCAACATCTTCCCCTGGTCTGTAGCTAAGAGGGAATTAGCCGGTGGTGGGCTGTGTCATGCACTGCAGAGTCCCAGAAAGAGCGCCCCCCTACAGTCAGCTCCTGGAGTGCTGCCCCCTTCTGGCCGAGGTCCTGCGGGAGGTGGTGCCCAGGCTCCCTGCTGGATTCCATTGTATGGCTGTGCAAAGGGTCTGCCTCCTGATTCTTAAGCCTGCTGTAGATTTGCACTTTATCCAACCAGCTTCAAAGAAAAGAGGGATGCAGAAGACATCGTTTGTATTTTCCTGCACCCCGTAATCAACCCTTCTCGGGCCTCTGGGATTCCACTGATGGTCAAGTGCAGACATGTCCTAAATCAGCCCGTCCTGCCACGAGGGGCACTGATGTCAGTGTTTCCTTGGGATTGTCTCCCCCGCCCACACGCGTCCCCTGAGAAAGCTGTGTGGACTCATGGAGCGCACCAGCCTCCCTGGCTCGGTCTGCCTGGGTTCAAATCCAAGCCCCGCCCCTTCACTAGCTGGGAGACTTTGGCCAGGTCTTCCCACCTTTCCTGGCCTCAGTTTCCATGAGCTGGGAATGAGAAGGCTGACTGCATAACCTGGGGATTAAATTAGGGTGATGCATGTCCAGCACTTACAACAGCACCTGGCGCAGTGTGCATATTCAAATTGCTAGGCGTGTTTTGATTTGTTTCGTTTCCATGCTGTAGATAGACCAGGGCCTCCAGCACCCTAGGCATGAGGTCTACCACTGACCTACATCCCCAGCCCTATGTATCATTTTTAAGTACATAATAACTAAAGTAAATCCAGTAAACCCTTAACCAAAGAAAGTCCTTAGTATTTGCTAGCTGCTGGTATGATTGTTATCATCATCAGAAAAACTCCTATTCATCCTTCAAGACCCAAAGGAGACATCCTTCCCTCTGTCTCTTCCAACAGCATTTGGCACAGAGTTCTTAATCTCATCTCTTAGATTGTTTCTATTTACCTGTTTGTGCAGTTCTGATGTTGCTCTTTCTTTTCCCAGCTAGATCAGGATATGTTCCAGGACAGGGGCTGTTTTTCTCTACTTGTCGCCGTTCTTGGTGGCCAGCACAGAGTCTCAGTACTCGGTTAGTGACCTGGAGGGAAGAAGCCAAGAGCACACAGGACTATGTCTCAGAAGCACATCGGGGTGGCTTCTTGCTGCCGAGGCAGCAGCAGAGCAGGAGGCACTAAAGCAAAGCCAGCCAGACTGAGCTCATTCCTTCCCTCCAGCTGCAATAATTCTGGGGGAGGGATAGCCAAATGTCTGCGCCCTGCCTCCTGCCCTGGCCTGTACCTCGTCTGTGCCTTCAGGAGCTCTGGCCAGATGATGCCAGGCTGGGCCTCCAAGCCCACCCCCACCCCTTGATTTTTCCCGGCCCTCCTCACCACCTGGCACTGCAGAAAATCGACTGGCATTCTCCTTGGCCACTTCCCACCAAGAGTCTCTTCATGCTCTTAATTGCATCTATGAGGGGCCTTGCCCTGCGATTGCTGTTGTGAGGAGCTACTCCATGAGGTCACTTATTTCCTTTATTTATGTAATACCCTCGATGTGATGAGACCGCTGCGTGCCGGAATGCCTGGGGTGGGGGACCTAATCACACACAGAGTCGCTGGCAAATCATCTCATTCCGCCTTTTCTCCCCCATCATGCACTGCTCCTCCATTTTGGAACACCTGGGCCCAATGCCTGCCTCCCCAGAGTCCGTATCTGTGGGAACACAGGTGCACAGGAGGAGGGCCCTTTAGGGAGCACATGAGATTTCTCTCCAGTGTGGTGTCCCAGAAGAGAGCATGCTGCAAGCTGCCACTGCATTGGCTCTCTCCACTTCTCACCCTGGGCTGTGTTAAACAGGGGTTGCCATTTGCTGCAGGCTGCCCTCAGAAGTCTGACCCCTAGCCAGGTGGAAGGAGCCCCCTTTAGCCTGGCAGCTGCCTCGTGCACACTCACATCCTGCTTACGCTGCACCCTCATGGTCCTTGGAGGAGGCAAAGCCTTCCTACCATGCAGAGGTCACCCATTAAGTGTCCATAGTGTGGGTATCAGGCAGAGGGCCCTTCCTTCGTATTTCTCAAATGCATGCCTACGATGTGCCAGACACTCTGTAGGACTGTGACATGGATTTAGCAATGCCAGGTTGCCAGGTGTGAAAGACCATTATCATCTTCACACAGGGAGATGATGGAGAGACGGACAGATGGATAACTTAATTCAGATTGGGTGAGGACTGTGAGGGAACATTAGAGGATCATGTGCAGAGAGCAGTGGGTGGTAGAGAAGACCAAGGTGGCCAGAGAAGGACCCTCAGGAAGGGATGTTGGAGCAGACACCCAAATGATGAGAAAGAGCCAGCTGTGCAAAGATTGGGGAAGAATGTTCTAAGCATCAGATACCAGTGCAAAGGCCTGGGTTGCAATGAGCTTGATGCACCTGGAGCACCACCTGGACTGCTGCAGGAATTCACTAGAAACAGGGATTGGTCCCACTCAGCACACAGGCTTAAATATGGAAGAGGATGTACCATACATGGTGGATTTAAGGGCAGACTCCCAGGACCAGGGGTAGAGTGGGGAATAAGAGGTAGAAGGTTCTGCAGGGGACTCAGGGTGCTGAATGCTGGGTTCTGGAGCTGGAGGTGGCCATCTCTGCTCAGTTCTACATTAAGCGACCTTGTGTTGGCATTGATAGCTTCACAGCAGCCACAGTGGGAGTGTTTACAACACAGAACTCAGCCAGTGCTACAATCAGGGCTGTTTGTTTGTTTATTTGCTTGTTGTTTTGAGGCCCAGTCTTCAAACATTTAGCTTTGGGGCCTCTCTGAGAATCAATGCATGGGGAATGGATGGACCTGCCGGGTCTCCTCTCTTACCTCCTCTCCTCTACTTGCATCTATTCACCCTGTCCCTTCCACTCTTGTCTCCTGGCCAGTTTTCACCCCACCCAGCTCTGCTGCTGTATCCAGGCTCTTCTGCTTGCTGTTCTTTTCCCCACTCCCAATCCCTCACACCGCTCCACCTCAAACTTGTAGACCTGGCTGTCTACCCTCTTAGATGTCCCCTTCTCAGCAAGTCCCTCTCTAAATGCCCCTGGCTTCCCAGCACTTCCTGCCCCAGGCTCTGTTTTCTTTTTCTGTAGTACTTGATACTGTCTCCCTTCTGTTATCTTTCATGGATTTACCCTTCTTATTCTCTGCCTCACCTCCACTCACCACCCAGTATGCAAGCACCAAGAAGAAGAATTTCTGTCTGTTTTGTTCATCTTTTTATACCCAGCCCTTTAAACCATATCTGGCATGTACTAGGCAGCTATTCATCTTTTGTTGACTGCGTGTAAGAATGGCCTGGTCTATTTTCTCTTTTCCTCTGTTTTATTTTGTCTTTTACTCCAAAACAGTGTTAGACACAGAGGATCAAGAAGGTGTTGCTGCACATGAGGAATCCAAGACACCCTGTATTAGTCTACTTTCCACTACTATCACAATACACCTGAGTTAATCAACTTACAGAGAGGAAAGGTTTGTTTTCACTCATGATTTCAGAGATTTCAAACCATGGCCTGTTACCCTTCTATATCTCCTACGGCTATTCCTTACTTGTTACTTTGTAAGAAATTACAGAGTGAGTGTATTTTCCTTGTGTATATATTAAATAGACCTGGTCAAACCTTGGTAAAATTGATTACATCGAAGAGTCTTTAGCTTATCTTTTGAAGCTAATGGATATTATTGGTCTCTCTAGGTTTTTATATAAATAATGAAATTTGAAATACTGAAAACCATGTTAATTTTTATAATTCATTTTCCTTAGTGGAGGCAAGTGTTGTATGAACTTCTGGGAACAAACTCGCATAGGTTCTTAATTGAATTATCCAAATGGAAGCATTTAAACCTTTTGGATTTACACCAGTCTTTCATCTTTGCTTTTTAAAATAAAGTGCTTTTATTTGTATTCTCCGTATTTTGGAGTAATTATCTACATGGTATTTATGGGTTAGGCTTTTTCACCTAAGACACAGAATCTCATTAAGTACATTTAGTTTTGTAACAGTCATGAAGCCCAACCTTGATGGCCTGTATGAGAGCTAGAAAATCTAGAATGCATGTATTTAAAATGGGGTGTGCATTTCATGCCTTAAATCGCTTTGAAAAGTGTCTCAGCAAACCCAGACAGTCCCCTCTGTCTTCATAAGAATTTTATATGTATTTATGAAGGTGAATTCTGTATTCTAGCAAATCTTTCGAGGCATAGACTAATTTGTATCTCTTCATACTCGTATTCTGCACAATCTGTATATAATACATCAAACTTAGAGATATGACCTTAAATTTAACTTAAAAAAAAAACTGGGAGGTTCATAAAATTTAAATTGCTTTACAAAATATCTATGGCCTGTGGTGAGTCAACACATGGTGGGGAATGTGTAGGACAGAAAGCAGCTCACTTCATGGTGGTCAGGAAGCAAGGAGAGAGGAAAGAAGCCGGGGCCCCTGTGTCTCCTGCCAGAACAACCCCCAAGGACCCAACTTCCTTCCAGTAGGTTCCACCTTTTAAAGGTTCCGCCTCTTCCCAATACTACTGGCTGGGAACCAAGCCTTTAGCACAACCCAATGAGAGGGGTGAAACCTTTGCCTAGAGCCAAACATCAGTCCACACCATCAGCAAGGTGTGTTCAGCAGTAGCCCTCTGAGTCCCTCCATATCCCACATCATTTAACGAAACATTCATCTACCCTGAATCTTTAGCATCTAGAGGTTGCAGTTGTGCTGGGCAGAGCTGGTACGTCCCTGGCACACCCCTCATACTCATTTCCATATGCAGTGATTGCTGTGATGCCCAAGCATCATTTCAGGCCATGTTACAAGGAAGGATCGGAGGCGCGATACAATTCACAATGGGATTTTTTTTCTTTGTGCTTTTTCTTATATTTCTTTAAAACTCTTCCTTGTATTAAAGTAATACACACACATAATTTAAAAATCAAAGAATACTAAAAGACATAGTGGAAGATGCCAGTCCCATACCCTCCCTTCTTTTCCCCTGATTCCAGCTCCCTGGAGCTAACTCCTTCTCACACTTTCAACTGTTTCTCTCGCTGCTGATCTCCATCATATGAAATAATTGGAATATTGCTATTTCTTGGCTTATCCATTTTAGACACCTCGTGATGTCCTGTGATGGTGGATAAAACATGAGCTCTCTCTCTCTGGTCCCCTTCGCACACACACCCCGCCTCGTCCTCCCAATACACAGTCACTCGGTAACCAGGACATTGTTTGGCTACTTCCTTATGCAGATATCCTAGAGTGCAGGTCACCACTCCGCGTGGCCTCTTGGTACTGTCAAGAGACTCAGTAAACACAAGATGCACAAGGCTGCTGCCTGTGTAGCAAAGTATCCTGCCTGCAGTCAGCTTCTTTTTATAAGTAGAAGTACACACTAAAATAATGACAAGAGGATAGTGTGGCCAATACATATGCCACTAGCATAGTCAGGCACTACCATTAACAAGGATGATGTGCCACACATAATTGTATTGCTACACTTTTGTGTGTGCATGTGGCACTAGGAATTGAACCCAGGGCCCTCGTATCGAGCACATCCCTAGCCCTTTAGGTTAAATTTCAAGACAGCGTCTTGCTAATTTCCCTGGGCTTGTTTCAAACTTGTGATCCTCCTGCTTTAGGCTCCCAGCTAGCTGGAATTACAGAGGTGCGCTACCACACCCACCTTATATGCTGTACTTTTTGTGTGTGGGTTTGTGTGTGGTTCTAGGGATTGAACTCAGCCTTCACACTGAGCTACCTCCCCAGTCCTTTTTGCATTTTTTAATTTGAGACAGGGTCTCGCTAAGCTGTTATTTTGCCCAGGCTGGTCTCAAACTTGTGATCCTCCTGCCTCAGCCTCCCAGAGTGCTGGGATTAAAGATGTGTGCCACCACACCCAGCTTGTGCTACGGTTTTATACAACTGGAAGTGCAGTAATTATTTTCACACCCATCACCACAGACACAAGAGTAATGCATTGCCCTGTGACATCACAAAACCATAAGGTCATTCAGTGATGGGACATTTTTGGCTTCGTTTCAATCTCATGGGAATCATAATCAAATACATGGTCTCCCATTGGCCTGAAACGTCATTGTATAGAGCATGATTGTAGTTGGATCACACTTCTTAGTTTCTATCAATAGTCAGGGTCAGCATTTATTTAAAACTACATTCACCAGAGATGCAGGAAGTCTGCTCAGCTTTTCCCAGAATGTCTGGGGTGTTACTCAGCTGTCACCATAACAAATACCTGACATAATCAACTTATAAAGAGAAAAGGTTTATTTTGACCCATTTTGGAGATTCTAGTCCATGATCACTTGGCACTTCATGTCCACACCCCCAGTGACCTAAAGACCTCCCATCAGGCCCCACCTGTAAAAGGTTTCACCACCTTCCAATAGTGACTTCCTGAGAACCAGGCCTCCAACACATGGACGTTTGGGGGACATTTAGGACCCAAACTCTAGCAGCTGGCCTGTTCACCTCTGTTCCTACAATGTGCTTAGGCATCGCCCTAGACTCACAGCAGTAGGTGGGTGGAGGGTGGAGATGATCCAGGAAGGCAAGAAATAAGAGGTGAGGAAAAGAATAATATAGGATGTATTTGGATGGGTGGTGGAAGAGGACCTCTCTGAGGAGGTGACATTTAAAATGAGGCCTAAAGCACATGAAGGAGAAGTTAGCAGTGGCAAGAGCTGAGGGGGGGTGGCCTTCCAGCAGAGAGAGGAGGGGGGACCCTGAGCTCAGATCTAGCCCTCATGGTGGGTGCAGTGTGATGCCAGCTCAGTGGAGGACAAGGCCTTCCAGCAGGTAAAAATGGCAATACATGGCTTTTCAGATGAGCAAGATTTTAGCAGATGAGCCTGGGGTACAAGGGTGTTCGGGGCACAGGACCCAGCACTCAGAGCCCCAGAGGTGGGGCGGAGACCACGAATCCGTCTCCCTGTCACTGGATTTGAATGTCTTTGTTCTGTAACCTTAAGTGTGTTTGTGACCCAGACAGATCTCTGTTCCATGCCTTCACTCCTGGTTCCAGTCTCCTCACGCACACTGTCACACTGTGTTGTTATTCCCTTCTTGAGGTGCTCAGACTACCACTCTCCCTCCAGCGTTGTGGGGTCCCCAGCACAGATCTCAGCTTCTGTGGGTCCCCTCCGCCGCAGCAACTCAGCCAGCAGCAGAGAGACCTGCTGAATGACGCCCTGCCAGTGCTTGGAACGGTCTCCTCCCGCAGGAAGAAGAAAGCGTGGCTTGCGGAGGTTTAAAAAATATTTGGAGTTTTACCCCACACCCTCATCCTTGCCTCCCAGATGGGGAGGAGACCGATGTCAGCAGATCCAGGTACTTTGTGCAAAGCGTCTGCATTGTGCTCTCATCGGTGAGCCTCTGGCACCCAAGATGGAGCCCATTGCTCCCCACAGCAACCCGGGCCCAGCCCCAGGGCCCACCTCAGAGAAGCCCAGCCAGGGAACACCCATGCTTCGCTTGTATTTTCCCAGACTCACAGGTTGCTTTGTCTCTCTGAGCCTCAGTCTTCACATTTGCAATATGGGGACAGTAACTAGGCCCCCTTCTTTAAAGGTTGCTGGGGGTAAGACAAGGTGCTCCAGGTAAAGCACCTAGAACTGAGCACCTACCAGTGCCTGGCAATTGTCACTTTCCTTCCCTTCACCATCATTAACAGCGACTCCCTGCAACACCCTCCCCATTTCTTAGCTCCCATTTACAGAATAGCATCCGTCCTGGGCTGTCAGCCCAGGAACACGTGTTGGAAGAGGAGGCCCTCACAGGCAGGCATCCCTTTGGGCACAGAGCCGTGATTTCGAGGAGATTATTCTCAATGAAGAAAATGCAAGCAGCTGTAGGATATATTTTTGTCCCATCTGAATGGGCATCGACTCAGACGATAGAGCTCCTTCCCAACAAGGAGGAAATGGAACTTCCTCCACGCGCTCTTCTTGGCTTCCCCTGGGCTGGCAGCCTGGGGAGCTGGCAGCTTCACGGTGGGTTATCTAGTGTCCCATCATAGTGAATGGCTGGTTTGTGGGTTGGGTAGGTGGGAGAGTGGATGGGTGGATGGATGGATAGATGGATGGATGGATGGATGGATGGATGGATGGATGGATGGATGCATGGATGGATGGATGTTGGGTGGATGGTCGGGTAGATGGGTGGATGGATGGATGGATGATGGGTGGATGGGTGGATAGATAGGTAGATGGGTGGTGAATGGGTAGATGGATTGATGGACAGGTGGGTGGGTGGATAGACAAATGGATAGATGATGCAAATGGTGAGCAACTTCTTCCTTCCGTCTTGAGGGTCCTTGGTGCTAGCTTGTAGTTTCCCAAATTGTCCCTTATGGTACACCTGTGTTCCTTGTGGTGTTACTAGGTGCTCTTCAAGAGACACATGTTAGTCCAGATCCTCCACAAACATCATATTGTCGTCTTTACTGGGGGAAATGCACCTATAAGGGAAAATGAGTAAGGAGCTGGAAGAGGCTGGAGGGCCACAGACCATGGTGCAAATCAGATGTGGAGGGATGGAGAGAGAAGGAAGGTTGGGCAGAAGCATCCTAGACTGTGTGCAACCTAAGGAAGCTTTGGCAAAGCTGTCCAGAAGTCCTCAGGCCAAAGCTGGCCATCAGAGGAGACCCATGTCTGCCAGCAGGGGACCTGGCTTCATATCCATGTGATGCTCTGTCCCTGGCTGGAAACAGCACGGCCCTCAAGCAATTACACTTCCTGTCCTTGGAAGGCAAGGTCCGTCCTCCCTGCCGACACAGGGGAGGAGAGCTCTACACGCAGCTGTCCTGGAGCTGCTGCCTTCCCTGGTTCTTGGAGATTTGGGAAGCGCAGCCGTAGCCAGGAAGCCCTGCAGCTAAGAAGCCTGTTGAATCTAGCATATCTCAAATGTATTTGATCATGGAGCCTTTTTTCTTAGAGTGGTTCCAAGAAATAGGGCTTGGGAGGGAAATGGTGATAGGAAGAGAGATTGACTACACACCAATAGAGGCAGAACCAACACAGAAACGCAAATCAAGAAGAAATAGAATGCCCCTGACTGTTCTGAATCAGGCCTCCTGCACGCACAGTGTAGTTACAAAGCTTTTCCCGTCTGCCGTCTCCCTTTACCATGCATCATCCAACCCGCGGGTCAGTGCTGGCGAGTTATTGTCCTCATCCTGTAGCTAACACTCATGCTGACTGCAGTGACAATAACTACTGAATTTACCGAGCACCTTTCCATGCCAGGCACTAACCTAAGCAATTCCAACTTTATTAACTTTATTCTGCCTGCAGCTCAGAGAGGTTATGTGACAGGTTCGAGGCCACACAGCCTGCAAGCAGCAGACCCGCATCTGAACCCCAGTCTGTCTGACTCTGCAGACCTTGGCAACAAGTGAGCTGGGCAGCCCCTTCCCTGCCCCATCCGGCAGCAGGGGTGTGCAGCCCCTCTAAGTGGGCTGTTCATCACCTGCTCGGGATCACGGCGAGAAGCAGGCACGGGGAGTGTGAAGTGGGTAGTGATTCTTCTCCCTCTTTCTTTTACTGCCTTTATTTATTGAGGGACAAATCATTCCTGTTTCATTTGTGTTTCTAGCACAATAAAAATAAAAGATATGCTGGCAATCTGTTTAAAAGCTCAGGCAGTTCCAGAATTTGAGCTGTTGGATTTATGCTGCCCGCAGATCCCGCAGACACGGCAGTGCCAGCTGCCTGGGCCCACCCAGGGCTTCTGGAGTTGTTGCTATCAATCAACACAGGGTGGCTGTGAGCTCGGGTGGCGTGGCCAGTGTCCTGTGGCTCCTGGTGGCACCTGCGAAGGACAGGGCCCTGGCGGTCTCTGCCTCGCTTTGCTCAGAGCCTCAGGTCTGCCATTGTTCTGCCAGAGTGGATGTGGGCTCGTGGCAGAGGAGGGACCTCAGGCCTGGAGCCGCCTGCCCTTCTGATTCTCCTCCCCACGCTGCAGCCTAAGCCGGGGCTCCCGGCAAACCGTGCACACCTGCACCTGGAGCGCTGCCGTGGGCCGGAAGCTGGTGAGTCACACTGCTTCTGTGTGAGCTCTCCGACCCGCCCACTGGAGCGTCGCTGCAGGAGCCCAGGGGCTCTCAACTGTTCCCTGCTGTGCAATATCCCCAGTGCTAGCTCAGGACCTGGCACACAGTAGGTGCTCAGTAAATGCTGGTTGGATGAATATACATGAATGACAAGTACAAATTTGAGGACCAAAGGGACGCCCATCTCACTGGCCTCTATGCCTGTCTGTCTGTCTTTCTCTTTCTCTCTCTCTCTTTCTCTCTTTCTCCTTCTTCTTGTCCACACTCTTACTCTCCTGAGACTCCTCTGCCTTCCAGCCTCTCCTGTCTTATCTTTTCTCTCATGTTGCTACTTTTCTGACCTCCTGCTCTTCTCCAAGGTGATGTCACCCAGCCCAGGATTTAGGATGACCCAGGGAGGAATCGCACTTCTAGCTCTGCCTCCAATTCCCTTCAAACCTGAGTGCTATCTCTCTGAGCCTCAGTTTCTCCTTCTGCAAAATGGGAACAGTGTGCCCCCACCATGCCTGTTGCAGAGGTAGCTCAAGGGCAGGATGGATGCAAGCTGGTGAGTGGCAGGGAGGGACTCAGGGCAGATGGGGAAGTTGTCACAGAAACCAGACTCCTCCTTCACAGGAAGCGGGCGCGTGCTGAGTGCTGGATGCCCAGAGCCTTTGCAACTGGAGGGCAGCTGCACCTCCGCTCTCAGAATCCAAAGCTGCAGATGCCGACTGTCACTGAGACCGACAGTTCCATTAGGCAGTGGCCCGCTCTGCCTGTGAGTGATTAAAACGTCGTCATCCATCGAGCGCGCTATACATCATCTCACCAGCTGGCACTTCATCAAGGGCCGTGGGAGCGCAGGGTATTCGTGTTGTCGGTCTCGGGTGGCACCAAGGTTGAGCTGGTGGACAAAGTGCAGAGGGTCCCCAAGCTGGGACACCCCCAAAATGAAGCAAGGTACCCATGCAGGGAGTGGGAACCATGGGGCAACGTGTGGCACTGGAGTTCCAGGAAGCAGAGCTGGCGCAGGAGAGTCACTGGGTGTTGTAGCTGGGGACCTTGGGACCATCTCTCATCCCTGCCCTCATTTTCCAGACCAGCAGACCAAGGCCAGGCAGGGCGGCCAGCTTCCCTTGTTCAGCCACACGCAAAGGGAAGAGTGATTTGGTGACGGATGTCCACCTCCCCCCAGGGCCAGGGCCCAGTCCGCTCACAAGGCCAGTGCCTCACACGGTGCGGGGTATGCAGCAAGTGTCACTGGGTGCAGACGGATTCCAGGAAGTGGGAACAGAAGTCGCAGGGTCGCTGGCCGTGAGGAAGTTAGTGCCCAGCTCTCCTGATTCTCGTTTCAGTGAGTGTCGCTACCACCCATCGTTAATTCTAACCTCCATCCACAGTGACAGTAATAGCCATAATATAAATAATAATAATAACAGCAGCTGGCACTGATTGTTTACTGTGTAGCGGGCCCTGTGCTTGACACAGGTGTCCCTGCTCTAATGTCATATGCTTATGTTCCCAGAAATCCCACATTGTAGAAAACCATGCACCAAAATTAGCAGGAAGTATACAAACGGGCTTAGGGGCATGGAAATTCTGTAACCAGAGTGCACAGAACCATTAAATCCATCCCAGAACCGAGCACAGCTGAGTTGGTGCCCAGCAGCACCACCCTCCCCCACCGGGCTGTCTGTCATTCTGCACCGCTGGGAAGGATGCATTTAAGGGCTCTGCCCGTGCCATCTCCAAGTTGTCTACCCTGGAAGGCACTGGCTTCTGATAGAGACCATTTTCATCAAAATTAAAAATCAGTTCCGGGCTGCTGCCTCTGCCACCCAGCCATTGTTTCCATACAGGGAGAAGCATCTTTCAGCTTCCCTATTGTGCTCGGGCTCTCTCTCCCCTGACTTCATAAAGAACTCACAGCGCCTCCTTTTTTTTTTTTTTTTTTTTTTCTTTGTGGTACTGGGCTTTGCATTAAGCTATATCCCCAGCCTTTTTTATTTTTTCAGTTTTGAAACAGCATCTCCCAATGTCGCTAAACTGCCCAGGCTAGGCTCAAAGTTGTGATCCTCCTGCCTCAGCCTCCCAGAGTGCTGGGATTATAGGCCTGTGCCACCACGCCTGGCTTTGCTTTACATTGCCAGTTGAAGCCACTACAGCCGCTACTGCTTGTGGTGAAGAGAGATGCTGAGGTCAAGTTTCTGCTCTGTTCTTGTTAAGATATTCACACGAGGCCAGAGCTGGCTCTTTATCTTTGAGAAAGCTCTCGCCCAAGGCTGCTTCAAAACATGAAGGGACACTGTGCATAGGGACCATTACCCACCAACCAGCATGGCTCAGCCTTGTACTGACCCCAGTCCCTTACTGACCAGCCACATAGGAGGCGGGTCCTCTGGGACCCGTCGGTGGCAAACAGACTGTATCTCGACAAACCCTCGCACCAAACCATGGAGGTGGGTGCTGCTAGAATCCTTCCCATTTTACAGATGAGAAAACCAAGGCTTGGGGAGGTTGTATAATTTTCCCACAGTCACTGGTATAGGAAGCAGGGCAATAATCTGAGCCCAAGCAGCCTCCAGACTGGGGACCCTGCCACCCCCCCCACTGCTCTGCCAGTCACTCTTGTGTTTTGAAAACTCCTCCAGGACAGGGCAGTGTCCTTTTTGCAGCTCCCACACCCAGCATGACCCATGTGACAGACCAGGCAGTCAGAAAATGTTTGACTGCATGGCTGTCACACCAGAGAGATTTTACTGGAAAGTCCCACAGGATGGGAGGGGAAGCTGCTACCTGCTGGGGGAGGTGGCCCTGCCACCCTGATCACCAGAGCCCAGGGGACCACGGCCCAGGACACCAGCTGACTTGTACAGTATGCTGCAGGACCTTAGCACATGGCCACAGCCAGGGGCTCCTTCCCTCGGTGTGTCCAGTGAGGTTGGGGGCAGCCTGCTGCAGTCCCCAAACCCTGCTCAGAGCCAGAGCGAGGCCTTGGGGGTCACCTTGCTGGGGCTCGGATCATGACTCTTCCCCTTGCTCCTGGGCATTGACTCATCCTCTCTGGGCCTCCGTGGCCTCAGCTGGGAGGTGGTGTGGTGAGGCCTGGCCCGAGGCATCAGTGCTACAGAGGAAGTAGGAGCACAGCTCTGGATACATGCATGTGCTCATGAACGTCAGCTCCTCCACAGAGCTGGATCTGGGGGTGCTCTTGCCTCTGCTCCCCACCCTTTGCACCCCCATCTCTCCTCCCCTCCCCTCTCCCTCCACCTTGGGGCTGTCCAGCGGGGCCTGGTGTCCGGAGCATTTCAGCTGTTGGCATTGGAAGGTTCCGCTTTCCTTGGCCTCAGAGTGGACCGCAGGATACAGCCACTCTGGGAGCAGGGCTGAGGCCGAGCAGGCCTGGACACAGCGGGCTTTCCTCATTTGCAGCCCAGCTCATCTTGAACAGGGCGTCCGGCCCCTGCATCAGCTGCCAGGTGTGGCCAGGAACCCAAGCCAGGGTCCTGCTTGGTAGGCGGCAGCTACTGTGTGACATTGCCCCATCAGATGGCTCAGTCCCGGCCCCTCCTGCAGGCCCCTGTCTAGACTTGGTCAGCATTTTCAGCCTCTGCCCATGCCAGGACTGGCAGTGCTGGGCTTATTTCCAAAGGGCCAGATGGCCTTGCGGGGTACATTGGCCCAGAGTTCATGCCACTGTCAGAAAATGACAAATGTGAGCCAAAAATGTGGCTTTGAAAGAGGGCCCTGGGCTCAGGGGTGTGGACTGCAGTGTCTGTGATCAGAGATGTTACTTTTTCCACTCTGAGATAAAATTTTAAGAGTCACCTTTGCTTGCCCGTCCCTGGGTGACCAGCTCCAGACATCATTATATAAGTGAGCTCAGCCGCTCGCTGCTAGAAGTGTGGTCCCTGGACCGGCAGCACTGCATCACCAAGAGGTTGGAAATGCAGATTCCCAGGCCCCTCCCAGACCTGCTGCCCTGAGTCCAGGTTAAAAACCCCCAGGTGACTCTGCCCTGGCTGACGTCTGCGCTCCGCTGAGCCAGGCTTCACGTTTGTTGTCCGGATGAGGGACATGAGAGTCCAAGGGGAAGAATGAGTCGCCTTTAATCACAGAGCCAGGGATGCGCAGAGCTGCGAAGTGGATTCCTCTGGGCTGCTCCAAAGCCCAGCACATGCTTCACTCTTTGCACAGAGACCTCAGGGGGGACCCTTCGTCCCTTTGTCGTGCTTGAGCCTGACAACTGCAAGGTGACCAGGACTTACATCTCCCAGGGATCTGAAGCCTGGGGGCTTCGGGTGTTGATGGCATGATCTCTGCGTAGAGTGGCGACTGCTAAGGGAGGGAAGTACAGGTGCTGATGGGGCAGAGAGGCACCCCCACGGTGGCCAAGAAGGGCGTCCAACAGGAGGGGCCAGAGGGGACCTGAACAGCAAGCATGGGGCTGCCGAGCAGCAGCTCCTGGTGCCAAGGGCCGCCTAGCAGAGCAGGTCTTGCTTCACCCAGCTTTGCCATACTGCTGGGACAGGAGGGACCTCCCAGCCTGTTGCTCAGGGGGGGACACTGAGGCACAGTATGTCTACACAAAGCCATGCAGCAGCTGCTATTGGGGAGGTGGGACATGGCCCCACCAGTCTGCCTCTCCAGGCGGGTGGGACAGCGTGTGCCCCTCCCCCGGTCAGTACGGACAGCACATTGGTGAGAGCTCAGGGCTCTGGCTGTCTTCTGGCCCTGTCCTGTCCAGTCCCACCACTGACCTGGAACGGGGCTGCTTGAGAAGCCTGGACAGCCTGACCTGTGGCCACTCGACCCGGTCAGTGAAGGAGTTGTCCGTGCACTTCAGGACTCCCCTGGGGCTGAGACGCTACTGAGGGGGACCAGGGGCCATGAACCATGGGGGTCAAGGAGCAAGGATCAGCAGAGGGGTGTCCTGATGTGAGGGGCAGAGCTGCGCCTCTGGGTCAGGCTGGCCTGGATTCAGGTGTCAGACAAGCTGCAAAGCCTCAGCCAGGGGCCGCGCCGTGCGTCTCTTGTAGGCACGCATGAGGACACCGCTGCACAGCCTGCTCAGGAGGCCGCCAGGGGGCGGGACCTGCAGTCTGCTCCATGAGAATCCTACAGTTGCCCCGCGACACCATCGTTCTGGCCCTTGGTGGGGGAGGCTTCCTCCCTGAGAGGTGCAGAGACTGAGGCACAGAGAAGAAAAGGGACTTGCGTGACACATCCTTATTGAGCCTCTGCGTTGTCTGCCTGGCTGCGGAGGTCCATGTGTCTCTTGTGTTTCCTGGCAGACTTGTGCATGTGGGGGATTCCTCTGTGGCATTTCTGTCACCGTTCCTAGTTCCTGAGGGAGGGAAGTGTCCCTTGCCTAGATGAGGCCCAGGGCAGGGTCGCAGCGACACTGTTCCCATTCATGGGTGTCTCTGAGCTTACTGGGGTCTGGCCAGTGTTCTCAGGAAGCGGACCTTCAGAAATAGAAGCGCTGGTGGGTTGGGGGGCTGAAGCTCACCTGGCTGGCTGTGGAGACCAGCTGGAGAGATACAGGAGTGTAATTATTCCGGCAGCAGAGGACACCTGGAGTGCTGGGGAGGTGGGCGGCAGGGAGGTGACTGTCGTTTTTAACATAGCCCAGCAACAGAAGTCTAGGTAGCAGGTGGCAGAACTCATCAGGGCTGTTTGCAAACTGTTTGCAGCCCACTGATCGGATGATGACTTTAAGAATAGAATATATTCCCCTCCATAGCGTCTTGCTTTAATATCTGTCTGCCCAAGACACCGGGGTTATTTTTATCTGTTGTACGTTGTTTTGGGTGGAATTCTCTTCCCCAGCCCTGCAGAGAAGTGGAGGTTCTAGATGAGTTTGCATTGGCATAAGGTTAAATGGCTGCCTTTCGTGGTTGTCGTCCACATGCCCCCATCTCTGCCCCTTGACGTACATGTGTGGCTACCCTTGGAAGTCCATGCTCCTCCTCCTCTGAGTCACTTGCCACCCAGCTGAGCAGAGCTCAAGTGACCAAGCACAGTCTCATGCTGACCCGACAGGCCAGCACCCATGACCAGCATGAGATGTCACCGTGTCTTCTTTGGCGCTGGCATCAGCCTGGAGCACAGACCTGATGGCTGTCCTCGTGCAGGCAGGGAACTCTCTTGCGCTGAGCAATCTGTGTGCTGGGCACTTTGCATAGCCCCATAAGGAGGAGTGATTTACTTTACAGGTGGAAATGCTGAAGCCCAAACAGAACCTGCCTGCGGCACACAGGGACTGCAGGGCTGGAATCTGGAACCACCTCTGAGATCTCCCCACCACTGCACCAAGCCATTAGTTTGCCTATGTAAATGGAATGGAAGTTTCCGGGAGCAAGAAGGCACCTGGCCCCTCCTGTAAGACAAAGGAGCGGCCACTTGCTCCTGTCAAAGCATTTGGTGAGGGATTGATTCCTCAATAAGGCACCAAAATGATGGGGTTTTTACGGTGTCTGTTTCCGACGAGGAGCACGTCAGCAATTGGGGTGCAGCACTGGCCCCTGGCAGGTGGGTGATCATGTGACCCATGTCCTTGAGGTTTGGGATTAAGTTATGTAGTAGTTGTTGCAAGGCCTGAGCTATAAAACCCAACTCAGATAAATCCCTGAGGGGACTGAGAGAGGCTGCAGCTCTTAGAAGGTTGATGAGCACAGAAATTGAGGGGAGGAATATGAGCAGGGGAATTGGTGGCCAGAAATAACACTCCCCACCTGCACTCTTGAATAAATGTCAAGAATATGCATTCACTGCTTGGATCAGCCCCAGTCTCTGAGGTCTCTGTACTTTTCATGGGTGCTGCATAGCTTTGATTCTGCTCCCAAGGACAGTAGTCATTGCGACCTTTCCTCCAGCATAAACCCAGCCATCTGTATGGATTTGTTACGGGGCTATCAGGCGCAGATAGGAACTCAACAGGAACTCAGATTTATTTTCCTCTCATCATCATCTGATGCTTCTTTTTGGGAGGTAAATAAATTAGAATCGCTTAATTAAGCAGAGGCAGTGAAGAGATGATTGGGAAACTCTTCAACCATGCACAGGGTTTCCCGCGGATGACACCCATTTGCACATTTTCCGCGGATGACACCCATTTGCATTTGGAAAAGGAGAAAATGGCTTCAGTGCAGCAGGAGAGACTTGTGTTAGATGTCAGAGGAGAGAAGGGAACCAGCCATGCCCAAAGCCGGAAGACACTGGTTCTGGGGGTTCTTGGGACTTGGAGTCAGTATACCAGCTGTGTGACCTCAACCAAGCACAGTGTAGCTCTGACATACATTTTTCTGTTTTGTAAAAATGGGTGTCATGATACCACTTCAGAAGTTGTTAGGAATTGTATTAGTCAGATTTTCTGTTGCTGGGACACAATACCTGACCCCCACAACTTAAAGAGGAGAGGTTCATTGGCTCACAGTTTCAGGGGATTCAGTCCATGGTAAGCTGGCCCCAAGGCAGGAATATCACGGCAGGATTGACATAATTAAACTTAATCATCACAGGAAATTAAGACGGAGTAATAGATCTCAAGTGGAGAGAATGAGTCTGGCCAACAGTTCACTGCTATTAGTGCTGCCTTCATTGAATGTCAAGTGGGTGACCACCATGGATCTGCATGTGACATGTTCAAATAGGACATCCCATAAGAAGCTGGCTTTGGCATGCCCAAGCCTGTGGGCCACTGACCCTGGGCCTGTGGGGCTCTAAGAAATCAGGCAAAGTATGATTCAGAAGGGAACCCCTTGTAGATGCTGGGGGCTGCCTCTTTCTGCAGTCTTAAGGGTGCCCACTGGCTCATTAGAACTTGGTGACTTTCTCCCCATGAAAGCTTAGGCTACTTTGCTCACCACCTGGGTGAACCCATGCCAGCTGTTTCAATTCAGAGTCTAGATAACCACCCTGCCTTTTCCCAAGTGTGGCTGATGGCAAAGGTGGCCTGGATATATTTTTCTTTTTGGAACAGCTTTACCAAGATGTAGTTTACATATCACGTGATTCACCCATCCAAAGTATTCAGATGCAAGTGTATTCACAGATTTGTGTAACCATCACTACAATCAATTTTACAGCATTTTCATTACCCCAAAAGGAGCCCTGTACCCTTTAACCGTAACTGTGAACACCACATCCCTGCCAGCCTTGGCAACCACATATCTATCTTCTGTCTCTACAAACAGAATGTTCTCGACATTCTCCTGGGTTGTAGCATGTGTCCGTACTTCCTCTTTGCCGACTGAGCAACAGTGCATGACACGGAAATAGCTTCTCCATTCTTTAGCTAACAGGCATTTGGGCCATTTCTGCCTTTTGGCTAGTGTGACTAATGCTGTTATGAATATCTATGTATAAGTTTTCCATTCAATGCTGCTTCTCCCTTAAAGTCACATCTTGGAAACAACTAACAACTAATTAATGACAACATTAACTAGAATTGGACAGAAAACTTTACTTTTTGGTGGGGTTGAACCCAGGGCCTTTGCACTGAGCTACGTCCCCAGCCCTTTTGAATTTTTTATTTTTTATTTTTTTTATTTTATATTTTTTTTGTGAGTACTGAGGGTTGACCTCAGGACCTCGCGCGCCAGCAGGCGCCCGTGCCGCTGAGCGGTATCACCGGCCCTTTTTTCTCGTATGTGGGTTCCGGGAGTCGAACTCAGGACCTCACGCTTGCCAGGCAGGCGCTTATGCCACTGAGCCATCTCACCGGCCCTGAATTTTTTATTTTGAGACAGTGTCTCACTAAGTTACCCAAACTGGGCTCAAACTTTCGATCCTCCTGCGTCAGCCTTCCAGTGTGCCGGGATTACAGGCATGCACAACCATGCTCAGCTGAGAACAACATT
Organism: Erethizon dorsatum; assembly: GCA_028451465.1. NCBI lineage: Eukaryota > Metazoa > Chordata > Mammalia > Rodentia > Erethizontidae > Erethizon > Erethizon dorsatum. The sequence goes on along the minus strand of CM051827.1, from coordinate 124,490,322 downwards.
GTTAAAATGAATACAAATTACAAATTTAGAGAAAGAGCGAAAGATACCCAAATCCCTATACTTGCATTCTTATTTCTCTGACTTGCACTGAGGGGCCTTAACGCTGCAGCCCCGGAGCTCCCCAGGGACTTTGGTGGGACATGTCATCGAAGATGTTGTCTGCTGCCTCTCACCACGTGCATCCTAGGAAGATCCAGGAGGTAAAATTTCTCAAGCCTTCGATGTAACAAGAAGTGGAATTCTACGCCATTGGTTTATATTTAGCTGTTGCTGCTAAATCTTACAGCTCCCTCCCTTCACAATGGGCCTTAGGATATCCAGAAACAAGTTTCCAGGCTGCCTCTCACAATTGCTCAGTGCATCTGTTGCATATTGAACCATTCTGTCCTCTGATCCACCTGTAAGAGGCAGGAGCTCTTCAAACACCCACTGACTCGCCCACGGTCACGTGCTGGGAGGTGACAAAGCTGGGGTTCAGATCTAATTATTTTCCACCCTAAAGTCTAGGCTCTTAACTACTGTCTGCATGACTGTCTACAGTTTTGAAAATCCCCCTCCAGTCCTTTCTGAGAAGGGGAGGGGAGGTATAGGTCTCGCGGATCTTTAACTTCTTTCATTCATTACTGATTTAACCCCGATCTGACCCCAGCTGTGCGTACCCTCACCGACACTGACCCACATTAGAATGGCCTGCAGGACAGCTGATGCCAAAAGCCCGTATCTGTCAGTACCTCTCCCCTACTACAGCTTTGATGTGTTGCTGGAGCTAATGACAAAGTTGGGATTATCTTGTCCTTCTAGGCTTCTCTGCATGTGTAAAGCATCCCTATATTTCTCCTTCTGTTCCCACTATTTCCCCTTAGCCGTCTTCCATCAACCCTCAAATCTCAATAAGAGAAGGGATGAGCATGTACGTGGATCCTCTCTACCCTCTCCCACCCCTGGCCCTCCACATCCCTGGCACACAATCCTGCATGCCAGGACTGCCATGTGAGCTTGGGTAAGGAGAACAGCATGGCATTCTCAGAAGCCACATCAAACAAGAGCAGGACCCCTACTCTCAGAGCTGAGAGACCCCCTCCCATCTCCAGGTACCACACGAATGTTGCAGGCTAAGCCTTTTTAAACCTTTCCTCTTCTTTCTGGCATGCCGCCAGGAGTGGAATGGCTGTAGATATTTTTCTGGGATTTACTGAGATTTTCTTTGGGGTCCAGGATGTCACTAGCTTTTATAAACATTCTATAAACATTTGAAAGCTCAGAGGAGGCTTTCTGTTTAGGTATGAACAGTTTACACACACACGACATGGAATTTGTACTCACACACATATGCTGACTTGAGTTTCTTAACTGCATTTTCAGGATACACCTAAGCAAAACCAATGGTAGCAATGGAAAATATAAAGTCTTTTCTCGACAGACCAAAAGTAAATGATTGGAATGAGCTAGAATGCATTAAGGAGGCATCTGGCTGGGTTTTGGTGATGGGTTGGTCATGCAAACCTTTCTTACCAGGCTCAAATTGCTAGGATGGGTGCTCCACCTGGCTCACTTCACTTGTTCCTGGTGTGTGATTTGCAAAGCAGGAAGGAGAGAAACTTAAGATAGAATCCTGGCCCTGGCATAGTATAAATAGCAGGTGCGGGGGCAAGGATGAGCCATTAGTATTTTTGAGGCATAAAGAATTCTAATACAGGATCCTATCCCCCACCGTATTTATTACTTCATTCATCAGGTGCTAAAGTAGACCTGTGCTATATTTTATCTGCTCAGCATCCATTACTCTGATGTTTTTGTAGGAAATCACCCCTACCACCTTTGATCTGTTAGTCCAGGTTGGGCGCACTCCAGGGGCTTGGCAGATATGGGCATTTGATATGGGCATGGAGCTTGCGTCCTGAGCATTATAGTCTCCGTGCTGCATTGCTTGTTCAAGGTGGGCCCTTGACCCAAGCAGAGCTAGAGACACAGTGACATGTTTACTGTGACAGATCTTTGGACAAGAAATGCATGCTTAGCACCGAATGTGAACAAGGGAGAATGTAAAACTGGTGTTCTTGGCAGCCATCTTGTCACCAGGAGGAGCGAGCCCATCTGAACAGGAAACTCAAACAGACAGAAGGGAACCAAGGAATGCCAAGAGAGAGAAGCAAGGAGCTGGTAGTATCATTTGAGATCCTCGGCCAACCTCTGTGTGGATGTAGAACTGCCCTTGGATTTTCTGGTCATGAGAGTCAATGGTTTTATTTAAACCAGCTTGAGTCATATTGTTGGTCATGTATGACTGAAAATCCTGACTGACAGTGTATGCTGAACACAGGAAGGAAGACGGCATAAGCACGTCCACCCTCTCTAGGCCCTAGCAGTACAGTGAGACTAGCATGGATCTGAAATCATCATTAAAACACAACCCAGCAATGGCTGTACTTAATGTATGAACCAAGTTTCACGTGACCCGGAAGAGGAAGTGAGTAGCTAACCTTTCCGGTGCCTGTCGGCAGCAGAGGGCCTTATGCAGGGAGGCCTTTCAGAGTGCCACACTAGGGTGTTGACTCTGAGAAGAGGCCCTCAGCGGTCTCGGAGAGCTACAAAGCGGAGACCATGAGTGTTTCCCGCCCCCGGTGCCCTCCCAATCAATCCCACTCCTGTTCCAATCAGACCTGGAGGGGGTTTAATTGCTTTGGATTGATTTTTGCCAGTGGTACCTTCCCAGCCCCCTGCCTGGGGACACAGAGAGATTAGTCACGTCAGGAAGGCTCCCGACTGACAGAGGAGAAAATCAGCAGGGTGTGAAGACGGTTTAAACTAATCTTTAAAATCAGTATTCCGAGTGTACGTAGGATCTGAGCCACTGTTTTGACACAACCGATTTGACACATGGTGACCGGGACACTTCAGGTCAGTAAGAAACCAGCAATGACAATCGTAGGAGCTATCATTTGTTGTGTACTCATAATAGACCAGCGCCATCCAAGCTCTTCACATGTGTTCCAGGATGTGCTCAGCTTTGCAAACCTGGACGCAGGGACAACTTAGCGACTTATTTATCCTAGCACGATCATAGACCTCGGTGGGATTCATGACACACCACAAATAGTGTCTCCTTTCATCCCCACGCGACACTGACACGAGTGCTGCGTTGTACCCATTGTACGGATGAGAAGAGGAAGTAAGTCATGGGCCCAGCTGGGATGGGGTGGAGCTGGGGTTTGGTCTCAGGGAAGCCCTGTTGCTCCCATGGGTCACTTTACACAGAGTAAGAATCCCAGTCCACTTCGTGACGCTCTCAGGATGCCTGAGATGGGGTAGTTTATAGAGGGCACAGATTTATTCTTTGCAGTTCTGGAGCCTGGGAAGTCCAAGGTCATGGGGCGGTGGCCAGCGGCACCATCCCTCGCTGGGAAGCAGAAGAGCGAGAGGGGACTGACTCACTTACAGAACACACCCCTCCTGTGACAGCAGTGATAATCCTTGCAGGAGAGCACGTCCTTCCCGCCTCTCAACACCGCTACGCTGGGATTGTTTCCTCCCCCTGAACTTCGAGGACCGAGCACAGACCCAGCAGCGTGGTCATAGTTGTGGCCTTCACATCCGCAGCTGGGCCGCGGCCTCCCTATCCAGCTCTGTGCCACCCAGCGGCAGTGATGCTGCTCTGAAGACCAGGTTTGCCCTAGATTCACGTGGGGAGGGGCCTGCAGTGCTGTGTGCACGGTTGTTCCCACGCGTGTGTCACCAGGGACCAGCCAAAAGTGTCGCTCAGGTATGGACGGTGTGTTTGATGCCACTGAGGGTGTGTGTGATCAGATTTGACTTTTCCTCTGATGTGCAGGTCGCATTCGGCAGCAGACACCCTGTGCCCCAGGGGACACTGGCTCTGCAATGCCGGGAGGCGAGACAAGATTGGAGAGACCTCCACCCTCACCTGGAGGGTCCCAGACAACAGGTGTCGTGGTGTTTCAAAGACAGCTTTGGGCAGAAGTGAACAGGGCCCATCCGACACGGTCCTCGCCCATCTTCCACTCCACTGGGACACAGAACTCAGATTTCCGTTAATTTTCAAGTGTTGGCATTGAACAAGGTCTGCAGGATCAGAGATGGATCCTATTCAGACCCTAACATTGGAGGTTGCACTGGGCAAAGACAAATGTGTGAATGACCATAATTCCAAATTCCACCGTAGCATTTGGTGCAAGTATACGGAGGGTGCTGAGAACACAGGTGAAGGAATACTTAACTCAGTTGAGGGATGAATTTCATGTGAAATTTAAGGAGGAGAGTGGGAGGGTCAATTTGAGTAGTCGTTGAAGGGTGAGTAGGAGTTCAAGAGTAAAAGGAATACAGGCCCTCTAGGCATACAGGGATGTATGGGAGCCGCAAATATTCCTGCAGAGCTGGGTCCTGGTGAGCAGCGGGCCAGTGGACAGGAAGCCAAGTTCACTCCTGCTTTCTTTCACTCGCTCATGATTCTATCCCTTCATCCAGCCAGGAGGCAATCACTGGGAGGGGGAAATTGGCTCAACTCACTGAGGGCTGAATCTTCTCATCGTGGATACTGGAGGGAGCGGGGGGCTCCACCCCATCGGCGAGCTAGAGGCTGAGGTGTGGCACTTGGCTGGCTGAAATCTTCCTTCCAGGGTGGACGTTAAGTTTTGTGAGTGGATGCCACCAAGGAGTGAGAAATGCTGGAAACCAGTGCCAGGGAGGGCTTGAACAATGTCCCCGATGGGGATTTGCCAAGGGACGTGTCTTAGCCTGTTCTCTGTTACTGTAACAAAATACCTGTTACAGTAATTTATATAATTTATTATCATTTAATTATAATACTGCAATGTACAAAGAATAGAGGGCTGCAGTCACTCCTCAGCGTTAATTCCTTTTCCTCCCCCTCCTTTTCCCCCCTTCCTTCTCCTCCTCCTCCTCCTCCTCTTTCTAATTCTCTTTCTTCCTCCAAGTACTGGGATTTGAACCCAGGGCCTTCACCCTGAGCTAGATCCCCACCCCTTTTTATTTTTTGAGATTCTGTCTGGCTAAGTTGCCCAGTCTGGGCTCAAGCTCATCCTCCTGCTTCAGCCTCCTGTATGCTGGGATTACAAGCATGGGCCACCATGCCCATCTTCCTTTTCTTCGTATACCATCCTGGGGGCTCTGCCCTCAGGGCCTCCTCTAAATCTAGTCACTTTCCAGAGGCTCTGCCTCCAAATACCATTAACCTGTGAATATGGGATTAAGCTTCCAACACATGAACTTTTGGGGGACACGTCGGAACCCTAGCTGGGCAGAAAGCTGAGCAGGGCACAGCACTAACCCTTGAAGTTGCAATGGTGGCAGAAGCCAGGCAGCAGGAGAGCTTGGTGTTTTACTGCCCCCCACACACATAGCATCTGGCAGCATTAGAGGGTGGGCTCAGAATTCAGATTGCCCAGGGCCATGTGTCACCTATACCATTTTGGGGCTGTTGGGTCCCCTCTGGGCCTTGCTCCTGCCATGTGTGAAACAGGCTCAACATGATGCCCAGCCTGCAAGGTAGTTATGACATTGTGGGCGCAGAGGAGTTTTTACTTGGAAGAGGCCCCGCCCCATGAACCCTCAGTGCAAACTGCTGTCCGGATTTCACTGGCACCGTGCTAGGCATGCCAAGATAGTGCCTGTCAGGTTAAAGGGCAAACCCCAAGTGTTATTTCTTTAGGGAGATCAGTCACCCTCACATGGACCAGGAAGCTGTACAGTCCACATCGGATGCCAAGATTTAGGCAGCAAGGGCAGGGGACCTTCTACACTCGCCCTCGCCCAAGGTCATGGTCACCTTTCTCAATGCCGAACAGCATGTCTGGAGGTGCCAAGAGAACAGACTTTTCCAGACACTAGCGGATGCAGCTCCTTCCCAGTGTGAAAATAGATCGCCCTGGGACTGGAGTGGCTAATGAAGATGATAATTAGGATTGCTTATTAGGACCTGTCTTCTAAAGTTCATCTGTGCTTTTCATAGAATCTACAACACATCTGCTTAGCAAGGATGCCAGATCTCCCTGATTTGGTGTATTTTAAAACACGATCTGTACGCCTTCCCTTCTGCTGCCCTCCTTCCTCCCCCATCTCTGGCATCTGCTGCTGTGGTGGCCTCTCCCTGTGCAGGAGCTGGACATTGAGTCCAGCAGATGCCCTTTTTGCCATGGCAGCCCCTAAGCAAGACAGGCAATGGGTCTCCTCCCTCTGAATAACACCAGTCCTTTCCAGAGTCCCTGTTCCATGCTCAGCACCCACCTTGTCTACTCTGGGTTAGACAGTATCTCCCCCAAATTCATATCCACCAGGAACCTCAGATCTTTGTAGATATTAAGTAGTTAGGTTGAGATCATACTGGATCATGAAGAGCCACAATCCAGGGTCTGATGCCTTTGTAGGAGGGCCATGTGAGGACAAAGAGAGATGACCATGTGACCCCAGAGGAATAGGTTGGAGGGATGTAGCCTCAAGCCAAGGAATGCCAAGGGTGGCCAACTCCCAGGAGCTGGAAGAGACCAGGAAGAATTCTCCCCTAGTGCCTTCAGAGGGAGTGTGCCCCTGCCTACACTTGACTTCAGACTTTCAGTCTCTAGAACTGTAGGAAAATACATTTCTGTTGCTCCAGGCCACCCCATTTTTGGCCCTTGGTTATAGCAGCCCTCAGAAACTTTTTAGTCTCTCACAGTTACCCAGATGTCTCCCAGTGCCATGACCTTCCACAGCATGGGAAAAAATATTCATGTTCACTGGGATGAAATACCCAACACCTGCAACTTGAAGGAGAAGAGTTTTATTTTGCCTCACGGTTTCAGTGGGTTCTATCCATGGTAAGCTGGCTCCAAGGGAGAAATGTCATGGTAAAAGAGGCTGGCAGAGGACAGCTGCTCAAACCATGGAGACCAGGAAGCAGAGAGAGAGAGGAAGAGAAGCCAGGGACAAGAATACATCTTCCAAGTCAAACTCCCAGTGACCAACCTTCAACCAGACCCACCTGCTAGCTGCACATTCAGCTACCGAGCTCATCAGTGGGTACAGTGCCCCATGATACAATCATCATGTTTGGAAAAACATGTGAGACTTTTGGGGGATATTGTAGATCTAAACGTTAATACACATGCTGCTCCCTCTGCCTGACCCTCTCCCAGCAGCTCTTCCCTAGCCCATTTCCACTTCCCCTGTGCAGCCCCTACTAAAGGTCCAGGTTAGATAAGATGCCTTCTTAGATTTCCCAGACTGGTGGGGCACCCCTGTTGGACACCCCTACATCCCTACTTGTCCCTCCAACACCCACTATGCTGTGTCCTAGCTGTGTGGCTGAGCCTACCCTCACCACCAGAGCCCACTGGCAAAGGCAGCACCCACATGGGGCTGGTCCACTGGCATACACCAGGCATTCAGTAAGCATTTTCCCTCGCGTTTAGTGGGATCTTGGTAGGAGCTAAGCTGAGCAACACTCCTGGCTGCTTCTAGCTATGCTGTGACCTTCACTCAACTCTGCCACTACCCCACATGGGAGACAAAGCAGCCTCCCTTATCCTCTGACTTCACCTCTGTAGGCACCATGTGGTCCACTCAACTAAAGGCTGTGTGTCCAATACTGTCAGTCAGTTGCCAATCCTATTGAATGGCATCACCTCCATGGAGCAAGGTCCCTGTACAGCAGGCACTCTGGGCCCTGCACTTCTCCTTCAGAAGCCCTTTGCACATAGATGATTATGTAATGGCTTACAGGAGTTAACATGGGTGACTTAAAGCAAGCATCCTGCTTTTCCTGGGATTTGGCTACAGCCCATGCCTCGGTCTCTTAAACTCCTGTTTAAGTTCCATGCCCATCTTACCATCCTGGAGCCTAGCATGGAGCTGGCAGATGAGAATTTGTTGATGGGTAATAAAATACATTTGATTTTAAAATTGCTATGCCCAGAGGAGCCCGAAGGTCCTTCTGGTCCTTCCAAGACCTTAGGTTGGGCTCCAGGAGCATCAGGCACCTACTCTGAGGCTCTAGGTGTGGAGTTCTTGCTGCCTGGGCTGGGGGAGAGCTTGGATTGTGCAGCTCTTGGGGCTGGTGGCCTGCAGAAGCTGTACCCCTATGGAACGAACTTGGATAGAAAAGGAGGAATGGAAGCAGGAAGCTGAGCAAAGATGACCACTCCCCGCCCCCACAGTAGACTTCTGACCTTGCAATGTCCTTCTCCTGAATCCCAAGTTCAGGCTCATATTTCCCAGGCCCCTTCACTACAATGCTTGGCCAGGGCTCTGAGGTCCAGGCCAGTGTAAGGAGCATGGAGACTCAGAATCCTCGCTTCCTCCTCCACCCCTGCATCTGCCTGGAAGGGCTGTTGTTCTGTGAGCTCTGTCACAGCGGGGAGATTCATTCTGCACCATGGCTGTGAGTGGGCTGAGAAGGAAACAGGAGACAAAAGCTGCACTTGACTTAGACTAGCGGACCAAAATAGAAAGCTCCAGAGTGTTTGAACCCCAGGACCCGACTTCAGCCATGGCACAGATGGCAGAGTCCCCATTGGGTCCAGGGAGTGTCTGTCCCCTTCCTGGGCTCCAAGTGAGTGAGCTATGTGAAGTGGGGGGGACCATGAGCTTCCATCTCACAAGGACATTGAGAGGGTGAAATGACAGGGCACACAGCTGTCACTCAGCCCGTGTCAGGTGCTGCAGTTTGTGTGGTGAATGATAGCGGCCAGCCTTCCAAGTTCTTCCCCAGGATGCTGACTTCCGTGTCTGTGAGGAAGGCAGGAGCATGCATCTATTGGGCGCCTGCAGGATGCCAGTCTCTGTGCTTTCTAACCCTTTCTCAGGGATCCATGGCACAGATGAGGAAACTGAGGCTCAGAGAGCTGAAGCAATTCGTCCAAGGCCATGAAAAACCGACCTGGATTTGAACTCGAGATTCCTGACCCAAGGCCAAGATCTTCACCACTTGTGGGCAGGCGCTTCTTGAAGTGAAATCCTAACCATTGCCACTCTTCAGCAGGGCTGACTGGAGTCCTGTACACCCAGAACCCTGGGCAGATGTTCAGTTTGGGGGATCAGGGGGCTCTTCAGCTACTGGCCTTGTCTCTGCAAGGCCTTCCAGAAACTGGGGACATCTAGTCTACAGAGCATTTCTTCCCAGGTTCTTCCGCTCCCCTACCCCACATTGAGGGTCCTAGGCGTGGTGTTGATATCAGTGAAATGATAGACAGGAAGCCAGACTCCCTGTCACCGGTCCCTGCTGGCCCCTTGGGCTGTGCCCATAGTGGGGACAGCATTTTCCCAAGGCAGGCAACAGGATGCTGCTCTGGCCCCAGATTGGCATCAGAGCATCCTCCTGTCACTATTCCAACATTGATGGTCCCCCCTCCTGGACACCAGTCCCTGCCTGTCCCACCCTTCCCTTTTGTTCCTTTAAATCTCCGCTTGTCTTTTGGACGGTCCCAAGCTTTTAGAGCTCTGAGTTTCTCTCTCACCTCCCAGGGTGAGCTCTTGATCTTTTGTCACCTCCCCTGTGCGAGCACAATTCAGGGACAGGCGCTGGACTCTTTATGGAACCTTGACACAAGGGCCCGCCTCACACGTTCGGCTCAGCACGGCTGTACTCACAGGCTGCACGCCGGAGACCAGTCATTTTGTGAGTCATTAGGACGCATGGCTGGCGCTGTATAATATCTTTGGTGAGTTCTGTAATTTTTATATCTGCATCTATGATAGTGTTTCCAGTGAAGCAGAATGGGACAGGGGCTGGCAGGTGTCACAGCCCCTCGAGTGTTTCCGGTTCAGTATTAAGAGTCTTCTCCACATCCCAAGGGGAGAGAGATGGATTCGGATCGGGCTTGCAGGTGGCACGGAGCCCTGGGTCTCTGCTACCCGCTAATCAGTATTCGGAAGTGGTGGCTGTGAGCGATGTTGGAGTACTTGCTTCTGCGCGCCTTCGTGTTGGCGAATTACAGCTTTCAGGTGAGGCTCCCTCCGTGGTGCAGTGGCTGCGAGGGGCAGGTTTAATTAGCGGACAGGCCTGCTGAAAAAATCCAGTGCTATTAGCAGCCTTGTTCCTTGAGCGGCTGCTGGGCTGAGCCTGTCTCCTGCTCTTGGCTTCCTTCCTGCAGCCACCTGGCACCCACCCCCGCACTCCTCTGTGATAATCCCAAGGTATCCAGAGAGGAGGGAGAGAAGCAGGAGAAACTTCATGGACATTGAAAAGTTGTGATCGTTCCCCAGCACTCTCTTGGTGGAAAAATCCCAATATCTATCCAGGGCTAAGCCTATGGCCCCTGGGCTTTGACCCTCAGGGGGCTGCTGGGCAGATGTGTTGACAATGGGGCCTAAGTGCTCAACCCTGGGAAATGCAGGCTTTGGAGTGAAGACAAATGGAGGTTCAGTCCCAGCTTTCTAACACATTTGCTGTGTGACTTTGGTCAGATGGCTCACCTTCTCTGGTCCTCGGTTTCTTCATCTGTAAATTAGTACTGACAGAGACTCCCTCCTGAGATGGCACCATAACTAGCCTAGAGCTGGCTCTGACCCAGGGTGTTTGCTAGGGTGGCTGTACAGTGGTGCTTGTCCCGTCCCTGGGGTGGCGTTGTGCTCATTGCCCCAGAAGTGAATCTTACTGTACAACCAAAGGTGTGAGAAATCTGAACAGGCCCAGCCCCCCTGCCTGGGGTTGCACAGCACGCCAGGAAATTTGTCTGACATCTTAGGATGGAGAAAGAGGCCTGGGTCTTCCATCCACCCTGGTCTCAGTTGCTCCGTTCCTTCTCCACCCTACATGGTCCCCAAAGGGAGGTGGCACTCTTGCCCAAGCCTGGGTGTATCCGTGAAGAAGTCAGGAGCCTCACATCTACACCCCCTGCCCCGTGTTACCTGCCTGTGGCCTTTCCCCTCCTCAGCCTCTCGACCCCTCACAACACAGACGGCTCCCTGCCGGGCTTGGAGCGCTCCCCAGGCACCCCTCTTCTAGAATTTTCCTTCTTATCACTCGCACCGCCTCTTCACCTCCTTTCCCCACATCCCACCGCGAGCCTGAGCCTCCCATTGGAGGCAAAGCTTGGGAGGGAGGTTTGCTGCCGAGGAAGTTCTGCTTTTTTTCACATGCTTTCTGGTCTGGAACTTTGTAGTGGTGAAGTTGGACGGGAATTGTTACCTCACCACATTGTGACACGTCATCACTGGTTGTGAGTCTGCAACATGGGGATGAGGCACCTGAGCCACCTGCCACCTGCCACCTGCTCAGCCTGGAGTCAGAGTGGCCTCAACTCCACCTGGGGCCCACGGGCTGAGATGGGGGCAGGGGAAATGGGGGTTCTGTTACCAGAAGAAGGGGGCATGAGCACTGGACAGACAGCCTGGAAGCAGGCGGTCACTCAACTCCTGAAGCCCTGTATCAGAAGCTGATTTGGGGTTCGAGCCTGCAGGGACCAGGCCCTCACACGGCTCTGCTTAGAAGGAACTACGGACTCCAAGGCACCGTGCTAGTCAGGAAGTGTCTCTGGGTTTGTTTCCTTGTCTACGGATGGGGTAGAGTAACTGCTTCCAAGAGCAGTTATGGAACAATGTCGTCTGATAGAACTTTCTAGAACTTTCTGTCCAGTATGGTCACCACTAGCCACAGGTATAGATTGGGTGCTTAAAACATGATTGGTGTAACTGAAAGACTGAATTTTTAATTTTAGTTAATTTTAATGAATGTAAATTTAAATAACCCTGTGTGGCTAGTAGCAAACTTACTATGCACGGGAATTGTGGAGTATTCGATGGGATGATTAATGTGAAATTGCTTTATAAACTTTAAAGTAAAATAAAGGACTAGTCATTGCATGTCTAAATTGAAGTCATCATGGATGAGACCAGGTGTTGTGTGGGTAAGTCTGGAACATGCTTCTAATTATTGTCAGTACTGGTGTCAGAGAGGACTCAAACCCCCTAAATGGACCTATTTCTGGACATCTCTCTTTATACCTGACAGGATTAACATAGTAGACCTCCTGTGAACCTGTGCAGAGTCCCAGTGAGAAATTATTGCATTCATGGATGGATGGGTGGGTGGGTGGGTGGATGGATGGGTGGATGGATGATGGATGGACAAACAAGGAAACAAATAGCTAACTGCTATCAAGAAGAATGCAGAAGGGAAGAGGGAGCCAGAGTAATCAGGGTTGCTGTTTGCCACAGGGTGGCTGAGGGAGGCCCCAGGCAGCAAAGAGGTGAGTGAGGGAGTGAGCCACAGGGAGATCTGAGGGGCGAGCAGAGAAAATGGAGGTGGCTGGTGTGGCTGGACCAGGATGTGGCAGGAGGACTGTGAGAGGAGGTCACAGGTGGCCAAGGGCCCTTCCTGCTTTGGGAAGGTTTGGTTTCTTCTGAGTGAAATGAGAAGTCAGTGGCAGGTTTTGGAAAGAGGAGGGATGGAATTTGACAGATGTTTGTGTTGTGTTGAGAATCAACTCTAGGGAGGAAACAGAAACAGGAGGCAAATATGGAATTTGTTGCAATCATCTAGGCAAGAGACGGTGGCTAGAACCAAGTGGGGTGCTGAGTGGGGCGTAATGGTGGGACTGAGGATCTACTTTAGGAGCAAGATAAACAGAACCTTCTGGTGGATTGGATGTAGGGCAGGAGAAAAAGGAGATGTCAGGAATAACTGCAAAGATGTAGGCTTGACTAACTGCAAGGAGAACACCATCATCTATCCAGAGAAGGCAGAGGCAGGAGCAAGTTCAGAGGGGCTGGGCCAGGAGGAGCTTGGGGTTTCCATGAAGGACACAAGAAGTTTGAACTGTCTATTAATTATCCAAAAGTTTGCGCTTCATGGGAGAGGTCAGGGCTTGTCATATAAATTTGGGAATCGTCAGCACAGGGATGGTCTTTAAAGCCATGCAACGAGATAAGTGAGTACAGATTAGAAAGAGGTCTACGAACTGAGCACTGCAGCCTCCCACATTCAGAGGAGGACAGAGGAGAAAGAGAACCAGGAAAGAATACTGAAAAGGAGGAGCAGTGAAGTAAGAGGAAAACCAGCAGAAGATGACCCCACCCCCCGAAGTGACATGTGTCAGGGGAGAAAATGAGCAACTGTTTGGTGCTGTTGAGAGATTAAGATGAGGCTGAGAAACTGACCATTGGATTTAACCATGTCCTTAAATTGTCTCAGGAATGGCAGTGTGAATTGTTAACTGGGTGACTAGGTGGATGGATGGATGCATGGATGGATGGGTGGATAGATAGGTTACCTTGTCTACTGCAGCTGGCTGCTGCAAGCCTTCACCTGTGACAGCAATTGATAGGTAGCTGACATCTGTATGCCAAAACCGAAAGCTTTCAAGACCAACCCCCTGTTATGGTTTGTGTCTCGATATCCCCCCAGAGCCTTGTGTTTTTCAGGTGGGGCTTTTTCAGAGGTGGCTGGATCTAGAGTGTGTGATGCTGGTATTAAGGGTGTGTGATTACTAAATCAGTCCACCGATTAGTTTGGCCCTGCCCTAATCCCAGTAACCTAGATAAAATATAAAAGGGGCAGAAAGAAGATGCTAAGGTCCCTTGCTTGCTCTCACCTGCATGCTTGCTATGGACTGTTTCTCCTCTGTGATGCCCCTCTGCCATGCCACCCTGCCTTGGAACCAGCCAACTATGAACTGAAACCTCTACAAACAGTAAGCCAACTAAACCTTTCCTCCTTTGAGTGTTGGGTATTTTGTCTCAGCAACAAGAAAAGTAACTAAGACAACCCCCTCTTCCTCTTCTCCTGACACTTTAGATTCAGCCCAGAAAAGCAAGTGTGAGGCATGCATTGTATAAGACTAGACTCTTGACCTCTCTGGTTTGATTATTCTTCTTTTGATGACATATAGTACTCTCAGTTGATTTTTTTCCTCTTTTAAAGACTGAGAACAGAAAGAAGAAAAAGAAAATGAGGAAGGAAAAAAAACTAGCTCTGGGATCCTGGATTTACTCTGTTTTGTATTTCCATTTGCCAAACTGTTGCTTTGCCAAATCTCCCTGCCTTTCAGGAGAGCAGATTTGCAAAGCCACCTCGGTATCCCTGTGATCCTCCTCCACACAAAAGCCTCATGAGGAAAGGTCCCAGATATATTTAGAAGTTTGAGAGCAATATTATTCAAATTGTTATTTATCTTATGGGTTTAGATGGTTGTTGTTATCATTTGTTGGGTAAGGGAGGAAGCTGAAAGTCTTGTCTTACCTGTCTCACATTATCTTTAACTTTTTTAAAAGTCTCTTTTGAATGAAGCAGTCTCTCCCTCTCCTCATTGTGAAAATCAGTGGATTTTTAGGAAGCACAAAGCGCAGACCAGGCTTCCTCCCCAGGGTAGGCTGACCAGGCTCCTGAGGTCAGTGGTCAAATTTTCAGGAATGTTGAGCCTTAGGTTGGTAGCGTGAAATGCATGCTGATGAGAGTATTTACACCATGAAAACTGGCAACCACCACCGATCGGAGCTGCCTTCCCCTTTCTCCAGGGCTGGTTGTTAAACATTTTCCCATTCACTTCTGCCTGTTGCCCTTCGTGGCAGGAAAGGGCTTCTGAGATCTACCCGAAGTGTGACCTCAGGAACTTTCTGCTTTCCCTGGTGTGACTGTCACATAGACAGTGATGCTCAAGAACATGCGTGACCCCACCAGCGTTCTCAGTTGTCACCTCTTGCTTCAAGCTCTGTATGGTGATAGTGTCACAGGAGGGAGCCGCTGTAGCTCCAAGTGGGGAAATTCAAAGCAGTCACTTGGCTGAGAAGAGGAGGAAGAAAACCCAGACACAACCTCTGAGTGGGCTGTGATCTCAACAGATGTCCAGACCTTTCCTCATGAGGGCGCCTCCAAGGCTGGCTGCAGAGCCAAGAAACAATAGGTGAGGAGATGGCTTCATGGAATTGTCAGCGTTATCAGCAAACTGTCCCTGATCTGATCTCCACACTCACTGCAATCACTGCCTCTGCTGTCACCTGTCCAATTTCCCATCTCATGGTAGCTGCGTTTGTTACATGTACAAATGCAGCCAGCAACCAGAATGACATTAGTAATAGCAGCTGCAGTGGGCTCGTTACAGGGGGAGTTGGGGCGGGAGCTCTAGGCGGATGATTAAATATGCCTTTGGCAACAGAGCACAGAACAGATGCTTCGAGAGACACACCTTGGATTTGTAGGTAGCAAGCAGGGCCAACAACCATCTCCTGGGAGAGGCTTTGCAGGGAGGTAGACATGGTTACGTAGTACTTCACTTGGGAACAGGTGGAGGTCTGGAGCTAAATTGCGTGGGTTCAGGTCCTAGGCTGCCACTTGCTAGCTCTGTGACCTTGGTATGTTTCTCGCCCTTTCTGTATATCAAAGTCTCTCTGTCTAATAAATGGAATAATGATAAAGATGGCCATCCCAAAATACTACGCTTGTGCAGACTGATGAGCAATCTGTGTAAAACACTTAAAGCAATGCCTGTCACGTGGGGCTTAGTACACGTGTGCTGTTATCATTCTCCTCCAGACCTTTTTATAGACAGGCTTGTCTAGATTTGGAACAGCCCTGTCTTAACCACTTAGGACACTGCAATGTCATCTATCCTCCGATGAACTAAAGAAAATACTTAAGCCTTTGGGCAAGTTGAGACCAACTTCTGTTAGTCAGATGTCTTTGAGTTTCAGGTGAGAAAGACTCAACCCAAACCTGTCTCAAGCCAAATAGGCACACAGTAATCACTGGTTCAGATCTTTTAAAACACTGGAATTGATCCTTCAGGTATGGCTGCATCCAGGAGTCGGGCAGTATCACCTGCATCCTCCTGTACTCTCCTGCACACCACCAACCTTGTGCCTTTGTGCCCTTTGCACATTGGCCTCATTCTCTGCAGCCGATGGCTCCTTCCTCCATGTGATGGGAAGATGGCCCCAAGCATCATCCTATATTGAGAATCTCAAAGGAACAGAAAGCATATTTTCCAGAGGCTCCAGAAAAAGTCTCGGGGAGGACTCTGACTGGTTGGTTCATCTTTGGCTACGTGCCTGTCTGGATCCAAACATCACCGCCAGAGGGAAAGTGTGCCAGAGAGATCTGTGTCATGGGCCAGTCCCTGAGCAGAAGGGCGAGCTCATGAGTTGGCTCTGCTCAGCCCAGCCCAGGAGATGGAGAAGGGGAGGTTCCCCCAAAGTGGAGGGTGAGGCAGGGCACCCGGCATGGGTTCACCCTGAGTCACGATAGTAGCAAAGGTTCCAGAGCCCTAGGACAGCTTGAGTTCAAATCCCAGCTCCTCTGTTACTCACTTGGTCGCCTAACACAAGGTTATTTCTCTTCTCTGCGCTCCAGCTTTCTCATCCATGATGCATGCATAAGAATAACACCTACTGGGCCAGTGATATGGCTCAGTGGCCCAAGCACTTGCCTGGCAGGCTCAAGGTCCTGAGTTCGACTCCCAGTACCCACATAAAAAAAAAAAAAAAAAAGAATAGCACCTACTGCATGAAGCTTTTGGGCCCAAATGAGTTAAGGCTTGTAATCTGCTTAGAACACCCCTGGGTAGTTCAGAAATAAACAATCAATGAAAGCTGTTGTTATCTGATATTCACAGTTATTGTGCACATCCTACAAATACTTGAATTAATTCAAATATTTTAATGGATCCTATACACTGGGTGTGTGCTAGGTCCAGGTGTCTTGATGGGGGAGTCGCCAGCAGGCTGGGAGAGATAGGCATTAAACAAATCACCACATAGCAGTCGTGGGGTGGTGGGGAGGGGTGGATTTCCAGTACCGACTGGACAAGAAGCCTGTATTTAAAGTCAGCCCAACAACTTACAGTTATGGTTTCAAATTCTAGCTGTGGCACAAATTGGCTGGGTGACCCAGGACAAATCATTTCTTCTGTCAATTTCAACTTTCTTTCCTCTAAGATTGGATGATAATTGTTGATGGATTCTGACCTCAACTGCCCAATGCCTAAAGACTATCTGTCACCTCCTCCCCTAGACTCAGGCTCAGAGAACCAGATGAGAGCTTCCCACATTCAACTCTGTCACCACTTGAAGCCGGAGCATGCTCTGTGGTGGGGCTGTCCTGGGCAGTGTAGGGGTTTAGAACTCCCCTGGCCTCTTATGCACTAGATATTATGGGGCATTTTGTTCTTGTCCCCACTGGAGAATCACTGCACTAGGGGAATTCCTCTGGGGCTCCCCTCTTCCGGGCCTCAGTTTCCCCATCTGTCAAGTGAATGGCTTGGCTCAGATAATGGATAGTCACTGGGTCCTGCAAAGCAGGGTTTCTGGGCTCCAGTGTTACAGTGACAACCAGCCAAGTCCTACCCAGCAGGCTTGGATGGGAGGAGAAAGGACCATCTGTACCAGATGGAGGTCTGTGCAGACCCCTCCCCTGCCGGTTTCGTGTTGGCCGCCATGTTTCCCCAGTTGCTCTGGAGAGGGGACAGAAGAGTCCACTGGATATTAGTGAACTTATAAGTAAATTCATGGTTGATATTGATCTGGTTCCTGGGGCCTGCACTGGCCTCGATTCCTCCAAGTGGCCTCTTAGCCCTGGCTTCATGTTTCTGAGGCAGTTTGTCCTGGTTTTCTGGAAAGCTGATCTTCTTGTGGCTTGATTCTCTGAAGAAACTAACAGGCTTTTCCTCTGCCTTTACATCCCTTTGGGTGGGTCTGCCAAATGTAGGAAGAGTCCATGTCGCGCTATTGGGATGCTTTTGACATTTGAATCCTGTAATCAGAAAGGTTTCTGGTCAGATCCTAGCCACGTCAGTACCTGGTGTTGACCTCGTGCTGGTCACCTGCTTCTCTGAGCCTCAGTTTCCTCATCCTTATAAAGCCTGATGGAGTAAACAGGGAAATGGAGAATACCTCATTCTCATGGGATTGATGTTGGAATTAAATGAATTAATAAATATAAAACACTTAAGTAGTCAGTGTGGAATAGATACTCTAGTTTTATTATCAGTGGTTATGTACGATGATTGAGAAGTCAAATGAGATTACTACATCCTGTGTTTTGTCAACTGCTCACTGTTACATACAGGAGTAAATAATTCTAAGATGTTATCGACATTATTAATATAACTTTGCCAGCCATCCAGAGCAAAACAGCTGGTACAGTCTGTCGCTATCACAGTCCATCAGCATGAGACGTCGTCTACTGTGACTTCAGCATCAGAGACGGCCTAGATCTTAACAGGCATGATCGCTGAGGAAGGGAGCTCACTGGCTCAGGCTGATTTAAAGCCTCTCTCTGAAAAATCCATCCCACAGAACTGGGCTCAGGGAACCAGCACCAGTAGAAGTCAACTGGGGTCCAGAATATGAATGTTTAGAATGCAATTTGGCGTGTGTGGCTGTGGACAAAGCTAGACGCCCCCCACAGGCTGACCATGACTAAGACACAGTCGGGTAGTGTCAGTACATTGCGTGCATTCTTTTGTTAATCCTCTCACCTTCATGAGGGGGCTGTCACTAACCCCTTAGTATGAGTGAGGAAAAGGAGGCTCTAAAAGATTAACTCTTATTCCAAGAATTGCACAGTGGGCTTCTCGGATTCCTGACCACCACAGGTGACTGAACAACAGATGAGGATCTGCGTTGGCCCTGGGATGAGGCTCTGTCATATGCTTGGGTGATTCAGGGAGCAGGGGAGATTGCCCATTACATCCTGAACTCATGGTAATGACAGCTGTAATAGCAACTGTGCCGGACACTGCACAAAACATTTTATGTATATTATCTCATCTAGTGCTTGCAACAACCCTTGGAGGCAGAGCTTTGTAGATACCCATTTTGTAGACGGAAAGGCTAAAGCGGCTCATCCTAGGAGGTGTTTGCAGTAATTAGTGGAGCTGGGAGTTGAACCTAAGCAGTCTGGCTCCAGAGTTATTCTGGTTACCATGGCTGCATGGCAAACCACCCCAAACTTAGTGGTATAAAACACTAAGAATTTTAATATGCTATGAATTGTGTGGACCAAGGACTTGGACAGCACTGGAATAGCTTGTTTCCATTACACAGTATGTGAGATCTCAGCTGGGAGGGCACAACTGGCCAAGAACTGGCCCTGCTGGACAGGAGGGCTCCCTCCCAAGATGGTGACTTCCTTCATCTAAAGTGGGTTGGGTGACTCCAGCGTTGAGTCAGCTGGGACCACCAGTTGAGCACTTGCATATGGTTTCTCCGTGTGACCTGGACTTCTTAGAGTATGAAAGCCAGGTTCTAAGAGGGAGCTTTCCAATAGAACCAACCAGAAACTGCAGGCCTTTTATGACCTAATCTTGGAAGTCACATGAAGTCATCCATCCTCTACTGGTCAGAGGAGTCACAGAACTGCCCAGGTGCAAGGGGATGGGATGATATTGGTGCTGGGCTCCAGACTGGTGCTTCAGATTGAGACAACAGTAAGACAAACCCTCGCCCTTGAGTACATCCTGGTTAGTTCAGGGAAAACAAGTATGGGAAAGAGAATTACAGAACTGGGGGTGTAGTTTGATGATAGAGAGTTTGCCTAGCATATGTGAGACCATGGCGCCTCAAAAATGAAAAATTACAGTGCAGCATGCCTAGTGCTCCTGAGGCCTCTCTGTAGTGCTGGAGTGTGGAGTTCATTCCTGGAGCTTACGACAATGGCACCCTCAGCCTAAGTGCTCTTTCCCGTTAGCCAGCAACACTGGGTTCCCAGATTATGCGTGACCCACACTCTCAGTCAGGTTAGGCTGCACACGCTGTGATAAACAGGGTGTTTACCGTGGTTCCAGAAAAGCCAGCAAAGTGACTCGTCAGATAACATCCCAGCAAACCATTTCCTTGTCAAAACTCGTACAGTGGGCCGGTGAGATGGCTCAGCGGCTTAAGCTCCTGCCCGGCAAGCGCGAGGGCCCGAGTTCGACTCCCGGATCCCACATACGAAAAAGGGGCCGGTGATATCGCTCAGCGGCACGGGCGCCTGCTGGCGCGCGAGGTCCTGAGGTAGACCCCCCGGTACCCACAAAAAAAAAAAACAAAAAACTCGTACAGTGAAGGAGGTGGTAGCCAATCCCGTCCATGTGAAATGCCAGTCCAGAGAGGCAGCACCTCTTTTCAAAGCCGTGAAAGGCCCTGAAGGAAGTTAGAACTATGGGGCTAGAACCCGGCTTTCTGCCACCAACACCATGCCACTAGCTGCCGTCTTGCCTTGGTCTTCCATTTGTTTATTTCTGCATCCCACGGGTGTTTATAGAGTGCCGACTGCATACTAGACATTCTCCTGAACCCTGAGGATACGCTGGGGAACAAAGCAGAGCAGGTACCTGCCTCTAGGAGCTGTCATTTCCTTGTCTGTAATGATTTCAGGGCGCTGCATGCTGGTTCTAGGTACAGGCCCTGGAGCCAGATCACCTGGAATCAAGTTCTCCCATGAGTCTCTTCACCTTTTACTCGTTAACTCTGAACTTGTTTCTTCATTACACCGGGGACAACAGTAGTATCTTTGGCAATATGGTTGTTTAAATGAGACCTGGGTTTGCAAAGGCAGCTGCTACAGGTGATAGTGGTGGCGACTTCCACTTCCCTTCTGGACTCTCTGAATTCCTCCAGGGCGAGGTCTGCTCTGCCCCTCTTGTATGGCTCTCAGGGTCTCCTCTGATCAGCCTGTGGAGCTGGTGCAACATAAATACCCACTGAATCTTTAGGGCTGAACCTTGAATTTTACTGCCACTCTGAAAGTCATTTAAAGTAGTCCCAGCTAAAACATATCCGCAAACTTTAAATTCCACTAAGAAAAATAAAGCCCATTAGAGGCCTCTGCAGGGTGGCTTGGTGCACACTGATCTCAGGTGCAGGCAGCCCTGGACTTGCAGTGAGGGTCCTAGCTTCTCACCTGAGGCCAACAGGTACTCTCTCTCAGCCGCAATCTCTTCCTCCGTAGTAAGGGGACTGATCTATTTGGGGGATGTCAGCACATGAAATCACAGATGAAAAACATCTTGCTTGGGGTGAGGCACACTGTTGGCTTTGATAAGTGAGGGCCGCTGTTATAGACCCAATATTTCCTCAGTCCAGAGCGTAGATAGCAAGGTAGACACGCTTTTATGAAGTAAAGCGCCTATTCCAAGGGATCTGGATGATGATAAAACACCCCTGAATTCAGTGCCTTGCATCCTCCCTTCTTCACTCCGTACCTCAGGCCAAGTTCTAATGGCCGCAAAAATAAAAGAATCATAGAACATTTTACAAAGTCCATTGGCATTTACTGAGCACCTACACACTTGCAGGTGCTTGGTCTAAGACCTTCACACAGATTCCCTCATGTAGGTAACATAATAACCCTGCAAAGTAGATATATGCTGCTATCATCCCCTCAGAGGAGGAAACCAAGGCACAGAAAAGAGATTTGTCAAGGGTCTTTGGGGAGTAAGCGGGAAGCTGGGATTCAAACGCAGACATCTCTCTGTGGAGCACTCCTGAGCCCCTTGTAGGCAACTCCAGGAACGGTTCTTGTACTCCATTGTTGTGGGGCACAGTTCTCAGAAAGTGATGGCCCCTACCCCCAGCAAAGCTCCTGGAACATCTCCAATGCTGTGTCCTTTCCACAAGTAAGGCCCTGGACACAGCCACAGGGAGCACTTTGCATATTCCTCCCCGTCTTGCTCCCACACCTCCCTACGCACCCTGGAGAATCAGGCACAGCCTCCTAGAAGAAGGCACACGCCCACAAAGTTGGACACGATTTCAGGAATTCCCACCGAAGCCAGCCCCCCCATGTACTAGATAAGAACTTCCAATTAAGAATCAGAAAATTATTTCCCAACAGAGACTGCTGGGGGCTCTCTTTAACTCTGAACTATAATTCTGAAATTAGCAGTCCACTTCTTTGCACACCGCTTATTTGGAAATCACATGCTTTTCTTAAGTCGTTAGTTAAACATCCGCCTGACCTTACCGTTTAGGATTAGGAAGCCCTCTATTTTCCTTTGGGTTCCCCAATCCCAAACTTTTTTACAGAGGAGGGAGGCAGCACGAAGGAATGAGGCACAGGGTGCTTTATATCCCACAAAATCCCTCTGAGAGAGACAGTATTGCCCACATTTCACAGAAAGTAACAGGCACTAGATTGTCTGCTCAGGGTCCTCCTGCCTATAAATAGTGAAACTCAAAGAACATCCACGCCAAAACCCTCACTTCCTTCTACACCACTGAATTAAAGAGTCAAATTAGCATTTCGTACTATTGTTTGTAACAGAAGTTCAGGCTGGATGGCTTTGGTGTGAATGTGTATACTATCGAGGTCTCTACACTAAGGAAGGATTTTGTCACAGACTGGGTGCTTTTTTGATGGTCTTTTGGAGCAGAGCTTCTCAGATTTATTGTACACGACAGTCACCTGGGGACCTTGCAAAAAAAAAAATGCAAAAGGTCTGACTCCCAGATTCTGCATTTCTAGCCAGTTCAGATGTGAGCCGTGTCGCTGGTTTGGAGACCACCCTGGTAAGTAGCCAAAGGCAAGCCCGTCCTCTCGTCTTACCTTAAAGGGTTGTTCAGAGCTGAGCAGAAAGTGCTGCTATCTGAGAGTCGTCACAGGAGAAATCTGTTTCTCAGCAGGAGCAAAATCCTGGGAGAGGCTCGCCACAGGCAGGGAAGTGTGGCCCTCGGCAGCCGGCCGAGGCAGAGCATCATTTAGCACGCAACATAGAGCAGTGCTCCCTGAGGGACCAGGCCAGGGAAGGAGGACGTTCCTGTCCACAGCAAATGCCCAGGAGGGAGGTATTACCCATCGGTATCCAGCTGTTAGGGGAGTCCTCTCCGAAAAACATTTGAACAAGAAATCAAAAATCAACAAAAACAGCATTGCCTCCAAGTTCTCTTTCACTAATCTGGAAATGAGGATATAATCACAGCTTCCTCACTTACATGAACCAGGAGACCGGCCTGGGGAAAGACAGCCCCTCCAGTCCACTACCTGCCTCTCCCACCCATTCCACCTCCTCCCAGCTCTCCGAACTCCGAGCGCCTCTGCCCATGGGCCTCTGCACCCACTGGGCTTCTTGCTTGCCAAAAATGCCCACTCCCTGTTCTCTCTAGCTGATCAATTCCTACCATCATTTAGGGTTCCCCCTTATATGACCCCACTTCCCCAGGGAAGTAGCCTCTGCGTCCTCCAATCAAAGTCAAGTGCCTCATAGACTCTGCCTCTGCGCCCTTATTCCCCTTCATAGACTCGATCAAAATAGCAATCCTATATTTATGCATTTGGCTGTTGCTTGCTGCCTGCCTGCTGTACTAGCGGGTTGTAGACTTTATGTCTTTTCTTCACTGCTCTGGGCCCAGGGCTCAGCCTTTTGCCCTAGCAGGTGCTCAAGGATCCCCTTGCAAATCTCAGTTCCCTCAGCCATTCTTCCTGCTATTCATTGCCATCCAAATTGCACATATGTGCACATAGGAACCAAGAGTTTCTCAGCTTCAGAACCATGAGTTTGGGCCCAGGTAGAGCATACATATGTATGTATGCTTAAACTTACATGTAGCTGGGTGTGGGGGCGCACGCCTGTCATCCTAGTTCTTGGGAGGCTGAGGCAGGAGGATTGCCACAAATTCAAGACCAGCCTGAACTACATAGTGAGACGCTGTCTCAAAACACCAAATACAAAAAGCAAGAAGCCTAGATGTATGTGCGTGGGTGTGTGTATTTATTTGTTTGTTTATTATAAACTCTATTGGGAGAGGGACTTTGTTTTGTTCACTTCGGTATCCCCAACATTAGAAAAGTGTCCAGTTCCTAAGAGGTGCTTATAAACACTGCTAACGAATGGCCAGATTAGCACCATCACTGCTCACAGCCCCCAAATGTGGTTGTGAGGCTTGTGATTATTTATTTACTGCACTTAGCATAATGCATGGTACTAGTAGGTGATCAATAAATGCTGATCCTCATTTTCTCCCCTCTTTCCCCATTTCCTCCCCCTCCTTAATTACCAAAGGGCTTTTTTTTTTTTGTGGGTACCGGGGGGTCGACCTCAGGACCTCGTGCGCCAGCAGGCGCCTGTGCCGCTGAGCGATATCACCGGCCCCTTTTTCGTATGTGGGTTCCGGGAGTCAAACTCGGGCCCTCGCGCTTGCCGGGCAGGCGCTTAAGCCGCTGAGCCATCTCACCAGCCCCTACCAAAGGGCTTTTTAAAATTATTTTATCCTTCATGAACCCCATGTTTAAGGAAGACTTTGCTCCTACCGTGGCTAGATAATGGCACATTCTCTTCCCCCCGTGCAGTGAATGATGATGGGCTGCATAATGGGGTCAGTGTTCTCCAAGGAATTCCAGGGTCCCAGACGTGCCAGGGCTACCACTGCAACCCCAGAAATTCCCGCAATGCTGCCAGCTACCCAGGAGGCTTCTGATCGGTATATACCAGCTCAGGAATATTCCCCCTGCACTGGTAAAATTCCAGGCCCAAACAAAGAAGCTTGACATTTCTAGTTTGACTACCTGTGCACGGTAGGAGGATTTATCAGAAGTAAATAATATTGATTTCCATTAGGCCTTTTTTAAATTCTTGGAAAACGCAGCCCCTCCCCCACGCATTTCCCCACCTCAAGGCTGCCATGAGGAACCCCAGTTTGGGGACCACCAGTCCATGTGGTGTTTCTTAGGTTATCATGCTCCCTGGGAACCCAAAGGAGGCATTTTTCAGGGTGCAGCTGCTTGATCACTTTTCCTATCTGCTCCCAGTAATGAGCTTTTGGGCCTAATTAGAATGAAATGTGTTGTTTCCTACCTTCCTTCTCTGTCCCCACGATGCTCGTTATCATCAGGATGGATTAATTTCTCCTGACCCTCTCTCTCCCTCTCCATCGCACTGTGTGCCCGTGCAGTGCCCGTGCACCTGCGAGTCTTTCTTCTGTACGGACAGGGGTCGTTAATGGCACCTCGCTGGCAGTGGCCATAAATAAAAAAGAAAAGGAAACAAAAGCTACAACAAATGACAGCGGCATCCCGTGAGGCTCCCTCTGATGGCCGCGCTGGAGGACAGCTGAGGATAGGGATACACAGGGCGGCACATTCACCCTAATTAACCAGTCGGGGATACTCCTGTCACCCTCCAGCCCAGCGAGCACTACCACAAGAGCCACGGAGGGCTTGCCGGCCCTCACACAGGCTTCTGCCTCGACTTGCAGCCTCCGTGCCCCAGCCGAGTGTCTGTTGGCAAGCCTAGCCCTGCGTTACCCCCATGGAGGTCTCTGACATCCTGCCCTCCTGGGCCATCTATGCAGGAGCGACTGCAGAGGCCTGTGGGAAGGAGAGTGGAAGTTAGGGACCCCAGAAGTCAGATGGGAGATGCCACGCCCCCAGATGCTTATTATCTTCAAAGCACTTTCTAGCTATTAAATGAGTCACCCTCTATGCACGCAGAGGAAGGCGGCAATTTTAACCTGATTTAACCTGTCAATTGTGACTTTCTGCATTGCTGATTAATTCAGTCTCCCAGGAAAATAGCCACTCCCGATGATCCCTGCTCTGGAAGCCACTGTCCAGTGGTGAAAAGAACATGATGTATCAGTTAGGATGGGATCAGAGATGCTGCAGTAACAAATGATCCCAGTCTCAGTAGCTTTCAACAAGGAGGATGTATTGTCACTTATGTCATATATCTTGTGCAGCTCAGTGGTGGCTTTGCTGTGTGTCATCTTCACCCAGGACCCAAGCCGATGGGCAGGCAACCTCGGTCCAGGATGTTGGGGAAAAGAGAACAGGTGAATAGTGGGCTGATTCCAGAAGCTTCTGCTCAGGGATGACACCCACCCACCCACCCCTTAACGTCCTTCTCATTTCATTGACCAGAGAAAGTCCCACACTAAACCTGCCATCGATGGAAGAAATATAATCCTCCCCCAGGAGCAGTGGTGAACATGTCTAAAATATAATAGTCTGCCGCTGCTGTGGCTTGTATGTGTCCCCTCCAAACTGTGGTGCTGCCAGGGTGATAGTGGGTGTCTGAGGGGAGGCTCCCTCCTCGTGGATGGGAGCGGCTGCCTGTGCAAGGCTGAGGACCCTGCTAGAGGGGCTGGTTCTCTCTGACCGTCTGCCTCCAGCCCTGTGAGGATGCAGTGAGAACCAGACTCTTATGTCATGCTGGAACCTTTACCTTGACCTTCCCAGAGTCCACAGTGCTGAGAAATAAAAGCCTGCTCTTTAGAACCGTGCAGCCTTGCGTGTTCTGATAGCAGCACCAAGACAACTGCAATAGGCTTATAGTTTATCATTGTAAAAGCAGACAAGCAAGCAAACCAGAAAGTTTAGAAATTATGACGTATTCACTTAGTGGAATAGTAAAAGGCCTTGAGATGTTTGGTTATGTAGAGTTATGGGTGTTTATGCTATGATTATGCTTTATAACTCACACGTATGCTATATATATCATATATGGAAGGATATACATGGAGGATATATATATATATGTATTTATATGTCAAATATGACATAAGCATTTATTTATGAAATAAAGAACACACTTTGAAAACAGACCTGGGTTCAAAGCCCAGCTCTATTGTTATTGACCTTGAGACTTGGGCTCTGCCGACCCCATCTGCTCCACAGAAATGATCGTGGGGGGGGGGTCCTTCGAGTTCTCCACCCTGAGCCCCCTCAGGATGGCTGCAAGGACAACAGAGGACTGACAGAGGACATTAGCACAAGGCTGGACAATCAGCGATGATGGAAGCTGATAAAGAATTGGTCCAGGGTCCTGCCCACTCCCAGCACCCAGATGGACACAGCCTGTGTTGGGTTTGTCCCCATGTAATAGGGACCACCTACAGGCACAGGGCCCCGGGGCCAGGCAGGATGTCCTTGCCTGAGTAGATGCAAGTAGCACAGCCCAACAGGCCTCCCGCACTGGTGGAGAAAAGTCATGGTCCTGCTCCGATCGAGGCGCAGTGAGTGAGAAGATGAATCCCAATGTCCAAAGGCAGCAGGGGGCAGTTGGGGAACATGGAGTGGGCCAGGTTAGGGGAGCTGGTCAGGGCTGAGGCACAAGCACACAAAGGCAGTGAGGGCCCATTTGGAGGAGTCATTATGGTCACCTGTCAGTTCAGGTGTGAGAATAACGCGAGCTCTTTAGTGGCCCACCCATCTAGGGAGTTCCCGATGGTGTCAGTGCCCTGCCCCATGCCCACTGCCCTCCCAGAAGTCATTGCAGACAGTTGATGTCCATGCAGGTGGCTTCCTGGCTCTCTGTGCCTGAAGACAAGTCACGTGCTAAGCCCAAAACTTGGAGAAGGCCGAGTGGTGACAAAGAGTGGATGCCTCAGAGCAACCTCAGGCCATAGGCTCCAGGAACTGGGGAATAAACACTTCAGCTCTCTACCCCTTCCTGGAGACAACCTGGGCTGTCTTCTCCCCGGAGGACTGGCCCCGGTCACCATGACAGCAGTGACCCACTGTCTGACCCCGCCCCCATGCTTCCTAGAACCAAATCCCAAATAAATTTGCACCCAAATCCTTGTCTCAGGGTCTACTCTTCAAGGGGTCCCTAAACCAAGACAGCTTCCTGGCCTGACACTTGTCCAGCATGTCCTTAGCACTCATGGTCCCCTGGGACAGAACTTCTCCTTGGGGAACAGCTCTCATTCTGCGATGTCTGTCCACCTACCCTTCCTTCTGCCTTAGTTTGAAGCCAGGTTTCTTTTATAGTGGAGATTGTTAAACTACGGTTTATCAACCACATCCAGCCCAGCGCCTATTTCTATACAGCCTGGCGACCAAAACTTTATGCATTTCTAAATGGTTAAAAGAATAATAATATTTCATGACATGCAAAATGTATACAGAATTCAAACTTCAGTGAGCATAAATAAAGTTGTATTGGGACAAGGCCATGCCCATTCGTGTATGGACTATCTGTGGCTAC
The DNA here is from genome assembly GCA_028451465.1 of Erethizon dorsatum. Lineage (NCBI taxonomy): Eukaryota > Metazoa > Chordata > Mammalia > Rodentia > Erethizontidae > Erethizon > Erethizon dorsatum. The sequence continues at coordinate 124,462,471 of CM051827.1, read as the reverse complement.
TCGAGGACCATGGTGGCAGAGTAGAACAGTTGGGACAGAGAAGACCCAGCCTACAAAGCTCAACATATGTACTGTCTGTCCTTTACAGAGAAGTTTTTCAACCTCTTTCTTAACACAGTACAACGTGGCCACTCTCAAACCATTGTAGTCACGTCAGTGAAAAGAGGTTCGCTGTAAGCTCCAGTCTCAGGTCAGCCTCTTTAAGAGTTGTCTCGAGCTTTGTGTCATCTCCCTGATAGAAAGAGTTAGGTAGAAGCCCACGCTTCGGAATCAGAGCCCAGTGGAAGAAGCTTCTAGCAGGTTACCATGGGAACCCTGAAGGGACTTTTGGAACTTGCCTTCCAATCTCCTTTCCCAGCTCTGCAAGTTTGGGTTTGGGGAAGCGAATCCAGCTTGATCAGCTGGAATGTTCTGGAAACAGGCTGACGTGGGCAATCGAAAACCCCCTTTACTGGAAAATTGATCACAAAACACTTCCTGTCTCTTCCTTGGGGAAAGAGCTTTTGCTTATAAGCAAAGCCCATTCTCCTCATGGAGAAGTGTGTCTTGCAAATGTCATAGACTGTCTCCAAATCACCTTCTGGGCACTTGTCCCCACGTGTGGGACACTGTCCTACAGGAGAGGGTGTAGGACAGAGAGATAAATCTGCCAAACCAGGACACCCACTAAAAGCTGACATTTTAAAAATTCCTGACACCAAATGTCAATCTTTTGTTCCCTCTGCCTGCCTTCCAAAATAAGCACAAAGGGGTCCCCCTAAGCATCCCGGGGGTCAGTATTCCGAAGGGGCAGAGTTGGTGATCTTGGCCTTGTCAGTGTGAAACCTTTGACCCCACAGCAGGTCATGGGGGGGAAGGGGGGGCTCGGGAAGGCCCATGGGAATCTGTTTGAACTCCCTAGCGCCTCTTGTGTGTGCAGATTGAAAACAACCAGGTTAAAATTGTGTGTATTTATATGGGATAATATCCATGGAACACTACTAATTAAAAAAAAAAAAAAGCAAGACAGCCTGTGTGATGCTATCTGATATCTGGAAAATTCCATGTCCTTCCATGTTGCTCTTAGGAAAGAAAAAAAAAAAATGCAAGAGTAGTTAAATTTTGTAAGTGATTTTTGCTTTTTTATTTTTCCTTTTCCAACTCTTTTAAATTTTATGCAACAAGCAAATATTTCTTTTACGGTGAGAAAATAGCCTCTAAAGTGATTTCCATGGCTGGACTCTCCGGGAGCGGGAGCCTGGTTAGGTTCCCCGCGCCCTCGATGTGGCCCTGCCTGTCAGTGTGACATGAAACTGTGGGGAGGAGTCAGGACACTGTGACATGCCCCTCCCAGCCCTCCCTGCCCAGGTGCTGCCCGTGGCCTCCGTTTCTCTTGCAGGGTCTGGGAGACATCCAGACTCCCAGGAGCAAACGCCCTCGCAGGGCACAGGCCAGAAGGGGGCAGGGCCCCCGCTGTCATCGTGCTCCAACTGCTGGCCTAAATGGAATCGAGGTCTCTGGGGAGCCTGGCCTAGCACCTGCCACAAGCACTAATCTGCTGGAGCTCCGGGGAGGAAATGCTCCTGGCAAAAGAGGGTTCAGTCCCTGCCCAGGGCTCACCTCAGGCTAGCTCCGCCAGCCAGGCCAGTGGGTGCCCGGATGGCCTCCTGAACCATCACTATGGGAAGAAAGACATCTGTCTTTCAGAGGCCTCCGATCCCTGCCCCCAAGCCCTGGATCATTGATAGCCTATAATCCCAAGCTAGTTTCCTGCAAACACCTCCTCAAAGCCTCTTTCTCCCCTGACATCCCGCAGAAGCCCACCCTACAGGATTTGCTGTGGGGTCTGCAGGGGACAGAGTGGCAGAAAAGGTGCTAGCAGGTTGCAGGGAAACCTCAGGAAGTGTCTCCAGAGCCAGCTTCGGAACTACCTGCTGTGTCTACACCATCGTCCACTTCATGGCCACAGTTCAAGGGCCTCAGCAGGACAGGTGAGCCCAGACCATTCCACCCCCAGGCCATGGAGGCCTCCCGCAGGCCCAGCCATCTGTCCCCGGCCAAACCATGTGACTCATCTTGTATCCCCAGCACTCACACCAAAAAAAGCTTCTGGATAGAAAGAGGAAAGGAGGGAGAGAGCGGATAGGAGGAAGGAAGGGAGGGGAAGAAGGGATCTTCCAAGATTATCCCTCATTATGCAACCTTCCACAAATATTAATGAGCACCTACTATGTGCCAGGCTCAGTGCTGGATGCCAAGGTATAATGACAAAGTTGGAACTGGTCCCTACCCTCAAGCTCACAGTCTATAGGAAAAAGCCACAATAAGCAAATGATCATTAAAAAAAAAAAAAACAGAGCTGGCCTCTGACCAGAGCTGCCCAGGAGAGGCAGAAGTCCCTGTTGTCCGGTCAAGGAAGGGGCTGGAGCTTCCCTGGAGAAGTAAAACCCTCGCTGAGCACCAAGGTTGAGTGGGAGGAAGGGCGCTCACTGAGACCCCCTATTTGCCCTTCCCCCACCCTGAGCTTAACCAAATCTTATCCCTCCTGCTTCCAGTTTCCCTCCAGGGAGGGCAGGGAGCTGGGAAAGTACAGACCTGGGAAAACTCTTTCTCTCCATCTTGTGTCCAGAGCTGTTTATCACCCTTAACCTCAGACCCTGAGACCCGGAAGCCAAAAAGGGTCAAAAGTCAAAGCAAGTAGAATTGATGCCCCCAAGCCTGTGTTTAGCATGCAAGAGGCGCTAGAAAAGTCCCTGTATGCAGACACCTCAGCCCGGCTTAGGGGCAGACGAGCTTGCTTACTGACTCGTCTCCAAAGTTGTGCAACCGACCCACTCACTGTGCGCAGAAGGAAGACATATCTAAAATATTGATGTGGCAGCCAGAGCCCAGCTCCACACCCAGCCACAAAGGGAGGTGCTAAATAGTTGATGAAAAGTATAATTAATCAGCGGCGATGGCCTTCTGCTGCAGGTTCAGCTAACTGCTCCCGGGCACAGGGCACTGCTGTTCTAAGATTCAGCATCGCATGAATCAGACTGTGACCCCCCGCCACCCCTGCCGACAGACCCTTCTGGCTGTGCCTTTTCCACTTGCTGTCCCCTCTTCTCAGGTGCCTCTCTCACCATCTCACCCCTAACCAGCAGTGCAATGCCAAGAAAACGTCTTCATTGCTTTGTTCCTCCTGGGGAAACTGTCATCGCCCCACTGTTTAAGGTCTCTGTGAAGGTGGGACGTGCCAGGGATGGCAAGGGTGCAGGGTGTCCTGCGGCACAGAGGACTGGCCCTGTAGACATGAGCCAGGATGTCACTCACCCCTCCTCACCTATCTCCTCCTGGTCACCTCCTGGCCTCCCGGTCTGAGTTAGGGACTCCACTTCGGCCTGCGCGTATGTGACTGTGCAGTCACTAAACGGCTGGTCTAGTCCTTGCTAAGCTCTTGAACACAGGAATGGGGCTGTGCATCTCTGTGGACCCTGTGCCTGGAACTGGATGCTCAGTAGGTGCTGAATGAGTGGGTTTCCAAGCAGGGGTTTCTCCAGGGTCTGAGATCCTATGCTGTCACATCAGCCACGGGGAATGCAACTCAGCATTTTCAAAGTCTGTAACTCGGCGACTCTGTCCCTGTATCCAGCGGGGTAGGTTTGCCTCTCTGGCCAGCCTCAGACCCCTAAGCTCTAAGGCTGCCCCATGGCCACCCTGTGCCCCGGGGACAACTCAGTCAAGAGGCACCATAGACACAGGGTCCAGGCCCCTGGGTGTCCTGATGCAGCCTGCTGACCAGCATCACTTGAGGCTGCATTTGGAAAGCTGGTGCCCTGATCATCTCGCCTTCCGGAGTAGGTGGCTCCATGTGTGTGTGCGTGCGTGTGTGTGTGTGTGTGTGTGTGTGTGTGTGTGTGTCCTTTTTCTCCCCAGTGGCCTTTCCCATCATTCCTGCCTCTTTGCCCCCAAAATGGGGCACTGCACAGCCCCAGAGTCTAGGCTGTGTTTGGCCCTCCATGCCATGGACCCTGCCTCTCCCCTGCCAGGCTCCTGGCAATTCTGCCAGCCAGGAAATGCAGGCTGCCCCTGATTAGCATAAGCAACTTGCTTTCTTTGGCTGACTCTGGAGCTTTCGAAGCCTAATGAGCAAAGCTGCCAGATCAGCAGGCCCTCTCATTAACTTCGGTCCAAACCCACCCCCAAAGTCTCAGCTGCTGAAGCCCCACAGCCCAGGCCACAGCAGCCCTCCCCTGCGCCTCACACCAGGACTCTGGGAGCAGCTGACAGTCAAGCAAGGCCATGCCACAACCTTGTCATTAGGGATGTGTAGCCCATCAGGAGGCTCATTTTCTGGGAGGTCCTAAGTCTTCTCAGCCCTTGTATCAAAGGGGGACCCTGTGCTGAATTCTGCAGAAGCTGCTGATGCAGGCATTTCCCCAGCAGCAGGAAGCTCTGTCCCCTCCCTGGTCCAAGCCACTGTGACCTGTGGCCTGGTCCACAGCCCCCTCACTGCTCTGTCCCAGGAATGGAGTCAGAGCAGCTCAGACACTTAAGACCAGAGAACCAAAGCAACCAAAGGGAGGGAACAGAGGCTGCTCTGATCTCAGTAGTCAGGAGGACTTCTCAGAGGAGGTGACATTTTAGCTGACAACTTGAATGACAAGAAAAAGTTGGCCAGGCAGCAATCTGGAAAGATGTTCCAGGACAAGGAACAAGGTGTGCAAATGAGAAAGAAGATGGCTTCTTTTAAAAAGATAAAGAAGGCTCATGTGCAAAGAACTTGGTGGGAAGTCAGGATGGGGTTAATAAGAATGAGGAAATGAATGAATGAATGAATGATGAGGCCACTGAGGCTGGGGTGGTCAGTGAAACTTTCCAGAAGACCCGAGGCTTCTCTTCTTCTCCATCATGGTGGGAAGGACTTCTGTGCACTGAGAGGGAAGAAGAGACCCATGGAAAGGACAGGAAAGATGCGGACAGGTTCCATGGTACTCACACGTGATGGTGCCCTGTGCTGTGATACCACAAGTGACAGATCATGAGTTTGAGGCAAAGCACTTGGCACATCTGAGCTTCTGGCTCTTACAGCAGCTTCCACAACAGGGCTGCTGTCATCAACCCACTTTATGGGAAGGGAAGTGAGGCCCAGAGAGGTTAAACCTGTTGCCCAAGGTACAGACCTGTGAGTGATGGGGCCAGGTGTGGCGTCCCGGGCAGCCCAGCTCCTGAGTCCATGCGTGATCTTAGTCATTGTGAGGAGAGTTTGCCTTTGCTCTTGATGAGGGATCCAGGGGACCCAAGAGGACCCATTTTTCTGCATGACTGGCAGTCCAGGTCCTGGCCAAAGGCCGTGTTTTTCCTGGCACTGGGGAGATTTCACCCACCAGACCCACCAGGCTCAGTGGCTGTCCAGAGTGCTGCGCGCTTGTCTACAGGACACACCCGTCACTCATTCATGTGGGTCACGCACATGTAAACCCCCTTCCTATGCTTGCAGAGGCCCTAATTGCTTTCAAGCAGAACCTGCCTCCTGCAATCAAGGCAGAAATGCCAGCTGCCAGTTTTCCCATCCTTCCTTGCAACTGGGGAATGGGCACATGACGTAGTTTCCACCAATCAGGGGCACCTTTCTCACCCTTAGACCTGAGGGCCAGTGATCCAAAGAAAATGCCAAAAGTACCAATTTAGATTCTGTTTCCAAAGACTGTGGTGGCAGCAGGCAAGAGAGAGAGAGTCTGTGCCCAACAGTGAGGACTGGCCAGAGGACTAGATCAGTGGCTGGATTGGGGGCATTGATTCTGGTCTTGCAGCCTCCAAGCTTGGCTCTCCCACCCCACAGGAGAAAAGCAAGCTGGTCAAACAAGTGTGCCTTTTCTGCTTAAATTAGCTGGAACTGGAATCTCTTGCTTTTCATCAATGCTGTGACTGGTACCCTGTCATTAGGTTTCATTGGGTCAAACAGGACCACTCAGGCTGTAGCAAGCAGATCAAAGGATATCTTCAAATTCCCAACAATGGACATGGAGCCAAAAGAGGATCATTGGAGGCCACTCCTGAGTATCTGAGAGCACCCTGCTCCCTGCTTCCCCACCCTGTGACGTTTCTTCATGACCATCTGGATCCTGACAGAGAAAGGCAAGGGTGTAATGTTCTTGGAATGTATAAAATATGGTGGAAAAAGAAAAATTGGGCTTTGATTGTGACTCTTTCAGTTAATAGCACTCAACCTCTCTGACCTCAGTTTTGTCCTCTGTAAAATGGAAGGAGTGGGTAGCAATTTAAATGCCTTCATCTGTAAATGCCCAACTCCAGCTGCCATAGGAAGTATGTCTACTGGCACAGAAAACATGCACCTGAAGATGTAGGTTGGCTTAATTCACAGCTCTGTCTCCTTTCTTGGTGAATCTCTTGGCTCTGCCCCCTTTGGTGTTAACTCCATTATGAGGCTGGAGGTCAAACAGCTGCTAAAGTTCTGTACATCATAACTGGTCATAGTCCTGTCAGAGAAATGGAAGATGGGCTTGTGAACCAGGGATAGAAAAAATTTCTCAAGCAGCTCAAAGCAAACCACTCCACCCATCTCATTGGTCCAAACTGGACCACATGATCACGCCCCAGCCAATAGCTATCACCAACAAACTGCCATGTGCTGATTGGTTTAGGCCTGACCTCATGAATCAATAACTGGCCAGGGTTATGGGATTATCACCATTGGTTTAAACTGGTGTTCTCAGAGTTGTTCTCCCGACCCTTTACACTTTTAAAAATTAGAGAAGACCACAACACACTTCTTTCAATGTGGGTTATATTTATTGATGTTACCATTTAACAACTAAAACTGCAAAAGATTAAATATTCAAAGCCACTACACAGGTTAGTGTAAATAACACAGTTTATGAATAATCACTTTCTAAAGGAAAAGTGAAGTGAAAAGAGACACCTGGTTTTACACTTTGGCAAATCCCTTTAAAGTGCGGCTCCGCTGCAGCCAGCAGGGTGCTCCTACCTGTTTCTGCCCTCAGGGTGCTGTGGGACATTGTTTTGGTTGCAGCATTTGAGTGCAGCCCAGCCTTCTGCAGATGTGTGGTTGGGAAAGGTTGGACCCGCAATCCTCAGCCCACACTTCAACAACCGCTTCTGTAAACTCACCTTGGCTCAGCCTGGGAGCTGCTGGTGGCAGCCACTCCTCAGGAGGAGAAGCCAGGAATCAGGAAAAGGCTCAGCTTTGCTGAGGGCCTCTCACTAGGGCAGAATGGGGTTCTGTTCTCAGGAGCGCAATGGAGGCTGAAGTGAGACAGTCCAAGATCGAGGTTAGATCAAGCATCCAGTGCCCACATCTGGTTAGCACATTGGGGTTGGGGACAGGAAGCTGAAAATTGGATGTCATGTCGTCAATAACCGAGCAAGACACAGGGAAGCAAGGAGCCTTGAGGATTTGGAAAAAGGAGCAAATTTCTGCACCTCCAGCTTACAGGAAACACCTGGAGCATTCATTTAGGAATACACACACAAGTGTGCACACACACACGCACATAGGCAGGCCAAGAGGTACAGGCTGGGCAGACACTGGCCCTGTGACACGGCTTTCGGAACAGTCCTTGGAGCCAAGAGTCCCAGAAATCAGTGACTTGTACCCAGGTTCCTACATGGCAGGCAGTGGCCCTGTATCCTTGTCCCTATAAACCATCAGAATGTCCTAAAATTGCCAATGTGTCAGCACCCTCATGATGCCTCCCAGATTGCTCCTTGTTCCCATGGGTGGCACAAAAACCTTCCACTGACAGAGTGTTTGGATTTGGGCCTTGGATGGTGGGGGAGCTCTGCTCTGGAGGTCAGGAGACGCTGGTTCCAGGCCCAGCTGTGCGGTTAATCACTGTCTTCCAGGGCTCATCGTGTTTGATCTTGGAGATCCCAGCCTCCCACCTGTGCCTGGCAGCAGGCATCAGAGGGGCTCCTGAGCTGCATGAAGGGCTCAGGGACTCCACCACCTGTCCTGAGGTCAAGAACTCAGATTGTTGTGCTAGGTCAGGTTCACAATAGGACCAGGGAGATAAGTTGCCTGCTGAGGATCAGAGCACCTGGGGACTTTGGGCTGTAGCCGTAGCTGGTGATGTGTCCCCTCTCGGCCCTGGTAATCCCTTTGTAGAGCCCTATCCCCACCCACCTCTAGTCTCTGAGCTGGCATTAGCCAGGTATGGGTGGGGGGTAGTATGTGCTGCTGAACCGAGCACCGTTGGCCAGGTTTTGAGGAATATGTGGCCAGTTGCTGTGAACTTGGGATTAGGCTCTCAGCAGTGATTTGAGGGCAAGAAGCCAATTTAGGTCCCAGGCTCAAGTTCCATTTTTCCAAATGTGGAACTTGGGAGGCAAAGGGAAAGGAACGATCCACTGAACACCCACGACACACCAAGCCTCTGCTGGACATTGTCACCATACCTGGCTTTCTACCCATGTGGTTGGGATCAGCGTCTCAAGCAATGAAAAGAGAAGCACAGTATTATAGCCACGATCATGAGGCTGGATTTGAATCTCCTTCTGTCCATTACCCCCACCCCAGGTCCCTATAAGGTCCCCAGCTCCCTCGAGAGACACAAGGAGGCCTCTTTGGAAGCGCCATCATCATCCCACTCTGCCATGTGACTGTGATTCGGCAAGGGCCTGCTGAGCAGCAGGTGCCAGTGGCCCCCTCCTGCTGCCATAGAAGCCAGCCCATGGCCCACTTCCTGCCTACCCCCGACAGCCTCCAAGGCAGGTCTTTCTTCCTGCTTTCTTCCTCCTCTGCTGGTCCTGTGCTGTTTCCAAAGAAGGTCCCCGGGCCTTGGGCCAACTTCCTCAGGAAGGCTGGGATGGCCACAGTGGCAGAGCCTGGTGACCTGCGTGTCCCAGGGCTCTTTGCTCACCACCCATCCCAATGTTTGAATCTTTGAGCATCCCAGCCTGGGGCCTGGGAACATGTGGTAGCTGCCGAGAAAATGAAGCAGCTCAAAGACTCAGAGCCAGTGTTCTGCGCCCAACTCAGAACTGACTGCTACATGGGGACCTGACAGACCCTGGAACCCTGCTGTGAGCTCTCTGGGAGAAGTCCTGGACTTTTCAGGTGCTCATGGGGGAGCAGGGAAGCCTTGGCTCTGCAGCCAGTTCTGCCACTTTGCATGGCTGAAGCCAGTCTGTGCCTCTACTTCAGCATCTATAAAATGGGCACAGGAGGATCACTTGCCTGCAAAGAATTTAGGTCCCAGGCCTGGCCCACAGGAAACACCTAGCAAGTGGCTGCAGCTACTGTCATGATGTGGTCTGTCTGGCTTCTTCTGTTGCCTGGAAATGGGAAGTCACCAGGAAGAGAGGGTACCGCTGCAGTGGGTCCAGGGAAGAAAGTTTCCCCACTCAGAACTCCATGACTCCAAGCTTGGATACAAGGCCCACTTGGAAAGGTTGCATAGGCTCTCTGTCCACAAATTTATTTATTCAGCAAATAATTGAACATCAATTCCATGTGTCAGGCATGGTCCCAAGGGCCAGGATACAGGGGTGACAAGACAGAGAAGGCCCCTGTCCTCGGGGAGTGTACTGTCTGCTGGAAGATGACAGTCAATGAGCATTTAGCAGGCAACCTCAGGAATACCCTGGTACTGTGACAAAAGAAAACAGATAACAGGCGGGACAGCTGAGTGACAGCTCTTCAGATAAGGTGGCTAGCAAGACCCTCCAGAGAGCTGGCATCTAGCAGAGCCCTAAACCATGAAACCTGGGCACAGATGGTACAGGCAAAGAGGCCTCCCACCCAGAGGTGCAGCACGTGACAAGGCCCTTTGGTGGAAGCAGCTTGGCTTAGTCACAGGATAACAAGAAGGCCGGGGGGGGTGGTTGGTGAATGAAGTCAAAAGTGGAAAAGCATGCAGTTGAGGGTGGCAGGAGCCAGGGGACAGATGATGCCATTTATGTCCTATTCAGGGGTTCACAGTTTAGGGAAAGAGCAATAGGAAATCAGTGGAGTGCTCTAGGCAGGGGACTCCCGTGGTCCAGTTGGTTGTAAGTCTGGGCATTGGTGGAGAAAGGAAGATGGTGGCAGAAAGGCCAGGAAGTGGCTACTGCAAAAGTCTGGGTGAGAGACGGCAGTCACTGGGACCAGGGTAGCAGCAGATGAGCTGGTGAGAAGCCACTGGACTTGAGCTACATTTTGGAGGTGAAGCCAACAGGACCTGCTAGTGGGTAGGCCCGTGCAAGTCGTGCCCCACAACAGCCATCTCGGAGAAGCTCCCAGGCACCCAGTGCCAGGGTCGAGTTGAAAGCCCTGTTAAACCTGTGCCCCTCCCCCGCGGCTGCAGATCTCAGGGGCAGCAAGGATTTCACTTCGGTCTGTCTCCCAGAAGTCAAGGGTCAGTTACTGATATGGAAGCAAGAGCGACACACCAAGTTACCAGGACAGGACCCTGAAATCTCTGGATGCCCCCTTTTCTGGGTGCCATGAGAATCTCCAGCAATGGAGCCCCTTTCCGATGATTAAACTGGTAGAGGACATTGCCACAGATGCAGAGGCCACCGGACCCCTTAGGGCTGCAGGGAGCCGGTAGGGCTGAAGCCACTGGCAAGCCTGAGGTGACAGTCTGTGTGCACCATGGGAATTGGGCACTGGGCACAGACGAGGACATAGGACACGCTTTGATGGACATAAGTCTTTATAGGCCAGGAAATCCTGAGTTCCGAGAACTGCAATTTTTTAATCTTTCATGTTATTTCTGAGGGGAGACTAATATGTAGTTAGAGCTGGAAAAATACAGGTCCTTTTACCAGCTTTACAGCCATTTTAGGAAAATGGCATCATTAACCCAGGTGAACACAGTGAAACTTCTGGGACGAACCTCACAGATAAGGGTGGGAGCCGCCAGGGCCACCAACCAGGAATGGAGGATGGGCACAGGCAGGCTCTCTGAGCAGAACACATCCCAGGCTTTAACTTGTGTTGGGTGTTTGTCTGTCTGTTTAGAAAACTGAGGCAACTGTCCTCATAGTCACATAAATTAGAAATAATTTTTCATGTGCTCCTCCTGCCCTCTCTTCTTTTTCTTCCCATGGTCTCTCTGGTCACAGAGGACACCAGGTATAGGAAATGCAAGAAAAAGAAAAAAATGCTGATAGCATTGCCATGCTTGTAAAGTCCAACACAGACTCTAAATTCTTATTCTCACTGAAAGAGGTCAGGAAGTGGCAAGTTCTGAGAGATGGCCCCAGTGCTGGTGGGGCAGCAGCCACCTGTGTCTATTTTCCTTTTGTCCCAGCCCTTCCACTGGCCCTCAGCACACCATTGCTGTCTGCCTGGGGTGCTCCTGCTGTGGCTGGAGGGGACAGGCTTTGCACTGAGATGTTCATGGGTCCTGAGTCCTCCCCAGTACATTTGCCAGATGGGCACATAGGGAAAAGAACGGAGGCTGGGCTCCGCTCGGCTGCTTCTTTGTAGCTAAGGATCAGGGTCTTCGAGAGTGATGATGTGGGCATCTACTGGCCGTGCTGCCCTCTCTACCATCCCTGCGTACAACTCAAACTCACTGCCTTCTCCACCATCCCTGGGTGCAGGCATTGTGAAAAGCTGTCTTGCTTTAAAATCAATTGTAAAACATTAAGATGGAAACAAAATTTAATTAAAAAATCACAATCCCATTACTCTAACATTAATAAGTAACATTTATTGAATGCAAACTCTGTTCCTCACTGTTCGGAATGCTTTGCATGTATCACTCAACCGGGGCCAGTGAGATAGCTCAGCAGCATAAGCACCTGACTGGCAAGCACGAGGTCCTGAGTTCGACTTCTGGTACCCACATAAAGGGAAAAAAGGGGGCAGTGATATCACTCAACAGCACAAGCACTTGCTGGCAAGCGGAAGGTCCTGAGGTCTACTCCCGGTACCTACCAAAAAATAAAGTATCACTCAATCCAACTGGAGGAACAGCATCGGCTCTGCTGGGGCAAAACAAACCCCAAAGGCCAGAGGGCGAGGGCAGAGCCTGTCTGCATCTCCCCGTGCTCCAGGGGGGCAGCCTGGGAATGTGCACGCAGGTGTTCACAGCCTGGTCACCGGGTTGGTTAATTGGATGATTAGCTAGTGGCTGGTTAGGCAGCACAGCAAAGTGGCTAGAGGCCCAGGCTTGAGTTAGCAGACCCGAGTTCCCTCAGCTCTACCACTTCCTAAACTGTGTAGCCTACTGTGGAAATTTCTCCCCCATCATGTGCCCCAGTCATCCTTGTGCACAAAATAGACTTAAGAATTGCCCCACTTCAGAGGATTAGGGTTGTAGGTCAGAGGAGATAAATGCACATAAAAACCGGCACATGGTAGGTGCTTAATAAACACTGCAGTGCTGAGTTCCGGCTGCGAGCACAGCTTCGCCACCCAGTTCCAAGCAGAAGGCCCCCATGCCAGACCCCCGCCCGCAGGCTTCTCCATGGACATCACTCATGCCCTGGTCTGGGCGCCCTATGCTGGATTCCTGGCCAGAGAAGCTGCGGCAGAGCTCTCTCCTCCAGGTGCGGATTGTTATTCCCGTTGGCTGAGAAAAGGGCTTCTTCCTTCATGTGCCACTGCCCCGGAATGGCTGGCTGTTCTCTATAGGGCAGGAATTCACTTTGCACACAAAAATCCCTTCTGATTTGCCTTGCCTCAAGCTATAAATGGCACCAAGTCACAGTGGCCTGTGCTGGAGAAGAGCCTCCCCATTCCCGAACTCATCCGGCACAACGATGAGGCTGGGTGCCATGGTGCACGCCTGTAATCCCAGTTACTTGGGAGGCTGAGGCAGGAGGATCACAAGTTCGAGACCAGCCAAGCAACTTTGTGGGACTGTGTCTCAAAATAAAATAAAAAGGGCTGGGGATGTAGCTCAATGGTAGGTCACTTGCCTAGCATGCATAAGGCCCTGGGTTCAATCTTCAGTATCGAGATATAGATACAAATATAGATATAAATATAGATATAGATGTAGATAAGTCAAATACTTTGTGCAAATATTTCAGTAAAAATAACACAGCATATGGGATGAGCATGCTGTTCACTGCCCAGTGGGACTTGGCCATGAACAGCAGACAGTTGTATCATTGATGTGATAGCCCTCCACTTTACCAGGTTTTATTTTTTTCTTATTGTCCCCCTCCCCTTAACAGGATGACCATTCTAAGTTCACTTAGGATGGTAGAGTGGATATTAGAAAGTTGTCTTTATCCCTTGGCTCGACTGGCTGTGGCAGGAATAGCGCATGCTGGGTAATGAGGAAAAGTTAGCTTCAGATTCAAGCCATTCTGTAGCTGGGGACCTGGGGGAAGTCACCTCATACTGAGTAGGAGTCCAGTCCTTTTACTTTTTATGTCATGTAATGAAAATGTGTAAAGTGGGCATGTGTATTAGCTTTGTCTTATTATAATGAAATACCTGAGGCGATTTATGTATAGGAAGGAAAGATTTATTTTGGCTCATGGTTCTGGAGGGTTCAGTCCAAGACCAAATGGCCTCATGGCCTTGGGCATCTGGTAAGGGCACCACATCATGGCAGGAGGGCGAGGTGGAGCAAACTGCTGACCTCATGATCCAGGAGGGAAAAGGTAAAGGAACAGGAAGAGACCAGGATTCCACAATCTCCTTCAAAGGCACACTCCAGGCACCAAGGAGCCCTGTGCCCTGGCTCTACCTCCTAAAGACTCCACTGTCTCCCAGTAGGGTCACCCCAGGTACAAAAACTTTTAAAAGAAAAAGGGCCTCTGGGGACACTCATCCAAACTGTAACAGCATGCTTGTGTTTTTCAGTATCTTACAATATACCACATGAATTTTGTAGAAAATCACAAATGGTCAGTTGAGTTATGCAAGTAAGTTTTAAGATTAAAAATTACCGTTTTCACTCTCTTATTAGGGATCTCATGTTTTTCTGGAAGATGAAGCAGGACTCTGGATATGGTTACTCTTGAGGAGAGATAGTAAAGGAATAAGTTACAGAGGCCACCCAAAGCCTGAAGCCTGGGAGCCTGTGAACAGAGGAGATGTGGGTACAACGGAAGTATTTGATTCAGCATTCCCCTTCTTGGTGTATTTGTTTGTTTGGTTGGTTGTTTGGTTGGTTGGTTTTTGGGGGGGGGGGCGGTTTGAGACAGGGTCTCACTATGCAGTTCAGGCTGGCCCTGAATTCACTATGTAGCCCAGGCTGGCCTCAAGCTCATGGCAATCCTCCTGCCTCAGCCTCCCGAGAGCTGAGATTACAGGTGGCCACCATCATGCCCAGCCCTATTTTGAATGCTTAAAGATATGAGCTGGTGTTAGAGATGGAGAAGGGCAGACTGGAGCCACTGGTCTGGTCCAGATGTGGGCTCCATCACTCACTTGCAGTGTCCTTGGGAAAGTTCAAGGTAATTACACACATCTCCAAGTCTCCTCTCCCGTAAATGGATATAACAGTAGCAGGTATTTTCATAGTTTTTTTGTTTTGTTTTTTTGGGTTTTTTTTTTTTTTTTTTTTTTTTTGCAGTGCTAAAGATCAAACCCAGGGCCTCGCACTTGTGAGACAAGCAATCTACCCCTTAACTGCACCCTTAGCTCATTTTCATAGGATTCTGTGATGATTAAGTCTACGACACATAGCCTGGCGCCTTGGCACACGTAAACTCTATGTGGGATACAGATTCAGCATCCTTAATCTGAACATTCAAAATTAAAAATGCTGCAAAATCTGAAACGTTGTGAGCACCCACATCCACCCCAAGTGGAAAGCTCCTCACTTGACCTCTTGTGACAGGTCACAGTCAAATACACATCCACACTGGCATGGTGGTGCAGGCCTGAAGTCCCAGCCCTCTGGGAGGCTGAGACAGGAGGATCTCAAGTTCAAGTCCAGCTTGGGCAACTTAGTGACTTAGCAAGATCCTATCTCAAAAATCTTAAAAAATATAAAAAAGGGCTGGGGATATATCTCAGTGGGAAGGCCCTGTGTTCAATCCCCAGTACCAGAAAACAAACAAGCAAAACACAAAAACCAGACCTACTAACAATATTGCGTGAAATGATTCTTAGGCTATGTATATACAATGTATAGGAAACATACATGAATTTCTGTTTAGACTTGGTTCTTATCCCAAAGATACCTCATTATGTATATGCAGCCATTACAAAGTCTGGGGAAGAAAATCCAAATCCTAAAACATTTCTGATTGCAAACAGTTGGAGTAAGGGATCCTCAACCCAGAGTTACCACCCTCACCAATCCCACGGATAGGCGGGGAAAGCAAGGCCCGAGAATTTAAGTGATTTCTCCGAGGTGGCGCAGAGAATTATCCCGCACTGCAGCGGCAAGGATCCCAGGGACTCTGCCCCTTCTCTCCTACGCAGCCTGAGGTCCCCTCCTGCAGTTCCGCACCCCTCAGCTGCCCTCCTGGCTATCCTCTGTCCCCCAAAATAAGATCTAGCTGGAAAATAATCAGCCTTGAAAATGAGAGATCAGAAATGCCAGCCCCAGTCAGCCTACCCTTGCCCCAGCTGCCATCACTTTCTCTTGCTCAATGGCTCCGGTCAGGCAAGGACAGGCTGAGTCCCCAGAAGTCCCAGGCCACGTCATCGCTTTCTTGCGCTTTGTGGAACGCAGTGCTTCTTAGGCAGTCAGTGCTTAACGACGCATTATAAATGAGTGCCCAGCCCTGGCTCAGTCTCAGGACAGCCCAGGGACGCTGTGGCCCGCAGCTCCCCTGCTTGGCTGTTCTTGTCGCTCCGACGCTCATCACTGACCTTTCACCACACAGGGCTGTCGTGAGCGCTATCAAGCGGGCACTCAGGTCCTGCACAATCACCGAAAAGGCCTCCATCTGCAGGGCCAGCCCGGACCTTCCCTGGCATGGGTGCCCCAGCCTCTTCCTGTCCCTCCTGGGATCCCATTCCTGGCTCTTGAGGCTCTTGATTCAGCCCCGAGCTTCTCAGCCCCAGCACTGCTAACATTCGACACCATACAGTGCTAGCTGTGGGGATTTCCACACACAGCAAATGTTCAGCAGCACGGCAGCTCCACCCAGTAGATGCCAGCAGCATCTGTCCCCCAGCAGTGACAACCAAAAGTCTCCATTACCAAATGTCCCAGGGAGAGGGGTGCAAAACTGCCCCCTTGCTGAGAACTACTTACAATGGCGCTTCTCCCGGGACGGCCACGGGAGAAGCTGTGGTTCTGGCATAGAGCGGCTATAAAGGCGGCTCCAAGGTCCCCTACGTACAGTGACAGGAACAAGGCCATGTGCCCGGGAGTGGGAAGAGCAGGGGCACCAGTACCTAGTTCTGGCCAGATGTTGCTGGGCCCATACTGTGGTCCAGCTTCTGTCCCATCTTGAGATTTTTTTTTTTCCAGAGAAGCCAGAAATCCTGAAATTTATGTAACATCTCCTGATGCTTAGATGTTGGCAACAAACGTGAATTGTTAAAAAAACACTGTGGGAAGGACAAAATATGTCTGCGAGCCCAGTGCGGTCTGCCGGCTGCCAGCTCTGCAGTCTTCCCCATGGCTAAGCCTGGGTCCTAGAAGATCTCAGGGCTCTGTGCTCAGCCTCTGAACCCGACAGACAGGCCCTGCCATGTGGGCCGCGCCAAGCCCCTTCTGAGGTCCAATGCTAAAAGTGGAGGGGTCTAAATTCCCAAGGGAGTGAGAAGGTGGGACACACCCCAGGAAGGAAGTCAAAAGACCTCCTGCCCCACTGGAGGCTTTGGTATCAATTTGCTGTGTGACTTGGGAGAATCGCCCTTTCTGGGCTTCAGGTTCTTCAAATGACTGCAGAGAAAGAGGGTGGAGGTTGAGTGTGCGTCCTGTCTGTTCGAGACTTGAAGGAGCGCAGAGCCCCAGCTAGTTTGCCCAGTGCCCAACAGGCATCCTTGTGCCCAGACTGACCTGGGAAGGGACAAGCTGCTGGATGTCCAGCTCAGGAATGCTTTTTTTGTTTTTGTTTTTGATATAGGGTCTCACGATGTAGTTTAGGCTGGCCTTGAACTCACTGTGTAGCCTAGGCTGGCCTCAAACTCGTGGCGATCCTCCTGCCTCAGCCTCCCCAGTGCTGGCATTACTGGCATGCACCACCACACCCGCCATCAGGCGTCCTCCTTTTCAGAGTGGAGAGTCTGGGTGGTCCCTGGTGGACTCTTGCTCTGTGCAGTCAGGTTATTAGGTGCCTGAGGGTGGGGCCACCCCATGTCACTGAAGGCTGAACCTCGGTTAGCTCTGGTCAGTGACGTGGTCCCCTGCCAGGAGGGGCCACAGGACGCTCAGGTGGGCAGGCATGCGTCTGGCTCAGCCAGAACCTCTTAGCCAGCTCCCAAGGGGCTCTGCTGCCTCCAGGGGCCTTGGTGAGGCTGAGCAGATGTGAGGGGTCTGGGAGATGGTGTAATGTGACCCCTAATTACATAGACAGGGAAATGAGGCCACAGAGGGAAGGAAGCCAGCCCACGGTCACCCTAGCAACAGGACGAAGTACACACCTCCTGACTCCCTGTCCAGTGCTCCTTCTAGTCCACTGCACTGGGGCCTCTGAGGCAGGGGCACGGGCGAGAAAGAACAAAGGAATAGACAGACCCGTATTAGCGCTGGCTTTGCCTCTCACCGAGCTGTGCCTAGGACAGCCAGGCGGGTCACATATGGGGAGAAACACTCGCAAGCCAGAGCTGGCTTCAGGGGCCACCAGTGTGCAGCCTCTGCACCCCTCTCTTATCCTCAGTTTACCCAGCATTAAAATGGGTATGCACAGAGACACCCCCCCCCCCGAGCCAGGACAGAGGCTCCTTAGGAGTGCAAGCCCAGAGCTGTGGGCATATAGCACATTTAAGACTCTGCCCTGCCGGTCACAGTGGCCACACCTGTAATCTCAGACACTCAGGAGGCTGAGGCAGGAGGATCAGAAGATCAGTCCAACCTGGACAGCTTAGTGACTTAGCAAGAACCTGTATTACTAAAAATAAAAAGGGCTGAGGATACAGCTCGGTGGTAGAACACCTGCTTAGCATGTGTGAGGCCCTGGTTTGGGGCCCCAGTGCCACAAAAAAATAAAAGACCCTGCCCCTGCCTTCCATTTACAGGAGAACTTGGGGTCCAGCCCAGCCAGCAGCCAGTGCAGTTATCTTTCACCCCAGGACCCCTGCATATGCCCCACAGGGCCCTTAGTTTGGGAGAAATAGTCCACTTTGAAGTTCACTTTTTTTTTTTTGGTACTGGGATTGTACATAGAACCATCACACTGAGCTACATCCACAGCCCTTTTTTTATTTTTTGAGACAGGGTTTTGCTAAGTCACTAAGTTGCCCAAACTGGGCTCAAACTTTGACTCCTCCTGCCTCAGCCTCCCAAAGTGCTGGAATTACAGGCATGCGGCACCATACCCACTTCAAAGCCCACATCTTTAAAAACAGGAAGAATGCAGTTTCTTTTCCATTTAGCAAAACACATGTGTGCTTGTTTGTTTAAATAAGAAATTTGAGGGGGAAGATGCCAGTCCTGCCTACGTATCTGTTCAACAAATCTGCCTCCTGAAACAGGCCCAAAGATATTTAAAGGACAATTCTGGGGAAAGAAGAATGTAGAACAAATTCTAATTAGCCCCGCTGGGACCAGGGTCCGTGGCAACTTCTGTCCTAAGACAGGCAGGGCCTGGGGTTCCTTCCTGATACCCAGGGTGCAGGATGTTCTGCTTGGCTCCCTGGGCTTGGCCCACGCTGGGGCCACTGGGGCAAAGTCAGGCCCATTGCTGGGGGCACTTTGCAGCCACTGAAGCCCCTCATCTGCTTACTCGGCTGTGTGGGGGCCAGCATGCTCTGCTAGCAAGGAGAACCCGGAGTCCCCGGCTGCCGAGCCACAGTGCTGGAAGGCCAGGCAGGGCCACCGCAGAGCCGCAATTACAGAGCAGCAGCCCCGCGTGTTCAGACAGGCCGTTCTCAGCCGGGCAGGTGGCTGCCTGATCCTGGACTCTGGATGCCGGAAGCCATCGGGGTGGAGGAAGGGAAGTTATGTAACTGTGACACCACAGCCACTGGAGGTTCGACCTTGTCATGCTCTGCTGCCTCGTTCCACCCACTCAGAAGGACACGAAGCCCCAGAGCCCTCCCAGGCAAGGCAGTGGCCCTGAGCATTAGGCCACCTGGAAGGCTGAGGCCCCGCCTCTGAGCTCAGAATCCAGGAAGCCTGGGCAGGGCTAGAATTTGGATTTCTCATACTTGGCAGGCGTGCTGCCCCCATGGCTGGTCCGGGGAACACACTTTGAGAAGCACTGCCTGGGGGCTTATAGAAGTCAGTTTCTTTGGGCCTAGGTTTGCTGTACAACCCCAGGCAAGCATCTGAGCTTCCGTCTTCCTCAGCCTCAAAGGAGCTCACCCCCACCTCAGTACGGGGATGCCTAATTACTGTTTGTGAGCGGTGTGGAGATTTTTCCGTGAAAGGCCCAGGCTCTGTCTCCACTGCTGCAACTTGTTCCTACTCACCGTGAGCTGTGTCTCTAGGAGAGACGGGCCTTTTAATCTTAAAGGGACAGGCTGGGCCAGCATCACGAGGTCTCCTTGCTTACCTGGCAAGAATCTCAGAGCCATTCACTAACCTGGTCGTCGGGAGCATCTTGTTTCCTCTAGGGAAGGTGGGCGGCAGCCCCAGTGACGAGGCATCGGGTCCTGAGAGCTATCATCAGTCCTGTGCGTGCAGCAGCGATTCTCAGTTTAGCAGCCTGTTGGGCCATGAGCGTCCCTGGCACTGGGGTCTGATGGCCCTGGCCGCAGCACTGGGGATGGCAGTGGCCCAGGGCAGGTGCCAGGTGCCCGAGCTGGCTGTCCATGTGCCCAGTGCTGTGCAGCTACTCAGCCTTTCCCAGTTGCACTCCTTCCTCCGCTCAGGGTGATCCTGGCAGACAGCCAAGTGTTCTTATCTCTATTTACAAATAGGGAGACTGAGGCCCGAGAAGGCGGCCTGGTTGTCAACTTTGCTTGGACGTATGAAGGAACTGCGGCAGGGAAAGTACAGAACTCCAGACCTCGGACCCTGGGCTCACCACGACTCTCCCAAGTTTAACCTGTTTCATTTCCCTGGTCCCTGTGGGTAGGCAGAGGAGGCGAGGTCGGGAGAGAGGTGGGCTGGGCACCCAGGCTCTTCCCAGTTCAGGAGGAGGGGTGGGGAACAGGACTGGGATGGCAGGGAGGCGCTGAGGGGTGCTGGGACTGGCTCTAGGCCCTGGTGACGTCACACATTGTGCTATGGTTTAGACAAGTGTCCCCTAAAGGCCCTTGTGTTTTGTTTTGTTTGTCTGAGACAGGGTCTTGCCATATAATTCAGCTAGGCTTGAACTCATCACATAGCCCAGGCTGGCCTCAAACTTGCAGCAATCCTCCTGTCTCAGCCTCCTGAGTACTAGGATTACGCTGTGTGCCATAACACCCCACTAAGAAGTTTCTTGAGCCAGAACTGCCTGCATTTGAATCATGGCTCAGCCTTCTGCTAGCTGTGTGACCTAGGACAACACACTGAACCTCTCTGTACTTAGTCTCCTCATCCATAAAGCAAGGAGAGTAGTAGTATTTATGCAGTTGTTCTGGAGATTTTAAATGGGCTAATGTGCACAAAGGGCTTTATTAATGTTAAGATAATCCTCCACAATAACAATCCAGCTCCATTCACTGGTTAATTAAATGACCACTTTTTTTTTTTTTTTTTTTTTTGAGACAGGGTCTCACTATGTAATTCAGACTGGCCTTGAACTCTCTTATATAGTCCAGGCTGGCCTCAAACTCACGGCAATCCTCCTGCCTCAGCCTCTTGAGTGCTGGTAAATGACATTTAAGCGAGCAGCTCCTAGCAGAGCACCTGGCACAGAGGAGGAAGTGCTTAGCAAGTAGTAGCTATGATCTTTCCCTGGACCCTGGCTGGGCCTTTGCCCCCCGAGTCCCTGAAATCACACACAGGAAGAGGACATACATAAGATCTGAATCTTATGCTAGTTAACTTCCCAGAGCCAAAACACCAGGGCGAAGCCAAGCATAGAGACACATGCTTGTAATCTCGGCACTCAGGGAAGGCTGAGGCAGAAGAATGTGAATTCAAGGCAAGCCTGGGCTAAAAGACCAAAACCCAAAATCGGAAAAGCCAGGTTGGAGGAGCCCGGGTGGAGTTCCACTGGTGACCACCGGGGGCAGCAGAGGGCCGGTTCCACCCTGCGCCCTCCGAAGGGCTCCTTGGGGCCCGGCTTTGGGAGGAGGGAGGAAGTAGGAAACTGCTCCATCTACCTGGGGCGCTAGCAGTACCCCCGCTTCTGACAGCTGACCCCTGACCCTGGATTTACTGGCCACATCATCCTGGAGTTCTTTGCTCTCCCTCAACCCCAGTGTTCCCGTCTAGCACATGGGGACAGCGTGGCTTGGAGGCTTGAAAGAGCCGGAAAGCACCGGCCCTAGGGTGATGAGATGCTTAATAAGTCACTTGCTGTCAAAGGTAGCATCCTGGCTGCTCGTAGGGACCCTGCAGCCAGACCGCGTGACCTGAGTCCTGCCGCGTCACTCACTGGCTGTGTGGCCGTGGGTTGGAGACCTGACCTCTCTGTTTCCTTAGCTGTAAAATGGGGTGATAACCGTGCACCGCTTCTCAGGGTTGTCGGGAGGATTAAACGAATGTAGAAAGTTCTTAGAACAGTGTCTGGCACGCGGTAAGTGCCACGTGAATATTTGCTATCATAAGTTGTAGCATTTTGCTGTTGTCGGTTTTTACTGTGAACAAGCTGAAAGCTTTTCGCTTCCTGTAGAAATGTCCCTGCTTGAAGTGAACTCCCCAAGGGGCTGAGGAGAAAGGTGAGATGCAGCCTCTGGATAAGGAAGAATCTAATCTGGGCTGGGCACAGTGGTGCACTTGGGAGGCTGAAGCAGGACAACCACAAGTTCAGGCCAGCGGTAGTGGGAATAGTGAGACCCTGTCTCAAAATTTTAAAAAATCTAATTTCTGGCCCAAGCCAGCCTGCGAGGCAGGGCAGCTGTGCTCTCTGAAAGTGCTTTACTGCTCTGTTCTGTCCAAGAACTACACTAAGCTTCTGCCTCTAGGGCAGGTCCCTAGGAAGCCCCTGGAGGGGATCTGAATCCGTGCCAGGTCATTTGGCGCCCTGGGAAGACCGTCAAAGGGTGCTGGTGAGCCCGTGACAGCCCCACAAAAGTCTCCAGCCTCGCCAGGACAGATGGCAGAGTAGACCTCGGGTAAAATCCCGCACCCCCAAGGACAAAGGTCTAAGCAGGTTTGGGAAAATCCCACTTTAATCCCCCATGCTGCACCTGTGCCCCAGACAGAGTGAGTCCTACTGCGATGGCCGAGGGAAGGCGAGGAGCTCAGCGCTGTCCCTGCTGGTGGCCTCGGCCACAGAGGCAGCCCAGAGCTTGTCAAAGCTTTTCGAAGTCACTTTGGAGTTCCTGGGCACCGACTGCAGACTGCAGATCCCTGCGGTGTGTTAGGGGTGCTCGTGTGGCTCAGAGGCCATGGGTTTGTCACCGGCCTCCACCAGCAATGTCCCTCTGCCCAGGTTTTCAGGTTTTGCCCTATGCCAGGCACAGAGCTCACCATATGCCACATCCCACGGAAACCTCAACCCAACGGGAGTTACCATGACCATTTCACCCCACGGGTGGGACACTGAGGCTTCTGGGGTGAAGTCATTTGCCCAGGAGGGTCAGAGGTGGGATTTTAAATCGGGGTCACTCTGCCCCCAGAGATTGTCCCCAGCCTCCTGGTGGGCAGCCTCCGAGGTGGCCAAGGTGTGTCTCACCTCCTGCTGTCTAGTGGCTTCTAACGAGAATAGGGAAGAGGTGGCAAGATGTCATTTCCAAGGTGAGGGTGCACAAAGCTGGTGGCTTCTGTCTTGTGCACACTGTCACTTGCTCTTTCTCAGAGCCCTCCATGGGGACAGGCTGCCATTGTGTGAGTATATCCAGCAGCTAAAGAGAAACTGAGGTTCTCAGCCCCATGCCCAGGAGGAACAGAATCTTGCCACCTGGGTGGGGCTGGGAGGAGATTGTCCCCTGCTAGCCCTTGTGTTGACAACAGGCCCAGGGTCATCTTGATTGCAGCCTGTGAGAGTCTGTGAGCTGGGCCACACCTGGATTCCTGCCCCACAGAAACTATGAGACAATCAGTCCTTGTCATTTGCAGGCATTAAGTTTTGGAACAATTTGTTATGCAGCAATAGGTAACTAATACACTTCCTTTTAATACTGGCAACACACACACAAAACATATCCATACAGCCGCCAAGAGGAAGGATATAAAAAGTAAGGGATGGAGCTAGAAGAGTCACCCTCACACTCCCCAAGCCAGCGCTTCACTCTGCTTTTGCGAGTGAAAACACTTGAGGCTGAGACAGAAAGTACCCCCTCCAGAGTCACATACCAGCTCGGGACTGTGGGTGCTGGCATTGCAGCCAAAGCCCCCGACTCCCAGAAGTCTTGCCTGGAGCTCACAGGCATCTCAGAAAACAGCGCATCCTTCACTGGGATCAAAGGTTGCTGCTTTGTCTTAGTCTGGAGCCAGTACAGTCACGCGGCCAGATCACAGTATAACGTCTTCTATGAGTATTAAAAATACAGCCAAGAAGAAAAGACCTAAGCAATTCCAGCGGGCTCAAATATCCAACTTCAAGCAGATGCCGAATGGAATAGGATCTCTTAATATGATGTTTCTGGGTTTTGTTCCTTAAGCCAAATATACCTTGGGGTTTTCTTCTGTGATTTAAAGGAAGTTCCCCTGGGAACAAGGGGGCCACTATGAATGGGATTTCATTGACCCCTGTGTCCCCAGGCAATGCTGTGTTTTCTTTGGTGGCACCCTGTCGGCCTGAGGTCAAAGTCAGGGGACACCTCTGGCTGGACACTCATTCTTCTCTGTCCCTCACTCCACACCCCAACTTCTCACTATGGCCTGTGCTCTTAAAACTGAGTTGTCACAAGGACTGGCGAGGGACAGTTCCTGCTGCCTTTCCCAACCTCCTGACCCCTACTTCCTGTTGCTGCAGAGGCCTGGCATGTGTGCCCTGGAGAAGGACAGAGTGACCCAAGCTCCAGCCCAGTTGTCTCCATCAGTTGCCAGCAGGTGTTCTGGCATTACAGCCCCAATGCAGCACAAAGGGCAAGACCCCTAGCTTAATAAATAAGAATTTCAAGGCGACAACAGCAAAGCGTTAAGCCCAAGCACAGGGAGTGTCTGAGTAGAGGACACACTGTGATTTCACAGCTCAAACAACCAGAAACTGGGCCTGCTGTGGACTTTCCACTGAGACCCAGCCTCGATTACTTTTGGGTGGGACCTGCCCACGCAGGAAAGGGCTGTCAGCTCTGGACTCCTGCAGGGAGAGTGAGCGGTGGCAGCCACCTGGGGAGGCCAGGGCAGTCAGGGAACCCGGGAAAGCTGGGATGGTGGCCCTGATCCTCAGCATGGGGACCACACACACACACATGCACACACACAGAGAGCCAGGGCCCAGCTTTGCTGAACAAGGGGAAGCGGAAGTCCCACGGGGCTGTGGCCTTCTGAAGCGGGTCGGATGGCTGAAACGTAGTTGGAAATGTGTGTAGACTCCTTCGAGGGTGTAGAGGGACCACTGAAGGTAGCAGTAGGATGAGTGTGGCAGCTGACGCCTGGATAGACACTTTGAGACGTGTCCACTTTGTTGATCTTCCTTCTCCTCTTCTTCCTTTTCCCCCTTCTTTAAAGTTCATAGAGTTGTCAACCTTCCCAGCTTGGATTTCACATAAAAAGCCATATTCCCGGTAGCTACAAAAAGAAAACAAAAGGAGAACATCTGGAAACACTAGGTCCCCGTTCCTAGTGCATGACAACTGCTGCCTTCTCTGCAGGGGTTGACTTATTTGCCACAGTCCCCACTGCTCCCTAATGTCCCCGATACTGAATCCAAGTGACCAGTGTTCCACGGGCTGCGTTTTGCCTCTCCCTGGAGTTTAGGGGAAAGGACATGTATTTCCCAAGAGTGGGGAGATAAAAGGCCAACCAAGAGTTCCATACGTGGGTATTTCACCCGCAGGTCTTTTTCTTCCACCGTGGAGCGCCTTGGCATTTGTCACCCTGTGTGCCCTCCACCAAAGGTGCCCAGAGCTCCCAGTCAGGCAGGGAGAGGGGGTCCAGTTTCCCTGCCACTGGGTGAGGAGGATGCAGGGGCAGAAGGTGGGAAGGCCATGGTGGGTGGTGGCCAGGCTACTGTGGCTGCAGGCAGGCCTGGCTTCCCGCCCACCCTCTGACTTGGGGGAAAGTAATTTGGTTCCCATAGCTTGTTGAGAGCCATGTGCCAGCGAACTAGCGATTCCCACAGCTCAGGCCTGGGCCGGTGGGAGCCCCAGGTTCCTGCACGAGCCCTGGGCAGGGTGGGGTGCATGCTGCGAGAGGGGGCCATGGAGACTCACTGAGTGTGTGTGGCTCTCACCCAGCTGTGTAGCCTTGGCTCCCCCATGTCTACAGTAGGAGGAAACCAGACCTGCCTCCTGGGGCTGTAGGGAGATAATTAGTCCTTCTAAAGAGCATCATAATCCCCAGATCAAAGGCCACCCCCAGCTGCAGCGCACTTTACAGGACACTGCCAGCCAGTGGAACACTCGCTTCGGGGGCGGGGGGCGGGGGGGGCGGAATCGCAGACCTCCAAGGTTACTTGTCCTGCCTTCATGGCTGCCTAGTGACCCCCCCACACACACACACTACCGGTCCAGGGCCTGGCCTCCCTTGGGAATCGGGGAGTTCACATGTAGCCCCACTGATGGACAGAGTGGGAATAACTGATGTCCCATTTTACAGATGGGGCAGCCGAGGCTCGGGAAGTGAGGTACGGTCACTGGGTTTCCCCCCCTGATCACAGCGCCCTCAGGGTTGCAGGTGCACACAGTATTCTAGTCACCTAAAGAATGGCTGGTCACAGAGGGAAGGAGCGGAGTAACAGTTCTCCAGGGCGCTACCCTCTCGCTACCGGCTCCTTCCGCCCTCTGCTGGCCGGCTCTGCCAGATCCAGGGCTGCCCCAGTGGCACCCGAAGAGCAGACAGACTGCAAGCTGGCGTGCCAGGCAGGGGCTGCAGCCTTTCCCTGTTCAGCTCACTTGGGACTTTCCAGGACTTGGGCTCGAGGCCTGGCACTCTAGACTCCGGGCGACTTCCTTGCTGATCCTCGGTGTCTCTAAGAAAGGCCGTGTCGGGGGCGCCGCGAGTGGCGGGGGTTCCGCCGGTGCTCTGGCTCCTCCGGGAGCCTGGGGGCGGGGCCCGGTAAGGGGCGGGGCGAGCGGCGGCCCTCGCTGCCCGGAAGGAGCGGGAGGAGGAGCCGCGGACCCGGAGTCGCTCCCACGTGAGAGGCTCCGCGGCCGGATTCCTCGCGTGCAGCGGCCGCGGACGGCCGGGCGCCGGGACGCACGGAGAGCCGGGGTCTGGCGACAGCGCGCGGCTGCGCCCGGATGCGGCGGCCCCCGGGGCTGTGATCGGGTGCCGGCCGTCCGAGCCCGAGCCGCCGCGGCAGCGCCCCCCGGCACGCGGCATGCGGGCGGCCGACTCCGGCTCCTGGGAGCGCGTCCGCCAGCTCGCGGCGCAGGGCGACCCGGCGCCGTCCTGCGGGGCGGGGACCGGGTCCGCGCGCCCCCCGGGGCCCGCGGCCTGCGAGCGGTGCGCGGACGCGGCGGGGCCCGGCGATCGGCCCCGGGCCGGGGCGCCCCCGACTCTGGCGGACGGCGACTGCGGCCAGCCAGGTAGGTGCGCGGGGCTGGGCGCGCGGGGGCGCTGCGGGCCGGGGTCGGAAGTTCTAGGCGCGCTCGGAGCCCCGTTGCAGGACGGGGTCAGGGGGAGTCGCGCTGGACGCGGAGTTAGTTCTTCGCCGTGGACTGGGGGTCTCGGGGCTCCGGGGATGGGCGTTGTCTGGTGCGAACTCCCCGAGAGCCCCGCAGGAAAAGATCAAGGCCACGCCTGTCAGAGTCTTGCGATCGGTGGCATCTAGAGACCCGGCTCCGCCTGCACCCAGCGCTGCCGTGGGAAGGGGGCTGGCCCGGCGCAAAGTTGGGGCGGCTCCTATGGCCGCACCTGTACCAAGGAGAGCGCCCCTCCGTGACGCCTCCCGAGTGGTCGCATTTGCAAGGAACGGGGATTGCTGCGTTTCTCATCCACTTGAACCCCGAGTAATGCAGAGAGACAGCGCAGTGATCCGGTGGCATATCGCTGGCCAGTCCGCCCCAAGTAGGAAACTGTTTTAGGTTAAAATGTTCCCAGGGGTGCGCCCATTCCATCCCGTTATGGTCTCAGCTGCCTCCCCCTCCCAAGTTAGGTCATTGGCGGAAGGGGGGGCAGGAACCCCTAGATCCGCTTGACTGAGTAGGAAGTAGCTAAATGGAAGCCCGAGGGCTTTTCTGAGAAGGGTCTGTCATGATTAGTTTGAAATTCTGGGTACTTTTTCCAGGCAAAATTGGAGACACGTGATTATTATGTATTATAAACCTACTATGTTCTAGTAATTTTCATGCAGTCTCCTGAAAATCTGTTTTGTAAAAAAGTATTTATTTCTTTGTTTGTTTCGCGATAGGATCTTGCTTAAATTGCCCAGGTTGGACTTGATACGCTGATCCTCCTGCCTCAGCCTCCCAGCGAGCTGGGATTACAGGGGTGCACCATACATGGCAGTCTCCTGAAAATCTTATCACTGCTGTGGGAGTAAGGTTGTTATGTCCAGGTGGCTGGGGGCAGAAAAGCCCTGAGGTTGAAAGACTGGCCCAGGTTCTGAGTCTTAAGTTTTGGTGCTGAAATTTTTGATTTTGTCTGTTGCAGTACAAAACTTTAGCCCACAGTACCTCTCCCAGGTATTGAGCTTACCAGCGGGGGAACCCAGAGCTTTTTTATATAATAATTCTTTCCAGTGATAAAGAGCCAGCAGCAAGGCCTCCTGATTCTCTGGAGATGGAATGCCACCTCTGCCTCCAGGTATCCCGGCAAAGCATTCCTCTCTCCAAGGCAGGTGTTTTAGGGTCCCACCTGCTGCCCAGTTACACAGAGTAAATAAAGGCCAAGACAGGTGGGTGTGAAACAGCACTGTACAAAAGGTAAGCAGATGGGAGAGTCTGGGCAAGTTGCTTCATGTCTTTGAGACTCAGTTTAACATTCTGTAGAGTGGAAATGGTAGTGGGAGCAGTTAAGGATTTGATCATCCAAAAAAGGTGTTGTGCGTGAAGCCCTTGGCCCCTTCCCACCGGGCACCCTGGCCGGATCACCCGTGGGCTCGTTTCTCATTAGGTTGTGATGCTGTCTGCCCCATCTCCACCCTCCTGAGCTAGGTCAGGATGACTTTTGTCCTGTCTGTAAAATGCTCTGGGGATCCAGGCTGTGTTGTGTCAGTGGAAGTTGTTATTACGTAAACTTGTGCGGAAGATGGCTGGGTGGAGATAGCGCTGTTTACTTTGTGTCTAGATAGGCTTCATTTGTGTGTTCATGATAACAATACCCTAATGACATGGTGTAGCTGAGAAACGCGTGTTGCTTAGGTCTAGGGGAGGTTGTTTTCCACCAGCCAGCCCTCATGGGTGTCCCTGCAGGTGACACACTCTGGAGATGTCCTTTCCCAGTTGACAGGTGGCTAGGGTCAAACCAGCAGCGCAACGAGAAAGTTTTTCTTTAACCCACTCACTACGCTTCATCCATTTGTGTCTCTGCTTGTTTTGCTTGCGGTGCTGAGGATTGAACCCAGGGCCTCAAACATGCTCTTGTGCTTAGAACTGCAAGCTGCAGTTGTTGCTGAAATAAACATTTAGTTCGCATTTCCTTCCTGGAGGAAAACCCCTTGTAGAAGCCAATGGTTGGAGAAACCACCTCCGTGGGTGTCCTCAGTGCCTGGTCCACAGTGGGCTGGGGATGTAGCCGGTGCTGGAGCACTTGCTTGCCTGCGTGAGTGATGCTCCCTAGAACCACCACAACACTTTGTCCCTGAACTTTAAGGCGTTCAGGATGGAAACTGACACTTCACCACTGGTGGGATAGAGGCCTGGACACCTTGACATGGATTGCTCAGGTCAGTGTCCTGAGAGGAGCAGGGTGACAGGCCCCAGAGAGCGGTGACAGGTCCTGGAATGGCGACAGGCCTTGGCTCCAGGGTGGGTGGGCCAGGGACCTGGTCTGTGCCCGCTGGTGCCCCAGTTCTGTTTGACCTTGGGATACTCCACAACCCCGTTTCCCTGTTGGCACAGTCTGAGGGTCACATTGTTCCAGAGCTGCCCCCCACGAAGTGATCCTCATGCTCACTGGTTCTCCTTGACCTGGGACCATGAGTCAAATTCTTTGATCTGTCATTGTCTGCTCATTCAGTCACATATCTTAGGCATCTGCTCTGGGCCAGGCACTCAACACAAGTGTGGCTGTTTCCGCAGAGCTTCTCCACTGGAGAGTTCCAGTAGGCAAATGTGCGCTGCATGGGTCGGGGATGATAAGTGCTCTGCAGAACAAAGCCTGGAGGGGTCAGAATGGTGGGGGTGGATCCTGTTTAGTGTTTAGGTAGGACCATCAAAGAGAGAGACAGAGAGACTGCTGGGTGCCGAGTCCCTAAGGCAAGAGGGTAACCCCCGTCAACTAAAGGAACCAAGTCATTTTTTAAAAAGGTGATGAGGAATTAGTATCTTTGTAGATTGCTTGCTTTATTTGTCCGTATCTAAAGCATCTGACCCAGGTTACCTTTGTAGTATTTATTATTACACTGTTATTATTAGTGTTCTTGCCCTTCCTCCCTACATAAAACGCCCACAGTCACCGGGAAGCTGATGTAGCTTTTGTGTCCTGGCTCCTAGCACCTGAGGGCCTGTCATGGTACTAACTCGGTAGATTGAGAGGGGACCTGCGCTTGCTAGTCCTGTCTACAGATAAGGAAAGTTGTGCTCAGAAAAGTTGAGAAAGTCGCCCAAGGTCACACAGCCTATGGATATCGCAGCCAAGAATTTACCCCAGATTGCGGACCCGCAGGCATTGTGGAAAGGCCTTGCACGCGGCTCTTAAGGAAGTGGACTCCCGCATTAAGTTTCGGGGCCCCCTTAAATATTTATCTTTGAAAGAGCACTAGGTTTGTCCTTTCCTTGACATTCCTGGTATTAAGCAAAGCCAGCATTTGCTTATCTTTGGGCGTGAGCAATTTCAGCAGGATGTCTTTCTGTTTCCCCCTCTGGAAAGGACTTCTGCTAGGGTGGGGATACTTTGAAATCTCTGCACTGAGAATTCAGGGTGCTGGAGGAAACTCCGCCCACCAGGATGAGCTGATGGTTTTCTCCAGCATCTCCAGACACTGGGCTGGGGGCAGGGGTGCCTCTCCTGATAATCTGGCTGGCCACCCTGCACCCCGCGTTCCTGCCCAGTGCGACAGGCTGAGCTTTATCCTTCTGCCAGGGCAGGTGGTGTACCAGCTGGGAGCTGGGTACCATTTTGGAATCAAACGCATACCGGTTGAAATTCCTCAGCTCTGCTTTTCACTAGCGGAATGCTCCCCAACCAAGTTACGTACGGCTCAGTTTACCTTTCTGTAACCTGTTGCCCACCTGAGAGTGTTGGCGATTGGACAGGAATCTGTGATGAGCACCCTTGGGCCCCTAAGGAAGGAGCGAGATGTCAGCTTTATCCACAGTCCAAGGACTTGAAGGGTATTCACATGCGTGTGCAACATCAAATATACAGATACTCATCTTCGAAGTTTGAAATACTGAGATTTCACCAGACAAGTGGCTCTGAGGGACTGCTAGCTGCTTATTTGGTTTTTGAGTCATGGGGAAATCTCCATATTGGTCATCAAGCACTCTTTATGCTCTTTGTAATATTCCAATTGCATTAACTGGGTGACTTGCCAGTCATTCTGCAGAAAAGGGTTTGCTCTCCTTCTAATCATCTCAAGAGCCGCCAAGAGCGTGGCTCAGGGCAAACAGCACCCGTGACCCTGGTGTCCGCCTCTCCCATCCGTAATGTGGCAAGCTGACAAAAATGGAAAATCAGGTGGATTTGTGTGTAGAAAGGCTTTAGCCCTAGCAGATAAGCACACCCAACACATCATTAAAGCTGGTCAGCAATTGCCTCGGGAATCCTGTGTTTGCTGTGAGTCACTGAGGGCTGTAAACACTCCAGGGAGGCGAGCCAGGGTAGCAAGATGTGTGCTTGTGTGCACGTGTGTGCAGTTATTTAATGGATTTGCTCTCTGTAAATGTGTCCAATGCTGCCCATGCCAGATGAGTGCCTATCAGGGAGGGGAAAACCCAGGATCACCTCCGATTCCCAAGGGCCGCCCTGTCTGTGGCCCCTGCACCAGCCTCTGTGAGGGCAGGGACATTAGGGTTTCTCTTGTCTGCTGCTTGGATGCCTTCAGGAGCACCCAGGCAGAGGATGCTGCTTGCGGCCATTCCTCGCAGCCCTCGCCCCATGGCGACAGCCCATCAGGTGCTGCAGCTGCCCCAGTTTTGGAAGAAATTCCCAGCCAGAAGAGTGCGACAGGTAGGTGAGGCCCACCTGAGGTCCTAGCCCTGACCTGGGGGATGAGATGCGCTGCCGAGCCCTGGCTGAGGAGGAGGAATGGGTGGGCGCAGCACGGTGGCAGTCCTCAGTCTACATGCTGGGTTTTGGGGAACCAGATAGGGGAACACCCACCACCTGGCACCTGGCATTTAGTTCATCTGCAGGTGCCCTGTCTTTTGTTGGTGCTGGGATTTGGAAGGTGATGCAGGCTCCCAACTAGTTTGGGCTGTAACTTTATCTCAGGCATTGAGTGTTCACTGCCTTTGAATTGTGCAGAAGCTTCGGAAAGCTCTCCCTGGGGGCTCGGAGAGGAGGTGAGACAACAGCTGCCGTTGCCTGCACGCCTGTTCCCGCCCTCACCCGCACAGCCTCGCCAGGGAGCCCCGACTTTGAAGTCCTGTGTGCCCAGGCAGGGAAGAATGTATACTTTAGTTCAGGCAAGCCCTGTTGGTGATGAAGAATTATTTATTAGGGGCCAGGCGGGAGGCAGAAAGTTCTCTGTCCCATGCATTCCTGTGGGTCCCCTGTTCTGTGGACAGCTGCGCTTCTCCCCAGCTTGTAGATGAGACCACTAAGGCTTAACGAGGTGACACAGGTAGCAGTAATGGCTGTTCCAGGCTTTTGGTTTTGCGGGGAAGGGCAGTACTGGGGATTGAACTCCAGGCCACTGTACCACTGAGCTACATCCTCAGCCCTTTTTAATTTTTATTTTGAGGCAGGGACCCTTGCTCAGTTGTTCAGGCTGTGTCTTGTCAGTGCTGGGGAATTTCCCAATCCTCTCAACCCCATTCAGGGGTGTCTTGGCTTTGGGGATCACAGTACTGTGGGGTACTTGCCAATATGCAGATTCTCAGGTTCCCTCACCCGGGAATTTGTACCATTATTAGGTGTCCCGAGTAGGTTTGCTGCAGGGGTTCCACAGACCAGGCTTTGAGAACCTCTGCCCTTTCCCTTGTGGGATCAGATTAGTTTTAGAGGCTATGTGCTCCGGTTCCCCCTGCCTCCTGGGGTAATTGCCAGCGGCTCCCTTCACTCCTGTGGGCATCTGAGTGGACAGGAAGGTAGGTGGACATCCTGGCTGGAGCTCATGTCCTTCTTTGTACTTCAGTACCTGCCCGGGCGCAGGTTCTCAGCATCTAGTGGAAAGGGGTGCATGCATGTCCCGGTCTTATGAGCCCCCTGACTGCCCTGCCGTGACAGCAGGATGCTGGGGGGCACCATTCCCTCCTCACCTCAAGCATACTGGGGAGCCAGTAGCACTGCGTGCTGCAGAGACAGAGGAGGCCAAACTGTTGTCCTGTGATTCATCTCTATTCTGTGTGCCCAGAGTCACCGGTGGAGCCTGTTCGTCCAGCGTGCCCCGCCCCCACCTGCCCCGCCCCCTCAGGCCCCTTTTGTGGTTGGCCCTTAGGCCCTGCGTGGGCTGCTTGTTCAGTTAGTGGCATGCTTCCCTTGGCGTCTCTCACCCGTGTCAACTGTATGGAGAGCCGCGGGATGTTCCTCCAACCTTTATCTTCCTGGGGTCCAAAACCAAAGGGCTTGGGAGGTAGGGAGTGGGGAGACCTTGCCTCTCTGGCCCTGTCCTGCATGCTAAGCCCTGGGATCCATGGCCTCAAATGCACATTCCAGGGTGCGACGGATCCGGTAGTTCCAGTGTGGTGTCTGGGACCCTGCACCTTTTTCCTGTTCTTCTTTTTTTCCTTTTTGTGGTACTGGGATTGAACATAGTGCTTTTGCACTGAGCTGCACCCCTAGCCCCTTTTTCATTTTTGTTTTGACACAGCATCTCCCTCAGTCACTGAGCTGCCCAGGCTGGGCTCCACCTTGCTGTTCTCCTGCCTCAGCCTCCCACAGTGCTAGGATTACAGATGCGCACCACTGTGCGTGGCTCTGTTCATATTTTTTAACCTCTTTTTTTGTTTTTGTTCTTGTTTTTGGTGTCAGCAATTGCACCCGGGCCTCATACATGCTGATCACATGCTGTACTACTGAGCGGTACTCCTCCTTCGTCCCTTTGCATTTCTTAAAATTGTGGTGAGCCTCCCCTGCTGAACTGCTCTCTTCCCCCAGGGGGACCGTGGTTCCTTAGGTGTGGGGTAGAACTCTCTTTTTTCCTCTCTTTTGAACCCTGGGGATGACCTGGGAAGATCCTCTTTTTATAGGAGGGGAAAGGGAGGCTGACACCATGTGATTTCACCAGGGTGGCGCGTCTGGTGGAACTCTGCAAGCTGCAGTTGTTCTGTGCCTGCATTGTCCAGATTGGGAGCCACTGGATTTACAATGTCACTGGCACGAACTTAAGAGCTGAATCTTAAATTCTATAGAAAAAGGCCACATGTAGCTGGTGGCCACTGTGTTCCAGCTGGCCCTGAGTCAGGGCATGATAACAACGAGTATCCCTGTGTCCTGTCCCAGCTCATAAAGTCTGAAATGTTTGTTTTGTTGTTGTGGTCCCCAAAGGCCACCATGCATGGTCCCTGGACCCCACTTGGATCTGAATTACAGGCCGCTTGTTTGTAAATTTTGTTTCCTGGACCCTACACCAGACCTGGGCAATCAAAATTATCTGGAAATGGGCCAGAGGATCTGCATTTTGAACAAGCAGCCCCCACCCCTGGGTGATGCTACCCACTCTGCAGTGTGAGAGCCATGTCCTCAGACCTTCTCTCTTTCCTGTGTGGGTTTCCCAGACTCGGTGACCGGACCACACCTTTGTGCCTTTGCCACCCACCTCTGTCCTCATGGCTGAGTGTGCCTGGCCACCCCCTGATCCGTCCGGAGTCAGAGCTGCCTTCCTTCGGCAGGAGCTTGGCATCTCTGGAAGTGCTGACTACTCTCCCTTCGAGGTGGACAGAGTCCTTGGTGTACAAAGCTGCTTTCATCGAGGGACTGTGGGAGAGTAGAGAGCATGGGCAGTCAGGAGCAAGGAGAGCTGTGACGTGCAGTACAGTTCTTCCTTCTGAATTTGGATCCTTTCAAGGGTGGGACACTCACTTGTTCTCGAGGCAAGTGATTGAAGTGTTCACTTTTTATATTGAGCTTATATTTTATAAGAATCCATCGACAGCGACATTTGCCCTTGGGTCTGCATACCGCCATTGAGGACTTTACGTACTAAACCCATTTCCTGGACATAGTAACTCCTCTGCGTCAGAAGACAGTCACTCCGCACATAGACCAAGATACCATCGTAGATCAGCTTTCATTCTTTAAATATTGTTTTTGTTTTTGAGATAGGTTCTCGCTATGTACTGTAGGCTGGCCTTGAACTCACTAGGTACCCCAAGCTGGCCTCGAACTAGCAGCAATCCTCCTGCCTCAGCCTTCCCACCACTAGAATTATAGGCATGCACCACTCTCCAGGCCAGTTTCCTGTTTTTGAGGCTTCTTTCCTCCCTGCCAGGCTGAGTGGTTGATGTTGGGTGGGCGGAGGACAGGAGTCCTTTCTTGATCCGCCCAGTGTGACCGGCCTTAGATCTCTGGCCTCTTACTTGGATCCCTTTGTACTGGTGGAGGCAGAGCTGCTGGAGCCAGTCTTCTTTTGCACATCCAAGGCAAGAGTGTTATAGGCTCTCCTGATGTTTGTTTAAGAGGACTCAGCAGGGGCCAGAAGTTAGGTAGCTGCCCTGGGAGC
This sequence comes from Erethizon dorsatum, assembly GCA_028451465.1. Classification (NCBI taxonomy): domain Eukaryota; kingdom Metazoa; phylum Chordata; class Mammalia; order Rodentia; family Erethizontidae; genus Erethizon; species Erethizon dorsatum. The sequence continues at coordinate 124,427,371 of CM051827.1, read as the reverse complement.
AGGCTGGGGAGAGGCAGACGGGCAGGATTGTGGGGTGCCCTTAGGGTGAGTGGGCCAGGGCCGTAGGATGAGATGCTGTAGCCATCTGCACCACCACCCCCTGCTGACCGCCCCTAGGTCAGAAGGAACTCCAAGAGGTTCAGTCCTCATGCTCCTTTTGGGGACACAGCCCAATAAACAGTACTGGCCACTTGTGGAGAGTGTCCAGTACACATTTGCCTGCAGCCAAAAGATGACAGAAAGAAGAGGGGGAGGGTGAAGAGAAAACAGTGCATTCACCGCCCACCAACTAGAAAACAAAATTCAGTTTCCCTGCCTGGGGTGTTGGACTTGAATCAGCCGCTCGTCTTCTAAGCCTGGCCAGTCTGAATTGGAGGGTCTGGTTTCTTATCCCCTACTTTGGCAACATACACTTTTTGCAGGTGTGCTTGTAGAGAAAATGCTAATTTAGAAAGAGATTTATAGCTTTCTCCAGAGATCAGTAACAGGGAGGGTTTCCTGGGTTAATTTTCACAAGGGCCAGCCGGATCTTAGCTGAAAACTCTGCCTTTGGTCTTGGCTAAAACCCGTGTTGCCTGCTTGCCCCGAGAAGCATCTGGTTTCCTCCTGGGTTTGGGCTTCGTCTTCCTGGGTGGCGGGGTGGAGAATAACAGGGCTCGCGTGGATTTCTTTGTGTGGCCTGCTGCAGTGGGCTGTCCAGCGCTGGAGTTCGTGACCTCGCCAGCCTGGGTGGTGATCGACCTACAGTTCCAGGGAGACGTGGCAACACGTGCACACCATACGGGGCCTTTTCTGGTTTCAGGTCAGATACAGTGTGAACCTGCCCCTTTTAGGATGCTTGCTTCTTCAGTTGCCTGATCTGCCACTGTTTGGCCAACTATGCAAGCCGTTTTCAAGCATCCATTGACGCTGTGAGGTGTGTGTGTGTGTGTGTGTGTGTATCTTGCTTTGCTTTATTTGACATCGTGCACCCCGTCAGTTTTGTGCACCCAGGAAATACACACCCAGCCTCCAGTGATCATAGAATTTCATGGGTGTCAGGAGGGAGGCTCCCCGGCCTAAGGCTGTCAGATATCCTGGGGATACATAGGGTTTGAAGTCCGTGGAGTGGGAGTGGAAAAGAATGATGAAGTTCCCCAAAAGCATGAGAATAAAACATACAGAGACAAAGTCTTTGCCTGCCGTGCACTGTCCACATCGAGTTTCTTCTGCCCTCCCGGCCAAACTCCCCTTTATTCCAGCCGGACGCTGCAGCAGCCTGAGTTAGAACCTCCGCTAGATCCAGCGTCACTTTCCCCTGTGGGCGTGGGCTTTCCACTTGGTCAGGAAGGTGCCCTGGCCAGGCAAGCTGCTTCCCGGGGGCTTTGGCTGATCTTCTGCCTCTGGGCTTGTGCCTTGGCTGCTGTCACTTCTTGGGCATGGCTCATGCTGCCCTGGCTCCGGGAGGCCCTGAAGAATGCTGTTCGGGACAAGATGCTCGCTTGTCTGGGTTGGCAAGGGGAATCCCCCGCTGCCTCTTTGTCTTGCCTCTTGCTCTTAGGACCAGAGTGCTGGGCTGGTTCTTGTGTTCTGTCTGCGGAGCTGGGCACAAGCTGTGTGAGAGGGAAGGGGCAGAGCCACGGGTTCTTTCCATTTACATTTTTCGAATACTTTTCTCCCCTGCTCTCCCAGGAGGCAGCCACAGCCTGGAAGCAGCATCTGACCTTCGGGTTTCTGGGGGGAGCCAGACAGGCAGGGGAGGTGTTTGGTGGGGATGCCAGCAGCGTTCTGAGCGGGAATGCAGTCACGTTCCAGCCGTTCTCAGTCCGTAAACTGGAGGGAGCTGGGTGTGGGGCAGGCAGAGAAAGTCAGGGGGATTCCTGTGCCTGCGGTCGGAATCGCACGGGCTGCTTCCCTGGTTGTCCGCACCCAGCTGCTGGGAGCCCCACTGTGAATGTCGTACCTTGTGGGCTTTGGACAGAAGATTCCAGAAGTCCCTTGGGGACCTGGGAACAGTGCCTCCAGGCAGGAGCTGGTCTTGGAGCCAGAAGGCAGTGGCTTTCAAGGGAGGAGTAGAAGGGAAAATAACCGAACTGTGTATATGTGTATAGTACTCTCCATGTGCCAGAATGTTCACTCATTTTTCTTGTTGTTTATTTGTTTGTTTGTTGATACAGGGTCTTTCTATGTAGTTCAGGGTGGCCTCGAACTCACTATGTAGCCTAAGCTGGCCTTGAACTTGGGGTGATCCTCCTGCCTCAGCCTCCTGAGTGCTAGGATTATAGTTGTGTGCTACCATGCCCGGCTGACAATGTTCCATTCATCCAGACCTCATGAAAAATCTGTAAGAAGGGTGCTCTTGCCCCCCATTTACAGATGAGGCAACTGAGGCACCAAGAGGGAAGGTGACTTGCTTAAGATCATTCAGGGTGAGTGGCGGGGACTCCATTTCTCACTACTGACCATGCTGTTCTCCTGGAGGTGCCTGGAACCAGACGTCACACACACAGCTCTTTGTTGAAGTCACAGTCTCCTCAGATCTAACTCCTCACCTACTGCCCCTCCCTGCCCCAAACCCCCACATTTCTCTGTGTCTTGGTTATACGGTGTTTCATGGCCCACACTGCCCCAGTGAAATAGGGGTGTTTTCTGCTCGGCTTTGTTCACTTTTCATCCTGAAGGTCGTGGCTTCGTGTCACTGTTGGTGGGGCCCTGGTTGGTTTCCCATTTTGAAACTCTCAGAAGCCAGGACTGCCGAGGCCTCAGGAAGTGCCTGGACCACTCTGGAATTGGGGTCTCCCCAGCCCTTCGAACAGATCAGGGTCCTAGGAGGGTCAGACTGCCCACAGGTCTGCTTGATGGGGTGGTGGGCCATGGGAGGTGCTAGGCAGGGCCCTGGGCTCAGTCCCCGCTCTACCCCAGACTTCCTGCGTCACCGAGCTGTTCCTTGGGCTGTGGGTTGATTGCCCTTTAAAGAGGACAGTAAAACCCATCACCGGGCTGGGATGGTAAACATGACAGAAGTGAGAGCACTTTGAAATAGAAGTTGAAACATTACATTGAGCTCAGCAGTGTCATCCAGAAGCAGAGCCCTCTCTGCAGGAAGCACCATCTTGGGCCTCTTGTCTGCCATGCTCACAGGCCTACACCTGGGGCTTCTGTCCCAGTTGTATCTATTAGGATTTGGGACTGGGGTGGCACATTGCAGGATAGCATCCTGGGAGGAAGTATTGTGGGGGACAGGCTATGAGCTACCCAAGTGAGCACGGCCAGGACTGTCTAGGTATGTGCCTCAGTTTCCTCCTTGGTCAGCAGTAATGATCCCACCCCTGAGATTGCTGGGAAATTGGGGGATTGTGGGATGCTAAACCCATCCTGCTCTAAGTTGCTAAAGTCCCCAAGCCCTGGAGCCAGTCCCCCTCACCAGTCCTGCTCTTTCTCAGCCCAAAGTAATTTTCAATTAACTCGATTGGCTGCAGAACGGGGTGCCCTGGAGTGTGGGAAAAAAGCCCAGGCCGGAAGGGCCCTCCCTTCTGCCCCAACAGGCTTGGGGCTTGGCTTCCAGAGGGAGGATCCAGTTTCATATCAGGACAGCAGGATGTGATCCCGGTGCCCCTCTGAAAAACCCCAGATGGCGCCTTCTGGAAGCCCAGCGGCAGTCGGCCCCTCGGCTGCCCTCCCATCCCCGCCCGGCCCACAGTGAGAAGCTCGAATGGAGCTCGTTAGTGACTTTATTGCTAAACAATTTAGAAAGGCGGCCCTGCCAGTTTTCATAAGTGAAACATTTAAAGTATGCAGAGCATATTTTATTTCTTCCTGGAGCAGCTGCTCAGCCGGGCTGGAGGATAATGAGGAGTGAGTTATATGGATTTGTGGGTGCCCTACAGCACTGGCGCGCTCCCGCTGAGGGGCGAGTGTCTGCTGCAGCCTGGGAGGACGCAGGCAGCTGAAGCTCGAGACTTGCCCCTCCTTTCCCACGCCCTCCGTGAGGTCGGGCGGGCTTAGGTGGCAGCTATAGCTGGCTGCTGTCCACTGAGCACCGCCACCCAGCCACACCCCTTTCTGGAGCTTTTGTGCAATGTCACAGCACCTTGGGAGGCAGACACTGTTATCTGCATTCACACAGCCACTGAAGGACAGAGCCAGGATTTGAACCAGGAGACCGGTTTGAGAACCCCAGCTTGTACCTGTTGTACAGGAGACAACCTGGAGAAACACAGAGGTCACGTGATGGGTAGGAATCTCCAGTTCCCTGTTACCTTTGAGACAGTGAGCCCTCCACACTGCCATTTGTTTAGACCAGTCTGGACTTGGTTTAAATTCCTCTGGAAGCCTTAATCTGCTTGCTGTACAGGTCTGCAGATGTGGAACTTCAGACTTGAGCCCCAGTGTGATGGCGACGTCTAGGACAGCATCCACTGGCCCTGGCCACCCCCTTCTCTGCATGATTCTGACATCTGTGGGCCTTGAGCTGCCTTCTGCTTGCTGAGGCGTTTACCCTCAGCTGATGGCTGAGATTGGCTCAATCTAAGCATGTTTCTAGGGTATGGACACAGAATCCCCCTGCCCAGTTTGTCTGTCCATGCATGGGAATAGAAATGCCTGTTCTTTCCCGTGTCTTCTTGGGAAGGTCGCTCCTTCACCCAGAGTGGCCACAGGCAGACCCACTCTCCAGCAAGTGGGGCAGGCGGCTTCCATGCATTTTGTGGGTTCAGGTACTGGGTGGAGAAGGAAACAGACTCAGGCTGGGAAAGCAAGTGAGCTACAAGGCCTTGTTCACTGGCTGTTCCCTGTTTGTGATGAGCTTTGTGCTCAGTGCATTGAAGGGCTGTGTCACCACTTGTGGGCATAGCCCATATTTGACCTTCTTAAGGTTTTTTGTGTTAGGTCACTTTTTTTTCCTGGAAGGTGGAGAAGAGAGAGGAAGGCTGAGAGTGAAGGTCATGCATGGTAGGGTGGGGAAGGAAGTTGCCAGTGACACCGGTACCCTGTGGGTACCTCCCTTCCAAGCCTGCCCTTGGGGAGGAGAGGTCATTGCCAGAGCCAAGGCTGGGGCACCCAGCCAATGTATCGTCAGAAGCTCAAATTCTTTTTACTCTGTATTCAAATTCTTCGTCCTGGCATTTCGTTGGGGAAAGATGCACCACCTAATATCGAGGACTGGAAGCCTGGTCCTGGTTTACTTATGCACATGAGCTTTGGAATCAGATTGACCTCTGAGTTGGGGTTCAGCTCTTCCCCCAGGACCAGCTCTCTGACCTTGAATGGCCATCCCACCTGTCCCAGCCTCCATTTCTGCAGGAGGATGCGGCATTAGCGGTTCTCCCTGTGGTTGGTGAGAGATAACGGTGGCTAAGGCTCAGTGCCAGGCACATAGTGGGCAGCCAAACTGGGCTTGAACCTTCAGGTGGTCCCCAGCAAGTATGGGGCTCAAGGACCTTGCAAGTGAGAAGAGGAAAGAGGCCAGTTTGGGCAGGAATAGTCTGAAACAGCTTCAAAGCACAACCTGAAAGATTTGTGCCACCCAGGTTTCAGGCTGGGGGGAGAGGTGGACTGGTCACTCCAGCCAGAGAGAAGCTGGAGTTGAGGTACAGGCAATGGTTGGTGCTGGCTGCTGTCATGGTAGCAAGATGGATGCCCATAGCCCTGTGCCCTGTACTCTCAGCTTGAGGCTCCCATTGAAGACAGCACCTGGATCTGGCCCAGAGATTACCTCTGATTGGACTGGCTTAGGTCATGTGCTTTCTCTTGATCCAATCACAATAGCCAGAGTGATTCAGTGCTGTGATTGGTCAGGCCGAGTCACATTTCCATCCCTGAAATACAGATGCTGATGGTGGGGGGTTCCCCAAGGAAAATGGAAATGCCATGTCAAAAAGAAGGGGGCATAAATGTCAGCTGGTCAGATGCACCTGATGCCCAATGCGAGGTCAGATGGATGATAAGAACTTTGGATGGAAAAGGCAGGTGAGTAACCTCTTAGAGGAAGTGGTGGCTTTGTGGCTCAGCTTGACAAGTGTGCTGTGACTGTCCAGGACAGCCCGCCAGCCTCCCAGACTTGCCGTGACTCAGCCTTGGCTTGCTGCTTCTAATCCCCCTTGACTGTTGGAAGAGGTAGCTGGCCTTTCCGCTCCCCACCTCCTACCCAAGCAAGCAGACAGAAGCAGACGCCTTGAAACCACCAAGGGACCTGGCCCAGCTTTGGGATGGAGCGGTCATTGCTGGAGCTGTCCGTCAAGGACTCAGCCGCCATGGTGGCAGGCAAGTGACTGCTTCTCCAGCGTCAGCCAGATGATGTGGTTGGAGGTTCACATGCCTCCCAGAGCTAAAATCACCTGCTGGAGATTTGTGCAGCTGCAGCCATAGAGGTGACACTCAGGCCTCCAGCAGTCCCCTCATTCTGTAGCACCCATCCTGGGGTCTTGAGGGAGATTTAAGATTCCTCCACTTCTGGGGGATGAGGGCATATCTCTGCCTCTGGGCCTTTGAGGGTCCCCCTTCCAGGACAGGGACCAGGCTGGACACAGCTCCCCCATGGCAACTTGGGCCTCTGGGCAGCCGGGTGGGGAAGCTTGGCCTGGCAGGAGGGCCCCAGAGGGTCTGGCCAAAACTCTTGTCACAGGCCCAGCAGCTGCACCCAGCAGCCTCTGCAGGGAAAAGGATTAAACAAAGCCCAGAGGAAGAAACAAAGATGTGAAATGTAAGGAAAAAACAAAGGCAGCATTACTGGGGTCCCTGCAGTGCACAGGCCACCCAACCTGTGGCGTGGGGCGACCTTGGGAGGGACACTATGCAGGAGCAGGTGGGTGTTTTTTGAGAGGCCCCTCCTGTGTGGGGATTGCATACTGCTTTCTGTCACCCCCAAGGTTGTGTGTATCAGGATCATGTGATAACGACTCAGAGAACACAAAAACCAGCAACCCACAGCCCTAGTTCTCACCTGCCTACTGCTGGGACCTGTTTCTGGCCTCTCGGACCTGTCTCCACAGGCAGGAACCTGGGGGCAGAGGAGAGCCAGCCTGGGTGACAGGGGCAGCTCCTCTCACAGGGACCAGGCAGGAGGGGAGGGGAAGGGCTGGCAGAGGGAATCGAGGCCAAGGCTGGGCCCACCCATCCTGCGGGCCCAAGGTGCCCACAGGCGCAGTGGGCCTTGGGGCTGGCTTGTGTCAGACTCCGGTCCCCAGCTCTCTGTCCCCCCACACAGGTGAGCCGTGAGTTCAGGAGGAGGCTCGCTCAGTTTCCTGGGGCAGCTGCAGTGCTCTCTTTGTTTAGGTATAGCTGAGATGCTCCTGCTTCCTGCCACTTGCTGACCCTGGAGAAGGCAGGAGACCAGGGTGCCCTAGTCCACTGGCAGAGAGCCCCAGCTCTCAGAGAGCCCCTGGGTCGTGGTGGGTGCTGCCGGTGCCCTTCTCTGATTCTCTTCTCAGGACTCCCCGCTGCCCTGTGTTCAGGCATCACAGGGTGCATTGACATGTTGGTCCTGTTACTGTTTAGCCTGAGAAGCCTGGGGCTCCTGTCCCATAAGCGTTCTTGAGACTGGAAGGGCAGCCGTGTATTTCTTATTGTCTTTAGAGCATCACCTGGTGTACGAAGACTGCCACTTGGGCAGTATTGGCTCAAGCCCGATAGTAACAAGGCCAGCTGGGTGCCGACAGGTCTGGGTGGGCAGCTTCAGCCCCACCTACAGGCTTAACCTGCACCTCACTAGTGTCTCAAGTCCCGGGGGGCATCCCACAGCCCTGCATGGGGTCAATGTGTGACTCAGCAAGACAAAGCCTGTCACCCAGTACCTGGCAGCCAGGTACTCAGAAAGGGCAGCAGCCATGGTCTCTAAGATAGTAGAAGGGGACAGTGGTGGGTCGTGGCATCCAGAAGTGACCTCTTTGGGCTGTGTTGCGTGTGGGACAGTTCTCTGGGCATTTGATTTATTTCCACAGTGTGTGGCTAGCTCAGGGGACCTCCCAGCCATCTCCTAAAGGTGGAGGCCCTCCCCCCAGCACTGTCAGAGGCCAGAGGTCAGTCCCCTGGGCCACCAAGGTCCAGGTCAGCGGGGCTCAAACCAAAGTGCCTTCCAAGAGCCGGTGGGGAAGGCAGGCAGATTGGCCCTGGCCCTGGATGTGTTTTCGTGGAGGAGGGCTATGAAAAATGAGATTTTAGTGGAAAATGTGAAATATTTCACCGCTCTGTTTAGATTTTGTTTTCCTTGAGGTATAATTTACACATAGTAAAGGCATAGGTCTTAAGTCTGCGGTCTGGGATCAGGGAGTTCTGGCAGCTGTATCTTGGCTGTTTATCAAGGTGTCCACCCACAATAGGCAGCTGGGGACAGTCACTCCCGGCCCAGGCTTGAGGACCTCGCCTCCGCCTGGCCTCCACTCAACCCCCTCTCTTCTCCCCCCGAGGACTTGGTGACTCAGCCTTCAAGCCCTGCCCTCTACCGCAGCCCTCTGGAGTGGGGACGCCCAGGGCTCTGGGACCTGTAGTGATTGAGGTCACGGCCACCTTGGATTATGGAGGCCAAGGCCAACCCCTGGTTATTGAGGCCACAGCCAGCTTTGGAGGATGGCCGAGGCTGCCCTTCATCATCATAATGATCCTGGTGAGCTACCCATGACCCCAGTTGGAACCTTCATGACTATTTCCATTTAGATGACTGCTTTGTTTAATGTTTACCACAGGCGCTAGAGACTGGCTTGGCTCCATTTCCAGCTAAGAGGCCAGAGGCTGCAGGTGCACAGGTCAGATAGCTAGCAAGTGGGGGAGCCAGGCCTGCGCCCCACTGGCACACTCCAGACCCATCTACCCCACCTGTCACTCGCCTGCCCCAGGGCCTGCTCTGAGCTGTGAGCCGGGCGTCGTGGGGTAAAGTGCGGCCCCTGCCCTGGCGGATCCCAGAGCTTCGGGGACCCTGCACCCGGGGGAGGGTGGAGACCACGGCCCCACCTGCACTGTGCAGCATGGGTTTGGGGCGCCTTCTGCCCCTGTCACCCACCAGGGTGGGACTCGGCCTCTGCTGGCTTAGGAAACTCTCACATCACCTCATACTGTGGCTCTGTCATGCAAGGGAAGACGGTCGTGCACTGCAGTGACAGTGCAGTCGACACCAGTGTTGTTGGCACCGGGAAGTCGGCTAACAGTGCCCTTCTCAGACTGCGACCTGTTGTTACGCAGCTCGGGGCTGTGCCATGTGGGACTTGAGACCCAGCGTGAGGGGCTGGACCACCCAGAGTTCAAACTCTGGCTCTGTTCTTCTTTTTTGTTAACAGTACTGGAGATTGAACCCAGGCCTTCCACGTGCCAGGCAAGTGCTCTGCCACTGAGCTATATCCCCAGCCCTTTTTATTTTGAGACAGGATCTCCATAAATTGCCCAGGTGGGCCTGGAATTTGTGATCCTCCTGCCTCAGCCTCCTGAGTAGCTGGGATTATAGGTGTGCGCCACCATGCCCAGCCTTGGCTCTGCTTCTCATTGTGTGACCTAGGTCCAGTCATTTAACTCCTGTGCCACAAACTTCTCATGTGGAAAGTTGGGGTGATAATTATAGGACCAACTTCTTAGGATTATTTTGAAAATTAATCTAGTGAAGACGTGTAGAAAGAGTGTGGAGGTCATAGTGTGAGCTCCGGAAGTGTTAGCGAAGGCATAATTGTTATTACTATAATATGTGATAATCATACTATTATTGCTGTTTAGACCTTGGCTTGGGGAGGCTGGACTTACACTCCTATAACCACTGAAAACCTTAGAGGTCTCACAGATTGCCTCCATGTTATTAGGTGGCTGCCACTGTTCCAGCCAGTAAGTCCACTTTTCAAGATAAAAGGGGATGACCGGGCAAAGCCATTTTTTCTTAAAGGGCAGTCTTCCTCTGGGACTTTTTCTATACCTCACTGGGCAGAACTGGATCATATGGATAACCTTAACTGCAAGGGAGGCTGGGAAATCACGCTTTTAAAAGCAGGACTCTGCTTTGGCATGCTAAAAAACATGGGCTGCAGAAGGGCTGAACCTGTCCCCCTGTTGCCACCGAGTATGACAGTTCTCTGAGCGGGCAACCTGCACCCCCTTGCCCTTGGGGAAGAGGCTTCTGGAGGCCCCACCCCTGGCCTGCCTGCTGGACAGATTGCCCCGGGGCAGCACCATTGGTGGCTGCGGACGCGGCATCTGCAGCAGGCGGAGAACTCTGATGAGTCTGGGGCTTTTTTGGGCCTGCTTCTCTGTCTCTTCCTGCCCCGCTCGGGGTCCTAGCATGCTGTGGTTGCCTGGCATTGGCGGAAAGGTACACAGTCACTTTTGGTGTTTCTGTCCTTGGGTACAGACCAGGACGTTTTCTCTGGAGACGGCAGCTCTTTCCTGTGTAGCTCTCCTGCCCTCAGAGCTCATGCTGCACCGATGCTTAATAGATGCCCTTTCTTCTTTCTCCGTCTCATGCTGTATGGACCACGTCCCCCAGGAGGACTTTGTGCAGTGGCTGCAATGTGTGCTGCGCTGTCCCAAGCCTTTGCCAGAGCCCCGTGTGTGCACTGGAGTTGTTCCTTGTGTTTCACACTGATTACCTGTAGACGGCCACCTGCCTGTCCTAGTGGCCACCACGGTGCACAGTGCAGCTGCAGACCAGAGCCCGGGCTCTCTGTTCCCACTGAGGGGAGAAATGCACAAATCAGTAGCATTCATTTAGGTTCCCCCAAGGGCACTGGTAATATGAAGACCCAGAGAGGGACAGTGACTTGTCTATCATCACGCAGCAAGGGAGTGGCCTTCTGAGACAGAAACCAGAGCCTTTCAACTCCAGCTTCGTTGTTTCTGAGGAAAGTGGTCTGTACAGAGGGGAAGGCAAGTTGTGACATTTTCATGACTTACTCTGTGTTTTTTGAGATTTTGGGGGAACCTGGTGCACGCTAGGCAGGTGCTCTCCACTGACCCCACCCGCAGTCCCTACACCTGTCTTGCTTATTCCCATCTCCTCCATTTCACAGGTGAGGCTGGGGAGGGGACATGGCCACTGTGCCCACCGTGGCCCCCAGGGCCGTGGTCTAGGCTTAGGCTGGCTGCACCGGTGGTCCTGACACCCAGCTTCCACGCCCACCTGAGCCAGGTGCACTGGGTAAGCTGTAAGCCTCTTGCTCTGCTTTCCGTGGAGTTGTTTTTCCAGCCTGGTCTCCTAAGGCTCGGCTGCTGCAGGTGCCACACCTGTGTTCCACTGTCCCGGCTCCCACGCAATTGTTCTCGAGCCTGCCTGGAGGGGCGGAGCCTCGGCTCAGAGACACCTGCTGGGGAGGCACTCGGAGGACAAATGCCTGGAAGGGTCAGGGCCCTGGCCTCATCTCAGTATGGCTCTCAGCTATTCCCCTCCTGCGAGGTGCTCTGGCAAAGCCACCCATGGGACTGCCCAGTGGCCCTGCACCAGCATCCCTGTGGGATGGGAGTGGAATTGCTGGAATGAAACACATAACGCCCAGTTAAATTTGAATTTCAGATAAATGTGCATTTCCAATCTAAATATTTCTGTACACCAATTGGAACATACTCCTGCTAAAAATGATCTTGTCTATCAAAGTTCACGTTTCACTATGCGTCTGGGACTTCGTTGTTTTGTTTTGCTAAATCTGGCAACCTGAGTGGGCAGCACCCATGTAGCACATATGACAACCACAACCTGGAGAAATGACACAAGACACACGCAGGGTCACAAGAGGGCCCTAACCAGGCCTGGATTGCCACCTTCTTCATAGACAATAGTAAATGACCATGGTCACTTCCTCAGGGTGGTTTGAGGAAGCCTGGAAGTCAATCCCCTAAACAAAATTAAGCAAACAAAAACAAAACAATCATACCTGTCTTCTATCTGCATGGTAATGTTGTATATGTGGACACACGTTAGCAGTCACTCACGCTTTATCATGAAATAGGCTCTTGGTGACAGTTGAGTGGGAACGGCAGAACATCCTAGCAGGATGGGTAACTGGAAAGTATTGATGTAGGGGAGGAAATTCCAGAGTTTTGAGTTCTGCTAGAGATGGCAAGCCAGAGCAGGAGCACCAAGGGGTGACCAGGGCTACGACCTTTTATAATCTGACCTCTCCAACCATCCTCTTGCTCCTCCTCACTGCATCCCCAGGTACAGGTGGCTCAGGGCCTTCTGTTTTTCCAGCCTCCTAGCCTTTGCTCATGCTGTTCCCTCTCCCTTCCCTCAAGGGTGGCCTAGCGCTCCAAGCACACCCAGCCCATGCACTTTGTTGGTGTGTGCATGCTTCTGCTTACTGGGGGCTTTGAGGTGGCCGGGGTGTCCCTTCTGCCTCTGGACACCTGCTGTGGGTCTGGAGCATAGGCGCCCATCAGGGCTGACCTGGCTTGGGTCCGGGAGGCCCCAAAGCAGACCTCCCATTTTGCAGATCTGCTGAGAGACTTGGACAATCCCCAAGCTGCACAGGCTTTGTCGGTGTCCCCGGTGAGCGGGAGCCATCGGGGTGCGCCCCAGGGCCTGAGAGGACACCATGCTCTCCTTGGGCTTATCCCTGGGACCTGCTGGATGTTAATAACCATGAACCCTCTGCCATGGTGCCACGCACATCCCCAGCGGGGTGGTGAGCTGGGGAGCCCCTTGGGCTGTGTGCTCCATGACCCGTGTGTCTTGCGGCGTGTTGCTCCAGTGTGGACTGGGACCTCTGGAGTCTGCCAGGCCTCATTCAGATCTGCCTCCTACTGACTTTATGACCTCCTGCCATGGCTTAATCTCTCCGAGCCTCAACATCCTAGTCTGGAAACAGAGGCCGTGACCCTACCTGACTCAGGTTTCAGACGGCAAATAAAACAATGCTTTTAAAGCATAACCTGGTATGCTGCCGGCTGGTGGTGACACCGCTAGCTCCTAAGCCTGTGGCCATCAGTTGGATGCTCAGGGCAGCGACGGCAGTGGTGGCATCCTTGGGCATGTGGTGGGCTGGGGGTGTCAGCAGATGCGCTCTGCAGACAGGGTGAGCTTGGGGTTGGGCTAGGGATGTTGTTCCTGCAAACAGGGACAGCCAGAGCTCCTTGGAGCTATCCCCAAGACAAGCTAACAAGCAGCATCTTCTAATCGTGTGTCCTTCTCCCGCAGTGCTCCTGCGCGAAGAGGTGTCCCGGCTCCAGGAGGAAGTGCACCTTCTCCGGCAGATGAAGGAGATGCTGGCCAAGGACCTGGAGGAGTCACAGGGCGGCAAGGCCTCCGAGGTGCTCTCAGCCACTGAGCTCAGGGTGCAGCTGGTGCAGAAGGAGCAGGAGCTGGCCAGAGCCAAAGAGGCCTTGCAGGGTGAGTGATGAGTGGCGCTGCTCCCGCCTGGGCACTCACCAAGCCTGGCCCTTCTTTGGGTGGGATCCCACGTTTCTTGGGTTGGGGGCAGATCCGGACCACCACATGTTGTCCATTATGACGACGCATGAGCACTTTCCTCCAGGTTGTGGATGGCAGGTGGGCATCTTCGCTGGCCCAGGATGCTGATGTGGTCCCCGTCTCCCTGCCCTCTCAGTGCCTGTCCTCATGGCATTGTGCACGGGCTGCTTTCTGTGTCAGAGAGACAATTACATCCCACGCTGCTCTCTGGTGTCACAGTGGGCTCTCTGGGAACAGAATGGGCCACACTGCTTGATCCAGCACAGCCTCCCTTTGGGCTGTGTAGCGTCCAGCCCTGGGCCTGGGACAGGAGTTGGGAGACAATGTATAGTGGGTGTCCAGGTGGCCTCTCAACGAGATGGGCCATGGACCCATGACCACCGTGTGTCCAGAAATTACTTTAGCAAAAGAGGAAGCCGATGGGCCATGGGATCAGCCTGGTTCCCTATTGCTGCTTGGGACCCCACAGCTCTCAGCTCTCTCTCCCTCTCTCCCTGCTCAAATTCTGGGGTTCAGGGAAGGTCTTGGGTTGTTTGAGAAGGGCCAGAAGCCATTGTCTAATCCTCCATTTGGCACCATGCTTGGAGAACTTGGGCATGAACCATTTGGGGAGAAAGGAGCCTTTGAGGTCTGTGTGGGTTCTCATGAGCCTCTTAATGTCTTTGCTTCTCCTGAAGAAAGAAAGAAAAAAACAAAGCAATGAAACTTTGCAACCTGTGTTCCACTTACCATTTACAATAACTACTCTGAAATTTCCTTTCTCATGCCAAAGCCGGTTTATTTGGTTGATATCATGCTCTTACTAAGAGACCTCAAAACATTGCCTTAAAAAATCTGACTCTCCTTTACCCATCCCGCAGAGCACGTTGCAGAGTGGTTGGTGTCTGTGCCCTTCTTGGTCTGTGAGAGACCCGGGAAAGAGCCCCAGTTCAGGCCCTGAGATTGTCCTTGGCGGGAGCTTGACCGTGGCCCTGCCTATCTGCAGGGGGCCTGGGAAGCCTGTTTCTAGCTGGCTGGCCGTGTCTCATGGGGGGCTGCATCTCTAGTGTGGGGTGTAGCGGGGAATGAACATGGCTGGCAGTGAGTCAGCTCTGTCACAGCAAGTTCCCTCCCCTGAGATGGTCTGTGTAGCTGGCCATGTAGGCCAGCAGTGCAGCGCCCCACTCACCATCCCCAGGAAGTTGAGGACATTGTCATTCAGGGTGAGCCCATTCCGAGTCCTCAGCGTGTGTGATGAGGATTCTTCTCAGCAGTACATTTTGCTCCCAAAGGCAGGCGGACCCTCCTCTCCTGCTGGGCATTTATTTCCAGTGGGTCCCTGAGATAGGTGTGGGCCGAGGTGGCCCAGCTGTCGCTGTATGTTTGGGAGGTCATTTTGCAAGGATGCGTGGTTTTCCTCTAGCAGCCATCCTGCGTTCCAGGTGAATTGCTGGTAGCTTCCCTTCAATCTCAGCTTCAGGGGCTTTGAACCTCTGTTCCCTTCCCGGGGTGGAACCCAGTCCTGGGACTTTCCCGTGGGAGGTGCTGCCAGCCCAGGGTGTGCAGCGATGTCTGTGGTCCTCCTGAGGACTTGAGGCTGGTGCAGGAAGCAGCCAAACACTACCTCAACCTCCTTTCCCAGAACCTATTCCAGGGACAGACCTGCCTTCCCTGTGCCTGGCCGGGATCGGAATTCCATGTCTTCTAGACCTGGCCCAGGCTCCTGTCACCCCTCAGCTCCTCGGACATCATTCCAGCTTCTACAGATTTCAATTTTCAGACTGGAGTGATGGGACAGGACTGGTGGCTGCTGGGAGGAAGTGAGAACTAAACAAGGCCGTGTACGTGAGGAAGGTAGCCTGGCCTAATGCGCGCTCCTTCCCCTTCAGCCCTCGAGGCACTGGTGTGTGCATCTCACCCGCTTGTGTGTTTGGGATACGCTCCAGGCATTCTGCGCATTCCCGAAACCACAGACAGAGCCGCACTCCATACCCTGTGCGTTCTCCTATGCATACATACCTATGGCAACGTTTAACTTACACATTAGGCACAGTAAGAGAGTTACAGTAATAACTACTAATAAAACAGAACAATTATAATAATGTACTGTACTAAAAGTTATTTAAAACTCATGAACTATTTATGTCTAGAAATTTTTATGTGATATTTTCAGCCTGTGGTTGACCATGTGCAGGTGAAACCACAGAATGCGAATCTGTGGATGAGGGAGGGCTCCCGGGCCGGCATTTCTTTCCACCTCTGGGCCAGATGATGCCCCGTCTACTGATCTGTTCCATAGGTGGCTCCTTTGTAGGGATCACAATATGGGCAACAAGGACTTGGGGGCAGCTCAGTGCTTGCACTAAAAACATTATCATTTGCTCCAATCCTGCCAGGAGCTATTAACCCCTGGTCTCAGACTGAGATGCCCAAATAAGGATCAGGAAGGTTAAGTAACTTGACCAAGGTCACAGAGCTAATGAGCAGCAGAGACTTTTTCTACTGTGCCAACGCAGCTCATCTTACCTCTGGGTGTCATCGGGAGTGACTTGGCCTGGATGCGGGAGACCAAGGCCATGTAGTTCAGTCATGGGGATGCCTCCAGAGTCAGGCCTGGACTCAAATCCTAGCTCCACCATTTTCTAGCTGTGTGACCTTTGATAAATTACTCAGCCTTCCTGAACCACATATAGTTCCTTTGCTAAGGATAATAATAGCTGTGTTTCTTATAATAGGAGCCAATAATAGTAGCAGCTTCCTAGTCTATGAAGATTAAATGAGATATAAAGTGCTTGGCCCTGTGCCCAGTACTTAGTGACAATCAGATGGGCGGGGACTCAGCAGACCTCCTTGGATCCTCTTGGAGGTGTCAGTTGCCTGATTCCCATTAGGGGTGGCCCAGACCCGTGACACCTCCTGAGCTCATCCCCGCTCAAGGCAGCAGTGTCCCTGAAGGGCATTGAAGTGGGCACTTCCAGCCACCCCGAGCATCCTGCCTGGAATTCTCCGCAGTCATAAATGAGGCGCTTCCTCGCCAGCCGCAGCACGTGGTATGTAAATTGCAGACAGATGTGGGCAGGAGGAGGCTGGGGCACAAGGAGGGATTTAAATACCATAATGAGGAGAATGAGGATAAACGCACAAGCGGAGGAGGCAGCAGATGTTGGGCGACACTTGTTAAAAGCCAGCGTCCCGGTGGTAGGAAAAAGCAAAGGCTTCCACCCCGGCAGGTCCCCCTCCGCCCGCCCTCCCTGGTCCTGCGGTTTGGATGAGACCTGCATTTTCCCGCGTGTGAGAGGATTAGGAACTCAAGCAGACACCTGAAATGCAGTCCGTGGTGCCAACATCAGAGCGATGAAGAGAATGGAGTTGAGGCAAAATGGGACTTAGAAGCTTCCTTTGTTCCCTTGGGCAGCCTCGTGGGAGTGTTTGCTTGAGGAGTTTGGGTCCCGAGCATAGCAGCAGAAGCCCTGACTGATTAGGAAAGAGCAGTGCCTGCTGCGTGTGAATGTAGCCCTGGTCCCTGCATGGCCCCGCCCTGCACGGGCTCAGCTTACAGCACTTGCGCGCCTGTGGGTGTGGGGCGTCTGTGCATTGATTGCTCCAGGCCTCCTCGCTTTCGTGGTTTGCCCGTGAATCACGGCATCCCAGAAATCACAGTAATGAAAGTTTGCTTCTTTCGTTTGTTAATCTCCTAACAGCATGTTCAATGTGTGGAGCATTTTCCCACAACAATAAATATTCTTCAAAAACATAATTTTAATGACTACATAATGTCCTACCAAATGGAAGTGCCAAAATTTATGTGGACATTTACCCTTTATGGGACATTTAAGTCGTTTGCACTGCTTTTCTGTCTCTTTCTTTTTTGCCATTATATAACATGACAATAAGGGTAAACCTATTTGTTTCCTTAAGACAGCATTTCTCAAACTTTCTGGTCTGCGAACTGCTTTAAATGCTTCTGAAATGGAAGATCCCAGAGAGTATTAGTTACCACGGTTTAAATCGATTGCTACTGACCATTGTAGAAATTAAAACTGAAAAAAGTCTAAATCTTCACTAATTTATTTTTGAAATAATGATAATAAACCCATTATATGCCAGCATAAATAATTTTTTTAATGAAAAGTAACTCAAACGAAATGATTTGAGTAAGGAGCAGCTTTTTAAAAAAATTTTTTTGCAAAACTGGCTTAGGGCAGCCTGCAGCCACCTTCTCTCCACTCCTTCAGTTTGTCATGGTTTGTAGTTTTAGTTAAAAATTGGGCATCATACCAGGGATATAGCTTAGCAGCACAGTGCCAGCCTGGCAAGTGCGATTCCCAGTACCAAAAAAAAAAAAAAAAAAAATCGAGCATCACAGATATGTAGTTGGAAAACAGAGGAGTGTGTTAATTGCCTTATTAGATAATTGTGGATATTCTTTTTTGTTGCCATACTAAAACTCTAGGTGTGGCATTTCCTTGAAAGCTTATTGTAACATAGAATCCAAAACCTTAACGTAGAATCCAAAATGAAGCCTGTGTACTCTTCTACATTAAAGTCCACTGACTCCATTTGCATATTGGATGGAGAGTTTACTCATGCATGATTCTTTAAACATCACACATTGGTCAACATATTTCATCATGCAGTGTAAAAAGGCCCATGTGTTAATATCACCTCCAATCTCACCAGAAGTATAGAGAAGCTTTTAAAGTCATGGTGGCAGATCAGGTTTGCCAGAGTTCAGATTTTTGGCTTCAATGACCAAGTTTTGTCATTGGCAACAGATACCATTGTTGCTTTCCTACAGGTAAGAGGTCCTCGTAGCTCATTTGTGAGCATAATTCATTGGCTTCCAGACTCCAGGTTGATGGGCGAGCCATTCTTTCAGGCACAGAAAGCAAGCAGTGGCTAGTTTAGCTTGCAACTCAGACAGACATGCAAATATCTCTCCTGGAGATGGCTGGGTCAAGCTTTAATAAAATTAATAATTTTTACTACTTCATCAATCACATCCTTTTTATTCTTAAGTGCTGAGGATTGAACCCAGTGTCTTGCATATGCTAAGCACATGCTGTACCACTCAGCCACACTTCCAACCCCATCAAAGACTCTCTGAAGCAAAATTGTAGCTTTTATAAAGTGGTGAAGGCGTAATGCAAAACAACACAGTGGCTACTAATGTCTCCACAAGTTCTGCTGAGATGTCAGCATTTTACCCATGATTGCTTTTGCACCAACCATGAAATAATACACAGGGATCTTTTTAAAAAGGCAAATAACCTCATGATTTTCTTATGAGGGTAATTTTCCTCACACATCCCTCAGATGACACTGGTGGTGGCAGTGGCATCTGGCATTTTTGAGCACTTCTTTCGTGCCGTGCACTGTGGAACTTTAACTCATTTTATCTCTACAGCAACCCCGAGGCTGTGAGTGGGTCGGGCCCCCCTAGAGGACAGCACCAGCAGAGGGGTGACCCACCTTGGCCACACAGCACAGACACACACGGGGCGTAGAGGAGAAGAAACGGTGCCTGATGCTGTGGTTTAAATGTGCCCCGAACCTCATCTCCAGATTCATATGTTAGGGTGTTTGGACGTGGTGCCTTTGGGGGTGATGAAGGGAAGATGAGGCCCATGGTGGCCATAGGGGCTTCATGAGGAAGGGACAGGAGACCAGATCAAGGACAAACCTCTGTTGTCTATAAAGTCTCAGCCAGTGGTTCTCCATTATAGCAACAGAAAGCAGGCAGAGAGCTCGAGTTTCCTCTCTGTAGCAGAATGAGTGAGGACCTTCTCCCTGCCTCAGAGCGAGTCACCCCCGCCCACCAACCTCGTGGAGGAAACGAACATTTGCTGAAAACCTCCCTGCGCTGGCCCTGTTCTCCGTCTGTGGTTCAGAGACATCCAGGCCCTGTGCAGAACCTAAGGATGGGCCTAGAAACTTTGACATACTTGGTACAAATTGATTGAATAGTGATTAGTTTCATTTTGTTTTGTTTTGTTTTTAATATGGCCATGTGGGCCTGAGAACAATGTCCAAGGCACAGACGTTCCTGCTTTCAAGTATCCTGGGTTGTAGACAGTGACCTGAGCCCCTTGGGGGCGGGGAACGACCAATGTTCTTCCAGGCCCTGCAGGTGGGCTGGTGTCCCCAGGCTCTGGCTGCCATTGCAGAGGTAACTAGGCCTGTAGACGGGGAAGTAGTAGGTGGCCCGAGTGCTTTTGAATAGAATGATGTGTCATCCACACCGGGGCATCTGTGCCCACTTGCCGTCTTACATAGCCTTGTCACCTCAGCAGTGCAGTGTGGGTTTGAAAAGCTACTTGATGGTTCCTATTTCCTTCCCACATCCACACTCTGTTCTTTGTTTCATTCCTTCCATCAAAGACCTGTTCTGTGCACCTTACTGCCCTGGGCTGAATCTGCAAGTTCCTCTTCAGGGATTCATCTGCATGAAGCTGCCACTTTTTTCTGGGTCCCCAGAGCTAGTCTGGTGGCCCTGGGGGCTGCTGCAGGGACTCATGTAGCACCTGCCCTCTGTTCCATAGCCTTGATGTGCAAGATTCTTAGCTGGTAGATCTCAGAACTCAGTGCAAGCTTCCAGAAAACAACTTTCATCTCTGTAGATCTTACTACACCATCAGCCACTCTTAAGTATTGTTAACAGATCCCCCTTGAAGGGCTCTTAGGCCCCACATGTGATCCAAATGGCCAGCATCTTTTCGCGGCAGCTGCCAGCAGGCATGGGTCCCCCACAGCCTAAACTCATGCTATGGCTGGATTCCTAAAAAGGAATGTACTCTTTAAAAATACCAGTCATCATCATTTAATTTTACAGTAGCTTTTCATAGAAAAGTTGCAAAGATAGTATTAAGTACCTGTGTACCTCGTTTCCCCATTTAAGATCCTTAACATCTTCAATTACATTGCACAAATGCTTTCAAAGCCATCTCTCGCATCATGTTTGCTGATGCCTCATTGGCCAAGGGGAGTCACGTGACCAACTCCAAGCACCATGTGGGCGGGGACTCTGCAAGGCCAGGTGCAGCCAGGATCCTCCTGGAGAGAAATCATTCCACATGGAATTCTTCTTAGAACCTGTCCTAGAATCCGGGTTCTTTTAACTGACGATTCACATACTGCACCAGACTTCGCCCTTTTGCTTTTTATGTGAAAGGCTTTCTCCAATTTTTAATTTTTGGTTGACACATCATAATTGTCCATGTTGGAAGGGTACAGTGTGACGTTTTGACTCATGTATACACTGTTTAATGAGCAAGTCATGTATACATTGTGTAATGAGTATCACCTTAAACTTTATTTCTTCTTGGTGAAAACATTCAAAAGCCTCTCTCATAGTTACTTTTTAAACATACAAGTCATGGTTGTTCACTGTGGTTGCCCTGCTGGGCCACACACAGAACACCGGAAGTCAGTCCTGCTATCTAACTATAACGTAGTACCTGCCCCCTACTCCCCCACGCCCCGGTAACCACCATTCTGATCATCTATGGAGTCAGCTTATTCACATTCCACATGCGAGTGCCATCAGGCCTGTTTTTCTACCCAAGGGACTGATGTCCTCATTCCTCTCTGCAGTTTCTCACGGAGTCCTGGATTCTCTGTGAGTTGAAAGACCAGTCCTGTCCCCTTCCACCCACCTACCTAATCCCTCTCTCACCTTCCTTGCTAGGCCAGAGTCCTCTCTGCAGGCTCCCCACCAGGGCCCTTCCAGCTTCTGTATCAACACTTGAGGTCCTATTTGGTTCTTAGTAGATCCCCTGATGTGGTAAGGTTTTGATGATGGAAATCTTCCTTTATCCTGAGAACAACTGGAAGATTAGTTTGCTTGAAAATACACAGACCTCCTCTAGGACTCATGCACATATCATACTTATTTTGGGGGACATTTACCAGACCCCTACCATGCTTTCCTTTGGGGGCCTGGGGGGAAATTGTACCCATTTTGTAGTTGGGAAGACTGAGGTGTGAGCACATCCTGGATCACTTTCGAGTAATAATCCCTGCAGCCAACATGTGTTTGCCACTTGGAATGTCTCAGGCGCTCTCCTGGCTACTTGCTGCCTGGGCCATTCGTCTTCCCAACAACCTCATTTGATGGCTAATGTTTGCTTGCCTCAGTTTCCCCGACTACAGAATGAGAACAAGAGGGGTGGAGGACTTTTTCTAAGGTCTCTTGGTAGAAGGCTTTGGAGCCAATACTTGCTCCCCTGTGAGCAAGTTCCTGTTCTCTGTTCTTCGAAGACATTTAACGGATGCTTCTTTGACCCTTAGCATCTTTGGGGTCGTCATAGCAGGAAGGAGGAGGGGAGCAAGACAGGCGCATGTCTGGATTTGGGTGTCCACTGTCGTGCAGAGGCCACTGGAGGTGCCAGGGCTTGTTGGTTCATTCCCAGTCTTTGCTCTGGAAGTCATTCCAATGGATAGAGGCTGGAGGGCTGGTCTTCCAGCCACATGATCAGATAGCTTTTATTCCTACGCTCCCCCCAGCCCATACCTTCCCCTCTGCAGTTCAGCAAACTCACTCCTGCCCCAGGTCTGCAGCATAGACTGTATTTTAGGTGCAAGCAAAGGCTGCTGACCTTGAACCTCTGCTTTTTATTAAATCCCCCCTCCCCAGCTTGGGGCAGCATTGATCCAGCTGATTAGAAGGAAACAGAGCTTGGTTGAAGGAAAGCCAGGCCCTCTAGTCATCTTGTAAAAGGCCTGGCCAAGACCCCATTTCATTTTCCTGGGAGCTGTAGCCTCTGTCCCGTTTAGGTCCTCCTGCCAGCCTTGCCACGATGGGGTCATAACCTGGCCCTGTGAGTGTGGCAGGAAAATGAAAGCCACACTGGCCCTCATCCCGGGAGAAGCACTTGGCAGGATCCCAGGCCAGGGTCATTGTAGAATTGGCCTTGGAGGTGGGGTGGTACCCTCTCTTACTGTGGCAACTAAGCTCAACTGGCACGAGCTCTGGCCCCAGGTAGCCATGGATATAGGTGGCACGTGACATGTGCCCAGACCCTGATTCTGCTCAGCAGTGGCTGGCTCTGCATAGGGATGCTGCCCAGGCCAAAGACAAGGACATCTGGGTTGCTGTCCTGATGATAGTCAAACCCAGAGTAACGTGGGTGGGCATGGGGGACCCACACTGCATGGCCTTGTGCAGCCTGAGCAAACCTTGCTGGACACCTCCCAAAGTCAGGCCCACAACGACCACTCTATCCACTGAGCTCATCTGCATGTCACACTCACCAGCCCCACAGCATGTGTGAGTCAGCATGGCTATTCGTTGGGGAGACTGAGGCTCCAAGTGGGTTGCACAGCATGGAAGTCCCAGAATTTGGACTCAAAGTCCCATGCCTGACTACAGACTCCTTACCAATGCACTGGAATTAGTTTTTGATCGTTAGACATCTTTTTAGTGTGACTAAAATCTTAGCAAAAACCCCACTCACTCATTCAGCAGATACTAATTGACTTCCTGCTATTTGCAGGCATTGTTCTGAGTACTTGCAGTCCATTTGTGAGCAAAGCAGACAAAGGCCCATTGCTCGTGGAGCTTCTATTCTAGAAGAACATGCTGGTTACTATTGCTGCGTAATAAATAGCCCCTAAATCTCAGTGGTGTGAAACAACCACCAGTCTTCTTGCATCTCATGATCTTGAGCATCAGGGATTTGGCAGGGCTCAGCTGGATGGTTCTTGGGTTCCACATGGATCTGTGGGGCCCCTCAGTATTCTGCTAGACACCCAAGATGGCTTGGCAGAATGGTTCCAGCATGGTGCTCAGACTTTCCATAAAGAGGCTCAGGGCTCCCACAGACAGGGTTCCAAGAAACTAGGGTGCAAGGCTCCTGAGACCTAGTCCCACAAGGCACTTAGTGTAATTTCCACCACCTTGTGTTAGTGGCAGGCCTGCCAGGCGCCACACTATAAAAAGCATGTGCTCTGGGACATATCGTGTCCATTTTTGCCAAAACAGCATCTGCCACAGAGAGGAGGAAGAAGACAGCCAATAACCAACACAGCAAAAAAATCAATCGTATGGTGTTCTGAGATTGTAAGTACTGTGATGAGACAGGCATTTTCAGCGGGGTCAGGTGTGACCTGGGAGATAGACAGCTGTACAAAGACTTAGCCGCAAATAGTCACAGTGGCTTATCCATAATAGCCCCCACTGGAAGGAGCCCAAATGTCCATCTGCAGTTGAGTGAATGAACAAACAGGCAACATCTTTTAGTGGAATCTGCCTAGCAATAAAGCAGCAAACTTCTATATGTGCAACAACATGCGTAGATCTCAAAATAATTATGCTAAAGCACAGAGCCCAGGGAGAAAGAATATGGAATCATATTTTGTTATATACTGAAAATGCAAACTAATCTCTAGGGACAGAAATACAGGAAGACCTGAGCTGTATGCACTACAGCCTGGGCTCCAGCCTAGCTTTTTAAATAACTCCAAGTGCATGGGCTGACCAGTGACTGGGCAGGGGCTCCTCACAGTCCCAAGAGCTGCGCGGGCCCAGGTGCCCGAGCCTGACGTGGGAGGTGGAAGGAAGAGAGGTATTTTGGGTGCTAGGCTAAAAACTCAGACCAATTTAGCATTGAGCTCCAGGACAGGTGTGATTGTAAGTCAATAGCTCCATGAGTACAATTTAAAAATAACACTGATATTTAATGCACATATAATCAGTATAGTTTTTATATATGCTTGTGGGATATTTTTATAAGCCACGTATTAGAGTTTAAATTTGAAGTGTTACCCAAAGCCTCGGGTATTGAAGGCTTGGTCTGTGGTGCAGCAGTGTCCACAGGGAGAGCCTAGAGCAGTGACTGGATCATGGGGTGCTGACCGCATGAGTGGGCTCATCATTGATGAGTTCAAGGCTCTGAATGGGCCATTAGGACATGGGGCCTGGATGCAGGAAGGAGGTCACTGCGCTGCTGGGTGTGTGGCTTTGAAAGGTCTGTCTTGTCCCCAGCTCCTTCCTTTCTGTCTGTCTGTCTGCTTCCTGGCCACCATAAGTCGAGCAGCTTTGCTCTGCCATGCAGGCCCACCATGATGTTCCCACTTCAGCACAATCCCAGGAACAATGGAGCCAAGCAACTATAGACGGAAACCTCTGAAACTGTGAGCCACTATCAACCTTTCTTCCTTCAAGTTGACTTTCTCAGGTCTTTTGTCACAGCCACGGAGAACTGACTGATACACCAGACATGCATGGCACACAAATCCCATCAGTGACCTCAGATGACCCAGCATTCCTAGAGCTGTTCTCCCCACTTCACAGAGGAGATGACTGAGGCACAGAGAACAGTGCTGCTGGCAGGTACACCACACAGCTGGTGTTTGCTTGTGCAAGTGGATGACAGATTTTCCAGTGACGAATCATTTGTGATGTGGCTCGCGGGGACAGAGGGGTCATGTGGATCTGAGGTATTGGGCATGGCAGGGCAGACAGCAGGGGTTGGGAGCCCCTCAGCTCCTGCAGGCGTCACCTGGAAAATGGGAGGTCAGACTGAGTGTTCGGAGTGCTGTTGTAACGCCTGCCTTGCCAGTTCCCACAGGGACAAAAGCCCCCCAGAGCGTATCTTGGGTGGGCCAGAGCTGGGCCCAATCCACCAAGCCCAGGACCCACCAACAGGTGCTTCCCTTGGTCTGTCTGGCCTCTTGGCTGCCATGGCTGCCCATGGAGCTAGATGGACTGGGCGCTGTGAACCCTCTCCCCCCTACCCCAACACCCAGCATCAGGCTGAGCATGCTATAGGGCACTCAAAACCTGCACCTGAGCCCAAAAACCAAATGGGCCCTTTGGGACCATCACTCCCCCAACTCTTGGCACTTTTAAGTCTGGGAGCACCTAGGTCAGGTCTGAAGGTGTCTGTCTGTGGTTCTAGTGTTGGAATTCTGTCCTGCTGCTGCTAGTTAGCGAGGTTGGGAGGAGAGGGCCACAGATGAGTCACATACCAGGCCCTGGGGCTGGCACTGAGTTGGAGCTCAGGAAATGGGTAGGGGTGGGATGCAGGCTCACACCCCATAGCTATGCACCCATGGTTCTGTCCCAGATTCCAGAAGGTCCTCGTGCCTGTGCAGAGTCCCTGGGCCTGGCTTTTCTTGTTACATGACCTCCTGTCCTGGCACTGACCTTGGGCTCCCCATGGCGTGGCCATCTGAACCACCTGCAGAATGTACCCCCCAAGCAGGTGCCTCGCGCGTCCCTGCCTGAGTCAGCTGGGGAATGTGTGCTCACTTCCTGCAGCACACAGTGGGCTGGGGTGGCTGTGGTTGCACCCAGGGGAGAGATCAGCCAGGTGGCTTTGGCCGGGCCTGCCAAGTAGGGCAGTTTTCCAGCAGGAGCTCCCAGAGGAGTGTTTGTCAGAGAACCAAATGCTTAGAACCTGTAGATGCTAGAGCAGGCCTCCCAGGCATTTCTGCACCACACTGAGCCCCAGGCCTCCGCCTGCTTGTGAGCCTGGCAGGGCAGAAACCCTTTCTGTTCCAGGCTGCCTCTCTCAGGCCTCCATTCCCTGTTGCACCTGCTTCCCGCTAACAGCCTCTTTCTTTCCTTGGACACACTCTGCCCATGGGGCCTGGTCAGGGTGTCCTTTAGGTCTCCATGGCCCAGAGCTCATGGGTGAGTGGTTTCCCCTGCATTCGCAGACTGCCAGGCCATGGGATGGTTTGGGCATGAGGCTCCATAGAATCCTGTCAGCGCTGCTGGGTCCAGATGCAGAGTCTAGATTATCCGACAGCTGGATTGATGTTCCCATGGGGAGGAGGGTCATGGTGTGTGATCATGAAGTGGGACCGGTGTGTCCCTTCCTCGGATGAGGGCTTTGGTCAGCAGCCGCCCTTCATCATTTTGGGATCTCCTGTGCCCACAAGGGAAGCCCCAGAAGCCCTCCTGATGGCATGATAAACGGAATGAGGTGGAGAAGGAGCTGCTGATGCAGGGAGCCATCCCAGCAACATCAGGGGAAGGAGCATTCAGGTGGGACAGACAGGACAGCAGCTCCTGGAGGACAGGCTAGGGGGTGGAGTGTGGGAGCCAGTGCCTTCTCTCAGCAAGTGCTCACGACTCCCCTGGGTTGAGTATCCAGGCAACCACTGTTTCTCATCCCCACGGCCCCAGTCTCCAAGTGTAGCACCGTGTTCCTGGGTGTCAGATTCTCTGGGGGATGGAGCAGTAGGGTCCCAGAGCACCCAGGAGGCCCTTTCCTCAGGCGGGAGGGCAAAGCAGCCTCAGAGGGACAGCGACCTGCCCCAGTTCAGCGGGAGGTGTGGCCTGACTCCCAACCTGGGGTGCTCGGTGGACTTCTTCACTTTTGCTATGGGTTCCTGAAATAGATTATTAAATGGAATCCTGGCCTATCGGCGCAGTGCTGTACATAAAAGACTGGTAGCCGTGCGTGCGTGAAGTGGTACCTCAGGTACTGATGAAATGCCCCCACTAGTCTTCATGTAGATTAGAAAAGGGCAACCCCTTGGTCTGAGATAAGGAGAAGCACACCCTTGTATTGGGCACAGTCCTGCTGATCCATGGCCAAGTAACCAAGCAGTGGCACCTGTATGCAGCCTCGTCTCGGGTTGGAGAGGGTGCAGCCCTGGTTCAGGGTTTGGCAAGGGAGCAGAGAGGTGCCTCTTGCTCCACATTGACAGCAGCCCTGCACTAAACATGACGCACACAACACCAGCTACCTTCAGCGTACCAGCTCACTGACCAGGCACGTTGGGGCAGTGCACAAGCTGTACACCTGTCCATGGCAGCCCTGAGTGTGAGTCATGGTCATCTTTGCTGATTGTAGTTGGCATAAGAAATAATCCTCTCTTGATTTTGTCATCATTTTTGCCAAAAATGCGCTGCAATGCTTTTTTACCAAGTTCTATGCCACACCCTAAGTTTACTTAACCTAGAGACCTAGCCGTGACTTCATGTGGCATGCCATTTAGGGGCCCTTTCTTACCTGAAGAAAGTGGACAGTGAACTACCTGTTAGAAGGGACTTAACCTGGTCACACAGCCATGACCTCAATGAGGCTGTCCCCTATGTGTTGTTAGCATTTATTGAACACCTATTCTGTGCCCAGCTCTCTGTATACACCATCCCATCTGTTGGGCTCCATTACTGTCCTAGCTTTACAGTTGAGGCAGCTGAAGTTCAGATGGAAGGAACTTGGACCAGACACAGGGCTGGCAAGTAGAGCAGCTGGGGTTGGGACTTTAGGTCCCAGCTGTTGGACTAAAGACCAAACAGCTGTCTGGGGACACCTGAAGTTGTCAGAACCTTTAAAACACGGCCTTTGGGTGGAGGCAGACAGGCCTGGGTGGGATGGGACAGGGACTCCCTGCTTGTCCTCTTCAAGTCAGCGCTGTGGTTCTCAGCACCTGGAGATCTAGAAGGGAACCTGGGTCTGGAGCCATCTAAGGCTGGTGACTGAGTGGCTTCAGGAGGGGCTGAGGACAGTGCTGGTCTTCTCACTGCCGCCGGCGACTCCCTGTGGCCCAGAGCCCCACTTGGGGAGTGAGGTGCCGACTAAGGAAATGGGTCCCCCTTAGCAATGGCAGGCAGCCTGCCCAGCACCCCGGCCACTTCCCATGGCCTCCGCTTGGAGCACTGTGGGGGGAACTCTGGCCTGCAGAAGGCACCCAGCACTTGCCCTTGCTCTGCAGAGCAAAAGGCCAGAAAATTGCTTCTGCCTGCTGAAGGCAGCAGGGAGCCTTTTCCTTCCAGAAAGGAGCTAGGCGTGCTCCCCAGGTTTCTACGGATGCCCAGAGCCCTCCTTCCCTGCACCAGGTGCCAGAGTTTCAACCTCACTAGCACCATCTGCTTGATCTTTCAAGCCCCATGGCAGTCAGGGCCAGGGGAGGCTGCATCACCCCCACCACCCAAGCTGGGGCCTTAGCTCTGTTCCCACAGAACAAGCCCTGGGCTGATCCCAGAGCCAGAGGCTTGGTCCTGGGCCTTGAAGTGGACTCATAGATAGAGGCGGTTGTTGAAATGCAAATGAAAACAACCCTGAGGTATTGATGCTCACCTCTCCGATTGGCAAAAGTCCCAAAGCAACCGAGGTGATGCAGCCCAAGGCAGGGAGATGCTCAAAACCACACAGCAAAATCACTTGTACATTCGCTCTTTGCCCAGGCCTCTTTCCAGGAGTTTACCCTGGAGACAGAACTTCACAGATGTGGACCAAGTGACCACCACACTCCTCGCAGGGAGCTTTCACAGGTGTTACAGAATGGGAAGCAAATCTTGAGGCTTACACAGTAGATTTGTTGGCTATGCAATGGGAGTCAGTTCTGGAATTACTTTGTTATTATGGAACAGAGCAAAGGAGTAATTATCTATATTAGGTACCAGGTTTCTCTGGGGGGAGAAGTCCTTATAAGGTGGAAGGGGGAAAGTTGCCCGAGGCCTCAATATGCCCTTGGGAAGATACATATCCAGTTGCCTGTCAGTATCCATGGTGATTGGTGCTAGGGCCTCTGCATGGGTACCCAGATCTGAGGATGCGCATGTCCCTTACAGCATGGTGTAGTGCTTGCCTGTAAGCTACACACCCATGTACTTCACAGCATCTCTAGATTAGCCACAATACCTACCATAGTGTAACTGCGTGTAAGTAGCTGTCATACCATATTGTTGAGGGAATCACGGCAAGGAAAAGAGTCAGCATGTTAGGACAGATGCCGTTTTTCCCCTAATATTTCCCATGCTTCATTAGTTGGATCTCTGGTTACAGAGTGAGCAGATATGAAGGAACTGCACATAGGATGTTGGGTTTACAAGTCATAACCGTGGAAAGGGTCCGTTCCCCACGAGAAGGAACCAGGGCTCCCTGGACAAGCGGAGAGCTCCAGGTATGAGCAGTGGACAGGAGCCAGGTGCAGCTGGAACGTTGTGTCCTGTAATGTCCTTCCATACAGCAGGACTCTTTCAAAGACAGGTGGGTCAGAAAGACCCAGTCACTGGCTGGAAGGGGCTCCTGGGGGCAAAGAGGGGCAGACAGGTGAGTACCCAGGAGAAGGAGAGAAACAGATGATGGAAAGAGAATGAGAGATACAGATTATTAAAAGGAAAGGAAAAGATGCATGTTAATGAATAATTGTAAATGGAATGAAGGACTTAGAAAATCACCAATAATGGACAAAGTGTCCTGGTGGCCTCCTGGTATGATGCTGGGAGAAGGCCACAGTGCCATCTGTGGAAAGTTGGATTGAGCCAGCAGCTGGCCTGGACCCCAGAAACTTCACTGCCATGAAAGACCCCAGAGGCCAAGGGAATCTTCTCGACGAAGCGTGGATCAGGAGCTAGGACAGCTCATTGCAACGCAGGATGCTCTTGTGGGTGCCAGATTGGGAAGGGGGTGCAAAAGCCAAAGACACTGCCGTGAAGACCGTGGGGACACTCACGTGCAGCCTGTGTGTCAGGATATTATCACGTCAATGGGAAACAGTGACAAAACACATTAGCATCCCCTCTTGAACCGCTCAAGTTGTTAGGACAATCCTTGGCCCATCTTTCTGGCCTCTGCAATTTCTCAGCTCGTTTCTGCAAAATACCACTTCCCAACCCATACCCCGCACTGGCCAAGCACAGGGGAACAGAGGCTAATCTTCATTTGTGGGTCAGAAATGTGTACAGCGATATTACTTCGCTTTATGAATATTTTAATATTAAAAAACAGCTGATCCCAGGAAGTGCCAATTCGCTGTTTTGCGGGGTTGTTGCATTATAGACGGTTCCCCTGGCCCACTTGGTGCCAGCCTAGCGGGACCGCAGAGGAGTCCCTGGGCCTCTTGGTGCTGCTGATGTGATCTCTGCACATGGCCTGCTGCTGCTCAAATGGAACTCAGGGACCTCAAAGGGGCACATAACCTGCCATGCTCTGACTGTGGCTGCCTCAGGAAAGTGGAGCTCAACTCGGAATCTAAGCAAAGGCTGCTGCGGGAAGGGTGTCTCCAATGGAGCCCTGGCCAGTGTCCCCCATCCCCACCCCCACCAAGGCTGTTGCAGGGTCCTTGGCCCCCAGGCACTGGGCCTGCACACTCACCCAGGTAATTAATTAGCAGGTCCTCCATATGCAGCAATGGCTGCTGCTGTTTTTCTGTCGCATTCATCAGGCTCACAGTAGCAGGCCCTCTGCCAAGTATCAGGAGCGTAGTTAGTGGCTCGTTCCAGAAATGTGGGTTGTGCCTGCCGCGTGCCAGGCCGGGGCTGGTACCAAGGGTATTGGATCATGGTGAGCACAGGGAACTCTGTAGCCTGCTCCCAGCCCAGGCAGGGTAGCGGGAAAGCAAGCAATGAATTAGGAATAGACAGGGAAAAGATGAGATAGCGGTGTGTGCATGCCAGAAACGGGAGGTGGCTGCTCCGTGCAGGGTGGCCAGGGCAGGTCTCTCTGGACCTCAGACCTTCAGCCCAAGACTGATGGTAGGGGACAGCCCTGAACTGGGGAGGAGCCCACAGGGCAGGGCAGGGGCCGAGGGCAGGAATGAGGTGGAGCGGGGAGGATGGGCGGAGAGGAGGGGAGTTTCCTGTGGGGCTCTGCAATCGGGCAGGAGTTTGGGTTTTCTGCTACACGTGGTAGGATGCAGGGAAGCACCTCCATCTGGCTTGCACTTTGCATTTTGAAGCAGCCCCCCTGGCTGCTGCGTTGAAAGCAGATCTTGGATGTGCAGGCCGGGGAAGCCATCGCAGACCTCCAGCTCTTGTGGCTTTAGGCAGGGAGCGTTGAGACCTGCCTGGGGCTTTAGGAAGAGGATCTGGGGCTCAGCGAGGACCTGGGAATCAGATCTGAGGCTCAGCCTGGGACAGGGGCTCAGAGTAAAGACCCAGAAGCCAGCTGTGAGCTTGAAGAGGAGGACAGGTGGGGGGGCCTTGAGGGAAGTGGGAGCTGCTGCTTTCTCACGTGGGGCCTCTTCCCCACCTCCTGGCTTCCCCCAGGGCCCATGAGAAACACCACCACCCCTCACGGCCCCCCAACCCCCAGACAGCAGGCCAGGGCCGGGAGAGCAAGGCCACATTCCCAGGCAGAGGTGGCGTCCCTATGGGCATCTCCATTTTCCGTCCCCACCCTGCTGGCTCAGCTGGAGCTGGAGTTGGGCTCACTTAAGGAACGAGGCCGGGCCTGCCCTGCTGCAGGGGTCCTGATGGGAATCGGCAGCTGCACTCAGACTGGCCCTCTTGGGCGCTGGATCTCCCGGTGCCTGAAGATCCAGTAACACCGGGTGACGTGGAACCTTTGGGGTGCGGTGCCTGCTGGCTGTAAGAGGACCATGCAGCCAGCTGTGTTTATGCTAGTCCCTGTCCTTGTTACTGTCCGCTTGGGGCGGGGCTGGGTCTCACTCCACAGACAGCCGCTGAGCTCACGAGGATGACAGTCAGACACCCGGCTCAGCAGCAGGGGTCAGGCTGCACTGGGTCAGGCCAAGGGGAGAAGAGTGGCCTCTGGGAAACAGTGGCTGCAGGTCACGGCTCTCAGGCAGCCCTGGGCACACTTGTCCCACTGCACACAAAACCACCTCCCCTCCTTTGGCTCTACTGGGGAGCCTGCATATGACCTTGGCTGGTAGTGGCAGTCTGTCCCTCCACCTGCCACCCTGGGCGCCACCACCTTCCACAGGTGTTCTTGAGGCCCACTCCAAGTGCTGATGGGACCCACAGGTCACTCTAGGACTGCGCCTCTGTGTGCTTTGGACGAGCGAATTGTGCGGTCCTTTGGGTTTTGCTCGTTTCTCTTCCCTCTATCCTCAGGCCGTGGACTGTCACTTGTGTGTTGCCCCTGGGCTTTCTGTGTCATGGAGAGGGCTCCAGTTTGGATCTTGAATGCCCCCCCCCGGTCTGTGTGTTGGAGGTTCCGTCCCCAGTCTATGGTGCTGTTGGGAGGTGGTGGGACCCTAGGGGATGCAGCCAGTGGCAGGAAGTTAAGTCAGTGGGGTTGAAGGGGATATGGGGATCCCAGCCCCTTTCTCCTTTTGCTTCCTGGCTGCTGCGAAGTGAAGAGCTTTCTCTGTCCCATGCTCCCACTGTGATTAACTAACTGTGGACTGAAACTGCCAAGGCTGTGGGCCAAAGTAAACCTTTCCTCCCTATAAGATATTCGTCTTGGGTGTTTTGTCACAGTGATGGAAGGGTGACTAACATGAGGCTTGAGCTGATGGGCTGCAGTGCACAGCATCTGCAGGACCTTGGGCTGGTCACTGAGCCCCCAACAATCCATGTGTCCAGCTGCCACATGGGGTAGTAACATCCTTCCCGGTCAGGAGGCTCTGAGGTTGCTGAAGAGCTGTTTGTGCAGGACTGGCTGCAGTGGCAGCTGCAGGAATTGCTTTGTAAGCGTTCAGCAACTCCTCTTCCACCTGGGACCTTGTCTACACTGTTTGCCTCCAGACTGTGTGGTTGAGCTCAGCAGGATCCAACATGTGTTCGATGAGCGCATGCTCTGCATTGGAGCTGAACAGGCAGGAGTTAATGTTTTACTGGCAGCCGTGGGAGACACTGGAGGCTCGCATGTGCACCCCTGTGTCTGACACGACAACCCGCACTGCCGGACAGCTAAGAAGCACGAGGCCCAGAGAGATTCAGTTACTGGCTCAAAGCCACAGAGCTTTTAATCCAGATGCAGACCTGTCTTGTTCCAAAGTCCTGGCTTGACTTCCCAGAGCAGGGGTCTGTAAACCATGGACTGGCTGCAGGCCAAATCCAGCTCCCACCTGTTCGTGTAAATAAAGTTTTATTGGAACGCAGCCATGCCCATGCGTCTACCCGCTTCCTGAGGCTGCTTTCTCCTGCAGTGGCAGAGTTGAGTGGTTGCAGCAGGGACCGTGTGAGCACTGTCTGGCTCATTGTAGTCAGTGTTGGCAGCCTTCGCTCTTGCGCATACCCAATCACAGGCCAGCTACTCCATGTGTCATTGTTCAGTAGCTTTTTTTTGAGTCAGGATCTCACTGTGTAGTTCAGCCAGGCCTTGAACTTACTTTGTAGCCCAGGCTGGCCTCGAACTCACAGCAATCCTCCTGCCTCAGCCTCCCGAGTGCTGGGATTACAGGCATGCACCACCACACCTGGCTGGTCCTGTCCCATAAAATTCATACACTGGAGTCCTAACTCCCTGGACTTCAGAATAGGACCTTGTTTGGAAGTAGGGTCATTGCTGCTGTCGTTAAACATGAGGTCATCCTGGAGCACGGTGGGCCTCAGACCGCACTGAACTGATGTCCTTACAGATGGGGAATTTGGGCACAGACACAAACCTGGGGTGACACCAGGTAACGATGAAGGTAGGAGCCAGGGTGATAGGTCTACATGCGCAGGAACACCACAGATCACCAGGAAACCACCAGGAGCCAGTGCAGAGGCCTGGGGCAGACTCTCTGCAGCAGGAACCAACCCTGCTGGCATCTTGACCTTGACGTGCAGCTTCCAGAAGGATGAGCAGCTTCTCACTGCATTCATCTCTCCCATGGTGCTTTGCTACAGCAGCCCTGACCATTAGCCTTTACCGCTTCCTTGGACCAGGGCAACATGGGTGCCAGAAGTCTCCCCCCAGGCAACTGGAGTGGCCTCACCCACGGAGCCTCCTGGCTTCTTTCTGATGCCCTTGGACCCCGGCTCTGTCCGCTTAAGGAGCCATGTCCCTGGCCACACACAAGCAGCAGCCTCTGTGCACAGGCCGGAGGGGTGTGTATCACAGGGAAGGGGTTGATACTCAGGCCAGCTGTGCCCTGGGCCCCAAGTATCCTGGCCTCATCTCTTCCAGGACTCGTTGGTGCTTGAAGTCCACAATGCTAGGGGGAGGCAGGTGATCCCAGGTACAGCCTCTGACTAAACAGTGTCCGCAAATAAAACACAGCAGCTTCTTACCCCTCGACATGGCTTGGGGCTTTCTCTGATGGACCGCGGGGTGGACATGTCACCATCTCTGTGGCCTCCAAAAAAGCACCTCCCTCCACCTGATGCCTGTGGCTTTTATCTTCAGTCTTACTCCTGGCACAGGGGTGGGCTGTGTCCAGCATGACAGTGAGTGCCTCATGGGCAGCACCACAGGTGGCTTGTCCACTGCCATGTGCCCAGCCAAGTGCCCAGCACATAGAAGGCTCAGAACCACGCGTGTCCCTGCCAGTGAGTGTTTGAGGAGCATCTGCCCGTATGTCCTCCCACGGGGAAGGCAGCGAGGAGGTCCTGAAGCAGGTTGCATGCAGGGTCCTTGTCTTGCAGGAATTTGGCTTTCCTGCCATGGTAGAATTATAGACCTTTGATGGCCAGAGAACATCGACACTCCGAGGCCTGTAAACAGCAGCCCCAGCATCACCTCATGAGGGGCTGAGGTCCAGACTTAAAGAGCCACCTTCAGAGACCCCAAATGCAGCAGGCCCTCATGCAGTGCTGTCACTGCAGGGACTTACAAACATGTGGCCTTAGGAACAGCCCTTTGGCACTTCAGCAGGGCCCTGCCCAGGGGCCTTTCTGGGAGCCTTTGTGCACCCAGGATAGCTTTCTTCACAATAAGCAGTTTTTTAAAAGCCAGTTCATATGGCAGCTGTGTGCTGGAGAGAGCTATGCTGGGGTCTCAGCCTAACCCCAGCCCCAACGGCTCAGTAGGAGTGCCCTTCAAGGTCCCGAGCTCCATCCCTCCCTGAGCCACCTCTGCCGGGCCTGGGAGGTGGCCAGATCATGCTGACTCTGAAGGATCTTGCTAGGCTCATGGGGAGGAAAATACCCACATGCCCAGGACATGTTTGTTGGGTCTGACTCGAGAGGGGTCACAAGGCCACATGTAAGTAATTATCTCTGAAGTTTAGAGGCAGGAGAGATGACCCAGCTACACGTGGCATTGGAGCTGGGCTTGAAGGACAAGGAGGGTCTGTTCTGGGTGGGCAGGGCACACATCAGCAGGGACCCTGCCCAGGGTAGGGGACAAGAGGCTGTCGGTCTCCTGGGCGGCCTGCAGTTTAAGGCTTCCTCCCAGGTATGGGGCTGGGCTTGTAGGCACGGCCACTTCGCTGGCCAGGACTTCCACTGGGCATCTCTCATTGCTCTGCTTTGGTCCCTGTCCCCCAGACATGGAAACAGGTCCCCTCTGGAGGGGATCCACAGGAGGTGAGCACCTGGCAGCCGGGGTTCAGGCCATGGGGAGAAGGGAAGGGTCACAGCCCTTGGGCCTCCCAAGCACACTTCTACCACTGCACGTGAGACCACTGCACCTCCCCTGGCTCTCCAGGGCTCCCCACATGTGAACTTGCCCGGAGTTTGCCCCTTCCCCTGCCACCATGAATGCCACCGCCTTCAGCGGCTCTCCTGCAGCTCGCAGCCCGCCCTCTGCACAGGCTGGGGGTTGGCTTAGCACTTCCTAGTGACACGGCTCACCCTGGGGCTGTGCCTCAGTGTTCCTTGGACAGTGTGGTCATGCGGTCTTTTTGATTTTGCTTGCTTCTCGTCCCCTTCCTCCCGGGCCATGGACTGTCACTTGGGTGCTGTCCCTGGGCTTTCTCTCTGCATCTTTGGAGGCAGCTGAACCAAGGGCTGTGGGTTCAGAGCCCAGCTCTGGTGTTCAGTATCTGCGGGACCTTGGGCCAGTCACTTAACCCTCTCTGAGACCAGTTTGTCATCTGCCAAGTGGGGCCGTCAATGGAACCTGCCTGATGAGGGGGTCGTGAGCACTGACTTTTGTCACTTCTGGCACCAGCAGCCCCCAGGACTAAAGTGACATTCACCCTGCCATACCTCAGACACTGCACAGAACAGGTCTTGGGCCACCAGGGCCACCAGTGCTGTAGCAGCACTTTGCAGCAGGGCAGTCCCAGGGTGCACTGGACCGGGAAGGTGGTCGGCAGGCCTGGGAGGGGCAGCTGCCCTGGCAGAGGGAGGAGCTGGAGGAGGCACACAGGCAGTGACATCAGGCAGGTCCCGCTGTGATGCCATCCCTGCCCCCAGGAAGCCCCTGCCTGTGAGCTCAGGCAACTGCCAGGCACCTCTTGAGTCCAGCCTGGCATCCACTGCTCTGAACCCTGATTCACTTAGGCCAGGAGCTCAGGGACTGTGTCCTGGGCTGTGCTCCATCCCCAGCCCTTTGCATCAGGAGGCAGCTGGAAGAGCATGGGTGTCCCTGTCTGCTAAATAAAGCAGGGTGAACTCTATCACCCGTGTGGCTCCCTGGGGCTCCTGTCTTGTCCTGTTCCTAGCTTGCTCCCTTCACCTCCCAGAGCACCCCTTTCCAGAAGCCTTCTGCTGCCCCACACAGGCGCCTGGACATCAAGGATGGAGCACCTCATCTGTATTTACCCTCATTTGTTCCTGGCCCTGAAAGCGGTGACCACCAAAATGTTTGATGCTTTTCATTTTCAAATTTGTTGTCACTTTTTAGAAGTTGGGGACTTTCAGTGTGGATTTCCAGCTTGCGAGACAGTCAGGTCTGGCTATCTGGGATTGTGTTGTCCAGGTCACCTTTCAGCTAGAGGTGGGGGTGGGGGCACCCTGTGGACAGCCCCCACCCCGTGGCCCTGGTCTGTCACCCTCGCAGCCCCGCGTCCCCCATTCTGGGCTGCCGTCTTAGTTACTTTTCTTGTTGCTGAGACAAAATACCTGACACCCAAAATTAAAGGAGGAACGGTTTATTTAGCTCACAGTTTGTGGAGGTTTCAGTCCATAATCAGCTGGCTCCAAGGAAGGGTGGTGCAGCAGAGAAACACAGTTCATGGCGGCCAGAAGGTAGCAAAAGCAACAAGGGGCCTTAACAGCGTCTCTCTGCCCCTTATGTCTTATCCAGGTGACTCAGGGCGGGTAGCCTCACACCCTTAATCCTAGCGACCTTGAGCCTAGCACTGCACCATGAATCAACTCGATCCACCCACCTCTGAAAAAGCCCTGCCTACGACTGCATGAGGCTTTGGGGGGACTTCTAGACATGAGCCATAATGGCCGCCATGGAGGCTGCTGGGTGTGCCCCGCTTTCTACCCCAGGCAGCACAGCCGGGCACGTGCGTCCTCCCACAGACCCTTAGAGACAGCAGGGCTGGCTCGGCCTTCCCACCCTGCCCACCCAGTGCCCATCCCGTACCCTGGGCTCCCCTGGGGTGTTGCCCGTCCTGCATATTCCCAGACCTCCCCCTCCACCCAGGCCTCCAGCTCGTGATTCACCCCTTTTGGCCCCCGAGGTCCCTTCCCGGATGGGTCCTGGCATACTGGATTTTAACATGCTGGGTGTGGGGCTGTCTCCCGCACCTCCTCTGGCAGCCTCAGGGGCCAGGCCCGTGGCTTAGTCACCCCAGATCCTCAGCCCAGCATAGGCCCTGACTTAGAGTTGGCGCCCCAGGAATGTAGGGAGAAAGGCATGCCAAACAAGCTGCCAGCCTCCCAGCTCTGCCTCAGAAAGACCCAGGTCCCCGACTTGGGGTCGGGGAGAGCCTGTGGTGGCAGGTTCTGTAGCCAGCGCTATACGCGGGCAGGACTGGGAGCCAGGTCCATGACCTATGCGTGTCTTGGTGTCCTTTGTGCATGACTGAGGGACAGCTCTTCCTGCGGCTGGCTGCTCCCAGTCCCCAGGAGGCAGGGCTTATCTTTCCAGAGACACCATGTGTGGGAAGAGGCCCCAGAGCCCCTGGCCCTCCTGCTGCTTCTGCCCCACACCCCATTTCCCACCACCCACCTTCCTGCCTGCCTTGCCTCTCACCCTCTCCCCTGGGAGCTGCTCACACTGTCCTCCCTCGCTCCCTCCTGGAGTGCTGGGACCACAGGTGTGCACCACCATGCCCAGCTCACGCTGTCTGTTTGGGTCCTCCAGTGTCCTGAGGGCCTGGCTCCTCCGTGCCTCCCTTAGCTATGTTCTTTCTCAGCATCCTCTGCCTCCCCAGCACCCAGCTCCTCCTCATCCTCCTCAGCTACCAGCTCAGAGAGGTCCTTCCAGAACTTTCTGTAAGCTCTGTGCCCTGCGCCGTCCTCCCTCCAGGTATTCAGTCTCAACCTTGTCCTCATACTGTTCCCCACAGAGCATGTCACGAGCTCTGCCTGCTCCTGTTTATCGACCAGGTCTGCAGGACACTGCATGACCTGTGACAGTGCCGGGGAGGGGACCCCAGGCCATCCCTCTATGGCAGCCTGAGGACGGAGGATGCCTGGGCTGGGAGTTGCAGTGAGGCTCACAGAACAAAGGCGTCAGGCAGATCGGATCCAAACCCAACTCCCGGGCAAGTTCCTTACCTTCGCTCAGCCCTGACTTCCTTGTCTGTACAGTGGATGTGTTGCTAGTAGTGGTAATTCCTATTAATACTGTGAGACTAGATGTGAGGTACTTGGGACATAGCTGGACAGGCTGAGCGCACAGTGAGCCATTGTCCGGCAGGGAGCCTGGTTTGGAGTGAGGCAGACAGGAAGTGGAAGTCTGGGTCTGTGGCCAGGTAGACACAGGCCTTGCTCCAACTCTCGATCGTAGCCTGCTGACTCCCCAGCAAGGACAGAAATGGCCCGACAAGCTCCTCAGCCAGCTCGGGGTGGGATGGGAGGTGGGCATTCCCCAGCTGCTAGTTGACTGACTCATTGATAGTTTTCATGGTTTTGTGGCTAAAAGATCCTCCAAAGCTTGGCCTGTGTGGGTTTGGGGTATCTGCGGTATGGAGCCCAAGGCTTTCTGTGCTCCTCCTATCTAAGGAAGACAGCCAGAGGATGGGGCCGTGGAGGTCGGTGGAGACTTTGAGGTGTCATCGAGTGGCCGGAACCTCACTTCCTCTGGGTGTAGCATTGTTGCAGCCCAAGCCTCACCTGAATTAACTCTTCAATCCTCACAATACCTATGAGGGAGGTGCTTTTATCCTCTCCACTTAAGGTGGGGAAACTGAGGCACAGAGTGTTGAAGAGCCTGGTGGAGCCTAGATTCAGATCGAGGATGCATTAGCAGCCGCCTTGCCATCTGGCTGGGGAACAATCACAAGTATGTGCTGAATCTGGTGTTTTTTTGGGTGAGAAAATACAAAGGATACTGATCTTGGAGTCAGGAGGACGTGGTTGAGAAGGGCGGAGGCCCAGGTGTTTTGCTGTGTGACTTTGGACGAGTTACTTCACCTCTCTGGGCTTTTACTCTGGAACATCATTACGGCTTCTTGGTGGGGAGGGCTGCTTGGAGGATAAGACAAGGGTAATAGGCAAAGGGCCCTCCCCCAGGGCTGCCTGCAAATGTTTGTTTACGCCTTTCTCCCTCGCTTCCTCCCACCCTGCGCCTGCAGCCCCAGGCGCTGGCCCCTATCCAGAGCCTGACCTTGGCCTTGACTTCCAAGAGGACTTCGGAAATGGCTTTGGCTGCTCTGCGGAGGGAGCTGCCCTGATCACAGATCGGAATCTCAGGCGCCCCTTGCCAGGCCTTTCATGTTGTTGGTCTGTTTCACAAGAGCCCCGGTGTTTGTTTGGCAGCGGGCGGTATTTTTAGTATTTTTAGAGCTTACAAGTAATTCTGCGCTTCGAGGAACGAGCGGTGCACGCGGCCCCAGCCCGAGCCAGGCCTGGACCGGCAGCACGTGGGCGCCATGCACTAGGTCTCCCTGCTGCAATTGGAGGCCGACACCTCCCTGGCCTGGCCCTGAGGGACTGGCCCGTGGCAGGCTGCATCCTGGTGCCCTCGAGATGTCCACTGTGTGGATATCATCTCGCCCACCCCGTGAGATTATTTCAGCCTTCTGACTGCTAGAACTGCAAGATCATAAATTTGTGTTGTTGTTTTGTTGTTGTTGATACCAGTAGCGATGGGGATGAAGGCACAAAGCTGTGCTTCCTCCCTCCCTAGACCCCTCCCATGGGGTCAGGCTGCAGATCACCCTAGTGAGGTCACAGGGCGTGATGGGGAGGGGCCCAGTCCAACTGTGACGGCCCTGCTCCAGGAACTCACCTGCAAGCCCGCTCCATTCTTCCAGATGTTGCCCCACCCGGCCCCTGTCACGCAGCAAGTGCACAGATATCCGCCCTGCACACTGGTCACTTCGCAGAGACAGGAAGGGGGCACGTGGCACCTGGCTGTGTGTTTGGATCCATGTTAGGAGCCTGGGTTCATGTCCCAGAACCCCAAAGCCAGTGGGGTTGGCGGGGTGCTTCCAGGTCAGGTTCAGGAGAGTTGGGGGTGCCCCTGGGCCTCAATTTCTCCATCTGTAAGAGGAGAGAACAGCAGCCTCTATCTCTGGACCATAAACGCATGCTTGGGACAGTGACAGCAAGCGTGGCTCATGCCGCTGCTCCAAAAACAGGGCCACCCATTGGTTGGTTAGAGGACAGGCTTTTCCCCAGCCCTGAGCACAGACCTGCGCCTTCTGTAGCAGCTGGAGGGCTCCCGGCCTCCAGAGTCACCCCT
The DNA here is from genome assembly GCA_028451465.1 of Erethizon dorsatum. NCBI lineage: Eukaryota > Metazoa > Chordata > Mammalia > Rodentia > Erethizontidae > Erethizon > Erethizon dorsatum. The sequence continues at coordinate 124,386,712 of CM051827.1, read as the reverse complement.
GCCAGAGGCGAGGTACCCCCGAGGGAACCATCGGCCTGGAGGACTTGAGCATCGCTCTCAGTGCCCCATGTAGATGACCCAGGTGGGACACGGTTTCTTCTGGCCAAGGCCTGCCTGGTGCTACAAAGCAAAGATCCTAAACAACGGCCACAGGGCTGCTCCCTATCCCAGCCGGGGCCTCTGGAGGTCACCCGCCCACCCCATGCCCCCTCATGGGGCTCCCAGTGGAGTCAGCAGATGACACATCTGGGGCAGGATTCTCCATGGAGATGCAGCCACAGGGACATTAGCAGTGCTGTGTGCCAGGAAAAGGTGGCAGAGAGGCCTAGGACCGAGCATCATGTGCTCCCTCCCCCGACCAGGAATCACTGGGAGTGTCTGTCTGTACAGGACACTGAGTGTCGCAGCGGATCAGACAGGAGCACTCGGTGAATGTGTGGAGAGAAGGCTGTATGCTCACCTGCTGCTGCCACCGGCCGGTGATCTGGGCCAGGATCCGCGCGGTGACGTCGGCCTCTGAGTTGCTCTGGCCTCAGAGAAGACGGCCTCAGTCCGGGCACCAGCTTGGGGTCAGACTGCCTGAGTTGTTAGCCTGGCTAGGCCGGTTACTGTCTGAATGACCATGGGTGAGTCACGGAACTTTGGGGAACCTAAGTGTCCCTGGGCAAAAAATAATCAATGTCATTGTCATTGCCATCACCCTGCCAGGCACTTTCCAGGGTCTTGTAGACAGATGTTAACTCTTTTACTTCTCACCTAATAACAAAGGGGGCTGCTCTTTTATCCTCAGAGGACAGGGGCACAGGGAGGTAAAGGAGAGCGCAGAAGGCCACACAGCTGGGAAGGGATAGAGCTGAGACTTGGAGTCTGTGACAATGGCACGTGTTAGCCGTTGCCTGCTGGCTGCTCCCCTCCGTTACTGACTGCCGGAGGCTCTGGTAACCCGCAGTTGAGGTGTGGGTTCAAATCTACTCCCCCTTGCAAGTATCTGATCTTGACTGTGGTAGAAGGTTCCAGATGTACTGCATCAAGACTTATCTAAGGGTGCACATTAAATCACACAATTGCATATTTCAGTGAAACTGCTCATAAAAAATAAATGTGTTCTGCCAAGTGGGTCATCCAGACAACACCTGCTGTGGGTGCAGCCATCCCCTGCAGCTTGGGTGGCTGTTTGGTGCCCCCAACACTCAGGTACTGTAACATACGGGGGGTGGGGAGTGGTAGAGACCACCAGGCTTGTGTAAAGGCAACGTGGCATGGAATTTATTGTGCCTGGGTGCAGGCAGGCAGAGAACAATAAGCCCAGAACAAAGAGAAATGTGTCCCTTTTGTAGGGGTGGAAAGAAGGCAGGGGACATTGGGCAGGAAAATTTTAATAAACACCTGTGGTCAAAGTTCTCTGGCAGTCTTGCACCTCAGTGGGCAGAGTCCTTGACGGTCCGGTGTAAATTTTTAGGTGTCACCGAATGTCCCCAGATGTCCCAGGACCTGCAAAATTCCTTGTCCTATCTTATCTTCTTTCCTGTGCTTGCCCATGACAGCTTCGGTGCTGAGCTGAGTTCCCCACAGAGAGCTGAGTTCCCTGCAGAGAGTAGTGCCTCCTCTGGCAAGCAGGTTGGGGGGCTGGGGGAGTCAGGTCCGATTCGAACCTTACAGGTACAGCAGTGGGGCAGGGTCCTTTCCCACAGGTATTACCACCCCCAGGTGTCACTGATTCTAAAATGCATGCCTTTTGCATTTAGCAGGTCTGAAATCAGGGTCGCCCCCCCCAGGTTATGTATTAGAGTTTACTTGGCAGGGTTCTTCCTTCCTTGGTGGCAACCAAAGCATTGGTACAACTTGTATGGTCAGCTTCCTGGATCTGAGGTGGACATGTAAAGGAAGCCCTGGGCCTTGCGCAAATCCCACCATGTAAAGTAGGGAACACCCAGGGTCCCCACACATTGTCCCTGGCTCAGCTCTGTCACTTTTCCAACGCTTATGGCCTTGGACAAGTGATTTCACCCCTCAGAGCTCGAGTTTTCCCACCCATGAAATGGGAGGACAGTAAAGTTTGAGAGCTGAGGATGCAGCTCTGAGGTAGAGCACTTAGCTAGCATGCGGGGGCCCTGGGTTCCACCCTGACACTGCAAAACAAGCAAAAAACTTCAGGGTATCTGGAGACTCCGATAAGACGAGGTACGTCCCTTCCTGGCCCAGGTCTGGGTGGGTAGCAGGTGTTTGGTAATTTTTCTCACCATGTGCAAGGAAATGGGTTGATGTCTCTTCAAGGTCAGTCTCTAGGGGAAGTAAGTCAGGGTCCCAGGGTCTCCTGGCCCCTTGCTTCATTAGACTTTGGAGGTTCAAATCCTGCCTCCACCCACTGGCCATGTGACTTGAGGCAAGTCACTTAGGTCTCGTGCCTCAGTTTCTGCATTGTGAAATGGACATGAGTGGTACCATAGTGCCTGGTACCTGGGACATTACAAGGAGTCATTGGAACACACAGAGTCCTGGCCTTAAACACACTGAGTGCTGGGCATGAATCAGGCACACCTGAGTCCAGCTTTCCTCACAGCTGTTATTAATGGTGAGCGTTTGTCTGAGCTGGGGATACGGAGGTGAAAACAGCCAGGTCACTCCCTTAAGGCCTCCCAGCCTTGTACTGGGGGTGCGCTATAAAAGTTGAGTCCAGCCTAAGAAGGTGAGGTGCCATGGCCCACCCTCACCCCCAAACCAGGAAACCCTCCACACCGAGACCCACTCACGCTCGCCAGATGTGCTTTGATAATGGAAAAGCACTACGCGTTTTATTTGGAAGAAACATGTTTGCGATGTGTTCACAGATTTTGCCTTTCCAGGTTGCTGGGCATGGACCAGACCCCTCCGAGTCCAGGCTGACGCACTGTAGACCATATGCTAGTGTAGGCGGTCATCTGTTCCTGCTGCCACCACCCCGAGATTCTGCCCTCATGACTGCCCACGCTCTCGGGGCTCCACATTGGCCAGGGCTGTGGCCACCCCATCCTGTTTCCTGAGTCTGCAGTTGAACCTGGCATTGGCACCTGGCAGTAAGGAAACCATTGCCTGCTCTCTTGTCTCCTCTGTAGGGGGTGACATTTTAGTGGCCCTGGTGGCAATTACAGTTTTCCTTTCTCCTGTGCTTTGCCACACGGCCAGGCCCTAAGCAGACGTCTACACAGCTCTTGGGGGTGGCTGGAGGATTGCAGACCAGGACTGCTGTACTCAGAGTCGGGTCCCACACAAGAGGAGCTAGATTACTGGGGTGCTCTGCCAGACCCACCTCCTGGCCACCCTGGGGGTCATCAATAAACAGTTCATGGATCAAACCAAAGGTCAGGGCTGCGGATGCAGCTCCACAGTAAAGCACTTGACAAGCGTGCGTGAGGCCCTGGGCTCATTCCCAGTGCTGCAAAAACAAAAACCAAGAAAGGCCCAATACTTTAGAGTTAAGGGAATGTCTTATTTAGGCAGAGGAGGATTCCAGGACAAAGCCCAGAGGTGGCAGATTAGAAGTCTGACTTCACCCAGCTGCAAGAAGGGAGGAGCCCTCCCGCCCACAGAGGACCTGGCCGATGCTCAGGTCTGGTGGGAAGGGACTGCACAGAGCCAGAAAGGCCCAGGCTGGGCAGGTGCCGCTGTGTGCAGCGAGACCCTGGAGGACGGGCAGCATCCTTTCCCTGTCTTCTCCCTGCACACCACGTCCCCCCCAGGGGTCACAGGTGGGCCAGCCGTCTCGGAAGGGTAGTGATGCTTGACCGCTGTCCGTCCCGCAGGCGTTGACTGAGTCCCTGCTCTCTTCCCGATTCGGCGCCAGGCACCAGGGATACAGCAGTGGGCAAAACAGAGAGATAAGTTGGTACTGTGCATGCTAAGAGCAGAGGAGGAAAATAAAGCAGGCAAGAAGGGTGGGTGCGCCGGGGATCGCAGCTTCGGGAACTTCCTGGAAGGAACGTTGACACCGATAACGGCAGTGATAGCTATGTTCTCTTGGTACCTTCTAGGGCCCAGCTCCTGCTGGGAACAGACACTTCCAGGACCTGTGGGGACAACATTGAGTTAGGATGGAGGCTGGGCAGGCCTTGGGAACCACACCACGGGCGTGGGGTGGGAGCCCTGCCGTCACCATCACAATGATGCCACCCCGTCCTTCAGCATTGCCAGGCATGCTGGGTACCAGGTCCCATAGCTGGGAAAGGGAAGGACACCAGGACCTGTTGTCACCAGGAGGATGGAGTAAGCTAATCCCTGCAGAAAGCTCGCAGCCCTGCCTGGCCCAGTCACAAGGCAGTGTGTGCCACTTCCGCACCAAGGGTTATGATCCCCTCTTACGGTTGAGAGCAGTAGTCAGGACTTGAACCCAGAGCTGACACTGCAAATGTGGAGGTTGTCTTCAGGAGCTGAGCGCTTCATATTCCCACAGCCCTGTGAGGCACAGACACCAGGGTCCCAGTTGTAGGTGAAAACACTGAAGCCATGGGCCAGGAAGTGAGGCAGGTTCGCTTTGGGCACAGGGCTCTTGGGGTCGCTGCCACAGCAGGAGATGACAGATCCCAGGTGGGACTCAGGCAGGGCTCTGGCAGGATGCAAGGTGGGCCTGGCATGGGGTGGCAGCAGGCACCTTCCCCCCCCCACCCCACCATGCCCTGATGGCAGGTAGCTCCCGACCTGCCTTCCCTTAGGTGTTTTCCAAGCCCTGCAGAGCAGGTAATTCCAGCGCCAGTCGGGAGGTTACTGGGAGCAGAGCAGGCTCTTGCTCCCCTTCTGCCCTCTATGGAGCCTGATTGCTACCACTGTGTAACTCCTGGGTTTTGACTTGCATGAGATGAGGGCATGGTGTCCCTCCCTCAGCAGCAGGTAAGGGGGCCACGTGTCACCAACCCTGGGCACAGAGGCAGACCCCAGGGCAAGTGGCACTGGCTGACTGACAAGTCCCCTCCCTCCTTCCCTTTTTAATAAAATCACCAGTGCCCAGGATGCTTAATGAGATCCTGGGAGCTTTGTTTGTCTTAAGCCGAGGCCTGTGCAGCAGATCACCGCTCTCCCTGGAGGCGCAGCTCCACGCTTGTTACCGTGAGCCCTGCGCTCGGGCAACCTCGCCCAGCAAGAACTCAACCATGGCGGAGTCTGGGCAAAGGCTGTGGTTCTGGATCCGGGGCTGCCCACGTCACAGAGGAGGAGGCTCTGTGAGCTGACGGGGCCTGAGGTGGTGGGGCTATAGCAGGCCGGCTGGACTGAGCAGGTCTCAGGCGAGCCTGAGGGTGGGCGGCCTTGGCTCTTGCCAGGCCTGGAAGCACAGGCAACCTGTTCAACCCCTGTGAGCCTTCTGGAGCAGTGAGATGAGAATACTGGCGCTTACTAGGTTGTGTGAGGCTGAGTGAGTTGTCTAGGATGAGGAGTGATAAAACCCCAGCATGTTTGCAGAGCACCTCTCAGACCCATTTCCTGTGAACCTTCCAACCATCCTGTAGAACGGGTGGGGTCAGAGGTCAGAGGTCAGGGGTCATGTAACCTACCCAAGGAGTCACAGGGCCTCTAGTCCTGGTATCTGACTCTAACCCTAAGCTCTTTCTGCCTTGTCCCATCTGCCTTTCGAGCTCAGGGTCTGTATAAGGCCGAGATGTTATTCTAAGGGTCACCTCAGGTCCTCAATGGGGCCTGTGGACCCAGAAGCCTCAGTCAGGGACAGCAGAGTCACAATAGTGGTGGCTAAGAATACTGAGCGGCCAAGCCACGGTCCCAAAGGCCCCTCCTTCATCCTCATCACTTAATGCTATTTATTTGGGCTCTTACTAGCTCACTTCCTGTTATTCCCCCCAGACAATCAGGCCGGAAATTCTTCACTTTTGCTTCCTTAAGAGAGTGGATGCTTTGCTCTTTTGCAAAAGTAAATAAATCCCGTGCACTGAGTCAGCAGTTTTTGACACATGCCTGCAACCCCCCAGGAGTAAGCAACAGTCCCCCCCACCCAAGCCTCAGCCAACCCTGCCCAGGGGGCATCTGGGCCTTGTCTACATAGGTGGGAAGGTTTTTACACCAGTCCTGGGCTGAGCCAGGAGGCTGTGCCGAGAAACTCCAGCTATTCATGCCAGCCCAAGTCACCGCACCCTCCCACACCCAGGGTCGACAGACGGGCAGCTTTACAAAGCACCAAATCCGGGACTGCAGGACAGGAACGTGGAGCGCACTCTACTCTCTTATCACTATAATAATTGCAGTCATATACAGAAGTCATTAGAGTCATGTAATGAATCCCAGGTACCCATCCCCTGGCCCACATCCCTTACCCCTGGCACATTCTGCACCCCTCTGTCCCCTCCCTCCTCGCCATGTTATTTTGAAGCAAATCCCATTGGCCTTGTGTCATCTGCAGACTCTGTTATGTCTGTAAAAGTAAAGACTCTGTTTGAGAACTGTAATCTCCAAAGTGTCATACACCTGAAAAATATGATCAGGCGTCCAGTTGTTACCTAACTTTCCTCAGAAATTCATTTCCTGCTTTGTTGGAAACCAAACCAAGACAGTATCCTCACAATGTGATATAGTGCAGTGTCTTTCTGAGTCTGATAACCTACAGGTTCCTGTCCATTTCTTTTATATTTTTCTTGCTGGTTGATTGTCGAAGAGACCTGTAGGTTTCTCAGGACCTGCAGTTTGCTGACTGTCCCCATCGTGTCGCTCAGCATGTTCCTCTGTCCTTTGGATTTCCTGTAAGTTGCTGATTCATGTACAGGTTTGATCTGATTCAGATTCATGTATTGACTGGTTTTTTACAAGAATCTTTCAGAGATGTTGGGGCTCCCTAGAGAGGTACATGCTGTCTGTGTGCCTTGCTTTTGTGGTTCTGCCAGCCCTGGACATGTGAGGCTGGATCCATTTGGTCCCCAGGCATGGAGGGCGGCACCGCTTCCCACCCACTGTCTGGTTACACCCTGTTGCCTTTCCTGCAGGAAATGTGAACAAAGTCTTGACTTGCTCTCCTTGGTTTACCAGTTGTCAGAATCATGAGTTTAGCACTTCTGCTTTCCTCACTGTGTTTTAAAAGCTTCACCTGTCAGGAAACAGTTCTAGCTGTTGAGAAAACAAAAGTAACCTGAGCGACCTGTTAAGCAGGTGTCAATACTCCCATGTCGACAGACAACACACCTGCTGCTTGGCAGCTGGAGACAGATGGGGGTTCGTTCCCACCTTGCAGATGAGGGACTGAGCCCCAGAGGTGGGGACCTGCCCTGCTCATGTAGCCAGCGGGTGTAAGAGCAGGTGCAGAGATCAAGAACCGGAGCTCTGGGTTTGGTGCCGACCCAGCCCTGAGAGCTCGGAGTGCTGGGCACCGGGACACACAGGCTGGGAAGAGCTGGGCTGCATTTCACTCGAGATGGGTGGGGCGGGGAGGACAATGCGTGTGGTTTTTATTTTTTCTTTGTGGTACTAGAGATTGAACTCAGAGCCTTCGTACTGAGCTATATCCCCAGCCCTTTCTATTTTTTATTTTGGGCTAAATTGCTCAAGCTGGGCTCAGACTTAAACGATCTTTCTGCCTCAGCCTCCCACAGTGCGGGGATTACCGGCACTTGCCACCATCCCCAGGAGGCAATGCTTTCAGAAGGCCTTTCCGGGGCTTTATCAGCCCACCAGCGCTCTCTCACTCTTCCCAACTTTGCCCAAATACTTCTGTTTTCCTGGGCTTTGTTTTTTTGCTGTGCACTTGGATTCTTAGAGGTTCTAGATGTCTTGTTTCTGTGCTAGCGAGGAGTCAGGCTTTTAAAGCAGGTCATAAAATTTTCCTGAATGAATGAACAGACTCTCACCCAGTGGCAAACAGACCCAACTCAGCTGGTGGTATTTAGGTATTTCTTTCTGGCCAGGCCATCAGTCCTTGGCCGGCAGGGAATCTTCTGTCCTGAGTGTCCGGATTGGGCATAAGGTGGAGTCAGGGGACCACTTGGCATCTTTAGGTCCAAAAGGAGAAAGAGGTGATGGAAAAGCAAGTGGTAGCTATAGCTGGTTCAAAGCCCCGCACGCTGTCGCCTGTATGCTTGAGTTTTCGAGATCCCAGAGCCTCAGTTTGCGTCCACCTGTTCTCAGGCACCACCAGTATTGATGGCAGCCCGCACCCCGAGCACTTTCGGGTCACAGAGTCACGTGTCACCCCCTTTACTCCTCCAGGTGAGAACACAGGTGCACGAGGAGGTGAAGGAGCAACCCAGCTAGCACGTGGAGGAGCAAGGACTTGAGCCTGGTGATTAGGTACAGAGAGAGACTCGCTACTACCCTGTAAGGAGTTTCCAGGCTCCGTGGGACCTGTGTCCCCACGCTCTGTGTTAGAATGCGTGTCCCAAATGCACAGCTATGGCCAGGTTGCTGCCATCTGGAGTGAGGTGGGGGACGGGGACAGCTGGTGTCTCGCCTCTGGGTTAATAGACCACAGCACGCTTGGAGACGGAAATGGTTGCCCTATAGCTAGAGAGTCCCAGCTTCTCCAAGGAAACTAGAAGACACACAGTGTCCGCAGAAGTCCGCTCACAATGAGTGGAGCAGGCAGGCTTACTGCACCCCAGCCCCTACCACCAGGCCCCTGCATACTAGACAAGCTGATTCCAGGGGCTGGCAAAGCTCAGGCGATCGGATGCCAGGGTCCCACAGGTGTCTGGGATGGCCCCCCTCCCGTAGGCCTCTGCCTCCTGTCCCTTCTGTGCCCTGTACACCACCTCTGTGGGTGCTGTCAGCTGCCCCCACATGTACTTACCAGGCACCTTCTGTGTGCCAGACCTGGTCCCAGGGGTGTGGGAAGCGTGACAATAAGTAAATGCAAAACAGGTGAAACCAGATGGGAAAAGAGCTTTGGAAAATAAGCAGAGAAGGGAAGATAGTGTGGGAGAGGGTGGCTGGTGACACTGTAGTCTCAGAGATGGGAAGAACAACGAAGGCCTCTCTAGAAAGTGACAGCAGTGTGCAGGGGGCAGGGTAGCGAGCTGGGTGCTAAGCTTTAGGGTGGGGTGAGGGGGTCTCAGGCCCACGGCATGGTGAGTGCCAGGGCCATGTGGAAGTACTTACTTTGCACTTCAGAAATTCTTCACCTGCCATCTGTTTCCGCTGCTTCTGTGTGTCGCACCCAATATAGTAGGACACTGGGGAACACAGGGTGACGCGATGGCTCAGCACTGAGGAAATGGGGCTCATTTCAGGAGCTCAAAACAAAACAAAACACAAAAGGTGGCTTTTCAAGGCAAAAGAGCAGCTGAATGTAGGACTGTCACAAGGAACTGTCACCCCTCCCTGGCTACGACAGTCCATCCAGCTCATATAAACATTTAAAAGCGTGATATTTAGTACTTACTGTGTGTCAGCAATGTTCTAAAGAATTTACACCTGTGAGCCAGGTGCTATCAGTAACTAGGATTACTCCTATTTTATAGATAAGGAAACTGAGGCACGAGCAGATTAAATCATGCAGCTGAGGTCCCCCTGCAGGGAAACCTCAGCTCCCGGGGCTCATTTTTCACAGCCCAAGGAAACAGCGTGGCCAGAGCCAGGTAGGCGAGAGAGCCTACCTGTCTGAGAGAGCCACCACCCTGGCCTCAGGAACTGAGAACTGATTTGCTCTTGGGTCCAGTGGTCCCTTGGGATACCCCGAGTCCTTGAGGCCACCTCTGCCCAGATGCCCCAGGGCTGGCCACTCCCAGGAGACTGGAGGGGAGAACTCATCCACAGATTTGAGCCCCAGTCAGTCTGAGCACTGCTTAGCAGCTGCCTTCGGTCCTGCCCCCAGAAAGTAGGACTTGGGACCTTCGCTCCCACCTGCAAATGCTCCAGGAACAGCTGGAAGCAGCGTCAGCCACTCCATCCGGCCTGGTCATGTGGCTGCCGCTGTTTCAGTGACACTGTCATCTTCCTCACTGTCAGGCCCAACCCTGGATTAACCTGCCGCAGTCTGCTGAGCTAATGTTCTGTGGCCAGGCGTCAGCGCGGGCTCCTCCTGCCACCCAGGGAGGACAGTTGCTGGCTCCCACACAACGCTGACATGCGTCACTATCTGGAAAGCTGTCCCCCAGAACCATCTTGGTGCATGTGCCTTGCGTAGGAAGGGAAGGCCATTGCCTGAAAGCTGCTGGCGATGCTGCAGGAGCAGCCGGGCCAATTGACCTGTGGGACCCAGGCTGGATCCTGCCCCATCTCTGCCCTTCACCTGCCTGGCTCTGGCCACGCTGTTTTCTTGGGTTGTGAAAAATGAGCCCCGGGGGCTGGGGTTTCCCTGCAGTGGGACCTTAGCTGCATGATTTAACCTGCTCGTGCCTCAGTTTCCTTATCTATAAAATAGGAGTAATCCTAGTTACTGATAGCACCTGGCTCACAGGTGTAAATTCTTTAGAACATTGCTGACACACAGTAAGCCCTAAATATCACTCTTTTAAATGTTTATATGAGCTGGATGGACTGTCGTAGCCAGGGAGGGGTGACAGTTCCTTGCGACAGTCCTACATTCAGCTGCTCTTTTGCCTTGAAAAGCCACCTTTTGTGTTCTGTTCTGTTTTGTTTTGTTCTTGTTTTGTTTTGCGGTACTGGGAATTGAACCCAGGCCCTTTGCACTGAGCTACATCCCCAGCCCTTTTGATTTTTTATTTTGTGGCAGGGTCTCACTAAGTTGCCTAGGCTGGGCTCAAACTTGCAGTCCTCCTGCCTCAGCCTCCCAGAGTGCTGGGATTGCAGGTGTGAGCCGCTATGCCCAGTGCAAAGCCACATTTCTCATGACAGACTCACAACAATCAAACTCGAAGAACCTGATGTGTAATCCACAGTGCCAGTTATTCGTGCTCAGGGGGAAAGGTGGCTGCCTGGTGCTGTGGGCGTGCAGACATGTCTTTCATGGATGGAGGGGCCAGTGGCAGCCCTCTGCGACTACTGATGCAATCGAGCTGGAGTACTTGGGGCTCTGTCTGTCCTCCAGGAAGTACCTGCTAAGAACAGGCTGTCCATGGGGCAGGTTTGGGCCTGAGCGGGGCCAGGTACACCTTGTCTGGTTGTCACAGTCCCTCTTCCTTGTATCCCAGTCCACCTGCTGCTGCCACCACCTTGCCCACAGCCCCATCTCTATGCTCGGGCAGCCAGAGTGAGCGAGGCGGGATCACCATTCACCACAGGGGACCAAGTGCTGGCCCCCGTGTGTCCTCCAGCACAGGTACATGTGGCCTTATTGAATAAGAGATGTGGTTAGGGACCTGGGGAGAGGTCATGTGGACAGGTAACCTCAGAGGAGACGAGCAGGGCAGACACAGGGAGCATAGGAAGTCAGATGGAGCCCAAGGTCGCAGAGTCTGAGCCCAGGAAGCCAGGATTGCCAGTGACCCTGGGGCCGGAAAAGTCCCCTGGTGTCCACCACCCTGCTGGGGACCTCAAGCTGATGTGTAATCCACAATGCCAATTAGCACCAGACTGTGGCCCTGCAATGCAGCAGCCGTAGGGAGCAAATTTGATCCCTGCCTGGGCACAAACCCGCCTCCCCCAGCTTCACCACCTGCCCTCCGGCCACACCTGCCTTCTCTCCCAGCTCTTGGCTGAGCTCTTGGCGGCCCCAGGGTGTTTGCATTTGCTGTTTCCCTGCCGCCACATTCTTGCCGGCTCTTGGCAAGGCTTCCCCACCTGCTGGCACCTGGGGATTTCTTGCCTATTCACAGTACTGACCTCAGCGAGTATTTAAATCATTGCATTTAAATAATAATTAAAAATGTGTCATGTCTATCTCCCTTGCTCCAACATAATGCCCATCTTCTGTTTGGTCTACCCAGAATCCCCAGCTCCCCTGTCTTCGTGCTGGCTCATGTTGCCCCTGTAAGTTCTTGTTGCGTCAGTAAATATAAGGCGGGCAGCAAGGTGTGATGGCACATGCTTGTTATTCTAGCACTCTGGGAGGCTGAGGCAGGAGGATCACAAGCTTGAGGCCAACCTGGGCCACTTAATTTAGCAAGAACCTGTCTCAAAATTTAAAAAGTCAGGGGAGAGGTGCTAGGGCTGTAGCTCAGTGGAAAAGCCCTGGGTTCAATTCCTGGTACTACAGATGAATAAAAATAAAAGGCCTGGTATTGATAACACTGTGACCTAGTCCTGCCCATCTTGTTCTTGACCTAGAAGATCAATGATTTAAAGCAACTTGTGTAGAGACTGTAATCTCATTAGTGTGATTGAGTTTAAAGCCTTCTGGTTCTGGGGGAGACCACCCCATAGACCACTTATAGGAGCTAAAACCAGATACTCCTAGGCGTAGTGAGTTCTCTGCCTGTAGAGGTGTGCAAATTTCACGCCCACTAGCGTAATGATCCTTACAATCCTGCAGGTCCCTGACCTCCCTGCCTCGCTCCCAGCCCGCCATCTCTGGCTCCTTTTTCCCTTCTCTGGATTACCTTTGAGCTCTTCCTCAGTAAGACAAATCAAAGTCCACCTGAGAAGTCTAGGTGCACACATCTGCTCACGCATATAATTTCACAGCATGAACGTTTATCAGTCTTGAATGTATATTCAGTGACAGGCTTGGTTAATCTTTCGTCTAATTATACTCATTAACATTTAAATGTGTAATCATTAATATATCTGCACGCAGTGGTCTAAATATTTTATCGAGGTCTTAATTACAGTAGACTTCCAGCCTTGCCATAAAACTCATGCCCTTCCAATGAAAGGGACGGCATCAGGTGGCTCTGGGGCCCTAGCCTGAGGATGGCTGTGGTGGTGACCATGGTGGCCGCTTCCCCATGGCTGCAATGTAGAAGCTGCGGCTGATGGCGGAGAAGACAAAGAGGTCATTCAGTGGGATCTCTTCATGCTCTCTCTCTCTCTGCTATCTCTCTCAGCTGTAGTCCCAGGGTCTCCCTGGAAGAGGAGGAAACCAAAGACAGGATTTAAGAAAAGAATAATTTAAGTGTTAATTATCACTGCTGAGGCTGGAGAGGGTTGATAAGAACACACCTGCTTTTTCCTCTGCCAAACAAGGGAGCCGCGAGGGTCCTACAGGAGTCGGACGGGTGAGATCAGTCAGGATGTGAGTCTGGGGACTGAGACTGGATCGGAGGATGTGGCTGGGGTTCCCGGCCATGTGGCTGCTCAATACTTAAAACCGGAAGCAGCCAGACCCACCAGCCTGGCACGGGGCAGCTGTCCCCTGTAGTAACAGTGACCTCACAACTCGGAAGTCTTTAAGGATCACAAGGCTTGCTGTTTCTGGGTTTCATTTCAGCCTCAGAGGTTGAAGGGGTCTATTGTACCCATTCCACAGAGGTGGTCACCGAGGCTCTGTGAGGTTGCGGGGTCTCCTGAAGGCCCAGGGCTGGTAGCAGGCAGAGCGGGACTGTCCTTGTGCCCGTGCTGTCCAGCACCCTCCTAGATGACTTCTTCCTCCACTCAGGCCACAGCTGACCCTGACCATGTTGTCACAGCCTGTGCAGGACTGAGCTGAACCTGAACCCAGGACCAAGCCTAAGCTGTGGTTCAGCTGGGGTTTGAACCCAAGGTCTGCCCTCCTGATCCCTACCCTTTGCAGCCTCTCTCCTGACCTTGCCCGGGACAACACTGCCTGTAGCTACCAGGCTTCCACCTGTGTCCAGCCTTGAACAGTCCTGCTAGGGCTCCCTTGGGAGTAGGGATAATGAGACCGACCCCCAAGGCACCACAGGCCAGAGAGGGCGCATGAGTTCCCAAAGCACACAGTGCTCCGGATTGTGCCCTGTTGTCCACTGGCCATTTCCGGCTGCACACCGCCGTCTCCTTTGTCCAGACTGAGTCGCAGCCAGATCGTGCCTGAGAGTGACCTTACACATCAACACGAGCCTTTCAAAATGGTCCTCATTGTGTGGGGCAGGGGGGCTGTGGTTGAAACTGCTTTCCAGAAATCCACGCCTCCCCCGCCCAGCCTAGGGAATGTCATTGTTCCGGGCCATCCCCTGCCACTATTTTTAGTGTGACTTGGAGGAAGGAGGACCTTTTCCTGGACTCTCCTTCCTAGACTGGAAAACAAACCCCTCCCCCGTGACCTGTCTCTCCTGCTTCCCTCCTGCTAGGAGCTGCTCCTGGGAGAGGCGGGGAAGGGGACCTGGATCCCCTGGGCCACCACCCACCAGGTTTCCCCCAGGGTCCCAGCAGGCCTGGGTGGCAGTGCCCTGTGCCCGGTGAGGACTAGACAGCCCGAGTGTGCCATGCAACTCCCGTGCACCTGGATGACACCTTGCCTGTGAGTTCTGATCACTCCCTGGCTGCATCCTTCCTGGCTCACATTTTCCCCACTGGGCGTCCTGGTCCCTGGGCACATGCCCAAGGCTGAGGCGCTCCTGATGGCCAGGAACTGCCAGCTGTGTATCCTCTCTCCCACTGGTCCCCAGCGTCCATCCAGTGCTCCTACGGCCTCAGCTTGAACCTGCCCTGGTCCTCCCTGCCCACTCTAGGACAGCTCTGAACATAAGATGTCACCAAGCAGTGAAGAACAGCTAGGCGGTCCCAGGCAGTGACTCACTCCCACTTGCCCTTAATTCTCGCAACAGCAGCATAAGGAAGAAGCCATTTTCCTAGTTGACACACAGAAGTTAGGGAGCTTAGCCAGGGTCACACACTGGGCATGGTGGGGCCAGGCTTCAACCCCAGGTCTTTGCAGTGCTGGCCCCCCCATGGTGAGTGGCCCTGAGCCTCCCCTGTGTTTTACACTCCTCAGACACACGCTCAGGCAAGTTCAGAGTTCTCCTGAAGTCAGGATGTGTGCCATCACTGGCACTGGGCCACCATGGGGCTGGGTTCTAGGTCCTCACCTGCCCACCTTTCTAGGGGAAGTCCCATGTTCCACTCTGGGGGGGGTGGCCCCATATCCCTGAGCTGGAGGGGCAGGGAGGGACACTTGGGAATCGTGAGCTGGAGTCTTCCACGCCCCACTCATGCCCAGGTTGTACAAGCTGAGGCAGGAGTCATGGGACAGAAGCAGAGAAGCATCATGGTCTGACCTGCATTTTAAGGGGACCACTTGCTACTGGGTTGGGAGACCCCATAAGGACTGCTGCATGGCTCAGATATGGGACAGTGGTTACACAGCCCAAGTAAATGACCAGCGTGGTGAGAAGTGGCCAGAAGCTGATGCAGTGTTGAAGGTACAGCTGATGAATTGTGTGTGGTGCAGGGAAGGAGGGCCAAGGATGCTTCCAGAGTTTAGGACCAGAGTAAGTGGAATGCTGAGGCCACTGTGAAGGGAGTTTTGGGGGTACTATGAAAAACATGCTATTGGAGGGCTGGTCAGGGCATGCCCTGGGACACATGTGACCCAAGATGCTATCAGGTGGGGGGGTGGGGGATACTCTTAGATCTGAGTGTGGGGCTCAGAGATGTGGCCCATGCTGGCATCAGTGTAGGGCTGAATTTAAAGCCATGGGCTGCACAAGCTGTCAAGGAAATGATGGAAAAGGAGAGTCCAAGAACTGTGGCTTTCAGCTTAGTGGACATAAAACTAAGTGCATAAACCCGACAATCCTTCCTTAACTTTTTTTTTTTTTTTTAAAGAGAAGAAAAAAACAAAACAAATCAAAAGAAGAACAAATTTTCAAAACAACATAATAGGAGGGTAACAATGATTAATACATTACGTATAACTATCTTTAAGTTAGTTATTCAGGATACCAGACATTAGCATTCAATTGTCCAAACATTATTGGCACAAACCTTACTCTTCAATGAACTAAGTAAAATTGGTAGTGTATCTATCTTAACCATCATATATATATATATATATATATATATATATATATACAATTTTTTTTTCCCTTTCCCTTCTTTCTTTTCCCTATTCCAGTCTCTCTTTCCTTTTGACCAGTTTCTTTTTGATTCACCATGTCTATTGTACATTTTGGATCTTATTTACTCTTTCAGTTTCTCATACTAGAGAGACAATACGATGCTTACACATGTGCTTCTGGTTTATTTCACTTATGAGTATTTTCTCGAGTTCCATCCATTTACCTATAAAAGTCTCCAGTTTATCCTTCTTTATGGCTGAATAGTACTCCATTGTATAAAAATACCACATCTTTCTTATCCATTCCTCAGTTGATGGGCATTTGGGTTGTTTCCAAGATCTGGCTATTACAAATTGTGCTGCTATAAACATGGGTGCATATATATCGCTGTGGTACGATGTTTTTAATTCTTCTGGGAAGATGCCCAGAAGGGGAATAGCTGGGTCAAATGGGACCTCCAACCCTAGTTTTCTGAGGAATCTCCACACTGACTTCCACAGTGGCTGTACCAGTCGACACTCCCACCAACAGTGAAGAAGAGTTCCTTTTTCCCCACAGCCCCTCCAGCATTTGTTATTAGTTGATTTCTTTATAGTAGCCATTCTTTCTGGGGTGAGATGGTATCTCAGTGTTGTTTTAATTTGCATCTCTCGAATGACTAGTGATGTTGCACATTTTTTTGTATATTTATTTGCCATTAGTATTTCTTCATCTGAGAAATGTGTATTCATCTCAGATGCCCATTTTTGGAGTGGGTCTTTAAATTTGGGAGGTCTGATTTTTTTGAGTTCTTTATATGTTCTCGATAGTAATCCTTTGTCTGAGGAACAGCTGGCAAACATTTTTTCCCACCTTGTGGGTTGTCTCTTCACTCTGTTGGTGGTTTCTCTTGCTGTGCAAAAGCTTTTTAATAAGATGAGATCCCAGTTATTGATTCTTTGGGATAGTTCCCGTGCGGTTGAGTTTTTATTCATAAAGTCTTTGCCTACACCAATGTCTCCAAGGGTTTTACCTATCCTACCTTCCAGCAGATTTAGTGTTTCTGTTTTAATATTTAGATCTCTGATCCATTTTGAATTTAGTTTAGTGTATGGAGAAAGATATGGGTCTAGTTTTAATCTTCAGAATGTGTAGAGCCAGTTTTTCCAGCACCATTTATTAAAGAGGCTATCTTTCTTCCAGCGAATGTGTTTGGCACCTTTGTCAAAGATAAGGTGGCTTAGTATGTCTGGGGTTGTTTCAGCATCTTCTAATCTGTTCCATTGATCTTCAGGTCTTTTTTTTTTGCCAGTACCACACTGTTTTTATCACAGTAGCTTTATAGTATAATTTCAAGTCAGGGATTGTGATGCCCCCTGCCTTGCGTTTGTTGCCCAGAATTGCCTTTGCTATTCTAGGTCTCTTCTGATTCCAAATGAATTTTAGGATTGTTTTCTCTAATTCTGTGAGATATGCTGTTGGAATTTTGATTGGAATTGCATTAAATCTGTATAACAATTTTGGAAGTATGGCCATTTTCACTATATTGGTTCTTCCTATCCAGGAGCAAGGGATATCTTTCCATTTTCTGATATCCTCTTCAATCTCCTTTTTCAGAGTACTGTAGTTTTCAGTATAGAGGTCTTTTACATCCTTTGTGAGGTTGATTCCTAGGTATTTCATTTTTTTGGATGTTATTGTGAAAGGTATTGTTTCCCTAATTTCTCTTTCAGTAAGTTTGTTATTTGTGTACAGGAAGGCTATTGACTTTTGAGTATTGACTTTGTATCCAGCTACACTACTGAATTTGCTTATTAAATCTAGCAGTTTTTTAGTGGAGTTTTTGGGGTCTTCTGTGTAGAGTATCATGTCATCTGCAAATAATGATAATTTAACTTCTTCCTTTCCAATCATTATTCCTTTTATTTCTTTCTCTTGTCTAATTGCTCTAGCTAAAGTTTCCAAAGCTATGTTGAATAAGAGTGGGGACAGTGAACATCCTTGTCTTGTTCCTGATTTTAGAGGGAAGGCTTTCAGTTTTTGGCCATTTAGTGTAATATTGGCTGTTGGTTTGTCATAGATAGCTTTTACCAGGTTGAGATAAAGACCCTCTATTCCAATTTTCTGTAGGGTTTTTATCATGAAAAGGTGCTGGACTTTGTCAAAAGCTTTTTCTGCATCTATTGAGATGATCATGTGATTTTTGTCTTTGGTTCTGTTAATATGGTGTATTACATTTATTGATTTACGTATGTTGAACCATCCCTGCATCCCTGGGATGAATCCAACTTGGTCATGGTGTATAATCTTCTTGATGATTTGTTGGATTCTGTTTGCCAGTATCTTATTAAGGATTTTTGCATCTATGTTCATTAGGGAGATTGGCCTGTAGCTCTCTTTCTTAATTGGGTCCTTCTCTGGTTTTGGTATCAGGGTAATGCTTGCTTCCAGGAATGAATTTGGGAGTATTGCTTCCCTTTCAATTTCATTGAAAAGTTTGAGAAGTAGGGGCATTAGGTCTTCTCTAAATTTCTTGTAGAATTCGGCAGTGAATCCATCAGGGCCTGGGCTTTTCTTTGTTGGGAGGTTTTTAATTACATCTTCAATTTCATTGGTTGATATTGGTTTATTTAGGATTTTTAAATCTTCTTGATTCAGCTTTGGTAATTCATACGAATCTAGGAATCTGTCCATTTCTTCTGCATTTTCCATCTTAGTAGAATATAAATTTTCAAAATAGGTATAGATGATCTTCTGGATTTCTGCAGGGTCCGTCGTGATATCACCCTTTTCATTTTCAATTGCATGGATTTGAGTCTTTTCTTTTCTTTTTTTAATAAGGTTGGATAAGGGTTTGTCAATCTTATTTATTCTTTCAAAGAACCAACTTTTTGCTTCATTGATTCTTTGTATTGTTTTTTTATTCTCCAATACGTTAATTTCTGCTCTGATCTTTATAATTTCCTCCCTTGTACGGGCTTTTGGCTTAACCTGCTCTTCTTTTTCTAGAAGCTCGAGGTTCACCCTTAAGTTGTTTATTTGCGCTTGCTCTATTTTCCTAATATAAGTATTTAATGCTATAAATTTCCCTCTTAGGACTTCTTTCATTGTATCCCATAAGTTCCGGTATGTTGTACTGTCATTATCATTCAGTTGTAGAAAGTGTCTGATTTCTTTAATTTCGTCTGTGACCCATTGGTTGTTCAGGAGGGTGCTGTTTAATTTCCATGTGTTTAGGGAGTTTTTGTGAGATCTTTTGCCATTGATTTCCAATTTCATTGCACTATGGTCTGATAATATGCATGGGATAATTTCAATTCCTTTGCATTTACTTAAGCAGGTTTTATGAGCTAGTATGTGGTCTATTTTGGAGAACGTCCCATGTGCAGCTGAGAAAAATGTGTATTCTGATGTTGTGGGATGGAACACTCTGTAGACATCTACTAAGTCCATTTGTTCAAAAGTTTGGTTCAGTTCTACTATTTCATTATTGATTTTCTGTCCAGTTGATCTGTCTTTTTGTGACAGTGGAGTATTGAGATCTCCCAATATAATTGTATTAGTGCTTATTTGATTTTTCATGTCCTTTAGTATTTGTTTTATATAGCTGGGTGCATTGGTATTTGACGCATATATATTTATGATCGTTATCTCTTCCTCTTGGATTGTTCCCTTTACAAGGATGTAATGACCGTCTTTATCTCTCTGAATCCTTCTTGGCTTGAAGTTCACTTTGTCTGCAAAAAGAATAGCTACCCCTGCTTTTTTCTGGGTTCCTGTGGCATGGAGTATTGTTTTCCATCCTTTGACTTTCAGTCTATGAATTTCTTTCTGAATTAAATGTGTTTCTTGTATACAGCATATTGTTGGATCTTGCTTCTTGATCCATTTCGCCAGTCTGTGCCTTTTGATTGGTGAATTGAGACCGTTAACATTGATGGTTAAAACTGATATGTATTGACTTATACTTGTCATGATATTTTCCTGTTGTTGGTTCCCACTCTTTGTTTTTCCTCTTTCCTGCTATTTAATTATCTGCCCTGCCTGGTGGATTCCTTCTGTTGGGGTTCCTATCTCTTTCTAGAATGTCCTTCAGAACATTTTGGAGTGCTGGTTTGGTGGTCATAAATTTTCTCAGATGTTCTTTGTCATGAAAGTATTTTATTTCTCCATCAATTTTGAAAGATAGTTTTGCAGGGTACATCAATCTGGGTTGAAAATTATTTTCCTTTAGAGCTTGAAATACATCATTCCAAGCTCTTCTTGCCTTGAGGGTTTGTGCTGAAAGGTCAGGTGTGATTCTGATGGGTTTTCCTTTATAGGTGATTTGTCTCTTGTCCCTAACAGCTTTTAAGATTCTGCCCTTCTGTTGAATTTCTGGGATCTTGACTATAATATGTCTGGCTGAAGTTTTTTTTTGATCATGTCTAGTTGGTGTTCTAAAAGCTTCACTTATAGGGGCGTCAAATTCCTTTTCTCTTCCAGGAAAGTTCTCCCTGATTATGTCTTTGAACAAGGTTTTAATGTCATTGATGCTATCTCCTGCTTTTTCATTTATTCCAATTATTCTTAAGTTGTTTATCTTTGAGTCATCTAGCAGCTGCTGAATTGATTTTTCATGGTCCCTTGCTGTTTTTAAGAATTCTTCCTTTTCATGATCACTAATTGCAAGCCTGTCTTCTATATCTGAGATCCTGTCCTCGCATTGGCTTAATCTGCTACAAATACTTTCAATGGAATTTTTGTTCTCTTGGATATCTGCTTGAATCTGCCTTATGGATTCCATTTCTTTCCTATGCTGAGCATTCATGGTTTCTATAGTTTTCTTAAGCTCATCTATTTTTTTGTCTGTACCAGCTATAGTGTCCTTAAGCATGGTCTTCAATGTGGACATTATCTCTGCAGTTATCTGTGAGATTATTTCTGTTTTAATTTTTTCCAGAGCCTCATTCAGTTGCTTTGTTGTTACCACTTCAGATAGGCCAGGTGGGTGGCTTTCGGATTGTCCCACCTCGTTGCCCCCTAGGTTTGCCTTTGGTGAATTGGATGTGTGGGGTTGCATCTTGTTTAAGTGTCGTCTCATTTTTTCTTTTTTTAATTCCTGGGGTGATGTTTGCAAATTACCTATGGTAGGTTACTTTATTGCTAGTGTTTAAGATCTTTAGAAGATGACTACTTCTCTGCAGTATCTTCCAAGTGGAGCTTGCTTTTGGGTTTTGAGCTTTCTGCCAGATCCTACCTCTTCAATTCGTTGAGTATGCGAAGTTGCTACCTGTTTGGCCCAGTCCTTGATTCTTTGGTACTGTGCCACTGTATTTTCTGTGTCCCTTAGTCAATCTCAATCACGAAATATCAGGAAGGAAAGATGTTTAGAACAATTATTTCACATTTGGCTATAATGTTAACTAAAGCATCAAACACAGCCTAGAAAATGACAGACTGAGCTAACCAGTTATTTACCACTTTTAGCTGTATAGAGTTGCGGTTATATAACAAAATCTAAAACACACCAGAAAAATTATATGCAGTATACAAGTCCTATGTATGTCAATTTTTCCCTGAGGAGTTTATATTTAAAATGAGTTAAGGAGGAAATAGAGTGTTGGGAGAATAGGAAGGAATTAGATGTAAGGTTAGAGGACCAAGAGGGATCCCACTAAAATTGGGACACTGGTGCAGAGGACTGGTGGTAAGAAGAGAAGGAAGGGATAAAAGGAAGAACAGATCACAACCACAATCACAAAGAAGTTAGAGGCGCTGTTTACACTCATATAAAAAACCAGAGAGAATAATGAAGGAAAGAGCAAATACACATACAGAAACAAAAACGAAGATAAAAACAATAAAAGAGACAAAACAAAAATAAAACCCCACCAGAAAAAAAAAAAAAAAACCTTCGCCAGAACAAAAAACAAATGAGTGAGAAAAAAAATAAATAAATAAAAAAATAAAAAGAATCAGTTCCAGGTGTTGACTCTGCTGTAGGCAGGCACCGTGTGGTGACAGAGTCCTGTTCCGTGCAGGTCGGTCCCAGTAAGCCAGGAGCGCCCTCTGGCGGGCGGTGAGCAGAGGCCCGTACTTTCAGGCAGAGACCAGTCTAGCTCGCCTCCGCTCTCAGTGCCCTTTCACTATCCATGGGCCTGAGAGGCGCAGCGCGCTGTCCGGAGCACAGGTTCCCTGCACTGGTTCCCGCCGCTCCGATTCTCACCACGCCCCCCACAATGGCGCCGGGCCAGTCGCTCTCTGGCTCGGGACAGGTGTGGCTGAGAGACCAGTCTCATTCACCTACTGACCTCAGCACACTTTTGTGGGCCTGAGAGGCCCCGCGCTGCCCTGTCTGGAGCACGAGTGTCCAGCGCTGTTTTTCTTTCGCGCCACTCTGAGTTTCGCCACACCCCCCACAATGGCGCCCAGCCAGTCGCTTTCTGGCGCGGGACAGCTGTGGCTGAGAGACATTCACCGCCGGCCAGCGCAGTTCTCCGCCGCTCCCCCACCTCGCCGCTGTCTCAGGATCCTCTGTGGGGGCTCCCTGGGCACCAGCTGTGACCGTGTGTCCCTAGAATTGAGCTTCTGTGGCGCTGCGATTCCTGGGATGGTAGAAGGTGCGCGCGCGCGGTCTGCTCCTTCTTCTTTGTTGGGAATCACCCTTCACTGGTGCCGGGGGTCCCAGATTGCGCTTCAGAACTTTTCTGGGTTCCGGGGAGGCATCTCCCCCCCCCCTGCGCTTTCCCGGTCGCTATATTCCCGTGTTCCAACGGTAACTTTTAGAGAGAGTTTCGCTGCCTGCTTCTTACTCATCCGCCATCTTTTTCCCCTCCTTCCTTAACTTTTTCAGCTCAAAATTTTTGCAGCCATCTGGCAGGTGTGAAAGGACTGGTTTTCTACCAGTAGACAGAACTGCCCCTCTTGTGGTCAGTAGGGTTAGCCTTGGTTCAGTGGCATCATGGTGATTGGCACAGCATTGAGCCAGATACAGGGGTCACTGAGTAGTTCTCAGGCACTGAGTAATTCCCTCCTGTGCCATGGCAGACATTGCTAATCAATCCAGATTCCTAGCGAAATGAATCCATTAGTCATGTCTGCCTTGGCCAAAGGACTGGAATATAAGAACTTGGAGAAACTGGCCTGTCCTGCCCCAGTTGGAAGTTGGAAAGGTCTGGTGCTATCTTTCTAGGCTGCTCACGAAGAAAAGATGTCTGGAGAGATCCTGGGTCTGAGCCTAGAGTCAGTGGGGTCTGGTGCCAGGCTGCCTGCTGCTCATTGTAAGTGAGCTGCTCCCTCTCCGTGGCACAGTGAGAAGGGCATTAACCTTCACAGGGAGGAGAGCTCAGCTCAGCCCCATCCACATCTCCAGCCAGGCCTGCCTTGGGTGCAGCTTTCTCAGCTATGACCACTTGTCCAAGTCCTTGGGTCAGCTGTTCTTTCTCACCTAAGGGCCATGATGGGGAAAGAGCCCTGGGTGAAGTCAGGTGAACTTTGACCTCTTCTGATCTCATCTTGCTCATCTTTCAAAAAGGAAAAGCCATAGCAAAGTGGCACCCAAACTACAAGTCTGTGGGCCTCCTGCTGTACCCCAGGTCTACCCTACTGTCTCTCCATCCTGGGTCTCTCCCCACTCAGACACCAGCCAACCACACAAGGCCCCCTGCATGTCTAGGGGCTGCAGCTCAGGCCTGAAGGCGTGGGGAGGTGGGAGATAGGAAGAGAAGCAGGCGTTTAATGAGCACTTTCTGTGTGCGGCAGAGCTTTGTGCTGATCTGTCTCCCAGAGCCTTGCAAGGCAGCAGTGACCACATGCAGCTTCACAGCAGAGGCAAGGGAGGCTCAGAGTCACCTGTCCTGTCACAGCCCCTTGCTCACAGAACAGAGAGAGGACGGGCATCCAAGCTCCCTGACTCTGACGCATGTCTGTCTGAGGTTCTCTTCTCCCCAGATGCTCAAAGTCTTAGCCCCCACTGCTCACTGGGGACAAGACAGCCTGTCCCCTGCAGGGCAGAATTTATGACACGCTCAGTCATTCTGCAGGTGAGAAACAGAGGCTTGATTAAGCTTGGGCAGATTCCTAAGCGGGTGCTTCCAACCCCACCTCTGTTGATGTAAGTGTCAGGACACCCAGGCCAGCTTACTGCATGACATCCGACATCCTCCTTCCCTCTCTGAGCCTCAGTTTCCCCAGCTATAAAGGAAAGGTGAGCTGGAGGAATCCAGAGCCTCCCATTTTGGTGGGTGTTAATTCAGAAGCTGGGGCCCCACAGGTCGATGTGCCAAGGCCTTCTGGCACCTGCCTGCTGCCCCTCACCTCCTAGTCTCTGTGGAGATCCAGAGATGGGTCAGGAGCATTAGATGGAAAAGGAAAGGAGCCCTCTGCTGGCTGAGGCTGGGTCATTCCGCAGAGGCAAATGGCCTCTGAACTCTGCCAGCCACCTCCCTCCCCACCTCTGAGCTTGTGTTTGTCAGGGCCACCAGACTGGGACATTTTACAAGGGCTCCTGGCTTTGGATCGTCCTGGACCTGGCCCATGGTCTCCTGAGTTTAGAGCAATGGAAAGCCCAACTATGGAAATAGAATGCCACTGTAACTTGGGCTGGGGAGGTTGCTGCAGGCAGAGAGCCAGGGAGATTCCTTAAGAGCTGCTGACTCAAGCGTACACACGCATGCATGTACATGCACGGACACACATAGACACATGCACTTGCATAGACACATGCACAACTGTGCACATACAGAAACATCCACACGTGTGCACACACTTAACACACCTCCCTTCCAGCAGCCACAGGGCAGCAGTGAGGTGCATACAAGATGTTAGACCGCCTGTAGTGGAGACCTCAGAACCCACTGGGAGGCTGGGCAGTGGCAGGAGCGGCATCATGTGGCTGGAGTGTCCACGTGTGTGTCTAGATTGTTTCCTGGTTTTATGAAACCATGTCCTCCATATACTTTGGCAGCAGTGTGTGAGGGCTGTGAGGGCCTCAGACATCCTAGGTTTACCTCTGGGACCCCTGTCCCCTCCGTGGCTGTGGTGAGGTAGCCCCTGGGGCCTCCTCACCATAGCCACGGCTCCTCTTCCACTTGCAGATTCCGCCCCACTGCCGCAGGGTCCTGGGGACAGGCGAGGACAAGTGTGTGGTCACCAGCCATGCTGTGGGGTTGGCTCAGGCAGCAGGTTAGGAGGGTGAGTTAGGAGGCAAGATGTGCCACTCGGCACTCAGCCAGGTTCCTCAGCCCCCTGGGGACACCCACCTCCCCAACTGTAACACAGAATGACTTCATAAAGCATTCGAGAGTTAAGTGATGAAAACCCATAAGGCTCAGCTCAGTGCCTGGCACTTGCTAAGGGTCACTGAGTGGGAATCATTTTAATATCTTGGAATCTGAGGATGGGAGGATGATTCCCCCAAGGACCCAGAGCCAGGGTAGAATGTCAGGTCCCTGTGCCCAGAGTGCCACCCACCCTGCCCCGCTGTGTGGCATTGGCCACCATGGGGACGTGTTTGTGGAGTATCATGGATGTCCTGCATGCCGTCATGACAGGCAGCAGTGGTAAAGGGAAGTCTTCTGGGGTCTTGGAAGCTAAAGGGAACCCCCAGAATTCAGCACCTTCAGTGCACTTGAGGCTGAGGTGAAACTGATGCTTGAGGAAGGAAAGATGAGAGTGGGTTGCCGGGCCCCCCAACCCCAGGTGTGGCTCTCACTGCATGCACCACCTTTTTGGGTAGGGAGGAAAGCCCTTGTGTTCAGACTCCCTTCCTGTCGATGAGCGCAGGCCCCAAGGGCTTCAAAGCTGAGAGTCCACCTGTCTCACTATCAGCCTCTTGGCTGTGGCCTGGCATCGCAGGTGAGGGCGATTCCAAGAGCCAGGCTGATCTCATTCCCTGATCTTATGGGTTCCAGCAGGCGTGACATCACCTGCCAGTGACCATGGCAGCGGTTCCAGTGGCCTGGCTGCTGGAATGGGACCCGCCTGGGTGAGTACTGAGGAGCTCTAGCTATGGACCTGTATTGGGAGCGCTGGCTGCTGCCCTGTGGCAAGTGTGTGGAGGCCATCAGAATGGGGTGTGAAGGACGGACAGTAGCACAGCAGTGACAGAGGGCGGAAGGAAGGGCCTGCTGTGGGTTCTCACAGCTGCATGTAGATTTGAACTGATTTCTTGGGGATCGATGGTGGGAAACTGCCCATTTGCTTAGAGCTGCAACTCCAGGCCCTGCACCCACTTGAATAGGCAATGCAGCACCCGGATGTTTGTGGCCTCAATGGACAGTTCCTTGGGCAGCTTCCTCAAGCGCCCTCCCATGGCACAGACAGCCAGGCTCCATGGTACACCGCTCTTTCACAGCTGTACGTGCTTTGGAAAAGCACGGGCTTCTCTGTGTATGGGGCAGTTTCAGGGGTGCCCCGCTGTTGTTTTAGGTTACTCTTCACTTGACATTCATGCCAAAGATTCAGACCTCATGTTTTCTGGGACCTCAACCTGGTGGGGTCCAGCCTGAGGCAGGCAGAGTAAGGTGGGCAAGCCAGTGCCACTCACAGCCTGCCCCGCTATGCCACACACCACGGGAAACCCCACAAGGGAGTTTCGTTTTCCCATTACACAGAATTCTGACCCGTGTGGGAAGCATCAGTGATGCGGGCCCCTCTATCTGTCTTTCTTTTGTGTGTGTGTGTGTGTGTGTGTGTGTGTGTGTGTATTGGGGGTCGAACTCAGGCCCTCGCGCTTGCAAGCAGACGCTTGTGCCGCTGAGTGATATCACCGGCCCTTTTTTCCTTTGTATGTGGGTACCAGGAGTCGACCTCAGGACCTCGCGCTTGCCAGGCAGGCGCTTATGCTGCTGAGCTATCTCACCGGCCCTCTATCTGTCTTTCTGCTCCCCATTCTTAGTGTGACTCTTCCATCCTGGTGCACACAAGAGGGCTGAGAAAGATCGGTGCATTTCCCGCTGGACATCTGTGTACACCCTAGGGACCAGAGCCATGTCCCTCTAGCTGCAGGAGAGCTTGGAAAATCAAGTATTTTGGCATGACACAACCGTCCCCCCAAACAAAACTGGGGTCCTCTTAGGAGGACGGAAGCACAGGCACTTCTGTCAATTGTGTGTGTACGGGTCTGACTCCTCTCAGACCGTCACCCACCCGGAAGGTAGCAGGCGTCCCTGTTCTCAGCAGCAAGCGTGGAGCTGGTGCACAGTAGGTGCTTTGCTGAACAGTGGGGAGCTCTAGCTCTGCTCCTAGGGGGAAGCGACCCATCTGAAGGCACAGGTCCAGCCCTTGCTCTCCAGGACCCCTCCAGTCAGATGGAGGAGGCACAGCCCCTGCCCCACCACACACGTGCTAGGCAGACAGTGGAGGCTGGAGCAGCGTGGAGGTCCATGGAGGCCAGCAAGGGTTGTCACCGTCACCTCTCAAAAGCCTCTTAGCAAAAACCAGGAAAAGCCCAAGGATACCATGTTGGAGGACAGAGGGGAGCCCCCCTCCCACAGTCTCCAGTAGTGGAAAGCAAAGTCTAGAGTCTGGTTCTCACCCAGATGGGGCTGATGACAGAAGCAAGTCAGAGCTGAAGGGTTAATTTCCAGCCAAAGGGCAGAGGCATGACTCCTGCCAGCTGACGGGCAGAAGGGAACCCACAGGGGCATCCTTGTGCCTTACTCTATGGCAGTGGCTCTCTCCTGGTTGGGAGGGACTGTCCAAGGTCCCAGGGACCCTGTCCCCAAGTTCCCTGCTGTTCTTGTGCCCACCAGTGTGAAACCAGCTGAGACGGAGAACCAGGCCCTGCTTGGACCCTGCCCTGCGTTTGCCTGCTATGTGGCTTTGGCTCCCCATCTGGTGGGTGACAAGGATTCCACCTACCTACAGAGTACCTGACATAAACAAAGGGGGAAGATGTACTTTGGCTCATGATTTCCGAGGTTCTAGTCCATGGTTAGCTTGTTTCATTCCTATGGGCCTGAGAGCCATGAAACATCATGGTGGAAAGGTGTGGATGAGCAAAGCTGCTCGCCTTATGGCAGCTGGGAAGCAGAGAAAGGGGAAAAGCCAGAGAGGGAGGGGCTGAAACTAGTCCCCAAGGTCACACCCCATGACCCACTGCCTTCAAGTAAACCCCCTTCTGAGTCCCTATTGCCTCCCCATCAGAATAGGATCACATCAGTGGATTCAGAGGGCTGAATTTCCAGAGCCCTCAGGAACCAGTCAGCTTCCAAAAGCCCTACCTCTGAACACATCAGCCTTTTGGGATATTTTAGGTCTAAACCATAATACCATTTACCTCTTTGGATGTTGAGGTTTCTAAAAACGAGGTTCTCCTGTAATGTGTCCACACCATGTTGGGGCGGGGTACAGAACTAGCCCGGCTGTGCCCCTCCCTGACCCAGCCCGGGGGCCGCCCCTGCCTGGCAGGACTGGAGCAGAGGCCTCTCCCTGCGGGCTCTGTGTCCCCACCCTTTAAGGTTCCAGGCCAGCAGGCCTGGAATTCCTGCCCTGGTGACCTAAACCACTGCTGGCTAAGCTGTGAGGAGGACGGATCGGGTGAGGGTGCTCAAAGCTGGAATTTGAAGGACCACCCAAGGCCTGTGGTCCCCAACATGGATCTCCCTGTGGCTCCCTGTGCATGGTGACACACAGGGCCCTGGCCAAGCCGGCCCTACCTGTTCTACCCGGGGGGCCAGGGTAAAGGGCAGGAGGATGAAAGGGGCCCCCCAGGGCCAGAAGGACATCAGCTTGTGTTGGGTCAGTCGTTGGGCGGGGCCAGGGTCCCCAACTCCTTCATGTACACTGGCTGAGTTGGCAGGGTTGGATGCCGCTGTCTGCCCCGTGTCACTGACCTCTGCTAGCTATGAGGCCAGGGACCCCAGAGACTTGGGGGAGCCCCACCGTGAAGGGTCAAGCACACACATGGGCTTTGGGGTCAGATGTGGCTGTGGCATTTTAGGCAAGTCACTGAACCAGTCTGGGCTGTCCAGGCTGGAAGATTCCAGAGCCCAGGAGTCGCTTTGCCTTGTTCCCCCCTCCAGAATTAGCCTTCAGAACCCCTTCTCTGTGTTTTCTCCAGGGAGGGGTAGGGTTCCAGGGGCTCTGGAAAGCCCCTGTAGTCAGAGCCTGTCCTGAGCTCACTTTGCCTGCCAAGGGGCTGGGCCTGAGGGAAAGAGAGTGCAGGGAGCGGGTGTCACGCTGCCTGTGGGCCGTGACTCGAGCATGTGACGCTGTTCTGGGTTGTTTTGTTTGAATGGCTTGATTGAGATTTAATCCACATAGCTCACAGTTCACCCACTTCAAGTCCACAAGCCAGTGATTTAGTACATTCATGGTTGTGCATCCATCACCACAGCCAACATCAGAACATTCCTGTCGCCTTAAAGGGAACCCCGTGACCCTCAGCTGTCACCCACATTCCCCCAGCCAGCCCTGGCCCAGCCCTAGGCGGAGGCAATGGCTGAGCTACTCTCCGTCTCTAGATTTCCCTCTGGTGGACATTTTCTGTAAATGGAGTCATGTGTGGCTTCTCCATAAGCATCACACCCCCAAGGCTGGTCCATAGGTCAGTACTGTACTTCGTTTCATTGTGAAATACTGTATTGTTGTATGCATGTGTCTCATTTTGTTTGATTATTCATTGCTGGACACGTAGGTGGTTTCCACCTTTTGGGTTATTATCAATAATGCTGCTACAAACATGTGTCTACAAGCTTATGTATTTCCTCTCCTGGGGTATGTGCCTAGGAGTAGAATCGCTGGCTCTGGTAACTTTCCCTTTGATTTTGAGGACCCCCCCCCAGACTGTTTTCCGAAGCCATGGTGCAGTCCTTACTTTCTTCCCCACAGGGTGAGAGGACTCCTGTCTCTCTGCGTCCTCACAGACTTTTGTTACTGGCTTCTTTATTTTACCCATTCTCATGGAGATCAGGTGTTGTCTCGTGGTGGTTTTGACTTGTGTCAAAAGGATGTCAAGCATCTTTTCATGGACTTCCTTGTCACTTCTTGGGGGACTATTTAGATTCTTTACTCATTTTTTAAATGGGTTGGCTTTATTTTTTGTTTCTTTGTCTTTTTTTTTTTTTTTTTAATACTGGGAATTGAACATAGGACCTCCCCAATGACCTATATCCCCAGCTCTTTCTATCCTTTCTATTTATTTATTCATTTTATTTTGAAACAGGGTCTCGTTAAGTCATTAAATTGCCTGGCCTAGGCTTAAAAACTTGCCATCTTCCTGCCTCAGCCTCCCAGAATACTGGGATCACAGGCATGTACCACCATGCCTGACTTCTTTTTCTTGGTTTTCTTTCTATAAATAGGTTGTATTATTGAGTTGTAAGAGTTATTTATATATCCTCAAGATAAGTCCCTTATCACATACAGGAATTGCAGATATTCTCCCCCATTCTGTAGGTTGTCCTCACATTTTCTGATGGTGTCCTTTAAAGCAAAAGTGTTTAATCTTGATGAAGTCCAATTATCTATTTTGTTTCTTTTGTGTTTTCTTTTGTTTTCTTTCTTCACCCATGTTTTGGGTGTCTTATCTTGCATGTTTTTAATCAAACTCTTCTCCCCAGGGAGGAAATGGGGCAAATGAGGGGCTGTTTGGCTGGGCTGTCATTCTGTGGGCCAGAGTCTGGGGTTTCATTACGACCGAGAATTGGGTCCTCTTCCCCTTCCGGGGCTGTGGGATCGGGAGCTCACCAGGTGACATCTCTTGACCCCGGGGGGCCCAGCCAGTTTGGAGCTGGAAGGGACATTTAAGCAGGACCTGCTTCCTGTATGGATGATAAATCTGAGGGGTGAGAAATGGGATACAGACACAGTGGGTCTGGGTTCGAATCCTGGGAGTCTAGGGGAGACACTGAACATTTTACCATCTGTTAAAAGGCACAAGAGCCAGATGCTGGGGTCTCAGGGGCTAACGCACTCTTCCGTCCGCAGCCATGAAGGCTGACCGGAAGCGCTTGAAGGGCGAGAAGACGGACCTGGTGAGCCAGATGCAGCAGCTGTACGCCACACTGGAGAGCCGCGAGGAACAGCTGCGGGACTTCATCCGCAACTACGAGCAGCATCGCAAGGTCAGCGCCAGGCTTGGGCACCCGGAGGAAACAGGCACAGCCCCTGGGGCATCGGGGCCTGGACAGTGTGGATGCGGAGCTGGGAGTTCCTGTTCCCATGTCGTTCCCTCAGGCTTCCCATTTACCTTCTCTGAGCCTCAGTTTCCCCATCTGTAAAAGGGTGATGGTGGTGCATTGTTGCCATGAGGATTCCAAGATTGTGCACATCAAGCACATGGCACGGTGCTGACCGTGTAATCAGCGCTCAGTGCCTGTGAGCTACTCAGCTTATTAAACCCCCCATAACAAGTGTGAGACCAGGTGTGGTGGCACACGCCTGTAATCCCAGCACTCGGGAGGCTGAGGCAGAAGGATTGCTGTGAGTTCGAGGCCAGCCTGAGCTACAAAGTGAGTTCAAGGCCAACCTGAACTGCATAGCAAGACCTAGTCTCAAAAAAGGACAAATATGAGGAGAGCAGAGCTGTGACCTTGTGGGGTTCCCCAGGGGTCCCTGAGCCCAGAGTCCCCTGCCGGGTTGTAACCCCATGGATACTTTCTCTCTCCCACCTGCAGGAGAGCGAGGATGCAGTCAAGGCCCTGGCCAAGGAGAAGGACCTGCTGGAGCGGGAGAAGTGGGAGCTGCGGCGCCAGGCCAAGGAGGCCACAGACCACGCAGCGGCCCTGCGCTCCCAGCTGGACCTCAAGGACAATCGCATGAAGGAGCTGGAGGCTGAGCTGGCCATGGTGAGAGCCACCCGCAGGGCGACAAGACCTCAGGCTGCTCCCGAAAGCTCCAGAGAGGGTGGGGGTGGGGCCAGAAGACCGAGGAGCAGCAGGCAGGCTTCCAAGGGTACACGGCCTATGGCCGCCAGAGCCCATCCATCCCCTGCGCCAGGAAGTGTGGGGACAACAGGAGGCCTTAGCTTGTCCACACTCCCCAGGCAACTGCTAAGAAGAGCAAAGACAAATAGGTTTGGGGATATTTAGGAAAATATTTGAAAGGAGATACACCAAAATAGGAACATTAGTTAGATCAGTAGGATTACACATGACTTCTATTTCTTTTTCATTCTATTTTCAAACATACCTGCAGGAAAGTGTCTTATTTGGGCCACCCAGGAAGAAAAATGCAATTTTATAATTGCAAAACAACCCCCCCCAAATATTCTCTAACACTGTTCTGAAAAGGTGCCTGGGGTACTTGTGTGTGGGGCAGAGTACCCCAGACCAGAACCAAAAGCCCAGAATTCGGTTCTGCCTGGCCTTGTGCGACCTGAGCCGCACACGGAACTCCTTTGAGCTTCCGTGTCCTTGTTACCAGGCCCCGGGCGGAGGTCTTGAATCCTCTCCACAGGGTGGCTGGGTAGATACAGAGAGCTCATGCCAGAAGGGTCTTTGAGACCCACCAGGGCTCCTGAGACAGTGGCCAGTGGAGGTTTCACAGGGAGTTCCTGCGGGGGTCTCACATGGCTCCAGATGGGCCATGTCCTGCCCTGAGACCATGTCCTCTCACCTTTCTGGGCCTCCTCGCCTCCATCCATCTGCATAAGGACACCGGGCATAGGGCTTTCCTGAGGATTTCAGCAAAGTAATGCAAGGGACACTTAGCACATTGCCTGTGTGTGGTAAACAATGACAGGATGGTTTCCTAAGGTCACTTGCTTCAGGGCAGGGCCGGCTCCTGGGTCTCTCCTGGGTCTCCTTGTCCAATGCTGACCCCTAGTGGTGAGGGCTGTCCGGGCAGGAAGAGACCGCAGCCTGGGGTCCCTTCTAGGGTGGGCTTCCCACCATGGTGTGGGTGCTGCTGCTGCCAGCCCCACACATCTCAGACCAGCTCTCTCAGTGCCCAGCACAGACAGACACGGTGTCTCCATGCCTGGAGTTCTGCTCACATCCTGGTGACAGCCTGGGTTGGGAGCCAACTCACCTCAGCCCCTGGTCCCACCACGGGGACACTCAGGGGCCTGCCTCCTCCTTCCGGCAGATAGTCAACCCTCGGCTGGTGGGGATGTTACAGCTTAGATGGTGGATTTGTTGGAACATCACCACAGGTGGTATCTGCCAGGGACAGGGAACAGGGGCTCTACAGAGCCATGGCAGCTCCTAGCTTGTTGGGGAGTCCGTCTAACTGCAGGCCCCCTCTGTCGCCTACCATGGTAGTTCGTGAGTGATCAGCAGGCCCAGCTGCCCTGTCCACCCTGCTGACCCAGGGACAAGTCCCAGGGTTTCAAGCAGCAGAAAGCTGCTCAGACTAGCTGTGCTGGGACGAGTCGGGATCCGGGGTGCCCTGGGGAGGAGGAGGCCAGGCTTAGAGATGTGCCTGATAGGCAGCTGCAGAGTCAGGCTAGCCTGGGCCTGGGCGCTGGGCGGAAGGGTCAGCACTGCGCCCCCTGCTGGGGAGAAAGAGTCTCAGCGCTTTGTCATCTGAATCACCTCTTCTCCCCAGCCCAGGTGAGAGAGGTGTGGGGCCTCAGTTTCTCACGCTGGAAGTGCACGCTGCACCTGCTCCCTGGAAGGCCTGAGTCCTAGGGAAGAGGGTCCCAGCCACCTCCCCAAGGAAAAACGTGGCTCTCCTCATCAGTGGGTTTTGTTTTGTTTTTTGTGGTACTGGAGATTGAAACCAGGGGCTCTGCACAGAGCTACATTCCCAACCCCTTAATTTTTTATTTTGAGACAGGGTTTCCCTAAATTGCTAAGTTGCCCAAATTGGGCTCCAACTTGTGATCCACCTGCCTCAGCCTCCCCGATTCCTGGGGTTACAGGAATGCACCACCATGCCTGGCTCTCAGTGAGTTTCTTGTGCACAGGAAGACTGTAGTCCGTCATCCTGCAACCACGTGCTGTTATCTCCATCAGACAGATGGGGACACGGACACATGAAGAGGGGAGGAGCCTCTTAGGATCCCACAGCTAGGAAGTGACTGAGCTGGGACCAAACTCGAGCAGTCCGATTACAGAGTCCCAGCTCTGAGGCACCATGCTTCCACATCCTACCCGTGAGGACGCTGGGCTGAGTGGTGGAGAAACTCGCTCAATCTCGCACAGCAAGTAGTGGAAGTGGATTCTGAACCCATTTCTACCTGGGCTTTTGTCATGTGGACGTATTTGTGTCACTTTACTGATTTGCAGGTTCTGGGGGCTCAGAAGAAGGTGGAGGCTCAGAGAGGGTCAGAGCTCAAAAGGGGTTCCCAACATTAAGCTGCATTCATGGGGGAGGTCAGTAGAAACACTGTGTAGATTGCTGTGGGTAAGTGACCCAGCCCAACCCGAGTGTGTGCACATGTGTAAAGTTGGACTTTGCAGGCCTCGCCTGCAGTTGAACTGTCCCTTGTAGCGCTGTCTTCAGGGTCTCAAATATTGTGTGGCACTTGTAATCCCAGCACTCTGGGAGGCTGAGGGAGGAAAATCATAAGTTTGAGCCCAGCCTGGGCAACATACCAAGACCCTGTCTCTAAATGAAAAGGGCTGGCAGTGTGGCCCAGTGTGAAGGGCCTGGTTTCAAGCCTCCGTACTGGAAAAAATAATTCTGCATGGGCAGAGTGAGAGGCTCCTGTGCCTCAGAGCTCACCGGTACCACTACCAGTCCTGAGCCAGTGACAGAAGGCGCCACACCCAGGCCTGACAGAGGTGAGCCCTGCTGGGTGGGGACAGGAGAGCATCGTGCCCAGGCCTCTTCCTCTTGCCCTCCTGGGCTACCGCAAAGGGCCAGATGGTCATTCCTGTGCTGTCCGTGTATGTGGCTGGGGGTACCTGCGAGAGGGAAGAGCCAAGGGTTACCTGCTGTGTGAGGGATCTCCTGTCTCCCGCCCATGAGCCTGGGGAGCTGGTCAGGAAGTAGAAATGGACAGAGATAAGAATCTATATTCTCATACATGAGCCTTTTCTTCCCGAAAGAATTGGAGCTCACTTCCAATAAAACCCCACATACCCTGGGGGGAGATGACATGGCTAAGAACTCAAAAGAAGGGGCGTTATGTGTGTTCTTGGACCCCTTCCTCTCCGTTTGCTGGTCTCCCCTTTGCTCCCGGTGGGAACTAGGGGGAGCCTGGAAGTGAGCTCTCAGGTGAGGGCCACAGTACAGGGTCTCAACTCCCTGAGATGTAGCCCAGAGCTGCGCCATCCTGTGCAGAGGTGGCTTCTTGGCTTTCTTGCCTTGGTGGCAAGTGATGCTGAGCAGCAGCCCGACAAGTCTCCTTGATCATGGCTTCTTCCTGTCTCCCGGCTCTCTCTCCAGGCCAAGCAGTCCTTAGCCACACTGACCAAGGATGTCCCCAAGCGACATTCACTCGCCATGCCAGGCGAGACGGTGCTCAACGGCAACCAGGAGTGGGTGGTGCAGGCGGACCTTCCGCTGACTGCAGCCATCCGGCAGAGTCAGCAGACTCTCTACCACTCCCACCCTCCCCACCCTGCAGACCGGCAAGGTGAGTCCTACTCAGCCTGGCCCTGCTGTGGCTTCGAGCACTTGTTAGGAGGCCGTCCAACCTGGTGGGAGAGGCAGGTTCACACTACAACAGCCTAGGACAGTGTAGGGCGGAGACCATGGGCTCTTGTAACTGAAAAGGCTAAAAGATGGACTTCAGGAATAGCTGGCTCCAGAAGTTCAAACAATAGCTGAGTCTTCTCTCTGACCACTCCTCTCCATCTCTCAGTTCTGCCCACCTCCATTAGACGTCATCTTTGGGTCATCTCTTGCTACAAAAGCAAAACAGACCCCCAAAGTTCAACTCTTAAGGTCTTTAAAGCTCACAAATTTTGAGAAACAGAAACTATCTCTTCCCTCTTTATTCATGTCAAACTCAAAAAAGTCTGATTGGCTGGCTTGGGTCACATGTCCAATGCTAGCCTAACCACTGTGTCTAGAGAAGAGCTGGTACCCTGATTGGTCAGCCTGTGTCACGTGTCCACCCTGGACCAATCACCGTGTCTAGAGAGTAGCACATATCCTGGTTGGCCAGCCTGGTCACATGCTCAACCTGGACCAATGACTTACATCTACAGAGAGGTGGGTATCCTGATTGGCCAACTGCAGGGAAGTGCCAGAGTCCTTGATTGACAGCTCCAGCCAATCACAGGATAAGAAGGGAGATGGAGTGTAAATGTCACAGGTATATTTGCTCCAGACCCTTGGCGGAGGCTGCCTGAGCAGTGGACCCTGGCCCTGGTCCTCAGCTTCTTTACACGTAAAAGGGGCGCTGGGTTCTCAGTGCACAGTGTGGATTGTAAGTCTGTTTGCTAAGACTTCCCTCCGCCTACCTTATGGGGTTGTCATGGCAATGAAATGCACACAGTTTCTGGAATGGGGCCCGGGTAAATACTAGCTGCTTCTCTCATCAGTATCACTGTCATCATTGTCCTCATTGATAGGTGATACACAGGGCTTTAGAACCTGACGGTAAACAAACGGAGAGTGCGCCCTCTGCTGAATGGAGACTGTCTACCCAGGAAAGCTGACTCCATGGTTGGGACTGGGGGCTCCTCCTTTGGAGCCAAAATGCAAAGCTAGAAGAGCTTGGAATAAAACTGCACATGTCCAGCTCCCTCTTCAGGCAGGGAAACTGAGCCCCGTGGAGGGCTGCCTCTTCACCTCCTCAAAGCCCAGGTGCACAGCCAGCTGTCCTGCTCCTGGACCAGCCTGGGGCAGCAGGAGGTGGAGGTGCTATTTGAAGAGAGACAGGGCTTGGGGCAGTTTCAGAGTCATGTGGTGGCAGCTGCATCTGCAGCGGTAGGGTCCCTCCTCCATGGAGCACGTGTTAGACTGGGAGGGGCTTATAGGCTGACAGATCTGCCCTCTGGGTCCTGCCTCCTCTGCAGCTCTTGGCTCAGCTACAGCCATTTCTGCTTTTCAGCAGACACCTCCTCCTCCAGGAAGCCTTCCCTGCTTTCTCCTCAGCCCTGTCCCCTGGGTGAGACAGGGCAGTTACCTGCATCAGAGCACTCACTACCCACTCGTCTCCTTGAAGATACACTTACCCTCCACTCCTTCCATCTGCCTGGTGCCCCGCCTTGCAGTAGGCATGTCACACACAGCTACCCTATGCCATGGGGGCCACTGTCATCCCCATTTCCTAGATAATAGAACCAGCTCAGAGAGGGTGGAGAGCATGCCCACAGCTACATAGCTCCCTCAGTGCAGTGCCAACCCCTGCAGACGGGGGAGCAGTCTGCAGGCACCCGGGAGGACTTCGAGCTGCGTCCCTCATCTCCCACTGTTTATTGAGCACCTACTCATGCTGGGCCATGTGTGGTCTGGGGTTGGACACAGATAAGACACACAGGCACCTCCTTTGTGGAGCTGACACCGTCAGCAAACAGACAGATGGCACCCGTGTTTGTAGAGTAGCAGGAACCAGGGTGACGGTGCATCTGGCGGGTGGAGGAACAGCAAAGCCAGCGGGAGGGAGATGGCACGTGTCAGTCTGGTCAGAAGGCTGGTGTGACTCGAGTGCAGTGACAATGTTAGGAGTTCCCGAAGGGGTCTGAGGGCTGTGTGCCAGGCTTGAGGCCAGGAGGGGGACTGTGTGTTTCCCCCCCAGAGTGGCAAGACACCCGTGGCTTCCACTGCAGAGCGAGGCCTGGGGAGAAGCTGCCACGTCTCCCAGGCAAGAGATGGCAGTTGCCACAGGGTAGGGGACATGTGGCTGGGCTTGGGGCTGTGTGTCAGAGGCACTTTGCTGGGGGGAAGAGAACTCAGTGGTCCCCTCTGCTGACTTCAGGGTATCCTTGTTGGGCATCTGGTGCTGAGCAAAGGTGAAGGCCACACCAGGTCTAGAACCATCCGGGTGGAACTCCCAGGGGCGGGGCTTCACGTGTTGGGGTCTTCCCAGCAGTTGCCCTACAGGGACAGGCAAGACTCAGTGTTCCCAGCTGTATAATCGGGGCATTGGGTGTGCGGCGAGGACATCCGGTCCACCCTCACTCACCAGCTCTCCCTGCCTTCTAGCGGTCAGGGTGAGCCCCTGCCACTCCCGGCAGCCCTCTGTCATCTCCGACGCATCTGTGGCTGAAGGTGACCGGTCCTCCACACCGAGCGACATCAACTCCCCCCGGCATCGGACGCACTCCCTCTGCAACGTAAGGCCAGCAGCAGCGGGGCTGGGTGCCCGTGCCCTGCCCGGGGACCGTGGGGCAGGGGGCGGGTAAAGTCACTCCAGCTCTTTCCTCTTGTCCACCCAGGGAGTGCTCTGGCGAAGGAAGGCATTTCCTCTTCTGCTCTTTCCTTTTGCAAGAAGCGCTGGATGTGGGGGGAGACAGAAAGGAGGCCCGTTTGCTCCTTGTGTCCGGGAGGGCACGGAGAGCCCCGAGGAGGCCGGCCTGGGTCGGCCGCAGGGTCTGTGCAGCCTGCAACTCCGCCCGGTGGGCCCTGCCTGGGTGGGCCCCATCCAATACCGTGGACATATCCCCCAGGTGTTAGAGGTTGCCTCTGGGACCCAGAACCTTCCAGCTTCCTTGCTGCTCTTTCCCTCAGCACTGGCTCTCGTCCTTCATCTAGAGATGGAGCACGATTGGTTTTGGTTGGGGTTTTTTGTTTCTAGGGTTTTGGGAGAGTATTTCTGCTGGAGAGGAGGCATCCTATGAATTGGTTCTAAATTTGTTTTCTTGCTTATTTAATCAAACACTTTCAATTGTATCATGGGTACCAACTGCTAGTAGATTCAAGTCTCCAGCCACCCAAATCTCGATGGCCGGGAGGTGAGGCTGATAGGCTCTATATTAGCCCATTTCCATTGCTGTCGCACAATACCCAAGGCTGGGGGATTTATAAAGAATAAAGGTTTGTTTAGCACATAGCTTGGGAGCATGAGGCCAGCTCTGGTGACAGCCCCCGAGGCACATCACACTGTGGCCGTGGCAGGAGGAAGACAGGAAGCCAGAGAGTGAACAGGGCCTGTCTTGTCCCTTTATAACAACTCGGACTGAAAAGGGAACAATGCCTCAGCCTGGGAGAGCAGGCAGCAGGGACCACAGGCCCAGGGGCCTCCCACAGGGGCCCGGCTCAGGGCTGGGCTTCTCTCCCCCAGCTGCGAGGGAGCAGAGGGGACCTCAGTGACAAAGGCTGTCTTGATGGACAGAACCCAGGCAAGGAAGACAGGCCACTCCCAGGGGTCTGGCGTCCACTCTGCTCAGGTAGCCCTGTGTGCAGTTACCCCTGGAGCTGGCAGTGCCCTGTCCTGAGGGCCACACTCTGCCTTTTGGTAGCTTCTGACAGCAGGACTGCCACTGGTGGGTGCATCCACAGAGAGCTCTCGGGCTTCTTGAGGTGTAGCCAACACAGGCCAGCCTCATCCAGCCTGCTGTGGCACACGCCTGCTGCTAGCACGGTGCTATCCAAGCATACCATGCACGGGCACTCTGGCAACCAGCCAATAGTCCACATACCGATTTTCCGTGGTCCCTGGCTCATTCTTTTACCTAAATATTCGGCACCTGCAGAATGGGTTCTGTTGGCCAAACTTGATCTGGGACCAAAGATTAAAGCTTTTTTTTTTTTTTTGAGCTAGGGTCTTGCTATTTGCTATGTATGTAGTTCAGGCTGGTATTGAATTCGCTATGTAGCCCAAGCTAGCTTAAAACTTGTGGTGATCCCCCTGCCTCAGCCTCCTAAGTGCTGGGATCACAAGCATGCACCATCATGCCCAGTTAAACCATCATTTCTTATATGCTCCCCCCTGACCCCCAACCCCTCGTCTCCATCTCAACTGCAATGCACACAGGCAGGCTAGGAAGAGTCCCGAAATGGTGGCAGGTTACCCGCTGTTCTCGGGCATCTGACCTGACATCAGCAAGAATCTCACCCGCCCCACTTCCCCACCCCCCAGTCCCTGGCCAGTGATTTAGATCAGAGTTCAGGACTCGGCACAGAGAGGTTGGAAGACAGATATTTGTCACAGGGACACAGTACTTCCTTCCTTGTGGGCAATCTTTCTGCAGTTCCAGAAACTACCTCCAGGGGGCTTCTTCGTAACAGATCCATTGCCTGTTTGCCCCAGGCAGGGCAGACTGATTCCAGGGGAAGGCTTTTGCACATCCACAGACCAGTCAAGTTCTCCCAAGGCAGGGCTGGCAGTGCATCCGATTGTAAATGTCCCATCTGCCCTGGGCTGTCTGAGGCTCCCTAGGGAAGAGGGAGGGTGCTGCCAGGCAGCCCCATGCTGAGAACTATGCACTGAGCCTCTGCTGGACTGGGAGGAATCGATCCTAACTTTGCGCTGCAGCTCTGCTCGTCGTGAGCTCCGTGATGATGGGCAGTCAAGTCCTCCGGCCCCTCCACAGAATGAGAGGGTCACTGTGCTGCTTGTGGAGGAAGCTGGCAGCTACATCGTCTCCCAAGTGCATTTCTGTCATCTCATTACGCTTTATATATATATATATATTTCTTTATGAGAAGCAGCAAGTATAACCAACTCAGTTTGAATGCCGTGGATCATTTGGGACGAGAACCTAGAAGGCTGTTCATTTCACTGATTGATCAGAAGGTGTTGGGGTTGAAAGGGCAGAGCAGGTGGGGAGCACCCCGGGGCCTATGACCAGGATCCCTGGTCCAGACCACATCTCAATGAACCCAGGCCCTGGGAGCCATCCATCTGGGAGTGTTGGCCTTAGGAGTGGGGGGTCCCCATGACAGAGGAGGGGTGGCCCGGAGGGATGGCATCCTTCCACATGTGTCACGTGCTCTGCCGTTTCATCTCCCTCTTCTCCTTTGGCCACAGGGCGACAGTCCCGGCCCAGTTCAGAAGAACCTGCACAACCCTATTGTACAGGTAGGTGTGCCTTCCCTGGCCACTGGGTCCCCATGCAACCTGACCCATGCCTCATCCCTTGTCCCCCTGGACCCTTGTCCCCTCTGTTGCCACTCTCGGGCCCCCAAGGTAGACAGTAATTGAGCCACTTCCCAGGTCACTCGTGGGCTAGCACCTGGGGCCGCCTCTTCCGTGACCTCTGCCAGACATCTAGATCTATTCCGTGCACCACACGTCCTGTGTCCTGCTGCCCCAGCCCGCATCTTCCTGGAAGGCAGGGTTTAAAAATCATCATTATTCTTCAAAGGCTGATAACCTAGGTGATGGGCTCTGCTAGAAACTTTACCCATTTTTAGCATTTTCAGTATTCTGTTGTCAGTGGGGACAGGGCTGCAGGAGGGACACATGACATGAGGGCCAAAAGGGATTGCCGAGGGCATCTATGGCCCAGCTGTGCCTGTCTGCATCAGGGTCCTCTGAGGGAGATGCAGGTTCCTGGGCCTTTGCCCTGGAGGCGGTGTCCCAGCCCCTGTGGAGTGTCCTGGGAGCTGTGCCTGTCCATCTTGTGTGAATCCCAACCTTCTGTGGGTAACACCACCATGTGGCTGTGTATACACAGCGCTTGGCAGTTTGCAAAACTTGAATGCGGACCCTACCCCGATCCTGCAGCTCCCCCAGTGAGGCAGGCAGAGCAGAGCAGGCCTTGTCATAGTCCTCGTTGTCCTTGCTGTCCCCACCTCAGTTAGGCAAACGGGCTTGGAGAAGCTCCACAGGGGTGACCTGTTCGGAACCAGCCCCTGCCCACCCCCTCCATGGCCCATCCTACTCCTCCTGTTTACCCCAGACAGTGCACAGGGCAGGTTCCCAAGGCCTTGGGCAAATTGAATTTAAATAATAATAATGGTACAAAATGACACTAGCAACTCTGGACTATTCCAGATGGCTCTTATGTGCCAGACAGTTCTGAGCATCTTTTTTCTTTTTCTTTTTTTTTGCAATATTAGCGATCAAACCCAGGGCCTTCACGTTGGGCCACACCCTCAGCCCTGTTTATGTTTTGTATTTTGAGACAGGGTCTCACTGAGTTGTTAAATTGCCCAGCTTTCATCCTCCTGCCTCAGCTGGCCAGAGTGCTGAGATTCCAGGCACGCAGCAGTCCTCTAACCATCTCTGTCCTCCCTAGAGTGACACCCTCATACGACCTGGGGTGGGTCCCACCGTCCTTGAGAGGTTTCAGAACTGACCCAAGTTTGCTTACAGGGTGAGAGGCAGACCCTGTGATTCTGGCCCCAGGGACCTCTTACCTGTTCTTCCCCCCACCCAGTGACCTTGACCCTGACCCCCTGACTTTAGCACCTGGCTCAGCTCCTCTCTGTTCTTCCCCCCGCCCTCCACCTCCCTCCTCAGTCACTAGAGGATCTTGAAGACCAAAAACGGAAAAAGAAGAAAGAGAAAATGGGCTTCGGCTCCATCTCCCGAGTCTTTGCCAGGGGAAAGCAGCGGAAGTCCCTCGACCCCGGCCTCTTTGATGGTACCGCCCCTGATTATTACATAGAGGAGGACGCGGACTGGTGATACCTGCCGCCTTCGCCTGCCGCCGCGGGCGTGTCTGTGTGTGGCCGTGCGTGCGAGCGAGCGTGGGGGGGCGTGGGCCCGGGGTGGGGGTGCGTGTGTGCGTGTGGCCTCGCTGCCACGCGTGGGTGCTGCGTGTGGCCGAGCACCCCGCCAGGCAGAGACACCGTGTGACCCTCCCCCTGCACCGCCACCTCTGTAACTGATGTACATACTGCAAACCGTGTGTGACTCTGTCAGCTCTCTGTTGTCTGCGGAGCGATACAGTTGTGTTTGTTAATCTGGTTTATTTTTTTTTTTTCAATGTTTGGTTATCTTTTTTTTTATCCCCCATTTTTGTTTGGTTCGTTGGTTTCTTTCATTCCCCTTCCCTCCTCCTTCCCTCCTCCTCCTCCTCCCCCTTTTTATGAAACTTGAAAACTTGAAGGACTGCTGTGTATTTGTAAATAACAAAACTGTCGCGCCCTCTGTGCTTGTAAATGTCCCTCGTCAAAACCACTGCTCCAGGAGCCCGCCTTGCCGAGGACGTGGTCTGTTTTTCATGTCCCCTTCCTCCTGCCGCCCCACCTCCGGTGTGAACGTGTAGGACCAGACCCCTGTTCTCGGGGTGCGCCCAAGTCACTTTAGCCACAAAATGCCATCGTCGTCAGGGTAAGGTCACTCTCCACAAAGACTCACAAGCCCGGCCGGCCAAGGGCCTGCTCCCGGCCGGGTTTCTAATAGGGTCACACGGGCCCTTTTTAATGGCCTGCCTGTTTTTAAATTGCGTTGCCGTTTCTTTCTTTATGGAAAAAAAAAAAAAAAGAAAATTGTCTTGTTTAATTTATTTGCACAAATGCAGAAGACATATTCTATCTAAATTATTACGTAAATATCGGAATGTATATTTTTCCATGGGGTGGGCGGGAGGCGGGGATCTCCGTTGACTTGTGTGTTCTGTGTTCATGCTGCTGCGACGTAGAGGTTAGGGTGGCCAGAACCAGGGACCATCGGATGCCAGGCTTGCTTTTCCTTTCTCTGTCCCTCCTGTCTCCTGCCCTGCATGAAAGGGCCCCCTGCTGCCCCCTCCCCTCCTTCTCCAGCCTTTCTCTATTTATTTATCTCACAGAACACGACCTCTGAGCAGAGTGCAGACTGTCACAGGTCCCTTCTCGGGCCTGTCATGGGCAGGGGGAGAGACAACTGGGGCACATGTGCAGGGTACCACCAAAAGAACCCTAGGCCTCAGACAATTGCTCAAGGGGCCAGTTGCACGCTCCTG
Organism: Erethizon dorsatum; assembly: GCA_028451465.1. Taxonomy (NCBI): domain Eukaryota; kingdom Metazoa; phylum Chordata; class Mammalia; order Rodentia; family Erethizontidae; genus Erethizon; species Erethizon dorsatum. Next base: position 124,343,373 of record CM051827.1, on the reverse strand, counting down.
CCTGCAGCCGTGCCCTTCCTGACCTTGGTTATTCTGCACACGGGCCAGGCAGTTGTCATGGTGGTGGTACCCATCTTCAGGGGAGGGCTGCCAGGGCCACAGAATCTAACACCCGACCCTCTGCCCTCCCTGTTCCAATTGGGTCCTTCAGTGATATTTAGGTCTCTTGGGAACCCTCAGGCCCTGTCCTCCTGGCTGTCACGACAGCCTGAGTCCGCTCCCCCAGGAGAGGAGAGCTGGCAGAAGCCTCCGCCCACCTGGGGAGCCGCACTGATCCCAGCAAGGCTGCCCCAGCCAGAAGCTGTGTGCACTCTGACTCGGGGTGAAGAGAGAGCCCCAGACACAACCTCCCTTTCCCTTTGCCCTGTGACCCCGTCCTGCTTCTCCTTAACGACTAACCGCTCGGTCCACACCACCCTCTGGACCACCATAGTGGCGCTTCTGCTAACAGTGACCTTTTCAGCTCTTAGAAGGCAGCGAGGTGATTGTCAAATGCTGGAGCATCTGGAGTGGATAGGCTATTTGGTCCAAAGTCGCTAAAACAAAATGGAAAGCCCCAGTCAGCTCCTCTGCCCCTTCCAACCGAGGCCGGGGCCCGGGAGAACACGCAGGGCACCTCAGCTGGCTCTGCCTGCCTGCTTTGCCCGCCGTCAACAAGCCCTGGTGGTGAGCAGCAGCAGCCCCAGCAGGCACCCAGAGTCTAATTTTAGAAAATCTTTTCTCCCCCATAGTTTTTTTTTTTTTTTTTTTTGGTTGATTTTTATGGTTTTTTCCTTTACTTATGAGAAAATACAATTGCAACCACTCCTGGTAATGATTTAGTAGTTCCTTTTCATTTCAGTTTTTGTAAATTAGGAGATAATTCTAAGAGTTACTAAGGATGATTTATTTAAGAGAACTACGTCAAATAGCGAATGAGTTATGGGTAACATTAGCTGAAAATAACCTTTCCCATGGGAAAGGTTTCTCAAAGGCATGGATGCAAATATAAAATATTAAAAAAAATCTAAATAAAGCTTATTTTAAAATATGATCGAATTCTATGTTATTTGATTGCTTCTATTTTGCTCCGGGTGGGAGGCTGTGCCCCTCTGGGAGTCGCACTCCGGAATGACCCGCTCCTTGGAATTCCAGGGCTGGGTCCTCGGGGGGTGACAGGAGGGGCTGAGGAAAGCTGGCTGGATTCTAGCCTGTGGAGGGGCCATGCCAGGGTGGCCTCCCCAAAACATCTTGCCGCTGCTGCCCTGCCTATAATTTAGAGGAGCCTCAGCCTCCAGGGCCACCTCTCAGTGGCCAGCACCCCACATTCTGAGGGTCAGTGGCCGTCAGCTTTCTTCTGCTTCCTCTCCCACCACCCTTTCCGAAGGCCCAGGGGGGGAGCCTGTGACTTGGGGCACATTACTTTCCGCAAGCCTCCACCTTGCCCCAGTCCCTACCCTCCCTGGGGACTCAGAAAGCTTAAGAGAGACAGTAAGGGAGTCACAGGGCTTCCTTGATTGAAGCCAGTTGTGGGCTTTTCTGAGCCCCATAAGGTCCTCCAGATGCAAAACTCAGTTCTTCCCCAAAACTCCATTGTGTCCCAGGAAGAGGTCACCAGGTAACCCCCAACCCTGACTGTAGCCAGTGTCTGTCTCCCAGCTGAGAAACGATATTCTCCCCAGCAGTACAATTAAAGAAGGCCAGGTGTTTAACTCTCCTGTCATCTCTGCTGGGAAAAAAAGCTATGGCAGACAGACCAGGCCAAGGAGATGTGACACAGGACCCAGATTAGTAAGGGCACTGGGAGACAAAGGATTGAGCAGATCAAGAAAGCTCAGGACTGCAAGGAACTCAAGGCCATCTACTCCAGAGTTCTCAAGGCCCATGCCTGAGGGTAATTACCAATGCAGGCCAGGCCCCTGGAATCTGTTTTTAATCCCTAGTGATTCTAAGTGGTGGCCTGGATTGAGCACCACTGGGCTAATCTGAGAAAGGCAGGTGTGTAATCACTGCATCCTGTGCCTGCCCTGTGCAGACATCACTAATCAATCGCAGAGTCCTTCCCACATATACCAGAGTGGCTTGACATCACTGCCAAACCATCAGAGTTGGCACACAGGATAAAGCCTATTTGCTATCCTGAAATTAACCCAGCTCCTCACACTGGAAAAACTCATGGGGAAAACTTTGGCCCAGAGAGAAGTGGCTTAGCCATGGTCCTAGCAGGCACCTACCATCCTGTGACCATCTCAAGAGCAGGGCCACATCGTATTCAAAAGCAGGGCCAGCACCTCCTTTGTGGTTTTGTTGTTTCCCTGTGCTGGGGATAGAATCCAGGCCTTGTGCATGCTAGGCAAATGTTCTACCACTGAGCTGCCACACTCCCAGTCTCGGTATTTCCTTTGCTAAAAAAAATCTTCCTCTGATTATCCAACTTCTAGTAGTACCTATTGGTCAAAAATTGGAGTAGGGCTTCCAGGGCCAGTAGAGCATTCAGGGCCAGTGTTCCAGCTGCTCAGAGTTGTACACTGCATTACTCCAAAAGATGCCATTCTCCAGGCTACCATGAGAACGGTGTCCTGGTTTGTGCAACGTGCAATTTGCAGTGCTGTACTCAGTAGCCCTTCTGCATCCTCACCTGTGCTGCTAGGCTCTGAGCAGTATAACCAGTAGTAACAAAATTATAATAATAATCATAATAGTATCTAACATTACTAAGCATGTACCATACACCAGGCTCCATGCTGTGCACTTTTCATGTATTAACTCAGTTAAACCCCTCCCCCAACAACAACTTGTATTACTGATGAGCAAACTGAGGTTAAGTCAGTCATTAAGGGTCACAAAGACCTAAGCTTCAAACTTGGCAAGTCTGGCTGCACTCCACTATCCGGGCCAGGAGGGGCTGGGACCGAGCAGATGGGCCTGACCCCCAGGGTCATGTTTGGGGTTTCATCAGGACCTGACTCGAGGGCTTCTATCCTGAGGATTGTCTCCACCCCAACATATAGGGTGCACTGGGCACCCCACCTCCACCACTATGAGACTGTGGCCAGGAGCTGCCCTGCACCAGGCCCGCAGTGTGGGGCCACTGCGCACCACCATGTACATCACTGGGCCTGGGCTCAGGGGTCCAGGTGCAGGGGCCACACTGAGGTGGATCAGCACTTTGACAACAGTTTTTTAAACACCTCTGAGCCCCCCTCCCAAACTTTCATTCCCCAAGACGGACCCACAGGCACCTACTCCCTGTCTACCTGCTCCAAACAAATGGCTCTTAAGCTTTTTCAGCTTAGACCTGCCAGATGGAGCAAATCACACCCTTGTTCCCTTTCTCCACCTGTTGTCAGTGGCTAAAAAAAAAAAAAACCTGGTGATAATGAATAAATAGGGAACTCCCATTAGTGTACCTTATAAACAGTTTCATAACTTTGCATTATAAAATAATGCCCTATAAGCATAAAAATAACTTAGAAGCTTGTACAGTAGAAATTATTTAAATAAAGTCATGGTACATCAGCAATGAAGTGTTAATCTACAGACAAAAGTATCAGCCAGGCTTGGTGGTGCACACCTGTAATCCCAGCATTCATGGAGGCTAAGGCAGGAGGATTGAAAGTTTGAGCCCAGCCTTGGTGACTTAGCAAGACCCTGCCTAAAAAAATAATAATAATAACTTTAAAGGGCTGGGAATGTAGCTCAGTGCAAAGCTTCCCTGTACTACCAAAAAAATAATAATAATAATAATTATCAGTCTGTGTTAGTATGGAGATTTCATCCCTGGGTCATACTCTCAGGATGTCCTAAAGCCCATTCCTGGGGAATATGTGAACACCCAGCCCGGCACTCGCTCAGCTGGCCTGGGCATGCTACCCACAATACCCTTCAACCTTGACAAAATGACCCCAAAAGGACTGGGCTTTAAGGAGCAGCAGTAGCAGGAGCTGAATATCTTGACCTATCCTTCCTGAGAATGGCAGGGCTTCCTCTTATCCAGCAGGTGCCTGGGGAGCCACTTCCTGAAAATGGCAGGACTTCCTCTCCAAGTGCTCAGAGAGCCCTGCCACATTGCCAGGCTGTGCATAGCTGCAATCCTTCTGAGTAACAGTCCCCAGAAAATGCAGGCTCGTGGCTTGTTCACTTTTTGGAGTTTCAGGTTTTAGAAATCTCTGGTTGCTTTCTTAATACATCACCAGGAAGCAGCTGTTAACTGCATCATCTGTCAATACAAGAGAAGCCATAAATTGCATACCATGCTCCCAGAATCTTCCAAGGAAGGCTTTTCCCTTGGGAAGTCAGCTGTGACCCCTCCGGAGGACCCTCCCAGCTCCTAGTGGGTCTCAGGTACTGCCCACGTAGTCACTCCCGGCTGTGACCCTGTTTCTGATTTCAAGCAAACTATTTAACCTATAACCCTCAGTGTCCTATTCTGTAGAGTGAGTGTAATACCCACCCCTCTGCATAGGCTCAGATAGGAAAGCTGAATGTATTTTGGAGATTGGAAAGGGCTCGCCTGAGGATTTTTGTTCACTTGATTTGTAACAAGTGGGTTTAAGTTCAATAGACGGTTAAAAAAAATATAGAAGCAACTTGCCACGTCTGGACCAAAGTAACTTAGACTTGTCCCTAATGGGGAAATCAGGGCACTGGGTTATGTGAACCTGGACCCCTCCAGCAGCCAGGGTCTGCGAGCGCTAGTCCTCAGAGTCCAAGTGCAGTCCCAGTGCTGCCATGGCCCCTCTGCCTTGGGACAGGGAGGGTGTGAGACCTTTGCTGACAGATCCTGCCTTCTAGAGCCTATGCGGAGACAAGCTCTGCTTGTGGCCACTGTGGGCAAGTTTAGAGCCAGGGCAGCAGCAAGGCTGCCCAGGGCTGGGTTCTGAAGGCAGAAGTGGCAGGGGTCCCCCAGGGACGGTGCATGTATAAGTAGCCAGCATCAGAGCCCGGGGCTGGCCTGGCTCTGCAGTGAGGCGGCCTCATTTAGTCCCTTCGTGTGCCGAGTGCCCTTCTGTTTCCAGATAATCGCTCGTCTCATCTCCCAACTCCCCCCTGGAGAAATCCTCCAGCAGATGAACACACCTAGGCCAGAGAGGTGACGTTCTCTCCCAGAGTCCCATGGTTAGGACGAGGCAGAACAAGGTTCAGACTCTAGCAGTCTGATTAGAGTTTGTGTCTTGGCATCTTTGCCGCACAATCTCCAGTCAGCCCCTGGCCCAAGCTCCCCTTTAGGGTCAGGCAACAGAAAGCTTCTAGGAGAAAGTCTCAAAGGAAGGAAGAGACCAAGCCCTGAGCAGGTCAGCTCTTTAAGGCTGTTTTTCCACCCAAAAGAGGACGAGCATGGAATAAATAGGGAGTTTTCAAACTGTTCTGTGGAACCCTGAGGTTCCAGAGCCTGACACACACTGGACTTCCACGTAGGGGTCCATTGCAAGGGTCCCATGATAGAAAGAGGAACCAAGAAGAAAAGGAAACTAGGAGGTTTGAGAAGCACAGGCAGATCAGTAGCTGTCACCACCTGACCGAGCCTCGGGTATAGGACCAGGTTGCCAAGTCCTTCCCACTGTACCAGAAGGGCCAGGCCTGAGTACACAGCGAGCAAGCTCTCAGCACGGCTCAGTCCCAGGAGGTTTCACAGGGCGGAGGCTGAGGGGCAGCATCGTGCCTGTGTCACATGGGTAGACCTGCCCAGGGCATCATGAGAAGGATGAAGCCACCTTCCTGGGGCAGCCAAGGTGCCCTGCTGGGGAAGGACCACACCCAAGCAGGACCCCACGTGATGCCAAGACTGCTGCCAGGGCCTCGTGGGGCCACACTGAGCAGAAAGCCAAGGGGGCTTGGACAGGGCATCTGCCGCCTCTAGCCAGGCCCCTGACCCTGCAGCAGTGCCCCAGAAAGGTTCCCCAACTTCCCTAGAGTCACACAGCCGGGGAGTGGCAGGAGCAGGTGTCATACCCGGGTGAAGTCCGAATGCTCAGAATCCCCCTGATCTGTGCCCCACAGACACTCCTGCCAGCCCTGCCCTGAGGCCCATGGACCCTGGACAATGAGCCCAAGTTAGGAGCAACCAGACAGGTACCTGCTGCAGAGGCTGGAGTAGGGCTGAGCACTCCGGACCTTCCCCATCCCGGAAGCCTGTCACTCCTGCCCAGCACAGTCAGGAACCCTGCCCAGCTTGGTCAAGGGCTCACTCTGTGACTGTGGCCAGGGTGGTTTCCTCTCTGGGCCTCAGGCTTTCTCCAAAGCAGGCCAGGTGGCAGTGGTTATCCACTGGGGGCCCATGAAGCCTCAGGGGTCCCTGGACACCGAAGGCACCAGCAGCAGCCCTGTTCTCAGCTCTCAGCCACCCACACACTGCCTCTGCACCCCAAGTTCCATTGTGTGTAGGCTGCAGACACATTCAACCAGAAGTTCTGCAGCATCAAGGCCGTGTGGGTGCCAGGGGCCAGGTCCCCTCTGAGACCCCTCCAGGGCTTCCAGTGGCTTCCGGGATGGGAGAACATGGCACCTGAAGGAATTCTCCCTCCCAGCCCTCTCCTGCCCCAGCCTTCCCATCAGCCCTGCTCCCCATCACTAAGATGCTACAGACCCCCTTCACCCTAGACGAAGCCTGGAAGAATGGGGGTCCCTAGCTTGTGAAAGTCTGCAAGGTGAGTCCAGAGACCCTCCCCAGGAGGAGCCACAGCCCGCTATAGTTTACATCGCTCCACCACAGGCAGGCAGGGGCGGGCGTGTGTGCAGATTGTGTAAATGCCCCGCTTCCCACCTCAGTCCTGACACTCGCTGCCTGGTGACTTAGGCACATTGCTTCCCCTGCAGAGCCTCGGTTTCCTCACCAGTACAAAAGGGACAGTAAGATCCTACCTGGACAGCACAGCAGGGGTGACATGGGCTGATGCACACAGCAGGCTTAGCTTAGGTGGCCATGAATGTTATCATGGTGATGGATGACCGCAGTGATGTCATTTCTGCCTGTCCCCAGCCCAGTGAGGTGGGCAGGACAGGCCCTCTGTATAGATGAGAAGACCGAAGCCCAGGTTCAGCAAGCTGCCCACACTGCCAGGGCCCGCGGGTGTCAAAGCAAGCCTCCCAGAGTTGCGCGAGGCTCTCAGACTCTTGCCTCCTGCGTGCTGCAGGTGTAGGGAGCTTGTCCACAGCCAGGTGGGCATCGGTGTCTGATCTGGCTCAGGAACCCCAGGCTTCTCCCTCCCAAGCCAGCACACAGTGTTCAGCTGAAGGCAATAAATCCCTGGTCCATGAGTTTAAGAAACATGGCCTCGTATTGCCATCTCTTAGAAGTCAACATAGTACATTAGCTTATCAACCCTCTAACAAGTCCCGCGATGAAGAGAAATCTTTCACCTCTTTTTTTTGAGACAGGGTCTCACCATGTAGTCCAGGCTGGTCTTGAACTCACAGCAACCCTCACGCCTCAGCCCGAGTGCTGGAATTACAGGTGTGCGCTACCATGCCCGGCGTCACCTTTTTTTTTACCTAGTGTTTCCCAGGAAGTCTGGGGTGGGTGACTTTGTGGGGCTCCTCTGGTTCTGGTATCCTGTACTTTGAGATATTAGGTCAGTGGTTCTTTGGAGGTGTCTAAGCAGACACCTTCCTGACATGGGTTGGCCACCAGCAGGCTCCACAGCTCCCATGGGGTCCCTGTGAGCCTAAGAAGTAAGGCCATGTGACAGGTGGCAGGCCAGGTGTGGTCCTTCCTCTCTCTCCCTCAGAGCATCCTCTGCCCAGCAAGAACCAAGGCCAGAAGAGCCCCCTGCAGAAGAGCCCCCCACAAAAGAGCCCTCTGGGATATGCTGAGGTGCCAGCCTGGGTGCTCCCGCTTCACTGTTGTCCTGGGTCCCTCATGTAGACCAAAGGCTGAGCCTGGCCCCTCCTGTCCTTCTAGTGCCTCCGTCACCCTTGGGCAGCTCTGTGCTTTCCCTGGCACAGACCAGAGATGCCAGAATCCCGCCCACACTGGCACTTCCGGCCTCAGCCAGCCTTGCCGCAAACGCAGGGGCCTGTGGGCTGGCAGGCAGGGAGTCCGAGCGGAGCACATGAAGGAGTGTGCCCACCTCTGGTGAGGGTGCCTGGGCTAGAGAAGCTGGTCTGGTGTTTCCAGAGCTCTTGGTCTTTCAAGAATTCAAAAATGACTTGGAATACACCCCAATTTCTCAGTTTTCCCCAATTATTTAATATTGAGAACTCACCTTTTAAAATTGTGATTCCATCAGGGAAAGACATCCTGCAGTACCAGTTCGTCCTCAGGCCCATGGTTCTGCCACCTCCAGTCTGGGTTCTCTGCGGGCCTGTGTGTCCCTGACAGTCCTGACCTTGCCCTGTCCATGGCACCCAGGGTCCACCCAGCCTCTGAGACCTCAATTCAGCGTGCACCTCCCCGCCCAAGCACCACACCTCCTCCTCCCTGGATGCGCAGCAGAAAGGGCCATGCTCGTTTCTGAGCCTAGAGCAGAATCCCAGGTCTTGAGGAGTCTGGGGAGTCAAGTGGAGAAGGAGGCCCCCTCAGAGCTGTGCTCAGACACCCTGAGTTGTCATGGGAACCCTGAGCCCCTCAGCCCCCTGACAGCCTGTAGGGACAGGGGTCACCAGCCCACCCACAGCCAAGGGACTTGCTGATACTTGAGCGCTCACTGTGTCGGGCATGTGGTGGGTACTTTACATACACTCATTAAGTCACTCAAGAAACACAGACCAAGCCCTTCCTATGTGCCAGGCTTAAGGCTAAGGGCTGAGGATGCAGATATAAACAATGAGGTAACGTAAATGATCCCAAAGTAGTCCTCACCAGCATCCCATGGACTGCGTATTATTGTCTCAACTTAACGGGTAGGAAACCGGGGTTCAGAGAGGTAACATAAGTAGCCCAAGGAGGGGCCGTTGAGATGGCTCAGCGGCATAAGCGCCTGCCTGGCAAGCGCGAGGGCCCGAGTTCGACTCCCGGAACCCACATACAAAAAAAGGGCCGGTGATATCGCTCAGCGGCATGGGCGCCTGCTGGTGCGCAAGGTCCTGAGGTCGACCCCGGTACCCACAAAAAAAAAAAAAAAAAAAAGTAGCCCAAGGAGACATAATCAGTGATGGAACAAAGGTGAAAATTGGGGCCTAACAGACTCGTGCACTGCACCCCTTTACAGGCAGATATGATTGAAGCTGATAAAACTATGAGCCACCAGAGGAAGGCTTTGTGCTTCAATTTCCGGAACACTAGGGCCCAGAAGCAGGCAGACAAGGGACAGTGAAGCGAAAGGAGAGAGAAACCATTCAGTCAGTGGGTAGAGACTTCCCAGGATCCTTCGCCCCATTCTGTGGCCCTGGCTGGACACATTTATGGTTCTAGAGGGGCAGCGTCAGTGACAGTGGCCACCAGCCCTGGCCGCAGGATCACCGGCCACCACATCTCAGGGTGCGTGAACATGCGCCGTCACCGTACCCGTCTCCCATCGCCCGCTTGCTAGAGGCGCCTATGCAGCCAGACTACCCCTGCCGGCCTCACTGATTGCCTTCCGGGTGAAGGAAATTCAATAAATGCCCCGTGTAATATATAAAGCGGCTCAGCGCTGGCTTAGGAAATTTCCAGGGAGACCTTGCAAAGTGTTCAGAGGTAGGTTGGAGGCTGTGCGGTTCGTGTGAATTATGGATGATCCCAACACCTGGCCCTGGCCCCCGGGCTCAGCATCCCGAGTCCCCGTGAGTACAGGCCGCCTCCCGGCCATCACAGTGACCGCAGGGCTCTGAGCAAGGCCAGAGAGAACCCAGGCTGTTGGGAGGCAATGGAGAGCTCCCGGGCAGGAGGCTGATGGAGCAGAAGAGGTGTTCAGACTCTAGCTGGGGACAGAGGGAGCCCTGAGGCCTGCAGCCCCCCAACAATCAGTGGCTCCCGTCTTCACCCCTGGAGCTGTACCCTCAAAGATTGTATGGCCTCTACCTGGGCACAAGTCCTTTCCTGACCAGAGTTCTGCTCTAGCTCCTCATGGGATCCCCTTTCAGGCCGCCCAGGGGTTGAGAAGTTCGCCAGGGAAACCTGTCAGAAAGAGGCACGGATGCAGGACTCCTGGGGAGGCAGCAGCTGGGGAAGATGGGCTTCAGTTGCAGGTTAGACTCTACGGAGGACTTCCCAAGAGGGTGTGCTATTACAGTGGAACAGGTTAGCAAGGCAGAAAAAGGAAGTTTTCGATGCATATTTTAAAGCATAAAGCAGTGCTTGCTAGCTAACTATGAGTTTGCTTTCTCTGGACCCCTTAGCATCTTTTTGTTGTTGTTGTTGTTCTTTTTCTCTTTATGTAGGTACCAGGAACCGAACTCAGGACCTCACGCTTGCCAGGCAGGCGCTTGTACCGCTGAGCTGTATCACCGGCCCTAGCATCTTCTTTCTATGCTGTAAAATCAGGAAAGAATTGCCAGGCAGCTACCTGGGAAATGGCCAGGCAGGGCGGAGCCTGGCCCACTCGGGGAATCAACTCCCCTATCCCTCGGAAATCCCAGAGTGTGGCTGGAGGGGGGCGCCATCCTCTGAGGCTCAGCATGGCAGGAACCTGTGCAGTAAGCAGGAGGCTGGGCCCTCACAGGCCAGGGCACCAAAACAGAGGGGATTTAAGAGAAAGAGGACAAAGCAGTGGTGCCAGCGAGGGCCTCCTTTGGACTTCCCACCTGCTTCGTGGGGTAGTGCATATCAGGAGACCTGCTGAGTGGGGAGCACCCTGGGCTTTAGCCCAGGCCTCCCCAGGACCAGCTTGGCTCTGAGTAGGGTGCAGTGGGCTGATGGCAGGACCACGCCATCCCCTGCCCACCGAGGCCCTGCTGGTGTGTTGTCTGGCCAGGGCCATGGGGTCGTCTCCTGCACGTATCCTAGGGAGTGTGAGTGAGATCGAGCAAACCACCAGCATCAGACATCCAAGGTCCCTCAGGGCAGCTGTCACCTGGCTATCATAAATCAGTCTTCACCCTAGAGTGCAGGGTTCAAAAGGAGAATCCAGCTTCCAGCTCTGCAATGCTGGTGGGGCTCTCCTGCCCACTCCCCAGGGGCAAGTTCTGGGCACAGTTGGCTGCCTGTGCTTGGCAACCCACAGAGAACAGGGCAGCCCCCCAGCACGGGTGACCTGGCACCAAGTCAGTGGGTGCCAGGGTGGAGGGACATCGCCACAGGCAGAGAGAAGAGGACAGACCATGCGGTGCATTTGAGGGGCCGTGGTGGCGCTGTGGTGGAGAGGAATGGAGAGGAGAGGGGGGTGCCTGCTCTCTGTCCCTGTCTCTGTCCCGGTCCCCATCCCTCCCTGGCTCTCTGGCCTCCTTTTAACCAATACCCAGAGGGCCCATTTTGTCTGGCAGCCCCCTTGAAATCCAGGGGAGTCAGTTCTGAAACATTTACCCTGGCTTGGGGTCTTGCTCAGAGCAAGAGATACCCGGAGAGAGAAAACTGGCCCCAGTCCTGCACCGGGAGCCACAGGCTCATGGGAGAAACCAATGTTCATCAAATGATCCCACAACCTAGTTAGTACCAGCTGTGAGAAGGGCCATGCAGAGAAGTTTTCTGAATTAATGAGAGCCGTGTGGACTGAGTATGAGTGTGTGTGTTGGGGGCGGGGGGTATCTACATCAGGCGACCAGAAAAGGATTCCCTGAAAAGGATATTTACAGACTACGTAGGAGTTTGCCAAGCATGGAAAAGAACAGCCGCCCTTCAGGCCAGGCGAAGGGCAGGTGCAGGGGACAGGAGCCGGTGTCAGGAGCAGCTGGGAGAGGCAGGTGCCAGGGAGGGGCAAGAGCAGGGGGACAGGGCTGACGAGGAGGGCAGAGCTGGGTCTTTTTGTTTTTTAAGACAATGTCTCACTATACAGTTCAGGCTGGCCTTGAACCCAGTACGTAGCACAGGATCACCTGGAACTTTCAGCAACTCACCTGCCTCAGCCTCCTGAGTGCTGGGATTACAGACTTGCGAGACCATACCCAGCATTATCATAGTGCCATTTGAGTAGGGTTCCGGGGATGCTCTAGCTGGTTAGGATTGGGTTGGACGCTTTTCTTGGACACATACAGGTGGGCTTAGTGAGCGCAGTGGGTGTCTCTGTGGGATTAGTACCCAGGTGCCTCGGCATTTGGTAAATTGTCCCAAAAGACACTAGGCTGATCCCTGCCCTCGATTCCTCCTGCAGTCCTCCCATTGTCCGAGAGATCAGGGATTATGAACCCCATTTTACAGATGAAGAAACTGAGACCAAGAAAACTGAAAAACATTTCCCTGAGACCATGTCTGGTGAGCAGCAGAGCTGGACATGAGCCCCCATTTCTCGTGCTCCTATGCCACCGTCGACCCTCTCGGCGAGGGCCTCCTCTGCAGGGCGTCTTGCAACAGGCCAGACACTGATTATTTTAGACTCTGTGCTCCAGACATCTGTGCCACTGTCCTCAGTGGGTAAACAAATGGACGAGGCTGTGGCCGGATCAAAACTGTATTTAGAAAAGCACATGGAGGGCTGGATGTGGCCCAAGGAACACAGTCTGACCCCCGTGCCTGGGCACACAGCGGCCTCCTCAGCAATCGTGATGTTAGCCATGGTCAATGTCACTGATGTCCTGTGGGTGGGTGTGCGTGTGCTCATGCGTGTTCAATGTGCAGGCATGTGCTTTGGGGCGTGTGTGCTGGGTCTACATGGGAGAAAGCCCCTCCCCTCTGAGTCCCCAGGCCTCCAGGCGCCTGGAAGGGGTGGGCAGAGTTACCTCTGGGGCAGCTCCCCTAGGGGCTCAGCCTGGCTGTAAATGTGACTTATTCCCACTCTCTGGGCTGAGGAGGGGGCAGAAGAGCCAGACACAAATGCAGCATAGCACCTGCATTTTGGAAATCACCTTTAATGAATGGCTATGACCCCTGCCTCCATCCCTCTCTCCATGTAGCTCAGCCCTGATAGGCAGGGGAGCAGGTGCTCAGTTGCTCTCTGCCCAGAAATCCAAAGCAATGGTGTCCCCCTAGGGGTCCTGCTTGACCTCTGTACTTCCTGGAGCCCAGACTCCAGAAATAATGGGGGTTGGAAGCCAGATCACCTCCTACCAGCATGGGCCAAAGCCTGTGAGCTACAGAATAACACACTCACACACAAAAACACGCATGCACACTCACGCACACAGCCCAGCCACACACAGGAAATTCATTTCGTCTTTGTCCACTCATCTGCCCTTCCCCGTCCCTCCTCCTGTTTACCTTTTTGTAAGTGTCGCCTGTCTCCCGAGGAACTACGCTTGCAGTCCCTTTCTACCCCTTCGCTTCCAATCTCCTTTCTCCTCCTTCCCATCCCCTATGCAGCCAAGCACTGCATTCACCCCACCCAGCCCAGAATCTCAGCTCTACCCCACCTCTCCCTCCCCTCACCTGGCCAACAGCCCTGCCACGTGGGAATCCCTCCCTGGGCGCCTGAGCTGAACTCAAGATACATTTTATCCTGGGGTTGCATGGGGCCAAAGCAGCTGCAGGATAAATTCTAGGTGTGGCCTGGAAGTGCCCAATCCTTGGGAAAGGAACCCCTTAATGCCAGCATCAGCTGTTCACAGCTGAGGGCCTGCTGTGGCTTCACATTCCGAGTCTATAATATTGCTATCAATTTAGGAGGTAGATTACTACATCTATTTTGTAGATAGAGAAACTGAGGCTTCAGAGAGTTTGCTCAAAACCTGGTCCACACAGATAGACTGGGCCACGTCTTGGACTTCGAGTGACCAGATTGGGCCATACCTCACCTCTCCTCTTCCCAGAGCCCATACCTGGTAGGGTGCCATGTGTGGGAGCCTGTGACCCATCCCTGTACAATGGGAGTCCTGGGCCCGATCAGGATTCCCTGGCAGGCAGCCTGCCTAGCAAGAGGGGCACCTGGCTGGGGGTTAAGCCCTGGCTGGGAGTGAGTCTGCAGGGGCAGCTGCCCCCTACAAAGAAATTCCTGGGTGCATGGCTCATATTTGGAACTGCTCAGAGCTCGGTGCCCCGCTGTTCTGTGGGATAAAACACGGCCTCACCCCACCCAAGGAGGGAAATACAGTGATATGGGCATTGACCCCCTCTTCACCCCCACCTCCTCACACTAATGGCCACCGCGTGCCCACGAGGAGGCTGGCAGCACAGAGCAGCATTGTGCCAGCTTTTTGGAGTGGGAAACTGAGGCATGAGGCGCAGAGGAGAGAGGATTCTGTGGCATGGGGAATGAGGGATGAGTGGGCGGTCCCCGGGTGAGTGCTGGGGTTTCTGTTCTTCCAGGAGCCTAAGCCAGATGGAGGCAGGGAGGGAGGGAGAGAGCTCTGTGACCCGGAAGAGGAAGAGTCTCAGGCTATGCTTTCATTCAATTCCAAACATATTACAGGGGGACCATCCCGAGTCCAGCTACCCCGTCCCAAATCCTCCAAGATCTGAAACTTTGAGCACTGGCACGATGTGACCAGGTGGCAATACTACACAGGGAAACTAGGTTCTGTGCACTTAAGCGCCATCCAAAGCACCTGCAGGATAAGGTGGATAAGTTGTATTTGAAACATAAGCAAGTTTCCTGCTTACACCTCGTTGCATCCCCAAGACAGCAATAATGAAGTATAGCAAGGAGAAAATAGCCTTTTTCTCCCCAGCACCCAAACTCAGTAACTAACCATAAACACCGGTGTGAACTGGCTACCCGTTGTTTTCACTATATGCCCTATTTGTACTGATGAGTACTCATTTTTTAGATCACTATAATGGGTCGTTATAATTAGATCACTACTTAGGGTTTCGGCAGGGTCGTTTCTAATCAGGCTGATTTCTAACGCTTGTCATTTCTCATTGTACTGCGTCTTCCCTGAAGCCTGTTTCAGAGTGAGTCCTTTCCCCTGGGCCAGATCTGTGGGGCCTGTTTCCCGGATGTCGGCGCAGCCAAGCTGACTGCGAAGGGGGCCAACAATGATGCAGAAAACTTTACTTTGTTTCCTGCCCATGAGGGCCATTTCAGGCTTCAGAGTTAAGGAGTGGAGCTGGGCCTCATTTATCCCAAGAAAATGAATCACCCAGTTGCCCAAAAATGACTTCCACTGCCGAGTTTAGAATAGTGAATAATTGGAAACAACCCCAGCGCCCATCAATAGGAGGCAGGTGACATAAATTACAGCGCCGCCATCCATGCCTCGAGAGCTACCATGGGGCCTATCTCTACCAAGATGGAAGATGTCCTCCACCACGTTGGTGACAAAAATGCGTCCTGGACGGGAGCGCACCGTGCAAGCCTACGGGGCTGCGTGTTTGCAAGCGTGGTTGTTTGTGTCTCCCAAAGAGTATTTAACTGTCTCCAGGTGGCAGGGGGAGAGTCTCATGTTCTATTTCCCTTCCTTTCTGGAATAAGTTTATCATTGTGATTATTCTTTTATTTGCCGAGGTAAAGGTTACTTTTGTGATAGGGGAGGGGTGGAACCTGAAACAAACCAAAGCCATGGTGATTTGGGGGGGACCTGCCTGTGTCCTGGTCCCCACTGTGTAGCTGGCAGCCCCAGCCCCTGCAGCCCCGTCCCCCCAGCGCGGCTGTACGCACTTCTGTGTTGCAGACTCGGACAGCCAGTGCAGCCCCACGAGGCACAGCCTCAGCCTGTCGGAGGGCGAGGAGCAGATGGACCGGCTGCAGCATGTGGAGCTGGTCAGGACCACGCCCATGTCCCACTGGAAGGCTGGCACTGTCCAGGCCTGGCTGGAGGTGGTCATGGCCATGCCCATGTACGTCAAGGCCTGTGCAGAGAATGTAAAGAGCGGGAAGGTAGGTGGCTGTGGCTGGTGGTGGGACACACCCTGCAGCCTCCCGTGGGCTCCACCTCCAGGGAGCTGGCCTGCCCCCCATCCACCCCACTCCTGGGGCAGGAGGAGGAGCAGTCTAGTTGGCTGATCTGAGTTCCGGCTCCAGACTTGTGCCAAAGCACTGTCTCCCTAGCAAGGCACAGAGCTCTTCAGAGCCTCCACTGCCTGGTCTAAAATGGGACAACCTAGCTGGGCATGTTTCCATATTCCTGCCATCCCAGCACTCTGGGAGGCTGAGGCAGGAGTATTACAAGTGTCCCCCATCCTGGAGCAGGTATTGCTGAGCCTGAGCGACGAGGACCTGGAGCTGGGCCTAGGTGTGTGCAGCTCCCTGCACCGGCGCAAGCTCCGCCTGGCCATCGAGGATTACCGCGACGCCGAGGCAGGCAGGAGGTGAGCCAGGTGACCGGCACCACCTCAGAGCCCCGGGGAGAACTGAGAAAGGTTACCAGGCCTCTCATTACACAGCTGGGTGAACAGGGGACAGTGGGTCACCCAGGCCCCATATGACACCTGGGCATGACCAAAATGCACATGACACCCCCCGACCCTGCGCAGGAGTAGGAGTGGAGACTCAGGCGCCCCCCAGCTCCACCTCCACGGGCAGCCAGAGCCCGTCAATATCCTATACCCACCTACATCCACCTGTCATCCCAGCTCTTTCCATCCTAGAATGGGGAAAGATGCCCCAAACTGAGCTCTCACCACTCCGAGGAGGGGACAGAGCAGCTAAAACGGCAGGAACGGGCTTACTGGAATCAAAGTTCAGAGAATCAGGCGGTGCCGGGGCTTCTCTCAGTTCACCTGGGGCTGGTGGGAGGCCCTCTACCCCATGTCCCTGCCCTGTGGAGGCCACCCTGCCCACAGGGCCCATGTTGTAATCGTCGTTCCCCTCTTCTTCCTCCTGACAGACCAATGACCCTCATTCCCCAAGCAGCTCCAGGGGAGAGGGACAGTGCCCTGCCTACCCACCCACAGCCTGCAGGGGGGACCCAGCTTTGCAAAGCTGACACTTTCTGTTTTGCATAATTATCTCCTTCACTGGTTTCCCATCTTTTTTGCGCAGTTAATTAATCAAACCTGGTGGTGTGTGTGATTATTTGCTGAAGCAGCCTCCTGGATTAAAGAAAGAAGGGGCTGGGGGTGGAGAATCAGGCTGGTTTGGAAGCAGGGAAACCAAAGCCATGTGTGGCCAGGAGAGGGGACGCTGTCGTGACTCTGAGGTGGCAGGCAGCGCTGAGACAAGACCCAATCAGAAAGCTGGGTAGCAACTTGAGTAAGCCAGGGAAGGAACCAGGCACCATCAGCAGGTCAGGGCGCTGGCCAGTTGTCCCAGGGGACAAGGCAAAGGCTGGGGGAAGGGATGGGGGTGCAGCCGACTAAGACACCCGTGTCTCAGGGGACTTCGGGCAGTGGCCAGGGGTCCCTGCATTTTTTGAGAGTGGAAGCAGAAGGCCCCACGTGGTTCACTGAACACAAACCCATCTGGGGCAGAAGGAGCGAGATCACCCACCCTCAAGACCTCACATAACCCTGACCCCTCCCGAAGACACCGCTGCCAAATAGGATTACACCGAGGGTCAGAGTTTCAGCTGTGGAATCTGGGGGCAAACTTCCGACCGTAGGGATAGCTGACCTGAGAACCTCCGGAAACCCAGAGTCCATGGTGCCTGGAGGGGATGGACTCATCCCAGGGACAGCGGAGCCCCAGGCCTCCTGGGGAGCAGCCTTACTTTGGGTTTTCTGTTTCATGTGGAAATCAGGCTGTCTCTAACTTGCCGAAGGAACTCTCCTTCTCTGGGACTCAGTTTCCCCACCTGTGAAGGGGGTTAAGCTAGGAGAGTGGTTTTTAAATTTTGAGGTCCATGATCTCTTCGAGAACCCAAAAAAACTTTTGACAGCTTCTCCAGAAGAAGCACACAAGAGTTTGGAAGTTTACCTTGTAAGACCCCCGGGACCCCCTGAGGAACTTTCTAGAGGCTCTGGGTTCTGGGGTGAGAACCCAAGTGAGGTCCTTCTGAGAACATTTCCAACTCACATCTGTGTGACCGTGGGCATGACGCTGCCCTCTCTGGGCTGGGCTCCCCATCTACCAACTCCTGAGGACCAAACCCATCGACTCCTTGCCAACCCCTCACCTGTCACGACTGTTTCACCACACAGCCTCAGTGCTGGGCGGGCATTCTTACCCTATCTTCCTGCTGGAAAGCGAGGTGCAGGGAACTCACACACACGAAGTCGCACTGCCAAACCTCTGACTTCACCATCATTGCTTCCCCTTCTGCCTTGTTATCCTGGTGTCCCAAACAAGGGTGGCTCCTACCACCATTATCCATGGAATGCTCAGTGCATCCCAGACCCCGTGCAAAGGGTTTTACAAGCTTGATCTCTAAGTCCCTGCACCTCTGGGAGGCAAGCAGCAGCTTCCCTATTTTACAGAGGGAAACTGAGGCCTAGAGGTGCAAAGTCATGAGCTTAGGGTGACAGACCCAGTTGGCCAGTGACCTGGATGGAATCTACACCCTGCTGATCCTCAGACTTCAAGGTCAAATCCCGCCCCAATTTGGAAATGTGGGCAGTGACAAATTTTATAAAGCATTTGCATCACTTTCCAAGCCTCACAACTGACTCAATATGGGCTCTTGCTGCAGTGTAATCCAACAGCTGGGCAAGTGTTGAGGAGTAGAGGTCCCTGGAGACAGCTTTAACGACAAGAGGACTGTGGCAAAGGGCAGGCGCGCATGCAGATGGGTATTGATAATTACAAGCGGCCTCTCTCGAGTAGGTCAGTGAGGTGCCCACCCAAGCCCACCACCCGGGTCTCTTGCCTCAGAAAGGAGAGGGGGCTGATCTGACTTCCATTGGAGACAACCCCGGCGCACAACACTATACTCAGAAAACCATGAGGGTTGGTCATTGTGGGGGGGGTCTTGGGAAGATTCCTCTGCCACAGGCTAGGCTACCCTGGAGGGCAAGGAGGGATCAGCCCAGGGCCCCAGGACCTGTTCATCCCTGCAGGGAGCTTGTCTTGGGCTGGAAGCTTCTGGTTCCCTGCTCCCTCAACCCTTCGAGCAACAAGGGTGCCCTGGGGCTCTGGGAGGCCCCAGGCAGAGGAGAGGGGAGCCCGCTATGTGTCCAGCACTGCCACCCACAGCAGTGACCATGGCCCCTGTCCCCTAGGGTGGGACAAGAGAAAATAAGCCGGGAGCAAACCCATTCACTTTTAAAATGCAATGTGTGGTAGGCGTGGTTGGCGAATGACACGAGTTCAAGGCCAGCCTGAACTACAGAGCGAGACCCTGTCTCAAAACAAACAAGACAATGCAATGTGCGATTTCGTGCTTTGAGGGAAATAATTAGGGATTGAACAGCAGGATTGAGGCGGGGGTAGCTTTAGAAAGGGAGAGGGGATCTGATATGGAGGGAAAAGTAGAGGGGGCCATGGCAGGGCTGCAAGGAGCCAGGTCCCAGGAGAGGCAGAGGCAAGGGGCTCATGCGCCCCAGAATTGCTGCTGCCCCTCCTCCCATCTGAGCCCAGAGCAAGGAGGGCAGTTGGTGAGGGCTTTGTGGGCAGCACCCTGCAGGCCACCCGGAGGACTTCAGATTTTATTGACATGCAGGGAGTGACGAGATCTGATTGACAGGTTTATTTATTTTTTGACTGTTTCTTTGAGATAGGGTCCCACTATATAGCTCAGGCTGGACTTGAACCTACTAAGTTGCTCAGGCTGGCCTCGAACTTGCAGCGATCCTCCTGCCTCAGCCTCCTGAGTGCTGGGATTTTAGGCATGTGCCACCGTACCTGGCCAAATTAGATTCTTAATGCAACAGAAGTCTACCACGGCCAGCTCTGGTTGACGGTTTTAAAGGACTCTGTGGTGGCCACGGGGAATGTGGAGGGTGCTGTGGGTGCGGATGTGGGGTGGATTGGAGGCAGTTGCAGGAATCCACGCTAAAGTGGTTCTGGATTGGAGCCTGAAAAGGAGAGGAGGGGACAGAGGTGCCCTGACCCGAGGGCTCTGTCGACAGGACAGGCAGTGGAGCGGGAGGCAGGGCAGGGGGCTCAGGAGCTGGACAGGGAGGTTGGTTAGAGGCTGGGAGAGGAAAGGGGGCCCAGAAGAGGTGTGGAACTCAGAGGCTCAGTGGCCAGGAGAGATGGGTACTTGGGGTCCTCACAGATGCAACCGGGAGCCCTGGGGCTAGGAATTGCCCGTAGAGGAGGGCACGCTGGGGAAGACGAGCCTGTTTGTGGCAGCATCTACACCAAGCTCAGTGCTCAGGAGATGCCCAGTAAGCATCAGTGGGATGAAGTGGGGAGCAACAATAGAGACCGGGCAGGCCCCACGGCAGCAGTGTGGCAGGACCAGCTGTCTCTGCCAGAGAGGAGGGCAGCGACCCTCCGTGAGCGTACTGAGCTTTCCCTTGCACCCAATGATCCTTCGTGTCCTGTCTTGGCTTCCCTTAGAGACTGCTTACCTGGCAGTGCCCAGGTCATTTTTCAGAGCCCCTCGGCAGTTGGGGCGCAGTGGACCTCATTCCTTCTGCAAGACTGCCACTGTGTGGCTAGCCCAGGAATGACAGCTGAGGGACCCCTGCACCAGGTGCATCTGTACACTGACTCATTTGAAAAGCATTTGTTGTGCACCTACTATGCACATGCCACTGGTAGTCTGGGCGGGATATGGAGCAGTCTGGGATATGGTAGTGAGGTGGCAAGAGAGGACCATAGATAAGCAAAGCGTGGGTTTTAATCCTGACCCCATGGTGCACAATGTGCTGCTCTGAGCCTTTTTGTTCGTGGAGGGACTCAAGACCCAGCCCTTTCCTCAGGAGTGGGTTGCGACGGCCATGGCCGATGCTTCTCGTCACAGTCTCCAAACAGGAGGACAGACGGAGGACAGCGGCGGGCCAGGCTGCAGCTCTGTGGGTCTCAGGGCTCGCCCTGGGGAAGTGAGGGGTGGGCTGGGGCACGGGGTCCCTGAGGTGCTGCTTGTGTCCCTTCCGCTCTCTGTCTTTATCCCTTCCACTCTCTGGAGCACCCACACATGGTCACTTTTTCCTATTCCCTTTGTTTCTCTCTGTGATCCCTTTCTGTTCTTTGGGTCTTTGTCTCTCATCTGCCTCTCTCCCCTCTCTCTTCCCGTCTGCCCCACCCGTCATCTGCCTCTATGGCTTTCTTGGTCCCCCCCACCCCATCCTCCTCGCCTCTGCACCCTGTCTGCCATCCCTCTGTTTTGTCACCTTCCCCACCTGTTCCTCTCTCCCACGTGTCTCCCCACAGCCTGTCCAAAGCTGCCGAGCTGGACCATCACTGGGTGGCCAAGGCCTGGCTGAATGACATCGGCCTGTCGCAGTACTCCCAGGCCTTCCACAACCACCTAGTGGATGGGCGGATGCTGAACTCCCTGATGAAGCGGGACCTGGAGAAGCACCTGAATGTGTCCAAGAAGTTCCACCAGGTCAGCATCCTGCTGGGCATTGAGCTGCTCTACCAAGTGAACTTCAGCAGAGAGGTGAGGACTGGCACCAGCGCATCTTGCACCATCCACAGCCTGCCCGTCTGTCACTCCCCATTCCACCTGCCCATCTCTTCCTCCCTCCCTTCCTCCTGCCAGCAGCCACTTACTTGGCTGGCCAGTCCAGTGAGGGAAGCTCAGGTTCACAAACACCAAGAGAGGAAGGCTCCAGGGAACCGGGGGAGGGGCTTCCTGAGGCCTGGAGCGGGGACAGCGGAAAAGTGCTCAGCAAAGAGAACGGCCAAAGGCCCTGAGGACAGGTCCCCAGGCACAGGGAGAGTGCCCAGGGGTCTGAGAGTGGTGGTAAGTGGTCCAGACTTGATGCCCCTCCATTGGGAGCTCTGACCACCTGGAGAGCATGGGGTACCCAGCTTTGGTTCTACGGGCCCCCCCAGAGCACCTCCTTCCATGTCCCCGAGGGAGAGGCCTTTAGACGCTGGATCCTGGGACTGGGTCCCAATGGCTTTTCCTAGAGTGATGTTGGAGTGCAGGATCAGGAGAGGGGGACAGGAGACTATGCAAGTCCTCACCACTCACACACCCCGTGCAGGGCCCTGGGAATAGGGAGGGGTCAAGGACACCAGCCCTGAGCCCCAGTCTGACAGAGGAGCAGATGTGGAAGGCCGTGACCATCGCTTGTAGTCAGGGCCCTGGGGGTCTGCAGGTTGGTAGCCCTGGTGAGGGCATCTCCATGGACCCTAGGACGACAGGAGAGGGCATCAGGGTGACCCCTGTGCCACCCATGGGTAGTGTCTTACACCAGGATGCCCCTCACTGCCCAGAGGCCTGTAGACCCCCAGGAACCCAGCCCCCCATGGAAAGGGCCCAATATCACCGAGCCCCCACTCCAGGCAGGTGAGCTGGAGCCCGGAGGCCACAGACATGGGGGGTATAGAACCAGGTGGTGCTGTGGGGCTCCCCCAGCCCAGGAAGCAGTATCTCCACATTTCCCAGAATGGAGGCCACAGGATGACATGGCACGAGCAGCTGGGGACAACAGCCTCCTCCCCAAGCAGGCTGAAGCCCCTGGCTCTCCATGGACCTCGCCCCACATGTGGCCTCTGTGCCCCCTCCCCCGGCTGACCCCCTGTTTCCCCAAGGCCCTCCAGGAGCGCCGGGCCCGTTGCGAGACACAGAACACAGACCCCGTGGTGTGGACCAACCAGCGGGTGCTCAAGTGGGTGCGCGACATCGACCTGAAGGTGAGAGGGTGACAGAGGCACAGGGTGACCCTGCCCCTCCAGCAGGGATGAGCCCTATGCAAATGCGTATGCAAATCACTGCCCATGCCTGTGCGAGCTGGGGCTGTGCTGCTGCACAGGCCTGGCCCTCACTCCTGTCACTTAGTCCTGCACCTGAGCAGGTGGGGGCTGAGAGCCAGGTGCACCCCCCATACAGACACGTACAACTCCTGCTGGGTCGCAGCTGTGTGGGTCACGAGAGGCCCCTGCCCTGTGGCTCTGAACTGGGGGCCCAGCCTTACTGCTGGGACATGTCCCGCCTAAATCCTGGGTCCCCCGGCGTTGCCCAGCCTCCCGCCTCTGCCCTCAGGAGTACGCAGACAACCTGACCAACAGCGGCGTGCATGGTGCGGTGCTGGTGCTGGAACCCACATTCAACGCCGAGGCCATGGCCACCGCCCTGGGTATCCCCAGTGGGAAGCACATCTTGCGCAGGCACCTGGCAGAGGAGATGAGCGCCATCTTCCACCCGGCCAGGTGAGCGCTCACCCAGTCCTCACCTTCCCCGGCGGGATCCCTCTGTCCTTGTGCCACCTGGTGAGGAAACTGAGGCTCAGAGGCGCCCAGTGGAGGTCAGCGACTGGAAGGAGGAAGAGGTGTGCAGGTCTCGAATCCAGCCCTAAGCACCTGCGTATATAGAGCAGGAAGAGCAAGCAGCTGGGGGTAAGGAGAGGCCACAAGGGCGGGACTCAAGCTGGGGACAATGGTGCCAGCCTAGCAGGGTGAGATGGCCACTCCAGGAGGGGACAGAGGACAGAAGCAGGAAGAGGCATAAAATGGTGCTTATGGCCCAAGCAGGAGAGCACAGCAGCACGTCGGCCTCGGCCTCCTCACTTGGATAAGCCCCAGGCCCCGCCCGGGGGGTCCCCTCACTATAAGGACGCACTCGGGGTTGGTGAGCACTTGCCCGGCCACTAAATCCATCCTGAGAGTGTGGAGGGCAGCAAGACCACCCCTGCTTTACTGATGAGAACTCTGTTCTAAGTGACCCCGCCTTGTGCCCACCGTCACCCAGCCAGCAAGCGGCAGAGCCCAGGTCTTTCATTCTATGAATATGGTGAATTACACGGATTGATTTTCATATGTTGAACCAACATTTCTGGGGTAAATCTCACTTGGTCATAGTGTTTCATCCTTATTCTATGTCTCTGGATTTGTTTTGCTAGTATTTATTCATGACACTGGGAATTGAACTCAGGGCCTTTGCACTGAGCTACATACCCAGCCCTTTTTTTCTTTTTTTTTTTTTTTTTTTTTTTGAGAGAAGTTCTTGTTAAAGTGTCCAGGCTAGGCTCAAACTTGGGATGCTCCTGCTTCAGCCTCCCATAGTGGTGGGATTACAGGCTTTTGCCACCACATTCAGTGAGTTTGCTAGTATTTTATGAGGATTTTTGCATTTGTATTTGAAGGGATACTGGTCTGTAATTTTCTTGTGATATTTTTACCTGGTTTTAGTATCAGGGCAGTACTGGCCCCCTGGAATAAGTTGGGATGTTTCCTCTCCTCTTCTATTTCTTTTGCAAGAGTTAGCAAGACTGGTATTCATTATTCTTTTTAAACGTTTGATGGAATTCACCAGTGAAGCCATCTGCTTTGATGCTTTTCTTTGTGAGAAGTGTTTTGATTACTAATTCAATCTCTTTACTTGTTGGGAGTTTATTTAAATTGTCTATTTTTTTTGAGTCAGTCTCAGTAGTTGATAAGCTTTCTAGGAATTTGCCCATTTCCTCTAGGTTAGCCAATTTGTTGGCATACAATTAATTCTATAATCATTCCCCAAGGATGTGTCTGATTTCTGCAAAGTTGGATTAATAGCCCTGCTCATTCCTGCTTTTAGTACTTTGCCTGCGCTGTTTCCGGTTGGCCTACCTAAAGGTTCGTCTGTTGTGCAGACAGACCCCAGATCTGCACCTGGGACTGTCTGACTCAGGCTTGAGCCCTGAACCCCCAAAACACATGGGACCTTGGGGGACAGCTGGGCCACTCCTAGTGTCACAGAGGCGGGAAAGAGAAGCTTGGGAACACTGTGTCTGGCAGCTCCTGCTATCCCGGTTGGCAGGTGAGACCCCTGCTGCAGAATCACCAGGGTTTTTGCCAATGCAGATTCCTGGGCCCCATCAGATCGGCAGGGCCAGCAGAGGCTGGCAGAGCCCAGGGATTGGCTCAATTTGCATTTTAAGGTCCTTCCTAAGGAAAGCAGAATTTGATAAGAGCCTTACTCTGCAAGCCGGTCAATCAATCCAGACAGAGGCTTTTCTTCTCCCATCCTTCACTTTTCCTCACCTCCTGGTTGGGGCCACGAGATCTGGGACAGGCTTAAAATATTCTGAGCCATGAAGGCGGCTCGAGCTCAACCTTAGTGGGCGCTCATGGCGCTGATTAAACCTGGGCCATCACAGGCCAATAGGTGTGCTCGGGTCTGGCTGGGACCAGTGGGTGAGTATTAGGGGAGTTTCCGGTGGGAGACAAATAGGGTGGCCCTTCAGTCCCAGTCGGTCAGAGTCTCTTGGGGAACACACGACAGCACGGAGCTCCCGCTGGCGGGGCAGGGAGCAGAGGGGGCTCCTGAGGGCTCCTCGGATCACACATGAGGCTTCAGAGGCTGGTGGGCCAGGGACAGAGCGGCAGCGCCAGCCCCGAACCAAGCCCATCTCCCAGTCTTGAACTCTGTCCACACACTGCTGTTCCCCACACATCCACACGCGGCTCGTGAATCGAAGTCCCGCTGCGGGATTTCAGAACCCCACGGGCCTTTTTCTGAGACTCTCCCACCAGCCAGGTCAATGCATTTCATCAGCACAGGGGGCACAGGGATTCACGCTTCTGGGGAATTTTAGAAACCAGCTCTGTGACTGGGAATGTCCCCAGCTAGACAACCAGCAGGGACCCGGTGACCCCAAGGCTGTGGTCAGATGCTGCAGAAGTTCAGGCGGTTGATACAGTTAAGACCGAAAAAATACAAGGAATGTTTAACTTTTTAAAAATGTATTTCAGTAAAAGAAACATTGTCGTTAATCCCCCTCAAAACACTCCCCCTTGCTTCAAACACAGTTATCCCATCGTTCTTGCCACTTTCTGAAGCAGGTCTGGAGGTCCTCTTTCATGTCTTTACTTGCACTGCCCTGGCTGCCTCAATGTCCTGAATCGATTCAAAACATTTACTTTCATGGTCATTTCGACTTTGGGGAAAAGCCAGAAGTTACACAGTGCCAAACCCAGTGAGTAAGATGGATGAGGACTCACTGTAAAGTTTTTATGAGCCCGCTTTTCTGTTGGATGGCACTTGATAGCAGCATTCGCTGTATTTTTTATCACATCTCATAAAGACACCACAAAAGGGGACTGCAGAACTGTTTCTGACCGGGGAGGGAGATTCGGCTTGAGAAGCATCCCAGTTTGTGAGATGGATCTGGACCCTCCCCCAGGGCTCCACTCCAGACGGAACCCCAGGCGGGGTAGACTAGGGGGTGGGGGTCGCAGCAGCCTTCATATTGACATCAGAGTGTGTCACCCACAAAATGCCATTGCGTCCCTATTACATTTAACCCCCACAAAGCTGAATGAAACAGGATCATCACCCCATTTTATAGAAGAGACAACTGAGGCCCGTGAGAGGTGCTGTGACTTCCAGAGACATGACAGGCATCACAGGCAGTGCTGGCTTCTGCCAGCAAGGCTCCATGTCTAGTGAGCTTCCACCCTGAGTACTGGCTCCGCTTCCCAACAGGGGTGTCCCCTGAGGGCTTGTGGTCACTTAAGCAGGAGGGGGAAGATGAGCCGGCCCAGAGCATCTGGGGGATTACAGTCACCATGAATTATGGCCCATTCAGGAAGTCAGGTAATATTAGGACCATGGGTGACCGACCCCAAGGGAGGCACAGTCAACCAGTTCACAGGTCCCCTATGATGTCATCTTTCCCGCCTCCTCTCATCACCACAGCAACGCATCTGACCACGGGAATGGAGGAGGCATGGTTTCTGATGTCGCTCACAGTGTCCGCTTTGACACGCTCAGACTTCCTGCTTCCCCACAAACCTCTGTCTGGTACCAAGTGTGTGTCAGCCACGGAGCGGTGCTCAGGAAGACGGACTGGAAGGATGCGGGGAGGAGCAGGGCCATTCTAGGGCCATCTGCTGGGACATCAGAGGGGCTGAGAGAAAAGCCTGAACAAAATGGGTGCCCAGTCCCAGTGTTCGCCTTGCGGACGGTGTGTCCTGTCCCCAGTGCAGAGGCAGTGACAGAGCAGGTCCCACCCTCAGTTTCTTTGGATTCATTTAGGTTGCGGAGCCTTCTCCGTAGGCCTCAGAAGGCTCAGATGAACCTTGCAACTCCCTCAGCAGCACTGCTTCCCTGCCCAGGGCCTCCTGACTGATGGCCCCAGGTATCCCCTTTGGTTTCTAGGGATTTGAGAGTCCTCTGCACCTCCCACCTCCTCTCCTCCTTCCTTCTGCAGAGGTGGCTCGAAGGGGACATGGTCACATGGCCAGAGCACAGAGCCTCCTGGGGGCGGGTCCCAGGATGAGGAAATGAGGTATTACAAGATCACACCTCTTGCCTGGGCCATCAGCTGATGCACTGTGGAGCTGGGGCTCAAAGGCGACACTTTATTGCCTTCCTGAGGGTGGGGGAGAGGTGCCAAGATGGTGGAGGATCATGGGGCCCCAGCGGGCTCTGCCAGGGCACCGCTGGTTACTGTCCCATGGCAAACTCCTGGCTTCTCTGTCTCTTCCGGTCTCTCTCCCTCTAGCTCTGTCTTTGTCTGTCTCTACTCTCTCCCCCCCTCTCTCTATTTCTCTCTCTGCCTTTCTCAAGCGGGCTCTCCCCCTTCCTAAACATGGCGCAGTCCCCTAGACACCTCGGTGGCTGGGGACAGGCAGCTCCCCCGCTGACCTGGCACTCGTCCCCCACCCAGAAGGCAGCGGGTGGGCAGAGAGACTGCAGGAGACAGAGAAGTCAGAACCTCGAGTGCCCCTGAGGGACCAGCCGTGTCCTCTGGAGCCCCAGTGTCTGGTCCACACCTGAGGCCAAGTCCCTGGGTGGTTTATCAGGCTGTCAGGGTCCACAGCTCCCCCCTTTCCCACTGGCCACCTGTCCTCACTCAGACAAGCTGCACAAACGCATGAGTCCTGATCATCCCATGCCCCCAACCCCGGCTTTCATGAACCCCGGGGCCAGAGGCGAATGGAGATTTCCTAGCCAGCCTGCTCGCTCCTTTTACATCCAATGAAACAGAAGCCCAGAGAGGGTCATCACCTGGCACAGGGTCACGCAGCAAGCTGGGCCAGACTGCAACCCGGATATCTGCACTCCTATCTCCCCTGAGATCCAGGCTGGGATGGAGGGACACTCAATAGCCACAAAGCATGTCCTGGCCCTCATGACACTTACAGGAGGGAGAAGCCCTCAGAGGCAAATAGTCTGGAAGAACAAGCCCAGGTCACCCCAGTTTCCCCTTTCTTGTGGCTCTGCTTATCCAGAAAGGCTTTGGTTTCCCAGCCAGGCAAAAGCTGGGTTAGCAGAAATTTATGCACGGATGCAAGCCCCACCCAGAAAACCTTGTGCCACATTAGCACCAAGCAATGTGGGTTCGAATCCTAGCAGCACCAATTCCTGGCTGTGTGACCTCAGACAAGTTACTTAACCTCTCTGAACCATACTTTCCTCATCTGCAAAATGAGGCTCATAATCAGTATCTGCCAACCCAAGATATAAAATAATGTGCGATGTCATTGGCGAGGATACAGGTGCATCATAAGGTACACAGTAACACAAATACTAGGGACTATTATTCCAAACCCACCATCATGGCCACTTTTCATGGGTTTGTGGTGGCTTTGTGCCAGTGTCTCAGTGGGGAAGTGCAAGTCTGTCGTGAATGCAGATGCTGGACTCCAGTGTCATAGGACAAGAGAACCCAGTGTCGTGTCTCAGCCCTTGGCGCTCAGGTTTCACAAGCCCATGTCCCGGAGGTTCCAGCCACGGGCAGCGGGGTCCTTGGGTCACTCTGCAGGCAGAAGGGACACCACTAGAATGCGATGTTTAATGATTCTTCCGCAAACAGTCCCTGAAATGGGATCCCTGAGCCTAGGCGCTGGGTGAGTGGCAGGCTCGTGCTGTGGGACCCAGCAGTGCCTTTGGGGGCTCAGTGCCCACTCCTCCCCCACTCTGGGTGATTTCAGAAGGAACACGGCCTCTCTGAGACTCGCTACTTCCACCCCACAATGGGCACAGTCACTCCTGCTTGCCTGGTTCTCGAGAAGGTTCCAAGAGCTCCGGTGGGAGGCGGGACAAGCAGCATCATGCACCTTGGAGATCCAGCTCTGATGGGCGAGCCCGGCCCCCAGGCCAGCCCAGCTGCAAGGGCCGTGTCCTGCTCCACCTCCCTTCCTGCTCCGTGGTACCTCCGTGTCCCCTGGCACCGCCCTGGCTCGGGCCACTCCACGGTGTGGACTCTGGGCCTGACCCACTGTGTGTTGGAAGCAGATGTCCTGCTTGGGTCCGACAGGCTCGAAGTGGCGGGAGCTGGCCCTGGGCCTCGCAGGAGGCGCTGGACTTCAAATGAGTGCTGGGCCGATTGACTTTGGAACTGTGGGTCAGAATGAGAGTCTGGGATGTGCAAATTGGGGGAACAGGTAGAAGGCCATGGCCTGATTACAATTTGTCCCCCAGTCAGGTGGCAGTTTAATCCCCAAAGTCTTGTGTGAATGGTATTACAAGGACAGGAACTTAATCTGACTAAGGGCTTTGGGGAGTGATTAGGTTAGCTGAAATTAGGGTGGAGCCCCTGTGACTGAATCCTGGTGACTTTCTAAGGAGAGGGAAAGAGAGGTCACACAGTGACACACGCTCCTGCTGCGATGTGATGTAGCTGGGGCAGGGGGATCTGTTTGGATGTCCATTTCCCACACTGAACTAAATGAACCTCTTTTCTCTATAAAGTAGCCTGCCTCAGGTATTTAGTTACAGTAACGAGGAGCCGAGATATCCAACTGAGATGCCCCCTTCTCCAGAACTTTTCTTCACCAGCCAGGCATGGTGGCACATACCTGTAATTCCAGCACTTGGCAGGCTGAGGCAGGAGGATCATCATGAGTTTGAGGCCGGCCTGGGCTACATGGTGAGTTCAAGGCCAGCCTGGACTACATAGCAAGAACCTATCTCCAACAACAACAAAAACCCCCAAACAAACAAATAACAACAACAAAAAACACATAACCCAGCACCTGCCTGGCAAGCATGAGGTCCTGAGTTGGATTCCTGATACCCACAAAAAACAAAAAAACAAACAAAAAAACCCATAACCTCCTAGCATTCATTCCTTCAAGCTCTGAGTGACTGGATGTATTTAATAAGTTGACTTAAGCTTTGGAAGACCTTCATTTTGTTCACTTTACTGATTCCCCAGAGCTTTTGTGTTTTTGTGAGTTTTGATCCAAAGGTTTGCCTGATGTGGGGGGCAGGGGAGCAGTGACTGTGGAAAAAGCCAGAAGGGAAGATATGTTGGCGGAGTGGTAGTTAAAGCCATCAGTCCTCTGTTCAAGCAGCCACTTACTGGGTTCTGTTGAACAGATGAGGAAACTGAGGCACATATGGTTATCAGCTCTCACAAAGATGCAGCTGGGGAATAGCTGAGCAAGGACCCAGACCAGGCCAGTGTCTTCAGAGCTGTGCTGGTCACAGAAAGACAATGACCTTGGCAATTATTCTTGTATGTATTGGGGGTTGAACACAGGGTCTTCACACTGAGCTGCATCCCAGCCCTTTTTAAAAATTTTTATTTTTGAGACAGAATTCCACTAAGCCACCAAGTTGCCTAGGCTGGGCTCAAACTTTCAATCCTCCCGCCTCAGCCTCCCAGAGTGCTGGGATTACAGCACCCAGCAGCCATTCTTCTTATGGCATCCACTTCTCAGAGCCTGACATGCGTCTTCCCAATCCTCGCCATGGCCTTGTGACAGATGTCCCCTATGAACCCCGGATACGGGGCACACAGCCCAAGACCTGGAAGTGGGCTGAGCCAGGTGCCGATGCAGCGTCCACACGGCAGCCTGTCCTGCCCTGGCTCCAGGGTGGGAACAATGTGGTCCAACTCTCAGTCTCAGCCTGAGTTCCAGTTCAATCTCCATCCCAGCCACTCTGCAGCCTGGCTACCTTTGGGCACGATACGCACTCCTTTGGACTTCTGTTTCTTCTTCTGGAAGGCGAGAGAAAGGAGCCTGGGCCAGTCCCCAGCACATGTGGCCTCTCCTCTCCCAGGGTCAGGGGCATGTAATACTCTGCCACACAAGAGAGTGTGCAGAGCCAGCAAGGGAGTTTACACCTCCGTGGCTTCTGCGGTGATGTTTCTGGCTGGGCCAGGGAGGAGTGAGGACAAGATGAACAGGTACCCCACACTGCTGGTCTCTGTGGAGCCCAGGCCGCCCTGGTGCGTGGGGCCACTGGCCATGGGCTCAGGACACGTTCTCTGGGCACCTACACAAAGCGCCCTTGAAATTTCCCTGCAAAATCTGCCCCAACAGCAGCAGAACCTCTGAGTGACAGTAGCTACTTAGCTTTTTGTTACTGTAACAAACAACTGAGAGTCAGCTTAGAAAGAGAAATGGGTTATTGGGGTTCCGTTTTAGGGGTTCCATTCCACGATGTTTGCCCAATTGCTTTCAGCTCCATGGCTGCACTATGGTGGAGCAAAAGCACTCACCACCTGGCTGGGAAGTGAAGAGGAAGAAGGGAGGGATCGGTGTCCCACACCCCCTTCAAGGCCATGCTCTCAAACACCTAAGCACCTCCCGCTAGGCCCCACCCCTTAGTGGTTCCATCACCTCCCAATAGAGCTGAGCTGGGGGTCTTTGGGGGGCAGCTCACAGCCAAACTCTAGCAGCAGCTTAGAAAATGTCAGAAGTTTCTTTTCTCTGAATGAGCCACCTCCATGGTGGCCCAAACAGTGGCTCTCAACTCCCGCCAGGCCTACTCCTGACTGCCTGTAACCAAAGCCGATTCCTTTGTGGTATGTTTAAATGTTAATGTGCATCACTTTTTTCCATTTTTATTTTTTATTAGTACATGTTTGCAGTACATAATGATGACATTCCTCGTGGGGAGTTGGTGCTTGTACATCTTAATTCTTTTTACATCTCCTTCCTTCCCTCCCTTCCCACTCCCTCCATCTCTTGGTCCCCTTCTCATTTGCAAAAGCTCTATCTCCCTATTTCCTATGATCTATATTTTATTTTGCTCTTTAGTTATAATCTGGGTTTCTCATATAGAAGAAACCATGCAATGTTTACGACCGTATATCTGATTTATTTCACTTAACATTATGGTCTCAATGTGCACCCATTTTCCTACAAATGACTCAAGTTTATCCTTCTTTATGGCAAAGAAGTACTGCATTGTGCATAAATACCACATTTTCTTTATCCCTTCATCTGTTGATAGGTATACAGGCTGCTTTCCAGATTTAGCCGTTATGAGTTGCGCTGCTATAAATATGGGTATGCATGGATCACTGTAATAGGATGTCTAACTCTTTCAGGAAGATATGTAGAAGGGAAATAACTGGATTAAATGGAATTTCTAGTTTTAGTTTTCTGAGGAATTTCCATACTGCTTTCTATAGTGGTTGTACCAGTTTGTATTTCCACCAACAATTAAGAGGGAAGGATTCCTTTTTTCCCTGAAGCCTCACTACCATTTGTTATCAGTTGATTTCTTGCTGATGGCCATTCTTTCTGGAATGAGACAGAATCTCAGTGTTGTTTTCGCTTGCATTTCTCTAATAGCCAGAGACACTGAACAGCTTTTCATGAATTTATTGGCCATTTATAGTTCTTCTTTTGAGAAGTGTCTTTTCATTTCACTTGGCCATTTTTTTGGATTGGGTCTTTTATTTTTTGGGGGGGTCTGATTTTTTGAGTTCTTTATATATTCTATATATTAGCCCTCCATCTGAGGAATAGCTGGAGAAAATTTTTCCCCATTCCATAGGATGTCTCTTCACTGTTAGTTATTTCCTTGTGGTGCAGAATTTTATGTGATCCCGTTTGTTGATTCTTTTTTTGTGTGTGTGTGGGTACCAGGGGTCGACCTCAGGACCTCGCGTGCCAGCAGGCGCCCGTGCCGCTGAGCGGTATCACTGGCCCCTTTTTTGTATATGGGTTCTGGGAGTCGAACTCGGGCCCTCGCGCTTGCCGGGCAGGCGCTTAAGCCGCTGAGCCATCTCACCAGCCCCTATTTGTTGATTCTTGATGCTATTTCTTGTACAGTTAGATTCTGTTCAGAAACTCTTTGCCTACACCTCTGTCTTTGAGAGTTTTACCTATTTTATCTTCCAGCAAATTAAGTGTTTCTGCCTTAACACTTAGATCTTCAATCCATTTTGATTTTAGTTTAGTACATGGTGAGATTTATGGGTCTAGTTTCAATTTTCTGCAAGCAGATAGCCAGTTTTCCCGGAACAATTTGTTAAAGAGGAGATCTTTCCTCCAGTGTGTGGTTTTGGCCCCTTTGTCAAAGATCAGATAGCTGGGGCCGGTGAGATGGCTCAGCGGCGTAAGCGCCTGCCTTGCAAGCGCGAGGGCCCGAGTTCGACTCCCGGAAACCACATACGAAAAAGGGGCCGGTGATATCGCTCAGCGGCACGGGTCCCTGTTGGCGCGCGAGGTCCTGAGGTCAACCCCCCGGTACCCACAAAAAAAAAAAAAAAAAAAAGATCAGATAGCTGGGGCTGTCCCTGCATCCTCTATTCTGCTCCAAATGTGAATATGCGTTACTTCAGGCACCAGGCCAGGTGGGAGACATGGATTTCAAGTTGGGGGGGGCGGGGTGTTCCTGCTGCTTCGCACATCACATCAGAGTTGGCTACAATGGGGGCTCCTCCTGTCCCGTCTCCCCTTTCCCGATCAGATTTACAGCACTCCAGGGTCAGCAGCAAGACTTTGGAGTCTCAGGCTTGGACCTGGGCTCTACTGCCACCAGCAGCTGTGTGATTTTGGGTAAACTCCTCGCCCTCCCTGTGCTCCTCTTCCTGTCTGTGAGCAGGGCTGGCAGTCGCCATGTCCTGGCCCATAGCAAGGACCACATTTAATAGGTGGTGAGCTCTCACTAGGCACCTAGCAGGACTCAGCATGATGTCACTCCACCAGCACGTATGAGTGGGCAGTGGCTGGGTGGCAGCAGGTGGCTGAGCTTCCCCTGCTGACTGAAATGCGTGTGTCCCCAGCTCCATAGGCACCCGGGAGGCTGAGCGCTTTGGGACACCTCCCCGCAGGGCCTCCAGCATCACCCGGGCAGGGAAGGAAGAGAACAGCGGTGGCCTCAAGTACAAGGCTGGCCGGGTGAGTGACTGAGTGAGTCTGGGGACCCTGTCCCCTGGGAGAGGCCATGGTGTCCTGGGGCCCGACTGTCCCCTCCCTGTGGTTCCTTGATTGGCCCGTGAAGGTGGATCCAGGGACCAGGTCACAGGGACAACTGGGAGACAAGTTCTGGGTGCCACTGCCATGGGAACTGCATGACGCTTTGGCCAGTGACCCACGTCCCTACAGACTTAGAGCTTCATGCCTTGCGGGGCAGGTCTCAGCTGCTGTGTCAGAGTCACTGGGCTCACTGCAGATCCTGGGGACCACACACCCCGCTTCCTGAAGCAACTCCTGTGGTGGGGGGCACCTGCAGGCATCCTGTGACCCCCAAACACTGAGAACCACTGACTTCGATTCTGAACTCCAGTGATAGGACCAACAATAAGGGCTGAGCCCATGGTGACCAAACCTAACAGCAGGGGGACACATGTCGCTGAGTCCGCTCCTAAACAGAGACATTAGACGCGGGGCAGAAGAGGGTCACTTGAGTCCCCAGCCCACAACACGGTGGGCGCTGCCTGCACTGTGGGCACCGGCCTAGGCCTGGTGAGGTGGATGACGGAGAGGAGGGAGGTCCCCATCTGCCCTCAGGGCCAGCACGCAAGTGGGGGCAATGTCATCCCCAAAGGGTGGAAATGTGTTCTAGGGCAGAGGGTCAGAAACACCTCACTGTCCCTGCCACTGCACAGACTCACACACGCCACGCAGGGGAGGCACAGGACCCCACGGCCCTACCGTGTCATGATTTGGGAGGAATTAGGAAAGGCTGACAGTCTCCTAGGGAGCAAGAATTTTTTTCTAAAGTGGAGAAACATTCATCTAAAAAGAAAGGCAGCCAAGCAAATAAATAAGCCCAAAGCACAGCCATGACCATAACAGAGAGAGGTTTGGAGTGAGGGGCAGTGCCGTGGAGACCCCACGCAGTGAGTGCTTCCTGTGCACCAGGCGCCTGCTCAGTGCACCCCGCTGCGTGCTCTGCAAATGGGATTTCTACTCTTTGCAACCACCCTGGGCAGTGCTCTTACCTTTCTTTTTTTTGGGAGGGGTGGAATGGTATTAAGGATTGAACCCAGTGCCTTCACATTGAGCTATATCCCCAGCCCTTTTAAAATTTTTTTTATTCTTTTTTTGTGTGTGTGCGTGTGTGTGTGTACCAGGGGTTGACCTCAGGACCTCGCGCACCAGCAGGCGCCCGTGCCACTGAGCGATATCACTGGCCCCTTTTTCATATGTGGGTTGCGGGAGTCGAACTCAGGACCTCGCGCTTGCCAGGCAGGCGCTTATGCCGCTGAGCCATCTCACCAGCCCCTAAATTTTTTTTATTCTGAAATACGTTCTAAGTTGCTCAGGCTGGGCTTGAACTTGCAACCCTCCTGCCTCAGCCTCCCCAAATGCTGGAATCACAAGCAAGTGCCATCACCTCCATCTACTTTTCCCATTTTGTACCTGAGAAAATGGAGGTTCAGAGAGGGGAGGTGACTTATTCAAGGTCACAGAGCTGGAAGTGGCAAAGCAGGAACCCTAACAGCAATCTCCAAGTCTCCAAAACCTAAACCCTTTGCCATAGCAGGTAGTGCAAGAGTATTCCCTCAGGACTCAGGAACGAGCCGTACCCCACACCCCTGCTATCAGCCTGACAGTATTCCTTACCAGCTGGGGACACTAAAGTCTCTCCTAATGTTAATTCACAAAATCCTCTCAATCTCCCCAAGTGGTGGCATCACATTGCTAAGAAGACAAGCACAGAGAGGTTCAGGGACTCACTCAAGGCCACACAGCACATTTCGTATATCTCAATTCTTGTCTCTCTTCTTCCTGTCCTTCGGTTTCATTCCTGTCATTCTCAGCTGCCCCTGGGGAAGATAGGACGAGGTTTCAGTGGCAAAGACCTCGATTTCCATGATGACTACGGCTCTCTTCAAAACGAAGACTGCGGAGACGATGACCCCCAGGGCAGGCTGGAGCAGTGTGGCCTGGAAGGCTGCAACGGCCTGGAGGTCACCAACGTGTGATGGACCTGCGGCTCCACCGGGCTCAACATGGAGAGGCCCTGGTGCTGTCCCCATGTACAGAGTGACGTCAGGCTGAGGCCATGCCTGCTGGGGCAGAGACCCAGCTGCCTGTCTTAGGCAAGCTGTGGACTCTCCCATTTGGCAGGAGATAGGTGAGGATGTATCACAGGGTGTGCGGCTCCTCCCAGGGCTGTCACAGAGCTGCCAAGTTGGACAGGGGCCCACAGGTCCCCAACGCCCCTCGATAGAACAGCAGTGAGACTCTAAGCAGCCCAGCACCCAGCACATGGACAACACCTGCAGCAGGCAGGGACAGCAGATGGCAGGGGGTGACATTTTGCTGCGATGGCAGCCACTGGGGGCTTGGCTGCAGCCTCCTTGGCCCCGCTTCCTGGGAAGCGGGCTCCGACCGGGGTCACCAACTCTCTCCAGGGTGAAGCTGATGAAAGCCAGTCATTTGTGTCCTGTGGGGATGGACGAGTGGAGGTTCTGTTTGCTATTCTCCCCGGAGGGGACAGGTGACAGATGGGCCCAGGTAGGGCATGGCAGCAGCATTCCCAATCTCCTCCTGTTGGGATGAAAACCATTGTGACCATAGGAGCCAGGCCGCCAAGTTCAGTCAGCAACAACTGCCCCAAGTGTGGGGATGAGCCTGGCATCTGGTACAAGGAAATGCTCATCACCACTAACAGGCCTTTGCTATGATGTCCCTGTCACCCTGAGGTACAGGTCCCACAAGGCAAAGTCACAGGGTGGCATGGCGAGAACCTACAGCCCTTTTCTTGCCCCACCGCTGCTCTGCTGTGTGGCTTTGCCCCAGGGCCTCACCTCTCTGTGCCTCAACGCTCCTGGCTCCCTCCCAGGGCCACTGTGAGGATTAACACTTGCTAACATCTGTAACCCACTTCAGACTTCTCTTCCTGGGACAATGGGGAGTGACAGAGTGGAGGCAGGGGGCATGACACTTCCCACCACAACACAGAACCACCCTGGCCTGGTGTCGCCAGCTCTACAAGGGGAGAAGGAGACAGGGGTGACATCTGGACTCTCCTGAGCCCCAGCACGGCCCCATGGGAGATGGGATTCTCGTGAGTGCAGCCCGGAGGACCAGGGTGTCCAGGCCTGAGCTGGTTGGCCACCTGTCTTTGTCACGTGACAATCAGAAGGACAGGATACACAGAGTCTGCACACACAGGTCCCCGGGCAGTTCCTTGGTCAGAGCTGTGACACTCCCCTTCCTCTGAGGCCATCTGCCCAGGACCTGAAGGAAGACTGCAGAGAGTCTGACTCCCACATGATGAGAGGAGTCCCGGTGACCTTGAGCCTGACCCGTGACATCGACTCCCACAGAGACCAATGGCATCTCCCCGCCAACCTCCAGTGAAGCACAGCCTTGTCACTACCCGAAAATGCCTCGCTGGTGGATAGGGAACTGTCCCCTTCTCATCCTATGTGTGGCCTCCAGGGGACACAGTTCTGATGCCAGGACTGGAGGGGTGAAGCTGGCACATGACCTGGCTCTGGTGAGGCTCCAAGCCCCAGGACGGGTCTGACACTTTGGTGTACTCAGCTCCTGAAGCGGCAAGGGTCGCAGTCCAGAGGACAGAGAGCTCCTCTCTCTCACCTGGTGCCACTGCCACTCCTATGCCACGTCCCGCAGGGTGACTTGGGACCCAGGAGACATTGGAGGTGGCAAAGGCAGGGTGCCCAGGCGGCAGTGACGCCCGTGGGGCTGGTCAGGAGGGCAGAAAGGAGGCTTTGAAACCAACATTTTCCCACATTGTCAGAAATGATGCTGGCATCTGTCCAGGATGCGAGCCTACTGGGGACAAGATGGGTAAGTGGACCACTGGGTAGGGCGTCACTGGGGATGATGGCGTTGCCCACAACACTCGAAGCAGAAGGCCAGCAGGCCTGGGGCAACACAGGTGACCTCGAATGCATCTGGAGTCCCAGCAATGGCATCACAGCACCCTCTGGGGCATGGGGCTGCCCATCCCTGGCAGCCAGTGAGTGGAGCTCGGTGCGGCCACACGGACAGGCTGCTTGGCAAATGAAGATTGGGTGAGCTTGGTTAATCCTCACTCAGCTCTGTCCCACGGTGGGCAGGAGGAGCAGGGGCTGGAGAGACTCGCAGACAGATCTCAGTAGCTGGTTGACAGAGGCGTGCAGGGCAGTGACGCAGCACAGCGACTTGCCAGGTCCCATCCGGGCTAAGGTTGTGGTGCATAAAGGGTGGCGAGGCCTCCAGACCTCAGACCCTCAGATGTGCTACTCTGGAAGCTGCTTTGCTGTGCCCTGGAAAGGGAGCACTGGGCCAAGGAGGGAACCCCACATTCCTGTTGGAACCGGGGCACACAGCGTCATAAGCCACCCTTCTGACCTGTCGCCTATGAGAAGTCCTGTGTCGGGGCTGGGCAGGGCCCGCCCCCCACAGATCTGTCTGTCAGCGCGGCTGCCATCAGACCCCGGCTGCAAGAGGGGGACGCGGGACCAGATGAACTGCAGGGGTTCAGAGGGGCCTCAAACAGGATCAGGTCACCAGACAAGGTTGGGGCTCAGCAGATGCGACTTCAGCACACACCGCAGTGGTCCCCAGAGCCCTCCCCAGCCCCGGTCAGGTCACCTGGGGAGAAGAGCACGCCAGCCCCTTCCCACAAAGCCAACCTGCGCTCTGGGCCGTCACTCCCACGTTTTGCGCTCCAGTGGGTTCTACCCCAGGAGTGGCGAGGGAAAGGAACCCCAGGAGGATGGAAACCATTGGACCTAGCGCTACTACCTACCGGTGAGGGGACAGCCTGAGCCCTGAACCTCAGGGGACTCTGTGGCTACACGGGAAGTAAGCTGTCTGTGACCAGAGACAAGGTTGGCAGCAGTGGCCCCGAAAGTCTCCCCCACGGAGTGTTAACACCGTAACAATAAATACTATTGTGCAGCGCCGTTGGTGGCTGTGTGTGTGCCTGTCTCATTCAGTTTCCCAGCAGCCTCTTTGAGAGATGCTATGAACCCATTTCATGGATGGAGAAATGGAGGGCGGAAAGGTGGAGGGGCTCTCCCTGTTCCATAAAGCTCAAAAGTCTCAGGCAGGGACTCAAACCTGTCCACCATCCCCACCACCCACTCACCCTTCTCGGCCCCAGTCTGCCCTGCTGTCCAACCCACTCCTCACCAGGCCAGGTGGTGCCATGCAAAGTAGAATTTGGGTGCCCTGTCAGGCTGGGAAAGGTACAGCCTCCTGTCCTGGAGACCTGCAGTCAAGGCAGGGGATCCGACAAGTCACCTGCCCCAGTGTCTGCTTCTCTCTGTCAGCCCTCCCAGGGTAGGTACACACGCACACAGCCAGAATGGACCTTCAGTGGTGGGATCCCGGGCCCCAGCTCAGCACTTCTCTGGCGGTCACGTGTGAAGTCTTTGTGGGGTACAGATGCTGACAGGGGTCTGGGGCCAGCCTGAGAGCCAGCATTTCTCCCAAGCTCCCAGTGGAGGCTGCAGGACCGGGGGCCACACATTGATAACAGAGAAAGCAGAGGTGGAGGATAAGAATGGACCCTTCAAAGGCCCCTGCTAGGGCTGGTGAGACGGCTCAGCGGCGTATGCGCCTGCCTGGCAAGCGTGAGGGCCCGAGTTCGACTCCCGGAACCCACATACGAAAAAAGGGCCGGTGATATCGCTCAGCGGGACGGGTGCCTGCTGGCGCACGAGGTCCTGAGGTCGACCCCCGGTACCCACAAAAAAAAAAAAAAAAAAAAAGGCCCCTGCTAACAGCCAGGCAGCTATGAACTCATCCACAATGAAGCCGCGGATGAGTGTAGCACCCCCATATCTAATCACCTTCCATAAACCCCATCTCTGAACACAGGAGCCTTTGGGAGGACATTCTAGATCAAGCCTTAGCAGTGTCCTGTAGCCCTGGGCACCCCAGCATTGAGGAGACAGGAAGGGAGGGGGGAGCCTCATCTCTCAGTGTCTCCCTGTGCTCCCTTTCCCAGAGCCCAGGACAGGACCCAGTTCTCAGGACTACTAGCAGCTGAGATTTTGTTCACAGGTTTGTTCTGAGCACTTGCTCTGTGCCAACAGCTTTGCCCAAACCTCTCATTTAATCCTAATGCCATCGCAAGGGGTGAGAGCTGTTACCAGCCCCATTTACAGGTGGGAAGAGAGACGCGAGAGTGAGGGGTGTTTCCAGCTACCCAGCCAGGGCTCTGTCTGCACCAACCCCTCCACCGCCTCTCAGGTGGGGACCTGCACCCTAAGGTGCCTCAGCAGAGCGCAGGTGGACTCCATCATCTCAGTGTTTGACCCTGCACATCCCGCAGCCTCCCCCGGCCCCAGCACTCCCTGGATTCCGATGCATCTCTGCTAAACTTCTGGAGAATATGATTGGCCACCTCGGAGCCACTGTGCAGCCTCAGTTTTGCATTTAGGTTATTAAAGCCCCATCCTCAGGTTCATCAGCCCCATAGCAAGCTCTCCACAGCTGCGTGTGCAAGTGGGCAGCATCAACACAGGGCATTCCCAGCATTGCAGAAAGTTCATGGAATAGCGCTGCTATGAGGTGGACTTGAATGGACTTGGGGGACTGTATGGCCCTGCCCTCGGGATGCTCAGTGTGGCTAAGGGGGAAAAAAATCAAGGCTCTAGAAAAACACAGCTGGAAAATAATAAGGCAGGTGGGGACTCTGTACCAGCCAGGGACAGGGACAACAACCCAACTCAAAGACTGCATGAACATAAAAGGCCGCTGATCAGCTGATATAAAGAAAAGACAGCTCAGGATGACAGAGGCTGTGGACACACTGGATCCAGGGCTTTGAATGATGTTTTCAGGATATTCATCCTCTTCGTCGCTTAGGTTTGCTTTCCTGTGTATCTTGTTCATTCTCTGACAGATCATCTCCAGTGGTTGGCAAAATGGCCAGGAGGCAAACACTATCCAAGGCTGGTGAACCTGGCAAAAGACCGGGGTGGAGCTCCCGACTGGGATAGGACAGAGTTGCAAGGCCACCAGGGGTGGGATCAACCCACCCAGGCCTGCCTGCCTGAGGGGACAATGCAAATGCCTCTCCCAAGAGAGAAGAGGTCAGGTACAGAACTTCCTTGGTGTCCATGGGGAGCGGTCCCAGGATCCCTGTGGATACCAAAACCCAGGGACTCACAAGTGCCTCGTATATGTGTGTGATCCAAAACCACGGTGAATGTGAGCCACTGGATGGCGCTTGGCAGCAGCATTTACATTTTTTGATCACACCTCATGAAGACTCTCATGAAAGAGGACTTCCAGAACTGCTTCAGAAGGTGGCAAGAAGGATGGGACAAATGCGTGCAAAGCAAGGGGGAGTATTTTGAGAGGGTTAATGGCAATGTGTCTTTTACTATATATTTTTAATTTAAATATTCACTATTTTTTGACCACCTCACATACAGTGGTGGGGGATTTGCACATAACCTATGTGCGTCTGTCTACTTCAGATCAGCTCTGGATAACTCCTTATACCGAACACATTGTTAGTGCCATGTAAAAAGCTGTGACCTTGGATTGAGCGGGGGATGATGATAAGAGAAAAATCTACATGTTCAGTACAGATGCAATCTCTTTGTTGCCAAGTATTTCCATCCATGGTGGACGGAATCCGATGGTAATGTGCAGTTGCAGAGACGCCTCTTCTATGAAACTACAGTGGCAAGGGGCTTCCCTGTTGCCTGATGTGCCCTCGTCCCCACAGGTGAGCAGGCAGCTGGGCCCCAGGGGAAAGGAGCCTCGAGATTCAGAGTGGGAACCTGGCCCGGGCCCCAGCTGCTCACAGAAGTGCTAGCAGAGGATGGAGCCTCTGGCGACATCCACGTAGAGAGTGCAGACTAACAACAGCCAGCATTGATGGGACGCTGGTGCATCCTTTAGGGCTACCATGTTCTCCGGAAGAGGCTGAGCAGCAGCCCTGAGCCTTACCCCCCAGTACATTCCATGTAGTCCCAATATCCCCAAACCCCTCCAGATGTGACCAGATGTTTCAGGGGGGTGCAGAATCACTCCCAACTGAGTCACAGTTGTCTGTGCTTTTGCCATTTCCTCCCTACAATGACCTTATCAGGCAGGCATTGGTCTCACCTGACAGATGGGAAAACTGAGGCACGGCGTTTTTTGCTTTTGTTTTTTGTTTTTATATAGCTCTGCCAGGGCCCCTGCCAGGGAATAGGAGCTGGGACCTCAGTGTGGGTGTTCTTCTGGGTCTGGGCTGCCTGGCCCAGGCCTTTGGAGTGGGCTGCCTCCCCCTGCTGTGACAATACCTGGCAGAGGACACAACATCTTCATCGTTGGGGTGGGAGCCCCTCCATCCTCCTGGGAGAAAACTGCTCGGTAAATGACAGGTTTAGAAGCCAGGGCAGCCCCGTCACCCCAAGGGCTCCTGACACAAAACAAATAATCATTTAGGGACTTGAGGAGGCCTGGCTCAGTGAGAGCTCACCTCATACCACCCTCCGTCCCTCTTGTCTGATTTAAAAAACTAAGAAACGGACAACAGGCAACAAACAACAGGCCTTTTCGAACACTGGACAGCTGCCTCGCAGCAGAAGAGGGCAAAGCTCAGCGGCACCAGCCCAGCCTTTCCAGTCAAGGTCAGGGCTGGGAGACCTCATGTAGACAAATGTCACTCCAGCTCTGCCACATTCACAAGGATGTGGGACACACAGCACCACCTCCCTACCCGACTGAGCCTTGCTGGAGCTGTAGTCTTCTCTGAAGTCCACCCTGGCTCTGAGGCTGGGGCTTTGTGGTGGGAAGCGGGCGGGGTCTGGGCTGGTGGCTGAGATGGGAGCCCCACTCCTTCTGCATCACACCCACACACACACTGGCCCTGTGTCCCCTGCACACACACTCAGTGCTCACTGATTGAGCTCGCAGGGACACCTGGGTGCACACATCAGCACAGAGAGGGGACAGAGCCCTTGCTGGCCTAGGGGAATTGCTTCGTCTGCCTCCAGGAAGTCCTCAGGCTGATCCTGTCCCCAAGGCCACCACACCCTCCACCCCCTGCAGGGAGGTGGGGGGATGCAAGAGTCTCCTTGATCCTCCATCGTCCTCTGCACTGGTCTGTGTCCTACACTCCTTCTTTTACAAGGACAAGGGTTACATTGGAGTAGGGGCACCTTCAGGACCTCACTGTAACTGAATCACCTCTGTAGACCCTGACTCCAAGTCCAGTCACAGTCTTAGGGACTAGGGGTCACCAGAGAGAAGTTAGCCCTGGAACACCGGACACAAGAACCTCTTTCTGGCACCCCAGAGGTGTACAAGCATGGGACATGACAGGGGCAAGTCTTTACCAATGCCTCTTTGGTAGTTTATTCAACAAGCCCTCATTGGGTGTGGGCCTCATGCCGGGGCTGTACAAGTTAGAGCTGTGGACTAAACAGTCTTTGGTCTCAGATAATGAAAAAAGAGAAAGGAAAAAAGAAAGGAGGAAGGAAGGAAGGAGAAAGAAAGAGAGAGGAAGGAAGGAAGGAAGGAAGGAAGGAAAGAAGGAACAAAGAAAGGGGAAATAAAATATATAAGAAAAGAGCAGGA
Organism: Erethizon dorsatum; assembly: GCA_028451465.1. NCBI lineage: Eukaryota > Metazoa > Chordata > Mammalia > Rodentia > Erethizontidae > Erethizon > Erethizon dorsatum. The sequence goes on along the minus strand of CM051827.1, from coordinate 124,299,904 downwards.
GCTGCAAAGACACGACCCCCAGACGAGGCAAGGTGGAGAGAGCGGCGATTGCTCCTTCCCTCTCCGAAACCTCCTGTGCTGTGGTTTTCTGGCCACTTCCCCGGCCACCCCAGCGACCAGGTAGTGGAAGTTTCAGGCCAGCTGCTAAAGTTGCAGAGCTCCGCAGTGTCCGGGTCATTCTGGTACTGTAACAAAGGTCTGAGCTAATCTGCTTACACGAGAAAAAGGGTCATAGTTTGGGAGGCTGCTGGCCCCGTGGTGCCGGTCTGCCTCGAGATGGCACAAGGAGACGGGAGCACGTGGGGGAAGAAGCAGCAGACCTCCAGCTATGAAAGAGACTGAGCGGAAGAGGAGGGGCTGAGTCCTCCAACCCCCTTCCCAGCCACGCCCCCAATGACCTCACTTCCGCCCACTAGGCCCCACCTCTTAAAGGTCCCACCACCTCCCAACAGCAGCACGGGCTTGTGGAGGCCACAGGACAGTAATAGACCCTCAGTGACACGAGGGTGCTGGGGCCCAGGTGCAGTCCTCATTGGTGGGAAGCAGCTCATGGCATCACCGGGTCATGTCCAAACCCAAGCAGAAGGTGCCTCTGAGGACACCCCCATCACCCAGGCCACCTCCACCAGCCGGTGCCCCCAGGACTGACTTGATAGATGTGTATGGGGATCGAACCCAGAGCCTCCACACTGAGCTCCATCCCCAGCCATTTTTTATTTTTTATTTTAAGACCGGGTCTCACTAAGTCACTAAGTTTCCTGGGCTGGGTTGGAACTCTCGATCCTCCTGCCTCAGCCTCCCAGAGTGCTGGGGTTATAGGCGAGCACCACTGTGCCCAGCTTCTATGTATATGTCTTAATATGGCCTCAGCCCTGACACTGTGGCCACATCTATGAAACCACAGGCCTGAGATCCTGCTCACCTTCCTCTACCACACTGTACATACATGTGCACACATGGATACACATGTTCTGGGACCACATGTGGGGATGTGGCAGCCATAACAGCAAACACTCGTCTGCACGGCCCCACCATCAGGTCACGCTCTGGGAACAGCTGTCCTGTGGCCCCTGCAGAGTTCTCACTCACCATGATGCCCCCATGGCAGGGAGCTCACAACCCAGGAGTCTTCCTGCCACTTCTGAGCCCATCTCTGCCTCCTGATCCCCGTCCCTCCTGCTCTCCAGACCTGACCTTCTTGTGCTCCTACATGTGAGAAGCAGCCGAGCCGGAGGTCGGGGAACACCTTGGGACTAGAGCAAAGCCAGTCCCAGGAACATGAAATGCCAGAGGCAGACCGTATAAACAAGTTGACCTCTAGCTCAGTGGCATATCAACAGGTGTCCGGCCTTGGTGTTCCTCCCTGTTAACCTCAGCACAGATAGCTCTGAGAATGTTTTGCTTTCAGTGTTCTCAGCAAAACACCGAGACCCTGCACTTTCAATCCTGTCTCGTGCTTCCCCCCTTTTTACTGTGTATAAACAAAGATGCAGACCATGCTGGGTTGCCGCTGCCTCTTCTTCATTGAGGTCAGGTCCCACCCAGTCTCAGCTTTCCTTTCAGTATGTATCTAGTTTTTTCTAATCTCCCGTCACCTCCTCTCAGGACCCCGCTGGCTGCACAGGTCATGGCACCTATGCAGATACCTGTATCCCTGCTTTATAGAGACAGGAAGACAAGGTCACACAATGGGTAGGAGTAGAAGTAAAATTCATATCCAGCTTGCTTATATCCTCCTTTAAGCTGGACATTACGTGTCTAGTAGTATGACCAAATGTGGTGTCAACGTTTTTAAAAAGTCACAGTTAGCTCACTTATCTTGTAGTAAAGCTACTCATAAGAGTCACTGAAGAACTCTTGTTAAAAATTCCCAGATCCTATTCCAAAGCTAGTAGAGCTCTGATAGGGCCTGGTGATCTATAGTTGAGAGTAAAATGCATATTTCCAGGCCTCAGAGTTTCTGCTGCAGTACGTAAGGGGTGAGCGTGGAGCATGTGAATATTTTAAACCTCTTGGGGTGATTCCGGGCCTGGAGTGGCCCTGGAAGGACCCGTGCTGCTGCAGACAGCCCTTGGGCCACGGCATCGCGCAACCCCACCACTCGCCACCAGGGGGCGGACGACACATCCCTCCCGGTGGAGCATTTTCAGGCGGCGTCTACAAAGCTTGCACGCACTCGGGGCTAACCCGTGACACCCAGAGGTTCCCAACGCCCTGGGTACCAGGTACCGGCTTTGGCGCGATTCAAAGGCGCGCACAGCCTGGATCCCTCGTATGAGCAGTTCACATTGAGGTCCGCACGGATCTGCCCGGGGGCGGAGATCCGGCGAGAACGCGAAGGACCCACGGGTAGCTTGGCCCGCCCGCGATCACCTTCTGGACCCACTCCGAGCAGGGACCGCCTCTCCCTCCGTGCCAGGCCCAGAAATGTATCGTTCACTCTGGGAGCTTTTCTCCAAGGACAGTAAGCGCTGGCTTTGTTTGGTTTTTGTGGTGCTGGGGATTGAACCGTTGCACAAAGCTATATCCTTTTAAAAAAAAATGTTTATTTTGAGACAGAGTCTCACTAAGTTGCCCAGGCTGGGCTCAAACTTGTGATCCGCCTGCCTCAGCCTCCCAGAGTGCTGGGATTACAGGATTACAGGGCCCAGAGGCCCCCAGCTCTAAGCAGTGGTTTTATGGAGCAGCTTTCTATGTGCCAGCCACAGCCTGCGCGCCTTCACCCACGTCAGCTGGATCCAGAACAAGACTGACCGCATTTTACAGAGAAGGAAGCTGAGGCTCTAAAAGGTTGAACAGCTCACGCGAGGAGCTCAGCTTAGTAACCCAGAGCCCGACCTGGGCGCCTCCTCTGTGCGGCTCTAACTGCAAGCCCCAGCCACGTTCCCACCCCCGTTGACTGCACAAATCCAGGTCTATCCAGCCTTATGCAAGGTCCCCCAGGGCACAGCGGGGGCCGGACAGTGGCTGTCGTGGCCCGCGTGGGCAGGAACAGCCGAGGAGGGCAGCAGGGCAGGGCCTCAGGGAGCCCAGCAGCACCTGAGCTGTCGTTGAATAGGCGGGCTGCTGCCTGCGACATTGACAGCAGCCAGCGTCTGTCTCCTCGGCTGTAACTGGATTCGCAGCGCCATGACTCAGCCTCTCCTCCCTTCCTCCTATTCCGGTCCCTGCCTCCCCGGGGCGTCGATCCGGGGTGCCGTCTGCACTCAAGGCCAGGGTGGCCATGGCGCATCCAAAGACAGCACGTTACCTTGTGACAACAACCCGCATTCAGGCTGCGCCTTCCGGCCAATCAGCCACCTCCGGAGGCGGGCTTTAGGAGAAGCTCCACCAATAGCCTTTCACTCTTCGCCAGGCGCGGCTTTGGAGGACCCGGCGCTGTGCACGGTGCAGGAACAGCGGGCTCGGGCAGCAGCGAGGTGGCGGGAAGTAAAGTCACACCTTGGTGGGCACCGAGGACTTAACACGGTGGGCTGCAGATTCGAGTCCCAGCTCGGCCCCTCAACAGCTGATGTCTCTGGGCAAACAGTGACTCTCTTGGAGCCTGGTTTCCCCCGGAGGTAGGAAAGGTGCTTGTGAAGTGCTTAGCGCGGGACCCCACGATGCGAGGCGGGTATGCTCTTCTTTCTCAGTTTTTCTTGTCGCTCCAAGATCTTCCAACTACTCCAGAGGCTGAGGCAGGAGGATCACAAGTTCGAGGTCAACCTGGGCAATTTAACAAGAGTCTGTCTCAAACTATTTTAGTAAACTATTTTAATAAAATAAAATAGCTCTGAGCAAGGAGCAATCCTTAGGTTCAATCCCCAGTACCAAAAAAAATAAAAGAAGTCCCCAGGCCAGGAGGACGAGGGGAAGTCCAAAGCAATCAGGAAAACCTCTCTCCTGGACTCAGGGAAGCCCCAAGGGGCAGCAAGAACCGGGGCTGAACAGCCATGCCAAGTGGGGCTGAGGTAACTCCTGCCTTTTCCCTGCACCCTGGCAAGGAGCAGGATGGGAAACCGATCCCAGGGACCAAAAGTGGCACCGAAGTCCAGCACGGTGTGGGAGATGGGTGAAGGATTTGATTGGATCAGCAGCCACCTGGGAACACAAGGCCAGTGTCCCCCGGGACTTCTGGCACCGCACAAAGTCCTCCGAATTTATATCAGTCCCAGCATGAGGGGGAGGGAGACATTCCTGACTCCTGGCAGAATGGGTTTCCTCACGCACATAAAGCCGAATCTCAGAGAAATAGTTCCAGTTCCTGCCAACTGCAGTGGGGTCTGAGTCTCACGCCCTCCGATAATCTGAGAATTTATTTCTAGGATGCACACGCTTTTGACAGTTCTTCCCACATCTCAAGTATCCGTTTTATTGATGTGCAGTGCCCCTGCCCCACCGGATACCATCCGAGACCCACACGATACTTGGAGCCCTGGGGAGTACTGAGCGCTATCGCTTCTGTTTTTTACTAAACATACCCACCTAGGATTAAAGCTTAGTTTATAAACTGAGCAGAGTGGGAAGTTATCAAGAATAACGAATAATGTAATGCAACCATTATAACAATAGAGTGTAGTAAAAATAGTACGAATGTGTTTACCCTCCCAAAATGTTTTCCTGTATTGTCCTTAGCCTGAGTCTTCCAGCGGCCGTGGACGTGATAGTGCCTCCATGATGAGATGACATGAGGTGAGTGACGCAGGCACTGTGACATCGCATTAGGCTGCCACTGGCTCCCACACTATGCCAGAAAGAGGAGCATCTGCTTTCAGTGATCCTGGCTCATTCAGCTGTGGACGGGGTGGGGAGATTATGTGGTGTGGATTCACCTGGCAAAGAGAGACTTCACATCCTGCGTGTGATGGCTGGAGACTTTATCATGCTCCGCAGAATGGCTCCTCGATGTAAAACTTACAATTTCTTTACTTTTGGAATTTTCTATTTACTGTGATTGGTCCATGATTGACCACAGGTAAGTGAAATCACGGAAAGGAAAACCAAAGGTAAGGAGGAACAACTGTATTACATGGGTTTAAAATCTTTATTCTGAAGTAATTACAGGTTCACAGAAAATTGCAAAAAATATTATGAGAAGATCCTAAGTGACCTTCTCCCAGCCTCCCCAAACGGTAGCATCTTGCATAGCTAAGGTACAGTGTCACAGCCATGCACTCGACATTGGCACAATCCACAGGGCCCATACAGACTTCATATGTCACATGTACTCCTGTGTGTGTGTGTCCCTGTGCAGAAACAAACAGAAACATAAGCAGGGCCGGGGGTGTGGCTCAGTGATAGAGCACTTGCTTAGCATGTGGCCTCTGGGTTTTAGAGGCCCACAGGTCCATGGAAAGCCTTTCTCAGCTATCCGCCACAACCTTCTGGATACTATGGCTGCTTATTGAACCTCTCCTATAGATATTTCTCCCTGGGTCCTCTTGGGGTTGCTTCTCTAATACAGTGGTGCCTCGGTTCACAAACGCTTTTTTTTTTTGCAAACAATTTGGTTCTCAAACAGAAGCATTTGGCAAAATTTTGGTTTTGTTTGCGAACTCTGCATTGGGTGATGAACACAATGGTGGCCATCTTTCCCACACCAACACGACGGCAGCCATCTTCTCCAGAACTGTGAAACCAATTAAGTTTGTGAACCAGGCACCACTGTCCTAACTCTCTCCCTCTCTGTATCCTACTTGGTTCTAATAATATTATGATAATTTTAGCCTCAAATTTATTTGCCTATCTAAAATGATACGTAACCTGTGCTTGCTGACTGACTTGTCACCGTGAAGCTTTCATTTGCTAGGAAACTTGTAGCCATTTGGTGGCATGAGCTAGCACAAACACAGGGGTACTGGGGACAGAGGAAGGCCTAGGGTACTATGCAGGGACTCAAGTTTTAGAGTTAGGTCCTACCTGCTGGGTGAGGGGCAGACTGTCTCCTGATCTTGTTCCCAACCCACACTCACTCATGAAGCCAGCATGGGCCCTCACTCAGCTTTGCAGAGGCCCCCTCATCTTGTAGTAGTTTAGTGTAGTTATTGTAAGTAGGCAGCTGGAGATGCCTCAGATAAGGTCGGATGGAAGAGTTAAGCAAGCAGCCAATTAAGCTTAGAAATGTAAAACAATAAATAGCCCAAGCAGCTAAGTCCAACTTAGAGATGTAAAGGTAAACACAAACACAAAGGATAAAAATTTGGGATGAGAATAAATAAAGACTTTCTCCTCCAGGAATATGACTCTTATCCAGAATACACTGTTAGACTTTAATCATGTGTTCCTACCTCTGGACCTTGAGAGAACTGAAACACCAGATGAACAGTTTTCTTTTTTAGTTTTTTGAATTCCAGCCCCTTCCTGCACTCTGCTTAGGCATGTAAGATCAGAACAGAGAGTTTGATTGGAATCTCACTTGTCACAGACCCCTATTACAAACTTTCTCTTTTTATTATTTCCACTAAAACTCTCATAACTTCCTCCTTTGGTTCAAGACTTCACTCGTTCATAGAGCCGCAAGCTTGGTTCATATGGTAACAATCCTACCTCCATCCATCCTCCTCTGCACCCTGCCTCGAGCCTCCACCCAGAGCACCTGCCTTTCGCCCAGCCGTGGGGTGTGGCTCCGGGTCTTGCTCTGTACCCAGCCTTTTTAGCAATGGCATCTGCTCTGTGGCTGGAGACCCCCGGGGCTTCTCCTTTCAAACTCAAAACCCAGGCTTTCTTTTTATTCCTGGTACTAGGGATCAAACCCAGGGACTTTGTGCTGAGCTATATCCCTGGCCCTTTTTTATTTTTTATGTTGAGACAGGGTCTTGCTAAATTGCTGAATTGCCCAGGATGGGCTCGAACTTGTGATCCTCATGCCTCAGCCTCCAAGAATACTGGGATTACAGGCCTGTGACATGAGGCCCACCCAGCAAAGCCCAGGCTCCTGCAACCCCAAGTTTTGGATCTTGAAACTCAAGCGTTGTCTCTGCTTTTCTGCTGAGTCAGGCACCCCTGTGGTAGGGAAAGAGCAAATTCAGTGGAAAGACTTTCATCAGCATCACTATTGCCCACCCCGCAGTGCAGGCCGGAGGCACAGCGCAGACTCCAGGCAGCCGGGGGCCACATCTGGACCCCAGCACTGACGGTCAAGTGCTCGGTCAAATCACAGCCTCACTGTTCCTCAGTTTCCTCATATGTAATGTGGGCGAGATCTGATACCTCCCTCTCGTGGTTGTGAGGATGATTAAATGTGTCTGTACTTGTAAAGTGATTAGAATTCTGCCTGGCTGGTAGTACTGTGGGAATGTTGGCTGCTATTATTGTCGTTATCTTTTTTTTTTCAGTGATTCACTTCTGGCAAGGCAGCTTACTGGGCTTGAATCCAGGGTCTTTGCACTGAGCTACATCCCCAACTTTTTCATTATTTTTTTTATTTCGAGACAAGATCCTGCTACGTTGCCCTGGTTGTTCCAACTTGCGATCCTCCTACCTCAGCCTTCCAGAGTGTCAAAATTACATGCATGTGCCACTACACCGGGCTCCTGGTCATTTATACCTCTAAGAGTGGGTTTGTTTGGAGTCCAAGTCACGGGGCCCTCACTTGCTGCAGGTGATTTCCATGCAGTTACTAACTGGCAGGGGGTCAGGGCAGCTAAGTGGCCTCTGGTCTTTCTTCTCAGCTCCTTATCATCGAATCTTCAAAGGGAAAGGCGGCAGCATTCCCATGGCTCCCTGAGTCCTCTCTGCAGTCGCCTTTCCAGCTCTGTGTGCACCCCCAGCCTGTGGCCTCCCTGAGCCTGCTGGTGCCTGTGTGGGTGCTGACAGGCACTGACATCCAGTGTCATTCTTCCAGGTGGTAGAGACTCCACGGTTAGGCATCTGTGCCACTCCCTGAGACTCCAGGTGAATCCCAATTGTCTACGGCAGTCTCCAGGGCCTCACCAGGGAGGAGCATGTGACCCATTCCACTCAGGGTGATACAAAAGAAGCTTCCTGGGAGTGGCGGGAAAGGTTTCATCACCGAGGAAAGAGACCTACAGGAAGGGAGAGTGTGGGAGACACCGGCCTGCGGAATGAGTAAGGGGGTGAGCAGCTCAAGACACCCCACCAGTCATGAAGTCCTCGTGAGCCCTTGTCAAGGAAGCTGCACTTGGTGTTGGGGACAATGGAAGCCAGGGCTCAGATCTGGGCTGCACATTTTGCAGCATGCGGAATGGATGGATGGTGGGTGAACTGCCCTGATCATGAGGCTTGGGGGCGAGGGGAGTTTCCACAAGCCAGGACACAAGAGAAGATCGGAGAACAGATCTGGGGACATTGATTCTCTGGCTCGGGGTCTCAAGGACCTGTACCCATAGCCCTTGGCTACCATCACCCCACAAGCTTCCTTCTGGGCTGTCTGGAGTGCCTACCTCGGCCCAATGCACTAAGATCTCAGCCGGGAACATAGTTCTGGAATTAAAAGTTTTCAGAAAATGAGACTAAAACTGTTTCCTTTAAACTAATGGTGCCACTGCCCAATTTTGCTTTGTAAAAAAAATCATGTGAGCACAATTTCTCTGCCACACAGACCTGACTCAGCCTTCGGGATCAGGTTAGGGGGAATCGGTCACCTACAAGATCCGCATGCACAATACACCTCTCGCCAGTGTGTCATGTGAGGCGTTCAGCCAGGGCCAGGTCACAAGCGCGCTTGTGTGATTTGCTGCTGACTTTAGCAAGAGTCATGCAGCTGAGACATCTTTGCTCAGTTCCTCTTGGGTTTAGATCTGAGTCCGCATGCAGCCTTTGAGCAGAGTAAGTGGCAAGGAGCAGGGACTTGCAAGGGAATGGAGGAGCAGATGGCAGAGATAACAGCAAGCAAGGGAAGCCACAGGGGCAGACGATAAGAGAGAGGGGTGTGTCCCTGGCAAGGTGGTTCCTGGCCAACTTAAAATTTTTAAAAATTAATTTAACACATTTTTATTGAAAACTGTAATTATTTTCCATCCCCACCTCCACCCCCCTGCAACACACATATACATAAATACGAGTTGGTTTCTCAATGTAACCCCTGTCAGATTTGGTTCTTCCCATATGCTTTCTATGCATAATCAAATGTACATGCGTCTACATCTTTTTAAAAAATCATTTAAGTAGCATTGTGTTTAATCTCTTGGTTTTCTCAGTGAATCATACATCTTGTGATTATAGAGTAGAGGTACGAAAGGTAGCAAGGAGACAAGGAAAATTGTAATTTAAAAATTGTGCTTTAGGAAAAACTGCAGGGCCAGTGATATAGCTCAGTGGCATAAGTGCCTGCCTGGCAGGCGCGAGGTCCTGAGTTCGACTCCCGGTACCCGCATATAAAAAAAAAGAAAAACTGCAGCTTCAGCACATACAGTTACCCAAGATCCAATGCTTTTATCCCTTCCATGAAACTCATTCCAAAGGGGGACAAATTCCTAAGCCTGTACACCGAGCAGGTGCTTTCACCTATCAATCGAACCTGTGTTTCTCCGCCCACAGAACTGCATCAGAGGAAACAGCACAGCTCTAGACTTCAGGCGCCCGCACACGGTTTGCCTTCTATCTCGCCCACCAAACAGGCGCTTGGAACACATATCCTACCTGTCTCGAGACAGCCCGAGACCACCTAAACCCTCACCCCAGACAGAATGAGGCTCTCCTGTGAGAGTCTGCACTCTGTTCTCTCTGAGTGTATACTTTAATTTTGCCTAATAAATCTTTTTTGTGCCTTTTGTTGGTGCATCTTGAAAATTCTTTTTCTGTCATAACAGAGAACCTACAACTTACCCTGTGGGTGGGGTGAGTTGAGGTCCCCATCTCCACATTGGGGGACTTCCTCGACCCTGTTCAGTGACAGGTCTGTGCTCCTTCTTCCAAAGACTGTGTAGTATTCCAGCAGGAGCCCACACCATCATGGATATAGCAGATCCCTAGTGGTGGGCAATGAGGTGGGTGGTACTTTTCACCATCACAAATGGTGAAAGCCCTTGAATCTATGTTCCTAGGGCATTTGGGAGCTGTTCGTTAATGATATACTCCAGTCAGTAACCTCCCAGCCTCATTGTCACTGGTGAGCCTGGACAATCAGTAGCACAGCAGCCCGGGATTGAGTTGATGACCAGAGACAGTCTCATATTTTAAAAGTTACTTGTCCAAGACTAGGCATGGTGGTGCACGCCTGTCACCCCAGCACTCTGGGAGGCTGAGACAGGAGGATACAAGTTTGAACCCAGCCCTGGCAACTTAGCAATTTAGTGAGACCCTGCCTCAAAAAAAAAAATAAAAAGGGATGGGGTTGTAACTCAGTGTGAAAGCCTTGGGTTCAATCCCCAGTACTGCAAAATAAACAAATTTTTAACAATGGTTACCTGCTCAGCTAGAGTGGACAAAAATGCATGCCAGAACAGAGTCCTCTCTTCTAAGGGCTCACTTTCAGAACTGGACAAGCTCCTGCCCCAGTGACTCAAGTTCAGACACTACCTGATCATGGACATGGCACTTTGTCACATGCTGCTTCACCAGGCCCTCATATTGATCCTGCAAAGTGGGTATTATTAGCACTGCTGTTTTTCCAGGTGGGAAAACTGAGGCTCAGAGAAGATAAGACATCTTCCCAAGGTCACACCGCTCGCAGACGGCAGAAGATCCAGAACCCAAAGATAGCTCTGATGAGGTCTGTGTTCTTTCTAAATCCATGATGCAGGCTGGATCGTGGTGCCTCGCGACAGCTTTAGACTGGACAGCCCGCCAGTCAGCCTGAGTCTGCAGGACGGATTTATTTCCCATGGCTACTGTGACAAATTACCACAGAGCTTATGGTGCAGAACAACACAGATCTATTTATCTTAACAGTGCTTGAGGGCAGAAGCCAAAGCCGGGTCTCCCTAGGCTAAAAGCAAGGCATGGGCAGGACCTGCTCCCCCTGGATGCTCCAACCCCTCCCTGCCTGCCCAGCTCCCGTGGGCAGTCCCCTCCCCAGCTAATCACCCCTTTTCCAGCCACCTCATCATTCTGGCTCCTACTTCCATTGTCACATCTCAGATGTAACTGTGACCCTTCCTGTGACTCCATCGGGCCCACTTGGATAACTCAGGACAAGCCCCTTCTCAGGCTCCGTAGCTTGCTCCCATTTGCAACCCCTCTTGCCACGTTAGGGATCAGGTTCTAGGGAGGAGGATGCGGACACCTCTGGGTAGCCGTTCTGCCTGCCACTCGGGGCACTTTGCCACACCCTGGCACAGCGCAGCAGTGCCCGTTCGAATCCTGGCTCTATCACTTGCTAGCACATCTGGCCTCACCTGGAAAACTGGAAAAATAAAATCTTCTTTCTAGGGCTATTGTGAGGATCAAATAGCACAATGTATGCGATACACTCAACCCTAGAGATCAGTAAATGGTAACTCTCATCTTCCCCACTGCCCATGACAATGTGTAATAGAAACTCCACCATTTGAGATTCATCTCTTTGGATCTTTTTCCAATGATAAATCTCAGGCCCTTGTCAGCTGACATTTAAGTGGGATAAGCTGGCAAGTAACTTAAGTCAGCCTCTTCGACAGGACATGGAGAACCTGGGGTGATTCAGAGATAATAAAAAGGAGAGGGACCCACAGGGGAGGACTATAGGAGGCCTGGGCGTCTTTTGCTAGCTTCTCAGACTTGCCTGCAGCTCAGCTTCGGCTGTGAATTTCTCCTGCCTCTCCCCAGATTAGCCAGGGCAAGTCTGCTTAAGGAACACTGGCAGATGATTTTCTGAGATAGCCAGGACCTGCCCAGTTGGGTTTGTGGCAGCATGGGGTGGGTCTGGGGATGGATCCTGGCATGGAAAATTACCAATGCTCTTGGCTTCCAGGTTCAGGGCTGCAGCAGCTGATAAAATGATCCACCCCAGCGTGGGCCTTTCCCAAGTGGGTCTCACACAGTGAAAGGAAAACCAGATTTTTGGTCTTGTCTGAGAGCTACATGACTGCCTCCCATCCCTACTTTGGAGCCTGGGAAAGCCCCCAAATTCATTGTCTGAACTTTGGGTACACCCAGCTGTGAAATGGAAGCATATCACATTAGGCAGCTGCCAGCACAAAGGGTTTCCTTCATTCTCAAAAATAATGTGTAATTATTTGGGGCTTTTATTCACCCAACAAATATTATTAAGTGCTTGCAGGCATGGGGACCGTCTACCCTGGAAGGCAGTAAGCATGTGCCTAGGAGGAATTATTTTAAGGCAGATGGAACACATGCTCTGGAGTGGACCAACTTGGGTCTAGATCCAAATACTTCTCGGCTATGTGACACCGGGCAAATCGTGTCACCACCACAAGCCTCTGCTTTCCCTTCTGGAAAGTGAGCATAACTAATAACCGCCTCTGGGGTTGTTAAGAGGATTAAATGAGATGGTTCAGGGGAAGTAGATGGCCACATAAGCTTGGTTCATAGTAAGGATGTCAGAATAGAAGTCACTGTGGTCATAGTCAGGGAGACCGTTTTCCCAAATGACTTTTCCACCTCCACATCATAAAACACGTTCCCAATTTGCTATTTGGTGGCCAGCAGCGTCCTCTTGAACTTCTACTCTTCAAGTTAAAGAAGCAACAACGGAAAAACTACCCGCGTGTTAGGTGGACACACGTGGACACCAAGTGTCCCCATGGATTCCTGCACACCTTGAGAACCCATGAATTGGCAGTGAACTTGTTTGCAAGTGGTCAAACTTGATCATAATTAGGCTGAGTAGGTTCATCCAGGGGACAGTGGATTCCCAGCGGGAGACGCCTTTGTCCTTAGCTGGCTTCTCGGACACCCGACCGACCGCTGTCCATTGGCTTCTCAGGGGTTGAGCTTCAAAGAGTTGGACGCTCACCCAAGAAGGGGCGCCCCCCTGCCTGACCTCTCCTGGAATTCAAAACAACCTCAGGTTGGGAGGAGGCGGGCTAGCTCTGCCGTGGGCGTTTAGAACTCACGTTTTTTGGTGGTGCGGCTGAAACCAGCCCTCTAGTTCTGGCGCCAGGCTACGCGGTTCCAGAGCAAATCTCCAGGCAGAGGCGGAGGCTCAGGTGAGAGGCGTCCGCGCGGGGACGGGGTTGAGGTTCCGGGAGCCAGGGCACCGGGACTCCAGGCACAGGTGGGCCACTAGTCTGCCGCCGTCGGGCGGGCGCCAGCGTCGGCGGGTGACTCGCCGGGAAAGTTCTCCACTAAAGCTGGCAATGCGCCCCCAGCAGGGAGAATCCCTTGAGTGCTGCAGGAACCCGGAACCCGCTCCACCCAGCCCGGGGCACGGGCGCGCGTCAGGAGAGCGCCCCGGTGACCCAGGAGAGGGGGTGGGGAGCCATGCCGAGGGCGTGAGCTGACTCGCTTTATAACAACTCGCTTCCTCCTTTGCTCCTGCCCGACCTCCACCCATCGCTCACCTCCAAGGGCACTAGCCTAGGCGGAGCGGGCGGGCCCCAGCACTCCGAACCCGGCCCAAGGCGGGAGAGGGAGGCGGTGGCCTCCCCAGGAAAGAGAAGAGGTGAGTTTTTGGCCAGGTCAAGACGCAGTGGGCCGGGCTTCTGCATGTGCGCTTGGCCTTCCAGTGGGTAGAGGGAGTCCAGCTCTACTTAAACCTATAAAAGCCGGGACTCGTGGCCAGAGGGCCCCCCTCCCATCCCAACCTCCCATAAACGCGAAGTCCCGGTTCGGGGCGCGCACACTCCCAGCAGAGCAGAGACAGCGCCTCCTGCGCTCCGCAGCCAGGGTCGGGCGCCCGGCCGGGGGTGGCGCGAGGGCTCCGGGAGGGTCCTGAGCTAGGGGGCGGCGCCTCTCCCGGCTGGAGTCCGCCCCGGGCCGGCACCGCCCTCCGCCTCTCCGTCCCTCCCCCCTGCGGCCGCGCTCCTGGGCCGAGCTTCCTGCGTCTCCATCCCGATCCCCGCGCGGACAGCGCGCCCTCTCCGCGCCGCGCTTCCTCGAGCGAGGCTCCCCAGAGCCCGCGGCCCGCGATCGCGGCGTCCCCGAGGAGGCAGCGGGGGGTAGGGGTGTCGCGGAGCCCCTAACCCCGGGCCGCCAGGCTGAGACCTAGCCGGACTCGCTGCCACCCGGGTGAGTCCGCGCCGCCGCGCCGGGCGGAGCGCGTGTGGGCCACGGGGCCGAAGAGGGGGCCGGGGGCTGCGGGTAGTCCATCCGCCGAGAACGTCCCTCCAGGAGGCTGCCAGCGGGGAGGGGTCGGGGTCCCGCACTCACCTCCGCCGCGCCCCGCGGGTCCGGGATCCCCGCCCCCTGCTAGGGGCCCCCTTCGGCAGGGACCGGTGCTGTCTGTCCGGTGTGCTCGAACCCAGAGCCTCGGGCGAGGCACCTGCCGCCGGTGCTGTGGAACAGAACCTAGCTCGCGGGAAGCACCGGGGCGCCGTCCGCTTGAGCCCTCCTGCCCTGACTCTTATTCCTTTCTGGCTTTTTTCGGATTTCGATTTGTGCGCGTGTGTGTTTCACTTTCTAGAAGCAGAGGCGTGAGAAATGGGGCGTGAACAGAATGAGGTGAAACTCGAGCCCCCCCAGCCTCTTTCTTCGTCTGTAGAATGGGGGTGATAGTGACCTAGGATGCCTAGCGCGCAGGTCACAGGGCTCAGGGGACAACAGAATCCCAGTGGGGTCTCCAGTCAGCGCACAGACTCCAGGCGCGTGGCCCGGCGCCCACATCTGATGAACAGCGTGATCACTTTTAGAAAAAAATCTGACCCAGACGCCCAGGGAGCTCCGTGGGCACCTTGGCAGTGGTGTGTTGTGACTGTGATGGTGCGGTGGCCCTGGGCCGGGTCCTTCCTGGCAGTGGGGTGATCAGGGTTCTGGGAAGCCCGACTCTGGTGGAGCAGGGTGGGCAGGGCCGATGTGGGCAGGGCGAGGTGGCCGGCGCGGTGGGTGTGCTCAGCGTCACAGAGCAGGTGGGGGCAACGCCCATTAGAGCTGCCTTTGGTTTTTGTTGGAGCTGGTAACTTGGAGGACAGCGTCTCCTGTGCAAGTGCTGTCAACCCAGGAACAGCTTCCACACTTAGCCTTTTCGCACGAGTGGACAGGGCCAGCAGGAACCGTCTCCAAATATCTCCCTACCTTACTTGCAGATGCGACAGCCCACGCTGGGGTGTGGAGATAGGAAAGTGTGGGATGTGCCAGGTAGGGAGATGCTTGGGCTGTGGATGGTGGATTCGTGGGTGGGCGGGGAAAGTAAAGGGAGTGGGAGGTCGGGGATTGGCCAGGGGGAACAGACAGGGGCCATCCTGGGATCACTCAACAGATGTTCCCTGGACCCTTTCTGTGGGCCAGGCTGCCCTGGGGGAACAGCAGAGCGGGTCCTATTGGGGATGCAGGTCCTATTGGGGTTCTGTAAGTGCAGAGCCCATTTGATTCCATTGCAATGTTAAGACGGTAATTCTGGCTGGGGGCGGGGTGTAGCTTGGTGCTAGAGCATTTGCCCAGCATGTGCATGGTCCTGGGTCCCATCCCACTACAGAAAAAAAAAAAAAAAAAAAAAAAAAGGCTAGAATATAATTCTGTCTGTGTGGAGGGATCTTGGGAAAGACTGATGGAAAGAGACGGCTGCAGGGGGTTGGCAGGCCTGGACAGGGCAGGGATTAGCATGTGGCCTTCCCATGTGACCACTGGTCAAGGGTGAGATTCATGGACTCCGTGTGGGGCCCACAGCACCAGCCCTCCCTAAGGAGCAAGGCAGTGAGTACCTGGGATGTTGGCAGGACCCCATCCCCTCCAGCTGCAGCTCTGTGGCTCTCAGCCCCCGATGTCACAGGTCTGGGGGTTTCTCCGTCTCCCAGGAGGGACGGCAAAGCTGAAGGCAGCCTGGCTTCTGCTGACATTTGTCCTGGACAGTGGCCTCATCGAGGGCTCCTGTTTTACTGAGTCACGGTTCTGTGAATGTTCTTCCTTCCACTGCAGGGCGCGCAGTGAAGGCTATGGGCAGAACTCTTGGAAGGGAGGAAGCCGGAACTGGAGGAGCCTTGGTGCTTGGCTTCTCTTGCCCCAGTTCCAAATTAAGGCGGGATCCGAGGGAGAGGAAAGCGTCAGCAGCCCGGATGCCTGTGATCGGCATGTGGAGGATCTGCTGCTGGTGCCCGTTTTGCTTTCGCTTTGGTTGTCTTTGCCCTGGAGCTTAGGAGAGTCTTTCTTGCCATCAGCAGCCATGGGAGCATCCTTTCCATGTTGCATCTCCCTTTGCTCGGGGATGACAGGAGGACCCTAGAATGTCTCCAGGGAGGGGACCTTTGGGTCACCAAACTCACCGTTATCATTTCACCAATCTAACTCCACAGAGGGAAGAGATTTACCCAGTGACATATAACAAATCAGAGGCAGAAATGGGACTGAACCCCAGCCCTCCTGACTCCTTTCTGGGGTCTTTCGCATAACCCCGGGAGGCCTGGCCACATTCAGATCAAAGATTTGTTTTAGGTCCTAGTCTTGGTGGTTTCAGAATATCCCAGTCTTTTTGGAGGCTTCATAGCCTCCTGCTCCTCCCTGGCTATGACAGGTGTCCCAGCCACGCCTGGCAGGGTCTTTTCTCCCATCCCCTGGATGGAGGAGACCCTGGTGCCTCGGCTGCCCTTCCTGCAACTTCTTGCTCCCTGGACAAAAAGGCCTCTCATGTGGTTTTCCCTGCCCAGGCTGGGCTGCCCTGCCCTCCCCGACAGCCTCAGACAAGGCCCAGAGCTTCTCTGGGGTCCGCAGGGTCTCGCTAAACTCTGCTTCTCTCCCTGCCTGCCTTGCACTTGTTCCTCCTCCCTCTCCTGGCTCCACCCACAGCTCAGGACCTCTGGGTTGGCCCCAGACTTCCATCCGGTGTTGTTTACTTGGGCCGAGCAGCCAAACGACTCCTTGTTCTCCCTTGCCCTAGATTTACCCGACATAGCAGCCTTCAGACCTGAATGCCGGGTTGCTTTAGATCCTAGACCGTTGGAGCCAGCAGGGACCTTAGCATCAGAAAGTCCAGTCCGCTCATTTTACAAATGGAGAAACTGAGGCCCAGGGAAGGGAAAGGACTTGCCTGACAACAGCCAGAGCCAGTCGCCAAGATTCTCAGTTCTGTCTTGGATGATTTCGAGAGTGATTCTTGGGGAGGAAAAAAAAGCCCAAACCAAAGCAGAGCTCTCTGCCTCTCCCAGAGCCCCTTTCTCTCTCCCGTCCACACCTGGAGGTGTTTTCAGGGCATCCACGGCAACATTGTCTAGGAGGAGTAAAGGCCCTGCAAGACACGGGGTGCACATCAAGGGGTTCTGATGTTTCCAGGTCCTGTCTGGCGCACAGGTACTGACCCAGCTTTGTGACGTGCCTCTGCTCGTACCTGCTGAGAGCGTTTTCTTCCCCAGGTTACAAAAGTCCAAGTTCATTGCGAAGAAGGAAAGTGTCACAGATGCCACCGCTAACACTCTGGCCTCTGAGTCCGGGTGTTTGTTTGCTTGTTTGCTCTGCTGTTCTGTATCCTAGTTTCTCAGTTCCTCATCCCAAGGTAGACTATCCCATGGGAAAGTTTTTATACACCAGTCTCAGCTGCCTCTTCCACCTGGCGCTAGCAGAGGGACTCTGGGGGTTAGCTTTTAGGGCCAGTCCAGCCAGGCCGCTGCCTTGGCCAGTATCCTGTAAGGCTCTGCCAAATGCATAAGAAACTTACCATTCACCACCGTGGGACATTGGGGGGGGGCATCTTTCTGCATCACTGTGAGTATTTGGGCAAGGGCTATATTTACAAAATCTAAAGCACAAACCAGTTCTCACCGAGGTTCTTAAAAGTGAAAGAAGCCAGCCATCTGGATGGCATGGATGTGACCCAAAGATCACACAGAGGGAGGGCGGAAACCTGCTTTCTTCTGATTTTTTTCCTGTATTTTAATTCGGCCAATGCTCCCGCCCCACCATCACCAGCCCTTGTTCCAAATCTTCCTGGGCGTAGGTATTGGGGTAGCAAGAGGAGGTCCCCAGGAACGTGGGTATTGGTTTGTTCACCTATGCCCTGGCTCTGGGGAAGCAGGTGTTTCGATGGCAAAGATGTACAGAGAATTGGTTTCCCAGGCAGGTGATGCTGGGAGGTTACCCCACCTTGGGGACAGGATCTCCTGGGGTAGGATCTCATGCTCTAACAGGATCACAGCTTTGCTAATGCCAGACATTGTCAGTACTGCTAGAAGTCCTACAAGTGACCTTGGACATTTTCTTGGCTAATGTTTGCAAACTGTGGGAAGCAATTTATGTGTGAGTTTTACAGCCAGTTAAGTGGTTTTCCCACTGTCTTCTTAAAACATGAAATAGAAGAAAGTAGACTAGAAAATAATGTGCATTTCTTGCCATAAGATGTATTCTTAGGAGACCTTCTGGTTATCTTCATGTGAGTATGTACTGAGTCACCTGTTGGCATTTCTCACTGGGTGGTAAGACCTGCTCCGGTCCATTGGGTTTTACACTGTGATCCTGGGAACTTGGATTCCTTGGATGTGTCCCAGGAGCAGCTCTGGGTGAGATTTGCAAGGATAGAGCTGAGGGGTGGGAGGCTGGGCCGGTAGAGAAAGCTATGGTAGGCAGAAAGCTGTGCTTGCAAATGTTGCAGATGTTACGGTGCCCAGAAAGATCCCTTCTTTAAAAATCTGAGACTTTAGAAGTAAAACAAAGGCTGGTGAGATGGCTCAGCGGCGTAAGTGCCTGCCTGGCAAGTGCGAGGTCCTGAGTTCAACTCCCGGTACCCACATTAAAAAAAAAAAAAAATGTAAAGCATCAGAAAGTTGGAAACCACTGTTAAGCTAGCACTTCAATTCATAGAAGAAGAAATTGAGGCCAGAAAAACCAAGGCTGGGGTCTCGGCTAGGAGCATGTGGGTGTTCAAGCCTCACATGAAAGAGGAACTATAAAGGTAAACCTTTGACACCTCTCCTAAAAAGGACATAAAGCTGTATCAGTGTGCTCAGCCCAAAGCGTACATTCACGGTGTGGCCTGTGTCCCCTGTGGCCCCCTGCTGTGTGCCTAGGAATTAATGCTTATCCTAAAGCCCATGATGTTTATCCTAAAGCCAGTAATCATCATGCCAATTCCCCCATTTATATCACTTTGGTGCACAAAACATTACTTTTTTCAACACCAGAATTTAAAACTCAGCACAGGTTTGGTCACCTCGCTTTGGCCTTTCTTCTTGATCTTTCCTCTTAGGGTCCCCAAAGTCTTACCAATGGGTGCTGTCCAGGCCCGTCTCCAGGCCTGAGATGACAGGCCCCAGGTCACCCAACAAATCCTGGCAGAACCATGGTGGGCGAGTTTCTGGAGAGTATCATGTGACATACAGTTCTGGATATTTCCAGAAGGTTCTGCTATGTCCTCTTTTCTAGAGGTAGAACTAGGTGGGCCTTAATCTTGGTGAAATTTTTCTTTTGTTTTTTTTTACCCCCTTTTTGTGCTGGGGATTAAACCCAGGCCTCCCATTTACCAAAGCACGCACTCTGCCCCTGAGCTGCACCCCCAGCCTCGCTTGGTGAGTTTTATATTTTTGCCATGGCTTCCTCCTCACATCTGCTCTGGAGAAAGAAAGAAGGAGAGGTTGGGAGTTGACTTATCTTCTTGCGCATTTCTCCATCCCCACCCAAGGGCCTCCCGCTGGTTAGGGCACAGCACTGTCTATTGATATTTGGTGGGAGTGACATTATTTAAAAAAAAAAAAAAAACTTACACTTTCCTCTCCTAAGTTTCCAAGCCAGACCTGAGGTATTACAGCCTCATTAACTGCAGCTCAGAGGGCGGTAATTACACGTTGGAGCTGCCCTGGGTAATTATTGTTTTCAATCAGTGATAGATGCACATTCTCCTACCTCTAGGGAAGTCTTTTTGGCTCCACGTTGGTGCTATTTCTTTAAACAAGTGTCCTCTTACACAAGTGCCAGCCTTTGAGGCCACAGTGAACGGAGAAAGGAGCTCTTGCCAGGCATGGTGGCGCATGCCTGAAATTCCAGCACTCAGGAGGCTGAGGCAGGAGGATCGCTGTGAGTTCGAGGCCACCCTGGGCTACATAAGTGAGTTCAAAGCCAGACTGCACTACATAGCAAGACCCTGTCTCAAAAACGCCAAAATAAATAAATAAAATTAAGAAAGGAGCTCCCATGCCCATCCCAGGTGGAGAGAGCAGTGAATGTACTGAAGCCACTCTGGCAAGTGTTCTGCAGGGAGGCCAGGAAGGAGGTTTAACCCAAACACAGAGAGTCAGGGAAGGAGTGGCGTCTAAGCTGCCATCTGTAGCAACAGCAACAGGTGTTCCCGGGGAGCCAGCAGCCTGTGCAAAGGCCCGGAGGTAGGAGAGCGTCATTCACAGGGGCTAATGTGAGAAGGGAAGGGAAGGGGTAGGAAAAACCTTTTAAATAATTTCTTCCTAGAAGTTATTTTGGGTATAGCAGTTCCTCAAAAAATTAAAATAGAGTTACCATGTGATCTTGCAGTTCCACTTCTGGGTATAGATTCAAAAGAACTGAAAAAAGGGATTTAAGGAGGTTTTCGTACACCATAGATAGCAATATTCAGGGTAGCTAAGATGTGGAAGCAAGCCAAGTGTCCACGGATGGACGAAGAGATAAAAGGTGGTGTCTACAACAATGGAACATTACTCAGCCTTAAAAAGGAAAGAAATGCCGGGTATGGTGGTGCACCCCTGTAATTCCAGCACTCAGGAGGCGAAGGCAGGAGAGTTGCTGTGAGTTTGAGGCCAGTCTGGACGACACAGTGAGACCCTGACACACACACACACACACACACACAAAGAAATTCTGACCCCTGCTGTATATAACATGCATGAGCTTTGAGGATGTTATGCCAGGTGAAATAAGCCACTCACAAAGGGACAAACACTGTGTGATTGCACGTCTATGTGGAACCTAGGGTGGGCGGAGACAGAGACGGAAGCAGAATGTGGTCACTGGGGCCTAGGGCCAGGGGAGGCACAGGAGGAGTTATTGTTTAGAGGAGAGAATTTCAGTTTTGCAAAATCAACAAGAATTCTGTGGCGGACAACGGTGATGGTTGCACAATACGCGTGTCCTTAATACCACAGGACTGTTCCTTAGATGGGGTGAGACAGTACATTTTACAGTATGTGTATTTTATTACAATAGAAAATTGTGGGGGAGTCATTTTGGAAACAAGACTCAGCTGCTCGTTCAGCAGCGCTCATTGAGTTCTTCCTACACATCAGGGGATCTTCTAGGCTTTGGGGTGCATGGTGCACAAGGGAAACATGGCCCCCGGACTCGTGGAACTTAAGCCTTACTGGACAGAGGGCGGCAAACAAATAGGATAAATCAATAACCCTGTCAAGCATTGGGCTAAAATCTTTGCTGCTTCCCGCTGCCCTGGGAACCAAGCCTAGGCTTAGCTTCCAAAGCCGCAGGCCCAGCACTGCACAGCGAAGCTTTGGTTCATCTTCCCAGGGCTGTTACTGTGGCCCCTCCAGCGCCACGGCATCCACAAGAACCGCTTTCCACCTCCTCTTCCTCTCCCCCTGCCCATCCCTGGGACCTCCGACGGCCTTTTCCTTCCTATTCTCTCTGCTTTTCGGCCCAGGCTGTCCAAACGCTTAAAAACAAACAAACAAAAAACAACCCTCCCAAACTCATAACTTCAATACCAGGATTTATCCTGAGGAAACAGTTCACGATTGTATAAGGAGTTAGTTTCAACAGTTTTATTTCATTTTTTTAAATAGTAACAACAAAATTAGAAACCAGCCGTGGTTCCAGCAACATTCCTAGCCAAGACTCCTTATTTATTTTGGAATGATTTTAGACTTATAGAGAAGTTGCAAAGATAGTAGGGAAAGTTTCCATAAACTCCTCACCCAACTTGCACGGAGTTCGCATCTCACGGAACTGGACACTGTTGCCCCTGGGTATCTGTGGGGCCTGGGTTCCAGGACCCCCTGGATATCGAAATCCAGACATACTCAGATTCCTTATGGACAATGAGGTGGTATTTACACATGACCTGTGCATATCCTCTTGTATACTTGAAACCATCTCTACACACATTGTTTATAATACCAAATACCACAGGATCCCGATGTACTTGTTATTCCGTATTGTTGAGGGAATGGTGACAAGAAGAGAAGGTCTGTGTGTGTTCGGCACAGACACAGTGATTTTTCTGAATATTTTCTGAGGTTGGTGGAATCCTCAGTTACACACCCGGTAGCTACAGGGGGCCGACTGCACTCATCGACGCTAAGGAATTAATATAACCACTGACTAAACTACGGACTGTACTTAGATGTCAGCAGCATTTCTCCTTCTGTTTTTCTGTTCCCAGATCTGATTTAAGACACCACATTGCATTTACCTATCCTGTCTTATCCGCCTCCCACTCCTCTCTCCGTTCCTCCTCCTCCCCTCTCCTCCTCCTCTTGTTTTGTTTTGTTTTGTCTTTTGAGACAGGATCTTGCTATGTGGTTCAGGCTGGCCTTGAACTCCCTCTGTAGCCTAGTCTAGCCTCTAACTCACGGCAATCCTCCTGCTTCAGCCTCCTGAGTGCTGAGATTTCAGGGATGTGGTACTACATCCCGCAGTTGTCATCGTGGCCGTAGCCCCTTCTGGTCTGTGAGAATTCCTCATCTTCCTTTGAATTTCTTGATCTTGAGAGTTTTGAAGAGTCCTGGTGCATATTTTGTAGATGGTCTTCAATCTGGGCTTGTCTTTTCAAAATTAGACTGGGCCTGTGGGCTTGGGAAGAATGGTACAGAGGAGAGGTGGCCTTCTCACAGCATTCTGCCAGGATGGACATAAAATCAACACGACTTGTTATCGGTGGTATTGGCCTGGACCACTTGGTTGAGGTGGTGTCTGCTAAATTTCCCCACTGGAAAGTGACGACGGCTCCTTTTTGGAAGGGACTTTTTAAAAGCATGATGCTCAAAGATAAAATTTTAAAGGATATTATGGAAAATGATTGCTAGATGAGGCTCCTAAAATTAAAAGACTTTGCTCCATCCAATGACAATTGGTGCAATGCAACAGACAAGAAACACAGGAGCTCTTCAGGTCAGTCAGGAAACGTTGGATGGCTTAGACTGGAAATGGGAAAAAGAAGAAATGCTGTTGTCCAGTAAGTAGGCACAGGAGAAGAAAAAAAAAAAAGGAACATTTAACCTCATTGTCTTACAGGACGTATGATGTAAAACCATGCTGTCATTCACACATGAAAGTGAAAATGCTGTAAAATTTTAAGATAAAAAGAATGTGAATACCGGGGAGTATTCAATGTATATTTGTGTACATAATACATGAGAAAGTCTGGAGACCATCATAGATACTCCCAGCATCACACACACACACACACACACACACACACACACACACTCATTTTAATTTACAAGCAATAAATCACACAAAAAGTTATGTGAGTTTTGACAAACTCATGGTCCTGTGCTACTCCACAGTCAGGATATGGAAAAGTCCCGTCACCCTCCCGAATCCTCTCCTGCTGGCCCTGTGCAGCCGGCCCCTGCCCCAGCTGCCCCTCATCTGTTTTCCGGTCCTGTAGTTTTGCCTTTTGCAAGCTGTCATATAAACCAGTCACACACGTGAACCCCATGGAGGCTGGCTTCTTCTGTTCACCCTGATGCTTCTGAGGTTCCCCCCGTATTGTACTTATTCTTTTGTATGCATGGAGCAGTCTGTTTATCCCTCCACCTGCTGACAGGGTGTTTGGGTTGTTTCTAGTTTTCGGTGAATGTGACTAAACCCCTCTAAACATCCATGTGCAGGTTTTAATATCAATGTATGTTTTCATTTCTCTCGGGCAAATACCCAAGAGTGAAATTACTGGGTTTGTAGCTGAGTGTGTGTTTATATTTAATGGTCAAATGTAGAAAGTTTTGGCAATTTCTACCACCGGCACCAGCGACCTAATGAAATATTGCTACCACCTTCCTCTCCCGTTTGGGACTTTAATGACTGAAGTTGACGGCCCGGCAGAACAATCTGTAATTTCTCTGGATTTGTTTTTGCCTTTTCCCAGCTGATGTGGGTTTAACCATGCTGGGCGGGAAGCTAATAACCTCCCGTGGGTGACCTCTCCCTTCCCCTGTTGCAGGCAGGCAAGTAACAATGGGGTGTGTATAGTTCCCAATTTAAATAGCACTTTATGATTTCTTTGTGTTTAATTACAAAAGTAATGTATACGCATATCAAAAAAGAAAAAAATCAAACAGGGTCCTGGTATGTATCCTCAGCACCATAAGAAAAAATAAATAAATAAATAAAGCAAACAGTATAAAGAATGGCCCATGAAAAGATACAAACTCCTCTCACTCCAGGGCCCCAGTTCCTCATTCTAGAGGTAACCAGGGTTCATTTCTCATATATGAAATGGTCTCTGTATATAATGATGCTTTTTTTATTATTTTTTTTTTTTTGGTGGGTACAGGGGGTCGACCTCAGGACCTCGCGCGCCAGCAGGCGCCCGTGCCGCTGAGCGATATCACCGGCCCTTTTTTCGTATGTGGGTTCCGGGAGTCGAACTCGGGCCCTCGCGCTTGCCAGGCAGGCGCTTACACCACTGAGCCATCTCACTGGCCCTATAATGATGCTTTTAAACACTGCTTTTAGAGTTCCAGTAGTCAAAACAATAGAGCATCACAGTCCTCAGGGTCATTATGAAATCGTTGGGTAATTTTCAATTTGTAATAACTCATATCGGGATCGACGGCCACCTTTAAGGACCCACGAAGAACCTGAAATTTTGTGCCAAATGTTCTACCTCTGCATTTTTTGGTGGCAGGATAGTAGCTTTCATCAGATTCTCTAGAAGATCTCAGAACCCAAAAAGAAGAGAACCGTGGCTAGGAGGTACTGTATTAGAAGCAATCTTTTACAAATAAGTGGCGGATAACAGTGTAACTAGCTGAGGGGGTGGGAATAAGTTGTGGACTTCTGGTTCTTTGTTTGATGGTTGGAAGCTGGGGGAGACATTGATCTAATAAGTTTGTCTTGGGCAAAGTAGATCCGTGCCTGGCTGAGCTACGAAGTCTGCGGGATTCTTCTGCCGTCCTCTAAGTCTGCGTTGACTCACCCATCGCATGGGGGAAGAACGCTGGCCGGGGAGAGCGCTTGTATTCTCTTTCCCTGGGGAGAGTTGGTTACTGGGTGCTTCTCACAGAGAGGAGTAGATAACTGGCTTCCTGTAGACTTGCAGGCTGAACAATATTCTAGAAGATTTAGGGAAATTCCTGGGAGGCAGAGCCTCATCCGGTTGGTGATGAAAGTCACAGATGTTTGGGGGTGGGGTGGGGTTGGGAAGAAGAATAACCCAGCTTTCTAACCCTCTTGTGTATATTAAGGCATCTAAGGTTCAGAACAATTCTCCGACAGATGGGAAACTGAGGCAGTGGTACGCTAGCTACTGTGCAACCAACCCCGCCTCTCAGTGTTAGTTACTGGCTGCTCTGATCCATACGCTAGGGTCTCTTTGCTTGCTGCAAAAGGCTTTATGCAAAGCTGGCTTCCAGGAGATGGAGGGCCTGTCTTCCCCAAATCACCATCTCCCTGTGTCCAAGGCTAGAAGGGTCTTTTACAGCCAGGAACGGAGGGGAGTGGGAAGACAGCAGGGCGAGAGACCGCAGACGCCTCCAGGCTGCTTTATCGCTCCCAGCCATCCTGGGTGCTGTGCCTTTCCTGTGGGTGGGACACTGGCCTGGCCTCCAGGCCAGCAGTGATCTGTCCTTTCACCAAGGCTGAGAGCAGGAGAGGGTGGCGTCTATGCCCTAGGCTAAGGAAGTTTGGAGATAAGTGGCAAATAGGTTGCTGGTTTCTAAAGGAAAAAAAAAGTCTATCTTAAAAGTTCCGTTTTGCCTGGTGGGTTACATCAGGGCGTGTGACACACCATTGAATCTGGGGGTGTGCTGGCCCCCCACAGTCACGGCGGGGCCCAGGCTGCTTCCATCTGCTGCGCTTCCTTTCCAAGGGCCTGGCCGGCTAGCAAGGTTCTCCGCTCACTGTGTGCCAATCGCTGAACCGAGGATTTTGCGGAAGAGAAAAGCGATTATTCGCAAGGTGGCCAAGCGAGGAAGAGGGAGAGCCAAGCTTCACATCCACCTCCCCAAGGAGGCTGTTTATGGTCTGAAGAAGCAGGGTTGTCCGAGGAGTCTGGGAAGGAATCGTGGCCTGTGGGTGCACAGTCTTCGTGGCTCTTCGTGGACCCCAGTTTGTAATGGCAGCCTTAGCATGAGCTGAGGGTAGAGTTTTCAGCCTCCTTTCACACATCCCACACCTGCTGTGCCCGCCCAAGTGAAGAGTCCTTTGCTTCCAACAAAAGGAGCTTTTAGGTCCATGGCAAGTAACCTAGGCAACCGTTACCATCCTGACCCACAGGTCAAAGATGTTATCTACAGCAAAGCTAGTGAGAGACTAATAATGTCCGTGGCTCAGCTGTGTGACCTCCAAAATGAGTGGTTTTTAAAATCAACCAAATGCAAGTAACAAGGAGCAAGTGAAGCTGGGGGTGCGGTCAGGTTTTCCTTCCACTTTCATGAATGGGCCCCCAGCTAGTAAGCGGTGGAGCTGGGATAATGAACATGGTTAGCAGGTTCAGGGTCCACACCCTGCCTTCCAGCTAGATGTCCCAGGTGTGTGACCTCCATGTTGCCAGGGAAGCAAACCCCTTTTTATGGGGTGAGATGGATGAATCAGAGAGACATCTTCGCTTTGTTTTCAGGTATGAATTTCTAGGCTTAGCACATAAAATGAGATCCCTTCCCCACAAAAGTTTGCCCTGGAAATAAATGTGCAGCAGATCTATGGGTGTCTAAACCTTGGAGCTTCTGCCAGCAGCTGTCAGGCCCCCAAAGCTCTGAGCCCCACACTGCTGTGGTAGAGAGGGCTGGGGTCCATTTCAGCAACCTGATTTAAATGTCTTTTTCAGTTGAAATATGTTCCAGTGGAAACCACCCAAATGTCCAACATACAGACCTGGGAAATTGACTCTGGTATATCCATACGGGAAATATCACATGGTCATCAAAAGTGGTGGTGAGGGAGACTTAGGAAGATATGGAAAGATAATTCTAATCCAGTGACATAAAAGGACAGCTTTTAAAGCTGCTCCTCCTTTTGTTTTGTTTTGTTTTGTTTTGTTTTGAAAAATATTCAGACAATATTTGAAGAGCATTTATTATTACAATTCTAATGATTATTGCTAATGGATTACAAGAGATTTTTATTCCCTGCCCCCTCTGTCTTTTCTAACCTGTACTTTCTAAGTTTCCTACCAAGAAGCACGTGTTACTTTGTAGTGAAGTAACAGGTTTAAGTTCAACTCTTAGTTCTAATGACCTCAATGATCTTGGGGCCATTGCTTAATTTCTCCACCTGGGGAGAATCATTTTAGGATTTTGTGAGGATGAAATAAGCTAACTGTAAAAATCACATAGTACATTTTTAGGTGTTGTTACTAACAAAATCATTTTTGAAAATCTTTCCATTCTGATAAGCCCAGTCCAAAAGCAGACCAACCACGTAGCCACTGGGGCTTTGTCTCAGAAGGCCTGGACGAGGACGCAGGAGCAAGCCGGTCCACTGCCATCCCTCCCCCTGACCTCTCTAGGTCCGGCAGCTAAAGCCAAAGGCTGGGATCCCACTATTTCAGTGTCTGTCGAGAGCTGCTCTGGCTGATATCTGGTTTCTGTCTTATGCACAGAAATCATCTGGATGTTGGCATAATGGCATATTACTTAAAAGCATGGATCCTGGAGTTGCTCTGCCTGGGTCTCACATCTATTAGGTGGAGAGAATAATACTGCCACCCTCCCAGCGTTCAGATGAAGATCGGTGTCACCACAATGCTGAAGCCTTAGCATGGCACCTCGACCACTGCTGACTCTTGTAGCTGCAGTGTCAAGCCTCAGAAATGCACATGACATAAAACCAACTATTTTAAAGTGACCAATCCAGTGCCATTAATTTCATAATGTTGTGCAGCCACCATCTCTATGTAGTTCCAAAACATTTTGTCACCCCCAAAAGACCCCTAATCTGCTGTCTTTCTGGATATTTCATCTGAATAGAATCATATACTATATAGCCTTTGGTATGCGGCTTCTGACTCTTTTAACCATTTTAACCATTTACTATTCATTGGCATTAAGCACATCATCATACCATCACCACTATCTTTTTCCAGGCTTTTAAATGCCTGAACAGCTGGGTCCTAAACCTCAGCCTGTGTTAGACTCCCCGGAGCTTGTGAAAACACAGATGGTTGCCTCCACCCTGAGTTCCTGCTGCCTGAGGTTTCAGGTCTGCGAGACAGAGTGGACAGTGGCATCATTGAGGGTCAGCCAGGGAAGCCAAGCCATGTGACCTATGGGATGCGGGATTTCTGGCAGGCGGCGGGAGTGAGATCTTACATGAGTATGGGGGAAATGGAGTGGAGGGGAAAGGGTTGTTGCAAGCGGGGCACCCCCAGCCAATCCACCCAGAAGCCAGATGTCCACTTGCAAAGTGGGACAGCAGGGAGGCTGGTGCAGATGTCTGTCATCAGCCTTGCATGGCAGGTCCCCAGCCAAGGGTCCCATCGTGGGCTTGGGCCACCGTGGTCAGCAGGACCAGCGATACATGGTGGAAGGAAAACAGGCTGGAACCTTCTGGAACCCGGTGCCTGTCTGCCCCTGTGCCTGGCTAGGATGACCTCGAGAGGGTCATGGTTGCTACCTCAATTCCACCTCCCAAATCCCACATCCTCTTCCTTTGGCCAGTTTGCACCCTGAACCAGACAGAAGGGGAGTTCTGGGGAAAGTAGCTCCAGCTTGACCAAGTGGATATGACCAAGTGGACATGGAGGGCCCTGCTGTGGCTCCCCAGCTCTCCCAGCCACGGCTGGGCTCCATCCCGGCCACCCTGTGTCCAGGTCATCGGCTGGACCAACACCCTTTACAAACTTCACAAAACAGATTCGCAGGTCCCGGCCTTGCCTGTGGGACCCAGTCTCTGAATTTTCAACAAGTCCTATAGTTGAACCAAGTATCCAGCCATGCTTGGGACTTCTGATATGTGGAAAAGAGTGGGCTCTAGGGCCAGACAACGTGGGTTAGAATTCCAGTTCCACTGCCTGCTGACTTTGTGATCTTGGGCAAACCCACCCTTTCTGATCTGATGCTATTTACTCATCTGTAAAATGGGGACGATGCCTGCCTTCCTCACAAAGGGTTGTGGGGCTGAAGCATGCTCTGCGCACAAACCCCTGGCGTGTGAAACACTCTTGTGCCCAACACAGTGAATAGTTGTGCCCACACACATCCAGGGAATGTGTCAGATGGGCCCAAGCCTTCTTTCTTCTTAGGAAGCTGGGCCTGACCTTGACTGTAACCTCACACTGATTGCTTTGCTGATATCGTGAAAACCTGGCTTGCTTTTCCTGAGCTACATACACATTCCAGGCATTGTTTCATGTAAATATCGTTTGCTTATTTTTTCTGTAGGCGAGTTTCACAAACTCCATCTTAAAACAAAAATTCCCTGTCCAGACCATTCCAGCTTCCAGCCCTGCTTTATCTGAAAACACCTTTACAGATGTAAAGTGGTTTTGAAGATTTTGGTGCCTTTGAAGATTTTGTCCCCCACGAAACATGTCCATGACTGTTTTTCTTTTCGCATCAGTCATCTTAATACTTGGCGACATTGCTATGGTCTCTGTCGGTGGAACAAGCTACTTTTCTAAGAAATCAAGTGGGGAGGTTTAAGGAGACCTGCTCCTGAGATCCAAGCTGCACTCTTGGCCAGGCGAGTGGATAAAGAAGCCTTGGCTTTGAAGTGCCTTCTAAGGAAGCTGTCACTCCCCAGCAAGCAAACGGGTTTGCAGTTCAGCTGTAAGGAGGTCAGGAAGGGGAGGGTGATTTTAACAGTCAGAAACCAGAGAGGGGCCTGCTGTATTTTGGAGTTAAAGGGTCATCCCGAAGCCCATGTATTAAAGGCTTGGTTCCCAATCTGTGGCATTATGGAGAGGTGTGGAGCCTAGGGGGAAGAAGTGAGATTATTGGGGATGCATCCTTGAAGGGGACATTGGGACCCTGGCTCCTCCTCTTCCTCTCTCTTTGCTTCCTGGCCACCATGAGGCACACAGGTGCCACACATTCCCACCACGATGAACTGTGTCACCATAAGCTCATACCAACAGGGCCAGGCAACCATGGACTGGAACCTCTGAAACCATAATCCAAAATAAACTTTTTCTCTTTTTAAGTTGATGATCTCAGGTATTTTCTTATAGTAACAGAAAGCTGGCTAAGACAGGGCCTTTCAAGAACAGCTATCATCATTAGGCAAAGGCTCAGAGACAAGGGAGCTTGGGGTATTGCTGAATGAAACACAGGGTTGTGCACCCTTGCCACACTTCTATAGCCCTCATCAATACGATCCTGTCATTTTACTGTATTGGTCTCATTTCTGGGATTTTGCAATCTGGAGATCTATGTAATACATGGTGAAGGTTTAAGTTTAAAAGTATTTATTCTACTAAAAGACACATTCCCTTTAACCCCCTCACTTTGAAAACACTTGTCCCCATCAGACATGATGGTGCACCCCTCTATTCCCAGCACACAGGAGGCTGAGGCAGGAGGATCATTGAGAAGGCCAGTCTGGGCTACATAGTTCAAGGCCAGCCTGAACTATATAGTGACACCCTTTCTCCAAAACAGAAAACATGTATCCCATCATTCTTACCACTTTCTGAAGCAGTTCTGGAAGTCCTTTTTTGTATCTTTATGAGATGTGATTTAAAAAAAAAAAAAAAAGGCGGGGAGTGTGCCATCCCACAGAAAGGCAGGCTCGTAGAAACCTTACAGTGTGTCCTCATCTACCTTACTCACTACATCTGGCACAGTGTGACTTCTTGCTTTTTTTTTTTGACCTTGCTCCCAAGGTCAAAATGACAGCAAAAGAGGAAGCCTTAGACTTAGGGGGAAGGGCGGGGGCAGGGAGAATCACTGCAAAGAAAGGAACCCCAAATTGGGGGCCTACTGATGTGAAGAACAGGGTGCAAGTGTGTGTGTGTGTGTGTGTGTGTGTGTGTGTGTGTGTGTGTGTCTAGGAGGAGCCAGCACGGGGCGCAAAGGAGAGACTCTGGCTGGACGCGAGGCAGCAGGGTGTGGTGGGGACTGTGGCACAGTGGAGCGCAGGTCCCTTCCACGGGGCAGAGCTGTGACTCTGTGACTCGGAACCAGTGCCAGCCTGCACGAGCGGTGAGCAGGCGCCTGCAGCCCCTGTCCCTGGCTTTGACCCACAAGTGGTTGTTGAAATTCGTGCCCTGTGGCGACTCTCATTTCCCAAAGCTCCTGGGAGCCAGGGAGGGGCTCAGAAGGATCGAGCCCAGGTCCTTCCTGGTCCTGTCATCCCTGCCTGGGCAGCAAACCATGAGCGGCACTGGGGACAGCGGTGTCCCCGCACATCTGATGCCTAGAGGTGGTCATTTCTCTACCCCATCACCTGTGACGAAGTCATTCTTAGTGCTCATCATGAAATGAAACTGTGCTTCCTGCATGAGCTACAATTTGCCCTTCCCAAAGAATGCTTTTAGTCTGCATGCTATGTTGCTTTTCTCAATTTTAAGTTTTCCTATTTATTTATACATGTACAGTATTTTGATACTGGGGATCGAACCCAGGGCCTTCACACTTAGTCATATCCCCGGCCCTTTTTTACTGTTTTAATTTTGAGACAGGGTTTGTTATGTAATTCAGGTTGGTCTTGAACTCACTATGTAGCCCAGACTGGCCTCAAACTTGCAGTAATCCTCCTGCCTCAGCCTCCTGAGTGCTGGGATCACAGGGATGCCTCATTACCCCTGCTTGATTTCAATTTTAAACAACTCATAAAAATGCCAAAAGCCACACAGAGTGAAGTATCCCAGATCTGCTGCTTCTTAGAGACCCAACATTCCCGTGTTTGTTTTCGGGGTTTAACCACAGGAGTAAGCAGGGTCGCAGGGCCCCGAAAGTTCCGGCCGCTGTGTGACTGGGAATCCGAGCAGCGTGCAGCATGTAGTAGAGTGTGCTTGCTGCAGGCTTCCGTGGAACGGTGTAATTAGTACCACTTAGGCCACAGTAAATGCTTAGGACTTTGGCCCAGAGAGTTTCCGGGGAGAGTCTGTTATCATCTCCTGCGGTGTCTGGAACAGCCAGGGCAGGGAGAGATGGAAAGAAGACGCGGGGCATGGGGCTGCGTAGTGTAAGCAAAAGGGTCCACTCCGAGAGCCACTATCTGTTTCCAGGGCCTGTGGCTTGTGCGATATTTTCCTGTTATCAGTAGTCACCAACTCCAGCCCTGTCCGTAGAGGAGCAAGATAACCTGCTTGTGTTAGCTGCTCTGCCCACTCAGGCTCATGGTCCCTTCTGGCAACTCCACTAGGGAAAAAAATATTTGTTGTTTTGTTTTGTTTTGTTTTTGAGATGAGATCTCACTATATGGCCCCAGCTGGCCTTGAACACAAGCGATCTGCTTGCCTCAGCCTCCCAAGTAGCCGAGATTCCAGGAGTGTATCCCCGTGCCTGGTTTAGGGAGACATTCTTTCTTAGTCCCCTTGTTGCAGCCCAGCTGAAATAACTTGCTCAGGTTCACCCAACCAAGAAGGAAGTGATCGGCAGGGAGTCAAACCCAGGCCCACGGTGGAACCAGAACTTTTAGCCCGGCCAGTGCCCCGCTGCAGAGGGTGCCAGGACTGTGCTGAGTGGACCACCTGGCCAAATCCATCTGTCCCTTTCCTCCTCCCTGGGCCCCCCGGCTCTGTTTGCCGCTGTGGCCCTTCCCAGCCTCAGCTCCCTTCTCCGTCCTCCCACCACCTGTCTGTGCCCTGGAGCTCAGCCACCTCCCCAGGCTCATGCTGGGTCCACACTTGGGGACAAGGGGTCCAAGGCTCAGTGAGCACCAGGATCCTGGGCTCAAGAAGCTGCACTTTCTAGGCGTGTGCTCTGGGTTTAATACAGGTATGGCCTCAATCACTCAAATCTTCTGTATCCCATTAGAAACAGTAAAAAAATGGTAATTAGAATAACCAGAGGAGACTACAGGATCCTGAATCTTCAATGTAAATATTTCTCAAAAGTCTCCCATCCACACCACTATCACTATAGTCCAAACTAGCATAATTTTTTTTTTTTTAAAAAAAAAGCTGTAGGTTTTTTGGTTTTTGGTTTTGTCTTTTTGAGACAGGGTTTCACTATGCAGCTCAGGCTGACCTTGAACTCACTTCATAGCCCAGGCTGGCCTCGAACTTGCAGCGATCCTCCTGCCTCAGCCTCCCGAATGCTGGGATTAAAGGCGTGTGCCACCACACCCAGTAGAATCTGCATGTTTAGCAAAGCCCGCTCCACCTCCTGCAAGTGGGGGACACAGGGGTCTTCGGATAATAACAGGGGCACCGGTTACTGTTCCCTCCGCTTCCAGACTTCTGCCTGCTGCTCAGCCTACCACTGCCACCACTATTGATTGATTGATTCATTGATTGACTGATTGTGGTACTAGGGATTGACCCCGGGGCCTTTGCATTGAGCTACATCCTTAGCCTTTTTTAAATTTTGAGACAGGGTCTCACTAAGTTGCCCAGGCAGGACTCAAAACTTGTGGTCCTCCTGCCTCAGCCTCCCAGAGTGCTGGGATGTCAGGAGTGCACCACCACACCCAGCTTGCCACCCTTTTTTTAATATATCTCATATACTCCAACGTCATGAAGTAGTACTGGTAATGCACCCATTCACAGATGAGCACATCAAGGATCAGAAAGGTAAAGCAACTTGTCTACAGCCACTTGGATTTTTTTCACCACTGACTCTAACCACTTTGCTCTCCTGCCTCTGTTAATGGTATTGATCCCCAGAGAGAGGTCCCTGGTGGGGTTTAGAGGAAGGATGGTGAACAATGCCTTTTAACAACGCATTTAATCTCTAGGCCATAGGCGAAGGAGGCATGAAAGCTGGGTGGGCCCTTGGCAGCGGCACATGCCTGTGTTACCTCCATGGGCTTTTAGCCCCAGGACGGACAGCTGACATCATCAGTCAGGACGAACCACCTGGCTGGGTTTGGTGGAATGACTCGGGGACCATGCACCAGGAAAGCTGATTCCTCTGTGACCTGAAGCAGCCCTGGTAACCTCCTTCTCATCTGGAGGCCCCACCTGGGCAGCGCAGCACCTGGAGAGATGGCTAAGGTCCACACTTCTCCCTCTGACCCAGCCGTCCTGCTGCTCAGCAAGGGACAGGCCGACACCTGCCCACACAGCCTGGCGCAGGTGAGCCACTAACATGCCACGAGGCCACACAGGGCCCTGCCACTCAGCAGGACAGAGGGACAAGGAAGCTGGGACATGGGCAGCACCATGCGCTGTGGGATTCTGTTTATAGAAACTTCCAGCGCAGGCAGAACTAACCGGTGGTGACAGCACAGAGCGGGGCAGCTGGAAGGAGCTGCACATGCAGGGGACCTTTCCCGGGTCCAGGAGACACCATGTCTTCATGTGAGTGCAGCTACCCAGATATAGATGGTTGTCAGAACTCATCCAAATGTATACTAAAATCTGTGTGTTTATATGCATAAATTACATCTTAAGTAAACAAAATAAGTGGGTGCTTCTGCCCCAGCCCTGGCAGCTCACAGCCAGCGTCTCAGGCGGGGGCCCTGGCAGCTGCATTTCCAACAAGCACCACAGATCTGGGCAGGCACCTCCTGACTCTCATGGCTGAAGGCTTAGCAGTTGCATCTTCATAGTCGTCAAGCACTTATGCATCTGTTTTTAAGCAGAAACCTAACTGGGGCCAAATCTGGCCCTGGGGATCAAAAGCAAGACCAGCTCTAACCCGTGGACAAAGCACCCTCAGCCCGTAATCAGATCCTGGCCCTGTGCCGGGCATCTCAGGGCCTGCCGTGCAGGAATGGAGGGCAGGACCCCCCCCAACAGGGCTGCCGACGTCCTCTAGGTGCCAGGCATCGGGCAGGACTAGACACGCCTCTCCAGGTCCTGCCTCCCCGCTGCCCTCCAAATACCAGTGTGGGCTGCATGTTGTGGAGCTGTCGTGTTACAGATGCTATGCTGGTTGTTTTGTGCACGTGTTCAATTTTATGAGAGGAAGCATCGTGCTGTTCTTCGGAGCCCACAGTCCTTCACATGTCCACAGGGAGCTGTGCATCTTTGTGCAAATGACTTAACCTCTCTGAGCCTGGGGGTGCTGGCACTCTTTTGAGGATGAAATTAGTCCATAGGCTTAACACACACAGTAAGCCTGAAATCCTCGCCAGCTGCTGTTTGCTGTCATCGGCGAGGTCACACACTTGCCTCAGCTGGGACCAAGCTGTAGGATAGGAAGTTGTGTTTCCTGTCTTCCGGGAGGTGACAAGTCACGCTCGGGCGTGGCCTGTAGCAACAGGTGTAGCACAAAGCTGTTACGGACTCCATCCAGGGGATCTTAAGGTCTAATAGTAACCGCCCTTCTCTGATTCTCTCATGTTAAAAGCTCCAAGTCCGCCCCAGGGATGGGCTCCGGGCCATTGCGTTTGACAACCTGGAGAGATTGGGGCGCCAGCCAGGTTGCATCTAAATGGGTGGTGGCTTCCCCCGCGCGGACAGCTGTCGGGCAGCAGGTGCCTGTCCCCACTGGGCACAAGGTGTGAACAAAGAACCTTTCTCTCTGTTGACTTTGGGTGTTTGTTTTCTGTGTTTATTTAGTCTTTTGCCTGCTTTTAGGAACCACAATGTGGGTTTCTCAAGCTGCTCTATTTCCTTTGGATTGGAAACAAAAATAAAAAGGCGAACCACCCAACCATGATGTCTAGCTGCCCACGCGAAACTCTGTGTGACCATACTGAGCCATAGGCTGATAGCAGCTCAGAGTGTCCCTCTGGAGTCAGAGCCCTGATCTCCCCTTGGGAATGTGTCACTCTGCTTCTCTGAGCCTCAGTTTCCTCCTCTGTAAAATGGGCACATTTGTGGCACCCGCCCTGTGGAGTGATCAAAGATCAAGCAGTCGAGTCGAGGTCCTAGCACAGGGCCTGGCACACAGTACACACTCAGTAAGCACAGTGCCCTCAGTAATCAGACCTGTGCCAGGTCTACCCTGAGCGGAACTGTTCAAGCTCTGGGTCTCTTGCCAATGGGCTGTGTGACTTTGGAGAAGTTATTGCACTTCTCTGGGCTCCGGGTTCTTCATTTGCAAACTTGGGAGCCCATGTTCCTTAGGTCAGTGATTATTCTGAGGATCAAGGCCAAGGAGATAACCACCGGCAGCAGCTTGGAGTGAGGGCGAGGACAGGCAGGGAGGAAAGTACTAGATCGTTTCCCTCAGGGCTGCAAGGGGAGAAGGTGTGCCAGCGGGACAGAGGGCATAGGAACAGCGACCATCCAGCAGCCCCTGCATCCGCCCTGGTGGGTTCATTTTGTGTCTGGAGGTAAAGTGGTTTACGTCAAGGGTCTTGGGGAACACGTGAATATACAGACCTTGCTTAAGCAGATTCCCAACACAGAGATGGAATGCACCCAAAAAAGCACTAGAAGGGGTAATCATCTCCCCTGCCATTAGAATTCTTTACTTTGTAAAAGCTTCACCAGGAAATTCTTCTCACTGCCAAGCACCGTGTGTAACCTACTGCCTGATTTGCAGACAAGGTGCAATGCCGGGGCTGGGAGCACGGTTCAGTGGTAGAGTACCAGTCCCTGGGTTCCATCACTAGCATCGCAACAACAAAAAGTCACTGTATTGTGCACAGCCGCCATGCCTTTGGCCAGTACGGTACTCATGGCGGCGATATTTGCCGGGCGCTGTCCAGGTGCCTGGCACCATCTGCCCTGTCTCAGCCTTCCTACAGCTGACATCTGGGTCATGAGATCAGCAAAGAAACGAGCACAGTGATTGCAGATTGCAGTCTTAGCTACGTCTAACACCAGGGTCATGTTGGGGTGTGTAATTACACAGGGCAACTACTTTCAGGTGTTTGCTTTGGAAACCTCAATATGGTGACATTCAAATGACAAATGGGCAGGAGCCACTGATGTTGGGCAGCAGGGCTGGAGCAGCTGTGTAATCCCAGCATTCTGGGAAGCTGAAGCAGGAAGATGGCAAGTTTGAGCACAGCCCAGACAGCTTGGTGACGAGTGAGACCCTGCCTCAAAATAAAATATAAAAAAGGGTTCAGGATGTAGCTTAGTGCAAAAGATCTGGGTCTAATCCCCTGTACCAGGGAAAGAGAAGGAAGGGAGGGAGGGAAGGAAGGAGAAGAGGAGGAGCATCGCTGAGGCAAGGCCCACAGCTGAGAGACCAATTTGAAAGCCAAGGTAGTTACCCAGTTATGCTGGCTGGGACAGAGGTGGCAACGATGGGAAAATAGGAAGCAGGAGTTGAGATCTGTGGGGAAGTAAAATGGAGCACACTGGCTGAGGTGTTGAATACAGAGAGCTTTAATGACCTTAATATAAATATCATACGTGCTTCTTCTAATGCTGGAAACCACAGTGTAGAGTAATAGTTTTCAACTACGGGTCATTTCATCTTCCCAGGGGACACTTGGCAATGTCTGGAGACATTTTTGGGTTTTTGGAGATGCTACCGGTATTTAGCAGGTAGAGACCAGAGACACTGCTGGATGCCTACAGCGCACACCTGCAGAGCAAGGTCGTATGGTTGTATGTGAGGGTGCAGGGGGATTAAATGAGATGGTGCCTGTGAAGTGCATGGGAATTAGCCAGGTCTGAGGGGAGCAGCGTCAGACACAAGGGCCCACCCTGAAGGTCTCCTGAGCAGGGTTTCATCCTGGGGGCAATAGGGAGCCACAGAGGGATCTTGACCAAGGGTGGTGCTGTCATATTTGCATTTTGGAAAGGGCCCTCTGATAGCAGTGTAGGGTGGGCAGGGAGGCTATGGAGGGGCCTTGCAGTCCATGTCCAGGTGAGACACCGAGCCCTGAGGAAGGAGAGGCAGACACCCATCTCCTTGCCTTCTTGCCTCGCTGTGTGTCTGCTGCTCCATTATATTATAACCTTGACAGTGCCGTAAAGGTTCTTTTATTTCCTGTCACACCCTGTATGCATTCCCATGAGTGACGTATGACAGTGTCTGTGGGGTGGCACGGTGGCCCTGGGAGAAATCTGCCAACTCTAAGCCCAGGAACGGCATCTCCACGGCAAAGGCCCTCTCTCTGTGAGTGGCCTTAACAGTCATCTTCAAAGCACCCCAATCACGGAAAGAGCTCGCCTCACCCTGCCTCCCCCTCCACCCCTGCCCCGAATCCCAGAACCCCACTCTGCGGGCACTCGTGCGAACTGCTCCAAGAGGGTGCTGCAGAGAAGGCGGCAGCTGCTCCAGAAGTCAGGGCGATAGCCTGCCTTGCTTTGCTTTTGTACTCTTGTCAGTTTATTTTAAATGTTTTTTAGTAGACAAATAGGGTATGTTGGTTCATGCGACTGAAATACCTGTGGTTTGGTTGGATCCCTGGGTTCGGGTGTTGTCCTCTGGAGTCTCCTGCATGCTCTACCCCTGCTCTCATTGCCTCCACCAGGACGCCCTCCTCAGGCAGCTTCTCCCTTTGTGACAAGAAGGTCCCCAGCAGCTCCAGGCCCCATTGTGTCCTGCAAACCCACAGGGCACTGCCCTGAGCAGCTGGCTTTTCCTCTACACCACAGCAAAGCCTTGGGTCTCAAGGGTTCTGCCTACATCCAGAGGAAATAGGAGCAACTGATTGCTGGGTCTGGCCACACCACAGAGGAAATAGGAGCAACTGATTGGCTGGGTCTGGCTACACCCATAAGAAATAGGAGGAACTGGTTGGCTGGGTCTGGCTACACCCATAAGAAATAGGAGGAACTGGTTGGCTGGGCCTGGCCACACCCAGATAGAATCACAGGAAGAGGACCTGGATGCTGGGCTGCTCACAGTATCACCTTGGCACATCCCAGCAGACCAGGCCCCGCCTGGCCAACCCTCAGGGTCCAGAGGCCCCCTTGGGAGTCACTTGTGCAACAGGCTTGGACAGCTCCACACTGGGGAGAGAGAGCAGGGGTTATTTGAAAGGTGCTTCCGGTGGCTTCCTGTATGGTAACAAGGCATCCCTGTCTATATGACTGCTATTTTCCTATTGGCGCTGATGTTTTATAAGGAAAAGGCATATCTGTAGGGTACTTGGAACTGGGTTGTTTCCTCTGAGATGCTTGTTGCTGCACCCCCAGTACTAAGACTACTGCTGGCATGTTGTGGATGCCCTGGTGATGTTTGTTGAATGAATGACTGAGCGAGACAGCAGCTAGTCAGCAGCTTTGCTCCTGCCCCTCGGAGGACACCTTTACCCAGGGCCCCATCGCTGCCCAGCTCATGGGGGGGCACTCAACAAGCAGCAGTTGATGGTTTATAGTTATGGTTGTGGCAGTTTCTCTGGGTTCGGGGGAAGTCTTGTCCCTTGCTGACCCTCACCTCTCTGGCTACTTTGCTTCAGCATTTCCATTTCTATGCCATTTCTTCAGGTCACCTTGTAGATCTCTACCCTGAAGGGTAGAGATGGTATTGGTGTAGCTCCTGGCTGAAGAGTGGGGATGCAGAGGTACAAATGTTTGGCACAGGCATGGCTCCAAGCTTGTGAGTCGTCTCAACCTTGACACTGTGTGGTAGCAGCTCAGAAGGGGGCCAAGGTTTTGGACATGAGACAAGGCGTCAGGCAGCCTCGTGAGCTCCAGGTCACAGGGGCTGAGCCAGGGTGGCGGAGAGGCCCTGTGTCAGCGTTCAGCCTTGACCCATGGCCTGTGAGGCAGCTGACCGAAGACCAGGCCTTTGCCTTCCTTGCTGTGGGAACAACCCCCACCCTCTCCGTCTCTCTGCTCTCAGCAAACTGTGGCGTTAAACAAAGGAGTGCCTTGTCCCCGAAGCTGTGTGTAGAAGGTGCAAGAAGTGTGTGTAAAGCAGGGCTTGGGGGCAGGTGAAGGGAGGATTTAGCACATTGAAAGGATGGACTCTGGACCCAGACTCTCTGGTGTGAGGCCTCATTCTGCCACTTATTAACAGGGGACTTTGGGCAACATAAGGAACCTCGGTAGGCCTCTGGGTCTACGCTTGTAGCACAGGGATGATGGTCGTGGCTGTTCAAGAAGAGGAAGTGAGATTGCCAGGCCAGGGACACACATTCCACACATGTTAGTGGTTCTTACTGTGACCTGGCCCTCCTGTAAATTGTGTAATCCCGGTCTGTAATCTAGGCACTTTGTCAATATCCGGGGACTCCAAAAGCTCCAAGAGCTGCACTGTGAGGCATCAGAGTGGGGATTCTTATCCCAGGGGACAGTCTGTGAAAAACCAGTGACTCCTCGAAATTGTACAGGATTGGGCCTCGGGCCATAATGCCCCCAACAATGATTCATTCTTACCTCAGAATCAGGGACTGTGCTACCGTGTGTGGTAAAAGGACCTTTGAACATGTGATTATGTCAGGGATCTTAGGACGAGATTTCTTGGGTTACCAGGTGGGCATGACAAAGTCCCCAGGGGCTTTATAAGTGGGGGTGCAGGCCAGAGTCAGGGAAGAAGGTGGGAGGACGGGAGCAGTGGTCAGAGGGATGCTCCTGGGAGATGGAGGAAGGGACCAAGAGCCAAGAGTGGCAGGAAGTCCCTAGGAGCTGGGAAAGGCAAGGAAATAGGTTTCTCCCCTGAGACCCCCCGAAGGAACACAGCCCTCCTGACACCTTGCTTGTAGACTTCTGACCTCTAGAATTCTAAGAGAATAATAAGTCTGGCCTGCTTTAGGCCCCTGTGTTTGTGGTCATTTATTTCTTACAGCAGCAATGGGAAGCTAACACAGCCCTTCACAGGCTAGGGGCTGTAACTACACTGTTTCCACCTGTATGGACGGTCAGATAATGAGCAGGTGCTGGTCCAGGCATTCCACCTGGCCCTGGAGACCCCTGCTGGTGTCACTACAGCCCTTCCCCACCCCTCCTCGGGGCTCCGTGTTCCTATGTAGCATATCTGAAATGTAGCCACATTTTTCAGCAATGATTTCTTATCTGGAAAGGATTTGGAAGCCCACGGAGCAGCCTGTCCTGTCACCTGGTGGTTCGTAAGCTAGGGCCACCACAGCAGTCCACGGAGTGTGCCTCCACTGCCCGTCCTGATGGAGAACCGGCTGTCACCTTGGCAGCAGGATCCACAGAGGTGGCTGCTTCTGTTTGGGGTCACAGGCTGCCACCGGACTGGGGTTTACAGTCCACATCCCCGGAATAGCAACAGTCCTTGGACCAAGTCCTCCGGCCTCGCTGCCTCCTCAGGTTGCTGCCTCCTCAGGTCGCTGCCAGCAAATATAACAGCTCACAGTGTCCCTGGCCTGTGCCGGGCCTGGGTCCTCAGAAGCAGTCCGGGAGGTCATAGCACTCTCCTGTCACAGACTACTGCGTCGCCCCAGGTGAACGCAATCACACTAGATCCCACAGGCTCCAAAATGCAGGGATTCGGTCTGTGGCCTGAACCACAGATCGCAGTGAACCCTGTGTATGTTATGTCTTTTCCTATCCACCCAGACCTATGGTAAGTTCAGTTTATAAATTACGCACAATAAACACTAACAACAACTAACAATAGAATACAGCAATCATGACAAAATACTGTAGTGAAATGGCCCGTGTCCTTACTGTCACACTTTGGGGCCATTATTAAGTAAAATAAGAGTTACTTGAACATAAGCTCTTGACGCGACAGCTGAGTCCACGAAGTGACTGGGGGCAGGTAGCGTACACAGCACTGATAAGCGACTCCCAGCAGCGACTCGTGCAGGGGGTGGGGAGGAGCAGGACGGCTCGAGAGTCCATCCCGCTGTGCAAAACAGTGTGCAATTTAAAACTCACTGCTTGTTTCTGGGATTTTCCACTTAGTTTTTGGGCCATGGCTGAGCACAGGTAATTCAAACTGCATAAAGCAAAACTAGATAAGGGGGGACAACTGTACCACTCTGTCCACTGCTGGTTCACTCCACAGGTTCTACGACACTGTCGGGCCATGCCCTGTATTCACTCAACAAATGGAAGCTCCCCCTGCACACGCCAGGCCTGTTCTAGGACTGGAGAGAACAGTGAACAGCACAACCGGAATCCATGCCCACTAGAGCTCCCGTTCTAGGGCAGCATTGTTCAAGAGGAATAAAACATAACCCCAGAGATGACTTTAAGTTTTCTGGTAACCCCAGCTTTTTTAAAAAGGACAAAGACACAGGCCAATTCTTAGTAGCATATTTAACTCAATCTATCCAAAACATACCATTTCAACATGTAATTAAGTTTGTTTGGTTGGTTGTTTTTTGAGACAGTGACTCGCTATGTAGTTCAGGCTGGCCTTGAACTCACTATGTAGCCCAGGCTGGTCTCAAACTCACAGTAATCCTCCTGCCTCAGCCTCCCAAGTGCTAGGATTACAGGCATGCGCCACCACGCCTGGCAACATGTAATTAATATTAAAAAACTAGTGGGATAGTCTTCTGTCCGATGACATTCTGGAGGGCTGGGCCACATCTTATACAGCACGTCGTGGTGCTAACTGGCCACCTTTCAAGTCCCCAGTGCCACACGTGGCCAGCAGCGGCTGCCCTGGACAGCATAGCTCTCATGTCAAGCAGATTCATGCTGGGAATGACTGTCATGGGTCACCCAAGGGCTCAGCAGCCCCTTCTCTGTCCCTTGGCCCACATCTACTTGTGATTACTGTGGTCACTGTGCCATTCCACTGAATCTGGTCATGTTTCTTCCTTGCTCTCTAGTTCCAGATTGGACCTGGTACATGCAAAAGGAGCTTAATAAGTGTTTGTCAAGTGAGTGAATAGCACAGCTCACTGGCTTCTTGTGGCTGGGCTGCTGGGCACTGAGCAAACAGCATTTCTTCGCAGGTTGGGGAGGGTCCGGGCCTCAGCTCAGAGGATTAATCAGGCCACGACATTGCCATTAGTGGCTGGCGTGGAGCCCCCCTCTTGGTTTGGCTTTTTCTTGTTGTTTTGTTTTGTTTTGTTTTTGAGACAGGGTCTTGCAGTGTAGCCCATGCTGGCCTCGAACTCACAGTGATCCTTCTGCCTCAGCCTCCCTGGTGCTGTGATTACAGGTGTGTGCCACCATGCCCAGCCCCCCTGGTTTTATTGTTGCAGTTGTTATTTTATTGAATTTTGCTCCCCATCCCCACTCTACTTCTCCTCTCCTCCCCAGGGCCCTGGGCAACGTGTATCTTGCTTGCTGTGGTTTTGTGCCTGTGTCTCCAGCTGGCGGTCATGGCGTTGCGTACACCTCGTCCTCACTTATCCATCTATCCCTTCCTTCTCTCTCCCAGCACCTTTGTTTTCCTAAAATACACTGAGGCTCTCTTCTTCCCAGAGTTTGTGCCCACCAGCCCCTAATTGGTTCATCTTTAGGCTATTTCCATGAAACTGGTTTTGCCCTTGTTCTCTAGAATGTTCTAGCACCTTCTCTGACTCCTCGGCTCTTCTTGGCCTCGAAGCTTACCTCATACTGGTGCTTGACACACAATATGTCGCTTGTCCTCGTGTCCAACTCCATTCTGAAACTCAGGAGAGCTTGCCCAGGGTCACATGACTAGTAGATCCTGAGCCTGATTCCAA
The DNA here is from genome assembly GCA_028451465.1 of Erethizon dorsatum. Lineage (NCBI taxonomy): Eukaryota > Metazoa > Chordata > Mammalia > Rodentia > Erethizontidae > Erethizon > Erethizon dorsatum. The sequence continues at coordinate 124,256,338 of CM051827.1, read as the reverse complement.
ATTCCAGCAATCTGGGTACAGAGCCCAGCTCCTAACAGACAATGGGTGTTGCCCAACTGACCAGCCTCAGGAGGCTAAGACTGGGGGATCGAAAGCTCAAGGTCAGTCTAGGCAACTTAGTGAGATTGTGTCTTAAAATAAAAAAGGTCAAGGATGTAGCTCAGTGCTAGAGCACTTACCTAGCATACAGGAGCTCTTGGGTTGGATTCCTGGTAGCAGTGCCAAAAAAGCATTGCAGTGAGGTACTGGAGCTGGTAGGTCCCATTTCCCAAGAGGCAGTCACACGCATTTTGTCCCAGCTCTGAGCTCAATGACATGTTGGTAGCTTGACAGTGGCTTTAATGGGAGCTGTGTGTGTGTGTCTGAAGGAGAAAGGAAGAGAGCATGACAGTACGCAGCACATTACCGATCAAATTAAGCACTTAGACTGGTGGCCAGGGTGACCATCCACTCCTACAAACCACCCCCACAACCCCACATTTCCTGTTTTAAAGGGGTTGTGTAAAATGCGTACACAAGAATGCACATTTAAAAACAGGGACAACACCATGCCAAATCACTTATCCATTCACACAGTTGGCCCCTGGGGTATTGTACAGAATTCTAAAGCTCTATTTTGATTAGAACTCAGCGTCTGGTCCTAGCACTCTAGGACTTTCAACTGCAAGGGACAGAAAGCCCTAGGTAAAGCATCAGCCCTGATCATTCCTTTGGGGGTTGGCTGCAGGCATGGCAGGAGCAGTTAGAGCTGTTCACTACATGGAGGAGAGAAGGTTGCAAAGAAAACATAAGCAAAAATCAACAACACACGCCAAGCACCTACTGTGCACTGGCAGCAGTCTTCACTTTCTGTCGCTTCTCAGGGGGTCTTTGATTACAATAATGCAAAGAAAGGCATTGATTTAACAGAAAAGATGTCATCATATTACAGCTCCTCAAGGAAAACATCATAATGATATAAAAATAGTAATACAGGTAATTTGTTGTACAGCAGTTGTAAATGCACATTATATACACCAGCAATGGGGTACTTGTAAGATTTCCATGTTAAAATTTAGAGAATTAATTATTGATAAACTATTAACCCATGAAGACATGCCACAGATGTGAGTAACTTGAAAAAAAAACTTTCACTTTATAAAAGTTTATTTAGGATTGGAAGAAATGCACGCACGTGACATAGAGAATGCTATGGAAAATTATCTGAAAAAATGGGCACCGCTCTGGCTGCAAAAGAAGCCAAATGTGCTATGATGTTTTGCATACTGGGTGCAAATCAGCTGCCTTTATGTATAAAATGTTTTAAAGAAATTCACAAATATAAATAAAGTTTTTTTAATGTAAGGTAATAAATAAATGTCTTGATTATTATAGTAATTTTAAAAATTCATATGAATAGTATTAATTAATATTTATATTTATATTTGGGCAGCAGTTATTCAGATTCAAGCAACTAACTAGATTCAGTCCATTTGTAGACTTTTAATTAATTTTATTAGTAAAAAGGCGATAAAAGTGATTAGATCCATTTGTACCTCCAGTGAGTGGTACAAGCTGCCCAAAGGGACAGTCAGCTCAAATCATAGCTGTCCGCTGCGCAACACATGAATTATAGCCTGGTCAAGAATGTGTTAAACCCTGGGGGTGGGCGGTGGTGAGGGTGGTCTGGCAGCAGATGGGGAGCATCTAAAGGTCAGCCTTCCCTTGCTGTGCCGTGTCTTGGCACTTACTGTATACCCAGCACTGCGCACTTAACATGGGTTAAATGTTCACTTCTCAATTCTCTGAGGTCGGTGCTCTTTTTTGGGACGGGGGTTGAGACAGGCTCTCACTGTGCAGGTTCAAGGCTGGCCTTGAACGCTCAGAGATCCTCCTGCCTCAGCCTCCTGAGTGCCAGGATTACAGGCATGTGCCACCACACCCGGCTGGTGCTGTGTTCTGATTGCTGCTGGGCAGAGGTGGGATTCCATCCCAGACCAGGGGCCGGCTGTGCCCCGACCTCCTGTGAATCGGGTTCCGTGTGCTGGCACCTTTACGGGGCAAGCAGCAGCAGCGCCTCGCAGGTGGTAACAGCTCTGGCCAGGCTGCGTCTTGTTTGATTACCCAGTGGGGCAACAGTGTCCCCCAAAACTCCTACATTGACGTCCTGCTCCCAGAACCTCAGGACAGAGCTGTGTCTGGAGTACGGGACTTCAGGGAGACAACGAAGTTATAAGATGGGAATCGTGGGCCCTCTCCTTCCAAGAGGCGAGGAAGACTCGGACATCCACACGGGGCCACAGAAGGACACAGGAAGGAGGTGGCCATCCACAGCCGAGGAGAGAGGCCTCAGGACAAACCGGCCCTGCCCGCATTTGGTCTTCAACTTGCAGCCTCTAGAATTATAAGACAGTTAATTTCTGGGTTGGTGCTGGCAGTGACGCCCAAGGGAGCTCCTGCCGGCTGCGATTCTCCCTTCCCTCTGCTGCCAGCCACCCCATCTTAACCTTCATTCCAGTTTTACGATTCAACACCCAGCATCAGTTATTTACGGCAGGCCTAGATGCGTGTCAGAGCTGAGGGGCCTGAGTGACGCATGGGGAAAATCAGTTCTTATGAAGGAAAAATGGCACAAAGGAAAACAGGAATTTTACCTCCTGGCCACAGAGCACAAAGTCGGCCTAGGCTGGAATCTGGCAGCCAGGGCAGGGGAAAGGACTCTCTGGGGGTGTAGGGCACCTGGCAGGCACTGGGAGGGGTGAGATGGGGAGCATGTGCTAGCGGGGAATGGGATGAGTCTAGTTTGAATTTCGGTCGTGCTGTTCGCTGTGCGACTTTGAGCAGGTTGCTGAACTTCTCTGAACTTCACTCTCTTGCTTTGTGAAATAAAGATTATTCTGGCAAATTTGTCACAGGATTCTTGGGAAATTTAAGCATGATAATAAATAATAACCAATCAGTTAAAATATGATTATACTAAAGGTATATTCATAATGAGTTCATCATAAAAGTAAACATAGACTAAATTAAATAGAATAAATGTTACAAATAAAAATAGGCTAATACCAAAAATTAGTATAATAAGAAGTAGGTAATAAACAATAATAAATGCACACAAATCAACCAGCCCAGAGCCTATTCACTGTCGGCGCTGCGATTCTGAAGTGCAGCAGTTGGAAGAAGGACCAAGCACAGTGACTTTCCAAAACTCGAGGCAGGAAGGAGCGCAGGAGGGGGAGGAACAGCTCTGGTTAAAATGCGGGACTCAGGGACACGGTGGAGAAGGGGGATGGGGTGCGGTGGGGTGGGGTGGGAGAAGGTCGGACAGGCTCAGTGCGGTACCAAAAGAGTTCTTGGCAAAAGGTTTGGGAACCAGGTCAGTGGAGACAGCGCTGTGGCTAAAAAGAAAAAGTCCAGATATGGGCAGGATGCAAGCTTTCTCCAAAGGCCCTAATCCGCAGTCTAAGAAAGGTCTGGGGATGCCGAGGGCTCGCCTGGCGGGCAGGAGGTGCGGCCTGTGGGCTGTGCCTCCTCCGTGTTCTTCTAGCCTGGTGTTAGCTCAGGGCCCTGGAGCCGCAGCTCTGAGTCCCCAGGAAATCAGCGTCTGCCGGCTGCACAGAGCGTGTCTCAGGCACAGCGTGTGCCCTGCAAAGGCAGAGCCAGTGCAGCCTGGGCTTCTTACCGAATCCTAGGACTGCTGTATTCGTGGCCTGTGGCTGCTGGAAAAAATCACCCCAGAAATGGGGGCTGGAAGCAACACACATTTATCCTCCTGCAGCTCGGGAGGCCAGAAGCCCCAAGGCAGTTTCCTAGGTGTAGGGCAGCCTGTGGCACGCTCCAGAGGAGAATTCCTCTCCTGCTTTCTTTCCCCTCTTGCTGCCTGCACCCCTCCCTCCACGCTCACAGCTCTGACTTCCTCCTTCCTCTTCGGACACTTGTAACTGCCACCTGGACAATCCAGGGAAATCTCCCATCTGGGGACCCTTAGCTGAGTCACCTCACCAAAGCACTGTTGCCATATAAGGTAAAGAGTCACAAATACCAGGCATTGGGACCTGGATTTCTTTGCAGCCGTGGTCCAGCTGACCATGTACCTTTTCCCAAACCCAGGACCATGAAAGGTACTGTGCATTGTCCTGAGCGGGAGCCAGACTCCCCTCTGTCCCTGGATGCATGGCTGTGACTTTGTCCTCATCTCTCCCGAGCTCCGTAGCGATGGATGGGTGCTCACCTGCCTCTGAGAGTCTATCAGTGGCACCTAACCCATCCGAGCAACTTCTCCCCGCTGGGTTAAGGCCCTTCATGGACTGACTTGCTGGATGTTCAGCCTGCGAGTCCCTGGAAACTACCAAGCAGGCTCCTGTGCCAGGCCATTTTCCCATGATTCCCTCGGCCTGGAATGTCTGTCCCCGGATCTCCATATTCATCAAATCTTTGCTCAGATCTCACTGTCTCGGTGACTGTGCGCCTGACCACCCCAGCTTTGTTGTTCTTTGGCTTGTGCCTGACCTGCTGCAGACTCGGTCTGTTAGCATGGCTAGCTCGTGTGGCATCTCTGTCCCCAGCACTCACAGGAGGCCTTGGCAGACCAGGTGCCCAGTTACTAGTGCGTGGAGTGGCTGAATAAATACCTGTGACTCAGCCAGGCGTGGTGTGTGCACACCTGTAATCCCAGCCTCTTGAGAGGCTGAGGCAGGAGGATCGCAAGTTTGAGCTCAGCCTGGGCAACTTAGTGACTTAGCAAGATCCTGTCTCAAAAAATTTTAAAAGAGGTGGGGATGCAGCTCAGTGTGAAGACCCTGGGTTTAATCCTTGTACCAAAACCAACCAACCAAACAAACAAAAAAACCCTCACACTGGTAATGGTTAACAACTGGTGAGGTGGACCTTTGGATAAATCCCCTTTGCAGGTGACAGAGCTAGGAGTGAGAGAGGGAAGGCTACCTGTCTGGGTCATCACTAAGTAAGGCTGAGATGTGACTAGCCCTCGCGCGGGATCCCACTACCCATGGACAGATGCGTGCCCCTGCTGCGGTCCTGGCTTTATTCTCTCTGTCCTCCTGTATTCTGCTGCTCCCAAGGGAGGAGATGCTGAGTGAATCAGTCCCCAACTGCCTGCTGCAGAAGGACAAACACCATGTTCAGATGACACCCAGGTTCCTGCAGGCCAGAGGGCAGCCGGGAGCACGGACCAGATGGCAGGGCGGGCAAACCAGCCTCCCCCCCCATCCGCCCACCTTGGCCCTAGGCCGAGATCACTGAAGTCCCCAGCACCTGGCCGTGCCCAGATGGGAGCAGAGCCAGCCTTGCCTGCCTTGGAGTCTGTCCTCCGGTCCAGCTGAAGGCTGTACTTTGGCCTCTCCGTGCACCAGGAAAGCTGTGCGGACAGGGACTTCTGCTTCCTACGCTGAGGCCTGGGACCAGTGTCTCGGACTCTCGGGGCCTCAGTGTGCTCCTCGATAAAACAGCAAAGGCAGGGTGACTGTTCCCTCCTGTGGCGGTCAGTTGGGCAGTGAGTTACGCTCTGCTGAGCATGGACTCGGGGCAGCCTGGTGTCCATGCCTGCGTGTGGTCTCCTTGCCAGAGTGACAGGCCAGCGGCGACTCACCCACAGGGAGGCCCCTGGCCAGGGCCTGGAGGTGGTTCCGAGCGTCTCTTCACTTTGAGATGACAGCGGCAGGGACCTGCTCCTGCCGCCGTTATCCCTCAGCTCCGTGCTGGCAGAGGAAGACCCGGAGATATCACATTGCCCAAGAAATATTGAATGTGACTGGAAACTCGAGACCAGCTCCCCTGCGCCAGTCTTCTCAACAGGGCCGCACACCAGCCACCTGCTTGGAGAAAGCCACTGTGCCAAGCTAGTATGAAAGATGCGTGGTTCCTTCACCTGCCCCCTGGTTTACAGGCTCTGCGGGCTTCAGAATGAACGTGACTTCCTCACTTGCACCCACGCTTAAGTGGATTAGCGAGCAGCCCAGCTATGTCCGCTCTTATCAGTTTCACTCACAGCTCATAGTGGGGTGGGGGAGGGGAGCAGTGCCCTTTCCCTGCACGTCGTGGTGCATTCTGGGAAGGCCACTTCTCCATCTCTGGGATTATGTGGGCTCTCCCTCCCCCCAGAATATCTCACCTCCTCCTGCCACCAAACTATGCCCTAGAAATTTAGGCACATCAAGGCCTCGCAGAGCTGTTTCCTTTTCCCCACCTCCTCAAATTTGTATTTTGAGCCTCTTTTATAGACTCATTAAATATGCCCTCTTTTAGCAGTACTACTTTGAGGGTTAAATACATGGGATTTAGGATCAGAGAGTTTATCCCTGCCTCGTACTAGCTGTGTGACTTTGGAAAAATAACTTCACCTCTCTGAACCTAAGCATCCCTATCTGTAAATCAAAAAGAATAACTATTAAATGGTTGCTACAGGTTGGACATGGTTGGAGAGTGTCCCCCAAAAGTTCATGTGTTGGAAGGTTTTTGCCCAGTGTGGTGGTATTGAAGGTGGGCCTAATGGAAGAGGGTGCTGCTGTCAGAAGGAACTAATGTAGTTCTCATGGGATGCAGGTTAGTTCCCACCAGAGTGGGCTGTCCTAATTTGACATAAGCCTGAATCTCTCGGCCTCCTATTTCATCCTGGGATCCATCCCCTCTCAACATGCGTCCACGGTGAGCCCATCTGTTGTGTGGTAACACAGCCAGGGGGCCTTCACCAGCGGCTGAGCAGATGGGTGCCAGATCTTGGATACTCAGCTCCTAAACCTGGGAGCTAAATAACCTCTTTACTTTATAAAGTCTTTGGCCTCGGGTATTTTGTTGTAGCAATGATTGGGCACAGAGTAGCTTCGCACACTTCTGCCCTTCCTCGGACAGTGATTTCCCTCCTACTGGGGGGTCTGTCTCCCACAGGATTGGAATATACCTCTCACAGGTCTGGGGAGCCCTGAAGCCCCTGGCACATAGTAGGGGCCCAGGAATTACTTACAGAAAAGTCTTCAAAGACTCAAAGAGATGTTTGCCTGTTCCCTTTCATGCTTTTGTGATGACAGCCCTTTGTGGGACTTGTCTGTCTGGCCCAGGGAGTGGCCACGGCACCACACGCCTGTGGGAGCCAGCATGGTGCAGGACATGGGACAACTTCAGCAGACTTGACTGTGAGTCTTGACTCTGCCGCTCCCTGGCTGGGTGACTCCGGGGCTGTCGCTCCCTGCAGTGTGGCTATGGGGGCTGGGGGAGTTTAGAAAAGGACTTGATTCATGCTGGGTGTCAGCTGCTGCTGGTTTCATTCATTCTTGCTGCGGCTGGCACTGTCCGATTGTCACTGCTATGGTTAGCACCCTTGCCCTTGTAGATTACTCACCCCAGCCCTTTTTGAATTTTTTGTTTAAAGACACAGCCTTGGTAAGTCACTAAATTGCCTAGGCTGGGCTCAAACCTGCAATCCTCCTGCCTCAGCCTCCCAGAATGCTGGGGTTATAGCAGTGGGTAATGGTTAATATACTGTGTCAACTTGAGAAGTTTAGAAGTTTAACTAAGTGACTCAGCAGGGGGCCAGGGTCCTCACTTTGCGATCATCCTGAGCCTGTGCAAGAGGAGGGCACGGAAATGGTGTGGGCAGGTAGCCTGCTTACAGTATAAGGGAGGAAAAGAGGCTTGCTGCTCCCTTTTGCCCCTTTTACTCTTGCTGCTTTTGCTGTCTTCTGCCATCTTGAACGGTTGCCCCTCTGCCATGCCACCCTGCCTTGAAGCCAGCTGATTATGGACTGAAACCTCCACCAACTGTGAGCTAAATAAACCTTTACTCCCTTAATTTTGAGTCTCAGGTATTTTGTCTGAGCAACGAGAGAAAAGTAACCGACACACCATGCACCACCATGCTGGCCATCATCCTTTCCTCTGCTTTTTCCCACCAGCAATCTGGCCCAGGCCAACCTCCTGCCCTCTCCTCTACCTTTATGACTCATTTGCACATTGTTCATAACTCAGTGGGAAATCTAAAAGATCTGGGGCTCTGTTGAAACAGGAGCCTGGTGCCCTTTGACCCTGGTCTGCGTGGGGAGGTGACCTGAAACTCCCTCCCAAGCAGGCCACGGGCAGCCGCAGGGCTGGTGGCTCAGAGCCTTTCTTCCGCCCACTCTGCCTGAGACTGGAACTCGGTAACAGAAGTGACCATGGGCCTCAGCTCGGCTGAGGGGCCCCACTGAATTCCTCCTTTGTGACATGAACGTAGCTCAGCTGGTTCCTGGTGAGTGGAGCCCGGATCCCTTTCCCAATTGTGCAGCTTGGCCAGAATGGTCAGGTGACCCTGGTGGCAGGGGCAGGGCTGGGCTGGCACCCAGCCTGAGTAGCCGTCGTCCCTCTCCTGCCATGGACCTGCCAGATGCTTCTGGGTCTCTACCCCACGAGGGTCCAGCTCCTGGTTTCTAAAGCATGCTCTGCAGTTCTTGTGATTCAGGGGAGTAAGCAGCCACGGAATGCACAGCCAGCAGCACTTGGCTCTTTGCCGCTGTTCAGCCCGGTGGCTCTGCTTTTATTATTTCTGCTTTTGTTTGTCTGTTTCCATGCTGGTGATGGAGCCCAGGAACTCAAGCACACCAGGCACACGCTCTACCACTGAGCAACCACCCCAGCCCTTAGTGCCCCATTGCATTCGCTCAAGTTCGCGGAGACCCAGGTTGGACCTGCAGCCACAATCCCACTTGGGGCCCAGCAGGGAGGAGCGCTTGGTGCCCGGAACCAGAACTTCCTACACTGGGCGCAGCCCTCCCTGCCACCCTGGCCAAGGATGTAACCAAGTGCAGGGAGAGGGAGCTGCCATCCAGGTGGGAAGAGGCTGGGGATCTGCTGAAGCCTCAGACCCCACGAGGGAATAGTGATATGATGGCCATCTGTCCCAGTGGAAGTCACGTTTATTCTGCACACCTTTCCCATGTTTCCAGGAAATCATTTGCATGCAGATTCAAGATTTGGGTGTCCAGGACCCCTGAGAGTTTGCTGTCGCTGTCCCTCTCCCCTCGATGCCCACCTCGATGGAGAACTTCCTGCCAGTGATGGGGATGTCGGTTAGATATTTAAACTCACCAGACGCTCATTGTTCATTTTACAAATATTAATTAGGTACTTGTTAAATTCTGGGCACAGGGTGCTGGGTGGCAGCATTCAGCAAGGAAGGCAGCAGACAAGAACCTTCTTTCAGGGAATCTGTGCTCCTATGCAGGAGCCAGGGAACCACCAAGAAAGCAAAAAAAAAAAAACCTAATCATAGATGATGACGCAATGCCCCCCATCTTCGAGGAGGATGTCACCAAGGGACTGAGCAGCTGGGTGACACAGGGGGCATTTTGCAGTGGGTAATAGGGGCCATCGTGGGCTGAGAGACAGAGGTAGCAAAGGAAGCAGTCAAACAAAGACAGTGAAATTGTGTTTTCAAGCAGCAGGGATGGCAAATGCAAAGGCCCTGTGGCAGGAAGTGCATGGTGTGACAAAACAGAACCAAAGCCACTGAGCTAGCCAATAAACTGGGAGAAAGAGACAGGAGCCCTGTCCAAGTTAGGGAGGCTTGAAGGCTGTGATGAAGGAGTTTGCATTTCATGCAGAGAGTGAGGAATGACATCGATGGGTTTGGGAAAATTCTTATTCTGAAATATTTCAGCCAATCAAAAGAGTATATATATTTGGGCTCTATGTGACTTTCAAGGACTAATATAATAAGGCAGCACCTGAATATCTTTCAGCCCCCACCACAGTGCCATGCTTCATTCTTGCAGGTGGTGGCGATTAGCCTGAAGTTTAGGGCATAATCTTTGCATTTCCTCCTAATAATGCAGGACTGCAGCACCGCTCTGCTTGGTGTGGCCTGGCTCTGCACGTCACAGAGGGGCCAGCACACTGGGCGCTCGTTCACGTGTGTCAGACCCACCTCACTTGTGCCCACGTCGCTGTCACTGCTGTGTAGCCTCCACGGGTGACACTGTTGTGGCTCCTTTCTCCTGTGAGGTGGCATTTGAGTCCCTCATGTTGAGCCAGCTCTGCGTTCTTGAGATCCACCTGACTCGATCGCTGATGTATTCTCTTAAAGCAAAAAGTTGGATTCCACCTGCTGGTGTTTCGTGGAGGGTTTTCGCTTCTGGGCTGGCAGGTCAGATCGACCTGTGCTATTCTGTTCCTGGCTGGTCCTTTGTGCTCTGGCTATCAAGGTTACGCATTCCTCATCAAGGACCAGGAAGTGTTTCCGCCTTTCTTTTGGACAGAGCCACAGGAGGGCTCGGTGGACATCGTCACCAAGACTCACCTTTCCCTTCTTCTGCCCTCATGTGCAGAGTTTTGGCCCCTTATGCGCCACCTCTCATGCATCCACTTACCTGACTCCCTTTCTTTCTGGAGGCCCCCAAACCCACTGGCCTCCCCAGTGAACACCTCGTGAAATTAAAGCGCTCACAGCTTTCTTAGAACACCGCCTTTCTCTGCTCTTCTTTACAGGTGGATCCTCGACTCGGGATTTTAGCATGAGGAGCTGTTTGCAGGTCTGCTGGGAGCCTCCCCAGGTGACAACAGGTAGGTCACTCTCTTAACTGGCTAAGGATCTGTCTTAAGAACCCAGACACAGGATCCATGTCTTGTCCCCGGGGCTCCCTGGACCATGAGTCATGAAGACGAGGTCCAACCTCGGGTCCGGAGGTCAGCCTGGTCCATTTTAGGGACACGCTGGAAACCGTGCAGTCCAGATCTTCTAAGCACAAAATTAGCTTCTTTCCATATATTTGCAGAGGAAAGAATGCCATGCTAAATATAACCCGGGTGCCGTCCAGTGTCAACAAGCCAGGCACGAGATAAACAGCGGCCAGCTGGGGCTGTGTTTTCACAGAGCCCAGGGGACACAGCGGAGACCACGGTCCATGAAGGGAAGACCAGGCCTGATGGCAAGTTTAAGCCACTGTTGGACACAACCCTGCCGAGAACTCTAAGACAGAACCTTTCCTTTCACTTTCTCCTTGTGAAATCAACTCATGAACATTGCTCTTTTCTACCTCTTATGCCCCCAGTAAGGAAAAGAAAAGAAAAATCATCCTCAGTCCTACCACAGAGAGGAAATAACTATGACCATCATGGTGTGTATAATTCGAGTGTTTTGAAACAGAATAGAATATAGAAAATAGTGTTTCTCAAACCTCCCCCCCTCCCACATCACCCTCCTAAGGAATCTTTCTGTGTAATCTTTTGGGCCATACACATTTGTAATATCTAGGATTTTTCACCTTGCCCCCCCACAACCAGTGTTTGTGCCTTTTATGGGTGATCTCACCCCAGTAAGATCTCAGGCTTTAGCTGGATACTGCTCTGGGTTCTTCCTGCACATTTACTTACTCCTTACCATACTTTCCCTCTGAGGTGTGTATGAGCTTCGGCACCATATTCCAGTTGTGGAAGCTGAAGCACAGAAAGGTTTAGTAACTGCCCCAACATCACACAGCTGAAAAAGAACAAACAGAATAGGGACCAGCACCCAGCCAACCTGCCTGCCACGCTCTGTCTTCACCACCCTACTGTGCTGCTTTTACGGCCACACATTCTGATTGTAAAAGGTTAAAAATCCAGAAATAAATCAGAGGTTCCCCTTCTCTACCCCTCCAGCCCCAGCAATCCTCGGTGCAAGTTTGGAGTGTGCTTGGCCCCCACAGCATTTTAACACACACGTATATACTTTAAAATATAGTATGTTTGGGCCGGTGAGATAGCTCAGCGGCATAAGCACCTGTCTGACAAGTGCGAGGTCCTGAGTTCTACTCCTGGTACCCACATAAAAAGGAAAAAAGGGCCAGTGATATCACTCAGCAGCACAAGCGCCTGCTGATAAGCGCGAGGTCCTGAGTTCGACTCCTGGTACCCACATAAAAAGGGAAAAAAAATACATATATATATAGCATGTTTTTAAAAAATTTTAACTAAAGTATAATCATCCAGTCTTTTTCTCCTATATATTCATGTATTCCTATATCAAAAAATTTTTTTAAATTAGAACCATACTGAACATACTGTGGTTTCAATCTTGCTTGACTTTAAAAGGTCCCCTTGGCTGCTGTGTGGCTATAATTTAATGCGTGTGCATAGCATAATGTATTTAAGCAGATCTGGGTTATTGGCTATTTGAGTGGTTTCCTGCTTTTCACAACTATGAGGCTGCAGTGAATATTTTTATACTACATCATCCTGAGAAGGTGGGATTACAGAGGCAAAGGGTAAAAACACTTTTGAAACGCTTAGCCCATAAATGCCCAGACTTGCCATCCAAAAATATTGTATGAAATCGCCCCTCCCAACTCCCTTCCCCACCCTGGCTATTACTGGCTGTTTTTAATCACTGATAATTTAATAGGCAAAAGAATGTATTAATCCTGATGTTTTCATCGCTGCCCACAGCTGTCTTCTGGGGACTGCCTCCCAGGCGACAGTGTAAAGCACGGCTTGACTTGAGAATGAATGGGAGTGGGGAGGGAGGGACGGAACGCAGCCCATCACAGGTCACCGCTTCAGCGGCCCTGCATGAAGCCTGCGGTGGGCTCTCGGCGGGGACTCTGGGCATGGCTTTTCCATCTCTCTCAGTTCCAGCTCAAGCCTTGGTTGTGTACTTCTTTGTCCCCAACCCCCTAACATTTGGCCTTGTCTCAGATCCACTCAGCAGCCCTGCATGAGGGTGCACACCCGCAATACCAGCAGTTGGGAGGCTGAGGCTGGAGGATCACAAGTTCAAGCCCAGTGTGGGCAACTTAAAAACTTAGTGAGACTCTGCCTTAAAATAAAAAATAAGAAGGACTAGGGGTGTAGCTTCATGCAAAGGCCCTGGGTTTAATCCCCAGTACTGGAAGGGTCTGTTCCGAAGAACAAGAGCCCCAGCCTCCACTCCACCAGCCATGAGGAACACTGGGAACAGACCCCTGTGTGTGTACGGTGGCCCCCACAGCTGTCAGTCCCTGCACGCCACGTGCACTCTCAGACCTGCTCACACCCCTGCCTGTGCATGAGTGTGCACATATGTATGCCATGTCACAGCAGGCAGATGGGAAATGCATGCATAAACATGTCTGTGCAGCCTGTACACACGTGTGTACACATGTGCTCGCATGCATGGGTGCACATGTGTGGAGCCACCCCTGCACGTGCACACACGTGCACACAGACAGCGCCGTGCATTCACGATGCCACCCCATCCCGCCAGCGGCACTTGGCTCCCTTGGAGCCTGAGCGGGACCTCCTGCTGTCTAACAGCACGGTTCCCGCACTGTCTTCCCACTTCTTGCTGTTCCTGGGAGACCCCATTCCTGCCGCCAGCCCAGAAGCCCCACTAATCCTAACTTGCTCACCAGCTTCTCTGATGCCTGGCGTGGCTCGGTGGGCACCAAGATGCAGCACGAGAAATATTTCTTGGGTGGAAAAAAGAAGGCAGAGACTTCAAGCCGATACGCAATGTCGTCCCAAATATTTGTGGAGGATCTGTTATCAGAGTGGCCAGTTTCAGATGAAGCCCGTGGTTTGACAAGAAAATATCTCTGCGGCATCAGATTGCACATGGCCTGATTAGCTGCCCATTTGGAAAGACTGGAAGGAATGCAGGATTGAAAACAGGGCCCCGCCCACCTAAACATCAGCTAAGTTTTACTGTTTGGCAAAATTTCTTGCTGTGGGAATAGCTGATTGAGGAGTGGTCAACAAGGAGCATTGCTTGTGCCCCCTCCTTGGTCCCTGAAATTGTGCTACCCTGAAGCGTCAGGTGACTGATACCCTGGCTCATTCACCTCTCGGGCCTGCTGGCTGCTCCGTCAGTTAGCTGAGGGTCTTTGAGCTGCTTCCTGGGAAGAAGGTTTTCTTGGTCCAGTTGGGCACAGAGCTGTGATGAGAAATGTGTAGGTTTCTGCCCCCTTTAAGGAAAGGAAAACTTTTATTATTCCAGCACTCTGGGAGGCTGAGGCAGGAGGATTGCAAGCTCAAGCCCAGACTGGGCAACTCATCAACTTAGCAAGACCCTGTCTCAAAATAAAAAATTAAGAGGGGCTGGGGATATAGCTTAGTTTGAAGGGCCTAGGTTCAATCCTCAGTATCATAAAAAAATGAAAGAAAGGGAAGAGAAGGAAGAGGGGAGACAGGAGAGGGAGAGAGGAAAGGGGAAAAGGGAAAGGAAAGGAAAGGTCCCTGTGGCTGAAGGAAAGCTTGTCTTGCTGGGGGATTTGGTCTCCATCCGTGTACCAGGCTTACCAATGACGGTGTGATCAGGGGAAGAAAGGGATTTGCCACAGTAGCTGATGGAGGCTTACGGGAGCCCCTATGAGGGCGGCCGACCTGGGTGACCTGAAAACTGCGTGGGTGCTGGAGGGGGTGCAGAGAAGGGCAGGTTGAGAGAGGATGGCAGCAGGGAAGCAGGGGCCAGGTGAAAGTATCGTGAGCCCCCTTCATGCGCAGGGAGTGGGGAGCCCACGAGGGTGGTAAACAGACTCCCTCAGGCCGTGTGGATGGGACGCATCACTGATTGACGGCCCGGCACCAGGCGATCCTATCATGCTATTCGTCACTCTCTTGCTGTCTCCAGCGAGCGTGAGGTTTTCCTGTGCATCATTAAAGTTCGCCTCCTGTAAGGAAAGATCTGGCTTCTCCTTTGTGCGTGGAGATAGGTGGGTCGCCTTCCTCTCCCGGTGTGGGAGCCTGAGCCCAGAGACAGCTGATGCATCAAAGGTGAGGCTGAGCTGACCAGAGCACCGTGGCTTGAAGCTGCTTCGTACCTCAGTCGAGAGCAGGGCCACTGTGTGCACAAAGGCGTCTCAGGTCTGGGCTGATTTTCTCTCTGCTCTTCCTGTCTCCTCGCAGGCCTCTCAGCTGCAGCTGTGCACACGAGATGCCCGGAGTCTGCGTGGAGCCATCCCTTGAGAGTTCAGCGGATAATTTTTTAATGTGGCGCTAGAGATTTTCTTTAGTGCACATAAAGGGTTTTTGCTGCTGCTTCTTATTTATTTATTTTCGTCCTTTGACCCGGGCTTTGCCCTGCTCTTGTGGACATGATGGCTCACTCCAAGGCCAACGGCTCCCACCACGCCCTGACTGCCATCGGCCTGGGGATGCTGGTCCTCGGGGTCATCATGGCCATGTGGAACCTGGTCCCTGGCTTCAGCGGTGCAGAAAAGCCAACAGCTCAGGGGAACAAGACGGAGATAGGCAGTGGCAGCAGCATCCTCAAGAGCAAGACCTTCTCCGTGGCCTATGTCCTGATCGGTGCAGGGGTCATGCTTCTGCTGCTGTCCATCTGCCTGAGCATCCGCGACAAGAGGAGGCAGCGACAGAGCGAGGAGCTGGCCCGCATCCAGCAGCAGGCTGGGGCCGCACCTCACGTCCAAGAGGAAGACAGGTGAGGATGTCCAGGGCTAGACTAGACGAGGTGCGCACACATGCTTTCAGGGGTGACCATAGGTGAACGTAGAACGCCTGACCTTCCTGCTCTCTTCCCTGAAGGCTCTGTAAAATAGTTTTCCGTTTTACAAAGAACTCGATGCTGCTAGACCAAGGTTTCTCAAATCATGTGGTATGAATGGGTTACAGGGCTATCAAGATTTTGATAGCCCCAGGGAAACTGAACGGGCCCTGGGTGACCAGGGCCACCTGCGTGGTTACTTGTCCATACATACATGCTGTATATGTATCATTTGACTCTAAAAGGTCAGGAACCAGTATTGCATTTGCCCCACAACACCACAAACATGTTTCAAAAGACAGGTGACAAATCGGGGACCATGTGAGGAAGGTTGAGATCTCCAGCTTAAAAAGACCCCTCGGATCAGTGAGATGGCTTAGCAGCATAAGCGCCTGCCTAGCAAGTGCAAGGTCCTGAGTTCTACTCCCGGAACCCACATAAAGGAAAAAAAGGGCCAGTGATATTGCTCAGTGGCACAAGCGCCTGCTGGCAAGCGCGAGGTCCTGAGTTCGACCCCCGGTTCCCACATTAAAAAAAAAAAAAGGCCCTTATGAGTGTCCATGAAAGATGAGTGCGCCAGACAGAAAATGGACAAAAGTTGTAAAGAAGCATTTCAGCTCATTGAAATGAATTGTTCAACCTCATTAGTCAAGAACTGCAAATAAAAAGATATCTTTATTTTTAGCCTATCATATTGGCCAAGATAGACAGCCCCCAGTGTTGGGGCATTATAGGGAAGGTGGGGTACAGAAGGAGTGTTGGCGGATATAACATTTCTGGGGAGTTTCGCCATGAGGGATGGTGTTAAAGATATGCGTCCATCCATTCTAACGCTCAGGGTTTATCCTCGGAAGACAGTCACACAGCGTGAAGGAGTTTATAGCGGTCCGTTTGTGAGATCGTTGTGTAGAGTAGCAAAATTTGGAAACGACCTAGACATCCACTGATGGAGTGAAAAAATCATGAGCTACCCGCTCAGTGCGCTCCCAGCCACTGCATGCCTGCGCTTATCAATGGGGACCTTGTCACAGCCCCGAGAAAGGAGACGGTCACCCACGGTCTCTGGCGAGGTCCTCTCGCATCTCCTGCGGCGGGGTGGACTCCAGAGAGCCGGGGGCGGTGTGCACCCGGATATTCACTGTGGGTCTCTCCAGATGAAAGTCTGGGAGGTTTTTATTTTCTCCATTGGCAAGTTTTTCTGTGTTTACATTTTCTACAAGCATTTCTTATCTTTAAAGCAGGACGGGAGTTGTTTTTATGTTAGAAAACTTGAACTCGTTTTCTGATAGTAAAAGATGATTCATGCTGCCTCAGGGTTTTCCAGAAAAACAGAATCAGTGAAATAGATGCAGAGTCAGGTGCTGCTTGTGACCGAGAGAGACGCTCTGAGCAGTGCGTGGCCAGGCAGTTTGGTCCTGTGAACATCACACAGCTTACTTCTGTAAACTGAGACAGCCACCGTGTCCCTAGGTGGAATGGCCTGTGGGACCATCGTCCTGTATGCTGTCTGTCACTGACCAGAATGTTATGTGGTGCCGCTGGCAAGCTGGAGCCCTGGGGAGCATCAGCCCATGTTTGAAGGCTGAGCACCAGGGAAGGAGATGCTGTAAATCCCAGTCTGAGGAAGAAGCTTGAGGAGATGGCCCAGCTGTACTGTGAGGCAGGAGAAGGAGACAAGTCCTCTTCCCTCCTTTTGCTCCTCACTGGCCCTGGGACCACCCACCCTGGGGAGGGCAAACTGCTTTATTGAGTCCACCCATTCAATGCACGCCTCATGTGGAAAGACGACTCAGACACACCCAGAAATAAAGTTTAATCTGGGCACTCCCGGCCAGGCATGTAAAATTAATCACCCCACAGGCTATTCTAGAAAGCTTGGGAAATATAGACAAGAGCAAGGGAAGAAAGTCAGTCACTCATAACTCCCCGCCCCAGCCATGAGCACATTCAGATCCCTTCCCAATGGAGGGCAAGGAAATGGAGACCAGCAGGGAGGGGTCTGAGGTTGGTCGTGATCCCTCTGCAGGCCCTGGAGGGGAGCTTTGGCCACCTTGTGTGTAAAGACATCCCGAGATTTTGGTTTTCCATTTCAACAGTTAAATGAGAGTAAGGCTGATGATCTGATCTCTTTGAGTCTTAGGATGAACTTGAAAGAAAAAATTACACCATAATTTGAGATATATATAAATGTTATGGTTTGCATATGTGATGTGATAAAAAAAATATGGTGGTTTAAATTTTTTTTTAAGTGTATTACAGTAAAAAGCATATTGCCACTAATCCCCCCCTACTTCAGATACTTATCCCTTTGTTCTTGCCACTTTCTGAAGCAGTTCTGAATTCTCCTTTCACAAGTGTCTTTTCTTGTGCTGTCCTGGCTGCCTCAATGTCCTGAATCCATTCAAAACATTTACCTTTCATGGTCATTTTGGCTTTGAGGAACACCAGCCAGAAGTTGCACAGTGCCAAACCCAATGAAAATGGTAGATGAGGAGACACTGTAATGTTTCTATTCAACAGAAATTGTAGTAAATGTTTTGAATCAATTCAGGACATCAAAGCAGCCACCAAAGGACACTCAAGAAAGAAGATTTCCACAACTTCTCAAGAAAGTGGCAAGATTAATGGGATAAGTATGTTTAAAGTTGGAGGAGTATTTTGAAGGAGATTAAGCAATGTATCTTTTTATCAAAATAATTTTTTATTTTAATTTAAACATGAACCATACTTTTTTACTACATTTTATATTCTTTCTCCACCTGGAGACAGCTTTTGCTTGACATCAGCAGCCATTTCATAGAGTTTTCCATCACCTTTGGCCACAGGACTTGGCCGGACATTGGAATAAATAGGCTGCATGACACATAGTGACACATGAAGGTTTTAAGGCAAAGGAGGTTTAATACCCAAGTAATAGCGTGTAGTGGATGACGTGTGGCCTTCAACTTCTACCTTCCCCTTTCCTAAAAGTATGACCAAGTCACTTAACCTTGATGTGTATTTCCCCATCCATAAAATGGGTATAATGTGGCACTTAGCTCATGGTGCTGAGAATGTGGAACCAGCGCCTATGTGCTAGTGTACCCAGAGCGGGGCCCAGCTCATCGTCGCAAACAGTTGGCACACTAGCTTTTACTGTTTCTAGGACCCATTCAGGCTTTAATGGTAAGTGTGGGCTCAGTGCCCACATGGGATCTGAGGTTCATCTCTTTGGGATTTGTTTTTTCACAGGACTGGGGTTTGAACCCAGGGCCTCTGTACTGAGCTGCTGGGTCAGCCTTGGGATCCTCCTGCCTCGGATTCCCAGTGTGGTCTTTGGGACCTTAACTTACTCGAGCATGTGCTCACACTGAGTGTCTGTAATTGCTCACACTGTGTGTCTGTATTTGCAGCCAAGAGGAGGAGGAGGAGGCCTCGTCGAGGTACTACGTCCCCAGCTACGAAGAAGTCATGAACACAAACTACTCAGAAGCCAGGGAGATGGAGCAGAACCCCAGGCTGAGCGTCTCTCTCCCATCCTATGAGTCTCTCACAGGCCTTGAGCAAACAACCCCCACCAGGGCCGAGGTGGAGCCGAGCCCGGGGAACCCCCCCAACAGACAGAACTCCAAGTTAGCCAAGCGCCTGAAGCCGCTGAAGGTTCGAAGGATCAAATCCGAGAAGCTTCACCTCAAAGACTTTAGGATCAACCTCCCAGACAAAAACGTGCCCCCTATCTCCATCGAGCCGCTGACCCCTCCGCCACAGTACGACGAGGTCCAGGAGAAGGCCCCTGACGCCCGGCCCCCCGACTGACAGCCCCTCTCGGCCAGTTCCCTCTTCCTCGTGCCTCACACAGTCCACACCGCAGACTGCAGTGAAGCCACTTCGGGCCCAGCTGAGCCCAGAGGGGCGATACGCACTTGGCCATTGGGATGGGGGATTCTGTGATTGGATGGGACTGAGGATGGTTCAAGGCCCCCTGCTGCAGGTGCAGTGGAAAGGGGGGCTGTCTGGATGCTGTCCGGGGTGCGGCAGAGACTTCTTCCCATCTTCGTTCCCTGATGCCAAATCCATCGCCGGTGACACACTCCTCTTTCGAGCTAGGCAAGGATGCCTAGCAGTTTGTTTAGACTGTGGCTGCTGTCTTTTGTTTCTACTATGACTGTTTTGTTTCCAGAAGAAAACAAGTTGTGCATTTCCTCTCTCTCCTGCATCCTGAAGTGGAAGCGGAGCGAGAACCTGGCTCAGCTTCGCCCCCAGGCCACGGGGCCACTTGGTGCAGGAAGCAGTTGAGGAATGAGGTGGACCCAGGTGGCGGCTCTCTCAGGGTCCCTGATGCTGTCGGTTCTTTGAGGGCCTCGGGCCTGATGAACTTGGGCACATGATGTGTGATGATAGTCTCGCTGGTACCATTTCCTAGTAGTCCCTTCTGTGTGTCGGCAAAACAGAAGATGGTAGCCGTTCTCTTCCTTCTGAAATGTCATGGAACTGAGCTTTTTATAATAAAATATTTTATATGTAGCACACTTGATGGCAGAGTCGTTTTAGCAGCTCTTCCTGTGCTGTCATGCTCAGGGAACAATAACAATTGGTACCAATAAGTACAGAATACTTGGTATGGGTCACATGTGGCCTGTGTGCTGTCCCGCATCCTCGGTACCCAAGCCTGGTGCCACTGCTATTCTCAGGCTGGCTCACCGAGGCTTGGGGGTGTTTTTAAAATGCCCCTGAGTCACATCCCAGTGAGTGGACTTGAGGTCTGGCCCCAGGGCCTGAAGTCTTACTCCTCTGTGTAGCTCCATGCAAAGAACATTTCTGTGCAGGCTTTGAATGGGACCTGCGTGTCCCAAGAACCCATGTGTAGATAGAAATTTATGCCTGTTTCAGCTGCAGCTCTGCACCCTTCCACACTTCCTTCCCACATCCTTTCCCAGGAACTGGCCAGGGAGGGAGCTCAGCACGGGCTATCATCTGTCCTCACCTCTGATGGTGGCTGAGCTTGTCCTACCAGAGGGATAGCAACTGCTGAGCAGTGCAGGAAAGCATCTCAAAGAGGAGAGACACCCAGGGACCACGGACCGTGGAGGGCAGGATAGAGGAGGGGAGTGAGGCCTCAGGGTCAGGGCCGTGGCCTTGGAGGGGACCCTGAGTTCAAAGGATGCCTTCCTGGTGGTGGCGGGCATGGAGTGGACTGTGGGGCAGTCCCTGCCTGGGAGCCTGGTTGGAAGAGAAAATTCTCAGGCTCCGGAGGTTTCTCAACAGCTTCCCAGCAGTCAGGAAGTGAATTCCCTTCTTAAGGGGAAGTGGCAGTGACACCCAGTCTCCAACTTTCCCTTTCCATATGCAAATACATAATAAAAGAGGGAGCTGTAGGGATCAGCTCTGTGGCCTGTGACACCACCCCGTGGCTCTCCGTGTCTCCCGTCTCTGCCTGGGCATACTCTCCATTACTCTCCCTGCTTCTTCCTGACTGTTGGACAAATGGGAAGCAAAAGAAAAGAGGCGAGCAGAAAGACCCCAGGAGAGCTGAGAGGCGGTGTTCTAGAAGGGCTGTCCCTCTGGCTTCTGATAAACACTTTTTGGGGTGTCTGCCCAGCCCAGAGCCTCATTGGGGAAGAAAAGTCTTAGGGCTTATGAATGGACTGGTGGCACCGAAGGGGTACGAGACCCTGCTCTCTGGAACATGGAGCTCTCACCCTGTATGGTAAGGTTTTTGCGGATGTGGATAGATTCAGGATTTGAGGAGAGATCATCCGGGTTATCAAAATGGGTTCTAACGGCCAACCACAAGTGTCCTTGTGAGAGACAGGAAGACGATACACACAGAAGGGAAGAGGCAACATGACCATAGGGAGAAGACAGGGATGCTGGGAGCCCCAGAAGCTGGAGGAGGGAAGGGAAAAGTTCTACCCTAGAACCCCCAAAGGGTGTGCAGCCCGTTGGCGCCTTGATTTCAGCCCAGGTGATGCTGACTTTGGACATCTTGCCTCCGGAGCTGTGAGAGAACAAGGTTCAGTGATCTCAGGAGCCATATTCATGATAATTTGGCAGCATCCCAGTTATCAAGATCAATACCAGCACTTAGTAAGCGCTGACCATTTCAAGCATTAGTGCAAAGTGCTTAGATGATAACTGATTTAAAGCCATGATCCTGTGACACACCCAGTATACAGATGAGGAGACTGAGGCAGGCCCAGAGATGCCCAGTCCCCACAACAAGAATTATCCTGTCCCAAAGCCAATAATGCCAAGATTGAGAAACCCTGCCCTGGATGAAGGGAGCTCATTCTCTTGGGCAGTGGGACGTCAGTCCTAGAGTTGGGCCACCCAGTGTGATCGCCATCAAAAAGAAGGAGGGAGCTGTCCTCCTTGGAGACCAGCCTGAGTGTGTTACTTAACATTTAAAACAATGTCACTTTTACAAAGACTTTTCCTATCCCTCCCACGATGCCAGAATTAAAAATCTAATACTCCATGACGGGACATAAAATGATTTCCCTTCCTTTTCTCCATTTCTCCATCTACTCCCAACCTACATTTAATGAAATTTTAATAAGCTCTAATAACCTGGAATTTATTAACTGTACTATTAAGAATGTGGGAGGGCCGGTGAGATGGCTCAGCGGTTTAAGCGCCTGCCCGGCAAGCGCGAGGGCCCGAGTTCGACTCCCGGAACCCACATACGAAAAAGGGGCCGGTGATATCGCTCAGCGGCACGGGCGCCTGCTGGCGCGCGAGGTCCTGAGGTCGACGCCCCTGTACCCACAAAAAAAAAAAAAAAAAAAGAATGTGGGAAAGATAATGGTTGGTGCTACTTAAAACTCAAATAGACTGAGAAATTTTAGATTATTTAAAAGCACACTGGGAACCAATGAAGGGTATATAACAAAATAAAATAACTAAAATACAGTTTTGGGAGCAAAAGTTATGGCATGTTTTTTTCCTGGGTTATAAATCTCAGGAAAAAAAAAAAAAATGTCAGGTAATACAGCATGCTTCTCCGAGATAAACTAGGATCAGCATTATAGAAAATTTAGAAATTATGCTGGAATTTTTAAAGACCAAACAATGTTCTTTGTATTTACCCTTGAAGGATCATATTTCCAAATTTATCCTTGATGATCATGCCCAAATAAAATCATTAGCATCTATTTTAAGAAAACATAGAGAAGAGAAAAATTAAGATAATAATGTGGCATAAAACTGTTTTAGGGGGCCGGTGAGATGGCTCAGCGGCATAAGAGCCTGCCTGGCAAGCACGAGGTCCTGAGTTCGACTCCCGGAACCCACATACGAAAAAAGGGCCTGTGATATCGCTCAGTGGCACGGGCACCTGCTGGCACACAAGGTCCTGAGTTCGACCCCCAGTACCCACAAAAAAAAAAAAAAAACTGTTTTTGGATAAAATCTGACAGGCCATATGTGCACATAAGAGAAACTGAGTGAACCCTTGATATAAACTAGTAAATAAATGTACCTGCGTTATTGAATTTGCTGCCTCTTTCAAAGTTAAAGAAGAGAGGAAAAAGTGGGAGGTACATTTTTCTTTTTATTTCTGACAAATTCAGTGTCTGTTTTAAAATCAGTTTCAGGCCCAGGGATGTAACTCAGTGGTAAAATACTGCCTAGCATGCATGAGGTGCTGAGTTCAATCCCCAGCACTGGAAAAAAATCATTCAAAATCAAATTCAAAGTACTAATTCCTAGACTGAATTTTTGAACAGGAAAGGACAAGTCATGCTGGCATCTGCCAATAGTAAATTCATTTTCGCACCAACTGGATTCTTTCACAGCAGCAGAAATGCAGCAGGGAGAAAGACACAGACAGGTACATCTTACGGGAGAAGCTGGAGGCGGATGAAGGCAATAATTTTAATGACTAAAAGGTACTGTGAAATTTATTGAAAATATCCATTTAATCCATCAGAATGGCAGAAAAGGATCAGATTGAAAAAAACTTAAGACTAGATTTTAATGTTTATTTTCTGGGTTAAAAAGCCAGAAAGTATTTTGTGGATTAAAATAACTAGGGTTTTATTTTAAAATTTTTCCATTGGTTAAAAGCAGTAAAAATTGCCCATTAATCTTTCCTTAGGCCAATAATAGACAGGTCTCATGAGGCCAACTAAGAGCCAGGAATAAGACCAAAGGGGAAGCAAAGCAGATCAAACACTTATGTTCCGTGTGTGTGTTGAAAACAGAATGTCTACTGTCCAGGTAACTGAATTCGTACATGTGTGCATTTGTGTACATCTTTTCACTGAGCAAATATGGAACTAAATGGGGTATGATTTTTGTCTGCATGGATTTCTTCAGGTCAGAGTTTCTCAACCTTGGCACATTTGGGACGGGGTAACATTGATGCTGGGCCAGGAGTGGGGAGGGCTGGGCAGCTCTGCTCATTGTTGGGGGTTGGCAGCCTCCCCAGCCTCTACTCAGTACACATAGAAGCACCTCCCAAATGCAGTGTTGGGGTTTAGATCTTAAATGTCCCCAAAAGCCCATGTGTTGAAGATGTCATTGTGAGCCTGTGGCAATATTGGGAGGTTGCTGAGCCTTTAGGAGTTGGACCTAGTGAGAGGAAGTTAGATCAAGAACAAGCCCTTGGCAGAGACACCAGGATCCCAGCTTCTTGTCCCTCCCCCCTCTCTCCTGGCCATCATGAAGCAAATAGCTTCCTCCACCACTCACTTCCTACCATCATCTTCTGCTTCACAGACCCCAGAACAAGTCAACTGACCCTGGACTGAAATCCCTGAAACCATAAGCCGATTATCTCAGGTATTTTGCCACAGTGACAGAAAAGTGACTAATACATGTGACAATCAAGAATGTCTCCAGACATTGTTGGAAGTCACTGGGGAACAAAATCCTCCCAGTTGAAAGCCACAGCTTTTAATCTACTAGGGAAATTTTTCTGTATGGAGAAATAGAAAAAATACTGTCACCTGAGTGGCAATTTCCATGTTTGTAAAAAGAAATATTGACCTGCTTTGGGTCACAAGACTAGGAGTAAATGAGTAAACCATATGTGAAAATGCTACAGAAAATAGGATTTTGAGCGGGAATGTTTTTACAGTTCATCTTGTCCCACTTCCTTGTATGGGGAAGGAAAATTGGGATAAAAATATGTTTGCCTAAGGACCACACCAGTGCTATACAAACATCAAAGGTTATAGCTAAATACTGAATGGTTCACACCTGGAAAAACAAAGGCCACAGGAGCCGCCCTGAGTGGACCCCTGAGATGAGGCTGGGTGCGCATCAAACCAAATAGAGGCTTCAATGGATTGAAACACATCTACATATTTAATCAATATTCCTAATGATATTTTTTAATGCATTAGCCATTTTTTATGTTTGCTTTTTACCTTGAATATTAAAACCTAAAAGGAAAGAATCCATCATTGATTCTGCCTTTCCTAAACAAACTATATTTTATGGTTCCACTTATATAAGGAGCCAACAGTAGTCAAATTCCTAGAAACAGAAAGTAGAGTGATAATTGCCAGTGACTGGGAAGTAGGAGAAATAGGAAGTTTATGTTTAACGGGTACAGAATCTCAGTTTGTAAGTTGAATGACTTTTGAAAATTGTTTGCTCAGATATGAACATACTTAACACTACTAAAATGTACACTTAAATGGTGAAGGGTGGTAAAATGATTAAGGTGTATTTTGCCATAACTTAAAATAAAACCAAAATGTTGGAGGAAAACAGATTTGAGTGGGACTTTACAATGGATGGATCAGCCTGTTAGCACTGATCCTACCAACCAATCTTGGCATCATTAAAAATGTACCAACCATTATAGAATACAAAATCAACATGCAAAAATTAATACACTAATGATAAAATTGATAAGAAAGCAATCTTATTCACACTAGCTACAAAAAATAAATACTGAGGCATAAATTCAACCAAGGAACTGGAGAATCTCTGCAATAAAAATTACAGAATATGGATGCAATAAATAGAAGATGGCATCAAAAAATATAAAGGCATCCCATGTTCATGGATGGGAAGAATTAATATTGTTAAAATATCCAGCTAGCCATAGAGTCAATCTAATTCTTACCAAAGTGGAAATGGCATTGTTCACAATAATACAAAAAGCATTCCTAAAATGTGTATGGACTCTCAAAAGACCACAAATGGCCCAAGAAATTCTGACCAAAGGGAACAAAGCTGGAGGCGTTGCAACACCACCACAAAATACTCAAAAGTTAAGTGACCAAAGCAGCATGGTACTGGCATAAAAACAGACACACAGGCCAATGGAACAGATTAGAGAACCCACAAATAAGCCTGTGTGTTACAGCCAGCTGACTTCAACAAAGACAGGAGGGACATGCATTGGAGAAAGGAAAGTCTCTTCAATAAGTGGCACTAGAGGGGCCGGTGAAATAGCTCAGTGGTGTATGCGCCTGCCTGGCAGGCGCAAGGGCCCAAGTTTGACTCCCGGAACCCACATACGAATAAAGGGCCGGTGATATCGCTGAGAGGCATGGGCGCCTGCTGGCGCGTGAGGTCCTGAGGTCGACCCCCGGTACCCACACACACAAAAAAAGAAAACGGATATGCAGAAGAAAGACACTAGACCCCCGTCTGTCACTGTATATTGAAATGGGCTGACCCGAGTTCCACACTCTTGGTGGATTGCAGGAGGAAGAACCCAGGCTGCCTGTGAGGTTCTCTTGAAAAATCAAGCCTCTAGATCTACTAGTTTATGGTTAACACAGGGGAGAGCGGAACAAATCATTAAAACTACAAAGCAGCAATCAGCCAAATCCAGGATGTAAATGTGCTACAGAACAAAAGACCCAGTTTCTCTAACAAATAGGTGGGTTTTTTTTAAAGGGAAGTGATGTTACAGAATAAAGAGATTTCAGAGACACAGCCAGCAAACACTTCAAGACTTTGATCGTATCAAACCCATAGTAAAGGGATGTCTTGAACAGAATCAAGGGAATATGACCATAAACTGAGTGTCAGATGATGCTCAGGGATCATTATTCATATGGTTAGCTGTGATCATGTCATAAAAGGAGTGGAGTAGAGAAAAAAAAGTACCCATTTCAATTGGAAGTATTTATGGATGAAATAATCCAGTTTCCTTTAAATGTATCCAGAAAGGCAGAAAAGAGAGATGAAATAAGATTGGGGAAATGTTGAAGAGGGACAAAGGATATGAGGGGTTAATTATACTTTTTTCTGTGCTTTTATGCATATTTCATAAATTCCATAATAAAAAAATGTTTAAGTAAGCAGTCCCAAAGGAACAAACACACAAGCACGGGCAGAACCATCTACAATCAAAGCATGAGTACAAAGGCCCAGGCTCCCTGAGGATAAACACCTACCAATTTGGGGAGCTAACAGGAGCTGGAAATGGGAGGTTCAGCCTTTACATAGGGACTTAGCCAAATCTAAAGGGTGCGTAGAGAGTCAGCACTCTCCACTGTGCCGGCCAGCCTGGGAAGAGGACTTCAAATATTCTTTTTTCTAGACGGCCTCGGAAAGGAACCTATGGGCTCTGGAGTGGAAATGAACAACACGCACAGTAATAATAATGGTGATTGTCAGCCCTATGGATTTTTAACCACATGGGGCTGGGCATTAAGTTTGCAATCCATGCATTCAATAGGGGGAACTCCAAGCTGAAGGAGTAGGTGGCCATAGGTCAGTAACATTGTTGGCATCCAGCTGAAACAACCAAAAATTCCTCCCAGAGGAAAGCAGCCTGGGACCAGATCTCTCAGAATTCCCACAGATTAAGTTCAGTCAAAAATGAGTTCACGGGGCCAGTGAGATGGCTCAGCAGTGTAAGCGCCTGCCTGGCAAGCGCGAGGTCCTGAGTTCCATTCCCGGAACCCACATAAAGGAAAAAAAGGGGCCGGTGATATCGCTGAGTGGCACAAGTGCCTGCTGGCAAGTGCAAGGTCCTGAGTTCGACTCCTAGTACCCACATAAAAAAACAAAAATGAGTTCACAATCAAATTACTGAACATCTGAGAAAGAGCAAGGGCAAGCAGAAAGAATGAATGGATTGAGATCCCCTCTCCCCAAAGACTTCAGATGCTAGAATTATCAGATTCAGATTCTAATATAACCATGTGTAAAATTTGAGCAAATAATGAGGCTAGGTGTTTGACCTCAGGAGTTGGTGGGACCACAGGGAGACCTATTTAACATTTGTACCTCTGGGACTTCCGTTTTTATGGGAAAAACAGATTTGTCTTCATTATCAAGTTATGCCAAGGGTAAAAACTCAAGTGCTGACAGAATCCAGAGAAGAAATGTGAATGCCTGCAGCTGGTGGGGAGAACATCGTCTCTCCAAGGAGGGCAGCCGCTCCTCAGCCCCAGAAGATTGTTGCTCTAGATACGGAAAAGCCCAAATACTGCCAGATGTTTCAGTCTTCCAAGAAAAAGGACGTAAATCCAGATTAGAAGGTAAATTAAAATGATTTGTACAAATTAGCCATTTGGTAGATATCTGAAGTTTCTGTCACCCAATATTGAGTCTCCCTCCTCTCTTTGAAAATGTTGCAGTGTTGCAATTCTCTTTTGAGAACCATCCCCTTCTTCCAGCCTCAGCCTAGTCTGTCAGTGTCTTCCTGGTAGCCTTGACTCCTTCTCTAACCACAGGGACGGACATGTGACTCAAGCCTGGCCAATCAGAGAACAGCAGTCTCCAGGAGTCTAGTTATTGGCTTGGGACTGGCCTGGGACCCAATCAGAGAAAATGAGGCCAGGTGTGGTGGCACGTGCCTATAGTCCCAGCACTCAGGAGGCTGAGGCGGGAGGATTGCCACAAATTTGAGGCCAGCCTGGGCTACATAGTGAGCTCAAGGCCAGCCTGAACTACATAGCAAGACCCCATCTCAAAATAAATAAAGAAAATAAAATAAAGAAAATGAGAAGCAGCAAGGCGTTTTGATGAGCCTAGGAAAAAGACTCACCATTCTCCCGGGGATTCAAAGCTGAGAGGTTGTGACAGCTTTCTGGTGACCATTATACAGAGATTTGTCTGCAGTTGGACCTATGTGGTGAAAAGATTGCTAACAGCAGAGAGAGGCCAAGGCCTGATGACATCACGTGGACCTTTTTTATTTTTAGTAATCAGTGAGCTAGCTTTCATGCTGAAGCCAGTTTGTGCGCTGTCACTCCACAGAAAGAAACCCCGTGCATTACCCTTAACACATTACAAAAAGCAAACAAACGTGGGGGCCAAGCGCACTTATCTCCCACCCCGCACTGGCACACTTGGCCACACTTCCAGCCTCCATCCCCTCAGCTCCCCTTTCCCCCACGCTCTTCTCCCTTCTCTTCCTCCTGAAATCCTGCCCATCCCCCAGGATTCGGTTCAAATGCTCCTTCTTTCTTAGAGCCTTTGCTGGCCCCTCCAAGCCCACCCAAGAAGAATGCTCCCCCTCTCCAGCACCAAGCCCCTCTGACCCCAGGCGGAATACTCAGTCCTGCTGCTGAGGATGCTAATTACCCAGAAGCATTTCTGCCTCCCTGCTTCTTGACAGCCATCCAAAGTCAGACCCAGATTAGCAGGGACGATCTTTGAGATCAAGTTTCAAAAAAACAATCCGTTCGTAGAAGAAATCAGAAAACACGGTGAAAGATGAGGGTTTGGGTGATGGGCCAGAAAGAAAGGAACAGTTGTTCTTAGGAAAAGAGAGCGCCTGTGTTGAGCACAGTGAGGAAGGAGGGAGAACTGAACATATTTAGACCAAATGGAATGCTGCGGAGGAAACCTGAGCAGAAATGTTAGAGAGGCACAAGGTCATGTGCCGAGAAAGGAAGATAAAAAGCGTGTGTGCCAGGAAAGGCCTGAAACAGTAACAAAACTCTCAACGTCAGAGCCATGGAAATGAGAAAAACATGCAGATAGCCTTAAGATGTGGCAAAACCTCCAGAAAGCAAGGGAGGTGACAAAGGACGAGGTTAACCTAACATGGACCACTGGGAGGCGAGCTGCTCACAGAGAGCCTTTCCGTGCCTGTCTGCTTGCTCTTGGCAGCAACCCTGGGCCACCATCTCCTTCTGGGATTCGATGTTCAACAG
Source organism: Erethizon dorsatum (assembly GCA_028451465.1). Classification (NCBI taxonomy): domain Eukaryota; kingdom Metazoa; phylum Chordata; class Mammalia; order Rodentia; family Erethizontidae; genus Erethizon; species Erethizon dorsatum. The sequence goes on along the minus strand of CM051827.1, from coordinate 124,226,854 downwards.
ACACAGAGGGCCCCGGGAGGACAGGCAGTTGCTAGAAGTGCCCACAGAGCCACTGTGGGTCAAAGGTCAAAGGGAGCCAAGGTGTCAACTTAGGAGCCACCAGGCGAGGAGTGTCTTTTCTTCTTAAGCTCAGTCAAGCACTACAGAGAGTGGCACATGGTTTGCAGGTCTCCCTCCCTGGGACTGACAGTTTCTGTAGGTGACAAAACAACTACACCAGATGACCTCCGGTCACAGAAATGAAGGGGAAACCTGGTTAAGCATTGGGCTCTATTCCTAGAAACATGGGCTCAGACTCATCAACCCCCCACCCACCTATTCAGTGGCTCACACCCTCTCTTGGGCCCCCTTCTGGGTCTCCCTGCTCCTAAACTCATTCATTTAATTTTTTAAAATTTCATCTAGTGCTAGCTATGTACCAGGCACTGCTCCAGGCACCTCAGACGTTGGTGAACATCTCAGAGCATAGTAGATTCCGGTTTATATTCTGGCCCTCTAGCAACCAGGAAGTCTGCAGGGGCCATCTAGGCACTCAGCCTGGCACATGCGGCCAGGTTTAGGACCTACTGTCCCAAGGAACCCCAGGTCAGAACTCCTCTTTGTAAGGACAGGAAGGAGAATAATATTTATTATTAGCTCTGACTGAAATGTTCATACCCTGCTGAGGGAATGGGAGTTGGTACCAAACACTGTGGAAGAATTTTGGCAGAATATCCTGAAGCTGCATGTGTGCATACTCTATGCCTCAGTACTCCTCGGTGGGTGATGTGCACACTTGGTAAAAATCCATCACGTGCACACGTAGGATCTGTGCACTTTTCAGCGTGTGAGTTACCTTTAGTAAAAGTTCAGCAAAATGCAGCACTTTGGAGTCAAACACCCCGTGGTGAATCCTAGAACCACCACTTAAACAGATGGTCACTGGGTAAGTTATTTGACTTCTCTGTGTCTCAGTTCCCCCTTCTGTAAATGGATTGGGCTAAGAATTACATAAAATTGTGCATGACCTGGTGCCTGGTACCTGGTTAGCCTTCATAAATATTTCCTGCTTTTGTTAACCGCCTTGCTAAAGGTTATATGTGACTCACAAAATATGGTGGAGGTTTGTCCTGATGCCTAGAGGTAGAATTGAAGAAATTGTCCAGCAGAAAATGCTAGGTTCCCAGCTGAAGGAGTCGCCTAGGAAGGACCTCAGCCTATCTCTGATATTCACCCCCAGAAAGGTCCCAGGGCAGCCAGCCATAATGACAGGCACCGCTCAGTCATCAGGCTTGCTGGGGGTGGGCACCAAGACTTGATGCAAATAAAACTTTCCTGGGTGTATGTGCCCTGGGTTGAGACCAGGGTATCCTCCCAGGGAGAAAAGCAATGGATGGTAGGGATTGCAAACACACAGGGAGGAGTTCTATGTAGCAGGCTCCTATCTACAGCTCCAAACCTATTAACCCTTTGAGTCCTCTCAGTCTACACTGTCATTGGTTATATTTCACATAGAAAGCCCTTCTGGACCTCGTTGTGATCTGGAGGAGTCCACATTTGTAATCCCAGGGAAAAATTATCGGAATTCCAATAAGTAATCCCAATCTACCACTTCCAATGCAATCCACGGCAAGAATAAAGACACTGGGCCGGTGAGATAGTTCAGCGGCATAAGCGCCTGCCTGGCAAGCGTGAGGTCCTGAGTTCGACCCCTGGTACCCACACAAAAAAAAAAAGAATGAAGACACTAAGGCATATTTGTAGTTGTGGGGAGCCAAGGGGGTCCTAAATCCAGCTAGAATGATGGCTAACCAGAACAAAGACCTCCCCCCAGGGCTGCACTCGGGTTTTATTAATTCGTGAAGAGGGGTGTGGCTCAGGGATGAGTGACTGAGAGAAAAGTGGGAAGTATGTGAGTGCTGTGAGCTGGGCTAGGTAGGAGGCCTGAAATCACCTCTGTAATATGCAGAGAGAGAGATATGCAGAAAGAGTAATCTGCATATCATAGATTCGGGCAGTGTGTAGTGCTTTGGGGTTTGTGCTTCAGTTTTGATGGGTAATCATCATGTCCTTACATGTCACAGCCTCTTTCTCGAAGTTCAGTCCCAGCCCACAGTGTGGCGTCATTCAGCCTAGCTCACACACACTACTTGGGAGCTATAGGTGAGGCATCGCTCATCTGTCACATCGCTTTAAAGACTACACATCAGCACCTCCGCTAGACCCATTTGCATTGCTTAAAGCCAATTGAGGGGATAAAGACAAATCTTAGCCAGCTCTGTACATTATCAACACACGGAAATAGGGCCAGGTTCAGCCAAAATGGAGACAATTGCTCTTCTCTCAAGGAGAGCCGGCCTGGTGGTCCTCCACAATTTCACAGGTGAGGGAAATGGGGCACAGACAAAACAAAACAAAAACAACAACAAAAAAAAAAAAACCCAAAGGTGGGAGCGTTGCACTGGGTCTGCAGTTTTTGAGTGGAAAAACCAGCTGAACGCAAGGAAGCAAGGGAACTGACTTTGAAGACTGATTTGCAAGAGAAACGAATGTTCCAGCACAGCAACAGAGGAGCCCTTTCAAGACCAAGCTCCATGCTTTCCCATCTTCTGGTGGGGAAGGGGCCAGGGCAGCTGCAGAAGGCCTCAGGTACCAGTTACTCTTTCCATGATTTGAAGTTATTTTGTGGGTCTCTGTGTATATCTGTATATAAAAATCAGTGCTTGCTAAGCTTATATGGCCAGATTAACAGGCTAGGGAGTCTCTAGTGGGCCTTCTGCTCTCTGTCATCTGTCATTCTGCACAAGTGCCTGGCTATTTCCTGCTCTTCCTTCCACTCTCTTTCCTTGGCTCCTTCTCCCACAGTAGAGGCCGACGGAGTCTCCCCATCTCTCCCGGCTGGGGCTAGGGCTGAAGTCACCACTTATGTCATGTTGGACTTCAAGGGCCACAGGAAGAGCACCAGGCAGGTCTCCAGGGAGTACAAGACAGTCCAGGGAAGGTAGCTGGGAGGAAATGAATTTTTATGGGGCAGAAAGGAAGCCTCGTACCCTATATCAGGCAGGTGGGTTGGGCGGCAGGCCTGAGCTGTCCCCTCTTAGCTTATGGCCCCTTTTCCCCAAGCCTGGACCCTGCCTGGGCCTTTGGGACAGCCAGGAGCTCAGCCTGCTCAGAAGTGAGGGAAGGCAGGTATCATCTTGTGGTTGTGACAGCTGTCACCTGTAGTCCCCCAGGGGAAACCCCTGCCCTGCTCATCTAAAGATGCTGCTTGACTTATGATGGGGTTATATCCTAATAAGCCATCATAAATCAAAAATATTGTCAGTAAAAAATGCAGTGACTGCACCCAACTTCACGGCTTAGCAACACCTCATACCAGCAGTGATGTTTGGTAAGTTATCCCAACCTTAGTTAATGGAAGACAATTTTTCCACTGACTGGTGTGGGGGCGGGTGGTTCTGCGATGATTCAAGTGTATTATAAATATTGCACTTTATTGCTATGATTATTACTTTAGATTCTTACAAGGGGAACACAACCTAAACCCCTTGCATGCACAGTTTCCAGAAGGGTTCGAGTTCCTATGAGAATCTCATTTGGCCACTGATCTGACAGGAGGTGGAGCTCAGGCAGTGGCGTGAGCGATGGGGAGGGGCTGTAAACACAGATGAAGTTTTGCTCCCTCTCCCACTGCTCACCTTCTGCTTGTGGCCTGCTTCCTAACAGGCCACCAAACAGAACCAGCTGACTCACCTTATGATCATGTGGTGGATTGGGAGCTGTGGCCCATTACCACTGCCCAGCATCAAGAAAGTATCAAGAAAGAGCTCAGTGATAGAGTGCTTGCCTAGCATGCTCAGGCTCTGGGTTCGATCCCCAGCACTGCAGAGAAACAGAGACAGAGACACAGAGAGAAAGAGAGTATCATACTGCATATCCCATCACCAGCCTGGGGAAAGACCAAACTTCAAAATTTGAAGTAGGTTTCTACTGAATGCATTATCACTTTCACACCATCATGAAGTAAAAAAAAAAAAAAAAAAAAAATCATGAAGATGGAGACCAATCTGCAGATTTCAAATCCAGCCAGATTTTCTAGCTGGTGTGACTTCAGGTACCTTCTTCTGCCTCTCTCAGCCTAATTTTCCCTGTGAAGTGGGGTGATTATTTCACAGAAATAACGAGCAGGTCACTATTCCGGGTGCTTCTCCCCCGTGCACAGTTACGGCGAGGATTAAATGAGATGGTCTGTGGAGCCGGGGCCCCCCAGTAGGACGCCCCACTAACATCATTCACTCTGGTAGTGAGGATGGTGGAATAGGAGACAGGGTGGGAACCCAGCTTTTCAGATCCCAACCTTTCTGACTGTACCCATCCCACAGTATGGCCTTGGTGACCACCCAGAACTCAAAAAAGCAGACTGATTACAAGCATCACCGGGGAGCACAAATAAATCAGATTTTTTTTTTCTTCTGAGCAGTATTTTTAATACAGCATCATTGTTCAGAGCAAGGTAGAACTCTCTTGGCCCAGAAAACAATATCATAAAACCCTATCATCGGGTATTTTATTTTGTTTCTGAAACAAACAGATAACACGGACTTGGGCTTGGAGAGTTTGACATACCCAGGAGATAGCGGGGTGCACTGGAGGAGGGTGCATCCAATCAGACTCGGGCAATTCTACTCCACTGGCTGTGAATGTCAGCTCTGTGTTTCTTCCTTGAGAGATCAGCTAAAGGCATCATGGGGTCGCACAAAGCCTGGCAGGGATGAAGGGTGGTTCTAGCTCTTGGCTAGCTGGAGTTTCTTGGGATCTGTGTGGTAGTGAACGAGACTGGGTCCTGGGCACATGTTGGTGACGAGAATTTGCTACAAACAAGCATGGGGTGGGAGTAGGGGAGGGAGGTGGAGCTGGGGCAGCAGCTGGCTGGAGACTCCGATGTCCTGGCACACCCCAGGTCTATTTCCATGAGGTCTCTCCTATATGGCCTTCTGGTTGCCATAGGTCAAGTACACCACAGTTCATTTCTTTTACAAAACCCTCCTGAAGTTTTCTCAGGACCCCTCCTCTGTTACTACCTGGCAGGTAGTACGGGGGTTTACTACCTGGAGGTAGTACGGGGGTTTAGTACCTGGAGGTTTTACGGGGACAGTTCCAGGGCTGTCCTCTCCCAGGCAGAAAAGCCAGGTCTGCAACGGTGGGACAGATGGTGATGTGGGAGAGTAGATTTTCTCATTTTACCGACACACCCCTCCCTCTAATCCAGGTGCACTGGGTAGGGCTTTCTTGAGGACAGCGACTGATCCAGTCAATTCTGGGACCACAGTCTGAGCTAACAGGTACAGAGGATGTTCGCAGACAAAGAAAGAACAAAAGAATGAATAAAGGTCCGTTTTAACAGGGAGGGCGGGCCAGTAGGGCTGTGGGTTTGGAGACAGCCTTTCCCCAGCACGGAGCCCTGCATCCCTCTCCGGTGCCCTTTCTACTCCTTTCTTGCTCTAAAAGTCCCTGTGAGGTTTCCCTCTGCGCCTCAGTTTCCCCATCTGTGGGATGGGGCAGGCTCGGGACAGATGGAGTACCGGGCGGGAATAGACCCTCACTCCCCGTCACGGGCGCTCCGCGCACGCCCCGCCCAGCACAAGCCCCGCCCCTCGCCCGCCGGGCGAACCCCGGTGGCGTTGCCATGGTGACACGCGTACACAGGCCGGGCGGCTGCTCGGGGTTCCGGCTGCGAGCTGGAGACTCCCCGGACCCGGCGGCCTCGCCCCGGAGCGGGCCTGCTGGGCTCTCGGCGGAGGACGGAGCGCAGGCTTCCTCCTCCTGCCAGGTGAGTGCGGCGGGCCGGCCGAGGGGGCGGAGCAGGGAAGGGACCCGCCCCGTGAGGACGCGGGCTGGAGGGAGGAGCGGGTGGTTCTCCAGCCCTGTCCTCCCAGATCCGGGCTCCCGTCGCCAGGGCCTCAGGCCCCTAGGATGTCCAGGAGGCTACAGCTGGGATTGGGGGGGAGCCCCCTGCCGCCTCTGTTTTACGGAGGACGCCCACTCTGTGGCCAGAGAGATCCCCCTTCTTCCCACATACAACCTCGAGGAACTCCACAGCCAGTCAGACCTCGGAGCCCTAAATTTTTTTCCTGTACTCTAGTTCAGTTCTGATCCATCTGTGGCCCGGGGGCTGCAGAGCACTGAAGCACTTTGACTTTACTGTATGGTTGGCGCTCTGTGGCATCAAGTGAGAACTGGTTTACAGAGTCTAACACTTTCAGGTTACTTTCTGCAGCGTTCCCAGACAGGTGAGTGACGGCACAGGGCAGGATTAAAGTGGGGAAATACTGCCTAACCCAGACAGCTGAAGAAATAGACTTTAAGTTTCCCTACCTGTCGCGTAGGATAGACATGGAAGGGGGAAAGTGGAAGGAAGCTACCGTGGAAGATTCCGAGCCTGCACTGAGTTACTTGCAGGCATCGTTCTGTGCGCCCATTCATCCAGCAAGTACTTGCTGCGCACCTAGAAGTGTTAGGCCTGGCAGCTCTGGAGGCTGGAGATGGAGTCATGAGCAAACTCTCAGGAATTGCAGAGGCTCCGAGATTTTACCCCACTTGCAAGCTAACAAGCATAATGGATGCTGGCAGAGACAAAGGACCATACTACTCACTGAACGGCAGGCAGCATGAGCTACGTGCTTCATCGGCCCCCAAGGGGACAGGAGTGCAGAATAGCCCAAATAGACGCTGCACATCCAGAGTCTGGGACCCACCTGAGGGAGCCCCAAGCTCAGGGAACCCCAAGCTTTTAAAGGGGATGCTAGCATCCTTTGCTGGAAAAGAGACACTATCTTTATGGTAAGCAAACTTGCCCTCCCCCTGGTGGTTCCATGCAAAGGCTCAGCTCTCTCCCCCTGCCCCTTACTGCTGGGCAAACTTAGCCTCGCTGAGTCTGTAAAGTAGTAATGGTAACTACCTTGATGACTGTTCAGCGGAGGAAGAGCCGTTGTGACACAATGCCTGGCACTCATGGGGGACTCCGTGAATGGCGACAGAGGACAGGAAAATCAGAACCCTCTGGGAATCCACACCATCACAAATAGAGGATTTTTGTTTTCACACATAGTCCAACAGCTTTGCATTTTAGTGACTTTTCCGTTAAAAAGAAAAAAGGACTATTGTTCTTTGCTGTGACATTGAGAGGATGTCACATGTGTGTGGCATTGAGACAGAGGATGTCTCATGCTTGGACATGGCTTGATCAGAATTCAGTGAGACGAATTATGGTCAACATTTTAGAACTTTTGAAGTCACTGAAGTGTTGTCTTTATTGAGTCTCGGGTACCGAGAGTCGAACTCAGGACCTCGCGCTTGTCAGGAAGGCGCGTATGCTGCTGAGCTATATCACCGGCCCGTGAACAGTTGGTCTTTAAAAGCGTGTATAGAACTTATTTTGAAATGCATCAAGGTATAAAATGGATGTATGAATGGCTAGAGGAATAGATATGCAGCAAGTCAAATATGGCACAATGCTGACTCTAGAATCTAAGTGGTGGGTACATAGGCATTTACCATCTACTTCTTTAAATTTCTCTGCATCTTTGAAATTTTCACAATAAAATGATAGGGAAAAATATATGCAGGGTCCTGATCACATGGCCAAGCTATAATCTTGATACTGTGCCTTTAGAACTCTTTTATCTTAACTAAATACATGAAAAATGCAGTCACTGAAAAAGAAAGTACCAGGTAATGCCTGCTTTCTCAATGACTGACTCTTGACACTTTAAACTGTGTAGAAGGATTCCTTGGACTGGAGTTCTAGAAGCCCAAGTTAACAATAGCAATACTAGAAGAAGTATAAATGTGTGTCCACTGCATGCCAGGCACCATTGTTGCACTGAGTCATCACAAACCCATTTTACAGATGAGAAAACTGAAGCACACAAACAGAATAACTAACGCACCCGAGGTCACAGAGCTAGTACGAGTGGTGGGTTAGGAATGCTGAACAGGAATTCTTGGTATATCTGATAGCTCCGTCCAGTAGGAGGTGGACAGCAATCATTAGTGGAATTCACTTCGTTGTTGGCATGTTCTAGTTTTGTGCGTTTGTGCCCTGAGTCCTTTAAGAAGCTTGGTGATCAGATCCAAGCTCTTTTATGTGTGATATCACTGTTAGAAGAGGTGGTTTCAAGAGACGCAGACTTGTCATTGCGGTCACTGTCGAGCTCATCTGTCCCCTCCTGTCTCTGTGGACCTCTCCCTGTGGACCAAATCCATGGTTACTTCATTCGTTCTAAATCTGCTATTGCTGAATAATTAAGAGGACTGTGTTTTTCTAACCAAATTCTTTCTGAAAACCTTGCCTAGGGAAAGCAGAGAGAATGAAAGCCTATCTCAAGAGCGCAGAAGGCTTTTTTGTCCTAAATAAAAGTACCACGATTGGAAAGCATGAGGATTCGGACCTGGTGTTACAGGTAAGAACTCTCCCCAGCTGCTCCGCACCCCTCCGAGGGCCTGTGCCCTCCACTAACCCTTAGCACTAGGTGGACTCAAGTCTCTCGAAGCACGACAGCCACACCTGCCAGCACCCACATCTTTTTTGGGGTACCAACAATCAGTTGTCAGAACTACTGCATTTCTTTGCTGTAAGCAGTAAGCAGAGCTCGATGCAGAGTACAAGGTACCCTCTGTCCTCTACTGTTGTCCCCTCCCCAGTGGCCTTCCGGGCTGACCACTACCTCTATAGATTAGGTCCCTCGCCCTTTTCAAAGCCCCTTGGGATTTTTCTGGGCCCCGCGGAGCCCTGCAGTGCAGCCCTGGGCTTGGCCCCAGCACCCTTCGATTTCATTGCATTTTCAGACTTAGCTGTGGTTTGGTCCAAAGCCTTCAGCTCATTGACAGCCAAAGAAGCTAGGAAGAAAGAACGGAATAATAAAAACAGTGCCCTTGTGCTTTTTAAAATATTGAAGTGAGTTAAAATATTAAAGTGGAAAGAGAAATGCAGTGAGTGGAATCTCTTAACTGGAAAAAAAAAAAAAGGTTTTGCTTAGACCTCACTCCACAGACTTTTTAAGATTTTTTAAAAATGTTTGAAATAATTACGGATTCACAAGAAGTTCCAGAAATAGCAGAGGGAGAACAAGTGTTCGTGTCCCCAAATCTTTACATGTTTTGTGACTGTGACAGTAGAAACACTAGGAAATTGATTTGGATACACTATGTGTGTGTGTGTGTGTGTGTGTGTGTGTGTTCTATGTCATTTTGTCATATATGTTGTGTTGTGGGCAGAAATTGAGGTACAGCACTGTTCCATCACCAGATATCTCCCTTGTGATCCTTCTCTATACTTACAATACGTCCCCTTGCCACCGTCTCTAACCCCTGGCAAGCACTAATCTATTCTTCATCCTGTCATTTTGCCATTTTGAAAATGTTACATGAATAAAATCATACAGCATAGGACTTTTTTGAGATTGGAGGTTTTGTGTTTCTTTCACTGAGCCCTGGAGATCCATTTAGATTGTTAGCATACTCCTTTTTATTGCTGTGTAGTATTCCATGCTGTGGACGTACCATTGTTTCTGTAACCATTCATGTATCCAAGGACATTTTGATCATTTCTAGTTTGGGATTATTAAAAGTAAATCTGCTATAAATAATTTCATATAGGATTTTGACTGGATATAAAATTTCATTTCTCTGGGATAAGTGCCTGCCTGGAATGTGATGGCTGGATTATATGGTACCTGTGGGGTTGATGTCTAAAAACACCAGACCATTATCCAAAGTGGCTGTACCATTTTACATTCCCATCAACAACATATGAGATACGGTTTCTCTGCATCCTCACTACCAGTGAGTGTTGTCATTGTTTTTATTTTAGGCGTTCTTGTTAGCACATGGTAATATCTCATCCATGTCTTTATTTGCATTTCCCTAATGGCTAATGTACTTGAGCTTTTTGCCTTTTGCATATCCTCTTTGCTGAAGTTTTTTTCATGTCTCAGGCCCATTTTTTAGTTAGAGTTTTGAGTTTTTTACCAACGAGTCTTGACAATTGCTTATATATTCTAGATCTGAGTCCTTTGTCAGATATACGGCTTGCAAATATTTTCTTAACTCTTTCACAGAACACAGACTTTAACTTTTGATGCTATTTTACTATGTTGCCTTCCAATCCAGTTTGTCACTTTTCTTCTCTGGGTGATGTATTTAGTGTTGTATTTGTGGACACTTCACCAAGTCCTTGATGCTGAAGATTTTCTCTTATGTGTTCTTGAAACAGTTTTATAATTTTACGTTTTATATTTAAATCTGTGGCCGCTGCGAGTTAATTTTGTAAACCGTGTGAGGTTTAGGTCAAGGTTCGTTTTTTTTTTTTTTTTTTTTTATGGTTATGGATAGCCAAGTTGTTCCAGAACCATCTCTTGGAAAGACCATCATTTCCCCATCGAATTGCTTTTGCACTTTTGTCAAAAGTCATCATGTCCATACTTATGTCCCTACACAAGAAAGTTTTGTGAGTCCCCTGTTGTTACACTTACCTGTCCATCTCTCCTTTGGTATGATGCAGTCTTGACTACTATAAGAGATGTCTTAGATAGAGGGATTCCTCCATTTTATTTTTCTTTTACAAAATTGTCTTACTTAATTTAGTTTCTTTGCCTTTCCATATATTTTTAGAATAACCCTGCCTATATTTACAAAATATCTTGCTGGGATTTGGGTAGGAATTGTGTTTGAAACTATATCCATGTGGAAAGAATTGACATCTTACTACATTGCCTTCCAATCCATGAACGTGGCACGTATTTACATTGGTATAGGTCTTCTTTAATTTCTTTCACTGGGGTTGTGTATTTTTCAGCATACGAGTCTTCTATTGTTTTGTTAGATTTACACTTAAGCATTTCTCATATTTTGTTAGTCATGGTAAATAGTACTATACTTTTAATGTTGGTGTCCACCCGTTCATTGCCAGTATATAGAAATAAAATATAATTGTTTTTTGTGTGCTTACATGGTAACTTGCAACCTTAATTGAACTTTCTAGAAGCATTTTTGTAGCTCTCTTTGGATTTTATATGTACATAACCAGGTTGTTTGCAAATAAGAACAGATTTTTATGTTTTCTTTTTTTATAAGTATGTCTTTAACTTTCTTCTCTTGCAATGGTGCACTGGCTAGGACTTCCAGGACTCTGCTGAGTAGGCGTGGTAAAAGCAGTATAAATCTTATGTTTACCTTGTTCCTGATTTTAGAGAAAAACATTCAGTCTTCCGCCATTAAATATGATGTTAACTATAGGGCTTTTGGAGATGTTCCTCATCAAATAGAGAAAGCTCCCCCGATAGTCATAGTGTTTTCTGAGAGTGTTTGTCGTAAATTCAAAAGATTTAAAAATAATTCAGCATACCTCCCTTGAGATTCTCATTCGTGATATGTTCTCCCTACAAGGACACAAAAAAATTTACTCAGTGCACAAAGCTGAAAAAACAAAGGAAAAGAATTGCAGTTTCTTCTTACCATAATCAGGGACTGAAGGATTTTACTTCCTGTCTGTCCAAGGTAGAAACAGGAATCTCTGTTTTGAACTTCAGTGTGCTATTAGGAGACTGTGATAATTTTTAAAAGCAGTGTTTTGGGGCCGGTGAGATGGCTCAGCAGCGTAAGCGCCTGCCTGGCAAGCGCGAGGACCCAAGTTCGACTCCCGGAACCCACATACGAAAAAAGGGCCGGTGATATCGCTCAATGGCACGGGCGCCTGCTGGCACGCGAGGTCCTGAGGTCGACCCCCGGTACCCACAAAAAAAAAAAAAAAAAAAAAGGCAGTCTTTTGGGATAGACAGATCTGGGCTTGCATCTCTTTAGGCCATTCTTCTGGCTGTGTGACTTCAAGCGATTTACTTAATCACTCTGAACTCATTTTCTCCATCTGGAAAGCACTTACCTCTCAGGGTTGTCATGGGGATTAAATGAGAAAATGCACATGAAGTGCCTTGCACACGGTGCTAAGTAAATGACACTGTGATCATTGTTATGGTCTCAGAAGATGCGACAGAAGAATTCTCTGGGGTACACAGGGTCAAGACAGGTAACCATTGACGCTAACAAGATGTTTTGGAAAGGGAATTAACAAGGACAATTATTATATACACAGAAGTTGAGTTGCATTTATGGTACAAAACTAATTGCTTACTGTTCCTTGGCTTAAAAAGGAAGTCAGTTGTTCTAGCTGTTGCAGCACCATTTCTTGAAAAGGACCACCATTTCCCCATTGAGTGGCTTTTGCACTTTAAAAAGGAAGCCGTTGCCATCAGCAGTGGTCCCGTTGATTAATGAAGGAATCGATTGCATTTCCACACAAACTTCCACTGGCTCCCAAGGCAACGGATGACCCAGGGGTTGCCAGATGCTTTGGGAACAGACTTTCGATGGGTTCTTATATCTTCTCTTGGACACAACCTCTTCTCATAGCTTAAATGGAGTTGGGGAGGAGGTGTAGGGAGACACACCAGTTTAGAAGTGCTGAAATCTACAGAGGTGGTAGCATTTTTCAGTTTTATAAGACAAGAAGTGAAACCTGCCGCCCTGCTGACCTCATCGGGCCTTTCTGATTAACCTCAAAATCATGCTTGATTAGCTACAGGCCACTGACAATCATTTGATCGTTTGCACTATTTGTGCCATTGAAAATCATTCCACTATAAAGTTCAGAAGCCAAAATAAACAAACAAGCAAAAACCTTGGAATTTCCTACCTGTTACACTTAACAAATAAAAAAATGACCATTTTTTATTTGCCTGGGTAAATCCTAAAGAATAGGGAGCTGTGTATCTAAAACTTTATATTTGTTGGCAAGGCTCATATGTTGATATCATTGCATTTTGACACCATTTACATTTCCTGATAACAAAAGGAGGAAAATAAGTCACTTGTAATTGTATGACTCGGGGACAATAAAAACTGATTATGGTAGGGTTCACCCTCTGGGCTTTTATTTCCAGAAAACAACCACTGGGGCCCGCGTTGTCATCCTTGTTATTAACGCTGCACCATTGCCTTTCACTGCCCCCATTTTGCAGACATGCGGATCTGTGTGCTGTATCCAAGGCTGGTTCCTGTGTCCCTCTCACGGTGCCACCAAATAACCCCCTGATGGAAGGTCCCAGGTCTGCCTCCCAACAGCAGTAGTGCCACCCCATCCTCAGCCATGCATCACCCAGCCTCAGTTCCTTGCTCACTCCAGGGAGAAGATCTGGTATCCACACCACTGTTTTCATTTGCATTTTCTTATGAGGAGTGAACCCCTTCTTTTCCCTTCCCTTCACCTTCCTCCTTCTCCTCCTTCACTTCCCTCTGTCTGTATTGTACTAAATATCAACATGAAATTCACCATCCTGGCCCACTGTTAAGTGTACGATTCAGTGGCTTTAAGTATGTTTACACTTTTGTGCAACCATCACCACCATCCATCCGCAGAACTCTCTTCATCTTTTGAAACTGAAACTCTGTCCCAGTGAAAGAGCTAACCCCCTTTCTCTCCTCCCCAGCCCCAGTTGCCACCATCTGTCTTTCTGGCATGCTGAGCGCTGTCTGGCTCTATGAATTTGCCACTGTAGGTGGCTCGTATAAGTCAAACCACATAGTATTTGTCTTTTTGTGACTACTCTTTTCAGTTCATCTAATAGCATCCAAAGAGTTCATCCATGTAGCACACGTCAGAATTTCCTTCCCTTTTAAGGCTGAATGCTATTATATGCATTTTGTGAATGTCTTTAGGAGGAATCATAATAAATATTGTGAATGCTGCTGCTGAGTGCCATCCAACAGAAAGGCAGGCTTGTAAAAACATTACGGGGCGTCCTCATCCACCTTATTCACCAGATATGACACCATGTGGCTTCTGGCTCTTCCTCAAAGCCAAAATAACCACAAGAGATAAACATTTTGAATTAATTCAAGATATCAAGTCAGCCATGACAGAGCAACTAAAGACACTTAGGAAAGAAGACTTTCAGAATTGCTTCGGAAAGTGACAAGAATGATGGGCTAAGTGTGTTCAAAGCAAGGAGGAGTATTTTGAGGGGGGATTAATGTCATGTATCTCTTTTACTATAATACATTTTTAAAATGTATGCATTCACCATATTTTTTATCACACCTCAAGTTCTGTACATGAGTTACAGAGCTGTATCAGCCCTAGTGGGGTAGGAACTACTATTATCGTTGTGAGCCTGGTGCAAAGGCGTGGAAATGGAGCTTGGAAAGGTTAATGTGCCCCAAATCGCACAGCTGGCCAGGGTTAGCAAGAGATGAGTTGCAGACCTGGGGCTGTCTGCCTCGAAGCTTCTCTAGAAGGAACATTGGATACACTCGGCTTTGGGAACATCTGAAACCTGCATCTCTGAAATTCCTTGTGAGCTCATCGAGATAATAAGGGAGGTGACTAAGGCAGGGGAATTCCAGACTCTGGAATCCTCTGTGAGGATTAACAGAAACCCAGTGAAACAGATTTTGAGATGGATTTTCTCTTGATCCGCATTAGGGCCACACGCGGAGGTGGCACCCTCTTCTGGGGAGTTGGGGGAAAGAGGGAATGTGTCTGGCTGTGCCACGGTTTTCCACGATGAGGCTGTCTGTGCTGGGGACACAAAGTCCTGCCTGGGGTGCCAGGGACGGGTCCTCAGAGCTGACCAAGCTTAGCTGCCCCTCTACAGAAAAGCCTGGCACAGCAGGGTGGGAGCGGATGCCCGGATGTGAGGATGAGGCTGGTTTGGAGCCCCCCCCATCCTCCCCTGTGGAGCAGGGGAGTGGACTGCCTTTGTTATTTTGGGAGAGGACATTGGGACGAGGCCAAAGCAGGGGAGCAGCAGAGCAGCTGTAAGTGTCAAGTGCATGACTGTGGCTTGGATGGCCCGTGGGAACCTGGCTCTGCCTTGCTGGGCCTGAGTCCCGGCGAGCAGGGTTCCATCCTCCATGGCACTTTCTTTCTATGTGGGTATGACAGGGACAAATACAGTAACCGTATCATCATGTCATGAGGCTCGGCTGCTGCCAAGGGCTTAGGATGAGACCTGGTAGGGGGTGGTAAATATGCAAGCGAATTTTTTTTATTGTATTGTCTTGTATTGAAAACAGCGAAAACTTATGATCTCACCATTCCGTAGGTCAGGAGTCTGGGTGGACTCAGCTGGGTTCTCTGCTCTGGGTCACCCAAGGCCAAAGCCAGGGTGGCCCCCTTTGTCTTCACAGCCGGCAGCGGCTTCAGCTGCTTCCGGTCTCTCACCTCCCTCCCCTGCAACCCATCTCTCCATCTGGGCCAGAGTTCTTTGTTTCTAAGGGTCCATATGGGTAGCTTAGCCCCCTTGGGTGGTCCAGGGCAATCTCCCTGTTTTAAAACCACAGAGGCACAATCTGTCCCACACCCTTGTTCTTTTGAAAACTCCCTTTCCATGGTTGCTTTACATCCCTTTCCTGTGGGGTGGATTGGCCAAGGACCTAAAGGTGAAAAGAAATCTAACGAAACACACACCAGTTAGATTCAGAAATGCTGTCCCACACCCTGAAAATGTTGCTGAACCGTGTCTACAGTCACTTCTGTGAATGAAACAGCTTGTGGAGCTCATTTTGGCAGCACAGCAAACAGAGGAACTGGCCCAGGGCTGCAGAGCTGGAAAGAGGCAGAGGTGGGACTTGAACTCAAAGCTTTCTAAGCCCAGGCCGAACCTCTGGCTCATGACAGTGAATGTTTCCAGCTGCTGTGTGCAGCCAAGTATTCCTCTCAGAGCTTGTCTCTGTGCTGCCTCCTTTGATCTTCACTACCAACTCCTAGGGCTGCTCTATTATTATCCACATTTACAGATCAGGAAAATGAGGTAGCAACAGAATGGGTCACTTGCCTAAGGGCACCCAGCTAGAAAGTAGGAAAGCCAGGCTGTGAGGTGAGGCCACTCACCTTGAAAGCAACCTCATGACCACCACCTCTCCTGCCTCCCTAACCCCTTGGACACCCAGCCACAGGCCCCGATGACCATTCCAAATGCCACTGAAAGGCCAGGAGGCTGACAGCCCCAAGGAGGCCAGGAATACTTTCAAGGCAATTTGACAATAAAGGCCTAGGATGGGGACAGGGAGGCATTTTTAGGACGGCATGAGGGAGAGCAGGTTCCCTTGCTGGATGGAAGGCACCAGCAGTCAAAGGGACGCTGAAGACACTAAGGGGAGGGTGGCTGCTGAGCAGGAGGCAGAGCAGGGGGAGGGGAGGGGCAGGCAGGACCTGCTGAGCCCTGGGGGCTGCAGGAAGGGGAGTCGAAGGTCACATTTGGGAGCCCCCATGCCTGGGAAGTCCAGGTCCTGGCAGGGAGCAGAGGGTGCACTTGGGGTATGAAGTGTCTTAAAAAAGGGGCCCTTGCAGAGGACACAACTAATGTGCCGCACCTGGAGCTGACACAAGCAGGGGGCTCCTAGACCCCAAGGGACAGGGGAGGGAACTTCCTGGAACCTGGAGCCCAGGAGGGCTGGGTGGAGAGCCACCCATGGGAGCTGTGGCCTCTGCAGAGAGCTGCTGCCAGCCCCTGGGGACACCACAGTGAGGGAGCGGGGAACAAACGCCGTGCCTCTCCTCCTGCTCCAACCTCTTGTCTCCCAGGGGCCAAACCCAATCAGAAACCAGAAGGCCAGGACCATGGAGGCTCCATGCATGCCACCTCCTGGGACAGAGGGCACAGGAAGAAGGAGAGAGTGAGGCCTTAGGAGGACATTAACAAGTAGGATGAGAGCTGCCACCGCCCAGGGACCTGGTGGCTGGGGAACCCTAGGTGCACAGCCCAGGGCCTGAACTGACGCAGGCTAGATGGAGCAGCAGGGTGGAGGGAGCAGGAGGGGGACAGAGAAGGACTGAAGACTGAGGGGCAACAGGAAGGAAGGGGAGGAGGGCGAGAGGATTGGTGGGGAGCGGTGCCGCCAGGAACCAAGGAGAGGAGGGAGGAAGGGGGAAGGGAGGGTCACAGTCTCAGGGGTCTTCTGAGTTCTAGAGACTCAAGGTTGAAGACTGGCCTCGCAGAAGGTTCCAGATGCATTACGAGCTTTGGCAACAGCATCTGTGGCTCAGGGAGGCGTCCTCTGCCCATAGCTCTTGGAGAGGGTGTGTATTGTTAGTGGATGTTTCAAAGTCTCTGTATTGCATGGACTCACTATATACTTTTATAAAATATTTAAGATACAGGAGATGTAAAATGCATTTGTTTTCTGTATCCAGCTCCACTCCCTCTTCTCAGTGCTAAATCAGTCTCTACTCCAAAAAGCACAAAGCACAGGGCACGGGAAGGACGCAGAGTTTGGAATTAGCTTTTGTTCACATCCCAACATTGCCATGCGCCAGCATCTTGACTTCTGCTGAGTCTCTTCAAATTTCTTTTTAATTCTGCTAAAGTAGACATAATATGAAATCACCATCTTAGCCATTTTTAAGTGTACTGTTCAGTTATGTGAAGCGTACTCACATTGCCATGCGACCAATCTCCAGAACATTTTCAGCTTGCCAAACTGAAACTGGATCCATTAGACACTAACTCCCCCATGGGCGGCCCCTGTATCGCCGCCCCCAGCACTGGCGACCACGGTTCTGCTTTCTGTCTGTCTTGGTTGGATGCTGCGGATGCTTCATGTAAGTGGAATCACACAGTGTGACCTCTGACTGGCTTATTTCCCTTAGCACAGTATCCTCAAGGTTCACCACGTTGTCCCTTGTGTCAGAATTTCCTTCCTTTTGAGAGCTGAATAATGCTTCCTTGCATGTCTAGACCACATTTTCATTCATCCACTCACCCGTGTACGGACACTTGGGTTGCTTCCGCCTTTCAGTGGTCATGCATAGTGTTACTACGAGCATGGGTGTACAAATATCTCTTCTAATCCTGCTTTTAATTCTTTCACAGTAATTCTATTTTTGAATTTTTGGGGGAACCACCATACTGTTTTCCACAGAGACTGCACCCTGTTTTTTTTTTTTCTTTTATTTCCACCACCACAGCACAGGAGCGCCAATTTCTCCACATCCTTGCTAACACTTACTTTGTTTTCAGTAGTGGCCATTCTAGTGAGCGTAAGGTGGTATCTCATCATGTCTTTCATTTGCATTTCCCTTATGCTCAGTGATCTTGAGCATCTTTTCATATATTGTTGGCCATTTGTCTATCTTTGGAGAAATATCTACATATGTCTTTCACACATTTTTTATCAGGTTGTTTTTGTTGTTGAGTTGCTGGAATTCTTTATATTTAATAGATATTAATCCTTTTCTGGATATGTGATTTGTAAACATTCTCTCTTATTTCACAGCCTTTTAACTGTGTTGTGTCCTTTGATGCACAGAAATTTTTAATTTTGATGTAGTCCCATTTACCTACTTTTACTTCTATTGCCTGTGCTTTTGGTGTCATATCTAAGAAATCATCGTCAAATACAATGTCATGAAGAGTTTCCTCTGAAGACTTTTCGAGTTCTAGCTCTTACATTTAGGACTCCAGTACATTCTGAACTAATTGTTTATGGTGTACAGTAAAGGTCTAGCTTCATGTTTTCCTTTTTTTCTAAATTCTTTTCAGCAACATTTTGTAGTTTTCAATGTACAAGTCATTTGCCTAGTTAAATTTATTCCTAATAGTCTATTCTTTCTGATGCTATTGTAAATAATTGTTTTCTTAATTCCCTTTTTGGATTATTATCAGTGGAATCAGAAATTCCACTGATTTTTATGTATTGATTTTTGCATTCTGAAACTTTGCCAAATTCATTTATTAGTTCTAATGGGTTTTTTTTTTTTTTATGGAATCTTGCATATAAGATCAGGTTGTCTAAGAACTGAGATAATTTTATTTCCTTTTTTCCAATTTGAGTGTCTTTTGTTATTTCTTTCTCTTACCTAATTGCTCTGATCAGGACTTCCAGTTCTATATTGAATGAAAGTGGCAAGAGTGGATATCCTTTTTGTTTTTGGCCTGAGAGGGAAAGTTTTCAGTCTTTCACCATGTGGTGTATATTATCTGTGGGCTTTTCCTGTATGGCATTTATTCCATTGAGGTAGTTTTTTTCTAATCCTAGTTTTGGTGTTTTTATCATTACCGAGGACTGCTCAGACCCTCAGATACCTGTAGGGGGCACGATGGGAAATAAAGAAAGACAGAGAGACAAGTTTTAGGGTACAAGGGGGACTGGAAAGAGTTTGCCACTAGTGGACTGGCTCGGCTACCTCTACAGTTGGCTCACTTCCATTGGCAACAGAAAGCCCAAGGGGAGGAGTGACATGCATTTCATGGAACAATAACTACAGAAAATGGGTAAAAAGGATTAAATTAATGAGGAACCAGATTTTCTCTAAGCCAAAAATGTCCGTATTTTCACAGCTGTCCTCAGCAGATGCTATCTTGCCTCAGGAGTGCAGGGTTATTAGCATTCCGCCCATAGCCAGGGAGCATGCGACCTTCCGAATACCTACCTTCTCCTGAAGCAAGCTCACACCAACTTCAGGACTACAGGGGTTCAAGTCACATAGTTGGGCCCCCCATAATCTATCACATAGTCTGATTCCCAACAATCATGAAAAAGTGTTGAATTTTGTCAAATGCTTTTTCTGCATCAATTGAGATGAACATGTGGGGTTTTTCTTTCATTCTGTTAATGTGGTGGATTACGTGGATTGATTTTCCTATGTTGAGCCATCCTTGCATTCCAGCAAAAAATCCTATTTGGTCATGGTATGTCACATTTTTAATGAACTGTTGGGTTCTATTTGCTAAGATTTTGTTAAAGATTTTTGTATCAATAAGCTGGGCATGGTGATATATGCTTGTGGTCCCAAATACTCAGGAAGCTGAAACAAGATTGCTTGAGCCAGGTACAGTGATGCACTGTGTGTAATCCAAGCTACTGAGGAGGTTGAGGCAGGAGGATCACAAGTTTGAGATCAGCCTGAGCAACTTAGTGAGACCCTGACTCAAAAAATTTAAAAAGGGCTGTGGATACAGTTCAGTTGAGTGCTTGCTTGGCATGTGTGAGTCCCTGAATTCAATCTTCAGTACCTAAAGGAGGAGGAAGAGGAGGAGGAGGAAGGAGAAGAGGAGGAAGGAGAAGGGGAAGTGGAAGCAGAAGCAGAAGCAGAAGCAGGAGGAGAAAAAGAAAATCATTTGATCCCAGGAGTCCAAGACCAATCTGGGCAACAAAGCAAGACCTTGTCTTGAAAGGAACAAAGGAAGAAAGGGAGAAAAGAAGGAAGGCAAGGAAGGAGGGTGGGAGGAGGGAAGAGGAAAAGAAAAAGGAAGGAAAGGAGGAAAGAAGGAAGGGAGGGAGGAAGGAAGGCTTTGCATCAATATTCATGACATACAGGGGAATGTCATTTTCTTGTCTGCTTTTGGTATCATCGTAATGCTGGCCTCTCTCTTCACCCTTTAAGTCTCAGCTGCTTCATCTGTAGGATGAGGATAATAACAGACCTGCTGTAAAGGGCTGTGTGCAGATTCAGTGAGGGAGTGAGCACAGAGTGCTCCGGCAGGGCCCAGTCCACAGGAAGTTCCCAGAGGATGTCAGCTGCTAATAAAAATTGAAATGGAGCAAGGGTTTTCCACACAGTGGGGCAGCTCAGCAAGTGGGGCTTATGCACTTGCCTATATGAGCATCCCAGCTTCTGCAGATCTTGTTTGGGCAACTGTGGGATCACAAGGGGGATGGCAGTGCTGGGTAAGCCTTGGACACTGGCTTTTGGCCTAAAACATGCAAAGGCTGGTCCTGTTTGGCAGACTCATCTGAACCTTCCTACTTTCTCTGATATCTTCATTCCCGCTTGGCAGCTTTTGAGAATCTGAAAGAAATGTGGCCAGGGAAGAGGAAACCAAAATGTATCATACAGAATTTGTCTCTTTGTTGGGTTGCCGGGGATTCTTAGAGCACAAAAAATGTGACCAATAGGAACAGGGAGGAATAGGGATGAAGATGATGTGGATAGCTAATGTTTTTTAAAGTAGAATTTATTTCATAAAAATGTTTAGTTTTACAGAAAATAGAGCAAGTAAGACAGACTTTTCATACATCCCATCTCTCTCCCCCACCACATATACATATCCCACAGGGTGTGCCTGTTATTAACATCTTGCATTGCTATAGTACATTTGATATAATTGGAGAATCAATATGAATATATTATTACTAACTATAGTCCATAGTTCACATTCATTCACTTTGTACAGTTGGCTTCCAGCTCTGGATGGTTTTGTTTTTGGCTTTATGATGGTGCAAAAGCAATACACATTCAATAGCAAGCATCCTTAGAATTTTGAATTTTTTTTTTTGTGGGTACCAGGGGATCGACCTCAGGACCTCGCGCGCCAACAGGCACTCGTGCCACTGAGCGATATCACTGGCCCCTTTTTCGTATGTGGGATCCGGGAGTCAAACTCGGGCCCTCACGCTTGCAAGGCAGGCACTTATGCCGCTGAGCCATCTCACCGGCCCAGAATTTTGAATTTTGATAATTTCCTAGCTTAAGGCTATGTGGTACCACACTCTGTCCCACTTAAATGTTCCCCCAAAGCCTCATGCACTCATAGGTGGAGCTTTTGGGAGGTGGCTGGGTCATGGGTATGTGACACTGGCTTATGGGTGTGATAACTGGATTAGTCCACTGTTGGGTTTAGCATAGTTCTGGATGTGGATAATGGGAAAGCCCACCGTGGGTGTGGGTGGTTCCAACCAATAGGCTTGTAGCCTGGATGGAATAAAAGGGAAAGCAGAAGGAAGGTTGGTACTTGCTGCTTGCCCTGCCATGGACTGTTTCTCCTCTTCCATGCCCCTCTGCCATGCTGTCCTGCCTTGGAGTGAGCCAACTATGGACTAAAACCTCTATAAGCTGAAATAAACCTCTTCTCCTTTAAGTTGGTGTTGTCAGATGTTTTGTCCTAGCGATGAGAAAGTAATGAAAACAGGTACATTAAATTAAATCTTTTTACACATTGCTGGATTCAGCTTGCTAATATTTTGTTGAAGATCTGCATCCATATTCACGAGAAACAGTTGATTTCTAGTTTTTCTTTCTCTCTAGCTTTGGTATTAGGGTGATGTTCATCTCATCAAATGAGTTAGGGAGTATTCTAGAAGAGACTGTAGAGAGCTGGTATCATTTCTTCCTTAAATATCTGATAAAATTCACCAGTAAATCCATCTGGGATTGGTGCCTTCTGTTTGGAAAGATTATTATTGATTCATATCCTTTAATAGATATGGGCCCACTTGGATCATCTAACTCTCCTTATATGAGTTTTGGTAGATTGTATCTTTTAGGGAATCGGGCTATTTCATCTAACTTATCAAATTTGTAGACAGAAAGTTGTTCATAGTATTCCTGTATTATCCCTTCAGTGTCCACAAGATCAGTGGTGATGGCCTTTTTCCTGCCTGCATGTAATTGTTTGTGTCTCTTTTTTCTTGCTTAGCCTGTTAGAGATCAATTTTATTGATCTTGTCAAAGAATCCGTTTTTGGTTTCTGTGTCAATCAGCTTTCAATGACTGTGACAAAATACCTACAATAATCAACTTAAAGAGGAAAGGTTTATTTTTGGCTCATGGTTTCAGAGATTTCAGTCTGTATCACTTGGCCTTAGGGCTTGGGCTGTGGTGACACAGGAATTATGATCTAGAGTATGTGATGGAGGAAGCTGCTCAATTCATGGTGAGCGGGAGGAATAAACAAGGAAGGAGGCCTGAGACCCCAATATTCCCTTCAAGGCCACATCCCCAGTGACCTATATTCTTCCAAAGAGGCCCCACCTGCCAATAGCACCTCAGGCTGGCAACCAACCCTTTAACACAGGGGCTTTCAAGCAACGTTCAAGATCCAAACTAGAACCATGTGATTGTTCTCTATCATTTTTTCTGTTTTTAATGTCTTTCAGTTTTGCTCTAATCTCTGTTCCTCTGCTTGTGTTAGGCTCATATTGCTTTTCTTTATCTAGTTTTCTAAAGTGAAAACTTATTTTAGATCTTTTTTCTTTTGTTATCTATAAATTCAGTGCTACACATTTCCTTTTAAGAATGACTTTCACTGCATCCTACAGATTTTGATAAGTTGTATTTTTTTATTGTCATTTGTTACAATTATTTTAACTTCTGTTGAGACTTCTTTGACCCATGTATTATTTGAAAGTGTGTTGTTTAATGTCCGAATATCTTGGGATTTTCTGGCAATCTTTCTGTTACTAATTTCTAGTTTAATTCCATTGTGGTCTCAGAGCAGACTTGGTAGGATTTCTGTTCTTTTAAATTTGTTGCATTTGGGCCAGTGAGATGGCTCAGTAGCATAAGCACCTGCCTGGCAAGCACGAGGTCCTGAGTTCGACTCCCAGAACCCATATAAAGTAAAAAAGGGGCTGGTGATATCGCTCAGCGGCACAAGCGCTTGCCTGGCAAGCACGAGGTCCTGAGGTCGACTCCCATATAAAAAAAAATTTTTTTTGTTGCAGTGTGTTTTATGGCCCAGAGTGTGGCTTATCTTGAGAAGTGAGTGTACCATACCAGCTTGACAAGAATGTGTATTTTGTTATTGTTGGATTAAATATTCTAATAAACGTCATTTGGATAAGGTTATCAGTGGTGCTGTGCAATCATCTGTGCCCTTACTAATTTCTGCCCATTGGATCCATCCATTACTGACAGAGGTATGCTAATGTCTGAGACATAAGAGTGGAGATGTAGTTCTAGTCCTTGCAGTTCTATTGAGTTTTGTCTTATGTATTTTGGCACTCTGTTGTTAGGTGCATATACGTTAAGTCTTATTATGTTTGTTTTGGAGAATTGACCTCTTTATTGTTTTGCAATGCCTCTGTGTGTCCCCAAAAGTTCTTCTTGTTCTGAAGTCTGCTTTGCCTGCAGTTAATTTAGACAATTCAGCTTTCTTTCATGGTTTCATGTTTGGAGGGCCAAAGTGCTCAGTGGAAACTGAGTAAAGTGGGTAAGAGCACAGATATTTTAATCAGGAAGACCTGGGCACAAGCCAGGGTTGTCGAGCTAATGACTTCACAGAAGTCCACCATTCTGTATGCCTAGGTTTCCCCATTTACAAAATGGAGAATTCTCTCTGGATTGTGAGGATGAAATGAAACAATGCAATAAAGCAGTTAGAAAATTTTCTGGGGCCGGTGAGATGGCTCAGCGGCATAAGCGCCTGCCTTGCAAGTGCGAGGGCCCGAGTTCGACTCCCGGATCCCACATACGAAAAAGGGGCCGGTGATATCGCTCAGCGGCACGGGCGCCTGCTGGCGCGCGAGGTCCTGAGGTCGACCCCCGGTACCCACAAAAAAAAAAAAAAAAGAAAATTTTCTGGCATGTAATGTTTAATTATATTGTTGCTCTTTTATATATTAATATATTCTATGATTAACAAAGCTATTGAGTATTAATGTACAATGGGATTTTAGATTTCTAAGTCTGAGTACCTTTTTAGGTACTGGATAAGGGGCACTCTGGATAGGACACTCTGAGAAGATAAACTTAGAAAATAATTACAAAGTCTCAGGCTGCCATCGATATATTGTAGGCTGTGCCCTCAAGAGACAAAAGACTTAGCCATGCACAGTGGTACATACACATCTGTAGTCCCAGCTACTCAGAAGTCTGAGGCAGGAGGATTTGCTTAAGCCCAGTAATTCAAGGTCAGCCTGGGTAACAAGTGAGATCTCAGGGTCCAGGGTATAGCTCAGCGGCATGGCGCCTGCCTGGCAAGCATGAGGTCCTGAGTTCAATTCCCAGTTCCAGGAAAAAAAAAAAACAAAAAACAAAGTGAGACCTCATTTCAAAAAGAAAAATTTCTTCAGGGTGACTTGCAACCAGCAATCAGGACATGTCCTTCCATCCCTCAGGGCCCTGTGTCTGGGGGAAGGGGATGTGGCCTCCTCAAGACAGGACTTTGCTCCATCGTCTAATTAAAGAGAAATCACAGAGGAGCTCCTGTTACCCACTGTCAAGCACAGACACACTCAGCTGGGAATGGTGGTGTACACCTATAATCTCAGCAATAGGTAGGCTGAGGCAGGAGGATCACCATGAGTCGAGGTCAGTTTGGGCTGCATAGTGAGTTTAAGGCCAGCCTGAACTACATAGTGAGACCTTACCCAAAAAAGCAAAATCCAAAATAAATAAATAAATAATCAAGCAATAGGTGTGTGGCCTTGGGCAAATCCCTTAGCCACTCTGATCCTCAGCGTCCTCCTTTTAAAATGAGGATGGCGGCAACAATCTAGCGAAGTGACACAGGTAATGCTTCGCACCCAGCAAGCACTAGCGAGTCTCAGGGGCCGCGTGACTTTTCTGCTCATGGTCTTGACCAGCCTTCTCTGCTTCAGTCTGCAGACATTGACAACCACCACGCGCTTATTGAGTACAACGAGGCTGAGGGCAGCTTTATCCTCCAGGACTTCAATTCCCGCAATGGCACGTTTGTCAACGAGTGCCACATTCAGAATGTGGCTGTGAAGCTGATCCCTGGGGACATCCTGAGGTTCGGGTCTGCTGGGCTGACCTATGAGCTGGTCATCGAAAACCCACCCCAGGTGAGCCCAAGCCGCTGCAGTCAGGGGGCACGAGGCGCCATGCAGTGTCCCCTCCCATGCAGCCAAAGGGTGGAGCTCATCCCAAAGGGTCACCCTGCAATTTCACTCTGCACATCATGGCAGTGACAAGATGCCACCTTGGAAAGTTGAGGGCCATCCTGGCAGCAATTGGGGAGGAGAGAGTCATGGTGCCCTCTTCTGGGCACTTCCTTGAAGTACATGCACCAGTTGCCAAGGGCCCAACCCTGAATGCAGCTGCAGGAGAGGAGGTGGCAAGCCGTGTGCACTTTGGAAAACAGAGGTGGGCGCGTCCTTTCTAGATATATCGGTGCTCCGCTGCTTGCTAGCTCTGCAAGCTGGGGCGGGTTCTCTGCATGTCTGAGTCTCCTCTATGGTGCATAGCATTAGGAGAAACTCAGTGTCCCATAGGTGCTTGCTCAGCACAGGATACCTATTTTTATGCCCAGGTCAGAAATGTGTCTGGGATCACGGCCTAAATATAGCCTCAATTTAATGAAATATAATGTAAAACTTGCCCATGAAATCTCAGTCACAGGGAGCATGTGTGTGGGAGGCGGTGTGGGCGTGGCTAGGGACAACAGGTCCCCTGTGCTGCCACAGTTTACCCCGGGTGCTCCCGAGCAAGGTGTATGACCCCTCAGACTTGTGTCTTTTCAAAGACGCAGTGGGGCAGCAACAGCGATGATGACCCCACAGGCTTGTCTTGAGGATCACGTGAGCCTATTATTATTGTAAAACTCAGGGCAGTGCCTTGTTCACGGCAAATGTAAAAGTGACACCTGTCATCCATGTCCCAGGGAGATGGTGCGTATGCCTCACCAACACTGCATGGCCGACCTTCAGGGCTTGCAGTCCTTCCTGGGACAAGGCTGTAACCAGAATCATGGGGATGGGGACCTGTAGGTAGCTCTACAAATGCTCTCCAGAGGAGCGGCCCTCAGTGACTCCACAGGCCGCCGGCTCCACAGTTGGGCACACTGCAGCCCGTGGACCAATTCTAGGTCATCACTGTCTTCATAAATAAAGTTTTATTGGGATACAGCCATGCCCATTCCTTTCAGTATTGCCTGATCCAAGGACAGGCTGAGGAGACAGAGATCCTGCAGCACACAAAAGGAAAACTATTTGCTCTCAGCCTTCCTACAGAACCACTCTCCGCTTGTAACACTCAGCTGTACCGCCTCTCATTTCAGTCTATTTAGTCCATTTTAGGGCCAAAGAGAGCAGAAAGAACTGAGGCATCCCAAGCTGCTACTGTCTGTCAGGAACTGTGCTGATTAACAAAGTTAACTTAGTTAATGGAAAAATAGACTTGGAACAATCTTGTCATTTTCTTTTTCAAACAAAGCTTGGAAATATGTCGCTCTAAATATTCATATACATCTATATGCATTTGTGTATATAGCAATAATAGAATTATACTGACACATCTGAAAATATACTATATGCTAATATATAATATACACAGCAGACATATATTATAAATTTTACCTGTTTCTTTAATTGGAAAGTTTTAAAACTGTGGAATGTTTTCTCTGGTATGACTTTTGAAGCAGAAATGCGGGGTTTATAATCTGAAATCAGCTACAACTAGAGAACTGTTTGTTTCTGCTGAGTTTCTCTGTTTAATGTTTTACCATCTGTTTATGACTGGTTCCTTGGTCTTAAATCATGTCTTCTCTGGGTCACTGCTTTACTTTTATAAGTTAAAGGAAAATTCACTGCATGATTACAGCCTGGTGTGTTTTATTTGGGCATGTCAGAACCTGTATTATACCTTTCATTCTGAGTACATAGTGATGCTTGTGCTAATATTTTGATAAGCATATTGTCCAAGAAATTTTGTTAGCAAGCATAAGAACCCCAACTCAAACTAGTCTAAGCAAAACAAAAAACTAAAAAGCTAGAGGGGTCAGCTTCAGGCCTGGCTGGATCCAGGTGTTCAAATGATGGTCAGAAATTGGTCTCTTTCATCATTGTTAGCTTCACAAACTCAGGAGGACATTCAGATCACCTACAGGTAGATGTCCACCAGCAGCCCCAGCACCCTCTACTCTTGGCAACTCTGGAAAAAGAGCAAGCTTCTCCATTGATTTGGCTTGGGTCATGTTCCTGTCCATGAGCCAATCACCGGGGCCAGAGGCATGGAATGCTCTGACTGGCCAGGACTGGGTCACTCCTTCCCCTGGGGTGGAGGAGATCAACCTAACCACAGTTACAGGGGCTCAGGATTGTGGGAAGGAAGGATGTCCCCCCACAGAAAATTTAAGGTACCAGCCCAGAAGATGGGAAAATGGGTGTAATGTAAGGGGGGCAAAGTCCATGGCAATAAGAACCATTCCTATGCCCAACTGAGCTTCCTTCCAGGATCAGGGATGGGCTTGGGGACGGAGATGGAAAGGATGGGTAGTCCACATCTGCACTGGAAAAGTCCCGGCAGCCTCACAGGAAGGGGCGTGGCTGGCCCTCCACCCAGACTTGGGGCTTAGTCACCCATCACTGGAAAAGTGGTATCTCCCACCTTCATAGGACCTTTACATAAACCTCATGGGGGAGAGACCAAGGGCTTTGGAAGAAAATACCGTTTGCAAAAATCTAGAGATTTTCTCAATAGATTCTCTTTTTTATTTAATGGGCTGACCAAGAACATGTTAAAACTGGAAAGGAAACAATCCTTCAGCTAGAAGATTTACAAAGACAGGGAGCTAAAATGGGCCAACTGCACTGGGAGGTCCTTTGTAACTCCCACAGCCAGAGCCCAGGGTAATGGTTTTTCTGAAGCCCATCAAAGGGAGCTACTTCTTTAAGCTCCAGAACTTAAAAATACTATATAACTCAGCACTTCTGGGTTAAGCAGTATATTATCCTGCTTTCCCAAACTGAAAGTGCTGACCATAATTTATCCTTTTTGGGCTGGACTTAGAATTATTTTCCATTGTGGAGATGCCCTGGGAGCAATGAGGGAGACGGAAGCTGTTTGGTGGCACAACATATAGCGCCCTCTGCTGGCTGCTAGCTGTGACGTCTGCATTTACAGTCCACCCTGTGCCAGCGCCAAGGTGTCCCCTTCATGCGGCGACTTCCTCCCTTCTGTGTCCTTTCAGTCATGTGCAGCTGTAAGGGCAGCATGGATGAGTCAGAGGAAACGGGCACGAGTGGACCCAAAGGGTCCCCCATGAGGAAGCTACATCCCTGGTTGTACATGGATTTCGTACTATTTTCATTCTGGCACCTCCTTTTCTTTTTATGACATCTTTTTCATTTCTGCATAATTGTGGATTTACAGAAAGCTTGCAATGATGGCGCAGAGTTCTGTAGACCCCCTCTTTACAGTTGCCCCCAAGTTTACATCTGTGTGACCACAGTATAGTTCCCAACACACACGCACGCACGCACAAAATCAACCTCGGCACATCATGCTGAACTCGCTTCAGGATCCACACCCCATCCTGGGGCCCACATTGCTCTCAGTCATCCCGTCTCCTTTGTCTCCTTGCTCTGTGACAATTTCTCGATCTTCCCTTGATTCTCATGACCTTGACAGTTCTAAGGAGTACTGGCTAGGGGTCCTGAAAAATGTCCCCCAACCTGGGTCTGGCTGGTGTTTCCCACTAATCAGACTGGGGTGATAACGTTCAGAAAGTGTATGACAAGCATGAAGCGCCCTTATTGTCCCATGATGTGGGAGGCGGCACTGAGAATCCCTATGACTTCCCTGGTGATGGTCACTTAATTGCTAGTTAGGGTGCTGTTTGCCAGGGCTCTCCCTCCTAAAGTTACTATTTGTTCCTTTCCATACTTTACTTTTTAGAAGCAGCCTGGTGGGGGGGCTCCACTTCCCAGAGGGTGCAGCCCCCAGATGTTAAATTCTTCTGTAAGGAGGATTGCGCTGTCTCCCGCAGCTATTCACATACTCAGTCGTGGATTTATGTCAGCACAGATTTATGTATATTTGTTTTATACTTTGGTTTTAACCCACCTCTTTGTCATTTATTTCTTTGCACAATTTGTCCCAGCCTTGACTACTGGGCACTTCCGGAGTGGTTATTCCATCTGACGAGGCCTCCACCATTGTATATTTTTGTTTTGTTTTTTGGCACTTCCTTTTTTTTTGCTCTCTCAAGCTGCTCTGGGCCCATGGTGTATTTTCCCTGTCCCAGCTCCAGAATCAGCTGAAGCTTTTTCATGTATGCTGTTTGCCCATTTTTAGCCTGGTTCTGCTGGCGAACGCCTGCAGTGTGTGCCAGGCACAGTGCCGGGCACCGTGCCCTCTGAAAAAGCGAAGTAGGCACGGATAAAGTTCAGTGACATAAAACGTGTGTGATACACGCTCCACAAAGGATAAAATATACCACCCTCTCTGCAAATCCCATAGAGCCTTCGATTCTCACCGATTGCTTTCATTGCTTTTTGCTGAACACTTGGATACCTAAGGTAGGAGGCTTCTGGTGGCAACAGACAAGCCAGTGAGCTTCCAACCTGAATACTGGTGGATATTTTTGCTCAGCTTCATGAGTAAGACAAAAGCAAGATAAGAAAGGTGTGTGGGGGAACCTCACGCCTCCATCGATGACCCGATGACCCAAGAGACTTCTCGGCAGAAGAATGTCACCTCCGTTGTTTGTGTTCATGATGTGATTGCTACAGATACAACCCTCACCGTGGGTCGTTAATATCTTCGCAGTCGCCTTCTTAAGTGTAGATGGTCAACAAAACAAAAAGTCAAGCCCTGATTTCTAAGGTGTAAATGCTCTCACCGTGGCTAATTTCAAGCTATAAAGTAATAGCCCGAGACGAGAGCTGGAAGGAGACCTCAGCAGTCAACACACAGGTCGCTTCAACAAACTCGGGCGGACGGGGAGTAATAAAGTCTAGCAAAATAAGTGGGGTGATAACGCAAAAAAAAGAGCCAGTAATCTGGAAGAAGTGCACCGTGATTTCTTGAGTAAATCATTGACCAGCATTTGTCCAAGCCAGCAGAAATTCAGCAGCCAGTGTGGTCCAGGAGGTTATAGTCACCTGTGTGGGGACTGTGTGGAAGAATTCAGGACAGATTCATGCTGCCTCAAACACAAAACAGAGATGGTGGGGAGCGGAGGAGAAAAACTGCATTGGCATGTTATTTTTAAACCAAAATTCTTCAAACCAGACTTATTGACACCCCTTGACCATGACCAGGCTCTTCATACATTCTAATGCGAATGCAGCCAGAGGCCACCTCTCAAGCAGTGTCTTTTTCTCCTTGTGTTTTTCTGCCTGCTGGGCTCCTTGTCCTTACCAGCAGCGATGTCTGAGAAGACCTTGACCTCCCTTATGATAGATCAGGGCTGCCGAGGAGAAAAACTTCCATGTTAACCTTACAACTAAAACCACCCTAAATCAACAACCATTGGTGGGGACCTTTATTCTTGAACCCACAGAGCCAACTGCAGTCTTTTCTGCTTTTATATCTCATACCCTTCCCCGCTCAGACATCCTGCCATTGAACTCCACGTGCCACACTTGAGACAGCTCTAACCTGCCTCCCAGGGTCAGACCTGGCCAGGGTTCACACCGTTTCTGTCCTTGCACACCTCTCCTCCCAGAAGTCAAGGGCGGCATGAACTCAAGTGTTCATCAAGAGACAACCAGATAGAGGAAATGGGATCTAGCCATACCCTGGAGAGTATTCAGCCTCATCAGGTTCTGATAGCTTGAATCACCAGCGGTACATGCATGGTTGTCCCATCGGGTCAACCCATGCTGCCCAATGAGACAGTCAGGCAAGAGTACCACCGGTGATTCAGAGCCACCCAGAGGCCACACATATGAATTAGTGAATGTGTTGAAAAAAAGGAGAGAGATTTGGACACGTGCTTCATCATGGATGACCCTTGAGCACATCATGTTAAGAGAAATGAGCCCGTCACACGAAGACAGATGTTGTCTGATTCCTCTAATAGGAGCTACCTAGAGGAGTCAGATTCACAGAGACTGAAAACAGAAAGGTGGTTACCAGCGAGACAGATGACAGCATCCAACTCTCCTCTTTGCTGTGCCAGCCAGAGGGGGCCCTGGTTTGGCCAACAGCTGTCATGCTCCTCTGCCTCATTTCCCTTTGCTCCCCCTCCACCATGGACTGGGACAGCTTGCCTTGGTGTCCTCCCGGGTTATTTAGTGGCCACCTCCTCCAGAGGGATCCAGCGGGATTGCAGCTCAGCTGTCAGCCACCGTGCCCCTCCCACGCCCTGCACTCCAGACAGTGCAGAAACAACAGAGGAACCGCCCTAACATGGCTGAGGCCAGGGAGAGAGTGACCTAGGCCCATTAATAACCCCAACCTCCCCAACCCCCAAGGGACACAGCTAGCCCTCCTGAATATTCACCAGTCTCCGCTGAGCCATTTTGTCTTGAAGATACAACAGCTGTCAATCAAACAGCTCCTGTGGCCCCACCCCCTCACAGAATCTCCACACCCTCTTGAACCAATCACAGACCTGCACTTAGACCAATCAGCAAACCTGAATTTGAACCAATCACAGGCCTGCACTGGACCATTCACAGGCCGAAGCTGCTATATAAGCGGCACTGCCTCACACTGTTGGGTTGGTCTTGGCGGCCTCTGTCTGTACTGACCGCCCCTACTCCTGGGGTGCTGTTGCATGAATCTATTAAAATAAAGACTTGCTCCAGTGGTCCTGTAAATCTGTTCCTGATTTATTTCTCTGGTAATGTGGGCATGGAAGGTCCAGTGAACCTACCCAGGATTCCTAGCCTGAGTGGTTTGGACAGAGTGGTCCCTTTGAAAGAAAGAATAATAAACACTCAAGGCCGTTAGCTCTGAAGCGCTTCAGGGACCAGCAACCAGTGATGATCGGCTGCAAAACCGGCACCTGGCCAGCTTGACCTATGGTGCCTGAAGCAGCAGTGACCAGCAGCTGGCGGTGTCAACTGTTGGCATCCGGCATTATTCAGCATTGTCTGGTGGCATCAGGACTGATAGCAAAGTTGTGCTTTGCCAATTCATGATTTCCATCTGAATCAAGAAACAAAACAAAACAAAATAAAAACAAAGCAAAAAAAAAAAAAAAAAAAAAACCTAGCCAATTGGCAAAACCAGGGGCTTAGAGGGTGGAGGGAGTTGAAGTAGAATAGAGTTTCCTTTTTGCAAGATGAAAGAGTTCTGAAGATATATTTCACAGTAATTTGAATATATTAATACTACTGAACTATACACTGAAAAAATGTTTAAGATGGTAAATTTTATGTCTCATGTCTTCTACAATGAAAAAAAAAAAAAAAAAAAAAAACAGCTTCTCTCTCTCTCCTCTGACTGATACCTTCTCAAGTCCAAGGAGGTCAGCATGGCAGGGGCTCCTGGTGTCCAGCCTGGTCCTCCTGGGACTGCTTGACTCTGATTGGACCAGAGGCTGCATCCTTCAACCAATCCCCATGACCAGAGCATGCAATTGGCTTATTGCTGAACCCACCCACAACAGTGGGCTGAGAGCAGGGGAAGGGAGGTTGCCCAGAATCTGCCTGTTCAGTAGCAAGTGGAGGCCCGGAGGCCTGAGGCGCAAACACTTCTTACCGCCCTGGCAGTTAGTTGGCTGTGAGGCATGTCCCTCCCCACACAACATCCCAGCAGAAGAATGGATTTCTCTACCACAACTGATCTAGAAATTTCTAGAGTTGTGCTCTGAAGGCTGGGGTAGAATGCATTTGCATTTACCCCATCACCTTCAGTCCATTCATCCCTAAGTATCTATTAAACTAGTGGGAACAGTGCACTGGAACGAGGTGAGTCAGCTCTGGAGGACTGGAAAGGACAGGATGGGGTGGGCAAGACAGCGCAGCCAGGACCCGGCCACCTGAGCTCTGGAAGCCACAGGAAGGCAGTGAGGTCAGGTGGGAACTGAGATGTGGATGCAGAGGGAAATTCAAGACTGTGTGCAGGGTGACAGTGTGCTGAACAGTACGAGGTCCTGCTCATGAAACAAACTTAAAGTGGGCCACCGTCATTGTGAATGCAGGGCCAGCATCCCTGGGTGACTGGAGTTTGGTGCTTGAATTCCCCAACTCCAAGAGTCTTTGGGAGACTGGCTTCAGCTTTGGGCCAGGCTCCTGAGCAAGTAGGCCGCCCTCCTTTGGGGAAAGCCCAGCTGGGGGTACAGGAAGTGCTGTCTGCTGGCGCTCTCGCCTTGGAAATGTCTCTTGCTCATTACGTGACTCTGAGCTCGTGTTCTTGCAAGTCTACAGAAGGGGAAACAGAGCTCTGGGAAAACGTGTGGTCCCATGTAGATGGCAAAGCTTTGAGCTTAGCTTCTCCCAAGCAAATTAGGAGGGAGAGAAGGAGGAGAGGGAGAGAGAGGGGGACAGAGACAGAGAGATCAAGAGCAAGAGGGAGAGACAAAATGGGAGAGGATTTTGTCTGAGCTGGGTGGACCTGCTCACCCCCCAGCCTCCTTAATGACACAGGAAGGACTCAAATGAGCCCCATGAGGTAAGTGGTAGCACTCCATGGAGTCATCATTTAGGCAGAAGACAGACATGGGGGACTGTCTTCCCCAAGGTCATGCGCATAAAGGTCACCTTGATAGGCACTGGTGGAGCACCTGTGGACCAGGAGTGCAGATGTTCAGATGAAAGCTGATGAGACGGCCAGACTCCCTGCAGGCCCAGAGCTCTCAGATTTGGGGACAGAGGAGAGAACTGAAGCGTGAGTGGGAAGAGAACAGGCTGCAGGGTCTCAGAGAGCTGGGTGCGAGTCTTAAGGACCTGCCCCTTGCTGTCAGCCACTATCTGGGGACCTACTCCTTAGGCGCCAGGTGTCCATCCCAGATGCTGTGAGGACAGTAGTGAGCAAGGTGGAAGGAAAGCCCTTGGTTTGCCGAGAAAAGCAAACCTCCTCTGACCCGCTGTCTGCCTCTGCAGGTCTCGTACCCTTGGGTGATGGGCCCAGCACCTTGGCCAAGGCCACAGCCCCCTCAGGCCACCGAGCAGCCGAACACGTTGCCCTCGCCTCCGCATTTCCCCTTCCACCAGGGCATCCGGCCAACACCTGTGCAGCGGAGCTGGTCCCAGGGGTTCCCCAGGCCCACCGTGGTCCTGCCTGCCTCCCACCAGCGGCCCATGAGTGCCAGGGGGAAGATGTTCTCCTTCGTCATGGACCGCAGGTCCCCTGTCATCAAGCAAGGTGTGTACTAGGACTTCCTGTGGGGGCATCTGGGATGGGTTTAGAGCCATGAGGATGAGTCTTGCTTTTTGTCTATTTTTTTCTGATTCTAAAAATAGAACATGGTCAATTGTAAAAAAATAAATAAATCAGGGTAAGCCAGAAATAAGGAAACGGATGAAAGTCAGCCATGTCATCCTCATCCTTGGATTTCTCTGCCACCTTGTGTGTGCGCCGAGCCCCTGCCCATGTGCTGAGCAGCACCCTGTGCTGAGTGTGTGCCCGTGTGTGTGTGTGTGTGTGTGTGTGTGTGTGTGTGTGTGTGTGTGTGTGCAAGTGCACACACATGGGCAGCAGGATCTACACAGATGCCTTTGATGTGGATGAGCAGATACACTGGCACTCACAATCCCCTTTGCCCATCACGGCTCCCCAGAAATCCTTATGGAATTGGGGATGGACTTCCTGTCTGTCACTGCTTTGTTTGGAACAGCCTCAGTGGCAGAGCAGCCAGTTGCTCAGGACATGCTCGGACATGACTCCAGGGCGTCCTCCATGACTTCTGGGGTCAATTCCTGTTCTCTCTCCTGTCTGGTCAGCCCCGGACCCCTCAGAGTCCACAGGGGTTTCTGTGCCTCCATGTCCTCCCTGGTCTTGCCTAAGACCCTTCACCCAGTTACCTTCCTCCATCACTAAAATAATTATCACTGCAAGAATATTCAAACCAGGGCCGGTGAGATAGCTCAGTGGCATAAGCGCCTGCCTGGTAGGCGTGAGGTCCTGAGTTCAACTCCTGGTACCCACATAAAAAGGAAAAAAGGGCTTGCTGGCAAGTGTGAGGTCCTGAGTTCGACCCCCGGTACCCACATTAAAAAAATATATTCAAACCAAAGAGTAAGCAAGGCTGGGGCCATAGCTCAGTATTAGAGTGCTTGCCTAACATGTGTTAGGTTCTAGATGTGATCCCTAGAACTGACAAAAAAAAAAAAAGAGTAAGTGAAATGCACCCTTACAGTTTACATCACATTCATCATCAAATGAACCCCATGTACCTAACACCCAAGTTAAGAAAGTACTCAGCCATTTCCCCCCAACATTTTGATATAAAATTTTCAAACGTACAGCAAAACAAAAAGAATTGTACAGAAACTCTCCCACCTGATTCTACTATTAACATTTTGCTGTACACATTTTATATCTATCTGTAGACCCATCCTTTTGTTTATTCATTAATCCATCTTATTTTTTGATGCACTTCAAAGCAAATTGCACACATCTGTAGTCTTCCCCTAAACATTTTAACATGTATACCATTAACTAGAAGTTCAATAGTTTTTGTTTTTTGATGTAAAATTAACATACAGTGTGTGTTAGTTATCAGTTGTTTCATAATACATTATCCTGAAACCCAGCACCTAAAACGAACCATAAATAAAAACCAGTGTAGTGTACAGTTTCTATGGTCAGGAATTTGGGGGTCACCTAGCCAGGTGGCTGTGGCTCAGGGTTTCTCTGAAGGTTGCAGTTAAGGTGTCAGCTGGGGCTGTGGTCATCTGAAGCCTGGACGGAGCTGGAGAATCTGCTTTCAAGATGGCGCATGCGCCAACATGGCTGTTGGCGGGAGCCTCGGTTCTTCCCTTGGACCTCTCTGTGGAGCTGCCAGATGCCCTCTGGAAGGGCAGCAGGCTCCCCAGAACAAGTGACCCAAGAAGCAAGGTGGAACCTGCAGCTTTTCTCATGAGCAAGCCTCAGAAGTCACTCTGTCGTTTCTGCAGTAGCCTACTGCTTACACAGGTCAGCTCAGTCCTGAGCACCAGGAGGCAGGAATTATTGGCGGTTATCTTGGAAGCTGGCCACCACTGTCTGCCCTCTGGTCCTCCAGGATTCATTCCCCCTCTCACTTGTAAGATGCCATCACTCCCTCCTGAGGGCCCCCAAATCCCATCCCACTCCAGCACCAGCTAATTTGGTTGAGGTACAGATAGGGCTAATTGGGTGGAGTTCCTTAAGGTCAGCTCCTCAAGGAGACTTGTAATCCACTTGTGCACTAAAGAGACTGGTCGTCTGTCCCTCGCGTGCCTCACATGCTGGGGTGGGACAGACACGGGGTGCCTGCTACGGACCCTCCTCCTGTTTGTAAAGGGCAAAAACAGGAAGTACGTGAGTCACTGGTCCATA
This sequence comes from Erethizon dorsatum, assembly GCA_028451465.1. Lineage (NCBI taxonomy): Eukaryota > Metazoa > Chordata > Mammalia > Rodentia > Erethizontidae > Erethizon > Erethizon dorsatum. The sequence continues at coordinate 124,189,938 of CM051827.1, read as the reverse complement.
GCAGTTCTGAAATCCACCCCAAAGAGTATCAGGAGTTCCTTGACTGGATTCAGTCCTATGCTTGCCCAGAAATCACCTTCCCAGGGCTCTTAGTTCTGCCCCTGAGTCATCCTGCCTTTTCTTTTACTGGCATTCATCCCATCAGCCATGCCCACAGACTTCTTTAACAGAAGCCATCTCTACTGCTACAGTTAGGACAGGGAGTGTGTCCCCAAAGGTGCATGCCCTGAAAGTTGGTCCTTTAAGAGGTGGAGCCTATTGGAAGGTGGTTAGGTCATGCATAGAGGCTCCATCTGTGAAGGGATTAGTGTTAATCCTCTGACGTGGATTAGCTCCTGGAAGAGTGGGTTGTTGGAAAAGAGCAAACCACCCCCACAGTCCTCCTTGCCTCCTTGCTCACACACGTCCCTATTCTGCATGTAGCTGTGTCCCTTTCCACTTCTCCACCATGGGAGATGCAGCCAGGGGGCCCCTGCCTGGACACCAGCACCATGCTGTTGGGACCTCCAGCCACCAGATCATGAGCCAAATAAACATCTTCATACATTACCCAGCTTCGAGTATTTTATTACAGCAACACAACGCATGCTAAGACCTCGACTTTGGGCTTCCACTGTGATTGCTGAGAGACAGCACCCAGCAGCTGCCCAGAAGCCCCAGGCTTTGACTGAATAGTCCTCTGGGACCCTGTGTCTTTCCACGTCCAAACAAAGGACTTGACACACCCTTCCCTTCATCTTTAGGCCACGTTTTCCTGAGTGTGTTTTTGATTTGATCTTCCCTGATATCTATTCCTTAAATCTCATTTGCCATCTGCAGGGGCAGGGAGTTTTCTAACTGTCACACCAAGTCCTTTTCATGCAGCAGTTCTGCTTTTCGCTGAGCCCCCTCCTCTCGCATTTTGCTATAAGAAGCAAGAGATAACCAGGTGACACCCTCAAGTGTTCCACCTAGAAATCTCTTTGGCTAAATCATGTAGCTTACTGGGTATATTTCTAACTTCCCACATTACTGCAGGAAGCATGTTGTAAAACTTTCTGATGCTGCGTAACAAGGTTTCCATAACCCCAGTAACATTTCTTCATTATTTTTTAAGCTCTCCCCTTTAATCCCCCTGCCAAAGACTATTGGGTTTTTACTAACAGACTCTCTGAGGCTCTGGAACTTTACTAGGTGTCCTGGTTTGGATTTGAAACATCCCCAAACTCATATGTTAAGACTTCTGTTGTCAGCTGATAGCTTTTTGGGAAGTGATTGGATCGTGAGGGCCCTAACATCATCAAGTGGATTAATCTATCACTCAGATCATAATTTGATGGCCTTATGGGGAGGTGGTAGAAACAGGAGGTGGGGCCTCCTTGAAGGGAGCCAATCACAGGGACGTGGCCAAAGTCTGTGTCAGCTACCTAGTGCTGTGTAACAAACGGCCCAAGACTCATGGATCTAAAACAATAAACACTTCTCATCTTGCACAGTTTCTCTGGGTCAGGAGTTTGGAAGCTGTTCTGCTGTGGGTTCTGGAGTCTCTTCCAAGGGGACTGCCCAGCTCTTGGCCAGCTGCAGTGATCTGAAGGCTGTACTGGGCTGGAGGGTCCAACTCCACGATGGTCCGCTCACACAGCTTCGGTAGGAGGTCTCTCCACAGGCTGCAGGAGCTCAAGGAGGTGGGAAGGAAGAACTACTGAGAACAGAAAATACATGGGATGATTTTTAAAAATAATTTCCAGATTAACATATGCTTCTCCCAGTAATGGGTTCATTGGAACCTAGCACAGATAACCCACTTTTTAAAATTCAACAGTGTGCCATGAAGGTCTCCTTCCTTCAGTATACTGACTGCACCATGGTTAAGAGCTCTCAATCAGATAAACCTGTCTTCGAATATGGACTTCACCACCTACCAGCTGTGCGACCTTAGGCAAGCCCTCTGTGCTTGCAACCCCTCCCAGTTGCTGTGGCGATGGGATGAGCTCCGTCACTAGTACGCCTCTCACCATGTCCGGTGGAGGATGAATGCACACTGCAGTTTTAAAAACGAAGCTGTTAACTGCCCATGCTGGTTACTTGACTTGTATGTACCATGGACAATGGGAAGAAACCCAGTCTACATCCCCAGTGTGCAGCAGGGGACCCAATGCTGTGTCCTGGTGCGGGCTGGCAGTTGGTGAAGTACCAGGGCTGCCAGGTCTTGTTAAATACCCAAGAAACTTCTCCACAGTTTGGCAAGCAGCTGCCATTCCACACCTCTTAAAGTGCCTGGGTCCTCACACCTGCCACCAGTCATTCCGGCCTTCTAAGGGACTCTTCCCCACGAGGACTTCCACGTGATTCAGCAACCAGAGGGCTGGCTCTGGGCTGGCTTGAGCCAGGTTGGGGGGACACGGCCCTTGGGTTCCTTTTGATACTTGGCAGTGGCCAGGGACAACTCTGGGGTGAGAGAAGGATGTCTGCCCCAGCTCCCTGATGCCTACACATAGGGAAAGTGAGGCTTGCATCAAACTGCTCCCCACAACTCTTAGGCACCCACCTGCAGTAGCAGAGAGACCCCAAACAGTCCTTGACCCTGTGCTGAGGTTTGAGGAAATCCAGGTTCCCAGTCCTTTAGGGGCCTCAGCCATCACCTAGCAATCAGGGGCCACTTGAAGATTGTGGAGGCATCTGGAGTTGTCCCTAGAAGTGGCATCAGATGGCAGAAATCCAAACTGGGACTGGCCTCAGCACCAGTGAGGACCAGACCTGGGGATCCCCAGTGGCCTATGCTGCTCACCCAAATGGGGGCCCTTCCTCGGTTCTGGCTTTCAGGCCACACTGCAGGCCTCTCCCATGGTGGCAGGAAGCTCAGTGGGAGGTAGAGGTGGTAGATGGGGACCCTTCTGTTCTCACCTATTTCTGGGGTGACCAACTTGTCCCAGCTTTCCGTGGACTTTCCAGGCCCTTAGTGAAATCTTGAATCACAGGAGACCCTCCATGCCAGACAAAGCAGGACAGTTGGCCGCCTTGACGCTCCATCCAGGCGACCTCTAAAACTGCTCACTTCAATCCCTGGCAATGGACAAGAGAGCAAAAGTCCACAGCCAGGCCTTATGCCGTCCGTGCAAAACCCTCTTGCTGATGGGCTTGACAGGGTGACTTTGTCCTAAATTCCCATTCACTGCCTCATTCACACACACAGCATGTTGGTGGGGGACCTAACATGGGCTCTGCACTCTGGTTCTGGAGCAGGACTAACTCTGTCCCTTCCTAGATCTGATCTCACAGACTGTGCACACACTGGCATCCCAATAATTTGTTAATGTTAACGCAGTGCTATCGCGAGTGCTGGAGTTTACCTGTGGAAAACCTGGAGACCGCAAGCCTTTGATGAGCACCATTATTAATACAGCAGCTCCCCCCCCCTTATCTAAAGGGAATTCATTCCAGAACCCTCTGTGGATGCCTGAAACCATGGATCATACTCAACTATATATACACTGTTTTTTTCCCACATGCCCAATAGCATGGCACCTTGTACCAGATTTCACCTGTCTTTCCATATTTCATGCCCTGGCACCTCCTTGACAACATTTCTCTTGTCCTTTGGGGCCATTATTAAGCAAATTGAGGGTTACTCAAACACAGTACTGTGATTCTGTGATAGTCGATCAGCTAATAAGTGAATAACGGGCAGGTAGCATATGGAGAGTGGATACGCTGGACCTGGGGATGATTCATATTCACCATAATGCAGGAGAGGTACCCAGTGCCCATGAGTTCCTCCTAATGGTAGGAAATGATGTAGTTGGGGATCAAGAAAGACTCCCCAAGGAAATGAAATTCTAGAAGAACAATGAAATATGAGTGACATTCACTAGTGTAGAGGGATGGGGACAGCATTCCAAGTGGAAGAGACTGTGAATACCACAGTGGGGGGGGGCAGTGTGGCTAAAAGGTTCACTCCAGGGAATGTGGCTTCAGACAGGACCTGGCAACGGGCGGGCTGTCAGGAGGCAGACCACATACAGTTGGCAGTAAGCAATCAGGGCGGAGTGATAGGAAGGGTGAGGACATCACACAAAGTCTGGTTCCGCTATAGACTTGGAATATGTGCGCCCCCTCAGGGAAAAGGACAGGGATAAGTAAGAAGGGATAACTGCTCCTTTTCCCTTTGGAAGAGTTTAGTTTTATCAGCTTGTCTTATTGCCCATAAGAAATACATAAGCAAACCAATCCAGTAAAGAGTAGAGCCAGGAACTGCCTCTGACCCTACTTTGTTCTGTTGTATAGCTAGCAAGCCTGGGTAGGAATTCAGGGCCCTTTCCTCCTGCACCCCAGGAAACACAAGGTCAGGGGGCGGCCATTCAGCATTTGAGGCTGAGCCTTCCCCAGGCACCAGCGGCTACCACTTCTGTTCACTGGGGGATTTGGGTCCACAACAAGTTTGACACCTGGCAGGAAATCACTGGCTCTAAAATACATGAAAAATACAGAATCAAAATGAATAAACAACCACAAATGTGATGGCACAGACTTCATTAACTGTTAAACACTCATTAATATTGCATTACATTTGAAAACAATCGGTTCAGTTTCTCACCTTGCAAGAACAATGTGCAACAATTGCCTGGAAATCATAGTCAGTAGGAAGTTTTAAATGCACCACTCAGAGCCAGATGACCTCAAGAGAAGATTTATAGAAATCCTTTTCAAAATTTCTACACTATTGTAATCAGGGTTGGTAAGGGAATAGATTTAATACAGGACACATAATTTATAGGATTCTTTTATAATATTCACCCAAAATGTCAAATCCAGAAGAGTGCAAAGGATCTGTCCACACACTAGAGACCCAAAGAATCCAGTTGAAGGCCTGGATCCCACGGCAATGTTCTGCATGAGTCCAGCTGAAGACCTAGAGCCCATGGCAGTGTCCTCCACAAGTCCAGCTGGAGGCCTGGAGCCCACGACAATGTCTCATGCACGTCTGTATCAAGGATCTGCACTGGGAAGGCCCAAAGGTCAGTGGGGGAAGCTGGAAAGTCTGCACCAGCGGGATGAAGGATCTGTGCCAGCAGCTGAGGGGTCTGCACTGGAGCCAGGAAGCGACGCTGAAGGTGAGGACCAGAGCTCCCCCAAAGAGAACCGCAGCCATCCGCAGCAGCAGCGAGGACCCGAGCTCCTCTGACGATGAGAACAGCTGAGTTCCTATCAGGAAAACTAGCGTGACAAGCTTCTCCAGGAGAATCAACAGCGCACGATCTTCCCCTCCGGTTCTCCTTTTATGCTGTTGGTAACAACCCTCAGGTGGGCCTTCTACACCAGCACCATGCTGACTCAGTTCGGCTGGGTGTTCCAAGTTGACCATCAGTTAATCCACCACATACACCAAAAAATTGTATTCCCTACTGATGTCAGTGCAGTGGGATGCTTTTTCTACTATATATACACAGTGCGGCTTCCAAACATAGTGAGGCCAGAGTCCCTGAAAATCATATAACCAGCCCTTGTGATATTGTGGGTAAATAAGAAAAGAATGTGACACAGCTGCAAATACTCAACGTTGATACATGGCCAAGTGTAAAAGCAAGCTGATGAAGAAACTTTCCAACTATAAGTCCATCTATGTTTGTGAAAGGTATAATTACAATTAAAAGAGCTAACATTAAGTGCTAAATGCTCTTCCCCTCTCTACTTTCACACTACTTCTGGTCACCAAAATGTCACCCCACCCCCACCCACCCCCACCCCCACTGTCGGCCATATTAGTCAACTTTCTGTCACTGTGACGAAATGCTTGAGATAATCAAAAAGAGGAAAAGTTTGTTTGGCTCATGGTTGCAAAGGTTTCAGTCTATGGTTGCTTGGCTCGGCGGCCTTTGAGCCTGGGTGATTATGTCATAGTGGGAGTATGTGGAGGGCAAAGCTGTTCATCTTGTGGAGGCTGGGACATGGCGGGGGGTGGCACTATGGTCCCAGTGTCCCCTTCACAGGAACATCCCTGATAACCTAAACTCCTTCTGTTGGCCCCACCTCCTAAGTCCATCATCTCTCCCTAACACCATAGGCAAGGGCCCATGTCTTTAACACTGGCCTTGGGGACATTTAAGATCCCACTGAGGAATTCTCCAACACCAGCTGGCATCCTATAACTCAACACAATGCTGATACTATCTACCTAGAGTTGGTGTCAAATCTTACAGGTTTGGGGCTGAGTCCTGCAAGACACCCCCCACCCCCAAAGCCTGTTGCAAGTCTTGGCCTCCACTACTTTTTTTTTTTTAATGTGGGTACCAGGAGTCGAACTCAGGACCTCGTGCTTGCCAGAAGGCGCTTGTGCCACTGAGCAATATCACCGGCCCTGGGCCTCCACTACTTCTGACCAACTGGCTATAAGTTCGGGTTTCCCCGTTATACCCTTCTCAGATCTAAGTAGATGCTAGAATGGCTCACAGAGCTCAGGGGAACACTTTGCTTGTTCTTGCTGCTTTATTACAAAGAATATTTTTAAGGATACAACTGAACAGCCAGGGGTTGAGGTGTGGCTTACTGGTGGAGCACTTGCCTAGCATGCATAAGGCCCTGGGTTCCGTCCCCACTGCCATGAAAACAAAACAAAAACAATAAATACAAATGATTGACCAAATAAAGAGGTCCCTGAATGCAGTACGTGAGAGGCACAGAATTCCCATGTCCTTTCTGCATTTCCTGAACTCCCGGTACCTCCATGGTTGAGCAGCCTGGAGCTCCCCAAGCCAAGGCCTTGTGGGGGGGGGGGTTTATGGAAGCTTTGGTGCAGGTGTGCACTTGATTAAATCTCTGGTCATTGCTGATCAGCTTCACCTTCAACCCTTCTCTATTCCCTAGCACCAGGAATCACAGTCATCCATCACATCATTAGCATGCAAAAGGATACTTACCACTTTAGATATTCCTAGAGATTTAGGAACTAGATGCCAGGAAACAGATAAAGAACAAATACATATACATTTATCATAAATCACAATGTCACAGGGCCAGATAGTAAATATTTTAGGGTTTGTGGGTCTTATAGTCTGTGTTACAATTATTAAGTTCTGCCCTTGTACCATAAAAAACAGCCACAGATGATGCTTAGGTGAATGGCTGTGTCCCAGTAAAACTTTATTCTCAAAAACAAACACTGGGCCAGATTTAGCCTGAGGACTATAATGTGCTGACCCCTGTTCTATATCATATTTCATTTAATCCTCAAAAGAGCCCTTTATAGTAAAGACTATTCACGTCCCTGAATTGCCCATGTGGAAAGTAAGGCAGAGAGAGATTAACTGACCTGTCCAAGCTCACCAGATCTTTATGCAGCATTAAAAATAAATCCGGAAAAAGATACATCCAAGTGACTAACAGCACATTTAGTGCTGGGGGAGAGGAATAAGGTGGCTCCTTCTGTTTCTAATGCTTCTGTGATGTTTTCATTGCTTTTCAAAAGTGAACATATATGCTCCAATTTTAAAATCATAATACAGTATGTTAATCTCAGAGGAAACGATATGAAGGCTAATCTGAAAATCTTCTCCAAGGCCTTAGGGAACTCACAGTGTCTTTTGTGCTCTCTGCTCATCTCCTGCCTTAGTGTGGACCAGCACTGTGGACCTGGCAGAACAATCCACGGCTGAGGGAATTCCTGGGGCAGCCTCTGCCTCAGAGATTTATGTGGAACAGGACCTGGCCCAGCAGGAAAAGGTGAGGTGTCCTGGGGAAGGACCAAGCTACAGCAAACAGGGGACAGCAGAGGGACTTGCTACTACCTGTTGTTGTTCTGTGTGGTCCAAAATGCCCTTTCTTCCTGTTGTCCAAGAAATCTCCCTTTATTTGAGCAAAGTAGGTTATATCATCTATAAACCTCTGTTTATTAAGCACCTAGTGTGTGCTAGACTGCACCCTGTGAACTTGGCATTTGTTAGCTCCTTTAATCTTTGCCATCTTCAAAATAGATTTTATCACCTTCATCTTGCCAGTGAGAAAACTGAAGCTCAGAGAGGTTAAGTAACTTTCCAAGGATTGCACAGTGCAAGGGGCAGAACTGGGATTTGGGCTGGGTCTGGCTAACTTCTAAGCTGGTATTTCTGCCTCCCACATAGTAACCACTCATTCATCCAGTAGTAGGAACAGTAGTAGGGAAAACATGTTTTCTAGTAGGAGCAAGTGATAGGTGACATCAGAGGCAACTGAGCCAAGGAGAGACTTGCTACAGAACCAGGGAGGTTTGGAGAATTGAAGCAGAATGGGGGTCAGGACAGGTGCATTTAGCAACCTGGGAAGGATGGGTCCAGGTTGATTTCTCTCCACTTAGCCACAGCTTGAAAGTGTCCTTAAGAAGATTGTCCCCAAATGTCTCACTTTCTTAAGGCTCAGCAGGGCTGGGCCTGTAGTAGAGCCACCTGGGGCTCTTATGACACTCAGGACATTTCCAGGGATCCACAGCATCAAGTGGGGAGTACTTCTGAAGCAGGTATCCTGAGACCAGACAGCAAAATGTGGCAGGAGTGTGAAGGCCAGCATTCAACCTGATTATGGTTTGTGCGTAGATATCCCCTCAAAGCCTCATGTGGTCATGGGTGGGGCTTTTTCAGAGGTGGCTGGATCTAGAGTGTGTGATGCTGGAATTGATTCATGGTGCAATGCTAGGTTCAAGGGCACTAAGATTCAGGGTATGAGGCTACCTGGCATAAGTAGCCTGGATAAGATATAAGGGGTAGAAAGAGCTGTGGTCATCCCTTGTTGCTTTGCTCCCTTCTGCCCACCATTAACTGTTTTTCCTCTGCAATGCCTGTCTGCCTTGGAGTCAGCTGACTATGGACTGAAACCTCTACAAACTGTGAGCTAAATAAACCTTTCCTCCTTAGCTTGTGGATGTTGGGTATTTTGACTCAGCAATAAGAAAAGTAACTGAAACAGAATTTCATACCAGGGTCATTGCTGTGACTGCACCTGACCACGTGGTTTAGGAGCTTTGGAGCTGGCTTGTGGGAAGAAGAGTTAGAAAAGGTTTGGAAATGCCAGCTGAAAAAGTAGATGTGAAACGCCTTAGGTGACGGGAGATTCCAGTCAGAGCTCAGAAGACCAGAGTGCTGATAGAAATTCTGCCAATAAAGACCAGGCTCAGGAGGTTTCTGCTGGGAAGAAGGACTGCATTGGTTGTTGGACTCCAGATGATGTGTGTTACGGCTTGGCAGAAAGTTTGTCTGTATTTTGCTCGTGTCCAGAGACTTTGCCTGAGACTGAGATTAAGGGTAGCAGACTAATTAGTCTTCTAGAAGAAATTTCAAGGCAGCCTAATGTTGAGGCAGTGGCTTGGCTACTATTGGGGCTTTTAGCCAGATTTATGTTGAGAATCAAGAGCAAAAAGCCCAGCAGAATGACTTAAAACATTTTGAGTTTGGCCAGAAAGAAAGCTCCAGTAAAGTTACGGCCTGCAAAGATGGAAGAGAGGAGAAACTGGTCACTGAAAAGACCAGCAAGAAAAAGCCAAGTATTTCAGAAGAAGAGAACAGAAGAAATAACTTGAGGGCACCACAAGAAGCAGCAGGACTCCTCCCTTTGCAGCCTCAAAACCACAAATGTGAAAGACTTCGCTTTGTAAAAAGAGACCCAGAGCACCATATTCCATAATGGTGGCAGCCTAGGGAAGTTGTTCCTCAGGATTTGGTTCATAGGCACTGGACCCCTACAACCAAGAGAGAAGGAAGCCTATATACTGCTCCAGTTGGCAGCAGGCCTTGGCATCATCCACATGGTGCTGGTTTTAGGGGCATACAGAATGTAAGAGTTGTAGGGTTAGGAAGGCTTTCACTCAGATTTCAGCAGAAGGCCTGGAAAGCCAGGCAGTGTGCCCCTGAGAGGGCAGTGTGTGAAGCTGTGAGTATGAAGCCAAAGGTGCAGTGGAGACCCCAGAAGTTTGGAGAACCCAGAAATGTGGATCATGAGGAAAACTGCAAGGAGAGAGCAGAGCTGGCCCCAGGGAGAAGCCATGGGAGCTACAGCCACAAGCAGTGTCACAGGGGCAGAGCCACCCAAGCCCTTTGGAGATCGCAACTTGCCACAGATTGCCTCAGATACTGGAAGTGGAACTGTGGGATTTAGTTTGCCCTGCTGGATTTTGGACTTGCTTTGATCCCATTCCTTTGTATCCCCCTGTGTAACTTTTGGAATGGAAATGTCTATCTCATGCCATTGAATGTTGGAAATGTTTAACTTTCCTTTCATTTGTACAGGGCTCATAGCTAAGAGTTTGCCTTAAATCTCAGAGGAGACTTGGGACTTGGACTTTTCAGCAATGCTGAAGCTTTTAGGACTTTGGCAACTCTTAGAGATGGAATAAATGCCTTTTGCATAAAGGAATGTACGTGAGTCTTTGAGGATCCAGGGTCGGAATGTTATGGTTTATGTCTAGATGTCCCCCCAAAGCCTCATGTTGTCATAGGTGGAGCTTTTCCAGAGGTGGCAGGATCTAGAGTGTGTGACACTGGGATTGATTCATGGTACAGTGCTAGGCTCAAGGGCGCTAGGATTAAGGGTGTGAGTGCTACCCGCCCTAAGTAGCTTGGATCAGACAAAAGGGGCAGAAAGACACTCTTAGGGCCCCTTGCTTGTTGCTTGTGCTATCTTCTGCCATGATGAACCTTTTCTCCTGTGCAATGCCACCCTGCTTTGGGGCCAGCTGATTACGGACTGAAACCTCTATGAACTGAGCTAAATAAACCTTTTCTCCTTTAACTTTGGGTGTTGGTATTTTGTCTCAGCAATGAGAAAAGACAGACCTGCTGTCACTTACCCATGCTAGGCAAACAGCCAGCCCCAGACTTAATGGCTTCAAACAGCAGCTTGTTATTTCCCGTGACCCCTCAGCTGGCTGGCAAGTTTCCTCAGCCAGTGTCTTACCTTTACCATGCAACTGTGCTCACTGGTGCCATGGCAGGGCTGGTGGTATGAGATGACTGAGTTCCCTGGGTCTGGGACAGCAGCCAGGATGCCCGGAAGGTGAGCCCTTCTACTCTGGCTTTTCATCTTGGGCTTCTCTGGGGTCCCGAGGGCCAGAATGGAAGCTGCACAACCTCTGAAAAACTTGCCCGGAGATCACTTGGCCCCACCTCATCACATTCTGTGGGTCAAAGCAGGTTGCAGGGCAGCCTAGATGTGGAGGACAGAAAAATGGGCTCCGTTCAATGGCACAACCTGCGAAATATTTGTCCCCATTTTTAATCCACTGTAGTTATTATACTGGAAATACAATGCAACTGTGTTTACAATTTTTTCTGTTTACGATCCATCTGTGTCCTGAATTCCCAGGATTCTTCCAAGTGCCATAAACAAATTTGTTTAAGGGAGGGGAGAATAAAAGCACTTATTGGCTTAATTTACTGGGAAAAGATAAAACTCACTAGCGTCAGGCCTGGCTGGATCCAGGAGCTTGAATGATATCATCAAAATCCTCCCTGCTGCCAATGTCTCCTGTTTCTCTCATAGTTTGGCTTCCTCCTACTGCGCAGGCTGGATTCTTGGGTCAGAAAAGATGATAGTAGACAAACTCAAGTCTGTAAATTTAATGTTTATGACCCCAAAGGTAGCAAGATCCTTTTCCTCTTGTAATCAGTGTACAGAATCTCTGCCGAGCTTGGGTGGACCAGGCTGGGTGACATGGCATGGGGAGGTGGGACAGGAAGGAGCAGGACACATGACTGACGCACCTACTCTGCTCTTGTTGCTTTGCTACCTTCTGGCCACTGTGAACTGGTTCTCCCTTGTTGCTTTTGCTGTCTTCTGCCACCGTGAACTGTTGCCCCTCTGCCATGTGCCACCCTGCCTTGGAGCCAGCTGATTATGGACTAAAACCTCTACAGACTTGTGAGCTAAATAAACCTTTCCCCTTCAACTTTGGGTATTTTGTCTCAGCAATGAGAAAAGTAACTAAGACACACCTGCTGACAGAGACTCTGAGTGACTCGTTTTGGACGAAGCAAAGGGCTACCCTGAGGCACAGAACCTGACCCTTGAAATCTTGCAACAGCAGTCACCAGGACCCAAAGATACTGGGCAGCAGCTGGCAATGCCACACAGGCTCCCGTGTGACCAAGGTCCTGTCCTTGCCTGTCAGGGAGCTACAAGTTCATTGGGCTCACTCAAAACTTCACAGACCACGAGCTCGCCTGGAAACGGTCGCTCTGCCTCCTTCCGACCAGTGGAAAACAGGTAGAAGAGCAAGGACCCTTTAAGTTATGAGCCAGATGAGATGGCAAATGCCTGTAATCCCAGCACTCTGGGAGGCTGAGGCAGGAGGATTCCAAATTCTAGCCCAGCCTGGGAAACTTAGTGAGTTAGCAAGATCCTGTCTCAAAATTAAAAGAAAAGAAAGGAACTGGGACCAGGGCCTGAGTTCAACTCCCCCTCTCCCCAAGTAATGGATCAGAAATTCTGCAGCTACATAAGAAAGTACATTTGGGGATTTTTTTTTTTTTCCCAATCTTCCTGATATTTTACTGATGCTTTCTGGTGAGAGTTTGGAGAATTGCCCTCCTTTTTGGGAAACCTAACAAATTCTTTGGCTACAGTGCTTTTTCCTTGGGAGAGGTGGAAGCCTGGCTTAATGGCATCATGGATAATGTCTGCTGCGATGTTTCCCAGCCTGGTCGCAGGAGTGCACATGTGCAGATCGCCGCTGCCCTCTTTCCTCTCCTCAATCGGTTACCCGGAGCAGAACTCTGTGTGCATAACCAGGAGGCAGGTACTGCCGAACCAGGAAACGAAGCGCTTCAGAAGGCATCCGTATTTTTACATTAAAAATTGGCCCTCACGATAGTCAAAATGAGCTCAAACTAAATGCCGTTTTCCTAATCACCTTTCCTGGGTCCCCAGTGCACTAGACTGAGGCCTGGTAACTTAATTCCTAAAAATGTTAGAACTGACCTTCCAGCCACAGAAGCCCCCAGGAGGGATGAAAGCATAACTTTGGGGCCAAGGAAAGTCTCCCCACCTGTGAGGGATGAGCCATATGACTTCAAGCCCTCTCATCCCCCTGAGGCCTCCCAGGCATGGAGACAGCCTCAATGTCCACCTCTGCCCTCCCCTCCCAATCTCGCCCTCTCCAAACAGTGACCCCTGTCTTCTCCAATGGGCCCAGCTTTGCCAGGCCCACACCTATCAAGCTTCCCTCTGATCTCTACCCAGGATGAAATAATCCTGCTGCTGGGGAGAGAAGTCTCCCGTCTCTCGGATTTTGAACTTGAATCCAAATATAAAGACGTGGTCATAGCGAACCTGCAGAACGAAGTGGCCGGGCTGAACAAGAAGCTGTCAGAGACTGCAGCCTCCAGGCAGAGCGACAACCCAAAGAAGTTTCAGGATCCCAGTGAAGACAGCGACGCCAGACAAAGGGAGATCCAGAGCTTGAAAAGCCAGGTAGGACTTGGGGACAAGTTGGCGGGAGCCCTTGAGTCACATAGAGCTCCGGGGCGCCGAGCCCAGGAAAACCACCCAGAGAGCCAGAGAAGGGCTGGTCGGGGCAGAAGCCCACAAGAGTAGCAGCTTGGCAGTGTCCCAGCGTGGTAAGATCAGTATTAGCACTTATTAGCTGGGCATGGTGGCACCCACCTGTAATCCCAGTACTCTGGGAGACTGAGGCAGGAGGATTGCAAGTTCTAGCCCAGCCTGGGAAATTTAGCAACTTAGTGTTACCATACCTCAAAATAAAAAAAAAAAAAGTAAGGGCTGGGGATGTAGTTCAGTGTGAAGGCCCTCGGTTCAACCCCTAATGCCACAAAAAAATTAGGTATATATAATTAGCAATTAGTAAGTACCAGCCACATGCAAGATTTAGGTGCATAACTGATTTAAATTTACAATCCTCTGACACACCCAATACGCAGATGAGGAGACTGAGGCAGGCCAGAGACACCCAGGAATGCCTAGAGCTGGCACAGCATGTTGGAGGTGACACACTTTGAACCATGATCTGACCCCACTTCCTATTTCCGCCCAGTGCTGTCCAGACCCAGCCAGGAAGCACTAAGGGGACAGAGGAGTCCCAGTCCTTCCGCAAGGGGGCTGTACCCCAGACCCCGAAGGTGGTTACTGCTCACTTATGAGGAATTTCATCAAACAAAAATTCTCCATCCGGAATGTCTGGATTTACCAGTTTTTTCCCTTTCTCTGGAAGCTAGATCCAAATTCCTTTTTTAAAAAATTGGCCATGGATTTTGTGCATAAATTACATCCTAACAAAGTTGATGAAAAAAGAAAATGGGCCCTGATGAGTTCAGTCTCAACACACAATGCTGCTGAGAGCGTAGCCACGTCTGGGCCACTGCGCTGGTCCCCTCCTCAGCTCCTCAGCTTCTCCCTCCGTAACCCACTCAAGGTGCACAGCACCAGTCCTGGAAGTGGTGCTCTAGAAAAGGACCTGGTTCCCCGGCATAGTGGCACATACCTGTAATTCCAGCAACTCAGGAGGCTGAGGCAGGAGGGCCACCAATTTGAGTCCAGCCTGAGCAACATAGCAAGACCCTTCTCAAAATTAAAACTAAAAAGGGCTGGGAAAGTAGCTCAGTTGTAGAGCACACCTGGGTTCCATTCCCAGTACTGCAAAACAAAAGAAAAAAAATTGTTTTGTTTTAATTAAATAAAGAAAGAAAATGACATGACTTATGTATGGTGAGCCTAGGCCTCTCCACGAAGGGCTGAATCTACCCCAGGTAAAGGACTGGACCCAGGTGCCACCAAGGGCTCTGATTATAGTAGTCCCTTTTTTTTATGGTTTCAGGTACCCACAGACAACCGTGGCCTGAAAAAAAATACATTATTTGGTTTTTTGTTTTGAGACAAGGTTTTTCTACCTAATTCAGGCTGGCTTTGAACTCACTATGTAGCCCAGCATAACCTCAAACTTTCAGAGATCCTCCTGTCTCAGCCTCCCAAGTGCTGGGATTACAGTTATTCACTACCATACCTGGCAGCCATGACCCAAAAATATTAAATGAAAATTTACAAAAATAAATAATTCATAAATTTTAAATAACTATTCGAGCATATTTGTTACAGTTATTCTGTTTTATTATTATTCATTATTGTTAATGTCATCATGTCTAGTTTATAAATTAAACTTTTACCATAGCAGTGCCTGTAGATAGGAGAAAACAGCATTCATAGCATTCAGTACTCTCCACAGTTTCCAGCACCACTGAGGGCCTTGGGATGAATCTCCAGCAGATAAAGGGGGGACCATGTCTGTTCATTTGTTCATTCATTCATTCATTCACCCATTTGTCCATACAAATAAATACCTGTGGCTGTGTTCACTCAAATATACGTGAGCTCTTCCGGGCTCTGGGAATTCAGCATGAAAGAGGCAGACGTGATCTTTGCTTTCCCCCGTTATGTTCTGCTATAGTTTGGGTCTTGAGCATCTCCACAGGCCCATGTGCAGCAGTGGGCGATGCCACACACAGGCCTTTTCCAGAGCCTGCCTTTAAGAGGTGGGGCTTAGTGGGCGGAAGTGAGGTCATGGGGGGCGTGTCCTGGGGCACTATCTTTTCTCTCTTTGCTTCCCGGCCACCATGAGGTGAGCAGCCTGCCCTGGCTCTGTTCCTCACACGGTGCATTGCTCACCACAGTCCAAAGCCACGTGGCTGAAACCTTTAAAAATGTGAACCAAAACAAACCTTTCCTCTTCCTAAGTCCATTATCACAGGTATCTTGTTACAGCAACAGACAGCTGACTAATACACATCCCAATGAAGGAAACAGATTGAACAAATAGATGCTCTAATATTCAAAAAAAAAATGAATGATGTGTTTGGGGCCTATTTTTGAAAGGACAGTGAAAGTAGCGTGTCCTTCAGGAACTGAGAAAGCAGACAACTGCCTTGACGATGTAGCTGACTCATCGATAGGCACCTTTTCCTTGATCTGAGCCCCATTTTGCAATTAGCTGGAGAAAATTCTTGTCAGGCATCCTCCCATTTCAGAGCCTTCCTGAGCCACATCTTGCCCAGGTACATGCACAAGAGTGAGTAAACCTCCCAGCTCTTTACGTCTGTGTCAGCAGGTCACAGTTTGAGTATTGTTTAAAGTGGCTAGCGACGTCTGGAAAATTGTTTTTCACCAAGGAATTATCCAGAAGTAATTACTCTGATTTATCACCCCGTTGCCTCCTCCCTCCACACGGGATATTTTATAGCATAGCATCTCTGAACTAGAGGATGCCGTCGATTTGCCTCCTAATCAAATTTTGTCTGCTCACATTATAGGTCTATAAATATTCTATTGCCACCCGAACACCCAGCTAGATGTGTAAGCCATGTGGCAGGTTGATTTATTGTTCTGATTACTTTATATATTCTCCCCAGTCCCCAGAAAGAATGTGCGTAATGATTTGCTCTCAAAGATCTTCGATCTGCTACAATACCACTAGGAAACGCTTACCTCCATGCAGTCTGTGCTGCCCGTGCTAATTAGCAGACAGGTTATTATCTTGAAGCAATCACTCTTCCTAGCACTATTAACTTTCTTATGATCCGATGCCCACTTTATTACACAGCATAACAGGCAATAAACATCCTGGGATTTATGCCAGTTATAGACAATATGGATATTTATTTTGGTAATGAAAGTAACAAAGAGGTTTGAAAACTCTTTGGAGTCGCTCTGCAGTCTGAAATCCTAAAGCTCCGATAATACTTATATTGAAATATTTTATATCTGTCAGGAAGCAGTGAAATCTTTAGGAGACATCGTTTCCCACCATTTCTCTAAGTCCATCTTCAGGCCGTGCCTGTGATACTGGGCAAACAAAAGCATTAAGCTAAGGACTAACAACATCTAAAAAAATATATATATATATATTTTTTTAAATATATATATTTTTTTTTAAAGGGAAAGTACCTCTTAAGGGAAAGTTGCATTTCCCTAAACAGACAGCAGGAAGAGTTCTTTTCACTCAAAGCTTGCAAAACACAAATATGCAAAGTGTAGACTTGGAGCAGGTGAAAGACAGCAGCTGGGGCCTCCGTCTCCCAGCACCTCTTCTCCTGTGTCTCAGATGCCCCAGAGAAAAATAAAGTGTGACCTCCTCGAGTGGCATAGAATCTAAACCATGATGATGTGTGAAATGAGTCCCATCAACTGTCAAACCAGTTAATTCTACCATCAAAGAATAATCACGAGGTTCAGGGACAGAAACCAGGAACAAGGACTACGAGCGCCATCTGGTGGCGAGGCATGAGAATCCACATTATCTGAGCACGCTCCCCGCACCAATCCTGTTTCGGCCTTGCCTAAGAGCTGACGAAATTAACAGGGATGCTTGGCGCTTCCTCTCAACAGCAATCACATTGGGGTTTAAGTGAGTCTAGACATGATTTACAAATGCACACAAAATATCAATCTTTCCTTCTTCCCAAGATAGGCAAGAGAGGCTAAAGCTAAAACACACAGTGGAATAATCGTAGTTAATACCTATGTCGTGCATTTTCATGTATGCTAACTTATTCAAATACTTTCAACAATCCTGTGAGATCAGGACACTAATGCATTCACAGAATGAAAAAGACAGAGTTTAACGTCCTCCTTTCAGTCACACAGCCAGAAGGCAGCAGAGGTAGAATTTGAGGGCTCTAGAGTCCTTGCTATGCGTTACAGCCGCCAGCTCTTCGTGCTGGATGCTAAAGCCATACACTAAGGTGAAAGGACCTGGAACCAGGCACCTAGAGTCTGGATTTGGGTCAGAACTTCCCCTCTGGTATCCTAAGCAATGACCCCATCCCTCTGAATCTTGCTGTCTTCTTGCAAAAACGGGAACAATAACAGAGACATTGTCCAGGGAAGCTGTGAAGCTCTGCTGAAGATGTGTCTGTAAGTGGGCATTGAAAGTTCTAGAATGTTCTGTGAGATACAACCTGCCGTTATTATAATTTGAGGGGATAAATATTACAAGCTACTCTCCTCCCTGGAACTTTGCTCCGTGCCCAGTCCATGCTGGCTGGTGGGAAACTGAGGCTGGACTATTGATAGTTGAGTGTCCCAGGTCAGAGGAACCCATGCTAAGGAGGCAGGTTTCCGGATGGCAGCTGGGCCCAAACCCCACAGTGGGTGCCAGGATCAGAACATGTGTTGGTTACAGAGGAAAAAATGGCCACTGAAGGAACAGGCCCTCCCCTGTCCCTTCCACTCATTAGAACAAAAACTCATGGATTCTCCAATGCCCCAGCCAAAGAGCAGTCAGACTCTCTGGCCAGCTGTGGGAAAGAACCAAATGTCTCAGCTGGGCCAGTGCCCTCTGACTGTGTGCCACCTTCTCCCACAGATCAGTGCCCTTCAGAAGGGCTACAGCCAGGTGTTGTGCCAGACCCTGTCTGAGCGGAACTCAGAGATCGCATCCCTGAAGAGCGAGGGGGAGAACTTGAAAAGGGACAACGCCATCACAGCAGGTGAGCAGTGTGGGAGCTGGGCCCTGGTGCTGCCCCTCCAGCACTGAGGCCATGGCCTGGGCAGACATCACCAATCAATCACTGTGCTTTTGCTCCCCAAGCTTGGGCACAGTCCTGAGTTCTTCTCAGTGGCCCTGTAGGCAGTGCCAATAAGAGTTTATCCTTGGGGGAAGTTTAGCTGCCATTTCCAAGTGTGGGCTGGACTCCAAGTTAGCCCGAAATCACTGTGTGAGCAAATGTGCTCTCACTGACCACAGAAGGAAGAGCACAGGACACCATGTGGCTGGGTGGTCCCTGAGCCAGGGTGCCATGGATGCAAGCTAGAGTGGCCACAGTGACGAAGCACTGACTGTACCCTGCATCTTATCCACTCTCCTATGCCTCTTGGGCCCCAGTGAAGATGTTTTGCTGACTGATCAGCAGAGGGAGTTCGATACTAACGAGCTTGAGTAGGAGGCAGCCATCTCCTCACCCACCCTTGCTAGGCACAGCAGTACTTAGCCTGGATCCATCCATCCAGTCAGCACATTTACTGGGTACCCACCAGGTACCAGGAACTGTGCTGGGCACCGGAGCCACAGTCAAGATCGCTATGCTCAGCCAGGCTTAGTAGCATGCACCTGTAATCCCAGGTCTCTGAGAGGCTGAGGCAGGAAGATCACAAGTTTGAGCCCAGCCTGGGAAACTTAGCAAGACCCTATTTCAAAATAAAAAATAAAAAAAGGGCTGGGAATGTAGCTCAGTGCAAAGGCCCTGGATTCAATTAGTCTAGCTGTAGACCGCAGGCCACTCTGGTCCCGCCTAACAAAGCTTGAAGGCACACCCCAAAGAGGTCAGCCTGTATCCAAGGAACTGTGTCCTGGAACAAAGCTCATTTTTTTTTATGGGGGTACTGGGAGTCGAACTCAGGACCTTGCACATGCCAGGCAGGTGCTTATGCCGCTGAGCTATCTCACCGGCCCCAAAGCTCATTTTTTAAATTAATTGCTCCTTATTACACAAACCTGCTTGGTTGATGCCACATCCCCCAAAACCGCGATGAATATTTTTCCAAGAAAGAACCATGTGAGAACCATAGCACATCCACACCCATTTTTCCACTTTTCCTCAAAATAATATAAAAGCATATTAGTTATTAGTTTAGTCCCAAAATTCAGTGGATAAAACAACAAATACTCATGACCTCACTCAGTTTCTGTGATTCAAAAACTTGGTTCTGGCTCAGGTGTCACAGGGTTGTAGTCACGATGTTGACGGGATCCGCCGTCCAGCGATTTGAAGCTGCGGCGGGAGCTGAGGTCCCCTCCGCGTCACTCGGGCGGCCTCGGTTCCTCAGCATGAGGGCCTTTCCCTAGGGCTGCTTGAGGGTCCTCAGGCCAGGGCAGCTGAGATTCCAGACCACCGAGCTAATAGGTGGTTGAGATGGGTTCCAAACCGGGGTGAGGGTGAATCCACCCACTCACCCACCTCATCATAGCATCCAGGATGTTCTGGCAACCCCAAGGCACTCTCTCCTCGTCCTTCTTGGCCTCCTCCCTGCTGGGCCTTTGTTCCTCAGACCAACACGTTTCCCTCCTCTTGGCCCTGCAGGACCTGTACCCACCAGGGCCCCTACTTATCTGTCCTGCCACAGTGACACCACTGACTTCCGATTCTTCCTGAGACTTCCGGTGACGGTTAGCGGATGTTGGTCTCGGTCCCATTTCAGCTTCTGGGATCTCCAGAGACAGCTAGTTCCTTCCTCAGGGCCAGGGTTGTCCTCGAGCTGGCTGACAGTGGCTGCGATGATGACAGTGTTTCTGTTGCCTCTTGATCTGTCCTTTTTTTTTTTTTTTTTTTTACAAACAGGGAAAGTGACATCTTTGCAAAAAGACATGGTAGCAAGGAATGAGCAAGTTCAACAGCTGAAAGAGGAAGTGAATCAACTGAAGAATCAAAACAAAGAAAAAGAGCACCAGCTGGAGGCGCTGGGCTCCAGTGTGAGTGTCTTGGGGCTCTGTGTCTTGTCATTGGAGTGATGCGACACACTCATTTCATTTACCTTGGGCCCTGATTTTAAATTTCCTCCTGGACACTGGGCTCAGTGCCAAGGGCATAAGGAGGTAGCTCAGGGTGAGCCAAAGCCTAAAATATCCCCTACAAAAGACAAAAACAGGTGGCCACAATCTTTGCAGCTTTTCAATGAACAGTGTGCGCATGGCTCAGAGCAAGCACAATGTGGATTCGAACCAGGCAAACATTTCCTAATACCTGGTATAAATTTGTGTCTTTAACCTAGCAAAAAGCACACTTACAAGCATGTATTTCCATGGCCAGGCTTTGCATTAGAGTAGAATAGCACCCTGCTGCGTGCACAGACAACCACAGGGGCTTTCCCTTGTCCCTGTCACCGCCTTCAAATCAGAATGCAGGTCTAAAAGCCTTTGGGGATCTGCGTGTGCAATTGGAGCAGGACCCTAGGAAATGCTCTCGGGGCAAGTAGGGACCCTGGGACCACTCTGCACCCCTGCATGGCCAGCATCAGTGGCCCTCTCTTTGCTGTCCTTTTCCCCCACAGTGCTTGGCTCTCAAAGAAGAGTTAAAAAAGGAAGGTGCCCAAAAGGAGCACAGGGAAGCCCAGGAAAAGGAATTAAAACGCTGCAAAACCGTGAGTTGGACCTCCTCGCTCGCAGGTGCACACGGGAAATTAGACCTTGACACTGGCTTCCTGGTCATTGCAGAAAGCTCAGGCATTTTGTCTGTTCTCAGACATAGTCTTAGGATCCTGCGGCCACTGCCTCTTCTACCCCAACAGAGAGACGCGTGACGCACTCTGCCCAAGTTGGGTTCTCTGTCTCCCTTGTGGGTTCCCCCAGGGCTGGGCAAGGACAGAGAGAGCGATGGGGACAGGAGCTGCTCGAAATTCACCCTTCTTCCTGCCCCTGGTCCTGGGATCCCCAACCTTCTGTTCCTCGTCTGCTTGAGCAGAGCCACAGGCACTGCTGCGGGCACAAACTTCTTCCTGAAGGACTTTGGCTCTCAGGCATCAATGTCACACCGAACCATAAAAACAAAGCCCAGAGTTATCATTCGCCCTATACCAAAGGCAATCATAAACACAATGAAAAAACGACCTTTACTAAAGTGTTTGAGCCAGGTGTAGCAGTGCACACCTGTAATCCCAGCCCTCAGGAGGCTGAGGCAGGAGGATCACCATGAGTGCAAGGCCAGCCTAGGCTCCATAGTGAGTTCAAGGGTAGCCTGGACAACATAGAGAAACCCTGTCTCGAAAAACCAATAATAATAATAATAATAATGATAATAAAATGAAAACTAAAATAAAATGTTTGTCCCTTACACTGCCCAGTCCCATCATACATACACATGCATTTCCAGCCATGCTTTTCCATTTCTTGGGAAGCACCGCACCCTAAATGCAAGGAGGAAGCCTGCTCTTCTCATGCCCAGACAGTCCTTCCCTCTGCCTCAGTAGAAAAAAGAAAAATTTCATTTTCCCCAATAGTTGGCCCTTATTTGGGTTAATCTCAAAAACATACCCCAAGCCAAGGGCAGGGGTGCGTGCATGTAATCCCAGCTGCTCTGGGATTGAATCAGGAGGGCCACAAGTTGGAGACCAGCCTGGGCAATTTAGTGAGACTCCTCATCAAAATCACCCTCAGGGGCGCAGTGCTTGCCTGGCTTGTGGGAGCCCCAGGTTCCATCTCCCCCAGAGAAGGGACTCTCCTGACGTTATGGGTAGTCTGTAGGGTCTAACCCAGCACCTGTGCTGATTTCCGGAAGAAGCTACATGTCTTTTCCTTCATCCAGCACTTTAGTGTATTAATGGCAGAGGGGTGGGACTCACACGGGGATGGAAGTGAGCAGGACTCAGTTTCCCCTTACCGGGCAGGTGGAAGGGGGCTCCAAGTACCCTGGCCTTCCCGGTGCCCGAGGGAAACTGACTTCACTGTGGTTGGGACTTTTTCAGCAAATCCAAGATATGGAGAAAGAAATGAAGAAGCTCAAGGAGGAGCTGAGGAAGAGCTGCTCTGAGCAGAGCACCATCTCCAGGACTCTGCGTGAGAAGAGCAAGGTAGGGGGGCCAGGGCTGTGGCCCCCTGGGGGCCCCGGGCTCCGGCCCGCTCCCCACAGCGACCCCATGTGGTCCAGGCTGGTATTTACCCCGACTAGCCTGAGAGGCTGGCCGCTTTGTTGATGCAGGTAAAGTAGATAAAGTAGTTCACACAGATAAAGTAGATATGGCAGGACTTGAATCCAGGGCTGACTCCAAAGCTCCCGTGTGTAACCATTACTCCAGACTGCCTTCCAAAACTGCCCCTTGCTTTTTTCTTAGTGAGACCCAACCCCACCTCCAGATCCTAATGGGTTTCTTGTTGCTCATTTTCATATCCCTCCCCATGGAGGGGGAAAAAAAACCTTACTTAGGTACAGTAGACTTGCCCTGTCCACCACAGTGGACACTAGCCACACTGAGCTATTAAAATTTTAAATAAAAGTAAATAAAATAGCTGGGCATGGTGGTACACCCCTCTGATCCCAGCACTCTGGGAAGCTGAGGCAGGAGGATCCTAAATTTGATCCAGTCTGGGCAACTGAAAGACTCAGTGAGATTATGTCTCAAAATAAAAAAAATAAAAAGGGGTGGGAGATGTATCTCAGTGTGAAGGCTCTGGGTTCAATTTCCAGTACCCCCCCAAAAAAACTAGTAAATAATAGTAAATATGGCATAGCCATATTCTAAGAATTGAATAGCTATGTGTGGTAAGTGGCCATCCTACTGAACAGCACAGAGCCAGGACACTGCCCTCATTGTGGAAAGTTCTGTTGTTTTCGACTTGGCGAGGACAATGGTGGATGACCACTTTTGACAACATAACCAAATGAAGGGTTAAAATATGTTTATGGACTGCAGGTTTTTAGAATTCTAAACTGCAAATAGCTGTAAAGATCCTGAGCAAGGCAGTGGGCAGAATTTGTAGTCTCTCAACTTGAATCATCTACTTTATATGATGAGACCACTGTCATTGAGAAAACTAAGAATATTTTAAGAGCAAATCCTGATATCAGGGAATTCGGTGAGCAAGGGATTGCTCAAGGATTGAGAAATAAAAGCAAATGACCCTGTGTTTTCTCCAGCTTTTACTTAATATAACAGACAGAAAAAGCACCACAAACTAGAACCAAAAACACTTCACAAGCTAAAATACATACTAGACAAGAAGAACTGCCATCGTGATGCACTGCATATTGTTGATTAAAGCTTGCAAAAAAAAGTGGACCAGACATAGCAGGCTTGACAGAAATAACTAACACAAAATAAAATCGATAGTAGAAAGCACAGTAAAATTTGATGTTGACTGAAACTTGAGAGAAGAATAGAACATTCTCCAAAAAGTTTACATGTGCCAAATATAATCTGGGGGCAGGAAGAAGCCTTAGTAGAAATGAGGATCACAAAATAAAAGGCCTGATGACAAAGCTATGCCTGGTTAAAAAAAAAATTGACAGGGACCAGAAAACTTGATTCACTTGTAGATGAATCGAATAGTGTTTGTAAAGTTTGCCCAGAAAAAAATTGTTCTGGATAAAAATAATTTCAAGAAAATAAAAATGGAAACATTAGAAAACGTCCCGTACCACTGGCTTTATGAACTTCCCTCTGTAAAATACCTTCTCAGTGAAAATGAATTAACTTCTCATTAAAATAGCCGTAGTCAGGCCGGTGAGATGGCTCAGCGGCATAAGCGCCTGCCTGGCAAGTGCAAGGTCCTGAGTTCGACTCCCGGAGCCCACATAAAGGAAAAATAAGGGCCGGTGATATCGCTCAGTGGCACAAGCGATACCTGATTAAAAAAATAAAGCTGTAGTCAAGAACATGGACTCAAACTACTCCATGGGTTATAAATTTATCTCTCAGCAAGGTCATAGCTGTATTCTACAAGACTTAATGTGTGGTATTTTCATTATTATTCAGATTAAAATTATTTTCCAATTTCCGTTGTGATTCCTTCTTTGACCCATGGGTCTATTTCCTAATTTCTAAATACATGAAGATTTTTTGATTACCTTTTCTTACTGACTTCTACCTTAATTACCCTGCAGTCAGAGAACATCCTCTGTGTGATTTAGCCTTTTGATATTAGTTGAGACTTGCTTTATGACCTGCATGTGGGCATCATTGTTCCACATGTATATTTGAAAAGTGTATACATTCTGTGGTCATTGGGTATGGTTTTCTACACATGTCCATTAAATCAGGTTTGCCAGTGATGTTCAAAACTGAAATGATCTCATTGAAATTTTTTTGTCCACGTTCTGTCAGTCACTAAGAATGGCGCTTTAAAAATACCATCATGATTATGGACTTGTCTATTTCCTTTTTATGTTTTGTCAACTTTTGCTTTCCAAGTTTTGAGGCTATGTCACTAGGGGTACATAACTTTATCTTTTTAATACTTCCTATTGAATCAAACTTTTGGCCCTCATAAGATGACCCTCTTCATCTCTAGCACTGTTTTTCCATTAAAGTCCACTTTGTCATTAATACAACACCACCAACTCCATTAGCTTTCCTTTGATTAGAGTTTCATCATTTTTCATACTTTTTCTGTCAGTCTTTAAGTTTAGATATATCTCTTGTTAAGAGCACATGGTTTTTATAGAGTCCAGTTTGACAATCTTTGTCTTCTAATCCATTTACATGTAGTGTAATATCTGGGGTACTGGGGTTTAAATTTACCTTCTTGCTCAGTGCCCAATGTACCAACTGTGCTTTGTTCCTTTTTCTCTCCATTTTTGCTTTCTTTTGAGTTGATAGCTTCTTATCATCTCATTTACCCCTAATTTAGCTCAGTAATTTTTCACTCTTTTAACCCCTTTTAGTAATAGTAAGACAATAGCATGCATTCGTGACTTACCAAAATCTAATACTTACTGAGTTTTTCACTCTTTTACTATTCTTTTAGTGTGATTCCAAATATTACAGCACACATTTTCAATATACTAAAATCTGGTATTCACTGATGATTCTGCCCTCCTCCTTGATGACACAATGACCTTGGACAGTGATGCTTTGGGTAAATGCACTTACCCCACACAGACCTGTATGTCCTTGTTGTCATTTCCTGAACTTTGTATTTGAAACCCCAAATGACATAATTAATATTTTAACATAATCAATAATGTTAATGTTTAATAATAGAATATTAATAATTATATTAATATTTTATACATCCCATGTCCACATCTGCACATTGGCTGTGACTTTTCTACATCTCTGATCACCCATCTGGGATCATTTTCCTTCAAAAAGACCATGCTTTTGCATTGTCCTTCAGTGTGACCCTGCTGATGATGAGTCTCTCGGGGAGTCTAAAAATATCTATTTTAACCTTCATTCTTGAAACCTGATTTGACCGAGTATTGAATTGTGTTCTTCATCGCATTGTAGATAGCACTAAGTACTGTTACGATTTACAGTAGCCCCAAAAGCCTCCTGTGTTTGGTAAGTGATTGGACCCTGGGTGCTGTAGCTGACTGGCTGCTAGGGGGCGGGGCATGGTTGGAGGTGGTCCTTGGGACGGTGACCTGGAAGAGCGTATTCCCTCTCTGCTTCCTGGCTGCTGTGGGATGAGCAGCCGTCCTCCACCCAGAGCCGTCCACTTGCTGTTTCTGTCTTGGCCTGAAATGTGAGCCGAATAAACCTCTCCTTTACGTTGTGGGTGTCGGGTATTGTGTCCCAGCAACAAGAAAGTGGCTAAAACAAGTACATTGTTCTGATGTCTTCCAGCCCTGTTATTTCCATTTAGAGGTAAAATCTCTAAGCCTGACTATTGCGCTGCTGTAATCTGTCTTTTCTCTGGTTGATTTTTAGATTTTTCTGGTCCTTTTGCTTACAGCAGTTTTACTATGATTTCTGTAGGTACGGACTCACTTTTTTTCATCTTGTTTGGAATTCATATGGGTTCTTGAACCTTTGACTTGGTGTTTTTCCTAGTTTTGGAGCTTGGGCTGTGCTCTGCAGAGTCAGCGGGGGCTACTGAAGGCCTTTTCTTTCTTTCTTTTTTTTTTTTTTTTGAAGGCCTTTGAACAAGGGATTGATGTGATTAAGTTTGTGATTAATTGTAATGGCAGAAGCCATAGCCATAATTGTCCATGTTCCAGGCATGACGCCAAGCATTTATCTCATTCCATCTTCCCATCAGCTCTCCAATCTAGACATTGTCATGCCTGTTTTATAGATGAGCGAGTGAGGGATGAGATAAAGGATCAGAGGCCAGGAACAAACCCAAGCCCTGCAGTGGGGAAGGGATGATGCCAAGACCAGAAGCCAGGTTTGTCCAAGTCCAGTTACTGTGGCATGGCCTCTAGGCATGCAAGATGACTAAATTGGAGAATAAAAAAAATTTAAAACTTGATTCCTCCATATCTTTGTTTAAATAAAATACATTTTATTTTAAAGTAAAACTTAAAATTCAGGACCTCCACTGAGCAAGAAGGTAAATCTAAGCCCCAATGTGCCTCTAACAATGTTTCATGTGTTCAGTGGGCAGACATGGCCAGTGGCCACCCTGCCAGGTGGCGCAGACCCTAGTCACCTGCACATCATCATGGAACACTCAGCCTGGTGACTTTGAGTGCCACTTCTACCAGCCAGTGCTTCTCAGTGCCCAGCCGAAGGCCACACAGGGCAGGAGCTCAGTAAACCCAGGACTGACGCATTTGCGTGGCTTGGCTTTGTTTGTTTGTTCGTTTGTTGCACTTTGCACTGAGCTACACCGCCAGCGCCCTTTTATAAATTTTAAGCCAAGGTCTCACTAATCTACTAAGTTACCCAGACTGGGCTCAAAACTTACAATCCTCCTGCCTCAGCCTCGCAGCGTGCTGGCGTTACAGTCACGCGCCACCACACCCAGCTTGTCTGGGGTCTTTTATTACATTGTGCATTCCCTCCCCAGCGCCCTAAGAAACAGCTTGTGAGGTTCTTTCAACACACAATCCTTTCACATGGGCGAGTTCACCCCATTTCCTGACAGTGCCAGAGCCCCTGCTCAGATGATGCTCACAAGCTACTGCTCAGAGCTGAATTGTGAGGCTGCAGGGCCGTGTGACGGCCAGGAGGGGGAAGCATTGAACATTCCCCACTCACCTAGCGCGGACCACAAGCAAGCCAGGGAGTAAACAGGCCGGGCGCGTTTCCGCCCTTCACACCTCCCTTTGCAGGTTGCAGTTCCTTAATGGCCATTGCTTAGCTCCCAGAGCTGTTTCCACTGGTGACAGTGCTAAAAGTAGTAATGACAAATGGATAGGACAGTAAACCCAAGTGTACCCCGCACCGAGGCCCTCGTGGGCTAGCACCTCAAGGTGTTAGAATAAAGTCGTATGACAGACATTCCTGACCGCCGGTTAGGACGACACTCATACCTAACACAGGCGCAGGGCCCTGACCAAGCCCCAGCACCACTCTAAACATTCCCCTGGAGACAGCACAGGCATCTCTGTCCTCATGTGTCCCCATAGGACCCAGGTCACAGACCACTAAAGTGGCTCTGCCAGTGTCACACTCCTTGCTAAAGACAGCACCAGGATCCGATCCTGGGGGAGGATGCACGTGCTCAGCCGGGGGGCACCAGCCTCCACCCGTGCCACCATGTGACCCCTGCCATGTGGGCTGCAGCTGTCCCTACCCTTCTGGGACCCCCACAGCCCTTAGATGCCCTACAGGAAGTTCCCCAGGGTGCATTATGACCACATTAGCAGCGAGCGCGTGCTTTCATCGTCCTTTCAGGTTGAAGAGAAGCTTCAGGAGGATTCCAGGAGGAAATTGCTTCAGCTGCAAGAAATGGGGAACAGAGAGAGCCTCATTAAAATCAATTTGGAAAGGGCAGTAGGTCAGGTAGGCATGTCCAGAGCCCCTTCCTTGTCCTGCATTCCCCAGGTGGCTGGTGCAGTGCGGTGAAAGAGGAAGAAGGCTGAGGCAGGAGGATGGGTGTGGCTTACTTCTCCCCTAATCTCACCACCAGGGGCCTCTGCGGCTGCCCACACCAGTGGACATCACTGAAGAGCTATCTTTCCTTCTGGAAGGCTCCCCACTAAGACCCAGCCGAGCGGCCAAGCCTGGCCCCACTCCTGCCCCAGCCCCAGGTCCCCAGTGGGGGCTCTAGTACTCTCTCCCTAGTGTTTAGTCTTGACATTAACCACCATCTTTCTTACCCTGAGACCCCAGCAGATGTCACAGTCGGCGTCCATAAGAAAATGACACTTTTCTTAATAAAGCGAACCCCAGTGTCCAGAGTCCTTGCTGGATAGAGAAGGAAGCCGCCAAGCAGGCCCTGAACTGGCTGGGCGGAGGCGCCATCTCTCAGAGGCTCTGGCCCAAGACAGCCAGTGGATGGCCCAGTGCACAAGGCCCAGCTGTGAGGGCGGAACACGCAGATGAGATTTTACCGAAGTCTCAAGCCATCCCCCAGAATACGGCTCGCCACAGGGGGGCCACTTTGGGTCCTGTGCAGGGGCCTCTCCTAGTGATGACAGCCCTGCGGATCCACAGAACGTGTGTGTGTGTGTGTGTGTGTGTGTGTGTGTGTGTGTGTGTGTGTGTGTGTGAGAGAGAGAGAGAGAGAGCTTTTATTTCTGGGAGGGAGGGTCCACCATGTCACTTTGGACCTCAGAAGGGCTGTGAACCCCCAAAAGGTTAAGAACCGCCGTCCACAAAGGATCCCCCACACCACCAGCCCAGTGCCCCAAGCCCTTCCACTGGCTGCCATCCCATGTTAACCAGGCAGTGGGACGAGGGCTGTGTCCTCACACTGACGTGAGAGGCGTACACAAGTTAAATAAAGTTGCTAACTATCGGGCAGAGGTTAAAGCCTCTTTGACAGACATGCATCACTGTCATACACACACACACACACACACACACACACCCCGTGTCATTTCTCCTGAAGTTTCCCAGCCCATTGTCACAGGCATGGGCCTTGCTACCTGGACAACCTCTGGGCTGCTCTCTCTCCTTCCCTGTCCTCTGCACCCTCCAATACACACCTGACCTGAGGACATGACCTCTGCCCAGAGCCATAACGAGGACCTTAGCCCTTGGGCAAGGGGCATAGGTCATGGAGGACACTGAGTCTCCTCTGGGTGCAAACTTGGAAGAGAGAGGATCAGCCCTGTCTCTGCCACCAGGCTCTTCCTGCCCACCCAGTCACCAGCCCCACCCCGCCCCCTGTCTGACACCCTGTCCTCCCCCCGCCGAGTGACTCCGGGATGGAGCCCACAGTCCAGGAGCACCTGTCCGTCCCTCCCTCCATCCCAGGCAGTGGCTCCCTACAGTGGCCTTGGGTGACCATTGTTCACAGGGCCTCCCCAAATAGCCAGCTCCTTGGGTCAGCTGGGACCTGCCCTGGGACTGCCTTCAGATGGAGTCCAGGACCTTGATTCTGCGCACCCTGACTGTGGCTCTGCCCTGACCCCACCCACCTTCCCCTGCAACGCCAGCACAAGGCAGGCACCCATCGCCAGCCGCTGGGACTGACACAGAGGTGCCCGACCTCAACAGGTGTTTCTGTATCCAAGTGCCCAGTGGACACTTGCTGAGTGATGCCTCCATCCCAGGCCCTGTCCTAAGCTTAGGGGATACAGAGATGGCCACAATGGACAGTGTCTTTGGGACATTAGTGGTCTAGGACACAAAATGGCAGAAGAGAGAGCATTCTCCTGCCTCCAGGCACCTGTGCTGATGACATGATTTACTTGGGCTGACAGCTTCAATATTTATTTCACAGTCTGATGCCAACTTAGCAATTACAGACGAGCTCCCTGCCCCAGATTTCCCATTGGATAATTGGCAGCAAGTGGCTCTTCCGAGGGCCTGAGCTGGGCAGTGCAGGCCGCCTGCAAAGTAATTAAAACCTGCTGTGTTCTTTCCTTCTGCAAAGCATGAAGGTTTCGATAACACAGAATGACCATTAAGGCATGCAGGACGTTTTTTTTCCGAACCCAGTGATGGAAATGCCACCCCCCCACTTGTACCCCTCAAACCCTGACTGACCTGTCACCACCCCCTTTGTGTCACAGCTGGAGCATTTTAGGAGCCAGGTCATCAAGGCCACCTACGGACGAGTGAAGCCATTTCTGGACAAGCCCATCACCGATCAGCAGGTTCGTGTGGCTTTCTTACGATGAGTCCCCTTTGCTTCCTCCTTTTTTTTCTCAATTTTTTTTATTATATATGTTTGCAAGACACAGTAGATACACTCATCACTCATTGTGGGGGAATATATATATATATATAATCTTGATCTTTTTAAATTCCCCTCCCCCTTCACATCCCTGGATCTCCTTCCCATCCTTTCAAAGAACCAACTCTCGGATTCATTGATCCTTTGTATTTTTTTTTTTTTTTTTAGTCTCAATTTCATCAGTCCCCACTCGGATTTTAATTTCTTTCCTTGTATTAGTTTTAGATTTGGCTCTTTTCTTTCCAGGACCTTGAGTTGCATCATTAGGTCATTTACTCGGGGTCACTCTATTCTTTTTAAGTATGCATTTACAGCTGTGAACTTGCCTTTTAGAAATGCTTTCACCCTGTCCCATAGGCTTTGCTACATTGTGCTTCCATTGTCCTTTGGTTCTAGGAACTTTTTTATTTCTTCCCTGTTTTCTTCCGTGATCCACTGATTATTCAATAATGTATTAATCTCTGTGTGTTTGCATGCTTAAATAAATACAAAAGAGTTTAAATAACCCCCTGTGTAGTATGGGGTCATAGCAGAATGAAACTCAAAATCAGCAGCAAAAGAAGCACGGAAACGACACAAATGCTCTCTTCTTTGGAGATCTGGATGCCAGACCCTGGCAGCATATGTTTCTGTTTTTGTTGGTGGAACATATTTTTCACACTGTTGCTGCACCATAAAGATTTGTTTTGATTTTATGGGATTTCCTGGCTTTTAAAGTAAAAGGCAGTTAAATTCCCTCACAATGTTCTTGTGAAAATCAAGTTCAGCTGGGTGGGCTCACTTCTGGTCCCCAGACCCATGCGCTGAAGCTCCATTAGCCCAGTGAGAAAAGGGGCAGCCTTACCTCAGTCCAGGTGCCCTGCTCGTTCCTGCTGGGGGGAGGTGGCAGTGGCGGTGAGGCTGGGCCTCTGGGGTGATGACCGGTCACCTTTCTAGTCTTCCAGGCTTCTTGCCTTTCCCTGGGTCAGAGCACAGGTAAAAGAACATGTGTGGGCTGCTCTCCAGGCAAGTGCAGGAGGACCCAGCCTGTTTATGTGCCGTCCTCATGGTGACCGATGCAGAAGGACCTGCTAGGAATAATTTCTGATCCGGGGAAAAGTGTCCTCGTGACAGCACTGATGTCATTTGGAGCTGCACAGGTCAAAAGTCAAGACCTTGCTCCTCACCACCTGCTCAATTGCCACCCTGCAGTCCCTTGTCCCAGAGCCACTCTACCCTTGACAGCCTTTTTCTCTTTTTCTTATTCTCGCCAGCTCATAGAGAGGATCGCCCAGGTCACCAAGGACAACATCAACTTTCAGCAGAACAAGTGGAACCTGGAGCAGGAGACCCATTTGAGCAACTCAAAGCAGGAGGAGACCACGGAGAACGTGGAGAGGCTGAGAGCCGCTCTGGACAACTGCCAGGTGCCTGCCCACCCCTTGACCGCGCTCGATACAGCCACCCTTTGTCTCACTCTGTGCTCCTAACTCAGGAAACTGTCTGGCTTCCTGGAGCAGGTTGGGCAGCGGTGCTTCACTTTTTTCCCTCGTTTTCTCTTGTTGGATAACAGAAAAACAGGGGCCTAAAAAAATGCCTCCCACAAGCCAAGTATTGTGGCTTGGGCCTATAATCCCAGAACTTGGGAGGCTGAGGCAGGAGGATCTCTGTGAGTTCGAGGCCAGCCTGGGTTACAAAGTGAGTTCAAGTCCAGCCTGAATTGCATAGTAAGACCCTATCTCAAAAGACAAAAAAAAAAAAAAAAAAAAAAGCCTCCCAGGTGAAGTAGGTGTGGCCAGGCCAGAGCTTCGACGGCCCTCAGTACCTTCAGGTTCTGCATCCAATCTCGGATCAAAAATATTTGGGGGGAAAATTTTCATCTGTACTAAACAGACTTTTTTTTGCCTTGTCATTATTCCCTAAAAACTACAGGATAACAACTATTTACCATATATACCATCTTCATTGTATTCAGTATTATAAGTCATCTAGCCATGATTAAAGCATACAGGAGGATGCATATAAGTTATATGCAAATACTGTTCCATTTTATATAAAGATTTGAGTGCCCTCAAATTGTGGTGAACCACTCCCACCCCCCTGCATGCCAAGAGGTGATGCACTGACTTTGGGAAGTCCCCAAGCCCAGGAAAAAAGAAAAAAAGAAAAATGCAGCTCTCATGCTATTTCCAGAGAAACAAAAGAAATGTTTGTGCTCATTATTTGCATTTCTTTTTTGGGCACAGCAACAGAAGCTATTTCCACCCATGCATTGCCTTTACCTGTGGAGGAGCCAGGACCACGGGGCCCCAGGTGTACCCCAGGCCCACCCTGAGAAAATCAGAACAGGAAGCTGCTTCTGCTTTCTCTTGAAATCAGCAGCTATTACTTGGGGAGTTTGTGCAAATGTTGGCTTGTCAGCACTCTTTCCAAAAAATCAGGAAGCCACACTCTCTGACCAGCTTGTGCGTTGATGTCGGCAGGATTTTTTGATGACTAGACGTAGCCAAGTTTGGGTCTCATTTCAGCCAAATCGTGGGTGGCAGTTTGGCTTTGGGATTGCACATAGCTTAAAGGGAGCACCCTTTGACCATGGACATTCCAAATTAGAGTGCAAAACTGTAAAGGCTGCCCCCCCACCCAAAACTCTAAAAAAACCTAGGCCATCACAGGGCGGCCGATGTGTGGCGCTGCCTGCTTTGTGGAAAAGTCAAGGACCCTGCTCCTTGCAGGTCCAGCCAGGTGCTATTTCTGGCTACAGAGTCTGAGATGCTCATGACTTTGTCTGCTTTCAGGACTGCATGAAAACATCT
The DNA here is from genome assembly GCA_028451465.1 of Erethizon dorsatum. Classification (NCBI taxonomy): domain Eukaryota; kingdom Metazoa; phylum Chordata; class Mammalia; order Rodentia; family Erethizontidae; genus Erethizon; species Erethizon dorsatum. The sequence continues at coordinate 124,156,476 of CM051827.1, read as the reverse complement.
TGCCACAGCAGGGACCTGAAGAGGGAGGTGGACCTTCTGCGGGGCCTTCAGGTGAGCTCACCTGTGTCAGGGCTCCAGAAGGTGACGCTGGACATCCTGAGCCTCTCGCTGTCCTGGCTGGAGGGAATGGAGCAGCTCCTCAGGGACCTCGGCCTGCAGCTTTCCAGCTCTGACAAAGGTTACTGCAACTCTTTTTCTCACATAGTTGCGTGACTCTAAAATGTTGCGATGAATCTTCCTGTGACGGGACATCTGCTGAGGTGGGGACATGGCCAAGTGTTCCCTTCTCCCAATTCACTTGGCTTGGGAAGTGGTTTTCCTTTAAAACAAAAATACCCATAGCCAGGCATGGTGCATTCCTGTAATCCTAGCACTCAGGAGGCTGAGGCAGGAGGACTGCCAGGAGTTCAAGGCCAGCCTGGGCTACATAGTGAATTGAAGGCCAGCCTGAATTACAGAGCAAGACCCTGTCTTGAAAAAAAAAAAAAAAAAAAAAAAAAAAAAACAACATGATCATTGAAGCACATGAAACAAGACAGAGACAAAAGGAAAATTAAATCACAAGTATGCTCCCTCCTGCCTCTCAGCAATAACTACAGGGCTCAATCTAACTTCCACAGCCCTTTCCCCTGGAAATAGCTGTGTGATTCTAGGCAAGTTACTTCCCCTCTCTGTGCCTCAGTTACCTCACCTGTACGGTGCAGATGATAAAACATAGCACCTCTTTGGGTCATTGTGAGGGTTAAAATGCGTGGATTTATGTGGAGCACTTAGAATCATGTCTGACGTAGAATAAGCGTTACCTTTGCTTACGTAAGATTTTCAACCCTATAAAGAATAGTGTCTGGTTATACCCAGTTTTCTATAGTTCTGTTCCTGTTGCTACAGCGTTGGGGAACCCCTCCCACATCCACACACACAGGTCTACATCGTGACGGACAGCAGAGCATTGCACTGGGGGAGATGTAGCTGATCACCTAACGTGGGCGTTTCTGTTGCTTCCGGGTTTCCAGATTCATACTTCATGCCGAGCTGACCGTCATCTCACATAGGCCTATCCGCCCTCAGGATCCGAGGGGTGGAAGGGTGTGGTCAGCTTCCCTTCAACACGGGGCTTGTGGCATGCTTACTAGACACTGGGACCAAGCAGGACGGAGATGCAGTGGGGTTAGAATCAGGCAGCCCCCCGGTCATGGGTATGGAGGTGTTCCCTGTAAAATTCTCCCAGCTTTATGTTAGAAATTTTTCATAATAAAATAGTTGGGGTGAGGGGAACAGGCACCATCCTTGCCCTCATGTGGTGTATGGTCTCACAGAGGAATGGGATGAGTGTTAATCAAAAATCATTCCAATAAATGTAAAACTTGAATGGTTATAATTGCTGTGAAAAGTGCAGGGCTCAGTGTGGTCAGGGAGGACAGGGCATCTATAGGATGAATAGGAGTTGTTTGCCAAAGAACGGAGGGGAGAGCCTTCTGGGCAGAGAGAGGTGTGGGTGGAAGACACACGAGACTAAAAGAAACAGGGTAGGTGAGGGAGGCTGGTATGAGGGGTTGGCAGGGGTTGGCAGGGGCTATGCATACAGGGCTGGTGAGAAGGCCTGCTTTACCCTAAGAGCAGCAAGAAACCCATGAAAGGTTTTAAGTAAGAAATTAACAGGCCAGGCTTGCAGGGTAAGGACATCACCTTGGTCCCAAGGGGAGAATATATCAGAGGTGACCAATGAGTGGCCGGCCAGGACCTAAGGGATGACAGAGGCCACACGAGAACAGGGGTGAGGATGGAGAAAGATCATTCAGGGGCCTTTAGGAAGTACATCAACAGGCCACTGTGCTGGATTTGGATTTGGTTGGAAGGGAAGTAATAGAAAGAGTTCTACATGACATCTGGGTCTCCAGAATGTGTGAAAGGGCTGATGCAGTTCCCTCCATAACATGCAGAGGAAGGAGGGCTGGGGAGGCCCAGAAAAGGAGGATGAGTGGGAGGTGGCCATGGACCTCCAAGATGAGGTGACAAGCGGGAGCAGCTGCCACCTGGAGGCCCCAGATGGAGATAGAAGCCAGTGATGTGTCCTGGCACACAGGAGAATGTGTGCTACACTTACCCCAGGTAAATGTTTGTGGGGTGGGCGGATGCACACACACATGAGCAAACCCCTAGGTGTGTGCAGGAAGTAGAAAGTATGGGGCGGGAAGGGCACTCCCAGGGCCACACCTTGAAGAACTTGCAGCTCCCTGCAAAATCACCCCCAGGGAGGCTGCACGAATTTGACATTCTCACAGCAATGAGAGAACCGGGGAGTGACTTTTCCTCTCAGGCGCCTGTCAGTAGCCCCAGCCAGGATGCTCCACAGTAATCCAGAAGGTGGGATATAGTTCTCCAAAACAGGCAAAAGCCAAAATAAGATTGGTTTGTGGGTAAGTACCTGCCCCTTGCCATAGCATGGAGAAAAGGGAGTGATGAGAGGCGGGCCAGGGGCTGACCGGGCTGGTGTCCTCCCAGCCGTAGTCACTGTCACCGTGGCAGAGTTGTGAGCTTACAAGGGAACCAGGTAGAGCACGGACCAGCCTTCTGGCTGCTCCTCTGGTTTGGAGCTGCACTGACAGCTGGGCCACGCCACCTGTGCACCGTCCCCTCCTTCCTCCCAGGACCATCTCAGTCCCGATGCCTGTGTCTGTAAACCTAGCCGTATGTTATAGTAAAGAAACGTGGCTGCAAAGTTAAGCTATTGGGCCAGCAATGCCGGAGAGGCTGAGACAGACCGGCCGTGGGCAGCATTTGTCAGACTCGCCATTCTCCTCTCCTGACTGCATAGAGTTGTGAGATTCGAGTGACATTAAACTAGTCCCTCCAGAATCCCTCTTCTATTAATACCTACTGTGCATCCCCAGAAAAGGGATAAAGAATCTGGGTTCCCAAAAAGCAGGTCTCCTTTCTTGCTGCCCTTATCCCCAAGTAGCATCTCTTGAATGACGTTCCGTGGAATACCTGTTGGCAAAACGCTGGGCTAGTGACTATGTTCTGTGATTCCAACGACTTGGTTCAAAGAAGTCAGGGAGGAAAGAATGCAGAGTATAACAGAAAGGTTAATGAGGAGGACCCATCCTTCATCCACTCAGCAGGAGAGGAAGTTGATGGCAAAGGTATTTTCTCATCCAGTACAAACGACATCACGGTGAGGCCCTAATGACAGAAAGGGATGAGCTAGAGTGTTCCCTGTAGTCTCTACCGGGCTCCCTAATTCCTAGCACAGAGCTGTCTGCACGAGGAGAGGAGCAGAGAAAGAGGAGATGTTTACCTTAGGAAATGACAGATCTTACCTTCCTCCCTGCCCAAGGTAATGACAAGCTGCCCTCTAGGAATCGCAAGTAGCTGGAACCCTGCTGGGCCTCCAGAGGAGGTGTGGGGTCATGAAAAACGCAAGTGTTAAGGTCACAAAGCCCTCAGTCTGACCCTACTGTGTGACCGTTTTCCACACTGTGGAGTCTCGTGTTTCTTACCTTCAGAATAAACAGCAGTAGCGCCTCCCTCATGGGGCCGTCGGAAGACTCAAGTATACTCGTGGGAAGTCCCGTGAGTTCATGGGACACTGAGCACAGCGCTAAGTACCCGGGAGGAGCTAAATGGCCTCAGCCCCTGCTCTCCCCTCAGGAAAACCTTGAACCCAGAAGGCTCTCGGATGCCCTGTGGTGACGAGCAGGTGGGGGAGCCTTGTTGGCCTCAGTAACGTGAAGCGCCGTGAGCCACCTTCTCCCGGTGGAATAATCCTGAAGACAGCTTTGGAGCCAATTTCCTCATTTCTGTAGTGGGGATAATGGGTCCTGCCTTGTAGAACTGTTCTGAGGGGAAACTTAGACAGGTATGAAAGATGCTAGGAATGACATCTGGAGTATCAGTGCTTGATCGTGAATAATGACTTCCGTTGTCACCATCATTACGGTCACCATCACCATCATCACCTTCGGCCCCATTGTCACAGCCACCACTACCTTCATCATGGCCACCATCCTTGTCACCACCATCATCACCACCATCATCATCACCGACATGACCACCAACATCACCTTCCTCCTCCTCCTCTTCCTCTTCCTCTCCTTCTCATTCCTGTTCTTCTTTCTGGTATTGGGGATTAACCCAGGGCCTTCACACTGAATTACATCTCTAGCCCTTTTTTTAATTGCTTGTTTTGAAAGAGGATCTTGCTAAATTGCCCAGGCTCAAACTTGCAGTCTTTCTGCCTCGGCCTCGGAGACTGCTGGGATTACAGGTCATGCACCACCGCACCCACTCTGCTTCTTATAAAGGCGCTAATACCATCACTGGGGCCCCACGAGCATGACCTCGTCTAACCCTAATTACCTCCCAAAGGCCCCTCCTCCAAGTACCATTAACAAGTGACGTCAGGGATTGTTTCAAAGTGAGTTTCGGTGTGAACATTCAACTATAGCACCACGCAAAGCCCCACTATGTAATTAATGGCTCTGAGTTTGGACTTTGGAAGCCAACTATCTAGGTTTAAATATCAACTGTGCACTTACTCGTCGAATGGGGAAGTGACTTGCCACCTTTGGACCTCTGTTACGGGCACGGGTCACTGTCATCGGTCACTGTGAGGCCTGGAAGATGTGACACACATGCACACGGTAGTCCCTGCATCACAACAAGCCTTTAGTGAGTGGGCGCTGCTCTCCTCATCAGCCCGAAGTATTTGTTGCCGTGCATTATCACTTATTCACACCATAGTGGCCTATCTGGAACCCACACCATCTCCATCTGGCCGCCAATGCTGGTTTCCTTAGCCCAGGAGGGTGGAAGCAGAAAGAGCGCTTTCTAGCCTCCCTCTTAGCGTCACAGCAGTGTCCCAGCTTCACGTGGTAAATCCCAGACTCCATCCCTCAAGACCCCTGCTCTTAACCACCACGCTACCTGGCTTTTAGAACAGCATTCTAAGCAATGAGACGCACATAACAAGCACGTTCATAAATCCTGACCCAAATCCCCAGAGGAATCCAGGTGGTCTAAAAGTAGAGGGAGGGCCGGTGAGATGGCTCAGCGGCATAAGCACCTGCCTGGCAAGCGCGAGGTCCTGAGTTCGACTCCCGGAACCCACATACGATAATAGGGCCTGTGATATCGCTCAGTGGCACGGGCGCCTGCTGGCGCACGAGGTCCTGAGGTCGACCCCCGGTACCCACAAAAAATAAAAAAATAAAATAAAAATAAAAGTAGAGGGAAACTGCTCGAGGTCTTGCTGGGTGATGTCCCAAGCACCCCAGAAGGGGAGGCCTCGTAGGGTTCCAGCACCTGTTGCTAGCTGTCTGGTTGGGGAAGGGTTCCCAGGTCCACCGGGAAGATGGCCATCATCTCAGGGGAGCCTTGCAAGTCAGCTGCCACCACCCCCGCCAGCTTCCCAGGCCTCCTTGATAAGGAAATGAAAGGACTTTTAACATTATTCTTTGTATGCCCAGCTGTTTGTGTCCATTTCTGAAGGACTGTGTTATGAATGAAAGAACTTCCCTGTACACGTGGGAAATCGCCCATTCTCAAATATCCAAGATAGGCAATATCTTTAAATGGAAAAAGAAGCAAGTTGCAATACAATATGTACCATGTGCTCTCAGTTTTGTCTTTAAAAAAAAAAAAAGTATCTGACCAAAAGAAAAGTCTGGAGAAAAAGACATCTAGTGATTGAGAGTATTATCCCAGCTGGTTGGGATCGAATAGGATCTTTATTTTTACTCAGTCGCTCCACAGCTATTTATTGAGGACCTACTGGGTGCTGGCCGCTATGCGGAACACTGAAGATACAGCAGGTCTGTGTCTTCACTCCACAGTCTGGGTTTCTGAATGTTTGGAGTTTTGTAATGAACGTATAAAACCTTCCTAGCCAGAAATATAGTGAAGACCTGCTCTTCTCCAAAGAGCGAAACCCCACTGTGATCGTGGATCATCATCTAATCCAGAAACATGCTCCAGCGCTCCCTCTCCCCCTTCAGCATCCTCGACTCCCTTCTCCCCTTCATCCTCTTCGGATCCCAACGTGCTTCGACCCTTCCCCTTCGCTTCCTGGGACTCAGCCATCACGGTCCCTACACTCACCGTAGCCCACGCCAGTGGCAGCTGGGCCACCTCACCTCTGCCATCTTGGTGTCCTCGCAGTGCACCTCTCCCAGACCACCTTTCCCACTGGCCTGTCCACCGCTCCCCCCTCCACTCCAGTCTCCTGTGACAGAGAAGAGAGACCCAGGTCTGAATTCTGACACTGCCACTCGCCAGCTCCGACGCCTCCCCTTGGTGAATTTCTGTTGTTTCTCCTGTAAACATGAAAGCACTTCCTTGCCACGTTGATCATTATGATCAGAAAGGAGGCGTAAAACTCCTGGCCCGGTGCCTGCACATAGCAGTGCATAATACTCAACAGGCATTGTTATAGTATTGCTATTCTCACTTGTCCGCGCTGCAGAGTCTCAGAAAGTCACGTGGTTGGAGATCAAGCCTCCAAGCATGAGCACATTCAATCCCCTGCCCCTCTCACTATCCCCACCTTTTCTTCCTCCCCTCCATCGTCCCCACAGTGTCCTCCTCCCAGATGCAGCTCTTCCCTACCCTGTGTCTCCCCTCCCTCCATCCCAGAGCGCTTTGTGCCTGGGGTCCTGAAAGACAACCTCCTTTCTTTGGTACCCACAGACTTTCTTACCCTCCTGGCTCCTTCCCTTTGCCACCAAATGTGCACTCCAACATGGTGCCACCATCTTGAAAAATAATTCCTCACTGGAACCCACTGCTTCTTTCTCTACTGTTCCCATACCTGACTCCACCTGTGACCTTGAGGAAATGTGCCACAACCCATGGTCATTGCCAGCTTCCTGCCTCCTCTGCCTTGTCCCTGACAGGTAACACATGGACCCCTGCAGGCCTCACAGGTGCCATCTTTCCCCAGGCCATGTTCCCTCCAGCCAGCCGGCGCACTTGGTCCTCCTTCTGAAACCCTCGTCCTGCTTGGCTCCAGGACCTGTGCACCTGCCTCTCTTCAGACCTATTCTGCTTGTTTGCAGCAGCCTCGCTTCACCAGTCCCTGTCCCTAACATGAGTGTGTCCTGCAGGGCAGCCCTTGGTCCTCTCCTCCCTTGCCTCCTTGTTCACAAAGAAACATCCCACTGCAGGGGACGTCCAAGTGGAACAAATGTCTCCAGGCAGGGCTGCCAGGAAAGAGTGCAGGTCAGGTCCTACTTAACAGGGACGGACTGAGGCAGCAAGTAGGGCCTGGGTCTGGCCACCAGGAGGAAGGGAGCGCTTTCCTAATTCATATAAAGATCCCTGGATGGACAGGGCTGGCCTTGCCACCACGTTTGACCAGCTCCTCACTGGCTGGCTCTCCTTGGATGAACATCAAACTTCCAGAAGGTCAAACCCAACATGTCTGAGAGAGAGCTTGGCCATCCTCTCTCCTTCTTTCTCTTATGCTTGGTTGAGGACATCCAACTCTGAACACCTGGGTGTCCCTTGAGCTCTGAGCTGAGTTCCCTGCTTTTAACTCAGAGGAGAGGATTCTGCCACTCGGGGGACACCTGGCAATGTCCAGAGCCTTTTGTGTTTGTTATAACTGGGGCAGGATGTGGAGCTCCTCCCTTCCCTGCAGAATAGAGGCCTGCAATGCGGCTAAACATCCTCAGCATAGAAGGCAGCCACCATGGCCACACCAGGAGTGCTGGGTGAGGACAGCCCACAGCTCCTTTTTCTCTCATTCACCCCAGTTCTGCAGAAACGTGCCTCATCGAGCCACCTGGCTGCTGGGTTGGCAGCTGGAGCAGCCCTGACTCAGACGCTGCGGTGGCACGCACTGGAGCCAGAGTCCTGGTCCAGCCATTGGCGACCACGTGGCTCAGAGTCCCTCTGCCTCGTCCATCAAATAGGGCAGTGACAGGCTGCCACAGTGGATGTCGCATCCGTGGCTCAGTGGAGGGCCAGGCATGCAGGATGCACTCCCTTCGTTTATGTGAGGTTTAAATCAGGTTGACACGTTCTAGGCTACTGTTCTAGGCTTCCACAGATGGACCTCACCCTTCAGTCCACCTCTTGCTCCTCCGCTCCCCCATATGCTGCAGGGAGGCTTTGCACCTCCCCCACACTGCATCTCCCTCACCCCTACCTGCCTTCACCCCTGGATTGGTTTCCTGTGGCTCTGACAAATTAACCATGAACTTAATGGCTTCGAACACGTATTTATTTCTGGAGGCTGAAAGTCCAAGTTCAGTTTCTCTGGGATAAAGCCAAGGACAGGGCTGGTTCCTGCTGGGGCTCTAGGGGAGAATCTACTTCCTTCCTTTTTTCAGCTTCTAGAGTTTTGTTTTTTGGCTCCTTCCTCTGTCTTCAAAGCCAGCAGCATCGGATCTTCACCTCTGTTTGTGCTGCATCAACTTCCCTCTGTCTGTCTGTAGATAAATCTCCCACTGTCTCCTGCTTTTAAGAACCTGTGTGATTATACTGAGCCAGCTCGGCTAATCCAGGATAATCTCTCATCTCAAAATCCTACAAGGCACATTTGCAAAGTCCCTTTTGCTGCATAAGGTGCATTCCCAGGTTCCAGGGATTAGGAGCTGCGTATCGGTGGGGCACCCATCCAGCCAACCAAATCCTATGTTGTGAAACACCCTCCCCTGTCACTCTGACTTCTGCCCATGCAGTGCCCATAGCCAGTGGCCTCTCCACCAAGTGGCCTTCTTTGATCCCATCCTGGGAATGATGCCTCTCTCCTCTGAGACCCTCACACGCCCCTCTCTTTCACTGTCACTGACATGCTGCCTGGGATCCTCGCATGTTCCCAGCAGGCATGTAGAGCTTGGCTCTCAAATCCAAGTGCGAGGTCCTGCACGGTGTGGCTCTGCACCATCCCCACACACTGGGCACAACCAGCACACAGTGCACACAGAAAAATAGTGTTCTCCTGGTGGGTGTTTATTTTCCACCTCTAAAAAGAAACCAAAGTTTATCAACCATTTTAAAAGCACAAGTCAGATGGCAGCTCATGTCCCTCAGTGGGAGGGCAGGGTTGTTTTCATCCCTGTGTCCGCAGGCTTCCTTAAGATATTAGTCAGAAAGCAAAGGCATTATGGGATTGATACTAACCTTCTGCCTCCTTCTCTTTTTCAAGGCTTCTCTTTATATCTCATATGTCTTCTAGAACATTATAAAAGAATTATGAGCCAGACCCAGGAACTCCAGGTAATTCTTTTAAGTTCTTTTTTTTTTAAAGATCACTTCAGCTCCTGCTTGGCATTTGTACTGCACTGTGTATTTGAAATCTGTGTTTGCTCCGTGGACTTAGCCCACATCCTGCAAGAGGTGAAATTATTTCTCCTTTAGCACATGAAGAGATTCAGCAGATTGCCCAGAGCCAAGGGCAGAGACCAGGTGCTGCCCCCTGTTTGAGCTCCTGAGCTATCCACCCTGCTTGTTTTCCTTGGTCAAAAACCCAAAAGACTAAACGCTGTCAGATCTTGAAAATTATCTTTATTAAATGCAGTAGAAGAGGAGCAGTGCCCATAGTCTAGACAGCAGAATTATCAAAAGGAAGGAATTATTCTAAAAGCAGATGACCTTAAGGATTGTGTCATTATGATAGCTGTTGGCATAATAGTGCTGTATAATAAGCAACCACATTCATCAATTACTATTTCCTATTCATCTGTCTGCCTGGGTTCAGCAGCCAGGCGGCTCTGCTGACCCTGGGTAGGCTTGCTCACTCGCCTGGGTGTTGGCTGGCCTTGGTTGATCTAGGTTGGCCTCCGGCGCGACTCAGCTCTGCTCCTGAAGTCTCATTCTCCAACAAGCCAGCCTGGGTATGTTCTCCTGGAGGCTGCAAAGGGAGGAGAGAAAGCAGAACCAATCATACAGGGCTTTTCAATTCACGGCTTGTCTTATGTCTACTAATATCGTATTGGCCACAGCAGGTCACATGGCTGAGTTTGGTGCCAGAGGAAGGCTATGGGCTGGCACAGCAAGTTACATAGGCAAAGACATGAATAAGAGGGAGGCTGTAGAACTGAGCCCACCCTTCCAATCAGCCACAGAGACCTGAGTCCAGGGCTCCACAAACATCTGCAAAGAGCTGACAGTAAATATCTTTGGCTGGGGCCGGTGAGATGGCTCAGCGGCTTAAGCGCCTGCCGGGCAAGCGCGAGGGCCCGAGTTCGACTCCCGGATCCCACATACGAAAAAGGGGCCGGTGATATCGCTCAGCGGCACAGGCGCCTCCTGGCGCGCGAGGTCCTGAGGTCGACCCCCCGGTACCCACAAAAAAAAAAAATATATATCTTTGGCTTAGCAGAACATATGGTCTCAGTTAAACCTATCAGCCCTGCTGTGGTAGAAGGCAGCCCTAGGTACCATGTAAATAAATGGGAAGATGGACATGGCTCTGTTCCAGTAAAACTTTATTTACAAAACAGGTGGTGGACCAGATCTGGCCTGCAGACTGTAGTTTGTCAACTCCTGGTCTAGCTCATTCTCCTCATTTTACAGATACGGCGATTGAAGTCCCAAGAGGGTGCGACTATTTGATTGTCACACAGCTAATTAGTAAAAGAATCAAGATGAAAATTCAGACCTTCTGACTCACAGCGCACTGTTTTTTCTCCTTTGCCCAGCAAATAGAAACTGACCTTTCTAGCTACCATTTACTGAGCACCTGCTGTGTACTAGGCACTGCTAACACCTTTCCACTGTTACCACATTTCATCCTTGCAACTCTAAGATGCAGATACTGTGATTGACCTCATTTTCTAAATGGAGAAGCATCTTAGAAGTAACTCGTGCTAATCTTCTATCTAGATCCAGAGCCTGAAGCCTTAAAATTCTACCGCTTCCCTACCAGTAACTAGGCAAAGTACAGTTTTTCAGTTACTAGGCGAACACCTTTGTCCCCTGAAAGGCAAACAGTGTGTCAAGGCACATAGGAAGGACTTCTTAGTCCTGCCCCCATCAGATTCGGCCTCCTTTTTCCTCAATTTAGGTCCAGATCAACAGTTCTCAAGAAATGCAGCAGGCTGTGCTGCAGGAGACCGTGAAGGAGCATCTGGCAGAGAAGGAGAAGCTGACCATGGAGAAGCTGGAGCTAGAGGAGAAGATGAGGGCCAGAGTCAAGCGGCTGATGGAAGAGAAGGAGGTGAGGTGGTCACGGCCATTTTCTTTACAGCTGGAAACTGATGAAAGGGCCTTTTCTGTGGGCCAGGGAAGGTACGTGCTTACCTGAGGAAATCTGAGCAGCTCCTGGATTCCTTCTTTGGGTCAATATTAATTAAACAGCAACATTCACAGCAAAATCCACTTGGAAAAGCAGGAGTGTTGGATTTGGGGGGAAATGCTACCTTTTGTCATTTAAGATGTTCAAAAAGTACTCAGTCTTGCTCCTTCCCTACTGCTGGGCTCTGATCGAACAAGGTGAAGGTGACTCCATCTCGGGCTGTCCTCCTCCATTACCAGCACCTGATCTCCGGGCCTCTCCAAGCCTCTGCCTCTTCCATTTCCATCCTCCAGTTTACATCCGGGCACCTGAGGACATCTCGCTTCTCCTCCTCCCTCTTCTCTCTTTGCCTCTTTCTCTGCCTTTCTGCCTTTTGTGAAATAAAAGATGAAAAGGAAGAACCGTGTGACATCCCCATAAAGTGAATATTAATGATAGCCATAAGTCAGAGTGGCACATCTTGAAGAGCAGACTAGATAGAGGGGAAAACTCAGCACCTTCACATAGTGAGGAAACTGAAGCCAGAAAAGACCTAGAGATCTTACAAGTCTTTCCACCTCCCCAATACTTCCTCTTCCTCTCAGACCACTTCTCCCTTTAGCATCAGCTCCTCAAATGTCCTATTTTTTTATTTGGAGTTGATTTTTCCATTGTTGGGATATGAGATTTGAGCCCCACCGTGTGAAATACACCTTTGGGCACCAGCCTGGGCTTCCCCAGAGCCCAAATTATGATGTTCCTGGCAGGAAGTATTTTACAAGCTGGCTTCAAAGCCCCTTCAAACACATAAACCTCATTGTACCAGCCCCAGCAGAGGGAGGAAGTGATGCCAGTCCCCTTCTAGGTCACCCTTTGTCTCAGTCACTTTCTTGTCACTGGGAACAAAACACCCAATACCCACAAAGGAGGTGGGTGTTGGCTCACAGTTTCGGAAGTTTCAGTCTATGGTTGGCAGGCTCGAAATCAGAAGCAACATGATGGAAGGACCTGCCTTTGAGGAAAGCTGCTCATGTCATGTGGCCAGGAAGCAAAGAGAGAAGGGGAGAGCCAGGAAGGGAGCTACAGCACCATGACCCGCCTTCAACCAGGCCCCACCTCCTAACAGCAAGTCAGCTCTAGCACCCCATGATCCAATCGCCTTCCAAAGTCCCCTCCTCTGAGCCCATGAGCGTTTGCAGGGGATCATTCTAGATCTAAACCATAACACCCTTCCTGAGACACTTGAATTGACAGCTTGACCCTGGGGCTCACCTGAGAGGAACTCTTAGACTTCAGTGCTGAGCACTCTGGTTATTAATGAATATTTCGCATGCCCTGTAACACCCTTCACCTCGCCTGTTCTTAATATCCACTGTGCAAACAAGTCCTCACTCTTATGAATCCTGGCTTGTTTTAGGACTTTGCTTCAATGGCAAAACAAACCTAGTATTCCTTCTTTTATTACGAGTTGTTAAGAGCATTTGCTTGATTTACCCCCACACTAATGCTTTCTTTAGATCAGAGGTTGGCAAACTTCTTCCATAAAGAATCACAAAGTGAGTATTTTCAGTTTTGCCAGCCATACAGTTTCTGTGGTGACTTCTCAACTCTGCCATTGTGCAAAAGCAGCCATAGACCACAAAAAACAGGGAATGTTCCAATAAAACTTTATTTGTAAAACACAGGTAGTGGGCCAGAGCGGGTCTATAGGCCATCATTTGCTAATGCCTGTTTAGAACACAGGTTTAAGAATCAAATAAGCCAGGGTTTGAGTCCCTGATTGTGTGATGTCCTGGTCCACAGGGCAGAATTCTTCATTTCTCTAAGCCCATTCATTTCCTCTTCTGCAGAGTCGGGATAGTTGGTGTGGAGCGTCTCTCTCGTGTTCATCATACTCTCCACTCTTCAGGTCAACTAGTACTGTCCCTGTTGTACAGACAGGGAAACTGAGGCTCCGGTGCATAGGTCCTCACTTACCCAGGGCCCCAGGGGCAGGGAGGGCTCCATCTGGGGCTCTGCTGCCTACATTATCCCTTGGGTGTGGTGAGCAGCGCAGGGTGAGCCACTCAGGCTGGCAGAGTCCACATTCCTGCCATGGCAACCAAGACACTCAGCCACGGTCCTTGACTTGCAGGCTTTGGAGGACAGCATTGCCCAAGAGAGAAACAAAGCCACGGAAGAGTGGAAGAAGAGGGAGTGCGAGCTGGAGGAGCGGCTGGCCCAGCAGAAAGAGGTGCACTGCAGCGGCTGGAGAGGGGAAGCTGGCCTTGACCCCCTGCTAGAAAGGCTGCACCCTGCTCTAACCTGGGGCTGCTTCTCGAGAGCACCCACCCCAAGCCCCTGGGCTCCTCTGCCCATAGCCTCCCGGGGGTGAGCCCAGGGCTATGGCGGACCATGCACAGCCTGCAGGGCCCGGGTTCCTGCCCTGGTTGCCGGAAGGCTCAGCAACTGCCACTGACTTGCAGGCTTTGGAAGACAGCGCTGTTCAGGAGAAAGACAGAGCCAGGGAGGCCTTAGAGGAGGCACAGAGGAGGTTCCATGAGCTAGAGAACCGCCTGGCCCACCACAAGGAGGTAGGCTGGGCTCAGGAGGGGTTGCTTGAGGGCTGTGTGAACGTGTGGAAGTCAGTTCCTTCTCAGTGACTGAACCCAGGGCCTTCGCGTTAAACTACACTCCCAGCACTTTCTTTATTTTTTTATTTTGAGATAGGGTCTCACTAAGTCACTAAGTTTCCCAGGCTGGGCTCAAACTTGCAGTCCTTCTGCCTCAGCCTCCCAGAGAGCTAGGATTCCAGGCACTGGCCACCATGCTTGGCTGGAAGTCATTTCCAAAACATAAGCCTGGGATAGAGGGCAGAGTGTGGTGCCACCTTCCTGGAATCACCGGTGCTGGGCCAGCCTTGGCTACTTTGAGACACACGAGGGACTCAGGCGAGAGCCTGGAGCTGTGGCTATGACAACCAATGGGGGAAAGTTGTGGACAGTGTAAAATACTCCCAGAGTCTGGGCTTGGGAGACTCTGGACAGGTGACATGGGCATCTTCCACCCAGATACTGGGTTCCAAAGTGTAGAAGTGGGGGATGGCAGAGTCCTGGGACTTCAGGGCTGTACAGATGCTCCAACAGCACCCTAAATGCATCCAGCCTTCAGCCCCACCTCTGAGGAGCCCTCCCCGCCTGGGGCAGCCGCCCGGGGTGTGGGTCCCCGAGGCTGCAGGAGGCTTGCTTGCCTTTGGGTGCGGTTGAGTCAAAGCCTCTCTCCCTAGAAGGATGTCAGCCCCCATCCACCCCAGGCTCCTGCAAGACATATCCACTTCCTCCCGCACGTGATAATGGGGCTGTTGAACCTGCTCCTACATCCTCCAGCCTCAGACCCCCACTTCTCCTGCAAGCCCCCCAGGCCAGCTCTGATCCCCAGAACCACAGACTGGTAGAAGGGACTGCAAATGTTGTTTGTCCCCAGAATGTTTGATTTTGAATTCCTAAGAGGTTTTTTAAAAACCCAGATTTACATCATCTCTCGAAAAGTCTGAAAATCTGGACTTTGTTTCCACTTGGCAAAAGGGACTGGGGCTGAACCAAGTACCAGCAGTCTGCCGCAGTCCCCGGCAGTCCCAGTCACATCAAACACAGCCCAATTCATTGTCTGTATCTGCTAGCATTTCTCCTTTAGCTTCTTCCTGAAGTGTGGTACCCGAACCAAACACTGTTCTCCAGCCACAGAATAGGAAAGACTCTCCCACCTCCTTTGGTGAAGATGTTGTGTTTCTGTTAATGCGACCAAACTAGCTTTGGGGAAAGCTCTGTGACGTTGATTTGCATTTAGCTTGCAGTCACCCTCAGATCCCTTGGGGGATTTTCACTAATCCCTCAATCCTGAAGCAGCACAGAGGAGGGCAGCCTCACAGTTGGATAAGATAAGAGTTCAGTTCCTGTCTGGGCTATTTCCTCGCTGACGCAGCTGTATCAGTACCTGCCCTGGGTGGGGGGAGGTTGTGTTTGACCCAGAAACCTCGGTTATGTAATGTAGACGGCACCAGACCTACCTCTCCTTCTGCGTAGGCCTTGCTCCCTCTGCACCCTCATTTCTCAAAGTCCTGCCCCACCCAGCAGGAGGGAGAAAGCAAGAGGCCCCGGAAGGACAGTCAGGGGAGGAAACTTTGCAGCTGTGCTCCGCAGCCCTCCATAAACACTGTCACCAAGCCTCCATCCTCAGTTGTGTCTCAGGGCAGGCGAGTGGGAGGAGACCTCTAAGGAATCACCTAAGTCAAAGCCGCCCAGAGGTCAACTACGCTGCGAAGGCCCTTGAATTTAGAGATTCCGAGCTCACAGGGAACTTCAGGAGAAGAGCAGCTTTGTTGCTGAGGGGATCTGTGCCCGGGCCATCCCGGGTCTGCAAAGACATCAGCCCACTCCTGGCAGAACCACTTCAGTTTGTCATGCGGGTGCCATGGGCCACATTCAGCCACAAGTGTGATTTGACTTTTCCTCTTATTAGATCTTCCACCACTTTACCAGGTGACCCTTTAAGGACCACAGAACTGCTAGGTCACAGTTTGGGTTTTGCGGTGACGTAGGCAGAGAAGGCATGCCCAGTCTCTTCCCAGTAGGACGCCTCCCTGTGGCTAGGAGGCCCCCTCCCCCGTAGATGTCATTGGGAGGTGCCACGAAGACTCTACCACAATTCACAGGAGAAGGCCGCACCCTGAAAGCCACCTCAGACTGAAAAACAAATGTGACATTCCCAAGCTGCCACTGCTTATCCGCTTTGTTTAGGGCTGGGGCTGGGACAACTGAGAGGCAGAGCTTTTAAACCACTTTTCACTGCAAAATATGTAATGTCTCAACCGTGTTGTGGATTAAATGCTTTCAGTGGGCTAATTTGGGGGTCTCCCCAGGTTATAATGGAAATCATGTTCCAAGTTCCAAATACCTAGCAGTCAAGCTGGTGTTTGAAAGATGCCCATTGGAAAGTTGAGGTGCCCCTTCTTGGGTGACTGGAAATGGGCCAGGGCAGCAGTTTATATCCTTTGGTGACTTGTGGTAAGCCTGTTAGCTGAACAACTTGTCAGCAAGTAACTTCCAGGTGAAACAGCTTGAGTGAGGACCCCCATGTAGCCGCCCGTGCTCCCTACACCCCGCGGAGTCCTCGGGGTACTCGGCTCGGTCATGCATCCTGCTCTTGACACCTGATTCTCTTTTGCAGATTTGTTTCTGGAATGGGGAATTCCATTATTCATGAGACTTCTCCCATCAGAGAGGTGGCTGCTCGGGTGACAGGAAGCCTGGCACTGCCAGTCCCTGATCACAGCCTCTGTGGGCAGCAAACCCTGGGGCCTCGCCATCCCCTATCCCTTGGTTTTCTCACCTATAAAATGGGGCCACTAGCAGCACTTCCCAATAGGTCACAGTGGGAGGGGAGTCGTGGCTGCTGGCATGGTGATTGGCATCTGTGTTAGCTCTGCCCCCGGGTGCAGGCACCGAGGACACTCACTGGCTTTCAGGTCTGGGAGAGCAGCATGGCCCACGAGAAGAGGAAAGCAAAGGAGGAGCTAGAGGCAGAACGGAGGAGAGTGCAGGATTTGGAGAACCACCTGACCCAGCAGAAGGAGGTATGAGCAGCCAGATCCCTCTGGAAGGTGCCTGAGAGCAAGATGGCCAGGTGGGCAGATGGCCCAAGCAGGTGACTGAACCTCCCAGCCCTAAGTGCCCTCATCTGTAAAATGGGAATGCACGCTCCCAGCCTCTCTGGTTAAATGTCGTTACACATAAAGTACTGAGAGTAACACCTGCACACGGAGGCCTCCACCAGCAGCTCCCACTGTATGGCTCAGCCATCTGGGGCAGGGGAACCCCCATAAGAGAGCCAGGGTGTGGCCAGGTGGCCCCTCTGCCAGCATCATGGTAGCCAGGTGTGTGTGGCACAGCCCCCAGCATGGCTTGGGAAAGACCCTCAACCCTGTTTCAGTGACAGCCCAAAGGTCATGTCACATGATTGCCAACGACACCAGCCTCTATGAGGGGTGAGAAGTACAACCTGACAGAGATGATGACCTGGGGACAAGGGGGGGTTCCCAGGTGCCAGGCCCAGGCGGGGAGCAGGGGACATCCACCTCCCCTCACCCCACCAGCTGCGAGGCCCATACACACCCCAGCCAGAGTAGCTATGAAAGGCCAAGCCAGAGGGAGATCAGTTATCCCTGCAGATGAGTTGGGACAGAGGTGGCTCCGAAGTTTCAGAAACAGAGCTGATGGCTCAGGGAATCATGTGACTGGGTTTCATTTATCTGTCTGTGTTCTCTGAGCTCCCCGCCTTCCAAACGTGCTGGACCTGAGGTATGGACCCCCTGATTCTGGAGGCTGAAAAGACTGCCTGTGTCCTCCTGCAAAGCCACGGGCACGCGGCCCGCTGGGACAGGAAGTGTGTCCCAGTGTTGTTTCTCTTACCCCAACTCCCGCTGGCCAGGTACTTCCCAGCAAGGGCCGGGCCTGGTGCCAACACATGCCAGTTTAGTCGGTGGCTCACCGCCCGGTAACATGACCTGTGCCTCATCGATAGGTCATTTCCTGAACACCAGCTGGAAATCCTGAACAACGAATCCCTCTCCTTCATGTGCACAACTAACCCAGATCCGGCCCCCTGGCTCCTGCCCAGCTGTGCCCACTCTGTCCTCTCCCCCCGGGTGCCTTGTTCTGTGGGCCCCGTCTCACTGGTTGCCCGGACCAGCCCCCTGGAGCCCCTTGCAGCAATGTCTTCCTTCTTTTGTTGACACTCAAACCCGCTGCCCTTGACTTGCAGATCTCTGAGAACAGCATCACCTATGAGCGCCACAAAGCGAAGGAGGCCTTAGACAAGGAGCGGAGGCAGGTGCAAGACCTGGAGAACCGCCTAACCAAGCAGAGAGAGGTATGATTTGCAGAGAAGAAAGGGTGAGTGCAGCATGGGCCCTGGAGCCAAGAAGTTGGAGTTCAAATCCCCCCTCTGCCCCACTCTGGCTATGGGACCATCTCTGTGCCTTGGTGTCCAACACACGAAGCGCAGGTGATATGTGTACGGCCACCAGTACACACATAGGACACAGGGAAAGAACCCACACACGGTGAGCAGAGTGCCATGTGTGTGGTTGCTCATAGGGGCATTGTGAGCTCAGGGCCCGGAAGTGGAGGGGCAGGACCCGAACCCAGGACTCCTTGGTTCCGGAATCCTTAGTCTTCACCCCTCTCCTCTACTGTCCTTCAGCTTCATGTGGGTAAGACAGGGGCTGGCTGGAGAAAAGGAGATGTCCGGATGTTGAGACCTGGGCTTCTGATCACTTCCGTGTCCATTTCCCATCAGGACTTGTCCTGGTGATCATCATCACCTTCAAATTTAAGATGCAGTTACTGATAACACCTGGCAGGTGCTGGTGCTATGGGAGTAGAGGAGGACCTCACAAGCAATAGTCATCATTCACTCCTCTGGGATCCCAGTCATGCTAAGGACACGCACACATACACGTGCACACGTACACGCTGATGTCAGTGTCTCAAAGTCAAACCAGTTGGCAAACACACAAACTAGCAATCATGAGTTAAATTGAAATGGAGAAAATATGATTTGAAAAGATTTTTTCAGGCCAGTTGGGACTGAAAAGGGTCTCTATGTCTCTTGATGCCCATCCTGGATCATTTTCTACAAAGGAAGTTCCCACAGGTTAGCACCTCTGGGAACTGCCCTTTCTGGCCTCACCCCAGAAAGTCTGGACTGGGGGATCTTTGTGTTTAATGAGCTGCCCGAGTGATGCTGGGCGCTTTGCACAATGTCAGCCCAGGAGGAGAATGTCAGCAAGGCACATGAGCTACACAGCAGCCCTGGGCACTGCTTCTAGGAGGGTGTGACCTACTGGGCGTGTCGGGGAAGGCAGAGCTCAGCATAGTCGAGACCCGGGACTCGGGCTGCCGTGTTCCGAGCAGACATGGGGACATGGGGAGCTGGCTGGACTGGAGCCGCTGGCAGCATCTGTTCACGGAAATCTTTCTTTCCCCGGTGATGAACTGCAGTTTCCACAGAATGGATCAGCAAAGGGTAGGAGGAAAGGGGAAATTAAAAAATTTAAAGTTAAGTAAGCTGGGAAATAAATTGAGTCAGGAATGAGACTAATGCCAAAAAAATAAAAAATAAAAAAGCTGAATCATGAGATCAATGAACGAGTCCGATTTTATTCAAGCAGCTATAGGGCAAAAAAGGGAAAGCCCAATAGATTGTGTAATTCACTGGACAGAAATGCCCATGGCAATGTGACTGTTGTCAGTTC
Organism: Erethizon dorsatum; assembly: GCA_028451465.1. NCBI lineage: Eukaryota > Metazoa > Chordata > Mammalia > Rodentia > Erethizontidae > Erethizon > Erethizon dorsatum. The sequence goes on along the minus strand of CM051827.1, from coordinate 124,136,962 downwards.
TGACTCCAGAGGGAATGTCTGCTAAGGCTCACCGTGGAGAAGACCCTGGAATGCAGCTAGTAGCCTCCTCGACCACATCGTTAGAGAGAGAGCAGGGACAGCAGAGGGCAGGGCCTTGCAGCAACCTCAGAGCAAGCTGACGACATCAAACCAGACCGGGAGGAGCAGGATCCCTCTCTAGGAACTCACTGTTCACCAAGTTAATGCAAGGTCAAAGGAACCCTCGGGAAAACCACGTGACTTCGGTCAGGACGACGACTTTTTAAATTTGACTCTAAAATCACAGGCAACAATGAGATGTCATCTAAATTAAAAGGTTCTGTACAATAAAGGCAACCATGAATACAGTAAAGAAACAACCCTGGATTGGGAGAGAAATACATGGAAGCCATATATCTGATAAGTGATTAAGATCCAAAATACATAAGGAACTCAACTCCATAGGAAGAAAACAAATAATCCAATTAGAAAATGGATGGGGGACCTGAATACACATTTTTTAAAGGAGAACGAACAAATGGTCAACAGATATACAAAAAATGCTCAACATCACCAGTCCTTAGGGAAATGCAAATTCTTAGTGAGCGCCCTACACTTGTCAGAATGGCTATTATCAGAAAGAGAATTCGGGGCCGGTGAGATGGCTCAGCGGTGTAAGCGCCTGCCTGGCAAGCGCGAGGGCCCGAGTTCGACTCCCGGAACCCACATAAGAAAAAAGGGCTGGTGATATCGCTCAGTGGCACGGGGGCCTGCTGGCATGCGAGGTCCTGAGGTCGACCCCCAGTACCCACAAAAAAAAAAAAGAGAGAGAGAATTCGAGTTGACAAGGACGTGGAGAAAAGGGACTTTGCGTGCTGTTGGTGGGAATGTAAATTAGTACAGCCGCTGTGGAAAACCATATGGAGCTTCCTCGGAAAACTAAAAATATTATTATCAGGCCACCCAGCTGTCCAACTTCTGAGTATTTACTCAAAAGATTTAAAATGAGTTTGTTGAAGAGATGTCTGCACCCCAGTATCCACTGAAGCACTGTCCATAATGCCCAGGGTGTGGAATCAGCCTTAGTGTCCATCAGGAGCTACACAGATAAGAAGATGTGGTAGCTATACAAGGTGGAATACTATTCAGCCCTAAAAAAGAAAGAAATTCTGCCATTTGTGACACGTGGATGGAATTGGAGAGTGTGAGGCTAAGTGAAATAAGCCAGGCACAAAAAGACAAGGGACTGAATGTTGTCACTTTGTGTGGGATCTAAAACAATTGAATTCACAGAAAAGGAGAATAGAATCATAGTTACAGAGGCTAGGAGTGAGTGGTGGGGAAATATGGTCAAAGGGTACAAAATCTCATAGAATGGGTTGGATTTGGGTTTTTCTTAGATCTATGCACAGTGTGGTAAGTATAATAAATGCCAGTGTGTTGTACATTTCAAAATGACTAAGAATACATTTCAAATGTTCCCACGACAAAAAAATAAGTTCTTGAGGTGAGATATATTAATTAGCTTAATTGAATTATTGTGCCTTGTATTCATAAGTCATAGCATTATTTTTCACTCCCCAAATATATATTATTATAATTTGTTAATTTGCAGTAAAAATGTTTTAAATTAAAAGAATATTTAAATTAGAAATAAATAGTTTGAATACTCTGAAATTTTGAGTAAATCTCCAATAAAACACTGAGAATTTTTAAAATGAGGTTGCTGAATATTTGAAAAGCATTTTCTATCCTCCAAAATGGATATTTACCAAAACTTTATATATAAATTAATTCAATATATAGAGGTCAAAAATAATTTCATTTTGAAACATGTTCTTTTATTCCATTCCCAAATTTGTGGGCATGTTTGTTTGAAGTGTATTTTGATATTTAAAGTAAGTTGTTATCATTTGCAACAAGTTGTTTCACTGAATTAGAATTCTTTAAACACTACTTACAAAAATTTTTTTAGAAAATAAGAGAAATTATAAGACATGGGTTGGTGTGAGACTCTGAATTCCACCGTTTAGTTTTGATTTTATATCTGCATTTAGGGCATGAACTCTAGACCGTCCTGGTTGAATTTATATACTAAGTACTCCTAACAAATTTGAAATTGCAAATATACAACAGAACAATCTCTCAAACATAGAGTAGCTTGTTTGTGAGCCATGGAAAGGCTGATTTCATCTATAGAGGCAAAATAGGAAAAAGAATGGAGAAGAGAAAGGAATTCAGACCCTTGGTGGGACAGGAAACGGTGGTGTCCCACCCTGGGCAAGCTGCAGAGTCGCCGCAGGAGCAAGGGTACCAGGCAGCAGGTTCTGCCCCGGGCAGGGCGACTCATGTGCCAGGTCATCCTCTGGGCCACCTGGGGGGTCCAAGCAGCAGCAGGGACCCCAGGAGCATCTCCCTAGATGGGTGGCTGTTGTCCTCCCTGGAGTTTGTCAACAATGAGAGTGATGTTAAGACCTCCAGAAAGCAGGCAGAGTTCCGCGGTGGCACAGAAAGTTCGAGGGGACCCCAGGTGAGGCCCAGGAACAGCGTGATGAAGGTGATATTTGTACTTTTTCAAAAAAGCATCAATTTCCTTTCCTGACAGCAAGATGAGCCCCGTCATTGTAGAACATTTGAAAAGTGCAGAAAAATCACTCAAAAGAACATAAAACCCATGATTCTACAGAGCTGCGTTGTCACAAGTGACATTTTGATGATTCCTTAGAGAGCGCCTTTACGTTGGGCACTATCACCGACGTCGATGCTCGTGGATTTATTACAGTTAGTGATGTGCGCTGTGACACTGTGCATGGGGCTGAGACGCTGTTTTTGTACCTAATACATTTTTCGAACATCTCTGGGTCACCAGTCTTCCCAACCTGCCCTTGACCAATGGCCTGGATCTTTGCTGTGTTGTTATGTGGACCCCAATTTATTCCCCCTCCCCATGCCAGACCCTGGGGCTCTTTCTCACTTTCCATGGGTGTAAAAGATGCTTGGGCTTCAGGCTTTACATCTTAAGATAAATTCCCAAATGTGGACCTGCTGGGTCCTAGGATGTGAACATTTTCAGACTCAAGGTACATAAGTGACCATCCTGAACATCATATCTACTCACACTGCCACCAACGGTCTGAGAGCACCCGGCCCTATGTCATAAATTGAATTAAATGACGTTTGGAAACCCCAGCACGGCGCTGTCATGGGGCCCAAGTTCCACGTTATTTGAGGAGCAAATCACAGAGGAGAGTACAATTTTGACAATCAAAGATGGGACAAGGGGGGTCCAGGAAGAGGGACAGGATGTGCTGATGTCACGACACCTAGGTTCCAGTCTGACTGGGCCCTGGATGGCAGGGGAGGGAAGCAACGTGTCCCCAGGGCAGGGCACATGGTGAAGGTTGAAGGAAGTCGGCACATGTATCCTGGAGAATAGATTTAGAGAGAGACGCGACAGCTCTCCTCAAATATTTAAAGTGCTATCTCATAAAAGAGAAATAAAACGTACTCAGTGAGCCCCAGGTGACAGAACCAAGCCCAGAGACCAGAAATCACAAGGAGACAGATCGAGGCTGAATATAACAGGTGTTCCCTACCGATTGAACCTTCCAGACATCCTCAGAAAGGACGAGGAAATGGAGACTACGTCCTCTCCAAAGGCAGGGAGACAGATGAGTAGGCAAGGGTAAATATTTAATTCTGGATGTCACTTTGGTGCTTGTTGTTTGTCCAGGAGATCGAATTAAAAGGGCAAAGAGAGGACGATTTAAATAATAAATTAAATGACGCACTGGCCCGGGTAGAAGAGACTCAGCAAAGAAAGACAGCAGAAAGTCGAAAAGCAGAGAACCTCGCCCTGAAATTAAAGGAAACGATAGCTGAACTGGAAACCACCAAGACAAAAATGGTAAGTTGGTGCCGTCCTAGAACAGCAGGATTTTCCCCCTCAGTGTCCCATGATCACATGGCCTGGACCAGGCCTGCTCGACTTCAGACACCTGGGCGGGATGACTCTTCCTGGGCACTGCAGGGTGGTCGGCAGCCTCCCTGGTCGACACCTGCTAGATGCAGTGCTTCTTCCCCCGTGGCAGTGACCAACAATGTCCTCAGGCTTTGCCAAATGTCCCTTAGAGGCAAAATCACCCCCTGTGGAGAGACACTGGCTTAGCATGAAAGGTCCCTGGGCCCCATGCTGCCGCTTTCCAAGCCATTCTGAGCAACATTGCAGGGGACTCATAGAGTCAAGGACAGGGACCGGGGAGCCCCAGAATTTGGTGCCCAGTGACTATGCCGCAGACTAAGACAGTGTGTGGTCATGGGAAGGGGACGATGGTCCACCTGGGGGTCACTGGGAGTTTTTGTTTTTAGGAAATAAAAATCCGGTCCGGTGAGATAGCTCAGCGGCATAAGCGCCTGCCTGGCAAGCGCGAGGTCCTAAGTTCGACTCCCGGAACCCACATAGGAAAAAAGGGCTGGTGATATCGCTCAGCGGCACAAGCGCCTGCTGGAGTGTGAGGTGCTAAGGTCGACCCCCCGGTACCCACAAAAGAAAAATGAAGGAAATACAAATCCATTTGCTTTTCCCTTGTACATTGTTCATTCATTCATTCATACTATTGATCAAACATCTAGGTCTAAACGCTACACACATAGCAGTAAATGAGAGGCATGTTTCTGCCTCCACGGAGTCGAGATTCTAGTGCGAGTAAAATATGCAGAAACAAAGTCATTGCTGATGGTGATAAAGGACTCAGGTATGGTAAAACACAGAAAACAGAAAATGTCTCAGACTGCTCTGGAGACAGGTGTGTGGGGAGGGTCTCTTTAAGGAAAGGACGTTGGATCTGAGACCTGAAAGCTGAGAAGAGGTCACCAGGTAAGGAGCTAGGGAAGGAGCTATGTATGCTGGGCAGGCGAGGGAACAGCATTGCAAAGGCCCTGAGGCGAGCCCCGGTTTAGCACCTGCGTATGCAAAGGATCAGTCACTGCTGTTATTACACTGTCAGCTCCCAAAATCTCATAAGCATGGCTGTGTTTTCCCAGTTCCTGATGGAGGAGCGGATGCTGCTGCAACAGCAGACAGTAAAGTCCCTCCAGGACGAGCGGGAATCCCAGAAACATGGATTCGAAGAGGAAATCATGGAATATAAGGAGCAAATCAAGCAGCACTCCCAGACAATCGTGAGTCTAGAGGAAAGGCTCCAGAAAGTGACCCAGCACCATAAGAAAATAGAAGAAGAGATCGCGACTTTGAAGGACTGTGACCCAGGTAGGCCCGAAGGTCGCCCTGGTGTCAGGGCAGCCTGTGATGGTCCCTGGGGCACTCCAGGCTGGCTAATGAGAGAAAGGCTAGAGCTTGTCTAAAAGCACCCTCATCCTCCAGAGCCTCTTTGCTTCTCGATACACACAATGTCAGAGGCCCAGCCTCAGAGGCCCAGGCTGAACAGGAGTAACGACAATGACTTGAGACATCTTTTGTGTGGACCCAGTGAGATGCACAGGCAGCTGCCTTTTCCTGTGAAAGCAGCCAGGCATGGGCCTTTGAAAGGCCCTCCATGCCGCTGGCCATTTGCACTTCGATACACAGCCAGAGTGGCTTCTGACAACGTAAGCCCAAAACAGGCCAAAGAAAAAGAACTCAGACATGTATCACTGATTCGCCCTGAATGACCAAGGTCATGCACTGCAGATGCTAAGCCCTGGAGAAGAGCTCTGGAGGGTTCCGGGCCCAGGCCCAGGTTCTCAGCCATGGCACTGTTGATACTGGGATTGGATAAGTCTTTTCTGAGGGGACAAGGGGCCTGTCCTGGGCATTGTATGGTGCCTAGCAGCAGCCTGGGCCTCCACCCACGAGGTCCCATGGCTGCCGTCTGTCTCCACATTGCTGAATGTCCCCTAAAGGCAAAGTCCCTCTGGTGGGGAAGCCCGGTCTAGCTCTGGTTGGCAGCTTCAGAGTGTCTGCTGTGCCCCAGCGTCACAGGGGTACTGGGCACTCGGTGATGGGCAAAGCAGTTATTGTCCCTGTAGTTAACCAAATCATTTCGCTGACAGGTCGCTCAGGATGGCAGGGCCCCTTGGCAAGGACACGGAGCAGGGCTCAGTTTCCTAAGCCCGAGTCCAGGTCAGAGGGGGGATGTTCAGGCTGGGACCTAGAGCAAGACAGCATCTTTGTCACCTCCATACTTGGATCAGTGTCTGCTGTGTGGCGGGCATTGCATATGTGTTCATTGAATGAATAAACAAATAAGAGAGGGGGCAAACCAGAGGCAGCAGGCTGAGGAGTAAGTGGGACACGAGGACAGGAAGATACTGGATGGGATTCTTCTGAGACTCTTGTCTGGGCGGAAAGAAGAAAGAAAGGCAGGCGGTGTGGCCTGGTGCAGGGGGTGGCTGGGAACATTCCGTGGCCTCCATATGAGTGTTGCTTCCAACCCAATCTCACAGCCCGGGTAAGGCAGAAAGAGAAGGGGGTTATTTTGGCTCATGGTTCCAGTCAAGGTGGAGGGGCCACCTCTGGTGGTGGCTGGGGCATCACATGACAAGTGACAAGGAGAGTGCTTGTGCACGTCCCCGTCTCTGCCTCTGTTTGTAAAACCACCAGTGCCCATCCTGGGGGCTGTGCCCTGCTGACCTCACTCAATCCTAACCCTTCCCACAGCCCCGCCTCTGAACACCATGATGGGATTAAGTCTCCACCTCCTTAGTAGCTCTCAAGTGGGATTAAATGTCACCATGGGTTTTTGGAGGGGACAAACCAAGCTCAAACTATAGCAGTCTCTTACCTGGAGAGAGCCCCAGCCTGGCACGCAGAGCACAGGCTGGGTCTTGGGAACAGGAGGGCTGCAGCCCGTAGGGACAGCTTCTGAGTCGTGAGACACAGGCTGCTACACGGCGGAGGGGTTGGGATGCGCCCACTGCGTGAGGACCGTAATGGTGTCTGTGTGTCCCTCTGGTTCAGCTCAAAAGGAGGAGCTGCCGCCGAAGTCTCCAGCGGCCCTGCCCTCAGACAGCAATGCCAAAGAGATGGCGTGCAACCACTTGATGTGAGTACCCACGGGTGCAGGTGTCAGGTGGTCCCCACAGGTGCCCAGGGGACAAGAACAAACCCCCCATGTCTGGCCACGTGGTCAGAACCTGAGAAAAGGACTTGAGTCCCGATGGTTCTCAGTGTCCTTTAACTTCTCAGTTCCGTTAACGAGGCAAGGTGGTGTGGAAAGATCCCGGTGAGTCTGTCCTCAGAGCCCGGTGCAACACATGCTAGTCGTGTGACCTGGACGGGTCGGGTCACTTCACTGAGCCTTGGCTCCTCATTGGCAAAATAAGGATGTAGGAGAGGTGATCGAAAATACAGTGAATTTTTAATTTTTAAAAAATATTTATGGTTAATGACACATTACTATTAATCCCCTTCAAAATACCCCCTCTCACTTTGAACACACTCATCCCATTGTTCTTGCCACTTCCAGAAGCAGCTCTGAAATCCTCTTTCATGAGTGTCTTTACTTGTCATGGCTGCTTCAAAGTCCTAAATTGATTCAAAACGCTTACTGTTCATAGTCATTTTGATTTTGGGGGAAGAGCCAGAGTCACATGGTGCCAGATCCAGTGAATAAGATGGGTGGGGATCCACTGTAATATTTTTATTTGACAAAAATTTTGAATCAATTCAGGACGTCAAGGCAGTCATGAATAGACATGAAATGCCCAACGGCTAGGCGACCTTAGCTAATGGCCTCGCCTCTCCCAGCCCCAGCCTCAGGCGATGAGTCTGTAACGTCAGCCCTGAGAACTGCAGTGCCCCGGGACACAAAACCATGGATGGGAAAGATCCCGACAGCTCCTCAGGGTAGCACAAGAGCAAGGTGCTCCAGGATGAGGCAGAGAACGTGTTCAGGAATTTCCCTCAAGACGACAAACCACCAGCCCGACCCATGCACCAAACTCCCGTTACCAAAGTCCACAGTCACAGGACCTTCGCCCCGGGAAGGCAGAGACCCCGCCTCCACATTTCAGCTGCCAATTCCTCTCCTTAGAACTAAGGGCAGCAGCAGCTGTGGCCAGGAGAGGAATCGACAGCCACTGTGTGCTCTCCGGTCACTGCAGCGGTGCAGGGTCACACCTGAGTCCTGAACTCCCTCCTCCAGTTGGGAGAGTTAGTTATAGTCAAAGACAGACACGTCAGACAGACAGACAGACAGGCAGACATGCATGCACGAGATGTATATGTAGTTCTTTCATTCCAGCAATCACCAAGCTTTTTCTTTCACGTGCAGCCCGTCAGGGTTTTGCATTATTTCATAATAAATACACACTCTACCTTCCAAAACCCCTATGAGAAGACCCCAGCTCCCCTGTGAATTCACGTGAACCAGCCAGCTCCTCCTCCTCCCTCAGGACCAACAAGCACATAAAAATAAAACATCCTCCCTAGAGCTGAGTTTCTCACACCTGCTCAGAAACGCATCTCCCCATCCTTCCCACCGAGTCCCCGCCCGGGCCCTCCCTCCACCATCACTGCAGGGCATGGCCACCTCCCTCCCAGTCAATGTCCTGAGCCCCCAGTGCTGACGGTGTCCCTTAAACTCTGGGGCTTAGGGCAGGGGACGCTGTCCTCTCAGTAACACCAAGCTGCTGAGAAAACAAAAATCACGTTGTCCTCCTCTCTCTCCTTCCCTGTCCTCAGAGAATTCCTGGACACCGCCCCCCCGCACGCGCCACAGTCTTCTGTCCTCTTTCTACCTAACCCAGGACCCACAGTGTCCCAATCCCTGCTGACGGGCGCGCTGTACCTCATGCCAGGCACCATCCAGCTTCAGGCCCAACCCAGCCAGCTCCTTTGTTCTACTTCTAATGGGTTTTTCGTTTGGTTTTTGCTGTGCTGAAGCTCGAACCCAGGTCCTTGTACACAGCACCGAGCTACATCCCCAGCACTCAGGGTGTTTTTTAAATGAAGGTACATTGCAATGGATTTTTTTTAGAATATTTAAGGACTGTCTTGTCCCCTGGCCGGGGCTGGGATCCCACGGGCCGTGACTGCCCGTCACTCCGCCCTCCCCCTTGAGCCTCCCCCCCCCAGGCCCTCAGGAGACTCCACGGAGGTTGGGATCGGGTTGCGTGGATCCGCAGGGCCTGTTCTTGGGAATTTCAGAGACGACCTCCTGGCAGCGCAGAAGGAGATTCTGTCCCAGCAGGAGATCATCATGAGGTTAAGGCAGGACCTGAACGAGGCCCACAGCCGGATGACAGACCTGAGAGGTTGGTTCCAGTTCCGGTGTCCCACCAGAGGAAGGAAGGACAGGAGCCACAGAAACAGCGCCAGGTGTCCTACTCTCCGGTACACCTGTGCGACCTGTAATCCAGGTGCAACACAGGCGTGGCCCCGGCTCCCGCCCACCAACCCCAGGGACCCCGGCCACAGCCTGCAGAGGACCCTGGCCTCTGCGCTGAGTGCAGCTTTCTTCTTTGGGGAGCATTTTCTTTCACCGCAGAGGCTGCGACGTCCTTGGAGGGTGGTTGTAGGGAGCCACGTGGGTGTTCTCAGAGCCCTGGAACCTGGTGCGCACACAGCAGAGGAGGCTCCGGGATCTGAGAACACCCTTGGCTAAAAAGACGCAGAAGCAGGCTGTGGATGTTGGCCAGGGTGCCCTCAAATGCTAGAGGACATCAGTGAGGCTCTGACAGCATCCGCTGGGGCAGCGCTGGGGTGAGCCAGGGGGACAGAGCTGTCATGGCACAGGTGCACACAGAGCTCCTGGGCAGCAGTGAAGGACCTGAGGATCCAAGGGGACAGCACCCTCAGGGTTCTTGTGCACCTGGCAGAACAGCTGTGGCCCTAGCAGAGATCCAAGGTCAGAAACCCCTCACCAACCAGCTTCCCCATGGCCCCCAGGGGAGCTGAGCGAGAAGCAGAAGGTGGAGCTTGAGCAGCAGGTGGCCCTGGTCCAGCAGCAGAGCGGTGAGCTGAACGCGCTCAAGGCGAAGATGGCGCAGATGAGCAGTCACGTGGAGAGGAAGGACAAGGAGCTGAAGGCCCTCAAGGAAGCTCTTAGGTGGGGGAGCCCCAGGGGCCCGGCACAGCCAGGGGGTGCTCAGTAAATGCTGCTTGCCATGAGTAAATGAATGGTGTGTTTTATTGCTTCACAGCCTCATCAAACCTGAGCTTTGCTTAGTTCTGTGTTTCTCAAACGAACATTCCTGCTCGATACCCCAGATGACTGGTCTCAGCTGACACGCCACCTCTTCCAGGGACCCTCCCTCCCCACTCACCCTCACCAAACACAGCCGAGGGCTCCTGTGCTGCCGGCCAGCAAGCTCTGGAGCCTCTGCACCTGTCTGCCTGCCAGGGGCCCGGGTCTCTAGAGACCTTGCCCACTGTGGACCTCCTGGCACTCACACCATACCTGGCACAAGAGGGAACTTAGTATTTATTGAACAAATGAGTAAGCCGGAGGTGTCGCTTCAAATAAATGCAAAATATTGTCACTGTCCCATAGAGGGGGTCTTACTACAAAACAGGTCTGCACTTTCATCCATATTTAACATGAGTAGTATTTTTCCCAAAAATATTTGAATGAAATCGGTGTTTCGTGTGTCTCCTGTGGCATCTTGCACCTCCTGGCCAGGGCAGGGTCACACAGAGGTAAAGGAATAGGGTCCCGATCCAGGCTGCCAGGTTTTGGGTGAATTCCTGTGTGCTCTGTGCTTGTCTAGCTCAGGGGGTGAGGATGAGAGCAGAAGGTGTTACATGTGGCAGACATGCGGTACGCGCCCCTGTCAACACCTCACTAGGTGTGCGCAGACCCAAGGTAGGGGGCAAGGAAAGGTGCACACTGCCTGGCCACTACCCTGTGAATCCCCTGACACCAGAGTCCTTAGAAACCTGGGGGCAGGAAACCTGGGGTCTCAAGGTACTCAGGTACTTGGAAAAATAGAGCTCACTTCCTGGTCCTCCAAGGACACAAAAGGACTCGAACCTCATGCCAGGCTGCTGCGCGGTGACGCCCCCTCTCTGCCCTAGGACTGCCCAAGAGAAACACAAGCAGCATCTGAGCTCGGAGAAGGAGCAGAAGCTGAGGGCTCCCGCCCAGAAGTGTGACATCTCAGTGCAGATAGACCCGGCCCACCTGGAGGTTTCCTCCAGCAGCCAAGAGGTGAGGCCCCTCCGACCCTGAGCTCCTGAAGGACCTGATACCAAGGGCCCAATGCCAGCTTTCTTTTCTTTCAAAAATATTTTCATTCTAAGTTCCAAGCATTGCTTGCCTATGTGAAATGGATAAAGCAAAACACAAGCTCCTGCCTCCCCAGTTGCAGCTTCTAGAGGTTAAGCCTTCAACAGCAGGAAGCAGGTGTCTTGGGATCTTTGCTCACAGAAGCTGCCGTATGTTCACACAGTGGCTGCAGCTCAGGCTCCAACCCAGTCTCCCTGGGTTCGAATCCCATCCCCTCCACTTAGCAGCTCTGTGACTTGTGAGGTCACTCTGTGCCAGTTTGCTTATCTGAGAGCAATGACAGTCCTCACCTCAAGGAGTGGTGAAGTAAATTTTATTTATATACATGTATGAACAAGCACACGTACCTATACATACGTATATTGATTTAGTAAATACTTTTTTGCTAGTAGTATCAAACCACACATATTCCGCAACTTGTTCATTTTTATGTAATAGTATTTAATAGTCATCTTTTCAAGTAAGTGGATAAAGGTCTATCTCGTTCGTTTTAACATTTTTATTAGTGCCTAATAATTTCATAAAATATTGTGTTTCAGTGTACTATTTTTATACATGCGTATCCATCCCCCCATTGCACCCCTGTATACCTCTCCCCTTCCCCTTGTCCCTTTTCTTTTGTCTAATAGTAATGTCCCTTCTGCTTTTATGCCATCTTTTTTGTTTTGTGGGTTTTCTTTTAGATTCCTCATATTAAGGAAAGCATATAACATTTGTCTTTCTGTGTCTGGCTTATTTCACTTAATATGGTGTTCTCTAGTTCCATCCACTTTTCTACAAATGACATGATTTCATTCTTTATGACTGAAAAAACACTCCATTGTGTACATATGGCACATTTTCTTTACCCATTCATCTGATGGCGGGCACCTAGGCTACTGTGAACTATGCCACAACAAACATGGGTATGCAGGTATCCCTGTCATGTGCTGACTTTAATCGTTTCAGGTATACACCAAGGAGTGGTATAGCTGGGTCATATGGCAGCTCTATTTTTAGTTTTTTTGAGGAGCCACCATACTGATCTCCACAGTGACTTCTAATTTACATTCCCACCAGCAGTGGAGAAGAGTTCCTTTCTCCCCGAATCTCCACCAACACTTACTCTTTTCTGTATTCTTGATGTCAGCCATTCTGACTGGGTCAGATGGGATCTCAGTGTAGTTTCGATTTACATTTCCCTAATGGCTAAACATGTGGAGCGTTTTTTTCATGTACTTATTGGCCATTTGTACTTCTTCTTTTGAAAACTGTCTATTCAATCCTTTGCCTGTTTAATGAGTGGGCTATTTTTCTTCTTTTTGAGTTCTTTTTATATTCTAAATGTTAATCCTCTGTCAGAAAAATAAATGGCAAAAGTTTTCTCCCATTCCGTAGATTGTCTCTTTCCTCTTGTGGTCATTTCCCCTGCTGTGCAGAAACTTTAATTTGATGTGGTCCCATTTGATGATTCTCGCTATTATTTCCTGTGCTGCTAGAATCCTATTTGGGAAGTCTTTGCCAGTGTCTGTGACTCCAAATGTTTCCCCTATATTTTCTTCAAGCTCAAAGTTCCTTCTACTTTGAGAGTTTCTTGTTTTATGCCTAGGCCCTTGAACCATTTTGATGTGACTTTTGCACAGGGTGAGAGTCTAGTTTCAGACTTCTGCACATGGATATCCAGCTTTCCCAGCACCATTTGATAAAGAGGCCGTCTTTTCTCCAGCATGTATTTTTGGTTCCTTTGTCCAGAGTCGGATGGTTGTAATTGCATGAGTTTGTTTCCATGTCCTGTATTCTGTTCCATTGGTCTAAGTGTCTATTTTGTGCCAGTACCGTGCCTTTTTTTTTTTTTTTTTTTTTGTTACAGTGGCTTTGTAGTACAATTTGAAATCAGGTATTGTGATGCCTCTAGCCTTGCTCTTGTCATTTAAGAATGCTTTGGTGGCTATTCTGTGTCTTTCATGCTTCCATATGAACTTTAAGATTTTTTTTCTAGACAACTGTCATCAGAATTTTGATGGAGATTTCCTTGAATCTGTAGAGCACTTTTGGCAAAATGGTCATTTTAACAATATTAATTCTGCTGATCTATGAACATCGGGGGTCTTTCCATCTTCTGGTGTCTTCTTCAGTTTCTTTCTTCAGCATTCTGTGATTTTTACTGCAGTGGTCTTTTACCTCGTTGGTTAAGTTGATTCCTAGGGTTTGGGTTTTATGTCATTGTTTCTGTTGCTTTGTTTTGTTTGGGGAGGACAAGTGATCATGAATGGAATTTTCCTGATTTCTTTCTCAGCTAGTTCATTATTGGTGTAGAGGAAATCTATTGATTTTATTGATGTTGATTTTGTACCCCATCACCTCGTTTTTTTAAGTGGCTGCGTAGCATTCCTTCATGTCCATTTTTATCCAGCCAGTCCCCAGGTGATGGACACTTGGGCTGTTTCTCCTTTCACAGAGTGTAGTAGGTGGTATACTTTGCTAGATGTGAAATTGCTGGCTCCAAAGCACTTCCTATATTGCTTCATAGGACCCAACTGCCTTCCCAAAGAGCCACGCAATGAATGCCCTGTGCTCTCATCTCTCTCTGCGTGTGCCTGCCCAGAAGCCTTTGCAGCCCAGGAGTCCCAGTCATGCGCCCAGCAGGGAGTGTGTCTTGAAGTGACAGCGGCCTGCATCAGGCGGTCCTCTGTGCTGGCACTCACACTCTGTCCCTGTGCCTGGTGCTGTGAGATTTCCCATTATCCACAGTAGGCTGATTGTGGGGTGTAGGGGTTCCTCGAGGTCCCAGCTTCCTAGAGTCCAGGATATCCTGTCCCTTTGGCTTTATGAAACCAGAGAGCAGACATTCCAGTAAGAGGCTCTGGACTCTACTTGGAAACGGGGCCAAATGTGTCAGCAGAGATGCTTTCTGTGCCAGGCAGCAGTGAGCCAGGGCCGCGAGCAGCCTGAACGAAAGGGCCCAAGGTCCAGCCGGCTGTCTCTGGCACCGATTGCTGTCCAGGGTACTCTGAAAGGAGTGGCTCCTGTTGCTCAGGGCAACCAGGGGTGAAGCCTGTAGCAGGTCCAGGCGGCCCAGAAGCTCCGTGGGGCAGGGCGCATGAGTCACTCCTGTTGGAATCCTGGTGCACATTCCTTCACGTGTTCATTAACTATTGAGCACTTGCTGTATGCCAGACCCAGATGGGGAAATTTGCATGGGTCTCTGCCCTCCTCAAACTCCCTCGGGCTCTGCACATGTTTATAGGAGGGACAGTGGGGCCAGAACTCCTGTGATTTTTAGTTTCTATTATGAGGCAGGATCCCATCAGGAGGATGGGGGAGGGAAGCTGCAAGATAAAAGGAAAAGAGTATTTGTTCTCTCTTGGAATGACTTTCGTCACCAGGCTACTTCCTGTTTTCTAAGCCAGAGAGGGTCAGAGGCCTTCAGAGTTGTATGAGAAAGAATCTCTATCCCCTAAATAAGTAAATTCCCAGAGGAGCTGTGAGGAGTGTCACGTGGTCCTGGCTTATGCTTCAGCTGATAACTGAATCTTCTGGCTGCTATGTCTCCCCCCGCCCCCCATGTTCAGAGCCTCCTGCCCTCCTTACACAGAGACAGAGAGCGGTGCAGGTGAACACAGCCTCCCATCAGTGAGCGGGGTGGTGGGGAACCAGGCCTGGGAAGGGCACCAGTGTGCGGTCTGGTACAGGCTGGAGCCAGGGTCACAGGACAAGCAAGATCTTGCGGTGGAGTGACCCCCCCTCACCTCCAGGGCCCTGGGCCCAGTCAGAAGCTGGGGCGAGCTCTTCGTGGTACCTGCCTGACCTCAGGGCATCCCAGCTTCGTATTTATTGAGCACCTACTATGCTCAGCACAGTGCTCAGCCTCAGGAGTACCACAGTCACCAAAGGAGAAAGACTCTTCTCCCACGGAACCTTATGTACTGGGAGGGGAGAGACAGAAACCAGTTAATAGTGAGCAAAATGTCAAGTGGGGACAAGGAAGTGAAGGAGAAAGTGGCAGGAGGGCCTCAGATGGAGCTGCTGAGCCCCTTAAAGGAGCCCAAAGATCCTAGAGCAGAACAGGACTGGGGCCACCTTCACAGAGGCCTGCAATAAGCCTGGACTCATGATGGGCAGGAGCATTTATCACTCTGGCTTGAAGGAGAGCAAGTGCCATCTGTCCTCACCTGTCTGCCTCAGAGGAAGGAACTCGGCAGCAGCAGGGCTGCTCTGAGGTTCCCGACCTCACCCCAGTGCCTAGAACAGTGCCAGATACGTAGTCCGTACAAGAAAGAGAGACAAAGAGGGTCAGATAGGTGGATGATACGCAGATGATGGATGGGCACACTCATGTCTAGATAAGGAAATAGATGGTAGATAGGCTGAGATCTCGATAAAATTTTTTAAAATAAGTTCGGCTCACTTGATACTATATATGTTATCTTTCATATCTATATCAATAGTATGCAGTGAACCAAAATTGCTATTTTAAAAATAGTTATAAGAGAACCAGATTGTCGGCTTCTTTCCTTTCCCGCTAGCCTCCTGAGGCCTTCCGTGGCAGCTCATCCACAACTGAAAACCGCCCCCAACACCCCTTCCCATGTCCCCACTTATACATGGGACATTTATCACTGCCCACCATGGATTTTCCCCACCTCTTCGCCAGCGTCTGTCTCCCCAAATTGGGATACAAAATCCGTGACAGTAACGGGGAAGGGAAGGCTGCCAGTTTTAGTTGCTGCCAGGTCCCCAGAGCCTAGATCAAGGCTTGGCAGGCAGAGGTGCTCAAAAAAATCTGTGTGGAATGAATGAATGAATGAATGAATGAGTGAGTGAGTAGCTTTCCCTAGAAAATGGTGTGTAACTTGGAGTCCATGACTGGGCTTCACGGAATCTCTAGAAGGCATAGGCTAATGTTTTGTGTAGGGGAATTTTTCTGAAGGGCAGAACACTGCATTCTTCCATATCTTAAAAGGGTGAATGGCTTTAAAGACAAAGAAGACCTTCCTGGCCTGTGACCTGAGTAAGCGCAACTGTGTCCCCAAGCTGTCTGTTAGGGTCCACTCCCATGTGGCCAGCAGCTACCATACTGGCTGATGCAGGTATAGGACATTTCCTTCATTGCAGAAAGTCCTGTGGGACACACCGTGCTAGAGGCCATGGAAGCCTGAAGAGAAGGTCTGCAGACCAACCAAGAGCCAGTGTATCAAATCCCCTGGCAATGGGAGAAGCCACCCTTATGACCAGTTTCAAAGAAAGCACCGTGTGTTCGCATCTAAAAATGCTGCTCTGGGGCTGGGGCTGGGGCTGGGGCTGTAGCTCAGTGGAAAAGCACGTGCTTAGCATGCACGAGGTACTGGGTTCTGCCTCCAACACTGCTAATACTGCTACTAATAATAATAATAATAATAATAATAATAACCTCTCTAGAAAGTAGAACATGCCACAGTTGTTCCAAAAATAAGACTAGAAAAATAACAAAATTACCCAGGCATAGAAGAATATTAGAAGAAAAATATAAATCATGGAGAAGGAATATAGAGACATCTTTTATCTATAGTGATGCTAATGAGGTAGGAAAGCCAAAAATCCGCCTAGATAGGATTAGATATTTGTGATGAAAATTTTAAATTCTTCCTCTGCTGAAGCCCTGAAGATATTTTCCAGAAGTGCTAAACAACAGCGCTTCTGCCATACAGGAATTCTTCACGTTCCTGTGAATAAAAAAGCGATATTCGGGTCCCTAATTAAGCTGCTATCTGCCCGCCTTCCGTCCCCAGGAGCAATCCTTTAGTGACCTCGGGGCCAAGTGCAAAGGGCACCGGCATGAGGAAGTCATCCAGCGGCAGAGAAAGGCCTTGTCGGAACTCCGCGTGCGAATCAAAGAGCTGGAGAAGGCCAACTCTTGCAGTAAGTCCCCTCCTCCCTGTCCCAGCGAGGGGCTCAGAGCCTGGGGTGCATTTTGGGGACTGGCTAACTGACCAGGACTGCTCCCCACCATACCCTCCATCCCACCACCTTATAATTAGAAGGATATTGTGAGACACAGGAAGACTCAGAGCCAAGCACAGACTTTGATATGAAATAAATGGACATCGTGCAACACTAGCCATTGGCCTCCTTTTTCTTATTTCACTGTGCCCCTGTGGAAACTCTGTTGTGGGCAAACACAGCCAAAGGGTCAGTGTTAGGAGCCCCTTGGAGTCCCCCATTCAGAAAGGATGGAGCGCTCTTAAGATTGGGATCTCCCTGGGCCACGAGGCACTGGGCTGAGGTTCCAGTCCCAACTCACCCTCAAGGCCTCTGCACCAACACCTGTGTGGCCTCAGCCTCATTAGCTGTGTGGCCTTGGGCAAGTCATCGAATCTCCCTAGGCCTCAGTTTCCCCATCTGCCCAGGGGGGTCGTGAGGATTAAAACAGGCCTGCAGTTAAGTGTCCTATAAATCATAGCTACAATTATTACATAAAGTAAAGTCTTCCTGAGTCTAAATTATTTCTTTTATAGATTCTAAGGACCACCTGAATGAATCACTCCTAGAATTAAAGACTCTCAGAATGGAAAAAAATGTCCCGAAAATGTTATTGGACACAAAATCCAATTTGCCAATTCTCTCAAGAATAGAGATCCAAGCGGTGAGCAAAGAAAATTTGTCTCTGCAGTGTGTGGCACACACACAATGCGAGCCACGTGCCCCTGCTCATCGGGCATCAGTGGTTTGGGTCAGGTCCTCCCTGAGGGGCAAGGTCTGAACCTGCAGCTGGTGAGGTACTGGAAGTTTGCGTAGAGCAGTGGCTCTCTCTGTGCACAGCATGGTGCAGCGTGGCCTTGACCCTGGGCCAGGACAACCCCTAAAGCATGGTGGCCACATCTTCACAGCAGGCGTCACATTCCACAGAAAATGTTCAACAAGCTAATTTATAACATTATGCCAAGGCTAAGGTTTGTCTTTTACTGTAAACTGGAAAATGTGAGCATGTAGAAAGTAGCAGCAGGGGCCCACAATTAAGAGGACACAAATTCTAGAGCCTGAGGGACCTTTGGACATCTACGTCTAAGTCCCAGCCTGAAAGCCGTGTGGCCTCAGGCAAAGGTCTTAACCTTTCTGGGACTCCATCGCCCAGCTGTACTATGATGACGAAGATATTAGAGATAACTGTGTAAAGGTCTTAGCCCAGTGTCTGGATCATAGCGCACACTTAGTAAATGATAGTTATTGTTATTATTATAATTAAAATAGTATTATTCGAGGAAGCTGCTCTTCCTGGAGGAGCACAGATTTATTTGCCATAGTTGCTGGAAGTGATTTGAATGTGAAGTTGTACCTCAGTGGATGTTTTGGTGTTTGATAGGCATGTGACAATGGACAGGATCCACAGAGTGAATGCCTACCACAGCCGCTGGATCTACATTTTATTTTATTTTATTTTATTTTATTTTATTTTATTTTATTTTATTTTATTTTTGGTACTAGGGATTGAGCCCTAACCCTACACACTAAGCTTTAACCCCAGCCTTTTTTATTTTTGACTTTGAGACAGGGTCTTACTAAGTCGCTAAATTACCAGGCTGGGCTTAAATTTGAGATGCTCCTGCTTCAGCCTCCCAGAGTGCTGGGATTAAGGGCATGCCTGGTTTGTAGTGGGACCTAAAGCACACACAGCCTTCTAGAAAAATTACCAAGGCCATCCTATCTAAGCCAACATTCTCTCCAACAATTTTTCTGCACTTTTGCTAGAGTCCAGGATGAAGGTCTGTGGAAATGAGCTGGATTTCTTGTTAAAAGCAAACCTTCATTTTCCAACATTGGATATGTGGAGACAATCTCCAGGCAAGAGGCCAGCTAGAGCTCATGTCCTGTCCCAGCCTCCCAGATTGAGCTTCCCCTTGAAGATGACCCCTAATCCCACCACTGACACCACACGGCTGGACACCTTCCAACTCTCTTTAAAAACCCACACTCCACCACGGACAGCAGTAATTGAGATCCAAAGATCGGGGCAGGAGGGAGAAGAGCCCACACTGATTTATGCCTACTGTGTTGAGCTAGGCCCTTCCTGTGCATTATCATATTTAAACAGTGTCATGGTCATTGTCATTATCCCCATTTTACAGAGGAGAAAGCAAAGGCTTCAGTAGGTCAAGTACCCTCTTCAAGGTCACAAAGATGAATGAGGAGCCAGGGCTGTGTCCCTGCCAGCTGCCCTCTTGTTCCCTGCCTGCCCCGGAAAGGGGTGCAGAGGACTCAGCCAAGGGGGCTGGAGACACCAAGCTGCTTTTCAGGTTGTTTTTGCAGCAAATGTGCTCAACTTATTGTCATCTCAAAGCCTCTCAGATTGGATAACTATGTCCGCTCTTGACAGAGATAAATTATGTCCACCCTTACCCATCGCAGTCACGTGGAGGCCTCTATATTTTGCAGCTGGGGTATTTTGTTGTTAATCTCAGAGGATTCAGGGTGCTGCCAGCAGGCACTGTGGACTCGGGTGTTTCTGTGTTTCTGTGTTTATGGCACACACCAAAAAGCCAATTTGATTCTAAGGAGACTCATCACGGTCACCCACAGTCTCCAGGCTCCCATGTGACGTGGTGGCCTGCTTGTGCTGACAAAGTTCCTGGCAAGTGCACAGTTGTCACCCACCCACGTCACCTCAGAAAAGGGTCTGCACGAGCCACATCCACTGGTCCCCACCCCGGAAGAACATCTGCCCACACTTTCTGAAGACCTCATTTCTGCTGCACAAAAATGAGATTCCAGGGGCTGGTGAGATGGCTCAGCCGGCGTAAGCACCTGCCCGGCAAGCACAAGGACCCGAGTTCGACTCCCAGAACCCACATATGAGATAAAAGGGCCCGTGATATTGCTCAGCGGCACGGGCGCCTGCTGGTGCACGAGGTCCTGAGGTCGATCCCTGGTACCCACAAAAAAAAAAAAAAAAAGAGATTCCACCAATAAAAGGAGAGGGGTGTTTGGTATTTTTCTTATGGTTTGGGTTTTTTTTTGTTTTTGGTTTGTTTTTGTTTTTGTTTTTGTTTTTGCTGTGCTGAGGATTCTAACTACTCAGGCTCTCCAGGAATTTGGCAGTGCAATTTCTTTTTTCTTTCATTCTTTTTTTTGGCTATGCAATTTCTGACCCATGCTGGGTAGTAGATGTGTCTGCAGTTAGTAGATTGCATGCTAGGCAAGCACTGTTGCACTGAGCTACACTCCAGCTGGAGAGGAGATGTTTTCTAGGTAACTATCCATTCATTCATTCAGTGAGCATGCCTTTCCGTGCCAGGTGGCAACACTAGACACAAGTAGTAGGGTAGTGAGCAGACAGCCACACGGTCCCTGTATTAGTTACTTTTCTCGTTGCTGAGGCTTACTTAGCTCACAGTTTGTAGAGGTTTCAGTCCATAATGGGCTGGTTTCAAGGCAGGGTGGTGTGGCAGACAGGCATTTCAGATGAAAAACAGTTCATGGCGGGCAGAAGGTAGCAAAGCAACAAGGGACGACCACAGCTCTTTCTGTGCCTTATATCTTATCCAGGATACTTAGGGCGGGTAGCCTCACAGCCTTAATCCTAGAGCCCTTGAGCCTAACATTGCACCATGAATCAATCCCAGCGTCACACACTCTAGATCCAGCCCCACCTATGACTGCATGAGGCTTTGGGGGGCCATCTAGACACAAGCCAGAACAGTCCCGGTCTCCATGGAGCTTGCCATCTAGGCTGAGACTCCTTGACCTCAACACTGTTGATATGTAGGCCCAGGCCATTCCTGCCCAGTTTGGAAGAGGGTCTGTCCTGTGTCCCGAGGGATGTTTAGTGGAACACTTGCTATTCGCCCACTAGATGCTATAGCACTCTCCATCCTCAGATGTGACATCTAAAAATATGTCCAGACATTTGTAAATATCCTAGGGAAAAGGTGCAAAAGTCAGCCCTACTGAACACCATTCTTCTGGAGGGAAGACAGACAGTGATCAGAGGAGACAAGCCACGCGTTGTCGCAGAGCCATTCTCTGAAGCATTCGAACACAGTTACAAGAAAGGGGTTGACAAAGGATCCTGGCTGAGTGGTCAGGAACCAAAATACACCAAGCAAGTCCTTTGAACTATTCCTCTGTAATCCCACAGTACTTTAGCTTCTCGTTGCAGAAATTTAACATGGATCGCTGAGAGAGTTCTGATTGCTTTTTTATTTCAACTTCAGAATGGCTTTATCAACTCAGGACCCAGCTCCGCCATGGAGAAGTCAGGGAAAGCGGACGTGGCCGAGGCCTTAGAGCTCAGTGAAAAGCTGGTACGTACACAGGGCATCCATCTCTCTCCTGCCCAAAGCCTAGTTCCCTGCAGTCACTGTTAACCATGGGATAGTTTACTAAATATCAACCTCATTTAACCTATTTCATTGTTCTACTGACTCTGCAGACACATCTACTACCCAGCATGGGTCAGAAATTGCATAGCCAAAAAAAAAGAAAGAAAGAGAGAAAAAAGAAATTGCACAGCTGTATTCCTGGAAAGCCTGAGTAGTTAGAATGAGTGTTTACATCTGCTGTCATTTACCCCCTGGTTCTCAAAAAGGCTCATGCGAGTGGATGTGGGGAAATGAACACCCCAATTGCACTCATTTCCAAAGCATTTGTTTGCTCTCTGAGGTTGCAGACAATGAGTGAAGCAGAATTAGCCATGGGCTGCCTTAAAGCGGCCACACTGAGCCTCGACGACACCACTGGGCCTGTCACCACTTTGCTTGCAGTACATGGACATGAGCCGAACGCTGGGAAGCCTGATGAACATCAAGGACATGTCGGGCCACGTGTCCATGAAACACCTCTCCGCCAAAGAGAGGGAGAAAGTCAACCAGCTGCGACAGAGGGACCTGGATCTGGTGTTTGATAAGATCACGCAGCTCAAGAGCCGGCTGCAGAGGAAAGAGGAGCTCCTGCAGGGCTATGAGCGGGACATCGCGCAGCTCAGGTACAGCCGGGGAACCCCCGGAAGGCCGAGCCCCCTCTCCTGGCTAAGCAGAGACAGCAGCAGACACCTGGGGTTGGGACAGGAGGGCAAAAGCCCGGGTGTGGAATAACTAAGCTATTGGGGGGACAGCAATTAGTCCCGATGGGGTGAGTCTGTCTGTGAGAACACAGCAACTGGAGTGCTTGGTTTCCCCTCCCTGCATGTTCTGAATGTGCAAAACTTGTTACCATCCTTGACTTGCGGTCACCGCTTATGTGGCTTTGATGGTTCCATCACTTTCCTAAGAGTCACAGGTCCCACCACCACCACCAGAAGCGAGACTAGTAGCACATCCTGGGCCCCTCAACGTGACCATGTCTAGTTCCTGATTGGTGTGCTCTGCCCTCTGCACCACCACAAATCCTTGTCCCAGGCTCCCCTTGTAAGGAAACTCCCCAGGGTGCCCCCTGTGGAAGTTTTTACGGAGGCCACTGATGGGACACGGACAGACGAGGACAATGAGAAGAGAAGGGACTCCATCTCTCCGTGCACCCAGGCAGAGCAGAGTGTCCATTCAGATGTACCAGTCACAGATGGCCAAACTGGAGGATGACATCTACAAGGAGGCCGAGGAGAAGGCGCTGCTGAAGGAGGCTCTGGAGCGCATGGAGCAGCAGCTGCAGCATGAAAAGAGGCTCAACAGGGCCGCCAGGCAGCAGAAGGTAGGTGCAGCTGCTCTGGGCCCCTTAGACCTGGCCGGCGGGGGTCCCGGGACGGTCCAGGCGGGCAGTGCACTTTCTGATGCAAATGAGGGTGGCAGAAGAGCCTTGGCAGCAGACAGAGCTGGGTTTAGACGAGGGCTCTAACCACTTACTGTGTGGCCTTAGGTAGATTTCGAAACTTCTCTGAGACACGATGTTCATCTGTATTTTTTAAATGGTGGCAATTACTCATATTTTTATCATTCTGCTGAGAATGCATAGACAAATAAGCTGAGAACAGAGATTTGGGTTCGCTATTCTGAGTGCCCAAAACATAGTAGACACCTAACAAGTATTTGGCAAATGCATGGATGGAAGGGCAGAAAGAAGGACAGGTTGATGGATGGACATATGGATGGATAGATGGACAGTGGCTCAGTGAATGGACAGGTAGAGGGGCGGAGGTTGAGACACTGCTCTCAGGCCTGGGTTGCAAATCGCATTGGCTTGAGAAACCAAGATTCCAGATTCAGGCAGGTGATTCAGCCAAAAGAAGTATCCTCCTCCCTCATGTTGGTGTCCATCATAGGGTACAAGGGTCAGTCCTGGATTCAAATCCCTCTGCTTACTAATTATGTGACCTCGTGCAAGTCTCTTCTCTCAGAGCCTTGCCTCCCACATCAGTAAACAGCAGCCATCAGTATCTGCCTCACAGGGTTGTGTGAGGATTAAATACAGGACAGGTGTCCCTAGCTACCCTGCACTGACTGGCTGACCTGGCAGCTGGTGGTCTTAGGTGGTGAGGGGCATCTGTACTGTCTCCGGAGCACCCCGGGGGAGCACCTGGGATTTGGTGTGTACACCGCCCTTCCCCATATTATCCGTTGCCAGCAGATGGGCTCTCAGGTGAGTCCCGCACAGCTGGGCGTTCATGGCCAGCACCCAGCAGTTTGAGATGCTCCCTAACAAGCCCATGTCTGCAGCTTGGTCAGCAGAGGGCTTTTTTGTCTTCTTTCCAGTTACACCTGCATCCGTCCACTCCTGCACTCCACAAGCATGGCTCTGGGCCAGCCCTCAGCTGAGCATCAGAACAGTGACTTTTCCATAGAATCACACACTCTGTTTGCTTTAACTCTTCCTCAGATAGAGCAGATATCAAGGCAGGGTCAGACCAACAAGGACAATAACCAGCCACAGCCAGCACCTCTTCGTGACCATCTACAGCTGGACACAGGGCTGTGTCCAGGCTCTGCAGGAGTGGTCAGGTTTACTCGTCCCTCTACCAGCCCTGCCTGACTGGTGCAATAGTGCTACAGACAGGAAAGTGAGCCTCGGAGAGTAGAGACTTGCCAGTGTTCTCACAGTAGCTGGTAGATACGGCTGGGACCCGACTCCAGCTGTCTCCAGCCATGGTCCCTGCACTGTCTGCAGGGCTGGCTGCTAGGGCCCCCTTGTAACTGTTAGGTTAATTTTACTTTGGAGATGTGTGTGTTTGCTTGCATGTGTGTGTTTGGACATATGTGTGCATCTGTTTGCATGTGTGTGACTGTGTATTTACACGTGTGTAACTGTGTATGCATGTTTGAATGGGTATGATTGTGTGTGAATGTTTGTACGTGTGTGGCTGTGTCCATGGTTGCATATATGGGGCTGTGTGTGTTTTCATGTGTGACTCTATATGTGTGCGTGTTTCCATGTGTGTGACTGTCTTAGTTACTTTTCTCTCTCGTTGCTGAGACAAAATACCTGACACCCAAAGTTAAAGAGGGAATGGTTTATTTAGCTCACAGTTTGTAGAGGTTTCAGTCCTTAATCTGCTGGCTCCAAGACAGGGTGGCTTGGCAGAGGAGAAACAGTTCACAGCGGGCAAAAGGTAGCAAAGCAACAAGGGGCAACCACAGATCCTTCAGTCCCTCATATCCTATCCAGGCTAGTTAGACCGGCTAGAACTCACACCCTTAATCCTAGCACCCCTGAGCCTAGCACTGCACCAGGAATCAACCACAGCATCACACACTCTAGATCCAGCCACCTCTGAGAAAGCCCCACCTATGATGGCACGATACTTTGGGAAGACATCTAGACACAAGCCATAACAGTGACTATGTGTGTGTGTGTGTGTGTTTGCATGTGTGTAACTGTATGTGCACATGTTTGCATGTGTGTGACTATGTGTGCATCTTCACATGTGTGTAACTGTGTGTGTACATGTTTGCATGGGTGTTATTGTGTATCCATGTTTGTTTATGTGTGGCTGCATGTACGTTTGCATGTGTGACTGTATCTGTGCATGCTTGCATGTATTTAACTATGTGCATGTTGCACATGTGTGGCTGTATGTATGCATGTGCGCTTCTGTGTGTTGGCACATGTGTGGTTGTGTGCATGCGTGTGACTGAATGTGTGCATGTTTGGATGTGTGTTACTATGTGTTTGCATTATGTGACTGTATGTATACGCATTTGCGTGTGTGTGGCTGTGTGTTTGCACCTGTATGGCTGTATGCATGTTTGCACATGTGTGACTGTGTGTGTGCATGTCTGCATGTGTATGGCTGTGTGTGCATGTTTGCATGTGTGTGTCTGTGCATGTGTCACCTGCCTGATCTCTGAGGAAGCCAGACCCCCAAAGAAGGGTGCCCCCCACCCAGGCAGCACTCTCAGGTGAGCTTCTGCAGCAGCCCGCCCCCTCCCTGCAGACCTCCAGACTGCAGGCTCCCTGGCCTGCAGCCCCAGAACGAAAGCACCCGTCCTGCTGGGAGTTGGGGGAGGCCCAAACATGGCCTTTCAGGCATTGCAGCTCTGAATTAAACATCACAGGCGGGCCGGTGAGATGGCTCAGCGGCGTAAGCGCCTGCCTTGCAAGCGCGAAGGCCCGAGTTCGACTCCCGGATCCCACATACGAAAAAGGGGCCGGTGATATCGCTCAGTGGCACGGGCGCCTGTTGGCGCGCGAGGTCCTGAGGTCGTCCCCCCGGTACCCACAAAAAAAAAAAAAAAAAAAAAAAAAAAAAACATCACAGGCCTCAGCATGCGTGTGTCATGGGGCTGCCTCAGGCAGAGGACAGGGTCCTTTCACCCTGAGCCCTGTTGGGGGAGCTGCGGTGGCACCGAAGTCTGACTTGTCCTTTGATGTGCCCTCTGGGAGCCCACTTCTTCCCGAGGTGCTTTCTGGGGTTTGGCAGCCCAGACCCCCAAGCAGAGACACCAAACCACAAAACAGGACAACAAAGGCCCCAAAAAGCCCATTGTGGTGTGCTGGCTGGAAATGTAAGAAAACCTGAGGATTTACATAATCAGTGTCACATACATTATTCATGGGCTCCCTCATTCATACATAATGCAGGGGCCGTGCCAGCTGGTTTGGCACTAGAATCCCTCCATAGAGGGAGATCAGAAATGCCCCAGTTAAACCTCGGTCAGGGTCCCCAGAAGAGCTAGAGCTGGGGCCTTGCAAGTTCATGGACTTCACAGGGTGGGGAGACTGGGCGGGAACCATGGCCACAGTCACAGTGGTGCTGTGGGTCTCCCTCGTAGAACACGGAGCCTGGACCCACTGGCTGCTCCTGCTCCGCAAGCTCCCACTTCTCCCACTTCAGCCTGGAGGGGTCAGGGCCCGCCCACCAGAGAGGAGAAACTGAGGCTGACAGAGGACTACTCAGCTGTAGAAACAGGGTTCCCACCCAGACCTACCCTCCCAGCCCTGCTGTCTGGGACACCCCCATCCCGCCCCTCCTCCATTCACCATTGCTCTCAGGGTGCTCATCCTGGGGGCATGGGTTTGCTTTTAAGGATTGTTCTTAACACAGTATCGGAAGCTCATATTTTTCAGGCGGAAAAATAAATTCCAAAATTTTGCTGGATTCTAAAGGGAACCTGTATGCATCTCTCTTGGCATCAGCTCCTCCTTAGGAATACATTTTCATTTTAAAAATGGAAGTTCAAGGAAAATGAAATTTAAGTTTCACCCTTAGTATTTTTACAAGGAGCCTTCATTTTCCATTGTCCTGTATAAAATGTCAGTAGTGGTTCATGAAGGTGGACTGGTTGAGGCCCCAGAGGACGAAATTATTCACCTTGAGCTCCAGAACCACCTTCCCTCACAGACAGACAGACAGACACACTCCAATGTTGTTTTCATGTTTGAACATCTCTTCACCAAGCAGAGCTTTCCAGAATCTAGTCACACTTCCATACTAATACTGTTAGCTGTACAAATGAGGCTTGATATAAAATCCTGGGAAAACCTCAATGCTGGACATATCCTGGTGATGGGCCTCCTGACCCTGGGGTGCCCTGAAAGCTCTTTCCAGGGGACAATGTGACAGTGACCGTGGCCCAGGCTGGGTTCAGTCTAGTCTACTTCCAACATAACAGCCTAGCTTTTCAGAATTAAAAGGCCAACTTTGAAGACAAATAGGGTTCATGCCCACTTCTGCCCCTGAGTGACAAGTGAGTGACTTTACCTCTATGTCACAGGCTTCTCAACAACAGCACTAACAATAGGATCTACAGGTACTTCCAGGCCAGTGGGGAGGGCTCAATGGCACAATGCATATGGCGCCCGGTACATAGCAAACTCAGTTGCTACAGCAAAAGGCAACTCTGGGTGGTGGGCTCTTTCAGAGAACCGCCTGCCAGCTGATGAGTCCAGCTAACCCTGGGCTTTTTCCCTGGTCCCCCTAATGTTAGCAGCTCCTTTGTAAAGCTCTCTTTTCTGTGTGGTGAATACAACTAGGGCTACAGCCAAGAGAGCACCGCTAATTTTTTGTGAATGGGTTAAGACTGGAATTTTCAATAAGAAACATTCAAATGCACAGAAGTCGCCCTTTGAGAAGCATACAACGCTTCCTGAGCCCCTCGTTAGGACTTGAAGTGTGAGAACAGCTGAAATGCATTTCTGGTCTGAGAAGCAACTCGGCTCCCTTTCCAGGCTCTAGCCAATCAAATCCTGGCCAAGGGGCTTGAGCACGGCTTTTGTGGGTGGTCTCAGCTGGGTTGGTGCCCCTAACCTTCCTGCTACTCAATTAGCTTAGATCCCTGTCTTTAAGAAGAGAACAAAAACAGTGTCTATCACACAGGGTTTGATGCAATGAGAATATGTCTAGAAACCTCTGAGCAAGTAAGACTCTTCGATGCCACTATCATCATCTCTATTCTGCTTAACTCACTGTTTTCCAAGATTTTCTTAGGGGTAGTCTCTAGAGCCTGTTTTCCACAGCACCACTGTGTATTTTTGATCAAGGAGTAGAAATCATCAGAATGGGGGCTCAGGAATGCTACCCTCAGGCCCCCAAAAGGATGAAAACATAAAATGTGGGTAGTGGGTGCAATATATGGATAGAAGGTGGCTAAAGAAAAAGGGGCTTTGACCACACAGCCCTATCTTCTGCCAACCGCTTCTGGTGACTCACAGCCTATCCTAGAAGCTCCTGCAGGTTGCCCAGGTTAGTACAGGTGTGGATAACTAAACACTCTCATCCACCTGGTATTTTCACTCAGGAACATTTAGAGGATCATGAACAGAAAAATGCAAAAGAATGGACACCTTGCAACTGTTCCTTCAAAGAGAGAGAGAGGCAGGTATGGAAAAGTGTTCTGATCAGGCAGCCACACCCATAGTACAAACAGTCTTTGCAAAGGGTGAGAGCCATGGAACATAAATGCCAGCATGTGGTGCTCCAGGAACACCTAGCCCCCTCTCTGCCTCCCCAGGCCCAGCCCCTGCCCCAGCCAGCCTGCCTGCACTTTGAATGGATGACCTAAGAGACAAGCAAGGGTCTAACCCTGGATCTTGAGGTCAGAGTAGGCAGAGGAAAACTCAAGTGCGCTTCTGGGTGATGGAGCAAACAAAATAGACACAGAATGATCTGGGGACCTGGAGACAAGGTCATGGGAAAAGAAGAGAAAGGAGGAGTAGGAGCCCCAGGAATCCTGATTAAAGGATGAAGAAAAGGGGGAGAAAAATGGGTATAACATTGTGTATAAAATGGAATGAGGATTGGGGATGGAAGCCCAGTGGTAACGACCCTTACACCTGCCAAGGAGGGGCTCATTTGACTTGGGGCTTCCTGAAGCCAATGGGAAGTGGAGTCCAGTGATGTCCAGTCCCCAGTGTCCATGAGGCAGCTCACAAGCACTCTTGGCACGAAGGCCAGCCTGGTTGTCCCCTAGAGGAGACAAAGGGTGACAGAATGAACCACATCCGTAAGAATAGCCTTCATGCAGAAGTGACAGGATGCCACCAAGCCATGTCTGAGGACAGCCACCACATCCAGTGAGACCAGTCAAGTTTGGGGAATGCAGGTCCGTGGGTGCACCTCAGCCCACTGATTGGATTTAATCCAAGACTGGATTTTGTTGTTTTTTTTTTTTTTTTTTTTTTTTTGTGGGTGCTGGGGGTCGACCTCAGGACCTTGCGCGCCAACAGGCGCCCGTGCCGCTGAGCGATATCACCGGCCCCTTTTTCGTATGTGGGATCCGGGAGTCGAACTCGGGCCCTCGCGCTTGCAAGGCAGGCGCTTATGCCGCTGAGCCATCTCACCGGCCCCAAGACTGGATTTTGGAGCAGTGGTCAAACTGAAGTTCTGAGGAGCCCTGGGGTCCCCTAGAAGGGTGGGGCTGTCTGCACCCCACACCTTGCCTCACCAAAGCCATGCCAAGGTCCTCACCCTTTGTTTGGGTAAAGGGTTCTGCTGCAAAAGCAGAAAGGAAGAAGAAAAGAATAGGAAGGAAGATTTACAGTGACTACTTTACAGTATCTGTGACCGGCCTCCGAACTCAGTCCCTCTAAACTAGATTTGTGATAAATACTTCACGGCTGCAGGCTCAAGGGCTCCTACATGGAAAATACTGAGAGGGCGGCTGTCAGTTAAGTAGAAGCTGTCACAGACAGGGGCTTCGTGAAGCTGACCAAGATTCACGTCCCATCCCCCAAACAGACCTGCTTCCTTTCTCCCTGAGTTTTGGGAAAGCTAGTAGGGCTGCCAGGTTCAGGGGAAAAAAATAAAACGGGAACCTAGTTACATTTGAATTTCAGATAAACAACCAATAGTTATTTAGTCTAGGTGTATCCCAAATATCACATGGAACATATTTGTACTAAATATACGTATTTGTTTTCACGCTGAAATTTGGATGACACCGGGCATCCCATGTTTTACCCAGCAGCCCCTCCGCGCGTGTTTACTGAGCACTGATACCAAACACAGAAGCAGCTGTCCCCAAACAGCAGCCCCCCAGATCCACAGATGTGCCTTGTTTGACTGACGGGATAATTCTTTTTTTTTTGGTTTAGGGTTTTTTTTTTTTTAAGTAACATCTCAAAATGGGGCACTTTCATAGAATACACTGGATTTCCGGCTTCTCTGGGAAACTTGGAATATCTGGTGCCACCAGGCTCACAATCCTTAGAAGGACACCAGCCACTCCCGGCTTTACCACTATCCACATTTCACCCCATCTTTCACCTCCCCAGCCCTGGAGCTCAGGGCTTTCTGACTACTTCCTCTTCCCAAAGCCCCCGTGGGCCGCCTGCCTGCAACCATCTGAGAGGTGGCCCCAGCTTGATTAGTACTGTTGTATCCCCAGCACCTCAGGTGGCTCTTTTCTTCTAGAACTGTCCCTGACAGGTGGGGTCTTGAGGACCCTGAGGGCAGCAAACCCCAGGGAACCAGCAAGCTCCAGGGTTAGGGGGACAGTGGCTTCCAAACAGGCCCCTGATGGGGGAAATCAGCCACTAGGGGTTCCTCCCACCCGCAATTAAGCAGGGACACTTAAGCAGCAATGCTGGGGCTGTCTGCAACCTCTGTCCCCTGCTCTGGGAGGCTCTGCCACCACCTGAAGCAGATTAATCCTCCAAGAAGAGATAGCGTTCCATGGAGTCTCTTAGCTGGCCAGCTTCCTCCCAGCTGGGCCCCCTGAAGAGAGCCCTAAGGGACTCAGCATGGTCCCTAAGGGCCACAGCCCCTCTGCAGGCCCATGTTGTCACTCCCTGCCCCAGGAAAGCCCCAGTCTTCCAAATGGGCCACATCTGATAGTTGATGAGTTTCCATTTTTCTTCAACACAAAAGGCCAAGAGCAGGAACAAAAGCTAAATGTTGTCAATATTCTTTGCATGTTAAAGAGATGGGTGATCACAGAGACAGTGAAGAGCAAGATGCAGAGTGCAAATTTCCAGGTGAGCCAAAAAGAGAAGAGCAACAACAGTAGGCGACCAGCAGGAAACCCAGTGGACAGTGACACCCCATCCACTGGGTACAGGCACTTAGCTGCTGCCAGACACAGAGCCAAGCCTGTGGCCTCCTATGGGGTTGGCATTGTCATTGTCCCAGTTGACAGATGAGGTGTCTGAGGCTCAGAGGCTAATTCGTCCAGTGCTGCCCAACTAAGTAGGAGAACTCGAGGGAACCCAGTGCGAATCTGACACCAGGAGTGTCCTTTGCCCTCCTCTAGGTAATAAGCAGCCAGGTCATAACCCTGATCCAGGCTGGGCGGCATGTGTCTTGAATTTCAAGAAAGCATCCTCTAGAATACCCTTTCTTGAGAATCAAGACTGCAGTTCGCACATTGCCATTCACAGTTCTGCCGTGGAACCGGAATTCCCATCCTCATTCCCACCTCGCAGGAAGGAGAGAGAGAGAGGCGAGCTCTCTGCACCTTGACAGCCCGACACTTCACGGTTGCGTGAGAGAGAGATGTATTCAGGTCTGATAAAAGGCCAGAGGTATCGGGAGACAACAAAATCATCATTGGAGAAGCCAGACAGTCTACTTAAGGGACATTCTTGGAAAGCAGAGGCCCCTTCTCAGTCAACATCCTTGTCCTAAGACTAGACAGCAGCTGCATCTCGGAGCACAGTGTCAGGAGGCCAGAGAGCATCCTCCCCTCGGCCTGAGACCTTCGCTGCCCTCCATATGGGGACTGAGGGGAGGCTTGTCACTTAACTCCTTCATACCCATGGGAGAGGCTGGAGTAGGCAGAAGCCACTCTCCGTCTAGGTTTTGGCCAGGGACTATCTGTAAATATAAGATGACAGAGAAGATACTGGGATAGCCCCGGATGTAGGAATATTGCACTTCTCTGAGATACGAGGTCCCTTGGAATTTCGGGTGCGACTGGGCTGAAGAGAAGGGGGACAGACTGTGTTTCCACTAGGAGCAGAGTGACTGTCCCCTTCCTCCAGCCCTCCAGCCAGGGCTTCAAGGTTTGGGGTCTAGGATCTCCACAGTGGGGGTCTGGCCTGACCTGCTTTACACAGTAGCCACCGAGCAAGAGAACAGTGACGGCAGGTGAGGCAAGGATAGGCTGGCTGGGGCTGGCATTTTAGATCTCCAGTTTTCAAGGCTGATTATTTTCCAGCTATTTTCAGGGACAGAGGGTAGGGAACACTAACACTGTTACTGCCGTGCACTGTATGCTACAGAGGAAAATCTTCTAGTTTCTGATCTTTTACAAAATCTCTTAGGAATGTATTGAGTACCTAGCCTAGGGTACTAGAGTACTGGGCACTGGAGAGAGGAGGGTAAATAAAAGAGGCGCTGTCCTGGCCCTTGGCCATTCAAAAGACATTTCTAGAGCTTGTGACGTGGCCTGTACAGGCCAGATGTCAAAGTCAACTGCACATTCTCAACGAGCGCACACACTGATTCTTTATGCGCATGAGGCACAAATATACAGGGTGAGCGTCCCTGACCTGAAAACCCAAAACCCAACATGCTCTATAATTTGAAACTTTTTGAATGTCGACATGATGCTGCAAGTGGAGTATTCCAAACTTTGTTTCATGCATAAAATTATTTAAAATACAGTATTAAATTACCTTCAGGCTATATGTATAAGACATATATGAAGCATAAATGAGTTTCATATCTGGACTTGGGCCCATCCCAAAATATCTCATTATGTATATGCAGATATTCCAAAATCAGGAAAAATCCAGAGTCTGAAACACCTCTGGTCCCAAGCATTTTGGGATACTCAACTGTGTGTGTATGTATATGTGTGCGTGTGTGTGTGTGTGTGTGTACACATACATATATCTGAGATGTGATAGGAAAATATGGTAAATATTTACAATTTTTAAAAATGATTACAGTAAAAGACATATTGCCAAATCCCCCCTCAAAATACTCCACCTTGCTTGGAATACTTGTCCCACCATTCCTGTCACTTTCTGACGAAGTTCTGGAGTCCTCTTTCGTGAGTGTCTTTAGTTCAGTTGCATTGGCTGCCTCAATGGCCCGAATAGACTCAAAATGCTTATGTGCCACGGTCATTTTGACTTTGGGGAAGAGCCAAAATTGCATGGTGCCAGATCTGGTGAGGAAGATGGATGAGGACTCGCCATACTGTTCTTATAAGCAGGCCTTCCTGTTGGATTGCATTCAGCAGCAGCATTCACTGTACTTTATCACACCTCATAAAGATACAAGAGGACGTCCAGAACTGCTTCAGGAAGTGGCAAGAATGATGGGATAAGTGTGTTCGAAGGGAGGGGGAGAATTTTGTACTGTAATACAAATTTTATTTAAACATTCGCTGTATATTTTGATCATCCCTTATACATATGGTGCTATCTGTAATATTAAATTCTCATAGAGCTAGGATGGATTAGGGAAATATGTCTACAGCCAGCGGAAGAGGGCAATAATGAAAAGGATTGAGAAACACACAGCTAGATTTGTGCAAACAATAAAAGTCCCTACCTTCCTGGCTTGTGGTCTTAGGGCTATTAAGACAAAAAAAAGTGAATACAAGTACTAATTAAATAATTACTTTGAGCAAAGTGCTCTGGGGGCAAAGGCCAGGGGCAGGAGCTCAGGAGGAACCCACCCAGTCCCCTGTCCCAGGCAGGAAGTCAGCCTACACCTCCCCCCGAGGCTGGCCAGGAATGGGCTGGGGCTTCCAGTTGCCTGGACCTCCCACCCCAGTGTGTCCAGTTACCTCCCACCTGGGTGTGACAGTTTAGATGACTGGGCTCAGTCCCTCAGTGTGACCACGCAGTTCCAAAGCCCTGGATGCTTGGCACACTTCTGGTGGCTTTCAGGCTGGGCTCCGCCACGTCCCCCGCCCTTCCTGCCCACATGTGCAGGGTAACATTCTTCAGCCTCCCCCTCCCGGGTCAGTCATCCCCTCCCTGTCACACTGCCAAAGAAAGAATCAAAGCTCTTTCTGCCCTAAGCTCCTGGCAGGGCTGTGGGTGGCGACTGCTGGTTATTTTTAACCAACTTTCTGGCTCCATCTCCAGCAGCCAACCCCACAGTGGGTCAGGGCACCAGCATTTGGGAGCCACCCACAGGCAGCAATTGTGTTCAAAATCAAATAAACAGGAGTAGAAGGACAGGCTGTGTAGAGAGGGAAAGTTTATGACATTTGTTATTTTCTTTCTCCTTGGGCTTGGGACCAGTATTTACTTGGTGGATCACTGTAGATGTCTTAGCCTTTCTCACCCTGAAATGATGCTGAATGCAGGGTTTTAAAGTGCATTTAAGGCTCCCTTGGGCCTAGAAGGGGGCCTCAGGACAGGGGGTTTATACCTGTCTCAAAGGAAAGCAGCTTAAGAGGTGACTCTTCCATTCCCGGTCCTTATTCAACAAGTGAGGAAAACGAGGGTTACATAATCAGTGAAAGAGCTGGAATGCAACTGGGTTCCCAGTCCTCTGCCCCTGGGATGTGTGTGTGTGTGTGTGTGTGTGTGTGTGTGCGCGCGCGCGCGCGCATGTGTGTCCTAAAGGTTGGAGTCCAAAACGTGCAATTTAAAGCCTGTTGGACAGAAACTCAGAAGTCGCAGTAGTATCTGGAATATGCCCAGAACTGGATGGGAAAGAGATACTGGGGCTTCGATAAACAGCAAGGGGGTCCTTATAAAGACACAGAAATGAGTGCCCTGTACATGCCAGGGGAGGGAACTGGTGAGCTAGGATCCCAGGCATCACCACACACACACACACACACAGAGTTTGTTCTCTCTGAGCATCTGCACACCTCTGCTGGCCTCTCTCTCCAGCCATGTGACAGGAAGGGCGTGAGCAGCATCTCAGAGCCCATAACCACCAGTCCTAGGAGGGACCATCTGAAAAGCCCAGCTGCTGCCAAGTGGCCGAGCGCCTCTGACCTGAGCGTAGGGTGCGATGTATGGCTGCAGGGGTGTCCCCCCACCTCAGAAGTTGAAAAGTGCTCAGAAAAGGGCTGGACAGATCCTCATGAACAGCCTGCATTTTCTCTTAAACCATCAGAAACATAGGACACCTTCAACTCGGGGACAGCTTGTCAGGAGAAACTCCACCACAGTGAGTGCGCTCAACACACGAAGCTCCTGGCTTCAAAACTGGGAAACATGAAGATAAAAAAGGGAGAGCAACATCTGTATACCTGGATGGGTGCGCCCTAAACGTTAATGAGGCTCCTTAGGGTACCGTGATGATGAATCATCTTATCCCCTAGTTGGAGAGAGAGAGAGAGAGAGAGAGAGAGGGAGATACATACATATACCTTTTTTAACAACAAACATTTTCTTTTGTGTACAAAACCATGACTATTTGTGAGGCACATTTTGGGATCTCACCCAATTATAGAGTTTGGGTATTTTTGCCTCTTGCTTATTGAAGGTTGGAGCCAAGAAAGCCACCCTAAGGACGGACCAAGAAAAAGAGACAAAGAGAGAAACACCCAGCAAATCCAGCCAGTCTCTTGTTTACTAAGCCTGGAGGAAGGAACTAAGAAAACTTCGCCCCACCTGGGCTCCAGCAATACCTCTGTGAGTCAGCTTGACTCTCGAGTGTCAAAATCTTAAGAGCTTCCATAGGACTTTAAAGCTGGTTCCCCTAGTGTTTGGCTTTCTAGACTGGTATTTGCAGTGTGTGCTTTGGCGTGGGGGGGAGAGGGTTTTTTGTACATACCTGTGGATGTATATGCACCCATGTGTGTGAAGAGATTGTTTATAACCCAGGCTCCTACCCTGGTAGCTACATTGTGTAGTCCCGCATTTGGATCAAGATGTACCCAAACGTCACATCCCCAAGGAGCCCCACAAGACCACGGTGGAGAAAACCTAAGACCTGTCCCGCAGCCCCAAGGCAGAGGGGAATCTCAGGGCTCTGGGGCCAGGGGATAGTGACTTTATATCTGAGTTTACTGAATTATAATAAATTTAGATTGCCAATCCGTTTTGCTTCTGTAACAATGACTGACACGTCTACAGCACTCTGCAGTTTTCACAACACTTCTCATTTAATCCTCCCCTGAGCCCTGGGAGCTGAATAGAATTGTGTTCCCTGTTTTACAGATGAGATTAAAGCCCAGGGAGGCTCACTGGCCTGCCTAAGATTACACAGCTGGTAGATTCGACAGCTGGGTTGTTGAGCACCAATTTCTATTTCTATGTCCTACTGTCCGTTCTGCCACACCAAGATGGCCCAGTCCATCTAGTCCCGGGCCAAAAGGATAGGCCAAGTGTCCAGTCACCAAAGAGCACACACTGCCCAGGAGGACACGCTCCGTTCCCCTGGAATTTGGAAAGACCCTCGTGTCCCACACCCTGCCTTCTCTCCAGCCAACTGTTCTTGCACCACTTTTCTTCTCTGGCAAGGTAGAGCCAGAAGTCATGAGTCCAACTGCTGCTTTTTTATTTGAAAAATCCACAATAAAAAATATTTTTACATGTTAAAACCAAATGTACTTTTTATACTGAGTTAACCTCAGGGGAAATAGAAGACCCTCTTAGAAGGCATATCTTACAGTGTCGGTATGTAAAGTCAATGGTAAGATGAGCTTTACTTAGCCTTTAAAAGTTTCTAGAAAATCTCAGAAATTTAGGCTGCACCCTATCCCCAAAGTCAAAAAAAGCAAGTTCTTCTCCAACAGCAAACCAGATCACTTGGTTAAGCAGCAGTTCAAGCAGCTGACACGTGTTTGGGAATCAAATTGTGTGAAAAATATGTCATTTGTTTGTTGAACATGTATATTAGGATTTGCTTATGTAAATATAATGCCTTATGACTCCACTGTGTTTTAGGTCTTTCAAAGGACACGTTAATGTTTATCATTTCAACACGTCAACCCACAGTGGCAATTTCTCTTCACACCTTAAGCTGGAGAGCTCTTTGGTATCTCCTCAGCCACACCCTCCCTTCCCCTGAGCAGCACTCCCACCAGCCTTTGCCCCACACAACACCCCTTGGCTGCAGCTGATTGGCTGGATAGTAGCTACTCAACCATACCAGACCAATCGGATTTCCCTCCTAATTCTCGTTGATCCAATCAGCATCTCTGCCTTTGGTATTTAAAAGTGAGATACCAGGATGACATTCAGGTCCTTAAAGGGCTGAAGCTGAGATCCTGGTGCAGTTCTGGGGTGGGGTAGCCATTTCCCCCTATGTTCAGAGAAGCAAAATCAGTCTGCAGAAAGAGAAACCTGCAATAGATAGGCAATGAGTAGAGACACGGTGCAGTAAGTGCTACTAACCAGACGCTGAGGAGCAGGCACTGAGGCTGCTTAGTCAGGGCCATGCACAGCCTTCCTCTACCACATAGGCTGAAAGCTAAATGCCTCCATTTTCCCGCCTCCCTTGCAGCTGAGACTGGCCGTGTTGTACCGGTCAGGCCACTGACACATAAGTAAAAGCCCCTGGGAGGGCTTCACTTCTGGAATAAGAGGTGAGCTTCACTAGGAAGACGATTCCACCCTTTGTCCTTTTGCCTGGTCTTTTTTTTTTTTTTTTTTTTTTCATGCCTGGAGCTCAGATTGTGAGCAAGAGCAGCTGCTTTGGGGATCAGCAGGTGCCAGCTGCCACGGACGATGGGATGGAAGGACAAGAGGGGTTGGGTAGGGCCTGGTGGCAACTCTGAGCTCTGGACCCTGAACTTCTTGTAGAGGACAATTAAGTCCCTCCCCATGTAAGCCACTATTGTCAGGTATGTTTGTGCTGGGGAACAAACTGCCCAAAACTTCATGACTGAAAATACCAAATATTATTTCTCATGATCCCATGGGTCCAGCTGTGCACTTTGACTGTCTAGGCTGGCATGGCTGGGGCTGGGTGGTTAGGGTAGCCTCACTTCCTGCCATCCTAGGAGATATTTGACACTGTCTGGACATCATTTTGTCACCATAAGGGCAGGAGGTTCTACTATTACCTCATGGGTAGAGGCCAGGATCCTGCTAAACATCCTACAATGCACAGAACAACTCCCCAGAACAAAGGATCATTTCATCTTAAATGTCAGTGGCAGTGAGGTTGACACACTGGCCTAGAGAGGCCTTGGCTGGGACACCTTGTCTCAGCTCAGCACACACTCTTATTACTCAACAAGCCAGACCAGGCTTGTCCACATGCTGGTGGTCACAGGCTCCCAAGAGCAAGCCTGGCGCTGCAGCACTTTTCAAGTCTCTGCCTGCCTCGTGTTTGCTAATTTCCCACCTGACAGAGCCAGAGTCGGTATGGGAGGGGCTCCAGAATTTTACCATCTGCCCACGCTGGGTTTCTGTTGTTTGAAGCTTTATACAATCCCAACTGATGCGGAAGAAAAGTGGCCTTGACGGCCAGCGGCACCCTGGTTCCCAGTGCCTTTCCACGTGAAGGTCAGTTTCAACGCCCACCGTTGGGCTCCACTAGGACCTATCCTATCACTCAAAATTCTTTGGTTTCAAACAACAGAAATCTCCCATGGCTGACAGGCTGAGGGGAAGTTAGCTTACTGAAAGGAAATGAGCAAGGTTGGAGTGTCAAAGGCTATGCAGAACCGAAGTCAGGCTTGGACAGCCAGGGACTGGCTTTTCTTCCCCATTTGTGTTCTCTTTTTGATTCCACTGGTCTTGGTTATTTGCAACCAAACTGGCCTTTGCAAAGACACTTTCCTACCATCCGCACTGGTGGATCTGAGAAGCTCCAAGCAACCTTTCCTTGGGGCGTTGTGCCAAAGTATAGCAAGGTACATGCAGTCCCTCCAAACCGCCCCATCTCCCCCCTGCTCCTCCAAGAAGCTACAAGTTCTTTCCGCCCTTGCCGGTGGTGGCCACATGGATTCCTGGAATCGTGACTTTGCAGATAAGGTGCCCTTCTCTCACAACCAGGCAGCACCACCAGTGCCTGCTGTTGCAGAAATCAGAGCCATGAAATGTCTGGGGGAAAAAATAGCTTCCGGATCTACATTCCAGAGCGTGCTCCTGGGAAGTGCAGTGGTTTCCAAGATTTTAGGGACTCGGGTATGAAAGCAATACAGTAACAAGCAGCAGAAACCCAAGCCCTGTTGATGCTAATGAGTCCCTTGTCTCTCCTTTTGGTGCCGAGGCCTCCTGAGCAGGAGGTAGGGCGCCTGGTGAGGGGACACTATTTCAATTTATCAGCTTGGCCTCGTTTCCATCAAGATGTGCCGCTCGCATCCGTTTGCTCTGTGTCCCCAGTTATTTTGGGCCAACGCATGACCTTCTGTGCCTGGTTTTGTTTTTAAACATTTCTCTTTGCCCATCTGTTCCCCCAGGAATCCTCCGTCCTGTGATCCTTGTTTGGAGTTTTCCTCTCATCTTTACTGTGCCAGTTTCCTCACTAAGACCCTAACATCCTGCACGCAGAAATAATGTCACTTTCTGGCTAACTGTGGTCTTCTCATCAGAGCCCAGAGGTGCCCTTTGACTGGCAAGTCACCTTGCTAGTTAAATAACCAGCCTTCATTCATCCAGGCAACAAATACTGGGTACCTATTAAATGCTTCATCGCCTTGACCTTTGCCCCCATTTCACGTTCTAATCTACTGCTCTAATGGAAAGGGAGTTGGAAACAGTTTTCTGGGTATGTTGCATGGAAGAGCCCATCTTTGACATTCACACATTTTTTGGCTTTGGACAGGTTTACTGCTGGGTGTTCTTTAAAGAGATCTGGATGCCACAGTGACCCCCGGCTGGGGGCTTCTTCGTGCCATATGGCAGTTGGACATTTAACAACTAATGATAATAACTACTTTTTGTAGTGTGCTTGCTGTTGGTCACTGTGAGAGGCAGAGCCCAGACCTCATTCCACTTAATCCTCACTGTGTGCATGGCTCTTGTTTTGCCTGTGAGACAATGAATCCAGAGAAGGTATGTAACTTGCCCAAGGTCACAGGGCAAGGGTCAGAGTTCAAACTTCATGCCCTTGACTGCTCTAATGTATCCCCTGTCCTCAGCACAGTCCAGGAGCCTGCTGGTCGTGTGCTAACCAATGAGGATGGGGTTGGCAAACTTTTTCTATTAGGGACCAGCTAACAAAAGCCCTTTTTCTGTAAAATGCTGTTACACTTTGTTGACCTGACCAATGGGTCCATGGTTACTTCTCAACTCTGCCACTGCAGCATGACAGGTAAGTGAATTCACCTGTTTATAAACATAAGCAGTGGAGCAGATTTGCCAACCCTAAACTGTCACCAGAGCAGAGTGGTAAAGTCTGCATGATTATTGCCCTCCTGTGATCACCGGGAAGCTAGATGATCGTTGAGTTTCACTGTCCACCTAGAGCAGCACTGAACATTACATTGTGTTCTCATCTAATCCTCTCAAGTCCTGCCAGAGCACAGCAGTATCCCATTTCACAGACAGTGCAACCGAGGCCAGAAAGGTGCATTAACTTGCCCAAGGTCATCCCCCTGGGATGTCCACCCCCAGCTCCAAGCCATCACACCACACTGCCATGGCCATCAGACAGCTGCCTCTGCACAGTGGCCTGACATCTAGCTTCCCCTGGGCCACAGCTGACTGGACGCCACCCTCACAACACACCTGCTTCCTCCTGGCACCGGCTGCGCACCCCCTTCTGAGAACCTGCTGTCCTCAGTTGATACCTCAGGTGCCCTCAAGATACCATACTGTTCCTTTCACCTGACTTTGCCTTTCTCTGCATTGGTCCATCGTGGGTTAACTTTACGGTGTCCCTTTCAGTGTCCCAAGCTCCCAGCGCTCCTGCAGTGGCCACGTGCAGTATTTACAAGAACCTTCCTCCTATTACTCCTTCTGCCTGTCTCCTGAGCAGAGAGCAGTTTAAATGACCTCTGTGTCACCGAGATGCCCAGGGACCAGCAGGTCACGTGGCCCTAACCCTTATCTGGTGCCACTGTCACTTCCCTGGAGGAGACTGGGGACAGACACTTGAGAGGCTTGTGTTCTATCTAAGAGCTCCTATAACCTTTGTGTTGAGTCATGTGGGTACACAAAGGTGTCACTTTAGCGGCTTCTCTTTCTTGGCAATGACTTTCAGACCTACAAATGGGCCACCAGATGCTCTGGAGGGGACACTGAGAAAACACCCAGTGTTTCTCCAGCCTTCCAGCAGAGCAGGCCACTGTGTATTCATTCAACAAATATTTTTCCAGCATTTCAGCTAGGGCCAGGTACCACACTGGATTCTGAGATGTGAAGTTATGTTGTGGGTAGAACACCAGATAGCTTAGAACTGCTTCACAGTAATGAGTGCTGGGTCCTTACAAGGCAGGGGGGCTGACTCGCTGGAAGGGTTGTAGCCTTTTCTAGTCATCCAGTGTGAGGTCCAATAACTCTCACACTTCAGCCTGGCTCCTTTGACCCTTTCCCCAGGGGCTTCCAACCAGGAGTGTTCCAGGACCAGTGCCCAAGCCTCACGCTTAATAGATATGTCTTGATTGTATGGCTGTAGCAGCACACTGCTTTCTCGGAGTAACTGTTGCCAGTATAAAAATCACAACGTGCTGTCCAGATTAGTAGCATCTTTGGAAAGGATCCAGGAGGCCACTGTAGAAGCAGCGTCACTGAGTTTTAAGGTACCTCCTCCCCTGCCACACACACGTAGTATACACATACACTCTTTGCCAATATAAAACGGGGCTAAGACTTAGACCACGCAAGGCGTTAAATATGACCAGTGACTTAGAAACACAAATCATGCCCAGTTGGACACATACACCTGATTTGAAGACCATCTAGGCCCTCAAACACATTCATAGTATCCATGATAACCACAAAAGACAGCTCGAGAGATAAGTTGGTTTCCAGTGATCTCCAAACAGGTCCACCTGTAGCTGGACCCCCTACCAGCAGCTGTTGTCCCCGCCATCATCCCCTTTTCCAC
Organism: Erethizon dorsatum; assembly: GCA_028451465.1. Classification (NCBI taxonomy): domain Eukaryota; kingdom Metazoa; phylum Chordata; class Mammalia; order Rodentia; family Erethizontidae; genus Erethizon; species Erethizon dorsatum. The sequence continues at coordinate 124,095,070 of CM051827.1, read as the reverse complement.
CTGCCCCACTTGGGGGTCCCGTAAGTGCCTGTCTGACACCATCTGCACCTTGCTCCCCTATCTCGCCCCTTCCTTGCAGACTTTCAGATTTTGCAAAAGATGAGAAAGCCTCTGAGGCCAACCAGGCTGTGACTCTGACTCCTGTCCTCACCCCGATTGCTCTGATTGACTGTGCTTCCTTGAACCTTGACCTCTAAGCATCATTCTCAACCCATCAAGGGAGTCCTGATGACTGCAACATGTTTGTAATGATTAATTAGTATGCTGGTATTTGTAAAGTGCTAAGCGGATGCTGCGTTTTATGAGTCAACTTTATCTCTTGCAGCTCGCTAATCCCCTCGTGCTTTCCCAGCATCGCAGGCTGGAGGGACCACCCAGTTCTGGCAGGCTCTGTGGAATGTCCTCCAGTGCTCGAGCCACCTCCCCATCACCTCCAAGAGCTCTTCCCGAACCATTCTGCCCTTCTTGTACCCCACCCCTCTTTTGCAAAGTGCTGTTATTTTTCTTAATGTTACTCCGTCCCTCCCCAAAAGACAGTTACACAAGTGGATGTAGGAGGAAGAAAAGAATCATGTCACCGATGACTAAGTCTGCCTTCGCTCCCTCGCCACTGGAATAGCGTCAGAATTGGCTCTCGCTCACCCCAGCCTCTGTAAAAATCCTTTACCAAGGGTGTGATTTTTCCTGAAGATCATTCTTTCCACATGACCAAATGCTGTAATGTGTCACCAGTGCTGATCGTTTCTTTCTGCCAGAATCCATGTTTGGGGCACAGAGCTGAGGCTCCTGCAATTACCCCTAAGAAAGAGGCCACTGGTATTCCTGGAAGTTTCATCTCCAATCAGAGTTCATCAGTTATCTCCCCTTTTCTCTCCTTCACTATTTCTTTGGTTTCTGGGGAGGAAAGAGGTGCTTTTCCTGAAATCCAATGACCTTAGAAAGAAAAAAGTTCAAACAAAACAAGCCCCCAGCACGCACCTCTGGCTTTGGGACACATCACATCAGTGGCCTCTCTATGGGCGGCACCCGAGTCTCAGGCCTCAAAAGGGTGGGCAGGCAGCAGGCAGTTTGTGCTCTTGCCCTGTGGTGACAGAGCCTCTGAGTCCTGCAAACACTGAAAACTGGGGCCGGTGAGATGGCTCAGTGGCTTAAGCGCCTGCCTGGCAAGCGCAAGGGCCCGAGCTCGACTCCCGGAACCCACATACGAAAAAGGGGCCAGTGATATTGCTCAGCGGCACGGGCGCCTGCTGGCGCACGAGGTCCTGAGGTCGACCCCCCGGTACCCACAAAAAAAAAAAAAACACTGAAAACTGTGTGAAAAGTCAACCCAAGAGGTGTTAAAAAGATTCACCCACCTGGGCAGCATTCCCTGAGCTCTGAGTTTAAGAGCAGCAAGGCTCCAGTGGGCATCCCCTTTTTACAAGATGCAACAGGTACTGAAGGGGAACTCCTGCACCTGTGTGCTACCGTGCCTCAACCCCCCACCCCAGGCTGTGTCCACACAAACCAAGTGGGAAACTGACCAGGGAGCCGAATCCACACAGCCAGTCCAACTCATTCAAAGCAAAAGCCCAGTTTTATCCCATATGCATATGGTTTTCCAAGAAAGAAAACCCCTCAGGTACTCTTAATGTCGAGTTTGCTCCCACGTCAAGCAGATACAAAATGTTTTTATTCTCATGAACAAGTGAATGATAATTTCACATTTTCTGAACTCCAAAGGGTTTTTTCTGTTTCATTCTTTAAAATACCTTTTAATTCGGTAACGTTCGTAAACAAATCGACACCTGTCAGTTGAATGTCTTTCCGTGCAAATCGCTCTGCAGCAGCGGTCTGGCTGCACCTTGGCTTGTGAGTGCGGTTTTACGAGGATCCTCAGCATAGTCCTAACATTTAAGACAATGTGCACTGTGCATAGTCCTCCGTCTCAAGCTTGCGTGACCACCTTCCCTGGGTACTTGTTAAAATGCAGACTCCTGGGTCCCACACTTGAGTGCCTGTCTGGGTTGGAGCCTGGGAATCTGTATTACCACCAGGGGTTCTGAGGCTGGAGCTCTGCAGTTTTAAGGTGACAGAGTGGATCGCGGAGATAAATTCTCCTGAGCTCTTCCCCCCAGCTCAGACTTATGAGCCTTTGAGGAGAACACCTCTCCTCTCCCGTCCCCTTCAAACGGCAACATCAAGATCTCCCTGTCAGTCCCCTGAAAGTGGAGTCACAGGCAACCGCCTGGCCCAGCAGCTGTTCTGCAGAGTCATCCCTGTGCTGGTGCGGCCCTGGGGGAGAGGACCATGCTGTCCCCAGTCCTTCCCCCCCTCCCCAACTTGCAAGACCTTTCCGGGGTGGGCACGGCCCCATCTCCTTCTGGCACGTCCTTGCAGAAAGAGGCCTTGCTCCCCTGAGCTCCCCCTCGCTCGCGGGTCCACCTTCTTCAGACCCTGCAACCCTCGCAGAGAAGGCCAGTGTTTCTCCTCGAGAAGTCTCCATGGCAACCGACAGAGTGTCACAGACACTGGATGATGACTTAGAGTGGGGATTCCAGAGAAGGGGTGGGGGGTGCCACCCAGAGCCTCTCACACACACCCACCCAAACTTTGGCCAGGTAACCACTCTTCCTTCCGGCAGCGGCTCAGCTACCCCCTTGAGAACATGATGGGAGGCGCAGTGTCTTCTCACGATACCCTTTCCCAGGCCCCCGGGGGTTAGTGACGGCGGGCTGCACCCAGCACGGCTGGCGCACGAGACCCCCGGCGACTGAGAGGACCCCCGCGCCGGGCGCGCTGGCCCGGGAGGCGGGGCGCGGGGGCGGGGCGCGTGGTCCCCGAAGTCCCACCCCGGGGCGGTGCCGGCCGGGCAGTGTCAGGAAGAGGAAGCGCGCGGCGCGGCGAGCAGGGGCCGGGCCGATCAGTGCCGCGCGGGCCACCATGGCCACGGACGAGGTGGCCACCAAGCTGAGCCGGCGGCTGCAGATGGAAGGCGAGGGCGACGGCGAGGCGGCCGGGCGGCCGGGCCTGAACGGGGCGGCGGCGGCCGGGGGCCCCGGGGCGCCCGACGAGGCGGCCGAGGCGCTGGGCAGCGCGGACGACGAGCTGAGCGCCAAGCTGCTGCGGCGCGCGGACCTCAACCAGGGCATCGGAGAGCCCCAGTCGCCCAGCCGCCGCGTCTTCAACCCCTACACCGAGTTCAAGGAGTTCTCCAGGAAGCAGATCAAGGACATGGAGAAGATGTTCAAGCAGTGAGTGCCCGGCCCCCGCCACCCCGCGTCCCTGCCTCCCGCGGGCCCGAGCCCCCGTCCCCTGCTCCCGCGCCACCCCGAGCCCCAGCCACCAGCCACGCGCCCCAGAACCCCGCACGCCAGGGCTGGGGACTCGGCACCCCCTTCCCGGTCATCACGAGGCTTCCAGAGCCGCCACTCCACGCATCTGGGTCTGGGGACCCCCGTCCCTGGCACATGACCCCCCTCCTAGGGATGCTGCCCCCCATCCACCATGAGTCCCCGCATCGAGGACCCTAGGTTCCTTCCAGGTAATCGCGAGGCCCCGCCACTACCACACATGGGCGCCAGACCCAGGCTCAGGCCCAGGACCCCTCTGCCTGTTGGTGACCCTTCCCCCCACCTCCATCCCACACATGGAAACCAGGGACGACGTCCCAGCAACTGGCGTTCCCCACCCCACGCACCCCCAGTGCCCCTCAAGGCTTGTGGGGGGAACCATTCCCTGCACCTGTGCCATACACATCACTTTCCTGGGGTTCTTTCATTTCCTCCGCTTACTCAGATCCCCGAAGACATGGGTTCTTCCCCCCACCCTCGAGTTTTCCAGCGTTTGCTAGTAAACTGGGGACAGAGACTCTTTAGCCCCTTCTACTCCCGCCCCCGCACCCTTGATCTGGTGGCCTTCCCAAGGAAGGGCTCCTCAGTCCCCCACTCTGCCTGCGTGTAAACTGCCCCATCCTGCCTTGGGGGCTGAGTGCCCTTTGGGCTTCCTCTCCCTCCAGGCCCATCCTCCCTCCTCCTCTTGCCCCACCCCACCCCTCTGCACCTGCTGTCCGAAGGCCCTCACCCTCCCTCCTGCCCCTTCACTCCCTACAAAGGGTCCCGGATGCCCCAGGCCCACTCCTGTCTTAGCTGATGCCCAGTTACTCCCAGCCCTGCCCTTTACCAGGTTAGGCACCCCTAGGCTGGTGGGCACAGCCCTTCTACCCCCAGAATACAAAACTTGGTGCTCTTGCGGGGGCCCAGTTCCCCTTCAGGTCTGTCCCTGGGTCCACCATACTGTGACTTGAGGTGGGCGGCCAGTGTCCCCCAGCTATGTTTGTGCCCAGTGGTAATGAAAGTGTCCAGCCCCTCTCCTTTTGGTGGCTTTCCCCACCTCCTGTTGCCCGTCCCCCGCTCCTGGCTCCCAGAGAGTGGACAGCCCTGGTACTGGGGCGGAGTGGATCAGAAGGGGGAAGGACCATCTGGAGGCTGAGGCTGAGGTGGGGGAGACGAGAGGTCTAGCCCAGCCAGCACAGGCAGCCCAAGGTCGAGGGAGGGGTGCCACAAGCCTGGCTCCAACTCAGCTGTGCATGCAAAGGGATGCCAGCCCAGCCACACATAGCTGACAGTGCCCAGACACAGATCAGGAAGCCCAGAAGGGGCATTGTGCAAGCCCACAGTGTGAGGGAGGCTCTTCCCCACTTCCCCTGGCTGCATCTGCAGCTTCCGCATTCGCCCCTACACAGGGAGAGAGGGTTTTGGTTCCCAGGCTCTGGTGGCTGGAAGCCCCGTACTTTTTCGGGAGTCAAATCCTTGACCCCTCTGCCCAGGACCTGTGTGTGGAAGTCCAGAGCCCCGAGCAGCCCAGCTCTGACTCCAGGTCCTGTTGCTCAAAGCCAGGACAGAGAGTTTGCATATACCAGGAAGAACAGATTAAAAACTCCTGAGCCCTTCCCAGCTCTTCCTTGTAGAGCTTGCCCCATAGAGGAGCCCAGAGGCAGGCGTTGCACAAGGACAGATCCCAGCCTAGATAGGACTGAGGCAGGAATGAGCTCATCGTGATCCCATAACCTGGAGCTGTTTTCATCTCCCTTGTGCCCGTGAGGGATTAGGGGACAGGCAAGTCAAATAACTTGCTGAGACCACACATCTAGAAAATGGTGCGGCTGGGACTTGAACCAGGGTCGGTCTGCAATTGCAAAACCCATATGTTCCTCTCGGGGTTTCCTGTGACAGGTATCTGTGTTTTCCATTCATATCTTCCAAAGGAATAGCTGATTTTCCACATCATGTACCCACCACAAGCCCCTGTTTCTCCTTTCCCATAGAGCCCTCCTTCTCTTGGGCTTCCATGGCATCCCTACCCCCCAAAAAAAAAGCTGTTTTGGAGGACCCAGGCACCCCCAAGTGAGCAGTGTATGGGAGACTGCAGTTTGGTTGTCAGGGCCATGAGGGAAGCATTTTTTTGGGTGGGGGGTATGGGGAGTCGAACTCAGGACCTCACGCTTGCCAGGCAGGCGCTATGCCGCTGAGCTATATCCCCCGCCCTGGGGAAAAGGTCTTCAAACTGCGTTTGTGAAGTGTGCTGTTTGGGAGCCAGTTTGATGAGGGGTGCTTTGGCAGGGATGAGGGGAAGCTGAACTCTTCCAAGCCACCCACCTCTTGGCACCGGCAGTGCTTGTTGGGGTGTTGGGAGGGGTGCAAGGGGACAGGAAAGGGCCAAGAAGCCGGACCTCTAGAGAAGGAAGTGCCACTCACCAGGGGCCCTGGCCAGGGTAGAAGGCTGCAGATTTTGTATTCAAGGAAACAAGGCTTCACTGTGCCAGCCCAGCCCAGCCCAGCCCCGGCTGTGAGCGGCCAACAGACGGGCTCTCTGGAGGACAAAACCCCCTGTTCTGTTCCACTGCCCAAGTGGGGCTGCAGCCTCCTGGGTCCCAGCAGGGACCGGGGATCACAGCCAGAGTGTCACAGCCAGGGCTTTGCTGGGAACAGAGGGCAGGGAGGAGGGAGCCTGTGCACTGAGAAGCTGCACCGCAGCCAGCAGAGACAGTGGGCAGAGGACTGGGGGCTGGCCTTTGCTCAGGGGCCGCAGCTGGGAAGCCAGCCTTCCATCCCATTGAGCTGGCCATCAGTGGGCCTCAGTCTACCCATCTGTTAAAGGATCAGGCTGTATCTGAGGGTTCCCAAGGTCCTCCGGCTCTGACCTTGCTCTGCATGTCAGAACTGTATGGGGACCCTGCATTCCTTCAGGATGGCGCTCAAGAGGGACCAGGGGGCTCTCTGCCGTCCCTGGTCCTCAGGCTTGCAGCCATGCACTTCCTCCCAGAACTTGACGGTTGACTCCAGCCCTCCTTGCCATTCTAAAAAGAAAAGGGAACTGAGACCTAGAAAGGTGTAGTGATTTGCTCAGGGTCACGGGAAGGTCTTCATCTTTGTCTGTATAGTGGGGACAGTGGTCCCTGCTTCTTGGGCCAGGACTTGGAGATGACACACATAGGGTTCGGCCAGGTGCTGGGCACACAGGGCATCACGTCTTGGATCCTGGACTCTCAGCCGCCCTCCTCTGGCCTCAGGCTGCATCCATCACCTCGAACACCCCACCCTTCCTCCCTCTAGGAAGTGGCCTCAGAGACCCTCAGGGATGCCCACCCCTGGCTGGCAACAGCCTAGGCGAGGCTCTGTGCGGCTCTGTAAGCTGAGACCTGCCGAAAGGCAGGCAGCCTTGGAATCTGAGGAAGGTGGCCTAGTTCCTGTCCAGCCCAGCCCTGTCCTCAGCTCCTCCCCCACCTCATCTCGTGACCCCTTGCGTCAGGCAGACAGGCTTCCCTTTCCTTCTGGCCGCTCTTCCCCTCATGGGCTCCTGAGGCCACCCCACCCTCTCCACCCTTCCCTCAGTGTTAGGAGCAGGGATTTAAGAACCCACTGCCCCGGGTTCGAATCCCAGGTGTGGGACCTGGAGCAAGTTACTTAAACCTGTCTGCAGCTCTGTTCCTCACCCTGAGACAGAGATGAGATAGTATCCACTTCATAGGTCTGGAAAGTACTTAACCCAGCACTTGGCATAGAGTAAGTACTTACTAAGTTACTGTCACCACCATCCCCAGCCCAACATAGCCCTCTCCTGGTCGGTGGTCACCAGGGATGACACCAAGACAGCCCCACACCAGCTGCTGGCTGCCTCCACTTACCTCCATAGGGCTGCCAGGCTGGCCACAACCCTTTGCTTTGGACCAGAGTGACGGACACCTGGCATGAGAATCCTGCTTCCTCCTACCAAACAGACTCTGATTGACAGCTACATAAGGCTTTGATAAATAACAGAAATGGAGAAATGAATTCATTATCACTTAATTATGTGGAAGGCAGGTGGCAGATAAAAAGGAAGAGCAAATAGCCCTGCAGTGACACAAAACTGGGACTCCAGCACCTGCCTGTCCCTACCCCACTGGGTCCTGGGCTTCTCTGAGCCTCCGTTTTCCCCTGGGGCTACAGACCTTCCTGGTAAAGTATTGAGGATTAGGTGTCCAAAAGCCCAGCCAGTGTCTGGGCTGCAGGGTGGCGTTTATGGAAAACGAGGTTCCATCCGCTCACTGTCCGGCAGATACCTTATTAAGCTGCTATGTGCAAGTTCCAGAGAATGGGGGAAGAATCAAGTTCCTGCACTTGAGAGGCTTAAAGTCTCGTAGAGAATGGTGATGTTCCTGGCTCGTCGGGGCTGGAGAGGGTGGACCCACAGCCCTGGAGGGGCCCCTTACTCCTGCCATGGACCAAAGGTCGTCACCGCAGCCATGTGCCCCGCAGCCAGCCCCTGCCCTACGTCCTCCTTGCTGGGTGGGGGTTATTGCTGCTGCCAGCGGAGCAGATTTTGGTCCTTAGGGATCAGTTTAACCCTCACACCAGCACAGGGAGGCAGATGTGATCATTGTCCCCACTCGACAGATTAGGAAATGGAGGCTCAAAGACATTGTGTCACTTGCTCGAGGTTTTAAGTTGCGACAAGATTAGAACCAGGCACACCTGCAGAGAGCCCCCAGCAGCCAAGTGGACTGTGGTCCTGGGTGCGGGTGAGGATGCCCCCAGAGCCTCAGGGGGAGCCCTCCTCTATGGAGGCAGAGACTAGGTCCTCGCCTGCCGCAGACAGAGCTCGGCTGTCTTGGGGAGCTGCCCAGCACCCTGGGGAGGGAGGATTTCCCGACCCTGGGCCCACTCTGTTCCTCCCACTTCCTGTCTGCATCTGAGTCACCTCTCCTCACCCTCCTCTGGGGACTTTCTGGGTCCCCCTCAGCCTTCCTGCCTGCCTTCTCTTCTGCGTCTTGTCCATCTGCCCCTGCCACCTGGGTGCCGGGCCTGGGCCTGGCTTCAGCTGGAAGAGTCTGGGCTCAGAGGCCCAGGTCCCACTGGCTCGAGGCAGGTCTAAGGCACTTCCCGCGAGGCCAGCCAAGCCGGAGGAGGTGCAGTCACTCTGCTGCCTCAGCAGGGACGGTCCCCACACCCTCCCACAGCTGCCTGCCCTCGGCTGCCCAGCTGCCCTCTCCTTGGCTGATGTCCACCTTTCAAGAAGAGAGGAGGATGGTTCGGTGCCAGGCAGGCGTGGCTGTCCAGGGCCGGGCCCAAGCAGACCCGTGCACAGAGGAGCCCATCCTAGCGCTTGGCCCCTCATCAGGCCACTGTTGAGTCTTTTCTTAACCACCCTGCGAGATTACCGTCACCCGTTATCTACACAGAGACTGGTTCTCAGAAGGGTTATGTCCAGGGTCACACAGCTAGTAAAGGGCAGAGGCAGGATTTGAACCTGAGTTTGCCAGCCCCATCAGCTGCACCCTGGAGATTGTTAGAAATGTAGAGGCCCGTGCACCCCAAACCTGTCAGATCAGAGTCTGCATCTTTACCAGACCCCCCAGGTGTGGTCAGGCCAGCCCTCAGCCTGTCCTTGCCACCTGCCTAAGGGTGAGCTATGGGTGACCTTAGCGGTCTGAGCCATTCAGGGATAATAAGATGGATGGAGTCACCATTACGCTAAATAATAATGGACAGGAGTTATGTCAGGCATTCAATAAACGCTCTTTATAATCAGTATCATAATAACCACCATTATGAGGAAGAGCAGGCAGGGAAGGAGGCGGTGGTGGAGGTTTTAACAATATGAATTGAATGCTGAGTGCAAAGCCAGGTGGGCCCGCAGGCTCCTGAGCAGGACATCCCCTCTAGCCCTCTCTCCACCCAGGGCCCTGCATGCCCAGAAGGCCCTCAGCAAAGCCCTGGAATGCAGTGAAGGGAGACAGAATTGGGGTCCCTCGTGCTCCCAAGCCAGCTGCTCCCCTCCTCTGCCTGTGCAGCACCTCTAATGGCTGCTTCATTCTGCCATTAGGCTGCAAAGAGGGGACATGGCCAAAAGGAGCCACCTTAGGGAAGCAGTGAGCATCCTGTCTTTGGAGGTAATCAAGACACCAAGCAGGAAAACTGCATTGGGAATTTGATCCTCCTGACAGGTTTAATAAAACGGCCTTCCAGCCCTGAAGCACTCCGATACAGACTCTACAGGCAGCAGGATGTGGCATCTTTTCCGTCAGGCCTGGTTTGAGTCCCAGCTACACCCTTGTTGCTTCTGACCTTGGCCAATTCACTTTCTTTCTGAGCCTCAGTCTCCTTGTCTGTTAAATGGGATGTTTATGCCTGTTTTGCAGCGTACTTGTAAAGATCTGGTGCCAAACACTTGGCACAGTAAGGGCTCAGCAAAGTAGCCAGTACTGACCATATCAGTATGAGGGGCACGGGCCTGGGTACAGGGCCAGGGCGCCGATGCTATGGCCACTGCCACACCCATGCCCTTTGGTTATCAGAACTGGTAGGGTCCAGGAGCAGAGAAGCAGCCAGCAGGGTGGGACAGAGCTCAACCCAAGGACAGCGTCTGCCTGGGTAGCAGCCTGGGTGCCACTTTCAGTGGGAGATGGGAGGGATTCTGTCACCGGTGTCCAGGGCAGCAGCTGCTGAGAACTATTCAGGGGAGGCGGGTAGGAATGTGGGCATGATGCCAGGCCCCGCAGCCTCCCTCCAGGGCTGGAGAAAAGTGCTGAGCTCCCAGCCTGATGGATGGCATGGGCTTCCCGAGTAGGCCCCACATGGGGCTCTCAGCTTGGTCCTCCAAGCCCGAGAATGAGGCATCCTGTGTGGGCCAGGGAGGAGGGGAGAAAGAAAACTTCCAGCCAGTAGAGTCCTGAAGTCCACCCACCGTGTGACCTCAGGCCGCTGGCTGCCCTCTCTGATCCCCAATCCCCTCTGTCATAAGAAGCAGATGGAGACGATGGGTGGATTTTCGGGGTGACCTCCCTTCTCCTGGACCCTCTGAGCCTCAGTTCCAGCTCAGGGAGAAAGCCCCTGGAGGAGAGGTCTGCTCAGCCCGGGACATGCAGGATTCCACTCATCCACTGCAGGTGTCACAGTGACAGCTTCCCCCTTTGTCACTTCCTTTCCTCAGAGAGGGAAAGTGGAGAGACGGGAGAGCCATCCAGCGTGAGCGCCTCTTCTGCTCTGTCCCATGGCCTGTGCCCTTCTGCTTTCAGATTGCAGGGGTCTTTCTGTTGGGCCCAGTAGGGGAGATGGTGGCGGGACCAGGCTCGTCCCCCGTGAGTCTTTCCCCCCCAGTCCTGCACCATCAGGACCGGAGCCCCTGGGAGAAGCTGGTGTATTTTTTTATCAGCATTACCAATATCACCATTTTAAATACTGTAATTGTAAAGTACTTAATGGAGTATCTGGGCATTACGCCACATGTCTATAATCCCAGCAATCTGGAAGCCTGAGGCAGGAGGATTCCAAGTTTAGCCCAGGCTGGGCAGCTTAGTGAGATCCTGTCTCAAAATTTAAAAAAAATTTAAAAAGAGCTGGGAATGTACCTTAGTTCAGAGGTCCTGGGTTCAATCCACAGTACTGAGAAAAAAAAAGTCCATATAACAGCCATTGTTATAATAATGAAATTAACAGGTTTTAAGCACCTACTATGCACTGGCCATTTTATATCCATAATTGCATTTACTCTTTAATACTACTAAAGGCAGATAGGAATAGCAATAATAACTGGCGGCCGTTAGCGTGTATTCATATCTCCCGTGGGCCCAGCTCTGAGCTAAGGTATAAAGTTTCCATCATCTCTTTTAGTTCTCATCTCAGTCCTAACGCGAGTCCTTTGATGTGCATGGGGAAATGGAGGTTTGTGGGGTTAGGTGCCAGGGTCACCAGCCAGCAGGTGGCAGAGCTGGGGTTTGGATCCAGGTCTGTCTGAGCACGCACTTCAAGGCCTTCTGCCATGGGGTTAACCCTGAACCTGGCTGAACCAAGGGCTTAGGCCACATGGTGATGTCTGGTCCCGGGGCCTTGTGGGAACAGCCCCTCCAAGTCCCCCTCCTCCTGGGACACCAGGCATCTCCCAACCCTCTGTCACCTGGCCTTGGTGATGGATGTGTTGGCACTGTGGCCAGCCCCTCCATTGTCCCCCTGGGGGCCCGAGCCTGCCAGGGAGGGAACCCAGCCCCAGTAATTGATTGGCCCTTGATGGATACAGGCGGTGGTTGGTTCAAACCACAGTTTGAACCTCGGCCCAACCAGACGTGGGAGCTGCCAGGAACAGAGGAATCCACAGCCCAAGTTTCCTTCCAAGTTTGGACACTTAATCTGAACTTCCTCTGAGACTGAATTGCTGGTGGCTTTGGCAGAAACTCGTACACTCAAGCAATGAAGACAGCTGGGGCTGTGGGGCTTGGAGGGAAGTGGGCATGGGGCACCGGGCCTCGGTCTGAGTCCCTGGGCTGCTGGTCCTCGCCTAACCCTGACCTTGTAGGGCTGCGGAGCACAGGGGTTGTAAACATAATGCCTAACCCCTTGAGGTGGCTTGGCAGCAGAGGAAACCTCGCTACAGTGGTGTCGCTGCCATTCACAGAGCCAGCTCCGGGGGCTGGGGTCTTCGATAGTGCTCAGCGAGTCCGCGCTGAGTCCTCACGGTGACCCTGTGAGTGGCACCGTCACATCAGGGCTTCTGAACCTCAGGCCACTGGTATTTGGGGCTGGGTCGCCTGCAGCGGGGACCATCCTGTGTACTCTGATGTTTAGCAGCATCCTGGTCTCTGCCCACCCGATGCCAGGAGCACCCTCCTCCCAGGGGAGAGAACGCAAACATCCACAGGTGTTGCCTCGTGGCCCCTGTGACATGTGCACCCTTAAGAACCCCTCTTAAGGTCTGTGCCAGTGCAGCCTGGCTCCCCGCTGACCTTGACCTACCTTAGAGCCCCAGTCTGGAGAGAAGTGGGGGCTTGGTATGCCCAAGGGGCCCAGCCCAGGGTCTGTGTGAAGCGCCAGCCCCCTCTGCTGCCCAAGTGCTGCACGGCTGGAAGGAGGGGCTCCACCATCACCCCCAAGTCCCTCCAGGCAGGGGCTCCCAGCTCCCTCTGGCCTGTCTGCTCCCACCCAACCCTCTCCCCCAGAGCAGGAAGGCAGCCTGGGGACCCCGTGTTTCCTCGGGTTCCCAAGTCCCATCTTTTTGTGCTGTCACTTCCAACCACTGACTCACTTGCTTAGGAACTATTTCTACCCCTCGAACAAATGCTCCCCACTGCTCCAGTCGGACGCGGTCTGTGCTCTGCAAGAGGCCCCAGGACGCAGCTGGGCACAGAGCAAATACTCCTGTTTCTGAGTCTGATGGATCTGGGGTGGAGGCCCCGCTCTTTCCTGACTGCTGTGAGCCTCTGTAAGCTAAGATTATTAAGAGGCTTAAGTAAGTGAATTTTCCAGCACAAAGGCAGATGCAGGAAGCAGCCGCTGTGAGGCGTACAAAGATTATGTCTAACTAGAGAAGGGCGCAGGAGCTGGGAGCCCAAAGATGGCCCAGGAATGAGATGTGTGTTCCTACAGGATACCCATGTCCCCAGGACATAGGTCTCCGGAGACCTAGCCTCTCTGTGTCACACTGCTGTCACCAACAGTGCTGTCACTCAGCCAGTTGGAGGTCTGGGGGCCTGCACAAGTTTGCATTAGGCACAGGAAAGCCTGTTTGCCACCCCCGCCCCTGCCCCCACCCCAGCTGTCCTAGGAGCCGGGCAGGGCAGGTGTTTGAACAGCCTGATAAGAGGACTCTGTGCTTTCAGGCAAGGCAGCACCTCCCCCAGCAGGGGACAGGCCTGGAGGCAACCTCAGATCTCCCCCCCACACACACACACACATGCATGCACACATGCGTGCATGCCACAAGGGGGGTACATTTCAACTCCCACCCCGTCCCTGTCTCTGCCAGGCGGTTTGGGGGCAGAAGAGAGAAGGGAAGGGTACAGGCTGGAGGCCTTGTATCACTATCTCCGTGCCAGGCTGCCCAGGGTCTCTGCCACTCCCTGGGGCCCAGGCACAGCTTTTCCCCACCACACCCTAGGCCTGCCCATCCTGCTATGACCCTTGGCCCTGCCTCTGCTTCCCTTCTTGACAAAGGTGGGCGGAGACTCACAGGCACAGGTGGCCCTGCCTTGATTTATGGGTTATTCATTCATTCGACACCTGCAGTGCCTATGAGGTGCTTTTTACCCTCCCTCCTCCAGGGCCTTAGCATAAGCTGGGGGCCTGAAGTTGATCCACAGCCCAGAAAAACCAAAAAAGACCACCTTTCACATCCTCTAGCCTGTGCTGCTGAACTTTGGGGTGGCTTTGGATCCCAGGGGACATGTCCTGATGCCTGGGAGACACATTTGGCTGTCAAAACACAGGACAGCCCCCCACAGCAAGCCTTACCCTGCCCACCACGCTACAGTCAGGCAGAATCATCCTCCCTAGCCCACATGCTCTGCCACCAGAAGTGGATCCAGGGAGTAGGCTGAGAGGTCCCTCAAGTGTTCATGGGGATGCCCAAAGCCAGGAGCTGCTGGAGACGGTCAGAGCTGGGTCCATACCCCGTGGAATGTGGATTCTGTCTCACCACTCATTCATGTCACATTAGTCCAGGGTGGCTGTGGCTTCAGCTTCCTTGTGCTACAGACTTGGTAAAAGTTAGCATTGTTCAACATGCAGGAGCTGCCAGGTAGAACGGTGAGTTCCCCATCATTAGAGGTAACCAAGCAGGAGCAGAGCCATGTAGCAGGTCTCTGTCTGGTCTGAGGTCCCTTCTAGCCATGACAGATGTCATTGATATAGAGCCTCCAAATGATGTAGGGAAATATAACTCCCAACCTGCTAGATGTCCGATACACCAAGTTCATGTTCCCCAAAATCAAAAAATGAATTCCAAGGAACAACGGAGATTAAGAGTAGGAAATTTTATTTAGGGCGAGACAGCTCCCAAGAGAGACAGGAGGGGACCCGGAAAGTGGATTGCCAACGAGACCATTGCTCAAAGGAAGTTTGATAGAACAAGTTCACGAGGTGGGTACAACATGGGACAAAGCTATGATTAACCAATGAGATTACAAGTACAGCCGCTGAGGTAAAGTGGATCCAGTGGGGAAGCAAGTGTTAGTGGAAAGCACAAGGACCTTTTTTGGAAGAGATGAACGAGTCAGGAGGTCGTGATCACCCACCTGGACCTATTTAGAATATGGTTTATAGTATAGTTTATCCCTCAGGGAAGTATGTAGGTGAGGTTATTCCATCTTTATCTTGAAGCCTGGCCTTCAGCCATGCGCCTCCACCCACAGCTGTAATGTGTTCTTATCTGCGCACCAACTCCTTGGTGGGGGGGTAGCCCTGTCTGAGGCTGCCTATATTTCTACCTAACTTAGCTGTCTATAGCACATGATGGGGGAGGCACCATCTGAGCCCCAAGGACCCCTGCACTAAGCTTGTAGCCCCTGGCCAGTCAGATATAAAGTATACCAAGAAGTCCTTAGGCCTCTCTCCGTGCCCACAGGTACGATGCCGGGCGAGATGGCTTCATTGATCTGATGGAGCTGAAGCTCATGATGGAGAAACTTGGGGCTCCCCAGACCCACCTGGGCCTGAAAAACATGATCAAGGAAGTGGACGAGGACTTCGACAGCAAGCTCAGTTTCCGGGAGGTGAGTCCTGCCCCAGCCCTCTCCCCCACGGGGGGCTGCCTCTAAGGCCCTGGTGACCAGCAAGAGACCTGCCCTTTTGTCCCTGAATGACATGGGACTGGCTGCAGCGCTGGGTGACTTCGCACTCGGGACCTTGGTCCTCGCCCTGAGGCAGGAGCTGTGGACAAGCTGTTCTCCAGGGAGGAATGGGGTCTCAAAGCTGGACAGCAGTGACAGTGACACAGCACCTCAGGGAGCATGGGGCAGCCTGCAGGGGGTGCCTTGGGAGAGTCCTGGCCTGGGGGAGCCAGCCCAAAGCTAAGAGAGGCCAGGGAGCCGTTCGGAGTCAGAGGACGCAGGTTCCAATCCTCCCGGCGC
Source organism: Erethizon dorsatum (assembly GCA_028451465.1). NCBI lineage: Eukaryota > Metazoa > Chordata > Mammalia > Rodentia > Erethizontidae > Erethizon > Erethizon dorsatum. Next base: position 124,079,712 of record CM051827.1, on the reverse strand, counting down.
TGAGACTTCAGACAACTGCTGTCTAAGCCTTCCTTGTAGAAGAAACAAATGGAATGTTTGTGGGGGACACTGGGAGATGAAAAGCAGGTGTGGCGGTTAGCAGGAGCTGAATGTTGACAAAGCAGAGGAATCACTTGGCCTCACATTGTGCCGATGGGCAAACTGAGTCCCAGAGAGGGAGGCACAGGGGCACGGAGGGGTGAGACCTGGCTCTACAGCTCCCAGTCGGGGCAGGCCTGAGGCTGGGCCTGGTGTGGCAGGGACTTTGACCCCTGTGGTCCCCTCCTGACACCTCATGCCCCTCCCCCTGTAGTTCCTCCTGATCTTCCGAAAGGCAGCGGCTGGGGAGCTGCAGGAGGACAGCGGGCTGCACGTGCTGGCCCGCCTCTCCGAGATCGACGTCTCCACTGAAGGTGTCAAGGGTGCCAAGAGCTTCTTCGAGGCCAAGGTGAGGCACCTGAGGACTGGTGTACCTGGGCGAGTGTGCCCCGAGCCCGGGTGCCACCCCTTCCTGTCCGTGCCAACTTCCTGCAGGGTGGGCATGGGTGTTCCGGAGCGGGGCAGGTGCGGAGCTGTGGGTTTCCCGGGAAGCTGACCCTCAGCCCCAGCATGGGGAGAGCCCAGGGGCCCCGGGTTCTAAATGGAGAAATTGAGGCTCAGAGAGGGGATAGCACCTCACCATGCGTGTGGCCAGGGACACGCAGGAGGGACCCAGTGTGGAGGCACAGCTTGCTCTGACCCCGCCCCGCCTCAGGTGCAGGCCATCAACGTGTCCAGTCGCTTCGAGGAGGAGATCAAAGCCGAGCAGGAGGAGAGGAAAAAACAGGCAGAGGAGATGAAGCAGCGGAAAGCAGCCTTTAAGGAGCTGCAGTCCACCTTCAAGTAGCGAAGCCACAGCCACCACCGGCCCTGCCTGGGTCCCAGTGGGCAGGCGAGGGAGGCACATGGGAGGCCGGGCGCGGGACCACTGTGGAAAGCCTAAGTTGTGGGTGGAGCTAGGCCAGGGTCTCCCGCGCTGCCCGGCCACTGCCTGCTCCCTTCCACTGACCCTGCAGCTGCTACCCCAGCACCACCCCTGCCTGGCCCAGCCCTCCCTGGCCACCCCTGCGCCTCCCACCCCTGGCCCAAGGTTCCTCTGCCTGTATGCCCATCCCCCTCACCCATCCTGTCCCATCCTCCTGCTCTAACCAGCAGGCTGCCCTGCCTGGGGCCCCTGAAAACCCCTTACCAGATGGGAGCAGCAGACACAAGAAGGATCATGGCTGTCCCCTTAGAGCTGGACCCAGGGGCCCCTGGCCAGCCCCAGAAGACCTTGCCCCAGGGCCTTTCCTCCAGCTCTGCCCCTCAGTCTGCTGGGATGGGAGGGCTTCTATTTTGGTGAAGGGACCAGGTTCTGGCACCCCATGGTGACATGGAGATGGGGCCCAGCCAGGCAGGGTGAGGGGCCACTGTGCTGATCTACCTCACGGGCCCACACTCTGCCAGGCCTACCATGGGGTGGTGGGCAGGAAGGCTTGGGGGGCAGAAACACCGCTCCCTGACGCTCCCTGAACATCCTGAAGGTCCTGGGGGGCTGCAGAGAAGGGTGGGGAGGAAGGACTGAGGTCCCCCAAGATGGGCTGGAAGTATCTGCACCGCCACTGGGGAGCAGGGCCTGGCCCCCTTTTACACCCTCCTTCCTGAGCCATGCCCCTGGCTTTGTCACCAGCGGCTCCTGCCTGTCACACCCACCCCTAGGAAGCATGGGGACGCCCATGCCATCGCCGGACGGGCATGGCCAAGCCCCACCACCGGCCAGCCTCTCACGGCCCCCGGTGTGCTTGCTCACGTGTGTGTGTATCTATCTGTCTTGCCGTGTCGTGAAACTATGACCGTCACCCAGTCCAGACAAGTGTACGGCCATCGAGGCCACAGTTATGCAAGTTCCGGTGCGTGTCATGACAGCATCACTGCTTTTTAAACTCGATCAATAACTCTTTATTTTAGTACTACGCCCCAGGAGCCCCCGGAACTCCCAAGGGGCTCGAAGAAGTTTTATTTTTTTTGGCCTCAGAACCTGCAGGACGTCGGAAGTGGCCTTCGCCCTGGATTGCGTTTGCCTTAGCGGATATGTTTATACAGATGAATATAAAATCTCCTTTTTCTTTTGGCTTTTGTGCTTTTTATATTTTTCTTCATCCCTTCTCACCCCACCCCAAAAAAAGCTACTTCATTCGGTGGTACGATTATTTTTTTTAACTAAAATAAGATAAAATTCTATATTCTTATGTGTGTGTGGTTCTTGCTGGTGAGTGGGGCAGGGGGCTGGGAAAGGAGGGGGCAGTGTGAGGTCACCTGAGTGTGGGGTGGCCATGCCTGAAGCGCAGGGAAGACGGCTCTCTGAGAAGTTGGTCTTTGGTGCCCAATGAAGCCACCACGTTCTCACTAAGCACTGTGGGTTTTAATCCTCCAACCACCCCATGGCGGGGGCGCTGGTTTTATTCCTCTGAGGCAACGGGACAGGACAGTCCAGTGGCACATGGGGGGGCACAGGATCCAGGCCAGACTACCCATCCACAGCCTGTACCCTGCCCTGAGGTGCAGAGAAGAGGGTGCATCCCCTGGCATCTCTCTCCCCCTCAGTTTCTTCACCTTTCAAATAGAAACAACCCCGCTGATCTCAGGGTGGTTAGAATTGAACGCACCCTTCACCTGAAGTGCTCAGGACAGTAAATGTTCACTCTTCACCCTTAAGAGGCATTAGGACTACGGGGTTCAGAGTTGATGCCCCCCCTGCCATGCACAGGCACCTGGCAACAGAAGCTGCCTGTGTGGGTCTGGATAGATAGGTACCCACCGGGCCCCAGGTCCAAGCCCAGACCGGGGTCTCCAGGTCTTCCCTGGAAGGCAGGGTGGGGGAGGAGGAGGTGGGGGTTAAACTAGGCACCGCTGCCCCCGGGTGGTCATAGCTGGTACTGCAGCGCCCTCTGGCTTTCTCACGGCCCTGCCTGGGAAAGGCTGGCCTTGCCTTTGTGGGGCACAGCACCCCACACACGTGCCGCTCTGTGCCTGAGACACCACCAACAACAACCCAAGACGAGGCTGTGTCCCCTTTCCACCTCGCCCAAAGGAAAGACCTCAGAATCCCTAAACTGCTGGGTACGGCTGAAGCTGCAGAGCCCGTGCCCAGCCGGCCTGGTTCTGGACACAGCCTCGCGCCCTCGGAGTCAGAGGGATGGGGCTGCTGTCCCAGGCCAGGGCCTCCCCAATAGGCTCGGCCTGCACAACACCCCACTGCCAGCCCTGGCGGGGGAGGCGCTGAGGAATGAAGAGGCCGGAAGTGATCCAGGGACTAGGAAGCCTGGCTCCTTCAAACCCTCCCCAGGCCCCATCTTCTCATTAAGCTTCCCCACCCCGCCCCACCCCTGGGTCCCAGCACCATCACCAAACACTGAACAAGCCCTTAGTGTGTCCCCAAGCCCCTCTGATCCCCTGGGGCTTTCATCTGCTTTTGAGGGGAAGCCCCGCCAGCCCCAACCCTCTCCACAGGCCTCATCCGAGAGGCAACAGCTGCCACCTGAGTCCTGTCCCAGTGGCCAGCAAGATGGCCCTGTCAGTGGCACCTGCCAGTTTCTCAGGCCTTCACCCAACCTTGGCATTGCTCTGCCAAGGCCCCAGGGCACCATCTGACCGACCTCTGCCACGTTTCTTGTGCTTATTTTTCCAGCACAGCCTGTCCTTGACAGCTCAGTGACGCTTCAGCCACAGGTCCTGGGAGGTCCCACTCCAGACCCTGGAGATCCCGGGGTTCAGCTGTGTAGGGTGGGATTCATTGTGCACATGGAATCCACATAGAAGGAACCTCCTAGCCGTGTGCACTCTCCAGCTGCCACCATGAATGACTCTCAGAGCCCCAGCCCTTGGCCCATCCCCCCAAGGAGCCCCAGAGGTGGACAAGGTCTTATCTCTCTACCCCAGGCCCAGCACAGGGCCTGCCTGCACACAGTAGGGGTGTCAAGAGTGGATCAATTAATGACTTTGTACATCATGTCGGTTCCTCACAGTCAGGCAAACATCAGTCCTAACCCTACATGAGCAAGAGAATCCAGCCAGAGCTCTCATTTCTCCAATCACAGGGAGTCCCTTTCCCAGGGCTCCCCTCTACCCACGCACCCCGGGGCTGCTCCTACATGGGCCAACCTAGTGTCAGGCATCCTCTGACCCGCTGTCACCTAAGCAGGGCTCGCTGGCCCTTGGCTCCGGGCGAGGGTGATTTTCTCCTGGTTGCCCAGGGCTTATTGGATGCACTCCAGGCCCAGAGGAAGTGCAGGGATGACCCACATCGGGTGCCCCACCTCACAGCCATCCATCCAGTCACAAATGACCTCACACAGGACCACTGTCCATTTGGCAGGTACAGGAGCTGGTGCCCCAAGCCCAGGGCCCACAAAAATGTTTTGAGTTCTTTAAAATCAATAGAAGAAACTTATGACTTTATATTCATATAGTCATAAAATGTAACTTTTAATATATTTTGAGGAAGGGGCCCAAGAAAGCTAAAGTACCTAGTGATAGTTAAGTTTTTCTTATTCATTTTCTGTCTGTCTCTGTCTGTATCTCTGTTTTTGTCTCTGTCTGGCTGTCTCTCTCTCTCTCCCTTCTTTCTCTCTCTCTTTCCATACTAGGGATCAAACGCAGGCCCACTCTACTACTAAGCTACATTCCCAGCCCTTTGTAATTTATCTTGAGATAAAACCTTGCTAAACTGCTGAGGCTGGCCTCGAACTTCCAATCCTCTTGTCTTACCCTCCCAAGTAGCTAGGGTTACAGGTGTGTGCCGCCATGCCTAGCTCTGACTCAAACTTTCTCAGAAGCACTAGATAATAATAATAATAACAACAGCAAACCCTATATAGTTTCTACCTTATGTCAGACACTCCTTAAACAGCCCTAGGAGGTAGGTACCACTTTTTTAAAGACAGGGTGACCTTGAACTCACTGTGTAACCAAGGCTGGCCTCAAACTCATGGCGATCCTCCTGCCTCAGCCTCCCAAGTGCTGGGATTGCAGGTGTGGCCACCACCCTGGCTACCTCCACTTTATAGATGAGGGAGTGGAAGCACAGAGAGGTTATGATCACAAGGTTACAGCCAGAAAGCAATTGTGTGGGGTTTTCCTTCCCTCATGGACTACCCCAAAGCTGCAGAAGCCCTCGCCATCCGCCTTCAGCATCTGCAGCAGAGGGAGGTGGCCTTGGGTGTCTCCGGGGACGGTTGTTTGGTGTTGCCTTCCAGAAGGGCCCCAGCTGGTAGACGTTGCAGAACAAGAAAGTCTCCCTAAATCACGAGCAGCCCGCAACCTTCTTACCTCCCACCCTCCAAAAAGGCTCAGTTTTTTCGTGAACCCTAAAAAATAGCAGCTCTCTTCTTCCTGTGCCTCCTTCCCAACACAGTTGGGGCTATCGCTATATGCGTCACGTTACCACGTGGCACGCGGCTTTGCTCATGTCTGCAGATAACCAAGTCCTTTCTGTGGGTGACACGGGTTTTTGAGCGTCCCTGGATCCAGAGCCCCATGTGTGTGCATGTGTGAGAGACCCGAAGAGGTGGCCCAGGGGCCGAGGTCAATCAGTCACTGCCTAAGACAGAGACCAGGCAGCCTGGCTCCTGTCACTGGACCCCTGGCCCCTTGTTCGGTGTGCAACTCAGCCAACAGTGCAGAGGTGAGGTGGGTAGCTTTCACCAACCCCTCTGCCAGGGCCAGCCTCTGCAGGGAACAGAAGCCCCACAGCCTGAGACCCCGGATGCACAGGTCCCCACGCCCTCACATACCCCATATCTATGCCTTTGTTTTGTTCTTCTGTGGCTTTTTAAAATTGAGCTTATTGATTTTATATTAACAAAGTAATTCACACCTGTTTCAAAAACAAACTTAAGCTACATAAAAAGCTGCAAGCTAGAATCCTCTTCACCCCCAGCTAACAGGTACATAGCGCTCTGATCTTTTTTATCAGGAAACAGTTCCTAAGGGGTGCAGGGTAGGCAACTCAGAAAAAAACTTCCAATGGGAACTCAGGGTGAATGGGAAGGGTAAGGTATTGCAGAATCTACCAGACCAGGCTCAAGTTGGGCCTTGGGGCAAAAGAATTAAAACAGAGGCTCAAGCTAGGCACGACGGTGCATGCCTGTGATCCCAGCATTCTGGGAGGCTGAGGCAGGAAGACTGCAAGTTCAAGCCCAGCCTGAGCAATTAGCAACTTAGCAAGACCCTGTCTCAAAATAAAACATTTTAAAAGGACTGGAGATATAGGTCAGTGTGAAGGCCCTGGGTTTGGTCCCCACTACTGCAAACAAATAAACAAACAACAACAACAAAAGCAAAAACCAAATGCTTGGAGGAATGGGCTGACTCCAATCTGCCAGGGCCTCTGCCTAGGACTTCTTTTTTTTTTTTTTTTTTTTGTGGGTACCGGGGGTCGACCTCAGGACCTCGCGTGCCAGCAGGCGCCCGTGCCGCTGAGCGATATCACCGGCCCCTTTTTCGTATGTGGGTTCCGGGAGTCGAACTCGGGCCCTCGCGCTTGCCAGGCAGGCGCTTAAGCCGCTGAGCCATCTCACCGGCCCCTGCCTAGGACTTCTGCACACACAGCCCTTTGTCACATATCAAGTGCCGTAAACCCGCTGGCCTTGATGTTCAGCTCACTGAGAGTGTCTGGTTCTATCCACCCACTTTACAGATGGGAAGACTGAGGGCTTACATCTAAGCTGGCTGCCAGGAGGAAATCAGCCCACCAAGCACCGTGCAGGGTCACTTAAGTGTGAGCACTGTCCCTTCCCCCAAAGCAGAGGCGGGGGGCACCAAGGCCGGGTGACATGAGTCAGGGGAGAGAGAGGAAAAGTCACAGTGCTGTAGAGACAAAGAAGGAAGCTGGGATCTCAGCAGCAGGAGGCCCAGACTGGTGCTGGGGGTCTGACCTCAAAGCCCCGACGGTCACCTGGCCACTCTGAATCTCTGCTTCCTCATCTTTAAAAAGTGGAAAATAGCCTCTGTTTCATGTTGCAGGAGAATTAAACGAGATTGTGCAAGAAGTAGCACAATCTGGCCCATCCCTAGTAGATGCCCAATAAATGATAAAGAGAACGAGGTGGGGAGGGAAAACAGTACGCCCCAAGCACAGCGAGGCAGCGCCCCCCCAAATGCTGACCCTCAAAATTTTCTCTGTCTCAGGATTTTTGGAAAATCACATGCCCAAGCCAGCCGTCTCCTGCCCAAATTAAACAATAACCACCCAAGGTCAGAGAAACAGCCGGCCGTGTCCAACAGGTTTCTCTCCCAGGGCAGCCTGGCCTTGACCTGCAGGTCACGCCCGCTCCAGTCTTTAAGTGCCTTTCCGGCCTCCATTGCCAGGCAGTCCCGCCAACCTGCACCATGTTGGGCATCGCCGTCCTCGTCACACTCCTGGCCTTCGGTAAGCGGGGGGTTGGGACCCTGGCAGCCGGTGGGCTGTGACTCAGGCTGCCCCCAACCTGGGGCTCTCGGCTCCGCAGGAAGCATACTTCAGGGCCCAGTGCGGGCCCCGCTGCAGAGCAACTATTTGTCCCATGAGCCACAGCCCTGCAGGACAGGGCTGGTGAGCGTCTTCCCCAAAGGGGTGAGGCTGGGGGACGAGGTGCACGAAGCCCAGGACACAAGCGTCACCTTTCGCAGCGGTCTTTGCTCCCCCATTTCGGAACCAAGGTCCCAGCTTAAACTCCTTCCCTCTCTGCAGGAGCTGTTCAAGTCCCCAGGCCTTTCTCGATCTCACTGGTTTATTGGGCAAATGAGAGCACTTAATTAAGATCCTCTCAGTCAACAACAGCAGCAGCGACAGTAACAACAGCAGCCCCTGTTTACGGTGCCTGTACTCTGCGCCAGGCACGGGGCTGAGCCCTTCACAGGCTGGAGTTAATTTGATCCTTAAGACAACCTGGAAAGACAGGGCCTGTGAGTGTCCCCAGTTTACAGATGAAGACACTGAGGCTCAGTGAGTTGCACTGTCTGCCTGGGACCACATGGCTGGTTCTGGGGGAGCCAGGTCTGTCTCCCCACAAAGCACTCTGGATTTCATACTCAACCCTCTCCCCCATGACACTGTGCCCTAAAAAGGGACCGAAGGACACAGGTGGGCCCCGGGTGCCCACCTGTGATAGCCACCTGCTTGTCACCTTCGCCCTCTGAAGCGTCCGCAGTGCACAGAGCCCCAGCTGCTATCTAAATGCCCGGTCTAATGTTGTTCTCAGGACAGACTCGCCAAGTTAGCATCAGTCCTCCCCCACTTCACAGAAAGGGAAGTTGAGGTCCAGAGACCTAGGCGGCACCCCACCAAGCCACGAGCTCAAGTCCCACCCGTGTCCACCCGGTCACCCTCTCTCACTTACGCCCCCTCACGTCTCCCCAGCCTCCAGCTGCGGAGTCCCCAGCTTCCTGCCCGACACATTGGCCAGGGTGGTCGGGGGAGAGGACGCCATTCCCCATAGCTGGCCCTGGCAGGTGAGCGCGGTGCAGCCGGGGGCGGGGGGCGGGTGACCCACGTGCGGGCTGACACGTGGTCCTCCTTCCACCCGAAGATCTCCCTCCAGTACCTCAAGGACAACGAGTGGAGGCACACATGCGGCGGCACCTTGATCAGCAGCCAGCATGTCCTCACCGCTGCCCACTGCATCAAGTGAGTGGATGATGCCCCAGGCACCCGGCCATCACCCTAGGGCAGGAGTCGGACCCAGCTTCTTTCATTGAGCACCTACTATACACTCCATTGAGCACTGGGCTCAATAAGCTACTTACATCCAGCAACTCAGTGGTTCATTTATGCGGTCAACAGACATTCCGTGTGCACTTACCATGCACTGGGAAACATGGCAGAGAAGACAAAGTCAGAGAAACAATTAAACAAGTAAATATGTAGCATAGTGAGCGGTGATGAAGATGACTGAGTCCAGAAGAGGATAGAAAGGATGAGGAGTCTCTACCTTAAATGAGATCGCAGGGGATATATGAGCAGAGGCATGGAGGAAGGAGGGGAAGGAGGCGTGGGTCTAGGGGAAGGGAGGGTGACCCAGATGGCTGGAGCAAAGGCAGAGGAGAGAGCCAGGAAGCCACGTGGCAGGAACAGAGTGTGGCAGGAGGAGGAAAGGAGTGGCAAGTGCTGCAGGTCTGTGTAAGAACCTTGCTCTTGACCCTGAGTGTTGGAGCCCCCCTGGGGTTCAGAGCCAGGAGGGACGTAGTTGGTGTCGTTTTATTTTGTCCTGCTTTGTTTTTTAAGGCAGGGTCTCAGTACGCAGTTTAGGCTGCCCTTGAACTCACTATCTAGTCCTGGTAGAACTTGGTCAATCTACCAAGTCTGGTCAACTTGGTACGGGCTGGTCTTGAATTTGAGTCTATCCTCCTGCCTCAGCTTCCTGAGTACTGAGATTACAGGTGTGCACCACCACGCCCAGCTTGCTGTCTATTTAAGAAACTCGCATGGCTGAGTTGAAAATAGGCTACAAACAGCCCAGGGCAGCTGGGGATGTAGCAGTTACAGAGTGCTTGCCTAGCATATCCAAGGTCCTGGGTTCAATCCCCAGTACTGCAAGAAAAAAATTAAACTTATGAATGACAAATTTAGTTCATGCACTAACCCCGCACGAGGAATGTAATCATGAGGTACTACAAACATATCCTAATACCAATTGGGGGGAAAAAAGAGGCCAGGGCAGAGCAGAGGAAATGAGGCAGCTGATGCGCTACGGAGACAGTGAGAAGCCAGGCAGCTTGGCCTTGGTCACCTGCAGGGGCCTTGAGATTTGAGTCCCAATACTGCCCAGTTTCCAGATGAGGAAACTGAGGCCCAGGGCTCCCAGAAGCAGCAGCAAGGCCACAACATAAGCCCAGGGCTCACGTCATTTTTCCTCATCCTCCAAAGGGTCAGAACAAGGGGCTGGGTCATGCTGTCCCCCGGCTGGCTCCACCTTGACCCGGTTCCCTTCTGCCACCAGCAAATCTTACACATACCGTGTGGCCCTGGGCAAGAGTGACCTGACGGTGGAGGACGAGCCGGGCTCGGTGATCGTGGGTGTGGACACCATCCAAGTTCACGAGAAGTGGAACAGCCTCCTGGTGCGGTGAGTGCCAGCTGCTTGGGCACCGTGGGGCCAGGCAGCGCGGGACAAGTGTGCCCTGTCCACACCTGGCATGGTGCAAGCCAGCGCTGACAAGAAGTGGCAGAGGCTAAGTGCAGACGACATCTCCCATCTGCACCACCAGCAAGGGCCCCCAACACCCCCCGAGTGTCTTTCCTGAGGTTGCCCAGCCCAAGGCTGAGCCAGGGCTGCCCTGTATGCAGTGCTGCCTCTTATTCCATCTGCACAACGGCCAGTGACTCAGAGAGGGGCAGGACAAGGTCCTGGCTCCCCAGCCCAGTGCAGGGCAAAACCAGAAATCAAACCAAGTCTGTCTAGGGGTGCCAGCTTTTGTTCTGGTAACTGAAAATATTGAAATGGCATCTAGTTGCAGGCATGGTGGCGCACGTCTGTAACCTCAGCTACTCAGGAGGCTGAGGCAGGAGAATCGCAAGTTCGAGTCCAGCATGGGGAACTTAGTGAGACCCCCGTGTCAAAATTAAAAAAAAAAAAAAACATTTTTTTAATTAAAAAAAGAATAATAAAATAAAATAAAATAAAAATAAAAATTTATAAAGGGCTGGGGATGTAGTTTAGTGGCTAAGTAAGCAGGAGGCCCAAGGTTCAATCCTCACTTCAGGGAAGAAATTAAAAAGGCATCTTCGACTGCCTTGTGTTTGTCGCTATAATCCCAACCCGCCTAGCTCCGTGTCGGGTGTACACATCTTCCACTCCAGCCTTCCCACTGAGCCGCTCACGCACAGCACTGTGGCCCACAAAGCAAAAGCCGTGGGCACCAGGTTGGTCGCTTGTCCCCCGACATCTCAGCTGGCCGGTCGCAGCCAGCGGTATGGGTGGTCTCAGAGGACCCCTGTGCACCCTCACCTGGTCCCCAGCGCACAGTCCTGGTCCCACAGTGCTGGCTCCAGGGCCGGGGCCCTCCCCCCACTCACCCCTGCGCTCTGGATTCCAGCAATGACATTGCCCTCATCAAACTGGCGGAGCCCGTGGAGCTGAGTGAGACCATCCAGGTGGCCTGCCTGCCCGAGGAGGACTCCCTGCTGCCTCAGGACTACCCCTGCTATGTCACCGGCTGGGGCCGCCTGTGGAGTGAGTACAGCCCCCTCCCCACACACACCGGGAAATCCCAAGAGCCTTCCTGGAGGAAGCGTCTCCCGCAGCCAGCGCACCGCCCACACGCGCCCTCCCCTCTTCCTCTCTGCCTGAACATGCTCACATCTTTTTAAATGCTGTAATAATAACAGCTAATATTTATTAAGCACATGCCATGTGACAGACACTAACGAGTGCACATAATGGGTGTTCTAAGGAACAAATAGATTAGAATTGCTTAAGAGCTTGGCACGTGGTAAGTGCGATAAAAAGAAACTAAAATAAATCATGTAGGGCTGGGGGATTAGATCATATGACTCTCCATACGCCCAAAGAAACTTCAGCTGAATTCTAGGGTTAAATGAAAATAAACAAAACCGCACAAGCCTTAGAGGGAGATACAGATCCATCCTTAGACTATTGCGGGGTGAGAAAACCTGGTAAGGTACCAAAGGCCAAGGCCCACCAGGAAAAAACTGGCAGTAAACCCCTTAGAATTGGGCGGCTGGAGATGGCACTCAGTGCAAGAGTGCTTGCCTAGGAGGCACAAGGCCCTGGTTCCATCCCTGGCACTAAAAGAAGCCAGGCGTGGTGGTGCACACCTGCGATTCCAGGCTTCTGGGAGGCTGAGGCAGGAGGATCACAAGTTCAAGCCCAGCTGGGCAACTTAGCAACTTAGCAGGATTCAGTCTCAAAATAAAAAATATAACAAAGGGGTGGAGTGTAGCTCAGTGCAAAGGCCCTGGGTACTCGGTGCAAATCCTTAGTACTGCAAAAAACCCTCAAAATCTAAGTGCAAGACAACCTGGCTGATGGTTACCCCTTGAGGGCTTTCTTCCTCTCCCCATACTCCCAGGGATCCTGACCCAAATGGTTTGGGAGGTTTGGGACTGTGGCGGCCTCGTGAGGACGTGCAAGGTTCCCACAGAGTTGCAGCCGGCACTCGACTGTGTCCGGTCCCAGCTTCTGTCCCCTGCAGGCCTGGGTGGGCTGGGGCTGGCACTGCTTGGCTGAGTCCCTGGTCACCACCCTCTCTCCTCAGCTAATGGCCCCATTGCCGAGGTGCTGCAGCAGGGCCTGCAGCCCGTGGTGGACCACTCCACATGCTCCCGCTGGGACTGGTGGAGCTTCCGGGTGACAAAAAACATGGTGTGTGCTGGCGGCGATGGTGTCATCTCTGCCTGCAATGTGAGTGTCCTGGCAGGGTGCACCCTGGCCCCATTCTGGGTGGCTGGGTAGCTGGGGACAGGGAGGACACTAAGCAGGGTGCATGGGCAAACCCTTCCCTGGAAGGTGGCTGAGGCCTGCACGGGGAAACCCGTCCCCTCCACCTACCTTCTGCCCCTGATCCAGAATGCAGTGAGACCCAGGGAGCTGAGCATGAGCAGCTGAGTTCCAGTCTCAGGGCCACCACATAGCTGTCACCGAGGGCAGGGGTGAAGCTCTCTGAACCTCAATTTTCCCATCCATACAATGGGGCCACAGTAACCACTTCCCAGAGGTGCCGTGAGGACTGAGTGAGTCTAAGAGCCACAGGAAAGGCGTCAGGGACGTCCCTGCACACGGTCCTGCCCAACATCTGCAGCACCAGGCCTGGGGACAGGGGACTCGGGGTCTGACCAGATCTTGCAACACCTAAGATAACCAGGGACCATCCTGTCTCCAAATGCACCACCCCCTCCCACCCCACCCACCTCACTTCCCAGGCAGCTCCCAGCCTCCTCCCATCCTGGGCAGTTCACAGAGGCTTAGGCATGGCGGCCTGAACATGCAGGGAAACTGAGGCATTGGGAGGGCTGGCATCATCCCAAGATCAGGCGGCAAACCAAGAGCTAGTCTGACACCCAGGGCCCCCCAGAACAAGGCCGAGTGGTGCCAGGCCGCATTTTCTCTGCCTTTCCAACACGGCCGGCAGAGGCCGAAACAAGGCTCCCAAGGCTGAGAGCCCGGCCCCCAGCCCACTGCCCTTGCCACTCTGGGGGAGGCCCGGGTTCACACTGCCTGCCTGGCACAGGGCGACTCTGGCGGCCCGCTGAACTGCCAGGCGGAGAACGGGTCCTGGCAGGTGCAGGGCATCGTCAGCTTCGGCTCCGCACTGGGCTGCAACACCCCCAAGAAGCCGGTGGTCTTCACCCGTGTGTCCGCCTACCTCGACTGGATCAACCAGGTGGGCGCCACCCTCTGCGCCCCGTGCCCTGCCCTCTGCCCCCAGCAGCACCTCCTCTACCACTCCCCTGACCCCTCACTCACTCCTTCCCTGGTCATCCATACTGATTGTCCCCACCTCCCAGAGTCTCTCACCCTGTCCTCTGCTTTTCCAGAAACTGCAGCTGTAATTCATCCAGAAGCCCTGGCCGCCAACTCCCGCAACAATAAACCTCCTTCCCTCCAGCTGCCTGGACCCTGATCTGTTATCTCCCTGAGGCCCTCCCTCCCCACACCAAGTGACAGAGAGGGACCCTCAGGCAGGCTGATGAGGCCCCAGAGGGAGCCACGGGGGCGGGGGGGGAGCAGGGGTTCTGGGGGCCATGTGGGTAGCCTAAGGGGACAGGATTAAGGACACTGAAAGCTGGGTGTAGGGGTACACATTGTAATCTCAGCCCTCCGGGAGGCTGAGGCAGAAGGATCACAAGCTCAAACCTAGTCTGGACAACTTAGCAATTTAGCAAGACCTTGTCTCAACATAAAAAAATTACAAAGGGCTGGGGATGTAGCTCGGTGCAGAGGCCCTGGATTCAGTCTCTAGGATGACACACACACACAGAGGACACTATACACACTTGTCCTGCTGTCTCAAGCTGTGACCCAGCGTGCTCCAAGCAGATCTCAGTTTCTCCCATCCTGCCCCCATGGAGGAGTCTGGCGGGTTCTTCCTCGGGCCCTGGCCGAGCTGGAGGATGGGGGTCTCCCCAAGGGCGGCCTCCCCCACCCAGACAGGCCAGGCCACAGGAGACCCAAAGCTCAGGGACAACCACGGTTGCTGTTGGCCTGAGCCCTGACCGGGGTTGGGCCCGGGAGGAGGAGGAGACCCCAGCTCTGCCCTCTGGGGGCACAGGAGGGAGGAAAGTAATGCTGTCCACACAGTCACAGGAAAAGCTTTCACTGCATGAGACAGGGGGGAAAACTGAGGCCCAGAGCGAGAAAGAGCTGGGCAAGGTCCCGGAAACAGCCAGCAAAGCATGGGCTGCAAGGCCAATGGGAGGGTGCCAGGGGCCAAATGTACAAGTGCCCAGTGTCCAGCAGGGGCGTTCACTGGCCACCCTGTCTCTGTCCACTGGGGTCTGGGGTCCTCCTGAGAACGCACTGACCTGCCAGGTGCCCGTACCCAGCCTCTGAACTCCTCATGGGGCCCTGGCTCCAGCGACTCTGATGGGCCCAGGGATCACCCAGTTCCCCAACAATCTGGGGCTCCGGGACCAAGCAGGGGGACCGTGGTGCGCCTCCCACGCCCAGGACTCAGGGGGATTCCTGGGAGTTAGCAATGGGCCTACAAGGAGCTGGCACCAGCTCAGAGCTGAGAATACAAGGACGGTTCAGACCAGACCCCGGCTCTGCAGGACACACACCCATGGCAGAACACAGGACTCCCAGCTGTGCCCATGAAAGTAGAAATACAGGCCATGAGCACAGAAATGAGGCCCTCAAACCAGTGTCAGCTGGCAGCAGGAATCCAGGGTGGCTTCATGGAGGTGGTGATGCCCAAGCTGAGTCTTAAAATTTTAATACAAGGTCCCCAAAGATTGGGGATGTGGCTCAGGGTGAAGGCCCTGGGTTCAATCCCTGGTAACAGAAAACAAATTAAAAAATAAAATCATTGTCCTCATTTTAAAGATGAGAAAACTGAATTGGGGAAGGCTGGTAACTTCCCAAGGTGGCTTAACTAGAAGGTAGTAGAGCTGGGATCCAAACTCTGGTGATCTGGCTCCAGAGAGACCCTACACTTGACCACCATGCTCTACGGTCCTGCAATGTACGGAAAAGTCTGCTGAAAAAGCACATGGGGGCCGGTGAGATGGCTCAGCGGCGTAAGCGCCTGCCCGGCAAGCGCGAGGGCCCGAGTTCGACTCCCGGAACCCACGTACGAAAAAAGGGCTGGTGATATCGCTCAGCGAGGTCCTGAGGTCGTGAGGCACGTGAGGTCCTGAGGTCGACCCCCGGTACCCACACACACACAAAAAAAGCAAATGTTTCCCATAAAAGGGGTCTGACACAGCTGATGCTGCACTATCCCTTCCTTGCCTTGAATGTGGATGTGATGGCTGGAGCTAAGGCAGCCAATCTGTGGCAAGACAGTTGCTCAGAGAACATCAAGTTGCAGCCCTGAGGCTGGCAATCAGATCTGAATGTCTTGCTATGTGTGAAACAATAAATAAAGAAATCTGCATTTGCTTTAGCCACGGTAGTAGGTTTTCAGCTACTCGCAGCTCAGCACAGTTCTAATAGATACAAGAAGGAAAAACAAAAGGGTCACTCTCCTGGCGGAGGGAAGGGCATGAGCCAAAGCACAGCAACGGCATGGCAAGGACTCCGGCAGCAGGCACTGCAGAGCAGAGGCCTGGGTGGGGTAGGGAAACCAGGTGTCCTTGTTTGCCCTGGATTGAGGAGTTTTCCAAGATGAAAGTTTTGCTCCTAAATCCAAAACAGTCCCTGCAAGGCCAGCACAGAGCAGCAAAAGATGGTGAGGGAGCAAAGGACCTGGAGGAAGTCCTCGTGCCTCGGTGGGGGTTCTTGAGATTTTACTCAGAGGGCCATGGGCAGCCATGGGAGGTTCAGGGAGGGAAATAATGGCTGGGGTCATGCTGAGGTGGCTGGCCAGTTGGCCGGTGGCTGTGTGCAGGTGGCTTGGACCAGGCCAGTGTGAAGGCAGGAAGGCCAGGTGAGGAGGCCACTGAGAGGGCCCAGAGTTCACCTAGAACAAGAATAATGCGGCCCACGTGAGAGAAGCAAATTCAAACCACGTTGAGAGTCCATCTCACTCCAGAAAGAAAGGTTGCCATCAAGAAATCAAATAATAACAATTGCTGCTGAGGTTGTAACACGGGAAAAGAACCCTTCTATCTGTTGGTGGGAATGGAAACTAGTGCAACCATGATGGAAATCAGTGTGCAGATTCCTCCAAAAATGAAAACTAGAAATTCCATTTGACCCAGCTATTCCCCTTCAAGGGGTCTTCCCAAAAGAGTTAAAGACATCATGTTACAGAGATGCATGCACACCCATGTTTATAGCAGCATGATTATAATACATACACTCCCTGTTCAATGACCTACCTGTTTAACAACTCTTTGGACTTAAGATCAGTGCACACCGTGCAGACTTCCAACGTGCATTTGTATTTCTGACACAGGAACATGAGCAGCAGTGCGGCCTTATGGTAGCTTCTTCCACGGTACTTTTTGCTGATTTTACTGTACAGTACTGTAGTTTTATGTTCTGTTATACATCACTGTACTGCATGTAAGTTTCCTTTGACCATTTCTTTTTCTAAATGTTGTAATGTACATACTACATACAATTCCTTGTTTAGTGACCGATTCAATTAACAACCCAGTCGTGAACCATAACTTGGTCATTAAACAAGGAGTGTCTGTAGCTAAATCTTGGAAGCAGCTTCTATGCCCATCAATGGATGAATAGATAAAGAAAAGTGGTATTTACACACAATGGAGTACTATTTTGCCATAAAAAACTTGAGTTATCTGTAGAAAAATAGAAGCACTTTGAAACCATAATGCTGAATGAAATCAGACACAAAAGCTTAAATACTGCTTTTATGAGAAACCCAAAAAATAAATAAAGAGCAAAATAAAAACAGGTAATAGGAAGTAGGGAAATAGATCTTTTTCAAATGGGAAGGAGACCAAGAGATGGAGGGAAGGGGAAGGGAAAGTGGATGAAAAAAGAACTGAGACGTGCGACGGTGCTGTCCCGTAGTTCCTTTAGAAATGGCTCGCCAATTAAAAGCATTCCAGGTCCTTCTTGCCTCAAACAAAGACTTGGACAAGAAAAGCCAAAAATTATACATAAGTTTATTTGAAAAGTGAGGGATGAAGAGGTAAGGGAAAAACTGGCTCTGCAGAGCAAACGTCGGCCAAAGAAGAGGAAAGGATAAAAGCAAAACGAAAGCATACTCTGGTCTGGAAGACACAGTGGGTATCCTGAAGAGTCGCCAGAGTGGGCTCCTCCTGTGCCCCATCCCTTTACGCCGCCCACGTCTCGTGGGGACCCGAAAGAAGTTCCACATACGGGGACCTGGGAGTGATCTGGCGCTGACCTGGGATCTTAAATTGCCAGGTCCCCCTTATTTCCCCTGCCAGCTTTGCCACGCCCTACCTCCTGTATCAGTGTACACGACCAACTCCCCATGGGGAACGACAACGTTATATAATGCACACATATACTAACAAAAATAACAACTGAAAAAAAAAAAGAATAATGCGGCCCAGACAGCAGGAATAGGAAGAGAAAGAGGGGTACTCAGAAGTACCTAGAAGGCACTAAGCAGCGTGTCAAGGAGTAGCCTCCGGACCCCGATCTAGATGAACTTTGGGGAATGTGACTGAATTATCAAAACCGCTCTCCACCAGCGAATACAAGGTGAAACGTGCGCCACAGCCCGTGTGTTTAACAAGAGTGTGAAATTCTCAGGCCCGGGTCAATTCCACTGCTGTGCCCAGGAGGAGATGCCTATCTCGGGGAGCCAGGACGCCTCCCCCAGAGGTCTGCATGCTGCCCCCCAGGCCCCGGGAAATGTGACCCTACATGGCAGAGGCGGTCGCAGATACGATTAAGGATCTTGTGACAAGGAGATGATCTGAGTTCTCTGACTGGGCCCGGTGTGATCCAAAAGGGTCCTTAAAGAAGGAGACAGGAAGGTCAGGGTCTGAGGAGGAGACAGGACGAAAAGCGGGAGCCCAGAGTCAGAGAGCAGGGGAAGGGGAAGATGGCTCACCATCTACCATGGTGTTCCCCTTGGCAAAGGAAGGAAGGGGCCGCGAGCCAAGGAGCACTGGCGACCTCTAGCGGATGGAGGAGTAAGGGAACACCTGCCACCCACCACCGCGGGCCTCCAGAAGGGACCAGACCTGCAACTTCCTCCCCCGAGATAAACTGTGGACTCCTGACCCCCAGAATGGGAAGAGGGAGACCTGGTGTGGCTTTAGCTCCTGTGTGTGGGGTGGCTGTTGGAAGGCCACACCGTGGCAGGCTGTGGTGGCTGCAGGGGTGAGGGACAGGGCATCAGGAAGGGCTCCTCAGACCTGGCTTGGCTGACAGCAGGGGTTTGTGGGCTTTGCCCAAGAGGTCACAGACTGGTGGCTGGAAAAGAGGGATGCTGGGAACTTAGGTGCTGATCCTCCCACTTCTACCTTCCATCTAGGAGGAGCGGGCTGGGGCTCCTGAAGACCCCACACACGGGTGACCCTCCAAAGTGCCACTGGATGTCCATTGACAGTGACTAGAACTGGGGTCTGTTCTCTCCATGGAAAGCTGTGGTGGGCACCATGCCAGGGCTTCACCTGCACCATCTCATGTATTCCTGGTGATGACGCTCATAACCAAGCCCTTTCCAAATGAGGAAACTGACACAGGCGTGGGGGGGCACAGCTGTGATCCCAGCACTCTGGGAGGCTGAGGTAGGAGGATCACAAGTTCAAGCCCAGTCTGGGCAACTTAGCAAGATTCTGCCTCAAAATAAAAAAGCCTAGGGTTCAATCTCTGGTACTGAGAAAACAAAATTTTAAAAAACAGACAAGGAAACTGAGTCTCAGAGAGCTTTAAACCCTCACCCTGATCACAGAACTGTGATGGGGCACCAGGATTTAAACCCAGGAGTCTGACTTAAGGGCTTGTGTAGTTCACAACCACATTATTCTGCCATGAGCCCAAAAGCTTCCCGGAAGTCCTCTAGTGACCAGGGGGGGTGCAGGTCACGAGCCTCACTAATAACGCTGGCAAGGAGTCCACAGAGACAGAGGCTAGGAGGAGAATTACTGCTCCCAAGTGTTCACAAGCGGCTTCCAGCCACTGTATCAGCTAGCGTCAGTATGATAATGCTGTGTAACAACCAAGCACAAGTCCTCAGAGATGTACAATGGTGAGCACTGATTGGGTCAGTCAGGAAGCCCTGCTGATTGCAGTAGGACTCACTGCTCCTCTAGGGGTTGGTAGGGTTGGCTGAGCCAGTGTGAGTCAGTCCAGGACCACTCAGCTCCATTTGTCTCTCCTCCTCCTCTGGAGGGGGGGGCACAGTGAGGTCACATGGCCAAAGGCATGGCACAGGGAAGGGTGAAGAAGCAGGGCCATCTTAGCAAGTGACCATCCTCACATCACCTCAGACACAAACAGTGGCAGGACAGAAGGGAGGGCACCCTTGAGGCTGGAGGTCTCAACTCTTCCACTTACAGGCAGTGCCAGTAGCTGAGGCACTGAGCCTCATCTGTAAAATGGAAACACCTAAATTGTCTCCCTCAATAACAGAGACTCGTGAATGGGAGAAGTCATTGCTACTGCTGGCCTCACACCTGGACTCCTAATATCAAATCTTCCCTCTCTTCTGTTCCTTGGGAGTGGAAACCTCAGTCCGCAGGCCTGCAGCATGTCCTTGGCAACCAGTTCCAAAAAGCTCACTCTGGCCACACTGGGACACTTGTCCAGCAAGAGCCATGGTGATGGGCCAGGGGGCCACGTAAAGTCGGAGAATAAGCAGAAAGCGTTGTCCTAAAACATTGGTTTTCTGAAAAGATGGGGAGAGAAGAAATCGTTATGTTAAAATCAACTCCACTGCAAAGTCACAAAATTCAAATTAAGCTTTTCAGCTACAACTCCGGAGACATTTTACCGTTGTGATTGCTGTGTGCGAGACCCCAGATCATCACTGTACTGCAAACTACAGCCTGTGAAGCAAATGTGTTTTGTACATAAAGTTTTATTGGAACACAGCTATGGCCATATGGCTGCTTGTCACTACAACAGCAGAGCTGACTGCTTCAGACAGAGACCATATGGCCACAAGTCTAAAACATTTGTTTGTCTGGCCATTTCCACAAAAAGCCTGGACCCGGCACTTGTGGAGGCTGAAGCAGGAAGATGCCAAATTCAAGCTCAGCTGAGGCAACTTAGTGACTTATAAAGTCCCTGTCTCAAAATTTTAAAAAAATTTGGGCCGGTGAGATGGCTCAGCAGCGTAAGCGCCTGCCCGGCAAGCGCGAGAGCCCGAGTTCGACTCCCGGATCCCACATACGAAAAAGGGGCCGGTGATATTGCTCAGTGGCACGGGCGCCTGTTGGTGTGCGAGGTCCTGAGGTCGACCCCCCGGTACCCACAAAAAAAAAAAAAAAAAAATTTTTAAAAAATTTAAGTGCAGGTGAGGATTGGGGATGTAGCTCAGTGCAAAGGCCCTGGTTCAATCTCCAATACAAAAAACCAAAATCTTGCCTACCCTGGATCTACTGGAATTCTTGATGGGAAAGTTTAAAGAATTCCATGCTATTTCAAAACCTGCATGACTAAGGGATTAAGAGTGGACATTTATTGGGCGTGCACAATTGTGAGTGCTTTAGGAGAGAAAGCGTTGATTGTAACCATCGTGGTAAGAGATCAATGCTATTGTTACTGTTCCTATTGGTAGGTGAGGAAACTGAGGAAGAGAGAGATGAGACATGCAGGGAAGCAGAGCTTCTCAAATTTCATTGCAGGTGCTGAGTCACAGGTCTGGGTGGGAGGTTCCGCTGTTCTAACAGCAAATATAGCCATGTCCGTGGGGCTGGTCCCGACCACACTCAGGAGAAAGGACCCAAACCAGAGTCACTGCACAGAAGCCCTCGGGTCCAAGCCCAAGCCCAGAGCCAGGAGCTACACGTCGTCTCAGAAGGATTGTTTCCAATGAGCCACAGACCCATGAGAATTCCACATCTGCATCCCCTGCCCCACTGAGACCTCAAGGACACGGCCAGTTGAGAACCTGACCACCTGCCAATCTGTCAGACAACACAGCCAGGGGGACCTTCATACAAAGAGGAAAGTGGCTGTAGTGGCTACTTGCTCCCCACCTCCCCAGCCTCAACTTCCTCTCCTAGCATGGAAGCCTGGATTTTTGTCCAGGGACAGCTCAACCCCGACCCTGGGGTACTGGTATAGACCAAGCCTGGATGTCCAGGCCAAAGGCTGAAGCACATGCTCCAGGCCTGGCCAATCCATGCACTGCATCCCCTCCACCACGACAACAGTTGGCTCAGGGTGGTCACGTGAACAGTGGCAGGTCCAATCAGAGAGGTGTACAACCTGTGGGAAAAGCTACTAAAAGGCTTCTGCTCACCCACAGGAGGGGATGTGTGGCTACCACAGAGAAAAGAAAAGAAGGGGGAGGGGACGATTTTGTCCCCCAAGCTACATCTGGTGAAATCAGTTTTGGTTGTCAGAACTGGGGAGAGAGAGGCGACTGATATCAACTGGGTGTGCACCACAGAATGGCCCCCGTAACAAAGAATCGTCCAGCCCGAAATGTCACGAACTTTGCTGCAGTGGAGACACCCTGGGTCAAGGACTCTACGAGGATCTTACCCCAAGAAAGAGAAGGCCTGGAGCTGCCTCAGGCCACTTCACGGAGCCTGAGGGTGCACTTCACGGTGGAAGGCAGAGCCACAGGCAGAGAGACACTCAGAGCTGCGACATCATCACAGCCCTGCATCCAGCCGTGCCTGAAGCCCAGTCTGCCCCTGGACTGCTCCATTTACAACCCAACAAATGACTTCCTGGGTGAAGTTTTGAGTCTCTTTCCAATCCCCACAGCAATATGGTGAAAAAGAGCCTGTGTGCCTTCTCCTGTTTTTCAGATGGGCGACCCTCAGCCAGATAACCTGTGGTATCTGCCCAAATGTCCCAGCCACTAAGCTTCATAGGCTCAGGGTCCTTTGCTCACCACTGACCAAATCAAAGGAGGCCACATATTTTGGTAAAAGGGAAAAGGGGATTTATACAATGCTAGCTCTGAGGAGATGGAGGGGCCTCTTCGCCTCAAATCACAGTCTCCCTGTGTGCCAGTGGGCAAGGGTATTTTATAGTAAGGAATAGGGCAGAGAGGGGCACAGAGAGATGCTACAGATCTCCACACTTGCTTTAGCACCTTCAGCTCACCTTCCTCATCCTTGTGGAAAGGAAGTTCCTGGGCTGGTGGCACCTGCATATTCTGTTGCTTCTTTTGGGCTGAAGAGAAGATGGGGTATTGGCTACATGCCCAGGAAGAGGAAGTTTGGAGACATTTTTATCTCTAGAAAAAAAAAAAACTAATGTTTAAAATTCCATTCTGCAGTGCCACATACACAGAATCACACAGCCAGCCCACGCATGTGCCAAACTGGTGTTTGTCCAGTGGCCTCATACAGGAAAATTTTTATTTTTCTATTAAAAGAATCACAGAAACTTGGAGCAGAATATCACATTCACAGCCGGGTGTGGTGGTGCACACCTGTAATCCCAGCACTCAGGAGGCTGAGGCAGGAGGATAGCAATGAGCTCGAGGCAAGTCTGGGCTACATAGTGAATTCAAAGCCAGCCTGAACTACATAGCAAGACTCTGTGTCCAAAGAGAGAGAGAGAGAGAGAGAGAGAGAGAGAGAGAGAGAGAGAGAGAGAATTCAATAACTTAATAGCTTTTTTTTTTTTTTTTTTTTTTTTTTTGGAGTCAAGGTCTCACTATGTAGCCCAGGCTGGCCTTCAACTCAAGGTGATCCTCCTGACTCAGCTTCCCAAGTGCTTCGATTACAGGCCTGTGCCACTACTCCTGGCTCACAATGGGCTTTGCAATCAGATTTTCCGTAGTTTGAAAATCTTCATTCTGCCACTGAGAAGCTGTGTGATCTTGGGCAACTAACTTCTCTGAATCCCGTAAGGGAAGCTCTTGCAGTGTTTTCTAAGGCTTACATTAAATAAGAACTGTGAATGCACTTAATGTATCTGGGGTGCCCTGTGTCACCTCACCTGCCTTTGTTGGCTCCCATTTCAAAGAAGCTCTGGTTTGGACCCCCGTTGGAAGATGAAGTTATTGGAGAGATACAAACCGCTGTTGTTCTGGGAACAAATATATCAGAGCCATCCCAAGAGAGCCCTCTCTGGCCTTCCTTGTCCCATTCCGGGGCTGCGAAATCCCAACCACGTAGATCTACTTTGCCCTTCTTCTAGGTAAGCGTGTTCCCCACATCTTGCGAATCCTCCCTAGAATGTTACAAAACGAAGTGAATACTCGCCCCCTGATGTGGGAGATGGGGCAAGGCAAAGCTGGCGGGGGAAATAAGTGGGACCCGTCAATTGCAAGATCCCAGTACCAGATAATGCCCAGGACCCCGTATGTAGAACATCTCATGGGCTCCCACAACATGTGGAGGACATATAAGGACACGGATGGCATCAGGAGCCCACTATCATTACTCTTCACGATAGCCCACTCTGCGTCTTCGGGACAAGGCTGTACTTTTATTTTTGCCTTTATATTTCCTTTTGTTTGGCCCAAGTTTGCTCTACAGAGCCAGTTTTTCCCTTACCCCTTCACCCCCCACCCCAATTTTCAAATAAACTTTGGCACCGTTTTTTGGCTTGTCTTCTCCAATTCTTTGTTCTAGGGAAATAAAAACCTGAAATACTTTTAATTGGCAACCATTTCTAAAGGAACTACTGAACAACACCCCACAACCCCATTCATAAACAGGCAGCCCTGGGCCTAGAGACTCACCTGACTCATCCCCGGTCACACAGCAAGCCGTGCCATGGCCCAGAACAGGTTTCTTGATCTCAGCACTATTGACTTTGTGAGTGAGACAATTCCGGTTGTGCAGTGCACTGTCTGAAGTTTGCCAGCCTCTCTGCTCTCTGCCTTCTAGAGATCGAGTCCCACACCCCAGTCACAACCACCAAAAATGTCACTAGACAGTGTCAAATGTCCACTGGTAGCTGTAACAGCCCCACTGAGAATGACTGCCCTTGATGCTGTGTGTTCAACACACCAGCTTAATCTTTGCTTTGGAAATGCAACCCCAATGACCAACAACCAGTCATTTTCTTCCTCCCCTAACACATAACATAATCTCTTGAAAGCAGAAACAACCCATGCTTTGTCTGGTACAGTACTGGAGTTATAGTCCCAGCACTCTGGAAGGCTGAGGCAGGAGGATCAAAAATTCAAGCACAATCTAGGCAACTTAGCAAAACCCTGTGTCAAAATAAGGGCTGGGGATGTAGCTCAGCAGTAGAGTGCTTACCTAGCATGTGCAAGGCCCTGGATTAACTCACAGCACCACAGAAAGGAAGAAAGAAGAAAGAAAGAAAGAAAGAAAGAAAGAAAGAAAGAAAGAAAGAAAGAAAGAAAGAGAAAAGAGAAAAGAGAAAAAAAGAAGAAAAACCACATTTCCGTATCTACTTTTAGCATGATTACCAGTGTGTTTCCATTATAACAAGTGGGAGATAAATGGAAAAAATATTTGGACAGCAGTCCTTTATCCCACTGATCTTTGAGAAAATCCCCATCTTGTGCGCTCCTAGAATGTCACCTGCCGATAAGCACACCTATAAAGCAGGGCCTCAGTCAGGGCCAGAATCACAGAAGTCCCACGGACACATCATGATCAGGACCCTACTGCTGTCTGCATTGGTGGCTGGAGGTAAGCCCTGTCACCCTGGGGCACTGCTTCCGACCCCTGCTGGGGCTGGGAATGGGACCTCCGCACACCCGTCCCCTTCCCCCACTCCCCTACATTCAGTGCTATAGTTATAAGAAAACTGGAGCGGAGTTCAGCCAAGTGGGGTAAAGGCCAGGACTCTATGACCTCTGGGGATCCTTCCAGAACAAGGTTTCCTGTTTGGGGTTGAACATGCCACACGTACACTCTCCACTGCTTGGGTCGCTGCTTCTGGCACTCTCCACCCCTTCTCTCTTCACAGCTCTCAGCTGCGGGCTCTCCACTTACCAGCCCCAGCAGAGCAGGGTGGTTGGAGGAGAAGAAGCGACGCCCAACAGCTGGCCCTGGCAGGTGAGCCAACCACGCTGTCCTTGCTGCTCCCTACCCTGCTCCTTTCTCCTCACCCCATTTGCCCTCCCCCCTGGGGTCTGTTATGCTGGCAAAGATGAGAATGGGTGGAAACTCAGAGCACAGCAAGGCCATTTCTGTGCCTTTGACCAGCCATGGGGCCTGGGAAAGAGGGGCCTCCCCCAGTTTAGTTCAATAAGAAGCTGCCACACCCTACTAGCCAGCTGCACAAATTCACAATCATGCTTACTCTGCTGCTAGCCAATCACATGGTAGCTAACCAATGTACCATTATTTTATGAACCATTCATCACCATTTATGTAAATGTTCCCTGCTTTAAGCAACCAATCAATGCACTTTATGCAGACTAACCCTCAAGC
The DNA here is from genome assembly GCA_028451465.1 of Erethizon dorsatum. NCBI lineage: Eukaryota > Metazoa > Chordata > Mammalia > Rodentia > Erethizontidae > Erethizon > Erethizon dorsatum. The sequence continues at coordinate 124,054,085 of CM051827.1, read as the reverse complement.
ACAGGCCAATCAATGTTATCAATGGATATAAATGCTTCTTACCTTGATATAACCATAGGGATATCAAGACTAAAATATTAGATGAAGCACAGGCACAAATTAGTACAATGTTACTGATCAAATTTTCAAGGAAAATGTGTGAAATTACAATTGACATTAATATGCTAAAAATTTCTCTTATCTGGCATAATTCGGACTGAACAATTGCAAAGTTAGTTATAGAGAAATTATTTTAAATCCTATATAGAGGTTTTAAATATTTTACTTTAATTTAGAACATGTAAGTATACGTGCATCCCCTGATCTTTTGAGTTGCTATGTAGTTCAGGTTGGACTTGAACTCACTGTGTAGCCCAGGCTGGCCACAAACACACAGAAATCCTCCTGACTCAGCCTCTCCAGTGCTGGGATAATAGGCTTGCACCACCATGCCCTGCTTGGCCTTTCAAATCCTTAATGGCCTTTCTCTCATACTACATCATCTGCAAGTCCATTTCTTTAAAGGACCAATAACTTTGGGACACTCATGGAGCGATCTGAGTAATTTTGCCATTTTCCCCTCAACCTGCCAACTTTCTCACGGGCATCTATGTCAGTAGCAAAAGTACAGAGCCAGGCTTTTACTTTTCTCACCACCTCACAAGATGTTTGCTCTGGGATTTGGGAGAAGGGCCATGGCCCCTCTGCTACAGGTCCCATCACGGGGATCTTGTGCTGAGAACCAATCACTGCGGCCTAGGCCACCTTCTTGACCAGCTGTATCCTCGCCTGTGGAACCAAATGCCACTGCCTGTACAACTATCTCCTCACCTTGGGAGCCAGTGACTGTCAGTCATGGAAGGCTCCCCACACATCTAGCTCTGTGCCCCTAGGGGGAGACTTTTTTTTTTTTTTTTGCTGGTGGGCAAGTCTAACCAAGTTAAAATCTTTTCTCCAAGAAATACTATTTGTATGACCTGGAAAATTAAATTAAGCTTTTTCATGAGTAATATGAGAAATATTGAATAGGCTGGACATAGTGTCTCATGCCGGTAGTCTCAGCATTCTGGGAGGCTGAGGCAGTAAGATCATAAGAACATGGGAAATTTAGTGACTTAGTGAAACACTGTCTCAAAGCAAAAAAGGTTTTGGGAAGTAACTTGGTGGGAAGGGAAGGCCCTGGGCCCAATCCCCAGCACCACAAAATATAGGTAGGTGGGTAGATAGAGAGGTAGAGATAGAGATCGATGATAGAGAACAGTTTTTATGACATTGACCACATTGTAGAGATGCACATAGCTGTGTTAGTTTATTCATCTGTAAAATACAAATAATGATGGTGCCTCATGGGATTGCTGTGATTATGAGGTGAGTTCAGGACAGTGTCTGGCAATGCTCAAACATTAGAAATTTAAGCTAGACATGGCGGTGCACACCTGTAATCCACACCTGAAATCCAGGTGCACACCTGTAATCCTTGGGAGGCTGAGACAGGTAGATTGTAAGTTCAAGGCCAGCCTGGGCTACATAATGAGATCCTGTTTCAAAAAATAAAATTAGAATGTGAAGTGCTGGATATTATAAGTATTAATCATCCTGAGCTCTCTGCACAGTGAATCTCATGGCCCATTTTCCAGGCAAGGTCAATGGGACTCAGAATAGTAAAATAATTGCCCAAAGCCACCCAGTGACCCTGGAGGAAAGTGAGGATTTGAACTTGGTTCACTCCTTGCTCTTTTGGCCACACTTTTTGTCCACAATATACATTATGTGGACAAAATTTCATCTCTGTAGATACTTTGGGCCTAGGTATTTTAGATTAGAGGGTCATCTTTTTTATGGGTCTTTTTTCTTTTTGTCTCATGTAAAGATATTTCGGTGGGGCTGGGGATGGAACTCTGGCCTCACCTGTGCTAGGTGAGTGCTCTACTACGAGCTACATGCTCAGCCCAACATCTTTTTAAAATCCGATTTATCTAAGGATTAGGCCCCTTAATCTTGAACAAAGGAGAAATGTCAAGCACCTAATTAAAAATGAGGAAGTTCAGAGAAAAGCAGGCATCTGCCCGTGTAGAGTTCATCTTCACAATTCTAGGAAACATGGTCTGACTCCCAGCAGTCCACCCGGCACCACCCCCTCTCTGCTCTCTGCTTAGCCATGGCAGGGGACTTTAATTAAAAGGGGTGAATTAAGAGTAACAATTAAGCAGTAACAAATACTCCCGCCTTATGGTTCTACCTCCTACCTATTAAACTATCAGACCTACACAGAAGCTAGTTTTAACACACACACACACTGAAGGCCATGGCGGTGAAGATCCACTAATGCTTTCTCATGGCTGTGAATGGATTTACTCTTCAGGGAGAAACTACAGCAGGTTACAAGATCTACAGGAGCAATCAGACCTTTCCCTATTATTCATTCATTCATTCTTCACTCATTTGCTCCATCAGTAAGTCCAGTCATCCCTCCGTGTCTGTGGGGATTGGTTCCAGGACCCTGAGGGGACTGAACTCCACAGATGCTCAAGTGCCCTACATAAAATGTCAGTGTTTGTATATTACATACACACACCCTCCTGTGTGTGTTAGGTCATCTCTCAATTGCTTATAATACTTAATACCATGTCAATGCTATGTAAATAGTTGCCTACTATATTTGTTAGGAAAAAGGAAAAGAAGAAACAAAGGTACAGGCTCAACAGGACAGATTTATTTCACAACAAACCTGAGAGGGACCGCTCTGGCACTAGAGTCCAGACCAGCAGCTTTGTACAGGCTGCGGGGTCTTTTGTAGGGTCGTGGGGGGGTCAGTGAGAGGAGGTTGTGGCTCCCTGCCAAGAACAAGGCTGGAGAGAGCACAGCGGTCATGGCTGCCTGAGGACGAGGCTTGGGAAAGCGCAGGAGCGGGGCTCCTCCCACAGCAGAGCTGACAGTGTTCTGAGTCCCCAGGGCAGCTATGCCGGGAGGGGAAGTTTAGAGAGGTCTCTGACCAGGATGGCGTTAGTCAGGTTCCTTCAATGTTGTTTAGGGAATTATCACAAGGAAAAAAGTCCATTCATGTTTAGTGTGATGCAATTTCGTCCTTAATATTTTCATTCTGCGGTTGGTTGAACGGAGATCTGAAGAGCTGACTTTACCTATTAAGTACCCGCCAGTGCCACGCAGCGATCTAGGCATCTGGCACCCGGAGAGGCGGAGGACTTCACTGAGCTTGTGTTATGGGGGGATGTTAAGAAGTGAGTGGGTGGGCCGGTGAGACGGCTCAGCGGCTTAAGCGCCTGCCTTGCAAGCGCGAAGGCCCGAGTTCGACTCCCGGAACCCACATACGAAAAAGGGGCCGGTGATATCGCTCAGCGGCACGGGTGCCTGTTGGCGCGTGAGGTCCTGAGGTCGTCCCCCCGGTACCCACAAAAAAAAAAAAAAAAAAGAAGTGAGTGGGTGAGTTCATCACCGTCAGGAGATGTAAGGTGTGACAAGGAAGAGTAAAGCAGCATGAGAAGATGTGTGCAGCTCTGTGCATGAATGTGTGTGTGTGTTTGCATCTACATGCGTGCCTGTGTGTATGCCATGCTTTGGAAAGAGGGCAATCTAGTCATCTGAAGGGGTAGTGCCATCTGGGACCCTCAGCCGGGCTGTCTCAGCCACCTGGCTTCCCATGCTTCTCCCCAGGTCTCCCTGCAGTACCTCAGCTGGGGCAAATGGTCCCATGACTGTGGAGGGTCCCTGGTGACCACCAGCTGGGTCGTGACGGCCGCCCACTGCGTTAGGTAACCATCTCTCCCTGTCCCAGGCTGCCCGCCCTGAGGCTGCACTCACCTCTGACAGCCGGTCCCAAAGGGCCTGCACCCCACCATGCACAGCAGGCTTGCAGAGCCCCGTGCCTGGCTGAGACAGCGTTGGTCCATCTGTGACTCAGCCTGTGGGTCACTGGTAGGCCTGGACAAGGCGGGGACTGAGTGCTGTGTGCCAGGCACTGAGGGAGGCGGTGGAAGAGGGTGCAGCCCAGTCCCTGCCCTCCTGGGGGAACCAGAAGTGGCCTCTGCAACTGGAATCGTGTTCCTTTAATGACTTCAGTGACTTCTGCAAGCTTCAATATCATCACTTGCCTAAAACGGTATAACCGAGTTTAGTGTGGACTGAAGGAGATGATATAGGAAAGGTCCTGGTACTTAGTAAGTGCTCAGTAAAAGTCCATTATAGCCAGGCATGATGGCACACTCCTGTAATCCCAGCATTCAGGAAGCCAGAGGATCACCATGAGTTCAAGGCAAGATCCTGCCACCAAAAAAAAAAAAAAAAAAAAAAAATTGTTATAATTTATATAACAATTTTAAAGGCCCAAGAGAAAGAAAATACTCTGCAACTTGCGCACTGTCCTCTCCCTTCCCTGTGACTCTGGCTTATCTCACATCAGCCAGGACTCACCAGTGTGTCACTTGTGTTCCTTAGGCTGGTGTGACTCCTTGCTGGAAGCAGTCTCCCACCTCATTTATCCTTTGGTGGGGAAGATAATAGAGGCCTGGGAGTCAGGCATCCGGGCTCTAGTTCCAGGCTCTCACTGGGCTCATACCCCTCTCTGGGCCTCAGTTTCCCCATCTGAAAATAAGAGGCAGAAATAAACTAGAGAGTGCCCTAGACGGCAAGTGATTCCTGTTTTCCCTGTATTCATATCAGTCCCTTCATGACCATGCAGAGTTTATGTGATTACAGCTTTCATTATACACTGTAGTTTAGTATAGGAGAGTTGTATTATTGTGTACTTACAGTTAGGATGTTGTGTCATTTACATTACATTAGAACTTGTTGCCCCTGTGGAAGAAAAACCCCAAGCCCCAGTAGTGACCCCCACAGCAGTGGCTGACTCCAACCCCTGCCCTGGATTATACCCGGGGCCTCCTTGCCGGGGGCCCAAAGGAGAAGGGAGCTGACGCCCTCTGCTTGGCCCCTGCGAGCAGCTCCGGAACCTACCGAGTGGTGCTGGGCCGCCACAGCCTCTCCACTGATGAGCCTGGCTCCAAGGCCATTGCTGTCTCCAAGTTTGTGGTGCATCCAAAATGGAACAACGACCTCGCCAATGGGTAGGTTCTGTCTGGGTGCACTTGGGGCTGGAGTGGGCAGGGGCACAAAGGGCGGTCATCCCCACCCCTAGCTCTGACCATTTGGAGGTAGAGCCAGCCCCAAAGCTGCCAGGCTGTGTTGTGGAGGGAGGGGCAGAGTCTGTGGGAGCAGCCTGCTGTCCTGCCCATCAAGCATGCAGGAGGTTGCACCCAGTGTCTCACTGACTATTTGGGCCTCGAAGTCCAAGCCGAGCCTTGGGCATGCAGAGTGCTGCCTCGGAGCCCCCGGCTGTCAGCGGAGTAGAACAGTCTCTCCTCACATCCCAAGGCCTTCTGCATCTCCAAAGATGCTCTGCTGCCCTGCCTGCAGGGAAAGTCCCGAGACAGTGCACCTGGAAGATGACAAGGGCCTCCGAGCTCCTCAAAGGGCAGGGACAGTGAACCCTCCCTGCTCACACTCTACCTCTTTCCTGATGCAGGTACGACATCGCCTTGGTCAAACTGGCTGAACCCGTCACCCTGAGCGACAAGATCCAGCCGGCCTGCCTGCCCCCTGCGGGCACCATCCTGCCCAACAACTACCCCTGCTATGTCACAGGCTGGGGCCGGCTGCAGAGTAAGTGCCAGCCAGGTGCCCTGAGCCCTGGCAGGGAAGGGAGGAGATGTCACCACACATCACCCAAGGATTAAAGCCAGTCATCCCCGGGAAGCACTTACTGCAGTAACAAATGCACACAGTACTTAGTACATGTGACATCAGTATGTCCCAAGCCTAGAATCCACAACAGCATTTACTCTGTGACCTCAGGTTTCTGGAGCCCCATCAACGTGCCTGGAGCCACCATCAGACCCTCCCATCCCATATCCAAAATGGTGCCCTGTGCCACCTGGTTCTGCCACTAAGAACTGGGAACTGTGAACGGCTACTGGCTGAGTGGCTCTTCACAGAAATCCAGGGATCAAAAATCCAATGATGTTAGGTTGTCAAGGACAGAGCACCTGCCCTTCCCTTGTAAAACCACCAGAGGCCTGAAAGGCTCTAGAGATGTTCATGCTGAGGAGGTTAAAGACATAAACCTACAAGTGACAAGGACATACAAACACCCAGCAGAAGCCAGGAGGGTGGAGGAGGTACCTCATACTTACCAGACACACGCTTGACCACGTGTGTCTACTCAGAACACACCGGGGCAGAACCTATCTCACCCCAGATGCCCAGGGCCAGGGAGGATCCAGATGCTTGGCTTTTAGCCCCATCTCCGTTGGTCATTATGTACCCTTGGACAAGTCACTTTGGAACCTCAGATTCCTCATCTGCAAAATGGAAACTCTCTTGTGAAGATTGAAAGAAATGATATGTGTGAAAATGCTTTATGTATTGCAAAATGTTACCTGAGTGCTAACTGCATATTAATTACGGTGGTCCTATAGGAGACAGTTAACTTCTTTTGTTCTCAATGTCCCGTCTAACAAGCAGGAATAAATATGACTGTGATGACGGGCATGTTAGGGAAGCCTTGGAAAATGCAAAAATAGTAATAATCCTTCCTGTTACCACTAGTGCTAGTGGTGACACTAATGGACATGAGGGTGTCAGTGGCAAAAACTCCCCCTCACCACACTAGAATATTTTTCCCAACTAGAGGGCTCTAGATGCCAGCAGCCTCACTGTCATATTTAAGGTAAGTGACAGAGGCCCATGTACATCAGCTGAAAGGAAAATTCATTACAAGGATTTAAAAGCCTCAAGTGAAGGGCAGAGAGACAGCCAGGCATCAGAAACAGGCTAGAACCAGAAACTGGAAACCTGTAAGAAACTCAGGAAACCCTCCGCCAGGATTTCTTTTCTTGAGGGTTTTCTTCATGGAGGACAATGGCTGCCAACTGCAGCCTCTCTCTTAGTATCTAGGTCTCCATCGAAATTCCCAGGGAAGGAGCCCATTGGCTTAGCTTAAGTCAGGTGATCACCCCTGAGCCAATCACCAGTGGCCAGTACATTAACAAATCAAATGTGAGGACACAGTGGGGACAAACATGGCTGCTCCCATTGCAGCCCTTTGGATGGAAGAAATTAACAAGGGCCAATCAGAAAACCTATACGGTTGCCCAAATTCCTTTTCATTCAGGAGACTCATTTGTCCCTCTAATGCCTTCCCTCTGGTCTCATTCAGCCAATGGGGTGAGCCCTGACATCCTGCAACAAGGACTGTTGCTGGTCGTGGACTATGCCACATGTTCTAGCCGTAGCTGGTGGGGCAGCTCCGTGAAGAACAGAATGGTCTGTGCTGGGGGTGATGGTGTGACCTCCAGTTGCTATGTGAGTATGAAAATCAGGTGCTGCCTCTACAGCAAAATGAGACCAGAAAGGGGGAGAAGCCCCAGGGGTCCTAGCATCTGCCTTCCTGACTCCTGACAGAGGTGCTGAAAATAGTGCTTGACATTTTACAACCTGCCCTTTGTCCTTGTAATGTCCAGAAGAAATGTTTTGAGGTTTTCCTTGTACTGCTCACCCTGGCTCACTGTTGGGAAGTCCTTCCCTGAGTCTCATCCGGGTCTCATTACCAACACTCCTCTTTCCTGTGTAACAGTGGGCCAAGGGGAAGTATTTCCTGGGTGAGGGCCTTTCTAAGGTGACTTCCATTGATTTGTTGAATTAACCCATTAATGGTCCAAGGTGTCCCCTCAAGGTATCATAGAAGCCTTCCTGGAGACAGTGTCCTCACCAGAAGGAATTGCTATATTGTGGACTCCGCAGGGGCCTGGGACAGAGTTGGAAGGAGCTTGTCATGCCCTTCAGATCAACTGTGCCCCTACATTCCACCCACATAGGCCCCCAGGAAGCACCTGGTCACAGGAGGAAGTAGCAGATGGTGGCCCTAGAGCTGTGACCACAGGGCTGGTTCAGAGGACAGAGACCTCTGCAAAGGAACATGAATGCTCTGAGAGCAAGAGTGCCGCCAGGCGGCAGCTTCGCAGCCCTCACCTCCCACTCGGTTTCCCCAGGGGGACTCTGGCGGGCCGCTGAACTGCCAGGCGGATGACGGCAGGTGGCAAGTGCACGGCGTGGTCAGCTTTGGGTCCTCTCTCGGCTGCAACTACTACCGCAAGCCGTCTGTCTTCACCCGGGTCTCTGAGTTCATCGACTGGATCGACGAGGTAAGAACCGGACCAAGCCTGAGCACCATGGGTCCTGCCCTTCTCACTCCACCCCACGAGGGCCTCGCCCTCTGGGAGTCCAGAACCCCCTTCTCCCAACGAGGCAGAGGGGGCTGCACACCCGAGCAACCCTGGTAACCACCCCAGAGGTCCCCTAATGGTTTGTTTTTTTCTTTCTTTCTACTTTCTTTCTGTGTGTGTGTGTGTGTGTGTGTGTGTGTGTGTGTGTGATACTGGGGATTGAACCCAGAGCCTTCTCAATGAGCTATGTATCCAGCCATTTTATATTTCAAGATGGGGTCTTGCTAAGTTGACCATGCTGGCCTCAAACATGAAATCCTCCTACCTCAGCCTCCCAAGCAGCTGGTGTGACAGGCATCACCAGTATACCCTGCCTGGGGATATATCTTTAACCATCCCACACACACACATTGCCACCACCTCAGCTGCCCTACTGTAGAATGAGACTTGGACTAAACCAGGCTGCCTCAGCATTGTTAGGAGCCATGGCAGGTGAGCATGGTAGTGCTGGTGACAGAGCCCACTAAGTAGAGGACACTGGTATCTGATTTCATCATTTTAAGTTTAATTTGTGAATAACTGTTACACTGAAATAAATTGTCACCATTACCAAATCAAGTGTGAAACCGCAGCCACGACCTGTGGATACAGGAGGAGAGGCATGGGCTGGAGGAAGCAGGCAGCCTAAATTTACCCATTTTCCTCACCTCCTCCAAGTTGACATGTGTGTCTGCTGGCTCTGCTTTGCCAACAAGTGGCCACAGACCCAGTGGATCCAAAGAGTTTGTCTGAGAAAAATGGAAAATTAAGAAAGACGGAGGCTGATTGTGGGGATTTTGTTGTTCGGTTTGTTTTCTCTTTTATTTTCACGGGGGAAAACCAAGACTCAAGGTTGGCAGAGGGAAACCTGAGGCCAGCTTTTGCTGGGCCAGCAGCATCTCCGAGCAGCCTCCCTGACGGGACAGAAAGATGCTTAGGGCTTCTTCCCAGCCGAACCCTGAGACCAATTTCCAGCTCCAGCTGCTGCATGATTCACCATGCAGTTGGGCCTGGTACCACCTTCAGAACCAAAGCTGGGGCCGGGGACAGTTGTCCTGATTTGTTGTCCCAGGCTCAGCTGTTCCCAGACACAGAGCCAGGCGTGACCAAGCAGGCCAGATGGCAAGGGCATCAGCAGGGAGAGCAAACCTTGTTTGGCACCTGGGCAGAGGTCCTGTGTTCACAGGACTGCAGCCAGGGCAGCACAGATGCCCGCCGATGGGTGCCAGGAGTGGCAGAGGCAGCAATCAGCTGTCCCCTGGTGGAAGCTGACTCTGCAGCTGCAGAGGGGCTTGTGGAACCTTGCAGTGGTCCCAGCGTAGAGTCACACCATGTGCACCTGAGTCACACATAGCCGCGGCCCTGGGTGGGAGGAGGCCTAGAGCACCTGCCTGTGTAAACCTAGACAGGTGCAAAAGGCCAGGACACTGCCAGCAAAAGGCACAGGCAGGGAGAATACAGGTGGCCCAGGTCTTTCCTCTCTACAACACACATCCACTGAATGGCGCACATGGGCCCTTAGGCAGTATCTAGCTTGTTTTAATAGATGGTATGTTTCGTTATAAAAATATCAAAGCACATGAGTGTGTCAAATAAAAAAATACAATTGCCCCTCACCTTCTATCTGCAGTTCCTCCAGAGGGAAACATTGGTAATAGTTCCACGTGTGGTCTTCTGGGATTTATGTGCATCTAAAAAAGACCTATATGTGCACAGATACACGTACTTTTTCTTTTTTTTTATTTATTCACTTATTTTTATTTATTTTTGATACAGCAGATTGAACCTGGGGCCTTTGTGCTGAGCTACATCCCAACCCTTTTTCGACTTTTTTATCCTGAGACAGGATCATGCAAAGTTCCCCTAGTGGTACTCAAACTTGTGTTTCTCCTGCGTCGGCCTCCCAGAGTGCTAGGATCACAGGCATGTGCCACCATGCCTGTCAACACACACTGTCCCTAACCCGAAAAGGGTCTTGCTCCTCCACTGCAACTTAGATCACATTATTTTCAATACACGGATCTAGGTCATGCTTCTAACCAGCTAAATACTGCTCCACAGTGTGAACGTAATGGGGGTGCTTCCTCCGTTCCTGTATTTCATTCTTATGTTGCTGCGCTAGACATCCTTGGACGTTCTTGCACACTGCCCTGAGTACTTGTGCTACGGAGATCCGGCAGCTTCCCTGGCTCATGGAGTTGGCGGAGCAGAATGTTCAGGGGCTGGGGAAGGAGCTCAGTGGAACAGCGTGTGCTTCGCATGGGAGAGGCCCTGGGTTCGAACCCCAGCACCACAAAAAATGTTTAATGGATACGGTTTGACAGCCTCTGAAAGCAGGTTACATTGCCTGCCAGGTGTGCAGGCCACACCTGTAATCCCAGCACTCTGGGAGGCTGAGGCAAGAGCATCACAAGTACGAGCCCAGCCTGGGGCAACTTAGTGGCTTAGCAAGACCCTGTCTCAAGATAAAACATAAAAATGGGCTGGCGATAAAACTCACTGCAAAACCTCTGGGTTCAATACACAGTACCACATTAAAAAAAATAATAATAATAAAAGCAGGTTACACCACCTCCCATAGCAAGCATCTATACCCCAAAAACAGCAGTTTTATTTGAGAAACAAAGGAAATCTAAAAGCACGCCCACACATACAGCTCTCCCTGTCACTTTTAGTGGTTCCCAGGGCCCCTGACCTGAAGTCCCAACAGGAAAACAGGCGAAGACCCCTCCTCACAGGAAGAGCCAGCTGGTCAGGGGAGGCTGAGACCTCGTCCTCTCCCACGCACGCGCACAGCCCGCAGACAGGAGCTCCTGCTCGAGGCCCCCGTGACTCCCCAGGGACCGAGTCAGGAAGGCGCCAGGGCGGCTCTGCTCTGGGGTAACCCGCCTGCCTCCTGTGTGTCCGCAGGTGATCGCCACGAACTGACGGAAGAAGTCTCCGGGAGGGCCAGACCCAGGAAGGTGGCAGGAGGAAAATAGTAATAAAGTGACAACGACATGAATCTCACCGTGCTCAGAGTCTTATTAGCCAACGTCTTTCCCTGTGTCAAGGTCAAGAGAACAGGAAAGTGGCCTCAGGGACGGGCGCTCTGCCCAAGCCCAGCATTTCCTCCCTGGGGGCGGGGTGTACCTCGGCAAGGACGGCGCGTGGGAGACGGGATCAGGACGGGACCTGGATCCCCCTTGTGTGCGCGGGCACCTGTGCTCCACTGGAAGAGACACTCACCCTCTCTGGGCTCATGGGCTCCACCTGTCACTACCTGGGATGGGGTAGGGTTCGAGTGAAATTAGGCAGGGGGAAATGGGTTTATTCGTTGTTGATTATTTTACTTTGTTTGGTTCTGCGGACTGAACCTGGGGCCTCACACATGATAGCAAGTTCTCCACTGAGCTACACCCTAGCCAGTGAGGGCGAACCTTTTAGAGACGAGTGCCCAACTGCAACCCAAAACCCACTTATTTATCACAAGGTGCCAACACTGCACTTAAACCTGAATACTGAAGTTTGAGTTTAGAAAAAACAACTCATACATGAACATTTTTTGTCTTAAAAACAACACACATGCCATTGGTTCACCACCACTGCCATAGCCATTTTAAAAATTATTTTATTTTCTTTTGAGGTACCTGACTCTGGGGAAATGTTTTGAAAATAGCAAAAGTCTACTTTATGAGGGAAGACAAAGAGTTGGAGCAAAATGAGGAGGGATACAGGCAAAAAAGAATCCATATTCACCTAAGATTTATTTTTTTAAGACTAAATAACTCAATAAAAGAATGTTAACCATTGCTGAAACTTCATTTAGAATTCCGGGCCCCAGCTGTTTAGACTCTAGTAGCCGAAGCTGGCTGACCTGAGAGACACTGGTTTGTCTGTGGCCCCAGATCCCTGCAGGCCCTCCCTTCTCCAGAGGGGACAGTTCTGTCCCCAGGGCACAGGTGGCGATGTCTGAAGATGGCTGTGGTCAGCATGGCTCGGGGAGGGCTGCTACTGGCATTGGAGGCTGGAGGCCAGGGATGGCACAAAGCGTCCCCCAACGCCAGGTGGCCCCAGGACTGAGATTTACCTGGCCCACAGGGCCACAGTGCGGAGGCTGAGGAGCACTGCTCTAGAAAGTACAAGGTGAGGAGCCTGGCAGCAGCCCGGGGCCAGCTCTGAGGAGGAGGCCTCATGGTGTCCACAGCTTTCTGCTCCTCTCCCTCTACTCCTGGAACTGCTCTCCACTCTGGGAGCTGCTGAGACCGGTGTGCTGCATGGTGAGGGATGGGAACTGGCAACTCCGAAGCCCTTGACTTGTAGATGTGGTGGCCTCAGCCACCTCCAGGCCTGCTGCGTCAGGAAGGTTGTAAGGTGAATGATGAGGCAGGGTGGGAGGCCCTGGCCTCATTCTGTGTTAAAGAAAAGTTTTTTCCAGAGGAATTTAAAGCCACCAAGGCTGGGGATATAGCTCAGTGGCACAAGCACCTGTGTGGCAAGCGCAAGGTCCTGAGTTCGATTCCCAGCACAGGAAAAAGAAAAGCCACCAGGAATCTCTATGTAAACCCCTTTCTCAGACACATCATTAGTGACCTGCAAAAATACAGCCACAGGGAAGACTGTGAATTCAGTGCTCTGCAGGGAAAGGAGAGTTGAGGAGGCCTAGCGTGTCTGCTAAATGGGCCCAGGAAGAACAGCTCCACCTGCAGCCTCCTCGAGTGGGTCACAGAGCAAGCACCTGGTCTACAGGGCAAAAGAACATAAAAATCGCTTGATGGGTGGCACCGCTTGTAATCCTGGCACTATGGAGGCTGAGCCAGGAGGATCACCTTGGGTTTGAAGCTGGCCTGGTCTACATAATGAGTTCAAGGCCAACCTGAGGAGATGAGGTTCTGGACCAGGAGCCAACTGCTATGCTTGGCCCTGGCTGTCCTCCACCCCTGCCTGGCTGGGCCCTGGTGGCCTCTGAGGATCACGGGACAGGGCTGTGGCACCTGTTTCCCCTGAGTTGCCTGTCTTCTGTCCCGAGGTCTGTGAGCAATGCTCAGCCCAGAAAGTCCCTCCCTGACAGCGGCCCTAGGCCTCACAGCCCTGTCCCTGTGGGTTGCAGACCTGGAGGGACCCACTTGCATCCCCAAGGCAGCCAGGGGCTCTGATTGGCTGTCCACAGAGTGGGGCGGGGCCTCTCCCAGGAAGCAGGAGGATGCACTAAAGGAGAGTCAGGATGCTCCGGGGTCAAGAGCAAAAGACGAAAGGTACAGGGATGGAGCAGGGCACAGCCAGCCTTGTGGGCCACCATGCTCTGGCCTTGAGCTGTCCCACCCCTGAGGACAACCTGAAGACAGCACTGAGGACAGCCAGGAGGGATCCACCTGAGGGCCTCAATCAAGGCAGGGCAATGTGGCCCTTTGGAAAAAGGGTAACTGTCACCACAGGCAGTCATGTCCCACATTAAGAGAAGCCAAAGTGCCCACCAATCCAGGTGAGGTGCCTCATGCCTGTATTCCCAGCACTCTGGGAGGCTGAGGCAGGTTGATCACAAGTTTAAGCCTTGCCTGGGCAATTGAGTGACTTAACTAGACCGTCCTAAAATAAAAAAAGTAGAAAGGGCTTGGGATGTAGTTTAGTGTAAAGACCTTGGATTCAGTCCCCAGTTTGCCAGCTGCCTAAGGCTCAGCAGCAGACAGGGCCTGCCACCATGATGCCTTGGGTATCACCCCCTGCGTGCCCTGCAGAGGCCACACTGGGACCAGCAGCCCCACCCCCACCCCGGGGATGAAGGCTCCCCTCACCCTGAGCTCTAGGTACTGCAGGCCTTCAGAGGGAGTGCACGCCCTAGTCCTACTGCCAGCTTCCTGGGATTCTACAGTGGACTCTTGATCTATGACCAGCCTCACATATGGACAACTTGGTTTACAACCAGAATTTTAGCTTTAACCTAGAACCAAAGTCTTGAGTTACAGCTCAAATGGCGGTCACTTGTGTGGTTGTAAGCAACAAATCAGGATGCAAGAAAAGCAATTATAAGCATACATAAGCGTCACTCTGAGCCCAGATTCCTGATGTTCTTATGGAAGGGGCCTCTCCTTCCGAACAATTTTCATCCTCCCTTCCTGCAGGCCAAGCATCTCAACTTCAATGCTGAGTACTGTCTTGTTTCTGGTAAACTAGGCACATTTTATAACATTTTGGTGACTACACTAGGAAAATGATTGATGTTTTTGGTAAATTACGCATATTATACAACCTTTTTTATTGGTTAGGGAGTGTTTCACTTATTAAGGGTTCAGAATGCATTGTGGGTACTTCCATAATTTTCTATGGGAAAAATAGTCTTGACTTACAACCGACTTGAGTTACACCAGCCCTTGGGAACACACTGAGTTCATAAGTCAAGGGTCCACTATACAACACATATCTGGGTTCTCACTGCCTCCTTTGTCTACCAGCAACAGCAGAGTCACCACTTGAATTGGACACTGCACAAAACTATAAACCCCAGAAGAAAACTCACCCTAGAAATCAGAGAGAATCCTCTTCCTCTTCTTCCTCTTCCTCTTCTTCTTCTTCTTTTTCTTCTTCTTCTTCTCCTCCTTCTTCTTCGTCTTCTTCCTCTTCTTTTTATTCTTATTCTTATTCTTTCTTTGCTTTTGGCTTTTTTTCTTGCTTTTGGTGTTTTTTTAATCTTTCTTTTTTTTAAGTTTTTGATCATTTGGGTTTTTTCTCTAATTGTTTGATTTTGTTTCTTTGTGAGGTTCAATATTGTTTATAGTCATTTTGTTCTGTTTTGTTTTGTCCTTGTTTTTGTTTTTTCATTCTTTCTTTCCCTCTTGTCTTCCTCACCAGTTTTCTGAAGCTTGGGTAATCTTCCTGTGTCCTACTGCTTTGTGTCAAATCTCTTCTTCTTCCTCTTTTACTTCTCTATTTTTCCTACTCTCCCTTTTAATTTTCTCACCTTAGGTAAAAAACACTCTGTGAGCAGATATTTGCTCTATATAATTTTCTGATTTGTCTTAGATTTTGTTATATAACTATAAATCTTCTACAGATAGCTCAAAGTGGCAAATTATCAGTTCACACACGTTGTCATGTTCTAGTCTGAGTTTGACGCAACTGTTACTGCTGATTGTGCTACTTTACACAAGGTGACATAATTGGTGGGATCAACTGTTCTTCCTTGTGTGCCAATACCTAGATTGTCTGGGGGACATAAGCAATATTACAGTCCAGTACCAAAGAACCAGGTGCTAGGCCAAATAGGCTGCAACCACTCAACCCTAATAAACAGAAGACGCAGGATCTTGGGACAGACTCAAAGCCAAAGAGCCAGACAATCTAAAAGACATCTCTGAAAATGAGTCGTTTCCTAAAGACATCTCAACACCAGTAAAAAATTGACTGACCATAAGCAATTTACAAGCATCGATGCACAAAAAATAAATAAATAAATAAACAAAAAGAAAAGAAAATGAAAAAATCCACAAGCAAGATGCATCTACAGACCTCCAGCTCACCCAAGGCAAAAGCAGGGGTATTGAGGTTAAATCAAAGAAACCAACGCCATCCATCTGAACTTTTTGAAATGGTAGCAGCAGAAGTTATAAAGCAGATGAATGAGTCTCTACAAAATAATCAAACCATAAATAATTGCACAGATAATTAAAGACATGATGGCCATAATAAAGGACATGGTTAGTGAATCTAGAGTAGATACAATTTTTAAAAATAGAGAAGCTACCTGGGTGTGGTGGTACATGCCTGTAATCCCAGCACTCAGGAGGCTGAGGCAGGAGGATTGCTGTGAGTTTGAGGCCAGCCTGGGCTACAAAGTGAGTGCAAGTCCACCCTGAACTGCACAGCAAAACCCTCTCAAAAAAAAAAAAAAAAGGGGGGCACGTAGTAAAATGATGGGAACCATAGATGCCTGACATAGGAAATAATTGGATTCCATAAACAGATTATCCAGGAGATTCAAACAGATATCCAGGAGATTAAAACTTCTATTGAAAGCATATGCAGCAGAATCAACCAATGTGAAGATAGAATATCAGATCTGGAACACAGGGTTGCCGGTAGCCATCATCAAATGAAAGAATTCTTAGGAATAGAAAGGAATGATGAAAAAATCAATCAGACGACTACTAGATGATGCAGAAAAGAATAATATAAGGTTAATTGGAATCAATGAAAAATCAGAAGATAGCGCAAAGAACATAAAAAACCTGTTCACAGAAGTAATAGCAGAAAACTTCCCAAGCATAGAAAAAGAATTTGATATACAGATCAGTGGGGCATATAGAATTCTAATTAATCATGGTCAGGAAAAATAGATACACCAAGACATATAATAGTCAAGATGCCTAAAATTCAACATGAGAGTAGAATATGAAAAGCTGTTAGGAAAACAAACAATTCACCTATAAAGCAAAATCCATCAGAATCACAGTAGACCTCTCAACACAAACCCTTAAGTCAAGGAGAGCTTGGAATATAATTTTTCAAGCTCTAAGAAAAAGCAATGTCCAAACCAGATAGATATACCTCGCAAAATTATCTTTCATAATTGATGGAGAAAGAAGATACTTCTATGATAAGGAATGCCTGAAGCAATTCATGACCACCAAACCAGCACTCTAAAAGTTCTGAAGGATATTCTAGAAAAAGACAACAGAGACAACAATTGCAAGAATCTCAACAGAATTAATCCACTGGCAAGCCAAGCAATTAAATAGAAGGAAAAGAAAGGGAATCAACAACAGAAAAATAATATGATAACAGGGACAAATCAATGCCTATCTCACTCACCAGTCAAAAGAAACAAGTTGCAGAATGGATCAAGAAACAAGATCCAACAATATGCTGCATACAGGAAACACATTTAACTCAAAAAGAAACTCATAGACTGAAAGTCAAAGGACAGAAAACAACACTCCATGTGACAGGAAACCAGAAAAAGCAGAGATAGCTATTCTATATGCAGACAAAGTGAATTCCAAGCCAAGACTGATCAGAAGAAACAAAGAATATCACTATATACTTGTTAAGGCAACAATCCAAGAAGAAGAAATAAAACAAACACTAATGGATGTGAAAAATCAGATAAGCACTAATACAAATGTAAAGGGGGACCTCAAAATTCCACTATCACAGACAGATCAACTAGACAAAAAAAATCAACAAAGAAATATCAGAACTGAACCAAACTTTTGAAAAAAAATGGATTTAGTAGATGTCTACAGAGTGTTCCACCCCGCGACATCAGAATGAACATTCTTCTCAGCTGCACACGGGATGTTCTCTAAAATAGACCTCATACTAGCTCATAGAACATGCTTAAGCAGATGCAAGGGAATTGAAATTATCCCATGCATATTATCAGGCCATACTGCAATGAAATTGGAAATCAGTGGCAAATGCACATGAGATGTTCTACAAAATAGACCCACATACTAGCTCATAGAACAGGCTTCAGGAGATGCAAAGGCGTTAAAATTATCCTATGCATATTATCAGACCATAGTGCAATGAAACTGGAAATAATGGCAAAAGAAACCACAAGAACTTCATAAACACTTGGAAATTTAATAACACCCTCCTGAACAACCAATGGGTCACAGATTAAATTAGACAGTTTCTATAATTAAATGATAATGCCAATACAACATATCAGAAATTATGGGTCACAATCAAAGCAGTCATAATAAAGGAAATTTATGGCAGTGAATTCCCATATCAGAAAAACAGAATGAGCTCAAATAAATAACCTAATGTTGAACCTCAAGCATCTAGAAAAAGAAGACCAAGTCAAGGCCAAGGCTCATACGAGGGATGAAATTACAAAGAGTAGAATTATAAAGAGCAGAAATCAATGCATTGGAGACTAAGAAAACAATACAAAGAATCAATGAATTGAAGAGTTTGTTCTTTGAAAGATTAAATAAAACTGACAAACTTATCCAAAAAAAGGAAAGAAAAGGCTCAAATTCATGCAATTACGAAGGAAAAGGGTGAAATCACAACCAAAACAGCAGAAATACAGAAGATCATCAATACCTACTTCCAGAACCTTTATTCTAGTAAAATGGAAAATACAAAAGAAGTGGACGGATTCCTACATACATATAAGTGGCCAAAGCTGAATCAAGAAGATTGAAAACTTCTAAACAAACCAGTATTAGTCAATGAAATTGAAGATGTAATTAAAAACCTACCAACAAAGACAAGTCCAGGACCTGATGGATTCATTACTGAATTCTAAAAGAAATTTAGAGAAGACCTAATGCTGCTACTTTTCAAACACTTTAATGAAAGTGAAGGGAAAGCAATATTCCCAGAATCATTCTTGGAAGCAAGTATTACCCTGATACCAAAACCAGAGAAGGATCCAATGAAAAAAGAGAACTACAGGCCAATCTCTCTAATGAACATAGTCATAAAAATCCTCATTAAGATACTGGCAAATAGAATGCAGCAAATCATTAAGAAGATTATATGCATGACCAAGTAGAATTCACCCCAGGGATGCAAGGATGGTTCAACATATGCAAATCAGTAAATGCAATACACCATATTAACAGAACCAAAGACAAAAACCATAGGATCTTCTCAATAAATGCAGAAAAAGCATTTGACAAAGTCCAACACCCATTCATGATAAAAACCCTATAGAAAATTGCAATAGATGATCTTTAACTCAATGTGATAAAAGCCAACTGTGACACAGCAACAGCCAAAATCATAATAAATGGGTAAAAACTGAAAGCTTTCACTCTAAAATCAGGAACAAGACAAGGATACCCACTATCACCAATCTTATTCAATATAGTTCTGGAAACATTAGCCAGAGCAATTAAACAAGAGAAAGAAAATAAAAGGAATAAGGATAGGAAATGAAAAAGTTAAATTATCATTATTTGCAGATGACATGATACTCTACATCTAAGATCCCAAAAACTCCACCAAAAGACTTGATTTAATAAACAAATTCAGTAGCTTACCTGGATACAAAGTCAACACTCAAAAATCAGTAGCATTCCCCTACACAGATAACAAACTCACTGACAGAGAAAGAGAGAAACAACACTTTTCAAAATAGCATCATCCAGAATGGAATGCCTAGGAATCAATCTAATGGAGGAAGCAAAAGAACTTCACATTGAAAACTACAGTATTCTTTAAAAGGAGATCAAAAAGGATATCAGAAAATGGAAAGATGTCCCTTGTTCTTGGATAGGAAGAACCAATATAGTGAAACTGTCCATATTTCCAAAATTATTATACAGATTTAATGCAATCCTGAACAAAATACCAGTAGCATATCTCACAGAATTAGAGAAAACAATCCTAAAAATCATTTGGAACCAGAAGAGACCTAGAATGCCAAAAGCAAATGTGGGCAATAAAGGCAAAGCAGGGGGCATCGCAAGTCCTGACTTGAAATTCTACTGCAAAGCTATTGTGATGCGCACACCCTGGTACTTGCAAAAAAAAAAAAAAAAAACCTGAGGATCAGTGAAACAGATTGAAGAGCGGAAACAACTCCCAACACACTCAGTCACCTTATCTTTGACAAAGGTGCCAAACACCTTCCCTGGAAGAAAGAAACCTCTTTAATAAATGTTTCTGGAAAAACTTGCTTTCCACACGTCAAAGATTAAAACCAGACCCATATCTTTCACCATGCACTAAAGTAAAATCAAAATGGATCAAAGATCTAAATATTAAAATAGGTTTTTCATGTTCTCCTGCTATTTTTAAGATATCTTTCTTTTCATGGTTGCTAGCCGCAATCCTGTCTTCTAGATGATATTCTATCCTTGCCTTCATTCAATCCGCTGCGTATACTTTCAATGGAGTTATTAATCTCCTGGATTTCTGTTTGGATCTCTTTCATGTGTTCTATTTCTTTCCTATGTTGGGCATTCATGGTTTCCCTCATATTCCTAAGCTCCTCTATTTATTTTTTTTTTATCTGTGTCTGCTTTAGTGTCTTTCATTTTGATCATCATTTGTTTTTGCACCTTAAGGATTATTTTTTCTATAGCCTCTTCCATTTGTTTTTTTCACTTCTGTTGCTATCATTTCAGAAAGTTCCAGGGGTTGGCTTCCAACTTCCTCTATCTAATGGTTCTCTGAACTTGTCCTGGGAGGGCAGGGGTTGGGGGTTGCATTGTGCTTCTTCGCCTTGTCATTTTCTATTTTCTATCTTTTTATTTTATTTTGTTTTCTGTGTCAATGCTTGTAGATTTCTTATGGTAGATAGCTTTATCCCTGTTATTTAGACTTCCCTAGGAAATGTCTGTTCCTCAGGGATGTCTTCTAGATGTAGGTGGTTCTTGGTCTTTGTGTCTATCCCAAGAACCTACCTTCCCAATATATTAAGGATGAGAAGTTGCTATCTATTTGGCTCAGGACCCAGTGCTTTGGCACAGGACTATGGTGATGTTTCTGGCCCCATACAATCACAGTGTTGTTCTACAGAGGACAAAAACTGATTATAAAAGGTATGACTTCTGGCTACAGTACTACAGATAGCAATAACAACAGTCTCAAGCACAGCCTGGCTACTGACAAACTGTGGTAACTTTTAGCCTGACCTTTAACCACAGATGCAAATTCTACAGTTACATAACAAAACCCAACATATACCAGGAACTTGTATGCAATCGTTTTCCCCTTAGTGGAGTGATTTTACCCTGAGGTGGGCATTTTAAGAGGGAAAGGGGGCAAGATAGAGAGAGGAATGAGGTCAACCAACAGAGTGAAAAGACAACACACAGAGTAGGAAAAGCTTTTAGCCAGTTGTCCCTCAGACAAAGGACTTATATCTAGAAAATAGAAACAATTTAAAAAATCAGACCCCCCAAATTTAAAGACCCAATCCAAAAATGTGCATCTGAGATGAAAACACATTTCTCAGATGAAGAAATACAAATGGCAAATAAATATATGAAAAAATATTCAAAGTCATTGATCATTCAAGAGATGCAAATTAAAACAATCCTGAGATTCCATCTCACTCCAGAAAGAATGGCTATTTTCAAGAAAGCAACCAATAACAAATGCTGGTGGAACTATGCTGAAAAAGGGACACTTCACTGTTGGTGGGAATGTAGACTGGTACGACCACTGTGGAAATCAGTGTAAAGATTCCTCAGAAAACTAGAAGTAAGGTTCCACTTAACCTATCTATTCCCCTTCTTGATATCCTCCCAAAAGAATTAAAAGCATCATACCACAGCAATATACGCACACCCATGTTTATAGCACCACAGTTTGTAGTAGCTAAATCTTGGAAACAGCCCAAATGCCCAAAAACAAATGAATGAAGAAAATGTGCTTTTTTTAATATATATACAATGGAGTACTATTCTGCAATAAAGAAGCATAAATAGGAGTCATTTGTAGCTAAACAGATGCACCACGAGACCACAATTTTATGTGAAATACGTAACACACACAAGTTTAAATATCACATTATTTCTCTTGTGTGAGAAACCCTAAGGGTAGACAAGGGGCAAAATGGAGGATAGATATTGGAAAGTAGGTATAACATGTTCAAAAGGGAATGGAAGCAAGGGAGAGGGAAGGGGAAGAGAAGGAATGGAAAAGAGATTTTAAAAACAGAATGGTGGGGCCGGTGAGATGGCTCAGCAGGGTAAGCACCTGCCTGGCAAGCGCGAGGGCCCAAGTTTGACTCCCAGAACCCACATACAAAAAAAGGGCCGGTGATATCGCTCAGCGGCACGGGCGCCTGCTGGCGCGTGAGGTCCTGAGGTCAACCCCCGGTACTCACAAAAATAAAAAAATAAAAATAAATAAAAACAGAATGGAAGGAAAAAAATGGAAACAAAGCTTCTGTAAATGGGGAGGGAAAGAATGATTGAAGGGAGTGGAGAATCAGAAAAAAAGAATTAAGACATATTATGTACAAGTACAAATTCCCTATGATGAATGTGAGCACTACATATGGCAAATACTAATAAAATTTTTTAAAACAAAAATAACAATAAACGTTTTATCCAGGCGTAGTTGTCCACAACTATAATCAGAATTACTCAGGAGTCTGGGGCAAGAGGATCACAAGTTCAAGCAAAACCTGGGCAACTTAATGAATCTGACCCGATCTCAATATTTGAAAACAAAAATTTAAGTAGGGGAATAAGGGTGGGGCCTTGTGAGTAAGGATGTAGCTCAGTGCACAGGCACTGGGTTCAATCCCCAGTACAAAGAAAAAAGGGGGGGGGGAACAAACTTCGTCCACCCTGGATCTACTGGAATTCTTTGATGGGAAAGTTTGAAGAATTCCATGCTATTCCAATACCTGCATAACCAGGGGATTAAGAGTGAACACTTATTGCGCGTGCACAATTGTGAATGCTTTAGGAGAGAAAGCGTTGATTGTAAACACCGTGGTAAGAGATCAATGCTATTGTTATTGTTCCTCTTGGTAGGTGAGGAAACTGAGGAAGAGAGAAATGAAACGCACTCTGGGGCAGAGCTTCTCAAATGTTACTTCACAGAGAAAGAGAACCGCTGGGGTCTTGCTCAGCGGCAGGTGCTGAGTCACAGGTCTGGGTGGGAGGTTCCGCTGTTCTAACAGCAAATGCAGCTGTGTCTGTGGGACGGGTCCCGACCACATTCAGGAGAAAGGACCCAAACCGGAGTCACTGCACAGAAGGCCTGGGATCCAAACCCAAGCCCAGAGCCAGGTGCTGCACGTCCTCTCAGAAGGATTATTTCCAATGAGCCACAAACCCATGAGAATTCCACATCTGCATCCCCTGCCCCACTGAGACCTCAAGGACACGGCCAGTTGAGAACCTGACCACCTGCCAATCTGTCAGACAACACAGCAGTGGGGACCTTTGTACAGAGAGGGAAGTGGCTATAGTGGTTACTTGCTCCCCACCTCCCCAGCCTCCATTTCTTCTCTTCCTAGCGTGGAAGCCTGAATTTTTGTCCAGGGACAGCTCAACCCCGACCCTGGGATACTGGTCTAGACCGAGCCTGGAGGTCGAGGCCAAAGGGTGGAGCAAGGGCTCCAGGCCTGGTCAATCCATGCACTGCATCCCCCACACACACCACAGCAATTGGTTCTGGGTGATCACGTGAACAGAGGCAGGTCCAATCAGAGAGCTTGTACAACCTGTGGGAAAAGCTACTAAAAGGCTTCTGCTCACCCACAGAGGAGGATGTGTGGCTACCACAGTGAAATGGAAAGGAAGGGGGAAGGGGTGATTTTGTCCCCCAAGCTACATCTGACAGTGTTTGAAATCAGTTTTGCGGGTCAGAACTGGGGCAAGTGGGGTTGTTATTGGGCAGTTCCTTTAGAAATGGCTCCCCAATCAAAAGTACCCCAGGTCCTTCTTACCTCGAACAAAGGATTGGAAGAGACCAGCCAAAAATGGTGACAAAAGTTGATTTAAAGAGTGAGGGGTGAATGGATGTGGGAGAAACCAACGCTGAAGATCAAACAGGGCAGAACAAGAGAAAAAGAAGGCAAAAGCAAAAATGAAAGTATATTCCGCATCTTGGAAAGAGTGTGGGCAATCTTGGGAAGTCACCCTAGCAGGCTTCTCGGTGGTGTCTGGTCTTCCTTATGTGGTCCACATCTCTGTGGGAGCTATGAGAAGTTCTGCATATGGGGTCCTGACATTGTCCTTGGATCTTGTAACTGACAGGTCCCACCCACTTCTCCAGCCAGCTTTGCCACACCCGACTTCCTATATCATTTTCCCCAGGAGACATAAATCCTATAAATCTCTCTCTGCTGTATCTCCTTCAAGCTGGCATGGGCTGCAGACCCCACCTATTAGGGATCATGTGTTTGCCAACTACCTTGGGGTGTTGTGGCTTGTGGCTGGGTTCAGGAAAAAAAAACCTGTCAGAAAATAATGAGAAAAGAGGTAGAGACCCTCCAGGTGTGGTGGCGCATGACTGTAATCCCAGCCTTGGGGAGGCCAAGGCAGCATGATTACCATGAGTTCGAGGCCAGCATGGGCAACATAATGAGTTCAAAGCCAGCCTGAACTACAAAGCAAGACCCTGTCCCACAAACAAACAAAAAGTCAGTGAACACTGAGCTGCCTGTTTGATGGGAGAAAGAAACTTTACTATTAGTCCAGATGTGAGGAGCAGGTCAAACTTCTACACTTTCTGTAGAGAAGAATGTATGTTAGAGAGATAACATCAGATAAATTATCAAGAGTCTCAGAGCCATGGCCTTAACATGGTGCGGTTTACTTACCTGTAGCGGCACTGAGCCTTGCTTTTTTTAAGAGAATACTCAAGTCTTCCAGAGGCTCACAGGAGTAACTTTTGCTTTTTGAGTGTTCTTGCTCTTCAGACAGTTCAGGTAGGATGAGCTTTAATCTAGAAAGATGAATCCAGTTATCTGTCTCTGCCACCAGGAGGAATGGAGGTTGTGCTTTATTCATAAAGACTTTGCCACCCCCTGAGTTATTTGGGAGGTAATAAAAGGTCTGTTGTCACTGTGAAGAGACTGGGAAAGTCCAAATCTGAGGATAATTTCTTAAGAAGCGCCTTGGCTACCTCAGTAGCCTTCTCTGAATGGGTGGGAAAGGGTTCCACCCAGCATGTGAAGGTGTCAGTGAGGACCAACATCGGTTTAAATCCTTTACATGGTGGCATACAGTTAAAGTCTTCTTTCTGTCCTCCCAGGGAGCGTCTCTCTCCTCTGTACAGGTTCTAATAAAGGAGGCATTTTAAGCTTAACCGAGTTGTTGTAGGCACAGAGTGGGCAAGTTCTGGAGACCTATCTGGTGGTTGTTGCTAGCCCTAGACTTGTGAAAACTTGACTGACAATTTCTGATGTAGCACCCCTTTCATATGGAGGGAATCATGAACTGTTTTTATAGCCTTCTACTGTATCCCTTGGTGAAGGACCAGTTTGTTTCCTAAATACCATGATAGTCCCTTTTTAATTCCTCCTTGTCTTAAGGCACATTTATCTTCCTGGGAGTATAAACTGCTTTTAATGCTTCCTCAGTAACTCGGAATAAGGCTAGAGTCATAAGAGGCAGTAGGCCTGCCCTATTTGCCTCCTTATCAGCCTTTTGATTCCCGAAGGAGACTTGAAACATGTCTCTCTGGAGTTGTTTACAGTGCATGACTGCAACCTGCTTGGGAAGATGGACCACCTCTAGGAGTTGTAGAATTCCCGTCAGTGTTTTATAGATTATTATTTATCAGTAAGCCTCTTTCCTTCTTTTTTTCTTTCTTTTTTTTTTTTTTTTTTTTTTTTTGGTACCGGGAATTGAACTCAGGGCCTCCCACTTGCCAGGCAGGCACTGTGCTGCTGAGCTACATCCCCAGCCCTCTCTTTCCTTCTAGATTGCAGCATGGGTGTGTAGCACCACAAAGATTTATCTGGCATATGAATAGATGTTTAACCTTCTGCCATTTCCCAATATCAATGCCAGCTAAGAGCTACCAGCTCTGCCTTTTGGGCAGAGGTTCCTAGGGGAAGAGGTTTAGCTTCAGTGACCTGTTGTGAGCTGACAATGGCACAACATGACCTTCAGTGTCCTTCATGGACAAAGCTACTTCCATCAATAAACCACATCTCCTGAGGATCTTGGAGACTAGGACACTGATATTCTGATGATGCATAGGTCTGGGAGATCACTTGTTCACAAGAGTGGCTAAACTTTGGGTCCGTAGGCATCAATGAAGCAGGGTTAATAGCAGTGCAAGTATTTCTAATAACCAGTGCTGGAGCATGACGAAGGGCTGCTTTATTTTCCCTAAAGACATTGTCAGTCACTTTGTCCACCCTAGGGGCACAGACTCAGGGCATTTTAGTACCTCATAGAAAGGCTTTGCCGTTAGTCCAAAATTAGGAAGCCAGATCCTGCAAAAGCCTTCCATTCATGGGAAGGAACCAACCTGTTGTTTGGTGGCAAGAAGCCCAAGATCACAGATAACCTGGATCCGGTCCCTAGACAGCTGTCCTTTCCCGAGTGTAAGAATATATCCCAGGGGCCGCTGAGATGGCTCAGCGGCGTAAGCGCCTGCCTGGCAAGCGCGAGGGCCCAAGTTCAACTTCCGGAACCCACATGCGAAAAAAGGGCCGGTGATATCGCTCAGCGGCACGGGCGCCTGCTGGCGCGCGAGGTCCTGAGGTCGGCCCCCGGTACCCACAAAAAAAAAAAAAAAAAAAAAGAATATATCCCAAATATTGAACTTTTTGGAGGGGTATCTGACACTTTTCTTTGGAGATTTTATAGCCATTGTCACTTAGAAATTTAAGAGTATATACAGTGTTATGGTTATAGTTCCTGAGTTGGGCTCCAAACGGGAATATCAGCTACATACTATAGGATGCTTGCTTGTTCTACCTTTAGGTTGCTCAAGTTTTTTCCAGTGATTGAACAAAGAGGCGAGGACTGTCTCTAAACCCCTGTGGGAGAACTGTCCAAGTATATTGTTGCTTTTCCATTCCAAATGGGCTTTTTCCATTCAAAGGCAAACAGAAATTGGGTTCTGGGTGTATGGGGATGGACAAAAATACATCTTTTAAATCTAAGACTGAGAATTGATTAGGGTACCCAGGAATTTGGGAGAGAATTGTATATGGATCTGCCACTAGAGGATGGATAGGAATGACAGCCTCATTAATGAGGCAGAGGTCTTGGACCATCCTGTATTCTCCTGAGGCCTTTACTACAGGGAGGATGGGAGTGTTGCAAGGGGACTGACCGGGTTTCAGACGGCCATATTTGAGAAGTTATCTATGAGATGATGGAGGCACTTAGGTTCCTCTTCCTTGATTGGATACTGCTTTCAGCTAGGAAATTGGCTGAGGCCTTTTAGTCTTATAACTACTGGCATAGCAGAATTTTCCCATAGCAGTATTCCACTATGCCATGCAGCAGAATCCTCTTGTTGGCTAATTTGTTCCAGGAGACCAGATGTACTCCCAACGATTAAATCCATTTTGGCCTTAGCCAGAATTTAGGAATTGCCCCAATTTTGCTAGTAAGTCTCTTCCTAACAAGAAAGCAGGACACTGCAGGACAATTAGAGACTCATGGTTACACATTTGACCTTCAAAGTGACACACTAGAGGAGGAGCAAAGAATTTCTGACTAGGGAACACTTTGACCCCTAACTATGGCTATAGACTCAGAGAGGAGTTTTCAAGAGAAGGAAATCAAAATAGAATGAGCTGCCCCTGTATCTAAAAGCAGTTGAATTTTCTCATGCATGACATCAAAGATTACCCAGATTTCCTCAGAGGAGATGGTGTTGTCTGTGGACAGGGGCATAGCAGGCTCCTCTGGGCCTCTTCAGTAAATGAGGGTTTTCGCTGGCCTAGCCCTTGTCTCAGAGCCAGAGTCCTCTAGAGCCACAAGTCAGGCACATTAGCTGCCTTGTATATGGACCTGGGGCCATGTGGAGGCTCAGTGCAATGTCATGCCCAACGTCCAGTTCCTTTGCACTTGAAACACAAAGTCTTTGCTCGGTTGTCACTGTGTTTTTTTCCTTAGATGACCTGGGTGGGTTTAAAACATTAACAATTGCAACAGCTATAATCTTAGCCTCTCTCCTGTCTCTCTTCTGGGTCCTTGTTGTGGAGCACAGAAAAGGCCACATCCAACAATTGTATCATAGGTCTCTGAGGCCCCATCTGAAGTTTTTGCAGCTTATACCACATATCTGAGGCTGACTGAAAGGTGCGCTGTTGTCCCATACTTGCCTCTGCCTCTAGAGATGATGGATCTATATGAGTATACTTGTGGAAGGCCACTTCTGTTGGGGAACACAAATTCTAAATTGATGCTAGGGCCTAGAGGCCTTAATGGTCCTGTGATGCTGTGACATTCCAGGCCAAGATTACATCAGCATAAGATAACTGCTGCCTTCTGAGTCATCCAAACTGATCCTCATCCCCATAAGATCCTCATCAGTTTAAGATCACCGCCGCCCTCTAAGTCATCCAATGTTCCCTCTGATTATTGGGTACATCTATTAAATAGTGGCTAGCTCGGAGTGTCACTGTCTTTGCCCATCTTGAGGCATTGACCTCCCATCCCCCTTCACGCATTACTAAATTTGTCTGTGTCTTTTATTTCATCTTTTTGCCCTACCCTTCATACAAGCAGTCAGGGATTTTGGCCAGGTTAACAATACTCTTTTAACTGGTTATGAAATTGCTTTTCTTCTCATTGGTTTTCTTCTGTGCCCTGTAAGACCCAACTCACTTTATCATAATTAACTCAGTTTTTAATGCACATTTTCATCCCCATGATAAGAGCTGCTAGCATGCTAGGCATCATTTCTAGTCCATGCTGAGTATCATCGTCCCAATTTGGCTCTGTTGAAGGAAAACAGCCTCTCCAGGTTGCTTTCCTTCCCTTCTTAAAGCATATTGTGCATCTGCACAGTTTCTAGCCTCTTCTGGATTCTCTCTCTTTCATCTGAGGTACAAAGAGAGGCCAAGATGAGTTGGACATCTCACCATGAGAAGTCAAAAGCAAGGGTCAAAGTTTGGAAGAACCCATCGGCAAACATACTAGGGTCTTCTGACAGTTGACCTAATTAATTCTTCCACAGTTGGACATCTGCAGCTGAAAAAGGAACATGTACTCCAGTATTTCTTCCATCCCTGGAACTTCTCATAGGGGCAGGACAAGTTGTGAACCAGAGCGACCCGCGGGGCTTAAACCTGTTCCGTGCGTATCCACTGGGACTTAGGGCTGCCTGAGGAGGCCGCAGAGGGAGCTGAGGAATGTGGGCTCCTCTGCAGCACTGGGATCTAATGGAGCCCTTGGTCACTTGGGCCTGATTTATTGGTGTGAGGATTATAAGGGCGAGGGGGAGGCGACCTCCTAGTGTGGTTATCTTCCCTAGATAGATCAGAAAGACCGAGATCCCCCTGAGAGACAAATGGAGATCTTAGAACAGGGTCATCCAACATATCTGTCTTCTTCGGGGTCCACACTAAGTACCAGAGTTCTTGACCATTCCCTTTAATAAACAGTTATAAATGCCTGAACCTGAGACATCGCACTCCACCCTTCTCGTTTCAAGCAGAAACACTGTAACCAGAAAATAGTCTCATAGTCTAAAGTACCATCCTACACCCAGCTTTTACCACCTCTCAGTTCGTATTGAACCCAGACCATATTATAATAGTAGATGAGCTGTTCTTTTAAATTGCCAGGATCAAACCTGTCCCATCCATAAAGAATACAGCCTAGGGCCGGTGAGATGGCTCAGCGGCTTAAGCGCCTGCCTGGCAAGTGCGAGGGCCCAAGTTCGACTCCCGGAACCCACATATGAAAAAAGGGCCGGTGATATCGCTCAGCAGCACGGGCGCCTGCTGGAGCGCGAGGTTCTGAAGTCAACCCCTGGTACCCACAAAAAAATAAAATAAAATAAGCTTGGATTGTACCTCTAGGAACTGTTTAAAAAAAAAAAAAAAAAAAAAGAATACGGCCTAGTGGCAAAGTCGGTGGGATCAGTGTGGTGGCAAGAACCAACAGACTTCACACCTGATTCTCTTGGGACCTATAGAGAGAAGGAGAGAGCTAGGCTTGAGGTCCTTAAGGTGGCGTCTCACGTATGAACAGGAAACCTGAAGTCCACGAGGTGCCCCTTGTGAGACTTAACAAAACCTGCATAGACGTCTCTGTCCTACAACTTAGTGTGATGCCAGCACTATTTACCATAAGAGAAAACTTTTGTCTTCATATTGGGACCCATTAACTCCTTAGGGACAAGGGGGCTGAGCCATGTGTTGGCCTTGCCTAGTCCAAACTCCCATGAGGTAATGGCAGAACTATTCCAAGAAAAGTTCTTTTAACCACCTCCTTGGACCCCCTGATGATCCAACTTGCAATTAAACCCTATGGGAGATGAGATGGCTCAGTGGCATAAGCGCCTGCCTGGCAAGTGCGAGGTCCTGAGTTCGACTCCTGGAACCCACATATGAAAAAGGGGCCGGTGATATCGCTCAGCGGCACAGGCGCCTGCTGGTGCGCGAGGTCCTGAGGTCGACCCCCGGTACCCACACACACAAAAAAAAAAAAAAAGGGAAAACATCTCTTGAATTTATTCTGAGTGAAAAAATACTAAGAATTGGGATGGCTGTTTTCTTGCACTTACAGTTACTTTAGTTAAATTTTTAAATCTTATATGTTGTTTTACTCAGGCATCAGGCATAGGACTTTAACTCATGTGCATTTAAACAGAGTAGCACAAAAGTCATGTGGGGATGGCCTCTGGCAGCCTGTTGGACCAGAGAGTGCAGTGTTGCTGACACCTGGTTCCAGCCAAATCCTTGGGCACTTTAAAATGGACAATTTTTTTCCTAGTGTTTGCTTATCCCCCCTGGAGCAAGGTAAGACACCCACTCCTTGCTCAGGGTTGGAGCAGGTCTACGGTTTTGCCTGTGGACCTGCATCTGCACCCCTGCATGCACCACCATTTGTGCAGGGCTGCAGCTATGGTCCTCCCACTGTAGCTGCACTGCCCCCAAAAGTTCTGTTCTGCAAAGGCTGCATGAGTTCTTAAAGAAATAGTGGAATTATTCCTTGCTGCAGGAAGACAGGAAAAGGTTCTTGTCTGCTCTTATTAATTGATATGCTGTTTAAAATCAGAGGCTTAGCTCATAAGGCCAGTCATTTAAAAAAAAAAAAAATGAAGATGAAGAAACAGAAGAAAGAGGCTACAGGAAAAAAAGATGGTGGCTGCCAGTGATGCATGCCCCTGTAAACATTACCCGTAGTCATCAACAGGACAAGATGGCAGCTGGCCACACAGTGAGGCAACATACCAAAACTCTCTACCAAAGCACAAACCAAGAAAAAACCATTTACAAACTAGAGTGTAGTGGTTGATTGACTGTGTCAACTTGAGAAGTTTAGAAGCTTAACTAAGTCAGCTTAGCAATTCTATACCCTAGGGTGTAGAGGACTCACACTAGGGCAGCTCATCATCTGGATGGTATAAAAGGGAAATGAGGAAGATGGACTGGCTTCTGTCCTTTAGAGGAGCTCATCTGCACCTTCAGCTTAGACATTGTTTCCTGGCTTCTAGCGCAGACTCTTCTGCTTCTGCCTTTGATCCTTCAACCTTCCGGGGTAGACTCTTCAGCCTTCCATCGCAGACCCATCGGCCTCCTGATACGAACTTGCCCAGAACACTGCAGTGAGCTCCAGACCTTGGACTGAACTATTCAGCCTCCAGTGTGCAGACGCCCTCTGCACTCTTCCTCATCCAACTCTGTGGCTGACCATCCTGAGCCAATCTTGCAATTTCTTATATATTTGTATGTCTTGTGTTATACCTGTTTCTCTAGTAAAACACTGACTCATACATAGAGTAAGTGGATACCAGGCTAATTTAGCAAAATACACAACAAACAAACTCACAGACAACAAGGCATACCCACAGAGTGAGTGGAAGCAGCTAGGAAGAAAAACAGAAGCCTACATTCCCTTCCCTCAACCCCCAAGCAAACAGTTCCCTGTGCACCTTGAGAAAAGTCCCCTGCACTTCCACCCTAGGGCATAGAGTGAGAGAGAAAAGGAGAAAAGAAACCTTGTGGCACTTTAGAAAGAAAAAAAACTGTGCCCACACAGGTCTTACCTCGGTCTAGGATACCTGAGATTTTCTCCTGGTTGACTATGTCAAAATGTTATTGAGTATTTCCTTTAGAAATGGCTCACCAGGGCCGGTGAGGTAGCTCAGCGGCATAAGCGCCTGCCTGGCAAGCGTGAGATCCTGAGTTCAACTCCCGGAACCCACATAAAAGGAAAAAAGGGCCGGTGATATCGCTCAGTGGCACAAGCGCTTGCTGGTAAGCACGAGGTCCTGAGGTCGACTCCCGGTACCCACATAAAAAAAAAAAGAAAGAAAGAAAAGAAATGGCTCACCAATCAAAAGTACTCTAGGTCCTTCTTGCCTCAAACAAACAATTGGACAAGACAAACCAAAAATGGTGCCAAGAGTTTATTTCCAAAGTGAGGGGTAAATGGATATGGGAGAAATCAACTCTGCAGAGCAAACATGGGCAGAGCAAGAGAAAAAGAAGACAAAAGCAAGAATAAAAGTACACGCTGCATCTGGGAAATGCAGCATGGACTATCTTGGGAGGTCACAATGGTGACCTTCTCAGTGGCCTCTGGTCTTCTTTATGTTGCCCACATCTCATGGGAGCACGTGAGAATTTCTACACATGGGGTCCTGCGGTTGTCCTGGGATCTCGTCATTGATCCACTTCTCCAACCAGCTTTGCTACCCACTACCTCCTGTACCGGGGTGACTGGCATCAAGCGGGTGGGCAGCACGGGATGACCCCATAACCAAGAATCGTCCAGTTCTAAATGCCAGAAGCTTTGCTGCAGTAGAGACACCCCGGACCAAAGATTCTGCAAGGATCTTGCCCCCAGAAAAGGGAAAGCCTGGGGCTGCCTCAGGCCACTTCATGGAGCCTGAGGGTGCACTTCACAGAGGAAGGCAGAGCCACAGGCAGAGAGAAACTCATTCCCGGGACCTCATCAGAGCCCTGCATCCAGCCGTGCCTGAAGCCAGTCTGCTCCATGACTGTTCCATTTATGACCCAACAAATCACTTCCTGGGTGAGATTTTATGGCCCAATCCAATCCCTGTAGCAATATTGTGAAAGAGAGCCTTGTTCCTTCTCCTGTTTTGTAGATGGGCGACCCTCAGCCATTTGTGTGATCTGCCCAAATGTCCAGGCTACACAGGTTCGTAGGCTCAGGGCCACTTGGTCCCCGCTGACCAAACCAAAAGAGGCCACATATTCTGGTAAAAGGGAAAAACGGATTTATACAATTCTAGCTCTGAGAAGATGGAGAGGCCTTTTTGCCTCAAATCACCAAGTCCCTGGGTGCACATGGGCAAGGAACTTTCCAGTACAGAGCAGGGCAGAGAAGGGAACAGAGAGGCCACACAGATCTCCACGCTTGCTTTAGCACTTCCAGCTCATCCTCCTTGTCCTCGTGGAAAGGAAACCAGGCCCCCAGCTCCTGGGATGGTGGCACCTGCATATTCTGTCACTTCTTTTGGGCTGAAGAGAAGACAAGGTATTGGCTACATGCCCAGCAAGAGGAAGTTTGGAGACATTCTTATCTCTAGAAAAAAACATCTAACATTTAAAATTCCATTCTGCAGTGCTGCTTACACAAGGTCACACAGCCAGCCCACATGTGTGCCAAACTGGTGTTTGTCTGGTGGCCTCACACAGGAAAAATTTATTTTTCTATTAAAACAATCACAGAAATATGGAGCAGAACACCACATGCACATTAGCGTTTAAGGTAAAACATGAAGGGCCAGGGATATAGCTCAGTGGCACAAGTGCCTGCCTGGCAAGCATAAGGTCCTGAGTTCGATTCCTGGTACCAAAAAAAAAATGAGACTCTAGAAATGATTATTGGAGTGACGACTGCAACTATAAACAAGTGTCCAAATTATTACAGGAAGTTGGGGATACAGCTAGGATGAGAACCCAGATCCTTTTACATCCAACCCAGAGGAATTCTACACCCCAATCTCCCTTGCCTTTGCATGGTCCTTGGGCCACTGCACAGTTTGCCTAGTGGCTACACCAGCCCCAGTGAGAATGACTGGCCTCGATGCTATGTGTTCAACACACCAGCTCAATCTTTGCTTTGGAAATGCGACCCCAACAACCAACAACCAGTCATTCTCTTCCTCCCCTAACACACAACATAATCTCTTGAAAGCAGGTACAACCCACACTTTGCCAGGTACAGTGACACATGCCTGTAATCCCAGCACTCTGGGAGGCTGAGGCAGGAGGATCACAAATTTGAGCTCAATCTACACAATTCAGCAAGACCCTGTGTCAAAATTTAAAAATGGCTGGGGATGGAGCTCAGCAATAGAGTGCTTACCTAGCATGTGCAAGGCCCTGGGTTCAACGCACAACACCACAAAAAAATTTTTTTAATTAAAAAAACAAGAAAAAAGAAAAAGAAAGAAAGAAAAAACACATTTCTGTACTTAATTTAGCATCATTATCAGTGTATTTCCAGGGTAATGGGTGGGAGAAAAATGGAAAAACTATTTGGACAGCAGCCCTTTATTCCACTGACCTCTGAGAAAATCCCCATCTTGTGCGCTCCTAGAATGTCACCTGCCGATAAGCACACCTATAAAGCAGGGCCTCAGCCAGGGCCAGAATCACAGAAGTCCCACGGACACATCATGATCAGGACCCTACTGCTGTCTGCATTGGTGGCTGGAGGTAAGCCCTGTCACCCTGGGGCACTGCTTCCGACCCCTGCTGGGGCTGGGAATGGGACCTCCGCACACCCGTCCCCTTCCCCCACTCCCCTACATTCAGTGCTATAGTTATAAGAAAACTGGAGCGGAGTTTAGCCAAATGGGGTAAAGGCCAGGACTCTACGACCTCTGGAGATCCTACCAGAACAAGGTTTCCTGTTTGGGGTTGAACATGCCACACGTACACTCTCCACTGCTTGGGTCGCTGCTTCTGGCACTCTCCACCCCTTCTCTCTTCACAGCTCTCAGCTGCGGGCTCTCCACTTACCAGCCCCAGCAGAGCAGGGTGGTTGGAGGAGAAGATGCGACACCCAACAGCTGGCCCTGGCAGGTGAGACAACCATGCTGTCCTTGCTGCTCCCTACCCTACTCCTTTCTCATCACCCCATTTGCCCTCCCCCCTGGGGTCTGTTATGCTGACAAACATGAGAATGGGTGGAAACTCAGAGCACAGCAAGGCCATTTCTGTGCCTTTGACCAGCCATGGGGCCTGGGAAAGAGGGGCCTCCCCCAGTTTAGTTCAATAAGAAGCTGCCACACCCTACTAGCCAGCTGCACAAATTCACAATCATGCTTACTCTGCTGCTAGCCAATCACATGGTAGCTAACCAATGTACCATTATTTTATGAACCATTCATCACCATTTATGTAAATGTTTCCTGCTTTAAGCAACCAATCAGTGCAGTTTTTGCAGACTAACCCTCAAGCACAGGCCAATCAATGTTATCAATGGATATAAATGCTTCTTACCTTGATATAACCATAGGGATATCAAGACTAAAATATTAGATGAGGCACAGGCACAAATTAGTGCAATGTTACTGATCAAACTTTCAAAGAAAATATGTGAAATTTACAATTGACATAAATATGCTAAAAATTTTTTCTTATCTGGCATACTTCGGACTGAACAATTGAAAAGTTGATTATAGAGAAACTATTTTAAGTCCTATATAGAGGTTTTTAATATTTTACTTTAATTTAGAACATGTAAGTATACATTCATTCCCTGATCTTTGGAATTGCTATGTAGTTCAGGCTGGTCTTGAACTCACTATGTAGCCCAGGCTGGCCACAAACACACAGAAATCCTCCTGACTCAGCCTCTCCAGTGCTGGGATAATAGGCGTGCACCACCACGCCCTGCTTGGCCTTTCAAATCCTTAATGGCCTTTCTCTCATACTACATCATCTGCAAGTCCATTTCTTTAAAGGACCAATAACTTTGGGACACTCATGGAGCGATCTGAGTAATTTTGCCATTTTCCCCTCAACCTGCCAACTTTCTCACGGGCATCTATGTCAGTAGCAAAAGTACAGGGCCAGGCTTTTACTTTTCTCACTGCCTCACAAAATGTTTGCTCTGGGATTTGGAAGAAGGGCCATGGCCCCTCTGCTATAGATCCCATCACGGGGATCTTGTGCTGAGAACCAATCACTGCGGCCTATGCCACCTTCTTGACCAGCTGTATCCTCGCCTGTGGAACCAAATGCCACTGCCTGTACAACTATCTCCTCACCTTGGGAGCCAGTGACTGTCAGTCATGGAAGGCTCCCCACACATCTAGCTCTGTGCCCCTAGGGGGAGACTTTTTTTTTTTTTTTTTTTTTGCAGGTGGGCAAGTCTAACCAAGTTAAAATCTTTTCTTCAAGAAATACTATTTGTATACCTGGAAAATTAAATTAACCTTTACCATAAGTAATATGAGAAATATTGAATAGGCTGGACATAG
Organism: Erethizon dorsatum; assembly: GCA_028451465.1. Classification (NCBI taxonomy): domain Eukaryota; kingdom Metazoa; phylum Chordata; class Mammalia; order Rodentia; family Erethizontidae; genus Erethizon; species Erethizon dorsatum. Next base: position 124,017,813 of record CM051827.1, on the reverse strand, counting down.
TGTCTCATGCCTGTAGTCTCAGCATTCTGGGAGGCTGAGGCAATAGGATCATAAGAACGTGGGAAATTTAGTGACTTAGTGAAACACTGTCTCAAAGCAAAAAAGGTTTTGAGAGGTAACTTAGTGGGAAGGGAAGGCCCTGCGTCCAATCCCCAGCACCACAAAATATAGGTAGGTGGGTAGATAGAGAGGTAGAGATAGAGATCGATGATAGAGAACAGTTTTTATGACATTGACCACATCGTAGAGATGCACATAGCTGTGTTAGTTTATTCATCTGTAAAATACAAATAATGATGGTGCCTCATGGGATTGCTGTGATTATGAGGTGAGTTCAGGACAGTGCCTAGCAATGCTCAAACATTAGAAATTTAAGCTAGACATGGCGGTGCACACCTGTAATCCACACCTGCAATCCAGCACTTGGGAGGCTGAGGCAGGTAGATGGTAAGTTCAAGACCAGCCTGGGCTACGTATTAAGATCCTGTTTCAAAAAATAAAATTAGAAATGTGAAATGCTGGATATTATAAGTATTAATCATCCTGAGCTCTCTGCACAGTGAACATTATGGTCCATTTTCCAGGCAAGGTCAATGGGACCCGGAATAGTAAAATAATTGCCCAAAGCCACCCAGTGACCCTGGAGGAAAGTCAGGATTTGAACTTGGTTCACTCCTTGCTCTTTTGGCCACATTTTTTGTTCACAATATACATTATGTGGACAAAATTTCATCTCTGTAGATACTTTGGGCCTGCTTTTAGATTAGAGGGTCATCATTTTTATGGGTCTTTTTTCATTTTGTCTCATGTAAAGATATTTTGGTGGGGCTGAGGATGGAACTCTGGCCTCACCTGTGCTAGGTGAGTGCTCTACTACGAGCTACACGCCCAGCCCAACATCTTTTTAAAATCCAATTTATCTAAGGATTAGGCCCCTTAATCTTGAACAAAGGAGAAACGTCAAGTACCTAATTAAAAATGAGGAAGTTCAGAGAAAAGCAGGCATCTGCCCGTGTAGAGTTCATCTTCACAATTCTAGGGAACATGGTCTGACTCCCAGCAGTCCACCCGGCACCACCCCCTCTCTGCTCTCTGCTTAGCCATGTCAGGGGACTTTAATTAAAAGGGGTGAATTAAGAGTAACAATTAAGCAGTAACAAATACTCCCGCCTTATGGTTCTACCTCCTACCTATTAAACTACCAGACCTACACAGAAGCTAGTTTTAACACACACACACACACACACACACACACACACACACACACTGAAAGCCATGGGGGTGAAGGTCCACTAATGCTTTCTCATGGCTGTGAATGGATTTAGTCTTCAGGGAGAAACTACAGCAGGTTGCAAGATCTACAGGAGCAACCAGACCTTTCCCTATTATTCATTCATTCATTCTTCACTCGTTTGCTCCATCAGTAAGTCCAGTCATCCCTCTGTGTCTGTGGGGATTGGTTCCAGGACCCTGAGGGGACTGAACTCCACAGATGCTCAAGTGCCCTACATAAAATGTCAGTGTTTGTATATTACATACACACACCCTCCTGTGTGTTAGGTCATCTCTCAATTGCTTATAATACTTAATACCATGTCAATGCTATGTAAATAGTTGCCTACTATATTTGTTAGGAAAAAGGAAAAGAAGAAACAAAGGTACAGGCTCAACAGGACAGATTTATTTCGCAACAAACCTGAGAGGGACCGCTCTGGCACTAGAGTCCAGACCAGCAGCTTTGTACAGGCTGCGGGGTCTTTTGTAGGGTCGTGGGGGGGTCAGTGAGAGGGGGTTGTGGTTCCCTGCCAAGAGCAAAGCTTGAGAGAGCACAGCGGCCATGGCTGCCTGAGGACGAGGCTTGGGGAAGCACAGGAGCAGGGTTCCTTCCACAGCAGGGCTGACAGTGTTCTGAGTCCCCCAGGGCAGCTATGCCGGGAGTGGCAGTTTAGAGAGGTCTCTGACCAGTATAGCGGCAGTCGGGTTCCTTCGTGCCAGACTCTATGGTTAGGTAAGGAAAATGGGCAGTGTATCTCTTCCTTAACTGCCCTCTGCTGATTAGGGGTGGTGATTGTTGGGGTTTCAGCTGGACTGAAGAAGAGTTGTATTGATGTCGTCTTTGGCTACTGCCTGGGAAATGGCCAAAATCCTTTTGGTGAAAAATCTTTGAAAAAGATTGATTAGGCATGGCAATAGTAAATAGGCAAGTAGAAAGAGGAGGACAGACACTACAAAAGGAAGAATCCAAGATATGATAGTGGACTTCCATGAATCCCATGAACTCTGCATGGGGTCCCAGACATTTGTTGTACCATCTGGATCTCAGTGTCTATTTCCTGCAGAGTTGCAGTTACATTACCATGATTATCTGGGATAAAAGTATAACATGTTGTATGAAGCATGGAGCAGGTGTCACCTTGGGCAGACTTTGCATGGGGGCCATGGATCCCAGGCACTTTTGTCATTGGTTCCATCTGCATGATCACTGGAAGTTTGGTGGACTCTAGGCTAGAGTAAACAAACTTTACCAAGATATTAAAGCATGTATGACCAAAGCATGAGATCAGAATGGAAAGGCAGATTGGGGAGGAGCCACATGCTGACACTGCTCCTAAGGGATTGGAATAGCAATTATAACCAGCTGGCTTCTATAGTTCGAAACTGTCAGCAGAGGTCAGTGATTGGAGCCCTCTTTTTATGTGGAGCCTATATTACTATTACTTTAATATGTTTTTAGTTATGCTGTACTTTTCTGCTAGGTGTTCAAGACCAAGTTAAAGTGAGACCTGTGTTAATCAAAATTAACCTCTTGCTATCTATCAAGGTCAGTCAATGCTCCTCAGGCAGTACTTTTGAAACAATGTACAGAACCTCCCAGGTCCTCTGTCAGTGTCAGCCCCAGGATGAGTCAGTCTTGCTTGGCTGTGTAGCTTCCCAAGGAAGCATGGTTGGTGACCCTCCTAGCACACCACACATTGCTTGACAATGGGTTCCAACAATCTCCCTGCTCAGGAGGTTGGAGGACTTACCAAAGTTATAGGTGCCTGTAGAAAAGGTCCCCTCAAGTCCTAGGTCCTTGTTGACCTTGGAGACCAGGGCCAAAATATTGGCTGTCCTCTTAGCCCAGGTACCTTTTTAAGTCTGGACATTAACCCTCAGTTGTTGAACACCCAGGAGATCAGTTATCTTATCTTGAAATATATGGTATGACCAGGAAGCTGATATCTCCTTACCAATCATGGTTGTCTTAGAAGTTGAGACCCTGCACAATATTAACGCACAGCAACTTAAAGCTTCACTGAGAAAACTCCAGATGATGTTTAGCATAACAATCATGATGACATCACTAAATGACATGAAGAAAATTTTATTTAAATTTGTCATCCTGCAATAGAGTGCCATCTAAGAAGAATGTATCTTATGTGACATTGCCAGGACCATACAGAGTTTGAGCATCTCTAAGTGTTGTAACACATAACATACACAGAACAATGCAGACTATCTCATGCTGGATTGGCATGCACATTTTATCACAAGTAACTGGAATACAAGAAAGGGAGAGTTTAATGCTTGAGCCTAAAACTTTACCACTATAAACAATTTTAGCTTGAAAATTCCCATTATGATGAGATGTTTTTCAGTTTCACATCTTTGAAAACCTGTGCACTTGAAAAACATAAACTATGAAGTCAGCAAAATTGAGTGTCACAAACAAGATTGGAACTGTCTAAGGAGGCACCTCTGTCCTGCTTTTCATCCATGACCACTCTAGGTGTCCCTGTTAGTCATGCAAAAAACCTCATGTCCAGTAACAATTTCAGAAATGAAAGTTAAAGCCTTTGTCAGAAAGCACCAGTTAGATCAAAGAGGAGAGTTGGGACCTGGGGAGGCGTGATCGAGGATCTGAGAGTCGGGCCAATAGCACACCCCCAGTCTTTTTTGAGCAACAAGGAGCTTTTAGAAGGAAAACCTGGGCTCCACCAAATCAATAAGCCAGGATGGCGGCAGCCGAGTTCCTTCAATATTGTTTAGGGAATTATCACAAGGAAAAAAGTCCATTCATGTTTAGTGTGATGCAGTTTCTTCCTTAATATTATTATTCTGCAGTCAGTTGAACAGAGATCTGAAGAGCTGACTTTACCTATTAAGTACCCGCCAGTGTCATGCAGCGATCTAGGCATCTGGAACATGGAGAGGTGGAGAACTTCACTGAGCTTGTGTTATAGGGGGATGTTAAGAAGTGAGTGGGTGAGTTCATCACCGTCAGGAGATGAAAGGTGTGATAAGGAAGAATAAAGCAGGATGAGAAGACATGTGCAGCTCTGTGCATGAATGTGTGTGTGTGTTTGCATCTATATGTGTGCCTGTGTGTATGCCATGCTTTGGAAAGAGGGCAGTCTAGTCATCTGAAGGGGTAGTGCTGTCTGGGACCCTTAGCCGGGCTGTCTCAGCCACCTGGGTGCCCACACTTCTCCCCAGGTCTCCCTGCAGTACCTCGACTTGGACAAGTGGTTCCACAACTGTGGAGGGTCCCTGGTGACCACCAGCTGGGTCGTGACGGCCGCCCACTGCGTTAGGTAACCATCTCTCCCTGCCCCAGGCTGCCCGCCCTGAGGCTGCACTCACCTCTGACAGCCGGTCCCAAAGGGCCTGCACCCCATCATGCACAGGAGGCTTGCAGAGCCCCATGCCTGGCTGAGACAGCTTTGGTCCATCTGTGACTCAGCCTGTGGGTCACTGGTAGGCCCGGACAAGGCGGGGACTGAGTGCTGTGTGCCAGGCCCTGAGGGAGACGGTGGAGGAGGGTGCAGCCCAGTCCCTGCCCTCTTGGGGGAACCAAATGTGGCTTCTGCATCTGGAATTGTGTTCCTTTAATGACTTCAGTGACTTCTGCAAGCTACAATATCATCACTTGCCTAAAATGGTATAACTGAGTTTAGTGTGGACTAAAGGAGATGATATATGAAAGGGCTGGGTACTTAGTAAGTGCTCAATAAAAGTCCATTATAGCCAGGCACACTCCTGTAATCCCAGCATTCAGGAGTCTGAGGCAGGTGGATCACTATGAGTTCAAGGCAAGACCTTGCCACCAAAACAAACAAACAAAATTATTATAATTTATATAACAATTTTAAAGGCCCAAGAGAAAGAAAATACTCTGCAACTTGCGCACTGTCCTCTCCCTTCCCTGTGACTCTGGCTTATCTCACATCAGCCAGGACTCACCAGTGTGTCACTTGTGTTCCTTAGGCTGGTGTGACTCCTTGCTGGAAGCAGTCTCCCACCTCATTTATCCTTTGGTGGGGAAGATAATAGAGGCCTGGGAGTCAGGCATCTGGGCTCTAGTTCCAGGCTCTCACTGGGCTCATACCCCTCTCTGGGCCTCAGTTTCCCCATCTGAAAATAAAGGTGGAAATAAACTAGAAAGTGCCCTAGACGGCAAGTGATTCCTGTTTTCCCTGTATTCATATCAATCCCTTCAGGACCATGCAGAGTTTATGTGATTACAGCTTTCATTATACACTGTAGATTAGTATAGGAGAGTTGTATTATTGTGTAGTTACAGTTAGGATGTTGTGTCATTTACCTTATATTAGAACTTGTTGGGCCAGTGAGATGGCTCAGTGGTATAAGCACCTGCCTGGCAGGCACGAGGTCTTGAGTTCGACCCCTGGTACCGACAAAAAAAAAAAGAACTTGTTGCCTCTGTGGAAGAAAAACCCCCAACCTCTGTAGTGGCCTCCACATCAGTGGCTGACTCCAGCCTGTGGCCTGGATTATGCGTGGGGCATCCTTGCTGGGGCCCAAGGGAGGAGGGAGCTGACGCCTTCTGCTTGGCCCCTGCCAGGAACCCCAGGACCTACCGAGTGGTGCTGGGCCGCCACAGCCTCTCCACCAATGAGCCCGGCTCCGAGGCCATCGCCGTCTCCACGTATGTGGTTCACGAAAAATGGAACAACGACCTCGCCAACGGGTAGGTTCTGTCTGGGTGCACTTGGGGCTGGAGTGGGCAGGGGCACAAAGGGCGGTCATCCCCACCCCTAGCTCTGACCATTTGGAGGTAGAGCCAGCCCCAAAGCTGCCAGGCTGTGTTGGGGAGGAAGAGGCAGAGTCTGTGGGAGCAGCCTGCTGTCCTGCCCATCAAGCATGCAGGAGGTTGCACCCAGTGTCTCACTGACCTTGTGGGCCTCGAAGTCCACGCCAAGCCTTGGGCATGCAGAGTGCTGCCTTGGACCCCCTAGCTGTCAGTCGAGTAGAACAGTCTCTCCTCACATCCCAAAAAGGTCTTCTACATTTACAAAGATGCTCTGCTGCCCTGCCTGCAGGGAAAGTCTCAAGACAGTGCACCTGGAAGATGACAAAGGCCTCCGAGCTCCAAAGGGCAGGAACAGTGAACCCTCCCTGCTCACACTCTGCCTCTTTCCTGATGCAGGTACGACATCGCCTTGGTCAAACTGGCTGAACCTGTCACCCTGAGCGACAAGATCCAGCCGGCCTGCCTGCCCCCTGCGGGCACCATCCTGCCCAACAACTACCCCTGCTATGTCACAGGCTGGGGCCGGCTGCAGAGTAAGTGCCAGCCAGGTGCTCTGAGCCCTGGCAGGGAAGGGAGGAGATGTCACCACACATCACCCAAGGATTAAAGCCAATCATCCCTGGGAAGCATGTAGTGCAGTAACAAATGCACACAGTAGCTTAGTACGTGTGACATCAGTATGACCCAAGGCCAGGGTCCACAACAGCATTTACTCTGTGACCTCAGGTTCCTGGAGGCCCATCAATGTCCCTGGAGCCACCATCAGACCCTCCCATCCCATATCCAAACCAATGCCCTGTGCCACCTGGTCCTACCACTAAGAACCGGGAACTGTGAACAGCTACTAGCTGAGTGGTTCTTCACAGAAATCCAGGGATCAAAAATCCAGTGATGGGGCCAGGAATGTAGCTCAGCAGCATAGCACCCGCCTGGCAAGTGTGAGGTCATGAGTTTCATTCCTAATAACAGAAAAAAAGAAAAAACCCAATGACGTTAGGTCGTCAAGAACAGAGCACCAGGGCTGGTGAGATGGCTCAGCGGCATAAGCGCCTGCCTTGCAAGCACGAGGGCCCGAGTTCGACTCCTGGATCCCACATACGAAAAAGGGGCCGGTGATATCGCTCAGCGGCACGGGCGCCTGTTGGCGCGCGAGGTCCTGAGGTCGACCCCCCGGTACCCACAAAAAAAAAAAAAAAAAAAGAACAGAGCACCTGCCTTTCCCTTGTAAAACCACCAGAGGTCTGAAAGGCTCTAGAGATGTTCATGCTGAGGAGGTTAAAGACATAAACCTACAAGTGACAAGGACATACAAACACCCAGCAGAAGCCAGGAGGGTGGAGGAGGTACCTCATACTTACCAGACACATGCTTGACCATGTGTGTCTACTCAGAACACACCGGGGCAGAACCTATCTCACCCCGGACACCCAGGGCCAGGGAGGATCCAGATGCTTGGCTTTTAGCCCCATCTGTGTTGGTCACTATGTACCTTTGGACAAGTCACTTTGGAACCTCAGATTCCTCATCTGCAAAATGGAAACTCTGTTGTAAAGATTGAAAGAAATGATACGTGTGAAAATGCTTTATATATTGCCAAATGTTACCTGAATGTTAATTGCGTATTAATTACGGTAGTCCAACAGGAGACAGTTAACTATTCTTGTTCTCAATATCCCATCTAATGAGCAGGAATAAATATGACTGTGATGACGGGCATGTTAGAGAAGCCTTGGAAAATGCAAAAATAGTAATAATTCTTCCTGTTGCCATTAGTGCTAGTGGTGACACTAATGGACACGAGGGTGGCAGTGGCAGAAACTCCTCCTCACCACACTAGGATATTTTTCCCAACTAGAGGGCTCTAGATGCCAGCAGCCTCACAGTCATATTTATGGTAAGTGACAGAGGCCCATGTACATCAGCCAAAAGGAAAATTCATTAAAAGGTGTTAAAAGCCTCAAGTGAAGGGCAGAGAGACAGCCAGGCATCAGAAACTGGAAACCTGTAAGAAACTCAGGAAAGCCTCCACCAGGATTTCTTTTCTTGTGGGTTTTCTTCATGGAAGAAAATGGCTGCCACCTCCAGCCTCTTGCTTAGTATCTAGGTTTCTATCCAAATTCCCAGGGAAGGAGCCCATTGGCTTAGCTTAAGTCAGGTGATCACCCCTGAGCCAATCACCAGTGGCCAATACACTAACCAATCAAACGTGAGGACACAGTGGGGACAAACATGGCTGCTCCCATTGCAACCCTTTGGCTGGAAGAAATTAACAAGGGCCAATCAGAAAACTTATAAGGTGGCCCAAATTCCTTTCCATTCAGGAGACTCATTAGTCACTCTATGCTTTCCCTCTGGTCTCATTCAGCCAATGGCCTAAGCCCTGACATCCTGCAACAGGGACTATTGCTGGTCGTGGACTATGACACATGCTCCAGCTCTAGCTGGTGGGGCAGCTCTGTGAACACCAGAATGGTCTGTGCTGGGGGTGATGGTGTGACCTCCAGCTGCAATGTGAGTATGAAAATCAGGTGCTGCCTCTACAGCAAAATGAGACCAGAAAGGGGGAGAAGCCCCAGGGGTCCTAGCATCTGCCTTCCTGACTCCTGACAGAGGTGCTGAAAATAGTGCTTGACATTTTACAACCTGCCCTTTGTCCTTGTAATGTCCAGAAGAAATGTTTTGAGGTTTTCCTTGTACTGCTCACCCTGGCTCACTGTTGGGAAGTCCTTCCCTGGGTCTCATCCGGGTCTCATTACCAACACTCCTCCTTCCTGTGTAACAGTGGGCCAAGGGGAAGTATTTCCTGGGTGAGGGCCTTTCTAAGGTGACTTCCATTGATTTGTTGAATTAACCCATTAATGGTCCAAGGTGTCCCCTCAAGGTATCATAGAAGCCTTCCTGGAGCCTTCCTGGAGACAGTGTCCTCACCAGAAGGAATTGCTATATTGTGGACTCCGCAGGGGCCTGGGACAGAGTTGGAAGGAGCTTGTCATGCCCTTCAGATCAACTGTGACCCTACATTCCACCCACATAGGCCCCCAGGAAGCACCTGGTCACAGGAGGAAGTAGCAGATGGTGGCCCTAGAGCTGTGACCACAGGGCTGGTTCAGAGGACAGAGACCTCTGCAAAGGAACATGAATGCTCTGAGAGCAAGAGTGCCGCCAGGCGGCAGCTTCGCAGCCCTCACCTCCCACTCGGTTTCCCCAGGGGGACTCTGGCGGGCCGCTGAACTGCCAGGCGGATGACGGCAGGTGGCAAGTGCACGGCGTGGTCAGCTTTGGGTCCTCTCTCGGCTGCAACTACTACCGCAAGCCGTCCGTCTTCACCCGGGTCTCTGAGTTCATCGACTGGATCGACGAGGTAAGAACCGGACCAAGCCTGAGCACCATGGGTCCTGCCCTTCTCACTCCACCCCACGAGGGCCTCGCCCTCTGGGAGTCCAGAACCCCCTTCTCCCAACGAGGCAGAGGGGGCTGCACACCCGAGCAACCCTGGTAACCACCCCAGAGGTCCCTTACTGGTTTGAGGTTTTTTTTGTTTGTTTGTTTTTTTGGTTTTTTTGCGTGTGTGTGTACGGAGGTCGCGTGCCAGCAGGCGCCCGTGCCGCTGAGCGATATCACCGGCCCTTTTTCTGTATGTGGGTTCCGTGAGTCGAACTCAGGACCTCGCGCTTGCCAGGCAGGCACTTATGCCGCTGAGCTATCTCACCGGCCCTCTAGCTTGTTTTAATAGATGATATGTTTCGTTATAAAAATATCAATGGGGGCCAGTGAGATGGCTCAGCGGTGTAAGCGCCTGCCTGGCAAGCATGAGGGCCCGAGTTGGACTCCCGGAACCCACATACGAAAAAAGGGCCGGTGATACCGCTCAACGGCTCGGGCGCCTGCTGGCGCGTGAGGTCCTGAGGTCGACCCCAGTACCCACAAAAAAAAAAAAAAAATCAAGGCACATGAGTGTGTCAATTAAAAAGTACAATTGCCCCTCACCTTCTATCTGCAGTTCTTCCACAGGGAAACATTGGTAACAGTTCCATGTGTGCATCTAAAAAAGACCGATATGTGCACAGATACACGTACTTTGTCTTTTTTTCTTATTTATTCATTTATTTTTATTTATTTTGGTACAGCAGATTGAACCTGAGGCCTTTGCCCTGAGCTACATCCCCAGCCCTTTTTTGATTTTTTAATTTTGAGATAGGATCATGCGAAGTTCCCCTGGTGGGACTCAAACGTGTTTCTCCTGCCTCAGCCTCCCAGAGTGCTGGGATTACAAGCATATGCCACCATGCCTGTCAACACACACTGTCCCTAACCAGAAAAGGGTCTTGCTCCTCCACTGCAACTTAGATCACATTTTTTCTATAGACAGATCTAGGTCACACTTTTTTTTTTTTATGTGGGTACCGGGAGTCGACCTCAGGACCTTGCACTTGCCAGCAAGCACTTGTGCCACTGAGCGATATCACCGGCTCTTTTTTTTCCTTTTATGTGGGTTCTGGGAGTCGAACTCAGGACCTCGCAAGTGCCAGGCAGGCGCTTATGCCGCTGAGTTATCTCACCGGCCCTAGGTCACATTTCTGACCAGCTAAATACTGTTCCACAGTGTGAACATAATGGGGGGGGTGCTTCCTCTGTTCCTGTATTTCATTCTTTTTTTTTTTCTTTTTTTTTTTTTTTTTGTGGGTACCAGGGGTCGACCTCAGGACCTCGCACGCCAGCAGGCGCCCATGCTGCTGAGCGATATCACTGGCCCCTTTTTTCGTATGTGGGTTCCGGGAGTCGAACTCAGGACCTCGCGCTTGCCAGGCAGGCGCTTACGCCACTGAGCCATCTCACCGGCCCCCTGTATTTCATTCTTATGTTGCTGCGCTAGACATCCTTGGACGTTCTTGCACACTGCCCTGAGTACTTGTGCTACGGAGATCCAGCAGCTTCCCTGGCTCATGGAGTTGGCGGAGCAGAATGTTTAGGGCTGGGGAAGCTCAGTGGAACAGCGTGTGCTTTGCATGGGAGAGGCCCTGGGTTCGAACCCCAGCACCACAAAAAATGTTTAATGGATACGGTTTGACAGCCTCTGAAAGCAGGTTACATTGCCTGCCCAGGTTGGAGGGCACATCTGTAATCCCAGCGCTCTGGGAGGCTGAGGCAAGAGCATCACAAGTAGGAGCCCAGCCTGGGGCAACTTAGTGGCTTAGCAAGACCCTGTCTCAAGATAAAACATAAAAATGGGCTGGCAATAAAACTCACTGCAAAACCTCTGGGCTCAGTACACAGTACCACATTCAAAAAAATAATAATAAAAGCAGGTTACACCACCTCCCATAGCAAGCATCTATACCCCAAAAACAGCAGTTTTATTTGAGAAACAAAGGAAATCTAAAAGCACGCCCACACATACAGATCTCCCTGTCACTTTTAGTGGTTCCCAGGGCCCCTGACCTGAAGTCCCAACAGGAAAACAGGCGAAGACCCCTCCTCACAGGAAGAGCCAGCTGGTCAGGGGAGGCTGAGACCTCTTCCTCTCCCACGCACGCGCACAGCCCGCAGGCAGGAGCTCCTGCTCGAGGCCCCCGTGACTCCCCAGGGACCGAGTCAGGAAGGCGCCAGGGCGGCTCTGCTCTGGGGTAACCCGCCTGTCTCCTGTGTGTCCGCAGGTGATCGCCACGAACTGACGGAAGAAGTCTCCGGGAGGGCCAGACCCAGGAAGGTGGCAGGAGGAAAATAGTAATAAAGTGACAACGACATGAATCTCACCGTGCTCAGAGTCTTATTAGCCAACATCCTTCCCTGTGTCAAGGTCAAGAGAACAGGAAAGTGGCCTCAGGGACGGGCGCTCTGCCCAAGCCCAGCATTTCCTCCCTGGGGGCGGGGTGTACCTCGGCAAGGACGGCGCGTGGGAGACGGGATCGGGACGGGACCTGGATCCCCCTTGTGTGCGCGGGCACCTGTGCTCCACTGGAAGAGACACTCACCCTCTCTGGGCTCATGGGCTCCACCTGTCACTACCTGGGACAGGTAGGGATCAAGTGAAATTAGGCAGGGGGAAGTGGGTTTTTTCGTTTTTGTTTATTTTACTTTGGTTGTTTCTGCAGACTGAACCCGGGGCCTAACACATCATAGCAAGTGCTCTACACTGAGTGGTAGTGCTCTAGCCAGTGAGGGCGAACCTTTTAGAGACGAGTGCCCAACTGCAACCCAAAACCCACTTATTTATCACAAGGCGCCAATACTGCACTTAAACCTGAATGCTAAAGTTTGAGTTTAGAAAAAAAAAAAAAAAAACAAACTCAAACATTGACATCTTTTCTCTTAAAAGAAAAACAACATGCGTACCATGGGTTCAACACCACTGCTCCAGTTCTTTTAAAAATTATTTTATTTTCGGCCGGTGAGACGGCTCAGCGGCTTAAGCGCCTGCCTTGCAAGCGCGAAGACCCGAGTTCGACTCCCGGAACCCACATACGAAAAAGGGGCCGGTGATATCGCTCAGCGGCACGGGTGCCTGTTGGCGCGTGAGGTCCTGAGGTCGTCCCCCCGGTACCCACAAAAAAAAAAAAAAAAAAATTATTTTATTTTAAGACAGGATCTCGCTAAGTTACCCAGGCTATCTTAGAACTTTTGATCCTCCTCCCTCAGCCTCCTAAGTAGCTGGGATCACAGGCATGCGCCACCACACCTGACTCCGAGGATATGTTTTGAAAATAGCACAAGTCTATTTAATGAGGAAGAACAAAATGCTGGAGCGCAACGAGGAGGGATAGAGGCAAAAGAGCATCCATATTCACCTAAGATTTATTTTTTTAAGACTAAATATTTCAATAAAAGAATGTTAACCATTGCTGAAACTTCATTTAGAATTCCAGACCCCAGCTGTTTAGACTCTAGTAGCCGAAGCTGGCTGACCTGAGAGACACTGGTTTGTCTGTGGCCCCAGATCCCTGCAGACCCTCCCTTCTCCAGAGGGGACAGTTCTGTCCCCCAGGGCACAGGTGGCAATGTCTGAAGATGGCTGTGGTCAGCATGGCTCGGGGAGGGGCTGCTATAGGCATTGGCGGCTGGAGGCCAGGGATGGCACAAAGCGTCCCCCAATGCCAGGTGACCCCAGGACCGAGAGTCACCTGGCCCACTGGGCCACAGTGTGGAGGCTGAGGAGCACTGCTCTAGAAAGGACAGGGTGACAGACCAGGCAGCCATCCAGGGCCAGCTCTGAGGAAGATGCCGCGTGGTGTCCACGGGTTTCTGCTTCTCCCCCTCCGCTCCTGGATGCTGCTCTCTGCTCTGGGAGCTGCTGAGACCAGTCTGCTGCATGGTGATGGATGGGAACCGCCCAACTCCGAAGCCCTTGACCGTAGGACATGGTGGCCTCAGCCACCTCCAGGCCTGCAGCAGCAAGGAAGGTTGTGGGGTGAATGATGAAGCAGGCTGAGCGGCCCTGACCTCATTTGGTTTTAAAGAAAAGATTTTTTCTGGAGGAAATTAAAGCAACCAGGAATCTGTTTGTAAATCCCTTTGTCAGACATGGCATTAGTGACCTGCAAAAACACAATACAGGGACGCCTGTGAGTTCAGTGCTCTCGAGTGAATGGAGAGTTGAAGAGGCCTAGCATGTGTTCTAAATGGGCCCAGGAAGAACAGCTTCACCTGCAGCCGCCTCAAGTGGGTCACAGAGCAAACACCTGGTCTACAAGGCTAAGGAACATAAAAATCGCTTGATGGGGTGGCACCGCCTGTAATCCTGGCACACGGGAGGCTGAGCCAGGAGGATCACCTTGGATTTGAAGCCAATCTGGGGTACATAGTGAGTTCAAGGCCAGCCTGAGGAGATGAGGTTCTGGACCAGGAGCAGACTGCTAGGCTTGGCCCTGGCTGTCCTCCACCCCTGCCTGGCTGGGCCCTGGTGGCCTCTGAGGATCACAGGTCCAGGGCTGTGGCACCTGTTTCCCCTGGGTTGCCTGTCTTCTGTCCCGAGGTCTGTGAGCAATGCTCAGCCCAGAAAGTCTCTCCCTGACAGCGGCCCTAGGCCTCACAGCCCTGTCCCTGTGGGTTGGAGACCCGGAGGGACCCACCTGCATCCCCAAGGCAGCAAGGGGCTCTGACTGGCTGTTCACAGAGTGGGGCAGGGCCTCTCCCAGGAAGCAGGAGGATGCACTAAAGGAGAGTCAGGACGCTCAGGGGTCAAGAGCAAAAGATGAAAGGTATAGGGGTGGAGCAGGGCACAGCCAGCCTTGTGGGCCACCATGCTCTGGCCTTGAGCTGTCCTACCCCAGCACTTAGGACAGCCAGGAGGGATCCACTTGGGGGCTTCCTACAAGGCAGGGAAATGTGGCCCTTTGGAAAATGGGTAACTGTCACCACAGGCAGTCACGTCCCACATTAAGAGAAGCCAAAGTGTCCACCAAGCCAGGTGAGGTGCTTCATGCCTGTAATCCCAGCACTATGGGAGGCTGAGGCAGGGGGATCACAAGATTAAGCCTAGCCTGGGCAATTGAGTGCCTTAACCAGACCTTCACAAATTAAAAAAGTAGAAAGGGCTTGGGATGTAGTTTAGTGTAAAGACCCTGGATTCAGTCCCCAGCTTGCCAACTGCCTGAGGCTCAGCAGCAGACAGGGCCTGCCACCATGACCCCCTGCCTGCCCTGCAGAGGCCACACTGGGCCACCACCAGCTTCACCCCCACCCCAGGGATGAAAGCGCCCCTCACCCTGAGCTCTAGGTACTGCAGGTCTTCAGAGGGAGTGCACGCCCTAGTCCTACTGCTGTCTTGCTGGGTTTATCCAGCAACCCACCCTAATCCTACTGCCGGCTTCCCGGGATTATACAGTGGATTAGCCTCACATAACTTGGGTTACAACCAGAATTTTAGTTTTAACTTAGGGCCAAAGTATTGAGTTACAAACCAAATGCTGGCCACTTGTGTGGTTGTAAGCAAAGACTTAGGACGCCAGAAAAGCATATGTAGGCATACACAAGCGTCACTGTGAGCCCGGACTCCTGATGTTCTTATGGAAGGGGACTCTCCTTCCCAACGATAACCACCTTCCATGTCATCCTCCCTTCCTGTAAGCCAAAGGCCTCAACTTCAATGCTGAGTACAGTATGAAATTCTTGTTTCTGGCAAACGAGGCACATTTTATAACATTTTGGTGAATACACTAGGAAAATGATTAATGTTTTTGGTAAATTATGCATATTATACAACCCTCCTTTTATTATGGAAAGATTAGGGAGTGTTTCACTAATTAAGGGTTCAGAATGCATTGTGTGTACTTCCGTTATTTCCTATGGGAAAAATAGTCTTGACTTACAATCAACTTGAGTTATACCAGCCCTCGGGAACACACTGAGTTCGTAAGTCAAGGGTCCACTATACAACACACATCTGGGTTCTCACTGCCTCCTTTGTCTACCAGCAACAGCAGAGTCACAGCTTGAATTGGACACTGCACAAAACTATGGATACCAGAAGAAAAACACAGCATAATATCAGCAACAATCTCTTCCTCCTCCTCCTCCTTCTTCTTCTTTTTCCTCTGTTTTTTTTTTTTTTCTTTTTCTTCTTCCTTTTGTTTTTTTCTTGTCTTTCTTTCTCTTTAAGTTTTTGATCCTTTGGGTTTTTTTCTCTAAGTGTTTGATTTTGTTTCTTTGTGAGGGTGAACAATGTGTGCAGTTTTTATGTTTTGTTTTGTTTCGTGTTGACCTTGTTTTTGTTTTTTTCATGCTTTCCTTCCCTCTTCTCTTCCTCACCAGTTTCCTGAAGCTTGGGTAACCTTCCTCTGTCCTTCAGCTTTGTTTCAATCTCATCCTTTATTTCTCTATTTTTCCTATTCTCCCTTTTAATTTTCTCACCTTAGGATAAAAATTCTCTATGAGTGGATATTTGCTCTGTATAATTTTCTGATTTGTCTCAGATTTTGTTATATAACTATAAATCTTCTACAGATAGTTCAAAGTGGCAAATTATCAGTTAACAGTTTGTCATGTTCTAGTCTGAGTTTGATGCAAGTGTTATTGCCGATTGTGCTACTTTATACAAGGTAACATAGTTGGTGGGATCAACAGGTCTTCCTTTTATGCCAATACCTAGATTTCTGGGGAACATAAGCAATATTACAGTCCAGTACCAAAGAACCAAGTGCCAGAGCAAATGCTGTAACTTCCCATCCCTAATAAACAGAAGAGGCAGGATCCTAGGTCAGACTCAAAGCCAAAGAGCCAGATAAGTCTAAAAGACATCTCTGGGCCGGTGAGATAGCTCAGTTGTGTAAGCGCCTGCCTGGCAAGCGCGAGGGCCCGAGTTCGACTCCCGGAACCCACACACGAAAAAAGGGCCGGAGATATCATTCAGCGGCATGGGCGCCTGCTGGCACACAAGGTCCTGAGGTCAACCCCCGGTACCCACAAAAAATAAAATTAAATAAATAAATAAATAAAATAAAATAAAAGACATCTCTGAAAAGTAGTCATTTCCTAAAGAGGTCTCAATACCAGTAAAAATTTGACCAACCATAAGCAATTTACAAGCATCAATGCACAAAAAAATAAACCAAAAGGAAAGAAAAGAAAATGAAAGAACACAGCAGCAAGAATCAACCTCAGATATGCAGCTCACCCAAGGCAAATTCAGGGGATATTGAGGTGAAAGTAATCAAAGCCATCCAGCTGAACTTTTTGAAATGGTAGCAGCAGAAGTAATAAAGCAGATGAATGAGTCTCTGGGAAAAAAATCAAACCAAAAATGATTATACAGATAATTAAAGACATGATGGCCATAGTGAAGGACATGCTTAGTGAATCTAGACTAGATACAGGTTTTTAAAATAGAGAAGCTAAAAAAATAAAAATAAAATAAAATAAAATAAAATAGAGAAGCTACCTGGGTGTGGTGGTGCATGCCTGTAATCCCAGCACACAGGAGGCTGACACAGGTGGATTGCTGCAAGTTCGAGGCCAGCCTAGGCTACAAAGTCAGTTCAAGTCCAGCCTGAACTGCATAGCGAATCCTTGTCCAAAAAAAATAAATAAATAAAATAACAGCAACAACAAAAAAAAACAAATAATTAATAAAAAATGCATGAGCTTAGTAAACTAATGGAAATCATGAATGCATGAAAATGAATGCATAAAAAACTCCACTAAAAAATTGCTAGATTTAATAAGCAAATTCAGTAGTGTAGCTGGATACAAAGTCAACACTCAAAAATCGATAGTCTTCCTGTACACAAATAACGAACTCACTGAAAGAGAAATTAGGGAAACAACACCTTTCACAATAACACCCAAAAAAATGAAATACCTCGGAATCAATCTCACACAGGAGGTAAAAGACCTCTACACTGAAAACTACAGTACTCTGAAAAAGGAGATTGAAGAGGATATCAGAAAATGGAAAGATATCCCTTGCTCTTGGGTCGGAAGAACCAACATAGTGAAAATAGCCATACTTCCAAAATTGTTATACAGATTTAATGCAATTCTGATTAAAATTCCAACAACATATCTCACAGAATTAGAGAAAACAATCCTAAAATTCATCTGGAACCAGAAGAGACCTAGAATAGCAAAGGCAATTCTGGGCAACAAAAGCAAGGCAGGGGGCATCACAATCCCTGATTTGAAACTATACTATAAAGCTACTGTGATAAAAACAGTGTGGTATTGGCAAAAAAACAGACCTGAAGATCAATGGAACAGATTAGAAGATGCAGAAACAACTCCAGACATACTAAGCCACCTTATCTTTGACAAAGATGCCAAACACATTTACTGGAAGAAAGATAGCCTCTTTAACAAATGGTGCTGGAAAAATTGGCTCTACACATGCTGAAGATTAAAATTAGACCCATATCTTTCACCGTACACTAAACTAAATTCAAAATGGATAAAAGATCTAAACATTAAAACAGAAACATTAAATCTCCTGGAAAATAGAATAGGTAAAACTCTTGAAGACATTGGTGTAGGCAAAGACTTTATGAACAAAACCCCAGTGGCAGGGGAAGTATCACAAAGAATCAACAACTGGGATCTCATCTTATTAAAAAGCTTTTGCACAACAAGAGAAACCACCACCAGAATGAAGAGACAACCCACAACGTGGTGTTTGCCAGCTATTCCTCAGACAAAGGATTACTATCGAGAACATACAAAGAACTCAAAAAAATCAGACCTCCCAAATTCAAAGACCTAACCCAAAAAATGGGCATCTGAGATAAATACACACTTCTCAGATGAAGAAATACAAATGGCAAATAAATATATGAAAAAAAATGTTCAACATCACTAGTCGTTCGAGAGATGCAAATTAAAATAACACTGAGATTCCATCTCACCCCAGAAAGAATGGCTATTATCAAGAAATCAACTAATAACAAATGCTGGAGGGGCTGTGGGGAAAAAGGAACCCTTCTTCACTGTTGGTGGGAGTGTCAACTGGTGCAGCCACTGTGGAAAGCAGTGTGGAGATTCCTCAAAAACTAGGACTGGAGGTCCCATTTGATCCAGCTATTCCCCTTCTGGGTATCTTTCCAGAAGAATTAAAAACATCGTACCACAGCGATATATGTGCACTCATGTTTATAGCAGCACAATTTGTAATAGCTAGATTGTGGAAACAACCCAAATGCCCATCAACCGAGGAATGGATAAAAAAGATGTGGTATTTTTATAGAATGGAGTACTACTCAGCCATAAAGAAAGATAAACTGGAAACTTTTATAGGTAAATGGATGCAACTCGAGAAAATACTCACAAGCGAAATAAACCGAATGCACATTTGTAAACATCGTATTGTCTCCCTAGTATGAAAATGCAATTTCACTGTGACTGTTCCATTCCTTAGTCTCTTATTTTTACTTAGCTTTTACATGGCTTAATCTTACACTGAGTAATGTTTTTCTCCAAAAGATATTTGTATATTCTCTAATTCTTGAGTTTGTTAATACATGAGAATGTTTACTTGTTGTCTTTAAAAAATAAATTAATTAATTAAAATTAATTAATTAAAAAAAGAAAATGAATGCATAGAAAAAACTAGATTCCATAAAATAGATTCAAACAGATATCCAGGAGATTTAAAATTCTATTGAAAGCATATGCAGCAGAATCAATCAATGTGAAGACAGAATATCATGTCTAGAAGACAGGGTTGCAGTTAGCAATCATCAAGTGAAAGAATTCTTAGAAATACAAAGGAACCATGAAGAAATCAGTTCAACATCTATTAGATGATGCAAAGAAGAATAATATAAGATTAATTGAAATCATTGAAAAAGCAGAAGATAGCAAAAAGAATATAAAAAAAAAATGTTCGCAGAAATAATAGCGGAAAACATGCCAACCATGGAAAAAGAATTTGACACATAGATAAGTGAGGCATATAGAATTCCAATTAATTATGATCAGAAAAAAATACACCAAGACATATAATAGTCAAGATGCCTGAAATTCAACACAAGAACAAAACATTAAAAGCTGTTATAGGGCCGGTAAGATGGCTCAGCGGCCTAAGCGCCTGCCTTGCAAGCGCGACGGTCCGAGTTCGACTCCCGGAACCCACATACGGAAAAGGGGCCAGTGATATCACTCAGCAGCACGGGTGCCTGTTGGCACGTGAGGTCCTGAGGTCGACCCCCCGGTACCCACCAAAAAAAAAAAAAGCTGTTATAAAAAAGAAACAAATCACCTATAAAGGAAAATCCATCAGAACCACAGTGGACTTCTCAACACAAACCCTTAAGTCAAGGAGAGCTTGGAAAGAAGTTTTCCAAGCTTTAAAAGAAAGTAACATCCAAACTAGATAGATATACTTCACAAAATTATGTTTCAAATTTGATGGAGAAATGAGATACCTCCATGATGAAGAATGCCTGACGAAATTCATGATGACAAAACTACCACTCTAAAGTGTTCTGAAGGATATTCTAGAAAAAGACAACAGAGACAACAATTCCAAGAATCTCAAAAGAATGAATACAGTGGCAAGCTAAGCAATTAAATAGAAGGGAAATAAAGGGAATCAATAACAGGACAATAATATGATGACAAGGAAAAGTCAATATCTACCACTTGTAACCATCAAGATGAAAGGTCTCATTCACCAATCAAAAGAAACAGATTGGAAGAATGGATCGGGCCGGTGAGATGGCTCAGTGGCTTAAGCACCTGCCCGGCAAGCGCGAGGGCCCGAGTTCGACTCCCGGAACCCACATATGAAAAAGGGGCTGGTGATATCGCTCAGCGGCACGGGCACCTCCTGGCGTGCGAGGTCCTGAGGTCGACCCCCTGGTACCCACAAAAAAAAAAAAAAAAAAGAATGGATCAAGATACAAGACCCAACAATATGCTGCATACAAGAAACACATTTAACTGAAAAAGAAACTCAAGACTGAAAGTCAAAGGATGGAAAACAACACTCCACATAACAGGAACCCAGAAAAATGCAGAGGTAGCTATTCTATTTGCAAAGTGAATTTCAAGCCAAGACTGATTCAGAGAGACAAGAAAGGTCACCACATCCTTGCAAAAGGAACAATCCAAGAGGAAGAAATAACTATCATAAATATACATGCACCAAATACCACTCCACCTGACTATATAAAACAAATATTAATCGACATGGAAAATCAAATAAGTACTAATACAATTGTAATGGGAGACTTCAATAAACCACTGTCACAAACAGACAGATCAACTAGACAAAAACACAACAATGAAATATTGGAACTGAACCAAACTTTTGAACAAATGGACATAATAGATGTCTACAGAGTGTTCCAATGCACAACCTAGGAATACACTTTTTCTCAGCTGCATATGGTCTCCAAAATAGACCACATACTAGCTCATGGAACATGTTTAAGCAGATGCAAAGGATTTGAAGTTATCCCATGCATATTATCAAACTATAGTGCAGTGAAATTGGAAATCAATGGCAAAAGAAACCACGAGAACTTCATAAACACATGGAAATTAAATAACACCATTCTGAACAACCAATAGGTCACAGATGAAATTAAAGAAGAAATTAGACAGTTTCGACAGTTAAATGATAATGCCAATACAATATACCAGAACTTATGGGTCACAGTGAAAGCAGTCCTATGAGGAAAATTCATACCAGTGAATTCCCATATCAGAAAAACAGAGTGAGCTCAAATAAATAACCTGATGTTGAATCTCAAGCTTCTAGAAAAAGAAGATTGAGTCAAGCCCAAAGCTCATATGAGGGAGGAAATTATAGAGAACAGAGCAGAAATCAATGCAATGGGACTAAGAAAACACTACAAAGAATCAATGAATCAAAGAGTTTGTTGTTTGAAAGATTAAATAAAATTGACAAACCCTTAGTCAAACTTAAAAAGAAAAGACTCAAATCCATGCAATTAGGATAGGAAAGGATGAAATCACAACAAATCCTGCAGAAATACAGAAGATCATCAATACCTACTTCTAGATCCTTTATTCTAATACAATGGAAAGCACAGAAGAAATGGACAGATTCCTAGATATGAATGGCCAAAGCTGAATCAAGAATATAGAAAACTGGGGCCGGTGAGATGGCTCAGCAGTTTAAGCGCCTGCCTTGCAAGCGCGAGGGCCTGAGTTCGACTCCCGGAACCCACATACAAAAAAGGGGCCGGTGATATCGCTCAGTGGCACGGGCGCCTGCTGGCGCGCGAGGTCCTGAGGTCGACCCCCCGGTACCCACCAAAAAAAAAAAAAAAAAAAAAGAATATAGAAAACTTCTAAACACACCAATATCAGTCAATGAAATTGAAGATATAATTAAAAACCTACCAACAAAAAATAAAACAAAAAGAAAAAAAATAAAAATAAAAAAACCTACCAATAAAGACAAGCCCAGGACCTGAGAGGTCCACTGCTGAATTCTACTAGACATTTAGAGAAGACCTGATGCTGCTACTTCTTAAACTCTTTAATGAGATTGAAAGGAAAGAAATACCCCCAGATTCATTCCTAGAAGCAAGCATTACCCTGATACAAAAAGCAGAGAAGGATCCTACCATAAAAGAAAATTATAGGCCAATCTCCCTAAT
The DNA here is from genome assembly GCA_028451465.1 of Erethizon dorsatum. NCBI lineage: Eukaryota > Metazoa > Chordata > Mammalia > Rodentia > Erethizontidae > Erethizon > Erethizon dorsatum. Next base: position 123,995,724 of record CM051827.1, on the reverse strand, counting down.
GAACATAGTCACAAAAGTCCTCAGTAAGATAGTGGCAAACAGAATGCAGCAAATGAAAAAGATTATACTCCATGACCAAGTAGAATTCACCCCAGGGATGCAGGGCTAGCTCAACATATGCAAATCAATAAATGTAATACACCATATGAACAGAGCCAAGGACAAAAACCATATAATCATCTCAATACATACAGAAAAAGCATTTGACAAAGTCCAACACCCATTTGTGATAAAAAGAAAAAAACCCTACAGAAAAGTGGAACAGATGGTCTTTAACGCAATCTAATAAAAGACAACTGTGACCCACTAACAGCCAAAATCATACTAAATGGGCAAAACTGAAAGCTTTCACTCTAAAATCAGGAACAAGACAAGGATATCCACTATCATCAATCTTATTCAATACGGTTCTGAAAACATTAGGCAGAGCAATTATACAAGAGAAAGAAATACAAGGAATAAGGATAGGAAAGGGAAAAGTTAAATGATCCTTATTTGTGGATGACAGGATATTGTACAGGGAAGATGACAAAACTCCACCAAAAGACTTCTAGATTTAATAAGCAAATTCAGTAGCATAGCTGGATACAAAGTCAACACTCAAAGATCAATAGCATTCCTGTACACAGATAACAAACTCACTAAGAGAGAAATAGGGAAGCAACAGTTTTCAGAATAGCATCCAAAAACTGGAGTACCAAGGAATCAATATAACGAAGGAAGTAAAAAGCCTCTATATTGAAAACTACAGTACTCTGAAAAAGGAGATCAAAGAGAATATCAGAAAATAGAAAGATATCCCTTGTTCTTGGATAGGAAGAACCAATATAGTGAAAACGGCCTTACATCCCAAATTGTTATACAGATTTAATGCAATTCTGATCAAAATATCAGTAGCATATCTCACAGAAATAGAGAAAACAATCCTAAAATTCATTTGGAACCAGAAAAGACTTAGAATGCCAAAAGCAATTCTGAGCAACGAAGGCAAGGCAGGGGGCATCATAATCCTTGACTTGAAAATATACTGCAAAGCTACTGTGATAAATACTTTGTTACTGGCAGAAAAAAAAAAAAAGGGCCGGTGAGATAGCTCAGCAGCATAAGCGCCTGCCTGGCAAGCGCGAGGTCCTGAGTTCAACTCCTGGTACCCACATACGAAAAAAGGGCTGGTGATATTGCTCAGTGGCACAGGTGCCTGCTGGCGCATGAGGTCCTGAGGTCGACCCCCGGTACCTACAAAAAAAAAAAAAAAAAACAGACCTGAAGATCAGTGAAACAGATTAGAAGATGCCGAAATAACTCCAAACACATTCAGTCACATTATCTTTGACAAGGGAGCCAAACACCTTACCTGGAAGGATGAAAGCCTCTTCAATAAATAGTTCTGGAAAAACTCACTTTCCACATGCCAAAGATTAAAACTAGACCCATATCTTTCACCATGCACTAAACTAAAATCAAAATGGATCAAAGAGCTAAATATTAAAACAGAAACACTAATTCTACTGGAAGACAGAATAAGTAGAACTCTTGAAGACACTGGTGTATGCAGAGACTATTAACAAAACCACGATCACACAGGAATTATCACAGAGAATCAGCAACTAGGTTCCATCTTTTTTTTTTTCCTTTGGTACTGGCAATTGAACTCAGAACCTCATGCTTGCCAGGCAGGTGCTGTGCCACTGAGCTAAATTCCTGGCCCTAGGATCCATTGTATCACAAAGCTTTTGCACAGCAAAAGAAACTACCAACAGAATGAAGAGACAACCCACGGTGTCGGAAAAACTTTTTCGCCATCTGTTCCTGAGACAAAGGACTAATATCTAGATTATATAAAGAATTCAAAAAAATTCAGAACCCCCCATGTTTAAAGACCTAATCCAAAAATGGGCATCTGAAATGAATAGACACTTCTCAGTTGAAGAAGTAGAAATGGCAAATAAATATACAAAAAAAATGTTCGGCATCACTTTTCATTTGAGAAATGCAAATTAAAATAACGCTGAGATTTTGTCTCACTCCAGAAAGAATGGCTATTATCAAGAAATCATCCAATAACAAATGTTGGTGAGGCTGTGGAGGAAAAGGAACACTTCTCCACTGTTGATGGGACTGTAGACAGTGCAACCACTGTGGAAATCAGTGTGAAGATGCCTCAAAAAACTAAAACTACAGGTTCCATTTGACCCATCTATTCCCCTTTCTTGGTATCTTCCTGAAAGAAGTAAAAGCATCATGCCACAGCGATATATGCACACCCATATTAACAGTGGCACAGTTTGTAATAGCTAAATCTTGGGAACAGCCCAAAGGTCCAATCAGAGAGCTTGTAAAACCCACGGGGAGAGCTACTGAAAGGCCTCTGCACACCCACAGTAGAGGATGTGTGGCTACCACAGTGAAATGGAAAGAAGCGGGAGGGCTGATTTTGTCTCCCAGGCTACATCTGGCAATGTGTAACAACAGTTTTGGTTGTCAGAACTGGGGCAAGAGGGGTTGTTATGGGGTGGTTCCTTTAGAAATGGCTCAGAAATCAAAAGAATTCCAGGTCCTTCTTGCCTCACACAAAGAATTGGATGAGACAAGCCAAAAATGGTGACAAAGGTTGATTTGAAAAGTGAGGGGTGAGTAGGTATGGGAGAAACCAGCTCTGCAGATCAAACATGGGCAGAACAAGAGACAAAGAAGGCAAAAGAAAAAATGAAAATACATTCTGCATCTAGGAAACACAGCGAGGGCGATCTTGGGAAGTCACCGTAGCCGGCTCCTCGGTGGTGTGTGGTCTTCCCTATGTGGTCCACATCTCTGTGGGAGCTATGAGAAGTTCTGCATATGGGGTCCTGATGTTGTTCTGTGATCTTGTAACTGACAGGTCCCACCCACTTCTCCAGACAGATTTGCCACACCCGACTTCCTATATCATTTCCCCAGCAGACATAAATCCTATAAATCTTTATGGCACACTGAAAGAGCAGTGGACTCTCTCTGCTGTATCTCCTTCAAGCTGGCATGGGCTGCAGACCCCACCTATTAGGGATCATGTGCTTGCCAACTACCTTGGGGTACTGTGGCTTGTGGCCAGGTTGAGGAAAGAAAAACCTGTCAGAAAATAATGAGAAAAGAGGTAGAGACCCTCCAGGTGTGGTGGCGCGTGACTGTAATCCCAGCATTGGGGAGGCCAAGGCAGGATGATTGCCATGAGTTTGAGGCCAGCATGGGCAATATAGTGAGTTCAAAGCCAGCCTGAACTACAAAACAAGACCCTGTCTCACAAAAAACAAACAAACAAACAAAAAATGTGACCATGAGCTGCCTGTTTGATGGTAGAAAACAACTTTACTATTAGCCCAGCTGTGAGGAGCAGGTCAAACTACTATGCTTCCTGTAGAGAAGAATGTATGTTAGGGAGACAACATCAGATAAATTATCAAGAGTCTCCAAGCCGTGGCCTCAGCGTGGTCTGGTTTACTTACCTGTAGCAGCACTGGAGCCTTGTTTTTTTAAGAGAATACTCAAGTCTTCCAGAGGCTCACAGGAGTAACTTTTTCCTTTTGAGTGTTCTTGCTCTTCAGACAGTTCAGGTAGGATGAGCTTTAATCTAGAAAGATGAATCCAATTATCTGTCTCTGCCACATTTCCTGCAGTGGGTGTGACAAGGATCACTGAAAAGGGGCCTTTCCGTTTTGGCCTTAACTGGTCTGCTGCTGTTCCCTCTCTCCACGTTTTCACAAACACTTGGTCTCCAGGGCACACACTAGCTGGTCCCCCTGGGCCAGGAGCTGGCAGCACTCTGCTCCCACACATTTAGAGAACCTGCTGTCCTTGGCCCAGATTGATGCGATGCTGTAGGGGCCTCACGTATGACATCTCAAATGGGCTCAAACTTAGCCCAGTTTTGGGCATGTTACAAACCCTCATGAGCACCATTAGTAGCAGTGAGAGCCAGGACTCAGACATCTCTTGGCAAAGTTTTGCCAGAGCTCACTTTAGGGGCTGCTTGGCTCTATTTTCCCAGAAGGTTGAGACCACCAGGAGGAACGGAGGTGGTGCTTTATTCCTAAAAACTTTGCCACCCCCTGAGTTATTTGGGGTGTAATAAAAGGTCTGTTGTCACTGTGAAGAGACTGGGAAAGTCCAAATCTGAGGATAATTTCTTAAGAAGCGCCTTGGCTACCTCAGTAGCCTTCTCTGAATGGGTGGGAAAGGGTTCCACCCAGCATGTGAAGTTGTCAATGAGGACCAGCATCGGTTTAAATCCTTTACATGGTGGCATACAGTTAAAGTCTTCTTTCTGTCCTCCCAGGGAGCGTCTCTCTCCTCTGTACAGGTTCTAATAAAGGAGGCATTTTAAGCTTAACCGAGTTGTTGTAGGCACAGAGTGGGCAAGTTCTGGAGACCTATCTGGTGGTTGTTGCTAGCCCTAGACTTGTGAAAACTTGACTGACAATTTCTGATGTAGCACCCCTTTCATATGGAGGGAATCGTGAACTTTTTTTATAGCCTTCCACTGTATCCCTTGGGGAAGGGCCAGCTGTTTCCTAAATACCATGATAGTCCCTTTTTAATTCCTCCTTGTCTTAAGGCCCATTTATCTCTCTGGGGGGTATATACTGGTTTTAATGATTACTCAAGAATTAGAAATAAGGCTAGAGTCTTAAGGGGTTATAGGGCTGCCCTATTTGCCTTCCTATCAGCCTTTTGATTCCCCAAGGAGACTTGAAACATGTCTCTCTGGAGTCCTTTACAGTGCATGACTGCCACCTGCCCAGGAAGATGGACCGCCTCTAGGAGTTGTAGAATTCCTGTCTGTGTTTCATAGATGACTATTTGTCAGTAAGACTCTTTCCTTCTAGACTGCAGCATGGGCGTGTAGCACCACAAAGGTTTATGTGGAATATGAATAGATGTTTAACCTTCTGCCATTTCCCAATATCAATGCCTGACGAAGAGCAACCAGCTCTGCCTTTTGGGCAGAGGTTCCTAGCGGAAGAGGTTTAGCTTCACTGACCTGTTGTGAGCTGACAACGGCACCACCTGACCTTCAGTGTCCTTCTCAGACAAAACAACTGCCATCAGTGAAACACATCTCCTGAGGATCTTGGAGACTAGGACACTGATATTCTGATGATGCATAGATCTGGGAAATCACTTGTTCACAAGAGTGGCTAAACTTTGGGTCCGTAGGCGTCAAAGAAGCAGGGTTAATAGCAGTGCAAGTGTTTCTAATAACCAGTGCTGGAGCATAACGAAGGGCTGCTTTATTTTCCCTAAAGACATTGTCAGTCACTTTTGTCCATCCTAGGGCACAGACTCAGGGCATTTTAGCACCACATAAAATAGCTTTGTCAGTAGTCCGAAGTTAGGTATCCAGACCCCACAAAGACCACCATTCCAAGGAAGGAATGAACCTGTCATTTGGTGGCAGGAGGCCCAAGATCACAGATAACCTGGATCCGGTCCCTCGACAGCTGTCCTTTCCCAAGTGCAAGGACATATCCCAAATATTGAACTTTTTGGAGGAGTATCTGACACTTTTCTTCGTAGACTTTATCGCCATTCTTAGCTAGACATTTTAAGAGTTTATACAGTATTACGGTTACAGTTCCTGAGCTGGGCCCCAAACTGGAATATCACCTACATTCTGTCAGACAGTCCCTTCTTCTAGCCTTAGGTTCCTCAAGTCTTTTTCTGGTACACGAGCAAAGAGGTGAGGACTCTGTAAACCCCTGTGGCAGAACTGCCCAAGTATATTGCTGCTTTTCCATTCAAAATGGGCTTTTTCCATTCAAAGGCAAACAGAATTTGGGTTCTGGGTGTATGGAAATGGAGAAAAATGCATCTTTTAAATCTAAGACTGAGAATCGATTAGTGTCGCCAGGAATTTGGGAGAGAATTGTGTATGGATCTGCCACTAGAGGATGAAATGGAAAGATAGCCTTGTTTATGAGGCACAGGTCTTGTATTCTCCTGTATTCCCCTGAGGCCTTTACTACAGGGAGGAGAGGAGTGTTGCAAGGGGACTGACCAGGTTTCAGAGGGCCGTATTTGAGAAACTTGACTATGAGGAATTGGAGACCCTTACGTGCCTCTTCCTGATTGGATACTGCTTTCAGCTAGGAAATTGGCTGGGGGCTTTTAGTCTTGTAACTACTGGTATAGCCGAATTCTCCCTGCGAGGTGTCCCACTATGCCATGCAGCAGGTTCCGCTTGTTGGCTAATTCAGTCCGGGAGACCAGATGTACTCCCAACTATTACAGTCCATGTTGGCCTTAGCCAGAATTTAGGAATTGCCCCCAACTTTGCTAGTAAGTCTCTTCCTAACAAGACAGCAGGACACTGAAGGACAATTAGAGACTCATGGTTAAACATTTGATCTTCAAAGTGACACACTAGAGGAGGAGTAAAGAATCTCCCACTAGGGGACACTATGACCCCCAACTATGGCTATAGACTCAGAGGGGAGTTTTCCAGAGAAGGAAATCAAAACAGAATGAGCTGCCCTGTATTTATAAGCACTTGAGTTTTCTTATCCATGACATCAAAGATTACCCAGGGCTCCTCAGAGGAGATGGTGATGTCTGTGGACAGGGGCATAGCAGCCTCCTCTGGGCCTCTTCAGTAAATGAGAGTTTTTGCTGGTCTACCTCTCTTGGGGAGCAAGGACAGTCAAACCTCCAGGACCAAAAGTCAGGCACATTAGCTGCCTTGCATACAGACCAGGGCCCAGGCAGAGCCTAGATCTTAGAACACACTTGTGCAAGATATCTGTCTTCCTCGGGGCCCACACTAAGTACCAGAGTTCTTGACCATTCTCTTTTATAAAGAGTTATAAAAGCCTAAACCTATGGCATTTCACCCCGTCGTTCATCTTTTAAGTAGAAACACTGTAACTGGAGAATAATCTTATAGTCTAAAGTACCATCCTGTACTCAGCTTTTGCTATCTCTCAGTTCGTATTGAACCCAGACCATATTATAATAGTCGGTGAGCTGTTCTTCTTTTAAATTGTCAGGATCATGGGGCCAGTGAGATGGTTCAGCGGCATAAGCACCTGCCTGGCAAGCGCGAAGGCCTGAGTTCGACTCCCGGAACCCACATATGAAAAAAGGGCCGGTGATATCGCTCAGCGGCACGGGCGCCGGCTGGCGCGTGAGGTCCTGAGGTTGACCCCCCGGTACCCACAAAAAAAAAAGAAAGAAAAATGCTATAGAAAAAAAAGTTGTGGCTAGCAGTGACGCATGCCCCTGTAAACATTACCCTTAGTCATGCAACAAGACATGATGGTGGCTGGCCACGCGGCAAGGTAACATGCTGAAACTCCCCACCAAAACACAAATCGAGAAAAAGCTGTTTACAAAGTAGAGTAAGTGGATATTATACTAATTTAGCAAAATACACAACAAACTCACGGACAACAAGGCACACGCACAGAGTGAATGGAAGCAACTAGGAAGAAAAACGGAAGCCTACATTCCCTTCCCTCAACCCCCAAGCAAACAGTTCCCTGTGCACCTTGAGAAAAGTCCCCTGCACTTCCACCCTAGGGCATAGAGTGAGAGAGAAAAGGAGAAAAGAAACCTTGTGGCACTTTAGAAAGAAACAAAAATTGTGCCCACACAGGCCTTACCTCGGTCTAGGATACCTGAGATTTTCTCCTGGTTGACTATGTCAAAATGTTATTGAGTATTTCCTTTAGAAATGGCTCACCAATCAAAAGTATTCTAGGTCCTTCTTGCCTCAAAAAAAAAACAATTGGACAAGACAAACCAAAAATGGCATGAAAGGTTTATTTCCAAAGTGAGGGGTAAATGGATATGGGAGAAATCAACTCTGCAGAGCAAACATGGGCAGAACAAGAGAAAAAGAAGACAAAAGCAAAAATAAAAGTACACGCTGCATCTGGGAAAAGCAACATTGGCTATTATGGGAAGTCACAACAGTGCATACCCAGTGGCCTCTGGTCTTTTTTATGTTGTCGACATCTCATGGGAGCACGTGAGAAGTTCTACACATGGGGTCCTGGGGTTGTCTTGGGATCTCATCATTGATCCTCTTCTCCAACCAGCTTTGCCACCCACTACCTCCTGTATCGGGGTGACTGGCATCAAGCAGGTGGGCAGCACGGGATGACCCCATAACAAAGAATCATCCAGTTCTAAATGCCAGAAGCTTTGCTGCACTAGAGACACCCTGGACCAAAGATTCTGCAAGGATCTTGCCCCCAAGAAAGGGAAAGCCTGGGGCTGCCTCAGGCCACTTCATGGAGGCCGGGCGTGCACCTCACAGAGGCAGGCAGAGCCACAGGCAGAGAGAAACTCATTCCTGGGACCTCATCAGAGCCCTGCATCCAGCCATCCCTGAAGCCAGTCTGCTCCACGACTGTTCCATTTATGACCCAACAAATGACTTTCTGGGTGAGGTTTTATGGCCCAATCCAATCCCCACAGCAATACTGTGAAAGAGAGCCTTGTTCCTTCTGTTTTGCAGATGGGCGACCCTCAGCCATTTGCATGATCTGCCCAAATGTCCAGGCTGCACAGGTTCATAGCTTCAGGGCCACTTGTTCCCTGCTGACCAAACCAAAGGAGGCCACATATTCTGGTAAAAGGGAAAAATGGACTTATACAATTCTAGCTCTGAGAAGATGGGGAGGCCTATTTGCCTCAAATCACCAAGTCCCCGTGTGCACATGGGCAAGGAACTTTCCAGTACAGAGCAGGGCAGAGAAGGGAACGGAGAGGCCACACAGATCTCCACGCTTGCTTTAGCACTTCCAGCTCATCCTCCTTGTCCTCGTGGAAAGGAAACCAGGCCCCCAGCTCCTGGGATGGTGGCACCTGCATATTCTGTTTCTTCTTTAGGGCTGAAGAGAAGACAAGGTATTGGCTACATGCCCAGCAAAAGGAAGTTTGGAGACGTTCTTATCTCTAGGAAAAAAACATCTAACGTTTAAAATTCCATTCTACAGTGCTGCTTACACAAGGTCACACAGCCAGCCCATGCATGTGCCAAACTGGTGTTTGTCTGGTGGCCTCATAAAGAAAAATTTATTTTTCTATTAAAACAATCGCAGAAACATGGGGCAGAATATCACATGCATATTAGCCTTTAAGATAAAAGATGAGACTTCAGAAATGATTACTGGAGTGACGACTGCAACTGTAAACAAGTGTCCAAATTATTACAGGAAGCTAGGGATACAGCTGGGATGAGAACCCAGCTCCTTTTACATCCAACCCAATGGGATTCTACACCCCAATCTCCCTTGCTTTGCATGGTCCTTGGGCCACTGCACAGTTCTTTTACCCCCAGGTTCTCACCCACACAGCAATCCTGCTGTCCAGGCCTGTGTTTGTTCTAAGAAACAGGCCCAGAAGACAGTGACTTCTCCAAACTGACATGTCCTGACACAGTCAGAGACCGCCATGGGGACAAAGGACCAATTCCTGGGCCTTTAACCTGTTGCTCATTTAAAGCATGATTGTTTTTGTTTTGGTTTTTTTTTTTGTGTTTTTTGAGACAGGATCTCACCATGTAGTTCAGACTAGCCCTGCACTAACTAAGTAGCCCAGGCTGGCCTGACAGTTAAAAATGTCTGCTCCATTTCAGTGAAGCCCTCCTCTCTGGCATTCCTTGTCCCATTCTCATTGCTGAATCCCATCTGTGTGGGTAACGTTGCCCTTTTTCGATGTAAGCATGGGCCCCATATCTTGCAAAACCTCCCAAGAATGTTGTAAAACAAACTGGGTCCACCCCTGCATCCCATATTTCACAAATAGGCAGCCCTGGGCCTAGAGACTCGCCTGACTCATCCCCAGTCACACAGCAAGCCGTGCCATGGCCCAGAACAGGTTTCTTGATCTCAGCACTATTGACTTTGTGAGTGAGACGATTCCGGTTGTGCAGTGCACTGTCTGAAGTTTGCCAGCTTCTCTGCTCTCTGCCTGCTAGAGATTGAGTCTCACACCCCAGCCGCAACCACCAAAAATGTCTCTGGACCACGTCAAATGTCCCCTGGTGGCCACCCCAGCCCCACTGAGAATGACTGCCCTTGATGCTGTGTGTTCAACACAGCAGCTTAATCTTTGCTTTGGAAATGCAACCCCAACAACCAACAACCAGTCATTCTCTTCCTCCCCTAACACATAACATAATTCCTTGAAAGCAGGTAAAACCCATACCTTCCCAAGTACAGTGACAGATACCTGTAATCCCAGCACTCTAGAAAGCTGAGGCAGGAGGATCACAAATTTGAGCTCAATCTACACAATTCGGCAAGACCCTGTGTCAAAATTTAAAAATGGCTGGGGATGGAGCTCAGCAGTAGAGTGCTTACCTAGCATGTGCAAGGCCCTGGGTTCAACGCATGGCCCCACAAAAAAAAAAAAAGAAGAAGAAAGAAAAACCATATTTCCCTATCTATATTTAACATCATTATCAGTATATTTCCAGGGTAATGGGTGGGAGAAAAATGGAAAAACTATTTGGACAGCAGCCCTTTATTCCACTGACCTTGGAGAAAATCCCCATCTTGTGCACTCCTAGAATGTCACCTGCCGATAAGCACACCTATAAAGCAGGGCCTCAGCCAGGGCCAGACTCACAGAAATCCCACGGACACATCATGATCAGGACCCTACTGCTGTCTGCATTGGTAGCTGGAGGTAAGCCCTGTCACCCTGGGGCACTGCTTCCGACCCCTGCTGGGGCTGGGAATGGGACCTCCGCACGCCTGTCCCCTTGCCCCAATCCCCTACATTCAGTGCTATAGTTATAAGAAAACTGGAGTGGAGCCAAGTGGGATAAAGGGCAGGACTCTACAACCTCTGGGGATCCTTCCAGAACAAGGTTTCCTGTTTGGGGTTGAACATGCCGCACGTACACTCTCCACTGCTTGGGTCGCTGCTTCTGGCACTCTCCACCCCTTCTCTCTTCACAGCTCTCAGCTGCGGGCTCTCCACTTACCAGCCCCAGCAGAGCAGGGTGGTTGGAGGAGAAGAAGCAACGCCCAACAGCTGGCCCTGGCAGGTGAGCCAACCACGCTGTCCTTGCTGGTCCCTACCCTGCTCCTTTCTCCTCACCCCATTTGTCCTCCCCCCTGGGGTCTGTTATGCTGACAAAGATGAGAATGGGTGGAAACTCAGAGCACAGCAAGGCCATTTCTGTGCCTTTGACCAGCCATGGGGCCTGGGAAAGAAGGGCCTCCTCCAGTTTAGTTCAATAAGAAGCTGCCACACCCTACTAGCCAGCTGCACAAATACACAATCATGCTTACTCTGCTGCTAGCCAATCACATGCTAGCTAACTAATGTACCATTATTTTATGACCCATTCATCATCATTTATGTAAATATTCCTTGCTTTAAGTAACCAGTGCAGTTCATGCAGATTACCACTCAACCATAGGCCAATCAATGTTATCAATAGATATAAATGCTTTCTTACCTTGATATAATCATAGGGCTATCAAGACTAAAATATTAGGGCCGGTGAGATGGCTCAGCGACATAAGCGCCTGCCTAGCAAGCTCGAGGGGCTGAGTTTGACTCCCAGAACCCACACACGAAAAAAGGGCCAGTGATATTGCTCAGTGGCACGGGTGCCTGCTGGCACACAAGGTCCTGAAGTCGACCTCCAGTACCCACAAAAAAAAAAAAAAAAAAAAAAAAAAAAAAAAAAAAATATTAGCTGAGGCACAGGCACAAATTACTATGCTGTTACTGATCGAGCTTTCAAAGGAATTGTGTAAAGTTTACATTTAACATAAATTTCTCTTATCTGCTTTAATTGGGACTGAGCAATTGAAAAAGTGATAATAGAAAATTATTTTAAACCCTACAATATGCTTTAAACATTTTATTTTCATTTAGCGCACATACACATATATTCATTAACTGATCTTTTGACTCTTTAACGGCCTTTCTCCCATATTATGTCATCTGCAAGTCCATTTCTTTAAAGGGACAATAACTTTGAGTGTCTTAATCAATCTGAGTAATGAGCCTATTCAGATTTTTGTCATTTTCTCCTCAATCTCCCCACTTTCTCACGGGCACCTATGTCAGTAGCAAAAGTACAGAGCCAGGCTTTCACTTTCTCACAGCTTCATGGGATGTTTTTCTGGCATGCGGAAGAAGGGCCACGGCCCCTTTGCTGCACATCCCATATCAGGGGTTGCACTTGTGCTGAGAACCAATCACTGCTGCCTAGGCCACCTTCTATATCCTCACCTTGGGAGCCATGATTGTCAGTCATGCAAGACTCTCCACACTTCCAGCTCTGTACCCCTAGAGAGACTTTTCTTGGGGGGGACATGTGGGCAGGTCTAAACAAGTTAGAATCTTATCTCCCACAAGTACTATTTGTATGACCTGGAACAATGAAATTAACCTCTTTCCATAAATCATATTGGAAATATTGAACAGACCCAGGCATGGTGGCTCACATCTGTCATCCCAGCTCTTGGGAGGCTGAGGCAGGATTATGGCCATGAGTGCAAGGCCAGCCTGGGCTACACAGCAAGACCCTTCCTCAAAACACCAAAAACAGAAAAGAAAGAGAGAAAAAAGAAATATTGAACTGACTAGATATAGAGAGAGAACGTAGGTCTCATGCCTATATTTCCAGAACTCTGGGAGACTGAAGCAGGAGGATCGTAAGTTTGAGGCCAGCCTGGGCAATTTAGTGACTTAATGAGGCCTTGTATCAAAATAAAAACAGTTTGGGGAGGTAACTCATTACAAAGGCCATGGGTTCAATGCCCAGAACCACAATACATAGGTAGGGACAGACAGAGAGAAGTTTTCATGGCATGGACCACATTGTAGAGATGTATATAGCAGCCTTAGGTTACTCATCTGTAAAATAGGAATAACAATTGTGCCTTATGGGTTTGCTGTGATTGTGATGTGAGCTCAGGATGGTGTCTAGCAATGGTCAGACACTAAAATTGAAGCTAGGCATGGCAGTGCACACCTGTAATCCCAGCACTCGGGAGGCTGAGGCAGGTAAACTGTAAGTTCAAGGCCATCCTGGGCTACATAGTGAGATCCTGAGTGTGGTGGTGCACACATCTGTAATCCCAACACTCTAGGAGGCTGAAGCAGGAGGAAGGCAAACTAGAACCCAGCCTGGGCAACTTAGCAACTTAGGGAGACCCTGACTCAAAATAAAAAATAAAAAGGTCTGGGGGTGTAGCTCAGTGCAAAAGTCCTGGGTTCAAGTCCTAATATAAAAAAAAAGTTTAGCTTTAAACATATTGAACTGAGGGATGCACCTTAAGGAAATAGTTCCCAACAAGGAAAAAAAACCAACAAATTAATTTGCACAAAGATGTTTACAACAGTTATTTTAATACCCTAAGATTTTGATACTTTGTTTGTCATGGATTTGGTGCTAGTTCTGATTCTTTCACCTGCTCCAGCACGTGGAGTGGCTCTCTAGGATGAGTACTGAAGCCAGGGGCGCCCCTTGAATTTTGCACACTGCTCTTCCTGGCCTGTCCCAGCCCTGCTCTCTGGGACCCTCAGCCGGGCTGTCTAGGCCACCTGGGTGTCCACGCTTCTCCCCACAGGCCTCCCTGCAGTACGTCAACTTCAGGCAGTGGCTCCACGACTGCGGAGGGTCCCTGGTGACCACCAGCTGGGTCCTGACAGCGGCCCACTGCCTCAGGTAACCAGCTCTCCATGGCCATAGGCTGCCTGCCCGGAGGCTGTGCTCACCTCTGACAGCTGGTTCTAAAGGGCCTGCACCCTGCCATGCACAGGAGTGTTGCAGAGCCCCGTGCCTGTCTGAGACACAGCGTTGGTGCTCTGTGACTCAGCCTGTGGGTCACTGGTAGGCCGGGACAAGGTGGGGACTGAGTGCTGTGTGCCAAGCACTGAGGGAGGCGGTGGAGGAGGGGATAGCCCAGTCCCTGCCCTCTTGGGGGAACCAGAAGTGGCCTCTGCATCTGGAATTGTGTTCCTTTAATGACTTCAGAGACTTCTGCAATATTTAATACCATCACCTGAAAAAAACGGAATAACCCAGGGCCGGTGAGATGGCTCAGCGGCATAAGCACCTGCCTGGCAAACGCGAGCGCCTGAGTTCGACTCCCGGAACCCACATACGAAGAAAGGGCCGGTGATATCACTCAGTGGCACGGGCGCCTACTGGCGCGCGAGGTCCTGAGGTCGACCCCCGGTACCCACAAAAAAAAAAAAAAAAAACGGAATAACCCAGATTAGTGTGGACTAAGTGAGATGATATGTGAAAGGGCCTGATGTTCAGGAAGTACTCAGGAAAAGTCCATTATAGCCAAGCATGATGGCGCGGGCCTGTAATCCCAGCACTCAGTGCATAAGCCAGAAGGATCACTGTGAGTTTAAAGCCAGTCTGAACTACAAAGTGAGACCCTGTCTCAAAAAGCAAAAATAAAACAAACCAAAATATTTTATTGTAACTTATATACCAATTTTAAAGACCCAAGAGAAAGAAAATGCTCCGTAACTTGTTCACTGTCCTCTCCCTTCCCATGACTCTGGCTTAATTCACATCAGCTGGGACTTACCTGTGTGTCACTTGCCTCCCTTAGGCTGGTGTGACCCTTGCTGGGAGCAGTCTCTTCTCCCACCTCATTATAAGTGCATTTATAATATGGTGGGGAAGGTAATAGGGGCCTGGGAGTCAGGCATCCGGGCTCTAGTTCCAGGCTCTCACTGGGCTCATACCCCTCTCTGGGCCTCGGTTTCCCCATCTGAAAATGAGAGGTTGGGGATAAACTCGAAAGTGGCCTAGAGGGCAAATGATTCCTTTTTTCCCTGTATTCATCTCAGTCCCTTCATGATAATGCAGGGTTTATGTGATTACGCTTTGATTATGTGCTGTAGTTCAGTACAGGAAAGTTGTATTATTATGTAGTTATAGTTAGGATGTTATGTCATTTACATTATATTAGAATTTGTTGCCCCCATGGAAGAAAAACCCAAATCCCAGTAGTGCCCCTGCAGCAGTGGCTGATTCCATCCCCTGCCCTGCCTTATGCACTGGGTGTCTTTGCCTGGGGCCCAAGGGAGAAGGGAGCTGACACCCTCTCCTTGGGCCCTGCCAGGAGCTCCAGGACCTACCGAGTGGTGCTGGGCCGCCACAGCCTCTCCACTGATGAGTCTGGCTCTGTGGCCATCGCTGTCTCCAAGTATGTGGTGCACCCAAAATGGAACAATGATGCTGCCAACGGGTAGGTTCTGTCTGGGTGCGCTTGGGGCTGGAGTGGGCAGGGGCACAGAGGGCGGTCATCCCCACCCCTGGCTCTGACCACCTGGAGGTAGAGCCAGCCCCAAAGCTGCCAGGCTGTGTTGTGGAGGGAGGGGCAGAGTCTGTGGGAGCAGCCTGCTGTCCTGCCCATCAAGCACGCAGGACGTTGCACCCAGTGTCTCCCTGACTGTGTGGGCCTCGAAGTCCAAGCCAAGCCTTGGGCATACAGAGTGCTGCCTCGGAGCCCCCGGCTGTCAGCGGAGTAGAACAGTCTCTTCTCACATCCCAAGGCCTTCTACATCTCCAAAGATGCTCTGCTGCCCTGCCTGCAGGGAAAGTCCCGAGACAGTGCACCTGGAAGATGACAAGGGCCTCCGAGCTCCAAAGGGCAGGAACAGTGAACCCTCCCTGCCCACACTCTGCCTCTTTCCTGATGCAGGTATGACATCGCCTTGGTCAAACTGGCTGAACCTGTCACCCTGAGCAACAAGGTCCAGCTGGCCTGCCTGCCACCTGCCAGCTCCATCCTGCCTAACAACTACCCCTGCTATGTCACAGGCTGGGGCCGGCTGCAGAGTAAGTGCCAGCCAGGTGCCCTGAGCCCTGGCAGGGAAGGGAGGAGGTGTCACCTCTGTCTGAGCAGGGTCTCTGGTCCCACACATCACCCCAGGTTGTTTGGAAGCCCTGAAGAGGCTCAGTAGCAGACATCTTTAAGCCTGCCATATTCAGTGGCCTCCACCCTAAATTCTCACAGAAGGAGCCCATTGGCTTAGCTGGAATCAGGTGATCACCCCTGAGCCAATCATCAGTGGCCAGTACACTAACCAATCAAACATGAGTACACAATGGGGACAAAAATGGCTGCTCCCATTGCATCCCTTTGGCTAGAAGAAATTAACAAGGGCCAGACAGAAAAATTAGAAGGTGTCCCTACTTCCCTTTTACTCAGGAGACCCATTGGTCCCTCTAATGCCTTCCCTCTGGTCTCATTCAGCTGATGGTCCAAGCCCTGACGTCCTGCAACAGGGACTATTGCTGGTCGTGGACTATGCCACATGCTCCAGCCCTAGCTGGTGGGGCAGCTCTGTGAAGACCAGAATGGTCTGTGCTGGGGGTGATGGTGTGACCTCCAGCTGCAGTGTGAGTATGAAAATCAGGTGCTGCCTCTACAGCAAAATGAGACTGGAAATGGGGAGAACCCCCAGGGATCCTAGCACCCCACCTCCTGCCCCGACAGAAGCACTGAAAGCAGCCCTAGACATTTTAGAACCTGCCATTTGTCCTTCTAGTGTCCATAAGTAATGTTTTGAGATTCTCCTTATACTGCTTACCCTGGGTCACTGCTCAGAAGTCCTTCCCTGGGTCTCATCGAGGTCTCTCATTACCAGCTCTCATTACCAGCATTCCTCTTTGTAATGAAAGAGTGGACCAAGGGGAAGTATGTTCTGGGTTAGGGCCTTTCCAAAGTGACTTCCATGGATTTGTTGAATTAACCCCATTAATTGTCCAAGGTGTCCCCGCAAAGTAGCTGCCATAGAAGCCTTCCTGGAGACAGTGTCCTCACCAGAAGGAATCACTATATAGTGGACTCCACAGGGGACTGGGACAAAGTTGGAAGGGGCTTGTCATGCCCTTCAGATCAACTTACATTCCACCCACAAAGGTCCCCAGGAAGCACCTGGTCACAGGAGGAAGTAGCGGGTGGTGACAGAGAGCTGGGCTGGCTCACTCTGGAGTGGGGAGTCAGCTCTGGCACCCTGTCGGTACCAGCTTGGGCCAGTCCCTGCCCCCTGACACAGCAGATTTCCCTCTCAGGTGATCTAGGGATTCTCAGTGCTCACCCCATAAGCTTGTGGGAGGAGGAAATGACATGGGGCCTATAGAGTGATTAGCTCAGCAGAAAGAAGAAATGGCAGCTCTTTTAGGTATTATGGTGCCACCGAGAGCTGTGGCCACAGGGCTGGCTTCAGAGGACAGAGAACTGCAGTAGAACATGACTGTGTTAGGTAAGGGTTCCAGGGGCAGCCCTTTCCCACCCCTCAACCCCCACTCTGGCTTCCCCAGGGGGACTCTGGTGGGCCACTGAACTGCCAGGCGGATGACGGCAAGTGGCAAGTGCATGGCATAGTCAGCTTTGGGTCTGGTCTAGGCTGTAACTACTACTGCAAGCCGTCCGTCTTCACCCGGGTCTCCGACTTCATCGACTGGATCGATGAGGTAAGAACCAAACCAGCCCTGAGCTCCATGGATCAGTCCTGATACATGGTCCAAATCTCAGCTGTTCCCAGACACAGACCAAGGCGTGACTGAGCAGGCCAGATGGCAAGGGCACCAGCAGGAAGAGCGAACCTTGCTCGGCAGCTGGGCAGAGACCCTGTGTCCATGGGACTGCAGCCAGGGCGGCAGAGATGCCCATTGATGGGTGCCAGGAGTGGCAGAGGCAGCAACCAGCTGTCCCCTGGTGGAGGCTGCCCCCGCAGCTGCAGAGGGGTTCACAGAACCTTGTGGTGGTCCAGACCCAGAGTCACACAGTGTGCACCTGAGTCGCACACAGCTGCGGCCGTGGGTGGGAGGGGGCCTAGAGCACCTGCCTGCGTAAACCTAGATAGGTGCACAAGGCCAGGACACTGCAAGCAAAAGGCACTGGCACAGGGGACACAGGTGGCTGAGGGCTTTCATCCCTTCAACACATGTCCACTGAATGGCCACATGAGCCTTTGGCAGTATCTAGCTTATTTAAAAGATGGTAATGTGTTTCTTTATAAATATATATATTTTGAGACAAGGTCTTGCCATGTAGTGCAGGCTGGCCTTGAACTCCCTTAGGTACCCCAGGCTGGCCTCAAACTTGTGGCAATCCTCCTGCCTTAGCCTCCCAAGTGCTGGGATTACAAACATGTGCCACCACACCTGACTCTATAAAAATATTAAGGCACAGGAGTGTGTCAAATAAAAGAGTACGAGTGCCCCTCATTTTCTCTTTCTGCAGTTCCTGCAGAGAGAAACATTGGTAACTACTCCATGTATAGGATTTATGTGCATCTAAAAAAGACTTGTATGTGCACAGATACCCATTTTCCATTTATTTATTTATTTATTTATTTATTACTTTGGGTATAGTACATTGAATCTGGGGCCTATGCACTGAGCTACATCCTCAGCCCTTTTTTGATTTTTTGAGACATGGTTATGCTAAGTTTCTGTGATGGAACTAAATATTGTGTTTCTCCTGCCTCAGCCTCCCAGAGTGCTGGGATCACAGGCATGTGCCACCATGCCTGTCAAAACACACTGTCCCTAACCCGAAAAGGGTCTTGCTCCTCCACTGCAACTTAGATCATATTTTTGTCAATACACAGGTCTAGGTCACGCTTCTGACCATCTAAATACTGCTCCACAGTGTGAACGTAATGGGGTTGCTTCCTCCGTTCCTGTATTTCATTCTTATGTTGCTGCACTAGACGTCCTTGGACGTTCTTGCACACTGCCCTGAGTACTTGTGCTGTGGAGATCCGGCAGCTTCCCTGGCTCATGGAGTTGGCGGAGCAGAAAGTTTACGGCTGGGGAAGCTCAGGAACAGCGTGTGCTTCGCATGGGAGAGGCCTGGGTTCAAACCCCAGCACCACAAAAAATGTTTAATGAATACGGTTTGACAGCCTCTGAAAGCAGGTTACATTGCCTGCCCAGGTTGGAGGGCACATCTGTAATCCCAGCGCTCTGGGAGGCTGAGGCAAGAGCATCACAAGTAGGAGCCCAGCCTGGGGCAACTTAGTGGCTTAGCAAGACCCTGTCTCAAGATAAAACATAAAAATGGGCTGGCAATAAAACTCACTGCAAAAACTCTGGGTTCAATACACAGTACCACATTAAAAAAAATAATAACAATAAAAGCAGGTTACACCACCTCCCATAGCAAGCATCTATACCCCAAAAACAGCAGTTTTATTTGAGAAACAAAGGAAATCTAAAAGCACGCCCACACATACAGATCTCCCTGTCACTTTTAGTGGTTCCCAGGGCCCCTGACCTGAAGTCCCAACAGGAAAACAGGCGAAGACCCCTCCTCACAGGAAGAGCCAGCTGGTCAGGGGAGGCTGAGACCTCGTCCTCTCCCACGCACGCGCACAGCCCGCAGGCAGGAGCTCCTGCTCGAGGCCCCCGTGACTCCCCAGGGACCGAGTCAGGAAGGCGCCAGGGCGGCTCTGCTCTGGGGTAACCCGCCTGTCTCCTGTGTGTCCGCAGGTGATCGCCACGAACTGACGGAAGAAGTCTCCGGGACGGCCAGACCCAGGAAGGTGGCAGGAGGAAAATAATAATAAAGTGACAACGACATGAATCTCACCATGCTCAGTCTTATTAGCCAACATCCTTCCCTGTGTCAAGGTCAAGAGAACAGGAAAGTGGCCTCAGGGACGGGCGCTCTGCCCAAGCCCAGCATTTCCTCCCTGGGGGCGGGGTGTACCTCGGCAAGGACGGCGCGTGGGAGACGGGATAGGGACGGGACCTGGATCCCCCTTGTGTGCGCGGGCACCTGTGCTCCACTGGAAGAGACACTCACCCTCTCTGGGCTCATGGGCTCCACCTGTCACTACCTGGGATGGGGTAGGGTTCGAGTGAAATTAGGCAGGGGGAAGTGGGTTTATTCATTGTTGATTATTTTACTTTGCTTGTTTGCTTCTGCGGACTGAACCTGGGGCCTCACACATGATAGCAAGTGCTGTACTGAGCTACACTCCAGCCAGTGAGGGCGAACCTTTTAGAGACGAGTGCCCAACTGCAACCCAAAACCCACTTATTTATCACAAGGCACCAACACTGCACTTAAACCTAAATACTGGAGTTTGAGTTCAGACAGAACAACTTATACATGAACACTTTTTGTCTTAAAAGAAAAACAACACACATGCCATTGGTTCGCCATCACTGCCATAGCCTTTTTAAAATTATTTTCTTTTCTTTTGAGATACCGAACTCTGGGGAAATGTTTTGAAAATAGCAAAAGTCTACTTTATGAGGGAAGACAAAGAGTTGGAGCAAAATAAGGAGAGATAGAGGCAAAAAAGAATCCATATTCACCTAAGATTTATTTTTTAAGACTAAAAAATGTAATAAAAGAATGTTAACCATTGCTGAAAATTCATTTAGAATTCCGGACCCCAGCTGTTTAGACTCTAGTAGCCGAAGCTGGCTGACCTGAGAGACACTGGTTTGTCTGTGGCCCCAGATCCCTGCAGACCCTCGCTTCTCCAGAGGGGACAGTTCTGTCCCCAGGGCACAGGTGGCGATGTCTGAAGATGGCTGTGGTCAGCACGGCTCAGGGAGGGGCTGCTACAGGCATTGGAGACTGGAGGCCAGGGATGGCACAAAGTGTCCTCTGATGCCAGGGTGACCCCAGGACCAAGGGTTACCTGGCCCACAGGGCCACAGAGTGGAGGCTGAGGAGCACTGCTCTAGAAAGGACAGGGTGATGGGCCAGGCAGCAGCCCAGGGCCAGCTCTGAGGAAGAGGTCGTGTGGTGTCCATAGCTTTTTGCTTCTCTCCCTCCGCTCCTGGACACCGCTCTCCACTCTGGGAGCTGCTGAGACCAGTGTGCTGCATGGTGAGGGACGGGAACCGCCCACCTCCGAAGCCCTTGACTTGTACGACGTGGTGGCCTCAGGAACTCCAGGCCTGCTGCGTCAGGAAGGTTTTGGGGTGAATGATGAGGCAGGGTGGGCATCTCTGACCTCATTCAGTTTTAAAGAAAAGTTTTTTACGGAGGAAATTAAAGCAACCAGGAATCTGTTTGTAAATCCCTTTCTCGGACACAGCATTAGCGACCTGCAAAAACACAACCACAGGGAAGTCTGTGAGTTCAGTGCTTTCGAGTGAATCAAGAGTTCAAGAGGGCCAGGCGTGGTGGCGCATGCCTGTAATCCCAGCACTGGGGAAGCGGAGGCTGGAGGGTCACAGCAAGTTTGAGGTCAGCCTGGACTACACAGTGAGTTTAACGCCAGCTTGAACTACAGAGCAAGACCCTGTCTCAAAAAAGAATTGAAGGGGCCGGTGAGATGGCTCAGCGGCATAAGCGCCTGCCTGGCAAGCACGAGGGCCCGAGTTTGACTCCCGGAACCCACATACAAAAAAAGGGCCAGTGATATCACTCAGTGGCACGGGAGCCTGCTGGCGCGCGAGGTCCTGAGGTCGACCCCCCGTACCCACAAAAAAAAAAAAAGAATTGAGGAGGCCTATGGTGTCTGCTAAATGGGCCCAGGAAGAACAGCTCCACCTGCAGCCTCCTCTAGTGGGCCGCAGAGCAAGCACCTGGTCTACAGAGCAAAAGAACACAAAAATCGCTTGATGGGGTGGCACCGCCTGTAATCCCGGCACTCGGGAGCCTGAGCCAGGAGAATCGCCTTGAGTTCAAGGCCAGCCTGGACTCCATAGCGAGACCTATGTCTCAAAAAGCCAAAACAACCACAGAACACAAGAATGAAAATGTCAACCTTAAAAGTTCACAAAGTCTCACTCAGACTGAAAGTTCTGCATGAAGAAAGGTCAAGGGAAGAGATGAGGCTCCGGACCAGGAGCCGACTGCTAGGCTTGGCTCTGGCTGTCCTCCACCCCTGCCCGGCTGGGCCCTGGTGGCCCCTGAAGGTCACGGGTCCAGGGCAGTGGCACCTGAGTCCCCTGCATTGCCTGTCTCCTGTGCTGGGGTCTGGTGAGCAATGCTAGGGCAGAAAGTCCCTCCCTCACAGCAGCCCCAGGCCTCGCCAGCCCCGTCCAGTGCAGAACACAGGACAGACCCGGAGGGACCCACCTGCATCCCCAAGGCAGCCAGGGGCTCTGACTGGCTGTCCACAGAGTGGGGTGGGGCCTCTCCCAGGAAGCAAGAGGATGCACTAAAGGAGAGTCAGGACGCTCCGGGGTCCAGAGCAAAAGACGAAAGGTACAGGGGTGGAGCAGGGCACAGCCAGCCTTGTGGGCCACCATGCTCTGGCCTTGAGCTGTCCCACCCCAGCACTGAGGACAGCCAGGAGGGATCCACTTGGGGGCCTCAAACAAGGCAGGGCAATGTGGCCCTTTGGAAAATGGGTAACTATTACCACAGGCAGTCACGTCCCACATTAAGAGAAGCCAAAGTGCCCACCACGCCAGGTGAGGTGCCTCATGCCTGTAATCCCAGCACTCTGGGAGGCTGAGGCAGGGGGATCACAAGATTAAGCCTAGCCTGGGCAATTGAGTGCCTTAAACAGACCTTCACAAAGTGAAAAAAAGTTGAAAGGCTTGGGATATAGTGTAAAGAGCCTGGGTTCAGTCCCCAGCTTGCCAACTCTCACGACCCTAAAGCTCAGCAGCAGACAGGGCCTGCCACCAGGATGCCTTGGGTGTCACCCCCTGCCTGCCCTGCAGAGGCCACACTGGGACTAGCAGTCCCACCCCCACCACAGGGAGGAAGGCGCCCTCACCCTGAGCAGCAGGTACTGCAGGTCTTCAGAGGGAGCCCATCGCTCCAAGACACCGTCCAGGGTCTCGATGTACCAGGAGCCGCACGAGGTGTCCCTCCAGGAGACGAAACCTTCAGGAGGAGGAAACCCCAAACCTCTGAGGAGCCGCCCCCTTGCCAAACACAAGTGCTCCAGCCACCTCCAGACCGTGACCCATTTGAGAAGTGGCCCTGGGTTCGATCCCCAGATACCACACATGCAGGAGCGGCCCACGTCCCCGCAGCTCTGTGCCACTCGTGATCTTCCTTCACTCTTATGACCAACCCCTGACTTTGGCTGTGACTCCTGTTTTCCCAGCAAGGACACCAAGCCTCCCAGAACTCACATGACTCACTCGAGGGGGAAAGACTCGAGCATCGTACTCCTTTTCCCCTGCTATGTGCCAGATGCTGAGTGGGGCACCTACAACACTCCCCCCAGGTGTGGTTACTTTTCCCATCTTAGAGTTAAGAAGACTGAGGCAGGGCTGGAGAAGGGGGAGGCCAGCAAGGCACACAAGCCCAAGGGCTGTGACTCCTTCAACTGTGCCCCCAGTGTTTCCCCAGCCTGACGCTGAGCTGAAGCTCAGAGAGGTCACTTGCTCGGGGTCACACAGGTGCCATGTGCAGAACCAGGACCTGACAGCACAGCAGCCTCTGGGGCAGACGGGGGACCCCCTTGCTGGACAGACACACTCACCCGGGAAGGTAGAGTAGGACACGAGGATGTCACTGGGTGTGGGCAAATTCGACACTGCATCAGGCTGGTCCAAGGGCCCTGGGCCTCCCTGGAACGGGACAGCATCTGACTCAGGGCTGCTGCCAGGGGCCTTATCAGGGGACATGCAGGCCACCTCAAACCCGTAGTCCTTCTGCTCTGCAGGAAGCAAAACCAATGCCACTCGTCACTGAAATATATCAGTGTTTCTCCTGACAAAGAAAAGCCCTTCTCAAATTTCTAAAACCTCAGAGGAAGGAGAACTTCCATGGTTAGGCCCCCAGAACTGTGAGCCAAATCAACCTCTTTTCTTTACAAAGCAACCAGCCTCAGGTATTCCATTATAGCAACAGAAAACTGATGAATACATGGGGGTGCCTTAAGGATGGTGGGAGGTGGTAAGGATGAGCAGAGGGGCTACCTGAGAAAACCAAAGGAACAGCAGAATCAGAAAGGGGTGTGGGAAAGGGGTGTGGTGAGTCAGACAGGGATGCCAGCTGCAGCTCCACTCACGTCATCCTCCCTCTGCCCATCTGACATGAAAGCCTAGCCTGGGGGGCTACATGTTTTATGTGTGGCTTGGTCCTTACAGAGCCTCATTAATTCCAAACTCCCTGGAAGGCAAAATTAATTCTCCCATAAGAACTGCCAGTGGGCGGAGGTGTGTTCCCTCAGCATGTAAAATGCACAAGCCCTGCGGCACAGTCAGGTTTCTTTCTGCCTTCTTGGCATGATCTCTGAAATTCTGAAGAAGGGTCACCCCCGACTTGACAGCTTGGCCCAACGGAGGCAGCTGCCTGGCTAGGCCAAATGGTCATACTGGGCAGCCTGCTGGCACTCCTCAAGTCAATGACTTGGAGCCATATTTTCCAGCCCTGTCCTGCCCTCTCTTAGTGAAGAGGGGATTTTCACTACTGGAGGGTTTTACCAATTGTTTTATCCAGGTGTGGTGCTGCACACCTGTAACCCCAGCTTCTCAGGAGGCTGAGGCA
The DNA here is from genome assembly GCA_028451465.1 of Erethizon dorsatum. Classification (NCBI taxonomy): domain Eukaryota; kingdom Metazoa; phylum Chordata; class Mammalia; order Rodentia; family Erethizontidae; genus Erethizon; species Erethizon dorsatum. The sequence goes on along the minus strand of CM051827.1, from coordinate 123,971,308 downwards.
GGAGGACTGCAAGTTCGAGGCCAGCCTGGGCAACTAAGTGACCTTACAAAGACCATGTGTGAAAATAAAATTTTGAAAGCTGTGGTACGGGTGTAACTCAGTGGCAAAGCAGTGCCTAACATTCAGGAAGCACCAGGGTCAATCACCAGTAGTGCCAAGTTATTAATTATCTTTACATCATAACAGCAAATTTTAAAATAACAATTCAACAGTCACCAGAAGCCAAGACAGACACTGTCATTTCTGTACTTCTGTTCTTGGCTGATGTGGCAAAAGCCTTAAACACCTGGTCACACAGCCTGATAGAGACAAAGCAGAGGCTGCATCTCCAAAGGGGGGCATCTTAGTCACAGCATCTTAATCCATTTTAGTCTCCTTAATCCAGCTTCAAAATCTTGCTGTTCCCAGTAAGTTTTGATTTGTTTTGTTTTCATGGCAGGGGTATACATTATTTCAAGCTTTGCTTAGATAGTTTTACATGGTTCTATTCTAAATTCAAGTAATTAGAATCTATGTAAGATGCAACCAGAATGTGAGCTACGTCCAGCTGGGGACCCGTCTGTAGAGCCAAAGGGCCTGGCCCTGCCCTTGGAGAGCTGCCCGGGGAGCAAGGCCATCTCAGTCCCAGGAGCAGGTGCTACCACAGGGGAAGGACAGGGCAGCAGGTACAAGGGCCAGCTAACCTGGACCTCATGCAAGAAAGGGGAAATTCAGAGAAGATTTCCTGTAGGTAGTGATAATGAGTAACAGTAGGGACCAGGTCATCAGAGGCCTGTAGGTGTCCACCAAGGGACGCCACAGGTCCACAGGTGACAAACGTCCTCCTTGCTGCTGAGAATGAATGGGGAGCAGGCAGCAGCTGTCCCAGAAAGCTGGGATCCCCGCTCAGCTTCATTCCTAATTCACTTCATGTCTTTCATGTGATTTCCAGGAGAAAGGAGGACCCCAGGCCTCAAAGTCACAGCACCTTCGGATGTGGAGAAAGGCTGAGTTGGAGCAGGGTTCCTACAGCCCCAAGGGCCACAGCCTCCCCCTTCCTGTTATCACCCTCCCGAGGTAACAGCACCGGGACAGGAGGAACGGAGCTCTAAGTTGGCACTGGGTCCTTGGGGTGGGAGTGGAGGGACTCCCGGTGTTTAGTTATTAAAGTGAACCAGGCCCTGTACACGTAGCGCTTGGTGCGTTATCGCAGCACCACCACCGGGTAGGACTGGGTGAACCCCATTTGCGAGGACACTAGAGATTACCCACCCCAGATCATTCAGTAAGCAGCCAGTCCAGACCGCTCCATCACGCGAAGCCAAGTTACAGGCGTGCACCGTGACAGTGAGGTAACACAGCTCACGTCAAAATATAAACCTCAGAGGACAGACACTTCCCTTCCCTCTACCCCGGTACCTAACTCCCTAACATGGCCTGGCATACACAACAGGTACTCAGTAAACACTTATTGGATGAATCACGTGACCAGGGCCTGTTCCCCTAGAAAACTCCCAGAGCAGAATAACAGACAAGGAAACACAGCACAGGTCCCGTGTTACAGGCAAGGCTGTGTACGAGCTCCTTGGGCAAGCTTGGCAGCTCTGTGGTAAAACAACACCCACTTCTCTGCTAGCTCAAGCTAAGGCACAAGGAGCTGATGTGCCTTTCAGATGTCCCAGCCCCAGAGCGCAGCATGGAAGGGACTCCCTGGAACAGAACTTCTAGCATTCCCTTCTACCACTGCCATGATCCACAAGCCAGGAAACCAGGTAACAATGAAGAAGGGTAAGATTAAAGTCAGGGTGCTAGGCGGGCATGGTGGCATTTGCCTGTAGTTCTAGCTACTTAGGAGGCTGAGGCAGGAGGATTGCTCAAGTCCAGGAGTTCCGTTCAGCCTGGGCAACATAAAGAGATCCTGTCTCAAAAAAACTAAAATAAGTAAATGATTAAATAAATAAAATCAGAGTGCTAAAAAAAAAAAAAAAATCAGAGTGCTGTGATTTCACAGAAGTTCACGTGTTGGAAACTTAATCCTTAAATTCATATTTTAGTGATGTTTTGAGTGGGGTCCTCAGGAAGTAATCAGCATTAGACGAGGTTGTGAGGGTGGGACTCTCACAAAGGCATTAGTGGTTTTATAAAGAGAGCGAAGCTTGGCATGGTGATGTGTGATGACTTTCCCAGCTAATCGGGAGGCTGAAGCAGGAGGATCCCTTGAGCGTGGAAGTTTACAGCCAGCTAAGCAAGACTCTGTGGTGGTGATGATGGTGATGATGATGATGATGGAGGAGGAGGAGGACAAAGGACAAGGAGGAGGAGAAAAGGGAAGAGGAGGAGGAGAGGGAGAGGAAAAGAAGAAGGAAGAGGAGGAAGGGGCACACTTCCTCTGTCTCCCCACAATGCCCTCCGCCATGTTAAGGTGCAGCACAAGGCCCTCACCAGATATCAGCACTGTGCTCCCAACCGCCCAGCCTTCAGGACTGTGAGCTAACTGAACCTCCACTCTTCATCAACCACCCAGTCTGTAGTACTTGCTTATAGCAACAGAAAGTGGACCAAGACACAAGGCATAAAGCAAAACTGTGAATAATCCAAGTAATGTTGAAAAATTTCTCCAAATCACAAGATTTGAGCTCTTGGGAATTCCAATAATTAAATTCTTTAGTTGCCCCGGCAGCTTGGCTGTGGCCTCCCTTTCTCTAGGTCAGTAGAAATAGATTCTATCCAGATGGTGCAGGTCGGAGAATCAAGACAACAGGGAAAATAAGCAGGTACTGCCACTCTGTCCTCTGCTTGGTTTTCGCCAAGCCTCTGAAGCTGAAGTTGCCACAGTCACATGAGCCCATGACACCACTGCACCCTGAAATGAAGACCAACCTCTTTGGAGCAGATGAGGCCAAGCGCACTCTAGCTAGTGCAGCTGCCACTATGTGGCGACAGTGACCAAGTCCATGTCTGAGACCTCTAACTGGCTGGAGCAGCCCAGCGAGGGGATGGGTAGGGAAGTGGGTAGAGAGCGGCTCCTTCCCCGCCAGCTACACCCATGGGGACTGGAGAACTGCTTACCCCCACCACAGGCCTGGATGAAGAAGAGCTTGGGCTTCCCTCCCAGGCCGGGGCAGCTGGTCCCGTTGAAGGTGTTCACAATTTTCTCGACAGACACAGGACATCCGTCTATGCCATAGACAGCGCCCGGGAACTGGAGGTGGCTGGCCTAGAGGACCAAGAACGCTGGTCACAAAACCAAGACACTGGGATAAGAATCAGGGCCTTCCCAGCGGCTTCATGGGGTCCAGGCATTCAGAAGGTCCCAGGTAGGGCACCAGGCTGGCAGGGTCAGAGCAGGCTGACTCGTGAAGGACCCTGGTCAGCATCTGCTGCAGGACGCACAGACGCATGTGCCTGAAAGGGCCAGATGGTCTAACAGTGCCAGCCAACTAACTCCACACCACAGGGGCCAGAGTGTGGCCCCTGGATGAGCAGCATCCACATCCGCCAGGGACTTGGAAGAAATACAGATTCCAGGGCCACCTGGACCTCCAAAACCAGCAATCTGGTCTTCAGGGCATCTCTGTCGCAGCTAAACACTGCAAGCCGCTGCTCTAGCTCAAGCTTTCCGTGCCTAGGAGTCCCATGGGGGTCTGGTCACAGTGCAGACTCTTAATGCAGAGCTCCACAGCGGGAACCTGAGGGCTGCATCTCTCACAGGCTCCCAGGAGATGCCCTGTGCCGTGCTAGGAGGGGAAGGTTCAGAGAGGCAGCTCCCACTAGCGGCAGACCAGAGCTGCACTGTGAGGATGCTGGACTGGGCAGGCCAGAACCTGGGGTTCTTCATGCGAAGCTAAAAGAAATTTGCCAGTTTTAAAGACACTGTGACGCCAGGCATGGAGGCACACACCTGTAATCCCACCTGTCTGGGAGGCTGGGGCAGGAGGATCAAGAGTTTGAGCCCAGCCTGGGCAACTTAGTGACTTAATAAGATCTGTCTCAAAATAAAGAAAAAAGAGCTAGGGATGTAGCTCAGTGTGAAGATCTTGGTTTCAATCCCTAGTGCTGAAAAAAATAAAATAAATATCCTGTCAAGCCCATAGAGGACCTCAAGGCCACCCACCTGTGACTGCTAATCTGACAAGCCCTGAGTCTCAAGGTCCAGGCAGGAGTAAGGGAATGGCCACCAATGAGCCAGCCCATGCGCGGGTCACTGCGTCCTGGGTCCCACCCAGCAGCCAAGGGCCCACAGGGCTGGGAATGAAACCCAGAGGCACAGCTCTGGGAACAGGCCTTGTCCCTCCCTCCCAGGCCTGGACAGCTCCTCTCAGGACTCCGCCCCACACAGGAAGGTGCATCTGACTCCTCAGAGGACCAGGCGACCCTGGGAAACAGCAGGGGGTGGGCAGAGCCCCACAGCTCTTTCCCAGGAAGCCAGGCCCTTCGGACGCAGGAAGGGACGGGGCTTCTGTGGGCCCTCTGGGGACAGCCTCTGTCCTGCGCCTGCCAGAAAAGCAAGGCTGGGAGGGGGAGGCTCCTACCTGACAGCCATGAGAGAGGACGATCACCACACAACAGTCCAGAGCGTGGTGGTCCCGCCGCGCCAGCTCTGCCAAAGCCCGGACCATTTCCTACAGGAAGCGAAGGCTACGGGTGAGCCAGAGGCAAAGATGGCTCAGCTGCCCCCACACTCTGACCCCTGTTCCCTGCTGAAAGCCAAGGCAGAGCACTGACTCTGCATCCAGGGAACAATACTGAAGTCACGATCACCATTCTCAGGAAAAAGGTGCTGTTCATTTAATTCCCGTAACAGCCCAATGAGGGGGATTACTCTTGCTTTCTAGTCAGGGAAACTGAGGCACAGGAGGTCACTAGCAGGAAGCTGAGAGAGCCAGTGTTCAGACCCTCCTTCCCCACATCTGATGCTTGAGTTGTAACACTGGGCCATGCAGCCTCCTGTGGTCCTAGAGATATAAGGGTTCACCTGGGGAGTCGGCTTTCTTTTGAGGTCTCTCACTGGACACTGCCCCACTCACCCCCATCACCGTCCTCAGACAGTGGCCGTACCTTGGCGGTCAGGTCGCACCTGACCTCCACCTGGAAATGCAGCTGGGAGAACCGGCGCTGCATCTTCTCACAGTCGATGTTGGAGCCAGTGCGCGTGCTGAGCCCTGATGCCAGGCAGAAGTTCACGTTGTTTATGATGAGGCAGTGGCCGCAAGGGTCCGCATTCAGGACATAAGCCTGTGCAGGCACAGGGACCAACGTAAACCGGAGTGACCCCTGCTTCTCGCACACGTGGCTAACAGTCTAGAGGGGTGGCATGGGACAGGGGGTCTGCCCTCCCACTGCAGGAGCAGCAGGGTCCCCAGCCAGCATTCCAGGGCAGAGAAGCTGCTCCCAGCTCAGGGATGGGTGGCGCCAGCCCACAAACACCCACCCCAGAGGACCTTGTACACAGGGGCTCTTGCCTGGGGGCCTCTGTCAGCAACTCGGGCTGTGGCCACCCTCAGAGTGTCTGAGGCTCGGGCCCCCATTGTTGCAGAAATCTGATACCGAACTGGATGGAAGAAACTTTGCACTGAGGAGTTGGAAGGCAACTTTTATTATGCTAGCAGGCTAGTAGGAACCAAGTCCAAATCACCAGCCCAGAGTTCACTCAGAGTTCAGTTTAAATACATTTTGCAAGCAAGAAGCACAAAGCTGATAGCAAGTTATTACATGATTGGTTACATGAATTAATCATTTGTTGTCAGGCAGGCTTGTTTTAAGCAGGTTTACTTAAAAGGAATTGTTTATCATAAGGCAGGAACATTCTGGGAAGGAGGGGAGGGGGTTTGACTAGAGCAGGTAGAGTTAAATGTGTCCTTGACTGGGCCAGTCTGTTCTGGGCCTAAAGTTCTTAAAGCAAGCTGGAAAACTATAAATATGTTTTTAGGAAGGAAAACACAGACATTACAGCTGGATGCGGTCGAGTTGTCCTGGCGGGCTATCTAGGAGAAGAGCTGGACGCAGACGGTCAAGGTTAACTGAGCTTAGCTGTCCAACTGTGTGACAAGCAGCATGAGCACCTCCTGTAGTCACAGGTAACTAACTGATTTTTAATTTCTACTATAAGATTTCTATAAATTTGCCATTACACTATAATTCCCACCCAATAATTCCCACCCACAGTGGCCTGTTCTTGTCGCTCTATGTTTGTACATTCCTTTGCCTAACTTCTCTGTCCCTTGCCACATGGCTCCACAGGACTGTGTGATCTCGTCCCCGGCACGGAGCTCACAAGAGCCATAGAGTAAATAGGCTTTAATGACAGCAGCAGGGATTCGGTGCTGATTCCCACCCCTCATGAGTTGTGTCCCCTCAGCTTGACGGAAGAGGAAGTGCAGGCTGGGGCAATCTGTTTCAGGAAGCGCTGGGCCGGGGTCAGGGGGCTGTGGAGGGTGGGGACCAGAACCTCACTCTCCAGCCAGGCCAGGGGCCCAGGGCTCTGGGTACAGCTGCAGGGAAAGGCCTGGGGACAGGAGACGGACAGGCCACACCCACTGGCCCCACGTCACATGAGAACTCACCAAATGTGCATTTCCCTTCAGCTTCTCCTGAGCACCTGGAGAGACAGAGAAGAAGGGAAATGTGAATGTCGGGGTCCCCTGGGGAAAGGCAAGGGACCATGTAAGGACAGCCCCTGCAAAACAGAGGACAGCAGGGACTTGGGGAGCTCAGGCACTGCTGGTGGGAGAGTGAAGCAGCACAGCCACGCTGAGAACTGGCTACAAGTCTCTAACAAAGCCAACACACCTACCCCCGACATCTCCCAGGTTCAAACCCACAAGGAGGGAACGTGTGTGGCCATGAGAAGGCTTGGCCGTGAATGGTCACGGAGGCCTGATCCATAAAGGCCCACACTGGACTCAACCATCAGCGAGTTCATGGACACAAAGTGTATGACATGGCCACACAGCCTGAGGGGGAACCAGACACTGAGCATGCAACACCACAGGTAGCCTTGAAAACATGATGCTGTGTAAAAAGAAAGCCAGACACCATGGAGTATGGACAGAGAAATTCCAGATCAGAAAGGGGCAGGGAGGCCCCAGCTGGCAAAGATTCCCATCTGTGGAGTCCGTGGGGCCAGGCACACAGTAGGTAACCCTGGAAACATTTGCAGAATGTGAATAAAAGAGTAGATATTCATTTTCCTTCTATATCAAAATAGTTTTTGTTTCAATTAGCAAGAATCAACCAACCGCCAGCCTTTCTAAACAAGAACATGGTGGCTGCCTCTGCTTGTGTTCCGAGGGTGGCACTACCACAGCTCAGAGTGGGCCTGGCCCCTGCTGGAAACTGTGCTCTTGCCAACTTCAAAAAAGCAGTCACATCCTGATTTTTAAATTAGAAATGGTTTTACTTCACCCAAAGACCCTCAAAAGTCTACAGACCCAGTTCTAAGAATATCTGCTCATTTCCAAAACTCTACTGCACCCTAAAAATATAACCATTTTCCACTACTGAGGAACTTACTCATTCTTCAATTAGTGCTAATGATTCACAAAGCAAAACGGATGCTCTTGGGGGCCCATGGGCTGCAGGGGTACATGGAGGGAACAAATCTACACAGGGCCACCAAAAGACAGAGGCCCAGAAGGCAACCCAGGAAGAGGGTGCACGTGTACACACACACACACACACACACACACACGGGGGCAAAACATCTAAAAGTAAAAAAAGTTAATTCCATTCTGAAGGAAAAGAGATTTCCCTTCCCGCATATAAAGACAAAGGCATTCTCTCTGGTGGGCCCCTGTGCCTTGTGCCCCCAAAACACTGTGCTCAACTTTTTCATAGCCCTAACTACAGCTGTAATTATAAAGACCTAACTGGAAGCCAGCTGTGGTGGCCCACACCTGTAATCCCAGCACTCTGGGAGGCTGAGGCAGGAGGGTTGCCAAGTTTGAACCCAGGCTGGGTAACTTAGTGATTTAGCAAGAGCCTATCTCAAAATAAAAAATAAAAAAATAAAATACTAGGGACATAGCTCCCTGTAAAGGCCTAGGGTTCAATCCCCAATACCAAAAAAAACAAAACAAGACAAAAAAAGACCTAACTGCATAGGCACGAACCGAATCTCTGCCCCTCCACGTGAAGGCAAGGACTATACGTCCTTCGCCAATGCCGCATCCCCAGCAGGTCCTCAGCAAATATTTGAGTAACTAAGGAGAAAGTGACACAAATACAGAGACAAGAAAGAGAATGAGCCATTAGTTCTTTAAGGCAGTTGACGGAGTGAGTCAGGAGTTTGGGTCTTCAGTGTTCAAATCCCAACTCTGCTACTGACCAGCTGTGTGACGCTGCGTAAACTGCTCGGGCCTTCTGGGCCTCTGTTCTTCGCTTCCGTATCATGGGACAACAGGAGCAACCACCAATTTCACAGGATTTCCATGAGGCCTCAACTGACGATTACATGTGATGCCCATAAGACAGTACCTTGCATAATTGGGAACTCAGGAAAGCTGAGCGTGGCCATTCCAGTTACTCAGGGACACTCGCTTGGAGCCAGATTACTCCTTACTGTGGACGGCGGTCCTCTGCTATACAGGCGCTCAACCACTGAGCGACGCCTCCAGCCCTAAGGCTATCCTGGGCATCACAGAATGTTTAGTTTAGAAGCATCCCTGGCTGGCTCTATCCACGAGATGCCAGCAGCACCCACTCCCTCTCAGCTGTACTAACCAAATATCTCTCTAAATGTCCAGGGGTGGGGAGAAGAGGCAGCAAAACTGTCCTCAGTTGAGAAGCACTGGTCTACGGCACCCTTTTCCCTTTGAGCTTTGTTGAGTTCCTGCCAAATCCTGTTGGCAGCCTGCTCCTGCTTGCCCAGATCTTGCCACACTTACACAATTCGTAACTCTTCTATGTGGCCTCCATGAACCTGCCTTGGGAAATATTCCTGGATGGGACTCAGGGGCTTCAAGCCCAGCTCCTAAAGGGACATCTGACAGCAGCATTGGGGTCAGTCCCTCTATGAAGCCAGAAGATGTAGGCTCTGGTCCTAGCTCTGCACTTGAACTCCCTCTCTCACTGTTGCTCTCAGACCCCAGCTCCCTCCCCTGTAAGCAGAGGATAATAACAGAGAGGCTTTCCCGGCCACCACTGTCCAGTGTGATTTTGATGACTTGAAAATGCACTGCGTGCACCATAAAGTAATACTCCCATTCAAACCGATCCTATTCTTGCTACTATTATTATTTACACTTAGAATGAGGCTCCTCCTGGGAATAAATATTCACAACAAACAGGAAATAAAATACCTTATAAAAGAACAGGAAGCTTCAAGTCCAGACAGCTGGTCATAAACCACTCAAATTCACAGAACACTATCGAGAACATACAAAGAACTCAAAAAAAATCAGACCTCCCAAATTTAAAGACCCATGGGCCTGTGAGATGGCTCAGTGGCATAAGCGCCTGCCTGGCAAGCGCGAGGGCCCGAGTTCGACTCCCGGAACCCACATACGAAGAAAGGGCCGGTGATATCGCTCAGCGGCACGGGTGCCTGTTGGCGCGCGAGGTCCTGAGGTCGTCCCCCCGGTACCCACAAAAAAAAAAAAAAATTTAAAGACCCAATCCAAAAATGGGCATCTGAGATGAATAAACACTTCTCAGATGAAGAAATACAAATGGCAAATAAATATATGAAAAAATGTTCAACATCACTGGTCATTCGAGAGATGCAAATTAAAACAACACTGAGATTCCATCTCACCCCAGAAAGAATGGCTATTATCAAGAAGTCAACTAATAACAAATGCTGGAGGGGCTGTGGGGAAAAAGGAACCCTTCTCCACTGTTGGTGGGAGTGTCGACTGGTGCAGCCACTGTGGAAATCCGTGTGGAGACTCCTCAAAAAACTAGGATTGGAGGTCTCATTTGATCCAGCTATTCCCCTTCTGGGCATCTTCCCAGAAGAATTAAAAACATCGTACCACAGCGATATATGTGCACCCATGTTTATAGCAACACAATTTGTAATAGCTAGATCGTGTAAACAACCCAAATGCCCATTAACCAAGGAATGGATAAAAAAGATGTGGTATTTCTACACAATGGAGTACTACTCAGCCATAAAAAAGATAAACTGGAAACTTTTATAGGTAAATGGATGCAACTCGAGAAAATACTCACAAGTGAAATAAACCAGACGCACATTTGTAAACATCGTATTGTCTCCCTAGTATGAAAATGCAATTTCACTGTGACTATTCCATTCCTTAGTCTTCTGTTTTTACCTAGCTTTTACATGGCTTAATCTTATACTGAGTAATGTTTTTCTCCAAAAGGTGTTTGTACATTCTCTAATGCTTGTTAACACATGAGAATGTTTACTTGTTGTCTTTAAAAAACAATAATAATTAAATAAATAAATAAATAGAAATACAAAAAAAAAAAATTCACAGAACAGATAAGAGCCAGATGAACTTTGTATTCTGCCTCCTTTCAGGCAAGATAACAATGCCTACGAACAATTCCAGAACTGGTTTTCTCCCTTCTACCTCAAGCAGATGCAGCTTCATATGTTCATCACGTTTGTTTTCTGTTTTAGCAAGTTATCCAAAATCACACTTATTCAGGACAGATACCACTTTTTACATCACATAGGAAAAAATATTGATACTTATCATTGGCAAGAGTGTGGGAAAATGATCACCTCACTCACGGCTGGTGAGATGCTTTTTCTTTTCTTTTTTTTTTTTAGACAGGGTTTCACTGTATAGTTTAGGCTGCCCTTGAACTCACTGTGTAGCCCAGGCTAGCCTTGAACTCTTAGTGATCTTCCTGCCTCAGCCTCCCAAGTGCTGGGATTACAGGCGTGTGCCACCACACCCAGCCCAGCTGGTGAGACTCAAACACGTACTTGAAATACAAATTGGAAGCATCTGTCAGAAGAGAACGGGTACCCATTAACCCACAATTCTGTCTGGAGAAACTTGTCCCCCAGTCAGAGAGAGATGTGTGTAAAACGCCACAGCAGAAACAACCCAAATGTCCATGGGGGTGGATAAATGACTCACAGTGCGAGGAAAAGGTGGGGCGACACAGTGAGAGAGACAGAACAAGGAAGCCCGGACCACAGTCCTGTTCACCTCTCACTAGCTCTGTACTTGGGGAAATTCACTTTCCATTCTGTGGCTTCCTCTGCTGCACAGAAAAATGAGAAAATTGAGAGTTGGGAAGAATAAATTAGATCCCTTATGCAAACACTCTGAAGAGTGCCTGGCAGGTAGTAAGCACTCAATAATGGTAACCATTACTGTCTTACGAACATCGCTGGTACGCAAGAGTCTACTCGGCAAACACGAAGCAGGAAAGCATAGCATTAGCTCTCCATGTGCTGCATGAAAACAAAGCCCTCACTAAAATCAACCCATGCAGCACAGTGGTTAAATAAACCGTGGATTCTTCAGAATAGAAGCCACTGCCACCTAGCAAAGCCAAAGAAAGGACTCTTATATGCCCAACAATATGGCTGAATTCCACAGAGGTAAGGATGGGTGAAAGAAGCCAGACTCAAGAGTCCATACCATAGGATTTTATTTATATTGAGATTCAAGGACCAGGAAAAGGGATCACGATGACGGAGACTGGATAGTGGTTATCTCAGCTGGGGAGTGGGGCAGACTAGGAAGAGAACAGCTTCCTGGCTCCTGGAATGTTCTGTATCGTGATGATCTGGGTGATGGCTACCTGTGTGCACATGCAGGTAAAAGTCCATCTGTACCCTAGAAATTCATATATTTTATAGGTTTTACTGGATGAAGCCTATGATTTTAGAAAGATTATTTCACCTCACTGACAAGGCTGAGTCTAACGATACTTGCCTTGCCGGGCTGTTGTGATGGAAGGAGGTAAGGTATACATTGCATAAATAGGTGGATAGATAGATGGATAGATAGATAGATAGATAGATAGATAGATAGATAGATAGATAGATAGATAGATGGATAGTAGGGCAGACTCCCAGCAAACAGAGGTCTCCCTCTGGCTGCCAGCTATATGAATCACACTTCAACCTAAAAACGCTGATCGGAAACAGGGGTGCCCAAAACAGACTTCACCATCTGCTTTTCACAGGACAGGCTGCCAAAATTACATCCGCTGAAGACCTACAGGAACATTCCACCCATCCCCTAAGAACACTCAGTAAGACAACACCATAATTAAATTCTGCATCTCAGCCCACCCAGCTGTACCACGGTCAGTCCCAAATGACCACTCGCCACTGCCACCAACCAAGCACTCTTGCAATACTCACGGACATCATCGAATCCTCCAGAACCAATGTCCACCGGTCTGAGTGCTTCTGGTCTGAGAACCTCTGGCCTGAGCTGAGCTGGCCAAAGCTCCTCTGGCCCCAGCACCACTGGGGTGACATTTCCTGGGGCCACATTCAATGGATCCGGCTTCATCACTCTCAGCTTCTCTGGCTTGAGCCCCATCGGTCCCACCACCACAGGCTCCAGGTCCAGGGGTCTGATGGCCTCTGGATCCCTCTTTGTTGCTTGCCGACTTGTGCGCAACAATGAAGCCAGTGTGTCCTGGCCCGTGTCCTCTAAACAGGAGATGAACAAAGAAAGGGCCTGCCTCCCTCGGGTCTCAAGATCCGTGATCAGCTGCCTGGCCTGATCCCGCCGAGATCCAGAGCCTGCCCGCTGTTTGGACACAAAAACCAGACACCCATTAACCAGGTACTTTCATATGGCCCTCATCGTGTCCCCCACTACCCATCTAGCGTAAGTCTAGACAATCAAGCACATGGGCAGAAACTGAGCCTGCAGGTGCACTGAACGTGCGCCCCTCCATAGCATGTGGTATTTCAGAGGCATCTCCTGTGCCTGACCCTGTGCGAAGTGTGAAAACACAGCAGCACACAGGGTCGTCCGTGGGTGTAAACTTCTAGTGGGAGTGCAGACAGAGAAGTCAGCAAGCGCACAGCAAGGAGACAAGTGCCAGGAGGGAGAGCCCATGAGGCTGGCAGGGTACAGGACCACCCAATGCAGCCCTGTGGGTCAGGAAAGGATGGCTTAGTTGAGACCCTAGAGAACACAAGGAAGCGAACCGTGAATTCACAGACATGTAAGAGGAGGAAGTAGGGGGAGGTGAGGGTCAAGGCCTTTGCTTGGTCAGGCCAAGAAATTCATCCTGAGAACTACGGGGAGCCACTGACATGTTTGAGGAAGAAAGAGTGAGATCTGCATTTCAGAAAAATCATCCTGGGGACAGGATGCACAATGGTAAAGGGTGGGTCCCAGCAGGCCAGAAGGTGACAGTCGGCGCAGCTGAAATGGAAGGAAGAGAGAAGACGAAGCAGAGAGGACAGAAGGGAGAATGCACAGGCCGTGGCTCCTGACCGGGTCAACTGTGAAGGCAGAGAAACAGTCAAGGTTGACAGACAGGTGTCAAGATGGTGGGGCTGCTAAGAGAGCAGGAGTTCAGGCCTGGTTATCTGCTGCCATCCGTAGGCTCAGCACCGGGCAAGTTCCTCAGGATCCAACGGCCACCAAAAAAAGAGGGCTGGGGGGGACAGGCACAATGGCACTGTAATCTCAGCTACAAAGGAGACTGAGGTAGGAGGATAAGCAAGTTCAAGTCCAACGTAGATAACTTGGCAAGATCTTGTCTCAAAATAGAAAATAAAACAAGACGGGATGTAGCTCAGTGGGAGATGCCACGACGCTGGGCTGTTCCTAACATTTTAAGTCCAGGAATTTGACAGGGAAATCAAGATTCCAGTCTCTCTTTAAAAGTGAGAAAGACACAGGGAGAGTGGGCCAGGCGCTCGTGTGACTATACTTCAGCTGGAGACGGGCAAGGCAGAAGCTGCCCCCTATAGTGCCCACCCATGGGGCCTCCAGGGCATTGGGCTTGTGATCCCTGTGAATATGCCTGAAGGCAAGGGCTACAGCCTCAAACAACTTCCACTACCCAGAGCGAGCCACACAGTGGGTGCTCCTAGATATCCACGATCTCACTTACCCCTTAAGACTGCATTACTGCTGCCCATCTCACTGCTCAGGAAACTGAGGCTCAAAAACTAAATGACATGCCCAAGGACCCAATGCCAAGCAGTCTGACGCCAAAGTGAATGCCCAGAGCCTCTATGCTAGAAAATAAACACACACGCCTACTTCCACCCAAGAAACACAGGTACTAACAGGGCATGCTGATGGTGCAGGACGTGGAGTCGCTTTAACAAACATTCAACAAAGAGGTGTTGAGATTCTTTAGTTCCCCTGGAGGCTTGGGGGCTCGACACAGGAAGGGAAAACGGGATTCCCACACCAGGGTTCTCTAAAGAGGGTGAGTACCGGCTGGTGCAGCGGGGAAGAAGAGGGCGGGGGCTAGGCCACGAAGTCACGCTGAGACTTCAGCAGCCCCGATGGCCCCACCAGCGACGCTGCGACCTGGAAGTCCGCGCGCGGCCAAGAGGCGGGGAAGCAGGCTGAGCGGGGTCGGGGGGGCACACCTGGATGTCGTCGATCATGTCGGGCGTGAACAGCTGGCGATTCAGCAGAGCGTCCCACAGCGGGGCCACCTGCAGGTCACCCACCAGGCGCAAGCGGCACCGCCGGAGGAGCTGTCGATCCGCTTCGTCCATGGTGAGAAGCCAGCGGGACCCGGGATTCCGGCCGCTTCCGGGCCGTGGGGTCGTGCCCCGCCCCCTACCAGGCGCGTCCCAGAACCGCCCCGCCCTCGCCCTCGCCCCACCGAGCTCCGGCCGCCCACCTCTCGGCCCACTCGACCCCGCCCCCGCGCCCTCGCCCCGCCCCGCCCCAGGCCCGCTCCCGGTCTCCGCTCCGCTCTCGCCCCGCCCAGGGCCCGCCCCCTGCCCTGCTCGCCCCGCCCAGGCCCGCCCGCGGTCTCTGCTCCGCTCTTGCCCCGCCCAGGACCCGCCCCTGCCCTGCTCGCCCCGCCCAGTCCCGCCCCGTCTCTGCGCCGCTCTCGCTCTCGCCCCGCCCCGGCCCCGCCCCCTGCTCTGCTCGCCCCCCCGCCCAGGCCCGCCCAGGACCCGCCCCAGACTCTCTTCCCTGCTCCAGTCCCCGCGTTTTCATCCCCCCTGCAGCGCGCCCGTGTAGCCTACGGATTGTGACACTTTTCTTCAACCTGTGGAGGGACCCTTGACAGAACTCGAGTTGACACAGACTCGAAGGGGTCACACTTCAGTACTGGCCAGAGGAAAAGCCACGCCTAGAGCCGTGATCTGTCCGCCTCCTTCAGCCCCCTCGCGTTATGGCTTCACTTTCGCCCCCTCCCTATCGGACAATAAAATTTTAAATCCTCCTTCCCTGCCCGGAGCTCACGTCTCGCCTCCTACTGTTCCAAACTCGCGTGTCTCACGGACTCAAGCCTTTTCACAGTCTCTCATCCTCCTCTTCTGTCCCTCCCACGCTAACGCCTCCCACTAAGTAAAATCGCAGAAATCCAGTCTTCTGAAGTCTCATGGTTTTATTTCACTCATTTCCACATTTCAAAATAATCGCTCCTGTTGAGCGTTTGCTAAGTCACTGTACTAGTGCCTTACATGCTTTAAAAGTCACCCTGACTACCGTCTTGTCAGGGAGTAGTCCTTCCAGGGTGTCAGAGGCGGTCCTGGGCTCTGGAAGTGAAGTCAAGGTCACAGGGGAGACACAGAACAGCAAGATGCAAATCCGAACCTGACTCTGCACACGCTCCACCTTAGAATATGTCAAAACACTAAATCACAACAAAATTATGGATTTCATTTTGCTTCGTGATTCTAGAATTAGGAACTTTATTCCATAAAATAGAATGAGCTTTTTCATGAGCCGAGCAGAGGAGGTTCGTTTTACAGTCAGAAAAGGGCTGAGGAAAGCAAAAGCAGGAAACAAGCTGCTTGTTGTCTCAGTCACTTTCCTTGTAAAAGTGAAAATAGAGGAGCCGCTCATTGTTGACCCAAACTGGCCTGTTTTGAAATTTTGAGTATTTGCTCCCCTGCCCCATTTCTCAGAAGTTCAGATAAACAACCTAGTTTCAGCTTGGTGGCAGAAATTTTTATCATGAGTGACTCCATTTTGGTCTGTTGGATCCTAGTATAGAAATTAATATACAGTCGGAGAAGAACTGGATCCTCAAGGAAGTCAGCACAAAGAAAGACATCAGAATTGTGGCTGGAGGCAAATCTGAACAGAATCAGGCCTCAGGAAGGAGAAACAATAGGAAGTTCTGCATGCCTCCCTAGAGATAAGCAGAAATTTAAGATTTTACTGTCATTAGCACCACCCGGTCCAATGGGCCCAGATAGGCAACAGACTCATAGCTGGGTGACCAGAACATCTGGATCCATACTGCCCTCCCTTCCCTAAAATGCCTTTGTTCTTTCCATATACCTTTGCTATGTGAATCATTTCCCTGTTGGATCAATATTAGCTAAGTGTCTGTAACACTAGAGGTTGGTTGTAGTCTGACCCACATTGTACCCACATTGTGATTTTACTGCTGAAATTACTCCTGACGAAGGGCCTCATGACAACCTCTTTCTGCACCCCTCCGGTCTCTCAGGAGCTTTTTTTTTTTTTTTTTTTTTTTTTGTCTTTTGAGGCAGGGTTTCACTATGCAGTTCAGACTGGACTTGAACGCACTTTGTAGCCCAGGCCGGCCTTGAACTTGCAACGATCCTCCTGCCTCAGCCTCCTGAGTGCCAGTATAACAGGCGTGTGCCACCATGCCCAGCCTTTTGTTTTTGTTTTTGTTTTGTTTTGTTGTTTTTTGTGGGTACCGGGGGTCGACCTCAGGACCTCACGTGCCAGCAGGCGCCCCTGCCGCTGAGCGATATCACCGGCCCTTTTTTCGTGTGTGGGTTTCAGGAGTCGAACTCGGGCCCTCGCGCTTGCCAGGCAGGCGCCTACGCCGCTGAGCCATCTCACCGGCCCTTTTTTTTTTTTTTTTGAGACAGGGTCTCACTATGTAGTTTAGGCTGGCCTGGACTATGTAGCCCAGGCTGGTTTTGAACTCATGGTGATCCTTCTGCCTCAGCCTCCCAAGCACTGGGATTACATGTATGCGCCACCACGCCCGGCTCAGGAGCTTTATTAATAAACCTTTTGTACTCTTAAACTCCTTTGTCTCTTGGAATTCATTCCTCAACATTCAAGGGGACATGAACTCAGCACATCTGATATCTAATAGGTTGGGAGTTTTATTTTTCCTATACCCCTAGTACAGGCACTCAATCCAAAATAATGACTTACTCTGGATTTGTTTTAACAAATATAATGCCTTGAGCAGCAAAACCTTAGCGTCAGGGCTGGGACGTAGCTCAGTACTAGAGCATTTGCCCTCAATTCAATCCCAACAGTGGGGCAGGGAGACACCTTATCTCCATTCTTTCATTTATTTCACATTTACTGGAAGCCTGTACTTGTGAAGATCAATGCAGACACGGGGAATATAGAGATGAACAACAGAATTTAAAACCCTGCCCTCAGAAGCTCACATTCCAGCGGGAAGAGACAAGTGATAAACAATACAAAGAGTATATTTGTGACAAATGCAAAAAAGAAAAAAAAAAAAAAAACACAGCAGGGAGCAATGAAATCGCTTTCCTTACACCCCCAAGGGATCTATCTCATTGGCTCAAAGAAAGTTTACCTCATCCACCTGTGCCTTCTTCCCTCCCCCCACCACTTCCCTTTCCAGTTCTTAAATCCAGGCCTGGCACATTCTGGGATGAGACTTCTTATTGATAAACAAGATTAGGTATCCTGGATTTTGAACTTGGACAAGTCCCTGCTCCTTTCTGGACCTCAGCATATGGAGGAGGAGGACTAGAAAAGATCCCTAAGGTCCCTTCCAACACTGACGCTCTAGGATTCTATGAATAGGGTTAAAGAGAATGGGGACCAGCGATTGCTTCCCCACGCTAGCTACTGTTGCTACGAGAGGGCCACCTCCTGGTAGGACTGGAAACCCCGCCCTAGATCAGGATGACTTCCTGGCATCCCGTGATGCATAGCGACGTTGCCTCGCTAGGAGGCACGTTTTAGCCTCTTTGGTCACGATCAACTCTTTGGATCCAGCCAAAGAGCGCCCCTTGTTTCTATAGCAACCGCGCCAGGTCCACGCGCTGACGGCAAGTGGCAAGGGTCAAGAGAGATTCGCAAACTAGAAGCCCTAGACCTGTTCCTTTGTACCTTCGTTGTCAGGCCCTTTAAATGTCACATGACTTCCCGGGGCTTGATCCCCGCCTCTTTCCCCTCCTTGGTCCCGGCTAACGCTGGTGTGAACGGGAAGCTCCCGGCCCGGCGGACTAACTGGAACACCGACGCTGCAGCCGGTTGGGCCAGTGCCCTTGCCCGGTAATTCTTTCCCGGCGTGACGCGTGGAGCCGCCGAGGCGGCGGGGCCGGGAAAGCTCAGAGACCTCCCGTCAGTTCCTTCTCGTTCCCAGTCCCCGCTGGGCCCGGGGGGGAACCGGGAGCAGACAGGGCCCGGCCGAGGGCTTTTCAGGGGCGGCGTGGGAGGGGGTCGCCTCCTAGAAGGTTGCGATCTGTGGTGGGAGCTCGCGGCGGCACTCAGACCCGGAGCGCGTCCGCAAGAGCCTCTGCCCGGGCCGGGGGGTGCTGCCCCGAAGGCGGCAGCCTACCTGTTGGGCAGGTTGTCACCTGGCCTGAGGCTGGCACCGTGGAGCTGGAAACAGTCAGCAAAAGAACTTCACAACCACCACCGTCACCGCTAACTAGAAGGGACTAACACAGTGAACGCACTGCATGGGAGAAGTAATAAGACCACTGTTGACTGTGGGCTCCCCGTTAGTAAATCTGTTACATGTATTTAATCCCCCATGACGACCCTTCAAGGCGGCTGTATTACTCATTCACGTTTTTACGAGTAAGGACACTGAGACTTAGTACTTTTAACTTAGCCAAGGTCGCAGAGTTGTGCAGAATGGATCCCAGTCCCAGCCTAATTCTAAAGCCCGTGTGCTTGACCAGTAATTACACAGCCTTCACGGTTTTTTGGACGACAGGGCAGGTTGTCTTAAGGCAGAAACTGACTTGCTTAGGATTTTATTCTGCACAGGTGTAGTTTTAATATTGGTCACCAGATCAGTTGATTTTGTGAGGACTCCAAGCAGCATTAATCCACTTGTCAAAGTCCAGCGCTGTTGCAGCTTTACCCCTCTAAAGGTGTCACATTACACACTTCACACTTTATTAATTTGTAAAAATCAAGAGAATAAGTTTGTGAAAAAGTATGGTACTAAAAAATCATTGTATGATATTACAAAGGTCATAATCCTGGAGTGTTAATATCTGTAATACCAGTAATACCCACTACCTTGTTCATTTACCAGCCAGAATTATTTCCAAAACCAGATAGAATTTAAAACATTTTAAGCCCATGCCAATTTTCGGTGTGAACCGTGAAGTTTCCTTTACATGGAAAACTAAATATTTTCTCACCACTTTTTCTCATCTGAAATTTTAATTTATAATGATCATATTGCTAATGATCGGATTAAAGAGTGGCTTCTCATTTCCTTGATTGAATGGATGTGGTGAGAATATAATTGAGGCATGTTATGTCTTACCTGTTTTTAAAAGAGTTCATATCCGAACTTATTTAATGCCCAAGAACCCCACAAGGATCCCATTCTGTAGTTAACACATGATAAGTCTTGTGATTTCATGAACTATTTAACATGTATGCACAGGAGTGTTCTTAAACCATTTAAGTTTACTGTCAAGATAGATAAAATCATGTACTGTATTTGAGCTAGTCACTGATTATTCTATTTTTGTTTTCACATATTCACTTATTATATCTTCATCTCACTCATTTTGAGTCATTTTAAAAGCTATTCTAATCCAAGGATCCTGGAGAGTTGCTATTAATTCTTATTACTCATCTTTTCATCTATAGTAGTTCTTAATTTTGATATTCAACAGTGGTAGCAGGATTGTTGACTTCAAAAGATGGTCACACAGCTTGACACATTTCCTGCAAAATATCTTTTGTTTGTTTTGTTTTTCATCTATATATCTTGTATCTTCATCTAAAAGACAAGACTGTCCAGGTTTCTGCTACTGAAACTTACTGCCTCTTCAATCATTTCAGCTCTGGAAAGGAAGAGAAATGGAAGTGAAAAAGTTGAGCATTTCCTGGCAGTTCTTGATAGTTCTGGTTCTGATCCTGCAAATTCTGTCTGCGTTGGATTTTGACCCATACAGAGTCCTAGGGGTCAGCCGAACAGCCAGTCAGGCTGATATTAAAAAGGCTTATAAGAAGCTCGCCCGGGAATGGTAGGTGAAATAAAGAAATGGAAATTTAATACAAGCTAAGCAGTCCAAGCAGGAGAATGAAGCCTAAATTATGACTAGCTTTTAATTATAATTTGTCTTTGCTCTCTGTTTCTGTGTTTATATGTATGTCTAGAATATGTAGAACTTGTGTTCATTCTACGATTTTGGGGGATAAGATCCAAAGCCTATGTTTACTGTGAAGCTTCCTGTTAGGACTACTGTGGCTTCAAGAATTGCCATAGATACTGTTAGCATACTTAGTGTTAAACTAAAGTAAGAAGCAAGTTTAATATTTTCAAAACCATGTAACCAACGATGGATAAGCTCCACTTCCCAGGATATATTATTCACAGAGAAACTCTTTATGAGTTTAATCACTAAGGGAAACACTATTCAACCTTATTCTGTGTGTGTGTGTGTGTGATATGTGAGGGATCAAACCCAAGGTCCTTCATGCAGGCTAGAAAAGTTTTATACCAGTGAGCTATATCCCAGTTCTAAAGTATTGAGTTTTAATTTTTAAGCTTTAAAAAACAGTTTAATCCCAGCACTCAAGTAGCTGAGCAGGAGGATTGCTGCAAGTTCAAGTCCAGCCTGGGCTACATAGCAAAACCATGTCTCAAAAAAAAACAGTTTAAGCCAGGCATAGTGGCACACACTCATAATCCTGGCTACTCCAGAGCCAGAAGCAGTAGGGTCACAAGTTCAAGACCAGCCTGGGCAATTTAGTGAGACCCTGTCCCCGAATACAGAGGGTAATGGCACAGCGTAGTGGTAGAGCCCTTGCCTAGCATGAAGGAGGCCCTATGTTCCATCCCCAGTATGGCAAAGAAAAAGCTTAAAAAGAGTTTAATAAAGAATACTCAGGAACCAAGTATATTATTTTTTTAAGGAAATCTTGTAGTAAAATCATGATTTTATATATTAGTCAGCAAGCCAGCAATTAGCAGGAAAGCAATAAGTCTAAAACTTATTTTGCACACATGCATTGGTTTCTCCCACCAAAGCTTTGGCTCTGCCAAAGAAGCAGAAGTGTCAGATTATGTAGCTGGAGGGGGCACGGCAGAAGGAGAGAAGGGTGGAAAGGGGACCGGTGGCGGCCAGCTAGCTGAGCCACCCGGAGGCAGTGCAGGAAAGTGTGTGTCGGTACCCCCATCGAGTACCTACGAGATGCCGGCCTCCAAGTTCTATGTGTGTGACCCCACTGACACCTGGTCATTAGCCTATGAAGGAAGAGATTGCTGAACCTGTTTTACAGATAAGAACATCGAGACTCAGAGCTGGTAAATCTGTGTCACCTCTGGGTTCCATGATTGGACCTTCGGCATCAACACATAGCTTGTTGTTGTTTGGTTTTTAATCATTTGCCCATCTAAGTAAGAGTAAGAGTGGAGGGTTAGCATTTGGGTGGGAGGGAGCCGAATGAGAGCAGTAAGCGGCCACATGCAGATAATGTCACTATGCCTGGCTCTTCCTAGCCCCTTTCTTCTTCAGTAAGCAGATACATTTCAGGATTAAACTAATTGCAGTAAAGGTAAAAAGTAGCTTAAAATACAATATTTTGAATACATATTTTAGACCATGTTCATATCATGAGGAATGCCGAATTAGATGGTAAAAAGACAACCTCTGATAATGTGTGACCTCTTTCCAGGGACTCTACACCAAACTTGCTTTCCATAACATTTCAAACTCTTGCCTCTTTATGTTAGAAGCAAAAAAAAAAAAATATATATATATATATATATATATATATATATATATATATATATATCTGTAGTTAATCCATAAGCAACAACATTCCTTTTTTTTGAGACAAGTTCTCACTATGTAGTTCAGGTTGGCCTTAAACTCACTATGTACCCCAGACTGGCCTTGTACTCCTGGCAATCCTCCTGCCTCAGCCTCCCGCATGCTGAGATTATAGTCACATGCCTCCATGCCCGGCAAGAATAACGTTCTTTTGGAGAGGGTATAGCCTTCAACAATAGTTTCAGAGCAGAAATGATAGCTTGAGGATATGGCATCTGTTGAAATGTACTGCTTTGACTTTTCTGTCTTCCAGAGCTGAAAAGGGTGTTATGATATTAATTAAATGAGTCGTTCTCTTCCTTAATTAGATCCTCTCTATGAGTAATTCATCACCATAGAAAGGTATAGAATATCATCTAGTGAAAGTCTACAATTTTATTTTACCTTTATATTTCTGCTGTACTATTGTTCCCTGTAGTTTTGACTATGGAAATGTTTTATCACTGGGGCTGGTTTCAGTTTCATTTTGTGATGGTTTCATGTACATTAAAAAATAGCAGTGTTTCCCAATTTGACTTTTCAGAATGACCTATAGCAGGGAGAAGTGGTTAATTGTTGGACTGTATTTTACTAAGCATTCTAAGTGTTTCTTAGACTTTACAAGAATTTTCCCTTGCTTGGTGAAATCATTTAAAATTACTTTTTTCTCTTAAAACTGTTTCTCTCCCTATAATTTTTTATCCTAGACACTTTTCATTTGTCATCCTTATTAGCAAAATAACTCCTACCCCAAGAAAAGCAGACTGATATTACATGGTTCAGTGAACCAAACAGTAAGTTGTCATATCCTTTGCTATATTTCTTTTTCTGTCTTGTTTTTATTCCTTTAGAGGTCACCGGCAGCCAGTAAATAACCATACACAACGTTCTCTTCATTTTGAAATGTAAAGGTTGCTGTTTGTGAAATAATGTCATGGTCACTGAAAATACCCTTAGGTGACGGTTTCCTAGGGCTTAACGTACCCTGTTCTAAAATGTCTTCCAGCTTGCGATATCTTCCCCCGTTTAGGAAAGTGTTCCTTGTGCATTCCTTGGTGCTCGAGCCTTGGCCGCCCCTGTTGCCGGACTCCTGTTTCCTACCCAGCTGCCTGTGAGGTTCTTTCTACTCCAGTGTCCTGAAGAGCCCCTTCTCAGCCTTCTTCCCCTACAGAGTTCTTTGTGTTAAATCATTTGTCAGTTGCATTGTTTTATCCACTCAGCCGTTAGTCTTAAGTCTGAATATTGAAAACACCTTTTTTTTTTGTCATCCAGAAACATGCTTTGGAATCACCATCTCGTTTCCTCAAACCATACTGTTTTCGTTATGCCTACCCAGGATTTTTCCCCACTAATATTCAGAGCTAGGATTAAATGGCTAAGGAAGCGATGTCCAAATTCAACAGTCCACCATTTGAAGTTTCCTTGGTTTTAGAATGATTGGAATATGTGCTATAATTCATTCAAACATATTCCTGCTAGACTAAGTCATCAAATCATCATTTTTTTTCCTGTTCCAGTGTACTTGGTGTGTTTTTAATAGTCATTTGCTTCCCCGAGAGTTGTTTTTCTTTCCAGAACCTGTGCTAGGGAAACTCAAGTAGACAGAAGCAAAACTGATTACATAAAGAATAAACCTGTCATACAGAATCTTTTAAGAATTGAATGTTGAGGGCCGGTGAGATGGCTCAGCGGCATAAGCGCCTGCCTTGCAAGCGCGAGGGCCCGAGTTCGACTCCCGGATCCCACATACGAAAAAGGGGCCGGTGATATCGCTCAGCGGCACGGGCGCCTGTTGGCGCGCGAGGTCCTGAGGTCGACCCCCCGGTACCCACAAAAAAAAAAAAAAAAAAAAGAATTGAATGTTGAAAAAAAAAATTGATCTATACAAAACACTTAGACCTTATGGGGCTGCAAGGAAGTAAACTGAGTTCCTTTCCCAGACTTTAAAATCCTGAAAACTGGGCCAGTGAGATAGCTCAGCAGCACAAGCACCTGCCTGGCAAGCGCGAGGTCCTGAATTCAACTCCCGGTACCCACATAAAGGAAAAAAGGGCTGGTGATATCGCTCAGCGGCACAAGCGCCTGCTGGCAAGCGTGAGGTCCTGAGGTCGACTCCTGGTACCCACATAAAAAAATAATAAAAAAATAAATAAATAAAACCCCAAAAACTGAAATAAGAATAAACACAAAAAGATTACAGAATAATATGTGACCTCGAGACAGTTAATTGCCAGCTATAGATAACAGCCAATGTTGAAGGTTAGTTCTACTGTTAATTAAATTAACTTTGCATGAACTTTAGGGTTTGTTTTTCTTACCATCTTAAATATGTAGCCTTGAAGCCAGACGTGGTGGCACATGCCTGTAATCCCAACACTTGGGAGGCTGAGACAGGAGGATTGCCATGAGTTTGAGACCAGCCTGGTCTCCATACTGAGTTCAAGGCCAGCCTGGACTACGTAGCAAGACCCTGTCTCAAAACAATGAAACAAAACAAATGTAGCCTTGAAACCATTATCCATTTAGAGCTAAACGGTACCACAGGCAGAGTAGTAACGAATACTGGAGTGCTCTGATTTGAGGGTCAGAAGCAGTATACTGCTTGAAACCTGGCTATAACAAAGCAGTTTCACTGTGCACCATAAAAGCTGCTTCTGGGGCCGGTGAGATAGCTCAGCGGCATAAGCGCCTGCCTGGCAAGCACAAGGTCCCGAGTTCGGTTCCCGGTACCCACATAAAGAAGAAAAAAAAAGCTGCTCCTCATGCCAGCCCATGTTATCCAAAGAAACACCAGCATCAGATTCACTCTGACGTGGGGAGGAAATGCTGGCGTCTGGGAAAAGCCTTCATTTTATAGCTAAGGGGCTGAGCCCCAACCCCCTTTGCACAGTGTCCGGGGATAACGTAAAGAGATTCACACATCTGCCTCTCAGCAGTGAAATGCTGTGGCACTGCACTCTGGTGCTTTGAAAATGTACCCAACTGGAGTGTTCCGGGAGGCAAATGTTTCAAAGTTTCATTTACCGTAGTCTCGTCAAGCCTTCCTTTGCTTCAAGTGTTTATTTTAGGCAGCTGTCCTAACACAGTGACCCATTTGCCTCTGATGTCGTGAATTGTGTGTATGAGGAGTGAAGTGACCATACGTGAAAAGTGAAATCCTCTCTCACTGGCTGCACATCTGTGTTTCAGGCATCCTGATAAAAACAGAGATCCTGGGGCAGCAGACAAGTTCATCCAGATCAGCAAGGCTTACGAGGTATCGTGGCAAACCTTGGGGTGCATAGTTCAGCTCTTAACAAAATGTGCCTCCCGTGATCGGCTCTATAACGTCCCTCAGGAAGTGCGTGTTCCTAGGCTCTGACCCAGTTTCCAAATGATGGTAGAGAGAACGTAGCCGGCCACCTCAAGTATGTTGGGGCAAGTGCCTGAACACTTGATCTCTTGAAAAATCTGCCCCCCTACCCCTCTAGGGATTGAATCCAGGGCTACTCTATCACTGAGCTACATCCGCAGCCCTTTTTATTTTTGATTTTGAGACAAATCCTCACTAAGTTGCAAGATAGGCCTTGAATTTGGAATCCTCCTGCCTCATCCTCTGAGTAGCTGGGATTACAATTGTGTGCTACCACGCCTGGCTGGACTGTCTCAAAGACTTTAATTAGAATTTGTAAGATTACTTGGAATATATTCTTTGTTACCTTTTTAGAAACTTTTGTTAAAGAATCACATGCCCATTTGCCTTTATTTATTAAAATGACACAAAGTTACAAAAACACTGAAACGCAACTTTTTGATCATTTTCCCGCACATCAGCCTAAGTCGCTTGGTCTGGAACATGCGTAACGGAGAAGTCCCTGGCTTCCTGATTTGTTAGGTGCTGCTCTTCACCAAACTTTGCTTAGACCATAGACTAATTCATCATCCCAAATGAATTCTTGAACCTTATACCTCAAAATTATTTTTAAGTAAAACCAAGTCAGCTAACACACAAGACACTGGACTCAATTCCATGGCTGTTTTTTGGTGTTCACCTATCTCTGAACCTTGGTCTAAATGATTCCAACTCATGGTATGACTAATTCAGTTTTCTTGCAATTGAGCCTGTCAGCAGTGTGTGATGTTTTATTTGCTTTACCGAAGTACTTACCAAGATAGTTTCAAATCTTTAATTCTGTGAATGGGACCAGCTAAAGAACTGAAGTATTTTGATCATGAGTTTTCTTTAATGTTTCTATTAAAGAGAAGAGTTTCCCAATATACTGAGCCACTGCATTTAGAATATCTAATCACAGCTGGGGATATTGGCACAGGCCCGTAATCCCCACGCTCTGGGAGGCTGAGGCAAGAGGATTGCAAGTTCAAGCCCAGCCTGGGCAATTCAGTGACTGTCTCAAAATAAAAAATTAAAAAAGGGATGGGGATGTAGCTCAGTGCAAAGGCCCTGAGTTCAATCCTCAGTGCCACAAAAAAAAAAAAAGAATACCTAATCACATCATAATCTTTACATTTATTTTCTTTGTGTGCCTTTCAAGTTGCTGACAGAAAATTCCTTTCCCTGAAACTTTTTTCTTGTTTTTTAGATTTCTTGTACTTTTTCCTCCTTGTAGATTCTTTCCAATGAAGAAAAGAGATCCAATTATGATCACTATGGTGACGCTGGCGAGAACCAGGGCTACCAGCAGCAGCAGCGAGAGTATCGCTTCCGCCATTTCCATGAAAATTTCTATTTCGATGAATCTTTTTTTCATTTTCCTTTCAATTCGGAGCGACAGGACTCAATTGATGAAAAGTACTTACTACACTTTTCACACTATGTGAATGAAGTGGTTCCAGACAGCTTCAAAAAGCCCTACCTCATTAAGATCACCTCAGACTGGTGCTTCAGCTGCATCCACATCGAGCCCATTTGGAAAGAAGTGGTTCAAGAACTAGAAGGATTGGGTAAGATTGCTTTATTCTTTTGGAGACTGTTAGCCTTCTGTTGCTGGGACAAGCTGACATACATGGCTTAAAGGAGAAAAGGTTCACTTTGGCTCACAGTTTCAGAGGTTTCAGTCCATGGCCAGCTGGCTCCATTGCTTTTAGGCCTGTGGAGAGGCAGAAACATATGGCAAAAGGCCATGGCAAAGGGGGAAAGCTGCTCACCTCATGGCAGCCAGGAAGCAAAGAAGAAGGAAGGGGCAAGGATAGGATTTACCCTGCTAGGCAGCCCCCAGTGACCTCGTCCCTCCAGCTGGGTCCCACCTCCTAACAGCCCAGTTAGCTCTGAATGTATCCACAGATTAATCCATTCACGAGTCAGCACCCTTGTGATGCAGTCACCTCTCCAGGCCCCACCCTGAACAGTGCTGCTGTGGGGATCAAGCCCTCAGTACTCGAAGCTTTGGGAGCTCTTCATTTTTAAACCGTAACAGAGATATTGGTAGAGGAGAAGGTGACTTTTGTCATTCGTGAATTTATGGGATACTGGGAGAAAACAGCAGGTAATGTGATTTCTCTTCGTGGGTTCATGGTGGTTGATGTTTTCCAGATGTGTTTTCAGAGAGGGGACACAAGTAAGTCATTTTCATTTTGTATTACTGACTTGAAGTTTTAACTGTGTAATAGATCGCCCAGCACCAACAAGAAGTTGGGGCCTTCTTACGTTCTGCAGACTGCAAGTCTCAGAGCGTGGTACCGCTGTGTCCTAGGGCCTCCCGCATGACCTGCAGATGGCAGCGTCTCGCTGTGTGGCCCCGTGGTCATCTGTGCATGTGCGTCGCTGGTGTAATCTGTACCCTTACCTCTCGTAAGACCAGTCCTGTTGGGTGAGAGCCCATCTTAACAACCACCTTTTAACTTCATCTCTTTCCTTAAAGGTTCTTTCTTAGCTCAGGCTGCCATGATGAAATACCACAGTCTAGGTGGCTTAACCAACAGAAATTAGTTTCTCACGGTTCTGGAGGCTGAAGTCCAAGGCTAGGGTGCAGCATGGTTGGGCTTTTGGGAAGGCCATCTTCCTGGCTTGTGGGGGGCCACCTTGCTATGTCCTTGTATGTCTTATGTCTCTTCTTACAAGGTCACTAATCGTGTCATGAGAGTCACCCTTGTGACCTAATTATCCCAGAGGGCTTTCTTCAGATACCGTCATGTTGAGGGCCAGGGCTTCGGTGTGTGAATCTGGGGGGACGTGAACATCCCGCCCTGTGATAGTCATGGGGCACCAGTCTGAATCACAGATTAGCCTTTGTTTCATCCATATTTACCACTTAGTGCCAGGGAGTCTTTAGTGACCAAGGGAGGATATTTAATGTATTGACTCCTAAAAGTTGGCATCGCTGAGTTCAGTTTGTATGTGTGTGTGTTTTCTAGGCCTTAGCAGACCTACTCTTGAGTAACTAGAAAGGGACCATCTCAACCCTAGGAGCTGAGGAGCCTGGATTTCTCTGGAGAGCACAGATTCCTGGAAGCTACTGGTTCATTTATCCTAAAGAAAGTTTTTATTTTGTTATTTGGAAATGTTGAGGTACCCCAATTTGGCAAAATGCTTTCCTGAGAGGCAACAGAGTCGCTCTGGGGAGAAGCTAAGGGAGTAAGCATCGCGGCATCTCCATGTGGCAGGCAGTGGGTGTGTGATGAGTGAAGGAGCGATGAGGTTGGTGGAAGCCACTGAACTGGATGGCTTCTTCGTCACAAAGCGTCACCGCGTCCCACACTGTCAAGATGCTGTGTCTAGAAAGGAGCTAACATTGGCCCATAGCAGAGCGTCGACACCACAGCGCTGCGCGTGCAGGATGGGAATATATTTACACCGCGGTCAGCTCAAAGCCTGAATGATACACGAAATGCAGCAGGCAAGCGTACATGATGTGAGACCACACAGCACCATGGGTACGACCATGCACTGCAGAGTCAGGCAGGCAAGCGTTCAAGCTCTGTCTTTGTGTCCTTTGTCCTGTGGACAGACACTTAACCTAAGTTTCTTCACATCCAAAATAGCCAGGCGTGGTGGTGCACGCCTATAATCCCAGCCCTCCGGAGACTGAGGCAGGAAGATCGCCTTGAGTTCACGGCCAGCCCGGGCTACCTAGTGAGTTCAAGACCAGCCCGAACTACATGGCAAGACTTTGTCTTGCAAGAAAAAAAAATGGGCAATAATGTGAAGCCAACAGTATCATTATGAAGAATAAATGAGAAAATTGTAAGCTAAGTTCCTAATATATATTAAGCACTTAATAAGTAAACTTTAGGGAATTTCTGATAAACTGGTTTTCTAGTTTACCAAAGTAGGTTTTTTCTCTCAGTACTGGGAATTGAACCCAGGGCCTTTTTCATTTGAGACAGAGCCTCCCTAAATTGCTAAATTGCTCAGGCTAGCCTTGAGTTTGTGACCTTCCTGTCTCAGCCTCTCAGAGTGCTGGCATCATAGGCATGTGCCACCACACCTGGCTCCAAAGTAAATATTTTTTCAGTGGCTATTTCTTCTATGCAGTTCAGGCTAGCTTTGAACTCACTATGTATCTCAGGCTGGCCTCAAATTCATGGTGATCCTCCTGCCTCAGCCTCCCAAGTGCTGGGATTATAGGCATGTGCCACTACCCATGGCTAAGTGCCTATTTTATAAAACCCATTTGAAATTTTTCCTAAACATATTAGTCCATTGTCTTCAATTCACTGGCTGCCATGCACCACTTCAGACTTATTTTGAGCAGAGCCTCTTCCAGGCCTGGGCAGAAAGCAAGGAGCAATGCTGCAGGCTGAGGGAGCAGGGGCGGCAGAGAAGCAAAGTGCCCACAGACAGGGCCAGCAGTGGGGCTGGGTGAGGCTGTGTGGTGATAGAGGAGAAGCAGGCAGAGCATGCGCGGAGTCAGGGAGGAAGGAGCTTGGAGCTCAGGCCCAGGGAGCTGGTGTATAAGGTACGTGAAGGGGGAGCCAGGCAGCTCTCTACAGCTGACCAGTATAGAGCCACGTGAGGGGCAGGCTATGAAGGTGGAAAGAGAGGCAGGCACTTTCCCAGCCTGGCAAGAGCAACCTTTGGCCTGAACTAGGGCAGCAGGGATCGAGAGAGATGGGCACGTGTGAGTGGGTTAGGCAGGGTCATGGAGGCCTGGGGGTACCAGGTTCCTGTCCCCACCTGAACGTGAGAAATGGGAGGAGACAGGAAAGCAAGCAGTCTTGAGCTGCGGGGGGGAAGTGGTTTGAAATAGCAACTTCAGCATGGACATTCACTGTGAAGAAATTCGGACATAATCATAATGGCTGGGAGTTTGCCATGTGCCCAATGCCATTTCCAGTGCATTAAGCAACAAGCCTGTGGGGCAAGTGCCATTGCCACCCTTGTACAGATACTTACCTTGTTTTTGGTACCTTGTCCAAGGTCACAGCTGGCATTTGGCAGTCCTGGATCCCAAACAGTCCCAGGGCTGCCTAGAACCAGGGTGCTGTACTTCCGGTAGCCTTATATCCTTGATGATTAAAAATCTGGCCAAGGGGCAGGTGAGATGGCTCAGCGGCGTAAGCGCCTGCCTGACAAGTGCGAAGGCCCAAGTTCAACTCCCGGAACCCACATACGAAAAAAGGGCCGGTGATATCGCTCAGCAGCATGGGCGCCTGCTGGCGCGCGAGGTCCTAAGGGCGACCCTTGATACCCACAAAAAAAAAAAAAAAATTCTGGCCATGCTTTTAGGTTATTGTGCTATGTAATTCTAGTAAGTCAGGGCCAAGCATGTAAAAAGCTGGAATTAGTGACACATACCTATCATCCTACCACTGGGGAGGCTGAGGCAGGAGGATAGTTGTGAGTTCAAGGCCATCCTAGGCTACATTGTGAGTTCCTGAACTACATACTGAGACCTGGTCTCAGAAAACTAAAAACAAAGAAAGTCAGAATTAGCATCCATAGAACTAACATTTACTAAATATCTTACCAGTTCTCTGCCCTGCCCCACCAAATCCTGTGGAAGGCAGGTTGTGACTGCACGTGTTGGATTAATTTGGTTTGGAGACCATTTTCCCTTTTGCTTGAAGATCTTTGACAGCTGGTTCCGCTTGGTTATAGTTTGGCGACATTGAGATGAGATCAGGACCAGCACCACGGCTGTTCTCTGTCTGGTTCAGGTATCACCACGCTTTACACAACTACTGAAAAGTTTCTATGTTGAGTTGACAGGAGGAGCAGAGAGTCTCAAAGCTGAGTGGGGTGACCTGGGGAAGCTTGACGGTATCTCAGAATGACAGAAAGTGCCTGAATTGCAGGATATGGAAGAAGTAGAACAGTTACTTAGGTGGAACTGACAGTCGTGCAGTATGCAAATAAGTAGCGTGTAAAAGTGCCCTGCGTGTACAGACAGCCAGGCCCAGAAACAGACAGCGCTGCCCCTGACCTGGAGGAGGGCACCGTTTCGTAGCAGAGAGGATAAGTAGGGGGAGGTTAACACCAACCTAGCATTTGCAAATGCGGACTGATCAGTGCTGGACAAGCAGAAGGTAACAAGAAAGTCATCCCATGTTTGCATTTAAAATTTTTTTCCGGTTAACTTCCATGTACCAATTACTACATTAGACACTAAAAGACATATAACAATTTTTATTGAGCATTTCAGTTGCCTTTTGTTGTGCTAAATGCCCTGTATGGATTATCTTTGTCCACAAAGCAACCCAGTCAGAGAGAGACTATTGTCCCTATTTTATAGTGAGGAAACTGAAGCATAGCAAGGTGAAGAAACTAAATCAAGGTCACACTTTCCATAGGCAGCAGCATTGGGGTCTGGACCCAAGAGTGTCACCCTCTTCAATGCTGCACCGCACTGCTTCAAAAGTAAACAATCCTGGCCTTTGCACCCGGGAAACTGAAGTGAGAGACCCTCAATCCTTCCAGCACACACAGGGCTTGCGGGAGATGCACACAGAGATGAAATGATACTTGATTCCAGGCATGAGCATGAAATGAAGAACATGTCTCAGCTCAGGGAATCCCAATTTCAATGACCAGGCAGTGATTGTTCACCATGACTTCCTATTTAAAAAGAAGAAATTGCCCAGTTGACCAGGCATGGTGGAGCATGTCTGCAGTCTCAGCTACTCGGGAGGCTGAAGCGAGAGGATCGCTTGAGCCCAGGAGCTTGGGCAACATGGCAAGACCTTGTCTCTTAAAAATAAAAAGTGGAATAGAATAATAATTCCTTTCTTTCAGGTATTTGCTGAGTATATAGCAATCATATACAATCTAGAAGGGTTTGCCTACATATTGGTGAAATACCTTTTTTCCTGCTTTAGTTCTGGGTTCTTAATTTTGTTTTATTGTGTATCATTTTGCTTCTTTGTAGTTTGTTTATTACCAGGTTTGTTTGGAGTTAGATCTGACAGCAG
This sequence comes from Erethizon dorsatum, assembly GCA_028451465.1. Classification (NCBI taxonomy): domain Eukaryota; kingdom Metazoa; phylum Chordata; class Mammalia; order Rodentia; family Erethizontidae; genus Erethizon; species Erethizon dorsatum. The sequence goes on along the minus strand of CM051827.1, from coordinate 123,938,883 downwards.
TGCATTCTCCCACTTGACTGTGGGCCAACGCTTAAGGCATATTCAGAAGTAGCGAGGGAATGTGTGTATGAGTGTACCAAAGAGGGACAAGAAAGGGCCTCCCTGAAAGATGCACTGCATGTTTAGGATTGCACAGTGATAACAAGTGTGCTTCAGCACTGGAAAATACAGGCTTGATAGCAATGTTTAGAACTGCACGGAAAGAAGACCTCTGAGAGCCCCCAAAAGAGGAGAAAATACAGTATTTTTAATTCCCCAAGGATTGGTCCATGTAACAGATAGTTTCTGAAAGAGTCATATGCACTCGCCTTTCTTTTAAAGGTGCTACTCAAGGGCTGGGGATGCGGCTCAGTGGCCAAGCGCTTGCCTGACATGCACAAGGCCCTGTGCTCAACCTTTAGCATGACAAAAATAAAGCCCTGCTACTCAAGTTCATGTGGATCCTGGACACGTCCATCTGTCATCCAGCCAGATCTTCCTGGCAGAATCTGAGTGCGGGTTCACCTGCTGTTGGCCTAGCTGGCCTGCTTTCAGCACCCTGCCCTTTGGAGTGTAGAGAAAACCGGTGGAAGCTGTGCTATTCCTGTGGCTCTGGGTCCCGTAATCACTACCAGTGATCGTGGCCAACTCCCACCCTGTTTTTCAGAGGAAACAGTGCAGCCACTTCAGCGTCTGCGTTTTTCCTCTCCCATAAACAATACTCCTGTGTAGTGTGTCTGTATTAAAAGGAAGGGTGAATGTAAAGTTCCAGGCTGATCTCTAATTCAGAAGGGCCTAGACGTGTGCATCGCACCCATGGGCCTTTCCTTCGTGGCCATGTGACCGCCCCGGGTGACTCTCTTCTGTCTTTTCATAAGCCCCAGTGTCTCAGCGCACGTGCCTGCTCTATTCTTGTTCTGTCTTCTGCTCAAATGATTCTTCATCCACTTTCCAGCCCTTGTCCCATCGTTATTTTTTTGGCTGCACAGTGATAAAATAGTGTGCCAGATGTGGCACTAGAACATCCAGTTTGGGTTCTTACTCTGCTGTTTTATCAGCTCTGCAACCCTGGAACAGGGCACTAAACCTCTCCGAATGGCTTCCTGTGTGTGAAGTCCTCTGGGAGCGGACTGTGTGTTGTCCAGGTTCCTCTGCTTCCACGCTGGGGACGTGCAGGGGTCACAAGCTGCCTGCAGAGAGGTTTGCTCAGGCTGTCCAGCAATTTCAGAGCATTCAGTTTGGGATCCCTGCCATTTACTCAGCCATTCCATTCCAGGAATTTACTAATGTGGAAGTAGTCACAGCAGTACACAAAGATGTGTGCACAGAGATGTGCAGAATGCCATCGGAACATGCCTTTTAAGAGTGAAGGCCAGGGCTGGTGAGATGGCTCAGCGGCGTGAGCGCCTGCCTTGCAAGCGCGAGGGCCCGAGTTCGACTCCCGGAACCCACATAAGAAAAAGGGGCCGGTGATATCGCTCAGCGGCACGGGTGCCTGTTGGCGCGCGAGGTCCTGAGGTCGACCCCCCGGTACCCACAAAAAAAAAAAAAAAAAAAAAAGTGAAGGCCAAAAGTATGCGGGGGCAGAACTGGGGGTTGAACCCAGGGCCTTCACAGTGAGCTACACCCCCAGCCCTTTTATTTTATTTTATTTTATTCTTGTTGTTTTGTTTTGAGGCATGGTCTCACTAAGTTGCCCGGGCTGGGCTTGAACTTGCAATACTCCTGCCTCAGCCTCCCAGAGTGCTGGGATTACAGGTATGCAACACCATGCCTAGTTCAAAAGCAAGTTTTGATACCGTGGTTTATAATAAATTTACGTATATTTTATTGTTCATTCCCAGTTCCTAGCACAGAGCTCCTAAGAGATCTTTTTGTTCTGACACTTGATCTATGACCGTGGATGCTGACACAGAGCTCCTAATCTTGGGATCTTTGGAGCATCTTTTGTTCTAATGAGGCAGCTCTTGATGGGTTCCTGGCAGGGGGTGGTCACCAGAAAGACCACACCTTGATGAGAGGGTGGAATTTTCATCCTCACCTCCATCCTCCAGGAAGGGCAGAGAGGCGGGGGGCCATCACGTCTGCATGAGGAGGCCTTCGCAAAAACCTTAAACTACTGGGCTTGAGAGTTTTGGGTGGCAGAACACGGGCAGATGCTTGGAGGGTGCTATGCCCAGAGAGGGTCATGGTGTCAGAGTGAATAGACAGGGTACCGAGTCACTGCCCCTGGGGAAGGTCTTGGTGTATGAGGGAAGCCCCTGCATACCTGGTGTCAGAAGTGAAGGCCTATGTTGAGTGTGTGAGTAGGAAGACCAGTTTGTATTTTTTGCCTTCTGCTACAACTTCAATGTATAACAAAAAAGAATTGGTTAGCGTGTACCGAAGACTAAAGATCCCTGCCTTTGGGAGGCCGCCTTTCTAACAGGGAAGACAGGCAATAATTAATTAGTGAAAGAGGCAGGCAGTGTGTGGTGCACTAGCGGATGGTGAGCAGTTCTGGGTCAGAGTGCGTGCCTAACATGCACAAGGCCCTGGGTTCATCACCAGCACCACAGAAGAAGACAGGAGGCACTGTGGCAAGAGGCGAGTGAGCAGTTTGCAGGGGACCCTGCATGTGGTGAGGACAGCACTAAATATGGGGCCAGGTCGGCCTCATGGAGAAGGACTCAAAGTTGCCAACAGAGTCAACTACACATACACCTGGGAGGTGCACACTCCAGGCGGGAGGGGCTGCCAGTGCCAAGGCCCTGGGGCAGGAGCCTGCCAGTGTGTTCAGAGAATCACAAGGATGCTGGGGATTGAGCCAGCTGAGTGCAGGGGACACCATACCCGGTGTGGGTCATGGGTTTTATTCCAAGTGAAATGATCAAGTCTTTGCAGGGTTTGGGTAGAGAAGTGATGAGTTTATTTTCACATTTTAGAAGGAACCATCTGGCCACTGTGTTAAGAACAGGCTGTGTGAGCTGGGTGTGGTGGTTCATGCCTGTAATCCCAGCACTTGGGAGGCTGAGACAGGAGGCTCACCATGAGTTTGAGGCCAGCCTATACTACATAGCGAAACCCTGTCTCAAAAAAAAAAAAAAGAATAGGCTGTCTGGCCCAGGCGTAGCGGCACACCCCTGAGAGGCTGAGGCAGGATTGCAGACTCAAGGCCAGGCTGGGCAACTCAGCAAGACCTTGTCTCAAAACAAAAACAGGCTAGGGATATAGCTCAGTGGTAGAACTGCCCTGGGCTTGATGCCCAGTGCCACAAACAAAAAAAAGAGCACTTGGGAAGTTACTGCGGCAACCCAGGCAAGAGCAGCAGGGTGATGCGGAGAGAGAAGCACAGAGGGGATGATGAGAAGCAGCTGGATTCCAGGTGTGTGCTAAGGGGAACCAGCAGAACTTGCCGGCACGTTGGATGTGGGGTGCGAGAGACAGAAGAGTCCTAGGATGTTTGGCCTGAGGAGCGAGAAGGATGGAGCCACTATCAGCTGACCTGGTTGGGGCAGGGTGGAGCAGGGTGTGTGACAGGATCGGGACTTCGGTTTGGAAGCCTGAGCGGTCACCTAGATACCCCAAAGAAAGCAGGCATTTGTTAGCTGGTGCTCCTCGGGTATCTCCAGCAGTTTGCAGAGGAACCAACCCTCCAAGTAAATGGTCTGACTGTAAACAAGAGAAGTTATTCAGGAATGAGGTGAGGTCAGTATCGGGTGGTTGCATGCATATGCACACCCAGAAGAGGCAGAGATGGTGCCAAAGCCTTAACGGTGGTCAGGGGGGTATGAGATTTTGAGGGATCTTAATTTCTGTCACCTCTTAAGAATATTTAGGGCCGGTGAGATGGCTCAGCGGCGTAAGCGCCTGCCTTGCAAGCGCGAGGGCCGGAGTTCGACTCCCAGAACCCACATACGAAAAAGGGGCCGGTGATATCGCTCAGCGGCACAGGTGCCTGTTGGCGCGCGAGGTCCTGAGGTCGACCCCCCGGTACCCACAAAAAAAAAAAAAAAAAGAATATTTATTTTCCCACATCTCAATAATTTGTATAAAGACAGACATGTTCCCAAGGGAGAGAGGACTATGACTTTCTTCTATCCTGTTATTTAATAAATCCTAGAGTTTTTCTTTTTAACCATTGCTAGGTTGCTGAACCTGTGGGTTGCTCATTCTTTTTTATTCCTTATGAGTAGGGGCAGAGTGCACCAAGTGCTCTTTTTTCATTTAAAGTATTTCATCATCATGATCTACTCCCAAAATTAGAAATAACAGGCTATGCCAGGCATTGTGGCACACACCTGTAATCCCAGCACTTGGGAGGCTGAGGCAGGAGGATTGCCATGAGTTCGAGGCCAGCCTGGACTACAGAGCAAGACCCTGTCTCAAAAAAAAAAAAAAAAAAAAAAAGAAATAACAGGCTAAGTGAGCATAGTGGCGCACACTGGTAATCCCAGCACTCGGGAGACTGAGGCAGGAGGATCGCCACCTGTTCAAGTCCAGCCTGACCTGTAAAGTGAGACCCTGTCTGGATCAGTCAATCAATTGATAAATAGATAACATAAAGATTTGTAACTCTTCTTATATTTTTAATTGGGGATGGAACCCAGGGCTTTGGCACTAAGCTATGTCCCCAGCTTTTTTTTTTTTTTTTTTTTTTTGGAGGCAGAGTCTTGCTAAATTGTCTAGGCTGGGCTTGAACTTGTGATCTCCTTACCTCAGCCTCCTAGAGTGCTAGCATTACAGGTGTGCACCACTGTGCCTGGCTTGTAACTCTTCCTAAATATTGCCAGATCACTCCACAAAAAAACTGACCCATCTAGAATTCCAGCAAGTGAAAGAAGGCTACTCAGTCTGTAGAAAGATACTCTCACCTGTTAATTCAATTATAATTTCACACTAACACCGAAAAAGTACTTCCCAGCGTTTCAGGGCCCGGGGGGGGGTGGCTTCACTCAGCTCTTGGATACCTTTCAGGTGTGGGCATCGGCGTGGTCCACGCGGGGTACGAGCGGCGCCTGGCCCACCACCTGGGGGCGCACAGCACACCTTCCATCCTGGGCATCATAAACGGCAAGATCTCCTTCTTCCACAACGCGGTGGTCCGCGAGAACCTGCGGCAGTTTGTGGAAAGCCTGCTTCCCGGGAACTTGGTGGAGAAGGTGAGAGTGGAGAAGGTGCAGTGAGTGGCCGCCAGGGACAGCATGGCTGAGAAATGGCTTGGGAGGACCCCGGACACTGACTGCCAGGACTCTTGTCTGTGACCCTCAGGCCTGACACATGTAAATTAACCACTCAAACCAGCTCATTTAATTGAAGTCTGTAGGAGATGAGCGTTGAGACAGGTAAAGTACAGAGACTAAAAGGGTTCATTCCCATTAATAATCATCCGTTAGATTTTACCCTGTCCTGGAAACCTGAGCCTGAAGTCACAGTGATCCTTTTCTAAACAACAGCAAAAGTTAGATCATAGCATAAGATAAGAGATTTATTCTGGCTTATTAATTTGCCTACATGAAGATATTTGTCTTGTGAATTTGAAAATATTCAAATTAAATTTATACATTTTTATCATATCAGTAGAAAACACTGTATTCTATGAAATCAAATATTATTTTTGGAACTTTAAAAACTTACAGTGATGCAACAATATGGATAAATTGTACAAAGAAAAGATTGAACAAAAGAAGCCAAATACGTTTTTGTCCCTTTAAAGCACTTTTTTTCAACTACCTTAGAATAGGTATCAGGGCCGGTGAGATGGCTCAGCGGCATAAGCGCCTGCCTGGCAAGCGCGAAGTCCTGAGTTCTACTCCTGGTACCCACACAAAGGAAAGAAAAGGGGCCGGTGATCTCGCTCAGCAGCACAAGCGCCTGCTGGCAAGCGTGAGGTCCTGAGTGCAATTCCCGGTACCCACATAAAAAAAAAAAATAGGTATCAAAGCTACTCAGAAAGGGCTCTTATTTTGCTTTAGATTTATTCTTTTAACATTACCAGAGAAAGATCTGGATATGGTGGTGCACACTTCTAATACCAACACTGGGGAGGCTGAGGCAGGAAGATTGCAAGTTAAAGGCCAGCCTGGACTACTTAAGACCCAGTCTCACAAAACAAAGCAACCAAAAAGAATGAACATACAGAATGGTCCATTATATTGGAACATGCACTGTTCGTAGACTCTCCTGCCAAGATCACTGTTCATGTCAGAAATGTCGGAGCTAGCTTAAAAGGTCAGAAAACACCACGCGCTCCTAAAATGATAATAGTTGTTGTGATGGGTCCTCCAGCATTTGCAAAATACCCATCATGTGCCAGGCACAGGACACCTACGTGTCAAGGACTCTTGAGGCAGCTTCCGGGCTTCTGGGTAGTTACTTCCATCCAATGCCTTGGAGCCCTAGAATCGGCGTCCTGGCAGGAATGACCCCGGTACTGCTTCGCCATGTGAGGAGAGAAAAGGAAGGCGTGTGCTGCGGGCCAGCGGAGCCCCGGCTTGTAGGCAGAAGTCACTGGTGGGCAGGACGGGGTGAGGTGAGAGCTCTCCCTGGCGGGGCCGCAGAGCACCTCCAGGACCGGTAAGGAGCTGGGGCCTTGGCCTGCTGTGACAGCACAGGTAGAGGAGTCTCAGCAGAGGAGTGAAGCGGATTTGGACTTTTTATAGATTGTTCCGGATGCAGTGTAGAGAGAAACTTTGTTAAACTACTATGAAAAGTTTCTAGCTGATGTTTTTAATTTGTTCTCTCAGGAATATTTTAAGAGATTAAAAAGTAACAATCTGGATGGTAATAAATGAAAGTGCATAATGTACAGGTGGGATAGGCCACTTCATTTTTCTGTGCACCATTTAAAAATGGCCAGTGTCGGGCTGGCGGCATGGCTCACGGGTAGAGTGGTGTCGTGTGCCAGACCCTGGGCTCAGGCCCCAGCACCAGACCAAGGGGAAAGGGCAAGTGTCGCGCTGTGCTGCAGGTTCGTAGACGAGGAAGTACGCTCTGCGGGCCTGGTGGTAGTGCACATGTGCGCACACACTCAGGGTGTATTCTGTGATTAGCAGGAGCCAACTTTAGAAGCTCAACTCTTATAATAGGGTCAGTAATTGTTTAAGCAGAATTATTTCAGTCTGTGAGAGTTGAAGCAGATGAAAATATCAAATCTCTCTCCATTCTCTTTTAAATTTTTTATTAATACATAATGTTTACACTTGTCATAGAGAGTTGGTACATGTGTATAACACATCATAATTTTTTTTATTCCCCTTCCTGTCCCCTCCTTTCCTCCTCCCTCCATCTCTTGGTCCCCCTCCCATTTGCAAAAAATGTATCTCCCTGTTTCCTAGTATCTATCTTTTTATTTTGCTCCTTATTTATACTTTTAATAGCTTCAGTCAAAAGAATTAGTTGTCTTTTGGGGGGGTTGGTTTGAGGGGGTTGTTTTTGTTTTTTGTTTTTCATTTTTTGAGACAGGATCTTACTGTGTAGTTCAGGTTGGCCTTGAACTACTATGTAGCCCAGGCTGGCATCAAACTCAAAGTGATCCTCCTGTCTCAGCCTCCAGAGTGCTGGGATTACAGGTGTGCACCACCACACCCAACTTGTATTTTTAAACGTTTTGCAAATAATCTTTTCCACATATTTATCTCCTGACTGGAATATAATACAGTTGTAAAGAATTAACTGTTGAATCTAACATTCTGTTTTCAATTTAAGGTTACAAATAAAAACTATGTCCGATTCCTCTCCGGCTGGCAGCAAGAGAATAAGCCTCACGTCCTTCTGTTTGACCAGGGGCCCTCTGTACCACTGCTCTACAAGGTACCTGTATGCTGACAGGGTGCTCGCGTTTTTGGGGTGGGAAGTAATCTCTGGGTTGCAAATAGTAGCTTGTTCATCCTTATCGGAAGTATAGGTAGAGCACCCTTTATCTGTTCATCCAAAATCTGTCATGTTCCAAAGCCTGAAACTTTTTGAGTACCAACCTGAGAGAGAGAGAGAAATTCCACATCAGACCTCGTGTGCTGGGTCTCGGAGAGTGCAGGCACTTGTATAAATTACCATCAGGCTGTGCTCGAAGTGCGTATGAAGCGGGTGAGATTTGTGTTTAGACTCGCTCGCATCCTCAGGATCTCTCACTATGTATCGTACGCTAATGCTCCAGAACCGAAACAAAATCTAAACCATCCCATCCCCAGCATTCGGGTAAGGGATCCTCAGCCCGTAATTGTTGCTTACATGAGAAATGTTTGGAAACCAGAAATTTTTCTTAGGTACCTCGCGCTGAGCACTTGCTGCTGCTGGTCGCTGTACCGATGCTGTCCACATACACAGTGTCGTTTGGCCTCGGAAGAACCCAGTGACAGGGTGCCACCCTTGTCTCATAGACTGAGATATAGAGGCACACGAGTTTGCATAACCCACAGGGTCTCACCCAGCAGAGCGATTGTGCGGTGCCCCTGAGGCCATCTGCCTCGGCACCTGCCCTGCTGATGACCCCTGCACTGTAGGCCCCGCACACCTCTCACCGTCACTGTCATCTGACGTTGGGAGGGAAAGGGTCCCAGCCATTGGCATAGTCACGACCATCTGGCATAATTTGGGTACAGGTAATTCCCCAAACAGTCCATGTCTCACACCTGGGACAAATCTCAATAAGATGATTATTTTACCGTTGAAAAAAAGAATTAGTTGCATTTGCCTTTGTTGGTACAGTTTTCATGCAGGGACCACCGTAGAATTCCCAGAAGTGTGGAGATGTCCGAAGATGGAGCCGGGCTGTCTAAGCCGAGGGAGGCAGGTCCCCTGGATCTGTCGTTTAGGTGCTGTGCTGTCCGCTTCACTCTCTTCCTCTCCATTCTGCCCTCACAGCTGACTGCGTTTGCATACAAAGATTACCTGTCATTTGGCTATGTGTACGTCGGGGTAAGAGGGGCGGAGGAGATGACGAGGCAGTACAACATCAACGTGTACGCACCCACCATCCTGGTCTTCAAGGAGCACATCAACAAGCCTGCCAACGTGATGCAGGTACGTGAGAGGCGCCACACCACCCTCATGTGAATAAGCAGCAGAATTAAGCAGAGCGGGTACCAGGGAGGAGAAACTAGTTTCCATGTCTTCCGCTGATGCACAAAATATAAAAATAAGGTTTTGTTTTTTTAATCTGACTTGACAGTGCTTTGCTTAAAAAATATTTTATTTTTAAGTGCTCTTGATGGAAAATTAATAATCTAATCCGGGTGCAGTAGCACGTGCTGATGGTCTTATGACTTGGGAAGCTGAAGCAGGAGAATCACTTGTGTTCAGGAGCTCGGAGCCGGCCAGCCTGGACAACATAGCAGGAGTCTGTCAGAAAGAAACAGGGAGGGAGAGAAGGAAAGAGGGAAGGGGAGAGAAGGAAGGAAGGAAGAAAGAGGGAAGGACAAGGAGGGAGGGGCAAAAGAAAGGGAGAAAAAGAAAGAAAAGGAGGGGCCAGTGAGATGGCTCAGTGGCATAAGCACCTGCCTGGCAAGTGCGAGGGCCCGAGTTCAACTCCCGGAACCTACATACGAAAAAAGGGCCGGTGATATCGCTCAGTGGCATGGGCACGTGCTGGCAGGCGAGGTCCTGAGGTCAACCCCCAGTACCCACAAAAAAAAAAAAAAGAAGAAAAGGAAGAGAAAATTATCTTTTTCCAAAATGAATTACAAGTACGTATTGAAAAGGTAAATGTCAAACAATAAAAAAGAATAAGAAAAAACGTCAGACTGAGAGAACATTACTGGTCTTAAGGTGAGGGAGGACTTTTGCACTTACAGGACAATCTTAATAATTTGACTGTACAGTTTACATTTACATAAATTACATTAGCTCACTATCACTGTGACCAGATGCCAGTCACCTTGGAGGAGGAGAGGTTTATTTAGGCTCAGTTTCCGAGGTTTCAGGCCATGGTCGGCTGGCTCCATTGCTTTAGGCCTATGGCAAGAGCCAGGTGGAGGAAAGCTGCTCAACTCATGGCAGCCAGGAAGCAGACAGAGCAGGAGAGAGAGCCTGAGGAAAAACAGACCCTTCAAGGCACCCCTCCACACTGACCTACGCCTTCCAGCTTGGCCCTACTTCCTAATGGTCCTTTCAGCTACTAACATCTTCATAATCTATTCACCTTTCTAGACATGCCTCTCTCTGTGTCTCTGTCTGTCTGTCTGTCTGTCTGTCTGTCTGTCTCTCTCTCTCTGTCTGTCTCTCCCTCCTAGAAATAGGATCTCACTAAATCTCGAAATTGCCCAGGCTAGACTCAAACTTGTGATCCTCCTGCCTCAGCCTCCCAGAGTGCTGGGATCACAGGTGTGCACCCCCACCCCCACCTCCAGGCAGCTCTTATTCCAATCAAGTTGACAGTCAAAATTAGCCCTCATGAAAATATTTTAAATTTTAAAATCAGCTGAGGAAGCATGTTTAACAAATGTAAGCATATTGGTACCTTTAATTCCTAGAGAGTTCCTTCTAATCAAGATCAACACAAAATTCTGAGCAGAGATTCACATGACTTTACAAGCATTTTTAAAAAGTAAACCTCATCAGTACTCAGAGAAATGAAAATTTAGTATTTTTTCACCCATCAAATTGTCAAGATTTTCACACTTAAAATAACCAGTGGTGTTGAAGGGATAGAGAAACAAGCCCCTTTCCTGGTGTGCCGGGGCCCAGGCTCTCAGAGACGTCGTCCTGTAGCACTGCATTTGCCACCCAGAGGCAGCGTGCTCCTATTCTGGGTAGTACTAAGTACTTAGTACTAAGTACTAGTACTAAGAGGACAGCAGCGACCAAAGAAACAGACTCCCCTGCCCTGCATCCTACTGGGGAAGCAAAATACAGGGTAGTATGTCAGAGAGCAATGATCACCACGAGTTCCTGGGCCACACACTGAGTTCAAGTCCTGCCTGAGCTGCATAGTGCGATCCTGTCTCAACAGCAAAACAAAAATACTAACAGAGGTCCCAGGTGAAATATGAGACTCCACCTGCCGTCACCGTGAAACTGGACAGTAAAGAAATGTGTACACCTTCTAAAGCTGTGCTCTACGTCAATAAATAATTTTAAAAGTAGGTACTATAAAAGCAGTACAGCCAGGTGTGGTGCACACCTATAATCCCAGCACTTGGGAGGCTGAGGCAGGAGGATCCATGTGAGTTCAAGGCCAGCCTGAACTAATACCAAGACGCTGTCTCAAAAACAAAAACAAAAAAAAATAGTAATAATAAATAAACTTAAAACAGTGCAAATATAGTCCACAGAATCGGTGAAGGTAGGAGTCACACACCTAAACAAAAAACTAGGGAAAAAAACAAAGATGAGAACAAATAATTAACTACTACAAATCAAGAACTTAAAAAGGGGGCCGGTGAGATGGCTCAGCGGCATAAGCGCCTGCCTTGCAAGTGCGACGGCCCGAGTTCGACTCCCGGATCCCACATACGAAAAAGGGGCCGGTGATATCGCTCAGCGGCTCGGGTGCCTGTTGGCGTGCGAGGTCTTGAGGTCGACCCCCCCGGTACCCACAAAAAAAAAAAAAAAAAGAACTTAAAAAGGGCAGATGGGGGGCTGGGGATGTAGCTCAGCAGCGCAGCCTGCCTGGCAAGCACAAGGTCCTGAGTTTGATTCGTGGGACCCACAAAGAAGAAAAAAGGGGGTGGGGGGCAGATAACCCAGTAGGGAAAAAATGAGTAAAATAAATGTTCATACTAAATATTTTTGGTTTTAGAAAATATTGGAGGGTTTTGTTTTATTTTGTTTTGTTTTGTTTGTGGTGCTGGGGATCAAACCCAGGGTGTCATGCATGCTAGGCATGTGCTTTACCACTGAGCTCTGCCCCAGCCCAATATTTTTCTTTAAAAATATGTCATGTATGTTAACATGTACAGGTTTTGCTTTTCAGTTTCTAAGACAGCTAATAAATATCAGTAATAAAACTCACGTAGGAACTGGGCACGGTGGTTTATGCAGTCCTAGCTACTCAGGACGCGAGGCAGGAGGACTATTCGACCCCAGGTATTTGGGGCCAACCTGGGCACTGTGGCAAGCCCTGCATCTAAATGAATGAAGGAATGAGTCCATCCAGCATAATCAAAAACGTCGGGATCTTCGGTGTTTCTGAGAGTATTAAAATGTTCTGAGATGAAGCAGTTGGAGAACCGCTGCTGTGGGTCTGTCTAGAGGGAACTTGCTGGTTCCTGGGATGTGAAATTCCCCACTCCTCTAGGTAGTGGCGTTGTCCAAGTCGTGGTCACTGTTACACTTCTACAGATGTGTGAGTTCCACGCTCTGCGGCCTTGCCCACACCAGTCCAGTTTACTTTTTCTAAGTCAAATGGTGATGCCAGGGCATTGCCTTGTGGTTCTGCTTCCTGTTGTCCTTAATTCTAAGGAATCAAGGTGTCTTCCCATTTGTATGTGAGCCTTCGGGTTTCCTCTCGGTGACGCACCTGCCTGTTATGTTTTTTTACCGCATTATCCATCTGTCTCTGTTTCCAATTCATAGCAATTATATATATCTTCTCATCTGTTGGGGTTTTTCCCTAGTCTTTTGGTTATATGTGGGGCAAATAGCTTCACCAATTCTGTGAGTTACCTTTGCAGTATTTTTACAGTATTCACTTTTTTTTTTAAACAGAAGAAAAAACAAAACAAAACAAAAAAGAACAAAATTTCAAAACAATATAATAGGAGGGAAACAATGGTTAACACATTACGTATTGTTATCTTTAAATTAGTTACTCAGAGTACAAGATAGCAGCATTCAATTGTCCAAACATTACTGGCATAAACCTTTCTCTTCAATGAACTAAGCAAAATTAGTAGTGTATCTATCTTAACCGTCTTATATATAAATACAATTTTTTTCTTTTCTCTTCTTTCTTTTCCCCATTCCCCCATCCCAGACTCTCTTTCCTTTTGACCAGTTTCTTTCTGATTCATCATACCTGTTGTACATTTTGGATCTTATTTACTCTTTCAGTTTCTCACACTAGGGAGACAGTACGATGTTTACACATGTGCGTGTGGTTAATTTCACTTATGAGTATTTTCTCGACTTGCATCCATTTACCTATAAAAGCCTCCAGTTTATCCTTCTTTATGGCTCAGTAGTACTCCATTGTATAAAAATACCACATCTTTTTTATCCATTCCTCGGTTGATGGACATTTGGGTTATTTCCAAGATCTGGCTATGACAAATTGTGCTGCTATAAACATGGGTATACATATATCACTGTGGTACAATGTTTTTAATTCTTCTGGGAAGATGCCCAGAAGGGGAATAGCTGGGTCAAATGGGACCTCCAGTCCTAGTTTTCTGAGGAATCTCCACACTGATTTCGACAGTGGCTGTATCAGTCGACACTCCCACCAACAGTGGAGAAGGGTTCCTTTTTCCCCACAGCCCCTCCAGCATTTGTTATTAGTTGATTTCTTGATAATAGCCATTCTTTCTGGGGTGAGATGGTATCTCAGTGTTGTTTTAATTTGCATCTCTTGAATGACTAGTGATGTTGCACATTTTTCATATATTTATTTGCCATTTGTATTTCTTCATCTGAGAAATGTGTATTCATCTCAGATGCCCATTTTTGGATTGGGTCTTTAAATTTGGGAGGTCTGATTTTTTTTGAGTTCTTTATATGTTCTCAATAGTAATCCTTTGTATGAGGAACAGCTGGCAAACATTTTTTTCCCACGTTGTGGGTTGTCTCTTCACTCTGTTGGTTGTTTCTCTTGCTGTGCAAAAGCTTTTTAATAAGATGAGATCCCAGTTGTTGATTCTTTGTGGTAGTTCCTATGCAGTTGAGGTTTTAGTCATAAAGTCTTTGCCTACACCAATGTCTTCAAGGGTTTTACCTATCCTACCTTCCAGCAGATTTAATGTTTCTGTTTTAATATTTAGATCTCTGATCCATTTTGAATTTAGTTTAGTGCATGGTGAAAGATGTGGGTCTAGTTTTAATCTTCAGCATGTGCAGAGCCAGTTTTTCCAGCACCATTTATTAAAGAGGCTATCTTTCTTCCAGTGAATGTGTTTGGCACCTTTGTCAAAGATAAGGTGGCTTAGTATGTCTGGAGTTGTTTCAGCATCTTCTAATCTGTTCCACTGATCTTTGGGTCTGTTTTTTTTGCCAATACCACACTTTTTTTATCACAGTAGCTTTATAGTATAATTTCAAGTCAGGGATTGTGATGCCCCCTGCCTTGCGTTTGTTGCCCAGAATTGCCTTTGCTTTTCTAGGTCTCTTCTGATTCCAAATGAATTTTAGGATTGTTTTCTCTAATCTGTGAGATATGCTGTTGGAATTTTGATTGGAATTGCATTAAATCTATATAACAATTTTGGAAGTATGGCCATTTTCACTATATTGGTTCTTCCTATCCAGGAGCAAGGGATATCTTTCCATTTTCTGATATCCTCTTCAATCTCCTTTTTCAGAGTACTGTAGTTTTCAGTGTAGAGGTCTTTTACATCCTTTGTGAGGTTGATTCCTAGGTATTTCATTTTTTTGGATGTTATTGTGAAAGGTACTGTTTCCCTAATTTCTCTTTCAGTAAGTTTGTTATTTGTGTACAGAAAGGCTATTGATTTTTGAGAATTGACTTTGTATCCAGCTACACTACTGAATTTGCTTATTAAATCGAGCAATTTTTTAGTGGAGTTTTTGGGGTCTTCTATGTAGAGTATCATGTAATCTACAAATAATGATAATTTAACTTCTTCCTTTCCAATCATTATTCCTTTTATTTCTTTCTCTTTTCTAATCGCTCTGGCTAAAGTTTCCAGGACTATGTTGAATAAGAGTGGGGACAGTGGACATCCTTGTCTTGTTCCTGATTTTAGAGAGAGAGCTTTCAGTTTTTGTCCATTTAGTATGATATTGGCTGTTGGTTTGTCATAGATAGCTTTTATCAGATTGAGATGAAGACCATCTATTCTCATTTGCTGTAGGGTTTTTATCATGAATGGGTGCTGGGCTTTGTCAAAGGATTTTTCTGCGTCTCTTGAGATGATCATATGGTTTTTGTCCTTGGTTCTGTTAATATAGTGTATTACATTTATTGATTTACATATATTGAACTATCCCTGCATCCCTGGGATGAATCCAACTTGGTCATGGTGTATAATCTTCTTGATGATTTGCTGGATTCTGTTTGCCAGTATCTTATTGAGGATTTTTGCATCTATGTTCATTAGGGAGATTGGCCTGTAGTTCTCTTTCTTAGTTGGGTCCTTCTCTGGTTTTGGTATTGGGGTCATGCTTGCTTCCAGGAATGAATTTGGGAGTATTGCTTCCCTTTCAAGTTCATTAAAAAGTTTGAGAAGAAGTGGTGTTAGGTCGTCTCTAAATTTCTTGTAGAATTCAGCAGTGAATCCATCAGGGCCTGGGCTTTTCTTTGTTTGGAGGTTTTTAACTACATCTTTGATTTCATTGGTTGATATTGGTTTATTTAAGATTTTTATATCTTCTTGATTCAGCTTTGGTAATTCATATGTATCTAGGAATCTGTCCATTTCTTCTGCATTTTCCATCTTATTAGAATATAAATTTTCAAAATAGGTATAGATGATCTTCTGGATTTCTGCAGGGTCCGTCTTGATATCACCCTTTTCATTTTCAATTGCATGGATTTGAGTCTTTTCTTTTTTTAATAAGGTTGGATAAGGGTTTGTCAATCTTATTTATTCTTTCAAAGAACCAACTCTTCGATTCTTTGATTCTTTGTATTTTTTTTAGTCTCCAATGCATTAATTTCTGTTCTGATCTTTATAATTTCCTCCCTTGTATGAGCTTTTGGCTTAGCCTGCTCTTCTTTTTCTAGAAGTTTGAGGTTCACCATTAAGTTGTTTATTTGTGCTTGTTCTATTTTCCTGATATAGGTATTTAATACTATAAATTTCCCTCTTAGGACTGCTTTCATTGTATCCCATAAGTTCCAGTATGTTGTACTGTCATTATCATTCAGTTGTAGAAAGTGTCTAATTTCTTCTTTAATTTCATCTGTGACCCACTGGTTGTTCAGGAGGGTGCTGTTTAATTTCCATGTGTTTAGGAAGTTTTCGTGATTTCTTTGGCCATTGATTTCCAATTTCATTGCACTATGGTCTGATAATATGCACTGGATAATTTCCATTCCTTTGCATTTACTGAAGCAGGTTTCATAAGCTAGTATGTGGTCTATTTTGGAGAATGGCCCGTGTGCAGCTGAGAAGAATGTGTATTCTGATGTTGTGGGGTGGAACTCTGTAGACATCTACTAAGTCCATTTGTTCCAAAGTTTCGTTCAGTTCTAATATTTCATTATTGATTTTTTGTCTAGTTGATCTGTCTTTTTGTGACAGTGGAGTATTGAGATCCCCCAATATAATTGTATAGTGCTTATTTGATTTTTCATGTCCTTTAATACTTGTTTTATATAGTTGTGTGCACTGGTATTTGTTGCGTATATATTTATGATCGTTATTTCCTCCTCTTGGATTGTTCCCTTTACAAGGATGTAATGACCGTCTTTATCTCTCTGAATCATTCTTGGCTTGAAATTCACTTTTTCTGCAAAAAGAATAGCTACCCCTGCTTTTTTCTGGGTTCCTGTTGCATGGAGTATTGTTTTCCATCCTTTGACTTTCAGTCTATGAATTTCTTTCTGAATTAAATGTGTTTCTTGTATACAGCATATTGTTGGATCTTGCTTCTTGATCCATTTTGCCAGTCTGTGCCTTTTGATTGGTGAATTGAGACCATTAACATTGATGGTTAAAACTGATATGTATTGACTTATCCTTGTCATGTTATTTTCCTGTTGTTGGTTCCCCCTCTTTCCCCCCCCCATTTAATTATCTGCCCTGCCTGATAGATTCCTTCTGTTGGGGTTTCTGGAGTTGTAGTTCTTGTTATCTCTTTCTAGAATGTCCTTCAGAACATTTTGGAGTGCTGGTTTGGTGCTCATAAATTTTCTCAGAGGTTCTTTGTCATGGAAGTATTTTATTTCTCCATCAATTTTGAAAGATAGTTTTGTGGGGTACATCAATCTGGGTTAAAGGTTATTTTCCTTTAGAGCTTGAAATACGTCATTCCAAGCTCTTCTTGACTTGAGGGTTTGTGCTGAAAAGTCAGCTGTGATTCTGTGATGGGCTTTCCTTTATGGGTGATTTGTCTCTTTTCCTTAACAGCTTTTAAGATTCTGCTCTTCTGTTGAATTTCTGGGGTCTTGACTATGATATGTCTGGCTGAAGATTTTTTTTGATCGTGGCTAGTTGGAGTTCTATAAGCCTCATTTATATGAAGATCAAATTCTTTTTCTCTACCAGGGAAATTCTCTGTGATAATGTCTGTGAACAGGGTTCTGATGTCATTTATGCTATCTCCTGCTTTTTCATTGATTGCAATTAATCTTAAGTTGTTTTTCTTTGTGTCATCTAGCAGCTGCTGGATTGATTTTTCATGGTCCCTTGCTTTTTTTTTTTTTTTTTTGTGGGTACCGGGGGGTCAACCTCAGGACCTCGTGCACCAACAGGCACCCATGCCGCTGAGCAATATCACCGGCCCCTTTTTCGTATGTGGGATCCGGGAGTCGAACTCGGGCCCTCGCGCTTGCAAGGCAGGCACTTATGCTGCTGAGCCATCTCACCGGCCCGGTCCCTTGCTATTTTTAAGAATTTTTTCTTT
This sequence comes from Erethizon dorsatum, assembly GCA_028451465.1. Classification (NCBI taxonomy): domain Eukaryota; kingdom Metazoa; phylum Chordata; class Mammalia; order Rodentia; family Erethizontidae; genus Erethizon; species Erethizon dorsatum. The sequence goes on along the minus strand of CM051827.1, from coordinate 123,921,243 downwards.
TCATGATCACTAATCGCAAGCCTGTCTTCTATATCTGAGATCCTGTCCTCACATTGGCTTAATCTGCTACAAATACTTTCAATGGAATTTTTGCTCTCCTGGATACCTGCTTGAATCTGCTTTATGGATTCAATTTCTTTCCTATGCTGAGCGTTCATGGTTTCCATCATTTTCTTTTTTTTTTTTTTTTGCAAGTTTTTTGGAAACCTTTAATATACCACAGTGCATTGTAGGCTAGGGAGAAGGGACACATGTCACAGTATTTTACCACCTTATTGGATAATGGAACCTCTCCACATATAACAGGTATACATTTAAAAAAAAAAAGATGGCTCATTTTGTGGAAATATTAGTTTGGGGGCAGAGGACTACAACTAATCTCTCGGTATTCATGAGTCTTAATTTTTTTTTTTTTTAAGACATGAAGTGGGATGTCTGTTAGGTCTTTCTTGGGAAAACCATGAAAACAGACAAAAGATCTAAAAGCAGGTTGTGTTTCATATTAGGTAGTCTTATTAGCTAATGAACACCTGCCATTGTGACTGGGCATTTGATCATCATGAAGACCCTTCGCTCCCACACCTCAGGGACGTTGTCATTGATTATGCTTACAACGTCCTGCCTGATGGGGACACCAGACAAGGAAGTTGGAATCGTTTGGAATTTCCAATTTCATTTTAACACTGTGGGTAAAGGCTCAATCCATCATTTTCTTAAGCTCATCTATTTTTTTGTCTGTGTCTGCTCTAGCATCCTTAAACATGGTCTTCATTGTGGACATTGTCTCTGCAGTTATCTGTGAAATTATTTCTGATTTAATTTTTTCCAGAGCCTCATTCAGTTGCTTTGTTGTTACCACTTCAGAGATGCCAGGTGGGTGGCTTTCAGTTTGTCCCACCTCATTGCCCCCTAGGTTTGCCTTTGGTGAATTGGATGTGTGGGGTTGCATCTTGTTTAAGTGTCATCTCATTTTCTTTTCTTTCTTTAGTTTAATTCCTGGGGTGATGTTTGTAAATTACCTATGGTAGGTTGCTTTATTGCTAGTGTTTAAAATCCTTAGGAGATGACTACTACTCTGTGGTATCTTCCAGGCGTAGTTTATTTTTGGGTTTTGAGCCTGCTGCAAGATCTTACGTTTTCGATTTGTTGGGTATGAGAAGTTGCTGCCTGTTTGGCCCAGTCCTTGGTTCTTTGGTACTGTGCCACTGTATTTTCTGTGACCCTTAGTCAATCTCAGTCATGGAATACCAGAAAGAAAAGCTATTTAGAACAATTATGTCACTTTTGGTTATAACAGTACTTAAAGCATCAAACACAGCCTAGAAAATGACAGTCTGAGCTAACCAGTTATTTGCCACTTTTTTTTTTTTTTTTTTTTTTTTTTTTTTGTGGGTACCGGGGGGTCGACCTCAGGACCTTGCGCACCAGGAGGCGCCCGTGCCGCTGAGCAATATCAGCGGCCCCTTTTTCGTATGTGGGTTCCGGGAGTCGAACTCGGGCCCTCGCGCATGCCGGGCAGGCGCTTAAGCCGCTGAGCCATCTCACCAGCCCTTATTTGCCACTTTTAACCATGTAAAGTAGAGTTGTGGTTATATAACAAAATCTAAAGCACACCAGAAAAATTATATGCAGTATATAAGTCCTTAATATGTCAATTTTGCCCTCAGGAGTTTAAATTTAAAATGAGTTAAGGAGGAAATACAGAATTGGGAGAAGAGGAAGGAATTAGATGTGTAGCAGGAGGACCAAGAGGGATCCCGTTGACATTGGGAAACTGGTGCAGAAGACTGGTGGGAAAAAGAGAAGGAAGGGATAAAAGGAAGAACAGATCAGAACCACAATCGCAAGGAGGTTAGAGGCTCTGTTTACACTCATAAAAACCAGAGAGAATGAAAGAGCAAACAGACAAAGAGAAACAAAAACGAAGACAAAAACAACAAAACAAGCAAACAAACAACAAAAAAAACCTACAAAAAAAAAAACCCACCTTCACCAGAACAAAAAACGAATGAGAGAAAAAGAGAAAAAAAAAAAAAAAAAAAAAAAGAATCAGTTCCAGGTGTTGACTCTGCTGTAGGCAGGCACCGTGTGGTGACAGAGTCCTGTTCCGCGCGGATCTGTCCCTGCAAGCCGGGAGCAGCCGTCTGGCGGGGCGGTGGGCAGGAGCCTATACTCTCCGCGGAGACCGGTCTCGTTCGCCTGCCGCAGGCAGCGCACTTTCCGCGGGCCTGAGAGCCGGGCGCCGCGCTGAGTTCCCTGCCCCCACCCCACAATGGCACCCGGCCAGTCGCTCTCTCGCGCGGGACAGCTGCACCTCCCAGGCACTCACCGAGGCCAGCGCAGTCTTTCGCTGCGCCCCTGCAACGCCACTGTCTCGCGATCCTCCACGGAGGCCCCCGGGGGCGCCGGCTGTCACCGTGTGTCCGCAGATTTGAACTTATGTCGCGCCCCGGTTCCTGGCACAGGGAGAAGTCGCCCGCGGTCTCCTCCTTCCTCTTCGTGGAAACCGCTCTGCACTGGGGTCCGAACTGCGCCTCAGAACTTTCCTGGGTCCAGGGGAGCCACCTCCCTCCCGCCTGTGCACCCCCAGCCACTATATTCCGGCAGCCAAACGGCAACTTTTAGAGAGTTTCGCTGCCTGCTTCTTACAAATCCGCCATCTTTTCTCCTTCTCCTAGTATTCACTTTTAAATTATTTTTAGACCTTTGCATAGAGTACATACATAAAAGGATGTACCTATCAGCTCAGTGAATTATCGCAAAATGGGTACACCCATGTTGGCACCACTCGGTCAAGAAACATCATCCCGGTTTCCTCTGCCACCCTCCCCACCACTTCCCTCCTTCCCAGAGGAGAGCACAGCCTGCTAACACCGCGTGTTCCCGTTTGGGCGTCGTGTAGGAGGGCTCCCACAGCGTGTACATCTGTGTCTGGCTTCTCTCCAGTTGTCAAGATCCATACTCTTCTTAGGTGTCGCTTAATAATTGTCCGCTTTCATTATATTGAAGTTGCATGATATGAACAGACTGCCCTGTATTGCTCTGTCCTATTGTCAGTAGTCATGGTTTTTGTTTTTGTTTTTCAGTTTCTGGCTATTTGAATAACAATGCTGGAACTATATTGGGGCCAGATACTTGTTTTATTCTGTTTTTGTTTTGTAATACTGGAGATTGAACCCAGGGCTGTCACACTGAGCTATATTCCCAGCCCCTTTTTAATTTTTTATATTTTTTTTTTTATTTTTTTATTTTTTTGAGACAAGGTCTACATAGTTAGGCTAGCTTGAACTCATTATGTAGCCCAGGCTTGCCTCGAACTTGCAGCGATCCTCCTGCCTCACCCTTCTGAGTGCTGGGATTACTGCTGTATGCCACTACACCCACCCCCGTAGCTTTTCATTTTTTTGTTTTGAGACAGGGTCTTACTAAGTCACTAAGTTGCTCGTTCTGGCCTCCAACTTGTGATCCTCGTGCCTCAGCCTCCCAGAGTGCTGGGATCACAGGTGTGCACCTCCATACTCAGCGTGACTATATCCTTGTAGCTGGTATCTTTTAATAAATGTAATTGCTTGCTTTTAATATAATCAGTTGTATCAATAGTTTTCTTTATGATTGGGTCTTGTTCGTTTCTGTTTAAGGCATATGTCCCCTACATCAAGGTCTTGAAGATACTCTTCTCATAGAGCCTCCAAATGTTCTATAGCTTTGTCTCCTATGTTTGGATCTTTAAATCATTTGGAAAGAATCTTGATATCTGATAGTCAGATCCCTCATTTTGTTTTTAGCTTTTGGGGGAGGTTTGTTTTGGTATGTTTTTTGTCTTGTTTGTGTCTTTCAAAAGTACCTTGGCTATTTTTGGTCCTTTGTATGTTTTGTATATATTTTGAATACTGCCAGGTTACATCAAAACAAACAAAGGAAAACCCTATTCACATTTTAGTGGGTTCGTACTGGTTCTTTAAATCAGTTTGGGGAATTTGTACTGATTGTTTTAAGTCAATAGATGCCTTTACAAAATTGAGCCTTCCAGCCTATGAACATGATGTATGTTTCATTGCTTAGGTCTTTATAAAGTGTTATCATTTTCCTTTAAAGACCATGCTTTTTCCTCAGCTTGCTACATGCTTCATTTTTTTATACCGTTGAAAGAATATCTTTTTTATTATATTTTCTATTTGCAGGTAAAAGTAATACAATTGATTTTTAAATACTGACCTTTTGTCATCCAGCAGTCTTACCAGACTCTCTCACTGGTTTAAATAATTTACCGTACCATCTTTTGGATTTGCTAGGTACACAATCCTGTCATCTGAGAACAATGACAGTTTTGCTGCTGCTTCTTCCAGCACTTGTTTTATTTCATTTTTGTGCCCACTGCTGAGCTGTGGGGTGCAGTGGAAGGAAAGTGACAGGGGTCGCCCTTGTCTCCAATCTCAGAGATAGGGAGGGCTTTCAGCGTTTCCCCAGATACTCTTTATCAGATTAAAGAAGTTGCTTTTGTCCCTTGTTCTGTTTTTGTTTTTATGTTTATTTTTCCCCAGTACTGGAAATTGAACCCAGGGCCTTCACACTGAGCTGCATCCCCAGCCCTCTTGTTTTAAGACGGGGTCTCCTATGTCAGAATTGAACTTGCAAGCCTTTTGCCTTCATCTCCCAGAGTGCTGGCATTACAGATGTGTGCACCACCGCGCTCAGCCAATTCCTTCGAGTCCTTGTTGACTAAGAGTTTTTAACCATGAATGGTGTAGACGCTGGGGCTCAGACCCTGAACTTTCCAAATGCTCAGATAAGCGTTCAAACACTCTACCACTGAGCTACATCCCTGGCTGGTTTTTTGGGTTTTTTGTTTGTTTGTTTGTTGGCTCTGGTTTTGGTTTGGTTTGGTTTGGTTTGGTTTTTGAGACTGGGTCCCTGGCCTTGGCCTTGAACTCCTGGCCTCAAGTGACCTTCCCGCCTCAGCTTCCCAAGTAGCTGGGACTGCAGGTGTGTACCAGTGCACCCAGCTCAAAGTTATAAGTTTTAGGATTACCCTCCAAGGGTGTACTACTTTGTCTGTGTCCCAAAATTTTGATAAATAGTATTTTCATTAATCATTTAAATTCAAAATATTTTCTAATATAGGATAGACTTTCTTCCTAGATCAGTTGCTTATTCAGAGTGTATTTTTTAATTTCTAAACATTGCATTTCAGGTTTATATTTTATATTAAGTTCTAGATGAAATACAATGTGGTCAGAGAACCTAGTACCTATATCCTGTAAAGTACTAGCAAAACAAATGTCAGGCAGCAAATGTCAGTCTGCCTTTTATACTTAGTCATACTGTTCCTTTGGAGTTTGTTTTTAATTGTCAAGTTGGCTACAGACGCTGAATGGAAAGGTATTTGCCTAAAATTCACAATGATCGACCTGACTCTTTCAATCTGTCGGCCTAACGCAGCATACAGAAGCCCCCAGTGGAAAGAGGCCTTGCTTCTTCCTCCCGCTCTGTCTTCAGCACTGTGTGTTCGTTGGCTCAGACGGCCCTGTCTGACCTGGCTAAGGGATTGGAGCCAGGGCCGCCACATTTTTATTGGCTTGCGAATAAAACCCATTTGCAGTGAGAACATTGAGTCACAAGCAGCCGCTTCTCGGTTTGTGTGCAGGCTCGAGGTCTGAAGAAGCAGGTGGTGGACGACTTTATCGCCCAGAACAAGTACCTGCTGGCGGCCAGGCTCACCAGCCAGAAGCTGTTCCACGAGCTCTGCCCCGTGAAGCGGTCTCACCGCCAGAGGAAGTAAGGACGCGAGAGTCACTTCTGCTCGTCATCGCAGAGGAGGGGCGCGATGCCTTTGACCACAGCACAGTCAAACATCTCCGCGGTGACAGAACTTGGCCCTGACGTACTGACTGATGCCTGGGGGGGTGGGGGGTGGGTTAGTCCTGTGCACTGGAGGACCAGCCTGGCCGTGGGTCAGAGACCCCTCTGATGAGACACTGAGCAGAGACCTGAGAAGTGAGACTTTCATCCATGTCAGGGAGCCCAAGTCACTTGAGTGACACCTGGAGTGGGAGAGTTGCTGTCCCTACCGGAGCGTTGCAGAGGAGCCAGGACAGTGATTACACAGGGCAGGCGGGTGCCCAGACATTTAAGCAATTAACTGGTTAACGAGAAGGCTGCGGCCCATTTGCTCATTACAGTCTGTGAAGAGTTACTATACAATTTCTATAAAGTTTGGAAACAAGGGAATCATTCATTATGCCTTTTTCAGATTAGTAGTCAGTAGCTTTAAATTCAGGGCTATTTTATCTGTAAAAGTTAATCTGGATTGGGAAGGAAAATATATTGATACTATTTGAAAATATTGTTAAGTATGTTTAAAATAACTTCCCTGTTTCCAGACTTTTCCAATTGCTTTTTACAGTACAAGAGAGAAGAAAGGCAGACTTTCAGCCGGGCGTGGTGGTGCACTCCTGTGATCCCAGCACTTGGGAGGCTGAGGCAGGAGGATTGCTGCAAGTTCAAGGCCAACCTGAGCTACATATTGACTTCAAGGCCAGCCTGAACTCGGGCCGGTGAGATGGCTCAGCGGCGTAAGCGCCTGCCTTGCAAGCGCAAAGGCCCGAGTTCGACTCCCGGATCCCACATACCAAAAAGGGGCCGGTGATATCGCTCAGTGGCACGGGTGCCTGTTGGCGCGTGAGGTCCTGAGGTCGTCCCCCCAGTACCCACAAAAAAAAAAAAAAAAAAAAAAGGGCCAGCCTGAACTATGTAGCAAGACCCTGTCTCAAAAAAAAAGAAACCTGACTCATTAGGTTAAAAAAGAATATCATAGCCGGGCATGCTGGCACACATCTGTAATCCTGGCACTCAGGAGGCTGAGGCAGGAAGATTGCCATGAGTTCAAGATCAGCCTGGGCTACACAGTGAGTTTAAGCCCAGCCTGAACTACATAGTGAGACTCTGTCTCAAAAAATTAAAAAAAAAAAAAATGCTGGATGGTAAGGATTTTTGTATACACAAATACTGTACCTCAAAAAATATTCCAAATCCATCCATTTCTCACTTTTTTACCACTGCCACCCTAGACCAGGCCGCTGTCGTCTCCTAGAGAGACACCATGGCAGCTTTCTGCTGGTCTCTCCACTCCATTTGCACTTGTGCCAGCTGTCAGCTGCCCCCGCACCAGCCAGTGATCTTTACCATCCAGGTCAGGTCAAGTCGCTGCCCATCCCAGGTCTTCACGTTTGTGGTTCACGATGCCTGGGATGCTCTGACCCTGTTTCCTGTCATGGCGCGCCTTACTCAGGTCTCTGCTCCAGTGCCACCCTCTCTGGTGACATTTCCCTGACCAGCCTGCCGGGTGACGTGTGACTTGCACCCCACACTGGCCTCTCTCGGCCCCTTTCTTTTCTTTTGTTCATAGCACTCGCTGTTACCTGTTATGCTGTAGCTTCTTTATTTCTTGTCTGGCTTCCCCATGGGAACATAAGCTGCGCAAGGGCAAGAATGTCGCCCTTCTTCCCACGCGTTCAGTTAGTGCTCAAGAGCAGGCTTGAGAACTAGTGAATGAGCAGCTCAGCTTTCCCTGGGACCATGCAGAGGAAGCCACCTCAAAACGCGGCTCAGTGGCCTCCAGCCTGAGATAGATTCAGCCAGGTCCCCCATGGCAGGAGAACTAGGACTGAGAGCCACTTCTGCGGCAGGGTTCAGTGACCAGCTCCCAGATGTCACGGAGGAGCTTGGGGAAAAATCACCAGTCTGGAAAGGGGGGGGTCACTATGAGGGACTTGGAAGTCCTCTCTCCTCGGAGATGGCGGCTTTCCTCATGCAGACACATGCAGTCCTGGAAGCCAGCGGCGCCCTTCTCTCCTCTTGGCTGGCTGCAGCAGGTTCTGGTCCCGCCTGGGTTGGTCACAGAATCTCCTCTCTCGGTCTTGTGCAGGTACTGTGTGGTCTTATTGACTCCCGAGGCCACCAAGCTGAGCAAACCCTTTGAGGCCTTCCTGTCCTTTGCCCTGGCCAACACGCAGGACACGGTGAGGTTCGTGCACGTCTACAGCAGCCGGCAGCAGGAGTTCACCAGCACCCTGCTGCCACACAGTGAGGCATTTCAAGGGAAATCAGCGGTGAGCTCCGGGTTCTCTCCTGACCCTTCTTGGGGATGGGGATACAGCTCAGTGGTGGAGCACTTGCCTAGCATGGTGAGGCCCTGGGTGCCATCCCCAGGATGGAAAAGATAAGAAAGCTCAGCTTTCATTTTTTTTTTTTTTTTTTTTTTTGTGGGTACCGGGGGGTCGACCTCAGGACCTCGTGCGCCAGCAGGCGCCCGTGCTGCTGAGCGATATCACCGGCCCCTTTTTCGTATGTGGGTTCCGGGAGTCGAACTCGGGCCCTCGCGCTTGCTGGGCAGGCGCTTACGCCGCTGAGCCATCTCACCAGCCCTCAGCTTTCATTTTTCATCATCTTGGTAATCATGGAAAATCTCTCTAAAAATCAAAGCTTTGTTACTGTAATTTTAAGTCAGAGGTTATAGAACAAAGTCTATTTTTTTTTAAAAGTCACCATAAAAACAGTTCTTTTGAGCCAGGCATGGTGGTACACACCTGTAATCCCAGTACACAAGAGGCTGAGGCAGGAGGATCGCTACATGTCTGAGGCCAACCTGGGCTATATAGTGAGTTGAAGGCCAGGCAGCACTACATAGTGAGACCCTGTCTCCAGAAAAAAACTGTTTTTGGAAGGTTTAATCAGGAGGATTGCTTGAACCTAGGAGTTCAAGGCCAACTTGGGCATAATAATGAGTCCCTGCCTCATTCATGAATGAATGAATGAATGCATGCATGCCAGGAACAGTGGTATATACTTGTAAAACCAGTAACTCATGGGGCCAAAGCAGAAGAATCCCAAGTTCAAGGCCAGCCTAGTGAGACCCTGTCTCAAAAATAAAAAGGATTGGGCCGGTGAGATGGCTCAGCGGCATAAGCGCCTGCCTTGCAAGCGCGAGGGCTCGAGTTCGACTCCCGGATCCCACATACGAAAAAGGGGCCGGTGATATCGCTCAGCGGCACGGGTGCCTGTTGGCGCGCGAGGTCCTGAGGTCGTCCCCCCGGTACCCACGAAAAAAAATAAATAAATAAAAAATAAAAAATAAAAAGGATTAGGGACATAGCTCAATGGTTGAGCACCTGCCTAGCTTGCGTGAGGCCCTGGGTTCCACCCCAGTACTGCAAAATAATAATTCCTTTTGTCAGAAGGATTTCAATCCCTTTCCAGTATTTTAGACTCTTCAGATATTTGTGTTGGAGCTTAATACTGACTTCATGAGACTCTTTCATCCATCCTCCCTGGAGAAAAAATAACTGCTAATGGCCTTCTCCCGTGCCCCCAGGTGTCTATCTTAGAAAGGCGCAACACGGCGGGAAGGGTGGTGTACAGAACCCTGGAGGACCCCTGGACCGGCAGCGAGAGCGATAAGTTCATCCTCCTGGGCTTCCTCGACCAGCTGCGGAAGGACCCGGGCCTGCTGGCGTCTGAGGCCGTGCTGCCTGACCTGACAGATGAGCTGGCCCCCGTGAGCACTGTCCGGGAGGCCAGGCCGCTGGTGGAGCCCACGGGCTCCCAGAGCCAGTGACAGTGGCGCTGAGAGCAGAGGTTCACAGCCACTCTGGGCTGGGGGTGGAGAACCCTCCCTCCAGGCGCGGTCCTGACCCCTCTCCGTGTCTGTCTCCGTAGGTCTTTCTCCTCCGATGGCTCTGCTCCGCTGCCGACTACCTCGCCGACTGCTGGGAGACCGTGTTCCACAGTAACTGGTAGGAACCGGCCGGGAGCGCACGGTCTCTCTCCGTGAATACCAGTGTCACTGTGTGTCTCTTGGAAAGAGTCCCCCCTCCTCTTGTGCATGCCACGTAGACCTTTCCAATGCCTGCTCCCTCTTCCTCCTTTCAGTAACCCCACATTTTTTCTCTTTGCCAATTCCCCTTCCCACTGGCTGGGAAAGGATCGCTCCGGCCACCCATTCCCACAGCAGAGCTGGGACCACCCGCCGCTTCGTCGGGGCCCCTAGTGCTCTGCACAGGGCCCGCACACAGGGAGGCCCGCATGCAGGTGCACAAAGGAATCAGTGAATCAGTCAAAGGGGACGCTTCCCACCCCACGCCCCAGTGAGATCATTTCCTTCTCACATGCATGCTTGTGACTCTGGGCACCCAGCATGGCACTGAGAGTCAGGCGGCCCCTGACAGGTGTTAGTGGGTGAGCAAAGTCTTGGAACAGTGGTCCTGGAAGAAATCTTGAAAGGTTGATTTTCCCTTCATGTTCCACCCTTCTGGACCTCATCTGGATTATTCTGGCCCCCCAAAAAAATTAATAAAATTGAGATCATTCCACAGACATTTTAGTTGCTGATACCTCAGCATCAGAAAATTCTCTTGTGTTTGCAGCTTAAGACCTTTGTTGCCCTTGTTAACATCTGACTTCTGCAGAATTTATTCAGCTCAGCCTGTTACATACTGAGATACAAAATCAGACTTTTAGAGTAAGCCACCTGTGAATTAGGGCACCAAGTAAACAAACTCGCTCTTGGCCTCCACCCCCACCAGAGCAGCCCCTGTCTGTACAGCAGTGTTCACTGGGGTGGAGACATCTTCACCAGGGATGTGTTGTTTCTCCTTTGCATTGGAGAGAAGCCAGCAGCAGCAGGAGCTAACGCAGCTGTACGCTTGGTTCCAGGCGGGAAATGATGCCCCTGCTGTCCCTGATCTTCTCCGCCCTCTTCATCCTCTTCGGTACGGTCATCGTCCAGGCTTTCAGGTAGGTACCCAGGGCTGCTCACAGTGAGCCACAAATCACCGTGCTTATTTATTTGTGCTCTTTTTTGGGGGATAGATATAGTGTGTAGTCCAGCTACTTGAGAGGCTGAGGCAGAAGGGTCACCTGAGCCCAGGAGTTCAAAGGTGGCCTGGGCAATGACCCTGTCTCAAAAGCAGTCTTTTTGGGGGGTAAAACTCTTTTTTTCATTCTTTAGCGACTCCAACGATGAGCGAGAGTCACACCCTCCAGATAAAGAGGAGGTTCCTGAGAAGGCCGAGAAGACTGAACCGAGCTTCACCAAAGAAAGCAGCAGGTTTCTCTGACCCACTCCACGCTCACCTACCCTCTGCACCCTGCCCCGAGCATGCAGCCTGTCAGGGTGGTGAGGGATGTGTAGCAAGTAGGGGGTGGAGGGGCTCTGCCTCACCCCCCCCCGTGCAAGATGTGACCACGGGTTAAGCATCTCTAATTCAGAAAGCCAAAATGTCAGATGCTCCAGAATCTAAAACTGCACACCAACACAACCCACAAGTAGAGAGTTCCATACCTGACCGCATGGGACAGGTCACAGCCAAAGTGCAGGTGCACTAAAGCTGCTCTTATGAAATTATCTTCAGGCTAGCCTGGCGTGGTGGCACACGCCTGTAACTCCAGCACACAGGAAGCTGAGGCAGGAGGATCACCAAAGTTCAAGGCCAACCTGAACTACATAGGGAGACCCTGCCTCCCCCCAAAAAAAGGAAGAAAAAATTACCTTCAGGCCACGTGCATAGGTGTACATGAACTATAAGTGAGCTTCATGTGTAAACTTGGGTTCCATCCCTAAGATATCTCATTAGATACATGAAACAGTAAAACTTTGGTTTGCAAGCATAATTTGTTCCAGAAATACACTTATAATCTAAATCACTTGTATATCAAAGCATATTTCCCCATAAGAAATAATGGAAACTCAGATTTGTTCGACAACCCAAAAATATTCATACTGGGCATAGTGGCATATGCCTGTAATCCCAGCTCTCGGGAGGCTGAGGCAGGAAAATCGCCATGAATTCAAGGCCAGCCTGGGGTACATAAGTGAGTTCAAGGCCATCCTGCACTTCATAGCAAGACCCTGTCTCAAAAAAAAATTATTACAATACTGTAATATAACACAAAATAATAAAACACAAAATATAAAGAAAAACAAATTAATCCGCACTTAGCTTTGAACACCTTCATGTGAGGGAGATGAGAGAGGACGATTTTCACTATCACTAATGGGATCGCTGCTATCCATTGACTCAGTGGAATCTTTTTCTTTTCATGCAACTTTAACAAGGAACTATCCAATGACACTTGCTTTTGCCTCCTTTTGAGAATTTCACAGAAACATGATATTGCATTGTCATTTAACAGATTCATCACTCGCACTGCTATAGCTTTATTCAGGTGGCGCTTTACAAAATTTTGCACTTTCCCACATTTTACACATCTCCCTAATCTCATTTGAAGTGAGGGATTCCTCCGCCTTTTTCTCCTCCTCCTCTGCAGACGAGCTCTCCTCCATAACCTCTTGCCGTTGGGAGATCGCCCACAATCCTGCAGAGAGAGAGGGAGACGAGAAAACCCCTGGCTCAGGTGTGATCGTGTGATGTTCAGTGTCACGTACTACTTGTGCTGCAAGACATCGCTCGTTTATCAAGCTAAAATTTGTTTGCTCATCTTCCAGAACACTCACAAAAACACGTCACTTGCAATCCAAGGTTTTACTGTATTCCAAAATGTGAAAAAAAAAATTCTGCAATCCAAAACACTCCTAGTCGCAAGCATTTCAGATAAGGAACATTCAGCCTGGACAAGGAGAGGTCACTGCTGACCGGTGTCCACTAAGACCCTGAAGGTGTTTAGACAGATGGTCATTTCCACGTGTGGCTTCGGTTTCTCAGTCTCAGACGTATAACGCAGGCAGGCAGCCGAGAAGCACTCAGGGAGGTGGAAGACTCAGACGCAGAGTGGCATTTCACCAGCACTCGTAAGTGTGCCTGATCAGTCAGGGTCTCAGAGACAAAGGAAACAGGTGGCGCGGTCATTGGCACCTTCATTCTGTCCTAAGGCAGCTTCCGTAGCAGCTGAAAAGCAGCAACCAAGGGCTGTCGTAGGCCGGCATTACCTGCGAGTCGGTGGTTCTGTCCCCAGTGCGAGTCAATGGGAAAATCCTCCCTGGTCTGCAGGAGCCCAGGGTTCGCTCCACGAGCTCTGTCTTAAAGTAGTGCCATTCGCCTCTGCTGACGACGTCTTAACTCCTCTGTGTTTCTCCACAGCAAGATTCCTAAAAAAGGCTTCGTGGAGGTCACCGAGCTCACGGATGTGACGTACACCAGCAACTTGGTCCGCCTGAGGCCGGGCCACATGAACGTGGTCCTCATCCTGTCCAACTCTACCAGGTCCGTCCTGCTGCAAAAATTTGCTTTTGAGGTCTACACATTCACTGGGTAAGTGTGTGTGTGCGCGTGCAAGAAAGGAAGGGAGAGGGAGAGAAAGCACACACTTTGGGGTCCTTTTGGGTGAAAGGACCATTGTGCCCTTTCCTCCATGGCCATGCAGGGCTTTATCTGTGCTGCAGGATGTTGGCTGTGTCATTCCCAACCCAGCCTCCTCCCCCATGTGCTTTTCATGTCCTGTTGGCGGTGTACAGAAGAGCTTGACCTCAGTGTTACTCCCTGAGCCCTGTCAGACACTGGTTGTTTCCAGCCCTTGGCCATTGTCTGGAAGCCAGACACTGGGAGGCAAGCGGATGAGTAGAGTGATACGGCTGTCACCAAGGCCATCTGGCTCCCCTAGAAACCCTTTATATCTGTGTTCAGCTCCACCTGTTGGAGAGCCTTTTGCTGTTACCTTGCCTCCCCTGTGGTCCATGTGTGGGCAGCACCCTGAGTCCCCCGTGTCCTTTGGCAGGAGCAGCTGTCTGCACTTCTCCTTCCTGAGCCTGGACAAGCACCGGGAGTGGCTGGAATACCTCCTCGAGTTTGCTCAGGATGCAGCCCCAATCCCAAACCAGTACGACAAGCATTTCATGGAGCGGGACTACACTGGCTACGTACTGGCTCTGAACGGCCACAAGAAGTACTTCTGCCTCTTCAAGCCCCAAAAAACAGTGGAAGAGGAAGAGGCCATGGGATCCTGCAGCGATCTCGATGCCTCCCTGCAGCGGGGCGAGGCTCGGGGGAAGCCCTCTGGCAGCCCCGGGCCCCGGTCCATCAAAGGCAAGTCAAGCCAGCTGTCCCTGTGGATGGAGCGCCTGCTGGAAGGCTCTTTGCGGAGGTTCTACATCCCATCATGGCCAGAGCTGGACTGAGGGTCTCCAGAAGAGCTGTGACCTCTTCAGGTTTTTAACCGGTCCCCAGAACAGGTATTTTCAGGACTCAGCTGTCACAATGAACAGAGTATAGAGTTTAGATCCCTCTTCCAGCGCAGTGGCAGGAAGACCCTCTCCTTTGTCCTAGGAGTGGACCACACCACCGGCTTGATGTCCCTAAATCAAAATATATCTTTTCCCTCTGGGTTTTTTTTTTGTTTGTTTTTTTGTTTTTTTTGTCCTCATTTGAATGCCACACTATTTAAATAGACCTCTCGTTCCCTCTTCTTTGTTACCTCTCACGTGCTTACACCTCCCTCCCAACCTGTCCCTTGTGAAGCACAGGGCTCACCCTGAGTGGTGCTGGACAGAACCCCCAGAGCCTGTCACCAACAATCACATAGCCATTCCCCATCTCCCACCTGGGGCCCTGCTGCTTCTGCCACGGCACATGCTCCACACGGAACAGCCAGCAAGTCCCGAGAGAGGCCTTGCTCCAAGCAGTCTTCCCTGGAATCGTTCTGGGAACAAGCGGTGAGAAGCGTATTTTGGGGGTATCCCCCACGACAGTTTGCCAGCAAGAGTTTCGAAAGGACAGGGGAGAGGGGGGTTCTGCATGTGAGTCTGGTTTTCCTCCCAAGCAAAGGGAAGGGAAGCCGGAGCCGCGCAGCCCCAGGAAGGGTCCGCCCAGCAGGAAGCAGCGTCGTGACTTTGAGCCGTTGACCTGTACGTTTTCAGATGCCTTTCTGCCTCTGTCAATTTTAGGGTAAGGATATTAGGAGCCATAACTTGTAACCTTGTTCTCTGAACGTAGATAAGCTGCTCTGAAGCCAGGAGAGGTTAAACTAAGGACCAGTCATTCCCGCCTGCCGGGGTCAGGTGGAGGAACCTCCTCGTCCCGTGGTCTCCGAGTCAAACACCAGACACATCTTTGTATCAAGGAAACTTTCTCAGCAGTCCTGTTTTGAACAATGTTGCTCCAGAAGAACTCTCTCTTCAAGTCATCTTTCGTGACAAGTGAGCCGGGGCTTGTCTTAGAATCCCGTTTTGCAGTGGCTTCCTTTCCACTTCTGGCCTGAATTCCTGAGTCTCGGCTTCATCATCGCTCCCTTCCCACCGTGCCCACTGCTTCCCAGAGCCAGGGTCACACCAGTCACGGGGGCCAGGGTCACAGTCACACCTGTCACCAGTGCTTCGTGCTCCTCGGGCCCAAGCCAGGTCACGCCAGCCAGGAGCGGGCGTTCTTTGTCTTTAGGGCCAAACCACCAGTGAAGCTGGGACAGCTTCCAAGAGTGGTCTGTTCTGCCGTCAGAGCAAATGACCTTTTATAAAATGAAGGGCGAAGATCAGGGATGGGACACGTACTAAGTTAGTATTTCACTAATCATCACTGCTTTCATCTAAGCCACTTGGATCCTTGATAATTTAGGCACTGAGCTACAGTGGTACGTAATGAATTATCCGAGCCCAGGAATTCCTGTGGCTTTTCATGGAGTCTTGTAGCTTTATTAAAAAATAAAGAATGCACTGCCAGGCATGTCTTTTCCGCGTGACCCTTTAGACATGGATGCTGACTGTGCATACTTTGTCTACAGCACCTGGCCCAGTTAGAATTCATTTCATTGGCTCCTTGGTATACTGGCCTCAAAATTATTTTCTAGGGTTTTTTTTTGTTTTGTTTTTGTTTTTGTTTTTTAGTGGCCAGGTTGCTAATAGGACTAGTGTTTTGGTCCAGGAGTAGGTTATTTTTAATTTGGGATAATAATGAAATTCCTGGCTTTAGTTTCTAAAAACCAAAAACTCCCCAGATGTGCTCTTTTTAAAAATTTGTATCTTTAAAAGCACTGACAGACAGCTGTACCTTCTGCTTGCAATAGGAAGGAAAGTAGTGATGGAATTGACAATACTCCTGGCAAATGTTTTGGTCCAAAAATTCTCCTACAGATCTGTCTGGGGGCTAGTACACATGTACCCCAAGAAGATACGAGGGCGCTTTTATGTTCTATTGAACTTTACCCTTGACCATGCAAGCCTTTCCTCCAGAATGTCATTTCTATGATTTTCTTTCCTTTTGTGTCAAACGCGTAAGCCACTGTCCCGCTCAGCCAGTGCTACCAGCTCTCGTTCTGATATACGTAACCCTGCAGGATCTGATTTTGCTTTTGACACCTAAGTCTTCAAATATCAACACTGATGTTTTAAGAGGCAAGTATCTGGTTGATACTGACATAGATCATGTTTGGTAGATGGGTGAAAACTAGCCTAAAAGAGGTGCTGGAGACTATAAAACCATGTCAAAACTGCTTCTTTTTATTGCTTAGGTATTGGTCACAGTTTGTCTAACACAGAGGTTATCAGCCCCAACTCGGCACCATTGCAGTGAGCAGGCCTGGCCTCCCTTCCAGAAAGTGCCCTGGGCTCCCGGCCACTCCTTGGTCATAGTTTGGTCATAATTTTCATAGAGGTTGATCTCCTTCTCATTCATGCTCTTCATACTTGTAGCTTTTTATTTATTATCATGCTAATCAATCTGCAGCTGCCATCAGGACATAAGTGTTTTCTTGATGTAAAAAGAAATGGGGCTGGATGTGGTGGTCACACGCTTGTAATCCCAGCATTCAGGAGGCTGAGGCAGAAGGGTGACTACAAGTTCAAGGCCATCCTGGGCTACATAGTAAGGTCAAGGCCAGCCTGAGCTATGTAGCAAGACTCTGTCTCAAAGAAAGAAAGAAATGGAATGGAATCTGACTGTGCTTTAAATGATTCGCTTTGTTTAGAAGTAGGAATTGGAAGCAAACACTCAGCCGTTTTCTTTAAAATAGAATTCCTTAAAAGCTGGGGTGTGAGCTGGAGATGTGGCTCAGTGGCAGAGCACTTGCCTTGCACGTGTGAGGCCCTGGGTTTGAGCTCCACCGTCACCAAAAAAAAATAAAAAATAAAAAAAAATAAAAAAACTAATGCAAAATCATCTTTGCAGATGAAATTTAGTTCATGTCAAATATTTGACACCTTCCCAAGAAAACAAATGCAGGGTAGCAGCTGCTGAATCTATTCAAGAAGAATAATTATACTTGAGAAACAGATCAGAGAAGAAGGTGAATATTTTGCACTTTTGATACTCTTTGGAACAAATAATTTATTTGGCAAATTGTATCTTTTTATGTTTGGGGATTTTTTGTTTTTGTTTTCAGGGGGGTCTGTTTGCTTTTTTGTTTCAGGTTTTTTTTTTGGTTTTTTTTTTTTTGGTTTTGGTTTTTTTTTTTGTTTTCTTGTATTGTGAACAGGCACTGAAGCTGATGTTATTTGTTTTAAGAATATTACAGACTGGAAACAAATAAACTATTTTAATGTGTGATGACTATGGGGTAGCTCTTGCATTGCAAGCCAAAGATTTGATCACAGATACATTATCAACAAAATTGAATTTACATGTAACTCAACACATGCTCACAGTCAGCATAGTTTAACTGCAGATTTCAGGGACTTTGTCATAGGCAGTGCCTCAGCTTAAAGAATAGATAATGTGCTAGTAATTATCCAGTAATCCCAGTACTCTGGGAGGCTGAGGCAAGAGGGTCACAAGTTCAACCCGAAGCCCAGCCTGGGCCATTTAAAGATTTACCAAGACTCTGTCTTTAAAAAAAAAAAAAAAATTAGAAAGGGCCAGGGATGTAGCTCAAAGGCCCTTGTTGCAATCCCCGGTACCCTACACACGTACACAAAAACAGTAGCTAATGCAACACCGAGACTTGTAGGGAATGGGTTAGAAGTTTCATCAAGGGCTCAGCTGGTGTGGTCGAGTTCAGACGACATTTTGGGCATCCTCCTAGGATCTGCGTGTATTTTATTTCTAAATTTTCATTTATATTTACAGTGGTCCTAAAACCAAGCTACAGCCCCTGAACTCCTAGAGAAGGAGCCATATTTTAAAAGAAGATTCTACACAAACATGGAAAATCTACACGGTATTATTCCATAAGTTCTTAAAATTTCAGTTCTCCGCTTTTTAGATACCCTTGAATGAATTCTCCATCCCCTCCCCCTGTATCCTCCACCATCTTTCATCCAAGGAAAAAACTCAAAAGCAGTATCGGAGCTCAACTTTTCAAGTCCATTCGAACTCCTCAGGTACGGCTGTTTGGGTGAGAGTTCTGAATGTCTTTATTTTACAGCCACGGCACTTCCAGCAGAAAGCTTTGTGGGCGTTTACTCTTTCATGCTCAAGGTTGCTGGCTTGTAAGTTCTGGAGAACTGGCCGGCGAGGTGGCCTCATGGAGACTCAGGCAGTCGTCACTTTGGGGAGAGCACAGAGCATCTCGAACAGCAGGTTTGCCGCCAGGAGGGCCGTGTTTCCTGTGGAGGGGGAGCACCGAGCTGGCGCTGGCCACGCACCTGCCGCCCTCCCCACCTAGAAGCCAAGCCTGGGGACCCCCCGGCCTCTGCCCTCTATGTGCCCTCTGTGGGCTGCCCATCCACCCGTGCGCATGTGTCCCTGCCATTCTTCCTTCAAGCCTCGTCTGGAAAGAGTGTGAGAATTCACATGGTTCTTTGCTTCCACTTAGATTCCCCACCACCACAGGAAAACCTCTAATAATGCTGTGTGTTATATTTATTATCTACCTCTGAAGCTAAAAGCCCTAACTCTGTAAGCATTTCTAAATTAAAATTACTGGGACAAGCTGGGTATAGTGGTACACACCTGTAATCCCAGCACTCAGAGGCTGAGGCAGGAGGATTACAAGTTCAAACCCAACCTGGGCAACTTAGTGACTTAGTGAGACTCTGCCTAAAACTTTAAAAACATGCTGGGGATGTAGCTCAGGGTGAAGGCCTTGGGTTCAATCCCCAGTACAAAAAAAAAAAAAAAAAGATGGCATCTGCTTTTTTTTTTTTTTTTTTTTCCAGACAGGGTCTCATAACACAGTTCAAGCTGGCCTTGAGTTCACTATGTAGCCCAGGCTGGCCTTGAACTCATGGCAATCCTCCTGCCTCAGCCTCCCAAGTGCTGAGATTACAAGTATGTGCTACCACACCCAGCTGGCATCTGCTCTTAAGATTTTTTTGTTGTTTTTTTCCTTCAGCACTGAGGACTGAACCCAGGGGCATTCCCACTGAGCTACATCTCACACATACTTTTTTGTTGAGACAGGGTTTCACTTGGTAGGCTGCTCTCGAATTTGCCTCAGCCTCCAGATTACTGAGATAATCAGCAAGCACCACCATGCCCAGCTGAACATTCACTTTTCACTCAAATACCAGAGGAGGACGGAATTGCTCTGCCCTGTCACTAAACCTCAGGCTGCTTGCTTTCTCTTCTGCTGACAGGCTAACAATACCTGGCTACTTCCCAGGGGTTTGGAGTTAATTAGCTATTTGCAAGGTGTGCAGTAATAAGTTTATTTTCTTTACTGTTGGACATATACCCAGCAGGTTCCCCAAGTTATTTAAGTGACCTGCCCATTTTCAACTTAGTAACTAGGTTAATACAATTTAAACTAGCAGCTGCTCAAGGATCCCAGCCTTCCCACTTACTCACCAGAAATATCGTACTGTGGCGAAACTTCCACGAGGTCACAGCCAACCACATTCAGGCCTTGACAGCCCCGGATGATCTCGAGAGCCTGTCCAAGATGAAAACCAGGCTGACCCGTGTGGATCCTTTACAGTGAGATGCAACCACTAGCAAGAGCTGCTCCCAACACGCGCCCACCCTTGGAGCAGCAATTGTAAACACAGTTGACCACGGCCACAAGGGTGGGCCTCCCGGAGACACAAGCAAGGAGTGAACAGTGCCTGCCACAAAGGGTGTCACCGTGTGACATGGAGACGAGCAAACCACAAACTGATGGCTTCAGGGCCATGGATGAAGGACGTCAAGAGTGACATCCTGGAGAGGCGGGGGAAGGCTTCCCCAGCATGGAAAAGGAGCAGACAAGCAGAGGAAGAGCATTCCAGGGAGACAGGAAGACAGGCAAGGACACCATGATGGGAGAAGTCAGAGGTGGCCCAAGGTCAGGATGGGGAAGGGGTAGGAGGACATCGCCAGCTCTGCAAGGGTTTCCATCCTGCAGGCGAGAAGCAGAGGGCTGTTCATGTTTCCGGATACCAGTGAGCGGGTTCAGGGAGTTAGGAGCACTTTCTTTTCATTTCTCACCATACCTCACAGTATCCACGGCTCCTGTGCCAGGCACTGTCCGTGGCTCCAGGAATAGTGGGGGGGAGGGACCTCCAAGACCCTGCCCCACCCCCAACTCACTTCTAGCCCTCACCACGGCCAACTCTGTGCCCTGTGCTTACTCTCAGCGCACCGTCTCAGAGCTTGATTCCGTGTAAACTAGGGAGTCATCTTGGTAGGGAGGTAGTCCCATTGTGTGTGCTTTTTAAATTTAACCCCAAACAGGTACATTTAGTGTTTTTATAGGTTTTATTTGGGTGCTGGGGATTGAACACAGGGCCCGCGCATCCAAAGCCTGCACTTTACCCCTGAGCTACACCTCCAGCCCCAGGGTTTAATGTTCACAAGAGAGGCAGGAGCCGCTACAGCATTGTCCCCATGAGCTGACTACAGAGGGACCAGAGGCAGGGGGACCACCCAAGCGACGCTCGTATCCCAGAGAAGACATGAGCCCCCTGCCAAAATCAGTGCCCCCTCCTTCAGTATTACAGCCTGAGGTCAGCCCTGAGAGCGGTTAAACCTGGGTGCCCTATTTGTAAAATCCTATCACGACTCTTAAAGACTCACTACAAGTCCTAGGAAAGTGAGGTGCTAAGTATCTCCACCCCAGGAATCCAAGGGGGAGCCTCCTCACCTGACTCGGGGTGAGACCAGCGATTTCAGGTGTCCCTGTCCCCGGCGCATAAGCAGGGTCCAAGGCATCGATGTCGAAGCTGATGTACAGGGGTTTGCCTCCCATCTGCTGCCGGACTTCTGCCATCAGCGGGACCAGTGACTTGAGCCAGCAGTCTTCAGCCAGGACCACCCGGAAGCCCTGGGAAGGAGTCAAGAGCTGGAGGTCAAGGCCAACTCCACACCAAGCCTTGCCTGTGCCCTTCATCACTGGCCCTTGGCCTCCCTGGAGAGGACCTGCTGCCCCTATTTTACAGGTGAGCTAAGGAAGCAGGGTTAAAGCTAACCTGTGAGCTGGGGTCAGGCAGGAGCTTCACTAAAGCGAGGGAGCCACTGCAAGAGGTGGTTGCTTTCTGTTGCCTCCCCGGCCCAGCGACGGCCTCAGCTTCCTGTCCCCACTTCCTGAACCTGATTAGTAAAGTTCCGGTCAAACCCATCATGGCCACTGGGCAGACAATGAAGAGGAAGGTGCTTTGGGGACAAGGGTGTTCAATCTGTCACCTGGCTCCGGTTGTAGTGATAGGGATCTAAGGTCGCGGAGGAGCCTCGGATGCCGATCTGCACCACCCGCTTGCAGTCCAAGAGTCCCTCGTCCACGCAGCGGCGGAAGGTCGTCCCGTGATAGAGCTTCTCCCCCAGGGCCTTGTCGGTCGTGTCCGTGTGGGCGTCCACATGCAGCAGCCCCACAGGGCCATGCCTGGTGACAACGAGGCAGCTCAGAGGCCAGGCGAACCCGTGGGGCAAGAGCACAGCCACCTCAGGTCACCAAAAGTTGACCACAGTTCATAGCCACAGCAGGAGACCTGGCCTCAGCTACCAGCCTTACAAATCACTGAGCATCTCAGAGGAGCCAGGCAGAAAAGAGACGCGTGCTTTAGCTGCCATCCTGAATCGCTTCACTTAGAGACAGGGGGGCAGAAGAAATGACGACAATGACAATGACAATGAAGTGGTGGCTCAGAGATGAGGTTGGCCAAGGCTGCACCAATCAAACTCATCCTTTCTCCAACAGTGGCACCAACAGGAAGTGCCCCCCCACAGTAGGGAACTGAATCCAGGGCCTTCACACTGAGCTATGTCCCTAGCCCCTTTTTTTATTTTTTATTTTGAGATAGGACCTTGCTAAGTTGCCCAGGCTGGGCTCATGTTTGGATCCTCTTGCCTCAGCCTCCCAGAGTGCTGGGATTGGAGGCATGTGTCATCACACATGGCTCCAGCAGCAAGCTTGTTTGTTTTGTTTTGTTTTTTCTTTTCTTTCTTTTTTTTTTTTTTTAATGTGGGTACCGGGAGTCAACCTCAGGACCTCGCGCTTGCTAGGCAGGTGCTTATGCCGCTGAGCGATATCACCAGCCCTCTTTTTTCTTTTTTAAGACAGGGTCTCACTATGTAGTTCAGGCTGGCCTTGAACTCACTGTGTAGCCCAGGCTGGCCTTGAACTCACAGCAATCCTCCTGCCTTGGCCTCCCAAGTGCTAGGGTTACAGATGTGTGCCACCACGCTCAGCTACCAACAGCAAGCTTTGACCTAGTTCCTCTCCACCAGCCCCTGCCAGCCATCCCAGCACACAATCACACATAATATGGTCCCCATCGGTGGGAGGCAAGTGCAGCTTTGAGATAAGACCTGTACCCCGCCCACTCCAACCAGAAAGCTACCCACATGCCCTTCCCAAAAATGAAATCTGGAGCTGCCACAGTCTCAGCCCTATCTTCCTCCAGCTAAGTTAGCCAAAGTTGGTCAATGCCTGCTGGACTCCACTACTAAAAAATCAGTCCTCCCATGGTCTGGGGAAGGGGAAAACAGGGTTTCTCCAGCCAAGCGTGTTGGTGCACGCCTGTAACCCCAGCACTCAGGAGGATGGGGCAGGAGGGTTGCAAGCTTGAAGTCAGCCTGGGCTACCTAGTCAGAAGCTGTCTCAAAAAAAACAAAAACAGACGCTGTGTGTGCCCTGCCTGTCAGTAATTTGTATTTAGCCTTTGAAGCCAAAGAGAAACTGGAGCTAGCCAGGGGGGTTGTGAATTTCACTATGGCTCATCTTCCCAAACAGGTTGGAAATGCTAAGCACACAGCCCAGGAGAGATCTGGGGCAACGGAGGGGGCGGGGGTGTTAATAAATGGCCTTGGCTTCCAGCTGGTGACTGACGGAGACACCTGGAGTTCAGCTGGGAATTTCCTATCGTCCCCTAATAACCCTGAAGCCCGCAGTGGCCACCCAAAGCTACCCAGCAGCAAATGACAAATGAGGTGTCCTGAGCTCCAGAATTCTGAAACCACTCTTGGCCAAGCCATTTGGGACTTACTTTTCTGCCATTGCTTGCAATATGGGATACGTGATTGTGTGATCTCCACCTGCAAAGGGTAAAAAGGAAAAAAAAAATCTGAGATGTGGGTGAGATTATCATGTGGAAGCCAAGTGTAGTGGTGCAAGTCTGTAGTCCCAGCTATTCAGGAGGCTGAGGCAGGAAGATCACTTCAGCCCAGGAGTTTGAGACCAACCTGGGTAACATAGTGAGCCCCCATTTCAAAAGTAAAAATGGAAATTCAACAAAGCTTACCAGTACATGCCTCGAACAGCTCTGTCCAATAGAACCTTCTGTGATGATGGAAATGTTCTGTACTGACCAATAGGGTGGCTGAGGAAGTGACTATTTTATTTTGATTAATTTTAATTTAACATGTGGCTAGCAGCTACCCTGTTCAACAGAGCAAGCCTAGAAAGGTATTACTATTGATAATTATTAATACCAATAGCTAACATTTGTTGGAGCTTAAAATATACCAGGCACAGTGCTGGGCACATCATATGCACATTCTTTGGTTTGTTTGTTTTTCGTTTGTTTGTGAGACAGGGTCTCCCTATGCAGTTTAGTCTGGTCTTGAACTCCCTCTGTAGCCCAGGCTGACTTTAAAGTCATAGTAGGCTGGGGATATAGCTCAGCAGCACAAGCGCCTGCCTGGCAAGCACAAGGTCCTGAGTTCAATTCCCAGTACAAAAAAATAAAAAATAAAGTCATAGTGATCCTCCTGCCTCAGCCTCCCAGGTGCTGAAGTTACAGGCATGCACTACCACACCCAGATCTTATTATCTTTGAAAATCAAAATCAGGCATGCCTGTAATCCCAATGCTCCGGAAGGGACCATCGCTGCAAGCTCAAGGCCAGCCTGTGCTACATAGTGAGTTCAAGACTGTTCTAAACCACACAGCAGTGAGACTCTGTCTCAAAAAAAAAAAAAAAATCCAAGATGAACAAAAGAAATCAAAATGTAAGAAGACAAACAAAAACAAAAAACAAGACGAGCCAGGAATGGTGGCGCATGCCTGTAAGCCCAGCACTCAGGAGGCTGAGGCAGGAGAATCGCCGGGAATTCAAGACCAGCCTGGGCTACATAAGTGAGTTCAAGGCCGACCTGCATTATATGAAACCCTGTCTCAGAAAAACAAAAACAGAAACAAAAAATCTTGTCTCAAAATAAAAATCAAGATGAGTAACCATGTTGCTCCCAGCCACACTGGAGCCTGAGGCAAAGGGAAAATCAGTAATATTGACTGTAATATTAATCTTGATTGTTGACTTTTTGGCACTTTGTTGTTGTTGTTCTGGAGATCAAACCCAGGGGCACCCTATCAACTGAGATACCCCTGGCTCTCTTTTATTTATTTATTTATTTATTTTTTTTTTTTTTTTGTGGGTACCAGGGGTTGACCTCAGGACCTTGCACACCTGCAGGCGCCCGTGCCGCTGAGCAATATCACCGGCCCTTTTTTCGTATGTGGGTTCCGGGAGTCGAACTTGGGCTGTCAACGCTTGCCAGGCAGGCGCTTAAGCCGCTGAGCCATCTCACCTCTCTTTTATTTTTTTTTTTTTTTTATTTTTTTTTGTGGGTACCGGGGGGTCGACCTCAGGACCTCGCGCGCCAACAGGCACCCGTGCCGCTGAGCGATATCACCGGCCCCTTTTTCGTATGTGGGATCCGGGAGTCGAACTCGGGCCCTCGCGCTTGCAAGGCAGGCGCTTACACCACTGAGCCATCTCACCGGCCCATCTCTTTTATTTTTTGAGAAAGGGTTTTGATAACTTGCCCAGGTGGGACTTGAAATTTCAACCCTCCTGCTTCAGCCTCCCTCCGTGCTGGTATTCCAGAAGTGCTGCACGGTGCCTAAATACCCCTTAATTTTTGCGGTAGGTAGATGCCTGTGGGAAACCACTCAGACTGCTTCAAAGCTCAGGGGCGTCTAAGGACACCTGAGTGCGTGACCCCACTTGTGTAGCATAGGCACACAGTGGGATGCAGTTATGTAACCATGACTTAGCACAGGCAAACAGGCACGAGCTGGTTACAGCACTATGTAAGAATGTAAATATGAGATAACAACCTGTATGAGAATTATACAATAAAGACGCAGGCGGCTCTTGCGCTCTCGCTCTGGCTCTCTGCTCTGCTCCATGCTGCCTGCTGTTGTTGCCGATGTCTTGCACACTTATGTTCTTTAACCTTGGGTCCTCACCCACAAAAATCTCCCTTGGGCCCCCCAAGCAGGCTGACAATGCCTTCCTCCCTTACCCTAGCCCACCAGCCCTAACAGTGCTGCTACCGCTGGGCCTGAAGTAAATGAATTAGAACATTCTCTTTCCTACTTCTTCCATCTTCCCGGAGGCCTGCTCTGAAGAAGCAGCTGCATGCCAGATAAACACTGAGTGGGAGAACTCCACTCGCCCTTGTGGACGCGGTTACCTAAGGTCAGAGGAACACAGCCAGCCGCTACAATCTTCTCATAGGCCTCTCGGATCAGCCGGCAGCTGTCCTGAAGGTTGTACAGGTTGATGTTCACATCACCCAAGTCGGCCACCGTGAGAGACTGGAAGGGGAGGGCACCAGTGCTAGGGTTGACTGCACGCAGCATCACGGATTCCTCCCGAATGCGGCGGGGTCCAAACCTAGAGGAGGAGAATGGCGGTGGCCACCTGCGGAGGAGCAAAGGCACCCTCCACCCAGGGCCCTGCTTCTAGGTTCCAACTCCCCCGAGCTGTGTGGAGGACGAAGCTTCCCTGCCGAGGCCCTGCTTCGTGGGGTGTTCCGCAGCAGCCTTGCCCTGTACCAGTCAGGTTTCAGCACTACCTCTTCCCCCAAGCTGTGACAACCAAAAATGTCCCCAGACCTTGCCAGAAATCCCGATCCCCTGGGCTGCAAAATCATCCCCACTGAGAACCATTGATTGTAACTATTTTTTCTCAGTTGCTTCGCAAGTGTGCTACCAAGTCCAAGGCCCATTCGTCACCAATTTGTTAAATGGCATTAGACTGCTGTAATTAAATCGGGTAATTTACGCAAAGTGTCGTGCATTTAGTAGACAATTCAGACTAATACAGTCAGATATAATAAGCTGAACCAGAAATTGCTAGTGCTCAGAAATTGGGAAAATAGATTTTGCTTCCTCTGACTTGATCTCAGGAAAGTTTCTGTAATTTGAGCACGGCAGGGCAGCGGTTAAAACAGAGCCTCGCTCTGGACTTCAGGCTGGTTTTGAGCTCACTGTGTGGCCCAGGCTGGCCTTGAACTCCCTGTGATCCTCCTGCCTAGCTTCTGGAGTGCTGGGGTTACTGATGCTGCCACCATGCCTGGGGCATGTTGAGCATTTTTTGAGTCAGGTGATAGCCAGAGGTTTTCTGGGCAACTGCCAGCATCTATTTTCAAATGCAACGTCTCCTGCCATGGTAAGATGGGATGGGGGAGTAGGGGACCCACAGCTACCATCTCAGCAAAGCCCAGGGTCGAGGCCTGGAGAAGGCTGACCTGACCTCGGATGAGCGGGAGATGAACGCTTCTCCGAATATGGTTGGCTCTGGAGTTGCTTGAAAGGCCTCCCCGCCCCATGGCCATCA
Source organism: Erethizon dorsatum (assembly GCA_028451465.1). Classification (NCBI taxonomy): domain Eukaryota; kingdom Metazoa; phylum Chordata; class Mammalia; order Rodentia; family Erethizontidae; genus Erethizon; species Erethizon dorsatum. Next base: position 123,894,386 of record CM051827.1, on the reverse strand, counting down.
GGCCGGGCACGTGTCGCCAGCCCCGTCACTCCAGGCCTTACCTCGCGCCCGGCCGGTTGGAGGTGCCGATGTCCAGGGGCACCCCAACGAAGGCGGCGTCCAGCCCCTCGGGGGAGGCCTGCACCGGCAGGCGCATCATGGAGCTGATGCCGGCCGGCCGGGCCACCAAATCGGGGCTGGGAGGCTGGTTCCGGGGGACGTCGGAAGCCTGGCAGCTGGGGCTGCGCCGCAGGTGGCCAAGACCCGCGGTAGGACGCGAGCACACGAGGGGCCCAGCGCCCCAGGTCGCCAGCAGCCGCAGCATCGCTGCCGTGGTCCCTGAGCCAGCGGGTGCACAGGAGGGCGAGCGAGTGAGCGTACCGGAACAGCCCTGACTCAAAGGGCACGGGCACCGCGGATCAAAGGCGCCGACAGGCCCCAGGGACCTGCGCCTCTCCCTCACCCACTCTGGACTTCAGCCTCTGGCTCCTCGGGTAAATAGAGCCCCACTCGGGCTCCGGGCCCACGCCCACCAGCCTGGCCCCAGCTGTGTCTTGGCCCTGGGTCCCTCAAACCTGGACTTCGGCACCCCTCGTTCCCATGCAGAGTAACATTCTTGTTTTTGTAAAGAATATAAAAAAATAGTTTATTCTAAGCTGAATATGAGTAACCATGACTGGGGAACACGGATTCAAGTTACCCTGAATGATATGTTCCCCAAAAGTACAAAAGATTGAAAGGGAAGAGACCTTTCTCTAACCCAGAGAAATGGAATATGCACTTTTAAAAAATAATGTGTTAAGAAATTTCTGGCCGGGTATGACGGTGCATACCTGTAATCCCAGCACTCGGGAGGCTGAGGCAGGAGGATCCCCATGAGTTCGAGGCCAGCCTGAACTATATAGCAAGGCCCTGGCTCAAAAAACAAAACAGAGAGACAGACAGACAGACTGACAGACAGACAGAAAGAAAGAAAGGAAAGAAGGAAGGAAGAAAGAGAGAGAGAGGAAAGAAAAGAAGAAAAAAGAAGAGAAAAGAGAAAGTTCTAGACCTGGCACCTTGCTAAATACCTATAATCTCAGCTACATGGGAGGCTGAGTTGGATCCCAAGTTCCAGGTCAGCCTGGGCAATCTGGGCAATTTAGTGAGACCTTCCAAAATAAAAAGGGAGGGATGTAGCCAAGCTTGAGGCCCTGGGTTCAACCACAACCCCCAGTATTAAAAAAGAAAGAGAAGGGAAATGGAGGAGAGCAGGGAGGGAGGGGAAGGGAAAGGGGGTGGGGAAAGAGGAGGAATGGGAAGGAAGAGGGGAGGAGGAGAAGATGAAGAAAGGGGAGGAAGGAAAGAAGGAAGGGAGGGAGGGGAGGTGCACTGCACTAATCTGCCACCCTCTTTCTTTCTGTGCAAGTATCTCGTGCTGACTGCACCACTGGAGCGCCAATCCTCTTTATTTGTAAGAAGAAAAAAGATAACACTGGGGAAGGAAGGAGGTCATGGAACTGTGTGCACTATTTGGTGGCATTGTTTTTAATCTCTAGCCGCTGAGATGGAATGGAAAAGATCCATTAAACCATAATCTCTACCCGAAGGTCACTATTAAACTCCACCCAGGAACCCTCTGCAGCAGGCTGGGGCAAAGTTCTCCAGGGGTCGATAATGAGCGCTTGTTGTTGGAAGTGACCTCTCAGCAGGTCCCAGCTATTTTCCAGAACAATAAAACCATCTCAGTTTTTCTCAACACCCAGATTCTACCATTTCTCTCCTGTCACTTGTGCTTAAATAGATCATTTTCTTTTTTCTTTTCTTTTTTTGGTAGGTACCGGGGGTTGAACTCAGGACCTCGCGCGCCAGCTGGCGCCCGTGCCACTGAGCAATATCACCGGCCCTTTTTCTGTGTGTGGGTACTGGGAGTCGAACTCAGGACCTCGCGCTTGTCAGGCAGGCGCTTATGCCGCTGAGCTATCTCACCAGCCCTAGATCATTTTCTTACTCCTGCTTTTGTTGTGGTCGTCACTGTTGTTTATGACAGGGGCTCACTATGTAGTTCAGACTGGCCTGGAACTCACTGTATAATCCAGGGTATCCTCAAACTCTCTGTGATCCTCCTGCCTCAGCCTCCCGACTGCTTGTATTATAGGCATGTACCACCACAATTGGCTCCTTTTTATTTTTATTTTTTAATTTTTTGAAGTTTTCTGGGGTGTTGGTTTGTTTGTTTGAGAGAGTCTCACTATGTACCCCAGGCTGGCCTCAAACTCAGAGATCCTCCTGCCTCAGCCTCTGGAGTGCTAGGATTACAGGCGTGCACCACCAGGCCTGGCAATCCTGGTCATTTTTGCATGTAGCCATTTCAAGCATAAAACCTTGTATTAAACAGTTAATTCCCAGAATCTAAAATTTTGAAAATACATTTTCTGAAAATTCTGTTTTAGCTCAATACTTAATGCTTTCCCTAATACTTTTCTCAATTCAGTATAGCCTATGTAGGAAATGTCATTCATTTTTCACCAAATCCCATATGAATCCTCCTATTCTTTTTTTTTTTTTTTGTGGGTACCGGGGGTCAAACTCAGTACCTCACGCGCCAGCAGGCGCCCGTGCCGCTGAGCGATATCACCAGCCCTTTTTTCATATGTAGGTTCCAGGAGTCGAACTCAGGACCTTGCGCTTGCCAGGCAGGCGCTTACGCCACTGAGCCATCTCACCAGCCCGAATCCTCCTATTCTTTCAGAGGATTCTATCTTTCCCCCATGGTGCTGGGCACGAAACCCAGGGCTTGGTGCACCTAGGCGAGCACCGCGCCACTGAGCTACGTCCTGGCCCTGTGCCCTTCTCTTTCTGTGCCACGACAATGAATGCCCGTGCAGTGAACTTGGCTTCGTCCTTCTGAGCACCTCGTCACTAACCAGCGGCCAGGCCAGAGCATCCCCTCACCTGTGCAGAGTCCTGTGCTTGATCCTCAGCACCGCAAAAAAGAAAAAAGTGATCAATGTTTTCAAGCGAGCGCGTGATGGGAATCTGGGAGCGGCTCTGGGGTGATGCCTGCTTCAGCCTAAAAGATTGCGGCAGAGACATGATGCTCCCTGCAGCTGCCTGCCTGGACTCCCACTGGCCCGGTCCCGGTGAGTGATGCAAGGGGCCTCGGAGGAGGCGCCACTGTGAACCTGTCTGTGCTTGTAGAAGCTCCAAACAGAGTCTGTGGCCGCCCCGGCAAGATGCCTGGCTGGGGGCTCTCTCTACTCACCTTGCTAGAGCATCAGCACTCATCTTTACCTTCTTTGACCCAGCCCTCATAAAAATAAAATAGTTTTTTTTTTTTTTTTTTTTTTACCGTATGTAGTATAGTAGTTCATTTTCTATTGCTATTAACAAAACACCTAAAGCTGGCTGCTTATAAAGAAGTCTTTATTTATTTATTTATTTATTTTTGGTACCAGGAATCGAACTCAGGACCTTGTGCTTGCTAGGCAGGTGCTGTGCCACTGAGCTGTATCCCCGGCCCTGGTCTGCTCTTTTTATAACAACCCGCATTACCCCTTTGAGAATGACGCTAATCCCTAGTAACCTGATTACCACCCAGTAGGCTCACTCCAGCCTCTCCAAGTATGAACCCCTCTCACATGGCCATGGTGGAGACAAGAACCTTTGAGAACCAACTCACACCCAGACCACAGCATTCGAGATAAATTGAAAAAACATGCGGTCATACTTGTTAAAGCACGGTAAGGAAGACTTTACCCAGGGCTGTGGTGATAGGGACAGGGACCACTGCAGTCAGGGGGAGAGACTGGGCTCCAGTGGATACAGGGGGGCCATGGGAATCGACAGCCAAGGAGCAGGCCACGAAAATGGCCGAGAGAGACATAGAGGGGACAGGTCTCCTGGTGACATCACCCTAACATCCTGGCGACATCGTCCTAACAGGAGCCTTGCTGAAGACAGGCCGGGCGATCAGACCCCAACTGGCTTAGCAGGACTCGCTGCTAACACTTGATTTTAGGACGCACATGGGCCTAGGGAAAGGCTCGGAAGCCTGACTGAAGTTTGGTCAAGCAAGTCCCTGGGTTTGATCCCCAGCACTGGAAAAAATTTTGTTTATTTTACCTGTAAAGCTACACACTCAATAACGTCCCATGGAATACTTCATCACGCACATGGAGTTACTGCCGTAATACCATCATTTCTTACCTAGACAACTGTGTGTGCTATTTGAACGTGAGATTGGTCGTTTAGTCTTTCTGTTCAGCTTGTTGAATAGACACGTGGAATCTGTACACAACCTCTTTTATCCAGATACCAAGTAATTGGCCCTCTCCGTTCCTGGCTGGTCTAAAATGAGCCTCCTAGGGCAAGAGAAAGGGAGGAGAGAGCAGGAATTTAGCTAAAGGAAAGCCCATCCCGCGAGGGTAAAGAGCGTTACTGTAGTGCAGTTTCAGAGTTAGGCCAGGAGAGGGCGCAGAAAACTTCCGCTTGATCATTAACCGGGAAGAGTAAACTCAGGCAGTGGACAGAGCTCTCCAGTCAGGTGACACAGCTTGTATCTGCCTTTCTTTCTTTCTTTCTTTCTTTCTTTCTTTCTTTCTTTCTTTCTTTCTTTCTTTCTTTCTTTCTTTCTTTCTTTCTTTCTCTCTCTCTCTCTCTCTCTCTCTCTCTCTCTCTCTCTCTCTCTCTTTCTTTCTTTCTTTCTTTCTTTCTTTCTTTCTCTCTCTCTTTTCTTTTTTTTCAATTTTTTTAGACAGAGTCTCACCATGTAGCCCAGGCTGGCCTCAAACTCATGGGGATCCTCCTGCTTCAGCCTTACAGTTTGCTAATAAGGTGACTTTTGGAAAGCCTCTAAGGATGGGGAGAGGGGCTAGATGCCTCCCAAACCATCCAGAAAACAGTTGAGTCAGTTTGATTTCAGACTGAGACCACAACAGTGTGATTTACAGAGTAGGCTATCTTAATATAATCTTTGCACTAATTTTTTCTTGAAAAAATTTGAGATTTGTTTTCAAGCCCCAGCCAGTCTCCTATACATCTGTTTCAGATAGCATTTCTCTTTGCCACTGTAAGGACGCCAGCTGCTTCTCAGTAGCTCCTCTTCTTCAGAGTGGGGACTGTAGCCTGGTTTGCCTTTCCAGCGATGATATATCATTGCCATCAGCCTGGGCCTTAGAAAAAGAAGCATTAGACGGATGTGAAGACTGATTATCAATTATAAACTATACAGCTGGCTAAGCAGATCCGACTCAACTTACTAGGAAGACTGGACACGCAATAATTGATGACTAAAGGCACTAAACCAAGGTTCTAAAGTAGCACAAAGCTCAGGGACACATGGGGAAACACCGCTCAGACAAATCTATGTGCTAAATCATGGTAGCTAGGCAATTAAAACTAGGAAATGTCAGGAATCCATGTTCAGAGGATAAGAATGCCTGCAGGACAGATAGAGCTCTCAGACAAATACAGTGCAGATCATAAAATGTGGCATAATAAAATCAATGGGACGATAAAGTGTTTGTTCTCTTTTATGACTTGCTTTCACATCCCAATTTCTTCCTCAATTCAACCCTTGACATCTTCTATCTCATTTGTGCTTCCAATCATCCTATAAATAATGTTTTATTTATATTTGATAAGCAACTGAAGTGTCATTGCACAGGGACAGTGACAATCCCCCTCCCCCAGGATCCAGAAATTAGAAATTGTCTCACTTGTTTGGCTTGGGTCAGAGTGATTGGTGGGGAATGAGTCTCATTTACTGGATAGCTGAGAGGATAAAAGGAGGCTTTTGTTGACATCACTTCCAGAGCTACTGTCAAAACGGTTTTGGAGCCAATCATGATAGTAATCCCAGCACTGGGAAGGCTGAGGCAGGAGGATCACCATGCATTTGAGGCCAGCCTGGGCTACATAGTGAGTTCAAGGCCAGTCTGAACTACATAATGAGACCCTGTCTCAAAAAAAAAATTTTTGTTTTGGAGCTCTATGTCTTGTGTTTTGTTTTTTATTTGAAGGCCAGTCTCACTATGTCAACAAGGGTGGCCTTAAAGTCCCAGGCTCAAGTGATCCCGCTGCCTCAGCCCCTGCAGCCCCTCCGTCTTCCCCTAGCAGCTGTCATAGCATATCAGTGTACCTGGTTAAAATTAAGATTTCTTTGGTGGGGTTTTGTGTGTGTGTGCGTGGTGCTGGGGATCAAACCTAGGGCTTTGTGCATGTTAGGCAAACACTCTACCACTGAGCTACACCCATAGCCCTTAAAGGATGCTTTTTTGTGGATAATTACAACCATGAATAACAAGTCTCAGAAATTTCCATTTTGCCTGCCCTCCATTTGCTGCTGGCAGGCAAGAAGAAAATTGCAAAAGCCCATCAACAAATGGTAGAAGAAAACACCATAAGCTAATCAACAGCTGTTTGCTCAAAATAGTTCATTCATCTACTCCAGCTTTCACCGAGCGTGAGCCAAGTGCCAGGCGTTGGTTAAGTCTGTCGGATGAGAGGTGGGATGATGGCTGTCTTCCTCTGGAAGTCATCGGTTGTCAGTTCACGAGCACCTAACCTAACCTAAAAGAGTTTCAACACTCGATGATTTAGAGAGGTAAAGGTGATCCAGATGGGTGTCATATTTGGACTTCCACTTCCAGGCATTGAGAAAGAAACAGGGACTTGATTTACTTTTCTGCCTAGAACCACCAAAACATGGATACCACCACCACCACCAGCCCCAAGGAAAAAGAAAAAAGTTTTCAAGACACTATCAGGCCACAAAGGAGAGTAGTCCTTGGAAAATGGATAGCAGGTAAGATGACTCCCGTTATGGCCCCGGCTCTCTGCCTTGAGTTTCCAGGCCACAGGGCAGAGAAGGAAAACGGAAAGCGAGCTCAGTGGAATCCCTGAGCCGAGCAGATGCAGCTCAGAGTCCAGGGAGGCCAAGGCGGCCAGGGTGCGAAGGATAGAGTACTGGAGATGAAGGAGCCCCAGATATTGGCAGAGGGTCCCCTTCTAGTATTTGCTCAGCACCTCTGTGTGAGGAAACTATTCCTGCCAGGCACAATGGCATGGTGTGTGACTATAGTCCCAGCCTTTGGGAGGCCGAGACAGGAGGATCACTGGTACCCAGGAGTTCTAGGCTGCCCTAGCAACTTAGTCTCTGAAAATAAAAAGGAAGAAGGGGAGAGGCTACCTGAGGCTCAGGACCAACCCCCAGCCCTGGAAGGAGAGAGGGCGAGGAGGAGGAAAGGAAGAAGGAACTGGGGGAGGGAAGAAAGAAAGAAAGTGAAAGAACCACCATGTGAAAAGGTTAGAGAGAAAGGTGCTGGTGAACAGTGCCCATCTCTACCAGCCAGACTGGAAAAACTCATAATTTATGGGGCCCTGGGAAGCATACTCATGAGGTTCTTGCCTTATGAAGACAATTATCTCGGAGGGAGGAAAAAGATGGCGGATGAGTAAGAAGCAGGCAGCGAAACTCTCTCTAAAAGTTACCGTTGGAACAGGGGAATATAGCAACCGGGAAAGCGCAGGAGGGGGGGGAGATGCCTCCCCGGAACCCAGAAAAGTTCTGAAGTGCAATCTAGGACCCCCGGCACCAGTGAAGGGTGCTTTCCAACAAAGAAGAAGGAGCAGACCGCGCGCGCGCACCTTCTACCATCCCAGGAATCGCAGCGCGACAGAAACTCAATTCTACGGACACACGGTGACAGCTGGCGCCCAGGGAGCCCCCACGGAGGATCCTGAGACAGCGGTGAGGCTGGGGAGCGGCAGAGAACTGCGCTGGCCGGCGGTGAGTGTCTCTCAGCCACAGCTGCCCCGCGCCAGAGAGCGACCGGCCGGGCGCCATTGTGGGGGGTGTGGCGAAACTCAGAGCAGCGCGAAAGAAAAACAGCACTGGACACTTGTGCTCCGGACAGGGCAGCGCGGGGCCTCTCAGGCCCACGAAAGTGTGCTGAGGTCAGCAGGCGAACGAGACTGGTCTCTCAGCCACACCTGTCCCACGCCAGAGAGCGACTGGCCCGGCGCCATTGTGGGGCGCGTGGTGAAAATCAGAGCAGCGGGAAACCAGTGCAGGGAACCCGCGCTCCGGACAGCGCGCTGCGCCTCTCAGGCCCAGGGATAGTGAAAGGGCGCTGAGCGCGGCAGGCGAGCTAGACTGGTCTCTGCCTGAAAGTACGCGCTTCTGCTCACCGCCCGCCAGAGGGCGCTCCTGGCTTACTGGGACGGACCTGCACAGAACAGGACTCTCTCACCACACGGTGCCTGCCGACAACAGAGACAACACCTGGAACTGATTCTTTTTATTTTTTTTATTTTTTTTTTCTCACTCATTTGTTTTTTGTTCTGGCGAAGGTTTTTTTTTGTTGTTTTTTTTTTTTTTTTTTTTTTGGTGGGGTTTTATTTTTGTTTTGTCTGTTTTATTGTTTTTATCTTCCTTTTTGTTTCTGTATGTGTATTTGCTCTTTCCTTCATTATTCTCTCTGGTTTTTTATATGAGTGTAAACAGCGCCTCTAACTTCTTTGTGATTGTGGTTGTGATCTGTTCTTCCTTTTATCCCTTCCTTCTCTTCTTACCACCAGTCCTCTGCACCAGTGTCCCAATTTTAGTGGGATCCCTCTTGGTCCTCTAACCTTACATCTAATTCCTTCCTATTCTCCCAACACTCTATTTCCTCCTTAACTCATTTTAAATTTAAACTCCTCAGGGAAAAATTGACATACATAGGACTTGTATACTGCATATAATTTTTCTGGTGTGTTTTAGATTTTGTTATATAACCGCAACTCTATACAGCTAAAAGTGCTAAATAACTGGTTAGCTCAGTCTGTCATTTTCTAGGCTGTGTTTGATGCTTTAGTTACCATTATAGCCAAATGTGAAATAATTGTTCTAAACATCTTTCCTTCCTGATATTTCATGATTGAGATTGACTAAGGGACACAGAAAATACAGTGGCACACTACCAAAGAATCAAGGACTGGGCCAAACAGGTAGCAACTTCGCATACCCAACGAATTGAAGAGGTAGGATCTGGCAGAAAGCTCAAAACCCAAAAGCAAGCTCCACTTGGAAGATACTGCAGAGAAGTAGTCATCTTCTAAAGATCTTAAACACTAGCAATAAAGTAACCTACCATAGGTAATTTGCAAACATCACCCCAGGAATTAAAGAAAAAAAAATGAGACGACACTTAAACAAGATGCAACCCCACACATCCAATTCACCAAAGGCAAACCTAGGGGGCAACGAGGTGGGACAATCCGAAAGCCACCCACCTGGCCTATCTGAAGTGGTAACAACAAAGCAACTGAATGAGGCTCTGGAAAAAATTAAAACAGAAATAATCTCACAGATAACTGCAGAGATAATGTCCACATTGAAGACCATGCTTAAGGACACTATAGCTGATACAGACAAAAAAATAGATGAGCTTAAGAAAACTATAGAAACCATGAATGCTCAGCATAGGAAAGAAATGGAATCCATAAGGCAGATTCAAGCAGATATCCAAGAGAACAAAAATTCCATTGAAAGTATTTGTAGCAGATTAAGCCAATGCGAGGACAGGATCTCAGATATAGAAGACAGGCTTGCAATTAGTGATCATGAAAAGGAAGAATTCTTAAAAACAGCAAGGGACCATGAAAAATCAATTCAGCAGCTGCTAGATGACTCAAAGATAAACAACTTAAGAATAATTGGAATAAATGAAAAAGCAGGAGATAGCATCAATAACATTAAAACCTTGTTCAAAGACATAATCAGGGAGAACTTTCCTGGAAGAGAAAAGGAATTTGACACCACTATAAGTGAAGCTTTTAGAACACCAACTAGACATGATCAAAAAAAAACTTCAGCCAGACATATTATAGTCAAGATCCCAGAAATTCAACAGAAGGGCAGAATCTTAAAAGCTGTTAGGGAGAAGAGACAAATCACCTATAAAGGAAAACCCATCAGAATCACAGCTGACTTTTCAGCACAAACCCTCAATTCAAGAAGAGCTTGGAATGATGTATTTCAAGCTCTAAAGGAAAATAATTTTCAACCCAGATTGATGTACCCTGCAAAACTATCTTTCAAAATTGATGGAGAAATAAAATACTTTCATGACAAAGAACATCTGAGAAAATTTATGACCACCAAACCAGCACTCCAAAATGTTCTGAAGGACATTCTAGAAAGAGATAGGAACCCCAACAGAAGGAATCCACCAGGCAGGGCAGATAATTAAATAGCAGGAAAGGGGAAAAACAAAGAGTGGGAACCAACAACAGGAAAATATCATGACAAGTATAAGTCAATACATATCAGTTTTAACCATCAATGTTAACGGTCTCAATTCACCAATCAAAAGGCACAGACTGGTGAAATGGATCAAGAAGCAAGATCCAACAATATGCTGTATACAAGAAACACATTTAATTCAGAAAGAAATTCATAGACTGAAAGTCAAAGGATGGAAAACAATACTCCATGCCACAGGAACCCAGAAAAAAGCAGGGGTAGCTATTCTTTTTGCAGACAAAGTGAACTTCAAGCCAAGAAGGATTCAGAGAGATAAAGACGGTCATTACATCCTTGTAAAGGGAACAATCCAAGAGGAAGAGATAACGATCATAAATATATATGCGTCAAATACCAGTGCACCCAGCTATATAAAACAAGTACTAAAGGACATGAAAAATCAAATAAGCACTAATACAATTATATTGGGAGATCTCAATACTCCACTGTCGCAAAAAGACAGATCAACTGGACAGAAAATCAATAATGAAATAGTTGAACTGAACCAAACTTTTGAACAAATGGACTTAGTAGATGTCTACAGAGTGTTCCATCCCACAACATCAGAATACACATTTTTCTCAGCTGCACATGGGACGTTCTCCAAAATAGACCACATACTAGCTCATAAAACCTGCTTAAGTACATGCAAAGGAACTGAAATTATCCCATGCATATTATCAGACCATAGTGCAATGAAATTGGAAATCAATGGCAAAAGATCTCACAAAAACACCCTAAACACATGGAAATTAAACAGCACCCTCCTGAACAACCAATGGGTCACAGATGAAATTAAAGAAGAAATTAGTCACTTTCTACAACTGAATGATAATGACAGTACAACATACCGGAACTTATGGGATACAATGAAAGCAGTCCTAAGAGGGAAATTTATAGCATTAAATACTTATATCAGGAAAATAGAGCAAGCGCAAATAAACAACTTAAGGGTGAACCTCGAGCTTCTAGAAAAAGAAGAGCAGGTTAAGCCAAAAGCCCGTACAAGGGAGGAAATTATAAAGATCAGAGCAGAAATTAACATATTGGAGACTAAAAAAACAATACAAAGAATCAATGAAGCAAAAAGTTGGTTCTTTGAAAGAATAAATAAGATTGACAAACCCTTACCCAACCTTATTAAAAAAAGAAAAGAAAAGACTCAAATCCATGCAATTGAAAATGAAAAGGGTGATATCACGACGAACCCTGCAGAAATCCAGAAGATCATCTATACCTATTTTGAAAATTTATATTCTACTAAGATGGAAAATGCAGAAGAAATGGACAGATTCCTAGATTCGTATGAATTACCAAAGCTGAATCAAGAACATTTAAAAATCCTAAATAAACCAATATCAACCAATGAAATTGAAGATGTAATTAAAAACCTCCCAACAAAGAAAAGCCCAGGCCCTGATGGATTCACTGCCGAATTCTACAAGAAATTTAGAGAAGACCTAACGCCCCTACTTCTCAAACTTTTTAATGAAATTGAAAGGGAAGCAATACTCCCAAATTCATTCCTGGAAGCAAGCATTACCCTGATACCAAAACCAGAGAAGGACCCAATTAAGAAAGAGAACTACAGGCCAATCTCCCTAATGAACATAGATGCAAAAATCCTTAATAAGGGGCCGGTGAGATGGCTCAGCGGTGTAAGCGCCTGCCTTGCAAGCGCGAGGGCCCGAGTTCGACTCCCGGATCCCACATACGAAAAAGGGGCCGGTGATATCGCTCAGCGGCACGGGTGCCTATTGGCACACGAGGGCCTGAGGTCGACCCCCCGGTACCCACAAAAAAAAAAAAATCCTTAATAAGATACTGGCAAACAGGGCCGGTGAGATGGCTCAGCGGCTTAAGCGCCTACCTGGCAAGCGCGAGGGCCCGAGTTCGACTCCCGGAACCCACATACGAAAAAGGGACCGGTGATATCGCTCAGTGGCACGGGCGCCCCCTGGCGCGCGAGGTCCTGAGGTCGACCCCCCGGTACCCACAAAAAAAAATAAAAAATAAAAAAAAAAGATACTGGCAAACAGAATCCAACAAATCATCAAGAAGATTATACACCATGACCAAGTTGGATTCATCCCAGGGATGCAGGGATGGTTCAACATACGTAAATCAATAAATGTAATACACCATATTAACAGAACCAAAGACAAAAATCACATGATCATCTCAATAGATGCAGAAAAAGCTTTTGACAAAGTCCAGCACCTTTTCATGATAAAAATCCTACAGAAAATTGGAATAGAGGGTCTTTATCTCAATCTGGTAAAAGCTATCTATGACAAACCAACAGCCAATATCATACTAAATGGACAAAAACTGAAAGCTCTCTCTCTAAAATCAGGAACAAGACAAGGATGTCCACTGTCCCCACTCTTATTCAACATAGTTCTGGAAACTTTAGCCAGAGCAATTAGACAAGAGAAAGAAATAAAAGGAATATTGATTGGAAAGGAAGAAGTTAAATTATCATTATTTGCAGATGACATGATACTCTACACAGAAGACCCCAAAAACTCCACTAAAAAACTGCTAGATTTAATAAGCAAATTCAGTAGTGTAGCTGGATACAAAGTCAATACTCAAAAATCAATAGCCTTCCTGTACACAAATAACAAACTTACTGAAAGAGAAATTAGGGAAACAATACCTTTCACAATAACATCCAAAAAAATGAAATACCTAGGAATCAACCTCACAAAGGATGTAAAAGACCTATACACTGAAAACTACAGTACTCTGAAAAAGGAGATTGAAGAGGATATCAGAAAATGGAAAGATATCCCTTGCTCCTGGATAGGAAGAACCAATATAGTGAAAATGGCCATACTTCCAAAATTGTTATACAGATTTAATGCAATTCCAATCAAAATTCCAACAGCATATCTCACAGAATTAGAGAAAACAATCCTAAAATTCATTTGGAATCAGAAGAGACCTAGAATAGCAAAGGCAATTCTGGGCAACAAAGGCAAGGCAGGGGGCATCACAATCCCTGACTTGAAATTATACTATAAAGCTACTGTGATAAAAACAGTGTGGTACTCGCAAAAAAACAGACCTGAAGATCAATGGAACAGATTAGAAGATGCTGAAACAACCCCAGACATACTAAGCCACCTTATCTTTGACAAAGGTGCCAAACACATTCGCTGGAAGAAAGATAGCTTTTTTAATAAATGGTGCTGGAAAAACTGGCTCTACACATGCCGAAGATTAAAACTAGACCCATATCTTTCACCATGCACTAAACTAAATTCAAAATGGATAAAAGATCTAAATATTAAAACAGAAACATTAAATCTGCTGGAAGATAGGATAGGTAAAACCCTTGGAGACATTGGTGTAGGCAAAGACTTTATGAATAAAAACTCAACTGCAGGGGAACTATCCCAAAGAATCAATAACTAGGATCTCATCTTATTAAAAAGCTTTTGCACAGCAAGAGAAACCACCAACAGAGTGAAGAGACAACCCACAATGTGGGAAAAAATGTTTGCCAGCTGTTCCTCAGGCAAAGGATTACTATCGAGAACATATAAAGAACTCAAAAAAATCAGACCTCCAAAATTTAAAGACCCACTCCAAAAATGGGCATCTGAGATGAATACACATTTCTCAGATGAAGAAATACTAATGGCAAATAAATATACAAAAAAATGTGCAACATCACTAGTCATTCGAGAGATGCAAATTAAAACAACACTGAGATACCATCTCACCCCAGAAAGAATGGCTACTATAAAGAAATCAACTAATAACAAATGCTGGAGGGGCTGTGGGGAAAAAGGAACACTTCTTCACTGTTGGTGGGAGTGTCGACTGGTACAGCCACTGTGGAAGTCAGTGTGGAGATTCCTCAAAAAACTAGGGTTGGAGGTCCCATTTGACCCAGCTATTCCCCTTCTGGGCATCTTCCCAGAAGAATTAAAAACATCGTACCACAGCGATATATATGCACCCATGTTTATAGCAGCACAATTTGTAATAGCCAGATCTTGGAAACAACCCAAATGCCCATCAACTGAGGAATGGATAAGAAAGATGTGGTATTTTTATACAATGGAGTACTATTCAGCCATAAAGAAGGATAAACTGGAGACTTTTATAGGTAAATGGATGCAACTCGAGAAAATACTCATAAGTGAAATAAACGAGAAGCACATGTGTAAGCATCGTATTGTCTCTCTAGTATGAGAAACTGAAAGAGTAAATAAGATCCAAAATGTACAATAGACATGATGAATCAAAAAGAAACTGGTCAAAAGGAAAGAGAGACTGGAATAGGGAAAAGAAAGAAGGGAAAGGGAAAAAAATTGTATATATATATATAAGATGGTTAAGATAGATACACTACCAATTTTACTTAGTTCATTGAAGAGTAAGGTTTGTGCCAATAATGTTTGGACAATTGAATGCTAATGTCTGGTATCCTGAATAACTAACTTAAAGAAAGTAATACGTAATGTATTAACCATTGTTACTCTCCTATTATGTTGTTTTGAAAATTTGTTCTTCTTTTGATTTGTTTTGTTTTTTCTTCTCTTTAAAAAAAAATGCTTTAACTCATAAACCAAACCTTTGGAAGAAAGGTGAAAGAAAATAAAGTTATTTTACCTAGAGAGAAAACTAAGGGAAAATATAATTGCAGCATGGGTAGAGATACTTCATAAAATATAAAGGATAGCTATTCTATTTGAATTACGGATTCAAATTTCATCTCATTTGAGTTATAATTAATTTTACTTGAAATTTATATAAGGAGAAGTTTGGAAATCATGTGCAATCTCTTTAGTAGTGTGTCAGCCCTTTGAGGCAGGAGCAGGTGCTCTAGAAGTGTTGTGACCCCGTAATCTCACTGCATGTGACTTCCCTTTGTGTAAATCGGAGTGTGGTGGAGAAACGCGAAGCGAGAGACGCCTTCTCCTAGAACATAGCCCGCTTACAGATAATGCACACATGCACAACTGGCTTAGCGGCACTTCCGAACCCAGCGTTGATCTCAGTGTTGTGTACACATTATTCTTAGCCAAGGTCCCAGGTTACACTTGTTTGCTTCTGTACTAACCACGACAGTACAAGTGATGGAAAGGAACTTCAGAGCAGTAACTTGACCAGACACACACAACCAGCGGATGACAAACTTACATGACAGCCTCTGACTCTCAATGTCAAAGCTTCCATTATTTCCATTATTCAGCACTGTACCATAAATGAAGTTTGAAAGCCAAAAAAAAAAAAAGACAATTATCTCTAGATTCGGCATTGCTCCAGTCCTAACAAATCTTAACAAGACTCAAAAAAAAAAAAAAAAAAGGTCAAATTGTTTCCAAGTAACTTCGATGCACCCTAAATTAAGGCTCAAGATCATCTACAGGAATACAAAAATACCCAAGACCAAACAAGACACAATTCACAATATGCGATATCCAACCCCAAAATGGCCAGTTGACAGGAGACAAGGAATGGCCAAGAGACAGGAAAACATGATGAGGAGACAAAACAAAATGGACGCAGAAGCCAGACCAGCTACAGAGGCAGGAGGAGCGAAAGTTCGAGGCCCACCTGGGCAACTGAGGCCCTGTCTCAAAAAAAAAAATTGCAATTAATTAATTACTTAGTGACAAAAGAAAGAACAAAAAAAGAAGAAAGCATTGAGCTCTGGGTCAAATCAAGTGCCCTAAATTGTGTGCAGTTGGAGAGAGAGAGAGAGGGAGAGGACACACGGCTCTAGGTTTTCTAAACTTTTGGAGGGGGCGTAGCAGGAATTGAACTCAGGACCTCACACTTGCCAGGCAGGTGCTGCAACACTGAGCTAAATCCCTGGCCCGGGTTTTCTAAACTTAATGAAAACCAAAACCCACAGGTACAGGTCATTAATGAGCCCCAAGCAGGAGAAACATTAAGAAAACCACAGTACCGTATCTGAGCCAAAGAGCTTACCTGAGAGAGTCACTCTTTCATAATGACAGTATAAGGATTTTCATAAACGTTTATGTAAATGAGAAGTCAAGTCTATAAATCACTGTGCCAAATTCCTGGATATCCAACTTTTCTTATGTAATTTGAAATTTCTTCTCTTATAAATAGAGCAAAAGTTAGCTAGTCTTTGCATTCAGAAATGTAGCCAGGCACAATGGCACACATCTGTAATCCTAGCACTCAGGAGTCTGCCAGCATGGGCTACATAGTGAGTTCAAGGCCAGCCTGACCCTGTCTCAAAAAATAAAATTGGAAAAGGAAATGTAGGAGTGTGTGTGTGCCTGTGATGAAGCCTGTGTTGGTAGGGACATCTGAGAAATGTAGGTGTGTCCTTATCTGATGAAGCATTTATTTTTATTTTTTGCAGTGCTGGAGACTGAACTCAGTGTCTTAGGCATCCCAGACAAATGACCTACCACCGTGCTATGTCCCCAGCCCCCTGATAAAGCTTTTTGAAGTTCCAAGGACAGGGGATATTGGTGAGCCAGTGGGAATCAACTATGGATTTATGTGTCATTGATGAATGCCCTTCAATGTCAGGGTGAATTTCACCTATTTGGTAAAACCTTCTAATGACAATAAGGTTGATAGTGTTAAGCCTGTTATTTTAAATACTGTGACTTCTCAGATTATGAAACTAATGAAATAAGCAAAGTGAATCCTGAATAAAAATTCTATGTGGACTATTTGCCCTTTCCATCCTATGACTTTCCCTTCCTACATAACTAAAAGCTCCCTGGTATTAGGAAATCTTTGCTTCACTGTAAAACCAGTGTTATGGTTGATACATTGTGTCAACTTGAGAAGTCTAGAAGCTTAACTAAGTAACTCAGCAGTTCTATATTCTAGGGTGTAGAGAACATGCCCTTACTGCTCTAGGATGTTGTTCATTGTGTCAACTTGAGAGATTTAGAAGTTTAACTAATTGACTTAGCAGGGGGCCAGGGCCCTCACTTTGTAAACATCTCTGTGCAAGAGGTGGGCACAGAAATGGTGTGAGTGCTACACCAGGGTAGCCTGCATACAATATAAGGGAGGAAAAGAGGCTTGCTCTCCCCCCTTTTTGCTTTTGTTGTCTTTGCTGTCTTCTGCCGCCTTGAAGTGTTGCCCCTGTGCCATGCCTCCCTGCTTTGGAGCCAGCTGATTATGGACTGAAACCTCTACAAACTGTGAGCTAAATATACCTTTCCTTCCTTAACTTTGGGTGTCAGGTATTTTGTCCCAGCAACAAGAGAAAAATAACTAAGACATCCAGACATGGAAAGGATGCAGTTGTGCCATTAACAGTGTCACCTAGGACTGCTGTTTGCATCAGGGCAGCAGAATCATTTACACCTGGGAATTTGTTAGAACTGCAGAAACTCACAGGCCTGCTCCAGATTTAAGGAATCTGCTCCAGATTTAAGGAATATCCCAAATGTACACATTACACATTAAAGCTTGAGGAGCATTACCTTCTGACAAATAATCTCGCTGGTCATGTTTCCTTATGAATGGAAACAAGGGACAGAGAAACTTGCTCACCCCATTCCATAGGTTGATGATTAGAATGAAATAAGCAAAACTCAATCCAAATACAAGTTATGTACCCTCAAAACTGGTCAGATACTCTAATATTAAACAGCAAACTATGTACAAGTGTTGTGCACATCACAGCTATTCCTGGATTGAAAATGTTGAGCAGGGCTGCAAGTGTGGCTGACTCAATGGAAGAGCAATAGCAAGCAGAGGCCCTAGGTTCATCGGCAGCACCAAAAAAGTTAAAAATAAAATAAATCTAAAAAACTGAACAGCAAAAATATTATTAAATATCCCAAAGATAGGCCTTGTTTATAAGTGAATTACAGGGCCAGGGATATAGCTCAGCGGCACAAGTACCTGCCTGGCAAGCGTAAGGTCCTGAGTTTGATTCCCAGTACAAAAAACAAAAACAAAAAAAAAGGTGAATTACATAAATTTTTCAAAAGTATTTAAGTATTTTAACTTCTGAATTTTTTTTTTTTCCGGTGCTGGGGATGAACCCAGGGCCTCATGCATGCTAGGCAAGCACCACTAAACTACTCCTGCAATCCCTTTTCTTCTTTTGAATTGAAATACGTTATTCAGTCAACAACTATGCAAGACAAAACCAACTGTACAGAGTCCCTATTGCTCATTTCCTCTCTGGCCAAAGCACCAAGCCATGATTTAAACCGCAAGGAGGCTGCAGGAAGCCACGCCTGAGATCGCCACCAGGCACCAGTTTCTTGGCCTGCCACTGCCACCGTCACCTCCCTGCCTGACCTGGAGCCTGTCCTGTTCTCTCGATCTGAGATGACCAAAGCAATGAGTCCCTGAGTGGACCCTGCCTCC
The DNA here is from genome assembly GCA_028451465.1 of Erethizon dorsatum. Taxonomy (NCBI): domain Eukaryota; kingdom Metazoa; phylum Chordata; class Mammalia; order Rodentia; family Erethizontidae; genus Erethizon; species Erethizon dorsatum. The sequence continues at coordinate 123,875,791 of CM051827.1, read as the reverse complement.
GGGTCCTGCAACACGCAGGCTGCCTGGTCAGTCCCTGAGGACTTAGAGCCCGCCTGACCGCGGTTGCCAGGATCCCTATGTTTAAGTCTCAAAGGGGACCGCCATCCGGGACTTCCCCAGGAACGAAAGAAGATGCCATGAGAAGCACTCGCAGGCACTGAAGACATCCAAGCGAGGGATTCGGCTGGAAGCTCAGACCGCTAATTCCCTAGCAGCTAAAGCTTGGCAGCGACTGGAGTCGCCTAGCAACCAGGAGCCAAGCTCGTGGGCGCTAAGCATTGGTAGGAGCGGGTCACGTGAGCGGAAGCCGCTGCCCAATGGGAGATTGCGTTGAGGTCACGTGGGTAACGTAGGCGCGTTTCCGCAAAGCTCTGGCGGAAGAAGGTTGGGTGATCCGCTGGAGCCGAGGTTTCCTGGGGTTTCCGCCCTGTCCTGGTACAAAGTCCCGGCCTGGCCTGGTCTAAGCAAAGAGAGGCAAAACTTTTATTCGCCGTCCATGCTGAAGCAGAAAACGGTGCTGAGTTGGTCGTGGTGGAGCGTTTCCTCAGAATAAGACTGCGGTCAGGACTAAAATCTGCCTCCTGTGGGAACAAGAAAGTTGCCTCCAAAGGTTCGACGCCAGCAGTGTTAGACCTGCAAAGAGTTTTGTGACAAAGGATGAAAATGAAGGAAATTGAGTTGGTCGTGTTTATTTAGCTCTGACTAGGAGGGAGACTTCCAGGGGCAAGAGTTTTGTTGGACCAGAAGGGGCATCCAAGTGAAGCAGGTACTGGAAAAATAAATTCCCATGTGGATTTTAGAGCCCAGCCTTCTGGTTCATGATCCAACCTCCTTATCCACGTGTCAGTCATGAACTCAAGACACTAATAACCTGTAAACCAGGAAGTGTGGGCACTCCATCACAGGGCTGTGAGGCGTGGCCCCTCAATCTTTCAGTGTGAAAGGGATTTGAGAAGATGATTGGGATGGTGTAGCCCCTTAAAAAATTGCTGATGATGCTAGCATTATAAACAAATTTCCTCACGCAAGCAGTGGCCTTCCAAGTACTACATATGGCCTGGAATACTGGCCCGTACCTTGTATCACCCTTGATTCACTGTCACATCCCATATCCAGGACATTAGGAAATCGTGTTGGTTTTGTCTTCAAAATACATTCAGAATCTGACCACTTCATTACCTTCACAGCTGCTGTCCTGGTCGGGTCTGCCTCTTCGAATCAAAGCGATCTTGTGCGTGTGAGCTCATGCGCTGGGGACCTCTCCCTTGTACTAACTGTGTTCTACCACTGAGCAACACCCCAGCCCTACAGTGATCTAGTTTTTAATATACCACAGTATGTCTCTTCTCTGCTCAAAACTCTCCAGAAAGTGCTAGAGATGTGGCTCAGTGGTAGAGTGCTTAGCATGGAGCGCTGGGTTTGATCCCAGCACTACAAAAATAAAACCAAAATAACAAACCAGAACCTTTCAGTGGCTTCATATTTTCAGTCAGTAAAAGCCAAGATTTTTACAATCTCTATATAAGGGGTCCCACTGGCTCCTATCCACTCTCTTAACACCTCCAGAAAGGTTGCCCTTTGTGCTCTTTCTCCCCCTCTCTCACTGGAGATTGAACCCAGGGCCTTCACACTGAGCTACATCCCTGTCCCTAAATTGCCCAGTCTGGGCTTAAACTTATGATCTTCCTGCCTCAACCTTCAGCGTGCTGGGATTATAGTTGTGTGCTCAACTTCATGTTGTTTCTCATGCAGGACAAGCATGCTTTCACATTTAGGTCTCTGCACTCCCTGTCTGAGAATCATCCCTGATATCTAATATATTCCTTCACTTCATCTGCTTCGACCTTGTCTTCTAAGAGAGCCTTTCCCTGACTACCCTGCACAAAGTAGCAAACCACTCCATGCCTCAGTCCCCCAACCCACACTCCTTTTCTATTGCTTGCTGCTACTCCACACACACACACATATAAAAAGCACTTAGACATGCTTCTTATGTTCTTCGTCCACCACCTGCTACTAGAATTTAAGTGCCACTGGTACCTAGAACAATGTCTGGTATGCAGTAGGTGTTAATAATTGTTGAAAAAATAAATAAATGTTCTATGCCCAACATGGTTCTATTACTAATTATAGTGAATGGACCAAAGTTGTCCCACACGGCTAAAAGACTTTGTACCCACAATATTGGTAGTGCCCAGTCAGAATGCTTTATACCCACTTTCTATCTTCAAAGCTGGCTCTTTATACTCTTAACCTTGAAATTCCTCCTTAACTATGATATGGTATTCCAAGATGGGCACCCAGATTTTGGGGGGAAGAACCAAGTGTTTCTTAAAGAGAAAATTTTATGTATCAAGGTGTCAAGGCTGAATCAACAAAGCCCTGCTCCGCTGGCAACAGTAAATGAAGTAGGCTTGTACTTATGGCTTGTATCTAGATGTCCCCCCAAAGCCTCATGCAGTCATAAGTGCGTTTTTTGGAAGTGGCTGGACCTAGGGTGTGTGATGTGGGATCAAGGATGCCATGCTAGGATTAAGGGTGTGAGTGCTACCTGCTCTAACAGTGGGGAGCCTGTATAAGATATAAGCAGCAGCTTGCTGTTTGCTGCCTTCTGCCTGCCTTGCTTTCCCATGAACTATTTCTCCTCTTTAATGCCCCTCTGCCATGCCACGCTGCCTTGGGGCCAGCCAACTATGAACTGAAACCTGTACAAACTGTGAGCTAAATAAACCTTTCCTCCTTTAACTTTGGGTGTCCGGTATTTTGTCTCAGCAATGAGAAGAGTGACTAAGACACTTCTGTTAGTCCCGAAGGTTGTTGGGAAAGCTTACCTTCCCCAAGTTCCCTGAGGCCTAGAAATCAGCAGCCCATGAGTGATACCTTTATCCCCTAATAAAATGCAAATAACCTAGGCTAGATCATATTTTCAGCAGTCGTTAATGCCTCAGGGTTAGTCCAGATCCTTTTTTGAGAACAGGTTTGGAAAAGGAAAGTGAAGAAAGTAGGAGCACCTTAAAACTAAGAGGTGAAGACAAAGTCCAGGAGCAGAGGAAAGGACACAAAGTTGAGCTTGCCAAAGACAAACTTTGGACTATTTCATAGTTTTGCCCAGGGTAAATTCTGGTAAATCAAGGTGCATATTGATTTCTAGCCCAAACTTGTGAGTCAGCAAATTAAGGTCCTTGAAGTGAAAGGGTGAAGAAAGTTCTTAATTACCTGAAAAAAATTGGGGGAGGGGCATCGGAGACTGACCCAAGGCCCTTAGCAGATGCCAGGCAACCACTCTATCCCTGTGCTAGACCATAGCCCTTTTTAAATTTTATTTTGAGCCAAGCATGGTGGTGCATGCCTGTGATCCCAGCACTCAGAAGGCTGAGGCAGGAGGATCTCCATGAGTTCCAGGATAGCATGGGCTACATAGTTCAAGGCCAGTCTGCACCACATAGCAAGACCCTGCCTAAATTTTGAGGCAGGGTCTTGCTAACTTTGCCCATCTAGCCTCCAACTCTCTAGCACCTGAAACATTTTGATAACCCAAAGAGTACAGGTATATTGGAAAGGAGGAGTTGACTCAATACAGTGGGAATGAACCACTGTAAGACCTTAGGAAAGTTAAGCAGAGAAGGCAGGTGTTGTGGATTATGCATAGACACGTGATCCTGGCCAAAAAAATAGACAGGTTTTGTGTTAAGGTAAAATCCTAAAACGTAAACAGAAGCGCTGTCTGCTCTCAGTTGACATGCTGCAATAATAAGGCGGAGAGAGAGGCTTCTTTTGAGCAACTACCCATGGATGGATGATAAGGGGAAAAAAGACTTTTTTGAGACAGGGTCTCACTATTCAGTCCAGGCTGGCCTCGAACTTGCAATTATCCTCCTGCCTCTGCCTCCCAAATGCTGGGATTATAGGCATACACTACCATGCCCAGCTCAGAAATCTTACTGTATCTTCCTAAAGAAAAAAAAAAGGAAAAAAGGAAAAAAAATTTAAAGTGATAGTTTATAAATCTCAAACATGTACAGTACTGGAGTGACTTCCTTGCACCTGTAAGCATATATCAACTAGGGTAGGTGCCTTCACTGGCTTGTTCTTTCAAATAGAGAACAATTAGGCAAAAACCCAGGTGACAGAAGCTTTGCTGGCAGTAACCACATGGCGAAAAAAGGGTTTGGAGCACAGCAAAGTGTCCCCACACATGAGGTGTAGGCAGAACATTTGTGCTCTAATTAAAAGTTAAAAATAGATGTTCAGATTCTTAAAGTTTTCTTCAGTTTGGAGAGTTTGCCACTCACTAGATGTGTGAACTTGAGCAAGTTAAAGTTCCCAGGCCTCAGTTTCTTTATCCACAAAATGGGAATGATGCCCCGTGAGGACAGTTAGAAGAATTAAATGAGGCCCTGCAGGTAGCCGTGTAACACGGTGGTTGAGAAAGACTGCAGACTCGAGCCAGAGGGCCTGGTTTGAACCCTGGAGCTCCCATCTACTACCTGTGTCTCCTTGGGAGACTACCCCTCTCTGTCTCAGTTTCTTTATCTGTAAAATGGTAAATCACAGAGTTTTTATGAGGATGAAATGACTCAACACAAAGTACTAGGAAGAGTTCTTGGTACAAAGTGATTATTAGGAGAACTTCGGCAGTCATTTGCAAGGTGCTGGACACACAGCAGTGATCGATTCATGGGCGCCATTCTTGGTGGCCCTGCTGGCCGAGAGCAGGATTCTGGGTTCTGAGACTTCCTCCTGTCCACCTCCACCCTACCCCATCCTGATTTAGAACTGAGGACTGGAGGTGTCTCCAGCCACGTGCGGTCACAGGTCATGGAGGTGCAAAGTCTGTCTCAGGGCGGAGAGAGAGGAGCCCACACTCTGATGCAGACCCTAGGAGGCAACTGAGCAGAGTCCAAAGGGCTGGGCCCAGGAGAAAGGAGCTGCCCGGCAAGGAGCCGTGGGAACGCTGTGCTCCGTGGTTGTTCTCCAGAGCCAGAGGGAGCTCGGGGCCGTCAGACCAGGGAGCGGGGCTCTTGCAAAGGGCTCTTCCATACAGCCTGGAGGGTCTAGGGGAAAAGGACTGTGGAATAGCCACCCGCCCCCAGACTAGGACCTTGGGTCTGAATCCTGTTTAACACAGTGTGTGTCTTGGCTACCGGGATGTGCTGTGTTTCTTGGGCTTCCTTTCTCTTACTTCAGGAGTTATTCCTCGTCTTCATCCTTCAAGTCCAATCCATTAGCAACACCTGTTGACTTCACAAACCATCTCACCAATCTGCCTGCTTCTCTCTGCCTCCACTGCCATGTTTGTGGTCCATTATTTCTGCCACTTAGACTCCTGCTGGAACCCTGGAAATGTACAACCCATTCTCCACTCAGCACCTAGTGTGAACTTTTTAAAAACTTTAATGGTTTTATTGAGATATAAATCACATACAAATCACCTGCATAAACAATAATTTTTAGTGGAGGGTTGTGTAGCCATCAGCACAATTTTAGGACATTTTCATCGTCCCCAGAAGAAAATCTGCACCCATTAGCAGTTACTTGCCATGTACTGCCACTGCCTCGTCCCCACCAGCCTGGGGAAACCTCTTGTCTCTGCGGATCTGTCTTTCCTGGACATTTTATATAATCACAATCTTGCAATATATGTCTTTTCTTTTCTTTTCTTTTTTGGTACCAGGAGTCGAACTCGGGGCCTCGCACTTGCCGGGCAGGCACTGCGCTGCTGAGCTACATCCCTGGCCGTACAATATGTGTCTTTTGTGACTGGCTTCTTTCTCTTAGCATAATGCTTTGAAGGTTCGTCTGTGTTGTAGCAGATAGCAGTACTTTCGTTTTATTGCCAAACAATATTCCTTTGAAGATATGCCACACTTCACTCATTCATCAGACGATGGATGCTTTGTCCGTTTCTACTATTATGAACAAGGTTGCTAAGAACATTTATGTACAAGTTTTTGTGTGGATGTATATTTTCATTTCTCTTGAGTATATTCCTAGAAGTGAAATTGCAGAATCATATGATAACTAAACTTTTTATTTTTCTATGCTGAGGACAGAACTCAGGGCCTTCTGCATGCTAGGCAAGCCCTCCACCACTGAGCTACCCCAGCCCCTATGTCTAACTTTTTGTTATTGTTTTTGTGTGTGTGTGGTACTGGTGATGGAAGCCAGGGTCTTCACACTGAGCTACATCCCCATTCCTGTTTTCTTTTTCTGTACTTGAATTTATTTTATGTGTTAGAAAATTTTTTATTAGTACACATTTGCAGGTCATAATGTTTACATTCATCTTAGGGAGTAGGTACACGTACTTAACATATTTTAATTCTTTTCATCCTGCCCCACTACTACTTTTTTTTTTTTTTCTTGGTACTGGGAATTGAACTCACAACCTCGCACTTGCCAGGAGGCACTGTGCCGCTGAGCTATATCCCCGGCCCCCCCCACTACTTTTAAAAATTGTTTATTGTGAGTATGGTTCTCCTAAAATTTCCCTGGCTGGGCTTGAACTTGTGATCCTCCTGCCTCAGCCTCCCAGAGTGCTGGGATTCTTGGTGTGTGCCACCACTGCCAGATTCATCTATCTTTTTCTATTATAGACATCCTAGTGGGAGTGAATGATATCTCATTGTGGTTTACATTTCCATTTTATTATGCTCACAGACTTTGTGGGTCAGAAGTTCAAAGAGAGTACAGTTGAGGTGGCTCCACAATGTCTGGAGTCTCAACTGGAAAGACTTAAAGGCCGGAGATGACTCAATAGCTGGGGTTGAATTCATCTGGAAGTGTCTTAACTCTGTTCTTAGTAGGTTTTCTTGGAAATGGGCCTTGTCCTCAGCTGAGCCGAGCCTGGAATATCTACACACACTCTCTCCATGGCGGACTCTCTGAGTGGGGGAATTGGGACTTCCTCATAGCATGGCCACTGCATTCCAAGAGAGCTGGGCAGAAGCTGAATTACTATTGATGTCTTCACCTCCAAAGTTACACAGTGTCACTTCTGCCAGAGGCAGTGTACTGTGATTCAAGTGGAGGGACACATACCCTGCTTCTGAACATCTCTGCACTGTAGGAAGAACATGCAGGATGAGAAACACTGTGGCCATCCTTGGAAAATAAATTCTACCAGAGTCAGGAATCTGATTACTACTAGAAAAAATATAACAGAAAAAAATATATATAACAGAAAAATGAGTTTCTTATGATTCTGACCTCGTTAACAGGGTACTGAGGTGCTATGCTCTTCCCAAGGACCTTCTCCAAGTTCTTGTTGTCCTGAACAAAGAACTGGACAGGAAATGAAATAGCAGGCTTTTACATCTATTAAGAGTATTTTTTCTTTTTTTTTTTTTGGCATCAGGAATCGAACCCAAGGCCTCGAGCTTGCCAGACAGGTGCTGTACCGCTAAGCTACATCCCCAGCCCTATTAAGAGTATTAAAGGTAAGAAAAGAAGGGAGAAGTGCTCTGAAAAGAGGTGCTCTGCAAGTGAGTGTGGGTCTATTAAAGGAGGAAAGGAAAGGAGGTGCAGAGTGAACTGCCGAGAAAGAAGGCAGTGGTCACAAGGCCAATGGCTTCCATCATTTATACCCTCTTTCTGCTGTCAGATCTAGGCCATCCTATCAAAAACCTACTTGATCTTGTGCCAGAAGAACGGCTTGGAAGCTGTACTGCACATGTCCTGAATCTCCATGATTGACAGGTCACGCCCACTTCCCAACCACTTTGCAGTGCCCTAATCTCCCGCCTCCACCCCAGCAGATTCCCTGACACCACCTAGAAATCCTGTATCATTTCTCTGCTCAGTACACTTGTCACGTCAAACTTTCTCTTGGTAGAAGGTACTTACTGTGTATGATTTGCCTAATATCTATCCTCAGCCTCCCCCAGTGTCCATTAAGGAAGTTGAGAAAGCTGAACGCCCGCTTGCTTGGCCTTTCTGGTTTGTATGTGACACAGTTCTGTCCAGGGAGAGGTAAGCAGGAATCTGCTGAGGGACTTCTACGCAAGCTCCTGTCTTGCACAAGAAAGTGCTGTGTGAAGTACAGGCAGCCAGCCATCCTGTAATCCTCAGGGGAAGGCCAGAATAATTGCAGGAAGTATTGGCCCTGATACCATTGAGCCACTGAACCAATGCAGCTGTTATCTTGAGGCGCCTATCTGATGAGAAAATAAACCCTTATTTGTGTAAGCCAGCGTGCTGATTTATCCAAACTCAAAAACTGCAAAAGTAAAGGGCTTTGTGCGGAGTCTTAGGAATTTCCATTCAACAGACACCGCCGTGAATCGGTCTTCCAAATAAAGAAGGCAGAAAGACTGGGAGTTTAAATGGGAAAGTAGTACAAAGCAATAAAAATTCCTTTTTAGAAAAATTCTATCGAAAATTTGAGAACAGATGCTGTGTGACAGGGGCTACATGACCGATAGAAGATATAAGATTCAGGGGGCTGAACCAGGAGGATCATGTGGTTGCCAGCTGTGCAAGACCGATTCTCAAAATGAAAAGAGGATTGTCGATGCTGTATTCCCCAGATCCTCCTGCCTCAGCCTCCCGAGTAGCTGGGATTACAGATGTGTACCACTAAGCCCAGCCTATAACCTCTTGATAGCACCTTCAGTCTGTGAGCACAATGTGTCATCTGTTTTTGATGCCTGCAGTCAAAGAGTGAAAGGGACCAAAGTTCACATCCCTAGGCAGCAGCCAAGTTGAGTCTGAGTCCTTCTGCCTTGATGGTTTCCTAACTCCACCTTGTTTGTTTGTTTGAGACACGGTCTTGTTATGCAGTTCAGGCCGGCCTTGAACTCACTATGTAGCCCAGGCCGGCCTTGAATTTTGTAGAGATCCTCCTGCCTCAGCCTCCCAAATGCTGGGATTACAGGCACGCACCACCACACCCAGCTCCTGACTCCTGGCTCCATTTTGAAAAGCTCTTTCAGTGTTGTTTTCATGCTAACTTTCCATTTCACAACAGTCAGGGTGTTACTTGTTGCTGATACAACTACTCTGCTCAATGTCCTGCTTCTTCACTTTCTTTGTAAGCCTTCAGCTGGAAATTCTTTTCTGCCACCAGACCTACCTGCTTCACCTATACCATAGCCACCAGTCTCCTTCTTTCCCTCCAGGTACACTAGAAGAGGGGCCCAGGGAGGAGGAAGTGGTAGCAAATGGAGTGATGTTAATCCCACTTCCGTTTTCCATTCATCTTTCAGTTTTGTTTTACTTATTCATCCTTGTGTCTGGGCCTCTATCACTCATCAGTTATGTGACTTTAAACAGGCCACTAAATTAGTAAATTCTTGAGTAGATTCTAAGCTGTGTCCATTACAGGCACTGTATTAGATGATGGGGTTGCCAGGGCTGGGAAACAACAAATCCGGGTAGAGAGAAATCGATTGACATGGCAGGGGGCGGAGCCTGGGAGGAACTGAGCTAGCAAGGTGGCTGGGAGAGAGGCCGGAGGTGCGGAAGTCAGGCAGCAGGGCTGGAGAGGCAGGCAGGAGCCAGCTGGGTTCTGCAGCCGAGGAAGGGTAGTGATGATACAGTACAAATATAACTCCAACTTCCTAGATGTCAGATGTGCTGAGTTTGTGTCCCCCGAATATTGAAGAATTAATTCCAAGGACAAGGGAGGTTAAGAGTAGGAAAGATTTATTGAGTGATAGCTCCTGAGACAAGAGGGATCCCGAAAGTGGGTTGCTGCCAAGGCTCTTTGTCAGGGGTAATTTATACAGCAAAGTCACTATGTGGGTACAACGTGGGTGAAATAACAATCAACCTATAGGACTACAAGTATAGCTGCTTAGCTAATATTGATCCAACAGGGAAATGAGTCACACAGCAAGGCTATATGGAGAGAACGAAGGTATTTCAGGGTTGGGTCCAGATACTCTCAGCACCCATCTGAGTGACTGACGCCTATCTGGACTTACTGGACCAGGTGGTGCTAATTTTTGTGTAATATAATCTCAGTCATTGTTTATCCCATAAGAAGGCATGCAGTCCTGGCCATTGGATTTTTTTTTTTTTTTTTTTTGTGGGTACCGGGGGTCGACCTCAGGACCTCGCGCGCCAGCAGGCGCCCGTGCCGCTGAGCGATATCACCGGCCCCTTTTTCGTATGTGGGATCCGGGAGTCGAACTCGGGCCCTCGCGCTTGCCAGGCAGGCGCTTACGCCGCTGAGCCATCTCACTGGCCCCGGATCTTTATTTTGAGGCCAGTCTTCTTCAGATGCACCTCCAGTCACAATTCTGATGTCTTTATTTTGTGCTGACTTCCTTGAGAGCCCAGACCCTCTCTGACTGTAGAGTATATTAATTTCTATCTAACTTAGATGTCTGTAATAATGATTTTGGTTTTCATCCTAAATCACCATGACAGGAACTGAAGCAACCTCTCAGCCTCAACGTCTATCTCAAAAAAATGTTTTAGAATTAGATGCTTGGTTACCAGTCTCTACTAGATAGAGCTGAGGTCAAGGGCTTGCATTTTTATTCATTCGCATCTCCAGCACATGGTAGGCGCTTGATAAATGCCTGTTGAGAGAGTGGGGCACTCCACAGAGTTCAGTTATTAAGTTAACTCATTGCCACAGCAGAATTTTCTTTCTCCGCATCCCTCTCCTCCCCTTTTACCGCTCTCCCTGGCGTTCCGTCCACGCCCCCTTCCCACCCCTCCCGCTCCGATCCCCTCCGGACTTCCCGCCTCCCCTCCCCGGCCCCGCCTCCCCCCCGGCCCCGCCTCCCCTCCCCGGCCCCGCCTCCCCTCCCCGGCCCCGCCTCCCCTCCCCGGCCCCGCCTCCCCTCCCCGGCCCCGCCTCCCCGCAGCGTCGCGAAGGCGGAGAGAGCAGGCGAGCTTTACGGCAGCCGCGTTGCGGCGGGGCGGGGCGCCGGGCGGCCGGCGCGCTTGGCGGCAGCGGTGGGAGGCAGGCCGGCAGGCGGGCTAGACGGACTCGCGGGCGGGTGGTGGCGGCCGTGCTCGCTAGTGAGGGCGGGAGGGAGTGAGTCACTGAGCGTGTGTGAGGGAGGGAAGGAGCGAGCGGGCAGCCCGCGCCGGTCGCCCGCAGCACCCTCCAGGCCCCGCCACCCCGCGCCCGGGCCGAGCCGAGCCGGGTCGGGTCCGGGCCATGCTGCTCACCGTGTACTGTGTGCGGAGGGACCTCTCCGAGGTGACCTTTTCCCTCCAGGTCGACGCCGACTTCGAGCTGCACAACTTCCGCGCGCTGTGCGAGCTCGAGTCCGGCATCCCTGCAGCCGAGAGCCAGGTACGCCGGGCAGCGAGGGGGCCTCCCCGGAGCCGTCCCTCCTTGGGCTGCTGGGGAAGACCTGGGGAGTGGGGGGAGCGGGAGTGGCGGTGCCCAGCGCGCCCCCGCAGCCGGGAGGGCGCCGGAGTTGGGAGCTGCCCCACATCCCGGCTGGGGCTGGAGTGGGGCCGGGGAGCGGAGCAGAGAAACTGGCCGCGGACGCGCCCACTGCAGCGCGAGGGGCACGTGGGCTGCCGGGCAGCTCTCCACGCCTTCTGGCTCCTCGGCCCCTTCTCCCCCACTAATCCCGAGTTCGGGGTGTCGCCGTGAACCTAAGCAGCAGCCCTGGGATTGCGGGCCGGGTTCAGACACCCTGCTTCCCCAACCAGAAATACCAGTTTGGAACACTGGTAGGTAGATGTTCATCTGCTCTTTTGGAGAGGGTTCCAGCTTAAGTATACGCATTTACCTTTAAACGTATACTTGCCCTTCAGGTGAGGGGGGAAAGTTTGAAATTCGCTCTACCTCTTTTTGAGGTCTTTGGAAAAATTATTTTCCTCCTATGGCATGCGTTTCAGGTTAAATTCTTTTAAAAAGTATTAATTGGGTCGACTCAAGCTGTTTGTTTTTCTCCATTCTTTCCTGGTAGTAAGCCAGAGTCCCTCGTTTTGTTTTGTTTTGTTTTGTTGATTTTTGAGACAAGGTCTGTGTAGTCCAAGGTCTGCTGGCCTTGAACTCACTATGTAACCCTTGCCTCGAATTCACAGTCAACCTGCTTCAGTCTGTCTCAGTCGCTCAAGTGCTGGGACTAAGGACGACGAACGTGCACCACCACACCAAGCAGGAGGCCCTCCTTTCAGGTCACAGTTCAGCTTGGGTCAGTTCAGAGTTCAGTGCTTTATAAGGATATAAATGAAAATGGCCTAGGGTGGTATCTTGCTCAGTGGGACGCAGTGTTTCATTTCCCTGCCCTGCTTACTGGAAAGTTCAGCCTCTCACATTTTACATAAGCAAAGTCATTTATTCTCAAGGTGCTTTGGGGTTGTCAGTTGTTTATCAAACAGAACAGATGACAACAACTCCGTAGCCTTTACCCTAAAGCACTTTCCGACTTGATAAAGAGGGCTTTGGAGGACATAGTCTAAACATTAGGAAATTTATAGAAATCTTCCAAGGCTCCAGAATGTAAATCTTGATTTCCTACTGCAGTTATGAAATAGTTCCAGAAACTATTGCCCAACTACAGCTTGTTATGCCCTGTCTTATGATAAACAAATGTGTCAATATTTTGTTCAGAAAGCTGGTTCCCTTATACAAGTGAACTTTAGAACCTTGTCATAAACCTATTAGAAAAAATTTATTTCAGGACACAAAGTATCACTTAAATACTGTCTGGCAAAAGCTACAAAGAAGTTGGTAGGCTCCCCACCCCCAGGCTCCTAAAAAAAATCCATAAAAATTTAGGAACCAGTTCTTTCAGTGAATCTCCCATGTAGAGAACTAGGAAAGGACACTTTAAGGAGAAAAATTGGCTTTTCCAATGTTTTTTTTTTACTTCAAGCTGTTATATTACCCTGATTGTAATCACCAATGGTAGGAGAAATAAAATTAAAAAAAAAAAAAAATCAGTAGGAACTGGGGATGAAGAGGGATTGGGATTGTTTCCCTTCCTGGACTTTGCGGGGGGGGGGGTGTTGCTGGAGATGGAACCCAGGACTTTGAGCATGCTGGGCGAGCGCTCTACCTCTGAGCTGTACATACCCTGCTATACTTTTTCAGATGGTTGTAACAAAAAAATTTTAGTACATTAAAGGGGAGTGTCAAATGGAAAAACAATTGTGTACTGTAATAAACTGTGGTGGTGTGCGCCTGTAATCTCAGCTACTGAGGAGGCTAGAGGCAGGAGAATTGCAAGTTTGAATCTAGCCTATACAATTAGCTAGTTCTGTCTCTAAAGAAAGGAAAAGAGTTGGGGATGTAGCTCAGTGCTCTTTGGGTTCAGTCCTTAGTATTGTTTAAAAAAAAAATTGTATAGTTAAGACAGGGACTGTCCTCTGCCAATTGGGAAATTTAGGAATACTGTACCTAGTTAAATGATTAGGCCAACTCCAAATTCTTCCTTGTTCACTATGTCAATATTTTACCATTTGCTTTCTTCCCAAGCCAAATTAGCATATACAAATCCGGGCTGCCTAGTGTTAAGTGTGTATTAAATATCTGTAAACAGCGGCCTGCTTTTCAAGTTGGTTCTGTTGGCTCCATTGTAACTTGACAACATAATATCTATTTTAGGATGTCTGGTGGTCGGTTGTCTTTCACTGGCTTGCCCATCAGGCAGGAACAGTATCCACCCAGACACTTGAGTCACTTCCTTTCATCAGATCATAAAAGTAAACATAGTGGTTTTTACCCACAAATAATCATTTTCCCTTATACCCCACCCACCACAATTTACCTCTCAGGGCTCTGCCCTGTCAGTTCTTGTCTGTTTACTTGGCTTGGATTTACCTTCTTCGTTCTTTCCTTTACCTTCCATTTCTTTTTTATTTTATTTATTTATTTATTTATTTCCTTTCTTTTCTTTGAGACAGGGTGTCACTATGTCGTTCAGGCTGGCCTTGAACTGACTATGTAGTCCAGGCTGGCCTTAAACTTGCACTGATCCTCTTGCCTCAGCTTCCCAAGTGCTCGGATTACAGGCATGTGCCACCAGGACTGGCCTACCTTCCATTTCTGATTCTATTTCTTCAAGGTTTTTTTTTTGTTTTGTTTTTAAATGTCCTGACTAAATTTTCCTGCCATGTAGTGTTCAGACCACTGACCTCCAAATATTCATGCATCCCCGTCAGTTTCACAACACGCTCCTTGTTGTGTATGTAATACGTTATATATGAACTGATACGCTTTATGTGCTGTACATGTAGATAACATGTAGTTATAGAACATATATGCTTTACATGTGTACATGTATAATATACTGTGTGCATCAGTAATATACATGGAGTAATATCTATGTACGTTATAACCACAAAATAATTCAAAAGATGAATTAAATGAAAATTCTAGAATTTTCTGTTTTCTCCCTATACCTTTAAAGAATTGTCTTGCGTGTCTGCCCTTTGTTGGGGATCACTAGTTCAGAATTCAGTCTTTATATAGGTGTTGAATGTGCACATGCAGACCCTTGAAAAGATGTTGGTTTTTAACAGCTAGACTGATGATAATAGCTATAATGGAATGATAACAAATTTAGGGTGGAAACCATCTCCACTTGTACATGTGATTAAAGCTAGGCATGTTCCATCACTCAGTACGAGTGTGGGCCTGGAAGCCAGTTGGGGCTGTGTTTGTTGCTTTGGTGCAGACTTGGCTGGGTGAATATCAAATAATTATCAGAGCTTAGCATCACTTCAAATTAATGTCTTGGTGTTTTTGAAACATTATTAAAATTTATCTCTGTAGGTGGCGTGTCATAAAAACGTGTACGGAATGGAAGGACCCTCAAAGGAAAGGCATATTTAAATGCCAAATAATAGCAGTAACTGTATGATCCTGGAAATGCTGCTCTGCACAAAGCATGATTTGTGGTTTGAAGGGCGCTATTTTAAATCAATGGAAACTGAAAATTTCTGTTGTAGCTAGTTTTGGCATGTTTGTTTTCTCAGGTACTTTTCTTTTTTGTTTGTTTGTTTTTGTTTTTTGAGACAGAGTCTCACCATGTAGCCCAGGCTGGCTGGCCTCAAGCTCATTGCAATCCTCCTGCCTCAGCTACCCAAGTGCTAGGATTACAAGCGGTTTGTTTTGTTTTATTTTTGTTTTTTTGTGGGTACTGGGGGTCGACCTCAGGACCTCACGCGCCAGCAGGCGCCCGTGCCGCTGAGCGATATCACCGGCCCCTTTTTCGTATGTGGGTTCCGGGAGTCGAACTCGGGCCCTCGCGCTTGCCAGGCAGGCGCTTACACCGCCGAGCCATCTCACCAGCCCTACAAGCCATTTTTAAAAAAATAAATAGTACAAAAACTTGGGAATAGGGGCACATGCGTGTAATCCCAGCACTCTGGAAGATGAAGTTTGAGGGTTGAAAATTGAAGCCCAGGCTCAGGGAAAGGATTTAAAAAATACACAATCACTTATTACCTCATAACAAAGAGATTGCTACAATTTACTCTTTAGTGTATTTTTTTTCCAGGCTTTGTTCCTTTATTTAATGTGTCTTTTAAACATAATGGATCCTAAACAATATAAACAATTCATGTTACTTTCTTTAGTAACATAACACTACATTGTATGTTCCATTGTTTTAAATTCTTCAACTTTGGTCTGTCAGCTGCATAATAATAAGATTATGTGGGTTTAGTGTAATTCATTTAACAATTTGCCTGTTGCTGGGTGTTTGAACTGAGAAAAATTGAAAGCAATTATGAGTAGCATTGCAATAGACGTCCATTTACTCAAGGTTTTGTCTCCTATTTCTGACTATGTTTTCAGGATAAACTCTCAGATAAGGGAATTACCAGGTCAAAGTCATAAACTTTTTTTTTTTTTTTTTTTTTTGAAGACAGAGTCTTGCTATGTGACCCAGGCTGGCTTTGAACTTGTGGCGATCCTCCTGCCTCAGCCTCCTGAGTTTCAGGATTACAGGCATGTGCCACCACACCTGGCCCTTAAGGCATAAACTTGTGAAAGGATTTTTAGTAACTGTTTCAAGATTGCCTTGCAGAAGGGAAGTAAAAGTCAAGCTGAGTATTAGAGGGGGTAGTAGATGTGGATAATTTGACATGTAGCGGCACTCAGTTAATGGTGTTATTATTACAAGCCATTCAGATGTGAGTCCCAAGGGCTTGGGGCCATTTTATGGTCCTCAGTGCTAGAAATGGACTGCTAGGTTTCTCCTAAGGCTCTCGTGCAGAGACCAGAAAACACTTGACTTCATGCTTAAAGCTTTTGGAGTGCTGTTAATTAGTTTGTTGTTAAATGTTGATTAACATTAGGGGTCAGCCTCTAGGGTGCCTTCTCTGGCATCCGTGCCAGCATTTGTGCCAGTTCTGCAGGTTTAGAATTGTTGCTGTATAAAGCCCCTGTTGTATGTGCTTGTGACCGGCACACCTGAGTTTTGAGCATTGCAGCTTTCGAGTTGGGTAAAATCACCGTGAGAAGCGTTTCCCGCCATCACCAGCATTCATTTTGTTTATAGCAACAGAAGAAGCCATCGGGCTAATAGACACTCAGGTTCAATTGGAGGATCACACAGATTTACTTCAGGACTGCACAATAATGCTTGGTCTTTTCTTTTTCTTTCTTTTTTTTTTTTTTTCCAGTATTGAGGATTGAACTCAATGCCTTACGTATCCTAGGCGAGTGCTGTACCACTGGGCTATATTCCCAACCTTTTCTTGGATTCCTTTTTTTTTTTTTTGAGACAGGGTTTCACTAGGCAGTTCAGGCTGGCCTCAAACTCACAACAGTCCTCCTGCCTCAGCCTCCCGAAAGCTGGGATTTCAGGTGTGTGCCACCACGCCCGGCCCTTTCTTGGATTCTAAAGCCTATTTTAACGAATGAAATTAGTTCTTTGTGGCAATTGTAATTTCAGTTAAGCTTTAATTTATATTTCATTCATGTCCTTAGACTAAAATGGAGTCTACCTGCTGCTTTCTCAGTGTGAGAAATGTTTGCTCCTTATCTAGAGTTTTGTTTTGTTTTGTTCTGTTGTTTTTGTTTTTTGAGACAGGGTCTTGCTATGTAGTTCAGGCTGGTCTTGAACTTCGATGATCCTCCTGCCTCAGCCTCCTGAGTGCTGGTATTACAGGTGTGCACCACCATGCCTGGCTGTCATCAAGGGCAGAAAGCAGTATTTCATAGTTCATATATATGCTTGATGTTAGTGCCTACTGAATCTGGATGTTAAGCTTTCATTGTTTGATCACATTGCCTTCCTATAAAAACGTGATACTGCCTGTTGAGGAAATTTGGCACCTAAACAGTGATGGAGTGATGTGTGAGGACTGTAAAATGGAAGTGTGGAGGCCCAGTGCTCTACCACTGAGCCCCACCCTCCAGCCCCAGGGTTTCCTCATGTTCAGGGCAAAGACCGTATTTTGATCCTCCTCCAGGGTTTAGGTCCCTAGTGATAATGAATGGCTTAGTAGCTCTTTTTCAAGTCACAAGCTGATTCACCTGGCCACTCTGGTGTTATGTTTGGGGAATTTGTATGTGGTACTAGAGAAGAGTATGAGCTTTTATGTCAAGCAGTTGTGGTTTCAGTCTCAGCTCTCTTCCTTTTTTGGCGGGGGGGTAGTGTTGGTGGTAGTGGAGATTGAATCCAGGACCTTGGCGCCAAACTGTGTCCCTAACCCTATTTATTTATTTATTTATTTAGAGGCAGGTTCTCCACTAAGTAGCCCAGGCTGGGTTCAAACTTGAATTTGCAATCCTCCTGCCTCAGCATTCCAGAATGCCGGAATTACAGGTGTGCACCGCCACCCCTGGCTTTAGTTCTCTTCCTAATACCTGTGTGACCTCTATACATATCTAAGTCCGGTCCATAAAGTGGGAGAAATAATGCCCGAAGTGATTGTGAGACTTACATAGGAGGATATGAGGATTAAGTGGGAGACTGACAACCTGGCTTGATACTAGCTTGGTAGAAGCTCGCGCAGTGGTAGCTGACTGCCCTTTTAATCTGGCTTTCCACATAATATGCCCCACCTGAAAAGCAGTCAGTGATCTTGCAGATAGGATCATTCTTGGCTTTTTGTTTTGTTCCAATTTTGGTGGTGCTGGGGATCGAACCCAAGGCCTCCGTGCATGCTGGGCAAGTGCTCTACCACTGAGCTACATACATTCTTAGCCCCTAGAATCGTTCTCATTCTGCTGAGCTTGATTTTGATTCCTTGTTGTAAGCAAAGTTTTTCTCATGTGTGCACTTACGTAGCATGTCTCTGCCCCAGGAACTGATCATCCGTCTGTAAGTGCGTTGACTGTTGCATTTGTGAACTCAGGAGCTAAAGAGGTGGGGAGTGGATGGCAGTGGCTTTACAGTGTTGCTGCTGCCTCGCACAGCCTATCTCCTGGGCATTTCTCTTGCTGTGCCCCTCCCTGCTCAGTGTACACTGCAGCCTGTGACACTTGCCTCTTCCGATTTATGGCTGTTTTTACATGCATTCCTACAGATTCTAATACGACTCTTGGTTATATTGCCAAAAATCCGTGTGTGGGTGTATTTTTACCCTGAGATCTGTGCTTATGCAAGAGTGTGACTGGAATGATCGAGCGATGATGGTAGGCTGTTGATGTCTTAACTCTGCAAGCTGAGGGTGAGAACTTAGAATACTTTTTCTAGTCTCGTGTGAAACTTGTAAAGTATAATTGGACCTGCAAGTTCTGCAAATCAATTTTTTGCTCGTCCCCAGAATGATTCTATTTTTGAGGATTAGTTCTTTGGCTTGTGTCAGCACAAATTCTGCGAGCAGATACGATCGAATCCCTCGTCTTTCTAGTTTAAATGCTGTATTTTCAGTTTCTGTGCCAGGTAGCCTTACTCAGGGAGCTCTGAGGACAGGTGAGGGAACATCGTGGAATGACAGCTGCTGTGATTATGTAGCCCAAGTGCTTGCCTGACAAACGGGAAGTGTGAGGCCTGACTCAGCTGAGTGGCAGCCCCACTCCAGTAATTATTGGCAGGGTCGGGGCATGACTTGTGTTCCGCGGTTTGCACGTGGCCCGGTGTCAAGCAAATCCTCAGGATGAAAACCTTTCAAAACCGTAGTTCTCAGTGCCTCAGTGGAGTAAATGATAATGTAGAGCAAGTTTAATCTTCGTTTATGGTTAAATCGTATGCTTTATGTGTTGTATTTTTCCCTTTCACAGCACATTGTTACTTTTGTGCTCTCAGGTTTTCTTCAGCATTTGACCACACATCATAAAAGTTTTTTTAGTAGTACATCCCTGAAGCTTTTTCCATTTATGCTTATTGTTCTTTTCTGAATTTCTTTCACTTTTATTTTTTCCTCATAAACATAAGAGTGGTAAAGGTTAGTGAAAGAGAAGGAAGAAGGCCAGAACATTCATATTTGGGAACTGTTTAAACCTGCCAGTGTACAAGCTTACTTAAAACTGTACATGTTACTTAATAGTACTGTAGTTAATGTACTCAGAATAACTTCCCTCCTAGCTCAGAATTAAATCTAGGGCCGGTGAGATGGCTCAGCGGCATAAGCGCCTGCCTTGCAAGCGCGAGGGCCCGAGTTCGACTCCCGGATCCCACATACAAAAAAGGGGCCGGTGATATCGCTCAGCGGCACGGGCGCCTGTTGGCGCACGAGGTCCTGAGGTCGACCCCCCGGTACCCACAAAAAAAAAAAAAAAGAATTAAATCTAAAATTATATGCACTGTTTCTGTAAATTCATTCACCACTTTTTTTGTTTTGTTTTGTTTTTTATTTTTCTGAGACAGGGTCTTGCTCTATAGTCCGGACTGTACTTGAACCTGGCAATGCCCCTGCTTTAGCCTCCCAAGTGTTTGGAATTACAGCCAAGCCATGCACCCTCACATCCAAGTAGCTTCCATTTTAGTAGAATAGAAAGACAAGAGGCAAATATGGTGTTTTGGGTGAGGGCACTTTTTTTCTTCCTCTTTTCTGAGACTGGGTCTTGGCCAGGTAGCCCAGGCTGGCCTTGAACTCCTGGCAGCTTTCCTCCCTCAGTCTCCCAAGTGCTGGAATTACGGGCACGCACCCCCACACCTGCTCTGCATTTTGTTTTTTGCAGTGCTAAGATTCAAACTTAGAGCCTCAGACGTGCTAGGCAAGTGCTCTACCATGAGCTATATCCAGCATGAGGGTGCATTTTAGATAGGCTATGAGGTAAGGGGTCTGAAGAGGTCTGAAGAGACCTAAGAAAGATGACAGGAGACAGTATCACTCAGGTAAAAGAAACAAGCGAGACAGTCCTGTGGGGAAGTCGATTTGTTTATTGAGAAATAGCTGTCATGTTTGAGGAGAGGTCAAGGGAGCCAGGGGTCAAATTGCTTGGGCCTGATGGGGGATAGGAAGGATTTGCCATTCCCTTCTAGGTCTGATGGGGATCTGGCGGAGTTTGAAGAGGGAGCGGCATTGCCTGATTAGGTGGGAAACTGTCATCCTGCTTCGTACCATGTTACTTCCCAGTGCTTTATGCTATTACATCTTTTCTTGTAGCTTGTCCATGCTGAAAGACCTCTCACAGACAACCACAGATCACTGGCTTCTTATGGCTTGAAAGATGGGGACGTGGTGATTTTACGACAGAAGGAGAACGCAGACCCTCGACCTGCAGTGCAGTTCCCAAGTAAGACACAACCTAACGTTTAGCAGTCCCAGCACAAACCTCAGCAGGTAGCAGAGTGTATGGTGCGGAGTTTCCCATTGGCTTTGGATTCAGAGCACTAGGACACAGAACCTGCCTCTGCCTCTGCCTGCTGCGGAACCTTGGGCAAGTTATTTGACTTCTCTAAATCTTTTCCTCTTCCATAAGATAGGTGCCAGGTCCTAGAGCTGATGTGAGAATAACGCACGTGAAACCTTCAGCACGTGGCTGCCCTCAGTAAATGTTAGCCTTTGTTGTTATCAGTGATAATTAAATAATCCTTATCCCTGGGAAGCACTTGAGACTGGGTAAACCTGTGCTTTCTGTCAGCAGCCTGCTTTTGGGGAGCATTTTTAGCCAGCCAGGCACTTGGACCTGCATTTCGTTGATCTAATCACATGGTTGTAGGGGAAGAGAGCCCACGTTACAGTTGTTTTTCATTAACAGATGAAGCTCAGATTTTATTTTTTTTGTGTGTGTGGGTACCGGGGGGTCGACCTCAGGACTTCGTGCGCCAGCAGGCGCCCGTGCCGCTGAGCGATATCACCAGCCCCTTTTTCGTATGTGGGTTCCGGGAGTCGAACTCGGGCCCTCGCGCTTGCCGGGCAGGCGCTTAAGCCGCTGAGCCATCTCACCGGCCCTGACTGAAGGTCAGATTTTAAATGATTGTCAGAGTTACACAGCTGTAGTCCCAGCACTTGGGAGGCTGAGGCAGGAGGATCATGAGTTCAAGGCCACCCTGAACTACATTGTGAGACGCTGTCTAAAAAAGAAAAGAAAAAGTTATGGAGCTATTAAGTGAAGGCACAAGAATTAGAACTTGATCCATTTTTCACCAAACTATAAATGTTAAGCAGCTGAACCACCACGGTCTGGTTCTTCCCTACCAGCTGTTAATCGTGCAAAAAGAATCTTACTTAACCTGATGCTCCGTCCACAGTAGGTGGTTATAGTCAGGAGTCTGCATTTGGATTTCAGAGGTTGCTGTGTTCCTGAGTGGTTTGTAGAATCGTGTGGGTGTGGGTGTGTATGTGCATTTGATGGTGAAAGGATCCGTAGCTTTCTTTAGATACTCAGATTCACAGTCCACAAAATGTTTACAAGGTCCTGATGTGGAAAAACTTGATGAAATGTTTTAGTTTTTACTGCTTCCTGCCATATTCTGGTAGAGTTATAATTATTTTCTTTCGTGGTACTAGGGATTGAACCCAGGGCCTCATGCATGTTAGGCAAGCACTCTACCACTGAGCTATATACCCAGCCCTTTAAAAAAAAAAAAAAAAAATGTTTTTTGGTGGTTTTTTTTGGGGGGGGCATTGTTTTTGTTTTTGAGACAAGATTTTGCTAAGTTTCCCGGACTGACCTCAAGGTCACAATCCTCCTGCCTCAGCCTCCAGACTAGCTGTGCTCCACGGTGCCCAGCTGGTAGATGTCCCCAGTTGTCCTCTAAGTCATCTGTTTTAAAGTTTGTGGTAACAGGTGATACGTGTCTGCGGTGATAACCGACTTCAGCTTGGAGCACAGTGCTTCCATTCAGTCTGAAGCTGGAGCAATACAAGACCGTGAGGCACTGGCCTGCTCAGACCTGGATTGCATTAGTTGCTTGGGGCTACTGCTGAATCTCAGAACGAGCAGTGATTCAAATATGCCAGTCAGTAGTACCTACCCGGCATCACAAATATGCCAGTCAGTAATACCTACCCGGCAGGGGAGATACTATGATCACAAATATGCCAGTCAGTAAAAAACAGATCTTTCTGTCTTCCTTTGGTGACATTGTTAGCACTGGAAAGTCACTGCTTGTTTTTCTGTGCTGTCCCCATGTGGACAAGGTGGCTTGTACATTGTCAGGAGGGTTCCAGTTTATAAAGTAAACAAGTTTTCAAAGTTATTCTGAAATGAATGGACTGTCAAGATAGTACGTCATAGAAGTGAAGATAAAATTTCTTGACTTGCGAATAAGGCGCACCCATACGTGCTTTGGTAGCTTCATAGATTAAGGACCTTACAGAGCTCGTGCCTTCTCCACCCTCTCACCACTTGGGTGTCCTCTCTCTGTCTCCCCTCCCTCCTGCTCTTCCCCTCTCTGAAGGTACACACTAGCTGCCAGCTGAAGTCTGTATGAAGACATGGCAGGTCGAGCCCACGCTGTAAGTTGTAAGGCTGAAACCTTACACCTGAGCTTGAATGTTCCATTTTCGTGTTGAGGTCCAAAAGTTCTCAGAATGGTCTAGATTTGGGAGAGTTTTGATCATTAAATATATTTTGGGGGTTGAAAAAAATGTGATTTACTCAGACCTGTTCCCTTATTATGGCTCTACTTATTTTTCTTTTTTCTAATTTTATTGCAGTATAATTCACATACCATACAACTCACCCATTTTAAGGGTATCATTCAGTGGTTTTTAGTATATTCAGAGTTGTCCAACCACCATCACAGTTAATTTTAGTTCATTTTCATTGCCAGTACTCATTAGCACTCATTACCTCTTTCCCCCAAGCTCAAGTCTGCATTCTGTGTTTACATACTCTGGACGTTGCATGGAAGTGGAGTCACGCAGTGCGCGAGACCTTTGAAGAAGGATTAGCGCTCCCATACTTTGTTTTCCTCTTAATAAGGTCAGCTCAGCCTAGAATATAGAACCTGGCTGGGAGTTGTTGACTCTAAACCTATGATGGCTGCTGTTAGACCAGACAGAGCCTGTGCCAGTCCTTTCTCTTGGCTTTTCTCTCCTGTAAAATAGTTGCATCTCCTAACTTCCTCAGGCATAAGAGTTAGCCTCCAATGCATGGCTAGGAGTATGAATTCAAAGAACTACCAAGAACTCCCCAGGGCTGGTGGCCCACGCCTGTAATCCCAGCACTTGGGAGACTGGGGCAGGAAAATTGCTGTGGGTTCACAGCCAGCATGGGCTACAGAGTAAGTTCAAGGCCACCCCGAACTACATAGTGAGACCCTGTCTTAACAAACCGACTCCCCAAACTGATGTGGTTAGCAGACTTACAGAATTTAACATCCAGTGTTTTCGTGTTCACTTGATTCAGATAATACTCTCTCCCCCAAGAGTCAGAGCTCTTTGAAATACATATCAAACCAGACTAGGATTTTTCTCAAGAACAACATCCAGAATTGTGTGATTTCATGTGTTGAGAATGCCTTTAATATCTGTTCTGGGATATTTTATAAGCCCAAATGTCTTAGTCACTTTCCTTGTCACTGAGACAAATACCCGACACCCACAATTTACAGGAGAGGTTTATTTTGGCTCACAGTTACAGTCCAAGGCAGAAGCAGGAGGTGGAAGGGTTGCGGAGCAGAGCTGCTCGTGGCAGCAGGGAAGCAGAGCGGGAGCCACCTGGTGGGGAGGTACACGTTTCCAGCTCGTGCCCCACCGCCTGCCTCTCCCAGCCAGGCCCCACTTGGTAACAGAAGCGGTAGCACCCCCACCCCCACCCCTGCCCATCCTCTTCTGAAAGCCCTGCCTGTGAGCCTGTACGTGCTTGAGCCTTCGGGGAACATGCTTGCTGTAAACCATGACACCTAGAATTTGGGGTTACTACCATTGCCTGTCCACCTTTCTGTCCTTTCCTGTCCAGGACCTCACAGATTGCCATCTTTATATTCAGAGTCTGCCTGAGGGCGCGCACAAGGGGAAGGGCATTAGGGTGTCTGAGGTTGCCATTTGCTACTGTTACATATGGAGTATGAGCAGGTGTTCTGTTTCTTCAGCACTTGTTTTTATGGAGTCATCTGAGTAAACTTAATTGATTTTTTTTTTTTTCTCCCCCCCCCCCAGACTTACCACGGATAGACTTCAGCAGCATCGCTGTGCCTGGCACGTCAAACCCCCGCCAGCGTCTGGCAGCAGGCGCACAGCAGCCCCACTCATCTCCTGGAGAAATAGCGTCCTCTCCTCAGGGCTTGGACAACCCAGCCCTGCTCCGAGACATGCTGCTGGCCAACCCGCACGAGCTGTCCCTGCTGAAGGAGCGCAACCCGCCCCTGGCAGAAGCCCTGCTCAGTGGAGACCTCGGTAAGCTTGTCCGTTTGGGAGGCTGTCAGGCTGACCGGGGTGAAGTGGTTGTGTCTCAGTGGGTGCAGAGCCTCCAGCAAGCGGTACCTTCAAACCACTGTCTGTGTGATTTGTTGACCGCATTTGTTATGTGTCTGTGAGGGGTAGTCGGCATTCATTCATGTCAGAGGCTGGCTTAATTGGCAACAGTGATAGGATTCTAGAGCTCCCACCTATCTAGACGGGCCCCCTTTGTTTACTTTTCTTTCTCTTTTTCAGTGGCGGATATTTTGACCTGTTCACTTAGATCAGTGGTGGCAAACCTAAGGCCCGTGTGCCACAGCAGGCTGGCTATTGTCCTTGAAAGCTCTGAAAGAGTCACCATTACTGACTGACATGCCCAGTTAAAGCTCACCGGCAGCCAGCTGATCCCAGCTGAATTGCTTTTGGTTCCAGAGCACATCTGCAGTGCCATCAGCCTGTGGCCAACTGGGTGCCCCGGCATCTTCCACCCTAAGTTTAGGTGGCAGCAAGGTTGCTGCCAGCTGTTTGTTTGGAGCTGTGTTGGAGCAATTCTTTTATTAAACAGAATATTTACTTTCAGCTTTCTGTAGTTATAAGGTTTTCTCTAAATTTCTCCCATTTTGCTCTTGGGATTATGAAGCTGTGCAGATTAAATTTTTAAGGCATAACAGATACCTAACTCTTTCACCAATTAACTTTTTTCCCCTCTGGCACTAAGAATCGAACCCAGGGTCTTATACATGCAAGGCAAGCAGTCTACCACCGAGTTGCATCCCAAGCCCTTTTTTATTTTATTTTTGAGACAAGGTCTCACTTAGTTGCCCAGGCTGGCCTCAAACTTGGCAGTCTTTCTGCCTCAGCCTCTCAAATAGCTAGGATTACAGGCATGTTCCACCATGCCCAGCATTTGACTATTGCTCCCTATACTTGCCCACAGAGAAGTACATATATTTTTAAGTATTTAATTCATTGAGGTTTTTGTTTTTGTTTTTGTTTTTGTTTTTTGAGGCAGGATCTTGCTATGTAGTTCAGACTGGCTTTGAACTCACTATGTAGCCCAGGCTGTCCTTGAACTCATGTTGATCCTCCTGCCTCAGCCTCCCGAGTGCTGGGATTACAGGCGTGTGCCACCATGCCCGACACAATTTATTGAGTTTTGACAAACTCCTATAACCCCAGTCAAGATGCAGATCATTCTCTCACCCCAGAAGGTTCTGTTGTGTTCCCTTCCACTCAGTCTCCTCCCACATGGGCTGCTGCTTTTCTGATAATCACTGTAGGTTCATTTTCCCTGTTTTTGAATTTGATATATGGAATCATAGAGTCTGTACTCTTTGGTCAGGCTGCTTTCACTCCATTTTTAGGTCCACCCATGTTACTTGTATCTTCAGTTGAAATGACCATTATCTTGATTTTATATCTTATGTCAGTATAGCTAATTGCCAAAGACCATAATGGCAGCATTTTTAAGTTTATGAATTTAAATGTCACCATTTAAGAAACAAGAAAGTAGACTTTTGGTAACATATATCATAGACTGTTTTCTCTCTGCAAATTTTCCTATTTTCCATCAGAACACACAAAATATTATTAGATTAATAGTGGTTTACTCTTTACCTGGTTTAAGGCAGAAAATATTATAAAAGAAACGAAGCTAGAAGAGAAAAAAGAAGATTATATAGTACTGTTTTTTGTCCTAGGTTATAGGATAACAGGGACAGTGAGGAGGGGAGAAGTAGAGACCTTTATCTGGCCCACAGATAGACTTTCTCACTGATTTAACTGGAAAGTTATCTGAGTGGAAACAATACATTGGGTAACTTGTAAGAATAAAAGAGTTTGTGAATAAGGTTTCTTTATACGGAACTTAAATGAAGAAATAGCATTGCCTTTAGCGAATGGAATGTAAGTGCTTGTTTTAAAGAATTTTTAAGTATCCCTGCTATATCTTTTTTTTTTTTTTTTTTTTTTGTGGGTACCGGGGGTCGACCTCAGGACCTCACGCACCAGCAGGCGCCCGTGCCACTGAGCGATATCACCGGCCCTTTTTTCGTATGTGAGTTCTGGGAGTTGAACTCGGGCCCTCGCGCTTGCCAGGCAGGCGCTTATGCCGCTGAGCCATCTCACCAGCCCCATCCCTGCTACATCTTTATGGCTGTATTTTTGGAAATGTTTGGTGTAGAACAGAACTGATAAAGAGTGAAAATACCCAGGTGTGGTGAGGCATGCATATAATCCCAGCACTCAGGAGGCTGAGACAGGATCACTGTGAGTTCAAGGCCAGCCTGAATCACATAGTGGGACTGTGTATCAAAAAAAAAAAAAAAGAAGAAAGAAAATAGAGTGGAGCTGAAGATTTTCCTCCCTTATTTTTGTAGAGAGATTTTCCAGAGTCCTGGTAGAGCAGCAGCAGGACCGAGCCCGGAGAGAGCAAGAAAGGATCCGTCTCTTTTCTGCTGACCCCTTTGATCTTGAAGCTCAGGCAAAGATAGAAGAGGATATCAGGTAACGATCCATTCACCTAAAGAGCAAGCCTGAGAACATCCAGGTTTCCCAAAGTCCAGGTCATCTGCATTAGTCGGACGTCTGTGTGTAGAGAGTTGAGGTAATAATCTCAGTCTTTTAGGTAATTCTGTCCTCTGCCATTTTCCACACATTTTGATCCAGCATGACAAGGGTACAGGTGCCTGATTTCATGACTTTCTTTTCTCCTAAAACTTTCTGAAGACTCTGACTAGCGGAGCATCGTTAAAGCAGCTCCGGGTAGATGACCGCAGGATGGAGCAGAAGCCCTGTCTGGTGAGATTCTAGGCTGGTACCTCTTCGGACTTGCTGTGGGAGTCATGGTTGGGTCCATGGCTTGATGATGATCAGGTTAGAAAGACGGCTGCACAAGTGGAGCCTTGCAGTCCCAAGTCTGTCTTCCTTCTGCTCGGTTTCTGTGTGCAGTGATCCTCATCTGGGGTTGCTTTGAAGCTGTGAGAAGCTTTTTAAATTGCAGACACTTAGGCCCTTCACCCAAATCTGCTGAGTCAGAATCTTCACCTAAGCAAGGACAGTGAGACTAATGCCAGCCGTGGCCCCGTCGTTAGTCACAAACAAGACGCTGTTCAAACAACAGGATAGATGCTCCCCTCTCCCATTCAGTTTTTGTTGCTAATAGTGAAGGTCTTAGTTTAAGAAGAAATGAACACCCAGGTTAACAAACAGAAAACTACCAGGCGGGGTGCCACAGGCCTGTAGTCCCAGCACTTGCGAGGCCGAGGCAGGAGGATCACTGTGAGTTCGAGGCCAGCCTGCACTACAGACCAAGACCCTGTCTCAGATAAAAAACAAATGAATAAAAAAAAACATAGTCCTGTTAGAGTGAGTAACATAGGAGCTCTTAGGGGCTGTGTTATCACCTTTGGTTACTTAGCTAAAGCCTCATTTGGTTATATTATACTGTCACCTTGGAAGCTAAATAGTTATATTCTTAATTCTCAGGCTACATTTGAAATCAAAGCAGTGTAAATTGTGTGCCAGGATCAGTCCACAGCCCTCACTTCCTCGTTAAGTGCTCCCATTCATGATATCAGATATTGATGAGTATCTTTGCGAAACATCTCACTAGTTAAATCTACCCAGAGAAATAGGAAAACATTTGTGTTCTCCCTGCTAGACCACATTGCAGCTAGAAGGGAGAACTGATGTAAGTTTCAGGAGTAACTGTGTTCAGGGCTGGGCATGCTGGTGCGTGCCTGTAAGCTCAACACAGGGGAAGCTGAGGCAGAAAGACCAGTCGGTGCTACATAGTGAGACCGTCTCAAAAAAAAAAAATAAGTTGCGTTCAACCCAGGCAGCAGGAGAGGTAGCAGGACCTTGTAGGCAGATTGTAACTGAGCTGTTGGAAAACTGGAAGCGAAATGGAGCATATCCAGGTGGCTGCTGTTTCTTCTTGGGGTTGGGGCAAAGGAAACTGGGTAATACATCCTTTTTCTTCTTGTTCTGAGGATGAAACCCAGGCCCTCACGCATACCAGGCAAGCTCCCTTCCACTAAGCAGCACTCCAGCCCATGTATCCACGCTTGCGAAGGAGAAGGTTTAGCCAGATGTGCTGGCGCACACCTGCAGTCCCAACGCGTGGGATTACAGGGATGAGGCTGAGGCGGGATTACAAATCTGAGTCCCATCTAAGCAGTTTAGCTAGACCCTGTCTCAAAATAAAAAATATAATAAGATGGAGGAGAAAACTTTATGCCTCTGAAGAGACATGCAGAACCCAGAATACTCAAGAGTAACTGGTGTTATCTAAGAGCATTTTTTTTTTCTTTGCCAAAACTCATTTGGGTTAGTCAGTGCCAGGTTAGGACACTCAATTAATTTTAGAGTATATCTCAATTTAATAATGTGCAGTGGAATAAATGGTGTGTAATTATATTAAGGTTTTATATGGCGCACTACACCAGCAATTACACAGGGCATGTGTACACTGAGGTATAACAGTTTCCCCATTTGCCTAACTAAATTAAACAAGAGTGCCTTTTACTTTCTGGAAAACGTATTTTATTATAGAATGGCTGATTAAGCCATCAGTTCATTTGAGCTTGAGTATTATTATAAAAAGGACAAGCACTATAATTTAGAGTAAGGATCAGTAGACTTTTTAAAGGGCCAGAGAGTAAATATTTCAAGCTTTGCAGGCCATATGAGCTCTGTTGCTCGTGTTCATCACTGCCGCTGCCATGTGAAACCGGTGTAGAAAATAGGCTGGTACGTGAGCGGATGGTGTTGCTGTGTTCCATAGAATTCAGTTACAAAGGTATTTGGCTCCCTGGTTCACAGTGTAGTTCACCTCAAATCTTGGACCCTGTTTTGTTACTGTCCTAGTTGTCAGGTAAGTTGCCCAGCTATATTATATTTTTGAAGAAAGTATTTGATGGGTCCAGTGAACTATCATTCATGTGTGTACTTTTAAGGGAAAGAGATACACCTTTTTTGGCAGCATGAGGGATTGAACCCAGGGCCTCATGCATGTTAGGCAAGCTCTCTACCTCTGAGCTACACCCAGGCCCTTTTTATTTATTTTTTTTGTTTTGAGATGAGATCTCATTAACTTGCCCAGGCTGACTTGAACTTGGGGTCCCCTGCTTTGCCTTCCCCAGTAGCTGGGAGTATAGGCGTGTGACAGCTGATAGATGCGTTTTTGAGCCTCTGCTCTTGTGTTGCGTTGCGTGCTCTGTACCTCCCAGCATTCTGTGCTAGGAGGGAATTATTACCGTATTTTACATTGGAAAACCCATTCTTGGAGGGGAAGCAGCCAGTGCAGCAGCAGCAGTTGAAATACCTGTATGTCCTCTTTCCAAACTTTTTAATGGACTGGGCATAGGAAATATATTCCAATACCCAGTAAATCCTCAGTTAAAATTGAAGCATTCATGAAACTGTAACATTCTACAGGATAAAAACAGCTGTGACCATGCACTCCAGTTTATTTTCCTGTTTCTGAGCTTATAAAGGGACTTTGTCTTACATGAGGGTAATTTTTATGCCTTCAGATTGTTTTTATCAGCTGTACATCTCACCACTTCCTAACTAAGTCACCAATCACAGGACAGAACACTAATTTCTGTCCCATGACTCAGTTGTTCTATTTAGGGCAAAAGATATGTACAAATCTGTTTTTAATGTTGTGAGTTCACAACAGATTGATCTTTCTGGAAATAGTGCTTTTAGTGCACCTGGTTTGGTTTTGTTACAGGCAACAGAACATTGAGGAGAACATGACGATAGCTATGGAAGAGGCTCCTGAAAGCTTTGGCCAAGTGGTGATGCTTTATATTAACTGCAAAGTGAATGGACATCCTGTGAAAGCCTTTGTTGACTCAGGTGATGTCTCCATTTTGTGTGTCCCGTCCCCCCTCCCCACCCCTGACATCCTACTCTGCCATAGGAGAAGGGGGCACAATACCCAACACCCAAAACATAAAAGGGGAAAAATTCATTTTGGCTTGCAGTTTGTAGAGGTTTTGGTCCATAGTCAGCTGGCTCCAAGGCAGGGTGGCATGGCAGAGGAGAAAGAGCTCATGGCATGCAGGGGAGGTAGAGAGCTCAAGGGCGGGGGGGGGGAGGCTCTTCCAGGGCCACGCCCCAGAGACCCACCTCTGCCAACCAGGCTTCACCTCCCAACATCACACTTAGCTGTGAACTCATCATCGGACTAATCCATCCATGAGTGCCACGCCCCTGTGGTCCAGTCACCGCCCCAGAGCCCCAGTTATGAGCATAGGAGGCTTTGAGGGGACATCCAGATATACAGGCTGTGATGGGGCCAATCTGGATGGATGGCTGTAGTCCTCTGAACTGCTAGTAACAAGCCTGGGAGTTACTGTTTTACTTGTCAGTCTTTTTGCTGATAATAGATTTATCTCTGGAATCATATCTTGACCAGTTCTACATTTTGTAGCGTCTCTTTTATCACCCTGTTTTTCCTTATTTATTATCCTGAATTTTTTTTTTTTTTTTTTTTTTTTTGTTTTGTTTTTTTTTGTGGGTACCGGGGGTCGACCTCAGGACCTCACGCGCCAGGAGGCGCCCGTGCCGCTGAGCGATATCACCGGCCCCTTTTTCGTATGTGGGATCCAGGAGTCGAACTCGGGCCCTCGCACTTGCAAGGCAGGCGCTTAAGCCGCTGAGCCATCTCACCGGCCCCTATCCTGAATTTTTGAGGTACTTCTGTAAGAAATTGGAACCAGTAGGTGTAGAATAAGGAGCTTAAGAAGGACCTATGTAGGCCGTAGGTCAAACATTTTAGGCTGGTCTTTGTGCCAGCACTTTGCTGTTAGGATTGTGAGGATGAGTGGGCCACTGTCCCTGCACTTAGAATTCACAGCCAGGCGAGGAGACAGGGTGTTTGCCACTTGCGGGCTCAGGTAGCCCGTGTACTAACTGGCACCCTTTCTCTTAGTAAGAACTCTTTGCTTTTTAGTAAAAGCACAATGTATAAATAAAAAATAAGTGCAGTGAGCACTTCATGGCTATGTGACTGAGTGGCCTTATGCATCTTCATTTGGTGTATTTCACTGAGCTGTAAGGTGGAGTGACTTCCTGGAATAGAAAAATTGGCTCAGATGTCTTCATTATCCACAGCTACTTGAGCGCCTGCTAGGTTTCAGTTCTTTTTTTTTTTTTTTTTTTGGTGGGTACCGGGGGAACGACCTCAGGACCTCGCGCGCCAGCAGGCGCCCGTGCCGCTGAGCGATATCACCAGCCCCTTTTTCGTATGTGGGTTCCGGGAGTCGAACTCGGGCCCTCGCGCTTGCCGGGCAGGCGCTTAAGCCGCTGAGCCATCTCACCGGCCCTAGGTTTCAGTTCTTGATAGGAGTTTGTATCTTCAGTTGCAGACCTGTTCTCGGGAGAAGTCAGTCTTGCTTACTGAGTTTAAAAGATGTCTGTTGAGTGCTGTTTGCGGCGCCTTGTGCTGAGATTGGTGGTGAGACTTACTAGCTGGAGCCTCAGAGTCCTCTGAGTAAGAGACAAATACACAAGGCCATAGCGTGTCCCTTAGCCCCAACCGTGTCAGGCCACCTTAGTCCATTGTATTGCATCCTGTGAGCGGTGTTCTACTGCTCCTGTTTTGCAGATAAGTAAACTTACTAAGTGCAGGGAGTGAAGTCCCTCTCCCAGGTGTGGAGTCTGAGTGGTGCTTGGTACAGAACTCTTCGCTGCTGTGCGGGACTCAGTGTCGGGAGGACGAGGAGACCTCGTGTCCACTCTCCTTAGTGTGCACAGGAGCTCATTCCCAAAGAAAGTGCCTTTGGTTTGGAGCTCAGAGCTAAGGTTGACAGGAGGCAGAGAAAGAGGCCTCTCATCCTGGCTCACTTTAGTTACACTGGTAGCTGGCTTTTGTGGAGTGAGGTGAGGAGGGGAGGAAAGAGATGGCCTTCCCAAGTTGCGTTTTCTTTGATTATTTCTGGGCCTTCTTGAATCTTACCTAGCTCAAATGCCAAGAGCTTTCAGCCCCCATAGTGCCTAGGGTACCTAAGGCGTAAGATGAACAGGAGGTACCAGAATTGAAGGAGGGGGAGAGCTCGGAGGGGAGGTGGGGCTTGAGCTGGGCCAAAGCACAGGTGAAATTCAGAAAAAACGAGAACACGCAGGGGCCCTTGATAGGCCCGGGTGAGTGGAGGCAGAGGAGACGCACGCCTGCCCTTGCAGACAGGATAGAGTGGGGCCAGCAGACTGGACAGCGGCAAGGCTGGGAGGAGGTGGGATCCGAGGCTGTGGCGATACGGTTTGAAACAGTCCCACATCGTGGAAACCAGCAAGGACTGCCGATCAGATGATGTAAGCGATTAGGAGGAGGTGCCGGGTGAGAACAACTGAAGGCAGAGACACCTAGAGAATTCCGTACCCCAAAGGTCGTAACTCCATCATTGCTGTAGGTCATACACCCACAGAGTGGTTTGGAAGCCACACGTTATCCACTTGCAGGTGGAAAGGGTGTGAGCTAGGCAGATAGCTGTGGTTAGGAGGAGGAAGGTCAGAAACAGCAGGAATTGCACAGAACTTCTTTACAGGTTCAGGGCAGAGTTTGAGAGCTGAGAGAGGGAGGAGGCATCAACAGTGAACCATGCCCAGGTTTTAGGACTGCAAGAAAGTAATTCCAGTGCAAAGATAGAGAAGTCCAAAGTGAGAATTATAGGGGGGAGGTTATACCTTTCGGCTCTGAGATAGGAGTGTCCAGCACACCTAGAGTACAGAGCGGGAGTTAAGGTAGAGATTTGGGCTGCCGGCAAAGATGGTGACGTGTCTGTCTTCGACATGCGCTGACTTAGCTGAGGACATGGGCCTAAAGGAAGACTGGCACAGTGTGATGAGTGCACATCGGATTTCTTGGGGGACTACAGGACTTTTGTAAGGGGAGGAATGGTGTTGGAGATTGAACCTAGAGCCTTGCCCCATCCCAGACAAGCACTGTACCACTGAGCTATACCCCCCAGCCCTAGAATGTATTTTTTAACTGTGAACTATGGTGTCCTGAAGTTTGAAATAAAAATGACTTGAGAAAATGCTTGGAGATATTCAGTGAGAACTTTTCTGAGTGTAAAGTGCAGCTTAATTTAGAATTGCCATCTGTAGAAATAGTAGTCATCATTTGAACTTGTAGGAGGGGTCGTTCCAGGTAGTTTTATTTTCTGTTAATAAAGTTTTTGGTTTTGCGGGGAGGTGGTGAGACAGGGTCTTGCTGCCTGGTTTTGAACTCACTGTGATCCTCCTGCCTCAGCCTCCTGAGTGCTAGGATTATAGGCATGCCCCACCACACCTGCTTATTATTGGTAAAATTTTAAATATCATTTAATAGCCAGGCATGGTGGCACATGCCATGAGGCTGAGGCAGGAAGATCATGAGTTTGAGACCATCCTGGGCTACATATCAAGAACCCTATCTTAAAATAACATTGCAACAAAATGTTTGTTCCCTCAAAGTCAAATTTCCACATCATGTTTCAGATTCTGTTGTGGAACTAAGTGTTAAGGGGAGTGGGCCACCTGCTAGGTAAGAATGATGTTAGAAATAAAGCCTGAGCCGGACATGGTGGCATATGCCTGTAATCCCAGCATTTGGAAGGCTGAGACAGGAGGATTGCTGCAAGTTCAAGGACAGCCTGAGCCACATAGTGAGGCCCTGTCTCAAAAAGTAAATAAATGATGTAAAAACCTGGGGGTATAGTTGTTTTCTACCTTATTCTTAGTGCTGTATTTTGAGTCTTGCTACAAATGTGGATTTTGTTTTTATTGTGTGATGTTTCTCTCCCCTTCTAGGTGCCCAGATGACTATTATGAGCCAGTCCTGTGCAGAAAGGTGTAATATAATGAGACTGGTGGACCGTCGGTGGGCAGGGATTGCTAAAGGAGTGGGCACCCAGAAGATTATTGGAAGGGTACACCTAGGTGAGTGGAAGGCAGCAGGAGTTGCTCCTTTCGTAGAGTATTTGTAGGATAGTAGGTTTTAGAAGTTTTGGGGGTTTGTCATTGTTTTTTGCTTGTATATATCTGATTCAGCTAGCTTTCATTCCCAGAAATTTTAAGTCCTATGTTTCACCAAGGCTACACGTGGTACATATTTGTTACCAAAAAAACTGCGCACTTCTATTTCCTGCTCCTCAGAGATAATCACTTTTCATTATTTTGATTGCTTTTAGTTACATATTTCTAAGTAACATTTATTTTGCTGTTTACTGATACGACTGTAAATGCTTTTGAGAGCTGAGCCATCTAACTGCATACGATTGCTGTTCTCTTAGAATTCATAACTGTCCTTTTATGGGGGGGTCATTTGATTTGTCTTGTGCCTTTCAACCTCACACGCTTTGCTAGTTGTGTAAATCTCCTTTAAATAGGCCGAGGCCTGTAAGATCTTGTCTTACATTTCATCCTGTGCAGGACACTTCTTCCTGAGCCTGGACGCATGCTCCAGGGCTGTTGGGGAACCTTCCTAGGTTGTCCTGAGGATGGCTCACCTCCTGCTCTGTCTTGTGTTATATTACATGAATCCCTGTGTCCCACCTCCACCCACCACCCTTGCCTGCCTGCCTGCCTTTGGGAGATGGGGTCTTGCGCCTTGATCTGTTGGAGGAGTGGATCTTCTAGAAACATCCTGAGGAAAGATGTGAGGGAGGGAATGGGGACCTTGAATATCAGACATGCCTTTTCCCTCCATTCTACCAGCCTGGCTGTGTTGGAAATCATTTTCTTCCACAATTGTAAGGCATTGCTCCTTAGCCTTTCCATTGTCAGTGTCTCATGGAGAAGGTGTGTGCTGCTTTCATTCTTTGTTCCTTTCTCTTCTTTGCTACTTGTGGATCTCTTTCACCTGGGTGGGTTTTTTGTTTTTTTTTTGTTTTTTTTGTTTTTTTTTTTTTGACCAGGGTGTGTTGATGTGCTTGGGTATGGCTCTTTCTTCATCTCCTATACTGGGTACTCAATGACCTTTTCAGTCTAGAAACTCATGTCCTTTATTTCTGGAGCTGTTCCTTGAGGGATTGATTGATTGATTGATTGACTGACTGATTGATCATGGTCCTAGGGATAGACCCCAGGGCCTTGCAAATGCTAAGTAAGTGCTCTCCCACTGAGCTACCTCCCCAGCTCCCCCTAGGCACCCCCCTCCATTTTTTTCCTTTTTGTGCAGTGCTGGGGATTGAATCCAGGGCCTTCACACTGGGCTACATCCCCAGTCCTTTTTGTTTTTTGAGACAAGAGTCTCACTGAATTGCTCAGCCTGGCCTCAGACCTGGGATTCTCCTCCTTCAGTCCCCTGCGCAGCTGGACTCCAAGCTAGAGCCGCATGCATGGCCCATAAGCACTCTGCCGCTGAGCTGTCCCGCCCTGTGCGTTTCTTCCTGGTAATGGGCGGCCACTTAACGCTTAGCCTTAATATTCATAACACTTTTCCCCAGCGTCACCATACGTTTCACATGCATCACTCAAGTGTTACACGGATTTAATCCAACTTTTGGGGTTTGTTTTCCCCCCTTATAATCTTGTCATTTTAACATTGCAGTCGGTTTTTGTGTGATTTTTTTTTTCAGGGCAGAGTGTACTTTTTTTTTCCCCCCTTAGTCAAAATTCCTTTAGGTGAAACTAGCAAGTCAAAAATTGTGACTAGCGGGGCGTGGTGGCGCATACCTGTGATCCCAGCACTCAGGAGGCTGAGGCAGGAGGATAGCTGCGAGTTCGAGGCCACCCTGGGCTACATAGTCAGTCCAGGACAGCCTGAACTACATAGCGAGACCCTGTCTCCAAAAAAAAAAAAAAAAGAAAAAAGTTGTGAACTACCTTAACCTAGAATTATTGCCAACTTGTACCTGTCTGGTTTATCTAGCACTGAATGAATATTCATCTTAATGTCCTATTAAATATTATTAGTTTTCTCCTTTAAATTTTCAGATAAAGTAGTTTCTTATTATTGTAAGTTACTTAACTTTCATTGAAAAGAACTGTTTTTCTACCTGTTTGTCCCCCTCCTCCAGGGATGGGGATTGAACCCAGGGCACTGTACTACTGAGCTCTTTTCCATTTTTTGTTTTTGAGACAAGGTCTTGTCAAGTTACCCAAATGGAACTCAAACTTGTAGTCCTCCTGCCTCAGCCTCCCTAAGTCCTGGAATTACAGGCATGTGCCACCACCCTGTCCCTTCCTGTTCCTTTTCTTCCTTTCTTTTGAAATGTGTTACTCTGTTTAATGGGGTCTATGTTTTCTTTTATTGATTTGCATAGCATGAGAATAGTTTAAATACCCCATTCTCTTATTTTCCTAAGCACAGTAGGACTGAGAGTTGGGCAGTAATGCTACAAGCTGGTTGTTCAGAGGCTGAGTTCTCAGATTTTTCATAGTTTTTGTTTGTTTGTTTGTGTTTGTGTTTGTTTTTGAGACAAGGTCTCACTATGTAGTTCAGGCTGGCCTTGAACTCAAGAGGATCCTGTTGCCTCAGCCTCCCAAGTGCTGGGATTGCAGGCGTGTGTGCACTACCATGCCCAGCTTTTCATAGTTTCAAGTGAGAAGGTAAAAGGAGACAAAATAAGCACCAGCCCCTTGATCCTTCTTTATGGATGGACAAGTTGTACCATTTTGTATCTTTGGCTGTGACAGGGCTGAAGAAAACCTTCTAATATTAAATTCCATATGGACCAATTATTACAAGAACAGGTAAGACACCCTAGAGAAACTTTCCTTTCTAGATAGCAAGACCAAAGGACTATCTAGAAGCTGTCAGTAGAATCAGACCCAGGCTTATCTGAATTTTAGTAACTGAGACTAAGTCTTACAGAGCAGGGGGCAGTTTTAGCAGATGTTGCTGGGACACCTGGGTGTCCATGTGGGAAAACAGATGGACGGTGCTTCACACCGCACATACACGTCACTCCAGGAGAACTAGAGACCTGGTCGTGAAGGGCAGTGACACAGAAGAATATCTGCAGGAAAGAAGTTCTGTAAGATAAGAATGAAATTATTTAATAGGTTAAATTTAAATTATTTAATGGTTAATTCAGCCATGTTCAGATTGAGAATTTTCATCAAAGGACACCAAAGGCCAGTATGGTGGCACACGCCTATAATCTCACCTACTCAGAAGGCAGAGGCAGAAAGATTGAAAGTTCATGGGCAGCCTGCACAACCTAGTGAGATCTTGTCTCAAAATTTAAAACAGGGGCCGGTGAGATGGCTCAGCGGTGTAAGCGCCTGCCTGGCAAGCGTGAGGGTCCGAGTTCAACTCCCGGAACCCACATACGAAAAAGGGGCCGGTGATATCGCTCAGCGGCACGGGTGCCTGCTGGTGCATGAGGTCCTGAGGTCGACCCCCCAGTACCCACAAAAAAAGGGGGGGGGCCGGTGATATCGCTCAGCAGCATGGACGCCTGCTGGTGCGCGAGGTCCTGAGGTCGACCCCCGGTACCCACAAAAAAAAAAAATTTAAAACGAATTTTAGAGCACTCCAGGTTTATCCCCAGAACTGGATGTAGGGGAACAAAGACAAACAGAAAGAACTTTAGTGACACCTAAAACTAATAAAGGCTTCATATTCAGGATACGTGGATGCGTGTGTGTGTGTGTTCTCCAACTCAGAAAGATGAGATAAAAATTTATAGCAATACTTGAACAAGAAATCCAACCTGACTTTCCACTCTATCCAAATGTTTGACCAACAGGAAAATTTCCCTCGCCTCATTAGTTGAATAATAAAATCACTGCCAGATTAGCAAAGACTTAGTATCTACTAATATCAAGTATTGCTAAGAAGATTAACAGTGGAAACTGAAAATGGGAACATTTTAGAAAAGAATTTGGCATCACCTGCAGAGTTGAGTATAATTTCCCCTGGAGCTCTGTGATTGCACCCCTTACAGTAACTGTAGAGAAACTCTGGTGCACACAGGAGAATGCACAAGAATATTCTTGGCCGCGTTGCTTATGTCAGCAGCAACGGGATGCCACCCGAGGAGCGCAGTAACTGCATAAGTCACTTGTGGTACATCAGGTGTGCAGTGCTGAAGGGGTGACTTAAAGTGAGAGAAGCGTAGTCATGTCCATCTCTTGGGACATATCTCAACATATGTATCGAGTAAGAGGCAAATGAGTTCGTAGTCACAAAATAAACAGTGTATTGTTTATATCTGTGTAGAGAACTGGCAAAAACTAAGAAAAAGCTGGGAGTGATTAACACACAGTCCAGGCTGGTTGGGAGAGCTGGGGAAGCAGTAAGTTCGGATGAGGATGAATGAGGCAAAGAGGACCTTTTTATTTTTTTAACCCCCTCAGTACTTGGGAATGAACCCAGGGCCTTTGCGCTGTTACATCCCCAACACTTTTTAATTTTTTTTTTATTTTGAGACAGGTTCTTTCTGAGTCACTGAGTTGCCCAGGCTGAGCTCAAACTTGCCGTCCTCCTGCCTCTGCCTCCAGAGTGCTGGAATTAGAGGCATGGGTCACTGTGCCTAGCTGTGTTAGTTTTGTTTCTTTTTAGTTTTGTTTTTTGTTTTTGAGACAGGGTCTTGCATATAGTTCAGGCTAGTCTTGAACTCACTATGTAGCTCAGGCCAGCCTTGAACTCTTAGGGTTCCTCCTGGGATTACAGGCGTGTGGCATCACGCCTCGTAGTTTTCTGTTTCTTAACCTGGGTGTTTATTTCACTCTGCTTTATACATGCAGCTCATGCACTGTTCTGCTTGCTGTCTAATAACAGCACAATATATTTTTTTAAAAGACCAGAAGAGTATCTGGTGAAAGAGGCAAGGCAGGAAGCTCCAAGCAAAGACAGACCTTGGTGTTGCCTCTGGTTTAGCAAATAGGAACTTGATTATAACAGGCAATCATAAACCGATTTGTTTTGTTTTGTTGTTTTTTGAGACAGGGTCTCTTGCTATGCAGTTCAGGCTGGCCTTGAATTCACTATGTAGCACAGACTGACCTTGAACTCACAGTGATCCTCTTGCCTCAGCCTCCTGAGTGCTGGGTTTACAGGCTTGTGCCACCACACCTGGCAATAAACCAAATTTTTAATAAAGGTTAATTTAAAATTTAAAAGGGTGAAAATGTACAGATCATAATTCCCTTTTTAAAAACCTTTTATAAGTGTATAGGAAGCAGGTGGTTAATATTGAAGAAACTGGCTTCACTGTTATTTTTAATCCTTTAATGCCTGCTCTCTAGCTGCACACATCACTTCCTGGCATCCCATGGTAAGCCAGGCATTCTGGATGGTAGTTCTGCTGGACCCACTTTGTGAGCTGGGGCCTTCGTTCACTTTCAGTCTGCTTTATGGCTTTACTAGATTTTCATCATTCAATCGCAGCTGTACATGGCTGTGATTGATTGCAGGGAGTCGGGGCTTCTGAGCAGATGTCAGTAACCGCTTCTCTTCGCGGCTGTAGCTCAGGTTCAGATTGAAGGAGACTTCCTGGCGTGTTCCTTCTCTATTCTCGAGGAGCAGCCCATGGACATGCTTCTGGGACTGGACATGCTGAAACGGCACCAGGTAACTAAGAACTTCCCTTTTTTATTTATTATTATTCTTTTTTTTTTTTTTTGCATCTGGTTTTTGCATGTTACATGATATTACCACATCATTTCTGTTGGTTACATATACTGGAAAACCAAGAAGCATGACTTCATAGAAACATCTTAGCTGATGATGTTGCCACAGGATGGTCGAAGTGTTGTGATATTAGAAATAGAACCTCTGAAATCTCTGTGAAGGTCCTAAATCTTGCTGTCTGTTTTGACATTATAACTGGCAATTCGGTTCCCTTGTGTGATTTTAATAATTTTTTTGATGATTCGTTATGAATGTTAAATTTAGCAAGTCTTTAGTAATTTTTTTTTTTTTTTTTTTTTTTTTTTTTTTTTTTTGAGATAGCATCTTGCTATATAGTTCAGGCTGGTCTTGAACTTATTCTCCCTTTACTTAAAAAAAACAAAAAAAAAGCCATCTCCCTACATTATCTATAACCTTCCTTAATAGTGAAGTTTGATCTAAGAAATACTAAAGCCAGGCATGCTGGCGCACACCTGTGATCCCGGCACTCGGGAGGCTGGGGCGGGAGGATCGCCATGAGTCTGGGGCCAGCCTGGGTAACATAGTGAGTTCAAGACCAGGCTGAACTTCGTAGAGAGACCTTGTCTCCAAAGAAAAAAAATGAAATAAATAAATAACTATTAAATTCCAGCTGAGGTGTAGGTTACTGGGGAAGCGCTTGACTAGCATGCATACTTCTGTGGGTTTGAGCTCTTGGGGGAAAAAGTCTTAGAAAAGAATGTGCATTATATTTCTTCAACCTTCTCCGTGGAAGGAATGGGTGCACGTACCTATAAATAAAACCTAATTTATTAACTTGTCACTCTTTCCCTATATTTTAGTTATAGCATAGGTCAGCAGTCTCCACCTTTATAGACAAATCTGACATACGTGCAGCTGCATTTTGTTTTGTTTTGTTTGCAGTACTGGGAATTGAATCCAGAGGGGTCTACCACTGAGCTACATCCCCCACCCCTTTTTATTTTTTGCTTTGAAACAGTGTCTCACTAAATTGCACAGGCTGCCTCTAAGCTGAGATCCTTCTGCCTCAGCCTCCTGAATAGCTGGGAGTACAGTCATGTGCCACCATGCCCAACTCTGTTCTATACTAAGTAGATATAAAAATATACAGAAAAGAACATGTATATGAAATAAAGGATACTTTTGTAGAGGTTGCCTTGCACATTTTTACTTTTGAGACTATTAGTTTAGAGTCTAAGTTGTCCTTTATGAAATAAACAAAAAAAGCAAATATAAGACTATACATAGTATGATTTTAACTTTATAAGAAAAAAATAATTTGTGTTTTCTAAAATGGGCTGCTAATTATGCCTGGCACCTTTCCAAGCTTTGTATAATGAATATTTATTATCAGAAATGGTTGAATATTGTTGGGAAGACAAATAAACTGTATCTTATAAAGGTTTTCCTGATACAAACCTTGAATATTAAAAAAGAATTCTAAGCTGGAAATAGTGGTCCATGCCAGTAATCCCAGCACTCAGGAGGCTAAGGCAAGAGGATCGCTGCAAGTGCAAGGCCAGCCTGAACTTCATAGCAAGACCCTGTCTCGTGAATGAATGAATGAATGAATGAATGAATGAATGAATGAATGAGTTCTAAACTGGGTGCAGTAATAGACACCTAGCCCCAGCTATTTAGGATAATGACACAGGAGGATCATTTGAGCCTAGAAGTTGAAGGCCAGCCTGGGCAATATACTAACAACTCATCTCAAAACTTGGACAGGGAGGAACCCTAAAATAACTGGCAGCATCACTCAAGTTAAATTTAAATGCTTTTAGATAAAGTAGTTTTGTTCTGTTTTGTTTTTTCTTTAACCATCTCTCCTTCTTGGTGCTGCTCCTTGTAAATGGGGTTTTTTATTTGGGCTCATAATTTTTCTGCATGGCATTTTATCTGCTATCATTTTTCTTCGGTTTCTTCCTTTTAAGTGTTCCATCGATCTCAAGAAAAATGTACTGGTGATCGGCACCACAGGCTCACAGACAACCTTCCTTCCCGAGGGAGAGCTGCCAGAGTGCGCCCGCTTGGCATATGGCGCCGGGCGAGAGGATGTGCGGCCAGAGGAGATTGCAGACCAAGAGTTAGCAGAAGCCATTCAGAAATCAGCAGAGGATGCAGGTATTGGAATGGTTGAGCTCTTGGATAATGCTTGCAGAGAGGGTAAGATTTTCCGGTCTGTGGTCGGTCTCATCGTCCAGCAGTGGGGGAGTTCTTTGGCTTCTTTCCTCCCCTCCCATCTCTTAATACAGTAACAAAGAACTTGGTTTCAGCAGATTGAGAAACAAGCCATTGCTCTATACAAGATAGACTGGGGAGGTATTTGCTTCTGTACCTCTGGCTGGTCTTTCTAAAACTTAAATCTTGGGTTTTGTTTTTGTTTTTGTTTTTTTCTAAAGTAAGTTATAGCAGTAAGCAGATACATAGTTTTGTTTTGTGTTTTGTTTTGTGTTTTGTTTTGTTTGGTACCAGGAATCGAACTGAGAGAGATACTTAGTTTTCTTTTTCTTTTTTTTTTTTTTTTTTGTGGGTACCAGGGGTCGACCTCAGCACCTCGCACGCCAGCAGGCGCCCGTGCCGCTGAGCGATATCACCGGCCCCTTTTCTCGTATGTGGGTTCTGGGAGTTGAACTCGGGCCCTCGCGCTTGCCAGGCAGGCGCTTACGCTGCTGAGCCATCTCACCAGCCCAAGAGATATTTAGTTTTAACTTCAGCAGTATTTCCTTAAAATTTTCTTTCCTTTTCTTAGACCCATTTAGTTTGAAGGACGGCATTATCACTGTGACTAACTAGTACTTTTAAAATATTTATTGAGGGCCGGTGAGATGGCTCAGCGGCATAAGCGCCTGCCTGGCAAGCGCGAGGGCCCGAGTTCAACTCCCGGAACCCACATACAAGAAAAGGGGCCGGTGATATCGCTCAGCGGCACGGGCGCCTGCTAGCGCGCGAGGTCCTGAGGTCGATGCCCGGTACCCACAAAAAAAAAAAAAAAAAATTATTGGAAGTACTGTCAGCAAACAAAGAAAAACCAGCAGTTAGAATCATAATTGAACAGTAATTCAAAATGTGCTGTTTATGCTCTTATTGAGATTATTGTTGTGTCACCATGCTACAGAATGAAAACTACTAAAGTCAAGGGACTTAGCACTATTTTCTAAGTCTCAAGTGTTATGGCCCATTTAAATATAAAGACGGGAAAAAAAAAAAAAAGATGGAGCCAATTTTCTGGGTAAAATGGAGCAGCACAGCTTTGCTCAAGTCCCCCATCTGTTATAGAACAATGACTGTGGGATGTATTTTCTAGAAGCTTGAAAAAAATTACTTTTTTTTTTTTAAGAATTACCTTTTAGGGGCCGGTGAGATGGCTCAGCAGCGTAAGCGCCTGCCTAGCAAGCACGAGGGCCCGAGTTCGACTTCCAGAACCCGTATACGAAAAAAGGGCCAGTGATATCGCTCAGCGGCACGGCGCCTGCTGGCGCACAAGGTCCTGAGTTCAACCCCCGGTACCCACAAAAAAAAAAAAAAATTACCTTTTAGGGGGCTGGTGAGATGGCTCAGTGGTGTAAGCGCCTGCCTGGCAAGCGCGAGGGCCCGAGTTTGACTCCTGGAACCCACGTACAGGAAAAAAAGGGCCGGTGATATCACTCAGTGGCACAAGTGCCTGCTGGCAAGCGCAAAGTCCTGAGTTCGACTTCCGGAACCCACATACGAAAAAAGGGCCAGTGATATCGCTCAGCAGCACGGGCACCTGCTGGCGCGCGAGGTCCTGAGGTCGATCCCCGGTACCCACAAAAAAAAAAAAAAAAAGAATTACCTTTTAGGGAGCCGGTGAGATAG
This sequence comes from Erethizon dorsatum, assembly GCA_028451465.1. Classification (NCBI taxonomy): domain Eukaryota; kingdom Metazoa; phylum Chordata; class Mammalia; order Rodentia; family Erethizontidae; genus Erethizon; species Erethizon dorsatum. The sequence continues at coordinate 123,831,759 of CM051827.1, read as the reverse complement.
CTCAGTGGCATAAGTGCCTGCCTGGCAAGCGCAAGGTCCTGAGTTCAACTCCTGGTACCCACATACAGGAAAAAAGGGCCGGTGATATCACTCAGTGGCACAGGCACCTCCTGGCAAGCACAAAGTCCTGAGTTCGACTCCCAGTACCCACATTAAAAAAAGAATTACCTTTTAAATTTGAGTTATTTTAAAGTCTTGAGCCACAATTACTCATCAGTATGATTAATGTCACACATTACTTTTTCTAGTACAGTAAAATGTATTAGAGTTAGATGTTCAGGGAATAGCTTTCTTCTAATGACAGAAGAGATAAAAAGCAGCCAGGTTTGCCACATTTTCCCCCCGGTACTAAAGATAGAACCCAGAGCCTTCCCACTGAGCTATATCCCCAGTCCTTTTTATTTTTATTTATTTTGTGGGATACCGGGGGTCGACCTCAGGACCTCGCGTGCCAGCAGGCGCCCGTGCCGCTGAGCGATATCACCGACCCCTTTTTCATATGTGGGTTCCGGGAGTCGAACTCGGGCCCTCGCACTTGCCAGGCAGGCGCTTATGCCGCTGAGCCATCTCACCAGCCCTTTTTTTTTTTAATTTTGAGGCAAGGTCTCACAAAGTCACTAGCTTGTCCAGGTTGGCCTCATACTTGTGATCCTCCTGTCTCAGCCTCCCAGAGTGCTGGGATTACAGGCATTTGCCACCATGCCTGGCTGTTGCCATGTGTTACTTGAGAACATTCCAGCTTCCAGCCTTGAGCCTAAAATGGGCCTGGGTAGCAGATGCACTTGTCCAAGCTGGCCTTGTTCAGAATCTAAAAGGTCCGTCACATTTTAGCCCAGTGTTGCATGTAATGTGCAGTTTTGGGCTGGAGGTGTAGCTCAGTGGCGGAACACTTGCCTGGTGTGCACATGGCCCTGTGTTCAACCCTTCCCCGCCAAAGTGGAGTTCTGGTTGAAACTTATGTAATTTGAAGGAAGGGGAGAATTTTAATCTTCCCAACAAGGTAAGCATGAATAAATTTGACCTACCTACTTAATTTAGGGAAATTTGTCAGCTTAGTCATACTACATGTTAATATGAAGATAAATTACCATTTCTGAAATTTCTTTTCATTCCCTCCACTGTCTTTGTCTATTATTAAAGAAACATTAGCTGATGACAGCCGTGTTTTCTAACCTACTAGTAACAGTTACCCTCTTTAGTGACTACCTTATTTTAATAGAAACGAGATTAAAATATGTACCACAGATGTTTTCAGTACCCGTTTTTTGTTTTTTTGTTTTTTGTTTTTTTGTGTGGGTACCGGGGTCAACCTCAGGACCTCGTGTGTCAGTAGGCGCCCATGCGCTGAGCGATATCACCGGCCCTTTTTTCGTATGTGGGTACTGAGAGTCAAACTCGGGCCCTCGCACTTGCCAGGCAGGCGCTTACGCCGCTGAGCCATCTCACCGGCCCTCAGTACCAGTTTTAAAAGGTAAAAGTACCAGTTTTCCATGTAACCTTTTGTTACTGATATATGTGGCTTATACTAATTTTTGTCATTTTAAATAGCGAAAATAGTTCTGCAAAATGAGGTCTTGTTTCTTTGGAAAACTTAACTTCCCAAATCCAAACTCTGGACATAATAGATGAAGGTATTTTGTGAAAAGCTGTTGCTTTGATAGATACTTTCCATCAAAGTATATTTATACTTTCTATCACTTGAAAAATAATTTAACCAGGTGTGGTGGTGCACGCCTGTAATTCCAGTACTCTTGGGAGGCTGAGACAGGAGGATCACAAGTTTGAGCCCAGGGCAGGTAATTTAGCAACATAGGGAGAGCCTGTGTCAAAAAAGGGGTAGGGATATAGTTCAATGCAAAGGCTCTGGGTGCAGTCCCCTGTACTACCCCCAAAAAAGGAAAAAGAATTTAGAGTCGGAGCTACATTTGATATTTTAAAACTGACTAAAAGTAAAGAAGGTAAGTTAGGATAAAATTTAATAGTATTTCTTTTCTTCTAAAAATGAATCTCAACTGAGAAATTTGGAAAATGCTTGTTATATGTGTTCACTCACCTTTATGCCATAAGATACTATCATCTAATTTTATCTGATGGATCTACTTTCTTCAGCCAACATATTTGCTCATAAATTCTCTGAGTGTGGATGTGTAAAATTAATTTCTTTCTAAATTGAATTAAAAATCTGTTGATCGCTGGGCATGGTGGCGCATGTCTGTAATCCTAGTACTTGGGAGGCTGAGGCAGGAGGATTACCATAAGTTCAAGGCCAGCCTGGGCCTACATAGCGAGACCCTGCCTCAAAAAGCCAACAAAAAAAAAAAAAAAATCTGTTGAAGTTGACACATCGTTTTATGTATTGTGGGAGCATTGAAGCAACCAGCAAATCTTTTGGATGTCCAAACTGTAGAAATATTCCCCAACCTTGAGCCTGCTAGTTCCTGATTTCAAAGATGGCAAAGGAGTAGAGACTGTACCCCTGCATGCTGTGTGGTTTGCATTGTTAACCCAAGTTTGCTTGTCTGTTTCCTAATCCAAACAGAGCGTCAGAAGCCATGATGCATGTAGTGTGTGTGTACTGCAGCTGGAGTGGGCCCCAGACCAGGTATTTACAGCCACCGCGTTACGCCTTCCATGCGGTTGTCGCCTGTGCTCTCAAAGCCTCTGTATCTGTAGCAGTTTCGGAAGTTAGCTTCTGCCATCGACCATTTCACCCTGTTTAATCATGGTTACAACTAGCCTGTAGTATTTACCTTTGTGTGTATGTTGGCATACAAACATAACATAAGTAGAAATTCGTGTTTGAAATTTTATCAATTATTAGGACATTTCAGAGGAGGGAAAAGCTCAGTAAAAAGTGCCCACCATAACAACCATAGCTACCGGCTATTATGAATATTAAGAATGTTGGCATCACAGCACTTTGTCCTTGGAGAGATCCATACACTTGTGGTTCTGCTAAGTCCCTTTCCTCTGAAAGACTGGAAGCTTTTTCCCTGGTACTGCACATGACTGCCTAGATAACAGAAGGGGAGAAATTTTCATCGTGTTCAAGAAGAGATGGAAGCTTAAGTCAAGTGACTTGTCCAGAGTCACAAGTGTCAGTAACATAGGCAGGTCTTACATTTTATTACCCCTTGACAAGAGCTGAGACTGCCTTTCCCTCTGCCCTGGCCTGACAGATTTTCCATTCTGCTTCCATTTCCCTGTGATGTAAACAAGATCATTGTCAGCCTGAGTATATTGGCTGATATAGCAAGATGAGGAAGGGTTTTGGTTTTCTTTCACAAAATAAGGGCTTTGTAGGGATTTTCTGGCTGGTTGTAATTGAATTCATAGCATTTAATCCCCCTTGCCCCCACCCTCAAAACCTCTACCTACCTACCCCTTCCTTCTCTCCTCTCTCCTTCTGTTCTTCTCCCTCTCTCCTCCTCCTCTCTCTCTCTTCCCCTTGTAAGCCATAGTTTAATTATTCTTAATATCCTTTATTCTCATTCTCTTCTCCTGAGCATTAGGACTTAGGCTAATGAAAGCAACCATATGAGGAGGTACAAGAGGGCTATGTGCTACTCTCTTAGTATGTACAATATCGGCTGAGGATGTGTTGGCCTTCACTTCCATGGCGATTTATAACTGGTATACCAGTGCTAGATGGCCTTTATCATACCTCTCTATGTTGCTAATGTGGATGTTTCATTACAGTGCAGTTTTCTATTAGCATTAGATCAGAATTGAACGTCTTTCACAGTCAGCCTTAATGATTAGATTGATAAAACCAGTGACTGTGTTTCTAGATTCTGATGGATATAATTTAAATAAGACATGCTATTTTCCTGTTTGATGCTAAACTATAAGTAAGGTAAGGTTGTTTCGTAAGACACCAATAACTTCCTGACACAGTGCTTTATCTTCTTGTGTTGTTAACCAGTGTTTGATTAGAATGATTTAAAGCTGTTTGAATTATAACTGCATTGCTTCATGACTTAAAGTCAGGGTCCCCTGTTGGATGTTAACATTCAGCCCAAAGCATTTGAGTTGCATCTAACAAGACAATGTATTGTGACCAACTTTGTGACCAGTCTTTTGACTATAACTTATAATAGGTGCTTTTGGTCAATTTTTAACTTGTTCAATGTCAAAAGGAGAATTGGAGCAGATGTTCAAAGATATCATTGTGGTATCTGCACTGAGCTGGTGCTTAAGCCGGCCATCATGTTTGAGGGTCATAAACTGCAGCGACTCTAAGTATAGTCATTGCTGCCGGAGACCGCAGCCAGAGGAGTGCCGTGAGTTTGAGGCCAGCCTGAGCTATGTACCAAGGCCCCGTCTCAAAAAAAAAGTCATTGCCTGTTGAGAAACTAGTGTGATTTTCCCTCCACTATTTACTTCCCTATTCTGTTCTTAAACTGTTTAAATGTTCTTAATTGTACTAAATGTAGTAACTGATAATCCTTTAAAGTTGCAATATTTGGTAGGGTGATGATTGGGATTTAATCTCTTCCATCTTTAGTTTTACTTCTATTTTCCTGGAAGTCTGCAAGTATTATGCGAATTCTTATTTTTCCTTATAAATCCTACTCTGTCCCAAGTATACCCGCTTTTGTACTTCTCATTCCTAAGTTCAGTGTTCACATCTGAAACATGAAAAATGCATTGGCATGGGATTTATCGTGTTGCAAGGGTTCTCAAGATTTGTGATGTGCTTAAAAATCACTTGGGAATGCTGGGCATGGTGGCACACGCCTGTAATCCCAGCACTCAGGAGGCTGAGGCAGGAGGATCCCTGAGAGTTCAAGGCCAGCCTGGGCTACAAAGTGAGTTCAAGGCCAGGCTGAACTACATGGTGAGACCCTGTCTCAAAAAACCAAAAAGAAAAAGAAAAAATTAAAAAAAGAATCACTTGGGGAGCTCATTGAACATGCAGACTCCTGGGTTTACTCTAAGGATGGCACCCTAGAGCCTGCATATTTAACAAGTGTCCCAGGCAATTGTAGGACAAGTGGTGGAAAAAACACACCTGAAGAAACTGTCCTAGAGCTTTAGACTCACTGGGAATAAAGATGTGTATGTGTGCTGCAGCCTGAGCACTGGCTCAGCCGCTGTGTAAATGCACATTGAGCTGCGGTAGGCACGTGCTGTCAAGTACAGTGCTGCCTCTCACTCTGACTCTGTGATGCTAAATTGCTTAACGCATTGAGAAAGATTGTTATGTTTTTAAAATCACGCCTCTATGTATAAGGGAAACCAGAATTAAAGGACTTTTATTCTACCCTGTTTAGATTTGTATCCTCTGATAATTTACTGGCCTTTGTTACCCGCCAGTTAATCTTTTTGCTTTCCCTTTTGTGACAGAGAAAAGCGGTAAAGAATCTACCTCACTGGGAATGTCATCATTACCAACTTCAGATGGGTTTACCCATCCGGCCCATTCTTCAGGACGGAGTCCTGAGGTGGGTAATCCTGCGACTCTTGCTCACTCTGCCTCTGCTTCAGTCTGCCCTGTAAAGCCCAGTGACCCAGATAGCATTGAACCTAAAGCTGTGAAGGCTTTGAAGGCTTCATCTGAATTCCAGATGAACTCAAAAAAGAAAGAACTTCTTCCTCTACAGGATCTTTCTGATCATGCTTCCTCAGCAGACCAGAGTTCAGCTATGCCTTTGCATAATTCATCCGAAGAAGCAGTCATTAGAGATAATCTGGAGAAATCTGCTGAAAGAAGCACCCAGGGCCTCAAACTTTATCTCCATACGAGACAGGAAGCTACTTTATCTGTCACAACTACTAGGATGCATGAACCACTGATGCTTGTAGACAAAAAGGGTTGGCACCCAGAAAATCAGAACCCGCATCAACTCAATGGCCTTCAGCAGCACACAGAACCAGGGAATAAACAGCACGAGGTACGGCAGGATGCTCCACGTGACCAAGGACATTTTTGTGACCTGGGGAACCTTCAACTTCCTGAAGAAGAGCAACAGGATCAACAGGAAAGTGTTGATTTGAAAGCAACGATGAAAGGAGATGGGCTACAGCAGAACGCGGATCTTCTAAGCACAGAGAAAAGCTTTCTACCTTCAGGATGCTTTGGCAGCTCGAATGCAGAAATGCTAATGGAAATAGATGTGGTTGAACAGACCCTAGTTGCTGTGCTTAATTCAGCAGGCGGTCAGAACACCGATGTCAAGAACATTGGTGTATCTAGTCTTACTTCAGATAATCCCTTGATGGAAGTAGAAACATCAAAATATAATCCTTCATCTGAAAGTGTGAATAATTCTATTTCCACTCAGGCTTTACAGCCCCCAGAAAGTAATGTTGAAATGTCTGGAACAAATAATGAATATGGCAACGATCTACCCTCTCTAAATCTCTGTGGCAGTTGTCAGCCCTCCGTGGAGTCAACAGAAGAATCTTGTTCGTCTGTAACAGCGGCCTTGAAAGAACTTCATGAACTTTTGATCAGTAGTAGTAAGCCAGCTTCAGAAAATATACCTGAAGTCATCTGTCAGTCAGAAACAGTACCCGAGGGCCAAGCAGGTGTTAAAGGCCTTTCAGAAAGACGGACTCAGGATGAGTATCTGCCCCACAGAGATCCGTGTCCACAGGTCTCCTGTCATCAGGCCAGATGTGTGTCAGTGAAGACAGAAAGCTTAGGTGCTGCACCTGGCACTGGAACAGAAGATATGGAAAATACCGGCTTCCAGGGTCCAGGTGATGGCCTGTCAGCTGACAAGCAAGGTGTCCCCAAATCTAGAGAGTCAGTAAGTGAGAGCAGTTCTGTCACTGTAACCTCAGCTAAATCCTCTAATCAGTTACACTGCACCTTAGGTGTAGAAATTTCACCCAGTCTCCTAGCCAGTGAGGAGGACACCCTCACGCAGACTTCCGGGCAAACTAAGTCTTTGCCATCTAGTTTCATACTGGTTAAAGACTTGGGTCATGGCATACAGAATCCAGTAACAGACAGGCCCGAAACCAGAGAAAATGCCTGTCCTGATGCTGCAAGGCCATTTCTTGAATTGGAACCACCGACCAGCCATCCATCATCAAGTCCCTCCCTCCTTTCACCCTTAATTTTTCCTGCCACAGATATTGACCGGATTCTTCAGGCTGGCTTTACTTTGCAGGAAGCTCTTGGGGCTTTGCATCGAGTTGGTGGAAATGTAGACCTTGCACTTCTTGTTTTGCTAGCAAAGAACATTGTAGTTCCCACGTAACTATGGGAAAGTGGGCTAGACCGTATTCCATTCCCTTTAAAAAAAAAAAAAAAAAGAAAAGCGCACTCCACACACACACATACACACTCACCACATACACCTTATATGTAGAAACCTGCAAGCAGAATGTTGAGCCAGATTTTTTTTAAAGATTTTTTTTTTTTGGCCTAAGTAATTTATGATCTCTTGTCTGATGAATTTGTCTATCCTACTTGTTAAATTTTGGGCCTTTAAAAATGTATGGGCAGTATGTGCATACAAAAGCTTTTTATTCTCATTAAGGTGATGTATTCTGGAATAAAATGGATGGTTTTGTGTATAGCATAACATTTTAGAATGAGAGTGAATGCTTTGAAAAGCAGAGGCCATGAAAAATCCCACCACCCATGCAGTTAGAAACAGATTAGCTTTCCACCTGTCTCTGCTACAGCCAGGGTATGGCTTGTTGATTGAGTCATCAATTTAAAAACTTTTGACCATACAGCTTGGTGTTTGGAATTATACACAGTGTCTGTGTATTATGATTCACCAATTATAACAGGAAGTTGAAGAATAATTGAATAATATACCCTAGAGTGGTATGCTTTTATTCGTGTGCTCAGGATTTGACATTTTAGTTGGGGGGGACTACTTTGTGCATCACAAGCTGCTGCATGCATGGGTTGATTGCCAAATACCTTTATTACATTGGGCGGAATATCTTAGAATTAACATTAGAGTGAAACATGGTGCTACCCAGACCTTAAAAGGGAAGGGATAAAAAGGCCCCAATCATGATTCCATTTGCCAGATGTAAAAGACTGTCCAAGAAAAATAATGGCCTAGATAAACACTGGAATTTACTAAAGATGGGGTTTGCTAGTGTCTCCCTGATAACACCTCAACCCTTAATGGCTAATGACGAACTCAAGTTCAGTTAAATGGGTTGGTTGCCAGCAGCTTATTTCCTTTTCAAATTCATCTTCTACTAGGAAGTTCTTCCAGAGCTCCATTTGGGCTGTGATCTGAGTGAAATATGGAAGTGTGGTAATCTTGTCACTGGTTCATCTTGGTGCTTGGAATGGTCAATTTGGTGTCATTCATGGCAGTGAAATAGTAATAGTTTCTGACTCAAGTGGCCTTGGTAAAGTTTTCCATCCCTTTCCTCAGGAGTTTCTTTTTTAAGCAAGATTCATGTTTGTGTTTACCATGTCAAATTAGAGTGGGGCAAAATATATAGAAGTATTTATTGTGGCCTTTTTTTAATATAAGGACTAGCCCTTGGAAGTCATTGTCCTGTGGGCCCCACTGTGCAATAATCCTACTGGATAGGTTTTAGATAATTATTTCCTAGAAAATGAACTGTTCTTTTAGGTACCTAGCAGGAATCTGAAATCTTGATTTTTCTTTGTTTTGTTTTTTTGTTTGTTTGTTTTTTAATTTTGAAAGCCAGGCATGGTGGTGCATACTGGTAATCCCAGCCCTCGGAAGGCTGAGGCAGGATTACAAGTTCGAAACCAGCCTGGGCTACATAATGAGACCCTGTCTCATGAAAAAAATAATAAAAATTAAAATTTTAAAAAACTGAATTTTTGAGAACGATTATTTCTGATTCCAGATTATACTTTGCGACATGTTTGAAACAGAAGCTTTTGAAAGAATGATTTCAGAACTTGAGTTAAATGATTTTTTTTTCTGAAGTCTCTCTCAGAGCTTGTTCTTCTCATCAAAATTTAAATCAGCTGAGTGCAATCGAAACAGAGGCTCATCTCAGGAGTTTTTGAAACTTTTTAATTCAGCGGCACTTAGAGGCATTTCTCTTTTCCTTACCCAGTCTCTCCTTCCTTTTTGCTGTGTTGCTTGTGTGTGTGCTTTGAGACTTGATGCAGTGACCTGGTGCAGGTCACGGAGATTCATCATGATTCTTTCTGAAGTTAGGGAACGGTTGACAGAAGGAGTTGTAGTTTACTGCTTTCCAGTGGGCGTTTAGAACAACAGGCGAACCTGACTGTCTTTAAACGTACAGGCAGCCACATGTTGTAGACTTGCTTGCCCTACACCAAAGACGTAAAATGCACTAGGAAACTGTTAACGGGATTTCTGTCAGCCGACTCTCAGAGCTGTGATTGTAATGCAGTAGTTGGTGCTATGATTAAGACAAAATCCAGCAGCAGTGCAGTGGGGGCCTGTATTTGCTTTATGGGTGGTGATTTGAGAGTGTAATTTAAGGTTATAAATCTTCAGGGCACAGGGTGGGGTGGGTAAGGGAACCTTATCGGTGACAGTAGACTCTTCCCAAAAGGCCTGTTGTGCGAAGGTGGTCACACAGCTCTCTGCAAGCAGTCAGACTTCAGCACACCACTCAGAAGCTGGCCACTGGCTTTGTATAATGTCAAGGTTCGGGAAACTGTCCCAGGTGGAGTACATAATGTCAGTCTGGAAAAGATTTCATTACAGTAGTTTTTAATGTATGTATCTGTATATTTATTTTTAGGAGAAAATCAAATAATAGGCTTATAGTTATACAGGTATTCTTGTTAGGAATACTTTCAATGAGCTTAACCCACTTGCCAAATATCCTCGTCCCTTTTGGTCTTTTTTTTTTTTTTTAAATACTTGCTTTTGATTTTTAAAATATCACTTTCTGTCCATCATTCGTATACAAATAAAATTGTTGACATTGTTAGGATTTTGAATGATTGTTTTAATTTAGCAGTTCTAGACCACAAAGGGTATTAAGGAATGCACTGGTGAACCTGCATTGTCAGTTTTTATTCAGTGTTTAACACTTTAAGAACTTCAGAAGTACAGAAACTATATATTAACTTTTAAAAATAAAGATCAAGTGCTTGTGAACTCTGGTTGTCAGCAGAACTGATAATAGCCATAACCAACCCTGGACAGCTCCTTTACCATAGCCAGCCAGGGGCAGTCCTGTGGTCAGCACTTCCATCCGAGGGTCGTCTCTGCTTATTCACCAAAGAGAAGAGGATTTCCTCTAAGACTCGTGTTGTTCCCTTAAGTCAGTTCCTGTGTAGAAGGATGTGCTTGCTAACCAGCTATACCGAAGCTATAGATTTTGCTTTTTTGGCACTTAACTGTGTCCAGCTCTGCCTGTTCAGGCCTCCGGACAGCCAGGAGCCTTCGTGCCACAGTTTGGGGTTTAGCTGTTAATGGATAAAGAGAAGCAGTTGCTTGGCAAAGGAAGCTGGGTAAATAGTGGATGTTAGAACCCTCCGTCTTGCAGCCTGCGTGTCCCAGAGCTCCTTGACTCCATACACACGGAAGCGAGACACAGCCCCATGTGTTTCTTCCCCAAAGCATTTCTCTAGCAAGGGGGTACCTGAGAATGAAATACAAAACTTTGTGTCACTGATTTTGTGATGCCCATTTAATGTGGACTCCACCTGTTCTTCCTACCACAGCTATCTCTAATGAAAGCCATAAAAATTGTTGGTATGACTTTTCAGCTCATGTCTATAAATACATGCGTAAGCTATCACATACATATGCTGATTGACAAATATCTTAGAGTTAATTTTACATAGATTAAAAAGCAAGCAATTTTTATATCTACAGACATAGTCTTCACTTATGGTGGCTTTCATCCCACCATGAATATAACGAACTGCCTTGCAAATAACTAGCCAGGAGAGTCACCGCATTCCGATTGCCTTGCCCCACCTGTTGGCCACCTGTGGCGAGGGTGCACAGGAAGGTTGAGTTGCCGCATATTTCAAACTTAACTGTCGCTGGCAACGCATCATAGAGAAGCTAACCAGGGTGCGGGGTGAGCTCAGTGGTACAGTGCGTGCTTAGCATGTGAGGCCTGACTTTGATCCCCAGCACCAAAGAAAGATCAATGTCTAATAAATACAAGATGCTAACTGGATGTGTCCTCTCTCTAGCACACTCACCCAAAGGCCCAATTTCTCACTTGAATTTGGTGACTTCGCGTAGTCTGTGGCTGAGCTAGAAAGACACAGGTTCCCCTCCTAGAAAATGAATGTCACTTGTGTTAGGAGTTCCAGAAAATAAAAATAGCCCCCGCCCCGGGAATGATGCTGATTTATCTTCCACAGTAAAGTTGATTCAGAGCCCATCCTTTGTACTGAAGTGTGAAATCATGGCTGAACTTTTATACATAGTGGAGCCTCAGTGGGTGTTAGGAGTTCACTGAATAAAGAACTTAGGGGGGAGCCTTTAATGCTCTTGCTTTTCTTTTGTGCCTTAGTTTCTCTGAATAGCAGAGGCATCAAATGGTGGAGAATGGAAGTGGGAGGAACAGGGAAAAGGTTTGAAAGGAGCCCTCCTGGAGATGAGGACCCACTTGAAGTGGGCTTCAGGCTCCCTGTCACTGAGCAGTCACAGTTTCCCCACACGATAGGGTTGCTGTATGGGGTTTTGCATCTGGTAAAACAAAAATGGGTGTCTTGATATTTATTATGTTCTTTATTGTTCTATCAGTGTTATGAGTAAGGAAGAGAAATTCAAATTCTCTTAAGTACTTAAAAGGAAGTTAACTACTCCCTTCAAGGCTATGCAGTATGAGTCTTTTCGAGACAGGGCCTTGCTACGTAGCACAGTCAGGCCTCAGATTTGTGGGGATCCTCGTGCCCGAGCCTGCTACATGCTGGGATTACAGGCATGTGCCGCTATGCCTAGTTTTCTTTCTTGTGTCTTTGAGACAGTCTTGCCGTGTAGTTAAGGCTGGTCTTGAACTCACTGTGTAGGCCCTCGAACTCACAGGACTTCTGCCTCAGTCTCCTGAGTGCTGGGATTACAGAGGGGCACCACCTCACCTGGCTTACAGTATGAGTCTGCATGAAAATCTTGTTACTTTTTCATCCACTCATCAAACACAGTGCCTGTGTGCCAGGGACTGATGAATGCTGGGGATTCAGGGGTGACTACTACTACTTCAAATGCAAGATCTATTTTTGCTTATAAGTTTTTTGGGGCTTTTTTGTTTTTTTCCTCTCCCAGGACACGGTCTTGTGTTTCCCAGGCTGGTCTCAAACTTGGGGTCCTCCAGCCTCCGCCTTCCACATAGCTGGTGTTACAGACATTTGCCACTGCATGCAGTTAGCATGCTTTACTTTTGCAGTCGTTAGGGTTACACAGCTCTAGTTTAGAGCCGGTTGGTAAGAGTCAAACACACAATGGAATCAGATGCTGGGAACCTATATTGTTCCCCACCGCGCACCCCTGGTACTGGGGATTGAATCCAGGCACTTGTGCATGTTAGGCAAGCACTGTGTCACAGATACATCCTTAGCTCTAGAATTATTCTTACATTTTACTTTTAATGCCAGGTGTGGTTGTGTATGCCTGTAATCCCAGCACTCAGGAGGCTGAGGCAGGAAGATCAAGAGTTTGAGGCCAGCCATGCCTACATACTGAGTCCCTGTCTCAAAAATTTTTTTTTATATTTTAAAAAGAATCAGAGGAAACTACAAAATTGTTACATTTAGTAGAAATAGCTAAAGAGATCAGATACTGAGAAATCAATTTATAATACCGGCAGGAGGAAAGGGACAGGCAGGATAGGAGTCCAAGTGAAGGGGAAATGACCAGTGACGGCCAGCCTTCCATCAGGACCTTGCTGTTGCAGGGTAGAGATGGGGGGCAGGTGCCGCACAGCCTCCCACGTCCCTCGGTAAGCGCGGCTGCTCAGGAATCCTGGCCATCTGGGCTGACGGGACTTAGCCCAGGATTCTGCAGGGTTGCTATTTTAAAGCAGCTGAGTGCAGCACATGAAACCAGGAATCTAGAGCAGGAAGTGTAGCAAGCCATGGCTCTGGGACTGGGTAGTGAGCAGGATTGATTTACAAAAGAAGGCAAGGCTCTGCTCTGTCTTAGCAGGAGGGCTCCATCCCAGGGATGTTCTTTAACCCATTAAAACTCTCGGTCTGTGTCAGTGATCTGGAGCAAGGAGCAGGATTTCCGAGTCTTGGCTCTTAGTGTCGAGGTTCGCAGTTAGGAAACGGGTGTCGGTGACTGGTCGTCGAGACCGTCAGGCTGTGAGCGAGAGGGCTCAGCTGAGAGGTGGAACAGCACCTTAAGGGATGAGATTGGCCAAGAAAATGGCACAAGGGCAGACGGGTTAGAGCATGTTTCTTTACATAAAATTTTGAAACTACAGAAGATGAGGAAGTGGAGAGAGAGAACACAAAATTGGGTAATTTGTACAGAACTACATTTCTTTATACCATAAGATTTTCATTATCTAATTGGGGGAAGGGTCAGGTTGAGGCATGTCTTTCCTAGGAAATTTCATCTGATAGGAAATGATGTTGTTTTATCTGCAACCTTGAGTGAATGGGTCTGTGACCTAAAGAAGGGTAAATGTGTATTTTCTCCCAAGCCAGTCAGATCAGTTTGTTTCCAGATTCCTTGACTAGGCTCCTTTTTCCTTCCTTAAAGTTCCACAAGATTTCTGAGTTTTATGCCACCCATCCAAAACCTTTCTGTCTGAAGGCTTAGATTTCTGTTCCTCACTCTCCTGATCACCCTTTTGAACTAGTTCTGGTGATAGAACAATTCCACATACTGGTTGAATTTACTTTTTTCACCACGTACCTACAATAAAAATTGACTTGTGTGTTTTTATTCCAAATCTCACGTTCATGGTAAGTTGGGCTAATGGCCTTTGCACTCAAAAAAAGCTTTGTTTACCAGTTTTATAGCCATATTTGGCAAATTGTAGTAATAAAAACCCCTCTTTCCTTTGTACAGCAAGATTTTCTTTAACCTTTGAGACTACTGCATCTTACGAGAAGAACTAGGCTGACTGGCAAAATGCTGACTTGCCAGTAGCTCAGTCACTCCCAAATGCTTTGCTTTTGAGAGTTGGGAAAACTCTGAGAACTTAAGGGAACCAAACTCAGGAATCCCAAAGTTGGTTGCATTGTGCCATTAGTTTAGGGGCTGAACACAGGACCTGTCTACAGCTGAGTGAATTCGATGCCTTTGAGTTTGAATTTCTGTCATACTGAAAATGTAAGTCAGCGCTAAGTAATCGAACACTTTATTTTCTTTTTTAATAGGAACTTTCTGAAGAAAAAGTGGTGTGTAAAACATTTGATATTTAAGACAATAAAGTTTTTACCATAAGAATTTTGTTTGATCAATTTCTTTTTAAATCAAGGTGGTTACTTCACTTTTGTAGTTGTCTCTCTGCCTGAAACCAGAAGACTGAGCCGCTGAGAGCCATGAAACTAACTTGCAGGTTGCAGGAGGACAGGCGGGCGTTTCATAACTGCCTGTGCAGTTGGTGCACAGTAAAGCTGTGGTGTGCAGTGGTTGAGACCGTGTCCTCTAGAGCCAGGCTGCATGGCTACGAATCTCCTTTGCCACTTACTAGCTTGCATGACTGGATAAATTAACCTTTCCATGCCTCTGTTTCCTTTTCTGTAACATGAGAAGTACTGGGGGAGTTGTAGGGATTAAACCAGTTCACACATGTGCCTGGCACAAACAGCGTGCTCATTAGATGTGAGCAAGTATCATTCAGAGTGCCCCTTGAGGGGCTGGAGAATGCTAAGTGGATTTTCCAGAAGTTGAGAAACTCAGCCAGGCCTGATGGCCCATATCTGTAACCCCAGCACCCTGGGAGGCTGAGGCAGAAGGGTGCATGTGTGAGCCCAGCCTGGACAACTTAGCCACTGAGCAAAACTGTACCTCAAAAAATTTAAAAGGGGCTCAGGTTGTAGCTCAGTGCAAAGGCCCTCACTACTGCAAAACAAAAACAGAAGATGTGGGGAAGGGCTCTACCCTATGCAGTCATTCAGCAGCCTGGGCTTCCAGGATCTGCCCTCTTCAGCATGTGGCTTCCAAAATTTCCTTGGACATCAGCACCAGCTGGCATCCCAAGGAAAGAGTGAGGGTGTGCGTGGGAGTCCAGGCCTGGAAGTGGTGTGCATCTCTTCTCGTCCCTCATTGCACTGGCAGGAGCCATCACCTGGCCATGCCGAACTGCAGGGGGCAGGGAGTATAATCTACCTCTGCCCAGGAAGACGAGTAGTAGTTTCGTGGTCAGCTAGCAGGTCTTTATTATCACCTTGGAGACCCCACATGCCCTTTCTCCAAAGGAGGTGGCCCATGTCCTGTTGAGGCATCTGTTGGCCTCCAAGCCCAGAGTCACCATGGTCCTCTACTTCAGGTGTTGCTGTGGCTCCTTAGGTCTTATAAACACTGAACTCGGGGATCAGAGCTGGGCATGGTGGCACACGCCTGTAATCCCAGCACTCGGGATGCTGAGCCAGTAGGATCCCCAGGAGTTCAAGGCCAGCCGGGCTCCATAGTGGGTTCAAGGCCAGCCTGAACTGCAGAGCAACACCCTGTCTCAAAAAAACAAAACAAAAAATCCCAATTCTTTTGGAAGGAACTCCCTAGTCTAAGGCCCCAAAGAGTTGGTGGCTTTTCAAATCTGGGTTTGTGGTTTGTTTGGTAAAACAGTTTACTTAGCACTTAGTAGGCTTCAGGGTTTCCACTCCAGTCATTCTGAAGGCCAATAACCACGCCTGCAGTGCCTCCCTGCACAATCCGTGGGCCTGACTCACTGCTTTCTCGCTTGCAAGGTGCGCCCAGTGATGCCTACCTCAAGTCCCTCAGAAGTACACTGGAGTGGGAAAACTGTGGTGTGGTTTTCACTGGAGGGCTGAGTCTTACTGGCCTTGGTATTCAAAGCATCTTTCAAACTTAGCAGGGATCTAAAAGAAGGAAACTGATTTTTTACAGCCCTTCAAGGACCCATGCATTTGGCTCTATTTCTTTTTACTTCTGCTTAGAACCAGCCAATTCTTTCCTATGCTCAGGTCTTTCTTGTGATGTTTGTAACAGAGAAGTCGACACACTGCCATGACTTTTCAGCTCTTCCTCTTAGGCTAGAGAGAATGCAGTCCATCCATCATGTTGCTATAGGAGACAGGTTTTCCAGATATTTTGTCCTCTCAATAACACAGGTTTTATTTTATTTTCTTTTTTTGTGGGTACCGGGGGGTCAACCTCAGGACCTCGCGCGCCAACAGGCACCCGTGCCGCTGAGCGATATCACCGGCCCCTTTTTCGTATGTGGGATCCGGGAGTCGAACTCGGGCCCTCGCGCTTGCAAGGCAGATGCTTACACCGCTGAGCCATCTCACCGGCCCAATAACACAGGTTTTAGGCCAGGGATATAGCTCAGTGGTAGAGCACTTGCCTGGCATGTGCATGGCCCTGGGTTCAATCTCCCTGCTGGAATAAAAGGGAGGTAGGGCTTCAATTTTCAGCTTCCCTTATCAATTTCCTTCAAAACCACCCAACTATTGTCATATTTTAGGTTTTAAATCCCATTTCAGTAACAATCTCTGTATTAAGGTGGGTGAACTGCAACAAACCAACCTCAAATATCAGAAGCTTCACACCAAAGAACCTGGTCCTGGCATGCATGAGGCCCTGGGTTTGATCTTTGGCACAGCAAACAATAAAGACTGAAAATATGGGGGGGCGGGTAAGTGTATTAGGCATTTAGTGTATTGGGGGGCTTATGACAAATCCATACAGCTTGGTGGGAGGGTGAGAAAAGGGTAGAATATTCATTTAAAAGGAGAAATACAAGGAAGTGGGGTGGGAGGTTCAAGTATGAAGATGCCGGGGCAGGTGAGATGGCTCAGCGGCGTAAGCGCCTGCCTGGCAAGCACGAGGGCCCGAGTTCGACTCCTGGAACCCACATACGAAAAAAGGGCCGGTGATATCGCTCAGCTGCCTGGGTGCCTGCTGGTGCGCGAGGTCCTGAGGTCGACCCCGAGTGCCCACAAAAAAAAAGAATGACGATACCGTAGTTATAAATCCCAGAATACGTAGCAAGCAGAGCATAAAGCATTGCCATCTTACATGAAAGGCCCAAATTGTCAACACGCTGCCTGCTTGTTCAGCGCTATTGATGTGCCGATGGGATTAACCAACTACCATTCTTTATCTATGGGGTTTATCCTTAAAAAAAGAGCGTGGCTTGGTTCCTCCTAGAAAGTTATTAAAAGCCAACCTTTTCCCTGTTCAACCCCAGATATATGAAACTGAATTGCCTTAGCCAGAAGTACCCCAGCCTGCTCCTCTCAACCTCCCCCTGAGATGTAGATGGAAATTTAACCCTTCAGTTGTAACT
The DNA here is from genome assembly GCA_028451465.1 of Erethizon dorsatum. NCBI lineage: Eukaryota > Metazoa > Chordata > Mammalia > Rodentia > Erethizontidae > Erethizon > Erethizon dorsatum. The sequence goes on along the minus strand of CM051827.1, from coordinate 123,814,419 downwards.
AAAACTGTGACTCCTTTCCTTCACACACTACACCCAGCCCAGCCTAAGCTCAGCCTAATGCCTCTACTTCAAAGTATATTAGCGGACTGATCATTTCTAGAAGCTTGGTCCCAGGCACCATTCCCTCCCACCTCGATTATTGCAACCAGTCCCCCTATTCCTGCCCTTGCCTGAGCACAACAGCTGGGACAAATTAAATTGGGCTTCCTCAAAACCTCCAGTGAGAGCCTGGCATGGTGGTGCACACCCATAATCCCAGCACTGGGGAGGCTGAGGCAGGAGGTCACAAGTTCACAGCCAGCCTGGAATACATAGCAAGATCTTGTCTGAAAAAAAAGAAGAGGAAGAGGAAGAAGACCTCCAGTGGGCCCCCACCTCACTCAGAGTACAAGCCAGAGTCTCTAATGCCTTCAAGACCTTAGATTCCTCTATGTTCACCTCCTGCTGCTCTCCCCTTCCCAGCTCTAAGCCGCCCTGGCCTGTTGAGTACAGCGCCCTGCTTCCTCCTACCTCTGGTCCTCAGAACTTGCTGTTACTCAGCCTGGGGTGCACTTTCCCCAGACACCATCAAGCCTTTCTCTTTCACTTCTTTTAGGTCTTTATTCAGACATCACCCTAGTGAGGGCTTTCTCTGGTTATTTCGCCTGAAATTATAGCCACCTCCCCTTCCTATTCACTGACTTCCTTTTTCTCCTCAGCACTGACCCCCGCCTCACAGACTGCCTGTCTTATTTTTTCCCCCATTACAATGTGAGCTAAAAAAAAAAGAACGTGCACTCCGCCAGGGGGTGCGCTACATCAGAGCTGCTCACCACTGTGCCCTCACTGCCTGCGACAGTGGCCACTCAGCTGCGCTTTGCATGACTATGTTCATAGATGCCTTTGCACTACTTTAGTTCCTCGTTTCTCTTTTTTATAATCTTTTATTTTTATTAGCACACATTTGAAAGAACATAATGATTACATTCACTGTGGGGAACTGGTACATGTTCATAGTGCATCTCAGTTCCTCATTTCAAAGGCCCTCATGGGCTGTGCCACGAGCAGGGTGACACAGCTAGTGGCAGAACTGTGCCTGGAACCCAGCACGGTCAGTGAGGTCAGTTTGCAGGTTGAGAGATTCTGGCCCTGGAAGACTGCTGACTTTGAGTTTAGTAAATCTGAAAGGATGGCACTTGAAGGTTGGTAAGTGTGTGGGCTCCCATATGAAACGGTGCTCTGTATTATACCCACATGAGGCACTAACTTAGGGCCTTGGCGGATAGCACCTCGCTGCTAATGGATGTGTGGACCATAGTTCTTCATCCATTGTTTTCCTAGAATGAAAAGACTCAAATCTTCCTACACAAAAGCAACCTTACATTTGTTCTTTGTCCTGTTTCTGACGTTTTACTCTCACGGCCAACAAAAATATTTCTGAACCCAAATTGAATTAAAATCTCCTCAGAGCTGGCTGCAATAGTGCACACTACGATCCCAGCATTCTGAGGGGCTGAGACAGGAGGATTGCAAGTTTGAGTCCAGCCTGGGCAACCGAGTGACTTATCTAGATCCTGTCTCAAAATAAAGAGCTGGTCCTGGGGCACACACCTATAATCCTACTACTTGGGAGGCTGAAGCAGGAGAATTGTCATGAGTTCAAGGCCAGCCTGGGCTACACAGTGAGGCCCTGTCTCAAAAAACCAAAAAAATGAAGAAATAGATAAAAAATGAAAGGGGCCAGGGATATAGCTCAGTGCAAAGGCTCTGGGTTCAATCCCCAATACCACAAACAACAATAAAAATCAGAAGCCAGGTGTGGTGGCACATACCTATAATCCCAGCACTTAAGAGGGTGAGGCAGGAAAACTGAAAATTTGAGCCTAGTCTATGTGTTATATTGCCAGATTCTATCTAAAAACAAACAACAACAAAATACAAAATCAAAAACCAGCAACAACAAAAACCTTATCAGAGAGGTTGAGTATGTAACTCAGTGATAGAGTATGTGCTTAGCATGCATGAGGCCCTGAATTCAATCCTTCAGCACCAAAAACCAAAACCAAAATCCTCATCAGAAGAAAAGAAAAAAATTAGTCAGAAGATATTCATTTCATAAACATTCAGTAAGTAGCATGTGCCAGACACTGAGTTGGTGCTGTGAGTACACCATGGGCAGGGCTTAGCACAGGTGCGCATTCCCACAGCGCCGATGTTACAGCAGTCTCTGAAAAGTGACAACAAGGGGGAAAAAAAGCCAGGTAGTGTTAACTCTACAACTCTACAGTGAAAATATGTTAGATTGACATGCTGAGAGAGACTCGAGCTACTTAATGGAAAGTAATCAAGGAGAAAGGTCTTCTTTGGAAATTACATTTAAATTGAGACCCAATTGACAACAAGGCTCCTTCCAGGTGAGGATTTGGGATGTATTAGGTTAGACCAGGATGTAGAAATAGAGGTCCTGAATTTATCTGTAACTTCTTGCAAAGCTTGTACCTTGTTTACATTACAATCCAAGGCAAGTGTTCCCGTGGATGGGCAGCTCTCCTCCACAGTGATTCAGGGACCTGGGCTCCTTCCACCTGGTGAGTTTGACATCCCCCCCCCTTGGCTTCATCCCACCTGATGGAATAGTGTAACTGCAGGGAAGAGGGCCACTCACTCACTCACCCTGGGAATGCTCAGGCGTGGGGTGGAAAGCTTCATCGCTGACCACATTCCAGTGGAGAGGAGTTGGTCACATGACCACGCCTGGCACAAAGGAGGCTGGGAAATGTAGTCCAGCACTTCACCTAGCTATCACCATGGCAAGAGCAGATTTTGGTGAGCAGCTAGAGACCTCAGCCACTGGAGAGGAGCCCTCCCAGCAAAGGCCCACTGGTATGATCACATTGGTGTGTTTGAGAAACAGGTGGATGGGGCTGGCACACACCAGTAGAGATTAGGAGATGATTTAGGGAGGGAGGCTGGATCAGATTGGCTGTGGCACTGGAGGCCAGAGAGTAGGAGTTCTAGTCCAAGTGTTACAAAGGGAAGCTGTTGGAAGCTTTTAAACTAGGAGGTTGAACGATATCCCAGTTTTACCAACCCGTCTGGCTGGCTAGACAGTAATGAGGAGGGAAGCAGGCGTTTGCCACTAAAATGCAATCACCTACATTAAAGCTGCCTGGCTTTGGCTTAGCCAGTCTCAGAGCTGGAGACTGTCTGCACTTCTGGGTGCTGGATTGAGGGTGGGGGTGAGAATTCTGGCTGTTGCAGTTATGTACAACAAGCCCCTCCTCTTCACCCTCTCTGTTGGGGGTTGAACAACTTCACGAGCCTGGTGGCCAAGGAAATAGTTCCTCTCTCCTCGGAAAACAGCCCCACCTCTTTTTTCCGACAAGCCAGGGCTGGAACCAACAGATGTTAGGCAAGTGCTCTACCAGTGGGCTACACACCTGGTGCCCCACCCCACCCCTTTTTAGAAGGGGTCTTGCTATGTTGCTCAGGCTGCTCTCGAACTCCCGGGCTCAAGCAATCCTCCCTCCTACCCTCCCAAGTAGTGGGGATACAGGGCATGCCACTGTACCCTGCCCACCTTTAAACAATCTGTTCCAGGGTGACTTTTTAGAGGTTCAACAGGATGAGCTTCTGGAATTTTTTTTCTTACCCTTTTCCTCTCTGAGGAGGTACACATCTTTGGAAAGAAGAGTAAAGGACTCAGTGCCCCTCTCTAGGGTCTTGTCTTCCTGCCCAAATTCTCCCTTCAGCTGATGGCACTTAGTGGTAAGAGACTTAAGGGAGGTCAGTGTTCCAAAAACAAAACAAACACCAAAATGATTTTGATCTAAGGCAGTGACTTGCCTGAGGCCCTGGCATGAATCAGCCAAGGCTTTGCATTCTTGATGTCCTTTGACTCAGAGTCCCGTGCACTTCCCATGTGATCTGCAAAGTCTTGTGAAATAAATAAGTTTCAAGCTGGGTGAGGTGGTGCCTGCCTGTAATCCCAGCACTCAGGAGTCTGAGGAGGATCACTGTGAGTTCAAGGCCAGCCTGGGCTGCAGAGTGAGTTCGAGAGAAGCCTGAACTACACAGTGAGACCCTGCCTCAAAAAAACAAACAAAAACCAAAAAGCAAGAATGGGTTTCAATTTTGCGCTTAAATGACTCCCAACAACAGGATTGATAGGTGTCCTGTGCTTCTCAGAGTCACGCTGGGTTCTGTTTGTTTTGTCTTGTTTTGATTTAAGACAGGGTCTTGCTATTAGTTCGAGCTGGCCTTGAACTCATTGTATACCCCAGGCTGGTCTCCAACTTGTAGCAATCCACCTGCTTCAGCCTCCTGAGTGCTGGGATTACAGGTGTGCACCACTGTGCCCAGCTTCACCCTGCTTTTGACAGGCAGGATGGACCCTGCATTTGAGCCCTGGGCATGCAGCAATTACCTGCACATGAGCACACACCTGGCCTCTTCTACCCTGCAAGAAATCTTATCAGACTAAAAGGTGCCTCTCTTCTCCCGCCCCCTCACACACCTAAGCAAGCCTTCAGGATCTGGCAGGTACTGAGACAGTATGTTCTCCGAATACTGCAAAAGGTGAACTAGAGCCAGGTGTGGTGGTGCAGTGGTGCACACCTGTAGTCCCAACACTACAGAGGCTGAGGCAGGAAGATTTCTACAAGTCAAGACCAGCCTGGGCTACATAGTGAGTTCAAGCCCAGCCTGAACTGCATAGCGAGACCCTGTCTCAAAAAAAAAGTGGAACGGGACCATTCCAAAATCTATGCAGATAAAAACAATATGGCAAAAACATCACCACCTTCCTACATCACAGACCACCAGGTGGACACTGCAGGTATACAGCCAAGGAGTAAGTACACCTGTGGAATTTGCCATGTGCCCATGCCATGAACAGCCCCTGGAGAAGATGGTGCCCAGCAGAAGATGGCTTGCTGCTCAACAACAGGGAAGGAGTGCAACACTTAGTGGTTGGACTTCGGGGTGAGTGGATTGTCCCAAGCCGGTGCTACATCTGACAGGTCAGGGCCTGTAGGCTCCCGAGCAGGATGTCATGGGAAGGGAGTGCACGAGTAGACTAGTCTTTCCTCCTGCCAACAAATACCCTGGGACACTGGGTTATTTATTTTGTCATTCAAAGCAGTGTCCTCTGCCCTCAATCTTCCCTCTACCTATCCAGCAACTACATCCTGCCTCCCTACCTAACCTTATTCTACCCTTTGTTCAGATCCATGAGGCAGTCTCTTCGTTTCCTGAATTCAGGACGAATGGGAAAATGCTTTCCCTTTAGTTGGTTCTTTCCCCAGGGGTTTTCCCTAGGGGTCACCTCCTAGAATAGTCTGCAACGGTGTAAAGGGGTCCCTGGCCCAGAAAACCACACACACGTTTTCTAGAGTCAGATTCCTTGCTTGGTATCTGAGCTCCATCTCCATCATACGCAGTATGATTTGAGACAAACTACTCAACTCTTATTTGATTTCTTCAACTGTACTTGAATGGTGGTGTAAGCCTACAGGGGGCAAATGTATGAAGCACTTGGTTTAGCACATGGCACATAGGTAATACTCAGCACTTGCCACCTGTACCATCATTAGTGTTAGAATTCCAGCCCTAGACCTGGAAGTGGTAATGAATGCAGAAATCCCAGCTTCTCGAATATGGTTCTTTTTTCTTTTCCTGAATTTATTTTGACTCTTATCCAGTCACATAACAACAAAACACACAGCTACCATTTTGGGTCTCTCCTTGGGAAGCTGAAGGATGGGGAAGGATTGTTGTAGTCAGAGTTTACAAGGGAAAGGATTTAATACAGGATCATAAAATTTACAGGATTATTTTATAATATTCACCCAAAGAATCAAATGTAGAAGAATGTGGGAGATCTGTCCACACACTAGAGACCCAAAGAATCCAGCTGAGGGCCTGGATCCCATGGCAATGTCCTGCACGAATCTAGCTGAAGACCTAGAGCCCATGGCAATGCCCCCATGAGTCCAGCTGGAGGACTGGAGCCCACGACAATGTCTCATGCAAGTCTGTACCAAGGATCTGCACCAGGAAGGCCCAAAGGTCAGTGCTGGAAGTCAGGAAGTCTGCACCAGCGGGATGAAGGATCTGTGCCAGCAGGCTGAGGGATCTGCGCTGGAGCCAGGAAGCAACGCTCAAGGTAAGGACCAGAGCTCTCCCAAAGAGAGCCATAGCCATCCTCAGTGGCAGCAAGGACCTGAGCTCCTCTGATGATGAGAACAGCTGAGTTCATATCAGGACAATCAGCGTGACGAGCGTCTCCAGGAGAATCAACAGCGCACCATCTTCCCCTCCAGTTCTGCTTTTATGCTGTTGGCAACAATCCTGAGATGGGCCTTCCACACCGGCACCACGCTGATTCAGTTCAGCTGGGTGTTCCAAGTTGACCAGTAGTTAATCCACCACAGGAGCTTTTGGAAGTGTGTGGGGTGGGGTCCCTTTTGGATGAGCTGTACAACAGGTGTTGCACAGCTGCAATTATGGGGTGACCTGGGGGATGAGGTAGCCTGAGCAGAGACAAGGGAAGGCTGAGGGGAGATAGAGTTGAGAACTGTGATGTCTAAGAATTAAAAGAAGGGACTAAGAGATGCATGAGGATATATTTATTTGGGGACCAAATGAGAGAAAAGAACCTGGTAGGATGCTGAGGAGTCTAAATGTGGAGTTGGCGAATTTGGGGAGGGTGTGTGTGGGGAAGAGGGGAGTGGTTATTGCGTGTCTGAGGGGCTGAGGGAGTTGATGTTTAGGGCTGGGCATTGAGCATACGGAACTAGGAAGTGGCGGAGGAGGCTAGGGTGGACCTGAGGGCAGGTCTGGAGCAGGACCACATTACAAGTGCTGGGGCCTCTAAGCTGCCTGGGCTTGGGACCTGGGTCTGCGCTGAGGGGCCCAGGGAGGATCATTAGGGCTGAGAGAGGTTTCTGACTGGTGGGGACAGGGCCTCCAGGGTCCTGGGGATCTGTGCAGGGTCCACAGCCAGCGGGGTAAGAGTGCAGAGGGTCAACGCTGGTCCCTGGGGTCTCCAATGAGGCCTGGACTGGGTCTGTGTGGGTCGCTGGGGTGTCTTAGTGTCTCTGGTCAGGGTCCGAGGAGGTTCCCAAAGATGGAGACCCTAAAACCCACCTCGTCTGTGGAATAAGTCCCGGGTTCACTGAGTCCCATTACAGAAAAAGAATTTTCAGGACTAGTTAGTAAGAGTCATAAAGGGATTTACTAGACAGAATTTTTAAAGTACACAGGCAAAGAAGTGTGGGCCCTCAAGAGAGGCTCCTTATTTCCTCCAACTGGGAACATTCTGGTTTCTCTTGAGAAGATGGATTTGTAATTTTTCGGGAAGTTCTGTTTTGGGTTTGGGGAAAAGGATGGCCCACTTTACAAGTGAGAGAGGCAAGAGCATCACCATTTTTTTTTTTTTTTTTTTTGAAGGACAGATAATTTAAGCGTTCTTTGAATTCTCTCAGTCTGTTCCTTTGTAGTAAGATCAGGTTCCCGCTCTTTACCTTCTCAATAAGCTAATTTATAATTGAGGCGCCCCGGGGTCTCTGAGGAGGCCGGAACCTGGGGCCCCGGGTCTCCTAGGAGGCCAGAACCGGGGGTGCGAGGCGTCTCTCGGGACGTCAGAAGCCCGAGTGCCCGGGGTCTCTAAGGAGGTCGGAACCCTGGGTGCCCGGGGTGCCTGAGGAGGCCGGAACCGGGGTCGGCGCGGGACAGCGTGTCGCTCGGTCCCGGCCCGCGTCCCGGCCGCCCCGGCGCCGCCCCCTGACATCAGTTCCTGTCGCCGCCGCCCGCCGCGTAGCCCCGGCCTCCTCCCCGCCCCGCGCTCGGGAGCCGCCGGGCCGCGGCGGAGCGAGGCCCCGGGCTAGGCGAGGGCCGGGCGGCGGGCGCCGGGCCCCGGGCCGGCACGACGGAGCCCCCGCACGGCCGGCGGCAGCGGTTGGCGGCGGCCCCGGGCCCCCGGCGCGGGAAGCGGCGGCGGGGCGGCGGCTGTGGCAGTGCCATGGAACCGCGCGAGGTGAAGGACCGGATCCTGGAGAACATCTCGCTGTCGGTGAAGAAGGTGAGGCGGCTGCTCGCCCCGGGCCCTTCCGTACTCCCCGGGCCCCTCGTCCCTCCTGTCGCCGCGGCGCGGGACACCGCCCTTCTCTCCGCGACCCGGGCGCCGCATCCCTGCGGGCCGCGCATCCTCGGGGGGTGGAGGCCGGAGGGACGCCGACCTGCGGCTTCTGAGCCCGGTCCCGGCGACGGTGACATTGCCTGAGGACCTGGAAAGACCCTCGGGTCATCCTGCTCAAGGATGGCTGTTTCCAAGAGGTTAAGATTAAGAACCCGAAGTGCCTAGAGACTGCATTTTGAATGGCCCTCTTCCCCACCTCCAGAACACACTCTCTTCACTTTACTTGCTGACCTAATGCCCTTCCCACTCCTCCATTCCCCCCGTAACATCGCACGAACTTTGAGTGATAGCACCGACGCTAGGTGTGGGGCTTGCCGGAGGAGAATCAGGGCCCGACTCTAGGTGGGGATGAGTACTGTCAAGGGCGTGTGTGTGATGAAGTCAGCTCATCCGAATGAGCAAGGGTCCGGTGCTTTCCGAAAAACCTCAATGGCCAACCAGAATGGATTATTTTCCCTATTTGAAATGCCTGGCTCACCCGATCGTCTCAGAAACTGGGAGGGAAATGATTTGGGAAGGGGAAAAGATTCACTAGCTTGTTTTTGAATACTTTAACAAACCAAGATAAGTGTTTTATTTATTTATTCGGGTTTTCTTTGTTTTTGTCTTTGAGACAAGGTCTCACTATGTAGCCCAGGCTGGCCCAGAACGTGCCACGATCCTCCTACCTCAGCCTCCCAAGTGCTGGGATTACAGGCATGGGCCACTAGGCCTAGCTCAAAACAAGGGTACTATTTAAATCACCATATATGTAAGTAACTGTGCTTTTCCCACTTAAATTTCTAAAAATAAATAGGTAAGCATTTTTACCTTTCATAAAAAATAAATAAAAATAGACCCAAGGTTTTATTAAAATGTTTTCCTAAAAGTGCAACCAGAAGTGACATGCAGAGGTCCAATAAGTTCTGTTGTTTCATTTTCCTGAGCCAGACTAATAAAATGGGGTATAGTTTTTTGCTTACTCAAGGAGCATAGGATGAGCAAGTACTTTGTTAAAAAGCAGTGCATCTTTCGTAAGGGAAGAGAAAAGAAAACTGCTGACATTTCATTCTAATCCGGGCTGACTATGGCTCCAGGTTGGCCAAGGGTGTTGCCTTCCATTGTCTTTTTTTTTTTTTTTTTTTTTTTTTTTTTTTTTTGGGTACCGGGGGGTCGACCTCAGGACCTCGTGCGCCAACAGGCACCCGTGCCGCTGAGCGATATCACTGGCCCCTTTTTCGTATGTGGGTTCCGGGAGTCGAACTCGGGCCCTCGCACTTGCAAGGCAGGCGCTTATGCCGCTGAGCCATCTCACCGGCCCTTTTTTTTAATTTTAAAGAGAAGAAAAAACAAAACACAACAAATCAAAAAAGAACAAATTTTCAAAACAACATAACAGGAGGGTAACAATGGTTAATGCATTACGTATTGTTATCTTTAAGTTAGTTATTCAGGATACCAGATATTAGCATTCAATTTCCATTGTCTTTTGTTTTTGGATTTCAGACAGATGAATAGGAAAGTGCCCTGGAGAGAAGTGGGAAACATGGGCACCTTTCACAGGTCTAAGTGTGGGTCAGGTGAAGGCAGAGATCCACTCTGTAAATGAGGCTGTCGCTTATGAAAGAGACGGGTGTGCTTGTCAAAATGCTTATAAATGATGCGTTTGGTCAAGCACCTTTTATTGAGCTGTAATGCAGCCCAGTAAATATAAGTTTCAGACTAGAAACTGGAAACCCATCCCTGGACACATCCCACCTAAGGTGTGACTAGCGTCGTGGTTGTGAACATTGGTTCTGGAGTCCAGCTGCCTAGGTTAAATCCTTTCCTTAACCAAAATAACCTTCGGCAGGTTTCTTAACATCTTTATGCCTCAATTTCCTCATCTGTAAAGTGGGGCTAATATTGGGGTTGTAAGGAAATTGGCTTTTTTTTTTTTTTTTTTTTTTGAGACAGGGTCTTGATATATAGCCCAGGCTGATCTTAAATTTACTATGTAGCCCAGGCCGCTCTCAAACTTGTAATCCTCCTGCCTCAGCCTCCCAAATTCTGGGATTACAGGTATGTATTACCATGCCCAGGTGTTTTGAAGATGCAGTGAATTTATGTAGCATGTTTAGCATGATGCCTGACCCAGTGGTAGCTTCATAAGTGGTAGCTTTTTTGTTTGTAGAGTCGTAGAGCCAGCTCCTTGCTTTTACAGGATCTGAAGGCCTGAGTGTCTTACCACCCAGAGGCTGTTGTGTGACACCATTTGTACTCATTAGCCATTTCATTTGTATGCTTGTTTCAGACAACTGCCGTATAAGTTGGCAGGGGGGGTTCTTTTTGAGACAGGATTTCGCTGCGCAATTCAGGCTGGCCTTGAATTTACTTTGTAGCCCAGACTGCCCTTGAACTTGCAGCGATCCTCCTGCCTCAGCCCCCCAAGTGCTGGGATTACAGGTGTGTGCCACAACATGCCATATGATTCTTATGTCATAAAGTGTATTTGGTTTTCTGAATCAGAGTATCTACTCTGAGTATTCTAATAGGAGTCAGTTCCATTAGAGCAGCAGATACTGTGGGCCAGCATTCTTGGGGTCAGATTTGTCCTCAAATGCCAGTCTCACCTAATTTTGTCTTCAGAGTTCTTTGACTTTTTGCTGGGTGTGGTAGCACATGCCTGTAATCCCAGTACTTGGGAGGCAAGGCAGGAGGATCACTGCGAGTTCAAGGCCAGTCTGGGCTACATAGTGAATTCAAGGCCAGTTTGGGCTACATAGTGAGAACCTGTCTCAAAAAAAAAAAAAAAAACACAAAAAACGAAAATGGTCTTACTGCTTCCTTTTTAAAATGAAACACTTTCTTGATTGTGGTGTGTTTTTTTTTGTATTTTTTTTAAGGCAGGGTCCCACTATGTAACCCAGACTGCCCTTGAACTCACAGTGATCCTCCTGCCTCGACCTCCCAAGTGCTGGGATTATAGGCATGTGCCACCATACCCAGCCTTACTGCTTCTTTTTTAAGGGTGTTTCATGAAGAAAATGAGATGTATGTTTCTGCAAAGAAAGATTTGTGGAGCCAGGCATGATGGCGCTACCCCTGTAATGTCAGCACTAGGGATGCTGAGGCAGGAGTGATCTCAGTACTAGGGAGGCTCAGGCAAGAGGACAGGAGTTTGAGGCTGGCTGGGTTACATAATGAGACTCTGTCTCCAAAAAAAGAAAAGAAAAGATATATAAAAGTGCAAAAATCGGGCTGGTGAGATAGCTCAGCAGCATAAGTGCCTGCCCAGCAAGCACTAGGTCCTGAGTTCAATTCCCGGTACCCACATAAAGGAAAGAAAGGGCCGGTGATATCGCTCAGTGGCACAAGCGCCTGCTTGCAAGCGTGAGGTCCTGAGGTCGACTCCCAGTACCCACATTAAGAAAAAAAAAAAAAAAAAAAAGTGCAAAAATCCTAACCATACAGCTTAATGTGTTCCACAAAGTGAGCACAACCGCATAACCAGCACCCAGAAAGAAAAACAGAAAATGACCATCATCCCCCAGATCTCCCTTGTTTTTGCCCAAAAACCTACATCAGTGGTGGCAAGCCTATGGCATGCACACCCCAGCCGGCTGTTTGTTGTCATTACAGCTCTAAAAAGTTCGCCATCACTGACCTACAAGGGTAGGGTACCCACTATCCCCGAGCAGTACAGTTTGGGTTTTTTTTTGTTTTTTTTTGTTTGTTTGTTTTTGGTTTTTTTTTTTTTTTTTTTTTTTTTTTTTTTTTTGTGGGTACCGGGGGTTCGACCTCAGGACCTCGCGTGCCAGCAGGTGCTCGTGCCGCTGAGCGATATCACCGGCCCCTTTTTCATATGTGGGTTCCGGGAGTCGAACTCGGGCCCTCGCGCTTGCCAGGCAGGCGCTTACGCCGCTGAGCCATCTCACCGGCCCTTGTTTTTGGTTTTTTGAGACAGGGTTTCACAATATAGTTCAGGATGGTCTTGAACTCACTGTATTAGCCCAGGTTTGCCTTGAACTCACAGCGATTCTCCTGGTTTAGCTTCTGGAGTGCTGCGCTTACCAAGCAGTACCGTTGAGTTCAGTTACTTTCACACCATACTTATTTCACCATTTAGCCGAAATAGGTGTTATCCTACCTAAATCCAAAGGAACCTGTGTTCTGATTCTTGGGGGCTCGAGAGAACTGGAGAGTTTGATAGTGCAGTTGAACAAAAATGATAACAAGAGTGGTAGTGCATGCCTGTAATCCCAGCACTGGGGAAGCTGAGGCAGGAGGATCACCTTGAATTTGAGGCCACCCTGAACTACATAGTGAGACCCTGTCTCAAAAAAACAAAAACAAGAAAAGATAACAATAAAAAACAAGTTCCCTTTGTTCTGGAAAGGAAGCTAGTAGCTGAAACATCCTAGGTGCTGCTAATACAGCTTGTGGCTGCCACGTTGTTAATAGTTAAACAGAAACGTCCAAGCCAAGGACAGTGTTAGCATATGGGATTGGCATGTGGTTCTACTGAATAGCATCATCCCCAGAGGAGGGAAGGAAGTGGTTTTCTGAGGGTGTTTTGTTTTGTTTTATTGAGACAGGTTCTCACTACACAGTCCGTGCTGGCCTTGAACCCATGGTAATCCTCCTGCCTCTGCCTCCCAACTTTTGGGATTACAAATGTGTGCCACCACACTCAGCTGTTGTTTTGCTTTTGAAGAGCGAGTCTGTTGCATCTTACTATAGTCCGAGCATAGGCTCAGCCTCGGCTGTCCAATAGTTTGTGTGTTGGTTAGGGGAAGAATTAAAAGAAAATAGGTCAAGGAGAAGCCCTGAGAGATAGCTTACCCAAGTCTTGACAAATCAGAGAAAAAGAAGCAGGAGTTCAGCTGGAAGGAATGTCTCCAAGGAAGCGGGGCCCTCAGATAGTCTTGTGGGATCAACGAGGAGACAAACTGATCCCCTTAGGGTTCCTTAGAGCCCAGTTTCGGGAAAAGTCACACAGCCTGGTGACCCAGATGCGGCATCCAGAGGTTCACAGACCGAGGCCTGGGTTTGAATTCTGAGTTTGTCGCTCATTGACCACGATGATCCTGGCAAATTACTGGGAGTCTATTAGCCTCAGCAGCCAGGACCTGGTCGTAGTGCTATAATGAGAGTTCAGTTCCAGGGGCGAACAAATCTGCTTCCAGCGCCTGGCACAATTCTGCTTAGCACACAGTTAGGCGCCACTACAGTGTTAGCTGCCTTTAACACTGCGGGCATTGTTCCGTGCAAGTCTTATACCACACTGCTCGGTAAACTTTTTGTTTATTTCTTTCTTTTTCTTTTTCTTTTTTTTTTTTTTTTTTTTGTGGGTACCGGGGTCGACCTCAGGACCTTGCGCGCCAGCAGGCACCCGTGCCACTGAGCGATATCACCGGCCCTTTTTTCGTATGTGGGTTCCGGGAGTCGAACTCAGGCCCTCGTGCTTGCCAGGCAGGCGCTTATGCCGCTGAGCCATCTCACCGGCCCTTCTTTTTTTTTTTTTTATGTGGGTACCGGGAACTGAACTCAGGACCTCGCACTTGCCAGACAGGCGCTTGTGCCGCTGACCTATATCAAGGGCCCTGTTTATTTCTTTCTTTTTTTTTTTTTTAAAGACAACACTGTTACCAACAGAATCATGGCCAGAAAGATATGGAATGCTTCACAAATTTGTATGTCATCCTTGCGCAGGGGCCGTGCGAATCCTCTCTGTGTCATTCTAACTTTAGTATGTGTGCTTCCAAAGCCAGCACTGGGCTGGTGAGGTGGCTCAGCGGCGTAAGCGCCTGCCTTGCAAGCGCAAGGGCCCGAGTTCGACTCCCAGATCCCACATACGAAAAAAGAGGCCGGTGATATCACTCAGCGGCATGGGTGCCTGTTGGCATGCGAGGTCCTGAGGTCGACCCCCGGTACCCACAAAAAAAAAAAAAAAAAAAAGCCAGCACTAAACTCTTGTTTTTTTTTTTTTGGTACCAGGAATCGAACTCAGGACCTTGCGCTTGCTAGGCAGGTGCTTGTGCCGCTGATCTATATCCCCGGCTCCTAAACTTTTTCTTAAAAGACCAGATGGTAAATATTTTCACTACCTATGATCTTTGTTGAAACTACTCAGTTCTGCTCTTGTAACTCAAAAGCAACCGCACATGATGGGTGTGGCTGTTTTCCAGTTACAAAAATAGGAGCAGGCTGGATGAGTTATATATGTACCTGTGTGCGTACCCAAAAAAGTCCTTGCCAAGGTCACCTGGGGACACTTTCAGAGAAATGTGTGTGACCACCCTCTGGTGAACCAAATCTCTATTGTAGTGGTATTTTGCACATTTTATCTGGCTTGCAGAGTGAAGATGGACACTGTGAATTCCAGCACATGCCCATGTATTCAGTTATTTTATTGTGGGACTGGGTACCACTGAGCTACATCCCCAGCCCCTTTTTTGTTCTCATATTTTGAGAAAAGAACTCGCTAAGTCATTAAACAGGCTTGAACTTGCCATCCGCCTGCCTCAGCCTCCCTGAGTGCTGGGATTACAGTATGCACCACCACATCTAGCCATGTATTCAGTTATTTAAAATATTACTGAGTACCTTCACTAGGTTTTCAGTGTTCTAGGCCCTAGGAGATCACTCTGAACAAGGCAGATAAGGCCTCTAATCTCATGGAGGTGATGTCCTAATAGGGAAGATGAGGAATAAATCAGTAGATAAAAACATTGATGATTTCAGATTGTGGTCAGTGTGGCTCAGACTTTAGACGGAACATGCGATAAAGATTTGGCAGGGAAGTTGGCTTTGGAGGAGGCCATCAGGGAAGACTTCCCCAAACTAGGGATATTGCGTCCAGCAAGGATCGTTGACTAAGATAAAATTTTTTCTAAGAAAACAAGTAGTTGTTTTAAAAACACACAAACAGGGCCAGTGATATAGCTCAGCGGCATAAATGCCTGCCTGGCAAGCACAAGGTCCTGAGTTCGGTTCCCGGTATCCACATAAAGGAAAAAAATAAATAAATAAATAAATAAAAACACACGAACAGCTCAGAAATATATGCAGAATGAAAAGCAACCCTCCCCTAAAGCAGAGAAGTGCATTGTAATTACGTGACTGTGGCGCTGTGGCTGCTGCTAGGTAGGCAGTGACACCCTCCCTGGCCCAGGTCTCCCACCAGCTTGGTTGGGGCCAACACTGATGGCCCCACCTCCATCTCAGCTCGGAGACAGGTTCTCTCTCTGGCAGGTGCCCACCTGGAGCAGGAGGCTCCCTGTCCAGTCAGAATCCAGGGACCTGGTGACTAGGCTGCAGCTGCTGTCCACCGAGCCCGGCAGTGCTGCAGAAGAGGCTGCCCAGGGGGTGGGCTTTTCCCTATTTTTCTACTCCTTCGGGTGGGTTAGAGCTGCCAGGACATTAAAAATTAGTGAGTATAGCACATTCCAGGAGAGGGCTTGGTAGTTAGAGATATGTGAGAATTCTGTTGACCATTTGGTTTAGATCAATAGCTTTTTGTTTGTTTTTGTATTTTTTGGTTTTTTGTTTTGTTTTGTTTTGTTTTTGAGACAGAGTCTCACTATATAGTTCAGGCTGGCCTTGACCTTACTATGTAGCCCAGGCTGGTCTCAAACTCTCAGGGAATCTTCCTGCCTCAGCCTCCTGAGTGCTGAGATTATAGGCCTGCAGCACCACACCTGGCTTAGATTAATAGCTTTGTTCTCTGTGAATTCAGGAATAAATATTTTGAAAATCCCTAAGGACCCAGGTCACCAGAGCAAAGATCTAAAAAAATATCCACACACTTACCTCCATGTCTGCTCTTCCCCAGGGTCCTGACGTTGGCTATGGCTGTCTCTCTGTTCTTTTTCTCACAGAAAAGAGACTGGGAGGGACCCAAAGACTCCCCAGCCTACTCCAACCCCATGGGTAGCCCCACCCAGGCCCAGAATAGACGCTAGTGAAGTGATAACTGCTTTTTCTCAGCCCTGGCCATTCAGCTTAAACATGGTTCTCCTTTTACGAAATGTTCTCTGGCATCAGGTTTCTGTGTGAAGGCTTGTGACACTGTGGTCCTTCCTGCCCCAGCACAGAATGCTTTGGGCTCTGTCACTCTGTGGTTGGCTCTAGCAGGGCCCATCCTGATTGGATGCCCTGTGTGATGCTCTGAGGCCAGGCAGAAACTCATCTGCCTCTGTGGGGAGAGACACAGGTCACCTGGCGGTGGCAGCCTCTCTGCTGTAATAGGTGGGCCAAGGCCAACTCTCTGGGGTCACTGGGAGTCACAGTTCACACTCTGGGGTGTCAGATGTAGCAGTCACAATTCCTGTGGGTCTTCCCCAAAACTCATCCATCTGGAGCCCAGTATGAAAAGAAACTCAGAAAAATTGAAAATCTGCTGCCAGTTGGCAAAAATGTTAGGTCTGTAAAGCTAACATGTTGAGTATAAGGGGTGGAATGGCCAAGACGTGTTTCAGCACGGAAGGAAGGAGAGGAGCTAGAGTTCAGAGTGTGACTGTTTCGGGGAGAAGGCTGGCATTCGTAGGTACCTCGGGCTCCTGGGAGGGTCTTGATTCCCTCTCCAGGCTACAGCGTCATCTCAGTATTCAGCACCATGGCAAGGGCTATTACTCCCAAGTAAGCAGGGCCCTCACATCCAGGGGAAACACTGGGCTCTTCTCCCTCATGCTTAGAAGCTCTCCCGTGGCCTTGCTGCCGGTGAGGCAGGCTTCGCAGCTTGGCATCTGGCGGCTGCCCTGCAGCATGTAGTGACTTCACACCCAGGGCTCGCCTCCAGGAGCTTCTGACTGCAGAGAGTGGTTAGCTTGGGTGGTCTCCTCTTTCCAGACTGTGCTTAAGACAAGAACATCCCTAGATACACTACCGATTTTACTTAGTTCATTGAAGAGTAAGGTTTGTGCCAATAGTGTTTGGACAATTGAATGCTAATGTCTGGTATCCTGAATAACTAACTTAAAGATAATAATACGTAATGCATTAACCATTGTTACCCTCATATTGTGTTGTTTTGAAAATTTGTTCTTTTTTGATTTGTTTTGTTTTTTCTTCTCTTTAAAATAAAATTTAAAAAAAAAAAAAAAAAAAGAACATCCCAGAACTTCCATTTGAGGCAGGAAGACAAGGATGGTTTCTGGGGAGTCCCTTGGCTGGGGCTGAAAGTTCAGGTTGCTAATCCATTGTTAATGTAACTCCCTTGGGTCCTGAGAGTGGCTGCTTTCTCTCACCATCCAGGCAGCTGTCCCTGCCACAGACACAGCTTTCCCCCATTTGTGTACCTGTAATACACACATACACACACACACACCCACCCCAAGCAGTATAGGAATCCAAAAGGAAGACAGGGTCAGTTTCCTATACTGTCCCCCCATAACCATATTTCATAGTTGGAAGCAACAGAGTCTAAGAAATCCAGTGGTGGATTTCCAATCCAGGAAAAGCTTGGTGCACCCTTGAAATCCACAAAAATCCCCCAGTTTAATTTCCCATGGTCAGCCCTTATTGTTTAGAGTTTTGCTGTTCACAGGCTGCTAAGGTACAAGGCATCCAAACACTGAGAAGATACTACCATAGGAATCTTTCCCCTGTTTATTACTACATGCTTGCAGTACACGATGATTATAGTCATTGTGGGGACTTGGTACATGCTCGTAACACATATATATATATTTTTTAATCTGCTGCTGCTTTTCTCCCTTCCCACTCCCTCCATCTTTTTGTCCCCTTCCCTTTTGCAAAAGATCTATCTCCCTGTTTCCTATTGTCTTTTATTTGGGGCTTCTCATGTAAGAGAAACCATGCAATATTTAAGTTTGTCTGTCTGATTTATTTCACTTAACATTATGGTCTCAGGGTGCATCCATTCCCTACAAATGACTCAAGTTTATCTTTCTTTATAGCAGAGTAGTAGTGCATTGTGTATAAATACCACATTTCTTTATGCATTCATCTGTGATGGTCATATGGGCTACTTGCAAGATTTAGCTATTATGAGTTGTACTGCTATAAACATGAGCATGCAATGTATATCAGTGTAATATAATGTCTTTTTGTTTTTTGTTGTTCAGACAGGGTCTCACTATGTCATTCAGGCTGACATTGAATTCACTATGTAGCTCAGGCTGGCCTCGAATTCATGGCAGTCCTCCTGCCTCTGCCTCCTGAGTGATGGAATTATAGGGCTGTGCCACCACACCCTACTAATATGATGTCTTTAACTCTTTTGGGAAGATACCTACAAGGGGAGTGGTTGGGTTGAATGGAATCTCTAGTTTTAGTTTTTTGAGGGATCTCCATACTGATTTCCGTAGTGATTGTACTAGTTTATAGTCCCACCTTTTTCTCCATGGCTCTGCCAGCATTTTTTTGTTTTGTTTTTGAGACAGGGTCTCACTATGTAGTTTAGCCTGTCCTTGAGCTCACTGTGTAGCCCATCCTGGCCTTGTACTTGTGGCAATCCTCCTGCCTCAGCCTCCCACGTGCTGGGATTCCAGGCATGTGCCACCACACCTAGCATTTGTTATTTGATTTCTTGATGATGGTCATTCTTTCTGGAGTAGGATGGAATCTCGGTGTCATAAGCCCCAGTGCTTACATTCTAGAAGAGGACACAGATGTCATATACATTGTGGTGGAAAAGGTCAAGCCTCCCTAGCATCCTGCAGTAACTGTGGATTTATTTTTTTTTTTAATTTTTTTTATTTTAAAGAGAAAAAAAGAAAAAGAAAAAAAATAGAACAAAATTTCAAAACAACATAGTAGGAGGTAACAATGGTTAATACATTCCATATTGTAACTGTGGATTTATAATCCCTGAAGTTCCTGTTGTGTTTCCTGCTCCTGGACTTGCAATTCCAGCCTGTAAATTACCTGACTCCACAGCATGGGCCTTGAGTGGAGGCAAGGGTCCCTGCGTGTCCTCCATACTAATGCTGTGACTTAGGCAGTGACTTGGTGACCATTTCCTTTAGCAGCTCACCGGGTGGGTGGGGGATGCACTTGGGAGGTGATGTAGGCACAGTAGACAGTGAAGGGAAGTGAAAGATGGACATGAACCAGGGATGGCTCCCAAGCTTTGAAAGACCAGTTCCAGGCCGGTGAGACGGCTCAGCGGCTTAAGCGCCTGCCTTGCAAGCGCGAAGGCCCGAGTTCGACTCCCGGAACCCACATACGAAAAAGGGGCCGGTGATATCGCTCAGCGGCACGGGCGCCTGCTGGCGCGCGAGGTCCTGAGGTCGTCCCCCCGGTACCCACAAAAAAAAAAAAAAAAAAAAAAAAAAAAAAAGAAAGACCAGTTCCAGCGAGGCTTTGAAAATCTCCCCGCAGTCCTGCCAGTGCCACGCCCCACACTGAGTGTGCGTGCTCCGAAAACGGGGCAGGGTTTCTGCTGGCTCCTGCCTCCGGCCTGTCGGGGGAGAACGGAGAGAATCGTGTGCACTGTGTGCTTTGCAGGCCACCGGCTGGCTCTAGGCCTCTGGCGCTGGCCATTTCTCTCCCCACTCTGAAACGCATGCTTGTGACCTGGGCACAGGCTCTCCCTGGGCAGGGGTCTGGCTGTACCACAGAGACAGCAATGGGAGCACAGTGTCTTTTTGTGTTTTGTTTTCCCAGTGCTGGCGATCAAATCCAGAGCCTCACGTATGCTAGTGCTTTTCATGTTCACAAAGCTTCAGGGCTGATCATTTCTGAATCTCGGGACCTCTGGTTCTCATGCAGGGTGATTGTTGAGCTCTCCTGCCCCGTTGTCCACTGTGATTAGTTGTCATTGAAAATGAGTACCTTCCAGGTCAAGGTGAGGTGGGATCTCAGGTTAGGGCTTGCTGTCTAGGAAGGGAGCAGCAAAAACTTTCCTGGCACTGTCCCCTACCCTGCCACTCCTACACAGCCCGTGATGGAAGACCCGGGACGGCCCGAGACCCCTGCTATTGAGCCATCCTAGGGAAGACTCTGGGATGTGCACTTCCCAGATGGTCACTGCAACCCCCTCCCCCAACTGTGCCTTATCCCAAGGTGGTAGAAGCAGGAGCTCAAGAATTAGCCACACCCGTGGTGTCTGAGCACACCTGGCTGAAGCTGCGGTAAAGGAGGACCCCCGACAAAGCCAGGAAGTGCAAGAAGTGCCTCTGCCCCCTGGGCCTAGCCCCCTTCCCTGTAAAATGAGGGTTCTGGCCAGGCGATTACGTTTCTGATTTTCCAGCGAGTTAGGTAGAGTTTCATCCTCTGGTAACCCACCCCTCCCCCATCTCTCCTTCCCTTTGTGTGCCGTCCTATACAGGGCATTCTTACTGAGGCCCCAGGAAACTGCTTCACAAGCAAACGGTTTGTGACGGTGTTTCTGTTCTTAGATTCTGCAGTCCTTCAGCCTGGCCCGCATCCGGCCTTGCCTTAGACCCCAGCACAGATTCTCCACGGAGATGCGTTGGCAGTGCTGTTACAGTCCTTGGACCATGTAACACAGGCATTATTGTTCTTAAGAATAAGACCGAAAGGCGAAGGCCTGCCTGGCTGCCTTGTTTGTGTATTTATTATTTATTTGTTTACCTGTTTACTTTTAAGGGAATGGATGACGAGCACTGGCCTTTCCCTTCCAGTCTGCTGGCATCTGTGCCTAAAGCTGGTGCATATTGCTAATGTGAGATCAGGGTGGGCAGGGTGTTATGGTGACTGCCGTGAAGGGACAGCAGGAAATTCAGATCACACCAGCCCTTCTCCGGGGGTCCAGCCATCAAGGTGTGGGGATAACCCTGCCCCCAAGGTAATAGTATCACATGGCTGAGCTTGGAATGAGTGTGACGACCAGAGCGGCAGTTTGCCCAGTTGGCAGCGGGCTGTGCCCCCTCACTGCCCACGAGGCTGGCCTCTTGCCTGGTGCACCGCAGTGCCATCCAGTGAGAGGCAGCCTCGCAGTGCTCGTAGGCAGCCAGTTGAGCTCATTGAATCATGGTTATCAGTGATTTAATTCTCTTTAAATTTTTATTGATATTTTATTATAGCCGTTAACACATATTAATTGTGCAAGTTAGAGAGTGTTGCTGTGACGTCGCCATACCTGCATGATAGTGCTTTGGTCATGCTTAAAGGGTGACTTGAAGGGAAGCAGCAGCAGTTCACCCTTCTGCAGTTGAGGTCTTTCCTGGTTTTGGGTTTCCACCCCGGCCGTGGACTGCTGAGGCTGTCCTAACACTGTCCTCTAAACACACTGGGTTGGGCCAGGGATACAGCTCAGCGGCACAGCACCTGCCTGGCAAGTGCGAGGTTGTGAGTTTGATTCCTGGTACCAAAAATAATAATAATAATAAACACACTGGGTCTCCATGGAGCAGTAGGGAGGCTGCCGTTACCTGGTGACCTCCCTGGGCAGCAGAAGAGGGCCATGCCTCAGGGAGTACCAGCTCTTTCTCCTGCATCCATAGGCCTGCGCCCTCCATGGGTGGGCAGGGATGGGCAGGTCCTGTAGTGGCGTCCCATAGTGGCCAGCCATGTGTGTGGCCCTGTGTCTGTCCAACCTGGCAAACCCCAATGACCTGGTTGGAGTAGGGATTTTGTTCTGCTCCATACATAAATATAGACGTGCAACTCACCCTTGCCTCCCCTGGGACAGCCTGTGAGTCCGTGGTGGGCTTGGAATCCAGATCTCCCATCTGTCTGGCTGTGCAGCGTAACAACCTCTTTTGGTCTTGACTGGCCAGGGAGAAAGGAGGTCACCTATAGCCATCTTTCTATGTGGCCATTTATAATCTTTCCCAGCTGCCTTTGAATTACCTACCTGGGACCAAACTGGAAGGATTTTGGGGTACCAGCCGTAGTACTAGATAGTGTTTTATGGTTCTGTGTCACTAAGAGAGAGACAAAACAGAGCCAGCTGAGGCCCAGAGCAGAGAGTGGGACTAACCCTAATTAAAATGCTCTGCCTCAGGCATTCCTTAGCTGGCGGGTGTGTGCCACCCACATTTCCTGGAAGCGGTGGGATCTGGCACAGTATTATGATGGCCAGTCCTCCCGGGGCACTCTGGGAGCACTGACCTTCCAGCTTTGAGGGAGTCTGGGGTGAACTGAGCCAGCTCCCCTCGGCCTGGGTGCCAGAGCCCACCCCAAAAACAAGGCCAGAGAGCAGCGGGGCTGCAGGGTGTGGTCTGGGAACAGGCCTATGAGATAGAGGCCTCAGCAGTCAGGGACTGCAGTGGAGAAACTATGGCTTTTTTTTTTTTTATGTGGGTACCGGGAGTCGAACTCAGGACCTCGCACTTGCCAGCAGGCGCTTGTGCTGCTGAGCGATATCACCGGCCCTTTTTTTTACTTTATGTGGTTTCCGCGAGTCAAACTCAGGACCTCATACTTGCCAGGCAGGCGCTTATGCCACTGAGCTATCTCACTGGCCCGGCTTTTTAAAATTACTTAATCCTTCTCTTCCTTTTCAGCTGATCTTGATCTATTTTTTTTTTTTTTGATTGGAACTTTTTCTTCCTCCCACACTGAAACATAACAGCCCACCTTTGTCAGCTCTTCTCTGTGGCCACCCTCCCCAACAGTGGAGCCCATCTGTCTTTGCTATTCAAGAGCTTTACTCCACACTCCACCCACTTTCCCATCACCCTTTGGGCAAAACTGGCCAAGGACATTTTCTGTATTTGTCGTCTCTGTTTCATTCTTTCATTTTCCCTCCCTACCTCCTTCCTTGAACTTGTGGTGATCCTCCTGCCTTAGCCTCCCTAGTGCTGGGCTTACAGGCGTGCACCACCATGCCCTGCCCTCCCTCATTTCTGGCCTTTTTTCCTTCCTCTTTTTCTCCTTTCCTCCCTTCTTTCTTTCCTTCCTTTTTCCTCCTGTCTGTTCCTTCTTTCTTCTTCCTTCTTCCCTCTCTCTCCTCCAACAAAAAGTAGATACAGTCCCCAGTGACCCACCTCTTCCAACCAGGCCCCACCTTCTACCACCTCCCAATGGTGCCACCCACTGGGCCCAGGCCTTCAACACATGAACCTTGGAGAATATTTCAGCTCCAAACTATGACACCCACATCCATCAATAGGTCCCTGCCACTTCTCACTTCCTCTTCCATCACAGCCAGCCCCATTCCATCATTTCTACACCCTCCTCTCTCTCTCTCTCTCTCTCTCTCTCTCTCTCTCTCTCTCTCTCTCTTTTCCTCTGTTTTTTGCTGTGCTGCAGATCAAACCCAGGGTCACACACATGCTAGTCAAGCACTGTACCACTGAACTATGTCTTCAGCCCTATTTTTATTTTATTTTGACACAGGGTCTTACTAAGTTGTCTGTGCTGGCCTCAAACTTGTGATCTTCCTATCCTCCTGCCTCAGCCTCTGGAATAGCTGGGAACATAGGCTGCGCCACTGCATCTGGCTCAGCCTCCTGGTCTTCCTGGCTCAGCCTCCTGAGTGCTGGGATTATAGGTGTGCACCATGACACCTGGCCAGTAAGACTTTATTTGTAAAATAGAAAGTGGGCTCACTGCCATAGCTTGCTAAACCTTGCTTCAGATTCCTGCTAATTCTGAAACTTTCTGCCTTTTCCCCAGACCTGCAGGGACAGACAGGAAACCAGGACTGAGCGTCAGGGTGGAGTCATCTCAGGAGTGGGGAGCTCCTCTGGGGCAGCTAGGCCTGTTTTAACCAAGCGAGACACCTCCTCAGTCCTGGGGGAAGCCAGCACAGGGCACGGGGAGCAGGAGCCCTGGGCTCACTTTCTCAGAAGCCACCTGGCTGCGTCCTGCATCTGTCCTCTAGGAAGCAGAGCTGTGGAAGATGCAGAGCTCACATCTACTGTGGGCTTTTTGGTTCTCCTGATATGAGAGAGGGCACTGTGTTTTTATTTCTTGTGTTCTCCTAAAAGACATTAGAAAGGATATAAACTGAGTCTAGCATTTTCTATATGTTATTCATTCAGGAATCTTAAACCCAGGTTTGATAAAGTGGCTCAGCCACTTTCCAGCCCTGTGACTTACTTAATGGGGTTGCTGTGATGATTAAATTAAATAATGTTTCTGAACTGCATTGTCATCAGCATCATCACCGAACTGCTAACATTTATTAGCTGCTAACATTTATTAAGTGTTTACAAGTTGTCATACACTTTATCAGTACGGTGTGACTATTTTCTGAACCCTCATGACAGGAGGGTCACGAGGAAGGGCACTGTTACCGAGCCCACTTTCCAAACAAACTGAATTTAAGCGCCATGTCTACAGCTACACAGTGAGTGAGTAGCCAGCGTTCAAACCATGTTGTGGGACCCCCAGATCTCTCTTAACTGCTTTGCCACCTTCCTAGTACACATAGTAAACGATAAATGATGCACTCAATAGATGACGCTTCTGGATGAGAGTCGGCATTGAACACAGCTGGAGGGTGACTTGGCATGAAACGTGGGAGCTGTGCTTCCAGCCTGAGTTGTGTTGTTGTACTGGTCCTGTCCATTCTGTTGTTGGGGCCCCGTTTACGTGATGTTTGCTCTCCTCTGCTGCTGTTCCTTCAGTGCCTACTGGTCTTGCTGGTTCCGGAAGTGGCTGCAGCCTCTCTGTAGCTAAGGGAAGGTGTCTCTGCTGTCTGTTCACCTTCGTGCTGTGCTTTGCTACCAGCTCTTGAAGTATGAGCTCCTGCTGTTGACGTAGCTCCCCAGGCTCTCGCTTCACCGACTCAGGAACATTATTTTTCTTCTTCCTGTTCCTTTCAACATCTGTGCTGGGTGACAGCATCTATCCAGGATCTTCTTGTCACCTAAGGTGATGGAAAATAGTTACCAACCTGCTTGCTGTAGAGCGCAGAAAGAATAGGCTTTGGAGCCATCTGCTAGGGAACAGAGTATTAGTTACTGAGAGCAAAGTGTGTCACTGTCTTTGCATCTGAACTTATGGTTCAATTTGCTTCTTCCTGGACTATTTCGTGTTGTTGTTCTATTGTCTATTCCTGTGCCAGTGCCCCATTTTTAATTCACCTTATTCGGCACTTTGATATGGGCAGAACAAGTCCATCCCCCAGCCCCCACCCAACTATTCTTTTTCAAAACTGTTTCAATCATTCTAATCCATTCTTTTTTAGACTAATTATATCCAGTGTTGGCAGTGAGGGAGGAGTATAAATTTGTTCTAGAAGGGCAAATGGTAGGACCCAGCAAGTCGTAAATATGTGTGTGGCCCTTGGCTCAGCAACTCTAATTGTTTGTTTTGTTTTGAGGTAGTCTCATTATGTAGTCTAGGCTAGCCTTGAACTTGTGATCCTTCTGCCTCAGCCTCCTGACATCAGGGATTATAGGAATACTCTACTGCCTGGCTCCAGGAGTTCCACTTTCTTTCTTTCTTTTTTTTGCTGGGGAATTGAACTCAAGGCTTTCATACTGAGCTACATCCCCAGCCCTTTTTTAATTTTTTGTTTTGAGACAGGGTCTCACTAGGTTGCCCAAGATAGGCTTGAATTTGTCATCCTCCTGCCTCAGCCTCCCAGAGTGCTGAGATTACGGGAGTGCGCCACCATGCCTGGCTTCAGCAGCTCACCATACAGCAGCACCCACACAGGACAGCACAGAATTCATTGCAGGTTTTTTTGTGCATGACATCAAAGAATTGGAGACCATATGCATGTTTAACAGTAGTTGGGTTGGGGGTATGGCTCAGTGGTACAGCATTTGCCTAGCATACAGGAGGTCCTGGGTTCAACCCCCAGCACTGCAAAAAACCAAAAAGAATCATTAAAGTATAGTACATCATATTTTTTAATACAGTGTGACTATGAAAAATGAATATAGTGATCTATATATAATGATAGGGAAATGTACATGTGATATATTTTCAAGGCAAAGCAATATTGAGAACAATGAGTGTATCCTGGTCTTTACTTTCTTATTTTATTTCTTTAGCTCTGCGTATGCAGGGAGAGTTGAGGGGTACCTGCACACCAAGCTGTTGGCCCTGGGAGCAGGGGAGCCAGAAGTCCTCGTATTCTTTTTTTTTTTTTTTTTTTTTTCTTTTTTGTGGGTACCGGGGGGTCGACCTCAGGACCTCGCGCGCTAGCAGGCGCCCGTGCCGCTGAGCGATATCACCAGCCCCTTTTTCGTATGTGGGTTCCGGGAGTCGAACTCGGGCCCTCGCACTTGCTGAGCAGGCGCTTAAGCCACTGAGCCATCTCACCGGCCCTCGTATTCTTTACATATCTCCACGTTGGTTGCATTTTTACAATAAGCAAATGTTTTCAGAATGTCTTTTATTTTTTTAAGCTATCTTGTCCTGAGAAAGGAATCTGAATTCCTGCCTTGGGTCTATCATGTAGCTAAAATCGTATTGAGGGATTTAATCTCTTCTTGCCTTAGCCACCTTCCCTGTTTATAAATATATACATACATACACACGTACACATTGTTCCCTGTTTCTCAAGTGCTATGATGTCTATGGCTACCTTTAGAGTAGAAATGAGTAAGTGAGCCTCTGCTTGCTTTTTACATTTATTATTTATTTATTTTGTGGTACAGAATATCAATGTGCAGGACTAAGCATCTGCTCCACCACTGAGCTATATTTCCAGGCTTGTTTTGCTTTTTTATTTTTATTTTATTTTATTTTTTTGGTCTTGTTTTTTTGAGACTATGCAGTTCAGGCAGACCTTGAACTCACTTTGTAGCCCAGGCTGGCCTCAAACTCACAGTGATCCTCCTGCCTCAGGCTCCCAAGTGCTGGGATTACTGGTGTGTGCCACTACGCCCGGCTGATCTCTGATCTTGAAATTTTTTTTTTTTTTTTTTTTTTTAATGTGGGTACCAGGAGTCGACCTCAGGACCTCGTGCGCCAGCAAGCGCTTGTGCCGCTGAGCGATATCACCGGCCCTTTTTTTCCTTTATGTGGGTATTGGGAGTCAAACTCAGGACCTCACGCTTGCCAGGCAGGCACTTATGCCGCTGAACCATCTCACTGGCCCTTGAAATTTTTTTGAAAAACACTTTTTTTCTTTTGCAGCTTTGGGGATTAAGCTGACGGCTTTGTGCATGCTAGGCAGTCATTGAGCTGCAGTCCCAGACGCTTTTCAATTTTATTCTGTCCCAGCATCTTTTACCATTGCCTAGGCTGGCCTCAAACTTGTGATCTTCCAGCCTCAGCCTCTCAAGCAGCTGGGATTATAGGCATCTAACACTGCACCTGGCTTAAAAAAAAAAAAAAAAAAAATTGAAAGAAACTTGACCCCAGTGTTGCAGTGCTTAACAGCACAGTGTACAGCAATGCCTTTAGCCGTTGCCAAGAGGCAGTTGTGTAGGTATCATGGGTCATCCTGTCTTGTAGCTCCAGAATCTTTCTTCCCAGTGCTCCAGTTTGCCACCCTGGGGGCTGCAGACCTCGCAGGACTGAGGTCTGTCCCCAGCTTGCTGGGCTGCTGGGCTTGTGCAGGGCCATAGAGAAGAGAGGCTCTTTTTGTTGTAGGGGTGGATGGCTGGGCTCCCCTGAGAGCACCTGCTTATTGGTATGGTTGACGCATCTTGCCTGCTGCAGCCATCCCTGCCACTGCTTATAGAAAGGACTTGAGAACACATTTGTCCCAAGAGTTTAAACCCAGATTCAGGGTCTGTACTCTTTTCTTGTGTACTCTTCCCCTTTTCAGCCATTGGGAAGGCAGCAGTCAAACAGGATATTCTAACAAGAACTGGTAAGACTTTTCCCCCAGAGCTTTGCATGAAAGCGGCTCTCCTTCTCTCACTGGCGCTGCAGGAACTCAGTCCGAGTTCCCTAGCTAGGCAGATAAGCTGTTCTCACCCAATGGGCCTGCTCTGTGCTGGGCGTCATCTCACCTGCTGTCCAAATCTCCGTGCAGCAGTCCAGACTGGGAAATGTCCTTGGTGTAGGGCTCAACGGGAGCCTGGCGTGCACCCAGAATTGCACCCAGCCTTGCCAGTTTCTCAGGCAAATCCAGTGTTCATGTCAGCCTCTGGCAACAAAGCCATCAGAGCAGGCCCATCAGCCTTTAATGTGTGCAGAGGGCAGCCCCAAGCAGGGCCAGCATGTTGTACAGCTCTGTGTGTGTGATTTAAATAGATGGCCCTGTCTGTGGTGACCCTGCAGTTGTGCAGATGTGACCCTGGCCTGAAGCCTAGGACCACCTGACACCTGTGCAGGGGCTGTGAATCCCTCCCCAGCATCAAGTTGTCATCATGCAACGTGCTCCTGAGGGCCTTTTGGGAATGGGGTTGGGAGGAGATGGCCTTGCCTCCTGGAATCCCAGAGCAAGCAGGATCGCAGCAAAGTAGGGCAGGTTAAGGGGGACTCTGATTTGGTTATTGTGGCTGCATCATTCACTGGAGGTTTTCTTAGCTCCCTTAATTCCAGACATTTGTAGCCCTCCTCTTTATCCCTTTATTTTTCTCTTTCAGCTGCAGAGCTACTTTGCTGCATGCGAGGATGAGACCCCCGCCATCCGGAACCACGACAAGGTCCTGCAGCGCCTATGCGAGCACCTGGACCATGCACTGCTGTACGGGTAGGTGAGGGAGTCCTGAGGGCCAGGTGGTTAGCTCAGTAATCCACCCCAGCAGGGTAGGATGACTGGAAAGGGATGGGGTGAAGGCACACTGGGTGCCTGGGGGACCTGTTGTCTGCAGCTTGCTGGGGTGGCCCCACCCAGGCCCCAGCACTGTTGTCCTGTCCTCGCAGACTGCAAGACCTCTCATCTGGCTACTGGGTGCTCGTGGTGCATTTCACCCGCAAAGAGGCCATCAAACAGATCGAGGTGTTGCAGCACGTGGCCACCAACCTGGGGCGCAGTGAGTTGTGGCAGGGAGATGCAGGGTGGGGACAAACCATGCCCTCCCTCTGGGAGGCTGACTGCCTCGTGATGCCCAATGACAGTGGGGTTAAAGTGCCAGGACCCTACTCGAGGCCTCTTTTCTCCTTGTGTGTGACAGTTGTGGATGCATCAGTGAAGGGGTGAAGGGAAGCATTACATGGCGGAGGACAGGACTCCTCACATCCCAGGCAAGCGCACAAGGAGTCATGTTTCTCTGCAGATTAGGGCCCAGGTTAGCCCACAGGAGCAGGACAGCGTGCTTGCCTATCTCAGCCTGTGTGAAGTGTGCCATCTGCCCTCTCAGTCTGTCCCAGGTGGCCACAGGCTAGGGCTAAGCTTTTGGAGTACTGGTGCCTCATCTGGTCTTTCTTTCCTTACTTGTTAGAAAACAAAAGCCACACCCTGACAGATCTTCCTTTGAGTTACTCCTGCCTCCATTTGCAGGCCGGGCCTGGCTCTACCTGGCCCTCAATGAGAACTCGTTGGAGAGCTACCTGAGGCTGTTCCAGGAGAACCTGGATCTGCTGCAGAAGTACTACATCAGGTGAGTGTCTGCAGTGTGGGTAGACCCACAGCATGCCAGTAGAGGCCTAGCCTGGCATCCCATGCTGAGGACGTGGCATTGATGACCAGAGAGCCACAGGAGGCTTGCTGGAAGTGTGGTGTCTTCCTCTAGGAGCGCTGAGGTCCTGCCTGGGCTCCTGTGTACAGTCTCATATTCCATCTGCCTAACCCTCCACCCAGGCCTTAGACTGACTGAATGTTCCACCTTGGCCTCAGCCTTTGCCAGGGTTGCTGCAGGAACAGATTATTTATAGCAGCCAGTGAGGCCTACTGCTCCTCGTGCTCAGGCCCATCTTTGAAGCCCCTGGAAGGCAAGAGCAGTATGGAGAACCCTGGAAGGAAAGGCAAGGGGATGGCTGTGTCATACTGGATGCTGTCCAGGTGCTGGGACTGTTATGTGTCCAGTTTCAACACACTGGACTCACTGTTAAGGTTGGGGTCAGCTGGTAGCCAGACCCAGAAGCACCATCGTTGCTTCTTGTGTCTTGCAGGAATGCCCTGGTCTGCAGCCACGATCACCTGACTCTCTTCCTGACCTTGGTGTCTGGGCTGGAGTTCATTCGCTTCGACCTGGAGCTGGTGAGACATCCTTCCACTGGAAGGAACAGAGGACGGGGCAGTGGGGACAGGGGCTTCATTTTTCAAGTCTTTCAGGGAGATTGCTGTCCGTGGTGAGCTTGAGCAATGCCTGTTTGTTCAAGTGAGGGAAGGGCTTCTAGGTCAGTGGAATTGAGTGGAGGGGAGTGCTTCTCTCTCCTGGCCGACTGATGGCAAGAATTCCTGGTTCAGGTAACTTCTTCCTATCTCTTCCCAACATGAAGAAAAGCCACATTGCCTGGGGTATCTTATCCAGGAGGATTTGCCTTTGTGTTTAGGATGTAAGCGTGTGAGAGGGGACACTGTGAATTTATCCCTGTGTGTCCTAGAATTCTATCAAGTGGCATTGGCCCCATACTTCCCACCCAATGTACTCCTTGCTACTGTCTTCAGATCCCTAGCTTCCTTCACTCCATGGACTGTGCAGTTGTGCTGCCTTCTCCATGGGGCACACGTTCTGAGGCCCCGTGACTGCCTGAAACCACAGATAGTGCGAAACCCTCTACACACCTTGTTTTTTCCTGTCTGCACACATCTATTATAAAGTTAATTCAGAAATCAGGCATAGCAGGAGATAACAATCATAGCTAATAGTAAAACAGAAATTATAACCATACAAGTTATTTAAAGCTTATGAATTACTTATTTCTGGAAGTTGCCACTTAATATTTTTGGACTGTGGGGAACTGAAACCACGGAAAGTGAAGCCATGGACACAGGGAGACTATGGCACAGGCAGAGAGCTGTCCCACAGGGGCGTCAAAGCACTTCTCGGACTCAGGTTTGTTAAGATGAATGTGCCACCTCATCTTGATCAAACTACCTTCCCTGGTCCCTGTGCCAAAGCACATACTGAAAAAGAAACTTGGCAGTAGTAGAACTTAAAGAAAATGAGCAATTTTAACAGTAAAAAAGATCAGGGAGGTATCAGAGGGCATTTGTGGGTTCTGACAGCTCTTTCCTCTGTGTGTGTGTGCGTGTATGTGTGTGTGGTGCTGGGGCTGGAACCCAGGGCCCTGCACATGGTAGGCAGCACTGTACCACTGACTGCCCTTTTATCTCTGTCACCCTAAAGTGCACAGGTGTACAAGCCGGAACCATTCACCTTGCTCTCTTT
Organism: Erethizon dorsatum; assembly: GCA_028451465.1. Classification (NCBI taxonomy): domain Eukaryota; kingdom Metazoa; phylum Chordata; class Mammalia; order Rodentia; family Erethizontidae; genus Erethizon; species Erethizon dorsatum. The sequence continues at coordinate 123,783,210 of CM051827.1, read as the reverse complement.
AGCAGCTTGTCTCTGAATGTACTACATTAACCCATTGATTTTCCCAAAGAAAAAGAGTAGGGGAGAACGTGACAGACCAGTGTCTCCTGATCCTGGATTCTGCTGTCCAAGGAAGATCACATTCTGTGGCCCACCTGAGGCCCCCTCTGAATGTCCCTCTTTCCCTCTTTCCCCAGGATGCCCCTTACTTGGACCTGGCCCCCTACATGCCTGACTACTATAAACCTCAGAACCTGCTGGACTTTGAAGACCGCCTCCCCAGCTCAGTCCATGGCTCGGACAGCCTATCCCTTAACTCCTTCAACTCTGTCACCTCCACCAACCTCGAATGGGATGACAGTGCAATTGCCCCATCTAGCGAGGGTAAGTGGCCCCTGGTGGAAAGGAGCCGCGCTTCTGCCCTGACACAGACTTCGGAGCTGCCTCACCCTGGCAGGGTGGTGTCTCCCCTGGCAGCCATGACCTAGTGGTTACACTGCAGTTGAACAGTGCTGGCTGTTTCCCAGATCTAGATTTCCTCAGAGTCCCTGTGGTGGCTAAAAAAATGGATTCCAGGCACAAAAAAACAAAACAGGATTTTATGAATTTTAGATACTTTTCCTGATAGTTCTAGGCACACACCCAGGGAGTTTTCTGAGCAAAGAGGGATTAGCAGCAGTGTGCCCTGGAAACTGTTGCCTAGCATTGCTGAGGTGAGTGTTGCTTGCTTTGGGAAGGTTGTCTTACCCTAGGCTCCAGGCAGGAAGTGGCTGAACAGCCCCTGGGAGGAGGCAGGAGAGCCAGGCGGGTGGAAATTGTAGGGCACACTCATGGTGCTCTGTCTTGTGCCCCTGTACACTGGCTGCTGTGCAGGGATGGCTGCATCGTTGCTTCAGAGACTGAGGGAGAATCTGTAGGTCGTGTCTTGATCCTGCAATTATTGGAACAGCCTGGTTTTTCTCAAACCTTAGGCCTTTTACTGTTAGCTATGATTGTTAATTTATAAAACTGGCCATCTCCCCCACTTTATCCCCATTAGGTGTCGATCACATCATTGAAGGAAGGGAACCAAACACAGGTTCAGCCCCCACGCTCCAGAGTTGCCTCAGCATCAAGACCTTGACCTTCCTCTTTCTTTATTTCTGTTTGTGCCACGGATCATATATCCCAGAAAGGGTCACTTTCCCATTTGCTGTCTGTAAAACCTCACTGCTTTTGATCCAGGCAGAAGATGGCAGCTCAGTCTCCTCGGGTAGGCCTCATGGTCTGTCTTAGAAAAGTCGGAGGGATAGGCCTTGAAGAAGCAGCCTGACCATCCGTGGTCTGTCTCTGGCTCCTTGAGTCCCCCTCATCTCAGCAGTTTAGATTGTGTGGTTGGAGATGCTAGGCAGGACCTCGTTACTCTGGGGGCTCAGAAGGAAAGGAGCTAAGGGATAGAAAAAGAGGTTAGGGGGCCGGTGAGATGGCTCAGTGGCATAAGCGCCTGCCTTGCAAGCGCGAGGGCCCGAGTTCGACTCCCAGAACCCACATAGGAAAAAGGGGCCGGTGATATCGCTCAGCAGCACGGGTGCCTGTTGGCACACGAGGTCCTGAGGTCGACCCCCCAGTACTCACAAAAAAAAAAAAAAAAAGAAAAAGAGGTTAGGACTGAGGGAGCCCAGGCTTTTCTTTGCCATAGCAGAGAAATGAATGGCCCCCAAAGCTTTCCCGAGGTCAGGCCCAGGAGTCAGTGCCTGAGCTGAGCAGCAGGCTGCTAGTAAGTTCCCTGAGATCATTAGAGGAATTGCAGAAAGTTCACGTTTTCCCTCTCTCGTTTTTCCCTCATGTTTCCCACCCATTGTCCCTACCCTCCTCCTTCCACTGCCTGTGTCTCTAATCTTCTTGTCCCTCATTTTTATAGATTATGATTTTGGAGATGTGTTTCCAGCAGTGCCGTCTGTACCCAGCACAGACTGGGAAGGTGGGACAGAGTCCTCTGGGACCCTCTTTTCCTGTTTTGCAACGTTTCCATGCCAAGCTTGCTGCATGTTTCAAAATCAACTCCTTATTTATAATAATGTCCATGATCATAATAAGCCACTCTGGCGCTCTAACAGATGGAATTCTGCAGCAGGAGAACTTGGCCTCTAGCCCTAGGTCACCCTTCTCCCAGTGCAGGGGCCTGGGGTGTCACTGTCTGCATGTGGGAATGCCAGGTCACCCTCCCTGACTGTCATGCCAGGTGACATTCTCATAGTGCAGGGGCACCTGCTCATTTGTGGGGCATTGGTGGCCTGACCGAGTGAGCGGAGACTTTTCTGGAAAGCAATGCCTTTAAACATGTTGGTTGCAAGCTCCAGATGAGCACCCAGAAGAAAGACAGAGGGCTCGATTCTTTCTCTACAGCAGTCCATTCCTAATGTCCCTTCTCAATTTTTTGTTTCATTTTGGTTTTATTTTTTGAACAAGGGTCTCACTATATTCCCCAGGCGGGGCTTGGATTCTTCCTGTCTCGGCTTCCTGAATACCTAGGATAACAGACATAATCCCACTGTGCTCAGCCCTCCTGGGTATTTTTTAAAAGAGATTGAGGTCTAAGTAAGGCATAGCTGAAACTTCGTACAGGGAGATTCTCTAAGAGGTTTGAAGGCAGATTAAAATACAGTCTGTCAGTCTTCCCCCCGTCCTCTGGGAAGTGCAGGGTTTCAGCATTTTTCTACTATGACCCACTGCTGAACTTGCATAAATTCATCAAGTGATTCACGGGTTGCCGTGATTATTCAAAGTAGATGTATTTCTGACAAGGCAAATGTTTGCTCTTTAAATACGAGGCCATTCCAGATTCCCCTTCTTAAAGAGCCTCCTGCTCAGGGAGCCACTTCCAGCCTGGAGAGGTGGCCCCGTCCTGAATGCTAGAGACCTGATCCCTGAGGAGTAGGCGATAGGTGATCTTTCCCAAGTAATATGAGGCTGAAACAGTTTAACTTTGCAGGAAGTAAGAGCCAGCGCTGGGAAACATAAATTATGTCACTTGGCCAAGAGAGTAGCATTGCAGTCTCATTGTTTTTTGGTTTGGTTTGGTTTGGTTTGGTACCGGGAATCAAACTCATGACCTTGTGCTTGCCAGGCAGGCACTGTGCCGCTGAGCTATATCCCCAGCCCTCATTGTTTTATTTAAATTAGCCTGGAACCCAGAATTCCATCATAACGTTGTTGGCCCTCAGCCTCTATTGTGCTGGGCATTAGGTTTTCCCTCTGATCTAACAACTAACCCCCTTCCTGATGTGCCTGTGGCAGTCACTTAACAAAAGGGGCCTGACCTTTCTTTGCAGCCCTTCAGAGCTCCCCATGGCCTGACAACTAGCAGCCCAGATGTATGCTTGCTCAGGCCAGGTTGGGGCCCAGGGCAGGGTGGGATTTCCCTCAACCCTGACCTGCTTTCCTAAGCTCCTTAGGCACTGAAGCATTCCCTGGCATGCCCTTGGCAGCTCACTTGGGGAGGCTCTGGAGGAAAGCAGGACCTGGGGACATGTCCAAACTCAGGGCCCTGGAATGGGGAGGGGGTGGCTGCTGCATGGTCTTTGGCTTCATTCCAGAGCTGGTGGGCATCCCAGCCTTGATGCCCACCACACCCCAGGTCTGCCCTTTTGCCTCTCAGGACCCCTCCCTGAGCAGCTGCAGGTATGGAGGAGGAGCAGAGGGCTGGGAAGAGCTTGGGCTTTAAGGGATTCTCTTTGGAGTCACAAAGGACTCTAAAGAGTCTCACAGGTCACTAGTGTTTTCCTGGCAGAGCTGGCAGTTAGGCCTCCCTGGTCCTTCCACCAAAAGGCAGTATGCTTTTAAATCCTGGATGATGTGCCACATCAGCAGGCAGCTGCCCAGTGGTTTTCCAGATCCACTAAGAGTTTGCCAGTGGGCCGGGCCCTGCCAGGGGGCTGCAGGAGGCACAGTTCCGCCTCTTCTGGGAGATAATGGCCAGCAAGATGTACGCACACTGGCAAATGGGGCGTGAGCAACCTGTGTCCATTGCCACTAACCCTCGCCCAGGCCGGTGGAGTTGTGGGGACTCACCTTTCTGCTTGCACAGTCCTGTCTGCCATTGGTTCATGGCGCATGTGCCCCTGCCTGTTCCAGGGACCTGGGAGGAATGGAGAGTGTGGGGAAGGCTGATGAGGCCAGCTTTCCTCTGGAGAGGCAGCATCATCTCCCACCTCTCCCAAGGCCAGGCCATGGGTGACAGTGTGACAGACAGGTTTGCTTGAAATGGAGTTCTCAGCCCCGCCCCCTAGGGGCATCTGGTCCTGACCCCCAGGAGTGGGTGTTGGGGAAGAGCCACAGCCTCCGAGGGGCGGGGCGCAAGGTGTCTCGGGCAGCCCCTCCCACACTGGCCCTCTGCATCTCATTCTTGTCACCCCTGACCTGTTTCACTCTCTATTCTGTCTCTGGCTCCTTCTGTCTGTCCTTCCCCCAGGCCCTCCCTGTCTGGCACCCATCCTACCCTCTCAGCCTCTGCCCCCTCATTTTCTCTGTTGTCTTCCTCTATTTTTCTTGTTTCCTTTCTGTTGCCTTTTGTCTGCAGGGGACCCTTCAGAGGACTTGGGGTACTGCTCAGCCCTGCTCGTGGGAGCAGTGCTGTGAAAGAGCTGCTGGGCACCCCCATCCTCAGAAGGAGGGCTCCAAGATTCACCATTAACCTAGAAGCTGTGTGCCTGTCTCCTCTTCACAGCTCCCAGCCACACCGGAGCTGTCAGAGCCACCTGCCTAAGGGCCTGAGCCTCGAGGCTGTTTCCCATGTGGCCCTGACTATGAATCTAGCCAAACTGTGGGCTCGGATGGGCTCCTAGTGGTGGTGGAGGGGGAGGCCCCCCAGGTTTCTCCTAAAGCACAAATCTCTGTCCTAGCAAGTTGGGGTTTCTGCTTTTGAAACAAGGCCACCCTGGTCAGGCTTCCCTGTGGGGGACTTACTGTCCCCCGAGATGAGGCACACTGTGGGGCCCCAGCCAGTCTTGACAGGCTGTCTCCCATCTCTGGCCCCAGCAGATGGAGACCTCACAGACACCGTCAGCGGCCCTCGCTCTACTGCCTCAGACCTGACCAGCAGTAAGGCGTCCACCAGAAGCCCCACCCAGCGCCACAACCCCTTCAACGAGGAGCAGGCTGAGACAGTGTCCTCCTCCGACACCACCCCAGTGCACACCACCTTGCAGGACAAGGGGGAGCCCCAGGTCCTGGAGCCACTGGATGCCTGCACAGAGCTCGAGGTCATCAGGTCAGTAGGGAAAGCCAGGGAGAAATGGCCAGTGTCCTGTGTCCATGTGTCCACTGCTGGCCTCAAAGTTTGAGACAAAGTCTTGCTAAGTTGCCCAGGCTGGTTTTGTCTCGTATGTAGGTTTATCTACTGGAAATCATAGGACCCACTCAGCGGTTCCCCTGGCTACTGCCTGCATCCCTTGTGGTGTCCCCCAGGCCACCCTTCTCACTCTGCCTCTGCGGGCACCAGGGACCCCTCAGGGCCTGGCCTCTCCTTCACACTGTCCAGGACCACAGAGTTTGGCAGTGCCCTCGAGAGAGCACGTGCCCAGGGTCGCTCCCCACCCAGTCTGCTTCTGTTGGGATGCCCCTCGGGTGTGCACTGTCTCCCTGTCACCGCTCCCACAGGGTCACCAAGAAGAAGAAGACTGGCAAGAGGAAGAAGATCAGACCAGATGAGGAAGCAAGCCCGCTTTACCCCGTCTCCAGCCAGCAGACGGGTGCCAGGCAAGGGGATGGTGACAGCCTGGTCAGCAGCCCAGGCCTTGGGCAGGACTCGCCAGACACCACCTTGGCCTCCCCACCAGAGGAGGGCGAGGGGCCCGGCAGCACCGCCGAGAGCAGCGAGCACTCCGAGCTCGGCCAGGTGGGCCTGCTGATCCCCGAGATGAAGGACACCTCCATGGAGTGCCTAGGACAGCCCTTGAGAAAAGTCATTGACCAGCTCCACGGGCAGCTGGACCCCAGCACCTGGGGCTGCCACATCGAGCCCCCAGACCAGTCCTTTCGGACCGGCTCTTCCGGGGAGGCCCCGGAGAAACCACCATTTTGCGACTTTAGTGAGGGGCTTCCAGCCCCCATGGACTTCTACCGTTTTACCATCGAGAGTCCAAGCGCTGTTACATCAAGTGGCAGCAACCATGACCCTGCAGGGCCTGGCCAACCGCTGCATGTTCCTGGTGGCCCTGCGGCTGCTGGCCAAGAAGAAGAGGGAGGAGGAGGAGAGGGACAGACACCTGGGCTCCTAGAGGATGCACTGGGGGCAGCTCAGGAGCTGGAGACGCCGGACGAGGACTCCCAGTCACCCCTAGTCCGTGAGGGGCCTGGGTCCGAGCCAGAGCCACAGACCCAGGAAGCTCCCTGCCCACTCAAGGGGGATCAGCCCAGCCCGTGTCTGAGCAGTGCTGAGGACTCCGGGGTAGACGAGGGCCAGGGGAGCCCTTCTGAAATGACCCACTCCTCAGAGTTCCGGTGAGCAGACATCCACGCTGGCACAGGAGGCTGCCGTCCCTCGAGCAGGGGACAGGGGCCTGTGACCGCCCAAGAAACTAAACACAGCGCCCTGAGGACTGAGTCTGGGGTGGGAGGTGGGAAGAGGCATGGTCTCCACTGCCTTGAGTGACCCCTGTCCTCCCACACTGCCTCTCACAGGGTAGACAACAATCACCTGCTCCTGCTGATGATCCACGTGTTCCGGGAAAACGAGGAGCAGCTGTTCAAAGCAAGTCCCGGGAAGTTGGGAGTGGGCAGAGACCCAGCGATGGTGGGCTGGGGCGGGCGGGAGGCCTGAGCCATGTGCTTGCCCATCAGATGATCCAGATGAGCACTGGCCACATGGAGGGCAACTTGCAGCTGCTGTACGTGCTGCTCACGGACTGCTACGTCTACCTGCTCCGCAAAGGTGCCTGCCGCCCCCCACCAAGAGTGGGCTGGGGTCATACCCCCTTTCCCAGTCCCCTCTTCTGAGTGGCATGTAGTGATGAAAACGCACCCCCAGGAAGGTGTTGCTAGCTGAGCCCGGGGATCTGCCCTGTGAGTGCCCCATGTCTTTTCCCTACTCTGTCATCTCCAGTGGCAGGCAAGGAGGGGCCTCCCTGTGAGGGGCCCAGGTCTTAGGAATGGGGCCAGGGGAGCAGAGGCCGAGGGGTAATAGGCATTGGGGTCTCATCTCTCAGGGGCCGCAGAGAAGCCATACCTGGTGGAAGAGGCTGTTGCTTACAATGAACTTGACTATGTGTCGGTGAGTGCAGGCTCCACAGTTGGCTTCAGGGCTTCCCAGGCCACCTACCCGCACAGCTGCAGAGCAGGGCCTGTCCCAGGGTTGGGCACAGCTGAACTCTTAGGCTTCTGGATGTGTGCTGGGAGCAGGGGCCAAGCGCGAAGACACCTCTTCCGGGGCACGTGGCTCACCGCCTTCCCTCCTGCTGGCCCCGGCCTCAGGGGCCGAGTGACCCCAGGGTGTACTTCTTCCCTGTGGGTCCCACCTCTTCTCCTAGCAGTGGCCAAGCCCCACGTGGTGTCTTCCGGCAGGTCGGCCTCGACCAGCAGACAGTGAAGCTGGTGTGCACCAACCGCAGGAAGCAGCTTCTGCTGGACACTGCGGATGTGGCGCTGGCCGAGTGAGTGTCAGCCCTGCCCTCCACAGGACTGGACAGCTGGTACCTGCCCCTGTGTGCTAGGGCTGGGGGTGGAGGGCAGGACGTGGGAGGCCAGAATGGGGAACAGATATGTTCCCTCTGGACTGTCACCAACAGACTGACCTTGTGACCTTCGGAAGGGACGGGGGCTAGCGTGAGTTATCCAACCGGAAGGAAGGCAGAGAGCCTGCTGCTGGATACGGGGCGCTCAAACATTTACACACAAGCCCTACATGTGATGAAGCAAGGCATATTATTATCAGAGGTCTGCCACCCAAGGCCTGCTGACCAGCACCTCATCCCATTTTCCTTCAAGATCCAGGTCCTCTTGCCCATTAAGGAACAGTCAGGCCTCTTCTGGTCACCATTTGATGGCCAAGGGTTCCCGCTACATGGCTTCCAGCCAGGCCCCTCTGCCATGTTTCCGTGGCCTCTCCGGACAGGAGCTCTCAGGACAAAGTCCTATCTGTTGAGTGCCTGTCCCCAGGCCTCTGACGGCAAACCTCACTCCCTGAGCAGGTTCTTCTTGACCTCTCTGAAGTCAGCCATGATCAAAGGATGTCGGGAACCACCCTACCCCAGCGTCCTGACAGATGCCACCATGGAGAAGCTGGCACTGGCCAAATTTGTGGCCCAGGAATCCAAGTGTGAGGTCAGCAGATGGGGATGGGGTGTGGTCCATGCAGGCTCAGTGGTGGGTGGCCCATGGTGTTAGGGTTAAGGGATAAAGACAGTGCCTTCAGTCACCACCCCAGGGTGGTCCTCCTGCCTGCAGGCTATGTCCTGGGGTAAAACACCTTGCTCTCTGAGCACCTGCTGCTGCTGCTGCTGTTGCTGCTTGCCCAGCCACCTACCTGGCTCAGAGCTCACCACTTTGTCCACTGTCCCCATCTGCAGGCATCCACTGTGACTGTGCACTTCTATGGGCTCGTGCACTGGGAGGACCCCATGGACGAGGCCCTGGGCCCTGGGCCCTGCCACTGCTCACCCCCCGAGGGTGCTATCACCAAAGAAGGTGTGCTGCACTACAAGGCGGGCACCTCCTACCTGGGCAAGGAGCACTGGAAGACCTGCTTCGTGGTGCTCAGGTGAACACCCAGCAGCTCTGTGTCCAGAGTAGAGAGGCTGAGGAGGCTGCCTTCCTCCTCCAGGAGCTCTGGGGTGGGCACAGCCAGCCTGGAGGCCTTTCAGTGTAGCCAGCCTCCCTGCTGTCCCTTTCGACTCCTTCAACCACCTTTCCTTAGAAAACAGGGCCCCAGCTTCCTCTGCCTAGGGTTCATGGCCACAGTTTGGAGGACCTCTGGGATCTAGACTCCGCCTGGCCCCTGTTGATTGGCCAAGCCTCACCCTCCTGTGTCGTGCCCTGCAGCAATGGGATCCTCTACCAATATCCCGACCGTACTGATGTCATCCCCCTGCTCTCAGTGAACATGGGGTGAGTGTCCAGGAGATGGGGTGCTGGGCAGGTGTCGGGCCAGACACTGCTGCCCTAAGACCATGGCTCTGGCTGAGCCTAGGCCCAGAGCATCCGTGTTCCCTGTCCCTCCCGTCAGTCCAGTCTCTGTCCCTCAGCCCCGCCCTCCCCGTCCAGCAGTGGTGACTGGTTTTGCTGAGGTTTGCTGAGCTGAGGCTATGAGGAGCCCGGGGAGGGAGGATGAAGGAAGGAGGCGCTGCCCGGGGAGGGTCCTGTCTGATAGGGGGCCAGCCCCTTCCAGCAGCTCCCATGGATGAATAGGCGACAGTGCTGAGCAGTAGAGCTGAGCTGACTCTCACCACTTGCCTGGCCATTTTCGGTTATCCAGAAACGCTGGAGATAAAATGAGTTACACAAAAAGGGTGGGACCGCGAGCGTCCATGGCCTCCTGGGGTCTAGACAACTGTCTGATGCCCTCTGTGCCCGCATGGGCACAGCCCTGGGGCTCCCACTCCGGCCACCCCTGCCTCCTCGCTCCCGTTTCACCCCTCCTCCTCTGGCCCAGGGGGGAGCAGTGCGGTGGCTGCCGGAGATCCAACACCACGGATCGGCCCCACGCCTTCCAGGTCGTTCTCGCCGACCAGCCCTGCCTGGAGCTGAGCGCCAAGAGCGAGGCCGAGATGGCCGACTGGATGCAGCACCTCTGCCAGGCCGTGTCCAAAGGGGTGAGCACCTCTTGCCCCACCGTTCACCTGCCAGAGCCCATCAGGAACCTCCAGGGCCGTCCCAAACCCACATCAGCCACAGAGCAGCCCAAGAAGACCTAGATGGGGGACCCTGGAGCTCAGGGCCCCCCTTCTCTTCTCCCCACCCATACTCCTGAGGGGGCAGAGCCTGCCAGTCACCTCAACTGGGTTCTGGTGCAGACCACCCAGAGAACGCCCCTGCCTGTGCCTCAGGTCATCCCCCAGGGGGTCGCTCCCAGCCCCTGCATCCCCTGCTGCCTGGTGATCACTGCGGACCGCCTCTTCACGTGCCATGAGGACTGCCAGACCAGCTTCTTCCGCTCACTGGGCACGGCCAGGTTGGCCGACATCAGCGCTGTCTCCATGGAGCCGGGCAAGGAGTACTGTGTTCTGGTGAGCTGGGGGTGGGCTGGGGGTGGCACAGGCCTTGTGGAGGGAAGCCCCCTGCTCACCTGGGCCCGGCTCCCTAGGAATTCTCCCAGGACGGCCTTCAGCTCCCCGCTCCCTGGGTCATCTACCTGAGCTGCACTTCAGAACTGGACCGATTCTTGTCTGCACTGAACTCCGGGTGGAAAGCCATCTACCAGGTACCTAGCTGCCCGAGAACCCCAACTGCTCTCAGCACCTGGCCTGACCTCTCGGGTCCTAGGGACAGCAGTGTGACAGCAGCTTTGGGACAGGCATAGAAACATAGGGCCATAAGGGTAAAGCATTGACTCAGTGAGTCTGGCAAAAACTGAGAACAGAACTAGGAGATGCAATTCCTGACCTCAGCGCCAATTGAAGAGCACGAAAAGGTGCTTACGTGGGCCTGGAGCCGAACTGCAGGACCCCCCTGCCCTGCTCTGGAGCTTAATGCAGAGTGGGAGGGGCTCACTGGCCCTGGAGAAGGGCTTCGGAGCTGTTGCTGCACCGCAGCCTGGGGGAAGCCCAAGAAGGAGGAGGGCAGGCAGCATGGAAGTTGCTCCCAGGGGAGGCGTGGAGGGGCTGGAGGATCAAGGCAGAGCCCAGGATTGGCCCCTGGGAGTGAGGAGTCTGCAGCCCTCCCATGCCGCCGCCTGCCCCAACACAGGTGGACCTGCCCCACAAGGCGATCCATGAAGCCTCCAGCAGGCAGAAGTTCGAGGACGCCCTGAGCCTCATCCACAGCGCCTGGCAGCGGAGCGACAGCCTCTGCCGAGGCAGAGCCTCCCGGGACCCCTGGTGCTGAAGTGGAGTTCAGTGGCATCCCAGGTGGACAGGAAGGGGAAGCAGGCTGACCAGAAGGCACGCTGTCCTGTGTCATCACGCTGCCTGGGAGCCAGGCCCCCCAACGTTCTACAGCCCACTGCTGCATCGGGCAGCAGAACCACGAGTGTGGCTGGAGGTGGGGCCTCCCCGCTCCCGGGGATCCTGCCTGATGGGTAGTGGCTAGAGGTCTGTGGGGCAGAGGGTCCGAGCCCTGTGGGCTCTGTAGACGTACACTCCTTTCTGGGCCGCCACCATCTGTTCAAGATGGTGATGAGAATCCATCTGAGGAGGGAGCAAAAGGATCAGGAGGGGGGGAGCCCCTCTTCCCCTCCTGGCTCAGGGGCCTGGGCAGAGGCTCAGGGCCTGCAGGGGGCCCTGAGTGCCCAGCCACCCTTGTTCGTTTTGGAACACTCTCCTGGCTGTGCAGGAGCTGGAGGCCTAGTGCCCGCATGCTTCCTCCTTACCGATCCACCCCAGCACAGCTGCCTGCCAGGGGCCCTGCATGCCCACGGCCTGCCCTGCCTTCCCCCACCCTGCGGAGCCGGCAGGACCCAGGGATCAGCTGGCTTCTCATGCCAGGAGTAAAGGGGAGGGGGAGGACCTGGCAGAGGAGCAGAACCCACCAGCTTGGTGTCCACCTTGATATCTCCTGACTGTCCCTTGCCAGCTGGAGCTAGGCCCTCCCTGGGCTTTGTCAGAGCCCTTGGGGGAAGGGGTCAGTGGTTTGGGTTTTGTTTTTAAAAATAAAACAGATATGTTACATTGCCAAGACTTGTCACTGGCTCTCTTTTAGCAGGGTGGGGTGGGTGGGATGGAGAGCCTCCTCTCGTTCTGCGAATGTGTCTCCATCGTCTTTCTGTTGCCTGGACACACAGAACCGGGTCAGCCTCTGCTTGGAGGAGCACAGGCCCTAGGAGGCTCTTAGCCTGACTTTCCCCTTCCCTCCCCCCGCCGTGTCTGCAGCTGCTGTGGGGGAGGGCGGTGGTGGGTCCTTGTGGCCAAGTGGCGAGGTCATTCCTCACACAGTGGCCCTTATTTTTCTATCACCATCCCACCCAGGGCCCTGGCATTTAGGGGGAAGCAGGGGTGGGGTGACAGGAGCCAGAGGCAGGGCAAATGCAAACCCCTTTTGTTGGGTGGGGTGCTGTGTAGGCACACCTTTCACACACCAGTCTCCGGAGGCCCTTCTTTTTTGTTTGTTTGGTTTTTTTTTGAGACAGTCTCACTCTGTAGTTCAGGCTGACCTTGAACTCACTTATGTAGCCCTTGCTGGCCTTGAACTCCTGGTGATCCTCCTGCCTCAGCCTCCCTAGTGCTGGGATTACAGGTGTGCCACCACACCTGGCCAGAGGCCCCTCTGAAGTAGGTGTCACTATAGTAGCTTCGCCTCATCTGCAGTGCCCCTTCCACAGCTCAGTTACCAGAGGTCCACTGGGGCAAAAAAAAAAAAAAAAAAAATTCTAAGTAGTACAAAGAAATCTGTCCCAGATGTGAGTCATTCCTCTGTCAGGTGTACCCATGCCCTTCTGTCAGATTGACTGTGGTGGTATCATGGTGCTTGTGTAAATAACACTTATTTCACTTAATAATGGCCCCAAGATGCAAGACTAGTGCTCTCTTCCTTTCTCTCTCTCTCTCCCTTCTCCCCTCTTTCCCCACCCAGGGTCTCACACACTAGGCAAGTGCTCTACCTCTGAGCTGCACCCCCTGCCCTGATTGCTTCCTTTAAATGAATGGTGAAAAGGTGAAGTCAGGTGCTGTAGCCCACACCTGTAATCCCAGCACTGAGGGAGACTGAGTCAGCAAGATCACAAATTGGAATCCCACTTGGACAACTTAGGTCCTGTCTCCAAATTTTAAAAAAAATAATAAAAAGGGCTGGGGATATAGCTCAGTGCAAAGGCCCTGGGTTCAGTCCCCTGTACCGTAAAAATGAATGGATGAATGAATAAATAGTTAATGAATGAATGAAATGGTGACAGCTGGAATGAGCTCAGTGGTATGTGCAAGGGCCTGGGTCTGCTCCCCAGTACTGAAAGAAAAAAAGTGGAAGTTCTCTAATAAGGAAAGTAAAACAATCTTGTGGTGGGGTTGGTAACACCTGTGATAACACACACACAGTTTGGTGTTATCTGCAGTTTCAGGCATCCACTGGGGTCCTGGAAGGAATCCCCTGCAGGTGGCAGGGTCACTGTCCCCATTGTACAAGTGAGGGGGACTGAGGCTCAGAGAGAAAGTGCTTGCCCAGTTACACATAACAGCACCTGGGATTCACACTAGCTCAGGGTAGAGTGCTGGCCTAGCATGCGTGAGGCCATGGGTTTGCTTAAAGAAAAAAAAGGTTCTTTAGGCCTCCAGGGTCCTTCTCTATGTTTGCTGAAAGTGGGACCATAGACTGTGGGAGTGAGGTTGCAAGGCTGAGGTCCAGAAAGTGGAGTCACAGCTTGGAGGAGTAGAGATGGAACAGCTGCCAAACAGCCCATGCGCCCCGTGCCAGGGGCCTCCCAGGACATTTGTCCCGTGTCTCAGGCTTCCAGCTGGAGCAGGACGGGAAGACAAGGAGACAGGAGGAGGAGGTGCCTCTGCTGGCGCCACCTTCTCCCTGCCCCCATGCTCCTTCCAGTCCCAAGTGACCTTTCCCCCAGATCCCAGGGTCCAGGCTCACAGGCCAGAGGCAGCTGAGATTGGTCAGGGCTGGAGGAGGCGGGTCCAGGTCCGCTGAGCAGAGCAGGTGGATTTCCAAGATAGAGCAGGGGCTGCAGGGCAGCTGCTGCCTTCAGCGGTAACCTCTGTCTTCCAGACATGGGCCCGGGTTCCCTTGTTCTCCAGCGCTGTGGCCCGGCAGGGGTGCAGACCGCCTAAACACCACCAGTTTATGGCCTGGCCCACGCCCCTGATCCAGGCACAGCCAGCCCCTGACATGGAGACCGTGGAGCCGGTTCCTCCGGCAGTGGACCTGGTGCTGGGTGCCTCAGCCTGCTGCCTGGCCTGTGTGTTCACCAACCCCCTGGAGGTGGTGAAGACGCGGCTGCAGCTTCAGGGAGAGCTGCAGGCCCGGGGTACCTACCCTCGGCTCTACCGCGGATTGGTGGCCTCGGTGGCTGCCGTGGCCCGTGCAGATGGCCTGTGCGGCCTGCAGAAGGGGCTGGCCGCTGGCCTCCTCTATCAGGGCCTCATGAATGGTGTCCGATTCTACTGCTACAGCTTGGCGTGCCGAGCTGGCCTCAGCCAGCAGCCAGGGGGCACTGTGGTCGCAGGAGCCGTGGCTGGGGCGCTGGGAGCCTTCGTGGGGAGCCCTGCTTACCTGGTGAGTGCATTATCTCCATCCTCCACCCTCCTGACCCGGCCCTGCGGGGCTCTGCAGCCACCAGGGCTCCAGGCCTCAGGTGGGTGGGGCAGCCCTGTGGGGCAGGCTGGGTGGGGCAGCCTTTGGGAACATCTGAGCCAGACAGGAATCTGCCCCTTGGCACCAGGGCCTTGCCCTAACCCTCACTGCTCCAAGGTCCCTACCCGATGGTCCTGGGCCAGGGAGAGGGCAGAGGGTGGCAGCAGGTGTGTGGCGCAAATCCTGGCTTGTTCATGTTTCCTCCTGTGTGGCCTAGTGTAATTCAGGAGTCAAAGCTGCCACCAAGCAAGGACTCCACGTCCTAGTCTGGGCCCTATGCAGTCATCTCACTCAGGCCTCGAGGGGTGACAGAACTGAGGCCAGAGGAGGGTAAGGGACTCCCACCACAATACAAACCCAGGCCCTATGCCATACACCCCGAGGGCTGGGGCACCACACCCTCGACACACCCAGCTCCTCCCCCAGGCTCCGTCTGACCCTCCCTCCCTTCTGCTCTCCAAGGTCAAGACGCAGCTGCAGGCCCAGACGGTGGCTGCCATGGCTGTGGGACACCAGCACCAGCACCAGGTGAACAGCCCCTGCCCAGAGCGCTGGGCTGCGCCGCTGGCGCTCCTGGGCTAGCAGGGGCATCCAGTGACCCATGCCCTCTCCCCACAGAGCGTCCTAGGTGCCTTGGAGACCATCTGGCGGCAGCAGGGCCTGCTGGGGCTGTGGCGGGGCGTGGGCGGGGCAGTGCCCCGAGTCATGGTGGGCTCAGCCACCCAGCTGGCCACCTTTGCCTCTGCCAAGGCCTGGGTACAGGAGCAAAAGGTGAGGGGCCAGGGTGCCACCTGCCTCCTTCCACACAGGAAGTCCAAGGGAGACACACGGTACCTCTTAGAAAGTTGGTGACCTGGCCCTTGGGCCCAGTGGGAGTTGGGGGTCACCAGTGATCCCTAAAGCTGTGAAGGAATCAGGGTTGTGGGCGGGGAGGGGAATGGCTGGAAGGGCCTAATTTGCCCCTGACCCCAGCCCTTCCAGCCCCACATGCTGGGTTGGGGAGGTCACTCCAAGAGTGTAAAGAGGGCAGCTGCAGGGTCAGCAGCCTATGCCATCCCCACAGTGGCTCCCGGAGGAAAGCTGGCTGGTGGCCCTGGCGGGGGGCATGATCAGCAGTGTAGCCGTTGCCATTGTCATGACCCCCTTCGACGTGGTCAGCACACGGCTGTATAATCAGCCCGTGGATGGAGCTGGCAGGGTGAGTGGGGGACCAGGTGGGGAGGACTGGGGAGTGGGGGGGCCCCCAACACACACACACACCCTTACACGTTGACTGGGCTTGGGTGATGAATGCCTGAGTCCCAGGCGTGTGCTGCGTGCTTTGGCATCTGGATTTTATTCTTTTTCCTGATGAAGAATCTGAGGCTCAGAGAGGCGACTCGCCTGAGATTACCCAGTGCTTAATGTGGGAGCCAAGACTGGAACCACAGCTTCCTGTGGCACTGCCAGCCTCACAGATGTGCCCAGGAGAAACTGCCATGTCCATAGCCAAGCCGAGCCCCCTGACAGAGGGCAGTGCCTGTCTGAAGGCCCCTCTTTCTAGCATCACACCCTATAGTGCCACCTGTTTAGAATCGACCCAGCTGAGGACACATGCCTTTTCCAACATACCAGCACACACCCGAACACATAGATACACCCACCTGGTCATGCCAGCTGGGGCCTCAAACCCCTCACAGTGATGCCCACGCCGTGTCTGTCGCAGGGCCAGCTGTATGGAGGCCTTGCTGACTGCCTGGTGAAAATCTGCCAACAGGAGGGCCCGTCGGCGCTCTACAAGGGCTTTGGCCCAGCCTACCTGCGCCTGGGCCCCCACACCATCCTCAGCATGCTCTTCTGGGACGAGCTGCGGAAGCTTGCCAGCCGGGGCCAGCACCCGGGCACTAGGCCTTGTCCCTCAGCCCATCCTGACCGTCCCACACTTGGCCAGAGCAATGACCCGAGACCCCTGGCCCAGGTCCTGCACAGGTCCCAGGAAAGTGCCGACCACTCTGGTCAACCCAGCCCCTAAGGGCCAGCATCCGCTCTGAACCCCTCCGTCCTCATCCTTCTCCGTCCTGGGCCACCACACCCCAGCACCTGGCTCGTTCTCAGAGGAGCAGCTGAGGCACCAGTATTGCCACGAGCTGTGCCACTCTCCTGCTTCGGCTCACTGGGCCCTCTGACAGCGTGACAGGCAAAGTCCTTCCACCCCAGGGAAGCTGAGGCCAGCACAGGTGACGAAGTCCTGGCCAAAGCCACACAGCCGTGGGGCAGCAGAGCCAGGACTGGAACTCAGGTCTACCTGCCTGGACATGGGCTTCAGACAAGAGCACTGTCGTACCAGGACTGTGGGGCTGGAGTGGCCCTTAGGGGTCCCTGTCCAAGCAAGGAGACGCTGGTGTCCTCCCTGTCTTGTTTCTAGGGCTGCGCTAACGGCTGCCACATAGTCCAGGACTTAAACACTAGAAATTTATTTTCTCACATCTGCAGGCTGGAAGTTGGAGACTAAGGTGCTGGTAGGGCTCATATCTTTCCTTCCTTCCCCTCCCTCCCTTCCTCCCTCCCTCCTTTCTCTTTCTTTCTTTCTTTCTTTCTTTCTTTCTCTCTCTCTCTCTCTCTCTCTCTCTCTCTCTCTCTCTCTCTCTCTCTCTCTTTCTTTCTCTTTCTCTCTTTCTTTCTTTCCCTTCCTTCCTGATGCTCAGGGTAGAACCCAGGGCCTTAGGCATGCTGGATGTATCCTCTAGCAAGGAGCTACAGCCAGCCCAGGGCTGCTTTCTCCTGAGGCTTCTGTCCTTGACTTGTAGAGGCCACCTTCTCCTTGTGTCAAACCGTGGTTGTCCTTCTGTGTGTCCTGCGTCTGTGTCCTAACCTCCTCTTAGAAGGACACCAGTCATGTTGGACTCGAGCCCACCTCACTGACCCTGTCTTACCAAGAAGTAATTTTGCCTCCCTCCATGTGCAGTCACAGCCGGGGGTGCCAGGGTGGAATCTGGGGACACAATTCACCCAGCACCATCTGAGGGCTTTTACTAAGGGCCTCTTGACAATTCTGAAAGGGAGCTTGGGGCCGCCCACTGTTCATGAGGGGCAGCCTCCCAGGACAGTGGCAGGGCGGAGCCAGGGTAGGGCCAGCAACAGAGCCGGGCCCTTTCTCCAAACACAGCCACCCTCCGCCATGGGAGTGTCTGCCAGCCTGCACTGACCTTTGTACTGCAAGGTGGACACAGCGCCTTGCGAAGGCGGATAGCCCAGTCACAGCCCGATGACCTTCGCCGCCACACCCCGCACAGTGTGTGCCCCACCGCACACTCCAAACCAATAAAATTTTCTATTTTGGTTACTCCAGCAACTGTGAAGCGTCCATCCCCACCTCCACTCTCACTCTGCTCTTTCGGTCTGGGGAGGGAGGGCAGCAGAGATTCCTGTGGGCCAGGCCCACGCCGCTGGGTCAGGTGCCACCTGCCACCTAGCAGACACAGGGGGATGACCACAGGGCAGACCCACAGGCACAGGCAGGGGAGCCCAGGCTGGACCCACGTCTAGGCCAGAGCCGAGGCCTAGGGAGGCTGGACAACCAGACCACACCAAGAGAGCCTGACCTCTCCTGCGAGGAAAGACCTCGACCTGGGTGGCTGCGAGAGAACTCGGACCCCCCGCTGCCAAGCCCCAGGCTCAGGGGACTGGGTCCGCTCTTCCGGCTAAGAGGTCAGGGCCCTGCCCCGAGGCCAGCAGGACAGGAGGAGAACTGGGCTTCTGGTGGGCGTGGTAGGGTTTAAGCCCTTTGGGAGAGTAAGACAAGCAGATGACAGACTTTAGCAGGAACAGGGCCGGTGAGATGGCTCAGCAGCTTAAGCGCCTGCCTGGCAAGCGCGAGGGCCCAAGTTCGACTCCCGCAACCCACATATGAAAAAAAGGGCCGGTGATATCGCTCAGTGGCACGGGCACCTGCTGGCGCGCAAGGTCCTGAGGTCGACCCCCGGTACCCACAAAAAAAAAAAAAAAAAAAAGACTTTAGCAGGAACAGAGGGCAGACTCTCCACCACCAAAAGGAGAGCAGGGAGAGCAGCCAGTCCTGGTGTCCCCAGGCCCTGGAGCTAGGCCCGCCTCCCCGCAGCCTGGAAGAGTTAAGGCCGGGCCTCTCCTCTCCTCTCCTGGACCTCTGACCCCTCCCAGCTCCTCCCCTGCCCTCCGCAGGCACCTTTGCCCGGTGACATCATCAGTCTGTCCCTGCGCAGACCTAGCCTGAGGCTGGGCCAGGTTGGGGCTGCCATGTTCTCCCTGCTGCCCCTCCCCTCCTGGCTCCCCGGACTCCCCTCCCTGGAGTGGGGCTGCAGCCTCCTCGATGGGCTCCTGCAAGGTGAGTGCCTGCTCCCGTTCTGCTGGGCCCCGCCCTCCCCAGGTACCACTGGGCCCCACCCACTCGGGCCTGGCCACCTGCCGTCTCCTGCGCCAGCCCTGTCTCCTGTCCCCACTCTCCTAACTCCCACTGGCCTTGGCCTCCTCCCTTCCTCCCTCCACCCTCACAGGTCTCATCGGGGCCTTTGGGGTCTCTGTTCTGAACAGTCTCCTGAAAGTCTACTTCTTCGTGGGCTGTGCCAAGTGAGTGCCCCTGCCTGAGCCCCTTGCCATGCCCTCGCCTCTCTGCAGAGGCTGAGGCTGGTGGCCCTGCTCCTCTGCCCTGACAGTGACCCTGAGCGGCGGATGGAAACGGAGCGGCTTCGGGCCCAGTGGTCCCTGCTGGAGACCGTGCACCTGGCAGGCCTGGCCCTGTTCCTGACTATCGTGGGGGCCCGGGTGGCCGCCCTGGTGGTGCTGGAGTTCTCCCTGCGGGCCGTGTCCACGCTGCTATCCCTGCGCAAGGTGAGACTGCAGGGCAGGTGGGTCACCCCTGGCCCTGGCCCCTGGCATGGGAAAGCTGGGCCCTGTTGTCTTTGCCCCCTTTTCTCTCAGGTTGAGAATAAGGTTTCTGTCTGACTGCCAAAGTCACTTCTCCATTCACACCTGAAACAACCCCAGTCCCACGAAAACAAGGCCAGCTCTGTGTGTGGAGCCTCCCCGAGCCAGGCCCTGTGCTATTTTGAGGCCATCTCATTTCATCCTCACAACCAGAAGGGACAAGGGTTTGCTGCATGATCCTCACATCACAGACAAAGAAACTGAGGCTCAGAGGGAGCACACAGCCTGTCCGTGGCCACCCACCAGCGAGGGTAGTCAGGTGTGAAGCCATGTCTTTGAGGCTCTTAGCTCCCTGCAGCTATCAGATGGGAGAGTAACGGTGCCCAGGGTCACTTTGGGCTCCAGTCCCTTGCAATGGGACAAGACAGCCACCCTCTGCCACTTCCTGCAGGGCTCCCGGGGTCCGGAGACGCTGCAGCTCTACCTACTGAGCCAGTACGCACTGGGCTGCGGGCTGAGCTGCGGGCTGAGCTTCCTGCAGGAGGGCGCCCCACACCGCACGCTCAGCCTGCTGCTCAGCCTCTCGCTGGCCGCACTGCTCGGCTCGGGCGCCCGCCGCCTCTGCCACCATGTCTGCCGCCTCTACGAGCTGCACAGCAGCCAGCGCTACTGTGGGGTCTGCCTGGGCCTGCTGGCAGGCGCTCACCGCCTCCCTGGGCTGCTGGGCCGCGCCCTGGCCGTGGCCTTCGCCGTGGGCAACCTGGCGGCTGTGGCCCTCATCAACCAGGACTTCCTGAGCACCTCGGAGGCTGTGCGCTTCTGGACGCCGCTCACCATCTGTTACATGCTGCTGGTCATCTACATGCAGGGTGAGGGCCTGGGGGTGGGGTCCTTCTGCCAGGTGCAGAGGAGAGGCCTCAAGCTGGTCACTTTGGGGCACATTCAGCAGACAGCAGTGGGTGCCCTGAGGAGCTGACTCTGGGAATGGTCCTGGTCCTGCAGTGACAAGAGGGAAAGGGACTGTGTGCGGAGAGAGCCATAGGTGCCAAAGCCCAGAATGAGTGTGTGGCACTGTCACTCCATTGACAGAGTCCAGGACATTGTCCTGCCGAGGCCACAGAAAGGGACGAGGCTGGCCAGGCTCCCCGGGGCAGCCCGAGGGGAGAGCACGCAGGCTTCTAAGCGGGGAGAGGGATCTGGTCAGATCCAGCTTCTAGGAAGAGCCATCTGGCTGCAGAGTGGAGAGGGATGGGAGCAGAGGGCCAGGAGGGCAATCCAGACAGAGAGAACAGAAAGTGCAAAGGCCCTGAGGTGGGAATGAGCACAAAGGAAGCTGGGATGGCGGGGGGAGGGTGTTGGCAGGCAATGGGGAGTGAGTCAGAGACAGAAGCTAGGGGTGGGCTTGGGCCAACTCCAAGCCAGCCAATGAGGCAGGATCTCTTTTTCTCTGAATGTAGTAGGAAGTCCTGGAGGGCTATAAACAGAGGAACGATCTCATCTACTTGACATGATTAGCTGGTCAGCAGACACTGGATTGTAGGGTCAAAACCGAAGCTGGAAGCCGGGTATAGTGGCACATGCCTGTAATCCCAGCACTCGTGAGGCAGGAGGATCACTGCAATTCGAGGCCAGCCTGGGCTACAAAGTGAGCTCAAGGCCAGCCTGAACTACGTAGTGAGAGCCTGTCTCAGAAAACCAAAACAAACAAACAAAAGGACCAAATCTGGGAGCTCTGCAAGGAGGCTGCTGGCAGGCAGAAGGCAGCTGGACCAGGGTGAGATTGGGACGAGTTTGGTGGAAGGAGCCCACCAGGTTTCTGCACAGAGAAAACAGGGACATATGTGAAAGAGAAGAACCAGGACGACCCCTGCCACCATAAGACAGGCAGGGCTCCTGCCCATGCCAGTGAGCCTCCAGGATGCAGGCTGGGCAGTGTGCATGGGGAGGCAGGTGTCCCTGGCACCTCTGGGTGTGCATAGAGGAGTTGGGGATGGGGAGGGTGGCCAGGGGACCCAGTCAGGCCTGGGATGAGGCAGTGGGTAGGCGGTGACAGGCCCCGCATCCCCAGAGGAGCAGCGGCAGCAGCGCTTCGGCATGCAGAGCCAGGTGCAGACGGTGCTGGTGCGCATGTGTGGCCTCTTCGTGCTGCTGCTGACCGTGGGCCGCTGGCTGGACTTGCTGGGCCTCCTCATTTCCCTGCTGGGTGAGCTCTGGTGCCTGGCGGGCGTCCGCACCCTGCTCGACCTCTGCCAGATCCAGGTGGGCACCCCGCCCTATGTGGCCCCCCCAATCCCGACACCCTGCTCCGGGCGGGCCTAGGGGCCTGAGAGGCCTGTGTTTAACAAGAGCTTCGGTGACCTGTCCTGGGGCACGGGGTGGAGGGAGCTGGAACCGTTCTCCTCCCCACTCCCGTAGCTAGGCCCAGGCTGTCGTCAGTGTGACTAGGAGCAGGGACACCTCACCCTGCGTGCACCCAAGAGGTTCCAAGAGGAAGGATGGTCCCCAATAATTTGGGGCCTGGGGATGGCCGGGGCAGGAAGTGAATGGTTCCTACACCTACCCACCCACCCCCACAGGACTTCCCACCCCAGCCTTCAGCGTCAGTGTCCAGCCAGCCCCTGCCCTCAGCCCCCACCAAGCCCCAGAAGACGGCGCCGTCTTGCTCCACCGCAGGGAGGACCCAGACTCAGTCCCGGGCCCTCAGAGCCTGAGTTTCCAGGCCTTGACCTCTGGGTGCTGCCCAGAGGCAGAGTGGCAGGGCTGGCTCCACCTGGACCTCGGGACAGGCCCCAGGGTGTCTGGAAAGGAGAACAGGGGCACCTGGAGGCCCCTGAGGTAACTCCAGATGGGCGGTGGATGCAGGCCCTGTGGAGGATGGGGGACAACTGAGTCCTCGGAGCAGCTTCGCCCCTTGCCGACCTCCCTTCCTTCTCCATGAACAATAAAGATGAATTTCTCAACCTGAGTTTAGAATACAAAATCATGGAGAGGGAAAGAGGCTTTTTCAACCAGGGCAGGTGGCTTACACCTGCAATCCCAGAACTCTGGGAGGCTGAAGCAGGAGGATCACAAGTTTGAGCTCAGCCTGGGGATCTTAGCGATACCCTGTCTCAAAACTGAAAAATTTTTAAAAGGGCTGGGGATGTAGCTCAGTGCAAAGGCCAGGGTTCAGGGGGCCGGTGAGATGGCTCAGCGGCATAAGCGCCTGCCTTGCAAGCACGAGGGCCCGAGTTCGACTCCCGGAACCCACATACGAAAAAGGGGGCCGGTGATATTGCTCAGCAGCACGGGTGCCTGTTGGTGCACAAGGTCCTGAGGTCGTCCCCCCGGTACCCACAAAAAAAAAAAAAAAAAAAAAAAAAAGGCCAGGGTTCAATCTCAAGCACTGGGAAAGGAAAGGAAAGGACTTTTTTTGTTTGTTTTTTGAGACAGGGCCTCATGGTTCAGGCTGGCCTCACACTCACTATGTAACTCAGGCTGGCCTGTCAAGGAGATCCTCCTGCCTCAGTCTCCCGAGTGCTGGGCTTACAGGCATGGGTCACCACGCCGGGCAGAAAGGACTTTCTGAGACCACGTAGCTCTTCTGGAGGGCTGCCCTGGGCTGAGGACAGACCCCTTTCAGACAGAAGAGTTCAGCACGGGCCAGGAGGCGAGGTGTGGGTGGGAAGGACGCGTGGCCTGGTGCCCACCTGCAGTGCTGGCTGCACGGTGCCTGTGTCGTCTCTCATCCCAGCTGAAGCTTCCAAGTCCTCTGTGGTGCCCTTGGCTCCTCAGCTCCGGAGCCTGCCTTGCCTGAGACCATGAGGATCCTTCCCTCTCAGCCCCTTCAGGGCCAGGGTCAGGAAGGCTGATTGTTGGGGCCCTTGTCCCTCTGCCTGCCCTCCGT
Source organism: Erethizon dorsatum (assembly GCA_028451465.1). Taxonomy (NCBI): domain Eukaryota; kingdom Metazoa; phylum Chordata; class Mammalia; order Rodentia; family Erethizontidae; genus Erethizon; species Erethizon dorsatum. The sequence goes on along the minus strand of CM051827.1, from coordinate 123,760,046 downwards.
GTGACTTTGGGTGCTGCCCCTCTCTGAGCCTGTGAGAAGGGGTCCCTGCATGGAATGGGCACTAACGTGTGCTGAGAGCCCTTATTATCCTAGTTCATTTTGACAGCAGCCCCAAGAGGCCGGTACTATCACCCTTTCTCACAGATTGAAAACTGAGGCTCAGAGAGGTGAGGTGACTTGCTCGAGGGCACACATGCAGTAAGTGGTAGGATCTGAACGCAGGCAGCCTGAGCCTAGGGCTCATCCGCTCTGCATGCTCCTTACTCCCCTCTTCAGGGTGAAGATTTGGGGCCCCAGAAGCCAACAGGCCTGGGCACGAATCACACAGCAGGGCTGACCCTGGCAGGCTCTGGGATGTGTTTCCACCCACATCTCTCAAGGAGGCCCGAGGCTCCCCAGCAGGCACGCTTTCCTGACCCAGGCCTCTGGCCACGGGGATCGAGGGCCCCAGGGCAGAGGAGTCTCCCTGCCAACGGACCTCTCTGGGGTTGGAGTCATGTTCATCTGAGAGTGGCAAGGAGTGTCGAGTGTCACAAGTAGTGGAGTCTGAGGTGGCCCCTCTAGGGAGGAGATGGGGACCTCAACTCAGCCAGCAGGCTCCTTTTTTTTTTTTTTTTCTTTTTGAGACAGAGTCTCAGTACTTAGCCCAGGCTGGCCTTGAACTCACTATGCAGCCCAGGCTGGCCTTGAACTCACTGTGTAGCCCAGGCCTTGAACTTGAAGGGATCCTCCTTTCTCAGCCTCCCAGAGCGCTGGGATTACAGACAAACACCACCAATCATCTCAGAAAAGCATTTCAGAACACATCAGTAAGAAACCTCAGGGCCGGTGAGATGGCTCAGCGGCTTAAGCGCCTGCCCGGCAAGCGCGAGGGCCCGAGTTCGACTCCCGGAACCCACATACGAAAAAAGGGGCCGGTGATATCGCTCAGCGGCACGGGCGCCTGCTGGCGCGCGAGGTCCTGAGGTCGTCCCCCCGGTACCCACAAAAAAAAAAAAAAAAAAAAAAAAAGAAACCTCAGCTGATTTAGGAGGCAAAGTTAGAAAGAAAGAGAAAACAGAGAAGGGACTTGAGTTGGAGGAGCTGAAGGGGACGCAGCTCTGATGGAGAGGTTCAGACCAACCCCCCAGCAAAGGACTGAGACCGCTTTTTGGGGTTTGCTGAGGTGGGCTGGGCGCTGGATTGTTATCTCAGTCTTGGCTGTGCAGGCTGGCCCTGGAGAGAGATGCCCTTCTGGCTTGAGTGGCAGTCGGTCTCCCCGACATGAATGCCTCTGCTTGGGGCCAGCTTGGGTTCCCGGAAGCTCTGCCAGAAGCCAAGGTGACCAGAGAGTTAGGGCAAGGACTGGAAATCTCTGGGCGCCCTGGGGGTTGAACATCCCTGTCCTCCGCTTGAAGCGGATGGAATAGCTTGTGTAAATGCAGGGCTAATCGATCTGGAACCCAAAGCTTCTGAACCTGGAAATGAGGAGCGTGCAGGGCTGGAGGGATCTGACCCAGGGTTTCCGGGGAATAAAGGAGACAAATACGAAATGAAGGTCAAGTCTGTTCTGCTTTTAGTTACTCACTGGGCATCTGCAGGCCCTGGTGAAAAGATACTGTTTTCAGCTAAAGCAGCTTTTAAGGCCCCGATGGCCTCAGGAGAAAAGCCAAATCGCGCTTTTAGTGGGAAACAGGTTAAGGGCCCAAGAGTGAGTTTGTCCTCTGTCCCTCCAGTGATCCCCAACTATCTCCAGAGGAAGTGAGGCCCGGTGAAGGTAGTTTGAGGGTTCCAGGCTCTGAGGGGTTCCTTACTCCCTGCAAAAGCCACCATGGTCGCCTGACAGCCGCTAGGAGCTGGCTGGACCCGAGGCTGGATGGGTGCTCTCAGCTCCATCCCCAGGAATGGCCACCCATGGGACAGGGAGCACAGGTGATGTTCCAGGGTGTGTTTGCTGGGGGCAGTGCCCAGGGAAGCCCCCTCCCTAGGACGGGACCCAGTCGTCCTGCCAGGACGTGAGCTCCATCCCTCCGGACAGGAAACGGCCCAGTCTTGAGGAAACGGCTCAGCAGAGCGGGCCTGGGGCCAGCCCTGCCAGACTAGACGGGGCTCTGGGTCCCAAGTAGGGCCCCATGTTTTTGCTGGAAGTGGCCCCAGCCTCTCAGCCCCTGGCATGCCCTGGGACCCATTGGGGACAGGCCCAGGAGGGGACTGGACTCAGCAGCCTTTTCCTTTTTATGGGCACAGGGACCATTTTCCAAACAAAATCTGGGACATGTGGGCTGAAATAAGATTATTTTCTTATCAAACTGTTTTGTGAAAATTATTTTATGTCTGACAAGGGCATAAAAAGTAGATCATTCTCAGTGAGCCCTTTAGGAAATCTCCATACCAAATGTAGAAAAGCCAGCCTTGGGTCCAGAGGTGTAGGACAGCTGGAACTGCATGGTCTGAGTGATGCCTGAGGCTCACCAAGCTCTTCCCTGGTGCCCATCTAAAGAAGTGGGACCAGCCAGGTGTGGTGGCGCATGCTGTAATACAAGCACTTGGGAGGCTGAAGCAGGAGGATCGCTGTGATTCGAGGCCAGCCTGGACTCCATAGTGAATTCAAAGCCAGCCCGAACTACATAGCAAGACTCTCTCTCAAAAAAAAAAAAAAAAAAAGTGGGGCAAGGGGAGAGCCCTTGCCTAGCATGCAAAGGTCTGGGGTCCCATCCCTAGCACTACAAAAAGAAAAAAATAAAGGAAGGAAGGAGGGGGGAGACAGAACCAAGAAGATCACCGTGAGTTCAAGGCCAGTCTGGGCTATACAGTGAGTTCGAGGCCAGCCTGAACAGCATAGCAAGACCCTGTCTCAAAAAAAAAAAAACAACAACCAGGGCCCAGGGATACAGCTCAGTGGCACAGCGCCTGCCTGGCAAGTGCAAGGTCCTGAGTTCGATTTCCGGTACCAAAAATAAAAAAAACAGCAACAACAAAAAAGTTTGAGTCCAGCCTGCGTAACTGAGCAAGACCCTGTCCCAAAATTTAAAATAAATAAAAATAAAAAGGGCCAGGAATGTAGCTCAGTGAGAAGGTCCTGGTTTCACATTCCAGTCTTGAAAAAGAAAAAGATGGGAGACCAGGGTCCCCAGTCCCTGTTTGGAGCAGATGGTGGCCCCTGGGACAGCCAGGACTGAGTGGCTGGCCTCCCCGCCTGAGACCCCACTCTGGCCTTCCTGGGCCGGCAGTACCTGCTCCGTGCTCTCCCTGCCGGGTGCCCAACCCCAGCAGAGCCTGGGACATGGAGATGAGTGAGGTGCACAGCCCGGCGTCCGAGGACAGGGACAAACCGAGGGCAACTGTTGCTGCCAAGAAAAATAAAGCTTGGTTCAGGCTAGAGGATGTGGGGGAGGCTGGAAGCTCTGTTTACTATCTGTGGCTGCACAACCCCCCCCCCCCCCCCGCCAATGTAGCTACTTAAAACCACAGGGATTTAGCCCTACTTTCTTGGTCGGGAATCTGGGTGCAGCTCCGCTTGGTCCTGGACTCAGGGCTCTCCCATGCTGCGTCCAGGGATCAGCGAGGCTGGCGTGCAGCTGAAAGGTGGGGCTTCCTTGGACAGCCCCTCTCATCCCAGGCAGCTCCCCCAGGGTAGGCAATGGTAGGAACACGAGAGAAGGCCCACGGAAGCCTTAACCCTGTGTGCACAGTGAGCTCCCCTTGTTTTCGCCTCCCATCCCAAGCAAGTCCCCAGGTCCTTTGCACCAGAGAAGGGAGGCTGTCCTAGGAGACGGGTCCTTGGGACAGCCCGGAAGCTATTGTCCACAGAGGGGAGCTTGTGGGGAAGAGGGGACCTTGGAGCAGAGAAGTTGGGGGATGCACACCCCAGGCCAAGAACAGCATGCAGGGGCTCTGAGGCTGCCCAAAAGCAATTAGAGGGGGGCCTGCAGGTGCCTCCCAAGGATGGAGTCGCAGGAAGGCAGGGCCTAGGTCACTGGGACTTTGTTTCCTGTGGTGCAGTCAGTGGAGGTTTTTACACAAGCTAGTGACAGAAACTGATGTACACTTCCAAAGGAGTCCTCTCGTTGCTGTTTTTGGTTTTTGGGGGTTTTTGTTTGTTTGTTTTGTTTTGTTTTTTCAGACAGGGTCTCACTATGGAGCTCAGCTGGCCTTGAACTCACTATGTAGTCCAGGCTGGCCTTGAACTCTAGGTGATCCTCCTGCCTCAGCCTCCCGAGTGCTGGAATTACAGGCGTGTGCCACCACATCCAGTTTAAGAGTATGGAATTCTTATGAAAGGAAATATTTATTTGGCATAAGAAAGGAGACACAATTAACTCTTGGAGACTTAGAGATCTGGATCCCTGCTTCTGACACATCCCTGGGCAATTTCCCAGGAATGCTTACTGGAAATGCTTCTCAAGCTTTATCTGGCTTCCCTCTCTGCCTACAACACTCTGTAACTCCCAGTGACTGCCATCCCTCGCCTGAGACAGGTGGGTGCCAGCAGGGCCGCCAGGGTCCAGGTAACCATCCACACGGTGCCTGGGAAGGAGGGGCCTCAAGGACCAGAGTGCTGAGACAGAGCTGTCAGGCAGGGCGCAGATGGGCCAGGCAAGGAGGCTCCCATGAGATGGGGCTCAATCAATCAGGGATATGGGATTGGAGAGGCACAGGCTCGGCCTGGGCAAGCGGAGGAGGACTTGGAGCAGCCAGGACCCTCCGAGCAACTGCACCAGTGAGGCCTCCCACTGTCTCCCGACTGCCAAGCCTCAGGGCCACCAATTCACTAAGCGGATGCCAGGCGTGGGAACCGCAGGCCTGGCTGGAGTCCGCTCAGCCCCAGACCAGGAGAGGATTAAGGCTCAGACACTGTTGTCACAGCCAGGTCACCAGAACCCCGGCCCTGCTTGGGCAAAGTAGATGGACATGGGCCTGGTCTCGGCCCTGGGGTCGGGGGCTGTGGCTCAGAGAGCCCAGGAGGAATGCGGTGGGACCCCTGGAGAGGGGGACACTTCCGACCTGCACTCTGCTCAGTTTTGTCCTGTTCTTGGATGTGGCTGGAGAGGTGTGGGCCATGCGAGCAGGATGCTCCGGAAACCAGGGGACAGAGAGGCAGGGGTGGCCAGCGCCACCATTCTTAGGTGCCAACTGTGCGTAGCCCGGCTGTGCCCCTCGGGGCCTGTATCCTCCGAATGTCTGCAGAGGCAAGCCTGTACCTCCCCAGGTCCCCAAGGTGACAGGTGGCAAACAGCCTGGGGTGGGGGAGGAGCTTGTCCAGGTCACAGCCAGCACCAGAGAGCTGGGCATTCAGCCCACATCTGCCCCCAAACCTCGTTTCCCCAGCCCCCTGTCCTCTGGGCCCAGCTGTCCCCTCCAGGCAGAGGCCACCCTAGGTGCCCCCTTTTCTATCTCAGTCCCTGGTTCCCTCCTTCACAGCACATCCCACCCCCTTTGGTGATTGTCACACTCGATGTCCCCTGCCTCCCTGTGCATTCTCTGGTAGTGAGGACAGATGGTGACTTGATCTCTACTGCCTCCCTGATGCTGCCTGTCCGTGGTAAATGCCACCCAGAGTCCGTAGAGTCCAAGCCGCCTGCGCTTTGACGGGAGACGGAGCCCCTTGCCCGCTGGGGCATCCAAGGTGGAGAAGGCCGGCCTGAGCCTGCGGCAGGGAGGCGGGAGCAGGGCCAGGAGCGGCGACAAAGGGCATGTGTTCTCGGGCCCAGCGCACTTCCTGGGTTTCCATTGCAGGAAGTTCGGCACCTGCCTATCTGTGACATCGACACTGACACCAGGGCTGGCGAGGGAGACTGTTGGCCTGGGCGGTCCCCTCCATCTGGAGCAGCCTGGAGGTGGGACAGGAGGCCAGGGGTGCTGGATGGCTGGTGAGTGGTGGCGCCTGGGCCCCCACCTTCCCCTTGACTGTCCCAGAACAGAGACAGGAAGCCTGGATCCTAGACTGAGTCATTATGACCTTGGGCCAGGCTGTAAGCCAGCCCTTGGGTGCTCTGCAGTCCTCTTTGGTGACATGGTGAGGTGGCTTGGGGAATACAGGGTGTTCCTTGTTCACCTGAAGTAAAGAAGCTCCTGTGTCCCCGAGCATTGACAAGGGGTCTGACAGCCCCCAGGCAGGTCCTTCCCATCTCTGTGTCCAGTGGCCCCCTCCTCCCTACAGCCGAGGCCATAGGGTGCCTTCTCCTAAGGGTGCTGCAGAGGCTGGGGTGCGGGAGCTCACCCCACCGGGTACGGGCAGCCATGGGGCATAGGCAGCCTCGGCTCCCGCACCTGCTGGGGTGGCACTGATCCCTGTCCCTGTGATTGGCAGAGCAGTGTCCCCAGAGGCCCCCACCACTCTGGTTTGAATCAAGCTGTGCCCCTCACCCCTTGGGCCTCTTGGGACCTCAGTGTCCTGGTCCACGCAGCAGAAATGATCAGCCCAGGAGCCCGGGTCTGTGGGATCAGATGAGTTTTTGGTAAGTGGGCACGCGGGAGGTCCCCATGAATGGCAGCCACTGCAGTTCCTACCTTTGTTACTGCAAGGTGGCTGTGGGGACAGAATGGAAAAAGGGACGACAGGAGCCACGGGAGGGGCGACCATCAGCAGGCGAGGGACTCAGGGTTGAGGAGGATGTGACAGAGTGCCAGGCACCTCCCTCCTGACTCCCATGAAAGTGAGCCCCTAGGGTGTGGGGTGAGGTGCTGCGGCCGCAAGACAGGGCTAGATCCCACCTGGCGGCGCCCCCATCACCCTGGGTCCAGTGCTCCCCTGGCCCGCACCGCTGTGGCTTTAATCAGAAAACCAATGTGTTTGCTTCTGAATCAGACCCAGATTCCTTTCCCAGCAATGTTCCTGAGGCCTCCAGGGACCCAGCGGCCCATCCCTGCCCCAGTCAGGGCCCCAGAGCCGAGGATCCGCTCCCCTCGCAGCAAGTTCCAGCTACTCCAGCTTGGGGGAGGGGTGTGGGAGGGGAGACAGGGGCAAACCAAGCCCTTTGCTTGCCAGCTGGGCCTGCCCCCCAGGGACACTGGGACCCACCTGCAGGGTTCCCTGCGAGGAGCAGTGCCAGCTCGGGACAGCAAATCAACGCTCCGCTGGGGTGTCTGAGCCTCCCCGCCCAGGGCATTCCCCGGAGCAGCCCCAAACTCAGCATCTCCTGAGCAGACCCTGCTCCTCTCTTGCTGTCCTTCTGCCTTCCATCCCCGGGCCACGCTGGAGAGGTAGGCAGCGACACCCCCACTTTCCAGATGAAGACACCGAGGCTCGGGGTGTTGCGTGACTGCCCCAGGGCACAGGTTTAGCGCAGGGCCGGAGAAGCCAGGTCTGCCTGTCTTTTAAGATCCTGGCGGATCCCAGGCCAGACCGGGTGAAAGCCCTCCACCCAGCCCTGATCGGGGAAGGTGGGGCCGCCGACCCAGGCGACCTGGGGTGGGAGAGGGAAGGACCACTCGCGGTGGGCGGCGGGGAGGGGCGGGAGGAGTGGTCCGGGAACAAAGGGAGGGGGCGGGGGCGGCCGGCCGGCAGGTGGGGGGGCAGGTGGGGGCGCCCGGCGGCGGGCCCGGCCCCCTCCCCCACGTCACCTTTTATGGTAGCGGCGCGGGCCGGGCGAGGGCGGGGGCGGGGAGGCGCGGGCGGAGCGCGGCCGGCTGAGCGCTGGGTCCGGACGGCCGCGGGACGCTCGCAGGTAAGGGGGTGCGGGGGTCCCCGGCCGGGCGTCCCTGCTTCAGCCACACACAGGTGACAGCGCTGCGCCCCCGGGCGGAGCCCACCCCGTCCCAGGCGGACCCCAGCCCGGCGCTTCTGGGGGGTCGCGGGCGAGGCAGCGCTGTCCCCCGTCCTCGCGCCCCAGTCCCCGGGGTCGGGGCTCAGCCTGGCGGCGGGGACCGGGTTCCTGCCCGGAGTGGGGCGCAGGGCCGGGGCGCGCGGGGCGGAAGCTCCCGCACAAAGACGACCGCGTCCCGCACATGGATCGAATTAGCGTCCCCGCGGTGACCCGGCCAGCGCCCCGCTCGGCTGCCCGCGGTGGGGCGCCGGCTTCCGGAGCTCCGGGGTCGCGAGGGGAGGAGGGGGCCCCAGATGCCCACCCGGCCAGAGGGCGTGGGGCTGCGCGATCCCCGAGGTGGGTGCCTGAGGCGACCTTGGCGTCGCCCCCTCCAGCCCAGATCTGGGGACCCGGGACCGAGGCTGGGCAGCGTCCGGATTCCGGCTCCTCATAATGGTGAACTGGGTCTGAGATGGGGGAGGGGGCTCCTCCTCGCCCTCAGGGGCTGAGGAACCGACCGACCGCCTCTCTGCACCTATCAATACCGAGAGCCGGAGCGCTCTCTCTCCCGTCCACTCCGCCACCCTCTGCACGGACTCCTGTTCTCAACTTTATGAACCAGACCAGGCCCAGAGAGTTGGATGACCTGGTCCGGGGTCAGGAAAGAGGTGGGGCGCAGCTGGAGCCCAGCTCTGTGCCACTTCCTGTTCCTGAGGTAGGAGAGAGGAGGAGGGACCCTACCCCGAGGCTATGAGGTCCCTTGTGGGAGCAGCGTTGGGGTGCACTCCCCCTCCCCAGCAAAGTTTAACCCTGGGCCCAAACCCAGACTGCTTTCTGGAGGCCTTAAGGAAGGAAGTTGAGAGGTGTTTCTGGAGGGGAGAAGGACTGGGAGCCCTTCCTCTGCTGGCTGCTACTGCCTGAAGCTGGCCGGTGGCTGGCTTGTCCCAGCCTCCTTCCTTCCTCTTGGCAGGAAATGACTTTCCTTCCCTTTGTCCCCACTTTCTCCGGTTACCCAGCTGGATCTCTGACTCCCCCTCCAGGGGAGGAAAGATGGGGGCGGAAGGTCCCCTGGGTGCAGCAGGCCGGGAACTTAGGAACTTGGTCACATACCCGATGAATGACCCACCTGGGATGGCTGTGGGACCAAAGGGAAGCGCAGTCCCCTTTCCCCATGGGATTTGACCCTTTGAAAATCCCCAGCTCAGTGTCGTCCCCTGGGGCTTGAGGTCCCTGCCGTCACCGCTTGGGAGGGGCTTAGGGAGTATTGACCAGCTGTGAGCATCTGGCTGGATGCCTTCCGAGAAAGCAGGCGGATCGGCTTCCCGGAGGAGTGGGTCAGGGTCAGAGCAGGCCAGGAGGAGGTGGAGGGGAGGCCTGAAGTCCACAGCTGCTCTGGTACCCACCCTGCAGTGCTGAACACAAGGTACCAGACTGCGCCGTGCCACTCTTGGGTGAAAACAGCCTGGGAACTTGGAGAGGGGGTGATGTCCACCCAGGGAAGAAAAGTGTGTGGTGTCGCTGGGCGTGGTAGCGCATGCCTGTAATCCCAGCACTCTGGGAGGCTGAGGCAGGAGGATTGCAAATTCAAGGCCAGGGTAGGTAATTTAGCTATTTAGCAAGACCCTGTCTCAAAATAAAAAATAATAAAAGGGCTGGGGAAATAGCTCAGTGTGAAGGCCTTGGGTTCAATCCCTAATACTGGGGGAAAAAAAAAAAAAAGACTTTCAAAGCTGTTTCATTATCAGACTGGCTTCATGTGTTTTTAACCAAATGTCTAAGCCAACTTAAGAGGAATTTGGGAGAGTACGCTGTTGTTTTTGTGGCTGTTACTCTGTCACAAGTGAGCCCGGGAATAGATGCATTTGGAGATAGCAGGAGGCCTGCTTGGGCCACTTGGGCTCCGAGTCCACCATCTGGGGCCCTGGCATCTGGCTGCGCCCGCAGCCCATCCTCCTCTCCACTCTCCAGTACAGGGCTGCAGGATCATGTCTAGGTGCACCAGCCAAAAAGCAGGAGACAGATAAAGGATACATTTTTAGCCCTGGGCACGGTCGCTGGGTGCCCAGCAAGGACTGTGGAGCTGAGAGCGGCTGCCCGCCCCATGCGTCCTCAGCACAGCCTCACCCCCAGAGGCTGCGTCTACAGGAGCTGCCTAAGATGGAAACAAATGGCCCTTTCCTGATGTTGGGGTGTCACCTGCTGCAGGCCTGTGCCTTGTTGCCTGCGCTGTGAGCAGCACTGGCACAGGGAGAGGGCAGGCGGGGCGACTCGGGACGGGAGTCACAGGCATTGATAGTGGCCCAAGGTGTCCCGTGGTGGCTGTCATCACCCTGACTGCTGCGGAGGGGCCGGGGCCAGGGGTCCGGGAGGCTTCATGGAGGAGGTGACATTTGAGCTGGGCCTGGGGAAAGCTAAACTCCACACTGCTGGGAGGGAGAGGAGAAGCCGTGGTAAGGCTGTGCCTCAGGTAAGAGAGAAAGACAGTTGGAAGGGAGCAGCACAGGGCGGTCAGAGAGGTCGCAGGGCCCAGGGGTGTGCTCCGTGGGGGTATTGCTCAGCGCTGTTTCTAGAGCACTTGCCTGGGTTCTAGAGCACAGGCCCTGGGTTCCATCCGAGCGCCAAAGAATAACAGGCTGAGGCCACGGGAGTGGAGAGTTTATTCTGAGGTAGCAGGAGCCTCAGAAGGCAGAGGAGACAGAAAGAGTGTGATTTACGCTCTACAAAGATTGACGCTCTAGGAGATTAGAGGTGGGAATGGAGACCAACCATCCACCATGGCTTTGGAGATGGGGCCAAGGGGGAGACACTGCCAATAGAAGGCTGAGAAGAGGATGCTGGCTTCCACAGCCAGGGTGGCTCAGTGCACAGGCCCGGGTTCAGAGGCCAGCTCTGCCCCCGTGACCTCCCCGGGTCTGTGCCCTCACCTGGGGCCTGGTGGGGAGCCTGAGTTAAGGAGGGGCAGGTGGCCAGGCAGGGCCGGCACAGAGCAGATGTTGGTTTGAGGTCCCCGCTGAGGCACTCTGACCTTCGCTTCTTGTCCCCTCCACAGCAGGTGCTCAGGACCTCCAGGACTAAAGCTTTTCAAGGAGATTTGGGATCCCAGGTGAGGGAGGCAGCCTGGGGGTGGCCCTGGCTCTGGGGACTCCCCTTCTTCAGGTTCTGAGGCCAAGAAAGTCATCCCTGTGTGGGGAGAGGCCGTGGGGTGTTTGGGGCCCACCCATGTGGCCACATCACCTGGCGGGCACCTGCCTTCCCCACTGGGAACCTCCTGTCCCCTTGGCTGGACGGGTTCCGGGCAAGGTCACCAGCCCATGGGGTGGCGGTGGCCACCCCATCCTGTTGGAGGAGGAAGGCCCTGAGCTGCTCTGCCCCTGTCCCTGCAGGACCCAGAATGGCCTCGAAGCCTGAGAAGAGGGTTGCCTCATCTGTGTTCATCACCTTGGTGCCCCCACGCCGCGACGTGGCTGTGACTGAGGAAGTGAGGCGGGCGGCCGGGGAGGCCCGGCACAGCCGGCCCTGGGAACTTCCTGCCCCCATGAAGGCCCCTGGGGCTGGCGTGGCCAGGAAACCCAGCCCCTGGACCCTTCCTGGCAGGGCTGCAGCCGCAATCCCAGCTGTACCCCCTCAGCTGTCCAATGGAGGTAAGAAGGGTCATCGTGGAGGGCTGGAAGGGGCAGCCCGTGAGCCATTCACCCATTCATCCATCAAGTCGCTCTTGTGTGCCAGGTAGGCTCTGGGACCCACCTGCCCAGGTGTGAATCCCGGCTCCTCCATTTCTCAGCCGGTGATGCTGGCTGGCCGCTTAACCTCAGTTTCCCAATCTGTAAAATAGGAATAAAGATAGTGCCTCCCTCAGAGGGTAACTGTGAGGATGGAGTGAGTTAATACATATGTAAAGCAGGTAGCTTCACATCTGCCAAGCAGAAGGCGCTACATTTTTAGTCTTACCTGCTGTTAGTATTCTGTGGGATGAAAAGATAGCGATGTAGCCAGGCAGTCGCTCACGCATATTATCCCAGCACTCGGGAGGCTGAGACAGGAAGACTGTCATGAGTTTGAGGCCAGCCTGGGCTACATAGTGAGACCCTGTGTCAAAAAAAAGAATAAGAAAGGGGAAAAAAAAAAAAAAGACAAGGTTTTCAGCCTCCTAGTGGGAGAATCAGAGATTAAAAATAGAAAATACCAGGTTGGGCCGGTGAGATGGCTCAGCGGCGTAAGCGCCTGCCTTGCAAGCGCGAGGGCCCGAGTTCGACTCCCGGATCCCACATACGAAAAAGGGGCCGGTGATATCGCTCAGTGGCACGGGCGCCTCCTGGCGCGTGAGGTCCTGAGGTCGTCCCCCCGGTACCCACCAAAAAAAAAAAAAAAAAAAAAAAAAAAAAAAAAAATACCAGGTAGATGCACGTACCGTAATGGATAAAACACACGCTGAGGTGAGGAGGCTGAGGTTAGGATGGCTTCTCTGAGGAGGTGACATTCAGCTGAGACCTGCATGGCAGGGTGGTGCTGGCCAGGGGAAGGTGGAGCTCAAGGGGCAGCAGGAATAGCAAGTACAAAGGCCCTGGGGCAGCAATGAGTTTAGCAAGTTGAAGGATCTGGGAGTAGTTTCATTTCTTTGGCTCTGCTCCTTGCCCAAGTAGGTAAGCTGCTTTCCGCAGTTTCCACCTCAGCCTCCTCTTCTGGAAAATGGAAATTAGATTGTGTATGTGACCGATTGGTCACAAATGGATACTTCCTAAATGACTGTTCCTTTACCTGTGTGTGATCCAAACTGACCTCGTTGCTGTGGTGACAGGGAGCCTCCTGTCCTCTTTTCCTGTGACCCCCAGTACCCACTGTCAGGTTGGGCAGGATCGAGGAAGGGTGACAGCCAAGGGGCCTGGGGCAGGGGGTGGCTATGGCCAGGCCGCCAGCTGGAACACTGAGGCACTGAGATGCCAATGGCGACAGGCCCACCCTAAGTGGCAGCAGAGCCCTAGCATCCCTTGGTGCCAGTCAGGTGTCCTGCTGTCCCAGAGCAAGGCCAGGGCAGTCCTGTCTGCCATCACCATGGGAACCAGCCAGACAGGCAGCAGGCCAGAGCCAGCCACAGGATGCCAGCTGGGCAGAAGGCACCACGTGCATGCCCAGGGTGGGGGCTACATGGACATTCATGTGACATCCTCCTTCGTTGTGACGGAAGCCGTCAGTCCATCTTTCCTTCCTTACCCCCAGCCCGGGACACACACAGGCTCCTCCTAGCTGCATCTCCCTAGAAGGGACCCAGGACCATGGTGACCAGAGTTCACTCAGCATCGTGCGCCTGTCAGGGGACCTCAGCAGAGCCCAGGAATCTCGGGTCTCACCTTGCTGGGGTGGCGTAGGTTCTAGGCAAGTGTCATGGTCACAGCACAGGGAGGCTGGCTGACAGGGACCTGGGGCCCTCCCACTGCTTAAGGCCATCTCCACGGTGACTGCCATCTGTCGTCTCAGCCGGTGCTGGTCGTCCGGCATCCACAGCATTTCTGTAGCTTCTCATTCGGCAGGAAGTGCCCACCCCACCTTCCCCACTAGACAGCCATCTACATAGGCACTGCCTCCTTCTTAGTCCTAAGTCAGCTTTTCTTTCCTTTTTTCTTGTTCTTTTTCTTGAGACAGTGTGTCACTACATAGCCCAGGCTGGCCTGGAATTTTTGCAGTCCTCCTGCCTCAGCCTCCAAGTGCTGGGATTACTCACCCGGTTCTCTTAGCTTCTTTTTTTTTTTTTTTTTTTTTTTTGTGGGTACCGGGGGGACGACCTCAGGACCTCGCGCGCCAGCAGGCGCCCGTGCCACTGAGCGATATCACCGGCCCCTTTTTCGTATGTGGGTTCCGGGAGTCGAACTCGGGCCTTCGCGCTTGCAAGGCAGGCGCTTAAGCCGCTGAGCCGTCTCACCGGCCCTCTTAGCTTCTTTTTAAGAAACTGCTGTCCCTCTTCCTTCGGGGACCCCTGAGCAGGTTCACCTGCTCAGCTAGGTGGGGGGCTGCCCGTCCTGTATTTCTGCCCACCATGCATGGCCCGATGCCCTGAAGCACAAGGCGGGCATGGGAGCAGCCACAGCCTCTGCTGCGCCTGAGAGTGGAGCCTGACTCACAGCCCAGAGGATCCGTTCCCACGCTGCATCCGCCCGCTGCCACGGCGCGAGGGCGTCACCGGGCTTGTCCCAACACAGCTGCTGCCCCAGGACTTCTGACCCAGCGGGGAATTTGCATTTCTTACACTTCAGGTGATGCTGCTGCCCCACTCTGGAGACCACACACTAGGAACTGTGTGTGGTATTGGGGATTGAACCCTAAGCAAGTGCTATACCACCGAGCCACGCCCCCTGTCCTTTTTTTTTTTTTTAATGTGGGTACTGGGAGTCGAACTCAGGACCTCGTGCTTGCCAGGCAGGTGCTTATGCCGCTGAGCTATATTACCGGCCCTCCCCCAGTCCTTTTTACATTCATTTTTTTTTTTTTTTTTGTGGGTACCGGGGGGTCGACCTCAGGACCTCGCGCGCCAACAGGCACCCGTGCCGCTGAGCGATATCACCGGCCCCTTTTTCGTATGTGGGATCCGGGAGTCGAACTCGGGCCCTTGTGCTTGCCGGGCAGGCGCTTAAGTCGCTGAGCCATCTCACCGGCCCCTTTTTACATTCATTTTGATATTGTGTCTCACTAAGTTGCCCAGGCTGGCCTCAAATTTGTGATCCTCCTGCCTCAGCCTCCCAGGTAGCTGGAATTATAGGTATACACCACTATGCCAGGCTTAAAAAAAAAAAAATAGTTAACCCCTAGGGGCCTAAAGGTTAGCTCAGTGCTGGAGTGCTCAGTGCTTGGCCAGGGGTTGATCTCCAGGCAGGGTCTCATGTAGTTCAGGCCGGTCTCGAACTCACTGTGCCAGGCTGATCTTGAGCTCACAGCGATCCTCCTTTTTCAACCTCCTGAGTGCTGGGATTGCAGGTGTACCACCATGCCTGGCTACAAAAATATTTTTTTAATTGTTAGTAATCGTGCATATTTATGGGCACAGTGTGATAGTTTAAAATGTGTAGAAAGTAGTGAGCAGGTCAGGGTAACGGGCTTATCCACTGCCTCGATCGGTTATGGCTTCTTTGGTGTTGGGAGTGTTCACAGTCGTCTCCGCCAGTGGCGGTGAGATATGATTCATTCCTGCCGTCCGCAGTCGCCCTGGCGCGTAGGAGAAGTTTGCCTCCCATCCAGCTGCACCCTGTACGTTAACCCTGGTGTCCACTGAGGGGCAGGAGGGTGGCCGGACAGAGAACTCTGATTCTAGTCCAGATGTGTCCGGCCGGCGGGACTTGGGCTAGAACAGTGTGTGGCCCAGTGTGACCTTCAGACCAGCCGAAGCTTCAGCTCTGGAAACTTATCAGAAATGCAGATTCTCAGAGGCCTCCTGAGTCTCAGCCCTTCTGAGTCAGAACTCGGTTGGGCGCGGCCCTGTGGCTGTGTCTGAGGCCTGAGATTACATCAGGACCCCATCTGCGTGCCCTCGGCCCTGGAGGAGGGTGGCCCGGGCGCCTGGGCCTCTGGAACTTCCGTCTGCTTCCCTTGCCTGGACAGGCTGCGCCCCAGTGATGGGCGACATAGGACTCCCGTGTTCCTCTCTCTGGGCCACTGAGGAGCGCTGCCCCTGAATCTGGCCATGGCCCCATCCCAGCCTCTCCCTAAGGCTTCCCTCCTGACCCCCAAGTTCCCCGCTTCTGGGGAGCTGGGCCCCTTGTTGGTGGCAGTCACATGGGAGTGGCGTGGGGGTGGCACCTGGAGAGGAAGGAGACGGGGCTTCTCAGTGCGCCCCTCTGCCCGCCTGCGCCCACCGAGCAGCCCTGAGGATCGGGGCCCCTGCTCCCAGCCCCTCCCGTCCTCCGTCAACAGCAGCTCCTGAGCAGCAGCGGATGAGCTGGGCCAGCAGCGGAGAAGGGATGACGTGGCGCAGGGGGGTTCGCTGCACGTCTCTGTCGTCTGACGAAACTTTCAAACATACCCGGGTGCAAGGAGCGCGATGCCTGGAACCCCAGTACCCACATTCAGCTTCAGCAGTCGTCAGAAACTGGCCACATCCCTTTAATCTTTCTTTCTTTTTTTTCTTTTTTTTTTGGATGGGGAGCAGTTGAGACAGGGTCTTGCTATGTAGTCCAGGCTGGTCTTGAACTTGTGGCAACCCTCTCCTGCCTCAGCCTCCCAAGTGCTGAGATTACAGGCGTGCGCTACCATGCCCGGCTTCTTCCTTCTTTCTTCCTCTTCCTCTTCTTTTTCTTCCTCTTCCATTTCCTCTCTCCTCTTCCATTCTATTTTGTTAATTTTTCTCCAGCACGGGAGATCAGACCCAGGGCCTCATGCATGCTGAGCTCGCCCCTGTGGGGTGTTTTGAAGGGTACCCCAGTAATGGCCCCACACTTGTCAGGGTGTGTTTTCTAAATATAACCATTTCTCATATAACCACAGTGCTAACAAAATTAGCTAGATACTTTCTGATTATGTAGCACCTTGTCTGTAATTGAATTTCCTTGATTGTCATAAAAATGCCTTTCACTATAGTGGAACAAACAGTTTATATAAAGTCTGGTCTTTCTTTTCAACTCTAGAATTCAGTGGACTACTTGGCTTTTTCTTTCTTTTTTTTTTTGTGGGTACCGGGGGTCGACCTCAGGACCTCGCGCGCCAGCAGGTGCCCGTGCCGCTGAGCGATATCACCGGCCCTTTTTTCGTATGTGGGTACCGGGAGTCGAACTCAGGACCTCGCGCTTGCCAAGCAGGCGCTTATGCCACTGAGCCATCTCACCGGCCCTACTTGGCTTTTTCTCATCTGCAGAATGAGAAGAATTGAGTGCAACAGCTAGTTCTCTAATTCAGGATCTACACAAAGTCTGTAGCAGGGTTTGTTGTCCAATAGAAATAGAAGTCAAGTCACAGATGCCATCTATGTATAGACTCTGAAATGTTCTAATACCCACACTGAGAAAAGTTAAAAGACATAAATGGTATTCATTTGAATAATATATATATTATGCAAGTCAATATACTAAAAATATTTCAGCATGTAATCATTAAAATTACTAGTGAGATATTGAACCCAGGGTCTCAAAAGTACTCTATCACGGAGCTGCACTCCCAACCATTTTTATTGTTTATTTTAAGACAAGGGCTCCCTAAGTTGCCCAGGCTGGCCTTGAACTTGCAATCCTCCCGCCTCAGCCTTACAAGTAGTAGCTAGGATTACAGGTGTGCGCTACTGCACCTGGCCTACGTTCTTTTGTCACTAAATATTTGTGACACATCTCAGCACGGACCAGCCATGCTTCAAGTGCTCCGGACCGCACATATGGCTGGCAGCTGCTATGTAGCCATTGTCTCTAGCGTCTCCTCATTCCGGAGGAGTCCTTACTTCATCCCTCTGGCCATTGATTGCTGCAGAAATGGGTCTGTTTCTCTGTAGTATTTCATCGCACATGCTGGATTTGTCCCTCTGCTTCCTGTGGTCTCATTCAACTGTCCGTCTCCCAAATTTATTGTAAATGGACGTCAATTTGACATATTGTTTGTTTAGTTGGGTTTTGTTGTTGTTTTGAGACAGTCTCACAGGGTGTGGTGGTACAGGCCTGTAATTCCAGCACTTCGGAGACTGAGGCAGGAGGATCACTGGGAGTTTGAGGCCAGCCTGCACTACATAGCGAGTTCTAGCCCAGCCTTAACTACACAGTGAGATCCTATGTAGTCTCAAAAAAAAAAAAGAGAGAAGATAATCTCACTATGTAGCCGAGGCTATCCTTGAAGTTGGGGAATCCTCCTGCCTCAGCCTCCCAAGTTCTGGGATTACAGGCATGCACCACTATGCCCACCTTTGTGTTGTTTGTTTAGGTTATTTTTGGTAAGAGCATTTCCTCAGTGGTGCCCATAGCCTCCTCTAGTACCAATTGAGTCCCTACCACCCTAGTGTCTGCCAGCGTTACTGAGTGGCTTCCATGGAGCCTGCCCAGCCTGTCCCCTGCATGCTGTCAACACCTGATGATCATCATGGGAATCCATTCTGGAATTGGGTGATAAGAGTGTCACCTGGAGGGCTCTCCTGCCACACGGTGGCTCCATCCCCAGGGCGGCTGAGTATGAGGACTGGCTGGGCTGGGAAGTTGCATTTCTAGCAGGCTTCTGGGTGACAGCCAGACTGGGGTCTAGAGCCCAGGCTTTCAGTGTCACGCTGGGTCCCCACAGGGAGGTCTGGCAGTCGGTCCACGCTGTGGCTCAGCCGGGCAGGCCACCTGGAGGCGTCCACAGCTGCTGTTCTCTGCGGCCTGACCCCCTGCCAGTCGCTGCCCATCATGTCATGGGAGCCTCCTGGCAGCCCTCAGGGGTTGATGCCCATTTTCCACTGAGCAATTTAAGACTCAGGGAAGCGAAGTCTTCGCTCAAGCGCCCACGGCAAGCCCTGGCGGAGTCAGGTGGCGCCATCCCTGAGCCTTCGGCCACCTGCCATCCCACCTTCTGTCCACTGCAGAGACTCCCGCCGACCCCCTCTCCCCTTCCGGTTACAGGGTGCTCGCTGCCCCCTCCGGTCCTGGACGGCGAGGACCCCCTGGACCTCCTCCCGCCTCCGCCGCCGCCCCCGGCCTTCCTGCCCCCCGACCCGGAGCCCCCTGCGCCGCTGGGCGCGTCCCTCACCTCGGCCCTGGAGCAGCTGCCCCCGCCCCCGCCGCAGGTACTGAGCTCCCAGCCCTGGTCTGGGGACTGCGGGACAGGCCCTCTGCTGGCCATAAGACCCGGCCAGGCTTTTCAAGGTCCCTGGAGAAGGGGTGCCATGACCTCTCCCCCGGGACCCCCTCCCTCGTCCCCTGCGCCACACTGGAAACCCACGTGGTCCTCCGGCTGCACTCGTGGGGGCCTCGGATTCCTCCTCCGTGCCACGCAGCCAGGAGTGGAGCTGGCAGGGCCTCCGTGGCCGCTGGCTGACTTCTCCTGTCCCCCATCTGTGCCCCACAGGCCATGGCAGAGGGACCTGCGGCCCAGGCTCCACCTGCTCAGCTCAGGCCCTCAGAGGAGGAGCTGCCGCCTCCTCCAGAAGAGCCGGTCGGTGTCCCCGAGAGAGAGGTGACCACAGGTATGGGTGCAAACCAGGGGTACAGGGACCCCGCCTGTGCCTGCCCCAGCTCACACTCCACGGTGACGGGCTTGACTGTTGTGCTGCAATGTAGTGTTTATTTGGTGCTTTATTTTGTTTTATTTTTTGGTGCTGGAGACTGAACAAGAGCCTTCTCACTGAGCTACATCCCCAGCCCTTTTTATTTTGAAGCAGTCTTACTAAATTGCCCAGGCTGGGCTTGAACTTTTAAATCTGCCTGCCTCAGCTTCCAGAGTGCTGGGATTATAGGTGTGCACAACCAGATTTAACCTGCTCTTTTTACATAACTAAAATCGATTAAATATTGATTCACACGGCTTTTGCTATGATAGTAAAAAAAAAAAAATCCCTTGAATTTTTTCTCAGTATTTACCTTTCAATTTTGTTTTTGGTGCTGGGAATTGAACCCAGAGCCTTCATATTGAACTACATCTCCAGTCCTTTTTTTTTTTTTAATGTGGGTACCGAGAGTCGAACTCAGGACCTCGCGCTTGCCAGCAAGCGCTTGTGCCACTGAGCGATATCACCGGCCCTTTTTTTCCTTTATGTGGGTATTGGGAGTCAAACTCAGGACCTCACGCTTACCAGGCAGGCGCTTATGCCACTGAGCTATCTCACCGGCCCAGATTTCCAGCCCTTTTTTAAAAATTTTTTTTTTTTAATTTTGAAATTGAATTGCTACATTGCCCAGGCTGGGCTCAGACTTGAGATCTTCCTGCCTCGGCCTCCCACAATTCTGGAATTACAGGTGTGTGCCACCGTACCCTGCTCCCTTCTGAACTCTTAATGGCCTCACAAAATGCAAAATCAAAGAAATAAAACAGTTCCCAGGGTGAGTGCCCCTCTCAGCCTCCCCCAGTACTGCCCAGCTCCCTTCCGGATGCTGGCAGCCTTTTTCAGTGTCTTGCCGTCTGGCCGGAGATGTCCTGGGAACACACAGCAAGTACCATACAGTTGTCAGGTGTGGTGGTGCACGCCTGTAATCCCAGAAAAGTACAGTATGGTTCCCCACAAGCACACGCCGAGTGTCCCTTATCCAAAACCCTCCAGACCAGGAGTGTTTTGTTCTTTGAATTTTGGAGGCTTTTGAGATATGTCTGGGAGGCCCCCAAGTCCAAACACAAAACTCATTTGGGTCTCGTGCACGTCACGCACACACTGCCTCCATCAGTACACTTGTGTTTCCTCTGCAGCCCGCCGTGTGTGGCGTGGAATTTCCCACTTCTGTGGCGTTGTTGGTGCGCAAAACATTTTGGTTTTGTTTTTTTTGTTTGTTTGTTTGAGACAGGGTCTCACTATGTAGTTCAGGTTGTCCTTGAACTCACTTATGTAGCCCAGGCTGGCCTCTAACTCACAGCGATCCTCCTGCCTCAGCCTCCCGAGTGCTGGGATTACAGGCGTGCGCCACCACGTCTAGCCACATTCTGGATTTTGGAACATTTCAGATTTTGGGCTTTTGGACTCAGGATGCAGTAAACGGGCAGTCCCATGCCCCTTGTGTCCTCATCAAGTCCTGGAGCTGGCTCCTCTGGAGCAGGGCAGAGAGGGTGCCTTGCTCTTTTTGATGGCCACTGTGACCTGTGCGGGGCTTTCAGAGGTGAATTCCTGGGAGGGGAAGAAGCCCTGGATCTGCTTCCTGAGTCATCCACACCGCACTTCCCGCAGCCTCCAGGGCGGCGTCACTCCTTCAGTACACTTGTGACACAGCTGCCTCGGGCCAGGCCCCAAGGACACACGTGGTAGTGAGTAATGTGGGGGGAGCAGCACTGGGTATCGTACCCACGGCCTTCACACTGAGCTCTATCCCAGCTGTTCTTATTTTTTCATGTTGATACAGGGTCTCACTAAGTTGTCCAGGTGGGACTTAAACTTATGATCCTACTGCTTCAGCCTCCCAGAGTGCCAGGATTACAGGCATGCCCTATCACTCCAGGCAAAAAAAATCTGATTTTTGTGTAGTCAGATATACCAGCTCTTCCTTTTCTGGCTTCTGGACTTCATATGGCAGTTAAAAAGGTCTTCTCTAAAGTTATAAATAGTTGGGTGTGGTGGCGCTCACCTGTAATCCCAGCACTCAGGAGGCTGAGGCAGGAGGACTGCCTGAGTTCAAGGCTACATAGTGAAAAAAATTTTTTTTTTAAGCAGCAGCCAAGTTTATTCAAGAGAGTAAAAGTGAAGAGTGAGGGAGAAAATGGCTCCACAGAGCAAGCTTGGGCCAAGTAAAAGGAGAAAAAGCAATAAAAAGACACCCTGGAGAAAGCAGGGCTACTGTAAAGAGAGTCATGATAGCTTCATAGTGAATTTAAGGCCAGCCTGAATTACAGAGCAAGATCCTGTCTCAAAAAAAAAAAAATTTACATATATAGTTAAAAATAATTGGGCCGGTGAGATGGCTCAGCGGCTTAAGCGCCTGCCCGGCAAGCGCAAGGGCCCGAGTTCGACTCCCGGATCCCACATAAGAAAAAGGGGCCGGTGATATCGCTCAGCGGCACGGGCGCCTGCTGGCGCGCGAGGTCCTGAGGTTGACCCCCCGGTACCCACAAAAAAAAAAATAATAATAATAATTGTCCGGTCTTTTCTAGTGGCTTCATTTTTCTCATTTAGATCTTTGATTAATTCACAATTATCTGGGTATAAGGTGTTGCTATTGCAACCTCTTTATTTTTGTAGATGACAACCCAATTATCCTAATACTGCAATTTTTTATTTTGTGTGTGTGTGCATGTGTGTGGTTTTTTGTTTGTTTGTTTGTTTGTTTGAGACCAGGTTTCACTATGTAGTCCAGACTGGCCTCATACTCATGGTGACCCTCCTGCCTCAGCCTCTCAAATGCTGGGATTACGGTGTGCACCACCACACCTGGCTTTGTGTTTTTTGAGACAGGGTCTTACTGTATAGTCAGGCTGACCTAAAACTCACGATCCTCCTGTCTCAGCCTCCCGAGTGCTGGGATCACAGGTGTGTGCCGCCACACCTGGCTTCTATTCCTTTCTAATACTCCTCGGACCCTCAGTATTTGTCAGATGAAGAAGCCCAGGGGCAGGTTGGGGTCCCGAGGCCACGCCTTTGGCATATTCTGGGTGGGATTGGGTCCAGTCCTCCAGGCTGGGCTAGTGACAAGAGTGTCCCCTCTACCCTAGATGTCTGTGCCTTCTGCCACAAGACCGTGTCCCCCCGGGAGCTGGCTGTGGAGGCCATGAAGAAGCAATACCACGCCCAGTGCTTCACCTGCCGCACCTGCCGCCGCCAGCTGGCTGGGCAGAGCTTCTACCAGAAGGACGGGCGTCCCCTCTGTGAGCTGTGCTACCAGGTACCTGCCGCAGGAGCCTGGGGGCCTCAGGCGCAGTGGTCGTGTCACGTGATTCTATTCCCCGCAGCACTCAGAAAGGGAGGAAGCTGAGACTCAGAAAGGAAAGCACTGGGCCGAGAGATTTAGCCTAGCTTGGGGGTGCATGCCTGGATTCCTAGCACTCTGGGAGGCTGAGGCAGGAGGATCACCTCCATTTTGAGTCCAGTGTGGGCTACATAGTGAGTTCAAGGCCAGCCTGACCTACGCAGCGAGACCCTGTCTCAAAATCCGAAAAATGAATTAAAAAATAACAAAAATAGGTAGATAGGGGAAATGATTGTGGGCCCCCAGCAGCAGGGACTTGGGGAGGGGATGCTGCGGGGTGGCTCTGAGGCCGTGGCCCTCTGCCCAGGACACCCTGGAGAAGTGTGGCAGGTGCGGCGAGGTGGTCCGCGACCACATCATCAGGGCCCTGGGCCAGGCCTTCCACCCAGCCTGCTTCACCTGCGTAACCTGCGCCCGGTGCATCGGCACCGAAAGCTTCGCCCTGGACAGCCAGGACCAGGTATACTGCCTGGACGACTTCTACAGGTACGGCCGCGGCCCCACCAACACCATGCGTTCCACCGGCCCGCGGCTCAGCCCCCCTAACTCTTAGAACTGCCCTTTCCATGAAGGGATCTGTTTTATTAAACCTGGAAACTGAGGCACATAGCAACTGAGGACCCAAAATCCCCCTGCTGGGGAGCATTAAAGCTTCAATTCCAAACCAGACTACCTGGGGGCGCACGGCTGTAGTCCCAGAGCTCTAGGAGGCTGAGGCAGGGGGATCGAAGGTTCGAGCCCAGCCTAGGTTACTTAACAGCTTAGTAATTACCCTGCCTCAAAATAAAAAATAAAAAGGACTGAGGATGTTACTCAGTGCAAAGGCCCCAGGTTCAAGCCCCAGTCCTGCAGAAAAAGGTGCCGTACCAGTGAAAAGACCAGTGAAAAGAGTCCCAGGCCCAGAAGCGCACTTCTCAATTCACATACACACCCGTCACTCCTCACCTCCAGCTGATTACACCCTGGAAGCCCCAGGCGGCAGGTCTGACCCCAGCGCTGGCCCTGCATCCTGCTGCTGGGGCAGAGACAGGCATCTCCCCCAGGGCGGCAGCACAGGTGCAATCACAGCGACCTGGGAGGGGAACCCGAGCCAGCCCAATCCTGCAGCTAATTTCCATGGTCCTCACTCAGTTCCCTTCCCTCTAGGAAATTCGCCCCCGTGTGCGGCATCTGTGAGAATCCCATCATCCCCCGGGACGGGAAGGATGCCTTCAAAATCGAGTGCATGGGGAGAAACTTCCACGAGAGCTGCTACAGATGCGAGGTGAGTGCCACTGCCAGGGTGAGGGTTGGTGCCTGCTGTCGCTGCTCAGACCTCAGCCTGGGACCCGTAGGCATGGCAGGCTGGGCTTCTCTTCTTGGAGCTGAAGGATGGGAACAGTTACAGACAGCCTGTCAATCAGAAGTGCATTCATGATAGCCTTCTGGGAGGCTGAGGCAGGACGACTGCAGTTCAAGCCCAGCAGTGCTTGGGCACAGAAAGCTGGGTTTGTGTTCTCACAGTTTAGAAGTCTGGGGACGGAGAGGGGGCCATGCAGGGAGCCACGGCCCCCAGGAAGGCCTCCGACTGCGTCTGGGGCTGGGGGCTGGGGGGCTCCGATTGACAGCTCCTGGGGCAGACAAGGAGGCAGAACTCGGAACAGACAGGGTCCCTGTCACCACAGGTGGGAGAGGGGTCCCCTTCAGGTGCTGGGAAAGAGCACATGGAAATGGCTTTGGGTGGAGAAGGCGGGGGGGGGGGAGGTTGGCAGGGAAGGCAATCTTGAAGAGAAGGTCTTGTGGCTGAGTGGTTTTCCAGATACTCAGAGGGGAGAGGAAGTCCCGAGAAGGAAGGGCCGATCAACCCCTCGGCCGTGGGAACAGCCTGAAGAATCAGACGGGAAGCGAGTGTGCCTTGAGGCCAGAGGGAAGGGCAGGGCTTGGTGCCCAGCCAGGGAGGCCACACTGGGCTGCAGGGGCCAGGCTGAGCTTGGGAGGCTGCAGAGACGCGCCTGGGAGTCGGCATAACATGCGGTCAGGAGTTTCACGGTGACTAAAGCCCTCCTGCCACCATCTTTCTTAGTTTGTTTGTCTCATCATGTAGCCCAGGCTGGCCTCAAACTTGGGGCAATCCTCCTGCCTCAGCCTCCCAAATTCTGGGAGGACAGGTGTGTGCCACCATGCCTGGCTATCACTGACATTTCTGTCTTCCCTGCTGATGGGAGTGTCACTGGGTGTCCCCAACAGGAAGTCCCAGCAGCTCTCAGTCAGCCCACGAATCATTCTAAACACTCGCTGGGTCCGCATGAACAGATGCTGGGCCCAAGGCTGCTCACAGGCTGCCAGGGCACCGGGGAGGGTGAACTGCCTCGCACTCGGCTGCCGTGTGGGTTATAGTTCAGGGTCCAGCTGACAGCGCATCTTGAGAGACTGTGGTGGAAACCCAGGGCTGTTACGTGCCAGGACGTGACTGGCGTTCTGTGCCCAGCCAGGGTGCCGACAAGCCCCTGCCTGACTCCTGGGACCTCACCGGAGGCTGCCATAGAAGTTGGAGTTGGGACTCTAGCAGTGCTGTTTCAGAGGTTGGGACTGGAAACTGGGCGTGGTGGTGCACACCTGTAATCCCAGCACCCGGGAGGCTGAGGCAGAAGGATCTCCGAGAGTTCAGGGAGTTCAAGGCCAGCCTGAACCTCAGAACTCTGTGTTTGTTACTGAGTTGCTGTCGCGGTGCCAAGCAGGTGGCTGCTGTGAATGACAGCTACGGTTTCTGGAATTTAGTGGCCGTTTTCTTTGAGACTTGGGGTGGAGTTGCAGAGAGCAGCCACACGAGGGCACCCTGCCAGCCGGCCACAGAGGGGGCCGATGGCGCCTGCTCCCTGTGGCCACCTGTGACCCCAGAGTTGCCTCCCTGGGGACGGGGCCCTTTGATGGGTTTCCCTGCTAGCTGTGCCCTGACCAGGTCTCTGGACACGAGTGGTCTCCATTGTTATCTCGCGTGTGCGCACGTGACTCCCAGACAAGGTGGGCAAAGTGGCGAAGTCAGGCCCCAGTCCCCTCCTCATTCTGCAGTCCAAGCTGGGGGGATGCGCGCCTGTGGTCCCAGCGCTCTGGGAGGCTGAGGCAGGGGGATCACAAGTTTGAGTCCAGCCTGGGGGATCGAGCCAGACCCTTGTTCAGAATAGAAAGGGGCTGGGGATGCAGCCCAGTGTGAAGGCCCTTGGCTTAATTCCCAATAACACAAAACAAGAACAAAACAACACCCTCAATTCAGCCTGGAAACATCCCGTCCCAGCTCCAGAACCGGCCGCGTGGCCTGGGGCAGCCCCTGCCCCTCTCCGGACCTCAGTTTCCCCGCAGGCTTTGGGATCGTGCAGGCCCGTGTGGCCCAGCTCTGTGATCCCTTCACACCGGTCTCCGCGTGTCCCCCGCTTCTCCTGCAGGGACTCTGTGTCACCACCTGCACCTCCCTGGGACCAAAGCCTGGGTCTGGCCGTGCTTCAGAGAGGCCGGGTTGGGATGTGGGGTAGGAGGGAGGAGGAGGCCGGCCGCAGGTCCATCAGCAGAGCCCCGGGTCCCTTGCTGGTGGCACCCCACCTGGGGACACCCATGTGTGCCTTTGTCCCCCCAGGACTGCAGTGTCCCCCTGTCTGTGGAGCCCACCGACCAGGGCTGCTACCCGCTGAATGACCGCCTCTTCTGCAAGCCGTGCCACGTGAAGCGCAGTGCTGCAAGCTGCTGCTGAGACCCCGCCAGCCCGGTCGGCCCTCACTGCCTCGGTTTCCCTGCCTGCCCTGCTCTCACACACTTTCCTTCCAGTCCTCTCCAGGGTGCTGGGGCCTGGCCTCCTCCCAGGCAGAGGTGGTGCAGGGCCCGAGGGGCCTGCAACTTTTAGCCCCTCTTCCCTGTGGGCACCAGAAGTCTGCTTGCTGTCAGTGTCACACCCCGAGCCCTTCTGACCTCTGGACCGACCCATTTAGGGCCACAGGTCTCCCAGTGGCACCTGTATCCCAAGGGCGCCAGGGAGGCTGAGGCAGGAGGATGGCAAGTTCAAGCCCAGCCTGGGCAACTTAGCAATTTAGTGAGACCCTGTCTCAAAATCAAAAATAGGGCCAGGCGTAGTGGCACACACCTGTAATCCCAGCACTTGGGAGGCTGAGGCCGGAGCATCACAGTGAGTTTGAGGTCAGCCTGGGCTACATAGTGAGACCCTATCTCAAAAAATAAAAATAAACAAATAAATAAATAAACATTAAAAAATGGTTGAGTACATAGCTCAGTGCAAAGGCCCTGGGTTCAATTGCTAGTACCAGAAGAAAAATGGTTTTTGAAAATTTTGAGGTTTGTGTGATAGGAAACAACCTTCTTGGATTTGGGCAAGAGCTTTTCTCCTTAGTGTTCTTATTGGGCGTCTTGATAGCAGACCTCTCACCTGGCCTCGTAAATGTCCAAGAATGTGACCTCCTGGTGCCTGGGACACATGTTGCCTCCCCCCACAGCATCCCACTGGGGCGGGGCTGGGCCTGGCAGGGGTAGGGGTCTGCAGATAGCCCAGTGGCCCCAGCCCTTGGCAGACGCCATGGCCAGGCCGGTCCTGCTGCTCCCTTGATGGGGGCTGTCACCCCACCAACACACAGCCCTCCAGGTCGGTCCAGGGCCTGTGTCCTGAGTTCCACTCAGGCCCTGCAGCCCCAGCTGTGTCTTACTGGTGTTGCCAAAGGCCACACCCAGAGGATTCGCCCCTCCCTCACCTCTGTTTTTCTTTGCAGCACTGGGATCAAACCAAGAGCCTTAGCACCGAGCCCCACTGCAGCCCTTTTTAAAAATTTTTAAATTTTGAAACAGGGTCTCACTGAGTTGCCCATGCTGGGGGTGACCCTCCTGCCTCAGCCTCCCTCAGTGCTGGGAGTACAGGCGTGTGCCACCAGCCCAGCTTGTCTTCTAAGGAATAATGGCTTTTGTTGTTCATAACTTCTGTGACACTGTGCAGAGTAAATCAAATGACAGTGCTTTTGTTCCCGGGGACTTCCCAGCAAGCAGCCGTGTACTCCTGTGCAAAGCCCAGGTCCCCTGCCCTGGGAACGTTTCCCGGAGCCAAGGGCCAGAGCACAGCGGCCCCTGAGCTGGGAGCTGCACCCCTGGCCGCGGTGCCAGCTCCACCTCCCGTGTTCCAAGGCTGACCTGCCGCTTCCTGTGTTGCTTTCTCCTGGCAGTCACCTTGGCGTGAGCCGCATTTTCCTTCTTACACTGCAAATAAACATGTACTGACTAGAAGCCCCTCTGTGCTATCTGTGACCTCACGCAGGCGATGCCAGCCTGCCTAGTCCTCCTGCAGGATGTGTGGAGAGCCGCATGTGGTGGCGCACGGCTGTAACCCCAGCACTCGGGAGGCTGAGGCAGGATGATCGCTTTTGAGTTCAAGGCCAGCCTGGGCTACATAGGCTAGCAAGAGTCTCTCTCCAAAAAACAAAACAAAAGAGTGCTGGGCAGACAGCTACTCGCTGTGGCCAGAGTGTCCCAAGGTGCCCACACCCTCCCCTAAAGCCGAAGCTCAGCTTGGCCACCTCCCCGAGCGTGCTGGACATGGGCCACCAGCAGGGGGCGCTCCAGGGCCACCAACGCCCACCTTCCCTGGGAGCTGGTTTCCTGGCGTTGCGCCGAGACTGTGACCCCTGGATGCGTGGCAGGAAAGGCCTTTGGCCTCGGGGACCGGCCCCTCGGGCTCAGATCCTCCGTGTGTCCCTCTGAGAACTGGGAGTGCATTCGAGTTGGAGAAGGGTTGGACGGGTGGTGTCTCCGCCTGGCTCCACGATCACAGCCACCGCGGCTCCTTTGTCCGCAGACCTCGGGGTCGTGGTGGCCTTTGTCATTTATGTCAGAGCCATAGTCTGCAAAGCTGGGTTGATTCCATCTGCTGCAGCCAGGCAGGCTTCACAGCACGTGACCCTGGGGCGTCCCGGACAGCCCGTGTTGGCAGTGCCCCCTAGCGCTTGCGGGACTCAGGGGAGGGCTTCAGGAAGGGCTTGCTCTGGGCGCCGGGTGAGGGGGCGACACAGTCTGTGCCCGGGAAGCTTCATTCCCTGAGACGCTGCCACTGCGGCTCGACAGGATGGGCATGTCGGGGATTCTTGCACGGGGCTCAGGACATCTGCTGAGTAGTGTTGCTTTGGACCTTGACTCAGGGCCCGCTGTCACAGAGTGACTGTCCGAGGTAGTGGCTGGGAGGACCAGACCCACTCTGGGCTCTCAGCGGCCACTTGTCTCTTAGTCACCGAGTTTGGTTGTTTTTCCTTAAGAAAATGTAACTTTGGCTTGTGATTCCTCGTGTCCCAGCTCATTTCGTTTTTTGTTTTGAAACAGGATCTCACTGTGTAGCCCAGACTGGCCTTGGAGTCGAGGCAATCTTCCTGCCTCAGCCTCCTGAGTGCTGGGATTACAGGCGTGTGCCTCCACACCCGGCTATTACTCAATTTTAACAGAAATTCCGACATTCACTACAACGTGGCGAACCTTGAGGACAGTGCACTGAGGCGTCATCAGTCGCTGAAGACAAATGCTATATGATTCCACTTACACGGAAGAGGTCACCCAAGTGGCCGGGTTCGAGGAAACGGAGTCAAGGGTAGTTGCCAGGGGTCAGTGGAGAGGGAGGGACGGGGGTGTTCTAATGGTCAAGGTTTCTGCTTGGGAAGATGAATGGAGTTCAGGTCATGGCTGCACAGCAGCGAACGTCCCCGAGGCCCTGGAACAGTGTCTCTCTGTGTCCCTGTCCATGTCCACCGGAGGGCCTTGCTTCCATCCCCAGCACCAAAACAAAGCTCTATTTCTACACAGAGACGGAGGAAGCGCTGAGGAAGTGGCCACGTGCTGC
This sequence comes from Erethizon dorsatum, assembly GCA_028451465.1. Lineage (NCBI taxonomy): Eukaryota > Metazoa > Chordata > Mammalia > Rodentia > Erethizontidae > Erethizon > Erethizon dorsatum. Next base: position 123,730,947 of record CM051827.1, on the reverse strand, counting down.
GGGAGCCCAGAGTGGGACTCGTCCTCTGCCTGGGGTCCTGGGAGGCGGCCCCGGGGGTCTGCAACCACCTGGCCGCTGGGGATCCGGACGCCCTAAAGGCAGGTGCGGCGCGCGGCCGCCAGAGGGCGCCGCGGGCCCGGGAACGGGCGGCGCGCCCGGGTTCCCACGCTTCTCCCGGCCGCACCGGAGCAGGAGGCGCAAGGCGGCGCCGCACCTGCTGCCCCGGCCGCGGGAGAGGGACGCAGACTGCGAACCCGGAGCGGGGAGCGGGGGATGCGGCGGCCGCTCTCCCCTAAGCGCAGCGCTCTGCAAGGCTGAGGCAGGAGGATCACAAGTTCGAGCCCAGCCCAGGAAGCTTCGTGACTTAGTGAGGCTGTCTTCAAAAAGGGCCGGGGATGTGGCTCGGTGTGAAGGCCCTGGGTGCAATCCCCAGTGCCTTTAAAAAACAAAAATTCTGCGTTTGGACCGCAGGCCTCCTGCGTGCAGTGAGCCGTCGCTTCCCCGGCTTGCGTCGCGCAGAGGAGCTGCACCCGGCTGTCCGGACACCTGTCGGGGAGGCGCCTCAGTAGGCCTGCCCTGCGCCCTTCAGGCGGCCTCCCGCGGGAGACAGCGGGGACCCGGTGGGGAGCCCGGGCGTCGCGGCCGGGCGGGGTCTGGCCTTTCCGTGCCCGCGAGCTCTGTCAATTCGGGGAGCTGCGACGGCCCATCGGCTAGCGGACCCCTCACCGCTGTGGAAGAGTCCGTTTCACCTCCTCTGTATGTGGACATCGGCTTTCGTTCCTGACCGCCCTTTGAGCTGGGTACAATGCCCACCTGGCTTCTTTGTTTTTATGTTTTGTTTTTGTTTTTCAGATCAATAAAATAGTTTATTGCATAATTTTTATTAGTTTTTTCGTTTTTTGTTTTTTTGAGACAGGGTCTCATGTAGTTCAGGCTGGCCTTGAACTCATTGTGTAGCTTGGGCTGGGCTGGAACTCGCAATGACCCTCCTGCCTCAGCCTCCCAAATTCTGGGTTACAGGCATGTGCCACCACGCAGGGCTCAGGAAGGGTGCTTGTGTTGGGGCAGCTGGTGGGGGGCGGCGATTTTCCCTGGCAGGAAGTCAGGTAGCGGCAGGGTGGGGCAGCTGCCTGGGAGCACGGCTCCTCGGTGAGGGGGACGCCACCCGCATCAGTCACAGCAGGCTGGTCCAGGAGCCTGGGCACTGTCCATGGTCTCCTCATTCCCACGGGAGGGTGGGGGGCCCCAAGGTGGCAGCAGAGCAGCTTCTGGCTCTGAATGGGGCAAATCCCACACCTTCATCCCACCGCCGTGACCCTCAGTCTGGGCTCAGCCCGGCCACCACTGTCTCCACCGCCTGCCTCTCCAGCCTGGCAGTGGGGCATCTCCGGTGTAGACTGCTTCCACCGCTCTCTGCCCTGTTCAACTGCCTCAGTGCTCAGGGCGGTGATGGGCATTGAGCCAGGTGTGGTGGCACTTTGGGAGGCTGAGGCAGGAGGATCTCCTGTTCAAGTCCTGCCTGGCCACTTAGTGAGACTCTGTCTCAAAATAAAAAGTAAAAGGGGCTGGGAACATAGCTCTGTGGTAAAGCGCCCGTGGGTTTGATTCCTCAGTTCCACAAGAAAAAAAGGGGAGGAGGAAAGAAGCAGGGAGTGGTGGGTGAAGGGGAAACGCAGCACACTGGTGTGGGGCCACTTTGCCTCCTGAGCCCAGAGCGAGAGGTTGGCAAGTGTGGTGCTGTGCAGCCTCCTGGGCGCTGTGTCCAAGCTGCGTCAGTTTAGCATTGCCAGGGTGGGGGAGGTGGCGGGAGCCGAGGCAGCAAGGCCTCCTGGGCGGGGTGAGGAGGTTGGGGCATGGGGTGGGGAGCAGAGCCCTGAGCCCCACGGAATTCCAAGGCTGAGGAACTGCGGAATGTGGAGTTGAGCTGCTCTTCATCATAGACGTGAAGCTCAGCGGGCTGGCCTGGTGGTGCACACCTGTATCTCAGCACTCGGAGGCTGAGGCGGGAGGATCACTGTGAGTCCGAGGCCAGACGGTACCACAGGGCAAGAAGTGGCGTCCAGAGTGCAGAGAGGACGTGAGATCTGCAGAGCTCGCACAGCTGACATGGCCAGGCCCCCCGGTATCCCCGCTTCCTCCCTTCCTGGGTCTCTGTTCTCTGTCGTCTTCCCCAAGGCACCTGTGATGCCAGCGGCAGCTGCAAACCCGCAGCCGAGGAGGAGAAGGGAGGTGAAGAACGAGCAGGCAGGGAACGGGGTCAGGGCTCCCCCAGGTGCCTGGGCGGGCCGGGGCTGCCCTGTGGGTGGGAAGCCAGATGGCAACGGTGTCCTTGGGCCAGGGCTGGCTTCCTGCCCTGCCCCACCCCAGGGCCCCTGACTCCCTGCATCCCTGTCCAAGGCCTGGGACGTTTCCATCCACCAAGACCACCTGGGCCCGGCCTGTCCTGGACACCGCAGCAAGAAATGTGAATGGCCACATGCTCCAGGGGACAATCAGATATGGCGGGGACCCACAGCTGCGGGGACCCATGAGGACCCAGAATTGCACAGAGGGGCTAAGGATCTAGATCAGGGCTAAGGCACTTGCCTAGCAGGCATAAGACCCTAAGTTCCATCCCCAGCATTGCCCAAAAAGATTAAAGGGAAGCACATAACCCCAGCACTCCGGAGGCTGAAGCAGGAGGATCTCACGTTTGAGGCCAACCTGGACCACATAGCAAGTTCAAGGTCAGCTTGGACTGAAACCCTGTTGCAAAAATAATAAAAATAAAACCATGGGACATGGCTGGCGGGTGGTGCGTTATTTTCCAGTGTGGGTGCAGGTGGGGAGGTGGCGCAGTTGGGTGCAAGGACATTGCCGGAAGACCCAGGAGACCAGAAGTCCAGCGGAGAAGGAGGGAGGACAGGGAGGGGACAGGGCAACGGCAGGGGAGAGGCACAGGGTCTTCGGCCTGCGGGATGGCAGCCAGAGGGAAGGAGAGGAGGCAAGGGCCAGGGTCAGCAGACCCAGGGAAGAGGTTCTGTCCCTGGGTGCTTGGTGTGGGTGATTTAAAACGTGTTAGGACCAGGAGCCCTGCAGAATACTTAACTGTTATGGACCACTGACCTTTGAGAAATTCCAGTCATCTCTACCCAGGCCAGATGTGTTTGCAGAGGGCTAGAGAAGGCTCTAGAAAAGAGGCACTGTGCCAGGTATGGTGGTGCACACCTGTAGTCCCAGCACTCAGAAGGCTGAGGCAGGAGGATCGAAAGTTTGAGCCAACCCAGGCTACATAACAAGTTCAAGGCCAGCCTAGACCACATAGCAAGAGCCTCTCTGAGAAAGCCAAAGAACAGAGGTGAGGCTTATTGTGATTAAATTCAACCACTGGCACCCAGTTCCATGTATGGATCATTTATTTAATTATCTATTTAAATTATTTATTTAATGAAAAGGAATCATGCCTCCTTTTTGTATTGTTGTTTTTGTTTTGAGACAGGGTCTTGCTAGGGAATCCAGGCTGGCCTCAAACTCGCAGTGATCCTCCTGCCTCAGCCTCCCAAGTACTGGGATTACAGTAGGTATGTGCCTAGCCGAATGTTTTGATGATTTTGGAAAAGACTCCCATCCCGCAGCTGTTACCCTCACCCCATTCTCCCGGCGTGGGAGCTGTTCACTTGCTCTCTGTTTATACAGATTCGCCTCCTTGGGCCTCGTATAAACAGTCACACACCCTACGGTTCCCCTGAGACCGGCTTCTGTCCCTGCGATGTTTTCTAGGTTTGCCTGCATCGGGGCACGTGTCACAACCTCATTCCTTCCTCCTGTGAAATAATTCTCCATTGTCGGAGCAGGAATAGGCCGTGCTGTTTATCCCTTCGTTCGCCTGTGGACACGCATGGGTGGCTTCCGTATCTGGGTTATTATGAGTAATAATGCTGCTGTCCCTGTTCAGGTGCAGGGTTTTGTTTTTTATTTTATTTTTTTCTTTGTTTGCAGCACTGGGGATCAAACCCAGGAGCCTTTGCACTGAGCTCCTGCCTAGCCATTTTCCTTTTCTTTTCTTTTGAAATGAGGTCTCACTAAGTTGCTAAATTGCCCAGGCTGGCCTTGAACTTACAGTCTTCCTGCATCAGCTTCCCAGAGTGTTGGGGTTACGAGCATGCACCACCATGCCTAGCTTAGGTGCAGGTTTTGTGGGGTTTACTTTGTTTTGAAATAGGGTCTGGCTATATAGTCGAAACTTGCCTCAAACTCACAGTGATCCTCCTGCCTCAGCTTCCCAAATGCTGGGATTACAGGTGTGCACCACCATGCCAGGCCAGGTTTTTGTTTTTGTGTGGACGGATGTTTTCATTTCTCTTGGGTACATACAACAAAGTGGATTTGTGGGGTCATGGTAACGCCTTCACCGCTTTTGTATCATGCACATTCTTTACAACAAGCACATACTAGGCTGGGTGTGGTGGTGCACACCTGTAATCCCTGCACTCAGGAGGCTGAGGCAGGAGGATCACCTTGAATTCAAGGCCAGCCTAGGCTATATAGTGAGTTCAACACCAGCCTGAACTACATAGTGAGACCCTGACTCAAAAAACCAAAATAGGGCCGGTGAGATGGCTCAGCGGCATAAGCGCCTGCCTGGCAAGCGCGAGGGCCCGAGTTCGACTCCCGGAACCCACATACGAAAAAAGGGGCCGGTGATATCGCTCAGCGGCACGGGCGCCTGCTGGCGCGCGAGGTCCTGAGGTCGACCCCCCGGTACCCACACACACAAAAAATAATAATAATAGTAATAACAGTAATAATAATAGAACAAAACTTGAGATCGGGAAGAGAGAAGGATTGTCTGGGAGACAGGCCTGAGGCCCCACTGGGTTAGTGTGTGACTTCCGGCCAGCCAGGGCCCCAGAGGATGGGAGCCAGGCGAGAAGGGGGCGGGAACGGGCGTCTTCCGAGGTCTCGGAGAGAGGATAAAGACGCCGGAGGGGACGCAACAACAAAGAATTCAGACGTGTTCTGCACGTGCACCCGCTCCCCACGACCAGTGTGACCGTTTTGTCCCGCAACAGACACTCATGAAAATAAGGATCATAAAAAGGCCATGCATGGGCGGAACAGCACCGAGGCGGCTGCGGCCTCCGGCGTCTCCGCTCCCTGCTCTCCCAGCCCTGAGCGCGCGGCTCTCCCCATCTCACAGACACGCGAGCACCCATCGCTCGGTCCAAGCGGGCCCCGAGGGTCTCTGACCCCGACAAGTTCCCAGGGGAAGCCGGGGGCCCCTGGTCCCCAAACCGCAGTTGGAATAGCGAGGCTCTTACCCCCTACCCAAAGGAGCGGGCGGCTCCGTGCTCAGAGGGACATCTGACGTCCTTGGATGTGCTGCCAGCCCTGGGCTGCGTCCCCTGAACCACAAAAGAAAAGAGTTTTAATTTACGGAGTTTTAATTTTTTTTTTTTTTTTTGAGACAGGGTCTCACTATGTAGCCCAGGCTGGCCTCGAACTCATGGTAATCTTCCTGTCTCAGCCTCCTAGGTGCTGGGATTACAAGCATGTGCCACCATACCCGGCGGTAGTTTTAATCTTTTACAATGAACGATGAACGTAGATTTGTATAATCGAGGAGACAGAGAAACACAAACCAAACAGGAGGACGCTGCATAGGCTGGCTGGTCACTCTGTCACCTCCCGACCTCTCAGCTCGCTGTCTCTGGAGCCGGGCTCTGTGGCTCAGATGTCCCGGCCCCAGCTCCCGCTGACACAGGAGAAATCCGGGGAGACAGGAGGGGCCTGGATGTGTCCTGGGAAAGTGAGTCCGAAGTCCCAAGTCTTGCTGACGTCTCTGTTTTATGATTCACAAGAAGGCGCCATGCAGTCTGTTTGGTAAATTTCTCCTGACCGACGTCCATGCAGCTGTGGGACAGAATATCGGGGCTTCCGCTGGCCTTCATGGAGCCAACACGGTCTAAGGACAGGGCCCAGAGACGAGGACCTCTGGTTTAGGGCTCTTTGGGGACTAAGCACGCCCCGGAATGTTGCCGCTGGTTCTGGGGACATTTAGCATATTACACAACGAAAGCACTGTGATCCCAATGCTCTGGGAGGCTGAAGCAGGAGGGTGGCAAGTTAGACCCCCATCCTGGGCAATTTAGTGATTTAGTGAGACCCTGCCTCAAAATTAAATCAAACCAAGAGGGCTGGGGATGTGGTTTGGGTTGAGAGGATTGGGTTCAAAAGAAGAAAAGAAAAAGAAGAGGAAGGAAAAGGAAAGGAAAGGAAAGGAAAAAAAAAAAAAGAGAGGAAAAGAGAAGAAAAGATAGTTGGGCCCAGCAGCACAGATCTGTAAATCTCAGGAGGCTGAGACAGGAAGATTGCAACTTCAAGACTTTCTGAGGCAGGGCCAGGGATGTAGCTCAGCGATGCAGCACCCACCTGGCAAGTGTGAGGCCCTGAGTTTGATTCCCAGTACCGATAAAAAAAAAAGACTTTCTGAGGCAATTTATCTCAAGACCCTGTCTCAAAATAAAAAAGTAAAATAAAAAGGTCTAGGGATGTAGCTCAGTGGTAGAGTGCTTGCCTACTGTATGTGAGGTCTTGGTTTCAATTCCCAGTAACACACATACACAAACACAAAAGCTAAAATAGATTTACAAATATTACAAATAAATAGGTTACAGTACATTTTACATGTTTACATTTTTGTTTGTTTTGTTTTCTGAGACAGGATCTCATTATGTAGTTCAGGTTGGCCTTGAACTCACTATGTAGCCCAGGCTGGCTTCAAACTCACTTCAGTCCTCCTACCTCAGCCTCCTGATTGATGGGATTACAGGTGTGAGCCACCACACTTGGCTACATTGTTGTTGTTGTTGTTGTTGTTGTTATTATTATTATTATTATAGTTTTTTTGAGGTAGGGTCTTGCTTTGTAGTTCAGGCTGGCTTCTAACTCATGTCGATCCTCCTGCCTCAGCCTCCCAGGTGTGCCACATGCCCAGCTATACATCTACATGTTTATATCAAATAGATAATTTCTTCCTTTCTTTTTTTCCTTTTTTTTTTTTTTGTGGGTACCGGGGGGTCGACCTCAGGACCTCGCGCGCCAGCAGGCGCCCGTGCCGCTGAGCGATATCACTGGCCCTTTTTTCGTATGTGGGTTCCGGGAGTCGAACTCGGGCCCTCGCGCTTGCCGGGCAGGCGCTTAAGCCGCTGAGCCATCTCACCGGCCCCTTTTTTTCCTTTTCTTTCTCTCTCTCTTTTTCTTTCTTTCTTCCTTCCTTCCTTCCCTCCTTCCTTCCTTCCCTCCTTCCTTTCTTTCTTTCTTTCTTTCTTTCTTTCTTTCTTTCTTTCTTTCTTTCTTTCTTTCTTTCTTTCTTTCTGTGCTTGGGATTGAACCTCAAATAGGCTAAGGACACACTACCACTGAGCACCCGCCCCCCGTTGCCAGATGAATGCTTTACACACACACACACACACACACACACACACACAGCACTTTGCAGTTATGCTACTCACAAGATGGCGGGAATTATAAAAATATTCCTGCACCCAGCCTGCTGGCTGAATGGCCCGGCCATGCGACACGAGCTGGAAGTTGTCTGCTTGACATCTTCTTTGGCTGTTGACTGTGGGGGTCAGGCACACTATGTCGTGTTTGGTGCCTGCTCCCATCTTGTCACCCTCTGTCTCATTGCACCTAGTTGTTTTCATCTCCACACTTTATCAGAAATCACCTCATTCGTTTCCTTATTTGTTGAATGACCCTTTAAAACATCATGAGAGCAGGAATCTTCTCCATCTGCCTCACCACCGCCTGGTGCCCAGTTGGCATGCTGTACATTTCAGTTAAGTGAATTTTTTTGTTTGTTTTTTGAGACAGGGCCTTGCTATGTAGTTCAGGCTGGTCTTGAACTCACTATGGAGCCCAGGCTGGCCTCAAACTCGTGGCAATCCTCCTGCCTCAGCGTCCTGAGTGCTGGGATTACAGGCTTGCGCCACCATGCCCAGTTTATGCATCGAATTTTTGATGGTGCTGACTCTATAGGACAGAGGATTTGGGGGGAGATTTCATTTCTTGCCCTTTAGGGGTGTACAGTGTGGGCCTTTGGTCTGCACCTCCCTGCGTCCCTCCCGCCTCCTCTGCCAGTCTGCACCTTGGGGGCCTCCTAAAACAGAGCGAAAGTCCCAGCTCCTTCCAGGCACAAACACAGCCCCAGCAAGGGTGCCCCCGGGCTACTCCGTTGCCTGAAGGCATGCTGTTGTGGACTGCCTTCCTTATCAGTAGAAAAGAAAGATAAGAAGTAGCCTCTTTCCCTCAGTTAAGATGTATTGCATTCCTTTTTTTGTTTGTTTTTTTGAGACAGGATCTAGGTATGCAGTTTGCACTGGCCTTGAACTCACCATGTAGCCCAGGCTGGCCCTGAACTTGCAGAGATCCTCCTGCCTCAGCCTATTGGGTGCTGTGATTGCAGGCGTGCACCATCACGCCTGGCCCTTTTTCCTTTCTTAAGAGTATACCAGATGTAACTTTTTTGTTGTGCCTTGTATTTAACTGATGAGCTAATATAGTTAATTAGGGGAATGCTCCCAGGAGAATTTGAAACAGGGCTCATTTGTTCTTAAGCAGGCTGCCCCTAACTTCAAGTTGCTTATCTTTGGGGGCAGAAGGGTAGGGATTGAACCCAGGTCTCCCGAGTACTAGGCGAGGACTCTACCACTGAGCCACACTGCCGACCCCTGCAATGTGATTCTCTCTTGTGCAAAAGCATGTATGTGGCACTCCTAATGAGGAAGCAGAACATACTGTAAACTTGCTGCTGGATTTAGGAATTAGGACATTACTGAAAATGTGTCTTTCCGTGCACCACTGCCTATGTCCCCACCAGAGGAAAGCACGGTCCTGAACGCTGTGTTTAGTGTCCTTTCTTCGTATTGTCATTCTCTTCGAAAATAGTTTCTATAGCCAGGTGCAGTGATGCTTGCCTCAAAGCCTTGAGTCCAAGCCACTAGGGAGGCTGAGATGGGAGGATCCCTTGAGCCCAGAAGATCCAGAACAGCCTGGGCAACATAGCAAGACCTTGTCTCAAAAAAAAAAAAAGGCAGGGTGTGGGCATGGTGGTGCACACGTGTATTCCCAGCACTCTGAGAGGCTGAGGCAGGATGACTGCAAGTCTGAACCTGGCCTGGGAAATTTAGCAAGACATTGTCTTAAAATCAAAAATAAAAAAGGCTGGGAATCTAGCTCAGTGCAAAGGCCCTGGGTTCGATCCCCAGTACCACAAAAAGAAAGCAAGAAACCTTTCCTTACCTTTAGTTCATATAACAAGCATCTCCGACATGTTCCCAAAAGTTTTTTTTTTTCCCCAGTACTAGGGATTGAACCCAGGGACCACTGAACTACATCCCCAGTCCTTTTTTATTTTTTTGAGACAGGGTCTTGCTAAATTGCCCAGGCTGGGCTTGAATTTGCAATCTTCCTGCCTCAGCCTCCTACAGTGCTGGGATTACAGCACTATGACCCACTTCACAAAATGTTTTAAAGCTTTGCTTTCAAATTTACTATCTAGACTTTTTTTTTTTTTTTAATGTATGTACCAAAATAAGACCCAAGTTCATTTCTTCCTGAAAGTGTCAGGGATTATCCCCCATGGCTTGGTCCCTGGTAATGTCACCTGCATCATGCCCCAGGTGGCATGGCTTTCTCTGCTCAGGGCTCCCCTGTCCTTCCTGCCAGTTGTGCCTTAGTTAATCCGCGGCACTCGGGTGGTGGGGAGTGAGTGTCTTCTCTCCAGAACGCATACACCGCAGCGCAGACTCGGCAGTCCACAGTGTTAAACGAGGTTGCTTCCAGCCGGGCATGGTGGCACATGCCTGTAATCCCAGTACTCAGGAGGCAGGGGCAGGAGGATCACTGCAAGTTTGAGGCCAGCCTGGGCTACATAGAAAGACCCTGTCTCAAAATGACAAAAGAAGAAAAAAAATGAGGTGGCACCCAAGGCTGGTTGATTTATTTTGAACCCAGCAGGGCTCCTGTTTACAGCAAAAGATGAGGGGCTGGCGTGGGGGGCGCAGCCGGCAGCAGAAGCCAGGGACCCCAAAGTCCTGTCTCTCAGGCTGCACAGCCTGACAGGGCCGGGCGGGTGCCAGGGACTGTGCAGCAGTGCGGTGTCAGGGATGGGCTGTCGCGCGCTCCAGCACCGCCTGCACCCTGGCCCTTTACTCCTCCGAGGGCCTGAGGAGGGCGCTCGCCCGCCTTTTGTCCTGGGGTTCCTAGCATCCGGACCAGGCCTCCCTCACCTACTTGCTCCCCTGGATTCCTTCCCCGGAGCCCCCTGTAGCCTTTGCCCCAGATACGGTTCCACTTGGAGGGGCAGATTTTTCTAGATGAGCCACTGCTTAGTGGGAACAGACAAGGATTAGCGGTTCTACAGCCAGAGCGTGAGTGCTGGCTCTGCTGCCCTCAGGACTTAGGTCAAGCCTCAGTTTCCCCTTACTAGAGGTGTGGCGGGGCTGCATCCACAGCTGCTGAGGGCTGGGGTGCAGCCCGGCGGGAGAGGCGTCCCTGGTGTGTGGGAGGCCTGAGCTCATCCCCAGGACAGGAAAAGAGGAAGACAAACAGACAAGACAAGACATACAAGCCGGGTGTCCAGGGGCCGTGTGGCACACGGAGCCCGGCCGGTGTGGTCCCGGCCGCACACCCCCTCCACGCCTCTCCTAAGGGAGGAGAAGAGAGAGATCCAAGATTAAGTTCCGTGATTCATGTACTCAGATAACAAAGGGCAAGAGCTGAATCACAGCGCAAGAGTCCCCGTGCTTTTAGCCAAGTCGTCCATCCCTGTCCCTGTCCTCCCTCTTCTGCGGTCTACACCCGCCCAGGCCTGACTCAGCGAGGGACACGGCACGGCACGGACTCAACAGCGTCCTCCACGTCCCCAGGCAGCCCAGAGCAAGCAAGTCAGCTCGTGGAGGTGTCGTGGAGGGGACTGGACAGGAGGCCACGGCTTGCACCAGGCTCCCGGGCAGATCCCCTACTTCCGACGTTCTGGGTGACAGAGCCCCACTGCTTCAGCCAGGACCTCGGAGGCCAGCGGGGCTGGACGGGGAGAGCTTAGGGGTAAACTGAGGCAGAGCTAGGTGCATGGGTAGGCTGGGAAGGTGACAAGGAAGAGAAGACGCATTTGTGGGAAGTGGAGACGGATAGCACTAGCTAAGGCTGAGGAGTCACCTCAACAATGCATGGACTAGCACGTGTGGAGGTGCACACCTGTGACCCAGCACTCAGGGAGGCTGAGGCAGGGGGATCACCATAAGTTCAAGGTCAGCCTGGGCTACGTAGTGAGACTCTGTCTCAAAAAGCAAAAAAAAAAAAAATCCTGTGTGTATTTGACACTTACAGCACACTTCAGTTTGGACTAGCCCACATCTCAAGTGCTCGTAGGTACTTGCTGCTCATAGCTGTTTTATTCAGGGCAGTTCTAGAGATACAATCGCTAGTCTGTGAGGATGACCAGGGTGGAGTGGACAGGTGTCTCATAACATCCCTCAAATCATACTAAATGAGCATATACTAGGTCCTTCCCCCAAAAAATGAAAGGAAGGCTAGGTATGTTGCATGTGCAAGGCCCTGCTTCACTCCCCAGCACCAAAGGGGAGAGAGAGACAGAGACAGAGAACTGAAAGGATTCAGATTTTCCAGTCTGGAAGTCAGAAACTTTGTCCAAATTCATCTATTGCTTGTTCTTTCCTGAAGCCTAAGAGCTAGAACAGTTCCTGTATATTCATTTATTTATTTATTTATTTATTTTTGAGACAGGGTCTCACTATGCAGCTCAGACTGGCCTTGAACTCACTTTGTAGCCCAGGCTGGCCTCCATTATTTATTTATTTATTATTTTAGGGCCAGGGATATAGCTCAGTGGCACGGTGCCTGCCTGGCAAGTGCAAGGTCCTGAGTTCAATTCCCGGTACCAAAAAAAAAAAAAAAAAAGACTGGCAACTTATTTATTATTTTATTTTTTGGTTTTTTGAGACAGGGTCTTACTATGTAGCCCAGGCTGATCCTCCTGCCTCAGTCTCCTGAGTGCTAGGATTACAGGTGTGTGCCACCATGCCTGGCTTCCCTATATTTTAAATGTGTCAAAAAAAAATCAAAAAGGGCCTGTGAGATAGCTCAGCGGCATAAGCGCTTGCCTGGCAAGCACGAGGTCCTGAGTTCGACCCCTGGTACCCACCAAAAAAAAAAAAAATCAAAAGAATCATGTTTCATGTGAAAACTACATAAAATTCAAAATTCAGTGTTCATAAAAATAAAGTTTTATTGGAACACTTCCACAGTCATTTGTTTACATACTTCTTTTTTTGTGTGTGTGGGTACCAGGAGTCGAACTCAGGACCTTGTGCTTGCCAGGTAGGTGCTTATGCCGCTGAGCCATCTCATTAGCCCCCTTGTTTACATATTTCTGTGGCTTTTGTACGACACTGGTGGAACTGAGTGGCTGCCACACACAGAGATGACAGGGTCCTCTAAGCCCTTTACAGAAAAAAATTTTTGTCTTTTTGTTTTGTTTTGTATTGTTTGTGTTTTGTTTTGTTTTGAGACAGGGTCTAACTATGTAGTTCAGACTGGCCTTGAACTCGCTTATGTAGCCCAGGCTGTTCTTGAACTCACAGCAATCCTCCTGCCTCAGCCTCCCAAGTGCTGGGGTTACAGGTGTGCACCACCACGCCCAGCTTTGTTTTGTTTTCAAGAGAGTCTTGCTATGTAGATCAGGCTGTGCTGGCCTCAAATTCACAGCTATCCTCCTGCCTCAGCCTCCCCAGTGCTGAGATTACAGATGTGCACCAACACACCCAGCTGCGTTTTGATTTTCTGAGATTGGTCCTGGCTATGTAGCCCAGGCCAGCCTCAGTTCAAGGATCTCCTGCCTCAGCTTCCTGAGTGCTAGGGTTTCAGGTGTGCCTCATCTGGCCCAGCTCAGGAAGTGTTTATTATCTGGCCCTTGAGAGCAGGTTTGCGAATCCAAATCTGGGGGCTGACCCAGTAGCTGGGTTCTGTGGCTGGGGGACTTCTGAGATCACAGCGAGCCAACCACAGAAAGCGTCTGTGGCCTCATTACCAAAGAGAGGCAGAGCTTTCTCATTCTGTCGGGAAGATGGCCACTTTGGGTCCTGTTCTGCTTATCTCTGCTCCTCAGTGCAGGTTCTGCTCCGGGCAGCTGTACCTGCAGCCTTGAGAGAGAAGGCAGTGGTGGGTAGGGTAACTTTCACCCTCAACCCCACAGAATCCCTGTGACCCCAAAATCAATAGCGCGTCTTGTCCTAAGAGGAAAAACACTGGGCAGGAAGGGCCGAACTGCTTCTGACAGTGAAATATGCATTCATGCAAGAAGAAATGCAAGAAGCTAGTGAGCTTGCTTTCTCTTTCTTCTTTGAGAAACTGCCAAAGGTGTAGGGAAGCCCCGAACAAATGTGTGCATTGAGCTGGACTGCACGGCCCAGAGGCCGATGGGTGGCTTCTCACGGGCACTCGGAAGTGTTTGCTGAGAGCTGCAGGACAGAGAGGGGACAGCCGTTTTCACAGAGCCCGGGGACAGGGCTGGGCTGGCGCTGGAGCAGGGCTCCTGACCCAGATCTGCCCTCCATCTGAATAGACTGAGGAGGCTCCAGCTCTTTTATTTTGGGGTGCCCGATCCCAAAATGGGGCTAGTGGACTTGGCGGCCTGCCATCAATGCGGCATTTACAAAGTATAATTAGTGTTTGGAAAGGGCTTTAGGATCCCTCAGATGAAAAAGTACCCCGTGCAAGACGCGAGATGGACCCGGAGGGTGGATGCACGGCATCGGTGTGGTTGCTGTTGTTGACGGAGGCGGTGGGGGAAAAGCAGGTTATGATCCCGTGGTGCAGTCGTCCTACCTGACCCAGAACTGGGCCACAGGAACTAGGACAGCCTACTGTCCTGGCAGGTGGCGGGGAAATTTCTCTGAGCACGCTTAAGTCCCCAGAGGCAAAATGGTTGGCTTCACAATGCTGCCTGCACAAACCTGCGGGGCGAATTAAAAACCGCATATGGCACATCCGACTTTAAAAGGAAGGGACGAGCGGCATTATTCAGCAACTATCTTTCCTAGGCCTGCAGTTGGCGTCTGAGGTTTTCTGAAAACTGAGCGTTTTTTTCTAATTAATCCTGGAAGACCTGGTGCTGGGTTACAGCAGGAATGGAGCTGGTAGCCTAATTAAGAAGCCCGGTGTCACAATGCTTAAAACACATACGGGAATCCCAATGAGTTCGCAATGTCTCATTCCTAAATTTAATCCTAAACCGTTCCACTCAGTTCTCTCACATGACTCTGGTTCATTATGTAATGTCTTAACCTTCAGTGACAATGATGAAAAACGGGAAAAGCAGGCCAGGAGTTGACTCGCTTCTCCCTGCAAATATTCCAGCAGGACCGTCAGTAAGTGCTGCAACCCGAGCCGCCAGCAGGGTCCTGAGAGGGGGCGATGGGAGATTAGAAAAACCTAGACACGGACACACACTAAAGGGAAGCTGGGACCAGGTGGGACCTGACGTCTCAGACGGAGAGGCAGCGACAACCCAGCATGGGCTGCGTCTTTATTTATACACAGTAAAAAAGGGGGAAGTGCATGACCGAACGACAGAGTCCGAAGTGCAAGGTCTCAGTGTTTTGCTGAGAACACTGGAAGCAAAACTTTCTCAGAGCTATCTGTGCTGTAGCTAACAGGGAGGGACACCAAGGCCAGACACCTGCTGGACTGGCTTTGCTCTGGTCCCAACAACTCATGTACATGGCTCACCTCTGGCTCAGCCATGGCTCCACCGCTCCCCACAGGTGAAGGCTTCTCTGAGGAATAAAATCCCAGAAGAGAGGTAAATGCCTTCCAATTCAGCAGTTAAGCCTTGGAGTGCATACGAATGCTCTGAATTATTTTTTTTCCTTGTTATTTTCATCAGCTACAACTTAGGTCCAGGTCAGTCCTGTAGTATTTAAGAAGACCATATAGATTCATCATGTAAATAAATGGTGCAGTGTGCTTGGGCTATGCCTAGTTGTAAGGAATTAAGGAACCATCAGATGTCTAAAAGTTTATTCTGCCAGGCGTGGTGGCACATGGCTATAATCCCAACATTCAGGAGGCTGAGGCAGAAGGATCACCCGAGTGTGAGGCCAGCCTAGGCTCCATAGTGAGTTCAAGGCCAGCCTGAACTACACAGTGAGACCCTGCTGCAAAAAATAAATAAATGGATAAATAAAAGTTCATTCTGGGACCAGTGAGATAGCTCAGTGGCATAAGTGCCTGCCTGGCAAGCATGAGGTCCTGAGCTCGACTCGCGGTACCCACGTTGAAAAAAAAAAAAAAAAAAAGTTTATTCTGAGCTAGGCCTGTTGGCACATGCCTGTAATCCCAGCTACTTGGACGTTGAGGACGGAGGATCACAAATTCAAGACCAACCTAGGCGATTTAGTGAGACCCTTTCTCAAACAAAAGAATAAAAGGGCTGGGGGTTTGACATAGTGGTGTAGCTTAGGGCTATAGCGCTTGTCTAGCACGTGGGAGGCTGTGGGTTCAATATCCAGTCCTGCAAAAAAATGTTTTAAATAAACAAAACTTGTTTCGTTACCTAGAAAAGCTAGTGCATGGCTCCAGTGCTGTATCTGTTTTGTAAATTATAATCTATTTTTTAAAAAAAAAGAAATCGTTAATGTAACACCCATGTGCCCGGCATCCACTATTGTAAATAGTTTGGGATCTAATTTATGTCATTCACATAAAGCTAATTCCCTTAGATGGTTTTCTGCTCTTTGTAGATTTTTGTCTACTCTGCAGCACTAATGCGGTTCACAGGGCCAAACAATATCATGAAGCACTGTGCTCCTCCTCAAATTTCAAAGTAACTGACAGACGGGAGGGGGGTGCTGGGGATTGAACCCAGGGCCTTCACATTAAGCTACATCTCCAGCTCTTTTTTATTTATTTATTTTTGGTTTTTTGAGACAAGGTCTTGCTGTGTAGTCCAGGCTGGCCTCAAACTCACTAAGTAGTCTGGGCTGGCCTTGAACTCACAGCGATCCTCCTGCCTCAGCCTCCTGAATGCTGGGACAGGTGTGCACCACCATGCCTGGCTTATTTATTTATTTATTTATTTATTTATTTATTTATTTAGATTTTTTTGAGATAGGATCTCAGCCCAGGCTGGCCTGGAACTCATGACAATCATCTTGCCTCAGCCTCCTGAGTGCTGGGATTACAGGCATTCGCCACTATGCCCAGCTTCTTCTTCTTTTTTTTTTTTTTTTTTTTAAAGAGAAGAAGGGCCGGTGAGATGGCTCAGCGGCATAAGCGCCTGCCTTGCAAGCGCGAGGGCCCGAGTTCGACTCCCGGATCCCGCATACGAAAAAGGGGCTGGTGATATCGCTCAGCGGCACGGGCGCCTGTTGGCGCGCGAGGTCCTGAGGTCGATCCCCCGGTACCCACAAAAAAAAAAAATAAATAAATAAAATAAAAATAAAGAGAAGAAAAAACAAAACAAATCAAAAAAGAACGAATTTTCAAAACAACATAATAGGAGGGTAACAATGGTTAATGCATTACGTATTATTATCTTTAAGTTAGTTATTCAGGATACCAGATATTAGCATTCAGTTGTCCAAACATTATTGGCACAAACCTTACTCTTCAATGAACTAAGTAAAATTGGTAGTGTATCTATCTTAACCATCTTATATATACAATTTTTTTTCCTTTCCCTTCTTTCTTTTCCCTATTCCCCTATTCCAGTCTCTCTTTCCTTTTGACCAGTTTCTTTTTGGTTCACCATGTCTATTGTACATTTTGGATCTTATTTACTCTTTCAGTTTGTCATACTAGAGAGACAATACAATGCTTACACATGTGCGTCCGGTTTATTTCACTTATGAGTATTTTCTCGAGTTATGCCCGGCTTCTTTTTATTTTATTTTATTTTTTTTTGTGTGGGTACCGGGGGGTCGACCTCAGGACCTCGCGCGCCAACAGGCGCCCGTGCCGCTGAGCGATATCACCGGCCCCTTTTTCGTATGTGGGATCCGGGAGTCGAACTCGGGCCCTCGCGCTTGCAAGTCAGGCGCTTATGCCGCTGAGCCATCTCACCGGCCCATGCCCGGCTTCTTTTTAAACAGGGTCTTGCTAAGTTGCCCAGGCTGGGCTCTTGCCTCAGAGGGTTCCCAGAGTGCTGGGTTTACAGGCATGGGATGCCACACACAGCTCAATGCACGTATGTTTATATTTTGGTGTGTCCTCCTGTGAGCAAAGGAAGAGAAAAAAATCACAGAAGTCAGGAAACTCAGTGGACTTTATCCTCACCATAACAGTTTAGATTTAGGAGCCACATGTCATAGCACACACCTGTGATACCAGCATTCCAGAGGCTGAGGCAGTTTGAGACCAGCATGGGCTACATGGCAAGACACTGTTTTAAAAACTAACAAGCAAGTTTTAATTTCAATAGCATTTCTTAGATTATAGAGCACTTTTACATCCATTATCTCATTTGATTGGATTTTCACACACACACACACACACAAAAAAAAAAAAAAAAACCTCCGGGGGGTAGTTACAGCATATGTAGTATAGTTAATGGATTCATTTTTAAAATTAATTCCATGAATATTTATTGAGCAACTACTGTTAGCTGGCCAGGGAACACAGAATGTGAATCCAAATCTTTTTGCCTGATTGATATATATATATATATATATATACATACATATATATTTTTTTTTTACTGTCTGAAATTAGAAAAATAAAGCATAGATAATTATCTTGACTCTGTCTCTTAGTAAATTAGTGGCATTTCTCGCATGGACTTGCTCAACCATGCATGCTTGCCAGCATCTGTCTCCATGTATTGTCTTCCAGGCCTTTACTAGGGGAACTATTTGTACTCCAATTCCTTCACCTCTGCCGTTCCTCCTAGGACAAGGGTCATCTAGTTAATTGCTCCATTCTCTCCACTTACATCAATTCCCCACCCCATCAGAAGTGCTACAGAAGCGCAGTGCCATTCCTTCTACTTTAGAAACAGTTGGGAGTGGTGGCCCACCCCTGTAATCCCAGCTCTCTGGGAGCCTGGGGCAGAAGGGTCACAAATTCCAGCCCAGCAGGGCAACCTCCTAACACATCCTGACCTTGTCAAAATACAAAAAGGCTGCTTCCTGCCTGCCATGCCCGGGGCTGTTTCTCCTCTGTCATGCTGCTCTGCCTTGGAACCAGCTGACTATGGACTGAAGTCTTTACTGTGAGCCAAAACGAACATCTCCTCTAAAAAAAAAGGTAGGGCGGGGTTCGTGGGTACATAGCTCAGTGAAGATTCTGGGTTCAATCCCCAGTACTACAGAAAAGAAAGATGATCACTTGAGCTCAGGAGGTCCAGGTTAGCCTGGGCAACATAGTGAGACCCTGCCTCAAAATAGCAACAAAAACTAAAACAAAAAATAAAGCAAACTAACTTCCCTATAATTCAATTCCCCAGCCATGTGGTCCTTACCAGCTTCCATTCTTGTTTTGTTGGGTGCTGGTGACTGAATCCAGTGTGTCCCACATGCCAGGCAAGCACCCCAGCATTGAGCCACGCTTCCAGTGCTATCCGGCTATTCCTTTGTATGCTGTGTGTGTGCGCGCGCGTGTGTGTGGCGTGTATTTTTTGTGTGTGTGTGTGGGTACCAGGGGTCAAACTCAGGACCTCGCGCTTGCCAGGCAGGTGCTTGTGCCACTGAGCCATCTCACCAGCCCTGTGGCGGGTATTACTGGCCAGGGCAGGCAAGTACCCTACAACTGAGCTACATCCCCCGCTCTTTCCTTGGAGACAGGGTCTCCCTAAATTGGCCCAGGCTGGACTCGAACCTGTAGTCCTCCCGCCTGGCCTCCCAGGTAGCTGGGGTTGCAAGCATGCACCACCACAGGCGGCTCTACCACTCCAATTTTTGTGTTCTCCGTTTATAGTAAACACCTCCCGTGGAAGTATTTATTGAATGAATGCAGAAAAACTGAACCAGGAATGTTTAACATTGAGATAAGTAAATTCAAACAGAATTTATCAAAACAAAAAGACAAAAGAAAGCTGGTTTTGTTTCTTCAAATGGCAAAACTATAACTAATGGTTAGAAAAAAAAAATCCAGTGATATTTGTACAAATGGTTTCAATTTCCCCAGTATAATGGATACCACATTTACTTTTTCATCTTTTGAAAGGAGACATAAATCTTTTAAAAATTTTAATATTTCTCTTGGACCTCTCAAGAAAGTCAAATTTTTGTGACATATTCTCTGAACAGTACCTGATATACCCAAACCATCAAATCAACTAGCTGGTTTATTAAAGAAATGATCTTTTGTTCCTCAGCTATATTTTAAGTTCTACATCAGGATTTCCAGGAGGTACGCAAAGTCCCACAAAGTAGAAATATTAGAATCCCCTGGGTTTTTAAAAGAATATTTTTCTCTCTGTATTCCCCCTGGAATTCTCATATTCCATTCTTAGAAAGACAGTCTTCCCAACCCACCAATGAATCAGTGTAAACGACAGAGACCAGTGTGTGCCGGGACAAGAGAAAAACGGGCGGACACTTTATTCTACATAATCTAGAGAGCACCATTTCATCTAAATTGATATTACAAAGTAAAAAATTCAGGCTGGAGGGTGGAGGATTTTGAGACCCTGGGTTCAAAAGCCAGCACCAGAACAAAAAAAAGCCCTTTAATATACATGTTTCAGGATAAGAAATACATAATACTGTATACTGCTGCCTCGGTTCATGAACACTTTTGTTTATGAACAGTTTGGTTCGCAAAAAAGCATTTGGCAAATTTTGGTTCCATTTGCAAACTCTACTGGATGACAAACATGAACGCAGTCATCTTTCCTGCACAAACACCAACGTGGCCATCTTTTCCAAAATTGCAGAAAAAATTAAATTCATGAACCGAGTTACTGCTGTACTTTTATCACATGTTCCAATAAGAATAATAAGGTTAGGGGCTGGGGGTGTGAATCAATGCCAGTCAAGGGGCCTTGAGTTCAATCTAGCACTATAAAAACAAACAAGAATATGATGTCATACATTGAAAATAAAAATTTTAGATGGGTATAGTGGTGCGTGCCTGTAATCCCAGCACTCAGGAGGCTGAGGCAGGAGGATCACTGTGAGTTTGAGGCCAGCCTGGGCTACAAAGTGAGTTCAAGGCCAACTTGAACTGCACAGTGAAACCCTGTCTCAAAAAGACAACAAAAAATTTTTAACTGGGCACAGTATTGCACACGTATGACCCTATTTCTCCAGACTTCCCTCATTGCAAGTCTTTCTAATCGCCCAGGTCAAAAACGCAGGGCTCATCTTTGATTCCTCTTTTTTTTTTTGTGGGTACCGGGGGGTCGACCTCAGGACCTCGCGTGCCAACAGGCACCCATACCGCTGAGTGATATCACCGGTCCCTTTTTCGTATGTGGGTTCCGGGAGTTGAACTCGGGCCCTCGCGCTTGCAAGGCAGGCGCTTACGCCACTGAGCCATCTCACCGGCCCTGATTCCTCTTTTTATAATCCTATGTTCAATTCATCAGAAAGTCCTCTTGGATTTACCTTCAAAAGACATCCAGGACCTCTTGGCTACTAGACCTCACCTTTCTCATCTGGACCGCCGAAAAGCCTATTCACTGGGTTCCTGCTTCTTCCTTTGGCTTCTTATTCCCAACACTTCAAGAAATCCTTCTAAAACCTAAACCCTACCATGCAATGCCTCCACGCTAATTAAAGCCAAAGTGCTCACACTACTACTTAGCAGCGTCTACAGACCCTTGCCACGCACCCTTTACCGCTTTGACATCCGTCATATCCTGTCCTTTCCGGGCTCGTTCCCTCAGCTCTCCTGCTGTCTCCTTGCTCTGCTGCCCAGGTACCAGTAGTGCCCCACCTGGGGTTCCACCTGGAAACCTCCCCAGGTGTCCAGGCTGTTACTCCTTTGGCTCCCGCAGATCTTCCCTCCGAAGTATCTCCTCAGTGAGGCTTATTCCGACCACGCCATTTACGTGTCAGGATGCACTTCATCTCTCTTATCCTCTTTCTGTATTTTCACCCTAGTACTTAATATTCCTACTTTTCAATCTCCTGATTATATTGGCCCCTCTACCCACTCTCCACAGATCTTTGTCTTCATTCAGTGATTATTCTAAGCACAAGTAGGACCTGGCACATGGTTGATCCTCAAAAATTGCTAAATACACAAATAAAGTAAAATCCTTAAGTTTAGAAGACTTTTTTGCTTATTTATTTTTATTTTTTTGTGGGTACGGGGGGTCGACCTCAGGACCTCGCGCGCCAACAGGCACCCGTGCCGCTGAGCGATATCACCGGCCCTTTTTTCGTATGTGGGATCCGGGAGTCAAACTCGGGCCCTCGCGCTTGCCAGGCAGGCGCTTACGCCGCTGAGCCATCTCACCGGCCCCTGCTTATTTGTTCTGAGACAGGGTCTTGCTATGTAGCCCAGGCTGGCCTTGAACTCACTATGTAGCCCAGCCTGGCCTCGAACTTGCTGCGATCCTCCTGCCTCAGCCTCCTATGTACTGGGATTACAGGCATGTGCCACCATGCTCGGCAGAAGCCTTTTTGATACATTCTCTGATAGGCCATTTAAACCATGATGCCAAAACAATAAATCTACTTATTTCATATAATCTGCACAGTTGTCAAGACGGAATTTTGCTTTAGGAAAGACCATTCTTACTCTGGCAGGAAAAACAAATGTTAGGTGTCCCAAGAATATTTTCACTTTTATAAATGCTTCTGTTTTTCTAAGAAGAAAGCTGTTGGCAGCAAGTTTTTCCTTGAACAATACCTTTGAAGTGCACTTCACAACCCTGTATCTCAATGTTTTGCCTCAAATCGGAGAAAAAAAAAAATAAAAAAAACTATTATACTGTGCGAGAGTGGTGTTTCCAAAAATACTAAGAGGGACTTTCCATATTACTAAAGCCCCTAAAAGAGCTCATTTATCTTTACTAGGAAAAGTTTATTATTTAATGTTTTAAATCCTCTCCCATGCCAGAATTTACAAGAAAAGCTGTCCTTTACTGGAACTATGGATAGACAAACTTAGTGTTTCTGTTGTTCAGAAAAGCACACAAACTTCACCAAATGGCAAAAAATAAACCCAAAAGCATGAGCCAAAGAAGTCAACCACATACCTTTCCATTCTGTGCTGGCAGTCTAAGGGAACTGGGTAAAATCAAAGGTTTTGGTTAACGCCCTCATTCTTTTAGGGAACTCAAAAAGGGGGTACAAATTAATCCAGACACCTCAGCTTCAGAACAAGAAAGAAAAACGGAAAGAACAATGAACTGGCTATTTTGGAATTCACTAGTCCTGCTGTGACGGACATACTCAAATGAGATGTAGTGCTACAGACACAAAGGCCTTTGCACCCCTGGGGCAGATCGCGAGACTGTGTCCATTTGAAACCTATCTGAACTCGGTTTTCTGCACACGGCTCACCTGTTCAACGACATATGGGCCTTTCAGCTTCGGAAGTTGGAAAATGTTTTGAGGCCAACAGTATTAGGGTGGGGGAGGAGGCCATCCCAGGATTTCTGTACAACTATTTATTTTGCAAATACACACCATTGGGACATATGGGAGATGCCAACCGTGTAAATAAGACCTACTCTTTAAGAAAACATGCTAGACACAGTGGTGCATGCTTGTAATCCTAGCCCTCCAGAGGCTGAGGCAGGAGGGTCACACAAAGAGTATGAGGACAGCCTGTGGTACACACAGTTCATGGTCAGCCTGTACTACATAGAGGATCTCTGTTTCAAAACCCGTAAATAAAATAAAACTGGCACCTTTTTGAGGCAGGGTCTCACACATGGCCCAGGCTGGCCTTAAACTCGCAATCCTCCTGCCTCAGCAAAGTGGTTTGTGTGATAAATGTAAGGGCTAAATGTATGACATCAGCCTGGCATGCTGGCATACACCTGTAATCCCAGTGCTCAGGAGGCTGAGGCAGGAGGATCGCTGTAAATTCGAGGCTAGTCTGGGCTGCATAGTTCAAGGCCAGCCTGAACTACATAAGGAGACTCTATCTCAAAAAAACAAAGACAACTAAAAAGTATGACACTATGTGCATATTTTATAAATAAAACCATACTGTAGGAACTAAAATTGTAGCTGATCCTCTTAGTCTGTACAGACACGTTGGGCAATTATTCCCTGAATTTTAGCTCCCTAAACTGGAGCATAATATTCTGTCTACATTCCTAGGATACGTCCTATTCCCAACAAAACTAACGTTTTTTTTCACTTTGGATGTACAGGCAAAAAGAAAACTACTAAAAAACGTTTTCTAAGCACTCACTGCCCAAAGTACAGTACTTCATTTGAAGATTTAGAACGTGAATGTAAGGTATAAAAACTTAAAGCTCTATGCAATACTCCTACTCACAGCAAACCTCTTCTGAGATATTCCATCTGGAAGCCATCAAATCCTTATTTGTTCCCTCGACGTTTTTGATTTTCCATCTCATCATTGTAAGCTTCATCCTTCTATTAACGAAACTGATA
This sequence comes from Erethizon dorsatum, assembly GCA_028451465.1. Lineage (NCBI taxonomy): Eukaryota > Metazoa > Chordata > Mammalia > Rodentia > Erethizontidae > Erethizon > Erethizon dorsatum. The sequence continues at coordinate 123,707,359 of CM051827.1, read as the reverse complement.
ATTCCTATAATTATACAGAGTAACACACACACATTCACTCACTCACTCTGCGGCTGAGACATCAATGAACTCGAGCCAGGAAGGGCTGACTCCTTTATGAACTCAAGCTGTTGGGAAGAAAAAACTAACCTGAACCACGCACGGCTGGAAGACAATTTTAGCAGCATTACTCTTGAATTTCCTGGCTTTGTTGACTCGAGCCACGACGTTAACATTAAAACACCAAGATTCATATTTAAGCATTTCCCCTGTAATCAGACAAGCGCAGCTCTTTTAGCGTTTGAAATGAGGTTGGAAGGCACATAATAGATTTTATTGAGTCAGCTGGTTATTTACATAGTCATTAGGGATTTGAAAAAGCAGTTAAACGGAAGATGTTCTCAACAGACAGAAAAGACTGCACGACCCATTGTGGCAGCTGACGCTCAGACGTAAACAATGGCTGTACACCGCGTCCGAACGCAGTCGCGCAGCGCGGGCGGCCCAGCCAATCAGACGCGGGCTCTGTTCCCCGCCTGGCTGCACTCGAGGCGCCACCTAGGCTGCTTCCCTTTGTAAAGCGATCGGCTCCCGGCCACGCGGCCTTCGGCACCTTTGTCAGAGCTCCCGCAGCGGCTCGCTCTGCTCTTTTGCAGGGCGCCGCGAGCGCCCACGCTTTGCTCCTCCCACGGGCCCGAGGCTCCAGAGCTGCGTCTTTAACCCTCCCCTGGCAGGGCGTCTTCCTTCCACGGCGGGCTGGGCCGTCCCGCCGTCCACGCGCTGCGCGCGCGCGGGAAAGGCGTGGGATCTTCGTTCCGGGTTCCCAGGCCGCGGGGCCGCACGCGCGCAGCGCCTCCCAGGCGGCGTCCCAGGAACAAAGGGGCCGCGCCCGCGCCCCGCTCCCCGCGCAGCGCGAAATGGCGGCCGTGCCACAAAATGGCAGCCAAGCGCCGGGGCCCGAGTACGCGAGGCGTAACCCCCTGCCCCACTGCAGCCCCGGGCCTCTGCAGCCACGTAGAGCAGCTTCTCTGCACTCGCAGCGTTAACTCCACGCCACCAAAGTGGAGACAGGTGGCGGGGGTATCACAGACCCTCCAACGAGGGGAGGCTACGGAAAACGGGGTCTGGCGTCCCTAAACTCGAGTCCCGCAGCCACGCCGAATTCTAGCGCAGCGAGGTCCCGTGGCGCTTCGGGCGTTTCCGACCATCTCTGCCCTCTCCCTGTCTCGGAGGCGAGGGGTCTGGGCACAGCCAGAGGAAGCAGCGGCTGTGCGGTCCCCATGCTTTTCCCCACGGCGTGAGGGCCTCTGTGGGGTCTGGCTCTGCTTTGGCCGAGACTTGAGAGCTGAAAGCAGGGCGATGGCGATCTGCTTTAGATAGTTCGCTTTCTTCTCTCCAACGCTGCTTCCCTGCGCTTCCCATCCCCCAGCTTCCCTTAGGCTCCGTCATTCCAGAAACTTCTCAGGGAAACTCAAAAAAAGACGCAGGTTTCGCCGCAGCAGCATCCCTCCCGGCGCATGCGCGATAGGCAAGGCGGAAAGCGCGGCGCGCGGGAGTGTGAGAGTGGTACGTGCGCGCGCGCTCGCATGAGGGGGCGGTTCTGTCTCACAATAAAGGGAACGGGTTCTCCCGTCCCCCAACATTCTTGCGCAAGCGCAATGGGGCAACTTCCCTGGCCTTAGAGGGATGGAGGGGCAGCTCCAAAATGCTCCGGGCTTGCCTTCGCGCGCCTGCGCACTGAGTCCTCCCTGCCGTGCCCTTTTCCCTGTTGCTTGTGGCAGCCGTTTTGATGTAAAGTTGCTTTCGATCACCTAGCTTGTCCCCTGCTCCTCGTTTCCTCAGCTCCCCCTTGCGGAAACTGTACCCCTTGAGGGGTTATTGACTGTGCAAAACGGGTGGACCGGAGAGGCGCGGTCTCTTTGTGCCGGGGCGGTGCCCGCGGCTTCCCTCCGCCTCCCGCCTGCGCCATGTTCGGGAAGGCACCCGACGACGCGGAGTCTTCCCCAGACAAGAGGAGCAGCCCTACCCGAAGGGCTTGCATTCGGCGCCGCCTGGCGTCCTTGTTCACTGAGCCAAAAGAAAGGTGTCCATTAGCCTGGCCACGGCCCGGGGCTCCAGGGCGGGGCCGCCGCTGCGTCCGGTCCCGCTGTGGACGCAGGCGCGGCCCGGGGCTGCTGCCCCGGCTCCCTCTGCCCAGTCGGGCTTGGACAGGGCAACCGCAGTGACCCCGCTGTCCTCGAGGCACCCCCTTTTTCTTTGGGAGTGTGGTGGGAATTAATTGCCAGGGCTGTGGGTTCTTATAAAAAGCAAAAAAAAAGTCCCTCAGGTCTTGTAACCCGCTTCCCTCCCGCCCCGTGTTTGAAGTGCGGCCGAGGGCCCGGCGGGAAGCTCAGGCTCCTCCCTTCCCGCTCTGCACGCGCCCGGCTCCTTCCTCCCCTCGCTGGGGAGATGCTGCCCTAGGTTATCGGCTTGTGACGCACCTTCAGATCCTCGTGCATTCAGAGTTGGAAAATAGGAGCTCCCTGTTAATGAAGAAAGCACACTGGCAAAAGCAGTGTGGCGTTGGAGGGTCGCCAGCCGCACTTTGGCCCTGCAACTCGTGGGCGGGGGCAAACTCGGCCTGCGGTGCGCGCGCGCCATTGACCCGGGCGAGTCCAAGGTCAGGCCCGGGCATCGCTCTGGGCGGAGCCTCTCGTGGGTGTCCCGTAGAGGGAGATATGTCTTCCTGGTGGGAACTACAAGGTGCTACCCAGGTCCTAGTTGAGTACTGCGGCGCTCGCCTGTAATCCCAGCTCCTGGGGAAGCTGAAGCAGGAGGATCACAAGTAGGAGGGCAGCATGGGTGATTTAGCAAGACTGCGTTTCAAAATAAATATTAAAAAAGGCTGGGGGAACAGTTCAGCGGTAGAACAGCCCTAGGTTTGCTCCTCAGTACAGAATTAACCAAGAAAGGTTTAGAAAATATAGAATAAAACTTTTGAAAATTTCAAATTTGACCGCGTAAGACATTAACCATAACAGAATATTCCAATTTCCCACAAATTTCACAAATATTGCTAAATTATAATTCTGAGGGCACATTGGCAGTATTTCCTTATAGAGAGAAAAAACTTACAGCAGCTTTTATGGGATAAAGAATGGTAGAAACTTAAACATTTTCTTTTTCTAATTAATTGTAGCCAAGCATGTTGTCACATGCCTATAATCCCAGCACTTGGGAGGCTGAGGCAGGAGGATTCCCATGAATTGGAGGCCAGCCTGAGCTTCCAGACTCTGTTTCCAAAAAAGAAAAAAAAAGCACATGGATTTATTTACATTCGCATAAACACACATGGAAACACATCCACCAGATACCAGTTTTATAAATTTGAATTTGAAAACCCTTTGACAACAGTTATCATCTATCTAGCAATAATTATTATGAAGTCAGACTTTATATTTCCATGGAACATGCACAATAATATACATTTCAGTAAAACCAGTGAACATATTTTTTTCTATTACAAATTCTCTACTCTCTTTTTATATAAACTTCCCTGTAAGCAAATACTCTGGGTTCCTTATAGTTCTGTTTTTCTATGAGACATTTTTTTCTTTCATCATCTCTTTCCAACTATAGCATTCAAAGCATTAGCACAATGTGCTGGAATTGCTTTTCTTAAAAAAAAAAAAAAAAAAAAACTATTACAGTGGGTATGGTGGTGCATGCCTGCAATCCCAGCTGCTCTGGATGCTGAAGCAAGAGAATCGAGAGTTCAAGGACAACCTGGGCAACTTAGAACCTGTTTCAAAACTCTGAAAGGGCTGGGGAGTAGCTCAGTGGCAGAACAAGCTCCTTGGTTCAATCTCCACTACTGGGGAAAAATATATTTATCTTTCTTAGAGGCCTGAACAGTAAAGTAAATTATGAAGTGTTGGCTTGGTGAAAGTATAATCTAGAAGACTAGATAGCTAATATTATTCCATTTTTTGGAATTTTTATTATTTATGTCTAGATAATTTTCCCAGAGTACACTTGCTATACGGAAAGTCAGGTGGTAAGACTGGTCTTTCACCTTTTGACCCTCATAAATAGCAGCATGTCTGCAGGGTGTGGTGGGGCGTAACTGTAATCCCAGTACTCTGGGAGGCTAAACCAGGAGGATTGTAAATTCAAGAGTTACTGTTCAGCCTGGGCAACTTCATGATTTAGGAAGACTGTGTCTCAAAATAAAAAAAAAATTAAAAAAGTAAATAAAAGAGCTGGGGATGTATCTCAGTATAAAGGCCGAGCTTCAGGCCCTGGTACGTCCTTTTACAGAGAAAGAGAGATACAAAGATAGAGAAAGGAAGAAAATGCATGATGTCAAACACTGACAAAAAACGGGAAACTAGATATGGTGATGCACACCTGTAATCTAAGCACTCGAGAGGCTGAGGCAAGAGAATCACTCCCCGTCAGTTCAACGCTAGCCTGCGCTACACAGTGAGTTACAGATCAGCCTGAACCACATAGCAAGACCCTGTCTCCAAACAATCAAAACCACAGTGGTGTTGTCTATTTTCGATTATTTTTTTGCGGGGGGGGACACTGATTCTTTTTTTGTGTGTGGGTACCAGGGGGTCGACCTCAGGACCTCGCGCGCCAGCAGGCGCCCGTGCCGCTGAGCGATATCACCGGCCCCTTTTTCGTATGTGGGATCCGGGAGTCGAACTCGGGCCCTCGCGCTTGCAAGGGAGGCGCTTACGCCGCTGAGCCATCTCACCAGCCCAACTGATTCTAACAAAAGGAATTAGTATTGTCAAGTTCTCTTGTGGTTGGGGCTTTGGTCATTTTAGGGCTAGTTAATATATTTCTATACAATACCTTTTAGAAGAAATGCTTATATTTAAGTACATGTTTTCCCATGAAATGGTTTTAATAGCTTAGGACCCAATTTGTAACCAAATTCTTGTTCAGTATCTGGTAACTACTCTGTCCTCCCATTTAAATGGCGGTATTAATTTATCTGCTTTAGTTGCCGCGTTAGCATTCAAAGCGCGATGTTGAAGCTCACTTTCCCCATCTGAGCTTCCATCACGCATGACTGAACTCTTTGAGGACGTCTGGCATGCTAACTACAGCAGCTCCTCACAGTGTGAAAATAAGGCCTGATTAGAAACAAATCTATTTTAATTCCCCTTTGCAAATGGTTCTGCTTTAAAGTCACCTTTCTGAATTCTCTTTAATATTCAAATGAGAAAATTCACTTCACCGTCTATTATAGATAACTCGCAGCCTACTTTTTGATCTTTTTCAATAAGCATCAATTATTAATGGTTAAGAGAATAACAGAGTGTGTTACCTACTTGTTTTTTTCCCTCTTTTTTTTTTCTTTTCTATTGAAAGTACACAAAGATACATGCTTATAAGAAATTCTGCTCCTGTAAATATTTGTAACTTGACAGAAATGGAGAAAAGCATTCCCAGTGTTTCCTGATGCATGGCAGCCAAAATGAAAAGTACGGAAGCATAGATACAATCAGACACTTGATTTGGGGCCGAGCAAAGGGCATGTACTTATCAGTTGTGTTGTCATTAAGAGCTTTTGCAATAGAAAATGTCCAAAACATATAAAGGAAAGGAACGAAGTACATACTTTGTTTTTCTTGTTGTTGTCGTCTGTGTGGGGAAACTGCACCACTGCAGCAGGACCTTCAGGCCAATCCAGGGGGAAATGTCGTAGGAAAACATGTTTTTGTTTTTTAACTAGGGAGGTGAATTTAATTTTATTTATTTATTTGTGGTGCTGGGATTGTACCCAGGACCTCTTTGCCTGCTAGGCAAATGCTCTACCACTGAGCTACATTCTCAGCCCAATATGTTGCTTTTTATTTATTTATTTATTTATTTATTTATTTATTTATTTATTTATTTATTTATTTATTTATTTTGAGACGTGGGCATCTTATATGTTGCCCAGGCTGCTTTGGCCTTGAATTCCAGGGCTCAAGTGATCCTTCTACCTCAGCCACCCAATAAGCTGGGACTATCATGCTATTCCACCCCATCCAACTCATGTTGTTTTTATTTTGGGGTCCGGTCTCTTTATTCTTGTGGTACGCAGAAAGTACTATAAATTCATCTTTATTGCTTCTTATTTTATTATTATTTTTATTGACTGAAGCCAGGGCCTCACGCATGCCAAGAAAGCACTCTACCACTGAGCTATATCCTGACTCCTTTACCTTATTTTTTTACAATATTTATTTATTTAATGAACTTATTTTGCGGTAGTGAGGATTGAATCCAGGCCTCCTTTGCACTGAGCTACATCCCCAGTCCTTTTTATTTTTATAAATTTTGAGACAGCGTCTCACTAAGTCACTAGGTTGCCCAGACCAGGTTAGAATTTTTTTTTTTTTTTTGAGACAGGGTCTCACTATGTAGCCCAGGTTGGCCTCAAACTCATGGTGATCCTCCTGTCTCAGCCTCCCGAGTGCTGGGATTATAGGTGTGCACCAACATACCCAGCAAGTTAGAGCTTTTGATCCTCCTGTGTCAGCCTCGAAAATAGCTGACTTTACAGGTGTTTGCTACCAGACATAGATCCTTTTATAAATACTGTATTTTATTTTGAGGCAAGACCTCGATAAGACACTAAATTGCCCAGCCTGGGATCGAACTTGGGATCCTCCTGTCTGGTCCCCAGGGTGCTGGGATTTCAGGCATGCACCACTGCCAATCTTACATATTAATGATGCTTGATTTACTTTTAATTTTACCAAGTAACCAATTCCATATTATTTTCAAAAACAATAATTTCCATTTTATTTCATGACTGACTTGCATGAAGACAAAAAACCAAACCAAAACAAGACAACCCTGTGGTGCCACTACTTTAAATTATGAATGAATTTTACTATTATTTAAAAATACTAACAATTAGTTGGTGTAGTGTTGCATGCCTATAATCTCAGCTACTTGGGAGAGTGAGGCAAGAGAATCTCAGATTCAAGGTAAACCTAGGCAATTTAATCAGACCCTGCCTCAAACATAAAAAAGGGCTGAGGGTGTAACTCACTGGTAGAGTACAGTACTTGCACAAGACCCAGGGTTTAATCCCCCGTTCCACAAAAACAATACAATCATAATAATAGTTTGTTTCTTACTGAAGTTACCAAAACAATCAAGAAAAAAAAAAAAGTGAAAGTATTGAAATCTGAAATGTAACCCAAGTGGACAAAATAGTATAGAAATAAACCAATTAAATTACCCAGCTCATTCCCCTTCTGGGTATCTTTCCAGAAGAATTAAAAACATCGTACCACAGCGATGTATGTGCACCCATGTTTATAGCAACATAATTTGTAATAGCTAGATCGTGGAAACAACCCAAATGCCCATTAACCGAGGAATGGATAAAAAAGATGTGGTGTTTCTACACAATGGAGTACTACTCAGCCATAAAGAAAGATAAACTGGAAACTTTTATAGGTAAATGGATGCAACTCGAGAAAATACTCACAAGCGAAATAAACCGGATGCACATTTGTAAACATCGTATTGTCTCCCTAGTATGAAAATGCAATCTCACTGTGACTATTCCATTCCTTAGTCTTCTATTTTTACCTAGCTTTTACATGGCTTAATCTTATACTGAGTAATATTTTTCTCCAAAAGGTATTTGTACATTCTCTAATGCTTGAGTTTGTTAATACATAAGAATGTTTACTTGTTGTCTTTAAAAAAAAATAAAGTTTTATTAGAACATGAAAAAAAAATTACCCAGCTCAAAATCTGGAAGTCTTACAAGTAACCTGACCAAAATTTCAAAAATCAATTCAATGGAAAAATGCCAACCAAGACAGTAATGTTAGCCAGAGTTAGCAAATCTTGTACTATAATTGTTACAACTGTGTGATTAACGGACTTGCTTAGCCTGGCGGATGTTCTGAGAGGAGAAGAGATTCACTTGATTAACCTGCTGGAATCAAGTTTATTAGACCCAGAATGGACTGTTAGCTAAATACAACAATTTTAGTGTAACTTTGCTATGGTAGTGTTATATGCTCTTGACTTACTCATTAAGAAACTTTAGGCTAGATGGCAAACAAACAAACCCGGCGTGGAATTTTATCCTCTGTGGAACAAACACAATTACACACGTGACAGGTAATAGTGCTGTTGGTTAGGGTAATATTTTACAATTCAAAATAGTGTAATTTGACAATAAGCCGGTTTGTATTTAGCAACAATGAATAAGACCAAATATTTAAACACTACTGTTCCTGAAACACCACACTTCTATTATTTCTATCAATAAAAAATGGAAAAGAAAATCAAGTTGCTGACTGTTTCAATGAAAATTTTTCTGTATTCAGTACAGTTGCTCTAACTTTGAGGATTTTCCCCAAGTTTCAGTCTTTGTGTAAAAGTTCAAGTGCAGGTTTAAAAAGTCCTTAGGCGTAAGAAGGTTGGATATCTGATCCTTTCCTCTGCTACGTAAGATGTTAAATTATGATATTGTTCTGAAGGGAACAATGTTGGATTCGCAACTGTTTCAGTTCTATTCCTTGTATACTGTAACGATAGCAAGGATATCTTGCAAAAGGTTTCGCAAGCTCCTATATAAAAGCGTTGCTTCATGTTACAAGCCAATGATTCTTGGGAGGGATGGGTCTCTGAAGCCGTCATTGCTCAGCTGGGCGGTGAGAAGGGCGGCCTTGTCCCGACCACTTTCCCAAGCAGGCGGAGATCCAAGGACCCGGAAACGGTCAGGGACAGGCCTCAGGTTGAGATGGGACAGGATTCTGGCTTTCGGGAGAGGGGCCTGGGCAGCCGCGTTGACTTTAGATCTGTCGAAATCAACCCGATTTTTCTTTTTTCTCTTCCCAGGCTGGCGCCGAGACCACCTACACCACCAACTAGAAGCTGCTGCGCGCGGTGCTGACCCAGCGCCCGCGGAGGGGCCGGCCTCCTGCACGGCGGCGCGCCTGCGCACTAGGGCCGAGCGCTCGCGCGTCGCTTCCGGGCCTCGCTTTCCTCCCGCCCCCGCCCCTGCCTCTGCCTCCGCTCCTGTCTCCGCCCTCGCCCCCGCCTGCCCTCATTCGGCTCCGCGCGCCTGCGCGCCGGCTGTGAGGAACTCGGCGTCCCGGCCGCGGAGGGCGGGTGGACGGACGCGCGCGCACCCGCGGCGAGGGGGCGGCGGCCAGGCGGCGGGAGGCGGGCCGCGCGCGCCGGTGGGAAGCGTCCGGCAGCCACAGCGCCGGCTCCGTCGTCGTCGCTGCCGCCCGGGTCCCGCTCGCCCCTCCTCCCGCTCCCCCCGCCCGCCGCCGCCCGCGCGCATGCGCTGCCGGAGCGCGAGGGTCGGCTTCGGGTGTGTGGTGGCGGCAGAGCGGAGCTGCGAGGCCCGAGAGTCGGAACCTGGGGGAGAGGGATGGTCTCTGCACGGGGGGGAGCCGGAGGAGCCGCCGCCGCTGCCGACGCCACCGCCGCAGCCGCCGCCGCCGCCGCCCCGGCGCCCGCCTCCCGGCGCTGACGGCCTCGCTCGGAGCCGGCGAGGGGGAGCCGGCCAGCGCGGTCGCCGGCACGCCGCCCAGCATGGTCCGGGAAACCAGGCATCTCTGGGTGGGCAACTTACCGGAGAACGTACGGGAGGAAAAGATCATCGAGCACTTCAAACGGTGAGTGCGTGCCGCGAGGCCCGCGGCGCTCGCCCTGCGCCGCCGCCCGCCGGCCCGTTGACGGCCGCCACCCGAGCCAGCGCAGGGACCCAGCACGGACCGGCGGGCGGCGCGCGGTGCCCGCTTCCCCTGGGTGTTGTTTGCTTTCTTCCCGTCGCGGGGAAGGAGGCTAGGCGCTCCCTCGTTCCTAGCCGGGCTCTCTCCGAGCTCGCCGTGGCCGCGTCCTTGCGCGCCGCTCCCCGCTCGGAGCGGCCGGGCCGGGACCCGAGCCCGCCCGACAGCCCCGGCTCGGCGCGCCCGGGTCCCGCAGCAGCTTCCGCGTCCCGCGCTCGAAATGCCAGCCCTGGAGCGGGAGGGACGCGGGGAAACCCGAGGTTCGGTAGGTGACGCCGGGGAGGGCGAGGTGGGAAGGCGCCCCGGACCCCGGGGCCTCTCGGGGCGCCGCGCACGGCGGAGGTGGCGGGCGCTTGCGTGTGTGCGGGGCTGGGTGGAGGAGGACGCCTGGAGTTGAGTTACTGCGCTTGTTGGGGCGCTTTTCGCTCTGAGCCCGCCGAGTCTGCGGGTGGCGGACGGGGCACCGAGCTCGCCGGGAAGGAGAAGGAGACCGGGCAGCCTTTAAAAGCGCTGCTCCCCAGCCTCGAATTCGTTTTATGCAAGCCTTTCAGGACTGATGTAGCTGTTTTCAACTTCCCTGAATATATTTTGCCTGTTAAAAGTAAGAATAAATATTGCTGTCGTTATGTCTTTCTTACCAGTGGTTTTTAGCGCTTGTTTTCTTTGTGAAATGTGTGTACCGTAACTGGCAGAGGTTTCAGGATCCTAGACTATTTTAAAATGAGTTAGACTGGGCGCACAATGAGAAGGACCTTAGCAAATCTGAGATTGTTCTCAAAATCGCCGTTCTGTGGATAGCGAAGACCCTGAAAAGCTCCAAGTTCGGTTTGCTTTTGATTCCTCTTACTAGTGAGTGAGGGAATTACGGAGTGTCCTTATTAGTGAGTCACCATGGGAAAAATGGGTTGCGTCGTCGCCGTGCGGCCGCTTGGATGGGGAAATGGACGCAGCGGCCGCAGGGCTCCGGTCTTGTAGATGGAGGGAACATCATCGATTCTGTTGGCGGCGGCTGTTACCCGGGTATTAAATCTTCGCCTCGGAGCGCGCGTGTGCGCGCGTCCGCGTGTGAGAAGAAGCCGGGAATAGTGAGACCATTCATAACCTGCTAAGCAGCCCTCGGCGGGCCCGCGGGAGGTGCGCGCTTTCCGGGACTCCCGGTGTTTACTACGTTGTGCCTGAGAAACCGGCGAGAGGGAGGTCGGGAGCACACGATTTGCCTCGGTGCGCCAGGTTGAAGGGGAGACTGCGTCCTAAGTCGGGCATCAGATGGGAACTTTCCTGGCGCTGCTCCACCCCTTGCCCGCCCCTCGCCCTCTCCCCCGCTATCTTCAGTGTTCGGTGGAAAATCATTTACGTTCACGTTATTAGAAAGGAAAACCCACTGAGATGTGCTAATTTTTTATCTCCTTGTGGACTTTCTCACTAGGTCTCTGCCTGGGAAATTCGTTTGCCTCGACGTGGAAACACGTGCATTGCAGCATTCGCTCTCTTCTCTGTTATGTGGCTAGACGTGTCACTTCCCATTATGCAGATTCCAGAGACACTGCTTGCCTCTGGCGGGGAGTTTGACCCCTCTGCAAGTTGAGGGGATAAGGAAAGGAGCCAGGAAATCGTCCCGGGCGGTCCGGGGAGGTTTTTAAGCGGGCGGTGCTGCGGTCCGGCTCGTGTGAATGACTTTCTAAAATGGCGGCCAGGACCCACTTTATGTGGGAATCAGCAGAGCAGATCTCAGAATGCGCGGGGGGAGGCGGCGGCGAGGATGCGAGCTGCCGTGGAGGGAGAGCAGCAGTCTGGAGGAACAGTGCTGTGTTAAAAAGGGCTTAGCTGGCACATTGCTCACGACTGCGTTCAAAGGCATATTTTACCTATCGCAAACCAAAAGCAGATGCTGCTGGTAGAAGTAGGTTATTTTAGAACTAAGCAGGCCTTGTGTCCCTCAAACGACTGACTTCATTTTTAAACCAGTTGACTTTGTTACTTGAATAGGTAGTATGTTTTAAAAAAATATTCAGATGTATGCAAGAAACACCTCTCTTTCACTCCTGACCTTCCTGGTTCTCTCATCCGCTACCCCCTTATTTCTGGTTTCTTGTGTATTTTTCTGCACCTGGAAGAAGTGTTCTTGTTGATCCAGCGGTGGAGCTAAATGGACCAGCCTTTAAAATCCCTGTTGTGGAATATGTTTTGTAAAATGTGTGATTGCTGCTTGAACGGGAAATGAAATCTGAATGATTTAAATGAAAGGGATAAAAAGGTAGTTGTACCAAAACGATAGCACTGCAAGAAAACGTGATGGTATTCACATCTGGTGTCTTGTAGAAATCAAAATGAAAAAACAACCATGCAATTCCTATATTAAAAATGAAGCTTAAGTGTCCTTTTCCCTAGCTGATTACAACATTAACTAATAACTGCTTTACAGGATTAAGAGGTGTACACTGGGAATACATTATATAAAACGTTTTCAAGATGAATATTCTCTTAGCAGTGATTAGGCTTTTGCACTAAGTATTTGGATTAAAAAAAAAAAAAAAACAAATTAAACCAAACAGCTGTGGGGACAGGGCAGCTCAGAGACATTTTAAGGCGGAAAAAAAGATTACTCAATTTTTAAAAAATTTTATATTTTGATCAGTATTTTTGGTGGACAATAGATTGAAGGAAGGATGCTTGCTGGTTTGGCTTTTTTCCTTCAGTGCCAAAGAAAGAACAAACCCTTATAATATAATCAGAGTATTTTTAAAAATTGGCTTTATCTTCTTGCACAATAATAAATCTATTGTGTTCATTCTCTTTACAACTTTCCATGTGGTGAATTAAAAAAATAAATGAGGACTATTTCTGAATCAGGTTTTAAGTTAACAAAGATTCATGACCGGTGCACAATAGAGAAAGTCCTTTTCTTTGTATGTTAGCTGGGTTGAAGGGGGAAGGGAGGAATTATACAATTGGTTGCTGTCTTTTAGTTGTGAGAGAGAGGTGTGTGCACAGGCGACTCCTTGAATTAAAATGGGCAGATGAATAGAACCTTTTAAAGATTTAAAAATTCCGTGTGCATTTTCATATTTGAAGTCAGTCACATATTAGGTTCTTCCCATGCATTCCCCACCCCTAGTTTTACAGATTAGGTTAAACATTATGCAGAGGTTGAACGAGGTAGCTCCTCATGTAAACATGTTGTCAAAGAATGAGACCCATTTAAAATTTATTTTGTTTTTGCTAATTTTGAGTGTTTTATCACAGTGGTTTCCCTGAGTTTAAATACAATAAGTGTTACATGTCATGTCACATGTATTCAGATATGTTTCTTCTTGGATAGAATATGAAATGAGGAAGAATTTCCTTGTCTTTACTTGCTGTATAACTAGTTTTAAAGTTAAATTTGAGCCGGGCGAGGTGGCACATGCCTGTAATCCCAGCACTCAGGAGGCTGAGGCAGGAGCATCACTGCTAGTTTGAGGCCAGCCTGCATAGCGAAATCCTGTCTCAAAGAGACAAAAACAAAATAAAACAAAACAAAAACAAATTGGACTTAGCCTATATCATTTCTATATCATTTCTTTGAGACAAAGCAGTTTCTATGAAATGACTTCCGGTTTTGAATATTATGATTTTGAGTATCTATTTGCATAATAGGCTTTTGCGTGTTTTAAAAATACCACAAAGATTCTGTTACCTTGAAATACTATTAAAATTAAGCCAGAGTGCTTAATGCCTATGGCAGATTGGAGGAAAACAGGGCTCATTACAAGGAAGAATGATGTCATTTGACTTTTGTAGAGTGTACCTTTTTCCAGCTACTTTTGTTGTAGACTTTTGGTTGCTTGGGATTGTATCATTTGGTATGTTTATGAAGAGGTTTCAGGCTTGATTTATGTGACATTTTAAATTCTTTGAACACTAATGTTCTGGGAAAACGTTTGTAGAAGTTATGAAGATAGTGGTAATGTGAGTGAAGGCTTTTCTAAATGGCCCTCCAAGTCTCACTTTTCCCTTATTTTGAAATTTTATTTTCAGCATTGGGAATCAAATCTAAGGCCCTGCACATACTAGACAAGTACTCACTGAACTCCCTAGCCGTGTTGCTTACGTTGAAAAAAATTGAAATATTGATGAAAACTAGAGTATCTAATTGGAAGCTGTGTATTTCTTTTCTCCCCTCCCCTCCCCTCCCCTTCTTTTAGTTTTTGTCTTTGCTTTTGAGACAGAATTTCCCTATGTACTGTAGTTTAAACTGGCCTTAAATTCATTATGTGTAGCTTAGGCTGACCTTGAACTCAAAATCCTCCTGCTTCAGCCACCTGACTCATTCTGGAGAGCAAATCCAGGGCCTCATAGATGCTGGGCAAGTGCTCAAACCATTGAGCTGTAACATTAATCATTGCTGTTTTTAAAAATCACTCCTGTTTGAGCTGTATTTAATAAGTAGTAAATGGTGAAATCTGAAAATTCCTTGAGTGTATGGCACCTGAATTTTATTGTTGTATGATTTGAAACATTCTGCTCAGAACCTTGAAACAGACATATAATAGCCTGCTGAGCAAGAAACTCAAAAAAGTAACATCTAGTTTTTATTTACTATTATTATTTGCCTGATAGTTGCTCATATTTTGAGTGAAAATAGCATATTCTACTGTGGAAACTGAATGTTAAATGATTTTATTAAAAACCGTGCAATTTTTTGAGTGATATCTAGCTGGTATGTATGTATTTATTTATTTATGGTGATGCTGGGGATTGAACCCAGGGCCTTGCACATGCTAGGTGAATGCTCTGCCACTGAGCTACATCCCCAATCCTTTTTGTCTAGCTGACTTTTAGTGTGTGGAAATACGCTTTGCAGAGAAAAGATGTTCTTGGTGGAAAATATTTCAACACTGTATTCAGATTGTTCCCCCACGTGTCCCTGTCTGCCAAGTGGGAAATTTCAAGTGTCTAAAAAACCCACTGGAATGGCTCTATAAAATCTTAAATTTAGTGAGTTTTTAGATTTTTTTTTTTTTCTTTGTGGGTACCGGGGGGTCGACCTCAGGACCTCGTGCGCCAACAGGCACCTGTGCCGCTGAGCGATATCACCGGCCCCTTTTTCGTATGTGGGTTCCGGGAGTCGAACTCGGGCTGTCGCGCTTGCAAGGCAGGCGCTTTCGCCGCTGAGCCATCTCACCGGCCCCGAATTTTTAGATTTGATTACGATTTTATTTTGAGTTTTTTTTTTTTTTTTTGTGGGTACTGGGGGTCGAACTCAGGACTTCGCGCGCCAGCAGGCACCCATGCTGCTGAGCGATATCACTGGCCCTTTTTTCGTATGTGGTTACTGGGAGTCGAACTCAGGACCCTGCGCTTGCCAGACAGGTGCTTATGCCACTGAGCCATCTCACCGGCCCCTTATTTTGAGTTTTGAAATGAACTCTTAACATACTTAAGGATTATTATTATATAAGGAACGGTTCCACTTATTACAGTTGGGAAAAATTCAAATAGGAAACACCTTAATGATTTTTTTGAAACACTTTAATTTTTGTCCCATATACTTGATGCTACATTTTTAGTCTGGCATTAAGCTCTAGGGTTATGTGTATATGAGTTTTTCTTCATAATAGACATTGAGGACACTGACAGACAATATGAACTATTTATTTGTTAATCAGATTTTATTGGTACATTTTAGATAGTCATAATGATCGCATTCATCAATATTTATTTATTGTTGAGACTAGCTTCAAACTCATGGCGATTCTCCTGCCTCAGCCTCCCGAGCACTGGGATTACAGGTGTGCGCCACCATGCACGGCTTTGCTGGGTTTTTTTTGTTTGTTTGTTGTTTGTTTTTAAGTTTTTTGAGACAAGCTCTCACTGTGTAGTCCATGCTGGTCTTGAACTCACTATGTAGCCCAGGCTGGTCTTCAACTCGCACTGATCCCAACTGCCTCAGCCTCCTGAGTGCTGGAATTACAAGTGTGTGCCATCACACCTGGCTAATATGAACATTTTCTAGTTATACCTTGCATTGACTTTGATTGTTAAATTTGCACCATGTTCACAGATATTTGATTGATTGATTGATTGATTGAGGCGGAGTTTCAGTATATAGTTCAGGTTGATCTTGAACTCATTATGTAGCCCAAGTTGGCCTTGAACTCGTGACAATCCTCCTGCCTCAGCCTCCTGAGTGCTGGAATTACAGGCGTGCAACACCATGCCCAGCCCTGTTTGCAGATATTATAATGCACTGTTTTGTGTTTGTGTGGGGTCCTGGAGATTAAATACAGAGGTGCCTGCCCTGCAGCTGAGCTACGTTCTCAGCCCTTTTTAATTTTTAATTTTTAATGTGGGTACCAGGAGTCGAACTCAGGACCTCGCACTTGCAGCAGGTGCTTATGCCACTGAGCGATATCACCGGCCCCCTTCTTTTCCCCTTTATGTGGGTACTGGGAGTCAAACAGGACCTCGTGCTTGCCAGGCAGGCACTTACGCCGCTGAGCCATCTCACCGTCCCCTTAATTTTTTATTTCTAAACAGGGTCTTGCTGAGTTACTCAGGTTGGCTTCAAACTTGTGATTCTCCTGTCTCAGCCTCCCAAGTAGCTGGGATTATATGCATTTGCCACTGTGACTGGTTTATGCATTTTTTAAATATATAATTCATTTATAGTTTCTTTGATCCTTAAAATTGTTTGACTCAGTAATTTTTTTTTTTTTACATTCACCATCACTTTATTGTTTTGATTTAAAACCTGCGGCATAAATACTATTAAAACATTTTTTATTTAAGAAACTACATTTACCGGGTGTGATGGCACACACCTGTAATCCCAGCACTTGGGAGGCTGAGGCATTTGGGATCAGTGTGAGTTTGAGGCTAGTTTGGGCCACATAGTGAGTTCAAGGCCATTCTCACCTGCATAGCAAGACCCTGTCTCAAAAAAAAAAAGACAAGAAGAAAAGAAAAGAAAAAAAGGAAACATTTGATACATATTGATTTATGTCTAAGTCAGTAAATTGGTAAGAGGGCTGTGGATGTGGCTTAGAAGTAGAGCACTCGGATAGCATGTAGGGGCGCTGGGTTCAGTCTGCAGCACTGGGAAAAAAAGGTAGCAGGTATTTCTTTGTTTCGACCATTTTTATGTTTATTTTTTGTACTGGGGATGGAAACCAGAGGCTTTGCAGTGAGCTGCATGCTGTTGTTTGTAGAAGTTTTTTTCCATTAAAGATAATTTAAAAGTCATCTTGGATTAAAAGAAGATAAAAGAACAATTTATTATTTTCTTATATCAAAAGGATGTTAGATCTGAGCTTGGTGGCACATGCCTATAATTTCAGCACTCTCGGAGGCTGAGGCAGGAGGATCAGACGTTCCAGCCCAGCTATGGCAACTTAGTGGGAAACTGTTTGAAAATTTGAAAAAAAGGGCTGGGGTGTAACTCAATGTGAAGAGCTTGGGTGCAATCCCTTGTACTGTGAAAAAAGAAAAAAAAAGTATGTTAGAATCTTCAATGAAGACAACTACCACTTAGATGAGAAACTAGAGAACTACTAAACTTGGATGGGAAAATATTATATCTTACTTTTACTAACCTTATAGGTTTTTTTTTTTGTGTGTGTGTGGGTACCAGGGGGTTGACCTCAGGACCTCACGCGCCAGCAGGCGCCCTTGCTGCTGAGCGATACCACCGGCCCTTTTCTCGTATGTGGGTTCCGGGAGTCGAACTCGGGCCCTCGCGCTTGCCAGGCAGGCGCTTACGCTGCTGAGCCATCTCACCGGCCCCTACTAACCTTATAGGAATCTAGTGTTTCCTTCAACTCTGGTATAGCAAAAGATCCAACTTGGTAGTGTAAGTAGTACTTACAATTTTGTTAGCCACAAAAATCATATATTTTCATATTTCACATTTTTGTTGCAAGTATATCACATTCTCATCACAACTTGGAAATTATAGTAGCTATGAGACCTCTCGCTGGATGCTTTTATTTAGTGCATTAGTAAGGAAGCATATATATTACTGTACTAGCAATTTGTGTTTTAAAAGTATTTGAAAGAAATGTATCTTGGAGAATTTGGAAAGTTCCCAAAAGTAGATAAAATGGTAAATGAATCTCAAGTACCTCTCATTCAGCCCCAGCAACCATTTAGTGAATGGCTGTTGACAAAAAGTAAAGCAAAGAAGGGGCACTACTCTGGAGGTAGGGGTGGAAAGGTCTTGTCTGAGAAGATGGGATTTGGTACACCAGTCACCAGTTTCCCCACCTCAGGTCAACGTTTTGATCTTACTGTCTCAGCCTCCCATCGTGTTGGGATTACAGGCAAGCGCCACTGCACTGAGTTTATTGGTAACTCTTGCCTGTGGTACACACCACTGTGATTGTTGACAAATGGTAATTATCCATTCCTGTGATAGTTCTACATTTTTCTCTACTGTAGGCTAGAACCTCTCAACCTCACTCCCTCTTGCCTTTCCTTCTTCTGTAAAGA
Organism: Erethizon dorsatum; assembly: GCA_028451465.1. Classification (NCBI taxonomy): domain Eukaryota; kingdom Metazoa; phylum Chordata; class Mammalia; order Rodentia; family Erethizontidae; genus Erethizon; species Erethizon dorsatum. Next base: position 123,689,153 of record CM051827.1, on the reverse strand, counting down.
GTCATTTGAAAAAACATTTATTTTGCCTATTTTTTTTCCTATGGTTTTTTTTGTACCGGGAATTGAACTCAGGACCTCACACTTGCCAGGCAGGTGCTGTGCCACTGAGCCAAATCCCTGGCCCTCTGTGGTTTTTTTTGTGTTTTTGCTTTTTTTTTTTGTACCAGGAATTGAACTCAGGACCTTGTGCTTGCCAGGCAGGCGCTGTGCCACTGAGCTGTATCCCTGGCCCTACTCTATGGGTTTTAATGCAGTGTTTATTTTGATACCCAAATCATTCTGGGAATTGACCAATGGAAGCTCCTTCATCCTAGGAGCTGGAGAGCGGGTGGAGAGGAGAAGTAGAGAGAGAGGCTAACTAGCTTCCATGTCCCCATCATTGTTTAAGTATTTATTTCTGATGCAACAAAGTACTTTCTCTGTCCTAGTTCATTTTTCCAGAAAGCCCCAAAGCTATTTAGAAACCAAGATCTGGATGCTTCCCTTGACTAACTGCTGCAGAGCTGAGGTTGTGTTGTATGTACATGCACACACAGAAGAACGTATCTCTGTTATATAGTTTAAAACTGTGGGTTTTCCTATTTTCCAATACATTAAAACTTTATCTGGTCCTCTCATTTCCATGTTTGTAAAACCCTTCTTGGACAGCAAGAAGCCTGATTCCCATGATACATGTGAATGGGAGTCAGACTTCTTACAATGTATGTATTTTTTTTGAGACAGGGTCTCACTGTGTAGTTCAGGCTGGCCTTGAACTCACTGTGTAGCCTGGGCTGGCCTCGAACGTGTGGTGATCCTCCTGCCTCGGCCTCCTGAGTGATGGGTTTACAGGCGTGTGCCACCATGCCCAGCTACATTTACTTAATTTGTCAATGAGTTAATGTGTTTCGTGCAACTACCATCCCAACTACTTTGCCTCCTCCTTTTCTGGCATCTCCAGGGACATTACCCTGTTGTGTCGGCCTGATCTCCCCGTTACCTACTTTCTTTCTTGGAAACCAGTGGGAGAGGACCAAGAAGAGGAAGGGAGCCTTGTGTGGTGGCTCATCCCTGTAATCCCAGCGCTCCAGAGATGGAGGCAGGAGGATCACCCAGAGTTCAAGGCCAAACTACATAGTGAGACAGGAGAAAACAAGACAAAACAAAGTGAAGGAAGGCTGAACTGAAAATGACTTGCAGGTTTCTGCCACTATTTTTTCCTCCTTTCATAGGAGATAACTTGTGGATAAACCCACAAGTGCCAAAATGGCACTTGCCTCTGGGACTGTTTTAAAGCAGACTGAGTAATCTCACTCTCAGAATTTCAATTTTGGTTCTGCTTGTGCTGCTGACTTTTCTGTGACTTAATCTCTGGAGCTGTGTCATGCTGAGTCTCACAGAAGAGATCGGGATGAGGAGAGAGTTCATTTCTTGGGAAAATAGTACCACTAATTTGGGCATCTGCCGCTCACTCTGTGTGGTGTCTGAGTGAAATTTTGCCCTAGCCCTACCTCCCCACAGCTTACTGACCTCAGTTGTTTCTTTTTCTCCTCTCCTTCAACTGCTGCTGCCCATCCAAAGCCCTCCTTAATGAATTAAGACTCTTGTTCCTTGGCAGAAGCCCCAAGATGTAGAAGTTCTAAAAGTTTATTTTGAAGTATATCTCAGTGGTTTAAAAATATTCCAAAGTACTGTTGTCAGTGTAATTACACTAAAATAACTAATTTCTCCCTATTTTAAAATATCTAGTTGGTAATCAGGTTTGTAATTGTCTTAAGACATCCCCCTCCCCCATTTCTGGGTACTGAATCCAGAGTCTCACGCATGCTAAGAAACTGTTGTGACTTAGCTACCACCAGCCCAAGGGTTTTTTAAGAAAAAAACTCAGGTCCTAAATCATATTATGACTGGTTTTTTTTTTTTTTTTTAAACTTAAATTCACATGCAGTGAAACATAATCACTTTAAGTTTAGAGTTTAATTCTAAGAGATCTAGGCATCCTAACCGCTTCCCCAGTCAAGCACAGTCAGGTACTTCAGTTTGTGTTTTCACTTACTGTAGGCATTTGGACTTTGGACTGTTTAAATCTTTGATAGTCTGTAGATTTTAATTCCTCTGCTTAGTTTGTTTTCTTTGAGACAAGGTCTCACTGTGTAGTTCAGGCTGGCCTTGAACTCACTATGTAGCCCAGGGTGGCCTAGGACTCAGCAGTCCTCCTGCCTCAGCCTCCCAAGTGCTGGGATTACAGGCATGTACTACTGTGCCGTATCTTACTGGTTTGAAATCTTTCATTTTAAGGTGGTTCATTTTAATGCGTTTGAGTTCTTTCAATGAATTGAAATTCTAGTATATCCATAGTTAGAATTAAATGCCAGAAAAATGCTGACTTTTATTATATAGGTGGGTTTATCTTTAAAGAAAACAAGATTTGTGAAATTCAAATTTACAGAGAGCTCCTAAAATTTAGTGTGCAGTGTAATATATAAAACAAGACACTTAAAACTCTTCATTAACACATTTATTAACTAAAGTTGGGTACATCTAAAAATTAATTTAAAAAAAATTTTATTGGTATCTTCTAGATATACATGATAGCATTCATCGTATGGAATTTATACCTCTTTATGATATATCTTGCTTCTTTTTTTCTCCTTTCCCTCCAACCCCTATTCCTTTCCTTATTTATAAAAGCTTTGTTTCCAGTTTTTTCTTCTGTTCTCTTTTTCCCTTTCCCTTCCTTCCCAACAAACTAGATTTTAAGAGTTTGATAGAATACTTTGTAGCCATCAAATATAACATTGGTATATCCATTACTTTGCAATGAATCCTTTGATAGAACCAGCTTCTATCAAAAAAAAAAAGTCCTGTGTCCATAGTGCTATTTATTTATTTATTCATGAGACAGGGTCTCGCTATACAGTTCAGGCTGACCTCGAACTCACAACAGTCCTTCTACCTCAGCCTCCTGAGTGCTGGGATTACAGGTGTGCGCCACCACACCCGGCGGTGCTATTTTAAAAGATCACAGAATCTTTGGAATTTTTTTTCTTACAAATGGGCAGTCTTTTCAAAGGTTTGTTGATCAGTTGAGTATCTTTTTGTTAAAAGTTAATTTTACTTAGTAAATATTATTGGTGTGAGATAATGTATATGTGTGTGTGTATAAATACCCCCCGCCCCAAAGTAATGATTTCTGCAGTAATTCTGAAGAATTTTAACATTCGGGGCTTTACTGAACACAAATGGCTTTTCCCAAGAATTATAGTTACCAAGCTCTCGTGTACAGGAATCTGAACACTCACTATGAATTCAAAGTCAGATTGGTGGATATAATTTTTTTAAAACAATGTCAAAAGTATATTTGAAAAGTGAGGGGTGAAGAGGTAAGGGAAGCACTAGCTCTGTAGAGCAAACTTGGACTGAACAGAGAGGAAGGGATAAAAGCAAAGATAAAAGTGCGCTGTCTGTCTAGACACAGAGTGGGCTGCCGAGGAGTCAGGATAACACTGCTGGATCTAATTTTGTTGGTCAGATTAAGTTTATTCCCAGTCATCAAGTTTTCTTAATCCCTTTTTAATTAAAACCAATAGTTTTTCCTGTAAAAAAGTAATCTGGGGCTATCTTGGGTTCAATCCCTAGCACCCCCACCCCCCAAGTCACTATAGCCAAACCAATGTATGACCAGTGAATGGGTGAAGAGAATGTATTTGCCAGATATGTGTTTGCCCTACAAAGGAAGTTCTGAGGAACGCTACAGCATCGGGAACCTTGACACATTATGCTGAGTGAAATAAGACAATCCAAATGGACATATTGTGTGATCTATTAGCATGAGGTTCCTAGAGAAATCAACTTCTTAGAGACAGCAAATAGGATAGAGGTTGCTTTGCTTTGTTACTGTTTATAAACACTGCTGTGGTAAGCAGTCATAGACAGTTTGCAGGCGTATACATTTATACGTGTATAATTGTTCTTTGCAGTTCTGGGGCAGCCATTCTGGTACTGAGCTATACTCTCAGTGCTTTTTAAGTTGCTTATGCTGACTTTGAACTTGTGGTTGTCCTGCTTCAGCCCCCTAAATAGCTGGGAGTATAGGCATGTATCAGAACTTCAGTGAGTTTTTGTTACTAATTAAGTCATAATTCAGGATCCCAGGGTAGGAATCACCATGTACCCAGGTCTCCCTTTACCACCCTGAGAGGAAGACAGAGGAGAGGCAGAGTGGAGCCAATTTAGATCTTCCTGGGAAACAGTCTTCTGCCCTGAGGTTGTTCCAGCTTTAGACTCAGGATACAGGCAGAAAGATTTGTGTACCACTTGCACAAAGAGAGACAGCACCCTCTTTCAAATTTCCCATTCCTTTTTTTTTTTAATTAAAAAAATTTTTTTTAAGGAGGAGACGTTTATTTGGCTCACAGTTTCCAGTGGGTTCAATCCAAAGTCATTCTGCTGTAGGACAGAAAGAACACTGCAGAGGGGCATGGTGGAGGAAAGCGGTTCAACCCATGGCAGCCAAGTTTTTTGTTTGTTGGTTTGTTTTTTAATTCCTTTCAATATTGGGGACTGAACCTAGGGTTCTGGGCCAGCTAAGCAAACACTTCTACCACTGAGCTACATCCTCCTTTCTTTCTTTCTTTCTTTTTTTTTTTTAATTTTGAGACATGGTCTTGCTAAATTGCCCAAGCTGGCCTCAGGTTTGAAATTCTCCTGCCCAGCTGTGAAGAATGCTAGGATTATAGGTGGGTACCACTGTGCCTGTTCTCTTTTTCTTTTTCTTTTTTTTTTTTTTTTTTGAGATGGGTCTCACTATGTAGTTCAGGCTGTCAGAGTGATCCTTCTGCCTCAGCCTCACAAGTACTGGGATTATAGGCATGCACCACCAGTGTCCCAGCCCTTTTTTTATTTTATTTTTTTTTATTTTGAGACAAGGTCTCGAAAAATCACTAAGTTGCCCAGGCTGGGCTTGAATTTGTTGTTATCCTCAGCCTCCCAGAGTGCTGGGATTACAGGTGTGTGCCACCATGTCTGGTCTGAAATTGAGCAGATTTTTGAGTGTGCTTATTCTATTTATCATTTGTGTATATGTATGTGTGTGTGTGTGTATGTATATATCTTTATATGTTTATTTGAGACAGGATCTTGCTATGTAGTTCAGACTGGCCTTTCACTATGTAGCCTAGGCTGCCTTTGAATTTGCCTCCTGCCTCAGCATCCCAAGTGCTGGGATTATAGGTGTGTGCCACCATGCTTGGCTCTGTAGGTATATATTTTAAGCAAATGTCCTAATAATGTATTTTGTCTGTTTTTGTTCAGATGTCTATCTCCCTTGATGTGTAATAACTCTTTGTAAATTAGGAAATGATTTATTTCTTAGATGTTGCAAGTATTTTTCTTTTTGTCCTCTGATTTATATTTTGCTTTGTAGGCATTTTAAAGATTGTGGTGGAGATTTAGGTCAGTGCCAGAGAGCTTGCCTGTGATGCATGGGGCCATGGGTTTGATTCCCAGCATTTCAAAACAAAACAAAACAAAACAATCTGGGGGTTGAGGGGTTGAACCTAGGGCCTCATGCATGCCAGGTAACTGAGTTACATCCCCAAACCAAAACAAAAATACATTATTTAAGTTTCTAGAAAGTCTGCCTTTTTGTATGCTTGAAGTATTTCCGGTCACTGAAATAGGAAATAAAGGTGTGGGGTTGGGGGGTGTGTCTTGGCTAGTGTGCTTGCCTAGCATTTGTGAGACCCTGGTTTCTATTTCTACCACTGCAGAAAGACAAAAGGAAGGAAGATAGGTAGTTTGGTTTGTTGTGACACAGAAGGGAAGCCAGTCTTTTGGTCTAAATATAAGATCAAATGGTTTATAAATTAGTAATGGTTTATAAATTAGTAATGATTTATAAATTAGTAATTCATAAAAATTTTTGGTATAGAAAGGTAATGTGAATGTTAATGTTATTGCATTATTCCAGATAGCTTGATGGTTTCAATGAATACATTTATGACCTGAGTTCAAAAGGGGTATAATTTTGAATCTAATGGTTTTTTAGGGGTGTTGGGGATTGGACCCAGGCAAGTGTTCTACCACTGAGCCACGGGCCTAGCCTCCTTGAATCTTTTTGTAATGTTGTAAAGAATATACACAGATATCTGTTGTTAGAGATCATCCAACCAGAATTTAATATTAATTTCTCAGGCCTTTTTTTTTTTTTTTTTAAGTACCAGGAATCGAACTCAGGGTCTTGCGCTTGCTGGGCAGGTGCTTGTGTCATTGCTCTTTTTTTTTTTTTGTGGGTTCCAGGAGTCGAACTCAGGACTTCGCGCTTGCCAGGCAGGCATTTATGCCACTGAGCCATCTCACAGGCCCAGGTTTTTTTTGTTTGTTTGTTTTTTTGTGTGGGTACCGGGTGTCGACCTCAGGACCTCGCGCACCAGCAGGCGCCCGTGCTGCTGAGCGATATCACTGGCCCTTTTTTCGTATGTGGGTTCTGGGAGTCCAGCTCGGGCCCTCGCGCTTGCCAGGCAGGCGCTTATGCCGCTGAGCCATCTCACTGGCCCGTGTCATTTGCTTTTGAATAAAGAACAACTTGATTATGGAATGGGAGGGCAAAAAAGTAGGCAATATACAAAGACATTGTTATTTTGATGCACTTTTGGAAAGTGATGTATAGGTTAAGTGTTCCTTACTCGAAATGCTCGAGTGTTTCAGATACCAAAAGTTTTTCGTATTTTGGAATATTTGCATAGACAGGTTGAGTATTTCTAATCTAAAAATCTGAAATTACTTGATATACGAAAGATTATGAATGCTCCTGTGACTCAATCTGAATTGGGTTTTAGATTGGTAGCTGTCTAGGTTAATTGCATGCATTTTCAAAGGGATTGATATTCTTCCTCATTTACAGTCCTGCAACTCTTCCTCGCATAGTAGGATTTTAAAATATTGAGTGTTTCTGAGGAATTGAGGAAGCAATCTTTTTACCTGGGAATAGAACAGTAATATTAGTGATTATAGAAGACTCAATTTTTTTCTTAAGTGATGCTGGGGCTTGAACCCAGGGCCTTGCACATACTAGGCAAGTGCCTTGCTGTACCTCGAACCCCTCAGATGTGATCTTTTAACTCTTGAGTGTTAACTGACAAAGAGGGATTAGGTATGAAACTTGAATGTGTTATTTTCATCAGTGGGGTGTAGTTCTGTTGTCTTGTTTAAGGAATGATTGAAGGGAGGGTGTTCTCTGTAGTAGGAGGACTTGTGTGCAAATGACATATGTGGCAGTTCGTTATTATTGCTTATTAGTAGGTCATTTGCAAAAACTAGAATTAGGGCCGGTGAGATGGCTCAGCGGCGTAAGCGCCTGCCTTGCAAGCGCGAGGGCCCGAGTTCGACTCCCGGATCCCACATACGAAAAAGGGGCCGGTGATATCGCTCAGCGGCACGGGTGCCTGTTGGCGCGCGAGGTCCTGAGGTCGACCCCCCGGTACCCACAAAAACAAAAACAAACAAAAAAAAAACTAGAATTAAAGTTACTCTTGGCGTTTCTCTTGGTAATTCAGCAAGTGAAGGTTGAATGCAGTCCTTTCTGGAAAAAAAAAGATATTGGGAGACTCCTTTGGTTTTTAGCATACTAATTATCTTAGCATTTATTTATTTATTTATTTATTTATTTATTTATTTATTTATTTTTGTGGGTACCAGGGGGCGAACTCAGCACCTCACGTGCCAGCAGGCGCCGGTGACACTGAGTGATATCACCGGCCCTTTTTTAGTATGTGGGTACCAGGTGTCGAACTCAGGACCTCGTGCTTGCCATGCAGGCACTTATGCTGCTGAGCTATTTCACCGGCCCCTATCTTTGCTTTTAAGTAAGTGATGTTTTGTAGTTTTTATATTTTTCAAATTTGGCAGTACTGGGTATGCACTGTACTGTTGATTTACATCTCTAGCCCCTTAAAAATAATTTTTTTCTTAAGTTTTATTTTGAGACAGTGTCTCCCTAAGTTGATTGGGCTGGCTTTGAACTTTTGATCCTCCTGCCTCAGTTTCCCAAGTAGTGGGGATTCCAGGTGTGTGCCACTGTGCCTGGCAGATCATTTAAATATTTTAATGATGGTGAATTAAAAAACAAGTATGAACTAATTTAATACTGCTCTTAAAATAATTATTATTTTTTTCGGGGGGTGGTGATGTTGAGACAGGGTTGCACTTTGTCACCCAGGCTGGCCTCGAACTTGCAGTGATCCTCCTGCCTCTACCTCCCGAATGCTGGGATTACATGTGACACCATGGCTGGTCTTAAAATTATTTTAAAGGCAAATCTATTAAGATTGTTAATGTCTCATGTTTTTCTTTTTCTTTTTTCTTTTATTTTAAGACAGGGTCTCACTAAGGTCCTAAGTTGCCCAGTCTGGGCTTGAATGTGTGACCCTCCTGCCTCAGTCTCCTAGAGTGCTGGTATTATAGGCTTGTACCTCCAACTGCAGCTTAGGTTTATTTATTTATTTATTTATTTATTTATTTATTTATTTTTGTACCAGGAATTGAACTCAGGACCTTGTGCTTGCCAGGGAGGCGCTGTGCCGCTGAGCTATATCCTCGGCCCAGTTTTTTTAATTCGTCAAAAATTACAAATGAAGCCAGGCATGGTGGCACACACTTGTAACCCTGTCTCTTCCCGACTGTTGGGAAGGCTGAGGCAGACGGATCAAAAGCTCAAGGCCAGCCTGGGCAGTTTAGCCTGGGCAATTTAGGTGTGAAATGTGGGGTTGTGTGTGATTAAGATATACATTATATAAAATTTATCATTTTTGGGCCGGTGAGATGGCTCAGCGGCGTAAGCGCCTGCCTTGCAAGCGCGAGGGCCTGAGTTCAACTCCCGGAACCCACATACAAAAAAGGGGCCGGTGATATTGCTCAGCGGCACGGGCGCCTGCTGGTGCGCAAGTTCCTGAGGTTGACCCTTGGTACCCACACACACAAAAAAAATTTATCATTTTAAATTTTTTTGTTTCTTTTTTGTTTTTGTTTTTTTTTGACTCTCGCTGTGTAGTTTAGGCTAGCCTTGAACTCATTATATAGGCTAGGCTGGCCTCAGACTCATAGCAGTCCTCCTGCCTCAGCCTCTACAGTGTTGGGACTACAGGCCTATGCTACCATGCTCAGCATTTTAATTTTATTTATTGATTTATTGCTTGCTTGCTTGCTTGAGACAGGGTCTTGCGATGTAGCTCCGGCTGTCTTTGAACTCACTGTGTAGCCCAGGCTGGCCTCGACCTCATGGCAATCCTCCTTCCTCAGCCTCCTGAGTGCTAGGATTATAGGTGTGCGCCACCATGCCTGGCAATCATTTTTAAAGTGTACAATTCAGTGGCGTTAGGTACATTAGCAGTATTTTATGACGTATCACTAATTCCACAACTCACATAGAAACTACCCATGAGGTAATAACTCCTCGTTCCCATGTTCCCCCAACTCTGGTAACCTCTCTTCTACTTTCTGCCTGTATGAAGTTGCCTGTTCTAGATAATCTCATATAATAAGCATCATGCACTGTTCGTTCTTTTGTGTCTGGCTATTTCACTTAGCGTAATGTTTTCTAGTTCAGCCATGTTGCAGCATTTTATCAAAACATCTTTTTATGATATGATATTCTGTTATATGTATTCACCACATTTTATCCATTCATCCGCTCATGAACCTTTAAGTTCTTTCTAACTTTTGGCTATTCTTTTTTTTTTTGTGGGTACCGGGGGGTCGACCTCAGGACCTCGCGCGCCAGCAGGCGCCCGTGCCGCTGAGCGATATCACCGACCCCTTTTTCATATGTGGGTTCCGGAAGTCGAACTCGGGCCCTCGCGCTTGCCGGGCAGGCGCTTAAGCCGCTGAGCCATCTCACCGGCCCAACTTTTGGCTATTCTAAGTAATGGCTGCAGCTAGTATTGGTGGACACATATCTGAGTCCCAGTGGAATTACTGGGTCATATGGTAATTCTGGGTTTAACTTTATGAGATAATGCAAAACTTTTCCACAGCGGCTGCACCATTTTACATTTCTAACAGCTGTGCACAAGAGTTTAAATTTCACCATATTTTTGCCAGTACTTACTTTGTTTTGTTGTCATTATTTTGTTCCTAGTTTTTAGTTTTTATTTTCCGGTAATGCGGGGAATTGAACTCAGTCCCTTGAGCTTGTTAGGCAAAAGCTCTACCACTGAGCTGTATCACCCCCAAACCCTTTAAGAAAACCTATTAGCCATTCTAGTGTGTGTATGTGAAGTGGCATCTTATTGTGTCTTTTTTTTGTGTGTGTGTGGGTACCGGGAGTCGAACTCAGGACCTTGCGCTTGCCAGGCAGGCACTTATGCCGCTGAGCCATCTCACTGGCCCCTTATTGTGGTTTTGACTTGCATTTCTCTAATGAGTAAATATTTTGAGCATATTTTCATATGCTTCTCTGCCATTGGTATATTTTTGGTAAGATGTTTTGCCCATTAAAAAAAAAGTTACAGGCTGGGGATATGGCTCAGTGGCACAGCGCCTGCCTGGCAAGTGACAGGTCCTGAGTTGGATTCCCGGTACCAAAAAAAAAAAAAGAGTTATGCCAGGTGTGGTGGCACATGTCAGGCTGAGATGGGAGGATTGTAAGTTCCAGCCCGGTCAATTTAGGGATTTAGTAAGACCCTGTCTTAAAAATAAAAAAATAAAAGGGGGCTGGGGATGTAGTTCAGTGTGAGGCCCTGGGTTCAACCCCCAGTTACCCCCCCCAATTGTGTGATTTCGTGTATTCATGATGCATGTCCTTTGTTAAATACATTTGAATGTATTTCTGTGTTTGTATGGGGAGAACTATTTCAATACACATTAGATTTTTTTCCCACAAATTACAGAGAATCTTTGGTCAATTAATTTATACCAAATAGTTTTGTTAGTTCTCGTTTTCTGATAAAACTGGATTTTAGTATTGTTTCCTTTATAAGAGGTGGTAAAATCATATTAGGGAACGTAAAATAGAAACATGCTGCTTTCTGATAATGTCAGCTTCTTTAGGGGAAGTGTAAAATTATGATCATGAATTATTAGCAAATAAACTATGTTTAAACTATGTTTAAAAGTGCTTCTAGGTGGGGGTGGTGGCTCCTGGCTGTAATCTCAGCAATTGGGAGGCTGAGGCAGGAGGATCGTCTCAAGGTCAGGGCCAGTCTGGGCTACATAGTGAGTTCAAGGCCATCCTGAACTACAGAGCAAGACTGTGTCTCAAAAAAAAAAGTGCTTCTGCCTGGCTTTGTAAGGCAGGATTACAAGTACATAAAATATAATTGTTAACTTCCAATGACATTTATGGAATTTTCATGAATAATTTTTGATGATTACAAGTTTTATTTCTCATGAGTGCTTCATAATATAAAAGGTGCCCCAAAATTTTACATTATAGATGTAATACATATTTTTTGGGAATAAAAATTAGAACATGATGTGTAAGGATTTTCTCAGATTTATTTAGTTGTTTTGAGACAGGGTCTCACCATGTAGTACAGGTTGTCCTTGAACTTGCTTACGTAGCCCAGGCTGGCCTCGAACTCATGGCGATCCTCCTACCTCAGCCTCCTGAATGCTGGGATTATAAGCATGCGCTATTCTCAGATTTGTATAGATGAAAGACAGTTTCAGGTATACCTAAATTACAAATTTTAACACCTTGGAAAAAGAAAAATTATGTAAGATAACTTGGGGTATAGCTTAGTGCTAGAGTGCTTACCTGGTAGGCAAGGCCTAGTTTCAATCCCCAGCAAACCCCTCCTCCCCCACTACATTAAAAAATAAGACTATCACTTGAAAACAGGCACACTAGTATATTGAGGTTTATTTTTGGTTTTAAGGAATATTGGAAAGCATGTCAGTTTTTTAGTAAGAACACTGTCACTTAGTGAATGAAAATGAAATCTGTACAATAATTATGCATAGTTGACAGTTTTTACTTTAATAGAAGCCTTTCAGGATTTTGTTTTTGTGGTACTGGTGTTTGAACCCAGGGCCTTAAGTTTGCTAGGCAAGTACTCCACCTTTGAGCTAGACCTCCAACTCAAGATTTTAAAATTACTTTTATTTTAGGTTCTGTAACCTCTTTTAGAATGTAAAAATTCCTAAAATCTTCTGAGAGTATCATTTCAGCTAAGTGTTCTGGAAAGGTTAAGGGTTGTTTAGTAAATACTGTATTTAAGAAATGAGAGCAGTATTAATAATGGCACATATATTTGTTGCAGAGAGAAAAGTATGAGTGTAAATAAGAACTTTTTGAAAGTCACTTTGCAGCCCTTTCCTCATATGCATAATATATATTGTCTAAAATATTTTTTTGTTTTTGATTGATTTATTTTTTATTGAAGTTGTGGGTAGATGGAGGTTGGATAAGGATCTCTGGGATCGAGTGAAGTACTATTTTTGATTTTTTGAGTCAGGGTCTCGCTGTGTAGTTCAGGCTGGCCTTGAAGTCTCTATGTAGCCCAGGCTGGTCTCAAACTCGCAGTGATCCTCCTGCCTCAGCCTCCCAGGTGCTGGAATACAGGGGTGCGCCCCCATGTCTGGCTTATTGTCTAAAAATATTTTAACTCATTTTGGAAAATTATTGATATGAAATAATAATGTTGACTTTTTTTTTTCCCAGATATGGCCGCGTGGAAAGTGTTAAAATTCTCCCCAAGAGGGGATCTGAAGGAGGAGTGGCTGCCTTTGTGGATTTTGTGGACATCAAAAGTGCACAGAAAGCTCACAACTCCGTTAACAAAATGGGAGACAGAGACCTACGCACGGATTATAATGAACCAGGCACCATTCCTAGTGCTGCTCGGGGATTGGATGATACAGTTTCCATAGCATCTCGTAGTAGAGAGGTTTCTGGGTTCAGAGGAGGTGGTGGAGGGCCTGCTTATGGCCCCCCACCGTCACTTCATGGACGAGAAGGACGTTATGAGCGGAGACTTGATGGGTAAGTTCCAAGGTTTCTGTAGGCAGGTATTTTGTATTTGATGTGGTGAGAAACAGAAACTCATATTTAGGGGCCCCAGATGGATTTAAAGTTTTGGGCATTCTCAATGTTTCCTATTTTGGGTTGGAAACGGAAGTGATTTATATCCCAGTGGCTGGTGTCTTATGGAATCGTAGAGGATATTTCCTGCAGTGGATTGGATATCAGCTCCTGAGATACAATATGGTGGAAGATTTCCTGTGGCAGCATCATTTTTGGAGTTACCTGTCTTCTAGAATTAATTATTTCTCCTTTTGGATAATATTAAAAGCCTTCTTTGGATATATCCCTTCTACTCAGTGGAGCTATTTGGCTACAGGTTTTGTGGTCATGCTATTTGGAATATTTCTGGAATATTAAGAGTCTACAGATTGTTTTAGAAGTTATCAGCTTCTCGGTTTTCACTGCATAAAAAGTACAAACAAATTGGATTGTCATGAAAAAAGTAGCAGACCATAATGATTCAACCATTTGGATTCTACAAACAATATTTTAACATGGAAATGTATACTTGGATGAAGAAGAGTGAAGGCAATGCTTGAATTTTCCAGTTTGGATCTACACAGTTTCGATGTTGGAATTACACTCCTCGATGGAATGGGGTAAAATTGAGATGATGGAACATTCCTAAATTCTGGAATATAGCCATTCTTTTCTAATTGCTGGAATGTATGGGATATCCATGCTTTCAAGACTCCATTAGTCCAGAGGAAGAGGATTACATTTCATTTCTTAAGCAAGTTGCTGCCTAATTAAAGGTACTTTAGCTTTGAACTCATGGTGATGATTGGTTATGGATACAGCGATCAAAATTGACTGGGCTGGATGGCTACAAAAGAGAACAATTGGCGAGCAACCATGTCTTTGTCATTTGTTGGAATTGTAGAGATCTTTCCTGTTCTGCCAGATGTCTGATTCATACTTAGGGCTGGAGATTTTTATGAATGTGGATCCTTTTATAATTATCTGCTATCTCAAGAAAGAAGTCTGGGGGTTTGAGAGTTACAGTTTGTCTGGGACTACTTGCTTCCAGTGGAATTATTTTGTCTGGTTACTATGATTTTTTTTTTTCTTTGTGGTTCAACTAAATATCATTTGACACCCTTGCCCATTAAGAAGGTGGATTACCCCCATAAGAGGGGCCAAAATTGGGGAAGTTATGTTCACAATTCTCTCCCTAGATTTAATTGGGATTATAGGTCGTGTTTCCAGAGTTGGAAAAGGTTGGTATGTCCTGACCTGTGTATATTAGCCCCTCTCCTAACCCAAGTCAAACTTTTTTTCCCCCCACTAACTGTAGAATTATTTAGTGCTAATAGATGAATCAAAGAATAGCTATTAGATTTCAATTCTGCTAGCTCTTGTGCTTGCCTTCTGTATCATCCTAATGGATAAGAATTTTGCATATTTATGAAGTATCAACTGTAGAAGTAAGTCTTCTAGAACTTCTTGCCTATTACTTCTGTTATATCAGTAGTAATGGCTCTCATTGATTAACATTTGATAGAGTGCTAAATGAACTACTTATAAGATTTTCTTTTAAGTCTCAAATTTCAGAATTGTAGCAAATAAAAAAGGACAAAGTCATTTAATAAGTTGAAGAAGGAAAGATATTGTTGAATTTTTTGCCAAGCCAGTTGCTTTTCATAGTAACAGCAGCAGCAACAAAATAGCCTAAGAAAATGGGATTGCTACTGAATAAAATGGTGGGTGAAAATATTAGTAGAGAGATGTAGAATGTACTCATGTATTAGGAAAATAATTGCCACAAAATTTTGCCAGATATCCTTCACTGGAGAGATGCTGATTTATATTTCATGATTCTTTAATACCCTTTGGTAGAAGATACTTCCGCAGATGAGATTGAAGGGAAACTCAAGTGAATTGGTCTTATTAGGAACTCAGGAGCTGAGTTTCAGTTCCCTACAAAAGTAGAAACTTATAAGAATAGAATTTGTTTCTCATTTTAACACGTACTTGCAGTGTACAATTGAACATGTAGTACTTTTATGTACTCCTGAGCAGACAAATACTCAGACTCTGAACAATTTCTTAAGGGGTCTGGGGGTGTGGCTCAGTGGTAGTGTACTTGCCTAAACCGTGCAAGGCCCTGGGTTCTGTCCCTAGCCCTGCAAAAAACCAAACCAAACAAAAATGTAAAGTTAAGCCATTGCTAGGAGTGACCTTTGAGTATATTATATAGTTCCTGACATTGCCCAATTTTGCTACGGGCAACTTGAATATAGCTAAAAATGAGAACATATTTCATCTAATCAATAAGTACGTATGTTAACAAATTGACTCATGGAATAAGACATTTTAAAAATTATGTGAAATTTGATATTACATAGGATTGCATGTGGTAACCCCATATTTTGATACTTTAATTTTAAGGTTTCATTTTTGTTATTAAATATAATTGTTTGGGCAGTTTATGTAGTTTGGCAATTTTTATAATTACTCAGCAGTCAAAAGTTAATGAGCGCGCCAGGTGTGGTGGTGCATGCCTGTAATCCCAGCTACTTGGGAGGCCAAGGCAGGAGGATCACAAGTTCAGAGCCAGCCTGTGTGACTCCTTGAGATCCTGTCTCAAGATTAAAAAAAAAAGGTCTGGGCATTGTATCTCAGTGCTAGAACGCTTGCTTAGCATGCGTGAGACCCTGGGTTTGATCCTTACCACTGCCAAAAAATAGGTAATTAGAAAAAGTAGCATTTACAAATTTTTTCTGGATTTCTTTGAAATTCCCAGAACGTGCACTGTAACAGGGCTTTCATGTCTGTGTCTAAATGTACTGTTAAAATATGGCCTCAAATAAACTTGCAAGTAAAGAAAAGTTCAGTATATATTTTAATCAGATGAAAGTATAAAAAACTTTCTAATTAAAATGACAGTTTCTTCCAGTAAATTTAAAATGAAAAGATGGTATGCATATATTTCTGTATATGAGCCAGAAAATCCCTAATAAAATGAGCAACCTACCAGCAGAACACTAGTCATGAAAGCCCAATTAAAACAGTGATTGCTCAGCCATGAAAATAATTTCTGGAGTAAAGTAAAATGTTAAGCTTGTTAGTGTTTGCTTATTGAGTAGGCTGATGCTGTTTAGAAAATGACCAGTTGCAAAAACAGACAATTCTGAGGTGAATGTATGCATGACTGACTTAGTTTTTTTTGCTCCTTTCTGATTAAGTATTTTTCCCCCCTCCTAAATGCAGGGCTTCAGATAACAGGGAGCGTGCTTATGAACATAGTGCCTATGGACACCATGAACGGGGGACGGGAGCGTTTGATCGGACAAGACATTACGATCAGGATTACTATAGAGATCCTCGAGAGCGGACATTACCACATGGGCTCTATTATACTTCTCCTCGGAGTCGAAGTCCAAACCGTTTTGATGCTCATGATCCCCGATACGAACCTAGGGCTCGGGAGCAGTTTACACTGCCCAGTGTGGTACACAGGGATATCTACAGGGATGATATTACCCGGGAGGTACGAGGCAGAAGGCCAGAGCGGAATTACCAGCACAGCAGGAGTCGCTCACCACACTCATCCCAGTCTAGAAATCAGTCTCCTCAGAGACTGGCTAGCCAAGCGACTAGACCCACCAGGTCCCCTAGCGGCAGCGGCTCTAGGAGTAGATCCTCCAGTAGTGATTCAATCAGCAGCAGCAGTAGTACCAGCAGTGACAGGTAGGTTAACAGCCTTTTGTTATAACAGATGAGCTGTTAAATTCTCAATGATCAATGGGAATGGTTTTAGCATTATGATTTTTTGAAGAAAGTAATTTTGGATTGTATATGTAATATGTAAACTTTAACATATGAACATTGAATTAACTGGTGATGCAAATGCCATTACATCCTCTAGAAACTCAATATTAAAATTAAGTTGTCAGCTGGGCGTGGTGGTGCACGCCTGTAATCCCAGCACTTGGGAGGCTGAGGCAGGAGAATTACCATGAGTTCAAGGTCAGCCTGGGCTGCATAGTGAGTTCAAGGCCAGCCTGAACAACATAGTGAGACCCTGTCTCAAAAAAAAAAGGCCAAAAAGGAAAGTAAATGGTGACTTAAGGTATATGAGGTAAGTCTTATGACATTGAAAATGTGGTATCTCTATAAAGTTTTTAATTTTTTAGGTGTACAATGCCAGTGTATTTATTTTTGTTATTTTGCTTGAATGTTTGTAAAAACTGTTTGGTAAAATTCTTATTGGTGGATTGCTCACACATCTCTTATCGATGTCTAAATCAGCTTATAAACATACTAATTAACTTTAACATCAAGGTGGTTAACCAAATTTAAACTCAAGTAGAAAAGCTTTCTTCTGGGGCCGGTGAGATAGCTCAGTGGCTTAAGCGCCTGCCCGGCAAGCGCGAGGGCCCGAGTTCGACTCCCGGATCCCACATACGAAAAAGGGGCCGGTGATATCGCTCAGTGACACGGGCGCCTGCTGGCGTGCGAGGTCCTGAGGTCGTCCCCCCGGTACCCACAAAAAAAAAAAAAAAAAAGAAAGAAAAGCTTTCTTCATTTTATTTATTTATTTATTTATTTTTTGGTACCGGGAATCGAACTCATGACCTTGCACTTGCCAGGCACTGTGCCGCTGAGCTATATCCCTGGCCGGGAAAGCTTTTTTTAATTATAGGTTGTGATGTTGTTGTTCTCTAAGGCTAAAATAACTCATTTCATTAGTTGGAAATTTTTTTTTACAAAAGAATTTATTCCAAAGGTGAAAAAATATAAACTGAATATAATCTTAATAAGGAGACATAGAAGTTACATAAGGATATTGAGATAGTAGATCTAGGTAGATGGTATAGATCACTGTTAGTAATTTTAGACAATTTACTTAACCTTTCTGGGCCTCAGCTTTCTCATCTTTTGTAAGAACCTTACTTTACAGAGTTACTGTGAAGATTAAAGTGAAAACTGCTTATAAAATTCTTACCTTGATACCTAGTATATGTTAACTGAATACTGCCCCCCTCTTGAATGCTATGCTCTTTGATTGCTTGCTAGCTATTCTGACTACTTCAGATACTGATGGTCTTTGGGCTTCTCCCATTTCCCATTGTTGGTGTTTTGTTTTACTTTTTTTTTTTTTTTTTGGTCTTTTTGAGACAGGGTCTCACTATGCAATTCAGGCTGGCCTTGAGCTCAGGCTGGTCTTAAACTGGCAACGATCCTCCTGCCTCAGCCTCCGAAGTGCTGGGATTACAGGTGTGTGCTGCCACACCTGGCTTCCTATTATTGTGATCATTATTGTTATTCAGTTAATCCCAACTGTCCTAGTTTTAAATTCGGGTGTTGTAAAATTTAAATATGCAGGACACAACTTCTTTGACCTGATTAAAATCCCAGATTATTTTTCTTTCAGTATTGGCTACTTAGATTTAATTTAAGAAAAGCCATGATTATGTAATTTAATGGCTGTTTTTAGGCTTCCTAAATTTTCTTTTTTTTTCTTTTTTTTTTTTTTGTGGGTACCGGGGGGTCGACCTCAGGACCTCGCGCGCCAGTAGGTGCCCGTGCCTCTGAGTGATATCACCGGCCCCTTTTTTGTATGTGGGTTCCGGGAGTCGAACTTGGGCCCTTGCACTTGCCGGGCAGGCGCTTAAGCCGCTGAGCCATCTCACCAGCCCCCCTAAATTTTCTAATTCAGAATAATAAATGGAAACATTTGGTTCTTAAAATGAAACAAGTAGTTTGTTCAGGAAGTTAGAAAAGTTCTTGTCTCTAGCTTTGCACTTTTATGATATGGTTGAAAGTTCTTAATTTCTCTTTTTTTCTGACACAGGGTCTTGGTGTGTAGTTCAGGTTGGCCTCAAACTCATGGTGATCCTCCTGCCTCAGCCTCCCAAGTGCTAGGATTACAGGCATAGACACCATGCCTGGCTTCTTAACTTCTCTTGATTTCATTTGTTATATTGTCCAGATAAATGATTGGTGAAATTCATTTGACTCCTATGAACTGATCATAAAATCTTGTTATATTTTACTTTTTATTCTGCAGACTTGTCTGAGTACTCAGGTTCGCCGGGCATAGTGGCACGCACCTGTAATCTCAGGTCTCTGGGAGGTCGAGGCAGGAGGGTGGCAAGTTCAAGCCCAGCCTGCTTAATTAAGAGACTTAGAAAGACCCTCTCTCAAAATAAAAAAAATTGAAAAGGACTATGGATGTAACTCAGGGCAAAGGCCTTACATTCAATCCCCAGTACTGGGAAAAAAAATCAAATTTTAGTCATTTCCCCCTGAACCTGCCTCATTAAAGGAATTTCACTGCATTCCTTGGATCTAAACTTACTGAAAAGATAACATGTGTTGGCATCGTTGAAGTTGGGAGAATCAATGATGAAAGGTCTTCAGTGGTGTTATACTTTGGTGGGAGTTACAGTGGTTTAGGGTCAGGTCTCATTTTGTAGACTTGAAAGTTTAAACCTAAAGGTGAGCTAATGAATTCCATGCTAACATATTTAAAAAACAACAATAACAACAACAAGAAGTCTGTGCTTCTGTTTACTGTACACTGCCAGGAGGGCAGGGTGTGCTTAGAAAATGTACCTGGGGACTGATTGTAATTTAAAAAAGTGGTGAACAAGAGGACTTTCTGTGATTACTATACCAGGTTAGAGTAGCTAGATTTATCTACTTAAAGGGTGCAACGATCTGACAAGCCAACAAGCTTAATTTGCTTTTACATAGTGTTTTAAGTTATGCTAGCATTTAAAAACCTGGAATTTTACCTTGTGAGTTCCATCTAATTTGCACGGTTGGATAATTGAAATCTGGCTGAGGACAACTTCTTCCCATGGCTTGGAGAAGAACCACTGACAGATTTTTGCTGTTTCCCTTTTCCTGTGTCTGTGTAGAGTCTTCTGTTAGAATGTTATCCCTCCTCACCTGGAGAGGTTATAGTACATTTACTTAGGTTATTGGTTTCCTTTCATATGTAGTCATGTTTTCTAGAGCTATAATATTTCAACCTTAAATAGCTTGCTTTTAGTTGATTACCTGAACTTCATTCATGAGCTTATTGATTCCCTTCTAGTTTTTTTTTTTGTGGGTACCGGGGGGTCGACCTCAGGACCTCGCGTGCCAACAGGCACCCGTGCCGCTGAGCGATATCACCGGCCCCTTTTTCGTATGTGGGATCCGGGAGTCGAACTTGGGCCCTCGCACTTGCAAGGCAGGCGCTTACGCCGCTGAGCCATCTCACCGGCCCCCCTTCTAGTTTTTTGTTTGTTTGTTTGTTTGTTTTTATATGCGGGTACTGGGAGTCGAACTCAGGACCTCACGCTTGCCAGGCAGGCACTTATGCCGTCGAGCTATATCACTGGCCCTCCCTTCTAGTTTTAATGACATGTAATATCATTAAATGACAGCTGTTATGTAAAGACAGTTTTTGTGTCTATACACAGCACAATGGGACAGTGGAAAGAGAATTATTTAGACTACTGGGGAGATGTAAGAGTTAGCATTTGCTTGGGCTATGGAGAATATACTCATAGGACATAAACAGGAAGGGAAGCATTTTAGGCTAGACAGGGAACATTGTGGGCAGAAGGAACAACCTGAAGAGATAGAAGCAGGCAAAACAATGTTTGGAGACCAGCATATGATTTAGCAAGATTAACCACACTAGACTGTTGGGGGTCTTAATCTTCCTACAGAGATGAGCCCTTAAAGAATTCTCAAAGCAAGATGGCTTCTGGAGGTCTATGCTTCAGCAAGGTAACTGGTGATGGAGAATAGAGATTATGGTTAGGAGGCTATTTCAGTACCTTAGAGAGGGAAAACTTGGATTGAGTCCCTGACTTGGGACAGTTATGTGAGAAGTTGCATTAAGAGGTAGGTTGCTGATTTATTTACAACAGAATAAACTTTGGTGATTGGCTAAACAATGGGCTTTCAGTGCTGTCTTGAAAGAACAGGACCAAGTAGTCTTTGTACCACAGAAGCCAGGATATTGCCTTTCTCAGAATACTTCTCCAAAAACAGTTGAAATAGCGCTTAGGCATGTTTCTTAGTTAACACAAAGGATAAAGCCCAACTGATGCAGACAGGTAAAAAATGTGGTCATTGTGTTGCAGTTGAGGCAGATATACAGAAATAAAGTCCTCTGGTTTTAAGAGTGCATCCATTATCCCTGGGTTCAGCTTCCATTTTTTCAGATAGCCCCCCTTTCTCTATAATTATACTGAGTGCAAAGTAAAGTATTTTCAAATCTTTTTTTAAATATGTGGGTACCGGGAGTTGAACTCAGGACCTTGTGCTTGCCAGGCAGGCGCTTATGCTGCTGAGCTGTATCACCAGCCCAAAGAATTTTTGTTTGTTTGTTTGTTTTGTTTGTTTTTTTTTTGTTTTGGTGGGTACCGGGGGTCGATCTCAGGACCTCGCGCGCCAGCAGGCACCCGTGCCGCTGAGCGATATCACCGGCCCCTTTTTTCGTATGTGGGTTCCGGGAGTTGAACTCAGGCCCTCGCGCTTGCTAGGCAGGCGCATACGCCAGTGAGCCATCTCACCGGCCCTTTTTTTTTTTTTTTTTTTTTAATGCGGGTACCAGGAGTCGAGCTCAGGACCTCACGCTTGCCAGGCAGGCGCTTATGCCGGTATTTTCAAATCTTATGTAAGTTCAAAATGTTTAATTTCCTTTTGGAAGATATAAGCTCTTTTTTATAATCTTTAAAACTTTACAGTTGAATCCAAGCATGGTGGCACACACCTGTAAGCCCAGCACTTGGGAGGCTGAGGCAGGAGGATCGCTGCAAGTTCAAGGCCAGCCTGGACTACACTGCAAGACCCTGTCTCAAAAAAGAGAAACAAAACAACAAAAACACTTCACAGTTGTGGAACTATGACATTCCTAGAAATTCTTTAAAGATATTTAGAATTAACACTTTTATAGTGGACAGAATACCCACAGAAGTAAGTTTCTTCACTGTCTCCAAGATTGATTGGAAGTAAACCACTCTCGATTCTCAGTTACCCTTTTGGTGAACACAGTCCTAGCAGTGCGTTTCAAATGAGTAAAGGTGGAGTTAATGGCGGCGTAGTTGGGAAGTTACAAACACCACACCTGCTGTTTCTGGGCAGCTGTTCACAGCACGTAACTGGTGAGAACGGGGCTTTCTCCTGTGCTGCCCTGTGCTGCTGGAGGCCTCTTTGTTAGGGCCATTTAATGAGTCATTTCTTTCAAAAGAACACCTTGAATACGTTTAATTCCACAAAAGCATTTATTTTACAATTTCTTGATTGGAGCTGAATGTCGCTTATAGTTTCCTATCACTGGATTTTTTTCTTCTAGTTTGTAAGAATTTTCTTTACTATAGGCTAAAGGAATTGGAAATATTTGCTGAAGCTGAGCCAGTTGATAACTTTCCTAAGGTGTGAGAGTAATTCTGAGTGGGCTTTGCTTCACTAGTTCATTTTGATCATGGGCAAAATGACTGGGCTGGTAAGGGGGGACCTGGATTGGATAAGGGCCAGCATCACATCTATCTTCTAGCCTGTAATGAAATTAAGCATTATCTTCCACGACGAAAGCAGGCAACAAATGCAGTAATCATAACAAACCATAGTAACATCACAGTGTGAGTTATTTTTGTTACCAATAGAAACCCACAGGTATTTTATTGTTTAGTGTTATAGTAACATATCTCAAATTTGGGTTATATTTACCTTTACTTTGAGAGTGGGATAGTTATTAGTATTAATGTGATAGTTATCAGTATTAGTAAAGACATGCTACTTTTAGTGTAATTAATTTCTTTTTTGTTCCTGTTTACCTTATACATTTATTTATTTATTTATTTATTTATTTATTTATTTGTTTGTTTTTTTCAGACAAGGTCTTGCTGTGTAGTTCAGGCTGGCCTTGAACTCACTCTGTAGCCCAGGCAGGCCTTGAACTCTTGGCGATCCTCCCGCCTCAGCCTCCCGAGTGCTGGGATTATAGGCGTGTGCTACCACACCTCGCTACTTTATAAATCTGAAGACATTCTAAAAAGTCTTCAGTCTGAAAAGAAGATGTTGTCACATCTTCACCAGCTTGTCAATAATGGGCCCCTGGTACCTTTTTTTTTTTTTTTTTTGTGGGTACCGGGGTGTCGACCTCAGGACCTCGCGCGCCAGCAGGCACCCGTGCCGCTGAGCGGTATCACCGGCCCCTTTTTCGTATGTGGGATCCAGGAGTCGAACTCGGGTCCTCGCGCTTGCAAGGCAGGCGCTTATGCTGCTGAGCCATCTCACCGGCCCCCTGGTACCTTTTTAGCTGCAGTTAGCTCCTTTTTTTTTTTTTTTGTGGGTACCGGGGGTCGACCTCAGGACCTCGCGTGCCAGCAGGCACCCGTGCCGCTGAGCGATATCACCGGCCCCTTTTTCGTATGTGGGATCCGGGAGTCGAACTCGGGCCCTTGCGCTTGCTGGGCAGGCGCTTACGCCGCTGAGCCATCTCACCGGCCCCTGCAGTTAGCTCCTGATTCTATGTTCTATAAAAGTTTATTGAGAAGGTAGAAAAACAGATGAAAGAGTAATGGAAAAGAGTTGAGATTTTTTTTTTTTTGTGGGTACCGGGCGTCGACCTCAGGACCTCGCGCGCCAGCAGGCGCCCATGCCACTGAGCGATATCACCGGCCCCTTTTTCGTATGTGGGTTCCGGGAGTCGAACTCGGGCCCTCGCGCTTGCAAGGCAGGCGCTTACGCCGCTGAGCCTTCTCACCGGCCCAAGAGTTGAGATTTTGATAATCCAAAATCTTTTCTTGTTTCATCCCCTTTCCTCTAGCAGGTTATTTTCCTAAATGTCCTTTTAGGCTAAAGTTAACTTGATTTCACATCCAGCTATCCATTTCATAAGTAATACCTTATTTTTTTTTTAATGGAATAACATTGCTCATAAAATTGTTTAGAGCCCCTAAAATAGGTCAGTTTGGATTAATCTGGCTGTGGCTAAAGAAATTCTACATGTGTGATTGAAGGTTAACATAATTAGATTAATGTGAATGTCTATGGCTAGGTATATCTTTCTTGTTTTACCAAAGTTAGTCTCATTTTCTGTCCCCCTTAACATATTTTTTGTCTTCTGAGCAGGCTTTTCCTCTGAACCTGTTGGCTCAACTGGAGGAGGATATTTCAGCTAATTATAGGCTTTCATTATTTCTTTTTTGGTTTTTGAGACAAGGTCTTCCTCTGTAGTCCAGGCTGGCCTCAAACTCATTGTCTTTCCTGCCTCAGCCTCCTGAATCCTACAGTCACAGACATGTATCACCAACCCTGGCTTCAGACTTTTATTTTTTCTAATCATAAACATTTAGATGGAAATTCTTAAAATCAACATAGTAACTAGCAAAAAAAAACCAAAAAAACCCCAAAAAACTGCATGTAATAACTATAATGAGTAACTTCGCATTGTCTCTATTACTTATAGCTTTCACTTAAATCATATGGTCTTAATCATACTGAGATACCTGTTTGAAGAGATTGGAAGTTTAGAGCAAGTAGTCTTCTTAGTTTTTTTTTTTTTTTTTTTTTTTTTTTTTTTGTGGGTACCGGGGGGTCGACCTCAGGACCTCGCGCGCCAACAGGCACCCGTGCCGCTGAGCAATATCACCGGCCCCTTTTTTCGTATGTGGGATCCGGGAGTCGAACTCGGGCCCTCGCACTTGCAAGGCAGGCGCTTACGCCACTGAGCCATCTCACCGGCCCAGTTTTTGTTGTATTTTAAGACCGTGTCTTACTGGGTAGCCCAAGCTTGAACTGGTGATTCTCCTGCCTCAGCCTCCAGAGTGCTGGGGTTACCTTGAGTGCCACTGCATCTGGCCTTAAATAGATTTTAAAAATTATAATGAGCCAGGTGTGGTTGGGGCACAACTGTAATTCCCATCTTTGTAATTCTTGGGATTTAAGCTAGAGAATCCAAAGTTTAAGGGCACCCTGGGCAATTTAGTGAAACTCTGTCTTCAAATTAATTAATTAATTAAGTTAGTTACCAGGAACTGAACTCAGGGCCTTGCACTTGCTAGGCAGACGCTGCGCCGCTGAGCTGTATCCCTGGCCCCTCTGTCTTCAAATTTAAAAAAATGGAAAGTGCTTAAGATGTAGCTCAGTTGTGTACTGCTTGCCTAGCATGTGTGAGGACCTGGGTTCACGCCCTAGTACTGCCCCCAAATATATATATATATGATTTTTTTTTTTTTTTTTTTTTTTTGGTGTGGGTACTGGGGGTCAACCTCAGGACCTCATGCGCCAGCAGGTGCCCGTGCCACTGAGTAATATCACCGGCCCTTTTTTCATATGTGGGTACCGGGAGTCGAACTTGGGCCCTTGCGCTTGCCAGGCAGGCGCTTACGCCACTGA
Organism: Erethizon dorsatum; assembly: GCA_028451465.1. Lineage (NCBI taxonomy): Eukaryota > Metazoa > Chordata > Mammalia > Rodentia > Erethizontidae > Erethizon > Erethizon dorsatum. The sequence continues at coordinate 123,663,796 of CM051827.1, read as the reverse complement.
GCCATCTCACCGGCCCCCGAGATGTATATTTTTAAAATGTATTTGAAGCTGGGTACCATGGTAGTTGCCTGTAGTTTCAGCTACTTGGGAAGCTGAAGCAGGAGGATCATTTGAGTCCAGGAATTCAAGATCAGCATGGGCAACATAGTGAGACCCCCAACTATAAATTTAAATTTTTTTTTCAAATTTTCATTGTATAGTTACATTATTTAACTGTCTTTTTGTTGTCGCAGTGAAGAGGATTGAACTCATGGCCTTGCACATGCTAGGCAAGTGCTATGCCAGTGAGCTAGATTCCCAGTCCTTAGAATATGTTTTGAATTGTCATAAACTGGAAGATAAATGGGAGAAACTTAAGAACAAAGAAAAGGGTGGGAAAGACAGTCACAAATTTGGGGGGGTGGAAATAATTGGGCCTTAATGCTGAGCTACAGTATCCCTCATCTTAATTTTATTTATATATTTATTTCCTTTTTAAATTTTATTTTTGAAAAAAGATCTTGCTAAGTCTCTGAGTTGCCCAGGTTAGGCTTGAATTTGCAGTCCTCCTGCCTCAACCTGTTAAAGTTCTGGGATTATAGGTGTGTGCCGCCATGCCCGGCCAAGAGCTATATATTTAAAGAACTATATCAGAAAAGCATTCATCTTCCTTTCTAGTCACAGAGTTCTTCATAGAATTTAAAGCGGTCAGACGTTTTAGTTTGTACGGTTTCTTAAGGTTCAGTGTTTTATGGTGCTCTCTCTGTTAGCTTTGCATTAGAACAATCTAATATTTATTGAAAGAGAAATGAAAGTATTTTTCACTGCTGGTATTACTTGCAGAATGCGTCTGTGTATTTAAGTTACATGTTTTTTTTTTTTTTTTTTGTGGGTGCCGGGGGTCGACCTCAGGACCTCGCGCGCCAGCAGGCGCCCGTGCCGCTGAGCGATATCACCGGCCCCTTTTTTCGTATGTGGGATCCGGGAGTCGAACTCGGGCCCTTGCGCTTGCCGGGCAGGCGCTTACGCCGCTGAGCCATCTCACCAGCCCCACATGTTTTGAGTAAATTACATTAAAAGTTTTCTGCAGCCCTAACACTTTCTTACTAATGTTGAGACAATTTTTTTTTCCTGTGATACTGGGGATTGAACCCAGGCCTCATGCATGCTAGGCAAGCGCTCTACCACTGAGCTACACCCTTAGCTCCTGAATTCTGGATTTTTTATGATAGACATAAAAGGGTTATAGAAAGGAATGTGACCCTTTCAGTGAAAAAAAGAAAAAAATAGCATGAAGGTTCCTAGTCTAAAAAGCAAGCACCCCCCGACCAGATCTGTAAATCATTTTGTGAATAATCTGGATGTTACAGATTATAGTTTCTTTTCTGTAGGAGTGGAAGTGTCAGTTCTTTTCCTGTGGGTGATTTGCAGTTCATTTATTTTAGTTGTAGGAGATGATCTTCCAAGTTCAGAAAAATGTTTAGAATTGCTGTTGCTTTGCAGGATTGTGAAAGAATATGGTTGAGGCTGAGAAGATGAGAGAAAGCATGGGGATAACAACTCAGAATGATAGTGTGCCTTCCATTTCTACAGGTGTGATTGTTCAGGTGTTAATTGGGAGGATGTATGTTTATTTTATTACCTGGCTGGACAGTGTTCTGTGGTAATATCTTATGCTAGAAACTGCCACATATCATAGCAGCTTTAATATAGATACTAAATGAAGTTGTTTTTAAAAGTAGTCATTTGTGGTGTGTGTGTGCGTGTGTGTGTGAGATGTCTTAACACTGTTCAATCATAAAAACACATTTGTCTGAATTTTTATCATCAAGTGATGTTATTCCTGTAAGGAATAGGTAGTACTTTCCAGATTCAGTCAGAGAAGAAATTTTGTTTTGTTGCACTGCTACTCCTTTTTTTTTTTTTTTGAGACAGGGTCTCACCATGTAGTTCAGGCTGGCCTTGAACTCACTGTGTAGCCCAGGCTGGCCTCGAACTTGCAGCGATCCTCCTGCCTCAGCCTCTCAAGTGCTGGGATTACAGGCATGTGCCACCACGCCCTGCTGGTGGGTTTGTTTGTTTGTTTTTAACAGAAGAAAGTACTATTAAAAATAGTAGCTTTTAATCATCAGAAAAACATTGTAACTGAAACTTAACCTTATTTAAGATATTTGTGATTAAAAGACACAATTTAGGGCCAGTGAGATAGCTCAGTGGCATAAGCGCCTGCTTGGCAAGCACGAGGTCCTGAGTTCAACTCCTGCTACCCACATACGAAAAAAGGGCCGGTGATACCGCTCAGCGGCACGGGCACCTGCTGGCGCGCGAGGTCCTGAGTTCGACCCCCGGTACCCACCCCCCCAAAAAAAAAACCCAATTTATTTTTTCATGGCTGTTCTATTTGTAGCTACATAGGGTTGAAGCGAAAATACAAATTAAGTTGGCTTTATTGTATAATACCAACCTTTTTCTTTTTACTACTATGATTATACATGACAATGTGAGATGAATCACTTAAATTGAAAGGGTTTTTTTGTTGTTGTTTGAGTACTAAAGAGAAAACATCTTGTGTTGAGATCAAATTATTTACTTGTCAACTAAAAAGAAAACAAAATTATATAGTGAATATCAATGAATAGGTATTTTCCTTTTGAAATAACAAATGAAATACATGTTTTGGGAGCATTCAGAAGATTTTTCAGGGAGGAACTATAAAGGTTTAGAGAAACTTTTTCAATTAAGAGGCCAAAGTCAAGGATAAAAATAATTTTTTTGTGTGGAGCTGGTGGTCAAACCCAGGGCCTTGGCATGCCCTATCACTGAGCTATGCCTCAGCCCAATAAATGCTCTTAGGAGGGAGGTTTTTTTTTTTTTTTTTTTTTTTTTTTTTTTTTTTGGGTACCAGGGGGACGACCTCAGGACCTCGCGCGCCAACAGGCACCCGTGCCACTGAGCGATATCACCGGCCCCTTTTTCGTATGTGGGTTCCGGGAGTCGAACTCGGGCCCTCGCGCTTGCAAGGCAGGCGCTTACGCCGCTGAGCCATCTCACCGGCCCCGGTGGGAGGTTTTTTTTTTTTTTTTTTTTTTTTTTTTTTTTGTGGGTACCGGGGGGACGACCTCAGGACCTCGCGCACCAACAGGCACCCGTGCCTCTGAGCGATATCACCGGCCCCTTTTTCGTATGTGGGTTCCGGGAGTCGAACTCGGGCCTTCGCGCTTGCAAGGCAGGCGCTTAAGCCGCTGAGCCGTCTCACCGGCCCATGGAGGGAGGTTTTTAATTTATCCTGTAGCTTTTATTTTCATTTATGGAAATAGTTCACATAGGCAGAATGCAAATACTTGCTTTTTTATTTAAGTCTAAGTAAATTATAGATTGCATTTCAAGTAGCTGATTTGTTTCTGCCTTTCGTTCTGGTTCAGTTTTACTTTTTTTATATAGTTGAAACTAAGAATTCAAAAGGGAGACAATTTTGATGAAAATTAGTGTTATGTATAAAATGTACTCATTGCTCTGGACCTTTCCAGCTGTCAAATGAAGTTTCTCTCTCCAAGTTTGCAATTGTTACTTGTGATGGAAACCCATAGCTGATTAATGATTTTACTGACTGAATATTCTCTCTCCTGGAAAATAGGGGTAGCTAATTCTTTGAAAAGTTGCCCCACTTGGAGAGAAGTTACTGGAAAAAAAAATAACGGGCATATTAGAAACAGGCTCGTGCTTCCATCTTAAGTGCCTATTACTTTCCAGAAGAAGAAGCATTTGCTCATTCCCTGTTCAGTGGACTTTTAGGACTATTTAGCAGCATGGCATGAGTGTAACAGTGTGTGCTTTGAAGAGATGTATATTTAAATTTTTTTTTCCACTCTCATCAGTGGCAGGCAAACTGCAGAGGTCACTGAAGAGCCCATATTTTTGAAACACGTAGCATATTTTGTCTGCTGTGTAGTTTGCTTTGTTTGTCGCTGTCCAGTGAGCAGCTCACAGCTTTATCCTCGGAGGTCATGTTAACCAGCCAAGCTTATTTTGGATGCTAAATATGGAAAGCAGAAAAGTGTTAGGAATTGCTCTGGTGGGGTTAGCTCCCACTGGGGAGGTCTGTAAACAGGTTAATTTCCTTTCTGTTTTTCCAGAAATGCTGTCAAGCACAGCATTTTTAGTAAGGCTTTTTTTTTTTTTTTTTTTTTTTTTTTTTGAGAAGTGTAGGTCTTGTCTGTGGGCGGTCCCTCTATGTGTAGGTGGTCCATTTTGGAAACAGGTGCTGGGCTGACCCATGTACGGTATTTGCTGTACTGCTAGGGAGATGAAAATCGGGTAGACCCAAGTGGTGAGAGCACACGGTTTACTGTGTACAGTGGTAGCCAGAGTCTGAATATTGTAAGGGAAGTTGGAAAGTGCTTGTTTATGACTTGAGCTAGCCTAAACTGGAATCATCCAGTTTGAGTTGGCTGCTTGCCACCTCCCTGGGCTTCCTTATTTTGCCAGTATCTCTGCCAGGCTGACAGCCCAGGGGCAGGACCCAGGCTCTGTGACTGGACAGGCAGTGGCAGGGCCTGGGTGGTGCTGCCCACACCAGCCACCCAAAGGCTGCCAGTTTCCCTGGCTTGCTCATGGGAGGCGGTACTGTATTTCAGATCTAGCAAGGGTAAACACCCAAGACTAGATGCTGATTTTGAGTACATCTTTCCATTATTGACCTTTAGCTCCATTGGTAATTTTTATCTTCTGTCCTTTTAGAAGCTAAAGCTTGAAAGGCTGCTTCTGCCCTACGACTGCCTGGTAGCCTCACAACATGGTTAGGGAACTTTGTTTTAGTTGGATTAGTCTTTTTCTTCCTTACCTGTTCATTCTTACCCTTGGGTTGTGTTGGGGTTTATTTTGGTTAGTTCAGCAGAAGACAGTAAAATAGGTTTGTGGATCTGGTACCTTGTGGGGTTTTGTTTTGTTTCGGTTTGGTTTTTTGGTTTTTTTGAGACAAGGTCTAGCTATGTAGTGCAGGCTGGCCTTGATCTTGCTCATGTAGCCCACGCTGCCCTCGAAGCAGCGGTCCTCCTGCCTCAACCTCCCGAGTGCTGGGATTACAGGGGTGCACCACCACAACGGGCTCCTCGTGGGTTTAATTTAATCTTGATGTAAAAAAATTGCTGTTGCTTTAAATATTAACAAACTAATTCAATAGGTTAAAGTTTTAAACAAAAAATTTTAAAATTGAAAATGCCAAGCCAGGCCTGGGGATGTAACTCAGTGATTGAGCAGTTGCCTAGCCTGTGCAAGGCCATGGGTTCAATCCCCAGCACAAAAAAACAAAACAAAGCAAACAAACAAACAAACAAAACACCAGGCCAAAGGCGTATTTGTTTGACTTGGGTTTTTTTTTTTTTTGTGGGTACCGGGGGGTCGACCTCAGGACCTCGTGCGCCAATAGGCACCCATGCCGCTGAGCGATATCACCGGGCCCTTTTTCGTATGTGGGTTCCTGGAGTCGAACTCGGGCCGTCGCGCTTGCAAGGCAGGTGCTTATGCCGCTGAGCCATCTCACTGGCCCGGTTGTTATTTATTTTTATGAGACAGGGTTTTTCTCTGCAGTTCAGGCTGGCCTTGAATTCACTATGTACAGGCTGGCTTCAAACTTGCAGTGACCCTCCTGCCTCAGCCTCCCAAGTGCTGGAATTACAGATATGGGCTACCCACACTTAGTTAATTTGTTTGACTTGGAAACAGAATATGTAAAGCCCTTTTAAAAAAAACCCTGTATTATGCTTAAGTTGCAAAATTTTAATACAATGACTACTTCATGCATAAGGTGGCTCTGAGAAAAAGGAGAATTAAATGATTAAACATGGCCAGATTTCTGATGAGAGAAGACTGTGAAGTTACTCAGATATATTCCAATAAAGCCACAGATAAGAGTACATTTATTTTTGTCTTACTGGATGCCAGAGTCTAGCTGTGTAGAAAATGGATAGCTTTATTTATGTTTTAAACTTTTGGAATAAGGTTGATAGCTATGTCAGTTTTTTTACTTAGAGCAGAATTAGTGGTCTTGTTCTTTTATCCCTCTTGCATTGTGTTGACTTGGAGTGTCTATGGTGTTTTCAGAAGCTACTATACAATTTCACCTTGCCCCAGTCATTCATGAAATAAAGGATAATAGGCATTCTCATTTATAATAAACATTTCCATTTTCTGAAGTTCAGAATTAGCCAAAATTTCATGCCAGAGACATCTCTCCACCCCCAGTTTTAAAAACATCAGTGTCGGGCCGGTGAGACGGCTCAGCGGCTTAAGCGCCTGCCTTGCAAGCGCGAAGGCCCGAGTTCGACTCCCGGAACCCACATACGAAAAAGGGGCCGGTGATATCGCTCAGTGGCACGGGCGCCTGCTGGCGCGCGAGGTCCTGAGGTCGTCCCCCCGGTACCCACAAAAAAAAAAAAAAAAAAACAAAAAAAAAACATCAGTGTCTTAGAGTACAAACTCTGTGATTGCCTTTATCTACAAAGAGCACTCGTGTACTTCCCTTGTTACAAAATGGAAAATGTACTCTGGTAATTTATGTATTGAAGTTTATTATTCATTCACATGCTGCTTAACTGCTGCTAGAAATTACGTAAAGTCATCTCTAGAGAATGTGTTCTAAAATCCACTTTTCATGGTCAATAAAATAGTGAAATATCTCTTAAATTTTTTTTGCACAATAATTAGTTTTTGCCTGTGTGATGGTACACACCTGTAACGCCAGCCTGAACTACATAGTGAAACCCTGTCTGAAAAAAACAAAAACCAAAAACCAGAAAACTAGTTTTCTCCTAAGAATCTCAGACTCATATTGTAAAAACTTCTTTGTAGGGTGGAAGAGAAGATTAGAAGTACATGCCAGGATGGGGCATAGTAGTGTATGCCTATAATCCCAGGGCTCTGGGAGGTTGAGGCAGAAGGATTGTAAGTTTGAGCCCAGCTTGGGCAACTCAGTGGTTTAACAAGACCCTGTCTCAAAATAAAAAGAGGGAGGAGGTAGGCTGGGGATCTTGGAATGTAGCTCAGTGTGAAAGCCCTGGGTTCAATCCCTAATACTACCCCCCATATATATATATATATATATATATATATATATATATATATATATATATATATATATATATCATATAAGATGTGATTGGTAAAACATTTTCTTTTTTTTTTTTTTTTTTTTTTTTTTTTGTGGGTACCGGGAGTCGACCTCAGGACCTCGTGCGCCAGCAGGCACCTGTGCTGCCGAGTGATATCACCGGCCCTTTTTTTGTATGTGGGTTCTGGGAGTCAAGCTCAGGACCTTGCGCTTGCCAGGCAGGCGCTTATGCCGCTGAGCTATCTCACTGGCCCGGTAAAACATTTTCTTATAAAACATTGGGTAAACTATATAGTTCAGTAAAGTAGGGTGGCTTCATTAATGACCATTTAACTTTTTCTTAATGCCGTTACATAAAAATTTTTTTTCTTGTGTGAATTATTGGTACAATTCCGTGTGGGTTTTTGATCATGTTTAAATCACTATCAGATTGTTTTTTAAGTTTGAAGTAGGGCCGGTGAGATGGCTCAGCAGCATAAGCATCTGCCTGGCAAGCGCGAGGTCCTGAGTTCGACTCCCGGAACCGACATAAAGGAAAAAAAGGGCTGGTGATATCGCTCAGCGGCACAAGCGCTGGCCCGGCAAGCGCGAGGTCCTGAGGTCGACTCCTGGTACCCACATTAAAAAAAAAAAAGTTTGAAGTAGTAAATATGCTGAGCTAAGATAAAGTTTTTTAGGGTATTTGTTTTGTCTTGTTTTTATTTTTTAATTTATTATTGTTATTTTGGGGTTACTGGGGTTGAATTCGGGGGCTTAAGCATGTTAGGCAATAGGTAAGCATTCTACCACTGAGCTATTACTCAGGCCTCTACTTAAATTTTTTTTACTTTCCGTTGGGTTTTTTTTTTTTACCTGTGCTTTTAAGATGGAAATTTATATGTTCATGAATTACATTGCTTACTTGCTGGAGATGTCTGGAATTATGAGACATGTGACTTTACGAGGATGACACCGTTGTGTTAGTCCCCCCAAACCCCATGCACTGAGCTACATCCCTAGCCATTTTTATTTTGAGAAAAGGTCTTGGTAAGTTGCCTAGCTGAGTTCAAATTAGGGTCCCTCCTGCCTCAGCCTCCCAGAGTGTTGGGATTACAGGAGTGTGCCATCATGCCCAGGTTCCAGCTTATTAATAGTTTCAATGCTGTAACAGTTATTCTAAGATGTACTAGACCTTGAATGTGTTATAGCCCATAAGAGGTATTTCTTTGTTAAGCACACCATATGTATTCAGAGCCGTGCTTAAGGATTGTTTCAACACTGTAATGGCCCACATGTTCTTTTATTTAAAGGATATGCTTTGTTTATTGAGGGAGAATTTTGCTTCCAGAACTAAGTAGGTTGTCCTAATACTGTAGGCATTAGCTCCATGTGAATATTGAGTCTGAAATGTGCATCTCACCGGCCCGCTTTTTTCTTTTTTTTAATGAGGGCATGAGAATGTACTAAATTTTGTTACTAGTGATGGTTGCATAACTGTAAATGTACTAAAAACCATCCATTGTTCACTTTTAAATAGGTTATTTTTACCTTGTGAAATTATCTCAGTAGAACTATTTTAAAAATACACATTGCCAGGCATGGTGGCACATGGCTGTAATCCCCGCACTCTGGAGGCTGAGGCAGGAGGAGGCCCATGAGTTCAAAGCCAGCCTGAGCTACATAAGCGAGTTCAAGGCCAGCCTGGCTATATAGCTAGACCCTGTCTGAAAAGCAAAAACGAAAGCTGGGTGTGGTGGTGCATGCTGTAAGGGAGGCTGAAGGGGGAGGATCACCTCAAGTTGGAAGCCAGCCTGGGCTACAAAGTGAGTTCAAGGCCAGCCTGAACTGCATAGTGAAACTCTGTCTCAGAAAGACAAAAAAGAAAAAGAAAAAACAAATACAAAAACCAACAACAACAAAAAAATCCCAACACATTGAAGTGTGAGACCTATCTCAGAAAAACACTGAATTTAGAAGACCTGATGATCTGAAGTTTAAAAGTTTATTGATTTTTATGTTGATTACATATTTGAATACTGCTTTGATTTTATTAGGCTAAAGAAAATATTAAAATTAATTTCACCTATTTTTACTTATAAAAAATGTTGCTAGGGGCCGGTGAGATGGCTCAGCAGCGTAAGCGCCTGCCTTGCAAGCGTGAGGGCCCAAGTTCGACTCCCGGAACCCACATACGAAAAAGGGGCCGGTGATATCGCTCAGCGGCACGGGTGCTTGTTGGCACGCGAGGTCCTGAGGTCGACCCCCCCGGTACCCACAAAAAAAAAAAAAAGTTGCTATTTGAAACTTTTAAACTACATTTCTGGCATATATTATTGAATGTCTGTTGGGGCTGTGTGTGGCAGCCCAGCACATGGGAGGCTGAGGCAGGAGGATCCCGGAAAGTTTGAGGCACCCTGGGCTACATAGTGAGTTCAAGGCCAGCCTGAACTACATAGCAGGATTCTGTCTCAAAAAACAAAGCCAAGGCCGGTGAGATGGCTCAGCGGCATAAGCGCCTGCCTTGCAAGCGCGAGGGCCCGAGTTCGACTCCCGGATCCCACATACAAAAAAGGGGCCGGTGATATCGCTCAGCGGCACAGGTGCCTGTTGGCGCGCGAGGTCCTGAGGTCGACCCCCCGGTACCCACCAAAAAAAAAAAAAAAAAAAAGCCAAAAACAGCCTGTTGGGCAACACTGTTCAAGAAGCAAACTCATCACTCATGTCACAAAGTAATTTGTACATCAACTTAGTACATTTCATTTGGTTTAAAGATTAAATAGAGTCTGTTTTCTTTCCTTCCTTTCTTCTTTCCCAGACTTTTCTGTTCCTTTGGAAATTACAGATTAATGGAAGTGACTCTTTGGACTTTATACCTAAAATATTAACTGAACTACTTCTAGTTTTCAACAGATTTTTTTCTTCTTTTCTTTTTTTTTTTGAGACAGGGTCTTGCTATGTAGTTCAGGTTGGCCTTGGACTCACTGTGTAGCCCAGGCTGGCCTCGAACTCATGGTGATCCTCCTGCCTCAGCCTCCTGTGTGCTGGGATTACATGCATGCACCACCATGCCCAGCTTTTTTGGATTTTTTGAGGCAGAATCTCACTATGTAGTTCAGGCTGGCCTCAAACTCACAGTGTTCCTCCTGCCTCAGCCTCCCCAGTGCTGGGATTACAGGCGTGTGCCACCATGCCTGGCAATGTGTATTTTTTTTTTTTTTTTTTTTTTTGTGGGTACCGGGGGGTCGACCTCAGGACCTCGTGCACCAGCAGGCGCCCGTGCCGCTGAGCGATATCACCGGCCCCTTTTTCGTATGTGGGTTCCGGGAGTCGAACTCGGGCCCTCGTGCTTGCCAGGCAGGCGCTTAAGCCGCTGAGCCATCTCACCGGCCCCAAGCAATGTGTATTTTTAAAATAGTTCTACTGAGATAATTTCACAACGTAAAAATAATTCAACAGATTTTTGTGTTGTTAGGGCAAATTTATATTAGTTTGCAGGATGGCTGAAGGAGTATTTTCTTTATTTTTATTTTTGAGACTGGATTTCACTGAGTTGCTGAATAGCCCAGGTAGGACTTGAATTTGAGATCCTCCTGCTTCAGCCTCCCAAAGTATTGAGTTTAAAATTACAGGCATGCACCACCACACTGGGCTGAAGATCATTTTAAAATGATAGCTGAAAGTATTGAGTTTAAAATTATGGGCATGCACCACCACATTGGGCTGAAGATCATTTTAAAATGATGCTGATACTTTTGTTAATGATACAAAAATGTGTCTGTTAACATACAGTGGGGTTGTATTGGGATTAGAAAATAATTAACAGACTTGTATGTTGGTTCTAGACACAATTTCTGTAACCAAGACCAGGGAAGTTCTGTGATTCTTTGTTATTTCCATCCTGAAGGAGGGGCAGATGCCTTCTGACTGTGCTTTGTCATCAGGGTGGTTGGAGCCATTTTGACTGTCCCTGGAAGAAACTGCAAAATTGTTTCATTTAAGCGGAACAATTTTAGGGTGGGATTTCTTACTGAGTAATTTGTAGTCCTTTAAAAATTAAGTGCCCCAAATAGTAGATGGCTTATGCTTTCTGGTGGAGTGTTTGGTACCTTCCTGACTTCTTGGGCCTGGAACTGCCCGAATACAGATTAGAAGTGGGAAATAACAAACTTTTGTATTGTAGGTAGGAAGGATATTTACTTAGCAACAAAACTAAATTGCAAAAAGTTCATATTTACTTGTGGATTTGGTGAAGGCTCCATCAGTCGTATGTCTTAGAATAAAACATTTTACTTGATCCGTGTGCTTCCTTGGTTTATATTTTTTGAAACATTTTGGTTGCTCATATAAGAAATAGATCTGATTTTAAATATTTAGTGTTCAAGGGAATGTGCACATCCTGCTGTTAAAGTTGGGACTGGGTTTTTCTTGTCTGATAATCTCTTGAATAAGGCATATTTGGGATGTTTTAAGTACTGCTACTGAGAAAAAGGATTTGAGCAGACTTTACGTCTGTGTAGAGGGCACCCGTGTTTAATGCTTTTTACTTTTGGTTACTTGAGTAGGGAGTTTTCTGACAATTAAGGGATCGCCAACCGTGTAATAACCCCAGAGATTAAGCTCTCTGGAATTTAAACCTAAAGAAAGTATTCTGGGGCCAATGTTGTCATGGACAGTGAGAATATGTAGAAACATCATTATTGCCCTTTACCCACTATGTTTTTTTTCTTTGGTTGGTTTTGTTTTATTTTGTTTTTGTCTTTTTGAGACAAGGTTTCACTCTGCAGTTCAGGCTGGCCTTAAACTCACTTTGTAGCCTAGGCTGGCCTTGAACTCACAGTGATCCTCCTGCCTCAGCCTCCCAGGTGCTGGGATTACAGGTGTATGCCGTCACTCCTGGCCTTACCCACTATGATTTTTGTACTTGTCAAAATCTTTGGGGCTGGTGATGTAGCTTAGTGAACACTTGCTTAGCGTGCACAAGGCTTTGGGTTCTGTCCCTAGTACCGTGAAGAAAAGTTAAATCTCTGTAGCAGAATCTGATCACGTACTGACACGTGACCGTAGCTGGGGTGTAACTCAGTCATAGTGTTCAGCCTAGCGTGCGCTAGGTGCTGGGTCTTATTCCACAACAATAGCTAAAAGCCAAAAATCTGAATATAAAATGGTAAGAAGCTCTTGGTGATGGAGACTTTGGTAGTTGATTATTCATAATTTTTGAAGTTAGCTAGGGAATTTTAGCACTCGGTAAAGCCCACCAGAAAATATTACATGATTGGTAGTAATAGATTGGCAAAAGCAAAGCCTCAGTTCACTTTTGCTATTATTGTTAGAGCTATAATTGTTATCTGAAACTACCATGTTATGTTTTTAATGCCAAATTTTATGAGCCTTAAATGTATTTTAAGTTGTAAGATAAACAGCGTAAAACTTACCGGTTTAAAAAAATTTTTTTTGTTTGAGACAGGGTTGTGCTATGTAGTTCAGGCTGGCCTTGAACTAACTGTACAGCCCAGGCTGGCCTCGGACTCATGGCAGTCCTCCTGCCTCAGCCTCCCGACTCCTGGGATTACAGGCGTGCGCCACCACGCCTGGCTAACCAGTTTAATAGTTTTAAGTGTATACTGTACTTCTGCCCTGTTTTCAACATAGTTTCATCCAACCGTCGTCACTGTCCATCTTCACAACTTTCTCATCATTAAGTAGTAACTCCCATTACGTTCTCTCAGCCTTTAGGAACTACTGTTTTCCTTTCTGTCTCTGGTTTTTTTAAACTTTTTAATTTAAAATTGTTTTTGTGGTTCTGTGGCTCAAACTCAGAGCTTTCTGCATGCTAGGCAAGTAAGTGCCCTGCCCCTGAACTACATCTCCAGCTTCTGTCTCCAAATTTTTGACTACTCCAGGTACCCTTTATATGTAGTACTGTACATTTGTCCTTTGTCCCCTGGTTCATCTCATTCAGCATAATATTTTCAAAATACATCTATCTTGTTAGATATATCAGAATTTCGTTCCTTTGTAAGGCTGGATAATATTTCTTCATTAGTTTTTGGTGAGCTTCCATTATCTAGCAGTTATCCCATAGATAAAGCATTCCATGTTCCATTTATGTTCCAAATCAGTGGTGGCGAACCTGTGGCACACGTGCTGAACTGGGCTGTTTGTGTCATTGAAAGCTCTAAAAGGTTAGACATCACTGACTTATGTAACTCTACCCAGAGACAGTCACAAGCTTAAAAAAAATATATATATATATATAATTTTTAATTATAATTATATTATATATAATATATATAATAAATGTAATATATATTATATAATTATAATTACACACACATATTTTTTGGTATGGGGAATCGAACTCACAACCTCTCACTTGCCAGACAGGTGCTGTGCGGCTGAGCTATATCCCTGGCCCCAGCAAGCTTAAAAATATTAACTGCAGCTGTAATTCCATTCTGGAAAATTATTTGTATCAAACCTTTTGTGAGCAAGCTAACCACATACAGCATATTCAGTTCAGTTTTAAACAGCATTTTCTGCCAATATACAGTTACTGTGTGTGTGTGTGTCTGTGTGTGTTACTGGAGATTGAACACATGGCCTTTTCATTGAGCTACATCACCAGCTCTTTATTTTTTGTTTTGAGACAGGGTTTTGCTAAGTCATTTGCTCTAGGCTGGCCTCCAACTTTCAGTCCTCCTGCCTCTGCCTGCCGAATTTTAGGATTATTTTATAGGCATGTACCACCACTCCTACCTGTAAAATGGAACCAATACCTGTCTAAGGTTTGGGCATGCTTAATATTTTTAAGTACTCCGATAAACTTTACATGGAAACTAGGAGAATTCAAGAAAAGTTTATGAGGTCTACGTTTTCTACTAAGAAATCCTTAGGAAACAAATTGTTACTATATTGGTTTATATCAGCAATAAAAGCTGACTGTGGTTAAGAAGAATTGTTGTGGATTATGGTCCTCTTTCTGTCTCTACCTTTTTGTCTAGTAAGAAACAGTGTTTCTCTTTTGTCAGTTTCCCTAATTCAGTTCTGTTTTTGTTTTTGTTTTTTGAGACAGGGTCTTACTATGTAGCCCAGGCTGGCCTCCAGCTTCACTAATTCAGTTCTAGCAGATCTTTTCTCATTAAAAATCTTTGTAGTTTCTGATGCTAGAAAAAATCTAGTAGACTAAACAAAGTTAAAGTTAAAATACTGATTCTATAGTAGTACATCTTTTACTCTTTAATATATTAATGGTTTTTCTCAACAGTAATACTCTAAACTTAGAATTTAGACAGCTTTTCATTAATTTTGGCTCAGAAAGACTTTGTTGGTCATTTATACACTTGAGTCCTGCAGTGGTTTCCCCAGTTCTTTTGTAGTAGCACAATCACCAGTTAGAGCTGACTGTTAACTAGGGCAGTGTGTTTATCCATGTGGCATCCTCTCTGAGGAACACAGGTTGTGAGACTCCTGGATTCAGCCGGAGTTTATGGGCAGAAAGCAGCAGGGAGCCTGTTAGAGTGGTTTGAATGGGCCGGTGAGATGGCTCAGCGGCATAAGCACCTGCCTGGCAAGCGTGAGGTCCTGAGTTCGACTCCCGGTACCCACCTATGAAAAAAGGGCCGGTGATATCGCTCAGTGGCACGGGCGCCTGCTGGCGCGTAAGGTCCTGAGTTCAACTTCCGGTACCCCGGTACAAAAAAAAAAAAAAAAAAAAAAAAAGAATGGTTTGGATGCTTACATTGTTCTAAGAAACAGAGCAGGTGTGTTGGTGAATGCCTGTAATCCCAGCACTTGAGAAGCTGAGGCTGGAGGATTGCTGTGAATTCGAGGCCAGCCTGAATTACAAAGCGAGACCCTGTCTCAAAAAAAGAAACAAAGAGACGGGCCACCAACTCGATTTTATTTTGTAGGTCATCTTTGTGTGTGTGTGTGTCTATGTGTGTGGGGGGTTGGTGTATGTGTAGGGGAGTAAAATCATATAAAATCATATAAAACTGATTGATTGAGGCAGTGTCTCACTAGCCCCAGCTGGCTTTGATCTAGTTACATTACCTGGGCTGGCCTTGAATTCTCGATCCTCCTGCCTCAGACGCCCAGGTGCTGAGATTATGGGCATGTACCACCATGCCCAGGTTCCTTTGTAATGACTTTAAGTGCACAGTTCTGTGGCATTAAGTATACTCACAGACTGTGCCATCACCGCCGCCATCTCCAGAGGCTTTTCATCTTTCCTGATATTCTATATTCAGTATACAGTAATTTCCAACTGTTTCTTCCTTCGGCCCCTGGCAGCCACCATTCTACTTCTGTCTCTGAATTTGACTACCCTTGTTCTTTATACAGAATCATATAATATTTGTTTTTTTGTGTCTGGCTTATTTAGTATAATATCTTGCAGTTTCATCCTCACTGTAGCATGTCTCAGACTCCCCTTTTAAGGCTGAATAATATCCCTTTGCATGTACAGGTGTCACATTTTGTTTATCCATCTATCTTTGGATAGAGACCTGGGTTGTTTCTACCTTTTGACTATAGAGCATGTTGTGAATGTGGGTGTAGAAATACCCAGTGAAGTCCTTGTTTTCAAATGTTTTTTTTTTTAATGTGGGTACCGGGAGTCTACCTCAGGACCTCTCGCTTGCCAGGCAGGCGCTTATGCTGCTGAGCTATCTCACTGGCCCCTCAAATGGTTTTTTTGGGGGGTATATAACCACAAGTGGATTTGCTGGATTATGTAGTAATTTCTGTGACGTCACTTTCTTTCCTCTCCCCTTTCCCCTATCCCCTCTGCCCTCTCTCCTCTCTCCTCTCCCCTCTTCCCCTCCCCTGTCCTCTCTCCCCTCTCCCTCTCATTCATTCATTTTTAATTTTGAAACAGGGTCTCACTAAGTTACCCAGGCTGGCCTTGAACTTGTGAGTCTCCTATCTCAGTCTCCTGAGTAGTTGGGACTAGAGTAGCAGGGATTACAAGTGTGTGCCACTGTTCCTAGCTAGAATGTTAGTGTTTTAAAAGAAGAAAAGGCAGGCAAAGAAACAACGTAGGCCAGTGTTTCTCAACTATAGTACTAGTACTATTCACAGTCGAGACCATAGCTTTGTTGTGACGTAAGCTCAGTGACGGGCCTTGAACTCAGGGTGATCTTCCTGCCTCAGCCTCCCAAGTGCTGGGATTACAGGAGTGTATCACAATGCCCGTCTTAAATATTTTATTTTATTTTTTATTTTAAAGAGAAGAAAAAAAAAGAACAAAGTTTCAAAACAACATAATAGGAGGGTAACAATGGTTAATACATTATGTATTGTTATCTTTAAATTAGTTACTCAGGGTACAAGATTTAAATATTTTAATTTTAATTTTTTTGAGACAGGGACATCTACAGCCATACCATCCTGAATGCGCCCAATCTGGTTTGAGACAGGGTCTCACTATGCAGTTCAGACTGGCCTTGGACTCACTACGTAGTCCAGGCTGGTCTTGAATTTAAGATGATCCTCCTTGCCTCGGCTTTTTTTTTTTGGTGGGTACTGGGGGTCGGCCTCAGGACCTTGTGCGCCAGCAGGCGCCCGTGCCGCTGAGCGACATCACTGGCCCTTTTTTTCATATGTGGGTACTGGGAGTCGCACTCAGGACCTCGCGCTTGCCAGGCAGGTGCTTACGCCGCTGAGCCATCTCACCAGCCCTGCCTCAGCTTCTTGACTGCTGGGATTACAAGCATGAGCCACCAGGGCCGGCGCTCTTAAATATTTTATAAAACAGAAGTATTAGTGAGACTGGCATTGTTTTATCTTCTTGCAAATCTCTAAAATGTCTGATTTAATAAGATGGATTCTTATAGGGCTGGGTGTGGTGGCGCATGCCTGTAATCCCAGCACTCGGGAGGCTAAGGCAGGAGGATTGCCATGAGTTCGAGGCCAGCCTGGGCTACAAAGTGAGTTCAAGGCCAGCTTGAATTGCATAGTGAAACCGTGTCTCAAAAAAGACCAAAAAAAAGAGTCTCATAACTAATTCTGCATTTGTATTGTGATTGAGTCTTTATAGGTGAAGCATGTAAAGAAAACCTGGCCTCACATAGACACACAGTTGAAATTGGGAGAACCTCACAGGCCCTCCAAAAGGATCTTTGGGGACCCCATGGGTCCTCAGACGAACCACACTTAGAGAACTGTTGCCCTAGAAAGATACGACGTGGATTGTAGTGGGGGACAGAAAAGGATACAGTGTGATTCTTGCCTGGTGTGGTTATGCATTCAGTTCCTTTTAAATTAGGCAGTTTCCCCCATCTGAGGACAAAGGATTAGTGGACACATTTTGAATTACCGAAGTCTGGTGGAACATCTACATTTTACATATTCTTTTTTGACCCAAGCTTATGAATTGATTATATATAGAGAAAAATTATTAGCTACCTTATAGGAAGGAAGGTTTTTGGAAAACTGTTACTTGAGATTTTTGTCTGCTTTTAACAAATGAGCCGTCTAACTAATTTAATTGTAAGGGTTTCTTATTGCTTTGTTTCTTTTTAAACAATCCACTTATGCCAGATTTTTGTTTCTCAACCTAACTTGGTTAAATGTTTTTTAATCTTCGAGCTCCAATGACACCAGCATTGATGCAGATTTACCATAATTAAATGTTTACAGATAACACAGGGATATAGAATGTGGAAGCCAATCATTGGGGGTCACCCTGTGTGAACAATTATAGCCCTAAATCATCTTATAAATAGCATACTGGGTGTCTTGACATTTTCACTGGTAAGAGTGACGTTCTCATGTAGTTCAGTGAATAAAATGGCTGTAGGAACAGGAATAGTTGATTATCTGATGTTGTGATTTGGTTTATGAGAACTCTTACATCCTATATTTTCTTTGCATATCAAGACGTTATGTATCTAGTTGCTTATTCTAGTATTTCTCCATTATGTATATTTTAATCAGATCTGCTTCTGAGTTTTCATCATGATCTTTTTTTTTAATCAGATTTTATTGGTACATTTTAGATATACATAATGATCACATTCATCGTAGAGAATTTGTACCTATATATGATATACCTTAATTCTCTTTTTTCCCATCCCCTCCCCTCTCTTCGACCCCTCCTCCCCTCCCCATTATCATAATCTTAATTATAAATTATTATCAAATAATTCAGCCCTAATAGTTTTTGTAAATAAACCTAGGAAAGGTGTAACTAAATTCCTTCCTTCTTTCTTTCCTCCCTTTTCTCTCTTCTCCCCAATTCTTCCTCGTTTTCTTTTCCCTTCCCTTTCCCCCTCAGTACTAGGAATTGAACCCGGGAGCACTGACCTGCATCTTTCAGGCCCTTTTTATTTTGAGACAGTGTCACTTAACTGCCCGGGCTGGCCTGGAATTTGGGATCCTCCTGTCTCAGCTTCCTGAGTGGCTGAGAATACAGGCATTTGTCAGCATACTGGGCTTAGAGTTCTTTAAAATTGCATTTCTTTCAAATTCCTTACCATTTTGCAAGTTACTTTTAGCTGGGGTTGGTGGTACACAGGAGGCTGAGGCAGAAGGATCACTTTGAATTGAGGCCAGCCTGAACTATATAGCAAGACCCTGTCTGAATAAACAGCAATAACAACAACAAAAAAGAAAGTTACTTTTAATTGATGTTGAAGCTGAAGTAATTGATGTGCCCAGGCAAATTTGAAGTCCACTTTAAAACAGTTTAGATTGTAATTAAGTCAAATTTAGGTTGAACTATCTTTGCTTTTTACGAAATGACTAAATATTTTGTCATGTGCTTTATGAACCATTGTGACTCTTTAGTTTTGTCTATATATTTATTATTGGTTCATTTGTTTGTTTTGAGACAGGGTCTCACTATGTAGATTAGGTTGGCCTTGAACTATGTAGCCCAGACTGGCCTCAAGCTTATGGCAATCCTCCTGCCTCAGCCTTCTGAGTACTGGGATTACAGGTGTGTGTCACCACCCCGTCCCCCCTTTTTAGTGACTCTTTAGTTTTAACTAAGGCGTGAAAAAATTTTTTAATTAAAATGGATACATTTTGCTAGGTGCAGTGATGTACACCTGTAATCTCAGCTCTTATGGATGCTGACTGAAGGATCACAAGCTCAAGGCCAGCCTAAGCAATTTAGTGAGAACTTGTCTCCAGAAATAAAACAGCCTGAGAACGTAAGTTCAGTGATAGAACACCCCTGGGTTCCATCCTCAGTACCACAAACAAAAAAACAGACACATTTCTGGGGATCTGGGCTTTATTTATATTAATTCAGTAGGACCGAAAAATATTTGGGTATCTGAACTTAGGACCCTCTTTGGATTCAGTATGTTTAAAATCCATAGTATATTTAATGTACTATACTGAAGGTATTCATTGTAGTTTATGTTAACATTTCAAAATGTGAACTGAGAATTTGTATCATTTCATAGTTGATTTAAAAAGTTGTTACTCTCTTTAGTTACCACTTTAATTGGTCAGCAGTTGAATTTTACATCCTGTTTCAGAATTGGTGTGGCAGCAGGGGATTCACCAAAGAGAGTATGAATGATATTCATAATAAATCTAATTTCTGTTACTATTTTGTACTTTATTTTAACCACATGTGTCCAGCCTGACCACATGTGTCCAGCCTGTCCCCCCCTTTCAAAAATGTTACAATGGCAAATACTTAAAAATACAGGAAGTTGTGTTACTTATCTGCATTAACTACATTATATAGCACATGATAATTCCTCTTCACTCAGTGTGGACCAGGTAAACCAAAAACTTGGACACGCTTTCTTTAAACAATTATTACCTTTGACAGGGCATCTTCTGTTCTTTTTTATTTTTTGGTACTGGTGATTGTACCCAGGGCCTAGCACATACTAGGCAAGTGCTCTACCTCTAGGCTGCATCTCCAGCCCCTTTTAAATTTTAATTTGAGGCAAGGTCTCTCCAAATTGCCCAAACTGGCCATGAATTTAGGATTTTCCTTCCTCTGACTCAAGCAGCTGGGATTGTAGACATGTACTACTACTGTGGCTTTCTCTCTAGTTTTATAATATATATCTTTTTTCTTGTTTCATTAATTATTTCAGTAACCAGAAATTCTGCCTTTATCCATGTTTGTTGACTACTAATACTTTTTTTTTTTTTTTTTTTTTGAATACTGGGGCTTGAATATAGGGTCTGGTGCATGCTAGGCAAGCCCTCTTTTTTGAGAAAGGGTCTTACTAAATTTTCTAGGCTGGCCTTGAACTTGGAGGGATCTTCTTGCCTCAGTCTGCCAAGTAGCTAGGATTACAGGCATGTGCCTTAAGCCCTGGTCACCTTTACTTATTTATTCACTGTTACTGAGGAATCTTGGTGTATATACTATTGGTAGTATTTTAATTAAAATATATTTCCTTACTAGTTACCTTACAATTCACTGGAATTTATTAAGTTGATAAGTCACATAACATATTCTATACTTTAGTCTTCTTGTAGCTTTGTGAATAATCTTGTATTACTTAGAGTATGTATGTGTGTATGTATGTATTTTTTGAGAGGGTCTCGCTATGTAGTTTAGGCTGGCCTTAAACTTACTATGTAGCCCAGGCTGGCCTGGAACTTGCAGCAATCCTCCTGCCTCAGCCTCTTGAGTGCTGGGATTACAGGCTTGTGCCACCACACCTGGAGAGATTATTTAATTCTTAAACCTGAGAGATAAATACCATTTCATTTTACGGATGTGGAGACTGAGGCTTATTAGGAGGAGGTTAAATGATTTGTCCAAGGATCTGTGATACATATCCGAGTTGAGATTTGAATCTACATCTCTGAATCTAAAATCCTACATCCATTGTTACTAATGTATTCTAAGTGAAATGCATTCTCTGGCTTTATTTCATTTGGAAAAAAAAAAATGACCAGAATTACTCATAGAATGCAGCGCTTGCTGTTGGGCAGCACATGTCGGTAAAACCATGTTGCTTTTACTCCTCATTCTCAAGCCAGTGCGCACTGTCTCCTGCCATCTCTGAAGACTGAATGTGATAGATTCCAGTTTTACAGTTTGGACGTGTTAATTATTGCTGATTTTTGTTAATTATTGTTAATTTTAAGGAGTTTTATATGTTATGTTAATGTTAATTTTATATACTACTCACATAGGTTTTTCACTAAAGTTTGTGGGTATATTTGTTTTGTTTTGCCTTTATACAGCAGTGAGTCCAGCAGCAGTTCAAGTGATGACTCTCCAGCCCGGTCAGTTCAGTCTGCAGCAGTGCCAGCTCCCACCTCCCAGTTGCTTTCATCTCTGGAGAAAGATGAGCCCCGTAAAAGTTTTGGGATCAAGGTTCAGAATCTTCCAGTGCGCTCTACAGGTAAAGTTTTACATGATCGTACTTTCCTCTCAGCTATTGTCAAGGAATGAAACAGACTGGGAAACTTGAATTGTATATTTGGTAGTGAAAACCAGCTTTCCTTTTGTGGTTCATTAACATTTAATACCTTAGTACAGTGGTGGTGAATCTATGGCATGAATGCCGCACCTGGCTGTTCGTTATTGAAAGCTCTAAGACGTTCACCATCACTGCTGGTACAACCGCTGTGGAAATCAGTACAGTTTCCTCACAAAACTAAAACTAGAAACTCCGTTTGACCCAACCATTTCTCTTCTAGGTATCTTCCCAAAAGAGGTGGTTTGTTTTGTTTTGTTTTGTTTTGTTTTTTGGTTTTCTGAGGGTCTTGCTATGTAGTTCAGGCTGGTCTTGCTTACATTACAATATGCATATTTATGCATGGACATACATATGTAGAAGTATTTTATGGTGGATGGTATATAAAGTTTTTGTTTTTTTTTTCTCATTTTGAGACAGTCTTGCTCTGTAGCTCAGGCTGACCTCGAACTCGCAGTGATCCTCCTGCCTCAGCCTCTCATGTGAGGATTACAGGCTTGTGCCACCATGCCTGGCTAGCATGGTTTATTTTTGAATAAATATGTTTCTGGATTAAATATTTTGGTATTGGGAGAAATTTGGTGTGCTGAAATTATAAAAATACTAATGCTACTTTCATTTAGATTTATTATGTTAGCCTGGAGTCCTATGTTACAAGAAATAACTTTGAGCATAAAATTAGGGTAGAAAACATACTTCAAAATATTAACATTTTAAATGAAGCCATGAATTATGGAAAAGTCTAGTACAAGCTATTCTGTAGCCTCGTTTCTTCTGATATTTTTATTGGCAGCTGACCATAGTATACTGTTATTTCTACGTTAGGCATGTGGAGTATGTAAACAAGTTAAAAATGCTAGTGCACAGTTAAACCATCAAAGACCAAAATTAAGCATTTCTTAGTTAAGTGCATTTCCATTGTTGCTTACTTTTTCAAACAGCCTATGAAACTTACGTGGTTTTTTTGGTTCTTTTCTTTTTCTTTTTTTTTTTTTTTTGAGACAGGGTCTTACTATGTAGCTCAGGCTGACCTTGAATTCACTTTGTAGCCCAGGCTGGCCTCAAACTCACAGGTATCCTTCTGCCTTGGCCTCCCTAGCGCTGGGATTACAGGCATGAGCCTTCATGCCCGGCTTCAGATAGCCTATGAAACTTATATACTGGGTTTTTGACCATAGATATTGCAACAAAATGTTGATGAATTTTGGATTTAGATTACATGGTGATTTAAAAAAGGACAAGGGGTTAAAATTGCCTTGCCTCTCAGCACACCGTTTGTTTTTATATTAAAGCAAATTAACACAAGACCCTGTTAAGCTTGTTTTTTGTTTTTGTTTTTGGTTTTTTGAGACAGGGTCCCACTGTGTCATTTGGGGTGGCCTTGAACTCACTATGGAGTCCAGGCTGGCCTTGAACTTACAGCAGGCCTCTGGCCTCAGCTTCCCGAGTGCTGGGATTACAGGTGTGCACCACCACACCTGGCCTTCATTTTGTTTTTTGGTGCTAAGTATTGAAGCTAGGGTCTCAGGCTGAGCTCACTCTCCCTCTGAGCTTTACCCTCGGCCTCAGAGTGTTTTATTGGTGCTGAAGTTGTCCAGTACATTACGTGACACATCCCACACAGTTTTATTGTTGAATTGAGGTAGTACCAGGAAAGGTAGAAAATGATGGTCCTTCCTAGGTCTTTAACACTTTTAATTATTTACAAAGATATATGTAAGTTTTTAGTATGAAAACATTAAGAAAATGAACTTCTTTTACACCATACTCCAGATTAAAAAAAATCAACATTTCGCCATTCTTTTTTTTTTTTTTTTTTTTTTTTTGGTGGGTACCGGGGGGTTGACCTCAGGACCTCACGTGCCAGCAGGCGCCCGTGCCGCTGAGCGATATCACTGGCCCCTTTTTCGTATGTGGGATCCGGGAGTCGAACTTGGGCCCTCGCGCTTGCCGGGCAGGCACTTAAGCCGCTGAGCCATCTCACCGGCCCAACATTTCGCCATTCTTATTTCATTTGTCTCTTATCTTCCTCCTGTCCTGCTCTACTTTTATTTATTTTTATTTTTTGATGGTGCTGGGGATTGAACCCCAGGGCTTTGAGCATGCTAGGTAAGCATTTTACACCAGAATTTTTCCTCTCAAAGTGAATCCTTGATGTTACGCTGTTTCATATCCATTTATGGATACTTTTTATTGGCATTTTCCCTGAAAACCAAATATCCTTCTTAATATATATCGAGTAATATCTAACATCAACTTTATTTTTGGAATTGTAATCTCTTAAATAACTTTTTAGAATTATTTAATTGAAAAAGTAAAATACTTTTTTGGGGAGCGGCACGGAGGACTAAACTCAGGGCTTTGTGTATGCTGGGCAAGTCTCTACCACTGATCCCCTGAAGCCCTTTTTGTTTTTTGCGACAGCATCTCACTAAGTTGCCCAAGGAGGACCTTCCAGAGCTTGTGATCCTCTTGCCTGAGTTTCCCTAAGTGCTGGGATTATAGGCATGTGCCACCACACCTAAAACTAATGTTTTTATTTACTTAATTCTAATTTTTAAAAATTTTGTGATGCTGAGGCTCAAACTGAGAGGTCTGCACGTGTTAGGCAAGCACTGTACCACTGAGCTACATGATCCTAGCCAGGAAAAGTAATGTTTTAATGATAACAAGTCTTGGATCAAAAACCAAGCCATGCTGAGTATGGTTGTCTGCTCCTGTAGTCACAGTACTTGGGAGGCTGAGGTGGAAGGATCATTTAAGCCCAGGAGTTTGAGACCAGCCTGGACATCACACCGAGACCTCCATCTCAAAAAAAAAAAAAAGACCAGAAATCAGGCCAGAGATTTAATAGTTTGCTTATTAAGTTGTAACTAATTGGAAATGTTAACTTATTTTTCCTTGGGGATTTAGATACAAGCCTTAAAGATGGCCTTTTCCATGAATTTAAGAAATTTGGCAAGGTGACTTCAGTGCAGATCCATGGAGCTTCAGAAGAGAGGTATGGTCTGGTGTTCTTTCGGCAGCAAGAGGACCAAGAAAAAGCACTGACTGCATCAAAAGGAAAGCTTTTCTTTGGTATGCAGATTGAAGTAACAGCATGGATAGGGCCAGGTAAGAGACAGGTTACACACACTGTATTCCAGCTTATGAGAGAGTGGTGTATTACCCAGGATATGGACACAATCGTAGCTTTCTTCACTGACATACTTTTGATGCCTTCTCTTTTAAAGAGTGTAGGAGAGGGCCGGTGAGATGGCTCAGCGGCATAAGCGCCTGCCTGGCAAGCGCGAGGTTCTGAGTTCTACTCCTCGTACCCGCATATTTAAAAAAAAGAGTGTAGGAGATAGTTCCTAGGAGAATGACAACAGAATTACTCTGAATTAGAAAGAAACTTACATATTTATATTACTTGAGGAACTCACTAGACGAATTTTATTTCCATTATACGCAGCACAAATTGGATCAGTTACTGTGGGGGCACACGACCTTGAAAGTCAGTGACCAAGAAGCTAGTCACTGTCTTCAGAGTCTTAGGAGTATGGCCCAGTTGAGAATTTCAAGGGAATTTTTTATTAGCTTGACCTGTTACAACAGGCACAACACAGGTGAGCATTTCCTCTGTTTCAGAACAGCCTGTAGTGCTTGTTTAAAAATGACCTCTTTGGGCCGGTGAGATGGCTCAGCGGCTTAAGCGCCTGCCCGGCAAGCACGAGGGCCCGAGTTTGACTCCAGAACCCACATACGAAAAAGGGGCCGGTGATATCGCTCAGCGGCACGGGCGCCTGCTGGCGCGCGAGGTCCTGAGGTCGACCCCCGGTACCCACCAAAAAAAAAAAATGACCTCTTTGACCCCAGCCCACCTAATTCATTCAGAATTGACACACTCAGTTTTGGGGGCCTGAGATTTAAAGCAACTTTTGAATAAATTTGCAAAGGAATTGGTAGAAACATTAAAATTTGGGCCGGTGAGATGGCTCAGCGGCATAAGCGCCTGCCTGGCAAGCGCGAGGGCCCTAGTTCGACTCCCGGAACCCACATACGAAAAAAGGGCCGGTGATATCGCTCAGCGGCAGGGGCGCCTGCTGGCGCGCGAGGTCCTGAGGTCAAACCCCGGTACCCACAAAAAAGAAAAAAAAGAAAAAAGAAACATTAAAATTCTACAGTTGCCTTGTGAATCTGAAACCGCTGAACTTTTTAATTTCGTTGCTGAGGCCCATACCAGGGTCTTATGCCTGCTAGGCAAGCACTCTACCTCGGAGGTGTACCTCGGCCCCACGCAGTTGAACTGTAACATTTTGAATAGAATTTATGGCCCCTTTCTAGAGTAAACATGAATGTTTCTAAAATGCTCATTTTATTTTATAATTAAGAGAAAAATATATAATTTCTGTAATAAGAATATGTAAATGTTATTTATATGACACAATAGGCACAGAGTTGTTAGCACGTATATTGTAAAATGTGCAGAACTTTACCGCGGAATGCGGGAATTCCAGGGACGTTCCCTTTTCAGAGGAGGTCTCCACACTCACTTCTGGACTGAGTGTGACTTGGATTGCCCTAAATTATACTGAGCTAAGAGCAACTCAGGAGCTTTTTGTTTTTTTTAATTTGAGACAGGGTCTCACTATGTAGCCCAGCCTGGCCTCAAACTCAGAGTGATCCTCCTGCCTCAGTTCCCAAGTGCTGAGATTACAGGTGTATGCCTCCATTCCTTGCTTTTCTGGGTATTTTTCTAGGAATTCTTCTGTAACACATTTGGGACAAATCAGAAATGCCTGAAGAATATATATAGTGTGTCATATAATGTATATAAATTTTTAGAACCAATCAAAGTTATTAAATAATGAGGCTCTAATATAGGGATATTCACTTGGTGACTCACTAATCTCTAAGTGGTAGGGCCAGCTTGAAATTTTAACTGTAAAAAAGCTTTTTCACTTACTTGGGAAGCTGAGGTACAAGGATCTCTTGAGCCTAGGAATTTGAGGTCAGTCTGGGCAACACAGTGAGACCCCATTCTTAAAAAAAAAATTAAGAATCTTTTAAAATAGAGAACACGGGCCGGTGAGATGGCTCAGCGGCATAAGTGCTTGCCTGGCAAGCGCGAGGGCCTGAGTTCGACTTCTGGAACCCACATATGAGAAAAGGGCCGGTGATATCACTCAGCGGCATGGGCGCCTGGTGGCGCGCGAGGTCCTGAGGTCGACCCCCGGTACCCACCAAAAAAAAAAAAAAATAGAGAACATACAGTACTGTACTATAATTATCAACAAAACTTTGAATGTCCCTGCCCTAGACCAAGTTAATAAGTGGAGCTTCAGAGAAAGGCGGTGATTTATTTAGAAATTAAGCCAGGACTTGTGATCATAAAAAATAGAAGCTGTGAGGAATATTCAGCCTCTTTCTGTTTGTCACTGGGGACCATACAACACCAAAAGAAGATGTTTTGTGAAAGTTGCTTCAGTCAGTTTTCATACAGTTACTCTTGTATCTAAAAATCCTACATTTAGACAGTTGGGTTATTGTGTTAATTAGTATGACTAACATGAAATGCTTAACATGTTAAAATGTTGAAAAGTAAATGAGGGTCGGTGATATAGCTCAGCAGCCTTAAGTGCCTGCCTGGCAAGCACGAGGTCCTGAGTTCGATTCCCGGTACCCACATAAAGGGAAAAATGGGCCGGTGATATCGCTCAGTGGCAGAAGCGCCTGCTGGCAAGCATGAGGTCCTGAGTTCAACTCCTGGTACTCACATTTAAAAAAGAAAAGTAAATGACATTAATGAAGCTAGACTTTTCAGCTGAGTTTTTAAAAAATATATTTCGATTGTGGTTTTATTTTCCACATTGAGAACCAGCTTTACAGTTTTTGCTGGAGTTTTTTTTTTTTTTTTGTGGGTACCGGGGGTCGACCTCAGGACCTCGCGCGCCAGCAGGCGCCCGTGCTACTGAGCGATATCACCGGCCCTTTTCTCGTATGTGGGTTCCGGGAGTCGAACTCGGGCCCTCGCGCTTGCCAGGCAGGCACATACACCGCTGAGCCATCTCACTGGCCCTTTGCTGGAGTTTTAAAACGATTTGTGTGCCAGTGATTACTTTGAAAACAAATTCATTTACATTGAAATTTCATTCAGTTTCAAGTTCATTTTCTATGTTAAAGATTAAACAGAAGTGTTAGTTCATTTTTATTAGCCTCTGTATTTCTCTTCTACTTTGGTGTTAACCAAGGGGCAGCTATTTTGGAAGTGTTTAAAGTATTTCAGTTTGCAAGTATTCAAGTCCATTATTTCAGAGTTACTTAAATGTAGATTTCCCCAAATGTATAAATATATATTGAAACTCTCCTCTCGGTTTTACTTTTCGGGTATTCTATTTACAGAAACGGAAAGTGAAAATGAATTTCGCCCCTTGGATGAAAGGATAGATGAATTTCATCCCAAAGCAACAAGAACTCTCTTTATTGGCAACCTTGAAAAAACCACTACTTACCATGACCTTCGCAACATCTTCCAGCGCTTTGGAGAAATTGTGGTATGTCGCTTTATTGATAAAAACAATATTGAGCCGGGTGTGGTGCACGCCTGTAATCTCATTAGTCGGGAGGCTGAGGCAGGAGGATCGCTGTGAGTTCGAGGCCAGCCTGGGATGCCTAGGGAGTTCAAGGCCAGCCTGAACTACACAGTGAGACTCTTGTCTCCAAAAAAAACCCAAAAATATTAGGTCTTTGTCATAAAGTATAATACGGATTATGTTTGGCAAAATGATATTTAATGGTGTAATGAATATATTTTCTCATTTGCTCTGTGCATTTTTAACTCCTGTTAAAAGATGACCCAAGGGCCAGTGAGATGGCTTAGCGGTGTATGCACCTGCCTGGCAAGCGCGAGGGCCCGAGTTCAACTCCCGGAACCCACATACGAAAAAAGGGCCGGTGATATCGCTCAGCGTCATGGGTGCCCGCTGGTGTGCGAGGTCCTGAGGTCGACCCCCGGTACCCACGAAAAATAAATAAATAAATAAAAGATGCCCCGAGCTGGATGCAGTGGCGCGTGCCTGTAGTCCCAGCTATACCTGGAAAACTGAGTAAGGCAAGATTACTTGAGTCCATGAGTTTGAGCCCACCCTGGGCAATGTAGTGAGATCTTGTCCTAAAAACAAAGGGGTGATCTTGAGAAGCCCACTGGTACTGTTCACATAAAAGCCTATAGAATGTATTTATTTTTTTCTCATTCATTTTCTTTGTCCATTGGGCTCTTTTTTTTCCTTTTGTCTCTTTTTTTTTTTTTTTGGTACCAGGAATTGAACTCAGGACCTTGTGCTTGCCAGGCAGGTGCTGTGCTGCTGAGCTAAATCCCTAGCCCTCTATTTGTCATTTTGAGATAGGGTTTCACCATGCAGCTCAGGCTGGCCTCAAACTCACTTTGTAACCCAGGCTGGCATCAAACTCGTGGCAATCCTCCTGCCTCAGCCTCCCGAGTGCTGGGATTACAGGCGTGCGCCACCACACTGACGTGGTTTTTTTTAGACAGGGTCTTGCTGTGTAGTTCAGGCTGGTTTTGAACTCACTGTGTAGCCCAGGCTGGGCTCAAACTCACGGCACTCTTCCTGCCTCAGCCCCCCAAGTGCTAGGATTATAGATGTGTGCCACCATGCTTGGCCTCTGTTGTTTTTTGAAACGGTCTCTCACAATGTATTCCAGCCTGGCTTTGAATTCACTGTGTAGCCCATACTAGCCTTGAATTGGAGGTGATCCTCTTGCTTCACCCTCCCAAGTGCTAGGATTATAGGCATGTACCACCATACCTGGCTGATGGGGTCCTGTTGTATACCATCTGTAGTCCTGTGAGTTGAAAGGAAAATCTGGAAGAGAAAACATTCGTAAAGAGGAGCAACAAATTAGTGTGTGGTTATTAGGTGATCACAGTGCACATCGGTATCTTGGGAATTATTGGAATGTGGATGTCATGTGTTGGAAGTTTAATTCTATTTCAGTTTTAATTAAAATTAGCAAGCCATAGTGGCGCATGCCTATAATCCCAGCATTCTAGAGGCTGAGACAGGAGGATTGCCTCAAGTTCCAGGCCAGCCTGGTCTATGTAGTGAGGCTGTGTCTAAAAAAAACCCAAATAAATAAGTGAACAAAATTTTTTTTTTTTTTTTTTTGTGGGTACCGGGGGGTCAACCTCAGGACCTCGCGCGCCAGCAGGCGCCCGTGCCACTGAGCGATATCACCGGCCCCTTTTTCATATGTGGGTTCCGGGAGTCGAACTTGGGCCCTCGCGCTTGCAAGGCAGACACTTACGCCGCTGAGCCGTCTCACCGGCCCACAAAATTTTAATTGAAGTCATCTCTCATATTATGTAAGTCATTCTTAGGGACACAAGTATTTTTCTATTTCCTGTGACTTAAAGCTTGAATCAATTTATAGTAGAAGTAGTTTGGTCATTGCTTTAAACTCTCGGGATATACCGTTTTGTTCTATTTGAAGAAATAAGGAAATTATTTCTGTTTTTGCAGTTCTCTTCATTATTAATGACAGTGGAGAAACTGCTCTAGTATATTTGGACTCTAGAGAGTAAAAGTGTTTTTGGTAAGAATAGCTGCTGTTAATCTTTCAGGGATGCGTATATATCCCTGCATCTTTCCTTTCTCCTATCCATTCTTATGTACTTTGTGGGTGTGGGTGTTAACTGTGTATCAAAACGAGGGCCTATGTTACTAAGTTGCCAAGACTGGGCTTAAACTTGGAGTTCACCTGCCTTGACCTCCTATAGTGCCCGGATCACAGGTTTACACCATGACACCTGGCTGAATACATCATTGCTTTAAACAAGGATCCTTGTTTTGTTTTGTTTTGTTTTTAGTGACATAATCAAGCATAATCTAGTCTTGTGAATAAAACATTATCAGTGTCTGATCTAAACCTCCTAAGAATTGGGAGCAAGAGATATATTTGGTAGAAAAGGAGAAACAGAAAAGCTATATATTTAGAGAACTATACCATTAAAACATTCATTTTCTTTTCTTTTCCTGTTACTTTTGATTTTTCAAATCCTTTTGGTTTTATGAGATTGGTATATATTGATTCAAGCTTTACTGCCTACCTAGGTGGGTGATGTGGAGCTCATTTACCTATCTGGACTCTGGTTTCTGTCTTTAGACTTTTATATGCATATTATTTAATTTGTTGTTTGGCATTCATAATTCTATAAATTGATAAAACTTGCAAACATACATTTTTTTCTTTTAAAGAGAAAAAAATAGAACAAAATTTCAAAACAACGTAATAGGAGGGTAACAATGGTTAATACATTACGTATTGTTATCTTTAAATTAATTACTCAGGGTACAAGATATCAGCGTTCAATTGTCCAAACAATATTAGCACAAACCTTTCTTTTGAATGAACTAAGCAAAATTAGTAGTGTCTCTATCTTAACTATGTTATATATATATATAACTTAACTATGTTATATATATATGTATATATATAGTTATATATATGTAACTATGTTATATATATTATATATAATATATATGTTACATATATATATATTACATATATATATATGTAATATTTTTCTTTTCCTTTCTTTCTTTTCCACATTCCCCCATCCCAGTTTCTCTTTCCTTTTGACCAGTTTCTTCCTGTTTTACCATATCTATAGTACATTTTGGATCTTATTTACTCTTTCAGTTTCTCACACTAGAGAGACAATACGATGTTTGCACATGTGCATCTGGTTTATTTCACTTATGAATATTTTCTCGAGTTGCATCCATTTACCTATAAAAGTCTCCAGTTTATCCTTCTTTATGGCTGAGTAGTATTCCATTGTATAAAAAGACCACATCTTTTTTTATCCGTTCCTCGGTTGATGGGCATTTGGGTTGTTTCCAAGATTTAGCTATTACAAATTGTGGTGCTATAAACATGGGTGCACATATATTGCTGTGGTATGATGTTTTTAATTCTTCTGGGAAGATACCCAGAAGGGGAAGAGATGGGTCAAATGGGACCTCCAATCCTAGTTTTTTGAGGAATCTCCACACTGATTTCCACAGTGACTGTACCAGACAGCACTCCCACCAACAGTGGAGAAGGGTTCCTTTTTCTCCACAGCCCCTCCAGCATTGGTTATTAGTTAATTTCTTGATAATAGCCATTCTTTCTGGGGTGAGGTGGAATCTCAGTGTTGTTTTAATTTGCATCTCTCAAATGACTAGTAATGTTGCACATTTTTTCGTATATTTATTTGCCATTTGTATTTCTTCATCTGAGAAGTGTGTATTCATCTCAGATGCCCATTTTTGGATTGGGTCTTTAAATTTGGGAGGTCTGATTTTTTTGAGTTTGTTATATGTTCTCAATAGTAATCCTTTGTCTGAGGAACAGCTGGCAAACATTTTTTCCCACATCAAACATACTTTTATTTGAATATAGATGCTACTTAATTTTGGAGCAGTATAAAAAAGGTATAGTTGGGCACATGGATATAGTCATCATCAGTATTGCTGAAAAGAGCATGATTATCGTGTTAATAAGGTGGCCATGTCTATATTGTGTTTGAAAGCCATAATCTCAGGCTAGCAATTGCTGACAATTGCTTTTGTTCCCTCCCTCCCTCTTTCCCTCTCCCTCTCCCCCTCTCCCTCTTTTTCTCTTTTTCCTCCTTCCCCTTCTCTCTGTCATTCATTTGACAAAGTCTCGCTGTTGTTGCCCAGGCTGTGCTCAAATTTCTGGGTTTAAGTGATCCTCCTGCCAGTCTCTGGAGCACTGGGACTACAAGCGTATGCCACTGTGCCTGGCATTGAGTATTACTACTTTAAATGACAGTCTTTTGGAAAAATGATCTGCTGCTTATTGATATGCTATAGATAGAAGAACCTATTCAGTGAGTTTGTTCACCAGTATTCTTTGGAGATATTTCCCTTATATGGAATTATCGATTTTTGTTTTGTGATACTGGGAATTGAACGCATGGCCTTCACACTGCACTATGTCCTCAGCCCTTAAAAGAAAATTTTTTTTTGATACCAGAAATCAAACTTGCAGTCCTCCTGTCTCAGCCTCCCAGAGTGCTGGGATTAGAGGCATGTACCTCCGAGCTGGACTTATCCTGGGTTTTTATATTCTATGTAATAGTGAAAATTAGCTCCTCTTTACCACTACTTTGAAGAATATTTAGTATAGATCATTGTTTTTTTAATGATCCATTGAGTTCAATACATTACTCATTTTGCTGTTTTTAAGTGTTGAATATTGGCTTTTGTGTTACTGCTGTTTCTGAGTCTCGATTAAGCTCCCTTGAGGAGGCTTAGGTATTTACAGTACTCACTCTGCAGTTCATGACACAGGTCATTGCTGTTTTAAGTGTTGGGTTTCTCTGGACCGCTTTCATGTCTATGGCAGGTATTTTCACCTCTTCCTTCCAGTAGACAGGATGGGAGGGTCAGGTACCACTACAAGGTTCGTGCGTTCCAAGGAGAAGGGGATGCTCTTTGTAGAGCGTGTCTTTAATTGAGGGATGATCTTCTGGGGCAGCTTATGTAAAAGAAGTTCAGGTATTTCTTCACAGAGTAGTTCAGGTATTTGTGTATCCATTCATTCTGGATGGGAGGGACTGTTGCTGTATTCTTAGCATCGGTCGCTGGCCGTGGTCTAGTTGATACACGGGTATCTCTGGAGCGCGTGTGCACGTGTGTCTGTCTTCTGGCTGAGGACTGTATGCTTTGAATCATTTTTATCATATTAGGGTATTAGATGATGCCAGAAGGAATTCTAAAGGTGTCACAACATAGAGTACTCTTTCATTATCGTAACTTCTTTTAACACTGGTATTATGCATTTTAAATTTTGAGTTGCAGTACAGTTGCTGTTCTGAAAGAGCGTCACATGGCATGGATTTAATAATGTGTGACCATAAATGCTGATAGTTTTTAACTACTGATTTACAGTTATTACAATGTACAATTTTAATTAAGAAAGTGAAGATTGGGAATTTTTTTTAAAGAAATAAACACCCTACATGGACTTGGCTAATTCTGTTTTATTTTCATGTTGGCATATTACTAAGTGTATTTTTGGCTTTTTCAGGACATCGACATTAAGAAAGTAAATGGAGTCCCTCAGTATGCATTCTTGCAATACTGCGATATTGCCAGTGTTTGTAAAGCTATTAAGAAGATGGATGGGGAATACCTTGGAAATAATCGTCTCAAGGTAAATGAATTTTCACAGAATATTGTGTTGTTATGATTTGCTTTAAGACTTGGAGTTTTTGTGCCTATGTCTTGATGATTTTTTTCTTTGTATCCGCTTCCTATCTTAATGTAATTTGAACTCATACCTGGTTAGCCAGACAGGGTTGCTTTTTTTGTAAATTTTTATTTAATTTTAACCACACAATTTCCACTTAAGATGTTGATTTTCGGGGCTAGGGATAACTCAGTGGTAGAGCATGTGTTTAACATGCTCAGTGCTCTGGGTTCTATCCCTGACACTCAAAAGGTAAGATTTCTACAGAAGAATAATTTTCTAAGAATTTTTTAGTTGAGTAGTGATTGTGAACTTTACTAATAGAAGTTTCACCTTTTATATTCAGTTGGGTTTTGGAAAGAGCATGCCTACAAACTGCGTATGGTTAGATGGGCTCTCTTCAAATGTGTCGGATCAATATTTAACACGACATTTCTGCCGATATGGGCCTGTCATAAAGGTAGGTGGGGGCTTTGGGTATGGTTCATACTTGCTTCTGACTTCCTTTTCTTGTTATTTTGTCTTTTTGGTCTCAATTTCTAGTACGTGCCTTTTAAGTTACATGTTAATTTTTTTTTTTTTTTTTTTTTTTTGCTAAAATTTGGTCTATAAGGGCATTGTATCTGTTAGTTTATGGTGAGAATATTTTGAAAAAGTACTATTTGAGCCAGCTGAGATTTTTTAAAAATTTGAAATTGCTCTAGAGTTAAATAAAATAAAATAATGCTGGGTGTGGTGGCACACATCTGTAATCCCAGTACATGGAAGGCTAAGGCAGGAAGAGCTTGGTGAGTTCAAAGCCTGCTTGGGCTACATAGTGTGTTCAAGGCCAGTTTGAACTACACAGAGACACCCTGTCTCAAAAAACAAAACAAAGGTGGGCGTGGTGGCACACACCTGTAATCCCAGCATTTGGGAGGCAGAGGCAGGAGGATTGCTGTGAGTTTGAGGCCAGCCTGGGCTACATAGTCAGTGAGACCCTGCCTCAAAAACAAAAAACAAACAAAAAAAACCAACAACAAAACCCAAAACAGAACAATATTTCTTAGGGACTTTTGTAATTTTATCTCACATTAAAATTTGTATATCAAGGCTGGAAGATTATGGGATTGAGCCTAGCCCAGGTTGCATATTGAGACCCTGTCTTTTTGTTTTTCATTTTTTTATTTTTTATTTTTTAAATTTTTTTTAAAGGAGGAAAAGTTTCTTGTAGCTCACAGCTTGTAGAGGTTTCAGTCCATAGTTGGCTGGCTCCAAGGCAGGGTAGCATGGCAGAGGGACATCTCAGAGGAGAAATAGTTCATGGCAAGGCGGGCAGAGGCAGCAAGCAGCAGTAGCCAAGACCCTGTCTTTAAAATAATAATAATAATAATAAATTAGTCTAATTATATAATCTCTTTTACACTAGAAACGTAGTTTGACTTGATTTAAAAAAAGGATATTTTTAAAGAGTTCACACACCAATATTCGTTTAACCAGTGTTTGTTATATAATACACTCACAAACAACAGGGAACAGAGGGGCTCTGGGTGCAGTTCCATTGTGGGAAGGTAAAGCTTTAACTCCTTAAAGGCCTATTTACTCTGTTGTGGGTATGCTGTATAACTTCTGACATTTGTTTCATTGTAGCTTTCGTTGTTTGGGGATGGACTCATCTTTGAAACTGCCTGACTAAAAATATAGCAGCTTTAGGATAGTGATGCAACTTACAACCAAAATTCATAGAAATTCTTTGTTGATTCAATATTGTAATTTTGCCGGGGATATAGCTCAGTGGCGCAGCACCTGCCTGGAAAGCTCAAGGTCCTGAGTTCGATTCCCAGTTCAAAAAAAATAATAATAATTTTGTCCCTCTCTTTCAAGGGTGCCTGCCTGTCCACCCGCCCTCCCTTCTTCCCTCTCTTCCTCCCTTCTTTCCTTCCTTTCCTCCTTCTACTTTATCCCTCCTCCCCTCCCTCCTTCCACCAAAAGTAGAATGCTTTACTTAAATACAGCACAGTACTCAGTCAACATTGAAAGCAAATTAGCCAGGTGTGGTGGCGCACACCTATAATCTTAGCACTTGGGAGACTGAGGCAGGAGGATTGCTGTGAATTTGAGGCCAGCCTGGGCTACATAGTGAGTTCAAAGCCAGCCTAAACTATACAGCGAGATGCTATCTCAAAAACAAAACTAAAACAAAAACAGAACAGTGAAAGCAAAGTAAAATACAGAAAAACAAAGGTGTAATATACCTCAAGCCACAATATCCATGATTCCCTGTATATTTTATAGTATTTACTATGATGTGCCTCATGAAGAAAAGGCTGTAATTTTTTTTTGAACAAAATTTTTCCTCCAGGCATGGTGGCACATACCTGTAATCCCAGCACTTGGGAGGCTGAGGCAGGAGGATCACCATGAGTTTGAGGCCAGCCTGGGCTACATAGTGAGACCCTGTCTCAAAAAAAAAATTTTTTTTCTTGGTAATGTTGTTTTGACTTAGGAGTTTGTGAAGACTGACAAGACCAGTGAATGAAGTTCGTACTTGGTTTTTACTTTGTTGTATTGTTTTTTTTGCAGGTGGTGTTTGACCGTTTAAAAGGCATGGCCCTGGTTCTCTACAATGAGATTGAATATGCACAAGCAGCTGTAAAAGAGACCAAAGGAAGGAAAATTGGTGGCAATAAAATTAAGGTGTGCAGAGTGACTTTAAAAAGAATCACAACAAAATTGTATTCAAATCTCAACCCACAAATAACTGGCATTTGTAGATTGACAACAGCAGGTGGAGTGGTTTACAGGATGTGTTTTATATGGCCTCAGTTTTCAGGGGGAAATTAGGATTTTTATGCTTGGCTACTCGTGGGTGTAGGTCTTGCAAGCCAGGAACTACAGATCCTTCCCTAAAAATCATTCTGGTTCCATGAGGCTCATGGGTGCACATTCAGTGCAAGCCCACTCACAGTTGTGACAAGTGTGTCTATGCCCAGAGGTGCTAAGTGTCACTCAGTCAGCTTCCTGAAGGCTCTTGCTTTCCTCTTCTTTTCTGCTCTCCTAAAGAGCGGGGAACCATTGCAAGCTTGTTACTTTGGTCTGTTGTTATTTGTTCGGAAATTTGAAATTCGTGTTTGTTTGAAGGAACTGTGTACTTAACAACTGACGGTTAATATGGTAGAGGTATTGCTAATAGTCATCATATATATGCTTTAGTGACTCTGAATGACGTTGAAATATTCTTCCGTGTTATTTTATGTTGTAGCTGTTGTTCCAGCAAATTTATGGAGCTTTTTATTTTGTTATTTTGGTTTTTTGAGGCAGGATCTCACTGTAAGGAGTGAAAAATAAAATTGAGTTCAAGACCAGCCTGAACTTCAGAGCAAGACCCTGTCTCAAAACAAAACAAACAAAAAAGTAATTGTGAAAGACTTAAAAATGTGGGTTGTGCCGGGTGTGATGATGCACGCCTGTAATCCTGGCACTCAGAGGCTGAGGCAGGAGGAATGCTGTGACAGTCGTGTACTCACAGACTGGCCTTGAGCTCACTATGTAGCCTAGGCTACATAGACTGGCCTCAAACTCACAATGATCCTCCTGCCTCAGCCTCCTGAGTGCTTGGATTACAGGTGTGCCCCACCATGCCTG
This sequence comes from Erethizon dorsatum, assembly GCA_028451465.1. Taxonomy (NCBI): domain Eukaryota; kingdom Metazoa; phylum Chordata; class Mammalia; order Rodentia; family Erethizontidae; genus Erethizon; species Erethizon dorsatum. The sequence goes on along the minus strand of CM051827.1, from coordinate 123,626,434 downwards.
GCCTCAGCAGCAAATTTATGTGCATCAGAGATTTTGCTGGATTTAATTGATCTGATTATTTCTCTTCTTTTTGGTAGGAGAGATCAAACTCAATGACCTCATGCTTGCCAGACAGGCACTGTGCCACTGAGCTGTATCCCCGGCCCTGATCAGATTATTTAATTGCCAACCTACAATCCTAGTAGTGATTTGTTTCAGTTTTCCATTTTACTTTTTCTGCTTCTTCTGGAACCTTGAATTATATTTGTCAAGATTTGCTTAAAATTGGCCAGGTGTGGTGGCAGACACCCATAATCCTAGCACTCATGAGGCTGAGGCAGGAGAGTTGCCACGAGTTCAAGACCAGCCTGGGCTACACAGTGAGTTCAAGGCTAGCCTGAAGTACTACATAGCGAGACCCTGTCTTTTAAAAAATTCTGTAAAATTGGAGAGATCTTAGATTAACGAGATGTAATTTCAGTTTATGAGGACTACTTCACTTGAGATAGATTGGTCATTCCTGAAAATTTTCCTGAGTTGTGAAGAATTTTCAAATTGGAAAGCATTTTCCATGATTAAAATCTGAAATTTTTATTAAACTTGTATTTTTTTAAGGTGGATTTTGCAAATCGGGACAGTCAGCTGGCATTTTATCACTGCATGGAGAAATCTGGTCAAGATGTCAGAGACTTTTATGAAATGTTACTAGAAAGAAGGTATGTATTTTAAACCTACCAGTACAGCTTGAATTTTAATCCGTAATGCATAGAGTTTAGATGGGATTTAATTTTATTTTTCACTCCTTACTTACATGCTCATCTCCCAAAAAACCTTTTCCAGCATGTCCTGTAGAAACACAGGCTTGTTTTTGTGAATCCAATTTTCATGTGACTTATGGGACACTGGGATACCCTATCTAAATTTCTTACTGAATGCTTCTACGGTTATTTATTTATTTATTTATTTAGTTAGTTAGTTAGTTAGTTAGTTTGGTTTTGGTTTTTTGAGACAGGGTCTCGCTATGTAGTCCAGGCTAGCCTTGAGCTCACTGTGTAGCCTAGGCTGGCCTCGAACTCATGGCAGTCCTCCTACCTCAGCCTCCTGAGTGCTGGGATTGCAGGCGTACACCATCATGCCCAGCTGCTTCTACAGTTTTGAAGAGATACTGTTTTGCCATATTATAACTTTATGTACCATTAATTACAAGAATATATCATCCCATCCTACAGTTTCAGTAACATATACTAGAGTATATATATATATATATATATTTTTTTTTTTTTTTTTTTTTTTGTTTTTTTTTTTGTTTTTTTTGTTTTGTGGGTACCGGGGGGTCGACCTCAGGACCTCGCGCGCCAACAGGCACCCGTGCCGCTGAGCGATATCACCGGCCCCTTTTTTGTATGTGGGATCCGGGAGTCGAACTCGGGCCCTCGCGCTTGCTGGGCAGGCGCTTAAGCCGCTGAGCCATCTCACCAGCCCAATACTAGAGTATATTGTACACTGTTAATGCCTTATGTATTTAGTAATGAAAACATTAGGTTTTTACCACATGAGCTCATACTTTTACCACCACCAACAACAACAAAATAAGTAAAAACTTTCAAAAGAATAGTAAGAGCTTTATGTGTTTTGAATCTCTGAAGTGACTCAGTAAGCCAGAGCATATAGAAACTGGTGACTTTGGCAGTATGAAAGGTAAACCTGGTTTCCCTGCGTGAATATTTTCAATCTTGGTAATATCATATTTAATAGTTATTCTGCTGATTAGACAATATATTAAAATATCCTAACACCTGGATATGGTGGTGCACACCTTTAATTCCAGCGGTCTGGGAGGCTGAGGCAGGAGGATTGCATATTTGAGCCCAGCCTGGACAACTTAGACCCTGTCTCAAAATTAAAAACCAGTGGGTATACAGCTCAGTTTGAAGGCTCTGGGGTCAATCTCCAGTATGGGGGCGGGGTTCAATCTCCTAGCATAATGCTACAGTACTAGGTTCTCCAAAGGCTGATAACATTTGAAAATGGAAACTACTATCCATGTGCTGAAGCTCTTGCTCAGACGTGCCTCTGTTGTTAAATCTCTGCCCCTGTACAGATGTGTTAGACGGATGGCTTTGTGTGAAAGATGCCTTTCCGTCCTCATGGTTGAAAATGGAGAGGCTCCATGACAAAGATGAGCCCTGTCCTGATCCTGCTACCAGAAATCTGTTGAAAGCATTTCTCCTGCCTCTTCATTCCAGTTCTTTTTTTTTTTTTTTAATGTTACCAGGAGTCGACCTCAGGACCTTGTGCTTGCCAGCAAGCGCTTGTGCCGCTGAGCGATATCATCGGCCTTTTTTTTCCTTTATGTGGGTACCGGGAGTCGAAGTCAGGACCTCACGCTTGCCAGGCAGGTGCTTATGCTGCTGAGCTGTCTCACCGGCCCTCCAGTTCATTTTTTTGTGGAAATCACACAAAGTATCTATCTCTTTGAGTCATTTCCTAGTGGAATACGGTGCAGTAGTCATTGAACATAGAGCTTTTTAAGTTAAAAATGATGTCCACTACCAGATTCCTAAAAGCTTGATAGCTTCTTACTAGTAGATCAGAGTTCAAATCATAAAAGAGTGAAAGTCTGCAGTCCTCTGGCTGGAGAGTCAGTCTTGGTAGGCTGTTCTGTATTCTCGGTGATGTGTGTGTGTGAGTGTGCACAGGCCAGAGAATGTGTGTCTCAGCGAGAGGAGAGCAAGTGCTCAGTCCCAGGCTCTCTAAGTAGCGGCTTGAAGTCATTGTTAATACGTTAAGTGCTTAAAGGAATTCTTACAGGGATTCCAGCCACAAGTGAATGGAAGGTGTGTTGGAGGCCTAGTTGCACCTAAGACATTAAAATCCTATGTGTATGTTAAATATTTTTTAAAAGAGCAGTATCTTACGAGAGGTGGGTAATGTGTGGGTGTTCATTTTTAAATATTATTGCTTAAAATTCATTTTAGGCCAGTCACTCATCTTAGTGATGGTCTGGCTTTGGTTCTTGTTTTTCGACTTTTTCCAGTGGTTATTTATCCCTGACTGGCGGTGTGACTTCCCTGTGACCGGGGTTTGCCCTGTGTGGTTTCCGATTGCAGTTCCTGGGGAATGCATTCTTTGCAGTAGAACTTGAAGATCCTTGTATTTTCCATAGAGTGAAATCATCCCTGTGAATAGTTGATGCATGAATGGAAAAAAATGTTTCTGTTTTTCCAAACAGTTAATTTATTTCCCAAGTTTTTTTGTTTCTGTTTTTTTCTTTTAGAGGCAGGGTCTTGCTGTGTATTGCAGGCTGGCCTTGAGCTCACTATGTAGCCCAGGCTGGCCTCAAACTCACAGTGATGCTCCTGCCTCAGCCTTGAGCGCTGGGATTAACAGGCATGTACCACCACACCCAGCGCCATGTTGTAAGAATATCTTTTTTTTTTTTTCCTTGTCTGTACTGGGGATTAAACTCAGGGCCTTCTGCATGCTAGGCAAGCATTCTATCCTTGACCTGTATCCCCAACCCTTTTTTAAATTTTGGGAAAGGGTCTTGCAGAGTTTCATTAACTGTCCTCCAACTTGAAATCCTCCTGCCCCGAAGGAGCTGAGATTATAGGTGTGTGGCACCATGCCTGGGCCAGAACATCCTTTGTTAAAAAAGTAATTGTGGCTGGGCATGGTGTTGCACACCTGTAATCCCAGAACTCAGGAGGCTGAGACAGGAGGATCACCTCAAGTTCCAGGCCAGCCTGGGCTATACAGAGTGAGTTCAAGACCAGCCTGAACTACAGAGCAAGACCCTGTCTCAAAACAAAACAAACAAACAAAAAAGTAATGTGAAAGACTTAAAAATGTGGGGTGTGCCGGTTGTGATGATGCACACCTGTAATCCTTGCACTCAGGAGGCTGAGGCAGGAGGAATGCTGTGAGTTCAAGGCTAGCCTGAACTACATAGCAAGACCCTGTCTCAAAAAAATCAATAACAGGGGCCGGTGAGATGGCTCAGCGGCATAAGCGCCTGCCTTGCAAGCGCGAGGGCCCGAGTTCGACTCCCGGAACCCACATACGAAAAAGGGGCCGGTGATATCGCTCAGCGGCACGGGTGCCTGTTGGCGCACAAGGTCTTGAGGTCGACCCCCCGGTACCCACAAAAAAAAAAAAAAAAAAAATCAATAACAACAACAAAAAATTCTTAAAAAAAAAAAAATGGGTTGTAATAGTACTTAATAACAGGTGCCTGCTATGTTGGGACACCTGAGTTAATGAAAAATTTAAAAAGGGCCGGGGCCGGTGAGATGGCTCAGCGGCGTAAGCGCCTGCCTGGCAAGTGCGAGGGCCCGAGTTCGACTCCCAGAACCCACATACGAAAAAAGGGCCGGTGATATCGCTCAGCGGCACGGGCGCCTGCTGGCGCGCGAGGTCCTGAGGTCGACCCCCCGGTACCCACCAAAAAAATAAATAAATAAATAAAAATAAAAAGGGCTGAACCAGTGCTGTCCAATAGAAACTAATGTACATTACGTACATTGTTATAAATTTTCTAGTAGTCAAAAAGTAAAAAAAAAAAAATGTGGAGTTAATTTTCTTTAACTCATTGTATCTAAAATATTGTTTCAACATAATTTAAGTTAAATTAGTGAAGTTTTGAACATTTTAATTCTTTTTGAAATTGCGACATACTTGTAATTATTTGTTGGAATACTGTGTGATAATTTGACGTATGTATACAATGTGTAATGATGAAATAAGGGTAATACCATTTTGATCTTAAATACTGTTTTTTTTTTTTTTTTTGTGGGTACCGGGGGGTCGACCTCAGGACCTCACGCTCCAGCAGGCGCCCGTGCCACCGAGCGATATCACCGGCCCCTTTTACGTATGTGGGTTCCGGGAGTCGAACTCAGGCCCTCGCACTTGCAAGGCAGGCGCTTACACCGCTGAGCCATCTCACTGGCCCAATCTTAAATACTTTTGCTTGAGTTTTTATTTTTTTTTTTTTTAACTAGGTCTTCAAAATGTAGTGTGCATTTTACATTCACATCTCAACTTATTTATTTATTTATTTTTTGTGGGTACCGGGGGTTGAACTCAGGACCTCGCGCGCCAGCAGGCGCCCATGCCACCGAGCGGTATCACCGGCCCTTTTCTCGTATGTGGGTACCGGGAGTTGAACTCAGGACCTCGCGCTTGCCAGGCAGGTGCTTATGCCACTGAGCCATCTCACCGGCCCCACATCTCAATTTAGACTAGTCAGATTTCAAGTGCTCAGAGCAAAATGTGGCTGGCTAGTGGCTGCTGTGTTGGAAAGCCACTACAGTTAACAAGTGATGAGATAATGTTAAGGATGTTTAGAACAGGGCTTTCTGATCTCATATATATAACCCCGTACGTAAGTGATGCGGAGACAGAAGCATTAAGATAGTTGTTTTTGTTTTTGGCAGAGAGGAGCGAAGGGGATCCTATGACTATAGCCAAGACCGGCCATATTATGAGAGCATTCGCACCCCAGGTACATATCCTGAGGACTCCAGGCGGGACTACACTGCTCGGGGGAGAGAATTCTACGCGGAATGGGAAGCATACCAAGGAGACTACTATGAGTCACGCTATTATGATGATCCTCGGGAATACAGAGATTACAGGAGTGATCCTTATGAACAGGATATTCGAGAATACAGTTACAGACAGAGGGAACGAGAGAGAGAACGTGAAAGATTTGAGTCTGACCGGGATAGAGACCATGAGAGGCGGCCCATGGAGCGCAGTCAGAGTCCAGTGCACTTGCGCCGTCCTCAGAGTCCCGGCGCATCCCCCTCACAGGCAGACAGGCTGGCCAGCGACTCCGAGAGGAGGCTCTACAGCCGCTCCTCAGACCGCAGTGGCAGCTGCAGCTCGCTCTCCCCTCCGCGGTACGATAAACTGGACAAGGCGCGTCTGGAGCGATATGCAAAAAATGAAAAGGCAGATAAAGAACGGACTTTTGATTCTGAGAGAGTGGAAAGAGAGAGACGCTTCATACGGAAGGAGAAAGTGGAAAAGGACAAAACTGACAAGCAGAAACGAAAAGGAAAAGTTCATTCCCCCAGTTCTCAGTCCTCAGAGACAGACCAAGAAAATGAGCGAGAACAGAGCCCTGAAAAATCAAGGAGTTGTAATAAACTGAGCAGAGAGAAAGCCGACAAAGAAGGAATAGCAAAAAACCGCTTGGAACTCATGCCTTGTGTGGTTTTGACTCGAGTAAAAGAAAAAGAGGGAAAAGTCATTGACCATGCTCCATTGGAGAAGCTGAGAGCCAGACTTGATAATGACACCAGCAAGTCTTCTGCCCTGGATCAGAAGCTTCAGGTCTCTCAGGCTGAGCCTGCAAAATTGGACCAGTCTAAGCTGGAATCTGTTCGCGTGAAAGTGCCAAAGGAAAAGGCACTTGCAGGCCACACTGAAGTGGTAGAGAAGGAAGTCAGGCCGAAACCCAGGAAGCACCTCAAGCCAGAGCAGGCTGCTGATGGGCTGAGTGCTGCAGATCTGGAGAAGCTGGAGGCAAGGAAAAGACGATTTGCAGATTCCAACTTAAAAGTAGAAAGGCAAAAACCAGAGGCCAAGAAAAGTAGTCCCGAGATGGAAGATGCTCGGGTGCTTCTGAAAAAACAGCCCGATGTGTCATCTCGAGACGTTATTTTACTAAGGGAAGGAGAGTCTGAAAGAAAGCCTATGAGAAAAGAAATTCTTAAAAGAGAATCTAAAAAAATCAAAGTGGACAGACTTAATACTGTTCCCAGTCCCAAAGACTGTCAGGAGCTTGTCAGTATTTCTGCTGGGTCTGGCTCAAGGCCCGGCTCAGAGCTACAAGCAAGATTGGGAGAGCCAGTAGTTGAATCTGCAGAAAATCAAGAAATCCAGTCTAAAAAACCTAACCCTTCAAAACCACAGTTCAAACAGCTGCAGCTCTTAGATGATCAAGGACCAGAGAGAGACGATGTCAGGAAAAACTATTGCAGTCTTCGTGATGAAACACCTGAACATAAACCAGGCCAGGACAAACCTCATGCAGTAAATACTGAAGAAAAAATTGGCATTGACATTGATCACACACAGAGTTACCGAAAACAAATGGAGCAGAGTCGTAGAAAACAGCAGATGGAGATGGAAATAGCCAAGTCTGAGAAGTTTGGCAGTCCTAAAAAAGATGTAGATGAATATGAAAGACGTAGCCTTGTTCACGAGGTAGGCAAACCTCCGCAGGATGTCACCGATGACTCGCCTCCCAGCAAAAAGAAAAGGATGGATCATGTTGACTTTGATATCTGCACCAAGAGAGAGAGGAATTATAGAAGTTCACGCCAAATCAGTGAAGATTCCGAAAGGACTAGCTGTTCTCCCAGTATTCGCCCTGGTTCCTTCCATGAAGATGACGACCCTCTAAGCTCCCCAAGGCTAACGTCAGTAAAAGGGTCTCCTAAGGTAGATGAAAAAAGTCTCCCCTATTCTAGTATAACAGTGAGGGAAGAGTCCTTAAAATTTAACCCTTACGATTCTAGCAGGAGAGAACAGATGGCAGACATGGCCAAAATAAAGCTATCTGTCTTGAATTCTGAAGATGAGCTAAATCGTTGGGATTCTCAAGTGAAACAGGATGCCAGCAGATTTGATGTGAGTTTCCCAAACAGCATAATTAAGAGAGACAGTCTTCGAAAAAGGTCTGTTCGGGATTTGGAACCTGGCGAGGTGCCTTCGGATTCTGATGAAGATGGCGAGCACAAATCCCACTCACCCAGAGCTTCTGCACTATATGAAAGCTCTCGATTGTCTTTTTTATTGAGGGACAGAGAAGACAAACTACGTGAGCGAGATGAAAGACTCTCTACTTCTTTAGAAAGGAACAAATTTTACTCTTTTGCACTGGATAAGACAATCACACCAGACACTAAAGCTTTGCTTGAAAGAGCTAAGTCCCTTTCTTCATCCCGAGAAGAAAATTGGTCTTTTCTTGATTGGGATTCCCGGTTTGCTAATTTTCGAAACAACAAAGATAAAGAAAAGGTTGACTCTGCTCCAAGACCTATTCCATCCTGGTACATGAAAAAAAAGAAAATCAGGACTGATTCAGAAGGAAAAATGGATGATAAAAAAGATAATCATAAAGAAGAAGAGCAGGAAAGGCAAGAATTATTTGCCTCCCGTTTTTTACACAGCTCAATCTTTGAACAAGATTCCAAGCGACTGCAGTATCTGGAGAGGAAAGATGAAGAGTCTGACTTCACACCTGGTCGGTTATACGGGAGGCAGATGTCAGACGGAGCGAACAGCACAAGTGACTCCGTTCAGGAGCCAGTGGTCCTATTCCATAGCAGATTTATGGAGCTCACCCGAATGCAGCAGAAAGAAAAAGAAAAAGACCAAAAACCCAAAGAGGTTGAAAGACAGGAAGATACAGAGAATAATCCCAAGACCCCAGAATCTGCTTCTGAGAATAAAGAGTCAGAACTGAGAACTCCTTCAGCCGGGCCTCCCAGTGTCAAAGCTATGACTCCAGAATCAGTGTCACCAGCACCAGAGAAAACAACCAGTGAAAAAACAGTAGAGGCACCTTTGGTGACAGAAGAGAAGACTGTGGAGCCAGCCTCTGTCTCGGAAGAAGCAAAGCCAGTACTGGAACTGGCTCCGGTCTCTGTCGAACAACCAGAGCAGGTAGATCTGACCACAGGAGCAGACACTGGTAAAGATGCTGCTGTGGCGCCTCCCACGGTTGAAGAAAGCTCATCCACCGAGCAGCTGCCTCATGCGGAGGCTGAGCCTCCAACTCCGGGGGCCTCGTTTCCCCCAGCAGAGAGCAGGGTAGATGCAGAACCTGACAGTACTCAGCCACCTTCGAAACCAACTCCGAAGCCCGAGGAAGCTGATGCACCAGAAGCAGAAAAGCCAGACACAGCTGCAAGTGTTGAGCCTCATGGAAATCCAAAAGCTGAAGTCGTTCCTGAGGTTCAGCCTCAAGCTCCTGAGAATGTAGATACTGATCCTCCAGTTGCTACAAAAGATAAGAAGCCAAACAAAAGTAAGCGTTCCAAGACCCCCGTCCAGGCAGCTACAGCAAGTGTCGTGGAAAAGCCTGTCACTAGGAAGAGTGAGAGGATAGACCGGGAAAAACTAAAGAGGGCCAGTTCTCCTCGGGGAGAAGCACAGAAGCTTTTAGAATTGAAGATGGAAGCAGAGAAGATTACAAGGACTGGTTCTAAAAACTCCGGGGGGGACCCTGAACACCCTGAGCCAAGTTTGCCTCTCAGCCGAACAAGGCGCCGGAACGTGAGGAGTGTTTATGCAACCATGAGTGACCATGAAAACCGCTCTCCGGCCAAGGAGCCTGTAGAGCAGCCACGAGTGACCAGAAAGAGACTGGAGCGAGAGCTCCAGGAGGTAGCACCGGTCCCCACCACTCCGCGGAGGGGAAGGCCTCCGAAAACACGCCGTCGTGCTGAGGAGGAGGAGGAGACCGAGGCCAAGGAACCCACGGAAACTCACAAGCCAGCTGAGGGATGGAGGTCCCCGAGGTCTCAAAAATCAGCAGCCACTGGCGGTCCCCAAGGGAAAAGGGGGAAAAATGAACCAAAAGTTGATGCTGAATGTGCTGAGGCTCCCACTGACGTGGGTCCCCAAGCAAACGTGAAAGAAAATAACACCAAGTCCAAAGCCGAAGACGCAGGAAGTGAACAGAAACGTGACAAAAAAGCCAGCACAGACAAAAATACACCTGACACTCCTCCCGTTGAGGTGGTAGAGAAAAAGCCAGCCCCTGAAAAAAACTCCAAATCAAAGCGAGGAAGATCTCGAAACTCAAGGTCAGCAGTGGACAGATCTGCACATCTGAAAAGTGCAGGCCCAGCCGCCGGCCCCGGGGAGGCTGTAGGGCCTGTGGCACAGGCTGAGGGACTGGAAGCTGGGGTCGTAGCAGTCTCCCCTGAGAAAAGCGAGAGTCCTCAGAAGGAAGATAGTTCCTCATCCCAGTTGAAAAATGATCCAGTGGGTCCCAGCAAGGAACCAGAGGAGGAAGACATGTCTGCCACCAGGGTGTCCCCAGGAGCCACTCAGCTAGCCAGGCAGATGGAGCTGGAGCAGGCCGTGGAGAATATCGCAAAGCTTACTGAGACCTCTGCCCATGCAGCCTATAAGGCGGCAGCGGCAGGTGCAACTGAGGGCCTTGCCACAGAGGACAAGGACAAGCCCCCACACCAGGCAAGTGAAACAGAACTGGCTGCCGCCATTGGATCTATCATCAATGACATTTCTGGGGAGCCGGAAAATTTCCCCACCCCTCCCCCTTTCCCTGCAGAATCTCAGACAGATCTGCCACCACAGACGCAAGCGCTGCAGCCCCAAGAGGAAGAAATGGAGCCCGAGACCCACGAGGCCGTGTCTGGCATCTTGGAGACTGAGGCTGCTGCAGAGTCTTCTGGGCCACCAGTCAACACCTCTGATTCCTCAGGAAGCCCAGCAAATGCCAAGGAAGCCAGAGGGAACGGCAGTGAAACCTGCCAGCCGGCACAGGAAACCAAAGGGTCGAAGGAAGTGGAAGTTCCTCTTGCTCGTAAAGACAAGGGGCGCCAGAAGATGACTCGATCACGCCGCAAACGGAATACAAATAAGAAGGTGGCAGGCGCTGCCACGGAGACCCATGCCTCTGAGTCCCCTCAGGCTGAAAGCAAGAGCCCTGCTTCAAATGAGGGGGTGACAGCACAACCCCCAGAGCCCTCACAGGAAGAAAAGCAGAGTGAGAAGCCCCATTCCACTCCTCCTCAGGCATGTACCACTGACTCAAGCAAGACTCCGTCTGCAGAGAGTTTGTCCCAAGAAATCAGCGTTGAAGAAAAGACTCCAACCAAAACGTCTGTGCTCCCGGACCTCCCCCCATCTTCCCAGCCAGCACCAGTGGACAGTGAACCTCAGGCCAGGTTCAAGGTACATTCCATCATTGAAAGTGACCCAGTGACCCCACCCAGTGACTCAAGCAACCCCCCACCCACAATTCCTTCTGTAACTGCTGCACAGCTTCCACCCCCCCTGACCCCTGGGGGAATCCCACACCAGAGCCCCCCACCTAAGGTGACAGAGTGGATCACCAGGCAGGAAGAGCCACAGGCTCAGTCCACTCCGTCTCCAGCACTTCCCCCAGATACCAAGGCCTCTGACGTGGATACTAGCTCCAGTACTCTGAGGAAGATCCTCATGGACCCCAAATACGTATCTGCCACAGGCATCACGTCAACAAGTGTCACCATGGCCATCGCAGAGCCTGTAAGTGCTGCCCCTTGCCTACATGAGGCACCAGCTGCTTCAGTTGAATCTAAAAAGCCGCCTGTTGAGGACAGACCAGCAGTTCCAGTAACAAACATTTCTGACGTGCAAGCCTCAGAGGTTCCAGTAGCCACTGACAAGGAAAAGGTGGCTCCAGTCATTGCTCCTAAAATTACATCTGTTATCAGCCGGATGCCTGTCAGCATTGATTTGGAGAATTCACAGAAGATAACCCTGGCAAAACCAGCTCCTCAGACTCTGACTGGCCTGGTGAGTGCCCTGACTGGCTTGGTGAATGTCTCCCTGGTCCCAGTGAATGCCTTGAAAGGCCCCGTGAAGGGATCGGTGGCCACGCTGAAAGGGTTAGTGAGCACCCCCGCGGGGCCTGTGAATGTCCTGAAGGGGCCTGTGAATGTTCTCACAGGGCCAGTGAACGTCCTCACCACGCCAGTGAACGCTACCGTGGGTACAGTGAACGCCGCTGCTGGCACGGTGAACGCTGCCACGGGTGCAGTGAATGCCACTGGGGGTGCAGTGACAGTCACAGCAGGTACAGTGACGGCTGCATCTGGTGGTGTGACTGCTACGGCAGGTGCAGCAACTGTGACAGGTGCAGTGATTGCACCATCAGCAAAGTGCAAACAGAGATCAAGCAGTAATGAAAACAGTCGCTTCCATCCTGGGTCCATGTCTGTGATTGACGACCGTCCCGCAGACACAGGGTCCGGCGCGGGGCTTCGTGTGAACACTTCAGAGGGGGTTGTGCTCCTGAGCTACTCAGGGCAGAAGACTGAAGGTCCACAGCGGATCAGTGCCAAGATTAGCCAGATCCCCCCAGCCAGTGCGATGGACATTGAATTTCAGCAGTCAGTGTCCAAGTCCCAGGTGAAACCTGATTCTGTCACACCATTGCAGCCTGCACCCAAAGGCCCTCAAGCTCCCTCAGGCTTTGCTAATGTGGCCACCCATTCCACCCTGGTGCTGACTGCCCAGACCTACAATGCCTCCCCTGTGATCTCCTCTGTCAAGGCGGACCGCCCGTCCTTGGAGAAGCCTGAGCCCATCCACCTCTCTGTGTCCACCCCTGTCACCCAGGGTGGCACAGTGAAGGTTCTCACCCAGGGCATAAACACACCCCCAGTCCTGGTCCACAACCAGCTGGTCCTCACCCCAAGCATTGTCACCACTAATAAAAAGCTTGCTGACCCCGTCACGCTCAAAATAGAGACCAAGGTCCTTCAGCCAGCCAGCCTTGGGTCTACACTCACACCCCACCATCCTCCTGCTCTGCCCAGCAAACTGCCTACAGAAGTGAACCACGCCACCTTGGGGCCCAGCACTCCAACAGACCGAGCGGTCTCCCACTTGGCAGCCACCAAGCCAGACACGCATTCTCCTCGACCCAGTGGGCCTGCGCCAACCCCGTTCCCCAGGGCGTGCCACCCCAGCAGCACCACGTCCACAGCGCTCTCTACCAATGCCACAGTCATGCTGGCCGCAGGCATTCCAGTGCCTCAGTTTATCTCTAGCATCCACCCAGAGCAATCCGTCATCATGCCACCTCACAGCATCACCCAGACTGTGTCCCTTGGCCACTTGTCGCAGGGTGAGGTGAGAATGAACACGCCTACCCTGCCCAGTATCACCTACAGCATCCGGCCAGAAACCATTCACTCTCCTCGGGCCCCCCTGCAGCCCCAACAGATAGAGGTGCGGGCCCCACAGCGCACAGGCACCCCGCAGCCAGCTACGGCTGGAGTGCCCACTCTGGCCTCCCAGCATGCCCCTGAGGAAGAAGTGCACTACCATCTCCCTGTGGCTCGAGCCGCAGCCCCTGTGCAGTCTGAGGTGCTGGTCATGCAGTCTGAGTACCGGCTGCACCCGTACACCGTGCCCCGGGATGTGCGGATCATGGTGCATCCACATGTGACCGCAGTCAGCGAGCAGCCCAGGGCTGCAGAGGGTGTGGTGAAGATGCCACCCATCAGCAAGGCCCCTCAGCAACCTGGGAAAGAAGCTGCCAAGACACCAGAGGCCAAAGCTGCCCCTGCTCCTGCCCCTGCCCCACCCCCACCCCCTATCCCTGCCCCTCCCCCTCCCCCTCCCCCTCACAGCGAGGCCCGCATTCTCACCGTCACCCCCAGCAACCAGCTCCAGGGGCTGCCTCTGACTCCCCCTGTGGTGGTGACTCATGGGGTGCAGATCGTGCACTCCAGTGGGGAGCTGTTTCAAGAGTACAGATACGGTGACATCCGCACCTACCATGCCCCAGCCCAGCTCACATCCACTCAGTTTCCTGCTGCCTCAATTGGCCTGCCTTCCCGGACCAAGACTCCCGCCCAGGTGAGAAGCCAGGCGTCTCCCCCACATTTGCCGGGCATGTGCTTGGGGGACTGCACAGCTTTGGAGCGGAAGTGGGTTAAGAAGTCAGTCTTTCACCTAGAACAGTGGTTGAGGCACAGGTAGAGCCTGTCAGGTACTCCTGAATATGTTAATAATGTCCTTGGGGGTTTGAAGGGAAGACTCGGGGGTGAAAGGGTCAGATCACACTATGGAGAGCTCCAGATAAGGGAAGAGCTCTTTGTGCCAAGGTAAGTGCAGTGGCTTCTGCCTGCAGGGGTGGGGAGGAAGACAGTGGAACTTCTTACCCGTGTCCTGGCTTGCACAAGATACCCTGCAGCTGACACTTTCCTGTGTGGCCCATTGGGCCTTTTGTTGGGGGCAGGGGCCTGTGCACAGCAGACACTGACTCTCCCTTTGCCTTCTTTTCCAACTCTAGGGGCCTCCTGAAAGTGAGCCCTTGCAGCCCATTCAGCCTGCACAGTCCGCACAGCCTGCTCCACCTGTGCCGCCCTGCAATCCCACCCAACTCGGCCAGCCTGGCCAGCCGCTGAGTAGCAAGATGCCTCAGGTTTCCCAAGAGGCAAAGGGGACTCAGACAGGAGGAATCGAGCAGCCCCGCCTCCCAACTGTACCTGCAAACAGGCCGCCTGAACCCCACACCCCCCAGGTTCAGAGGGCACAAGTGGAAGGCGGCCAGACTTCCTACCCCTCCCCTGTGTCTGTCTCCATGAAGCCAGACCTCCCAGCTCCTCTGCCCACTCAGGCTGCCCCAAAGCAGCCATTGTTTGTTCCTACAACTTCAGGACCCAGCACCCCACCAGGGCTGGCTCTGCCGCACACTGAAGTCCAGCCAGCCCCCAAGCCAGATTCCTCTCCACACTTGACTTCCCAGAGATCCGTGGACATGGTCCAGCTTCTGAAGGTAAGCATGGGCGAGGGCTGGCCCCCACCTCCCAGGCTGTGTGCTGTGTTCGGTGTCCTAAGATTCCCCCATTGACCTAGGCCAGCATGGCCAGCTCCCAGCTCCTCAACCTCAAGCTTGCTCCCGCTTTGTTCCCTGTGAGCAGAAGTACCCCATCGTGTGGCAGGGCCTGCTGGCTCTCAAGAATGACACAGCCGCTGTGCAGCTCCACTTCGTCTCTGGCAACAACGTCCTGGCCCACCGGTCCCTGCCCCTCTCTGAAGGAGGCCCCCCACTGAGAATCGCCCAGAGGATGCGGCTGGAGGCCTCACAGCTGGAAGGGGTGGCCCGAAGAATGACAGTAAGAACTTGCGGGCCCCAGATGAGCCCTGCCCACCCTCAGGGAAGGCACAGGTGTCCCCTGCCTGTCTCCTGGCATGGGACACTGTTCTTGAAGTAGACAGTGAAAGGCACATTGTCTTGCTACTTGAGTGTAAAATATCTCTACACCCAGAAACAATGTTTTTTTCTTTTAACAAAGTCATTTTAGAGAGGGGGGTTTTAATGGATTTAGCATCCTGGATTGGATGTGGGCTGCTGTTCAGTTAGGAGGCCCCTGACCACTGGCTTCTCTGCCCTAGGTGGAGACCGATTACTGTCTGCTACTGGCTCTGCCCTGTGGTCGTGACCAAGAAGACGTTGTAAGCCAGACGGAGTCCCTTAAGGCTGCCTTCATCACTTACCTGCAGGCCAAGCAGGCAGCAGGGATCATCAACGTTCCCAACCCTGGCTCCAATCAGGTTGGTCTAGCATGGTGTCGTGTCCCCTGTCCTGCCTGACCCCTACCCCGTATATATACGGGTTGGGGGGGCTGGTCTGTGGCAGTCTGGCGGCACAGATCACCAGCACAAGCTAGGGTATTCCGGCAGCTTGTGGAGGAGGTGGGCAAAGGGCATTTTGGATAGAGGCAACCAGCATTGTGTGGGAAGGGACCTGGGGAGCAGCTGAGGACCTTTTCGAGCCTGGTGGCATGGGAGCTCAGGGGACATGGTCATGGCTGGGACACTGACCTAGGCTGGCTGCCTGCCTCTGGCCTATTCAGGGCCTGTCAGAAGCATTCTGGGGAGGGTGCGCTTAAGACAGAGGGTCCCACTTTCTCTCTCGCCCCTTCTCCAGCCCGCCTATGTGCTGCAGATCTTCCCGCCTTGCGAGTTCTCTGAGAGTCACCTGTCCCGCCTGGCCCCTGACCTCCTTGCCAGTGTCTCCAACATCTCTCCCCACCTCATGATTGTCATTGCCTCTGTGTGAGCCACTGGACTATCACCACCTCAGGGCATTTTCCCCGAGGTTCTGCCGAAAAAAGTGAACACCAGACTATCCAGTCAGGCAGAGAAGCAGTTGCAGAGGGGACAGACGCCCTCTGCCAGACGCTGGCCTCCACGCCCGCCCAGCTCCCAGGGACAGACCTCCCTAGGCGGTGGTGCTGCTGCCTTGTATGTTTACACAACGCTGTTGCCCAGGACATGCCACCGACTGAGGGACTCACAGATACGTGGGGCTGGGTTTCTCTCTCTTTGGAGAAAAGGAATAGGGCAGTGGAATTCGTTTTTGTTTTTAAGAAACAAGAAAACAGGACTGCCTTTGCACTAAATTAGTGACTTGGACTTTAGCACAGTGAAGACAGGCTGTGACATTCTGACAGACGTCTTGGTGTGTGTGCACACGTCACAGACGCTAATGCAGGACTCAGAACTTCTGCTGAAACCTTGGGGTCAAGGAACATTTCATTGGGTTTTTTTGCCCCGCTGCCTCTTCCCTTCTCGTCGGATATGTCACCGTTAACTCCTGCTGCCACCACCTTTGACTCACCAGGATGTACAGTTTACAGTGGAACAGGAGCAAACACAGGATTTCCTTTCTTGGTGGGATATGCAGAACTTGGGATGTGTGTATATATAA
Organism: Erethizon dorsatum; assembly: GCA_028451465.1. Taxonomy (NCBI): domain Eukaryota; kingdom Metazoa; phylum Chordata; class Mammalia; order Rodentia; family Erethizontidae; genus Erethizon; species Erethizon dorsatum. The sequence continues at coordinate 123,609,972 of CM051827.1, read as the reverse complement.
ATATATAATATATATAAATATATATAATACCTAAAAATCAAATTTCCCTGACATACATTTTTTTTAATCTGTGCCAAAAATGTGTTTTCAGAGAAAATCTTATTTTCATACTCAGACTTTGTATCGTCACTCATTGTGTAAGTGCGCTTCATGACAGCACGGGCGCTGCTCCCGCGATGTGGAAGTGTCACACAGCACCTGTACAAAAGGACTGGCCAGCCCCCCTCCTGTGACCTCCCCAGACTTCCTAACACTTATTAATTTATGAAACTGTTTTTCTCAGCGCAGTTTTGTTTGTGTGTCCATTGGATTACAAACTTTATTAAAAAATACAAAACACCTCCAGTGTGAATGTGATTGCTGCTCTGTGGGAGGGCCAGTGGGCACTGGCTTAAGGGAACAGCCAGCCCTCACCTCACCTTTGCTTTTACCCCACCCTCACTTAATCCTCCCCAAAAGATCATTTCGTCTTCTACAAAACATCTTCCAGTGTTCTGGTGTGTGCAGATCAGTGTGAAACGTCAAGGTCCTGATTGGCTCCAAGGTAACCTGGAAAGCACTTCAGCCTTTGCTACAGCAGAAAACACCCCCTTGCAGAAGCATGTCCCCACCCACGCGCACACGCTCTGTGCTGGGGACGAACCCAGAGCCTTGCATGTGCTACGGCTTGAGCCCGGCACCTAGCCCCAGCCTGTCAGAAGTGTCTCACACAGGCTCTGGTCTCTGCTCTTGTTCCATCCCTTCCCTAGTGCCAGCGGCTCGTGCAGTCGGGAGCCAGAGCCTGACCTACGGGTGCTCCTTGTGGTTCAGTTAGCCTGGTACCTGCTGCCTGACAGGAGTGCGGAAGGCGGTGGTCAGGCTCCACACCTGCAGGGACTATAAATTCGTTGGCATTTTCCCTTGTGGTATCCTACAAATGGGCTTCTCAGTATGTACATGTGCACACGATACAACAGTGTCACCTAGCAAGAGGGGTTACAGCTGTGTACAGGGGGCTGTCGGGAGTAAGGGTGGGCAGCCCCGCTGCAGAGCTCCCTTCCACAGAAGTGCCCCACTACATCCTCCTGTCCCTCCAGGCCAACCTGGAGGTGGAAACTAGATCCACTGATTCAGGGCAAGTAAGTATTCCCAAAGGACAGCTCTGGCAGGGTTACTGATGAAGCAAGTGCAGAGCCCTCCTGCTTCTCCAGGCCCAAAAGAATCTTCCCAGTGGCCTGCTGGGCCTGGCACAATCCTCTGCCTACCTTGATCTGGATGAAAGTGCCCTTAAGCCAGGCCTGGAAGTAGCCAAATGGGGCAAAGCCACTGAGGCCTTGGGGCTGGGCTTAGTTTTGGAGGGGGAGCCGGTGCCGTCTGGGGAAGGGGCCTCTCCACTGACCCCTTCCTTCCCCAGCTGCCCAGCCCCCTGGGCGGAGGAGACCATAGTCACAGCAGTGCCAGATGGGGAGAACATGTAGGCCTGGGCCTATGCGCTGCAGTCTCAGCTCATGTGCTGCCACTGCCCAACTCAGGACAAAGTCAGCTTGGGTGCAGACACATCTGCAGCAGGGACAGCAGGACTTTTCCAGGAAGGCTGGTCTTGGACAGTAGAGCTCCTCTGTCACAGCTGTAGCTGCCAGCCCTCCCATTCCCCCAACAGGGACCTACAGGCAGCATTAGAAAATAATCAAATTTATTCTCTAGGGAATGGGGCCACCCTTCTCCGTTCTAGGGTGCCATCCACCCTTAAATAAAAAGTCAAGAGAAGGGCCTCTGATCACTCAGGCGGTGGGCACTCGGGAGCTGCGGGTGGGGTCTCTGCCGGTGGAGGCTGGCCCTCAGCCCCGTCCCGAGGGCGGAAGACCAGCTCCCCGGCCTGCAGCACCTGCCCAGCTGGCCAAGTGCTGCCCGGCCCATACTGCTGGTAGAAGTCCGCGTCCGTCTGAAACATGACCAGCGCCTGAGCTGTGTGGATCCGAACATGCTGCGCCAGACTGTTGGCATCCAGGAACTTGTCCCCACAGGAGTCACAGGCGTAGAGGATGTGGGTGTTGGGGTCTGTGGAGGTGGGGGCTATAGTCAGGGTGGGAAGGGCCCTGAGTCCACAGTGCCCACACCCTGGGTGGCCTCTCTCACCTTCTTCCTGCACTTGCTTCACAGCTTTGCTGATCTCAGCTTTCAGCACTTCTGTCTCATCGGCTGTCACTGCTGCCCCCACTGGTACCACTGTGGGCAGAACCAGCAGGGCCTGAGGCGAAGGTCACAGTAACCACCCCACTGATGCCAGCCTGAGGCAAGTTATCTGCAGCTGCCCTCTGCTGCCCAGCACCCGCACCTGTGAGCTGAGTGACGGCTGTTGCTGCCAGTGCCTCGGTGGCCAGTGTGACCATGTCATCCACAGTGACCACACTGACCTCACCGCCCTCCTCTGGCTCCAGGATTTTGATACCCGCCTTGCCCTGGTGCACAGTCTTCACATGGGAGCGCAGGTTGTCCACCCGGTTGAAGCCGCGCCCACACTTGTCACACAGGTAGGGCTTCTCTCCTGGTGGGGAGGCAAGGTTCGCTCCTGCCTTGGGGGAGGGGCAGCCGGGGTGGCGGTGGGAGGACCTCCAGGCCTCCACTTCCCCAGCAGCCCTGTCTTTTCCAGCAGGAAATTCTCTAGGGCAGCCACCAGAGCTGACAGATGCCACCAGTGGCACCCGTCCCTCTGGAAGCTCTAAGGAATTGTCTGCATTCAAACTCAACTGCCTCCAAGGCTGCCTTCCCACCCCCACCTTGGGAGCGCGGCTGCGGAGGGACGCGGGCGGGCAGGCACATGCTCACCAGTGTGGATGATGATGTGCTTGGACAGGTCCCCCACGTTCACGAAGGCCTTGCTGCACACGCTGCACTTATGTGGGCGGATGTTGTCATGGTGGCGAATGTGATTGGCCAACTGGCTGGACTGGACAAACCTAACGGCGCAAGGGAGGTGGTCGCATTTACCTGCCCTGGCAAGGGGGCTGGGGAGCAGGGTGGGAGCCCCCTCTTCTGGAGCAAACACCACAGAGCCCATCCGCACCCTGCCGGGGAGGGGCAGCACCTCTTGCCGCAGCGCTCACAGACGTAGGGCTTCTCCCCAGTGTGCTGGCGCACGTGGGCTATGAGGGAGCTGGCCTGCGTGAAGGCCTTGCCGCACATCACACACTGGCACGGCTTCTCACCTGGGGATGGGCGCAGGAGAGGCATGAGCACCTGCTTCTCCTCCTGGGCTCCCTCCCCAGCCCGCAGGCAGTGCAGCCTGCTCACCCACCCGTGTGGATCCGGACGTGCCGCTGCAGGGCGCCAGGATCGGCAAACTGCCGCTGGCAGTGGATGCACACGTAGGGCTTCTCCCCGCTGTGGATCCGCAGGTGCCGCTTGAGGTTCCCTGTGGTGAGACCGAGGGATGCCTGGAGTGGGGCCTGAGGGCCACAGGGGCGGGGGAGGTGGGTGGGCGGCCTGGGGCCTACCTGAGGTGGTGAACTGCTTCCCACACTCTCGGCACTTGAGGGGTCCATCTGCGATGTGGATCTTCAGGTGGGCCTTCAGGTTCCCCACCTGTGCCAGGCAGGGGTCAGAAGGGCCACTTGCAGACCTTGGACTCAGGCCCCTGCCCAGCCCCCAACCCCAGAGAACAACTTTCAGGTCTGCCAGGATGCCGGTGATGGAGCCATCTCCCAAAGCCAGTGTAAGGTTATAGGTCCCAGCAGTGACAGGTAAAACACCCTCATCTAATTTCTTCTGGGCCAAATGCCACCCTGACTCAACCTGCCCTCCCTTGTCGCCTGGGCAGGGTGGTCAGGAGCACCATCTGGGGGAGAGTCACTGTCTACAGACAGTCTCTGTGAGGGCCACTAGCAGGGCTCCTGGAGGACAGGGCCGCCTCTGCGCTCCCCGCACACAGTGGGGCTCCCGGGGCTGGCTCTGGGAGGGCCCGCACACCTGATTGAACTTCTTGTCACAGTGTGGGCACTTGTGCTCCTTGTTGGTGTCGTGTGTCTCCAGGTGGCGCATCTTGGATGTGGGGTCGGAGAAGGAGCGGCCACAGTAGTCGCACTGGTAGGGCTTCTCGCCGCTGTGCACCAGCTGGTGGCGCTTGAGGTTGCCCGAGGTGGTGAAGAGCTTGCCACAATCCTCGCAGCGGTAGCGCGCCTCACCTGAGTGCCGCTTCTTGTGCAGGTTCAGCAGGCTGATGAGCCGGTAGCTCTTGCCGCACTCCTCGCAGCCGTATGGCTTCAGTGGGCTGGTGGCAAGAAGGCAACGGACAGGGAGGGGTGCTCCCTGGTCCCAGGGAGGTGCCCGCAGGATGAGGGAGGCCTGGGGGGCAGCTACCTGTGCGTCTTCTCGTGGGCCTTACACGCAGCAGGGTCAGAGAAGGCCTTGCTACACTCGCGGCACGAGAAGGGCTTCTCACCAGTGTGGATGCGGATGTGGCGCTTGAAGTTGCCCGTGTGCGTGAACTCTTTCCCACAGTCCTGCGGCACAGCGGGAGGGGGTGTGAGTGGGCTGGGAGGGCTGGGAGGCGGGAGAGGTGGCACCACCTGCGCCCCGCACCTCGCACTTGTGGATGACGGAGCCATACGCCTTGGACTCAGTGCGATCCCCATAGGTGCCAGAGCGCAGGCTCCGGGCCTCCATGCCGAGCTCCTGCCCCGAGTCTGTGCCCACAGACTCCTCAGTCTCCTCGGGGCCCTCTCCGTTCTCCAGCCGCGGTCCCTCCTCCTTGACCTCAGCAGGCTCTGAGTCTTCCTCCTCAGGCTCTTCTTCTCCTTTGCTTGCTGGCTCCACCTCCATTTCTGCAAAGATGGCAGCACTGAGAAACCTGCGATGTGGGCTCAGGATGCTCAAAGGTCAGGCCCAGTCGATCCACTTCACCTCTCAAACACCCCTTCCTCTGCCTGAGCACTTAGCAGGGCTCCAGCAAGGTCTGGGAGTGACAAGGACACTGTCCCCACCACTGCCAGGGCAGGCACCAGGGGTCTGTGACCTGGGTATTTGCTACTTGGACGATGCAGGTGTGGGCCTCAGTCAGCTGGCGATGGGCACTTTGAGCCAGCAAGCACTTGGGGTGCTATGGGCAGAGAGGCATATCCCACGTGGTGCCCAGAGCTGGGCAGAAGCAGAATCTCTGGGGCTGCATCAAGATGCTTCTGGGACTCTCAACCAAGATGCACAGCTCAAGATTCAAGGAGAAAAATGCTGAAGTGAACGGTGGCTCCAAGTGGGGCTGGCTGGAGGTAGGAGGGGAGGTCAAGTGGGCAGCAGACACTGGGGCCCTGGGAGGAGGTGCATCCCAGGGTTGGGGGTTACCTTGCTCTGAACTCTCTGACAAGGCAGCCTCAGCTTCTGCTGCCGCCATGCTGCTAGTGGGGTCTGGCTTGAGCTCCACAGGCAGGGGCTCCCGGGGGGCGTCGGCCTTCTCTGTCTGCTCTGCACCTGAGGCGGGAGGAGTGCGCATGGGAGGCTGGATTGGGACCCTCTGTCCAGGGGCCCACGGCTCCTAGACCAGGCCCCTGGCGGTGGCTGGAAGAAACTCCTCAGAACAAACCACAGGACTATCCATGAGTGTGGGTACTTGGGCTATGCACGTCCCTATTGCAGGCCCCTCACCAGTGGCCCTGGGGCCCAGGCTGCTAGCAGGCAATGGGATGGGCCTCTGACTTGCTGCTGACCACCACCTCCTCTAGGCAGCCAGCCCGTTCCCAGATCACAACTCACCACTGGCCGTGCTCTCAGCCTGGCCACCCCGCTCCTCTTTGAGCTCCCCGCTTGGGCCTGGGGGTGCAGTGCTTCCAGCTTGGTCCAGCCTGCTCAGCGTGGCAGTGGCAGCCTTTTCTTTGGCTCTCCTGTCGCCTCCTGAAGGTGGAACAGGTGAGAGCTGCCATTTCCCATCAACTGCCTACCATTTGGCTGTGGTCAGGTGGCCTAGAACCTTCTAGCTCTTCTGGGTACCCCCTGGGATATATATATAAATAGTGGACACTGGTTTGTTTCCTGGACACATTGTCCCCAAGCCCCAACTCCATGCCTGGCTGCCACCGGGAATGCAGCAGTAGCATTTCCTGCTTGTGTGGGCCACACAGACTGGTCAGGGAGACAGACCTCGCACATGCAATACAGACACTCCTCAGAGGTCAGTGCTTATAAGGAAAGAAACGTGGGCCTTTGAAAGTATACAACTAAGAGTCTGGCCACAGCGGGTGTCCGAGGGCTTCTGAGGACATCAGGGGAGAAGGAGGATGCTTGGGGGAAGACAGCTGTGGCAGGGTTAGGAGCAAGCCCTGCCCACACACACAAGCGGTGACCCAAGCGCAGCTCCCCAGCCTGTGCTGGTGAAAGGTAGGAAAGGGGCAGGCACCAGGACCTTTCTCAGATGTGACTGCAGGCAGCCTTCACCAGCACCTCCAGAAGGAAGAGGCAGCAGAGGCAGCCCGAAGAGTCAGAGGTGGGGCCCCCCTCAGAAGTGAGGTCTGAGGCCACCTGCTCAGAAATAGCTTATCAATAATCTTACCTTCTGCAGCTGGGACCTCCATATTCTCCCCAGGGGTGGTGACTGGCTCAGCAAGTGACTTGAGGGCGTGGCAGGCTGTGATGATGTCCTGCATCTGGAGGAAGCTGGCCACGGCCAGCACATCGTCCACATTCTCAGGGCTCAGGCTCAGCTTGGCTGTGTACATGAACTCCAGCACCTGTCCCAAGCCTGCCAAGGACAGGACAAGCATCACAGACCCACCTGAGGGGCTGGGACCAGCAGTCCTCTCAGCCTCTCACTCAGCAGCAGGGCCGGAAGTCTGGACAGCTAAGTGGCGAGCCTCCATCGCCGTCTCCTGGGCGGCCCAGCAGCCAGCCTCTGAGAAGAAGGATGCCCACGGGGGCAGATGGCATGAACTCCATCCTGCAGCAAGGGCAGGAGGCAAGCACGTCTGCCTGCACACGCTTGACCTGGCTGCTGTTCTTCATCCCTGGAGGACACTTCAACCCAACAGCTCAGCACTTCCTCTGGGCTTTGTCACCAACTCTCTACCGACCGCCAGGCCAGTCATCTGACCCCTGTGGGTCTCAGTCTCCATGACTATAAAATGGGAGAATATCCCCTTGTCCTGACTTCTCACATGTCACACCATTCTGGGTCGGGCACCCAAATCCAGGACCAGCACACCCTCAGTCCCAAGGCCTGACACCAGCCGTGCTGTCGCCATCCCCATCACTGTCCCCACACTCCTGCTCAGCACTGGGGCAGTGTCTCCAGAGACCCAGCCCACTCTGACCATCCTGACAAGGCTTGTCCCATGCTTGCCATGGCCTGGAGCTTAACACGAGCCCTTCCATCCAGTGCTGCCCTTGCCACCCCACTCCCAGTCAAAAGAAGCCCCTAAAAGGTGGCAGGAACTTGGTACATGCTCAGGACTTGAGACTTGCATGGGAGACCTGGGGCACCCCACAGCCTGCAGGTGCCACCCTGGGAGGGTCTGCATGGCTTGGGGCCACCCACATCTTCTGGCCTCAGCAAGCTCACCCTGGCCCCAGAGGGATACCTGCCGCATTACTGATGTCCAGGTGCACCACATCCTTCTGGTCCACGAAGAGCATCTTGAAGTACTCGCTGCACGCTGCCAGCACTGCCTTATGAGCCTTAAAGTCAACACCATCCACCACAAAAGTGCAGTCACACAGAAGCCCCAGCTGCCGCTGCTGGTTCAGCTGCTCCAGGACGTGCTGGCTGTGCTGGGGGAAGTCCATGGCTGCAGAAAGCCAAAGGGCCTCTGTCGGCACGGAGAAGGCATGCCAGCCCATTTCACCTGTCAGCCCCAAACTCCCACAGGAGACGTGCAGCAAAGACAGGGAGAATTAAAATAATGGAGAAGAATTTCAACGACCGAAGGGCAGATAACTCCAGACACCCGCTACAAGCAGGATGAACCAGCGGCTCCTAGATTCCCAGGTGTGCTACCAGGGAAGCCCCTGAACCAAAAGGCAACAAGGGACCAACACAGCCATCTTTGTCTCTTGCCGGGTGATGACAATAAAGAGTCAAAAAAGCAAACAAACACAAAACACTGATTGCTGTCATCATTTCAACAAAGGAAGGACATGGTCAGTCCAACATTTTTTACAAAAAAAAAAAAAATCACATAATCTCAGAGTGAAAATCAGACGTTAATTGGACACATTTAGCTTTAAGAAGACCTATTTTGTTCATGTTTTTCTTGTTCCATCATGGACTGATGAAACATTTGTTCAGGGAGGTGACACAGTGGCTCTTTCATCACAGGGTGTTTCAGATCCTGGCCCCTCTCCCGCTGCACCCACGGGTCCTGGGCAAGTTCTCTGTGCTTACGAAGTTGGGTCCCCCAGGGCAGGGGCCCTCTCTGACTCACAGGCACAGGGAACAACATGAAGTTGGGACCCCTACCTCCAGAAACCTCCGTCCTGGTGGCTTTTTCTGGAGAAACAAGCAGCTGCCGGCCTAGCCACAGTTTCTATGTCAAGGGCCTCATTTAACACCTGAAAATCCCACAAGCATCTTGAGTGTAAATGTGCTCAGAAAAATTCCCTGGCATGGTGCTGCACTACCATGAGCTGCACTACCCATGACTAAATAAGTATCTCAGCTGTGCGCCCCCCCCCATACCCAGCACTGATTCAGAGTCTGTCTGAGGTCAGCAATTTCCTAGAGAAAACAAGCGGGCCTTCTTTTCTAGAAAGAACCAGTTTTAGAATGTTTCAAAAGAAAAACCAGCACCCCTGTCTGAGGCCACGCTGCACAGATGAGCACGGTGGGTTGGCCCAGTGGTGGTTCTCTGCCAGCTGCTCCAGAAATGGGTTTTGACTTCTCTCTCTTCTGAGGCCAGAGTGGCCCAGGATGTCTCTGGGAAGTGAGAGAGATGCCGTGGGACTCTCTGTCACCAGGCTGCAGTAGCTCTGGCTGCTCCGTTACATCAGCCTCCTGGGCTGAGTCACTGGCATTGCAGCTGGGAGCCTCCGTGACCATGTATGGCTGCTGTTGGGAATGAGCTGCAATGAAAGCCACACTGCGTGTGCTAGCACACACTCATGGTAGCTGGAAACTCTTCAAAAGTGAGGGCATGGGGCCAGTGAGATGGCTCAGCGGTGTAAGCGCCTGCCTGGCAAGTGCAAGGGCCCGAGTTTGACTCCCGGAACCCACATATGAAAAAAGGGCCGGTGATATCGCTCAGCGGCACGGGCGCCTGCTGGTGCGCGAGGTCCTGAGGTCGACCCCCGGTACCCACAAAAAAAAAAAAAAAAAAAAAAATTGAGGGCATGGCTGGGCATGGTGGTACGTGCCTGTAATCCCAGCACCTTGTGAGGCTGAAGCAGGAGAATCGTACGTTAGAACCCAGCCTGGGCAATTTAGCAAGACCCTGTCTCAAAATAAAAAGTAAAAAAGGATTGGGGATGTAGCTCAATGCAAAGGCCTTGATTCAATCCCCAGTACTGAGGATATGTATTTACGGAGCTGGGGGAAGTCACTCGGCAAGTAAAGGAGCACATAGCCCTGCAAATAAGCTCGGGAGCCACTGTGTGCCAGCCCTGAGCGCTGAGTTCCAAGCCACTGCTGCAGAGACTGGAACAGCCTTCCTTCCCTTTCTTCCTCCACACACAGCCCAGGCTGGGCCCTGTCTCTGGCCACACCAGTTCTACTCATCAACGCCCGGCGCTGGAGCTCTGAGAGGACAGCCAGAGGCCTCCTGTCTGCTCAGAGACCTGTTCCAGAGCAAACCAGCTGCAGCAGAGTGGGCCACCTGGGGCAAAGGCCACTGCAGATACAGCACCCACACAAAAGTGCCTTTCTCCGAGGTCTCCAATCCTGGAAGGAGCAACTCCCACTGGTATCCTGAAGGAATGCAAGGGAAAATCTCAGCTGTACTCCTCCTGAGCCTCAGACATGCAAAAGAACCTGGGGCCGGTCCTCGGGGTTACGTGCCCTTGCCAGGGTCCTTGAACCTGGGTCCCCTCTCAGCAGGGCGTAGGGAACCAAAGGCAGGAGGCCCGAGCCAAACTGCCTGAGATCTGTCTTCTCTGTGGTGGAAGAGCCGTGAGCAGACAGAAGTGCAAGTGAGCATAGGCAAGCCCCAGCCCCAGCCCCATCACCCTCTGCGTACGGGGGAGCCTCACTTGAGCCATCTCCCAAGTGCAGAAAGGGAGGGGACACAAGGGCCACACAGGACAAAACCCTCAGTTTCAGAACTCACAAGCGAGGTCTGGGCCAACCCTCTCGGTAGATGGGCCCTGAAAGCTGAGCTGGGAGGGACCATCTTCCGGGATCCCCCGGGGGCAGTGGCTGAACCCCACTGGTGGGAGCCTGCGTTCTGCCTTGCCAGGAAGAGAAACCGGCTGGAAGCCTACAGCTTAGATGGGCAGGAGACCTCAACAGCCTTTGAATGGCCACATGGAGCTCCCAGGGAAAGGGCAGCAAAGCCCAGTCAACTGCCCTCCTGGGGCTCGAACCCTGGCAAGGGATACAGGTGCCATTATTTTTAGAGGCCTTGGGGGTCAGATGATCAGTAAAGGTCCCCAGGACAGGGTAGATGGTGGCCTGGTTCCTCCAACCCCCCCCATGCACATAGGAGAGAAGCTGGGTGACCCATGCATCATTGTGCACCTGGTCTACCCACCTCTTCTAAGGTAGGATCCCCACCAGAGGTGGCTCCTCCCCAGACGCAGGGGTCAGGAGAAAACCAGAGGCCTCTGATTCCTCCAAAGATGTTTCAAGAACGGCTCCCCTCCCCAGGGCATCTGTCCTAGTAAAATTAGAGGAAGAAAAGAGAAGCCAGGTGTGGTGGCTCATATCTGTAATCCCAGCACTCTGGGAGTTTGGGACAGGAGGATCTCAAGTTGCATCCTGGGCAACTCAGTGACTTAACAAGACCTTGTCTCAAAATAAATTAATAAAGGTCTGGGGATGTAGCTAAATGCAAAGGCCTGCATTCCCAATACAGAAAGAAAGTCAGAGAACAGAAACAGAGAAATGGAAGGGAGAGGAAGGGAAGGAGGGAGAAACAGGTGAGAGGTAAGGAGAAAGGAAAAAAGCAGCAAGGGTGGAGAAAGTAAGGGAAGGAGAGGAGAGGAGGAAAGAGGAAGGGAGAGAAGAAAAAACAGCCTGTTCCAAGTGACAGATAAGCAGCAGCTCCAAGCACATCTGCGAGCAGCCCAGGGGCTGTGCAAATAGCTGTGGGGGCCACGTGGGTACCAAGTGCTAAGTAGTGTCGCCCACAGAAGAGCACTGCTGAGCACCTCCCTCTGACAAGCACCTCCCCAAGCTGCATGCATGGTGAGGTGCTGCTGGCCTTGGCCCTTCCCCAAGGCAGAACCCCGGACGCTCCAGAAGGCTCCCCGGGCTGTCTCCAGCCAGCATGGCCACACTTGGAAGGGCAGAGGAGAAGAGGCAGAGCATGAGGATGAAGTGCTGTGCCAACCTCAGAGACGAGCACCGGAACGAGAGCAACCGACAGCTGCTTCTCATCCGGCCAGGTCTGATGGACAGCCAAGACCTTTCCCACCAAACAGCTGCTCCCACAGCCAACCCTGGAGTGAGGCCCTTACTCAGGCATAAGTGTGGGCCTCTCGCTTTCATCACCTAACCTCAGTGAGGATGAACGTGGGCACTAGTTAAAGCTAGTTCCAGAAAGACTCTTGAAACTGGGGACCACAGAAAATGCAGGCAGACATTTTCTGAACAAGACCACGGCCCATCATGCCTGAGTCCTGGTTTTAGATGCATAAGATGAGCTCCCAAACAACACCTGGCTTGCCCAGGGCCTCTGCCACCCAGACCAACCTGCCCTTCTGATGATGGTAGCAACTGCAGTCAGGCACCTTACCCTGTGACACCTCCAGCACCTCAGTTTTTAATCCGTGATTAATGGCCCACACCCCAGGATCACAGCTGGGATGCTCTCCTATTACCAATAGCCTGGCGGGACCCAGCCTGGGGCCCTCACCGGGAATTCTCTGGGGATGAAGGGTGGCACTTGAGGACACTGCAGTGCAACTCCAGACAGGCCCAACAGGCACCCTGCTGTCCAGAGTCATCAGACATGGGCAGTTGGGCCTGGACTCTAAGGGCGGTGCAACAGTCCTTCCCTCCCTGCCCGGTCCCCAGGTCTCCATGGAATGGGGGGCGGAGGTGAGGACCCAGCAACAACTCCAGGATGAGAAAGAAGCTTTCTTGGTGCTCCCGGCCCAGCTGCTCCCTGAGCACTGTCACATGAATGACTGCAGCCAACACCTTGAGAGCAAAGCAATTGCCCAGGCAACTTCCAAAACTCAGCAATAGAAATTGCATGTGGCCAAGCCACTAATAGTGTCTGGGAGGTGTGCTGTGCAGCAAGGGTCAGCTGAAACAGATGGGGAATGACAAAAGGGAGGGTTAACCAGCAATCAGGACAGTCCTCGATGAATGGGGGAGGGCAGTGGGGCTCTTTCGAGCCGCTGGGCGTGTCCTGCTTCTTCACTCAGACACACCTAGATTAGTAAACATTCGTATGAAAACATTTTAAAATTCAACACAATTTTTTTTTTTCGGTGGGTACTGGGGGTCGAACTCAGGACCTCGCCCGCCAGCAGGCGCCCATGCCGCTGAGCGATATCACCGGCCCTTTTTTCGTATGTGGGTACCGGGAGTCGAACTGAGGACCTCGCACTTGCCAGGCAGGCGCTTATGCCGCTGAGCTATCTCACCGGCCCTCAACACAATTTTTAATAAGAAAAAAGTGAGGAGCTGGAGCTGGGCGAGGTGGCACATGCCTGTAATCCCAGCACTCGGGAGGCTGAGACAGGAAGATCCCCATGAATTCAAGGCCAGCCTGGGCTACATAGTGAGTTTAAGGCCAGCCTGAACTACACAGCAAGATCCTGTCTCAAAAAAAGAAAAAAGTGAGGTACAGAGCCACATTCGATCGAGTCATGGCCACTCTCACGAGGGCTGTCCTGAGGCCCCAGGCCAGCCGGCAACAGGATAGTGGGGGTCAGTGGAGCTAGAAGAGCCACACTTGTGCATGCGGTGGGACCAGGCCAGCTGGCAGATCTACCTCACACGTCTTCCAGGCCCACAGACTGCTGTGTGAGGAAGCTTTCTCCTCAAGTCATGAAACCCACTGCTCAATTCAACAGGTCTCTCATGATGCAGGCCTGCAATCCCAGCACTCAGGAGGCTGAGGCAGGAGAGTGGAGAGTTCCAGGCCCATCAGGACTACATAGTGAGTTCAAGGTCAAGCATGGACTGCACAGCAAGACCCTGTCTGAACAATGACAACAAAAACCAGGTTCCTATCACAGTGCATTTACAGAGTCTCTGCAGACCCTGTCTTAAAAAATATAAATAAATAAAGCTAAAGACCTTACCAGATGGTGTCTCTGCACCTTTTATACTGGGAACCTTGGGTGCACTCAGTAACCGTTCTATGACTTGACCCTGTTAAGGAGTGTAATCATAACCCATTATTCTTTCTAAATGCAACCTAGAAAAGTCCCGGAGTACAATTAGCAAGGAGGGAGGGAGGGAGTGAAAGGTGGGAGTGCTGAGCGAAGAACCCTGCATAGTGGTTTTCTCTGCAGGGAGGCACTTTACATGGACCACTGCTCTGTTAAACCCAGGGGGAGGCTGAAGTGCCTGCCCCAGTGACAGAGCAAGTGCCGTCATGAAGTCAAACGGGCACCTGTCAAACATGAAACATTACCCAGGTTATTAGCGAGCACTAAGCTGTAGGCAGGGTTTCCAAGCCACCACAGAGGGGCCCATTAGGCCAGGAAGCAACTGGCCAACTGCAAGGAGACGCTGAGCTTGACAATCCACAGTCCCTGGCTCCCACACCAGGCCGCACCCAGTTCGAGTCTCCACACGAACACAGTGACATCCTCTCCAAGTGCCTTGAGGGACTGGAGAGCAGTTGGGGGAGGTCACCGCCCGGCTACCAGCTGCTCAGTGTTCCTGGTTTTCTTTTTTTTTTTTTTTTTTGTGGGTACCGGGGGGTCGACCTCAGGACCTCGCGCGCCAGCAGGCGCCCGTGCCGCTGAGCGATATCACCGGCCCCTTTTTCGTATGTGGGATCCGGGAGTCGAACTCGGGCCCTCGAGCTTGCCGGGCAGGCGCTTAAGCCGCTGAGCCATCTCACTGGCCCAGTGTTCCTGGTTTTCTAGAAATACAGGCAGCCCAGTGGACAAACTCAGGCCAAGGAAATGGATACTCACATTGGGCCAGCCATGCAACCCCAACCCCACCACCTGCCCCGGGCAACAAACTGTCCCCTGGCAGAAAAGCACATATCAGTAGGGCAAAAAGCAGATTTCTTAAATCTAAAGAAAGCCTAAATATAAGACTAAATTACAATACTGACTCTGCTTCAAAACCATGGCATGCAGCGCCCAGTCTCCGTGGCGGGGCCAACCCGCACTGCCTGAAGGGCACAGCTGCAGAAAGAGCTGGGCTGCCCCAGGGGCCGTGCCAGATAGGGTCCAAGGCTAGCACAGAACATGCCCTGGGGTAAAGTAAGAGCCATCTCTGGCCAAAGAGACAGCCTCGGAGCACTCATGAGGCAGGCACTCAGCATTCTTCCCCCTCCCTTGGCTACAAACACACAGCCTCCAATCACATGGTGCATCACCTCGGTCTTCCTGCAAACTTAGCAAGCTCACTGTGTGTGTGTGGTGGGGGCGCTTCTCTCTCCCTTACGGGGTTTCCAGCACCTAACCCAGGCCTGTGGTTTCAAGCAGGTACGACCGAGCATGGGGACCTGGCCCCGTAGACTGCGCAGATCCCGGCCTTTTTGAGTACAGCTAACTCAATATCAGAATATCCTGTGGACCCACGGGAAATGACAGCTGTACTCCGGGGACCCGTTCACTGAGGGAGCAAGGGACAGAAGCCACTCTGAACAATGACTTTCCATCCTACTAAGCACAGCAGCACCTCCACGTGCTGTGATGTTTGTCCCCTCCGAAACTGTGCTGCACTTTAATGCCAGGCTAAGAGGCAGTGTCTCTAGGAGGTGGTTAAGCCTTGAGGCTCTGCTCTCAGGGACAGACTGATGCCATCACAGCGGCGGTGGGCTCAGTGACACAGGATGAGGTCTGGCACCCCACTGCCTTGTCCTGCGTGCTCACTTGCCCTGACTGCTGCCTTGTGGACAGGGTGCCGAGGGCCCCCAGATGACAGCACCCGCGCACTGGACTTCCCAGCCTCGACTGTGGAAACACAAGCGTCCTCTTCATCAGGTACCCTGCTGGTGGTACTCTTTATGGCAACGCAAAGCACCCAGACGACAGCGTCTGAGGAGCAACTGTATGTAGGTGGGTGGGAAACTTCCCCAGGATACAGATCAGCAGAGCACAGCAGCTACACAAGTGCTCGGAGTTCCGGCACTGCCCTTGGGGTTCCTCAGTCTCTAAACCAGGACCAGTAACAGAAGGCTAGCGAGCCTCACAAGCGTTTCACAGGGGCCTCCCTGTGCTCGTCCAAGGTACTGCGTTACAGATTTGAGCCTACAGAGGAAGACAGGCGAGAAATTATACTGTCAGGTCCTGAGTACTACAGAGAAAACTAAAGCACACCGAGGGGAAAGGGGAAGGAGCCATGGAAGACCCTGTGAGGAGGCAGCATTTAGGCACAGACCTGAATGAAGCGCCAGAGCAAGCCATGTCACTGTGAGCCCAGCGACCATACGGACTCAGGAAGAGCACGTGCAAGGGCCCTGAGGCACATGGCCTTGGCACGGGGCCTGTCCTCCTAGAGGAGAGGCGGGGGGAGAGCCATGGTCGGCAACAGCAGAGGCTGAGCCCTCCTGGGGTCTGAGGGCACTGAGACTCGGGCTGCTTCTCCATGCACTGGGCTGCCTTGGAAGAGCTGAGAGCGGAGCAGAGACATTTTCCAAAGGCCTCTGCAGTGCAAGAAAGACTGCAAGGGGCCTGATGGAGACAGGAGCATCAGGTCACCAGAGTAGACAATGAGAGGTGGTGGCTGCCTCACCATGGTGCTCAGGTTAGGGACATGTTTTAGCACAGCAGATGTGGCCGATGCCCAAAATTCCAGCCTGAGAAGCATCTCCTGGGAGATCGCATGAGGTGGGGGGGTGTCAAGAGGCTCAATCACGGCTGCAGTGTCACCTACAGACGATGGCAATGAAGGGAGTGGCTACTGCACCCAGAAGAGAGCAGCAGACCCAGGGTCGAAGCACGTGTGCCTGCGCCCCGGCTTTTACACTGCTCAGCCTAAAACAGGAAAAGCCCGTGAACAGATGACTGTGAGGATTTGGCAAGACCGACCGCAGATCAGAAGCGCTGTCCAAACTAGCAAAAGTGGAATTAGACACGGCATCTCTCGCACAGGCCTGTGACCGATACACCGTCATGGCAAAAAGAGGAAAAGTAGACTAATTAAAACAAAAATGACCCTGAGTGTCATAGGTGAACTCTCTGTACCTGGGAAGCCAGGGCTTCTCTCCAGCAACAGCAGCTGGCCAAAGCCTCCTCAAAAGGCAGTCAGGATGGGCGTGGTGGCGCATGCCTATAATCGTAGCTCTTAGGATGTTGAGGCAGGACAGCTGTGAGTTCAAGGCCAGCCTGGGCCACATAGTGAGTTCAAGGCCAGGCTGAACTACATGGTGAGACCCTGTCTCAAAAAAACAAAAAAAAGCACGGCAATCAGGCCTGTGCCCCACCCACAGGCCCTTCCACCAGGAAAGAAAGGCAATTTATGAGCAGTGCTGCTGCTGGGGGACAGGGTGCCCGGCTCCATCTAGAGAGACACAAGCAAAGGCATGGCTGTTAGGGCAGAGGCCAGCATGAGCCCTGAAACGGGAGTGTGACAAAGAATGATGTGCACACTGGGGTCCAGGGTGCAGCAGGGACAATGGCCTGGGCTCTGTAAGAGGAGGAGCAGGTGCAGAGGTGGCAGGAAACACAGCTGCAGGGACAGCCTGGGGCTGGTTCACTCCCAGCTGGAGAGTAAACAGCAGGTGGGGAAGCCTCACAGCTCTGGGCCCTGGGATGTGAAAACTGGAGATGGGGGTGGGGGTGGTTAGCTGCTGTCCTGAATCCAGCACTTCCTTCCCCGCCTCCCTGGGCAGGCTGTGCAAAGGGCCCTCCCTGTGATACCACAAGGGCCCCGAAGGTTCGAGCGCCTCCTGCTAGAGGGACTCAGAACCCCCAGCAACACTCAGCCTCATCTTGATGGAAGCTGGCCATGCTGCGTGTCCCCAACCACAGCCCTGGCAATGACTCACACTTGAGAAAAGGGCAGAGATGGGGCCGGGCTGCGGACAGGGACGTGCCACAGATATCTTCTTTGTATATTTTGTTTTACCACCTGTTAGATTGTCTATTAAAGAATTAAAACTAGGGAGAAAGAGACAGAGAAAGACAGGCAGGCAGGCAGGCAGAGAGAGGGGAAGAATACTGAAGAATCAGAGATCCAAAGTCCTTTGTTTCAGGGCTGAGTATAGCTCAGCGGCACAGCGCCTGCCTGGCAAGCATGAGGTCATGAGTTCAATTCCCGGTACCAAAACAAACAAACAAACAAAACAAAACAGAAAAACAATCAAAGTCCTTCATTTCTATCTAGCATAAAACCTTTCAGACATCTTCTGTAAGACCTGGTGACTAAAAACTTCTCAACAGGAAAAAATTTCTCATACGGGAAATGGAAAATTACAGTAATGTGACAGAGAATGTGTCACTCAGGAAAACCCAAAGAGCAGTGATCCTGTTAGGGGCCTCCCCTAGAACAGCAGCTGGCACGCTCCTTTCCAGGCAGACACTGTGACACTGCAGTGCCCGTCCTTCTCCCAGGGTCACGCATACTGCCGCAGCACCATCTGCAATTGCCGAGGCCCAGGAGGCCCAAGACCCAGCTAAAGCCTCGAGCCTTGGCTTCCGGAGAGAAGCCCAGTGCAATAGGTGAGGGTGCCTGGGGGTCTGCACCTCAATTCCCTTCCTATGTAATGGGGTCAACAGTGAAGGTCCTGCTTCATAACGCTGCGACCTGCTGTCCTCACTGTCACTGCAGTATTACATGCAAGCCAGTGCCTGCAGTAAAGTATAGGAAAAGGAGGCCCTGGGGCCCTAATTCTCACTCGCCCTGCCTTCTAAACATGGATGTAAATCAGCACCTGGAGCCCCTCACAGCGAATTCTCACCTGACGGAGAGCAGGAAAGACCCAGGTGCAGGGCTCACTCCACTCACTGGAAGGTAAGGAAGCGCAAGGCCCAGATGCCACCTCCCTTCAACAGGACTCCATGACTTGGAGGAGCAGAGGCAGTCAGGAGAAAGGGGACAGACTCGACAAAACTGAAGAGAAAGGAGACCGAGCCTGGCAATCCCCTAGGAGCATGAGTGGCGCTGGGCTCTAATGACAAGGGAGCAGGTTCCACACAAACTGGAAATGGGTGCAGGCGGACTTCAGGGTGACACATGTTCGTCACAAGAGACTGACTTTTCCTGGGTTTATATCCACACTAGAATTAGGCAACTGCTAAGGTCCCTTCTAACATTAAGATTTAATAAATACTGAACAAATGAATGTCATAATGAGACTGCCAGATTACAAAGGCATGCATTCCAAGTGTGACAGATACTGTGTGGGTGACAATAAAAATGAGATATCTGCCTAGCACTCAGCAGGTGTCTTTTGTTTAAAACTTTCCCTATACTATTACATTTTTTTTTTTTCCAATACTGGGGACCAAACCCATGTACCACAGAACTATATCCACTGCCCCTTTATAAAAGTTTTTTTTTTTTTATGTGGAGACAGGGTCTTGCTAAATTACACAGGCTGGGCTCAAGCTTGCAATCCTCCTGCCTCAGCCTCCAGAGTAGCAGGGATTCCAGGTGTGTGCTGCTGCACCTGGCCTATGGTAGTAAGATTGCCAACTGTGAACATAAGTGATACAGGACATAAATACCAACTGTGAAAAAAAAAATATATATATATGGCAGAAGCCAATATCAAATGTTATATTCACTACTCCAAATAAGATTAAACTAAGTGAAGACTTTGTAAAACTTGATTGAGAAAGGCTGGGGATGTAGCTCGGTGTAGAGAGCCTGCCTATTGGGTATGAGAGGCCCTGGGTTCAATTCCCAGCACCACAGAGGCTCCTCCCACCCAGGGCTGAAGGGAGGCTCCTATCAGGATTAGGAGGGGCCCAGGGCCTCAGCCCATACCTTGAACAAACAGTTCCACCAACCTCCACCCTTTCAAATCCCCAATACCTGCGACTGGCAGGCATGCCTGCCCGAATCCTCCCATGGGAGTGGTTTGCCAGCCACATTGAAATGCGAACTTCTGGGAGAAACGTGGAAACCACCCCACCCCGCCCTGACCTGCCTGGTCTCTAGGCCTAAAACAGGTGACCCAGAAGCAGAACCACAGAGACACAGAGAGAGCCTGGGCCAGCGAGGCCAGGACTGCTCTGAGAGGCAGGTAGGTGGCCTCCTCGGGCCTCCCAGGGAAGGAGGGGAACACAAACTTCAAGCACAGGGGTGAGAAAGACTGGATGGAAATCGAAATGTCCTCATCCATGCCCACTGCTACTCTGTTCTCAACTTCCCAAAAGCAAATACACAAACCTGGGGACAATGCTGATAGTCTATTTGGTAAATAGGGGGTAACAGCTGGGCGTGGTGGCGCATACCTAGAACCCCAGCTACAAGGAAGGCGGAGGCAGAGGGACCACAAGTGCAACGGGCAACTTGGCGAGACCCTGCCTCAAAGTGAAAAGGGATGTGGGTGTAGCTCAGTGGCAGGACCTCTGCCTTTCATGCGCAAGGCTCTGGGTTTAATTCCCAGCACTGCAAAAAATTAAAAATTAAAAACATGGGTACGGTAATATCCCTGAAATATAAAAAGCTCTTCAAAATTAATCAACCACAAAGCCAGGAATGGTGGCGCTTGCCTGAAATCCCAGCACTCTGGGAGGCTGACACAGGAGGATCACAAGTTTGAGCCCAGCCTGAGCAACTAAGTGACTCAGCAAGACCCTGCCTCAAAAAAAGGGTCTGAGGATGCAGCTCAGTGCAAAGGCCTGGGTTCCACCCCCAGTGGTGGTGGAGGCATTAATGAACTGCAAAAAGCACAGGTTTCACACAAAAGATTCACATATTCAAATATCATGGCAAAGTGATTTCCGGTAATGGGAACACGAAAACAGCCCAAATGCCCAGCAACTGATAAAGGGACAAACGAAACGTAGAACATCCACACGATGGACTATTATTCGACAATAAGGAACTATGCTGATACATGCTACAACACGAACCTTGAAAAAATGCAAAGTCAAAGAAGCCATTCATCAAAGACCAGGTTGCAGGATTCTATTTATATAAAATACGTAGCTTAGGCAAATACATAAAGACACAAAGTAGATTAGTGGTTGCCTCAGGAGTGGGACAGAGGTAAAGAGGGAGTGACTGATGAGGGTGTGGGCCTGCCTTTTGGAATAAGGAAACAGCAGAAATTCAATAGCAGTGATGGTTGCACAATTATGTAAACTTAATGGAAAGCCACGGAATTCGCTTTAAGTGGCTGAACTGTATAGTATGTAAATTATATCTCGATAAAGCCGTTATTAAAAAATTAATCAACAAGAAATAGATTTATCTGCCAACAGAAAAATGAATCAAAGGAATGAACAGGCAATTTGCCAAAGAAGAAATACAAATGGTCAATATACACCACACAGGAAAAAGAAAAGATGTCCAGCTCCACTAGCGATCAAAGACGCACAAGCTACCACCTCGAGAGTCAAACTGGTAGAGACTTAAAGACAGTTTCCACTGTGGGCCCGGGTGCTCCCGACAAGCGGAGGCGCAAAGTGGAGTGCTCTGTCCAGACGGCATCCTGCCAACACTGATGCAGGTTCTAGGGCTCTTTTTCAGTTTTGTGTTGTTTTTTTTGGTGGTGCTGGGGATGGAAGCGGTGGCCTTCCCTTGCACAGGCCAGGCAACCTGAGCTACAGCCCCAGCCCTGCTGATGCAAACTTTAAACACATTTATTGGCTGGGTTAAATTAATGCTTCGGTGTGAGTTACTGGGTGGAGAACCCATAACACAGACCCACGACTCCCCCAACCTGATGGGGTATCTCAGCCAGGTATGGAGAAACAGTCCTGGAAAAAGAATGTAGGTAGAGCCAAGCGTGATGGTGCCTGCCTGTAATCCCAGCACTCAGAAGGCTGCGGCAGGAGGATCACCATGAGTTCAAGGCCAACCTGGGCTACATAGTGAGTTCAAAGTCAGTATGGACTATAAAGTGAGACCCTGTCTCAAAAAAAAAAAAAAAAAAAGAACACAGGTGGAACAGTATCACTGTGCCAGAAAAAACAGTCTTGCTAATAATGCGCTTTCCCATGCCAGGCCCTCTAAGGGAGGTTACTGGCAAGAGAAACCCGAGGCTTGCTGTCTCCCAAGGACAGCGGCCACGGAGGGAAAAACTGACTGAAAGAGCTGCCGGGCAACTCATCAGCACTCACCGTCACCCTGCAAGGGGGGTGTGAATGCTGTCACCCCACTGTGCAGATAGCAGATCACAGCTTAGCAAGGCTGTCACCTGCTTAGGTCTCCCGCTATGCCCAGACTCAGGGCCAACCCTGTCACACTCTAAAAACTGTGCGCTTGCTGGGCGTGGTGGTGCCTGCCTGTGATCCCAGCACCCTGGAGGCTGAGGCAGGAGAATCCCTGTGAGTTCAAGGCCAGCCTGGGCTACACAGTGAGTTCAAGGCCAGCCTAAACTACATAGCGAAACCCTGTCTCATAAAACAAAATAAATACATACATGCACATTGTGCTCTTTCTACCACAGACAAAGACAAAACTTCCACAGACAGACAGAGAACACCAAGTTCAACAGATCCTTAGTTTGTTCCCAAAGGGCCAACTGTCATGAATAGGCACTGACCAACGCCTTCTCCTTGTACCAATGAGAGTTAGGATGCAAAACCCAGGAGTGAACGTTACTGTCTCATTTCTAATATTCAGAGTTTGCTGCTGCCACATGAACTACAAAATTAAAACTATGAAACACCTCAATTTTGGGGAGTGCCACACATCAAATGCCCTGGCCAACTCTCTCACTGCAAACAGCTACAAATGCTGAGTAAAGATTTCAAGGCATGTCTTTAAATGCATCAAAGAACTGGTGAATCAAGTAACCAATAAGGAGAGGGTAAAAACTAAACAAGGGCTGGAATCCAGAGAGCAAATGAAGATTGGAAAGGCACGTTGAGAGCATCTGCTGAACTGCGCAAGCTTGAGCTCCCTGCCCACCAGAAAGGAGGTCACACGGGCCCTCCAGGGAAAGAAGGCTGCAAGAAATCTGCCTCTAGCAAATGCTGCCACTGAGTGGAGGAGGCCAAAAGCTCCCCTGAGAATGTGGAGCCCCAAACGGGCCCCAAATGGACTACAGCCCAATCACATCTTCTTACAGCCCAAATTCACACAACATAAAAGATATTCTTCAGACAGGTGAAAAATGATCCCAGAAGTAAAGTATTAGATGTGGAAGGAATGAAGAATAAGGGAAGTATGGGCTGGTGAGATGGCTCAGCGGCTTAAGCGCCTGCCTTGCAAGCGCGAGGGCCTGAGTTCGACTCCCGGATCCCACATACGAAAAAGGGGCCGGTGATATCGCTCAGCGGCACGGGCGCCTCCTGGCGCGCGAGGTCCTGAGGTCGACCCCCTGGTACCCACAAAAAAAAAAAAAAAAAAAAAAAAAAAGAATAAGGGAAGTAGTGAATAATGAAATAATCTAAACACAGAGCTAAATGACATCTTGTAAAATTTTAAAAAGAACTAAAACACGCCTACAGAATAAAAGTGAAGAAGGTAGTGCTAAGGACTCGAAGTGTTACAAGGTCCTAATTGAGTGTTTCAGTGTAAAGACACTGACTAAAACTAGACTTTGGAAAGTTATGGAAATTCAAAGACGTACCATGTTCATGGATTGGAAGGCTCAATATCATAAAAATGATCAATAAGTCTAAGAAAAGACACTCAACTCACTAGTAATCAGGAAAATACAAACCAAAATAATACTCTCACTGTACTCTATCAGAGTAGTAAAATATTTTAACACATGAAATACAAACATATGCAACATGGATTAATCCCAAGAACATGTGTTAAGTAAAAAATCTGAGTCACTGAAAAAAACAATGTTATGTTTATATTAAGTTAAAAAATGTACAAAATAACCAGGCATGGTAGCACACACACTCTGGGAGGCTGAGGCAGGAGGATTGCAAGTTTGAGCCCAGCCTGGGCAACTTAGCAACTTAGTGAGAACCTGCCTCAAAATAAAAAATAAAAAGATTTTTAAAGGGGCTGTGAATGTAGCTCAGTGTGAAGGTCCTAGGTTCATCTCCAGTACCATAATGAAAAGGAAAAAAAAAGGAAAGTAAATACCAGTTGCATGGCATGATGGTGCACACCTGTGATCCTACAGGAGCAAAAGCAAGGGGACAGAGCAAAACTCAGGCCTCACCTGTGGGTGAGGTGGCACACAGGGGACTCCAAAGGTCATGGTAACATTTTTTTTCTAAAATGGGTGTCAGGGGCCAGTGATATCGCTCAGCAGCACGGGCGCCTGCTGGGGCGCGAGGTCCTGAGTTCAACCCCGGTACCCACCAAAAAAAAAAAAAGAAACAAAAAACCTGGGTGTCAGGACAGGGGTGTTCCTTGTACCCTTGTTCTTTATACTAAACACATTCTTTTGCACCTACTCAACATTTAACATAAAACAAATTACAAAATTAAACGATGTTTTAAACAGTGTTTTGAAACATGAAGGGCAACTGACGGAGCCACAGTAAGCCCGGAAAGTCCCTGCCGGGAGCCGGGGCCAGGTCCACTGAAAGGAGCAGAGCTTCCCTCTGGGCTCCAGCTGCTGAGCCAGCCAGACACCGCTTCCCACAGGGCAGGACTGCGAAACTGGACAATGCCTTCCCCTGGGACAGGAAAGCCACTTCCCAGAGTGACAGCTCCAGCAGAGGAAGTGGGTGGGACAGGAGAACACACCCCACCGCCAGACAGTTCAGGACCAGCAGCTGAGCACGTCTGGATGTTGCAGCGAACCCCCCAGGCTGGGAAGGTTCCCGCAGCTGAGCCTGCGTCCCTGCTGCTGCTGACAGGAGAGAGCAGCTCTCCATTCCAACCACGCCCTTCGCTCGCTTCCTCCCTTACAGCTCAGGCCCGAAGAACCACGTGCCTCTAGCGCACAGCACAAGTCTACAAGCGCAAGCCCCAGTTTTCCACGTGTGTCTGAGCTGATTACGTTCCTGAGGTCAACCTTAATTCTCCCTGGGACAGCTAAGCTACGAACACCCACAAGGAGCTCTGAGAGTGCCAGGCACCTGTCTTGACGGAACACACACGCCTGTGCCACGTGCTAAAATGTCTCCATGCCAAAATGCCCTCTGACCTCCATCACTTCGGTCACTTCAAACTGGCCAAGCAGGGCATGGTGGGACACCTGGATGCTGGTGGGTTACCTGCCTCAGCTCACACAACTCTCAAAACAATTCTGTGAGGCAGACGTGACCCTGGTTTACAGATGAGGAAAGTGAGGCTCAGCAATTAAGTAACTGCCCCTGCAGACAGAGCCGCCGAGCAGTACAACAGGGGTTCTCATGGACTCCACGGTCCTCACTGCCTGATTCTCTCTACCCATCCAAACTTGTCCTTCCTCCAAATCTTAGCGCCTTGGTACTCAGGCCTTCCACTGCCAGCCAGCCTCCTGCGCATGCTCGCAAGCTTGCCAGTCTAAGTCACTAAGTTGCTCAAACTTGGCTTGAACTTGTGGTCCTGCTGCCTCAGCCTCGCACCCTGGCCACACCAGACCTCTTAATCAGACTCCCGGGTATTTTTCATATCACTGTGATTATCCACACGCTGGGCTCAGGAAACCCTGAATACAGAAACAAGCCTGGAGGCTCTGAGCCCAAGCACCGTAAATCTACTCCTAGCCAGAGCAGCATGCACTGGGGAGACAGAGGCCTGGGGAGCAAGCCCGGGCCTCCTTACCTATTCAGTGGACTTCCCCTCAGGCTGTGACTGTATCCCAGAGCAGTAATCCAGCTACCCTGGATGTCTCAGCCAGTTTTTCCTCCAGGATTGGAACAGTCATGACTCATTCTTTGGTTGTATACAAGATGCACTAGTTAGCTTATGTTTGGGAACCATGTTACACAAAAATGTGTCCCTCTGAACACCAGAACCTTAAAAGGAATGAGTATGTGCTCTCTGTTCTGTCCTTCCCATTTGCCAGATGGATTCATACATGATGGCAGGAGCTGGAGCAGCCAGCATGGACCATAAGATGGATGCCTGAGTTTGAGCAAGGAGAGCCAGGTGATCAAAGAAACCCTGTTCCCAAGTGGACCTCATGGAACGAAGTGATCTACTCTACCAGCTCTGGACTGCATACTTTTTTTTTTTTTTTTTTTTTTAATATGTGGGTACTGGGAGTCAAACTCAGGACCTCACACTTGCCGGGCAGGCACTTATGCCGCTGAGCTATATCACCAGCCTGGACTGCATACTTTTAAGGGGTGAGAAATAAAATTCTATTTTGTTTCAGCCATTGCATTTGGAACTGCTTTGTTGGATAACTGACTTCTTTTCTTTCTTTTCTTCTTTATTTGCAGTGCTGGGGTTTGAACGAAGGGCCTTGCACATGCTCAGCAAGTAGTCGACCACTGGGCCACACCCCAGCCCCGTTGGAGCATTTTAGATTGCACCGAATTAAAACAGTGATGCACCCTGCCCAATAACTAATCCATTCTGGTCTTTCTTGGTAAAAAGAAATAACTATCAGCAACTTCCCAACCAAATTGTAAGGGGCACTTTGTCATTACTAATTTGAAAGAAAACTCTATTTGAAAGAAAACTCTGTTTGAAAGGGCTATTTGAATCATGCTGAGTGTAGAGAAGAACAAACTCACTTCCTGCTTGGGTGCATCACTGAGCATGAAGACATACCTCAGATTCCCAAACAGCCCAGGCTACTCCTTTCCGGCAGTTTGTCTGCGTCAACTTCAGCTTCGCTCCCCTTCTCCAGCTCGTTACCTGAGTCAAAGAACCCAAGTGGAAAATCTGATGAGAACACAAAAGATCCCCCCTCCTGCTCAATAACAGCGGCCCTTTCATTTACTCATCGAACACAGCTAAGTGCAGAGTGCCTAGCACACAGCCTGGCACCAAGTAAGTGCTCACTAAATAGTAAATGGGATTAGTACTGGCCTGCTGCACACCAGACAATGTGCGGGACCCGGAACACAGAGGTGAATAAACTTAGCCTGCATTCCCACACTTGGGAACCCCTGCTTGATGAAAAAGACATAGTGTGATGGTGAGAAGCAAAAGCAAGGGTGTACCCAGTATCCCTGCAGTGTAAGCCTTCCTTTGGGACACCCTGGACACTTCTTATTTTGTACTCTCACCCCAGGTAAGTGCATCCCCTTCCATGACTGTAGTGACCTTTGGTGGACAACAGCTGCAAGATCAACACCAGGCAGCTTTCCTGAATGTTTTACAGGCACCTAATTCCAAGATGTTCAAAAACTCAGTGTCTTTTGTCTTTCTGAGACAGGGTTTCACTATGAATTTCAGGCTGGCCTTGAACTCACTTTGTAGCCCAGGCTGGCCTCAAACTCATAGCTATCCTCCTGCCTCAGCCTCCAGAGTGCTGGAATTACACGTGCGCGCCACCACACCTGGCTAAAAAATTCAATGTCTTGCCAGGTGTGGTGGCACACGCCTGTTGTCCCAGCACTTGGGAGGCAGAGGTAGGAGTATCACTGTGAGTTCAAGGCCAACCTGAATTACAGAGTGAGACCCTGTCTCAAACGAACAAACAAACAAACCCAAAAAAACCTCAATCTCTATCCTCTTCACACTGTGGTTCTGGAGTGTGCCCACAGTTCCAGCTACTCGGAGCCTGGGATGGGAAATCACCTGGGTCTAGGAACTCGAAATCAGCCTGGACAACAGAGCAATGCCTTCTCAAAAACACAAAACAAAACTGGTCCTTGTCCTGTTCTCTAGCACAGTGAACAGTTATCAGTAATCTACCAGTCAAGAACTTGGGACACCCTGACTTCTCCCTGCCCTTAACTCTCTCACCATAGTAATCACCAGGTTTTGTCAACTCTACCCGCAAACCACCTCTCCCGACCTCCTGCCTCTAAGCAAAGGCCACCCTCCTTTCTCACCTGGATCAGCCCAGCAGCCTCCTAACTGGCCTCCAGGCCCACCCCCTTAACAGATTTTCAACAGCGCCCATGACCTCTCTAATTCACAAATATGATTCTTTCGTTCTGTTTTTTTGTTTTTGAGACAGGATGTCGTTATACAGTCCAGGCTGCCCTCAAACTCATGGCAATCCTCCTACCTCTGCCTCTCGAGTGCTGGGATTAGAGGCATGTGCCACCTCACCTGGCACAAATACATAAATATCTTTTTTTTTTTTTTTTTTTTTGTTGAGACAGGGTCTTACTATGCAGTTCAGGCTGGTCTTGAACTCACTATGTAGCCCAGGCTGGCCTCGAACTCACGGTGATCTTCCAGCTTCAGCCTCCCAAATGCTGGGATTACAGGCGCTCACCAACAAGCCCGACTACAAATATGATTCTTTTTTTTTTTTTTTTTTTTTTTTGTGGGTACCGGGGGTCAAACTCAGGACCTCGCGCGCCAGCAGGCACCCATGCCGCTGAGCAATATCACTGGCCCTTTTCTCGTATGTGGGTACCAGGAGTCGAAATCAGGACCTCGCGCTTGCCAGGCAGGCACTTATGCCGCTGAGCTATCTCACCGGCCCACAAATATGATTCTTAATGCTTTCTCATTAACTTAAAACTCAACTCTTCAACTGGGTTTACAAGGTGCCCCCGAGACGCAGCCCACTCCCTTAGCCTTATCTCCCATTTCTCTCTGTAGGTTTGACAGATGAACTTTCTCACACACTGCACCTTCGGCTGAGAATACTCTCCCCGTCTCCTGCCTCACTTCCCTATGCATCCCTTACACCTCAGCCTTCTGAAGACAGAAGCCTCCGGGAACTCACCCAGGCTGAGTGGAGAGCCTCTGCCCTGCACTGTCAGAGCGAGGAAGGCTCCTGTTCCCACAAGGCAGTGTCTGAACTGCCTATTTACCTTTGTCTCTCCCACAGGAGTCTCTGAGCTCCGGGTGACAGAAATACAGTAACAGTCCCGGCATGGTGGCGCACACCTGTAATCCCAGCACTTGGGAGGCTGAGACAGGAGGATCGCTGCGAGTTTGAGTCCAGCCTGGGCTACACAGTGAATTCAAGGCCAGCCTGAAGCACATAGTGAGGCCCTGTCTCAAAAAACCGAAAAAAAAAAAAAAAAAAAATCCAGACAGTAACAGGAAGGCAGAAATACAGTAACAGGAAGACATCATTTATTCCCTAACCATAGGAGTTCTAAGCACCCATTACCTCATTTAACCTTTAGGTAATCTTAGGAGGTAAGATCTCACTATGGGGCCGGTGAGATGGCTCAGCGGCGTAAGCGTCTGCCTTGCAAGCGCGAGGGCCCGAGTTCGACTCCCGGATCCCACATACGAAAAAGGGGCCGGTGATATCGCTCAGCGGCACGGGTGCCTGTTGGCGCGCGAGGTCCTGAGGTCGACCCCCCGGTACCCACAAAAAAAAAAAAAAAAAAAAAAAAAAAAAAGATCTCACTATGTAGCTAAGGCTGGCCTCGGACTGACTATGTAGCCCAGCTAACCTCCAATTTGAGGATTCTCCTGCCTCAGCCTCCTGAGTGCTGGGATTACACGCGTGCACCACCCCACTCGGCAGACTTTATCATCATCTCTGCTTTAACTACGGATGTGGAAAGCGAGGCAGAGAGGGAGAGCCTAAACTGCCTGAGGACACAGCACCGAGCAGTTACTGGGCACCTACTACCCAGGACAGAGGCCGTCCGCAACACTGCTGCTGGGACTCGGGACCTATCCGGCGCCGAGCCACCGTCTGCGGAACGAATGAATGAGTAAAAGGATTCCACACAGGGCAGTGAGAGTCTCCCCTGCGCCGGCGGCTCCTAGACCCTGCACCCCTGTGCCTCCGCCCCGGGGGCCGGCACCTCGCCCCCTGGCGGCGCAAAACGCCCACCCGCCGCGGCGCGCGGGGTCAAGAGGCGGTGACAGCCCGCGGCCGGGGCGCAGATGTTGCCAGCTGCAGTGTCACCCGGCCCAGAAGCTCCTCGCGCTCCCTCGCCGGGGCAGCCAGCCGGCCGCCCACTCCAGGCTAGCTAGCCGGTCGGCGCCCCCCGCCCGGGTGTACCACAGCCTCCTGCCCTGTGGGGTCCCCTCAACCCCAGTTCCTATCCCATTCTACTTCCCTCCCCTCCCCCACACAACCGTCCAGGGCGTCCCGCCGCACCCCATCCTCCACTGCCTCTGCCCTGGCTCCCGGGACTCCCCCAGGCCCCGGCGCTTCCTCACCCTCACCTGCCATGTCCCGGACCGCGCCGCAGAGGGAGGTGCATCACGGTTGCGAGAAGGCCAGGGACGGCACTTCAGAGCAGACAAAGGGCGCCGCCATGTTAAAGTCGGGCGGAACCGACCTCGCAGGCTTCCCGGCCGCAACTTCCGGCGCATGCGCAGCGCTCGCGCTAGCTGCGCGACCGTGGACAGGCGCATGCGCTTAGTCGTCCAAAAGTTCTACCTCGCAGTACTTCTGCGTTTAGAATTGTCCACGTTGTAACCCGGCCTTGGATTTCTATTCCGAACGTATCAGGGGCCGGTGAGATGGCTCAGCGGTACAAGCGCCTGCTTTGGCAAGCGTGAGGTCCTGAGTTCGACTCCCGGAACCCACATACGAAAATAAGGGCCAGTGATATCGCTCAGCGGCACGGGCGCCTGCTGGCGCGCGAGGTCCTGAGGTCGACCCCCGGTACCCACACAAAAAAAAAAAACGGATGTATCAGTAACAGCTTACTTTTTTTTCTCACTTACTGTATGCCAGGCACTGTGGTAAGCGCTTTACGTGCATTATCTCACTAACTCCTCACACCAACTTATTCAGACTCAAAAAGGGTAAATGAATTGTCCGTAGTAACACATCCCCTAAGTGATGGAGCAGAGATTTGAATCTAGTTGAGGCTCCAAAGCTGTGGGTTCCGTTATATTTTTCTACTCTCTAAACCAACCCTTTCCCCTTTCCCGTTTACGGTCTGAGGACAGGTGTCTGTGGCGGCCGGCGCACCCACTGGGACCTCTTTGCGGCTCTTCGGCACCTCTTCCATTGACTTCTTCCTCACTATTCGCGGGCTTCCTCCTTTTTTCCTTCTGATGCTTTTATTTTCCATGATCTGTAATATTTGGGGGAAGTTGTGCTTTTTAATTTTTTATTAGTACATGTTTGCAATACACAGTGATTACGATTATTGTGAGGAGGTGGTTACGTGTACATAATACATCTTTAATTCTTTCTTTTTTCATCTACCCTGCCCGCACTCCTTGCTCCCCTTCCCGTTTGCAAAAGCTCTAATTTTCATTATTTTCCCCCTCCTCCCTCCATTTCTTGTTCCCCCATTCATTTGAAAAAGACCTCCCTGATTCCTCTTTATCTTTTTTTTTTTTAATATGTAGGTACCGGGAGCCGAACTCAGGACCTCGCACTTGCCAGGCAGGCGCTTATGCTGCTAAGCTATATCACCAGCCCTTCTTTTTTTGTTTTACTCCTCTCTCATATGAGAGAAACCATGTGATATTTAAGTCTGTCTGACTTATTTCACTTAATATTATGGTCTCAAATTGCATCCATTTACCTACGAATGCCTCACATTTATCTTCTTTATGAGAGAGCAGGACTCCATTGTATTTTATTTTGTTTTGTTTTGTTTTTGTCTTTTTAAGACAGGGTTTCACTATGCAGTTCAGGTTGGCCTTGAACTCACTTTGTAGCCCAGGCTGGCCTTGAACTCCCATCGACCCTCCTGCCTCAGCATCTCAAGTACTGGGATTACAGGTGTGCACCACCACACCCAGCATCTCATTGTGTATGAATGCCACATATTCTTTACATGATCTATAATTTTAACAACACTCACCATCACCCACTCATTTCCTTGACTTTTAGTCCTGTGGATTTGGTAAGAATTCTGACTCCGAGTGAATCCATCTCTCCTCTCTTTGCCTGCACCCGAACAGCTAAGAACAGTTAGAAAAAGTACCTAATGGGGCAGACCATGACCACTTGCCTAAGTGAGACTAGGACAGATGTCAGCTGGCCAGCTCAGTACTCTTCACAGTGACAAGGAAATAAATAGCTCAGCAGTTGACATCCTCTCTTCATTGTTTTGTTTTGTTTTGAGACAGGGTCTCGCTATGTAGTGCAGGCTGGCCTTGAATTCTCTTATGTACCCCAGGCTGCCCTTGAACTCGCAGTGATCCTCCTGCCTCAGCCTCCCAAGTGCTGGGATTACAGGTGTGTGCTGCCACACCCAGCATCATCTCTTCTTTTTTTTTTTTTTTTTTTTTTTTTTTTTTTTTTTTGTGGGTACCGGGGGGTCGACCTCAGGACCTCGCGCGCCAGCAGGCACCCGTGCCTCTGAGCGATATCACCAGCCCCTTTTTCGTATGTGGGATCCGGGAGTCGAACTCAGGCCCTCGCGCTTGCCGGGCAGGCGCTTAAGCCGCTGAGCCATCTCACCGGCCCAGCATCATCTCTTCTTAAAAAAAATTTTTTTATTGTTAACATGAAAAGTATCTTGATAAATTTTCAACTGTACAGTAATACAATATGACAATCTCTAGGTCCAATGTTGTCAGCAGATTTCTATAATGTGTTAACTTTGCATAGTTGAGACTTTATACCCACTGATTAGCAATCTTCTATTTCTTCCTCTCCCACCCCTGATAACCATACTTCTACCCTGATTCTGTGAGTTTGATTGTATTTATTTATTTGTTTGTTTTTTGTGTGTTTTGTTTTGTTTTGTTTGAGACAGAGTCTCACTATGTAGCCCAGGCTTGCCTCAAACTCATGGTGATCCTCCTGCCTCAACCTCTACCATGCTTAACCAAGTTTGGCTGTGTTTAGATACTTCACATAAGTGGAATCATGCAGTATTTGTCCTCTAGTGACTGGCTTATTCCTTGGTGTATGCCCTCCAGTTTCATCATTATTGGTTCACGGAGTAGGTTGAAGATGAATTCCAGAGGCCTTGGGTCTCAGCTAAAAGAAGTAGTCCTGCTGGCCATGGTGGAACATGCCTATAACCCCAGCACTCAGGAGACTGAGGCAGAAGGATCACTGCAAGTTCAAGCCCACCCTGAGCTACACAGAGCCTGTCTAAAAAAAAAAAAATTTCCGTAGTAGCTGCACAATTTTGTATTCTCACCCACAGTGCTCAAGGTTTCCCATTTTTCCACATTCTTACACATACTTATCCTTGGGCTCTTTTTTTTTTTAAACAGGGAAAATGATAGCAGAATTGATAGAAACCCTCTTATCTTCCCAATACTAAGTGCAAATCTATCTCTGTGTTCATCTGTGTGGGATGTGGTCAAACAGGACTCAGCATCTAGTCTTTCCAGAATCTAAGAAGCTAAAATTTTATCTCCCAGGCTCAGCTGCAGTGAGATTTAGAAGGTGGAAGCAAGGTAGCTGCCATAGTCCTATGTTGAGGCGAGAGATCCCACGTACCATCACCCTATAGGGGTTTTTGTTTGTTTGTTTGTTTGTGTCCAGTACTGGGCTTTGAACCCAGGGCATTTGCACTGAGCTACATCCCCAGCCCTTTTTTATATTTAATTTTGAGACAAGGTCTCACTGAGTTGCTAAATTACCCAGGCTGGGTTTAAACTTTCCATCCTCCTGTCTCAGCCTCCCCGAGCGCCAGAATCACAGGCATGTACCACCACATCCAGCAACCTCTTAGTTCTGCTATGGAGTTTTTGACTGAATCTAGGAACCCAGTTAATACAAGAGTCGATGAACAAGAGTAAAGCATATCCAGGTGTGATGGCACACGCCTGTAATCCCAGCACTGAGGAGGCTGAGGCAGGAGGATTGCCATGAGTTCAAAGCCATCCTGGGCTACAAAGTGAGTTCAAGGCCAACCTGAACTGCATAGTGAAACCCTGTCTCAAAAAGACAACCCCCCAAAAAACAATAACAAACAAACAAACAAACAAACAAACAAAAAACTAAATCCCTGCATGCCTTTGGCCGTACTGTGTTCTCTTTTGATACCAGGTCTTGTTGTGCAGTACAGGCTGGCCTTAAATTCACTATGTAGCCCAGGCTGGCCTCAAACTCTTAGCAGTCCTCCTGTCTCAGCCTCCCAAATACTGGGATTATAGGTGCGCACCACCCATGCCCAGCAGTCGAGGAGTCTTTGATTCCCCATCTTCCTGTTTGTGGTAAAAGTAATAATTTCTATGGGAACCATACTGGAGAGCCACTCTGAGGGTCATTCCTTCTTCTGGAAAGAAGCCTAGAGGGAAAAAGAGGTGGTGGAAACTGTAACTTCTGTGTAACAATGTCAGCATCCTGGCTGGAACATTGTAGCACAGTTTTACACATTGTTACCGATAGGAGAAACTGGATAAATGAGACGGGGGGGGGTCTCTGCATTGTCTCTGACAATTGCATTATTTCAAAATAAAATTTTAATTTAAAAATGTCCACATAAAAAAAATAAATAAATAAAATAAATAGAAATGTCCAGGACTTAGGGGTGTAGCTCAGTGGTAGAGCATTTATGTAGCATTCACAAGACCCTGGGTTCGACCTCCAGCAGGGAAGGGAGAATGGAAAGAAGGGAGGGAAGAAGAGAAAGAGGACAGGAGGAAGAGACGCTCTAGTCGGATTTCTATTTCTTCACACATTGGTCCTCATGAACGAAATCAGGGCATTGGATTAGAAGGTGATACAAGCCCAATATGGTGGCACACACCTGTAATCCATGCACCCTGGGAGACTGAGGCAGGAAGTTTGAAAGTTTGAACCTAGCTTGGGCAACTTAGTGATTTAGAAAGCATGCACCTGTCTCAAAATAAATAGGAAAAAAAGGGGGGGGGCTGGGGATGTTGCTCAGTGCAAAGGCCCTGGATTCAATCCCCAGTACTGCATGAAAAATTATTATGTAAACTGTCAATTACTACAGTAAGTATTGCTGCCTGGGAAAAGGTGCCTGATGGTGACAAGGCTTTGGCAGCTGGAGTGGTTGCTACAGTTGACCATTATGGTGGAAACGAAGACTGTAAGGGCTGTTTATCACTGCACTGAGGCCTGTCAAAAGGGAAAGACTGTGTTTAAATCCTCTGCTCAAGACAGGGCCATGGAAGCAGGAGCCACTCCTGCCACTTCCTACAAAGAAAGGTATCTCTCTTAAGACTTATATAGCCAAAAAGTGAACAGAACCTATCCTTTGGGCTACTATCTGTAGTGCAATTGCTACATAAGCTGTATCCACAGACCAGCCACGTGCATGGAATAGGAGAGAGCTGTGTTAAGAGTCGGGATGGGGTGTCGGGCGGTTGCAGATGACTCTAAAATTTCTTGATTTCCCAAATCCGATGAGACCCCTTGCCCGTGGAAGCAGGCCCTCCTCCCATCTGATGAGACTGGTCCTGGTTTCCCTGGGGAGTGTGAGCGTCTTACCTGAGGACTTTACTTTGGAAGAGGATGCTAGTTCCTTGAGACCACTCCTCACCCTAAATTGTTTCCTGATCTACAAGGAAAATACATCCCAGAATGCCCATGGGACCAGACAAAAGTCTGACTAAGGAGAAAATACAACCAACCAACCAAACAAGCTTTAGCCAATTAGATGAGCAGAAACCCAGGGACTAGGGACACAATTGGATTCTAAAGGTGCTGTATCAGGGAAAAAAAAGAGCACGACATTAGATTTTGCTGAATTTGTTGATCAGTTAAATGCACATTACAGAGGTCTGGGCTTTAATGTTCCAACTAAAAATAGCTCTAACAGCTCAACTGGTTGATTGAACTCTGTTCTTAGCAGTGGCCTTGAGATCAAAAAGGACATCAGAAAGGTCACCTGCTCCTGCTAGGCAGAACCAATATTGTCCAAATGAACATGGTTCCAAAACTGGTATATAGATTTAATGCAATCTCGATCAAAATTCCGACAGCATTTCTCATAGAACTAGAAGAAACAATCCTAAAATTCATATAGAGCCAGAAGAGACCCAGAATAGCAAAAGCAATCCTGGGAAACAAGAGCAAAGCAGACAGCATCACAATCCCTGATCTGAAGTTACAGTTCAAAGCCACAGTGATAAAAGCAGCACGGTACTGGCACAAAAACAGACACGTGGCTCAATAGAACAGAGCAGAGAATGCAGAAACAACCCCAGGCACATTCAGCCACCTAATCTTTGACAAAGAGGCCCAAAATCTATGCTGGAGGGAAGATAACTTGTTTAATAAGTGGATGCTGGAAAAACTGGCTTTCCACATGCAGAAGATTAAATCCAGACCTTTATCTCTTACTATGACTAAACTAAAATCAAAATGGATCAGCAATCTAAATAAAACTCTTGCCAGGCATGGTGGCACATGCCTGAAATTCCAGCACTTGGGAGGCTGAGGCAGGAGGATTGCTGTGAGTTCAAGGCCAGCCTGTGCTACATAAGCGAGTTCAAAGCCAGCCTGCACTACATAGCAAGACCCCGTCTAACCTCCCCCACACAAAAATAAATAAATAAAACTCTTTTTTCCCCTTTTTCTTTCTTTGGTACAGAAATTGAACTTAGGGCCTCATGCTTGCTAGGCAGGCACTGCACCACTGAGCTATATCCGCAGCCCAGAATAGGCAAAACTTTTTTTTTTTTTTGGTCTTTTTTGAGACGGGGTTCCATTATGCAGTTCAGGCTGGTCTTGAACTCACTTTGGAGCCTGGGCTGGCCTCAAACTTACAGTGATTGTGGTAAAATTCTTGAAGACATAGGCATAGGTAAGGACTTACTGAACAGAACCCCATTTGCACAAGAAATAACCCCAAGAATCAATAAATGGGAATGTGTCAAATTAAAAAGCTTCTGCACAACAAAGGAAAACACCAACAAAGTGAAGAGACAAACTACAGAATGGGAGAAAAGACAGGCATGGTGGCATGTGCCTATAATGCCAGCACTCAGGAGGCTGAGGCAGGAGGATAGCTACAAGTTCAAGGCCACATAGTGAGTCCAAGGACAGTCTGAACTACATAATGAGACCCTATCTCAAAAAAACAAAAAAAAAGGGGGGGTGTTGCCAACTATTCTTCATAGAGGACTAATATCTAGAATATATAAAGAATTTTAAAAAATAATAAAAGACCACCCAAAATAAAAGACTCAAAAAATGAGTGTCTTGAGACTTCTGGGAAGATGGCTCAGTGCTGAACAGCAGAGGAACAGCCTCTCTGAGATTTGGTATCCAGATGCTGGAATATAGCAATGCGAGAAAGAGAAGAGGTAGGGAGGTGGGTCCCCAGGGAGTAGCAGGGATCTGAGGTGAAAATTGAATTCCACAGGGAGAGCGAAGAGAAAGACCTCAACGAAGAAGGAGGTGGCAAGCGGTACCTTCTCCCTGAGCCCTGACTCACTTCGTGGGAGGGTTGGCTTGAACCTGCAGGCACACAGTGACTATGGCCACCCCAGATGCCTCCATAGAGAGACACCAGTGAAAAGGAGCAGTGAATGCAGAGAACTGCAGTGGCCGGTGAGTTATTCAGGTTCAGACATCCCTCAGGAGAGGGCGATTGGCCAGTAGCCATCTTGGAGAGGGGCTAACTCAGGAACTCAGAGGAGCTGTGGGCTGGCTCCATACAGTGGCTCCCAGT
This sequence comes from Erethizon dorsatum, assembly GCA_028451465.1. NCBI lineage: Eukaryota > Metazoa > Chordata > Mammalia > Rodentia > Erethizontidae > Erethizon > Erethizon dorsatum. The sequence continues at coordinate 123,573,129 of CM051827.1, read as the reverse complement.
GTCAGGGTGAGGAGGAACCGAGTGCAACTCAGCAGGAGGTCAAGGGGCAGAGTTCAAGCCTGGAGAGGCACATCGAGTGTTGCAGGCTGAACAAATCAGGTTCCAGCCTCACAGCCAGAAACCAGCCTGAACTTTAGTGGAGCTAAAGGTGCAGGCTTGCTGGGATTCTCTATTACCCCAAGGTAAATCTACCGCTGGCTTGCTCAGATTAATCCACACAGATCTGGGCTCTGTCTGCCCACCTTGTCTATCAGTGATAGCAGAGGCACACCTTGAAGAGGACATTTAAATTTTTTTTCTCTATTCTTATTTTTCTATGCACGTGAACATTGTTTCTAGTGGGTTTTTTGTAGTTGTTTTATTCTGTTCTTGTTTTTATTCCTTCCTTCTCTTTCCCTCCTGTCTTCTTCACCAGTTTCCCAAAGTTTGTGTAATCTTCCTTTGTCCTCCAGCCTTGCTTCTAATCTTTTCTTCTATTTCTCTATTTTTCCTCCAACCCCTCTTAAATTTTCTCCCGTGAGGATAAAATCACCATACAGAAGGCATATTTACTGTGTTACAATTTTCTGGTTTGTTTTAGATTTTGTTATATAACTATAAATCTTGTACATATGGTTAAAAGTGGCAAATTATTAGTTAACACAGTTGGTCATTTTCTAGTCTGTGTTTGATGCTACTGTTATTGCTGATTGTGCTACTTTAGACAAGTTGTGTGATCAATGGATCTTCCTTGTATGCTAATACCTAGTTTGTCTGGAGGACATAAGGAATATTACAGTCCAATAAAAAAGAATTCCATACTAGGCCAAATAGGCTGCAACCTCTCATCCCTAATGAACAGAAGAGGCAGGATCCTGGGACAGACTCAAAAGCCAAAAGCCAGCTACCCCTAAAAGACATCTCTGAAAAGTAGTCATTTCCTAAATAGGTCTCAATACTAGTACTAAATTAACCTACCATAAGCAATTTATAAGCAGCAATGTAGAAAACAAATAAACAAAAAGAAAAGAAAAGAAAATGAGAAAACACAGAAGCAAGATGGAACCCCAGACCTCCAGCACCCCCAAGGCAAATCCAGGGGGCATTGAGGTGGAAGAAATCAAAGCCATCCAGCTGAACTTTTAAAAATAGTAGCAGTGGAATTAATAAAGCAGATGAATGAGTCTCTAGAAAAAATAAAATAAAATAAAAATAATTACACAGATAATTAAAGAGATGATGGCCATAATGAAGGACATGGTTAGTGACTCTAGAATAGATACAGATTTAAAAAATAGAGCAGCTTGGCTGGGCATGGTGGTACATGCCTATAATCCCAGCACTTGGGAGGCTGAGGCAGGAGGATGGCCATGAGTTTGAAGCCACCCTGGGCTACCTACATGAGTTCAAGCCCTGCCTGCACTACATAGCGAGACCCTGTCTCAAAACACCCGCCCTCAAAAATAGAGGAGCTCAGCTGGGTGTGGTGGTGCATGCCTATAATCCCAACACTTGGGAGGCTGAGACAGGAATTGCATAGTGAAACCCCGTCTCAAGAAGAAGAAGAGGAAGAGGAAGAAGAAGAAGAAGGAGAAGGAGAAGAAGAAGAAGAAGAGGAAAAGAGGAGCTTAGGAAAATGATGGAAACCATAAATGCCCAACATAGAAAAGAACTGGATTCCATAAAACAGATTCAAACAGGTTTCCAGGAGATTAAAAATTCTATTGAAAGCATATGCAGCAGAATCAACCAATGTGAGGATAGAATATGAGAACTACAAGACAGGGTTGCAGTTAGCCATTATCAAATGAAAAAATTCTTAGAAATAGAAGGGAACCCTGCAAAAACAAAACAAAATAAAAACAAACAAACAAAAAGCCAGGCGTGGTGGTGCATATCTGTAATCCCAGCACTTGGGAGGCTGAGGCAGGAGGATCTCTGTGAGTTTGAGGCCAGCCTGGGCTACCTAGTGAGTTCAAGGCCAGCCTGAACTACACAGTGAGACCCTGTCTCAAAAATAAAATAAAATAAAATAAAATGAAAGAAAGAAACCATGAAAATCAATCCAACAGCTGCTAAATGATACAAAGAAGAATAATATAAGATTAATGGGAATCAATGAAAAATCAGAAGATAGCACAAAGAACATAAAAATTCTGTTCACAGAAGTAATAACAGGAAACTTCCTAAGCATGGAAAAAGAATTTGATACATAGATAAGTGAGGTTTATAGAATTCCAATTAATCATAATCAGAAAAACATTATACCAATGCATATAATAGTCAAGGTTCCAGAAATTCAATACAAGAATAGAATATTAAAAGCTGTTAGAAAAAAGAAACAAATCACCTACAATGGAAAGCCCATCAGAATCACAATAGACCTCTCAACACAAACCCTTAAGTCAAGGAGAGTTTGAAATGAAATTTTTCAAGCCCTAAAAGAAAGCAACATCCAAACCAGATTGATACACCCCACAGAATTATCTTTCAAAATTGATGGAGAAATAAGATACTTCCATGATAAAGAACACCTGAAGAAATTCATGACCACCAAACCGCCACTCTAAAAAGTTCTGACGTATATTCTAGAAAAAGACAGTGAAGACAACAATTCCAAGAATCTCAGTAGAATGAATCCACTGGCAAGCCAAGCAATTAAATAGAAGGGGAAGAAAGGGAACCAACAACAGGAAAATAATATAATTACAAGGACAAGTCAATATCTATCAGTTATAACCATCAATGTGAATGGTCTCATTCACCAATCAAAAGAAACAGACTGGCAGAATGGATCAAGAAACAAGATCCAACAATATGCTGCATACAAGAAACACATTCAACTCAAAAAGAAACTCAGGCTGAAAGTCAAAGGATGGAAAACAACACTCCACACAACAGGAATGCGGAAAAAGCAGGGGTAGCTATTCTATTTGCCGACAAAATGGATTTCAAGACAAGACTGATCAGAAGAGACAAAGGTCACTATAGACCTACAAAGGGAACAATCCAAGAGGAAGAAATAAAAAAAAAAAAAAACTAATGGATATGAAAAAAATCAGATAAGTGCTAATACAATTGTGATGGGGGACCTCAATACTCCACTGTCACAAATAGATCAACTAGACAAAAATATCAACAAAGAAATATTAGAACTGAACCAGACTTTCAAAAAAATTGATTTAATAGATGTCTACAGAGTGTTCCATCTCATGACATCAGAACACACATTCTTCTCAGCTGCACACGGGATGTTCTCCAAAACAGACCACATACTAGCACATACAACATGCTTAGCTAAATGCAAAAGAAGTGAAATTATCCTATGCATATTATCAGACCATGGTGCAATGAAATTGGAAATCAATGGCAAAAGAAACCACAAAAACTTCATAAGTACATGGAAATTAACACCCTCGTGAATAACCAGTGGGACATAGATTACATTAAAGGAAAAATTAGACAGTTTCTACAGTTCAATGATAATGCCAGTACAATATACGGGAAATTATGGGATGCAATGAAAGCAGTCCTATGAGGGAAATTTATCACTGTGAATCCCCATATGAGAAAACAGCATGAACTCAAATAGACAACCTCACATTGAACCTCAAGCTTCTAGAAAATGAAGAGCAAGTCAAGCCCAAAGCTTGTACAAGGGAGGAAATTATAAAGATCAGAGCAGAAATTAAAGCAATGGAGACTAAGAAAACAATACAAAGAATCAGTGAATTGAAGAGTTTGTTCTTTGAAAGATTAAATAAAAAAAAAATTTTGTGGGGACTACCAGGGGTCGACCTCAGGACCTCGTGCGCCAGCAGGTCCCCGTGCTGCTGAGTGACATCACTGGCCCTTTTTTTCATATGTGGGTTCCGGGAGTCGAACTCAGGACCTCGCGCTTGCCAGGCAGGCACTTATACCACTGAGCTATCTCACCGGCCCAAGATTAAATAAAATTGACAAACCCTTAGCCAACCTTATCAAAAGAAAAAGAAAGAAAGAAAGAAAACCTCAAATCCATGCAGTTAGGATTGAAGGATGAAATCACAACAGATCCTGCAGAAACCCAGAAGATCATCAACACCTACTTCAAGAACCTGTATTCTAATAAGATGGAAAACAGAAGAAACGGACAGATTACTAGATAAATGTGAGTTACCAAAATTGAATCAAGCTGATATAAAAATTCTAAATAAACCAATATCAGTCAATGAAATTGAACATGTAATTAAAAACCTACCAACAAAGAAAAGCCCAGGCCCTGACAGATTCACTGCTGAATTCTACAAGAAATTTAGAGAAGACCTGATGCTGTTACTTCTCAAACTCTTTAATAACATTGAAAGGGTAGAAGTACTCCCAAATTCATTCCTGGAATTACCTGGAATCAAGCATTACCCTGATACCAAAACCAGAGAAGGATCCAACCAGAAAAGAGAATTACAGCCCAATCTCCCTAATGAACATAGACCCAAAAATCCTCAATAAGATACTGGCAAACAGAATGCAACAAATCATCAAGAAGATTATACACCATGACCAAGTTGGATTCATCCCAGGGATGCAGGGATGGTTCAACATATACAAATCAATAAATGTAATACACCATATTAACAGAGACAAAAACTATATGATCATCTCACCGTAAAAACCCTACAGAAAATTGGAATAGATGGTCTTTATCGCCATCTGATAAAGGCCGTCTATGACAAACCAACAGACAACATCATATTAAATGGACAAAAACTGAAAGCTTTCACTCTAAACTCAGGAACAAGACAAGGATGTCCACTGTCCCCACTCTTATTCAATATAGTTCTGTAAACATTAGCCAGAGCAACTAGACAGAAGAAAGAAACAAAAGAAGTAAGGATAGGAAAGGAAGAAGTTAAATTATCACTATTCACAGATGACATGATACTCTACATAGAAGACCCCAAAAACTCCACAAAAGACTTCTAGATTTAATAACCAAATTTAGTAGCATAGCTGGGTACAACGTAAACACTCAAAAATCAGTAGCATTCCTGTACATGAATAACAAACTCACTGAGAGAGAAATTAGGGAAACAACACCTTTTATAATAGCATTGAAAAAAATGAAATACCTAGGAATCAATCTAACGAAGGAAGTAAAATAACTTTATGTTGAAAACTACAGTACTCTGAAAAAGGAGATTGAAGAGGATATCAGAAAATGGAACGATATCCCTTGTTCTTTGGTAGAACAAACCAATATAGTGAAAGTGGCCATACTTCCAAAATTATTATACAGACTTAATGCAACCCCAATCAAAATGCCAATAGCATGCCTCACAGAATTAGAGAAAACAATCCTAAAACTCATTTGGAACTAGAAGAGACCTAGAATAGCAAAAGCAATTCTGGGCAACAAAGGCAAAGCAGGGGCATCACAATCCCTGACTTGAAATTAAACTACAAAGCTACTGTGATAAAAACAGCAAGGTACTGGCACAAAAACAAACAAATAAACAATAAACAGACCCAAGGATCAATGGAACAGACCAGAAGGTGCAGAAACAACTCCAAACACACTCAGCTACCTTATCTTTGACAAAGGGGCCAAACACCTTCACTGGAAGAAAGATAGCCTCTTTAATAAATGGTGCTGGAAAAACTGGCTTTTCACATGCCTAAGATTAAAACTAGACCCATAGCTTTCACCATGCACTAAACTAAAATTCAAGTGGATCAAAGATCTAAATATTAAAACAGAAACACTAAATCTGCTGGAAGATTGAGTAGGTAGAACTCTTGAAGACATTGGTCTAGGCAAAGAATTTATGAACAAAACCCTGACCACACAGGAAATATCACAAAGAATCAACAACTGGGATCTCATCTTATTAAAAAGTTTTGCACAGCAAAAGAAATCTCCAACAGAGTGAAGAGACAACCCACACTGTGGGGAAAAAAAATTGCCAGCTGTTCTCAGGCAAAAGGACTAATATCTAGAATATATAAAGAACTCAAAAAATCAGACCTCCCAAATTTAAAGACCCAATCCAAAAATGGGCATCTGAAATGAATAGACAGTTCTCAGATGAAGAAATACAAACAGCAAATAAATATATGAAAAAATGTTCAACATCACTGGTCATTTGAGAGATGCAAATTAAACCATTCTGAAATTCCATTTCACTCCAGAAAGAATGGCTATTATCAAGAAGTCAACCAATAACAAATGCTGGCAGGGCTGTGGGGAAAAAAGGGCCCTTCTTTGCTGTTGGTAGGAGTGCAGACTGGTGCAACCACTGTGGAAACCAGTGTGGAGATTCCTCAAAAAATTAAAACTAGAGGTTCCATTCAACCCAGCTATTCCCCTTCTTGGTATCTTCCTTAAAAAATTAAAGGCATCATACCACAGCAATATATGCACACCCATGTTTATAGCAGCACAGTTTGTAATAGCTAAATCTTGTAAATAACCCAAATACTCATCAACCAGTGAATGGATAAAGATGCGGGTTTTTTTTTATACAACGGAGTACTATTCTGCCATAAAGAAGGATAAGCTTGAGACATTTCTAGCTAAACAGATGCACCTTGAGACCATACTCTTAAGTGGAATAAATCAGACACGTATGTTAAATACCGCGTTGTTTCTCTGCTGTGAGAAATAAAGTGTAAATAAGGACAAAAATGTGTAATAGGTACTGTGAAATGGAAAGAAAATGTTCAAAGAAGGGAAATAAGGGAGGGGGCAAGGAGAAAAGAAAAAAAGGGACAAGGAAAAAGGAATAGAAGGAAAAAATGGAAACAAAGCTTCTATAAATAAGGAGGGGAAGGGGGTTGAAGGGAGGGAAGGGGAATGGGAAAAAAAGAAGCAAGATATACCATGTACGGATACAAATTCCATATGATTAATGTGATCATTATGTATATCTAAAATGTACCAATAAAGTTTTTAAAAACACAAAAAATGTGCAAATGAAATGAATAGACACTTCTTAGAAGAAGTATGAATGGCCAATAATTACGTGAAAGAATGTTCAGCATCTCTGGCCATTAGAGAAATGCAGATTAAAACAACACTGAGATTCCATCTCACTCCAGAAACAATGGCAACATCAAGAAATCAGATAACAACAAATGCCGACAAGGCTGTGGGAAAAAAGAAACCCGTGCTGTACATGGTTGGTAGGAATGTAAACTAGCACAACCACTATGGAAATAAGTATGAAGATTCTCAGAAAACTAGCAATAGCTGTGTATAGTGACGCATGTCTGTAAGCCCAGGGAGGCTGAGGCAGGAGGGTCACTGTGAGTTCGAGGCCAGCCTGGGCTCCATAGTGAGACCCTGTCTCCAAAAAAAAAAAAAAAAAAAAAAATCTGAAAAAAATTAAATTTAAAAAATGGATTTTATTCTTTCTTGGTTTGTGTTTTGCAGTGCTGGGCATCAGTCCCAGGTCCTGTGCATTCCAGGCATGAGCTGTCCCACAGAGCTGCACCCCCAGTCCCAGGAAAGGGTTTTCGTACTCTTCACAGGCATCCTTGGTGCACACTTTGAAAATTCTTTTCCTCGTCCATGTGTGGTGGTGCATGCCTGTAACGCTTGCTCGGGGAGGCAGAGGCAGGAGGATCACAAGATTGAGCCCAGCATGGGCAACTCAGTGACTTATCAAGCTCCTGTCCCAAAATAAAAGTTAAAAAAGAGCTGGGGATGTAGCTCAGTGCAAAGGCCCTGGCTTCATTCCCCAGTACCACAAAACAAAACAAAAATTTGAAAACTTCTATATGCTGTCAGCACCCAAATTCAGTAGTTACTTTTTTGTTGTTGTTGTTGTTCTTTAGCACAGAAATGTTTATTTGTTTGTTTGTTTGTTCTGGTTTTTTGAGACAGGGTCTCACTATGTAGTTCAGGCTGGCCTCAAACTTGCGGCAATCCTCCTGCTTCAGCCTCCTGAGTGCTGAGATTACAGCCACCACACCTGGCTCTACTGTAGAAGTATTTCAAGGCAAATCCCAAGCATCTTGTGAGTGAGTCTACAACCATTTTTTTTTTAAATCCTACATTCCCACAATCTACTTCATGCCCATCAAAATGAAGAATTATATTTTGGAATCATTTAGTATCCAGCCAATAATCAAATTTCCCCAACTGAATCCAAACATCTTCATAGTTGCTTTGTGCAAATCTGGATTCTTAAAGGGTCCTCCAAACACTCATGATTGGGGATGGTGTTTTTTCACATTGTCTTTTGAGTCATTTTTATTCCAAAAGAATCCCTTATTGTTACTCATTTGTTTCATTTCCTGGCCTTGCTGCAGAAATGGGTCAGCCATCTCAGGATGTCCTACACCCCGCCTTTCCCTGGCTTTGTCCTTGTGCTGCCACTTCACAAGCTCTGTCCCCCTAGTTCCTGTAACTGAACTCCAGAGGCCTGAGGAGACGCAAATTCAACTTTTGGATAAGAACATCGTGGCAGCGGTGCCGTCCTGTCCAGTGAGTCACATCAGGGCCTCTTGGGTGTGCTGGTGGGAGCAGCCTGTCATTTCTTTTATTTTTTTATTTTTATTTTTATTTATTTATTTTTTAATGTGAGTACTGGGAGTCGAACTCAGGACCTCGTGCTTACCAGCAGGTGCTTGTGCTGCTGAGCGATATCACCGGCCCTTTTTTTTCCTTTATGTGGGTACTGGGAATCGAACTCAGGACCTCGCGCTTGCCGGGCAGGTGCTTATGCTGCTGAGCCATATCACCAGCCTCTATTTTTATTTTTTTGAGACAGGGCTTTGCTATGCACAAGGATCGCCATGAGTTCAAGGCCAGCCTTGGCTACACAGTGAGTTCGAGTCCAGCCTGAACTACACAGCAAGACTGTCTCAAAAAACAAACAACCCAAAAAGTGTATTACAGTAAAAGACACATGGCCATTAAATCCCCTTGAAATACCATCCCCTTGCTTCCAGCACACTTATCCCATCACCCTTGCCACTTTCTGAAGCAGTTCTGGAAGTCCTCTGTCGTGAATGTCTTAGTTGCACTGTCATGGCTGCCTCAGTGTCTAGGTAAGAGACAGAGGTTGCATGGTGCCAGATGCAGTGAATAAGGCGGATGAGGACTCGCTGTGACGTTTTCAGGAGCCTACCTTTCCAGTGGGTGGCACTGTTACCAGGTTAAAGAGCACTGGAGTCTTTCCCAGTTTCTAGGTTCTTTCTGTCCTGAGCAAAGAATAGGTCAAGATGAGCATAAATAGTAGCAAAGTTTTATTAGAGGGAGGAAAAGAAACAGGCTCTGTACAGGGAGTTTGGGCCGAGTAAGTGGGAGACTAATGGCAATGTGTCTTTTTTTTTGAGACAGGGTCTCACTATGTAGTTCAGGCTGGCCTCGAACTCACTATGTAGCCCAGGCTGGCCTTGAACTCGCTACATTTTTTAAAAATTTAAACATTCACTGTATTTTTTTAATCACACCTTGTGTATAATCTTAGCCTAGTGACAGAGTTGTGCAACCATCACTGCTATCCAATTTCAGAACATTCCTACCATCCCCAGGGAAACTCCTCATTCCTGCCCCCCCAGCTCTCAGCAACCATTAATTCCCTCTCCGTCGTTATGGATTTACCTGTTCCGAGAATTTCATCTGAGTGGAAGCATACAGCTTAGGGTCTTTCATGACTTTTTGTTTTTGCCTTGTTGTTTCATGGTGCTGGGACCAAACATGCTAGGCGAGTGTGGTACCACTGAGCAACACCCCTAGTCCCACAGTAATTTTAGCCTTGTTGAAAAGTTGCTAAACTAGTACAGCTTCTGTACGCCCCACACACAGTTTCCCCTATTGTTAGTGTCTTTCAAGACCATGGGACATTTGTCAAAACTCAGCAGGCCAAGCCGGGCATGATGGTGCACACCTGTAATCCCAGCACTCAGGAGGCTGAGGCAGGAGGATCACAGTGAGTTACAGGCCAGACTAGGCTATAAGACCAGCCTGAATTACACAGCGAGATCCTGTCTCAGAAAAACAAACAACAAAAACGACTCAGCAGGCCAGGCCAAGGGGGCAGCTCAGTGGGCAGGCACAGGGTCAGCAAGCATGGGACCCTGGGTCCCATCCCCGAGCTGACAAAACGAAACAAGGAAAGCAACACCAGTGCCTTACGATGATCTAAATTCCAGGCTTTGTTCGGATGCCACGCATTTTTCTGCAGCTGTCCAGGATATACTGGGGGCCTCTTTGGCCTCCTCTGGTCCCTGACACTCTCTCAGTGGCTCCTTGTTCTCCAGCCCTTGACAGTTTGAGGAGTACTGGCCTGGAATTCACAGACTGTTTCTCTGTTTGGGTTTGTCCAAGATTTTCTCACGTTGAGACTGAGGTTTCCCGTTTAGGGAAAGGAGCCCACAGATGTGAAGTTCCTTTCTTATGACATGGTACTGGAGGTACAGGCTGTCACATGGCCACAGCCACTTTAAAAAACAACCCGTCAGGCATGGTGGTGCACACCTGTCATCCCAGTACTCCGGAGGCTGAGGCAGGAGGATTACCAAGAGTAAGAGACCAGGCTGGGCTACATAGTGATTTTTTTTTTTTTTTTTTTTTTTTTGAGACAGGGTCTCACTATGTAGTTCAGGCAAGCTTTAAACTCACTATGTAGCCCAGGCTGGCCTTGAATCCACAGCGATCCTCCTGCCTCAGCCTCCCAAGTGCTGGTATTACAGGTGTGTGCCAGTATGCCCGGCTTTACATAGCAATTTCAAGACCAGCCTGAATTAAAAAACCCTGTCTCAAAAAACCAAAATCAGGGCGGGTGAGATAGCTCAGCGGCATAAGCGCCTGCCTGGCAAGCACAAGGTCCTGAGTTCGACTGCCAGTACCCACATATGAAAAAAGGGCCGGTGATATTGCTCAGTGGCACAGGCACCTGCTGGCATGCGAGGTCCTGAGTTCAACCCCCGGTACCCACAAAAAAAAAAAAAAAAAAAAAAAATCATGCCCCTGCAAAAAAGGCCAGGTGTGGTGCCACACATCTGTCATCCCAGCATTCAGGAGGAGGCTGAGACAGGAGGACTACAGTGCATTCGAGGCCAGTCTAGGCTACATAGTTCAAGACCAGCCTGAACTACATAGACATAGCAAGACCTTGTTTCAAAAACAAAAACTAAGGGCCGGTGAGATGGCTCAGGGCGTAAGTGCCTGCCTTGCAAGCACGAGGGCCCGAGTTCGACTTCCGGATCCCACACACAAAAAAGGGGCCGGTGATATCGCTCAGCGGCACGAGTGCCTGTTGGCGCGCGAGGTCCTGAGGTCGACCCCTCGGTACCCACAAAAAAAAAAAAAAAAAAACTAAAAAACAAAACAAAATCAAAGAAACCAACCAAACAAAAAATGGCAAAATAAACTGGGCCTGGTGGTGCACGTCTGTAATCCCAGCCCTCAGGAGCCTGAGGCAGGAAGATCAATGTGAATTCGAGGCCAGCCTTGGCTACATAGTGAGTTCAAGGCCAGGCTGAACTACACAGCAAGGCCCTGTCTCAAAAAACCAAACAAACAAACAAAAGAGGTAACATATACATTGCTTTTTTTTTTTTTTTTTTGCAGTACTAGGGATTGAACATTGGGCCTGGGCACTGAGCTACATCCCAACCCTTTTTAATTTTTTTTAAATTTTGAGACAGGGTCTCACTAAGTCACTAACTTGCCCAGACTGGGCTCACATTTGTGATGCTCCTGCCTCAGCCTCCCAGAGCGCTGGCATGACAGGTCATGCCCGGCTTGACCAGCCACTTTTTAACTCATTTAATGCAGGGAGCAATATTTAGCTAGAATTTAACTTTATTGTTTTAGTTCATTATTTGCATAGCATCTTACTTTTCTGATGCTGTCGCAAATGACCACAGTGCAAGTGGTTGAAAGCCACACACATTTATTCTCCATAGGTCACAGGTCTGGCACAGGTCTCACTCGGCCATTAACCAAGGTAATCAGCACCCCGGAAGTCACAGCTGGCCGTGGGGTCCTAGTGGAGATGTGTTGTGGGTTTTCGTCCCGGGTTCCGGGCTGTAAATGACTGGAGCAGTAAGGTTAAAGGTTCTGGCCTTTTGTCCTTGGATCCGAGGCAGCTGTGGAACAACATCAGGGGCATGAAGGCGAAGGCATCCTTTGTCAGTGCCTGGACTGGAAACAAAGTCAGTCAGTCTGTCTGTCTGTCTCTCCCTCCTTCTGCTTGTCTTTCACCTGCTCCTTTTTCTCTCCAAACCAGGCCTCAGAAGAAGCTAGAATTTCTCTACCCTAAGGTGGGTCATAGAAACTAAGGAGACACCCTAATCTCCCCCATCTGTCTGCCTTGGGGCAGCCGTAAAAACTTTCCCGATCATCCATCTGTCCTGTCTTTCTTTCTCTTCTTTTTTGCTGGGGATCAAATTCAGGCCCTTGGGTTCCTATGAGCAAAGTTGGTCTTACAGGAATGATTGTCAGGACATGGTCAGAATAGAGGGAACCTTGGGGTAAAAAAACAAAATGAGGGCCGGTGAGATGGCTCAGTGGCTTAAGCGCTGCCCGGCAAGCGCGAGGGCCCGAGTTCGACTCCCGGAACCCACATACGAAAAAGGGGCCGGTGATATCGCTCAGTGGCACGGGCGCCTGCTGGCGCGCGAGGTCCTGAGGTCGACCCCCCGGTACCCACAAAAAAAAAAAAAAAAAAAAAATGAAACAAAACAAAACAACAACAGGCCCTTGTGCAAGCGCTGTACTACTGAGCTATACTCCCAGTCCTGATAGATCTTTTTTTTCATGTTTTCACCAATTTTAATACCTTTCCCAATTATTTACATCACCTGTTAGTAAATTTTTGTTTGTTTGTTTTGTTTTGTTTTGTGAGACAGGGTCTCCCTATGTAGCTTAGGCTGGCCTTTAACTCGAATCAATCCTCCTGCCTCAGCCTCCTGAGTACTGAGATTACAGGTGTGTACTACCATGCCCAGTATCTGATAGTAGATTTTAACACCAATTGCAAGCCTGGTGTGGTAGTGCACACCTGTAGTCCCAGCACTTGGGAGGCTGAGGCAGGAAGATTGCCATGAGTTCAAGGCCAGGCTGGGCTACAGAATGGGTTCAAGGGCAGCCTGGATTACAGAGCAAGACCCTCTCAAAAAACCAAACCAACCAAACGAAAGACTGATAAAAGATTTATTGTAGAGGTGTCCTGCCCCATCACCGAGAGGTAGGAACTGCACAGACAGGCTTGCCCAGTTCCCCACTCCGTCTACCAGCATCAGATCCTTAGCCTTTCATCCAATCACATTTTTTGTGTGTGTGGGTACCGGGGGTCTACCTCAGGACCTCGCTCGCCAGCAGGCGCCCGTGCTGCTGAGCGATGTCACCGGCCCTTTTTTCTTATGTGGGTACCGGTAGTCGAACTCAGGACCTCGCACTTGCTAGGCAGGTGCTTATGCCACTGAGCCATCTCACCGGCCCACATCCAATCACATTTTAACAGGACCGCGCTTCAAGATTCCATAAAGACTCGAAGGGCAGGGTCTGGAGAACCTCTGGATGGTGGAACACGGCGAGAGCCCTAGAGGGTGCTGTGCCTGGATAGGGCAGGTAAGGTCCTCGCCCTTCCCACACACCTTGCCCTGTTTATCTCTTCATCTGGACCCTTTTTCTTTCTTTCTTTTTTTCTTTCTTTCTTTCTTTTTTTTTTTTTTTGAGACAGAGTCTCACTATGCACTTCAGGCTGGCCTTGAACTCACTATGTAGCCCAGGCTGGCCTCGAATTCACAGCAATCCTTCTGCCTCAGCCTCCCAAGTGCTGGGATTACAGGCATGGGCCACCACATCCAGCCCCTTTTTCTTTCTTTTGTTTGTATTTTGGTTTTGTTGAGACAGGGTCTTGCTATGTAGTCCAGGCTGGCCTTGAACTCGCGGTGATCCTCCTGCCTCAGCCTCCCAGAGTGCTAGGATTACAGGTGCGCGCCACTACACTGAGCCTGTAATATCCTTATAATAAACTGGTAAAGCCAGGCATGGTGGCACATGCCTGTAATCCCAGCACTCTGGGAAGCTGAGGCAGAAGGATTGCAAATTCAAGTCCAGTTTGGGGCAGCTTAGTGACTTAGTGAGAGCTTGTCTCAAAATAAAAAATAAAAAAAGGGCTGGGGGTGTAGCTTAGTGCAAAGACCCTGGGTTCCACCTCCAGTACTAAAAAAAAAAAAAATTTTTCCCTCAGTTCTATGAGCTATTTTAGCAAATCAGTTGAACTCAGGAAAGAGGCTGTGGGAACCCCAATTTATAGCTGGTCCGTCAGGAGCACAGGTAAAACTACCTGGGCTTCCACTGGCACCTGAAGTGGGCCACGGTCTTGGGGACCATGCCCTGACACTACCTCCAGGTTGCCTCAGACCTGAATTGAATTAGGGAGGTCCCGCTGGGGTCTGTTGCTGAGCTGGTTGTTTCTTGGTGTCAGAAGTGACCATGTGCTGCTCATGGGGTGCAGGCTTGTGATCTGAGCACCCAGGAAGCTGAGACAGGAGGATCGCCAAGAGTTCAAGACCAGCCTGGGCTACATAGTGAGTTCAAGGCCAGCCTGAACTACAATCATGAGACCCCGTCAAGAAAAAAGAAATAACAGGAGAAGGAGCCACCACGTTCTGGCAGTGTAGTGGGAGAAACCGAGTCTGGGTCTTGTTTTATCCCTTCAGCTGACTCTCGAAAGCCAACAACTGCAGGTGGAGTCCTCACATCTTCTTCCTTCCGCATGGGTCTGTCTAACCCAGCCAGGAAAGGCTCTCCCATTTCCAGGCGCGCCCAGACTCCAGAATAAGCTCACATCGCAAAGTCCACCGCCTTCCTCCTGGCTGCAAGGCCCTTGGGAACGCAAGTCCGCTCACAGATTCTGGGGCCCAGGGCGTGGAGCTCTGCGGCGGGACCTTTGCTCTGCTTACCAGACATGAGTTTTTTGTTTGTTTTTAATTGTTTTGTTTTGGTATTCAGGATTGAACCCAGGACTTTACACTGAATTACATCCCCAGACCCTCTTTTATTTTTTTATTTTGAGGGTGTAAGTTGTCCAGGCTGGCCTCAAACTTGTCATCTCCTGTATCAGCCTCCCCAGTGGCTGGGATTACAGAAATGCACTGCCATCACCATGCCTGGTGGTTACTTCTTATTTATGAAAATGGTACTGTTTATATTTAATGTAGCAACACCAATTCCTTTTTGTTGTTGTTCTTTTTTTATAGTACTGGGAATTGAACCCTGGGCCATTGCTCTGAGCTACATCCCCAGCACTTTATTTTTTGAGACAAGGTCTTGCTACATTGCCCTAGGCTGAGCTCAAACTTGTGATCTTCCTGCCTCAGCCTCCCAGAGTGCTAGGATCACAGATGTGTACCACCTCACCCAGTTGCATAGAGTTCTTAGGGAACAAACAATAGAAGCTGATGAAGCAGCCAGATAATGAGGGAGCTTTGAGAAACTGAGGCCTTGCTGAGGAGATTCTAGAGGACTGTGGTGAGCCAGGGAGCAGCTGGCATGGGAAGAGACAATGACTGTTTACAGGAAGCCTGCGCCCTGGACCCGACAATAATCCTGTTGACATAACCGTGTTGATCAAAGCAATCCCCTGACTGCCCCAGGCCAGTTCCTGTGGCTCAAGGTGGAATTCACTCAGCGGATCCGGATCCGGTGAATATAAATGGTCTTGTCCCCGGCCGGAGGAGCCACATCCTGGAAGAGGTGGCTGAGGACCGGTCCCCTCCTGTCAGAGCCAGGCATGGCCCCCTCGGAAGACCCCAGGGACTGGACAGCCACCCTCAAAGACACCCTGGGCCTGGAGACCATCTCGGGTGAGAGGAGCTCAGGGCTCTCGGCTGAGGGGAGGTGGCTGGCTGGGGTCCCATGGCGGACGCAGTTCAGGACAGCTGGCTTCTCAGACGCAGTGGGCTTCATTCACTTCCGGTATTAAGCAACGTACCAGCATGTAAATTTCCTCCTGAGCTCTTGTCACATTAAGAGCATGTAGTTACAAGGACAGGCGTATCACTCTGGTAACCTGAAAAGTTACTTTTTTGGAGGGTAGGGGTTCTGGGGATTAAATCCAGGGCCTTTGCCCTAACCTACAACCCCAGCCATTTTTGTTTTGAGAGAGGCTTTTGTTAAATAGCCCAGGCTGGGGTCTAATTTGTGATCCTCTTGCTTCAGCCTCCCAGAGTGCTGAGATTACAGGCACGCACCACGATACCTGGCTGAAAAGTTAGCGAGCACAGGCTTTGGATTCAGACAGACCTGCTCCGGCCCTAGCTTCACTGATAAATTGATTCATTGGTTCCTTCACTCTTCTACCGAGTACTGGACTCTGAGCTGGGGGGTGGGGTCAGGTTAGACAGAGCAGGGATCCTCAGAGCAGATGACCCGGGCATGGGTAGGATTCTCCAAGGCTATGGGAGGGGGTGCTGGGCTTGATGGTGCATACCAGTAATCCCAGCACTCTGGGAGGCTGAGGCATGAGGATTACAAGTTGGAGCCCAATTTAGCAAGTTAGTCAATGAAGGGTAGGGGATATAGCTCAAAGCAGAGGCCCTGGGCTCACTTCCCATTACCAAAAAAAAAAAAAAAAAAAAAAGAGAGAGAAAGCAAGAAAATTATGTAGGAGGGGAGGTACCATCATGCTCCTTGAACACCACCAACTTTTGTGCAAGCTGAGCCTCAGTTTCCTCATCTGTAGCAGGCAGTGCCAGCTGTCCTCTTGTTGAGGACCTTGCTACTCACCATACTCACCTCGGACCAGCAGGCGGAGCAGCCCCCGGGTGCTTGTAAGAATGGCCGGATCTTGGGTCCCACCCAGACGTGTGTTTTAACCATATTCTGGGGAGTTGCTGTGCAGTCCAGGGGAGGAGCTCAGAGACAAAGGCCTGGAAGGGAGACGCCAGGATCGGAACTCAGGCTGGGGGTGCAGCTCAGTGTAGAACATTCGCCTGGCATGCATGAGGCCTGGGTTCATCCCCAGCACTGCAAAACAGAACAAAAATATAAACAACTTGTAATCCCAGCACTGGGGAGGCTGAGACAGGACGACTGCTGTGTGTTCAAAGTCAGCCTGAGCTACACAGTGAGTGAGTTCAAGGCCAGCCCAAACTATACAACAAGACCCCATCTCTGATGAACAACCAAAACAAAACAAAACAAAACCCTCAGGTCTCTCCCATGCTGAAATCATGCCCTTAAAACCCCACCTGTCCTATCTATGTCTCTCTGTGTAGCCCAGGCTGGCCTTGAACTCCCACTGATCCTCCTGCCTCAGCCTCCCCAGTGCTGGAATTACAGGCATGTGCCACCACACCCGGGTGCATCTTTGAATTCAGTTAGCAAAAAATTAATGAACTGAGGAATGAGTGAGCTAAGCTGTGCCAACACAAACCTGTGGTCCTTTCCTTCCTTCTAGGTGGGAAGCTGGCCCGCCCTCAGGCCGTCCCCATGGTGCACGTGACTTTCATCATTGACTGTGCCCGTGGAAAGCAGCTCTCCCTGGCAGGACCCCCTGTGCCACCCCAAGTCCCCAGTGCCAGCCAGGGCCCCATCACCCCATCAGTGAAGACCTATATTGTGTTCTGCGGGGAAAACCAGGCCACCACGACTCAGGGCATCCCCTTGGAGGGGCAGTGCTCTGCCCAGGCCAAGGACACCCTGCCACCATGCCCAGGGGCTCAGGCCCCCACCTCCCGCCCCACCAGCCTGTCCAGCTCCCAGGAGGTTCCTAAAGCCAAGGGGAGCCCCCGGAAGGTTGGGGCTGCGGCATCTTCACCTTGGGGAGCCGTCAAAGGCTCACTCAAAGCCCTGTCCTCTTGTGTCTGCGGGCAGGCTGATTAGGGCTGCGCGCTCAGGGCCGACCTCCCTTCCCCAGCCAGGCGGGAGTCTTTCGTGCCTGAGCCCAGGGAAGAGCGCTGGGCCCACTGGAGGATATAGGGGCAGCACCGCTCTGTCCTCTGCCCTGTCTCTGCGAGGCCCTCAGCAGAGGCAGGGCTAGGGCCAGGGCCGCCACTGTGGTTTACTGGGGGCTCACATTCTTGGGGTGGAGGATGGGAGGATGGAACAAATAACCAAATAAAGGCGACTTGGAACAAGGACTTGTGCTGTGCAGGCGGGAAACAGGACCAGTGTGACAAGGAGGAGCTTTTCCAACTTGGGTGCTTGGGAAAGGACTTGCTGAGCAGGTGACGCCAGAGGGTGATCTGAGAGATGGCATCTCCTCCCAGGGGAGATCAGAATGCGGGTCAGGAGCCCACAGGACACTGGGAGGGGGTGTGGCCAACTGATAGGGAAAGGAAGCCAGGCGTGGAGGCGCATGCCTGTAATCCCAGCACTCTGGAGGCTGAGGCAGGAGGATCGCTGTGAGTTCAAGGCCAGCCTGAGCTACATAGTGAGACCCTGTCTCAAAAAACTAAAAAGAGAGAGGTAGTCAGAAATGACACAGAGGATCATATATGTTCAAATGAAAAGAGATTATTTCTTGATGCCCCCTGGATGGGTCAGTGAATGGGAAAAAGGGGTGCTTGATCCCTCAGGACAGTCATGCCCCGGAGCAGGAGTGGGGTCCTGGTGTGGGGGTGTAAGTCTGAAGAGGTGCAAAGCACTGGGTGAGCGCCTCCATTGTCTCGAAGCTCACAGACACAGCTGCTGGGAGTTCACTGCTCATTCAGGGTCCGACCGGCGCCGGTCTCTGCCATTGTGGACTCTGGGCCAGGGAAATAGTGCCCTCTCAGTGCCCATGTGGGGAAGCACTGTTCACGCACCCACCTCACAGTTCGGGAACAGAGGCACAGAGAGGTTGAGGAAGGCACCCAAGGCCCCACAGCCTGCTGTGAGGTTAGAAGCCAGGTGAGCCGGGAGCCCAAGCTCTTGGTCCTGCTATGGGGCACATAGCCACCTGTCCTGGTAGCGCTTCTTCTAGGCAGAGGGGGTTCTGAGAGAACGCACACATCCCTGTCCTCAAACTCATGCCCTGGGTGACTCAAGAAGGGAGGTGTTGGCTGCCTGAGCTTTTGATAAATGTGATGGCAAGAGCAACACGGAGATGCGGGGGGCACAGGGGAGGCTCCCAGCTGGCTCCAGGGTGAGATCAGGCTTCCACAGGCAGTGATCTGACCACGGAGCTACATGAAGGGAAGCGGCTGGAGTGCAGGATGCATCCCCCGGAAGGAGTGGGGTCATCCAGGTCTGGCTGGAGTTTTCATCCATTCATTCATCGAGTATTTATTAGGTACCCAATGTCTGCCAGGCCCTGGCCAGAGCCTGGCTGGATCATGAATGAGACAGACAAGGCCTCGCCATGAAGGAGCTGGGAAGGACAGCTGCGCATAGATGCACACAAAGAAATCAGAAAAGTGGCAGAGGCCACATCGCATGAGGTCTGGCAGGCATGACAAGGGCTTCTTTTTGGTTTTTTGCAGTAATGAGGATTGGACCCAGGATTTTGGCACTGAGCTACATCCTCAGCCCATTTTTTATTTTGAGACCAGTTCTCACTAAGTTGAGAACTTAGGCTGGGCTCAACTCAAACTTGCAATCCTCCTGCCTCAGCCTCCCAGAGTGCTGAGAGTACAGACATGGGGCACAGCTTCCTGATTTTGTTCTGAGATGGGACAGCCAGATGTGAGCCGAGAACATCCTGGCCAGGCCCACCTCTGAGCAGAATCCCTCTCTCTCTGGGTCTTCTGCCTATAGAATGTAGACAGGCATGAGAGAAGCCTAGGAGGCTGAGTCAGCACAAACACCGGGTGCAAAGGCTTTGACTCGACGGGGTGTCATTGTAATCCAGGCAGCACATGCCCACCAGAAAGCTGACAAAGCTCCCTGCCATCTGGTCACCCTTGAGATCACTGCGCTAGAAGAGCCAGAGACAAGCTGCAAAGGGAGCTGAGACCCTCAAGGAAAGGGAGGCCCACGGTTGCACATCTAGTATTCCACCAGCAGGTGTCGCCCTATCAGCCTGGAGGACACTGGGTCCATAGCTGGGCAGGGAGAACAGAGGACCTGCAGGGCAGGAGCCAGAGTGATGGGGCCACCGCCCAAACTTCATACATACCCTGAGTAGAGCGTGCTTATGCCGGCCATAGTGACGTTTTCAAATTTACTGTGGGCTCTTGGTAAGGACTCTGGGAGAGATCAAGAGCTCTGTCTACTGCCCAGATACTCCAGTGCTGGAGATTGAACCCAGGGACACACACGCTAGGCAAACACTCTACCACTGAGCTGCAGCCCCAGCCCTTTTCACTTTTTATTTTGAAACAGGGTCTTGCTAAGTGGCCCAGGCTGAGCTTTTGATAAACGTGATGGTGAGAGCTGCACGGAGCAGCAAGGATTAGAGGTATGCACCACCACACCCGGCTGGCCAATTTTATATGCACCCCATGCCACATCACTTCACCGCAGTCTAGTGAGTGGGTACGATTTTCACTGCCATCTTATAACGAGGAAATTGAGGCACAGAGAGGTTAAACACTTTGCCTACGGTCTATAATTGCAAAGAGGCAGAGCCCAAAGCTGGCCCCCAAGGAGTGTGGCTGCCCAGGGACAAGTGAAGAATGATGAGCGCTTTCTGAGGCTGGTGGGTGTGGGGTGTGGATGGATGGGGGACCTCCCTGGGGTGGGCCAGGGAGAGCACATGTGCGGGAGGAGACACGCCCTGTGTGAGGGCTGTGGGGCCAGGGGAAACCCAGGCAGGTGGTGGCTGCTCCCTCCAGGTAGGGTGAGGGCCATGGCAGAGAGGTTGGTGACTGCAGCCACCAGAGGAGGAGGAGGCACAGAGCGAAGCAGGCCCAAGGGGGAGGGGCTGTATGAAATATGGGCCGGCTGGGGGTGCAGCTCTGTGCCAGGCTTTGTATGCATGAGGCCCTGGGTGTGACTCCAAGCACTGGCAAAAAAAAAAAAAAAAAAAAAAAGAATAAGCAGAAACTGTCCCTGGGTGTCTCCAGTGCCATGCGCACATGGTCCGATTCTCAGGGAACTGCGACCCTGTCGTCTTTCTATTTTACTACTCCGCACAGTGTAAATAACCAACAGGAATGTGACGTACGTCTTGTCCTCAGACAAGCAGATTCTGCCCTGTCTTGCGGATGGGCACTGGGCTCCCCTCCCGCACTGTGCAAGAAGCCAGTTGGCCTCCATTTGCATAGTCAACACAAAAGGCCTAGTAATAACTCTCTAAGGTGTGCATCTTATATATGTGTGAGAGTAATGATTTTGCTTTTTATTTTAAGTTATCTTTTAACAAAAAGAAGCAGGAGGAGGAGAGACAGGTGCAGTCTGAGAGGTGGGGAAACCACAGGAAAGCAGGGCTGGGAAGGAGGGAACAAGGGGGAAGAAGGTTCCTGAGGGGTGGTGACCCATGCCAGGAATCCCAGCCACTCGAATCCCGGCTACTCTGGAGGTGAGGCATGATTGCAAGTTCAAGGCCAGTGTGGACTACCCAGAAAGATCCCAACTCAAAATGAAATTTAAAAAGAGGCGGCTGCAGAGGCCAAATGCTCTGAAGAACAACGGTAACAGTGAGCATTTGCTCTGAGTGGATTCTGGGTGCCAGTCAATGCGCTGATCCCTCCAACAAGAATCAGGAAATCACTCAGACCTTGGGAGACTCTGTGCCATTGCACAGATGAAGAAACTGAGGCTCTGGTAGGTAAAGTGACTGCTCAGGGTCACACAGCCAGTGGTCCGCACCAGAGCCGGGGATAAACAAGCAGTTTGCTGAGAGCGTCTCTCTGTCCACTACGACAGGGACGCAGAAACTGAGGGCAGAGTCCACCGTCAGTGAGTGTCCAAGTGTACGAATGCGCGTGCTTGTGAGCAAGTGTGCAGGTGAGCAAGTGTGCAGGTGAATGTGTGCGTGGGTGCTCGGTGGGGCCACACCTCACTCACCCCTGGGCCCCTGTGTTTCACCTTACAGCGCCCGCCCTCATTCCTACTGAAGGCTGTCCCTGAGCTGGGCAGGGTGCCACACACCTCCCAGCCTCTGGGAGGCTGAGGCAGGAAGATGGAAAGTTTGAGACTGACTGTCTCAAACCACGGGAAAAGGGCTGGGGATGCAACTCAGTGCAAAGGTCCTTGGTTCAACCTCTGGGACTACACACAGGAAAAAGAGGAGGAGGAGGGAGAGGGAAGGGAGGGGAGGAGGAGGAGGAGGCGGAGGCTGCCACCGGGTGCTGGCTGCCCCCAGGGTGCTCTGGACGCGGCCACCTGGCTGTGCTGACTGTAAACACCACCCCTCTCTGCCCAGGGACGCCTGTCCCCGGGCCCCCCTTACTGAGCCCAGGGCCATCTCTGGCTGGGGTGTCCAGCCTGGGAAAGTGGACTCTGTCTTCCTCGCACAGAAAGCTGTCGGCTGGGTGCCAGGAGAACTCAGGATTCCTTGCGTTTACACTGAACACCGCTCTGCCAGGATGGCAGCGCCCGACCTCAGGGAGGAGGAAGCTGAAGCTCGGGGCTTCTCTTCCCTGCGCCCAGGGCTCAGCTCCACCCCTCCACCCCGGCTCCTCGGAGAAGACCCAGGGAGGGCGCCTCTGTCCTCCGGCCTAAGCCAGGGACAGCGGGGTGAAGCAGGGCCTGGCTCAGCTGCTGAGCACCATGCGGTGCGGACTCCGCAGGCACAGGGCGTCCCGCACGTGCAGCCCCTGAGGCGCAGAATCACAGGGCTCTGAAGCAGCAGTCAAGATCGCTCCCCTGTGACCTGGCTCCCCGATGCCACTGTCCTCCCCTGGACAGACGCGGGCCCACTGGGCTATTTTTTAATCCTACAAACATGTATTCAGCTCCTTTTCCAATGCTAAGCTTGGGAGCAACCAGGGCAGAATAAGGCACTGTCTGACTGCAGAACCAGAATTGGGGGGGCACTGTGGAGGATGGGGGTGGGTCTGGGGAAGTCTGAGACCTTCATGTTACCTCTGCCACTAACTTGCTGTGTGACCCTGGGTCAGGCCCTTGCCCTCTCTGGGCCTGGGTCCCTACATCCTAGCATGAGGCACTTGGATTGGCTCTTTGAGGGGTGGGGAGGCCCCAGGCATGTGCTCCCTTTCTCTGCCTTTGGGTTGCTTTTGAAAGCAGGGTTTGGGAAGGGGGACATTACTGGGCTCGCTTCGTGGTAGTTCTGGGGGGCTTTCAGGAGGAGGAGCCCTTTGGCCTGGACCAAGCCTTTAAATGTTAGGGACCCTCGTTGGCCCTCTGTCTTCAGCTTCCCCTTCCTGGTATCCAGGCCCTCTCCAAACTTACAAGATACAGGAGGCCCTTATCCTAGTGGGAGCTGCCGGAAGGGAGTGGGTGGACAAACTTGCATGGCTCCCGGGTGGGGTAGGGGGCAACTGATCTGGGAGGACCCAACAGAGGCCTTCCAGAGCCACCAGCAAGGATTCAAATCCCAGCCACCCCGCTTCCAAGCTGGGTGACCTTGGGCCAGTGACTTGACCTCTCTGAGTCCCTGTTCTCCTGTGCGCGGGTAACAGAGCCGTTGCAGTGGGGTGAGGCCGGCGCACTCCAGGCCGGATGAATGGAGCCTTGGTTACTCTTGGCCCCGCGGCCAGGCTCAGCCAGGCCTATATTTAGCCCGGGAAGGGGCGGGGGCCCCGAGACACAAAGCGCGGCCCCGCCCCGCGCGGGGTCACCTTGGCCCGGGCTCCCACAGGCCGGGCGCGCTGCGCTGCGCTGCGCTGGGGTGGGATGGGGCCTGGAGGGGGTGGTCCAGCCTCGCCGGCCTGGGCAGCCCCCCTCCCCCTGGCCAAGGGAGGGGCCTCGCGGGTGGGGCGTCAAGGTGAACCTGACCTCGGCTGGGGGAGGGGGAGGGGAGCTCCTCTGGCCCCTTCCCTCCACGCAGCCGGCGACGAGTGTCCGGCTGCAAATAGCCTCGGAATCGGTGAGTCAGGAGGCTGGAAATACCGCACCCTCTCTGCCCTGCTCTTGACTGCAGCCGCTGGCGACACCGCCGAGGGCCCAGTCCTGGATCTCCCTAGGGCCTGGGGGTGGGGTAAGGGCACCCCCAGAGTTCCTCGTCCCAGCTCCATGACCTTAGGCCAGCCACTCAGCCTTTTTGGGCCTCAGAGCCCCCATCAGGTAGAAGAAGGGGGCCCGGTGAGCATGCCCCTCTTTGTGTCCCTTCATCTGGGACGGTGCTGGGCACAGTGCTCAGAACACACTCAGGACTATAAAATCTCTCGAACGAATAAAAGAAAGGGACAGGCAGCTGGGGGACCGGGTCCTGAAGGTGTCTCACTGAGACAGTCCCGGGACTCCTGCAGGTGGGCGAGGCAGAGCAGGGGGTGGCCAAGGGACACCCACAGTCCCCTGAGGGCTGCAGCTTTACCTTGGTTTTTTACCCTGGGTCCCCAGCCCAGCTACCTCCATCCCGGGCTTGGGAACCGCAGGCAGGGCACCTCCAGAAATCCGTGACACTGTCTTTTATTGTGTGTACAGGTTACAGCCCCAACTCTCCCACCGCCCCACCCGCCCTCCCCAAGTGCCCCAGAACGACAGGGGTCAGAGGCCACCGGACAGTGTGCCCAGCCAAGAGCCAGGGGCAGAGCTGGCCTGGGCCTCCAACTGACTGTGAGCCACCCTCTCCCCTCCCCCTGCTTCTGGAAGACTGAGCCACAGTCGTGGATGGGGACCAGGAGGGAACTGGGCTCAGGGCTCTTTCTGTGACCCCTCCACCCCAGCAGGATGATGTGGGCCAGAATGCAGAGCCCCAGGGAGACAGAGTCCCGGGGAGAGAGTGAGGGGACTCCCCTAGGCCTCAGAGGTGAGGCTGAGAACTGCTGACATCCTGGGTTCATGTCTACCCTCCAGTGACAAAAGCCAGTGCCCAAGGGCTCACTAGGGACTCAGTTTCCCCATGGATAGAAATTGAGGGGCTGAATCCACTTTTAGGGTGCTCTGATTGGCCTCAACGGTGACGCTGAGGATGCGAAGGACAATGGAGCGTGGGATGTGTGTTCCACACTCAGCCTCTAGAGGCACAGATGGAGAGCGGGAAGGGTGGGTGCACCTGAGGGGTGGGGAGAGTGCAGGAAACTGGGGTCGCTGCAGGGGACCCTGGCTGCAGGAGGAACAGCCCGGGAGCTCAGGTCTGCAGTGGGGGAGGACAAGTTGTGCACACCTGTAGGCACCAAGCAAGTAGGGGGACAGCAGGATTTCACCTGGTTTATCACGAACCAGCTGTATTGGAAAAACCCCATCTGTGTAGACGCCACGTGCCCTGTCCTGGCACAGCTGGCTGGCTGGGCTGCAGGGGGGTGGCCGGGGGAGGTGTCCATCACGGCTCTGCCCTCCTGGACTCCCGGGCCCTCCAGCAGTCCCACCTGGACAGGCACTTTGCCCATGACCTTCCCTCAGCCTGACCTGCTCTGCTTCGCCAGGGAACACCCCCGTCCCTGGTTCCCCACCCCTGAGAGCCTCCACAGATCAAAGGACTCTCCTGTCTGTCCTGCAGATCTTTTGTCCAGAGCCCCTGCCTGTCCCCACCCCCTTCCTCAAAGTGGGTCTTTAGGACCTTGCTGTCCCTACCCAGCCCCTCAATTCCAAAATGAGACGTGCCTGGACATATCTAGAATCTGGGGGCCACAGTGAGGCAAGGGGGTTGCTGGCCTGCCCTGGGTAGAGCAGAGGGCCCTAGTTTGGCGGTGAGGCCCATCTGGGGCCTTGGGGCTTTGGGAGCTGAGCTGAGATGTCCTGGGGGGGCATTGTCCAGGACTTGGCAGGCTCCAGGGAGGCCAGTCAGGGAGGAGGGAGAGTGGACAGAGCAGCGGCTGAGGTCCTCAGATTTTGATCTCCGTCCGGAAGGTCTGCTGGACGTGCTCTGTGTGTGGGTGACGCCGTGCCCGGATGGTGAGGCTGCCGTCCTCCCGCAGGGCCGAGGTCACCGAGGTTGGGTCCACGTCCTCCGGCAGCTGGCACTTGTGCGCAAAGGTGTTCATGACCGTGCCGTCAGCTGCCAGCTGGGGAGGGTGATGGGTCAGGGCAGGCTGTCCCCAGACCTGTCCCCTGCTCACAGCCGGGCCCTGAGCATTGAGAGCCCCGGGCTCTTGGACATGCAGGCATGCGCCGGTCCACTGCCAGGCCAGGCCACCCAACCCCTGCCCCCACAGCTCCGCCAGCACATAGCGTCCAGAGGAGTCTGCGGCGGCTGAGTCACTGTCGGGGTGGCAGGGTGGCACGTGCTGCCTCTGGCCCCCAGTCCTCACGCCCCCGGCAGGGGCTCCCATTCCAGCTTCACATGCTCAGGGGAGGGGCAGGAAGCCTTGGTCACATCTCCCAGCTGCAGCTGGCTGCGGTGACCCAGAGTAGCTTTCCTGTCGGCCTGGGCACAGCCTCTGCCCAGGCGGAGGCCACAGGGCCTCCTGGGGGCTCAGGCTCAGTGACCCAGTGGCCCTGAGATCTGTGGGTGGAGGATGTGTCACTTGGAGGGTGTGTGACCCTGAGCTTCGAGTCTTCTGCCCAGCCTAGGCCAAAATTCAGGGGTCCCAGGATGGGGTCTGGGCCTCTGGCTCCCCGTGGAAGAGCTGGAAGGGTGGCGCGTGGGGACAGCCACCCTGTGCTGCCCAGGGAGAGTCCTCCACCTCCCCAGCTGCCCACCAGCCTCTGACAGGGGACCTGGCCTCACTCTACCATTGCTCCTCCCTCTCCTGCCCCCACCCTGTGCATCAGCCCCTCAGGTCCCCTCAGCCCGTGCCTCTCACACCTCTCCCACTCCCCGATGTCCCTCAGCTGCTGTGGGCTCCTGCACTCCACATCTGGACACTTCAGGGTGGAGAGAAGCATGGGGGGTCCCTGAGCTAGAGGTCACTGTTCCCAGTTTGCCCCAGGGGGAGTTCAGATAGGGAGGTCCCGGGGTAGGGGATGGGGGGAGGGGCAGAGGGCAGGGGCCAGGCGAGGTGGGGACATGGGGCTGGGCCAGGCTCACCTTCTCAGCCCGAACCTCGATGTGGTTGTTGGAGGTGGTGACGATGATGTCCTCCGGGGAGAAGTCTCTGACGTCTACTGCAAACTCGTAGGCATCTCCGAGGGTCTTGATGTTGCCCGGTCCCCCAGGGCGGGCTGTGGGGAGGGCAGCTGTGAGCTGGGCAGCGCCAGGGCCACACTCGGAACCTGGGTCTCTGTCCTGTCCAGGGGAGGGGGGCAGTGCCGCCAGGTGATGTTGCTCCTGAGCCCCGCCGCCACCTCCTCCTCAGAGCCTGCCCTTTCCTCGGTGGGGATGGCCTCACACACCCAGTGACAGCCTGCGACAGCCCCAGCCCCCTCAGTGCTCGTTGGTCCTCCAGGGCTCCAACAGACCTGGCCGCAGTTGCAAGCCCTGTGTTGGACACCCTGGGGCCCAGCTGTTTTCATGACCACATCTGTTTTGGTGGCCACATCTGTCGTGGTAGCCACAGCACTTTCGCTGATGCCCTGGAGTGGCTGTCCCCAACCTCTGCACGTCCCCTCCCCCCAGAGTCCTGCACTTGCCTGGAAAGGCCAGGGGCTCCGAGTGGGGCCGCATGAAGCTGCCAAAGTCCTCGGAAAACAAGCTCAGGGCCTTCTCCATGGGTGGGTCCTGGGGCGGGAGGGCATGGGAGGCTGCGGAGGAGGAGGAGGAGGAGGACGAGGAGGAATGGAAGCTTCTCTCCGCTCTGAAGGAGGAGGAGGTCCGGTGGCTCATCCACAGGCAGCGCTGGGCCCTGTCCGAGCGGGCAGGGGCGCAATGGGAGAAGGCGTGGGTGCAGGGCTCCAGCAGAGCGTGCTGGGCCCCGACTGCCCGTGCTTTATAAGGGCCAACTCTCCCTGGGCGCAGGGCCAGCCCCTTGTCTACTTGCTAAATTTAGGCCTCTTCATGGTCCGGAGGGGGCTGGAAATCTTCTCTGAGCACCGTGCTGCTGACAGCCCCACACAGGCAGGCCGGAGGGCTGAGTTCACCGCCTGGCATTCCAGGCCCATGCCTGCAGCCCCAAGGGTCCCCACACCCCACGGGGCAGGGGTCTGGATCCTATCCCCTTGCCACCCCAGGTCCAGTTCTGCTCTAGGACTTCGTAGGTTTGGTGTCTCCCCTATCAGTCTGGGGGCTCGCTAGGGACAGTGCCTCCCCCTTCAGACCAACAGACTGCAGACTCCTTGGGGGCAGGGTGGGTGCAGGACCCCCTGATGGCTGCCAGAGAGCTGAGGACCCCCCACATGGGGGAGAATGTGCAGCTGTCCCCCTGCCAGCTCCCACAGGGACCTGGATTCCATGCTCCTGCTCTTGGAACATTTAGGGGCCAGAGAGAAGTGAGCGGGCAGCCTGAAGCAGGGCTGGGGTTGGGCTCTGACTCAGGCAGGGGGCAGATACTTAGGTCATTGGCCTTAAAGATCTAGGTCAACTTCCCAGCAATTTTCTGCTTGACCTCGGACTCAATGCCAGAGAGAGGTACCCTAGCTCTGGCTTCGGGATGCCTCTGGGCAAGGTTCCCCTTTGCAGGATGGTCTCCTCCAACCCTCCCAAACCCCCACTCACAGTGAGATATTAGGTCCATTTTATGGACAGGAAAACAAAGTGCACCCAAAGAGAGGGGCTGGGCTTTGCGCAAGAGGCAGAGCTAGAATTTGAACCCAGACCCGTCTGATCCAGGTCTCTTCTTGAACATGTACCTGCGGAGACAGAAGACCCGGAGAAGCCCCTCCCTGCCCACCTGCTGCTCTGTAGAGCAGGGACTGAGGTCATGCAGGATGGGGCAGAGCTGGGGAGGCTCAGCTGGGAGACGGCTGTCTGCGTGTTCAGGTTGCAGCTTGGGGCTCTCCTCCCAAATCCTGCCCTCCCTTCTCAGAGCAACATGAGCCCAGCTTCCCTCCCTTCCCCTCTGTTTGCTCCAGTCTCTCACAGCTGTCCAGGTGTCATAGCACTGTCCTTGCCCACGCCCAGCACCTGGCAGGGTGGCATGATCTGTGTGTGTGTGTGTGTGTGTGTGCGCGCGTTACTAGGAATTAGACCCAGGGCCTTCACACTAAGCCACATCCCTAGCCCTTTATTTAGTTTTTATTTTAAGACAGGGTCTCATAAGTCCCTAAATTGCTCAGGTTCGGCTCCAATTTGCCATCCTCCTGCCTCAGCCTCCCAGAGTGCTGGGATTACAGATGTGTGCCACTACACCTGGCTGGTCTTCCTATGTTTGGAGACTTCTGTGTGACATCCTCTCTCCCCTCTCCAGCTGCCTTCTCTTCAGGCACTTCTTGCAAAGAACATTTGGGGGTCCCGGCTCCCCCTGTTAGGAGGGGTTGCTCCCCTTTTCTCTGGCTCCCGTGAACCCCAGCCTGGAGTTACATTCCTGGGGGCTCCCTGCAGGGCTTTCACAGGTGCCCATGGTATGAGAGGGGAGAAGGGCAGGGCACGGTGGGGGCCAGGGTGCTGGCTGGAGAAGGAGGGGTCTGTCATTCCCTGCAGAGGTTCCTGCCTGTGCCCCTGAGTCCTGGCAGGGAAGTGACAACGCAGAGGTGAGGGGGAAAGTGGTGGGGGCCGCTGGGGGGCCGGGAGCCCAGCACCGCCAGGGAACAGGAGCCAGCGGCTAAAAGCAGACGCTCTGTCACGGTGCCGTGGGCCTGAGTCACTCCTCCTGGACCTCGATCCCTTTCCCACCCCCGCCCACCATCCCTCCCCCTTCCCCAGCCAGGCAGGCGTCATCCACATAAATGCGGAACCTTCTGGCTTTGGTGGCCAGGAGGGACCTCCAAAGGTCATCGAGGCCATTTCCCTGACTCTGGGCATGCCTCTTCCCCAAGACCACAGGGGTGGGGGTGCTTCAATGATGATCCAGTCCTTGGGAGGGTGTGGTGGGGCACACCTGCAGTCCCAGCACTCTGGGAGGCTGAGGCAGCAGGATTGCCACGTTTGAGCCCACCCTGAGCAACTTAGCAATTTAGTGAGAACTTGTCTCAAAATTTAAAAAGGGATGGGCCGGTGAGATGGCTCAGTGGCATAAGTGCCTGCCTGGCAAGCGCGAGGTCCTGAGTTCAACTCCCGGTACGAAAAAGGGCCGGTGATATTGCTCAGCAGCACGGGCACCTGCTGGCGCGCGAGGTCCTGAGTTCGACCCCCGTACCCACATAAAAAAAAGAAAATAAATAAAAAGGGCTGAGGATGTAGCTCACTGTAAAGGCCCTAGGTTCAATCCCTTATACTACAAAAAAAAAAAAAAAAAAAAAAAATTCCACCTCCTTGAATCCAGGAGCCTCTCACAAATGCAGTGCCCCGAGAGTCCTCTTGGCATCTGGGAAGGATCCAGAGTCTGTTTCCCCTCAGCTCCCCATGCAGCCCACCCAGAGCCCAGTGTTTGGAATCTGTAGGGAAACCTCCAATGTGGTGGGCACTGCCCAGGCCTGGGCACTTGGATGAGCGAGGCAGAGGCAGACCTCTACTCCCCACATTCTCCTCATTGGACAGAAGGGGAAACTGAGGCTCCGGGTGGCAAAGAAGTAGGGCACAGCCGAGCTGCTATGGCTTCAAGCCTGCTTTCGCCGTCCTGAGCCACCTCCATGGCTGCCTGGCGCTTGATGTGGGCGCAAGAGAAATGGGGGCAGGCAGGTGGGGGCAGTGTGTCCCCTCGGGGGCCTCTTCTCAGTTTCCTGGTGCTCACAGGGCCAGGAAGTGAGGGTGTGGACATGTGCGGGCAGCCATAGGATTGCAGTGCAGCTGCCCGAGAGCAGACATGGGAGTTTGGGCTGTCAATGGGGCAGTCACAGGCCGGGGTGGCCTGGGACCATGCAGCGCCCTGAGCCCTGTCCCCATCACAAGCAACAACACACCTGCTCCTGCTGTAAAAAGACTTGGCCGGGCTCCCAGGGCTAGAGGCAGCTCAGGGTCTCAGATTTTCCCAAATCCCTGGAGACCCAGCATGGTTTTCTGGGAGGTCGCTTGTCTGGGGCAGGGGACAGTTGTCCCTGGTCTCTTTTCCAAATCTTCTAGAAGTGGATCTGGCACAGACCCTCAGCTTTATGCCCAAACCATTGCTCTGCCAAAACCTCCAGGGCCAGGGAAGTGTCCGATAGGGAAAGAGCTGCTCCCTCTAGGTCTGAGCTCAGCCTCCGCTGTGTGACCTTGGACGAGTGACAGCCCCTCTCCGACCCTCCATTTGTCATCTGCAAAATGATGACGCCGCCAGTACTTACAGGGGGTGTCCAGATGAACTGCGCTGCAGTCGAGGGCTCCTGGCACACGAGACTCACACACCACACGTGCCTGCTCCGAGTTCCTGCCCTCTACCCAGTGGGACGAGGTCTGTGGAGTTACCCAGAGGCCCAGGCGGACGACGTGGTTTGAGAGGCAGTTGGCTGAGACAGGAGGGTCTGGACATGAAGATCAAGTCCACGTTCTGCACCTGGCTCTGGAGACCTTTGCCTTTGGCCTCCTCCCCACCCCTGAACAAGACGGGACTGCCAAAGCAGCACAGAGGAGCCATGGGGCAGAGTGCGCAGGGCGGGATCCCGGCTCTGCCCTTGGCCTCTGTGACCTTGGTTTTTGATGTCGGCTGATGGCGATGATGCGGTTTTTTATTTGCTTATTTTTAGGGATGTTGCTTTTGGCGGGAGGGCAGTACTGATAATGGAAACCAGGGCCTTCACCCTGGCTACATCCCTAGCCCTTTTATTTCCTATTTTGTGACAGGGTCTCACTAGTCACTATGTTGCCCAGGCCGAACTTGAACTTACAATCCTGCCTCAGCCTCCTAGAATGCTGGGATGACAGGTGTGCACCACCAAGCCAGCGGTGGTGATGATGTTTTTATTTGTTTATTTATTTATTTTAGGTTTTTTTGAAACAGGGTCTCGTTCTAACTCAGGCTGGCCTGGAACTCACTACGTAGCCCAAGCAGGCCTCGAACTCACAGCAATCCTCTTGTCTCAGCCTCCCAAGTGCTGAGATTACAGGCATGTGCCACTGCGCCCAGCTGGTGATGATGTTTTTGACACTGAGTCTCACTCTGTTGCCCAGGCTGTTCTCAAACTCCTGGCCTCAAGTAATCCCCCTGTCTCAGCCTCTGAAGAACCTGGAGCTCTGGGCATGAGTCACGGCACCCAGCCGGCCTCTGTAGGCTTGGAAAAGAAGCCTCACATTTCTGCAGTGCTATTTCTTTTTTCTTTTCTGCAGTACTGGGGATAGAATGCAGGAGCTACATCCCCAGCCTATTGTTATTATCATTTTAATTTTGGGTCTTGCTAAGCTGCTGAATTGCTTAGGCTGGTCTTGAGTTTGTGACCCTCCAGCCTCAGCCTTCCAGACTGCTCACATCACAGGTGAGCACCATTGCGCCCGTGCGATGCCACTTTAAAACAGGCTAACGCTGCTGTCTGCCCGGGTCTCTGGGCACACTTACAGTATCTGAGGAGGGCCAACCACTGTCCCTGGCACTCAGGGAGGCTGAGTCAGGACTGTCCTGCTCCCCGTGGCCTGAGAGCTTCTGCTTTGCTGGCCCCCTCCTCTCTCCTTTTCTGCTTTCTCAAATTCTCTCCATGCCCAACTCTGAGAATCCGGAGCCCCAAGCTTCAGCCACCGCAGAGGACTGTCCTGCTCCAGCCTCCTGCTCTGGGTCCCCTGGAGCACTGTGGGAGCCTGCGGTGGGGTTGGGTGCCCCACTCTTTGGGCTCTGGTGTGTGTGTGGGACACCCTCCCCTCAACCCCGTGCCCCTTGGCAGCTGTGCCTGCAGGGCTCAGTTGGCCTGAGCAGTCCTGGCTGGTTTGTCAAGGACATTCTTAATGGCCACGTGGGGGCGGGGCAAATGTTGATTGGTGGCATGCACACCTGTCCAGGTGCACTGGCGCTGCAGGGGAGAGGCTCTGCTGGAGGAGGCCCAGTCGGCAGGGCGGCCAGACAGGTGAGGCCGGGGCATACTCGGAGGGGACCTGCCATGACCCCTCAGGGGGGTCTCAGGGCTTGAGGTTTCCCTGGGGCCCTGAAACCTGAGCCGGGGTGGGGAGCGAGGCTGGCCATGGGGTCTCTGGGCAAAGGGACTGTGCCGGGATGCCGCCCAGTGTCCCAGGAGGGTGGGAGCAAGGGCCTTGGTCAGGAGGCTGAGGGTCCTGGTCTTGCCTGTGCCTACTCTGCTGCTGGAGAGAAAGGGGGCACCTTAGGGCCTCTAGGAACCCCCACCCTGCACTTACACACACATACACGCACGTGCGCACACACTCGGCCTCTCCTGTCTATTGAGGAAGTAGAGGATGAGAAAGGCTAGAGGCAGGATAAGGGGGTGTCAGCGGTCACCAAGGGTCTGTCTGTCTGTCCACTCAGCAGGGACCCAATGGAGGAGCTGGTGGGGCTGCATGAGGGGTCACCGGGGAACCTGGTGACTCTCCATGAGCTCTGGGGCCGGTGTCCCCGCATCCGCCGAGGCATCCGAGGTGAGAGCCAGGTCCCCTCCACCCACTGCCCCTGAAGACCCTCTAGGACACCACCCCAAGCCCAAAAGCTGCCCCTTTCCCTCCTCCCTTCTTATGTCCCCACTACTGCTGCCTAGAGTCCCTGGGTGGCAGGGAGGGAAGAGGTCGGTCTGGCTGCCTACTGGCCTGGTCATCTGTGCCAGGCACCAGCCTCCAGCTCTTGGGAGGCAGAGCCCAGGCCTGGCCACTGCGTCCCCTCCTATCCAGGCCTCTTCCCTCATTCACTGTGCCAGGAGGGGTCCCCAAGGGCCAGTGCTGGGACAGGAGATGCCACAGCAGGTGGCTGGGAGCCATGGGGTTGGGACCTGTTTTTGGAGCCCAAGTTCACTGTTCATTGAGACCTGAGTGTCCCTTTGACCAGAGAAGGCAGGGGCCACAGAAAGGGGCTGGTGCCCACAGCCGGTGAGCTTCCAGGCTGGGCTGGGGCATTGCTGGAGGCGCAGGGGACAGACGGCCCTGCAGGCCCTGGGGTGACCTGCGTGCTCTTTAAGTGGAGGCCCCCACAAAGGCTTGTGACAGCTGAGGGTGCCCGCCCTGCACTCCAGCCTCTGCCCCATCTGCGCCCAGTGTGGCCAGAAGACTGTGGTAGGGGCAACAGGTCTGGCGCCTGCTGTGCCACCCCCTTTACCTGCCCTGGCCCCGATGTCCCGCCCAGGTGTCCTGGAGTGGCTGAAGCGGCTGCTGTTCCGTGTGGGCGAGGACTGGTACTTCCTGATGGCCCTCGGGGTGCTCATGGCACTGATCAGCTATGCCATGAACTTCGTGGTGGCGCGTGTGGTCCGAGGTAACTGTCCTGGGTGCGCACACGCACCCTGCCCTGGGCCAGGGGTTCTGCGCATGTCCCGGGGATGCCGGATGGGACGCCGGGTGCAGCGGGGTGGGAGAGGGCTCTGGTCTGCTCCTGGCTTCTGCCTGGCTGTGTGGCCCTGGGCAGGCGCCTGCCCCTCTCGGCCTCAGCCACCTCATGCCATCCTCACCTGAGTGCTGTGCCCTCTCGTGCCTCCCTCCTTGCTACCCTAGGCCACCAGGCAGGCTTGCCACCCCGAGGCCTCCCTGGAGAAGGTGCTGAGAGGCAGGAGGGGCCTCAGACACTTTCTCCGGAGACTCAGCCCCCATAACGAGGACAGCTGTCCCTGAGGCCATTCACAGCCGGCCTCCTTTAGTCTAAGGCGACCCTGCAAGGGAGGGACCATCACTGGCCTGTTCAACAGATGCAGAAACAGAGGCAACAGAGAGATTGAGTCGCTTGCCAGGTCCCTCAGCTGGGAAGTAGCAAAGCTGGGTCCTCCTCCTGCCTCTGCTTGGGGCCTAAATGGGCACCACGGCTTCTGGCCCTGGTGGCTGCAGAGGCTTCGGGGGGCTCTCTGACACCCTGTCATCCCCAGCACACGACTGGCTATACCAGGAGATTGGGGACAGCCATCTGCTCCGGTACCTGTCCTGGACCGTGTACCCTGTGGCCCTTGTGTCCTTCTCCTCCGGCTTCTCCCAGAGCATCACGCCCTCCTCTGGAGGTGAGTATGCGGCCAGTGCCCCTGCCTGTGTGCCTGGCGCTGCAGTCCCCACTGGCCAAGCCTTTACGTTCCATGGGGTTTCTGAGGAGTGACAGGAAGCGGTAACCCCGTTCCACAGTGGAGAAGCGGGCTCAGAACAGCAGTGCCTCCTGCCCACCGTCATGCAGCAGGAAGCCCGGATGTGGAGGCCTGGGTCGCTGTGGGCTCTGCCCGATTCTCTGGGGCTGTGACAGAGGGCTGGGGGCAGGTCCCCCTGCGGGGCTGGTGTGGGTCGTGTGTGGGGGTGGACGTAGATGGAGATGGGAGCTCTGGTCCTGGGCCCTGACATCCTACCCTGGGAGGCCCAGCTGGAAGAACACAGCCCGAGTTCCCCTCTGACTCTCAGCCTCCTCTTCTGAACCCTAACCTCGGAGGGTGGGGAGGCTCCGACCAGACCTAGATGGCACCCCCCCTCTTGGCCCTGTCCTCCCCACCCAGGCTCTGGGATCCCCGAGCTGAAGACCATCTTGTCGGGAGTGGTTCTGGACGACTACCTGGACATCAAGAACTTCGGGGCCAAGGTGGTGGGTCTGTCCTGCACCCTGGCCAGTGGCAGCACCATCTTCCTGGGCAAAGTGGTATGGACCCGACCCCCCCAGCCTCCTGCCCTGCCAAAGCCCATCCCTTGTCCTCAGCAGCAAGAAGGCAGGCCAGGTCCCCTGATGCGACAGCAGCCATCTCAGGATGGCCCTGGGATTTGAGGGGATGGCAGTGGGCGAAGCTGTGAGTGGGGAGGCCATGCTGGACCCCAGGAGGAGGAGGAAGAAGAAGAGGAAAAGTCGGGAGCCAGATCCCACCAGGGCACTTGCCCCATGCCCTGTGCCCACACCTCGCCCCCACAGGGTCCCTTTGTGCACATGAGTGCGATGATTGCTGCCTACCTGGGCAGCGTGCGGGTCAAGACCATCAGGGAGCCTGAGGTGAGAGGCTCGGGGATCCCTGGAGGGATGGGAGGGAGAGGAAGGAGGGGCTGCCTCTGAGCCCAGGCCCTGCATCTCCCCAGAACAAGAGCAAGCAAAATGAAATGCTGGTGGCTGCAGCAGCAGTGGGCGTGGCCACCGTCTTTGCAGCCCCCTGCAGCGGTGAGACCCTCCTGCTCTTGCACTTGCGCCCCGGGGCTCCACGGGGTCCTGCCCTCCCTGGCTTGGGGACTAACCAGCCACTCGTGTGCCCAGCTGAGCAGCCGGGAGGAGGGGCCGGGACTAGTGTTGGTTCCCACTGCAGCCCTACCCAGGGTGGGGTACCGGGGGGCAGGTGTCTTCAAGAAGGCACTAGACAACAATTGTATATATATATATATATATAAGATGGTTAAGATAGATACACTACCATTTTTACTTAGTTCATTGAAGAGTAAGGTTTGTGCCAATAATGTTTGGACAATTGAATGCTAATGTCTGGTGTCCTGAATAACTAACTTAAAGATAGTAATACGTAATGTATTAACCATTGTTACCCTCCTATTATGTTGGTTTGAAAATTTGTTCTTCTTTTGATTTGTTTTGTTTTTTTTCTTCTCTTTAAAAAATAAAAAAAAAAAAAAAAAAAAAAAGAAGGCACTAGACAGATGTGAGTTTGAAATCTAGTTCCCACTGTGTGACCGCGGCCAATGAGCTCACTTCTCCAAGCCTGGTTTCCTCAGCTCAGTTTCATAATAGTCCCCACGGCAGTGCATGCCTGTAATCCCAGCACTCTGGGAGGCTGAGGCAGGAGGAGTGCAAACTCAAGTCCAGCTTGGGCCACCTGGTGACTTAGTGAAACCCTGTCTCAAAAGTGAAAAACATAAAAAGGGCTGGGTATGTAGCTCAGTTTGAAGGCCCTGGGTTCAATCCTCAGTACTGAAAAAAAGAAGTCAGGGTTCCCCCTCCCCCACTTCAGTTTAGCACCAGACAGGCTAGGTGGCCCTGGCTGTCCAGTCCCCAGGATAGCAGGTCAGAAGAGTCAGGGAGAAAGTGACAGCTGGGTCCTGCTGCCAGGACGTGGTGGCGGTAGGGCCTCCTGACTCCGCGTCCCCGCAGGTGTCCTGTTCAGCATCGAGGTCATGTCCTCCCACTTCTCCGTCTGGGATTACTGGAGGGGCTTCTTTGCTGCCACCTGTGGGGCCTTCATGTTCCGCCTGCTGTCCGTCTTCAGCAGCGAAGAGGGTGAGGCTCCTTTCCCTCCCCTCCTCTCCCCTCCCCTCCCCTCCCTGCCCCCTCCCTCCTGTCCCCATCTGTCCCCCTCCTCTTCCCTCCTCCTTACTCCTCCCAGCCTGCAGAACCGGACAGTAGGGCTGGGCTGTGGGGGCCTTGAACGCTGGGGGTATTTGGGGTCCCCACCCAGCCTCGGACCCCCGTGCCCCCCTCCTCCCAGAGACCATCACCGTCCTCTTCAAGACGAACTTCCGCGTGGAGGTACCCTTCGACCTGCCCGAAATCTTCTTTTTTGTGGCTCTGGGGTGAGTGGGGTCCCTGAGGACCCAGCTGGGGGTGAGGGTATCCTCAGGCCTCCTGGGCCAGCCTGATGTCCTGCCCGCACTGTGCCCAGGGGCATCTGTGGCCTCATGAGCTGCGCCTACCTGTTCTGTCAGCGCACCTTCCTTGGCTTTGTCAAGAACAACCGGTTCACCTCCAAACTGATGGCCACCAGGTGCACTGGGGCCTCTCAGGGACACCCCGGCTGAACCCCCTTCCTCCCACTGAGCCACCAGAGGAGGGGTGAGGTGGGGACCCCCATTTCTGGTCCATGGGGTGGGGAGGGAGAAGGCGCTTACTGTCCCCGTCCCTGCCCCCAGCAAGCCGCTGTACTCGGCACTGGCGGCCCTGGTGCTGGCCTCCATCACTTACCCCCCTGGCGTGGGCCGCTTCTTTGCTTCTCGGGTAAGGGGCAGGGCGCTCACGAGCAGGGTGGCGGGAGTGGGACCCCATCTCTTGCCCCCTTTGTGCATTGTCTCAGTCCCCAAAACCCCCCCTAAGGGAGAGGCCTGTGTGTTCTTTGGTAGCTGAGGACACCATGGCTCAGGGAGCCTCAGGGAGTCCCCAAGTCCCAGCTGGGAGGTGGCAGCGCAGGGGTCGAGGGGTGGGGGTTGGAGGCGGGTGGGCATTTGCTGGACAGCCACCTGTCCTGCTCCAGCTGTCCATGAGCCAGCACTTGGACTCCCTGTTTGACAACAACTCGTGGGCGCTGGCTACCCGCAACTCATCCCCGCCCTGGCCCGCCGAGCTTGACCTCAAGAACCTGTGGTTTGAGTGGTACCAGCCGGAGTTCACCATCTTTGGGACGCTGGCCTTCTTCCTGCTCATGAGGGTGGGTCTCCAGCTCTGGGTGGTGGGCTGTCCCCTTGGGCGTGGAGACTGGCCTGGCCCTTCCGCTCACACTGCCTGCTCTGACCCCTGCCCACTGGGGTCCTGGGCAAGTGGCTTCAGCTCTTGGAGCCCCAGACTCATCATCTTTGAAATGAGTTATCCAAGCATGGTGGTGCATGCCTAAAATCCAAGCACTTGGGAGGCTGAGGCAGCAGGATCGCCACAAATTTGAGGCTAGCCTGGGTTACACAGTGAGTTCAACGCCAGCCTGAACTACATAGCAAGACCCTGTGTCAAAAAAACAGAAAAATTAAAATAAAAAAATAAAATGGGGTAGGTACTGCTGTGTCTAACCTCTGCCCTCTGCCCACCTAGTTCTGGATGCTGATTCTGGCCACCACAATCCCCATACCTGCCGGGTACTTCCTCCCCATATTCATCTATGGTGAGCCTGGGTGCTGAGGGTCTGAGAGGTTCTGGGGTGCAGGGCTGGGCCCACGGCTCCCAGCCCACCTCCTCCCTCCCGGTGTGGGACCCAGGATGGACCCCAGGACAGAGGGCCTGGCTGGCTCCTTCATCCTCGGTCTGTGGTCAGGAGCTGGCATCGGGCGCCTCCTGGGGGAAGCCCTGTCTGTCGCCTTCCCGGAGGGCATTGTGGCTGGAGGTGTCGTCAACCCCATTATGCCGGGGAGCTACGCCCTGGCTGGTGAGTACAGGGACTGTGGCCGGGCAGGCAGATGGGCACACCTCAGGCTGTACCTGGACAATCAGTTGGAGGCTCCGTAGGGCATGGAGGGGCCACTGGGCTGCCCAATCTGCGCCCTGGTTCATGGAGCCAGTGCCTCCCTGAGCCCCGCCATCCCGAGATCCCTCTTGGCGCCTGTCTTGTCTCTCTCTGTTCGCCATGCCCAGCAGTGTCCAGTGTGTGCTCTCTGGTGCTTCCCGTCCTAGCTCACGTCATAGCCGTGCCAGCCGTGCCCTCCTGGCCTGAGCAGCCCACCCTGCCCCCTGCCTCCATTCCCCCAGGGGCGGCGGCCTTCTCGGGGGCGGTGACCCACACCATCTCCACGGCGCTGCTGGCCTTCGAGCTGACCGGCCAGATTGTGCATGGTCTGCCTGTGCTGATGTGCGTGCTGGCAGCCAATGCCATCGCCCAGAGCTGTCAACCCTCCTTTTACGATGGCACCATCATCGTCAAGAAGCTTCCCTACCTGCCCTGGATTCGGGGCCGCCACATTGGGTGAGCCGACGCAGCAGGCAGGGATAATGGAGCTGGGGGAGGGCTGGGGGTGGAGGCCCCCAAAAGAAATGCCACGATGGCTGACTTTGGCCACGGCATCCTCTGGTCCCTGTGCCCCCCAGTGCCCCACTGGCTGGGTGAGAAGCCAGGGCTCTTGCTCCAGCTCACACAGACAATGCAGAGCCAGCACCAGCTTTGGAGTCCCCTCCCTGCCCGTCCTGCTCTGCTGTCCTTACTGCATGTGGGGAGCTGGGGATGGACTAGAATGGGGGCTTGGAGGCTCTCCCCAGACCACACCCCCACCATACGGGACCTAAACAGCTCCTGTCCCCAGAAAGGCAGGGCCCAGAGGCTCTGAGGGGTCTGGGCCAAGGTCCAGCTCCAAACCTCAGTTTCCCCATCTGTGAGATAGGGGTGCTCATCCAGACATTTCCAAACTTCAGAGTTGCTCTTTGGTTTGATTTTGCTGTGTAACTTTTCTCCCAGTGTTTTCCCCGGGAGCCAATGGAATAAATCAGATCAAAGTAGAGCTAGTCTGGGGGGCTCTGGAGGGCTCAGTTCAAGCCTGGGCCCTCGGTGAGGTGTCTCAGGCTCCTTCCCACCATGGGGTCCTGGAGCCCCTCAGTCCCTGCCCGCACTGGAGAGCCACGGGTCCTGTCGCAGTCAAGCTCCCCAGGGACCCTGAGGGCCTGACAGGGCTCCCTCTGCCTGCAGTTCCCATCCCGTGAATGTGGGGCACTTCATGAATGGCACCATCACCACGCTGGCCAAGGACGCGCCGCTGCGGGAGGTGGTCAAGGTTGTGACCTCCACAGATGTGGCCGAATACCCTCTGGTGGAGAGCACAGGTGCCCGGCAGGAGGATGGGGGGCCGGGGGCGGGGGCACGGCCAGGAGGAAGAAGCAGGGAATGGAGTCTGGGCCCTGGCTTAGCTGTGTGGCATTGGGCAAATCCCTTTGCTTCTCTGAGCTTCTGTTGCTCATCAGTGACATGGACACGAGATCCACCCTTGGGGGTGGGGGGCTGACATGTTTAAAGGAAATCAGAGGGAGCTTATAAGGCACCGTGGATGGCTCCCGGGAGAATCTTCCCCAGGCCCTCGCCCATTGCCTGTTGCTAGGACAAGAGCATCTTTTGAAGGACAAATGAATGATGGCTGTGGTTACAAAACAAGAGCAGCTGGATGTGGTGTTGCACACCTGTAATCCCAGCACTCTCGGAGGCTGAGGCAGGAGGATGGCAAGTTCAAGCCCAGACCTGGCAACTTAGTGACTTAGTGGCACTCAGTCTCAAAAAAATATAAATAAATAAATAAATAAATAAGGGCTGGGTATGTAGCCCAGCGCAAAGGCCCTGGGTTCAATGCCCAGTACTGGAGGGGAAAAAGATATGTAAGCTAAATCTCAAGGGAAGATCTAACCAGAGCACTCTCCCTGCCCTGTCAGGGTTCTGTCAGTTCCCTTTGTGCCAGTGAGACAAGGCACGCACATGGCAACCGTAGCATGACTGGATTTTGGTCCCCACTTGCCCTTTGGGTCGGCATCTGGTGCAGTGAGGAACCTGCACCACCGTACAGGTCACCCCTATAGCCGCCCTAGGAGGAATAAAACCACTTGTGCTGAGCAACTGTGGCGACATCACTAAAGTTCCACGAACTGCAGTGTCCTCATCGATACTGTCCAGGTTTGCCAGAGGCCCTCGCCCCGTGGCAGGCGCTTCTCCCTACTCCCTGCGCTCCATACAGCAGAGCAGGTGACACACACGCACAGACTTTGCACATGGGTGACCCCGAGAGGCTTTACCTCCTAAAACAAAGAATTGACTTCAAAGACAAAGTTCCCTTCTACCCTTGGAGCCACAGGAAGCACGGAGGTCCCAGCCTCCCAAGGTCCAGCCACCCAGGAAATGGCTTTGTCTGTTACAGAAGCCAAGGAGGGGCACAGGTATGCTCAGCTGTTAGCTTCGCTTGTAGAGCTGGGGTGCAACCCGGGGCCTCCTGTGTACTAGGCAAGTGCTCTGCACGGAGACTCACCCCAGCCCAGCCCCCAGGTTTTTATTTTACCGGACAGAAAGCAAAGATACTGAGGCAGCCCTTCAAAGCCCACAACCCCTGCGCTACCCCAGGGCTAGCGTGAGCCCGGGAGAGTAAGGCCTCAGAGTGCCGCGGCCTCCCGGCAGTGTTCACTCCCTCACTGAGCTGAGCTGGACCCTGAGCCTCCTGTCCTGTGAGAAGGAGGTGACACACTGATGTCACCATGCAGATGTCCCCAGATCCTGTTGAGAGGCCCTGCAACATGGGATCTAGGTGGGGACCAGGAGGCAGCCTCACCCAGCCACCCTCACCCGCTACACTCCTTGCCTGAAGCTGAGTGACCTTGAGCGGGACAGTTAGTGCCTGTCCTCGTGCCTCAGTTTCCTCTCCTGTAAGATGGGTGGAAAAGGTTGTAACAGATCACGGCCTTCCTCAGAGACCCAAGCCCTGCTCTGGGCACACAGTAAGTGCTCGGGAAGTGTGAATTCTTCCGCCATAACCTGCCCTCTCCTCCTGCGCCTGCCAGAGTCTCAGATCCTGGTGGGCACGGTGCGCAGGGCCCAGCTGCTGCAGGCCCTCCTGGCTCAGCCACCTTCCTGGGCTCTGGGACAACAGGTGGGTCCTGGAGAGGGCTGGGGGGGCAGCTTGGAGGGTGAGCTGGAGGGGGGGAGAAGCTGGCCTAGGACCCCATTGTCCCTCTCTGTCCCCAGTGGCATCTCCAGGACATCCTGGCCGGGGGCTGCCCCACTGAGCCATTGACCCTGCAGCTGTCCCCCGACACGACCCTGCATCAGGTAATGAGGAGCAAACCCAGGCCGAGGTGGAGGGGAGACTCAGGCTCCAGCTTCTCCCCCTGTACCGTCACCCTCCCCTCCCCCGGGTACTGTTTTTTCATCCAAGGGCGGGCACAGTGGCTCCTACCTGTCCGCCCCCCCCCCCCCGCCAGGGTTGTGATGCAGAGAGACGAGGGAAGTGAGGGCTCAGGAAACAAGCCTCTGGGAGAGACAGTGGTTAAAAGCATCATGTCAACTGGGCACGGTGTGCACGCCTGTAATCCCAGCTACTTCGGAGGCTGAGGCAGGAGGATCGCATGTTCAAGCAACTTAGTGAGACCGTGTCTCAAATAAAATGGGCTGAGGGGGATAGCTCAGTGGTTTTTAGGCTCTGGGTTCAATCCAACCTCCCCCAAAAAAAGTATCGCATCAAGGGACCTGTGGATTTCAATTTTATGGCCCCCTCATTCTCTCTGTGTGGTTTTGGGCTAATTACTTAACCCCTCAGGACACAGCCTGGCCCATGAGGCAGAGGAGGGGCAGCAGCTGGCGGGAATTTGGGAGTGGCCGGGGATGATGCCCTTCATGTCATCTGAGGCTGGTAACGGGTCCCTCCCACTTGAGGCCCAGCGCTGCTCCTTGAGTGGGCTCTGGCGGCCCCTAGCGGTCACAGCAGACCTCGCAGGCCGTGTCCCCGTCTTCTCTCCTACCGCGCGGGGAGGGGCGCTCCCTGCCCTCCAGCGTCTCCTTCTCACCCCCGCCAGGCGCACAACCTGTTTGAGCTGTTGAACCTTCAGTCGCTTTTCGTGACGTCGCGGGGCAGAGCTGTGGGCTTCGTGTCTTGGGTGGAGGTACCAGGGTCTCGAGGGCGGGCCAAAGCAAAGGAGGTATGGGGGCGCAGCAGCCTCCCCTTCAAAGTCTGGGGGCTTCATAGGACTCTGATGAGCTCCACTTCTTGGCCCGGCTTCCCCTGTCGCCTGACCCCGGTTCTCTGGGCTTCCCAGACTGCCAGCCCCCATCTCCTCCCCTTCTGCCTCCTTCCTCCCGCACCCCTTTCTGTGCTGTAGCTGAAGAAGGCCATTTCCAGCCTGACAAACCCAGCAGCCCCGAAGTGAGCCGGCCTGGCAAGAGGAGCCGGGCGCCTGGTGGCCCTGGCGGCGGAGCCCCTGCCTCTCTTCCCTGTCACGCAGCACCGCCCCCCCAGCTCAGCTCCAGCCTCGCCCCAAGAGGCCCCACAGTCACTGTGTCTCTGGCTCCCATCCCCGGGGGACAACAGTGACCGTCTCGAAGGGCGAATCCTGATACAGCAGACAACTGGCCACAGTGGGGCCCAGTGTGTGGTCATCAGTCACACACAGCGGGCGACGAGGGCGGGCACTGGCGCCCTCTGGCTGTGTAGATTCCCACCCCGAAACTCCGGAGAATAAAGCCGATCCCAGAGCTGCCTGCGCCCTGTCTGCGCCCCGGGTGTGGAGCGGCCCTCAGCCCCCGGCCCTCCCTGGTCTCCTCCGCCGGCCCCGTTCCCTGGCAGGGAGACGTGGGTCCCCCACCAGGGCTTATGCTGCTTGTCCTGGATGAGGCTCGGCTGATAAAGTGGGGTCCCAGGGTGTGGCCCCTCAGGGCGCATGAGCCTTGGGCAGCCCCGGGGTTCTCTCCCAGCTG
Organism: Erethizon dorsatum; assembly: GCA_028451465.1. Classification (NCBI taxonomy): domain Eukaryota; kingdom Metazoa; phylum Chordata; class Mammalia; order Rodentia; family Erethizontidae; genus Erethizon; species Erethizon dorsatum. Next base: position 123,529,229 of record CM051827.1, on the reverse strand, counting down.
GGGGAAGCTGTATGTCTGCCCTCCCTGTTCCCTTGCCAAGCGCTGGAGGACACCCCTTTCCCAGCGGAGACCAGGTCAGATTCATCAGGGCGTAGCCACTTCTTTAATGTCACCAGAGAACCAAGGGGAACTGGGGGGCGCGAGGACAGGAAGGGGTTCCCTGGGGTAGGGAGCTGGGCACTGAAGGAAGCAGCTGCAGTGGGCGAGGGACAGACAGACATCCCAGGGACAGAGCCCCCGAGGGTGCTTAGCTACCAGAAGAGGCCGCCCACCTTCAATGGAGCAGGCACCGGGAGGGGGCTGAGTCGGATCCAGGCAGGTCAGGTCCCCAGGAATGCCCACTCCACAGGGGCCTCCTGGTCCCTTCCATGGTCTGTCATCTGCCTGGGGACCTGGCTGCAGCTCCCCTGGGACAGTTGCTCTGGTGTCTGCAGAGTCCTTGAGCTCGTGGAAGGTGGGATCCCCAGAGGGCAACAGGCCCATTGGGCCGAGGAGAGAAGGGGGTTATGGTTCCCACTGCGGGGGGCAGGTCCACGAGGCACAGAGTGGTCCACAAGGGGTGCCTGCCCCGTGGGGTCCCAAGATACCCAGACCTGGGGTCCTGTGTGCAGGGGCTGCCTGCCAGGCCCGGTGAGGTATGGGTGGGCACTGCACCCTGGCTGGCTCAGTTGTAGAACACCTCGTCCTCCTCCTCCGAGAGGGAGCCACTGTCCACTGAGGGCAGGGAGCCCTGCAGGGGGACCCCACCATCGGGCCCCAGGCCCCCAGGCAGCCGCCTGCGATGCTGCTGCTCAGGGCTGGGGTGCTGTGGGCCGGCAGCCATGATGGGGGGCTCCTCGGGTGAGGGCCAGTCGTCAGGGGAGAGGCCGGGGGATGAGAAGGCCAGGAGGCTGTCGTCTCCCAAGGGGCCGCTCAGAAGGCTGTCCTGAAGGTAGATGCTCTCCAAGTCTGGAAGGCAAATGGGGTATGGGAAAGGATGGGGGTCCTGCTGCTGCTGCGTGCCCTCTCCAGGTTGTGCATGAGTCAAGGGGCATGGGACCTGCCTCCTAGTCCTGCTACTTCACCACTGAGCTGGGTGACCATGGGCAAGTCACTGAACCTCTCTGAGCCCAGTCTCCTCCCTGTGACAGGGAGCGGAGTAGTGGAGAGCAGGCTCTGGAGCCAGAGTCCACTCCGAGAACGGGGACCCAGCGCTCCTCAGGGCCTGTCCCTGCCCCTCCTGGTCAGAGGGAGGACCATGAGGTAACTTAATGTGGGCATCACCTAGGACCCACTCTCGCTGATGCCCTCCATAGTAACTCGGGGTCCTAGAAAGGAGGTGAGTTAGCTGGGTACAGTGGCACATGCTTGTAATGCAGCACTCTGGGAAGCTGATGCAGGAGGATTGCAAGTTCAGATCCAGCCTGGGCAACTTAATGACTTATGAGAACTTGTCTCCAAATAAAAAAGGACCGAGGATGTAGCTCGGTGTGAAGGCCCTGGGCTCAATCTCCAGTACTGCAAGAAAGAAAGGGAAGGGCGGGCAGAAAGACAAATGGACAGAGGGAAGGGAGGGAGGGAGGAGGCTGTGCCTGGTGGTTACTCCTGATCCAGCTCTGTGAGTCAAGCGATTTCTGAACCTCTTAGTGCCTGAGGTTCCTTATTTGTACAGTGGGGACAATGGGACCTGTCCCTAGGGCTGTCATGGGGATACAGGATGAGCACATGGGCAGTGTTTGGTGCAGTGGCACTTATTCTGCTCAGGCTGTCCCTGCGCCATGGCAGGGTGGGGGTTGTGGCCTGTTTCACAGAAGGGAAGGTGGGCCAGGGAGATAGCTCAGCGGCATAAGCGCCTGCCTGGCAAGCGCAAGGTCATGAGTTTGATTCCAGGTACCAAAAAAAAAAAAAAAAGAAGGGAAGGAAGGGGGCTTGGGGAGGCACCCTGCATCTGTGCAGGCATCCAGCACCCCAGTTGGCCCTGCCCACCCTGCCATACCCCTGGGTGTACCCTGGAGCTGGATGGCATCCCCGGGGCTGTCCTCAGGGTGCAGCTCCTCGTCGTCCAGCGAGGACCAGGCGCTCAGAGTGGCCTCTGTGATGGCGAACTGTTCAGCCACCCCTGGGGGACAGCGAGACCCAGCTCAGCAGGGACACGGCGGGGGGGCTCTGTGCCACAACAGCCCTTCTCAGCTGCCCATCTCCCCACGATCGGATGCCTGCTCTACACCATGTCCACCTGCCACAGCTACCTTCTCTGCCTGTGTGGGGGTCTGGGTCCCGTCCCCCCGCTGACCTGCGGCAAAGCGGGCCTCACGGAGCTCGTCCGGGAGGCAGCAGTAGTGCTCGTCCTCGGCTGGGGATGGCGCCCAGCCTGCCCGTGGGGCGCTCCAGCCCTTCCACTCGATGAGGTGTGCCACACGACCTCGAGCCATGGCCGTGGGCTTAGTGATGTGGTCCTTGATGCTCTGCACCACACCTGGGGGCATGGGGACAGTGGGTGACAACTGTCCCAGCACCAGGCCCCCCAGTGTCCTCGGTCCCCCCATACCTAGGCCCGCATCCCACACCTGCATATCGTCCAGTGCCTCCTGAGCACCAAAGCCCTGTATCCCCAAAGCCACATGCTACCCTGTGGCTGATGCCTCCATTTACCCACCCCTGACCTGACTCTCACCCAGCTCTGTCCCCCACTACACTTACATGCCACCCCCTATGTCCCAGCCCAGTGAACAGTCCTGCTTCTTCTTCAGATGGGCCACACCTCACTTCCCCTCTGATGCCAGCCCTGTTCTATGGGCTCTGCTGGTTGACAGCAGCTGGGGAGCAGGCAGGGAGGGCCGCCTGGAAGGGGAGGCCCGGAGCCGGCTTTGAAGGCAGGTTGGGTTTGGTCAGGTGGAGGTTGGCCTGGAGACTGTTTCAGGGTGAAGGCATGGAGGAGTCCGGCTGGACTCCATCACCTCCGGGGTGAGACATGGGTGACCCCAGCACTAGGGTGGCAGATGGGCTGGGATCCTAAGAGCCGGGGACCTGGAGAGCCAGGCTGGGCTCAGACTTTCTCACAGCGGCCACGGCAGCCACCGCAAGAGAAAGACCAGCAGTGACGGGTCAGGCCCGCTGCTGAGGAAGGCCATCCTCATGGGACTGTTAAATCGAGGGTGGAGACGGGGCCATTAGGGGCCACTACAGGGGTCCAGCAAGGGACAGGCAAGGTAGAGTATATGGAGAAGGCAGGACTCCAGGGGTAGGCGGCTGGACACGGAAGGTGCTGGAGAGGGGCTGGCAGGAACAAGCCAGAGTCTCCATTAACTGTGGCTGAGAACAGATCTGGGGGTCCCTGAAGCCCCGACAGCACGAGGCCACAAGGAATGGCAGTGTTTGAGAAACAGGAGGTCAGAGCAGGAGCGGGGGCACAGGCCTGTAATACCAGAGCTCTGGGAGGCTGAGACAGGAGGATCGCAAATTCAAGGCCAGTTTGAGCAATTTAGTGACTTAGCAAGACCCTGTTTCAAAAAGTAAAAACAAAAGGGGTGGGGATGTAGCTCAGCCTGAAGACCCAGTGCTGCAAAAATGAAAAGAAAAAAGAAGAGGGGGCGTCTGTGAAGGACATGAGGGGCCTGGGAGATGGGGGATGGACATGAGCAAGAAGGGGAGCCTGGCACCCTAAGGATGGACGGCAGAGGGCAGGTGTTTTGGAGGAGGAGCAACCTAGGTCCACAGTGGCTGCAGGGAGCGACCTGGAGCAGTGGCCTGGAGCAGCCGGGGTCCCAGCCTGGCCAGCTCAAGCTGCACCCTTCCTGGAGAACTGCCTGCGCCTGGGCGCTGGTTGCTAGAGACACCGCACGATGGAAGGGTCCTCCCAGAAGAGCTGAGGGCTGACCGAGGGGGATGAAGGCCCGGCAAAATCTACAAATCTGAGCCACCCCCCTGAGCTTCCTGAAAACCCGACAATCTAACCGGGGCAGCAGGACCCCTAAGACACAGTCACCCCCGCCACCACTGGAGGGCGCAGCTGGAGCCTACCCACGAGGGATGAGGTGGCGAGGGCTGCCACGCTGTAGTTGCTGGCGCGGGCTCTGGAATCACACAGGTAGCCGTTCGTGGTCTGGAAGCACCTCTGCAGTGAGGGGGCAGCGTGAGCAGGGAGGGCGGTGGCCGGGGGGCTGCTTCTCCATGGCTGCGCCCCGCCGTGTCCCCCCACAGCATGACCGCCACTGCCCAGCCCACCCAAGCCATGGACAGCAACCTAGTCCCCCTCCTCCCCAGGTGGGCAAGGCTATGGGCACAGCTGGGCACAGCAGGGGAGGGCAGTGGTGTCCACCAGGGCCTTCGCACTGACCTGCCAAGGATCCCAACAGAAATCCAGCTGTTTGTCCTACAGCGAGAGGAGAAAGAGGGTCAGATGGGGCCCAGCCACCACATGACTGTGTCCTGTGCTAGAGTGGGGGTGGCCTGGTGCTCCATGAAGTCACAGTCTGCCCATGCGGGGCCATGCCCTCGTGTCTCCTGGCACTCGGAGGAGGAGGGACAGCAGTGGCCCTGGGAGGGGAGGTGGCGGGCAGGTGACACATCACAGCTGGGTTCCTAGCTGGGCATCTGTGACCCAACACCTCAGGCCATCAGTTTCTTCCAGTGGGGCACAGGCGACCATGCCATTGACCTCACAGGTTGTGACACAAGGGCACAGTGGTTGTCACAATGCTCAGCACGCACCGCGTCCTCGATAAAGGCTGGTAAGTAATTATACCGACTGGTAAGTTCAAGCCACAGTTCTCTGGGGCAGGGGTGGACACTGTGCACCAGGACTTGGGGACCTGAGCAGCGGCTCCCTAATGGATGTGCGCGGAGAATCCATCCCTTTCGTTCTCAGGAGAGTGGTGCAGGCCGCTGCGGAGTCATGGGCTTATTGCAGAGCCCGCCGTCTGCCGGCCTGAGGTAACTTGGGTGCGGAGACCTGCGGGATAGGGCTGACTTTTCTAAACACACCTGGCCCAGTTCCATCCAGACCCTCCTCATGCTGAGCTGCAAACCTAAGGGGCCCCGGTCCCATGGGGAGAAGGGAGGCAGGAGCTTGGAATGGCTTCTGCTCCTTGTGGGCAGCTGCGGGGACAGGCAGGAGGCAGGGTGGCTACTTACCTTGCCAGTGACACAACCTGCAGCAGTGGCAGGAGGGTGGCCGGGGGGCAGGTATGTGGTGAGGGGGTCCATGCCCCGGGGCATGGGGCAGTCCTTGTGGGCACTTGTGAGCAGATCTGGAAACAAGGACAAAGGCAGAAACTTAGGAAAGCCCAGCACCAGCCAGAAGAATAATGCAGGAGGAAAGCAGGAAGGAAGGGAGGGAAAGAAGGAGGGAGGGAGGGAAACGAACCTAAGTGGAAAAGGAGGAAGTCAAATTATCCCTGTTTGCAGATGATATGATTTTATATACAGAGAAAAATGAAAGACATCACCAAAAAAACATTGAATTGGTAAGTGAATTCAGTAAGGTTGCAGGGTATAAAATCAATATACAAAAATAAATACCTTTTTGTTATACACCAATAGCAAATTTGCTGAAAAAAAAATCAAGAAAGCAATCCTAGTCATAGTGACTACAATAATGGTGACGATGATGATGATGGTGATGATGATGCCAGGCATGGTGGCACACACCTGTAATCCCAGCACTTGGGAGGCTGAGGCAGGAGGATCACTGTGAGGCCAGCCTGGGCTACATAGTGAGTTCATGGCCAATCAGAACTACATAGCAAGATCCTGTCTCAAAAAAACAAACAAACAAACAAAAAAACCAATAGCAAAATAATAATAGTAATAATAATAAAATAAAATACCAAGGAAGTTCTGCAATGAAAATTATAAAATGCTATTGAAAGAAGTTGAAGAGGACACACAAAAATGGAAAGACATTCCATGTTCATGGATTGCAGGAATTAATATTGCTAAAATGTCCATACCCAAAGCAGTCCACAGATTCAATACAATTCCTATCAAAACACTAAGGATATTCTTCAAAGAAACAGAAAAAACACTTTTACAATTCAGATGGGCTGGGGATGTAGCTCACTGGTACAGTGCTTACTTAGCATGCACAAAGTCCTGGCCTCAATTCCCAGCTGCAAAATAATAATAATAATAACAAATTTTAATGGAACTACAAAAGACCTCAAATAACAAAAGCAATCCTGAGTTAAAAGGAAAAAATTAAAGGATTATAATACCTGATTTCAAAACATACTATAAAACTATAGTACCCCCAAACAGCATGGTACTGGCATAAAAATATATAGGACTAGGGGAACAGAATAGAGAACCCAGAAAAAAATCTATGCATATGTAGCCAACTGATTTTTGACAAAGGCAATGAAAACATACATTGGAGAAAGGAAAGTCTTGTCAATGAATGGTTATAGAAAAATCGCATAGCAATATGCAGAAAGATGGAACTACACCCCTATGTTTCACCATTAAAAAAAAAAAAATAGCCAGGTGTGGTGGTACATGCCTATAATCCGAGCACTCAGGAGGCTGAGGCAGGAGGATCACCTTGAATTCAAGGCCAGTGTGGGCTACACAGTGAGTTCAAGACCAGCCTGAATTGCATAGTAAGATCCTGTCTTTAAAAAAACAAAAACAAAAACAAAAACAAAAATAAAAACCCTCAAAGTCAGATGTGGTGGAACACACCTGCAACTGGGAGACTGAGGAAGGAGGAGGAAGGAGGATCACAACTTTGAGAACAGCCTGGGCAATGTAGTGAGACCCTGTCTCAAAATTAAATAAATAAATAAATAAAAAGGGCTGGGGATGCAGCTCAGTGTAAAGGCCCTGGGTTTGTTCTTCAGTACCACAAAAACAAAAAACAAAACAAAAACCCTCAAAATGGGTAAAGACCTAAATATAAGACCTGAAACTATAAAACTACCAGCAGTAAACAGAGGAAATGCTTCAGAACATTGATCTGGGTGGGTTCCGGGAGTCGAACTCAGGCCCTAGCGCTCGCCAGGCAGGCGCTTACACCGCTGAGCCACCTCACCGGCCTGGGTGAAGATTTTTTGATATGACCCTAAAAGCACAAATAGACAAATGGGATTATATCGAACTAAAAAGCTCTGTACCGCAACAGAAGTAATCAACAGAGTAAAGAGACAACTTACATGGCCGGTGAGATAGCTCAGCGGCATAAGTGCCTGCCTGGTAAGTGCGAGGTCCTGAGTTCGACTCCCGGAACCCACATAAAGGAAAAAAAAGGGCCAGTGATATCCCTGATTGGCACAAGCGCTTGCTGGCAAGCGCAAGGTCCTGAGGTCGACTCCCGGTACCCACATTAAAAAAAAAAAAAGAGAGACAACTTACAGATTGGAGGAAGATATGTGCAAACTACTCAGACAAGGGGTTATTAAAAATTTATTTATTTATTGCGGTCCTGGGAGTTGAACCCAGGACACTTGCACTGAGCTACATCTCTAGCCCTTTTATTTTTTATTTTGAGACGGGGGTCTCACTAAATTGCTAAATTGCCCAGGCTCAGTTTTAAATTGTGATCCTCCTGCCTCAGCCTCCCAGAGTTCTGGGACTACAAGCATGTACCACCACGCCCAGCCAGACAAGAGATTAATATCCAGAATACATAAGGAACTCAACTCAACAGCAAAACAAAACAAAACAAAAAGCCAGGTATGACGGTGCACACCTGGAGTCCCAGCACCAGGGAGGCTGCAGCAGGAAGATCATGAATTTGAGGCCAGCCTGGGCTACATTGCAAGACCTTGCCTTAAACAAAATGAAACAGAACAAAGTAAGACAAATACTCTGATTTACAGAACAGACAAATAACCTAAATAGATATTTCTCAAAAGAAGATGTGCAAAAAGCCAGCAAGTATATAAAAAGTGCTCAACACCCCCAGTCCCCAGAAAGATGCACTGTAAGGCACAATGAGTTCTCATCTTGCCTCGGCGCTGCGGTCAGAATGGCTGTTATGAAAGAGACAAGAAGTAGCAAATGCTGGAAAGGATGTGGACAGAGAGGAACCCTTAGACACAGTTTGTAGGTGCAAATTAGTACAACCACTATGGAAATCAGTACGGAGTCTCCACAAAAACTAGAAATAGGGCTGGGTGTGGTGGTGCATGCCTATAATCCCAGCACTCGGGAGGCTGAAGCAGAAGGCTCCCCATGAGTTCGAGGCCAGCCAGGACTACATAGTGAGTTCAAGGCCAGCCTGAACTACATAGTGAGACCCTGCCTCAAAAACCCAAAACAAGGGCCGGTGAGATGGCTCAGCGGCGTAAGCGCCTGCCTTGCAAGCGCGAGGGCCCGAGTTCGACTCCCGGAACCCACATACGAAAAAGGGGCCGGTGATATCGCTCAGAGGCACGGGTGCCTGTTGGTGCGCGAGGTCCTGAGGTCGACCCCCCGGTACCCACACACAAAAAAAAAAAACTCAAAACAAACAAACAAGAAATTAAACTATCCTGCAATCCAGCAATCCCACTCCTGTGTATTTATATACCCAAAGGAATTGAAACCAATATGCGGAAGAGACACTGGAACTTGCGTGTTTATGCAGCAATAATGGGCCTATCACAGCAGCCAAGGTACGGAAGCAACTGCAGGGCCATCAGTGGATGCGTGGACAAAGGACGTATGGTTTGGATGCAAAATGCAGTATTATTCAGGCATAAAGAAGAATGAAATCCTGAGGTGTGCATGGTGGCATATGCCTGTGATCCCAGCACAAAGGAGGCTGAGGCAGGAAGGTTGCCACAAGTTCAAGGCCAGCCTGGGATACACAGTGTCTTAGTTACTTTTCTCATTGCTGAGACAAAATATGCAACAACCACAAGTTAAGGGAGGAAAGGTTTATTTAGCTCAGAGTTTGTAGAGGTTTCAATCCATAATCGGCTGGCTCCAAGACAGAGTGGCTTGGCAGAAACCATTCATGGTGGGCAGAAGGCAGCCAAGCAACAAGGGATGACCACAGCTCCTTCTGTCCCTTATATGTTATCCAGGCTACTCAGGACGGGTAGAACTCACACCATTAATCCTAGCAACACTGAGCCTAGCACTGCACCATGAATCAACCCCAGCATCACACACTCTAGATTCAGCCACCTCTGTAAAAGCTCCACCTGTGGCCATGTGAGGCTTTGGGGGGACAGCGAGACACAGGCCAGAACACGCAGTGAGTTCAAGGCCAGCCTGAACTCTAGAGCAAGACCTTGTCTTGAAAAAACAAAACAAAAGAATGAAATCCTCTCAGCTTTGGCAAATGGATGGAAATGGAGGACACAAGGCCAGGGAGAGAGAGGCCAGTGCCATATGTTCTATTTATGTGGAAGCTAAAAAGTTGATCTTGCAGAAGGAGGGAGTGGGACAGTGGTCAGCGAGGCCAAGAAGGGTGTTAGGAGGGATGGAGACAGGTGGTTAATGTTAGGAGGGTGGGCAGGTGGAGTAGTTTTCTTCCTGTATTTGGTACTAGACATTGAACTCAGGGCATTTACACTGAGCCACACACCCACCCTTAATTTTTGTGGTTTTTGTTTGTTTGTTTGTTTGTTTGTTTGTTTTTGAGACAGGGTCTCACTAAATTGGCCAAGTGACACTTGAATTTGCGATCCTCCTGCCTCAGCCTCCCAGAGTGCTGGGATGACAAGCATGCTCCACCACGCCTGGCCAGAAAGAGTAACTTTTTGCTTGTTTGCTTTTTGAGACAGTCTCACTATGGAGTCCAGGCTGGCCTTGAACTCACTATGTAGCCCCAGCAGGCCTCAAACTCTGGACAATTCTCCTGCTTCAGCCTCCCAAGTGATGGGATTACAGGAGTGCACCACCACGCTCGCCTCCTCCTGACTGCAGCTTCCCCCCATCTACTTGCGCATCCCGCAGCCATCACTCCAGCTCTCACACACAGGGCTGGGTGCGACCTCCACTTCCTGTTTCCTGCTTCCCTCTCCCCCCAGGCTGTGCAGGCTGGTGAGACGGCCGGTCCTTGCACTGCCTAAGCCTCGAAACCTCGCTGTGGCCAAGTCTAAGGGGTGCTTTTCTGGCCTCCTCCCTACCGCCCTGCAGGGGGTCTGTCGCATGTGGCTCACACTAACCTTCACACCCGCAGCTCTGAGCCCACACCTGCCCTCTGACTGAATTTCCAAGCCCCTCCCTGGAAGCCTAAGTCGGGGTCTCAAGCAACCTGGGCAGAAGGGAGCGCCTGGACTCAGGTCCATCTTCTCCCTCTCCCTGGGTTTAGGAAACGAAGCAACGGTCCATGTCCATTGGGCTGTACCAGCCAAACTCGAGGAGCTTCTCCGAGTCTGCCTCCCCCATCCCCGCTACAATGCCACCCAATCCACAGCTGAGTCCTCACCCTCACCTGCTCCGGGGGTGGGCCGCCACCCTCTCCCGCATGCAGCCCCAGCGCTGCTTCCACCCTGCCCCCGGGGAGGCACAGCCCGGCCCAGTGGGGTCCCTGCAGGGACCCTGCGGTTGGGGTTAGGGGGTGCTCCGGCCATGCCTCGGTGGGACCACTGCCTGCCACTGTGTGCCCACTCATGTACTCTGCATCCAATGGGCAGCACCTCTGGCTTTCCGGGAGAGCCGCCCACCTCGGGCTGCGGGAGCACAACATACAATCACTCGATGCTTAAGGACAGGGATACGTCCTGCGAAAAATGTTGGCAAGTGATTTTTCAGAGGCCGTGGCCTGCTGCACGACTAGCTGGGCGGTACAGCCCCTGCCCGGGTGCAGGCCTGCGCGGTCCCTATGCTGAGCGCGCTGGCAGCTGTACCGCCCCTGCAAGCGCCTGGGGTCCGGCAGGAAAGGTGCCGATGAAATGTGGCAAAGATAAAGAGCGCGCAGCTGCCCTGGGCCCTTCCCTGCACACAGCCCGCAGGCCCGGCGGGGGCTGTGGACACTCCGTGGTTTTTAAATTTATTATTATTTTTTTCGTTTTTGAGACAGAGTCTCACTATGCTGCCCAGGCTGGTCTTGAACCCCTGAGCTCACGTGATCCTCCAGCCTCGGCCTCCCAAGAAATTGGGACCACAGTGGGGAGGCTCCAGGCTGCCACTGTAACTTTGTTACTTTATGAACTTTTTATTTTTTTTATTTTTGAAACTTTTTGACTCTTTTGTAATTACCCCAGGAAGAATAGCCATCCTCAAGAAATCAAATAACAACAAATGCTGGCAAGGCTGGGGCGGGCGTGTTGCTTCTACATTGTAGCAGGGAATGTAAACTAGCACAACCACTATGGAAATCAGGCAGATTCCTCACAAAATTGAAACTAGAAATTCTGTTTAACGCACCTAGTTCCCACCTTTCTTCCCGCAAGAATCAAAGACACCATATTACGGCGATCCATGCCCACCCACGACTCACGAAAGCTAAATCCTGAAAGCAGCCGATATGTCTATCAGCAGATGGACCGATAAAGAAAAATTGTCTCTGTTACATAATAGTAATAGTCTGCATTACGCACAATGGAGACTATTCTGGCATAAAGAAAGATAACTTCATAAGCGCCTGCCTGGCAAGCGCGAGTTCCTGAGTTCGACTCCTGGTACCCACATTAAAAAAAAAGAAAGAAAGGAAGGAAGGAAGGAAGGAAGAAAGAAAGAAAGAAAGAAAGAAAGAAAGAAAGAAAGAAAGAAAGAAAGAAAGAAAGAAAGAAAGAAAGAAAACTTGAGTCATTTGCAGGAAAATGGATGCACCTTGAGACCATAATGTTAAGTGAAATAAATCAGACACACAAGCTTAAATATCGCATAGTTTCTCTTATATGAGAAACCTAAAGTATAAATTAAGAGCAAAGTAAAAGACAGATAGTAGGAAGGAGGGAGTTTTCGCAAAGGGGGAGGGGATAGAGAGATGGCAGGAGGGGGAGGGAGAGAGGGACAGAGAAGGGGTGAAGAAAGGAATGAAGATGTTTTCTGTGCATGGACTCCACGAGGAGTGGAGAGATGCGCTGCACACAGAGACTAATAAAGAAAATGATCTGAAGAAAGAAACACAAATACATTGTACAACTTCATAAAACTTTTTTCTTTTTCCTATGCAATCCTGGGGACTGAACCCAGGACCTTCACACTGAGCTACATCTCCAACCCTTGTATTATTTTTTATTTTGAGACAATAGAGTCTTGGTAAGTTGTAAGTGTCCCAGGCTGGGCTCAAACTTGTGATCCTCCTGCCTCGGCCTCCCAGAATGCTGGGATCTCAGGTATGTGCCACCACACTCGGCTCCAAAAATAATTTCTTCTGGGGTAGGGACGTAGCTCAATGGTAAAGCACTTGTCTAGCATGTGGGAGGCCCTGGGTTCAATCCTCAGTGCAGAAAAAACAAATCCCATAAACAAAGATTAAAAAGTTAGGACAGCAAATACATAAACTAGTGACATCATCATTTATGGTCATTATGGAGTACTGTGGACATACATAATGGCCTGCGTCCTTTCATACGACCACAGCGGGATTGTTTACAACAGCAGACTGCAAACACCTGAGGAGCGTGTCGCCCTACGATGTCACAGTGTGGCAATCACGGTTCAGCTCCATTTGATCTTATGGGATCGCTGTTGTGTATGCTGCTGTCGCTGATCAAAACTCAGTTATGCAGGGCACTACCATATCTGAGGATGCACACTGTCCCCACCTGTGCGATCCCAAGCTAGTCACCAGTAGTCACAGGACCCGAGTGCTGAGATTATGGGCGTGCATCCCCCCTCCCAGGTGGAGTGTGGGGTTTTCAAGGGCCAGGCTGACAGTGAGGAAGGCCCGGGGTTTGGGTTTCGCTGGAGGCCCCTCCCTCCATCTGGAGCTCTCTCCCCGACCATGGCTGCAGATTCACCCGACCACACACACCATTTCGAACCCTGCTCGAAAGCTGTAACTTCAGCACGGCCCACCAACTGTCTCATCTAGCTGACACCTGCCCCCTCCATGCCCTGTCTGCAGCACCCAGTCCCCAGCACTCTGCAGGTTGTGCCCACATCTCCTCAGTCTCAGCAGAGCACAGCTCTGTGAGAAAGGACTTCCTCAGCTTTAGTCACTGTGAGCCCCTCAGCTCCTGCCTCAGGGCCCAGCACATAGTAGGAATCACTGAGTAGTTCTTGTGAGGATGAGGCAGGAGAACCCAGATGCCCAGTGTTAGGGCTCCAGATAAAAAGCGTTTTGAGGGCCAGGGATATAGCTCAGCGGCACAAGCGCCTGCCTGGCAAGCACAAGGTCCTGAGTTCGATTCCCGGTACAAAAAAAAAGCATTTTGCCCTGTATCTCCAACCCCACCCCAACTCATCACAGGGGAAAGGGACCCCAAGAGGGGAAGGGCTTGGTAGAGCTGAGAGCAGACATGCCCCTCAAGTGCGGCCAGCCCAGGCAGGAGGGGAGAAGGTGGCCTGAAACTGGACCCCAGCGAACAGTTTCCTCCTGGCCGCACTGAACTTCGTATGCAGGAGACACCAGGGTGTTTGGCTGCAGGGACTGGGAGGCAGGAGGCTGGAGCGGACCGGAGGAGACGGCCACTGGAGAGAGGAAGCCAGGATCACAGCTAAGCCCCCTCCCCTGGTGACCCAGGCATTGGAGGGCAGAGGAGAGGGGACAGTGTGGGACACTGAGCCAAGCCACATGCCTGCACCTGCAGTGTCCAGCAGTCCTGGACACTGACCCTGAGCCAGTCTTGCCTCTCTCTGGGCTTCTGTTTCCGTAACTGCACAGGCAGTTTTCCATCAGCGGTGCGCCTTTTGGTGGGCCATACCAGCCACTGATTAGACTTTTATTGTTGGTGGTCCTGGGGATTGAAGCCAGGTCTTCCCTCTGAGCTACATCCTCAGTCCTAGCTACTTAGTTGCTAATTTGCGATCTTCCTGCCTCAGCCTCTCAGAGTGCTGGAATTATTGGTGTGTGCCACCAAGCCCAGCTTGACTAGGTCTATTTTTAAAAAACAAGATAGAATAGAGACTACTATCAGGGCCCACAGTAGAGTCAGGTTAAATCTTGTTTCCTGAAGTTTCTGTTTAAATTGCGTGGAATGTGCATGTGTGCATGCACACACTTGGTAAGGGTTTTCAGGGTGTGCATGCTGGGTTGCAGTGCAAAATAGATCTATTCCTATGGGTCCAGTCCAAAAAGTCTGAAATTTGTGACTTTTAGGTTCAGAAATGCTGCGCACTGTGCATGAGCCAGGGTCCACCAAGATGCAGACAGGGTGGCCCTGGCTGTGGGCTGTCACTGGGAACTTGGAGAGGTGCTGGGGTATTTGGGGGCCCTGGCCACCCCCTGAAGCTGTTTTTGAACTCTGCAGCTGCAGAGCAGTGGGTGAGGTGGACGCAGAGCAGCCAGCACAGGAGAGGTGGCAGGCAGTGCCAAGGCCGGGTGGCAGTACTTGAACAAGGTCATTCGCTGAGGAGGTGGTGGGCTTGGGGACTCCTGGCTCCCAGTCCCTCTGCAGCCTGCCGCTCTCACCTCAGCTGGGGTGCAGGTGCCACCGCCCTAGTGCCTTCTCCCCCTGAGGACTTTGGCCCCGTGATGTCACAGGCTGGTTGCTATGGAGATGTCAGGTAAAGAACCAGCCCAGGGTGAAATCACAGGCTGCTCTTAGCCCAGCTGGGACCAGGCTGTCACTGCCAGGAGCCACTGGAAAAACAGTTTCATGTCGGGTGGGGGCTGGGGACAGCCAGAGGGGACCACTAGCTCCTGCCTTTGTTGCTTCCCCCATTTCCCAAGGGAACCAGGGGGGACACCTCCTTTCTGTCCAAGTCCACATCCTACCCCCTGACCTCAAGGTCCAAGGCCCCTTTTTGGGCTGTTCCCTTCCCCCTTCCCCTGGCCTCAGAAGTGACAGGCTTCTGGTTGCCACAGCAACAGGAGGGGCCATCTCAAACCATCAAAGAGAGAGCTGTCACCCAGATGTCTCCTCCATCCCTCTGCCTTTAGTCAGAACTTCCTTTCTGCCCAGGGACATTTTCTGCCTTCCCCCCCCAGCGCCCCATCACACTTACAGCCTAACCACCCGGACAGGACAGTTCCGCCTGACATCAAACCTGAACCCCTCTGGCAGCAAAGCTCACACCCCGGCCTCCCTGACTGTTCCCTGGGAGGCTGCAGCACAGCCCCTCATGCCGCTGTCATCTGCTTCACCCAGAGCCTGTCGTTGTACTTTAGGGCTCTGTGTCCCAGCCCATTAGTCACCGTGGCTGCCATCTGTCCCCAGAGCATCTCCCAGGAGGGCAGGGAGGGCTCTGCTTAACCCTGCTCTTTCCCAGAGGCCCAGCATGGGCTGGCCCGACCTCCTGTGGAAACCACACAGTAACCAAGCAGCAACCTGGATGCCACCCCGCTCCCGTAGTGGTCCTCCCTGGCCAGCCATGGGCTCTTGCTCTAAACCTCTGGGCACCTGCAGCCAGGTGCACAGGTGGCCCCTCCTGCCCCCACTGCCCAGCTGTCCCCTCCTACACCCAGCCCCGGGTTCCAGTCCCCACACTCTCCTGCTGGGCCCTGGGTGTGGCCACATGGCTGGGCCCTGGGGGCTTCTGCTTTTCCCCTGCAAGATGAGAATCACAGAGCAGGAGGAGGTGCGTGCTCCACAGTGGCTGCCCTGCCCCTGCCTCAGTTTCTCTTTCTGGACAAGGGGACAGATCCTGGCCAGCCACTCCTCTGGTCCTGTCCTCCCTTAGAGGGAGGCCATCGAGGGGGAGCCCTTGGCCTCTACCTGGTTAGTCATTGCCTGGGAGCAGGCCACGGAGCTTAGCAGCAATCGCATCCCTGGTGGACTGAGCGTCCTCCTCTCCCCAGGACATTTGTTTACAGGTCACCTGGACCAGGATGATAGTGTCATCCTTTGGTTGGTTCAGCTCAGAGCTACCCAAGGAAACGCCTTTCTTTCCACCCACAACAAAGGACTTCACACCCCCCCGCTCCTTCCGTGTCCTCTGCCAGCCTGCGGGCCGCCTCTCTGGACAGCTGCTCCAGCCTTGCCTCCTCCAGGCAGCCTGCCCAGATTGGCCTCTGCTGTGTCAGGTGACTCTTTCACCAGCAGCCCTATGGGGCCCAGGCCGGCTTTCAGTGATTTGCTGCTACTGTGTATGAAGCATCTGCTATGTGTTGTGTACTGTCCTGGCCTTTCCACCTTTTGTCTTTCCCTGAACCCTTTGAACAACCCTGCAGAGTAGACACTTTCATGTCTACTTTAGAGACAGGGAAACTGAGGCTCAGAGAGGTTAAATCACTTCTGCAGGGTCACCAGCTAGTAAGTGCCAAAAGGATTCAAACCTAGGCCAGTCCAGCTGGGCATGTTGGTGCACACCTGTAATCCCAGCTACTCAGTAGGCTGAGGCAGGAGGACCACCAATTCAAGGCTAGCCTGGGCAACGTAGCAAGACCCTGTCTCAAAATAAAAAAAAGGCTGGGATGTAGCTCAGTGCAAAGGTCCTGAATTCAATCCCCAGTACTATGAATGGGCTGGGGGGGTGGGTAGGGGTGTAATTCAGTGGCAGAGCACTTGCCTAGCATGTGCAAAGGCCCTGGGTTCAATCCCCAGTACCACCAAAAATAAAAAAGAAAGCATAGGGCGGGGCTCCTTGCTCAGCTCTGGGGTCACACAGATTGGATTTGAGTCCGCCTCTCCAAGCCCTGGCTTGCAGACCTGAGGTAAGGCCTGCCTCTCTGGGCCCTGGGTTCCTCCCAGGCTCGAAGGAGAACTAAGTGGGTCGGGGAGCGAAGGCTCAGCCTGGCTCAGCATAAGCGCCCAACAAATGGTAGCTTAAAAATAGATAATGAACACAAAATAGCTCCCGGAAACAGCACTGTTGCCTTAATCTAGTCCCGTCACTTTCCTGCTGTCCTCAGACCCTGAGCTAGCGAACACCTGCCCTGGCTTCCTCTCCACGAGGCAGGACAGCGCCCCTTTCAGCAAGAAGCTCTGCATCAGCTGTGCGCGCAGACAGCAAATAGCACGAATTACCAATGGGCGGAAGTGCTAGTGCTTACGTTGGCTGTGTGGCAGGCATAGATTATACCGCAAGTGTTTGCAGGAATTAAGCCATTGGATCCCCCGGCAACCCAAAGACACCAACACTGCCATGTTCCCATTTTAGGGCTGAGGACACTGATGGGGAAGGGACATGGTCCCTGAGGTGTACACAGGTGTACACACAAGGCTAAGCAAGCTGCTAAGGTCACATGGCAGGTGAATGGTGGGGTAGAGATTCGAACCTCAGCTGGCCGGGGTGTAGCCTGAACCTGGGGTGTGGGTGGTACAGGCTCCAGGCTCAGGGTGGGCATCAATACAGAGCTCATGATTCCAGGTGCTCAGGTTGTACCCTGGCCCTGGCACTGCCTGGGCACATAGGGCTGTTATTAATGGCACAGGTGTGAAGGCCAGATGGGGGCTCAGGAGCCCATGGAATCCTGCAGCTCCAGGGAGCAGGGCGGATGCAGGCAACACGAGACATCTACACACCCCAGGATGGGTCCACGCACAGGGTTCAACTCCTGGCTCTGCTATTTCCTAGCAAAAACAAGTCCTTGTAAAACAAGGACTATGGCGGTATAGAGCCCAAGCCAGCTTTTTGTGCCAAAAACTTTCAGACTAGTACCCAGGAAGCTGTAAGCACTTGGACTGTGTTAGTGACAGCTGGAGGGTAGGTGGCCTCCATCCAACTTGCCCTGATGCATGTTAAGGCTACAAGTGGCCCCTTGCACTCAGGATGGGATCACAGCAGGAGGGCACAGCTAGACCTGGGGATGGCACTGGGGAAGCCCAGGCAGCACAAGGGAGGGTGGAGAGGGTGTGTCTTGGCCAGGGTGACCTCAGACAGGCCTGGCAGAGGGAGCATTGGGTGAGGGGCAGAGGACTTGGGCTTCAGCCTCACAGTATGACCTTGGCAGGTGTCCCTTCCTCTCTGGTCTCTGTCCTGTGCCGTGTCCCTCAGCTCACAGACCAGTCCACCCAGGATGGGGTCCCCATGGCACCCAGCACGGGATGACCAAGTGATGGGGAAGGGACATGATCACCGAGGAAGTACCCAGGTGCCAAATGCCTGGAGCTGGTCCCACTGCCTGGAGCCTTGGGGGTTTCTGGGGACACTTCAGATGCTGAGAGCCTGTGACTCCTAAAGAACCTTCAACACTCGGAGAGCTGCCTCCCCTCCCACTCAGCTGCAGGCACACAGACCGGGTACTCTGCCAGACACATGCCTACTCTGTGTCCGCACACAGTAGGCGCCCTATGAATATCAGCTTGGCCAATGGCTCACTAAGCTCATCTGGCCAGAGCTGTTCCTTTCCCTCCCCCACTCACGATCCCACCTCTGACACCTTCCAGCAGACATCCAGAGCCACCTTCCCAAGTGTCCCCGTGAACCAGTGACAAAGCCCCTTAGAGTCTGGGGGAATGGGAGGGACCCTGCTCCTGCCTCAAATCCCCCAGAACCAGGTCCCCCTCCAGGCCAGTCCATCCCTTTGCACCTGAATAAGCAACTAGGGGGTGATGGGTGGGGTGTCAGTCCCTCAAGACCTTGAAGTCACAGTCAGTGGATCTGGCCAGGGCCAGTGACAGTGCCACCACAGCCCCACACCCTGGCCCCGCTATATGGTGGGGGTCCCAGGTGGAAGCACGGCCCAGCCCAACTTCTTTCTAAAATGTCACCCAGCAGCCTGCTGGGAGGGGGCTCCGAAGCCACCCTGCCCATCCCCCAGCCTCTGTACCCCACTCACAGACAGTGGGTCCCCAGGCCTGCCCTGGGCCCCCAGGCGGGGGCAGCTCACTCCAGCTCCCTGGCAGCACCTTGGGGACAGTCAAGGGTGCCAGGTCAAACAGAAAAGCAAGGGGGTCCCTGGAGCCTCAGCTGTCCTCCGACCCCTCCGGGGTCCTGACCAAGGTGGGGTGGCTCAGGGTTAGGGATGTGAGTGGGAGAAGGGGGATCTTCTTTAGAAGTTATTCCCCACCCATAACCCCTTCCTGCCAGGGGCTCTGCAGATGGGGACGCGGGAAGAAAGGGAGCTGGGCGGGGTGTAATAAGGTCAGTGTCTTGGGGACGGGAGGGGGCGGGGGGCGGGTCTACTTTATCTCCCTGCGCCCCCTTCCCTAACAGAGGAGCCCGGGAGATATGAAACCTCCTGCCAGGCGCCCCGCGGGGGGTGTGTGGCCGCGGGGAAGACGGCGTGCCGGGGACCCTGCTCCATGCCACCTGCCGGTGGAAGTAGGGCCGGGATGCGGTGACCTCCGCGCTGCCCACACCCGCCCTCGCGACCACCGTCCCCGGGGCACCGCGTCCCCTGGGTGCCGCTGGTCCGCGCAGGACGCCCCCACCCGCTCCCTCGGGGCGGCCGCGGGCCGAGCAGGTCCCCCGCGCCCCTCACCTCGCGACACGCAGGAGCCCATCACCATCACCGGGCCGCGGGGCCGCGCCGCTGCGCCTGGGGTGCGACGGACCGGGCGCTCATGTCTCCTCCGCCCGGGCTACGCGCGGCGCTGGCGCAGGGCGGGGGCCGGCGACGGGCGACAGGCGACAGGCGACAGGCAGGGGCCGGGGCTCGGGCTGCGCGCTCTCGGCCTCGCTCGCGCCCGGATCGTCCCTGCCGCCGCCTCCCGTACGGCGCTGGCTGCTGCCAGGGGCGGTGACACCGCGGGGCGGGGGGCGGGGCCGGGCGTGCAGGCAGGGAGAGGGGAGGAGGGGTCGGGAGGGGAGGAGGGATCGGGAGGGGAGGGGTGAGGAGAAGAGGGTACTCCCATCCCCACCCCACCCCACCCCCACCCCCGCGCACTTGTCTCAGACGTCGGCAGGGACGTGGCAGGGACGGGGCTGGTGGGGGGGAGACGGGGAGGGGGACGGGGCAGGGGGGCGAGGAAGGGACAGGTTGGGGGGCCTCTGTAGTTCAGGCCTCCGGCACCAACCTGAGGCTGAAGGTCAGGGAAGGCAGCAGAGTAGGGAGATTTCTGGCATTGGGGGCCTAAAGTAAATACTAATTTAACAACAACAATGACCGGGCTAGTGAGCTGCGCACGTAACTCCAATAGCTTGTTCTACAGAGGAAGGCAGTGAGGCTCGCAGATGTCGGTGCCTTGCTGGGGGCCCTCGGATGTGAGGGTCAGTGCCTTTGACCTTGGGCTCCTCATCTGGGGGCTGCTCGTGGGAGCATAGAGGGTGCACTAGTGGCCTCAGTGCTGGACAAGGAAGCTCTGGCAGTGACTGAGGGGGTCAAGAGCTGCCTCTCAGGGTTTATCTAGGGCGGGGTAAACTGAGGCACGAATTTTTTGTCTCCATCCTGGGTGGCCTCCGGTGGAGCACCCGTGGCTACATCTAATCACACGCACACTGGTGCACTCACACACACCTGTGTGTGAACACACACTTTCACACGCACCTCCCCGCTCGCACATGCACATACTCATGCACACCTACATCTGTGCGCATATTTACACACACTTGCATTTGCACACACACACAGTGGCTCCGGGGAGGGGGTGACTGGTGGTCCCTTAGCCAATCCTCCCAGGCCCAAAGCACCCCAGGGTCTGAAGCACACACTTGGACTATGCCACCTCCCCCTCCTCCTGCCACTGGAGATGGCCGTGTAGGATGACAGATTAGAGGCAGGGGACTGGGGTAGGGCTGGAGGCCTCTTGCAGGACAGGGGCTGGACTGCCAGGCTGGGTGACCCCTGCCAGGTAAAGTCTGGGTGGAGGTGGTCTGGGCCAGGGCCTGGTGTGGGCGGAGCTGGGTGTGGCCTGAGGCTCAGCTCACAGGCACTGGGTGACCCTGGGTGAGGTGCTTTACCTGTGGGGCTCAGCTTTTCCCGTTAGCTGCCAGTAAAAATATCACCTGATGAAATTGCTGTGAGGGCTAGTGAAACAACAGAGGCAAAAACAACTGACTCACAGTAGGTACTTAAGGCTAAATAGTCAGCCCTCTGTGTCTGTAGGATCTACATTTCCTTGGATTTCATCAACTTCAGGTTAAAAATATCCCAAAACAAAAAATGAGGGCTGGTGAGATGGCTCAGCGGCATAAGCGCCTGCCTGGCAAGCGCGAGGGCCTGAGTTCGACTCCCAGAACACACATACGAAAAGAGGGCCAGTGATATAGCTCAGTGGCACGGGCACCTGCTGGCACGCGAGGTCCTGAGGTCGACCCCCGGTACCCACAAAAAAAAAAAAAAAAGAGTCTGTACTGCATATACACCGATTTTTTCCTCTTGTCTTTTCTCCTCCCTTTGGTGGTATTGGGGAGTGAGCCCAGGGACTTTGCACTGAGCTTCCCCAGCCATTCTTTTTATTTTTTATTTTAAAACAGGATTTCATTATATTGCTAAATTGACCAGGCTGGGCTCAAACTTGTGATACTCCTGCCTCAGCCACCCAGAGTGCTGGGATTACAGGCATGCGCCACCACACCTGCCTTCTCCTTGTCTTTATTCCCTGCACAGTACAGTGTAACAACTATTTGCAGCATTTAACTTAGAGATGATTTGAAGTATACAGGACGTAGGTTGTAAGCAAATGCTATGCTATTTTATATAGAAGACTTGAACATCTGAAGATTTTGGTATCTTTGGACGATGGGGGTCTGCCTCGGGGACTCTGGGGCAGAACTGTAGTAGTATGTTTTGGTTTTTTGAGACAGAGTTTCACTATGTAGTCCAGGCTGGTTTTGAACTCACTATGTAGCCCAGGCTGGCCTTGAACTCATGGCAATCCTCCTGTCTCAGCCTCCTGAATGCTGGGATTACACACCTGCGCCACCGTGCCTGGCTCAAGGGGGACTGTAAGAGTGACAGCAACACAAGTCTGATGTGCCGTTACCTCACCTAGCTTCCTACATAGGGGGCGGAGCCCCCACTTAACACGTATGAGGCGCCTACCGTGTGCCAGTGGGAAGGAGCCAGAGCGCCTGTCTTTGAGTGAGTACCATGTCAGCTGCAGCTGCTCAGAGCCCCCGTACTCTGCCCTCCAAGTCTGGCCTTGCTGAGGTGGCTCTGTGGGGACCCAGGCTGAGGAGGCAGAAGTGTCCTTTTTCTCGTTCCTGGCGCGGAGTGGCTGGGTCTGGCTTGGCGGAAGGGCTCTGACTCACCGTGACGCAGGACACTCCGTCATAGCTGCTGGCAGCCCGACAGCTCTGGGGCACAGGGGACAGGAGGGGACTCCTGCAGAGAGGACAGGCAGCTCACAGGGGTGGGGTGGCTTTGTATGTAGGCTGAGACAGGGACAGGAGGATGGATGAGGCTGAGCAGGGGCCCCACCAGGGCCACTGGGTCACCAACTCGGGGTGCAGTTGGGGTGGCAGGGTGCTTCCAGCCATCCCTTTGGTGCCTCCAGCTCCCGGTGTTCATTCAGGTCAGCTCCATGCCAACCCAATCACCTCAGTGTACACAATGGTACTCAGAGAGGGGCAGAGGTTTGCCAAGGTCACATAGCAAATCAACGGCAGAATGAGGACTAGAACTCAGGCCTCCTGCCTGTCAAGCCCAGCCCCGGCACCAGCCTAAGCCTGGGCCTTGCGGGGGGTAGGCACTCCCTCTTTGCGTGTCCACATTCACCTTCCCAGTCCTTGGAGTTCTGCTGAAGCGGACAATGTCCGGACAGCTCCTGGAAGTGTGGCTGTCCTCTGGGGCAGGCTGCCCTCTCCCAGCTCACCCTGTCTGCCCTGTGACCTTCCGCTGCCCTCCCCCAGTGCCCTCCGGCCATGCAGGAAGGGAAAGGCAGGCCACACCCTTCCCACCTCACTTCCCATTCTCTTGCCACATCGTGGGCATCCAGGGAGTGACTCCTCCTGCAGGCTGACCCACTTGCTCCTATTCGTTTGTGGTCACTCAGTAGCTGTGAATGTCAGCCCTGCTCTGGGCGCTGGAGCGTGGAGAGAAACGCTGCAGGGCTTGGTTGGAGAAAGATTAATCAGGTCTGCTGGAGCCACCACAGGACAGATCAGGCCAGTGCCTGCCAGGCATCCTGGAGGCAGGGCAGGAACATTTCCAAGGAGCCACTGTGGAATGACATATAGCAGATGCTCAGTGTGTGTTGACTGAATGCAAGAGAACAAGGCTCGCCCAAGGTCCCACGTCTGGGAAGCGGTCACAGCCAAGGCTGAGCCAACCTTGCATTCATACACACACTCAAGGAGCACTGACAGGTGCCAGGCGCTGTCTGGTGCTGAGATGATGCTGGACTGAGGCAGGCAGGGTGCTGCGCACTGGAACTCACGGTGCAGGTGGGGAGGCTGACGTTGATCCAGCGATGACCCAGGTTCCCTAAGAACCATAGCCCGGAAGTGCTAGGGAGCCCTTAAGAGTCAGAGAAAAACCTGCCCCCAGTCCTGGGCACTGAGTGAGCATCGGGGAGCGTGGGAAGGACGGAGCTCGAAGCAGAAGGATGAGCGGGGTGTGACCAGGTGGAAAAAGGGAGGGGCTGCGGGGCAGAGAGCTCAGCTCAGGTGGAGGCCTGGGGCGTCTCACAGGAGGAGAGGGCTTGGACTTTGTCACAGAGCAGCAGGCAGCCCATCCTCTTCCTCTCTGCGAAGTGCACTGCCATCTGTCACTCTGTATGTGTGTGGGGTCCCCTGTTTCTCTGGTCAGGGTCGGAGCTGGGGGCCTTCCTAAGAACCCCAAGAAAGAAGGCCACAGGCTGACCTCAGAGTGTGGCCACTTTCAGCTGGAGAGTGGATCTGATTGTCACCTGCCCCCACCCTCTGCACCTGCTGGTCCGATTGTCACCTGCCCTCACCCCCAGGACAACCAGCTGGATGGACGAGGTAGGGTAGGGAGAGAGATAAGGGAAGCCCTCAGTGTGCCGAGGAGGCAGAGCCCGCAGGGAGCTCCAGGTCTAAGGGAGGAGACACCTGTGTGCCGGGTCCTGGGACACAGGGAAAGACCAACCCCGCCCCGGGGAAGCTTCTGCCTGTGGAGCAGAGGGGACACTGAGGTCTTCTCCAGAGGGCCTGGCCCAGGACTCAGAGGCTGGTGTCCTGCCTCCTAGGTGTTGGGGCCTCTGCAGGTGGGAAGAGGACCCTGCTAGAACTGAGGAGGAGTGGCAGAGGGGGCGCCCCCGGAGCTGTGAGTGTCATGCCTCGGGTGGCCACCATGGGGCAGCCTGAGACAATGCCATGCTTCCCGCCTTCATTTCCCTTCCTCCCTCAGCTAATTGACCCAGAAAGTACCACGCTGGCAACTCAGACTGGGCCAGGGCTCAGGGCTGTGCACGCCACACCCTGTGCAATGGAGCCCGGCGCAGGCAGAGGGGACCGAGTCTATGCCGGAGCTCTCATGTGGGCGATGTCTGCCCTGGGACGGGACTCAAGTCTCAGCACCAAGGTGGCATCTTCCCTGAGCTGTGACCCGCGAGGGTTCCTCCACCCCGAGGGAAGGCCTTTTCCTGACTGACACAGTCTCCTAGAGGTTGGCAACACTCCCGGGATCTACAGTGCCTGATCCTGACTCCACTGTACAGATGTTAGGAGCACAGCTGGGACCTGAACCTGTGGGATTCTGTGCTCCAATCTGGAAGGCTTGGATGCTAAGTGCTACTTCTGGGAACTGGGCTCTGCCTGGGGGTCCCAGGGGCCAATGGTTGGAGCTTCTGAGGGGGCCTGGGAAACTTTGGAATGTGCCTACTCCCAGGTCCAGGTGTGGGATTGGTGGTTCAAGCTGGAGTCGAGTCAGAGCCCTCCCCAGACACTGGCTGGGCGAGGTGGGAAAGAAAGGGACAGAGGGCAAATTCCCAGTCTGATGGGGGAGACGTCAGCGGAATATTAAGTCAGATAGAGAAGACACAGCCACACTAACAGGCCCTGTTCTGAGCGTGGGGGCACTAGGATGAGATCAGGGCTGCATGAACTATGAACTGCTCCCCACAAGGCCACACCACACACATCTGTCCTGGAGTCCCACCCAAGAGGTGTTGCCTGTCTCCCTCCCTCCTTCACACCTTCAAGTGGTGCCTGCAAGGTGTTAGCTGCCCAAACCATAGGATGCAGCTGATAGAAAACAGGTAAGGCCCAGCTGCCTTGGAGATTGAAGCCGGTGTCTGTTGGCAAACCATGGCCCACAGCTTGTTCTTGTAAATAAAGTTTTATTTAAACACATCTGTGCTCATTTGTTTGCCTGTTGTATATGGCTTCTCTGCCCTACAACTGTGGAGTTGTGACTTTTACAGAAAAGGTTAGCCGATGCCCAGTTTAGAGCCTGGCAGAGTAGGGATAAAGAAATTGACAAATCATGAGCCATACCAGGGAGGGCACAGCAGGGTCAGGGATTGAGACCTAGGGTGAGACTGACCATTTCTTTTTTTGTTTTGAGACAGTCTCACTATGTAGTCCAGGCTGGCCTTAAACTCACTATGTAGCCCAGGCTGGCCTCAAACTCATGGTGATCCTCCTGCCTCAGCCTCCCGAGTGCTGGGATTACAGGCATGCACCATCACACCTGGGTGGCTGACCATTTCTTGTCACTTCCATCCTTGATACCCTGAGCAGGTCAGCCGGGTAGGATGGGGCAGCACACGACAGCTGGCCCTTGTGAAGGTCACACCATGGCTGGAGTCTTTTCTTGGGTTGGTACTTACATCAGGTAGGGCTGATGTGCTCATCTTTCGCCACCTCCTCACCTGG
Source organism: Erethizon dorsatum (assembly GCA_028451465.1). NCBI lineage: Eukaryota > Metazoa > Chordata > Mammalia > Rodentia > Erethizontidae > Erethizon > Erethizon dorsatum. The sequence continues at coordinate 123,503,660 of CM051827.1, read as the reverse complement.
CCTCACACCTGGTCATGAGCATTTCCCAGCCCTTGGTGTCCACCTGCTCTCAGCTGTGCAGTGCACATCCCGGGAGGCAGGCTCCTTTTACAGATGGAACCGAGGCACGCCATGCACAACGAGTTGGTCTGGGCTTGTTTCATGGCCCTGTAGGCCTTGATGTGGGAAAGCCCCGGATGGAGCTCAGGACCCCAGGGTGCTAGTCCAGGACTCATTCAGGCATGTCTTCCCCCCTCCAGGCTTCTGTGTGCTCCTCTGTGCCCAAGAGCGTCAGGCATATGGGGCAGTAAGACCTCTGGCCGCATGCCGGGGCTCGCCCCGACCCTCTGCAGGCCTTGGTTTGCCTCTGTAAAATGGGGAGATGAATGCGGGGCCCTCCCACACTCCAGGGGCTGGTCCCAGGCCAGGGAGATCACAGGTGGGAAAGCTCTTTGAGCTGGTGGAAGAAAGGAGCTCTATAAACCTAGGGGGTTATTAGGCTGGCCATCCAGGTTCCAGCGTGGGCTCAGCCCAGATGTGTGGCAGCACTCGGTCTGGCCAGCAGAGGGCACTGCGGGAAAGCCGGGCGGATCCCGAGCTGGAATCCACTAGGTTCTTCCAAGAACACCTGCCCCTGTGGGGCACCAAGCCTGTGGCACAGGGTGTAGGGACATGGGCACAAAAGAAGGGAACCTGAGATGTCCCAGTCCAGTGGTGGGGGTGGGCAGTGGGGACAGGGTCTTAACCCAGAGTGAGATGGGCGCTAGGGTGGGTGCTGGGCAGGCACAGTGACCCCCTTCCCCTGAGACAGAGGTCTGTGCTGGAGATCCAGGGGAGAATACGGGGAAGTCAAGCCTGGGGGCTCCCAGGCCTGGCTGCCTGGGATCAAATACTGGTTCTGTCCCCCATGGACAAATCACGACTCTTCTCTGGGCTTCAGGTTCCTCACCTGGAAACTGAGAAAAATAATCATCCTCCCTCCCAGAGCCTCCGTGAGGACCAAATGGGCCAATCCTGGGTAACACCTCTTAGAACAGCGCCTGGCCATGAAAACCCTCAACTGTTAGTGTTATGGCCCCCTGTCACGGTCTAAGTGTCATGGTGGAGCTGGGCATGGTGGTAATGGCTATAATCCCAGCATTCTGGGAGGCTGAGGCAGGAGGATTGCAAGTTCAAGCCTAACCTGGGCAATTTAGTAAGACCCTGCCACAAAATAAAAAGGGCTGGCTCAGTGAGAAGGCCCTGGGTTCAATTCCTAATACTGTACTAGAAAAAAAAAATGCAGTAGCAGAAGCCACAAGGGTTTCGTGTCCACTTGGGGGGCATGGTGAGGACAGAGCCGAGCAAGGGGCTGCCTGAGATGAGAGACTCAGGCTGAGAGTTTTGGGTGAGGGGATCACAAGCCAGGGGAAGGGGAGTCCCAACTGGGGAGGAAATCTGAAGGAAAAGTCCCCACATGCCTGCTTGGCACCCTTGAGCCCCTTCAGCCCTCCTTGACTGTAGCCCTTGGGTGTCTCTAAGCCTTGGTCTCTCCCTCTGTAGAATGGGTGATAGCTCCTGTGTGACAGGGCTGCGAAGGGTCCCCAGGCTGGCCTGGCTTGGGAGGAGCATGAACACAGTGCCCTTGGCCCCCTGTAGGGGCCGAAACTGGCTCTGTCCCACAGTCACCAGCCCTTTTGTTTAGAAAACCAGTCTAAGAGGAAAACCCCCAAAACAAACAGAGCCCAGCTGCCTCCCTGCCCTGCCCTGCCCTGCCCACTCTGCCTTCCCAGCCCAAGAATCAGGCAGGGGAGGGGAGGGAGAAGCCAGGCTCTGGGAAAGTGTCCCCACAGAGGTGCTCAAGGGATTGGGGCAGCGGAGGTTGGGGTCTCCTCTCCTGCCAGTGGAACAGTGGGGGTCAGGATCCTGCAGGTCCCCGAGTCCTGCTCCCCCCACATCCATGATCCTGATTCCCCACCTTCCATGAGTCTGAGCCTCCCAGGGACAGGTGACATAGGAGGTCCCGCAACTGGGCTTTGAGACCTTCTGGTGAGACAGAAGCCAACCTAGGGAGAGACCTAGGTGGGGGGAGTGGGCTCCAGGACAGGCCTTGTCCACAGTGGAAATGTGGAAGTCAGAAGTGCAAGAGCCAGGCATGGTGGCACATGCCTGTAATACCAGGACTCAGGCTAAGGCAGGAGAATCTCTTCATGTTCAAGACCAGCCCAGGCTACATAGTGAGTTCAAGTCCAGCCTAGACTGCATAGCAAGACCCTGTCTCAAAAAAACAAAAGACAGGGGGCCAGTGAGATAGCTCAGCGGCATAAGCGCCTGCCTGGCAAGCGCAAGGTCCTGAGTTTGACTCCCAGTACCCACATTAAAAAAAAAAAAGACAAAAAGAGGTACAGGGAACAGGGGGACAGGTATAAGACACATGGAGAGGTATCATGAAAATGCCAGTCAAAATAAAAATCTTAGCTGGCCATGGTGGTGCATGGCTATAATACCAGTGTTCAGGAGGCTGAGGCAGGAAGATTGCCATGAGTTTGAGGCCAGCCTGGGCTACATACAGAGACCCTGTCTCAAAAAACTAAAAGTAAATAAATAATGAATAAATAAATTCTTAGAACTCTACACCTTGCTGTACATGCTTCTTATGTACAACCAGCCTAGGAAGTGAGGTTTCCTCTGAGGGCCATTGTTCAAGGGGGAAACTGAGGCTCTGAGGGGCCATGGTGGGACTCCGGATTCTATCTGCCAGAAGTACAATATTGGAGTAGTACTCATGATATGGGCTATGTGTGGGAGAGTGGACACAGAGAGGAGGGGAAAATGGGTCAGCTAAAGCTTTGCTAGGTCTGGTCCCTCTGGGGGCCTTGAGGCTCGGTGACTTTCCAGGGCCTGGCTGGGGCGGGGGGCCCAGGGGGTCAGGGCTGAGCTGGTACTGGAAACGAGTGCCAGGCTGTCCAGAGTGGGGGCCATGGTGTGGTGGAGGCCGGGCGGCAGGGAGGCAGGGACAGATTCGGAAGGGACGCAGACTCCCTGGCAGAGGCTGTCCAGCAACACCCAGCCCCACCCTGGCTGGCTCTGTCCATCCTTCGTGGGCCTGAAGTCCCTTTCAGCTCTTGGAGCCTCTTGATCTCCCTACAACTCCCCTCCCTGCTGGGCCCTGTCCCCGGTGTACCCCATTTCCTCTCCCATTTCCTCCTGTTTCTCCACCAAAATCCAGGCTGGGCCTCCCGGGAGGAGGAGGGGGCTGCAAGGTGAAGATAGCGGCTTGCTGAGCGGAAGAAGGGCGAATCCACTGTGGGCAAAGGAGTGTACCTCACCCGTCTCAACCGGCAGGTGGCCGAGAGGCCGTGGGCTTGCTGGGCCTGGCGTGGACTCCATGCTCAGGGAAAGTTCGCTGCGACTGTCGTTGGCAAGTGACCTCTCATGGCCTTGTCTCACCCCCTCACTTCTCATGTGGGAAACCTAGGCTCAGAGAGGGTGTGGGCTCTGTCGTGGGTCACACAGCGCCCCAAGAAGCTGGGCTGGCACCTCCCCAGGGTGGATCCCTTGGGGCAGCTCCATTGTGCTCTCCCCAGCAGGAAACCGCTGTGCTCAGCAGCCCGGGACACAGAGAGGAGAAACAAGTTTGGCTACGTGACTGGCAGGCCCTGGAAGCCGAGCCAGGCCCAGTGCCTGGAAAACAACCTGCCAAGTGGGCAGCAGGTGGAGGCCTCCCAGCCTGGAGCAGGGGGAGTGGCCGAGGGGCAGCTTCCCTGGGGCTGGGAGAAGGCCTCGAGGTCTGCACCCTGAACCTGCCATTGAGGGGGCAGCACGTGGTGGGTGGCAAGCCCCTGGGTGACCTGCGCAGGATCCAATAGGCTCATCGGCTCTGGACAGGCAACCATGGGCGGGGGGGAGGCTCAGCAGACCCTGGGCAAAGGGGCTGAGCCCCTGCAAAGCTTCCCAGCTGGGGATTTGGTGCGCGTGGAGTGCTCTCCAGGCTCATGGGCTGACTCCGGGCTGGCCAGGCAGGAGATTGGCTAGGAGGAGAAGGCCCTGCAGCTCAGCCAGGGATGACAGGGAGGACCTTGAATGCTAGACCCACCAGGAGGCCAAGGGGAGCCATGGAAGGCTGCAGTCCCGGCGGAGATGCTGGAAGGGGCCAGGCTGGAGGCTGGAGGCCAGAGGGATGTGGGTAAAACCCAGGTGTCAGACAAGGCCACACTTGGGCACCAGCAGGGTGCTGGGAGGAGGGCAGGGGGCGAAGGTTTAATGGAGGCTGGTGGGTGATGGGGGAAGACAAAGAAAGGGAAGGCGAGCCCAGCCCAGCAGAAGCACATGCCTGCAATCCCAGGACTGGGGAAGGCTAAGGCAGGAGGATTGAGAGTTCTCAAGTTCCAGTTATCCCTTGGCAACTAAGTATGTCTCAAAATCTTCAGAGGATGCTCAGAGGATGCCTGGCAGCGGGATGAGGATGCAGGGAACAGAGGCAAGACCAGGGCCTGGATAGCAGAGGGGCAGCAAGGAAGCAGGTGACCCATGCGACAGGGCTGAGGGGCCCAGGGCAGCCCTCAGAGCTGGGGATGGCAGGCATTGGGCAGAGCCTCAGCTGGGGAGGCTGCTGATTGTGCCACTGTGAGCTATTGCTTAAGGAAATGAAACTCAGGATGGTAACCAGGAGAGAACCCCCCGCCTGACTTACAGGAACTGCCCTGAGATGGGGTGGCTGCAACCCTAAGCTTAACTCTAACCTTCTGCAGGTCACAGTCTCATGAGCTGTGACTTTGCCTCCATTGCCTGTGCTGTGGGGAGAGAGAGACAGCACCATGCGGGGACATCTCCTGACTTACCCCAGGGGCTCGCTCCCTGCCCCAACTTCCTCGTCTGTGAAATAGGCTCTCGTGGCACCTGCCCTGGAAGACTGGTGCCAGGGATGAAGGTCCCCGTATGGATGCGTGGCGCATATGCAGTGCCCAGGACACGTGGCTGCCTGTGGATGCTGCAGGCTCACACAGCACTGAGAGACAGACGCGTTTCACTCATTGCGCAGAATCTGGAAACGCAGGCTCAGAGAGGCTCAAGGGACTTGCTCACAGTCACCCTGCAATTCTAACTCCAAGCCAGGGTTCTCTGCAAGGAGGCAGGGTTCTCTGGGTGGGTGGGGAGACAGGTGCAAGACCCACATGCCCTCTGCTTGGTGTGAGGGAGAGCGGACCCACACTTTCCTTCCAGCCCCTCTGGCCTCTCTTCCCTCCTCTCGCCCCTCCCAGAGGCAGGCCCTAGAGGGGTCAGCACAGCACCCAAGAGGCCGCTCTCTGACTCTGGCCCCATCCCGGGGCTACCATGATTGTCTGGGTCTAACTTGGGTCCTTCCTGCCTTAGCGACAGCCCATTTCCTGTCCACTGCCTTCTGGGCTGGCAGAAGGCAGTCACCCTCAGTGATGCCCCATCCCTGCCCAGTGATGTCAAAGAAACATTCGCCAACCCTGCGCTGAGGCAGCACCCTTTCTGGCCCAGTGGGTGCCCTGGTGCTCTGCCAGCCGGCCCTGGATGGGAACCACAGTGCCTCCCACTCAGCAGGGCTGTCATGGGTCCAGGACTGCTGGACCAGAGTCATCCTCCTCTGCCATCCCTTCTGGTGCCCAAACCCAGCACAGCCCGAGACTTGAATGCCGACTAGAGCCAGGCAGAAGCCAGCCAGCCCGTTCTGCACACCTGGCCAGGTGAGCGGGCAATGGAGCCAGGAGCCAGCTCATCCCTTGGGTGTAAACAGCAACCCACAGTGGGAAGTTGGCAGCCGCCTCCTCCACCCGTTCCCAGCCCCCTCCCGGGAGCCCCGCCCCAGGGGAAAGAGGGTGCCCCAACTTGTTGGAGGAGTTTCCATCCTACACCTGTGCCCACAGTGGGTGTGTGCGGGGGTGACAGCTGGGGGCCACAGAGAATCTTTGTCCTCCAGACCTGCTCCCCTCCCTGCTCCCCCTGGCTGGTACTAGGGAGGTGACAGGGCTCTTGGAATGCCAAGGCCCCCACCAGCTCACTTTGGCCTCTCACTCCAGGGCTGGTCAGCAACAAAGCAAGGACTTCCTGTTCCCACCAGCTGGGACCTGTGCCCCTCAGAGGAAGGGTACAGCTCTAGCATTTCCAGCAGGGGGAAGAAAACAGGTCTCCACCAAGCTCTTGACCCGATGCCCTGGCACCCCACTTTCAAGATGGAGAAACTGAGTCTAGATCACCAATCTCAGGAGGGCATGGACCCTTCTGCCTTCTCTGTCCCTAGTACACCACAAGATCTCAGGGTATACTTGTGGAGTGGACGAATGAAGCTCAGAGAGGGCAAGTGACCTGGCCGAGGCCACACAGCCAGAAAACATTTCAGCTGGGACTCAACGCAAGCCTGCCCACCGAGGTGGGTGCATCAGACATGCACACAGGAGTGGGCGTCCACCCTGCTGCAGCACATACAAACATGCTCCTACACCCTGGGGTGCACCCATGTACACCACCAGCAGTGCACCCGGCTGCCCACACCGCTCCCCCTGCCAGCTCCTGCAGGTACACAAACTTCCTTCTGCGCTGGCTTCATGCCCTCCTCTGTCACCACCCCTCCATGCCTGCAGAAGCAGGACAGCACATGCCCTGGTCCACCCCTAAAGCCCGGGGCCCTCTGCTACACTGGTGCTGCCCTGGGCCTCTCTGGAGGAGGCTTGAGAGGCACAGAACGGCAGCGCTAGGCCCCCCACAGTGTCTGGAGGGTGGCATGGGTCATCCTGCCTGCAGAGGTGTTACTTGTGCCCAGCAATGCCAGGGGGCTTGGCAGCTGGCAGGCAATGCTGAGAGTCGAGGCCTCCCCTGCTGGCTCTCGCTGTCTCCACTCAGGGAGAAGCTGACTGGCTGGGGCCCTGGGCTCCCTCCATGGCTTGTGTCCCTGGCCTACATGGGGACCAGCTGGGCTCTCAGGTCCCTGCACAGGGGGAAGGGGACTTGCTCTCCAGAGCAGGCTGACCCTGACTTGGGCCCTCCTGCTTCTCTAATAAGGGGCCTATGAGGCAGAAGGGCCAGGGAGGCTTGGAGCTCCTGGGAGGAGCAAGGGGCTTGTGCCCAACTCCATGCTCCAGACTTTGCCCACAGTTGTCTGTTTGACCTCACAGCAATCCTAGGGGACAGAGGAGATAGGCATTTATTTATCTTAGCTACCAGCACTAGTCCCACTTTCTAGAGAGCTAGGACGCTGACCCGAGGTCCCTGGCCTCTGGCATGTGGTGGACGTTCTCTAAATATTTCAGCAAGGAGGGCTGATTGGTCAAAGGGCATTTGAACCCAGGTGTGATGCCAGAGCCTCTTCTCCCCATCCTCAGCCCAGCTTCTCCGCAGCCTCAAGGCCCGCAGATGAGGCACAGCAGGCATCTGCCCCTCGTGGGCACCCTGTGTGACACAGCCAGCTTTCCAGGGCTCCATGCAGTTGCCTTTCACACAGAGAAAGCAAGACGGAGCCTCTGACAGCCAGCGGCGCCCCAGCTGTCCCGCTCGGAGCTGGTGGGGTCTGGCCACACGGCAGCAATTTCACAGACCACCGACGTCAGACAAGAGCTCTCCATGGACCCTGATGGATCAAGACCAAAAAACAAGACCTCGCTGCAATCATATCTGAATGCAGACGAAAGAATGAATGGGATCCAAACCACAAAAAGGACCAAACAGTCTCCATCCTGACTAAATGAGTGTCAGCAGCTCCGGTTTCCATTCATTCCTCTTCCTTCCTAGATAAAAATCACTAAGATCCTCTATCGCAGAATTATATTTGTGATGGCAGCAAATGGAAAGCAAAGCTCACTTCCCTGTGTCCTTCCCAGGGCACCCAGCTGGCCCGGCCCTCCCCAAGTCCTCGCATGGAGACCCCAGTTTCCCGAGGCCAGAGTCTCCTTCCAGCCAGTGGCACATCCAGCTGTGCCCAGATGTTTACGGTGGTCTTTTTTTTAATGGCTGTGTGTTCGCAACACATAATAACTACATTCATTTTGGGAAATTGGGATCTATATAGTGTATCTCGATCATTTTAGGCATCAGATCGTCCCCTCCTTCCTCTCCCCCTCTCCCCTTGCTCCTGGTGCCTGTCACCAAGATCTGGTGGTCTTTGGCTCCCAACACGCAGACGTTGAGACAAAACCCGACAACTCAAAAAGACCCATTTTGTTCTGCCCATTTTGTGGATGCCTGCAGAGTCACCGGCCAGGAAAGTGCCAGCCCCAAGGGGTCAGCCTCCCAAGATGCCCCATGACAGGGCCCTGCCGATCACTCTCCATCTGTCCCCAGGAGGCCCATTTCCAGGCTCTCCGCTGGAGAAGGTGAACTCCTTGCTGGCCCTGCCGCACCTGCCACCCCCACCCATTGTGGCCCCAGTGTGAACTGTAACATTGATGACACCCCTGCTCAGCCCTACAGCTGGGCATGAGGCCCCTGTGTGGAGAGGACAGAAGGGACGAGCCCAGGGCCAGGAGGCAGGAGAGCTGGCTTCAGGAGCTGCCTCTGCTTCTCATTTGTCCTGTGAGCAGCACCCCGTTTATCCATGGGGACAATGGGTGGGTGGGGCTGGATATGATACGATCGAAGGGACTTGTCCCTGCCTAGGACCACTCCCACAACCCCGCTGCTCCAGCCCCTCTTCCGGTACTGAGCTTGGGCTGACCCGAGGAGCAGGTGAGGGCCCAGGGGATCCCTGCTGTCCCCTGTCACTGATCATTAGACCCCTCCACAGGGTCACTCCTGGAGCTTGGGGTGCAGGGCCCCGCTGCCCTTTACCCCGTACCTCCTGGTATCCTAGCTCAGGGACCACATCCAAACCAAACAGGACAGGCTGGGCCGGAGTTGCCACAGGAAGGCCGGCAGAGCCTCGGGGCACGTGGGGAGGACACTGTGGCAGGGGCACGGGGGAAGACAGGCTCTGTAGCTTCATTCAGCTCCTTCCGGCTCTCAGGCAATAGGACATGTGGCCTCCTCCACGCTGCCTGAGGCAGGAGGAGGGGAAGGAGGCAGAAGCGGAGGTGACCTTTCCCAAAAGGAACCCTTTAGCAAGAAGATCGGGGGAGTCCGCTTTCCCTCAAGCGCGGGGTCCTCCACTCCTTCCAGCCCCCTTTCGGAGGGAACAGGAGAACCCACAAAGCCAGACAGGGATCCTGAGCTCTCCTCCCTCATACTCCATTCTGATGCACAGTCCCTCCCGCCCCTTCGCACATGCCCTTCCCTCCCCGTCCCCGTGAGCCTGGTGATTGCTGCCTTCTTGTGAGCCTCAGCTTCAGTGTCGCCTCCCCTGATTGCAATGTACCCATGGTTCCCCCAGCTTCTCCTCCCGACCTTGGCCACACTAGGCTGTAATTGACTGCCTGTCACCTGCTGAGGGGCCAGGGGCAGCCTTGCCCTGTTCATGGCAGAATCCCCAGTGCCTAGGACAGGCCTGGCATATGGTGGGTGCCACATAAGCGTTTGATGACAAGTGACCACAACCATGGGGATGTGGACAATCTGTAAGGGACCTGACATTGGGACGGTTCATGGTGGCAGCATCCTGTGCAAGGCTTCAAGATCAGGTTGCCTGAGACAAGCAGAGGGAGGGGACATCCTGACGTAGGTGTAGGGGCTTCCCCTCCAAACCACAGGCCAGGTATGGTGGCAGATACCTGTAATCCCAGCACTCTGGGAGGCTGATGCAGGAGGATTGCAAATTTGAGCCCAGCCTGGGCAACATAGTAACTTAGCAACCAGGACCTAAGTAACTGGGACCAACATTGCTGCTGAGGACAATTAGAATCTCTAGCTCCAATTTAAAAACAGGAAGAAAGGGGCCAGTGAGATGGCTCAGCAGCATAAGCGCCTGCCTGGCAAGCGCAAGGTCCTGAGTTTGGCTCCCGGTACCCACATAAAAAAAAAAAAAAAAAAAAAAGGAAGAAAAAAAAATCATTTTAAGAGCATCAAAACCTAACAAGGTAGAAGCTGGATATAATGGTATACACCTGTAGTCTCAGCTATTGGGGAGGCTGAGGCAGGAGGATCATTTGAATCTAGGGGTTGGAAACCAGCATGGACAACAAAGTGAGATCTGTCTCAAAACAAAAGCAAAGCAACAAAGTAGCAAAGAATTCTCTAGGAAGGAATTAGAAGGCAAGTATGCAGAGAAAAAAAGCCCAGTATAAAAGATCACGTTTTCCCTGGGAGCCTTTGCCAATCTGGAAGAAACAGACTTGGAATTGAGCTGTGGGGGAAGGCAGGATAACAGGTAAATCTGACATTGATGTGGTGGTGCACGGCTGTAATCTCAGCACTCTGGGAGGCTGAGGCAGTAGGATTGCAAGTTTAGCACCCAATCTGGGCAATTTAGGGACTGGCTTGACTCTGTCTCAAAATAAACAAAGGAGTAGGGGATTAATTGAGTGTGAAGGCCCTGGGTTCAATCCCTAAGTCGGCACATGCACACACAAACACACACACAAAGGTAAGCCCTAGAGCTGGAGGCATAGCTCAGTGGTAGAGCCCTAGCCTAGAATGAGGTTCAATCCCCAGCAACAACCCCCAACAATTTTTTTAAATTTTATAAAGGAAAAGGAAAAGTAAGCCCAACTTTTGATTCAGGATGAGAAGTCCAAGCTCCACATCATCTTTATTTTTTTTTTTATGTGTTTATTTATTTATTTATTTATTTATTTATTTATTTATTTATTTATTTTTGAGACAGGGTCTCGCTCTGTAGTCTAGGCTGGCCTTGAACTCAAGGCAACCCTCCTGCTTCAGCCTCCCAGGCACTGGGATTACAGGAGTGTGCTACCACACCCAGCTCCACATCATCTTTAAATGGAGATGGCCTCTCAGAATAAGGATGAGCCAGAAGAAAACCCAGGCTTGAGCCCAGTCATTCAAGAAACTCGAGCCTGGAATTTGAATTAGAATGGCCTTGCATTAGGAATGTCCCCAGGTGCTTGGAGCAGTAAACAAAAAACTGGTCTGAAGGTAGATGTCATTATCCTGGGCCTCAAATTATCCTCACAAATAGTTTCAAATGCAGCAGTCAGAACACAAAGATAACCACGCACACAAAGAAACACGACACCATGAATCAGCACAAAAAAATACAATAGAAACTGACCATAGTGACTTTTTTTTCTCTAGAATTGAGGGTTGAACCCAGAGCCTTCACACTGAGTGGTATCCCCAGCCTCTTTTTCTCCCTTTCCCCCTTTCCTTCTTTCTTTACTTTTCTGTCTTTCTTTCTTTCTTTCTTTCTCCTTTCTTTCTTTCTTTTTTCTTTCTTTCTTTCTTTCTTTCTTTCTTTCTTTCTTTCTTTCTTTCTTTCTTTCTTTCTTTCTTCTTTCAAGAAAGGTTCTTGCTAAGTTGCTGAATTGCCCAGGCTGGGCTCAAACTTGCAATCCTCCTGCCTCAGCCTCCTGGAGTCCTGGGTTTACAGGTATATGCCACCATACCTGGCCCATAATGACTTCTGATATTGGGGTTATCAGAAATTATGACCTTGGAATCACAGGCCTGAAGACCCTCATGGACAAGCTGTTGCTGAAATTCATGTGGAAATGCAAGAGTCCCATAATTGCCAAAATAATCTGGAAATGAGAACAATTTTGGAAGGCTCATGGTTCCTGATTCCAAAACTTACTACACAACTACAGTAAAGACTGTAGGACTGGCATGAGGATGGACAAACAGACCAATAGGATGTAATTGAGAGCCCAGAAACAAACCCTGACATTTATACTCAACCCAATTTCATCAAGGATGCTCAAAAAATTCAGTGGAGGGATAGTTTGGGACAAATTACAGTGGGACAACTGGATTTTCACATGCAAAATAATGAAATTGTCCCTCTACCTCATACATTATACACAATCATCAACTCAAAGTGAGGGTGGAACCCTCAGGAATGAGATTACTGCCCTTATAAGAAGATATGCAGCTGGGTGTGGTGGTAATCCCAGAACTCTGGGAGGCTGAGGCAAGAGGGTTGTAAGTTTAAATCCAGTCTGGGCAACTTAGTGAGAACTTGTCTAGAAATAAAAATATAAAATACAAAAAGGGCTGGGGATATAACTTAATGCAAAAGCCCTGGGAGTAATCCTCAGGAAAAAGGAGGAGAGGGAGGAAGAGGAGGAGGAAGGGGAAGAGAACAAACACTAGAGCATTCTCTCTCCGTCTCTCTGTCTCTCTCTTTCTCTCTGTCTCTCTGTCTCCATCTGTCTCTCTCCCTGCCATCCGTGAGCCAGGAAGAAAGCTCTCACCAGAACCAACCATGCCTGCACTCTAATCTCAGACTTCTAGCCCCCAGAAGTGTGAGGAGTACATTTCTGTTGTTTAAGCCACTCAGGCTACGGTATTTCTGTTATAGCAGCCTGAACTAAAGCAACATCATTAGTCATTAGAGAAACAGAAGTCAAAGCCACAATGAAATTCCACCTTACACCCACTAAGATGGCTTCAACCAAAAAGGCAGGTGTCGTCAAGGATGTGGAGAGACTGAAACGTTTACACGTTGGTGATAGGAATACAGAATACTGTTGCCACTTTGGAACATGATTTGGCAGTTCCAAAGGATTCAGCAATTCTACTCCCAGGAATACCTCAGAGTGTAGAGAACATTCTCACACAAAAATCAGACATAATAATGCTCATGACAGCATTATTCATATTAGCCCCAACATGGAAACAATCCAGATGTCCACACACTGATGAATACTAGATCAAATATGGCATATTTATAACTGGAAAATTATGCAGCCATAAAAAAGAATGAAGTATTGACACATACTACAGCATGAATAAACTTCAAAACTTTCGGGTAACTGATGTAAGCCAGCCACAAATACCACACACTGGCTATTTCACTTACATGAGAGGCACAGTGCTGGAGATGAAGCCCAGAGCTTACACGTGCTAGGCAAGTGCTCTACCACTGAGCTACAACCCCATCTGTATATTTTAAAAAGGTAAATATTAGCTAGTCATGGTGGTGCATGCCTGTAATTCCAACATGGTTGGAGGCTGAGGCAGGAGGATGGTAATTTAAGCCCATCTTGGGGGACATAGTGAGATCCTGTCTCAAAATAAGAAATAAGAAGTTGGGAGTGTGGATCAGCAGTAGAAGGCCCCTTAGTTTAATTCCCAGGTCCACATACACACAAAAAAATAAATATTATGGTATGTGAATTATATCTCAGAGACCCTCAGAAATAACGTTAGTTAATAACAGCTAACTAGCTACCTCGTGCTGAGCACTAACTACATATCAAGCATGCTCAGGTACTACGGTAATTAACTCACGCACTCCTCTCGGCATGCCCACAGGTCCACACTGGCGCTGTTCCATTTCACAGATGAAACCCGAGACCGAGGGAGGTAACTTGGCCTGAGTCAGTGGCAGTAAGTGGCAGAGCTGGGATCCCACCCAGGGGGTCTTTGGAGTCCTGATCCTGAGATCACCATGCCAACTGCTCACTATTCAGAGAGTGAGCCTGGGGGGAGGTGCCTGGGTCACACGCAACCCAGGGACCACGGGAGGACTGGAACCCGGGCCCGTTCCCCCAGCCACTCCCCACAAGAAGCCTTCAGAATCAGGTCCTGTCTGGGCTAGAGGTGCTGTGAGCAGGCAGAACCTAATTTTCCAGACATGAGAAGCCCTTCCTTCATGTGTTCCAAGGAGCCCTGGGAAGGTCTGCAAGGAGAAGGAAGCCAGAATGACCACCATGGGTTGAAGATTTATGCAGGCTGGGAGCGCACCCAGTGCTGCACATACCTCATCCCAGGGAGGCCTCCAAAGCCCCTCTTTATCTTGCCCTTTTTACTGTTGCACAACTGTGGGTTCAGAGAGATGCTGGGGCTTGCCCAAGGTCACATGGCTAATAAGCAGTGACATGGAATGTTAATGAAGCCACCTGGGTCTATGTCTGAACTTTAGCCACCACAACTGAATGAATGAATGAATGAGTGAGTGAATGAATGAGTGAACAGGAACCAGGGCTCTGCTGCCAGACACCACACCCAGACTGTCACTTGATTGGCCCAACAGGTGTTGGGGGAGGGGCAAGGAATAGTGTTGTGGGGAGATGGGGAGAGGACTAGCCACTGGGGGGTTGGGCCAGGGGTTCGTTGCCTGGTGGCAGGGGCAGAAGTTACAGAGAGAGCACAGCAGTGGGCCCTGGACTCGCGGGGCCAGGCTGGGGGTCCGGGCAGCAAAGAGCTTTGGGTGGACTCCCAAGGCAAGCAGGTCCACCCCGTCCCCCTCAGCTCTGGCTCTGCAGAAGGGACAGAGCTGTCCCAAACTGGCGTATTCAGTGCTGGGGAGAGTTATCTGTAAGTCAGGGCAGAGTGTGGCCCAGTGAGGACCAAGGCCTTGTTTCCAGGCTCCTCACTGTAGGAGTCTGCAGGAAAGGCCTCTTCTCCCTGGAGCCGAGGGAACGTCCTTTCTGGAAGCTGCAGCTCTACTGATGGAGGCACCCCAGTCCTGGGGGTGGGGAGCGCTCTCTAAGGGAAGGGAAGAGATGGGCCCCAGGTTGCTGGCATGTACTTTTGGTGACCAGGTCATATGAGATGTGATCAAAATAGTGAATGTTTAAATTATTATTATTTTTTTAATATGTGGGTACCGGGAGTCGAACTCAGGACCTCGAGCTTGCCAGGCAGGCGCTTATGCCGCTGAGCTATATCACCGGCTCTAAATTTTTTAAAAAATTCATGCCAGGCATGGTAGTGCACACCTGTAATCCCAGCACTCTGCAGTCTGAGGCAGGAGGATCGCTGGGAGTTCAAGGCCAGCAAGGGCGACAAAGTGAGTTCAAGTCCAGCCTGAACTGCATAACAAAACATTGTCTCAAAAAAAAGACAAAAATGTGGAGCAGGGTGGTGCATGCCTGTAATCCCAGCACTTGGGAGGCTGAGGCAGGAGGATCACTGTGAGTTCGAGGCCAGCCTGAGCTACATAAGCGAGTTCAAGGCCAGTCTGAACTACATGGTGAGACCCTGTCTCAAAAAAAAAAAAAAAAAAAAAAAAAAAAAAATTCATTACAGCAAAAGACACATTGTCACCACAGTTTGTAATAGCTAAATCTCAGAAACAGCTCAAATGCCCATCAACCAATGAATGGATAAAGAAGATGTGGGGTTTTTTTATACAATGAAATACTACTCTACCATAAAGAAGGATAAACTTGAGACCTTTCTAGATAAATGGATGCATCTTTTTTTTTTTTTTTTTTTTTTTTTTTTTTTATTTTAAAGAGAAGAAAAAACAAAACAAATCAAAAGAAGAACAAATTTTCAAACAAACATAATAGGAGGGTAACAATGGTTAATACATTACGTATTACTATCTTTAAGTTAGTTATTCAGGACACCAGACATTAGCATTCAATTGTCCAAACATTATTGGCACAAACCTTACTCTTCAATGAACTAAGTGAAAATGGTAGTGTATCTATCTTAACCATCTTATATATATATATATACAATTTTTTTCCCTTTCCCTTCTTTCTTTTCCCTATTCCAGTCTCTCTTTCCTTTTGACCAGTTTCTTTTTGATTCATCATGTCTATTGTACATTTTGGATCTTATTTACTCTTTCAGTTTCTCATACTAGAGAGATAATACGATGCTTACACATGTGCTTCTGGTTTATTTCACTTATGAGTATTTTCTCGAAAATGGATGCATCTTGAGACCATACTCTTAAGTGAAATAAATCAGACACACATGTTTAAATACTGCATCGTTTCTCCCATGTGAGAAACCAAAACTATAAATAAGGACCAAAATGTATAATAGACACTGGAAATGGGAAGAAAATGTTCAAATGGGAAGGGGAATGAGAGAGGAGGGAGGAGGAAAGGAAAGAAGGGACAAGAAAAAAAAGAGAAGGAAAAAATGGAAACAAAGCTTTTGTAAATAAGGAGGGGAAAGAGGGGTTGAAGGGAGGGGAGGGGGACAGGAAAGAAAGAAGCAGCAAGATATGTCATGTTCAGGTACAAATTCCCTATGATGAATGTGATCACTATGTATACCTAAAATGTGCCAGTAAAATTTTTAAAGACGCAAAAAAGATACATTATCATAAATCCCACTCGAAATACTGCTCCTCACTTCGTACACACTTATCCCATTGTTCTTGCCGCTTTCCAAAGCAGCTCTGCAAGTCCTATTTCGTGAGTGTATGAAGTGCGATCACAAATGCAGTGAATGCTGCTGCCGAGTGCCATACAACAGAAAGGCGGCTCATAAAAACATGACAGTGAGTCCTCACCCACCTGCTTCACCGGATCTGGCACTGTGCGATTACTGGCTCTTCTCCAAGGCAAAAGGACTGTGAAAAGTAAATGTTCTGAATCAACGCAGGACATTGAGGTGGCCAGGACAGTGCAAGTAAAAACACAAAAGAGGACTTCCAGACCTGCTTCAGAAAGTACTAAGAAAAATGTGATAAGGGTTTCGAAGCAAGGGAGAGTATTTTGAGGAGGATTAATGGCACTGTAGCTTTTGTTGTAACAAAATTTTAATTCGCTGTATTTTTTGATCAGGTCTCATACTACATTTGACTCACAGGTTTGTTTTGTTTTTTGTGGTGCTGTGGATGGAATCCAGGGTCTTGAGCATGCTAGGCAAGGGTTCTACCATTGAACTATGCCCCAACCCATTCTTTTTTTTTTTTAATATGTGGGTACCGGGGGTCGAACTCAGGACCTCATGCTTGCCAGGCAGGCGCTTATGCCACTGAGTTATATCACCAGCCCTTCCGAGCTGTATCACCGGCCCGCCCCAACCCTTTCTTAAAAGTTCATTTTGAGATAGAGTCACACTAAGTGCCCAGGCAGGCCTCAAATTTAATCCTTCTGCCTCAGCCTCCCAAGTAGCTGGGATAACAGGTGTGCACCATTACATCCAGCTTCTACTCAAACTTAGAAAGAGCAGGGATGTGGTGATTAAGGGGTGAACACTAGAGTTAGCGGGACTGGTTCCAGCCCTAGCTTGGACATAGATTGTGTCGCTTTGGGCAAGTCACTTGTCTCCGGATCTACCTCAGTCTCCCCCTCTGTGAAACGGGCACAACAGAATGAGTTAATGCACAGGTGCTCTAAGCAGCACCTTCTGTCCGTCCTAACTCATTAAGCTCTTGTCACCTGAGCATTGCTGAGAGCCAGACAAGTCCCCAGTCCTCCTGGAACTCACAACCGGACTGCAAGGATCCAAAAAAGACATGGGATCCATACAATCTGGGGGTAAATGCTAGGAAGGAAATAATCAGAGGTTTGGGACAGAGTACCAGGGGGTGGGAAGAGGACATCCAACAGGATTCCTCCAAAATGAGGAGGCCACTTGTGACAATCTGGGGAAAGATCTTCCCGGCAGGGGCAGGGGACGGGCCGAGGCCTTGGGTTAGGAACTAACATGGCAAGCAGGTCCCAGGGAGAGCCAGCGTGCGGGGCGATTCTTGTACTTGACATTTAGCAACATCCTTGGTCTCTTTCTGGGAGGTGCCAGTACACCGCCCTATCCCCAACTGTGACAAAAAGGGTCTCTGGACAGAGCCGAATGTCCCCTGGCAGGTCGAGGGTGTGTGCAAAATCATCACTGGTCAAAACCCACTGGGTCAGGGAGAACGTGGGAGGTGACAAGGCAGGCAGATTCCAAGACCAGGGTCCCCCTCTTCAAACCGCACTTCCCAGGACTGGACAATGAGGGGAGGGTCCAAGAGGGGTGGGACTCGGCTGGCGCCTTAGTCATCTTTCTGTTGCCGGGACAAAATACCTGACACTCACGGCTTCAAGGAGGGGATGTTTATTTTGGCCTGAGGTCCCAGAGGCTCCGGCCCAGGGTTGGCTGGCTGAGAGGCAGAAACATTGGGGTGGGAGGACGTGGAGAGGAAAACTCAGCCCATGGCAGCCAGGAAGCAGAGAGAACAAGAAAAAGCCAGAGACAGAAGGGGCAGGGGACCTGATATTGCCCCAAAGCCATGCCCCAGCACCCCGACTTCCTCCAGCCAGGCCCCGCCTCCTACAGCCCAGTCAGCCTTGAACTCATCAATGGGTCAACCACTGCTGAGGTCAGCATCTTGGTGACCTTGTCACCTCTCCAGGCCCCACTCTGGGCACTGCTGCACGCGATCCAGCCCTCAGTACGGAGCTTTGTGGGACCCCTCCTATTTAAACCACACAGCTGGGACAGGGGACGCCTGGCCCCCGTCCTTGCCCTGCCTACCACACTCTGCAAGAGCCCCCCACAGCTGTACCTGCAGCCCCTCCTGTGCTCCCCAGGACCCCTCCCTTTCTCTCTATGCTCTGGGACCCCCAGGACAACCCCCAGGGTGCTCTACAGGACTCTGCTCCTTAGGTGCCCACCCCAGCATACACAAGAGCAGGTGACCCCAGAGCCCCTAACCTGAAGGTAAAACAGCCCCAGAGCATCCCCTTCAGTCCCCCGTGTAGGGCAGGCTGGCAGGGAGCCCCTGAGACTGGACAGCCCTCCCCTCTGGTACCCCCACATCTGCTCTCTGGGTCTCTGGGTCCTTTCTCTTGGCATCTTGTGGGCCTCTCCTTGCGCCCCCACCGCTGCCCCGGCATCCTCCATTCCCTGTCTGTTCCTCTGTCTGGCTGCCTTGTCCTTCTTCTCTGTCCTTTGCTGGCTTCTCCTCTCCTCCCTGGCGTCTTCCCCTCCCCCGCCTCACCCCCCTCCAGGCTCTGTCACCCCTGCCTCCTCCCAGAGCCTGTCTCTCCCGCGGTGGCTCCAGTGGTTTGGACGTGCTCAGCCCCCTGCTGTCCACATGATCTCACTCCCCCACAGCCGCACACGCACACCAACTCACAAACACCCAGGGACGTACCGCACACACCTGTGGCAACAAGCACGAGTGCAAATGCACCGGGCCACAAACACACGCTCAGGCATACATGTGTGCATGCAGATCTCCTTACCCCGTCTGCAGGGGACCTGCCTCCAACCAACCCCACCTGGCCAGGTTCCAGGGAGCAAAGCCACTTGGGCTGGGCCCAGGCCAGCTCCTGCCCCTCCCTGCCCGGCTTCCACACAGAAGCCCCTGGCCCCTCTCCCATCGACCTCTGTGGCTGAGGGGTGCTCATGGGTCAGGACCTCCTCCCCCTCTCCCTGGCCATCTCTTCTGCCCCCCACCCACCCCTCTCTCTTCTGCCAAGGTGGCAGCCCTGCTGGGAGCTGGAGACCTGGATCCAGCCAACTCAGCCGCCATCATCCTGGGAGAGCCTGGGCATGTGCCTCATTCTCTCTGTTAAACAAGAGTCAACGCTCTGGCAGCGTTACTGGCACGCAGTGGGCACTGGGCAGGCCAGGCACGAGGGCTCTGTGGACAGCTTCCTGCCCTCCGCTGGCCTCCCAGCCCCCCTAGTCTGGGCCCTGGGCACCTCAGTCTTTAGCCCCCCACTGGCGGCCTGTCTCCAGGAGAGCTTCCCAGCAGACTTGGGGGGTCGGAGGGAAGAGGGAGCCAGCCTTCTGCCTTCTAATTTAGATTCCTGGGTTTATGGCAGGAAGCACAGCAAGGCTGATGCTGTAATTAAGGCGATTCCTGAGGCTGCAGGAGGAGGCAAGGACAGGAGGCCAGTATGGGGCTGGCCCCCCATTTCTCCTTTCCCCCTGCCAGAGTCCCAACCTCATAGCTTCAAGAGGCTCCTCTGTCTTCTCCCAGGCTCTGGTACTCAATTTCTGCATGCCGGGAAACCAGAGATTGGCAGCTGCATACCAGGGGTCACACAGCACTCGAGGGCTTATGCCTGAGTCACCCCGGGGGGCCTCCCTCTGTCTTCTGTGGTCTAGCCCGTGGTGCAGGGCGAGTCCAGGCACGTGGCTTCTTTGTTCTGTCCACCCTGGACCCCCGGCCCCCTCTTTGCTGTGTTCCCTCCCTCTGCATTCCTGAGGAGTCTGGGCAGAGTCCAGCCAGCTCTGGCAGGAGGGGCAGTCCCACCCAGAGGTCAAGGCCAGGGCAGCCGCCTGGACCTGAGCACTCTGCAGCCCAGCCTGCCCAGTAGTGGCCTGGGGCTGCACAAGGCCTGTGGTGGCCAGAAGGAGGCCTGGGGCTCCATCTCGCTCTAGGTCTCCCTGAGGCTCAGGGTTAGCATCTGTGGAAAGGGTACAGCAGAGCCAGGGAGGCCAGCGCTCCTGCCTTCCCGAGGCTCGGCCTGGGGGAGGCACCACTAGTGACCTTCCCGGGTCCCACTCTGCCAGGCTCTGTGGTGCTGGGTGACCCCTGCCCTCTCTGGGCCACCGCCTCCTCCTTGCTAACAACGAGGGCCTTGGTCGTGCAGCCAGGGCTTTCACAAGACAATACCAATTCCAAAAGATGAGAGCAGACATGGGTGTGCATGCCCCTTTGGTTGGTGGAACTGGGACATTTTGAAAAATATGGTCAAGCACAAAGGCACCAAGGGACAGCCCGGGTAGGACGGGGTGGTACACATGTGGCACTTTTTTTTTTTTTTGCACCAGGAATCAAACTCATGACCTCACACTAGCCAGGCAGGCGCTGTGCCGCTGAGCTACATCCCCAGCCCCGCTCTGTTATTTCATGAGTCCCAGCCGGTAGGGTATCTTTGTCCTAGATGGCTTTGGACTCCGGACAGCCTCAGGGCTCCAGCCCCGGGGCAGGGCTGTTAAGAACAAATGTGTGTGTGCTTGCGTGTGTGTATGTGCCTGTCGAGGTGGGCAGGAGCATGCCTGAGAGTGAGGTTGGCAGCTGTCCCATAAAGGTCCAGGGCTGCTTCTCAGCTCCAGCCTTGGCCCCACCAAGTGAACACTGAGGTCTGGGTCCGGGTGGCAGATACAGATCAAGGCAGGGGCTGGAGAGGGTGCCAGGCATTCCCTGAACTGAGGAGAAAGGGGGCTTTTGTTGCCCCCAAACTGAGCCGCCCTCAGCCTCCTTGAATGCCCAGGCACCCGGCCAGGGACAGAAAAACCCACACAGCGATGGTGGGGTGTGCGGAGGTTGCTTGCTGCCTGTCCCAATCTAGGGATCCCTGGTCAGCTGTGCCCTCCTCCCAGGTGAGGGTCCAGATGCCACCCTGGAAGGGGTTCAGCATGGGTGAGTGTTTTGCACACGCTCGTGGATGCTCTGGGTGATGGGTGACGGTCCCTGCCCCACATCTGTGCCTAGCTTGCCTCCCAGGGGATCTGGTCTGCAGGGACCTTTGCCTTCTCTGGCTTCTGCCATCTGCCTCCTTCCCCTCCATCGGAGGCGCCCCTGCAGCCTCCTCCTCAGATCTGGAGCTTAGATTGTGGTGTGCATGCAGGAGGCACATGCAGGCCTGGACTTCCTTCATTGCTGTTGTCCTCCTAGCTGGGGGAGGTGGGCTGGGGACACTATGGCCCCTGGTGGTGGCAGCAGCAGGGCCTCATTGTGACCTGAAGGCCCAGGCTCTGGAATGTGTAACCTCTTGCCATCCTCTCTCTCAGACATGGTTCAAACAAAAAGCACCATCCTTTAATAGGATTGGGCAGTGGTGGGGAGTAGCCTCCGGTGGGGGACACCCTCCTGCGTGGCCACAATGGGGCCCTGTGACATCACGCTGCCCCCTGCTGTGATGTCAGGCCCTGGCACAATGGACCTTTCCAGACACCCAGCCTGGGTGGGACAGATGGCCAGGGATGGGGGCGAGGGGGAGAGGCCAGCACACCTGTGGTCCTGGGGCTCAGGCCTGGGAGTGGGGCTGATGGACAGGGCAGGACGCCAGGTGGGCAGTGGCTGCAGTCCCACAAAGGGCAGCACATAAATCCACGTTTCTTTTGGTCAGAGGCTGGCAGACAGACAGACAGGTCTCTGGGGGATGTCCTTCAAGGCCCATGGGTCTTGGGGCTGTGCAGGGAGGGCAGGTCGGGGAGGCGCAGCAGGTCTGTGAAGGACAGGGACAAGATAGGGTGGAGGTGGGGCAGACAGGGCAGGGTGCTTGCTCCTTGAGACCTGGAGGCCGGCCTGGGGCCTGGGGGTCCAGGCGGAGTCAGATCCGGGCTGAGGGTGTGGAGTAGGGGAAGCACTCTGCGCCTGGCTAGGCGCTGCGAGTGGTCGAGTGGTCGAGGGGTCCAGGGGTCGAGTGGTTAAGTGGTTGCGCCTCCGCCCAGCAGGAGACCGGTCCCACAGCTGCCCGCTCTGCCAGGCCTGTGTGGAAACTGCATCCTCAGGCCTAGGCGGCCCAGGCCGCTGGGGAATGTGATGAGGCTGCTGAACCGGCAGTGGGGCCCAGCGGGAGAGAGGGGGCCCCTCCTAGGCAGGGTGGGATGCGGCTGCAGCAGCTTCCCAGAAACCGGGCCTGACTCCGCCAGCGAAGACTGGCTGGCAGGGCGTGGACTGGAAAGCCAGGCCCAGGGCTGGAGTGGGGCCCGCTGCCTGGGAGAGGGTGCTGGAGCAGGGCGGGCAAGTGTGCAGGGGTGCCAGGGTGGGGTGGGGGCTCATCCCAGCCAGGATGCAGGTCGTGGCCCTCCACACTGCAGAGGGACTCCCCGAGTCCAGAGATGGCCAGGACAGGCCCAGGGCCCCCCAGCAGGGGCGCCAACAGGAGCTGCCAGCCGAAACTCTCTTCCTTTTCCAGCCCACTCAGCAGCAGGAAGTGGACGAGCTGGCCTTGTCTCCTCTTCCACTCCTAGCTGTGGCATCTGATTCTCATCACTGTAACCTTGTAGCACTCTGGGAAGCTGAGACAGGAGGATCTCAAAGTTCACGCCCAGCCTGGGCAACTTAGCAACTCAGAGTGACCCTGTCTCAAAATCAAAAATAAAAAAGGCGAATAATCTGCCTTCCCATGGCTCCACTAGGCCTTCAGATCCCCAAAGCCTGGTCCCTCTCCCTTTCATTTACTTATTTATTAAGCAACCATTTATTGGAAGCCTCTGGGTGCTGCACACTGCTCTGGGGAGGGATGTATACCCTGGACGCAGAAATGGGGGCTGGAGCCATGAACCCCAGCACTTCACGTGGCACTCATTCAGTCACCTCTGTCCTGACAGCCTCGATTCCATCCCAGGCCCATCCTAAGCCCTGGGTCTCAGCCAAGGGTTTTCCTCTATGGTTTGCTAATTAATTAGGAAATCTGAAGCCAGTGCTGGTGAAACTGTTTTAACTCGCTCCCTAGACCCTGAGCCTGGGAGGCAGAGGGCGATCCCCACCCTGCACCCTCTAATTGCTGCCTCCATCTCCTTCAGGGCTCTACTGGGTGCATCAAAGGGTAGCGAAGGCGCCTGCAGCTCAGAGCCCAGGGAGGGCAATAGGCTGCAGGCCTATTTCCCAGCTGGGAAGACTGAGGCTAGACAGGAAGTTCTGCCTGGGGTGGGGACAAGAGCAAGGGCCAGCATGGCATTAAGCTGACCCAGACCTTCTCTGTTTCCTGTAACACCCAGCTCCTCCCCATTAGCCTGGGCCCCACTCTATGGCCACTGCCACCCCCACCAGACCAAGGGCCCCAAGGGGGACAGAAGGGGGCCTCTTTCATCTCTGTGGCCTGAGTGCTGGCCAGGCACAAACCAGGGAACAACCACTGGGAGAGGGGACAGAACAGAGCAGCAAACCACTTGGGTGCCTGGGGCATGGGCAGTGCGGCCTGGTGTCTCAGTTTCCCCAGGGCCAGTGCTTCTCAGACCTTCTCCAGGGAGATGCCGACAACAGCAGAGAGGGGAAAAGCTGTTTAATCAGGACCTCTGTGGCCTGGGGGTGGACACTGAGTCTGAGCTGAGAATTGGATGGCTCTGGTAAGTTCTGTAACATCCTTGGGCTCCATGTTCAAATCTGTAAAATGGACTAACAGTCATAGCTACCTAGGAGGGTGGTCAGAGGATTAAGAAACAATCAAAGCCCCTTTTTTGTTTGTTTTTTGAGACAGGATCTTGCTATGTATTCCAAAGTGGCCTTGAACTCACTATGTAGCCCAGGCAGTAATCCTCCTGCCTCAGCCTCCTGTGTGCTGGGATCACAGGCATGTGCCGCCACGCCCAGCTCAAAACCTCCTTAGAGAGCAGTGGGTGGCGCCCAGCAAATCTAGTGGCAGTGTTCGCTCATCCCAGTCCTGTATTTCTAGCCCAGCGTTGCTTCTGCTCTGGGCTGGTTCGTTTGTTTCTTCACTCAAGAGGTTAACTTTGATCACTTGGTTATGGTGGTGCTTGCCAGCTTTCTCAGCTGTAAAGTCACTTTTTCCTTCTTTCCTTTTCTCTTTTAACCCTTCCTACCCTACCATACTTATTTTTCTTTGGAAGGGTTTCCAGGGTACACTTGACGGGGAGAATCTCTAAGAATTATTTGGAATTCTGTAAGGAACCCTTGTCTTCCCCTCTGTTATTTATTCAGTCATTTATTTATGTCAGTATGAGCATGGGCATATTTATTTTAATCTTGGGGTTATAAGCTAATGTTCTGTTATTTTTTTTGCTCAACTTGTTTTAGATTTGGCCACAAGTTGCTCGCTTGCTTTCTTCTCTTTTTCTCTTTCTTTCTTCTTTCTTTCTTTTCTCTTCTTTCTTTCTTTCTCTCTTTCTAATTTTTTTGTTTTGTTTTGTTTTTTGAGACAGGATCTTGCTAAGTCACTAAATTGCCCAGGCTGGGCTCAAATTTGGGATCCTCCTGCCTCAGCTTCCCAGAGTGCTAGAATTGCAGGTGTGAGCCACCACGTCCGGCCAGGTTGCTCTTTCAGGCTGGCTCCTTCAGCTGCTGGACATGGCCCCATCTGCTTGCTTATTTGCAGTGCTAGGGATGGAACCCAGGGCCTCACACATGCTGCGCAAGTGCTCTGCCACTGAGCTCCAGCCCAGCCCCCGTTTGTGTGTGTTTTGAGCACTTCCTCACTCTGGCATGCATAAGATGCTCCTGGCTCCTCTTGTATTTTTCCTGCCTTCAACCTAGAAGCAGTCATTTCTCGAAGGAGCCCTGGTCCCTTCTATTGGCGAAAGATGCTTGGGAACAAAGACCTGGACCTGAATGTGTTTGTTGCTATGAGGGTGTCACAGTATCCAGTGTCTCTGAGTGACAGCTGAATTTGCTTTAATTTAAAAATAAAGTTTCCCCTCCTGCTAACTGTGGGTCCAGTAACTGCAGACTGCTGCCCGCTGTCCTTTGAGCCTGGCACCCATGGGACTTGTGCCATGTCACAGCCCACAGGACAGCCTATGTCCATCGAGGGTCACAGGAAGAGAGCACACACAAGCCACCTCCCACCAAGCCCCTTCCGGTCCATGCCGGCCACCGGCGGGGCACCAGGCAGCTCTGGGAACAGGACTTAGGCCTGGACTCAAAGTGTCTGGCCTTGCAGCTCTGTTTTGCATCTGTCCCCCTGCACAGGGACCCACAGCTCTGTCAGCGGTGGTGGCCAAAGGCCTTGCTCAAGCCACAGAGCAACAGTGGCCACCTGGGCTGGGCAGGCCAGGGTCAGGCACCAGGAAGGCCTGACTCAGCCACTGCGCCCAGCACAGCAGGTGGCCGGGCACTAGTGGGGGAGGCCGGCTGCTCCCTCAGTACCCTGCCCTCACCACTCAGGTGTACCTGACGGGGGTCTCACTTGACACCCCAGGGCGAGCAGAGCAGTCCCTGTTGGCCAGATCTTTGTCTCCCCACGACTCTAGGCGGAGTGTCGGGGGGCTGGGTCCTGTGGTTTTCTTGCACAACCATGCAGTTTCACACTCCCACCCTCTCTATGCCTGCACCGCCCCCCTGCCACTGTTTAATTCCTCTTAGTCCCTGAGGCCTCAGCCTGGGGGTTACCTGCTCTGCCTCTGCTGTGTGACTTTGGACAAGTTGCTGTGCATCTCTGAGCTCTGTCTCCTTAAGACTGAGCAAAGCATCTCACTGAGATTCCTGATCATGCGTTCCAATTCTGGCCTTTGCCCCTAACTTGCTGTGAGCCCTGGCCACAGGGCGGCCCAGCCTCAGTTTTCCTTTTCTGTGAAATAGGGCCATCCACAAAACTTGTAACAGTGCTGAGGCTCCAACAAGCCAAAACCTGTGAGAAGCTTATTGTAAACCTCAAAGCCCTGTGAGAATACTGGAAGAATCTATTTCAACAGCTCTGCAGTCGTGTGGGAGGGACGAGGACAGCTAATCTTATTGCCTGCTTGCCTCCGAAGTGAATTGGGCCTGTTGGCCTGGAAGCTAGGCTCAGTGGGGCCTGGGCCCTGGCTCCCTGCCCACTCCACCCACCCCCTACTCCTGGGCAACATGGCCCTTCTGCCTTATGCAAGGAGCTCTGTCTAAACAATCAGGATTGGGGGGAGCCCTGCACCCCCATACTGCACTCAGGAGGCCTCTCAGAAACCCCACACTCCCCAAACCAAAAGCCAAGATCAATTTGAACTATCTGCAGCTTTATTCCAGAGCAGAAATAAGTCATTTTCTAACAATAAATATAAAAAAATAATAATAAATTAAGGTTCAAAAAAAAAAAAAAAAAACCCCAACAAAATCATTAACACTGACAGAAGTTATCTAAAGAGGTGGAAGATAGGGTGGAATGTCTTTCCCCAGCCCTGGCGGGGCCCCTGCCACACACACATTCTCTCCACAAAGTACAAAATATATAGTTAAAAAAAACCTCAACACAACCAAGCACCCTGAGAGGGCCCCAGGAAAGCAAAAGATTGACCCATGAGGGCCGAGGACAGGGCCTGGGGGTCTGAGAAAAGGTATTACAGGGACGGAGGTCCACTTTGAGTCTTGCCCAGCTGAGTTCAACATCTGCCCTCTTGTCATGAGGGGGGACGCCTGAGGTACCCTATTCACATGGCCGTGGGCCGAACCCCCATCTTCCAAGGTGGCTTCTCATGGAAGAGGATGAAGGGGAGGTCATTTTGGAAATGGCCCCTGTGATGTCCACAGACTTGGCTGGGCTCCTGCCCTGGAGGATGCTGGGAACAGGATGATGCCTGCTAAGTGCTCAGTGGGGAAGAGGTCCATGCCCAGCCTCCTGGAGCATCCCATTAGTTCAGGCCACAGTGTCATCCAAGGTTCCCAGCAGGGGCCTTGGTGTGGCATACATGAACAACAGCTAGAAATAAATAAGTCCTCAGTGGCCCGGTGCAGAGTTGGCAGGAAGGCCACTTTGTTTCTTCAAGTATTTTTGTTCAGGGGGACGCAAGACCCTGTCGGCACTCAGATGGGAATCCCCACGGTGGTCACCTGGTCCTTGAGTCCCAGCAGGCTGTAGGCGATGCGCTTCTGGTGGCCAGGCAGCCGCACCCCGATCCTCTTGATGTCGCTGCGGCGGAGGGAGAGAGGGAGAGTTAGAGGCTGGAGCAGGGGAGGGGCCGGGCTGCGCCGGGTGAGGTAGGCAGTTGCAGGAGGGAAGGGCCGGGGAGGGGGCCTTGGGGACCTGGGGGGTGTGAGAGCTCCAGTTTGGGAGGCCTGAAAGAGCCACATCCCAGAAGCTTGCTCAGATGGCCGGCCACTGACAAAGTTAGAAAAATGGTAGACACACTCACTCGGAGTTTTTTTTCTCCCCAATTGAATCTTCAAAATTAACTATGAAGTAGACAGTCATTTCACCCTCACACTGCAGATTAGTGAACGGAAGCTCAGAGAGGTGAAGCGACTTACCCAAGGTCACACAGCTAGGCGGGACCAGAGCTGGGAATTAAACCAGCTGCAAAGAGCTGCTTCCCTCCCCTCTTGCTGGGGAACTCAGGCCTTCTCCAGGCAGCACGAGGCCATCTGCCCCTAACTTTCAGACTGGCTTCCGGAAATCCTCTGGGGGTGCTGCACAAAGCCCCTCTGCCCAAGGTCTCTCCCTACCCCCTGTCTCATTTCAGCTTCACTCTCTCCAAGTCCCCAGCTAAGGAGGGTCCAGGAAGTCTTCCTGAAGGACCATCAAGGGCTAAAGCTCTGCTAGTACCTAGCAGGTGGGGCTTGTGGGTCAGGTGACCGGGTCTTCCCTTACGGGAATCTCAGCTTCTCCATCTGTAAAAGGGGGTCACCACCTCCCCCACCACCAAGAGACAAAATATTCCTTCCACACCAGCTGCACCGGGGGCTTCACGTACTGTTTAAACCCCAGGACTAACCACAAAGTCTTTCTTTCCAACCCACAGACCCAACTCTCTGCTCCTGCACCCCAATAAAAACACGCTTTCTTTTTCATTCAGGAACTCCAGGATTCAGGACACAGGTGTATGGTCGCCAGAGACAAAATAACACTCCCACTTTAAACTTTCTCTCAGCTGGTTATTCTGCTGGTTTCGCCTCGGGTCTTTTCTGACCTAACATTTTGGTGCCAACACCTGACAGACCCCTTCCCTTTCTGCGGTCTGTGCCCCACTCTCTAGTTCCCTGTCCCAGTCATCGGCAGTCTTCCTCCCGGTGACCATGAGCGGTGAGGCTAAGTCATCTTGTTGCTGTTGGGGGTGCCACTGCCTCAGTCAGATCTGCAAGTCCTGGTGCTGGGCCTGACCTGGCCCCTGGGTCAGGGGACAGACAAAATTGCTGGATGCGCACAGTCTTTTGTCTTCCCTCACTTTCTCAGTGTCTGTGCCCTCGAGAACGGGATGCCTGTCCTTCTGGATCAGACTTCTGTTCCTCTGAGGCGCCCCGTCAGGCAGTCAAGACCGGGCTCCCTTCAACCCTCCCCAAGCCAGGGATGTCCCTGCTGGGTGCCTTCTGGCCACTCTGTCTACCCTGGGGCTAAAGGGATACATTAAACCCCCAAAATTAATCTTCTGTAACACAGCCTGGTTCCAACACAAATTAGATGAGGGGGAGGGCAATGGCCAGAAGACGCATGGTTTGATTTTATGCTCCTAACCCACCTTGATAACTTCCTCCACTTTTGGAAGTGGGCAGAGGTCCCCTACCTCCAGGCCTTCATAGCCCTTCGTGCTTGGGTGTCCCTTTGTCCTGCTTGCCCTACCTTTCATCTCCCCATAGCCTGATTAACCCAAGAGTCCCCCTCCTTCTACCTCAGCACCCCCTTACCAGGTTGGGGTTCCCAACACCCCTGACCCTGACCCTTACCAGCCCCCACTTTGAAGGCTCTATCCTGCCTTACCCTCACCAGCCCCCACTGCCTCCCCCCAGCCCCAATGCAGCCTGATTCCACCATGCTCCCCCTTTGAGAGGTGGCCGGGCCCAAGGGACCCATCTGGGTTCACGTCCCCTTCTCCCTGTCAGACTTTTCCCAATTTGAAAAGCACTTAGGTTCTTTCTCCATGAATCCTTCCCAATACATCAAAGAATTCCAATATCTGACTCAGTCCTTTCATCTTACCTGGCAGGACGTTCACATTATTCTCACTAGTACCCCTCTCCCTGAGGAGGGGACAGGGTGGCAGGTGGTGGCCAGGACAACAGATGAAAAACATGCCAAGACACCACTAAAGACCCTGGGGCAAGGGCAGCTCCCAGACAAGATCCATACTGGGTTAGTGACCCTGATCATGGACACTGGACACTATGTCTAGACTGCATAGGTTACATTAAAACGGGCCTCGCCCAGGCAGCTCTCAACTTGGTTAACCTTGACAAGATCAGAGAAGTCCACTGGGGACCTGATAAAAGTCCAGCCCGATTCATGGCATGGCTCACAGAGGCTATATCTGACCAAATCCTCAATCTGCTGAAGGCCAGCTTTTTCTTAAACCCTACTTCATCTCCTAACCTGCCTCTGATATCCGAGTCAAACTTCAAACTTAAAAAGTTGGAGGATGGGCCCTAGGCGCCCATAGAAGACCTCATGTTGGCTGCTTTCAAGGTGTTTCAGGGAGAGATGAGCAGGCTCAGGCTGACAGAGAGGCATATACCAAAGCCAAGTAGCAGCTACCAGACAAGGCCCTCCTCGCACAGGCCGCCCACATCAAGGCCTCTTCTAAAAAGGACCCCTCCTCGGGCCCTATTTTCAGTGTAGAAAAACTGGACACTGGGCCACACCGTGTCCTAGCCCACATCCGCCGAAGGAACTGTGCCCCCTCTGTGGCAGCGGTCATCGGGAGATGGACAGTTCAGACTGTCCCTGAGCCACACACAGCCTGGAGCCAGCCTCTCCCAAACCCTTTCCCACAGATCCGTTAGGAGCAGCGCCGGGCCCCCCACCATCCAAACAGGTGAGCCCTGGCTGACTCTCCACACCAAGGTTAAATTACACTGGATCCCGGGGGAACCCGACGAGAGCCCAGACACTCCCAGGCCTCCCCACGATAGGCTCCACCACATGTGGCCCCTGATCTTAAAATTGTTGTTATTGATTGATCTGCCATCTGCGTCATCCACCCAACAGCCACCCAACCCCACTGCCAACTCAACTCAAGACCCAAAACTGACCTCAGGGTTTCATCTCTCGCTCGTTCTCACTTTGTCCAATTCCCCTTTGACCTTCTCTCTGACCTACAGTGGTGCCCCATCCCTTCTGGCTCTGTCTTTTTTTTTTTTTTTCCTTTTTATGTGGGTACCGGGAACCGAACTCAGGACCTCACGCTTGCCAGGCAGGCGCTTATGCCGCTGAGCTATCTCACCGGCCCTCTGGCTCTGTCTTGATAGACACCTTTACCTCTCTCATAATGAGCTCCAAGGCACTTTCCAAGATTTTTTCCCCATTTGAGCCTCATTCTTCTTCACTTCTGTCTGTTAGTCTAAAATCACCAGACCAACCCACTCCGCCCAAGACAGAACGCCTGTGTAACACTCTCAGTTTTACCCTTCACCTTCTCAACCAGTCTAACCCTACATTAACAAAGAGCTGCTGGCCATGCCTCTCCCCTACTGCTGCGGCCTGCCACACAGCTCCACGAGGGCCTCCACCTGGCTCCAGGTAAAGGTGTCCCGAGCCCCTCAGACCTATGCATAAACGTCTCCTCTAAACCCCCTCACATTCTTCCAAACCTGTAGGAACTCAAGATCTTTGGTATGATTCCCCCCACCCCATCTACAGACAGACTGATCACACGAATATTAACCTGCCCAAGACCTGCCGGGTCACCAGACTTACCTACGTACGAGGAAACTTCAAAACAGCCCAACATTCTGTCACAGATGGGCAACTCCCAATACAAAATCACACTAAACTGCTCTGATTCCAAGCTCCAGGTGCTGGGCAAAGGGTTCCCAAAGGGAAAAGCTACTTGCGCTCAGCTCATACACACGAGAGGACAAGGTTACTCCGTGTATCTGGGTGAGGGAAAGCTGACTCTCTCCCTGATAAACAAAACACGCAGTCAAACCAGCCGCTGGTTCCCTTTCTGGCCCTCACTGGGGCAGCCTGGGCCCAACTACTCCGGGTGTGGACCACGCTCAGCACTCCAGTCACCAAAGGGATTCTAGGCCCTTATGCTCCTCAGATCTCTCTGCCTGACCACCCTCCAGTACCCGTTCTCGCTAGACCTCTCGACTCACATGGAGACCAAAGGCATCTTCTTTCTCTGTGGCACCTCAGCATATTCCTGCCCACTGGGACTAACTGGACAGGTCCGTGTACACTAGGATTTCTATCCCCTCAGGTAGACCTGGAGGGCTCCCGGCTGGGCCTACTTCCGGTCAAGATGATGACCTCACAAAAGTGAAAGAGCAATCCAACGTATCCCCTTCTGGCAGGATTGGGAATAATAGCAAGGACTGGTGCAGGGATAACAGGTCTCACCACATTGCCCACCTACTTCAACTCTCTCCTGGCCTCACTGAAAGCCAGCAACAGATGGTGCAGAGCCTAACAGCTCTCCAGAACCAAGCAGACTCCTTGGCTGCCGTGGCCCCTCAAAACCGTAGAGGCCTTGATATTCCAACAGCCACAGAAGGCGGTCTTGGCCTGTTTTTGGAGGATTAATGCTGTTTTTTTTTTTGCCAAGTCTGGCATCGTGTGAGATGCCACCAAAACACTCACAAAGCCTCAGAGACCAAGTGACAACGCACTGAAACACATTGGTTCTCCTCACTGACCGCGAGGTGGCTGCTACCCTCCAGGGACCCCTCATAGTCGTGGGCTGTGTGTTAACGTTAGCTCCTTAATCAATTTGTTCAAAGCCGATCCGCAGGGCTACTCCTCCCTCACCACCCAGGTGCCAATGAGCCAGGACCCTACCCTATGGAACCCTGGCCCTACTCCTGACTGGGGCTTCTCCCCTTGACAAGGACCCCACTCAGCATGAAGCAACCACTTGAGGAGGCGACTCACAGCCCCATCCCTTAAAAGGAGGAATTGGGCATGTGAGGCCTAAACCCACCATCCCTCCACTCCAAGAGACAAAATGTTGCTTCCACATAAACTGTGCTGGGTGCTTCGCATCCTCTTTATGCCCAGGCCTCACCACAATGTCCTTCCTCCCAATCGACAAACCCCAACGACCTAACTTAGCCCTGGCAACAATACCCACCAATGACAGCCAGATAGAGGGACCCAGTCGCCTAATCCCCCACTCCAGGACCTGTAACCCACTAGCTCAACTCCCTGCTCCTGCACTCTAATAAAAACATGCTAAAAACAGCTGTGGTGGTGCACGCCTGTAACCCCAGCACTCGGGTGGCTGAGGCAGGAGGATCACCATGAGTTTGAGGCCGGCCTGGGCTGCACAGTCAGTTAAAAGCCAGTTTAAACTACATAGCAAGACCCTGTCTCAAAGACAAAACAAAACAAACAAAAATACGCTTCCTCTTTTGTTCAGGGCCAAGTCCTGGATTTATGACGCAGGTGTAGGTTGCCGGAGACAATAAACTTCCACTTTAAATTTTCTCCTGGCTGGTTGGTTTCGTCATGGGTCTTTTCTGACCTAACAGTAACAGTGCCATAGGGGAGGGTGGAAGACCCGCCCCAAACCCGCGGCAGTAGGGGAGGGGGGTACAGGTTTCTCTGGACTCCTGCACTGCACACTGCGCCCCTTCATCCCCCCTCATAAAACCACTTACGCTGCGGAGCCACAAGCAGGACTTTTATTACTAACTTTGGAAGTATTCTCCTCCACCGTCCTCACCCACCAGCTCAAACCCATGAAAACACCCAGGTTTTTATGGGCCTGTCTCCTGGCTGTAAATGGGGCTAATTATACAGTGCAAGCTCTATTTGCAATTCCGGAGACATGACTTTCCCACAGGATGTTGGAGAAGTGCTGAGCAGGGAAGGGCAGACCCAGGTGAGGGGGTGCTGCTCCTACTGCAGCCAGAAGTTAGACTTTGGGGAGAGCTTCTTCACCGATCACCTGAGGAGTGACATTTTCCACCTTCACAGGTGATCCAGCCCCACCCAGTGTCCCCACCCCTGCAGGTGTGGCAATGTGGATCCTGGGTAAGCATGTGATGGGGTCCCAGAGGACACTGAGACTCACTTTAGGAACCACTAGGGCTGGAAATGGTAGCCCACCTCTGAGTGCCAGCACTCTAAGAGGCTGAGGCAGGAGGACCTAAAGTTCCAACCCAAGCCAGGTTTGGTGGCACACGCCTATAGTCCCAGCACTTGGGAGGCTGAGGCAGGAGGACTGGTACAAGTTTGAGACCAGCCCGGGCTACATAGTGAGTTCAAGGCCAGCCTAAACTACATAGTGAGACCCTGTCTCAAAAAACCAAAAAACTTAAAAAGAAACTCAACCTGGGCAACTTAGTAAGGTCCTATCTCAAAATAAAAAATAAAAGGAGGTGGGGACTGGGGATGTAGCCCAGTGGGAAGGCCTTGGGTTTAACCCCCAGTGCTGCAAGAAACAAAAAAGAAATAAACAGACAAAAAATGAAACAAACAACGATAACAACAAAACACTGGGTTCTGGGAACTTGTCACCCCCGCCCTGCTCAGGGCCCAGGACCGGCCTGGGACACCCAGGTCCTCAGGGAGTGTGGCTGAATGAATGAATGAATGAGCAAACGATGCTTTCATGGGGACTGAGCCATTGCCCTGCCACCCCAGGGCCCTCCCAAGGCAGGAGTGGAGTTTGCTTTTGATATCTGTTTGGCCAAATACTAGTCCTAAACTCACATCAAAGCCCTGGAGGGTCTGGTTCTGTCTTCTCACCTCAGTTTCTTCATATATAAAATGGGGGGCTTTGTAGAGCTGCTCCTGGGCAGCCAGCCCCCGCCCCTGACTCTCACACAAAGCCCCCAAAACTTCCCTTTCCTTCCTAACCTCAAACAGAGCAAGGCACTGGGACAAGCATCACAGACAGGCCAGTGACTTTAGCTCATCCCGGCCTCAGTTTCCCCTTCAGGGACACAGGCAGTCAACTCCCTGCACAGACACAAGAAGACACATGACTGAGGCCACCTTCCTGCTCTCTGGTCTTCCTCCTGAGCACTCGCAATGCCAGCCCTGGCCTGGGAGTTCCACAGCCACCCGCTGCGTGAGGGCTCTGGGTGACAGGACAGAGCTGGGAGAAACCTCCAGCCTCAGATTGCTTGCTCACTCAGCAAGCATCTCCTCAGCCCATGGCCTGTGCCGACGGTGTGTGAGACCCTAAGACCCATCAGCCTGTACCCCTAGCCCCCCGCAGGCTGCTGCAGGCTGTAGCCTTGAACTGGACAGGGCCTGTTGTTGGGCTGGGCATTTTCCTGGGGTGCAGCATCCAATTGTTTCATCAGCTCTTCACAAACATCAAGAATCAGTAGCCTAGAAACCCAACCAGGTCCTACATAGCACAGGGAATGCACAAGTCAAGAAGAGAGAAGGCTGTGGGACTACAGGGAACAAGCAGCCAGTCCCTGGGGAGAGGGTCACGGAAGCAGAGCCCAAGGGGATGGTAGGGCACTGAAGCCTAAATCCTGACGCCCCAACCCCAGGTGAGAGAGGAACTCTCCCGCTACAGCTTCCGCTTGGATCCGTGTGGACAACAGCACAAAGAAGGCAGAAAGTGCTCTGAGATCCCCAGTTAGCTGGAAAGAGGAAGAGGAGGCAGCGCCATGAGTCGCGCAGGCCCCAGCTCTGAGCACCAGCGGCCGGCAGGCGGAAGAGGCAGCGCTGAATGACTTCCTGCCTTTACCCCGGCCCTTTCAAAACAACACTCGGTGCACACACAGGCTCCGTCCGTCCCCGAGCCCTGTCCCCGGTCGTGGGAAAGGAATTGGCGAGGTGCATCCCAGGCTATTTCGGGACACTTCTGAGGCCATGTGTTTCCTGTAAGCAATGCCACCAGAGAGAAGCAGTGTCAGCCTCAGGGGAAGCCCTTGGAAGGGCCCTGGCCCAGGTTCCCAGTGAAATAGTAGGAGCTTGGGGAGCATGGCCTGTGGGCAGGAAGCAAGGGAACATGGAAAAGAGGAGAGCAACTCCTCTGTGGAGGGGGCACGGCATCTCCGTGGCACCCACGTGATCTCTACTCCGGGAAATGGACACCAAGGTCAAGGTTGGACTTAATTTGATCAAGGCCACGTGCTAGGAAGTGGTAGAGGAGGCGCCTTGAACTTGGGTATGGCCAGGGAGCCCAATGTGTGCCGGGCCACTGGCTGGCAGCAAGAGATATGCTGGGACCTGTCTCCCCTCTCCACATCCCCATCCTTGCCTCTGCTCAGCTGTCACTGGCTGATTCCCATCACCAGCCATCCCCCGGGGCAGGCCACGGCCAGCAGGTCAAAGACCCAGAGAATGTTCATGCACAACCCAAATCCCAGAACTTCTGTGACCCAGAACTGTGAAAGGCACAAGCTGTCCCCTCCTTCCACATGGTTCTCAAAAACCTAGCCCTAGGCTTGCTTCTGCCATGACCTTGGACACTGCACAAATCAGGATATGGGGACCCACGGCTATTTTTAGAGGCACGAAAGGCTAAGGGGATAATGCCTTCTCCCTCCGGGGACAGGAAGAGGTGGCCCTGCCAAGGCCTTGCCGGGAAGGATCGTAGTACTGGAGCTGGGGAGAAAGAACCCGACAAGGGGCACCCGACAAAGGGCAAATCCAGGGCCACTAGGGGTAAGCGGCCCGGGTCACATGCAAGGCTGAGAGTGGACCATGCGGGCAGAGATGCCCAGGCGTGGCTGGCAGGACTCTCTCTCTCCTGGGCATCAGCAGGGCATCCTGGAGAGGAAGCTGCCCCTCGCTGGCTGTGTGACCCCACAAAAGCTGGGTAACCTCTCAGCCCGTTTCTCCACCAATGACCTCCATGGTCCCAGAGCTCTAGGCCCTGACTGCCCAGGGCTGGAAGCCCACTCTGCCCTGAGTGGCTGTGGGACCCTGTGCAAGTCAGCAGTGCCCATGCACCTGTCTCTCACCTGTCCCAGGGACAGTCACAGGCCCTGCCTGCAGAGTCCTCAAGGACCAATTCTGAGCATGCCTGTACAGAGCTGGCACGTGGCCAGCCCTCCATAAATGGCAGCTATGCCATTGTTACAGTTACTCTTATTTTCCCACTCTGGAGAAAGAGGCAGGAAGGGGAGGGTGCCTGGAGTGGCTGGCTGCTGGCCTGGTTCTGCCTTCCCATAGAGCCTCCCGGAGAGAGAGAGAGGAAGGGAGGGAGGGACGGAGGAAGAGAGACAGAGGGAGAGGGAGATGGGGTGGGTCAGAGGAGGGAAGTGAGTCTAGGCAGGTGCTGCTTACTCATTGGTCATCTGCACCACCTTCTCGATGGTGGTGTAGCCGGCTGCCATGAAGTGCTCCGTGTACTGCTGCATCTTGATGGACTCTAGCCACTCGGACACCGTGCGGAAGGGGACACCCTCCGAGCCGCTGGTGCTTGGCAGCCGGATGGACACCCTGCAACAGGAACCGCACACCTGCAGGTGAGGGGCCGCGGCACCCAGCCACCTAGGCCCCAGCCCTGCTGGTCCCTAAGCTGGGAAGTTCATGAGGCTGCCTGTGCCTCCGTTTCCTCATGGATATCTCTTGTCTCTCAGTTTCTTCATCTGGGCAATGGGGAGGCCTGGCCAGGTACGGCTCAGGGAGATTGCCCGGCATGCTAGAGAAACTTAACGTTCATCCCTACTGCTGCTCCTCCATTCCTACTAGCAAGGCACTGCTGGAACCCCAAATCACGGAACATAACGAGCACAGATTCAGGGACCTGGCCACTTGCCAGCCATGAGAGACACTTAACCACCTGGTGTCTCAGTTTTCTTGTCTACAAAAGGGGATAATTACAGGACCGCTTTGCGGATATTAAATGAGTTAAAACATGTTGAGTGCTGAGCACGGGGCGGACGCGTGCACCAAGTGTTGGTTGCTCCTGCTAATGTGACTGGCGCTGTCCCCTGTCCCATGCGGCCTGGGTACAACTTCTGAGCCCCCTCACCATCCCCTGGCTGCCCCCAGCTGTCCACTGTACCACAGTGGCTCAGGAGTCTGCAGGAGTGAAGTCAGGGTCACCACAGGCGAAGGGCGTGGGACTCACCGGGGGTCAAAGTCAGCCAGGGTCTTGAGGGAGTTGGGGGCTCGGATGAGCTTGTCAAGGATGCTGACGATGTCCGCAAACTTGGGGCGCCGGGCGCGCTCCTGCTGCCAACACTGCATCATGAGTTGGTAGATGGCCGAGGGGCAGTCCATAGGTGTGGGGAGCCGGAAGCCGTCATTGATGGCTTTCATCACCTGGGAGGGGTCAGGATGGTCATGGCAGGAAGCGGAGAAAAGCTTTGCACAGACCCCTGGAAGGCCCCATACACACAGAGGTAGGAAAGGGAAGGGAAGGGGGCCCCAGAAACAGGATGTTTTGTGGTATTTGGGAGTGAACCCAAAACCTTTGCCTAAGCTGCCTCCCAGCCCTTTTTATTTTTTATTTTGAAACTCCGTCTTGCTAATCCTTAAGTTACTCAGGCTGGGCTTGAATTTACAATCCTCCTACCTTGACCTCCCAGAGTGCCGGGATTACAGGCATGCATGACCATGCCTGGCTGGGTCTCCTTTCTCAAGCCCAACACACAACCTCCAGCTGTCCCCAGGCTCCATGGAGGAAGGGACTGTCAACTCTCCAAGTCCCCAGGGATACCCACACTGCGAGTCCGGCTCTGGTCTTCCCTTGGCCGGGCTCTGGTCCCTGCCTTCTCTTCCCCTGGCTCCCTTCCTCTGCTGTGGGTCTCAGCAGAAATGTGACCTTCTGGATGCTTCCTGGCCTCTGGCCTGCGTGAGGCCCAGGCACATGGGCACGCACGTGCATGTACGTGTATACATGCACACACAGATGCACACGGCCCACTCCCTGTTTTCTTGTCTTTGTAACTCTAAGCACACAGTAGAGCGCCTGCATGAAGCCCTGAATGGTGTGTACTGGATGAAAATTAAACCCCAAAACCCCCTCTGCCCCGTGCCAGGAGTTGGGAAGGAGTAAAGGGCTTTGGTTCGGGCCAGTCTGGGAAACAGGACCCACCTCATGGTTTGACAGCTCCCAATAGGGCCGCTCACCGTACGTCATCACCTCCCACATGACAATGCCATAGCTCCACACGTCGCTGGCTGAGGTGAACTTGCGGTAGGAGATGGCCTCCGGGGCTGTCCAGCGGATTGGGATCTTGCCGCCCTGCAGAGGACCCGGCCCCGTCACCAGTGTTCCCTCCTCTGTGTGTTTAGAGGCGTCCTTGCCCTGCGAGGTCTTCGTGCCCAGTGTGCAGGAGATTCGCACAG
This sequence comes from Erethizon dorsatum, assembly GCA_028451465.1. NCBI lineage: Eukaryota > Metazoa > Chordata > Mammalia > Rodentia > Erethizontidae > Erethizon > Erethizon dorsatum. Next base: position 123,465,255 of record CM051827.1, on the reverse strand, counting down.
GGCAGAGTGATGGCTGTGCCCCCGAGTCCCGAGTCCCCTGTCCCAGTTATGACAGCCCCCAACTCACACTGGTGGTGTAGGTGGCCTCGGGGTCGTCCTCCAGCACTCGGGACAGACCGAAGTCAGACACCTTGCAGACCAGGTTGCTGTTAACAAGGATGTTGCGGGCAGCCAGGTCGCGGTGCACGTAGTTCATGTTGGCCAGGTACTTCATGCCAGACGCGATGCCCCGCAGCATGCCAACCAGCTGTAGCACGCTGAACTCGCCATCCTTTTCCTGTGGAGACACGGGTCCTCAGTTGTCTGCCAGGCACCCCAGCCACTTGGCCCCCACATCCCTGCCACTGACCACATCCTTACCCGAAGGAACTTGTCCAGGGCCCCGTTCTCCATGTACTCCGTGATGATCATCATGGGCTTGTCTGCAGGCCATGGTACAGGTGTGAGAGGTAGGCAGGGCAGGATGGGCACAGTGATGGTCAGATGGTCCCCAGGGCAGCCCCCATCCCCCCACTGTGGGTCAGGCCCCTGGGGTCCCCTGAGCCTCACATTTGGAGATGACGCCCTCCAGGCGGATGATGTTGTGGTGGCTAAACTGGCCCATGATGCTGGCCTCGCTCAGGAAGTCCACCCGCTGCTTCTCCGTGTAGCCAGCTTTCAGCGTCTTGATGGCCACGGGCACCTCCTTCTTCCCCGAGGAAGACTTCAGCGTCCCCTTGTACACCTCCCCAAACTCTCCTGCAGGCGGGCAAGGTTGGGGAGCACCTCAGTCAGCCCAGGTGTCAGGTGACCCCAACCTGTACCGCTCACCACCTGCCTCCTGGGAGCGCCAGCCTCACCTGCCCCGATCACCTTCTGCCGCGTGATGCAGGACGGGTGGATCTCTGTGGTGAACTTTAGCACAGCCTGGTTGGGGTCTTCATAAGTGTGAGGGTCCACGTATGTCTTCAGGGGCTTCAGTTGTTCTGGAAAGGGGGGGTCACACACAGCTCAGAAGGGGTCCCTGGGAGGGTGACCCCCTAGGGGAGGAAGAGAAAGAGGGAGCCACATGACCAGGGACCTCGGGAGATGTGGACCAGGCTGTGGGGCATGGACCTTCTGCCCGAGCCCCTATAGCAAAGCCTCTGGGCCCCACCCAGAGTGCTGTAGACACCTGGCTGTCCCCACCTCTAGCACAGAACTGGGGAGGCTTCTGGGGGCAGCAGCAACAGGGCCCAGTTTGCAGCAAGGGGCTACATCTTACCTGACTTGGAGAAATAAACATCCTCTGAGGACTGGCGAGCCCGCAGCCTCCTCCTCCTGAAAGACCCCCAAGGGGACAAACACCCAGGAGGTCAGCGAGGCCTGGGGTCACCAGCAGTGCCTCCTGCCCCTGCTCTCTGCTCAGTGTCCCCTGCTGGCCAGAGGACGTGGGGCAGGCAGAGGAAATGAGCAAGCCAGGAGGACTCACTCTGGATCTACGCCCCATAATGGCCCCATAGATAGCCCTAATGAGGGCTTTCCTCATGAAAGCTGCCCAGCACTTCCGGCCTGGTGTCCAGAGGAAGTGTGGACACACTGTTAATAACAAGAGCAGAGATGATGACCATCACAGCCCACCGTGTGCTAGGCACTGTGAGAAACATGGACAGGTCATCAGAGCTGCACATCGCACAGGAAGCAGGGATTAGATTAGATGAGATTAGATTAGATTATTGTCAGCCCATTTTCTTTCTTTCTTTTTTTTCTTTATGTGGGTACCAGGAACCGAACTCAGGACATTGTGCTTGCCAGGCAAGCACTTATGCTGCTGAGCTATATCACCAGCCCATGTCAGCCCATTTTCCAGATGAGGAAACTGAGGTTCCCGGCCTTGTGTGCCCTACCCAAGCCCTTGGGGAGCCTGGATGTGGATTCTCTGACCAACCTGCGGTGGATGAAGAAGCCAATTCCAGCCAGCACCAGGAGTAGGACGACACCAACGGCCATACCACCAATCACTGCCATGTTGCTAGATCCTTCCAAGGCTGCCGGGAAAGACCAGCTGATGACAGGGAGCCCCTCACCACAAATCATGACAACACCCCCAGCTGCACTCAAGACCGGTGCTAGGGACCAAAGACACCTGGGCATCTGCTGTGTGCTGGATGCTTTGAGTTGTGAAGTCCTGGGGGGAAATTCAGTCCCCTGTCACAGGCAGTCACTGCAGGGATTCCCAGATGTGCAGGACCCTAAACTCGGGCTCTTTCTATGATGCACAATTTGAACTCAGGTGCCGCCAAGCCAGAGCCTCCAGCCTTCCTCCTCCTCACAACATGGCCCTAGTCCCCACAACCCCCAGCCCTCAATTCTGCCCCTCGCTAGCTCCCAGGGGGCTACTCCAAATTCTTGGGTCCAAATTCTTGGGCTCACTTGCTCTTCCCAGGATATCCTGACTGCTGGGTCTCAAGGCCCCGGCCTGCTGCATGTCCTGGTCCCCCTACTCACACAGTGTTTGGAACTCATGCTCCTTGCTGCCGGCCCCCTGGCCCTCCTGCGTCAGCGCCTGCACCTGCACCAGGTAGGTGGTGTCCGGTGCCAGGTTCTCCAGGGTCACAGAGAAGCCCTCGGTGCGGTGCACATTATAGCTGTTGGCATCCCCCTGCGAGCCGGCGGGCAGGAAGAAGGCAGTGAATAAGGGGTAGGGGCCTCGGCTCAGCCCTTCCACACCCCCCGAGCCCCCACCGGCAAGGTGGCTCCCCTGGAGGCTCTTCTCAGAGGAAACTTAGCCTCAGAGATGTGACTTACTCAGCTCACAACTAGCAAATGCACGACCCAGGACCCCTCACCCCCAGGGCTGTCTGCTTTGCCCTCCCCTGACCCAACACATCTTTCCTTCCAATGCCTGCTGTGCTGCCCTGGGAGACCCCAGACCTCAGTTTCCCCAGCTGCAGAAGGGAGCATCCCCCAATGTCTGCTGTGGTGAACACCTATGTGACCAGTCTGCCCCTGCCTGGGGGCCCAGCGCCAGCCACCTCCCTCAGTGAGTTACCTTCTTGTGGTAGGTGACCTCATATTTCCACACGCGGCTCCGCTGTGGCACGGGGATGCTCCAGGTGACGGTCAGCGAGGTGGTGGTGCGGCCCTCCAGCCTTACTTTGGGGGGCTCTGGGTGGGAGAGAGGGTGAGGCAGGGGTGTGAGGAGCTACCAGGTCAGAGGACCAGTGGATTCAGAGCCAGCTGCCCCCACAGCTGCCAGAGCCAGCTGCCAGAGCCAGCTGCCCTGACTCTTTGGACCCCACCCTGGGTGCCAGGCATGGTGGTGCACACCTGTAATCTGAGCACTCAGGAGGCTGAGACAGGAGGATTGCTGTGAATTCAAGACCAGCCTGAACTACATAGTGAGATCCTGTCTCAAAAAAACAAAAAGACCCTACCCTGGGACCCCAACTTCCAGCTCCAGACCCACTATAGGGGCTTGCACTCCATGAGCATCCACGAATGCATAAATGATAAAAACTAAGGAGCAGGGGACCCCTACTGAGCACTTCCCCAGACCAGGCACTGCTCTAAGAGCCTTAAAGAACACTTTGCTAAATCCTCCCAATAGCCCTGTTCCTCCCACTTTACAGGTGAGAACATCATGGCCCAGAGAGGCTAGGTAACTTTGCCAAGTCACACAGCTCCAGAGACGGCCCTTTTAACCACCCCGTCTCTGAACACAGCTGGCCCCTGGTGTCCGTCCTCCACCTCCTTATCAAGCCCCACCTGTCTGCGGCCTCACCTGTCTGGTTGATGCTGACACTGGCAGTGCGGAAGCTGCGGCTGGTCACCAGGCCTGAGACGCCGTTGCGGGCTTCGACAGCGAAGGTGTAGTTCATGTGCGGCTCCAGGTCACTGACCGTCACGCTGGTGCGGGTGAGCGCATATGGTGGCTCTGAGTAGCGCACACTGGCCTCGCAGGGCCCACACTCGCCGGACTCCGGCCAGCACTGTTCGCAGGTGACCCTGTAGACAATGTCCTCGCGGCCCCCAGTGTCCTGGGGCGGTGTCCAGCGCAGCTCCACCTTGGCACCCATGCCCACGGCTGTGAGGTAGTGCGGGGCGGAGGGCGGGCCTGCACAGGGGTGGAGGTCAGTGTATGTCCCCTGCCACACCTCACTGGCCACCCCTCCCTGACCCTCTGCGGGACTCACGAGTGCAGGGCATAGACAGCGCGTCCTCGGGGGCCCGGAAGTAGCCTTCCTCACATTCACAGGAGGTGGCACCTTTGGGGGTCGGCAGTGTGTGCGCTGGGCACTCCAGGCAGGGGCTCTCGGACGCCTGGGACTTGAAGAATCCAGGTGAACAGGCTGGCGGGCACAGGGACAGAGGCACAGGGTCAGCTCAGTCTGTTCCCTCCATAGGGTGTCCCCGATCTCACTGCGGGACCTCGGGCAAGCCACTAAATCCCTGTGGACCTGTTTTCTTGCTGGCTTGTGATGACAAGACGTGTGGCCAGCATCCAGCCACACTAGGCTCTAGGAAAAGCCTCTATGGGACACCGGGACACTGCTGGCCACCAACTCCCAGGAAGTGCCACGCCCCTGAGCCCGGCATTCTCGACACACTTTCAGCTTCCTAGGAAATCTATGAGCACCTGACTGGGCACGCTGCCCGCCTAGGGCTTCTGGGCTTTGACTGGTGCCTGTCAGGTCCCCTTCTCCCCGGGGCAGCTGCGACCTGACCATGGCAGAGGCCACATCTGCTTGGCTGTTGGTATTTGCTGACTGACTCCCACCACCACTCCGACTGATCGGCCAGCTTTCCCAGCACAGGATGCCCCGCCATGGGAGATCCCCCCCACCCCAGGACCTGGCCACCTTCCTGTTCCGGGGCTGGCCCATCAAGCAGCAGGAAAGGCCAGGCCCCTAGCATTTTCTCTGGGCCAGGGATGAGTTATTTCTACCACTCACTGGGCAGCCGGGAAGCGGCTCTTCCTTCCCCAGGGCCCAGTCCCTCCTGACCCTGCTGGCCAGGGACCCAGGCACCTGACTTTGGGGCTCCTTCCGCCCACCGCCCCATCCTGCCCCTGCCCAAGCCCCTTCCTGGCCTCACAGGCAGGAAGCTGCTCAGACTCAGGCCCCTGGGGCTGACCAGGACTGGGGTGGCTACAGACACAGCCAGAGGGGGGGTCACCCTGGGACCTCCCCTCACAGCCCTACAACCACCCTGTCAGCCTATTCTGAAGAGCGGGTCCCAAGGCACCTCCAGCCTCGGTGACACGCTCGTCAAACACTCACTGAACTTCTCCTCTGCCTGCCCGGTGCTGTACACAGACCCTGAGATGAAAACAAAACCCCTGAACTCAGGAATAGGAGCTCATGACAACGTCTACGATCCCAGGGTGGGTGAAGAGCTAAGGGGATGGAGAATAGGAAATTACCTTGACCAAGGGTCCAAAGAGTCACAGAGGAGATATTTGAGCTAGGTTTTAGAGGCTATGTAGGAGTTCAACAAAGCAGAGATACAGAAGGAGGGAGTTGGAGGTGAGAAAGAACACGCCTAACACAGAAAGTATGAACAGCTTTGGAACACAAATGGAGGAAGCTGCAGGCCATCAGGCAGTGGAAAAAGGCCTTGAATGTCAGGCCAAGGAGCTTGGGCAATGTCCTGGCACAATGAAAAACCATTAATGGTCTGAATAATGACTGCAGTCAGGTTTACACTATCAGGAAAAATCCTGGGACAGAGGCTACCTAAGATCTGAAGTCAGCTTGTACAACACGAGGACAACCAATTTCAAGTGTCCTGGTCACCTCTGATCCAAGCCCCTTCTTGTGCAGGGGTGGGAGGGGGACCGGGAGTCAGGCTGCACCCCTACCCTGGCCCAGGGGCTACCCGAGCAGCCCCTCTGTGCCCAGCCTGCTTTGGAGGCCCAAATGGAGCCCTGATACACCTGTCACACATGAGCACTGCCAAAGTGCCTACTGTGTGCAGAACCCAGGCTAAGCACCTCACATCCGCCCATCCTCACAAAACATCTTTCACCCCTGGGCTCAGAGAGGCCTCACAACTCGCCCTAGGTCTCCAAGCTACAAAGACATAAAACCAGAATGCACCGTGACTCTGTCCTCTGGCCTTCCCCGCCTCTGTTCCCAGAACACTTCAGTTTGGAGCAGAGAAATAAATCAAGGCTCTGGAAAAAGAGAGATGTGTCCTGACCTGCTTCAGAGGCCAGAAAATTCCCGAATTGTTTCGGAGCAGCTCTTGTCAAAGTGGGCACATGTGTGTCTAGGGAGGCAAAGTGTAGGCTCCAGCCCAGGGAAGGTGGGTGGGATTAGTTAAAGTGGTCTCCTTCAAGCCCCCCGTGTCTTTCAAGTCTCCTGTTGGATTTAAGGGGTCTGCGTGCATTTTGTATCTTCCCACGACATCTGCTATGACATAAAACAGCTCTCTCCTCCACCAAAGCTTCAAGTAGAAATGAGACTTCCCAAAACCAGGTCATGACTCTCCAGACTGAGAGCCCCCAAATGCTCGTCCCCAGAGGCATCCACACCCTGGGCAGTGCTGGCTCCTGGAGACCCAGACTCAAGACAAGTTAGGGGCTCAGGGCAGTGGGCCCAGCCCAGAACAAGGCTCTCGTTCCCAGCCCAGGGTCTCAAGCTGGGGAGGCGACCACCAGCCTCTTGCACCCTCACACTCACCAGGTCCCCACAGCCCACTGAGGTCCCTCCCAAGCCCTGCAGCCCTGTGCCAAGAGGAGGAAGTGGGGGAAGAGGTAAGTTCCATTCTCTGGCCCCAGAGCCTGGGGGTGGCCTGCCTGCTGCCGGCAGGAAAGAGGGAATTTGGAGAGATTTCCGCTGCGGATGTGCCAGATAATACAGTAGAGAGGCAGCGTCAACAGGGCATGTGCTTGCCTGACGAGAATGTGCCGCCCCTCCTCCAACCACAGACTGAGCAGCTCCCCCGCATGCTCCCCGGGCCCTGTCATAGTTTGCAAGTGTTCAGGGGTCCCAGAATCCATCATTTGGACACCAAGCAAGCCTCCAACTTGGCTGGGTTTTTGGCATTCTGGGCAGGCAAATTAGGACTGGGGTCATACACAAACACATACCCACATACAGCAAATACTTTATGTTTCTTAGTCAACTAGCAAACTCCTATGCAGCCTTCAATACCCAGCCTAAGCTCTTCTACACAGCCCTCCCAGACTGCCCAATTCCTGGCCCCCTTGTGTTCCATTAGGGTATCTACTATTCAATGTCATGTTTACCAAACAGAACTGAGCACTTCCTACGTGTCTGGCACAATGCTGGGTGCTGGGATATGATGGTGAGACAGATAAGCATCTTTTCAGCTCCCGGGGAATTCACAGCCTGGCTTTCATGCCTCATTTGAAATGATTTCCGCACATAGGTGGATCCTCTGTGAGATTGGCAGCCCCTGGGAGCAGGAGTGGAGCCTGATTTATCTGCACCCCACAGCCTAGCACAGGGTCTGCAGGAAATTGGTGCTCAGCTCAGGTTTTAAATGAGTGGACGGCCAGGCATGGTGGCGCACACCTGTAATCCCAGTACTTGGGAGGCTGAGACAGGAGGATCGCTGTGAGTTCGAGGCCAGCCTGGGCTACATAGTGAGTCAAGACCAAGCTGGACTGCATAGTGAGACCCTGTCTCAAAAAAAAAAAAAAAAAAACAGGGTGGACAGAGAGATGAATGAATGAATGGCTGTGGGGATGGCACATGCAATTAAACAGGCACCTCTAGGGCCACATGAGTGAGCAGTATCTAAGTGCCCAGGGAGGTCGTACGCTGGGACACCCACCTGCCTGGCACAACAGCCGGCCTCTGGCACACCTGTGGGGAAGAGCGTCTCTGGCCCCAGTTGCCCGGCAGGCCCTGGCCACTCCAAGCTGGGGAACTGGGCCACCGTGGCTGCACCTAGGGCTGTACCCTGGTTTTTCCAGTTCCCAATGCCCGCCCCTCAGGTGGCAGCGTGGGTGACTCAGGGACAGACGCCCTCCGTGTGATGCAAGTTCAGTCCCTGGCAGAGCTCCTCTCCCTGGGCCCAGCCACCTCCCTGGCTCCAGGTGGTGAGGTCGTGGGGGTCAAGAGGTCATGGTGACAATTCACCTAGGGTTAGTCACCTCCCCAGGCCAGGACCGGTGGGTGACCACAGGCACCATTCTGGCCCAAGCCTGGACTTTGTCCCTGTGCCCTGACAGGCAGCAATAGCACCGGTGAGAGTTACTGACTTGCAAATGAGGGACCCTGATAACTCCTGGGCCTGGTAACTTCCTGCAGGTCTGTCATTCCTGCAGAAGGGGGGGCCATTCCCAGGGTCCACTGGGGCTGGCAGGCAGCACCCTGCCCTGCCCTTTCGCACACCCCAGGGCGTGATCTGTGGGCACATTCCTCGGCCAAGTGTGATAAGCCTGCTCCCCTCCACTCCGCCCCTCCTGCCCGCTCCCACCCCCAGCCTTTTATCTTGTTTGCTTTCCCTGCCTGCTTCCTTCCTTCCTGGGACCCACTTACCCCAGGGAGGGAGGGAGCGGCTGCACCTGCCTGGCTACCAGTACCTGCATTTGCCCCAAGTGAGCTGACAGTGGGGCAGGCAGGGGCAGAGGTCAGAGCCACCAGGGTAACAGAGTTGCCACCATGATCCCTGTCCCTGCTGCCACAAAAACAAGGCCAGCAGCACTCCTCAGGGAGGGGACAGGCCCAAGAGCCCTGATCACCACCTCACAGAGTTCCCAGCCCAAGGATCAGCCTGGTGCTGATACAGCGAGGATCTTGCCTCAGCCGCAGATGTGACCACCTCGACCAGAGCCATCCCCTGCCCAGACAGGCCTCCCCTTCAGCTATGGACACTGGGCTAGGCCTGGCCACTCAGGATGCTGGTGCTGGGAATCCTTCCTCACCACGCATGGTGGGTGACACGGTCGACAGCTCAGACGGAGCCAGAGCAGAAAGCCACCAGAGCTGGGCTCGGATCCCTGAGAGGCAGTGTGCTTTGGGGGCACTAGTCCAACCCACCTTCATTTTACAGATGGGAAGACAGAGTCCTAGAGGGGGCTTCCCAAGCTCAAAGCGCTTGTTGGTAAAAGGACCTATGCCAGGGGTGATGGGACAGTGTGGTATCCTCCTTATGCCGAGCCCAAGTTCTTTTGGTCACTATGTCCTCTTTGGACCTCAGTTTCGTCATCTGCAAAATGGGGAAAAGTCCTGCTCTCTAGCCTGTTTTGAAGACTTGAAGGAAATCCTGTGAATGTTTAGTGTGGTGGTTGAACAGGGGTGCCCCTGAGAACTGGGGAGAGAAACCAGAGATGCAAGGGGATGTCCCCAAGGGGCTGGCTCCCAGCTGCCGGGATGCAGCTCAGGCCAAGGCTGCAGGCCACCTGCTCACCTGGCTGTGGTCTCCCCGGGCCAAGGCGCCAGCCAGGGCCCCACCGGCTTGGCTGCCGATGCCAGCACAGGAAGCAGAGACAAAGCAGCCCCGGGGGACAGCGGTCAGCCTGAGTGACTCCACTGTCCCCTGGGCAGGGCCAGGGACCAGGTGGGGGGATGGAGGGAAGTGGGCTCATTCCTGACATAGCTCAGGGGAGCTCTGCTGGGCAGTGTGCCCACCTGTCCACGCATAGCACCTGGGATGCCACTTAACCCTTTCCTGAGCCCTGCAGGGTTCCCTCGGGAGAGCACCCCAAGGGGAGACAAACAGATGTGGGCTTGGTGGGCTCAGGGTAGCACAACAGGGAACCCCCAGTGGGGGAATCAGGCTGATGACCTAGAGAGGCCAAGCAGGGAGGCCAGCAGTGGCCTTCTAGCCACTCCTTCCTCTCCCGGAGCCCCCGGCCCCTGCACCGTGACCCCCCACCCCGTGATGCCCCCTCATCCCATGACCCGCCATCCTGGGGCTGCCCAGAGTGCTGGGCTCAGGGCCAGGACCTGAGTCAGGGATTCCAAAGGAACTGGCCATTTCCCACCCTGTTTCCCGCCCCATCCTGCAGCCCAGCCCCTGCTATCTGGATTCAAATCCCACTGCAGTCACCTCCTAGCCATGCAGCTCCAGGTGAGTCTCTTTGCCTCTCTGAGCCTCAGTATCCCTGTCTGTTCAAAGGCACTAACAATAGCCCATGCCTTCCAAAAAGACGGGGCAGATTCAGCAGCGCATCCCGACAGAGCGCGGGAAAAGCACCCGTCTATGCAGTCAGTCAGAGGGGCTGTGGGGAAGAGTGTGAAGCCCCAGGCACACGGAAAGGCATTTTGACAAGGGATCCTCAAACTAGGGTGACAGGTGCCTGACAATTGAGGGGTCCAGCCAGTTAAGTCAGAGCCCCCTCTCTCGGGTACTGGCCCTCCCGAGTGAGGCCTGCTCAGCTTTTGTAAACAAAGCCTACCAGGACCCAGGCCCCCACCTCCAGAGGAGGGGAGGCTCCCCGCTGCCTGGAGACCCCCTCCTTATCTCTGCAGGGCCTGACTCGCCAGGCTGTGGAAAGTTTTCAGCTGCCCCTAACTCCCACCCCGGCATTCTTGTTGGAGGATGTCATATGGGAGGAGCCTGCTCACCCAGAGGGCCCCCCCACCAATGGAGGGTCATTGTCTGAGGCTGGGAGTGTGCATCTGAGGTCACCAAAGTAGAGGTGGCCCAGGGAAGGGGCCTCACTCAGCAGAGAGGAGCTGGGAGGGGCCAGAAAAGGTCTCTGAGAACTTCTCACCCAGCTGTTTCCAGATGTGTTAAGCCCAGTTCTAAGGATCTGCCCATCAGAAAGGGGTGTGGGACCCACCAACATTCAGCCCCCTTCATGGGGTGCCAAAAACACAGCTAAAAAGCAAGCATGAAGCCTGCAGGTGACATTGAACTTCTTTCATTTTACTCACAGGACACCAGGCCCAGACAGGGGGATTTACCCAAGACCGCCCGGCAGGTGTGCGCACCTGCAGGACCAAGCCCCCAGTTTCTCAACAGCCCGCTTATCTCAGCAACAAGCGCCCTGCGAGGAGTCCAGCTGGCCCTCCGAAGGTCAGTCTGCATTCCTCACATGCCCTGCCCCAAGCCCTCTCCAGAAGAGTCATCCGCTGGCGCTGTAGATTTCCGCTGTCACAGGCCCCGGCCGCGCCAAGCCCTAGCCTCCTCCGTGTGAGCTCACTGGTGCCCAGGCCGCATTCCCAGAGAGTCTGACCTCATTGGCCCCTTTTTGAGGTTTAGTTTGCCACCAATAAAAACCCCAATGGAGAATCCAGGTCTGTGGCCTCAGGGAAGATTGGGCAGGAAGGACAGAGCCTGCACCTCCTTCCACCACCCCCTCAAATGCAGGCCTGTTCTGAAGGCTTCCTGAGGATTCTCATGTGGATTCTCACGTGCAAACCCTGGATCCAATTCAATCACCCTTGTTTATCAAAAAGGAATCTGAGGCCCAGAGAGGGTCAGTGACTTTCCTAAGATCACAGAGCACGTTAACAACAGAAACACAACTAGACTCTGTTGGTGCTGAGCAGAGATACTCAGGAAGAACTCGGGGGCTGAATCAAAATTTACATCTACACTTAAAGTATGCATGTGTCAGGCACTGATCTAAGCTCTTTATGAGTATTAAGTCATTTCATTATCATAACCTCCCTGCAAGACAAATACTATGATCATCTCCACTTCACAGAGGGTGAAACCCAAACACAGAGAGGTTAAGGACGTGGCTAAAAGGCACACCATGCAAGGCAGAGTGGGATTTAAACCCAGGCATTCTCTTCCTGGAATCTGGACTCATCATCTCCATCCTAGACTGTTTTTGATCCATTCAGTCTCAGTGACTGAGGGAATCCAAGTCATAACTAAGGAAACTGATGTCCGCAGAGGCCCAGAACCCCAGGATCACGCCCTTCTACCCAGCAGAACCAGCACTCACCCTGGCAGGTGTCCTCCACCTTCTCGTAGCCTTCCTTGCACAGGCACTGCCCGATGGGCACCAGCCACTCGCCATCCACTGCACAGTGCATGCGGGGCTCTTCTCCCCCGGGCAGCACCACGGCGTGCTCCACACAGGTGCCAGCCACCGTGGCCAGGGACGGCGCATCGGAGCCAGCGATGGTCTCAGGGAAGAGGGCCAGCCCCTGCACCAGCTCTGGGCACTTCTTGTAGTAGACTCGGACGGAGAGCAGTGCCACGCAGGCACCGATGTCTTGGAAGGCCAGGTAGAAGCCCTTGCGCGTAAGCGGCCCCACGGTGCGCTCCTCCACATTCAGCTTCACCTGGCGAGCCTCAAAGTCGCTGGTGAGGGTGATCTCGTCGGGCGCGATGGTGTCGATCTTGGTGAAATGGCGCTTCTGAAAATTGGTGCCGTAGTCCATGTCCGACTCGAAGTAGTAGAGGTTGAAGGTCTCTTTGCAGGAGCTGGCACCGCCAGGGAAGCTGTTGCAATCCCGCACGGTGAACTTGAGCTCGATGAAAATACGCTCAGCCTCACCGCGATACACCCAGTTAGTGCGCAGCCAGTTGTCCTGGTCACCGGTCACCACATTGCACACCGTGTACATGTAGATAGGCATGTCATTCATGATGTTCTGTGCCAAGTCCCACTGTGCAGGGTTGACAGGTTAGTACAGGTAGGTACCTGGGGGAAACTGAGGCCCCAGTGGCAGAAGGGGCCACCAGAAAGGTGTCTCTCAGTTTTTATTCTTCCCATTTGACAGGGAAGGAAACTGAGGCCTGGAGAGGTACAATCACAGCAGTTGTGCCAGGACCTGAGCCTTGGTCTTTCTGGCCCTCGTGTCTGGGTGCCAAATCTGTGTATTAGGCCAGGGTGGAGCCTGGGGCTCTGTGTGACCTCCAGCAGGTCACTTAAGCAGTCTGAACCTCAATGTCCTCATCTGTACTTTGGGGACAAGGGCTCCTACCTTCCACGACTGCTATGAGGATAAATGACACAGTGTCTACAGAATGTCAAGCACAGAGCTTAGCACAAGGGGACAGTCACGCAAGCAGTTGGCAATGCAGTGCTATCATTATTCCTTGTTACTGCATGTGAGGGGGTTAAATAAAAACAACAGCAGATCTGCCATCATTTAGACTTTGGCTTCAGAACCTTCTACACACAGTCCTCCCTCCTCAGAGCACAGCTCAGCCTCCTCCGGGAAGGTTTCCCAGGCTGGGCCACCGTCCCCCACTGGTCCCCATGGTCTCCATGCCCTCTTGATCACAGCACCTGGCAGAAAGTCCCGTCTAACTTGGCTCCTGTGCTAGATTCTGAGCTCTTGGGCACCCGCAGACCCCACCTGGCACAGAGCAGGTGCTCGGGATGTCTTGGTTGAATGATTGAATGCATGAGTGAATGAATGAATGAATGAATGATAGCAGAAGGGACAAGGAAAGAGGCCCGACCTACACAGCATGGCATTGGCCAAGGCTTGCATACCCTTGGGCTCAGTTTCCCACTTTGGATAATGACTGGGTTGGATTAGATGACCTGCCTTGCAGCAGAATATTACAGGATCTGAAAAAATCTGCTCAGAGCTACACCTTGGGGCCATGGAGCTATGACCAGGGCCAGGCACTGAAGTCACACAGATCTGACCACTGTCCCAAAGAACACCTTGGAGATGCCCCTTTCCCTGGCTTAGGGCCACAGGACTAACTCAGTAAGGATCCATTGTACAGTGGGGGAAACTGAGGCAAGGATGGCAGCAGTATCTTCCCCAAGATCGCATAGCAGTTGCCCCCAAGGCTGGGGAGGGACCCCAGCCTCTGGTCACAGCCAGGCACCATGGCAGGGAGGAGCCTGCCAAGCTTCCAGCCCTGGCAGGAAGGGGGAGCAACAGCTGGGGGGCAGGGAGAGAGGCCCGGAAGGAGCAGGAAGGAACTTGGCCCCTAGCGTGCTGGGAGCTGAAGTCACTGCTTTTTGTCTATACCTAGCACCCCGCTCCAGCCCTCTGAGCCCCAGCCTCAGGCCTCTCAAGCAGGACCTGACCTGGAAGCCTGGCCATGCTGTGGAGTATGAGCCAGGCCCCACCTCCCTAGGTCCCATCCCACACCCCTTCCCAATCCCCAAAGCCTCCTTACCCCTTTGCCATAGGGGTACGTGAGCCAGCCGAGCTCCCCTTTGGCTTCTGCGAGGTCCAACAGGACGACTGCAGGAGAAACAAAAGAGGACAGTGAATGTAGCAAAGACCATGGCAGGAAAGGTGACAGCCCCCCACCCCCACCCCCGAGGCCTTGCTGAGAAAGGATAGGATTCAGCCATGCAGCAGGTTGGGGTCAGGACTGGGCCTCCTGTCTCGCAGGCCACACACCCCCCCCCTTTTCAGTCCCCAGTTAGGCAAAGCAGGACAAGGACTGGGCCCAGTGGGAGAAGAGCAGCTAGGCAGAGAGCTGGGGCGGCAGGATACTAAGTGACTCCCCGCCACCCCGCTGCTTCCTTGGACAAGGGTCCGCATGGCACTTCACACACACACACACACACACACATGCACACACGCGGGCTTTGGGGACACTAGATTGGGAGCGCTGGTGCCTACTTTTGTCACATCCCCCAGCATAAAACAGCCCACCCCACCCCACCCCACCCAGGACACAAAGCAATACCTACGTATGTGTACGTGTGTCCCATGGCACTCAGAAGAGAGCACCATTAATGGATGGGAACAGTTGGGGGTGGGTGCCTGGAACCCATTTTCCCGCCACAAAGCCACAGCACAGCTGGGTAAAGGTCTGGGCCCATCGGGGCCCCCACAAAGGGCCCCCACAGGGGGCCCAAAAATACATACAGTGGGCAAGGTCCCCTCCCTGGGAAAGTAGCTCCCGCTGCCCCAGCCAGGAGTGCCTGGGGGACCAGAGATGAAAACCCTTATAAGGGACTTTCCTGGCCCAGAGGGACCAGGTGCAGGACCACGCTGTCCCCTGAGAGGCATCTGGAGCTGGGCAGAGGGAATCAATGCCAGGGGCTTCCCTAGCTGGGCCTGCCAGGTGCCACCCATGGGTCCACCCTGGCTTCTCTGCCAGGCTCAGCAGCTGCAGCCAAGCCCGAGACACTGTCCCTCCCCCATGTCCAAGTAATGACCAGGTAGGGGTCACTAAGTGCCACCACCATGGAGGGCAAGGATATTGAGGAAACTGAGGCTTACAATCTATGAAGCTTAGAATCTAAAGTGCATCCAGCCTGAATCTATCCAGCATGCAGAAGGTAAAGCCCTAGGGTGGATGGGATGAATCCAAGCAATCCCTTTCCATGGCGACCTGGAGTCTGAGGATCCAGCCGCGAGAAGCTGTCTCCCCCAGGCCAGCGCCAGGAAGAAGTGGTCTACAGGGCAACCGAGGCAGGCTGGGAACAGGGGCGACTGGTTTGGAGACACAGAATGTAGGGCGAGGGATTGGAGGCCCTGAGGGTAGTCTTAAAAATCCTCTCCAGGCCAGGAGCAGTGGTGTACACCTGTGATTCCAGCCCTGTAGGAGGCTGAAGCAGGATGGTTAACAAGTTGGAGTCCCTCCTGGACAACGTAGCAAGACCTTGTCTCAGAATAAAAATTTCATAAAAGAGCTGGGGATATAGCTCAGGGGTAGAGCTCCCCTGGGTTTGATCCTCAGTACTTAAAAAAGAAAGACACTTTTCTAGAGCTGGGCATGCAGCTCGACAGTACAATGTGTGCTTAACATGTGTGGAGCTCTGGGTTCAATCCTTGGCACCAATAAAAATAACAATAATAAAATGAAAAGCCCTGTCCCGAGGTTAGACAGCCTCCTCCCCTGGTGAGGGCCCGGTGTGAGGTGCTACCACCCTGGCCGCTGACCTCTGCCAAACCTCTCTAGGAAGTGTCCACAGCCAGACAGGAAAGAGGAAATCTGATGTGGCACTGGGCCCCACGCCTAGGCTGTGGGGACAGGGGAGAGTGGCTGGTGGGGTGGGTAGGGGCAGGGATTTGTTCAGACTTGCCTGGGGCCGCGGCTCGGAAAGCCCTGTAACCCCACTAGCAAGTGGAATGTTCCAGCTACATGGGAAGGAATCCAGGGGTTCCTGACTCCAGCTGGGTGGGAAGGAGGACAACAGTAAATGTGTGCTCCTCACAACCCACACACAAGCATATACACACATGTGCGAGCACACACACACACACACACACATCCTGCAGAAGCTGCAGCCTGTGTCTCTCCGGGATTCCGGGCTCTGAAGGGTTAGCCTGGCATAGCAAGTCCCTCCACCCTGCAGCCAGGGCGGCTCAGAGGTATCGCAGGGCTCCATCGGAGAAGAAAGAAGCCTCACACAGGAAGGAGCCTCCCCAGGGGCTTCCAGCCACAGCTCCCACCCCGGGAAATTCCCTAGAACCAACCAGCAGGAACAGGGGCGCAGGCCAGTCCCTCCACCCTGGCCCAGTCTCTGGAGCACGCGGCTCCTCCTGGCTCAGCGGCGCCGGCTTCCCTGGAAGGGGGGAGCCCTTCAGACCCCCAGTGGCTTCCCAGAGAGGGTGGCCCAACTGGGGGATTCCCCTTGCCTTCCCTATCAGGAGAAACCTTCCTCTGCCTGCAGTCCCACTGTAAATGTCACCCTTGTGAGCCATACTGCTTCATAGTGTTTTCCACAAATGCAGTGCAACCACCCGTCCCTCACTGCCACCTCCCTGCTCCTCACCCCTCTTCACCCAAGACCAGCTCACACCTGAGAAAGGGGTAGCAGGGGACTCTGGAAGGAAAGAAGGGGAGGGGCCAGAAAGCAGGGCTGGCCCTTGCAGAATCAAGAGCTCAGGCCTCCTGGGCCTTCCTCAGCCTTCTGGCCACGGGATCCATCCTAGGCCTGGCTACATTGCTTCCTAGTAAAAAGCCACCAAGAAACCAGCCCCAAGGTCAGGGGCCCTTGACTTCAGCAGCCCAAGAAGCCAGGTACTCTGTTCTCACGCTCCGTGCAGAGGGCCCTGGCTGACAAGGGTCAGGCCTCCCTCAGTTTCCCCATTTGTAAAAGCAGGGCAAATGGTAAGAGGAACTAATCAGCTCCACTGGTTTCCAGATGCAAGAGCAGGGGCAAGAGAAAGAAGAGCAGCCAGGGTCAAGGGTGGAGCGGGCACGTGTGTCCTCCCATCTGCACCCCCAGGACCCAGCACACCCAGCCTGAATCCCGGAGAACTGAAATGAGCAGCTGCCAGCTGAGCCCAGACCCCGGCTCCCACCCCCAGGTAGGCACAGCATCCTAGGGAGCCCCTCAGGGGGGCTCTTGGAGCCTAAGCAAAAAGTCCCTGACCCAGTACAATCTGCACCCATTCCTCCCCTACCCCATGGGAGATGGGGGGGTGGATAAGACAGTTACAGAGGCTGGGGATCTTTGTTGCACAGCATAGCAAGGCATGGGACAAGGCAGCTCCCAGCTGGGGGCTGGGGGCTGGGGGCTGGGGCCCAGCGGCTGCTTTGCCACCTAATCCCCCCACCCCTTGGCGGCCCAGGAGAAAGGTCTGTAGTGATTCCAGCTGTCTCTCCCCTTCTCTCCAACCACAGTCCCCAAGAAGGGGGAGGACCAAAAGGTGGGAAGAGGCCTTGCAGAAATCCCTGCCAGGCAACTCTTCTGCTGCCAGAGTCCCTCAACCTCCACCTTGCTCACTGGCCTCACACGAAACCTCCAAACCCAGGCTAGAGGCAGAAAAATAAGTCAAGACTCAGGGAAGCTTCTCGCTGGCCCAGAGTTTCCTTCGCTTCCCCCTGGCGGAGCCTGGGAGAGTAACACGCAGCCCAGGCCAGCAGTGAGAACTTCTTGCTTGGGGAACCTGAAGCCGGCTGATGGCTGGACAGGAAGATCCTTCCCCCCGGGGAAAGGGGCCCCCATCTTCCCCGCTGCGCTGGCCCAGGGACAACGCCTCCATCCGCACACAGCTCTGCCAGGAGAAGTCTGCTGCCGCTCCTCACCCAGCGCAGCTCCAGGAACGCTGGGGCGGGGTGGGTGATTCAGTCCCCCACCCCCAGGTGCCCTGGCTCCTTGGTGGCCCTCGGGTGACGGCTCCACACCTCGCTGGACCGCGCCCCCACCTGCCGCATTTCCTCGTTCTGAGTCACCCCTTGCTCAGAAAGCTTGACTTTGGGACTTGCTGTCCTCACTCGCAGCCCCTAACTTGTGCCCGAGCCCGGGAGGGCAGCTTGGGAAGGAGGGAAAGACACGCGTGGCCAGGATTGACCCCAACCTCTCCCGTGCTCACTCCCGAGACTGGGGGCAAAAAGGGGGTGTGAAGAAACCTCAGGGAGCAAGAGCTTCCTTCAGCTGGGGACTCCCCGCTTTCCGAGGAACCTACTCCCCAGAAAGCGAGGCCTCCACAGAAATGCATTCTCCGCTAAATCGGGGCAAATGAGTGAAGCGAACTCAGGCCACGAAGAAGCTGACCCCACAGACCCCTCCTAGGACGCCCCTTTCTCCAAGGGACGCCGCGCCCCTCGCCGAGACGCGTTCCTGAAGCCGCCCCCCGTGGCTGCGGCCTCCGAGCCCTGTGCGCCGGAGCCGAACCCCTCCGTCCCTGTGGCCCCTGGGATCCCGGTGCCAGTCCCAGCTGTCCCCATAGCAGTCCGCTCGCGCTCGTGACCCCAGTGCGCCCAGACTGCGCGGCACCAAGTCGGTTTCCAAAGCTGCGCTCAACACAGCGCGCCCGGCTCCCGGAGGCGCGGAGTCCCGGGATCCCGGGCCTCGCAGGGTCCAGCAGCCGCTCACACACTCACCTTCCTTGCCCTGCGCCACCGCGGCCGCCACCAACGCGCAGCCCCGCAGCAGGACCAGGCAGGCGCGGGCTGCCCGGTGCTCCATGCCGCGATCCTCGCTCTCCGCCTGGTCCCAGGTGCCCCGCTCCCGCCCGCCCGCGCGCCCGCGCGCAACTTCTGTCCCTCCTGCCCCGAGTCCTTAATGGAAGTTGGGTGAGAACCCGCTCCTGTTCATTCATGCCCCGCGCTGACGTCACCCAGGCCACGCCTTCAGGAATGTCTTTAAAGGGGACGGGCGAGGGGAGGGAGGGGAAATCCGGAGGGATTTGGGGAGGACCAAGGGACCCTCTGGACCCGTCCGCGACCCCCAGGCCCTCCCCGAGTTTGCGCGTCTTAAAGTGCCAGTGCCCCCAAGCACTGGTGTCCAGGAATCCTCAGCCAAATGTGGGATGGTTGCGCGCTCAGCCCTTTGCCCTGGGAGACTAAACTCCACGTTGGCCTCAAGCCTGGCAGAAATGGGTTGGAGGTCCAAGAACCAGTTGCCCCCTTAGCAGCAGGCCTGGGAGAGAAGCCCTGAAGTAAACGAGATCTCCTCCCCACCCTGGGATCCCTGAA
Organism: Erethizon dorsatum; assembly: GCA_028451465.1. Lineage (NCBI taxonomy): Eukaryota > Metazoa > Chordata > Mammalia > Rodentia > Erethizontidae > Erethizon > Erethizon dorsatum. The sequence continues at coordinate 123,446,055 of CM051827.1, read as the reverse complement.
GGGTGCACCAAGCCCACCCAACCACTGAAGGTCAAGGAAAAGGTCTTGTTCAGGAGCCTCTAAGCCCACTGTGATCTAAAAGCAGCTGCCTCTAGGAAGGAAGGAGGCACGGGCTACTTTATTTAATTCTCATCTGGGAGGCAAGTGCTGTCCCTGCTTTACAGAACAGGAAATCGAGGCTCCACGAGTTTATATCACATGCCCAAAGGCTGTACAGGCGGGATTTGAATTCCGGTGGTCTGTGCTTTGCCCACTGTTGCATACCAGGGAAGGGCGAGCACCCGAACCCCAACCCTGGCATGGCAGAATGAGCTGGTGTATTCTCACACTGGAGGACATCTGGCTCCCACTGTTCATCAAGGAGCCTCTCCCCCAAGTTTCCTCAGAAGTGAAGTCATCACTCCTTGTGACGGAAGTGGCTGGTGTTAGCGAAACAAACGGGAAATGTCCTGTCAGCCACCTGCCCAGCCACCCACTGCTGTCTGTTGCCCAATCACCATTTGGCCAATGTGGAAGGAACAGCTGTAGCCAGCCTGGTTTTCTGGGGCCTCCTTCTGCCCACCTCCTTCTCTCTGACCGCATCCTTTCCTCACTGACTGCCCTGGACCTCTCACCCAGCAGCCACGGTGAGCTCCTCAAGCACCCAGCCCCTCCCTGCCACATGTGGACATCCTGGCCTCGGTGCCTGCCCTTGAGAAGCAGGTCCAGACATTTCCCCTGCAGGGGGAGAGGAAGGTTAATGACAGGTGTTGGGGTTAATTAAAGCCTTGATCAGGTTGTGGGAGGGGGCCTTGGTCTTCTGAGGCCCTGTGTGTTCAGAAGTCTGTGCGAGGGCCGGTGAGATGGTTCAGCGGCGTAAGCGCCTGCCTGGCAAGCGCGAGGGCCCGAGTTCGACTCCCGGAACCCACATACGAAAAAGGGGCCGGTGATATCGCTCAGCGGCACGGGTGCCTGTTGGCGCGCGAGGTCCTGAGGTCGACCCCCCGTTACCCACAAAAAAAAAAAAGAAGTCTGTGCGAGTGAATATGCATTTGCAGTAGATGAAAGTATTGGTGTGTGTGTGTGGACGTCAGTGTGGGTGTGTGCATGGTGCCTGTGACAGGATTTCTGCATGTGTAGAACATGTTTGGATGTGGGCGTGCATGTGAATGTGTTGGTGTATGTTTAAGTGTGGGTGGGAGGGAGAGGATTTGCGTGAGTGTGTGCGCGAACGTGCCCCACATCACAGCAGTTCAGAACACAGGCGGCAGGGTCAGCCAGTGAGTTTTTAAATAAGCCAGTTGTTCCCTTCCCTGAACCTCAGTTTGTTCATCGGGAAGACTAAAAACCTATTTGGGAGAGTTACTGTGAAGATCAAATAAGGTCATGCGTGTAACCGCATATGCCGGGACGACAGAAAGCCCCAGTTAAATCTCAGCTGTTATTAGTGTTACATGTGGTTCAGCAAGAGGAAGTCGCATCTGGTGAGGACGGGGCACATGGTATGCCCAGGGCTCTGTGGACAGGCACGTGAGTGTGTGTGGAGACGTGTGTGCATGTGTGTAATACGTGGTATTGGTAAAGGTTCTGCAGAGCGCTGGGGACCCTGCAGCATATGAGTTGTTTGAAAGACCCTGTCTGTGGATGTGTGTCACATACTATTTGCAGGTGGTGTATGTTGGATTTGTCTGTAGAAACCAGTACTTGACACATAGTAGGTATTCAGCCACAAACCTTTGCTGAATGAGTGAACAAAGGTGCTGGCAAGTTGTGTGCCACTAAAGTCTCGATGTGCGGTCCCAGTTGTCTTTTCTGTAACGTGTGGGTTTCCATGCGAGCCCCAAGGGGTGAGCCCACACACATGTGCCAGGGGTGTAGGCCACCCGATGGCTGTGAGTTGTGTGCCGGAGGCCGAGTACAGAGCTGCTTGGGGGGCCGGATGGTATGTGAGGTGGCAGGAGGGTGTGGGGTTGGGGAAGCTACCTGGCCTTTAGTCACCTACCTGGTGGCACGCCCTTCCTCCTCTCTTCCTGAACCAGAGTCTTGGGTTCTGGGTGGCTGCATGCTGAGGAGGAAAGCTCACCAGTGAGTCTTATAAAGCAGCACCGGAAGGTGGTATTTATTGTGACATAATCAGCTCTAATGGAGATGGAATTACCCCATAAAGGCCCCAAAGAGCCCTTAGGGCCTAAGTGCCACTGCAACAGGCAAGGCTTCTAGTACAGGCAGGTAGAACCTGAGCATGTGCGTGTGTGCTTGCATGTGTGTGTGTGTGTGTGTGTGTGTGTGTGCGTGCGTGTGTGTGGCTCCCTCACCCATCTACCCAGGTGCCCACGTTTGCTAGGACTTGGCTGTAGGCTTGGCACAGGCAGACGACCAAGATGAATGTTGAAGCCTTAGTTTCATCCACCCCGCCTTTGATCTGCACTGCCTTTGGTCAAGAGCCAGATATTGGAAATGATTAGGTAGCCAGATTTTATGAAGCGCTTACTAGATGCCAGGCCCGCTTCTAGGCATTCACCTAAACAGACCGCCTTAGGGCTCATCCCCCTCCACGAGGCGGACACTGTTACTGTCCTCGGTTCACAGAGGAGCACACTTGCTCATGAAAGGGGTTCCAGCCTGTCTGGATCCCAAGAGTACTCTCACCAGCACCTCTCTTCCTCTGCATCTCACTTCTGGACTCAGACAACAGCCCCCACGCCAAGCCTAGACCCCCATACCCATTCTCTGCAGCCTGGACACAAAACCCCAGGGTCAGCCCCCCCCAGCCCCACACTACACACCCATCAGGACCCTGGTCCCAGCTGCCTCAACTCTCATTTTCCTGAGCCTCTGAACTGTCTCCCAGACTATAAAGTGCCCAGAGGGCAGGAGATGAACCTGACACCTCCTTGCATTCCTGGCCTCAGCTAGAACAGTGCCCTCCATTCAGGAGTCACCGGAGGGACGCTCAAATTTGATGATGCCATCCTGAATCAGTTTCCTCCATTCACTTCACCCCACCCTTTTTCCCCCATAGTACTGGAGAGTGAACCCTTAGCCTTCCGTACTGAGCTACCTCCCCAGTTCTCACTAAATTCCTAAATTGCCCAGATTGGGCTCGAATTTGTGATCCTCCTGCCTCAGCCTCCCAGAATGCTACAATTATAAGAACATACCACCATGTCTGGCTTCTATCCACATTTCTTGAAGGTCTGCTATATGCCGAGCCCCTTTGTCTTTCTGAACTCCTTCAACACTCACAGCAGCCCTGGAAGGAAAACCCATGTCCCTTTTTTACAGATGAAGAAAGTGGAACTCAAGAGATCTGACTCAGTTACACAACTAGTCCGCATAGGCGGAACTAAAAGAGTAAAGTGTGTCTTGCCCAGAGCCCCGTCCACCTGCTCCCTTTTAAACACATGGTCTGTCATGCCTGGATACTGCTGTCCGAGCTGCACCCTCCCGCTGGACGCCCTTTCTCCCTGGGCAGCTCCTCCTCACTCTTCCGGACCTGCCTCAGTGGAGCACAGAACAGAGCCCAGAACTGTAAAAAAAGAGTGCCCGCTCTCCAGTGGGCGCCCAGGACAGACTTGGTGGGTGGATGGATGCAGGGGTGGGTGGGTCCAGCAGACCTAGATTCCGCCACGTGGCCACCTGTGTGACCGCAGGTGCGCGATATATAAAACGGAGCATAATGATAACTGCGTCCACCCTCCAGAACAGTTGCTGGGATGAAACAGTGCCTGCCACATAGTGAATCATTAAATCAGTGATTGCTACTTTTGCAATCAAATGTCATGTTTTTTTTTTTTTTTTTTGTGGGTACCGGGGGGTCGACCTCAGGACCTCGCGTGCCAGCAGGCACCCGTGCCACTGAGCGATATCACCGGCCCCTTTTTTGTATGTGGGTTCCGGGAGTCGAACTCGGGCCCTCGCGCTTGCTGGGCAGGCGCTTAAGCCGCTGAGCCATCTCACCGGCCCTGTCATGTTTTTTTTTTGTTTTTTTTTTTTTTTTTTGAGACAGGGTCTCGGTATGTAGTTCAAGCTGGCCTTGAACTCACTGTGTAGCCCAGGCTGGGAAGGAATTTGAGACAGGAGCTCCTGCCCCAGCCTCCCAAGGGCTGGGTGGGATTATAGGCATAGGCCACCACACCAGGCTTCAAAAGTCACTCTTGAAAAGGCACCTAACCTCCCTCAGACCAAACAAACAATTTCACCTTGTAATAAACTCCACCGGCACAGTGCATTACAACGACCTCCGCTTCAGGCAGGGAGCCTCCCAGGGACAGAGCCCAAGTTTACTCCATCTCGCTGGCCCCAACGGTGCCGGGCATACAGTGGGTGTACACACATGCACACGCACACGCTTACTACAGCCCCATCTTTTTCAAAACAAACGAACAAACCATACCCCCCCAACTGCAGCCTCAAAGAGCGTGGACGTTCGTTCTTCAGGTGAGGTTTGTGGGGTGATCCTGGCGGAGTAAAAGCTTTGCTGAGCACCGCCCCCTCCCCCCCCCCCCCGTAACGAGGCGGTGTGAAGTGAATCTGGGGTCTTAAATGTGGGCTCCCCATTGCGGCAGGCGGCGCGGGAGGAAGCCCCTCGCTTCCCCCACCCCCAGCGCTGGATGAGAGGCTGAGCCGCTTCCTCTGAGCTCGCACGCGCTTCCTGGGACCCTTTGAAGTGGGTTCTCGCCAATTCCTGCCCGCGGGGCTGGGGGCGGGGCTGGGGGCGGGGCCTCCGCCGGGGCCGCACCAGGCGCCGCCCCCAGGGTCGCAGGGTGCCTTCCGCCCACCTCCGCGGGATTCCGAGCCCCTTCCTCCAGCCGGACTCCCCCTGGGCGTCCCGCGTTCTGCTCGGCCTTCCCTTCTCCCTCCGGCCACGTCCTCCACCGAACAGCTCAGCTCGGACCCCCACGCGGTCTGTCCTCGCGGACCCCTGGCCTTTCTCTGGCCTCCGAAGAGTGCCAGTCTCAGGCCAGGTATTTTTAAAAACAAAGCAAAAGCAGTGCTCACTTGTTGAGACTGTGTACTTCGGTCCCAAAGCCCTGCCTCATCCCCTGCACCTGAGCGCTCTGAGAGTGCGGACTCTGTCCCCGTTTTACAGGGGAGACCCTTGAGGTACTGAGAAGGTGGAGTCATTGGTCAAGGTCAGGAGCCAGAAAGGGCAGAAGCATCTCCAAAACCTGGGTTCTCACACCACCCTGCACGTCCTACTCCCACTTCACTACCTCGAACACGTGTGGAGTCTTAAAGGATGAAGCCCAAGTTCTGTGATTCACATAGAGGGAAACCGAGACCCACAGAGAGAAAGGGACTTGCTGGAGGTCACAGAAACAACGCAAAGCCTAGCACTCTGGCCTCTTGGCTCCAAGCATGGTGCCCTCGCCTTCTGGATTACTTATTTCTCTGTTCCCATGGCTCCCCACTGCAGCACCCAAAGGGCACCAGCTCTAGGAAACGTACTTCATCCTGTTTTTTTGTGTGTTTTTTTTGTGTTTTTTTGTGGGTACCGGGGGTGGACCTCAGGATCTCGCGCGCCAGCAGGCGCCCGTGCCGCTGAGCGATATCACCGGCCCCTTTTTCGTATGTGGGTTCCAGGAGTCGAACTCCGGCACTCGTGCTTGCCAGGCAGGCGCTTACGCCGCTGAGCCATCTCACCAGCCCTTCACCCTGGTTTTTGGAATAAGCAAACTTGCAAACAAGCAGGGCCATCCTGCTTGGGCGCCTGTGCTCACAGTTCTCTCTGCCTGGGTCACTTTATTCCCCCTAAAATTTCAGGGCTGACTCCCCCTACCTCCTTCAGATCCCTGTCTGCAGTCTGGGTCTCCTGGGAATTTTTCCTGACCACCCTGATAGCAACACCCGACTTCACTCCCACTTCCTTGCTGCAGGTGACTGGGCCAGTTTCCCGTCTTTCTTCTCGCTCTCCCCACCAGGCATTGGGGGTAACAGCAGCTCACCCTCTTCGAGCAGTGAGGAGATGGCACAGGTCACCATATTCCAGGCACAATTCCTGGCATCATGCTGAGAGGCCCAGGACAAACTCAGGAAGCAACAACTAATGGGGGATTCTCACTGCTGTAGAGGTGGGGTGACCGGAGCCCAGGGCCTCCAGATAACAGCCTTACCTGAGCCCCAGAATCCCTCACTCTGGGCCTGGGGCCTTCCCACATCATCTTGTCCATCCTCATGACAGGCCCTGTGAGAGCCATGTCCCAGTATCACAGACAAGGAAATGGAAGCTTACACTGCTGAAGTAACCCACTCAAAGTCACACAAATTGGTGGCTAAGCCAGAATCAGAATCAAGCTCAGTTGGGTCCTGTGTCTCCCTGACACTATTCAGCTGCCTGCCCAGCCCCAGCCCAGTCTCCCTGCACTGTGTTTGGATGGCTCAGCCTGACAACCAGCGTCCCCTGGGCAGATGTGGGCAAGGAGACTGAGCTGTGGCTAGCCAGAGGCTGAGGGCACCCCCCAGCTTCCCACGGCCACCACTTACGGTGAGACTGCGGTGGCACTTCACAGCGCTGAGTGTGCTTTCTCCTCTGCCAACTGGGGATAAAAATAATACGGTACCCACCGTGCGGGGGGAGACATAAGAGCAGGAAAGACTTGGCATAACGCCTGGCACATGGCAGGTCCTCCGTAAGTGTCAGCTGTGATCATTTTTATCACTGACACCATACTTGGGGGCCCCAGGCTGGCACAGTACCTGCCAGGTGCCACCCCTTCCTGCGTCCTGACAGTTTGGCTCCTGGCCTGGATAGAGGCTCAGAAGAAGGGAGGAAGGGGTAGGGGAAGTGGGCCTGTTTGTTTTCTGCCTCCGAGGACCTCCAAACTCTCCCTTGGCCCCCTCCCCTCTCTGCCAACACTAACACACAGGCCCCATTCTCCAGGAAATCTGCCCCGGGCCCCTTCCTGCCACGCTCCCCGGATAAACCCACCTGGATCCCATCCACGCTCCAGGACGCGTTCCCGTGCCCATCCTAGCCCTGGGCCCTCACAAGCCTACACACACGGAAGTGCTGTGAGCCCAGCCACACCAGACCACTTTCCCATACCTGTGTACAAACACACATCTGCCTGTGCACGCTCACAAATGTGTCCATGGGCAACAATCCTGAAATACACTCTCCTATTGGCCAGGTCTTGGGTCTGTAGGGACCACCTGGGGACAGGGCTGGAACTCCTCTCCCATCCCAGCTCTGACCCTCCTTCCTGTCCTGGCTCCCTCTGTCCGTCCATCTTCACTAGCCAGTCCCAGGGGGACCTTGCTTACTTCTTCCCAGCCCCCTAAGCCCGTCTATCCACCACCCACCCACCCATCCATCCAGTGAGTCCATCTGTCTGTTTGTCTGCCGGTAGCCAGCCCAGCAGTGAGCAGTCCCTCTTCACCCTGTCCTACCCTCGGCCTCAGCCACACCCAGCCCAGCAAGACCCTGTCCCCTTTCTCAGCAGGGTCGCTCATCACCTGTCCAGACCCCTATGCGGCCACCCCCACCCTCTCATCAGTCTCCCTCATCTGTCAGTCTGTCTGTCCTTCATCCATCCTTACACCCGCCCCCCGCCCTGTCCCTCTGAGCCCTCCCTGGGTCACATCCATCACTAGGCAGACAGCACTGCCCTGCCAGGTAGCCACCTCCTGGCCACTCTCCCGTCTGTCCACCAACCCATCCATCCATCTGTCTTCCAGCCCATCCGTCATGTACAGCCACTCGCTGTTCTTGCTGTCACTCTCAAGTTCCCGATCTGATCTGATTGACCAGGCCTCCTTGGGTTCCCTCAGCCTGCCGGCAGCCCACGTGCTCACGCTCACATCCTATATCTCTGTGACCTCCAACATCCATTGTCTGAATCCTGTACTGAGCGCAGGACCAGAGCCTGGGACACAGTCCTGCCGAGAGTGGGATGGGGGGCGCTGGGAGCCCGGGAGCACAGCTGCTCCACTGTGTATTCTTCCTCCCTGCTGTCTGCACTTTTCACCGCAGGCACCTATGACCCATCCAACAATACATAATTTGGCCCCCGGCCCACGCCTGTAATCCCAGCACTCAGGAGGCTGAGACAGGAGGATCGCCATGAGTTCCAGGCTAGCCTGAACTGCATAGCAAGACCCTGTCTCAAACAAAACAACCAAGAATACATAATTTGGGAAGATATCCAGTCCCCATTCTATTTCTGATTCCTTAAGAGGGGTCTGTCTGATCAATGCCCAGGGCGTGGGGGGGGTCTGGAAGTCCATACGTAGGGCCACCAGCCCCCAGTCCTAGCGGTCCCAAGTCCTCCCCACCCTCCCTTGCTCTTCCAGCTGTCGAGAGCCAGAGCCAGGCAGAGGGACAAACATGCAGCAGAGACACCGCAGGCCGGGAGAAAACGCCGGAGGCCCGGAGGGAGCCCGGGCCACGTGGAGGAGAGAGGTGGGATCCGGCAGGACAATAGCGCCGGCCGGAGGGAACGGAGAGGGATGCCGGCCCGGGCGGGGCGGGCGACCGGAGCTCCAGTCCCCTGCGGGGCGTGGGGGAGGCGCCCCACCTGCGCAAGCGAGCTCGGGGTCCAAGGGCGGGAAGCGCTTCGCGGAGGCCGTAGGCAGTGGAAGAGGGATGGGGTCCCTCCCCAGCAGCTCGCTCCACCCCCAGTCTCGCACCCCGGCCGCCCCGGCCTCCGACCCCGCAGGTGCCGCCTTTGAGGGTCGCCGCGTGCGGTTTATGGCAGGGCCGGGCCGCCTTCCCGCCGCGAGGAACCGCCCCTGCGCCTGTAAAAGGGATCCGGCCTGCGGAGGGGCTGCGTCCGTTGCCATGGAAACACGGCGGCCTAAGGGCCGGCGACAGCGGATCGGCCTCTGGGCGGGGTGGCCCAGCGGTCTCCGGACGCTCCCGCAGCGCTGCGCATAGCTTTGCGCTCCGCCCGGTCCCCGCCCCGCGGGCCGCCCCTCCCCCGCAGTCCCATCCCTGCGCTGGAAGGTAATTGTCACCGCCTCCAGAAAGCCTTCCGCCGCTGCCCCCTCGCCTGGGCCCCAGTGGCACTTCCTAACAGTAATAATAAATCGTGGTCGTGGTCACAGCTAGCATTGGCCGAACCTGTCTCTTGTCTCTTCACAGCATCATCTTTGATTCTGGTACCAACCGCAGATAGACCTGGCTACTGTTTTGTTTTGTGTTTTGTTTTTTGTTTTGTTGAGACAGGATCTGGCTATGTAGTTCAGGCTGAGCTGAACTCAGAACTCACAGTGATCCCCCTGCCTCAGCCTCCTGAGTGCTGGGATTACAGGCATGCACCCACATGCCCAGCTTCAGACCTGGCTACTTTGTCCCTATTTACAAACAAGAAAACTAAGGCCAGCAGAGTGTCTGCTCAAGGTTGTACAGCTAGAAAAGCTCATCTGGCTGAGTTTCCTCACCTGTTAAAGAGAAGCTTGCACCTGGAGCCTGCTGGGCTGAGTAATTTTCTGCCTCTGAAGTCTTTTTCTTGGGTGTGCAGGCCCCACGCTAGCCTAGGGCCTCTGTGTCACATCCCCCAACCCACAGTGAGTCTCTGGAATGGAGTGGGTCTCTCTGGGCCAAGCCTCTGGTGACTCAAGAGACAGCTCCAACCAGGCGTGGTGGGACATTCCTGCAATCCCAGCACTCTGGGAGGCTGAGGCAGGAGGATCGCAAGTTCAAGCCAAGCCCGGGCCATTTAATGACTTAGCAAGACCCTGTCTCAATAAAATTAGCTTGGTGCAAATGCACTGCGTTCAATCCCCAGTACCAAAAAAGTGGGGGGACATCTTAAGGGGCCTCCCAGCCCTGACATTCTGCAGTCTTAGGTCCTCAAGGCAGGACTTGCTGTGCTGCCTTCCCACTCTGACTGGTTGCTCCCTGGGTAGGGAGTGTGTCTCTCCCACCACACTGGGGGCTGCAATGGGTCACTGCCACCTCCCCAGGTCTGTGGTCACTAAAAAAGCCAGACCCAGGCTGGTCATGGTTGTCCCTCAGTGGACAAGCGCATCCAGGGCCCATTTGGCCCCTTGGCCTGTCCCTGAGATCTGCTGTCTGCAGGACTGGGTACCCAGCAGGCTCTGTCCCAGAAATAGCTTGCCCAGAAGGGCCAGAAGCTTCCTCCCAGGCAGCCACCCTACCAGTCGTCCTCTTTTCTGCCTCCTGAGTGTGGACAGCAGCCCAGGGAGGTGAGTGTTCCATGCCCATTTCACAGAGAGACAAACTGAGTCATAGAGGGAAAGGCACTTGACTAAGGTCACCTCCCACAAGTGGTAACCCCATTCCTTCCCCTGCACCCTGCATCTCCCAGTGTTCCTCACAGGGACTTGACCCTGGGTCTTGACACATCTCTAGTGCTGGGCCCAAGAGGGAGCAGGATTGGGTTGGGGTGGGTTTTCCTTTGTTTTTAAACTAAGGCTCCAGTGCCCAGCTCAGGGCCTGGAACATATAATGCTTGTTGAACACACCTGATAATTATCTCTTCTCTTCCGTTCTGGAGAGGTCCTGCCTTCCATGTCACTGCCGCCAGCGTGTATTGTACCATGTGTACCACACTTGATGATACAGATAGACCATCATGTGGCATGAAGCCCTAGACCCCTGCCCTGTGACCTCCTGGGGACCATTCCTGGCTTTTTTTTTGAGACAGGTTCTCGACCTGTAGTTCAGGCTGGTCTCGAACTCACTATGTAGCCCATGATGGCCTTGAACTTGTGGCAATCCTCTTGCCTCAGCCTCCCAAGTGCTGGGATTACAGGCACATGCCAATACATTCTGCTGCGTCCCATTTTATAGATGAGACACTAAGGCTCAGGGGCAAAGTTGAAGCCCAAGCGCACTCATTCTCTCCCTGTCAAATTGTCACTTCCCTGGGAGAGAGGCCAAAGAGCCCTGAGCCCATAGACCCTGATGGGGCCTGGCTGACTTGGAGGTCTGCCCGAGACCGAATGATGTTGGTGGAGGAGTGAGGGGTCCCTTTGGGGTCTTCGCCACAGCCTTCCTTCTTCATATATATGTGGGTGGGCACATGAACACGCGGGCACTTTGCACATGAGGGCCTAGAGGGCGGCATGGGCCATGTGAGGGCCAGGTGAGTGAGAACAGTCACATATGTGTCCCTGAGTGTCTGTGTCCTAGTGTGATGGAATGGGGTTGGGGAGGGAGGCCCTGATATACATAGACTGTGTGTCAGGCAGGCATACTGTCATTATCCTTGCATACAGATGGAGAAACTGAGGCTCAGGGAGGCGAAGGGGTTGGCTTAAAGTCGCACAGCTGGCATGTGTGCCCTGTGATAGGCCCTCCCCGCCTCGCCTGCCCAGAGCAGCAAGGGTGTAATAACTGTTTTGCCCCACACATCCGCCTCCTGCCGCAGAACGCACACCTCAGGCCTGTCTGAGAGGGGAGGCCCCCGCACCCAGGCCTGACCCCAGGCTGATCCTATGGGGAGGGCGTCTCGTGCTCTGCTCCGCCTTCCTCACTTCCAGAGTGGCCTGGCCAGGCCCAGCAAGGGAAAGAGCCGGACCGTGAGCACTGCTGCTATCTGAGGCCCTGCCTGGCTGGGGTTCTTCCAGCAATAGGGTATACGCCTCCCGGGGCGGCTAGGGGCTACCGAGGGCAGAGGTAATTCCCGGAGCAGGACTATTCCCAGGGTAGAATAGACGCAGATTCCTCTGCTTCCCTCATCAGACTGGGACTGCCAGCCCCTGGGGTCCAGGGAGCATCTCAGAGGAGGGTCGTCAGCCTGGCAGGCTCTGCAGTCTTCAGCCCTGACCCCCCAAATCAGTGCCATGGTTCCGAGAGCGCAACCTGGGTAGGGGCAGCCACCTTCAGTCCTGGGCTGGGCAGTGGGGCAGAAAGTGCCTGGCCACCCTAGGCTTAGACCCAGAGCCCTGCCCTCCAACCCCACTGTCTCCCACGGACTCTGCCCACCCCTGAGTGCTCTTATCAAAAACCACCAAAACCAGCCATCGAAACTCCCGGCTTCTTAACCCCCGCACCCCTCCCTGGCTCACCCCGTCTGCCCCACCCCGACGCCCAGTGCCCACACCCTGCCAATTCCATTCCCAGGAGGCCCGGAGGAAGTTAAACTGGCCCTGGAAGCCAACACCCCAGACCCCTGAAGTCCCCCGCCCCGATCTTGTTTCTCCAGGGTGTGCCCGTGTTTGTCCTCCAGATGCCAGCCTGGGACAGGCACTGCCCTGAAGATAAAGAGAATCTAAGGCTGGAGGCAGTGCGGGGACATCAGAGGGGCTGAGGGAGAGGCCTGCCAGAGGACATTACTTGTCCCTAGTCCCTGAGGTGCTCTCACTGTCACCTTCCCTCACTGTGATTTTCCCAGCCAGGGTGGGAAACTGAGGCCCAAAGTGGGAGGGAGGGAACGGCTGGTCCAGGCTCACAGTGCCAGGCCAGGCTGAGTGCTCACAGCTGCAAGTCCTGGCCCAAGGCCGTTGGCTTTGTTGGAACTTTTCACTGAAGAGCCTACTATGCCTCAGTTTCTCCATATGAGAAATTGAGGATAAGGAATGAGTCAGTTTTATGATACTAGATAAGAAAATGGGGCACAGCAGCCAGCACGGCGCCTGGCACACTGCAGTTGCTTAGCAAAGCATTACCTCGGTCTGAAACCCTCACCCCGAAATACCCTGCTCCCCAGTACCTTGCCGGGATATCTTAGCCTTCACCCAGACCTTGGGCTCAGATGTCTCTCCCACTCCTCCCAGCCTTTGTCCCCAAGGCGCCAGTCCCTCCTTCTCCAAGGGAAGTAGGTCTTCCTCAGCCCCTCCTACCATAACCTCCTGGTGACAGGTTCGCTGGGGGTAGCAAGCCGCCCAGCCTGCTGACTCAGTCAGTGCCCAGAGCTAGGCCTTGCTTAGCAACGACAAGGCCTGGGGTAAACAGAGCCCCGGGCAGCCACACCCCCGCCACAGGAATGCGCCAGCATTCCCGGGGGCTGCCGTGGCACCCGCTGTGACCAGATGGGGGCAGGTAGGCACCTTCGTTCCCTACCACCTTGGCGCTGGCAGAAAGGAGCCCTCACACCCAGGCCTGGGGCTCCACAGCTCCACGCGGGTTCCCCCAGGCCCTGGCCACCTGAGGGAAGGGGCCAGAGGAAGGTGGTGAGGCTCTGAGACCTTTGCCTGCTGTGTGACCTTGGAAAAGGCCTCTCTGAGCCTCAGTTTCCCCTTGTAAAGCAGGTAGGAAATAGCAGAAGCCTGCTAAGGTGGATTGGGCAGGTCCAGGGCTTAGCCATGCCTGCCTTGCCTGAGGAGGGCCCAGGGAAGGGGACCCTCTGATGTGGAGCCCATGTTCCCAGAAGGGGGTGAGAGGAGCCTTCAGGCTCTGGGGCCTAGAGGTAGACTGGGGCCCAGAGAGGCGTTTGCACCTCCCTGAAGCCACACAGCAGGGCCTGACACCAGGCCTGACTAGCCACAATGCTCCCCCACCATCCGCTGCAACCACCCAGAGCCTCCGAGCAAGAGCCACAATCTGGTGCTGGGCAGTCTGAGCCCTTTCAGGAGCCCCAACCTGGCTCTTCCAGCAGGCCAGCACATCAGGGGAGCCCCCCCAAGCCTTCCATCTCTCTCCTTCCTTTATGCCTGCCCCACAACCCACTCATCCTCTATCTGCCTTTGTCCCTGTCCCTTCTGCACAGGACAGGGCTGTCTGAAGCCCCGAGGAAGCTCTTTCATGAAAAGAGGCCTTGCCTCTGAGCTGGGTTGGAGCCTGGACTTGCACCCCAGATTCTGTCTCTGCTGTGTGATCTAGGGCAGTTTTCTTACCCTCTCTGGTCTTCCCTTTCCAGTTACAGTTTGAGTATCCTTTGTCCGAAATACTTGGGTGTTTACTGGTTGGGAGGCTTTGGCATTTTGGGATTTTGGAATATTTGCATAGACTTCATCAGGTGAGAATCTCTAACTTATCTGAAAATCCAAAATGCCTCCATGCATCATGTTTGTGCTCAAAAGTTTTCAGATTTTGCATTTCCGAACTAGGGGTGCTCAAGCTGTTTCATCTGCACTGTGCACAAGAACATGATGTGCCCGGCACACAGTAGGTCCTGGAAGATGAGAGTCCCAAGTACGTGCCCCAACCCCACATCAAAGGGCCCCCAGCCCTCCAGGCCTCCTTTAATCCCCCCAGAGCTGCCTGCCTTTGACTGCACTGTGGGTGGCTGAGCTGAGGCTCTGCAGGGCAGCTGAGTGCTTGGGCTGCAAGGCTGGGGGCAGGGGCTGGGCTGCCTGAGTGAGAGGGCTGAGGGCCCCACCATTCACTGCTAAGCCTGGATCCAGGCGCTTTTGTACCAAGAACAAAGCCAGGGATCAGCTGTTCTCTGACCTGCCCCTCTCTGCTCCGGAAGGGACAGACCCTGGCCCTGGGATGAGCGGAGCTGGCGGGGAGGGGTGCACCCCAGGAGCCCCTCCCCCACCCCAGAGTGCAGGCTGTGAGGTTTGTGCTAACCTGGGCTCAAACCATGTCTTAGCATCATGAGATGGGCAAGGGTTTAACCTCTGCCAGCCTCAGCGTCACAGTCTCTCAGGGGACAAAGTAGTGGCTCCCACGGGTGGGGTCTGAGGTGGGAGTGAGGTGGTACGTGTATGGGGGGCAATGCCAGGCCCAGTGTGTGCCCAACACATGGCAGCTGCTGCTAACAGGCTTCAGCCTTGCCTGGGATCGAGGCATAGGCTGGGACAAATACACGTTGTGCACAGGTGTGCATGTGTGTGTGCATGCGCGAGGGGGCATTTTGATCAACCCAGGACAGGTGTGCTGGGGACATGACCTGACCTGCCACCTGCCCACTCTCCACTCTCAGCCAGGTGCCCCGAGGATGTCCCTTGAGAGAGGAGCAAGGGAGGTGGAGGCCCAGGCCCTCCTCTCACCCTGTCCCCTGCCTGGGCCTCAGCCCGGGGCTCCCTCTGCTTGCTCCCAGCCCACTGTGTGGCCCAAAGGGGGCCTGGCTGCTGGGGGCTCTGTCCTGTGACCCACAGTCCCTCAATCCCGGGAGACAGGCGCCGTGACAAGAGGTGCTGAGAGCCGGGCTGGGCAGCGATGACTTGAGTTTCCAGGCCAGGGGCCAGGCGGCCCGCGGTCACACTCGGCCTGGGGCCTGGGCTCTAGCCAAGCATCAGCAGTGAGATTGTTGGGTTGGTTTTATTTTAAACAAAAAAGAACTTTGAGTGAAAACATGTGTTTCTCTTTCCTCCCCCTCCTTCTCTTCCTCTCTCTCTCTCCCTGTCTCTCCATCTTGTCCCATTCGTCCTTCTAGTGCCTCCCTTTCTGCTTCTCTCTGTACGCTCTGCTCCTCCCCACCGCGTCTCTCTGCCTCTGTCTCTCTTGGTCTCTCTGTCTCTGTCTCTCTGTCTCTGTGTTAAGGCTTGTGTCTCACTGTCCACCCAAAGCCTCACGCAGGTGGGGCTTTTTCAGAGGTGGCTGAATCTAGAGTGTGACTGATTCATGGTGCAATGCTAGGGATGAGGGTGCTAGGATTAAAGATGGGTGATTACTTAATCAGTCCACTGATTGGTTTGGGACCACCCTAATCCTGGTATCCTGGGTACAATATAAGGGACGGAAAAAGGCTTGTCTTGTCGCTTGCTTGCTTTGTTACCTTCCCCCCTCCATGAACCGTTTCTCCTCTGCGATGCCTGTCTGCCATGCCACCCTGCCTTCGAGCCAGCAGATTACGAGCAGAAACCTCTACAAACTGCAATCTAAGTAAACCTTTCCTCTCTTAACTTGTGAGTGTTGGGTATTTTGTCTCAGCAATGAGAAAAGTAACTAAGACACCATCTTTCTTGGCCTCTGCTCTGTCTCTCTTGGTCTCTCTCTGTCTTGCTCTGTACCTCTTTCTACCTCTTTATTTCTCTGTCTCTCACCCCATCTCGTCCTCCCAGCCTTCAGGAGTCCAGAGAGGACCAGGCTTCCTTACTTGGGGTGTTGTCCCTGGCCCCTGCCGTGAAACCGCCAGTCCAAGCTGGGCCCAATGTGATGCAGGGTTTCCGGCTTCCCTGATCTGCCCCTCTGTCCATTTTCTATACTAAGCATCTAGAAAATAGTTCTGCAGTTTAAAACCAACTTTTCAAACACGGATCAGGCAGGAGGTATGGCTCAGTGGCAGAAAACTTGCGTAGCCTGTGCGAGGCTCTGGGTTCCTGCCCCAGCACTGCAAAAAGACAACACTGATTTGGTCCAAATCATCATTTCTGTAACCAGAGATGGGGACCAAGGGGGACCAGGGCCTGCCTGAGGCCACATGGAGAACTGGGGCAAAGTTATATTATCTGTGCCTGGGGAAGGAAAGTGATCCACATGGATACTACTGTCATTTCTTCACAGGTCCTTGGGTCTTCCAGCAGGAAGTCCGCTTCCTAAGAGAGTGACACTCCCTCCCCTGAGGTGTCACCCAGCACTCAGGACCCTTAGAGAGATGTAAGGCTGTGGCTGGCCCCCATTTCCAGCCCCTTCTCCAGGCAGTGAGAAAAGAGCCTGGCCATTGAGAGATTGGGTCTTTGTGTGACTGTGAACATGACCTTTGCTCTCACATCTGTGTCACTCATGGCTTGCCTTTGCCAATGAGGGCCTTCCTGTTCGTCCATGGAAAGGAATTCTGGAACATCTGGCTAGGAATGCAGCCTCCCTCCCAGAGTGAGAAGGGCCCCTCAATCGGCCTCCAGTCCCCTGAATGTCAGGCACTGGGTCCCCAGTGTGCAAGGGCCAGCAACGCCCCGGCCTAGAGGAGAGGAGAGAGTGTCATAGCTGGTCCCCTTGTGAGTTCTGAGTCATGCCAGGGACAGGAGGGGCTGCCTGGCGCAGAGGGGAATTCCTCCCCTACCACAGTGCCAAAAGTAAATGCCAGGGATTAGGGGTTGGGGAGACGACAGGGACAGGTAAGCCCGTCTTTCCAGACGTGAGCAATCTCGTCATCCACCTGGCTGATCTCTCTGCCCACCTCCTGCCTTGCCCCCTACTTGGCTTCCAAAATGGGAAGAGGGAAGAGTGAGGGTCTAGGCGGGCACCTGCTGGTCCTCAAAGAAGAGAAAGCTGCCCAGAAGCCCAGAGTAGTTGGGAGAGGGGGCGGAGTCACCCCCAGAGCCCCTGCTGCCCTCTGCCCTCTGGGACCACCCCACCAGGGGCCGGAAGACGCAGCCCGAGGCCTTCCTTGGTCCCATCAGTGCCACTGGTCTCCTTTCATTCTCATAGCTGTCCTGAAGTCTGGAGCCATCGGCACCCACTTTGCAGATAAGGCACAGAAAGGGGGAGGGGGCCTGAGCTCACACAGCCCAAGTGCTGTCACATTTGCAGGAATTTTGCAGGCCAGGTGTCACTGGTACTTTGAAATTAGCTCCAGGGGACCATTTACACCACAGCCATCAGCAAATAATACAAAATAGGGCCTGCCTGCCTGCCTTCCTTCCTTCCCTCCATCCCTCCTTCCCTCCCTCTTCCCTACCTCCTTTCTTCCTTCCTTCCTCTTTTTCTCTATCTCTCTCACTTTTTCTCTCTTTCTTTTCTTCCTTCTTTTTTCTTTTCAGAGAGCAGGTCATTAAACATTCACCAGCTCACATTGGCTGGAGGCCCCAGGTTTGCAGGGCCTCAGAACGGCCCCTCACTTGCTCAGGGACTCTAGAAGCTTAGCCAGACAGCCCGTCTCAGGCCCTGTGACAGAGCCGAGCCTCCCTGAGTCCAACTCCAAAGAAATTCCATCCTCCCCCTTGTGATGACACGAGTTAGCGTCTCTTTCTACGCCACCGCAGCAGCTTCCTGTCCAGGGCAAGAAACTGTCTTGATTGTCCCTTTGGGCCAGGGATTAAAGGTCCGCAGGCCAGCACGCCCTGCCCTCGGACACTGCCATCAGTTCCATAAATATTTACCAAGCACCTCGAGTAACCTCCCTGGGCCATTTCCTCATCTGCACGATGGGGCGGGCACATGTGCCTGACTGAATTCACCCATTCATTCCTCCATGTGCCCGTTCGTTCTGCGGGTGGCTCCCATGTGCCCCTGGGGTCTGCAAAGATGACAGAAACAAGACTTCTGCTCTGAGTCCTGGCTCTGCCGGGGGCTTCCTGCACTACCCACAGCTCTGCCTTCCCGTGTGTACAGTGACCATCCTGGAAGGTGCCTTCCAACCTCTCCCATCTGGGGGTGTTGCAAGGTCCTAGGGGACACCGCTGGCCAGCAGGGTGACTGGTCTGGCTGGGCCCAGAGGATCAGGAGGAGTTCCCACTCTGGAAACGAAACACGTCCATGTGTTTCCTGCCACCAGGGCCTCTACTGTCCACCTGGAGGGCACACTGTGGCCACTGCAGGGCTCAGAGAACAAGCAGTTGTGGACCCTGGCCGGCCACCACTTCCTGCTGGGACTAAGCGAGCTTTATCTCATAATCCCCAGGACGAACTTGCCAGGTGGGAGCCAGGAGGATCCTCATTCTGCCGGGAGGGAGCTGAAGCCCAGGGAGTGGCAGTGACTTGACTGGGTTTATACATTTATTCAAACAATTTTGGTCGATGGGGACAAAGTTTCAGTGTAGGAAGATGACAAATGGTTAGTGGTGATGGCTGTACCACAATATGAACGCACATTAAGTCACTGAGCTACACACTTAAAAGTGGATAAAATGAAGCCAGGCATGGTGGCGCACACGTAATCCCAGCACTTGGGAGGCTGAGACAGGAAGACCGGAAGTTCAAGGCCTGGGGTACAGAGGGAGTTCAAGGCCAGCCTGGGTTATACAGCAAGACCTTGTCTGAAACAACAGCAACAGCAACAACAACAACAACAACACACACACACACACACACAAAGATAAAATGTTAAATGTAATGCTGTGTATATTTTTACCACAATAAAAATTAAAAAAAAAACTAAAAAATATTTATTGAACCCCAGTTTTGTTTCGGGCATTGTGCTAAATGCTGTGGGTACAGCAATGAACAAAACAAGTACCTCTTCCTTTGTGGAGCTGACTTTCTAGAACAGCACTATCCGAAAGAACTTTCTAGAACTCTGGGGTAGCATGATGGATGGACAGATGGACGTGTTCCCTATCTGCTTGGCACAGTGGAGTGGCCGCTAGCTACATGTGGCCATGAAGCGCTTGAACCGTAGCTGATGCAAGTGAGGAACTGGCTTTCATTTTATTTCATTTTTATGCATTTAAATGGAACAGCTACAGGTGGCCGATGCCTACCTGACTGGACAGTGTGGTTCCGGAAGGCCGGCTGCACAGGAGGGGCACAGCAGGCCTTTGAGCCCCACTCACCTGACCCCGGTGTGTTTTCAAACTTCCAGGCGCTATCTTTCAGCAGCTGGGGCCCCTCGCCTCAGCGGGGACACGGGGTACAAGGGCAGATCTCCAGGCTCCACGTTTTGTCAGGCTCCCAAGGGGATTAGGACAAGGTCAAGTTTAAAACCCCTTCGGCCCTGCCCTACCTGATCAACACTCACAGCGTGGAAAGGTCGCCATCAAATGTAGACTCCCTGGGTCCGAGCCAGGCCTGTCCAGGGGAGCTGCCCCCCTTGGGCATCCCGACCCCAGCCAATCCAACCTGGAAGAGAACTAGTTCTGCTGCCCACCTGCCATTCCTTCCCAGCCCGCACCGTGCCCTGCAGAGCACAGAGGGTGGTACTTTACACTCTTTCCTGAGCACCCCAGCCCCATGTCCCCCCCATCTCTGGGGCTCCCCAGTCCACCAGCTCAGGGCCGTGGCCAGAGCCAGTGGGCAGTGGGAGGGACAGGCTCGCCAGGTGCCCCACCCTGTGGACCAGTCTGGTCAAGGAGAGGAAGGAAGTGAAGCAGGCCGGGGCCAGCGGACAAGGCTGAGGTGACTCAGGCCTGAGGAATTTGAAAACAAACATCTAGCCAGGGAAGGAAGAGGCTGCCGTGGGTTGCTGAGCCCGGGGCAGCCAGGTTCCCTCCTTCCCGTGGCAGGGGTGAATCCCAGCCCCACCGACCGTGGCCCCTGGCTGGAACCAGTGCCCGGGAAGTTTCCACTCCACTGGGGCAATCGGGAGGCTGTTGCGGGGAGTGTGGGCGCAGGGCCCTGGCTGGGGTGAGCAGAAGAAGAGGGAGCCAGTAGGGGCTCTGTAGAGGTAATCAGAGAAGACTTCCTGGAGGAAGTGTCATTTGAACAGAGCCCTGAAGGGCAGGATAGAAGCTTATTCATCTCGCCCCTCCCCAGAGCCAGTGCTCCAGAGTGGCAGAGCGAGCAGGTGCCCGCAGATACACGAAATAAATGGATGCATGAATGAATGAATGATGAAAGTGAAGTCCGAAGTCTCCTGGCACAGACTGCAAAAGAAGAATCCATCTTCCTGCCTCCTTAGCCCTGTTCCCTCTTCGTGGTCCTGAAGCTATGATGCCACTTAGTGCCCGGAGTCTCTGGAGTCTCTGGAGGCTCTGGTGCTTGCCTGCCTGGGTTCCAGTCCCAACTCTGTCACCTCCCAGCTGTGTGACTTTGGACAAGTGACTTAACCCCTCTGGGCCCTAAAACGGAAGTGGTAGTAATGGCTCCTTCACAGGGCTTTGTGAGCACTGAGCTCCCACGAGTAAAGTGCTTGGAACAGTGTCGGGTGTGTGGTGAGAATTTCCTAAGTGTTTAAAGATATTAGCCACTTACCTATTCATTAATTCACTCACAGCTCACTTATTCATGCAGTGATTCACTGCCTTATTTAACCCGCCACTCACTCTTTGCCAGTCACACACTGGGGCATTGGGCAATCCCCGTGTGCCAGATCCACTCCCGCTGCCTCCCCGCTGCCAGTCTTGCATGGTGCTGGCCGAGCTGCTAATGCCTGCAACAATTTCCTTAATTCCTCCAAACCCCAATGAAGGAGGAGGAGATGTGCAGATCAGGGGTGACGTGCTAAGCTCCTAGGATGGTCTCCTTGGCCAGGGGCCAGCGCCTGGGGCACCCAGCCTGTGGGCGCCAGGCTGATGCCCTCCATCGGGCAGCCTCACCCTTCTCTCCTCCACAGTTGGATTCTCTGAGTCTAGATCTTGTTCGCCCACCCCTGGACCTTGTGAATGCTGGGACCCCGAGCCGTCTGAGGGGCGAGCCTGGGAGCTCGAGCCATTTCCCCAGTGCCAACCAGAGCTGCGTGTGGAGCATAATGATTGCACGCTGACACACAGTGGACGGCCACACAGACCTACCCACAACTTCCTCCTTCCCACGGGCCGGGAGGATCGTGCTGGGGAAAAGCCCACCGGCACCCAAAGCCCACTTCATGAAGCCCTCCTTATGCCGGGCACCATGCTGGTCACTTCCAGCCCTGTGCCATGGCAGGGGTACCCACTTCATCTTATTAGCAGGACACCGAGGCTCAGTGAAGTGAAGGGACTTGCCCAAGGTTACCCAGCCCGGAAGTGTGGTGCCGGCATTCAAATCCCCGTCTCTGACAGCCCAGCCTACCCTGGGGACAAGCAGGGCTGGTATCTGTGGAATTGGAGGAAAGCTGGGCTGGGCATGAGGTGATGTTTGAGCCGGGGGGGGGGTGGCGTGAAGGCGAGCGAGTGAGAGAGGCAGGCCGGGTGGCAGCGGGAGCCAGGGTGCAGGGCGGGTAACGGGAGCCTAGCCAGGCTGGGGCCCCCAGGCAGGCCGCACAGGGCCTGGAAGCAGCAGGCTCGTCCTGTGGAGCCACCCGGGCGATACCAGCCGCAATGCGCTGACGCAGCGATTGCATCGGCCTTTCCTGGAAAACAGCAGGCGTTGTCGGGTGAGGGGGGTGTGGGCGCCATCCCGCACGCAGCTCCTCCCCAGCGGGCTACACGGATGCCCCTCCAGGTGCCCAGGAGACTCCAGTGTGCCCATACCTGGAGCCCTTGGGTCCAGAGCCTAGAGTCACTGTCAGGCTGGGGAAGGGTGCCAGGGGGCCCAGAGTGACCAAGCTGAGCAGCACTGCCTCCTGGGCATGCCCCCACTTGCCTTCTGCAGGGCCCTGTGTTGCCCCATCTTGAAGGGGACAGGTGTGGCTCCACGTCCGTGTGACAACATTTGATGCCACTTTCCCTCAGGGCTTTCAGTGCTACCCTGCTGTGGGCGCAGCTTTAGGGGTACCAAAGGCCCTGATGGGATGGAGACTGAGACATCCACCACCCAACTGGGGTCAAGCAGCGCCCCAGACCCTGGGCACCCAGCAGGGCCAGTCACAGGCACTTGCTTGTCATGCCCTGGAGGGGATAATGGGATCAGGGGCCCGGCTGCCATAGACTGCATCATCCCCACACCCTGGCAGGGTATGGGCAAAGAGGGGCCACGGCATTGGGGGGCCCAGCCAGAAGGGCTGAAATGGCAGGAAGTGGGAGAGCTGGGACATCGCTGTATCACCCCCGCACCCTGCAAGCCTCAGGGGGCCCCAGTTGCACAGACTCATGCTAGGAAAGATGACAACCGGCTCTGGCACAGGGTGGGGACAGGTGTGGAGAAGCCGATTTCCATGGTACTCGCTCCCACAGTGGCCAGTCCCAGCCCCAGTGTGACTTCCCTGGTGTGATGCTGGGAAGAGCTGCTCTTGACAGCACACTGTCCCCAGCCCTGGCCCCCGCCTCCCACTGCTGTGCAACAACCGTGCAGCTGGCGGATTTGTAATCCGAGAGTCGGTGCTCATTAGAACCAAGGCCTTCAGGGAAGAGGCCTGGCCTCAAAGGGGCTCTGCTTCTTACTGCTGTGAGGCCTCGGACAGCGTCCCCTCTCTGAGCCTCAGTTCCTGTTCTGTAAAATTTACATGATCCAACTAGAAGCCACTCATAGGGTTGTGACAAGGGCTTATCAGAGGTCATCAGTACCAGGGAACTGGTGAACTGGTATTGGCGATTTCCATTGTCCCGACATTGAGCCAAGAGCTTGGCATAAGGGGCAGGGCAGCAGAGACCAAGGATCTCCAGGGCACAAACGTTTTCCAGGCGTAGGAACTGAGGCCAGGGCTGGGCACGTGCTCCTGCTTCCTGGAGTCTGTACCCTCCGTGGCCCCCTGTCCAGCCCGCTGTCCCACATCCCGGCTCCACAGCCGAGCTATCAGGATGCAATCCTAGGGCTGTGGGGCCTGGTCCCAGAACCCCGACCCTCCTTCCCTGCCCTGGGCTCTGCTGCCCCCTCGTGGCTGACCTGGGAAGCTGCCGCTCCCACCAGGGGAAACCAAGCAGAGAACAGCAATTAGCGCAAAACCCAAAACGCTGCTGTCCTTCATGATGACAGTCCTAGGTTTCCATTTGCAAAGTGCTTTTCCGGTCAGTCATGGGCAGCACAGAACAGGGTGCAGGGCCTGGACTGAAATCAGATGCGGATATAAGTCTGGACTCAACTTACGACTTCGGGTGAGTCACCTCTCTGAGCCTCAGGCTCCTCATCTGTAGAACGGGGTGACACACATAGAGTTGCTGTAAGGATTAGGTGACCTAACACCTGCCACCAATTATGAACTGAAGACAATGACACTTGCCCACCTGTCCATAAGATCACTCTGCTGGGTTTGGGGGGTGTTGTTTTGTTTTCCAGTACTGGGGATTGAACTCAGGGCCTCCATACTGAGCTACATCCCCACTCCTTTTTTGAGAAAAGGTGTCACAAAGTCATTAAATCGCCCAGGCCAGGCTCAGACTTGTGATTCTCCTGCCTCAGCCTCCCAGAGTGCTGGGATGAGAGCAATGCACCACCACACACACCTGGATTCTCTTTTTTTTTTTTCTTTTTTTCTTTTTTCCTTTTTTTGAGACAGGGTCTCCCTATGTAGTCCAGGCCAGCGCCAGCCTTGAACTTGCCATGTAGCGCAGGCTGTTCTCTCTGATCCTCCCACCTCAGCCTCCTGAGTGATGGGATTACAGGTGCCTGCCACTTCCACAGGCTGAATAGTGTTTTTGTTTTTGTTTTTTAATGTGGGTACCGCGGGTCGAACTCAGGACCTTGAGCTTGCCACGTAGGTGCTTATGCTGCTGAGCCATCTCACCGCCCCTGAAGAGTGTTTTTGCTAAGTCTTCCTCCAAGGTATCCTCCCCCCTTAATCCACATCATTATCCCCATTTAACAGAGAGAGACACTGAGGTCCAGAAAGGAGAAGTAACTTCCCTGGAGAACCATGGCCTGTCCACAGCAAGGCGGGACTCAAGGCCCCCTCTTGCTTCCCCACACCCCACTCTGGACACTTGTATGCACCTCAGAGCCCCCGCAGCCTCCCTGCCTCACTTGAAGAAACAGGCCAGCTCCTGTCCCCTTCTGAGTCTCTGTCCTCCTGCTCCCAGGCCCACGCCAGCCTCTCAAGTGCCAGGCCAGCAGCTGGCCCTGACTCCCCGACCAGCTCCCAAGGCCCTGGGCATCTCCGGAGCTGGGAGCCGGCAAGTGGCTTCCAAAGCTCACCTGTCCATCGCCTGCACCCCGCCCAGGCTGACGACTGCTCATCCTGTTCTTCCGCTGCTCCGGGGAGGAGATTCCGCGGCTCTGCTTCCTCATCCGCCCAGGCGTTCGCGACAGTTGCCACAGGAGGCTGCCTCTGCACACCCTGGGTCTGACTACGGCGCTTCCTTCAGTGTCATCTGGGAGGACACTTGACATCCAGAGGACAACAGAGGAACCCTGGGACCACGAGAAAAGGTCACCCAGGGACAGGAAATGAGAATTGAGGCCAAGTTCAAACCCAGGTCAAGGTGGCAAGGGTGGCTGAGCTGGTCTGCTGGTGCCCTGGGCAGCCTCACGGACACCCTGGGGCTCAAGGGGGAGGGGCTGGCGCAGGAATGGGGAGCAGAGCAGCTTGGAGGAGTGGTGGGGAGCTCAGCCTCAGGATCCACACAGATTGGGGCTTGAGTCCAGCTCTGCTACCCTTGGCCCACATTGCTGGGCTCCTCCGTGCCAGGGCTGCAGTTGACAACCAGGCCACAGCAAGGGAAGACAGCCAATAGGGCGATGAGGGTAAACAGGCCAGGGTGGGCACCAAGCAATGACAGGCCCAGCCCCCACCCTGCCCTGCCCCCTTGAGGACAAGCTTCCAGCTCCTTGCCATCTTCACTGGAGGAAAGGATTGTGCCAACCATGCAGACCCCCAGGCCTCAGAGGTGCTGGCACTTGAGTAAGCTCTGGGGATCAGAAGGTCATTTTCCATCAAAAGCCAGAGACTATATCATAATAAGACCTGGGTGTGGTGGTGCACATCTGTAATCCCAGCACTCGAAGGCTGAGGCAAGAGGATTGCTGCACGTTCGAGGCCATACATACATAGTGAGTTCAAGGCCAGACTGAACTACATAGTGAGACTGTTTCAAAAAAGAAAAAAAGTAAAACAAATAAAACAAAAAAGGAAAAGGAAAAGAAAAGAGACCTTGGGCCTCTGGGCCTCCCTTGTGTGTAGCAGAGCAGGAGCAGGCCAAGGTCAAGTTCAAGAACCCTGACCCCTTCTCTGTTCTTCTTGGACCACTGCTTCCCAGAGGAGGGCAGCTCTTGGATCTGTTCAGCCACACTCCTGTCCTGCCACCTTGCCTCAGCTCTCAGGACGCGGCTGCCGTGGCACCGCCTCCAGGAAGTCTGCCCTGACTTCCAGCAAGGTCTGCTCCTCCCTTATTTGAGCCCTACAGCCCAGGGTTTGCACACAAGGGTCTGGAGCAAGTTTAACTTGCATTCTGGGAAGTGTGCAGCGTCCAAGCCAGGCTGGTTGGGTGGCCCCCAAAGGGAAGGGCCCTGGGCAACAGCTTCAGGCGTCCTTCCCTCCTCATTACTGCCCTGGCCCGGGGACCCCACCCTGCCTCTGTCCCATCAATTAGTGTCGCCTGCTTCTGCACTCCATGCCGCGCACCCTCTGGCACATCCCACCCACGTCCCTACGCGCGCTTGCGGATGATTCCTTCTCGTGGTTCCTCATACTTTAGCTATTAGTGGCCAGTCCTGTTAAGAACACGCTGCTCCTGTCCCTGGGGTGCAGGCGGTCTGTGCTCAGCTTTAGTGGCTGCAGTGAGCGTTGCTCCAATTTCACCCCACTGGTGGTGCCAGAGCCTTCCCGCGCCCCCACTCCCACCCCACGCACACATGCATGCATGAGCGCCAGCTCTCAGGACTGTCTGGGAACCCCTGCCCTTCTCCTGCCTGCCCAGTACCGAGAGCCACAAAGGTTGGGGTAGTGGCCGTGTCCCCTGACTCATGAGGGACACAAATGAGAAAGAGAAGGAGGGAGGAGGTTGCAAAGATGGAAAAAGGAAGGAAGAAAAGAAGAAAGGAGGGAGGGAGGGAAGAAAGGAAGGAGGGAGGGAAGAAAAGAAGGACCAAGGACAAAGAAGCAACTGCCCAGGGCCCTGCTTCCTGCTGCTGCCGCCGCAGAGACAGCGCCGACTGAGGCCCAACTGGGCTCCCTGATTCACAGGAAGCCTCCTGTGCCGCGGGCTTTTGTTTATTTTTTTATTTTTTGGTGCTGGGGATGGAAACTAGGGCCTCACTGGTTCCCCGAGCTCTACCCCCAACCCTAATAACTTTCTCAACAGTTTTGCTTCAGGACAGAATCTTCTAAACAAAGGCCCAGAGCTTGGGGGCCTCCGAGCAAAGGGGCAGCAGGGTCCCTGGGGCAAAGGGGAAGGAGGCGTGGCACTGGGTGGGACGGATTGTAGGACGCCTGTTGGGTAGGCTCTGAAGGCCCAGGCTTGGAAACTGGTTGGGCAGACAGCACACCCCCCCCCCCCGGGGATGCCAAACCCCTGCCCCAGAAGTACCGCCTCCGCTTCCTGCTGTGCTAATAGCTCCCTGCCCACCTCCCCTTTTGCAGCAAGCAGGGGCAGCGCCCTGGGTCGTTGGCCAAGGCCAGATGCCAGCAGGACCTCCTGGGCAGAGCACAGAGGGGCTCCCCAAGACACTGCATGGGCGGGCAGGCAGGGCGAGTGGGGACGAGGGTCTGGGCCCAGGGAGACCTAATGTTGCCCTGGGCTCCTCGCCTGGGTGCCAGCCCAGACCCAGTGTCAGCCAGAGCCCAGAGGGGCCAGGCAGGGCGAGCGCAGGCGAGTTTGCTCCCTCGGCTTTGCCAGCCGGGCATCAGCCCTGGTGCTCCCCATGCAGACGGGCATGGGAGGAAGTTGGGCTCTCTGGTCTTTGCCCCATGCAAGGATCCCATCCCTGGACTGTGGGTTCCTCAAATCCTCAGGAACGGAGACCTCATTACCTCGCAAGGAACCCCTGCTCTGGCCGTGCGGCTCTGATAACAATGAAAGCTACCACTTTTTCTGGCTTCTCCCAAAAGGCACGGTGTCAAGCACTTGCGTGCTCCACGAGACAGACACCATCACCGCCACCCCCACTTTGCAGATGAGATAACTGAGGCTCAGAGCCCCTAAAATCACATGGTCGGTTCAAGGGCTGAAACGCAGTGTGGCCCCTCGGTAGCAATGCGCACACCCAGCACCCAGATATTGGTCTCTCAAGACCAGTGTCCAAAACAAAAGGAACCGCACTCTGGAGAAATGGCTGAGTCTAGCTCGGGGTCAGGATATGTGCCTGGAGCATCCCGGAGTGCCCCAAACCAAGGAAACCAAGCTCCAAAGGACAGGGCAGCTGGGCACGGTGGCACAGGCCTGGAATCCCAGCCTCTCCTGGGAGCCCTCTTCTGCCTCTGGGAGGCTGAGACAGGAGAATCACAAGTTCCAGCCCAGCTTGAGCAACTTGGCAAGATTCTGTTTCTAAATGAAAAATTAAAAAAAAAAAAAAAAAGGCTAGGGATGTAGCCGTGCATAAGGCCTGGGTTCAATCCCCAGTGCCAGGAAAAAAAAAAGTCATGGCAGACAAAGGCACTGACCCGAGGAAAGCTGGAGTAGTCTGAACAATGACATAAACACCACAGAACCAATGACAACCCGAAGTGTAGAATCCATAGACTCAGGAGTCCCGACATAACTGATTTACAGATGAATTCCAAATATTATAAGACATGGCCTTCAGGAGGTGGCGTTGTCCCATCCCTCACTCTAGGATGGGATCCACTTGCTTCCAAAGAACCGAGGGTGGAGAGGGGGAAAGAGTAAGTTCACAGGTAGGAAAATCCAGCCAACACAGGACAACACGGCAGGGGTGGAGTTCAGTGGCAGAGTGCGTGGTGAGCATGTGTGAGGCCCCCTCCAAAAAAATCTGTTTTAATCAGCTACTCAGGAGGCTGAGGCAGAGGATTTGTGAGTCTGAGGCCAGCCTGGGCTACTTAGTGAGATCCTGTCTCCAAAAACAAGAGAAAGAAACCACCAGCGGCAGCTCACGTGGACATCGGGTGCACACGGGCATCATGTGATGAGGATACTTTATTTACCTCTGTGGTTTTCTTCCCCGAAGCCCCACAGTCCTGTCTAGTCATGAGGAAAACATCGGATACACCCAAATTGAGGGACAGCCTAAGGAACACTGACCAGAATGCCTCACAATTGTCCAGGTCGTGAAAAACGAGAAGACTGAGAAACTTGCAGACCAGAGAAGACTAAGACATGGCGTCTCTAGGAGTGTGGGATCCCAGACTGGATCCCAGAACAGAAAAGGGCACTTGTGGCCAGGTATGGTGGCGCACACCTATAATCCCTTGGGAGGCGGAGGCAGGAGGATCTCTGCAAGTTCAGGCCAGCCTGGGCTAGTGAGTTCAAGGCCAGCATGAGCTAACAGCAAGACCCTGTCTCAAAAAAATAACAACAAAAAAGAAAGAAAAAAGGAAGGAAAGAGAAATAAATAAAGAAAGAGAAAGAAAGAAAGAAAGAAAGAAAGAAAGAAAGAAAGAAAGAAAGAAAGAAAGAAAGAAAGAAAGAAAGAAAAGAAAAAAGAAAAGAAAGAAAAGGGCCAGTGAGATAGCTCAGCGGCATAAGCGCCTGCCTGGCAAGCATGAGGTCCTGAGGTCGACTCCCGGTACCCACATAAAAAAAAAGAAAGAAAGAAAAAGAGAAGAAAAGAAAAAGGAAAGGGTATATCTAAAATGTATCAATAAAATCTGATTGAAAAGAAAAGAAAAAGGAAAGGAAAGAAAAAGGTACTTGTGGGAAAATGGAAACCCGAATAATGACTGCATTTCAGTTCATGGTCCCATGTGGACGCTGGTGTCCTCTTCACGACAGGTGTGCCACAGTCATGTAAAACGTTAAAGGGGGACGTTGTAAGAGGGATGTACAGAACTCCCTGCCCACCTCTGCAGTTTTCCTGTAAATCTAAAATTATTCAAAAATAAAAAGTGGGGCTGGAGCGGAGCTCAGAGGTGCAGCATTTGCCTAGTGTGGCTGAGGTCCTAGGTTCACCCCCCAGCACCGCAGGAAGAGTCACTCCCAGACTCCTCCGCATCTGCCCGCGCTGCTCGCAGACGCGGGACTCACCTGCTCTCTTCACCCCACCTCCTCCTGCAGGGGCTGCGGGAGCGCCCGGCCCCTCGCCCACGTCCACAGCTCCGCGCTCCCAGGTCCTTCCGCTCTCTTGTGGGACTTGGATGTCAAGGATCACTGGCCTCCTCCACATTGAACCCCGCCTCCCAGAAGCTGCTGCTTCTCCTTGGGCACCCATGGGATTCCCAAATTGGTCCAATCACACAGAATCCCAGGCCTCTGACTGATACTTTTCTCCCATGTCGGGTATGGATGAAAAGCCCTTAGATTAGGAGGGGGCTAACACCAAGGGTCAAAGTGAAGAAAGAAAGAAGTGGGTTTCACTGACATTAATGAGCAGCTGGATTAAGCCTTGCCTGAAGCCTCCATTGCCTCCTCACTTATATGGCCCGTGGAAGGGTGAAAAATGGCCCTCCAAAGTGTATCTATGCCCTAATCGTTAGAACCTGTTAATACTACATGATTTTTTTTACTTTTATTTGCATTTATTTTATGCCTAATTTATTCCTGTGCCATAAATTTTTTTTTTTTTTTATATCAGTACCGGGAATTGCCCTCAGGACCTCGCGCTTGCCAGCAAGCACTTGTGTTGCTGGGCGATATCACCGGCCCTTTTTCCTTTATGTGGGTTCCGGGAGTCGAACTCAGGACCTTGCGCTTGCTGGGCAGGCGCTTATACCACTGAGCCATCTCACCGGCTCCAAGTTTTTGTTTCTTCAGGGATATCTTTTTCTTCTGCACAACCTCCTCCTCTGGCTTAGGAACAATTTGTTCCTTTTCAGTAAGGATCTGAAAAAGATGTGGCAGGGGCACTCACGGATGTGTTCATCCAGCCACGAGCTCTACATCTAAACCCTGAAGTTCAGCATTACTCTCTGCATTTTTAAGCACATAAAGCAAAAATTCAGCACTCTTTCTGGGCCACTGACCGTGTCCAGCACCACTGTTTGGCCTGAGCACACCAACTCCACCACTGTAACGCCAGAATGGTGCACATTGCTTCTTTAACACGACATTCTTCAGATACTTGGTGGCCTTTTGGGTACGCATACCCTTGATGGCCTGGGCAGTTTCACGGGTGTTCTTAAAGTGAACACTAAGATTTGAGCCTCTTGGTTTGCATGATTTTGTGAGGTTTTCTGGTCAAGAGAGTAGCGAACCATTTTCATGGGTCACCTCAGGGCCCTTATAGGAAGAGTGCTACATGATTTTTTAAAAAGCAAGTTAGGGGCCGGTGAGATGGCTCAGTAGCATAAGCGCCTGCCTGGCAAGCGTGAGGTCCTGAGTTCAACTTCCAGTACGAAAAAAGGGCCGGTGATATTGCTCAGCGGCACGGGCGCCTGCTGGCGCCTGAGGTCCTGAGTTCGATTCCTGGTACCCACAAAAAAAAAAAAAAAAGCAAGTTAGGGGCCGGGGGTATAGCTCAGCAACACAGTGCCTGCCTGGCAAATGCAGGGTCCTGAGTTCGACTTCCAGTACCAAAAAAAAAAAAAAAAAAAAGCAAGTTAGGGGGTGTCTTTGTTTGTTTGTTTTTGGTACCGGGAATCGAACTTGGGGCCTTGCACTTACCAGGCAGACGCTGTGCTGCTGAGCTATATCCTGGGCCCGTTTGTTTGTTTTGAGACAGGGTTTCACTATGTAGTTCAGGTTGGCCTCAAACTCAAAATCCTCTTGCCTCAGCCTCCCGAGTGCCGGGATTTTTTTTTTTTTTTTGGTACCGGGAATTGTCAAGTGCTGGGATTACAGGCATGTACCACCACACCTGACTTGGGGTATCTTTGAAAATGTCATTTAAAGGATATGGGAACATTATATGGGTGGGACCCAAATATAATCACACGCTTACAAAAGGAAGGCGGGGGAGATTTGATAAGGACACACGGAATGGGCAATGCGACCATGGAGGCAGAGAGCTGAGCAATGTGACCAGAAGTCAAGGAATGCTGGCGGCCACCAGGAGCTGGAGAAGTGAGGAACAATTCTCTCCTGACACTCGGATGGAGCCCAGCTCTGGTGACACCTGGCCCTTGGGCCAGTGACACCGATTTTAGATTGCTGCCCCCCAGGCCTGTGGGAGAACACATTGCTATTGTTTTACGTCTGGTTTGTGATAATCTGTTGCAGGACCATAGGAAACAAATACGAGAACTAATAACATCTCTTTAATAGTTAAGCCCGTTCAGCGCTGACACTGTGCTCCCTGCAGCTGAAAGTGGCCTAACTGACACATAGCCCCTTGTCCCCTCAGGGTTAAGAGAGTTCTGGAAAAGGCCAGTCCCAGTCCTGGAGGCCAAGGATGCTCCTGGTGCGGGGGACGTGGCAGGGAGGAGCTGGAGAGGAAGATTCCATAGACGTGCAGGTCCCAGCACCCGGCAGCCCTGGGGGGCGTCCCCCAGCCACAGCCCTGCTGCAGGGACCAAGAGTCGGCAGGGTGGAGGCACAAGAGGGAGAAACCTGGTCCTGGCCAGGTCCAAGCGGACACCTGTCATGGCCCCCATGCCAGAGGAAGAAGCTGTCCCCAGCCCTCCACAGTGGACACTGAAGAGTGCTGAGGATGGGGGAACCCTCTGGGGGCCCAGCTCCTGAGCCTGGCCTGTGCCCTCGATGCCAGGGCCACAGATAGAGAGGCCAGTGGTGGCGGCCTGGGCAGGAGACACCGTGGCCACCCAGAGCTGTCAGGGGGCCAGGCACAGAGGGCACCCCAGGCCATGCAGCCTGTCACGCAGGGGGCTCCCCCAGCTTGCTGGCCGCACTCGTGACCCGCTTGATCTCCCGGAGGTTGCGGAGGCGGGCACTGAGGCTGCTGATCTCCTCCACGTAGGCCTGGGGCACCCAGCCCTTCTCGCCATCAGCCAGGCGGACCCCCTCGAGCCAGCCTGGGGACACACAGCCAAGAGCAGCACCAGTGGCACCAGGGCCGGAAGGGAGCGCTCCAGAGCCCGGGGACCTCGTGGCAGCCTTACCAGGCTCCAGGAAGCGCCCTGCCTTTGGAGATGAACTTCTGACCTATTCCTCCTGGCTCTCTGAGAAGGGTATTTCCCACTCTCTCCCCCGCCACTCTATCCCACTGCTTTCTGTGCAGAAAGTCTCTCCTCTCGTCTAACCTGATTCCCGCACGCTGGGGCTGATCTATGCTTGCACAACCTTTGCCTGGGATGTCTTTGCCATGGAGCTGCCTCCTGCCACGCCAGCCCGGCCAGGGAGGACCCCCCAGGAGGCCTCACTCACCGTCACTGGTCCGAGTCTTCACTGCCAGGATGTCCGTCTTCTCCAGGGTTAGCTCGTCGGGCTGCAGGGCCTTGTATGTCCTGACACACTGAACCTGGGGGCGGTCTGCCGCCGCAGGGAGGGTCAGGAGGTCCCGTCCACCTGCCTGCTGGCCCAGCCCACCCTAAGCACAGCTCTGGGGTCCCCGCTCCCTGACAGCTTGGGTTCCCGCTCTGGCCAAGGACTCTCACCTCCCAGCTCAGAGCAACAACTTGCTCTTGACCTCTAGCCCCAAGTCCGACTGCCCTCCCCTCCCCACACGGACAGTG
The DNA here is from genome assembly GCA_028451465.1 of Erethizon dorsatum. Lineage (NCBI taxonomy): Eukaryota > Metazoa > Chordata > Mammalia > Rodentia > Erethizontidae > Erethizon > Erethizon dorsatum. The sequence goes on along the minus strand of CM051827.1, from coordinate 123,413,269 downwards.
ACACCCCCACACCAACACCAACTCACTCTGGTGCTCCCTCCTGTGCATCCTCAGATTCCAGCCACATGACTCCCTGGTTTAACACCTTCCCACTCCAAAGTTCTCCCCAGGCCCGCGAGGCCCTGCACAATCTGGCGCCGTCCCCTTGCCAGCCTCCTCCCTTCCCCTCCTCCCCTCTGCTGTACATGCAGCTCCAGCTATGCTGGCCTCCTTGCCACCAAACCACCCCAGCACCCTCCTGCCTCAGGACCTTTGCACTGGTGACTGTGGCTGCCCGTCCTCATCCTTTAGGGTCAAGGGTTATTTCCCAGGGGACTTTGCTGACACCTATCCAGAGTAGAGGGCTCACCCCCAGATAGAGTGGGGCTCCCAGATCAAGCCAGAGAATCTGCCCCCATTCTATGCCCTCAGCTCTTTCCACAAGGCTCGGGGAGTATGGGATAAAAGGGGTGGCAGGATGCTACCTTCCCCCTCGCTGATGACCTCCTTGTCCTCCTGGGCACTGGAGGGGCACAGGGCTGAGATCCATCGTTGCTTCTCACTTCTGGGGAGGGGGGACCGCGCTGTCACAACATGCAAAGCACAGCTGTCCAGAGTGGGGCTGAGACCAGGGCTGGGGGAACTGGGAATGAGGTGCAGGCCCAGGACCCTGGCAGGTTTGCTCCACCCCACAGGCCCAACCCTGGTGCCCCACCCAGCCCCGAGCACAAGAACTGGCCCAGGACCTCTTGGATGCCAGCCATACCCACATCCTGCCTTATGTCACCACTCTGAAGCCAGAGGTAAAGAGGGCCAGGGGCTGGCACCCAGGAGGGGCCCAGAGGCAGGGAGGGCCACCCCCTTGGCACCTCTTGCCAGGACGCATACACTGCTCTGCCCACTGGCTTTGTTCTCTGCCCAGGCCAGGGGATCACTGGGCAAGTGGGGGCCTCAGGGATCCCCAGGCCCGGCGCCACCAGAAGCCCTGCCTCCCAGCCCCAGCCCCACTCACTCCGTGCGCGCCCGCAGCAGGAACTGGTGCCTGGCGTGCTGCCTGGGGAGCAGCTGCAGGAGGAACACATGGCCCGGGACGCCCTGCAGCTTCAGGCTCAGGTCCCGCACCTGCAGCTCCGCCATCTTGGCATGGACGAAGACGGCGAACTTCCCCAGCCTGAGGACGGGGAGGCCAGGTCAGCTGGCCTGGGCCGCGCTCCCTGTGTCACCCTCGGGCCCAGGTGAGGTCTCCCCTTCCAGCAGCCTCCCCAGGGGAGTGTGGCCGCACAGGGTGCCATATCCCGAGAAGCCAGCAACACCCCCACGAGGGAACAGAACCCCTCCCTGCTCATCCTGACAGAAGCAGAAGGGGACTTTGGATATCCTCCTCCTCACTGTCCCCAGAGTCTACTCACCCTGAGGTTCCTGCCACCCCACAGCACTGAACGCTCACACAGGCAAGAGCGTCTGGTCTCTCCCCTCTCTAGTCCATCCCCCAAGCTGGCCAGAAGCAACATGTCACTCCTTTGTCATTGTCTGTGCTCTTTGCTATTCTCAGAACAAGTCTAATCTCTTTACTATGACTTTCAACATCCCAAATTCCCTATCCTGCCCTTCTCTACAAGTCTGGCCACACTAGGTTTCGCCATTCTCCAAACACACTCTACCATGACTTTGCTGTACTCCTTCCTCCAAACCACCTCTCTTCCTGGAAAACTCTTACTGATCCTTTAAAACCCAGATCAAATTTCCCTTGCTCTGTGAAGCTTTACTGATTCCCACATAGGGGCTCCCTCGGTATACCTTCCATCAAAACCCCAATGGTATGGTCATCAGGATACATTTTCACTGTTCTGAGAGTTTCTATGAGTGGAGAGTGAGTCACATTCATATTTATGTCCCCTGTACCCAGCAGAGGACCTGGTCCAGAACAGGGGTTCACTGACAGTTCATTGGGAAAACAAAATCAGGAATGAACTTTTCTCGTGGCTTATGATGCCACCCTCAATCCCATCCCGGAACTCTTCTTCCTCAGCCCTCCTTGCAGCACAGTCACAGCCGGGATGCAGTGAGGGCTCCCCAGGCACCAGGACCCATGCTGAGCTACCACACTGGGTCTCCCTGCATGGCATCTCTTTTGCAGATGGAAGGCAGGACAGTGCAGTGTAAGAGCCCAGAGCCTGGCACCAGACAGAGCCGGCCACCTCCTGGCTTCTTCCCTCCTGGGCTTCCTGGCCTCGGAGTAGCAAGGAGATCTCCTTCCCAGCAAGAGCCCTGGAGGGCTGAAGGGAACAGTCCATGCAGCTGGCCTGACACAGACAGATGCTGAGCAATGCAGAGCTGGACCTCAGGGCTCTGCACCCTTCTCTGCTCTCACTGGCCCAGGCTCAGAGCAGCCAGTCCTTGACTCCCACCTGGAAAGTGGACCAGGCCAGTGGGAGCCGCCAAGGCTCAGGGTGCCCTGGCAGCCCAGCCTGGTCAGCCCCATGGGTGGTGAGCCCAATGGTGGAGAAGAAGGCAGCCGGGTTCCTTCCTATTTCCCCCACCCCCACCCGACTCACTCCTTCCGCCGGGACAGCAGCAAGCAGTCATTGAAGAGGTGCAGGTAGACCGCCTTGCTGGACAGCTTTAGCTTGGCGGGTGGCGGCGCCGGCAGTGGTGCCAGCTCCACCAGCTCCCCGTGCCGGACCAGCCAGCGGGCCTGAGAGATCAGCGGGAAGATCTGGGGGGGAGTAGACAAGGGCAAAGGTGGGTGAGGCCCGGGGGCTCTCGGCAGAGAGCACAGGATCAGGGTCAGGAGGCTGTGGGCAGTGAAGGGCCGGCCAGGGGGAGGAAAGAGCAGGAGTGGCCTTTGTGCCCATCCCACCAGCTACCGGCACACACCTTGCCTTCAAAGTGGATCTTCTTGCTCAGGTGGATGAGCTCCTCCGTCCTCTTCATGGACTGCACGCTGGCGTTGCACTCCTGCACCAGCTGAGGGGCCCGGGGGCAGGTCACCCGCAGCACCCCCAGCTGCCCTGCCAGAGCCCCGCCTCAGACCAGAGACTGGAGAGCCCTCGAGAGCCCAGCAGCCCCCCACCCAGCCGAACTCACCTCCTTGAGTGCATTGAAGGCTTTGGTGGCCATGTCTTCGTCCTGGGAGCCCTGCGCTGTCCGCTTCAGGATGTTCTGAGGGGCGAGATCCAAGCAGTGAGGAGGGCTGGGCTCCCTGTGACCCCGCCCCTCGGCCACATGACTCCCGGCTCAGCGGCCTCGCCCGCCCACCTCCACCAGCATCTTGAGGCGGGTGATCCTCTGGAAGGGCAAGATGAGGAAGGAAGTGAGAGGCAGCCGCTGGCACACGGGAGACTCCTCCAGGCGGGCCAGGATGCCGGGGAACTTGGGGTTTTCCAGGCTGGAAAGGGGAGAAAGGTCTGGAGTCCCAGGTGGGCCTGAACGCCTGAGATCCAGGTCAGAGTCATCACCACCCCACTGGCTCTTCAGCTGCCACTTATCCTGGGCACAGAGTCCCTTTCCAGGACCCTTCTCCACCCAGTCCTCTGTAGCAACACCTGCCCCAGCCTCCCCCCACTCCCCGCCGCCCCAGGCCCCAGCCCTACAGCAGGCGCTGGTAGGTGCGCTCCTGGTAGGCCTGATTGGTGACATAGGGCAGGTAGACGCGGCGGAAGGCCGGGCAGTGGTGCAACACCACGTCGCAGACGCTAAAGCGCAGCACATCTGCCTCCAGACGTTGCTCCAGGTCCTGCAGGAACCTGGGTGGGGTGGGGGTATCAGGCCTCAGAGCCAGGGCCTAGAACCCAGATCTGCAGACCCACCCCACCACAGTCTCTATCCCCACCCCAGCCAGGCCGGACCGCTGCCTCACCTCTCACTAGTGCTCTTAACCTCGGGCAGTTTGGAAAATAGCCACTGCTTGTCCTGCGCCCCTAGACACTCGCTCAGCTCGGGGGAGCTCAAGAAGTGGCCCACAGCCACCGACAGGCTGTGAATGTAGGAGGCCTCAGAGGTGATCAGCTCAAACTTGGCCTGAAGTCATTCGAGAGATGCAAATTAAAACAACACTGAGATTCCATCTCACCCCAGAAAGAATGGCTATTATCAAGAAATCAACCAATAACAAATGCTGGAGGGGCTGTGGGGAAAAAGGAACCCTTCTCCACTGTTGGTGGGAGTGTCGACTGGTGCAGCCACTGTGGAAATCAGTGTGGAGATTCCTCAAAAAACTAGGATTGGAGGTCCCATTTGACCCAGCTATTCCCCTTCTGGGCATCTTCCCAGAAAAATTAAAAATATCATACCACAGCGATATATGTGCACCCATGTTTAAAGCAGCACAATTTTGTAATAGCTGGATCTTGGGAACAACCCAAAAGCCCATCAACCAAGGAATGGATAAAAAAGATGTGGTCTTTTTATACAGTGGAGTAGTACTCAGCCATAAATAAGGATAAACTGGAGACTTTTATAGATAAATGCATGCAACTCGAGACCATAATCATAAGTGAAATAAACCAGACGCACATTTGTAAACATCGTATTGTCTCCCTAGTATGAGAAGCCGAAAGAGTAAATAAGATCCAAAATGTATAACAGATATTGTAAAGTGGGAAGAAACTGTTCAAAAGGAAAGAGAAACTGGAATGGGGGAATGGAGAAAAGAGGGAAGGGAAAAGCAAAAAACAAAACAAAACAAAATATATATGTATTTATATATAAAAGATAGTTAACATAGTTATATTACTAATTTCTTTTAGTTCATTGAAAAGAAAGGTTTGTGCTAATATTGTTTGGACAACTGAATGTTGATATCTTGTACTCTGAGTAACTAATTTAAAGGTAACAATACACAATGTATTAACCATTGTTACCCTATTATGTTGTTTTGAAATTTTGTTCTATATTTTTCTCTTTAAAATAAAATAAAATTAATTAATTAAAAAAACAAAACAAAACAAAAAAAACAAACAAGGTCCACCTGGACCTTGGTCTTGACTCACCCACCCTAAGGCACCTTATCCCTGCCCTTTCTCCAACTCCATCCCTAATCCTGAACCCTAATCCCCAATCCCCCACTTTCTGCCAAGGGCACTTGCACAAACCCCCCCAGGGAACGCTTGATCCCGCCCCTTCCCCTAGTCCCGCCCACTACACCCGCCCTAATCTTCCCGAGGGCCTCCTGACCCGCCCCGCACTTGTCCATCAGTTCCTAGCCCCGCCCCCGCCCCATCCGGCGCCCACCACCCATCCAGCTCCCAATGGCTCCGCCCTCCGCTCCGCTCCGCCCCATCCCAGACCCCGCCCCAATTGGCCCCGCCCCTTTCCCGCTACCACCTCCTGCTTCTCCACTTTGCCTTGGCCGCAGGCTGGCATCCTGGCGGCCAGGCTACTCTCCATGGTGACAGCCCCGCCGCCCCGCCTTTGTGTGGCCCGGTCCCCTCTAAGTCGGAACCACTGACTCCTGCCCCCTCCGCCGGCTCGCAGCCCACCTCCTGCAGCTTGCAGTCTCGCAGGCTCAGCGTGGCCAGGACGCCGCTGCCGCGTACGTCGGGGATGTCCTGCCACAGCGAGAAGGTGGAGCCGCGCGCTGCGCGCTGCGCCCGGAAGGAGCTGCTTGGGGAGAGGTTGGCGCGCGGCGGCCCGGGCCCCTCCTCCGCGCCCTCCGCCTCGTCCCCGGGGGCCTCCTCCTCGCGCTGCTGCCGCCTCAGCTCGCGGGCGCTGGCCACGTCGCTGTACTCCTGGTAGAGGACGGCTGCGGGGCGAGGGGCGTGAGGACAGGCCGCGGGGCGCCCGGGTTCCCAGAGACGGCCCCATGAAGCCTCACAGGGGTTCCGATGTCTGGACGCAGGGAATTCATTCATTCACTCATTCGTTCATTCCACGCTGATTGAGCACCAACTGCGTGCAAGCCCCAGCTAGATACTGAGAATTCTGTTCTCCTGCTCGCACGGAGCGCCACATCCCCACATCCCAGCTTTCACAAACCCGGTTTCCCCGGTTCCACACCCCTGCTCCGTAGCCTGTGGCCCTTTCCCAGAGACCCTGTTCACGTACAGTTAAGGAGGAATCGCGACTGCCGCCGCTCGTTGTTGCCCTTGGGGTCCGGAGGCAGCTCTTCCTGCGCGTCCAGCCTAGGAAAGAGATTGTCAGAGCCCTTGTTTGTCTGCACCCTGCCTCGGACACCTCCCGGACTGGCAGGTGGGTTACCTGGGCTCTGGCCAGTCGCCGTGGCCCTCGCTCGGGTCAACAAGTGCTGGCAGGGCCACACTGTCCCCCCTCATCTCTACGTTTCGAGACTCTCTTCCAGATGCTTTCCCTAGAGAAGGCGAGAGCTGAGGGTGGGCGGTCCAGGGAGTAGTCTCATCCTGGGGCCCCACCTCCAGCTGAGCAGCACCTAGCCCAGGTGTCCAGTGAGTAGGCCATGTTCCACCCCGCATCTGGCTCATGGGCTGCTCTGGGGTCCCAGGGAGTTGCTAGTACCTTCCCGCACTGCTCCAGTGCCTGCCCCAGAGGCCAGTGCCCTGGCGGCAGAACTCCGTCCCAGGCGCAGGGAAGAGTGCAGCCGGGTCATCAGCTCAGAGGCTGAGAAGCGCCTCCGCTCAGGCCCCTCCAGGCCCAGCTGCCTGGGGGTCCCAGACAGCTCCACCAGCCTGGGCTCCTCTGTGTGCAGGGCTGGCTCCTGTGCCACCCGGCCAGGCTCCAGGAAGACGGCATGGGGCTCCCGACCGCCAGTGGCCTCTTCACGCTGGTACACCCGCATCTTGCGCCCTGGCAGTGGGGGAGGGGCGCGTGCTGGTACCACTGGGTCTCTCCCGACCTCCCTGCTGTTGCCCACGTTCCTGAGCATCCCCAGGACGTTCAGGCCTCATGCCTCAGGGATAGGCTGAGGCTTCTGCCAGGACCCAGTCGCCAGGGCAATGGGATCAATAAGAGGGATCAAGACAGCACAGGGCCTGGGGTACACAAAGAGGCGAGGATGTCCAGGACAGCTTGACCTCCTGTGTAACATTGGACATGTCACCCTCCCTGAGCACTAGTTCCCTTATCTCTAAAATCTACCACTTGTCCTTACTTTCAGGGAACTCTGGGATTCAAAGGGTTCAGAAAGAGCCACCCAGCCCTTCCCCTAGGTACCCCCCACCAGGGTGACTCACAGGCTGACTTCTTCTCCGAGCCGTGGCTGGCCCGGCGCTGCGGCTGCATGTGCTGAGGATGCCAGGGTCCCTCCAGAGCTGGGGGCTGGGCTCCAGGACAGTGGGGCCAGCTGCCAGCCCTGCTGGGCCGCATCCCTGCACTGGTGGAGATCTCTGTATCTGGGCCTGCTGGGGATGGGGGCCATAGCAGCCCTTGGAGAGGGGCAGGGGTCCCCAGGGACCAGCGACTCCCAGGAGCCCGTAGCTCCTCTGGGGCAACAGGGAAAAGGTCCAGACACACAGGACTCAGAGGCTGTAGGGTGGGCAGCTCCACAAAGGTCAGGCTTTCCTGCTGACACACGGCTACTGGGCGGCGGGTGGCGCCAGGTGGCCCAGTCAGGTGGGGCTGGAGGGTTGCAGGTGGCCCACAGTCCATTCCTCCTTTGCTCTGCCACCCACCTGGGCCTGCAGGGGAGACGGTATCAGACCCAGACACAGGACAGCAGTGCTGGCCAGTGAGCCACCACATCCGGGAGGCCTGGACAAAGCCTGGTGTACGCATGTGTACACACACCTGTGCGGAGACTAGTAATAGCTAATACTCAGTGGACTGCCTAAAGGACAGCCAGTGTTTTCACATATCACCTCATTTAATCCTCACAGCAACCCTATTCATTGATGCTGTTGTTATCCCCATTTTACAGGTGAGGAAAGTGAGGGAGAAGAAGGTAGCTATTTGGTGAATGGGAGCCAGGCTTGTCACTTGAATCTATATCCCAACACACATCTCTGTTCGTACACATTTTTCTCCCAAGTACACACATTGACACGCTTTTAAATCAGGTTCACGTGTTTACAGACACACTTTTCAGCACTTACACTCTTTAAATACACATTCACACAGACACTGCCTCCTCAATGCATCCACTGACCCATCTGACACTGGCACAGGCACCCAGGCTTTCTCCCGATGCCCAGTGACACGCAGACACAAACACAGAGGCCCACACGTCCTTTGCTTTGGTGTTGCCCAACCCCCCCATACCCAGAGCTGCGGCCTTCAGCGCTGAGTGATGCCCACACCCATGCCAAGCTGGCTGGGAGGGTCACAGACTGGCAGGCGGGCCACGACCCAAATCAGGCTGGGCCGCCCACGGAAGAGCTGGGAGGTGGCCCTGCCCCCCCACCCCAGCTTGGGGTGAGAGGGGTTTTCCCCCATCCCACCTCCTAGCCCAGGATCAAGCCAGGCTGACTGGGTCCTTTCTGGGCAGGACCTCACCCCAGGGAGCTGCCAGAGCCTCGGGACAGGGTAATGATCCCAGGGGTCCAAGCCCCCACAGCCTCTGCCCCGCAGCACCCCCACACCCCTCACCTCTCCTGCCACCGAGGCGCTGCTGATGCCGTTGGGCCGCTGCACAGGGGAAGCCCTCTCTCTGCCCAGCTGGCTGGGGGACATCCCACCCAGACAAAGAGTTTGATTCATCAAGCCCTGTGGTGAGCGAGTGGGGAGGAGGAGGGAGCCGGCCGCGGGCTGGGCGGGGGCCTACCCGAGGCTGGCCTCGCTGTGGGCAGGCCGGGCAGCAAGTACCCCCCAGGGCCGCCTTGGATCTCAGGGCACTGCCCAGCTTGGCAGGGCCAGGAGACCCAGGAGACAGAGGCAGAAGGAGACCCAGAGAACCATTTAGAGACCATTTAGACAGCAACTCAGAAACTGAGACCCTGCAACCGTCGAAAACAGCAAAACCACATATGCTGAGACAAGCAGGGACCCGGAGATGGTGACAGAGACAGGGACAGAGATTTCACAGTCGAATACTCAGAGACAGATGTGAAGCCCAGGAAAAGCCCCAGACGGGTGGACAAACAATTCATGCCCCGTGGGGTTGCCAGCCTGGTGGAGGAGCCAAGAACAAAAGCAGTTACAATCCAGACTGGCAAGAGCCACGCAACAGGCACCATCGGAGTAGGGTGCTGGGCCCTCTCAACCTGGGCACTCTAATACGGGAGGGTTTCCTGGGGTAGGCAATGGCTGACTGCTTCATGGCTAAAACTTCCAGGGACCCAGTGCACACAGACAGGGAGTGATTCCTGGACTGAGTGACAGGACCCCGTGGGAGACAGCGGGGTCTCTGCACAGCCCCTGGACTGCTGTCCTCCCTGCCTGGGAGGTGGGGGGAGGTGCCGGCTGCTCCCAAGCGGCTTCCCTGTGGTGATGGCTCCAGCTTGGACCTTTGACCTCTGTGCCTCCATGAATCTTGGTTTCCTCATCTGGCAAATAGGAGTGTCGTGCCAACTTTGTAACGTAAAGGTGAGAATTAATGATAGTTCACATAGAGCATTTTAGGTGCAAGCCTGTAATCCCAGCTACTTGGGAGGCTGAGGCAGGAGGATCACAAGTTCAAGGTAAACTGCAGAGTAGAAGTCTTGTCCTTGAGAGTCATTCCTTGGAGTATTATTGTCGTCAGTCTTTCTCTAGCTGGGAGATGGCTTGGTCCATCAGCCAGATGGAGAAAAGGACGACACACATCATAGGAGCATGTGGAAGGGTCACAGGCGGCCTCTGCCCTCTGGACAGGTCTCAGACTCTCAACGCAAGCCCCGCTTCAGAGGGCAGCATGCAAGTGTGAACATGTGCCCCTGCTCCCTTGTGTTCTGGGAGGTTCTCTCCCCTTGGGTTCTAGAAGCCCCTGGGGGGAGGCAGAGAGGGAGCCCCATCTTTACAGGGATAAATAAGCAAAACATTGAGCCCTTGGGGCAGAGGCACCCCCAGTCTAGGCCTTCAGGGAGAAGGTTCGGTGCCTGTGGGGAGAGGAAAGGGGGAGGGCACTGTGGGGAGACAAGGCTGGAGGGAGGTCCCCAGGGGGAGGTCAGGAGTGAGTCAGCCTCCACCCAGGCCCAGCCTGGGTGATGGGAATGACCCATCCAGCTGGGATGCCAGCCTGTGGCTTTCCAGGGAGGTGGCCCACCCGACCTCCACGTTGGGTATCAAGTAGGAGCAGAGCTGGTTCATATTGTGTGTAGCTCACTTTTATTAGAGGGGGAAAAAAGAAGAAGGAGAAGGAGAGGAAGAGGAAGAGCAAGAGGAAGAGGAAGAAAAACCTCAAGAAGAGAACTTGCAGCAGAGGCATTACCTGCCCGGGACATGATCACAGGATAGAGATTGCAATGCCCATTAGCCAAGGGTCATTCTGGAACCCAAAGGAAAAAAGCTGCCCAAGGCTGAAGGCCCTGTGTTGACAATGACAGGCTCTGTGAGGCCTTCAGCAAATCCCAGCCCACCCCTGGGCCTCAAGTATCCCCACCTGTAAAGTGACCCTGAAGGCCCCCCTTTCAGAATCCTGAATCATCTCAAATGTTTCTGCAGGCAGAGGCCAAGGGGAGTCCTGTCCAGTGGGCACTGCTCACCACAGCAGGTAGTAGTCCACTTGGCAAGGCTGGCAGAGCACGTCCTGGACACTACCATGGTTCAGCAAAAGCACCTTAGGCCCTTGCGCCCAGCTCTTTTCCCTGCCCGCGCCCCTTGCCCTACTACCCCAAGGTAAAGGGCGCCTCTGTCTCCTAAACGACAAAACCAATTGGAAGGTCACAGCTGGAAAGGGGATCTGGGCCAAGTGGTCTGCAGAGGCCTGGGAGGCCATAAGTCGATGCGGCCAGGATCAGAGCCAAGCAGGCAACACAAAGGAAGCCTTGCGAGAGGATGGGGCTGCTGGCACCCGGTGGGGCCCTACCTCAGCCAGGGAGCTCCGTCCAGCTGCGGGCACAGTCCAGGGCTCCACGCCACCCTGGGGGCTCTGGGGCTGCAGCCAAGTCTTCAGGGGGCGATGTCAGCATGGCCCCTGAGACAGCAACGCAAGCTCCAGGGTATTGTGTGGGGCAGGGAGGGGGAGGCAAAGGCGGAGGGAACCTCTCGGAGAGGCAGGCGGCTGTCTCAACGTGCCTGCTCCCCGCCCCCCTTCCCAGAACCGGTTTGGCCAGTCTGGGGTACTAGAGGGGGGCTGGAACAATGGGAGTCCTATGCCTGGGAGAAGCTCTGAGGGACCCCAGACAGATCCCTTAAAGATGGGGGAGGCACCATTTCTGGTCCTCGGAGACAAGTCACCACTCTTCCAGGGCTTCCCAAATGTCAGGTGTGCTCAGGGGACTTATTGGGGGCAGGAAGCATCCCGGGAGTTCATGGAAAACATCCCAAGCCTTGGAGTTATCAGGGACCCTGAGATCAAGGCAGAGCCACTCGGAGCATCTGTAAAATGGGAACGCTCATTGTGTTGGCTATTTAGAGATGGAAATCAATCCTGAAAATTGGAGGTGTGGCATTTGGCACCATCCTGGACAACCCTTCTAGCATGGCTACATCTCACAAACCACCCATCCTTTCCCTCTGCCTGGGATGACCCACTTCACCATCTCCAACAGCCTCCTCCACCATGATGCCTTCCCAGACTTCCACATTGTCTGAGTCCTCAATAACACAATTCGAATAGCCAAAGTCCGCCTTGTGCCAGGTGTGCAATTTTCCCATTCCAAGCCTGTGGAAGGGGAAGCCATTTTCCTCTTAATATCACCTGCCATTTATTCGAACACTCTGCAAATACCAAGCACTTAATACCAATGCTAGTATATATGCAAATACTAATGCTTACGCTGCTAGTAACTCTTCTTGAACACTTGCCATATGCCAGGCACAGCTCTGAGCATTGCACACACATTCATTCACCTAATCTCCACCTCAGCCCTAGGAGGCATGCACTGTGACCGTAGCCACTTAGCAGCTGAGCACAAGGCTTGCACAGGTGAATCGCCTGCATTATGCCACTGGAATTTCTCATTAATTCTGTGACATCCCATCATTTTAAGGCCAATGAGGTTGAGGTTCAAGGGATTAAATAAATCTCCCAAGATCTCCTAAGGACTAATATCAAAACCCAGCTCTGTCTGACTGCACCAACAATCTATGTCCTTAACCACTGCCTGGCCATTGGCTCCCCAGCCTTGTGGGAGGGTCCAGGGAGCAGTGTGGAAGTCGGCTGGGGGATAACTCAGTAGACGAGCTAAACCCTTTTATTATGGTTCATACACCACAGGTCCCCATGAGCATACAAGCAGGGGGCTTTGTGGCCCTGACCCCTATGAACTATCACCTGATGGCCACTGGCTTGGGTGACTGGGGTCCCTCTGCTCCCTTGAATCCACTCTGCACTCCACCCCCCAGCAGCATCACAGTGAGGAGACACTGCCCAGCGTGGGTGGCGACCAGGTGGCCATGGAAATTCGTCCACTGGGACACAGAGATAGGCCGATTGTCAGCAGCGGAAAGAGCGGAAGGCAGGGAACACAGAGAGAACTCTAACCGGTTCACGCTGGGCCAAGGCACTGACGGGACTCCTAGCAGGAAGCCAGAGGACCCCAAGCAAGGGAGCGTCCTAGGGGACTTATGGTCCTCACTCACTGCCCCAGTGTCCTGGGCTTGGGGAACAGCACCCCTGCTTCTGTAGACAGAGAAACGCTTGGTCAGGCAGGGGGTGGGTGTTGGCCCCCAAGCTCGAACGCTGCATAAGAAGAGGGCGGGGCGGGGCAGATGAGGGGCGGTGGAAACTATAGCGAATCCAACCAATCCCACTGGGCAAAGCCAAAGAGGGCTGGCTAAGGGGCGCAGTCAGTGGGGTGCGGGTGGGGCCAGGCTTCGCGGGCTCCGCCGACCCAAAGCAGCGCACCCCCCCATTTGTCTATCAGCGCCTGCTTGGCCAGGTACTGCCCACAATTTATCGTGGTAGCCAGGCCGCTGCACATGGAGCGTGAGCCAGGCAATGAGGCACAGGAAGAAAAAAACAAAAAACAAAAAACAAACAAACAAAGAAATGAGAAGGGGGGAGACAGAATGATTACTTCAGCAAGCCCCCCGCCCCGTTACTGGGGATTGAACCCAAAGCCTTCGCGCTGAGCTACATTCTCAACCTTTTTTTTCCACTCGAACTTGCAATCCTCCTGCCTCAGCCTCCCAGAGTGCTGGGATTACAGGCCTGCGCCACGCACCTGGCTAGCAGTCTTGATTTATGGAGCACTTATCATGTGCAAGGCACGGTGCGAACTCCGAGATTTAAAATTCATTTAACTCTCACAGCAACCCAGTGAAGTGGGTGTAATTTATACTTCCGTTTTACAGTTGAACAAACCAAAGCATAACGGGTTGTCATTTGTCCCCGAACACAGAAATATGATGTGAACCCTTTAGCACCGTTAAGAGTCCAAGCTGGCGACAGAGGGTTTTAAGCAAAGCTGAAGGGAGCAGCTTCCTCTCTTCCCTTCAGGTCTTTTGCCAACAGATGATAATATTCTTATTAGTGATAATGATACAATGAGCGCCTACACTGTGCAAGTGTTTGACACCGACTTTTCGCAACGACCCTATAAAGAAGATCCTATTATATAATTCATCCGTTCACAGCAGGTCGGCGACCGAGTCTGAACTCGAACCGGTTCTGTCCGAGACAGAGGCGGAGCCTACCTCTAAGGCGGGGACGACGCCCAGACGCGCAGCCAGCAGCTTGCAGTGGAGGAGGGCGAGGCTCCTGCGCGTTGCGAACGGCTTCGCACCCGGCCTCAGCTGTTCGGGGTGGGGGGCTCGGGGGTCGACTCTGAGCCCTGCACTCCTGCCCCTTCCCCGGCCCTGGAGCCTGGCTCTGCCCCTTTAACTCGAGCTCCAGTGAACTCGGCACAACTGTCCGCCGGGCGGACTCAGCTTCCTGCGGTCCCAGCTAGGTCCCCTCCTATGGGACTCAGTGCCTCTCCCACCCCGTCCTAGAAAAGCCACGCCCCGAACAGGCCCCTCCCCTTCAAGCCCAGGCCCCGTCCCTCCAGGACAGGCCCCACCCGGTACCAGCGCCCCGCCCCCCAAGGCTCCGCCCCGCCCCTCGCGCGCCCCTCTGCGCCTGGCGGCCAGCGGGATCCCCATCTCCCACCTGCGGGCGCGTGGTTGCCTGGGGCCAGGGACTGCGCCAGCGAGAAGCTGACGGAGCCGCGCAGCTGCCTCGTATTCGTACTGGTCGTGACCCGGCCGGAAGTCCGAAGTGAAGGCGGGGTGGAAAGCCTGCAGAACTCAACTGACCCGCGTTCGGGTCCCGCTCTCGCGGCACAACGAGCCTGCGGCCGGGGCTGCTAGCCCTCTGATTTCCCAACCTCTGAACCTGATTCCTCACCCCAGTCCCTTTTACCCTATCCCTGAGCCCCTGCACCAGTCTCTGACCTCCTCCCCCACCGCGTTCAGTGTCGGGGCGACAGAAAGGTGCCCTCAGTCCCTGGCGTCCAGTCAGATCTCCACCCAGCAGCTGGGCCAAGCGAACAGGGGCGCCAGCGGGAAGGCGGCCACAATGATGAAGAACCCAAATTACAGCTCCGGGAGGCCGAGGGTGTCAGGCCTGGGGCCACATCCCGCTTGCCGATAGGGCTGGGTCATTGCTCACCCGTCCACAGGTATTCATCAAACAGGCCTTAGCACCGGATGAGCTCATAGTCCTCCTCCTACCGCTGGGCTCCGGCCCCATCTGGATGTGCGGCAGCCCTGCCAGTGGCCCAGACCGTGGCCAGCCTTGAGCCTGCTGCAGCAGGGCCGGGGAGACCAGATAATGGTCGAAATAATAGCCTGTGCCAGAAACTGCCGTTTCTATTTCCCCAATGTCCCTTAGAAAGAGACACCTCGAGTTGGGCTGGGCGCGGTGGTGCATGCCTGTAATCCCAGCACTCTAGGAGCCTGAGACAGGAGGATTGCAAGTTTGAGCCCAGCCTAGGCAATTTAGTGGCTTAGTGAGACCCTATCTCAAAATTTAAAAATGGAATGGAGATGCAGCTCCATGCAAAGGCCCTGTATTCAATCCCAGGTATTGAAAAAAAAAAAAAAAAAAAAAAGTAAACACCATGGTCATTTCTACTTTACAGATGAGCAAACAGAACCCAAGGCTCCCCCAGTTGCGAGTGGTAGAGCCAAGGCTCCGATCCATTCTGTTGGACTCTGGGGTCCAGTGCATCCTACATGATCATTCTTGGTCTCTGGAACACCCTCCCCTCAAATAGTAATAGGAGCCCCCAGTTTGAAAAGCTCTTTCCTGTTTTGCACAGCATAACACTTTCAGCTCTCATGGAGAAGTGTTATTGTCCCCATTGTACAGGTGAGGACACAAAGGCTTAGAGAGAAGCAAAGTCACACAGCTCACCAGAGGCGGGGTTAGGACCTGTCCCCCTGACTGCTGACTCTCTGTCAAGGCTGCTTTCTCCTTCGGCCTCCCTACAGCCTGCCTAGGCCAAGCCCTGTCCTCCCATCCTGTCCCCCACATTCACAGTGGGATGAACTCCACGGCACTGACCAGCTGTTTGCCTGCCCTGGTGACTAAGAGCTGCTGAGCAAGCGCCATGAGGAGGCAGCCAGGGCCGCACTGCTGTGGGTAGACACAGGGCATCTTACTCAGGCTTGGGGCAGCATAGAGGTGACCCCACCTCCCTGCTGGCGCATGCAGCTGGCCGCCTGCCCCTCTTCCCACCCACCTTGGACACCCAGAGGCAGATCCTGCCCATGCACTCTTGAAGATGAGGTGACTCCCATCCTTCTCCAAAAGTCAGCACCCCGGGTACTGATGTTCTCATTCCACATGCCAAGCAGTGTGTTATACCGACCAGGGTACTCCATTAACCTGTAGCCCTGTTGGCATTGTGCCCTCCCTCTCTGTAGCCCAGTCACAGCTGATGTCCACACTGAGGTTGATCCCCCTCCTCACTGCTCCTGGTCCTCTGCCCTCCTCCCCACTGAGAGCTAACCCAGCTGACAGGGCTGTTGGGAGGCTTTGCCCACCCCAAGCCCCAGAGGCGAGGTTCCATGGGCCATGACCTATACTTACTGTTCAACCCATGACTGGCAAGAAAGATGGAATCACGGCGCCAGGCAGTGGGCTCTGCTGATCCTCTTTCCATCCCACCAATGACAACCACAATTACACAGCAACACTATCTCCGGGGAATCTGGCTCTCATTAGACTAGAAGCTCCTGGGGTGGGGGAAGAGCAGCTTCAATTCACTGCTGTGTCCCCAGCATTCAGCCCAAGGTGTGTAGCAGGGAGGTCCCCACAGAAGATGGGGATGAACCCAAACTGCAGTAGAGGCAAGTAGGGGTGGCAGGCCTGGGGCTCCCCAGTGAAGGCCAAATGAAGGAATGAAGGCCGGTGTTAGATGCTCACACTACTTGTCATCGCTGCTGGTGAGCTACAGTTGAGAAAATTCTCAGGGAACTGAGGAGCCAGCTTCAAGGCCAACGGCAAGACTCCGGTGGCCAAAGGGTGCAGTTACACCCCTGGGTCGGCTGGTTGGGAGGCAACAGCCTTGGGGTGGAGAGCGGAGGTAGGGTGGGGAGTGTCCTCACCTGCCAATGAAAAATGGTAGACCTCGCTGTAGGATCAGCACCCGGCTGAGCACAGCGCTCCTGATATTGCCAATGTTGCCAGCCTAGGCAGCATGAACGGCCATCCACCTGGAGCCTGCCCATGTGCAGGTGTGGGAGGAACCTCGGGATGCCCACACTGGGCCTGGAGTTGGGAAAGTGCTCCTGCTTCCCACTGCCCCTTGGCACTCACTTGGGACACGAGCATGGTTGCCCATGGGGACCATTCTGGTGCTGATAATGCCATGGTAAATTACAATAGATGTGAGGAAAACTGACAGGATGCAGAGCTGTGGGCCAGGAGGGAGGGCTTCCAGAGCTGGAGGGTGGGCACCAGGGTTCAGCACAGTGAAGGGCCAGTCCTCCCAGGGCAAGAGCCCAGAGCCCCCTCACCATGATCAGGAAAGGCAGGTGCAGGGTGGGAGCAGGGCTTCTGCAGGTGTCACTGAGTGCTGGGCCATCTGTGAGGCCAGGGAGGAAACTCCACACATAGACCCTCCGGTCAGAGGGGGCAAGAGAAATGTGCATCCTGTGGCCAAGAGGCTGAGGTCTCCACCCCACGGTGGGGAAGCCCCTGGCCTTTTCCTGTCTACACAGGGAGCTCTGGAAGTGTGGGAATGAGACCTGGTTTATGGGCCTTTTCTCACAGTGCTGATTAAGAGTCAGTGGACAGGGCCGGTGAGATGGCTCAGCAACATAAGCAACTGCCTGGCAAGCGCGAGGTCCTGAGTTTGACTCCCGGAACCCACATACAAAAAAAGGGCCAGTGATATTGCTCAGTGGCACGGGCGCCTGCTGGCATGTGAGGTCCTGAGGTCGACCCCCCGGTACCCACAAAAAAAAAAAAAGCCAGTGGATAGATGGATGGATGTATGCATGGATGGATGGATGGATGCGTGCATGCATGGATGCATGGATAAATGAATGGGTGGGTAAACAGAGATGTAAACAACAAATAGATGAACATGTGGAGAGGGCTACATAGACTAATGGATGGGTGAGGCAGTAGGTGAACCGATAGGTGAGTAATCTGAACAAGCAAATAATCAGTGAATCTCTGTAAGTGAGCACAGAGGTGGGTGGGTAGAAGGGCAGATGGATGGATGGATGGATGGATGGATGGATGGATGGATGGATGGGTGAGTGGATGGATAGACAGATGGGCAGGCAGATGGATGGATGGGAGGGTGGATGGATGGGAAAATGGACCAATGGGTGGATGAGTGGATGGATGGATGGATGGATGGATGGATGGATGGATGGATGAATGGATGGACACATGGCTGGGTGGGTGGATGAACATGGATGGGTGGACAGGTGGGCACCTAGATAGATGACATGATAATTTAACCAAATAACTATTAACTGACTGTATGCTGCTCTGCAGTAGATACTGGATATTCTGTGGTAAACGAACTGGACAAGATCTGTGCCCCAATGGAGTTTACAGAGTAGCTGGAGACAAACATTAAACATATAAACACAGGTGTATAATTGTAAGTTCTGCGAAGGAGCATTTTTTTTTTCAGGGATGGTCACTTGGAGGAAATGACCTTTTAGTTGACATCTAAAACATAAAAAGGTGCTTGAGTAAAGGGACAGTGGAGGAGAAGCATTTTGAGAAGGGCAGTTTGTCCAAGCCAGGGCCCCTCTGTAGAGCCACGAGCTGTGTACTGCATTCTCCAGAGGGCGCCACTGAGAGTGACTCTCACTTCAGTGTTCCCCTTCTGTTCCAGTTCCCCAACACTTACTTAATCAAACTTTAGATTAAATCTCTTTGTTGAATACTTTGGTTGTTATTTTCCTCTAGTCCTGACTGTTGAGTGGATTGAATGACAGATGGGCCAGATAGATTGGTGATACACAGATTCATGGAACGAACATTTGTTGAGCACCTTCTGTATGCTAGCGACTATTCTGGGGATGGGATAAAGCAGTCAACATCACACACGAGGTCTCCGCTCTCAGGGGGCTCACATTCTAGCAGCAAAAAACAGGCAATAAACAAAATACAGTGAAAAAGGCTGTGATGAAATTAAACACTGGCAGGTAGCTTCTTAGGATTCGGTGGTCAAGGAGACCTCTTTATGAAGGTGATATTGGAGTTGAGGCCCAAGTGACCTGGAGTCGGCCATGAAAAGTCTGGGGGAAGAGGATTCTGGCAGAGGACAGCCAGTGCCAAGGCCCTGGGGAGGAAACAACCTTGCCTTATTCCAGGAGCCAGTGGGGCCCATGGGAAGAACCAGCCAGAGGCCACTCTGATAGTTTCCCAAGTGCATCCTAAATGTGAACCCACAGGAAGGCTCTGAGCCGGATAACATGGGACATGATTTCTGCTTTTGAAAGATGACTCTGGCCAGGTACAGGGACACACGCCTGTAATGCCAGCACTCAGAAGGCTGAGGCAGGAGGATCACTGCAAGTTCAAGGCCAGCCTGGACTACACAGCAAATTCAAGGCAGCCTGAACTACACAGTGAGACCCTGTCCCTCTGGCAGCCTAGACTGGACTAAGTGGACAAGCACACAAGAGCAGTAGACCAGTTGGGAGCCTGCTGCTAATGTCCAGGTGAGAGAAAAAGGTGGCTGAGAACGGGTGAGAAAACAGGTGGGGTGGCAGCAGAGGTGGAGAGCAGTGAATGAATCCAGGATCAGTAATCAGACGTTCGGGTGGACAGTGGGTGTCTGGATGAGTGGGTGAGGTGAATGTTTCTTCCCTTCTTCCCTGTCTGGGCAGGGTCTCTTCTTTTTTTTTTTTTTTTTAATATGCGGGTACCGGGAGTCGAACTCAGGACCTTGCGCTTGCCAGGCAGGCGCTTATGCCGCTGAGCTATATCACCAGCCCCTAGGGCAGGGTCTCTTGAAGACACAGCTGAGACCCTGCCTGCTCCCAGTGTTTTGCCCTCCCAGTCTTATCTCATCCCGACATCATTGGAGGGTGGAAAGGGGAGCCAAAGAGTGTTGCAAGAAGCCAGATTTGAGCCCTGGGATGGTGGTCTTCAAAGCCTGAGACCCTTTAAAGTCCTCATAAAGCATGCTTTATGGCCTCTGGGAACTCTGGAAAGTGGAGCAGAAGCCTAGAGGACTGAGCGGGGCATCACCTCCAGCATGCAAGTCACTGCACTTCCAGCGGCGGGCCAAGGTGGCGCTTTTGCTACTCCAGTGCTCCAGGAAGTGGGTGGTCCAGAAGGTGTGAAGATGCTGAAGAATCTGGGTGGTCACTCCCAGCGAGAGAGGGCACAGGACAGGGCATTGCCAGCACTGCATGCCCAGCAGCCAGGCCCAGGCTGGACCTTAAACACCTAGGCATTCCCTAGTCCTCTTCCTTGCCCATAGGACAGACCTCAGGAATATTCCAAGTGACGCAAGTATCACAGAGTGGGCGCATGAGGAAGGCACCAGTGCTGGCGGAGATCTCTCTGACAGCAGATGGTGCCCGTTTTGGGAGGGCCTCTCCTCAACTAGGCAGCTGAGCCAGCCCACCCAATCCATCTCCCAAACTACCAACTGCCATCCAGCTGGTATGTTGTGCCCATGGTGGCAAGGCAAGAGATAAAGACTTAGGGGCAGCAGAGCAGGCAGCAGCCAGACCATGTAGAAGCCTGTAGGGATGACAGAAAACTTGTAAGGCCCTATCTTTGTGCCCAAGCCCAGCTCCCAGACCCCTTCCTCAATGCCAGACTCACTGAGCCAGGCAAGGTAGATGGGCACCTTCTCCCCAGAGAACTCTTGCACATGGCCCAGCACCCCCAGAAAGCCCACTAAGATGCAGCAATTGGCAAGAGTTGAATCTGTGCCAATTGGGTCAAAGGGGCTCTAAGGGACAGAAGGAGGGATCACTGCAGGGAAGATTGAGAATCTCTCCTCTGGCCCTGCAGTGTGATGCGTCAGACAGCTGAGCTTGGGACATCTCTGCCTTGTGCCTCCCTCAACCAGCAGGCAGGCGATGCCCAACTCTGTGTGTTTCCACTTCCTATGGACTGTGTGGGCTGAGATCTCTGCTACATGCCAGGAAGAAGTCCTGGTGTCATCTCTGTCCCCTGGAAGTCCCTGCTGGACCCTCCCCAAGCAGCCTTCTCCCCACTTGCTGCCTGTGCCTGCTGAAGAAGCAGGCAGTGGGGGAATTGCTGCCCAGGAATCTGTGAGCAGAGCAGTGTGGACTACAATGGTAGTCCAGAATCCTCAGCTGCGGACAGGGGTGCCAGCTGCTCAACGCCACAGAACCCATCCGCCCACGAGGCTCAGCCTAGGCTGGGTGTGTGTTCCAGTTACCAGAGTGTCTAAGGCAGATGGAACAGGTGGGGATCTGGACTGGGGGTGCTGGGGGACGGCCAGGACCCCAGGCTCAGAAGGGACAGGGACAGACCTAAGGCGAGTTCGGCTAGAGGAGCCTCTCAGGCTGGCCTAGAAGGAAGAAGTGACGCTGACTGGGCTAAGCCTCTGCCGGCCCCACCCCTCCCGTCTGTCCAGTTCGGGTCGAGGAAGGCGCGGGTGTAAGGTGCAGCGGCTGTGGGCTGTCGCAGTCAGTTACGCACGCGTCCGCGGCGCAGCAGCCTCACGGAGTGGTCCCGAGTCCAGCCTGGGCTAGACGGCAGGACAAAGGCAAGGTCACCGGTACCTGGGGACCCTCCGCCTCTGGGCTGACTCCGATCAACCTAACCTCCCCCACCTGCAGCGGCGCGCGGGACCTGCCGCTCTGCCTGGCTGCGCTCCCGGGGGTCCGGGGTCTCAGGGGGGCCAGACGCCCGACAACCCCCTGCCCTACAACCCCGGCCGCGACCTAACTGTTCTCGTCCTGGCCACTTTCAGAAGAGCTTCGGCGTGCAGGTTCTAGGGAGCGCCTCTCACCAAGGCCACCGCAGGAGCAACTGCCGCTCTGCTCCGCGCGCACGAGCACGGTGCGTCCCGCCGCGGAGGCAGGGGGTTGGGGGGCACTTAGGACAGGTCTGCCCCCTCTGTCCCACTTCCGTGCTGGTGCGGAGCAGCTCTGAGTTCATTAGACCCACTAAAGCCAAAAGTGAAGGAAAACTGCGCAGGAGGGAGAGGGATTAGGGTTCATTCCAAGACAAGAAATGGACAAGAGACGCTACAGGGTTCCTTGGGGAGGGAAGAGATTTAAGGGAGGGCCTGTGGCTGGGGTACCGCACAGCCCGAGTGAGGTGGGGCAAGCAAGAGTACTGGTCTGGCCTAAGTCGCACTGACTTTCCCTTTTGGGTGGTTCTGGGGATTGGACCTAGGGTCTTCGTGCTGGGCGTATCCCCAGCCCTTTAATTTTTTTTTTTTTTTTTTTTTTTAATTTTGAGACAGGGTCTTGCTAAATTGCTCAGGATGGGCTCAAATTTGCAATCCTCCTGCCTCGGGCTCCCAGAGTGCTGAGATTACAAGGCATGTCACCACACCCAGCTGCGTATCATGGTTTTTGGTTTTTCCACTGTGGAAAAAATTGCTCCTGTAGTCTGGGACATAAATGCTGCTGAGGGGTGCAGATAGACTTGCTGTCTGGGTCCTTATCCTCAGCGCCAACAGGCACAGAGGCAAGTGTGAGGGGACCAGGCACAGCTGCAGCTGCCAGGAGGTTCTCCACCCAGCCCCTCCCTCTGCCCACCACCACCCCTTCCTTATCCGCTCTCACCATGGTGCTCAGCACAAGAACCACCGCCACTACCATAACAAGGACGATGGCAATTGCCAACATTTACTGTGCCCTTAATTTGGTATCCAGTGCAGTGCTAAACATTTTACATGTACTTACTCCTCACAGTTCAAAGAAGTGGGTGCTATCATTAGGTCCATGTACAAAATGTGTCAATGGAGTGCATGGGAACTACACGACAGTCCAATGTCACTCAGTTCTGTTGTCTTCCTCCTGGACCCTTCCCACCAGCAAGCCCCAGTCCCACCCTCTGCCCCAGCCTCTATCCCAGATACTGCTCTGGGGATTCACCTCCACACCCTCAAACTGCCCTAAACCCTGAGCCCCCATCTCCATTTGACCACACACCATCCTCCCCTAGTCTGAGCCTGGTATGAGGGGGGCACAGCTGGGACCAGGTTGCCCAGGGAATAAAAAGACCTAGGGCATGACTAGGATGCCCATCCCCACCCAGGACTCACCAAAGGACCCCTGCTGGCCCAGCAGCCCCTGCAGGTCGGGCACCTGCGTCCCCCTCCTCATGCTCCCTGCAGGTCTCCGCAGATGCCCTGAAGGCCAGGCTCCTCCAGGATCAGGCAGGAGCTTCTCTGTCAGCCCAGTGTGACCAGGAAATGTTGGGGACAGAAGGGAAGAGGGAGTCACCAGCATTGTGCAGCCCCAGGCTGCAGGAGAAAGAGCAGAAGGTGGGAGCCTGTGAGGGACAGGGCCTGGAGGCAGAGTTAGGGGAGGGGAAGGATGCAGGGTGCAGAGTGCCAGGAGAATCAGAGCTGCTTCCTGGCTCTGCAACCTTGGTTGAACGCCTGTCCCTCTCTGGGCTTCAGCCTCCCCATCTGTAGGATGTGGGGAGGGCAGAGGAGGAGGCTGGCAAATTCCAACTCTTCAACAGACACCAAGGTGGACCTGGCTGCACATACACCACTCCTACCCCAGAGAAGACAGCCCCTCCTCCTTCTGGCTCCCCCAGAGCCTCAGTCCAGAGGCTCCAGGGCCATGAGAAACTACCGTGGCCACCACTGTCCCAGTTGTGTCCTCTAGGTCTGGATCCACCCCTAAACCAACCTGGGGATGTAATTGCCACCACTTCCTTCTTGCCAGGGAGTCTCAAGTCCCAAGAGTGCTTGCCTCTGAGACACTGCTGTGAGGCTTAACCTACTGGTGGAATTTCTGACACCGTTTAAAGGGGGTGCTGCTTTTGCTTTGTTTCATTTTCTGGTACTGGCAATTGAACCTAGGATCTTTGCACTGAGCTATATCCCCAGTCCTTTTACTTATTTTTGTTTTGTTTTTGAGACAGGGTCTCACTATATAGTTCAGGCTGGCCTTGAACTCACTATGTAGCCCAGGCTGGCCTTGAACTCACAGCAATCCTCCTGGCTCAGCCTCCCAAGTGCTGAGGTTATAGGCGTGCACCACCACAGCAGACTGAAACATTTTTATCTTTTTTTTTTTTTTTTTTGGCAGAACCCAGAGCTTTGTGCATGCTAGGCAAGTACTCTAACACTAAGCCACATCCCCAGCCACCCCAGTCCTTCTATTTTTGAGACAGAGTCTCACTAAGTCACTAAATTGCCCTGGTAGAGACAAGTTGTCACTATGTACTCCAGGCTGCCTTTGAATTTTCAGTCCTCCTGCCTCAGCCTCCCAAGTATTTGGGGTTACAAGTGCTCAGTACCACATTCAGCTCCTGGTGGCCTTTTCTTTTTTTAGTATGGGGGAATCTAACCCGGGGTTGCTCTATCACTGAACACCTTTTATTTTTAAATTTTGAGATAGGGTCTCACTAAGTAGCCCCTGGCCTCCAAGTTGCCATCCTGCTGCCTCAGCCTCCTGAGTAGCTGAGATTACAGGCATGTGCCACCATGCCCCACTCCCAGTGGCCTCTGACACTGCACTGAGGCAGCTGCCTCCAAGGCTCTGAGAAGAGCAGCTGCACCTGGGGCCCAGACACCCTTCTTGGACATCATGCCCAGGACTGGCTGAATTATTTATGGGATTCAGTGCAGAATGAAAATGCAGGCCCAGTTTACAAACTAATACCTCAAAGGTGGCAGGAGCAGAACATTAAACTGGGCACTGGTGGTGACCCCACAGGGTCGGCCTGAATGTGCCCACAAAGCACGCATCCTCTTCTGTCCCCTCCACAGGGCACTGCCCTTGGCTAACAGGATCTCCTCCCTCCTGGCTGGCTCCCAGTTCTGCCTCTGCTGGTGGCCTGAGTGGGTGGCCGACTAAGTACTGAAGTGGCACTGGGGCCAGGTCCCGAGGGGCTGAGAATACAGCTCTGGCTTGGATGTGGCCAGGGTGTAAGTCCAGCTTCAGCGTCTCCCTCCTACTTTGCTCTTCCTTGGGGACCTCTTGGCTCGGGGTGAAGGTGGGTGAGGGATCAATTCTCCAACCACAGCAGAGCTACCCCGGGTTCCCTTGCAGTGGGAGGGTCTGGGTTAGTCCCCTGAGTTAAACCCAGGGGTCACTGGGGGAGACATGGGGAAGCTGGTGCTCGACACACAAGGACCTGCGGCTGAGGCTCCCAGCCAGCCCCCTCCCCTTCACTGGGCCTACCCACAATGCACTATTGCCCAGACATCCAGGGCTGGCAGCTGGCCTGTGGGTCTGAGTCTCGGCCTCCCACCCAGCCATATTCCTTCTTGGAGTGTGGGCTCAGCCAGGGACTGAGCTCAGCCTCAGCTGGAGTAAGGAGGTACTAAAATCTGTCTCTCCTCTAGCCCAAATCTGGGGGGTGCAGACAAGCCCAGGGGCAGTACCCGGGGTGAACAGGCGGGCAGTGCGCATGGCCATGCAGCTGCTCAGACGTGTGGGCCAGGATGGGGGGTGTGCACCCTGAGAATGAGGAGCCTCCTGTGAATGCCAGGGGCAGGAGGCGGCAGTGTGTGGTCACATGTGTGTGCGGCCTGTGCAGAGTGGCTGAGCTGCCTTCTCAGAAGGCGCCTCTGCAGCTCAGCTGGTTTGGGGGTCGCTGTATTTAGGTTCCCAGGGCCTCCCAGCCGGGTCAGTCTCAGGCCAGGGCTCCATCCATGGGGCGGCAGGGTATCATCAAGGTACTGCCCCCGCCCCCACTTTAGCTGACCTTTCCCAGTGTTTGGCTGTTGAACCACGGGTGACACAGGCTGGGCTTGCTCCTGTCCTCTCGGGCCTTCCAAGGGCCAAAGCAGCTTCAGACCGGCTCACAGCTGACCTGACCAGGTCTGCCCCTGGCCCTGCCCTAGGTGCTTTCTAACTCCTGGGCTGGCAGGGCCCCTTTCCTAGGCCTAGCCTGGCAATCTGGTCATGAGGAAAGCCCCGGAGTAGAGACCACACCTCCTGGGCACACAGGGGGACCTCAGCTCTGTGCAACTAGGTGATGGGCTGGCCAAAAGGATGTGACAGAACGGGCCCTACCCTAAGCGTGATCCAAAGAAGCCGCCCAGTGACCTTCCATTTGCCCTCATTCCCATCTGTAGACAGGATATGGGGGCCCCAGGGCCAGCTGGGGAGCTGCCGGGGTCTCTGAACGGGTATCCGCTTTCCCTCCTCCTGAGTTGACCTACGCAAGAGAAAAAGGCTTCTACAGAGCTGGGTCACTGGGATTCTAGGGTTTATCTGCTAGAGTAGATGGTGTCACTTCAATTAATAAGGTTTTGTCGAAGTTGCCTGAGATTCAGGACGCTGCTGAGCCCCCCATCAGCCTCCATGGGTGCTGCAGAAGTGGGAAGGGCAGCGGGAGGTGAGGAAACATCTGAACTCTGGGGCCCTGTCCTGGAGCCCTGTGCCCCCGCCTCACTGCCATGTAGTCCTTCAGGAAGGTGCTTCCGGGGTGGAGACCCTTGCCCACCAGGTCTCAGGATGGGACCCATATGCCTGCCCCAGCTCAGGCCAAATGTTCTGCCCTCTGTCCTGGGCCACCTGAAGGTTGGGCGTGGAAGCCACAGGTGCCCACTCATGATGCCGCCACCTCTCAGCTAGGGGTCTTCTCTGCGGGGCTGGGAAGCAGGCCAGCTGCCACCTGGTCCTGGTGCCACAGCTGCTCAGCGAGGCCATTGAGCACGTGGGCAATGTCAGCCAGCCCAGCCCGGCCGTCTAGCGTGCGCCCATCCGCCAGCCGCCGGCCCGGCACGCTCTTCACCCGCAGCAGGGGCAGCTCCCAGGCCTGCCGGAAGGTGGTGAGGTCCCGCTCCGGCACATCTGTGTGCATGTACTGGTCAAATCTGGAAAGGGCTGGTCAAGGATCCTGGCCAGGTATCTCCACTGCCTGTGCCACCAGGGCCCCAGCACACTTTATGAAAAAGCCCACAGCTGGACCCCACAGCTGGACAGAGGCAGGGTCTCTCGACCCTCCTTCTCTATGTTTGTCAAGGGTGGCCTCTGATGTCCCAGGGCTACCCAAAGGATACTTGGAGCCAATGACCATCCTGACGACACTAGGAGCCTCGCCTGCTACGCGGGCCAGCTGCCCAGGCAGGTCTTCGAAGGAGGCGCGGTCGGTGAAGGAGAAGAGGAAGAGGAAGGCATCTGCATTCTCCTTGCAAGCCTGGGGATGGACAGGCTGGCTCTCGGCAAGTGACCATGTAGCCACAAACCCACAGGACCAGAATCCTCTAATCAGCCACAGGGCCCACAGGAGAATCAGTAACAATGTCTTCCTCACAGATGGGGAAACTGAGGCCCAGAGCTGTGTGGAGTTCTGGCTGGGACCCAGTACCAGTGATGACTCAGGGCTCTACCGCCCAGGACACAGCCCTGAGCTCATTCACGCCTGACTCAGGCTCCCAGTGCCCCGAGCCCCGGCCCACAGCCTGCTCACCGGCAGCATGTGGTCGAACTTTTTGAGCGCAGATTCCCCGCAGTCCCAGAACTCGAAGCGGAACATGACGACCTGGTTGCTGGCCTGCAGCTTGGCTGGCCAGAACACCACAGTGGTCTGGATGCCTGGGGGGGACCAGGGTCAGCCGTGCAGCACGGGAGAGGTGGCAGTGGAAGGGGACAGGGGAGCAGGAAGGAATAGGGCCCTGGTACGCCCCCCATCTGATGTGGAAGGCAGAGTCCCTGAGCTGGGAGATGCTTGTCTCGTGTTGGGAACAGAGCCTTATCTTGAAAGAGCCCCTGGTGCACCAGTGGGACAGGGGAGCCAGTGTGGCTTTTCAAGGTCACAGAGGAAGTGGGAAGTTGGGGACAGACCCTAGCTGGTGTGGCGAGAGCCAGAACTTAAAGAGAAGGCCCCTGAGGAAGCACTGCGCAGGGCCCACTCACCAGGGGTCTCGTGATGTACCAAGGGCACCTCCAGTCCAGCCAGCTTGGCCACCAGTGCCGTCTTCCCCACACCACTCTTCCCAGACACAAAGATCTTGTAGCTGGCGGTGTCAATGGCCATAGGTGGGGACAGCAGTGGCCGCTCAAGCAGCCCTGGGCAGGGAGGAACCAGGCAGTCAGGGAGTCAGTCCGGAACTTGCCCAGTGGGTCTGGGACAGATGACATCATCTCTAAGGGTTTCTTTTTTTTTTTTTTTTCTTTGGTGCTGGGAATCAAAACCAGTGGTGCTCTACTAATGATCTACATCCCTACTTTTTGTTTTTTATTTTGAGCTGAGCTTCATTGCCTGACCTTTTAAATTTTACTTTGAGACAGGGTCTTGCTAAATTGCCCAGGCTGGGTTTGAACTTGAAATCCTCCTGCCTCAGTCTCCCTAAATGCTGGGATTGGGCCCGGTGAGATAGCTCAGTGGCATAAGCACCTGCCGGGCAAGCGCGAGGTCCTGAGTTCGACTCCCGGTACCCACATACAAAGTAAAAAAGGGCCGGTGATATTGCTCAGCGGCACAAGCGCCTGCTTGCAAGCGCGAGGTCCTGAGTCTGACCCCTGGTACCCACAAAAAAAAAAAAAAAATGCTGGGATTACAGGTGTGCACCACCACACTCAGCTTCTAGGGCTTCTTCAGGTCTAATGAACCATCCAAAGTTCTCAATACTCATCCTATTCTTACAGGGGCCCGGGACACATGGACCACCTAAATTCTCACAGTTAATACACTAAAACCTGTTTCTATTTATCAGCTTTGCTTGACCTTTTTGGGGGCCCTGGATGACACAATGAGGTGGGCATCCCCAGCTATTAATCCCCAAGGTACCTTCTGGTAAGTATAACACTCCAAAAATTCAAATTCATAGCTGGGACATAGTGGCACATGACTGTTATTCCAGGTATTCAGGAGGCTGAGGTAGGAGGATTGCAAGTTCAAGGCCAGCCTCGACGATATAGCAAGTCCCTGTCTTAAAGTAAAATTTAAAAGGTCAGGCGATGAAGCTCAGTGGTAGAGTGCTTGCCTGGCATGCACGGGCCTCTGGGTTTGATCCCTTGTACTGGGAAAATGGTTCAAATGACCACTGCCATTCCTCTAAGTTCTGCCTGCTCAATGCTGACTGCGACATAGATAACACGGTCTGTGGCTCTGCGTAAGTAATTCCCAGACACTGGTTCTACTTCCTCTCACCTCTTCCATCAACACAACTGATCACACAATAAACACGCTAAGAGTCAACACTTGGCCAGGCACCGTGGTGCACACCTGTCATGCCAGCACTCTGGGAGGCTGAGGCAGGAGGATCACAAGTTTGAGCCCAGCCTGAGCAATTCAGCAAGACCCTCAAAATTAAAAATAAAAAGGGCTGGAGATGTAGTTCAGTGCAAAGGCCCTGAAGGTTCAAATTCTAGTACTGAAAAAAGGAAAAACAAAAAACAAAGTCAACCCTCAGCAAACGCTGCTCAGTCTGCTACGCACATGCTCCTTATGCATTTTCCCAGCACTCTGCGGGAAGGGCGATGTTCGCCCCACTTTACAGAGGAGGAACCTGAGGCTGGGTTCACTTCTCCAGATCATATGGCTAGGCAGTGGTGGAGTGAGTCAAGCCTGGGTCTGGGTGACCCCACATCCAGTGTTCCCAGCTACGGTAAGGATGGAAAGAAATGATGGCCATGTTAGACAATTATACCTGTTCTAATTTCTTGGGGGGGGAAAATGTGGCCCCAGGCATGGTGGCACGTACCTGTTGTACAAACTACCCAGGAGGCTGAAGCAGAATCTTGAAGCCAACCCAGGAGTTTGAAGCCAACCTGGCCAATATGGCAAGTCTCTCTCTCTCTCTCTCTCTCAAGACTCCACCTCTTTAAAAAACTAAATTATTTAGAAAACCTGGTCTGCTAGCTATCCTTAGTAATAAAAGACTCCAGCCTAACTCCCATACATGCAAGAGACACCAATGTAAGGTGAGATTACGAAGGATCCTATGAATTTCATGTCTTGTTTGGAAACACTAAGAGTTTGGATCCAAAATCTCAGAGGACCATAGTTCTAAAATACTTAGTTCCGGCTAGATGTGGTGGCAAATTTCTAGGGAGATAAAATTTTCTATATTGTGATGGAGGTATAAGTTATAGGTGGATCCACTTGTCAATGTGACACAGTTAATACTTCTGTCTTTTAATGTATGTACATTTCATGAAAAAAGATCTATTAAGAGTCAGGCATGGTGGCACATGCCTGCAATCCCAGCACTCGGGAGGCTGAGGCAGGAGGATTGTCACGAGTTTGAGGCCAGCCTGGGATACACAGTGATTTCAAAGTCAGCCTGAACTACATAGTGAGACCCTGTCTCAAAAAGCAAGCAAGCAAACAACAAAATAATAGTAACAATAATAGTAAAATAAAAAATTTTTAAACCCTTAATCCCTTGTTACTCACAACATGGTCCATGGGCCATCAGCACTGGCATCCCAGGACCTTGTTAGGAATGTGAATCTCAGTGGCCCAGATCCACGGGATCAGCGTCTGGATTTTAATAGGACCCTAGGTGAGAACTCTGCCTAGAACAGTGGGGCTCTGTGAGTGGGACCTTGGACCACTCCAAATAACACCCAATCTTTTTTTGTGTTTGTTTTTTGAGACAGGATCTCACTATATAGTTTAGGCTGGCCTCGAACATATAGTAACCCTTCTGCCTCTGGCTCCCAAGTGCTGGGATTACAGGTGTGCACCACTGTGACAGCGTCACCCAGTCTTTTTTTTTTTTTTTTTTTTTGTGGGTACCGGGGGTCGAACTCAGGACCTCGCGTGCCAGTAGGTGCCCATGCCGCTGAGCGATATCACCGGCCCTTTTTTCATAAGTGGGTACCGGGAGTTGAACTCAGGACCTCGCGCTTGCCAGGCAGGCGCTTATGCCGCTAAGCCATCTCACCGGCCCCACCCAGTCTTTTTAAAAATGTGATGCATAAAATGATTTTTAATTGTTATGACATGTTCTCGATTTCCCACACACACGAGTATAGTCCTTCACAATTGCTTTCTCTCTCTCTCTGTAATGGGGCTGAACCCGGGGTTCTCTTAGTACTGAGTCACATTCCAGCCCCCCCCCTTTGTTTTATTGAGACAGGTCTCCCTGTGTAGTTCATATGTAGCCCAGGATGGCCTCCAACTGGTGATGATCCTCTTGCCTCAGCCTCCCCAGTGCTAGAATTACAGACATGCACCACCATGCCAGGGCCCAGCCCCTTTTATATTTTTAGTTTGAGACAGAGTCTCACTAAGTGATCAAGGCTAGCCTCAGACCTGTGATCCTCCTGCCCCAGCTTCCTGAGTTGCTGCCATTACAGGCATGGACCCCTGCGCCTGGCTTTCCTTCTTTATTAGAGAAATATCAACAAAAGTATTTTCAATTACTACAAATAAACCCTATAGAATCAATGTATTGAGACCTTTACAGGTGTTTGTAACTTACAACTAGCAAACCCAAGATGAATGTAATTATTATGTATTGCAAACATATACTAAGGCTGGTCACAGTGGTGAACGCCTGTAATCCCACCACTCAGGAGGCAGAGGCAGGAGGATCACCGTAAATTTGAGGTCAGCCTAGGCTACATAGTGAGTTCACAGCTAGTTTGAACTACACGGTGAGACCCTGTCTCAAAAAAACCCAAGAACTCTATACATACATATATACACATATATACACGTATATGTATACATATATATGGAGACAAACAAAAAACTGATGACAGGGCTACAGGTTAAGGGACTCAAAGTCCTAGACTGGGCTGCCCTCACTCCCTGGTCTTAAGACTGCCAAAGTTTTTTGTTTTTGGGTTTTCAGTTTTTTGAGACAAGGTTTTACTATGCAGTCCAGGCTAGCCTTGGACTCGCTATGTAGCGCAGGCTGGCCTCGAACTCATGCTATCCTCCTGTCTCAGCCTCCTGGGTACTGGGATTACAGGTGTGTGCCATCACACCCAGCACAACTGCCAGAGTTTCGTCTCTCCCAGCTGATCCCAGGCCCCTGGGCCGACAGCCTCACAGGGGTGCACTAGCTGCATCCAGGACAGGAGGGATGGAAGAGGCTGTCCTCTGCTTACTAGGGCAGGATGCCCACAAGTGCTGCTGAGAAGTGAAATTCGAGCCCACTGTGTCCAGTGCCCAGCAGAGGGCCCACCACCAAGTGAGGGCTCAGTCACCAGCATCTCTGGTGACAGCAGTTACTGGCAGGGTTTCGGCTGTTTCCACGTTCCTGGCTCTGTTGATAGAATCAGCTCTGGGGAGATTTTGGGGAGGTGGCCTAGGGATGGGGCTTCCAGGAGCCCCCAAGGCCAAGAAGCACACTGGAGCAGGGCCTCACTGCTTTGCTTCTATGCATCCCCACCAAGCAACAGGTGACACTGTCCTCCCCAGGGAGCGACAAGTGACAGGCTGGGGAGGGGGCACTTACCAAACACCCGCCGGCGGTTCTTGCGCAGGATGCAGGCCAAGTACTCCTTGCCCTCGGCTGTCTCGTGCCAGTCTGGGACAATCACGGAGCCGTGCGCAGGTCTGGCCATGACTGAGCACAACAGGTAGGAGGTGCAGAACGCGGAGAGCAAGGGTGGGAGGCGTAACTATCCCAAGCCGGACCTGTGATCCCTGCCCTCTCACTCTCCCAGAGTCCCAGCTCACCACTCGGAAGGGCGATTCCCTAAGCCCTCCTCCTCTTGCTCCTGGGCAAAGTCATCCCATTACCGCCCGGGAAGAGTATTTGCACAACTCCTCCTTAAAGGACGTCCCTTCGCACTTCCGGGGGGGGTAATCACACAGACCTGCCTTTCCTCTACCTTCTTGATCCCGACTCTTAGGGCCACCCAGCCTTCACCGTCAGCAGTCCCCGCCAAGGAACCGGTTGCGGTGGAGATGGTCCCTTTAAAAGCCCGTGCTGCGTTCCGCCGCCTAGCCTGGGACGCCGGCTTCCGCCCGGCCGGCATGGTCTTCAGCGAGAACCTCCAGCCTACGTTGTGCCCGAGGCGCATGTGCAGAGGCTGTTGCCATGGAGACGCAGGGGCGGGGCTGCTGGGGTCCCCGCGGTGTTGTTCTTCCTAGGAAGTCTTCGGCTCTCGCGCAGACAGGACCTTGCCTTCCAGGTCTTGGGTCCTCTTCACCACTCCGTAGCCCCAGTCTTTCCTACCAAACTTGACCGAATCCCTCTCCAGAAATGTTCCACTCCTGCTGTGCCTCAGTTTTCTCTTCTTTAAAGTGGATGTAAAATGCCATATATATTATAGGGTAGGATTCTTTATAACAGTGCCTGGTCCTTATCGGTGCTGAAGTTTAATTATTGTTACTAATATTATTGATCTATTTAAAATTAATTAATATTTATTTATTACTATATGGGGGATGGAACCCAAGGGTCCTCTATCCCTAAACTACACTTCCATCTTTTTTTTTTTTTTTTTTTTGAGACACAGTTTTGCAAATTTGGCCAGGTTGTCCTCAAACTTGTGATCCTTCTGTCCCAGCCTCTCAAATACTAGGATTATAGGTGTGCACCACCACACCTGGTTTGCAGTTTTTCTTAAAAGTACGATTTTAAAATTTTGATTTTCTTTGTCTCCTTTCTATCTACCTTTAGAGTATGTATTAGCTTGGGCTGATGTGACGAGTAGCACAGACTGGGGGCTCAAGCAGCACAGATGAACTTTCTGCAGTTTTGGAGGCTGGAAATCCAAACTCGCGGGGCCGGCAGGGTGGGTTTCTGGCAAGGCCATCTTCTTGCTGTGTCCTCACGTGGCCTCTTCTCTGTGCCCACTCAACTGTCTCTTTCTCTCTCATCAGGACACCAGTCTTACTGGAGTAGGGCCCTACTGTCATGATCTCCTTTAACCTTAGTTACCTCCTTAAAGGACCTGTCTCCAAATACAGTCTGCCTGGGGTTAGGACTTCCACATAGGGTTCAGCCAGTGACAGGGCCTGTAGACTCACTCGGATAAATGCTGCTGCTGGGTACAGGGAACCTGCCACCCGCAGGGGCCTGGGAGTGACCGATCAGGACTGCATTTCAGAAGGACGATGGTGGACCATCTCCGTCTCATGGGTTCCATCGTCCTGAGCCCTCTGATCACTAAACTGTGTCCTGCTGAGGTTGAAGAAATAAAAGACAGGTAAAAAGGAGATAAGGAAACTATAACTACAAATGAACTTTTAAAATGACTGCATGGGCTGGGGATATAGCTCAGTGGCACAAGTGCCTGCCAGGCAAG
This sequence comes from Erethizon dorsatum, assembly GCA_028451465.1. Lineage (NCBI taxonomy): Eukaryota > Metazoa > Chordata > Mammalia > Rodentia > Erethizontidae > Erethizon > Erethizon dorsatum. Next base: position 123,379,549 of record CM051827.1, on the reverse strand, counting down.
CGCAAGGTCCTGAGTTTGATTCCCGATACCAAAAATAATAATAATAATAATAAAAAATAAAAAGACTGCAACTTCTGGGACCCAGTTGAAGTTACCCAAGGCAATCCATATCAGCATTCCCTTCGTTAAATTTAGGCTCCTTTCCTTCCAGACCCATCACATCCAAAATTCCTCAGTATGGAATACTGAAAGTGCATAAATTGGCTTAATTGAAAAAGTAAAGAGTAGGAGCCTAATCCTAAAATAAAGGGACAGGATTGAGAAAAATCCAAAGAATGTAAATTACCTATCTTAAAAAAACAAACAATTGAGTTTGTTAATTCATGAGAATGTTTACTTGTTGTCTTTTTTTTTGGGGGGGGGGTACCAGGGGTACTTGTTGTCTTTAAAAAAAAAAAGCAACTGGGTCCATACCTGTGAAATGGGCCAATACCCCCTAGGGCGTGGGTTTCCACCTCTCAAGAGAAGAATAAATGTTCCCCAGTCCAGAGAATAATGTGCCTCTCTCTCAAAGGCCCACACTCTGTTCCTTTGTGTACTAAAATTTCTGTCTAATAAGCCTCCTGGGCCTCTTGCTGATGCATCCTGAAAATCTGCAGCGGTGGTCAGTGAACCTGCAATCCTGCAGGGTTGAGTTGGGTTCCTTACCACAGCTGCAGTCCTCAGGCCAGGCAGGTGGGCCATCTCCCTGTGGCCCTGCTGGAGGAGAGTCCTGGCTTATCCGCTCCTGTCTTCCATTGGTTCCAGCTCCCGACAAGGCCTTGAAAGTAGTCGTCGGCAAGGACAGACACCAGCCTGGAGCAGACGGAGACCCAGGTGGGCACATGCAGAGGCCTGAGCGGGGGTAAGGATGGGTGAGTGAGGCCTGGCCGGCCCTGCCTGAGGATCCTGAGGGGGAGTGGACAGGATCCCAGGCCTAACACCCCACTCTGGCTTCCCATGGCCCCTGGAATGATGTCCACCCCTCCCTCCCATGGCCTGCGAGGCCCCTCACTCCTGTACTCCAGCCATGTTGGCTTTTCCTCTCCTGGCACGAGTCAAGTGCAGGCCCACCTCAGGGCCTTTGTTCTTGCTGCTCCCTTTGCAGGGATCACTCTACCTCCCACACCTTCCCATGGCTGGCTTTTTAAAATTTTTCTTCCCGGTAGTGGGGATTGAATGCAGGGCGTTTGCACCGAGCTACATTCCCAACCCTTGTATTTTCTATTATTTTGAGACAGAGTCTTGTGAAGTCACTAAATTGCCCAGGCTGGGCTTGAACTTTTGATCCTCCTGCCTCAGCCTAGAGTGCTGGGAATACAAACATGCATCACCGTGCCTGGCTTATGGCTGGCTTCTTTACAAGTCTCAGCTGTAATGCTGCCTCTACAAAAAGGGCTTCTTAGATGAGCAAACCCACATCACACTGTCACATTCTGCCACCACATCACCCTCTGGGGTGGCCTTGCCTAGCACACTTTTTACACACTTGTCTGTCCCTTTTCCCTTACCCCATGCTCAAAGGTGAAGTCTACAGGGTGGGGACAATGCCTGGCAACCAGTGGGTACTACAGTCCATATATAGCTGTTGAATGCAGGGACAAGAACTGGCCAGACACCTCATCCTCCACTCCCAGACCCAATCACTTGTGATGAGGCCAAGGGGTTTTCTCCCCGAGCTGGGATCTGACCCAGCGTGCCAGGCAAGTTCTGTCCCACTGAGCCACAGCCCCACCCACCCCAACACATCTTGATGTCTTCCCCTGGTTGCCACTGCCTTGGCCTGGATATCTGTTCCCAGGCTCCACCTCTCCTTCTCCCAGTCTATTCTCCACTTCCACCCTGCCCGCTGTAGTCAGTGTCAAGGTTCTGGAAGGGCCTTTCACTGCACCTCCACCTCTGTGCCTTCGCACAGGCTGCTCCCTGTCCTGCACACCTGTCCTGGCTCCTCCTGTGCTTGGCACTCACCCTCTCCTCTGGGTTCCAGGCACCCCTGGCTTCCCTCCTCATTGGAGCAAGTATGCATTTTTACCATCACAGACGCAGATATATAAGAAACAAAACTTCCAAGGGCCAGGGATGTAGCTCAGCGGCACAGCGCCTGCCTGGCAAGTGTGAGGCCCTGAGTTCGATTCCCAGTACAGAAAGAAAGAAAGAAAGAAAGAAAGAAAGAAAGAACTTCCAGCAGGGCATGGTGGTGCACATCTGTAATCCCATGGACTTGGGAGGCTGAGGCAAGACAACTGCAAGCTCAAGGCCAGCCTGGGCAAACAGCAAAACCCTTTTTCAAAATGAAAAAATAGGAGGCTGAGGCAGGAGGATCGCTGCGAGTTCAAGGTCAGCCTAGGCTACACAGTGAATTCAAGGTCAGTCTGAACTACATAGTGAGATCCTGTCTCAAAAAAAAAAAAAAAAAAAAGGAACCTTAAAATGAAAAAATAAAAGGGCTAGGGGTGTAGCTTAGTGGTAGAACATTTGCTTAGCACATGCAAGGTCCTGGGTTCAATCTCTAGCACCACAAAAAGAAAGAAACAGAACGTCAGGGCTGGAGGTGTATGTAACTCAGTGTACAGTGCATGCTTAGCATGCACAATGCCCTTGGTTTTATTCTCCAGCACCACAAAAAACCAAAACCCAAAAACCTTCATTTCCTCTGACTCAGTCTCTGAGCTTCTCTTCTCTCCGATGCGGACATTTTAATTCAGTGATTTCCTGGTGAACTTGAGTTCAGCTGTTTCTCATTTCGTGTTTTCAACAGTCTTCAAGTTTCTTTTCACTCCTCACCCCCAGCCCTGGAGCTCACAGTCACTGGAGGAGGGGGCATTGCCCAAATGCTAGGGGACACGGCTGAGGCGGGGGTCGCGCTCCTCAGATGCTGTCTCTCCTGGGGAAGAAGCCCTGGCCCATTCACGGTGGTCTCTGTAAGAGGTGTTCTCATGTCCCACTGTGGGTTCTGGTCAGGAGTTGTTTTCTCTCTGCATGTGGACGGATGGCCTCTGGCCGTCAAATCCACACAAGTCACTGTACATTGTCCTCAGCCCTACCACTGGGTGGGCCTTGAAGAGTGTGTGTGTGTGGGGTGTTACTAGGGATTGAACTCTGGGTCTTCACACTGAGCTACATTACAAACTCTTTAACTTTTTTTTTTTTTTTTTTTTTTTGGCACTGGGAATCGAACTCATGGCCTTGCGCTTGCCAGGCAGGCACCGTGCCACTGAGCTAAATCCCCAGCTTTTAACTTTTTTTGAAACAGTCACTAAATTGCCAGGCTGGGCTTGAACTTGTGATCCTCCTGCCTCAGCCTCCCAGAGTGCTGGGATCACAGGTGTGCACCACCACATCCAGCTCTGTGCAGCCCTTTTGCCTCCTACCTGGGGCAGGGGTGGTGACAGTGTCTGTCTTCCCTGTGGGAGGCCTATAGGCCTGTCAACATCCTGCGTCACTAGCAGAAAGGTGAGGCCCAGACCCTACCCATCTGGGATTCCCAGAAATGCTGCATCCTCATATGCCCCCTGCCATAGTTTAGCAGGGTGAGGCCAGCGCTATGGAATGAATGTCCCCCAAAATCATGTGTTCAAACTGAATTGCCAACACATTAGTATTTTAAGTGATCATGTCATGAGGGCAGAGACCTCATGCATGGAATTATCAACTTCATAAAAATGCCGAGGGAGCCAATTTATTGCCCTCTGTCGGTGAGGACACAGCGCTCATGTTGGAGCAGTAACGAGGCACCATCTTGGGAGGGAGACCGGGGGTCGCCAGACAGAAAACCTACTGGTGCTTTGATTTTGGACTCCCAAGCCTGCAGTAAAATAAGAAAATAAGTTTCTGTTGTTTATAAATTACCCCGTCAGTGGTATGTCGTTAGAGTAGCAAAATGAACTAAGACAACAAAGCAAGATTTGCCCATACCCTCCTGCCCTTGCCTGACTCCACCTCCTTTTGCTTTTTTTGTTTTAGACAGGGTCTCACCATGTAGCCCAGGCTGGTCTCAAACTTGGGATCCTCCTGACTCAGCCCCCCATCCCAGTGCTAGGATTACAGGCCAGTGCCACCACACTCCCTCCTTTCATGTCTTTTGGGTGTGATACGTGGACTGTCTTCTGACCTCAGTACCTGGGATCTTCATCCAGCCAGGGTGAGATGTCCTGACTGGTGAGTAGGCTCTGAACTCCTGTGGGATGGTATTATGGTTTGTGTCTAGATGTCCCCCCAAAGCCTCATGCACTTTTAGATGGGGCTTTTCCAGAAGCAGTTGAATCTAGAGTTTGTGATTGATTCATAGTGCAATGCTGGGATTAAGGGTGCTGGGATTAAGGGTGGGTGATTGCTAATCAGTACACTGATTAGATTGGCACTGCCCTAATCCCAGCAATTTGAATAAGATATAAGGGTCAGAAAGAGTCTTCTCTCTTGTTCTTGCTGCTGTTGCCATCTTCTGCTGCCATGAACTGTTGCCCCTGTGCCATGTGCCACCCTGCCTTGGAGCGAGGTGATTATGGACTGAAACCTCCACAAACTGTGAGCTAAACAGACCTTTCCCCCTTTAACTCTGGGTGCCCGGTATTTTGTCTCAGCAACAAGAAAAGTAATTAAGACAGGTGGCCTCTTTTGTCTCCTGTGTCTCAGCACTTTGGGGGTCAAAAGATGCTCCGGGAATGCTGGCTGAGGAGCCATCCCCAGGTCAGTTCCAGTTGCTCAGTCCACTCCTCCAAGGCTCCTGGCCACCCTCCTTCCCTTCCCAGCAGTGGGTGGGCACAGATGCCCTGGTGGGGGCACACCACACTCTGCTAGGACTTTCTGGCACCTACTTAAGACATTAGCTTGGCTTTGTGCATGTTGATGGGGGGTGGGCCCCCAGCCTGGCCTTGTGGGAGAGTCAGTGTCTTCCCCACACCTCAGCCACAGCTCCAGGACAATGCTGGGAGTGAGACAGAGGCTAGGCAAGGGGTGACCCAGGCTTCCCGGAGAGAGGGAGGGAGAGATGGACAAGTCCCTTCCTCTTCCTGCCCATCTTGTATCCTCCTCCGCCTTGGCTAGAGCCCTGGGTGCACTCAAAGCCTTTCACAGAGTGCCCCCAAGTGGCTTTTCTGGGAATCACATCCATTCAACAGTAACCATTCTTGGCTGCTGATTCCAGCTAAACTGCTACTGTGAGGATGGCGTCATCACTGCCATTTTAGTGATAAAAGCAGAGGCTCAAAGAGTTGGGATGGCCTGTCCCAACTCAGTGACAGAGCCATTTTTTAAAAAAATCTATGTCTCTTCTGAAACCACAGAGCTAAATCTCAGGAGTTGAAAGGGCATGTAGGGGGCCGGTGAGATGGCTCAACGGCATAAGCGCCTGCCTGGCAAGCGCAAGGGCCCAAGTTCAACTCCCAGAACCCACATACGAAAAAAGGGCCAGTGATATCGCTCAGCGGCAGGGGCGCCCACTGGCGCGCGAGGTCCTGAGGTCAACCCCTGGTACACACACACACACACACACACAAAAAAAGAAAGGGCACATAGGTCCCACTGTTGGTCTGGTGCCTCAACCAGCTGTCATCTGCTCCCACGCAGGTAATCGGTCTCTGCTTCAACACTTCCAGCAATGGTGAGATCACCCCTCGCACAGCACCCGCAGGAATGCTACCTGGGCCGGGGCTGGCAGTGCTGTAGGGAGGGCAGGCCTTGGCTGGGGATGCTGCCCCTCCAGGGAGGTGAACAGGCCCACTGAAGTGACACACAGGCTCCTCTCCCAGGGATGGTCCTCAGGAGCACAAGACCTTGGGCTAAAGACAGAGATGGGGCAGTGACTCTAGCATGGGTGCCCCTTCCCTAACTAGGTCTTATAATTTACACCTAAATGGGCATAGGCCTCTGGCCCCTGGTATGCAATAAAACCAAAAGTAAAACCCTCGGCTGGGGAGTGCTGTACTGGGCCTGTGTGGGCAGGCAGTGGCTGCTCACTCACTATATACCAGGCCCTGTCCTTGCACTTTTCTTAAAGACCGGGTTTCATTGCGTAGTTCAGGCTGGCCTTGAACTATGTAGCCCAAGATGGCTTTGACCTCACAGCAATCCTCCTGCCTCAGCTTTCTGAGTACTGGGATTACAGGTGTGTGCCCCCACGCCTGGCCACATGGTAGCTAGCATATTTCACTCCCCACGATTCTGCAGGGAAGAAACAATACCTCTACAGACGAGGACACTTGGATCCAAGATTAAGTAGTGAGCAGGGGAGGCAGGATTTAACCAAGGGCTTCTAGGCTTCTGGCCTGTGTTCCCCACCAACTAGCATTTGCTATGATGCTTTAAGACCCTGGGGCCCAGTGACTTCATCTTTGCTTGAGAGACCGGTGAGGGTGCAGATGGTGCCCTGGCCCTTGGGCCTCTGCTCCAAGCTCATCACTTCCCTTGGGTCTTTGCTGCAGGCGGCACCACCGAGCTCTGCAACCCAAGTCCCTCAAGCATGATGTAAGAAGCTGCTTATTAAATGGTGCCTGGCCCAGGGAAGGGCAGTTCTCCCTCTTCCCACAAACACAAACCCACCTACAGGAGACACAGCATCCTTTCACCTATCTCGCTTTATTTCTTTCCAGTGCTAGGGACTGAACCCAGGGCCTTTGTGCCAAGCTACATCCCCACCCTTTTAAATTTTTCTAAGACAGGGTCTCAGTTGCCCAGGCTGGACTTGGCTCAAACTTAACCATCCTCCTGCCTCAGCCTCCCACAGTACTGACATTATAGGTGTGTACACCACCATGCCTAGTCCGACTACCTTGCTTCTAACCTCAACTAATTTCCATCATAGCAATATTTTTCTTTTCCTTTTCTATACTAATAAAAGTCAAGAACAGGAATTTAGTTAAAGGCCAGAGATTTAGCTCAGTGGTGCAGTGCCTGCCTGGCAAGTGTGAGGTCCTGAGTTTGATTCCCAGTACCCCCCCAAAAAAAGTCAAGATAATTCTGTCCATTTTGTTTTATTTGTTAAATTGCTAAAAAGTCATCGGGGAAAACATTAACAAAAAATGAAATTGACAGATTTAAATATTCATGAAATCCATTTTCATTCCTACACTGTTATGTGCCTAAAATGACTATCTCAGGGTAAGCCACCTGGCACCCCCAAACTGTATGGGAAACATCATTCACAGCACCAGCTTTGCCAGGGCACGATGGGCGTGCACTGACATGAACCCTGGTTGGTGGGAGGGAGCAGAGCAGGTAGAGTTCAATGGAGCCCACGCCTAAGGTTTGCTTTCACTCACAACGAACATGGGGGAGGGAGCCGCTCAGAACAGGCCTTCTACAGTTGCGGAGGACAGCTGAGCGTGGGTTTGCTGCCTCGGGCATCTTCAGATCCTCTCCACTGACAGCTACACTGGTGCAAGACCACAGATAATGCAAAGCAGAGCACATCACCATACCAGGATCACCAGGAAGACAAGGACAGACAGACAGACCAACCAGGTGTACTACTCTGAAGGGGAAGGGAAAAAGCAAAGCAGGGGACACCCAGAAAGACAGATGAAGGAAAGGGAAAGACCCCCTTGTTCTGTTGCCAGTGGCTTTCCATCCTCCAAAGCCAAGACTTCTTACACTGGTTTTCTTTCTTCCTCCTCCTCTTTATTATAAAATGCTCCAACACAGCTCCTAGATAGTTTATGGTTTCAGCTCTTGCTATAAATGCAAATGTTAAAATCGAATCAAGGCTAGGAGAGTAAGTCTTGTATTGCCTTAAAAACAAAATTTAAGCTTGTTCTGACACCGAACCGGTGCTCCCAGAATGTGGGGGGAGGGTGGGATTATGGAGCCCACCACCCAAGTGTAGAAGAAGGGTGGAAATAGGAACAAAAATACAGAATGCTCTCTGCTGCATAACATGTGAAATGAGAGAACAGGAAACTCTGTCCAAGAGGGTAGAAGAGACTAAAAATTCTTACATGAGGTCAGCGTGGTGACCAATGAAGTCAATATGACCCGGGGGGCTCTCAAAGGCACACTTGTAGGAATGGAGGGGTTAAAGCTTCAAGTAGAACAAGATGTGTTTTAAATACTTAAATACTGATAAATATTTCCTTTAGGTGCTCCTGAGGATTTAAAGAAAAATATTTTGTCTCATTTCTCTCAGTGAATTTTAAGACAAAATTGGTATCGCCTCAAAAACAGAGTTGTGGTTCCATCCAATGTGACAGCACTGAGACACCCACTGCAGGTGGCCTCCCAAGCACCTGAGGAGACAATCACCTGACTGTGTTGAGTCACTTTCCCATGGTCCACACCCACAGTGCCCAGGAGTTGAGACCCACACCACTGGGTATGGACGAGGCAGGTTTTTCTCAGAGGACTGTAAACGGACAGTCTGGTTCCCAGCAGTGCGGGTAATACTGGGGTGCGTAGAATTCAGAGGAACCGGATTACTTTCTAAGAGAATCACTATCTCTGTCGCTTGCCTACTTGGGAAAGCAGAGGAATCAACAGGTGAACAGCTGGCTTAGGAAGGCCACAGGACAAAGGGAAAGATTACAAAGTGGAGATTCTGAAATTTCAGGCTTCCAAATACTTTATACTTATGAGGGAACTGAGTTTGGAGGCACTGTCCATGCACAAATACAATGTCACAGACGAGGTTCAGCAACAGCAATGATGCCAAACCTTCTAGGTTGCTAATTCTCCAGGCCGGCTTTGCCTTGTAAATCAGGACCCCACATGATTGAACAGTCTTGCCAAGGAAGGACTGGCATCAGCGCAGAGCATAGGGTTTGGAAAGCCCTGTGCACAGCTTTGAGCAGTGTGACACCAGAGGAAGGAGGCATGTGGTCCGTTCCCCCTCTGAGGGAGCAGTAGAGCAGCTTCAGGAACACACACCCTCCCTGTGAACTGGCCCTCTCCTGGGCTTGGCACCAGAGGGCTTTCCCATCAAGACCACACTGGCAAAGCTGACAGCAAGGGAAAGGATTCAGCATGATGTGACAGGAGAAAACACACTTATCAGAAAGACTGGGAAGTGCTAGCTGGGGGCCAGGACCCAGAGCCAGGTGCGGATAGCTTGTGCCTGGGAAATGCTAACAAGAAAAAGGAAGCGTGGGGGTGGGAAATATGTTTTAAAATTTAAATCTTAAAGGTAAAATAAAAAATCTATCCACTGATGAGAAATTACCAAAACCCCATATTTACATGGTCCCATTTGAAATAAACTCATTTGACATTTCCTGTGTCTCAGCCATGGTTTGGAGACTAGTTAACTTCTAACTTTCTGTATTAACCAAAGAAATGTTCTTACTTCGTTGTACCTTATCTCAGAAATAAAGGGAAAGCTAAGACCGAAGCCCTGTGTGGGTGACACATGAACTTCAAGACAAGCACAAATAAGTGATGAAGCTGCTCCCAGGGCAGCCAGGTGTCACGAAGGTCAAGTACATGATATGCAATCCAGTTACCTGTCAACTGCCAGGCACAAGAACACGTGTCACAGGGAAACGCCCCCCGCCCGAAGGAACTATTAGGGTTCTTTCCAGGACCAATTTCCACATTCTACAAATATGGATGAGCATGCCCAATGTGCTCTGGAACTAAAAAGAAGCCCACAGGGAAAAAAGTGCCTTTCGATGCTTCAAGGATTTTTAATGATTAGGGAAAAGGTTCTGGAACTTTTTTTTTTTTTTTTTTTTTTTTTTTTTTGTGGGTACCGGGGGGTCGACCTCAGGACCTCGCGCGCCAGCAGGCGCCCGTGCCGCTGAGCGATATCACCGGCCCCTTTTTCGTATGTGGGATCCGGGAGTCGAACTCGGGCCCTTGCGCTTGCCGGGCAGGCGCTTAAGCCGCTGAGCCATCTCACCGGCCCAACTTTTTTTTTTTAAATGTGGGTACCGGGAGTCGAACTGAGGACCTCGTGCTTGCCAGCAGGCGCTTGTGCTGCTGAGCTATCTCACCGGCCTGGAACTATTTCTAAGAAGCATTTGATTTCTAAGAACCTGAGCTCTGTGAAAGAAACAAAATAAGAAAGGTTTTAGGGCTTAGGAAATCCACATGAAAAAAGGTGTGTGGGGGTGTGTGGAGAACAGCCTTTAAATGCAAATTGCAGCCTCTGGGGACAAAAATTCTAAAATAAGGAAAAGGAGAAAAAATACAGGTTTTGGGAACTTGCAACCAAACATGATTGTCAGAAAATTCCACAATTAAATAACAAATGTTTTCTGAGACATGTAGGGAGCACTCAAAGGACCAATGGGACACAAGGCGGACAGATGTCAGCTGCGTGAGCACTCCTCGATGATCCTGGCACACTTGGAAAAAGAAATCCCTCGCTGGGTGACTTCCCTGGGTCACAGAGGGCAGAAGGGGACCAGGCACAGGGCATCCTGCAGAGCTGTCACAGGTCCTCTGCGGTTTTCTTCTGAGTTTCTCTCATCGCCCCCCAGCACCTGCAGAGGTGAGGGCTGCGCTGAAAGCTCCTTTGCATCGTATCTATGCCCTTCCGGTTCTCTGATTCTGAGAAGGCCACATAAAGACAGATGTACAGGGGCTCTTCAGTTTCTACTGGAAACGTAATGATTCTTGGTCTAGTTATCAGCAAAGTAGAAAAGGCCGCACAGCCTCTGCTAAAACACAGCAACAATTTTATCTGAACTAGGATGGAGATCTCTCCCCTTTTTGTAAACAGAGTTGGTTATATAATATATGTTTTATATATAATTTTTTTCTTAATGAAGATTTGATCCCAGTCTGGAGTTATTAGATTGGGCATTTTCAGTTTATGGGAATAATGTTACTGTTTTCCCAATTCTCAGTCCAAATGCTTGCACACTGGAAAATTCCAAATTAAAAGCTACAGAAAGGGAAAGGGGATTTGAACACATTATCTCTTTGCACGCACAAAGTACAAGGCGTTTGTTTTTGGATAGTACTTCACATTCTGCTTCTTGTCCATAAGTCCTCCGAATATGATGAGCTCACCCCTGCCCTGGACCACTGTGTGCAGGCTCGTTTCAGGAGGTCCCACCACAGAGGTGCTGCTGAACACTTTCCACTTGACCCGCCCCTTCTCCTTGGTGTCTTTAATGTCCAGCACATACATCTGCATGGGCTTGCAGTTCATACTCTGGTACAAGGGCTTGCCAACATTGAGGGACTGTGGTGGGTGGTGGCCCAGGCGGCGGGCAATGGGAGGTAAGGAATGTCCATCTCCTTGGGCAGGTCCTGTTGGGCCTGGGCGGGGGATGGGTACTGTTTCTCCACTGCTCAGGCTCTGGCTCCCAGGGGAGCCTGGAGAAGACCCAAGAGGAGGACTTAGTGCTGCAGAGGCCGAGGGGCCTTTGGATGATATTGCTTTGATGGCCTCCAGACTCCGACGCAGGGCACTGGGCGAGACAGCCCCTGCAAGGGCGCTGGCCACGTGTGGCGGGGTATGCACACCATTGGTCTGTTCTGGAGGGTGTCTCACACTCCCCCCAGCTGTCCTGCTGTCCACGCCATCCATATGATTGCTACTGGAAGCAGGTTTCAGGTCCCAACTCAGATCTATGGAACCTAGTCTCAGATCTTTCTGATCTGGTAGTGACCCTCGTCGGGGGGCTAAAGAAAGTCCCATTTTTAGGTCGTATCCTTCAGCAGCAGGAGTGCTTGGAGACAGGGCCTGCACAGGACTGTCCAAGGAAGAGCCACCGATGGCTGCTGTTCCTGGAGATAAACTCCCACCATTGAGGACAGGAGAGCCATCGCCTCTGGCTGGGGAAAGGCTCCCTTCCCGGGAACCCGAGGGAGTCTGCCTTTGAGCCCTGGGCCTCAGTGTTCCCCAGCGGCCATTAACACAGGGAGCTTCATCCATACTCCTCACTGGAGACTGTGAGCGGTACTCTCGGGTTTCAGGAACCAGGGCTGGAGGAGTGGCACTGATAGGTGATGGGCGAGAGTTCAAACTGGGGCTGAGGGGGGCTCTCCCACTAGGAGCCTGGCTGAAGACCACCACACACTGTCCCACCTGGAAGACAAAGGACCTGTGCTCACAGCCTCTTCTACAGTTCTGATCCTTCAACCATCAAACATTTAAGCATAAGCAGTCCAATGTGCCAGGCATTTTGTTGGTCTTTTTTTTTTTTTTTTTTAATATGCGGGTCCCGGGAGTTGAACTCAGGATCTCGCACTTGCCAGGCAGGCGCTTATGCCAAGCTATATGACCAGCCCTTTTGTGTGTGTGTGTGTGTGTGTGTGTGTGGCGCCATAGGGATTAAACTCAGGGCCTAGTGAATACTAGACAAGGAAAAAAAAAAATACTAGACAAGAGATCTGCTACTAAGCCACACTTCCAGCAGTTTCTTATTTTATTTTGAAACAGATTCTTGCTATGCTGCCCAGGCTAACCTCAACCTTGCAATCCTCCTGCCTCAGCCTCCCAAATAGCTGAGATTACAAGCATGCACCAAATTTATACCCAGCTAATATGCTAGGCATTTTGTAGACCTGAGATAGAGGGATGAATTATATGGAGATGAAAATAATGTAGTCTGTTCTCTTGGCTAACAGGACATACAGACATGGGAACAACTGTTGCTTTTGTCATTAGTTGTGTCTACAGAATAGGGGTAGAATGGAGGAAGGAATCAGTTTTTCTTTGTGGAAATCTGGGGGAAATTTCATAGACAAAGATGTTCAAAGTTGGTACTTAAAGGATGAATGGGGAGCTGGGGATATAGCTCAGCAGCATGGCACCTGCCTGGCAAGCACGGGGTCCTGAGTTCTATTACCGGTCTCCCGCCCCCCCGCAAAAAAAAAGAAGAAGAAGAAAAAAAAAAAAAAAGGATGAGTGGGGACCATGTAATTTTTCCTGTCTAGCGGCTCATATATATAGGAAATGATGAAGGAGCTATATTCAATGTCCACCTCTTTCGTGGCACCGAAGTGTTTTCTATTTCTGTACAAATTTCCTTTAAAATCTGATAGACTGACAGACTGATTTGGTTTTCCAGTGGAGGACGTCTCCTCATGCTGGCCTGTCAGCTCTCTGCTTACCCGGCAGGCTGGATGGCACCACAGTTCTGGAGCCCCATGGTCTTCATTTTCTACCTTGAGTGGCTGCCAGGCCCAGGGACCCGAGTGCATGTGCAACAACCAAGCATCCTTGAAAAGCTGTAAGAAAAGGATCAACAACAGGACTCAGGTGCAGTACACACTGCACCGCACACGCAGAGCTGCGGTCTCGAAGCGGGGCTATCTGGTCTAGAAAGCACGTAGGCCCTCAAAGAGAAGAGCCAGGTCCTCAGTTCCGTACTCAGGTGGGCATGCATGCATCCACTCACACTTTCATCAACACACACACCACCGCTGGCTGGCCTGGCACACGGAATTGTGTTTGTCATCCATGAATCAACTGTAACTGGTTTGACCTATGGTTCTGTGTGTGTGTAGGGGGTGCAGAGGAGAGGAAAATAACATATCCAAACTGTCTGAAACTGCTTTTTTTTTTTTTTTTTTTTTTTGTATTTTGAGACAAGGTCTCGCTATGTAGCCCAGGCCTCAAACTCACAGCGATCCTCCTGCCTCAGCCTCCCAAGTGCTGGGATGTCAGACGTGTGCCACTACATCTGGCAGAAACTGCATTTGTAAATAAATTCCACGTGGATTTGGGCAGTTATCCACCTGCTTTTCTACTGACTGCCCTTTTGAAAAAAAAGTATAGCAGTACACCTTAAAGTTCAAAGACAAAATAGGAAGAGGAAGAATATAGATATGAATACTCAAGAGACAAATGTCTCTCATTAATAGCATGTCATAATCTCCCAAAAAGGGGGGTGGGGGGAAAGGCCAGAAAATAGAAAGGCTATACGCCCAGGGTGGACAAGGCATTTCCTAATGAAAATGCTGTAGAAAGAGTCTTGTGTACTTTTCCATGATAAGCCAGAGAAGCAGGTTTGAATACTTAGCAGCACATGCACAGAAATGCCAAACCAGCAATACTCACAGCATTGGGACCGCCACACCCTCCAAGGATTAAGATAGTCGCATTGTCTATGACAATCTGGGGAGGGGAAGAAATTTAAAGTAAACCTACAATAACATAGGTAAGTGACTTCCTGTGCTTGTGACATATAAAAATAGCATACCCAGCTCCCAAATGGAGTGTTTTAGTTATCTTAAGCTCTCTATTCTCTCCAAACCCTGTCAATTTGGATCCCTTGAACAAATCACTGGTAATTCCCAAGTGGATACATTCTTTGTTGTTCAAATATTAATATGAAAGTCAGCCACATAAAACCCAGGCTTCACTTGAGAAATGAAACAGCAAAGTAAATACTTTGAGGAGAGGTATTATATAAAGCTACTATAAATAATATGACCACTGGAAACTGAAAAGAAATACCAGCAAAAAAAGAATGACAAATTCTCTTTGGCTCAGTGCCTACTGGCATCTTACCTGACTCCCTCCTCCCTCTCCTGTTCTAACTGAAAGATGCTACAGTGTTTGGTGAATAGTTATTTTAATTCCTGAGCACCTGAGATTGACCACCTCGAGGATGAGGACTGGGGCCGGTGATGTTCGGCTTGGACCATGCCCACTGCTCGAGGTCAAGGACCCAGACATCATTGCTCCTGTGTGAGATAAGGATAGAACGATGAGGATGCTGGGAGATCCCAGGGACCACAGAGGTGGTCAGGAAGTTCCATATGCCTGTGCCCCGCTGGCAAATCTGCACCTTTTCCACACTCACAGAGATGGTCTGGGGTGGAGGAAGCTTCAGAAATGGACTCCCTAGAGTTCAGGGGCTTCAAAACCAGAAAGATCATTTTTGAAATCCTAGCTCTGTAGCCTGAACAAGAAACTTAATTTTCTATAATTTTGTTTCCATATCTATCAAGTATAAGCACTGCTACTCTGAAAAGCTGATATAAATGAAGTTACATTTATAAATATGTCCAGCAAAGTGCCAGGCCCATAGCTAGCACTTAAAACTTTACTTCTCTTCCTCTACTGTCCCTAGAACTCATCCAGAGACTTTCAAACCTTTGCCCTTTCCACTGACTATAAGGCCCTGTGTGAATCACGTCTGTGGCCACACAATGGTATCTAAAGTACAAATTACTTGGGGATAGCAAGAAATAGCTATTGATCAAGCTGTATATATTGGGGCTGAGGGACTCAGGACTGAACCCAGGGTCTTCACACTGAGCTACATTCCCAGGCTTTTAAATTTTGAGACAGGGTCTAGCTAAATTGCAAAGTTGCCCTAGCTAGGCTCAAACTTGCCATTTTCCTGCCTCAGCCTCCCAGAGTGCTGGAACTACAGTTGTGTACCACCATGTCTGGCTGTATGTAGTCTTTTTGTTTTTGGTTTTCTTGAGACAGGGTCTTGCTATGTAGTCTAGGCTGGCCTCGAACTCCCGGCCATCCTCCTGCCTCAGCCTTCCAAGTGCTGGGATTACAGCCATACGCTACCATGCCCAGCTTGTACACAGTCTTTTAAAAATAAAAACCAAACTGGGTGTGGTGGCACATACCTGTAATCCCAGTAAGTGGGAGGCTGAGGCAGGAGGATCGGTGGGAGTTCGAGGCCAGCCTGGGCTACATAGTGAGTTTAAGGCCAGCCTGAACTACAAATCAAAACACTGTCTCAAAAAACAAGAAACAAAAAATAAATAAATAAATAAAAATAAAAACCAAAAGGAAGAGGAAAAAAAAAAAAAAAAGATTCAAAAGGTAGCTGGTATGATATGTTATCACGGTCCAGGAGTTAAAAGCTTTATTGATCCTGGCTAAGAAAAGGAACTTCACAATGCTAATGAAAGCTGCAGTTTGATCAAGGACAAACCAGCATTTCCAACTCTCAAGAGACCAGCACAAGGACAGACTCCTGGACGGCAGTCTCTACTTTATGGTCACTTCTCTGAGGCCCTCTCTTCACACACAGGAATACACGGATTCCAAAGTTAAACTGTTCTTAACTGGAGGGCAGCTCCTTTAGTCTCTCTGTAACTGTTTTAAAGTAGGAAAATTGGGAGTACTCTGAGAGAGAGGAAAGGGTTGGGTCTGAATAATTTTACTGCTGACATTGCATCAACTTCCATTTCAGAGCCCAGGAGAAAGGACCCCTATTGCGGCTATGGCTGGACTGGATGAATGGTGACCTAGATGGACTGTCTGGCTATTGCCTCTGGTCTGAGTTGGCCAGTGATGCTCAAAGGAAGAGAGGATGGGGTGGGGAGAATGGCCTTGCAGAAGTGTGTCACACCTTACGCAGTTTCCTTGTGTCCATCCATCCCCCCAGCCCATCCTATCTGGACAGCCCACAGCTATCACCTGTCCTGTCCGCCACTCTCCTTGTCGACAGCCCCAAGGGGCCTGAGCTGGGTAATAAATTAAGTAAAAACACCCTGCTTCTGGAAGGTGGCCCTCTGTAGGCACAGTACAGCAGACAAGGTAGAGGCTCCATTAGAACTTGATCCCAATGAAACATCAAACAGAACAACATTTAACGTGACCTTGATTTTATGCAGCAAATTTCTCAAATTAACTGGTATATGATTAAGGGACCAAAGGACAGGATGCTAGGGCGAGATAACTAATTGGATTCATTAGAACCATGCTCAGGAATACTGACCCTGACTAGTTCACTTTTTCTTTTTTTGTTCTTTTTCTGCAGTACTGAGGATGGAACCCAGGTCCTCACATATGGTAGGCAAGCACTCCCCCACTGAGCTCCAGTGCCAGCGCCTAGTTCATTCTTCTGACCTGTTATTCCCAGGAGTATATATCTTCAGGTTAGTATGGAGCAAACCAAATATACTTACATTTGCCGGGATCCTAAAGAGCCACCAAAGACAATCATTTTATCATCTATCACACAGGAGGAGTGGCCAGCCATGGGAGGTGGCCCATGGGTTGTTACAATGCAATTCCACCTAATGTAAACAGGGAAACCAAGAAGTCAGCGCCACCTGCTTCTGACTGCATGAGTTTATAGCAAAAAACAATTCCATTTAAAATAATAATCCCATCACCTAGAGCAAAGATATTATTAGGATAATAAAGGAAGGATAAAATATGGTGTGGGGCCGGGGATTTAGCTCAGTGGCGCAGCACCTGCCTGGCAAACGTGAGGTTCTGAGTTTGATTCCCGGTACTGCCCCTGCTGCAAAAACAACAACAACAAAAAAGGATGGTGTGGAGTTGCATGCTGGTAATCCCAACACTCTGGGAAGCTGATGCAGGAGGACTGTAAATTAGAGCCCAGCCTGGACAACTTAGTGAGACCCTGTCTCAAAAAATGGCCTGGGGGGGCTGGTGAGATGGCTCAGCGGCATAAGCGCCTGCCCGGCAAGCACGAGGGCCCGAGTTCGACTCCTGGAACCCACATACGAAAAAAGGGCCCGTGATACCGCTCAGCGGCACAGGCACCTGCTGGCGCGCGAGGTCCTGAGGTCGACCCCCGGTACCCACAAAAAAAAAAAAAAAAAAAGGCCTGGGGATATAGCTCAGTATGAAGGCACTGGATTCAATCCCCAGTACCAAAAGGGGGGTTGGTGGTAGCGAAGATGTTTATGCCTTTCCTACAAACTTTCTTAAAGTTACATTCATTAACTTTCAAGTACTCAGTGTGGACAGTCTGGGGAGAGAGGGAGGAGAAGACGATGACAAGGGACAAGACTGGTTCAGTCCAGTGTGTTGAAGGAGCACCACTGCCACCTCTCCCTGTGGTCCTATCAGTAGCAGCTGCCAAAGAGCCACACACAAGTATTTAACTACAAAGAGCAGGGTTGCTGTCATTTAAAAAGACGAGTCTGATAAAATGAGTACAAAGCATCATCTGGATCTATATCACTGTTGCGGAATTAGCAGCCAAAGCTGAAGAGCTCTCTCTTCTCTAACTGGTGCATTCATTTTTTTTTTTTTTTTTTTGTGGGTACCGGGGGGTCGACCTCAGGACCTCGCGCGCCAACAGGCACCCATGCCGCTGAGCGATATCACCGGCCCCTTTTCCGTACGTGGGATCCGGGAGTCGAACTCGGGCCCTCGCGCTTGCAAGGCAGGCGCTTAGGCCGCTGAGCCATCTCACCGGCCCTGGTGCATTCATTTTTGTTGAATATTTTTCTTTTCTTTTTTTTTTTTTTTTTTGTGGGTACCGGGGGGTCGACCTCAGGACCTTGAGAGCCAGCAGGCGCCTGTGCCGCTGAGCGATATCACCGGCCCCTTTTTCGTATGTGGGTTCCGGGAGTCGAACTCGGGCCCTCGCGCTTGCCGGGCAGGTGCTTAAGAAGCCGCTGAGCCATCTCACCGGCCCTTTTTTTCTTTTTTTGAGACAGGTTCTTGCTATGTAGTTCAGGCTGGCCTTGTTGCCCAGGCTGGTCTTGAACTCACAGCAATCCTGCTGCCTCAGCCTCCCAAGTGCTGAGATTACAGGCGTGCACTACCATGTCTGGCTGAAAAAAGGGTTCTAAATTTATGGTCCTAAGAGGGCCCTGCAAACCTTCGGAAACTACAGACAAAGCTGGATATAATACTTTTCTCCATCCCTGGGAGAAGAGTTTAGTTTTTCATCAAATTCTCCAACAGATTCATGACACAAAAGAGACACCTTAAAAGCCAAGCATGGGGGCCGGTGAGATGGCTCAGCGGTGTAAGCACCTGCCTGGCAGGTGCGAGGGCCCGAGTTCGACTCCTGGAACCCACATATGAAAAAAGGGCCGGTGATATAGCTCAGCGGCACAGGTGCCTGCTGGTGCGCGAGGTCCTGAGGTCGACCCCCGGTACCCACAAAAAAAAAAAAAAAAAAAAGCCAAGCATGGTTAAGGTGGGAGGATGGCAAAGTTCAAGGCCAAGGTCAGCCTGGACTACATAGTGAGATCCTATTTCAAACAATAAGAACAAGGAACCCAATGCTTTAAAATCTTTTCTTCCACATTTAAAGAAGCTTATTTTTGTAGCTTACCAGTTTTTAGAGGGTGAGTAAGTGTGTATTTCATCGAAGAATCTCTCTGGTTGGTGCAGAGGATAAGGGCTTGGTCGCGTCCAGCCACCAAAGAGCACTAGCAAGTCCTTGTATACAACCAGAGTTGCTCCAGCTTTGGGGGAAGGATAGGAGCCTAGGAAAAATCAATAACACCATGATTAGAATTTGGGGGTCTCACAACAACCTATTGTGAGGCTAGCCGCAGATCACCTTTCCCTGTGAGAATGACAAGGTGGGGACCAGTCCCACAGAGCAAAAAGTCAGACAAAACTAGGTTTGCAGGTCTGAGGGAAAATCGCCACTGATTCATAATCTCTTACAATTAACACAGAGAAACCTGAGTTAGAGGAAAGTCACTTAGCTTCTTCCAGGTTTAATTTATTTACCTAAAATTAAAGGACAAAGTAACTATCTTACAAGACTTTTTTTTGGGGGGCGAGGGTCTTTTTGTCTTTTTGAGACAGGGCCTTGCTCTGCAGTTCAGGCTGACCTTAAACTCACTATGTAGCCCAGGCTGGCCTCAAACTTGCAGTGATCCTCCTGCCTCAGCCTCCGGAGTGCTGGGATTACAGGTGTGCACCACCACACCCGGCTACAAGGCTATTTTGAGTTATTAAATACAGCCCCCAATTTTCCAATCTGACTGATGGTTCAACTTACTACATTTTAACTTTACAATGGTGTTAAAGTGATATGCATTCAGTAGAAACCATACCCCAAATTCAAACTCACTCTCTCTCTCTCTTTTTGCAGTAACAGGGACTGAACCCAGGGCCTCACACTTGCTACTACTCAAGAGCTCTACTACTGAGCCACAGCCCAGCACTAACAATACTTTCTTGAAATGCTGGGTGGCAGCGGCGAGCTTCTGCTCCCAGTCAGCTACATGATCATTAAACAACTGATGCTCTACAGCACGCTGTTGTTACGTTTGGCAGGTTGTGTGTATTAAGTCCACTTTTGACTACTGGTATGTTCAACTCCTACTCGGGCTGCTAAGGCAGAGCATAACGAGTCAAGCCCCGCTTGGGCAACTCAGCAAGACCCTGTATCGAAGTAAAAAGTGCTGGGGAGGTAGCTCAGTGTGAGGGTCTACATTCAATCCCCAGTGCCAAGAAAGAGAAGAGAGGACCACGAGGGAGAGAAACAAAGAAACGGAGGGAGGGAGGGAAGGAAATACGAGTTCTACATAACTCTCTTTTCCTGCTCCGCCACCGAAAGTCACTCCATTTGATGAAGTGCTCTGTGAGAGGGTATGTATAGTATAGATCCTTAATTCCTTATTTGAAATTCCCAAATCCTCAGAATTCTGTCCCCCACCCCCAATAATTTAATAACAAAACTTGACATGAAGTGATAAAGCTATGTAGTCTTCAATCTGCTTAGTGTGAACAGTCACAGGTGCTGAGGTAGAAGCAGTCTGATTACAGGGCACTCCCCATATTCTACCAGAGATATTGCAAAGGCACACAGATATTCCCATCCTAAAACCTGAGAAAGTCTGAATTCCAAAACCCAGTTAGCAGCGGGGGTTTAAAATAAGGAGCTGGTTAAGAGCATAGGCTCTGAAGCTTGGCTCTGTGGGCTCAGACCTCAGCCCTGCCCCTTAACTAGCTGTGAACCTCAGGCCAGTTATCAGATCCCTCTGCCTCAGTTTTCTTACCTATCAAATGGAACAGCAGGAGTACCTGCTTCACAGAGTGGAAGTCACCCCCAAGTCCCGGAAAGTAAATCAGATACACCCATGTAGTACAGAAATACAAAACAATGGCTAACATGACAAGACTATGTTGGGTTTGCTCTTTCATGTGTACTGTTTACTGTATCATTTTAAAAAAATAAATTAACAATATTTTATAAGAAAAGGGAAACCGGTATCTCCCAGTTCTAGGTTAAAGAAATTACAAACGTAGTGTAGGAATATGTATCTCGTAAGAGGGAAACATTCACAACTTTCTAAAAGTGTGGGAATGTGGGTAAAAGACAGTAACGTATGCATCAAACTAAAGGAGAACACTCGCTTTAGACTTGTTCTGTCCACACAGTCACCGTTAGCCCCATGCTGCCAGTGGCTACTAAACCAGAGAGGACAGACACACAGCCTTTTTATCATTAAAGAAAGTTCTGTGGACAGCACTACTTCAGACAAAGGATTTTAACTATAAACTGTGTGCCTATGTTTGGATGGAATATGGACGGTAGACAGAGGTGACTATACTGACTTTAAGAAAAATTGCAATTACTGTTATCATTACTACTACTGCTGCCACTTCAGTGATAACTAATGTTTATCGAACATTTACTACATGATAGGCTGGCTTATACAATAAAATGGCAGTAATAACATATTTTTGTAGGCCTCAGCACAAACATTCATGTATACTAATGACAGTCATACCGGTATAACAGATATGAGCAAATAAACTGTATTCATAAAGAATAAGTCAAAGCTGGGCATGGTACTACACACCTATAATCCCACCCCTCTGGGAGAGTGAGGCAGGAAGACAGCAAGTTTAAGCCCAGCCTAGGCAATTTAGCCAGACTCTGTCTCAAAAAATAAAAAAGCGCTAGGGATGTAGACCAGTATGAAGGTCCTAGTGCAATTGCCAGGACTGGAAAAAAAAAAAGTAAAAATGAGTATCACTATAGCTGGTTAATCATGTGCACAGAGCTACAGAGCTTTATACCTTTATAACTACATGTGATGGTTAATCCTATCTATCCATCTACCTATTTTTTTTTTTTTTTTTTTTTGGTACCAGGAATCCAATTCAGGACCTTGCACTTGCCAGGCAGGCATTTGTGCCCGCTGAGCTAAATCCCCAGCCCTATATATCATTTTTTTTTTTTTTTTTTTGTGGGTACTGGGGGTCAAACTCAGGACCTCGTGCACCAGCAGGCGCCCGTGCCGCTGAGTGATATCACCGGCCCTTTTCTCGTATGTGGGTACTGGGAGTCGAACTCAGGACCTCGTGCTTGCCAGGCAGGCGCTTATGCCACTGAGCCATCTCACCAGCCCTATCTATCTTTTTTTTTTTTTTTGTGGGTACCGGAGGGACGACCTCAGGACCTCGCGCGCCAACAGGCACCCGTGCCGCTGAGCGATATCACCGGCCCCTTTTTCGTATGTGGGTTCCGGGAGTCGAACTCGGGCCTTCGCGCTTGCAAGGCAGGCGCTTACACCGCTGAGCCATCTCACCGGCCCTCTATCTATCTTTTTTTAAAGACAGGATCTCACTATGTAGTTCAGGCTGGCCTTGAACTCACTGTGTAGCACAGGCTTGCTTTGAACTCATGGCAATCATAGCCCACTGAAGCTGTGAAACTGTGAGTCAAAATAAACCCTTCCCTCCTTTAAACTATCTATGCCAGGGTTTTTATCCCAGCAACGGAAAAATAGAAAGCCAACCAAAAGACTGCAGTCATCTGAAATAACATGATGGACTATCTATAATCTCTTTCTTCCTCTCTTGCATTGGGGATTGAACCCAGGGCCTTGCACTGAGTTCAATCTCTGGCCCCTTTTATTTTGAGACAGGATCTGGCTAAATTGCACAGCCTGGCCTCAAAATTGCAATCGTCCTTCCTCAGGATCCCAAGTAGCTGGAATTAGAGAAGAGCACCACCACACCTGGCTTCCACATTTCCACAGACATGCACAATGCTTACACACCACATCAACGTTATGTGTTGACCACTATGCCAACAGTGTAATTCTCAGTTTGAGCCTGACAGCCTGGAGCTCTGAGAATTCACTGGTCTTGTCCTGCAGCCCAAAGGCTAGCAAGCCTAGGGTTCTGCTGCCAGAGGCAGCCTAAGAAAATACCCAGCTCTCGAGAGAGACCTCTCTCCTACATTTGTTCTCTGCCAACCATCTGAGCGGACGATGCCTGCCCACTTGGAGGAGGATCTGCCCCACCTAGTCCACTCAGCCCCTAGCCTCATCTCCCCAAATACCTCACAGCATACGGGGAACAACGCTTTCCCAGGTTTCTAGGGACGTGCCACATCTACCTGATGCAACTATCTGGCACACAACTGAAAAGGCACTAACCACAGCTCCAGAATTCTGTCTTCTACTCCTCATCTATTGCTCTTTTTCCATTGGGAATTGAGGTTTTCCAGATTTCAATATTCAGAATTTTAACCTTTGGGGATTTTAAACTTTAGAGATTTTGATCATTCAGGATTTCCAAATTTGGGATTATGTCATTTGGCATTGAAGTACATACTTCATCACCAAGAAAAACTTATAAAATGAAGGTTTTATATTCATTCAAATACTTCTTGGCCTTGCCTTCAAAAGGCCATTGGGCCTCCATGCCCAGTCTAGGTATAACAACTGCACAAAGATGCAGGAAAGAAAGGGTGTTGCTCCTATTGTGGTTTTTGTCATGTGTCACAGGACCAAATGTACCCACGTGGCATGTGGTCAGACATGCCCCTTGAGTCTGTGCCCCCAGAGCCCATGTCACCCTTGTAGGCGGCATTCCCCATATACCAAAGACCTCCTAACTGCAGAGCAGATATGATCAATGGAGCCAATTTCAAAACAAGGCACAAGCCCAAAAGGCAGCTGTGGGAAACTTGATCATCAGATAGGCACCCTGTACAACAGAAGTACTGTTCCCTGAAATTGCTAACTGGTTCAGATATCTCCACAGGTTCCTTGTGATTAGAAGAAAATTTCACATGCAAAAGACGGTGGTAGAACTACAAGGCATTCTTGTTTACTTTTGCAAAGAAGCTGGTAAAACAGTGAAGCAATTCCAAATTCTGGTTTAATTTCAATGCTACTTTCCCACAATTATAGTTTCAATTCAAACAGAACCCAAGACTAAAAGAGCAGTTCAACTGCTTGATAATAAAACAAGCCCTTGTTTTAACTGAAGTTACATATATATAAAACATATATTATATATATATATATATATACACTTTTTCTTGAGACAGGGGTTTCACTGTGCAATTCAGGTTGGCTGGCCTCAAACTCATAGAGATCCTCCAGCCTCAGCCCCCCATGTGCTAGGATTACAGGTGTGCACCACCACGCCCAGCATGGTTGCCTATATTTTATGCATGACTAAAAAGATATTTTTTATCTCTATACTATGATCATTATTAGTATTATTAGCTAATTAGGTATTATAAATAATACTTAGCACTTGATTACCTATTATATGTTAACTACTCAGTACTAACCACTTATATGCATTATTTAATCATTATAATCTTACAATGTAGGTATTTCTGTGACAGATGATAGCAGAAAATGAGCAGGCAGCTGCAACTTTTGGTGACAAGAGAGGAAAAATAAATCAGGCTGCTAATTAAGAAAGCAAACTACTATTTTTTTTCTGAGACAGGGTCTCACTATATGGTTCACCCTGGTCTTGAGCTTACTACATAGCCCAGGCTGGCCTTGAACTCAGGATGACTCTCCTGCCTCAGCCTACTGAGTGCTGGGATTACAGGCTTGCACCACCACGCCTGTCTCGCTACTATATTTCTTTAGGTGAGAAAGTGGGATAGCCTGGCAAACTGGATGAGACTGGCATAAGCAAAGATGGTGACAGAATTGCTGGAGAGCTGACCCTAAACTTCCAAACTCATACCTGGGCAGTAACTAATGCTCACCCAGTTTGGAGACCCTTTTATGAGAAAGCCAGTCACAGTGAATGGCAGACCTTTGAGACCCCAAGAGAGTGAAGCCCTCTTTGGTCAAGGCTGCTGGTCTGCAGCGCAGCGGGCTCTCTATCTGTGGAGTCGCCAGCTGCTGTCCTTTCCCTGGGCTGCTCTGCCGACACAGCAACCTGCTGTACTTCTTTTCTGTAATAAACTGTCATTTTACTTTCTAGGCTCATTTAACAGATGAATAATAATGGCTGCAGCAGCTAATGCATAGTGCTTACCATGGGTCACACACCTCCTGAAAACCGCAAAAGAAAAGAAAAAGCAAGTTCCATGTACTGAGCATTATGAAATCCAATCTAAAGGGACTTAATGCAAGGATAGAGTTCATCCCTTGTCTTGGAGGTTCAGATTTAGATACCAGTCTCCAAGGGTGCCATGTGTGGTGGCACACACCTGTAATCCCAGCACTCAGGAGGCTGAGGCAGGAGGATCGCTGTGAGTTCGAGCCCAGCCTGGTCTTCAAAGTGAGTTCAAGGCCAGCCTGAACTGCATAGCGAGACTCTGTCTCAAAAAGCCAAAGGAAAAAAAAAGGGGGTGTTTCAGGGCCTGCCAGAGGGGCTCTGTGGGCCTCGTGGTGCCTTTGGTCCCTTCCACTCCCTGATCTACACAGCTAGCTGGAGTACAGGTGGCCACAGCAATAACACAAAACGAAGGCTTGTTTACAATCCCACCATGTTTTCCACATCAGTTTTAACAAACCGATTGCTACCCTAGTCTTACATTTTCTAGGCAGCATAGAAAAGCATATTTCAAAATAGACTTTTGGGGTAACTTATTTATTAAAATTTATTTTAATTTTTATTTAAAAGAGTATTTTAAAATAGTTTTAAATAATCCATATATAACTTTTAAAAGAAAAAGTGAAAACCCTTTGTTCTCATTGGAAAATGGTAATATTCACCACTGTCAAAGTATAGTTTACTTTTTAATTAGAAATGGGTTTCAGGGTCGGTGAGATGGCTCAGTGGCGTAAGCACCTGCCTGGCAAGCACAAGGGCCCAAGTTCGACTCCTGGATCCCACATACGAAAAAAGGGCCGGTGATATCGCTCAGCGGCATGGGCACCTGCTGGCGCGCGAGGTCGACCCCCGGTACCAACAACAAAAAAAAGAAATGGGTTTCATACATATGTAGAGCAAGCGGGTTTGGATGTATTTAGCTCATTAATGTTAGGGGACAGGCACTAAGGAAAACCTGGTTCAAAGGAGAATCTGTGGAACAGAAGCATGCTGAGGTCTAGGTCACACCCTCTGCTCCATGCTGATTCATCGGCACGACACTCTCTTCCCCAGTCAGGGTCCAAGGAAAGGCACTGCCGCTCTGTAAGTGCTATGCAAATACTCCACATGCAGGACACCCATCCCTCCTGGATGAAACTGGCCTTCAGGACAAAACAGGACCAGACAGACCAGATTAACCAACACCCATACCTTACGTTTCCACTGTGCACATGCTTTTTTGTGAGAGAGCAAGGTTCCTAAGTTGGTATGTGCAGAGGGCTGGAGGGATGAACTTTCTGACAGGACCGAAGCTTGGTTTTGGAAAGCTTGGTAGAGCTGTCAGCAAGCTAGCGTGGGAAGGGACTGACCCTGAGAGCTGGAGTCAGGAGGAAGAACAGTTGGACAGCGTTTCCCGGAATACCGCAGCAGCACCAGGTTCCCAACACCTAGAGGGCCTGAGAGGACCTGCTGATCTCACAACTTAGGAGGCAACAGACTCACCAGAGTTTCAACTTAACTGCTCATTCTACTGTTCACACTTCTAAACTGTTGATTTTACAGGGTAATACTTTGTATAAGAAACAAAAATAAGTTTTATTGTTTGAGAAGAGGCGACAAAAGGAAAACAGAAAAAGCACTTCCAAACTCATGAATACAAATCTGTCTTGACAATAAACATCTGGAAGACAAATAATAGCTTCAAGAAAAGTCTCCAGGATCTACAGCCCAGTGACTACTGGGGCTCTATTGGAAAAAGATAATCCATTTCTCTTCAGGTAATAAAACTATTTCCAACTGGACACCACGACTCACACTTGTAATCTCAGCTACTCAAGAGGCTGAGGCAGAAGTCCAAATCTGAGACCAACCTGGCAACTTGGCAAGACCGTATATCAAAATAAAAATAAAAATGGTCTGCGGAGTTAGCTCAGTGGTACAGCACTTACTTGCCTGGCACACCTGAAGCCCTGGGCTCAATCCCTAACACTAGAGGAAAAAATTCAATTTAATATCAATATGGTGAATAACAGGTACAATAAACCTTTACATATGTATAGATGCCCATAGAAGATACAAAAATGTCATGGTTTAAAGAAAGCAAGTAGGAGGTAAATACAAAACTGCAAAACCCTTAACTCTTGCTTTCTAAGATTTGGTTCCATCTAAGAGTGCATGTGAATTCAGTGTCAAATAGGGATTTAAATATGTTACCAAAGACATGGTACTGGGTACAAAGGAACTAAATTCTTCTGTTGTAGGTATGTCCTTTTTGGACCGCTGCCACTGTATTCCTTTATGCGCTGGGCCAAAGGCTCTTCTGGGGTTAGGGAACATCTTGTAACCTATCTTTTTTTTTTTTTTTTTAATGTGGGTACCAGGAGTCAAACTTAGGACCTTGTGCTTGCCAGCAGGTGCTCGTGCCGCTGAGCGATATCACCGGCCCCTTGTCACCTATCTTAATCTGAGGATTTAGCAGAGTATGATCCATTTAGAGTCTCTCTCTTAAACTGGGTGTAGTGGCACATGTCTATAATCCCACCACTCAGGAGGCTGAGGCAGGAGGATCACTGTGAGTTCGACACCAGTCTGAGCTACATAGTGAGTTCAAGGCCAATACGAATGACATACCAAGACTCTGCCTCAAAAAACCAAAAAGGGGGCCGGTGATATAGCTCAGCAGCATAAGCGCCTGCCTGGCAAGCGCGAGGTCCTGAGTTTGACTCCCAGTACCTGCATATTAAAAAAAAAAAAAAAAAAAAAAAAAGTCAAAAAATCCCCAGAAAGGTCACACTTTTTCTAGAGCATTGACTAAGCACTATTGCTCATGAATGTGTTTGCTAAATGGAACCCAGTCAGTTCAGTGACTGGGAAGCACGGTGGCTATGATCTCATGAGCTGGACCAGAACTGGCTCTAGCTAATCACAGTACACCCTAGAAGCACCTCTCAGCACGGTAAACCCAAACATTTCTGAGTGCCTCCCTTTACCCACTGCCTTTTTCCCCTATTTCAGTCCTCAGCTGCAAGTCCAGAAAAGTTACTGACTGATGACAAAATTCACCAACGTTAGACAAAGTTGTCTGGATCTCAGGCTTCAAAGCATACACTTTTATTATTATAGCAATACTTATGCCATTAAAAATACCATGCCCTGGGTCGTTTATGGAACACCCAAACAACAGAAACTTTCGTAATGGCCATGTGAAACTTTTATTTATTTTTTTAAATATCGCTGAGTGATATCACCGGCCCTTTTTTTGTATGTAGGTACCAGGAGTCGAACTCAGGACCTCGCGCTTGCCAGGCAGGCACTTAAGCCGCTGAGCTATCTCACTGGCCGGAAACTTTTAGATCCTGGATGACTATATATGCTACAGGCATGAATAAAAAGAAATTCTCTGTTGGCAAGGTTTCCAGCACCAATAAACAAACCCACATGAAAGACTACTTGATGAACAGGGCGGCACTTAATCAGCTAAAAATTAACACATAATCCAGTAAATAGTTCTTTGTTGCCCCTCTAGTAGTCCTCTGATTCAACTTCTGGGGGAGGGGAGGAAGACCAGAACCTTCAGTTTAATCTGATAATTTGTTAATCGCAGTTCTAATCAGGAGGGGACTTTCAGGCTGTTCTATTTAGAAGTGAAAACAATGTGGCTAGTCATAACGTTTCTGGCTTGGGTTTTTTTTTTTTTAAGGTGGGTACTGGGAGTAGACCTCAGGAAGCGCTTGTGCCACTGAGCGATATCATCGGCCCTTTTTCTTCCTTTACGTGGGTTCCGAGAGTCGAACTCAGGACCCATTGCTTGCCGGGCAGGTGCTTATGCCGCTGAGCCGTCTCACCAGCCCTCTGGCTTGGTTTTGAAACAAGAAAACCCGAGTCAGCCAGGGCATAGAATCAAACTGAAGTATGTACCCACCTTAGAAAGGCATGGAAAAAAGAAAAAGCCCCAATCTGAACTTTTTAAATAAACAGGAAGGATTCCTTCCTTTCCTAGGAGAACCCACTGGCTCTGCTCCTATTCATGTGTCGCGAGACCACCACACGTCAGGGTGTTCAGGACTGCACAGGACTACAGGAAATAAGGAAAATCTACCACCTCATAAAAAGGGTTACCAAAGAATGTGTACTTACAAGTATATGGGGAATCAAAAGCTGGGCTTCTCAAAATGATAACAGTCATATACCTATTTTGAATGGATTCTAAACTATAACTCCATAAAAAATAAAAGGAAATATATAGACCCTGGCTAATGAAAACAAAGTGAGAGCCCCCATTTCGCTGAGCCTCTTATTTTGGTGCACATCAGAGGGGGTCCACTGCCTGCCAGCGCTAGGAATGAACATCAACAGTTGGCCAAGGCACAGGCCCACCCCAGGCAAGGTCCCTGGATGCCAGGCCAGAACCCCTGTGCTCGCGCTCTTCAGGAGACTTCTGCTGTAGCAGTTCTCAGTCCTCCTGCCTTCCCCTGGGCACACTCATCTGCAAGCACAGGAAGAGTGGGAACAAAGAGGGGGCAGAGGTACAGATCTCCCCTTTCAGCTCCTGGTCTGTAACAAAAGCTGGGGTGGATTCCTGCTAGAAGCCCATCACTTCCTATCTCTGTTAGATGGAGTTAGGCAGCATTAAATGGAAACAGTGATTTGATGAGGCCCAACCACTGGGTCCGAGTAGTTATCACCTGTTTAGAAAATGCTCTCCAAGAGAAGACTGGGTAGGTGACTTTATGAATATGATAATATTTGCCTCCTTCACACCTTTCATGTATTCACCATTCCCCTCAAGGTGGAGTTTAACCCCTAACTTAGCAAGACACATAAGGCACTCCATTCTCACAGTGCCTACTATGTGCCAGGTTCTAGTGTCAGCAACAAATAAAAACACAAAGCCCCCGAACCCAGGAAGCCTAGCATTGCTGGGGGAGAAGGGCAGCACACTGGACGGTGAAAAGTGCTGAGAGGAAAATGAGGAGGTTAAGGGAGCTGGGGTCCGGGAGCACCTAACAGAAGACAACATATGAATACAGATTGTGAAGCAGGTGAAGGATACAGAGGAAAAAAATACTTCAGGCAGGAGAAAAAGCAAGTGCAGGAGCCAGAGGTAAGGCTAAACGCCATGGGAGACAGGGACACAGGCCAGGGAGATGGAGGAAGCAAGATTGTGCAGCGCTCGCTGGCCATACTCTGGCCCCTAACTACCTTCCCATACCCACTCCAGCCACTCTCTCCTCACAAATCATGGGTAGGGAACACGAACCTACTTGTAAATCCATGAACTACTAAACTCTCTTACTCTAATTCCCCTGAAATGCTATCTCCTTCCTTCAGCCAAGTCACTCCTGTTTATCCTTCAAGACTCAGTATGGGAGCTGGGCATGGTGGCGCATGCCTACAATCCCAGCACTTGGGAGGCTGTGGGAGGAGGCTCATCACAAGTTTGAGGCCGGCCTAGGCTACACAGTGAGTTCAAGGCCAGCCTGAACTACATAGTGAGACCCTGTCTCAAAAAAAAAAAAAAAAAAAAAAATTCAACTCCCAGTACCTACATACGGGGAAAAAAAAAAAAAAGTCAGACTCAGTTCTGGTACCACTATCTTGGATGGTACCCACAGCCCTTACTGCTTCACCACACAAGTGGGCTGTTATCTTTTGTAGTAAGTAACCCAGCTGGAATGCAAACCTGGGTCTGCATGGCACAAACGCCAGCTCTACACTCAAAGTAGAAATAAACTTCGTACCCAACAAAGAGAGACCTGGTTAAAAAAAGGTTATATTTGCCAGGCCTGGTGGCGCATGCCTGTAATCCCAGCATTCGGGAGGCTGAAGCAGGAGGATCACTGCGAGTTTAGGGCCAGCCTGGGCTACAAAGTGAATTCAAGGCCAGCCTGAACTGTATAGTGAAACCCTGTTTCAAAAAAAAAAAAAAAAAAAAGTTATAGTCATATTACATAAGACTCCCAGCAACAAAAAGAAGTAAGCCACCACATAGATGAATCTCAAATACACGTGGAAAGAAGCCAGACAAAAAAGACTAGATACTGTGGACTTCCATTTACATGACGTTTAAGAATAAGTCAGAAGTCAGAATAGTAATTACCTCTGGGGAGTGGCACTGACAAGAAAGGGATAAGGGGGTCTTCCGAGGCGATGGCTGGATTCTGCATCTCAATCTGGGTGATCGTCAGATGGCTACTATGTTATGATGAGAGACATATTTGGCTTGCTGTTCACAGTTCCTGGCTTATACCTCCCCTTAGTACTGGTAGGCAAGATTCAGAAACTATAATCTGTCTTCCCCAGGGCAGCTTCTGTCACAGAGCTGGCCATAAAGAAATTCTCTTACCTACCTTGTCTGGTAGGAGATGACAAGACTTATTTCAGCAGGGGTCCTGCCCTATACCTGAAGAATACTGTACAGAGAAGCCAGGAAGAACAGACAGGCCTTGTTGGGTGTCCCTGCCCAGTCTATTAGTATTAGATATGCAACGAAGTCCCCATAAAACCCAAAAGGATCAGTTTCCAGAGCTCCTCAATAGTACAACATATGGAGGCTCCTGGAAGGTTGGTGGCCAGAAAGCACATGGCAACTAATCTTCCTCCCCCTTCATCTCTTTAGCTGCATCCTTTGCAATAGCTTTTCTAATAAACCGATAAATAAATGCATTTCCCCTTCATTCTGTGGGCCACTCCAGTGAAATAACTGAATCCCAGAAGGGGGGTGGGAAAACCCCACTTGACAGCTGGTCAGAAGCACAGGTAAAAGTGCCTGGGGCTTGAGATTTGCATCTGAAGTGGCGGCAGTCTTGAGGACTAAGCCCTCACCCACGGGATCTGATACTATTTCCAGATAGGTAGTGAGCTGAATTAGAGGACACCCAGCTGTTGTCCACTACTGCAGGACTGATTGTTTACTTGCTAGTGGAGAGAAGTCCCCACACCTTTTGAGGTCACAGAAGTCTTCTTTGTTGATTACTGTGGTGTAAGAGTTCCCTACACACAGCTATAAACATACATTAAAATCCTATGAGCTGTACAGTTAACATTTGTTCATTTTGCTGTATGTAAATTATGTCTTAAGAGAATATCATTTCAATAAAGAAGCTTGTAATTCCAGCACTCTGGGAGGACTGCAAGTTTGAGCCCAGCCCCAGCAACTTGGTGGAGGGGAGTAGGAATGTAGTTCAGTGCCAAGTTCAATTCCCAGTATCCCAGTATGGGGGAAATGTTGTCCCATGGCATTACCTACTACCTTAGCCAGTAAATAACTATCTATTAGCAGAACTTAAATTCCTGTGTGGGATCTTCAAAAACTCATTCATAATATAAAATGCAATCACCCTATAACTTACAAGCTATATAAATCAAATAGCGAGCAACGCTTTAAGATTCAACAATGAGATTTCAGGAAGATTACTAAGAGTAGAAGCCAACAAATTCCACAGCCCAAAATCACTATCAGAGAGAACTATGGAAAAGAGGAAATTATCAGGAGCATTACTTATTTAAAAAGTAGAATCTATTAAAACATGTAATTAAAAAAAAAGAAAAACAGTTAAAAGGTATCTTTCAAAGAAGGGATGAGAGATAGCTTCTTTGGAGTTTTGAAAGGATAAAGTAGTCTCCTGGAATTCAAGTTGATGTGTATGAGGTAATAAATGACCTGTCATGCCAGTCTGAACTACAAAGTGAGACTCTCTCAAAAAACAAAAAAAAGGGGCCGGTGAGATGGCTCAGCGGCATAAGCGCCTGCCCGGCGAGTACGAGGGCCCGAGTTCAACTCCTGGATCCCACATACGAAAAAAGGGCCGGTGATATCGCTCAGCGGCACGGGCGCCTGCTGGTGCGTGAGGTCCTGAGGTCGACCCCTGGTACCCACAAAAAAAAAAAACAAAAATAAAACAAAAAAAAAACCACCCAAACCTACAAACAAACAAATGACCTGTCACAACACTCACCTAGAAAGAGCAGCCTGTATTCTTTATAATATCTCACGGTCATGAAAGTTGGGAAACTCAAGAACCTAGGACCTGATCCTGATTATACAGATCAGGCACGTTCAGGGTGCTATGACCGTAGATGCTTCCTGATTATACAGAGAATAAACTGCCCAACAGCAAGTACCAGGCAGGAGTCAGTCAACTGCACTGCGGATTTTCCTGGAAACCAAGAGGGTCATTCACTCCTGGGAAAGTAGAAATCATAAATGACTCAGGAATAAAATCTGTGTTTCCTCAGAACTGTCACAGCCAAAAGAAATCTAAGGAGACAAAAAGCCTAAATGTAATGGATCAAGGAGGGATCTTAGAACAGAAGAGGGGCATTAGGTAAAAATAAATCAGGATATCTGAATAAAGTATGAATTTAAGAATGTATCAATTGGTTTGTCAATTATCACAGTATATTATACTAATGTAAGATGCCAACAATAGAAAGAACTGGGTGTGTGGTATATGGGAACTCTTCTAAAATAAATCTATTTAAGTTTTAAAAATTGATACTGTAAAATAAATCACAGAAGAAAAAAGCTACTTGCAGCATAGTTTAGTAGAAAGAATCCAACTTTAGAGACAAAATCTTGGGTTTTAATGTCTGTTTCACCACTTATTGGCTATATGATCTCAGGTAAATCACTAGGTAACTCTGGGGCTTCAGTTTCCGCCTCTGTAAAATGGGGGTAACTGTAGTACTGCTCTAATCTCTTTGGTATGAAGGTTAGGTAGTATGTATGAAGAATCTGGGACAACTAACCCTCCCTAAAACCACCCCTAACTACTCCTAAAACCCACACAAGGTCTACCTGCATTTATTTCCGGGACTAACTGATGTAAAAAGTAGCTATTCCTACAAAGAGAGTTAAGAGCGGCTATGTTTCTTCCTTAACAGTCGTTGACTAGCCCAGTTTAACACATTACATATCTACCATACACCATGATAACACAGAGTGAGGTCATAGATTGCACCAACAAGAAAGCAAGAAGACAGTGCAGGGCTCCAGGATTTCCAAAGTCAGCTATGCTCACAGTCAACCAAGACATCTTCTCTTTTTTTGTAGTACTGGGGGTTGAATACAGGGTCTAACACATGGTAGGCAAGTGCTCTACACCTGAGAAACATCCTCGGCCTTTTAAATTTTTATTTTGAATATCCAGGCATGGTGGCATACACCTGTAATCCCAGCACTTGGGAGGCTGAGGCAGGAGGATCGCCATGAGTTAGAGCCCAGCCTGGGCTACAAAGTGAGTTCAAGACCAGCCAGTATAATGAGACTCTGTTTCAAAAAGACCCTCCAAAAAACAATTATTTTGAGACAGTCTCCCTAAACTGCCCAGACCAGAAACTTGTGATCCTCCTGTCTCAACCTCCTGCGTGGCTGGAATTACAGGTGTGCATCACTATGCCAAGTCATGTTCGTTGTTTTTTTGTTTGTTTGTTTTGTTTTTTAATGCAGATTTATTATCCTACCCTCAATCCCTGAGATTAAAAGTGTCTGCCATGGGGCCAAGGAGTCTAAAAGCTAAGTAAGTCTCCAGGGAACTGGGTAAAGATGACCTGTTGTATCTGTGTCTTAGGAACACTGAGCTTATCTCACCTTTTTTTTTTTTTTGTTAAAGAGAAAGAAATAAAAAGCCAGAGAATGGAGAAATGATGAAGTTCAGAAGCAAGCAGCTGAAGGAGCTGTTCACTAGAGTTGAACAGGCATCTAGGTTGTGTATCTTTATCCCTGAATGTGTTCTTCTGAAACAAAAGGCCTGAATCCACAGTCATCAACTTGGAATTGTATGTGTGAATGAAAGAGAAGAAAACTGGAAAAGGAAAAAATCCTTGAGTCTGACAAAATGGTGAGCGCCTGTCATCCCAGCTATTCAGGAGGCTGAGTCAAGAGGATCACAACTTTGAGGGTAGCCAGGTTAACTCAGTGAGACTCAGCCTCAAAATGAAACTTTAAAAAGGACTTAGGACG
This sequence comes from Erethizon dorsatum, assembly GCA_028451465.1. Classification (NCBI taxonomy): domain Eukaryota; kingdom Metazoa; phylum Chordata; class Mammalia; order Rodentia; family Erethizontidae; genus Erethizon; species Erethizon dorsatum. The sequence continues at coordinate 123,344,762 of CM051827.1, read as the reverse complement.
TAGCTCAGTGGTAGAACCAAGCATGAGGCTCAATTCAATCCCCAGTACAGGGCTGGGTAGGGGGACAGATGAATAAATCCTTAGGAAAGAAGAGTTTATGCCGAGAATGTGGTGGGAAAAGCAACTGTCCTCTGACTAGTTAAAAGAGATGACAGGCTGAGCTCTAAACCCTTACCTAACATTTATAGACTCCACCAATATTTATAGTCTTCTAACTGTGGAAAGTTTGTTCTACAAACTTAATTTTTTTTCTCTTTTTGTAAATGGGTATGGGATAATCTTTCAAGAACTTCTGAAAATCAGACCACTCAATTTTTTTTTTTTTTTTTTTTTGAGACAAGGCCTCACTGTGCAGTTCAGGTAGGTCTTGAACTTACTATGTAGCCCAGGCTGGCTTTGAACTCGTGTCTATCCTCCTGCCTCAGCCTCCTGAGTGCTGGGATTACAGCCACCATGCCCAGCTCCACTCAAATTTTTACTTTAAAATGTCTGTCTTAACCCACGATGTGGGAAAAAACGTTTGCCAGCTGTTCCTCAGACAAAGGATTACTATTGAGAACATACAAAGAACTCAAAAAAATCAGACCTCCCAAATTTAAAGACCCAATCCAAAAATGGACATCTGAGATGAATACACATTTCTCAGATGAAGAAATACAAATGGAAAATAAATATATGAAAAAATGTGCAACATTACTAGTCATGCGAGAGATGCAAATTAAAACAACACTGAGACTCCATCTCACTCCAAAAGAATGGCTATCATCAAGAAATCAACCAATTACAAATGCTGGAGGGGCTGTGGGGAAAAAGGAACGCTTCTCCACTGTTGGTGGGAGTGTCGACTGGTGCAGCCACTGTGGAAATCAGTGTGGAGATTCCTCAAAAAACCAGGATTGGAGGTCCCATTTGACCCAGCTATTCCCCTTCTGGGTATCTTCCCAGAAGAATTAAAAACATCGTACCACAGCGATATATGTGCACCCATGTTTATAGCAGCACAATTTGTAATAGCCAGATCTTGGAAACAACCCAAATGCCCATCACCGAGGAATGGATAAAAAAGATGTGGTATTTTTATACAATGTAGTACTACTCAGCCATAAAGAAGGATAAACTGGAGACTTTTATAGGTAAATGGATGCAACTCGAGAAAATACTCATAAGTGAAATTAACCGGACGCACATGTGTAAACATTGTATTGTCTCCCTAGTGTGAGAAATTGAAACAGTAAATAAGATCCAAAATGTACGATAGATATGACTAATCAGAAAGAAACTGGTCAAAAGGAAAGAGAGTCTGGGATGGGGGAATGGGGAAAAGAAGGAAGGGAAAAGAAAAAAATTGTATTTATATATAAGATGGTTAAGATAGATACACTACTAATCTTGCTTAGTTCATTGAAGAGAAAGGTTTATGCCAGTAATGTTTGGACAATTGAATGCTGATATCTTGTACCCTGAGTAACTAATTTAAAGATAACAATACATAATGTATTAACCATTGTTACCCTCCTATTATGTTGTTTTGAAATTTTGTTCTTTTTTGTTTTGTTTTTTTTCTTCTCTTTAGAAAAAAAAAAATTGTCTTGGGCCAGTGAGATGGCTCAGCGGCATAAGCGCCTGCATGGCAAGAGCAAGGTCCTGAGTTCGACTCCCAGTACCCACATACGAAGAAAGGGCCGGTGATATCGCTCAGCGGCACGGGCGCCTGCTGGCATGCGACGTCCTGAGTTCGACCCTGGTACCCACAAAAAAATAAAATAAAATAAAATGTCTGTCTTGATTTAAAGTAACCAAAAAAGGTTGTATGGCTTAAAATGATTGTATATTAAACAGATGCCAAAATTAGCCTTGGTTTGAATAAAGGGTAATTTATTTCACAAACAGTGGTTTAAACATTAGTCTTTCCAAGTACCTATTCAAAGAACTGTGTATTTGCTTTGGGAATTGAACATAGGCTGGGCCAAACAAATCATTACCTTTGTACAGCAGTAGAAAGTGAAACACTCAGGTTCCTAGAACCACTTGGCAAAGAGAATTAAGTACACAATTGTACATTCACATTACTGGGCAGGACTTTCAATGGCATCTGTTCTGTTTTACCTCAATTATTTTATCTGCATGGTAAAGCAATCTGTAGAAAGTTTGTACCAGTTCCCACACACAGGCACCTGTGATTATATATTCCTTCATGTTCCTGCTGATAATCAATCTTCCCATCTCCAGCCAACCATTCCAATGGAGTCTGCCTTTCTCATCACTGAAGGACACTGCGCTAACAATTCTTCCCCTCTATCCACCTAAACAATCCCTCCCTTTAGATCATTCCCATCAGCACATAAACATGCTATAAAATCTGCTGTCCTAAAAAACCCAACAGAGCCCAGCATGGTGACACATGCCTGTAATCCTAGCACTGAGGAGGCAGAGGCAGGAGGATTCCTGCAAGTCTGAGGCCAGCCTGGGCTACACAGTAAATTGAAGACCCACTGAACTACATAGCAAAACCCTGTCTCAATCAGTCAATCAAGCAATCCAACAAACTTCTCAATTTACATCTACTTGCACTTAGCATTTCATTTCTCTGCTCTCCTTTATAACAAAACTCTTCTAAATAAATAAATAGCAACTTTTTATTTGTTTGTTTGTTTTTAGTGGTACTGGTGGCTGACCCAGGGCCTCAAGCATGCTAGGCAAGTAAGTGCTCTACCACTTAGCTACATCCACAGCCAAAAATGTATACATCAGGAAAACAAAAACTTGCACAAATATTTTAATACTAAATTTACTGAGACATCATGAGATTAATACAAGTTACCTTTGGCCTCTACAATTACAAGAGATGTTCAAAGTGGTGGCCATTAGCTTCCAGACATTTATTAGTACAGCAAACTGAAGTGGTGTATGTGGGTATATACTATTTTTTTTTTGAGACAAGGTCTTGTTATGAAATTCAGGCTGGCCTTGAACTCACTATGTAGCCCAGGCTGGTCTCCAACTCATGGTGATCCTCCTGTCTCAGCCTCCCAAGTGCTATGACTACAGGTGTCCAGCTGATCCCCCGCTCGTAACCCCCCAGGCATGCCATAGTTCTTCTTCAAAAGCACAAATCATCACCTAACATCCTATATTACATATTAGTCAGTTTTATTATCTGTCTTCCCTCGTTTGACTATAATCTCCACCAGGATGGGGATTTTTGTCTGTTTTCAAGTCTCCAGCATCAAGAACAATATCAGGCACACAGCAGGCAATCCGTAAGTATTTACTGCATTAACAAATGAAGGCTGAGAGAAGAGTTTAACTGAACAGAAGGAAGGACTGTGTTGTCATTTCAGGGCTGAGAAGCCTTCTAGTTTACTTGCCAAACTCTCCTAACAACTGACTACTTGATACACTACTTAACTGCTTAATAGGGATCGAAACTTATCCCCAATATTTGCTCTCCACTTCAGCGAATGGCTCCACCATCTATCTGGCTGTACTGTAAACTCAAAACTTTGGTCTTGATGGGCCCATTCTCCCATATCCAACACATCAAGCAGTCTTGTCAATTTTTTTTTTTTTATGTGGGTACCGGGAGTCAAACTCAGGACCTCGTGCTTGCCAGCAGGCACTTCTGCCACTGAGCGATATCACCGGCCCTTTTTTTCCTTTTTGTGGGTACTCGGAGTCGAACTCAGGACCTCGCGCTTGCCAAGCAGGCGCTTATGCCACTGAGCCATCTCACCGGCCCAGTCTTGTCAATTTTATACACTTCTTTCTATCTCCACTATTATGACTCCAGTCCAAGCCATCATAATCTCTCGCCAGTGCTTATTTTGAGAGCACCCTATCTGCTTGTTTTCCTGCATTTTCTAAACAGCAGCAAAAGCATGCTTTAAAATGTAAATTGGTGGGGCTGGTGAGATGGCTCAGCGGGATAAGCACCTGCCTGGCAAGTGCGAGGTCCTGAGTTCGACTCCCGTACCCACATACAAAGGAAAAAAGGGCTGGTGATATTGCTCAGCGGCTCAAGCGCCTGCTCACAAGCGTGAGGTCCTGAGTTCAACCACCGGTACCCACAAAAAAAAAAAAGTAAATTGGATGACTGTACTCTTCTCTTTAAAATGTCAACAGTTTCTGTATCCCAACTGTAAATGACTGGGCTCCACTCTTTTCCTTGCTTATTATGCTATTCCACACAAGTCTGGTTTCAGTTCCTCCAACTCATTCTGCTCATTACTTGCCCACCTGTACAGGTGACCATTTGAGGCAAACGGGACCCTCCTCAGAGCTAACTTTAAATAAATGCTTTTTTTCCTTTTTACCAAAATATATGGCCTCCTCTCATTTGGTCAGTAGTGAACAAGTGAACCTAAGCATATGAACCTGAGTGGCTCGGAATAATATGTGGGGCTCTGGGGCGGTGACTGGACCACAGGGGCGTGGCACTCATGGATGGATTAGTCCGATGATGAGTTCACAGCTAAGTGTGATGTTGGGAGGTGAAGCCTGGTTGGCAGAGGTGGGTCTCTGGGGGCGTGGCCCTGGAAGAGCCTCCCTCCCCCCTCCCTTCGCCCTTGATCTGTCTACCTCCCCTGCATGCCATGAGCTTTCTACTTTGCCATACCACCCTGCCTTGGAGCCAGCCGACTACAGACTGAAACTGCTACAAACCATGAGCCAAAATAAACCACTCCTCCTTAAAGAGTTGTGAATGTTGGGTATAAAAAAGTAATTAAGGGGGCCGGTGAGATGGCTCAGCGGCTTAAGCGCCTGCCCAGCAAGCGCGAGGGTCCGAGTTCGACTCCTCGAACCCACATATGAAAAAAGGGCCGGTGATATCGCTCAGCGACACTAGCGCTTGCTGGCGCGCGAGGTCCTGAGGTCAACTCCCGGTACCCACACACACACACACAAAAAAAGAGAAAGTAATTAAGACACCAACCAAGATAAGAATGCTCCGGTTCCTTTATTGTATCACCAAATACACATTTTAACATGTTCCTGCCAGCTTGAACCAGTGCTGGTATATGCATGACTGTCCCATTGGGTGGCTTGTACTACCTGATGGGACCAACCCATGCCGCCCGGCAGGACAGCCATGCATGTACCACCAGTGGTTCAGAGCCGCCCAGCAGCAAGACACATGAATTACAGCCACAGCCACGTCGTGAACACGTCTAATGCAGGGACACCTGATGCACAACTCCCTTAAGACTCTGCTTCCCAACCAAGATGCTTCAAGAGCTTCTCCGATGCTCTTACTTCTTCAACAGCTACCCTTCGGAAGACTGACAGGAGCACCACTTGCAAAAGATGAGACCACCTCACACCTGGCACCAAAGGGAAAGGTAGTGCCCACCCCTCAGCCACCCTCCAACCTCCCTACCTCCATGCACTAAGATGGGTGAGTCACTCACACAAAGACACACAGACAAGCGTGTTTTGTTCAGATAAACTCACTGACGTTCCAGTTAGGAAGTGATTCTGGTTGGAACTCAATGACAGCTCACAGAAATATTCCCTCAGGGAATCTTCCCATGGGATCTCTGCCTAAATGATCTCATAGGACTCTATTAAACCATTGTTTTTTGTTTTTAGGCATTTCAAAAAGCTCATTTTTTTCAACGTCTAAAACTAGGTTCTAACTGTAGATTAGGGTAAGGCAGCAACTAGATTCTTTGAAACATGTTAGAAACTGACTTAAACATTCAGGAGCTTATATGTTTTAAAAAAGGAACATTCTTCAACCGTGCACAATGGTGCACGACTGTAATCCCAGCACCTGGGAGGCTGAGGCAGGAGGATTGCCATGAGCTCAAGGCTAGCCTGGGATACACAGTGAGCTCAAGACCAGCCTGAACTACATAATGAGATCCTGCTTCATGCACTAATAAAAAATTTTTAAATTAAAAAAATAAATAAGGGCCGGTGAGATGGCTCAGCGGCGTAAGTGCCTGCCTGGCAAGCGCGAGGGCCCGAGTTCGACTCCCAGAACCCACATATGAAAAAAGGGCTGGTGATATTGCTCAGCAGTATGGGCGCCTGCTGGTGCGTGAGGCCCTGAGGTCGACCCCCGGTCCCCACAAAAAATAAATAAATAAATAAATAAATAAATAAATAAATAAATAAATAAATAAGGGCCGGCGAGATGGCTCAGCAGGGTAAGCGCCTGCCTGGCAAGCGCGAGGGCCCAGGTTCGACTCCCGGAACCCACATACGAAAAAAAGGCCGGTGATATCGCTCAGCGGCATGGACGCCTGCTGGCACGCGAGGTCCTGAGGTCAACCCCCAGTACCCACAAAAAAAATAAAATAAATAAATAATAAATTAATAAATAAATAAATAAAAAAGGGAACACTCTAAATGTCTATTTTTTAAAAATTCAGAATGGGGCCGGTGAGATGGCTCAGAGGCTTAAACGCCTGCCCGGCAAGCGCGAGGGCCCAAGTTCGACTCCTGGAACCCACATACGAAGAAAAAGGGGCCAGTGATATCGCTCAGCGGCACGGGCGCCTGCTGGCGCACAAGGTCCTGAGGTCGACCCCCCCGTACCCACCAAAAAAAAAAAAAAAAAAAAAATTCAGAATGTATGTAGAATCTGAATTCCAAACCAGTTACTTCTCCAACACTTCTATCTTAGGGATTTTAAATCACAGTCCGGGGCTGGGGATGTGGCTGAGTGGTAGAGTTTTTGCTTTGCATGCACAAGGCCCTGGGTTTGATCCCCAGCATCACCAAAAAAAAAACAAAAACAAAAACAAAAAAACACCCAAAACCAAAACAAATGAACAAACAAATAAACAAAAAACACAAAAAACCACAGTCTGTATACTCAGTAGTTAAAAAAAGTCCCAAGCTGGGGACACAGCTCAGTGGTAAAGCACTTGCCTAGCATGCATGGGGTCTTAGGTTCAATACACAGAACCTCAAAAAAAAAAAAAAAAAAAAAACCTCACGTCCAACTTACAGGAAGAAATAACTGACGCAGCTGGTAACAGACTATGAAGGTCTCGAAGCCTAGAGCAAGCTCCATGTCCACAAGAAAGAGCAACACCCACATCAAATTATCAAAGGCATAAAGCCTGGTTACAAAATAAAGACAATGTTAGAATTTTGTAAGTGCACCAATCAAAGCTGCATTGAAATGGGGTCTTGACAAAACACCAAGTGCAGTGACAAAAGGATGCTTAAACTGAGTAGACCTTGTGTATTTCAGGACCTGTGACTCCAAATATTTACTAATATTTCACTAAGTGCAACAGAGGACAAAGAGCTAGAAAAGGAGACCTTCAAAGTACAAAATGCCGAGGGCCCTAAAATACCGTAGTACTAACCTCCAAAGTTTCTGGAAAGTCACCATTTCCTCATCTTTTCAGTAATTTTACTTTTTATTTATTTAGTTTTTGCAGTGTTGAGGGTACCAGGGCCTTGCACATGGTAGACAGGCACTCTACCACTGAGCCATACCCCCAGCCCTCAATTATTTTATTTTATTTTAAATTTATTTATTTATTTATTTATTTTATTATTATTTTTTTTTTTGGTGGGTACCGGGGGGTCGACCTCAGGACCTCGCGCACCAGGAGGCGCCCGTGCCACTGAGCGATATCACCGGCCCCTTTTTCGTATGTGGGTTCCGGGAGTCGAACTCGGGCCCTCGCACTTGCCGGGCAGGCGCTTAAGCCGCTGAGCCATCTCACCAGCCCTTTATTTTAAATTTAATTTAATTTAATTTTATCTTATTATTTGGTTGGTTGGTTGGGTTTTTGAGATGGGGTGTTACTGTGTAGTCCAGGCTGGCCTCAAACTCATGGGAATCCTCCTGCCTCAGCCTCCCAAGTGCTAGGATTACAGGCATGTGCCACCATGCCCGGCTCCACCTCAATAATTTTAATACAGACTTTCTTCTGCCCAAAACCTAGTCCAGCCTATGAATATTGTCTGGATCCTCCTCTATTTGCCCACTGTAAGGAGTAGAACAGTTGTTCTCAGTTTTGGGGAGGCAAAATGGCAGCTTCTCCTCATAGCTGGGGTTAAACCCCTGGCCTATACATTCACTGCAGTGCTTATACAAACGTAGGGAAACATACACTAGTCTTCCCAGGCCACTTAAAAACAGAATTGTTTAGTCCACATTTCTCTGAAAGGTGCAGTAACTTGTTCATGGTTACACAGAGGATTGGTGCTTGTTCTAGGAAGTGAAGCTCATGTCTACTCCCTCTCAGTACAGTGCCTTTCTAAAAGCCCATGTGGCCTCTATTCCAGTAATCAAAGTAGTAAGGCAAGACTTAAACAAATAAGGAAACTGCCCAAGGGAAACCCAAGTCTCCTTAGTCCTAAGACTGAGTTCCATCCTTGAAAAGCCAAATAAAGAATGTTTTGGGAAAAGCTTGGCAGCGTATTTACCAGAATACTTTATACTCAAAGGACCCTATTTCTCTATCATACTAGCCCCTCTGGTCTTGTAACTGATGCTTCAAACTGTCCTGTCTCATGAGTGCAAAAACAATCATCTTCTACCCCAACCAAGGCTGAATCAAAAAGAAGAAAATAATATAGTATTTTTCCTGCCAGAATTCTGGAGTAGAGGGACTGTGCAGGAACGTACCTACTGTGAAATCTTCCCACACTACTGAGCTGTTATGAGTAACCAGCAGAGGCTTGTCCCATACACTCCCAAATATCTGAGCTGGCAAGAACAAAAGATACGCAGAGCCCTGAGCACTGGGACAATAGCTTCTGTCAGTCAACTGTTCTCACGACTCTGGTTCTGCTCTTACTTCAACCTCCTGCCAAACAGCACAGCACATCTGTACACGTACTTGAGAAAACCATGCAAATAAACTCACACAGCAGGAAAGCAATTTTGGCAGGACACCAATACTAATGATAAAATGTAATTTTAAAAAATTTAATTGAGTTTGTTAATACATGAGAATGTTTACTTGTTGTCTTTAAAAAAATAAATAAAGTTTGGGGAAAAAAAAATTTAAAGACTTAGATAAGCATATTACCCTTAGCATTTATGCAGGTCTGTCAATGGACCTATGCTTGAAATCAACACCAAAAAGAGTCAGACAGTTTCCACGCTAACAGAGCATGGTAAAAAGACAAAAGTCAGCATCGCATCTCTTACCTGAAGCCAAAGGTCGAATCCACTCTTTGCTATTGAGGTCAAGTCTCCAGAGGTCATTGAAGGCAGCATTGCAGCTGCTCTGGGTACAGCCTCCAAACACATACATAGACTGATTAGCATCATAATAGCATGCACCTAGAAAGAGAACAATAAATGAGTAACTCCTATTTAATGCTGAGGCCACGCCAATACTTTTCTAAATATTTATTTATTTATTTATTTATTTTTAGGTTTTTTGAGACAGGGTCTTGCTCTGTAGTTCAGGCTGGTGTTGAACTCACCATGTAGTCCACGCTGGCCTTGAACTCACAGTGATCCTCTTGCCTCAGCCTCCTGAGTGCTGGGATTACAGATGTGTTCCACCATGCTCGGCTACTCCAACAGTTAGCCACAGCCCATATTTCCATTTCCTTTTTTCCTTCCTCCTCCTTTTTTTGGGGAGTGGGCAGTATTGGGGACTGAACCCAGAGCCTTACGCATGCTAGGAAAGCAAATCTACCACTGAGCTACATCTCTAGCCCTTTTATTTTTTATTTTGAGACACAGTTTGCTAAATTGCCTAGGTGGCCTCATACTTGGAATCCTTTTGCCCTAGTTTCATGAGTAGCTGGGATTGCAAGTGTACACAACCATGTCCAGCTGATAGCCCATATTTTTAAAAACTCAAGCTGGGCGTGGTGGCGCATGCCTGTAATTCCAGCACTTAGGAAGCTGAGGGAGGATTGCTGCAAGTTCAAAACCAGCCAAGACTACCCTGTCTCAAAACAAAAAACAAAAAACAAAAGACTTCAAATATTCTATCCATTCAGCAACTCTTGTTACCAGGCACCAATTACTATAATCAGCTTTTTGTCTTCAGGTTGATCAATATCACACTATCCTTTAAAGAAGGCCCAGAAAAAAAACTATAAAAATGTTATTTCTGACTAAGCGAACTCACAACGATATCATTATGTATGAGAGTATAATTCCAGCAAAAGCACACGTACACACACACACACACAAAATCAAATTAAGGATGTTCAATGAGCAAAATTTCAGCACAGCTACATAATCTAAATCTGTATCCTCCTCCTATAGGGTGAGGCAAAAATGTGCTAACGGATGTCCTCTGTCCTCCCACCCCTCTCCTCCAGTCCTCCTTTTCATTTCCAAATGAAACCTGAAGTACAATGCACAAATCTTTATATGAAACACACACACACACAGAAACACAATGACAACAGCTGTGAAAACAATCTTAATGCCATGAAGTAACCACACATAAAGACCAATGTGACCAAAGCAACACCATTTTTATGAATTCCAAAGTGCAGCGAAGAGGAATTTAATAGTGTGGTCTTGGACTGGTCCTAAAGCAACCCAAAGAAAAACCATGGAAGTTATTAAGACCTTAGGCATAAAGCTGGGCATGGTGGTGCACGCCTGTAATCCCAGCACTTGGGAGGCTGAGGCAGGAGGATAGAGGCCAACCTGGGCTATTACATGGTGAGTTCAAGTGAGACTCTGTCTCAAAAAATTAAAAAAAAAAAAAAAAAAAAAAAAGACCTTAGGTATATCCAAAAGCTACCAAGGCATGTTAGTTGGTACTAACTAGAAAACCAGCCCAACAAGAAACATTTGAAATACACCAAGGTCTCAAAGAAGAGCCTTTGATTAGATGATTATATTCACATCACTGGGTATCATTCCTAAGAAAAAGAGGCAAACACTGTGAGAAAAGCTATTCCCCTAAAACTGAAAAGATCAAAGCCAGAGTCTGGAAGAGCAGTGTGAGAGCTGAGTTCTGCAACTTGCATCCCACTGGGAGATTCATTCAGTCTCTGTCCTTTGGTAAAAATGACCATACTCCCTGCAATCATGCATTTACCATCTCAGATTTCAGGAAGAGGCTTGAACAAAGCTTTCTTTTCCATCCACTTCATGCATGACAGATGGGGGGAAAGGCCTCTCAATTTTCATGTGAAACTAACAGTTGAAGCTGGGGGCTGTGGTGTACACCTGTAATCCCAGCACTCTGAGAGGCTGAGGTAGGAGGATCTCAAACTCAACCCTAGCCTGGGCAATTTGGTGACTGAGCATGACCTTGTCTCAAAAAAAACCCAAAAACAACAACAACAACAACAAAAACAGACTGAGGATGCAGTTCGATGTGAAGGCCCTGAGTTCAGTCCACAGAGGAGTCAAGCATCAAGCATCATACAAAACGAAGGACAAAGGGAAAAGGAATTCAGAGCGTCAACGCACCAGTGCGCGGCTTCAGCGATTACCCAGCTCTTTGTAGGTCCAGTTTGGTTTAGCAGACCCCTATTTTAAGATCTCCTCTGAACTAGGACATTACTTAGTCAAGTCCAGAAAAAGGAAGATGCTACTACAATTAACTCATCTAATGCCACTACTATAATTACCTCTGTGATATAGACTGGTTCTGGGGAGTAACTCTTTTTATTATTCTTAATAAATAGCCCACCTGTCAGGCTCTTTAAGGAATAGCTCTACACAAAGAAGCCCAAATCACAAAACTAGATGAGGCATTAAAAGCAGTGTGCATAGTCACTTAAACCAAGTAATTTCAGTCAGGGGAAGAATAAATTAAAATTATCTGAATGCTGACCCTGTGCAGTAATAGAGCTGCAGCCTCAATTACCAAAGAAACTACAGAAAACAGACATAGAAAGGAATACAATGCCACCTAATATTCAATAGGCTTACACTCACAAAATATTTATACCTCGGAACTCACATATAATGAAACAGGAAAATGTAAATGGTCTTATACTTTTCACTGACTGTATTTTTTGTCTTTTTTTCTTTGACTCTCTGTCTTTAAAAACAATTTCTAGCTGGGCATGGTGGCATACGTCTGTAATCCCAGAACTCAGGAGGCTGAGGCAGGAGGACTGCCATGAGTTCAAGGCTAGTGTGAGCCACATAGCAAGACCCTGTCTCAAAAAAACAAACAAAAAAACAGATCTCTAAACTATATCTCCCTTCCCCCTACTTTTTTTGAGACAAGGTCTCACTATATAGTCCAAGCTGGCCTTGAACTCACTACATATTAGCCCAAGCTAGCCTCAAACTAAAGATCCTTCTGCCTCAGCTTCTGTGCTGGAATAACAGGCCTGTGTCACTTCACCTGGCTCTAATCTAATTACTTTTTTAATCCACATCTCAAATAAAGTCTAGGAAGATGGCTCTCTAGGGAGGGGACTTTGCCATCTTCCCACCCACTGCTGGGAAGGCAAAGAGACCCAGTGCCCCAGAGCTGAGTAGGGGACAGCAGAATGGGGCAGCTGTGGCACGGCTGTGAGGGTGACAGGGACAGCAGCGAACTAAGGCCTATTCAAAGGCATTTGTTTCAGTCAAAACAAAAACCCCCAAGATTCCTTGTAGGCCAAACGAAACATGACGGGGAGTGTCTGGGCCCCGAGCCCCCAGTTTGGATCTCCACTGTACAGTAGGAAACTCAAATCCAGAGGGGCACGGAGGCCTTTTAGTTTCAGTCTCTGTTTTCAGAAGAGAAACCATGACTGAGAAAGGACTGCTTTAGAACAGGCCAGACCAGAGGCTCAATCCTATGCAAGGCCTTCCAGGCCCTCTTTCGCCTCCCTGGAGCTGGAAACATGTTCCCCTAGGACAACGTATCCTCCCAAGTTGGCATTTGAATCTTTTTTAAAAATATAAATTTGTTTAATTTCATCTTACTGCCCATCGTCAGCCCTTGGTGCTTTTCTATTTGATAACAGTTGCCACTTCCCAACAAAACTTAGAACTCCATACCTGGCAGCAACCTTGCTACGCATGCCTGCTAGCCTTTTAACATTGCAATTAGGCTGGGCGTGGGGGTGCACACCAGTAATTCCAGCACTCAGGAGGCTGAGGCAGGAGGATCACTGTGAGTTCGAGGCCAGCCTAGGCTACAAAGTGAGTTCAGGGCCAACATGAACTGCATAGTGAAACTCTGTCTCAAAAAGACAAATAAAATAAATAAAATAAAATAAAATAAAATTTTGATGAAAATTCTTCTGATTAAAATGCCAAAGGAATCTACTTGTGAGCGTTCTCAAAGCTGTGCTTCTGTTGGCCTCTGTCAACCTTGGGCATCCACAGTGAGAAGTTAGGTGATTTTAGTAGAAGTCTTTTCTCTCTTTCTTTTTTTTTGTTTTTTTGTTTTTTGAGCCAGGGTCTCACTATGTAGTTCAGGCTGGCCTTGAACTTGAGGTGATCCTCCCATCTCAAAAAAAAAAAAAAAAAAAAAAAAAAAGCAACAAAAAGGTAAAGTCCAATACAATTCTATTGACCCTAGTTCAGGTTTGGTAAGAACAGCATATAACAATGGACCAAGGTAGAAGGACATTAGGCAAACAAAAGTGTAATTATTAGAGCTACATTTTGTTCACCAAAGAATTCAACACGATATCTTGGTCCTCTTAGACCTAACTATATCCAGCAAGCTCAACAAATAGGGCAATTTTAAACTGAACCAACTGATGGTAGGCATAAAAGACATTTCTCCCTTTGATAATCCAGTCTCTAGAACAGAAATTAGCAAGGTTGTATGACTTCTGAAACCTTAATAAACACTATTTATAATGATATTTAAGAGATCAGGATTTCATAACTAAAAGTCAAGGGCTAATTTATGTCTCCTCATTCCTCATACAGATAAACTCTTGCCAGCTGCTTCCTTCGTGTAGCAACGAGCACAGTTCCTTTATTTTTCAAAGAGATAGCAAACATTCTTCTTCTCTATTTGGATGGAAAACCCGTCCAGCAGCTGGGCCCCATGAGGTCCTTACTGCATGTATTTTAATCCTATACTAAAATAGGGCAATCGGCATTTCCCTGCTTCTCTTTAAGCAAACAAAGGTTTCTGGAAGGGGAAGGCACAGCCCAAAGTAGGCAAAGCTAATGGCACTGGAATGGCAAGTCTTACACACAACTGTGCCCGCAGTGACCAGCGGTCAATCATCAATGAAGCTGGGAGTGGAAGGGAGTCAATCTCGGCAGCTCTGTCTAGGACTCAGACACAACAGGATGAGGAAACACCCACCAACAGCACCCCCAACAATCTTAAGCATCCAGCTCAACTCTGCTTATTGCTTACTTTTATTTAAGACACCTATGATGATCTTAGTGGGAACACTCAGCAAGTTCAAATGGGTTTTTGAGAAAAAATTAAGAATTGAAGCAACTGCAAGGGGTAAAGTAGTCATTTCCTTTTTCTCAAGTTCTCCATCCAAACAGAAGGCTTTCCTTTCAGGACATGGAGATCACTGGAGTGTGCTATATGAAAGTTACTGCTTGCAGTACAGTATGAACAGCGTGCTAAGAAATACCGAGACTGTTTATTCCAATTACTGTACTTCTTCAGATTTTCTGAAATGGGTTTGATCGCTCCATGAACAACCACTACAGAATACATACCTCAAATTACTAACAGTCCCTATTCAAAGAGAAATCAAATATTCATAATTTAATTATACAGCAAGCAAACAGTTCTTCATAGTTCTGAGTATCTTTCTACTGCATTATAATCATCTCAAGTACAGGTCATCCACTAATTTCACATTTTCCAAGGTAAATGAATGCTCAGTAAATGAATGGTACACTACTTTTGCACTTTCAGATGCTAAATTCCCTTTTGTTTCCCTACTTGTCTCCAGGGAAAGGCCCTAAGGCATTTATCCCATGCTTAGTGTCTCACATCTACAAGCCACAACATAGTTGATAAGGTCTGTAATTACATAACTGCAACAGGCGAGGGTGGTTATCCAGCCTGGGCCTGCAGGCTCCTGCAGGAGCATGATCAGCAGCCTGTGAAACTACGTGCTCATGTTGGAGTCCTACACACTAAAAAGTCTTCCAAGTATCATGGTGGCGACTCAATAAGCTCCTCCCTTAAACCAAAAAGGATGTCAGGTGTGGTGCTCCACACCTGTAATCCCAGCACTCTGGGAGGCTGAGGCAGGAGAATCCCAAGTTTGAGTATAGCCTGAGCAACTTAATGACTTAGTGAGACCCTGTCTCAAATTAAGATAGGATAGGGATATAGCTCAGTGCAGAGGCCATGGTTTAATCCTCAATACTGCTGAAACAAAAAACACTGAAAAGGACACCCTATGTTAATCCAGGCTGGGACGATGGATGATAACTACATTTACCAAAAAACCAGAACTGGCCTTTCCACTGTTCCTGCCTTTTCAGTCCCAGACTTTTACATAGGAAAACAATGTGCTGTGCATATCTCTGTTGTGCTTCAATCCACAAAACCTCATCAGCACCAATGTATTAGGTATCAGCTACGAGCCAGAGGCCACAGAAAGGCGTAAGATGTCCAAGACATGAAGCCTGCCTGTCCTCAAGCAGACAACAATCTTGTGGAAGAAACATCCTCACCCTACCATTTTACAGCTTAAAACGTACTTGTACGATTGTTTCTCAGTTACACTTCTCAGCAGCCTTGTGGGATAAACAGAATTTGCCATATACATTTTACAGATGAAGACACTGTGGGTCAAAGGGGGATTCCCAAACCCAAACTTCCTCTTTTGATGCATCCTCTCTTCTATGGATAATAATAGCAAAGACAAGGTAATAAGTAAGAGGAAGAGACGAACAATGTGCTAACCGGGGAAGAAAAGAGCTTAATCTCCAGGGTGGGGACTGAGAGCAACTTGTGGAAAATGTGGCTTTGGCTTTGCCACTGAGATGAGGTTTAGAGGACAGAATATTTTCAGTCAATTAATAAGGATGAACAAGTCTAGGGATGAAAAAGAAACAGGATGAAAAGGGAGATAGGAGAGTGAAATTAGGACTTCCAAGCAAAGCCATAAAGTAGGCAAGTTTAAGACACAACAAAAAGGCTCATGTGGCTGGAGCCTGACTAAAAAGTTAAGCTGTGGTCTTGCCAGCCAGCCAGGTGGAGTAGAAACTTCTGCATGCTGTGCGAAAGGGCTGAAGTTTGCTGGCAGAGGAGTGAAAGGCTAGTTCTATGTTCCAGATGGGTGGTGTTTCCCAGCAGGAGAGCCTGTCATTCAGAGCAGGACATTTCTTTCTTGTAGTGCTTCTCTGAGTGTAGGATCACGCCACTCACTGAGGACATTTGCCACCCCAGCCCTCACCTACTAAATGTCTGTAATACTTTCCAGTCCAGACAAAAACAACCACCAAAAATTTAAAAAGCCAGGCATGGTGGCACATGCCTGTAATCCCAGCACTCAGGAGGCTGAGGCAGGAGGATTGCTGCAAGATCGAGGCCAGCCTGGACTACATAGCAAGACCCTGTCTCAAAAAATAAAAAATAAAATAAAATAAAAATTTAAAACCCCTCAGGGCCGAGGATGCAGCTTAGTGGCGCAAGACCCTGAGTTCAATTCCTGGTACCAAAAAAGAAAAAAAAAACCACCAAATAAAAAACGCTCACCTATTCTCAAATGCCGTAGGAGGTGGTACTTTCTCCAGTTTTACACAATAGTTTCTGGTCCAGGCTCAGGTTAAGGGAGAAGAAAAGCAAGAAGACCACTAGAAATGTATTGTGGGCCGGTGGTGTAGCTAGATGCAGGCCTGGGTTCGATCCCCAGTACTGCCCCCTCCAAAGTGTATTGTGATGATTTAGAGAAGATGTCAGGATCAGATTGTGAATTACAGCGACGGGGGAAAGAAAGGTATGAAGGAGCTAGAACAGAATCAACAGGATTTGGCTTCTGTTAAACCAATGGAAGGAGAGGAAATGAATACCAGATTTCAAGCCTGTGTTGAGAGTAACAACGACACTAATTAACGAAAGGAGAAAATTGGTTGGGGGGAGACTATTGAGTTCATTCTTAGCTGACTGGATATGAAATATCTAGTGTCTCTATGGTAATAAAAGCAAATAATTAGAAATGTGGATCTGCAGCTCAACATGAATACGGGGTAAGAAAGAAAACTGAAGCCAGATGAGGTGGCACTTTCCTACAGTTCCGGCACTTCCAGAAGCTGAGGCAGGAAGATCTCAAGTTTGAACCTAGGTTGGGCAACTTAGTCTCTGTCTCAAAATAAAATATTTAAACAAAGGATGCAGAAGTAGCTCAGTGTGAAGGACCTGTGTTCAATTCCCAATACTGAAAAAATAAGGGATTAAAGGAGAAATTCAAAATAGAAAGAGCAAGGACGTAAAGAAATTAAATAAATTGTTTTCAACCTATTTCAAAAACTCCCCTGCCGGGCACGGTAGTGCACATCTGTAATCCTAGCATTCAAGAGGCTAAGGAAGGAGGATTGCCATGAGTTCAAAGCCAACATGGGCTACATAGTGAATTCAAGGCCAGCCTGAACTGCATAATAAGACCTTGTCTCAAACAAAACAAAACAAAACAAAACAAAACAAAAAAAACCCATTGCCCTTATCTCCATAACAAGTCCTCTTCAGTGTGCCCATTAGCTAAACAGTATACAGACACAGAAGAAAATGGGAGACAGATCAAAAAAGATAATGAGACAGAAACATGAAAAAAAAATTATCTATGGCACCTTTTCTTGGATCTCAAATGAAGACTGCAAGTGTTTTACAATATTCAAACGCAGGGGGCCGGTGAGATGGCTCAGCGGCGTAAGTGCCTGCCTGGCAAGCGCGAGGGCCCGAGTTCGACTCCCGGCACCCACATACGAAAAAAGGGCCGGTGATATCGCTCAGTGGCACGGGCGCCTGCTGGCACGCAAGGTCCTGAGGTCGACCCCCGGTACCCACAAAAAAATAAATAAATAAATAAAAATAAAAATAAATATATTCAAACGCACCAACCTCTAAACTTCCACAGGCTTACTCACTGCACTATATCCTTTTCCACTGCTCCTTCAAGTAAGTGCCTTCATTTTGTCGAAAATTTTTGCCAAAGCTACTTAACTAAAAATTATTCTTTTCCTTTCTTATAAGAAAGCTACTGCTGAACTAATTACACACCTTGAATATTTCTTCATATGGTTTCTATTTTATCCAGTGTTACGGTTTGAATATGGATAGTGTCCCCCCAAGGTCCCCAGGACAGCACTACTGGAAGGTGTTGTGGTCCTTTAAAAGGTGCGCCCTAGTGGGAGGCCTTCAGGTAACTGGACTCACACCCTAGAAGCGCACTGTGGGACTCTAGTCTGGCTTTCACTGTCACACACTCCATTTAAAACAAACACACAAAGCCAGTTTTGACAGCAGAGAGACCCTGGAAGGGCTCATGAATGCTCCCCCACTCCCAGGTCCAGGAATCACACTTTGAGGCCCACTGCTCCAAGTGGTTTACAACAACACAAATATAAATAGCTCCTTGAGAGAACTAAAATCACAATGGTTGGCCTGTTCCTTTGACCTACTTAGAGCCAATTATTTACTAAACATCTCTGTATACAAGAGTGTCACATATGATCTGGGGTAGCCAGCTGCTAAGATGGTCCCAGTGACCCTCTCCTCCTGGTCTTTATACCC
Source organism: Erethizon dorsatum (assembly GCA_028451465.1). Lineage (NCBI taxonomy): Eukaryota > Metazoa > Chordata > Mammalia > Rodentia > Erethizontidae > Erethizon > Erethizon dorsatum. The sequence goes on along the minus strand of CM051827.1, from coordinate 123,326,178 downwards.
CCGATCAGTGCTGTGTGCCCAAGAGAACAGAATGGAGGAGATGCGGGCACTTCTCCTGGTGTCTGTCTCTGTCTCTCTCAGGTCATTTGTCTGTGGGAAGCCAGCTGCCAGTTATGAGCAGCTCTACGGAGAGGTCCATGTGGTAAGGAACTAAGGCTTCCTGGCGACAGCTGAGCAAGCTTGGAAGGACTTCCCCAGCCTTCGGCCACAGCCCTGGCTGACGGACTGACAGCAGCCTCATGAGCGACCCCGAGCCAGAAATTCCCAGACAAGCCAAATCCCTGGTCCTCAGGAATGAAATACGAAATACTACTTTAAATTGCTAAATCTGGGGGTAACTTTTTATGCAGCATAGATAACCAATACATATTCCTCCCCATCTGAGTTCAAAATACAGTTCTTTATTTTTTGGAAAGACACATACATATAAACTAACAATAAAAGACAATATAATTCAGTATCAATTAGTATTCCAGACAATAATACCTAAGTAAGCTAAGAATAGGATTTTTTTTTTCCTTTGAGCTAGAGAAAAAAATTTCATGAAGGAGTCGGAACTATAAGTCATCAAGGAGGCAGGATTCAGCTAAGTCGATGGAAAAACTGTGTAGGAAGTAAAGAAAGTATGGTAAAAGTTAAGGAACAGCTTGTTGAAGAAGAGAGCTCTTGGGAAAAGTTGGGAGATGAAGTGATAACTTTAATTTAAGTCAAATTAAGGACAGCTTTGAAAATGAGACGATGTTTAGGTTTTATTTTACAGGCAATGTACAGCCACTGAGGGTTTTTGAATAGGAAAACACAACACGATGAGAGCAGCAATTATGAGAGTTTCCTGAAAAGTCACCTCATCCTCTGTCCCCACCCTCTCCTTCCTGCCTACCCTTACTGACTTTATGAGCAGCCAGTAAAAATGACACCTTTACTTGTCTAATGACACCATCTCTTAGTCACACTTTTGACAGAGGATGTGAATCACTAATGGAATAAAAGCATCTATAAAAACCAATTAGAAAGAGAATGACTCTAGAACAATTCCAAAAACTCTAAATTGCATCTATTTGTCAGAATATTTTATTTATAGTTTTACTATTCACATTTGTATTTTACTATCAATATCCTTCACATTAAAAAATTTTATGTGATGCTGGGTGTGGTGGTGCACGCCTGTAATCCCAGCACTCCAGAGGCTGAGGCAGGAGGATTGCCATGAGTTCAAGGCCAGTGTGGGCTACACAAAACAATTCAAGGCCAACCTGCACTACATAGTGAGACCCTGTCTCAAAAATACCGAAACAGAAAAAAAGTTAAAAAAAAAAAAAAAAAAGTTTTATGTAGACTCCAGTCAAATTCCACATTTGTTGAGCATAAAATACTATGTTAAAAGAATTATCTTTAGACTTAATGCTAATCTTTGGTTATTCCCTAGGCAGGCATCAGAAACACCCTCATGCATACCTTCTTTTTCTTTCCCCTCATATGTCAAATGTTTAAAATTCTAAGCATGAGCCAGAAGTGGTGGTGCATGCCTATAATCCCAGTACTCAGGAGGCTGAGGCAGGAGGATCACCACAAGTTTGAGGCCAGCCTGGGCTACATAGTGAGCTCAAGGCCAGCTTGGACTGCATAGTGAGATCCTGTCTCAAAAAACCCTAAAATTCTAAGCATAACATTTTAACTGCTTTGGAGTAGAGGAAAACCCAGTGAAAAATCAGAATATAAAATTACTAGCAAAGCACCTACGATTTATTTATTTAGTGCTGGTGGTTGAACCCAGGGCCTTACCTAAGCGAGTGCTCTACCCTGAGCTACAACCCCAGGCCTCACATATTTTTATTTTATTTATTTATTTTTTTCTTTTTTTTTTTTTTTTTTTTTGTGGGTACCGGGGGTCGACCTCAGGACCTCGCGCGCCAGCAGGCGCCCGTACCGCTGAGCGATATCACCGGCCCTTTTCTCGTATGTGGGTTCTGGGAGTCGAACTCGGGCCCTCACGCTTGCCAGGCAGGCGCTTACGCCGCTGAGCCATCTCACTGGTCCCTTTTCTCACATATTTTTAAACTCACACTTTTTCCTAATCGTTGTTATAAATTTAATATAACTTATTTTAAATTCTCTTCACTAAAAAGTTAGAGAAAATGCACGCGCCGACGGGGTGAGATCTGCGCTCACGGTAGGTACTCACTGTGTGAGAACCGCTGGGTAATTGGGGTTCCAGGGTACGGGTAAGTGCGGCTCTCCCACTGAATGTTTCCTTCCTGGACAGCCTTCATGAAACCATGGTAACACTGATGGGCTACTCCTAAACACAAAAGAACAAACGCCTCAGCCTGGACACTTTACCTGCAGGTAAAATCCTCATTTAAAACTACAAATGGGATGAAATACTACATAGTCAAGCTGTGCAAAACTAACCCAGATAAGAAGCAGCAGAAAATACGTTAATTGTCTCATACTAAATTGTAAAACCATAATACATTTAAAGGAGAAAAGAGAAAATTGGGAACCTACAAATAAATTATTCAACAAAAACTGAAATAAGGAACCCTTTTTCTTTCCACAGTACCTTTGATAAGTCGATACCACTGTTTGCAGACAAGGGCTGCAGTCTTGTGCTCCTGATACGGCGAGAGGAAGGACAGGATATACTCCAAAACTTCTTCCGGCAGCTCTGACATGGACCTGTGGTGTCGAGGCTCCTCGGCCTCCAGTCCTGGGTGGGAGTTCTCGTCTTGCTCCATTGTCCCTTCTGGCGCAGTTTCCTCTTGGTCCACAGCCATAAAACTGTCATCTTCACTGTCTGAAGAGCTGGCCATGACATTCCACTCCAAAGCTGTAGCAGGCAAGAAACGAACATCAGTACACAGCTGTCAGAGACTCAGAAACAACTCAACCTCCAAGCTGCTCGGGATTTCCTTTCCACCCTTGGCATGAAATCTTTTCTCAGCACTTTCCCACACTCGTTGTGAGTTATCTTAATTTAACAGGTGCAGCTCAAATACCAAGCCCATCCACAAAGGCTTCTAATTGCATATTTTTCTCTCCAGAAAACTAAATGGCAGCTGAGTCCTAGTATTACCTTAACACTGGAAAACTTGTTCTGCAATAATTCTTCTACCTCAAGAGATCTGGCAGGCTGGCAAATGACAATGGGAGTTAGCAAGTAGCCTCTCTTGGCCACTAATGATGATCCAAGACCTCAACCTTAGAAGATAAACTAACTCTGGGTCCTACAAAGAGTAGTAACATTCTGAGAATGTGAATTAAGAGGTAAGAATTTGGGGCTGGGCAGGGAGGCACACACCTGTAATTCTAGCATTTGGGAGGCTGAGGCAGGAGGATCACTGTCTGAGGCCAGCCTGGACTACCTAGTGAGTTCAAAGCCTGAATGAACTACATATCAAGACCCTGTCTCAAAAAAACCAAGGTGAGGGGCATAACAGTTTTGGAAGCTGGGCATGGTAGAACACAACTATAATCCCAGCACTTGGGAGGCTGAGACAGGAGCATCATCAGTTCAAGGGCAATCTGAGGTACACAGCAAGACCCTATCTCAAAAACCAAATGACAACAAAAAAAAGCAAAACCAAACAAATAAACAAAGGCATGTTTTGGGTGAGAGAGTGCTTGCCTAGTATGCACAAGTATCTGCACTTGCTCCCCAGTACTGCAAAAACAAAACAGCTTTTCTAGCTTTTAAAAAAGATGATTCATTTAAAAGGATAATTAACTGGGTAAAATACCAAATACAGTATAAGGCAATATTTCAATAGGAAATATCATAACAAACCCAGTCAATAAAAAAACAGAAACCCAAATGCCCATCAACCACAGAACAACATAGAGGCACATGGCAGTAATCCTAGTACTTGGGAGGCTGAGGCAGGAGGACAACTAGTTCAAGGCCAGCCAGGGCTACAAAAACAAACAAAAAGGCCAGGTGTGGTGGCACACACACTCAGGAGGCTGAAGCAGAAGGATCATCACAAGGTCACAGGCACCCTGGGTTACATAGTGAGTTCAGGACCAGCCTAAACTACTTAATGAGATAATAAGACACTATCTCAAAAAAAATAAAAAATAATAGAAGAAGAGGAGGAGGAGGAGGAGGAAGGAGGAAGGAGGAAGGAGGCAGCGGCAACCACGATGACGAAGACAACAATGACACCGGGACTGCCTAGCACTCAGGAGGCTGAAGCAGGAGGACTGCCAGGAGTCTGAGGCCAGCCTGAGCTATACAGTGATTTTAAGGCCAGCATGAACTACATAGTGAGACCGTGTCTTGAAAACCCAAAAGAAAAAAAAGAAGAAAAGCAAAAAACCAGATAAGCTATGGTACATTCATACAATGGAATACTATAGAGCCAAGAAGATGACAGGTACAAACAACAATAAATAGATCTCAGACAATGCTGTGCGAGGCAAAGCATATACATACTGCATGATTACACTACATCAAGTTCAAAACCAGGTGAAACTAATTTATGCTGTTACAAGAGAGAATAGTGGTTACCTTTGGTAACGCTGAAAAGTTCCTAAATACTGGTCAAATTCTGTTTCCTGATTGGGTACTGGTTACATGGATGTGTTCTATGAAAAACTCACTGGGCTGAATATTTCTCCACTTCTCTAAAGTTTGCCAAAATAAGTTATTATCAGTAGTCATTTCTAGGGGAAATATTATGGGTAATTAAAAAATTTTCTTTTGTGTTTCTCTGTATTCCCTAAATTTTCTAGAAAGACCATACCATGTTAACAGGTCAATTTATATAAGAACTGAGTCCCAAGTTAGATTCTGCAGGAAGCAGATGCTAAACAGAATTAGGAATAAAAAAGGTTTAATGGGAAACCAGATTGCAATGCAGACCCAACAAAGCCTGCCCCGCAGAGAGCCAGTCCCGCTGGGCAATGAGAGGGATCTGCGGTAACGTAGGATTCAGCCTCCTGAGTGCTAGGATTATGGACATGTGGTACCACACCTGGCTTCTATTTTGTTTTGGGTTTTTTTGTTTTTGTTTTTTGGCACAGGGAATCGAACTCACGACCTCACGCTTGCTAGGCAGGCGCTGTGCCACTGAGCTATATCCCCAGCTTATTTTGTTATTTTTAACACATTTACTCACCTTACTCTATATACTGTTACCCAGAGCATCACTATGCTACCCTGTATTACAAATATCCAGCATTCCCTCTGATGAAGCTGATGAAGAAAACATTAATGGAAGAAAACTTTGAGATTTTGAGAAAAATTTGAAATTTTCCAAAAAGATGAGGGAGAGAAGAAAAGAGAGAACAGAACCTCCTACCTCATCTTCTCCACTCCAATAGTTCATATAATAATGATGTACATCTTTAAAAATTGGAAGAATGAGGGCTGGTGAGATGGCTCAGCAGCGTAAGTGCCTGCCTGGCAAGCGCGAGGTCCTGAGTTCGACTCCCAGTACCCATGTACGAAAAAGGTATGGTGATATCGCTCAGCGGCACAGGCGCCTGCTGGCGTGCGAGGTCCTGAGGTTGACCCCCGGTACCCACAAAAAAATAAATAAATAAAAATTGGAAGAATGGTCAATTAAGGAAAATGGAAACATGAATCAAAACTCATTGCTTCCAAAGATCATTTATCTACCAAATTATCTCACAGCTCCTGACACTGCAAATGTGTCTCAACGAAGTGGCTTCTAGACTCTTGATGATCATCAGTAATGGGTGGCTTCACAGTGGTGGAGTGGCCTAAATCCTCTAGGGGGTGGAAGGGAGAGGCAGCAGCAGCAAGACGGCTGCATTTCCCTTCATTTCCCAAAAGAAGAGAACTGTAGTGAGTGAGCTGAAATTGTATTAGACAAATGATCTTCAGCCGTTTTCTGCCGCATTTGAGTGAGCTGTTTTTCAATGTGCTTAACTCGCCAGAGGAAGGCCCCTGTGATCAGCAAACACTTCCATTTGCAGCCCTCCCTCCTAGCCAAAACAGTACAGCCATGTGACACAAAAAGTAAAAGTCAGCAAGGTGTTTATGCCCTGCTCCCCGATTAAACGCTGTTTTTTAGTACTAGAAAAAAACTGCCCTTGCAACATTCCTTCTAATTCCTTCCTCTGCACAGTACCACTCCCACTGCCTTCCCTGATTTACTGACCTTCTCACTCCTCTCAGCTTAAAATTCACCAAGAGTCCAAAGGAAATGGGCTCCGTACGTTGTTCATGCTTGACTTAAATATACCATCTCAAATATAGTGTTTCCCTTGCACGTGTTCTGACAGATGGTGAGCTCAAGGTCTGTTTCAGAACAAACTGAATCAATGGAAGTCTCAAAAGGTCATTTACATTATTTTTCCCAAGCAAAATAAATGCCGACTCAATAAAACAACTTCCTTTCTACAAGTTCTAACAGTACGATTAGCAAGCTTCAATAAAGGCACTAACACTGCTGTGAGTGCCAGGTTTAAGAAGTTTCCACCATCCAACAAGCCATCGTGCCTCAGCCCTCCAAGGGCACGTTTGCTAGCTCAGCCCTGGGCCCGGATGCCAAGGAGAAGGCACAGGGGTGGCTCAGATGCGATTCCTCAGGAATCACGCGCCCATCTGCACGGCCTTTATTTTGCTTCCATGATCAGGTAATGAAATTATCACTCACACCCCCTAAGGACACACAGGCATCCTAAAACTGAGTTCTTCTTGTTTTCATACCAAAAGAAGCTGCAGAAAACGTTTCACATATAAAGTTTATTAACTTAACGAATGTGGTTTCATGAAACTGTTTAAAAGAAGTCTTCCTCACTCTTCGCATTTGTGCCACACCTTCTCATTTTCCCCAGTGACTGAGTCTGCGAAAAAACACAAACTGAAGTCACCTTACTGGACGCAGAGCTCCTTGGAGCCAGAGACCATTCGCCTAGGAGTCTCTGCCTTCTGGCACACAGCGTGCAAATGAGTACAAGATTCCCTGACGTTTCTACTCAGAACATGTTGCTGACCTCACACTATTTCATAATAGAAATTACGTCATTAGTACATTCTCCAAATGGCAGATCAGCCTTTTCTGTGTCACTGGGTGCTGCCAAGATATTGTATTGGTCAGAATTAATATATCACTCTAAACCCTTGAATTTTGACCTTTCAAAATGTGCACTGGCCTGAGAGTCTGCTGCCACACCCAGTCACCTTCGCCAGGTCAAAAGGCAAAAATGGTGCTTAAAAAAACATTCAATTGGCTCAGGAGGATTTTTTTTTTTCTGAAAAACTATGACATTAAATTCAATTAGGGGCGGGCCGGTGAGATGGCTCAGCGGCGTATGCGCCTGCCTGGCAAGCGCGAGGGCCCGAGTTCGACTCCCGGAACCCACATACGAAAAAGGGGCCGGTGATATCGCTCAGCAGCACAGGCACCTGCTGGCGCACGAGGTCCTGAGGTCGACCCCCAGTACCCCCCAAAAAAAAAAAAAAAAATTTCAGTTAGGGGCCGGCAAGATAGCTCAGCGGCATAAGCACCTGCCCAGCAAGCACGAGGTCCTGAGTTCGACTCCTGGAACCCACATAAAGTAAAAAAGGGCCAGTGATATTGCTCAGCAGCACAAGCACTTGCTGGCAAGTGCAAGGTCCTGAGGTCGATTCCCAGTACCCACATAAAAAATTTTTTTTTTTTTCAATTAAATATACAATACTCTCTTCCCTCTCTCACTACCTCCTTTCCTTTCTTCATTTCTTAGCAGTGCTGGGGGATCCAGCTCAGGGCTTCATGCATACGAGGCAAGCACTCCACCACTAAGCCACATCCCCAAACCAATTTCTAAAATTCAAGTACCTTATCCTGAGGTATAAAGGGTAAGATTTTGAGACTTAAAGACTTGGCTACTGTTTCTAGCTTTAAAGCTGCGTGAATCAGGTAAGTCACACCCAGTAAGAAAGGACAACCTCTCTATTCCTAAGGAAAGTTCCCTACCTACATCATAAGGGTTCTGTAAAGATAACAGGCATCAGCAAACAACTCTCAATGCACTCGAAATTCAAGATGGGAATAAAATTACTTTATTACACGTATAAAAGTCATTGTGGGATTTTAGTACATCTGATTAATTTGTGCCTTTCGTTCCTAAAACATCTAAACATCTGACAATCCTTTTGGAACAAACACATCTTTATAAAAATTGGGCTGGATGTGGTGGCACACACCTGTAATCCCAGCACTCGAGAGGCTGAGGCAGGAGGATCGAGCGACTTGGAGTTCGAGACCAGCCTGGGTTACATAGTGAGTTCAAGGGCAACCTGAGCTACACAGCAAAACCCTGTCTTAATTAAAAAAAAAAAAAAGCACCGGGACTTAAGAGGGAAGGGCTGAATGAATGAAAGTACCCACAGCGTCCATCACCATGAGGGCTTCTGAGGGTTCAAGGACAAAGCAGCAACTTCCCATACATGCCTTTATGAACTCAAGAAGTTACACCTCAGGGACACTAATGTGACCAAAAGCAGTACAAGGTGCTACTCTTGAAAATATAAACTACTGTTGGAGAGATGTACAAAAGATCATGGTATGATTTTTTTCTAAGATAATAATAAGCCTTACTAATATGCCACCAATATTATCATTATCATTGTACCAATTCAAAGGTAAAGTTAGGAAAAGTAGAAAAATGATAAAATATAAAATTCTGTCCTATTTCTTTCAACAAACAACATCACGTTTGCTGTATGCAAAAATACTGTGCTAAGATTCCACAGAAGGTACTCAAAGAGAATGTGGCACTGTCTGTTCTCAGAGATGTTACCTTCAGAAGGGCTGAAGACACGCGCTAACCAACAGCAACACAGAACATCACATAATAAATGACCTACAGCACAAACGCTCAGGAGAGAAGAGAGGACCTCTTGAGGCAAGCATTTGAGCTGAGCTTTGATAGGTAAGATTTCAGAGAATCAAACAAAAGGTAGAGGGATGAATGATTTTCAAATCATTATTTCTTAAATTGGTATTATTTTGTTTGCTTGTTGGAGACAGAGTCTTGGTGTATAGTTTAGGCTGGCTTTGAACTCACTATATAGCCCAGGCTGGCCTCGAGCTCGCAGCAATCCTCCTGCCTCGGGCTTCCCAGTGCTGAGATTACAGGCATCTGCCATCATGCCTGGCTTTAATTAGGATTCTTTGCCACGTAACAGAATTAACTTTTAGATAAAATTATAAAAACCACTTTGTACTCAATGGGTGTTTTGACCACACACACACATACTATTTAATACTATTTAGTATTTGACCTACATTAACAGAAGCTCATAAATCTGGAGACTCCTTAATTCCTAAGTCAGTATTTTGACAAAAAAAAAAAAAAAAAAAAAAAAAGGTCCAAGAACAGAATAATTTGACACAACTATTACCGCTATTAGCAAGCTGTGAGCTACTCTGGTACACAAATTCTGAGCTGTTTCTACAAAGCACTCCAAATTTAATAACAGATGTCAGCTGGAGGTTTTTATTTTTTTTAATGATTAACACATCTGTGTGTTACCCAGTTAAAATGCTCAGTAGTGAGACAGAAAAATGAAGTATTTCCCCAAACCACTCATCAGTGTACTGTACTTCCTTACAATTCTTTATGGTTGATACAGAATGAAAGCATCTTATAATTTATGCAAATCGTTGAAATGGAGTTCTCAGGGCTGCTCTCCTTAGCCATACATAACAGACCAGAGGTTTATTATTACAAAGTATAAATGGTCAAGAAAAAGGTACAGAATTCAATCATCAAAGTACACAATCTAGTTTCCAAAATTTTGATATGGAGGACCACATATTCTAGGTTCAACAAAATGTTTAATTTGGTAGAAAAAGTATAAAGGAACTTCAATGCTCAATTTTTTATTTTGTGAGAGCTGAATGTTTATTTTTTTTGTTTTGTCTTGTTTTGAGTCAGGGTCTCACTACGTAGCCCAGGCTGGCCTCAAACATGTGGCAACCCTCCTGCTTCAGCCTCCTGAGGCATGTGCCACCACATGCAGCTTACACTTTTTTGGTGGTGGTACTGAGGATTGAATCCAGGGCCTCACATATGCTAGCCAAGCACTGTACCACTGAGCTACATGCCTAGCCCTTGAATTTCATTTTTAACAGAAGTGTATAAATGATTTTTAGGTTAATTTAAATTAAAATATCTGCTTTGCTAGGAGTGGTAGTGCATACCTGAAAACTCAGCTACCCAGGATCATGAGTTCAAGGCCAGCCTTGGCAAATAGCAAGATTCCATCTCAAAATAAAACAACAACAAAAATGCAACTGTTCCTCAGTTGTGCTGGAAAACCATTTTCTAACTCTAGGAAAACTTTAGAAGTATGGTGGCTGCTAGACAAAGTATGGTGCAACTAGCAAACATGAACACAGCCTTTTTCTTCTAGGAATAGCTTAACTGCCCTTTTCCTCAGTTGGCAGGTTAAGTTTATGTTTTGCTCCTCAGTTTCTCTCTCTAAATTTTGTTTTGCAGTGCTGGGTATTAAACCCAGGGCCTTCTCACTGAACTATATTCCCAGCCCCTTTTTTATTTTGAGGCAGTTTACCTAATTGCCCAAGTAGGCCTTGAACTTAGGATCCTCCTGTCTCAACCTCCCAGAGTACTGGGATTAAAGGTGTGCATACCACCATGCCAGCTTCTAAGAAGGTCTCTATTATTAACAAGATTTAACTATTTAAACACCTTTTATTTAAACATTTATCTTTTAAACTGCAATCAATTATATCAAACATTATTATTGTTACTGAAGGTATTACAATCAAACCATAGAGTTCATAACTTTCCATAGAAGCTGAAGTTTTAAATACCAGGTTCTCAGGCAATATGCAATTTTATGCTACTTTAAAAAAAAAAAAAAAAAAAAAGGTCCAAACCTCAATCCAACATTATATAAGGTAGAAAACTCCTCAAAATCCAGAGGAATCCAGTGAAATAAAGGAAAACATAATTCTCCCCTGGGTTGAAAATGACTAAAACAATCACCATTTCATGACTTCAGTTTTAAGGAGGACATCTTTCTGGTTCGCTCGTCCATTGCAGATCTGTTTCAATAAAAGGAATACTTTTATTAATTTAATGTACATTACTCACATAATCAATCCTGTATCAGGAAATGTTTCCCATAATTAAAAGAATGTAAAGGCAGGTTCTACTTTTGACTACATTTCTTACAATACAGTCCAGTATATCTTCATACCCTACACAGGCCATTTCTGCTGTTACACAGCCAGAATGCAAACAGAGGAAGGAAAAAGTAAAACACATACTGGATTTGGCAAAATTTGTCCTTTTTTGGGGCGGGGGGGGACCAGCAATCGAACTCAGGACCTCATGCTTGCCAGGCAGGTGACGTGCCACTTGAGCTATATCCCCGGTCCCTTGTCCATTTACTATGCACAGACCTGGGGATTTGGGGCTCAGCAAAGTAATTTTCAGGTAGATTTCCAACACAAACATCCAGAAGTGTGCCCAAAAATGTATGCACGAGAGGAGGATTGTTTTACCTTCTCTGCAATGACAAAAACTTGCAAATCTTTAGTGTCTATTAATGGGAGAATAACTGGATAAATTACACTATATCCAGACTACAGAATTTAACTATCCAGTATTTTATTTTTTATATCCAATATTTTAAAAATTGACCATCAGTATACACTGACACGAAAAGACCTCCAAGATTAGTCTGCAAAAAATACAAAATAATGATTAACATTATCCTATTATATATCCATATATACATAAATGTATAAAGGTACTACATATACATAAATGTGTAAAAATTATCTAGACATTGGGCTGGTGAGATGGCTCAGAGGCTTAAGTGCCTGCCTGGCAAGCACGAGATCCTGAGTTCAACTCCCAGTACTCACGTAAAGAAAAAAAAGGGCCGGTGATATCACTCAGTGGTACAAGCACCCGCTGGCAAGCGCAAAGTCCTGAGGTTGACTCCCGGTACCCACATTAAAAAAAAAAATTATCTAGACACTGGGAATGGTGGTGCACACCTGTAAACCAGCTACTTGAGTGGCTGAGATAGAAGGATGCCAAGTTTGTGGCCACCCTGGGCAATTTAACAAAACCTTGTCTCAGAAATAAATAAATAAACAAACATAGAGCTGGGGATAGAGTTCAGTAGTGGAGCACCTGCCTAGTGTGCAGGAGGCCCTGGACTCAATCACTAGTACCACAAAAATAGAATGAAAAAAGAAAAAATGGTGAGAGATACATCAAATTTAAAGTCATCATCTCTGAGGAACAGAAAGAAAGTCTTTGCCTTTTAAAAATCAATTTGTAGCTGGGGATATAGCTCAGTGGCACAAGCACCTGCCTAGCAAGCACAAGGTCCTGAGTTCAAGTCCCAGTACAAAAAAAAAATCAATTTGTAAGAGCCAAATATATCACACTTCCAATGCTGTATCGAGGTGTAGCTGCTGCGGAGACAGTACAAAAGATCCTCAAAAATTAAATGCCTAAAAGTTCTGTGTGGTGGCACATATCTTTAATCCCAGCACTCAGGAGACTGAGGCAGGAGGATTGCTGTGAGTTCGAGGCCAGCCTGAACTACATACCAGACCCTGTTTAAAAAACAAAACAAAACAAACAAAAAAACACAAAAAACTGGGCCGGTGAGACGGCTCAGCGGCTTAAGCGCCTGCCTTGCAAGCGCGAAGGCCCGAGTTCGACTCCCGGAACCCACATACGAAAAAGGGGCCGGTGATATCGCTCAGTGGCACGGGTGCCTGTTGGCGCGCGAGGTCCTGAGGTCGTCCCCCCGGTACCCACAAAAAAAAAAAAAAAAAAAAACACAAAAAACTGAAGCTGGAGCCAGGCATGTGGCATACACCTGGAATCCCAGCATTCTGGGAGGCTGAGCCAGCAGAACCACAAATTCAATCCCAGCCTAGACACATAGTGACTTAGTGAAACCTCTGTCTCAAAATAAATAAATAATGGCTGGGAATATGGATAAGCGAAAAGACTCCGGATTCAATTACCACTACAGAGGAAAAAAAGAAAAGGAGCCAGGTATGGTAGCACATGCCTGAAATCCCAGCACTCTGGGAGGCTGAGGCAAGAGGATCAAAAGTTTGAGCCCAGGGGCCAGGGATTTTGCTCAGTGGCATAGCACCTGCCTGGCAAGCATTAGGCCCTGAGTTCAATTCCTGGTACCCCCCCCCCCCAAAAAAAGTTTGAGCCCAGACTTACCAATTTAGTAACTTAGGGAGACTGTCTCAACTTAAAAAAAAAAAAGGCTCTGGATTCGATTCCTAGGCCTGCCAATAAAAAAAGATTAAAATGGAAAATTTTGTTATGCATATTTTATAACAATTTTATTAAGATGTATAGAATAGGGCCAGGGATATAGCTTAGTGGAACAGAGCCTGCCTGGCAAGTGCAAGGTCCTGAGTTCAATTCCTGGTACCAAAAAAAAAAAAAAAAAAAAAAGATGTATAGAATATAATAGAATATACAGTTTAAAAAACCAGGCATGGTAGTGTACCCCTGTAATCCCAGTACTCAAGGCTGAGGCAGGAGGATCTCTAGTTCAAGGCCAGCCTGAGCTACCCAGAAAGTTCAACGCCACCCTGAACTACACTCCAAGTTTTTGTTTCAAAAAGCCAAAAAATAGCCAGGCATGGTGGTGCACACTTGCAGTCAGTCCCAGCACTTGAGAGGCTGAGACAGCAAGGTTGCTTCGAGTTCAAGGCCAGCCTGGGCTACATAGTAAGACCCTGTCTCCAAAATAAAAATAAAATAAAATAAAATAAAAATCCCGTGGGTACCCATATCCAAGTTAGAAAATAGAATAAGCTGAGCACAGAGATGCACACCTGCTGAGACAGGATGACATGAGTTTAAGGCCAGTCTGGACTGCACAGTAAGATCCTGTCTCAAAAAAACAAAGTAGGAAAAAGGAAGGAAGGAGACGGGGAGTGAGGGCAGGAAAAGAGGACATCACCAGGACCTTTAAGACTCTGCATGCCCTTCCCGCCCTCACTACTCTCTCTCTGTGACCCAACCAGAAGTAGTGTTCACTATGCTGTTATTACTCCCTTGCTTCTCTTTATAGTTTTGCCTCATAAGCACATCACTGAAGAATGTCCTACTCATACACAGTACGTTGTATGGTTGTTGGCTGTAGCTAGAACTCATTCTCACTGTGGTGTAAAGATTCTTTGTATGGACATGCCGTAATTTATCCATTCTACTACTGACAGAAATCAACTGGCTCCAATGCTTAGCTGTTATAAAATAATTATCATTTTCCACATCCTCTAGAGCAGTGGCTTTCAAACTTTCTTGACTGTTAACACAGTAAAACACACTTTATGCCAAAACTAGTTCCCTTATACACATAAAGATGCAACTGAGAATGTTTCTAAAAATAATTCCTTTACAATGAAGTACATGATTATTTTCTACTGTTGCACTGAACAGGGCCATGAAACTGTCTTCTTGCTTAGCAGTGGGTTGCAAGCTACAAGCTGAAAGCAATACGCTGGAGTGCGCGCCGAGGAGAGCAGCGCGCCGAGGAGAGCAGCTCGCCGAGGAGAGCAGCTCGGAGCCGCAGGACAGGCAGATCGTTCTTACTGGGTGACCTCTGGCTGTCTTCCAAGGGATTCTTCCAAAGTGTACTTTCTTTTTTTTTTTTTTTTTTTTTTTTTTTTTTTTTTTTTTTTTTTTTTTTTTTTGTGGGTACCGGGGGGTCGACCTCAGGACCTCGCGCGCCAACAGGCACCCGTGCCGCTGAGCGATATCACCGGCCCCTTTTTCGTATGTGGGATCCGGGAGTCGAACTCGGGCCCTCGCGCTTGCAAGGCAGGCGCTTACGCCGCTGAGCCATCTCACCGGCCCCCAAAGTGTACTTTCACCTGCAGTGCTTCTGCAAATGATTTCAATTTGGTTTGATCTGAAATGATTTAAAATTACAAATGGGGGCAGGGGATACAGCTTAGCGGCACAGCGCCTGCCTAGCAAGTGCGAGGTTGTGAGTTCAATTCCCGGTGCCAAAATAAAATAAAATTATAAATGGATATTAAAGTTTATTAAATGTTTGCTGCCATTATTAAAATACCATATGGTTTTCTTTTAGTCTGGTGAGGGGTAAATTACTGATTTTCTAATAACAAAACAAGCTTACATTCCCCAGACAAACTGAACTAGTCCATGATTTTTTTTTTTTGGTGGGTACCAGGGGTCGAACTCAGACCTTGTGCGCCAGCAGGCGCCCGTGCCGCTGAGCGATATCACCGACCCTTTTTTTGTATGTGGGTACCAGGAGTCAAACTCAGGACCTCGCGCTTTCCAGGCAGGTGTTTATGCCACTGAGCTATCTCACCGGCCTTTTTTTTTTTGGTTTTTAAGACAATACCTCTCACTGGGCATGATGGCACGGGCCTATAAACCAGGCAACTCAGGAGGCTGAGGCAGGAGGATCACAAGTCTGAGGCCTGGGCTACATAGTGAGTTCAAGGTCAACCTGAAATACAAAGTAAGACCCTGTCTCAAAAAAACAAAATGGGGGGGGCAACAGGCTGGCCTTGAACTAACTGTAACCCATGCAAGCCTTGAACTCAAAGCAATCCTCCTGCCTCAGCCTCCTGAGTGCTGGGATCACAGGGACATACCAACACGCCAGGCTTGTTTTGGGTTTGTTGTTGTTGTTTTTGCAATAAGGTTTTGCTATGTAATCCAGGCCAGCCTTGAATTTGCTATACAGCTCAGGCTGACTTCAAACTTCTGATCTTCCTGCCTCAGCCTTTCAAGTACTGGGATCACATATAGACGTGCACCACTGTGCCTGCTTAATATCAGCCTTTTTAAATGACCAAAGATAATAAAGTCTTTTACCTACGAGGTTAACGTTGATGACTCAATTCTGGTTGCAAAGTATATTCTTCAACTGTTGAGTGTTGACGGCTTCCTACTGGCCCAAAGGACACTGCGACACATATATTTAGTTTTTCTCTCATCCCTGGCACACAACTCCTCAAGGCCTTTGAATCTTAGTTATGTGGTCGGTTTTATTGTTTTCCTGGCACTGGGGGTCGAGCCTAGGGGCACTCTATCTTTGAGTTACAACCCCAGCTGGGATTTTTTCCCCCCATGTTGAGACATGTCTCCCTAAATTGCCAGATGGGATTTGAACTCGCAATTCTCCTGCCTCAGCTTCAAAGTGCTGGGACTGTAGATGTGTTGGGTTTCTTGTATGTGAAGGAGTTGACTGAAGGCAGCAGGCCCAGGAGCTTCAGGCCTGGGGCTGGTCACAGGAAAGACCAAAGCAAGACTACAAGGTTAGAACTTTCAGCCCACTCTCCAAACTCTGGGGAAAGGGCAGGGGCTAAAGATTAAATTGGGGCAGGTGAGATGGCTCAGCGGCTTAAGCGCCTGCCCGGCAAGCGCGAGGGCCCGAGTTCGACTCCCAGAACCCACATACGAAAAAGGGGCCGGTGATATTGCTCAGCGGCACGGGCGCCTGCTGGCGCGGCAAGGTCCTGAGGTCGACCCCCCGGTACCCACACACACACACAAAAAAAAGATTAAATTGGTCACCAAACCAACAATTTAACCCACAATGCCTGCATGATGAGACTTCCACAAACACCCACAGGACGATGCCTGAGGAGACTCCAGATGGCTGAATCCTCAGAGGTTCCAGGCCGGGATCAAATGTGTAACCCTCCTGCCTCAGCCTCCCAGACAGCTTTGTGCCTCTTCACACATGCCTTGCCTATGCATCTTTTCATCTACATCCTTTGCAATATCCTTTTAATAACTGTCAAATGGAAGCTGTTCCCTATGTCCCATGAGCCACTATAGCACATTAGTCGAATCCAAGGAGGAAGTCACGAAGCACCTAGGGCCCCTGACAGGCATGTGAAGTGGGGCAGCCCCATAGCACTGAGCCTCCTCCACCTTGGCATCTGACGCTGCTACCTGCAGGTAACAGGGTCAGAACCAAACTGAATTAGAGGACACTCAGCTGCAATGGGCTGCTGAAAGACTTCTTGCTTGGCATGGGCAAAATCTGTACATCTGAAGTCACAGATTTCTTCTGTGCTGTGTTATAAGAACACAGTAGAGGGAAAAAGTTTGTTTTTTCCTTTTAGCACCATACTCTTACAGGGTCCAAAGCCATCTGTAAAACAGTTTGCTTTAGTTGGGGAATACAGCAGGAATTTATCTTCACTGATTAATTTACTAAAATAAAAATAAATGCTGTGCGTGGTAGCACACGCCTGTAATCCCAACATTCGGGAGGCTGAGGCGGGAAGATCGCAGCACGTTCGAGGCCAACCTAGTCTACATAGTGAGTTCAAGGCCAGCCTGAACTGCATAGGGAGACACTGTCTCAAAAAAAATAAATAGGGCCAGTGATATAGCTCAGCAGCATAAGCGCCTGCCTGGCAAGTGCGAGGTCCTGAATTCGACTTCCAGTACCTACATATAAAAATAAATAAATAAATAAATAAATAAATAAATAAAAAATGAAAATAAATCCCCAAATACTTCCTGCACTTAAACTTGCTAACCAAATGAACCAACCATCTAGGAAAAAAACAATAAAATAAATAATAGTGAAAGCACAGAAAAGTGACGGGGCGAAGAGGACAAGGACACTACTCTATGCCAGACCGTAAACAACTGTCATTATCCATTCACAGGGTTATGAAGCCTGGATTCTTTGAAGGCATAACTATTTTTTACATAAAATCTCCAATGTTGCTAGGAATCCAGCTAAAAAGACAAAACAACAGCAACAATAATTATTGCCAGTGTTTAACAGTGCTAAACCCCAGAGGAAAAACATTCAAAGGAAGCAAAATGATACCATTTTAATGTTAAAAGCAGAGCCTAACTTTATTTTTCTCAAATCAGTACCATCTAAAATTCAAATAAAACTTAACAGAGAAATGAACAAAGCCTAAGACCACTGGATGGTGAGGCATGGGGACACACAGCTGTCATCCCAGTTACTTGGAGGCTGAGGCAGGAGAATCATCAAGTTTGAGGCCATCAGGGGAACTTAGCAAGACCTTCTCTCCAAAAACAAAAAGGGCTGGGGTTGTAGCTCAGTGTAAGACCCTGGATTCAACCCCTAGTACCACACACACACACAAAAAAGTATAGCTGGATGAATTATTGCAAAGTAAAAATAATCTTATTTATTTTACAGATGGAAAAATCTTACATAATCAAAATGATGAACAGCCATGTCCAAATCACTTAGCTTACACTTAGCATCCCCACTAAGAGAAATCCCAACTCACAGGAGTCAAGACTCAACACTAGGGCCGGTGAGATGGCTCAGCGGTGTAAGCGCCTGCCCGGCAAGCGCGAGGGCCCGAGTTCGACTCCCGGAACCCACATACGAAAAAAGGGCCGGTGATATCGCTCAGCGGCACGGGTGCCTGCTGGTGTGCGAGGTCCTGAGGTCGACCCCCGGTACCCACAAAAAAAAAAAAAAAAGACTCAACACTAACAATCCATATTTATCAAAACCCACAGAAATTTACAGTATAAGTGAAACAATAAAAAAATTTACAATTTAAAGAATGAAACTTGCCAGGCCTGGTGTCCCACACCTCTAATCCCAGCAACTGAAAGCTGAGGCAGGCAGCTTGCCACAAGTTCAAGACCAGCCAAGGCAACATAGTGAGTTCAAGGCTAGCCTTGAATAGCAACACCCTGTCTCAAAATAAATAAATAAATAAAGGATCTGAGTGGCACATGGTATGAATTCGTTTAATACAGAAGATTACATACATAAATATTTATATGTTCACATACATACACTGGTTACCATACATATCCTTCTTGCTCTGTTAACTGAGAGGAAACAGAAGCAATGAGCACACAAAGCGTCTTGTTTTTTTACTATCATTCTTCAATAAAACAATGGTAGGCTTCTTGGTGAAATGGCAGAATCTAGGAATGGACAAGAAACACGTAAGACTGGAGCCCGGCACAATGGTATGCAACTGCACCACTAGCTATTCAGGAGGCTGAAGTAGGAGGATGAGAAGAGAGAGGCCAGCCTTGGCAATTTAGCAAGATCCTGTCTCAAACAAATAAAATTAAAAAGGGCTGTGGATGTAGCTCAGAGCTCCCTGGGTTCAACCCCAGCAGTAGGAAGACAGGGAGAGAGAGGGAGAGAGGGAGAAAGGGAGGGAGAGAGGGAGGGAGAGAAGGGGGGAGAGAGAGAGGGAGAAAGGGAGAGAAGGAGAGAGGAAGAGAGGAAGAGAGAGAGAGAGCGACAGAAGGAGAGGGGGGAAGGGAGAGAGAGGAGGAGAGAGAGGGGGAGAGAGGAGCAGAGTGGAGGAAAGAATCTCTTATAGATAGCCAAGTAATTCACGTACATCCTCTCCATTCCAGTAGGTGGAGCTGAATGTCGCCCACATTCATAACTTGTCTCCATGTAGGTAAAGTTACCATACAACGTTGACAGTATTTTCTATCCTTTGTAAAGCTAATGTCACCAGAAGACTACTATCTAAGAGTCATTCCAAAGATGTAGGGCAAATAAAACTTTTATGGATAAGGTATCCATGGCAGGAAATCATAGTGGGGACATGGAGACAGATCTTATTCCTGTCGCTTACTTCCTACTTGTACCCCTACAAGCATTCTTGTGCTTTTGCACACCCAGAACTGCACTCTACTACTCTTATCAGCTGCCTTCCTGATTAAATAAGTAAATTACAGAACCCTGACTTACATTGGTTCTTTTCATTGATTCAGTTTTTGTACAAATGACAAATCAAAGAAGGGATGGTATAAAAGCTGTTATGACACTAGCATATCAAGTAAGGCCTTGGTGATGCACACTTGTAATCCCATCACCCTGGAAGGCTGAGGCAGAAGGATCTCAAGTTTGACATGAGCCCAAACAACTTATCGAGACCCCATCTCAAAATAATAAAAGAAAGGGCTGGGGATATAGCTTACTCTGAAGCCCCTGGGTTCAATCCCCAGTGCCACAAAAAAAAAAAAAAAAAAAAGAGGAAGGTTTCAATGAACTCCCACAAGATTTTTCTAGAGCCTGGTTTGGCTTGGTATAGTGTGGTGTGGTGTAGTTTGTTTTGTTTTGAGACAGGGTCTGGCCTTGAACTCATTATGTACCCTAGGCTGGCTTCAAACTTGTGGCGATCCTCCTTCCTCAGCTTCCAGAGTGCTGGGATTACAGGCTTGCACCACCACACCTGGCTAAAGCCTAGATTTGATCATCTTTTTTTTTTTTTTTGGGTTCTTTTGAGACAGAGTCTCGCTATGTAGTTCAGGCTGCCCTTGAACTAACTATGTAGCCCAGTTTGTCTTCAAATTCATGGCCATTCTCCTGCCTCAGCCCCCCCCAAATGCTAGGATTACAGGTATACACAATCACGCTGGGTCTTAATTACATTATTAAACAATCTCTTAAGATCTATTCATTTCCTTTGAGAATTCCCTTGAAATGGTAAAAATATAAAATACTGGTAAAGAATTTTTATTACTTTCAGTTATTGACTGAATGCATCCCCCAGAATTTATATGTTGAGTCCCTAGCCCTTAATGTGATGGCACTGGGAGACAGGCGCCTGGAGGTAATCAGGGTTGGATGAGGTCATGACACCAGCAACCTGATGATGGGATTAGTACCGTTTTAAAGTCAGACATCAGAAGCTGGGTGTGGTGGCTTAAACCTGTACCCCAACACTTGGGAGGCTGGGGCAGGACTGAGTAGAGGCCAGCCTGGGCTGCAGAGCAAGACCCTAAAAAAAAAAAAATTAAGACTAGGCATCAGAGAGTTAGCTCTCTAGTTCTCTTATCCCCTCCCACAGTAAGGCTCAAGCACACAAGGAGATGGCAGCAACCTACAAGAAACTTCAAAGGAAATCTACTTGCTAACACCTTGATCTTCGATTTTGCTGCCCTCCGGAAAGGTGAGAAGGTGAGACATTTGCAGTCTATGGCATTTTATTATAGTAGTCTGAGCTGAGACACTCTCCTTCCATAACAACCCATTAAGAAAATGTCAGCAGGGCATGGCGCACATCTGTGATCCCAGCACTCTAGGAGACTGAGGCAGGAGGATGGCCATGTTCAAGCCCAGCCTGGGCAACTCAGCAATTTAACGAGACCATGTCTTAAAATTACAATAAATAAATAAATAAATAAATAAAAAGGGAACACAGCTCAGTGCAGACCCTGGGTTCAACCCCCTCTACTGCAAAAATAAAAAAGGCAGAGAAAGTACATAGCATCCGTTATATCTCATTACTTTTAATATTTAGTCACCCCTGATACAGCGTATTTTCTGACTAGAAAGACCCAAATGATTTAGGGATGTCCTTTTATATGTGTTTATTTCCCCCAAAAAAGTTACTGATAAATTGACTGATTCTGGGATAACAAACAGATATGGGGAGAAGAGAAACAAGTGATATCAAAATGACACCTTCAGTAAATTTAACCACATACACTAAGAACTTTGTTTGTATTCCAGCTATTCAGAAGGCTGAGACAGGAGGATCACAAAATTTTTTTTAAATAAAAGAAGATAATTTATTTGAAGATGAGGAAGGAGGAAGAGAGAGACAACAGCTACTCTGGACAAGTATGGAGAATTCGAGAGTGAGTAACTCTGAGGATTACAAATTTGAGCTCAAGCCTGGGTAAATTAGCAGGACTGTGTGCCAAAAATGAAAAATGAGGGCCGGTGAGATGGCTCAGCGGTTTAAGCGCCTGCCTGGCAAGCGCGAGGGCCCGAGTTCGACTCCCGGATCCCACATACGAAAAAGGGGCCGGTGATATCGCTCAGCGGCACGGGTGCCTGCTGGCGTGCGAGGTCCTGAGATCGATCCCCTGGTACCCACAAAAAAAAAAAAAAAAAAAAAAAAAAGAAAAATGAAAAGGGCTGGGGATGTAGCTCAGAGTGAAGGCCTTGGCTCCAGTCAGTACAGCAGTAAGTAAATAAACTATAAAATTTTTAAATTTCTCCAACAGAGCAGAAAAGCAGACTACTATTATTACTATTAACACTATTATTGAATGAAAAAATATAAAATACATCTTTCTCTCCAAAGAAAGAACATTTATGGAATAGATTTAAAGCATAGAACCTTACTATGTACAACATCACTTGTACAGTAACCAAATAAAGTTATTCTCCTGAACCCTGAAAAATAAATCTTATTTGGCTTAATTCTATCACCAATACAAGTATTTTTTAAAGGTCCAAGATAGAAATTAGTTATCCTGATTCCATCCATTTGTTTGTTTGTTTGTCAATGGTTACCACAGCACAGCTAGGACTTAACAATGAAAAGATCAATGGCTTTTCTCAGAACTGAAGTTCAGCCATTTGAGCTACTTGTTCCTGAACTATTCTAAAATCTTTTTCAGTCTCTGGCCTTTGCTCTTGCTGGCCGCCCCTCCTTCTGAAATGCCCTCTTCCCTTTGCCAGTATGGTGAATTCCTACTCATTACGTAAGAGTTACACCTTCTATGAGGCCCTATTCCCTCCAGCCAATTCCTCTTCTGGCTCCGTTCATTTATATAATATCTCATTACCTTAGGGTTGTGCAAATATTTGTTGAGTGAGGTGGCCTAAAAGACCTAAGCCAACATTAGGTGAATAATACAGATAGTTTCTACTTTTCACCACAGCACAAGTTACAGTTCTGCTCATTAATTCCTTGCCTCATTAAAACCCACATTTCACTTCTCATTGCTATGGTTTCTAGCAAAGCAGGGACATATGCAACAGCATAAAGGTCACCAAGATACAACATGCACAGCTACAACTGTGCTTTAAGGCAGAAAGAAGCCTTAAGGTATACAGAAGAGTGAGCACAACAATTGCTTTTTATGTATATTGCATCAAAATGTACTCCAGACAATAGTGTGATGGCTGCAAATCATTAACACTAATTCAAATATAAAAGTCAGCATTTAAAAGGAGTGTTGGGGGCCGGTGAGATGGCTCAGCAGCAAACAAAAGGAGGGTATCAGGCTGGGCATGGTGGTGGATGCCTGTGATCCTAGTACTCAGAAAGCTGAGGCAGGAGGATCACTTCGAGTTCAAGGCCAGCCTGAACTACATAGACCCTGTCTCAAAAAAACAAAACAAAACAAAACAAAAAAGTGAATGAATGAACGGATGGATGAAATCAGGCTAAGTGATTTCCATCCTTGACCTTTCAATCTGGTATATGACTTCAGGGATACTGATTCTGCTTACTGTATCAACTGCCTGGTAAATACAACGATACATCAAAAACTTCAAAAGGTGGTACTTTACACCATTTCCACAAAAAAATACAATGTTTTCAAAGAAAGCTTCTATTAAATTCTGGTACCAGACAAAAAGAAATATGTGGAAAGCAAAAATTTTTATTTCATTTATAAGTGATTCTAAGGCAGGTATGGTGGCACACAGCTGTGATCCTTGCACTGTGAGAGGGTAAGGCAGGAGGATGGCAAGGTCAAGCCCAGCGTGGGTAACTCAGACCCTGTTTCAAAATGAAGAAAAATGAAAAATCGGCTCAGGATGTAGCTCAGTGTGAAGGCCCTGGGTTCAATCCCCAGTACTACCACCAAAACAAACAAACAAAAACAAAAAAAGAAAGAAAGAAAGAAATGATTCTATAGAACTCCTCCTTGATACCTGGAGTAAAAGGTGAATGATCTAGAACAGATGATTTTACTATTCTGGATCAGTTTATAAACTCTAAAATTAAACTCACACCAAGCTAAGAGTGGTGGCGCACACTTTTAATCCCAGCACTCAAGAGGCTAAGGCAGGAGGATCACTCCAAGTTTGAGACCAGCCTGGGCTACATCATGGGTTCAAGGCCAGCCTGAACTACTTAGCCTGAGACCCTGTTTCAAAAAGCCTAAATAAATAAATAAATTTAATTAAATTTATACTTATGGAATTCCCATTCACACAATTACATTCAAAAGAAAGAGAACACCTAGGTTGTTAGGAGTTATCTATTCTGTTACTTCCTTCTCTTTTTACATTACTGGGGATTGAACACAAGGCCTTGCTCATGCTAGGCAAGCACATTACTACTAAGTCACACCCCCAGCTCTTATTCTGTTACTTCTTTAACTTTGCAAACAATAAATCAAAACTCTAAATGGGAGGATGCTAGATACAGCATATGAAGATGGATCATACAGGCAAACAGGTATACACAAGCATTCAAAGTTCTCTCTTTTTCGTTTTTGCGGTACTGGGGACTAAACCCAGATCCTTCACGATGAACGACATCTCAAGCCCTTTTTATTTTTTGAGACAATGTCTCGCTAAATCACTAAATTGCCCAGGCTGTGCTTGAACTTCTGATCCTCCTGGCTTGGACTTCCAGAATGCTGGGACTACCGAAGTGTATCACCATCCTGGGCTTGTGTTTTGAGACAGTATTTTCCTAAATTGCCCAGGCTGGCCTGGAACTTGCAATCCTCCCATCTCAGTTCTCCCTCAGTAGCTGGGACTCCAGATGTGTGCCACTGTGCCCAGCCAAAGTTCCCTCTTTTTTTGTACACTGAAATCTTTGGATGAAAGCAAACACCCATTAAATGGAATTTTAGAATAGTAAACAGCTATCTGTGATCTTATCAAAAGAAAAAATGTTTTGAAAATATAATTATCTAATTTTTAATTATCTAATTTTATATCAAGTTGATAGCAAAAC
This sequence comes from Erethizon dorsatum, assembly GCA_028451465.1. Classification (NCBI taxonomy): domain Eukaryota; kingdom Metazoa; phylum Chordata; class Mammalia; order Rodentia; family Erethizontidae; genus Erethizon; species Erethizon dorsatum. The sequence continues at coordinate 123,301,504 of CM051827.1, read as the reverse complement.
AACAGAGTAATTTTTGTGGGTGGTATTGGGGATTAAACTCAGGGTCTCAAACACGGTAGGCAAGAATTCAACCACTGAGCAAATCTGCAGCCCTTTTTATTTTTAGTTTAAGATATGGTCTTGCTAAATTGCTCAGGCTGCCCTTGAATTTGAGATCTTTCTGCCTCAGCCTACCAAACAGCTGGATTAAAGGAGTACACCACTGTGCTCAGTTTAATTTAACTTTGAAATTTTGTTGTTGTTGTTGTTTTGAGACAGGGCCTCATTATGTAGCCCAGGCTGGCCTTGAACTTTCAGCAATCCTCCTGCCTCAGCCTCCCGAGTGCTGGGATTACAGGCATGTGCCACCATACCCAGCTGCCTAGCATTTTTCAGGTTTGTTTTTTGAACTTTTTTATTTTAGTAAAGTATAAAATTTACAACATCAACCATTTTTAAGTATACAGTTCAATGGCATGAAGTACATTCATACTGTTGTATAACATTTACTATCAATCTACAGAATTTTCATCATCCCAAAATGAAACTCCATACTCATTGAACATTTTTGTTTTGTTTTGAGACAGGGTCTCACTACGCAGTTTAGGCTGGCCTTGAACTCACAGTGATCCTCCTGCCTCAGCCTCCTCAGTGTGGGATTACATGTATAAGCCACCAGACATGGTTCCAATTAAACATCAATTCTCCATTCTCTCCCAGCTGCTGGCAACCACCCTTCCACCTTCTGTCTCTATGAATTTCACTACCTCATAGAAGTAAAAATCATACAATACTTGTCCTTTTATTTCTGGCTTATCTCACATAACACAACATTTTCCAGGTTTATCTATGACTGCTGGAATCTCACAGAAGTGTTTATCTGTCAACATTATAAATGACTCAGACATTCTACTTCTAGGAATCTGTCTGATTAAACTTTGGCATAACTGTAAAAACGATGTTCGATACAGAGCAGTTTTATAAAAAAAAAAGAGCAATTAAAATGTCCATTTCTTTAGTAGTAAATAAATGAAATGCCCATTAATAGGGAAATGGTTAAGCAAGTTTGATACAACCATAATTTAAGCAACTATTAGGAGAGGGATGTGATGTACTAACTTCAAAAGAGTCTTCTCCAACATACTGAGAAATACAAAAGCTATTTGCTTAAAATGTGAGGGTAATTTTGTAACCACAGAAAAAAGTACATTTTAAATTGTTAAAAGTAGTCACCTATGGCAGTTGTATAAAGGACTTTTACCCAAGACAGTTTGTATTTTTGTACTTTATTGTATTATATAAGTTGGTTACAATAAGTATTCTGTAACTTTTTAAAATGTCTCTTGAATTTTCAGGAAATCCAGAAGATCTTGAAGTTTACATTAAATATATATAAAGTAGAATATTCCACAGTCCTGTGTATGTATGTATGGTGCTGAGGATTGAACTCAGGGTCTCTACCACTGAGTTATTTATTCTCACACCTACACCTATAGTCTAATTTTAAAATAAAAGACACCCAGGACAGCTTAAAATATTCCTACCAAAAATTTAAAAACTAACAATTTTGTATTATTGAAAATGAACCTGCTCGGGCTGGTGAGATGGCTCAGTGGCGTAAGCGCCTGCCTGGCAAGCGCGAGGGCCCGAGTTTGACTCCCGGTACCCACATACGTAAAAAGGGCCGGTGATATCGCTCAGCGGCACGGGTGCCTGCTGGCCCGCGAGGTGCTGAGGTTGACCCCCGGTACCCACCAAAAAAAATAAAAATAAAAATAAAAATAAAAATAAAAAATAAATAAAATCAACCTGCTAAATTATTTATAATTATCACTGTGTATCTTTATGTACAGGGAAAAAGCCAGGTATTGTGGTGCAGGTCTGTAATCCCAGCACTCAGAAGGATGAGGCAGGACACAAGCATGGTGTTGGACACTTGTAATCCCAGCACTTGGGAGGCTGAGGCAGGAGGATCACTGTGAGTTCGAGGCCAGCCTGGGCTACACAGTGAGTTCAAGGCCAGCTTGAACTACATAGCAAGACCCTGTCTCAAAAAACCAAAAATGAAAAAATAATAAGTAAAAATAAGAAAATGGGAGGAAAAAGAATAAAAATGGGGGAAAGGCTGAGGAATAAGAATTTGAATCCAGGGGGCCGGTGAGATGGCTCAGTGGCATAAGCGCCTGCCCGGCAAGCGTGAGGGCCCGAGTTCGACTCCCGGATCCCACATACGAAAAAGGGGCCGGTGATATTGCTCAGCGGCACGGGCGCCTGCTGGCGCGCGAGGTCCTGAGGTCGACCCCCAGTACCCACAAAAAAAAAAAAAAGAATTTGAATCCAGTTCTATGACTCCATTTATTTATTTATTTATTTATTTATTTATTTATTTATTTATTTATTTGTTATTTAGGTGCTAGGGATCAAACTCAGGGCATTACACATGCAATGCAGGCACTCTACCACTGACCTCTATCCCCAGAATATCCATTTATTTTTGTTAAAGATACAATATCAATCAGTCATTAAAAGTAACTTAAACTAGGGGTCATGCTGCATACCTGTAGTCCCAGCTACTCAGGAGACTGAGGCAGGAAGCCCAGGAGTTTAAGGCCAGCCTGAGCAACATAAGAGATATTGTCTCAAGAAATTTGGGCCGGTGAGATGGCTCAGCGGCTTAAGCGCCTGCCTTGCAAGCGCGAGGGCCCGAGTTCGACTCCCGGATCCCACATACAAAAAAGGGGCCGGTGATATCGCTCAGCGGCACGGGCGCCTGTTGGCGCGCGAGGTCCTGAGGTCGACCCCCCGGTACCCACAAAAAAAAAAAAAAAAAAAAAAAAAAAAAAAAAAAGAAATTTAATTATCTCAAAAGAACACACATAACGGCCTTCATTACATGGTATATTACATACTGAATTTCTATCTCCCCCATTAGTTCTTTCTTCAGAATGTCCTTCCCTTTACTGTTACCCACCTGCTAACACAATCAGTGGCGTCCTCACTTAACAACAGTAGTGGGTGCTTATCTAACCTCCCTGACTCCAGTCTTTTATCCTATCCATCTGTTTTAGAGATTGTTCTGTAATCTCTGGGAATGCATTAAATGCAAGCAGTCTAGAAGCATGAGGAAAATGGCATTTTAGGAAGAATTCAAAGTACTCTACAATCCCACGATCCTCCTACCAATTATCTCAATTTGCATGTAAAGACAGCTTTCCCACTGACACAAATATTCTGAAAAAAGACAAAAAACACAGGATACATCTTAACAAGATGCTGTGAGAGGATGGAAAAAATTCACTTCCATTTGTCTTTTTTTGCAGTGGTGGTCAGAACGAAAGAATGCTCTCCTGTCTACATAAATCACTCATCTTTCTAGGCTAACAGAGAATACCTCCTTCTATCACCATAGCTATGTTGTTTTATTTGTTTCATGAGCTTGCCTGATCATAAAAATCACCTAGCAAGTAGAGTTCCTACAGATTGTTTCAGAAAATAAGGACAGATTCCATTCTGTTAGCTTAATTTTTTTTGTTGTTGTTGTTGTTTTGTTTTTTCAGACAGGGTCTTGCTCTGTAGTCCAGGCTGGCCTTGAACTCACTATGTAGTCCAGGCTGGCCTTGAACTTGTGGCGATCCTCCTGCCTCAGCCTCCCAAGTGCTAGGATTATAGGCGTGTGCCACCACACCTGGCTGTTAGCTTGATTTCATCAAGAAGCACTGCAGATTCAAGTTTTAAAAACTCAGTTATAGAATTTATACCATACCAACATCTATTTACAAAAGATCATCAGTATCTGGGTGTGGTGGCAAATTCAGTTCCAGCCCAGCCTGAGCAATTTAGCAAGACCCTGTATCAACATGAAAACTAAGGACTGGGACGCAGCTCTGTCCAAAGGCCCCAGTTCAATCCCCAGCACCACAAGAGATAGAGACAGACATAAACAGACATATACACACATGCACACACAGAGCAGTTGAAAAAACTCTGGTATACTGACATAATGAAGAATGAAGCTATGGAAATGAGTAAGAATTACCTGTTCCAATATGGTATGATCTCCAAGTGAGTGAGCAGGGTGCAGTCATGAATCCATATGATCCCAGCAATCTGGGAAGCTGAGGCAGGAGAATCACAAATTCAAGCCCAGCCTGGGCAACTTAGTCAGCCTCTGTCTCACAATAAGAAAGTGCTGAGGATGTATGTAACTGAGGGCAAAGGCCCCAAGTTCAACCCCCAGTGAGAGCGAGAATGAGAGAGTAAAAGAAAGAGAAAGAGCGAAAATGAGAGCAAGAGGTAGCTCAATGGTAGACAGCCCTTGTGTTCAAACCTCAGCACTGAGGAAAAAAGGGTGTATGAGGTGAAAAGAGCAAGGTCCTGAACACTGCACATAGTAGGGCAATGTCTTGTGTAAGCATGGAGAAAAAGGAATATATGTAGATATTTGCTTACTTTTACAAAAATAAATATTGAAAGTATAAACCAAACTACTAAAAGGAGGAAGGTATTCCAAGGCCCAGCCAAGTAACAATTCTGGTCATCATGCCTCAGAGTCCCAGAGGTGACTGTGTCTGAGGTGGTGGCCGTTCTTCTGTATGTTTAAGTTTCAGTGATGTTATCTCCTGCCTTCTGTTCCCAGCAACCCTTGAGGTAAAAGTTTCACTCCATTATTAATCTCAAAACTGCCCCACAGTCTTGCAATACATACGTTAACCATTCCCTGTATTAAGTCCTGTATGGAATATCTAGTATGTTTTCCACTTTGGAGCTGGATCCTGATGGATAGAATATTCTAAGGATAAAAAGAACCAGAAAGAAATCCTAAATTTATGTCTAATTCTGTTAGTACAGTCATACCCCATACCTGGTACTCAACTGTTTTGAAACTCATAGGATTTGGTACTCAACACATTTTGGCATGAAAATTGTGTTGTCTGTTTGGTATTCAAGTGCCACCTTGAACTTGTCAACTGCCTGTGACTCCCTACCCTTTCCAGCCAAAAAATTTATTTGGTATTTGTCATTTTTGGTACTCCTCAGAAATCCCAGAACCAATTAACAAAGAATAATATGGATTACATATATATATTGTCCCCAACTTAACGAACCTTTGAGTTACAAACTTTCACAGGCGTACAGTACTGTATAAGACTTACTCAATTGAATCCGACTTACAAACAGTTCTTCCAGAATGGGTGGAACTCATCCATAAACTGAGGACTTAAGTGTTTGTTTGTTTGTTTGTTTTGCTTTTTTTAACTTTTGAGACAGGATCTTGCTAAATCACTAAATTCCCCAGGCTAGGCTCAAATTTGTAATCCTCCTGCCTCAGCCTTCCAGCATACTCGGATTATGAGTGTGCACCACCATGCCTAGTTTGAAATTATGATTTCTAATAAATATATTTTCTAGTGCTACCTACTGAAATGACTTAGAAACAACGAAGACCCTGTAGCAATCTGCATCCCTAGCACTCAGATCTTGGTTTCCAAAGACACTAAATCTGTAAGAGACACTAAATCTTCTTAAAACAATGACTGATGGCACCAGGTCAATGACAGAGAATACAAAGTCAACCTGGGATAGTTTGCTGTGACAAAATACAAGCAATAAGGCTGGGGATATGGTTCAGTGGTACAGCACATACCTAACATTCAGGAGGCCCTGGGTAATCCCCAGCCCAAACAAAAACAAAAAAGCAAGGAAAAACCCCCCAAAAAACGTGGACATGTCAAAAAGACATAAACCAGTTTAAAGAAATTTATATTTGCCAAGTGTTGGTGTCAAAATAGACTAATGGCTACAATTAAATGTAAAATAATAAGTTAAAATCCATGTACTTACGGTGACACAGAAAATAGAAAATAAATTTATTTGCCCTCACTGAGATGACCACTGCATCAATTCTTTACTAAGAAACTTTATAATGAAAAGCAAACCATTAAATATCCTGCCTTCTTACAGAATAATAATGGAATGCAAGTTTGGAAGAACATGGCAAATGAGTTCTTCAAAACAGTCAAATTATGCCAGGCGTGGTGGTACATGTCTGTAATCACAGCACTCTGGGAGGCTAAGGCAGGAGTATTGCAAATTGGAGCTTAGTGTAGGTAATTTAGCAAGACCCTGTCTCAAAATAAAAATGTAAAAAGGTCTGGGGATGTAGCTCAATGTAAAGTCCCTGGACTCAATCTCCAGGACTGCTAAATAAACAAGTCTTGCCTACAGGTCATATCCTTCTACATGTAATGGTCACAATACAAAAACATGAACATATGACTTTTCTGTCAATCACAAGCTGAAAGCACTTGCTTTCTGTTAAGATACATGGCATACAGTGAGATAGCTCAGCGGCATAAGCGCCTGCCTGGCAAGCACAAGGTCCTGAGTTCGACTCCCGGTACCCACATAAAGGAAAAAAAGGGCCAGTGATATCGCTCAGTGGCACAAGCGCCTGCTGGCAAGCACGAGGTCCTGAGTTTGACTCCCGATACCCACAAAAAAAAAAAAAAAAAAAAAGATACATGGAATATTTAAATAACACAGTATCACATAAAGATTTTACTCAATTCAAAAATGCATAAAATGGCCGGACGTGGTGGTACATGCCTTTAATCCCAGCACTCAGGAGGTTGAGGCAGGAGGACTGCCATGAGTTTGAGACCAGCCTGGGCTACACAGTGAGTTCAAGACCAGGCTGAACTACATAGCGAGATCCTGTCTCAAAAAAAAAAAAAAAAAATCATAAAATGTCTTCAACAAAGGCAACAACATGCTAAATTAATTTAAAAACTCCAGCACCAACGTTCATGTCTTATACTAGGATACAGAAGTTCACTATCAGATGTCAAGCTGCCTCAATTCATAGTTTACAAAATAGTTTATTAAATTCTGGCTCAATCTGTCAGCTTCGCCCAGAAAGGAAAAGGACCTTCTCATTTAATGGAAGAAAAGAGTCAGTACAAATAACCACCTATCTGCAACACTGTAATGGATGGCAACTAAACATTAACTGTGATAATTCCAACATACAGAGGCTCTTATACTAGTTTACAAAACAACAGAAATTCGTCACTGTAGAGTTGTCACTTAGTCACTTAGTGACCTGAGAGATTTTAATTGCAGCTGCAATGTTTGTTTGCTGCCTGTGCCTGTGACTCACTCAGAAAGGCTCTCCTAAGAATGCTAGATTTTTGAGAATGCAGAAACCGTAACTGGGGCACACTGTGTGGGAAGTGTCATGACAGTGAATAGAATAAAAGGGGGAAAGAACTCATGACAGAATTTTTAAAAAGTTTTATAAAAAGCAAGTCATTCGGGCTGGTGAGATGGCTCAGCGGCGTTAGCGCCTGCCTGGCAAGCGCGAGGGCCCGAGTTCGACTCCCGGAACGCACATACGAAAAAAGGGCTGGTGATATTGCTCAGAGGCACGGGCGCCTGCTGGCGCGTGAGGTCCTGAGGTCGACCCCCGGTACCCACAAAAAAAAAAAAAAAAGCAAGTCACTCACAAAAGGCAGACTTTTCTGCAGAATAACAGGAGGGGTTGGGAAAAGCACTCCCAGCTCTGAGAAGTCTTCCTTGGCTCCCATGGTTGGATTCAGTGTATTTCTTATATTTCAATAAGCCTAAATGGTGTTCTTGTCTGGCTCCTGAAATAAATACTACTCAGCCTCAGACCAAAAGCTGTCTTACCTTAAAATCATTAATACCTCCTTCCTCAAATGCCTATTGGGCATGTATATAATATAGAGCCTTTTAATAGGTGTTTCATAGAATTGAAATAACCTTATATTTATCTTTTATTTTACAAAACACATTTATAAACATTACCTCATTTGAGCCACAAAACAATCTTGTGAAGTGGGAATGGAATTACTAAATAAATGGCTTCTCATAAAAGAGTTGTTAATTCACTAAAACCTCAAAAATCACAAAAATAATGATATATTTCTTCATCTTTGAGATAGCTTTTTGGGACTCCAATATTGTCATATAACTCAAGGTCTGCTAGCATTTTTTTTTTCAGCTTGCTTTTCATAACAGGCAGCAATCATACAGCTCTGCATCTTACCAAAGGGCTTAAACTACCTAAAGTGATGCTAAATAAAGGCCATTCTAGAGATCAGACATTAAGAAGCAGAATCCTAAGCTATTTTTCCTGATCTTGTTCTTTTCCTAAAGTCGAAATGGTGGAAAGTGAAATGATGTCATAGATGTCATGAAGTTGCATCAATACCTGATGATGAGTTAGCACAACAATCCAACTTATTATGCCAAGAAACATATATCAAGCCACCAGGATATTTTACTGCATTAATTTCATGGCCCTTTATTAGCATATTAATATGTAGAGAATGGCTAATTTCTTATTGTTCATTCAAGTTTACATCTTTAGCAAAGACTCTAAGAAAACCTACAAATTTATATGAAAATGCTTTAATAAAAAAGGAAGAAATGGCCAAAGAGTTAGGTAATATTAAACTAAATTGCTGTCATTTCAACAACTGAAACCTTTTTCAAGTGCACAACACAACCATGGATCAATGTGGACTGAATATAAACCGGGTTTATCAAAAGCAAAGTTACAAGGAATACAATGACATCACACAATAGATAAAATACCCAATCAAATTATACACATGAATAACTCAAACTTAGGAATTTGACATAGAGAGTCACTATTCACTGTTAAGAGCTACAGACTGAATTCTAAATGATGGTATTTCTTCTTAAATTTTCCTTGTCCCTTTAAATCCATGATGTCATCACTCTTTAGCACAACCAGAACCAATTTGTTACAAAAGGTATTTGGTGTTCCAAGCAAAAGCAGTGGTCTCACGGTTTCCCCATAGCGCAATCCCAACGCATGCCTTAAGGAAGAAACAACAAGGCTTCAACCGGCTTCCCTAACCTGAATTCAAATGCTCCAATCAGCATCGGAACAACTAAAAGTTGTTCTCAAAAACGAGTAACAAACACAGTATAATGTGAGCTGGTAATGTACCTGGAGCTTCATCTAGATAGGTCCGAATCCCACCACAAAAAGAAATCCAGACTTTGGCAATAAAGAAACGAAGCTTTTATTTTCCTAATGAAAGAAGATTCAACAAAGCAAGCAGGTATTCCAAGGCTTAACAATCCAAAGGTTCAAATGCACTCCATTGGCGCTGAAGTTTCTCAGCAGAGACTATCAAGATCTCGCAATTTTGTTTTCTTCATTTACAAATTCGTTCCCACCCTCCGCTGTTCCTTTGCACAAACAATTCTCAACAGGAAAACCCGTCCTCAGTCACAACGTGGATTGCTGTCTCAAGCAAGGAGAGCCGCAGTTCCTACTTCTTTAAGGGAACACTCAGAGCTACGGGTTAGGAAAGGCTGCTGGTGTCTCATTTTGCGAGCCAATTCCAAAACCAACCCTTTGCAGCTGCAGCTTCAAGGATGCTGGCCCCTCGCCGCAGCCCCAGTTTTGGAGGGCACCAGTCTCCGGCTCCTCTCGCAGTTAAGGGCTGGGGGCGGGAGCAGCAGACTGAAACACTGACATCCCTAAATTCACCCTATCGCCGACCACACACCTTTGTAGCCGGGGTGAGGGGAGGAGAACCGCCCGGCTAAGGACAGAACAGGTTCGTTCCCATCCCCAGAGCTGGCTGGAATAGGGCTCTGCTCCTCCCCACCTAACCCAGGGGAGACCGAGAACGACAGCAAGGCCCTGAGACTAGCCAGGACCGACCCCCTCTCAGGATACCGGGCCTGCACCGGACCTACGGCGCCCACTGCACCCGGGGTATAAAGGGCAAGAGGCGCCGGCTGCTAGCCGCGGCCCCGGGAGGGGGGGAGGCCTCACCTGGCCCGGCCCGCTCCACGTTCTCGGGTTCGCTCCGCTGGTGATAGTGGTGAGGGACCCCGGGGCAGGACCAGACCAGAGGCACTCCGCCCAGGCCGCGCTTGCAGTGTTTGGGAGTCCTCACAGCTGCCAGGGCCCCGAGCCGCCCGGAGCCGCCATCTTCCTCCACTCAAACGCCGCCGCCGCTGCTCAGCTCCAGCCGGGAGAAGACAGCACGGAGTGCGCATGCGCAGGGCCACGGCGCGGAGGACGCGCGCGCACTCACGTCAGCGTGGCGGGTCGACGAGGGACGGTCGCAGGGCGGCGCCATGTTAAGAAGGGCCTACCTTTCCGGAGGTTTGAAGGCATCCTAGGGTACAGAAGCTTTTTAAGAGCTAGCCTCTGACCTCCATCCACCCCAGGCTGCACTGGCTGAGGCAACTGGGAGATTTTCCCAATGGTTTGAGACTAACACGTATGGAAATTAACTCATCTTATTCCCCGAGGGCCCAGTGAGCCAAGAGGAGGGCTGTGGCTTGTGGAAGGACCCGTGGATATCTCACTGCCTTGGTTGTACAAGCGATGCCTCTTTTAACTGTAGCAACCAGTGTGTGAACTATTACTACCTCCTTTTTTTTTTTAACCCCTTTCTGTCTTGGGGATTGAACCCAGGGCCTTCGCACTGAGCCATATCCCCAGCCCTTATTTTTTGAGACAGAGCCTCACCAAGTCACTTAAATTTTCCAGGTTGGGCTTGAATTTGTGAGTTTACTAGCTCCATTTTTTTAAAAGGAGGAAATTTAGGCTTACAACCACTAACCCTCCAATGGAGGGGGGGGGGGACAGGATTTTAACTCAGGCTTTCCTGGTTTCCAAGCTCCTGTACTTCCCATTATCACTATTACCAGGAGATGGGGTTCAGCCAAGTACCCCTTCAAAGGACAACTTTAGGAACCCATCCCTACAGCATGTGATCTAAGGATATGCCAGGGATTCAGCATTCAAGTGCTCCAGTCTTCACCTCCTGGACCTACCACTGGAGCAAACTTGGGCTGCCCTAGTATAAAGTGGACCTCCTAGGGCCTCTTGGGAGATAGGACAGGATTAGAAGCCAACTGCTGCAGCCTTGTGGTGCATGCCTGTAACCTCAGGTATTCCAGAGCCCGAGGCAAGATCACTCGAGCCCAGGGGTTCAAAACCAGCCTGGGCAACACAAACGGACTACATCTCAAAGATAAATAAAACCCCTCTCTAGGTCTGAGTCAGCTTCACTCTAGAAAGCACTTACATTCTCAGGAATAATGTCAGGACCCCTGGGAATACATTCAGAGCATCCCAGTATGAGAAACAGATTTAAGGAATTCCAGTCTTTCAATTGGGAAATGTCACTGCAAAAGAGAAATTTGGCAATTATAACTAGTAAAGTAGTATTTAAATTATGTCAGTAATAGATTCCCAGTACTACCCAAGAAACAAAGCCTAGAAATTGTTGTAGAAGCCTGGGGATGTAGCTCAGTGGTACAGCACTTGCTTAACATGCACAAGGCCCTGGATTCCACCCCGACCAAATCAATTAATTAAAGTTACACAACTGGTAACCCTTTCTTCCAAATACTCTGTACCAGTCAATAGCAGTGGGCCAGCTATTAAGTGCTTCCTTTAAAAAAATACAGGTTCGGGGCCGGTGAGATGGCTCAGCGGCATAAGCGCCTGCCTTGCAAGCGTGAGGGCCCGAGTTCGACTCCCGGAGCCCACATACGAAAAAGGGGTCGGTGATATCGCTCAGCGGCACGGGCGCCTGTTGGCGCGCGAGGTCCTGAGGTCGTCCCCCCGGTACCCACAAAAAAAAAAAAATACAGGTTCTATTGGGGCTGAGGATATAGCTCAGTGGCACAGCGCCTGCCTGGCAAGCGCAAGGTCCTGAGTTTTGACTCCCGGTACCCACATATTTAAAAAAATAATCATAATACAGGTTCTAGGGTTGACCTCAGTCTACTGCCTCATACTTTTTCTAGAGCTCTCCAGGGATACAGGTGTCTAGTCAAGTTTGAAGCTAGATAATTTTAGAACAGGTTTAGACCCCAAGCCTCCTAGCTCAAAGATGACAGGGATGTTTGTCTTTCTTACTGCTTTATCACCAGCACCTAGTATAGAGACCATAACACCGTGGGGACTCCGTAAATATTTGTTGAATGAAAGCATGAACTGGAGAACTGGCTGCGGTGGCACATATCTGTAATCCTGGCACTTGGGAGGCTCACTTCCAGTTTGAGACCAGCCTGAGTTACATAGCGAGTTCAAGGCCAGCCCAAACTACCTATGTATTGAGACCCTGTCTTGAAAAAGAAAAAGAAAAACGAATGAACTGGAGCTAGATGTTGTGGCAAGTGCCTGTAATCCCAGCACTTTGAGAGGCTGAGGCAGGAAGATCACAAGTTTGAACCTGACCTAGGCAATTTAGAGACTTAGTGCCTCAAAAATAAAAAATAATAGACGAGCGTGGTGGTGCACATCTGTAATCCCAGCACTCAGGAGCTGAAGCAGGAAGATCGATGTGAGTTTGAGGATAGCCTGGGCTACATAGTGAGCTCAAGGCCAGCCTGGACAACATAGCGAGACCCTGTCTCAAAACACACACATACACAAAACAGTTGTGTGTGTGTGTGTGTGTGTGTGTGTCTGCACGTGTGTGTTGGGAATGAGACCTAGGGCTTTTTATATGCTAGGCAAGTGCTGAGCTACATCCCCAACCCCACTTTTTCCTTTCCTTTCCTTTCCTTTCATTTCTTTTCCTTTCCTTTCCTTCCCTTCCTTCCTTCCTTCCTTCCTTCCTTCCTTCCTTCCTTCCTTCCTTCCTTCCTTTTTACCCAATACTGTTGATTGAACCCAAGGCCTTTACACTGAGCTACATCCCAGCCCTTATTTATTTATTTTATATTTTGCAGTACTGGAGATTGAGCCCAGGTCCTTTGCACTGAGCTACACTCCTAACCGTTTCAAAAAAAATTTTTTTGAGACAGGGTCTTAATATATATAGTTCAGGCTGGTCTTGAACTCACTATGTAGTCCAAGCTAGCCTCGAACTCACAGTGATCCTCCTGCCTCAGCCTCCCGAGTTCTGGAATTACAGGCACATGCCACCATGCCCGGCTCATTTTTTAAATTTTGAGACAGGGTCTTTCTAAGTTGCCCAGGCTAGGCTTGAATTTGTGATCCTTCTGCTTCAGCTTCCACAGTGCTAGGATTACAGGATTCGTCACCATGCCCAGCTTCCCCACCACTTATTTCTTAACACAACTGTGTGCATAGCCTAGCTTGTGGATCAGATAGAAGTTTTCTCACTGTGGGTTTTGTGCTTGTATTTGTGCTGTGTATGCCTTGGCCTCAATTTTCTGGGCTTCCCCCTGGAAGATGAATCTGTCACTACTACATCCTCAGTTTTAGTTTATTTGGTCCTATCTAGCCCTCATTTTATAAATGACAAAACTGACCAAAAGAGGAAAGGACTTGCCCAAAGTCATAAGGGGTCTCTATGATCAACTAGGCCTTGTATCCTGATTGCCCACTTGGTGGAACAAAAGCTGCTGCTGCTGCTTCTTTCTTTCTTTCTTTCTTTCTTTCTTTCTTTCTTTCTTTCTTTCTTTTTTTTCCAGTATCCTCAAATGATTTCCACCATTTGGATTTTTCTGGTCTCCCTGAACATTCAGTCTCAGGAATGCCCTACTCCAGCCTTTCTTTGTTCAGGAGCACGACAGTATAGCAAAATTGTGAGAGACTATCTTCCCCTGCTGGTCATTCGAGGTAAATACAAAGCCTAAAATGACTGTGCTACAACTACAGTTACCTTTAGGAACGACTAACCCCACCCCCAAAACAAGGCTTTGATTGATGTTAGATAGATAGAACTATCTATCATCCACCTTGCTGTAACCAAGACTCAGGACCATGCACTTTAAAGAATGGGTTCTCAGAGAATGTATTCCAAATAAATATTGTCTCAGATAATGAAGACGAAGCCTGCACCCTTCGACGATAGTGAGGCAGTTAACAGAAGTAACTTGAGCTTCAAACATAGAGAATTTGAACGTCTAGCACGATTTTCTCATAGAGATGTCAGTAACAAGCCTAACTTTATGAGTAAAAATTGGAAACATTAGGTTAGTCTAAGGCTGGAGATAAACTTTGGGAGTCTTCAGCATATGAGAGTGGCTCATAGCATGAGAATCTGGGTCACAACAATGAACTGTGAAGCTGGGTATGGTGGCACACACCTGTAATCCCACTACTGGGGAGGCAGAGGCAGGAGGATCACCTTGAGTTCTAGGCTGGCCTGGGCTAAATAAGTGAGCTCAAGGCCAGCCTGGGGAATATAGTGACTGGAGGAGGACAAGAAAGAGGGAAGTGGCTCCCCTGGATCCAGGAAAGATCTGAAGCACAGTTTGGGGCCCACGGGGAAAGTGGGGAGAGAAACTCCAACAAAGAAGAAGGAGGTGGCCACCAGCGCCTTTTCCCTGTATTGGGAAACCCAGTGCGACAGAAGCGGTTCAAATCTGCGGACACGCAGTGACTGCCGGTGCCCCCGGGGGCCTCTGTGGAGGGACGAGAGAAGTGGCAGTGCAGAGAAGCAGCGGCCCTGAAGGACACACTGGCGGTGAGTGCTGACGCCCAGCTGTCCTGCGCGAGAGAGAGCGACTAGCCAGGCGCCATTGTGAGGGGGGCAGCAGCTGAACTTGGAACTCAGGGCGGTGCCGCTCCATCCACAGCTCCAGCGGGGGCCTCCGTGGAGGAATGCGAGAAGCCACGGTACAGAGAAGTACTGGCCGTGAAGGACACACTGACTGGCGCTTTTCTTCCTGGTATTCCAAGACTGAGATTGTCTAAGGATCACAGAAAATACCGTGGCACAGTACCAAAGAACCAAGGACTGGGCCAAACAGGCAGCAACTTCTTATCTCCTACAAATTGAAGAGGTAGGATCTTGCAGCAGGCTCAAAACCCAAAAATAAGCTACACCTGGAAGATACCTCAGAGATGCAGTAATCTCCTAAGAGTTTGAAATACTAGCAATAAAGCAACCTACCATAGGCAATTTACAAACATCACCCCAGGAATTAAACTAAAGAAAGAAAAGAAAATGAGACAAGGGCCGGTGAGATGGCTCAGCGGCATAAGCACCTGCCTGGCAAGTGCGAGGGCCCGAGTTCGACTCCCGGAACCCACATACGAAAAAAAGGCCGGTGATATCGCTCAACAGCACGGGAGCCTGCTGGCGCACGAGGTCCTGAGGTCAACCCCCGGTACCCACAAAAAAAAAAAAAAATCTTCAGCCAGGCATATCATAGTCAAGATTCCAGAAATTCAACATAAGAGTAGAATCTTAAAGGCTGTTAGAGAAAAGAAACAAATCACCTATAAAGGAAAGCCCATCAGAATCATAGCTGACTTTTCAGCACAAACCCTCAAGTCAAGAAGAGCTTGGAATGGTGTATTTCAAGTTCTAAAGGAAAATAACCTTCAACCCAGATTGATGTATCCCACAAAACTATCTTTCAAAACTGATGGAGAAATAAAATACTTCCATGACAAAGAACATCTGAGAAAATTTATAAACACCAAACCAGCACTCCAAAATGTTTTGAAGGGAGTTTTAGAAAGAGATAACAAGGACTACAACTCCAGGAACCCCAACAGAAGGAATCCACCAGACAGGGCAAACAATTAAAGAGAGGGAGAGAAAAAAAATAAAAAGAGGAGGAGCCAACAACAGGAAAATAACATGACAAGGATAAGTCAATACATATCGGTTTTAACAATCAATGTTAATGGTCTCAATTCACCAATCAAAAGGCACAGACTGGCAAATTGGATCAAGAAGCAAGATCCAACAACATGCTGTATACAAGAAACACATTTAATTCAAAAAGAAATTCATAGACTGAAAGTCAAAGGATGGAAAACAATACTCCATGCGACAGGAACCCAGAAAAAAGCAGGGGTAGCTATTCTTTTTGCAGACAAAGTGAATTTCAAGCCAAGAACGATTCAGAGAGATAAAGAAGGTCATTACATCCTTGTAAAGGGAACAATCCAAGAGGAAGAGATAACAATCATAAATATATATGCAACAAATACCAGTGCACCCAACTATATAAAACAAATATTAATGGACATGAAAAATCAAATAAGCACTAATACAATTGTATTGGGGGATCTCAATACTCCACTGACACAAAAAGACAGATCAACTAGACAAAAAATCAACAATGAAATAGTAGAACTGAACCAAACTTTGGAACAAATGGACTTAGTAGATGTCTACAGAGTGTTCCACCCCACAACATCAGGATACACATTCTTCTCAGCTGCACATGGGATGTTCTCCAAAATAGACCACATACTAGCTCATAGAACCTGCTTAAGTAAATGCAAAGGAATTGAAATTATCCCATGCATATTATCAGACAATAGTGCAATGAAATTGGAAATCAATGGCAAAAGAAACCACAAGAACTTCCTAAACACATGGAAATTAAATAGCACCCTACTGAACAACCAATGGGTCACAGATGAAATTAAAGAAGAAATTAGACAGTTTCTGCAACTGAATGATAATGACAGTACAACATACCAGAACTTATGGAATACAATGAAAGCAGTCCTAAGAGGGAAATTTATAGCATTAAATACCTATATCAGGAAAATAGAGCAAGCACAAATAAACAACTTAATGGTGAACCTCAAACTTCTAGAAAAAGAAGTGCAGACTAAGCCAAAAGCTCATACAAGGGAGGAAATTATAAAGATCAGAGCAGAAATTAACATATTGGAGACTAAAAAACAATACAAAGAATCAACGAATCAAAGAGTCGGTTCTTTGAGAGATTAAATAAAATCACCAAACCCTTATCCAACCTTATTAGGAAAGAAAGTACTCAAATCCATGCAATTAAGAATGAAAAGGGTGATATCACAACGGACCCTGCAGAATCCAGAAGATCATCTACACCTACTTTGAAAACTTGTATTCTAATAAGATGGACAATGCAGAAGAAATGGACAGATTCCTAGATACATATGAATTACCAAAGCTCCACAAAGAAGATAGAAAAATCCTAAAAAAACCAATAACAATGAAATTGATGATGTAATTAAAAACCTCCCAACAAAGAAAAGCCCAGGCCCTGATGGATTCACTGCTGAATTCTATAAGAAATTTAGAGAAGACCTAATACCACTACTTCTCAAACTCTTTAATGAAACTGAAAGGGAAGCAATACTCCCAAATTCATTCCTGGAAGCAAGCATTACCCTGATACCAAAACCAGAGAAGGACCCAACTAAGAAAGAGAACTACAGACCAATCTCCCTAATGAACATAGATGCAAAAATCCTCAATAAGATACTGGCAAATAGAATGCAGCAAATCATCAAGAAGAATATACACCATGACCAAGTTGGATTCATCCCAGGGATGCAGGGATGGTTCAACATACGTAAATCAATAAATGTAATACACCATATCAACAGAACCAAGGACAAAAATCATATGATCATCTCAATAGATGCAGAAAAAGCTTTTGACAAAGTCCAGCACCCATTCATGATAAAAACCCTACAGAAAATGGGAATAGATGGTCTTTATCGCAATCTAATAAAAGCTATCTATGACAAACCAACAGCCAATATCATACTAAATGGACAAAAACTGAAAGCCTTCTCTCTAAAATCAGGAACAAGACATGGATGTCCACTGTCCCCACTCTTATTCAACATAGTCCTGGAAACTTTAGCCAGAGCAATTAGACAAGAGTAATAAATAAAAGGAATAATGATTGGAAAGGAAGAAGTTAAATTATCATTATTTGCAGATGACATGATACTCTACATAGAAGACCCCAAAAACTCCACTAAAAAATTGCTCGATTTAATAAGCAAATTCAGTAGTGTAGCTGGATACAAAGTCAACACTCAAAAATCAATAGCCTTCCTGTACACCAATAACAAACTCACTGAAAGAGAAATTAGGGAAACAACACCTTTCACAATAACATCCAAAAAATGAAATACCTAGGAATCAATCTCACAAAGGAGGTAAAAGCCCTCTACACTGAAAACTACAGTACTCTGAAAAAGGAGATTGAAGAGGATATCAGAAAATGGAAAGATATCCCTTGCTCTTGGGTCAGAAGAACCAACATAGTGAAAATGGCCATACTTCCAAAATTGTTATACAGATTTAATGCAATTCCGATCAAAATTCCAACAACATATCTCACAGAATTACAGAAAACAATCCTAAAATTCATCTGGAACCAGAAGAGAACTAGAATAGCAAAGGCAATTCTGGGCAACAAAAGCAAGGCAGGGGGCATCACAATCCCTGATTTGAAATTATACTATAAAGCTACTGTGATATAAACAGTGTGGTATTGGCAAAAAAACAGACCCGAAGATCAATGAAACAGATTAGTAGATGCAGAAACAACTCCAGACATACTAAGCCACCTTATCTTTGACAAAGGTGCTAAACACATTCGCTGGAAGAAAGCCTCTTTAATAAAGTGGTGCTGGAAAAATTGGCTCTACACATGTCAAAGATTAAAATTAGACCCATATCTTTCACTGTGCACTAAACTAAATTCAAAATGGATCAAAGATCTAAATATTAAAACAGAAACATTAAATCTCCTGGAAAATAGAATAGGTAAAACTCTTGAAGACATTGGTATAGGCAAAGACTTTATGAATAAAATCCCAATGGCACAGGAAGTATCCCAAAGAATCAACAACTGGGATCTCATTAAAAAGCTTTTGCACAGCAAGAGAAACCACCAACAGAGTGAAGAGACAACCCACAATGTGGGAAAAAATGTTTGCCAGCTATTCCTCAGACAAAGGATTGCTATCGAGAACATACAAAGAACTAAAAAAAATCAGACCTTCCAAATTTAAAGACCCACTCCAAAAATGGGCATCTGAGATGAATAAACACTTCTCAGATGAAGAAATACAAATGGCAAATAAATATATGAAAAAATGTTCAACATCACTAGTCACTCGAGAGATGCAAATTAAAACAACAGTGAGATTCCATCTCACCCCAGAAAGAATGGCTATTATCAAGAAGTCAACTAATAACAAATGCTGGAGGGGCTGTGGGGAAAAAGTCACCCTTCTCCACTGTTGGTGGTAGTGTCGACTAGTGCAGCCACTGTGGAAATCAGTGTGGAGATTCCTCAAAAAACTAGGGTTGGAGGTCCCATTTGACCCAGCTATTCCCCTTCTGGGTATCTTCCCAGAAGAATTAAAAACATCGTACCACAGCGATATATGTGCACCCATGTTTATAGCAACACAATTTGTAATAGCTAGATCGTGGAAACAACCCAAATGCCCATTAACCAAGGAATGGATAAAAAAGATGTATTTTTATATAATGGAGTACTACTCAGCCATAAAGAAAGATATGGGCCGGTGAGATGGCTCAGCGGCATAAGCGCCTGCCTGGCAAGTGCAAGGGCCCGAGTTCGACTCCCAGAACCCACATACGAAAAAAGGGCCGGTGATATCACTCAGTGGCACAGGCGCCTGCTGGCACGCAAGGTCCTGAGGTCAACCCCCGGTACCCACGAAAAAAAAAGAAAAAAGGGCCGGTGATATCGCTCAGCGGCACGGGCGCCTGCTGGTGCGCGATGTCCTGAGGTTGACACCCAGCACCCACAAAAAAAAAAAAAAAAAAAGATAAACTGGAAACTTTTATAGGTAAATTGATGCAATGGAGAAAATACTCACAAGCAAAATAAACCGGACGCACATTTGTAAACATCGTATTGTCTCCCTAGTATGAAAATGCAATTTCACTGTGACTATTCCATTCCTTAGTCTTCTAGTTTTACCTAGCTTTTACATGGCTTAATCTTCTACTGAGTAATGTTTTTCTCCAAAAGGTGTTTGTACATTCTCTAATGCTTGAGTTTGTTAATACATGAGAATGTTTACTTTTTGTCTTTAAAAAATAAATTAAAAAAGAAAAGAAAAACCATGCCATTAAAAATAAATAAATAAATGGCTAAGAAAGTGAAAAAAAAAAAAAAAAAAGGCCAGCCTGCACTATGTAGTGAGACCCTGCCTCAAAAACAAAAACAAAACAAAAACAAACAAAAACAAACCGAAGTCCAAGGTTTCCACTTTAATAGTGAAGGGAAAAAAAAATAGTGAAGGGAATGATACAGGAACACCATAGAGGAAGAAGCATAATCAACGTTTTTTTGTTTTTTTTTTTTTGGTTTTTGGTTTTTGAGACAGGATCTTGCTATTTTGTGCTGGGATTACAGGCCTGCACCACCATGCCTGGCCATAAGCAACTTTCAAAGGTAATGCTAATGTACTTATCTGTCATTAAATTTTAGTACCTGGGAATTCTGGTTGTCTTAGCTCAGGTACAATATTATTAATGCACCATAGTACTTTGCATCACAGTAGAGGATACAAAGTATTGTTAGATTGGTGGAATAGTGCTTTATGATCAGGAAATTCTGTAATCGTCTTCAACTTACCAGAAATAATGTTTTATGCACCCATAGATAGTTTTCATCCTTTGTCGAGATACAAAAACGTCTTTGGGCTGGGCATGGTAGCCCATGACTATAATCCCAGCCCTTGGGAGGCTGAGACAGCAGGAACACCGAGAGTTCAAGGCCAGCCTTGGCTCCATAGTGAGTTCAAGTCCACTCTGAACTACAGAGCAAGACCTTGTCTCAAAAGAAAAAAAAAAGGGGCCGGTGAGATGGCTCAGCAGGCGTAAGTGCCTGCCTGGCAAGCGCGAGGGCCCGAGTTCAACTCCCGGAACCCACATACGAAAAAAGGGCCGGTGATATCGCTCAGCGACACGGGCGCCTGCTGGCGCGCAAGGTCCTGAGGTCGACCCCCCGATACCCACAAAAAAAAAAAAAAAATTTTTTTTTTTTTTTTTGGAATTTTGAAGAAACCATTATCTGCAGTTCAGAGAAATTACGGCTCACTTTATTTTTTTTGATACAGGGAATCGAACTCAGGACCTTGCGCTTGCCAGGCAGACACTGTGCCACTGAGCTATATCCCAGCCCCCTAACTCATTTAAAAAAATAAACAAATAAAGCTCACTCTGGGAGGCTGAGGAAAATTGCAAGTTCAGCCCAGCCTGGGCAATTTACAAACTTAAGAGACTTGTGCCTCAAAATTTAAAAAAGGTTAGGGATATAGTGGGGTACAGTTCAATGCGAAGTTCAATTCACAGTTGGAGGGGTTAGGGATTTTCAGTAACTGCTTGCCCTCAGAAAAGATGATTCCAAAGAACACACTTCCCGTACTCCAGAAGATGACTTCACTTGAACACCCATTCTGTACAGGAACTAACGCGTTGCCCTTAAGAAAAATGGCAGCTATGTGGGCTCCCTGCCATCTTTAAAGATGTCAGTCTCGGCTGGCAAGTGTTCCGGCCCGGAGCCTCTTCCGGTCTCGGCAGAGGGCGGCGTCCATTGAGTAGTCTTGCGTGCCCGCGCCCACGACGGAGGTGCGCTTCAGGGCGCAGGCGCGGGGGGGGGTTGGGGGAGGAGGGAAAGCAGCGAGTAAGATGGAAGATGAGGAGGTCGCTGAGAGCTGGGAGGAGGCGGCAGACAGCGGGGTAAGGAGGAGCCGCCGTCCCGGGGCAGGGCCGGGCGGGACCTGGCGTGAGAGAAGCCTCCGGGGAGCGGGTCTGGGGATAATTCTCCCCAGAGAAGGGCCTCACACACCGGGCCGGGAGTGGAGGAGAGGCCCCCGGTCCATGAGCGCCGTGAAGGCCTCTTAAAGGGGCCGCGTTCCATTTTTTCCTCCACCTTTGCCCGGTGCGCCTCCTTCCGCCCCCCGGTGTGTGCGTCACCGGGGCTTCCCACCCGGCAGTAGAGCCTCTTTTCCTGGCCCCTGCATCCGCCCGCTGGTCCCGGCCCACTTGGACCCTTCCTTTCCAGTGGAACTCTCCCGGTCGAGGCACCATTTTAAAGTTCATGTGCTCCGGTGTGGAGGGACTCCCCCTGAGGGCGGCGGCGAAGAGCTGGAAGGGGCCAATGGGGCGGCGGGGTGGGTGGCACATCGAGTACTCTCGGGCTGTTCCGCTCTCTGCCAAAGTCGCTCACCGCTTTGCGCCATCCGCCACGGTGGGCGAACCTGGGGATTTGTTTTTCCTCTTTCGGTTTTACTCTGAGAGGCCGTGGCAGGCGGGTCTCCCAGGAACCCCTGCAGAGCAACCCGAAGCCCAGCGGGCCGCCCCTCTTCCCGGGGATCCCCCTTCTCCGCCCACCGATCTGCGCCCCGGGGAGGGTCTGGTCTCGAGTGTACTCGCCGGGGTCGAGGGGGGCGGGGTGTGATTTGTAAAATAGCCGCATTCCTGGGAGGGGGGGGAGATGGACCGTTCGACTCGATTTTGGAGTTTTTGTTGGCCTCCCTAAGCTGTAGGAAAATAATTTATCCCAAGTAGGGACTTCCGATTCTGCTAGGTTCGGGTTTAACTTGGTTTTTGCAGTTTGTGGTTCTCTAGTGACCCTCGTGAAGACGGGGAGATCCCACTTTGGTGTCCCCGGTTCGTGTCTGTGCGGTGCTGGCTCGAGCGACATCCATCTGAAAGGCTCAGGTGTAGGAGTCCAGCGGCCCAGGGTAGAGCAAGGTCTTTCTCCAAACTTCTCTGCAGAGTGCTGTGTGGAAAAGGACGGGAAATTGACCCTCGCCACAAGTGCGAGTATCTCTGAGGGAATGTTGAAACTTGGCTTCGAAGTTTTTTTTTTCTATTCGTTCAGCCTTTCTCTCACGGTTGTTTGTTTTTCCTCCTAGTATAATTGAACAGTTGAAGGAACACTTCATTCAGAGGGTATGTGGTGGCGTTCTTAGGTGCCTACCAGCTTTCTGGAATTTTGGTTTGAGTCAAGAAGGTTTAGTAGGGAGTAACAGATGTCAGTTGGATATTTATTCGTTCACCCAGAATTTTTGAGTGTCTGCTATGTGCCAGGCAGTGTGCTTAACAGTGACTTTGTGCCAGGGAATGCCGAATTTCCAGTAGAGGCCTTTAGTGCTTGCCACTAATAGGAACGAATCATCCAGACACCCTTCATGCCACCCTCTGTGAAAAGCTTGGCCTGCAATTTGAATGTGACTCAAACCGTAAGTTTCTTAGGCATCTAGGTCTTTTTTTTCCTCACCTGTTTGAAAAACACAAGTGATTCAGTCTAAAGAAATGGGAAGAAAATGAAAGGAACAAAAATGAGTATAGAATGTGTAAATTGCTTAGAGATGAGCTTGTCCAGCCCCTCCTTTTACAGCTGAATAAACTGAGAGATGGAGGATGTAATTTAGGTCTGTCTGATGTTTGTCTAGTATTCTTTCTGCTACTCATTACTTTAGGAAAACCCTTTTTAAGTCCCGCGGACAGAGGCGGAGCGCAGACCTTGTTGATAATCATGAGAGTACTGCCAAGTTTTAGATTCCCTTATGTCTTTCTTTTTTGAGACAGGGTCTTGCTGTGTGGCCCAGGCTGGCCTGGAACTCCAGGGGCTCAAGCTATCCTGCTGCCTTAGCCTCCTGAGTAGCTGGGACTATTGGTGCACAACCTCTTGGTGCAGCGTCCTTGTGTATCTTTTATTTAACTGAGTTTTAAAACAGCTTGAACTGTGGTTCTCCTCTATAGACAAGGAGACTGAGGTTTAGGAAGTAACCATTTTACTCAAGGTAATAAAGCTGGGATTTGACCCCAAGACTGTCTGATTTCAAAGGTGGGTTCATTCTCTAGCATTTTGGTGCCTCTCTACCTGGGCACCTTTGGAAGACTTCAGAGTTGGGCATTACCTTTGTATGTGTGTGGAGGGGCGTTTGAAGCCAGGGCCATGTGCATGCTTAGCACACATGCTCTACTTCTGAGCTACACCCCCTTCCCCTAGCTTTCATTCTTAGTATGTTTGCTTTGGACATTTATTTGAAGGTTTCTTTGGTTTGCTTTGATTTGGTGGTGTTTTTTTTGTGTTTTTATTTTGTTTGTTTGTTTTTTTTGAGACAGGGTCTTGATATGCAGTTCAGGATGGTCTTGAACTCATTATGTAGCCCAGGCTGGCCTCGAACTCAAGGCGATTGATCCTCCTGCCTCAGCCTCCCAGGTGCTGGGATCACAGGTGTGCGCCACCATGCCCGGCCTATATCCACCAGTTGACTGTAATGTAGTCAGCTGCATATGTAGAAGTCCTAGCTAGCTTCAGGTCACCCTGTCTTCCTACTGGTATGACGTTGAATGCTCCTCCCAAACAAAACAAAAAGGACTAGCATGTGGGGGTTGCTTAATTCTAAAAGTGAAGGCCGGGTGTGGTGGCGCACACCTCTAATCCCAGCACTGGGGAGGCTGAGGCAGGAGGATCACTGCGAGTTTGAGGCCAGCCTGAGCTACATAGTGAGTTCAAGGCCAGCCTGAACTATATTGCAAGACCCTGTCTCAAAAAAAAATTCTAAAAGTGAATATTCAAACTGTATAATTCTGAGACTCCTCTAATCATAGGTGATCCCTGGAAAACACAAAAAAATTTGATCATGCTAGAGTTCCATTTTCCTGTGTCAGTATATCTGAAGTTATTGTTTCCTGTATATCTTTAGAATACTCAATGCTCGGTGCTATTGTGTTATTCAGGAAAAAACCGACTTTGAGAACATTGCAGATGTGCTATAAATAGGTTGCTTTTTTTGCTTTTAGTTAGTATAGTGAATATTTACCTACTATAAAGTTGTTCCTTTACCTGTATACTCCCAAGAGGTTATATCTACAATCAAAAGACAGTTCAAGGAATATAACTAAACATTTTGCCAAAGAAATGCTTTTTTAAAAATACTGATACTACTTTTGGGAGAAATGAAAATGTAAAATTGAGTTCGTGTTGCTCAGTTTCTGATGGTGGTTCATTGGTTTTATGTTTTTTTTTTTTTTTTTGTGGGTACCGGGGGTCGACCTCAGGACCTCGTGCGCCAGTAGGTGCCTGTGCCGCTGAGTGATATCAGCGGCCCTTTTTTCGTATGTGGGTTCCGGGAGTCGAACTCAGGCCCTCGCACTTGCCAGGCAGGCGCTTATGCCGCTGAGCCGTCTCACCGGCCCTGTTTTATGGTTTTTTGAGAGGGTTTCATTATGTAGCCCAGGCTGGCCTCGAACTCACAGCAATTCTCCTGCCTCACCCTCCTGAGTGCTGGGATTACAGGCGTGCACCACTATGCACAGATTCTGATCAGTTGAAGCTACTTTATATTCACCAATAGGCTAGACATAAAATAAATACGTAAAATATGGTTTAGTCCGTCTCGTTGGTAATGAGCTAACCGAGCTAGGGGAAGGTAGATGACGCATAAGTGGAATTGGCTTAGTGGTTATTATAAAACACTGCCAATTTCTAATTTCCCTGTATCCCAAACATTTCCTTTTATTTTCCTCAATGTTAAGTCATACAGCTAATGGGAAGACAATGTATCTTTTTGTCTGTTTGTTTGTATTTTGGTTTTTTGAGACAAGGTCTTGGTTTGTAGTTCAGCCTGGCCTTGAACTCACTATGTATCCCAGGCTGGCCTCTAACTCATGGTAAGCCTCCTCCTTCAGCTTCCCAAGTGCTGGGGTTACAGGTGTGTGCCACCATGCCTGGCATCAAGACATTGTATTTTAAAGGACAAGTGGCCTTCTGGATTAAGAATTCAAATTTAGCCCGGTTTGGTGCCAGACACTTGTAATCCCAGCACTGGGGAGGCTGAAGCAGGAGGATCACTGTGGATTCCAGGCCAGCCTGTGGTACATAGTGGTACCCTCTCTCAAAACAAACAAACATTCAAATTTATGTTTATTGTCTACCCACATGAGCCAGTCATCCAAACATTGTCCCATGAGTGATGCTGAGTCGTGTCTAAGCCTATAGGAAATGAACATTGAGTACCAGCTGTGTACCAGGCACTGAGGAGTAAGAAAGACAGGAACACTGTTTACGAAGGCATGAATCAGGTGCCATGGCTGGGATTAGAGAAGGTCTTAAAGAGTGGATGATGCCTGCATAAAATTTGAAAGACCAGGAGTTTATCGCAGTGGTACACACCTATAATCCCAGCTGTTTGGGAGGCTGAGGTAGGATAGTGAGTTTGAAGATGGCCTGGATAATTTAGCAAGGTGCGGTTGC
Source organism: Erethizon dorsatum (assembly GCA_028451465.1). Lineage (NCBI taxonomy): Eukaryota > Metazoa > Chordata > Mammalia > Rodentia > Erethizontidae > Erethizon > Erethizon dorsatum. The sequence continues at coordinate 123,275,512 of CM051827.1, read as the reverse complement.
ACATCCCTATAATCCAAGCACTTTGAGAGCTGAGGTAGGAGGATTGCCAGTTCTAGTCCCACCTGGGCAGTTTAGTGACACCCTGTCTCAAAGTGAAAAATGAAAATGTCTGGAGATATATAGCTCAGTGTAAAGGCCTTGGGTTCATTTCCTGGTACCTAAAAAAAGAAATAAATAAAAAATAAAGAGAGCTGAGGAGGTAGGTAGCTCAGTGGTAGAACACTTGCTTAGCATGCTCAAGGCCCTAGGTTCGATCCCATTTGAAAGACCATTTGAATTAAGCTATGTTAAATCTGTAGGGCTAGTGCATGCCTTGATGAGGCTGTGAGGGAAGTGTGCAGCCTTGGGAGAGCTACAAGTATTTCTTTCTGGCTGGAGGGATGAGGGTTGGCAGGGTTTAGTGGAAAGAGATGAGGCCAGAGAGGTATGCCAGGGCCAGACTGGGACTGGCCTCCTTGTACTTGGTTCTGGGAGCTTGGACTCCATCCTGAAAGCATTGGAGAGCTTTGAATGCCTGTTTTTGTTTGTTTTGTTTTGTTTTTAATTCTTTGTGGCAGAGGTGTGACATAGTTAGATTTGAATTTAGGAGATAAGAGCCTAGATTTCCTTCTTTCTTTAAATTTCTTGGCCATGCTTCCCCAAGTGTAACTGCTACCTTGCTTGGAGGCCTGTAGTGCTTCCTGTGGCTGCTGTCTTTATGGAATGTGTACAGCTGGCGGTGGGTACTAGCCAAAAATAAACGCATTAGTTTGGGGCTACATGATGCTTATTTCCTTCTGTCTTTGTAGGAAAGAAGACAGTTAAAATTTGTGGTACCAGAAAGCTCAAATCCAGGTGTCCTAAGCCTGAAGGGAGCACCTGTCAGCTATTGCTGGTCATTTGGAAAGTTGAATCCTAGGGATTTCTGTGTTTCTCCGTCTTTCTGCAAAACAGTTGGCTAGTTTAGGCATAATCATGCTGAGCAGTCTGTCCCTGGACTTTGGAAAAAGTTCTGTTTCACTGTGGCTTCAAAGAAAGGAGGATAATGTGCTTTTCACTAGTAACTTCTCCATCCTTTTCAGTGAGGCTGCTAGGGGGCCTGTTCCCAGTGTGCTCTGGGTATGGGAGAGAGCTGCCATGGTTGCTGTGGGAGAAGGGCTAGAAATTCAGGCAATCACAGGCCTTCTTTCTTTTCCTTATTCTACAGGAGAGAATTTAGTGCATTTTTCTAAAGCTGTTAGTAAAATCCTGCCAGAGAAAGTCACTGTTGTCTCGGTCTGATGACACAGGCACATTCCTGGGCAGCGTTTCTTTCCACTCCCACCTCTGCACTGGGTGGGCTGCCTAGAGTGAGCGTTGGTTTCTGGCTGTGTAAGGTAGCTGGCCTCCACAAGGGGTGGTGTGTTCTTTCCTGCATACTGCCTCCACAGGAATGGAAACTTTTCCTGTCAGGAGAGATCTGATTTATTGGTTTCCTAGGAGAAGGTTGAGTTTAGCTGCTTAAATCCATGGCCAAAGTACAGAATAAAGGGATTTTTAAGTAATGATCAGAGAGCCTGGTGATGTAGCTTAGTTGTAGAGTAGCCTGTGTAGCCTGTGTGAGGACTTTGGTCCATTCCCAGTACAGCAAAGAAAGAGTAATAACCATAGAGATTTTTCTGCCCAAATGTTTCTATCTCTCTTAGCCTCTGCCACCTATCTTTAACACCTTGCTTTATGCAGGATGTTGATGAGAAAACCAAGCACTGCAGAAATTAAGAACAGATTCCAACAGCGCTCTGTATGTGGATAAAGAATCTTGTCCTCATTTCAAAACGTCCCTCACAGTAAGTCATCTCCTCTCCACACAGGATCACAGGAAATAACAGTCATTCCTTTCCAAAAGCAATAATAAATACATACAGTTTAAAATTGCATTCTTCGGGAACCGTGATGCCTGGATGAGATTGTATAGTACAGTTATGACCTGAGTCTTGAGAGGTCGAGATTGTTGCTATTCTGCGTTGACCTTGAGAACCAAATTTCCAGCCTTCATGCCCTGTCCTTCAAGGCTTATAAAGCACTGTGACCCTAGCTGTCAGTTCTGTTTCTGCTACCCAATGGCACGTCTCACTGGGGGACAAACACTGCCCTAGGCCTGTGGGTCGCCAGTCTCCCAGCTCTGTTGGGAAGTGCTTCTTAGCTGGTGTGCTGAGCACTTCATCCAGCCCAGCTGGAGTGCACCTTTACATTTATGACCAGTGATTTTGTGGGATGTAGGTGCTATTGTCTGTGATGCCGGAAGGGCAATCACGAGGTCAGTCCCAGCCCCTGTCCTGTCCTGAGCCCACAATCTCTGGGACCTTCTGGGAACAGTTTGTTTACATTTGCTTGTCACCAGATAATTAACTACTTAAGTGCTTTAGGGCACTTCGTTGCTAGTTCCTTTGAAGTGTATTTGTTTTCGCCTGGGAATGACCTCCTGCTCCTGTAGCCTACATGAGCAAATAAATTCCGCATCAGCTTGAAAGTGCTGAAGAGCCCAAGGGGTAATATTCCCATGGTGGTAATGCTAAGAATAGTGCCCGTAGTGAGAGCCAGTTGCTCATAAATGGGAAATAACTTTTTAAACGTTTGGCCCAGTGAAAAAAGATAAAAATCATTTTTGCTTGGGATCTTTAATTGTTGAATCTGAACTCCTTCCCCTGGGTCTTGGTTGCTCACCTCTCTGTAATCCCTTTTCACTTCCATGTCGCCTGCTGTGTTCCCTTCTGTGTGGTTAGCCTCGGTCCCAGAGCCACTGTGCTGGGTTGGGTGCCCCTGGTGAGTGCCACAGAGTCTGACTGGCCTTTGGTAAGAGCAGAATGACACCCTCGGTGTTACAGAAAGATCAGAGAGGGGTGGGTATTTGTTCCATCCTCCAAAGTCAGAGTGTCTGATACTTTCTTTGGGGAGGAGCCTTGGCATCTTCATTAGAAAAGGTAACAAGAGGGCCGGTGAGATGGCTCAGCGGCGTAAGCGCCTGCCTTGCAAGCGCGAGGGCCCGAGTTCAACTCCCGGATCCCACATACGAAAAAGGGGCCGGTGATATCGCTCAGCGGCACGGGTGCCTGTTGGCGCGCGAGGTCCTGAGGTCGACCCCCCGGTACCCACAAAAAAAAAAAAAAAAAAAGAAAAGGTAACAAGAAAGGATGGACCCCTCTGCCAGTTAATGTCTCTTTTTTTCTGTCTGTGGCAATAGAAATCAGAAGACTGGGGTTTCAATGCCAGGCCTGATCTGGGGGCAGATCATTCTTCTCATTTGTAAAATTGAATCAATAGAATTTGCTTTAGTTGGGGGAGAGTTAAATAAGTCACTTAGCGAAGTGTGCCAAGCCAGTGTTGGAGCAAGAAGTGCCATTGCTCTGCATGTGAAGGTATCGTTCCCTGGCTTTCCAGCGCTGACGATGTAGCCTCTGTCTAGTTAAGTTCAGAGTTCCTAAGATTGGCTGAGGGGTCAGAAGGGTCGCTTTCTTGCTGTCCCTGAGGGTAAGCGTTGTACTGTTTCTTCTAAGAATTGTATTGCTTAGCATTTCGTGAAAAGTGAAAGGAAGAACCAATTAAAACACACACACACACACACACAAAAGCTGGAAACCCCGTTAGACTTCACCCCATTGTATGTGCAGGGCAGAGCTCCTTGCCATTGCCTGACCTGTTACTTGAAGGTGAAGGTCTGTATGGATTCCTTCCCACATGGAGACCCTTTGAAGAAACACCCAAAGCAAAACGTTCGCTTTTCTCAGGATGGCAGTTCAGAGCTTCCGAGGCCCTCCTGGGCTGTACTGTGTCTAAATGGTTGGGTCTGGTTTCTGCTGAAGAACTACAGTATTTCTTTTAAAAGGTCTGGACTGTGGCAGTCAGTGGTGCTGTTGTAGTCCTTCTTTAGGAATCCTGGGCTTGCATGAACGTGGCCTAGGTGTGGAAGCAGGCGGGTCGTACTGTCAGCCTTTATCCAGCCTTATTAGTGTCTGCTGTCATTCTTCTGCCACTCTCTGAACCTTTGTGTGCCCTCCTCTTGAGGGTTAGGGACTGCTGAGCGTGCAGCAAGGCTGACCTGCACTGGGATTGCGGCCAGATCAGAGCTGGTGAGGGGAGGGCACTGCGCCTTACACAGATCGGTAGCAGGAGCTTGGAGAAGGCAGCCTTAGCTTACCTTTTTTGCGGGGAGTGGGTGTTGGAGACTAAACCCAGGGGCCTCACCCACACTAAGGCTGTGCTCTACTATTGAGCTACACCCCCACCCAGTTTTAGCTCTCATTTTGAATATGGATAAGATCTCTTCCTTGGACCCAGACAGACCCAGTTCAGAGTCTGGCATCACTGCATACTAGCCTGGAACTCTTTGAATTGATTGCTTTTCATTTGTAAAATTGGGCTGTATCCTCTGTAAAATTCTGTTTATTAGGATTATTCATTAATTCATCTGTTGGGTGCTATTTTAGGCACTCTAGACAAATGCAGTATGTGAAGTTCACATTCTGTTTGTTTGTTTGTTTGTTTGTTTTTTGTGGGTACCGGGGGTCGGCCTCAGAACCTCGCACGCCAGCAGGCGCCTGTGCCGCTGAGCGATATCATCGGCCCTTTTTTCGTATGTGGGTTCCGGAAATTGAACTCGGGTCCCCGCACTTGCCAGGCAGGCGCGTACGCCGCTAAGCCATCTCACCGGCCCTGTTTGTTTGTTTTTTGAGACAGTGTCTTGCTGTGTAGCCCAGACTGGTCTTGAACTCACTATATCACCCAGACTGGCCTCGAATTCACTATGATCCTCCTGCCTCAGCCTCCCAAGTGGCTGGGATTACAGGTGTGCATCACTACCCCTGGCCTTTTTTTTTTTTTTTTTTTTCTCTTTCTTTCTTTTTCTTTTTTTGAGACAGGGTCTTGCTATGTAGTTCAGGCTGGCCTTGAACTCACTGTGTAGTCCAGACTGGCCTCAAATTCATGGTGATCCTCCTGCCTCAGCCTTCCAGGTGCTGAGGTTGCAGACATGTGCCACCATGCCCAGCTAACCTTTTGAAGTCCAAGTGTGAATGTTGAGTCAGCAATTACATGTCAGATTTTATAAAGCTGTGGACCTAGATGACACTTAAGCCAGTGTATAGCAGGTATGGTGGGACACACCTATGATCCCAGTACTCTAGGAGGCTGAGGCAGGAGGATTGCAAGTTTGAGCCTAGTGATGGCAATTTAGTAACTTAGTGGACCTTGTCTCAAAGGTGGGGGGCACGTGCCTGGGGACAGCACAGTACACAGGCCCTGAGTCCAATCCTCAGTACTAACAAAAACAAAACACCAGTGTGGCGGGGCATGATGGTGTCCCCTGTAATCCAAGCACTCAGGAGGCCAGGGCAAGAGGATTTTGAGTTTGAGGTTAACCTGTACTATGTACAAAGAGCCTGTCTCCGAAAACCGATAAGTAGGGCCAGGGATATAGCTCAGTGGCATAAGCGCCTGCCTGGCAAGTGCAAGGTCCTGAGTTTGATTCCCAGCACCAAAAAAAAGAAAGAAAAGAAAACCAATAAGTAAATAAGCCTGTGTAGATGCAGAAGAAGAGAGGTCTGAATTCTTGAATCCTCCAACCTCAAAGGGCCAGGAGAGGAAGAGGAGCCTCTTGTGTGATAGAAGGGATAATTTTTAATGCAACCCATTCTATCAAAAATGGCACTGTTACAGCATGTGATCAATATTAAAAACATGAATGATGAGCCGGTGAGATGGCTCAGCGGCCTAAGCACCTGCCTGGCAAGCGCGAGGTCCTGAGTTCAACTCCCAGTACCTACATACGAAAAAAGGGCCGGTGATATCACTCAGCGGCACTGGCGCCTCCTGGCGCGTGAGGTCCTGAGGTCGACCCCCGGTATCCACAAAAACAAAAACAGAAAAACATGAATGAGATATTTTACACTCTTGTACCAAGTCTGGGAAATGTACTGTCCATTTAGCACTTGTTGGTGCCTCTCCATTCAGACTGGCTATGGGAGAGGTGCTCAGTGGCCATGTGTGGTAGTGGCTACTGCACTTTGTGGTACAGCTAGAGTTAATGCAGAGGAGAGTGCCAGAAGGACTCCCTGTCACTGGGCTGGCACAGAGATCCTGGAAGCTAAAGGAGCTTGGGAAGGGAAGTAGGGGTGGCTTTCCCTCACACGCCGGGAAGTTACTTGTTCTTCCTAGTGTACCACTCCCAAGGCCCTTCATGGCTTCTGGTGCCCCTGGTTACACTCTTATCTTGGTGATCCTAGTAATTATAACTGATGTTCTGCAGATAAAGTAATCTGGTGGTTTTGCAGGACTAGGTTAAAAGAAGATTCATAGTAAGGTAACTTTCCCCTGGTCTAGGAGATACCTTGTTTTTCTCCACCCCATCTCCCATACTGGGGATTGAATCCAGAACTGTTACACTGAGCTAGCTACATCCGTAGCCCTTTTTTAATTTTTAATTTTTTTTTTTTTTTTTTTTTTTTTTTGTGGGTACCGGGGGGACGACCTCAGGACCTCGCGCGCCAACAGGCACCCGTGCCGCTGAGCGATATCACCGGCCCCCTTTTTCGTATGTGGGATCCGGGAGTCGAACTCGGGCCTTCGCGCTTGCAAGGCAGGCGCTTAAGCCGCTGAGCCGTCTCACCGGCCCTAATTTTTAATTTTTGAGACAGGGTCTCAAGTCACCCAGATTGGGCTCGAGTTGAAATTCTTCCTGCCTCAGCCTCCCAGAGTTTTGGGTTACATGCACACACCACCACACCTAGGTTTTCACCAGGTTTCTTCTGCTTTTCCTCTATTTGTGTTATCATCCTCTGTCTCCAGCTTTTTCTTCAGCCGCCTCTTCCTTGAAACTGGTGTCACTTAAGCCCTGGTCACTTTCTCTCACTCCTGCAGCAGTATTACTCCCTCTTCACCTCGCTCTCCAAAACACTGTCCATACGGGATTTGCTTATCTGTCTCCCTCCACTGCCTGGGCTCCTCACCAGAAGAAATTGTCCTGCTCTATTGTCTTGGTTCCCCAACATCTGGTGCATATACTTTATAGTAGGTTTTCTGTAAACATTTGTCTCCAACATTTTTGGTTTTGTTTTTTGGGTTTTGGGTTTTTTTGGTTATAGTAGAGCAAAAGAAAAATGAATTTTTGAGACATGCTAACAAAGCCTAGACTCCCTCTGAGGTAGAGTTTTAGAACCATATCCCGTGCCCCATGGTGACCCACTTAATTAAAAAGAAATGTTTTCTCTTGGTGTGGGAGTAACAAAGGAAGGAGGGATGTTTTTGTGGGAAACGGAACCCGAAAACAGACTAACCTGAGTGTACGTTAAAAAGGCAAATTGATGAACTCATGGCCTAGCTGTGCCCCTTAGTTCTTATCTCTCAACTTCTGAATTCTGCTTCTTGCTCTTTTTTCTTTCTTTTTATTTATCCAGTTATGTTTACTCAGAGTTGAGTTAATATTTACACCTGATAGTGACCCTGAAGCAACACTGTGGAATCAACCTAGGGCCATGGGACAGTGGGTGCTTCCCTCTCTGGGCTGCCAGGGGAAGTGGAATACGCAGAGGCATTCAGGATGGTTAGCCCTGCCATGGCAGACACTGTCACCACAGTGCCACTGACATGGAAGAACAGAGCAGGGGTGAAACAGAGCTAGACAAATTGACCTGGTAGCTCTTTGAAGTCTGGATTGCACATCTGGACTGGAAATGGCTAGTAATGTATTTTAAGGTACAGAGCCCCTTTATTTGATTGTTTTAGACCAGATTTTGCTGCTATAGACTGGTCCTAGCTTATGAATTAATTTGCTTTACGTATTCCTAAGTGAAATTGGGTTCCTCACAGGAGGAGCCAGATTTGTAGTATGGGAAGTGTGAGGTGACTTGCCAGGGGAACTGCTCAGTGTCTGTCTTCCGTTTGTTTGTTTATTTGGTACTGGGGATTGAACCCAGGAGTCTGCTACCACTGAGCTACATCCCCACCCATTTTTATTTTTTATTTGAGACAGAGTCTCACTTGGGATCCTCCTGTCTCAGCCTACCAAGTATCTGAGATTACAGGCATGCATCACCATGCCCAGCATTGTTTCTTTCTCTCTTTCTAGGATGGTGGCTTTGTTTTAATCAGGACTTGCCAGGCTCTGGTTTGGAGAGAAATCCTGTTACACTGTGTTTTCTTCAGATCCCCTGAGACCGCTTGGAAACTTGGCAGTCCCTAGTCAAGGACAGCTAGGCAAGAGCCAGTATATCCTGTAGGGCGTGCTGATTCACAGGGGACCCGAGACCAGTGGTCATTCCTTGAATGTGAGAGGAAGACGTAACAGAGAGGCAACTGCTTTTTTTGCCAATAAAAAGAGGGTATTTCCTAATCCAGAGCCAGGAACCAAGGACACTGCCTTTAGTCCTTCATTTAAGTGTTCCGGGGTGTTGGCCACCATACTTGGCTGGCCTCAGATTCTTTGTTTTCCTGCCTCAGCCTTCTGAGTAGCTGAAACTATCGTGCACACTCAGCCAGACTGCCATTTATTTATTTATTTATTTATTTATTATTTTTTGGGTACTGGGAATCTAACTCAGGACCTCCCACTTGCCAGGCAGGCACTGCGCCACTGACCTCCATTAAATCCCCAGCCCAGACCTCCATTTAATGCAAGGTCACTTGACTTCTCAGGAGTTGTGTTGGTTGCACTGATGACCAAAGAGGCTCCTGTTGACAGAGAGGTGCTGCGATGGAGCAGGATGTCCTGAGGCCCTTGACGATGGGGGTCAGGGTGTAGCTTTGGGTGAGTGGGCACCACAGGGCAGGCACCAGAGAGGCCAAGACACTCCCCCCTCACAGAGCCACAGGCAAAGGCCTGGGCTTGTCCACGCTGACTTCTGTGCGTCAGCCCCTAGGCCTCATCCCCTAGGTGAACCCACAGTCTGTTTGCTGACATCTGACTTGGGAAGAGTGCTACAGTGCCAGTGTGCTTGCTGCACTTTGCACTGAGGCCCAGAGTACCCTGCTGCTTTCTCTCCTCTCCTGACCCTTTCTCCCCTTTTTTTTTTTCCTTTCTCATCCACCTCTTAGTATTAGGGGAGTGAACCCGCTCCTGTAATCTGCCTCGCCTTGCAGATGGATCCCTCTCCTCTTTGTCTCCTTTATTGGCTTTTTGAGGCGCCTCCTTCTTTGCCCCCTTTGGAGTGATCTCGTTGCACTCCTAGGCTTCTGTCCCCAGCTGCTGCCAGAGGCTCCCACAGCACATTCATTGCCAGGTTAAGGGCGCAGCAGCCAGTGATGCTGTGCTTCTCCCTCAGGGGAGTTGAGCTCACAGATGTTGACATCTGATGTCACTCACCTTGTGATTGTGGCCTCTCCTTTACCTTCCTGGAGGTGCAGCTTGTGCAAAGCCACTGGCCTTCCTCCCAGGGTTCTTCCTGAATTCCTCTGCTCATCTTCTGATTTTGCTTGTTCTCTTGGACCAAGAAGCATATACTGTGTGTTCATAGTAGTGTAAACCCCACAGGGCAAATGACACCTGGGTTTGGGAAGACGTTTTCCTTAGAATTTGAATCCAGAGAAACCAAGCTGCCCCACTAATCAGAGTACAGAGTGTCATCTTCTGGAGCGTGCTCTGTGCTACTCGGCGAAAACCGGAGTCTAACCAGGAGGAGAAGCCATGACACATCAGACTTTTCTCCTGGCCCTCTCCTCATGTACTGAGGCCCTTACACTACCCTGTGCTGTGGTGCCCACTCAGCAGAGTCATAGAGCTTAGTGTTTCTTGCCAGGCGTGGTGGTGCATGCCTGTAATCCCATCACTTGGGAGGCTGAGGCAGGAGGATCGCTGCAAGTTTGAGCCCAGCCTGGGCTACAAAATGAGTTCAAGGGCAGCCTGAACTGCACAGCGAAACCCTGTCTCAAAAAGACAAAAAAAAAAAAAAAAAAAAAAAAAAAGAGCTTATGTGTTTCTTGGATTAGCCATGGAGGTCAGGCCTCTGACACAGGAGCCTCGATCTCACACAGGGTTCCGTGCATACTTATAAAAAGAGGTAATTAGGTTCCTCATTTCAGGCCTGCATCTCCATACATCCCCACACAGCACCATGAGCCTGTTGGGCTCCATAGGCCATTGCATTTCTAGAGATGGCCCTTCTTGTAGTGCACCCTATAGGAAAGTTTTGACTTGGTCTGGTTTTTCAAAACATGAGGCTGAGAGCAGATTGATTGCAAGGCCTTTTCCGAGCAGAAAACAGACTGACTCACGATACCTGGACAGACTCCAGGCGAGATGCAGTGCCCTCCAGCTGCTGGCAGAGCACAGCCCCTGCTAATGTCCCTCTCCAGATGACGAGGATCCGCTTTCCTCCAAAGCTGTCCCTGTTCTGTAATCAGATGAAAGAATCCCTCACCAGCTCTGAACCCAGATGCCTGACATGATGGGTTTGGGTGGGAGTTTTAATTATTGGTGTGTAGGAGAGTGGTGTGGAATGGGGGGAGGGCAGAGAGGATGAGTGCTTAATGGCTTTTACCAGTGGCTTCATTAATGTCAGGTATTATTTTAAAAACCGGTATTACTATATGCCAAGTATGCTGTCAGGTCTGGGGACAGAGGCACAATTACTCAGGCATGAACCATAATATCTTCTTGAAGGGCTTTTTGTCATCTAGATCCATGAGCTGGGACTGAATAGATTCTCCATCTTTCCTATAGCAATGGAGAACAAAGGAATGCTCAGATCTAACTAATGTATTAAACCCATTTGCCTCCATGGATTTTTTTTTTCTTTTGGCCTTCACATTGATATGAAAATGAGAATTTACATAATTAAGTTTAGAAATTCAGAGCTTTCCCATAAAAATCTTGAATTCAGAGACTCTTAAAATAGCAGATCTGGCTCTATCAAGCAATACTCAGTGGCACCTGTCCTGTCTTTAGGCAGGGCAAGTGCTGTTTGTAGGCTACACCTCTTCACTAACTACCCTGGTGGGTCCCCATGTGTACCCTGAGTGTGGAGTTTGGCACTTGGTTTCAACTGTGTTTGAAGTCATCTGACTCCCACAGATGCTGAATCTCATGTTTATGATGGAGAAATTTGATTAGAGGGTCTTGTTTTCAAAGCGAGCAAATGCTAGAACTTCAATAAAACAAGAAGGCATTCATTAAAAAGGCTTGAAAAGCCCTTAAAAGGCAATGGACTTGGGCCAGGCATGGTGGTGCACACCTGTAATCCCAGCACTTGGGAGGCCGAGGCAGGAGGATCTCTGTGAGTTCAAGGCCAGCCTGGGCTACAAATTGAGTTTAAGGCCAGCCTGAAATGCATAGCGAAACACTGTCTCAAAAAGAAAGAAAAAAAGCCAATGGATTTTAGCCTAATGTTAGATATAGTATTTACTCAAGAAATAACACTTATATTAATAGAATTAATACAGTTCTAACACAAACTATGAAGTGGGCTTAGATGTGTGTCTGTGTTTGTCAGTTCACAGGCATCCAGATCATCCTCTTAACTCTTGGTGTGCTTCTTCCATTCAGTCACTGAACACTCATGGGGCACCGGCTGTGTTCCAAGCTGGAGTGAGAAGTTTTTGTTTTAGTGCCTTCCCGGCCCCACCAGAGACTCGGTAGTGCCCTCCCAATACAACATGCTGTTGCTTGCCTGAATATATTTTAAATATAACTCAGCACCAGTCAAAATGGGTATCATTGTTGGACTGGATTTAAATTTATTTATTTATTATTTATTATTTTTCATTCTTTATTTTTTTTTGTGGGTACTGGGGGTTGACTTCAGGACCTCGCGCGCCAGCAGGCGCCCATGCCTCTGAGCGATATCACCGGCCCTTTTTTCATATGTGGGTTCCAGGAGTCGAACTCAGGACTTTGCGCTTGCCAAGCAGGCGCTTATGCCACTGAGCCATCTCACCGGCCCTATTTTTATTTTTTAAATTTTTTTTTTTTTTTTTTTTTTTGAGGCAGGATCTCACCGTGTAGTCCAGGCTGGCCTCAAACTCACAGCAATCCTCCTGCCTCAGCCTCCTAAGTGCTGGGATTGTAGGTGTGTGCCACCACGCCTGGCTTGAATTTAAATTTAGCTTCATAGGATTAATCTACTTTCACATTGTTTATAAGAGGGCACAGGAGTCTGAGAAGAAACATACCAGGAAATAGCATGAAAGAAAGCTGGCCTATTTTTATTAATATTAAATAATAGGCCCTGGGTTCAATTCCCACCACTGCCAAAAGGGGAAAAAAAGAGTCTAAGGCCAAGAAGATCATTTCATAATAAGCTATTTAACTTACTAGAAAAAACTAATTCTTTCCATAATTAATAGTTCAAACGAGTCAGTAAAAATTTAGAAGATTTGAATAGAGCTAGGTAGCTTGAACTGTACTTGTCAACTATAGGATGCAGTCATTTTCCGGGCATTACAGCACTGGGGAAGACAGGACACACGCTGTGCTGTGAGACTGTTCTAGCACATCCCAAGGCCTTCTTACCACAGTTGGTCTTGGCATTTTGTGGTCTTGACAGTTTCGCCGGTGATGGGCTCCTTTGAAAATCCCTTGTTATTCTATAAGCAGGGGTTCCCAACCATGGCGCTGTTAATTAAGCTCTGGGACTGTTTAATTCTTCGTTGTGAGTTACGGTCCTGTGTGTTGTAGGATGTTTAGCAGCTTCCTAGGCCTCTACCCCATAGCATCTTCCCCTGGTAATGACAACCCAAAAAAAAAAAAAAGAAAAAAAGAAAGAGAGAAAAAAATGTCTAGACTTTGCCAAATGTCCTTAGGGGGACAAAATCATTTCTGGCTGAGAAGTGTTGTCACAGATGTATTCTTCGGAGAAGCACATATTTTGGCATAACATTTCTCCTCCAGTAGCTAGTTGGTTTTGCCCTCAATGAGTAGGATCTTTTCTAAGAAAAGGCAGTGTGACATCCATGGAACCTGGAGGTTTGGCCTTCGTTGTGTGCACAGGTGTCACGTGTCAGTCTGTCCTCGCCCCCCTCCCGCCCATAGAGGCATCAGTGAGTTCGTGGTGCTGGGGGCGATGGGCTCAGATGGCCGTGGGTGCCAGTGTTTTGCCCAGGACTGAGGAGATCAGGCCCTGCGTGGGCTCTGGACTGCCATGTTATTGGGCAGAAGGTGTTGGACAGTAGTCCTGCTTTCTGTGCCTTCTCAGCATCTGTCCTTGCTTTGCTTTGCTTTTTATTTTTGAAAATAGACTGGCCAGATTCTGGTTCCAAGAGAAATTCCATTGTACTGTCTCTTCTTCGGCTCTCAAGTTTACTTTTGAAGTCTTAGGAACTTCAGTTCCACAGGCCTGATTTACTCTAGGCCTTTCACTAGGTGCTAGTCTCAGAGTTCAAGTCTGTGCCAGTAAAAAACATTATAAAATGGTTGATATGTGTGACCATGAAGGGATGTGAAAGAGAGTCTTTACCCCTAAGGAGCAGGTGATTGAGCTGGTGGAGTCGGAGAAGATTGCACAAAGGAAAGGAGACATCTGGGCTTTGCAGAGAAGAGGGAGTTTGCACAGGGAGATGACTTTGCGGGCAGGTGGAGCAGCACTTGGGGTCATAGTGGTTCAGTACTGCAGAAGGTATGGGTGAGGACGCTTCGGAGTTTAGGTGGGTCCTGCAAACTGTTGAAGGGCTTCAAGCCGGGAATGAGGATCACATCTAATGTCCAGAAAGTTGATTTGTGTGGCTCTGTCAAGGACAGGCGGAAGGCTGGTTGGAGGCTGTATGAAGAACCCGACTGACCAAGGGCCAAAACTGTTCTGTGGCCACGGGGCTAGAAGGAGAGGACCTACAAAGGGAGCGAGGTCCCCAAACTCCAGAGTCTAGTCCACGTCCGTCACCTCAGAGGACGTAGTTGTGTCCTTGGCTAGAAAGAGGACATTGCCCTTAGCTCTGAAAATAAAGACTTAAGTTTTTATTTGAGAGAGATCTTTTTCCACTTTTTATATACATTTTTTTCCTCTAGGAAATAGACAGACGGTTGGAAAAAAAACTGAAGATCACACAAAAGGAGAGGTAAGGCTGCCGTCTGGTCTGAGGGCTCGCGCTCTCTGCTGTGCAGAGCTGGGCAGTCAGCGGTGTCTCCAGCTGGCCTCAGGGTTAGCAGTCAGGCTCCTGGGCCGCGAACCCTCCCTCCCAGTCGGAGACCAGACTGTGGTGGCCTGAGGCTGTGGGAGTGAGGCTGAGGGGCTGCACCTGCCTCACCCTCAGTGGGCCCCGGTGTGCTCGTCTGATGGAAAGTGGGGAGGTGACACATTGTGAGGTTTGGGTTTTAGAGCTGGCTGTGGCCCAGTTGCTCCAAGTTTGGGGCAAGTTGTTTCCCTCTTTGGACATCAGTTTCTTCCACTGAGACAAAGAGTTTGTATAGATGATTTCTCTGGGGCCTGAGTGACTTGGCAGTTGAGGATACCCTGGAAGAAAAGATTCTGGGAAATTTTTGAAATTTTTGAAAGCTATCCTTTCAAGGATAGCTGTGTTCCCCACCCAGACAGCAGAGGAAGTGGGTATCAAGAGCAGGTGAATGTTGACTTTAGGCTTAGGTAACCTGTCGGTTTTCCTGAGACAAGTGGCCTGAAGGAAGGTAGGACTTTAGATTTGCTTAACGGGCTACACAGTCACTCCTGTGCTACCTGCCCACCTGCTGGCTTTCCTGGCTCCCTGCCACTGTGATCAGATTGCTGGCTTCCTGTTTGTCTGCTCCCCTCGGCAGCTACGCACCCTGCTGCTCACAGGGCCTTTCCATGTTCCTGTCCCGCCCAGGACCCCTACCACTCACCCCAGAGCAGCTGGGTTCCTCAGGTCCTACCCCTCCTGACAACCCAGGCGCTTGAAAAGACCTGTGGGTCCGTGTGGCTCTGAAGCTAGGGTTGCTCTGGTGCTAGGGTCCAGGTGGTGCTCTGAAGCTAGGGTCCAGGTGGCTGGTGTGGGTGGTCATTCTTGCCTTGGTCCCTTTCTCCTCCCATGGCTTTTGTTTCTTTTTCTCCCTGTGTTGTTTTCCCTTCGGTTTTGTCAATTCCTCCTTTCCTTGTGGACACATCGCCTTGATGTGCACATCCTTGGACAGTACTTCTCTTGAGCATTGACACGTGCTGTTTCTAGGATTGTCTTTCACTCCAGTCCCGCCGCTGTCCAACAGACCAGAGAGCCCTGGTGAGGGAAGTTTCTCTGCCCAGTTCTTTGGAGGAGGTGACTCGTTGTTCGATGCAGCTTGTTTATGGGAGGTGCAGGCCACTCTCATGGGAAGGCTGGGACTGTCTGAGGAATCCTGTCTTGCTGCCTGGCAGGGCTGCTGTAGCAGGCCCTGTGTAGTGTTCGACTTGCTTGAGCCCAGATGGTGGAAGACCTGCCTCGGGGGCTCCCCATACCAGCCTCTCTACACTGCTCTCTGTAGGGAAGCGGGGATTTTAACTGAAGTCATTGGATTCTGGACATGAAATGTTTTGCTTCAGGGGCCAAGCAGTGCTTGTCATGCCTGTGATGACCATGGGTAGAAGGCCTAGGACGGGGTGGTGCTCTGTCCCCAGTCAGGCACGAGGTCTGAGCAGCAGCTCCTGTGCACTGCCGGAGCTGGTGGTGAAGTTGCTTTCTCGAGAGACCCTTCCTGAGGAGTGGGAGTTTGGGTGTCTGGTCAGAGGCCAGAAACTGCTGGACTGGGGAGGCAGTGTTGAGGGTGGGCGTGGGACATGAACAGGCCTCCTAGTCAAGGGTGTGACTTGTGAAGCTGTGTTTGCTCTTTGTCAGCAGGAAATCCAAATCTCCTCCCAAAGTGCCCATTGTGATTCAGGACGATAGCCTTCCCACCGGGCCCCCTCCACAGATCCGCATCCTCAAGAGGCCCACCAGCAATGGTGTGGTCAGCAGCCCCAACTCCACCAGCAGGCCAGCCCTTCCAGTCAAGTCCCTAGCACAGCGGGAGGCCGAGTACGCTGAGGCCCGGAAGCGGATCCTGGGCAGCGCCAGCCCTGAGGAGGAGCAGGAGAAACCTATCCTCGACAGGTGAGTGCAGCCGGCAGGGCTGACCATCCGCCACTCTTGTGGTCCACTGAGAACAAATTCAAGTAGGGCTTGGCTAACTGTACACTAGGGAGACAACGCTGCTGCGCTGTCAGCACCAGCCTGCGGGCTCGTGCAGTCTGCACTGAGGTGGTGGGGATTTGCAGGTGAGCTGTGTCTGCCATCTGCAGGCAGCAGGGGCAGCGCTGCAAGCCACGTAAAGGCATGGACTTGGCTATTCTTAACTCACAACACCGGAACTCTTGCCTACTTTGAGAAACGGGATAATGGTAATGCCTGCCTCACCAGGTCATGCAGTTGAGTCAGTGAGCAGGTGGCACAGTTGAAGTGCTGTTCGTGCTTCAGTGTTACCTTCCAGTAACTCACTGTGGTATTTTGGTGTATTTTCTAAACTCTTTCTTATGCTCAACCTTTTTCTTCTATAGTACTAGAGGTTGCGTTAGGTAAGCTTGTCGCCTCCTAGGGAAGCAGTATTTGTTTACATGGTCTCTTTCTAACTTTGAGGGGCCTCTTCGGTCTGGTATTCTAGGGCTTGAGGAACTAATTCCTGACTAGGGGTGTAGTTCAGTGGAAGAGTTAATACCCAGCATGGAGGTTAAAAAAAAAAAAAATCTAAATCTGCATGCTTTCTATGCCCACCCCCCGCCTTTTTTTTTTTTTTTTGAACCCAGAGTTTTCACACTGAGCTATATCCCCAGCTTTTTTTTTTTTTTTTTTTTTGAGACATGGTCTCTTCAAGTCACTAAATTGCCCATACTGGGTTCTGACCTTGCCATCCTTCTGCCTCAGCCTCCCAGTGCTGGAATTACAGGTGAGCTCCACCACACTCATATGTTCCTTGTTTTGAAGGGCTTTCCCTCATTTGTTTTCTCTGTGTCTGCATCTTCCCTAGTGGAAAATGTCCATTTTTATCAGTCTTCTCTAGTAATGTGAGGCAGCCACTAACTGTACAGTTTGAAGAGAAGCAGGAGGCAGAACAGGGAGTGCGGGGTGCTCATAGCTAGGGGTCTTTACCTTGCCCAACACTGGAGAGTCTGTGCCACATGGCTCCGTGGAGGATGTGCTGCCCATGGCTGCTGCTCTGGACAGGATGGGTTGTGCCTCCATGAGTGATGTGAGCCAAAGTGGGAGAATGCCATGGGCTACCCTCCTGCCCACAGGGCCCTCCCAACTTGGAGATGCCCCCATATGCTTGCCAAAGCAGTAGGCTTGTGGAGCCACAGTTGGGTGATAGTTACCATGATAGCTGTCTCAGCTGCAAGCGTGGTTGATTTTGAGATCCGGGGACATCCTTTACATCTTGCTTCAGGCCTTCTTCTGATTTTCTTCCCTGCAGGCCAACCAGGATCTCCCAACCAGAAGACAGCAGGCAGCCCAATAATGTGATCAGACAGCCTTTGGGTCCTGATGGGTCACAAGGCTTCAAACAGCGCAGATAAATGCAGGCAAGAAAGGATGCCGCCGCTGCCGCCGTCACCACCTCCTGGGTCGTCAGCCATGGGTTGCACTGCTGTGGCAGACAGTTGGACTTGAGCAGAGGGAACGACCTGACTTACTTGCACTGTGATCCTCCTTGCTCCGCCCACTGTGACCTTGAACCCCATGCACTGTGACCTCCCCCCCCACTGTGATTGGCACGTCCTCAACAAGGGTTGTCCTAAGTCAGTGGAAAGGGAAAGGGTGGTGTTAGGGGAGGGTTGGGGGACCCACCAAGGACTCAGAGTAGAGAGTCAGACAGTGCCACCTGGCCACTTGGGGTAAAGCCAGTGCCAGCAATAAGTTTATCATGCTCATTAATTTGAGATTTCAAAACACAAATGAGAACTTCACCTACCCACCCCCAAATGCATGTCTTCATCACTTAAAAAGTAAGTTCCATTTGAAAGTATCCTTTCCTTTTTTTTTTTTCTTCTTCTTCTTCTTCCTATTTTTGTTTGTTTATACAAATATCTGATTTAAGAAAAAGTGCATGGGAGGGGTTTTTGCGGTTTAATGAATTTTTAATTGAGAAAGGGTAGTTTGGTAGTCTACTTAAAAATGTTTCTGGTTTATTCACTAGAAACATTAACCGATAGGATTTTGGTGAGCTTAGCTTCTATATTCCTACTGCCACCCAGAAAAGGGGCAGGGCTCTGCAGCCCCAGGACAAGTGAGCACCCCATGCCTATACCTTCCTCCCCCAGCTAAGCCCCAGGCACCTTGCCCTGTCTGGGAGTCAGGGCTAGCTCTTTAGGCTCAGAGAGCTTGGGGAGGGTGCCAACCCCACCTCTAGTATTTTGGGAGAAAGGGAAAGTGACAGGCTTCCCCTTCCCCGACCCCTCAGGGTGGCTTCCTACCAGCCAGGCAAGAGAGCAGAGAGCATCAGGGAGTGAGACTGCACTCCTGGGCTTAGAAGCAAGGGACACAAGGCTTGGTCAGTGTTTGCTGTCAGTACAGGAAGACCAGGAGAGAGTCTGGCTCCTGGACTCTGAGCCTGCACCTGCTGTGGTCAGATAGGCCTTCCTACTCCAGCAAGACTGGAACTCCTTCTCCATTGATGGCTGCAGCTCGGTGACTATACCTGCTACATTTCCTCTGAAATCAGTATCTTGGGAACAGAACAGTCTGAATAAAGTAGGGAAAGTTAAAGCTTTGCATTGCAAAGATGGATGGCAGACCAGTTCCCCAGAGGCCAGGGCTGCCCTTTACTCCTTTTTCCAGAGCAAGGGCCTGGTCTGAAGACAGTTTCTTCTCCGGCCCTGGAGCCTGGAGATTTGCTTTGACTCCTTGAGAAGAGGCTAGCAGGGCAGCTGCCCAGAGCAGCTCCGTGTGTACAGCCTACTTCCACCCAGCTCACTTTTCTCTTGGGATGCACTGCGCCTTACCCTCAGCCAGCCAGGCGGCCTCCCCACCCCTGACTAGTGGATGGGTTTTGGGGTGGTTGGTGTGGTTTTGGAGTAGGGCAGCTTGTGGTGGCCCAGGTGGCAAGCTGGATTTTTCAGGCTTACTCTACATTGGGTTCACCTGGCCAAGCCCAGCCGTGTTCCAGGCCATCTCCCTAGGAGGAAGGACCAGTTGCCAGTTGAGCCTGTGACTGGTCCACGGCCCAGCCTTAGAACTGTGTGAAGCCAGGAATTGTCTGTGAATGGAGCCAGAGCGGAGGGTCAGTCAGTAAGAGGGGGAGTTACTGCAAGGAGTGGACAGGAAGAAAGTTGGCTGCTATCTTAGAGTCCACTGCCCTGACCAAGTGTCTATACTCTCAATGTCTCGTGCCCATCCCTCAAGTTAGAGTGGCTTCTGGCCAAGGCAAGACTCTCCTTTCCGTTGGAGAGGGGTGCAGAGGCAGTGCAGGTGGGAAGTCCAGGCAGGCTGATGGCTCTGCCCTGGCACCACCTTTTCCTGCGCCACCCCCTATGGTGGGAGCCGGGACAGCTGGTGTCTGGACTGAGCTTGCGGCCAGGACTGTTGCTCCCATCTCTCCCGCCAAAGAAGGGGCTCTGCCCACACTGTGCCTGTCACCACCCACCAGCAGTCAGTGCCTTTGGCTTCCGAGATGAGAGGTGGCAGGCAAAATGACAGAAGACAGGAAACTATTATTTCAGGGGAGGCGGGAGGGAAGATGGGAAAACGGTTTGGATTTTGTGTGGGGTTTTTTTGTAGTTGTCTATAACTTTCCTTAAGTGCTTTTTCTTTTTCTTTCTTCTTCTTCTTCTTCTTCATCTTCTTCTTCTTTTTTAAGTAAGTTGCAGGCTTTGGCTTGGAAATCCCCAGGGGAATGAGGGGCAGGACCCTGAGGCTGCTGCCCCTTTTATCTCCCTTCACGGTACTGTCCCTTTCCCCAGCTCCTCCCAGACCCCATGAGCCAGGCCTCAGTCCTTCCAGCTAACCGCTTCCCATGAGCCACTACTCTGATGTCCGCCTATAACCAAAGGAGCTAGGGGTCCAGGCCTGGTAACCAACCCTTCTCAGCAATCAGGGTTTTCCCCACCTGCAGGCAGGAGGCAACACCCTATCTGCTGCCATCAGCCCCTTCCAGAGCCCACTTGCCCCGCCTAGCCCTGCCCTGCCCAGCCATACCCTGCTCTGCCCCATGTGGGGGTGCCCTGCTCAGGGATGGGCCGGCAGGGCTGCACCGAGCCTCCCTGGCAAGCAGAGACTCAAGAGACCTCTGGGGTTCTGTCTTCTGGTTGTATGATCCCAGGGGTGCACATGGGCCTCTTGGGTGTCTGAACAGAAGGGAATGGGAGGGGGCCACACCCCTGCATCTTGCTTTGCTGGTGCAGTGGGCAGCTGCCTACCCCCCACCCCACCCCTATACTCGGGCTCCTGAGTCGGCAGATTAAGCATTTTATAAATTGTATTTTAAATACATGTTTTAAACTTGTCATATCCTTGTCCTTATTTCAGCCCCTGGCCTTTTACCTCTTGCTGTGGCTGCTTGTTGAACCCAGGGGACATATACTTTGGGTGGTACATGGCTTGGGGCTCCAGAGAAGAAGCCCCCTGGGTCCTTGGGCTGAGGCCACCTCCTGCTCTCCCTCAGGGCCTGCGGCTCCCAGAGGCCAGGTCTTTCCCGGGTACTTGGCTTCTGTTTCAGGCTGCCTTTGTGGGGCTCCCAGCCCCAAGGGGCTGACACTCATTTCAGGGGAGGGCATCTCTGTGCTTTGAGAATGCATGGGTAAAGACTGTGCACAAGGGCACCTGCAGCAGGAATGCCAGCCCTGGGTAGGGCCTTAAGGCCTTGCTGCAGGGATTCTCAAGCCTAGGGATGTGGGGCCCTGCACTCTCGAGAGCCACAGGAAACCGGGACACGAGGCACAGAGGCTGAGGTCCTTGGTGTTTATTGGCTTACCAGGCCACAAAAACAAACTCTCACAGCAGCCCCTCCCCGTGGCCCATCTGTCTGTAGGCCTTGACTGCCCCACCAGATTCCAGAGGGTCAGTGGGTTTGAGTGGGCAGGGAGCTGAGCCACTTTCTGCCGTCAGAGCTGTGTTCCCTGGGGAAGAGTGGGGCGGAAGGATGGTAGATGTTTGGCCCTCTCCCCGCAGTCCTGCCAGGCTCGGGCCATCCCTGCGTGCCTGGGGGAGAGGAGGCAGCAGTTGGGCTGAGGCCTTTTTCTTCATGGGGCCCAGAAGGGAATTGCTTCAGGGTTCAATCCCTCTTGCCCGGCAGCTAAGCCTGGTACTTGTAATGTGGAACCAGGCTAGGGCAGAGCAGTTAGGTTCCCTGGGTGGGAAAAGGGATAGTGCCAGCCCCAGCAATACAGTGGGTACTACTGAGTCCTACATACAGAAAGTCCTGCATACTTTGGCATCAGTGAAATGATATACCCTGCTCCCCAGCCCTCCACAAAGGTTAGTGTTCTCCCTTTCTATCCTCTCAGCTGTCTCCTCCCAGGCATTGTGTCTTGGAAGGATGGATTCCCCAAGTGTTAGTCAGAGACCTCTTGAGGAAGGAGGTAGGTAGATGGGCCTGAGAGAGGCCCTGGCCCTCTAGACACCTACCTGCTTCCTTGAGGTCCTGACTGGGAGAAGAGGCTGCGGGCACTGGTGCTCAGGCTGGCCGGCGCACACTGGTCCAGCATGTCGTAGCTGCCCTGCTTCCGATGGGCCCTCTTCTTGTTCAGCCGAGGGCAGAGGGGGATGCAGGGCACCCGGGCATAGGGGCTGTGCAGGTCGGAAGCTAATGGGGGGTGGTATGCTTCAGAGTGTGGTGGCCTTAGGAGGCTTGTAGACCCAGGGAAAATCCTGGCTTTTCACAGTGAGCTGAGTGGGCTTGGGCAAATCCCCTAACCTCTCAGAGCCTCTGAGTGGAGATGATGACAATTAAAGGGTTGACACGTTCAGCATTCGGCTGGACACAGCACAGAATAGAGGCTGACCACAGCTTGACTGGCTTTTGGCATGGGTCCTGGCACAGCCTGATGGGCACACTAGAAAGACCGCAGGGCCCTTTGCTCATCACTTGGCACACTGCAGGAGCCTAATAAAGGATACCAGGGCAAGGGAGGCAATCTTGCCTTGCAGAAAGGACAGGTTTGGGGTCGGGCCTGAGTGTAAACTCCACTTTCTAATACAGCTTGGGGGACCAAGGCAAGGTACTTAAACTTCCTCGGTTCAGTTTTTTCTCCTCTGTAAAATGGAGTAAATATGTGATTAAATTTTGGACGTCTGCAAAGGGTCCCATGCTGTTCACTAACTCCAGTGGGCTTCATGCTAGTGGTGAGCTGGGATTGTTCATCTCTACAGGCCGGGCTGTTGGGAGCAGCCTGTCCTCAGGGCTCCAGCAGGAGGGGAAGAGGCAGTGCAGGACCTGTGCGGCACAGGGCTGGACGTCGGGTGGTGATGGTCAGCCGTTTACTGAAGCACATGGGTAA
Source organism: Erethizon dorsatum (assembly GCA_028451465.1). NCBI lineage: Eukaryota > Metazoa > Chordata > Mammalia > Rodentia > Erethizontidae > Erethizon > Erethizon dorsatum. The sequence goes on along the minus strand of CM051827.1, from coordinate 123,253,166 downwards.
ACCCGCAGTGGGAAACCAGGCCTTTCTGCTCCAGGGGTCTGGTGGGGTGGGTGGGGTGGGTGCGGCAAGGGAAGAAGGCCAAGTAGGCAAGGGAGCTGAGCCCCCCTCCTAGCACAGCCGCCCGGATCCTCACCATTCTGCTTCAGCCAGCTCAGGATGCTGAGGACCCTGCGTTCCGGGACTTCCCAATGGTCTGCCTGTTGGTGGTTGTAGGAAACCTGCTTCTGTGACCGCAGCTGGGCTGTGGCCGATGCCATCTCTCGGGCTTTGTAGGTGCCTTCCTTCAGCTTCTTCTGGTAGTAGCTGGGGAGGCAGTGCCCGCCTAGCTCAGCCTGGCTGTGGTTAGTTCACCTCACCCCACTCCTCCTGAGCCCCTTTTCTCTCTGATGAGCTCTGGAGCAGGAACACAAGCCCAGGAACCAGGAGCCCTGGGTTCTGGACCCAGCTCTGCCCTGTCTTCCTGTGTCCATCGGCCAGTACTGCCCTGTTCTGGGCCTCAGTGCCCTGTGTAAAATGTGGGAAGACAAGGCTGCCCCATCACTGGAAGGCACCTGACTTGTGTGAGGTTGAGGTACCCCCCACACCCCCTTCGTAAGACAGGGGTCCAATGCTCCGCAAGTGCTGTAAGGTTACTGACAAGCCTGTCAAGCTCACGGTACCATCTGCTTCAGAGAGCTTCTGTTAACTACCAGTTAGTTGAGATTTTTGTTTTGTTTTTTCACTCAAGATTTTTGTCCCTGTCATTTTTACTTAGATGCACAATTCCGTATAAACCAGCCTTGAGGCTAACTTCTGCTTGTCCTCCAGGTTCATGCAGCCTGAGGGCCACCTCTGGAAAGTCCATTGTTCTCTCCCCATGGGCCATGTAGGCTCCTGTCGCAGGTCCCCAGTGACTTGTACTTACCCATCAGAAGCCACAACCTGCTCATTATTATTTGCCTTTTCCCCCTCTAGACTACATGAACAGTGCATGAACAGTGATTCGTGCAGCAGATTTTCACCGAATGTGCACCATATTGGCTACACTTCTAAGTGCCTGGAAAAGGGTTGCAGGAGACGTCACATAGGGCCCCTGCCGAGACAGGGCCACTGTCTCGGCTGTATCTGCTGTGAGAGCCACTCCTATGAGGGCTTCTGCAGCTGTGCACAGGGACAGTCTGCAGGGCGTGCCTCAGGCCTGTCCCGGGCCTCTCTGACACATGTGCTACCAGAGGGACAGGGGAGCTAAACACCTGTGGGCCACCCTTGGCCAAAGGAGTGGGTGGCCAAGGTATAAGGCTTTTGCCTTTCTTTCCCTGAACTACCACTCGTTCTTCAGGAAGTCCTGGGGGTGCTGCACTGAGAAACACTTGTATTCTCTCTCCCTCCTTGCTACTTACCCCCTTCCCCTCCTCCTGCTCCCTGGAATCACTTCCCAAATAACTACGTGGACACAGACCTAATGCAACCTGGAACCAACCATAAACAAAAATACAAAACATACCAGGAGTGATGGGTGCTTTGAGGGAAAGTGAGAGGGCAGGGGTAGTGATAAGGGGCTGTTTTGCTCAAGGTGGTCTCTGAAGGTCTGAGGGTGACATCTGAGCAGAATAGGCTGAGGGAACCTGCAGGCAGAGCCATCCCAGCAGAGGAGTGGCGTTGGAAGGCCAGGAGGTGGGAAGGGGCTTGGTGAGTCCAGGGGAAGGAGTGAGGCAAGAGCGGCTAAAGCCTGGTGTGTGGAGACCGGAAGAGACGCAGCAGCAAGATGGCAGGGCCACGCCATCTAGCTTTGTAGGCAGTGGCGCGGGGTAGACAAGCTGCTATCAGTGTTGGGAAGCCCTTAGGGCTGGCACCGGAGGCTCCTCTACAAGGTCCTGGCCTGGGATCTGGTTTTAATGTTTCAATGAGCCTCACACACAGGAAACTAACCCAGAGTGTCTCATGTTGGGAGGTTGTATCTAGATCCCACGTGTAAAACTAAGGACTGACTTCATTTATAAATATTCAAAAAAAGAAAAAAAAGAAAAAATGACTTCACAGGAGCAGAATGTGTAACTTTCTGTCATGGTTTTAGAGGAAATTGCTTGCTTTTTACTTCCTCTCTCCCCTTTCCTGTAGGCTTGAATTCTGATGTGTGCAGATGTGGTTGGTTAGGATTGACTTAGGGGATCGTGGAACAATAAGCTGGAAAGAAACAGCACCTGGGAAACTTTGGCTCCCTGCCCGCTGCTTCTCCACTGGTCAGTGTAAGAAAAATGAACCCCTATCTCGTTTAAACTCGGGCATATTAACACACCAGCCTAAAATTCTGTACCCAGCTAAATTATCATGTAAGTGTCAGAGTAGAACAACCACATTTGTAGCCATAGAAAATCTCAAAAAGTCCTTTCTCAGGAAGCTGCTGGGGGGACAGCACATGGCAGGCTGAAGCAGCAGGGTTGCAAGTTCAAGACCAGCCTGAACTACAAAATGAGACACTTACTGTCTCAAACAAACAAAAAAGCTCCTGGTGGACATGTTCCAAAATGAGAGCATAAAACAAGAAAAGGAAGCTATACATATCGAAATAGGAGCTCTAACACAGGAGCAAGGCAAGGTGAAATGGTGAAGGGAGGTCCCGCACCGGCAGCCCAAATGCCATAGCGGTAACCACTTGACACAGGATCACCAAACAGGATCGCTCTTCCTGCTTTTTAATTACTCCCTTTTTATTTATTTTTTTTTTTTTGTGGGTGCCGGGGGGGTCGACCTCAGGACCTCGCGCGCCAGCAGGCGCCCGTGCCGCTGAGCGATATCACCGGCCCCTTTTTCGTATGTGGGTTCCGGGAGTCAAACTCGGGCCCTCGCGCTTGCCGGGCAGGCGCTTAAGCCACTGAGCCATCTCACCAACCCCTAATTACTCCCTTTTTAACTCAGGAAAGCTACTAGGGAAACATGCTCCCATCAAAAAAGAAAGAAAGGAGAGAAAGAAGGAGGAAAAGAAGGACAAGAAGACCAAGAAAGAGATGCAGGAAATGGAGACTCCAAATCAGAGGCAGAAGAGCCTCAGGATGACAGCTCTGCGGCAGGCCTGACAGCAGTTTCTCCAAAAACAGGAGGGATGGATTTCCTTAAAACGATCTCTGCTGGGGATTTAGCTCAGGGGCACAGCGCCTGCCTGGCAAGCGTGAGGTCCCAAGTTCGATTTCCGATACAAAATAAATAAATAAAACGTGCCTCCAAGAAAAAACAGCAGATGCAGGAAGAATTATCAGTGGATACAATCGAAAAACATCAAGGCAATTGTCAACTTTAGGAATTTTAAAAAGGAGGAGGGGGCCAGTGAGATGGCTCAGTGGCATAAGCACCTGCCTGGCAAGCACGAGGGCCCGAGTTCGACTCCCGGAACCCACATACGAAAAAAGGGCCGGTGATATCGCTCAGCGGCACGGGCGCCTCCTGGCATGCGAGGTCCTGAGGTCGACCCCCATACCCACAAAAAAAAAAAAAAAAGGAAGGAAATGAAATCGTAGTACAAATTGAGCATTCCTAATCTAAATACCCAAATGCTCCAAAATCTGAAACTTTGAGGGCAAAAGTTTGACACCACAAATGGAAAATTCCACACCTGACCAACACAAGCACGTAAAAATACTATATAAAATTACCCCAAAGCTATGTGTATAAGGCATATATGAAACACACATGAATATCATGCTTAGGCTTGGGTTCCATCCCCAAGGTATCTCATTATGCATATGCAAAAACTCTAAAAATCCAAAATCCAAAACACTTCTGGTCCCAAGCATTTCAGATGATACTACACACCCATATACTAAAATGCTCAGTCGCTTAGCCTTAACTAATAGAAACTACAAATACTGAATTAGCCCACAATGATAATATATTGGAACAGGACAGACGCAGAGAGGATGTTTGTATCTGACAGCTAAATCCTTATCTACAATAACAGGAAGCCAACAGATAAAAGTATAAGGATTGCTGAACAAAATATGCAGCATGATCAAAAGCTATAGTGAATATTTAAATTCTTAAAAATGTTTGACAGTAAAAGATACATTAAAAATGTTTGGGGCTGGTGAGATGGCTCAGTGGCATAAGCACCTGCCTGGCAAGCGTGAGGGCCCGAGTTTGACTCCCGGAACCCACATACGAAAAAAGGGCCAGTGATATCGCTCAGCGGCACAGGCGCCTGCTGGTGCGTGAGGTCCTGAGTTCAACCCCCGGTACCCACAAAAAAAAAAAAAAAAAATGTTTGGGCCAGTGAGATAGCTCAGCAGCATAAGCGCCTGCCTGGCAAGCTCGAGGTCCTGAGTTCGACTCCTGGTACCCACATAAAAAAAAAAAAAAGATCCATTTAAACTGCAAGACAGACCAATAGACTTTGATTTTAAAGAGTAAGAAAAGTTCATTGATACAGTTTCAGATGCCACATTACAATCAACCTCGGATATTGCCACTTGTCAAGTTTGGTGTAGTAGCAAAGAAAAAAATCCACATGATATATGGGCATTAAATGAAAATGCTATTAAGATCCTTCCTTTTTCAAAGTTGTGAGCTCCTGTAATTCCATCCTCTCAGGAAGCTGAGGCAGGAGGATCACAAGTTTGAGGACAGTCTGGACCTTGCCTCAAAAAAAAAAAAAAAAAAAAAATGAAAGCAGGCATGGTGGCCCACATGTGTAATCCCAGCACTCTGGGAGGTCCAGACAGGAGGATCTGAAGTTCAAGCCCAGCCTGGGCAATTTAGCAACATAGCAAGACACTGTCTCAAAGTAAAACATTAAGAAAAAGGGGGCTCGGGATGTAACTCAGTGCAAAGGCACTGGGTTCAATCCCCAGTTCCAAATTAAATTAAATTAAATTTGAAAAAGTAAAATAAATGGGATGGGGATGTAGCTCAGTGTTCCTGGGCTCAATCCCAGTACCACAAAACAATACAAAAAAAAAAAAAAAAAAAATCTTCCCACTTCCAATTTGTGTGAGACCAAATTTTCTTCATATACTTCAACAAAAACAAGTTATTGCAACAGACTGAATATATAAACAGATATGATAATCTGGCCATCTTCTTTCTTGCCAGCTACTGAAGAGATTTGAAATATTGTATGTTTTCACTAATTTTTTTTTTTAGTGTGGGTACTGGGAGTTGAACTCAGGACCTCGCACTTGCCAGGCAGGTGCTTATGCTGCTGAGCTATCTCACCGGCCTGTGTTTTCACTAATTTTTAAAAATATTGTTTTCATTAAAAGTGTTATTTAGGTTAACATGTAATGGACTTGTGGGCTTTTTTGTTTTGTTTTGTTTTTTGCAGTGTTGGTGATCAAACCCGGGGCTTCACACAAGCTAAGCAAACCACTCCACCTCTCTGCTACATGCTCAGCCCAATAGGTATTTTAAAATTTCAAATATAGAAAACATTGAGAAAGGTTCCTTGGTGTCCTCAATAATTTTCAAGAATGTGAAGGTGTCTTGAGACCAAAAAGTTTGAAAACCGCTGCTATAAAGAAGCTCTCTCTGTGTCCCGGGAGACTTATACAAGTGTGACAAGACTTGTCACACTTTCTACCATTGCTGACACTGAACATGGCCCTGACATCCAGCCGCAGAACAAATGAGGGTACAGTATTTTGAGGCAGGCATCCTTCATGACTGTATGCAGCAGTGGAGGAAATCAGTGGTCTACAGTTCAACAGAAACATGGGTGAGTAATCCCAGCACTCGAGCGGCTGAGGCAGGAGGATTGCCCTGAGTTCGAGGCCAGGCTGGGCCACAAAGCGAGTTTAAGGACTGGCTGAACTCCATAGCAAGACCCTGCCTCAAAATAAAAAAAGAAAAGAAGAAAAGAAAAGAAACGGGTGAATTACAAAAATATGAAGTGGAGGACAAAAAGCAAGTAGCAGGGGGCCGGTGAGATGCCTCAGCGGCGTAAGCGCCTGCCTGGCAAGCGCGAGGGCCCAAGTTTGACTCCCGGATCCCACATATGAAAAAAAAGGGCCGGTGATACCGCTCAGTGGCACAGGCGCCTGCTGGCACGCGAGGTTCTGAGGTCAACCCCCGGTACCCACAAAAAAAAAAAAAAAAAGCAAGTAGCAGAGTGGTTACAGTATGATTTGGCTCATGTAAAGTTCAAAAGATGACAAGCTCAACAATAAAGTATTCAGGAATACAGAAAAGTGCAAGCACAAGAAAGCACCACTGTACCTCCAGCTGACAGTACGAGATGCGGAACAACTAGCAGGTCATGTATTGGTGGGAATGGAATTGGTCCAGCCATTTGGAAAAAGGGTTGGCTTTCCCCTTCCCTTCCCTTCCCTTCCCCTCCCCTCCTTTCCTCACCTCTCCTCTCCTCTTCCTCCCCTTCCCTTCTTTCATTCTCTCTTTGATACCGGGGCTTGAACCCAGGGCCTTTTACATTGAAGTACATCCTCAGTCCTTTTTATTTTATATTTTTAATTTTGAGACAGGGCTTCCCTAAATCACTAACTTTCCCAGGCTGAGCTCAAACTTGCATCCTCCTGCCTCATTTTCCCAGAGTGCTAGGATTACAGGCATGTACCACCATGCCAAATTGGCTGGTAATTTCTTATAAACACAACCTACAGCGTAGCGATTCTACTCCTAGGCATTTATCCAGGAGAAAACAAAAATATATATCTACAAAAAGACTTGTACAAAATGTTAATAGCAGCCTTTTTCATTATAACCCCAGAGACAGAAGTCTGTTAATAAAAGAATGAGTGATGAGCTGGGCATGGTGGTGCATGCCCGAGAGGCTGAGGCAGGAGGATCACAGTGAGTTCAGGTTGGGTGAGGGGAGTGGCCTTCTAGATGTGTGTCCTGACAGGCATCAGATGGCGTGGGCGTGGGCACTGGTTGAGACCCCTACAATGAGTGAGGGTTTATGGTTCAAACCAACTGGTCCACAGGGCCCTGATGTTTGGTTCCACATTATTCAGGGATGTCTGTGAGTGTGTTTTTGGATGCGAGTAGCATTTGCATGGAGGATGGAGGACCGAAGAGGCCCCAGTGTGGGTGGGCCTCACCCAGTCTGTTGAAGGAGGCCTGAAGAGAACCAAAAGTCTGCAGAAGAAACGACGCTCACTCTCTGCCGGCCTGTCTTTGAGCGGCCGTAGGTCTTCGCCTGCCCTCAAACTTGGGCTCAAACTGGAACTCACACTCCTGGCTCTCCTCACTCTTAGGTTGTCACTTGCAGTGAAGAGTCAAGCACCCATGTCTCCACTTTACAGATGAAGACAGTGAGGCCCAGGGAGGCGGTGACTGCCCAAGGCTACAGAACACGTGATGGTCAAAGCCCTAAAACCGGGGCCGGTGAGATGGCTCAGCGGCTTAAGCGCCTGCCCGGCAAGCACGAGGGCCCGAGTTCGACTCCCGGAACCCACATACGAAAAAGGGGCCGGTGATATCGCTCAGCGGCACAGGCGCCTGCTGGCGCGCGAGGTCCTGAGGTCGACCCCCCGGTGCCCAAAAAAAAAAAAAAAAAAGCCCTAAAACCTTCCTTCCTCCCACTGGGACCAGGTTTCCTCTAATCCACTTACAAAAAGTTTGCGCAGAGCAGTGACAAAGTGCTTTTTTGCATTCTGATCTCATTTGAGCCTCACAACCACTGCAGCTGAAAGCTGGCATTTATGAGCCACAAGCATAAAATGTGTTCATGTTTAAGACCAGAAATGGAGATGAGGGTGCTGTGAGGCATGAGACTGAGACCGCTGTGCGGACTTCAGTGCCACCCCACTTCCCCCGTTTCCTTCCAGCCCTGGAATCCTCCTATGTCCCTGTCTGTGGCCATGTCTCTGTTAGATGCCCCCACCCCACCTCACCTTCCCTGGGCACAGGCAGGGGTTTAGTCCTTTGGCCACGGGCAGGGTCCATCAGAGTCCTCTCCTGGGATCTCTGCGTAACGCAGGAAAGAATTCCTCTTCCTGCTGAAGTGGCAGAGCTAAAGGGCTTGAGTATGGGGCTCACGGTCCCCACCTTCCCACTTGAGAGAGACCCCTGAGTTTGTAGCCTTGTTGGTATCATTTGGTCTGGATCTAGCCTTTCCTGAAGCTCTGACCAGTTATTTGAGCCAATGCATCCCCTTTTGTTTAAGCCAGTTTTTTTGTTTTGTTTTGTTTTTTGAGACAGGGTCTCACTATGTAGTTCAGGCTGACCTTGAACTCACAGCAATCCTCCTGCCTCAGCTTCCGGAGTGCTGTGTTTAAGCCAGTTTTATCTGGGCTTCTTTCACTTGCAACAGGGTCCTCACTGTCAAAACCATTCAGCTGCCAAAATGCTAGATGTCACCTTTGCATTCCCAACCCTCCACCCCCGACGCACCAGCCTTACTCACTTGGTGATCTCCTCTAAGACTGTCTCGGGTAAGGCCAGCATCTCCACCAGCAGAGACAGGATCTCAAAGAGCAGAGTGTGGGGGTTCGAGGCAGCCACGTTTGTCACGGCATTCTGTTCTGGGGACGTGGGATAGTGGCTGCCATTACCATGGGTTGGGCCTGGATGCCTCCCCCATCAGCATCTCCGGCTCTGCTGCCCTGGGCTGGGCCCTGCTCACCCATGGAGCAGAAGAAGCGCCTGGTATCTGTCATCACAGCCAGGAAGTCTTTGAAGTCCACGTGACCATCTCCTGCGGAGGCCAGAGGAAGAACAGAGTGGGCAGGGGCCTCATGGAGCGGGCCCAGGCTCTGAGACCCAGCCATGGTCACCAGCTCACTCACTGGGTCTGGTTACAAAAGCGACGCATGTTCAATGCAGAAAATACAGTGGACATAGGATGATGAAAGCTAAAATCTCCCAGGTTATAAGCTGCTGGAAATCATGTCCTGGAGGAGGCAGTTTGGGTTCTTATCCCAGCCCTACCACTTCTATCTATGGCTCTCTCAACCCCAGTAAGCTCAGTTTTCTCATCTGTAGAGGACAGTTGAATGCCTGTCTCATGGGAGATAAAATGAGTGGAAGTGATTAGAACCGGTCCACGCCCACTGAACATCAGCAGCAGCAGCAGCAACTATGGCTACCGAGTGTGGGCACCCCCGCCCCCCGCAAGACATACCCACAGCCTCCCCATCTTGGCCTTCAAGGCCCTGCAAGATTTTCCTGATACCTCCTGCAGATTCTCCTGGCCAGGCTGTCTGCACATGCTGCTTCCTTTTCCTAGAACCCACGCCACTCCCACTCCACCTTTCATGCTTCCCCTTGACCAACACGTCCTTAGAGACTCAGACCAGACCAGGTCAGATCTCCCACGAAGCCTCTCAGAAAACCCTCGTATTCCACCCACACACTTTTTGTTTTGCTTTTTGTTTTTTTGAGTCAGAGTCTCACCCTGTGGTTCAGGCTGGGCTTGAATTCACTACGTAGCCCAGGCTGGCCTCAAACTCACAGCGATCCTCCTGTCTCAGCCTCCCGAGTGCTGGGATTACAGGTGTGCACCACCTCCCCCAGCCCGACCACATGCTTTGGAATTTGATGGAATTTTTTGGAGGCAAGAACAGCACATTTTGTGCTGTGCTGTGTCCTTGGGGCCCAACACAGGTAAGTGCTTAGTCGATATACTCAGCAAATTATTATGCGGTCTCTGAAAGCACACTTGGGGCTGCTTGCTACGCTTAACCTCGGGTCACAGATGAGGCCAAGGCTCAGAGAAAAGAAAGTGCTGCTCAGACTCATGCGGGCACAGCTGGGTCATTCTTGATGGTGCACGAGGATTCCTATCTGTGCCACCATGGAGGGGACAGAGTCGTGACACACAATGATCAGGAACCAGGCCCTGCACAAGACCCCCTGCCCCACACCCCCTGCGATTAGCTACACACCATACCACGCGGATTCCCCTGCGCTGCACTCTCCCCTTTGTGCCGACTTCTCTTCTCCCTGCCTCAGTCCTGCTTACTCTTTTGCAACTTGGCGCCAGCATCTCCTCCTCCAGGAAGCCGTCCTTCCCAACCCTTCCTTTAAGCCACTTTAAGTGCTGCTTTTATTGGTGCCCTTTAACTTCAGTTGGCCCTTGTCCAAAGGCAGTGCCTGTGGGCCCCGCAAATTCTCACATGTGCAGGGGGTGATTGGATTATGGGGGTGCTACACGCATCAGCGATGAGTTCAGAGCTCAGCGTGCTGCTGGGAAGCGGGCCTGCTTGGATGTGGGTCAGTGGGGGCGTGAGCTGGAAGGCTGTGTCTCCCTCCCTGGCTCCTCCCTTCCGTCTCTGAGTGAGCGGCTCCCCTCCGCTGTGCCCCTCTGCCACTCGTTTCTGCCTTGGACCCAGCCAGCCGTGGACTGAAGCTGCGAGCCCAAATAAACCTCTCCTCCTTCATGCCGTGGGTGTTGGGCATTGTGTCCCAGCAAGGAGGAGGTGGCCAGGACACTGGTGCACAGTGAAAATGCAGGATGGAGCCCCCTTGTTCAGAAACTATAAGAATTTCTAGACTACGACAGCAGAGCATGAAACCAAACACAGAGCCCCCAGCCCGGGGCTCAGAGCCGAGCCCCAGCCTCACCATCGACATCAGCGCTCATCAGGGCAGCCTCCACCTGTGCCGGCGTCAGGGAGAAGCCCACGAGGCCCAGGATGTTCTTCAGGCTCTGGGAATCCACCTCGCCAGGACCGTTGAAGATCTCAAAGTAGCTGCGGAAGGCTGTGGCGAGAGCAGGGCACCTCTTGTGTCCCCCGTTCGTCCCGCCCCTCCAACAACCTTTACCACCATGACCAGGTGGGGAGTAGGGCTGATTAAAAGAGCAAAAATGGGGACTGTTTGGCTCCCTGGATTCATTGCCTTCTCTACTCTGAGGCCAGGCTAGCGGTCCAGCTGGCGTGAGTATAACTGAGCTCATTAGGGGCCCATGTGGTGACAGGAGCACCCCCACTTTGGGGCACGTACTCCGTGCCAGACACTGGCTAAGGTCTTTGTACCAAGTTCTCATTTAACCCTTACATCATTCTTGTAGGAGTAGAATGCTTATGCTCATTGGAAAGGTGGGGAAACTGAGGCAGAGACCACACAGGTCTCTGGCTCTCAGTCTGTGCCCTTGACAATGGTGTCTGCAAATACCACTTGGCACAGACCTGGCTTCTAGGGTAACTTTGGTGTTCCGGACCTGAGCAGAGGACAGGAAGGTGCCAAAAAAGGCCCAGCATAGCACCAACCGAGACACAAGGTCAGGTCATTCCGAGTGGGGTTTCTGCCCACAGCAAAATCTAGGTCACCACAGCTTTGTGATTGGCTGGGCCGTGTAGTAATCTGGGTTATTGTTGTGGGCTGGATTCTGTCCTCCCAAAATTCATACGTCGAAGCCGTAAGTCACAGTGCCTCAGAATGTGGTTATTTGGAAAGAGGGTCTTTTGTTTTGTTTTGTTCTGTTGAGACAGAGTTGGCTAAATTGTCCAAATTGGCTCTGAACTCTCAATCTTCCTGCCTCAGCCTCCCGAGTGCTGGGATTACAGGTGTGTACCACCATATACAACTGAGAGTGGGGCTTTAAAGAGGTGATTAAATACGTTAGAATGAGGCATGAGGGAGTCCCTAAGCCAATCTGACTGGTGTCCTGATATAGGAAAAGGAAATTAGGACAGGCACACAAAGATACCAGGGATGTGTGTGCACGGGGAAAGGACTTGAGAGGACACAGCTGCCCACAAGAGAGGACGAGGCCCCTGGAAAGACCAACCCAGTCAGCACCTTAACCTTGGATTTCTAGCCAGCCAGTCAGTGGCAATTTATTATAGCAGCTTGAGCTGACCAATGCAGGTGCCACAGGCCAAGGCACAGTGCTCCCGAGCCTCAGTTTTCCTCCCAAAACCCACAGTATTATGCCTCCTGGAGCTGGTGTGTTAGGTCAGCGCCTGGCACGTACCAGACTCTGACTTCTCCAAAGAGCTGAAACGTGGAAGCAGGCAGCTAGGACTGGGGTTGGGGTAAGAGTTGACCTGCCATAGGCAGGCAGCCCCTAAAGGAAGAACTCAAGGGACTGTCAGAAGAGTTGTGACTGCTCTGAATGCCCAGGGGAGGGCTGGGGTGTAGATCAGTGGTAGAACCCTGCTTCACAATCCCCAACTCAGAAAGTAAAACCCAAACCCCAAAGGTCAAAATGCCCAGGGGGCCAGGCATAGTGGCCCACACCCATAATCCAAGCACTCTAAAGGCTGAGGCAGGACCGGTGAGATGGCTCTGCGGCGTAAGCGCCTGCCTGGCAAGCGCGAGGGCCCGAGTTCAACTCCCAGAATCCACGTACGAGAAAAGGGCTGGTGATATCGCTCAGCGGCATGGACGCCGGCTGGCGCGCGAGGTCCTGAGGTCGACCCCCAGTACCCACACAAAAAAATAATAATAATAAAATAAAATAAAGGCTGAGGCAGGAGGATCCCTTTGAGTTCAGGGTACATAGTGGGCTACATAGTGAGTTCAAGGTCAACTGTTCCTCCCCCCAAGGAAAGCCCAGAAGGCAGAGCAATCCGTTCTCTGCTTACCAGACAGGGAGTGGCAGTCTTGGTGGGAACCCTGAGTCTTCCTATCTAAGCGGCAGTGTCAGGAGCAGCTCAAGTGGGGGGGGGGTGGGGGGGAGCACTTAGAAAAGCAAACCCCCAGTGGCTGGGGTGTGTTAATGCAGAAAGGTGTGAGCTGTGAGCTGTAAGGCAAGGTCACAGGAGCCAGTGACACATCCAGGGAGGCAAGGAAGGCCCCCGACTTTGGGGAGGAGGGGGAGAGGGGTCTCATATCCATTCTTCTGCAGCCAGGGTGAAAGGGAAACCTGGTGCCCAGCCCCGAGGATGACACTGGAGCAGAGGGCCCAGGGCCTTCCCCAGGGTGGGGGTTCAGACTTTCACGTTTTGGGGTGGGGTGGGATGCAGTGGGAGATGGGGGCCTGTTGGGGGCTGGTGGCCATGCTTGATGGGGGGGACTGTCTAGGATGTAGGGGGCTTGGGGCCCTGCCTCTTGGCCGGCCGGTCTCCCAGGAGGACCCACAGAGCGGGTTGGGGTTGGGAGGCCAACCGGCCTGGAGCCTTTGAAGGGCCCTTGTCTCTCTCTAGAGGCCACTCTGGAGTTGGCAGAGCACTGGACCATGAATCACAGGACCCGATGGGGCCTGTGACTAATAAGATGAATTTCTTGTGGGCTTGGGGTCCACCTCCAACCTTGCTCTGTGCCCTAAGCCAAGTGCCGGCCACCCCAAGGCCGCTATGTGGGGCTGTGGGGCAGCAGGGCCATGGTGGAGGATGTGGCATGTGCAGAAGGCTCCCCACCTTCCTCTTGCTTCAGCGTGAGGGGCTCCTCGGCCTGCTCCTCCCAGCCCTGCCACAGCCTGAGGAGGCTGTGGTCTTCCAGCTCCTGCCTGCAGAAGACACGGGCCTGGGCCTGGGCAGCGCAGCCATCACCTTGCGCAGGAGGCTGATGGGGACCCAGGAGAGGGAGGGACAGAGCGGTGGGAACAGCGCTGGGGAGTCTCTGCCTCAAGTGACAGGAAGGGGGGTGGTGAGGCAGAGGGGCGAGATGGGGGGTAGGAGGAGGAAGGGGATCGGAGTGGGATAGGAGACAGCGAGAGACCTGGGGGAGAGTCTAGAGGGAGAGGCAGGGGCTGCCCCAGGACGAGGCTCTGAGCCCGGGGGCCTGGTGACTGGCGGTGGCCCCTACCATGGCCTGGTGCAGCTCGGGCTCCACTCATGGTTCTGGGGCAGCAGCTCCGTCCACCTCCAGCCTAGGTCCTGGACGGGAGCCCGCAGGATGGGACCAGGCACTGAGGCTGGGACCAGGGCTGCCACAGGGGTGGGGACAGGGGACCGGGCCCACAAAGGGGAGGTGGCAGGGGCCAAGGTGGGGGGCTGGGGTAGGGTCAGAGGGGCTGAGTGGCTGATGGGGACCGAGATGGGCCCACGCATCAGAGTCCTTGGAGACTTGCGGGCTGTCGCGGCCCGGGCCTTCCAGGCCCTCTGATGGGCGGCTTCCTCCTCCTCCGCCTCCAGCAAGCACTTCATGAAGCCAGGCTGGGGGTACCCAGGGCTCTCCGACTCCTGTGCGTGGCCCAGCTCCCTCCTCTCATCGATGTCCCTCGCGTCCTGGGGAAAGGAGAGGGGACCTGGAGGCTTCCATCTGGCCAGACTGTCCCACAGAGCTCCTTCTGGGGATCCTCAAGCTGCCCCTTCCTCCCTGAGCCCCTGAGGGACGTTCTCCACATCCGCTTGGCTCCCACCTGCCACCTGCCACCTCCCACCAAGAGCTGTGGTCTTGAGTGAGTCCCACCCAGTCCCACCCCGGGGATTATTCCCTTCACTGTAGTCAGTGCAGCCTGCAAAGATTCTGTCCCCAGCCAGACAGTAAGCGATTGGCCCAGGCTATCCATACGTACCCTTTTCCATGGGGTCTTCAGCTACTACCACCTCCACTCAGGATGCCCTGGTCCCTGTCTGCACAGCTCACCCCTTTTCATCATTCTCATCTTAACTCAAATGTCACTTCCCTGACCACTGAGTACCCCCAAGAATAACCCTCGGCTCCTCCAAGTCCCCCCTCCCTTATCTGCTTGATTATTATTTATGGTGAAATTATTAATTTGTTACATGTTAATGGTCTCTCTCTCCTCCAACTGGGTTCTAAATTTCTTTCAACATTAAGCTCCCAGGGTCACAACTCAATAAATGATGTCATCCTCAATATATCTGTGTTAATTAAAAAGACTAGTTCACTTTTTTCAGTGACATCTGAAGCTGGGCAAGGTGAGGCCCACCTGTAATCCCAGCTACTTGCAAGGCCGGAGCAAGATGATCCCAAGTTCTAGACCAGCCTGGGCACTTTAGTGACTTATTGAGAACATTTCTCAAAAAATAATTTAAAACGGGCTGGGGATGTAGCTTAGTGTGAAGGCCCTGTGTTCAGTCCCCAGTACCACATACACGCACACACACACGCACGCACACAAAAATGTCCGAGGAGAAAGATAAAGTGTGAATACAACACTTTGCGCCAAGGAAGTGCTCGACCAACAGTGTCGAAAATATGGGGAGCTGAGTGTTCTGCAGGCCAGAGGGGAGACCCAACTTTTGCCCTGACAAAGACTACTTTGATTATTTTCTGAATTAAAGAAAAATGCCAGCCGCACCTGGTGGTGTAGGCCAGTAATCCTAGCGCTTTAGGAGGCTAAAGCAGGAGGATCACAAGTTCAAGCCCAGCCCGGGCAATTTAGTGACTTAGTGAGACCCCATTTCAAAATTTAAAAAATAAAAATGGCTGGAGACGAAACTCAGTGTGAAGGCTCTGGGTTCAATCTTCAATACTGCAACAAGCAAGCAAACGAAAAGCAGCTGAGTGTGGTGGCCCACACCTGTAATCCGAGCACTGTGCGCTAAAGCAGGGGGATCGAAAGTTCAAGGCCAGCCTGGGCAACTTAACGAGACTCTGTCTCAAAATAAAAAATAAAAAGGGCTGGGATTACAGAAATGTAAATTAAAACAATATTGAGAGTCCATCTTCCTAATGGAGAAAAGAAGGAAGGGAAAAGCAGGAAAAAAAAAAAAAAAAAAGATTCTATCTTCCTCCAGAAATGCTGGCAAGGCTGTGGGGAGAGAAAAGGAGAACCTCTACATTAGTTAGTGATGGGAATGTAAACTGATACAACCACTATGGAAAGCAGTATGACGATTCCTCAAAAAGCTAAAAATATAAATTCCATTTGGCCTAGCTATTCCCCTTCTAGGTATCTTCACAAAGGAGTTAAAGACATCATATTACAGAGATCCATGCACAGCCATGTTTATAGCAGCACAATTCATGATAGCTAAATCTTGGAAGTGTGTTATAGGTCCATCAACAGAGGAATGGATAAAGGAAATGTGATATTTACACACAGTGGAGTACCACTCTGCCATAAAGAAGGATATATTTCAGCCATTTGTAGGAAAATGGATGGACCTTGACATTATAATGGGATTTTTTTTGAGACCATAATGTTGGGTGGGATAAATCAGACACAGAAGCTTAAATATCACATGGTTTCTCTCTCTCTCTCTTTTGTTTTTTTTTGTGGGTACCAGGAGTCAAACTCAGGACCTCGCGCTTGCCAGGCAGGCGTTTATGCCACTGAGCTATCTCACCGGCCCCACATGATTTCTCTTAAATGAGAAACCCGAAGCATAAATAATTTAAAGCACAAAATAGCGGGGCATGGTGGTGTATGCCTATAATCCCAGCACTCAGGAAGCTGAGGCAGGAGCATTGCCGCGAGTTCGAGGCCAGCCTGGACTACATAGTGATCTCAAAGCCAGCCTGAACTGCATAGTGAGACCCTGTCTCAAAAAAAAAAAAAAAAAAAAAAAAAAAAAAAAGAGCAAAATAAAGGATGGACAGCAGGAAACAAGGCGATAGATCTTTTGCTAATGAGAAGGGATCTAGAGATAGAGCAGGGAGGGGGAGGGAGGGGAAGAGGAAGTGAAAAGAATTAAGCTGTGTTATGTCTGTGTACCGACTCCCTTCAGTGACCGCAATCGTGTACTACACACCTAGACTAATAAAAAATTTTTAAAAGCAAAAATAAAAAGGGCTGGGGACGTAGCTGGGTAGCAGAGCATCCCTGGATTCAAACCCTAGTGCCACCGACAAACACGGACGGCCGTTCTGGGGCTTCCACGGCATTGTGATGGCGGGGATCCCCGGTGGTGGCCACGAGTCCAGCCTCACTGCCGTTATCTCTCCCATGGCCTTCGCAGGGTACCAGGCTTCCAAAGTTCCAGGCCACTGTGAGCCCCAGGGCTGGGTTAGGGGCAGTGATGGAGAAGACTCTGGAGAGAGCATATTGAGAAAACCAGCAAAGAAAGGCAACCGTAAACCTGAGCACTGAAGCTCATGCCTATAACCCCAGCACTCTAGGAGGCTGGGGCAGGAAGGTTGCAAGTTCACTCAGCCTGGGGAATCTAGCAACTTAGTGAGGCGGTTTCTCAAATTTTAAAAAAGGGCTGAAGATGTAGCTCAATGTGAAGGCCTGGGTTCAATTTCCGGTACTACCAAAACAAAAACAAAAACAAAAAAAGGCAGAAGGCGTCCGCGGGAAAGAGGAGCATGGGAAGAGAATGGAATGGTGGGGTCCCTGTGTGCTGATGGGAACAAATTTGTACAAATGGGGAGATCGACCACGCGCAGGGAGGGTAGGGGTGGAATCTAATGCAGAAGTGGGGCACCAGGGCCGGTGAGACGGCTCAGCGGCTTAAGCACCTGCCTTGCAAGCGCGAAGGCCTGAGTTCGACTCCCGGAACCCACATACGAAAAAGGGGCCGGTGATATCGCTCAGCGGCACGGGTGCCTGTTGGCGCGCGAGGTCCTGAGGTCGTCCCCCCGGTACCCACAAAAAAAAAAAAAAAAAAAAAAAAAAAAAAAAAAGAAGTGGGGCACCAGCAGTTGGGGGATCAGCAGCTGTCTTCCCAGCTTGTATTGTGACTCGATAAAGGCAGGGAGCTTTGGGCATGGCTCCACTGAGCTGATCTTTGTCATCTCTCAACGACGTGAGGCAAGGTGAGGTGCTTGGGGACACTGTTGTGCAAGGACATCCTGGAGCTGAGGGAGGGGGTGGCATGGCTCGGGGACAGTCGAGGACGGCCAGGAGCGGATAACACTTGAGCTGCTCAGAGTGGGGCTGGGTGCAAGCAGCCAGGGCTGGGTGTTGCCAGGGGGCACAGCAGAGACAGGGCAGGTGTGGGAAGGGCGTGACAATGACCTGGCCAGCTGCGTATGTGCAGGTGGCTCAGGTGGAGTCTGAGCCAGGAAGTAGCAGAGCTGGCAGAGGTGGGGATGGCTGCTGGAAGCTTCCAGAAGCTCAGGGCCACTGAGGATTGTAGGCTGTGGCTGAGGGCAGAGAGCAGAAGAAGCTGCACTGATGTGGAATGAGCCGCACCCTGGGATGGACCCACGGGCTGCATGCAGAGTGTCACAGAATGGTGCACGTACACACACAGGCACTCACACACCAGGCTCACACTCACACCTTTCCCGCTTTGACCCCAATACCATCCCATTTTGGTCTCCCCTTCTTCCTTGGGCCCCTCCCACCCCATACCTGTCCCCACTCCAGTCTTACTTACTGTTGAGGGGAGAGGCCTTGGTGCTGGTTGGGTCTTGGCAGTCTCATCTCTAAATACGGGAGAAACCCCAGGCAAGGGAGGGGCAAGAGCCGCAGGTCAGGGACAGCGTCTGCTCAGAGCCCCTTGTGCCCACCTTTCAGTCCCCAGGATGCTCAGGCCCACTGTCCAAGCCTCATCTCTCGGACTTCTCATCACAGCAGGTCCTTTCCTCCCTCCCACCCTGCAGAACAGAATTCTGGTCTTCGACATATTATTCAGATGGGGAAACTGAGGCCCAGAGCAGCACAGCTTGCCCTAGGTCAGTAGGTCAGGGCAGTCAGGACTTAATTCACCTCACCTGGACCTTAGCAGAAGAACAACTTGGCAGGGACAGGGAGCAGGGCAAGGGATGGCAGGGGAGGGTGACTTACCCTTCCTGGGGGGCTTTCGGTCCCAGTGTGGATGGCAAGAGGGACGTGGCTGTGTTTTCCTCAGCTGTCGCCATGGGCGTTGGGCACATTGCTCCCTGGGAGCTGCCCGCACGCCCTCCTGAAGCAGGTTCGCGCAGAGCCTCCCATGGGCTGACGCGTGGGTCGCCAGCCTCCCCACAGGGGTTGTCTTCAAGGGGCTGTGCACGGCTGTCCAGGGTGTAACAAGACTCCGTCAGATGCACTGTGCCCAAGCCATTCTCTGCCTGCTGACCTGGTGACCGACACTCCGCGTCCTGCCAAGTACAAGGACGCCAGGGATGGGGAGTCCTATCCTGGTCCCCAGTGAACCTCAGAACTCACAGGGAGACCAGAGATCACACGCTTGCGCTTGCCACAGTGCAGGCACCTCGGGCATCATCTGACCAAGTTCTCCCTGCACGCCTCCAAGCAGTGTGGGTCCCCTCCTGTGAGGGATGAGGAAATCAAGGCCCAGAGAAGCCACAGCCCACCAGAGGCCTGGCCCATACTTCCCTGGGGACGGAGAATGGGCACCCGGAAAATCAAGAAGATACCCCCCCACCGCTTTTTGGCAGAGGATTGAACCCATGGCCCTTGCACTGAGCTACGTCCTTGACCTGTTTAAATTTTTTGTTTTAAGACAGGGTTTTCATTAAACTGCTAAGTTGCTCAGGCTGGGCTTGACCTTTCGATCCTCCTGCCTCAGTGTCCCAGAGTGCTGGGATTTCAGAAGATTCCATCCTTGGATTTCCCAAGGGATGTTTCAAAGACAAGAATCCTCCATGCATTCCTTTGACAAGGGTGTTTTTACATTAACCTGTATAAGACTTGTGATAAAACTACTATAATCAAAGCAGCATGGAACTGGAATAGGGACAGATAAATAGATAAATGGAACAAAACAGAGGTTATAGGGGCTGGAGGTATAGCTCAGTTGTAAAGCACTTGCCTAGCATTCATGATGCTCTGGGTTTGCCCAGTACCACAAAAAATTAAATTAAATGGGGAAGGAGATTCTAGACATAGACTTATAGAGATGTAGTAAGTTGATTTTTGACTAAGATACAAATTCACTGGAGAAAAGTTTAGTCTTCAACAAATGGTGCTGGAATGATTGGAGAGACACATGCCAAAAAAGATCTTTGATCAAAAATTCATGAGAGGGGCCGGTGAGATAGCTCAGCGGCATAAGCGTCTGCCTGGCAAGCGTGAGGTCCTGAGTTCAACTCCAGGAACCCACATACGAAAAAAGGGCCAGTGATATCTCTCAGTGGCACGGGCGCCTGCTGGCGCGCAAGGTCCTGAGTTCGACCCCCAGTACCCACAAAAAAAAGAAAACTCATGAGATACACAAAAATTAATTCAAGATGGATCATAAATGTAAATCTCTTTTATTTTTTATTTTTATTTTTTTTAGACAAGGTCCTACTATGTAGTGCAGGCTGGCCTTGAACTTGCTTATGTAGCCCAGGCTGGCCTCAAACTCACGGGATCCTCCTGCCTCAGCCTCCCAAGTGCTGGGATTACAGGCGTGCACTACCATGCCTGGTTAAACCTAAATCTTAAACCTACAACTATAACACTTCTTAAACAAAATAGGAGAAAATCCCATGTGAATTTGAGCTAAGCAAAAATTTCTAAATTATAACATAATATCAAAAGTTTGAAGTCAGGGCCGGTGAGATGGCTCAGCAGTGTAAGCGCCTGCCTGGCAAGCACGAGGTCCTGAGTTCGACTCCCGGAACCCACATACGGAAAAAGGGCCGGTGATATTGCTCAGCGGCACGGGCGCCTACTGGCGCGTGAGGTCCTGAGTTCGACCCCGGTACCCACCAAAAAAAAAAAGTTTGAAGCCAGGCATAGTGGCACATGCCTGTAATCACAGCACTAGGGAGGCTGAGGGAGGAAGATTGCTGTGAGTTCAAGGCCAGCCTGGACTACATAGCGAGTTCAAAGCTAGCCTGAGGTACACAGCAAGACCCTGTCTCAAAGACAAATAAAACAAAACAAAACAACAAAAACAAGAGAAAGGTACCTGTCTTCAACTGAAGTGCCAGCCTGCCCCCCCAGAGAAGTGCACTTTGTGAGAAACAGTGGCAAGGAGCCTGAGTTGCTGGAACCTATTTCCTGTGAATTCATGGCGTAGGCCAGGGATGGAGCTCTGCCATTCAGCACCTAATTGGCGGCTAAGTGTTCTAGGCCCTACTTAAAAATAAAAAAATCATCCTATGTTGTAAGGATGACTTTCTTAATTGAATGGGTGTATGGTGCCTTTACCTCAGAAACAAATATTTGGAGCAGATTTTCATTGTACCTAGTTAATTGTGTCAGGTCTTCACTCCTCAGTGTTTTTCTTGCTGAAAGATATTGCTGAGATATTGTGTAGGTGTATACCCAAATGGCTGAATATTTATGAAATATTTATATTGGCTTGAAGGTCCTGTAAATCACTGTGGGGAAAAGAGGTATCAAAATAAATGGAAGGCTAGACGTGGTGGCACATGCCTGTAATCCTAGCACTCAGGAGGCTGAGGCAGGAGGATCACTGTGAGTTCGAGGCCAGCCTAGGCTCACAGTGAACTCAAGGCCAGCCTGAACTACACAACAAAACACTGTCTCAAAATAAAAATAAAAGGGCCGATGAGATAGCTCAGCGGCATAAGCGCCTGCCTGGCAAGCATGAGGTCCTGAGTTCGACTCCCGGTACCCACATACAAAAAAAGGGCCGGTGATATTGCTCAGCGGTATGGGCACCTGCTGGCATGCGAGGTCCTGAGGTTGATCCCCAGTACCCACAAAAAAATAAAAATAAAATAAAATATAATAAAAAGGAAGTCACTGCAGTTAAATAAATGGAAATCATTTTAGGTAAATAAATTGTTTAAAGCACCTACTGTGAAAAAAAGATTAACAATTTCTGTTCTTTGAAAGCCATTGTTAAAATAATGGAAAAGACAAGTCACAGATTGGGAGAAAATATTTAAATCAAATATCTGATAAATCACTTCTATTCAGAATAGATAAGAGCCCCAAAACTCAAAAATAAGAAAAGAACTCAATTAAAAAAAAAAAAAAGATGGGGGGCGCCTGGGTGCAGTGCTCTTCACCCACAGTCCCAGCACTAAGAGTGGCTGAGACAAGTTCAAGCCCCACCAGGGCAACGCTGTAGCCTGTCTCAAGATAAAAAGGGCTAGGGACATGATAAAATGCAGAGCATCACTAGATTTAATCCCCAGTACTACGAAGGCGGGGTGGGTGAAAAGACGACCCATAGAACAGAAGAAAAATTTGTTAAATATCTGATAAGAGTGGAGTATCCAGGATAAAAAACAAAACAAAACAATGGAGTATTATTCAGCCATAAAGAAGAACAAAATCATGTCATTTCTAAAAAAGTGGATGGAACTGGAGATCATCAAGTGAAACAAGCCAGACTCAGAAAGTCAAGATCCCCTACTGTCTGTCATATGAAGAATCTAGAGTTGGGGGAGAGATGTTTGATTTAATAGCAAATCCTGGAAACGAGGGTTGGGGGTATAACTCAGAGGTCCTGGGCCACAAACAAACAAACAAACAAACAATGGAAACAACCCAAAGTTCCATCGATAAGTGAGTGGATAAAGACATTGTAACAAACCTAGACGACAGCATGTTACTCAGCAACCATGAGAAGAAGGAACTGACAGGGACGATGACAAATGATCTCAGAATAATCACACTGAGGGAGGGAAGCTGGACCAAAGGATATCTGCTTCCGGAGTCCACTGAGGGCAGCGTTCCGGGGATACGAATGAATCTGTAGTGACTGAGAGCGCTGCTGGGAAGGGGAGAGGTGTGCGAGAAGGAATGAGGGCAGGTCCAGGAAAGAGACAGGGCACCGGGGACCTGCCTGTTCTCCTGATGCGAGGGAGGGTTACAAGATGTGATCAAAAATATGGTGAATGTTAAAAACTTTTTAAAAATTGTATTACAGGAAAAGACGCATTGCTATAAATCCTCCTCAAAACAGTCCCCTCAAAAGTAAAAAAAAAAAAAAGAGAGAGAGACAAGAAGGAAAAATGGAAACAAAGCTTTTGTAAATGGGGAGGGGAGGAGAGGTTGAATAGAGAGTAGGGGAATGGGGAAAAAAAGAAAAAAGTTATATCATATACAGGTACAAATTCTCTATCATGAATGTGATTATGTACGTCTAAAATGTACCAACAAAATCTGATTGAAGAAAAAAACAGTCCCCTCACTTCAAACACACTTTTCCCATCTTCTGTGCCATTTTCTGCAGTCCTTCTTCTTTTTTTTTTTTTTTTAATGTGGCTACTGGGAGTCGAACTCAGGACCTTGTGCTTGCCAGGCAGGCACTTATGCTGCTGAGCTATCTCACTGGCCCTGCAGTCCTCTTTTGTGAGTGTCTTTAGCTGCACTGTAATGGCTGCCTTGATGTTCTGAATCAATTCAAAACATTTACCTTTCACGGTCATTTTGACTTTGGGGAAGAGCCAGAAGTCACTCGGTGCCAGATCCAGTAAATAAGGTGGATGAGGACGCACTGCAGGGTTCTTACAAGCCTGCCTTTCCATTGGATGGCACTAGGCAGCAGCATGCACTGTATTTGAGCAACATCTTCTAAAGACATTCACAAAAGAGGACTTCCAGAACTGCTGCGAAAAGGGACAAGAACGATGGGATAGCTGGGCGTGGTGGTGTGTGCCTATAATTCTAGCGCTCAGGAGGCTGAGGCAGGAAGATCACTGCAAGTTCAAGGGCAGCCTGAGCTACATAGCTCAACACTGTTTCAAAGAACAAAAAACAAACAAACAAAAGAATGATGGGGTGAGTGTGTCTAAAGTGAGGGGAAGTATTTTGAGGGGAATTAATGGCAGTGTGCCCTTTACTGTAATAGTTCTTTTAAACATTTACTGTATATTTTGACCACCCCTTGTATGTCAAGACATCAAAGTGCAGCCTTGAAATACATGCAAGTGTATGTCCATCATACCCTACTGAAGCTGTCAAAAAATAATCTTAAAAATAAATGAAAAGGAATTTTTTAGTAAAACAGCTTTGGCAAGGGTACCATCGCCTGACCATGTTGTACAAGATGCCACAAGGCCCGCAGCTCACAAGCAGCTTCAGGAGGTCCTGGTGTACAGAAGTCTGAGTTCCGATGCACACAGAACCTCACCTCCACCCTGCCCTGTGACCCCCCAGCTCCCGCCACCCCCTGCACGCCCCTCTGGAATCAAGATGAAACCTTTTTGGTGCAGGCTCCCCGAATCCCAGGGACCTACAGAGTAGGCACAGGGGGAGCAAACACAGGTGCATCAGAATGGGGCCTGGGGTCCCGGTCATCTCCCCTGTTGGGGGCTCAGTCCAGGTCTCCTGGGTTACCTGGTGGCTCTCAAGGGGCTGGTCCTCCCCAGTCCCTGGCTTGTACGGTTTCCCCTGCTGGTCCTCAGCCTCTGTCCCTGGCTGCTGCAGTTCTTCAGGGGTTTCATGAGGCCTGGAAGGCAGCACCCTGAGCTTGCTCCCCAGATGGGCCTGGTCCTGGCCTGCACCCAGCTCCCTGGTCCCTTCCAGGTTCTTCCTGGGAGAACAGACAAGGGGGGTCCTCAGCTCCCGGCCTGGGGCGCTCGGTTCTCTTTTCGTTTCTCTGCAGAGTCTACTTAACGCACAGCAGAACAAATGAAGGACATGAATCCTCCAAGTCATAGACACTTTCATGTCAGTGTCAGGGGAGTTAGGATTTAACTCTTTCTGGTATTCGTCGTTGTCTTTCAGAAACAGGAAATCAGAGAGAACTGGAATTCAGAGAGGTTGAGAGACCCAAGTCCAGGGTCATACAGCTTAAGATGGCAGCTCAGGATTTCAATCTGTGTCCCTCTGGTCCCACTTTAATAGTTTGTTAAAAAAAATAATAATAATAAAATAATATTTTGTAGTTTTGAGCCTGGGGTGGAAGTCCATGCATGTAATCCCATAACTCTGGGAGGCTGAGGGAGGAAGATTATAAGTTTGAGCCTAGTCAGGGCAACTTACCAATTGAACCAATTTAGCGAGACCCTGTCTCAAGGTTTAAAATACTAAAAAAGTGGTGGGGATGTAGCTTGGTGTGAAGGCCCAGGGGTCAAGGCCTTCATCATCTACTTCTTATGCATGCACATATTTTTATTTTATTATTATTATTATTATTGGATTTTTTAAACAGTAAATCCTCTTTATTTCCCTTTAAAATTATTTATTGAAAGTACAAAAAGGAATTAGGATTGTTTCTCTTTCATGAATATTCAGAAAACATGATTTCCAACTTGTACAAGATAATTTCTCTCTTCAAGAATATTCATTTCAGAGATCAAACTAAGAAAAAGATAAAAATAATGGCTTACAAAAATGATAAAAGGGGGCCGGTGAGATGGCTCAGCGGCTTAAGCGCCTGCCCGGCAAGCGCGAGGGCCTGAGTTCGACTCCCTGAACCCACATACGAAAAAGGGGCCGGTGATATCGCTCAGCGGCATGGGCGCCTGCTGGCGTGCAAGGTCCTGAGGTCGACCCCCTGGTACCCACAAAAAAAAAAAAAAATGATAAAAGGGGTTGAGGATATAGCTCAGTGGCACAGTGCCTGCCTATTTTTGGATTTTTGAGAAAGGGTCTCACTGTGTAGTTCAGGCTGGCCTTGAATTTAAAGTGATCCTCCTGCCTCAGCCTCCTGAATGCTGGGATTATAGGCCTGCACCACCACAGCCAGCTGCATACATATATATATATATTTTTTTTTTTTTTTTTTTTTTTTTTTTTTTTGTGGGTACCGGGGGGTCGACCTTAGGACCTCGCGCGCCAGCAGGCGCCCGTGCCGCTGAGCGATATCACCGGCCCCTTTTTCGTATGTGGGTTCCGGGAGTCGAACTCGGGCCCTCGCGCTTGCCGGGCAGGCGCTTAAGCCGCTGAGCCATCTCACCAGCCCATGCATACATATATTTTTAATGGAAATTTAATTGCTATCTTCTAATAACTGCATGTTTTTACACTGTTGTATTATATATGCAATTTTGTAATGTACTTTTTTCAATGAACATTATAGATTTTCCTGTGCTAAAAATCCTTCATCACTTTTTTTTTTTTTCTTACTGAGGAATGAATTCAGGACCTTTGTACTATGCTACATCCCCAGTACTTTTATTTTTATTTTGAGACTGGTTTTAGCTAATTCGCAGTTGCCCTGGCTGGGCTCAAATTTGTGATCCTCCTGCCTCAGCCTCCCAGAGTGCTGGGTTTATAGATGTATACCACCAGACCTGACTCATAAATATGCTTTTTTTCTCTCTCTCTGGCTCTTTCTTGATTTTCTGTATTTAGAAATAACACATTTTCACTCTAGAAAAAAATGTAAATATATACAATATTTAGAAAATAAGGGCCAGTGATATAGTTCAGCGGCATAAGCACCTGCCTGGCAAGCACGAGGTCCTGAGTTCGACTCCCGGTACCCTCATATAAAAAAAAAAAAAGAAAATAATAACAATGACATCATGTGCATCTTCATGTGTTGCTGGGCCTCTTGGCCTCTTTTTGTTTATTCTTCTACTAATTCAGTGAATAAATATTTATTGAGCATCTACTATGTAGGTACCAGGCACAGTACCAGGCACAAGGGGTCTGAGGCTGAACAGGGTATATATAAATGCGCCTTCAAGAAGACATGTGATAGAAGTTTGGGGTCTGGTGGAGTGGGACAGACACAAGTTTAACGCTGACAATTCTTTAGGGGGATTGGTCCCATACAGGCTGCCGTGCCGGCTGACCTGCCTCGCTCTGGGATTTAATTCTCCCATTTGAGTTACAACAGATTCTCTCAGAAGCCCCAGCTCACCTTGGTCTTTCTGGAGGCCCCTGCTCTTGGGTCCCGAGCTCTGAGCACCCCTCCTTGGAGGTTTCTGTGTGTAGGGGCCCCCTCTCTGGCCCTCCTAGAGTTGACAAAAGCTGCTTTCCATTGCCTATTTCTGCAGCATCTGGAAAGTCCACCTGAAACAGAGACGTCCACGGTGCTGGTTCAGGGCTGGCAGGAGTGAACCCCAACTCCTCTGGGGGGTGCTCCTGGCCTCGGGACAGGGACATCCTGGGGGCTAACTGGGGAAGGCACTGGAGAGAGGAAGAGCTGAGAGGCAGGGAGAGAGGCTGGGTGCAGGCCTGGCCCAGCCGGAAGCTGTCACCAGCACTGAGGGCTCTGGCAGGAAGCTGGGGTCTGCATTAGTATGAGGCGAGGGGTTGCTCTGAGGACAGCTGGCGAGAGCACCCTGGGGACTTCAGGATCCTCATGGGGTCTGAGGGAGGACCACTTACAGTTTCTGCCGCTCCAGAGCTCAGGCTCTGTGTGTCCATCACCACCTCAGGCTCTCTCTCCAGCTGGGTGACTTGAGCCAGTGACTTAGACCCGGCCCCCAGGTCTAACGACAAGACTCCATGCATTAAATGACCAACTTGTTAAAATAAAAGATTCTGATGGAACCAAGGCAAATGAGCACCCACCAGAGGCAGGGCCCGGGGCACGTACTTTCCACCACATGCACGAAACAATCAAAACTCGGAGGGGCACAGTGAAATGCCCAAGGCCACATAGCCAGTGCAGGACAGGGACCCCACAACTATGCTTGTGGGGAAAATGAAAGGGCAGGGAAGGAAGCCTAGGATGTGGCCTAGCTTCCCCCAAGCCTCCTCCCCTCCAGGCTCTCTCACTTCGACTGTTTTAGTCCCATGCCAGGGATTGAACCCCGGGCCTTGCGCAAGCTGAGCATGTCCTCTACCCCAGTCTGCATCCCCAACACTACAGTGACATATTGGCCCTGAGGAAGCTGGAAGTGGAGGATGGGCTTCTCTCTGTGTTCAGCGCATGCAACTTGGCACTTTCTAAAAGAGAGAGACTAGATGGAAAGAAGTTGGGGGGCTGGTGGATGCTGCTATGGTTTGGCTAAGTGTTCCTCAAAGCCTGCATGGAAAAGGCTGGCTCCCCGGGCTGTCGCCATTGAGAGGTGGTGGAAACTTTAATAGGCAGAGCCTTGTGGGAGGTCTTTGGGTGACTGTGGGAGTGGCTTTCCCCCTTGAGGGCAAGGAGGGCAAACCCCACGCCCTTCCTCTTCCTCTTTCTCTTTTGCTTCCTGGTCAAGAGGTGAGTGGTTTTGCTCTGCCACACACTCCTTCCATGATGGCCAGAAGCCATGGGGCTCACTACCATGAACTGACACATCTAACACTGTGAGCCAATATAAACCTTTTCTCTTCATAAGTCAGTTATCTCAGGTATTTGTTATAGTGATGGAGCCCTGACTAACACAAAAGCCTAGGATGCCGACTGGGGCCAGGGAGGAGTATGGATGCTTTGAGTAGCTGCCAGGGGAATATAAAGGTTATGAGGGGCGTTGGCGGCCTTGCAGGGTTACGTAGGAGATCCTTGGTTTGCTTTCCAGCATCTTCCTGTTACAGAAGCCAGCATTCTTCTGGTGGGAACTTTCCCTTCTCCACTGGGCCCATGGGGTTCAGTGGAGCCAACTAGCAACTTGGGCACCACTGTACCAAGAAATCTAGGCCACGCCCCATTGCCATGGTGATTGGCTCAGGGATGAGCATGTGACCATGTCTTGGCCAATGAGAGGGATACCAGAGACTTCCTTCAACTGCTGTGAAGGGGGTGTCTTCCTGTTGGGGATGCTAAGTCAGAGGATTCAAGATAGGAAGAGGGAAGCCTGATGGGGCCAGAGAAGTCCTTGTCACCCCGTAGGGAAAACCTGCTTGAGAATGAACTCAACACAGGGGAAGGCAGAGCCAAGAGATGCTCATTTAGCACCTTGATCCAGCCATACCTGAAATCTATGATGGATTTCTTTGTTACCTAAGCAGATATATTCTTATTCCTGCTTAATTCAGTTTGAATTGGGTTTTATGTCACTTGTAACATAGTCTTAATTAAAGCAGATGGGGAGGAAGCCTGGGCAGGGAAAAGGAAAGGCGCTAGCTGGGAGTGGAGGTGTCAGAACGTGACGCCAAGTCCCTACCTGGCTGAGTGCTGATGTGGTGGACTCGGCATCAGCCCTCTTCCTGGTAGGACTCAGCACAGGATGTGGCTGGACCCCTGGATGCTCAGTCCTGTCTTCCATGTCCATCAGGGTGTTCCTGTTGTCCATCGTTCTGAGGCCAAGAAGGGCACCGAGTGAGGGGCATCAGCTGCTGCGTTTACACAGGAGAAACTGAGTCAAGGTCTCACACAGCCCATTATCTCGCTGCTGCTTCAGCAGCCCCGATGGAGCCTGCAGGGGGGCGGGCCTGGGTGGGGGGCAGGCGGGCCGGGTCTGGAAAGGAGGCGCAGCAGCAAAATAGAGAGCTAGCCACGCCTAATGCTCCTACACGTTTTCCTCATTCTCACAATGATCTGAGGAAAAGCAGGCTCTGGGAGGCCAAGAAACTAGCTCCAGTTCTGCAAGGAGAGCAGTGCTCCCCACCCTCGAGCCAGAGTAACGCCATCTTGTACTGGCTGCTCTTTAGCTGTCCAGCAGGCTGGCCAGGACCGAGCGCGGCAAACCGGGGTCACCCTCCCCCACGGCTGAGCAGAGCTTGCTGAGACCGCGGAGTTCCTGGTAAGGATGGGATAGGGACGGAGTACACGCAGCTTTTCCCAAGGACTCTTCTTGTCTTCGATCCTCTTTTTGCTGTTTTGGTTACAGCCCTATAAAAACATGAGCTCAACAAGGTGGGGGTGGCGACTTTGGTAGCGCCGCAGCCCACGAGCTGTCCACCGCTACGAGGGCGACCCTCATCAGCTCGTTGCATGGAGAAGTCGGGGCTGTGCCCAGATCCCCAGGAGTCCTCCCTCCCCCGACCTTCTCACATTAGGGTGCCCCTAACCCTTCCCCCTTCCTCTGAGCCTTCCTGCCCCAGAGGTGGGTGACCCATCTGGGGATCATCTCCCCCTGGGCTCTTTAATTACCCCCCATTGTCCACTGAACTTTGGAAGTCTAAGGCCCCAACATTCCACAAGCCAAAGTTTTTTGAGGGCAGAGGCCCCAGAGGAGACCTGGCCCTATCTGTGGCTGAAAATTTAGACGAGAAGGGGGAAGCCCCAGCCCCAGCAGAGGGGCAGGAGGCCAAGGACAGATTCAGGGTAGGGGTGGCAAGTACAGACTAGCACCCCTCTCAGAGCCCTGGGCACCCTTTTCTGTGAGTGGCTTTATTGAGGTGTAATTCACGTACCAATACCATTCACCTTTTGCAAATGTGCAACTCAGTACTTTCTGGTATATGCACAGAGTTGGGCACCCATCAGTGCAATTTTAGAACATTTTAATCACCCCCAAAGAAATTCCACACCCCTTGGTCAGCACCTCCTATCTTCCCACCCCATCTCTAGCACCAGGTAACCACTAACCTTTCTGATTCTATAGGTTTCCTTATTCTGGATATTGCATGTAAATTGAATCAGACAGTATGTGGTACTCAGTGATGGACTTTTTTCACTTAGCAGGCTTTCAAGGTACATTCATTTTGTAGCAAGTATCAGAATTTCATTCATTTTGTGGGGGGGTATTGGAGATAGAACCCAGGGGTTTGCACACGCTAGACAAGTGCTCTACCACTGAGCTACACCCTGGCCCTTTATTCTTTTTTCTGGCTGAATAATATTCCATTGTATAGATATCACATTGTATTGATCCATTCATCAGCTGGTAGACATTCGGGTTGTTTCTACGTTTTAGCTATAGTGTTGATATGGATGTTCATGTACAAGTGAACACTTGTGAACATGTTTTCATTTCTCTTGGATGTACATCTAGGAATGGAATTTCTGACTCCACTCCTACATAGTAACTCTTATGTTCATTTTACTCTCCTGAGTAATTGACTGTTTCCCAAAGTGGCTGCATTGTTTTATGTTCCTACCAGCAGCAGAGGGAGTTCCAGTTTTTCCACATCCTCTCCAACACTTATTATTACTACTCATCTTTTTTTAGTGTAGTCATCCTAGTGAGTGTGGATGGAAAATGGTACTGTGATTTGGATTTGCACTTCCCTGATGGTTAATGATATTGGACACTCTTCCTGTGCTTATTGCCTATCAGAGCCTTTGCTCTGAATAGACACATTTATATTGGGTTATTTATATTGGGTTATCTTTTTGTTATGGCATGGTAAGTGTTCTTTATAAGTTCTACATTCAATGCCCTTACTGCATTATGATTTGTAAATATTTTCTCCCATTTATGTGGATTTTCTTTTCACTTATCTGTCCTTTGAAACACGAAACTGTTTAAATTTTGTCGAAGTCCTATTTGTTTTTCTCTTTTGTTGCTTGAACTTTTTGTGTCATATCTAACAATCCACTAGATCCTTTTATTATAATCCAAGGTCATGGAGGTTTATGCCTATCTTTTGCTTTTAAGAGTTGTACAGCTTTAGCTCTTACATTTAAACTTATGATCCATTTTGAGTTGATCTTTGCATATGGGGTGAAACAGGGACCCAACTCAACTTTATTCTTTTGTATGTGAAGATCTCATCCCAGCCCCCTTTGGTGAAAGACTATTCTTTCTCCATTGACTTCTCCTCCATGCTCATGGAAAGTCATATGAATACTAATGTGAGGATTTATTTCTGGATTCTTAGTTCTACTTCATTGATCAATATGGCTATTTTTTTTTTTAAGACAAAGTCTCACTATGTAGTTCAGGCTGGCCTCAAACTCTCAATGATCTTCCTGCCTCAGCCTCCTGATTGCTGGGATTACTGGCATGTGCCATCACACTTGGTTCAATGTCTATTGTTACGGCATGCTGCACTGTCTTGATTACTGTTATTGTGTAGCAAGCTTTGAAATTGGTTTGTGTTTTTTTTTTTTTTTTTCAAGATTGTTTTGGCATTGAGTGCCTTTTTATCCCCATCTGAGAAATGCTGGGATTTCTCATAGAAATGTCTATGGTGGCAGGAAAACACAGCAGAGAAAGAAAAATGACCTATAAAATATATATTTCTAGAGGATGCCAAGGAAAGCTCGCTCTCATCAATCCCAACCCTGGCTCTGGACCTACCAGGAAGCAGCTGGAGGAATCATGGTGCGATGTTGGCGCCACTCCTGTCCTCACACACAGGACAGGCTCTGTCTGAGCCTTACTCTGCCTGCTGACTTGAATTCGCTAGGCACCCAGGGCAGTTCAACCAGGAGTCTATGGCAGGTCCAGTGGTCCTCAGCAACAGAGGTTTGGGGAACGTCCAGCCCTGTGGTCAGGGTTTAAGGCAAGGGACTATCTGACCTCCTCCAACTACAGGATAGTGTCATGCCCCCAGGCCTGTCACTGCTTTGGTGGCCCCCATTATGCGATGAGGATGACAATCATCACCTGCCTACCTCACAGGGGGTATTGTGTCAAGGTGGCCTCTCCCAGACAGCCTGCCCTGCCAGACCCTGCTCAGGGGAGCTCTTTGCTCCCAGGGTCCTCATCGTTTGCCCCTTCATGGTACATGTTGTTCTGCACTGCAGATGACTTTTTCTTTCGGTGTCCTCCATCCATGAGCTTTGAAGGAAGGGGTAGTGGCCTCACCTCAGTGGGCCCCACGTGCTGCCCCTGGCATACAGTGGGTGCTCAGTGCCTGACTTTGTTAAACTGAACACAGCTGAAAGCTAAGCCCTGGCTGCCCCATGGCACAGAGAGGATTCACTTCATGCCCATGAGAAGGGTGGTTCCCACTGTGACAGCTGCACTTCGAGGTCCAACACCATCACAGTGGGCTGCTGTGGCACTGCTTGGCCTCAGAGCAGAAGCGATGGATCTTGGTGCTGATGGTGGACCCTGTCCCAAAGCCTGGCTCCTGTGGGCCAGTCCTTTCTTAGGTGGAAGTTTCTCTGACCAGCGGCCACCATCACCACTCCTAGGATGCCACATTGTCCCCTGTGCTGTTCAGCACACATCGATGCAAGAAGTCAGAGAAAGAACATGGTGGCACTTGGCTTTGGAATGTAGCCATTTGGGTGTGCATACACACACACGCACACACAGTTACTCATTTGTGCACTGAGCGCTTGCTGTGTACTAACCCCACTGTGCTGCTGAACACAGGATTTGGAGGTGGCAGGGACAGGGACATGGTCCTGTTCTCAAGAGGCTCACAGTCTAGAAAGGGAGCAGACAAATCAAAAGAATGGTGGGAATATGGGGTGTTATGGTTTTGTCTAGATGTCCCCCCAAAGCCTCATGCAGTCATGGGGGTGGGCTTCTAGAGTTTGTGATTGATTCATGGTCCGATGCTGGGATTATGGGTGTGAGTGCTACACCCGCCCTGGGGTGGTAGCCTGCATACAACATAAGGGAGGGAAAGAGTCTTCTCGCTCGCTCCTCCCCTTTTAGCTCTTGTTGCTTTTGCTGTCTTCCTCCACCAAGAACTGTTACCCCTGTGCCACGCCACCCTGCCTTGGAGCCAGCTGATTATGGGCTGAAATCTCCACAAACTGTGAGCTAAATAAACCTTTCCTTCCCTAATTTTGGGCATCAGGTATTTTGTTCCAGCAAGGAGAGAAAAGTAACCAGCACAGAATTTGTTACCAGAGAAGTGGGGTCCTTGCTGTGACTGTACCTGACCATGTGGTTCAAGAGCCTTTGGGAATGGCTTGTGGGAAGAGTTTGGAAAGGTTCGGAGATGTCACCTGAGAGTAGAGCTTGCACGTCTTAGGCTGTTCTGTATGGGAGATCCTGGTCAGAGCTCAGAAGACCATAAGGCTGATAGAAATCCTGCTGGTAAAGACCATGCTTGGGAGGTTTCTGCTGGGAAGAAGGACTGCATTGGCTGTTGGACTCCAGACGATGTGTGTTATGGCTTGGCAGAAAGTTTGTCTGCATTTTGCTCATGTCCAGAAACTTTGCCTGAGACTAAGGGCAGTGGACTAATTAATCTGGCAGAAGAAATTTCAAGGCAGTCAAATGTTGAAGTGGTGGCACGGCTACTGTTGGGGGCTTTTAGACAGGTTTATATTGTGAATCAAGAGCAAAGAGCACAGCAGGATGATTTAAAATGTTGTGAATCTGACCAGAAAGGAAGCTCCAGTAAAGCTGTGGACTGCGAAGATAGAGCAGAGTAGATCTTGATTGCTGAGATGGAACAGAATATAAAATATGGCCTGAGGGCATCACAAGAAGTAACAAGTCTCTACCCTTTGCAGCCTCAAAACTACAAAAGTGAAAGACTTTGCTTTGAGGAGAAAGCCACAGAGCGCCATGCTCCAGAATGGCGGTGGTGTAGAGAATTTGTTCCTCAGAATCAGGTTCAGAGTGCACAGCGATCCAGGCACTCAACCCCTACAGCCAAGAGAGAGGAAATCCTGGCTACTTCTCCAGCTGGCAGCAGACCTTGGCATCATCCACATGGTGCTAGTTTTAGGCGCATGCAGAATGCAGGAATTCTGAAGTTAAAAAGGCTTCCACCTAGATTTCAGAAGAAGGCCTGGGAGGCCAGGCAGTGTGCCCCTGAGAGGGCAATGTGTGAAGCTGTGAGGGTGAAGCCAAAGGTGCAGTAGAGACCCCAGAAGTTTCTAGAAGCCAGGAATGTGGATCATCTGAAGAAACCTGCAAGGAGGAAGCAAAGCAGGCCCGAGAGAAGCCATGGGAGCTACAACCACCAGCAGTGCCTTAGGGGTGGAGCCACCCAAGCCCTTTGGAGATCACAGCTTGCCACAGATTGCCTCAGATGCTGCACATGGAACTATGGGACTTAATGTTTGCCCTCCTGGATTTTGGACTTGCTTTGGCCCCATCCTTTTGTATTCCCCTGTTTGTAACTTTTGGAATGGAAATATCTATCTTGTGCCATTGAATGTTGGACGTGTTTAATTTTCTTTTCATTTGTACAGGGGCTCACAGTTATGGGTTTGCCTGAGATCTGGGAGGAGACTTGGGACTTGGACTTTTCAGCAATGCTGAAACTGTTAGGACTTTGACAACTCTTACAGAGGGCCTAAAATGCCTTTTGCATAAAGGGATGTGTGTAAGTCTTTGGGGGTCCAGGGGTGGAATGTTATGGTTCATGTCTAGATGTCCCCCCAAAGCCTCATGCAGTCATGGGGGTGGGCTTCTAGGGTTTGTGATTGATTCATGGTCCAATGCTGGGATTATGGGTGTGAGTGCTACACCTGCCCTGGGGCGGGTAGCCTGCATACAATATAGGAGAGGGAAAGAGGCTGGTTCTCTTGATGCTCCTCCCTTTTTGTTCTTGTTGCTTTTGCTGTCTTCCACTGCCATGAACTCCTGCTCCTCTGCCATCCCACCCTGCCTTGGAGCCAGCTGATTATGGATTGAAACCTCCACAAACTGTGAGCTAAATAAACCTTTCCTCCCTCAATTTTGGACGTCAGGTATTTTGTCTCAGCAACGAGAAAAGTGACCAAGACATGGGGGATGGATTTTCTGTGTGGTGCTGTGTCCTTCTCTCTCCTCTGCCCTCGACCTCTCTCCTTTTCCACTTTGCCATCCTGGACCTTCAAAAAATGAAATAGAACCAAAAAATAAGAGGGAGAACCACTTGGCATGGTGGCGCATGCCTGTAATACCAGCACTTGGGAGCCTGAGGCAAGAGGATCTCTGTGAGTTCGAGGCCAGCCTGGGCTACATAGGGAGACATTGTCTCAAAAAAAAAAAAAAAAAAAAAAAAAAAAAGCAGGAAGAACCTTCATTTTCTGGGTTATTTTTCAATCTCTTCCTTGTAATAAAGAACTGGGAGCTGGGTGTGGCAGTGCACACCTGTAATCCCAGCACTCCGGGAGGCTGAGGTAGAAGGCTAGCAAGTCTGAGCTTGGCCTGGGCAGCTTAGTGAGTTAACAAGAGCTTGTCTCAAAATAAAAAATAAAAAGGGGCAGGGATGTAGCTCAGTGAAAAGGCCATCAGTTCAATCCCCAGTACTGGAAAAAAAAATGACCAAAGTTGAAATTATTGGTTAAATCAATTCACATAAAGTATTTAAAAAGAAAAGATTAAGTTCATATCCATTATGATGCTATTTATATATCTTTAAAGCATGGCAAATAACCAGTATTGGCAAGGATGTAGAAAAATTGGGACCACTATGCATTGCTGGTAGGAATGAAAATCGGTGCCACTCCTCTGGAAAACAGTTTGGAGGGTCCTCAAAGAGCTGAACATAGAACTATCATAGGGCCCAGCAGGAAGACAAGGATTTGAACAAGTATTTGTACACTAATGTTCATTGCAACATGAATTGTAATAGCTAAGAGGTGGTCACACCCCAAATGTCCATCAACAGATAAATGGGTAAATAAAATAGGCAGGGATACTATTCAGCTATTGGAAGGAATGAGAGGGCCGGTGAGATAGCTCAGCAGCATAAGCACCTGCCTGGCAAGCTTGAGGTTCTGAGTTCCACTCCCAGTACCCACATAAAAAAAAAGAAGAAGAAAAAAAAAAAAAAGGAATGAGACTCTGATACTTGCTTTGCTACGATATGGGTGAACCTTGAAAACATTATGAAAAGTGAAATAAGCCAGACGTAAAGACAAGTATTGTAAGAGTCCACTTACGTGAGTTGCCCAGAATAGGCAAGTTCATAAACACAGAAAGTAGAGCAGAGGTTACCAGGGGCTGGGGAGGAGGGAAACGTGGGCTTATTGGTTAATGGACACAGAGTTTCTGTTTGAGATGACGAAAACGTCTGGAAATCACAGGATGTTTGTACATTGTGAATGTACCCAATTGCACCGAACTACATACTTAAGATGGATGAAGTGGCTGGGGGTGGAGCCTTGTGGCAGAGCATGTGCTTAGCATAAGGCCTTGGGTTCAATCTCCAGCACCAAATTTAACAGCAGAAAATTAAATGGTAAAATTTATCTTATGTATATTTTGCCACAATTAAAAAAATTTGTATTGGTTAGCTCAATCCCATAATGAGCTTATACAGAGTAAAAAGGGAGGGAGAGAGCGAGCGAGCGAGCGAGCGAGAGAGAGAGAGAGAGAGAGGAGAAAGTGTGACAGTAGCCAGTGAGTCACGGATTTGGGATCAGAAGTACCCCACACTGGCCCTGGCACATCCTAGATGCTCAATAAACGCAGGCCTCTTGGAACCAATGAGAGAATGGTAGGGGAGGAGTTGAATGCAGGGAAGCATTTTATCCCCTAGAATGTTCTACATACCCATGTTAAGCCAGGGATAATTCTTAAATTACTAACGTTACTAAAACTCACTAATGTGAAATCAACTGTTTGTTGAACTAGGCCACCTGAGGCCCTGGGTGCCTAAGTCACAACGCCGGAAGGATGGCGAAGCCCTGGTGACATTCTGCGGGGGTGGGGGTGGGGTGGGGTGTGAAACAAGGGCTGGGGGCGGTGCGGGACGAGGTGGGTCCTAAGCAGAAAAGTGGAGGCTGGGGATGACCCACAATCTGACCACGGATTAGGGTGGGGTCTTTCTGACGCTTTCTCTGCGGTCAAGGGCGTCTGGATGGAGGGAGAAGCCTCCTGGAACTGCCAACCTAGCTCCCAGACCCAGCCCGCCGCGTGTCTTGAACCAAGGTCTCCAGCAGAGGGCGCACGCACGAGGAGGTGCTGAGGACCGCGAGCCGCCGCTCTAGCCAGAGCCTGGTCATAGAGCCGCACCGCTTCCGGTCCCGCAGGAGCCTAGAGGAAGCCGTAAGTCCGGTGGGCTCCGGGCGTCGCGATGGAAGAGAGCGAGTATGAGTCGGTGCTCTGTGTCAAGCCGGAGGTCCACGTCTACCGCATCCCACCGCGGGCCACCAATCGTGGCTACAGGTGACCTCCCGGTGGCCCTGCCTGGCTTAACCCCTTGCCCGCCGCCCCGACACACCCACTACGGGAGCCGAGGACGGCCCTGTCCAGTTTAGGGGCCAGGGGGAGGTAATGCTGGGGCTTTTCAGTTGGAGGCCAGAGCAAGAAGGGGGACCCAGAGTTGGGGCCGTCTCAGTAGCAGGCGCGGGACTCCTGGCGGCGGGGAAGCCGTTAGAAGCCAGTGCTTGGGGACCCCGGGGGGCTGCCGGGAGCCCTGAACTTGGTCGGGGTGGTGATGTCACAGAACTTTCTCTTCCAGGGCTAACCAATGGCCTTGACGGGGTCTTTGAAAGCCGTAGGGGGTGGGGAGGACCTGTCAGTGGCGAATTCCCTGAGGGGAGGGGAGGGAGCCCAGGACCTGCCAAAGGGACCCGACCCAGGGAGCTTCAGGCTGATGGCTGAAGCCCAGGGGTCCTTTCCTGCCCAGCTCCCTTTCCCCGGGTGGACGTTGGGAGGAACCCATCCTCACTTAGCTTGTGTAATTTTCACCTGAGACGAATAAACACAAACGCTTGTGAAGGATGAAAGTATCTCTGGAAGGCACCATAAGGAACTGCCTTAGGGGAGGAGAGCCAGTGTTTAACTGCGAGTCACTGTGTACCTTTTTGTGTCGTTTGCATTTCATTATTCTTGTGTGAAAAAAGATACCCTTGATACAGATAGCCAGTCTGTGTCACTGAGTGGTGGCAGGGTGCTGATACTTGGGGAGAGGGGTGGCTTCTGAAGGCAGGGTGTACCCAAGTGATTCTGAAATATGGAATTGGCCAACACCAAAAGAACTATGGAGCGTGCAGCTACCTGCTCTCTTGTACTTCCCAATTGTGTTAGCACAGGCTGATAGTGAATTTTCTGCACCCGTGATGGAATTTAAAAATAGTATGACAGCAACAATAAGAAAAATACATTCGCTTTCTGTCAACAAACTGGAGATGGGACACCAAACTAGGGATGGATGTCTACCCTGATCTGCTGTTGGGTGGCAGAGGTTTGGTTCCTCTTGGTCCCCCAGAGAGTGAAGTTACCAGATGTTGGGCCTAGCTGGTCTGGCATAGAGGAAACTGCCAGCCTCTGCACATCACCCTCCAGTTCTCCTTAGCCGGAAGCTAAGGTCTGCTGCCCCATAAGAGGAACCGAAATCAGGTTTGCTGACTGGTGAATTGAGTGTCTGCATTTATGTGACCCACAAAACAGCCTTCATCCCCACTTCTTGACAGCTGAGGAACTTCCAAGAAATGGCTCCTGGAAACACCGGCAGTTCTTGGTATTTAGCGGGTTTACTAAGCTGCTTCTTTGAAGTTTATTTTTTTATTTTTATTTTTTGAAGTTTATTGTTTTAAAAGAACCCAAAGAGGCTCTTGCTGTTGGTTTGTGGCCGTGGTGGCAAACCTATGACACATGTGCTGTGGCGGACTGTTTGTTATTGAAAGCTCTAAAATGTTCGCCATCACTGGTCTATGGTTTCATGGGTTTCTTTCTGCCTGGGATACCGTCAGAATCTATTTCCTAAACATTCACTTTTCTAACGTGCTCTCACGCACTGTTACTTTACTTTTCTCTTTTTTGTTTTTTTTTTTTGTGGGTACCGGGGGTCAAACTCAGGACCTCGCGAGCCAGCAGGCGCCCGTGCCGCTGAGCGATATCACCGGCCCTTTTTTCGTATGTCGGTTCTGGGAGTCGAACTCAGGCCCTTGCACTTGCCAGGCAGGCGCTTAGGCCGCTGAGCCATCTCACCGGCCTTACTTTTCTCTTTCTGTGGATGATTGCTCCTCTGTACTTTCCCTCTAAGATGGTCTCAGGGTCCCAGCTGGGCACTCTGACCGCCATGGTCTAGCAGTGTCTTAAACAGAAACCGACCCCTCCCCCAGCTGCTTCCTCTGCGGAAAGGAAAGCAGAAGGAAATCCCACTTGGAAGAAGGTCTGCAGTGTAAAATGGGGGTCAGCAAGCTACAGCTTACTGTTTTTGAATGGCCCACAAGCTAAGAATGGTTTTTACATTTTTAAATAGTTGGGGAAATTTTTTTAATCTATTTCATAGTGTGAAAATTATGAGTGTTTCAGGCTTCAGTGTCTGTCTTTATAGTGTTATTAAAACAGCCACGCTTAGTAGAAAATATTTCCTTAAAATAATTAAAGCCGCCCACATATGTATCGTCAGACTGATTGTTTCTCTCTCCATCAGAGTTGCCTGGTTGTGACAGAGGCTGTGTGGCCTGCAAAGTCAGAAGTATTTACCGTCCCTTTGTAGAAAAGTTTGCCCACTCTTGGTCTAGAACAAGCGGCCCTTCCCATTCTTGTCCCCAGCATTGGAGAAAGAGCAGCAGCCTCTAGCAGAGGTTCAGTGGTTTTTGTCCCTGTAGGGCCTCGGAGTGGCAGCTGGACCAGCCATCATGGAGTGGCCGGCTGAGGATCACTGCAAAAGGGAAGGTGGCCTACATCAAGCTGGAGGACAGGACCTCAGGTAAAGGCAGGAGAGGCTGCACGGGGCTGAGGTGTCACATATCCCACATGGTAAAGGCAGAGGTGGCCGGGGCTGGCCAGGCTGCTCAGGGTCGTGGGAATCGGAGACCCTGTATACCTTTCAGCTGCCCCAATTCATGGCGTCAGGTGTAGAAACCACTGCCCTCAGGTGTAAAAAGGAGTCTGTCCTGTCAAGCCTTGTTCCTTTTGGGGGTCCTTAGGAAACTACTAGTTTTGGAGGCCAGGGAGAGGAGACCTGCAGGAGGGTCCCAGCAGGAAGTCCCAGAGCTTTCCTGGAAGAGAGGCTTGCCTCAGAGGCTGCTGAGCTGGGTCCTTGCTCAGGAATCTGTTTATCAACCAAACGGTAACTCCCCAGAGCTGACCACGCCTGATAACTGGAGGAGCTGGAAACTTTCCTGCTCAGCTCTTTGTGTGGTGAGAGGACAAGCCACGCTGGGCTGCCTTGGGGTGAGCTGGCAGATACCACTCTGCAGAAATCTCCCCGGATTGGGCCGGTGAGATGGCTCAGCGGCTTAAGCGCCTGCCTTGCAAGCCTGAGGGCCTGAGTTCGACTCCCGGATCCCACATACGAAAAAGGGGCCGGTGATATCGCTCAGCGGCACGGGTGCCTGCTGGCGCGCGAGGTCCTGAGGTCGACCCCCCGGTACCCACAAAAAAAAAAAAAAGAAATCTCCCCAGATGTCTTGGGCCACC
Organism: Erethizon dorsatum; assembly: GCA_028451465.1. NCBI lineage: Eukaryota > Metazoa > Chordata > Mammalia > Rodentia > Erethizontidae > Erethizon > Erethizon dorsatum. The sequence continues at coordinate 123,212,702 of CM051827.1, read as the reverse complement.
GGCACCCCTGGGTGACCCAGGGGTCACCCAGGAGGTCAATATGCCTGGAATCTCCCAGCCTGGGTTGGGGATTGATTGGGCACAGGGCCCCCTCACTGAGGAGCCGCAGCCTTCTGTCATCTACTTTTTTCTAATATGTGGAGATTTCCCTTTGTGGAACAGAAGAAAGTGCCAAGATTTAGAGGCAGAACCGCGTGCCTTCTCAGAACTGTCCCACTTCTGCCCGAGTTGTCGGACCTTGGGCAAGGCACATGACCTTCAGAGCCTTGGCCCCATTTTTGTTGGTAGGAGAATCGCATTAGTTCCTCCCTCACAGGGTTGCTGGAAATAGGACATGAGCAGATATTTACCCCGTTGCTCTGTGAGCTGCAGGGCGACCTAGAGCATTGGTTTGTTCCTTTGCAGCATGGGGCTGACAGAATTGGCTGCCAAGGAGTTTGAAGAGCTGGCCGCTGTGGCTGGGCCAAAGGGCCTGCAGCAGATTTCTGGGACATCCTAGATGGTGTCACAAGGGTGTGGCAGTAGTCTTCTCTAGGAAACCTGGAAACTCTGACTTTAACATGACTATGTAATGTGACAGCCACTGCACAGGGCCGAGCGTCACCTGTAGGGCCCAACCCCCTGGTCCTCTTAGCTCAGGATCACATTCACCCACTTTCCAGGGAGGATTTTAATGAGCATTTCACTCCAGGCCAGGGTTTCTCAGCCTCAGCCCTGTGACATCTGGGGCCAAGCGTAATGTAAGATATGTAGTAATATCCCTGGCTTCTACCTGCCAGTCACCAAAGGCATCTCCCAAGGTGTGACAACCAAAAATATCACCAGATTTTGCCAGCTGTCCCCATGGGAAAGGGAAGCAAAATCACCCCTGGTTGAGAACGTTGCCGTAGGCTGTCAGCACCTAGGGGGACCCGGCCCGGAGGTACCAACCTGGGGGTGGATAAATTAACAAGAAACCGCAGGCTCCATCGGTTTTGATTGGGTTCAAACTTATTATCCAGTCGCTGTAAGCCACAGGACTTGATAGAGACGCTCGGTTCAGTAGTTACAGCACTGACAGAGCAGCACAGCAAACAGGGCAGTCACAGCGCTCCCAGGTTTGTGTGCTGCGAGGCAGCGCTGAGGAGGTGGTGTTGACAAAGCGATGCGGTTCCCAGGGGTGCCGTGTGAGTCTGCTTCTTCTTTTGCCCCATCTCTGAGAGCGGTTGAGTCAGCCTGCTTTGGAGTCTTCAGCAGGTGTAGAAACTTTCTTCTTTTCACAGTGCTCGAGGCCCCTCCTCTCCTTCAGTCTCCCTGGTGGGTGAGGCCTTTTGAAGGGGTGGTGCACCTTGTCTACGGCTTGCTAGTGCCAGCCCCTCAGGCCCTCAGTTGGTCCTGTACTTGGGGAAAGCGGTAGAAAGAGTGGGTAGCAGCTCTAGCCCAGCCTTGTCATGTCAGAATGGAGGCCCATCTTCAGGTGAGCTTATAATTTCAGGGAAAGCCAGAGATCTGGATTGTTTCACATAGTTTGATTTTTGAAATGTTTGGCAATTAAATAAAGATAGCAAAACCATGGACTGGGTTTGACCTGTAAGCTATCTCTGACTCAGACCTTTCCTTAGTTACGGTCCTGCGTCTTCCCTTCAAGAATGGATCTGATGGACTCCAGGCGCGGTGGTGCACGCCTGTAATCCCAGCACTTGGGAGGCTGAGGCTGGAGGATTGCTGCAAGTTCAAGGCCAGCCTGGGCTCTATAGTGAGTTCAAGGCCAGCCTGAACTACATCACTAGATCTTGTCTCAAAAAAAAAAAAAAAAAAAAGAGCAAGAAAGAAAGGATTTGATGGGAATCCCAAGCAGGTTTGCCTATCTGCCTTGGCTTGCCAGAGTCGCCTTCCAAGGAGGAGGCCCCGGTGTTGGTTTTTTTGTTTTGTTTTGTTTTGTTTTTAATGTACTGGGAATCGAACTCAGCACCTTGCATTTACCAGGCAGGTGCTTGTGCCACTGAGCTATATCCCCAGCCCCCGGTATTGTGATGGAAGCACCAGGCTGGCAGGGCTCAGGACTCACCCCACTTGTGTTTTCAGGGGAGCTCTTTGCCCAGGCACCAGTGGATCAGTTTCCTGGCTCGGCGGTGGAGAGCGTGACGGACTCCAGCAGGTACTTCGTCATCCGCATCGAAGATGGAAATGGTATGTGTGGGTCTGACTACCTCCTCTTCACAGGGTGTTCTCTGCCTCTGGGCAAGTGGTTTGATCACGTGTTGTCCCCCAGGGCGACGGGCATTTATTGGAATTGGCTTCGGGGACCGAGGTGATGCCTTTGACTTCAATGTGGCATTGCAGGACCATTTCAAGTGAGTGCTTCTGGGAGACATGGCTCACGCCTCCTCCTCTCTTTCTCTGGACAGGACGACTCCCCACTACGCGCGGTTCGTGCGCTAGCAGAGCCTCAGGAAAATCTGGTCCTTCTTGCAAGCAGGCTGCCTTCTCTCTGCTCTGCCGTCCCCGTCCCAGACGTCTTACCCTTTCCCCAAGGCCAGTCTCTGCCATCCCAGTCAGCTGCCCAGCCTTGGCGGTGTTACATCTTCCTCGCTAGCCCCTGAGCTGCCAGAGTCCTTGTCACACTCCTTTGGTCTCTCTGGGCCTGCTCCTCCCCGATGTCATCAGGGTCACTCTGATTCCCAGGCCACCCAGCGATGCCTTGGTGTCCTTTATGGAAAGACAGGGCACAAAAATGCCCCTCTGCCATCTGCAGGGCTCTGCCACTGCCAACAGGTGGGCAGTGCCTAGCCGCTGGTGCAGGTACTGTCCCTGGTGGCTGCTAGATGGCACTGTGTGGAGGTTGTGGACCACTGTGTTGGCTTCCACTCCTGCCCTGTCTCACCGTGTCTGGGGATTGTGCCCGGATCGTGCCAGCGGCCGGGGAGGAGTGGGCCAGGCTCTCACAGCACGTCCTGGAGCCCAGTGCTGGAGCCCTGTATAAGGGACCTCGTCACGTTCCCAAGCATCTTAAGACTTGGATCAGCCGTGGTGGAAACTGCTGTGCGTGCAGCTGCTTCCGTGTCAGAGCAGGGATTGGAATTCCCGATCCCCGCCCCATCCTCCTCGTCCTGGCCGGAGGCGAGTGCGGCTGATGCAGGCAGATGCTCTCCCGCCTTACTGTTCTCTCCTGTTCTCTCTCCAGGTGGGTGAAACAGCAGTGCGAGTTCGCAAAACAAGCTCAGAACCCAGACCAGGGCCCCAAATTGGACCTGGGCTTCAAGGAGGGGCAGACCATCAAGCTGAACATCGCAGTGAGTCCTGCCTTGTATGGCTGTGTTGGCCATGGTCACGTGATGCTCATGGGCACCCAGCCCTGCCTGCCAGTGTCGTCAGCGTTCACTTCCACCAGTGCAGGTGTTCGCCGTGCACTGCCTGTGCCAGGCTTGCACCTGGTCCACAGAGACTTCTGCTCTTAGGGAGCTCGGAGTTGAACCGAGGTGGGCAGGTAAAGGTGTGGTTACGACATGGCGGGAGAAGCTCTGTGACCAAGGCTTGCCGTGGTGCTGCGAACGCCCAGAAGAAGGACCGAAATTAGGGACCCAAGCAAGGCTTCCCAGAGGGACCAAGGTGTAGGAAGGGGTGAGGGACCAGAGGACAGTTCAAGCCTCTTGAGTTGAGAAGCAGCCTCGGTCACTTGCTGCCAGAGCTGGTGCTTCTCTCCTGGCTGTTACAGTGGGTGAGGTGGGGTCCATGTGCTCCTCCTAAACTCTGTCTTGACCTTGCGGCTCCAGTAAGGAAGCCTTGGGGTACTCTGGGCTGGAAGGGATCGGGTGGGTGCTGGGAGTCATGGGCAGCTTCCGGCAGTGGTGTCCTGGCTCCCTGTGTCTTTGCTCTGAGCGGCTCTGCATCTGGCCCCTCTTGGCTCCTGTTGCGTAGGAACAGTTGGGGTGGGTGGGGTTGCCAGGGCTCGGCCTTTACTTGGCTGCAGGGGTAGACTGGGGAGATGGAGTTGGAGTCAAGAGTTGGGGAACCAAGTGGGTTTGCTTTCTGAAGGAAGTTTGTAACTAAAATAATGCTTTCCTCTTTACTTACCATTTCTTTCTCCTCTTTTCTGCTTCACACTGCTGATGATTTGGGACTCTTGAAGTTGGCCAAGTGGCCCTAAGAGAAAATACAACTCCAATCCAGTGGACAGGTTGGGATGTGATTCTTTCTCTTGCTTGGAGGAAACTAACATTTAATGAGCATCAGCTGTGGGCCAGGTAGTGTTTCCAGGCGTTTCTCACACAATTAAACATCCTCCCCTTTCTCCGAGCCCAGGGTATTGAGGCGCAGAGAGGTGACAGGACCTGGCCAGGGTCTCAGCACTAGTTCTGACTGGCACAGCTGGGCTCCCCGAGGCCTGCCCATCTCACTGTTTGACTAAGGTGCTGCTTTCTCCCAAGTAGGGAGCCCTGTCGTCTTCATCTGTGTAACTTGTGCTGCTTTCTGGCTCGTGCTTGGCATTCAGTGTTTTTCAAGTGTTTTATCGAAGTATAATATGCACACAGAAAAGTGCACTTCACAAGTGCAGAACTCTGAATTTTATAAAACCAAACTTACAAACATAGAAACTGTCCTAGCTTAGGAAGCAGAAGGCTATAGCACTGGGAAAGCCCCTTCCCTGCCCCTTCCCAGTACCCACCCAACCCGACTTCGAAGGCGCTGGAGTTTGTTCATAGCTTTCTCATGTGGAGTCTTATACTTCCTTCTCTCTCTTTTGTTTTTTTTTGGAGGTACCAGGAATCGAACTCAGGACCTTGTGCTTGCCAGGCAGGCACTGCGCCACTGAGCTGAGCTATATCCCCGGCCCGTTTCTCTTTTGTGTATGGCTTCTCCTCTCTCACTCAGTATAATTACTAGCTGGAGAGTCCCCAAGGTTGGTGTATGTGGCTTGTCCCTTTCCACGGTTGTGGCACGTACCATTGTGAGATTGTCCAGGTTACCCGTGTTGCTGAGGGTGGACGCAGTCATTCCCCATTTGGGGTGACTACAGATAGAGCTGCTGTGCATGCTGGAGTTCGTGTTGTTGGTGCACAGATGTATGCTTTGCTCCCAGGTCTGCTTCGCTCCCAGGTCTGCTTCCAGGAGTGGGGTTGCAGTGCCATAAGTTCTGCATCGAGCTGTACAGTCTGTTATGTATTTATTTTTACTAGTGTGTGTTAGATACCGAGAATAGTGGGTTCCATGTTGGCATATTTGTACATGTGTACAACACACTTTGGGCATCCCTGTCCCCTGAGTCTTTCAGAATAGTTTTTTCAGAGTAGTTTTACTGACTTACACATCTGCGGCAGTGCATGAATTGCCCCATGTTCCTGTGGATACGCGAGGGTCGGTGCTTTAGCCATTCTGGTGGGTGTGTCATGGTGTGTCGTGATTTTAACGTGCATTTCCATGATGATGTGTGAAATCAGGTGCTGGGTTTTTCAGTAATCATATTGCTGGTAAATTCAGAATTGTGCCACATTGAATATAGTCCTCGACAGTGAAGGTGCTAGATAGGACCATCTTCTGATTACACTGGTGTTGGGGACCTGGGGATCCCTCACTTTCCCCTTGGGGTTTTTGCTGCAGCTGGACCTCAGCAGAACTGACCGATTTGCATTCCCCTCTTTAGAATATGAAGAAGAAGGAGGGAGCAGCGGGGACCTTCCGAGCCCGGCCCGCCAACACAGGAGGGATAAGCCTGCTTCCCCCACCCCCTGGGGGCAAAGCCTCCGCGCTGGTCCCACCCCCTGCGGAGCAGTTGTCAATAGGGGGGTCCCTCATCCAGCCACCAGTTGCTCCTGGCTCAGGTCAGTGTTTGGGGGTGCTGATGAATCTGCACCTGTGGGTTGCATCTGGGGCTTTCCCGCCTCACACTCGCTGATCCGTCGCTGTGTACCTGTAGTCGGCAGGTAGGATACGGGTGCCACAAAGTGGATACCCTGTTCCCGAGACACCTATGGGTTCCCCTTACGATGTCTGCCCTCTCTGATAGCGAGCAGATCCTGGTCCTCAAGAGGCAGGGAGGGAGTGGGCAACACGGATGTGGTCTCTGCTCACTCCAGTGGCAGAACGAGTCCCAGGCACAAAGGGCAGCTGCGTGCCTGGCCCGTCTTCCCTGAGGGGCTGTGGCGAGTTTCATGTGAGATAATGTGGTTAAGCACTTGGCAAACTGTAAAATTCACCATCAGAGGGGCCTCATTTTTTCTGTTCTTCCAGCCCACACAGAGGAGAAATAGCAGATTAGTGGGAAGGCAGAGGGTGGCAGGCACAGGCCCTTTGGAAGGGACAGTTGGCAGCACAGGGAAGGTGCCAGCAAAGCCTCAAAACAGGCACCACAACCTCCCTGCCTCCCACCTGGTGACAACATCCATGAGGCCCACTTCTGTGTCGCCTCTGCTCTTCTGCAAGGCTCTCCTTCAGCCCTGACCCGCTGGGGGCTGGGACTTGGCACATGTCTGGCCCATGATGCTCTTGGCTGGTTGATCTGTGTGCAGTGACAGGCTTTATGTGAAGGTGATCTTCCGGCCTGGGGTTGTTCTCCAGTCAGGGCCAGAGTGGGTTTCTGGATACTCTTTCGGCATGAGTGACAGGTGACATGTGGCTTGTTCCACCTTCCTGTTGCTTTCTGTTCCCCAGAGACCCTCAAGGGCTCCTGAGGCGATGGTGGAAGTGGGCAGCTCTCAGGTGTTTGGATGCCCAGAAACACCTGTGGGCGTCTGTCTCAGCCTCCTGGGATCATGGCACTGTCAGCGGGTCTTGTGATTTGGTCGCTGACAAAACCGGAAAGAGGTCTCTGACTCCCTTGTCTCTGCTTTCTCCTTATCCATTGGAGTGGGGACATCAATAGGAGGTGCCACCATGTCCTGGCCACAGCCCAAGCCTGCCACTGCTGCCACCGCTGACATCTGGGGAGACTTCACCAAATCCACAGGGTGAGGAGGGCCGCACTATGGTGGGGCCGGGCCGGGCCGGGTGGGATGGTACCACACATTGTCCTCCTGGCGGGCAGGTCTTGTTGGGCACTTTGATGCCAGCCAAACACAGAGCCCCTAGCCACCTGCCTTGGTGGCACGTTGTCCTCTGTGCCTTTCTTTGAAGGCTTGTGCTGCACCCCACTGCCTGAAGCCACCTGTTACAGCAAATCTGTGTGGTCCTCTGAACCGCCTCACCACGTGCCTGGCTTGTCCCCAGGACCTCACTCTGCTTTCCTTGCTGTCCCCAGCTGCCCCAGCACATCAGGCTAAGGGTCAAGGTCCCGACTCTGGGCCTGGCCCACCTGTGCAGCACCTCTGAGGGAAGGCGTCTGGCCTGGCCACACTACACAGGACTTGAGGCCTTCCCTTGGGGCCGGGGCAGAGAGACACTTGGTTCTTACTGCACCATTGTCCATGTGGACAGGCTCTAGGCCTAGGTCATGTCAGATAGTGGTTTGGACGGTGTGTGTGGTCTCCGTTCCAGCCATTCAGTTCTGCTGCCGCAGCACGGAAGAGCCACACACAGGATGGACACAAGTGGGCGCAGCTGCGTGCAACAAAACTTTACTTACGGAAACCTACAGGCACGACACAGCTAACCTGAGAGTCTTTTTAAAGAAAGCTTGCATTAACTAAACACACACACACATCCAGACTCGGTCCCTGAACCGTAGTTTGCTGAGCACTGCCCTAGACCATTTAGGAACTGACTGCTTAGAGCAGTGATGGCGAGCCTCTTCAAGGTTTCAGTGATACATCGTGCTGCGGCACACGTGCCGGAGGTTCGCCGCCACTGGCTTAGAGCTCTGGCCCAGAGACCCGACTTCTCCCTGCTTTTAAACAGCCCAGCTCTCACCCTCCCTGTGTCCCCCTTACAGGTCGGCTTCCAGCCAGACGCAGCCGGGCACAGGCTGGGTCCAGTTCTGACCAGAGCACAGCTGTCTCCTGACACTGCATCTGGGAAGGAGCTGCCATGTCCAGGCCGAGGATGGAGGCAGAGTGCCCTGGCCGGCTCCTGCGCATCCTCTCTTCTTCTTGCTGGCTCTTGACAGACTGTAAATTGGCACTATGTCACAGCGTTGCTGGGATTCAAGTATGCAGCTGGAGCTCAGGAGGAGAAGCACTCTGGGACCCCTACCCTGTCCCTCCTGGCGTGAGGGAGACTGAGATTGTCCTTCCTCCATGCAGGGACCCGCATTAAACATGAGCCCCAAAAGCAACGGAATGGGTTGAGTTTGCGGCCTGGATTCAAAGCAGCCCTTTTTGTAGGTGACAGGTGTCATGGGGACACTGTTGGCAGGGGTCTTTGTACACTTCCCTTGGTGGCAGCCACTCAGGTGCCCTCCAGAGGAAGGACTCCCACCTGATTTCTAGTGGGTCTTCAGGCTGAGCTTGAACAGGCCATTGGGGGAAACTGGAAGGATGAAGCAGCTTTTTAAAAATGTACTATCGTGCTTTGCTAACATGCAAACCTGCACTAACTCACCTTTGCAGCGTGCACAGCGTGGCCCTCTGAAGGCGCTGCCCGCCGGCTGGCCCAAGCCCAGGCAGCACCACATCTCTGCCGCTCGCCTGGTTCCCGTCTGCCAGCCAGGCGGGCAGTGTGGGGCGAGGCCAGCGCTGGAAGCCAGATGGGACAGCATGTGGCAGGAAGGTGCGAGCTTGTCATGGAGTCACCAGGCCTTCCTGCCCGCCGGCAGCTCTGTGGGCTCACGGGTTCCCGGCCCAGCAGCTCCTGGTGGACTTGGGTTTTCTCACTGGTGGTTTCCGAAGTGCCTTAGCCACAGGCAGCCTCTTAACTTTCTCCTTCAGGGACTGTGAATGACACACAGAGGAACTCTGAGCGCTGGGGTGCACAGCCTGGATGACTGGTTTATAAGAAAACATTTTGTCTGTGTGCACCTCAGAGATTTTCTTTTTTTTTTTTTTTTTTTTTTTTTGTGGGTACCGGGGGGTCGACCTCAGGACCTCGCGCGCCAGCAGGCGCCCGTGCCGCTGAGCGATATCACCGGCCCCTTTTTTGTATGTGGGTTCCGGGAGTCGAACTCGGGCCCTCGCGCTTGCAGGGCAGGCGCTTAAGCCGCTGAGCCATCTCACCGGCCCCTCAGAGATTTTCTTGATGGAATTAACCTTACCTCTCAGCTGAAAGATTTCTTTTGTGGAAGGTCAAAACCATGAGCTGAAAAAAGTGTTGACCTTCTTGTGGGACCAGATTTTTAAGATTAAAGAAATAAATATTTCTGCGTCCGTCAGTGTGTGTGTCAAAGATGCATGTGTTTTTGGCTGCGTGGCTGCTCAGCCCTCCAGGACACCACTGAGGCATGCAGTCACCTCCCCGGGCTGGGGCATGAGCTTGGCCAAAGTGGGGACATTTGACCCTGTAGCCCCAAGCCCATCAGTGCTGTCTCCCCTGTGGTTCTAGGGCAGCCTTTTCCCATCTTGGGGACAGGTGAAGGTGGCAGCTTGAGTCACCCTCCAGAGGGCTGACAGTCCTGGAGCCCCGCTGGAAAGGGCCCCCTGCTCGCACTGACACCTCTGCCTACTCTGCCTCTCCTGCGGAGGAGGGGCGTGCATACTGGGGATCAGGCAGGGCCAGAAAGGCTGCGTTTCTTGTGCCTGAGGATTCTGTAAGAAAGATGCATCTTTTATCATGGGTTGTAAGAATAGCTACAGACTAATAAGCACTCTGGGAGGAGGCAGATGAAAACAGGATCCTCTCACCCACTGAATAAGGACAAGGCAGTGGCACCCAAAGGCGTACTCCAGTCTTTGTGTCTGTTTCACATCACCCTTACTTTCCAAGTTATTTCTAAGTGCCTGCAGGCTGAATAAGAAAGCTTGGGCCTAGAGGAAACCCTTGCTCAGAAATGTGTTGCCTTGGACACAGGCACTTGGATTGTGGAGCCAGCCTGGGCTTTAGATCCGGGCTGTCCCCTGGTGAGCAGTGACCGGGGCTGCTTCCTTAGCCCTGGCATCACTCAGGTAAGGCATAAAGCACTAGCAGGTATCCGTTCAGTTTGTCCTTAATTTTCTCTAGGGTCAGGTAGTACCCAGAATGGTATGAGGAAGAGGAGAATAGTGATAAGGAATCAAGGCTCTAACTTTAAAAGTACCTTGATGGGCCTGGTAGGGACAGGGGACAGTTTGGTGCTATTGCCAGTTGAAATTCCAACTGGAGAAAAAAAATACTGGTACAGGACCAGTGTCTCCAGGAAAACCCCCCAATACCCAGCCAGGCATCTCTGCAGTTATACGCAAGATTGGAGCTTAGAAATCACTGGGAATGTGACTTGGGAGGGTAAGGGCCTTGGGTTTGGGGTGTGAGAGACCTCCGCTGCTCTGCATGTGGGAGACTCGGATACCCTGGGAGGCGTGGCACGTGGACATGAAGGTGGCCACCATGATCTCACCCTGCTATTCACAGCCTTTTAAAGCCCCTCCTCTTGAGTGTGAGCTAGACTGTGGCTTTTTTTTTTTTGTACCAGAAATCGAACTCAGAACCTTGCGCTTGCCAGGCAGGAGCTTGTGCTGCTGAGCTATATCCCCAGCCCTAGACTGTGGCTTCTTCCCCAATCTATGCGTCCATGTTTTTACAATAATGAGACAGGGTACTGTGATTTGAGCCTATAGCCACAGCCACTGGGGAGGCTGAGGCGGGAGGATCATAGGAATTCAAGGCCAGCCTGGACAACAGTGCGAGGCCCCATCTCAAAACAAAAACAACAAAAAATGACAAAAAGGTGATGAGGTGGAGCACTTGAGATTATGTCACCAGCCCAAAGTCATTGCAAGTGTAGAGCTGGGAGTTTAACCCAGGGACTCTGGCTTTAGTTTCCACGCTTTTAATCAGGCTGTGTACTTGTGAAAAGTGCTCCCTGCAGGGCTTGCACATGGAATTGCTTAATACACACATGTTCCGTTACTGTCCACGCCAGTGAAGAAAACCACGATGTAGCAGGTACAGAATGGCAGGCCAAGGGGCGGGGCTTTATCCCCCTGGTGACTGGCAGCTACTGAGGTGCCTCGCAAGCACACAGTAGGTGCTCAATAGCTGTTTCTTTGAGCAGGCAGTGAGAAAGATGCTCTTTGGCCAGAATGGACTGATGTAAGAACAGTTCTTCTTCAGTAAGTCTTATAGAGACTAATATTTTTCCTATTTACAGACGTGAAAACAAAAACGAGTATTAAAATTATTTGTAATACTGTCATAGCAAAAGATTGGAAGTCACCCATATGTCTATACAGTATTAGTTTCTGTTCTTATAACATCGACCCCAGAACTTGGCAGCTTAAGAGGACACATTTGTTATGTCACGGTTTCTGTGGGTCAGAAATGTGACACTGCGTTGTCATTTAAACAGATTCATTACTTTCACTGCTATAGCCTTATTTGGGTGGTGCATTTCTACAAAATTGCGCACTTTTTCTTGCATTTTACATATTTCTCTAATCTCACTTGAAATGAGGGATTCCTTCGCCTTTTTCTCCTCTGCAGAGATCTCCATAACCTCTTGCTTTCGGGAGAGGGTCACCCACAATCCTGCAGGGAGAGAGAGAGCCATCGGTTCAGCTGTGATCACGTGACATTCGGCATCACACACTGCTTGTAAGACATCACTTGCTCATCAAGTTAAATTTTATTAGAAATGTTTGCTCATCTTGCAGAACAAGTTACTCACAAGCTAAGGTTTTACGGTGTATATATACCAAACATATTTTGCTCTTGTATAAAAAAATAGGAATGGAAAATATATACTTAATTTGAATAGAATGTCTCCAGAAAAATGTATAGGAAACAGTGCTCTAGTTATGTACAGAGTGAGATTAGATGACTAGGAGGCAGAAATGGAGAAATATTTTCATTTTATAATTTTCTGTCCTATTTGCATTTTGAACCACGCATCACAAGGTCACCTGTCATACTAATTCCCAAAGATAACACAGTTAACGTTTTAGTGTTTTCTCATTTTTTCCTATTTATATATAAGAAAAAACATATAAATTATTTTTCTTTTACAAATATGCACTTATTCTGTGTTACTGTTCTGAAGCCTTTTAAGATATTGTAACCATCTCTCCAGTTATTAACTGTTTTTCTGTAACTTTAGAATGACAGCTCATAGTATTCCATTATGTGAATAAAACATGATTGATCATGCAAGTCTTATGTGCTTGGCCATTAAGGTCTTTTTAGCTTCTTGCTATTAAAGTCAGGCATTGCAGAAAGACTGTACGTCAGTCTTCAGATGCCCAGCAGGGCCATCTAACCAGAATGCCCACCCTCTAAGCCTCTTGGTTAATGTGGGCAGAATCCACCCCAGCCTAGCAGTGGGACTTGGCAGGCATCTGCCCTTAGCAACCTGGGAGTGGTAACTGTGGTCGCCAGTTTCCCTGTTATCTGAGTTGCAGGTTTAGAACCCTCTACGGTGATCAGGTGAGCACTTGGTACAACTCCCTTTACATGGCTCATTCTGGGGTCACTGGGGTGGGCACCATCTGGTTAAGGGACAGGGTGACCAGTGGTGGCAGCACTGGGGATTGAAATGACTGCAGGCCAGCCAGAACTGCACCAGGCCAGACTGAGCTGAGCCAGGGACAGAATGGGGGACCCGGTGTTGACAGGAGGGCAGCTGGAGGCTTCCCTAGTTGTATGTGCTCCCCTGCTGCAGGCTGCAGCGGGCTGGGGTGAGGAGGTCAAGCAGAGAGGGACTGTGTCTGTCCCTCCCAAAACTCAAGCGAGGCAGCATGGTGTACAGGATGGACCATGGGACTGGAAGCCACTGAACTTCCTGCCGTGCGTCCCCAGGCAAGGGGCTCCACCTGCTGAGCCTCAGCTCCGTTTGTAAAATGGAGAAAATCCTAGAACCAGCTTTGTAGTTCGGACCTGTTCAGGACAGAACGAGAAAACCTGAGGTAGAAGCCAGCATAGAGTGGTTCGCGAGCAGTGTGGGCTGCTGGCGTGGGGCAGGTACTGGTAACCATGGGAGACCTGGCAGACAGGGCCTGGGCAGGCCCAGACAAAAAGCAGGTCCCCCAGGGGGACAAGCAAGGAGGGCCCTGGAGCCTGGGGCTGTGGGGAGCATTCTGGAGCCAGCCCCATTAGGGCAGGCAGGACCAGAACTGGACTGGTGAGCAGGACCAGGGGCTCCACACAGGGTGACAGACTTGGGCCACACTGGGACACCCAGCTGCTAGCTGCACATCCAGGCTGAGGTCAGTCAGCCCTCCCCCAGGGACACTGTACCCTTCTCTCCCCAACTCAGCACCCTCTCACCCCAAACCCCAGGGATTGACCCAAATCTCCCTTGACCGGTAGCTCTTGGCTCCAGCTCTGGCCGCAGCTTTTCCAGTACCACACTCCAGGACGGCTTTGGGCTATCAGCGTCTTATCTGGGCCAGAGCCTTGGGGTCTGTCTCACACTTTAAGGCCGAGCCTGACAGCTGTGGGACTCTGCAGCCGGGTCTGGGCGGCGGGGAGGCCTTGGGACACGCGCTTCCCCTTCGCCTTCCCGTAGTGCGGAAAGCGCCGATGATCGATGATCGGCGCGCTGGGTGGCGCAGGGCAGTAAATGGACCGCTATGAAAAGCCTCCAGGCGGGCGCAGGCCGGATGCGCGCTCAATAGGCGGAGCAAGGGCGCCCGACCCCTGCTCACCCCGTCCCACCCGCAGCCCCGCCCCTCTCGCGCTGTAGCCCCGCCCCACCCGGTGCACCCCGCCCCCGGTGCCCGGCCCGCTCGGCCTCGGCGGCGGCGGCGGCGGCGGCGCGCAAAGGTAGGGGGCCGGCGGCGCGTGCGCGCGGGGCGGGGGCGGGGACGCTGCGCGCCGTGCCGGGTGGCGCCAGGGGGCGGGCTGGAGCCGCGGTCTTGCGGCCTGAGGGCGTCCGGTGCTGACCCGGCCGCTGCCCGGGCCCGGCGGGAGCGACGCGCGCCCAAGGCCCTGCAGATGTCCTGCGCCGCCCGCCCCACATCGCGCTCCGATCCTCGCGGTCGGCCGGGCTGCAGGGGGCCGGGGCTTGTCCGGTTGCCGCGGCCTGCAGGGCCTCACCAGCGCCCCCCCGCCTGCAGGGGGAGGCCCTGGCCGGCGGTCACGCGACGAATGCAGCTCGCGCTCTGCGGCCTCCGGCGTGCGCGCTCGGTCCACCTCTCCTCGCGTGCCAGGCCGCTTCTTCGTGGCAAGCCCCGCCGAGTCCACAGGGTTTCCATTGTGGACGAGCAAACTGAGGCCCAGATCGGGCGCTGAGATGTCCAAGATGGCCAGCCATCTGGACCTCGGCCCGTGCGTTCCTCACGATGGGGCCCGAGGCGCCCTGTGGCGGTCAGCGCTCTGGAGTTGGCATTTTGAACAAGCTACCCAGTGGTTGTAGTGCAAACCCAAATCTGAAGACTGCTCTGGGCGGATGTCTGCCTCTCTGTGACCAACTCTCCCCAGCCCCCAAGGGGACCAGATTTGTCAGGATTGAGTCATTCGCTGGGGGTCTGGGCCTTGCGGGGGCCATGTGTGTTTACATCTGAGATTTCCTTTTTTCCTTGCTGATGGATAACTCCGTGGCCCAAGCCTTGCAGACACTAGAGCAGGGGGTGCGCCCCTCAGGCGCTGGGTTCAGGAAAGGTTTCAGAAGCCAACTTCTGGCTTTGGGGGTTCCCACCCACACGTTTTCCTCATTTAGCCCTCTTCTCCCTGGTCTTTGTCTGAAGCCTTTGGAAAAGTAGGCACTGTGTCGCACACTGCCTGGCTTTTGTTTTGTTTTGTTTTGTTTTGTTTGAGGCAGGATTTCCTTGGTTCAGGCTGGCCTTTAACTCATCATGTAGCCTATGTAGGCCTCGAACTCAGTGGTGATCCTCCTGCCTCACCCTCCCGAGTGCTGGGATTACAAGTGTGCCTCACCACCCCCAGCTACTGCCTGGCTTTTTAACCTGAACTGGAATGCAGTGGGTGCTGGATCTCTTTTCACTGGGTCCTTCCGTGACCCCACGCTGTGGGTCACCGTCCATGTCAGTCGTGCTCCACTGACTCCAACCAAAGCCAGTGGGAATTGTTTCCTTTCCTATTCTTTCTCCAAAATGTTTGGCACTTGTTTCAACATTTTGGATTTTTCCCAGATTTTTGGATTGTTTGCGTATCATAAGATATCTCCAGGATAGGACTCGAGTCTAAATACAAAATCCTTTTGTGTTCCATATACAGCTTATATCATAGCCTGAGGGTAATTTTATACAGTATATTTAGTGTGCCTGTGTTTGGCCTGAGACCTATCATGTGAAGTCAGGTGTGAGCCACTTGTGGCATCAGCATGCTGAAAAAGTTGGATTTTGGAGCATTTCAGATTACGGATGCTCAGTCTGTGTTACCTGTCTTTTAGCTTTTTTTTTTTTTTTGGGCTGGGGCTCAAACTAAGGGCCTTGTGTATGGCAGGCAAATGCTGTACCACTGAGCTATATCCCCAGCCCTTTTAGCACGCTTCGACTCGTTCATTTCACAGCTACAGAGTGACCACAGGCTGGGGCCACTTTGACTGAGAGATCGGGGTTAGCTCTCTCAGAAGGTGGCACTCTTGAGCCAAGATCTGGGTGACCAGCAGGAGTCTGCGTTGCAAAAGCAGGAGGAAGAGCATCCCAGGCAGAGAATATGAAGGTGCAGAAGCCTTCCGGCAGGAGTGCCTGGTGTATCTGAGGCGTCAGGAAGGCCAGCAAGGCTAGAATGGGATGAGTGAGGGGGAGAGAGGGAGATGAGATGGGACAGGCAAGTCTTGTGGGCTGTGGCAGGACTGTGGACTTCATTTCAAGTGTGACAGGAGGCAGTGTGGGCTTTGAGCAGAGAAGGGAATGGTTTCTACTGTGTGAAAACAGAATGGAGTGCAGGGACTAGAGGGGAAGCAGGGAATCCCATGGGGAGCCATCTCAGCAGTCCAAATGAGACATAGCAGTAGCTTATACAATACACATCAGAAGCTGGGCATGGTGGTATAGACCCATAATCCCAGCACTCTGGGAGGCTGAGGCAGGAACATCACAAGTTTGAGGCCAGTCTGGGCAATTGAGTGACTTAACAAGACCCTGTCTCAAAATAAAAAATGAAAAAAAGGGCTGGGGATGTAGCTAAGTGTGAAGGCTCTTGGTTCAATCTCCAGTACTGTTACGGCAAAATCACAAGATAGATTCACTCACAGGAAGACGAGATTCGAGAAACAAATGAATTCTTTAATTGATGCCGGCCGGGGACAGCAGAAGCTGACCCCGAGCTTTTGTGTCCTCCTCCTTAAATACACTTTTGGAGGCCTTACAAAGTCCTTGGTTGCCATGGAAACTATTTTTTACTATATCACCTCTCCGGAAAGTTTTCAAGGTTCTTCAAACATCTGGCCAATTAACACTGGGGATGGGGTAGCAGGTACCTCCTGTGCTAAAACCATTTGTCTCACTTTTTGTGGTTATATGACCTTAAGATAGTGATAAGGAAAACCTGTTTGTGATAGTACCATCCGTTTCTCCTCTGAAGTGTATTGCTACAGAAAGGGCAGTGGGACTAATGTTCAACTAAAAGTTTCTACCTATTAGTTAAATTCAGAGGTTTAAGGAACAAAATGAAAATACTCTTGCCCTAATAGTACCACAAAAAGAAAAAAAAAAAAAAATCAGAGAGCTGGAGTTGTACTTGGCGTACAGTAAGTGCTATAGAAAGGTAGTCAGTGCTGTTACTGTGTAAACTTTGGAAGCAGGCAGACCTGGGTCTCAGCTATGGCTTCAGCTCTTCATGGCTGATGAGTTGGAGCAAACGTACAGCGTTCAACTTCACTGAGCCTTAGTATTGCCATCTGTAAAGTGGGCAAAACAGTTTTGCATTCTGGGGCTGCCAAGAAAGCTAAAACTGATAAGCTACAGAAATAACATTTCAGGCACAGGCCCTAGCTCATGGTTGGGCCAATATTTTTGTTGTAAACTGAGACTAGAGAATGGGTAAGTGGTAAGAACAACTGGTATATTTGCAGCCCATGGGTGATCATTGAGGGGCTTTTGGGCTGGCTCCAGTAGGAGGCCTGGCAGGTTGGAGGGCCAGGTAGGCCAAGCAAGGGAGTGAGCGCAAAGCTTATCGCCTCTGTATTTATTCACCAAACGATGGCTGAGGGTCTAGAACAGTGGTGGTGAACCTATGGCACGTGTATCATTGAAAGCTCTTAAAAGGTTCGCCATCACTGCTCTAGAACCAGGCACAAGATTCTAGATTGGATACTTGGAAGAACCAACTACATAGTACTAATGAATAGTAGTGATTACAGCAATAATAACCAATGCTTGTCCCTATTTAACTGCCTACAGTAATTAGGTAATGCAAGCTGATGTGATAACGTAACCCTGAAACCCCAGAGGCTTAACACAATAGAAGGCTGCTGTGCGTTCCTGAAGTGCTTGGGTATTTAGCAGGTGGCCTCCTATGGGGTGGCCCAGGGCCCCAGACCCCATCCATCTTGTGGTTTTGTGGTTCTGGTGTTCCTGAGGCCTTGGAGTTATTTTCTTCAGGTTGATGGATAAGGAGGGAGAGAAATGATTCCTCTTGGGCAGTTTTTATGGGCCGGGTCTGCAGGGACACACATTCTCTGTCTTAATTCCCTTGGCCAGACTTTGATCACATGGCCATATCCATGGCAAGAGAGTCTGGGACACAGCCTCTAGCCATGTGCCTAAAAGGAACTGGAACTGGGTTGTGGTAAAACCACAGCAGCTTCTGCCATACCATATCCAGGCACACAATGGACAGTAGAGCATCTTATTTAAGTCTCATGTTTCTATCAGGCACCAGTTGTCCTATTTTACAGATGAGGAAACAGGCTCGGAGAAAGGAAGTCATTGGTGCAGGGTCATACAGCCTGTGAAGAGGCATAGCTAAGATTTCAGTCAAGGTGATCAGATGCTCTCTTAGCCCTTTAAATTTTTTTTATTTTGAGACAGAGTCTTTCTAAATTGCTAAGGTGCCCAGGCTGGATTTGAATTTGCCATCCTCCTGCCTCAGCCTCCCAGAGTGCTTGGATTACAGGTGTGACTGGCTTAGTCCACGTTTGATGCTATAGCAGAATACCTGAGACTGGGAAATTTATAAAGGAAAGGAGTTTACCATTCTGAAGGCTGGAAGCCCAACGCTGGGTGGCACCATCTGGCAAGGACCTTGTGCTGTGTCATTACATGGAGGGAAGCAGAAGGCAAGCGGCTCTGCAGGACAGAGAGAAGGGCTGGGCTCGCTTTCCAACAACCCACCAACCTGCTACCCTGATAGAGGCATTAATCTCTCCCACCCCAATCCCCTTCTAACCGAATCCTCTCCTAACCTCATCCCCACCTCTCAACCTTACACTGGGGACCCAGTTTCAACACGAGTTTTGAGAGGGATGAGCCACTTGCTGAAGCTATAGCATCCACTTCCCATGAAGAATTCAGTTTTCGGAGGCTCAGCGGGAAGCTGAGGTGTTGCAGAGCACATGCTCATGGGGTTTGGATATGATTTCTTGGAGTCCACGGAGCTCAGCGGGACTCTTGGGGGGCAGCTTTGGAGCTGGAACCAAGGGCACCCCGAGGCCACGGGTTCACTTTGTGGACTTGACACTGTGTCACGTGCTGTTGATGCACAGACGGTATTTTGGTTAATCCCAGATAACTCCTTGAGGCGAGTGCCAGTATTATCCCCACCTTACACGGGGGGACCCTGAGGCTGGAGAGGCAAAGACCCAACTCTGGGCCACGGCGGGGGCGGCGGGGGGGCTCAGTTGCCGGCCTGGGCTGAGCCGTCCGTGGCCAACGTCCTTCGCGCTGCACCTGTTGCGGGGAGGCGCGGTCCCAGCGCCCCGTAGCAACCACGCGAGCCCGTTCTGGGTCAGCGGAGATGCTCCCCGCGGGCTTGGGACTCTGGCCTTTCCCGCCTCCGGCTGCTGACCCCACCCCCTGGACTTGGAGAACTCTAGGACCCAGCGGCCCAGGAAGAGTGGAGTGGGGGGGTCCTTACCTCCAGGTCCTGCCCTCTTCTTTTCTATCCCTTTTCTTTCCCCTCCCCCGCTCTACTCCCCTCCACCTCTGCCCCCTCCACTCCTCTCCTTGCCCACCCCCACCCAGCTCCGCCCACTGCATGGTCACGTGGGGGCACCGCCGGATTTAAGCTTAATCTGCCTGGTGCTCAGCACCGCAGGCTGGCCTGGGGCGTTCCGGCGGGGCTAGTCTTGGGGCCCTGGAGAAGGGGGCCAAAGGGGGCCCACAGCCACTCCCCACATGAACCTGGGTCTGCCTGGGTCGCTGGAGGCCCAGCTAGCACTGGAGACCGTTATCCAGGTGGGCCTGGAGGGTGTTCCTACCCTGCTCAGGGGAGAGGAGGGGCCTGGTAGGAGTGGTGAGAGGTGGGTGCATCTTTGGGGGGTAGGGGTGATGGCGGTGGGGATGCACAGGGCCCCCATCTTGCAGGTCCCAACAAGTCTGAGGGTGGGAGTCACCCAGGGCTCAACTGCTGTGGCTCCCTTATCCCGCCCGGTGCCCTGCGGAGGGGAGAAGGGGGTCCCTACTCCTTGATTTTAGGGTTCAGGTGACTTCTGGCGCTGCAAGATCCTTACTCATCTAGGGTTGGAGCTGGATTAGAGCCCTCAGCACTCTGTGCTTCCCTCTTTGGGGTTTGTGAGTTGGCCTTGGGGTTCAGTTCTCCCCTCTGGCCCCAGGGGACCTCCTTCCTGGGGTGGGGGGCACATGAGACTCTCCTCTCATGGGGCTCTTTGCAGTTCTAACTTCCAGGCTCTGCCCCATCTGGGGCCTTCCTGAGGGCCTCCTGGCATCACACCGTGGGCCACAGGACTTTGCCTGTCTCCTCCCAGGCCAGGGAGTCTAGGGTCCCAGGTCCCCAAGGAACCCCTCTCTCTTTCCCCACAGACCCTGGAGAGCAGTGTCCTCGGGCCAGGCCAGGAGAAAGGTCTGAGTGTGCAGGACCTGGCCTGGGGCTCTCCGTTCAGCCACCTGCCCGCCTGTATCAGGGAGATTGTCATCCGCAACCTCGCCCAGCCTGAGCGCCCAGGTGCCACCCCTTCCGCCGCCCACATTTCCCCTCTGCTCAGCCTCTACTCCACAGTCATAAGATGATAGGAGTTGCAGCATCCATTTCTTGAATACTCCGAGACAGGCACAGCCATGTGATGGGAGACCCACTTCACAAAGAAGGAAAAGGGGGTGAGGAGGTGTGATTTCCCCAGACTTATTTATTGCCTATAAGGTGCAGCTTGAGAGGAGGAGTTGCACAGCCTGCTGCAAAGACTTGAACACCAAATGCCACATTCCCTCCTGGAGAAGGTGTGAGCTGGCTGCACCTGAGATTACGGAGGAGGGCAGCTCAACTCAGACCAGGGTTTGGCAGAGGTCCAATGGCAGGCAGGAAGCCTGATTCAGCCTTTTTCCTCCTCCTCTCTCTTCCCCCTCCTTGCAACCTGACCTACACAATCTTGAGCCCTGGCTGCAGGAGTTTCCTGGAGCCCTGCCCTTGAGTGAGGTTTGCCTGCTTTCCTGCAAGGTCTGGTTACCGTTCTGCCCATTTCACAGATGAGTAGGACTGAGGCATAGAGAATAGTACTCAAGGAAGGAGCAAGAACACAGGCCTTGTGGCCCTGGGTGGGGTAGGTAGAGATGCTCTCTGGACTCCTAGACTGAGCCACTTCCTGCGGGGACCTGGTTCTCCTCCCACCCTGAGGGATGAGTGAGGAGCCTGTGGGGAGGATGTCCTGCTGGACCCAGGCAGAAGCCAACCACGTGCCCACTGTTCTTCCCTTGCCAGCCCCTCCGCCGGCCCTGGAGATGGCATCGCTGCTATCTCTGCAGGAGGAGAACCAGCTGCTGCAGCAGGAGCTGTCCCGCGTGGAGGACCTGCTGGCCCAGAGCCGCGCTGAGCGAGATGAGCTGGCCATTAAGTACACCGCGGTCAGCGAGAGGGTGGGTGCTCCTGGGCTGGGCCGGGGGGGGGGCATCCAGATCAGGCCCCACCCTGGGCCAAGGTGGGCCCTGGCATCAGGCAGGCCTGGAGTCAGATTGCAGCTCTGGCAACTTCTGGCACTCTGGGAGCTGGTTTCCGTAAGGGGGTGGCAGTGGTTTGGGGGCTGCTGCCTGATCAGTGAAGTAATCAGGTAAGTGCCTGGGTCGGAGCACAGAGAACAAGGCCCCTAGAGGCCCCTCCTGGCCCCAAGACTCTGGACCTCTCCCTGGGTCCCCATTTCCATGGGCATCGGTGTCAAGGCCATGGCTGGGGGCTGGGCAGGCTGGCATTGGCACCCACAGCGTTCTGCGGGCTGGGCCAAGGCAGCTGCAAGGCCTGTGCCGCTCTGCATGGGTGAGGTTGGGCTGGAGAGGACAGAGATGCTGAGCCTGTCTGCATGTCCAGACAGGACTCGCTCCCCAGGGACCGGGGCTGCAGGCTGGTGGGGACCCCAGGCCCTGGGGCGGGAGGTAGGTGGGTCCCGGGGGTGGAGAGTGCTTCTGGTGCGCTGTCTGCCTGGAGATGCCAGGCTCATGGCAGGTGATCCTGAGGAAAGGATTGTGGCTGAAGGTTGGTGAGAGTTGCACAGGGGACGAGTGTGTGCATGCAGATGGGTGTTAATAGCAGTTCGTAGTATAATAGTAGCTACCATTTATTGAACACCTACTGTGTACCAGGAATGTGGTGGGTACTATATACACCAAGATCAGGACTATTGTGATGCCCATTTAATGCAAGAGAAAATGGAGGCTCAGAGAGGGAAGGCACTGTGCTCGGGGTCACACAGCCAGTTAAGACAAGAACCCAGGTCTCCCGGCTCCCAGCCTGGGGCTCTGGACTGGAGTTTTGTTTCTTGGGCTAGAGGTCCCAGGGGGCAGCTGAGCCCTGGAAAGTGGGAAGGGACCCAGTGGGGCAAGGGCAGCGCCAGGGTCCCCTCTGAGTTAATGGCAGGGCAGAGTTGGCTCCGGACCCCCGAGCTGGCCCTGGCTGTACAGGGGTCTGCGTAGTGTGCTGGGGGGGGGTGCGCATGTCTGTGTGGGGCTGCGGGTAAGCCCGGTCCCAGTAGCGGTCTGCCTGGACAAGCCCCTGGCTTGTTGGGACTTGCTGAAGGTAGGGCCCAAGGTGGCCCCTGGCTTTTGGGACAGGACAGAGGGTCCCTGGGTCTTTTTCCCAGGGTCCTTAGGGGGTGTAGCAGGCAAGCTGGCCTGAGTCCTGCAGTGTCAGTGGTGACAGGCCCTGAGCCAGCCTCATCCTGGTTTGGACCTTTTTCTTTTGGCCCCCTGGCATTGTGCCACTCCCCAGGGGCTGTTTTTTAAGTGCCAACTCCTGAGCGGCAGTGAAGCCAGCCCTGCCCCTTGTTGGCAGAGGAAGGGAAGATAGGTGGCATATGGCCTGTCTGTGCTCTGCTGGGACACAGCTGTTGGGGCCGCAGCTGCGGCCGGGAGTTACGTTCGTCTAGAAAGTTCCATCATGTGCTGAATGGCATGCAGGGGCAGCCTGGGATCCCAGTTGTCCCCTGTGTGAGCTGGACTGAGCACGGCTCAACCTGGAGGCAGGGATTGGACAAGAGTGGCCTCGCAGGCTTTTCCTGGAGGGGAGTCCACAGACAGCATCAGGCCTGGACATCACCTTATTACAGATGGGGAAGCTGAGGCCCAGGCAGGGGGCATGACAGGCCCTCGGTCAGTGGTGGAGCTGGTCTGAGACCCCTGACCCAGGGCTGTGCAGCCGTGTGACACTCTCTCTCCCTTCTGCTCTCCTGTCCCTGTGCCAGCAAATAGCCAGGCCTGCTCCTGTGGCTGTACCTGTTTTATGGCAGGCTGGGTTGGGGTAGTCATCGAGGTTATTCCAATCCCTCAAACCCTCAGCACCCCTAGGATAGGGAGGGAGTGGGAGAAGCATGAGGATCGGTGTCCTGTTAACTGCATGTCCTGCAGAGAAACAGAGGTAGGAGCTCCCAGAGCCACCTTCCAGTGGTCAGAGAGGTCCTCAGGGTCCCCAAGGAGCAGGTGTAGGGCGAGGCAGCTGGGATGAGGAAGGAGGGAGTGCACTGCCTTGGCTCCAGAGAAGGGCACCCCTCCACACTCCTCCAGTGTCCATGGCAACCTGGACAAGGGAATGGAATGGCAGCCAGTGAATGGAATGAGGGCCCAGTTGCTAGGGGAAACAGTAAACTTTTTTCATCTCCAGCTTGGTGGCAGCCCCCTTCCCTTCGGAAGGGAGGATCAGTGAAAGGCTGTTTTAGGAGGAGCAAAGTTTGCAGTGAGTGCTGAGGTGTGGCTGGGAGGGGCCTGGCTCTGGCTTTGGGCACTGAACCCCCCACGTCACAGAGGCCCACGGCACAGGGTTGAACAGTTGTGCAGAGTGTAAGCAGCACGAGTAGACCCCACGCAGACACGTGGCGCACACTCCCGATTCTCAGAGGGTACACAGCATAATCCACACCCACAGCCAGACCCCACTCAGCCCCACAGGCCACAGAAGAGCCCCCTGGATGAGCAGTCACACCGCCACCATGTACCCGTAACGCAGCCAGCGTCACTCACTGCCTCCCATCTCACTGCCAGCGTCAGCCCACAAGGGGACACGTCAGTGCACGAAGACAGTCACTGCCACACACCGGGCTCCCCAGACTTACCACTCACAGTGGTGGCCTCGTTGCCCTGACACGCACAGGTAGATGCACACAGGAACTCACGGTGTGGGACACACAGAGGGACGCAGTCCCTGCATCACAACGTAGACCTGCAGCCACGGACACCACCTCCCCGAGGTGCACACAAGACCCAGACACACCAAATTGGCCCCATGCACCCAGCACACGTGACAACGCACAGGGTCCCGTGTGGAGACAAATGGCTGAACGTACCCCTCGCAGCCAATGAGGTACACTTGCACGATGTCTGACACACGCCTCTCGGGGCGACCACCAGGCACGGATGTGGATGCTGCCCGCCTCTGACCTGGGTGGACTCCACTCTGACACTTGCCCAGGCAGGACCCCAGTGGCCCCCTCCCTCAGCAGCCTCAGCCCGGTCTCTCCCAACTCATGGTGAAGCCCCGCATGGCCGTGGCCAGTCCCCGCCGCTGACCTGACCTAGACCCGGGGTTAGTGTGGGTGAGGGAAGCTGTCCCTCCCGTTGGTTCCTGTGACCTGTGTGGCCCCATGTCCATATGTGAGTGCCCAGTTCAGGCTGTAGCAGGCCCCATGCAGGGGAGGTAGGTGGCCCAGCAGGGGAGGAGGTTGTCCCCCCAGGCCCTGTGTGTGCTCCCCACCTTGCTGAGTCCCTCTCATCCTCTGCCTCCTGCCCCGCCCCCGTCCTCCTAACAGCTGGAGGAGGCTGAGGGCCCCTGGGACCAGCAGACACCTAAAGGGGGTTAAGGGGGTTCCATGGCTATTGGGGGCAGCCAGAACCGGGCAGGAATCCAGCCTGCGCCCACAGGGCCTGGGGACGGAGTGGCTGAGTGCTGCCTAGGGGTGGAGGGAGGACAGTGGCAGAGGTGAGGGAGTGAAGGGGGTGTGAGAGGGCACAAAGAGGGAGCTGTGGAGGATGATGTTACAGATTTCCATGCTGTATTTGATGGGCATGCTGTCACCCCAGGAACACGAAAATGCCTGTGTGCACATCTGTAAGCTCAGGTCTGCATATGAATATTGATGCCTCTATTTTGAATGGGTTCACATGTCCTTGTGTCATTAAGATCCCAATATTTACTGAAGGCCAACTATGCCATCCCATGGCCACTATTTAGGTACTAAAATACAATGGGAAACTAGGTACGGTGGCACATGACTTTAATCCCAGCACTCTAGGAGGCTGAGGCAGGAGGATCGCAAGTTCATGCCTAGCCTGCGAAATTTAGCGAGACTCTGTCTCAAAATAAAAAATAGAAAATAAAAAGGTCTGGAGATGTAGGTCAGTGTGAAACCATGGGTTCGATCCCCAGTACTGGTAAACAACAACAACAAAAAAAGATACAGTGGGGAACAAAACTCCAAGCTTTCCAGACCTCACCTTGGGGAGGAAGTGGGGGTGGGGAGATGTGGCAGCAAGTGTAATCATCGCGAACCACAAGGGGGCTAAGTATGTATTCTGGAGGAGAGGCACATGGTGCACTGAGGACATTTACAGTTTGCCCAAATGCACCTCTGTTTTGGGTGCATGTGGTCATGGATTCATGTGCATGTGCCCATACATGCTCAGTATATGTCCATCCATACCTGTCCACGTGCCCATGGGCATCTGCAGTAGCCCCTCCTGGGCTTGCCCACAAGTGCCTGTTCTGGAGCCAGGCTCTGAGCTTGCAAGGCATTGTGGATCTGGGACCAGCCTGGCCCACCCTGCAGAGGCCTGTGCCTGACTCTCATCTAGGGTCCTTCCTTGCAGCTGGAGCAGGCGATGCGGCTAGAGTCTGGAGAGCTGGAAACGCAGGAGCCCAGGGGGCTGGTTCGGCAGAGTGTGGAGCTTCGGAGGCAGCTTCAGGAGGAGCAGGCCTCCTACCGGCGCAAGCTGCAGGCCTACCAGGAGGGCCAGCAGCGGCAGGCCCAGCTGGTGCAGCGGCTGCAGGCCAAGGTCAGGATCCACTCCACGCCTCTGCCCTCACTTGACTTTGTCTCTGCCTGCCCCCTGGGGCTGACTGCTGCTGCCCACCCATCCCCAGATTCTCCAGTACAAGACCAAGTGCTCAGAGCTGGAGCAGCAGCTGCTGGAGCGGTCCACAGAGCTGGAGCGGCAACGGCTGAAGGTGGGTGCTGGCTGAAGGTGGGTGCTGGGGTGAGGCAGGGCTGACCCTCAGCTCTGCCTACCAAGCCTCATGCTCCTCCTCCTGCCCAGGACACAGAGCATAGCCAAGACCTGGAGAGCGCCCTCCTCCGCCTGGAGGAGGAACAGCAGAGGTGAGGGTGCAGCCAGGAGGGCACAGGGCTGGTGGGATGGTCTGGTCCGTGGTTATGGGTGCCCACTGGCCCCATCTTCCCTGCCCAGAAGCGCCAGCCTGGCCCAGGTGAACGCCATGCTGCGAGAACAGTTGGACCAGGCAGGCTCGGCCAACAAGGCTCTGAGCGAGGACATACGCAAGGTGACCAGCGACTGGACACGCAGCCGCCAGGAGCTGGAGCAGCGGGAGGCGGCGTGGAGGCGCGAGGAGGAGGTGCGAGCGGGCCAGCCTGGTGGGGGGCCCTTGTGGCAGGGTGAGGACTCAAGTCTGGAGAGGGAGCAGGAGCATCAGCCCGGTGAGCACTTACTTAGCAGGGGTCGGGTCATCACAGAGAGGGGGCCTCCATTCCCACGTGCCATGTGCACCTTTTAGGCCTTGTACAAGCAGCAGGTGGTAGATGCTGTCACTATCCTCATTTATTTGCAGGGGTTTTTTTGTTTTGTTTTTTTGGTGCTGGAGATCAAACCCAGGCCCTTGCCCATGGTAGGCAAGTGCTGTGCCCTGAGCCACGCCCCAGCCCTCATTGTTGTCATTTAAAGAGGGGGGCAAGCAACCTGTCCATGGTGGTGCCATTGGCAGCTGGGATGCAAACAGGTCCCCAGGACCCTGCCGGTCCCCTTTGCCTCTCGCAGCCAGTGGAGGCGCTGAAAGCCAGCACCCTGGGCAAGAGGAGCAGGAGGCTGGGGTGCACGAGGGGCTGCAGGAAGCCCCCCTCCCCAGGTGCCAGTGCCTCCCATGATGGTCAGAGCTAGGGGCCTGGGGGAGAAGCGGCCCGGCCTCCTCCAGCCCTCACTTGGCGCCTCTTCCCTCCAGTCCTTCAACGCCTACTTCAGCAGCGAGCACAGCCGCCTGCTGCTCCTCTGGAGGCAGGTCGTGGGGCTCCGGCGGCTGGTCAGCGAGGCGAAGATGTACACAGAGAGGTGAGGCCCAGCTGGCCGGGGTGTGGCTCACAGAGACCCCACTGCAACCCTGGCGGCAGCAACGCCGTCTCCAAGACCAGCTTGGCTCTGCACACCTACTGTGTGCCAGGCCCTATGGAGGTGCACGGGCAGTGTGTTGTTTTGCACTAGTACCACAGTCAGGGGTACTACTCACAGTGTCCCTGTGACGTAGGAACTGTGACACGCCCCATTTCACAGATGAGGACACAGAGGCTCAGAGAGGTTCAGTGAATTTCCCAAGGTCATGCAGCAGTCAGTGGCTGAATTGGAATTTGAAGCTCCTGCTTTGAATCCACTAGAATATTAAGTTCTGCTATCACAACCTCTAATGGTGAAAAGATAGCCCCCCCACAATTCTATGCTGAGGAAATGACTGGTCAGTGCCAAGACAGAGGGATGAGGAGATGTTGTAGAGGCTCGGAAGGATGGAAAGGAAGAGGGTGGAGAGGGCAGAAGACACACTGTGGAGGAGGTGGGGTTTGTACGGAGCCTTGAGGGATGGGTAGGATTGTAACTGCCAGAGCTGGGGGCGCCATGGGCAGAGGAAGCAGCAGGAGCAAAGGCCCGGGGGTGGGAAAAGGGGGAGCCAGTGGGGTTGGAGTAGGAGCAGGGGAAGGAAGGGGAAGGAGAGCCCTCAGCAGGCAGCCTGATCCTGCCTGGTTTCTGACCAGAGGCTTCAAGTGTGGGTGGTGGGGACAGTCATCTTGGCAGCTGCAGGGAGCATCTCAGGGCACGAGAACAGTGTGTTTCCTTTTTTACGTAAGGAATTTTAAAGCTAAGTGTGGTTGTGCATGCCTGTAATCCCAGCACTCTGGGAGGCTGAGGCAGGAAGGTTGCAAGTTTGAGCCCTGCCTGGGTAACTTAGTGACTTAGTGAGACCCTGTCTCATAAAAAAATAAAAAAGGGCTGGGGATATAGCTCAGAGTAAAGGCCCTGGATTCAATCCCAGTGACATACACATAGACTCACAGATTTTTAAAATTGTTTTTTCTTAATATCATGATAGTGTCCATATTTTCTGTTTGACTCACATGTGTCACAGCTCGTTTCCCATTTTTGTCTTTATAATTTGATGCAGCAGCCATAGACATTCACAAATATTTCTTTCTTTCTTTGCATCTATCTCTCCTTCCTTCCTTCCTTCCTTGCTCTCTCTTCCCTTTTCTTAGACCTTTAAACCACTCTTTTTTTTGGAGACAGGGTCTCGCTATATACTTCAGGTTGACCTTGAACTTGCTTATGTAGCCCAGGCTGGCCTCGAACTCACGGTAATCCTCCTGCCTCAGCCTCCCAAGTGCTGGGATTACAAGTGTGTGCCACCACACCTGGCAAACCTCTTTTAATTTTTTTTTTTTTTTTTTTTTTTTTGAGACGGGATCTTGCTATATAGTTTAGGCTAGTCTTGAACTCACTGTGTAGCCCAGGCTGGCCTTGAACTTATGGCACTTCTCCTGCTTCAACTTCCCGAGTGCTAGGATTACAGGCGTGGATCACCACACCCAGCATTAATTCATTTATTGAGGAAACTGGGCCAGTTTTTCTAGAGATTTCCATAGTCTGGATTTTGCTGGGTATGTCCCTGTGGTGTCCTATAACATGTTCCTTTGTCCCCTGTAGTTGCTGTAACGTGGATGTTGGATCTGAGGCTAGATCAGACCCTTTCCTTCCCTTCCCTTCCCTTCCCTTCCTCTTCCCTCCCCTTCCCTTTTTTCTTTCTTTCTTTTTTCTTTTTTTGACAAGACTTTATAAGTGGAGTGTGTTCTTCCATCAGGAGGACCCGTAGCCTGGATGTCTCTCTTTTCATGACATTGGCAGCTCTTGATGCTCAATACCAAGAGTCAAACATTTATCAGAGGTTGCAAAAGTGTGATATTCTGTCACTCCTTTGTGCATAAATGGAATTCTGTTATGAGGCACTCATCCTCTTTATATTGGACAGCCAGTGGGACAGTCCATTCAAGGACAGGAAGGATTGGGGCTGGAGGTGTAGATCAGTGGTAGACCACATGTTTAGCATGCATCAGACCCTAGGTCAATCCTTAGCACTCCCCTCGAAAGAGAAAAAATAAAGATTTAACCTACGTTGTGGATTTAAAGTAGGTTTTATTTTTAATTAGCACTTAAAACTATTTGTATCTGCTGGGCATGGTGGCGCATGAGGCAGGAGGCTCACCACAAGTTTGAAGTTAGCCTGGGCTGCACAGTCAGTTCAAGTCTGACCTGAACTACACACCAAGACCTGTCTCAGAAAACAAAAAACAGGGCAGGTGAGATGGCTCAGCTGCTTACGTGCCTGCCTGGCAAGTGCGAGGGCCTGAGTTCGACTCCCAGATCCCACATACAAAAAAGGGGCCGGTGATATCGCTCAGCGGCACGGGCGCCTGCTGGCGTGCAAGGTCCTGAGGTCGACTCCCAGTACCCACAAAAAAAAAAAAAAAAAGAAAAAAAACAAAAAGTGTTTTCCTGGAGTAAGTCACATGTTCTCATAGTTCCTATTTCTTTTTTTTTTTTTTTTTTTTTTTTTTTCAGTGGGTACTGGGGGTCGACCTCAGGACCTCGTGTGCCAGCAGGCGCCTGTGCCACTGAGCGATATCACCGGCCCTTTTTTCGTATGTGGGTTCCGGGAGTCAAACTCAGGAGCTCGTGCTTGCCAGGCAGGCGCTTACGCCGCTGAGCCATCTCACCGGCCCAATGGTTCCTATTTTGAAAGGGTGCATGGTGAAAAGTATCCCTCCACCCCTGGTCCCAGACACTCCTCTCCCCCCATCTAGGCCAACAGTGCTATCAGTGTCCTGAGTGACCTTTCAGGGTTATTTTATATAAGCAAATAATACAGTGCTGTCTCTCTTGCTCTGTCTGTCTGTCTGTCTGTCTGTCTCTCGTACACACACACACACACACACACACACACACACACACACTTTGTTTTGGTGTTGCCTCTGGGTAGAATTTCATCTTGGCTATTCTGGCAGGTGCTGTTTTCACCTGTGAGTTACGCTGGGGGTGGCTCCCTAGCAGGCTAGGAGGAGCTGCCCTGTGGTTTCCTTTGCTGCAGAGCCGTTGAGCCGATGGACCATCACGTGTCTAACAGCAGTCCCCTGTGGATGGATGGTTAGGTTGTCACCAGTAGTTTTCACAGGAGCTGTGCTGCCATAAGTCACCTGGACACAGGTTGCTCCCCTGTGCCAAGGTTTCTCTGCAGGATGCATTCTTGGGCTCTTCCCAATGCCCTCCATTGTGGTGTACCCACTTACTCTCCCAGCAGCTGTCGGAAGGGCCTCTTTTCCCACAGTCTCACTCACATGGGGCATGATGTGACATTTTTGTTTTGTTTTCCAATGTGATAGTGACAAATGGCATCCCACTGTAGTTTTAAATTTGTCCTTGGGAGCCACCTCCATTCCACTCCATTCCTGTGCTCTCCCCCAGGGACCTGCTGCACCTGGGAGGGGAGCTGGCCCGGACTTCACGGGCTGTGCAGGAGGCCAGCCTGGGGCTAAGTGCTGGCCTGCAGCTGGCTGACAGCCGGGCTGAGGCGGCGCTGGAAAAACAGGCACTGCTGCAAGCACAGCTGGAGGAACAGCTGCGGGACCAGGTGCTCCGCGAGAAGGACCTGACCCAGCAACAGGCACAGAGCGACCTGGACAAAGCCAACCTCAGCACCCGGTGGGTGGGACGGGCGCCATTCAAGGCTAGCTTCCCTTCAGAGGGCACCCAGAGCTTTGAGGGGGGTTCTGCTTGCCAGAGTCGGGCCCTGCCCAGGGCACATCACAGATAGTTCAGCCTCTGGTGACAATGTGTGCCCCAAGATACTGCTGGGGTAACCACATTCTCATCTTACAGATGAGAAGTCTGACACCCAGAGAGAAGGGACTTGGCCAAGGCACACAGCTGGGGAGGTGGATCCTAGGGTCTGGGCTTGGTTTGGGGAAATGTGAAGGATGTAGAAATTGGTGGATTTGGGCCGGTGAGATAGCTCAGTGGCATAAGCGCCTGTCTGGCAAGCGCGAGGTCCTGAGTTCGACTCCTGGTACCCACATACGAAAAAAGGGCTGGTGATATTGCTCACTGGCACGGGCGCCTGCTGGCGTGCGAGGTCCTGAGTTCGACCCCCGGTACCCACAAAAAAATAAAGAAAAAAGAAATTGGTGGATTTGAGGAGAAGCTGGGGCAGGTCCCCACTCACCCCTGCTGCTCCCCACCTGCAGAGTGACAGAGCTGGCCCTGGCAGTGGAGCGCCTGGAGAGCCAGAACCTGGAGAAGGATCGGGTCAACAAGGCCCTGGCGGAAAAGCTGGAGGCCCTGGTGAGACGTGGCTGCCGGGGGTGTGGAGGGCTGGGGTCGGGGACTGGGTCAGACCCACAGACACAGGCTTAGGGCGGGGCTGCTTAGGCCACCCTGAGTGTCCCACTCAGATTCAGTGTCACCACTCACAGTGTGTGTAGGATTAATGCGAGGACACCCACTACCTTTATCACTTTGCCTCCAGGGGCCCTGCGGTTTGATCCGCAGCACACGCAAGGGAAGCAAGGCCCAAGAGTCCCCGAGCCATTAAGCAGGGGAGACAGGACAGTTCCCAGAGGAACGCAGCTGCCTCCCCCTGGTGGTCACCACTGGGGTTGGTCCCCTTCTGTGGCCCAGCCTGGGCTGTCCACTGATCTGTGTGACGGGAGAGGATTCGGCCTCTCCAGGCCTCTTCTGTTCAGTGAGGGGAGTAGGCTGCTGTGAGGTCACCCAGGCAGCTGGCCTATGGGCATGGCCAGAGTGGTCACCTTACTGGTGGCAGGCCAGGGAGGGACAAGGCAGGGGCTCAGGCCAGGGCACAGTCCCTGACCACCTTTTCTGTCTCACTCCAGGAATCTCTGCGGCTACAGGAGCAGGCGGCCTTGGAGACAGAGGACGGAGAGGGGCTGCAGCAGACCCTGAGGGACCTGGCACAGGTGTGCAGGCAGCCCAGGGTGACCGGCAAGTGGGCGGGGAGCCTGAGCATCTGGCTAGGGCAGTTACGGCCCAGATGGCTTCCAGGGCGTCCGAGGGGAGGCTGGGCTCCATGCGGGCCTTCTGTGAGAAACACTGAGGGCTGAGGGCTGTGCGCTGGTGGAGGTGGTGGCCCAGGGTGGCTCTCGGGAAAGGAACTTTGGTGAAGCGGCCTCTGCCCCGCTAACTCTCCCTCTGCGGCCTCCCCACCTCCCCCAGGCCGTCCTGTCGGACCCGGAGAGCGGCGTCCAACTCAGCGGCTCCGAGCGCACGGCCGACGCCTCCGATGGCAGCCTGCGGGGGCTCTCGGGCCCGCGGACCCCGTCCCCGCCACGCCGCTCCTCGCCCGGCCGCGGCCGTTCTCCCCGCCGAGGCCCGTCCCCCGCCTGCTCGGACTCCTCCACCCTCGCCCTCATCCACTCCGCCCTGCACAAGCGCCAGCTACAGGTCCAGGTGGGCAGCGACCTGAGCATCCCGGGGCGCGAAGCTGGGGTCCTGGGGGCGGGGCACGGTCTTGGGGCGGGGCATGGCCTTGGGGGCGGGGCCAGAGCCCTGGGACTTGGCTGCAGGGGGAGGCAAGACTCGAGATGTTGGCTGAGAGTTCTGGGTAAGAATCTGAGCCCAGGGCCGGTGAGCTGGCTCAGTGGCATAAGTGCCTGCCTGGCAAGCGCGAGGGCCCGAGTTCGACTCCCGGATCCCACATACGAAAAAAGGGCCGGTGATATCGCTCGGCGGCACGGGCGCCTGCTGGCGCGCGAGGTCCTGAGGTCGACCCCCGGTACCCACAAAAAAAAAAAGGAATCTGAGCCCAGAGTTGGAGGTGTTTGGGCAGCTGTGGGAGGAGCTAGAGTTGTGGTAGGAAAGGAGGTGAGCCCCCGTTATACACAGCCAGAACCTTATGAAAAGGTCTGGGAGGAGACACGAGAGCCCGGGATGGGGGAACTTGGGAACTAGGGGCAGAGTAGGAGGGAGGAGTCTGGGTATGGAACCGGGATGCAAGGGGGAGGGGCCTGGCGGCCTTGGAGGAGGAGTCAGAACTCTGGAGAGAGTGTGCTTCTGGGACTCCAGGGAGGTGAGGGGTCAAAAAGGTGGGGAGAGTACAGAGAAGGCGAGTGGAATCCGTTCCTGACCCAGGCTGGGCCAGGTCCTGCCGCAGTGTAGATGTACTTCCCCGGAACCAGCAGAAAGCAAGTGGGCTCCCCAGATTCAGTGACCCCCATGCCCCAGGACATGCGTGGGCGCTACGAGGCGAGCCAGGACCTGCTGGGCACCCTGCGGAAGCAGCTTGGTGACAGCGAGGGTGAGCGGCGCGCCCTGGAGGAGCAGCTGCAGCGCCTGCGGGACAAGTCGGAAGGAGCCGCCCAGGCCCACGAGGATGCCCAGCGCGAGGCCCAGCGTCTGCGCAGCGCCAATGATCTCCTGAGCAGGTGCCTGGGAGGTCAGAGGTGGGGAGGAGAATACATCAGCGTCCGAGCTCAAGGCCAGCCTAAAATAAGCCACCACTGGCCACGGGTGTCTACTAAAATTTCAATTACTTAAAATTTAAAAAGTAAACTGTCTATTCCTTAGTGACATTGGCCAGGTGTCACGTGCCCCAAAAGTCAACTGCTGGCTACAGAACAGCTCCATTGTCTTGGCATTCACGTTGCCAGCACTGTTTCTATACTGTGTTTCTAAAGAGGGTGTTTTTTGATTTGTTTTGTTATGTTTTGTTTTTTGCTGTGCTGGGGATTGAATCTAGGAGCTCAA
Source organism: Erethizon dorsatum (assembly GCA_028451465.1). Classification (NCBI taxonomy): domain Eukaryota; kingdom Metazoa; phylum Chordata; class Mammalia; order Rodentia; family Erethizontidae; genus Erethizon; species Erethizon dorsatum. The sequence goes on along the minus strand of CM051827.1, from coordinate 123,179,151 downwards.
ACATCCAAGGGAATCCTTCTACCACTGAACTATATTCCTGTTATTATTATTATTATTATTATTATTATTACTGAGACTTGGGATTGAACCCAGAGCATTTGCACTGGGCTACACCCCCAGCCCTTTTATTTTTTTGAGACAGGATGTCATTAAGTCACTGTATTGCCCAGGCTGAGCTCCAACTTGCGATCCTCCTGCCTCAGCCTCCCAGAGTGCTGGGATTAGAGGCATACACCAGAAAGCCTGGCTTCTTGGAGATTTTTAAGACATTAAATTGTCCACCTCTAAGCTACCTGGGTTTTAAAAATTTTTTTGTCCATTTTTTCCCCTCTTCCTAACTAGAAGTGTTTAACAAGACGTTTGAAAAATGGAGAAGAAATCAAGGCAGGAGCCCCTCACAGCCTTGCTTTCCCATCCTAACCCCTGTTTGGGCGCTGGTTTTGCTTCCCATTGTGTTGTCTGGCACTGAGGTAGCACAGTGCGTGTACAGATGGGCATCCACTGCGTGGCACTCTTTGCCGAGTACTTCGCTGTGTTTTCTCTGTTGTCTCTCTGTCGGACTCCTGCAGTTCGGAACTGTTGGTGTACTGCGGTTGAGAGGCTTTCCCAGGCTCACACAGTGGAGGTGGCTGCAGGGGCCAGGGTGGGAATTGGAATTAAGGTCCATTTGATTGTAAATCCATGGTATCCATGCCTACAAAGGAGTCATTTTGTTTTGTTTTGTACTTTTGAGACAGAGTCCTGCTATGTAGTTCAGGCTGGCCTGAAACATTTTTTTTTTAAATCAGGGTCACCCTATGTGGTTCAGGCTGGCCTTGAGCTCACTATCTCACTATGTAGCCCAGGCTGGCCTCCATTTCACCGTGCTTTTCCCGCCTCAGCCTCCTAAGTGCTGCAGCTATACAGTATGCTCCTGCATTTGGCAAGATAGGTTTGTTTGTTTGTTTGTTTGTTTTGGTACTGGGGATTGAACCCAAGGACTTTACACTGAGCTACATCCCCAAGCCCCTTTTTTTTTTTTTTTTTAAATCTTTTCCAAGCTCTTTTTAATTTTTGTTGTAGTTTGTTTTTTTGCGATAGGGTCTTGCTATGTAGTTTAGGATAGCCTTGACCTCACTGTGTAGCACAGGCTGGCCTTGAACTCACAGCAGTCCTCCTGCCTCAGCCTCCCAAGTGCTGGGATTACAGACATGAGCTACCACACCTGGCTAAATTTTTTTTAAATTTTGAGACAAGGCCTTGCTAAGTTGGTAAGTTGCACAGGCTGGACTTGAACCTGCAGTCCTTCTACCTCAGCCTCCTGAGTGGTGGGACTGTAGGCACGCACCAGGAGGCTTGGCAAGATGGGCTATTTTAAAGTAGTTGCGTTCACAGCGAGCACCTCATTTTGCATTGTGCTGTTTTTACTTAATAGCATGTCAGAGTGTTTCCCACCCACTGGCAGCTTTGGTATCTAGTATATTTAGGGGTTGCCACTTGGAGTGAAGAGGGGGGCAGCCCTAGGCCTGAGCCAGAGACCCTGGCTGCTCAGAAGGAAGTGTTACAGTGACAGCCCCACCCTGCCGCCACTGCCTGCACAGGGGACCTGGCAGCCCCTAAGCCTTTGGGGTTCAAGCGGCTGCCTGTTTCCTCCCTTGCCCTGGGTGCCACGCACTGCTGCTCCGTGCAGCAGGAAGTACAGATCCAGCTCTGCCAGTTTCTCAGGATTCATGGTGATGAGGTATCATGGGGGTATTTCCTGGCCACCTGGCCTGGCAGAACTGGCAGCAAAATTGCCGATGTGCCCCGGGAGCCTAGCCCTGGCCTCTTCACCTGGTGGGGTACTTGTAGGTAATGCCAGCATCTCCCTCCATCACACTGGGCCTCCAAGTGGGCGGCTGGGAGAAGGAAAGCCAGGTTCCTTCTGTTGAGAGGTGTGGGTGGGATGAGTCTGCTGTGGGCTGGGTCAGGGAAGGCTTCCAGGAGGCAGGTGCCTTAAAGGACCGAGAATGTGGTCCTCCTGGAGTGGCAGCCTAACTGAGAGTAGCCTAGCAATGCCCTCTGCTCCTGCCCCTTGTCCTGCAGGGAGAAGGGCAGCCTGGCCCACAGCCTGCAGGTGGCCCAGCAGCAGGCCGAGGAGCTGCGGCAGGAGTTGGAGAAGCTGCAGGCTTCCCAGGAGGAGCTGCGGCGGCAGAGGGACCGCCTGGAGGAGGAGCAGGAGGAGACGGTGCAGGATGGCGCCCGGGCCCGCAGGGAGCTGGAGCGCAGGTGGGCAGCTCCTCATCTCCCTGCCAGGGCCTTCAAATGCATCTTGGGGCTCCTGCCTGTCCCTGGGGGCTGGGGATTATGCACGACGTCCTGGCCTCCTCTTGTCTGGGGGTGCCCACTGACACCACTCTGACGCAGGGTCTTCTAACCACCCCCGCTTTGGGAAATCAATACTCAGGGAGCTGTGGTCACTTCTCTGGGATCAGAGAACGGTAGGAGATAGAGCTTGAATGATATGAGCAATGAGAATCAAAAAATAATGTTAATAATGGCTATTTTTTAAAGTGACAGTAATTTTACCGTAATAATATTAAGTGCTAGAGACCATGTTAAGCACTTAGATCCTCTCAATTATCCCTTGTGATAAGTGTGCAATGTAGGGGCCGGTGAGATGGCTCAGTGGCATAAGTGCCTGCCTGGCAAGCGTGAGGTCCTGAGTTCAATTCCTGGAACCCACATACGAAAAAAGGGCTGGTGATATCACTCAGCGGCACGGGCACCTGCTGGCGTGCGAGGTCCTGAGGTCGACCTCCGGTACCCACAAAAAAAAAAATAAAAAAAAGCGTGCAATGTAGAAGGTATTATCTCCTTTTTATGGAGGGTGAAACTGAGGCAGAGAAGTCATAAAGAGCCAGGATTTGAACCATTTCTGTTATGTCTCTGGGACCCAAGAGATGATGGCGGTCAGTACGTTGCGGTAGTAGATATTATTCTTGTGTCTGAACACCCCTGGGAAGATGTGTCAGGTGCTACTTTATGTACTTCCTGTACGTTAAGATCACATGTCCTTTAACCACTTCACAGTGCTGGTGTCACCCATTTTCCAGGTATGAAAACTGATGCCCAGAGTCACTGAGCTAAGAGGCAGTGGGCTTGGTTGTCCCTGTGGGTGTAGCTCTTGGCCCCGGGCCTGGCCCCAACCCAGCTTCCTGCTGGTTGCTCAGGGCAAGGGTGTAACATAAGGTACCCACTTGTCATCTGTCCCACAGCCACAGACAGCTGGAGCAGCTGGAATCGAAGCGCTCGGGGCTGGCAAAGGAGCTGGTGGAGGTGCGGGAGGCACTGAGCTATGCCTCCCTACAGCGGGACGTGCTGCAGGCTGAGAAGGCCGAGGTGGCTGAGGCACTGACCAAGGTGGGACCCCGTTCGCCACACAGTCACAGACCTGAGCCTGACCCAGAGGGATCCTTCAGGCTGACGTCAGAGCTCAGTCACAGTTTGACTGCTGTCTGGAGAGTCCCCACTGAGTCCCTGTCCCGTTCCCTGCTGCCTGGGCCTGGACCTGGCAGTGCTGTGTCTAGGCCCCACTCGAGGGGTCCTCTCACCCTGGCCCTGGCCTGTGGCCTGAGCTGGGCTTCGTTTCCCCTGCACAGTGCTGCAGCCTGTGCTTGCTCTCAGTGGCCTCACGGGCCACGGCTCTCTCTCTGCAACAATTTCTCCCGTCTCAGAGCCTCCCTCCCGTCCCCGAGGTCCATCTCTCGGGTTCTCTTCCTGCCTCTCCTCGCTCACCGCACCTCTTGCTGCCTACAGGCAGAGGCTGGCCGTGTGGAGCTCGAGCTGTCCATGACCAAGCTGAGGGCGGAGGAGGCCTCTCTGCGGGACGCCTTGTCCAAGCTGAGCGCCCTCAACGAGAGCCTTGCCCAGGACAAGCTGGGGCTGAATCGTCTCGTTGCCCAGGTGTGTTGTACACAGCGAGCCCACCTGCCCCTCCACTTGTCCATTATACCAGGGGGACTTCACTGAGATGTCCTAGAACCCACACCCTGTACCTGTCCGTCTTGGGTCTCTGTCTCTCTCCTGGCTCTGGCTCTGTCTGTCTGTCCGTCTGTCTTCTAGTGTATCAGAGAAGGAAGCTCCATGGCCTCCTCTATTTTCCCGTCCCCAGGTCCACACACCTGGAGGTTTGGTCAGGGAGGATTAGGGAGACATCCCTAGTCCTGGGGGGACCCTTGCTCACCCTCCTTGCCCACCTGTGCCCTGCAGCTGGAGGAGGAGAAGGCAGCCTTGCTGGGGAGGCAGCGGCAGGCAGAGCACGAAGCCACCTCGGCTCTGGAGGAGCAGCGGCGGCTGGAGCAGCTGCGGCTAGAGCAGGAGGTGGAGCGGCAGGGCCTGGAGGGCTCCCTGCACTCCGCTGAACAGGCCCGGGGCGCGCTGGAGCAGCAGCTCCACATGCTGCGTGGTGAACGCAGCCGGCTGCAGGAGCAGCTGGCCCAGGTGGGCTGAGTGCCGTGCAGAAGTGGGGGGCAAGAGTGAGCGGGGAGGGGCCCAGGAGCCTGCTTCTGGGTTTAGATCCAGCCCCACCTCTGGTAGCTGAGGACCTTGAACATGCCACCCCATCTCCCCGTGCCTCAGTCATCCCCTCTGTAACTTGGGGCTGAGAGTTCTCATCATACAGGGTTAATCTGATGAATAGGATGATCCGCTCCTGAGTTGCCTGTCCACACAGATCAATGATACGATAATAAGTGGAGATTTTTAGAATTGGAATCAGACTTGCGACATCACAGCTGGGAGGGGCCCAAGGGCTCCAGGAATCCAGAGACCCTTTATGCAGTGCCGGTCCTGGAGGGGGATTGGAGGGTGGGGTGTGGGGTGCAGAAAGCAGTAATGTGTCTACTCTGTGACCTGCAGGGCAGCTCCCCTGGGTCTGTCTTGTGTATTCAGCTTCTCTGCAAGTTTCAGGGTGAAAAAGAGGTCCTGTTAGTCCTAAAGCTGAGTGAGGGTCCTCGCTTTTGTACACATGTGCATTGTGGGTCTAAAGGCTGTGATTTGACTCGTTACAGTTACGTAGCATGGCAGGGCAGAGCCTGGGACCCCGCCTGCCAGGCCTGGGCTGGGGAACCCCGAGTTTGAGTGCTGTGTGATGAGCAGGCCAAGGGGTCTGGGAGTGGTGCTCACCATCCTGGATGGGGACAGCTCTCGCGGCAGCTGAGCGGGAGGGAGCAGGAGCTGGAGCAGGCCCAGCGGGAGTCGCAGTGGCAGGTGGAGGCACTGGAGCGAGCAGCCCGGGAGAAAGAGGCGGTGGCCAAGGAGCGGGCCAGCCTGGTTGTGCAGCTGGCAGCAGCGGAGCGTGAAGGCCGGACCCTGGCAGAGGAGGCCACGCGTCTGCAGTAAGGCCTCAGGTTCTGCCCGGCCCTTCTGAGGGTGGGAGGGTGTGTGTGGGGCTACATCACGACCAGCCCTGCCCTGGCATTGGCTCACAGGGGCAGTTACTTAGGAGCCCAGCTTGCCAACAGAGCCAGCTAGGACTCAGCCTTCCCCAGGGAGCCTGGGCCTAGCTGGCAGGTAGGCTGGCACCAGGCCCTTAGCTGGCCACACCCTGACAGCCACAGTTTCCTGGGGCTGGGGAGGCTGAGTTCCAGGGCCTCAGGGACTGTGTGTGCCACAGGTTGGAGAAGGAAGCCCTGGAGAGCAGCCTGTTTGATGTGCAAAGGCAGCTGGCCCAGCTTGAGGCCCGCCGCGAGCAGCTGGAAGCCGATGGACAGGCCCTACTGGTGGCCAAGGAGACTCTGTCTGGTATGCGGGGTGGGGGTCCTGGGGGATACCAGCCTTCTGCCAAACTACAGCCTGTCGGGTTCTGGGGTTTGGAGCACTGGCCTGGGAGTCTGGCTGACCTCGGTTCTGGTCCTGAGTCGCGCTGGAGCAAGCTCCTTCCCTCTGTGGGCTGTAGAGTCCTCATGCGACATTAAAGGTGGGAATGCCACCTTCTAGGTCTGTTGCCAGGCTGAGGTTGGAGGAGCAGGCGAAGGCCTGGGCATGGTGCCCGGCATGGTCAACAGTGGCATGGGGACAGTGGGAGAGCTCCGAGTTCCCTGCAAAGCCTTCAGCTGCTTTTCCCACCCCTCTCTGGTCCCACAGTCCCTGCCCAATGTCCCCATGTGTCCCCAGCCAGTCTCTGCACCTGAGGTTCTTCCCACTCACCAAAGGTTACTTGAGCACCAACTTGGGTCATGGAAATTCATTTTCCTGTCCTTGTCCACCTGAGCCAGACAGAGCCAGGAAGGGAAATGCTGGCTTCCCACCCAGGGAATGGTGTGTAGGTAGTCCATGGAGGGCTGCCCCTTGCCCATTGTCACCTCCACGAGTGCTGACAGTTGACGCCTGACCAAGTATGTTCATGGTGACCGTCACTAAAAGGGCAGTGTTATGTGAAGGTGGGCAGTGCTGGGAAGATTCCCACCTCTGAGCCTCCAGTTCCTCCTCTGCAGATGAGGGGTGGAGAGTTTCACCAGGCACGGTGTGAAGGTGAAATGAAACTAGCCTGTGGAGTAATGCTCATAATGGGGGTTGTTGTATTTTTGGCATCCTTCCCATCTATGGGGCCTTTCTCCTCAATCATTTTAACCCTTGATGTTCTTCTTGATGGGCAAAGAGGGGGACAGAGCCACTGGGCCATGCAGCGGATGGGAAAACGGGCCCAGAGAGGGTGAGCCGCTTCTCCAAAGCCACCTAGCCCAGATGCTAGGCGAGTCCTCTCCCCTCTCCTGGGTGCCCGCAAGGCCCACCTGGCCTGAGCCTGCTGGCTCTGGGGAGGTTTTGACCCAGCCCTGTCCTACCTTGACCCTCTGTGCAGGGGAGCTGGCAGGTCTGCGGCAGCAGATGACAAGCACAGAGGAGAAGGTGGCTCTGGACAAGGAGCTCATGGCCCAGAAACTGGCGCAGGCTGAGCGAGAAGCCCAGGCCTCTCTGCGGGAGCAGCGGGCAGCCCATGAAGAGGACCTGCAGCGACTCCAGCGAGAGAAGGTTTGCGCAGCGGGTGGGGACAGTGAGGGCTCTGAGCCACTGTCTCCTCTGTGACTTCTGAGGAGTCATCCTCCCATCTCTGCTGTGCATGCAGTGGGGCAACAGGGAGGATTCATGTGACAGGAGCAACCTTATCAAATCTACAGATTTGCCTGCCATGATGGTGTACACTTGTAATCCCAGCACTCTGGGAGGCTGAGGCAGGAAGATCACGAAGATTGAGCCCAGGCTGGGCAACTTAGTGACTTAGCAAGACCCTATCTTAAAATAAAAAGGGCCCGAGGATGTAGCTCAGTGTGAAGGTCCTCAGTATGGCCAAAACAAAAACAAAACAAAAATACATATTCCCAGGCCCCTGATGAGACTCAACCCTAGTGATCCTGTTGTAGGGGATCCACAGTCAAGTTTGAAAAAGGTCAGCGTAACGTGTGGCAGAAGAGCACTTCCATTTGCAAAGTCATGCGGTTTGTGTATGAAGGGCCACTCCGGAACCTCAGCACATAGGAAAGACAACGGGGCCAGGGTGAGGTTACTAGAACACTGGCTCTGGACTTACAGTTGTTTTTTTTTTTTTTTTTTTTTTTTGTGGGTACTGGGGGTTGACCTCAGGACCTCGCGCGCCAGCAGGCGCCCGTGCCGCTGAGCGATATCACCGGCCCTTTTCTCGTATGTGGGTTCCGGGAGTCGAACTCGGGCCCTCGCGCTTGCCAGTCAGGCGCTTACGCCGCTGAGCCATCTCACCGGCCCAACAGTTTTTTGAGTTCAAATTTTATCTTGGTCCCACACTGGTGATACTGATGCTATGTAAGGTGAACTCATTTTCATTTCCCCATCTGTAGACATGAGCATGGGGTATGGTGTGAGGTTGATGTGAGATTTGCCATATACATGGATTAGCATAGCAACCGGCACTTAGTAAATGCTCCATGAATTATTGTGACTGTTACTGGGACACTGTCCAGAGTGGCCCTCAGGACAGGGCCCCAGAGCCACCCAGCCCACACAAGGCTGCTCCTGACTCCAGGGGTGCCATTTACCCTGTGTCTCTGTGGGTGTGGGTGGGGATTATCACACCTCTCCAGCAGGTGGCAGCACAACAGTTCAAGAAGAGGCACCACTGTCTGCTCTTGACAAGGTTGTGGGGGCCAGTGCTGGAGCTGGGCACCCTCTCTTGGCACCCCACATGGGTCTGTCCACCCACCTACCCAGTCTTCGGGGAGCCAGACCACGCCCTTACTCTTGCTGCTGGTCCTGCCTGGCTCTGCGCTGGTCCTGGGGCCTCTTCTCTCCCTGGCAGACTGCTGCTCGACCATCCTCTGGGGACATCTGACCCCAGCTGAGACAGCTGCCACCATTGGGGCCTTCACAGCCCTGGTCTGTCCTGGTCACAGCACCCATCACCCAACCTTATAGTGACCTGGTCACCACCCTGTCTCGCAGCTGTGGGGTACACATTACCTTGCTCCCCTGGGTTGTGTTAGGGGCTGCGTGGGCCCCCTCGTGTGTCACACTCGCCCGGGTGTGGTCCCCAGGAGGCGGCCTGGCGGGAACTTCAGGCAGAGCGGGCCCAGCTGCAGGGCCAGCTGCAGCAGGAGCGGGAGGAGCTGCTAGCCCGGCTGGAGGCTGAGAAGGAGGAGCTGAGCGAGGAGATCGCAGCCCTGCAGCAGGAGCGAGATGAGGGCCTGCTCCTGGCTGAGAGCGAGAAGCAGCAGGTGTGGGAGCCCTGGGGTGGCCTCACCATTCCCCAGGGTGGTCCCCACTCAACCACCCAGCAGCTAGGGGCCCTCGGGGAGGCCGCTTCCCTCGTGGGCCTCAGTTTCCTCACCGGCAGGAGGGAGGAATTGGAGGGGTGCGTGATACATTGCGAACCCACGCCCGGCCACAGTCATGGCACCAGGAAAGCTGTTCCACGGTCTCCTGTCCTCAGCCCACCCCAGGCCGGGCACAGCTTGCTCACGACCACCCTCTGGGCAGTCCTCGCAATGTCTGTGGACAGCGGCTGTCACCACCAACCCCAAAGAATTAATTCCTGACTTTCCTGTCACATACTAGAGATAGGGCAGACCGCACCCACCCCCTCTCCTCCCCTGTGGTGTCACCCTGGGCAAGTCACTTTTCCTCTGTGAGCCTCAGTGTCCTCATCTGTAAGATGGGAATACTGAAAGACTTTGCGCTGGGGATTTTGTGGCAGGTTCGTGAGATCTGCATGTCCAAGGTCCCTATTGACCTGCTGCAGCTGCAGGGGCCGAGCCTGCACCTGTGCCCCTGACCTCTGCCACACTCAGGCCACTGAACCCCAGCACAGGGTGGGGAGGGGCCTGACTGTGCCGCTTGGCACAACCCCCAAGCTCTGTGTTCCCTGCCACGGCCTAGGCCCTGTCCCTGAAGGAGTCTGAGAAGACGGCGCTGTCAGAGAAGCTGATGGGGACACAGCACAGCCTGGCTGCCATCTCCCTGGAGATGGAGCGGCAGAAGCGAGATGCCCAGAGCCGGCAGGAGCAGGACCGGGTAGGGTAAGGCAGGCAGCTGAGCGGGGAGCTCACCTTCCTTTGGGAGGTGGCACAGCTCCGCCCTGGTGAGTTCCTGAGTCTGGGGAGAGACCAGCGGCATGGACAGCACTCGCAGGGCACTGAGGGATTAGCAGAGGCCTGGCCAGCCAGTGGGAAGGGCTGTGTTTGGAGCAGAAAGTGGGCAATTCGGCCTCTGGGTTAGGAGCAGCAAGAGGGCAGAGGGAATGGCACCCCACAACCTTTCTGAGGAGCCCATCTGTCCCAGAGCACCGTGAATGCCCTGACGTCTGAACTTCGGGACCTCCGGGCCCAGCTTGAGGAGGCCGCTGCTGTCCACGCCCAGGAAGTGCAGAGGCTGCAGGAGCAGGCCCGGGACCTGGTCAGGCAGCGGGAGTCCTGCCTGCGTGAGGTGAGCCGCCTGCTGCTTCTTGACAGCACCCACCAGCAAATGCTGCACATGCCAGTGGGGGGGCCTGGTCCTGTGGGGGAAGGGTGTAAAGTTCCTCCCTGAACTGAGCTGAGCATGGTGGTACATGCTCGTAATCCCAGCTACTCGGGAGGCTGAGGCAGGAGGATTGGGAGTTTCAGGCCAACTTGTCTTAAAAAAGTACTGGGGGTGTAGCTTCAGTGGTGGGAAGCCCCTGAGTTGGATCCTCAGTAATGCCCTGCTCAAAAAAGATTCTTCCCTCCCTGTATTTGAGGACAGTTGGATGGCTAACCCCTAGAGGAGACAGCAAGCATTTATTAAGCACTGTGTGCAGTTGGGACTTCGGGGACTTGGAGGACTGCCAAGTCCTTCCTGGCTTGGTGTTGTCTGCTGGGCAATCTCGATTGATGATTATGTGAGGCCCAAATACTGATGACCCCAGTGTGCCTTGCCCCCAGTCATAACTCACATGGGATCCAAGTCACTGCAGAGGGATGGGGCCGCCACCCCTTGGCTGGTGATATGCAGTACGGACCCATTCTTGCTAAGGCCCCCACTGTGTGGAGGCCCTGACCCTGTTTTGGGCTGGCAGGCAGAAGAGCTTCGGACTCAGCTGCGCCTGCTGGAGGATGCTCGGGACGGTGTGCGGCGGGAGCTACTGGAGACCCAACGCAAGGTGCGCGACAGCCAGGAGGGCTGTGAGACCCAGCGCCAGGAGGCCAGCGAGCTGCGGCGCAGCCTGAGCGAGGGCGCCAAGGAGCGCGAGGCCCTGCGGCACTCCAATGAGGAGCTTCGGGCAGCCGTGAGGAGGGCTGAGAGCGAGCGCATCAGGTGTGGGGACCCAGACTCCTTCACCAAGCCTCGTCCCTGGGGAAATTGCGCAGTGGGAGATTCTCTGGCCCCTAAGCACAGCCTACCATATGGGTCAATTTAGGTGGCAGCAGACAGGCATGGGTCCAGATTTAGACCCTATCTGCTGCCATCGCTCCCTCGTGGAGTCCTCATACAGCTCTCCCAGCTGAGGGCCTGTCCCTAGCACTGGAGGGTGGAGGCGCCACATGGGCAGGTAGCAAGTGGGACACATCTGGGCCATCATGGCCCCAGCGAGGGCCAGTGGGCAGCTCTGCAGACTGTGCCCTCCGTCCTGTCCAGCCTGAAGCTGGCCAACGAGGACAAAGAGCAGAAGCTGGCGCTCCTGGAGGAGGCACGGGCAGCCCTGGGCAAGGAGGCTGGGGAGCTGCGCGCAGGGCTGCAGGAGGTAGAACGCTCACGGCTGGAGGCACGGCGGGAGCTGCAGGAGCTGCGGCGGCAGGTAAGTCCCCAGCCTTCTTCCCCTGGGGCTGGACTGTGCTGGGCCCGCAGCACCCCTTTGCAGAGCTCCAAGGCCAACAGGAAGCCTTTTCGGGAACCAAGTCCCCTTTACGTAAAAGCAGAGGCTTGAACTCTAGCAAGGTGTTACCTGACCTGGGTATTCACAGACGGGCTTTGAGGAGCCCTCCTCCCTGGATCTGTGCAAAGCCAGCACCTGTCTGTGTACATGTGTACACAGGCTCACTCTCCCAAGGAGAGGGGCTGGGGTCTTGTCCAGTTCTAAAGGAGTCCATGAACAACCAACGGAACAGGCCCTGTAAAGTGAAGAACGTGTAAGGAACCAAAGGGTGAATATTTTCAGCTAATCTATTGGTCACATGGGCTGTGTTGATGCTCCGTACTACCCTGCTGCTGGCGTAAGAAAGCAGTCCTAGGGCCGGTGAGATGGCTCAGCAGCTTAAGCGCCTGCCCGGCAAGCGGGAGGGCCCGAGTTCGACTCCCGGAACCCACATACGAAAAAGGGGCCGGTGATATCGCTCAGCGGCATGGGCGCCTGCTGGCGTGCGAGGTCCTGAGGTCGACCCCCCGGTACCCACCAAAAAAAAAAAAAAAAAAAAAAAAAGAAAAGAAAGCAGTCCTAAAGGGGTTGGGAATGTGCCTCAGAAGTGGCGCATGCGCTTAGCTTGCTCAAGGCCCTGGGTTCAATCCCCAAAACAAAAAACAAGTTTACAGAGCCCAGCATGGTGATGCACACAGCTGTATTCCCAGCTGAAGGGTCTGAAGCAGGAGGATCACTGCAAGTTTGAGGCCAGCCTGGGCTTCACAGTGAGTTCAAGGCCAGCCTAAACTACATAGCGAGACACTGTTTCACAAAAACTCCCAAAAATAAAAAAATATAAATGTAACTGCCAGCCGGATGTGGTGGTGCTCGCCTGTAATCCCAGCACTCGGGAGGCTGAGACAGGAGGATCGCAGTGAGTTCAAGGCCAGGCTGGGCTACATGAGCGAGTTCAAGGCCAGCCTGCACTACATAGCAAGACCCTGTCTCAAAACAAACAAACCAACAAAAAAATGTAACCACTTCAGAAACAAGAGAGGGCTGATTTGGCCTGCAGGCTGTACTTGCTGACCGCTGAACTAGGTGATCCCCAGTTCACCAAGAACAGCAAGCACTGAACCAGTGCCTGCTGTATGTACCGTGGGCTCAGGTTTTCCCACGCCAGAAGACTGAAGAAGCAGCGTTATTCACCTTCTAGACTAAGGCCTGCGAGAGGTAGCATGTGATACCCAGAAAGTCACATCCTCTCCACTTCCCCCTATGGCCTCCTCTCCTCGGGCCCCTTTCAAGAAGCCACACAAGACCCGAAAAGAACTGACACTTGTGTCCAGACTCTTGCTGGGTGTATGCAAGCTGCAGCGTGCCCTCCTCTCTCCTGCTCAGTTTTTTTTTTTTTTTTTGGTACCAGGAATCGAACTCACAACCTCGCGGTTGCCAGGCAGGCGCTGTGCCACTGAGCTATATCCCCAGCTTTGCCCGCTCAGTTATACTGTGGGGTTGGCAAGTGTCACCTCCACCTGCTCCCCTAGGAAAACAGGCTTGGGACACACTGCACATCCCACGTGCTAGAGTCGAACCCCATTGTGCAGTTTGCATGCTGTGTGGCCTTAGGCAAGCCACTTCAAGCTCCAAGTCTCAGTCTTCTTATCTGTTAAATAGGGATAATGTCAGTGTCTACCTCAGGTAGGCTCGTGTGAAGTGAGTCAGTGTAGGTGACATGCTGAAAACAGGGCTGGAGACATGCTTAGCGCTCCACAAAAGGGAATCATTGTTGAGGTGAGAGGTGACGCAGGGAGCTGAGGTTCCTGCTTGTGGAACTCCAGGTCTGATAATGGGTCAGCCTTTGCTCCCCCTCCCCCCATGAAAGGTAGTTTGGGCCCCACAGATTCAGTAGTAGACAGACCATTGGTACCAGGTGCCTGGTATGGTGCAGGTGAAGGGTGTTATCTGGAGTGGCGTTCAGTGTGTGTGTCCAGAGTGCCCCCGGGCCAGGACTGGGCAGGGCATGGGGCACAGCTGCTCCCGCTGTCTCCCTCAGATGAAGCTGCTGGACAGTGAGAATGCCAGGCTGAGCCAGGAGCTGGCAGAGCTGCAGGGCCGCCTGGTCCTGGGTGAGCGTGCAGAGAAAGAGAGCCGGAGGGAGGCCCTGGGCCTGCGGCAGAAGCTGCTGAAGGGCGAGGCCAGCGTGGAAGCCGTGAGGCAGGAGGTAACTGGGCAGATGGACGAGCTGCCTGGGGAGAGGCCGGGGGGTGCGCTCTAGGATGCAGGTGAGCCTTCCAGGGCTGGAGTCCTGCAAGAACAGACCCATTCCCATCTGTTAGACCTTGGGCCGCTTGGCAGTGTTAACAGTTGTAACAGCGTTAACAGTGGAAACGTTGCAGGCCTGATGTATGCAGGTACAAAAAAGGTGGTGGGGCTCTTCCGTAGGCATAACCTTGTTTGATTTTCCCAGCAGCCCCACGAGGTGGGTACCAATACCCCATTTTACAGGGAGCAGCAAGCACTGAGGCTCAGAGAGGTCCAGGGATCCACACAGGGCCACACAGCCACCCAGGTCTGTCTGGCTCCAAAGCCTGCGCTCTTTCCATTCTGCCTCTGCTGGCTGCTGCGCTGTTTGAATCTACTCTGTGACCTTGACCAAGTGGCTTAATCTCTCTGTGCTTCAGAGCACTCACGGGAGAAGGGCTGGGGATGTAGGGAGGGTCCTGGGCCGCGCTCAGTAGATGGGTTTCCAGCAAAACTGATGACCGGAAGAGATTGACTTATTCCAGAGGGTGGCTTTTGTGATCGTGCATCATCAATGAATCATTTTTAGTGCTCGTCCTCATGGTGTGCAGACTTAATAATTATGTGCACGGAGAGGCAGTGTATCCGGTGGTTAGAAGGCAGCCTCTGGAGCTAAGCGCCTGGCTCTGAATCCTAGCTTTCAACACACTAGTTGTGTGGCGTTGGACGAGGTACTTAACTTCTCCATGCCTCGGCTTCATTATCAGTAAAATGAGGACGACTCATAGGAAAATAGCATTATTTTCTCCCTTTTTTTGGAAAGTACTTAATACTTGACACTAAGACCTATGTGAGTGTCAGCTGTTACCAGTAATAAACGCTGTACATACAAGGCTTATATACAGAGGGAAGAGATGAAAAATTCTCATTTCCTCCCACACCCCGTGGATGCTCTCGCACCGCCTGCTTGGGTGGAGATGGTCCCTTACGGTGGTGCGAGCCAGGCTGGGCCAAGGAGGGGGGCGTCGGGTTGGAGGCGGCCTGTGACCCCCCCCACCTCTCGGCTTCGCCCCGCCCAGCTCCAGGGATGCCAGCGGAAGCTGCAGGAGCAGGAGGCCGAGTTCCGGGCCCTCGAGCGAGGCCTGCAGGGCTCCCTGGAGGAGGCGCGCGGGGCGCAGAAGAAGCAGCTGGACCACGCCCGCGGCCTGGAGTTCAAACTGGAGGCAGCGCGGGCCGAGGTCGCTGAGCTGGGGCTGCGGCTGAGCGCTGCCGAGGGCCGGGCCCAGGGCCTGGAGGCAGAGCTGGCCCGCGTGGAGGCGCAGCGGCGCGCCGCCGAGGCCCAGCTGGGCGGCCTGCGCTCCGCCCTGCGCCGGGGCCTGGGCCTGGGCCGTGCGCCCAGTCCTGCCCCGCGCCCGGCGCCGGGCTCCCCGGCCCGCGACTCTCCTGGAGGAGGTGAGTGCCGCGGGGAGGGGGCGGGTCTGACCGAGGCCACGCCCGCACCGCCGTCGCTGCTTCAAGAGCCGGTCTGTGCGTTCCACTGGCCTGCCCCCTAGCTGAGGCCACGCCCTGTGTCCGTCTAGAAGAGCCCACCCTCCGCCGGAGCACGATAGTCCCGCCCCTCCCAGGGCTCCGCCCCTTAACTGCGCCCTCCCTAGGCTGCTGCTTCAGGAGAGATTTTTAATGGCCCATCCCCTTTCCTGAGTCTTTGAACTCCTAGTTTAACTGATGTATGCCCCCAATCTCCATTCTCTTGAGCCTCCAACACCCCTCCACTGCAGGCCTGTGATACCAGAATCTTCCCCGACAGACAGGGGCAGACCCCACTCCTTCGAGGATCTCATTGGTTCATTCGTTCAGTACTTAACTGTACAGCAAGTGCCAAATACAGTTCAAGCACCGAGGACGGAACAGGAAAGGACATGACAAGCATGTCTGCTCTTATGGAGCTCGTATGTAGGTGTGAGAATAGCAAAGAATGAACATGATATGTAAATGAAATGTAGAGCTGGTCATGGGGGCACACGCCTGTAATGCCAGCATTTGGGGAGGCTGAGGCAGGAGGACCAAAGTACAAGCCCAGTTTGGGCAACTGAGGAGCTCAGTGTGAAGGGCCTGGGTTCATCCCCAGTACCGCTAAAAAAAAATTAGTAAGTACATAAGTGTACTTGAGGGGCAATCAGGACTGGAAATAGGTAAGGGAAAAATAAGGCAAAGAACCCTGTTGGTTGGTGCACTCACTGTTGGGAATACCGTGGCAGATCCTCTAAAAGCTGAAGATAAAATTATCTCAAGACCCAGAGTTCCATTCCTAGCTATATAGCCAAAGGGGTTGAAAGTAGGGACTTTAACACATATCTATACACCAAGGTTTATTGCCATATTATTCACAATGCGAAAAGGTGGTGACATTCCAAGTGTTCCCCACCAGATGGAAAAACAAAATGTGGTATGTCAGCCAGTTGAATACTTCTCGCCTTAGAAAGGAGTCACATTCTAACATATGTTACACAGAAACTGTAATGGCATTGGACTCCGAACTAAGTCAGGAAAGGGCAAAGAAAAGGTCGGGAGTAGAGGGCAGCAGTAGACCTAGGCCTAGCATGTTTGAATCCCTGGGCTCAATCCCAGAACTGCAAAAAACAAAAAAAAGAGGAATATGGTCTGAGCCTGCTTATATGAACTATCTAAAATAGACACATTCGTAGAAGCGGGAAGTAGATTAGAGGTGGAGAGCCAGGGGGTATTGGGGGTTATTGCTTTAAAATTAAGAGTTTTTGCTGGGGGTGGTGGCACAGGCCTGTGATCCCAGTACTCTGGGAGGCTGAAACAGGAGGATCACAAATTGGAGCCCAGCCTGGGCAATTTAGTGATTTCACGAGACTCTGGTTAAAAAAAAATAGGGCTGAGGATGTAGCTCAGTGCTAAGGCCCAGGATGGCCAGGATGGCTGTAGGAATGGATAATTTTCATGTTCCCTCCTCCTCTGAGGATACCAATATCCAGATGCCCAAGGGCATTATGTAAAATCATGCAGTATTTATTTGCACACAATCCCCTGCATACTTTTAATCATCTCTGGAGTACTTATCATGATTAACCCAACATAAATGCATGTAAATGGCTGTTATTCCATATTGTTTAGGGACTGATGACAAGGAGCTACTGTACTGTTCAGTATGGATGTTACTTAAAATTGAGGATATTACTAAGTCATTAAGTTGCTGAGGCTGGGCTCCGGCTTGTGATCCTCCTGCCTCCTCCCAGAATGCTGAGATCACAATCATGTGCCATCATGCTCATCCTTAAAACATATTTTTAATTTTTAGTTGGCTGAATATCAGAATGTGGAAGTCCCTGGTACACGGGGCCAACTATCACCAACTCAGTGGCATAAGGACAGAAAGTTATGTCTGCCTGTCTAGACATCTGGGACCAGCTCCCTCCGGAGGCTCTGGGGCAGGAGCGGTTCCAGCCCCCTGGCTCAGAGAAGTGCTTGGCTTATGTCAGCATAACTTCACTCATCGGAATGGCCAGTGCCCTGTGTGTTTGTCTGGTCCAAATCTCTCCTTTTCATAAAGAGAGCATCTGGGATTAGGGGGCCCACCCGTTCCAGGATGAGCTCATTTAAACTAATCACATCTGCAATGACCTTATTTGCGAGTCAGGTCAAATTTCAAGAGCCTGGGGGGATTTCAACTTCAACACAGGAAGTTTTGGAGAGACAGTTCGACCCATTACAGGGGCCATGGAAAAGATTTGGTGACAGATGGTGGTGATGGTTGCATAGCTGTGAATGCAGTTGCACCCTTAAAAGTGATTAAAATGAGCTGCGTTTGGAGGTTTACCAGCACCAAGGGAGGATGAGGCAGGAGGATTGCAAGACCCTGTCTCAAAAAATAAAAAAGGCTGGGGAATGTAGCTTAGTGATAGAGCGTCCCTGAGTTTCCCCACTATGAGAAAAAAGACACTTTTTAAATTTTATATATTTTGTCACCAAAATAAGTAAATAAATAATAAATGTAAAAGATAAAGGCAAGGGAAGGTTATGCTGGAGGGTGCTCCTGGGGGAGGCTGGGGATGAAGGGGACTTTCGGGGGGGGGATCTGCAGGGTGACAGCAGAGCAGTGTGGCCAGCGTGAGGCGAGGGTGTGGGGACAGAGGCCTGCTCAATTGGCCCTTGAGGCCACTAGAGGTGTGGCTTTTCCCTGAGGGTTGAGATCTTCCCAGTGTGGAGGTCCTGCTTTTGGGGAACCCTTGGGTGCTAATGGTTCTGCTGTGGTCCTGGAATTGCGATGCTGACCTCCAGGTAGCGTTCTGTCCCCTCCCCCATCCCGGTGACCATCATCTCCCAGGCGTGTTCCAGGTTTTGGTCCACTGGGGAACCAGCCTGCTTAGGTTCCAACTCCCGCTCTGAAATTTCCCAGCTTCGAGACAAATCAGCTAATTGCTTGGAACCTGTGAAGGGGGTAGAATTGGTGCTTGCCTGTCGGGGATTATTGGGAGGATGGAATGAGGCCTTGCGAGGAGGGCATTGACCTGGTGCTTGAAGAGAAGGATACCACACATGCAGACACCATGGGGCTGGATCAGGGAATATTCTAGAACCTAGGAGCTGAGTGATGCAGAGTGGCCAGCTTATACAGGGCAAGGATGATGGGTGGTGGGCAACAGGGCTCGCTTCTTTGTGGCAAAGAACTTGGCTTGATTCTGAGAGTCATGGGGTCTGGTGGCCGGTTCAAGGCAGAGGGTAATGTGGCTATGGGAAGCTCAGACAGGCCGTTGGGTGCAGCGGGGCAGGATGAGTGTGTTGCCTTGGGACCCTGCAGCCATGTACAGGACTCCTGTGTCCCTGAACATGTCTCTTCTTTTAGGAAGTGGAGAAGGGCTCAGCAGCCCCAGTCCCTTGGAATGCAGCCCTGGGTCCCAGCCAGCGTCCCCAGGACCTGCCACCTTGCCAGGGCCTCCAGACCTGGACCCAGAGGCAGTGCGGGGTGCTCTCCGGGACTTCTTGCAGGAGCTGCGGGGTGCCCAGCGTGAGCGGGTATGGGTGGCTGTTAGGGGCTGCAAGGGGAACCGGTGGCCAAGGGCCCTGAGGGGCAGCAGGTCCTCAGAGCAGGGTCTCCCCCTTCTCCAATGTCGGGGCTGTAGGATGAGCTCCGGGCCCAGACCAGTGTCCTCAGTCGACAGCTGACTGAGATGGAGGCCGAGAGGGACAGTGCAACTTCACGGGCCAGGCAGCTGCAGAAGGCAGTGGCCGAGAGCGAAGAAGGTGAGTTTGACCCTCAGGGTCCCATTTCTGCTCTCTTGCACATGGAAAGCAGCTGAGTCAGGAGGCTGGGGCATTGGCCCAGGCAGCTACGTCTCTGTCCTGATTTTGAGCCTGCTCCTCCAGGGGACCCTGCCTGCTCAGCCCACCTGTGGCTGTACCTGCATACCCTCAGGGGGACTGACAGGCAGGCCCTGTGGCGGGTGGGGCGCGAACAGGCATCTTGTGGCCTGGCTGTGCCTGACGGGACCTGGTGGTGGCCACAGTCCGGCGCAGTGTGGATGGGCGACTGAGCGGGGCCCAGGCGGAGCTGGCGCTGCAGGAGGAGAGCATGCGGCGCAACAAGCGGGAGCGCAGGGTCATGCTGGACCAGGTGGCTGCTCTGGAGAGAAGCCTGCGGGCCACCGAGAGTGAGCTGCGGGCCAGCCAGGTGGGCAGGTGCTGAGGGCCAGTGGGATGTGGGACGTGTGCTGGAGTGGCTGTGTGAGCGCGCTGTTGTTCCACCATGAGTCTCTGCAGCTACTGGCGTGACAACCTGCTTCTCTTTCTACAAAAACATTTTCAGGTCCCGTCACCTTGGTTCATGAGGCTGTAGGCAAAGGGGTGGGCTGAAGCCAGCTGACCTGGGTGCAGTTCTGCTGTCTGATTCTTGTCCTTATCTGTCAAAGGGGAATCCGGCATACACACTTGGAACACACAGCTGGCGCCTGGGTGGCCTCTTGTTTTGTGTCTGCATAGCCATGCGAGTGGTGTTCTGGGGTTTTGTGTGTGTCCGGGGGACATTTGTGTAAACCTGTGTGTGGGTGTGTCTGTGTGTCTGTGTGTGTGTCTGTGTGTCTGTCCATCTGTCTGCGACAGAAAGCCTGGGCCTGGTGGTGATAGTCCAGGCTCCCACAGCCTTGAGCCCCTGGCAATGCACGCCCCCGCCCCCTCTGACTTCCCTGGCCCACTGCTACCTACAGCCCACCCCTGGCCTGGCCGGGGCCGAGCTGGAGCTGGATTGTTGTGTCTGCGGCTTCAGCTCTGGCCTTGGGCCCAGCTACAGGGGCCCGGGAGGAGGCCAGGAACAAAGCTGGGCAGGAGCCAGAGTGGGGGCCCCTGGACAAGACAGGGCATGGCTGAGGCTCTGAGCAGGGTGAGGGAGGGTCCAGGCTCAGGGCGGGGTGAGGGAAGGCTACAGTGTCCCTCTTGTGACCCACTGTGTCTCCAGGTTGGTGATGTGGATTGAAGGATCCCACGTCTGTCTTGCTCTGTCCCCACTCCCCAGGCCCCTTCTCTGTCTGACCCTGCACACAGGAGGGAGGGGAGTCCTTTCCAGAAGCCCTGGAATGCTGGGGCCCATGCAGTGCTGCGGGCTTAGCTCTAGTTACACATGCAACTTCTAGGTGCCCTGGACAGTGCTTCCAGGAAGCCGGGGAGGGCCCTAGAACCTGCATTTTCAGCCTCCTCCCGTAACTCTTGTGGTACCCCAGACCAATCTAGGCCCCCCAGGGTCAGAATGTGGAAAGGGTCACAGTCAGACCTCACGGTGAGCCGGGGCCCTCACATCCACTCATCCTATGAACACTTGGGGACACCAAGGACCCCAGAGGGTTGCAGGCTGGGCCCTGATCACACTGTTTTTAAGGCTGCCTCCCACTCTAGCTAAAGGAGGTAGGGGACAGGTGTGGGGTGCACACAGCACCTGGGGCCTGAGCCTCCCCCATTGCAGGAGAAGATGAGCAAGATGAAGGCCAACGAGGTGAAGCTGGAAAGCGACAAGCGGCGCCTGAAGGAGGTGCTGGACGCCTCTGAGAGCCGCACCATCAAGCTGGAGCTGCAGCGGCGAGCGCTGGAGGGCGAGCTGCAGCGCAGTCGCCTGGGCCTCAGTGACCGTGAGACCCATGCCCAGGTCCTGCAGGATCGGGTGGACTCCTTGCAGAGACAGGTGGGCCCCTCGCCCCTCACAGCCATGCCAACTGCATGCCTGCCCTGTGCCAGGTACTTTACAGGGTCTATGCAGCCCCCTCACAACCCTGTGAGGCTGATTAAATATCAGCCCCATTTTAAAGATGGGCAAATGGAGGCTCAGAGGTGATGTCTTTCCCCATCACATAGCTAATAAAAGCCAAAGTTAGAGTTCAGTGCTATTTGATGACAGAATCTGCACAGACAGATGTGGAACAAGATAGAGATGGAGATTTCACTCTTTTCTCTTGTTGCCTTGGCTGCTAGGAAGCTCAGCTCTAACTGGGATGTTCAGTAATTATCCCTGTTTAGAGGATATTTATGTCCAAAACAGAAAATTTCAGGGTTATGGTGCTTTAGTTTTTCTTCCATGGCAGGGAAGAGAAGGGAATGAGGTCAGGGAAGAAACTACAGAGTTGGGACAACCAGGTTGATGGGACTCTGGATAGGAGTAGTTAACCAGCAGTAGGATGGGGCCCAGGTGACAGTAGACTGAGCCAGGGTGAGTGCATAGGAAGGGTGGGTAGCAGTGATAAGGCCCAGAGAGGTGGGAAGAGCTTGGGTTGGGCACGTCTGGTGGGGGTCACTGAGGGAGCAGAGCTCTCCGATGTCCTGTCTGTACCCTGCCAGGTGGCGGACAGCGAGGTAAAGGCGGGGACCTTGCAGCTGACAGTGGAGCGGCTGAATGGGGCCCTGGTCAAGATAGAGGAGAGCGAAGGGGTCCTGCAGGACAAAGTACAGAGCCTGACACAGGCCCTAGTCCAGAGCAACACCAGCCTCACCAGCACCCAGGACAAGAACCTGCAGCTGCAGAAGGCGCTGGCCGCCTGTGAACATGACCGCCAGGTGCTCCAGGTACAGGGCTGCCTGGTGTGGCTGGGGGAGGACCCAGCATGAGAGTCAGCCAATAAGAATAGACGTGGAGGCGGCTGGTGAAGAGCCAGCCAATGGGCTGTCAGTTGGGAATTCTAAGGAGCCAGTCAATGATAACAGGTATTGGGGGAGGGCTGGCCCAATGGAGCATCAGCCAATCAGGAGGCGGCACTGGGGGTACACTCAATAAGGAAGAAGCCTACCAGTGGCTTGGGGGAACCCAGGTGCAGAGTTAACGAGCTGGGGTGAGTGACTCCCAAGTGTGCAGTGAGTATACAGACCGGGGCCAGGTGAAGTGACTGCCTTTCTTATGGGCCGTGAACCTGTCCAGAGATACAGAGTAGAGGGGAGCCTTTGGCCTTGGGCTCGCAGGCAGGCCTGCGCTATCAGCTCCTGTCCCCCAGGAACGGCTGGACGCCGCCCGGCAGGCGCTGTCGGAAGCTCGGAAGCAGAGCAGCTCCTTGGGCGAGCAGGTGCAGACAGTGCGGGGTGAACTGGCCGACCTGGAGCTGCAGCGCGCGGAGGCAGAGGGCCAGCTGCAACAGCTGCAGGAGGTGAAGGCTGGCCTCGACCCCTATGTCCCCAGGACTGTGGGGCCCCACTTGCCGCCCTACTCAGTCTGATCCCAAACATTGGCCTTGCCTCCTGTGAGGAAGCATGGTTCATTCAGCCACACCTCTGTATACAGTTGGAGAAACTGAGGCACCAGGAAAACTGCCTGGCCTCAGGTGACAGTTCTCTCACGGGGTCTCCCACAGACGTGAGTGGGCACTGGGGGTGCCAGTCACACTGAGGCCCAGAGGGATGCAGGACCCACCTGGCTTTTGTGCAGGTGCTACGGCAGCGGCAAAAGGGTGAGGCCGAGGCGCTGCACACAGTGAAGAAGCTGCAGGACGAGCAGCGGCTGCTGCAGGAGCACCTGGGCAGCCTGCAGAGAGCCCTGGCCCAGCTGGAAGCCGAGAAGCGGGAGGTGGAGCGCTCCGCCCTGCGGCTGGAGAAGGACCGAGTGGCCCTCAGGAGGACGCTGGACAAGGTGGGTTACACCGCTCTGGCCTCCCCTCGCCATCTCTGGAGCCTGGCTTGATGGGCCACACCTGTCTGTCCCCATGGTCTGGGTTCAGGACTCTGAGCCTGCTCCTTGAGGCCCTTCCTCCTGTGCTTCCACCCAGGTGGAGCGGGAGAAGTTGCGCAGCCACGAGGACACGGTGCGGCTGAGTGCGGAGAAGGGCCGCCTGGACCACACGCTCACCGGGGCTGAGCAGGAGCTGGCCAAGGCCCAGAGGCAGATCCAGCAGCTGGAGGTGTGGCCCTGCCCACCCAGCCCTGCCCCTCCCCCACCCGCCCTGGTCCCCAGCTGGGTAGCCAGCCTGAGTGTGAGCTGTCCCAGGGAGCAGGTGGCTCAGTCAGCCCCATAGGGTGGGGCTCTCCTCTTGGTGGAGAGCAGTGACATGGCCTGTGAGCCCGTGTTCATATATGTTGTAGACATATCCAGGTATGAGTGCCATGAATCTGATGCATGCATGTGGCCTATGTACATCCGTTTTCACATATGCACATATGTGTGTGTCTTGAGCCTTCGCACATATGTGTGCATCTCTGGGAATGTGGGTGTTGACACGCTTGCTTTTGTTCCTGCGTGTGTGGCCAGTCTGCATTTGAGCATGACTCTCTGTGTGCCTGAGTGGGGGTCACTGGGGACCCTGAGCCAGGCTCTGCAGGCTCATGGGCTGGGCCTCCCTGACCGATGTCCCCCACACCTGCACTGGCCAAACCTCAGGGAGGTGCTTAACACCTGACACCTCATCACAGTGCAGTGCACACGCTGGGCCAGAACCCTGAGCAATGGCCCCCCTGCAGGCCCAAGTGGTGGCCCTGGAGCAGAACCACAGTCCGGCCCGGCTAGAGGCGGATGAGCAGCAGCAGCTAGAGCTGCAGCAGGAGGTGGGGCGCCTGCGCAGTACCCAGGTGCAGACCGAGCGTGCCCACCGCCAGAGAGCACTGGGGCTGGAGGAGCAGGTAGGTGGGTTCCTACAAGGGAGACAGGGACAGGCTGGGAGTGTAGGCTGCAGGAGGACAGGGTTAGCCACGACCTCAGGAGTATAAGCAGCCGACAACATCTTAGACTTGAAAATGACCTGGTAGATCAATGCTCATAGCTGCCATGTCTGGACCAGGGGCTGAAGTGATGCTGCTGGGCCTCAGTCCCTCCCTGCCAGGTTGCTGCTCTCTGGCTCCAGGCCCAAGCAGGCCCTTTACCTGGGTGGCACAAATATCGTCACCAGCTCCAGCTGCCCGTTCTCCCAAAAACTGGGGTCCCAGAGGAGAGAGGGTACACCCCCCAGGAGCACCAGCAAAAGCCCCAGGGCTGGTCCTCCTGACCAGCTTGTCACCTGCCCCTTTTCTGAGCAGGCCACACTTGCTCTGATTGGCCCAGCCTGGTCTGGACAGAGCCATGTTCACTCAAATGATGAGGATATAATGGATGGGGGGGGGGTCACTGGGGACCCTGACAGATGCCAAAGTCAAAAGATGCCTGACTCTACAGGGAGGACATCATGGCTCTGATGTCACCAAATGTTCCCTGCAGTGGGCAACATTGGGTCCCCTCAGGTCCCCAGCCATGCCTGAGGGTCCCTCCTCTCTCTGAAATCTGGGGACCTGGGCTACGTTTACCTTCTCTTCTTCCTCAGGTGTCCACACTGAAGGGGCAGCTGCAGCTTTGAAGGAGCTCGGCGTCATCCTCCCCACCCTCTGGTCCCCCTGAGAAATGAGCCTCTGCCCAGCTGGCATCCTCAGAGCAGCCGCGTTGGGTAGGAGAGGGGTCTCCTCTGTAGTACAGGCCACCCAGGGCCTGGCCTGTTGCTATGTGGCTGTGCTGACAGGTGGACACCAGCTCCAGGCCACACTAGCAGTAGCTTCCTGGTGTCCCCCAGTGACCCACCTCACCCCAGCCCCTCTCCTGGCATGAGCCACTCTAGTTTGTGCAAGGGCCTCCCCTGAGTGGGTGAGCCAAAGCCAGGTATCAGGGACAGCCCTCGTCTCTGGCCAGCCCAGAGCAGGGGCTCATGGGAAGAGGAGGGGAGCCAGGGCCTGACTGGTTCCCCGCGATCTCTCCGCCGCAGTTTGGAGCATTTGTCAGGAAATTCCTCATAGAGCTCAGAGTCCTTGTATTTTTGTACCTTTTTATAACGTTAACTGGTGAGTACTTGTATTTTTTGTAATAAGACCATTTTCTAAAATCGGCTTGTACAGAGGGTGCCCTTCTCCACACTGCTGGGTGCCTCCTCCACCCAGGAGGGGATAGGAGGATGCAGGTGGGGCTTGGGGACCTCTGGGGAGGGCAGCTGGGGACAGCAGCAGGCAGAGGCCTGTGCTGGTAAGGGACTCAGCAACCTCACAGGATGGTGGGGATCCTGGGCCCCCTACCCCATTTTACAGATGGGGCTGTTGAGGCTTGGGGCAAGCTGTAATCTGGCTGTACAAATAAGTGAGCTCTTTCCAGCTATGTTTACCTTCTTGCACCATCTCCTTGGGCCTCCTGGGGACAGGGCCCACCCTCTGGGTGGTGTTGGCCTCTTAGGCAGTGTGACTGTGCAGGGTTTGGGTGAATGCAGGGTCTTGCCTGGCTCTGCCCAGCGAGGCTGGATGAAGCTGCTGAACCTCCCAGAACCTCAGTGTGCTCATCTGCAAAATGGGAACCTGCCCTGTGGGGCGGGGAGCAGGAGGCTCACTGCATGCTCAGTCAGTGTCTCTGGGAGACTCTGTGGTCATTGTCCTCCCTCGGAGTCCCACACCAATCCTGCTTGGGCATTGTCACTTACAATGAGGGGCCTAGGGTGATTCACCAAGTGCTTCTGGGCAGTTTCCTGCCTGTAATTTGGGGATGGTAATTGCACCCACCCGAGGGTCGGGTGCTGGTTGGGGGAGGGGTGCAGTGCCCTAGCCTGCTTCTGCCCTTTCCATGACAGCCATGGCTCCTCTGAAACAGCCCTTGCTCTCAGGTCCACTGACCTTGACCTCCTGCCTTACACCGTTTGCCCTGCCGCACTTACACCCTGTGGCCTCACATCTTGGCTGTATCCATTGGGTGGCAGGGACTTGGGCCCTCACCAAGCAGCCCTGACCATGAGAAAGCTGTGTCCTGAAGTCTTCTATTTCCCGTGCACATGTGTATGTGTATCCTGGGGCAGGTGTCATGGCCCCTCCGTCTGGACAGGTCGGAGCTGAGGTGACTGCATGAGGAGGCAGGGCTGGGACTGCAGAAGGCAGGTGCTGCTCATGTGAACAGCCCCATTCTTGGTTTTTTGTTTTGTTTTGTTTTTTGAGACAGGGTCTCACTGTGCAGTTCAGGTTGGCCTTCAACTCACTATGTACCCGAGGCTGGCCTCAAACTCACAGCAGTCCTCCTGCCTCAGCCTCCCGAGTGCTGGGATTACAGGTGTGCACCACCACACCGGGCTTCAAACCACCCCATTCTGTATTGCTGGGACAGGAGGTGTTGAAGGCACCAGGTTGGCCCCTCTGTGCTCTGGACCAAAAAAGTGACTCTGGATCTTTTGTAAAAACTCGTTTTTAATTTTGTATAAAACAAAGGTGATCCATGCCCAGGGAGCTACAGGAAATCCAGGCAGACCAGCTGGGGTGAGGGACATAGCCTACCTCAGGGTACTGTCCTAGGGGGATGACAAGGCATTCCAAGGACCTATGTCCCATGGAGAGGCCTTGGGTGCCCCTACTTAGGGGGCAGAAACTGGGCAGCAGGAGCCACTGTTGCACCCCAGGGGTGGCCACAGGCTGGGGGAGGGGCTCAGGGCACCAGAGCCTGTAACTCCCGGGGCTGCAGTCCGCCAGCTTTATAGACCGAGGGAGGCGGGATGGGGAGAAAGCACCAGTCGGGCAGGGTCTGTGCAGGGCCCAGGGCTCAGGATGCCAGCTCCACCCTAGCAGCCCCCACAGCTCCTGGCACAGGAGGCTGCCATAGATTGGCACAGGCCACTGCTGGCCATCACCCCACATCTGGAGAACTTGTCCCGACACAGGTCAGCTGTTGGGGGGCAGGAGGGAGGCAGGGTCAGGGTGTGTTTGTGTGTTCTGAGGATGAGAAGTGCTGGGGGGACCCAGGATGCCCTGTCTGTGGGCCGAGGCATGCAGCCCATGTTGAATGAACACAGAAGGGGGTCTGGTCGGATGGCCAAGTGGGCACAGGCAGAGGGGCAGGGGAGGCCTTCCTACCTCGGAGGAGCTCCTCGTGGGCACAGACCGTGCGGACACAGATCTCCTTGTTCACGATGTACACGCGGCGGAGGCTGGGGAAGGGGACGGCCAGGGGAGGTCTGAGGACCTGGCCACTGGGAGAGCCTGGACCCAGCCTGGCACTGCAGTCTCATCCTCAGAGCGGAGCTGTGCTTCAGGGTGCACTGTCCCCAAACTCCCACCTTCTGGCTCGACGGCCTCCCCCCCCAGCTCACCTGTAGAAGCAGACCTCATTGAGACACTGTTTGCAAGGCTTGTGGATGGAGTAGAGGCGGGTACATGGGTACTGCTCCTCTCGGCAGTCTAGGGGACAGGGGCCAGATGGGTTCAGAGCCACAGAGGCTGCCCCCAAGCTCACCCACTTGAGATGGGCATGCAGGATAAGGTATCCTGCACCCTCCACTCGGCCCAGCTACCCACACATGCCAGGCACAGCTGGACCTTCTGCCCCACGCCCCAGCTCTGTGCCACATGCACACACCAGCCCACAACCACACGTAGAAGCACACATTCAAATACATGTAAGTTCACACACACATTCTCACCCCGCATGGCCACTGAAGTCCACAGCTCACTAGCAGATAACACACATGCTCATGGAAACCTACACGAACACACTCATAGGAGAACGAGCTCACAGGTTCTCTCAACAGTCTTCTCAGGCTCCTGGCCAGGCACTACTCAGCTGGCCTGGGCTTCCCTAGCCCTTCCTCACCTGGCCATGGGCATCACCCAATCTTCTGCCCCTGCCTAGCAGTGACCAGCCTAGCCTCCGGCCAAGCCCACGGGGGGCGGGGTGGGATGTCCAAGAGCTGCCAGCTGAAGGTAGGGGCAAGCTACCTGTTCCCCCTGCCCCCAAATTCCCACCCGATCTAACCTAGCACCCCTGCCCCAGTCTACCCTCCCATGCCAGGAGGCAGGAAGCTCTTACCAAGAGGCCCAGGCTCTGTGGGCTCCGTCTCTGTGTTTCCTAGCTCTGGAGCAGAGAGAGAGGCAGGCAGGAATTGCTGGGAGGCAGGGGCATCGCCGTCACTCCTGGTACAGACCCCCACTCTCAAGGACAGCAGGAAGCTGGGGCAAGGGAAGCAGGGCTTGGGGCCTACCTGGGGTGGGGGCTGGGATGATTTCCTGCTGGACCTGCTGCTGGGACTGGAACTGCTCCTCCGGGGACCGAGAGCTCACCTCTGCAGCAGGGAGGCTAAGGGTGTCTGGTCCCGTCTTCCCTCCAGGGTCCGCATGGGCTCCCCCACCCCGGCTCCACCTCCTCTCCTGCCCCCAGGCCCTTACCTTGGTAATCATAGTAGTCTGGGGTGTCTGAAAGGGGAAGGGGAAGTGATGTAGTCAGGCATCCCTAGCCTGGAATGCCCATCATGTCGCCCCACCCAGCCCCTGGCTCAGCCGTGCAATCCAGAGCCAGGCCTTGGCATGGCAGGACGGCAGGGCCCTTACCTATCTGGTCGCCGTAGTGGGTGTACTGGACATGGTCTGGGAACGGGGACAGTGAATCCAAGTCATATTGGCCCTGAGCCAGCAGGCCTGCTAGAGGGAGGCAAAGCATGTCGGGGCCTGACAGGGAAGGACAGGGGCCCCACAGTGCTTCTGGGGAAGGGAGGTGGAGGTCACAGGCAGGCTATAAAAACACGGGCTCCTGTAACCAGACTCAGACTCGACAGGATCCAAAGGCCAGTATGTGTCCTGGTCCCCGGTCCCTCCCTGACCTTACGTACCACTCTCCCCTTGCTGGCCTCCTAGCACTCCACATGCTCCTGCCTGCCCCAGGGCCTCTGCACATGAATCTCCCTGGCCTTCTAAATTTCAGCTCTGCCAAAGAGGCTGTCCTGGGCCACCCTTCCTCCTGTTTATTTCCATCACCGCACTCAACACGATCTGAATTTATCACATCTACTTGTTTAATATTTGCCTCTTTCCCCCAGTTTGGCAGCATGATGAGGGCAGGGGTTTATATCTACCTAGTTCATCACTGTATCTCCAGGGCCCTAAAATAGGAAATTGACATATATCTGTTGAGTGAATGAGTGAATATATATTAGATCTGAGGTCCTTTGTGATCTCCATGGATGACTATTTCATCAATAAGGACTCCTTAAAGTCAGGATTACATAGGTTGGCAGTGCAGAGTGGTGCATGCCTATAATCCCAGCACTCTGGGAGGCTGAGGCTGGAGGATGGCAAATTTGAGCCCAGCCTGGCCAATTCAGCAACTTAGACCTTGTCTTAAAATAAAAAGGGCTGGTCTTGTAGCTCAGTGCAAAGGCCCTGGGTTCAGTCCCTAGTAAGGGGGAGAAAAAATTGTATTGGTAGATGGGACCCCACGTGGGTCTAGAACCCAAGCCTCTAAACTCCCTTTTTCAGTGGCCCCTACACCTGCCCACCGGGTCCTGGAGGGGCAGTAAGAAGATAAGCATGGGTTCCTGGTGCCTGGCATGTGCCCACCCTCCAGAGCCCTGCTGCCTGCTGCCTGCTGCTGCAGAAGGCTTGGGGAAGGGCCCAGGAGAGGCCTCCAGACCCTGGAGAGGCTGGCCCAGTCCGTGATCCAGGGAGGAAGGAGGGCCTGGGAGTGGAGTTCTGGCCACACAACGTGACCAAGGTTCACTGTGGACTCCCCTCCACAAGCCCCACTCCCACCTCACATGAGGGGCATCCCCTCCTACCCAACTCACCAGGCAGGAAGAGCAGGAAGAGGTAGGCAGCTCTCATGGCCACAGAATGAGGAGGCCGGGGTGGAGTCAGAGGACAGCTGGAGGCAGAGGAGCAGGAGGGCTGTCTCCTAGGCCACCATCCCAGGGCCGCAGAGCCCACCTCTGTGACCAAATTCAGCCAGGCATCTGGAGGACTGGGGACTGGGATGCCACTTTGGCTACTGCAGAGGGGCACCCTTGTCCCTGCTCAGGTGCTCAGGACACGAGGGCAGGGATTTCCAACCTGGCTGGCCCAGGGGTGATCTTGACAGGTCCCACCTTGTCTGTTCAGGAAGGGGACATTTCTAACGCCCCCTCTGCCCCGGTTGTGACCGTTCTCAGCCACACGCTCCGGTGTCTCACACACGACTGGAATCCTCGACCCTAGGCGCATCCTCGGGACACCAGCTCCGCTCACCCACATCACAACCTACACTCCGGGCGTCTGCCAGGCCTGCCACCTGTTCCCAATTAGCCCCTGGGCCCTGAGCATGTTGCTCAGCAGGAAACCACATGCACACAGGCCTGAGGGGCCCCCGAAGCGGCCAGGGCTGGGCAGGGCTCCCAGCTCCCAGAAGACGCCTCTCCTGCCAGGCTCCAGACCTTCCAAGACCTGGCTGTCTTCACCGCAGACTCACGAGACTGAGGTCCATTTGTCGGCAGTGGCAGGAAGGGTGTGGGGAGAAGGCCAAGGAGGCTGAGCACTGGCCTGGGGCGGCGATGTCAGACAGCCCAGGGGTGCCACACGCCCTGACGTGCTGTGACAAGGGTCGTGTAGTTTTTTGGGCGAGGGCACTGTTTTTTGGCTTCACCAGGTTCCTGGAGTTCAAGAGCTCCTAGTCAAGTCCAGCCACTTGTCTCTGCTACACAGCGGCCTTGGTGGAGACTCCAGGTCCCCAAGTCTACTCCCAGCTCAGTGGAGGGTTCACCTGGAGGCTGTCAGCCTACTGTGGGGATGACTGTGAGGTCGGAGTCCATGGACTTATCTATCTAGGGGGCCCCCCTCCCTGCCCAGCACAGGAAGGTTCCAGACAGCTAACTGAACACCCCAAATTGGCTGAATGCCTCCCTTAGCAATCTAGGAAGAGGGCACAGAAAGGGGCAAAGTGGCATCTGTCCTCAGTTTCTCTCAACTCCAAGGCTTCTCTGACCTCCTGCCCATCTCAGGACTCTTAACATCTCTCTGAGGGAGGTGGCATGGGGGCCAGAGGCCAGGGACACCAGGCTCAACAGGCTCCTATGTCCCCATTCTGAGACTCCTTGGCTTCCTCAAGGTAGGGGAACACCATCCCCCCCCAACCCAGCTGGTGGTAACCAGGCAGCTGGAGTGGTCAAAGGTCCCTGAGTTGGGGTATGAGGAGGTCTCAGGAGGCTGGGGGTGACTCTCAGACCCCTGCCTGAAGTCTTCCTGCCCCAGGACCAGCACCCAGGCCCAGGTTTACTGGGAGAAGGGGCTCACAGGGTAGGGTGGGCCACGAAGAGGAGAGTAAGGGACCCCTCCCCAGCGACATCTCCAAGCCCTTCTAGACTTTGCACTTGGGGGACACCAGAGGAGGCCAAGACCTGCCCAAGAGGCGGCCCCACCCTCACTCTGGCCCCTTCCACGTCCTGTCTCCCCCACACTCCGCTCTCCTCTGCGTCCTGGGGGAAGAGGGGCCCCCACGCGGGCTCAGGCGAAGAGGCTCTGCCGCTCCAGAGGCTGGAACGCGATCCCTGGAGGAAACCAGATGTGCAGTCCGCGCACAGCTGGGAGCAATCAGCCGCGGGACTCGCTCGGAGGCGGCGCGCGCTGGCTTGGTCTCTGGTCTCTCTTTGTCTCTGCGTCTCTGTCTCCGCCGCTCCACGGAGCCCCCACCCCACCCGCCGCATTCCAAATCCTCAGAGAACAAAAGCCGCCTGCCGGATCCCCCGACGCCCCCAACCCCGTCTCCCCCAAGCTCGGACTCCCCGCATTTGTCAACTCGTGTCTTCCCCAAAGCTATTCCAAACTTTCCAGACCCCCCCCTTAGCATCGGCTCAGAAGCCCCGGGCTCGGGGTCCCCGGCACCCAGCGTAGGATCGGGGCGCTGGGCGTCCCCAGCGCGAGACCCCGCTGCCCGCCGCGCCTACCTGCCCGGTCCCGCGCCGCGCTGCGCCCCGAGTGCGCCCCCGGCCCCCGCCCGCGCCGCGCCCCCCTCCCGGCCGGCCGACCGGCCGGCGCCGCCTCCAGCCCGCGGCCTCTGGGTCCTAACGCTAGCCCTTTGGGGTGGCCCCGGGGGCGGGGGCGCCCAGGATCGGTCCCCATGTCGGGTCCCTTAGGCGCTCGGCGGCCGGGTGCTCAGGGCTTCCTTCTCGCCACGCCCCAGGTGGATGTGTTACCCCATTTCACGGAAGGGGATGCAAGCGCCCCAAGCACATTCCCCTAAGGCCACTAGGCTGCAGAGGCAGCGTGGCTCTCCCTCCAGGTCCCGGACACCCTGGGGCAGTGGATTTCTCCCTCCTTTCTAGGCAAAGGAGCCTTCTGGTCTCCCGCCTTCTGACTGCACTGCCCAGGTCCAGGCCCATGCGGGCTTCACTAACCAGGGCTTCTTTCTCTTAGCTCAGCCCAGGCGCCAACTCACAGGCTATCCCGCGGGGTCTATGATGTCTCCAGAGCATATCAGACCCAACAAGCATCCAAGTCCAAACCGATGAGCTCCCAGCGCTCCCCCAGACTTGCCCTCCGAGCTGTGGCAGGGGTGGCCACCATCCTTCTCCTTACCTTGCACTCAGCCTCTGCTACCCGTCCAGCACCCTGCCACCCATCTCCCTATAAATACCCCTTTGTAGGTCTGTCCAGGGCTCCCACTGTGTACCAGCACTTCTTGCTTGGACACTGATAGCCTCCAATCTGGGCCTTCCCATAGGGCCCCTGCCCTCCCCTTTCCTCGTCCTTAAAGCTTTGCATTGCTGTCCCATGGTATCTAGGACGAGGCTGAACTTCCAAAGACTCTACCCTTCACCGTGCTCCAGCTCTGGCTCCTCCTGGAGCCATGAGAGTGGGCCCCTCCCCTCCTGCCACAGGGGCTTTGCTGTCTCTACCCTCCCAGGGCATGGTTGTGGTCTCAGATCCAGCCTTCCTTCCCCGGAGGAGCCCGCCCTCTCTCCCTGTGACATCTCTCAAGCGTTGCTTTCTTGTTCTCCTAGCTCTGTGACCATTTGAATCTTGTCCCTTTGCACTATGAAGTATCATCAGCCCCATGAAGGCAGGGATGAGGTCTATTTTTGCTCATCTTGGAGTTTTGCTCACTAGGCACAATGCCAGGCTGAGTGGCATTCAGGAAGTGCTTAATGAATGAGTAAATGAATGAATGAGTTGCCCACACTATTCTCCCAGGAGAGACTGGCTGGGTGGACGTGGTGGGGGTTGCAGGTCTCTTGATTTGGGGCAGGCCATAGCCCTGTGTGGCTACAGAACCTAGGCCTCATGAAGGAGTGAGTTGGGGCTGCAGGCTGGAACTCTGGATCCCCCCGATTCTGGCCATCTGATGTCCCATTATCCCTGTTCCCTGCCCTGGGGTTGGTGTCCTATTAGGAACTAAATGTATCCTGCACATCATTTGTTCCCCAGCACTGGTTGAATGAATATCTGCTCTTGACCCTGGTGTTAACTGCAATATAGCAGGGACTTTTGTGACTCAGAGGGCAGGGGGCCTTGGGGCCAACCCAGCCCTCCCTGCAGCAGCCTTCCCCTTCACTGCTGTCAGGCCCAATCCCGCTGGGGTAGGAGAGAAAACCTCCCAGTGGAAATGGTGCCCTCTGGGTGGCACTGACAAAGGGGGAAACTGAGGCCCAAAAGTGCCAACTTCAATGTCCTGGCCCTGTTCCTATCCATTCCCTTGCCCTATGTACCCAAGCAGAGTGGCAGCAGTTTGGGACGGTGCAGTGGGTATGGCTAATCTCCCAATGAGCCCTTGGTTTGTGCCTTCCTGCCAGCCTCTCCTGCTAGGTTAGAAGCTGCCCACACCAAGACTGTGTTTATCTGTTCTGTTAGCTGGATCCTGGTTGCCTGTCCAAGGGATTCATATGGGATGGGCTAAGGATGGCGGACTGGTTTGACCCAGGCCTCTCTACATCTGCCAGCCTTCCCTTAAACAGAATCTCTGCCACCCCAGAGTATCACTGGCTGCTGACTCGGTACCCAGTGCAGGCCTGTGGATGTGTATATCATGTTACCTTTTCCACGCCATGCCACGTCCCTTCTCGCCAGCCTGACTCAACATTTCCCAAGCTCCTACTGCAACAGGCCAGGGGACTACACCAGGGGTTCCAGTAATGAGGTTGGCAGGGCCTCCGAAAGGCAGGAAGCAGCCTCTTTCTCATCTTCCCTGCCCAGATGAGCCAGGCCAAGTTGCATCCCCAGAGCAGAGTGGCTTGGCGAGTGGCCCGCAGGCAGGATGAGGTCAGGCACACCCACCCTTCCCTGGGGATGGTGCACGTGGTTCTAGCTGGGAGAGCTGGGCTCAGAGCCTGGACTTTATCTGAGGGAGGGCACGAGCCACAGACACATCTTGGGATGCAGGGGTGGGACAAGGGCACTGCCTCCGAGGCCTGACACACAGTGGGCACCAGCCTGAAGCAAGCCCGTTGTTCTTGGTCCCTGGAAGGGGGGCAGGGGGGTAAAGAGAACAAAAGGTGGAGAGGAGCAACCTGTCCCATCTCCGATCAATGGCGAGACCTCCAACCTCAGTTTCCGTCTGTAAGATACGGACAGTACCTGCAGCTGTGAGCATTAGGTGACAAAGTATGCACCATGCGAGGCAGTGTACAAGGAAACAGCACTGGATATTTGAGATGAGGAAACGAAGCCCAGGGAGGGGAGTTGTCCAATGTGATCTGAAAAACGGGGGCTTTCCCACCTGGCTGTGCCAGCTGGGCACTGGGAGGGGTGTGGTGCCCAGGTATGAGACAAGCATGGCCAAGCCAGGAAAATATCTTGACTTTATTTGCTACATTGATAGCAGCTCTAAGTGGAGTTGGTGGCTGCCTTTTCTACATGGCGTGGTCTAAAGTGGGGGACAGTAGTTAGCACTTCCCCAGGGTGGGGTGCAGGAAGGCTGGGCCAGGCGGTCTCGGGGCAGGAGCATGACAACAGCCAACCTCAGGGCTGCAGGAGGCAACAGCAGTGGGCTTTCTAGAGATGGTCCAGTTGGTGGCTCAGAGGCAGAGAGGTCCAGTGTCCAGGGTACCCACGAGCCTGTGCTACCTCACCGCGCCAGCAGCGGGCAGCGGTGGCCAGGGCTGCTCAGCAAGCTCCTGCTCCAGCTGCTTGAAGCGCTTCTTAGAGGCCCGTTTGGGCCGGAGCTGCTGCAGGCAGGCTGGCAGACACTGATCCAGCACACTCTGCAGAGGGAGCAGAGAGTGGAGGGGCAGCTGGGGCCGAGCCCCAGATCCCTCCATCCCTCCCTACCGTGGTCCGCACCCCACCTCCAGCATGAAGGCCCCCACAAAGTTGCAGGCAACCAGGCCCAGCAGCAGCAGCTTGAAGCAGGCGTCTGCGATGTTCCTCAGCCCTAACGGCCCCTGCAGGAGGCCGGGGACCAGGATGAGGCCCACCAGGACAGAGCCCAAGAGCACGAGGGCCACCAGGAAGGGCACTGGGGGCGGGGGAGTCGATCAGCGAGGGAGCCACACCCGGGACACCCCCCTACTTCAGAGCCCTGTCCTCCCCCCTCAGCCCAGCACCCCCATCCCACCCCGCAGCAGCACCGTTGGTGTAGAGTGGCCGGCGGAAGGGTGCCCCCTTGGACACAGCTGCAGCCAAGATGAGGTACTGGAAGCTGGACAGGGAGAAGACCACCGTGTTCTCATAGTTGGGTAGGTTGTCAGGTGCCGGCACGGTCTTATTCAGAGGCACAAACCTGGGGTTCAGGGCCAGGGTCAGAGAAGGGGTGTATACAGAGGGAACAGGGGCAGGACTAGGGGTGATTGCTGAGTTTGACTCACCAGGGCTGGGCTACGGCCAGGAAGTAGCCCCCCAGCTGCACACTGGCCACCAGGGCCACCTGCAGCAGCAGGCTGCTCAGCACAGGCACACTGAGCAGGGCCCCCGGTGGCCGTGCTCGCCCCAGTGCCAGCGCTGGCCCTGTGCGGCTCATGAGCACAGCCACTGTGGTGGTGATGACCAGGTCGATGGCCAGGAACTGCAGGTCCCCCAGGTTGGTGTTGATCTGTGGCAGGGGAGGGAGGACAGAGGAGAAGCTGAGACCTGGCGCTAGCCCACCCCGAGGGCTGCTCCTGGTCGGTCGGATAGGGGAACCCTGTCTCTGTCCCTGAGGAGCCTGATGGGAGAGGCGTCCTCCCAGCTGGCAGTCTGATGGGGGCAGTACTCTCCAGGGAACCCCTAGTCTGACGGGGGAGGTGCAACTCCTAATGTCAGCTAAGCCCCTAGTCTGATGTGGGAAGCAGTGTCCTGCCTTCAGGGAGTCCCCTCTGCCCCTTGGTGTGACCTTGGGGCCCTAACTCCAGTGGGGGAGGTTTCCCCACCTGCAGCAAACCCTCAGCCTGCGGCCCCTCAGCTACTGGGGACACGTGCTTCCTGCTCTCAGCAAGCTCTGAACTTTAAGGTGCATGGAGGGACAGACCCAAATACAAGGTGTGCACTGCCCCGTGGGTCACCTGCATTCAGTGGCGGGCAGCAGGACGCGCTGAGTAGGGGAGCAGAGGGACCCTCCTGAGCAGGACTGGGGAGGCACTGCCAGGATCAGGGTCAGAGTGAGGGAGCTGGGGAAATTGGTGGATCCATGGGAAATGGGCACAGCAGGGGGTCTTGGCTCTACCCTACTCCAGCCTGGGCTCTGCCTCAGTCTCCCCTGCATACAGGGAGCTCCTGGAATTAGGGACAAGCTGTCAGCACATGTCACCTGCTGCCATCTTTGAAGACATACTGTGCCCTGGGCTGTGCCCAGTGCTTTCATCTCATGAACCTCACTGCCGAGTCACAGCCCACATCCCAGCTGCCAGACTTCTGGCCGCACTGCTGTGCACCTCCCCTGTGCTGCAGCTCTGCAGACCTCACCGTGTAGAGGATCAGGACCGAGATGAACTGGGTCAGGCTGTAGAGGGCCATGTACTTGAACACGCTGAATGACGTGTCGAGAGAGCAGCGGCCTTCCCTAGGGAGCAGGGGCAGGCATCAGGGGCCCAGGCTGGCTCCCTCCCAGGCCCTGCTGCGCCCCACCCCAAGCCCCTGCCCGCCTCACCTGATGACCATAGGCACACACTCGATACTGGCCATGCTCGAGGTAAAGGGTGAAACCACTGAGGCCTCAGCCTGAGACAGCGAGATGCCCACATCGGCAGCCTTTAGGGCCCCACAGTCATTGGCGCCATCCCCGCACATGCCCACGCAGTACCTGATGGGAAGGGGGTAGGCGTGGCCTGTGAAATGACTCCAACCCACCCCAGGCTTGCTGGTGAGGGCAGACCCCAGTGCCCAGACGGTCCCCAGGAAATCGGTATCATTATTTTTGGTAGGACAAAGGGACAGACAGATCCAGGACAGCCTGCCTGGGAGCCTTTTTGCAAGCCTCCTGTCTCAGCCTCCTGAGTGCTGGCATTACAGGCATCTGCCACCATACCTGGTCTTATGTTTTATTTTGAGACAGGTTTTTGCTAAATTGACAAATTGTCCAAACTGAGCTTGAATTTGCTATCCTCCTGTCTCAGCCTCCCAGAGTGCTGGGATTACAGTGTGTGCCACCACTCCCGGGTCTGGACGAGTCTTAAGGGTGACAGCTCCCTGCGGGCCCCACTTGGATCCGCCACCCCCCAGCACTCACTGAAGCCTCTGCAGCTCACACACGAGCTCTGTCTTCTGCTCAGGAGCCATGCGGGCGAAGACGGTGGCCTGCACCAGGACCTGGGGGCACAGCGAGGGGCAGGGCTGAGGCCAGGGCTGAGCAGGGGAGGAGGGGGTGGATGGCCAGGCTCAGGGCTACCCTACCTTGGGCAGCAGCTTGGGGAAGTGCTTCATAAGGACACCAAAGGTGGACCCACTGAGGGCCAGGTGGCTGGATCGGGGGTCTGGCTCCATGGTGTAGCTTGCGGCCTGGGCAGGATCCTGGGGGTCCAGGAAGCTCAGCTTAGTTCCCCCTGCCCACCCTGCAGAGCTAGGGCCCAGGTTGGGTGACACAGGGCTGGGGTCACTGGTGGGGTGCAGCTGGAACTCTGGGCTAGCCTCACCTTTGCCCCATTCACAGCGGCAGGGCATTCTGCGGGCAGGAACTCGAGGGAGGCGGGTTGCCCCTGCTCAGGGTGGGTGGCGTGGATGATGACCAGACGCTCCTGGGGGCCCACCATGCCGCAGCCCCGGGCCACAGTGACCGCCGTCTGCAGGTTGTCCCCTAGGGGTGCAGGACAGGGTCAAGGTCAAAGCCATCCAGGGACCCCTCTTGCAGATGGGAAAGCTAATGAGTCCCGTCTGCCACCAGCAGCTGAGTGACCCTAGGCAAGTAAGCCTCATGTTGGGACCTCCATTTCCTCAGGGGTAAAACGAGGCATCGAAGGGTCTTGGGAGAAATGAGACAGGGCTGGAGCGGCATAGATACTACGCCCTGCCGTGTGACTTCGCTGGACAGTGTGTGCGCACACGTGCGTGAGGGCTGGGGCACGAGGACACAGTGCTTCGAGCTCCCACTCTTTTCACGCTGGCTAGGGTCTTCTTGCTCCATGAGACTGTCACACCTTGGAGACTGACATCATCATCCCCATTTCCCAGAAGCGAAACCAGAACCCAGAGAGGTCCCCCAGCCACTGAGTAAGTAGCCAGGCTGAACCACACCTGGCCTCTTTGGAAGTCACTCCACTCTGCTGGGCCTCAGTTTCCCCATCGGTCAATTGTGGGTGACAATGACACTTGTGGGTGACAATACCACTGTAGAGATTCATGAAATGATGACCCAGGAGGGGCTGCTGAGGGTCCCTTCCTTCTGCCCAGGACAGGGCAGATCCCACCCTCCTGACCCAGGTCCCACAGGCCATGGCACCTGTTACCATGACGGTGCGGATGCACGTCCTCCGCAGAGCCTGGATCACTGGTGCTGTCTGTGGCTTCAGCAGGTTCCGCATGACCAGCAGCCCCAGGAAGCTCAGGTCCTGCTCCACGGTGTCCCTGGGGGGTGGGCAGACTTGGGTCAGTGGTCACGCAGTGACCCCCTCCCAGGCAGCAGGCAGGGGCATCTTCCTTGGCCTGTGCGAGCCTCGTCCTCGCCTGTGCCTGGGCAGGCCCACCTTGACAGCTGCTGGGCGGCCTCCAGGCTGGGGGCGATGGACAGCGGCTTGCAGGCCAGGGCCACCACACGGTAGCCGGCAGCCGTGTAGCTCTGCAGAGTCTGCGCGAAGTCGCTGGGCACTGTGGTGAGAGGCAGTGTCACTGGGACAGGGTGGTGCAGGCGAGGCGGGGGCCCCCACTCCACACACACACACCTCTATGCCCGACTAGCAGACTCACCTGTGTCAGGGCTGCAGAGGCTGGCCACCAGCTCCGGGGAGCCCTTGACATAGGTCTCAGGCTGAGCGGCCCCCGGCCACGCCACCACCACACTCATGCGCTGCAGGGTGGAGGAGAAGGGAAAGCGGCCAAGGACGCTGAGTGGCACCCGGGGCTCCTGCAGGGTGAGAGGAGCTGAGGGCTGGCTGTGGAGGCCACCCCTGGGTCCGCCCCCTGCAGGAACCCCATGGCTCACCATTCCTTGTGTCTGGGGCTCCCAAGGTGGGGGTCTCACCACTGCCAAGACCTGGGTCCCAAGTGCTGCATCGGCAGCTGGCTCCTCTTCCAAGACCTGAGAGGCAGGCAGAGAAGGTTGGCAGCTGGGGGCCTTGGTCCAGGGAGGGAGGCAGCAGGAGCCTCACATTATGATGCCGGGGCAGCTTCTTTCACAGGAGACGGGATGGCCTCCTCACCCAGCCCGTAGACTCCACCATCTTGAGGTCCATGGGGTCGCCCACTGGGGTGTCCTGGAGCAGGCTGAGGGCATGGCAGGTGGCCAGTGCTCGGAGCAGAGGCCCCATGGGCAGGCAGCGGGGCTCTGGGACCAGCGGGAGGAATGCCTGCCCCTTCAGTGGCACCACCCCCATCACATCCAAGCCATCCTCGGTGAGGGTGCCTGTCTGTGGAGGGACAAGGACAGGTCCTGGGATGAGCTGTGCCCTGGGGGCCCAGGAACCAGAGCTGGAGCCAGGAGAGGCCCTTTCTTGCCTCAGGACCTTTGCACATGTAGTTCCTACTGCCGGGGTCACCCCTACTTGGTTTCTCTGCCTGGCATTTCCTCTAGGAAGTCATCTTTCTTCACTTCCCAGCTTGGGGCAGGTGGTCCCTGCTTTGGGCCCCTACCCGTGGAAGAGCTGGCCACAGTGAGCACACAATCTATTCACTGAATGATGAATAAACCAGTGCTGGCCTTTCCCAGGCAATTCCACCTGTCCCGCTGCCCATCTGGCTCTTCGCCAACCTGGAACTATGTGACTCTAATCTTGTCCCTCCTCAATTCGTGTCCCCTGACCCGTCCAGCCTGCAGACTCTGGCAACCAGGGCACTGCCACCTGCCTTACCCTGCCACCCCACTGTTCACTGTGGGCCAGGTCACCAAGGTGCTGCTGCAGGACCTGCTCACCGGAGCCCCAGCTGCCCTCTTGGAGGTTGTGCCCCACGGTTACTGCCGATCACAGCGCCGCTGCTCCTCCCTAAAACCCACCGCCCCTGCATCTCTCCTGTGGGCTTGCTGCCTGGTTCATCTGTTTGTGTGAGGACACACAGCAACATGGCCCTGTCACCACGGAACCCACTGTCTCCTCGAAAACAGCCTACATCAAGCAAAGGAAACTCCAGCAATAACCGGCCAGGAAGATGCTGAAAGTTCACAGAGCTGACGGGTGTGATAGTGGGCGACAGCCTCCAGAGGGGATGGCGGGGAGGCCTTGGTAGCTGGTGGGGATATCTGTGGTCATTGCTGGACTCCAGGGTTAAAAGCAGCCCAGGTGCACAGCAGGGCCTCACCAGGTCTTGAACGAATGGAAAGATGAGTTGGACATTTCATCTGCTAGACCCTGAGCTGGTGAAGGTGGGGTGCAGCCCCCAAGAATGCTGCTGCCTGCACCCCGTGGGCGGTTCTCGTCCCTGCCCCCAGCCAGCCCGCCAGCGCCCCCCTACCTTGTCGAAGCACACCAGCTGCAGCTTGCTGCCCAGGTTGATGCGCAGCGGGTGGATGCAGAAGATGCCCTGTGCACGCAGGCGGCCCTGGGCATAGAGCGTGCACACAGTCATGGCAGCCGGCAGGGCAGGCGGCACCACCACTGTCACGAGGTCCAGAGCCCGGATCACGATCTCGTTCACAGGGACCTGGCAGGAAGCACTGAGTGCTGCGGCAGCCTGGGGCCGACCCGGCCAGCTGTGGGTCCCCACCCAATCCCAATCCCTGCAGCTTACCCGGTTGCGGTGGAGGATGAAGATGCTATAGACGGTGCCAAGCAGAGCTGGGGAGACAGCGAGGGATGAATGGGACTTTGGTCCCAGGCTGGGGGCCACTGGCAGAGTGGGGTAAAGGGACCCACTCACCCAGGACAGAGAGGGCGGCCACAAACTTCATGCTGTGCTTATAGAACTTGAAGTTGATGGGCCGGGGATGCAGGATGGAGCTTACCAGGCCCCCTTTAGCCGTGCAGAACCCTGGGAGGAGATGGGGAAACCGAGGCAGGGGAAGCCATGTGAGGATGAGGATGGGGCTCCCCATCCCACCCACCCTACCTG
Source organism: Erethizon dorsatum (assembly GCA_028451465.1). Classification (NCBI taxonomy): domain Eukaryota; kingdom Metazoa; phylum Chordata; class Mammalia; order Rodentia; family Erethizontidae; genus Erethizon; species Erethizon dorsatum. The sequence goes on along the minus strand of CM051827.1, from coordinate 123,137,828 downwards.
CACCCTGGGGTGCTAAGACACGACACTCACAGTTTGGGGTCAGATGCCCACAGGCCTTGCCCAGTCTTTGTAGGGTTTCAAACAATGGCATCAGTGGACTGAATCTAAAAATGGGGCCCTTTCCCTTACAACCCAGATTCAGAGTACACTCTTTCCTGTCTGCTCCAGGCATTTATAGCCCCTGCTGGAATCTGTGGAAATCAAAATGCTTGGTCCCAGCCTGGCCCAACTCTTCCTGTTAACATGAGGACAGAGGTCCATGTAGGGTGGGACTGGCCTGAGGTCCCACAGCAGGGCAGTGGCAGAGGTGGGTGTGGGGTTGAGGGCTCTGGGTCCTGCCCTGCCCTGTGACACCTCCCTTGTCAGTGCTGAGCCCAGCATTCTTCCCCGCCTCCTCATATGCACCTGTCTGGGTCACCACTGCCAGGACGTGGGGTCCCCCGTAGGCTCGGGCCTGCAGGACGAGGGTCCCGCAGAAGAGCGTGTGCCGCCGATGAATCTCTGCGCAGTACGGCCTGGGCCCCTCTGGGAGGGCCGTCTTCAGCACCGGGACACTCTCCCCTGGGAGGGACATGGTAAGAGGCCCATGAGGGGCCCTCAGGTCACTCCCTCCCATCAGTGAAACCAGGAGTTCCGCGTGGATCACCCCATTAGCTTTTGGTCTCATTAGCTCTGTAACCTGGTATGAACAAGAAATCAGCCCCATTTTACAGAGGGGGAACTGAGGTTCAGAGAGGGCAGAAGAAACAAAGACGCAGTGAGACAATGCTGGGGGCATGGTGTGTGGCAGCAAGTGAGCAGGAACCAGCTTGGGGGAAGTGTATTGAGGGGCGGGGTTTGGAGGAGCCTTTCTCCTTCTGTTGGAATTAGTCCAGCACAAGCTCACATTACTTTTATAATCAAACCAGCAAGGACATTTACACGGGGATGTGACATAACCTCTCTACAGCCCTGGACAGGCTGCCTGGCAGAGCAATGATCCTTTACGAAAAAAGGGGTCACCAGGTGATGCCCTCTCAGGCATCTCGAGTTGGTGCTGTGTGGACGAGGGCCCAGGATGCACGCTGCTCAGAGGCACACAGCGCAGGAGCACGATGCCACGTGTAGAACCGGAAGCGTATTCACTTTCGTCCACACGTTATACACAAGCACAGAGAAAGGTGCTTGGGCTCAGGGCAGTGATCAGGACGCCCCACCCGCTCTGTGCACCACACTCCTAATGGTTTGCGGTCTTTAGGTCAGGAGGCAGACGTTGCCATGGACAATTCACAAATGTTGGGTGCTTCCTCTGTGCCCTGCATGCTCTGGGCACTCCATACACCCTGTCCAGGAGAGACTGACAGCCCCATTTTACAGGATGGGAAATCGAGTCACAGTTAAGCGATATAGTCCAAGGGTGTGGGGTTAACAAATGCTAAAGCCAGGATTACTTTTCAAAAGGAAAAGGGAAAAAAAACTCAAGCTAAAACTTCTGATGCAAGGCAGAGGGCTGGGGGCAGGGAGAAGATGGGCTGGGCTCACCTGTAAGACAGCTCTCGTTGACCATGCACTCGCCAGCCACCAGAGCGGCATCGCAGGGCATCAGCCCGCCCTCTGGGGGCAACACCAGGCAGTCTCCTGGCACCAGCTCACTGGAGTCGACCCACTCCTCCCCTGAGGGCAGGTGGAGCTCAGTGTGGCCTCCTCTCTACCTACCTCCCCAGCCTCCTCCCTGGTCCCCTTCCAGCCCTGGCTCCTCACCTCCCCCAGGCCGGCGCACACACACTCGCAAGGACAGCTTGACCATGTCCCTCAGGGTCTGGCTTTGCTGTGGGCAGAGGGATGAGAGGGGGTAGGAAGGCAACAGCCCTTGGGGGAAGCCCCTGCCCACCCCTGCTGGCCTCACCCGCTCACCTTTCTGGTCTTGTACATGGCCAGGCAGATGGAGACAGCAGAGATGAGGAAGATGCACAGGGCGTACCAGTAGTAGTGGTCGGCCAGCCATAGCCCGATGCTGAAGGCCTGGAATCCGTAATAGGGGTTCAGTGCCTGTACGGGGCGGGAGGCAGTGTGAGGACCAGCATCTCTGGGCAAACCTGGCACGGGCCACTCCAGTGGAGGGCACAGGGGCTGCCAGAGGATGGAAGCCAGGCCTCTCTCTGGCTTTGGCCCACTCACGCCCAACTGGATGCCCCTCAAGCAGCCTGCTTCTCCAAGCTAAAGGGGACATGGGCGTTTCCTGAGCCCCCTGTGCTAAGCACTTTACCTAAGTGTCATCCAATACTGATGACAGTTCCACCAGGTGGGTGCCACCTCAGCTCCACTTTACAGATGAGAAAACCGAGGCATTGGCCTAAAACTGCCCAGCTCCTGAGGCAGACTGTGGGTGACAGCAGCCAGATTCCCAGGCTTCTGCCTTTCATGGTGTCTGCTATGATGTTTTACTCTAGCTGTGTCTGGGTCACTGGCTTCCCTCTGTCCCTATATGACCTTGCCCTTGTTCCGTCCTCGTCCTGAAGCTTGGGTTCCTCATGTGTCCTGGGGCTGCGCTAGTCCCTGGGAAGGTTCTAGCACGTCACCTTGTGCACGTGTCAGGCTGCGTGGTTTTGCCTCCACACAGGCTGTGCCTGCCTCCAGCCCAAGGCTTCCATGGACCCTCCAAGTCCCTGCCCTGGTCTCTCACTGGCCGAGCTGACTGAGCTGAGTGTGAGACAACTTTCCACTGCCCACTACTGAAAAGGGGACAGCTGTCTGATCTGTCACTGTCAAGCATTCCAGAGGAAGGATGCCAAAGCCAGGGACACACAGCAAATCCAGGCCAGAGCAAGTGTAAGATGCAGGGGCGGCCCTACCTCGTCCACCAAGAGCTGTGGGTAGGACTTGACTGGTATGCTGATCACGTTGGGGCCGAAAATCGTCTTCCTGTAAGGGGGTTGGTGGCTGAGCTGTCAGATGGAAGGGTACCATGACAGCTGGACCCTCCCAGGGCTGTGAAGCTGGGGAAACTGAGGCCCAGGGCAGCACCCACCTCACAGTTTGGTCTGGGAGGCTGAGGCCAGAGCGGGAGCCGTGGATGTCGTCACAGGTGTGGCCATGGTCCAGCAGGCTGGTAGGGGGAGGCGGGGACACTGGTGTTGTGGGTCTGAGTTCTGCCCCAGGCTCCAGGCCCCCCACCCCCTCCTGCCACTCTATGCTCCCAGGAGAAAGCACTTCTTGTCAGGAACTCAGGGCTCAACTTTCTCCTTTCCTCCTGTTTCTCTCCAACCATCTCACCAAGGAAGGAGAACAATGAGATGATGATAATATGAAGGGTGACACAAGCAGCTCTTAGTGACAGGAGAATTACTGACACTCAGGCAAGTCACTTGACCTCTCTGGGCCTTGTTTTTCATCTTCAAAATAGGAACAGTGTTAGCACCTACGAGAGGTGGAGTACGGCTGAACTGAAGAGACAATGGACGTGCTGTCCTCCTCACTGGGCAAGCAGAGGGCGATGCTGCCATCCCCACCCCAGGGCACCCGCCCCGTGGGGCACAGTGGCTGCCCGTGGGGGACCTTCCTGGCTGGTGAGCACACCCAGCCTGCGAGGCCCAAGGGCAGAAGAGCTTGTGTCCCCAGGATAGCCTGGAGCTGATGGGAAAGTGTCCTGGTTCCTTCCTCCCTGGGGGAGGTCTCCCTGAGGTCGGTGCTCTGCTGGCTTGAAGAGACCCCCTGGAGACTGCACTCCTGGTGCTCAAAGTGACTAGCTGACACTCCCCTCCCTGCCGCACTACTTGGTGCTGCCTGGGGTCACCTTCCCATCTGACTCTCCGGGCAGAGCGAGGGCTGACAGAGGCTATGTACACTGGTCACAGCAATGTGGCCACCTCGGGTCAGCTATGTCCAGCTTTGTGTAAAGTCTCATGTTCCACCTTCAAAATAACCCTGGGAGGTGGGGATTATCCTCATCCCCGATTTATAGCCCAAGGCTTGGGCCTGGAAAGGCTCCGTGACTGGCCTGAGGTTTCACAGCAGACAGAGAGGGAAGGCCAGGCCACTGTCCCTGCTGCCCAAGCCAGCCCCTTCTGGGAGGTGACTTGGGTGGCGTCGACCCTGGCTCCTACCTGACTTGAAGGAAAGCTTGCTGGGTCTCGATCCAGATGTAGCGCCTGCCCTGGAAGAGGTAATACCGCGCCACCCGCTTCTGGGGGGAGAGGGGGGGTCGGTAGGAGGTGGCCCTGGCCCACGGGGAGGGTCTTGGGTGGCATGGGAACCAACCCTCCCATGGCACAGGGTGTGGAGCTGGACCCAGGGAGGGACAAGGACTTGTTTAGGACATGGCTGTCCACTCACTGCCTCCTCCCTCCTGTGGAGCTGGGCTGTGTCCTTGCATATGGCCTCAGGCACTGCCCCCACGGCCACCTCCCTGCGGCCATCCTCTGCCTGCAGGGGCAGCTCCAGGCTGGGGAGGGAGGTGGGGGTTACCCTGCAGCTCTGGGAGCTGCCCCAGCCTCTCCCTGTCCCCAACGGGATGGAGGCACCAGGTCAGACTCCTAGATGGGACTACGAGCCACCTCACCTGCCCTCGCCGATGGCCTCAGTCTGCACCTGGACGGTGAAGAGCTGCCACGAGCTATCCTGGGACACAGACATATGGCCTCAGTCCTGGAAGGGACCCTCTCTTCCCGGCCCCCTCCCTCAGCCAGGTGGCCCCTGCTGGAGAGGCAGGGTGAGCCCCATAAAAACTACCCCACCGGGGCCGGTGAGATGGCTCAGTGGCTTAAGCGCCTGCCTGGCAAGCGTGAGGGCCCGAGTTCGACTCCCGCAACCCACATACGAAAAAGGGGCCGGCAATATCACTCAGCGGCACGGGCGCCTGCTGGCGCGCGAGGTCCTGACGTCGACCCCCCGGCACCCACAAAAAAAAAAAAAAAAAAAAAAAATCTACCCCACGCTGCTTCTGCCCACTGCTCAGAAGAGAACACTGGGGTCCACATTCCACAGAAAGCCAGAGGCAGGCTGGGCTGGCATCCCATGCACCCACCCTGGCCACTGCTTCCCTTCTCCAGCCCCAGGCCAGGCCACCTCTCACCTCTTTGTCTCTTATTTCGATGACGAGTGTTTCGGCGTGGGCCAGGCTGCAGGGCTGCAACCGCAGCCGCACCCCCCACAAGGGCTTCCAGCGGAAGAGCAGCAAGGGGATCCCGGCCAGCACCCAGACCACGGCGTGATAGCCGATGGCCCTCCAGGGACTGCCACAGTAGCCACTGAGCCTCTGCAGACACAGGAGAGAGGCCGGTGGGCTGGAGCCAGGGCAGGAGGGAGCGGCCAGGGTGCCTGGGGCTCGTACCCCCTCTGCCCATGCTGTCACGTACCACGGATGAAGCTGAGGAGCTGTGGGGACCGATTGATGTCCCTATCGTCAGGGTCCCATAGCTGGCGGGCGGGCTGCCCATGAGAGGGCTGCTGTCTGTGGACAGAAAGGAGAAATGGCATTTTGGGGGACCTTCCTATTCTTCCTTTTCTTTTTCCCATACTGGAGATTGAACCCAGGAATTTTGCACTGAGCTACATCCCCAGGGCTTTTGCTTTTTTATTTTTATTACTTACTTATTTATTTATTTATTTATTTTAATGTGGGTACCGGGAGTCGACCTCAGGACCTTGCGCTTGTCAGCAAGCGCTTGTGCCGCTAAGCAATATCACCGGCCTTTTTTTTCCTTTATGTGGGTACCAGGAGTTGAACTCAGGCCCTCGCGCTTGCCAAGCAGGCGCTTACGCCGCTGAGCTATCTCACCGGCCATTTTTTTATTTTGAGACAAGGTCTTGCTAAGTCACCCAGGCTGATCTTGAATTTGTGATCCTCCTGCCTCAGCTTCCCAGAGTTCTGGGTTTACAGGTGTGAGCTACCACACGCAGCTGGTTGATTTCCTTTTGTAAAAGTAGTTTGTGATTGGGGCTGATGAACACAGCAGCTCTAGCCTTTCTGGGTCTGTTATCTGGTCACTCTGTTGGTCCTTAGTCAGGCAAGGCAGTTCCTCATGTGGCTGCCCATCTCTGGGGGTGCGGCCCCCTGAGTTCCCACTGTTCCATTCCACCTCCACCGCACCCCGAGGGCTGGAGTCCGAGCTGCTCATCCTCACTCCATCTTGGTGCTCGGCATAGGTCCAGGGCGAGGACTCCAGACTGGTGACCACCAGGCCTGTAAAGCCTTCTTTGCAGATGGGTAAACTGAGACTCAAAGAAGCACGTCAGATGGCCGCTGTGGACGGTCTTCTCTGGGCTCCTTCATTACTGGAGGGCCATGGTCCCAGCAGGGCAGGCCCATGGGTGTTCTGGGCACTAGAGAGGGTGGGGCTCCCTGCTCCTGTGATGGGACGTCCTGGACCACCTGCAGGACCCTCAAGACACGCTGTTGCCCGGCGCCTCTTGCACCTCCTGGCTGGGTTCCTTGGAGCTTGCCCGCTGCTAGGCGGCCCCTGGACAGTTCCTTGTGGGGCTGGAGAAATGGGGTGCAGGGCAGGCTGCTGATTTCCTGGGCTCCCCCTCTACCTCTACCCTCTAACCTGTGCCCTCCTGATAGTTTCTAGCCAACAAGTCCAGAGAGTCCCAAGCAACTGCCACAGTCACAACATTGAGATCCCTCAATTGCTCTGTCCCCGAACAGCTTCCTGCGGCCAACCAATAATCATACTAATGGGGCTGGGGGTGTCATTCAGTGGCTCCCCCACAACACATACAAAGATCATGAGTTAACATTCCTCATCGCTGTGGGGCTCTGCTCCTGACCCTTTGCATATGGTTAACACAGTAACTGGCAGGTAACAGTGATTATTATCCCATGTACAGAAGATCAGAGGCTCAGAGAGGTCAAGTAACTCGCCCAAGGTCACACAGGAAGCATATTGTAGCTCCAGGATGCAAGCCCAGGCAGGCTGACTCCAGGCTGGGTTTTTTGTTGTTGTTGATCTTTGTTTTGTGTTTGTTTCACATAAAAAGAAGTCTGGGTGTTGGTAACCTAGTCTGGTACAATAGTCTGGATGCCAACAGGGAACTAGGTTTCTTTGTTCTTTCTGCTCTGTTCCCCTTGATGACTCCCTGTCTGGCAAAGCCAAGTTTACAGGTCCTACGCCACCAGCAAGCCCCAGGAATTCCTCACTTTTTTTTTTTTTGTTTGTTTCGTTCTGTTTTTTTGAGACAGGGTCTCATTATGTAGCCCAGGCTGGGCTTGAACTCAAGGCAATCCTCCTGCCTCAGCCTCCTGAGTGCTGGGATTACAGGTGTGTGCCAGCATGCCTGGCTCTTGCCTCTTTCCAGGTGGCACAAGAATCTCCATGATTTTTGCCAGGGCCCTTTACTGCCTGAGATGGGTGCCCTAAGGGAAGCAGGGTGGGGAGTTCTTATCTTCCGGGGCTGTGCTTGGGACATTTCCATGAAGGACAAGGAAAGAGGTCCTCAGGGTCCCCAGGGGCTTCAGGCAGGTCCCATTCCAAGAGCTTACCATTCAGTCACTCATACTCCTCCCCACAACCCCATGAATCAGGGATGACTTTCCTTCCTATTTTACAGCCTTGGAAACTGAGGCACAGAGAGGTAAGCTGCCCCCCTAGCCACACATCATCATCAGCGTCCTCATCACAAAGTGTGTTCCTGGCTCTCTTCCAGGCAAGCTGTGGTCGTAAGGCAGGCGCCTTCACCTCTCTGGGTGTGCAGTTCCCATCTCCAGGAAGCTGATCACAGAGCTTGTGCAAGCACATTGAGATGGGGAAGCGTGAGCAGCCCCTGCGGCTGGGTGTTTCAAGTCCCTGAGGCCTCGGCCTGGACAGATGGGGGTGGTGGGTGGTTCCCTGCCCGGGAGGCATGGTCTCTACTCTGACCCACTTCCCAGGCTCTCCTCCCTTTCCCCTCCCTCACTGTGGGAAGCCACAGCTGAGCTCCTCCTGTGGGCGCAGAAATGGGAGAGAAGCCAGCACCCTCTGATCTCATCCGATCTCATCAGAAAAGCTGGAGTGGGGGTCCCCTCTTCTCTGATGACAGCACTATGCCGAGAACTGGTCTTGAAGCTGGAAAAGGCCCCGCCTTCCCCAGGTCCTCTCTGCCCACTCCAGATGACACTGTCCCACCGGGCTAGCACTGTGGCGTCTCTGGTTCTGCTCACAGTGCCGGCGGTGTATGAATGAATGAACGAATGAATGAATGAAGGTGTATCTCAGACACAGCAGGGCGTGGAGCCAGGAATGCCAGGCACTGCGGGTCCCACCCCTGTCCAGGGTTGGTCCGTGGAGAGGTGCATAGGTTCCGGTCTCTTCCTGAAAAGCCCTTGTCATGGACCCCAGGATCTAAACAGCGCTCCTTCCCTGGCAAGTCCCACACCCATCTTTCTACGAGGATGCGCTCCCAGACAACCTTGGGAAGAGAAGGGTGGAGGAACTTGCGAGCAGGAGGAGGAAGTGGCATCTGGGGAAACCTCTACAGTCTCAGCAAGAGTCAAGCCAGGGCACCTGTCAAAACACCCGGGTGGCCCTGTTTGTCTCTAGTCCTGGCTCAATGCCCCAGGGCGGCCACAAGGAGGTGCATGAGTTCTCACCAGCTTGGGCCAGCCCAGAGCAGGCCTACACAGGCTGGGTGGCACGGAGATCGTGGGCAGCCCTCTGGGAAACTGAGAACACAACTTCCAGGGCCCTCACCCAAGCTCATATAATTTTCCAGGGGAAGCCGGGCGTGGCGGTGCACGCCTGTAATCCAAGCACTGAGGAGGTTGAGGCAGGAGGATCACTGACAGAGGGCAGCCTAATCTACATAGTGAGTTTAAGGCCTGCCTAGAATACACGGCAAGAGCTGTCTCAAAAAGAAAGAAAAACAACAACAAAAAACTTGCAACGGGGAGAAGCTGGGAATGAGCGGATCTGAATGGACACATCCTCAGTTCATCCTCACAGCCACCCACAGAGAGTATTAGGATTCCCATTTGAAATGAAGCCCAGGGCTCCATGGCAGAGCTTGCCTAGCATGCACAAGGCTGCCGGTTTGATCCCTACTACTGCAAAAAAAAAAAAAAAAAAAAAAAAAGAAAAAGAGGCTCAGAGAGGTTGAGTAACACACACAAAAATCACACAGCTATGTGTGGCCAAGACTGGACAGGAAACTGGTGTGAGCTCACGGCCCTGGGACAATGACAGCAGCACTGCGGCGCAGAGGTCTGGAGTCAAAGCCATCTGGGGGCCTCTTGCGTCCTGCAGAAGCCCCTGCTTCCTGCCGGTGACCTGGCAGCGATCCAGGGCAGCTGCTCCTACTTCACAGTGGCTCTCCAGTGGCCAGGCGCGTCCGTCCGTGTATCATCCACCACGCTGCGGTGGGTGTGTTTGTGTGAATCTCAATGGTCTTGGCCTGGAGTCTCGGGGCTGCTTTCCTCATTCTTTGCTTATTTTATTTTTTGCAGTGCTGGGGATGCTCTGCCGCTGAGCTGCACACCGGCCCTCTTTCTCGCTCTTTCCTCCCCCTCCCCTGGGTGCACCCTGGGCTGCGGGTCTTCCGGGGGAGAAGTGGAGGGGTAGAAAGACATAGAGGGGTCTGTAGACCCTCTGGGCAGGAGAGGGCTACAGGGTTCCTATGCAGCAGGGAGGATTTGTCTGGATTCTGGAAGGGGAACCTGTGACACCGGCCTGGGGTGGGAACCCTGGAGGGTGTGGTCCTAGGATCTGGGCTGACAGGCTTCCTCGGGAGCCTGAGGCAGGAACCAGGCCCAAGGCCAGTCTCACCCAGGCACTCCTGATACCTGGCCAACCAGCCCCATTCATTCGGCAGAGAGGGCCACTGCCCAGAGGCCCACGATGGCGCAAGGTTCCCGGGCCCGGACATCCGTCACTCAGCCGGGGCCCGATTCGGTGGGGTGGGAGGGCTCCCGGGTGCAAGGACCCTCGGGCCCCGGCGGCCCCGTGCGTGCGCAGGAAGGGGTTCCTTAAGGGAGAGGACGACCAGGGTGCCCGATCCGGGATCGCGGCCCCGCGGTGGGGCTGTCGCCGCGTCCTCCCGGGACCCCGTGGGGACTCACCTGCGCTCATGGCGGCTCCGAGCGCTCATCGCCGGCCCGGAGTGCGCGAGGCCCCTGCGGGCGCGGTCCGGGCAGCGGGGGCGCTGGGCGCAGGGCGCGGGGAGGGCACCTGCTCAGCCGGCGCGGTCCGAGGCTGCAGCAGTCGCTGTGCGGCCCTGAGCCCCGCCCACCGCCGCGGCCACGTCCTCCCCCGCCGCGCAGGGACTGCCGGGACTTGTAGTCCAGCCCGAGTCCACCCGCTGCGGAGGAGGCCAGCAGGGAGACTGATGGGACTGCACCCAGACAGACCACAGAGCCCGGAGGCACCCACAGTGGTCAAGAACTGTGTGTGATAAGCTGGGCATGGTGCGCACGCCTGCAGTCCCAGCACTCTGGGAGGCTGCGGCAGGAGGACTGTGAGTTCAAGTCCAGCCTGGGCAGTGTACCGACCTAGACCCTTTCTCAAAAAAAAAGTGTATGGAGGAGGGGTGATGGTAGTGGAAGGGAAGGGGGAAGTAAAAAATGATTAAGATTCGATATGTATACGTGCCAGTTCCCAAATTATGTAATTAGTATGTATCATAAGCACACACTTAAAAAAACCATGCATGCTGGTTCATGCCAGATTCCATTTCTTGTAGGGTGTGTGACCATGGGTGAGTTACTTTTCTGGGCCTCTGTTCCTAATCTGTGTGATGACAGTGACACTAGCAATGCCTGCTTACTGTGGGATTGCAGGAGAGCATGGATGTAAAGTCCTTGGGACAGTGCCTGTCACTGCTGGATAAACGTGGAAGAAGGAAGACACACCTGCCCAGGGACTCACGGGGTGACACGCGCCTACAAAGACACTGGGATGCAGGGACTGGCACTCTGAGATGCACACAGGTGGCCTCAAAAATGCCAGAGAGATGGTGGCAACATAACCAAGCCTGGAAGCCTCAGGGCATGACCCAAAGACACACATGCGGGGGTGGGGGCACAGAGTCTTCTCAAAGGCAGCAGAGAAAATTGAGTATGGTGTCACAGGCCTGTGATCCCAGCACCGTGGGAGGCTGAGGCAGAAGGTTCACAAGTATGAGCCCAGCCTGGGCAACTTAGTGATTTAGCGAGACCCTGTCTCAAAATAAAAAATTAAAAATGGGCTAGGGATGTAACTCAGTGACAAGGATCTGTGTTTAATACCCAGTACTGAAAAAGAAAATAAAGCCAGGCGTGGTGGTGCACACCTGTAATCCCAGCATTCAGGAGGGTGAGGCAGGAGGATTGCCTCTAGTTCAAGGCCAGCCTGGGCTACATTGTGAGTTCAAGGTCAGTCTGGACTACAGAGTGAGACCCTGTCTCGAAAAAAAAAAAAAAAAAAAAAAGCCCCTGGAGCTGTCATACTTGTATGCAGCATTTATCTCACTTTCCACAGACAGGCACAGTGTCCACGACTCCGGGTTGATGGTCTGTGGACAGAGGCGCTCCAGAGGAGGAGGGTGTATCAGGGAGATCCCAGGGCAAGCCAGGGAAAGTTCGTGGATGCCTTTGGGCCTGATCCATCAGTCATTCATCCAATGTGAATTTGTGGCGTGGCCAGCACTGTTCCAGGAGCTGGAAAGGTGAGGGCGAACCACACAGATGTGGCCCAGTCCCCACAGAGCCCACTGTCTACTGGGAAGCAGCCCAAGGTGAGCAAAGGAAAACTAACTATAATCAGTTATGAAAGTGTGGGAAGGGCACAGGGCTGTGATGGGATATGACAGTGGGGGACAGCTACCAGAGGGGACAGCAGAAAGGCCTTGGCAGGTACCGGCAGCGTGTCCTGGGTTGCGTGGAACTGCCAGTGGGTGGATTGGGGGTGCAGGAATGTGTGGACCACGGGTGCGCCCAAGGATCTGGCCCGAGCAGCTGGGGCAACAGTGAAGCCACTCACTGGGCTGGGCAGGCTGCTGGCAGGGTGGTGGGGGGCCACTCCTGTCTACCACCTGGCACAGGGCTAGCTTCACTAGGTCAGGTGATCACACACCCAGTGGGAACAGGCTGCTTAGATTCTCAGAGCCTCCTTGCCAAGAAACAGTGTCGTACAGTGGCAAGGGGTGTCAGGAAAACCTGGTGTACCAGTCGTCTTCTGGCTATGTGAGCTTTAGAGTCACTTTTCCTCTCTGGGTCACTTCCCCTCACATGTAAAAAGGAAGCTGCTGAGAGGACGAAATGAGTTGACGGGTGCTTGGGGGAAGCCACTTGCTTTCCTTCTGCCACTGGTTAAAAGCATCATAAAAGCCAGGCATGGTGGTGCATGCCTGTAATCCCAGCACTCAGAGGCTGAGGCAGGAGGAGCACTGTGAGTTCAGGCCAGCCTGGGCTACATAGTGAACTCAAGGCCAGTTTGAACTACACAGCAAGACCCTGTCAAAAAATATAAATAAATAAATAAATAAATAAATAAATAAATAAACGCATCATAAAAGCAGGGATGTGGGGACCGCATTGCAAGGTTGCTCCCCACGTTGTCTGTGTCGCACGTGCTGCTTGACAGTCAAGAGGCTCTGTCCCCAGCCATCAGGGAAAGGGCCACCCCTGCAGCTCCACCCATCTCCACCATGGGGCAGGAGGCCAGAGAAAGTGTCCTTCCAAGCCACAGAGAAGGAGGCTGCCCTGCCGGGGTTACCTCTGGGGAAGTGGCTCTCGCTGTGTGGTCGTCCCTGTGGTCTGTGGCCGGGCTGCCCTCGCAGATAACCGGGGCAGCAGTTTCTAGTCACACGTGGCCAGGGCCGATGGAACAGCTTCCTTGCAGGGCTGCAGCCCTCCAGGGACTGTGTGGAGGATGCGGGATGCCTGGGCGAGTGCAAGGGCTGAGGAGTCACTGTGTGGGCCAGTTTGTGCCGCAGCGTTCCCACGCGTCTCCATTTCTCGAGTTTTACTATTTTTTTGCAACAAGGGATTTTTCCCCTCTAGTAACAAACCCCATGGTAAGATTATGACTGTCTAGACACAGGGAAGTGGAGTTTCAGCAATTTGTCCCATAGTTACCCTGGGGCAAGGAAGCAGGGGGCGGAAGAGAGTTTGAGCGATGGGCTCTCCCAGACATTGAGAGGAGAAATGGACATGCTTAGCTTTGCACAGAAAACCCAAACTCTGAACTGGTCAGCCGTGTCAGGATACACAAAACCGGGGAAGGGATGCAAAAAGAACTAAGATGCGTCATATACATGTCATCATTATGTACTTCAAACACATACTAATAAAAAAAGAAACACGCAAAACCATTGGCTCCAGAGGGCAGGGATTTCATCACCTTTACAGTCCTCTAAGCAATCAGAAGACCCTGTACACAATAGGTTTTTTAAAAAATTTGTAATTTTTATTGATGGTACTGAAGGTTGAACCCAGGGAGCAATGAGCTATATCCCACCCCTTTTTAAAAATTTGAGACAGAATCTTGCTAAGGTGACCAGGCTGGCCTTGAACTTGTGATTAAAAGTGAGCACCACAGTGTCCAGGCTTTCATATATTTTTTCAAGACAGGGTCTTGTTACGTAGTTCAGGCTGGCTTTGTACTCACTATGTAGCCCAAACTGGCCTTGAACTCTCCGCAATCCTCCTGGCTAATATTTATTCTTTAGATTTCAGCTTCGATTCTGAGAACTGAATGCTTTTAATCCCCATTTTACAGGTAGCAAGAGAGAGGCACACTGGGTCAACAATTTGGCCAAAGACTTAGTGAAACTGTTACAGGGGAACTTTAACTCCCAATCTGCTAGATGTCCGAAACGCTGAGTGCATGTTCTCTAAAATCAGGAATGAATTCTAGGAACAACAGAGGTTAAGAGTAGGAAGAATTTATTGAGAGAAATCAAGCTTCTGTCTGAGAGAGACAGAAGGGGGCCCGGAAAGTGGGTTGTCCACCAACCCTGCTTCTCAAGGGTGTTTATGGAGCAAAGCCACGAGGTGAGGCGGGTTCAAGGTGGGACAGAACTATAATCAGTCAATAAGATTACAAGTATAGTTGCTTAGGTAATATTGATCCAAATCACAAGGTGTATATAAGGTGGGACAAAACTATGGTGAACCAATAAGGTTACAACAAATATAGTTGCTTGGGTAATATTGATTAAATGGGAATCAAATTGGGAAGCAAGTCATGTAGCAAGCGCACATGGGACAGACAAGGACTTTCCTGAAGGGGTGGGTTAAGGAGGTTTGGTCCTCCACCCCAAAGTGATTGATGCCTACTTAGAATATCAATCACTGCCGTTCATCCCTCCGGGAAGTATATGAGTAGTTCCTTTTTTCTTGAAGTCTGCCTTCAGTAAATACACCTCCAGCCACAGCTGTCTTCTGCAGTGACCTCTCTGGGGCTCAGCCCTGTCTGACTGCTTACCATATTTCTACTTAATTTAGCTATCAGCTGGGCGTGGTGGCCGATGCCTGTGAATCCCAGCACTGGAGAGGCTGAGGCAGGAGGATCGTTGCAAGTTTGAGACCAGCCTGGGCTACAAAGTGAGCGCAAGCCCAGCCTGCATAGCGAGACCCTGTCTCAAAAAGACAAAAACAAACAAACAAACAAAACAAAAAAAAGAACCAATGACCAAAAAACAACACAACTTAGCTATCTATAATAGTTTTGTAAATGGAGACTCATGCTATGGACATACAAGGAGCATAAAGGACAAAACTCTGTGTTCTCTGCTCAGGTTTGTCCTTTTATTAGAAAAGGGGGAAGTGGGCCGGTGAGATGGCTCAGCGGCTTAAGCGCCTGCCCGGCAAGCGTGAGGGCCCGAGTTCGACTCCCGGAACCCACATACGAAAAAGGGGCCGGTGATATCGCTCAGCGGCACGGGCGCCTGCTGGCGCGCTAGGTCCTGAGGTCGACCCCCCGGTACCCACAAAAAAAAAAAAAAAAAAAGAAAAGGGGGAAGTAAAAGTGATCCAGATGCGATGTGTATATGTATCAGTTCCCCAAGATGAATGTAATTATTATGTGCCACTAACATATACTAATTAACAAACTGTGTGAGGCCAGGCATGGTGGCACAGGCCTGTAATCCCACCATTTGGGAGGCTGAGGCAGGAGGGTTGCCGCATGTTCAAGGCCAGGCTGGCTTCCATAGTGAGTTCAAGTCCAGCCCGAACTACACAGCGAGACCCTGTCTAAAAAAAACAAACCCTGTCTCAAAAAACGAAAACCAAACAAAAGTCTTTATGATACCGAAATAGAACATTTGCTTTCAATTTGATGAAAGATTAAATAGAAGCAAATTAAACTACAAGTAGACAATGTTCTAATTTAGCTTGAATTCAAATGGGGTGAGAGAGACAGTGCCCCGCAAGGCAGCTGCTGTGGCTGAGCTGCTGATCTGAAGCGCTGCTTCCTCTTCTCGGCAGCTGGCCTGAACTCATCTTTACAGCCGTGAAGTTATGCATGACAAGATCCTAAACTTAAACTTAAACTTTTTCTTAAACTTTTTTATGCAGACACGCCTGGTTTAAGGACTGAGTTCCGCTCCTGTGATGAGGTCCTTAAATGAAGTGATCGCTGAAGGAGGAATTGCATATAGTATGTACACTGCAAAATCCAGAACGGAGACAGTGTCAAAGGAGACTCCAACTTGATGACTTTGCTTTTATTTGCATAACTCTTACATGTATAACAGAACATAAAACTACAGTACTGTACTGTACAGCCAGCAAAAATTACAGTACGGCATTGTGGAAGAAGCCACCATAAGGCCGCACTGCCACTCATGTGCCTGTATCATATTTCTGAGTGGCGGGTGGTAAATCCGAATAACATGGCTCGGTCGTTAAGTCTGAAGAGCTGTTAAACGGGTAGGTCATTAAACAAGGAATATCCGTATTCCTTTACTTTGAGACAGGGTCTCAAAGTTGCTAAACTGCCCAGGCTGTGCTCAAACTTGCAAGCCTCCTGCCTCAGCCTCCCAGAGTGCTGGGATTAAAGTCAGAAATGCTTTTTTTTTTTTTTTTTCTCATGTGCCAGCAGGCGCCTGTGCCGCTGAGCGATATATATCACCAGCCCTTTTTTCGTATGTGGGTTCCGGGAGTGGAACTCAGGACCTCGCGCTTGCCAGGCAGGCGCTTATGCCGCTGAGCTATCTCACCGGCCCCAGAAATGCTTTTAAGATTCATTCTCGGGGGCCCAGTGAGATAACTCAGCAGCATAAGCACCTGCCTGGCAAGCACGAAGTCCTGAGTTCCACTCCTGGAACCCACATAAAGGAAAAAAAGGGCCAGTGATATCGCTCAGCGGCACAAGCGCTTGCTGTCAAGTGCGAGGTCCTGAGGTCGACTCCCGGTACCCACATAAAAAAAAAAAAAAAAAAAAAAAAAAAAAAAAGATACATTCTCAGTAACTCATTTTCTTAGCCACTTGCCTCATGATGGATTGAGCCTGTTTCTGGGACAATGTAGATTTCCACTATATTTTAATTACTATTTTGAGGCAGGGTCTCACTGTGTAGTTTGGCCTGGCCTTGAGCTCTCGGTGATCCTCCTGCCTCAGCCTTCTGAGTGCTGACATGCACCAACCACAGTACGTAGCCCAGGCTGGCCTTAAACTTATGGCAGTCCTCCTGCCTCAGGCTGCCGACTGCTGGGATTACAGGTGTGCACAACCTTGCCTGGTGTTAGGTTATTCTTAAGAACAGAATAGGGGAACAGTCTGTGGTGGTACCCCCCTGTAATTCCAGCATGCTAGGAGGCTGAGGCAGGAGAATCACAAGATTGAGAGTCCAGCCTTGGCAATTTAGTGAGACCCTGTCTCAAAATAAAAAATACAAAAAAAAGGGGCTGGGGATGTAGCTCAGCATGAAAGCTTTCGGTTCAATTCCCATCACTACAAGAAAAGGATAAAATCGGGACCATCTGAATGTGCATTAGCAGGTGTCAAATTGTTACCAGAACGCCAGGATGGTGTCACAAGGCAAGGAAACAAAGCTCTCACAGCCAAGAGGGGCTTCTGAGCAGGACACCCTCGCGGGCTCTGTCGAGGGGTCTTTAGGCGCTCTACCCTAGGGGAGAGTACGTACTGTTCAGGGTCAAACCCGTGCAGTGTCCATGCCGCGCGCACGTGTCCTTGAGCACAGGGCTGCCCATCGTGCTCTGGGAGGTCCCGGGGGCCCGAGGACACCAGCAGATGTTTCTGTAAGATCTCGGGATTGTGACTCAGCAGACTGTATTTTGGGGCCCCTGTCCTTACTGCCTAATAGAATCCTCACTCCTGTCTCACTAATCCTACTACGAAATGACAAAGGTCGTTTTAATGGTTTCTTTGGTCTCACAATGTAGCCCAGGCTCCTTTTGAACTCCTGGCAATCCTGCCTCAACCTCCCCAGTGGTGGACAATTACAGGTATTAGCCACCACGCCTGGCTTTGTTTAAAGATTTTAATTGGCTTTTCTTTTTTTTTTTAATTTTGGTACTGGGGATTGAACCCAGGGCCTTCATACTGAGCTATATCCCCAGCCCTTCTTCTTTTTTTTTTTTTTTAATATGCAGGTACTGGGAGTCGAACTCAGGACCTCGCGCTTGCCAGGCAGGTGCTTATGCCGCTGAGCTATATCACCAGCCCAACCCTTTTTGTTTTGAGACAGGGTTTCACTAAGTGCATAAATTGCTCAGGTTGGGCTTTAATTTGTAATCCTCCTTCCTCAGCCTTCCAGAGTGCTGGGATTACAGGCATGCACTGCCACAACTGGCTTTTTTTTTTTTTTTTTATTCTAGAATCAGGCAAGACTTCCATAAAATAGAGTGAGTGTTCCAGTGAGCCAAGCAGAGGGGTTTGACTTTTGTAGACAGAAAAGGGCCAAGGAAAGCAGAAAGAAGAAGACAAAAACAGGATTAGTCAGTTTCTTTCCATGTAAGGTGAGAACCAGGAAACAATAGGAAAAGAATTTTGTGGATTAAGGCAGAGGGAAATTCATGATCAAACCAGCTGAAACTGGCTGTTTGGGAAATCTGCCTGTAATACAGATTTGGCAGACACAGTGGTCTCCTATACATTTTTTTTTTTTAAACACAGGAGAATGGTTAAATAAATTAGAGCACTTCAAGCCAGGCATGATGGTGCACACCTATAATCCTGGAGCTCTGGGAGGCTGAGGCAGGAGGATTGCCAAATTCAAACCCAGCCCGGGTAATTCAGGGAGACCCTGTCTCAAAAAAATTTTTTTTTCCAAAATATTTTTGAAGCCAGGTGTGGTGGCACATACCTATAATCCCACCACTTGGGAGGCTGAGGCAAGAGGATCACTGTGAGTTCAAGGCCAGCCTGGGGTACATAGTGAGTTCAAGGCCAACCTGACTACATAGCAAGACCCTGTCTCAAAAAAAAAATTTTTTTTTTTTAAAAGGGCTAGGTATATAACCCAATATGAAGGCCCTGAGTTCAATCCCCAGTACCAGGGGAGGAAAAAGTTGAAGCACTTAAGCAGTAGTTACAAAGACTAAGGTAGAAAATATAATTTTACACACACACGTGCACACACACACGCACGCGCAAGGTCTTTATTAGCATGGGAGTCCCTTATATGTATATCATGAGGTAAAAATAGCTGCTCACAGATTATATGGTATGTATTCTATTTTAAAAAATTTTTTTTCTTGGAGACAGGGTCTCATTATGTAGTTCAGACTGATCTTGAACTCTGTCACCTAGGCTGGCCTCAAACTTGTGGCAGTCTTCCTGCCTCAGCCTCCCAAGTGCTGGGATTGCAGGCATGCGCCACCATGCCTGGCTGTACTCTATTTTTGAAGGAAGTTTATATGGTATCTGTCATGTATTAGTACTAACAAAAATCAGAAGGAAACATAAGCGTTGACAGGGACGAGACCTGGGGGTCTGGAAGGGCTCCCCAGCTTACTTTCTGCATGGCGTGCATGTCTGCTCCTTCAGTGAGTGTCCTGCTCACGCAGGGAGCTCCGGAGCTGCAGTGGTGGCGGTGGGAGCTGGTGTCTGCAGGGGCTGTCCCTTGAGGTCATCTGGGATGGACACATTCACAGCTGATCCACAGTCGGAGAGACCAGGATGTAGTTTCAAACCCTAATCCGGGAGCAGCGGCATCGATTGGTGGCCTGTGTACGCTCGCCGCCGCCACACAGAGGAGGTGGGTGCAGCTGTGACTCCCGGTTCACAGACGGGCAGTGTGAAGACGAGGAGGGAAGGACCTTGCTCAAGGTGAGGGGCACAGCCGGGAGCAAGTGGGCCCCTTCACCCACCAAATGCACCCAGGGCTCAGCTCTGGAGGCGCGACCCGCTCTTCAAGGATAAGGGTGCAGCCGCACAGAAGAGGGAGAGGTAAAGTAGAATAACATTTATTTATTTCTTGAAATGTTTATTATACACGCAATGTTCATGGAAAATCAGGACCTTGCAAGGAATCCCAATTAGACATAAAGTACGTCCAGCTCTGAGCTAGTCGCCAGCCACAGCCAGCAGCCACATTAAACCACAGCTCTCTTCTCCTTGTAGGTCGCCATCATTTTCTTGATTTCAGCAATCGCTTTCCCTGGATTCAGACCCTTGAAAAAAAGAGAAGAGAACCATCTGCACTGGTAGCAGAAGGGGAGACCCAGAGATCCCCGGGAAACTCCCTGGCTGTTTCACCGCAAGGCAGGCGTAGGCAGATCCAGTCCCTTAGAGGCAAAGGGCCTGGGCTAGCGCTCCTCCTCTCTGGGCCGTGAGACAAACAGGCCAGCGGTCGCTGGCTGGGGCCCGGCCGCACCCGACTGCTCGGATGGCAGGACAGTGCCAGCCAACGCCCGCGTTAGCCAGACAGCTCTAAGTCTTGAGGCTCTTTCCCCTCAGAGTCAGCAGCATGCCCGCTGCCGCCTCTCAGCAGCTGTGCAGGAACAGCCCTGTGGGTCTCCACAGACAGCACCGGGGCTTGGGGCTCGGCTGTCCCTGCCACACCTGCCTGGGTGCACCCACAGGATGCCAGCTTCGCAGAAGCCAGAGGGAGGCCAGCAAGTATGTGGCAAAGAGAGTTGGGGAAGGGCCCTCTTGTTTTGGAAGGATAGCTCTAGTCCTGACATTTAAGTGTGGGAAGAAAGGAAAAAAAGAGAAGAAAAAAAGGAAGGAAAGATCTTTCTCGAGTCTCTTACACTGATACAGAACATGCTCCAGAAAAGGCACAGATGCGCGTGACACAAAAAGGCAGGAACGGTCACAGATGCATCTGCGGGTAGCCTACAATGCCCGCGCTGGGCACTTCTGCCTTAGAGTTCACAGGGGCAGGGCCTGGCTGGAAGGTGACAGGAGCAGGCTGTCCCAGCCTGGACACTAGCCCCAGATGTGGTGGAGGTGAGGCTGCTGGGAACAGCAGTTTCCAGGCCAGCTTGGCCTTTGTGATTGCGAAGACTGCTGCATTTGCTTCTACCCTCGTTTCCCACCTGTGCCTGCCGACTCCTTGCCTCGCAGTCTCTGCCCACAGGGCAGAACCCCAGGGCTCTGACACGGGCCAGGGCTGGCTGCACTGCTGCCACCCCCTCTGACATGGGATGGTGACAGGACAGACGGGGCTGCACTGAGGGCCAGGGAAGCGAGTCCAGGCTGCTGACAGCAAGGGCAGTGGCAAGTGTGAGGAGGAACTGGGGCCTCTGAGCTCAGGAAAGCTCTAGGAGCAGGGAAGGGACGGCTGGCTGTGGAGGGAGCAGCTTGCAGCTGACACTGTGAGTTGGAGATGTGGAGGGACGCTATTGTCCACAGCTGCCAGCTTCTGACATCTCTCACTTTCCGGTCCCTGCGGAGTCGCGCTGACCACGGGGTCCCGCTTATAGGTACACGTGGCATTCTTGACTCCCCAAAGCCCGTGTCCCTGACAAGTAAAGCCTGCCCCTGAGGGGTCTGTGACTCAGCCACACTAGCCCCAAGCTCCCCGAGATGGCAGGCACACTTTGGACTCTATCTGCAGCAGCCAGGTGGGTCTGGCCCGCCTACCTTGGGGCAGGTCTGTGTGCAGTTCATGATGGTGTGGCAGCGGTACAGAGAGAATGGGTCCTGCAGCTTGGCCAGGCGCTCCTCTGTGAAGTCGTCCCTGGAGTCAATCATCCAGCGGTACGCCTGCAAGCCAGGGGCCCGTGAGCTGGGCTGCCACCGTTAACACAGCCCCACATGCCTCATCTCTGCGCCCTAATCCCATCGTTCAAGAGGCTCCCAACTCTTCACAGGTCTGCTCAATTACTCATCCCCATGAGGCTTTGATCCTCGCTGCACTCGGTACCTTGGTGCTTCATTAGGCACTGGGGTGTCAGCTCCTAATGGTTTCACGTTGCTCAAGAGCTTCTGACCCAGCTTATAATTAGCAAAGGCAGGCACTGTGCCACGCACTCTACCGGTCCTCACGGCTCCCGCCTGTGCCAGCCTGGCGCTGCTGCTGAGTAAACCAAAGACCTAATGGACCTGCCTAGAGACAACAGTTGTCCACTCACTGCCTCTTTCAATTTGTGTATCCACTCCAGCGGCCTGAGATCGCACGCCAGCACGATCCCGGACACTCCAGGAGTGTCCCTGGGAGACCCCCGCAGTGCGAGACAGGGTAAGTGCACCCGGCTGTTCAATCTGCTTGTGGCCGGGAATCAACACTGCTCTTCTGGTCATGCAACTTCTCTTTTTATGGGAAAATGAGAAATGTGGAGTTATCTTTTGAGTTGCTTAAGAGTCTGAAAATCACTGACCACAAATCTAAAACACACAAACTTTCTGGGAACAAATATAGCAAGGAATGTGTACACAGGGAGACAGGGAATGACCACCAGTGCCACTTTCTCTCTAAGCAGCCCCCAGCCTGGCAGTTTCCCACCTCAAACCTGGGCGGTGCCCAAGGAGCCGCTCTGCTGCGCGCTCACCAGCAGGCCTTGTGTGAGGAGATGGGAGCCTGTGACGGGTTCGGGCACTTGGTGGGTGTGGCTGGCTGCCCGGGAATATGGTTACTGTCTGCAAGGCACTGTTTGCAGAGTGCATACCCACCCTTCGGGGGGACCCTCACCACACTGCAACGCAGGCTCACGTTGCCATAGAGCCCAGATTTCCAAAAACCAAGTGAATCCGACACAGCCAGTGAAGGACAGCATCCCCCCCCTAACAAGCCGCTGTCCTTCCTCTTGGCTGTCTGGTGCTTTCAAGTCCTGAGGGCAGCGAGGGCCGGCCCAGCGCATCTCACCTGCATGAGGACCGCAGGCCCCAGGTACTTGTCTCCGTTCCACCAGTAGCTGGGGCAGCTGGTGCTGCAGCAGGCGCAGAGGATACACTCGTACAGTCCATCCTGTGGGAGAGAGGTCGGGGTCAGGGCAGGGGGGGAACATATCTTGGGGCCTCTGTGGATCAGAGGGGAAGCTGGGGTAGTGCATGTAAGTGTTCTTGGCAGAACCAAGAGGCTGTTTGCAGAGACTGACCAGAGTCATAAAAAAGACCTTGTAATTAAACAGAAATATTTGCTGGACTAGAGTCCAGGAGTCTTAGGCCCAAGTACAGTGCACTTTGCCCTTCAACAAACAATAACCCCTCACTCACCTGGAAAAAAAAAAAGTCAACGAAAGCATGAAGCTTCCCCCTCACATGCAGAATGCACAAGTCAAAAAGCCCCCTGGAGCCTACGCCGGCTCCCACCCTGGAGTTTCTACAGGAAGCTCAACGTCACCCTAAGGAACAGCCGTGCCTAACTGTGCACCAGGGCCGCACATAAGCCCTGCCGATCGGCACAGCGCCTGCCAGGCGAGCGCCAGACAGCTCTGCTCCCAGGCAAGGACCCGAGGTCTGGCCGGTTAGTCGTGAGCATGCGCAGAGTGGGGACCTGGGGGCCTGACCCTGGCCCCCCAGCCCCTCACACCCACACAAGTCTGCCCGTGCCAACACACCCGCTTTCTCACTTTGGAGATGACACGAACAGATTAAAAGCAGGCAGCAGAGGGGCACATTGACATCTGCGGTGGCAGCTGGTAACTGACGAGACGGGAGGGAGTTCAGACCAGCCCCACTGGTTTCCAAAGCATAGGGTCGCAGGGACAGGGGCTTTAGCAACTTATAGAAAAACCTGTGCAGAAGTGAATTAGAATTCCTGGGGCAGAATTTTAAAACTAAGGTATTCAGCTATCCTTATTTGTAATAAAAAGCTGGAAACAATCTCATGGTTCATCAATAGTGGAATGGTTTGAAAGTACATGGCATAGGCCTGAAGTAGTAGAAAGCACACTGTAAATTAATGCTGATGAAGAATGCTGGGCATGATGGGCCACCCCCGTAATTTCAACACTCAGAAGGCTGAGATAGGAGGATTCCAAGTTCCAGGGCATCCTGAACTTAGTGAGACCCTCTTTCTCTCAAAAAAAAAAAAAAACAAAAAAACAAAAAGCAGGATACCAAAGCATATTTGCATTTTGATCCAGCTAGACATCATGTAACAGATGAAAGAAAAACAAAGGTAACTAGAAAAAATTAATGGCTGTTTTTTGGGGGGTTTTTTTGGGTACTGGGAACCAAACTCAGGACATCATGCTCACCAGGCAGGCGCTGTGCTGCTGAGCTATATCCCTGGCCCAGGCTGGTTATTTTTGGGTGGTAGAATTATATCACTTAGAAATAGTTCTCTGGAAAAAAACAGTCTCTATTTTTTTATTAAGTTCAGCATATTAATCCGTGTATTTAAATGAATGAATTTGTCACCTAGAAAACACCCAAGGGCCTTCATTTCCTTGCGGTAACACCTCAGGAGCTGCTTAGGAGCCAGGAGCCAAGCAGCCTGGCTTCCTAACGTGAGGGCTGGCTGGGCTGGGCCGGTCCGGTCCCACCTGGATGAATCCCACCAGGCTCCCTGGGAGCTGGGAATGGCAGCTAGCAGAGCTGTGTCCCTGTGATGAGGGGTTCTTAAAAATCTCACAATTGGCCTGCACTGCACCAGCGCTCACGTTCTCCATGATGAGAGACCGGGCACTCTTTCCAGATGCTCCTTTTTTTTTTTTTTTGTGGGTACCGGGGGGTCGACCTCAGGACCTCGCGCGCCAGCAGGCGCCCGTGCCGCTGAGCGATATCACCGGCCCTTTTTTTGTATGTGGGTTCCGGGAGTCGAACTCGGGTCCTCGCGCTTGCCGGGCAGGCGCTTAAGCCGCTGAGCCATCTCACCGGCCCCTTTTGTTTTTTTGAGACAGGGTCTCACTGTGTAGTTCAGGCTGGCCTTGAACTCACGGCAATCCTCCTGCCACAGCCTCCTCAGTGCTGGGATTACAGGTGTGTGCCATCATGCCCGGCTCCTCCTTAACTTCTTATGGGGAAGAGACTAAATATTCCTGAAGACCTGAGAGCTAGAGTTCATTTATTCGTCCACATAACTAATAGTTACTGGTAAATACCACGTGTCAGAGTCCGTGGATCCAGAAAGGAATAAGGCCCTTGCCCTTGAGGTGGTCCCTAAGGGAAGAGGCACACACATGATCCCCCCTGGGCAAGTGGAGTGTGGGAGAAAGGTTCCATGTGAGGACTGCAAAGCAGGACACAGCCTCAGCCCCCTGCAGCCACATGGCTGGGCTCTGTCTCCATCCGGTCCTCTTATCAGAGAGTGATCATGCCAATCAGAGAAGACTTCTTAAGAGTAATACAAGCAGCAGAGAAGGAGACAGAAAACGGACGGATGAGGTCTCCACTTTGATTTATAAGCTGATGAGTGTGGCGGTGCACACCTGTAATCCTGGCACTCTGGGAGGCTGACCCAAGGGATCGCCAAAAATCATCTCAGCCTGAGCAACTTAGCGAGACCCTCAAAACGAAAAAATTCAAAAAGAGGCAGGGGATATAGCTCAGTGTGAAGGCCTTGGGTTTAATCCCCAGGACTGCCCCCCACACACAATTTATAGACTGTGTGCAGGAACAGCAACTCCCGGAGGGTGAGGAGTGGGTGACAACCCACACTCCGATCACTGGAGGCACGGCGTTAGTGAAGAGCGAGGCTCTAGTTCCACTTCTGCCCTTAGCATTTGGCCCCGTCTCTGAGGAGGTGGTGTTATCAAGTGTACACGTGGCCACCTCTATGATTTATTTCCCCTGTTGTAAGAGAACAGCTCTGCTTTAGCTGTCAACTTCTAAAGACCAGGTAATCAGACCTGGTTGCTTCTGAAAGAGACAGGCGGCAACACAGCCACAGCCTGTCCCTCTAGTGGGGCGTGAGCGCACCAGCCCATTGGTCCACTCTGGCCTTCCTGGACTCTCGCTGCACGGTGGACCTGAGAGGAGGGTGTCCAACCCTTGGGCCAGACACTCTCAGAGCTCCTGTCCCAGACACACTAAGTGGTCTGCGCGCTCTGCTGCTCCCCACCAAGCCGCACTCCCAGCAAACACCAGTGACGAGTGCCTCAAGCCGACAGCGGGTCGGAAATAATGACCAGTTTCTCGCGGTCTTCTACGGACTGCAGATACTGCTGCTTGCCTTCCTGGGACTCATCCTTCTTCTTCAAATAGGGCTCAATGGATTTGTACTGTGCGTAGAAGTTGTTCAAATCCTGAGGTGAAAAAGGGAGGAGGAAGAAGAAAAGGGTCAGGTTCCACCATCGCCTCTCAGCTTCCCACTCATTCATTCTGCTTCTTGGCCACCGTCTACTTTCCCGCCCTGTGACACAGAAGTCAGACTCCTCCTGGGCGTGAACAGAGCCGAAAATTGCAAAAGGAGAAATGGTCACAATGTTAGCATGGTTAGGAAATCCCTCACCCGCCGGAGAACTTCGCAGTCCCATAGTCCCTTCTCCCCTCCTGACCCTGGCAACACCAAGTCAGCGAAGAGGTCAGACACGGGGGGGAAATCACAGTAAAACTCAAGCAACTTCTCTCCCCAGGAGGTATTTTCCACCTGAATTCATTGCAATTATGGACAAATTCTTCATTTTTGGGACTGTTCCAACTCTAAAACTGTGCTTTGTTATTCCCAAACAAACCTCACCAAGTGAACTGCCAGAAGAATTTCTGCAGCTGTAATTAATTTCACATTCTGTAATTAAACCCACAAGGCCACATGGCCTGAGATCTGGAGGTTTTCCTGACGCTATCCGTTACCTGCGGAGTATCTTGGTGACACTCCCTCTGGCCAGAGCAGGGCAAGATGGCCCCATCCAAGTGTTCTTCCACCCGACAGGAAAGCGGCTGTCTGCCCTGAAGAACTGACCGCACAGCACACACGGGGCCCGCCCCTGCACGCCGGGAAGGAGACGCAGACACTCACGGGAACGAGATCCTTGATCACGTACATGTGCGGCAGGGGGTAGATTTTGGAGACTTTGTCAAGGTTGGTGTCGATTCTGCGCGTGCAGGCCAGAGTGTTGCCTCCATTGATGTTCATCGCACACGAACCACAGATGCCTGTGGGAGACACCCGGCCAGGCGTGGTCAGCTGCGCTCAGAGTCCACCCCAGTCCAAAGCCTTTCTCCTGGGTAGGGGCTGCTCTACCATCAGGAGCAGCACTGATGTGTAATATGCCTATTGCTGTTTTCCCTTTCCTCCTCCTTGCCTAGAATGTAGATTTAATGGCTGGAGCTCTGTAAACCATTCTGTGACTGTGGGGCAACTGTGAGGTGAGAGGCCACACACGCTGAGGGTGGCTGTGTAGGTCAGAAGCAGCTGGGGTACTGCTGGCCCCAGGGACTTCCCACACCACTTCTAGCTCCAGGCTAGAGTCATGTGTTCCGAGAGGAAGTGGCCTTCCTTTGTTAAGGGCAGTTACTGGAACTCAAATTCTAATAGATAAGAGAGTGCGGGGAGGGAGGATATGATCAAAGTATGTCATATGTATGAAAATGCTAGAGTGAAACCCAGTATTTTAGAAAATTAGTATATGCCCATAAAAAACATTAAAAAAATATTCAATCGGCTGACAGTAGGCTCCTCACGTATCCCCTACCAAAAAAAAGCCCACCTGGTACCCAAGATCTGCTTACATCTCATTTTTGTGTCCTCACCGCTGGTCACCTAGTGAGACCACCTGTCACATCAACACCATGATGGGTAGGGGATCAAGTTTTCTAGGTGGCCTCCAGTTCTGGGGATGGGCTATGAGGGAGAGGAATTAAGACATGTTCAGGTAACCGGTAGGCCATACTGAGCATGGCCATTCTGCCCTGACCAACAGACACAAGGCTCTCCCTGTCAGCTGGGTGTCACCCTAACGGGTACATTGTCTCAGGCACCTGAAGGCTGAGGCTGGAACACCGACCACCGAGAGACAGCTCCTACTGTGCTGTCTACACGGCAAGTGGCTCCCCTGGGCTCTGGACCCCACAGAAGCTGAATGAACACTGACTTTCCAAGGAGGGGCAGCATGAATTAAAGTTAAAGCAAAGCAAAGGAAAATAAGGTGCTGACCAAGGACCTTAAAATGAGGATTCTCGGACCGGGGATATAGCTCAGCGGCACAGCGCCTGCCTGACAAGCATTAGGTCCCTGGGTTCGATTCCCAGTATCAAAAAACCCACAAAAAAACAACAACAAAAAAAAAAACAAGCATTTTCTCAGCCTGGACTTACTTCTCTGCCAAGGATTCCCAGCGCCGCGACCACCGCGGGCAGCCTTGGGCTCTGGCTGGGTCCTGGCTCCTCACGAGTCCCTACCCTGGGCCTCGATCTCCTCATCTGCACATCGAGGGGAATCCTCCTAGCACCTAGGAACCTCAGCTGAGGCTCCTAGCCAGGCTCCATGGCCCTTAGGGCCAGGCAGTCTTCAGGGCACCACGTGTGATTTTGGCCATATAAGGAAACCACGTGAAGAGATTTCTTTAAAGCCACTCAATTTTAACTTAATTCATATTGAAAAGCCCTCTTTCTCGGTACCCACATACGAAAAAAGGGCCGGTGATATCGCTCAGCGGCATGGGTGCCTGCTGGTGTGCGAGGTCCTGAGTTCGACCTCCGGTAACCAACAAAAAAAAAAAAAAAAAAAAAAAAAAAAAAGCCCTCTGTATCCCTGTTACACTATCACTAATAGTTATGTTTTCCTAATTTGTAAAGCAAATGCTACGAAGTGGGAAATGTTGGCCTTCACAGTCCCAACAGCTTGGACAGCACCAGCAGTGCAAGCGGCCACAGGGTGGGGACACTGTTCCAACAGTCGAGGGCACATTTCCCTTGCACACGCAATACTGGAGCCTGAGAGATGAGCGCAGTGTGCATAGGCATCGGCCAGCAACTCCCTGCTGTCCCTGAGGTGCAAAGAGCAGTCAGGGACTGCCAGGGCAGTCACCATACTGTCACAAAGTCCCCGAAGGGAAGTAAACTCAGAATCTGGAACTTGTGCCATGGTTCAAATTTCAGACGCATTTACCCAAGAAAAGAAAGGGCAGCGTGCAGAGCTGCTCTGCTCTCGGGCCGTCTCCATCCGTCCTTTCGGGCTGGCCCAGCCTCCCTGGAGAGCCAGAAGCTAAGTGTGGGCTTCTGGGGATGCAGCTCACCTTCTCTGCACGATCTCCGGAAGGTCAGGGTGGAGTCCATCTCATTCTTGATCTTGATTAAAGCGTCCAACACCATGGGACCACATCTGACAGAAAGGAAGGCTCAGCTGGGCGTGCGGAAGTTCCCCTCCCTACTTTATCATGACACGATCCAAGCCCGCTGCATACACTGCCCGTGTGGCCTTCTCAGATCACAATCAGAATCTTTCCTACAGTTTTGTTTTTCACATTTTTACAAATTTTTCATACTGCACAGTTCTATTTTGATGATGACACTGCACACACATTTCCAGGAAGCGCAAAACTAAAGAAGTGGAAGTAAGGAGATGAGGAAAAAACTTCCACACACTGGCAGTTTTTTGTTGTTGTTGTGTTGTTTATTTCCTTTTAATCCTCCTTCCAAAGTTTTCTCAAATAATTTATTTCAGATTATAGTTTTATTTTTAGGATTTAGAAAATAAAGAGCTTCAAATGCTTAGTAACAAATAATAGATAATCATAATGTGTACAGAAAATAGATAAGAGAGCCGGGCATGGTGGCGTACACCTGTAATCCCAACACTCGGGAGGCTGAGGCAGGCTTGTTGCAAGTTCAAGGCCAGCCTGCACTACATAGCAAGACCCTGCCTCAAAAAAAAAAAGAAAAAGAAAAAGAAAGAAAGAAAGAAAATAGACACAAAGTCACCGTCAGTGCTCTGACCTAGCTGACTGTATCCTGGTGCAGATGGAGCATCTTTTTGTTTTGTCTTTTTGAGACAGGATTTTGCTATGCAGTTCAGGCTGGCCTCGAACTCACAGTGATCCTGCCTCAGCCTCCCAAGTGCTGGGATTACAGACATGCACCACGACACCCAGCCCCAGGAATAAGTTGTATTTTTTCAAGGAATTAGCTCATTACATCAAAATTGTTAAATTTTTCACCGTAAAGTAATTAATAAGTTTTGTTTTTTTGAAACAGTGTCTTGCCACGTAGTCCAGGTTGGCCGTGAAAAGCTCATGATCTTCCTGCCTCAGCTCCTAAGGGGCTGTGACAGGGGCCACAGGCGTGGATCATCACCCCAGCTGATATCATCTCTTAATAACTACAGCGTCAGGCGCTCGTCAGGAGATAACCGTTCTTTTTGTGGTACCGGAAATTGAACCGAGGGCCTTCACACTGAGCTACACCCCCAGCCCTTTACTTTTATTTTGAGACGGGGTCTTGCTGAGTTTCTCAGGCTGGGCTAGAACCTACAATCCTCCTGCCTCAGCCTCCCAGAGTGCTGGGATTACAGGCGTGTGCCATCACACCCAGCACTTTTTGAGGTTGGGACCTTATTTCCTAATTATCTGTGGTGCTAGGATTTGAACCCAGGGCCTGATGCATGGTAGGTAATCCCTCTACCACTCAGCTACAAACCCTCAGCCCTCTTTCTCATCATTTTGCCTAGGAGCTACCAATTTTATTGATGTTTCCAGGAAACGGCTTCACTACATTTGGCTCTTTTTCTTTGCAGTGCTGGGGATGGGGAGGAGGGCATGGTGCATGCCAGGCAAACACTCTTCCACTGAGCTGCATCTCCAGTCCCATTTTTTTGAGATGGGGGTGTCTACAAGTCACCCAGGCTGGCCACAAATTACTGGGCTCAAGTGATCCCTGCCTCACCTGAGACTACAGGTGGATGCCATGCGCTCAGCTTGTTTTGTTCATTTCCTTTACTCTTTGTGTTTTTCCCCATAGACTGGCTTGCTTTCTTTCTCATTCTTGCACTACTGGAGATTAAACCAAGGGGTGCTCTACTGGTGACTTTTGTTCTTACTTCGGATCTTCTTCTTTTTTTTGTGGTGCTAAGGATGAAATCCAGGGCCTCCTTCATGCTAAGCATGTGCGCTACCACTGAGCTACACCCTTGGGCCTTTTCTACTTTTCTTTTTGGTATTTTTTTAGACAGGGTCTTGGTATGTATTCCAGACTGACCTTGAATTCACTATGTAAACAAGGTTGTCCTCAAACTCACTGTGATCCTCCTGCCTCAGCCTCCCAAATGCTGAGATTACAGACTTATGCACCACACGTGGCTCCTTTTCTTCTTTCTTAAAGTGAAATCTTAGCATTTGGAGCTGGATGTGGTGGCACATATCTATAATCCCAGCACTCTGGGAGGCTGAGGCAGGATGATAGTAAGTTTGAGCTCAGCCTGGGTAATTTAGCAAGACTGTCTCAAAATTTAAAAAGGGCCAGAGATAACACAGCTCAGTGTGAAGACCCTCAGTTTAATCTCCAGTAAAACACACACACACATGCGCGTGCACACACATTTTAATTTGGGAGGAGAAGAATTTTGCAAAGGTTATTTTTCTTGGTAATTATCTTTTTGAAGGAAGTAAACAGATTCCAGAGCCACTAGATGATCTCAGATTTTTAAACCCCCCAAGGGTGTGGAAAGCCTGTCACCAAATAAAATCAAGAGCTCTGGTCTGAGCTGGGAACGCAGCTCAGTGGCAGAGCACACAGCACACGCAAGGCCCTGGGTTCAATCCCCAGCACCATGAAGGCAGAAAATCCATCTCTTTCCTTTATTCAACATCTGGCTTGCACAGAGATACTCACTTATTCAGATCAACTTCATAAGTCTGCATATGAGGTTTATCTCCAGTCTTGTCTGGGTCCCATCGGTAGATGGCAAATTTCTTAATTCGGGGAGCTGCGGCTGCAGCTGTCTGGACCCCTCGGCAGGCCTGAAATTTTTTGTAAGTTTACAAAAAGGAAAAAAAAAAAAAAAATACAAGGACAATTCTCTCAATTAATTGGCACAGTAAAATACACCGGATATAACCCACACATTACTGATATACGGCCTTCTTAAAAAGGCAGTCATCTAATACCCAACAGACCTTAGGCACCTATGATATGCCACACATGGTAGCAGAGGCTGTGACAGCACTGAGTAAAACAGGTAAGTTGTATGTGACAGCACACACCTGAAATCCCAGCAATCAGGAGATGAGGCAGGAGGATCAAGTTTGAGGCCAGGCTGTGCTACATAGTGAGTTCAAGGTCGGCCTGGATACTGCAAGACCTTGTCTCAAAAAATAAAAACAAACAAACAAAACCCTCAAAAACAAACAAACAGAAAAGGTGGCCCACACCTGTAATCCCAGCACTCAGGAGGCTGAGGCAGGAGGATCGCCTTGAGTTTGAGGCCAGCCTGGGCTACATGGTAAGTTCAAAGCCAGCCTGAGTACAGAGTGAGACCCTGTCTCAAAAAGAAAAAAAAAAAAGAGAGAGAGAGAGAGGGAGGGAGGGGAGGGGGAAGAGAGAGAGAGGGAGGGAGGGGAGGGGGAAGAGAGAGAGAGGGAGGGAGGGGAGGGGAGGGGGGAGAGAGAGGAGGGGGAAGAGAGAGAAAGAGAGAAAATCTTTGTCTTTACAGAACTTTGTAGCAAATAAGAGTGAATTCAACATTCATAATAAAGTGTAAAGAATGATCCTGAAGTGGAGGCTAGGCTTGGTGGCACCCACCTGTAATCCCAGTACTCTGGGAGGCTGAAGCAGGAAGATTGCAAATTTGTGCCCAGTTGAGCAATTTAGGGAGACTCAAAACGAACAAACAAACAAACAAAGGACATAGCTCAGTGTGAAGGCCCTGGGCTCAATCCTTAGTACCACACACTAAAGAGTGATCCTGCCCAATGGGAAAGTATAGGGAGCTCTGGGGACTCAAATCAGTTTTCAGAAGTCAGAAAAGCCGCATGCAGTGACTGAAGCAGAGGCACAATGCACAGAGATCCAGAATTCTAGGCCAAGGAGCAGCCCGTGTGAAGGCCTGCAGGGGGAGCACAGCGCACATGTGCAGACTCAAGCAGTGTCCAACAGGAGGCAGGTGGTGAGGAAGGATGGGGACCCGCAGATGTGAGGAAGTGAAAGAGTTACCAGTTGCGATTTCATTTTATTGGAAAAGCAACGAGAAGCCCGTAAAACTTTTTAATCCGGGCAGGGACAGTTTTTTGGTAGAAAGGAGAATTGTCAAACTAGATCTAGAGAAGCCAGTTAGAAGCTATTACAGTGATCACAAGGTGCTGGGGTGGAGCAGGCTGGGGACGTGGCTTCTCGGTAGAGCACTTGCCTAGCACACACGAGGCCCTGGGATTCATCCCCAGCACTACAAAAAACAAAAACAAAGTCTATTTAAAAAAACAAGCAGGGGCCGGTGAGATGGCTCAGCGGCATAAGCGCCTGCCTTGCAAGCGCGAGGGCCCGAGTTCGACTCCCGGATCCCACATACGAAAAAGGGGCCGGTGATATCGCTCAGCGGCACGGCCGCCTGTTGGCGCGCGAGGTCCTGAGGTCGACCCCCCGGTACCCACACACACACACACAAAAAACAGTAGGACAGAAAACAAAAAGAATGCTATGTCTGAACACAAAGTAAAGTTAGGGAACTAACAGGTGCACTCTGCTTTCTGTGATGATGTGGGGCTCAGTGCATGGCAGCAGCGGTTCCAACCTGTGGACACACAGTGACTGCCGGCAACCCCAGTGGCCTCCACGGAGAGATGCAGCAGTGCAACAGAGGAGAGGACGCTGTGGACTGCACTGGCTAGTGACCCGATGTGTCCGTCCTGCAGGAGAGGGCACCTGGCCGGGAGCCAACTTGGAGAAGGGCCAACTGAGCTGGGAACTCTGAACAACTGCTGGCTCCATCTAGCGGCTCCCAGCTGAGTTCGACCCCACAGAAGGTGCACTGCCTGCTGCGGGCTGAAACCCACCTGAACTTCGGGAGAAACACAGGTGCAGGCTGCTGCTGGCTTATGGGGGTGAGTCAGCACAGATGTGGACTCTGTCTCCACGTGCTGTCCACCAGTGACAGCAGAGACAAACCTGGAAGTGGACTTCTTTTCCCCCCTCCCTCCCTCTTTTCTTGTTTTTTTCCTTTTCATTGTTTGATCTTGTTTTTATGAGTGTGGATGTGGTTTCTAGTTTTTTTGGTGCTTGTTGTTCTGTTCTTCCTTTTATTTCCTCCTTCTCTCTTTCCCTCCTGTCTTCTGTACGAGTTTCCCAAAGTTTGCGTGATCCTCCTTTGTCCTCCAGCCTTGCTTCTCATCTCTTCCTCTTCTTTCATTTCTCTATTTTTTCCACCTAACTCCTTTTAAATTTTCTCCTCTAAGGGTAAAATTGGCATATTGAGGGCTTATTTACTGCATACAATTTTCTGGTTTGTTTTAAATTTTGCTATATACCCACAAATCTAGTTCATATGGTTAAAGGTGGCAAATTAATGGTTACCTCAGTTTGTCACATTCTAGGCTGTGTTTGATGCAACTGTTATTGCTGATTGTACCACGTTAGCCAAAGTGACATAACTGTTCTAACCAGCTGTTCTTCCTGGTACACCAAGACCGAGATTGCCTAAGGGTCATAGAAATTACTGTGGGCCAGTGCCAAAGAACCAGGGACTGGGCCAAGCAGGCAGCAACTTCTCATCCCCAATAAACTGAGAGGTAGGATCTTGCAACAGACTCAAAACTTAAAAAACCAGCTACACCTGGAAGACACTTCTGAGAAGTAGTCACTTCCTAAGGGTTCTAAATACTACCAATAAAACTACTCATCATAGGCAATTTATAAGCATCAACCCAGGAATTAAACTTCAAAAAAAAAAAAAAAAAAAAAGAGAGAGAAGACACTTAAAACAAGATGGAACCCTGGGGCAATGAGGTGGGACATGCTGAAAGTCACTCACCTAGCCTCTCTGAAGTGTTAACAACAAAGCAAGCAAATGATGCTCTAGAAAAAAATCAAATCAGAAATAATTTCTCAGATAACTACAGAGATGGCGACCACAATGAAAAACATGCTTAGTGACTCTAGAGCAGATACAGATAAAAAAAAAAAATAGAGGAGCTTAGGAAAATGATGGAAACCATGAATGCCCAAAATAGGAAAGAAATAGAATCCATAAAATAGATTCAAGCAGATATCCAGGAAACTAAAAATTCCACTGAAAGTATCCACAGCAGAATAAATCAACGTGAGGACTGAATCTCAGACATAGAAGACAAGCTTGTGGTTAGCAATCATGAAAAAAAAAATCTCTTTTTTCTTTTTTTTGAGACAGGTTTTCACTATGCAGTTCAGGCTGGCCTTGAACTCACTTTGTAGCCTCGAACTCATAGTGATCCTTCTGCCTCAGCCTCCTGAGTGCTGGGATTACAGGCATGGAAAGATTTCTTTTTTTTTTTTTTTTTAATGTGGGTACCGGGAGTTGACCTCAGGACCTCGCACTTGCCGGGCAAGCGCATGTGCTGCTGAGGGATATCACCGGCCCTTTTTTCCTTTATGTGGGTTCTGAGATTCGAACTCAGGACCTCGTGCTTGCCGGGCAGGTGCTTATGCTGCTGAGCCATCTCACCAGCCCAAGATTTCTTAAAAATAGCAAGGGACCACAAGAAATCAATCCAGCAGCTGCTACGTGATGCAAAGAAGAATAACACAAGATTGACTGGAGTCAATGAAAAAGCAGGAGATAGCACAAATTATATAAAAAACCTGTTCAGGGCTGGTGAGATGGCTCAGCGGCGTACGCGCCTGCTTGCAAGCGCGAGGGCCCGAGTTCGACTCCCGGATCCCACATACGAAAAAGGGGCCGGTGATATCGCTCAGCGGCACGGGTGCCTGTTGGCGCGCGAGGTCCTGAGGTCGACCCCCCGGTACCCACAAAAAAAAAAAAAAACAAAAAAAACAACAACAACAAAAAACCTGTTCAAAGACGTCATGGCAGAAAACTTCCCTGGCAGGGAAAAAGAATTTGACATACAGGTAAGTGAGGCATATAGAACTCCAATTAGCCATGATCAAAAAAAACAACGGCAAGGTATATAATAGTCAAGATTCCAGAAGTTCAACATAAGAACAGAATATTAAAAGCTGTTATAGAAAAGAAACAAATCACCTATAAAGGAAAGCCCGTCAGAATCACAGCTGACTTCTCAACACAAACCCTCAAGTCAAAGAGAGCTTAGAGTGAAGTATTTCAAGCCCTAAAAGAAAACAACCTCCAACCCAGACTGATGTACCCCACAAGACTATCTTTCAAAATTGATGGAGAAGTAAGGTACTTCCATGAAAAAGAACACCTGAGGAAATTCATGAACACCAAACCAGCACTCCAAAATGTTCTCAAGGACATTCTAGAAAGAAATAAGGAGGACTACAACTCCATGAACCCCAAAAGAAGGAACCTACCCAGCAAGGCAAACAATTAAATGGGGGGGGCAATAATAGGAAAATAACATAAGAAGGATAAGTTAATACATAACAGTTATAATCATCAATGTTAACGGTCTCAATTCACCAATCAAAACAGACTGACAGAATGGATCAAGAAGCAAGATCCAACAATATGCTGCATACAAGAAACACATTTAATTCAAGAAGAAATTCATAGACTGAAAGTCAAAGGATGGAAAACAATACTCCATGTGACAGGAACCCGGAAAAAAGCAGGGGTAGCTATTCTAAAATAGAAGAATGAATTTTAAGGAACAACAGAAGTTAACAGTAGGAAAAATTTATTCAGAGAAATAGCTCTTCAGAGACAGAAGGGGACCCAAAAGTGAGCTGCCAACAAGCCCACTTCTCAAAGGAAGTTTTATAGAGCAAAATCGCGAGGCGGGTACAATGTGGGTCGAAACTATGATCAACCAGTAAGATTGTAAGTATAGCTGCTTAGGTAATATTGATCTAATGGGGAAGCAGGTCAGGTAGCAAGTGTACATGGGAAGAATAAGGACCTTTTCAGGAGGTCTTGGTCCCCCACCTGGGTGACTGATGTTTATCTAGATTTTAATGGATCAGGTGATACCAATTATAGTATAATCTTTAATTTACTACTTATCTCTTGGGGAGGCATACAGGCCTGGTCATTTTGTCTTTACCTTGAGGCCTGGTCTTTGACAGATGCACTTCTAGCCACAGTTGTAATGTGTTTTTATCTTTTGTACTGGCTCCCTCGAAGGCCTAGTCTTGTCTGACTGTCCATAATATTTTTACCTAACTTAGCTGACTATAATAGTCACCTACAATGGATCTTCACTTCAACACCTCTTTCTAGTACTTAAGTATCTGTTTCACATCTACTCTATAAAAACACTTGCCAGGCATATTTTTTAAAAGGGGTTAGGTTTACATTAACAATAATTTTTTAAAAGTCTCGTCATATGAATGAATAGTATAAGACAAAAGCACTGAAGGATCATCACAGCTGAATGTCTTAAGGTGATAAATCCCAAAGGGTCACTTTCCCTCCCCAAAACAACTAATTTAAATTTACTTCAAGTTAAAAATGTACTTTAGGGCCAGTGAGAAGGCTCAGTGGCATAAGCGCCTGCCTGGCAAGCACGAGGTCCTGAATTTGACTCCTGGTACCCACATAAAGGAAAAAAAGGGCTGGTGATATCGCTCAGTAGCACAAGCGCCTGCTGACAAGCGTGAGGTCCTGAGTTCGACTCCTTGTACCCACATTAAAAAAAATGTATTTTATGTAACACTGGGGTGGGGGAGGATATCAAAATAAGGAGAAAAGATATTGAAATCAAAACAACTAGAAAGATCCCCTCCCACACCGGGGATTGAACCCAGGGCATGCATTCATGTATGTATGGATTTATTTAGGGTTTTTGAGACAGGGTCTCACTATGCAGTTCAGGCTGGCCCTGAACTCACCACGTAGCCTACACTGGCTGCGAACTCAGTTGTATCCTCCTGCCTCAGTCTCCCAAGTGGTCAGATTACAGGCATGTGCCACCATGACCAGGCATTTTTAAAAATTTTGACATAGAGTTTGCTAAATTGCTAACTTGCCCAGGCTGGGCTCAAATTTATATTCCTCTTGCTTCAGCCTCCCAAAGTGCTGAAAGATAGGGTTCTAAGGCCTGCACGAACGGTCAACCCACAGAATTTGGTTCCTGTGATCTATTCAATAATTCCCTGAATGGAGAAATCTAAAAAAATTAGTTCTGTAGATTTCACTCACTGAATTCTTAACCATGTGCTGGACACTGTCAAATTATCTCTAACCTTTATTACATCTCCACAAGGAATGTTTCATTCCTAATTAAAGAGATGAGGATTGTTAGCAGGTAACTTCTATTCTAGGGTTAAAGCCAGCTAGCTTCTTTATTCCAGTCCCCCGCCCAAGCTCCGCCCCCTGCCCCAGGTTTAAAAGCTGCTGCCCTAGCTTTCAGGGTGGGCTGAAGCCTTCAGACCTCCAACATGCTGCTTGCTGTACCTGTCATGTTAATAAATCTTTCAGCCTCAATGGAATGGGTCATCTCTGGTCCTAACTTTTCACCTTTGGGTCCTAAATTTTGACCCTTAGGTCAATAACCTAACAAGAATAAAATCATGTAAAAATCAAGCCAGGACTCGATAGAGGTCATTTGATTTTAAAACCCAACCTTTTAGCCACTGTCTCAGTGGTGAAATTGCAAACACAAAACAGAGTAACAAAACATAACTGCTCCCATCTAAGGAACAACAGAAGTTGTTACTGTAACAACTAAGGTCAATCAGCAAGACCTTAGGCAGGAGCTACCATAGATATACTTTCATATACTCATTTATTTGCTCAATGTATAATTATGAGGTGTCTATTATGTTCCAGGGACTGTTCTAGACTTTGGGGGTCAAGTGCAAAACAGACACATTCCAATCTAACGGAGCTCACATGTAACTGGAGGAGGGATGCACAGATAACATTTGTGGTACATCAGAGGGTGAAAGTGTGGGAGGGAGGAAAAGAAGGAAGGGGCTAGGGATCTGGGCTGTAATGCTACAATTCTAAATGAGGTGGCCAGGAAAGATGTCCCCAAAAAAGTGACAGCTGAAGAAAGACCTGAAGGAAGGGGAGGCGGCAAGTCATACAGATGTCTACAGAGAATAGCAAATTAGGCACAGGGGACACTGAGCACAAAGGCCCTGGTGGGAATGTGTTTAAGGAACAACACGGCCACTGTGTGGGGAATGGAATGAATGACAGGGGAAGGGATGGAGATGAGAGCAGGAAGTTAATAGAGGGCTTTGCAAGGATGTTGGCTTTTACCCCAAGATAGGAAACTATTAGGTTTTGAGCAGAAGTGTGACATGATCAGACCTAAATTTGCAAAGGAGCATTCTGAATACTGCTTTGGGAATTAGCTACAGAAGTCCTTAAGATGCAAGTAAGAGCAGGTAGGAACTGCAACAATCAGCTAAGAGATGATCGTGGCATGAAGCTAGTTACAGATGCAGAGGTGGTGAGAGGTGGTTAGTTTAAGATAGAACTGGCAGGGTTTGCTCAGACTGGGTGTGAGAATGAGGCAAAGAATTGGGATGACTCTCTGGTTTCTGGTGCGAGCAACCTGAAGGGTGGATCTGCCATCAGTAGATGTGTGTGTTGGGGAAAGGGAGCGAGCATGGAGGATGATGTCAGGTTTTCAGTTTGGGGCAAGCAAAATTTACAGTGTCTCATTCAATAGCTATGTGGAGACTTCAGAACATGGCTGGCTGCCAACTGGATCTGGGAATCTTGAGTCAGGCCTGGGCTGGAGACATGAACTTGGGAGTTATCACCGAACAGAGGCAGACAGTATCTAAAATGCCCAAAGGAAGATCTATAAAGAAGAGGTCTGAGGACTGAGCTCTATGTTCAGAGGTTGGGATAATGGAAACAGGAAGAACAGCCAACAAGTGATGACAAAAACTGAGACTGGGATGTCCTGAATGAAAGCGTTTTTTGAGGAGGGAGTGAATGGTAGAGCCAAATGCTTCAGAGAAAACAATCATGGAACAGAGCTGATCACTGGATTTAACGTGGCAAAGGCTACTAGTGACCTGAACACAAGCAATTTCATAAAGTGGTGACGGTGACAGGTTCTAGAAAAAAATTGAAGATGGACATAGTGGCAAACACCTGTAATCCTAGCACTTGGGAGACGGAGGCAGGAAGATCACTGCAAGTTCGAGGCCAGCCTGAGCTACATAGGGAGTTTGAGGCCAGCCTGAACTACATAGTGAGACCCTGTGTCAAAAAACCAAACCAGGGCCGGTGAGATGGCTCAGCGGCGTAAGCGCCTGCCTTGCAAGCGCGAGGGCCCGAGTTCGACTCCCGGAACCCACAAACGAAAAAGGGGCCGGTGATATCGCTCAGTGGCACGGGTGCCTGTTGGCGCGCGAGGTCCTGAGGTCGTCCCCCTGGTACCCACAAAAAAAACAAAAAAAAAAAAAACAAAAAAAAAAACCAAACCAAACCAAACCAACCAAACAAACAAACAAGGTAATGAAGCTTGGACGGTGAATTCAAACACCTCTTTTGAGAAGATCTCCTATCTCCTATAAAGATGAGCAGAGAAACAGGCCAGTAGGAGGACATATGCTTCTTTTAAAGATGTAAGAAATCACAGCATACTTGTGTACTGAGGGTAATAATCTATTAGAGAAGGACAAACTGCATAGGGGAGAGGGAGCAATTACTGGAGAAATACATCTTAATAAGCAAGAAAGGATGGGATTTAGATAATTCTGATTTTTTTTTTCTTATTTTGAGACAGGTTCTCCCTTTGTAGTGCAGGCTGACCTTGAACTCACTGCGATCCTCCTGCCTCCCCAGTGCTGGAATTACAAGGGTGTGCCACCTACACACCTGTGAAGGGCTGGCCAAAGAGACACTGCTAGTTGTCCCACAACAGAAAAAGGAGAATATGTGGGCAGAGGCAGGGAGGTGGCCAAAGTGTGAGGTTTCCCTCCTTGTTACCCGCCCAGCAATTTATACTACAAATCCACAGTGGGAGAGAACCATTCAAAAGCACTTCTACTTCATGTGCAAGACTAAGAGTACTCATGGTAGAAGCACATTTCTAGGAAAACTTCATAGCTAATAATTTT
Source organism: Erethizon dorsatum (assembly GCA_028451465.1). Lineage (NCBI taxonomy): Eukaryota > Metazoa > Chordata > Mammalia > Rodentia > Erethizontidae > Erethizon > Erethizon dorsatum. The sequence goes on along the minus strand of CM051827.1, from coordinate 123,097,524 downwards.
TTTTTGGTGGATACCGGGGGTTGAACTCAGGACCTAGTGCGCCAGCAGGCGCCCGTGCTGCTGAGCGATATCACCGACCCTTTTTTTGTAAGTGGGTACTGGGAGTCGAACTCAGGACCTCGCGCTTGCCAGGCAAGTGCTTATGCCACTGAGCCATCTCACCGGCCCATAGCTAATAATTTAAGCAACAAAATCAAGAGCTGGACTGAAGCAGACTGAGGAGAAGGGTAAATTCCGGGTCACACTCAACACTGGTTGTTACTCCTCCAGGGAAGCTTCTTAGGAAGCAGGGTCTGTGCTAGATAAGGTATATAATCTGAAGGCAGGAGAGGAAGGAGGGAAAATGGAGAGGAGAATGGCAAGGAGGTCTGTTAGAGGATAAGCTTGCGTAAAACAGAAGGTGCAGGCTGGCTTATGAGACGTGTAAGTGGCCTTGGCTCGTGTTCAAGCTCTACCACCTACTAGCTGTGTGTTCTTCAGCAAATTACTTAGTCTCTCTCATTCCTCCTTTGCAGAGGGGTGGGTAGTGGAACTACCCACTTCACAAGGTAACTGGGAGGGTCAGCCTCCTCGCATAGCTCAGAAAAGAGTTTCTGTTTCCAATTCTGGCAGTCTGTACGACATTTTCAGTCGTGCACTGTTCTGCCTGGCTGACAGGTACCCCAAGCCCTGCAAATCCCAAGAGCAATGAGACACACAAGTTTAAACAGGTGATTCTTGTCCTACAGGAGTTCATAGTCTAGATGAAGAAATAAGATAACACTAACAACATTTAATATATTAAATATTTACAGACAGAATTGTGGTCCAATGGTGCAGACCATATGCACAGAAGAGATCAGAAGAGATTCAGAGCCCAAACACGAGTACTATCCACAGGTAACACATCAAGTCATGAATGGAAATTTTTTTTTCCCCCAGTACTGGGTTAGACCCGTCTCAGCACTAAGCTACATCCCCAGACCTTTTTAAAAATTTTATTTGCTAAATCGCTCAATTGCCCAGGCTGGCCTTGAACTTGCAATCCTCCTGCCTCAGCCTCTCAGAGTGCTGGGATTACAGATGTGCACTACCACACCTGGTTGTTATTGGATTCTTCTGAGGTGGTTTTTGTGGGTACAAAAGCACGTTCCTGCAATGTGTGTGGGGGGGTGGGATTGTCCTTCTCTTGTCCTCAGGAGGCCAGGCAAAGGCTTTGCCTGAAATCACAACGCTGACCTATAAAGCCAGCCTTTTCTACAGTTCCCTCTCGGCAGAGGGACCTGAACTTTAGACTTCACTCCTTACAACTCTCAACTTAACTGCTTCCTCATCAACTATAAAAGGAATTGGTAAACAAGGCCATTAGCAATCCTTAATTGAATTCCCAGAGGGCATCAGCTTTGGTAGGCCTGGCTCTTTCCCTAACCCTTCTTTTCAGGAAGAGATGCAGAGTGTGTGGAGGACTTGTCCGAGTTCACAGATAGCATGTTGAGGGGTTAAGATTAGAGCGCAGGCAATATGTACAGTACTGTTAGCAGCCAGAGCAGGTACTAAAGAACCATCCTCATGCAAATGTCAGAGGGGCAGAAGAACTAGTATTTCTCATATATGATCATATGTCAAGATCTGTGCTAAGGAGTTTTGCAGGCATTATGTTAAAAAAAAACTGCTTGCCTATAAACCCAACTATTCAGGAGGCTGAGGCAGGAGGACTGCCAGCCTGGGAAATAAATATAGCGAGACCCTGTTTCAAAATACAAAATAATCTTCTTTCTGGAGCCTCGGTTTTCAAATCTCCAAAGAAAAGGGAGATGTTCTTGTTGGCCACCTTAAATGAGTTGCTTGGGAGCCCAGTAGAGAGAACAGACTTGATGGATTTGTAAATCCTTAGTCCCTTATGCAAACAGTGGTGGTGTCCCTTCTCCTAAATGTTCCCATTTAGAACGCAGACCAGAAGTGTGTTGTTCCCTGAAGATACAGGATGTGGGAAAAGCTATCACTGATGGTAGTGTAAATAAGAACAGCGCCAAGCCCTGAACCTATGTCATCCCAGGCCAACTCTGAGGTCGGTTATTATTAAATGCCCTTGGAGGAGGATAAATGCCCGCGTAAGTGTAGGGGACACTGCTTTAAGAAACCTAATCTTTCCTGCAAGCCCCCAGAGAGTCGGGATCGTTTCCGAGCTAGGTTCGTCCCCACACATCTTTGGCTTCCCCTAGGGGCGAGTGCCTTTCCCTCCACAAGTCACCCTTCCTTCCCTTCCCAATCCCGGTCTGGTTTCCAACCTTGTACCCGGAAGGTCCCGACACTCCGCATGCTTTCCTTCTCAGAGGCTACACTCTGGTGGCGAAAAAGGGGGTTGAAGACCAAATATTTGGGCTTGAATTCTGCTTACAACTATCACTCATGACCTTGAGCAATTCAAGTTCCCCCCTTTGAACCTCTTTTCTTTTTTCTTATCCCTAAAAGACCGACTCCGCCCTAACAGGCTGCGGTGAGGCGCGGGATAACTGACAGGGATGTTCCGAGGCAAAACCAAAGCACTGCACAGGTGGGAGGAGGTCCTGCCTCGCCCTGACACCTTGCCCTGTGCTCGCTCCCTCCGCGGCCCATCAATCCAGGCGGCCTCTGTAACTTTCCTGGCCTCTATTCTCCCCGGACCAACCTGCAGGCAGGCTCCGCCCAGGACTGTGGCCGGGAACCGTCGCTTCAAGGAGACCCCGACCACTGCCGCCATCTTGGCTACTGACGTCAGCCCCACCCCTTAACTCTGAGGTCGCGCTAGGCCCACTTCCGGTCGGGCACCGCAGCGCCAAGCCTGCAGCACCGCGGGAAGATCCGCTATTCGCATAGGACCACGGAGTGGGAGGTGGCTTCTGGTTTCGCGGGTGGGCGGAGAGAAGGCGGAGCTAGTCGAGCCGAGCGTGCGCAGTGGTGGCCGACACAGCGCATGCCCATTTGGCCTCCCGGGTTCTTAAGGTGACCTTCTCGGATGGAGGGGGAGGAGTCTGGGCAGGGCGGCCTGAAAGGGTGGGGCTAAGGCTAAGTGGGGGCTCAGCCATTCAATTTGAATTTCTATTCTGATTTTAACCCCCTCCTCTCCTAGGCTTTGCCAGTCTTATCACTTATCTTTGACTCATCTCTGTTAAGGTTTTAGCAGAGTCTCGAGAACTTCTCAGTCGCGGGCAAATTGGGGTGGGTGAATGAACTGATTACAGAAATGACAGGCAAAGGTGTCATTCATTCATTCATTTATTCATAAATATGTATGAAGCACCAGCTATGTGGCAGGCACCAAGCCTGTGGGATGTCACAGTGTGTGTGAAAGCCACACACTGAATTCCCTCTCCAAAAGTGGAGATGGGCAAGTGACAGGACTGTAAGGTAGGGGAGAGTTCGGGGAAGGGCACCCCGTCCTTGGTGACTTCATTAGCCACTGAGTGCCAGCGAGCATTTCTACCATGCGCTGAACATTATGATCCATCATCTCGCTTAATCTCCACAACAGTCCTGCCTCCCTCTGGGCACCGTGTTACCTTGGGCTGGTGTGGCCTCCGTGCTCCGAGTCCCTTGGCCTCTTCAGACACCCCAGGTGATGACTTTGCAGGCCCCATGTTTCCCAGGATTGATTTTTCCCCTTTCTGCCCATGTGCTCTCCCTTTGACAAAGGGAGGGCACCTTTATTATAGCCTCTGGTTTCCACGCTTACAGCTCACTTAGATGCCACTGGAGAGAGTAAGATGGCCAAGTGAACTGGTGGGACAGGCTAAGTTTCTGGAGTCCTTGGCTGGAACTGCCAGTGTAGCCTTGCTATGACCCAGCACTGGAATAGGCTCTTGCCATCTGCCCCAAGGCCCTCTTGGGTCACTGGAGCTGGCTGATGCTGTGGGAAGACTGTCACTCTTCTAACTCCTCTTGAGATGAAGGAAGAGTGCATGAGATATATTTCTAGAGAACTGGTCCTCTCGGCATTTTCAGGGTTCTTTTATCTCAAAGGCAGATGCCACTCCTAGATAAGCTACCCTTTTACTTTGCCCAGGTCACCTTGGAAAAAGCAATCTGAGGACAGCAGAAGTGAGACTTTGATTTATGGAGAGGCTTTTGGTGCCAATGGGCCCATGAGCCCTGCAGTCGCATCATTCCTGGGCTTCATGGGGATTTGGGCAGCTCAGAGTTATGGAGGAATAATAAATTCCTGGGCGGCTGTACCTCCGCTCTAAACTTTGGGATTCCAGAAAGGCACAACTGCTGAAGGACTTAGAGGTTTTCATGGCCTGCTTGACTTCTCTTTCCAAGGTAGCCTCATCAGACCCTTGTTTTTCTAATTTATTGCCACTTGTCCAGAGAGTGACATATTGCTAATCACCAGACTTTCTACTCAATATTTACATTTATACTTCATCACTTACAGATGTGTTTACAGAAGCAGTCTTATCTCATCCTCATAACAACCCTTTTGGATTTAAATAACTGTTCCCATTTTAGAGACTTTCTTGGTCTTCTTTTGTTGTTGTTGTCCAAATAAACACCTCCAGATTGTGGTCTCCTGATAGGAAGAAAGATGAGCCGCCTTGGTGGGAATGTTGCTTTAGGAATCCCTTTTTGCCCCTAGGGCTGGAAATCAAGTCCAGAATTAAAAATTAAAACAAAAGCATTCCTGTATGTTGTATCTACTGCCATTTGTGCAGTCAACTGTATTTTAGTGTCTTTTAATTTAGGGCAACCTGGCTGATTTACCCCTGGCCAGAGGGTTAAGGAGGGTTGTATTAAGGGGGGAAATATCAGATGATTTTATTGCCTGGGAGAGTTATTTGCCTCTGAAAGAAACCCTCTTCATTGGAATTGATCCCTGTGGTGGGACTCTGGGGTCTTCTCACCCACAAGTCTGGATTTCATTTGCCTTCAACCCATGAGCCATTGCTCTCTTCCATGTCTCTTGATGATCCTCTCCTTTATCAAGCTGTCCCTTGGGCATCTGTATCTGGGTGTCCCAATGGTTCTTAAAATCCAACCTGCCCTAGACTATACATCCCACCTGTGGAGCTCACACTTCTGCTCTTATTGATACCACCATCCACCCAGTCTCCAAGCTAGAAACTCAGTGTCCTCCTTGATTCTCTCTCTTCACATCCCATCAACCACCAGCTCTCCTCACAGCCTCCAGGCCTCCAGGCACCCTCAAGTCCCCGCAGTCTCTTCCGTCCCTGTAATGTAGCTTCTCTGCCGCCATCCTTGTTCCTCACCTCCATGCCTTAGATCTGGAGTGTCTTTTCCTCCTTCACATGGGTGATTTGTCATCTTTGAAGCTTCAGCCCCTCCTTTGACCACCCCCATCAAAATATCCACTACGTAGGCCATCAGTGCAGTTATACATGGATTAACCATTTCCCATTTATGTTAATCTGTCTCCCCGGATTGGAGGCATTTTGAGGGCATGGCACAGTCACTCTATGTTATTTTCTTTGTCAAGTTCATTGCCATCTTCAATCTATTTTGAATTCTTTATGGATATTATTATTGCCATAGCTTCCCATGGTAGAGGTCAAGAACTCTGTCTTTTGTTGTCCTCTTTGGTTGGTACTGGGGGTTGAACCTAGTGGTCATCTATCACTGAGTTCCATCCTTAGCCTTATTTATTTATGTATTTATTTTTTATTTATTTATTTTTTTGTGGGTACCAGGGGTCGACCTCAGGACCTCGCACGCCAGCAGGCGCCTGTGCCGCTGAGCGATATCACCGGCCCCTTTTTTCGTATGTGGGTTCCGGGAGTCGAACTCAGGACCTCGCGCTTGCCAGGCAGGTGCTTATGCCGCTGAGCCATCTCACCGGCCCTGAGCCTTATTTATTTATTTATTTATTTATTTATTTATTTATCTAATTTTGAGACAGGATCTCACTAAGTTGCCCAGGCAGGACTTGAGATTATGATCCTCTTGCCTCAGGCTTCCTCAGTCCTGGAATTACAGGCATGAGCCGCTACACCCAGCTAAGAACTATGCCTGTTTTGCTCACTGTTATCTCCTCTGAGCCTGGCGAAGTGACTGGCACACAGCAGGTGGGAAATAAATATTTAATGAGTGAATGAATTCATACAGTCTGTGTTGGTTGGGTGAACAAAGGAACAAACAGAAGTGGCATATGAGCTGATCCTGTTCCTTGTAGCAGGTTACAGGAGGGGCTGGGGCATGTGGGCTGACAGGAGAGGAGAGACCCAGTGAAGGCTCAGGCTGCTCACTCTCAGGGCTGGGACTGGGGGGAGGAGAGGGAGACTCGCCTTGACCACAAAATTGAAGACCAAAAGACTTGGCAATTAAGACAGATAGCATTTTAGGCCTAGGGATATAGCTCAGTGGCACAGCGTCTGCCTGGCAAGCATGAGGTCCTGAGTTCGATTCCTGGTACCAAACAAAACAAACCCCCCAAAAACCCATTTTAATGCAGTATTTTATTTTATTTTTTTTTTTGGTGGGTACCGGGGGGTCGACCTCAGGACCTCGCGCGCCAGCAGGCGCCCGTGCCGCTGAGCGATATCACCGGCCCCTTTTTCATATGTGGGTTCCGGGAGTCGAACTCGGGCCCTCCACGCTTGCCGGGCAGGCGCTTAAGCCGCTGAGCCATCTCACCGGCCCCTTAATGCAGTATTTTAAAAAATAAAAATGTAAAACATTCCTGATGAATAAAATAGCACAATTTTAAGTAAAGGTAGTATTATCTAAAAAAAGTGAAGAAAAAGCAAGAGGGCTGAGTTGGTGAGGGGAACTGGGTTCAGTCACCCTTGTTCCTCTTCAGCCTGGCACAGCCCATACTGTTCATCTGCTGACTATTTTTTGCAACACTACCCTTATAGTCCCTGTTTGTTTCCTGTCGTGATTAGCAGTAAGAGACTTTCAGGGTACATCAAGGGGATTGGGTGCCTTTTCAGGGACCAGAGCAGAAGGAATGAGAAAGCATTGGTGGATAGGAATGGAAGAAGAAGGGGGTGGGGTGATCAACTGACCTCCACTACACAGGCCTCCATCTGGTCTGGCTCCCCAACCCACAGTGAGGGAGAAAGCAGGGGACCCCTACAGAGAGGCTGGGGCCTGAATCATGGCAGGCAACAAAGCCTCTTTCTCTCCCATCAGCTGCAGAAGGGGTCCCTTCTGTAGATCACTGTAAGGAGCCTGTTGATACTGCGAGATTTGCTGACATCTAGGATCCTCCAAGTACATCCCAGCTGTCTGGCAGGGCTGTCTTTCTGCCAGGGAGTTTCAATTAGGCACTCTGGGCCTCTAGAGAAAAGAGATGCCAACAGTCCCCCAGCATTCTAATAGACCGAGTTGGCAAATCAAATGTCAAGTAGCCACCTGGGTACACAGATCTCTGTCTGACGCCACCCCTATCCTGCGCACCCTCCTTCTCAGAGATGCCATCTCCCTCCTGCTAGGTCACTGGGTGGCATCTTCACACTGTTCAGGATGCCGACAATAGTGATGATGGGCTCTACTGTGACTGGTGATGGCAGCCACCATTGGAGGGGTTACTGTGTACCAGGCCCTGGGGAGACCTCAGGTACCTTTGCGCTCTCTACTCATTACAGTAAACCCATGAGGAAGGGATATCGGTTCTTCATTTACATACAGTATGGTAGCTGAGCCTCAGAGAGAGCCAGCCTAGGTCACACAGCTAGTAGGGCAGCATCTTCTGGGGCGATGGCTGGGCTGAGGGACACCCACCCAGACTCAAGGGAACGTGATGGCTGCAGCTACTCTGGTTCACCTGCAGGGGGCACCCTCACCTCACAGCACTGCCCAAGGCTCCCCGGCAGCCCTTGCCAACCTGCCTTTAGAAAGGGCTTATCTAAACTTTCTTCCCTCATCCTATGCAAGGCCCAACATATAATTAGAGCTCTCAAAATATTCTCTTTGAGTGGGGCAGAGGGAATCATAGGCTGCAGACTTCTCCGATTTCATGAGCAGTCTCCATGGAACTCCCGGAGCGAAAAGTCACCAGCCACCCTCGTTCCAGCTGGGACTGCATTGCACACAGCTGAGGTCAGCCCAGCTGCCGGGATTTAGCAAGTGGCCCAGGGTCTTCTGGAGACTGTCACCTGCTGGGCCTTATCCCACCGTCACACACACACACACACACACACACACACGCGCGCGCGCGCGCGCGCCTTTAGAGCTCACCTGCCTTGCTAACCTCTATCGCACTCCCATCTGCCTGCCTTAGCCTCAGCACACTCTCTAATTAGCAGTTCACTTGGAGTTCCGGATATGTGTGGGTGTGTACGCTGTAAACACAGTATATTACCCGCGATAAAACTTCCTTCCCAGCTGAAGCTGAAAGATTTTTCTTTCCTTCTTGTGTATGTGTATGTTCCTGGGGGTTGAACCCAGGGCCTTTGCACTGAGCTACATCTCCAGCCCTCTGCAGTTTTTATTTTGAGGCAGCACCCTGCTAAGTCTCTGAGTTGCTCAGGCCGGGCTCAAACTTGTGATCCTCCTGCCTCAGCCTTCCAGATTGGTAGGGTCATAAGCACGCACTACCATGACTGATTGAATCTGAATTTTGAGCACCTCTTTCCATCAGAGACAGAACCATGCAAGTGAAATGCAAAAAGTAGTGGTTTGTAGTGACTGGATGTCAGCTAACGGGGAACAATGCAAGCCAGAGAGATACAGAATGTTAACGCCTTCCTTTTAGGAAGCCAGAGAGTGTGTTGGTTAAGTGTGCGAGCCTTTGGAGTCCAAACTCTGTTATAGCACCCGTTTACTCTGTGACCCTGAGTAAGTTACTAAGCCTCTCCATATGTTGGTTTCCTATTGTGTAAAATGAGGAGAAGAAATCAGAATCACCTCAGAGGCAGGAGGATTAAATGAATTTAAATGAATTTGTGGCTGAAAGGAGTTTTCAGTCTTGAACTGGGGGCAGGAAGCCCAGCTGGGGTAGGAAAAGAGGTAAAAGGGAACTAGACATCATCGAGGGGAACAGATTATACGATCAGAGTGGGAAGGCGTTAGCATAAATAAGGTGCCAAGGATTTCAGGCAGCTTTAGTATATGTGCTGCCGAAGCGAGCACTCAGGCAGCTTTAAAAATTGTTTAAAAAGACATATGTGGTTATTTTCTCACTCTGTAAGACATTCGAGCAATATGGAGTCTAAATCCTCTCAGCTGTGTTTCCTTCCCAGAGGTGATCGCTGTAGTTTCACAGCTGGCTTCTGGATCTTTTTTTTGTCTGTAGATACATGTGAATGTGTCTGCAGAAAGCCATGGCTTTGCCACGGTAACATCCGTATTCTTCTTCAACCTACTGCTTTCCCGTCCTGGTCCAAGGTCTTCCCCTGTCGGTACACCCAGATCTGTATCGTCTGAGGTGCTGCTCGTGTTTGAATGTAGAGATGTACCGTGGTGGGATCCTTCCTCAGGCAGTTTCTTAAAGATGTTTTCCCTATCAGCTGAATAGCAATAAAGAAATATATGCTATTGCCTGCTTTCTACAATACAGCGTGGCTTATGTGATTGCAGTTGCCCCCATCTTCGGGGACTCCCCAAGCTCAAACCCTGGTGTTGCCAGCGTGGCCACTGTTTGTACTGTAGGAGTGAAAGGAGGTTTCTCCTTCACTGCCTGAGGGGCACTGGAATACCCTGACAATGACAGATGAATTGGAGAAAGACAGCCACATTTATTACGCGCACAGAGGCGATCACATAATGGAATTACCCTCAGGCCCGGCATGATTTAGAAGTGTATTGACCCATTTTCCATAGGGAAGAGAAGAGTGGGGAAATTTTTAGGGGGGTGGCAAATGACTTTTAGGGGAACTTAGTGGGTGTGGAGGACAGGCTCTGGCCTAGGACAAAGTCCATTGGCCCCACAGACTTGACAGTGGTTTGCAAATGATTCTTGTGGGACAGAAATAGAGGACAGCGGCATGCGCCAAGAGTCACCCAAGTGTGTTGACAGATCTTGGTCTTTCTTGCCACGATATGAGTTTACCTATTGAAAACCCGGGGAGGGGACCGTGGTCACTGCTTCTTCTGTGGCGAGTCTGGATTTGAGGCAGATGAGGGAACTTTGCAGGAAGCCCCTTGGATTTGGGAGGTGGGAGTGGGAAGCAAGACAAGGTTACAGAGACCTCGGTTCTGAGCCTGCTTTGAAAGGCTTTGAATTCCTTTAGGTCAAATTGCTCAGCAGACCAAAAGATGTCATGTTTTGGGGGTATTGTCCTCTGAGTCCCAGGGAGATCTTAGCTGCTCTCTGTGGGCATCAGTTCTCAAACATGTCACACACTTAAATTTCTGTGTGACTCTGTCTGGCCTGGCAGCCCTCCTTGTTTCTTTAACAATCATTCATTTCTACATTCATTCAACAGCACTCACTCTGGCCCAGGGAAAACCAAGGCCACCCATGTCACTCTCCCAGTAGGAAAGAATTGTGTGGGCATGCATGTGTGTACGTGTATGTGTGTGTGTGATTCCATAGCTTTTTTTTGTGTGTGGGTACTGGGGGTCGACCTCAGGACCTCGCGCGCCAGTAGGCGCCCATGCTGCTGAGCGATATCACTGGCCCTTTTTTCGTATGTGGGTTCCGGAAGTTGAACTCGGGCCCTTGCACTTGCCAGGCAGGTGCGTAGGCCGCTGAGCCGTCTCACCGGCCCCTCCATAGCTTTTTATTGCTCATTCATTCCTTCATTTAGAAAAATGTATCAGATGCCTCTATCACGAGTCTACCTCTCTGTTCTCCTGTCTCCTTGATTTGTCTGTTGGCTCTTTAAAGGATGAGATAGTGTCTCATGCACAGGGTTTTCCAGGGAAAATAGACATCCTGATTTGCCCAGCATGGTTCCGGTTCCACCTGTTGTCCTGGTGCAATTATTATTTCATCTTTCACTCTCAAAAATGTCCTGGTTTAAGTCAGGCATGGTGGTGCATGCCTATAATTTCAGTACTCTGGGAGGCTGAGGCAGGAGGATCATAAATTTAAACCCAGCCTGGGCAATTAATGACTGTCTCAAAAATATAAAATAAAAAGGTCTGGGACTATAACTCAGTGCAAAAGTCTTGGGCCCAATCTCTAGTACAAAAAAAAAAAAAAAAGGATGTAGGATCATTCTAGTTTTATGTATAGTAGATGCTTAGCAAATATTAGTGGGGGGAAAAAAAAGAATGAATAAACAGACTAATGAATCTCATCTTTAGGAATTGAAGAGAGTGGAAGACCAGAGAGTCTGCCTTTGGGGAATTTGTAGGAATCCGACACTCTCCAAACATGTTTCTTGCTGGTAGCTTGCTGTATTAGCGAGGTTCTAGTGGACATCTGGCATGGTAGAAATGGACTGGTGCAAAGGCAACATTTGAGAATAAAGGAAAGATTACTCATTGAATTTGGGTCAGGAAGCTGTTTCACAGATGACCAAGAACTGGAGCTCAGTGGGCAGGCACTGGAGTCGGATCTCTATGAGTGAATGTGGTTTCTGCTATGTTGAGCTGAGCAACCTTGAGCAAGCCTCTGTTCCTTGAACCTCAGTTTCCTCATCCACAAAATGGGGATGGTATTTTACAGCTTTGTTTTGGGAACTGGGTGAGATGCTGAATGTCAAATATTAAGTTGAACCTTACAAAATTTCCCATTTGACCATTTCGACATTCAAAGTGGCACTCCATCTAGTTCAACTTGGCAGATATATAATCATTGTTTAAGAAATGGTTGGGACTGGGGACGTAGCCCAGTGGTAAAACACTCAAAGCCACAAGGCCTTGGGTTCAATCCCAAGCAGTGAAGAAAAAAAAAAAAAAAAAAAAAAAGAGAAAAGAAAGAAAATAAATAAATGGTTGATTTTTCTGCCTCAATTGCCTAAGTGAACGAATGTTTCATTCAAAACATATTTGCTGGGCCAGTGATATAGCTCAGCAGCATAAGCACCTGCTCGGCAAGCGCGAGGTCCTGAGTTCGACTCCCAGTACCTGCATATAAAAAAAAAATCAAAAACTTATTTGCTGAGCTGGGCCTGGTGGTGTACACTTGTAATTGCAGCACTTTTGGAGGCTGAGGCAGGATGACTGCAAGCTCAAGTCCAGCCTGGGCAACTAGTGACTTAGTGAGACCTTGTGTCAAAATAAAAATAAAAATAAAAATAAAAATAAAAATGTCTGGGATATAGCTCAGTGCAAAGGTTCTGGGTTCAAGTGCTGGTACTGCAAAATAATAAAAGAAAACATTCACTGGGCACAAACTATGTGCTAAGAATTGCCATCAGGAGGAAAACAAAATATCCTTTGGTAAAATGAATGTGTTTCTTCCACATTTTGGTAGCAGGGTAGCCTGTGGAAGGGGGCTCGGGTGTTGGCAGGAAGTTGTTGAGGGACCTTCTTGAAGGTGTATTAGTCAACTTTCCTGTTGTGGGGACACAATACCTGACCTCCATCCTTAAAGGAGGAGAGGTTTAGTTTAGCTCATGGTTTCAGAAGATTCAGTCCATGGTTGGCTGGCTCCAAGGCAGAAACATCATGGTGGAAGGGTGTGCTGGAGCAAAGCTGCTTAGTTCATACTATCAGGAAAAAGAGCAGGGGAACAATGCCAGGGAGGAAGGAGCCAGGGACCTTATATATACTCAAAGCCATGCCTCCTTTACTCATCCAGACATACCCAGAAATTGCTTTACTAATCTCCTGAGTTTCTTAAGCCAATGAAGTTGACACAGTTAGGTGGGTGTGGTGGAGCATGCCTGTAATTACAGCATTTGGGAGGCTGAGGCAGGAGGATCACTGTGAGGTTAAGGCCAGCATGGGCTACATAGTGAGTTCAAGGCAAGCCTGGATTACATAGTGAGATGCTGTCTCAAACAAAACAAAACAAAACAAGACAAAAGAAAACAAAACAAAACAAAACACAAACCAAAAAGGTTGACACAGTTAATCTTAAAGGTCACAATCCACCCCTTGTCAAATTGACAACACACACATATCCTTAAGCCATATTTAATCCCCAAATAAGCACAAGGCCGTAATTCCAGCATGATGCGACTATCTTGTGCATAACTAAAAATGCAATGATCTCCTCCCAAAAATCTCAACAGGTTCAGCATTTTTCAAAAGTCCAGGCCTATGTTTCTTCTGTGACTCAAGGCAACCTCTAATCTATGAACCTCTGTAAAATTTAAAAAGAAGTTACATAATCTCAAGGCACAATGGCACCTGGTAAACATTCCCATTCCAAAAGGGAGGAATAGGCAGATAGAAAAGAATAGAACCAAAGTAAGATAGAAGGGCCAGTGAGATGGCTCAGCAGCATAAGTGCCTGCCTGGCAAGCATGAGGTCTGAGTTCGACTCCTGGTACCCACATACGAAAAAAGGGCCAGTGATATCGCTCAGTGGCATGGACGCCTGCTGGCGCGTGAGGTCCTGAGGTCGAACCCCAGTACCCACAAAAAAAAAAAAAAAAGATAGAAACCCAGCATGATAAACATTAAATCCTGTAGCTCCATATCCAAATCCTGGGCCCATTTTGGTGAGACATGAGTTCCAAAGGGCTTGAGCAGCCTCACCCCTATGACCTTCCTAGTTGCAGCCCACATGGGGGTCTTTCTTAAGCTTGCTCCATCCATAGCCTGTATCCTTCTTTAGCAGACATTCCAGATTTCTGGCATCTCCCATTTCCTGGGATCTCCACTGCCCCCTCAGGTTCCTTCTCATAGCATCATGCACCCACCTTTCAGGGGCACACTGCCTAGCCTTCCAGGCCTTTTAAAAAATATCTTGGTGGAAGCCTCCCTGACCCCACAACTCTTGCATTCTGCATGTGAGTAAAAGCATCATGTGGACAATGTCAGGGCCTGGTGCTAGTGGGAGGAATAGCTGGGCCCCCTTGAACCATGGCTGCCGTGGCCTCTGACGGCTACTGCCTGGATGGCTGAGCATGGTAAAATGAGTCCTGGGGAACCAATTCTCTAGGCAACCCTGCTTGAGTAGGGAGCCCAGGGACTCTTTTCTCAAATGAAGGGTACATACTTTTGCACCTTTGAGCCTTCAATGGTTGAAGTTTTACTCATTTCTGAGATGCCCTCAAGGCATCTCTTCTTGTTCTTGTAAGGTACTTGGTTTCTTTTTGATGACACTAATCTTTTTAGCAGTCACACCTCCTTTGTCCTTAGCTTTATACATGGTTCCTTGTGGGCCAAAATTTCAGTGTTCTAAAATTTTCTCCTCTGCTTTTGCCCCTAATTCTCATTATAAAATTGGCTGAAAGCAGCCAGAAGTACCCTTGCCACAGCCTAAATCTTGGCTTTTATTGCATTCCCATGGGCATCCTTGTCTTTTGAAGTTGACCATAATCACCCAGTAGGCTCTGCTTACAGTTTTCTAGAGCTTCTGTAGCATTTCCAAACCTTCCCAAACTCTTCCTATAAACCAGTTACGAAGATGCCTGAGCCATATGGTCAGGAACAGTTACCGTAAGAGCTCCACTTCTGGTACCAATTTTCTATAGTAGCTTTCCTATCAGGTATTGCTGGGACACAATACCTGATACCTATAATTTAAGGAGAGGTTCATTTGAACTCAATTTCAGGAGATTCAGTCCATGGTCAGCTGGCTCAAAGGCAGAAACATCATGGTGGGACAGCGTGGCAGGGCGAAGATGCTTAGTTTACGGTTGCTGGGAAGCAGAGCAGAGGAGCAGCACCAGAGAGGAAAAAGCCAGTATAGAGTACCCAAGGTCACGCCTCCATGACCCACCCAGACACACATAGAAATGTGCTTTACTAATCTCCTGGGTGTTTCTTAAGCCAACCAGGTTGACATCATTAAAAAATCACTGTCATGGGGTAACCAGGCCTGTGAAAAAGGGGGCCTTAGCCTGTGGAGGGTGAGCACTAGGGCAGGAAAAGGCTTGGCCTAAACCTTGCTCAGAGGCTATCCAGAGCAGACACTGGCTTCCTCAAAAACAGGGCTGAGCTGGCACAGTGGTACATGACTGTAGTTGCAGCTTCTGGGAGGCTGAGGCAGGAGGATCCCTTGAGTCTAGGAGTTTGAGGCCAGCCTGGGTAACACAGTGAGACCTTGCTCTCTCTCTCTCTCTCTCTCTCTCTCTCTCTCTCTCTCTCTCTTTCTCCCTCTCTCCCTCTCCCTCTCGCTCCAAACAACAACAGAAAGAAGATCAGGGCTGAAAAGAAGCCCCTTTGGCACAGAAGATGGTGGGGAGAAGCACAGGAGAAAAAGATTTCCCCCACTAGCCAGGTGAAGACACAGCAGGGAGCTCAGCCTCCTGCCTGGGCATGTCCTTTTCCCATTCATCAGCTGGAGGAGAAATCTCATATGCTGCTGTTTGGCATCACTCACTATATTTAGTTACCAACAACTTTGCTGTCAGCCCCTTAGACCTGATGCCTCTTGGGTGAGGATCCTGCATATGCTCTGCTGGGGAGGCTGAATTCATCCTGTTTTATCGGGGCCCTGGCCTAGGACCACCAATCTCCTGCTCAGGGGTACAACAACAGAATAAAATGCAGAGAATATATATTTTAGTTACAAGGGGTACCGGGATGGTCAAAGTCCAATGACGGGCTAAGACATGAGGCACGGTGTCCTCAGCTTTTATTAGATGCACAGCATGATTGGGGGGTGTGCTGGTGGCTGCAGGAAGTGGTGGGGGTGAACTGCTGATGCGGTCAAGGTTCAAGAATTGAGGAACAATGCATTTTTGGAAAAGCACACAGGAGCAGATCAGGGTTAACTAGTAACCTGATTGTCTGCTAACTGCAACTACTGAGCTAGAAGAAATTTGCACGAGTCAAGTCCTCAGCTGCTGTGTTTTCTTGCTTTGAGGTGCCAGAAATTCACATACTATTTGCTGGTCTCAGCCCTGGCCATTGGCTTAAAGATTAATCTGTCCTTAAGCCAGCCGTGGGTCTTGCCACAAGTCACGTAGGCCTAGGACAGACTCTCAATTTATTTTTGTGCCAATTTAACAATATTAATTATTGTCTGCTCTGTACCATGTCAAGCTGGCCCTCAGCGCTGTTTGTTTTTTGTTTAGGGCAGAGTGACCCCACTTTCATAGGCTTTTGGCTGTGGCAGGGTATGGCTCAGACCCATCTAGAATGAAGAAGCTGAGACCTGGGATGTCAACTCCTCTTACTTGGGACTGTAAGACAACTTTTGACATCAAAATACAGAATCAAATTATACCCCTGGGACCTGTGAAGGGAGAGAGGGCAGAGGAGAGGGGTTACGTTTCCCCTTTCCACAGGGAAATGGGGGTTCCCATCTTGACAGGGGCCAAAGGGGACCTGGCCAAAGGCATTCCCCTTGCTGGGAGAGAGGCCGGTCCTGGTATAAAATGGTTTAAGCAAGGGTCTGCTCATCAGGGCCAGTGTGGGTTGATATCTATTTTATATTTCTATTTTCAGTATTATAATCAACTTTTATTAACCACTGCAGTCAGATTAGCTGGACTCTGGGGATTTAAGGAAGCTTACTCCATAGGTGCTATTTATGATTACTGAGTACTTAAAATGTGGCTACTCTGAAGAGAAATATAACATACATATGAGTTTTCAAAGACTTACTGGAGGGAGAATTTTAACAACTTAAAGTTTAGATTATATGTTGCAATGATAATAATTTGATTTTATTGGGTTAAAGAAAATTAGATGGGATTATAGGCTTCCTCCTGGTGCCCATTCTTGTCCTTCAAGTCTTAGTGTGACCTTCGGCAATCCTGAATGGGTGGGGAGGGAGAGAGCGGCGAAAATGTGAAAATATTGCAGGACGAACTAGTTCAGTGTTCTTTGAGGGGTTGCAGAAATAGGTGCATCAGGAAACCTATTAAAGATTGGCCTTGCTATGGTATAAAAGGGAAGAGAGGGATAGACAAAAGTTGGATAATAGACACTAAAATACAGTTATAGAAGAAGAATAAATTCTAGTGTGCCACAGCACAGTAGGGTGACTATTGAACCCAGGGCCTCATGTATGCTAAGGAAGTACTCTACAATTGAGCTACATCCCCAGTCCTTTTAATTTGTTTTTTTAAATTTTTGAGACAGAGTTTTGCTAAGTTGCCCAAAACAGGAAGAAAAGAGAGGTGACAAGACTGCCACGCAGGAAAGGAAAATGAAGCAGCATGCTGTCAGTGTAAGCGAAATGTGTGCATAGAACATGCAGTTGTCATGTGTGAAGCCTGCCTTGGGTGTGACAGTTGAAGCAAAGCTTATTTTTATGATAGAGTTCTATTGGTGTTTTCATTGTAGTTCATACAGGAATTTATTTCTGATGTTATCTTTTAGGTTTTGTAATCAAGTACACAGATGATGTGAAAATGTTGATGTCTATTCCAAATGCACAATACATATTAAGAATTTAGTAATTTATTTTATTGATGTTTATCTTCCTGTAAACTACACACTGTATAATATAATAAGACCCTCCTGACAAAACAGCAAGACGACTGGGATGTCAAGTATGTCCTACGAAAAGGCCAGGAAAGCAAAACACATGTGCTGTCAGTGTAAGCAATGCATGTGTATGGAATGTGTTGTTTCATGTGTGCACACTGCCTTAGGTGTGATAATTGAAGTTGACATTATTTTTTGTAGAGTGCTATTGGTATTTCCATTGTAGTTCATATGGGAATTTATTTCTGATGTTCTTTTTTAGACTTTGTACACCAAAAACCAGTTGGTGTCGAAAATTTTGATGCTTTTTATAAACACTCAATAAATATTAAACACTCAAGACTTTATTTTTGTGATCTTTTTTCCTTTTAAGTCCTCATTGTTTAATACAATAAAACTCATAAAATTAAAATTAATAATTCATCAATAGAAATATTCTAAAGAATAAATGTGGGTCTGATGACCCATGCTTATGTGCTTGATGACAAAATTAGTCTTATGCTCCAAGGGCTACAATACAGTAGTTAAACCAACACATTAATCCAGAAGCCCAAACAGCAGAGAAGGGGGAGAAGGCCTGGGGTGTATCCCAAGGAGCTCAGAAGGCTCAGCAGCCAACCAAGTGGCTCCAGGTTAGGGCCTCGGGAGTTTGTGCACGAAGACTCTGTGGGTCACGGCTATGTTGTACGGATCTTTGTACCATGGGTCAAATCACAAATACCTAAGGTAACAGTTCTGCATTTTAAGAATACGGAGTTACCCAGAGCAGCGGACACTGTTGGTGCCCACCACATTCTTTTCTGGTTCTGTGAGTCCATCTCCAGCTCCTGTGACTTTGTTCCTAATAGCCGCAGCTACTGGTGCCCCGATCCAGAGTGCCAAAGGGCCCAGAGTCAGGGACAACAGGCGTAGGGCCACAGACCCAACCTCCACGTGGAACAGCTCTCAGGGGCCATTTCCCCTCCAGAGCGCTCTGAGGTGTCACCTGAAATCACACCCTTCTTTAGCTTCTCCCTTTTCCTTGTCTTGCTCCCCTAATTCCCTTCTGGTTTCTCCTGGAAGTACTTTCTAAAATATATCACTGGGCCAGGGATATAGCTCAGAGGTACAGCGCCTACCTGGCAAGCACAAGGTCCCGAGTTCAATTCCTGGTACAAAACAAAACAAAACAAAACACCCCGAAAACATCACTGCAAAGCTTATCTCAGGCTTGGCTTCTGGAAAACCCCACTATAAAAACATAGTCACTTTATTGTGGCTATCAGTCTTGACCTTGGGTGGTGGCCATATAACACACGGCCACTGAGTATGTGGGGGATTCCAGATCCTTTGCTGAGAACCTTGACCTTGTGCCCAGAACAGTAGCAGCATCAGGCCCAAGAAGAGGCCCATGTGTGGTCTGCTTTGAGGCCCTGTCTTGGAAGCTGCAAAGAACATCACACCACAGCTGTGTGACTTCCCCTTGGACCGTTTATTAGATTGCTCTTTAGTCAGGCTCTTCCCCAAACACCTTTCGATCGCCACCACGGCCTCATTTGCAGAAAGCGGAAACTGCCCAGCTGTTGCCATCTTCATAGTCCCCCCTGCCCACTTGCAGAGAATATTTCAAAATCAAGACTGAAACAGGAACTTTGCTGGGTTTTGCAACCCAGAAGTGTGTTCTAGGCCTACATTTATAGATAGGGTTGGGGAAGAGCAGGGAGTCCACGGGGTCCGTCCACACCGAGGATAGTCACACTGGGGTCTTGAAAGCAAGGAAAGGGGGCACTGTCTGAGTCCTGGGGCTCCAGCAACCTCAGAAATGACTGACTCGTGACAGGGAGAGCATCAGGAAAATCGACAAAGGCACACTGCCTCCATGTGGGAGGCGCTCACTTCCCCCTAACGTAGACTAGATAAAAATAAAAGCAAGTGCACAAACCCACAGTAACCAAATGCACACACGAGACACACTTGAAGTCTTCAGATAAACACCCTCAGGCGGGCTGGAGAGATCTGGAGCTTTAACCCCAAAGGCAAGAGCCACTGTCCCCAGAAAGGGGGACAACAGCTTCTGAGGCTCCGGGGTCTGGTCTGACAGGTGGTTCTGGCCCACCTGGATGGGAAGTGTACCTGTTTCATCATGACAGTGACTTGCAGGAAGATTTGCGCCCTGAGCGTTTCCTGAATCTAGAGAGCTGGTATCTCTGAACCTGGCATCACAATCAGGGCGAAGGCTGGCCATTTCCACGTGGCTGTGCACATGGGGGCTGCCTGGTTCCAGGTCTGCTTTGCTACTAACCACTGTTCTCAGACCCAGCATGGCCTGTCGCTCAGTAATCATGCAGCAAATGTTCGATGGATGGTGAATGAAATAATCCAGAATGAAATCCTGTTCCCCCAAGAATGGACATCTATAACCTTTTCATTGGTTAGATAATGGTTCTTTTTGAGCCCGCAAAATGTAATTACAATTTACTTATTCTCCTGGCCCTAAAGGAACTTTTTTTTTCCTTTAGTTGAAGCTGACTCTTTTCACGCGGAGCCAGGGGATGCACATGGCTATGTCCAAATGAGAGGGTCTTTGGCAAATGGGCTAGTGAATTTTAACAGGATGATCAATACACCTCTGGGGCTGGAAGTGGCCGCTGGGGCTGGGGAAGCTCTGAATCTGGCTGGTGGTGAAGAAGCCCTTGTTTAGCTGCCTGGAGAGATGGGATCAAGTACTGGAAGGGAGGATGTGGAGGCATGGGAGGAGGGAGGTCAGGGCCTGCGGGAGAATTGAGGACCAGGCAAGAGGAGATGGACGGGGCAGCTCCACAGCTGAACTCAGGCACGTGGGTGCTGATCCGGGGAGAGAGCCCCCGGCCTCTCGGGGAGAAGCATGCTCTGAGGAGATTTGTTTCCAGGGAAGGTTCTGAACTAGATTATTGGACCCACAGGGAGTGGGGAGGGCTAGCCTAGGGTGTCTACACAGCAGAGAGAAAGTCAAGAGGGTTGGGGGGTGGTGAGGAATGAACAATTTGAGGCAGCAGTGAGCTTGAAATGACAGTGCAGTTCGAGGTATGCCCAGGGTGCCAGGGTCCCTTTCTGTGTGACCAACCTTGAACTTTAGGGTCTGGCTGTTGGAAGAACCAGTGATCCCTTCTCCGGATCTCCTTCTCCTCCCCCACACCATTCCAGTTTGGAATAGACACTAAGGATTCTTGGGGAATGGTTTGGATACAGGATTTTTTGAGTTTTTTTTTCGTTTCTCATGTCAGGGCTCTGCAGACGGACGCTGGCTACACACCCAGCTATTTTCAGGAGGGATATAGCCGAGGCTCACTGGGGGTGACGCAGCTCCTTCCCAGGGAGGGCAGGGCACAGTTCCCGCAAATTCCACCCCCTCCCCGCAAGTCTCCCAGCAGGGCCACCCAGTCCAGCTTAGGCAGGGGAAGGGCCTGGAGAACTGAAGGATGGAGGGATGCACGGGGCCCTGTAGGTCAGGGCACCATGTGCCACCACTTGAAGGGGAAGGGCTTCCTACGGACATTGGTGCCGCAGTGCACTTCCCCCAACCACTTGTGGTAGGCGGAAATGTCGTCAACGAAGGTGCAGCAGAAGCCCAGAGGCTCCAGCAGGCCGCGCATGTGCATCTCCAGGCAGCATTCCTCCTCCACCTGGGGCCCAAAGGGCTTGGGGATGCCCAGGTCCTTGTCCAGCACGATCATGTTCACCTGGGGTAGGAGAAGTTTCTTCATAAGCACCTACTGTGCACCTGTTCTAAGTTCCTGGAGCCCTCACTACAATCCTATGAAGGAGAAACTGGGACAATTCTCTTTATAGTGTGGGGAAACTGAGGCATGGAGCATGCAAAGCAACTCAAAAACGGCAGGGCTGAGCGGAAAACCAGGCAACCTGCCTTGGTACCTATGTATATGTGTGCAAAAAGCATGCATAAGTGTATTACATGCATGGACATGTGGCAGCTTATGCATGCATCTGTGTGTACATGTACATGTGTGTATGAATATGCACACATGGGGGCATTTTGTATGCATTTGTGTACACACACGTAGATGCACATGTGCATATGTTTGTGTGTTGATCCGACATCCTTCTTTTTACCTTTTGCAAAACAGCTTCCTATTTCTTTTTGTTTTGTGTTTTGGTACTGGGAATTGAACTCAGGACCTTGCGTTTGGCAGGCAGGTGCTGTGCCTCTGAGCTATATCTGCAGCCCTTCTTATTTGTTAAGGTAGAGAGTTCTCAGTACCCCAGAGAGATGCTGGGACAAGCGTGTCACCCCGAGGAGGGAACCCGGCACTCAGAGAAGGCAGACGCCTGGGGTGACGTCACCCAGCAGCTCAGCCTGTACTGGGACCTGAGCTCCTGATTGGGCAGCCTTGGCTGGGGCTCCTTCCAGATCTGACTGCTCCCAACTGGGAGTGGACAAGGGTTGGGTTCCGGAGGGTCTCACCATGTTTGGGAAGAAGGCTCTGGCCTGGCGGCCCTCATCCATCTTGAATAGAGCAGGCAGGTCGATGATGTCCTGCTCTGTCAGCCCCAGCTCCTTCTTGAGGATGTCGCGGTTCCAGTCGAGGCAGCGCTGGATGGGGGCAGGCAAGGGCATCAGGAAAGGGATGCACAACTGCCACCCTGGCTGCAGTGTCAGGCTAAGGGCCCTGTCACTCCAGAAAGACTGCCGGCTCTCAGACAGCACCTGGTCACCTCTCCTAGTGCCCCTCCTCGGGACTCGGGGACGGTCGTAATGATGATGACAACCCAGAAACAACACCAGCAACTGCCACTCAACAAGCACCTCCACTGGGCTGGACCCCGTATCAGGTGCTTCTCTCCAGGACCTCGCTGGCCCCCAAGGCCACCCCAGGACATGGACGATGGCTTTGCTAATGATCGCATCAGCAAATGCATAAATGTGCCTGGCTCTGTCCTGAGCACTGGACACAGGTACTTAGTTAAGTCTCAGCCTGTGGGGGAGATACTAGCCTCACTCCCTTTTTAGAGATGGGAGACCACAAACAGAGAGTTATAGTGAACTGCCTGGGATCCTTTTGCTCAAATCAGGGGCCATGATTTGACCTCAGAACTACCTGACCCCAGGAAATGATCAGTGAGGGATGCTTATAATAAAGCCAGCTTTCAAACAGCCAGTGAGGGGATTGGTGACCTTCACTGGGTCTTACATCGCTTTCCTGGCATTCACTCCACCCCTTCTCCCTGCGGTGCACCAGGTTGTTGGGCTGTTGGCCCAATCAGTACCCTGTTGCCTCTACCTCTTTGCTCCGGTGATCAAGTTAGGGATGGGCGGTAACTCAGGATTAAGCAAATCATTGTATAGACCCCTTGGCTACAGTAATTGGTTCAAGTTGGGTCAAATCAGAGTGACATAGTAGCTCTTGTTCAATTGTTATGTGGCATATAAAAGCTCTTTTTTGTTCATGATATACTGGGTGTATGTCAGGCCCTGAACTATTTGCAGCCATAAGGGTACCTGCAGAGACCAGGAAGTGCAGAGAAATGGAGCTGGAACCCTGATCAACCTGTGCCTGAAATCCATACCAGTGCTGGACTTCCCATTTATATGAGTCAATCATATCTCTTTGTTTAAACCAATTTGAGTTGTTTCCTGAGTCTTAATTTTTAAAATATGCCCATGCAAATAAATAGAGGCTTAATTCAAATAAATATGTCTGGTTTCTATTTCTGGATGTAATCTTTTTTTTTTTTTTTTTAATTTGGGTACTGGGAGTCGAACTCAGGACCTCACGCTTGCCAGGCAGGTGCTTATGCCGCTGAGCTATCTCACCGGTCCATGGATATAATCTTGAGACTTAATAACTCCTAGTGCAGTCAACACATGGACCAAAAACTTCAGTATCTGTGATTTCCTAACACTCAGAGGTCAGGACTTGTGCTTATACAAGCATTTTTCTGGAAAGCAGGTCTGAAGTGTTTACCATGTTCTGAAGGAGTGTGTCCTCCCCAGATGACATGCACTCTAGCCTGGCAGATATCTTGGTCCTTTGGCACTGCTGGTGCCCCTACCTTCCTGGAGCTTCCAGCTCTGCTAGAAGGGACTTTGATGCCCCTTTACATTCACTATTAGCACAGGACTACAGCAAGGAGGCTGCTTGCAGGCTTGTCAAGGCCCTCTGGGTGCTGGCACACTCTGTATCATCAGCCCCTGACCAAGAGCCCCCGAGCCTGGGCATTCTGCATGGAAGCCCCAGGACCTGATGAGGATGTGAGCCTGCCCCCTCCCGGCCCCTCACCTGGAAGTAGTGGTTCTCCTTCACAAGGTTCTCATTGGACAGGATCTTGTTGATGGTGATCCGCTTGCTGCTCATTCCCCCCAGGCCTGCAGGGGTCAGAGGTCAGGATAGTCAGACCCGAGACACCAGGGCCAGGGCTCTGTCTGAGCAGGAGTTGGAGGGGGACAAGAGGGTAAAGCCAGGGGGAGGCCCAGGAGGGAGGGAACCCTGAGCCCTCTGCCTGCGGAGGGCCGCATGCACTCCTTTCTCCTGCGTGGGCCCTGTCACCTGGGAGGAGAAAGGGGCGGCAGCTGCCTTGCTCTCAATCTGGACAGCAGTGGGGGTGGCATAAGCAGCCACCTGGTTCTCCCATCTGGAACCTGCTCCCCAGGACAGCAGCTGACCAGGGTGAGTGTGAGAGAAGCCGCGTCACCTTTTCTCTGTCCAGACTCACACCTAGCTCAGGCCCTGCCCTGGAGGGGAGCCTGTCTCTGCCTCCAGTCCTCCTGACACCTTGTGGCTTTGGCCGATTAGTGGCACCTCAGGCTCACTGAGCAGCTGCTGTATGGCAGATGTTCTTCTAAGGCTCCATGCTGACGGACTCATTAGTCCTCCCTACATTTCTATGCTAGGTGGGGAAACTGAGGCAGAGTGGTTACATGGCTTGTCCAGGGGCTCACAAGCAGCTCATGGCTGAGCTGGTGGGCACATAGGAGGCTGGCAGCAGAGCCTTGCTCCTCACCTGTACTTCTGCCTGATTTAGGACGAGCCTGCTGGACCCTTGCTCTTTCTAGGCTGGACAGTGGCAAAGAGATCAGGACTGGGCCAGGGATGTAGCTCAGTGGTTGTGCGTTTGCTTAATGTGTGCGAGGACCTGGATTTGATCCCCAGTACCGCACGAGAAGAAAGGAGAAAGAAAAGGAGAGAGATGGGGCTGGTAGACCCTAGTCTGAGCTGTCTCCACACTTATCGCCCTTGTAGCGCAAGGTAATCATGGCTCCTGTATCCTATGGGTAGCTTTTAGGCTACGCTTAACAGAGCAAGGAAGCTTCCAAAGGTCAAGCCTCACTAGACCTAGACCTGCCCATCTAGGAAGAAATTTCCCTTTGGGGTAGGGGCATTGTAGACAATGTCTTAGTCTGGTCCTTTCAGTCCCCAATGCTGACAGCAGCCAGAATGCTGTCTTTGAATGTGGGGAACAGAGATGTAAGTGGCGACACAGGCTTTTGGGTGTGAGATATGTTGGGAATGACCACCTGAAAAGTGGCAAAACGCAACTGAAGGAAAAACTGTGTAATTGATATAAACAGAGGTGATGGCGTTCAACACCGCCTGTGTATTTTGGTCCCTGTACTGTGTACTCTTCAAAGCGACGGGAGAGCGATGTAATTTCATCACAACAACAGCAACCAAAAAGCAGTAGGAATCGCCACAGCCTCTAACCTGGCTGGCAGTCTCCGGCTGATCACTTTCCTCCTTTTCCATGATTAATTTAAGTGGCCCGGTCTACACCTGCCCCAGTTAGGCAGATGTCTAAATTACCCCGATCATTTCTCACTCTGGGACCAACGGTGATGATGCCTGACTGTCATCACGGCTGCTGTACCCCGCTCTTCTTCCTGGCCTTAAACTGTGTTCGGTCTGTTTTCCTCTCTGTCTCCCTTCATGAAATATGAGCTCCCGGGTGCCAACCATGCACAGGTTTTGGAACCTCTAACTCTCCTATGGGCCTGGCACACATTAGGTCCTGAGAAAACACTTTGTGCTGTTGGTGACAGTAAGGATGAGGGGGCAGCCCCATGAGCTATTTGGCTACAGACAGGGACACAGAGGCCTGGGCTGCTTCCACTGGGGTGGCATTGCAAACCCTACGGTGGGCCGGATGCCTGGGGCAGCATGGCTGGGTGCACACCCACCCCACCCTGCTGAGGGAGCCTTTGGGACTCCCCGCTGAGGCCCTCAGCCACTCACCTTTGAACATGATGGCTTCGCCGTGGCCTTCCTTTTGCTTCTCTCGGAAGAGCTTGTAGCAGGCCGAGGTGCTGGCCATGAGCAACCGGAATTCCTGCGAGAGACAGCCAGGCAGCACCCTGTCGGCGGGGAAGGCAGCCGGGGAGCCAGAAGGGTCCCTGTCCTGTCTGTCTCCAAGGGCTACTTCTTTTTTTTTTCCCAAGGACTATTTCTCACCCTTCCACTATCTCAGCAATGCCATGGAGTCAAAGCTCAGAGTCAAAGGTGGCCTTGGACAGAGTGGAAGAACTTCCCCGAGGTGCCGCGAGGCAGGCCATTTACGCAGGATTTCTAGGGTTTGGGGTGGCAGCCACTCCTTTTCAGAAAATGAAGCTTCAGACCCCAACCCATCCCTCTCTAGAGCATTATGGCCAATACGGCAGCCACCGGCATCGCGTGACAACCAAACACTGAACTATGGCTCGTCCGAATAGAGATGTGCTAGGAGAATAAAACATTCACCAGATTATAAAGACTTAGCATGAAAAAAGAATGAAAAACTGCTAATTACTACCTTTTATATTGATTACATCGAAATCGTGGTATTTTGGGTTTATTGGGTTAGAATTTACCAGGGACAGCCACAACACACAAACCAGCTTCAGCCTGCTTCCTTCTTCCTCAGTGCTGCTGCTTTCCTCTAGATCCTGCCTTCTGCTGGCAAAGGCTGGTACCCATGGGTTCTCTGCTCGCCTATTTACTCCAGTCCTGGGGACAAGCTCACCTTTTTGCCTGGGATGGGGACGAAGGTCATGAACTCATCCACGTGACCCACGGTCAGCCAGTCTGAGTAGAGCTCCACAGGCGCCTGCACTTGCTGGGCCACCAGGAAGTCGCGCACCACCTTGGTCATCCGCCGCCCGCCAGACCTGGGGCGAGGTTGGGAAGGGGGTGGCTCTTCAGAGGGTCCCCCACCCTCCCTGCCACAGAGGGCCTGCAGCTGGGCCAGTATGGCATCAAGATCTACCCTGGCCCATTACCAAAGAGCCACAGTAACTTCAACTCATTTTAATCAGTTCAAGAGACACCACCTCCAGGAAGCCTTCCTGACTGCGGGACTCCCCGAGGCCTTCAATCTCCCCATTATCCTTAGGCTATAATCCTAGTTCCTTATGATGGCCAACAACCCTCCCCTGTGATCTCCCTCCTGCCCGGCCCTGACCTCGCCTGCCTCCCTTCCTCCTGGTTCTGTTTGCTTCAGCCCCCTGCCGAGCTCATCGTTTTTTGCCCTTGCTGTTTGGAAGGCTCTTTCTCTCCTCTGCAACCTCCATGGCTCAACTCTGAAGTCACTGTCTCAAACCCACCAGAGCCGAAGTCCCCTGTGCCAGGTGCTTTATCATGTTCCTCGCTTTGTCTTCCTTACTCTTGTCAGCACCCGGAGTTCTCCTGCTGCTATGTTCATTCTGCGCGCCCCTTACCCAGTGAGAGCCCCCTGGGGGCTGGGGCTTTGTGTCCTGGTTACTGCTCTGTCCCCAGAACCTAGAACAGCCCAGCACAGTCAGTCTTCAATAAGCATTTGTCTCTAAGATGCCTCCTGAACTCCCTCTTTGGGCCCCCCAACTCCTCTTCTTCCTGTTGCATCCCTCTCTTTTCTTAGGGCCAATCTGCATATTATGTCCCCCACTGTCTCCTTGAAGGCTGGGGGAGGACTTGGCACTTGGCTGGTGCTCAGGAAATAGTTGCTGAATGGAATGGAGGAGTGACCATTGAATGGAGGGAGAAGAGAAAAAGGATGGGAAAACGGTCACTGCTTGTATCCCCCAGAAGGAGGAGCATCCCATGTGGCTTAGAGGACTTGGCCCCCAAAGCCTGGATGATTGTACACATGCAGGTTCCTGGTAGCCCTTTTGTGCAGTGAGAACTCAAGTACACATCCTCTCCCCAGCGACCGCCTTGACCAAGGAAGAATCTGCCTTTTGTTTGCTGGTGGGTTAACCAGGCAGGGAGTAGGGGCGCAGTGGACAGGTCAAGGAGCCAGGGACTCAAGCTTCTGAGGCTGGGTCATTTCTTATCGTGTTTCTTTCATATATGGGGAGCCCTGAGGATTCATGGATGTGCTCCCACTCATATCTGTCTGTCTCCCTTTCCTAGACTCTGTTATTTCTTCCCTACCATTTTATAATCTCCTTATACACACTCCCATTTGAGGAAGAGACTTGTTTCTTTGGGTATATACTACATACTAATTTATACTAAGATGTAAAGGCTAACTTGGTTTTTTTCCCAAGAGCATCTACAATAATAGAGAGTCATGGCAGGAGGTGATTCTCCCAGGCACTCACTCCATGCACAAGCAACGCAGGTGACCCCTAAAGAGAAACGTTCCCGGCCCCATCTCACTGCCCCAGCCCCACCCTGGCTTCTCTTACAGAGGGAAGCTGCTTCCAATGAGGATCCGCCCAAGGGGGTAGGTCTTGCCGTTCACGGTCACCGGGGGGCTGACCTCCAAGTTCCCAAAGGAATCAAGGCTGGTGACGGACTCAAAGAGGGGCTCCCGGGTCACATAGCCGAAATCCGGGCCCTGGGCAGAGACACACACCTGCCATTAGTCTCCTGCAGCCAGGAGTCCTCAGCCCCAGGCAGCCACCCGCAGATGCCCACCCCTTCACCACCAGTGCCTGGTGCTGTGGGCCTGCTTGCCCATGGTCATGTGATTTCTACAGGGGCCCAGGCATGGGGAGGAGAGTTTGTGAGCACGCCGATGGGGTGAGTGTGGGAGTGTGTGCATCCGGATCTCTGTGTGTGCCTCTTTTCCCAAACACAGATGCACAGAGGTGACTTAAGATCAGTTCTCATGTGTGCTCTTATTGTCCCCGCTCAGCTCTCGATCTCTCAGACCCTCAGTTTCCCTATCTGTAAAAGAGGTGTTGCATTAGGTGACCCGAGGCAGGGAGGTAGATTGGATTATTATTCCCAGGGATTTGGCTTCCTGGCTCATCGCCCTGTGACTTCTAATATCGCCCTGCCAAAGCAATAGCCTTCCCTGGCCAGCGCCAGGGTCACATGACTTGCTTTGGCCAATGAAACGTGAGCAGAAGGGAGGTGTGCCAGTTCCCAGTAGAAGCCCAAGTGCCACTCTGTGAGTCTGCCTGCTTTGTTTTCTTCTTCTTGTGCTGGAAGAATATTATTTCTCAGCCTGGGGCTGCAGCTCTAGAGCAAGGAAGTCATGAGAAAGCAGCTGTGCAGGCAGGCAACTGGCCATGGTGCAAGAAGCAGACCTTTGCTGGTGTCAGCCACTGAGATTTGGGGCTTGTTTGTCACTGCAGCTTTCCCTGGTGACAGCTGACCGATACATGCAGGAATGGCGGATATGATATACATCCCAACCCAGCCCAACCCCAATGACCACACTTGCCCCCTGACCCTTGAATTGTTCTTAGCATAGGGCTCCAACAAACTGGCATTGGCACACAAAATATAACTCCACTGATGCCCTAAATTTTAAGGTTCCTTTCATGATTTTTTTTTGGGGGGTCAAAATATAGGATCTTGGTTGGGGAGCTCACACTAGGGTTAGGACTAGGATTGCATGACAAAAATCTCTGTTAGAAAAACCCAGGAAGCGGGAGGATGTGGCTTGTCCTGGACCAACTGAGCCGCTCCAGGGAAAGGCGTGCTGGTGCGCGGGTGGCTGCAGCTTAGCACTTTCTTGCTGGGGGGCCCAGCTGGCCTTGCTCGTGAGCTGGCCCGAGATGGCTGGAGACTGGCAGCTGGGGCTTCATAGCATCACCCAGGCAGCTAGTGAGCAGCACAACGCCAGGCCTGGCCCAGGGCTCCAGGAACAATATAGCCCGGGGCTTAGGAACGAGGCCAGCCTGGAACACTGAAGGCAGGTGGTGACCCAGGGAGGGGAGAGAGCAGGCCTGGAGCTCGGTTCTCTTGCTGGTGGCAGCCCTGCGAGTGGTTGGTTTGACCTGATGCCCCATGGTTTTGGGGGAGTGGGCAGGAGGCTCATGGGACAGAGTCCAGAGCTATGCAATGAAAACCATAGCACCAGCGACTAACGGTCACAGAATTAGCACAGCACTGACGTCTTACACACGCCTTGAATCTTCACTATGATCCTATGAGACCAATGCCATCTCTTTCCATTTTACATATGAGCAAACTGAGGCTCATGGAGGTTAAGTTGCTTACCCAAGGTCCCGTTTCTGCTAAGGGACTGCTGTTCAATGCCAGGTCCCCTGACCTTCTAGAGCTGGGCTCACACTATCAGCTCTCCCATCTCCTCAGGACAAGGGGACCAGGAGAGTTAATGTTCTCAGAAAGCAGGTGTGGCCTCTGACCAGCCCCTGATGTCAACAGGAAGGGGGTCCTGTGTGTGTGGCCGTGGGAGGCCCCCAGCCTACCCTAGTCTGTACGTCATGCCGTGCCCAGACCTCCCCAAGCCTGTTCGGGGTGGAGACGAGGACAGAAGTGACTAATTTCCATTCTGTCATCACGTGGTGGCCACTGAGGGTGCAGAAGGGAGTGATAACCGTCTCTGGAATCGGAGGAGTCAGATGGCTCAGGGCCCTGATGAACTTTAAAGTCAGAACCATGATTTTTGACAATTGCATAACTATGATTTTCCACTTTGAAACTTATTTTGCTGCAAGTTGGAGGGCCAGGCCTGCAGCGGGGGTCAGGGCCCCTGGAAGTGGGTCTGGCCCTGTCTCCCACAGTTCCCATTTCCCACCTGGAAACTGTTTTTGGGAGCATCGGTTATCAAAGCAGAGAGGGACCTCAGAGGCCTCTGTCTCAGCTCACCCATCTTGCAGATGAGAAAACAGAGGCTCAGACCAGCAGATTGGTTTATTAAGGGTGCCCTGGTATCCTGACCACCCGGGCCTGTATGAGTCCCCTGTGTCACCTCCCTCGGTCCCATCACTAGCCCCCTGCTTCTCACCAGGAGCTGCTTTATGGGGAAGTCCTTGAGGTTCCCATCTCGGGGGGAGTCCAGCACCACGGGGAAGCCTTTGTGGGGAGCCTCGATGTAGCCAAACTCAATTTCATCCTGTGGGGACACCAAGGACAGCTGTGAGCCCAGGGCACACCTCTGAATGTCAGTCAGCTGGGAGGGAAGGAGGGAGGCAGGTGCACTTGGGAAGGAGCAGGGAGTTTGTGCCTCCCGGTCCCTGGATCCTGCCACAAAAGATGGCAGCGCATCTCCCCACAGATTGTCTGTGCATATCACAGACATGTTTTTTTTAGCAACACTGACCTTATTTATTTATTTATTTTTGCTGAGACAGGGTTTCGCTATGTAGCCCAGGCTGGCCTTCAACTCACTATGTAGCCCAGGCTGGCCTTGAACTCGCAGTGATCCTCCTGTCTCAGCCTCCCAATTGCCGGGATTATAGGCATATATCACTATGCCTGGCTTGACCTCTTTTTAAAAACATAAATGGCATCATCCTGAACATGTTTTCCTTCAAGTAACAACTTAAAGTGAAGCACTTCCTGTACTGGCCTCATGCTACTGAGCTGTTGCATAGAGCTTCGTGGTAAGCTGTCCCCCAGGTCCCTGCGGATGGATGCTTCACTGTTTTGCTGTCTTTAGCCATGACAAGAGGCAGCACTACAGTGACTTCCCTCCCCATCTCTGTGCACATGTGCAGGGACAATCCTTTGCTCAGGGCCACTGGGGGTCGCTAAGCTGACCCCTCTCATCTGATCCCAGCCATGTCCCCCCGACTAGGCCCTCACCTGGATCCAGCGGTCACCCCGGTTCATGTACTGGAAGCAGACCTTCAGCTCGCAGCTGGTTTTCTCTACTAGGTTCTTCACCTCCTTCAGAAACAGGTAGTTGTCCTTCATGCTGGCAAGGTGAGGAAGATGAGATGGCCAGGAGGAAGGGTGAGGGGGGGACAAGGGCTACTCTCAGGGGATGGGGATAGCAGCTGGCCTCTCCGAGCTAAGCTGGGAAGTTGAGGCCGCCTCTGTGTTCAGTCTCCTTTGTAAAGGCCACTGGAGTCAAGGGCCACCCACTTAGGCAATTTTTGTCAAGGTCAGGAGCAAATAAAACCAGGAAGGGAGCTTTTACCCTCACCTGCCCCAAAGCCTACATCTCTGACCTGCCAGATTTCAATATGAGCTATGCCTGGCCTGAGGCTGCCAAGGGATGGGTCTGGGAACCTCAGGGGTTCCTCCCAGGGCTGTCGTTGTGGGCATTTCTTTCCCTTGCTTCTCATCCTGCTGTGATTAACCTGGCACATAATAGGTACTCAATAAAAACTTGCTTAAAGAGTGACCGGCCTTCACTCGGGAGATTCCCAACTGCATGGCACAGGGCTGAAGGGGGCCTAGGGCAAGTGCTTTGCCTGCTTTATCTCATTTAATCCTCGCAGTGACCCTGTGAGGCCAAGTGAATAGTTCGAAGTCACCCAGCCGCTAAGTGATGCACCAGGAACCAAACTCAGGTCAGCGTGACCCGGAAGCCCAGCCCTCGGCCGCACTGCCATGCTGCCTCTCTGGGCCATGGTCACTCCTTACCAGCACACAAACACCGACACAGGAGGCAGGATGTTGGGCGTCATGATCCACGGCGCGATGCGGAACTTCACGGTGTCCGTGAAGATGGGCGTCAGGGGAACCTCCTGGGCGTGGGAGAGAAGGGATGCATGGAAACCCTCATCAGGGCATCTCCACTCCCACTTTCCGGCGTGGGTGAAACTCATGAGAGTCGTACACTGACTAAGCACCCACTGTATACCCGGCCCATGCCTGGTACTTTCATGTGAGTCAATTCACTTCTACCTTACAAGAGCCCCAGGGGCAGGTGATACTATAATCTTCTTTTTTTTTTTTTTTTTTGTGGGTACCGGAGGTTGATCTCAGGACCTTGCGCGCCAGCAGGCGCCCGTGCCGCTGAGCGATATCACCGGCCCTTTTTTTGTATGTGAGTACCAGGAGTCGAACTCAGGACCTCGTACTTGCCAGGCAGGTGCTTATGCCGCTGAGCCATCTCACCGGCCCATATAATCTTCATTTTTTAGATGAGGAAACCAAGTCACAGAACTGGTAAGTAATTGTCTAGGGTTACATGGTTAGCAAGTGGCAGAGCCAGCCTTTAAACCCAGGTGCTCCAGCCGCTGAGTCTGCTGTCCTGAGCACTGTCCCATCGAAGTTCCTGTCCTGAAATCACCCCCAGCTGCAGGTGTTTTGTCTTTTGTGTTACAGACGGGGAAACTGAGGCACAGTGAGATGAATTCACTTGCTCGGTGTCTCACAGTGGTGAACGCAGGATTCAGCCCAGAGCCCGTCCTCACACATCTCAGCTGGACCCAGCCTCACCTGTCTACATCTCCCACTGTGTCCTGCCCCAAAGTGACCCGGGGAGAAATGGGCGGGGCCTCTGTGTCAGGTGGAGCAGCCAGTCCCTCCTTTTTGAGTGAAACAGGGTGGGCCCGAGAGGCTGGGGCCAGGGACCAAGGCCCTTGTGACGAGTGGCTCTGGTCACACGACGCACCCTCAGCAAGGGGCTTCCCTGCAGGGCAGAACTCTCCTCCTCCTCCAGTTTCCCTGGAGCAAGGGCAGAGCTGCTGCGTGGGTGGCTGCAGGGCAGGGGTCAGAGCTGGTGTGACCCACAGCTGGGGCAGGAATAGCAGGGTGCACAGTAGGAGGCCAACAAAGCTCACAGTGTGGCCTAGCTAGAGCCTTGCGCCAACCGCAGGGACTCTGTGCCTCAGAACCAGGCGGGCCACTGCAGGGTGGGCAGGGCACAGGCTTGGGAGGCTCAGGAGTTCTGGGAGCAGGTGTGGCAAGGAGGAGGGCCCTGGGGGCAGCTCAGGACAATGGCAGGTACGTGTAGGCCACAGGGGACATTCAGGTCTCCTAGCCTGGACCGACGTGGTGCTTTAAGGGGCGTGGGGCACAGTGCGGCCCCCTGGAAGTGGCTATCTGGGAGGAGCTGCACCCTGGTCCCCAGGCAGCCCCTGGTGGGGGAGGCCTGGGGTCCTCACCTCGTCCATGTACTCCAGCAGGCTGACGTGAATGGAGACCAGGCCTGAGAAGCCCTCGTCGGGGAAGCGGAGGCCTTCCACGAAGAACAGAAGCTCCGCGGAGCCCCCTGTGTACTTGACCACGTGGTAGAGCTTCTTTCGGCCCAGGATGTGGATGTAGCGCTCGCCGAAGAATGGGTCTGGGGGTCAGGAAAGGACCCATGTCAGTCCCCTGCCCCATCAGGAGAAGGTCAGGGAGGTCACTGAGGGGGACAGGGGCAGGGCGGCCTGTTCTCTTGACACAGAGAGGAAAGCGTAAGCAGAAAATGCTACAGGGATGTCTGTGACATGTCATGGCCATCGTCTCAGCACTGCTGTGTGCCAGCTGGCTTCTGGCTTCCTCATCTACAAAATGAGCTGGCTCTTGTGAATGGCACATGGGAAATGGTAGCAGATGATAATTACACTAGTGTGGCATGGGAGGACGTTATTGCTCCCATTTCACAGATGAGGAAACTGAGTCACGGCAAGAAGAAATGACTCCTCCGAGGTCATACAACCAGGAAGCGGTTGACCTGGGACTCAGATTCATGTCTGCTTCTGAATCCTGAGCTCCCTTCCCCTATAAATAAACCATAAATGGACCCATTTGTACCAGAAATTCCCCTCTGTGTCATGAAAGCCGGTCAGGGTAAAGACCAACACGTGGGTCTCTGGCTCTCCGTTGTCACAGGGGGAGGAAAGGCAGGTTTCTCCAGTGTTCCTGTGCCCCTGCAATGTCCAGTGTGTCACAGTGCTGTCCACTTTGGAACAGTCTGGTCCCTCCTCCCTCTGGGTCTTGGTTTGTGTCACTTGTGAGAATCCTGCCCAGATCCCCCGGGAGAAACCAGGGGCTATTTGGAAGTTCTGCAGCCCCCTTCCCCTCCCCTGGAGCCCCCACAGCCTTTCTAAATGCACGTGGCCAGCGCGAGGGCAGAGACAGCCCTGGCCAGGCCCCGCTGCCCGCCTGGCGCACGGTCTTGTTGAATACATGTCTCGTGAATGAAACAACAGCTCCCATGCCACTCCCTAGAGGAGAGGCCACCCGGGAATTTTCAGGCTGCTTGAGAGCACACGAATGTGAATTATTGCTCTGTAACCAGCAGGGCAAGGGACTCCGGGAGACAGATAGTCACCATGCAGCATCTAAGAGCAGTGCTCAGCCGGTGACGAGATGGAGCGGATGTGGGAAGGCTTACGACAGAGATTTTGTGGGGTTACGTGGGGTGCAGCGGGGTGGGGAGCGGAGAGGAGCAGGGTGGCAGCATCTGAGGAGAAAGGTAGCCTTTAAGATGCCCTTGTGGGGCGCCAGGGTTGGCGGCGGGGTGTGGGGGAGGAGATACTTGCGCTGGCCAAGGCATGGAGGGAGGACCCTATGCAGCTCCACAAGGAGTTTCCTTATGCCCTGCAGAGCTGGAAGGCAGAATCAGGCTCAGCTTGGTGCTTTTAACAACAATGATAATGATTAGTGACCAGCTGCCCAACAGTTAGAACAGATAACCAGAACATTCCTGGCACAAACAAGGTGCTTGATCAAAACCCATGCAAGCCTCAGTTTACCCATCTGGTAAATGGGGGATAATATAATCTATGCCACAGGGTCACTGCAAGTGACATAATATCAGCAACCTTGGTAACCTCGGTCAGTTAGGAGCTGTGACCGAATCAGCACGTCCCTACCGCAACACTCACGGCCTTTTCATTGGACGGCTTCTGAACAGAAGGTAAAGAAGCAATAGTTCAGTGTACCTCCCCGGGTGTGCCCAAGAAACGAGGTGGATAGATTCACACCCTGAATGGCCCAAGGAACATTTTCACAGCCCAAGACAGAAGGCGAGGTCCTTCTTACCCATAAAGGACAGTGTGTGCCCTTCGGCTCACTCTGTGTACATCCAGGTGGGTGTGTGCATAGGGATTAAGTTGTCCTCTCCCGGCACTCGGGCTTCCACACCTACAGGCCGGCTGCACTTGAACTAGTGCTCAGGGGAGAGATGTCAGGCCTAGAAGCCAAGTTTTCTTTGCAGAATTGGCAGAAGCCAAGCTCCCCTGGGGCTCGGGGCAACTGGGGGCTCCACTGGGGTCTGAGATGCAGGGGATCTGGGCAGAGGAGGCAGGTCAGGTGGAGAATGTGGTCTAGCATCTGCTGCAGCTCTCTCCTCCCCACGCGGCCCATGCCCTCCGATTTACAATGTGCCTCTATCCTGGCCCTCTTTCAGGCAGTTTGGTGCAGCGCCAGGGGCATTGATTCCTTGATGGCAACAATACAGACATTGTCCCAAGGAGCCTCTGTCCCTTGTTCCCTGTCCCCAGCTTGGTGCAGAGCCGGCTGCCCCCAGCATGGCCAGCTTTGCCTATGGGCAAAAACAATGTCCTCTGTGGCGTTGTCCTCGTGCCTTGGGCTGGGGCTGCTGGCCACCCTGACCTCTCCTGAGCTCCAGGCGTTGGCCCCAGCTGGCCAGCACGTGGTATGGCTTGGCGTCACCCGTCCAGTCACTCGAGCAATTCTACCTCCCAAGGAGACTCTGATAGTGTGACAGCTGTCACAGTTTGCCTGGGATTAAGGTGTTTCCTGGCATGAGGAACTTTCATTGCTACAACCAGGGAAGTCCTGAGCAAATTGGGACAAGTTGCTCACCATGGCCTTGTAGGAAGAGGTAAGGGCCCAGCTTTTAGGGTTCTGGGAAGAATATGAGACTGGAGTAGGTCACCAGGCCTTCTACGGGGACTGGAGACTTCTGTCTACCCCAGTCACCACAACTAGTAATCACTGTAACATTTCCCACAAAAGCAATGGCCTCCTTTTTATAGAGTGTTCCACAGGCTGACACTGTCCTCACTCCATCCCTCTTGCCATCCAGGACAGTGGGGACTCCTGTTATCCCCACGTCATATCATAGATGGAGGTCCCAGGGCTGGGGGTGGGGAGGTGACCTCCCTGGGTGCAGAGCTCCCTCTCAGGTGGCCCCCCAGCCCAGCCCCCTTGTCCTTGGGAAGAGCTGGACCTTCTCTACTAGGACATAGGTGACCAAAGGACATTTGCATAATACACACATTCTCACCCCCAGATATATTCAGATTTTGACAAAATCTCGAAAATGCTTGCACAGAAGGAAGGGAAACCAGGCCACAGATAAATTATTTGTCTCCATTTTTGCCTGAGTACTCGTCTGACATTTGGTGGAGAAACTGACTAGTATGGGTAGTCACTGTCTTAGTGTGTGGCCCTCCCTGCAGGACGTGTGGCCCAGCTGATTGTCTTGGGGGAACATTCTCTATCCCTCACAGTGGGAGTTCCTCTTTTTTCTAGCCCCTTAGAAGGATGCATCTTGGTGGCTGGCGAGGGGCAGGGTTGCAAATGTGGGGCTGAATCCAAGCCCACTCCCATGACCACAGGCAGAAACTTCTTGAAAATGCCAGATAGCACCATTAGTGACAAGTCTCTGTGAATGCCAAGGCTAAGTCAAGGCCCAGGCCAAGGTCTGGCCTGCGCCCCTCCTGCGCTGTGGCAACTCTGGCCTGGATGGGGCATAAACATCAACATCTCTGGCACCCTGGGGCTGCAGAGCCGGCCTGACTCCGGGGACATTCCAGCTTGCGTGAGGTCACTGCCTAAGGCAGATCGGCAGAGGGCCAGCATCGGGAGCTGCTGTCCACTGGTGCCCCGGCTAAGTCACTCCCTGAGGTGAGGACCCCCTGGTGACTGCCTGTCTCTCGTGGGCCAATGCAGAAGTGGTCCTGGCCCCCCCGACAGAGTTTCCTGCACACCACTGATATAGGAGATAGGGCGTGGCAAAGCTGGTTGGGGAGATAAGTGGGACCTGTCAATTATAAGCTCCCAGGGTAGTGCCAAATAAGTCCCAGGTCCCCGTATGTGGAACTTCGCGTGGGTTCTTACGAGATGTGGACTGCATATAAAGACGCAGAAGCACACGGAGCCGCTAGTGTGACTCCTCATGGTAGGGGCTAGGGTAGCTGCGGTGCGCTTTTAGTTTTGCTTTTATCCTTTCCTCTCTTGGTTCCGCCCAAATTCACTTACAGAGCTAGTGCTTCCCTTACCCCTTCACCCCTCACTTTTCAAATAAACTTTTGGCACTGTTTTTGGCTTGTCCAATTCTTTGAAGGTAAGAATGACCTGGAATATGTTTAATTGGTGAGCCATTTCTAAAGGGGCTACCCGACAACGCCATGGCAAACTGCAGAGCTGTTTCACTGAGGGAATTTCAAAATATATAAATCAGATCTTGACAGTCCCTTAAAACTCTCTAATGGCTTTCCATTGCACTTGGAATAAAATCCAAACCATGTGTCATGTTCTGCCCCCTGGCCCAGCTCCCTGACCTTGACTCGCAGAACCCCCTGCTCTGGTCTTTCTGATCTTCCAAAGCTCCGACGGGTCCCCTCCTCCAGCTTCGTGGGCACCATCCTCTGCTCAGAACTCTACTCCTTTAGCTCATGAATGGCCGGTTCCTTCTCGCTGTTCCTTTGAGTCTCAGCTCAGTCTGTTTCATTTCCCATAAAGTGATATTTATTATGTCCCCATTGCTAAGCCAGTAGCTCCTTGAGGACAGGGTGTGATTGTCACTTTTACTCTAGAGATCCCAGCTCCAAAACCAACGCTGGCACCCAGCAGCTCAACATGTGTTTATAGAAAGTACAAGCTTCAAGGATGAGCCCCAGTGGGTAGCATGTCCCCTACACAGTGGGGACCCAGCACACCCTGTCACCATCAGGAGGAACCAGGGGCCATTCCTGCAGGGTGACAATAGCACCTCTTTTAAAAGTCAGAGATACTAGACATGCCTCGGAGGCAGTGCCCGTCTGGCCTCAGGTCTCCTGAAGGTGACAGGACTCTGGGAAAGGGGATTGTAATCACTAAGGGGTGGTAGCCTCGAAGGGCAGAGCTGGCCACACTCACTCTCCACGTAGAACACGCCCACTTTGTCTGAGTCTGACATGGAAATGTAGAGAACGATCTCATATCCAGCAGGCAGGTGGTCGGGGCCCTTGGTGCGCAGGATCATCTGGGACATGTCCTTGAGGTCTGGGGACAGTGACACGGGAAGGTTAGCAGGAAGGGACTGCTGTGGGGGCGCCTTTCACTTTTATAATCAGGAAAAGGACAAGGTCATACATGTGTATTATGGGAACCATAGGGAAACATAAGAAAAAATCCAGGTGCAATGGTGCACGCCTGTAATCTGAACACTCTGGAGGCTGAGGCAGGAGGATTGCAAGTTTAAGCCCAGCCTGGGCAACTTAGCAAGACCTTGTCTCGAAATAAAAATAAAAAATGGGTGGGAGGCCAGTGATATGGCTCAGTGGCATAAGCACCTGCCTGGCAAGCACAAGGTCCTGAGTTCGACTCCTGGTACCCATATTAAAAAAAAGGGGGGGATGGGG
This sequence comes from Erethizon dorsatum, assembly GCA_028451465.1. Lineage (NCBI taxonomy): Eukaryota > Metazoa > Chordata > Mammalia > Rodentia > Erethizontidae > Erethizon > Erethizon dorsatum. The sequence goes on along the minus strand of CM051827.1, from coordinate 123,058,553 downwards.
ATGTAGCTCAGTGTGAAGGCAATGAGTTCAATTCCCAGTACTGAAAAAAAAAAAAACAAAAAAAAAAGGCAAGGAGCAGGAAAGACTGGTTTTCACCTCTAACACTAGAGATGACCTCTTGTTAACCCTTTGGGGATTTCCTTCCGGTTCTTTTTTTATCTGTGTGCCTGTGTGGTACCAGTTGGACTATATTTACAGTTTTGCCTTCTGCTTCAAGCTCAAGCGGATATTTGAGTCTGTCATCTCCAGGAGACCCAAGTCCCCACCCACCTCACCCTGCCCAGGACAGGAGTGATGTTTCCCTTGCCCCTGACCCCCAGGGTGGCCCTGCAGGGACCTTGCTTGCTGTAGACCTTCTCATCACGGCAGTCCTCCTTGGGCAGCCAGGGCGTGTCTCGGTCACAGTTCACCAGCAGGATGGCTCCCTGGCCCTCGGGGCCCCAGGTCCAGGATGCCTGCAGTGGCAGGGAGAGAGGTCAGTGTCCTCTTCGTTCTCCCAGCAGACCCCGAGGGACACTGGAGAGACGCTCAAACCTGGCTTGGAAGCTTGCAGGGGTCCTCTGGAGAGACAGCCCAGGACACAGGTAAAGAGGAGCCACCACACACTGGGGTGGCAGCTGTGACCTGGCAGGCATGAATCCCGAGAGAGGACCCCTTTAAGCTTCCAAACCAGGTTTGAGTGGGGTGGCGGACAGGAAGGCCAAGCAGGGGAGGCGACCTTGGCTCTGAGTCGAGGAGGAGGCAGCAAGCTGAGGCAGAGGAACAAACAGTTGGACATTATGGAAGAGGCCCTGAGGTCCTCTAGGACGGTGATCACCAAAATTTTGGGCACTGGGGGCCAGTTTTATGGAAGACAATTTTCCATGGACTGGTACAGTTTTTAAATCATTTTGTGGTTTTTTTTTTTTTTTTTTTGTGGGTACCGGGGGGTCGACCTCAGGACCTCGCGCGCCAGCAGGCGCCCGTGCCGCTGAGCGATATCACCGGCCCCTTTTTCATATGTGGGATCCGGGAGTCGAACTCGGGCCCTCGCGCTTGCCGGGCAGGCGCTTACGCCGCTGAGCCATCTCACCGGCCCTCACTGGTACAGTTTTTTGTTGTTCTTTTTTTTTTTTTTTTAATTATTAGTATGTTCGTGATACATAATAAGTACATCTCCCAGTATTAGATAATTACACCCCTCAGGTCCACCCCAGATCATCAGGTTTTAGATTCTCAAAAGGAGCGTGCAAGCTAGGTCTCCCGCACCACGTGCAGTTCACAGTAAGGTTCAAGCTCCTATGAGAATCTAAGGCCGCTGCTGATCTCACAGGAGGTGGGACTCAGGCCCCGATGCAAGCTGTAAAGATAGATGACACTTTAGCTGCTCACCTGCTGCGTGGCCTGCTCTGCAGCTGGGTTCCTACTGGTCCATGGCCCAGGGCCTGGGAACCCCTGTTGTTTTCTCCTGTAGCCCAGGCACTAGGAGAACTGATTCCAACTCAACCGATCATGTCGCTTCCCTGCATTAAACCCTGACCCTCGATTCATCATTGCGGCCTGCAAGGCTTTTCGAGACCTGCTGGCCCCTCCATCTGCCTCCTCCACCTGGTCCCCAGTTCGCTCTGTTCCACCCCCACTGGCCACCTTTCTGCTTGCAGATGCCCAGCTCCTGGGCCTTTGCTCACACTCGTCCCTCCACCTGGACCACTGTTCTTCTTTTTCTTTGGCCGACTCTGCCCTTTTCCAGTCCCAGCACAATTGGGCCTCCTCCCAGGAAGCCTTTTGGATCCCCAGACCACAACAGTGTCTCCGGGTCTACATGTGGCACTGTACACAGGCTTTTGGGGAACATTTAGGATGATTGTGATGACACAGCCACCCATGCCTTTCTTTCTGGAACATGGGTCTCCCACTGGACTGTGGGTCCCCCAAGGGCAGTTGCTGGGTTTTTCCCATTCTTTGTGCAGCCCCTGGGCCTGATCTAGTCCTGGGATATCAAAGATGCTCATTGAATATTTATGGGATCAGAAAAGAAAATGTGAATGCTTCACAGGCCCAGGTGTAGAGATTGTCAGTTCAGGTTCATAGGGGTTGTGTGACTTGGCCAGGATTGCCCCGACCCTTGGAGAGGCCACAAGCCTTCTTCCTGGGGTTGCTGGGCCTCAGAGCCTCTGTGGTGCCCACTGCCATGCAGCTGGGCCACGGAGATTGTGTGTGTAGGAGCCCAGCTATGGAGCCTGGAAGAAGGGGCTCCCACGAGGCCTGACGCCACTGCCCGACCTGCGCAGAGCTGGCTTCTTGCTGAGCTATACTCATTTTACCTTTGTGTGTGTGTGTGTGTGTGTGTGTATGTGTGTGTGGTGCCAGAGATGGAACCCTGGGCCTTATGCATGCTAGGCAACTGCTTTACTACTGAGCTGTACTGCCAGGCCTTAGTTTTCTTTTTAATAAAATTCTTATCCAGCTGGGGGTGCAGCTTAGTGGTAGAGTGTCTCCCTAGCATGCATAAAGCCCTGGGTTTCATCCTGAGCACTAAAAAAAAGCATTCAAGTCTTCATAATAGCAGCAGCAGGGCGGTGCAAGCACAGGCAGAGACAGTGTGACTAACGCCGTCTCCGCCCCTTCGATTCAAAGCTCAAAAAGGGCAAACATTTAAGAACAAATGAATTTACAGCACGACCTTTGTTGCAGACACATTTACTCTTCAACAGCTCAGCCAGCTGGGTTGGGGAAACAGACTCCGGTCCCTGCTCTGCAGCTGACCCCGTAAGGAGCCAGGGCTCCTGGTGTACTGGGGTCCGGGAGCCCATCTTGGGCCTTGGTCTTCGGCCCTGTGAGGTGGAGCCGTCGGCTTGGCAGGAGTCCATGGCTGCTACAGGTGCCGGCCTAGGCTCTGCCCCTTGGAAGCCCCTCCTCCCTGTCCCTGCAGGTGGCATCCATCCCCACAGCTTCGTACCTTGTGTGGGTTGTTTTTCTCCACCACACCGTCCCGGTCTGCATCCACATCCAGGGATATCTCTGAGGACAAGAAATGCGGGTGAGTGGCTGACCCTATGCGACAGGGTAGCCCGGACACAGGGAGCCCCATGGGATGCAAGGGTGCAGCTTACCCATTCATTCAGCTGCTGGAAAGGGAGCGCCCTGCCGAGGTTGCCTTCTCCAGCTCCTGGCCTAACTTAGCACCCCCTACCCACCTGGGGAACTCGGCGGACACCATGTACCTGGCAGCTTCCAGCTTCTGAAGTCACGGTCCCCCAATCCAGGGTGGGGGTGAGGGCCGATCCTCACTCACATCTGGGAGCTTCAGTTGGGAGATGTGAAGTCACAAGCCCAAGGCCACCCAGCTGGCTTTAGCAGCTCTGGGGGACACACTGCAGTTGTCTAATTTACTTATATTTTGAAAATGTACCGGCACACGATTCTTCCAGTCTAACCTGGGTGTGTGTCTGTCCGCACACGTGCAACCCTATGTGCGTGTGTCTGTGTGCACATGTGTCTTTTTCTCTTTCTCTCCCCAAACTCCCAGTAGTCTTGCCCCAACTATAAGGACTGAGGATTTTCCTCTGGGTGGGAAATAGGATCTCCAACCCCTCTGGATTTGAGGTGCCTGTGATCCAGGGCTCCAGATAGATGATCCAGGGCAACATTCCTGCTTATTCCTTTTCCCGGGGAAGGGACCGTCAGCATTCCTGGGTCTACCAAGGAGACAGGCTTCAAGGAGACTGTGGGGCAGTGAAAAGACTTAGCCTCAGTGTTGGGTTGGACCCCTGGTTCTCTGCTTATGAGCTGTGTGACTTTGGGGAAGTTAGACAACCTCTCTGAGCCCCAGTTTCCTCACTTATAACTCAGGACCCTTTCCAGTTACAGCAGCTGAGAGAATGGCAATGGCAGACCCTACCTACATTTTGAGCCAGGTAATTCTTGGTTGTGGGGACTGCCCTGTGTGTGGTAGGATGTTTAGCAGCATCCTGGCCTCTGCCCACAAGATGGCAATAACACCTCCCAGTTGTGATAACCAAACATGGTTGTCACACTGCAGATGCTGCTTCCAGATATGGTCGAACGGCCTCAGGAGACAATGTTGCCCCAAGTGTCGTGTGTGGGGGGCACTGGGAGTGGCACCCAGGTGAGATGTGTTGGTTCTAGGCCCTGGAGCTGCCCACCAGGGCTTGGTTCACCCAAATACAACTTGGAGCACAGTGGGAGTGGGTGGGAATGAATGCACCCTGCTCTGCCCCTCAGCAGGCACCCTCTGCTTGGATGGGGTGGGAGGAGGGTCCTGCACAGGAGGGGTCCCAATGTCACCTTTCCTATGCAGTGCAGGGCCTCCCAAGTCCAAGGATCACATTCAAGTCCTCCCTTTTGCCATAGTCTGATTCCTTCTCGATCCTGACTGGCTTTTCTGGGTGTAGGAGGAGGCAGAGGGTGGGCCATGAGGTCCTTGGAAGTGGCACCTGCAGTGTCCAATTGTCCCACTGCTCCTCCTGGTGGCGCTCACTCAGCCCATCACTGGGGTGTGTGTGCTGTGGCCGGGCACTGGCCAAGGCCCTGGAGCCCACAGTCCTGGGAGGTAAAGGTCATCTCGCCCATTTCATAGGTGAGCAGGCCTGGCCTTGGGGCAAACTGGACTGATAACCTGGGAGGCTGGTGGCGGGCAAGGATGCGAGGGGACAGCAGGGAAGGTGGTGTCACTAGATGCTGTTGACCTCTATAACTTTTCATCGGGTCCCGGCCCTCTCCCATGTGCACAGCTGCCCCCACCCCCAACTGCAGGGCACTGTCCCTCGCGCATGTTCCTTTCAGTAGCTCCTGGGGACAAGTTAACACCCACCTCCTCTCTCCGCGCAGATGAGGAAGCCGAGGTGCCCGGCAGGAAAGAAGTGAACCCAAAGTGAGAGCCAGGCTTCCCACTCTGGCCTCCAGATTGCCGTTCTTTCTGTCCCTCTGTGGATCCAGGCTGACCTCTGGCTGACCCAGGCCAACACCCATGTGGGTCAAGTCCACCTTCAAACACCCACAGTTACTCCCCTGAAGGTCACTGCCAGAGCCGGCCACATCTCGCCCAGGTAATCCTGTGACTTTTGTCCTTAGACTGCAAGGTGACACTGAAGCTCTTGCGGTGCATCCATTAAAGCAGTGGCTACCAGAGAGGGACGGTGAAGTACTTTCTACTGCTCTACTGCAGGAGTTTCTTAACGTTACAAGTTTTATCCATGCAATATTTGCACATAATACAAAACAATGAAGTCAAATGCTGAACTGTTTCTAAAGGAAAGCAGCTGCCCCCTGCCCAGCCCTTCTTCACCCCTCCATAATACTAAATAATATGCTTCTTGCTCTTTCATGGTTAAATAAATTCAGATGCAGGGCTCACTGGCTTCCTGTTGTGAAATTCGGGCATTTCAAAACCGGGGCCCCTTATCGTCCCCTCCCAGCTCCCATAGCAATTTGCAATTTCTCTCTCTGTCCTGTGACCTGTCCCCAAATCACCTGAAATGTCCTCCTCTGCCCTCCACCCTCACTCAGAGCCCCCTGCAAAGCTTCCTCCTGTCTGTTTAGATTCCACTGGGGTGATGCACAGAGGGACAGTGGGTAGGACTGGCATGACTTGCCTAGGGCCCTGTCCTCCTGGGATGGCTCTGCTGTCCCCGAGGGAGGAGGGAGAGGACACCTGTTTCAGGGCCTCTGGGTCCCAGACATTTCCCAGAGGCTCTGGAAACTACCTCAGCTCCCCGGAATAGCTCCAAGGTGTCAGGTGGCGCCAGGGTGTGGGGCAGGCTAAGGCAAAATGTCACCAGGATTGGGTTCAAGGCAGTCTGCCCTGAGAATCAAGACCCTGAGGGCTCAGCAGGCTGCCAGCCCATGGACAGTGGCAGGCTGCTGTTCTGCCTGTCCTACCAAGCTGCTTGGGGTATGGCAGGGAGGAAGGTAATCATTCCTCTCCAAACCTGGACAATCATGCGGGCTCTGGGAAGGGGCTCAGGGATGAGCTTCCCAGGGCAGTGCTAATGTTCCCGAGGCCCGTGTGTGTGTGTGTGTGTGTGTGTGTGTGTGTGTGTGCGCGCGCGCGCGAGAGCGCACTGATCCCACTGCCTGACCCCATAGCCGGCTGTGGGGGGTTCCTTCCTCCCACCCCACCCTTCTCCCCTGCCACTGTTCCCAGAACAGGGAGCTTTGCAAATCAGCCCTAATTGGAGACCTCAATGTACCCAGAGATGAATTAGTTCAAACCCCTCATTCTAGAGCTAGGAAAAAGGGAGGCCTGGAGGGGGTGGGCTACTTTCAAGGTCACACAGCAAGTCCCTACAGGAACTGATCTGTGGCCAAGGGTGTGCCATAGGTTTGTTCCCAAATTCAAGAAGTGGGCTGTGGGATGGTAAGATTCTTGCTCTTCCCCTGGGCAGAGAGTAAATGTGGCTCCCCGGAGAAGAAGGGAGAAGACAGCATCCACTTAGCGCCTGCTCTGGGCCCCTGCCATAGGCCCTCTGCACATGCCACCCCGCTGACTCCTCGGAAGCACAGCGCGGGAACGCTCTGTGCGTCCCGGATGAAGAAACTGAGGCTCGGGAGGATGATATCACTTGTCGGTGATCACAGTGTGGATGGAGAGGGCAGGGTCAGGATTTATGTCTGTCTACCTGCGGCCAGGGCTTTTTCTGCTCAGTGTGAGAAGACCCGACTGTAGTAAGAAGGACCCAGTTAAGATTTTGCAGAGCTGGCCCCACCCTCTGGGGACATTTAGAATGTCCTTGCCTCTGAGCGCTGCCCTTGAATGATTACCCAGGATGTGGGGCTCAAGGGTTCCTGGGGTGAACGGCCACGGGAACAGAAGACTTGGGGCGTGGGGTGGGGCTGACAGACCAGGGGTTCCCCTGGGACACCTGATATTCACCAGGATCCTTGGCAGCATGGGCAGCATAAATTCAGTGGGGTGAGTGACATTTTCTGAATGTAAATGAGTGTCATTTATCCAGAGAGGCTGTCCTGCCTACTTTTTAGGTGTTAAAATGATGGTGATAGTTGATGGCAAATTGTTTTAATGTCTTTTTTTTTTTTTTGCCATGCATCAAAGTTCTCCTTCTCCCTTTCCCTGTCTTTCTCTTTTTGGGGCGGCCTGAGAGGACATTTTACTGGCCCATAGAAGCTAAATATCTGCAGCCTGTGGCAGTTAAATAAATGCTTAGTGACAGCAACTCAGAACTTTGAGGATGAAGGCGGTCCTTTGTCTCGGGCACACATGGCACTTCTGGGACTGAACTCTGTGCCACCCTGAGTAGCAGCCCCTGCCTACCCCCTTCTGGTCTAGTGCATGAGATACTCAGCCCTGCTCCTCCCGGGCTCTTCTGTGCCATCTCTCCTAAGCCCACCTACCTTGCTCTGGGGATGACTTCCTTGCACCGAGAGCCGGGATTACCTTCACTTGAGAGGCCTCTGGTCCCTGATCTTCCTGCCTTTGTCCTCAGGTGTCCCTTTCTGTGGGGCTGGGTTTCCTTGGGGACAGTCACCCGAGACAGCTGGGGGCTCTGCACACATGTGAGGTTCACTCACGTGCCAGGGCTCAGCATGATCAGGGGAGTCTTTGGTTACCATTTCCTAAGGCCCTCTGAGGTCATCCCAGGGTCTCCCGCCTCAAGACTGGGCACTCCTCGGTGCAGGAAGAGGGATGAGTTGACCAGCAACCACTTGGGAAGGAGCTAAGAAGCAGCCAAGCCTGCTGTTCAGCTTGTTTCAGGGCACGAGGAGAGTGGGAGGGGAGCTGGCCTAGGGAGATTTCCAGAGCGCAGAAAGCGAGACACAGCCAAATGACCTGGCGGCCCAGCAGCTGCCTTCTAGTTATGTAGCCTCAGGCAACTTTTTGTTTGCTTGCTTTGTTTTTCTGAGCCTTCGTTTTCTCATCTGTAAAGTGGGGATAATAATGGCCTCTATCCTAGGCATCGTTGTGAGAATAGATCGAAACCGTGACTGTAAGGACACGTAGCATGGGAGTGCGGCACACTGAAGGTGCTCAATAAACGCTCGGTGTTTATAATTCTCCTCCTCCTTCTGCACCCAGCATGGCCCTAGACACAGCTGAGGTGCAGAGAAAGTGGAGATACCGTTAGGGCTTCTAAGATGCCGTCAGCACATAGTAGGTGCTTAATACCTGGTAGTTCCTGTCCCCTGCCATGTGGCAACTCTGTATGTTAAACCAAGGCTGGACAGACAAAGTGACCCTCTGAAATGCCCTCTAGCTTAAATGCTCTGATTGGAAAAGGAAACAAAAGAGACTCCTTGACTGCAATAGGATTGAGCGATTAGCAGTTCAGAAGGCCACATCCCTGTGTGCTGTTGGGCCCGCCGGGCTCCCTGACGTGCTGGCCTGGCACTCAGGACAGGGCAGTGGGGTGCAGTGCAAAGAACCCAGAATCGTCCTGGGTGCTGGAATCAACCTGCCAATGGGTTACTGTGTGACTTTAAATGAGTTTTCTAACCTCTCTGGGCCTCGCCATCCTTGTGGGTTGAATGAAGGCCTTGGATGATGTGAGCTAGGGACCAGGGCTGCAACTCTGTGTACCCAGGGCTGGGTGTGGGGAGGGTGAGGGGGGAGGAGCTGGGATTGCCTAGGACAAGCTGTAGGGGAGAGGCAGGGAGGGACAGGCTTTCCCGTTTCTCCATGGCCTGCAGAGCCAGTGGTGGGGCCCTGACACTGTGTGAGTCCTTGGCAGACTAGGGCAGGGCTCCTCCTGCATGTGGAAGGGCCAGGGGCTTGTGTGGCCCCTGCCTAGGCCTGCACTGCTCCGAAGAGGGCCCGATACCACCGAGCTGGGCAGTAGTACCAGCCCCAGGGGGTGAAGGTAGCCAGGCTACAGCAGTGCCAACTCACCAATGGCCGTGAGGAAGAGTCCAGCCTGGTTGATGGGGCTGCTGCCTTCCTCCTCATAGTAGTTGACGGTGACCTTGGGAGGCATTGGGATAGAGAGGGGGCAGAGATGAGAGATCCCAGCAGGAGAGACAGGGATAATTGCCCCTACCCTTTCCAGACACCCGGACCCTCCCCTCCAGGAAGCTCTCCTGGGTTGTCTCCTCGGGCTGCTTCTCCCAGTGACCAAGCTGGATGGCAGATTCCCCACCTCTCGGAGCACAGCCAGGATGCTCTGTGCCCACCTGTGCCCTTAAGCAGTCTCCGCTGCCTTGAAGGGGGCACCAAATCCCACTAAGCCCCATATCTGCTGTGCATGCTCAACTCTCAGGGACAGGCTGTTTTTTTTGGGTGCAGCCCAGCCATCACCGCCTGGTGGAAGGGAACAGACAGTGCTGGTCCTGGCTTCTCCATGTGGGCAATCGCTTCACCCCTTGAGTGCTCCATGCCCCCTTTTGGAGACAGTGAGATCCAGGGTGCTGGGGCTGAACCCCCGAGAATTCTATGGCTCTGAGCGTCTGGGCTTCCCCTTCCCATCCCTCGCTGTCCACACGTTGACCCTAGGAAGCCATCATTCCCAATCTAACAGCAGCTGCTAGCCCGGGGCCACGGAGCTCTTGAGATGTGGCTCGTCTGCACCGTGATGTGCTGTAGGTGTGAATTTAAGCACAGAAAAAGAATATAGGGCCGGTGAGATGGCTCAGCAGTGTAAATGCCTGCCTGGCAAGCGCGAGGGCCCGAGTTCGACTCCCGGAACCCACATATGAAAAAAGGGCCGGTGATATCGCTCAGCGGCACGGGCACCTGCTGGCGCGCGAGGTCCTGAGGTCGACCCCCAGTACCCACAAAAAAAAAAAAAAAAAAAAAGAATATAAACTTTTTTTTAAATTTAAAACATGTCAAAGTGATAACGATGTATGGGTTTAAGTAAGGAAAATTAATTTCACCTCTTTTTTGTGTGTATGTGGTTCAGAGGATTGAACCTAGGATCTTTGCACTGAGCTGTACTCCAGCCCTTTTTATTTTTTATTTTGAGATAGGGTCTCACTAAGTTGCTAAGTTGCCAAGGCTGAGCTCAGAGTTGTGACACTCTTGCCTCAGCCTCCTAGAGTGCCAGGGTTATAGGTGTATGCCATCTTGCCTAGCCAATTTCACCTCTTTTTTTCTTTTCTGATGTGGCTACTAGAAAATTGGAAAAAACACATGCAGCTCTCCTTCTGGGACAGGGCTGCTCTGTTCCGCCCCATCCCTGGGATCCAGCAATCCCAGGACTTCCCTGCCATGGTACCTTGTCACTGCTGGCCTCGGTGCTTGCCTGGCTCATGGTGAGCCGTAGCGTGGTGCTGGGCGAGAGAGCCCAGCGCTGTTTGCCGTTGGTGGCCACCTCCTCGGCCTCCCCATCGCGCACCACCTCCACCTGCACGTGCTCTGAGTGCTTCAGGCTGAAGGTTTGGGCCCCAGCTGGGGCCGCGCTGTAGGAAGAGAGGACAGAGGGTCAAGGGGAGCCCTGGGGTAGGTGGAACAAGGGGCTTCAGGAGGAGACTCCTGGAGGGGCAAGAAGGACAAGGCTCAAGGGCCTCTTGGGTCATCTTGTCTTGGGAACAAAGGACCCAGCTTGGCAGCCACCTGGTAGTAGAGGACACTTGCTAAGTGCACAGGTTCCTGGGCCAGTCTTCACCTGCAGAGACAGAGTTTTTGAGCGCAGGGCTTAGAGACCTGAATTCTTCACTGTCTTTGAGGTGCTGGGACTGGCACCCAGGGTCTCACGCATGGTAGGCAAGTGCTGTACCACTGAGCTACACCCCCAGCCCCAGGACCCGACTTCTTAATGAGGAGCTCACGCTTCTCATCAAGGGCGGCTTCTGCGACCCACTTTGGGAGCACGTGGTACTGCAGGGTTGGATGACTGAGGCCCAGACAGGGGGATAAACTCGCTCCAGTGACAGACAGAACCCTGATGGGTGCCTGTCACTGTGTGCTGCTGAGCGAAATGCTGAGTTCTCACAGGGATGGAGCCTGGAACTCCAGTCCTCAAAGACAGGCTGGGTGTCTCAGGACGCCCACAGGATCCCCTTTGCCCGCCGTAACGTCCTTGGCCTGAATTCTGCATTCCTTGGGGCTCGGGATGGTTTTCTGCTGACAGGGAATACTCCGGGAATTCTGAAAAGCACGAGACTTCAGGGCAGGGGAATTTAGGGGCTCCATGTGGATTGCTATGGGGTGTGAGTGTCTGTGACCCCAAATCCATCTGTTGCAGCCTTAGCCCCAGTGTGGTGGTGTTGGGAGATGGGGCCTTCAGGAGGTGATTAAGGTCACAGGAAGTCACCAGGCAGGGTTCTAACCCAATAGGACTGGTGACCTTATCAGGAGAGCGCTCTCTCTCTCTGTCTCTCTCTCTGTCTCCGTCTCTCTTTCTCTCAGTCTCTCTTTCTCTCAGTCTCTCTCTCTCCTCCCCACACACAGAGGAAAAAGGCCCTGGTGACAAGGGGGCCACCTGTGAGCAAGGCAGGTGGCCCTCTTCAGCATGCGCTTCCAGTTTCCAGAACTGTGAGAAAATGAAGAGCCTGTGGTGTTGGGTTTTGGCCACCTGAGCTGACTAAGACGCTGGCTTAAGGGGCGGTAACAGGGAGATGGGGGAGGGGAGGGCGCCAAGGGCTGACCATTTTGTTGCATTCAGTGCTTGGTTTGAGGGCTCCCAAAGGCCACAGAGCTCAGAGGGATGTAGCAGGGATTCTCGTGGGATTTGTGACTCAGACACTGGCCCCGGGGGTGGATCTGCCATTCTGGCTTCCGGAATCTTGACTCTGATGGGCTTCGGAACAGCAGGGGTGCTGTTTGAACCTTCAGGGTGTGTTCTTGTTCTGAATGCTGCAGACATGTGGATCCTGTCCCTGGAGAGTCTGCCTGGTGTGGCTGAGGTGAGGCAGGGACCGCTGGCCATGTGACCAGGACAGGCTGCGTCTGGTCTCTGAGTTTAGTCATGGTGGGGCCCAAGAATCCGCCTTCTCTCCTGTTTCCAGGAACTGTAGACGCTGCTAGTGGAAGGGCTGCCCTTTGCGAGTCCCTGGTCTGGATGTTCAGCAGTGTGGTCCCGTGGTTAGGGACCTGGGGTGGCCAAGGCTATAGGTATCAGTCTGTTGCAGCTTCTGGGCAGCGTCTTTCTGACCCTCGCCACAGTCTGGGGCTGAGGACATAGCTCATGAGTACAGCGTTTGCCCAGCATGCACAAGGCCCTTGCTTCTATTCCTAGCACCACAAGGGAAAAATAATGACACATAAAAAGCAGGACACTGCAGGGGCCACTGGCCGAGAGCCTGGTTTTGGGCACCAGAGGGGACATTGAGCAGGGCCCAGCAGCCCATTCCTGCCCGGTGCTGGCAGAGGAGCTCAAGACAGAAGCTCCAAGCTATTCTGTCCTTGTTCCCCTGCCCCCTTCCAAAGTCCTCAGCCCCTCAGGGGACACTGGGCTGAGCTGAGGCTGGATGCTCGTTGGCCATGGCCAGCTGCCCCCAATCACATCGTTAGTAGGAGAGGCAAGTCCAGGTGTGGAAGATCTGGGTCTGAGTCCAGTTTTGCCATGGCCTGGCTGAGGCGGGTCTTGAGTCTGGGGTTGGGGGAGGCTCTGGGGAGCACAAGCCCCTCCGCTGGATCCCTGCCCGCCTGTAACAGAGCCACTGTTGCTTCCCACTCTGAGCTTCTGCACACAGTTCTGTCGGTGCCGTACAAACTCACCAAGGGGACGATCCCTCAGGACCCTGACCTGGTTACTATGCTGATGCTTCCTGTCTGCCTTCGTTCCTCTGGGCCGGTGAGAAACCGGAGCAGGCCCCGGAGGGTCCAGGGCGTTAACAGCCAGCCACATCAGAGCCGCAGAGTCCCACGCCCTCCTACAGCCCAGCGCCAGCCCTGCTCCGAACTGAGCCGAGCAAACAGCTATTCTTGGAGCAGTGGCCCTGGCAGAAGCAACAAAGGTGCCATTGTCCCCGGCAGATCCTGTTGGCTGCCTCCCTCCCCAGGAAGCTCTTCTCTGTGCCCCTGCAGCAACCCGAGAGCTGCTGTGGCCCCTGGGGGCTGCAGGGAGCCAGGGGCAGTATGGAGGGAAGGAGCGGGGCTGGAGAGACATAGACGGAAGGACAGATGGCCGTCCCTGCACAGCGTCTGCACCGAGGCCCAGCCCTGGGACCTGGCTGTGCTCAGTGCGTGCTGCGGGAATAAATGCACGAGTGAGCCCAACCCTCTTGGCTTCCCAAGCTGTGTTACCAGAGAGATTTTTAAAAAGATAGAAGTCAGGTCAGAAATCACTCTTCAGCCTGGAGCCCACCCAGCGGCATTTAGCCTGACCATCCCGTCTTGTTTTCTGCCACTCCCGCCACTCTCTAAAGTCCCAGAATTCCGTTTCGAACCTGCTGTTCCCTCCACCCAAAACGCTCTTCCCTGTCTCCGCTGCTTTCCCTGGCAAACGTTCGCTTCTCCCCGAAGGCCCAACCCCGTGATTATTTCCTCTGCGGCAGCTGGCTCCCTGAAAGTAGGGGATGGTGCCTTCCTTACTTAGTTTTAGTATCTGACGGACAGCAAGCACAGTAAGTGTGCTTGGAAGGGCTGGAAGGGGAGGGCTTGCTCACTCAATCACGCACTCATTCAACGCGCGCCTACGGGCCGCTTACAACGTGCCAGGCACTGTTTTAGGTGGCAGGGGCCGACGGGTGAAAAAGAACATATTCCCCGGGCCCACAGAGTGTATATTCTAGTGAAAGAGAAGACTACCAGTAAATCGCACAATGACGTGTGTGATTATAGCTGAAGGAGACAGTCCTTTAGAGTGCCATTTGAGCTGGGGTCTAAACTTTAAAGAATTAAGGAGGATGGGGAGTGGGGTGTAAGGGAGGGTAACAAGGGATAAATATGATTCAAATATATATAGGTACAAAAGTGCCACAACGGAGCCCAATATTTCATAAAATTAACACGTGCTAATAAAGATGTGTATATTGAAAATAATTAATGAAGACAGAAGACCTTGCATTTAAATGTACGTAAGGGCCTGTTAAAAGATAGGTTGCTGGGTCCATGCCTGTATTTCCAACTCAAGTCTGGGCGGAGCCTGGGAAACCACATTTCTAACAAGCTGACGCTGCTGATGCTGCTGGCCCCTGGAGCACAGTGTGAGAACCACTGAACTGGACAGAGGAAGAGGTTTCCAAGCAACAGGGCAGCCCGGGTGATGGGCAAGGTGGACATAGTTTGGCACGCTGGCTGATTTGTGAGAAAGGGGCAGGGGCGTGGAGGGAGAAGAGGTGGCAGAGGTTTTGTGGGAGCCAGGAAGGCCCTGAAGGCTGTTGAGCAGGGCAGGTGTGGCCATCTCCGCTGCAGACAGCTCGCCCAGCATGCACGTGGGGAGGAACTGCAGAAGAGTGGCAGAGGGAATAGAGTAGTGGTGGCAAACCCATGGCACATGTGCCAGAGCTGGCTGCTTGTTATCATGGTAATTTCTAAAAGGTTCGCCATCACTGGAAGAGAGGGACCAGCGAGAAGTGACTGCAGGTGCCCAGGTGGGCAATGGTGGTGGCTTGGGACTGAATGGTGGCCATGGAAACAGATATGGCCAGGAGGCTAGTGTCAAGCAAAGGATACCTGCTAAGTCCCTCTGGTCTTCGCTCCATCAGTGGGGAAGGTCACTGGCTTGGCCCCGCAGGGCTGGGCGTCATGACATGCCTGCTCCTGCCTGGCGCTGGCTCTCTCGGCTGTTCCACCTGGCTGGACCTCGTTAACACCAGCCGGGTCTCATCCTCTGGGTGAGACCAGCTCCTGGCAGCCTAGGCATGACAGCCTGGCCTCGGGGCTTTGGAGGAGTTGGCAGGGGAGTTGTGGGTGCCAGCCTGGCATGCCACCCATGGCGAGCACCCTCGAGAACAGTAGAGGGAGGGAGGCAGGGCCCGGGCTGGGAAGATCACGGTCCAGGCCTCACATCTGGCACTCGGTACGGTCGTGGCCAGAGCCCTGAGCAGCTGCTCGGCATGGATCCGTGAGGCACAGCCTGCATCTGCCTGCTGCCAGCCTCCTTCTGCACTGGTAGTCGCAGCAGCCCCTCACTAGGCCTGGGTTCTCCAGCTGCCCCAGCCTTGGCTTAGGAACAAGGCTATCTAGTTCATGGCTAGTCCCTTCCTCAGGAGCCTTCAATGACTCCCTACTACCTACGGAACGAGGTCCAGCACCTGAACTGTGCCTTCAAAGCCTCGGTTGAGCTCTTCGACCTCTAGCCTTCCTCTCCAGGCCACTGAAACACGGCACTTTCCACCTCCACGTGGCCCAGCTTTCTTGTCACCTATGTCCTCCTCCCCTGGGGCAGGTCCTCGGTCTCACTCTGAACCCTGTCCCTCTTTTGAGACCCAGCTCAGTGGCCCCTCTGCCGGAAGTCTTCCCTGATCCCATCAGCCAGAACGCGTCACTCCCACCCTCTGCTGCTTCCTCAAGCAACACTTAACAAACGACCAAATCACCCTTTGCATGCATGTTATGGGCTTTTGAGGGCAGGGACCACAACTTATCATAATTTGCTTTAATATAATATTAACTCAAATTCTGGGCCATTTCCAAGATTTTGCTAGAATTGGATTTATTATTATAAACAGCCCAAATGCCCATCAACTGATGAATGGATAAAGATGATGTGGTTTTTTTATACAATGGAGTATGACTCTGCCATAAAGAAGGATAAACTTGAGATATTTCTAGGTAAATGGATGCACCTTGAGACCATACTCATAAGTGAAATAAATCAAACACACATATGTAAATATTGCATTGTTTCTTTGGTGTGAGAAACTGAAAGCGTAAATAAGGACCAGAATGTATACTAGATATTATGAAATAGGAAGAAAATGCTCAATTGGGAAGGGGAACTCGGGGGCGGGGAGGAAGGGAAAAGAAAAAAAGAGAGAAAAGAGGGAGAAATGGAAACAAAGGTTTTGTAAATAAGGAGGGGAAGAGGAGTTGAAGGGAGGGGAGGGGAATGGGAAAGAAAAAAAGGAATTGAGATAAGTCACGTACAGGTACAAAGTCCCTATGATGAAAGTGATCATTATGTACATTTACAATGTACCAATAAGTTTAATTAATAAAAAAACCCAATTTTAATCCTGTATTTACTATTTATTATGTGCCAGGCACTGTGCCAGCCCTTGATACAGTCCATCCCTTTGGTAACCCCGGGAGGCCCGTGCCGATGCCCCCATGTTACAGATGAGCACACTGAGGCCCACAGAGGGTGAGCGCTTGCTCTGAGCCTCAGGGACAGTGTGAGGAGGGAGTGTGAGGTGGACTCAAGCTCCCTGAGGTACAGGCCTGACAGTCTTCCCTCTGGTCCTCCAGGTAGGAGGTCCTGGCTCAGGACAGCACCAAATGAGAGGCCCCTACTTGGTTCACAGGTGGGAGTCACAGCCTAGGCAGTCCCCTGGCTTGCTGTCCTGGTTCCTTGGGTGAATGACTGAGGTCAGCAGCTCGGGCTGTCAGATACCCTGGGCAGGAGCATGGCGTCCCCTGACGTTCAGTGGTCGTGCAGGCCAGCTGGGGGTGGGCAGTGGGTGAGCCTCTGCCACCGTGCTCCCATCCCGATTCAGGGCCCTTGGGGACCCCAGCTGTGTCAGAGAACATGGGCTTGGCACGCAGGGTGCCAGGTCCTCTCCAGCCTGAAACCGGAGCCTAGGCAGCTCCTGGCAGAGCCTCCTGCTCAGCGTTGAGGACTTTAGGTGTTGTTCTAATTTATGGGGCCACCTGACCTGGGCCCAATGCCCCCCTCCGACATTCTCTCCAGGGCAAGCACTGCTGGCCAAGTTCGGCCACATGCCGTTGACCTTCCGGGGCCTATCCAGCCGTGTCTGTCCCCTGCTGTGCCAGGCTGGGCCATATGCACCAGTGGCCACATCCATTCATGCACTCACTCAACCTGGAGCCCTTTGAGGCTCAAAGATGAGAGAGTGTGTGTGTGTGTGTGTGTGTGTGTCTGACATGCAGCTCCCAGCAAGGGTGGGGCCTGGGCTCCTCCCACCACTCACCAGCTGCACCATCTTGGACCAGCACTGCTGATTTCCTCTTCCCAGCAGGCATGGGGCAATAATAGTACTACATCATGACCTCATGAGGTTTAAATGCTTGTAAATTATAAGTGCACGTGTGAAGAACACGCAGTGTTAAGATGGCTGCCAGGTTCCTAAGAAGTTTTCAGTACATGTTAGCTGGTACAGTAAACAAATAATAATAATTTTTAAAAAGGCCACTGCAATAGAGTGCCTGGGGCTCAGAATGGGGCATGTGAGCATATGGGTAGACAAAGAAGGCTCCCTGGAGGATGTGACATTTGAGCTAAGTCTTGACTGGGAATGCAGGAGGGATCAGCAAGTCTCTTCAACGACAACCACAAAGTACATTCTCTAGGATAAATCCTACTTCCTTCTTCCTGTGCATCGACTCAGAGCTTACTGGAGACTTGTAGTCAGAATGTGGCTAAGTCAGGGCAAATGTCCCTAAAGAGACCTGTTTTGCTGGGACAGGATGGGTGGCCCAGAGCACCCCTTCCTATGGTGGCCTGGATGGCCCATTGCAGGGTAGCAAAGTGGCTGACTATTCATCACCATGACCATGGTCCAGCTTCTACTGGCAAAAGCTCCTGGCTTGTGTTTTCTGACTGACCCTCAGTTGGGTCAGTGGAAGCTCAGAGAGGTAAAGGGAAGTGTTCAAGGTCACACAGCAAGTGGACGGAAAACCAGTATGGGTGATCACAAATCTTGCCTCTCTCCACTGCCCTGCCAGCTTCTCAGTCCCTGAGAGCAGCCTTTACTCCAACACCACTGAGCCTACGGGGGAGGTGGAAGAGCTGAGACTGACTGATGGGGCAGTTCCTGAGGGAGCCCAGGTCTATGGCCAGGAGGCAGGACGGCCCCTCCCGCGCCTGGAGGGCAGAGGCTGCATTGGATCCAGGGCTGGGAGGACTGGGTGGGGAGGGGAGGAGAGGGCAGGGCTGCTGGAGGATGGGTGGACAGTGGACAGGGCCACCCAGGTCACTCTGCAGGCTTTAGTGCCCCACAGGGTGGAGTGGAGGACAAGAGCCTGAGCCCTGAGTCAGACCTGGACCTGGGTGCCACTGGGCAAATGCTTGGTCTCTCTGAGGCTCGCTTTCCCATCTACAGAATGGGACCGTCCCAGCCGACTCCAGGGTCGGTGGCAGGAGGAAGAGAAATGTTCATAGTGCCTCCTGCTGTCACCAGCCCAGCAGGCCCTCTTGTTCCTGCAGGTATCAGAAAAGATACCAGTGGCAAGGGCCCGGCCTCGCTTCTAGAGGAGGCTGTCTTCTCCCAGCTCTGAGAGTCTCAGTGCATGGGGAGTTTGCTCCCTTGCAGGGGGACACTGGCACTGCCTGGGGATTTTTGGGTTGTCACAACTGGGGGATTGCTATAGGCATCTGGTGAGCAGAGGCCAGGGATGCCTCTAAATATCCTAAGACATACAGGAGTGTCCCCTCCATAAAGCTTATCTGGCCTCAAGTGCAATAGGGCTGAGATTGAGAAACCCTGCTCCAAACTGGGCATGGAGGTGGATGCCTGTAATCCCAGCACTCAGGAGGCTGAGGCAGGAAGATCACTGTGAGTTCAAGGCCAGTCTGGAGTACATAGCAAGACCCTGTCTCAAAAAACTGAGAGAGAGAAAGAGAGAGAGAGAGAGAAAGAGGGAGAGAGAGAGAGGTGGCATTGCTCCAGACTCATAGTATGACCTGGATGGTGGCCACCAGCACACGTGGCGTGGGTGTGTGCAATGAGCCCAGTGTGTTCCTAGCTGTGCTGTAAGTGTAACACGTTGGGTTTCAAAGACTTAGCATGAAACAAGAAGGTAAAGTATCTCATGAATAATCTGTATATTGGTTACATATTTGGATATACTGGGTTAAATAAAATACATTATGAAAACTAATTATACCTGTTTATTTTAACTTTTTTTTTATGTGGGTACTGGGAGTCGAACTCAGGACCTCACGTTTGCCAGGTAGGCATTTATGCTGCTGAGCTATCTCACCGGCCCTATTTTAACTTTTAAGGAAACGTGGACTTTCAGAACATTGACAACGACGGTGGGGCCTGCATTTGATTTCCTCAGGACAGTGGTGGCCTAGCTGCCACCGCCGCCCTGGGCTGGGGAGGACCTCAGGAGTGGGCAGGGGTCTGGATCATGTGCCGCCGCTGTGACTTCAGGAAGGGCAAAGGGAGCCATCACAACTCTGCCCCACCCACCCTGCCCCCTACTGGCCTGCACCTCTCTGCACAGGGCAGGGGGCTGAGCACAGCCCCTCCTTTGCTCCTCACCCCCACTGGGCCACCTGGCCAGCCTTCCAGGCAACACCAAAAGTGTCTTGGCAAACAAACAGGCGGGTTTGGTGACAGCTGTGGCTTAGAGAACTGAGCGCCTGGCTCCCAGCAGTGCCTGGTTCAGAGCCAGGAGGGAGCTCTCAGAGGCACCAGTGCCAGGACCACACTCTGTTGCTCTGCTGGGACGCTCGGTGACCACCCAGCCTGAGGTTTACACTTGGAACCACTGAGGCCCAGAGAGAAGCTGAGACTCAGGCCAGAGTTGCACAGAGAGGTCCTGGGGCTGGATGGGGTCAGTGACACGAGTGCCTGCTGTGGAGGTGATGGGGGTGGCTGGGCAGGTGGCCAGGACAGCCAGGGCCACAGGGATGGAAGGAACAAATGCGCTAGGGATGGTACAGGGGAGACATGGGGTGGGCTTTGTTAGGGGCCTGGGAGAGCAGGTGCTCCAGGTGACAGAATGCGAAGCGATAAGGCACAGAGAGGCCAGGGGACTGAAGATCACGTGTCTCACCTCCCAGTCCCGTGTGCTGGCACTGAACCCTCCCCACAGCGACGGAGAACATGTCAAATGCTTGTTATAGAAGCTGCAGGCGAAACCCCAGCATGATCCACCCTTCACCCTGCCGGCCACTCCTTCCCAAGGCCCTGTCCCCACAACAGGGGGGCCACTGCACTCGCTGTGTCCTTGGGGTCCTGCCCTATCCCTGCTGTTTCAGAAATCCTTCACTCTACCAAGTTTGTGTACAGAGAGGCGGGAAGGGGACAGGATGCTGGAGCGGGGGTGCTCCCGAAGACCCTAACCCTGCACCCAGGAGCTCAGGCCCCCAGCCCGCGGAAGATGGTGTCTCTCTGACCCCAAAGTGAAGTCAGGGAAGGCATTCAGGGACACGGAGCTCATGGGCAGTGCCTGGGGACAGGCAGCCACCCGCAGCCCCTGGAGGGTGAAATCGGAACCTTAACCGCCCCAGGAGCCAGATTCTGCCCTAGGGCAGCTCCCCCGTGGTCCTGCTCCAGGCCAGCAAACCTCCAGAGGGTTCTGCTGAGCAGAATGCGGAAAGCAGGAGCTGGGCTGGGGTGGGCTGAGTCAGGAGGGCTGAAGGGAAGTGAAAGGGGAGTGGGCGGTGGAGAAACGGAGGGGGCTGCTGAGGTCTCCTGGGAATGGGGGTGGAGAGGGCCAGAGGGTGGGGAGACTGGGGGAAGTGGAGGGTCTTGGAAAGGGGTCGTGAGGGAGCTGCGGTGGTGTCTGAGTGTCTCGGCAGGGCTGGGGATTTCAGGGAATCGGACAGAGGTTTGGGGCTGCTAAGTTTCTCAGTGAGTTTCCTAGGATTTCTGGGAGCCTCAAGTTGAGGGGCAGCAGGGGCTGAAGTCAGGCTGTCCACGTCCCCGAGTAGAGGGAGGGGACGGTCTCGGGATTTGTGGCCGAGCGCTGTTGTCGAAGGGGTCTCTGGGTGGACGCGGCGACCCCGCTCACCTGTAGACATCGGTCCAGAGCTGCGTGCCCAGCACGTACACCGCCTCGACGCGGGACCCGAACTGCAGCCGAACCGTCCGCTCGTGCAGCATCTTCCCGCCCGCAGTGCCCGGCCTGGGACCCGCGCGACTCGTCCGGGGCCGCCCCAACACCTGTTGCAGGTGAGTCCGCCGCAGCAGCCTGCGTCCGCCGGGACCAAGCGAGCTGCCTTATCCCGCCGCTGGGGGGCGTGGCGTCCGCCGGGCTCCTCTGCCATTGGGTCCACTGTGGCCCCGCCCCCAGCTCGCCCTGCCTCTTTGCAGAGGTCCGGGCGAAGTCTCCAAGCAGGCAGTCCTTTGCACGTTCGGCTTGATCTTTCTTTCATTCAACAAACCCGGTCTCCCATCCAGATACCCTCAGCTTAGTGGGTCAGAAAATGCAACGTGGAACTGCCAGAGGGACGCGACAGGAGTTGATGGGAGTGCAGAGGGGTGCCCTAACTCAGTCTGGGGTTCAGGAAGACTTTTCAGAGGAGGGGACCCCTGAGCTCATTTTTTTTTTTTTTTCCTGTACTGAGAATTGAATTTAGGTCCTTTGCACTGAGCTACATCACCAACCCTTTCTAAATTTAAAAATTTTGAGATATGGTCTTGCTAAACAGCCGAGATGCCTAGTGCCCAGACAGGGCTACAACTTGTGATCCTCCTGCCTCAGCCTCCTAGAGTGATTGGATTACAGGTATGCACCACCGCACCAGGCTGCCTCAGCCTTCTTTTTTTTTAATATGCCAGTACCAGGAGTCGAACTCAGGACCTCGCGCTTGCCAGCAGGTGCTTGTGCCACTGAGCGATATCACCGACCCTTTTTTTTCCTTTATGTGCATACCGGGAGTTGAACTCAGGACCTCGCACCTGCCAGGCAGGCGCTTGTGCCGCTGAGCTATCTCAGGGCCCTGCCTCAGCCTTCTTGACGGCGTTTGCAGACTCAGAGGGAAGAGAGGCAGCCTCCTGACCAAAGCTAGGAAGGAGGACGCAGCCTGGCAGCCCTGCCCTCCCCATCGGATCGACATTGCCATAGAGAAACTGGGGCGTGGGCTTGGAGTGGGGAAGTCAGCAGCTGACAGGGCCAAATGCCAGGCCAGCCGCGGGTGGGTGGAGGGTGGGAGCCCCGGATGATTCCTGGGGAGGAGGACAATGGGCCATTGGCTGCTTTCCCCTCCCTTGGCCAGTGGGTGGGCAGTGCAGACCCTGCGGGAGCGTGAGAGGGCTGCAGAGGAGAGGATTGATCTGAACAGTGTTTATGGGCTGAGATCTAGGTGGCACCTGGTGACTGGCAGGATGTGCCAGACGAGGGGACAGGGAGGGGGCGGAGATTAGGGCCCTGGGCCTGGGCCAAGCCTCTGAGGGAAGGGAGTGACACTGTGGAGGTCAGTCCGTATTCTGTGGACGCAGAGATGTGTGGGTGACATTCAGCGGGGGCCCGAGCCGCCGCTTCCCTGCCCCTGCCCCTTCTCTGACCCAGGCTGAGTGTGAGCGAGTGAGGGGTCTTTGTCAGTGGGGGACCTGGAGGGCGGGTGGGCCAAGGGGAGGCTGTTCAGGAGGGCCATGGGGGTTCCGGGAAGGGGTGCATCTGGACAGAGCTGGGTGGGGGTGTGGCTCAGTGGTACAGTACTTGCTTAGCATGCATGAGGTCCTGGGTTTGATGCCCATCACTGCCAAAAATAAAGAATAAATTTAAAGTCATGCTAGATTCTTCCTTAACAAAATGGTAAGAAACAAGGTGGCCAGAGCTGAAGCACACCCAGCCCCTGAGCCCAGCCTTCTCTCCAGGGGCTTAAATTAGCAGGCATCAAAGAGCCTGGCTGCTTCCCAAGTCCAGGCTGCACGCCCCCCCCACAGCCACCTCAGGGAGAGGCTGGTGACTTCTGATTGGCCCCTGGTGGCTTTGATGGGCGCATCTTCCAATCAGAGCTGATTTCGAGGCCCACAGAGGTAGCTCAGGCCTGGCACCCCCTGCCCCGAGTTCCTTTTGAGGCCTTACTGTGTGTCGCAAATTACTGGACACATGCCGCATGCTCATTTTTCTGGGGCACATAGAACACCATTGGTTCATTCCACCCATGGGACACTGGGGTCCTGAGGGGCAGAGGAGGACAGTGTTGGTCCACACTGAGCCGACGGAGGCAGGTCGTGGCATGATCAGCGCAGTGGTGACCTTAGGCAAAGAGCGACTCCCAGCACAGAGCCAGTGGGTGCTCATGGCTCTTTTCTGTGGGTCATGCTGGTCCAGGTGGCGCTTGTCATGTGGGTTACAATCAGGGCACAGTGACCCCACACTCTGCAGGAGAAGACAGAGCACAGAGAGGGTAAAGAAGTCGCCTGGGTTGCATAGATCCTGAGAGTGGCAGAGCAGGAAGGGGACTTGTGGGCCATCGGGCTGGTGGCAGGGGCAAGGCAGGGGTCCTCTCAGTTTTGGTCTTGGGCAGCCGCAGGCAGGCAAATGACCCGTCTCTCATGGTGTCAGCATAGAGTTAAACGAGATGACGATACACAGAAACAAAGCCCCCACCCCTTAAATAGTCCAGCCCCCACCAGGCACCCACTTGCGGGGCTGCTGCAGTCTCCGGCTCATCCCGCTGGGCACAGAGCCTGGTGGATGGGCCAGGAGTTTCCTGGTGCTCAAGGGTTTAAAATAGCTGAAGTGGTCACAGCTGTTGCTGGATTCAGGGCCGGAGGTCGCACGCATCTCGGCTGCTCCCGCTGCTCCCCCAGGGGCCTGGGAGATCCACAGGGATCACACGGTACCTTCTGCGGGAAGCCAGCAAAGGGCAGACCTGGCTTGGGCCAGTTCCTGGCGCTGACCGACCCACACTCCCAGCAGCTTCCGCCCCTGCCAAGCAGGTGGCCGGAGCTCCCAGACTGGGGGCGGGGTCCTCTGTGCTATCTCCTGCCATGATCCTTCTCTGGGTGGGGGTCTCTCGGAGCCAGGCCTGGGAGACCCTGGCTGGAGTGGACACAAACATCCACGGCTTGCATTGAGGACACTCACCATGCGTGTAAGAGTGTGAAAAGAAAGAAATTCACAGTAATGCCCGGTCACTGTGGAAAAACTGAAAAAATATACGTTCTCCTAGGACCTGGTGTTGAGATCATTGCAAGTCTGATCTTTCAAGGCCTCCTGCCCCGAGGTGGTGCAGAGCCTCTGACAGCTTTCCTGTTTTAGCTCACAACAACCCTAGGAGGTGAGGTGCGGTGGTCACCCCCCGTTCGCACAGAGGCATCGAACTGCCTGATGGAGAGGAGCGGGGCCTTGGACTTGGTAGCCTTGGGAAGGTCAGCTGTGGCTCCTTCACTCCTGGCTGGGGACCTCTGTTTCTTTGTCTGTAAAGGAGACATAAGCAAAAGCCAGGATTACAGACATTGATGGAATCCCTCCATGTAACAGGAAGAAGTCAAATTTCTCCTGGATGGATTCCTGGGTATTCAATTTCACCTGAAAACGAGCACATCTGCCCCTCTCCCCTTTTGCGTTTATGGCTTATTCTCATCTCTTCATCACAATGCTTATTGGAAACTGTTTTGGAATGTAGCATGTTACAGCGATGTGGAGAATAAAAATCTGAAAGCGCTGAATCACATGGGATTGAAGTTTCAAAGAAAGTACCTAATTGTTGTCCATAAACCCTGATGGCACAGAAAGTTAGAAAATAAATGAAATCAAAGAAGTCAGGATGCGTAATGGAGACAGGGTGGCCCTGGCCCAAAGTAAGCTCTTGGTGTTGGAGTTGCAGGTTATTCTCCAGGGGCAGTGAGTTTGTTCCAACCAGCAGCCACATTGTGGTACACCTCACCGTCAAATCGGCATGCACAAGTCAGCTTGAAAGGCACGAGGAGCCCTCCTAACACAGCTGAGATCTTCAGCATCGCTTCAGACCTCAGCGGGAAGAGGACTTTGCATTCTTGAGTCTGAAATCTGCAGGCTGGAAACAGAGTTTCTGTCTATTGATCTTGAAACAGAATTGTTTCTTCTTTGGGAAACCTCAGTCCTTGCTCTTAAGACCTTCAACTGAGGGGCCGGTGAGATGGCTCAGCGGCTTAAGCGCCTGCCTGGCAAGCGCGAGGGCCCGAGTTTGACTCCCGGATCCCACATACGAAAAAGGGGCCGGTGATATCGCTCAGCGGCACGGGCGCCTGCTGGCGCGCGAGGTCCTGAGGTCGACCCCCCGGTACCCACAAAAAAAAAAAAAAAAAAAAAAAGACCTTCAACTGATTGGATAAAGCCGACCCACAGTTTGGAGGGCAATCTGTGTTACTCCACGTCTACTGATTAAATGTTAATCACATTGCCAAATACCTACATAACCACATCTAGCTCACTATTTAACTAAATGACTGGGCACCATTCAGATCAAGATGTACCATAGATGTGTGTAACATACATACAGATTTCAGAGTTCGTAGGATAAAAGAAGATCATTTTACTTATTTTTGCAGTGCTGCGGATGGAACCCCGGACTTTTCTCATGCTAAACAAATGCTTTACCACTGAGCTACACTTGAAGCCCAAGAAGGTAATTTAAAAAAATACTGGTTACATGTTGAAAGAATATCTTGGACATTCTGGGCCAAATAAAAAATATTTTAAAATTAGTTTTACCTATTTATTTTAATTTTTTAAAAGATGTGGCTGCTGGGAAATTTAAAATTGCACGTGGGGTGGGCATTTCTGGCTTGCGCCATAGCTCTCCGGGAGGTGCTGGTTCACCCCTTCAGATTTCTGCAGGGACCATGGCCATCTTGTTTCCGATCATCTCTGCTGGTGGAGCTTGGTGCCTGGGAGATAAATATTTGGTGAACTGAAATTCTCTCGTTCCTAGGGGGATTCAGGGCAAGAAGATACTGTAGTGTACCAGAAAAAGAAAATGTATTGCTGCTATTTGCCTTCTTGGTATTTTCCTGAAAGAATTAAAAGCATTATACCACAGTGATATATACACACCCATGCTCATAGCAGCACAGTTTGTAATAGCCAAATCTTGGAAACAGGCCAAATGCCCATCCACCGATGAATGGATAAATAAGATATGTGGTTTTTATACAATGGAGTACTACTCTGCCATAAAAAGGATAAGCTTGAGACATTTCTAGCAAAATGGATGCACCTTGAGACCACACTCTTAAGTGAAGTAAATTGAGGGCACATGTTTAAATACTGAATTGTTTCTCTGGTATGAGAAACTGAAAGTGTAAATAAGGACCAAAATGTATAATAGATATTGGGAAATGGGAAGAAAATGTTCAAATGAGAAGGGGAACAGGGAGGGGGAAAGGAAGGAAGGGACAGGAAAAAAAGAGAATGAAAGAGGAAAATGGAAATAAAGCTTTTGTAAATAGGGAGGGGAAGAGGGGTTGAACGGAGAGGAGGGGAATGGGAAAAAAGAAGCAAGATATACCATGTACAGGTGCAAATTCCCTGTGAGGAATATTATAATTATGTATATTTAAAATGTAACAATAAAATTGAAAGAAGGAAAAAAGAACCAGCTCTTTGGAGAAAGGAAGAAAGGAAGAAAGAAAGGAAGGAAGAAAGAAAGAAAGAAAGAAAGAAAGAAAGAGAAAGAAAGAAAGAAAGAAAGAAAGAAAGAAAGAAAGAAAGAAAGAAAGAAAGAAAGAAAGAAAGAAAGAAAGAAAGAAAGAAAGAAAGAAAGAAAGAGAAAGAAGGGCCGGTGAGATGGCTCAGTGGCGTAAGCGCCTGCCTTGCAAGCGCGAAGGCCGGAGTTCGACTCCCGGATCCCACATACGAAAAAGGGGCCGGTGATATCGCTCAGTGGCACGGGTGCCTGTTGGCGCGCGAGGTCCTGAGGTCGTCCCCCCGGTACCCACAAAAAAAAAAAAAAAAAAAGAAAAAGAGAAAAGGTGTCAAAGAATGGAAGAGGTGATGGCCATCAGGTGGCGCCAGACCCCCATTTTAGAATCAGGAGGAGGCCGGTTTTCTTGCCAGAAATGGTCCGAACCTGCCTGATCTGAGACTAGGACGTCTCCTGCCTCCGTCCAACCTCGCCGGGCACCTTCCTTTAGCTTTTGGGACCCTCTTTCTCCTGGTGACTGGGGTAAAGATCCAGAGACTCTGTGTGAGATCGGCAGTAGGTCCCCGAGACCGTCTTCCTGGGCAGTTTCCAGCAGGGGGCGCCACTGACCAGGAGTCCAGCACAGACTCTCAGGGCTTAGCGAAGGAAGAAAAGGGTTCCCTGTGATCAAGCTAAGTGGTGGGAGTAAGAGCGGAACAGAGATCTTGAAATCCAGCAAGACATGGCCAGAGAATCCTGGAGTCGGGGCTGGATTTGAATGCCAGTGCTGCCTGTACCATTCCGTGCCTCGATTTCCCTATCTGTAAAATGTGGTGGTGAAAGTGTCTTGTCCACTGACTGTGAGGTAAGAGCACGAAGCCCCCAGTTCATAGCGGGCGCTTGAGGCGGCAGCTGAACCAGCCTGGTCTCGCTGGAGGAGAACGTGACGTTTGGCCCATCTGGACCCCCGCCGCCGGGAGCTTCAGGCACTGTGAAGGCGAGAGTGGGTGATGCGATCTAATTTCCACAGCTGCTGTGACATCGTGCCAGCGTGCAGTTTGGGTGCCCTTGAGGCTCCCGTGCTGAGACTAGATCGCAGGTTTCCTTTGGCTTTCAAAAATTAATATTCAATTTACCATAGTCACACCTTCAGCAATTGCCTGTAAGCTTTGAGTTCAGGTGAAAAATCTTCTTTGATGCAACCATGCTGGATGAGTCCATTTATCCAAGGCATCCAGAGTAGCAAAGTTTGGAAAATAGAATCATGATTGCTGCTGGGGGCTGAAGGGAGAGGGGATGGTAGTGGTGTTTCCTGGGTGTGGAGTTTTAGTTTTGCAAAACAAAAAGGTTTGGAGATTGCATAACAATGTGAATGTATGAAGCACTACTGAACTTTATACGTAAAAATAGTTAAGATCGTAAATTTTACATTATATGTATTTTACCCCAATGGAGACATTTACTAAATGTTTACAATTTTTTTCCTTTTTTTTTTTTTTTGAGATGGGGTCTCACAGTGTTGCCCAGGCTGGCCTTAAACTCCCTCCTCAGCCTCCGAAGTAGACTTCAGCTGTGCATGACTGTGCCTAGCTAGGAAAAAAAAAAATCTTTTTAGTGAAAGTCACAACTTTTTTTGGGGGGGGTACCAGGAATCGAACTCAGGACCTTGCACTTGCCAGTTAAAATGATTTTTAAAATTAAAATTATAAAACTGAATATTTGTCATCCTATACAACCTGGGTTAATAAAACATGTTTAAGCATTTTAACTGCATTTGTAAATTTAATATGTTCAGTTTCTTTTTAAAAAAATATTTCTGTTGCCTTAATAAGACTTTAAGGCACTTTAATATTTCTTAGACAGCCAAGAGTGTATATTAGAAATGTAGTGAATTTAAGTTCTCACAGCTTATTACTGTTGGCAAACTTAGATTTTGTGAAAGTTGCTGGTACCAAAATAGAGTCAAATCCTAAAAGAAGGGAACCCGGAGGTTGTGAATTGGGACCCTTCATGCATAAATACCAGTAACAAGTAACAGGAATACAGGAAACTCCTGCAGGCCCTACACATTTGCCTGTAAGAGGAGCCACTGCAAGCAGCTGCTCAGGCCTGCGGGACTTTGGGGACACAGCTTGCACCCCGACACCAGTGTAGTAACCACTGTCTTCACCAATGAGCTGAGCCTTTTCCTGCAGCCAGGCCCTGCAACCAAGGATCCTTGTTACACAGCCTAGGTGGCTTCTCTTTGCTTACAAAAGTCTCTCTTTTGCTCCAGTGCCCTTGGGTAAGCCTGTGACCTATCATAGCACGCATATCCCCGATTGTGGTCCCCTGTCACTCCTAAGAAAACTTATTTGTTCCGGAGAGCCTGTCTCTGACTTTCTTTTTAGGTTCACAATTTCCAATTAAAAATCACAGGTCTAAATCAATGAGTCATTTGTGCACTTGAAAATAAAACCTTGAGTGTCCTCTTGCTCCTATATATCCTCTTCAATAGCGCAAATAGTTAAGTCCAAACTTGCACTTATTGTTTCTTTTAATTTTTCTTTTTTTTTGTGCGTACCGGGGGTTGAACTCAGGACCTCACGTACCAGCAGGCGCCTGTGCTGCTGAGCGATATCACCGGCCCTTTTTTTGTATGTGGGTTCCGGGAGTCGAACTCGGGCCCTCACGCTTGCCAGGCAGGCGCTTACGCCGCTGAGCCATCTCACTGTCCCCACTTATTGTTTCTTAACACAAATACAACTAATATATGTTGAGTCTCTTAAAAATGTGGGTTGGGCCGGTGAGATGGCTCAGCGGCGTAAGCGCCTGCCTTGCAAGCGCGAGGGCCTGAGTTCGACTCCCGGAACCCACATACGAAAAAGGGGCTGGTGATATCGCTCAGCGGCACGGGTGCCTGTTGGCGCGCGAGGTCCTGAGGTCGACCCCCAGGTACCCACAAAAAAAAATGTGGGTCATTTTTAACTAACGAAATGACGTCATAACTCCAAGCAAATGTCGGGGTTCCTCTCCCAAGCCATGCGGAGATTCCCAGCTCCTCTAAGGTCCCTTGATGTCCATAGAAACCTCAGGCTTGGACATGGGATTTCTTGTAACCTCAAAGGGAGTGGTGACGTAGCCTATGGATCCAACCTATTTCCCCAGGCAGATTTGGGGCTAGGAAATGACCTCCCTGGTTGGTGGCTTTCCCACCTTTTTGGATCCATCTAATGGAATCCCGCTTGGTTCTGTTCCGAATTCTGTCCAATGATCCCTTTACCTGTCGGGGCTACCCTGTCACATACATTTAAATGACACCCAAGTGAATCTCCGTGGCTCTTGTCTGGCTCCTGGGGACAGTTCTAAAATTTTATTAGTGACAGAGTCACAGCCTAAGAAGCCAGGATACTGTGCAGAAAACCTGGCGTGGGGTGGAGGCGGAGTCGGGTTGGCGCCTCCTTTACATGGGGTCCTGGCTTACCAGGCTAAAGCATTGCTCTTCTGCCTAGTTTATTTTCCTCTATTTGTTACCAGATGAAAATATCTTACTTAGGCAAATAGAAACATAAGACACCCAGCTGTATGTGAATTTCAAATAAACAATGAATAATTTTCCAAGGTCCTAAATATTGCACAAGACACAAAATCAATTCATTGCTCACCTAAAATTCACATTTGAATGGGCATCTTGTGGCTCACCTGCCAACCTTACTTATCTGTTGCTCCCCTGCATCCTCCCCAATGACCCCAATGCCAGCAAGCATTCAGTCTGCCTGTGCAGCTGCTCTATGAATGACTGAACGAATCCATCAATGAATGAATGAATGAATGAATGAATGAATGAATGAATGAATGAATGAATTCAAGACCTGAGAGAGGTACCTGTTCTGGGGACCAATGGGAGTGAGCACCTCTGGGAGGCAGCTTTTGGCTTTTCCCAAGAAGAGTTCTTTGTCGGGTGTGGTGGTGCATTGCTGTAATCCCAGCACACTGGGAGGCTGAGGCAGGAGGATCACAAGTTCAAGCCTGGGCTGGGTGACTTGGTGACTGTATCAAAATAAGAAATGAAAAGGGGCTGGGGATGTAGCTCACTGTGAGATCCCTGGGTTCAATCCCCAGTACAAAAAAAAAAAAAAAAAAAAAAAGAAAGAAAGAAAGAAAGAAAGAAAGAAAAAGAAAGAAAAAAGAAAAGAAAACAGATTTCTATCATCAGGGATGTGACTGAGGAGCCAGCTGCCCCTGGAGAGTGTTAGGACTCAGAAAATGAACCCCCAAAATATGGGACTTTGGCAGACTGAGTACTTGGAACTGGAGGAGTGGCCTCAGAACCAGGGTCTCCTGACTGTCTCCCTCCCTTGTCTCATGCCCCTCTTCCCTCTGGAAGCACAGTGGAGAGGAGCTTCCTCTTGCCCTTATCCCTTTTTTTTTTTTTTTTTTTTTGAGACAGGTTCTTGTTATGTAGCCCAGGCTGACCTTGAACTCTTGGCAGTCCTCCTGCCTCAGCCTCCTGAGTGCTGGGATATCAAGTGTGGACCACCCTGCCTAGCTTTTTTTTTTTAATTCATTTTTTATTTATTGCCCTTAACTGACTGCAGCTGTTCCTGCAGCGGAAGGCAATTGTGTGAACCCCTCCCTGGAGTCCCATCACAGGGGAGCCTGACAGGACAAGAGACTGAGGTGGCCCTGTCCTCACCCTTCACTCAGAGAGACTGGCTCAGCCCACTGCCTCTTCTTTCGAGGACTGAGAGACTTTATCTGCAAAACAAGACGACCTTTCTTTGCCAACATTTCTTCCCTGGTCTCCCATAATGTGTCTCCGCCTCCCCCAGGAGCCCCTGCCCCTTTCAGTAGTTCAGGATGCTACAGCAAACGCCGCCTCTCACCTTTTGTGCTGCTCTGTACACAGGTCACGTGATGAACACGTGGCGCTTTCCTCTTGGAAATCACCTATGGCCAGCTTGTTTCCTAGACCCACACATCAAACCTCTGCCCTGCAAGGGCATGAGCCACCCTGCGCATTTCTGGCTCAGATGGGTCCCCCTTCTTCGGGGCATCCTTGGTGACCTCTGAAGGAATCAGTGAGTCCCCACCCCCCACCGGGTTTCCTTGGTGCTGCCTGGGCTCTGGCTGGGTTTTGTCCTGCCCAGGTACAACCTGGACAGATTTCAGTATCTTGGGCTACCTGGTTGGGGCCAGTGAGGGACCCTGGCCCAGAAGGCTCTGAGGTGTCTTGGAGCCCTGATGTTCCCTCTGCTGCGCCACCCTGAGGTCAGGAGGTGGCAGCTGGAGCAACGCAGGGTGAGTCCCCAAGCCCCATGGGGTCCCAGTGCCTGCTCTGAGTGTGACCCTGGGGGCCCCCGAGAGAACCCAGGTGAGACACAGCTGTGTTTCAGGAGTGTGCGCTGCCCTGGGGTCAGGAGGGCGACTTCCTATCTTCACGGGCATTTGTGAGCTCTGAAGAGGGGCTGGGCCGCGTGGAGCCACCATGTCCTCCAGCAAGCTGTGGCGCGGACACCTGGTCTGAGCTGAGATGTGGCACCGGGGCCTGGACTCTTGGGGGCCCTGTGTGGGATCAAAGCCTCAGCTTCTGCCTTGCTGAGCAGATGTGCAGCCAGATGTGCTGACCCTCGCATCTCAGACAAGCACACGCATGTGCACACACGTGTGCTCACCCCGCCCACCCAGCACACACGAACACATCCGCTCATCCCTGCGCACCCGTCCCTGTGTGTACAAGTGCAGGCCACCCCCCTCCCTGCCTACTCCTGCCAGCGACAGCGACAGCAATGGTGGAGTCCTACAGCGAATCCTGCCTCCCGCCTGCTCAGCCCCAATGCGGATATGAGAGCTCCCTGTAGCCTGCCTGCCTCCCTGCATGCCCTGTCCCCGGGACAGGTCCCCTCCTGGTCGAATCCACCCTGAGGGACAGTGTCCGTGGCGGGTATGGGCCTCTTCTTCTGCCCTCTCGCGCCCTCTGCCCGGGACCGTGTAAATGAGGCCTGCCGCAGGCAGATTCACAGGGGAGAAGGGCTGAACAGGAGCGGGGTGGAGCTCGGGGCTCCAGGGCTGGGGTTGAGGTGTCCCTGAGGGAAAGGGTTGCCTCTCTGCAGGAGGCAGGCCTGGGTGAGGGGAGGAGAGGTGGGGTAGACAGCACTGCCAGTGTGGCTGGGCCCGGAGCAGCTCTCTTCCAGGACCGAGGCGTCTGTACAAATGCACATGACCTTTCTCGATGTTAGTTTCCTTTACAGGAGAGGATATTTATACTCTATTTTTAGGCATTTAGAGGGTGGTAAGGAGTTTTGCCTGCCTTTTTTTTTTTTTTTTTTTTTGTGGGTACCAGGGGGTCGACCTCAGGACCTCGCGCGCCAGCAGGCGCCCATGCCACTGAGCGATATCACCGGCCCCTTTTTTGTATGTGGGTTCCGGGAGTCGAACTCGGGCCCTCGCGCTTGCAAGGCAGGCGCTTAAACCGCTGAGCCATCTCACCGGCCCCTTTTTCTTTTTTTTTTTTTTTTTTTTTAAAGGCTTTTCTGCTGGCTCTCAGTGGCCTTTAGCTCAAAATAATCCATGTGCCAAGGAGGCATATTTCGGGGTGGCATCTTCTGGTACCTGTCACTAGTAAGTGAGGCAGACAGGGACCCTCAGGAGGGTAAGAGGCAGAGGAATCTTGGGCCTTACTTAGTTCCCTAGTAGAGGGGAGGATGTGTTCTCTCTCCTCTCTCGCTGACCATGTGTGGGATGCCCCCTCCCCTAACCCTCTACTCTCCGGCCAGGACCAGAGCACTGCGCCAGCAGGTGGGTGCTGGGAAGTCTCCAAGGAGGGCATCGCTGATTCATGTCTTACACAAGGAAGAAACCCTTAGACATGAGGAAGAGGTTTCTAAAAAATTCCACACTGTGACTCAGTGGAGACTGAGTTGACCCTTGCCCACGCAGGGGACCTCACAGCAGCTGGCCTGGTCCCTTGTCACTGGGTCGCACTGACCTTCTCTGCCAGAGCTCAGCCCCCTTCAGCTCTCCTCTTCCTCCCTTCCCCTCCTTTCCTCCCCCTCCCCCAGCTGGTGTCCATTCCTCATTTTCCTTTCCTCCTCAATGAAAGCTTTTGCCTGGAAGTTCGTGCTTTC
Source organism: Erethizon dorsatum (assembly GCA_028451465.1). Taxonomy (NCBI): domain Eukaryota; kingdom Metazoa; phylum Chordata; class Mammalia; order Rodentia; family Erethizontidae; genus Erethizon; species Erethizon dorsatum. The sequence continues at coordinate 123,025,195 of CM051827.1, read as the reverse complement.
TCCTCTGTTTTAATTTCCATGGTCACTGAGACAGCAGGCAGGTCCTGTGTGGTCCCCAAGCTGCAGGCGGAGCTGGAGTTCAGACCCAGCCCTCTGGCTGCAGACCTGTGCTGCAGGTGTGCACCATGAGCCCCAGACCCTGCACACCTGCAGCTTCCCGCAAACTCGCACGGGGAGCACGCAGGGAAAGGCGCAGCCCCAGCCCCCGTGCAGGCGCACCTGTGCGCTCACGGCCTCACCCACCGAAAGCAACACTCACCACACACCTACTTGTGTCCGCGCAATGCACGCTCCTCTTTGCTCCTGGATAGCCGGCTGAGTCTGTGGGAAACGGTCGTGGCAGGATCTGATCAGGATGCCTCCTCCTCCATCCCACGCTGTCTGCCAGCTGGTGGGGATCTTCTGACCCCTCCGCCATGCTGTCCCAGGTGCCACTGCCAGGCTGTCATTGTGACTGGGGGGAGGGATGAGGCAAGGGAGCAGGTGGGGATGGGAGATGGCTGGTGGGAGTGGGACACAGGAAGTGGGAGGCGGGTTTGCCCTGTCCCCTCTGCCCGGTGAGGATGATGGGTGGCAAGTTACCTAAACTCTCTGAGCCTCAGTTTTTCTTTTTAAAATCTGTAACATGGGAACAAGGATTACAAATAATACAGCCATTGTCTATGGAGCACCTACTCTGCCAGGCACGGGAATTGAGACAGATTCATTGATTTCAACCTTGGAGTAACCAGGGTAGATTTTTAGTTTGAAACTTATGAAATTGCCAATTTTATAGGTCAAAAGTCAAATGCTGACACCTTTATTTTGTTTAGCCTAATATTGCTGTTGATGGGGTTCAGAGGCTAGTGGGGCATGGTGGTGCATACCTATAATACTAGCACTCAGGAAGCTGAGGCAGGAGGATCCCTGTGAGTTCAAGGCTGGACTGGCTACACAGTGAGACCCTGTTCAAAAAACCAAACCAAACTGAAACCAAACAAACAAACAAAACACGAGGCTACCCGGAAATCCTGACTATTTTAAGCTGAAGGGATTTGAGAAATGGCAGGTACCAGAAGCACTCTCTGACCTTCCCTGCTGCAGGTCATAAAGAGCTCATGGGGGAGGTGCCCCCACACCTGGCGGACTGCAGCATCCTTACCTCTGAGGCTCAGAGAGGGGAAGTAACCTACTTAAGAGCACACAGCCAGCCAGTAGCAGAGCTGGGATTCAGACCCAGGGCCACCTGGCTCTTCTGTGACGTTCAGCCTTGAGCCAGGCTCTGATGTGGACTAAGCCAGCCTGTGTCAAATGTTTGGCACAGCACCAGGCAACCAGGAGGTGCTCGATGGATGCTTTTCCTTGCTTGCTTTCCCTCCAGGCAAAGATCTTCACCCCCGCAGTCTACATGACTGACAGCCTCACTCCTTCCCGACCCCTCCCCTCCGCGTCCCCCCAGTGCTGGGGGCGGGGAATTGCAGGCCGACCTCACCCACACCTGATCCTCATCTTCCGCACCTGTCTCAGTGGGTCCTGGCTGAATAATCTGTCCTCTCTCTCTGGGAGTCACCTTGCATGGGTCCCTGCTGGCCCGCGGCACCCTTCCTCTCTTCTCCTGGACATGGGTTTGGTATCTGCTTCTGCTGGTTCCTCATTTGTCCATGGAGGTTGAGTGCCTGGTGTGGCCAGAGCCAGAAGTGCCCCAGATCTCAGTTGGTTTGGGCTGAGCCCCCTTCTGTGCCAGGCTCTGGGCCAAGTGTCCTCATTCCCATGGAGACACTTGAGGGGGGCTTTTGTTCTTTCCACTTGGCAGACATTGGGACAGGGGGTCTGAGACAGCAGTGATTTGTGGGCTTGAGATGGTGAGACGGGGTGTGACCACTGCAAAGAGGAAAGGAAGGGGGCATCCTGGCGTAGGTGACAAGTGGTTACTGAGTCAACAGGAAGGGAGGGAGCTGAGGATAGGGGAGGACCTAGGGGAGACTGAGCAGGCTTGGGGGTGTGGGTGGCTCTGAGGGGAACCATGGAGTGCAAGAGTGGGCAGCAGGGTCAGACTGTGGGCACCTTGGGCATCCGCCAGGGGAGCCAGGAGCAAGTCTCAGGCTCCAGGAAGCTTGAGGCACATGGGACTCTCCACCAGGACTCAGGAGGGAGAGAAGAGTGGGGGTGGGGTGGGAAATCCATGCCCCAGAAGTGTGCTGTGACACCCAGCAGGTCCCTTCTACCCAGAACCCTGTGATTCCCATCACCCTAAGCGTCTGAGATGCTACTGTGCACAGGTGGAACAGTCCTACCATTGTAATGTTTTATTCTGAATTATTTAGCACTCTAAGATTCCCTAATCCTAATACTATTGTGACAGAAAATTCTAAAAACTCACAGTCTGATACCACGCGAGGACAAGATGTGCTCACCCAGCCCACCACATAGCTGGACTGTTAGACTCAGTTGGCCTCAACTGACCACGCCAGCTGCACCTCAGAGGCGGGCTGACCTGGCTCTGTCTGACCGCCTCCAGCTGCGCTGCCTGCACTCCCGAGCCCATAAACATATCCTGTTTTACTAACCCGTTCCAAGGACTGTCTGCCCGAGATAAACGAGCCCAGTCAAGGACAGGCACGATTTCACCCACCTCCTCAGCCCTGACTCCCTCCCTGGACCCTCTGACTAAACCTGCCCAGAGTTAATCTGCCTGACAACACATGACCTAGCCTATGTAACCAATCGCTGTTGGCTTTTGTGCCTCCTGCTTGCGAATTGTATATAAGTTTCTGTTCTACTCTAAGCTGGGGCTGGTGATTTGGACCTGGTTCCCGTCAGCCTGCTGGTTAATAAAACTGTCACATGCCAAGTGCCTTGGTGCAACGTGTCTTCCTCCCGGCTCGGTCTCCTTTCCGCAACACTATAAGCTAAGGTCTAAGGTCCTGTATTTCTTCATTCTAAGCCTCTCCTTAAAAGCTAAGTAGAGTTGAAATGCTCACAGAGTCGATAATCCACACATGCCCAGGAGCCTTTGGTCTCAGATCACATAATTGCAAGATTCTGTGATTAATTTCAGGAAGGTGTGGGCGGGGAGGGCAGGGGCAGGTATGGGTGCATGATCACGAACCCCCACCCCCACCCTAGTGTCCACCTCCCCAGGCTGGGTACAGAGGTGTCAGGAAATAGTTGCGGAGTGACTGATGGCTCAGGCAAGAAAGGACAGGGCTGTGTGTTCTGGGCCTGGTGCAGGGCTTGAATTGGCAGAGTTAAGAGGAAACGGTTAAGTGCATTTGTAGGGCAGGCCACACAGGGCTGCATATGAAAGGCCAAGCATTTGCATTTGCATTTGAAATGGGATCACCCAGCCGCAAGCAAAAACAGGACCAGCCAACTTTTTCTACAAATAGCCAGAGACTAAGTATTTTAAGCACTGTGGACCAAGATGTGTTGTAATCACTGAGTAAAGATACAGAGGCATTGCATAATAAGCGCAATTCTTCACCACCAGATTCAATGACAAAGTAGTGCACTCTACTACGTATTAACACAGTGACATTCCACCTCCAATGCGTGGAAGGATAAACTCCTGGTCTGTGTGCATGGAAAGTTAGCCTTCAAAAAGGAGCCTTCTGACTCCCGCTGCCATGGGGTGAACACAGAGGACATTAGGCTAAGAGAAATAAGCCAGTCACAAAAGGGCAAATTCTGTGTGATTCTACTCATATTGTCACTGGCTTGCATGGGTCCTTGCTTCAGTGATAATGGAAAGAAAACGGAGGCATTCAGCATGAATTTGCAGGGAAAACCTTAAGTTAGGAAGTGAAATAGCTGGTGTGTAATCCTAGCACTCTGGGAGGCTGAGGCAGGAGGATTGCCAGATGGACACCCTGTCTCAAAGGGGGGGGGCAGGTGTATAGTTCAGTGTGAGGATCCTGGGTTTAATCCCCAGTACCACACACACACACTATACACAAACACACACAGAGTAAAAGAAAATGGTAAGGACTTTAGCTTGAGGAACTGACAAAGATAAAACCTGCCCCTTAAGGAAGGAAAGTAAGAGAAAAAGGGGAGGAGCTTCAATGTGAGGAACTGGGGGAGGGTGTCTGACAAAGAGGATCGGACTGGTCCATTAATAAAGGAACAGGGACCAGTTTTATGGTTGCGGTTGTGGGCTGTAGCCCGGTGGGTCATTATCTCAGCTCAGGAGGAATCCTTGTGGCCTGAGAGTCCCCGAGAGGTGACTGTGCTTGTAGGCGGTGGGGGCGACCTCAGTCCCATCCTGGAGTAATCGCTCCCACTTAGGGGGCCTCCTCATGGGGTGTTCTCTGAGGCTCTGCCTTTCCTGGAATCCAAGGTGATTGTAAGTTTGAGGACTTCACTCCAGGGGGCCTGGCACTGGGTACTGTAAAAGCGGGCAATTGGACGTCCCTGCAAATCCTGCAGGTTACTTCAGTTACTCTTATCTTGGAGCCCTCATTCTTGAAGGGGGATGCGACAGACTAGGTAACTTTAAGGCTAATAAACCTTGAAAGTGATCCTAAGCGATTCCCATACCTATATGCAGCGCTGAGCAGGGATCTAACAGTCTTAAGGTAATAAAGGAGACAATAAATGAAGGCAGAGATGCCAAGATTTACCCTACTTTTAGTTACCCACTGGGCATCTGCAGGTTCAGCCCTAGGTCCCTGTTACAACAGGAGGTATTTAGAGTAGTCAGATTCACAGAGAATCAGGTAGAATGGAGGTTTCCGGGGTTGGGGAGAGGGTGCAGGGACTCAGTGGTGAATGGGTAGAGTGTGCAAGGTAAGAAGAATTCTATGACCCAGGCATAGCGGCACAGGCCTGTATCCCAGCACTCTGGCTGAGGCAGGAGGATTGAAAATTCAAGATCGGCCTGGGCAACTTAGTAATTTAAGGAGATCCTGTCTCAAAATGAACAAGAAATAAATAAAAAGAGCTGGGGATAAATATAAAAGGCTCTGGGTTCAATTCCCAGGTAACCCCCCCCCAGGAAAAAAAGTTCTATGGATGGATGGTGCTGATGTTTGCACATGGTGTAAATGTACCTAATGCCACTAAACTGCTCATTTAAAAGTGGTTAAGATGGTAAATTTTATGTGCATTTTACCACACTTTAAAAAAAAGTGTAGCATTCACAGTCAATTTTTCTTTTCACGTGATGCTCATGGTATGCATGGGCAATTAAAAAATAAAATGCTGCACAACTGTGATATTTATGTCAACTCATAGCTGTGCCACTGTGGCTTATAGTGACCTGGGCAGTCACGAAAAGTGAGATGACAGGCAGGAATCTCAGATGCTACAACTGAGCTCTGCCATTGTAGCCAAAAGCAGCCAAAATGTAACCAATGGGCATGGATGTATCCCAGTGAACTTTATTCCTAGAAGTTGAAATGGAGTTTCATTTAATTCACACGTGTCAGGAAGTATTCTTCTTTTGGCTTTTCCTCCAATAATTTAAAAATGCCTGAGCCATTCACGATCTTAAGTGGCAGCTTGCCGACTCCTAAGCATCCCATCTCTCCACTGTGGGTCTGGCTGTTTGGCGAGCTGGCCTTGGCTTGACTTCCTAGTGCCCTGGAGCCCACTGTGCCTGATGTCTTCCGTGGGGGGCAGGGGCTCCTGGTGCTTGAGCCCTAGGGCTGTGTCAGCTCCCTGAGAGAGGAATGTGGGTGTCCATGGGTGGGACAGAGCTTTGGGTGCATCCCAGGAACCTCCCGCCCCAGCTGCACTGGGATGCTGGGGACAGAAGCCCGCAGGCCAATGGTGCCTGTCATGGGGGCAGTAGCTTTGGGTTCTTAGTTCCTGCCCCAGTGCAAAATGAGTCAGAGAAAATGTGTGCCTCAGGTGGCCCTGTGCTCAGTGGTCAAGCTGAGGACCTCTGCTGGGAGGTCAAGAGGGACACGCAGCAGTACCAGGAGTACCAGGTGCCAGCTGGCAGTGCCAGGTGGTCTGACTCAGCGAGGGCTGTGTGGACATAGGGAGGGGGCAGGAGAAATCACTGTCCGATCACTGCTACCTACATCACTCTACACCTGAAATGCCACTACTGGTGACCCCATCCCCAAGCCGTGACCTGTCCCTAACTCTCTAGCTCTTGCCGTGTCCCTATCCTACCTGAATAATTCTTTATTTGACATTTCATCTTTAAGTGAACTCACTTTTTATTTTTACTTTTTAATTTTTGAGACAGGGTCTCTCTATGTAGCTCAGGCTGGCCTTGAACTCACTATGTAGCCCAGGCTGGTTTCAGACTCATGGAGAACCTCCTGTCTCAGCCTCCTGAGTGCTGGGATTACAGGTGTGTGCCACCATGCCTGGCTATCACTTTTTAGACTTAGGTTGAGAAGAAAAGTTTAGGTCACTGCCATAAATGGAAGACCATTGTCACTTGTCTTAAATAGATTCCTATTAAAATATACACAAGGAAAGAGAGATCTTTCAAATTAAAATCATTACGGTGGCAGAGGTTCTGAGAGGCTGAGGTCTGATCTTTCTTTGCTAAAGAGACTGACAAGTGTTAAGGACAAGACTAATACCAACCTGGACTTCCTCCTCGCAGGGATCAGGAGGAAGGGAGAGAACGGAAGCAGGGATAACTTGCTCGCAGAAGGGTGGATGCTACTTCACGCTGTGCTCATCTCTGCCCTGCACACCTCTGGGGTACCAGTAGCACCCCACTTTGGGGCACAATGATGAAGTCATGTGCACGTCTTCCTCTGTGTGCTGCCATCTGGATTTTTTTCTTTGGTATCAATAGGAAAGTGAAGGGCACTTGGGACCAGGCTGGGCCCTTGCGCACGGACCAGGGCTGCTGGTGTAGAAGCCATCGCGAGAAGGTGCCTAAGGGGGAGGGAGGGCGGCTGCCAAAGCACTGAGCAGGCCAGGATGAGGACAGAGCAGTGACCGCCTGGTTTGGTGGCATGGAGGTCATAGCCTTAGTGGGGTGTTTGGATGGAAGACTAATTGAGTGGGTGGAGGGGACTATGGGAGGTGACATTTGGAGGAGACAGATCATAAGAATTCCTCCAGGAAGTCTGCCATGCAGGCAGCAGAGAAATGCGGCAGGAGCTGGAGGGGGTGGTGCTCGTGGTGTTTGCTGATGGGGATGACTCAGAAGAGGGAGACCAAGGCCCGGGAGCAGGGACAGCAGGGGGATGAATCCTTTGCAGGGGTGACCTCAGCATGCACGCACACCACTGGCATCAGGTAAGTCGAGGCTGAACATCCCACCGTGCACGGAATCATCCCGTGAGGGATTCTCTGACCACTGCACAGCTGTCCCCTTGACACCTGTACCTCCTCCGGAGACCTTTCCTGGCCACTCCAGCTGGAGTCACCATGTCACCTCCATCAGCTTGCCCAATTTTACTTTGCTGAAACACCTGTCATTCACTTGTTGGTTACCGCCCGGCCCCTCGCCAGGTCACCCCACAACAGCGGGGACCCTGTCTGCTCACCAGGCACCTCCAGTGTCTAGAACAGTGCCCACTTCTTGGATTGGTTTTCAACTATGTAGCTTGTCTTATTTTTCTCCTGAGTTATTACTTATTTATCTGTGAAGACTCTTTGTTTATTAAAGATATTTTCACGAATTTTGGGGTAAATGGTGCGAATTTTCAGCTATAAGAGCATGAGGGCCTGGCCCCAGTCTAGGAATATAAACAGCAAGAGACCATTAATGGATGCTGAGGGCTGGCCAGGGTCACAGGTGGCATTAGAGGGAGGGGCCCTTTCTCATCCTGGGAATGCCGAGGAGCTTGGACTCCCGGGTCCTCACCCTGACTTAGCCATGGCATGAGCAGGTGGCTTCTTGTAATTCTCTTTGCCTGAGCTGAGTCACTTGCAAATCAGGGATAATGACATTTGTCTTTGGATCATTAGCTTAGGGTGGTTTTAAGCTTTTCAGGTGGTAGAGTTTGGGGTGGGATCAGTAGGTACGTAAAAATTTAGTGAGTTCTGTCTCTGTGTGAGGGCTGTGAGGATCCTGAGGGAATAAGACATGGTTCTACCCTCAGGAGGCTGAGTCCAGAGAGGGAGAGACGAGTACCCAAGTCACTACTGTGGCTAGGAAAGGATAAAGACGTGCACGGACGTTGTGCCAGAGAATTGACTGCCTGTCTAGAAAGCAGACTTCCAAAGGAGATGGCATCTAAATAGGGTTTGAAGGCATGAATAGGAGTTTCTCAGACAGAAGAGGGGATGGACAAGTCACAGACAAGGGAACTGCATATGCAAATGATTGGGGATCATTACTTCTTTCAAATTTAGCCTGGGCCAACGAGGTCTTGGCAGGGAGGTGGCCAGTGTGTGACTGATTGCAGGAGTGCTGAGCCACCTTGGAGAGGCAGCAAGAAGGACAACACATTCCAGCTTCCCTGGCTGCTTGGTGGCTGCTGGGAGTTAAATACTTGAGGCCGGAAAAAGTGCTGTGTTCAATTAGCAATGTCTGCCGTGAGTGCTGGAAGGGAGAGAAGGGGCCTGCGTGCCCTTGGCCAGATGGGGAGCCAGAGGGGCAGAGTGCCTGTCACAGTGTCACAGTGTCAGGGAAGTCTATGGAACCGAGTTGTGTAACACTAATTGCAGAAGTGTCAGTTTTGAGTTTCTCTGTTAAAATCAGACAAGTGGCTGCTTGGTGCATGAACTCTTGCCTGTTTCCTCAGATTTTTTCTGCAAAGCCAAGCACCAGAGGAAGCTGGGAAATCAGGTTGGCAGCTTTGGGAAGACCCAAGCACAGAAGCTAGGAACAGATGGAGGCATTAAAAGGATCAATTCAAAACCACTAAACATTAAATGTAAGAGCAGAGCCACAGAACATCCTGCCTGAAAGCCCTTGACAGACATTTAGCTCCACTCAGCCACTACCTAGCACTGCCCAGGGTTCAAATCTCACTGTTACCTCTTTCTGGCTGTCCGACCCTGGGCAAGGGAAGGGGCTCCTCTCGCTCTGTGTTTTCTTATAAAACAAGGATAATGTAATCTCTGTCTCATAGCATTAAATGAAATGTTTGCCCAGTGTTTGACTTGGAAAATGAGTTTTTGTTTTGTAGCAGAAAATGCACCCCGCCCCCAGCCAGTATACTTCAGTTTGTTAGTTGCCCAGGGAACAGTTCCTGCTGCAGATCGGTTGCTTCTGTCTCTTAGACACGGCTGGTCGCTGTGATGCACTTTGTATAAACCAATGCCCAATGGACAAGCCATTCTGCCTCTGTACTTCCTGCTTGCTTATCCCATAAAAGCCCTAGACCACCAGAGATCAGGGCCTGATATTCTGGGAATGATCCCGATCAGCGCCCGTCAACGTTAATAAATCTGCCTCCAAATCCTGGGTGCTGTTCGGGTGTTTCTGCTTGCCGCTGCAATTTCACAAAGGGAAAGCAAGGAAAAAGGAAAAGAGGTTTCAAGTATATAAAGACGGTAGGGGGTGCATATCTAGCAGGTGTTTGTGTAACACGGGCACAGTTTACTGGTCTGTTTTACACCTCGAGGATCCTGCCTCTCACTTCTTACGTCTTCAGGCCACAGTGTTGTCTTTTCCACCTGTTCAAGGTGGGGCTCTGCGCTGCCCCAAAGCCAGTCGCCTGCCCCTCAGCACCCACTATGTGCCAGGCCCAAGGGGTAGGGCAGGGGTCTGGGCGGCACCACCCTCCTTAGGTCAAGACCAGAGGGCGAGGACAGTGGGTCGGTCCTCAGGGCTGCACAAAAGTCCAGCTCTGCTTGCCCTGCGCAAGTTGTTTCCTGCGGAGCCTCACTTTCCCGTCTGTGAAGTGGGAATATCAACCTGGATCTCCCCGCGTGGGCTGGGGCAGCCGCGTGGCGTGAGCAGGCCGAAAGCAGTGCACCTGACCGGGCTGTGACCCGGACCGCGGGGAGTGAGCGGGCGGCGCGAGGGTTTAGCTCAGGATTAGCGGGGATTAGCGCAGGCGGCGAGTGCAGCAGTGACTCAGGCGCTAGCTGCGGTCCCAGCCACTGCACCACGCCAGGCTCCAAGGACCAAGGCCTCCGCCAATCACGGGCCGGCTCCCATCCCGCCACGCGGCGCGGAAAAAACGCCAGAGCCTATTGGCTGGCTGCGTGCAGTGCCTGGTGCGAGATTCAGCACCCGCCCCCCCTGCCGCCCCGCCTCCTCCGCACCTGCAGGGGGTACTGCAGGTGTGCGGCCTCAGGCCTCAGTCCTCGGGGCATCTACGCTGCTCAAAGCGACTCTGAGGTCTCAAGGGAGCCCCTGTTGGGGCCAGGTGGTGCCAGGCATCCTTCACGTTGCGTGGCAGCCTGGCATGAAGATGCGACCATAGGCCCTGGGTTCAAATCCCACTGTGCCACTTGCGTGCTGCATAACCTCTGCAAATTGAACTAAGTTCCCAGTTTCCGTGCAGGACAGTGGTGAAACCCATCACTACCAATAGCGAGCAGTCAGGAAGTGTCCATCAAGGGGGAGCTTGGGGACCCCAAGCCAGTGTGGTCCTCCCCGCGGAGCCGGTTAGAAATACTGCTGCTGGAGCCCACACCGGACCCGCCAAGCCGGGCTGCGGTTTCCTCCTCTATGAAATGAAGGTGATCACAGCACATTTAGAGAGCTGTGGGGAGGACGAAACAACTTAAAAATGGAAAAGCTGAGCAGAGCCCGGCGCACAGTAGAGCCTCCATCAACAACCCCCAGCCTACGGGGCTGCCATCCTGCCTTCCTTGCTTGCCCACTTCTGGGCTGCTGCCTCCTTAGCTTCCCCGGGGAGCAGCCCCGCCCTGGCGCTGTCCCTCTGGGCTGTGACTCCCCTTCCCCTTTCTCTCTCTGGTGGCTCCTTCGCTCCAGGGCAGAACCTTCAGAAGGGAAAGGACTCAGCCTCCCCTCCCGCCACCGTTTCCTCGGCCTCACACACTGTCATTGCTATGCCTATTGCTATGTCACCTGGGTGGGACGACCCACTCTTGTTGCCTCCTCTGTGTGGGTGGGGCCTAAAAGGAATTTAATGATAACCTTAAGTACTTAGCGTGTTTCTAATCCTCGCTAAGTGCTTTACATGATTATTCATTTAGTGTTCAATAAACAGCTCTGGGGAGGGAGGCACTCTCATTATCCCCACTTCTGGGATAAGGAAATGGAACCTGGGGAGATGAGGTCATTGGTCCAGGTTCCCACAGCTAGTGGTGGCCCACCCTGGACTTGGCTTTATCCTTTGGACCCACTATGTGACACTGATTGCTCTTTATTAGACAGAGGGCAGTGGAAGGACTGGGGATAAGAGCCTAACCTGGATCTGGATGGGGTCAGGGATCCGAGGGCCTCCTTTGTTTCCTGAAGAGTCTTAACCATGGGAAAGCTAGGGAGGGAGAAGGGAAGGGGAGAGAAGAGTGGAGGGAGGAAAAGAAAGGAGGGTTCTAGTGAGTGGGTGTGGTCTAACACACAGTTCTGAAATTCTTCTCCCCATTTTCCAGGTGAGGTAACTGAGGCCCAGAGAGGTTAACTGCCTTTTTGGGACTCTCACAGCCAGGAGCACACAGTGGTACATCTTGGAGCTCTCATTTCTCTCCCCCAGCACTTGGGCTGCACCTGGCATCTGGCCGGGGTCTGTTCCTGTCCCTGTTTCTTCCTGTCCCTCCCAAGACTTTCCCTTAATCCTTACTGTTTATCCTGGTTCAAGATCAAAGGTCCAAAAGGAGGACGGAGGTGATGCCAGTCCAAGGCCTCCCTCTGGCTGCCTTGCTTAGGTTGGGGTGGCTGCCTCAGGGACAGGAAGGGGGCTGAGTCCCTGTGGCGCCTAGCAGAAGAAGAGTCAGGCCCTGCTGTAAGCCTGGATTTGGACTTGGACTTGGTGATTTCAGGGCTGAGCTCACAAACTCTCAATCTTGGAGACAGGCACCATGTCACCTCTTTCTGAAACAAGAAGACGAGGCCCAGCGTGTCAGTTTCCTGTGGCCGCTCTAACAAATGATCACCAATCTGGTGACTTAACGATACACATTTATCATCTTAGGGTTCTGGAGGTTGGATCTCCAACTTGGGGCTCCCTGGGCTAATGTCAAAGTGTCAGCAGGGTCCTTTCCCTTCAGGGGCTTAGGAGGTGAATCTATTTCCCAGCCTTTCCCAGTTCCTAGAGCCTCCACCTTCCTTCTTGGTGAGTAGCCGCTTCCTCCAGCCCCAGTCAGCAATGTTGTATATCTCTGACCCTCTTCCATAGCCCTGTCTTCCTCTGACCCCTGCCAGGAAAGGGTCTTTGCTTTTGAGAATTCAAGGGATTAGATTGGGCCTATTGGATAATCCAGGATTATCTCTCGAGATCCTTACCCTTAATCACATCAGCAAAATTCCTTTGGCTGTGTTCACAGGTTCCAGGGATTACGATAGAGACATCTTTAATGGACCTTTATTCAGCCTAACACAGGGAGGTAAAGAAATCTGCCCTAAATCTGCCCAGAAGCATCAGAGCCAGCCAGTACCCAAACCCAAGCCCTCATCCCAGGGAACCCTTCCACATGCTCCTCTGCCATTCTGCCTCCAACTTCTGTTGACGAAGTAAGGGATACCTTGAATGTCGTAAGAACCTTTCAAATTAATAATTCATTTTACAAACTAAGATGTCTTAGTAGGTGGTTGATAGACAAGAATCAGAGGACAGACATGCCTAACAAGGTGGAGGAGTGAGACCACCCAAGGGTTACCGCTGCTCTGGAAAGCCTGTCTGTGTCCCGGGGCTGGCTGAAATGCAGGAGCTTGTCTGAGAGAGAGATGTAGCTCCCTCCTGGTGGAGGACAACCTTGCCCCGCAAGCCATCGTCCTCCCCTGGAGGTGATTAAACTCTGCCTTCACTTACCTAGCAGTGTCTTGCGCCTCCTCCAGGATTTGCATTTGGGGGCATGACTTTGAGGTCATTAGTTACCAAAAAGTCACTGTGTTTACCAGGGTGACATAATTGAAACTTTATGTTTGTTAGAATACCTTTCAGCAGCTGCAAGTTGTTGAAAACCCAACTCAGTTAATAAAGGGAATTTGTTGGCTTATGGTGCTGAAAAGCCAGAGGTCGGTTGATCTTCAGGGACAGCTTGAGCCAGCAGCTCATCCATGCTCAGTTTTACAGCCTTGGTATTAGCTCCATCCTCAGGCAGACTCTCCTCTTGTGTTCCTAAGGTGGCTGCAAGAAGATTCTGGGATTCTATGTTTCTGGATTCAAATACAGGAAAGGAGCCAAAGGTTTACCTCCTTGGTGGCTCAAAAAAATTCCAGAATGGGGTCTTGTTGGTGCAGATTAGCCTGCCTCCTGCCTGTCATCTGTCCATTTCCCAGTCAGTACCAGCCGGAAGGATGGGCCATGCTGATTTGATTGATCTATTCCTGTCTGGCACCTGTCTCAGAGCAGGATGGTTCCTCCCAAAGAACCAGGTTGGCTATTTTAAGTTCCTCTTAGGAAAAGGGAGCAGATGCAGGGGAGTCCGTGTCATGGCTTTTCGGCCATCATCATGGCCCCTTGATGAGGACATTCAGGTTTTTTTTTTAATGTGGGTACCGGGAGTTGAACTCAGGACCTTGCACTTGCCAGGCAGGCTCTTACGCCGCTGAGCCATCTCACCGGCCCAGGACACTCAGTTTTGTTCTGTCTGAGCAATGGGCGTGTTTGTACCAGGTGCAGACTGGATCTTGAATGTCTCCAAATGTCATGTGTTAAAGACTCGGTCCTCAGGATAGTGCTGTTGGGAGGCGGGGCCTAGCAGGATGTCCTTAGGACCCTGGGGGTGTGGCCTTGGAGGGGACTCTGAACCCCTGGCTCCTTCTTCACTTGCTTACTGGCCATGAGGTGCATGGTTTGTTCTGCCATGTGCTCCCCGCCTTTGCCAACTGGCACTCTGCCCACCAGTGGCCTGAACAATGGGTCTACCCAACCTTGGACTGGACCCGCTAATACTGTGAGCCAAAATAAACCTTTTTCTTTTACAAGTTCATTATCTCAGGTATTTTGTTATGGTAACAGAAAGCTGACTAACACCACACCTATCTATGGACACCACAACTCTTGTGTGTGTGTGTGTGGGTGTGTGGGTGGGTGGGTGTGTGTGTTCCGATGACAAAGAAATTAGGGAGAAGAGAAAATGAAGGTCAAATAGGATAAGTGAGGAAAATTGGCACATGGAACTTAATATCACAGCTTGTACCTTGTCCTAGCCTCTCTGTGGTTTGGTTTCTCAACTATAAAAAGGAAATACCAATCCTAGCAGCGTGAAATTAAGTGTAAGATGTTTGCATAAATAGACAGGAGTGGCCACTCAATCATCCAGCAGCCATTTATTGAGTGCCAACTATGTGCCAGGCTCCAGATCAAGGATCTAATGATGGGGAAGAGAGATATGATCCCTGTTTTTTTTGTTTGTTTTCTGCAGTGCAGGGGGTGGAAGACAGGGCCTTGCACATTGTAGGCAAGCAAGCGCTCTACCACTGAGCTACATCCCCAGCTCATGATCTCAAAGGGACCACAGGACTCCAGGTAGAAGAAGGGATTGCTAATGTTACTAAAGGTGCCCACGCCAGAGGGGTCTCCCCCACTGTCACGGATGAGTAGTGACATTCCCAAGGCTGCATAGTGGGCGCTTGAGCCCAGAACCTCCCTGCTCTCGGCTGCATCCATAGCCTCTCCACCTCACACAGTAGCTATCTTCTGGCTGAGGGGCCAGACTTCTCTCTGCTGCACTTGGGAATGATGCTCTCCCCAGCTGAGGGGCTGATAGGCCCTTCCCAAGTTACTGCTGTGACTGGACTGGGGGATTAATCACAGCTTTTCGGTTCTACTTTCCCCACCGGCAGCCCTGCACGCTGCCAAGAGAGGGAGGCAGAGTGCAGGTGCCAGGCAGTGATTTTCTGGGATGACACCACGGGGAGGAGGAGGTCAGGCCAGCCCTGCTCTGCTGTCTTGAGTGTGTGTGCATGCGCATACTTGGGTGTGCATGGGTGTGTGAGTGTGTGTGTTGGGGGCGGGTGTCCGCGTGTGTTGGAAGTATTGCTGGACAGGGTCAAGGCATTCCCCAGTGGACACCTGGCTCTAGAACTTGTTCTATCATTCTATAGCAAGGTCACTAAAGCCAAATAATTTCTGCCTTCCAAGCCTCAGTTTCCTTCACTGTAAAACAGTGCCTCATTCTCTGTGCCTCGTTCCTTGTCTTTCTAATGAGATGTCTGTGTGGATTCAGGTTGACATGACTATAGCCATCTTGAGTTGTAACTGCCATGATTGTCCCAGAGTAATCCTGGCTGATTTTTCCTGCAGAGTTTTCCAGCAAACTATAAATAGGCAAAACTATGAGAGTGGTATGTGCAGCTTCACCACTGGACTCTGGCTCCAGGAATGTGCCTGACTCTTTGACATTAGCTTAAGATAAACCAGGTATGTTCCAGTGAGGATGAAGTCTCTTCTGTCTTATCCCATGAATACATCCCTCTTTCTAACCAAAATTTGGGGGACCCAATGCTTCTGTCAGTAAGTACCCAGGGTTTGCAGTCTGCAGTCTTGGATCTGTATGCCTCTTTCCTTGGTCTCATGGCAACTTGGGCCCTGTCCTCTTACAGTGGTGTTAGAGTGTTCCAGAACAATGTCCATGAACATCAAATAGACCATGATGATAAAACTGGAAAAGGCAGGACACCCAATAAGGCAGAGTGGCTAGGGCGTATACCGTCTCTCTTCAAGTCCCAGTGCCCTATTTATTAGACACATTTCCCCAGGCCTTAGTGTTCTTATCTGTGAAATGGGAAAAATATTCAAAGCTACCGAAGCTTCTCAATTGGAAGATTCCATCAGTTGTCAGACACAAAATAAAGAAGACAGAGTGCCAATTGGTGGATGCCAGCCCGGATGAGATGGCAAGCAACAGAAACTCCCAGAGGAGGTATGCAGCGGTGCTGTGGGATCATGCGAAGTGGAAACTGAGGTGAGCTAGCTGACCCCTCCAATGGGAGCCAGGCAGTACACAGAGTCCTCAAAGGATGGATTACAAACCACATGCCACATGCCTCCATGCAGGGCCCCCGAGTCTGCCCAGTTGCCAGCTAGCCCCTGCTCCGTCAGCCAGATCATGATGCCACATTTAAGTCATTAACCGGAAGTAGACGCTACTGGAAAATGGGGAAGGGCTGGGCACAGGAAGGAAAATCCCTAAATTGATTACCTTGATCGGCTCAAAGACAAACAAATCTAATGGACTAAGGTAACAGGGGTTGCTCTCTGGGCAATTTAGGTTCCCACAACCAGGGAGCAAGAAACTTGAAATATAACTACATTTGACCGCAGAAAAATACAGTCGTGTTTCTTTCACACTTGAGTTTGTGTACTGAGAAATCCACACCTGCTGTATATTCAAATATAGCCATGTCTGGCATTAACAATGTTTTAGTCGATGCCAGGCTGCTGTATCACTGCTGTTGCCAAGGACCATGCTGCCTAGTGAAGTCAGAGCTGGCTTAGCCTTGAGTTAAGCACACTCTGCGTGCTCACACAGTGAGGAAGCCAGCTAACAGTTTTTCAGAACATATCCCCGTCACTGAGTGACACACGACTGAACACGCACCCCATAAATAGACTCAGATGGGGCTGCCCTGGTTTGCATAGCTGGCACATGGGTTTGGCTGCTCTCACAAAGACCTGAAAAGCAGTGATGAACAAGACAGGAGAGGATGGGGACAGGATTTAGCCATCTGGGATGGCTAAGGGGGTGACTGACATGTTGGGAACCCAAGTTCCTTCTGTCTCATGTTCCTCTCCTACACTTGGCTTCCACCTCATGATTCAATGTGGCTGCTGCACATCTGCATTCTAGCTAGTGAGAAGGGAGAAGGAGAGAAGGCAGGCAGGCCTCTTTCATTAGTTTAAGGACAAATTGAAAAGTGGCGCTCATCACTTCCGCTCACATGACTTGGACACAGGCTGATTACATGCTCACACCAGCTGTAAGGGATGCTGGGAAGTGGAGTCCTCAGCTGGGTGGTCATGTATGTGCTCCACGCAGGACATCTCTGAGGGACAGGGCAGCCCAGGAACTTCCTTGGGCTTGGCGGAGTCCTCTGCTGGGACCCATGACAGTGCAATGTGGCTTCCTGGAGCGCACCACAGCGCAGCAGGGCTTCCTCCTTCACTGGGCCAATTTCCTTGCCTTTGCTTCCCGGGGTATTGATGCCAAGCTCCTACCGTTTACTCCCTGTGCAAACTCTCCTCAGAGCTGCTTGCCGGGGAACCCAGCCTAAAACCCAGCTCCCTCAATCTGTGACAATATCATCATGCAGGTTAAATGTGACATGTTCAGTAAAACACCCACACAGAGCAGGCGCTCAGTAAATAACATCAGTGGCACTTTGAGAGACAGCCCCGGCTCTGCTTTTATGCAGGACCCTCATCTGCTCTTCCCAAGCAGCTGGAGAGAGGCGCTGTCATCCCCACTTTACAGACAAGGAAACTAAGGCTCCGTGAGGTTGAATGATGTACTCCAGGCACTCAGCTTGTGACTACTCAGGAGCAGCAGATGGTCACCTCCTGGGTGACGGTTATGAGGGCAGCAGTGGCAGGAAAGGAGCCTGGATCTTTGAAGAGTCTGGCAAGAACTTCCATCCCTGTCACCTCACGAGCCCCTTTAAGCCTCCCACGCAGCACAGGTTAGAAGTACTCTGAAAACTGCACCGTGCCAGGCACCTCTGAGGTGTGGCCATCTCCCATGATTCCTTTTATAGCGATGATAATAGTGGCCATTTGTGGGCCACTCACCACAAGCTGGCCTGTATTAAACACTTGACAAACACTTTGTCACTTACTTCTCACCAACCCCAGGAGGCAGGCGGCTGCTGCCGTCTGTGCTCTGTACATGAGGCAACAGAGGCTCCAGGGGTTAAGTAAATCGCCTGGGGTGCCAGGCCGGGAGGCTGTGATGTGGGCCACCCACACTAAGGCTGTCTCTTGCCTCTTGTTTTTGGCCAGAGGAGGACCTGAAGCAGCTGCCCTCAGACGCCTGCTTCTCAGAACCTGTTTGACCCCAGATAGACAAGATTAAGCTTTCCAGGGCTGGCCAGGGTCCTAGGGCAGGGGTTCAGTGGGCCCCTGGAGAAGCCCTGAGGTGGCTGGGGCCTCCCTGCAGGGAAGCTCAGCGTCTGCTGATCTGTGGGCAGAGCCTGGCACGTCCTGATGTGCAGGGAGAGTCGGAGGAACCCCCTCTAACAAGGGAAGTGACAGAGGCCACAGGAAAGAAGGACCGGTGATGGGGTGGGGGAGAAGTAGGAGGAGGAAGCTGGAGAAGGCCAAGGCGAGGCCCTGATCTCGCCTGCCCCTGTGAGCTCTGGTCTCTGTAACAGCCTGTAAGTAACCGCCAGGCGGCTGAGTGGCCATCATGAGGATGTGATGGGACCTCATGAGGAAGCCACGCAGGTCCCAGTGTGGGAGACCCAGCGACTCTGGCTACCCAGCAGGGTGGTGCTCCAGGCTGGTTCCACGGCCTGCCCAGGTGCCCCCACTCCCTTGCCGTGTGGCCTCAGGCCACTCCCTCTCAGCTAGGGCCCCCCCAGAAGCCTGTCTGAAGTGGTCCTTGCTGCCAAAGCCATAGGTCTGTCCTGGACCACGCAGCAGCTTTGACTTCATGACTTGCGCCCTTCCTGGGTTGGGCAGCATGGCATCTTCCCATGACCCCAGGTTAGCAGGGTACAGGAGTGGGGACACTCAGCTGGACTCAGCTGTCCTTTGTGAGAACAACTCCCAGCACATATCCAGCCTTCCTCTTCGGGCTGTCCCCAGGGCAACCCGACAGGATAGATTACTGAGACCTGCAGTTCCTCATGCTCTGGTCTGGACATGTTAAGTTATTTCCCCCCTCCTCAGCCTTGGTAATTAGTGAGGCTTTGTATCCCTCTACTCCCCCTCAAAGCCGGGCACCTGTTAGGCAGTTTGCTTTAAAGAGCTGGGGTTGCATGGACCTTGAACTTTTTTGTTTCCCAGTTCTAAGCTCCAGGCCTGACACGCAATAGGTGTTCAGCGACTATCTGAGAACTCAGTGGGTGACCGGATGGCGGGACAAATGCATCGGTGCCTTCTGTGTGCAGCAGTGCCAGGGAGAGGGAGAGTAAAAGTGCTGGGGGCATTCAGCCCAGTGTCTGGCACAGGTCAAAGTCAAGTCTATGTCGGCTGTGATGGTTTCTCTGGCTGCAGTTTGGCAGGGCAGCGGCATGAGCTTGGATGGTTGTCCTGCTGGGTTTTTTGGGTCTCAATTCAGATTCCTTCCATGGCCTTGGGGATGAGCCTGGGCCAGCATCTGTCAGAGGAGCTCAGAACCGGTATTTATTTTGTTTTGGCGGTGCTGGGGATGGAGCTCAGGGCCTTGCACATGCTAGGTGAGTGCTCTACCACTGAGCTACACCCCAGCCTGGAGCCCAGAACCTTTGATGTCTCAGTCTCGAGCTCCGGAGGACTTATGGGGACATGCAGACCCCAGCGTCATTGTTGGCTGGTGCCCATAGCAGCTACGAGGAGGGCAGCCAGAGACCCTTCTGGAGGACCCCATCTGAAGGAGCAGAGCTGAGGCAGGATACCACACAGAGGTGACCCGGGGCTGGCAGGTCTGTGTCAGTCTCTCAGCTTCTGCCCAGTGCCTGCCGGGCGACACCTGGGGAGGGGTGGGGCCTGGGTGAGGTGTGGAAGGTGGCTGCTTACTGGAGCTTGGAGTCACATCCAAACCAGTGACTATGGAGAAGTCCTTTCAGTTCTCTGAGCCTCGGTTTCCTCAGGCTGCAGGAGGACGGTGAGAACCAAGTGAGGCAATGTAGGTTGGAGCCCGGCGCACAGCCTTGTATGGGCACAGAGCTGGACACAGTATGGAAAACAGCAGGTACCTTTATGCTTAGTTATAGGATACAGCTTTTGGCCTCTGTGCTCTTAGATTCCAGCGGAGGACCGGGCTGGCGGGAAGAGAGGTGGGGGTCCTTCATGATCCCGACTGATGGGCAGCCAGGAAGAGCTGGGACAGATGCTCATCAGGGCTAGAGCGACCAGGTGGGCTTTCAGGAGGAGGGGTCCCCAAGCCCAGGGGAGGGATGGGCTGTGGACAGGTGGGTGGGGTGCAGAGGCCTGTGGGCAGGGGAATGAGGTGTGGACAGGAGGTGTGGCCATGGGATGGAAGCCACATGCTGAAGTGGGCATAGTTAAGGGGAGGCAGTGGGTTCCTGGGGGCAGGTAACAAGAATGAGGGGGGGCAGCGCCCACAGTCTTTGGGGGGCCCAGGGAAGGCTGCTGAGCAGACCTGGTTTAAGGAAAGTTTATGTCTTCAGCAGCTGGTAGGGCTGAGGCCAGGTTTCAGTAGTTCAGGGGAGAGGCAAGGGGCTCCAGATCCCCACTGTCTTTAGGCTAAAGTCCAAGCCCTCAGCCTGGCCCCCAGGGCCCTGGGCACTACTCTTACCACCTGTCCAATCATGCCAAGCCATGCCCAGTTCTGTAAGCATGGTTCCACTCCACACACCCTCCTGCCTGCCATGCCCTCTCCCTCCTGCCCACCTGGCCAACCCCTGCTGCTCCCTGAGACTAGACTTAAAGTCACCTCTTCCATGATGTCTTCCTGTCTGTCCAAGACAATGGACTCCTTCCTCATCCATGTCGCACAGCACCTGCTATCTGCATCCTGCAGAGCACCTGCATTTGCATAATTGGCTGCAAGACTTTGGGCAGGTTATTAAACTCTGTGCCTCAGTTTCCTTATCTGTAAAGTAGAAACAGTAATAGTACCTGCCCTGAGTGGGTTAACACTTGTAAGGCATTTACAAGTGTGGTAAAGTATGCGGTAAGTAGTAAATGTTACCCATTATTAAAATAATTACTCTTACCTCATAGGGTTGTTAAGAGGATTAGATGTCAAGTGCTTAGGACCATCCATGCCCAGATCAGTGACTCCTAGAGAAAGGGGAGCTCTTATCCTCCCCCTTATCACCACCATCATCACTCCTCCCCATCATCTCCATCATCACCACCATCACCATCACCATCCCCAACATCAACATATCCACCATCACCATCTCCACCATCACCATCCCCACCATCACCATCTATCTCCACTATTACCATCTATCTCCACTACTACATCCCCACCATCACCATCCCCACCATAACCATCTCCACCATCACCCATCTCCACCATCACCATCCCCACCATCACCATCTCCACCATCACCATCCCCAACATCACCATCCCCCCATAACCATCTCCACCGTCACCCATCCCCACCATCACCATCCCCAGCATCACCATCTCCACCATTACCATCCCCACCATCACCATCCCCACCATCCCCACCATCACCATCTCCACCATCACCATCTATCTCCACCATCATCATACCCACCATCACCATACCCACCATCCCAACCATTACCATCTCTACCATCACCATCTATCTCCACCATCACCATCCCCACCATCACCATCTCCACCATCAGCATCTATCTCCACCATCACCATCCCCACCATCACCATCCCCACCATCCCAACCATTACCATCTCTACCATCACTATCTATCTCCACCATCACCATCCCCACCATTACCATCTCCACCATCACCATCTATCTCCACCATCACCATCCCCACCATTACCATCTCCACCATCACCATCTTTACCATCACCATCCCCACCATCACCATCCCCACCATCACCATCTCCACCATCACTATCCCCAACATTACCAACTCCACCATCATCTTCCTCATCACCTTGCCCACCATCACCAACCCCACCATGACCATCTCCATCTACACCACCACCATCCACACCACCATCATCTTCACCATCTCCACCATCCCCATCCCCACCATCTCCAACCCCATCACCTCCAACCCCAACACCATACCCACCATCACAATCCCCACCCCCACCAACCCCACCATCACCATCACTACGACCCCCCACCCCACATCATCAATTTGCCCATCTGCCTCCCCAGACTGTGAACCCCCAAGGCAGAACTGTGCCTTGGCCATCTTTGATGTCAATGGCAAGCTTGGAACCAGGCACGTAGTAGGTCTTCAGTAAGTGTTTCTACAAAGAATGAAGGGAGAAGCACTCCAGCCCGGGTGTTGTGGAGAAGAAAGATGAGCAAGGTTTAGAGCTGTCAGGCCCAGGGTTGGGGAGGGAAGGCTCCAAGCAGGCAGCTCCCTGGGAGACAGCCAGGACCAAGGAGGCTCCATCCTTTGCAGAGCAACTCCAAAGCTTTTTGGATCCAAAAGCTGAGGTCTCTGCTGGAGTGGGAGGGCATTGAGAAGGATTTGGGGAAAAACAGGTCCCCTCTGATGTTAGCTCATCCTAAGCTCCTGGCCTCAGACCCCGCCCTCAGCAGTAGCTCTTGATCCCAGAGCTGTGAGGGCAGCTCTGGGTGACAAGGGTGTGCACAGCTCAGGAGTCTACTTGGCAGGGAGGGTGTGGGAGAATTAGGGACGCTTCCTGGAAGAGGTGTTTGGAGCTAAAAAATAAATCCAGAGGAGGGACGGTGGCACCAGTGGCCAGCAGGGTTAGAGAGGAAGGAGCTCAGCCTACCCACCTCCTGCCCCTCACTGCCCCATTGATCTCAGCTCCCATCAGCCCTGCTGGATCCTTGTGGTTCCCTCCTTCCGGTCCTGCATCCTCTGCACTTGCTCCCTGCACAGCGCCCTCTGTCCAGAGCCTCATGTTGACCCCACCTTGCTTGGAGTCAAAACCAAAGGGCTGGGCTGGCAGACTAGGCTCTGTGTGGCCGCCTCTGCCTGCGGCGTCCGTCTTATCCCCTCCCCCACCTTCCTGGACCCAAGGTTTCTCTGTGGTTCCCTAAGCCCCTGAGATGGTCTTGTACCCCAGGACCTTTGCACATGGTCCCCTCCGCACCTGGAGCACTTTTCTCCTACCAAAGTCTGGGCTTCTCATCTTGGGGTCCAGCTTCTATGTTGCTTTGTCTGTGAGACTTTCTCAGACTCCCTCATTTACCTCCTTCATAGACCTCGGCACAGTTCGAAACTGAGTTGACTCCCCCACCCCAACCTTAGTTCTGGGGATTGAACCCAGGGCTTCACACATCCACAGTCTTTTTTTTTTTTTTTTAAATGTGGGTACTGGGAGTCGAACTCAGGACCTCACGCTTGCCAGCAGGCGCTTGTGCCACTGAGTGATATCACTGGCCCTTTTTTCCCTTTATGTGGGTACCTGGAGTCGAACTCAGGACCTCGCGCTTGCCAGGCAGGCGCTTACACCGCTGAGCCATCTCACCGGCCCCAGATCCACAGTCTTTTAAAATTTTTTTAAACTTTGACACAGGGTCTTGCTAATTTGCTCAGTTGCCCAAGTTGGCCTCAAACTTGTGACCCTCCTGCCTCAGCTTCCTGAGTAGCTGAGATTACAGGTATGCACCTCTGCACATGGCAACTTTACCATTTTAAAACTTGTTTACTATACCTCCTCTCCGTAGAACATCAGCTTCATGAGGACAGGGCTTTGTCTTCTTTACTGCCGCATCCCCAGAGTTCAGTAGCGCCTGGCATTCAGCAGGCCCTCAACATGTGAAACAAGTCTTTTATGCTTCAAGATGAGGCAGGTGGGGGAGTCCTGGAAGGCTTCCTGGAGGAGGTGTTCAGACCTGGGAAACAAAGGCAGAGAAGGGGCTCTGTGGTTAACAGTGAGAACAGGGCTAGACCGGAGAGGTACAGGGGAACTACTTTGCCTCCTTGGAATATTTTTAGTCCCACCCACAGAAGCTTGGAAACTTCTGTGTAGGTGTGACCTTGCTCCGGGGAGGCCATCCTGTGTGGCCTTAGGGCCAGGCATACCAGATTCTGCAACCGGATAGCTGTGTGACTATGGACAAGTCCCTCAATAGCTCTGGGCCTCTGTTACCTCATCTGCTAAATGGGGTGGTGGTAATAATGGTCCACGTTTATTGAGGGGCAGGCAAGGTGCTGAGTGCTTCACGCACAGTAGCTAATTGAACCCTCCCTGCCACTCCAGGAGACAGGCGGGCTGGGGGAGGATCTGTGTGGCTGGTCCTGCCACCAAGGGCTTGGTTCCATGCCTGGAGCCGGTGAGCGCTCTGCACTGAGTTGCCGGTGAAATCCATGCCGCGGCACTTCATTCCTCCTGTGGAGGCCGTGCAGGCCCTGCGTCCCTCTGGGTGCTGACTAGGCCTGAGTCAGGCCCGTCCTCGCAGTCTTGACTTGGATGTTGCGCAGGCCAGGGGAAGTCTGCGCCTCTGCGGGTTCCTCCGGGGGCCCCTCTGGGCCTGCCCCGCTGTTCCCCAGAAGAGCAGTGAGTCACAGTGCTCATCTCCCTGGCCTCGAGCCCAGCTGGCTGTCTTCTGTGTGTCACAGTTTTACACCAGTTAATTGCAGCCATTAGCACCATGATAAAAAAGTTATGTGATCTTGGTCAGGTCCCGGAGCCGGACAGGTCCCAGAGCCAGAGCCGTGGAGCCCGGGGACCTGCAGTGTGGAAGTCTGGGGGATGCCCTCCCTGACCATCCCGTCTCACTTCCCACATTGCCTGGCAGCCTTTGAGGTCCCAGATGGTGTTTCTCTCAGCAGCCTGGCACCCTGCACAAGGCCTGGAAAGAATCTTTCAAAATGCATGACAGAGCTGACTAGAAAGCTGAGAAAGCACACGAAGGTGCGTGCATGCACACACACACACACACACACACACACACACACACACACACACTCACCCCAAGTAACATGTGCCCACATCCAGAGGTAAATGATTGCTGGGTTGACAGTCACACCATCAGCCCTGCTGAAACTTCCTTGCTTTTAAAAATTATGGCCACAATGACATAGTAAATTTCACCCTTTTTACTATAAAATTCTCTGATTTTTAACAAGTGCAGGGAATGTGGTGTCCCCACTGCCACAGTCAATGTCTGGAACCATTTCGTCTCCTGAAATTTCCCTGAACCTCTTTGCAGTCACCTCCTTTCTCATCTTCGGCCGCTGGCAAATCCTGATGAGTTTTCTGTCCTATATTTTTGCCTCTTCCGGGATGCCATACAAGTGGAGTCACACAGGATATCCGCTTGGGAGCCTGACTTTCACTGCGAACACTGCGTTGGGACCCCCCTGTGTCCTGTGGATAAGTACGCATGCGGATTGTTCAGGCGTTCCATTGTGTTTGTGTATCCACTTGTTGAAGGATGTCTCTGGCGTTTTCGGCTTTTGGTTATTATGAATATAATTGCTGCAAACATTCGTGTATAGGCTATGGTGTAAGTGTAGATTTTTCATTTCACTACGAGTAAGATTGCTGGGTTGCATGCAGGTGAAGGGCTTGCTTTACTACAAAGTATGATAAATATAGTGAATATTTAAATTTTAAAAATTTTATCACAGTAAAAGATACACTGTCATTCACTTCCCTCTAAATCCTCCTCCTTGCTTCAAACACACTTATCCCATTGTTCTTGCCACTTTCTGAAGCAGTTCTGGAAGTCCTCTTTCATGAGTGTCTTTTTAGTTGTGCTGTTGTGGCTGCTTTGATGTCCTGCACTGATTCAAAACTTATCTTTCATAGTCATTTGACTTTGAGGGAGAGACAGAAGTTCCATGGTGCCAGATCTGGTGAACAAGGTGGAAGAGGACACCCCGTGATATTTGTATTTGACAGAAATTTCTGTAAACGTAAACTATAAACTGCTGCAGAAAGTGGCAAGGATGAGATGTGTCTGGAGTGTAAATGTAAATGTAAAATTTAGTTCTGTGAAAAACACACTAAACCCAGATTCACAAAGGCAAGTATAATATGTGGTATCTAAAACAGATGACATGAAAATAGAGGAAAGACTATTAGACAAGAGGAAGGAAAGAAAGGGGAAGGGGGTAGAAGGAAGGGCAATGGGAGATGAAAAAAAGCCATTAATTATATCATTAAGAGATCACAACATTGACATGAATTTATAGAGTTGAAAATGTGTTCATTACATTCTATTAAGCGAGGCAGTAGGTTACAAACAGTATACATGGCACTGCTAATTTTTTTATTTTCAAAAATGTGTTAATGTATATAGATATCAAGAAATCATCTAAAATGATGTTCACTTAACAGTTTTAATGTCTCTGGGAGTGAGATGCTGAGCATAGTTTTATTTTTGAGTATTTTTTGACTTATGCTATTACAAAGTGTTTTCAAGTGGAGGAAATTAAGGATCGCTATAAGTACGTGAGGTGGTGGATATGTTAACTAGCTTGATTATAGTAATCATTTCACAACAAATAAGTATCTCAAAATGTTTTGGCACTTTCTTGTTCCTGGGACAAAATACCTGACACCCACAAGTTAAAAGAGGAAAGGTTTATTTCAGCTCACACTTTGTAGAGGTTTCGAGGCAGGGTGGCATGGCAGAGGAGAAACAGACAGGGCAGGCAGAAAGCAGGAAGAAGGAAGCAGCAACAGCAAGCCTTCCTTTCCCTTTTATCCCATCCAGGCTACAAGCCTATTGGTTGGTGCCACCTGCACCCAGGGTGGGCCTTCCCATTACCCACAAATCAATCAGTGAACTAATCTAGTTACCATACTTCATCTATATTTACACACCCTAGATCCAGCCACCTCTGAAAAGTCCTACCTGTGAGCACGTGAGAGTTTGAGGGGGGCATCATGATACAAGCCATTACACAAAACATGATGTTTTGCATCTTAAATACACATGATTTTAATTGTCACTTATACTAAAAATAAAAACATGTCCATGGAAAGATTTGCATAGGAATGTTCATAAAAGTTTGTAATAACCTCAAACTGGAAACAGCACAGATGTCCATCAGTGTGGAACAGAGAAACAAATTCTAGTATATGATGGAATACTACATTCCTTTACTTATTGCTGAAAGCAATAAAAAGGAATGGACTGTGTGGACACTTTCGACATCACAGATTAATTGCAAAAACATGATGTGGAGAGAAAGAAGCTCAATACAAAAGAGTATCAAGCTTATGGCTTCATTTATGTTATCTCCTGGAGTGGGCATAAGCTAGTCTATGGGACGGAATGAAGATTGGTGGTTGCCTGGGGCTGAGGGTTGAGAAGGGGGTTCACTACAAAGGGACAAGGGAAATTTGGGGGTAAGGGAAATATTCTGTCCTGATTATGGTGGTTATTATATGGCTGTATACATTTGTCAAAACTTATCATACTATGTTTAAAATGGATGATTCTATTGTATGTAAATCACATATAATATGTAAACTAGACCTTAGGGAAGTTATTTTTTTCATCTGAAAAGAGAGGCTGACTGGGGTCAATTTTCAGGCTTTTGTCACCCAATTGATCATGTCCCCTTTGGGACACTTTCTCTCTCTTGGCTTCCTGCCTCCAGCCCAGGTGCCCCTGGAGCTCCAGAAGGATTATCCACTCCTTTACCATGTGCGGCTCTTGGAGGGCTAATGGGCGTCTTGGTCTCAACACCTCGTAACACCTCCTTTTTTTTTTTTTTGTGGGTACCGGGGGTCAAACTCAGGACCTCGTGCACCAGCAGGTGCCCATGCCACTGAGCGATATCAACGGCCCATTTTTTGTATGTGGGTTCCAGGAGTCAAACTCGGGCCCTTGCGCTTGCCAGGCAGGCGCTTATGCCACTGAGCCATCTCACCGGCCCTCATAACACCTGCTGACCTCTAGCCTTACACACCTGCCCCTCCCTGATATCCCCTTCCCTCCATCATGGCAGCTCCCTGCTTCCAGTTGCTTCCACCCTAACCTGGAATATTCTCTGACACTTCTTCTCTCTCACCCACATTTAATCCATGAATGATCTTTGTTGGTTTTGCCTCCAAAAAAAATAGTCTCCATGTGACCCCTTGTTGGCTACTTCACGGCTCATCCTTGGGTCCAGCCATATTGTTTCTCACTCGGATTATCATGGCCCCCTCTGACTGGCCCCTCTGCTCCCACCCTAACCTCCCTAAAGTCTGTGGTCAGCAAAGCACAGTGGGCCCCTGTCAAACAAGAGCCACACCATGCCTCTGCTCTGCTCACACCCTTTGAAGTCTCCTCATCCCACTCTGAGCAAGCGCAATCTTCCTTTGGCCTTCAAGGCCGGCATGATTTCCACCTTTCCTCTTTCTGACTTCCTGTCCCATGCCCTGTCCCTGTCCTCCCTGCCTGCCCTCAGGCCACGCTGGACCCTCAGCATTTCCTTGAATGTGTCAACCAAGGTCCCACGTCTGGGCTTTGCACTTCTCTCTCTCCTGTTACTCAGGTCCCCTGGGGTCCCTAACCCCCTTCCCTTGCTTCCTTCAGGTCTTACTCAAGTGTCACTCTGCTAGAGAGGTTTCCTGACCCTCTATAGGACAGCTACCCTGTCCTACTCTGTGGTGCTAATCACCAAGACTTACCAGCTTTGATTAGTCTTGGTTACGGACTGAGACTGTAGTGCTTGTCAGTTTTTCCACTTCTTACACGTTGAACTGAGTCCTCATTAAGATTCATCGGCTGGAATCCTAAATCCCAGCACCTCATCCGGAGACAGAGTCCTGACAGTGGAATCAAGCTCAAATGAGGTCAGCAGGGTGGGCTTAGTCTATACAACTGTTGCCCTGACAAAGGGGCGACTCTGAGACAGACGTGCTACAGGGAGAGCGCCGTGTGGAGAGGAAGATGGCCGTCCACAAGCTGAGGAGAGAGGCCAGGACTGGATCGTCCCCTCACAGCCCATGGAGGGCATCAACCCTTGATTTTGGACTTCCAGTTTCCCAGCACTAGGAAAACAAATTTTAGTTGTTAAGCCACCACTTGGCAGTACTTCCTCATGATCTCTCTGGAAGACTCACATTCAGTCTGCCCCCTGCCCCAGTTCTTCTCCTTAGAAGGAAGTCATAGGTAAGTTCTAGGTCCTTGAGGACAGCACATCTACCTACAGTATTTGGGACTCTTCTCCACAGACAATATATATTTTATTCATTTGTTTATTGTTTGTCTTCCCCAACTTGACTCTAACTCCTTGACTATATAGTTCACTTTGTATCTTTGCACCCAGAACAGTGCCTAACACACAGTACAGTGTTTTTTGTATGACGTTGAAGATCGAACCCAGAGTTCAGGGTTAGACAAATTCTCTACCACTGAGCTATAGCACCCTCCCTGTTTGTTTGAGACTCGATCTTGCTATGTTGTCTAGGCTGGTCTCAAACTTCTGGGTTCAAGGGATCCTCCTGCCTCAGTCTCCTGAGT
The DNA here is from genome assembly GCA_028451465.1 of Erethizon dorsatum. Taxonomy (NCBI): domain Eukaryota; kingdom Metazoa; phylum Chordata; class Mammalia; order Rodentia; family Erethizontidae; genus Erethizon; species Erethizon dorsatum. The sequence continues at coordinate 122,996,037 of CM051827.1, read as the reverse complement.
GCTGGAATTACAGATGAATGCCACCACGCATGGATGCCACTCAAGTATTTGAATGAACAAATGAACCAGCAATGACAATAATTGGAAGTGGGACAGATTATCTAGTTGAAGGACATATATTTTCAGAATGCTGAAGAAAGCAAAACTTTCTACTTCAGACAGTCCGATATTATAAAATCACAGGAAGTTTGAGAAGAAAAAGAATAGAAAAAGACATACGCAAAGAAAGGCTGAGCCCAAGGATGTTGGTTTGGCTTTGGTGAACATGGACAAAACAGATTTTAAAGCAAAAATATTATGAGGAAACAAGGGAGTTACCACGCTATGAAAAGGTTCAGTTCATTGGGATGCTGGAACAACTCGAACTTGTATGATCTAATAACCTAAATGCAGAAAATATAAAGCTGCATTTCCTGGGTTCTCTTTTTACCTCACATATCCGAGGCTGGGTGCTGGAGAAGTGGTAACCCTAAAACATCGACAGGCATGAGAAGAAGACCCCCCCCAAAAAAAACCCCCACTTCTTTCTAGACAAAGGGCCAGGAAAAGAGCAGCTGAGCAAGACAGAAGTTTCTAGAAAACAACTGCTCTACTCCAGCCGAACATTGCTGAAAAAAACCGAGGCCTCAATCTCACCCTCCCTGTGAAGGCTGAGGGGGTACTTGACCCCTATCTTGGCCAGGTTGTAACAAGTTGCTGAAGCTCCGCAGCTGTGGAGGTGTGAGAGAAGGCTGGAGCAGGGACCAGCATTCTCACTGGGTGGTAATGAGGTGCCTCTCTGCCCTGGCAGTCAGTGGAGACCGAGTGTGTGTGTGCGTGTGTGTGTGTCAGGGGTGGGGGACAGGTCTCCTATCACTACCCTGCAGCAACAAGGGGTCCCCTCGTGTCATGTCAGAGGAGCCCTAGAGGAGCATCAGGACTTTTGGTACCATCAGGTGATCATGAGACAAACCCCCTGTCCTGTGGTATCAGCAGAGGCCATATGGGGAGTAGTGATAAAGTACCCCTGTCCCTCCCAGGCCACTGGGGGCCTGTGCTCCCATTGCTACCCAGGGGGATCAGAAAGCCCTCTCCCCTAGTGCAACGGCAAGCAGAAACACCAAAACGGCACCCAGGATTTGGAGGCAGATTTATTTACGTCAATGGGCACTGATCGGGATCATTCCCAAAATATCAGGCCCTGACCTCTGGTGGTCTAGGGCTCATATGAGATAAGCAAGCAGGAAGTACAGAGGCAGAATGGCTTGTCAACTGGGGATTGGTTTATACAACGTGCATCACAGTGACCAGCCGTGTCTAAGAGACAGGAGCAACCGAAACTGGAACAGGAACTGTTACCTGGGCAACTAACAAACTGAAGTATACTGGCTGGAGGGGACATTTTCTGCTACACCAGGTGCCAACAGAAGCTGAATGGAGAACTTGAACCTCTAGTTCTTTTTTTTTTTTTTTTTGTGGTTACCGGGGGGTCGACCTCAGGACCTCGCGCGCCAGCAGGCGCCCGTGCCACTGAGCGATATCACCGGCCCCTTTTTCGTATGTGGGTTCCGGGAGTCGAACTCGGGCCCTCGCGCTTGCCGGGCAGGCGCTTAAGCCGCTGAGCCATCTCACCAGCCCCCGAACCTCTAGTTCTGCAGCAAAGAGGTGGCTGCCTCTTTTCCCACTAGAGCAGCTATCAGGAGGGCTGCCATGACACAGGAATTAAATTAGATTCAGATCCTATAACATAAGTTCTATGTGCCTGCATTTCAGTGGAAAAGTCACTTGTCACACCATGAAGTACGAAAATCTCAACATGAAGGCTGCAGGTATAGCTCAGTGGACTTGGCTAGCAGGCATGTGGCTCTGGTTGGATCCCAGCACCACAAAAACAACACTAAAAAACAACTCAACTTGAATGAGAAAAGACAATATGAATGTTGAATTATCTAAAAAAAGATTTTAAAGAAACTCTCATCAAAATAGCTATTGCAGGGGCCGGTGAGATGGCTCAGCGGCGTAAGCGCCTGCCTTGCAAGCGCGACGGCCCGAGTTCAACTCCCAGATCCCACATACGAAAAAGGGGCCGGTGATATCGCTCAGTGGCACGGGTGCCTGTTGGCGCGCAAGGTCCTGAGGTCGACCCCCCGGTACCCACAAAAAAAAAATAGCTATTGTAAACACTCTTGAAATAAATAAAAAGGGAAAAAACTCACTAAAGAAATAGAAGATAGAAAGACAAACCAAATGGAAATTTTAGCACTTAAGATACAATCACTGAAATGGGCTCAATGGCACAAGCGAAAAAGACACAGGGAAAAATCAGTGAACTTGAAAAAATAACAACATAATAACCCAATTTGAACAACAGAGCAAACATAGACTGAATAGAAATGAACAGAGTTTCAGGGTCCTGTAGTTAAAAATGGAATCTCAAATGGAGAGGGGGAAAGCAAGAAGCTGAAAAAGAACACAAAGAAACAGTTTTTTAAATTTCCCAAATTTGGCAAAAGACATCAATCTAGATTTGAGTGGAGCCCAAACAGGATAAACCCAAAGAAATCTATTGGATGATGTATGACAGCCAAACTTTTGAAAAATGACAGAAAACAATCTTGACAGTCATGATAGAGAAATGACATCTTACCAATGGAGAAAATAAGTTACATGATAGCAATTCATCATCAGAAACTGTGGACGTCAGAAGGGCACATTTTTTCAAGTACTGAAAGAAAAAAGCTGTTAACCCAGAATTCTATGTCCAGAAAAAATGCTGTTCAGAAAAGAAATCAAGACACTCTCTGATGAGGGAAAACTAGGAGAATCTGTCACTAGCACACCAAACCTAACAGGTGTTTCCTAAACAGAGCGGAGGGGCCGGGTGCAGAGCTCAGGATAGAACGCTCTCCTGATGTGTGCAAGGCCTTGGGTTTGATCCCCAGGACTGCAGAAACAACATAACTGAAAGGAAATGATGAAAGAAGGCATTTAGGAACACCAGGAAGGAAGAAGGAGAAATGGAAAGAACAAAATTATAGTACATACAACAGAATTTATTTTTCTTTTTGAGTTTTATAAGTTATGTTTGATATTTGAGGCAAAAAGTATAACATTGATGTGATTCTCAATTTATGTGGACAAACCATTTAAGACAATTACGAATGGGAGGATACAGTGATGCAAAGGGAGGTGAAGTTTGTACACGTCCCTTGAATTGGTAAAATGATACCAGTAGATTGTGATGTTATTTATATGTAATGCAGTACAGTGGTACCTTGGTTCATGAACTTAATTCTTTCCATGATTCTGTTGCAAACTGAATTGGATGAGAACTGAATCAAGTTCAATGGTTAGGTTCAATGTTGACCTTATGGGGAAATTTGATTTGGTTCTCATCCAACTTGGTTTGTGACCAGAATTGTATAAAGAATTAAGCTTGTGAACAGAGGTACCGCTATACCTAGAGTAACCACTAAAAAAATTCAGACAAAGAGATACACCCTCCAAAATTATAGAAAAATCAACATGGAATTCTAAAAAATATTCAATAACCCATAGGAAGGCAAGAAAAAAGTAAAATCACAGACCAAAGTCTTAATATATCAATAATTGCATTAAATGTAAATGGTCTATATAAACCAATTAAAAGACAGAAATTGGCAGAGTGGACAAAGAAAAAAGACCCACCTACTTATTGTTTACAAGAAACTTACTTCAAATAATAATATAGATAAAATGAAAATAAAAGGTTGCAAAAAGATATACACCATGCCTACATTAGTTAAAAAAAAAAGTGAGAGCGGCTATATTAATATTAGATAAATAGACTTTAGAGAAAATAAATGACCAGAGACAAAGAGAGACATTACATAACATCAAAACAATGAGTTCACCAAAAAGACATAGAAATACTAAATGTGTATGCACCAAACAACAGAGCCTCAAAAAATATAAAGCAAAAGCTGACAGGACTAAAAACACAAATAGGCAAATCCACAATTATAGTTCAAGGTATTAACACTTTCATAACAACTTATAGAAGAACTAGACAGATATCAGTAAAGTTATGGAAAAACTCTAAATTATCAACAATCAACAGCATCTGATCAACATTTAACACTTTACCCGATAACAGTCTTTTTCAAGGACCTATGGGCTATATAGCAAGGTAGATCATATTCTGGAACATAAAACAAATCTCAAAAAACTTAAAAGAATTGAGATTATACAGAGTGTACTCTCTGACCATAATGAAGTTAAAATAAAAATCAATAACTGAAAGATAACAGGAAAATCTCTAGATGCTGGTAAGTTAAACTACACACTTCTCTCTCTCTCTTTTTTTTTTTTTTAAGACAGGGTCTCACTATGTAGCTGAGGCTGGACTTGAACTTGCAGGGATCCTTCTGCCTCAGCCTCTCGAGTGCTGAGACTACAGGCTTGCACCACCATGCCTGGCTAAACTATATACTTCGTTTATTTATTTATTTATTTATTTATTTATTTATTTATTTATTGGTACTGGGAATCAAACTCATGACCTTGAGCTTGCCAGGCAGGCACTGTGAAGCTGAGCTATACCCCCAGCCCTTAAATTATACACTTCTAAATAACATATGGGCTGATGAGGAAGTCTCAAGAAAAATCTTAAAAAATACACTGAATCAAATGAAAATGTAAATACAATATATCCAAATGTATAGGACACAGCAAAAACGGTGCTGGGAGGGAAGTCTATAGTGTTGACTGTTTACAGTAGAAAGCACAAGTTTCAAGTTAATCTAAGCTTCCATTTTATGAAATTAGAAAAAGAAAAGCAAAAGTAGCCCAAAGCAATCAGGCAGAAGGTGATCATAGAAATAAGAGCAGAAATCAAGAAATTGAAAACAAACAATAGAGAAAATCAGTGAAAGAAAAATCTGATCCTTTAAAATATCTATAGTTGAAAAATGTCTAACAAGAAGAATGAAAGCAAGCAAGCAAGCAAGAAAGAAGAGACAAGATGCAAATTCCCAGTAGCAGGAATAAAACTAAGCACATCGATACAGACCCTGTAGGCATCAGAATAATGACAGAATACTACAAACAACTTTACAAATGTACACTTGACAGCTTGGGTGAAATAAACGACTTTCTCAAAAAACATTGATAGCTAAAACTTACCCAGTATCAAATTAGTAAGTTAAATAGCCCTGCAATTATTATAGAAATTGAATTCATAAATTTAAAACTCCTAAAAAAGAAATCTCCGGCCTGGATGGTTTCACTGGAGAATTCTATCAAATATTTAAAGAATTAACACCCATTCCACACAATTCCTTCTAGAAAAGAGAAGTATTTTATGATGCCAGTGTTACCTCAATATCAAAGTACGTGAAGCTAGAATTGATTGAATCGTGAGAATTGGACAAATCTAGTAAAGATTTTAACTTGTCTCAATAGTTGAATAACAAAGCAGAACAAAAAAAAATTAGTGATCAGTGGAAGATTTGAAGAACCCAAGCAACAAGTTCTATCTAACCAATGTACAGGTCACTCACGGACATCGTAAACACTTGTGAAAACTTACGTGGGTACTGAGCAGAGCAAGCCTCAACAAAATTGAGGTAAATTGTATCATCCAGACCACATCCTGTGACTCTAGTGCAATTAACTTGGAACTCAGCAAGAATAACAAGAAAAACCCATTCATTTGGAAATTTAAAAAGCACTGTTTTAAATAACTCATTGATCAAAGGAGACATCGGATGGGAATCACAAACTCAGCAATGGTGGAGACAGCCTACGAAAACTCACGGGCTCAGCTGAAATAGTTCCAAGCACAAAATGCAAAATGAATGTTGATGGCAGACAGGAAGAAGAGTGGAAGAGTAATGAATCAAGCATCCGATCTGAGAAGTCAGAAAGAGAGCAAAATTAACCCGAAGAAGGGAAAGAAAGATGTTAAAGTAGAAATTGGTGAGGAAAAAAAATAGGATTTTGAAACAATCCAAAAGTTGGGTATTAGGAGAGTTTAAATTGTTGAACAGCTGGCAAGATTCACTGGGGAAAGAGAGAAGGCACAAATGAAGGACTGGAACGGGAGAAGGCAGAGGGGAAATACAAAGATACACACTAGGAAGCCCGGGGAACCCCTTGCTGCCTGGTGCAGACATAGCAGACCAGTTGGCCTTTGAGGGCTCCCGAGAGAGGGGACATGCACCCCTTGCAATCTTTTGGGGGAAGCAACTTGTGCCTGTGAACACAGAATCTAGGCATGGCCAGAGAAGTGGATGCAACCTCTTGGAAGGAGGAGCCCCAGGGCAGCAGCTCCCCGTCTTTCCATTGTCCCCTGGTGAGGGTAGAAGCTGTCCAGCTACACAGACGCCTCACCTGTGTTTTCCAAAGTGGTCTCACACTTGGCATTCCCACCCACGATGCAAGTCCCAGCTTCTCTCCGCCCTTGCCAACACCTGTCATTGCCCGTCCCCAGATGGTGGCCATCCTAGTGGGAATGAGGCTGCGCCTCAGTGTGGTTCGATAGACATTTCCCAATTGACTAACGGTGTTTTTAGAGAGCTTATTGGCTGTTCATATATCTTCTTTGGGAACTGTCTACTCAAGTCCTTTGTCTGTTTTGTAATTCAATTTATTTTATCGTTGAGTTGAAAGAATTCTTTACATATTCTGAAGAGGAGGCCCTTTTCAGATATACAATTCGCAAGCATTTTCTCCCTTTCAGGGAGTAGTTATTGCACTTTCTTGATGTGGTCCTTTGAAGGCCAAACATTTGGATGAGATCCAGTTTAGAGGTCTTTCTTTGACTGCTAAAATCAAATTAAGAGAAAATATAAGCCAACAAATGTGAAAACTTAGCTAAAATAGACGCATTTCTGGAAAAATATCTTATCCATATAAGCATGGCATTCTGGTAAACATTTAACAAGCAGCCAACCAACCAGCCAACCACACAGAGAAATAAACCCCTTGATCACTCCCCATGGAATATCCCCGCCAGTCTAAAGCTACCAAGGCATCTTCACAGGGCGGAGTTGGGAAGAGATGCTCACAGCGGGCTCTTCACACCACAGGAACGGAGACCCCTAATATTTCTACAACCATAAGGTAGGCTCAGTCCATGGCCAGCCCTCCAGTCCTGCCATGAACTTCTGAACCTGCCATGTCTTTGTGCAAAATAGGCCCTGCCAACGCCCTACCTCTACCCTGGGAGAGTCGCCAATGCTGCAGCTACAGAGGGTGCCAAAAGCAGAGTCTCAGAGGTCAGACCCACTCCCCGCCCAGCTCTCTTCCCCTCCTCTTCCCTCCCTGCTGAGCAAAGGCTCTGACTGAAGCTTTGGGCCTAACCCTGCATATGTAGATTCAGTGACCAGCTCCTGGCAACAGGCTCTAGGAGGGCCAAGAACACACCAAGGGCACACAGCAGGGCCTGGCAGAATTGAACTGGGCCCCCACCAAAAGAAAGAATTGCGCTGGGCCCAAGCTGTGCACTCCTATCCCAGCCCGGGGTCTGCGCCAGCTTCATACCAGTCTGTGAATGCTCTTCAGCTGAGCCCAGCCCTCCTGCAGCCCTGAGCCAGCCTGGGAATCTCTGTGGGCTCCAGGGGACTCCCAGGCCTTGAGTGCCTGTGCCTGCCCCACTCTCCCCAGGGCGCTTGGGGCCTACGGCTGGGGCTGCAGCCAGGACAAGGCCAGCTCTGGACCATGGGCAGAGCCCTGCCCTGCAGCACCAGGCCAGTGGGTGGAGAGGGCCGGAGGCTCTGGCACTCCTCAGAGGAGGCAGGCAGCCCTGGCCCTTCCAGAGGGAAGCTGCAGGTACAATAGGGAAATCGAGCGTGGGCCGGTGTTCCGCCTCCTGTGGAGCCGCCTTGGGCAAAGTGTCTCAACCTCCTCGAATTGCCATTTCCTCTTGTAAAGGTGACTGGCCTCACAGTGCCTGCCAGACTCCCAGGAGGTAATGAATGGTGGTTCCTGTGCTTAGCCCGAGGCTGCATGCAGGGATACTAAGTCCCTCTTCTTCCCGGCCTGAGCAGCATGGTTGACTTAGGGATGCTGCTGCAGGTGGAGGTGGGGATGGAGCAGTGGGGTGTGACCCTCTGTGCTCCCTGAGCCCCACCCTGGCCAGGTACCACGGCCAGGTCCTGGGTGGCCAGACTGTAGTGGAGCCAGGTGCATGGACCCACAAAAGACAGGCCCCAAGCATTGTACCCCTAACGCAGATGGTTCTGATACCCTGAGCTGTCCCTAAGAAGGCTGCTTGAGGTAAGGAACTGTCCCAGTGCCAGGACCCAGGGCAGCAGTGTTAGCTCTGAGCTCTGCTGCTGATAAGCTCTGTGACCTTGGACAGGTCACTTCCTGTCTCTGGCCCTCACCATTCCCATTATCAAAGGTGAGGGTTAAACCAGCTCCTCCAGAGGGTCCCTCCTGGGCTGTGGCCTCCAGACTTAGGCAGGAGCTGTGGCCCAAGCTGAAGCTGTCCCTCTGTGGGTACTTTGTTGGCAAACACAGAAGCTTCGCCCCAGGCTCCCTGGGCCAGACCCATAAACCAGGCCCATAAAGGCCAGAGGCGAGGCAGAGGACTCCCTCAAATAAAAAGCATGTTCCAAGCGGGATTGAGAAAGGCCAGCTCTGCAGCCCCCAGACAAGCCGCCTCCGGGGCACTGGGGCAGAGGGCGCCTGATGGCTGAGACTTCCTGGTCCAAGGGTGTGGGGAGCTGGCTCCCTTAGTCACAGCCCCTCTGTGCCGCCTCTGGAGGCGACCCGGGTTCCAGGTGTGCCTCTGTATGTGGCCTTGGCCCTGTCTCCCTCCTCTAGGCCTGTTTCCTCAGCTGCTGAACAGGCAGGCTGGGCCTTGGCTGGCCGCCCTGGACAGTGACGAGGCTGCGGGCCACGGCCTGCAAGGGCACTTTCCCAGGAGGGAGCCAGGGTGCGTTTTCAGGTGACCCCTGGCCCCTGTCACTTGCCTCCTGTCACTTCTCCCATCTCAGCTCTGGTCTCCCACCCTGGCCACGCCTGGCACCCATGGGTTGACTGCACCCTGCTGTGTGGGCAGCTGTCCCCATCGGACAGGGGGGAGCCATGTCCCCAGAATCAGATGGGAGGCTTCCTGAGCACCAGACATGTGACTCACACTTCAGACCAGGAGATCAAGGGCAGCAGGGGCTTTGTCTCCACCATCAGAGAGGAGGCGTCTGAGGGTCAGGTGGGTCCTTTCCACCATAGCCTGTTCCTCCCCCTTCAGATTGGAGGTCCACTGTGGACAGCTGCTCTGAGTGGGGCTGGTACTGGGGCCAGCCCTGGGTGCCTGGGAGTGAGGAGGCCACAGCCACGTGTGGACACAGGGCGAGTGGAGCAGAGCAGTGGCTCAGAAAGAGGCAGACGTCCTGCCAGCCCACTCTGTCACCTTGGGCTCCTGGGGCTGAGGGCCAGGCCAGCCAGTGACTCAGGCCTGGGTGAGGCTGCTGGTGCTTGGACTCAGTCCAGCTCTGACTGGCTGCACTGTGGGTCACTGCAGGGACTCTGAGGCCGTGGACACAAGGAGGCCACTGACGAGGTGGGGGAGGTGCAGCAGGAGGCGGGGACTCCCTTGGTCCCACTGCTCAGAGCTGCGGAGGCCTGGGAGCAATAGCTGCCTAACCCCCTCCTTGCACAGATGTAAAGCTGAGGCCAAGGAGAGGTGCCCAGGGTCACCCAGCCCGTGTGCCCCCTCTTACGCTTGAGATGCAGGGCTCCTAACACTGGCCTGGCACGCTTCTGGAGAGACCCAGCATGTGCTCCTCGGGAGCCCCCATCCGAGGGTGGGCAGAAGCCTTGCTGTCACCCAGTCGTTAGCACGGAGCCCGCCTCCCCTCAGGAAGCCTGCCTGCTCCTCTTTGCTCTTCTCCCCCCGCGTCCAGCCCTCTCCTCCCCTCTTGCATTCTCCTCTGGGTCTGCAAGCCCAAGGGTACTTTTGGTGACACTTTCTAATCTCCCCCAGGAGAGACACAGGTGGACACTTGTGCAGGAGAGGCCCAGCCCAGGACTTGTGAGCATGGAATCTCACCCATGGCTCTGGCTTAAAATCTGTGTGTGTGTGAATTTCAAGTTCCACTCCACACAGGGCCACCATGGGTGGTTGAGCAGGATGCTCACTGCGCACAGACATCCGAGGAGGAGTCAGGGTGATTTGTGTCTGAGCTCCTCTTGCCAAGCCTTGTGCCCTGATGGGATTGTCTGTCCCAAAGAAGGGATATTTTCCCCCTTCGTTTGAATGAAGGTGACTTATGGGCTGGTAGTGACTCTGCCTTGACACCACCACATTTGTTTCAACTTTTTTTTTTCAGAGACAGGGTCTTGCTGTGTTGCCCAGGCTGGCTTTGAACCCCAGACCACAAGCAATTTTCCTGCCTCAGCCTCCCAAGTAGCTGTGTGTATCCTGCTACTTGGCTTGTTTCAACATTTTAAAGTACTTTTTTTCTTCCCAAATTGTGTAAATTGCGGCTTCTACAGCAAGCTAGGCTACGTTTCCAGGGGATCTTTTCAGGCCAACATCTAGACCACGGCTGGAGAAACTCAGTGCGGCCCCAGATTATAGTCTCCCGCCTGATAAATGAAGACAGTGGATTGGCTTAATTTGTAAATTAAAGCCTGAGATGTTTAAAGCTCTTGCAGTGAGTTGCTGCCTCTGGAAGCTTTGACTTTAAGCCTTACTGGATGGACACATGGTTACATGATTTTTCTGGTTCCCACCACCGTGGCTTAGGGTATATATTCACTACTTAGGGAAAAGCGCAATTGCTTAATAAAGTGTCACATACATGCAGTAAAATGCATACATTTTAGGAGCTAGCTCAGTGCATCTTTACATAGAATTACAGCAGTGTAGCCACCACCCAGGCCAAGATATGGGACCTTTCCAATGCCCCAGAAGCCCCTTCGCCCTGATGCTCATCAGTATCCTCCTCTGAAGGAGACTGTGTTTGCAACCTTCATTACCGTAGATTAGTTTTTCTTGTTCTTGAGCTTCACATAAATGGAATCACAGTGTGTTTAGTCTTTTGTGCCTGGATTTTTATCATTATGTCTGAGATTTAGTGCTGATATTGCAGGGAGCCCTAGTTGGTTGTCTTTGCTGTATAGTATTTCAGTGTATGAATAGACTACAATTCATGTATCTATTTCTCTATCGATGGACATTTATGGCTCTCATAAGTCAAGCTGTCCTGAACATACTCGTACATATCTTTTGGAGGAAAATGCTCCCATTTGTCTGGGGCATGTAGGAGTGGCTTGCTGGGTGATATGAGAAACATGTGTTTTTGCTATAATAGATACAGCCAGTTTTCCACCATGGTGCCTCCAATTTACAAGCTCATGAGCAGTGTCAGGGAGTTCTAGTTGCTCCACATCCTTGTCAGCACTTAGTATTATCACACTTTGAACTTTAGCCATTCTGGTGGGGGTGTGGCAGAATCTCCTTTGGGTTTTAATTTGCATTTTTCTGGTGATTAAGGAAGTTGAGCACCTTTTCATATGCTTATTGGCCATCTGGAATAAAAACACATCTTTCAAATTAAAAATTATTTTGCTCATTAAAAATCTCAGAAAGGGGTTGGGGTTGTGGCTTAGTGGTACTCAGCATGTCCAAGGCCCTGGGTTCAAACCCTATCACCAAAATAAAGAAATAAATGAAAGGATGGGTAAGGACTTCTACCTGCACCCAGTTTTGGTCTTTTCATGTTGACTTGTGGGTATTGATTTATAAATTCTGCATGTGGTTCTTTCATCAGATGTATGGATCATGAATATCTTCCCTCTGATACGGAAATGGAACTCACTCATTTATTCTTGGTTCCAAGAACACCCACAATAAACAGGGCAGGCCCTGACCTTCTTGCTAAGATGTGGCCCCTGTGTTTCTGGAGAACTCAACTCTGGCCGAGGGAATAGCACTCGGAATGAGCAAGAAATGATGGTGGCAGTGAAGGGCAGCCAGGCCCCTCATTGAGCTCCGTGATGTCCTTTACAAAAGTTTCTTAAGGATGCGTCCTTTACAAAAGTTTCTTAAGGATGCGTCTCCAGTGCTCAGGGAAGGTGGAGAGCAGTTTTTCAGGGCTGCATCTTTACATGCTGTGGTAAACACTACTTCTAGACATTTCTAGACATTTCCTTGACTCCTGAGTGTGTGCTCACCTGCCAGTCTCTCCCTTGGTTTCTGTCCGGGTGCAGGGGTCATAGGCTGAACCACCAGGACGTGGTGGAACTCTTGTCCCAGAACCTGATTCCTGGGGCTCAGTGGAGGGGAGTTGGATGGATCCTGGGAAGGCAGAGGGCAGTAAGGCCCAGGCTGATAAAGGCTCTGCAAAGCTGGGTGCAGGCAGAAGTCCTCACCTGTCCCAGGCAAATGTAGCACATTAGGCAAAGCCAGACACTCTTCAGGCTGCCACCCTGACGGGGACTCGGGAGGCTGTGACAGGATGGGGGACAGGGGCCAGCACGCTGGGGTGAAGGGGCCGTGCTGAGGCCAGATGGGGCAGTATGCATGAAAGAGGAAGCCAGGCCCTGCCAAGGGGCATGTCTAGGCCAGTGGTGCATGACGGTGGCACCTGGTAGGCTCCAGATCTGATAGCAGGTGCAAAAGGGTGAGGCAGAGGTGGTGGTCAGGAGGGTGCGAGTGCCTGGGCTCCAGCCTGGGCCTGTTCCTTGCTCACTGTGGGCCACCAATTCTTTTCACAGTAGCTTTGCTCTCTGATCTCATGGCCCACATGTCATTCAGGGCCCTACCAGCTCTGACACTCTCTGAGACTTGTCTCCATTGCAGGGCACGGCGACTACCTCAGAGCAGGACTGGGCGCCCGATCCTCTGCCTTTGGGGTCAGGAGGCTGGGCAAGAGGGCTAGGCAGACCGCAGCACCCACAGCAGATGTCCTCTGCACCCCAGGAGCCACAGGTGCTGCCTCCCCTGGAAGCCTGGGATCTGCCTGCCGCCCCCTCCAGCCATGTCAAGCAGGAAAACCATGGCCCAGGCGAGGCCCTAATGTATCTGAGGTCCCACAGCCAGCAAGTGTCCCCCCTCTTCCCAGCCCAGTGTCCAGGAGTGTGTGGAAGGGGAGGAGCAGCAGGACTGGCCCCCTTCTTTGGATCAGGACAGGGTTGAGAGCACAGCACAGCTGGGGAACTTGGGGAGAGGCAGGAGCACCGGTTGAAGTGGGGCGGCTGTTCTGGGTGACCGGTAAGACCATGGAAGGCGCCCTTCGAAGGCCACCTCCCTGAGCCATACTTTGTTGGCCTGTACCTACCCTGGGGTGCATGGGGCATGGTGAGCCAAGGGCTGCTACTTGATGTGGGCTGGCATTTTGGTCCTCCTTCCCTCCCTGGGGGGATGGGCTTGGGAGAGAAGCTGACGTCACAGTTGGGAGTGCAGAAGTGTTGCCTCTCATGTCAGTTCTGCACGGAGTCCAGGTGGGTGGGCAGGGGTGGAGAGGCGTCGATGCCACCACCTGCGGCCTGCCCCCCAGGGGAGAGGATGGGTTTGGGCAGTCCCAGAGCTGCCCTTTCTAGCAAAGAGAGTGGGAGGCAGCAGGCAGGTGAGGAGGACTTGGCAGGATGTCTTGACAGCTTCTAGGGTGTTGGCTGCAGATGGGAGCCTGCCCACCATCTGATAAGACTGAAACCTCTTTGCCAAAGACTTAATTAGGTTTAGTTTGTTTTCTCTGATGCCAAGCAAGGTGCCAGGGAGCTGGATTCCAGTTCTGGCTCCGCAGCTGGCTGCTGTGTGACTCAGAGCCAATCTAGTCCCTCCCTGGGCTTCAGACTCTATATCCATGCCTTTCTTGCCTGTTCCCTAAATAAAATAAATAAAACAGACCCATTTTATTTGGTTGAGTCCCCTGATGGCTCCTGGCCTCAGTTTCTTCATCTGTACCAGGGGAAAAGCACAGCCACACATGTGGAGGTGTCAAGGTCAGGTGCAATGTCTGTGATCAGGACCTGCTCGCCGCGTTGGCCCTGCCCTCCTCCAGTCCTGCCGGGTGCAGGGAGCAGGAGGATTTGGGCAGCAGGAAGCTGAGGGCAGACAGTGTTCTCGTGGGTCCTGCGGTGCTCCTGGGTCCTGTCCTGCCTTGTCCTTGGCTGTCCCTCCCCATGCACCCTTCCTTCTTTCTCTCCTTGCCTCTGTCCTTCTCTCTGGCTTGCAGCTTGCCTCTGCCATGGTCTCTGCACCTCGTGATCTCAGTGTTTCTGCCTCCCTCTGTGTCTCTCTTCTTTCTTCGCACTCATGTTGCTCTGTTGTGCATCTCTTTGCTCCTGTCTATTTTTTCTGTCTGTCTGCTTCTCTGTCCCCTCTTCTCCCTCTCTACCCTGGTGACCCCTCCAGCTTCACTGAGCCTCGGGGCCAGGCCAGGGAGGAGATAAAGCAGGAGCTCTGCTCACAGGTGACCCTGGCCCCCCTAGGCTGCCAGCCAAGTGCTAGAGTTGGGGAGCAGAGGCCGGACAGCCCGAGAGCTTTGATGGAGGTGGGCAGCAGGGACCAGAAGTTTGGTGTCCTGGTGTCCAGAGCCCCTGGGTCTGGCCAACCCCTGCTCCGAGCTCCTTTGGGTGACATCGATCCAGCGTGAACTTCACTAGCCTGGGACCAGGGGATGTTTGGGGGAAAGGAGAGTATAGAGCATTTTCGGGGTAGCCCCGGTGTACTGTTTAATCAAGAAGAAGGAAAAGAAATCTAAGTTTTGGGAAGAGTTTCCTTGAACCCCTTAGGTGGTCTCAGTGTCACCGGGTCTCTGCAGAGGTGCTGCTGAGCTGATATAGGGCAGTTGCCTCTTTCCCCAGGCTGAAGCTGGGGTGTGTGATGTACGATGAGAGGCCTGAGGCTCTGGCCCCTGCAGCGTGTATAGGCCACCAGCATAGGGGTTGCTGCTAGAGCTCCGGAGCTGGTCCTCCTCAGCGATGTGAGAGTAGTAACTGAAACGCAGCTCTGGAGTCCCTGGGGCTGGGGCTGGGGCTTTATTTTCCTTGCCTATTAAGATCTTGTATGTGCCACCTAAGCAACCCGAGGCGACTTTCGTCTTCATGACAGTGCCACAGGGCACTCCTGAGTGTGTTGCGGGATGGAAGATGCCTATGAAGTATTGGGCATACTGTAAGTGCTAGATAAACGGTGGCTCCCATGATCATGCAAGGCTTCTCTTCTTCAAGGCTTAGTTTTACCTTGTGAATTTTAGGATTCATGAAATTAATTGTAGCTCCTTTTTTTCCTGGACCACTAGGAAACTCATGGCTGAATATATCAACCAGATAGGATCTCTATGTCTGTCCCTTCCCTTCCCTTCCCTCTCTTCCCTTCCTTCTTTCCTTTCTTTCTGTAGGCCATCTCAGATCCTTTTTCTTAGAATGTGAGATGTGAAGCCATAAAGTGGAGATGCCGAGTATTCCTGTGGAGCGGGTGCTGGGGGATGGGAGAAGGTGG
Organism: Erethizon dorsatum; assembly: GCA_028451465.1. Taxonomy (NCBI): domain Eukaryota; kingdom Metazoa; phylum Chordata; class Mammalia; order Rodentia; family Erethizontidae; genus Erethizon; species Erethizon dorsatum. The sequence continues at coordinate 122,980,619 of CM051827.1, read as the reverse complement.
GGGAGGAAGGCAACGGCAGCAAGGCCAGCCATGGGCAGAACTTCAGAGACCCCCAGGTCAGGCAGTGAGCCCCAGTGGGGGGAGCAGGGGTGTCCAGAGGAACATCAACCAGGGAAGGGTTCGAGCACAAGGCAGGTTTGGGGGGTGCCGGGGGATTGTTCATGGGGGCCTTGAATGCTAGGCTCAGTTTCCATTTCTTGAGCATCAGCTATGTACCAGCTACTTTTTACCTATGTAACTTTTTACAATTTCTGCAGCATTCTAGATTTTATGAATTAGTAGCCTGCTGAGTTTAGAAGATTAGGAATCCTGGAGAAGCTCCATCACGTGCCCAGGGTCCTGTCTCAAACATGTGGGGTGGCCCAGCCAGGTGGGCTCTGGGACTGGCCCGGAAGTCTCTCCTTCCCCACTAGGCCCCCAGCCTTATCCTGGGCTGCATGGACGCTGAAGAAGCTTTTTGGTGGGGAATGGCTTGGCCAGAGTGCGGTTCAGATGGATATTTCTGCCTGTGGCGTGGACTGTGGCAAGCCCGGGGCTGGGACACAGGAGCTGTGAGGTCTCTGCGGAGGGTTGGTGGGAGCTGGGGAGGGTGGAGGTGTTGAAGGTGGGGTGCAGGGGAAGGGACAGGGCCAAGAGGAGCTTGTGAGGCGGAGCTGACAGCCCCGGAGGGTGGCTACTTGAGTTCTGGGAGTGCAGGAAGGGGAATAAAAATGGTGGCCTGGCTTTCTAGCTTGGGGTTTGCTTGGCAGCTGGGGTGGAGGCAGTGTCAGTGTTGAGGTGGGGAAGGAAGACGAGGACAGGGCAGGGCTGCTGTGCTAGGAGGCCACTGAGGTAGACACTGTGGGTGACTCACCTGACCCTAAGCCCTCGAGGCAGAGCCCATGTGCCTGCTCAGCTGGGGCCTGTGCCATGTTGGCCCGGCCCTACCAACAGTGTCATTAGCACTGCTGATGCTGCCACGAGGATCCTCAGATGTCCCCAGACCCGAGAGGGAGTTCATGATTCCACAGTGCTCAGCAGAGACCTGAGTCTGGGTTTCGGGTCTGGGGGGACCATGTGGGTGGAGTCAGATGACTCGTGGCCGTTACCCGTTCCTGCCACAACAGCCACTGGCCCTAGGCCCCTGGCCTTGTGGGAATCAGGGGTACCTTGCTGTCTTATGACTGCTGAGTCAGCACCCCGAGGTCCCACCCCAACCTGCCAAGAGGCCCGGGATCCATTCTTGGGTACAGGGGCAACAGAAAGGGCTTGGAGTTACCTGGGGGACCCCACTGAAGGAAGTCAATATAAGAAGCTGAGACCACTCAGCGTGTGGCCCAAATTCTGACCTCTAGAGCAGCACCAGTATACAAGTGCCCAACAGATGTTTGATGAATGGATGAATGAAAACTTTGGATCCGGCCTTGGCTTCCTGTGACTTCACCACATCACCTTGGGCAAGTCATCGTACCTCCTCTGAGCCTTGGTTTACCCAGCTAGAAAATGAAGAGTCTGGCCTGGCAGTCTCGGGGGCCCTTCCAGCCCAAAGCTGGAGGATTCTGGGGAGCAGATAGAACTGCCCTGATGGTGCCCAGGGGTGCTAGGAGCAGAGAATGGTCACATGGCTGGGGGTCTGGAGAACTGGGCTGTGTGACCCTCCCTACCTTCTTCCAGGCTATCTTAGGTAAGTTGAGGCAAGGGCCATGTGTGTTGGGGGAGGGCCCACACCTGGAGTCAGCAGTCACAGGAGCAGCACAAATCACTTTGACTGATCACAGCAGGTGACTTCCATGCCCGTGCATGTGCGAAGCTCCCAGTGTCTAGGTTGCTTATCCTCTTGGGGACCCAGTGACCTCCCCAGACAGAGCTCTTCCCTCCATGGCCCTGCTCACCCACCAGTCCACACCAGTCAAGGCTGAGATCTCAAATTAATGGCCCAAGGGCCAGGTTGGGCCAAGAGCACCCACAGTGCTTTGTTTTGTACGGGATGTCGGCTTTTGGTTAGACAAAGCAGGCTGGGTCCCCGTGGCCACAGTTGTCACCCCCTGTTGTCTCACACCTGGCAGCTCCACACATGTACACTGCCTCCTGCCCCCTGAAAGCATCTAGTTTAGAAATTGATCTAGCTCAACTCTGGTTTATGAGCAGGAAACTGGGAGCTGGGAGTACCCTGTGAAGCCTGGGTACCTAGACTCCCCGAGATTGGCAGAGCCTTGGAGAGCCCCAAGGTCTCATGGTCAGATCTGGCAAGTCCTTCCTCCGGTGAGGCCTTCTTTCATCACCCTGCCCAAAAGAGCACCCATGCCCCTGTCCCCTTCACACCTTCCTCCTCCTCCTGTGCCATCAAGGCTCCATCCTCCTGGCGTACTCCCTGGCTCCTTGCTGCTCTGTGTGCTCTGTGAAGACAGGGGCATGGCTGTCTTGTCACTGTTGTGCCCCCAGGCTGGTGTGTAATGGTAAGTGTTCCCAAAGCTGCTGAGGAAGAGGGAAAATGAGGCCAGGAGCAGACACCCTCCCTGCTGTCATTTCCCTGGGTTGTTCAAGGACGTCCTGGAGTCATCTGAGAGTCCCACAGTCCCCGGGCAGCTGGCAGGTATCCCCTGCACGGGCTGCCTGTCCAGCTGACAGGGACAGGCCCTCCCAGCTGGCTGTTCCACCTGCCAGAGCAGAGGGGGCAGTGATGTCATATGGCTCCCCCGCCCCACTTCCCCCAGGTCCGACCTGTTAGGCCTGGAGTCCCAAGTTCAAAGAGACCACAGACGGGTATACAGGATGCGCCTGTGTGAGCTGCGGGCAGGGCAGGGGCCCGGGCAGGTCATGGTGTCTCCAAGGAAACATTCTCAGGCCGAAATAAAAGGAAGAGAGGCAGACAGGGCCACAGGGGGTGAGGGAGTGAGGGCAAGAGGAGGAAATTCTTCTTATTTTTCTCAAAGGGAGAATCATGAAGCTGCTTGTAATTTCCCTCCAGAGTACAAATACTGTTTGCTCATGACAACCATTCAAACAGCACACCAAGGCATGAGGAAAAAGGGCAAGAGGCCAAGGTATTCTACCTCTCGGGGATCTTGCTGACAATCGTGAGCCCTCTTGGGGTCAAGACGACCTGGATACAAACAGTGTCTGGAAAAATTTCCAGCCACAAATACTGGGAGTGACATTTACTTTCCCTACGGAATAGTTCCTTCATCTGTGAAGGTGAGATATGGGAATCCTTCTCTTGGCCTCCCTACCGCCCCTCCGCGGCCCTCCTGGCCTCCCTTTCTTTCCTTCCAGCCCCGAGAATACATCCTTGGAGACATCAAGACGGGGCCCCTGCCCTGCCTGCCCAGCAAAGGCCACGACCTGTCCCCCCATGGGGTGGTCTCTTTGAACTTAGGATGCCAGGCTCCATCGGTACTTGTCACTAACTGCTGTTGTGAAGATCAGACAAGTGAATATGTGGAGGGGCTCCCACGTGCACGTGACAAGGGCTATACCTGTGCCTGCTGGATCATGGCCCTGACTGATAGCAAGGGGTCCGCAGCATCACCACCAGCACTATCAGCATCATCTTAGAAGACACCAACCTTCCTCCCTTCCTCCCTCTTTCCCATCTGTCCATCCACTCATCTGTCCGTCCATCAATCCATCCATCCATCCATCCATCTTTCTCTGATGGGAGCGTGCCCTTGTGCTCTTTAGGCACCTACTCTTTATACTCCCCATTCCCTTACCCATGAAGTGGACAGGTTTACTCAATAAACGTCATTAAACAAAGTGACTCAGGTCCTGCTAATTGGGTTCGGGGTAGAGCTGATGGAAGAGCCATTCTGAAGTGCTGTTTTGCCCCCTTCTGTATCTGTAGCCTAAACCTAGACTTAGCCCTGTGCCTTTGGGTATAACAGGCTTTACAGATTAACAACATTTGCAATCAGATCATTCCTGAAAGATCTTTGAAATAAAAAAACTAATCAACTTAGTGTTTATGCCAATTTTATTTTTCCCATTTCTTAAGTAGGCAAGAGGTTCTTGGAGGCAGGGACCCCCTGCCACCCCAGGGGGTGGTCCCCTTTTCCCTGACTCTGCCTTTGCTGCCTCCCAGACCTGAACAAGGAGATCTGGACATGAGAGGATGGCACGGCTGAGGAGGCACGTCCTGTGATTCTGTCACCCTGATGCTCAAGTCTTGTGGGCCACTGGTGGTTGGCGAACCCAACAGAGAATGGCCAAGCTCCCACCCAAAGCCCAATGTCTCCATCTCTCCGATGACACCATTCTTGTTGCTTGGGCCCCAAATGCTCCAGTCATCCTTGATCCCCACCCCCACCCTGTGCATCCAATCCCTCAGCAAATGTCAGCTCTGTCTTCAAGGTACGTGCAGAACCCCACCACCTCTCACTGCTACCCCTGGGACCACGGCACCATCATCCACACCTGGAAGACCACAGCACCTCTTGGCACTGACTAATGGCACATGCGCTTTACTCACTGAACTTTGCTTATTCGCTTTATGTGTTCTAGGCATCTTCCTTACAATGTCAAGCTCATCAGAGCAGGATCATGGTTTGTTTTGCTTCACCTAGGGTGCCTGGCACATAGTAAATGCCCAACAAACACTTGTGAAATGAATGAATGAAATCCTACAAATGCCCACAGCACAGGCTCAGAACCCGCAGCCCTGAGAAAAGACCCAGTGCTCCTCAGTCCAACACTCTGAGCTCCTGGTCACGTCCTCTCCTCTTCTCCGGCTGGTCACTGGTGCCACGAAGACTGGTTTCTGCCACCTCTGGCACCTGCGGTCATAGAGTACAGTGAGTCAGGTGGACCAAGTTAAGGCCTTACCACTTATGAGCAGTGTGACCCGAGGCCATTCTCCCAGCTGTGAAGTGAGGACACGAGTAATAGTTGCCCACACTTCTCCAGACTTTGTGCTAAGCCTCTTACATGAAGCTCGTGTCTTCTCCACACTGATTCAATGCGACAGGTCCTATGGTTACAGCTGCCATCTTACACATGGGGAAACTGAGTCACAGAGAGCCTAAATAACTCGATGCCCATTGGTGGTTGTAAGAAGCAGAGCCAGGATTTGAACCCAGACACTCCTGTCATCATCTTTGAAGACAGTTCTTTATTCACCAACCTGCCTGCCTGCCTTCCTTCCTCTTTCCTATCAGCCCATCCATCCATCCATCCATCCATCCATCCATCCATCCAGTCTTCTCTAATGGAAACATGCTCATGCGTTCTTTAGGAACCTACTTTTCACATCCCCTATTACATTCCATACAAAAGAGATGGGCTTATGTCAAGAAATGCTATTAAATTAAATAACTCAGGTCCTGGTTAATTGGGGCTGGGGAAGGGTTGCTGGAAGAACCATCCTGAAGTTTGTTTTGCTGTATCCACGGGGTAAACCTGGTGCCTTTAGGTGTCGTGAGCTTTACAGCAATCAAATGTGTTGGCAGTAAGAAAGATCACTCCAGAGTGAACATCAAAATGAATAAATGTTTATCATTTTTACACTTCCCACCTGGCTCCACCGTGCTTTAGATGCCACCTGACCTCATCTTAGGAGATATGATCTGCCAAGTGCTTAGCTGGCACAGGGCACACAGGCAGCCCTCAGAAACGCTGATAGTGTTGTCATGGGTTCAGACACCAAGAGTCTGTGGACAGAGGCAAAGCTACAGGTGGGGGCAGGGTCAGCTGGGGAGCCAGGCTCCATCCTCCCTGGGCCCCCAGGGAAGCCCCCTTTTCCATTCACCAGAGAGGCTAGAGTGCCTCCGCCCCAGGCCTCGAGGATTGACAGCCCATGAGCGAGGAGGAATGGGCGGGGAGCCAGGAGGTGCTCAGGCAGGCTGACCAGGTTGCAGGGGGAAATTAAAAGGGAGGAGAAGAGCACCAGTCCATCAGAACCCACATTCCTTCCTGGTGCCTGGGTGCCCTAGAGGAGCTGGGGAGTCAGGGCGTGCAGCCACTGGGTGCTGGAGCTGTCCTCGGAGGTGGGGAGCAGGGGACGGGATGGCCCCGCAGAGAATCGTGCAGCTGTCCCTGAAGAAGCCCACCTACGCGGTGTGTGTGGTGGGCACTGAGATGCTGGTGAACGTCCACAGGTGAGAGCCACGAGCAGGCACCCACCTGGCTGCAGAGGGCTGCACTCTGACGGGGGACCTGAGGCCTTGGGGTAGCCGTGCCGGGAGCCGGATGGGCTTGCTGGAGGATGAGGATGTGGTAGGACGCTGTGTGACAGCAGAGGAGGTGGAGCTGGCTGCGGAGTGGGAGGGAAGGACTAGGCTCTGGTCAGGTGCCCCTGGGCTCTGGCTCCTGGGCACTGGGGTTAGGACACTGGCCTCCAGCCGCTGGACAAGGAAGGGTCCACCCTCAGGATTCTAATTCTGTGCCCTGGAGCGAGGCCCTGGATTCTGGACTGTGTTCTGACACCCATAGGGAATGTGTGTGCAGCAGCAGGGTGAATTGTTTGGGATGGGATGAGGACTGGGGTCCCCTTCTGTCCCTCAATCTCTCGCCCACTCTTCATCTCTCTGCTGTGTGTGCCTGACTGATCCTGGAGCCCAGACAGGGGAACCGGGGTGACTGGAATCAGGAGGGAGAGGTTAAGGGATGACTCAGTGACTTAATCTAAGAAGTGAGCCTGGAGCACGGCCAGGGACTTGGGGTTGGCACGAGACCATGATGATGATGCTGGTGATGATGGCAGTGATAATGATATCTGTGAGGGTGCCCATGATGACATGGGAGGAAGGCAGCCATAATATCAGCTTCTCCTGTTGGCCCAAATCTTCCTGTCTTGCCTCTGTCTAGATGGGAACTAGGACCCTGGCTCAGCGTCAGTTTCCATACCTGGCCACTGTAGACTTGATGGGCTGTGGACTCCATCCCTGTTGGACCAGGAGGAGCTGGGCCCTCTGCAGATGGGGGCCTGGGGTGGGGGGTTCCCCTCCATAAGGAGCTGGGGGGGGCTGTGACCAGTGGGACCTGAGCTCCCATCACCCTCTTGGGTCTCAGCCCCTGTACTTGCCAAGTCTGGTGAATGAGCGCTGGGCCCAGCTTCTTGCCTGGCTTCAGGTTGAGCCTCTGCCCCAGGAGCCTTCCCTGTTCCTCTCCTGGGCAGTGCCCTGGGAGCGCAATGATAGGGATGGGGAGGAAAAGCCAGGAACCCTGAGGGCTGGACTGGGATTCAAAGGCAGTACTAGGGCTACGTGGCCAGTGGAGATGCGGTTTCCTCCTGCCCTTGCAACACAGGGCCACTAGATTTAGTGAGTGAAGATACAGAATGCCTAGTGAAGCTTGAATTTCATGTAAAATAGAGAGAGAGTCTATATGTGTGTGTATGCACGTGTGGTGCTGGAGACTGAACCTAGGTTCTTGTGCGTGCTAAGCAAATGTGCCATTGTTTATACCTCCAGCCCCCATTTTTTTAGTGTATTGCATGTGACCTACTTACATTACAAAAATCTGCTATTTTGCTGAGGCTGCACTATAAGTAGACATCCCATATTGCTCCTGGCGATCCTGCTTTAACACCCAGGACAGGGGAGGTGTCCTTGGGGCTCCCACCTGTCTGATTCCAGGACCTGCTCTCGTCCAAGGCCGTGGTTGTTTCTGGATCATACTTTGAGAACCTCAGGCCCTTTGCTGTGCTGCTGACTGAGGCCCAAAGCATTTGATGGGGAGCCAGGAAATCTCAGTTCTGGTTCTAGTTCTGTAACTGACTCACTGCCAAGTCACTGGCTCTCTCTGGGCTTCACTTCTGAACCCTAAGAGATGAGCTGGGTCCCCTCTGCAGTTCAGCATGGAGGTAAAGCCCCAGGCTCTGGAGTTGGACAGACTCATCTTTTCATCCTGGCTCCGTGCATGCATGGCTGTGTGACCTGGGGCAAGCTGCTGCCCTTCTCTGACCTGTTTCTGTATGTGGCAAATGGGGAAGCAATAGCACCGCCCTTAATGGATCTGGGCGAGAAGAGAGACTATGCACGTATAGGGCCCATTGTTTGGTGGGTGCCCTGGGAGGGGGAAGTGCTCTGGGGTGTCTGGGGGTTTCCTCCTGCATGTCTGTTCTCCCCACCACTCCTCAGAAGTGGCAGGGGACGAGGACAGTGCAGGTGGAGGGATCACTGTCTGCAAAGCTCCCTCGTGAACACCAAAGCCCTCAGCACCTTGCAGAGCACCCAGGCCAGGTGAGGACTCGGGAAGCGGCTTGGGTGGGAGGGAGCGAGCCCAGGGAGATCTCCACCTGGGGGTCAGGCGCTCGGGTCAGACGCTGACAGCACAAACCAGAGCTGGGGGGTTTACTCTGCAGTGCTTAGGAGGCGCCTCCTGCTGGTGAGGCGTGTGCCAGATGGGTGCGGGACCTGGAGTTGTCCACCTGGGGGGGTTTCAAGGATCCTGAAGTGATGGGTTACGCTTGATGGCTGATGAACTCAGGGCACCCCTACCCCCTTGCCAGGTGCCTGGCTCCAGCCAAAGCCAACCAAGGGGTTTCTAATCAGCCTTGCTGGTAGGAGCAAGAAAGCTGCCCAGAGAGGTTGGTTTGCAGGTCCCCCGAGCTGCCCGGAGTCTGCGCCCTCCCAGAGATGGGTGTGCAAGGTCACGTCACAGGAAGTGACTCACTCCCCAGAGGCCACATGGACTAGTTATTTGGAGAGATATTTGTGTTTGGGATAACTGTGTGGCCGGGGGTAACCCAGCCTGAGGAAGCCTTAGGGCTCCCCTTATTCAGCACATGCAACAGATTCCTCCCCCTTGTTCCACTCCGGCGAGCTAGCTCATCACTCTGACCTTACACCCCAGTGGGCTAGCTCCCCACCCTGAGTCCTTCCCCAGCGTGCTTCTCACCACCCTGAGTGCTTCCTTCAACGACTGCCCCAGCACCCTGAGTCCTTCCCCCAATGGGCTAGCTCTCTGCCCTGAACCCCACACCTCAGGGAGCTAGCTCCTCACCCTGAACCTTTCTTTCCGGGCGCTAGCTCTCCACCCTGGCTCCCTGGATCCTGTCAGATTGTTCTGGATGACCCTGTTCTTGCCTGGGGACTTCAGGTGGCCCCCAGAGGTTCAGGTCAATAAAGCTGGGCTGGGCACCATGGGGAATCCATTGCTGGTCTGGCATGGCCCCCCTTACTTATTCAGAGCCCTGAATCGGAGTTCAAGGCTGGAGGCCATGATGAAGATTTGCTCTTTGGGGTGGAGAAGGCTGGCTGGGCAGGTGCTGGGTCTTCCCGCATTTCTCCCAAGTCTTCCTCAGCCTGCAGAAACACTAAGCATAACAGACTCCAGTCTGGAGAGTGGTGAGAGCGGCGAATACAGGGAGAGGTGCCGTCAGGCGGCCCTCACACAAGCCACAGAGGGGCCTGGGCAGGAGCATTTTCTGGGGCTCCCTGCGTCTCACAAACCGAGGAGGGCACAGCAGAGTCATACAGTGTGGTGCGGATGCTTTCCTGTTGTTCACACCGAGTAAATGAATGCTTTGAATGCAGAGCTACGATGAAGCTTAACTGGGCTCCTCTGAAGATAATTACAGGACGGGTGCCGACACTAATTCCTAATTCCCAGTGAGTGACAGGCGATGCAGCCTCGGCGCCAGGCTGGGACACCCACTCCCGTCGCTCCGTCCTGTGGCAGGAAGGTCACCCTTATTCGGCGGTCCTGTTCCAAGCTGAAGTTTGAGGTTTCCCGGCCAACGGGAGGCCGGATGAGAACACCTCCTCTTTCACCTGCACAGGGCCCCCGGGTGTTGAGTTCTCAGGATGTAACATACGGGCACCAGGCAGGGTCTCAGAGGTCAGTGCCCCAATTCCACAGAAGCCCCTGCTTCCCTGGGCACCCTTGCCTCTGCCAATTCAGACAGGATGGGAGCCCTGCCTTTCCCTCACCCTCTACACAATCCTGTGGCTTCTTGGATGCCAGTCTTCGGGTGTCCCCTCATTCTGCCATCTCCCCTTCCCTTCCCAGCCCCAATCCCACCCCCTCCTCACTCTTCCTGGACCAGAGGCCCGGGATCAGCCAGACAGCTCCTGCTTTGGACCCAGGGAGGAGAGTCGAGGTGCAAGGAGTGGCATGCAGCCTCCCCCATGCTGTCCTCTCCGCCGCTCTGTAGGTGGAAGTTTCTTGCTCTTCTCTGAGGCCGCTCTGCCCTGCCAGGTTGTCCTGCCTGGGGAGGTGGCTGGGAGGAACTGCAAATCCACACGGCCTGGGAGGGAGCCCCAGCCGTGAGCAGAAAAGGCCGTTGCGTCCCAAAGGCCACCATTCCAGGGTGCCCAGGCTCTCGGGCTGGTGCTGAGGAAGCTGTTTCCAGACTCATTGAGGCCCCAGAGCAGAGAACCTGGTCCCTCCGCACAGGAGTCAAGGCCAGCTGAAGCCCTGCTAACAAGCACCTCACTGTCGTTGTTGTCACACCTTCCTAGCCACATTCATGACCCTGCTGTGCCCCCGTCCTTATCCCCTCAACCATAACTCCAGGTCTCAGGCCTGTGCTGGGTGAAGTGGGCATACAGGGCAGCTGTGGGCTGAGCTTGCCTGGCACCAAGTGTGCTAGGCACAGGAAAGCGTGGGCTGGGGCATCCGGACCCCAGGGAGGAGGAAGGCAGGCTGTCCCCGAGAGGCACCCCCGACGGGGCTCGACAACCAATGTGATGGCTGCTGAGAACAGGATGACCTGTGGGCGTGACCTCGGGCTAGGGTCAGGCTGGTCCTTGCAGGCTGTGTGACCTTGGGCCAGTCACTTAGCCTCTCTGAGCCTCTTTTCTCCCATGCTAGGTGGGGATGACGTCACCTATTGTTTGTACCTGTGAAGCTGGCATCTTTATTTTCCCCACTTTACGGACAAGGAATTTCATAACCCATGAGCATAGGTGTGCTCTGGGGAGGGAAGAAGTGACTCACAAGGCTGGCTTTAAACTTGGGGTCCTTTCTCTCAGGATGCACTGGTCCCCAGCCCCTTTCTGCCTCTGCCAGGAAGGCCAGAGAGTGACAGCTGTCCCCTTCTGCCCCCGTGCCTGGGTGGGCAGGTTTCACTTGAGGGAAGGCCTGGCCAGCTGGGCCCTTCTCTTGGGCTCCCTGGGTGTGACCTTGAGAAGTGGCAGGGCATAAAGCACCCATGATCAACTGATTGGCATCTGGAAGGAGAGGACACAGCCATGCCCTGTGTGATGCCATACTTCTGAGAAAATGTCTGCCAGGGACAACTTTGAACCCACTTAGCAGCCAAAGAAACTGAGACCCAGAGAGGTTCAGAGGCTTTTCTGAAGTCACACAGCACACAAATGCTGGAGCTGGGATTTGATGCCAGGTCTGCCTGATTCCAGGTTCTGTGAGCCCAAGTCCTAGAAAGCCCATAATCTGGGAATTTGCTGGGTTGGTGTGAGGGAGTCATGGGGACAGGGCAGTGGATGAGCTTCGGGGTCAAACCCCAGTTCTGCCACTGTGGCCCTCTGTGACCACTGTCTACATTTTAGTTCTGCTCTGTGAAGTGGGGGAAAATAATAACTTACCTGCTCAGGTGGAACCAGAGATGGAGTAAGGACTCTGGCCTGTTTGGGCCTCCCAGAGGCTGGGCTGGTGGCCCTTGCTCTGTGCAGTCCTGGTGCCCAGGATGGCACACTGGATGGGGGATGGGACGACAGCACTGTGGGACTGCCAGCCTCGTTCTCTGCTTCTGGCCCAGCTACCTGTGGAGCTGGCTGCACCAGAGGGGCCTGCCAGGTTCTGCCGTGACATCTCTTCTGGGTTCAGCCCATGAAACTTCAAGTCCAGGACACCCGGATGTTGGCACATCAGGGGCTCCTGGTGGGCAGGAGACCCACAGCCCTGGGGCCTGGTGTGCTCCTCAGCCCTACCCTTTGGCTCTGCATTGTTCTGCCCCTCCTGTCTTACCCATGGCACAGTGCTCTGACAGCCCCCAAGGGCACATTGGTCCCAGGTCCCCCCCATACACACCCAGCTCCTGTTCCCAGGGGCTGGCAACGTCCAAGCTGCAGGTTGAGGTGGAAGGCATGCCGTGTCCCTCCTCTCCCTGGAGACCAGGTGGTGAACCTCTGAGACCCTGAGATGCTCCGAAGGGCAGACGCTTTGGAGAGGAAAGTTGTAGCCCGGCAAAAGGAGTATTTTCTAATTACCAGAGGTGTCAAAGCAGGGAGGGGTATCAGGTAGTGAGCTGCCTGTCATGGGATGTGTTCAAGCTCAGAAGCCAGGATGACTTTCCAGGGCCCTGTGACCCAAAACATATGCACATCTATCTTGTCATCCTAGGGCAGGCGGTGACCGCCCCTCAGGCTGTGCTGACCTTTCTACTGCAAGGTCTGAGTGCATGAATGAGGATGAGAAAAGCGGCTTCCTGCCTGTGGGTCCCCACCCCGCGTCAGGTCTCCCCAGGCCTCTCCCAGGGAAATGTATCGAGGAGCTTGTGCTGCACATTCTGACGTTTTCCTGCTTCCTTCCTATGTCTTCCTGGCCATTTCCTTCCTCCGGCCAATGAGGCATTTTCAGGGCACACAGAATATTGGTCAGGGAAGCCCACGAGAGAAGACAAACCCGCTGCTCCCTGTCCCCTCTGCCAGCCGTGGGACCAGAGGAAAGTTACTTAACCCATCTGAGAAGCTGTCTTCATCTGCGAAATGGGGACAGTGACACTTCTGTGGGAGGCTGTGGTGAAGGTCAGATGAGATTGTGGGTGTCGAAAGCCAAGTGTGTGCCTGGCGCATAGCAGACAGTACCTGTGGGCCATGCCACCCTGTGCCATAACCAGAGGCGGACACACACCTTGCCGAAGCAGTCAGGGCTGGGATTATTATGTTGATCTTACCATCCCACCCCACCCTTGGCCACCTTTGGGAGATTCTTCAAGAATTGACTTTTGAAGCTCTGGAAGGGTGGGGACCGGGACAGAGTGCGGCAGTCTGGATTCGGGCCTGGATTCCCACCTGTGAAGGGTTGGAGGGAAGTCTGTTCCAGTACTGTGGGGAAGAAACAGGGGTCCTGACAGGAGTGGCTGGGCCGCTGGGGGCTCTGGGAAGAGTCACAGTACTGGTGGTGACACTGCCTGACCCCAGTAAGGGCTACGCTTTAAACCATCCTCTTCTGGACCCCTCCCCAAGTGGCCTTTTGTATTATTTCCACTTCACAGAGGGGGCAGGGAGGCCCAGAGCAGTCCAGCAACCAGATCGGAGGCCACGCTCCACACAGAGCCCACAGAAGCCTCTAGAGGAGGTGGCCTTTGAAGGGGCGGGTGGGTTCCCAGCATAACAATGCAGATGGTGACACAGGTGATATAGGGATGAGGACACCTCTGTGGTCAGGATTAGGGTCCCATTCTTTTAAAGGGGCACTTTCAAACCCGCCACTGCACTTGACTGTGAGTTTGGGGACAGGCAGGACTGCACCCCAGGCCTGGGAGCCTTACTATGAGACAACACCCAAAGGAGACAGAGAGTGGTGCAGGGGGACCCACGAGCATCCGTGGATAGCGGACGGTGCCGATCCCAGCTCCCGCACCTGCCTGTCACTCAACCTACGGCCACGCCCACAGACCTTGAGACCCGGAGGTGCGGATGCAGTGCGGGCGCCTTTGCCGAGAGCAGGCAGGGCCGGCGTAGGGCGCCAAAGGAACGAGGATCCGAGGCAGCAAAGGGCCCGCCGGGCAGAACCTGTCTGGCCCGGGTCCCACCAGGAAGCGCAGCCTGTCCTGCCCCTGCCCGCCGGAACACCGCACCTCCTGGGTCCGGTGGACCTGGACCTGGTGAGCTGGCCTTGGGACGACTGTGGGCGGGGCCTCTAGCCCCGCCAAGGGCTGGGGGAGGAGCCGGAGGGGCGGGGCCCCAGGCTCCGCCCCTCCGCTGCCTCGGCGGGAAGCCTCCCCTGCCCACACTACCTTCACCGGGCACCTGCAGGTAGCAGGGTGCGGGTGGGGCGCGCGGGGTGCAGGAGCCCAGCACCCCAAGGACGCGCGAAGCACTGAGCGAATTTGGGGTGGAGGGGGCAAATCCACACTGCAGGAGGCTGGGGAATTGTGCCATGTCTTTACTTTCCTTTTCTTTCATTATTATTATTTCGACCAAGACTCCAAATAGGGGGTTGTGCCGCCAGGGATGTGACTTGGAGAAGTCAACTTTGCCCAGAGCCGGCGACTGGCTCCCCACAGCCCTGCCGCGTCTGGCGGTGGCAGCCCTGGGGGGTGGAGCGGAGTCTCCCACAAGCTGGAAACCCTTCTGCCGTCCCCTGGGTGTCCTGGGCTCAGGTCCGTCTTCTCTCGGGATGCATGGGGTGGGCTCTGGAGTCAGGCAGGCTGGGTTCCAACCACACTCAGCCACCTCCCCGCTCCGGGGCCGTCCTGACAAAGCCACTGTCCTCATCTATAATGCGTTTATTGTGCCCTGAGCTGGACACTGAGGTGATGCAGTGTCTCAGAGAGAAAGCAGTGGAAGTCGCTGTGTTCTAGAGGGGAAGTTTGGTCGATGAGTAGGTGACGAGTGCTGTGGGCTGGCATGAAGCTGGGGACAGAGAGCACGGGTTCGGGGTGTCACTCATGACCTGAGAGGGAAGTAGGTTCCGGAAGTACTGCAGGTAACTGTGAGCAGAAAGCCCCGGACAGCAGACTGCAGACCTGGTGTGGCTGATGAGCCAGGGAAGTGAGCTTGGGGGATTAGAAGGTGATTTTGGGGGGAACACAGAATGGAGGGGGGTCCTGAGCCAGAGAGTTAGGAGTTAGGTCTCTACAAACCCATCAAAAGCTGGAAATATCTTAAGTCAATGCATCAAGTACACCCCTAGGGAGCCTTGCCCAGCCTGGCTTAAACATGCTCTCCCCTGGCTACCATCAGCTAACAAAGCCTGTTTTATGGTAGAGCTGAGTGTCCTGTGTCATGTTTTGGCTACTGCTCTGAAAGTAAAACACAGAACATTGGATGGGTACATTACCAACCATTGTAAAATTGGGAAATCTTAAGTTGAACCATCATAAGTAAGTAGGGGATCATCTGGATTTTTTTTTTTTTTTTTTTGTGAGTACCGGGGGGGTCGACCTCAGGACCTCGTGCACCAGCAGACGCCCGTGCCGCTGAGCAATATCACCGGCCCCTTTTTCGTATGTGGGTTCCGGGAGTCGAACTCAGGCCCTCGCGCTTGCCAGGCAGGCGCTTAAGCCGCTGAGCCATCTCACTGGCCCGATCATCTGGATTTTTAAGACAAAGGTACTAAGCACTGAAAATACTTCCTAATTATTATTATTATTTTTGTGTGTGTGTGTGTGTGGGTACCGGGGGTCGACCTCAGGACCTCGCGTGCCAGCAGGCACTCGTGCCGCTGAGCGATATCACCGTCCCTTTTTTCGTATGTGGGTTCTGGGAGTCGAACTCGGGCCCTCGCGCTTGCCAGACAGGCGCTTGCGCAGCTGAGCCATCTCACCGGCCCCTTCCTAATTATTTTACTGCATTCTACCATTATTTATGCGTGGTGGAAATAGTTAAGTAATAGGCTGCTATTTCATCCACCCCCACCAGACTGAGTTCAGTGGTGTTGGGATTGGGAACTTCAAACCGGGCAGAGCAGAATCATTTATGCCACAAAACTTGGCAAAGCCTACAAAGTAGGCCATTGATTGTTGATTGTTGACTGTTTCCTTCATTGTCCAGCTTTGAGAAAATGATTGAGAAATGTTAACGCAAATGAGCCTTAAACGCATATTGGTCTACAAACATTACATTGGGGTTGGCACAAAAAGTTGATGGTTTTCTTCTACGGTTATATGATTCAGCAAAGAAGGCACTGAGGGAGTGATGTTGGACACACCTTTTTCATTTTACTTGTGAACACGCAATAGAAATATGGACCCACATTCATGTCACACAACCGATTTAGTGACATTTAGTAGATTGGGAGAAGAATTAGCAGATTGGGATGCAATGCATTTGTTAAATAATTATCCAACTCCAGTACAACCACACGTTAGCTACAGTTACAATGCATGGGCTATGTGGAATTTGAGACACATTTTACAATAAAGAGCAATATGCGTAATATTACAACCTGTACACTGTGATACACATCACTTATATCAACAAAATTTATAATAGATACGTATACATATTCCCCCTCTGCTGAGACCCAGTTATCAGACATCAGCAGCTCACTTGGAGCAGTGAGAGGGGACGGCAGAGGACACAGAGAAGTGGCTGGGGGTAAGAGAAGAGTAAGCAGAGCCACGTGTCCCTGCGGCTGGATGGAGATTTCGAGGAGGACAGATGATCAGCTGGACCAAGGCCTTCTGCCAATCAACAAGCCCGAGAAGACCAATGACCCCTGGGTTTGGTTACAGAGCAGTTTTGGTGGCAGGGCGGGGAGGAAAGCCTGATTGGAGGAAATGTTTTAGAAGCCACAGAGACTGCAGGGACACACGCCCACAGTGTGCTCCTATAGAGGGTGCCAAAGAGATGGGGTGGGTGTCGAAGGGAACCCTGGGTTTAGGATGGGTGGCATTTGCAGAATATCAGCCTACTGTGTGCAGGAAATGGAGAAGGGCAGAACTGGGTGGAGGCCTGATCTTGGACAAGCTCGTCCCTCACCAGGAGGGCGGGCGTGGATGTGGGCTCAAGGCAGGTGTGCTGGGAGGCAGGTGGTGGCAAGAGGAGGTGATCAGCTCTGGGTGAGGGGATTCTGGAGAGAGGGGGAGTGTGGAAGGGTTTCCTGGGACAGCCAGGCGGGATCAGGGGTCACTAGAGGTCAGAGGTCATGAACCCAGGAGAGCCATAGTCACACGTGGGCGCAGGTGCAGGATGGACAGAACACTGGCTGTGACCGTGGTGGAAGCTGAGCTAGGCCCGGTGGCAGAGGGAAAGATGAGCCAGGTGAGATCGCAACAAGCAAGTGACGGCCATGGGGACTATGGAATAGAAGTGGTAGACAAAGGGGACAGCGTGCAGCAGGTGGAGCGAGTTCAGTGTCCCAAGGGCCACAGGCCGCAGTGGGGCTGAGGCTTGGTGGCCTTGGGGGGATAGGAGTGAGCCGATGTCTGAGGGGGTGGCAGGCAGGGGAGTCTGCTGTGAATCCAGCTCTCGGTAATGACCCAGTGTGGTGCCACAGCAACTGTGAGCAGCAGGTCTCTGGGACAGTACAGAGGTCCAGGGGACTCAAGAGGATGGGGTGTGAGATGGGAAAGGGGGTCAGATGAGACTCGGGGTTTCTGTGGTAATGGATGTAAACAATGATGAAGGGCAGGAAGGTGAGAGGATTCCTGCAGGTTATCGTGGCTCGTGGTGATGGAGAGGCTGTGATCGTGGGTGTGGGGAGGGGGCATCACCAACCAGCAGTCTGTGAGTCTTGGAGCCCTCTCCCTTCCTGCCTCATCTGTAAAATGGGGATAATAGTGCTTGCTTGGTGGGGCTGTGTGGAACATAGGGATGTTGAGTAGACCAGTGCTGGTCAGCGTCATTGCTGTTTGATGGGACAGAGCAACCATGGCAGGGGTTAGCAGGGGGTGGTATGGCTTCTCCAGAGGGTTTAATATTTGTGTAGGTTCTTGGGGGTCTAGGAAAGGATCAAGGGAAGAGTATAAAAGGACCCCTCCAGTGGCATCTTTGTAGCCAGGCAGATGTCTGTATGTGGACCTGATCTTGGAGCTGGCCTTGAGGCCGACACCCTGGGGGGACATGCCAGTGACGGTGGAAAGCCTTGATGAGGAAGCCCCGACATGTATCGCAGACTCTCTTCCAGGTGTGAGCTCCCCATGGAGCCCTGAGACCAGCCTGTAGCCTGGCACTGAAGGCTTATGTATTCGGGGGCCGAAGGACAAGATGTCACCCCAAGGCCCTGTTGGCTTGGGTTTGGTGCCCTGTAGCCCGAGTCTCTGGGGCGCCCCCCTCTGCAGCTGCAAGAAGGCTGCACCAGCCAGCTGTGCTGGCAGCAGCTGGTGTCAAGAGGAGCAGGGTGGAGGCTTAGCAGCTGGGGCCCAGGCAGACAGGAGCCTCCTGGCCCCCTCCGGAGCCCAGAGCTCTGGGGTCTCTGGTGAACGAAGGGTCTCAGGGCAGGGAGAGGATGCACCAGGCACTGCCAGTCAAGGGTTCTGCCCCATCTAGGGCAGACAGGCCTGAGACCCCTGCCAGGCAGCCGGAAGTAAGAACCCATTCATTTGTTAACAAATGTGTTTCGGAGCACATGCCGTGAGCCAGGCCCTGTATAAATCCTGAGGAGACAGCAGTGAGCAAAACAGACAAAATTCCCTGCCCTGGTGCAGCTGAGCTAGTGAGAGAGGCAACAAACAGGGTGAGGGGAAAGGGCCAAGGGGGAGAAGATGGACGCTGAACAGTGTGGTGGGGCTTCATTGAGAAGGTGATGTTTAATCAGAGCCCTGAAGTTTGAGGCAGTGAGCCCTGGGGAAACTGAGGAAGAGCCTTCTGTGTAAAGGGAATGGCCATGCAAAGGCCCTGAGGCAGGATAGCCTGCATCTTTTTGGGCCAGAAGGAAGGCCAGTATGGCTGAAGCAAAGTGAGACTTGGGGGTGGGGGGTCCCTAGGGCAGCAGTTAAGGAGTAGCTCCTGCCCATCACCCCACGGTGGCCACTCTCCTGAGCCCTGGTTCTCGTCCTCTCTTTCTTCTCTGCCAGAGATGTGCCTAGGGGTGCCAAGACCTTCAGGGTCTCTGGGAGCTCTAAGGTAGAGGTCTTAATGGCCTATGATCCCAGATGGGTGACAGAACCCACAGGCAAGGCCCACTGGCCGCTGGACACCAACGCGGACGTGGTTGTATCCGTGGACACAGCCAGTAAGGATTTAAACGACCTCAAGGTAAGAGCCATTCCCTCAGAGTGAGGGGCTGGGTCTCCCCTATACTACCCTGACCAAAGGTGTGAGCCCCTATAGCTATGCATGTGCACATCAGCCCCACACCCACACAACACAGCATCTCCACGGACACTCAAACCTGCAGATTCCCCAGCACCCAACGCCACGCAGGGGCACAAGGAACCCCACAGAGATATGAGGCGCCTGGTCTCCCCTCCAACTCAGGAGCACCCCTGGTTACTGCTGCAGTCAGCCTGCACTCAGGCCCCACAAGAGGCCCCTGGGCCCTGGCATGTGCAGGGCCGCACAGCCCCACCACCGCACGCATCTGTCTGCACCTGCGTGTGCACCCCCCTCATCCCCGACCATGCAGATGATGCCCCCAAGACCATACCCCATACACAGTGAGGTACTTCTCCCATCTCCCATCCTGCCTGCCCTCCTGGCTCCCCCAACCAGTTCAGGGCCAGGGTGGTACCAGCTTCCATCTGGGGAAGGCAGCCAGGATGTCCCCTGCCAACAAGCAGGGTTGTGGACTGACACCCCCCCACCGCCACCTTCTCTGGGGAGTGACCTTGCCCTGTGGGCTCAGGGCTGACTTTGTTCCCACAGGTGAAGGTGTCATATTTCAAGCAGCAGGAAGATGACCCCCTGGGCCACAGCGTGCTCTACCTGACTGCTGTGGGTATGTCCTGTCCCCTAACTGTGCCCAGGTGGCTGTTAGAGGGGCGTGGCAGAGTGGGAGAGCAATGCGAATGCAATGGCTGGGGCCGCATGAGCCTAGAGAGCTCCCTGCCACTGGCTAGGGGCCCAGTAGGTCTCCAGCACCCAGGGTCTCCCTGGGTCCAGACTGGACTTGCAAGTCCCAGCATGAAACCGTGGAAGCCACGTGGCCTGTCCGCCAGAGCCCAGGGCATGCCACTCTGAGAATGGCAGCATCCGGCTGTGGGACCTGGGCCAGCCCCCAGCTGCCAGGGTTCAGGGCCACCAGCATGCATTCTAGAAGCCCAAGGTCGCCAATGCACAGCAAGTCATTCTAGAGCTGAAGGCCTGGGTGCCTCTACAGCAGAACCATAGATGCCACCCCAGTGGGAGACGGTCCCCAGGGCTGGGCTCCTGGGCCTCATGGGGCAGGAAGGGGGCCGAGCTTGCCTCCCTGGACGTGAGGGCTGTGAAGACAGCGGCTGTTCCCTGTCCCTTTCCAGATGTTTCCCTCGATGTCGACACCGGCCGCATAGGCAAGGTGAAAAGGCGCCAAGGGGACAAGGTGAGGCAAGAGTCACCATGACACAAGTCCACGTTAACTCACACCTGTGTGGCTGTGGGAAAACAGCTCACCCCCTCTGGTCTCTGCTGTGCTGACTTGGAATTGGGATCTGTCCTTTTTCTTTCTGTCTTTACGATTTTGGGAACTGTATTTGGACCCCTTAAACATTGTGGGTGCTCCATAAATTGTTGTCGAGTGACTGAATGAGCTCTTTCTGGTAGAGGGGACTAGGGTAGTCAGCCCCAATTAGACCATGAAGAGGGAGGAGGAGAATGGGGTGGGCTCAGGGCTTCATCCCACAAGAAGTACCTGGAAGATGGCCTGGGAGGGGTAGAAGGGAAGCACCCCAGAAAGGCAGCCTGGATCATAAGGCTTTGTGGACGAGGTGGGGCAGAGCTGCCATGGATGGCTGCACATGCTGTTCCCTGGGGTGGCTGTGGGTCTAGCGCCTTCTTGAGGGCTTCAGTTCGCAAGTGTATGACCCAGCTTTAAATCTTTAAGCAAACCCAGAATACAGAAGTCTCCAAGCCAACTCAGCAAGCAACCCAGGCTGCACCCAGAGCCCCTTCCTCCACCCCTTGGTCCCTTGGTCCCACTGACCTCGAGCCTTCTTGATTTGCCACAGAAAACCTGGCGCTGGGGCCCTGAGGGCCATGGGGCCATTCTGCTGGTGAACTGTGACAAGGATAGCCATGGGGCCCGGGAGCCTGATCTCAAGAGCAGCCAGCCGGTGTCCTTGGACGGTAGTGACAGAGGTGCTGGGGCAGGGAGGGGGTCCTGCTGGCGGGGTGCAGGAAGGGTTGCCTCAAGGGGGCTGCTCCCCCAGACCTACAGGACATGTCCCCCATTGTGCTGACCTGCCACGGCCCTGATGAGCTCTTCGACAGACACAAGCTGGTCCTGAGCGTGTCCTTGTCCGACTCCAGGAGGGTGCGGGTCTACCATGCTCGGGGTGAGTGGCTGCAGGGTCTCTTTGCTCCCATCCTCTGTCCTCCCTCCCTTCTCCGTGGCTCTCGTCCTCTCATTGCCCCTCCTGACTCTCACAGAAACCCACAAACAGCCACTCCATCTGTGTAGCAGGACTCCCACTGCAGGCTCAGCCTCTGGTCCCTTTTCTTTTTATTTGTTTTTTTCATACAGGGTCTCACTATGTAGTTCAGCCTGGCCTTGAACTCACAGTGATCCTCCTGTCTCAGCCTCCTGAGTGCTGGGATTATAGGCATGTGCCACTATGCCCGGCTTCTGGTCCCTTTTTACAGGGAGGGAAACTGAGGCTCAGATGCACAAACTCACTGGCACGCAACCAGTTGGGGGAGAGCAGGTTTGCCAACCAGGTGTCTTGGGGCATACCCCCTCTTCTTTCCACCACCCTCTGGTCACCCCGCATGGACAGCTCTCTCGCTGCTGCTGGGCATTGTCCAGGTGAGAACCAGCAAGGCCGGCCCAGCGCTGCCCCCAGTGTCCACTGCTGGAATTTTTATTCATCAAGATCTGTAGCTTAGGGGCAGGGGTGTAGCTCAGTGGCAGAGCACTCACCTGGCATCAAGAGGCCCGGGTTCCATCCCTGGCACTAAAGGGAAAAAATCTGTTGCTTTAAACAACACACCAGTCCTTAACCCTGAGGTGCCCACACCTGTTTTTATAAATAGCTGCTGCCCCTGCACAAAGCCACTCTGGCTAGGCTTTTTGTTGTTGTTGTTGTTGTTAAATTGAGGTGAAATTAACATAACATAAGATTGTTTTATTCTGTCTTTTGGTTTTGGTGCTGGGGATGGAGCCCAGGGGCTAGAACATGCCAGGCAAGCGCTCTGCCACTGACCTACAGCCTGGCCCCAAATCAAGCATGGCAAAGCCAGCAGCTGATGGCTTTTTGAGCACTCTCAGTGGTGTGCAGCCCCACCTCCCTCTGGTCCCTCACCACCCCATTTGCTAAGTTGCCCAGGTTGGGCTCCACCTTGGGATCCTCCTGCCTCAGCCTCCTAGAGTACAGGTATAATCCCTCCCAGGTGTGTACCCCCAGGCCCAGCTGTTCCCTCACTTTTGGGGATGGATAGTATTCCATCTTAAGCATGTACCATGCTTTATACATTTTGTTTATCTTTGTCCATGGAGAGACATTTGGGCGTTTTCACCTTTGGCATGGGGTGCTTTTGCTCTTTATGCAGTTTAAAGTTTATCTTAGCCCATTCTACATAGGAGGAACTGAGGCACAGAGAGGTTGAGTCACTGAGCCAAAGCCACACAGCTCTGCATGAAAAAACTTGGAGAGGAACCCAAGTAGCCCTAACCAAAAAGGCAGCTCTACCCCTGCATTCCCGACCGTGGCCCTGTCATCAGCCCTGGCAGGCGCCCCCCACCCCAACGTGTCCCAGCACAGGTCCTGACTGTGCTTTTGCCTAGGCGGAACCTCCGTCTCTGACTACGAGCAGGTGCTGGGGCCTCAGCACCTGTCCTACCGAGTGGAGCGGCAGCCGGGGCAGCGGGAGATCAGGTTCTGCGCTGAGGGCCTCGCCTTTCCCGACGTCGACTTCTCGGGGCTGGTCTCCCTCAGCGTCGGCCTGGTGGACACGGCGGTAGGCTGGCGCTGGTGCAGGGCACAGTGGCAAGGGGCTTGGGGGGGCCTGTCCAGCTGGGTTGGCTGGGTTCCCACAAGGCCACTGAGTCCCCCTCTCTCCCCAGCCCCTGCCCGAGGTGCCTCTCTTCACAGACACCGTGGCCTTCCGTGTGGCGCCCTGGATCATGACCCCCAACACCCAGCCGCCCGTAGAGCTGTACGTGTGCAGGTGAGCCCCATCCCCACCACTGTCCCCTGTCACCGGCTTGGAGAGGTGGCCCTGGTGTGGCTGCAGAGCAGAGCTGGGCACAGGACAGCAGCAGGTGGTCCAGGGACCCTGCCCTGAGCAGCTGGGGTCTGGCCAAGGTCACAGGCTCAAGCTCTACCATTTTGTCCCCCATCCCAGTCCTGTCGCAGGGTCCACAGCACCCCAGATTTGGTCCAGGCAGGGGGCCAGGCCCTGCTTTGGCTGCTGGGGGCCATGGGAGGCTTGGCTCCCTCTGACGAGGCTATACCTGTGCCCGCTGAGGACAGGGACACAACCTCCTGGGTTCACCAGGGCCTTGGGCTTTTGCTATCCTTCAGCATCCTGCTCAGGCCCCTGGTGACAGGGTGCCCTCAGGGTCACAGGTCAGACCCACAGAGAGGGCTGAGACTGAGCAGGGTGGAAATGAAGGGTAGCAAAGGGTGTGGCCAAACAGGCTGGCTCTGCCCACCTGGCCCAGGTGCTTGCGGGTGTTGATGAGGGAGCCTCTCACTCCTGTAGGTTTTCTGCCCCCGCCCTGACCCTCTGCTGAGGTCCCCTCCTCCTCTGCCCTCCCCAGGAAGATGCAGCCCCAGGTCGCCTCCACGGCCACCTACAGACCACCTGTCCTTACTGCTCACATTGGGCACCGGTCACTGATAACTGGGACCTTACCTGTCCCCTGTCCCTTAGCCTGTGAACCTCTCTCAGGACAGGGACTATACCTGAAGCTCTGTACCCCAGGGACTACACAGGGTCCAGCAGCCTGACTCAAAGTCACGGCCAGAGGTCATCATCACACTCCCTCTGCGTCTTTTGTAGCGTCACAGATGCGCATGGCTCCAATGAGAAGTTTCTGGATGACATGGCTTACCTGGCACTGAAAGCCAACTGCAAGCTGGTCGTCTGCCCCCGGGTGGAGAATCGCAATGACCGCTGGATCCAGGTGGGTGTGGAGCAACTCCAGAAAGGACCCTGTCCTGCAGCTGAGCTTGGGGATCGGAACCTGGATGGGGCCCCACTGCCTCAGCCTCGCTATAGGAGCCAGGGACCCAGCCAGGTCTTGGGGGGTCTGGTACGCTGGGTGGGGTTGCCTGTGCTGTAAACCATCCTGTGGCTTTTTCTTCTCCCCCCAGGACGAGATAGAGTTCGGCTATGTCGAGGCCCCTCACAAATCCTTCCCTGTGGTCTTTGACTCCCCCCGGAACAGAGGCCTGAAGGATTTCCCCTATAAGAAGATCCTGGTGTGTGGCACAGGGCAGAGATGGTGGGGGATAGAAGGGCACAGGGGGTAGAGTGCCAGTAATGGGGAATCAGTGGGAGGCATGGCAGGGATTGCAAATTATATGCAAATTTTATGCAAATAAGCAACTGTCCCATGGCCCCTCCATTATTCTGGGAGGGGCAGAACAGCAAAGTTCTAGGTAAGAGGCTTATTCCCAGCAGGAAACAACAGAAGAGGTCAAGCTGCTTTTTGAGGGGGAAATGCATGCTTAATGAGCCCTCACAGCTTTTGTTTTTAAGGGCTGGCCTCTGTCTTCAGACAGCAAATGTTTTCTGAACACCTACTTTGTGCCAGGCACTATGCTGCCTCCTGCACAGGATTGGGGCTGTGGCAGCTGCCATCAGACACTGAATTCCAGACACTGTCCCCTAGATTTCCCTGGGGCCCGCCATGCTATTACTAATATGTATGGTTATATTCTCTCTTTGTGGATAAGGAAACTGGGGTTCAGGAATGTCGAGTAACTTGCCCAAGGCCATGCAGGGAGTCTGTGGTGGCCTCAGTCTGCAAAACCAAGCAGGCTCCCTCCACAGCCCCTGCACTCACCACTAGGCTACACTGCCTTTCAAGGCAGGCACTGTCTCTGCCTATTTCTGGCCCCCACTCCCTCCCACTGGGATGGAGCTGGCCCCTGTGGGAGCTGTGACCCTGTGACAGGGAAGCCCTGAAGCCCATGGGTACACAGAGCAGGGACGTTCACCCCAGCCTGGAGGGGCCAGGTGACAGTGAAGCCTGTGTGATGAGTGCGTCCACCAGGGGCAGTGTGGGGCGATGGGGTGGGGACCAGGCTTGGCGGGCAGGTGCCTGGGGATTTTTCACTGATTCCTGCTTTCGCTGCTGCTGTTTCCCATCTTCTTTCTTTCTGTTTAGCTTGTTGCTTTCCCCAGCTTGAAACGGAGGCTGTGATTTCACATCCTTTCTTCTTCATGTGTGTGGGCATGTGTTTGGGGCCCTGGTGTCACCCCGTCCCCTCTCCGTGCTCCCCGGCAAGTCCCTCCACCTTTCCTGTGCTGTATTTTTATTATCATTCCCATCCGTAGGTGGCCTAACTTTTGCTTGGATTTCCTCTTTGGCTACGGGTTCTTTAGACCTGTGCTGCTTAATTTCCGGACAGCTGGGGACCCTCTGGTTGCCTCTGGGGTTGGGGCTTGAACTTAAACTGCAAAGTGCCCAGAGAGCAGGGGGATATGGGGGAGGGGCTCCAGATGGTTTTTCAGGTGTGACGAGCCGGGGAGCAGAGTCCTCTTCTGGAGCCCCCCTGCCTGTCCTAACTGACCCCTCCTGCTTGGGTCGGGGTCTTGCTGGTCCCTCCCTAGGGTCCTGACTTTGGCTATGTCACCCGGGAGCTCCTCTTCTCTGGTGCCTCCAGCTTAGATTCCTTCGGCAACCTGGACGTCAGCCCGCCTGTGACAGTGGGCAACACGGAGTACCCCCTGGGCCGGATCCTCATCGGCGGCAGCTTCCCCAAGTGAGAGGCCAGCGGGGAGGGGATGGGGGCAAAGGGGGTGATGGCAGTACCCCCCGTTGAGGTCCCCTCATCGCCAACACACAGTCTGAGAGGTGGTCTTACCTATCCGCCTGATTTGAATCCTCCAATCAGAGACCTGGAGTCCTCGAATCTCAGATTTAAAAGGTCACAGAATCATAGGAGAAAACTAGTGCCCCTGGGGTTTTTGGCCACTTAATTTTATGAGCTTAGTCACCAACGTTAAATATGTACATCTGGGGGTCCCACACAGAAGGCCAGATTCCCGGCTTCTGTGTGACTTTGGCAAAGCTGTGGAGGTGATGTGTCTGGCACAGAGCAGGGGAAGGGCTTGGTGGCATCTTCTACCAGGAAGCCGGGGTATAGCAATAGCTGAGAAGGCCCAGAGGTCACCAGAGCCCAGGGCAGCTGACTGCAGGTGACTGCAGGTGAGTGCGTGGTTGACCAGGAAGCCGGGATGACTCGGTGGGTCCCATCTGGGGCAGGGCACAAGACATTTAGGGCTTAGCTCTCAGACAGGTGATGATGTTAGCTATCCCCAACCAAATGGGACCGCACCCTTCCTGAAGGTAACTGACGAGGGAATGTTTCTCAGGATCCTGCTGCAAGCCTCAGGGTCTACCTGTCCATTTGTGAGGGGCTGGTGTGGAGCCTGGTTGTGTCCCAACCTGCACTTCTGGACCTGGCTGGCGTTGGATCTGGGGCCCAGGAGACTCGGGCGTCACTGGTGTTCCCGGTCTTGGCAGTCCTCGGCATTGCCAGCTGTCAGCTGTTTGTGTGACTGGCTCAACCTTGGGTTCTTTTGCTCAGTTTGAGATAGAAATCATGAAAAGAAACAAGTCTTTACTGGGTCTTGTGCTCAAGTGCAAGGGAAACCACACATGGGACAGGGCGACTTGCCTGGCTCTTGAGGACTGGAGGAGTGAGACTTCCGTGGACTAAAAGGCCGGCTCATGTAGGCTCAGTCAGCTGTTTCACAGGATCCCAGGGGTTCTGTACACAGCAGTTCTGTCGGCACCAGGGTTTGCTGTTGACTTGATGACCTACACCTGCATGTTGGGTTCGTCTGTGCTCCTCTGACAGAGGTGGCAGAGGAAGGCCGTCTGTGGTAGAGCTCAGGCATAGGGAGCAAGCAGAGGGTGCTGGGAAGCTTGGGGGAAGAGCCAGTAGCTCCTGAACGGTCACTGATGGAAACATTGCTTTGGAGAGCAGTTTTCATTCTGGAGGAAACCATGTGGTGACCACCTATGATGTGCCACGCATGTGATGCTTCACGCAGGTGACATCATTTATTCCCGTGCCAGCCCTATCAGGATGGGACAGTTCTGGTCTTTGTATGACAGCTGGGGAGGCTGAGGCTCAGCAAAGGGAAACTACATGCGTACTACGCTTGCTTTCCAGCACAGTTCAGGGCCCTCCTGCCCGTGATGTGGTCCTGAGTGGCGATCCACAGTCTCAGGCTCTGGATCCAGGGTAACCAGGGTGCTGAACTGGGTTCCCAGGCCAGGTACCTGGGGTGAGAAGAGATGCCCACCTGCTCATAATTATTCCGGGGCTGGGTCCTGCCCACACCCAAGGGCTGAAAGGCCTTGAGGCCTCCAGAGAGTCTTTCTGTGACTTCAGGGAGGGATGCATGAGTATGGAGCTCAGTCCTGTGAATCAGATGGACTTGGGTTTGAGTCCTGGCTTTGCTACTTACCTGCTAAGTGACTTGGGTACTTGCCGCAGTCCCTAACACATGGTAGGTGCTTGATTAATTCATTTAAAAAATATTTATCATATGCTAGGCATGGTTGAACTTGCTAGGAATATACTCCTAAGCAATGAAGGTACATTTTAAATAAGAAATGTATTGTATATCCCATGCCTTAGTTTCCTCCTCTGTAAAATGGGCCTAATAAAAATCTCTGTGATAGCTATATAATCAGCATGACAGGGGCTAAAGAACTCATTAAACTGCCTTCCCAGTGCTTATGGAATGTTCAGCTGGCCCCCAGCCATGGAAGCGGGTTGGAACTCCTGGGGCCAGTTTTATGACTACCTACTGTGTGCCACCCACATGATGTGTTACCCAGTTCCCTCATTTAATCCACTAGCCCAGTTGGGTTGGGACTATTCCTAGCCTTGTGTTACAGGTGAGGGAGCTGAAGCTTAGACACGTGCGTCCATTCCCGTGCTCATCTACCAGTTCAATACGCATTTATCAAGACTTCCTATATGCCAGGCTGGGGGCCCAGCTAGGGGTGCAGAGATGATCAAGGAACCCGTCCTGGAGTTTGTAGTGTGACGAGGGAGACAGGCTTGCAATTTCTCCCCATGGGATCAAAGGCCCTGGGCTTCGGTGGAAGGGAGCTCTGCATGGGGAGGGACTGACAGGTCAGTGCCAGGCATGGCCCTGCAGGTCCAGGCTGGGCAATGCTCGGCAGCTTGCAGCCATTGCTCCGGCCCTGGCGAGGTCGTCCCCACCCCCAGCAGCCTGTGGACCATAAAACAAGAGAGGCAGGAGGTAGGGAGGAGTAGGGGCAGGAGGTAGGGAGGCCTCTCTGGGTCCCCAGACTTTGATGGCAGCTTTGTGTCTAGGACCACACAGCATGTTAGTGGTACAAACAGAACCCAGCTCTCCTGCCCCGTGTCCCAAACTAAAATTTAGCACCTCAGGGTGCTGTCCTCAGCCCTTTCTGTCGCTGCTGCTACTGCTTCTTCTTCTTTTTTTTTTTTTTTGTCTTTTTGAGTCAGGGTCTCGCTATGCAATTCAGGCTGGCCTTGAACTCACTTTGTAGCCCAGGCTGGCCTCGAACTCACAGCAATCCTCCTGCCTCAGCCTCCCGACTACAGGGATTACAGGCATGCGCCACCACTCCCAGCCTTTTCAGTGGCTTCTGAGCTCAACAGTGAACAGAAACCTGCACACATTCTGGCAGGAGAGACAGGCAAACACAATCAGCAAGTAAGCCACATGGTACATCTGATGAGCAAATGAAGTGTGGCTGCGTGAACGAATGCATGCAGTGTCTCTCTGCTGAGCCTCAGTGTCCTCATCTGGAGAAAGGGGATAGTACTAGAACATTACAGGGCTGGGGCAGGGATTAAATGAGGTAACCTGGCTAAAGCACTATGTGCCTGGCACATAGCGATCAATGCATTTTTTGCACACTTGGGTGGGAATCTGACATTTAACAAAGCCTTGAAGGAAGTAAGGCAGTTAAAGATGTGGCTGTCTGGGAGGAGAATGTTCCCGGGAATGGAAACTGCTTTTGCAGAGGTCCTAAGGGAAGTGTGTGCCAGAGACATTAGAGGAACAGCAAGGAGGCCGGTGGGGCTGGAGCTGAGTGTGCAAGGATGGGCACAGTGAGGAGTGAGGTCTCGGAGCTTGGCAGAGCACACTTCACATGACCTGAGCTGATATTTGCACGTATGACCTATGGCCACCAGAGGATCACATGAGATACTTAATGAGAGGGAAGTAAGACGGGCACATAGTAGGTGATCAACAAACGCGAGGTCCTCTTTCCGCTGTCTGAGTCTCCACCGTTTGTGGCCCACGTTTATATCGTTCTTTGGGCGTTTCCGCCCCCTAGTGGCGGCTTCGATGAGCACTCAGAGGCTGGGCTGCAGCGCCCAGGCCTGGACTCACTGGGTCTGATCCTCCCTCACCCCTACCCCACATCGTCCCAGCAGGTAGAGAGCGCCATGAGAGACCCGGCCCTTCCCCGGGCGCCTAGCTCTCTGGCTCCTGCTGCTGTCTTCTCATGAATACGTTTGAAGCCCAGCTCTTCTCCCCACCATCTCACTGCTTTTAAAGCAATCCTTTAGCCGGGCGCGATGGCACATGCCTGTCATCCCAGCACTTGGGAGGCTGAGGCAGAGGTATCCCTGCAAGTTTGAGGCCAGCCTGAGGTGCAAAGTGAGTTAAAGGCCAGCCTGGACTATGTAGAGAGATCTTGTCTTAAAAAAAATCCTTTAAAATTTTATTTCTAAATAATAAAATACAAGAAACATTTCCCACAAACCCCATCCCAAAAATTTAAATCAGGGCCTTCATCTTTTGCACACAAGATTTTTGTAGACCACAGACTGTTCGGACCTCACGGGTCCAAAGCATCTTTCCCACGCGTGACAGTTTTGAAGGGTGTATCATGTGCAAGGTGCTGGGGATAAAGCTGGAAACAGCTGGGGACACTGAGGGTCCCTCCCTGCTTGATGATGTCTTCCCCTGTCCTGTGGACAGTCCCCACCCACAGGACCTGTGTCCTGTTCTGCTGCCCTTGCTGTAAGCACCCCCTCCCATCTGTCCATATCAGCTCCCCCACAAAGGGCGGTATGCAAGTGTCCAGACCTGCTTTCCTGGGGATTGGACAGCGTGGAACACAAATGCCCAGGGCAGGCACTCAAACTTTGCAGTGTACAAGAATCAGACAAAAGCCCTGTCCTTGAGGAGCTTACTTTCTTTGGGGATGTGGGACAACAAATAAAATGTCAGTGTGCCGGGTGTCACCCAATGCTGCAGAAAAAAATAAAGACGGGCAGGGGCTGTCAAGTTGTTGCCACTTTCAAAGCTCAGAGAGAAGGTGAATTTGAGTTAAATCTGAGGGAGGGAGAATGGAAGCCATGGGCTGTGGAGCCTGGGCAACTGGGCAGATGACAGCTGGCCAGGTGGTGGCAGAGGAAGGGCTGCTTCTGATCCTTGGTTAGGGTAGAGCCACCAGAGTGGACTCAGATCTGGGAGCTGGTCCATCTGTCCTTAGGCCAGACAAGGGAGGGCAAGAAGCGTGACCCTAGTTTATAAAACAGATTGAGAAGTGTGTATCAGAGAGCGTGCATTTGTGTCTTCGCACACGGTGGGGGAAGGGTGGAAAGTGTCCGAAATCTAAAGGCACCCGGACTTTGACACCCACCTCCTTCAATCGTTCAGCCCCAGCTGCCTGATCTGTGAAATGGGGACACTGAGGGTCCCTCCCTGCTTGATGATGTCTTCCCCTGTCCTGTGGATGGTCCCCATGCACAGGACCTGTGTCTTGTTCTGCTGCCCTTGCTGTAAGCACCCCCTCCCATCTGTCCATGTCAGCTCCCTCACAAAAGGCCGTATGAAAATGCCCAGACCTGGTTTCCGGGGACTGGACAGCGTGGAACACAAATGCTCAGGGCAGGCGCTCAAACTTTGCAGTGTACAAGAATCTGACGGCCACCCAAATGCAGATTCCTGGGCCACATCCTCCAAGCTTGTAAGGTGGAGCAGTACCAGTGCCCAGGAATCTCACTGAAACGAAGCCTGCCCTCCCGCCGAATCTGTCTCTGTGCTCAAGCAGGGGCTCGCCAGGTCCTGGTCCTATTTTGAGCAAAAGCTGTGTGTCCCTTGAGAAAGAGGCCAATCTCTGAATCCCAGGCTGTGAAACGAGGGTCTCTGGTTCCACCTGGCGGGTGGCGTTCTGTCCTGTCTGTCCTGTGACTCCTTCTGGTGGGGGTGACCTGCCCGGCCACAAGGAGGGTGTCGGGTGGGGCAGGGCGCGTATTCTGGAAGATGAGTAACATGAAGACCAGCTTCTGAGCTGGGGTGGGCAGTCCGGGTGGTGCTGGGAGGGGCGTGGAGGGCACGGGGGTGGGGGTGGGGCGCTTCCTGCCTTCCCAACCGGTCCCCACGCTCCAGCCCCAGCTTTGGCTTAGAACTGGGGAGGTTCGGCCCTGTCGTTTCCCAGTTGTGTGGCTCAGACTGGACCGCTTTGGCTCTCTGGGCCTCAGTTTCCGCATCTGGGAAAGAGGACTCACTCTTGCTGTGCGGCTTGGGATGGGGGGTGCCCACACCAGCACAGGAGGGGCACGAGGTGACGCCGCACTGTCTCCCCAGGTCCAGCGGGCGGCGGATGGCCAAGGTGGTGCGCGACTTCCTGGTGGCACAGCAGGTGCAGGCGCCCCTGGAGCTCTACTCGGACTGGCTGTCTGTAGGCCATGTGGACGAGTTCCTGAGCTTTGTGCCCACCTCCGACCCAAAGGTGTGTCCCCCACTGTCTCCTCCCCGTTCCAGGGCATCTGCCTGAGCTGCTTTTGCCCCTGCCTGGCCTGATGGTGCCGTGTGGATCTGGCTCCACCCCATGTCCAGGCTGTGTCAATCGGGGGGACTTCCTGGAGGACGTGAGTGTGTACTCAGACCCAAATTCCTCTGTCAAGAGCCAGGAACAGCATTGATAATAATGGGTAAATTTACTGAGCACCTACTCTGTGCCTGCTATGTGTTTCATGCGTGCAGTCCTCCACCAAGCCCAAGAGGTGGTGCTGTTATTATTGGCCCCCTTTCACAGGTAAGGAAACTGAAGCTCAGAAGGGCCATTACCTCACCCAAGCTCACATGCCTGCAGGAGGCAGAGTAGGATTCAAATCCAGATGGGGCTCTGGTCTCTGTGCTAACCACTGGGCTCCACTACCTCACGGAGGGCACCAGGGAGGGTATGGCTCTCAGGGAGCAAACAGGCTGGTGGTTCCAGGCCAGTGAGGAGGACCTCTGATGGGCAAGGACAGGATGCAACTGGAGCATGTGCCAAGCTCTGCCTGTTCCCATGAAGGGGACTCCTGCACTGGGGTTTGAAGGCAGAAATAGGAGTTCTCAGTGGGCAAAGTGGGAAGGGCGTCAAGTGGGTTGGGGGCATTACAGACAGTCTTGTATCTGGTGGTGGCGTCAAGCAGCAGCAGGGAGCCCCATGCATAGTCTGGCTCCTGAACTCAGGCCCTGCCCAGGCTTGGGTCTCCTGCACCAGGCAGCCGGGCACTGAGCTGTCCTCCCACTCTGTGCCAGGGCTTCCGGATGCTCCTGGCCAGCCCCAGAGCCTGCCTCAAGCTGTTCCAGGAAAAGAAAGAGGAGGGCTATGGGGAGGCGGCCCAGTTTGATGGTAAGTACAATGGCCCAGTCTCCCCTACCACCCCAGGGAGCTCTTGCTCTTTCATCTCCAGCCCAAGCACTGGCAATGCCCTTCAAGGCTCTGCCTGGGCTGCTTTGGAGCCTGATTGACACCCTTGGATGCTTGGGGCTATAGGATAAGAGCTTGGCCTTTCCTGGGTCAGGGGTGGGAAGCTGAGGGCCCCAGTCCTTGGATAGGTATGGCATTTCCTGTCCATGCCCAGGAGAGGATGTGGCCTTCCCCATGGCTAGGCCTGGGTTCAAATCCTGATCTTAGCATCTGCTGGCTGCAGGCTCAACCACAGGGAGTTCTGAGCCTCTCTTGCCTCAGTTGCCTCTTCTCATGAGCGGAGGGGATAATTAACTGTTCCTAGAACTGTTTTAAAGATTAACGATCACTTAAAAGTAGGCTTCCCAGAGCACTGTGGGTGTTCAGTAATGGTAGCCACGCTGTGATTATTAGGCCCCGAGTCCTGGAGTCCCTCCCCAGGGTCTCTGACCTGCCACTGGGCCGTACCTGCAGCCTCTGGCTTTCACCGTGCTGGCTTCTGACCCTGGTGTGGGCGGGAGGAACATGCTGCTCTGGGTTATGTCACCCCAGGGTGAGGTGGCCCCAGGGGAGGATTCCCTGGGCCCTGCACTCTCTTTCTGTTGCAGGGTTAAGACACAAGGCAAAGAGAAGCATTAACGAGATGCTGGCAGACAAACACCTCAGGAGTGACAGCATCCACGTCCAGGTGAGGGACATGCAGCCGGGGCACTGCCCAGGGGTGGGTACTGGCCTGGATCTGTGCTCATCCTAGAGCTGCTGGGAGGCTGAGGCACGAGGGACTCCATGACAGGGGGAAAGGCAGAGCCACGCCCTGGGAGCTCCAGTCCTGTGAGGGAGCCCTGGCCCTGCTGGGTGGTGAGGGAGATGACCCATTCCCCTGGCAGCAGATGTAGGTTCTCCGGAAGTGTGGCGAATGAGAGATGTGGGGATAAAGGGGTCTGATGGGCAGCCGTGCAGGGAACCAGGGCCCGAGGCCTCCAGCAGTGGTGCCCCCCACAATGTCGGCCACATGGCCACCACAGGGAGCAGTGCAACACCAGCCCGTGGCCCCTTCCAGCAGCTGCCACCTTCTCTGAGTGCTGAGATGGACAGCAGCACAAGCCATGCTGTGGCTGGGACTGGGGCAGTGTGTCAAAGTGACAAGGAGTTGGAACTGGAAACTGCCCAGATCCAACCCTAGCCCTGCCCCTTCCAAGCTCTGTGCCTTGTTCCTCATTACTGAGGCTGCCCATGCCTCAGTTTCCCCTCTTGGGACCACAGTGGCCTCTATCTCACAGAGCCATGTGAGGCTCTAAGGAGCCGACAGGTGCTTAAGTCCACTTAGGTCCTGCTGGCCCAGGGCTACCTGCCACCCTCCTCCCCAGAAATGCATCGACTGGAACCGAGAGGTGCTGAAGCGCGAGCTGGGACTGGTGGAGGGCGACATCATCGACATCCCGCAGCTCTTCTTCCTGAAGGGTGCCTATGCCAAGGCCTTCTTCCCCGACATGGTGAGTGAGAGCCCCAGTCTCAGGTCCTACAGAGTTGGAGGCGGAGCAGCCCTGTCCCAGGGCCATAGGACCTGCCACTGGTGCAGTTGGGGACAGCTCTGTCCATGTCCACAGCTGGAGCGACTTCCTGCCCCGGGGCACCTTTGAGTGTGCAGTGGGGGGTGCTATGGGGACCTGGTACTGTCGGGACCAGGTGGGCAAGACCCAGGTGCCCACCCTGTAGGGCACAGGACGGTCCCCACCACAAAGGGCTTTGTTTTAGCTCCACCCCAAATGGAAAAAGAAAATGTGGTTTGATGCCAAGTATTTCCAGCTTCTGTTTCGGCAGTGATGGCCCTGAGGGTGACAGTAGACTGCCTGAGTTGGGCAGGCAGGGCGGTGATGGCCCTGCTGACTCTCGTTACTGAGGCAGCTGATGGGCAGATGAGCAGAGGTGACCTCACCCGGATGGCATCCGGAGGAGCCGGATGATGCTATTGGTGCAGCCTGACCCGGGTGCCCTCTGCTCTGAGGAAGGGTGTCAGGCCATCCCTGTGCTGTCGGATGCTGAGCGCCATCTCTGGCCTCTGCCCACTAGATGCCAGTCAGCACTACCCTAGGTGGTTTTTTTATTTTTTTATTTTTTGAAATAGGGTCTTGCTGTGTAGTTTAGGCCGGCCTTGAACTCATGGCCATCCTTCTGCCTCAGCTTCCTGGAGTGCTAGGATTACAGCCATGCCCCACCACACCTGGCTTACTGTGATTTAATTTTGATTTAAACAGCCACGTGGCTAGTGGCTGCCGTTTGGGGCAGCGGAACTCTAAGGGACCACCTGCCCCTAGTTCTGCTAGGGTGGGGAGGGTTGAGGTAGGGGCCCATGACCCTCGCCCTCCCTGGGCTGTGGCTGGGGGGTCCTACCTGTGGGGACCCCCTCCCTGGCAGGCACCGCCTTTTGGTATTTCCTAGCCGCTGTCCAGCCTCCGCTATGGGATCCCCGTCTGTCCTCACCGGAAGGCCATTCGGGGGACACTCAGTATCTTCCTCATTTGTCAAGTGGGGAGACTGAGGCCTCAGAAGGACAGTGGGTGACTTGCCTGAGGTCACACAGTGCCTGGTCTTGTGTCCCTCATTTAGGAGGAGCAGAGCCTAGCTGGTGGTGGCTGTGAACCTGGCTCCAAGCTCCTCTCCTTGCCCTTGGTCCCTGGCCTGCCCCACCCCCACGCATCCTGTTCCGGCCATTCGTGGGCATCAAGGGGGTTCGAGCCCAGGCCAAGGACTGACCCATGGGCCCCTTGGCTTCACACTGGTCCTGGCCACAGGTCACACTGCAGGGCGGGGGGCATGGCATAGAGAGTGTGGGGGTCCAGGGTCCCTGGCACCCCCACACTGAGCCACCCGATCACCCCTCCAGACGGTGGCCCAGACTCCCCTTTGGACATCACAGGCAGCCCCCTTACACCTCATGCCATCATTCTGGGGCTGAGAGTTCCCCTGAGAAATTGTCAAAATACATGTCGAGGGGACTGTCCTTCTCCAGGATGAGGACGCAAGCCACCAAGGGAAGCAGAGGTGCCACCACCAATAAACTCAGTGTCCCCAAGGGCTCCCAGCCCCAGCCCCCAATTCTTCAGCCCCACAGGTGGCCCTGTTCTGGCAAGGGGTCAAGAGCATGGACTCTGGCATGAGTCAGATCCAAGTGCAGGTTTCGGTCTCACCACTGTGTGGCTGCGTGGTCATGATTCGATTACTTGACAGTCTGAGCCACAGCTGCAGAGGGAGGGCATGAGCTTTAGTGACAATACGGCTGACACAGAGAAGATGCTCAATAAATGGGAACATGATCAGGGCTGCCAAAGACAGTTGGACAGGCTGGGCACTGCAGACATACCGCCGTCCCATTCACCCCACAGCAGCTCTGTATATTTGCTGTACAAGTTGCTGGCAGATGGCAGTAAAACCTCTTGTTACACATGACAATTTTCTGATAGATGGAAGAAAGTGTTGGAGGAAAGGGTGACTTTGGTTGGTAAAAATATTATTAATCGTGCCTTCCAACCATGCATCTGTTCCTCCTCTGCTTTCACAGCCCTCATTCTTGAGTGGTCGTGGATCCTGGGGTCCCAGGGGTGCTGGAGAGGGTGACAGGCCCCAGGGATGGGTTACCATAGCCAGCCCAGCCTCCTCTTGCCTTCTGTCTTCTGCAGGTGAACATGGTGGTGCTGGGCAAGTACCTGGGCATCCCCAAGCCCTACGGGCCGGTCATCAACGGCCGCTGCTGCCTGGAGGAGCAGGTGCGCGCCCTGCTCGAGCCGCTGGGCCTCCACTGCATCTTCATTGATGACTATTTGTCCTACCACCAGCTGCAGGGCGAGGTTCACTGCGGCACCAATGTGCGCCGGAAGCCCTTTGCCTTCAAGTGGTGGAATGCGGTGCCCTGAGCCTGCTCCCACCTGCTGTCCCCTCCGCCCCTCTGCTCGGGAACGCTGCCCAGGCAAGGATGAGGACACACACCGGCCTCCCTCTTTTTGGAGGCCCTTGACACATCCCCTGCAGTGCCTGCAAGTGTGCTGGCCACTGTGGGCACTAGGCTCCAGGGGTGGACGCCACCCTTCCTGGCCCAAGGATGACTGACCCCATCTTCCCCTCCCCTTCCTCAGCTGCAGCCCCGAGGTCCAAGGCCAGTAGCCTTCACATGTCCAAGCTGGCCGCAAATGGCTCCCTCTATCCGGATGCCTCCTGGGGACATAGGAAGAGTGGCTTTGGGTCTGCACCAGGAGTGGGAGCCTACTCCCCAGGGTCTGCTGTGAGGACCTCCGTTCCAGGTGGCCTCTGGTTCTCATCAGACCAGGAAGGGAGATCTGGGGCACCCTCTTTCCAAAGGGGACTCAGGCCATGGCTTCCCAGTGCCCGTCAGCAGTAGGAAGCAAACAGGGACAGGAAATCCTGGTGTCCAAGGGCTTGTTTTAAAAAGAAAGGAGGCGACGAAACCCCTTTAATATCTGCCTCAGTCCTTGAAGGGTGCTCGTTACCTGTCTGGAAGCCTTTAATTAAGGAGAGCTGGCTGCTTCCAGCCTGAAAATGCTGAGTGGCAGAGAGGGACTTGGGGAGGCTGAGTAAGGAGGCCTGGGCAGGAGGGGACGAGGCCAGAGTGGCAGAGAAGGCTGAGCAGCAATCTCTCGGCCTGGAGGCTTCTGCACCCTGGGACCACCAGGGCTTTGGATTTTGGCCTCTGAATCTGCAGGCAGGTGGCTGTTCCAGATGTGGTGGGGGGTGGGGCCCAGATGTTGGAAGTGGGTGGGGGACCCTTAGGTTATCTCTGAAGGTGGGGCTTAATTTCCTTTAATAGTCTGTCATTATCTCCTTCCTTCTGCAGGCAGGAGGAGGGGAAGGCTGGTCCGCTGTCCCTCAGCAACCTGCCCCCACCCCCCATGTCACGCACGTCCATGCACACATGCACGCAGCTTTGCCTGTGAGCAACCCACTGTGGCAGGCCAGGTCCCTCCTACGGAAGGACAGACAGCTGCTCGCCAAGTTAATAGCCCTGTGAGGCCACGGAGGCGTGTGCAGGCAGGCAGGCTGGGCGGCTGCAGCTGCCGGGGCAGGGGGGAGCCAGCCTGCCTCCTCCCCACTGGCTGGGGAGTTGTGACCACTGTTAGTCCCTGGGCCTCTGCCTGTCTGTATTTGTGGTGGCCTGTAGTGAGCCCTCAGACCGAAACAGCTGCTATTACTCTTTTAGGACTGTAATAAAGGCTTTCGTGGAACTGGCATGGTTAACAAGCATGGTGGGTGGGAACCTGGATCCTCCCTATCCTGAAGGTTCCTGGGCTCCTTTGCAAGCTCTTGCTCTGACCCTGGCACTTTCGTCTTAGGATCAGGACCCAGCTGAGGCTGAGCCGTGCAGAAAGGCCTGAGGGTGTAGGGTCCGGATTGGAACCCCCTAGGGAAAGGGCCCTGGATGGGAGGGGAGCAGGCATGCAGAGAGACAGGGAGTTGTGAGGCTGTGGAATTGCTGCGGGGGCCATTGGGGTCCTGGTGTCCTCAGAGTGTTCTGGTGACAAGTCACCTCCTTTCTGATCAATAAAAACATTGGCATGCATTTCCTTTGCTTGTGTTCTGGGCTGTGGGACGGGGGCACACAGGGCGGGCTCTGCCCTTCCCCCCACCCTGGGCTCAGCTCCTGCCAGGCCCATCCAGCTGGGGAGCAGCTGTGCACGCGTGCACGGTGGGTGAGTCCGGGTGGGCCACTGAGTCAGCGGAGCCCTGGCTCAGCACGTGCCCGGTGCCCTGGGGCTGACTGCCCAGCTGAGACGGGTATGGGGGAGGGATGTGTCCTGCCTCTTCCTCTCTTGCTGTCCCCTGGGCTGCCTTGGGGTGCGGAAGGGAGGTGAGGCCCTGTTGGCCACAACTCAGCAGGGCTGGCGGCAGGGCACAGGCCACCACAGTTCCACTCAGTCCTGCTGTGGAGCCTTCGAGTGACCTGATTTCAGGGGCCTGAAAACATTACCCCTCTCATCTTCTCCATCACTGCTGCTTCAGGTGATGCCCTCTGACACCCAATCGCTTGCTAACTTTGTTTTAGCTTTTGCTGTGGCCTAAGAGGCAAGAAGTTGCTGTCCATCGATCACTGACACTTTAGTCTGAACAGACCATGGACCTGTTTCCAAAAGCGGGTATTAACTGGGGGAAATGAAGGCACCGATCTACTTCCAAAGGGAGATAGGGGGTCTGAGCAGGAGGCTGGCCTGTCTCCAGTACAGTGGCCCTGGGAAATCCTTCACATTCTCCATCTGGTCCCCAAATACGCTCCGAGCCAGGCTGGGGAGACTGGGCTTTCTCCTGAGCTCTGCTCTTATCCGAAGCTGAGCTGGCCACCAGGCCACTTTACAGCTGAAAAAAATGAAGTTGTTTCTAAACCCAGAGGCCCCACCATAGCTCTCCCTGAAAAGAACACTCTTCCCAGTAACTAGGGTATGGGAGCCCTGTCCCCATAGAAACCCTGTCCCCATAGGAGCCCTGTCTCGCTCCTGCTGAGATCCCTGGGCAGTGCACATACCCCAGCTGAGGGCTCTGGGGAGCAGGTCCTTGTCCCCAGTTGCCCAGATGAGCAGCACCACCAGGGAGAAGGGAGGAAACCTCTATTCAGCATTTCCCAGCCTCCGCCAGGCAGGGCGTTTCCTTCTCATTATCTCTGCCAGAGCTGGCGATTAGTTACTTTTTCTTTTTTTTGCAGGGGGTACCAGGGGTCAAACTCAGGACCTCATGCGCCAGCTGGTGCCTGTGCCACTGAGCGATATCACCGGCCCTTTTTTTGTATATGGGTACCGGGAGTTGAACTCAGGACCTCGCGCTTGCCAGGCAGGCGATTATGCCGCTGAGCTATCTCACCGGCCCATAGTTACATTTTCTACAGATGAGAAAACTGAGGCCCTGAGAGAGGAGATGCAGCCCCCCAGTGCCATTTCATCGAGGCGTGTGGTGGAGCCTGGATCTGAACCCAAGATTCCTCTCCCCGCAGCCCTTGTTCCTGCTGTTCCAGAAGCCTGGATATCCCTTCTTGCCTCAGTTTCCCTACCTGAAAAGTGAGACTCCTAGGCTGATGTTCTGAGCTCTTGTTGGCTGGAGATGGTTTCCATCCTCATCATTTACCCCTCTCAGAGGTTTTTGGCATCCAATAATAACAATAGCAAATGCTATGGGACAAGGCCAAGTTCCATGCTAGAGCTTGGCCAACACTAGCCCATCTTAGCCTCACAGCAGCCATTTCTCAGAATAGTGAGGCCCAGAGCAATGAAGTGACCCAGAACAGGAAGAAGCTAGGCAGGGCTCGCATCTAGTACTGCCTTAAAACCATGCTCTAAAGAAAAAGGCTGTGTTTCTCAAGGGCATCAGAATGCTTTGGAGTCCTCACGAAGATCCAGATGCCGGCTGCCCCTCTAACCGGCTGTGTCAGGTAGGAGCAGGCCTGGGAATCTGCATTCTTACCAACTCCCACGATACCATATTGCTTCAGAAAATGCAGGAAAAGAGGACGAGGGGGTGAGGAAGGGCCAAGATCAATTCCACACATCTCTACCTGCCCTCCTCCCTTGCCCCAAACAATCCCCAATGCCCTGGGCAGGTACCTGTGGGGACTTGCTCCCCTTAGAGCAAGAAATTAACTTCCTGGGTGCCAGAGTGGGAGCAACAGGTTTATATGCAAATATTGGGTCCCTTCCAGCCAATCCTGAGCTCTTATCTCTGGGAAGGGGCTGGGCTTCCAGGCATGGAGCCAATAAGCTTGCACCCTGTGCTGGAGGGGTGGGGCCAGGGACTTTTAAACCACATCTCAAGGGGCCTCTGGGACAGTGTTGGATTTGGTGGCCGAAGCCCAGTACAAGGCCAGCATGTCGCTGCAGAGGATCGTGCGCGTGTCTCTGGAGCATCCCACCAGTGCTGTGTGCATGGCTGGCGTGGAGACCATTGTGGACATATATGGGTAAGAGCCAGAGGTCCCAGGGGTTTACTGACTTTTGCCCGTCTTTCTCCCTGGGAGCCGTGCAGTGTCCTTGGGCTTGGGCCTGGCCCAGCTGCCCACTCCTTAGCCTTGGCCTGGGCACAACAGCCAATCAGGGACTCTCGGGTCTTGGCCTTGGTTAGCTGCCTTTCTAGCAGGGCACATGAACTGGGGGAGGCTGAGCATGTAAAACCACTTGCAGCAGCTGAGTTCTGCTCAGGGGTGTTGTGTCATGGATTTGGGACATTGTCTCCATTCAGAGACCCTGCAGGCTGCCCTGGGGGCTGCGTGAGGTACACAAGAATAAGGAGAGGTGGACACCCACTCCTGCCAGTGGGTGAGCCTTAAAACAGTATAAATGATTTTTAAAGATCCCATCTACTTCCATAGCTCTTGCCAGGTGCCCAGCGCTGTTCTCGGAGTTGGCAGCCCCTGGCATTTAACTCTGGAACACAAATGCTGGAATCCCACCCTGACAACAGCTCTTGGCTTAGGCTCAGGGTTAGCATATTCCTGTCTGACAGAGGGGCAAGGCGGGGCGCAGAGAGGGAAGCCATTTGCTCAAGCTTCACAGTTCAAGCATCAAAGCCAGGATTCGAACCCGCTCACAATCCTACTTAGAACTTAGGCTCTCAGATAGTGTACTCAGTCCTTGAGGAGGAGGGATTTCAGATCTGGTCTCCTCTAGCGCTCAGCCCCCTGCCCTCTGCTCCGGCTGTGCGCCAGGCTATGCCTGCAGGGCCTGTGGCGGTGGGAACTGAGCAGCACCCCCTTTCTTCTAGGAAGCAAAGGAGAGTTTGGGTCCTTACTTAAGGTGGTTCTGGGAGCCACCAGGGAGCTGGCTTCTTGGGCTTTTGAGGAGCCCCAGTCTGAGACTGTGCTGGACAAAGGTGACCATGATGCCAGGAGGGGAGAGTGCAGGCCCCGTAACTGTGGCCACCTCTCAGCTCCTCAGCCCTGTCCCTGACTAGGTTCTCAACCTCAGCACTGTGGGGATGCCTGAGCAGTGTAGGGGGCTGAGCAGCGTCATTGGCCCCCATTTCCCCCCACCCCTCCTTGTGACGTCCACAATGTCCCCAGATACTGCCAAGTATGTCCTGGGGGCAAAATCCCACACTCTGAGAGAGCAGGTATCCCAGACTAAGACCTAAGCATTTGCGTGAACTTGGTCAGAAGCAAGATGGTCCCAGGGCACTGGATGAGAGGGGTAAGGAGCTGGTCAAGGGAGGAAACCAAGTCTGGAGCAGGCTCAGCCCAGCGAGGCACCAGGACCAAAAGCCTGCTTGAGGCGGGTGGGCCTCGAGGGGTGGGAAGGGGACTCGGTGGCTCTCAAGGAGCAGGCAGGAGGGGAGAGGAGGCAGGAGGGATATCTGCTGCCTGGCGCCACGGCCTGCTGCGGGGCTGCGTGCTATGGGGGTGACTCAGTGCCCCAGCTGCCCTGTGCCCCCCAGGCAGATGTGTCTCCAGTTTGACCTGTCCCAGGAAGCAGGAGCCGCTCCTCCCCTGCAGAGATTCCTTGGCAGGTGGAGGACAGGTTGGGGCAACGAGGCAATGGTGGGGTAGCCACAGTGGTGGACGCAGAGGAGGCTGGGAGTGGGGTGGCCATGGGGCAGGAGGCAGGGGCTCCAGCATCTTCAAATGAGGGCTTCCTGGGCCCCAGGGACCAGACCACCCAGGGTGGCAGAGTCCTGGTCTACCCATTCATCAGGCGTTCCTTCGGGGGCCAGGCACGGGGGACCCTCAGAGGTTTGCAGGCAGGCACTGTCCCTGCCCCCTGAGAGCTCTAGCTGAGGCCCAGCC
Organism: Erethizon dorsatum; assembly: GCA_028451465.1. Classification (NCBI taxonomy): domain Eukaryota; kingdom Metazoa; phylum Chordata; class Mammalia; order Rodentia; family Erethizontidae; genus Erethizon; species Erethizon dorsatum. The sequence goes on along the minus strand of CM051827.1, from coordinate 122,938,339 downwards.
ACTTTCTCTCTGGGGCTGCAGGAGGACCCCTGTCCTGGAAGAGGAGTGGGTCTGGGCTAGTGCTGAGGTCCCTTCTGGCCTGGAGAGCCCTGATGTGACAGTCCTGTGTGCCAGCCGGAGAAAGGGCAGCAGGTGTAGTGGCTCAGTCCTGGCTCTGAGCTGCACAGCTATCTGACCTTGGGAAAATCTTGTATCCCACCCAGGTCTCTGATTTCTCATCTGTGGGGTGTAGGTGACAGTAAAATCAGCAGTGGACTTAGTGCCTACTCCCCAGAACGCACTGTCCTAAGCACCTTACATGTTCATGGAGTCCCACAGCCATCTCTGGTGAGGAAGCTAAGGCACAGACAGGTTAAGAGACCTGCCCAAGGTCACACAGCCAGTGAGTGGCATAGCCAGGATGTGACTTGAACAGCTTGGCCTTTTCTTCCAAGGGCGGTTGAGAGGGTTGGGTGGGATTGCGCATGTACAGTGCACAGCTATCGCCCTGCCTGTGGTGAACACTTAATCATGGTAACTGTGACCATTGTTATCATTGTTGTCATCATTTTAAGGCTCTGTGCTGAACCTGTGGACAGCCTCAAGTGTCCCCCAGCCTGCCTGGGAAGCAGCCTCTGAGCCAACCGGGGGGAGGAGGAGGGGAGAACAGAGGAAATAGCGTGGGCTGAACAGTCAGGGAAGGCTTCCTGGAAGAGGGGCCCAACTGGAGCCTTGAAAAGTGAGCTCAAGCAAGAGTACTGGGCCCCTTGTCTGTGGCAGTGGGTTCCACCCTGCCCTGCCTTTCTGTGATTTGGAGATGGCCAGCTGGGTTTCTGAGCAGTGAGTCTTAGGGTGAGAAAGGGAAGCAATTGCAGAACTCCACGTCTGAGCCATGCACTGAGCTGTAGGGTCTCCTTTGTTCCTCACAGTGCCTGGAGGTCAATACTAGTGCCTCCATTGGACAGATGCAAGAAGGAGCTCAGGGGACAGTGGCCCAAGACATCCTCTCCTGCAGGGCCCAGCTGGGGTGCAGACCGGTGCTCGGCAGATGCTGAAGCCTAGGTTGCTGTCTCCTCTCTGTGCTGAGCTCTCCATGCTGAACATCAGTGTTGAGACGCGAGGCTCAGACTTGAATCTTGGGGCGACAGGAAAGCTGGCTTGGTTCTTACTTGGCAATGTCAAAGTCACCGGATGACTCTGGGGTGGATCATCCAGGGCCACCGAGTCATCTGAGTAGGAACGGGAGATGGACAGGAACCTGGGTCCCAACCCCGAGTTCCATAGCACCGGAAAAGGCTTCTTGGAGCTGTGAGGTGGTGGTTGCAAACCTTTTCGGAGTTTGTCACATGATGGGCTCCGACAGCCATCCCCAGACTGGCTCAACAGGCATCTGAGGTCTCAAACACCTCTCCATTTTCTGGATGGGGAAACTGAGGCTCCAAGTGTAAAATGACTTCCCCAGGGCCAAAAACCAGTTAGGGACAGAGCCTCATCCCAAAACAAGGTCTCCCAATTCAAAGAGGAATCCAAGTCGTTGAGGTGCGGAGATTGCCTACGTGGGGATCCTGGTGGGACTGCAGGACCTCTCAGGTGTTGGCTGACTTGGCTCTCAGGGCCCAGAGCTCCCCATGTGGCCACGTGCACCTCACATTCAAGAGACCCCGGAAGTGTCAGGTCTGATCTTGGCTGCAGAGGGGCTGCGACACAGCAGCTTGGAGGCCACTGAGTCTTTCTGAGTCCCTTCTTGAAGACAGCCCAGTTGCCCCCCAGGGGCCGCCACCTTGACCTTGAGGGTGCACAGCTTGTTCATCTTGACCCCAGGAAGCAGCATTTGGAAACTCTAGAAGGCACAGTCCACCCTTAAGGTACATGGGTGGCTGCCCCCGGCTTCCTTTAACAAAGATCCCCCTTCCATTAGCAAGTGACTCCTAAGGGCTGCGTCCAGCAATGAGCCATCAGCCTCCTCTTTGCCAGCAGAGGTTGTGCACCCTGGCTCACATTTGAGTCACCTGGGGACCTTAAAAAAGTGTCGCTGGGCTGGGCTGGGGCGTCACTGAGTGGTAGAACACCTGAATCGCATGTGCAGTGCCCTGGGTTCCATCCCCAGCACAGCAAGAAAACAAAACAGAAACTTTGAATTGCTGCCCGGACCCCCTCAGGAAGTCTGGCTGGCCTTATCTGGGGGTGTCCAGCACTGTGGCTTCTCCAAGACCCCTTGGGGATAAAAGGAGGCCCAGAACTGAGAACGCTGCACTAGTAGGGAAGGACAAACCGCTCCCGCCATCCAGAAGATGCCTAATGGAGCCAGGAACCCTGACTTTGAACCCTAGTTCTGTCACCAAGGCTGTGTCACATTGAGCAACATCCTGCTCCTCCCTGGGCCTCAGTTTCCCAGTTGATCCCCTGAAGGGCTCAGCATAGGACAGTGGGTTTCACACTCTGCTCGTGGAGGCCTCAGAGTCCCCTCCTGGGGGTGACAAAGCAGCTCCCTTTCTGTCTACCCTGGACATTTTGCTTGACGCAGAGCTCGGATCTGTACTGCAGGAGCTGGGTGGTGCGGCTTTGACCCCAGGAAGTGTTTGGGCTCTGGAGAAAGGTTGTGTGGCTGCCATTTTCCTGGGGGTGCCTGGGGGGCAGGATTGGAAGGGGACATGGTTTCCCGAACCTGGTTCTGTTGGGGAGGCTGGCAGAGTCAGGGGGTTGAGTACCTTGCAGATTGGGGAGGGACAGCTATCTGAGGTGTCTGGGCCTTGGTCTCCTCCACCCCATGGGCCAGCCCAAAGGGGTCCTGGTTGATCGCCTGGCTCATCTTCCTATTTCCAGCCCCGAGGACCTTGCCCTCCATTTCCCAGCGCTTGAATTGTTTGGTTTTGTTGTAGAAGCCGGGCCTCTGAGCTCATTTAGGGAGAGGATGACTTTGGGCTTGCACAGGAGTGAAGACAGAGTTACCTGTGAGGCCTGGCTCTGTCATCTGTCAGCTGTGTGACTTTGGGCAAGTCACCTGCCATCTCTGAACCTCATCTGCAAAATGGGGATGACAATGTATGTGTCTTATGGCTGTGGGAGCCACATCCACCATCACTGTCACTGTACTCATGCTCGGCGACGAAGGTGGGACACAAGGGCACAAAGGAGGTGTGGGTTCCCTCACACTGAGGGGTCCTTATATCCCCGGGGACCTCCAGCATTTCTGAGGCAGCCCCACCTTAGCCATGGTCCTTGGACATCAGAGCAGTTGGAAGTGCAGACCCCGGCCCGCCTGCAGCCCTGCTGCTCCTGTGGGGTGGCTCTGAGCTTAGTCCCTTTTGGGGCACCTGCTGTCCTGGTTTTAATACTGAGTGTTCTGCATCCCTGGAAACAAATACCTGGGTCTCAGCGAACCAGAGCTGTTGGTCACCCTGCCGCCTGTCACACCTACTCACCCCTGAGGCCAGACAGCAGGGCTTTGAGCAGTCCTGTGCGTGGACAGCCTGTCCCCCAGGAAGTGGGAATTCTGGATCCTCCTGGACTCAACACGGCCTCTGCTCCCGGCAGCTACCCCTTTGATCATCCCAACACACTGCCACCATGGTGGGGCGTGAGCACTGGACTAGGAGTCTGGAGCCCTACTTCCTGGCCACCTCTCTTCTGGGCCTCAGTTTCCCTAGCAGAGCAATGAAGGCTGACTTTCACTCATTCCTAGTGTTTTGGGCACATCTGCTCCTCCTGTCTCCTGTCATCCCCACCAGATAGATGTAGGTGCTGAGGCAGGGGGAGGCTGAGTCACCCCTTCAGGTCTCACACCTGGTGAGCCCTGGGGCTAGGGTTTGAACCCAGGCTGCCTGGCCCCAGGATCCACAGGCTGAACCACCTTGCCACAGCTCCATCGTGGTGTCCCTCCTGATCAAGAACCATCGCTGGCTCCCCATTACCCAGGGAAGAAATGCAGACAGCTCTGCTGCAGCCTGAGGCTGCGCTCGAGCTCCTGAGGCTCCAGGTGAAAACCCCTTCCCCTCAGACCCATGTCCCCTGGGCAGCATCCCAGACACCTGGCCCATCGCCACTGCCTCCCTCCACCTGTTCCCTGCACCCTAAATTTACTTTAATAATGCCCTCCCCATCCTGGGCAGCGTTCCAGGCCTTTCCTATCTATTACACCACTTGAGCCTCGTGACTGTCAGTGAGGTCAGACATGGGTGTCATTATTCACCCCTATAAAGGGGCCCAGAGAGGCCGTGTGATTCAGTCAAGGTCTTCTGGCTGATGTGTGACCCCTGATTGTGGCCATGGCCCTGCTGAGCCCTGAGCTGCTGTGTCCCCTCCCTTCTCCAGCTCTCTGTGAAGTCTTATGGGGGCCGCTGCCCCAGGGCCCCTCCTGGCTAGGGCTGTTCCCAGCTTCCTGGGGATCCTCAGCATCTCCCAGGGGTGGCCCAGGGAGCCAGGCTGAAGTGGCCCAGCCCAGGGCTGGGGACCGGTGACTGAGTTTTCATACCAGAAGAGCCATCAAGGGCAGCCCAAGGGACAGTGTGGGGCTGGGGACTTCCATGAAACCTCCCTGGCTGCCCTGGCTGCTAGAGCTCAGCTGCCTAGGGGTGTGGGGCATGAGAGGGGCCCTTCCTGCCTGGGTCTGTCTTGGTGTCTCTCTCTGGCTCCGTCTCCGACTCTATCATCTCTCTGCGTCTCCGGGCTTCTCTGTCTGGTTCCTCCATGTCCCCTGACAGGGACAAGACCACACCCAGGGCAGAAGAGCCAGAGGGCACCAAGCAGCCCTGGAAATTCCAGGCTTTGGGAGTAGTGAGGTGGGGCAAAATCCAGAATGTTTAGTTAAGTTTGAATTCCAAATCATTACTTTTTAAGTATATCTCAGATATTGCACGGGATATACTTAAACTAAACAATTTGTTGTTCATCTGAAATTCAAGCCCAGCTGGTCATTCTGTATTTTTACTTGCTGAATCTGGTAGACCTGCTTGGAAGGAGAAACAGATCTGTTGCCCCCGACCTGGGGAGGGCTCCTGGCAGGGTCTGCACACTGTTGGGTTTGGTGGATTCCTCTTTTCATAAAAAGCTGCTTTGAGAAGTGTCACAAACCTGATGGGAGAGTGAAGAGGGTGTCTTGGGGCTCTGCCTGTCTCCAAGGGGACAGGGCCTGCTGCAGGACAGCTGTGCGAGCTTGCAGGATTCACTTGCCATCCCGAGACTCAGTTTCCCCCGGGGTGAGTGGCAATCTAGCCCCTCATCCTGAGACTGCAGTGAGGATCACAGGAGCTGGTGCACAGACAGGCTGAGCAGGGCTGGCACGGTGAGTGTGCAGGGGAGGGGACCTGGGCTGTCATTATTCTCTGGGGCAGAGGTGAGCAAGAGCCTTAAAGCCTGCTGCTTCCCAGCAGTGTGACCTGGGGCAGGCTATTTACCCTCAGTTGCTCCATCTGTGAAATGTTGTGCCTTTCTCCCAAGATGACGGAGAGAATTGCACAGCATAAGGAACATAAAGAAACTCAGACAGGGCTGGCACAGAGCAAGAGCTCATTCAGGAAGCCTCCTCGGCCCCTCCAGCTCACAGCTCCTCACCCTCTGTGGTTTCCCATGGAGCCACAAGCCCCAGTCCAGAGCCACATCTGGCTTCCCTGAGCAGACCGGCCCTTCACTCCCGGAAGGATTGAAGACTCCAGGGCAGTAGAGAGAGCAGTAGGTACCTGCTTCTGCCCGGCAGTGCTCAGTCCATAGCGGGGACCCCGAGATGAGGGGAGGAGCAGGCTAGTTTCCAAGCAGGATTCCCAGCCTACTGGGAATGGTGGGGACATACTTCCAGAGTTTTAAACCTAACACTGTCACCTGGTTGTTAGACTAGTTTAGGGCCAGCTTTTGCAGGTGCCCCTGCAGCGGTTCCCAACAGCCTGGGCTCAGAGTCAGAGGCCTGCATGCAAACCTAGCTCTGCCATTTGAAGCTGTTTGACCCCAATTTGTTATTAGACCTCTCTGAGCCTCCATTTCCCACTTGTAAGTGGGGATGATGCTGTGTACCCTGCAGACTTGTGAAAGGAAGTGGGAAGTATAAGCCATAATACCCGCTGGGGGGACTCCGAGGACACCTCATCCCCTGCCAAGGAGGCTGTTGGAGACTTGGGGTGCAACTGCTCTTCTTAAAGCTATAGTCACAGAACCGCTAGGGCATCCACTCATCGCTGCTGACTCCTGTTCTGGGCACCGTGCGGCTCTGGGCTCCTGGCTTCTGAGCAGTTTGCTGTCCTCATGGGAGGTTGGAGAATGCACAGGGGAGATGTTTGTGGCTGCGGAGCCTGGAACATGGGACCATGCGTGCATCTGCATGCGGATCTTAGTGGCCCGGCCCAGGTGACTGGAGAAGGCTTGGGGAGGAAGCAAGCCGTGTCCTTCAGCGTGTCCCATGGCTCCCTGTCCTTCCCAGATCGGTTCCTGAGGGCACGGATATGTTCGAGGTCTACGGGACCCCGGGGGTGAACATCTACATCTCTCCCAGCACGGAGAGGAGCCGGGACCAGCGCGCTGACGTCAGGCGGTGGCACTTCGACGAGGGCTTGGAGATCATTGTGGTCATGAACTCCCCCAGCAATGACCTCAATGACAGTCACGTGAGCTACTACCCAGGTTGGGGTGGGGAAGGCAACAGTCGGGCTCCAGGAGCCCCCACAACCCCCTTTGTAGCGTGCAGGCTCATTGTGGGCGAGTGCCCAGCCCTGGAGCTGGGGTTTGAATCCCAGCACTGCAACTCACAGACCCAGGCTGTGTGGCCCCAGCACCTGGGACTCCTGTGCCCTCTGTGCAGTGGGGTTGTCATAACCCCCTTCCTCCTGGTGTTGGTGTGGGTGGATGGCAGCTGGTGCTTGCTCCTTTTCCCTCCCAAGGCTGCTGGAGAAGGGAGGAGTCACCCAGTTCTGCTGTGCTGGGCCTCAGTTTCCCCATCTGTAGGCTGGGGGTTGGTTGGGTGATCTGTGCCTCTTCGAGTGACAGAGAAAGCCAGTGTAGGAGAGGGATGCAGCTTCTTCCCAGGGAGAGATGCTCCATCCAGGTGACATCCCCTGAGGTCCCTCCTTTCTCCCATCCACGCTCTCCCTGACCCCCTTTGCAGGGTTTCAGGACATTTAAGACATGGACGAAGTGATCTCCCCTCAAAGAGACCAGGAATTGCTAGTAGGAGGTGGTTTCCGATTCCATGTCTAGAGCAATGTTCTAGAAATCGGTCCTTCAAGGACCACTGACCGTGGTCACTGGGCAGCTGTCACCTCATCCAGCCATCACTGCAGCCCTGAGAAGCAGGGGCTGACCCCCCTCTCACAGTGAGGCAACCAAGATTCACAGTCCCTGTCTGGGGCTCCAGAGCCAGGACTCAGTACACCTGGGACAGGTTCCCTGTCACCCCACCTCTGGGCCCATCACATATCTGAATTGAGCCTTTCTCCAAGCTCTGTGAGGCATGTGGGACAGGACTGAATGGACCCATTTTCCAGATGAAGAAACTGAGACCAAGAAGGGGTGTGGTTTAGCTGGCCATATGTACTAACGAGTGGCAGAGTTGGTGGGGACAGGATAAAGTGCCTGGAGCACCAGAGGACTGGCTGGCCTGTGAGATCTCCTCCAGGTGCCCTGCAGAACTGGGGGCTGAGTGGGTGCCTCCCCAGCCCGAGTTCCTGGCCACAGTGGCTGTGAGGACTGAGGAAGGTCAGAGACTCCCCTGCCCAGCCCTACCTTTGGAATCCGGGCAGCTGTAGATATGGGGAGCTGGTCATGGTGTGACCTTGGCCCATGGGGTACGTGATTGCAGGATTTAGGGCCTCCCAGAACTGAGGGCTAAGTGGCCTCTGCAAGATCCTGAGCCTCCAGCTTCAAGCAGGACCTCAGAGTCTGAGTGTGGAGGGAGCCACATCTGGAGGCAACGTCCCAGGGGAACCACAGGTCAGAAGGGACTTTGATGCATCTGCCTCCAACCACCTATCATCATCCCTGTCTTCACCTTCACCCTAAAGAGTTATGGGGTGCTCGCTGCAGGCCGGGGACTGTGATGAGAATGTAGCTACATCCCCAGGCCCCTTTTTTGTTTTTTTTTTTTTTTTGAGACATGATCTCACTGATTTGCTAAGTTTCCCAGGCTGGGCTGTAACTTTCCATCCTCCTGCCTCAGCCTCCCAGAGTGCTGGGATTACAAGTGTGTGCCACCGTGCTCTGCTTATGTCCCTGTTTTATGGATAAGAAATCTGAGTGAGCTCAGAGAGGTGAAGGGCGTTGGCCAAGGTCACAGAGCCCCTAGGTGCTGGGCTCAAGGCCAGGTCTGCCGAGTCTTACTGATAAGACTGATAAGATGTTGGCTTGGATGAGCTTCCTAAACCTGGCCTTGTCCAAACTCCTCATTTCACAAAGGTCAAACTGAGGCCCAAGGAGGAACAAGGCCTGCCAGAATCACACAGTAGGTTATTGGTGGGCCCAGGATCCAGGTCTCCATAGACTCCCTCATGAATCGTTCCCATTCACAGATGGGCCAACCAAGGCACAGAGGATTAAAGAGCTCAGAGAAGGCTAAAGGAAGACCTGGACTGGGGTACAGAGGTTCCTGAGATGACCCCTCCTCACCACGTCCCTCCAGACCTGTCTTGAGGCAGGGGCTCTTGGCTTCCCCCAGCCTCATTCAGGCTGTCTCTCCTCAGGTGCAGATTTCCTACCACTCCAGCCGTGAGTCTCTACCCCTGGCCTATGCTGTGCTCTACCTCACCTGTGTGGGTAAGTTGAGGCTGGGCTGGGGCTGTGGCCCAGGGCCCTGGCCTAGGGCAGAGAGCTGGTGGTTGGCAATGATACTGACCAGGGTCTGTATTAAAAAGTCAATTTGTTTTATTTCTTAAAATTAAAAAAGGAGCCAGTGAGATAGCTCAGCGGCGTAAGCACCTGCCTGGCAAGCGTGAGTGCCCGAGTTCGACTCCCAGAACCCACATACGAGAAAAGGGCCGGTGATATCGCTCAGCGGCACGGGTGCCTGCTGGCATGTGAGGTCCTGAGGTCAACCCCCGGTACCCACAAAAAAAAAAAAAAATTAAAAAAAAAGACATGCACATTAGAAAATTTCAGTAGTACAAAAGAGTATACACTGAAAAATAAACCCAAACTTCTGGTTTCCCACAGCCAGCATCCTTTTAAGATAAGCTGTGCTTGTGCCAGTAGACATACCCTTGCTGGTACAGCCTTCCTTTCTGTGAGCAAACGGAAGCACACTCTAGACCAGGAACTGGACCTTGCTTTTTTTCAACTTATATGTATTCTGCAAATTCACCACAAATCGAGGTACTGTGTAGACTCTGTGCAAGATGACTCAGATGTTGAACTATCAGACAGGAAATGTAAAGTAACCCTGTTGCCTGTTAAAGGCTCTCATAGAAAAGGTGGATGACATGCACGAACAGATGGGAATTGCAACAGAAAAATGCACTGTGTAAGAAAGGGTCAAATGGAAATGCAGGAAAGAAAAATCAGAACAATGGAGAGGAGAAAAGCAGTAGACTTGATACAGCTGAAGAAAGAATTGATGGACTTGAAGATAGGTCAAGAGAAGTTACTCAAACTGAAACACAAAGAGGAGAAAAAAGTGAAACAAAACAAAACAGAGATGTAAGAGCTCTGAACAGTATCAGATGGTCTGAACTCAGTGTAATTTCCGTGAGAAACCCAAGTGGGCTTTTTAATAGAATTTTATAAAGCTGATCCTAAAACTCACAAGGAAGCACAAAAGGCAAGAATTGCCAAGACAATTTTGAGAAAGAACAAGGTGGAAGGATTCACAGTACCAGATACCAAGACTTTTCAAGCTCTAGCGCTTGAAGCAGCACGAAATATGTGCAGGTTTAAGTACATAGAACAATGGCACAAATACAGAGCCTGGAGACAGACCCAGGCTTCTGCAGTTTATCACATAATAGTAAAAGAACTTGGAGCCCTACCTCACACCATCCTCAAAAACACATTTCACGTGAGTTAAAAATCTCAAGATAAAAATCAAAATGGTACAGAAGGCAAAGGCAGGAGGATTGCTGTGAGTTCGGGGCCAGCCTGGACTGCATAGTGAGACCCTGTCTTCAAAAGAAAATAAAAATTGAAGAGGTTTTAAAAAAAAGAATATCTTTGTAACTTTTAGCTTGAAAAGTTTTTTTTTTTTAAACGAGGTAAAACAAAAGAACAAACCATAGAAGAAATGTTGGTAAATTAGGCAATTTCAAAATTTAAAACTACATTCAGCAGGTGCAAGTAAAAAGTCAAATATGGGCTGGGAGAAGAGATTTGCAATGCATATGTTGACTCAGTGCATATAGACTATGGAGAAGTCCAATAAAAACAAGCCGGGGGTATAGCTCAGTGGCACAGCGTCTGCCTGGCAAGCACAAGGCCCTGAGTTCAAGTCCCAGTACAAAAAAAAAAGAAGTCCAACAAAAACAAACTAACAAGGGGCCAGGGATATAGCTCAGTGGCACAAGTGCCTGCCTGGCAAGTGCAAGGTCCTGAGTTCGATTCCCAGTACAAAAAAAAAACCCACTAATGAACAAATAGAAATGGGCTAAAATGTGAACAAGCATTTCACAGAAGAGAAAGCCCATTAGTCAAAACCCAAATGCAAAGCTGCTTAACTAGTTGAGAGTTGCCACAGGTTGTGGGGCTGGGGACCTCCTTCTAGGGACATGGGTGAGGGGTCTGCGTTCATACAAACCTGGAAAACAATTAGCCAGTAAGTAACAAATGCGTTCTCTATCGATGACTTTTGCAGAAGTACAGCTCATGGGTTGAGGGGAAGCATATTTTAAATGCTGATTCTCAAAACGACTGTGCCACATGATACACCTGTCCACAGTGCACGAAGGCAACTCATTTCCTACGTGGTGGCAGCCTTTTCTGGTGTTTCCTGTCCCCTAGGGTACCATCTCCTCGCTGCTTGAATTTGCCTTTCTTTGGTTAGGAGTGAGGTTGGGCATCCACCCCCCCACACCTAAACACATGTGTCTCTGACTACAGCTCCTTTCTTCCTCGAGACACGACTGCTGCCTTGGGATACACATTTCTTTGCTTTTCTTTATGGTCTGCTCACCTGAATATGCACACCGAGGGGCAGAGTCCGGTGTCACTGTCTGAATTTTCCATGGAGGAATCATGTTGCCTGCACCCTTTTCTACTGGGCTTCCTGGGCCCACATCCATCCATCATTGCATGGTGTTGTATCTTTTCACATTAAATCACTTATTAATATCCATTTCTCTCCCTTTCTCCTTTAAGCACTCAGAAGGCTTCTGTAGACTCAGGAAGACTGGTTCTGAGCCCTTGAATATTCCCTTGTGTAGGAAGCTCTCCCCCTGTTTCCAGGGAGAAATGTTAAAACGGGTTGGGGCTGAGGAGCGTGGGCTGGGACTTGGGGAGTGGAAATAGCTGCCGAAGCAGAGGTTCAGAGAGGCTGCAGAGCCAGCAGGCGGCAGAGTCCAGATTCACATCCGGGTCAGTCTGACACCAAAGTCCAGACTCACTGTCCCATTCCAAGATGAGAGAGCTTTGCACAGAACAAGAAGGTCCCTGGCAACCTGGCTTCAGTGTGGTGTGTGCCCCAGCCAGCAAGGGCTTTGAGGTTCCAGAAGAGGGGGCTATCAGGAAAGGCTTCGTGGAGGGGCGGCCTCTGGCCCCAGACTTTGCTCTGACCGCTCTTCCTCCCCAAGGCCTCTTTCACCAGCCCAGGGAGGGAAGGAAGCCTCAGAATCCTGCCTCTGGGTTGTGTCTGCCTTGAGACGAAGACTAAGAACAAAAGTCTCGGGCCTCTGGGCACCTCGTAGGAACTCACCTGCCACCTCCTCCCACAGACATCACCCTGGACTGCGACCTAAACTATGAGGGCAGGCAGGACAGGAGCCTGGTGGACAAGGTAGGCTTCCTGGCCTGGGGCCAGACAGGGGGAGTGGAGTGAGGACCTGGGGTGTGAGGCCATTACAGGTGTCTCCTGCCTTTGCCTCCCAGAGGATGCTACAGTCAGAGGGGCCAAAGAAGGACCAGGCCTGGTGGGGGAGGGGAGGTCTCCTACCAGGAGAAAAATCACCACCCGAAACTGTCAGGCATAGAGGTTCCCAGCCTTGGTCAGAAGAAAGTTCTGGAATTATAGCCTAGGTCAAGTGTTGGCAAATGATTTCTTAAATAAAAGCCAGAGAGTAAACATGCCAATCTTTGAGGGTCAGACTACCTCAATTCTGCCTCCGTATGTGAAAGAAACCACAGCCAAGACAAACTAGTGACATGGCAGTGTTCTGATAAAACTTTTTTTACAAACTCAGGCAGTGAGCAGGGTTTGGTCCCCAGCCATAATATGCTGACCCTGATCTAGGGGAACAGCGTTTCTACGGGTATGAACTATTCAATATCCTCGGGCCCAGTTGTGGTGGCACTAAATGCACTGAGAGTGCAGAAGAGTTCAAGGTGGGGGTGGGGGAGGGAGCAGAGAAGGCTTCCCTGGGAGCATGGGAGGGAGGGCATTCTGGATGCGGGAATAGCAAGAGCAAAGGCATAGAGGGAGGTGTGGAGGGATGAGATGGTGTGAGGTGTGTGTCCCTGCAACCAGGAGGTTGCCTATAGAGAAATGACACATGGGTTGGAGGCACATCACAGACAGCCATGACAGAGAGCTGTGGCTTGGACTTGATGGGGTGGGCACTAGGGAGCCACTGACAGTTCTTGAGCAGGATGTGCTTTGGTGGAAGTGGACCTCTCCTCACAGGGTAGGATGAAGGCTTAGGAGTCTTGCAGAAGATGCTGGGGAGGAAGTGCAGGTCTGGTCCATGCCCCACTTCACTGGTTGTATTTTCCCATTGCAGCGGCAGTGGGTCTGGGGGCCTGGTGGGTATGGAGCTATCTTGCTGGTGAACTGTGACAGGGACGACCTGGGATGTGACGTCCCAGACAACTGTGATCAGCACGTGCGCTGCCTGCAAGGTGAGGGACTAGGGCTGCCTGGGTCCCTGGGTGTCCAGGGTCACTGCGGTGACCCCATGGAGGTTCTGCCCTGTAGGCTAGCCTCCCAAGGTGGAAGTGGGGGCCAGAGCTTCAGCTCCCAACACACCCTGATATTCCTCAAACCCATCTCTGCCTGGAGGCTGCCTGTCCTTTTGTCCCCAGTGACTGTAGGCACTCTGCCGCTGGGCAGAAATGCTGGAAACCAGTGTTTTTCCTTCCTCCAGGAAGGAGGTACTGTGCACCACACCCTCTCCCCACATTCCTATCTAATCATCCAAGTGGGAGAGTATCATCGCCCCAATTTAGAGACCAGGACACAGAGGCTCGGAGGGTGGGAGAATCCCCAAAGTCACTGTCTGTGTCAACCCCAGGCTTTCCTTTCCAACCCCAAATCCAGACTCCAGCCCCCTACCTCTGGCCTGCCCTCCGGGGCCGCCCACACTGTGCATCTGTCCAAGGCAGCGATACCCTGGGGAGGGGTAGGTGCTTTCCACGCGACGCTCACAGCTGCCGTCCCGAGGGCAGGTGGAGAGGGGGCCGCCCCGGCCCCGGAGGGAAGGACTCAGCCAGTGTCATGTGATGTGTGATGCCCAGGTGGGCTTTGCATTGAGCCCACTTCTCCCCAGCTCCTCTCCGGTGCCAGGCACGGGGCTGGCTACTGTCATCTTGCGCTTCTCCAGGCAGATGAGGAAATGTGGGCCCAAAAGGAGACATGAAGTAGCATGACATGTCACCTACACACAAACGTCATGGCTTGCTCTTGATGCAGGCCCCATGAGTTGGGGCTGGGACACCTGACTTTGACACCCATGAACCTGGGGAGGGGATGGCAGGAGGAGGAGGTGCTGGGGACCCGGGCCCCTCTGAGCCACTTCTCTGTCTGGCTTCACAGATCTGGAAGACATGTCTGTCATGGTCCTGCGGACCCAGGGCCCTGCAGCCCTCTTTGATGACCACAAACTTGTCCTCCACACCTCCAGTTATGATGCCCAGCGGGCACGGGTCTTCCACATGTGCGGTGAGTCCGTGCCAGGCACCAGGTGCCAGGCACAGGAAGCCTGTTCTGTATGCAGCGGCTAGGCAGGCTCTGCTTGGGGCCTGGGAGTCAGGAGTGTGGCTCTTTATGCAAACTCGAATGTATATTTTTATAGCAACCATGCCTAGAAATAGGATTAGGTTAGGGGTAAATTTCCATTGTTGGATCATGGGAAGTAATGCCCTCACACTCCCGTCCCATGGCTCCCACCCTCCTCTCCCAGGCCCTAAGGACTGCTGTGAGGCCTACAAGTGCGTGCTGGGCCAGGACAAGGTGTCCTACAAGGTGCCCCGTCTCCATGGGGATGAGGAGCGCTTCTTTGTGGAGGGCATCTCCTTCCCGGATGCCGGCTTCCCAGGGCTTGTCTCCTTCCGTGTCACCCTGCTGGATGACTCCAACGAGGTAGGGGTGGCCGGGGTGGAGGGTGAGAAATGGGCATTGCTGGCACTAAGGACCCCAGGCCTCTTTGCCACCCTGCTGGCTCGGCTCCATCTTGCCAGGGGCTTTCTTAAGGACCATGGTGGTAGAACAGATTCCTGCTCTGTGGCTGAACTCTGAGTCCTGCGCTCGGGCTGCCCCCTGCAGGACTTCTCGGAGACTCCACTCTTCACCGACACTGTGGTATTCCGGGTGGCACCCTGGATCATGACGCCCAGCACCCTGCCGCCCCTGGAGGTGTACGTGTGCCGGTGAGTCTTGGAGGGGGTAGGGGTCCTTGTTCTGCTGGCCCCTCGGGTCCCCAGGCCCTGGATCTGAGCCACTGTCCTTGGCTTGTCCCCAGTGTGAGGAATAACACGCATTTCGTGGAAGCCGTGGCGGAGCTGGCGAGTCGGGCAGGCTGCAAGCTGACCATCTGCCCGCAGACTGAGAACCGCAACGACCGCTGGATCCAGGTAACCATGGCCACCAGGCCACTGTCCTGCAGGGAGAGGCTGGGTGGCCCTACCTGGGGCTGCCGAGGAGCGAATGCCCAGGAGGACCTGGGGCTTCAGGATTCTTGCTGCCCTTTCTGGTTCAAGACCTAGAGCTGCACTCCAGGAATCTCTGGAGACCTAGGTACACACTGTTGCTGGGTTCGACACCCACCACCTGCCAGACCTGGGCCAGGCACTGAGGTGGGCCTGAAGGGATGGCTGAGGTGCTGGGCGTAAGCTCCCTGCCCTCAACGGCTGAGCTAGGAGGCAATTTTTTTTCCCCAAGTGATGCTGGCAGCATCTGGAGACACATTTTAAAAAATTTTGGCAGTACTGTGGACTGAACCCAGGCTTTCACTGAGCTACAGGCCCGGGCCTTTTATTTTTTATTTTGAGACAGGATCTTGCTAAGTCACTAAGTTGCCCAAGCTGGGCTTGAACTTGTGATCCTCCTGCTCAGCCTCCCTGACTAGCTGTGTGCTTTGGGCAGACAACTGGACCTCTCTGGTCCTCCCTTTCCTCTTCTATCACACGGTGATAACCGAGCCTCTGCACAGCTTGCCGTGAGGGTTAGTGGAGTTGGTGTTTACAAAGGTTTAGGGCTGATTGGGTGCAAACTAGCGAGCGTTGGAAACTTAGCTCATGGCGCAGGCAGGACTGACCTGGACATCACCGGTCCAAGGAGGGCTATCTGTGCCCCCTCTGGTCCCTTGGCTCTGACCAGCTGCCGACCTCTCCCGACAAAGCATGGAGGCCAGAAGAGCTGGCTGGTACCCAGTGGCCACCTCAAGGCCCTCTCCGCATTCATCCTATCTGGCCCAGCATAAGGACACCCCAAAGTCACACCTATGTTCTCATTCCCTCCCTTGCTGTGGGGCCACAGGCAAGCGCATCCCCTCTCTGAGCCTCCAGGCAGCAGGCATCCTGACCTCTGCCCTCCCCACCTCAAGGGCAAACAGGCCTGAGATGGAGAACTCGGGAGTGCAGCCTTCCTCAGGGGGCCTGGCACTGTGCTGGTGGGGAGCCGTGGCCATCTACAGCGGGCGCCTCTCCCTCCTTGGCAGGATGAGATGGAGCTGGGCTACGTTGAGGCGCCACACAAGACCTTCCCCGTGGTTTTTGACTCCCCAAGGAATGGGGAGCTGCAGGACTTCCCTTACAAAAGGATCCTGGTAAGCGGTTGCTACTGGAGCCCAGCCCGGGGATCCTGGGGCCATCACCCCAAGGCCATGCTGGAAGGAGGAGCTCAGGGAACAGAACTGGGACCCTGTCCTTTAGGGATGGGAGTAGGGCTGCCAGGTGCAATACGGGTGATGCCCAGTTAAATTTGAATTTCAAAAAGCAACCAGTAACTTTTTGCTATAAGTATATCCCAAACATTGCATGGGATAGACTTATACTAAACAAAGCATACTTACCTGCAATTCAGATTTCATGGAGCATCCTGGAGTTTTATTTAATACCTCTGGCAGTCCTGGATGGAGGAGGCAGGAGGACATAGGGGTTGGGATCACAATAACCCTGCTTTGTCCTTGATGTATCTCATGTCCCTCTGAGAGATGCCCCTGGGAAGCCTGAGGCTCTGTGGGCTGTCCCCAGCCTCTGGTCCCCAGGGCAGCTATTCTAGACTGTCTGATGGGGCTACAGTGCTACTGAGCCCTCCTTCTGTCTCTAGGACCAGGAAATGATAGCAGAGCAGCAGGTCACAAGACCTGAGTGTCTCCCAATTTCAGCCACAATTGCTGCCTGGGTCAGTTCCATCTTTGACTTAGTATGTCCATCTGAAGAATGGGTGGCTACTCCTATCCCATCTTTTAGGAGCTCAGAGCCCAGCAAGTTTGTTCAAGCTCTTCCTGATGCCAAATGCCCTCTAACTCAGTTACTACCTCTCCAGGGTATAGATTTTGGCTATGTGACTCGGGAACCACGGGACAAGTCCGTGAGTGGCCTGGACTCCTTCGGGAACCTGGAGGTCAGCCCCCCAGTGGTGGCCAACGGGAAGGAGTACCCCCTGGGGCGGATCCTCATCGGGGGCAACCTGCCTGGGTGAGAGGGCGCAGGGAGGGCTTCCAGGAGGAGCTGGGGTGGTGGTGAGCGGACCATCCATCCCTGGAAGAAAACCAGAATGAAGTGATGCCACTGAAGTCCTGGGTGTGGTGGGGTGATGGACTGTGCACCAGACTGCCTACACCTGCCCTGGAAGTCTGAGAGAGCTAGAGGGAGCAGGGCCCTACAAGATTCTCCAGCCCAACCCTTTCACTTTACAAGTGGGCCCAGAGAGAGTCACACAGAAAAAGCAAATTGATGACTTGACTCAGGTCTTCTGATTTGGAAATAAATAGATGATGCTGTAACAGAGCCTATCAGTTAATAATAATAGGAGAAAATTTTTCCTTTTCCCAACAGTCCTGAAAAAAAGCATTTAAGTCAAAGCTTGTTCATACTATGATGTAAATGACTAATATTGGATCTTTTCTTGAGAGCAGAAGGGAAGTATAGAAGTGAGAAGTAGATGGGGGAGAGAGGAGAGAGAGAGGGAGAGAGTAAGAGAGTGAGAGAGAGATTGGTTCTGTATTATTTGACATGTGCTGGAGGAGTGCCCATAGGAAAGGAAAAGAATGATATCATAGTGGTTCTTTGCTGCAGAATAGACCAAGACATTCAGTCACAGTTTGGCAAAGTGGTTGGAACAGAGTTGGGCTTGAATAATGGACAAGCCCAGCGTTGAGGTTTAGAGGGGACCACCCCAAACACGTGATCTCCAGAAAGAGGAAATTGGGGCCATGCTATTAGATACTTTCTCAGAAGGCAAACACAGAACAGGATTTAAATTCACAAATTGGGGCCGCGAGGCCCCTCGGGTGGCCCTGTCCACTTCTCCCCATGGACATCGAGAAAGCTGAGGCTGCAGCGAGAAAGATCTGAGTCAAACTCAGGGAGGAACCTCCTGGCATCCAGGGTGAAATCAGTGTCATGAGGACAGGGTCTGAGTGGTTCTGAGGAGTCCCCTGGATAGCAGGACCTCCTGGGTCCTTGCCCCCCTGTGACCGACCTGTCCCCAGTCTGCCTCATCCAGAGCTCTCCTGAATAGAATTTAAAACACAGATTTCTCCTCTTTCCTGCTTACAAAAGCCATGCATTTTTGTAAAGTCAGATATCTCTGAGATCGTGACCTCTTGTCACTCCATGTCTGCACGGACTTTTTCTTAGCTGAGTGCCTTTTCCAACCTCACCGGCCAGGTCACAGGGCCGCAGGATCACCCAGGTGGTACGGAATTTCCTCCATGCCCAGAAGGTGCAGCCGCCCGTGGAGCTCTTTGTGGACTGGCTGGCCGTGGGCCACGTGGACGAGTTCCTGAGCTTTGTCCCTGCCCCGGATGGGAAGGTGAGGGCCTGGGGACATACCTATCCAGGCGTCTGGGGCAGGCTGTGCTCGGCAGGCCAGGGGAGGCCTGGGACTCAGCTAATCTGTTCTCTGCACACAGGGCTTCCGGATGCTCCTGGCCAGTCCTGCTGCCTGCTTCCGGCTCTTCCAGGAGAAGCAGAAATGGGGCCATGGCAGGGCTCTCCTCTTCCAGGGGGTTGTCGGTGGGTAACAGTGCCATGTCCCTGACGCAGCTTGCCCATCCCCTCCTCTAAATGAAGATGCATCATGGCTTTGGAGAAGGGTGGCCCCAGAATCCCACACCTTGCCTTGCCAATCACCACTGCCCTTGGTTGGGCAGAGTGAGGCAGGATCAGAGTGGGACCCTAATCCTCAGTGGGCATGGAGAAAGTGGGGACAGAGCCAGCTGTGACCAGTGTCATCACACAGCCCCTCTGTCCAGAAGGTCTGGAGCTTGGGGTTTAATGTGCTACAATCATTGTCTCGAAATCTTAGCAATGATCCTACTGCCCTCCACCCCCAGAGGCAGCCAGGCAGGGGGCAGGCTGAGGACGCAAGCCCCTTGGCATCTCAGGAGAGGTCTGGCACCAGCTGTCCCTGCCTAGCAGGGGCGTATGATGGGCAATTTGGCAGAGGTGACCCTTCAACAGCACATCCCTGGCAAGGAGGCTGCACCACTCCATAGATCATCTGTTAGTGGTGGCTTGGGGTGGCAGGGCTGTGGGAAAGGGAGGTGCTGGCTCAACATGACCCCCCCACACCCGCAAGCTGGCACAGCACGTGGGTCTCAGTGGGGGGGTGGCATTGGGCTGCACACATGCACCAATCAGGGCCAGGCACCCTGCCCCACAGGGCCCACCCTACCCCACCCTACCCCACCCTGCCCCTCCCCCATCAACTAGCAAATTAATAGCACCGTGATGGGTCGAGAGAGGAAAGGAAGGAGCAGCTTTATATTTTAGTGGGTTTTTTTGGTCAGTGCTGGGGTAGACTCCAGTGCCTTACCCATGCCAGGAAAGCCCCTATTCCTGAGCTATCCCCCAGCCCATGGTCCTTTTTCCCTGATTTTTGAACAGGGAGCTGGGTGGTTTTGTTTTGCACTAGGGGAACTGGGAGGGACAAGGCTGGCTGGGCTGCAGTGGGTGGTGTCAGTCTGCCCCCTCTCCATCCCCAGGAGAGGTATGAGTCCCAGGACCCTTCCTTTGATCTGGGATCCTGGGGGTCTTTTGCCAGAGGGACCCTAGGTTTTGTTAGTCCCATAGCCCCCGTGAGAACCAAACCTACCCGAGAGAAAAATTTAGAAGCTTCCAAGTATATCATTCATGTCTCTTGCTCTGTTTGCTAATGTCACCTAGCAATGACAGAAGATTGTATTTCCCGGTCCATTGCTCCCAAAGGGACCATCTCGAGAGTCCTTTGAACTCACACTAAAAGTCCTCGAACCCAGATTTGATGCACCCAGTTGGTGGAAAACCCCAGCCAGGCTCACCATGAGCAAGGCCTGACATAGGCTGAGCAGAGCCTATTTCATGTCCAACCTGTCCGGCTGGGACAGTCGCTATGTCAGGCTACATGCAGGAGCCCTCTCCTTTCCCTTGGTCAAACTGGAGGACCTTTGTGAGCCCTGGACTCATAGCGTCCTTCCCATCCTGGCTGTATTCCCTTGGGCAAGTCATCTGACCTCTCTGAACCTCAGTTTCCTCATCTGTAAAGTGGGGGTAATAATTCACACCATCAGGGTGAGGGTTAGTAAGAGGCTGAACGCAGAGCGCAGTCTCCATGGGCACCGCCAGGCAGGCAGGAGACTGGGGCTCTGGGGGCCGCTCTGCCATGCAGTCACCTCCCACAGGGCAGGCCAGGGCCTGCTGGTGTGGGACTCCCAGGACTGGCTGTTCAAGTGCTCAGCAAACCCGTAAAGGCTGGCCCTAGGGGTCAGGGACAGACGGCACCTGCCCCAGCTCCCCATTGGTGGAAGGAAGAGGACCGATCACTCAGTGCCCTGGGGTGGCATTTAATTAATTTCCACCTGAGGGCTTTAGCACCTCCCATGAACTCCAAGTCACTGTGGCTGCCAGATCTTCCCACGACCCCACTCCAGCACTGTGGCCACGCCCAGCTCTGCAGCTGCTCCCTACCCCGTGTCTGGCAAAGTCAGACAGTGGCTGAGCCATCCAGACCAGTGGCTGTGAGCTTGGCCTCTGCCTGTCTACTTCCTCCTAACTTGGGCCTATTGCCCTTCTATGTCTCTCTGTCCTTCCCAGGTGACAGGCCGGTCAGGACCATCTCCATCGACCAGGTCCTTTCCAATAGAAACCTCATCAGCTTTAATAAGTTTGTGCAGGTACAAAGGCCATGGGCTGAGTGGAAAGTGGCTGGGCTGGGGATGTCTGAGGCCCATGGTCACAAAGGCTCAGGTTGGAATGGACCCTGACCAAGGGTCTGCAGTGCCCTGCTTTGACTTGAGCTACATGCATCCAAGGAGAAGGTGGCAATGGCTGTGACCAGCTGGCAGAGGTGTGACCTCATGCATATGGAGGGATTCGGAGCCCTGGAATTGGATGTCTGTGAGGGACATTACCAAGGCCACCCTGTGGGCAAGAGGAGTAATAGCAAGAGACCAGTTAGCAAGGCACGGCCATAGGGGCTGAAGGGGCCCAGGCCAGAGGGGCAGCCTTCGGAGCAGCTGGGGACAGTGGAAGTGGTGGGAAGGGGGCAGATCCGGGGTGGGTCTTCAAGGCAGTGCCCATAGGACATGCTGTGGGATTGGAGATGAAGTGAGAGGGAGGGAGGTATGGGGAATGACAGTGAGGCTTGTAGCAGCTGGCTAGGCATGGTGACATTCACAGAGCTGAAGAACTTTGTTGGGGAAGCACATTTGAGACTAAAAATGGAGAGTTTGTCTCCGACCTCATCGTGTGTTATTAGATGTCCAGCAGAGATGAAAAGTGGGTGATGGTACAAGTCTGAGGTCAGGAAAGAGATGGGGCTTCGCAGAGAAGTGGCGAGATAGAAATGTGTATAGATGTGTTTTAAACCACACGGCTGAATGAGATCTGTTAAGGAGTGGGGGATCTAGAAGACAGGGTCAAGGATGGAACATTCTAGAACATTCTCAGTTTCAGCCCAACTAGTGGGACAGGGTGGATGGGGTGGGATGCAGACCATGGATATTTTGACCAAAGGGCACAAAGGTAAAATTTTGTGGATAATCTATGGATACTTGGGCACCCTGTCCTTCCTCAACCACATATGACCCCTTAGTGTCCTCAGCACACACTGGCTAGGGTCTCCGCAACTCGGCCTTTCTCTCCCCAAGAGCTGCATCGACTGGAACCGCGAGGTGCTGAAGCGGGAGCTGGGCCTGGTGGATCGTGACATCATCGACATCCCTCAGCTCTTTAAGTCCGAGCAGAAAAAGGCGATGGCCTTCTTCCCTGACTTGGTGAGGCCATCACCAAGAGCTGGGCTTCCTTAGATGAGGCTCCAAGCCTCCAGTGCTCAGGGGGAGAGACATTGATCGCAGTCTTGTTTGGGGTGGCAATGGCTGGAGAGAGCGTTGAGAAGGATCAGGGTCCCATGGTACCCAAGCTGATGCCTTGACTTCCAGGGGCTGATCTCCATGGTCCCTGCAGCTGGCCAAGCTCTGGCTCAGGGGAGAGCCATCAGGGAAGGGACCCACTCGACGTTCAAGGAATGAATGAATGATTGTGTGAGGTCATGTGTACAAAGTATGTGGCATCTTGGAGCTCAGGGGCCCATTTGGCTTGACTTCCATCCTCCCTGCTCACAACTATTCATCATCCCATATAAATCAGGTGTCCTGTGGGAGGTACAGGGGTGACCCAGGGTGGCCCCTGCTCTCCAGGAGCTTCACGTTGATCTGCTCAGGGGGATGCTGTCCCACCTCACCTCCCTGAGGACATGTCCTTGTGATCTGCTCCATACAATAAAGCATGTGGCAGTTTGGCTGGGGGACAGAGCACTCCTCTCCTGAGAGGTGGAGTGGAGATCCAAGAAAAGTCCATGGGGGGAAAAATGGCCTTTGATGGAGCCTTAGGGCTTTGCCTCTGGGGTCTCTGAATCATGAGCTCCCATCTAAAAACCGAGGGCAGCTGCACCCCTGAGTATCCTGATTCAGCAGGCCTGAGTGGGGTCCCAGGTATGCTGCTGCCTCTTTTAACAAGTACCCAGGTGGCGCTGCCTTTGGGTCACCCTCTCTTCCTGCCTCCTCCCTTCCTCCCCTCCCTCCACCCTCCAGAGGAGCTCAACCCATCCCTCATCAGTGCTGCGGGGAGCCTGTCCACACCACCATTGCTTCATTCCTCCTTTTCCTTCCACCTTCTGGCTTCTGCCCTCCCTTGATAAGCCTCCCATCACCCACTTCCTTCCTGCATGTTTCCTTCTTATGGCCCTGTAACTGTGCATTGCTCTCGGAAGCTTGGGCAATGGTTTGGGTTCTTACGCTGGCAACAAACAGAGGCCACCCAAGCTGGCTTCGGCCAGAGGAGGATTTGATATAAGGACTTGAATCCCGAGGGCCAGGACAGGTGTAGTAGGGCATCCACAGGCCTGGAACAGGCGCCTGTTTCTGTGTCTACATGATTCTTTCTCCGTTCTTCTCTTCTTCCTCTCCCTCCAGCTTGACTCCTTTGCTGCCCTACCCCAGGGACAGATGTGAGGATGGCCATGCATTGTAGTTCATGCACAGGCAGAGACTGGGGCTTTCCTGATGTCAGCTCCAAAGCCCTAGAAGAGGGAGTCTGATTGGTCCATCTCGGGTCAGACACCTGCCCTGGTCCAATCAGCTATAGCCTAAGGAGGTGGGGATTCTGTAGCACAAACATGGCGGACATCATGGTGCACCAATCCAATAGGGAAGCCGTTACAGAGAAAGCCACCATGGCTAGCTCTGCAGAGCTTGTACAGGCACCTGGCTAATGGGCTCTTACTAGCCCCATTCCCTCCCACTGCACAGAAACAGGCCAGTAGCTATCTTCAAGGTTGCCTGAAAGGCAGGCTCAGGTCCTGCAGGGTAGGTGCAGGTGTGTGTGTCTGGGGGGCACTGATGGAGAAGAGCTGAGCCCCTCACTTCTCTGCAGGTGAACATGCTGGTGCTGGGGAAGTATTTGGGCATCCCGAAGCCCTTTGGGCCGGTCATCAACGGCCGCTGCTGCCTGGAGGAGAAGGTGCGCTCGCTGCTGGAGCCGCTGGGCCTCCACTGCACCTTCATCGATGACTTCACCCCATACCACCTGCTGCATGGGGAGGTGCACTGCGGCACCAACGTGCGCCGGAAGCCCTTTGACTTCAAATGGTGGAACATGGTGCCCTGAGCCCGCTCCTGCCCACTTCTTCCCTGGGCGGAGCATCAGAGGCTGGCCCCTGAACAGTGAGCATCTAGAGACCCCCCAGGTTCCAGACAGAATGCTGAGGGTGACTGTCCCCCTCAGAAGCCTCTTCCCTAAAGGGTCCATGCCCCACCTGCAACCCATTTGGGTCCCCTACACGAATCCTCTGGCCTCCCGTAAAGGACCTAATTTTTTGTGCCCGCCCATGTGGATCAACATGACCCATGCGGACTCCCCCCCAAAGCCTCCTTTCTCAGCCCCTCAAACCTTCTATTTGGCACCAAGTTCACTTTGGGGTCTAGAAACATCCATCTCGTTAGCCCTCTTGTCCTGTGATGCTCATGGAGGAGGCCCCCCTGGGAATCTGCTTTGGCCTAGTTGCCTCTTGCCCCACATGGGAGCGATGCTAGAGTCACACCACTCTACATAGGACAGGGCAGAGCTGCAGGTCAATTTCAGTCAAAGTGGGGCCGTCACTCCCACTCCACACACTTCTGTCCCGCTCTGCCTGAGCCTTCACATGGTAGATGCCTCTAG
Organism: Erethizon dorsatum; assembly: GCA_028451465.1. Classification (NCBI taxonomy): domain Eukaryota; kingdom Metazoa; phylum Chordata; class Mammalia; order Rodentia; family Erethizontidae; genus Erethizon; species Erethizon dorsatum. The sequence continues at coordinate 122,914,168 of CM051827.1, read as the reverse complement.
GTGGCTGTGGACGGAATGACAGTTGTATCTTAGCCTTATAAACCTCCCACCATTTGACATTCAGACTGCCGGCTTTGTCCAAAATGTTCCTGGAATTTCTTGGAGGTGAGAGTGTCTGGAGATGTTGGAGACTTGGAGGCCTGGGTCCAAGGATGAAAAGTGTCTCTCATATTGCACAGAGCTGACCCTGGTGACCACCCTGTGCAGGAGGGGAGAGCCTGGCTGACATGGCCCTGAGACAGCTCTGGAGGGGACAACTTTGGGAATGAACCCGCTCTAAGTGCAGAGGGTGGGCAAGAGGGTGGGCAAGAGTGTGGGCAAGAGAAACGTCCTTGAGGTTTTCTCAAGACGTATGTCAGTTATGTGTATGTTCTGTGTGGGTCCAGCTGGGTTTCAGTCACCGGCTAATAAATCAACAGAAACACACATGGCATCATTTTGCCCTTCTTTGAGCTTAGAAGAAGACAGCAGCATTCGGGGGGTTTCTTACTGTGGGCATATTTGCTTGCCTACTTGCCTGAGAATACAGGGCTGGTCAACCAAATCCGGGTGACGTGATGTGACTGCTTTGGCTTGGCTACAGAACAAACACAGGGCTGTCACGAGCAGCTGTGACAATATAGACACACAAAAGCAAGCCGGGGGAACAGATCCAGGCTCCAGGATTTCGTAAGCAAGGGGATTCTTCTGGGGGGACTTTGCGGGCTCCTACCAGAGAGACGTCCTCGCACGTAGGGGAAGGCGCGTTTCTGTGCATGCGTAGGCCAAGACCCTGCGGCTTCATACATCCAAGGTTTAAACATGGCAGAGGGGGTCGCCTTGGAGCAGGGAATTTGTTATTACAATGAGATTGTAATGAGCAAAGCTAACCCTAGGGCATCTAGATGAGGGGCTGGGTGGCTTTGTTTAGTTTAAACCGGTTCTCACTGGAGGGCCTCATCAGAAGCAAAGAAACCACCTGAGGGGACCTCAGCAATGATGGGGGACAGCATCTTCCCTGGCAAGCACAGGTACTGGACCCTGAAAGTTTCTTCCCAGCCACCGACCCCTTACTATTGCCCAAAAAAATGACACCCTCCAGGCCTCCTTGGAACCGCTGTGTTGATACATTCCTATGTCCCGCATTCTAAGAAGGATGGAGACCCCTGAGAGCCTGAGGTCAGTCTTGGTGTCTAAGGAAGGGGCTGCTGTCCCAGCAACTCCTGGATCTCAACCTGCTGGTCTCAGCTGCATGGGGACAGGAGCTAGGGCTGTCCTTGTAGATGGGATTAATAGCTCTGCATTGTCTGACTCATGCTCTCTTTGGTGTAAGTAACTGCAGGTCCGTGGCAGGAAGTTGCCCAACCCTGAGGCTTCCAGCAGCTCCTGGTGGGAGGGAGGGAGGGTGGGGGTTTGGGGCCCTAGGGGAGGACGACTGGACAGAGACCATAGGAACTGTCATTTCCTACCATGTCGGGGTCATCCTGCCTTGTCTGCTGTGTAATGATGCTGAGAATAAGTGTGTGCTGGGTGTGTGCTGAGCACTTTACTCTTTCACAACATGTTGTCAGGCAGTTTCCACTATGACCCTCACTTTACCAATGGGGAAACTGAGGCACGGAGAAATGAAAGAACTGTCCAGGTCACAGAGCTAGGTGACCTCTACACCTGAGCTCTTAACCAGCCTCACCAATCGTTCTCAGCCTGTCTGCATGTTAGAATCACCTGGAAGCCTTTTAAACCTAGCAGAGCCACCCCGCTCCCCAGCCCTTGAGATTCTGCCTGGACATCAGGATGCCGTGACATGCAGCCTGGTGCCTTTGACATGTGGCCGGGGTGAGCAGCAGTGATCCACTTAGTGACCCTTAGTGTCCTCCTGAGCATCTGCCTCTCCCCCCAACCCTCGATTTAGAATCAGCAGTTTCAGGGGCCCAGAGTCTCCTTTATCCGGTAATCACTTGGGCTTTGGTGGCATCTCCAGCAACCAGACAGTTCCATTCTAATTGTTCCACTGGGCCAGTGGTTCTTAAACATGGCGCATGAGATTACCCCAAAGAAAGCATTAAAACTGCAGGTGCCAGGGCCCTCCAGCCAGGCTCCCCTGTCTGAATCCCTGGGCCCAGGCATCTGCAGATCGCACAGATTCCCTGGGAGGTTTGTTGCACATCTTGTTCAAAACCCCAACTCTTAGCCAGACGTGGTGATGCACATCTATAGCCCAGCACTGAGGGAGGCTGAGGCAGAAGGATTATAAGTTTGAGTCCAGCCTGGGTGACTTAACATGATCCTGTCTCAAAACAAAAAGTAAAAAGGGCTGGGGATGTAGCTCAGTGGTAGAGTGCTCCTGGGTTCAACCCGTAGTACTAAAAACCAAAATCAAACCAAAACAAAATACCAACTATTTCTTAAGTATTGCAAAAAAATGGAAAGAGTAAATGTTGATCAAGAGTTATGTGTGTGAGCCCGCTATGGTACATCCCACACCTGGGACCATTAAAGCACCCTTTTAAAAGGATGAATACAGCCAGGAATGGTGGCATACACCTGTAATCCAGCACTCAGGAGGCTGACACATGAGGATTGCTGCAAGTTCTAGGCCAGCCTGGGCTCCACAGTAAGTTCAAGAGCAGCCTGCATTGCATAGTGAGACCCTCCCTGTCTACAAAAAAAAGAAAAAAAAAAAAAAAAAAAAAAAAGGATTAACAGAAAATACCCTACTGTCAGGAGGGATTTCCACAAGATATTGCTAAGTGACAAAAATAAGACAAATGCTGGCGAGGTTTCAAGGAAAAAAACCCTCCTGGATTGTTGGTGGAAATATAAACTGGTACGACCACTATGGAAATCAGTATGGAGATGCCTCAAAAAACTAAAAATGTAAATTCCACTCAACCCAGCTATTCTCCTTCTAGATATTTTCCCAAAAGAGTTAAAGACATCATATTACGTGATACATGCGCAACCATGTTTATAGCAGCACAATTCATAATAGCTAAATCTTGGAAGTAGCCTGTGTGTCCATCAACAGACAAATGGATAAAGAAAATGTGGTATTTACACACAGTGGAGTACTACTTTGCCACAAAGAAGGATAAATTTGAGTCATTTGCAGGAAAATGGATGCACCTTGAGACCATAATGTTAAATGAAATAAATCAGACATACAAGTTTAAATATTGCATGCTTTCTCTTATATGAGAAACCTAAAGTATAAATAAATTAAAGAGCAAAATTAAAGATAGATAATAGGAAACAGGGAGAGAGACCTTTTGCAAATAGGAAGTGGATGTAAAAAAAGATAGAGGGGGAAGGGCAGGGGAAGGGACATAAAAAGAATTCAGATGTGTTATGTACGTGTACCAACTGCCCACGATGAATGTAATCATTGTGTGATGACATAACAATAAAAATTAAAGTAAAAAAAAAGACAAGATGCAGAATAGTGGGTACAGTGTGGTATCAGCCTAGTTACCGTGACCTTGAGGCCACTCACTTCACATCCCCGTCCTTAGGGATCTAGAGCCGCGCCCAGCCCCTGTGGTCCCTCTCGGTCTGCCCTGTACTCCTCTCCCCTCCATTCATGCCATGGCGCTGGGCCTCACGTGCTCATCCCCAGGCGCGGTGAGGAGTTCTGGAGAGAGATGAAGGAGTCCAAGTTTTCTTCAGTGTAAGCAGAAAGGGGGGAGGTAACCCTCATTAAAGGCCCGATGGCAGATGAAACCATTTGGGGAAGTATCTCTTTCTACCTATCTTACTTCCCTGCTTGCGGGGGGTGAAGCAATTTATGTGCCAATGCAGAGCCAGGTTGCATTTTATTTGCCAACCTGTACCTGCCCATTGTTGCTCACGAGAGACAACTTTGCAGAAAGGGACAGGAGCCAGGAGCCAAGTCTCTGGGACACTCTTGTTTATTTATTAGATGTTTACTGAACACACAGTATATATGCCCCAGGCAAAAAGTGCCAAGGGCTGTGGCACAGATCAAAAGCACCACGACATGCTTCCTGGCACTGCTATTTGCCAGCTGTGTGACCTTGGACCAGCTACTTGCCCTCTCTGAACTTTACTGTCTCGGTTGGTAAGTTGAAGACAGTAATAGCACCTATCCCAGGGGGTTTCTGTGAGGGGTGGAAGATCATCAACCAGGCGCTTGGCATGGTGCCTGGCACGCAGTAAGCTGCTGCCATGTGGTGGGAGGACATAACTTGAAGCAACTTGCCTGAGGAAGCTAAAAAGACAGGCACGTTTGGCCCCATTTCTAGGTATAGCCATCCCCGGAGTCTCTTGTCCACTTTTCCTCAATGAAAAACTTTTTGTTAAAGTCACAGCTGGGCACATAAGAAGTCTGGCTACAGCAGACCCTAGATAAACAAAGCAAGCCTGAGTGTCCCCGGTTGTCCACCACCGTAGGGCCCAAACACATGTTTTCTCCAGGCCAGGGCAAGAGGAGGTCGGGCTCCATTTTCCTAAGAGCATCACTCCAATTCTGGGTGCCAGGTCTGGGGTCCTGCATCTTAACGACCTGGTCCCTGGCTGAAGGACAGGGATGAGTAGCTCCCTGAGTCCCTCCGATGGCCAGGCTGCGCATGACTGGCATGCACCGGGGGACCTGCCCCTGCCCTGAGCCCCTGGGCAGAGGGAAGCTCTGCCACGCCCGCCCTCCGGCCCTCTGAAGCATGCTGTATTCCAAGCACTTCAGGCCAACACGAAAGCTACGTCCATCTGTTCTTTTTTGAACCTTTCTTGGGTCTTTAAAGGAGTCTCAGCATCCTGAGAAATTGCATCTCAGTGTTAATTATCTTAATCTGAAACACCTTGATGGAAGAAATTACAGCGTCCCCAGGTGGTTCCCAGGCTCCAGCAGGCAGGGGCCTGAGCAAGCGAGCTGGGTGTTGTCCAGACATGAGCGCCCTGTGAATAACCCGGCCAGGAGGGAACCGGCAGCTGTCATTGGATGGATGGATTTTCTGTTTACTTAATGTTTCACTCCCTTGACACATTCCTCAAGGGAATGGAGGCAACTCATAAAGGGTACATTCGGCAAATTGCTGATTAATGGAGAAAAATGAAGACACCAAACAACAGGGGAAAAAAATCTGAGAAAGAAAGACCATGAGAATAGACATAGACATGACCATAAGTCCATGGTTAAGTGCGGATTTAGGATCTGAGCTTCCCAGTAGCCCATGATAGAGAGATATAACACCTTCTTTAACCAGAGGCTCAGTATTGAAAAGATGTCAATTCTCCTAAAGATATATATTATTGATTAGACAGAGAGAGGCTCCTGAGTAGTTTCTGAAATTTATGTAGAGGTGCAAAGAGCCAAGAATAGCTAAGTCACCCTTCATATGAAAAGGTAAGAGAAATTGCTCAGTCAGGTGTCAAGATGTATTACAAAGCTATGATAATTAAGACAGCATAGAACACAGGCAGATATAGACAAATAGTCTGTACAGAACAGAGGGCCATGCATTCTACTATTAAATTACAAGAATTGTCTATAAACCCTGTATACTGGTCTGTCATCATTTACATGTATTACAAATATATTTTCTCCCAGTTTGTGGCTTATAGTGTTACCCTGTTAATCTGTCTTTTCATACAGAGCACTTCTTGATTTTAATGTAGTTAAGTTTACTCTTCTTTTCCTTGATCATTTTGCTTTGTGAGGCAGTATTTAGGATATATAAAAAACTCCTACCATTCAGCAAACATAAGAAAAAGAGAAACAATGCAACAGAAAAATAAAACAAAACTGAATAGGACCCTTTATAAAAGAGAAAACAGAGATTTTTCAATAACCAGTGAAAGTTATTCAACCATATTAGTTATCAAAGGAAGTCAAATGAAGCCACAGTGGAGTACTATGGCATGCTCACCAGATAGGCCAAAATAAATACATACACAGAGTAGGACCATTAGCAAGGAAGTAGAACAACCAGAGCCTCATAACTGGTGATTGTATGAAATTGATATGATCACTGAAAAACGGTTACGTGCTATTCAGTAAAGCTGGCAATGCCCATACCCTATGTCAGCAATGAAACTCCTATGTATGTCTGAGGCATGATAAGAAACTATTGTGAATGTTTAAATTTAAATTTTTTTAAATCACAGTAAAAGACACATCGCTATGAATCCTCCCTCAGGATATTCCCCCTCACTTCAAAGGGACGTATCCCATCGTTCTTGCTGCTTTCCGACACAGTTCTGGAAGTCCTCTTTCGTTAATGTCTTCAGTTGTGTTGTAGTGGCTGCCTTGATATCGTGAGTTGATTCAAAGCATTCTTCTTTCATGGACATTTTGACTTTGGAGAAGAGCCAGAAGTTGCACAGCACCAGATCAGATGAATAAATGGATAAAGATGGACCATAATGTTTTAATGAGCCTGCCTTTCTGTTAGGTGGTACTCAGTGGCGGCATTCACAGTATTTTTCTTTATCAAACCTTGTAAAGATTCTCATGAAAGAGCACTTCCAGAACTGCTTCAGAAATTGGCAAGAACAATGAGGTAAATGTGTTGGAAGTGAGGAGGAGTATTTTGAGACAGATTAATGGAAATGTGTCTTTTACTATAATAAAGTTTTTTTTTAAACATTCATCTTTTATTCTGATCACACTGTATACTTACAGAAACTCACATTGTACCCTAGGAGACATAAATATTCACAGCAATGTTGGTCATTTCACCCCAAGACTGGACACGATGTCTATTGCTAGTACCACAGATAATAAATTGTTACATATTCATGGGACGGGATATTAAAGAGTAATGAGCAACTTACTGGTCATACATCAGCAGAGATGAATCTCACCGGTATAGTGCTGAGTGAAAAATCAAGTCTCAGATGAATCAAGGCTGCTTCCTTTTACATAAAGACCACAAACACAAAGGCAAAACTAAATCATAAAGTAAAAACCATAGGGAAAAGTAAGAGAATGACGATGGCAAAAGCTTGCATGATCATTAGTTCTAGGGGTGGGGCCTGTAGTCAGGGAGATGTTTCCAAAAGTATTCAGAGGTGCAGAAGGTTTTCAGGTTTTCTAGCTGGCTGGCATTTACACTGCTCCCTTCAGCATTACTCCTTAAAGCCCCTGTATGTTTGTGCGCTCCTCTGGATGTGTGGTCTATTCTGCAATTTAAAGGATGCAGACAGATATAAAGGTATCCAGGGGATGGGGCTACTCAGCAAGGCTGGCACTAGTGGGCCCAGGAAGCTCCAGCCTCCAATGGGCAGATGGCAGAGGACTGTGCCACCTGCAGGGAGGGGCATGGGGTGGGTGGGCAGGGAGCCAGCTGCTGGAAGCTCCGGGAAGAGCAGATGCCTACACAGTGGTGACCAGACCATGATGCCACCGCAGTCTGCCTCTCTGGAAGAATTCCTGAGCATGTGTGGGAGGTGGGCAGCTGTATCAACCCTGGGTAGGTGGAGGGCAGCTGAGTGGGCAAGCGAGGAGGGGATGGACAGGTCACCGTGGAGGAGTCAAGCCAGAGGTCTTTCCCTCCAGGGGTTCCCCGGGCTCAGGAACCCATCAACATAGAATGCCCATGTGCATTTTTCAGGGGAGGTGTGTTCCTGCTGTCCTCTGCTTTTTTTTTTTTTTTTTTTTTTGTGGGTACTGGGGGTCGACCTCAGGACCTCGCATGCCAGCAGGTGCCCGTGCCGCTGAGCGATATCGCCGGCCCTTTTTACGTGTGTGGGTTCCCAGGAGTTGAACTCGGGCCCTCGCACTTGCCAGGCAGGCGCTTACGCTGCTGAGCCATCTCACTAGCCCTGTCCTCTGCTTCTTGAAGGGACAGTGATCCCTCCATCTGTAACAGATGTCATAAGTGCTCCCCCATATCTGCTCCCTCTTCAGTTCATGGAGACCCACGCTCCAGATGCCAGCTCCTGCACTCTTTGCCTTCTCTGGCCACCAAGCTGGGGACCAAAGTACCAGGGATGAGTGCCTGGGAGCAGACCTCTCCCAATGGGTGAAGGATTGGATACCCAGCTCCCCGATCCTCAGCTTCCACCCCACTCGCTCAGTGGGCTGAGCTTGTTACTGGTGCAAACCAGAGCATGTGGAAATCAGAATACCCCAGAAGGGCCGGTGAGATGGCTCAGCAGCTTAAGCGCCTGCCCGGCAAGCGCGAGGGCCCGAGTTCGACTCCCGGAACCCACATACGAAAAAAAGGGGCCAGTGATATCGCTCAGCGGCACAGGCGCCTGCTGGCGCGCGAGGTCCTGAGGTCGACCCCCGGTACCCACACAAAAAAAAAAAAAAAACAGAATACCCCAGAAAATTGAGGCCTGGATTGCTCGAGGCCTAGAAGAGGGTGTGGCCCACAATCTCAGGAATCTGACTGGGGCCATGCACAAATACTAGGAGGTTGCAGCCACTGGAGGCCTGACAAGACCCAAGGAAGATGAGGGCATTGAAGTGTGAGGACGCGTGGCAACCGCACGCCTTATCTTTCTCCACAGGGCCTCTGGGCCAGCGCTTCTATTCTGAACCCACAGGGCCTTGTGTGACAGCTGAGGACCGGGACAGCCCCTCAAGTAAGAAGGGAGTTTCAGTGAGGTCTACCGGGCTGGAGAAGGAGCACGAGAAAAGCAGCCACTAGCCAGGGAGTCCCAGGCAGCCCTGTCAACACCTGGCAATGGGTGACCCAGCCCCGCCCGGCAGCTTGTGGCTGGGTGTGACTCCACTGAACAAATGCATAAATCTGGGAAGGGAATCACCCAACCTGGTAGAGGAGAAGATTTTTAGGTGTCAGTGTTATTGTAAACCAGCCCCAGGTTCAAGTGCGGGTGGCGATGTTATTTCAGCATAGCTCCAGGAGCAGCCTTTGAGTCTGTCTAGAGAAGAAATCAGAAAAGGAAAAGTAAAGACCCTGCAAAGCTGCAAACTGCCTGCAGGGCCCCAGCTCCCTGCCCTAGCATCTCTCCTGAATAACATTGCTGTAAAACAACATCAGCTACCAAGTGATCGACATGTAGAACATCTGTCAGTCCTACCAGAAACTAAACCAACATAAAATACCATGCACCAAATAGCAGAAACAGAAAGAAAACAAACAAAAACCAGTGTATAGGAAGGTGAGCGATGCGTGGGTAAGTGCGATTTGATAGAATCCTTCAGAAAGCACTTTCAGCTCTCTGGCTCAGCAACCGGCTTCTGGGAATACAGAAAAAGAAAATAGATTCACTGTCTTGAGGAGACAGCTTGCACTTCCATTTCCATGGCAGCATTATTCACAGTTCCCAAGACAACAATCTAAGTGACCATTAACAGGTGACTAGAAAATGATATTCACATACAGAGAGGAATATTAGTATCAGAAAACAAAAAATCCAACTCCCGCCATTTGAGACAACGTGGACGAAACAGAAGGAGATGATGCTAAGTGAAATAGCCAGATGCAGAAAGACAAATACTGCACGATCTCACTTCTGATTGGAATCTTTACAAAACTGAACTCGAAGTAACAGAGTGGAATGGTGGTTCCTAGGGGCTGGGGGTTGGGAGAAAGGGGAGCGATAGGTCTCAAAAGGTACAGACTTTCACTTATAAGATGAATAAGTATGGCATGGTGACTATAGTAGTTAATACTTCGTATACTTGCATACAAAAAATCTCTTGCTAAGAGATTCTCAAGTGTTCCCATCATACATGCACACACACACATATATGTTGTAAAATGGTTCCCACAATCAAGCTAATGTATCCCTCACCTTCACATACAGTTGTGTGTGTGTGTTTCTTTTTCTTTTCTTTTTCTTTCTTTCTTTTTTTTTTTTTTTTGGTTTTCTTTTTTTGAGACAGGGTCTTGCTCTGTAGTTCAGGCTGGCCTTGAACTCACTATGTAGCCTAGGCTGGCCTCAAACTCATGGTGATCCTCCTGCCTCAGCCTCCTGAGTGCTGGGATTACAGGTGTGCACTACCATGCCTGGCTATGTATTTCTATATATACGGGTTAAAGAGGAAGTTTTAAGGGAAATTTTTAAAAATTGAAAAATTGGGCTGGGTGAAAATGAAAAAAACAACACATCAAAATTTGTGTGCTTGGGGCTCAGTGGCGTAAGCACCTGCCTGGCAAGTGCGAGGTCCTGAGTTCGACTCCCAGAACCCACATACGAAAAAGGGGCCAGTGATATCGCTCAGCGGCATGGGTGCCTGCTGGTGCGTGAGGTCCTGAGGTCGACCCCCGGTACCCACAAAAAAAAAAAAAATATGTGCTCAGCTAAAGTAGTGCTGAGTGGGAAATTTACAGCACTAATGCTTATGCTACAAAATAAGCAAAGCCTCAAATCAGTAATCTGAGCTGCCTCTCAAACTAGAAAAAGAAGAGCAAGAGAAACCCAAAGCAAGCAGAAAGAAGAAAACAATAAAGATAGAAGCACAAATGAATGGCGCTGAAGATAAAAACAATAGAGAAAAATCAGAGAAACAGAAAACCTTGTTCTTTGAAAAGATTAATAAAATTGGCATGCATTTAGTAAGACTAACAAAGGAAAAATAGAAAAGATACAAATTACCAATATAAAAAAGTACCAGAATAGCCATGTGGACAGTGCAGACAACAAAAACAAAATAAGGGGATATTACAAATAACCCTAACCACATAAATTTGACAACTATTCAAGAAGTAAAGACAAATTCAACTCACCCTGTATGAAATAGATAATTTGAATATCCTATACCTACTAAATAAACTGAACTTATCATTTAAAAACTCCCAGAAAAGAAATCTCTAGTCCCAGATGGTTTCACTGGAGAATTCTACCAAACATTTAAAGACAAATTAAAAATAATTCTATACAGTTTCTTGCAGAGAAATGAGAGGTGAGAAAACTCTCTAACTCATTTAATGATGCAAGCATTTTCCTTATACTGACACCAATGATAGTATGAACTACAGATTAATACCCCTTATGAATAGAGACATTAAAATTCTTAACAAAATATTAATAAAAATAATTTAGCGATATATGAACAATATACCATGATCAAGTGAGGTTTATTTCAAGGATATAATGCCAGCATGATATTTAAAAATCAGTGTGGTCTACCATATTACTGGGTTAAATCTTTCCATAGAAGAAAAATCACCTGATCGTATCAACTGATGCAGAAAATCATTTGAAAAAGCCCAATAGTAATTCATAATAAAATATCTTGGCAAATTAACAGTAGAGAGGACCTCCCTCAATGTGGTAAAGGGCACCTACCAAAAACATAAAAATCAAAAAAACAAACCCTACAATTAACAACATACTTAATTGTGAATGAATGAATGAATGCTTTCCCATAAAAGCAGGAATAAGATGAGAATGTCTGTTTTCACCACTGTTATTCACCCTAGTGCTGGAAGTTCTAGCCAGTGCAATAAGGCAAGAAAAGAAATAAAAGACATACAGATCAGGAAGGAAGAATCAAAATTGTCTCTATTTGCAGGTGACATAATTGTTCACATAGAAAATCTCAAGAAATCTACCTGCAGCCCTGGGGTCCCATACTCTTGGCCCCAAATATCCAGAGGGATCAGCAAGTCTCAGACACCCTGGCTTCCCCCGGGTGCTGGGCCAGTGAGGTGGCTTTTCCACAGGAAGAGGGGCCCTTTCCTCCTGGGTTCTGGCCTGGGTGCAGCAGAGTTTCTTCCGCACCCCAGAGGCCCCCTCTGGCTCTGGAAGCATTAACGCTGTCTGCAAAAGTGACAGCCAAGCAGGCCGAGTGCTAGGCTAGGTGTTGGGGACATAATTATGAGTTTAGTGAGTCTGGGCCCTGGGGTACAGAGGAACAGACAAGGGTCCTGCTGTCACAGCTAGTTGGAGGACAGACATCAAACACAAGCTGCGGGAAAGAGCAAAATGTTCTATGAGAGACTCTTGCAGGCAAAGAGGCATCTGCAGAGCTGTGCACATTACCACAGCTGTGGGCCCAGTACCTGCCTCACAGCGGGGCTCACGCTACTAGAACCTTGCACACAGCCTGCACGGGCAACTGTGTGGGAGCTGCCAGCGCTGATGTGGCTGGTGACATGGGTGTAGATGGAGCTGCACCAGTCCCAGGTGCACCTGCCTTTCACCCATCACTGAGTGTGATCAGGTGTGTGTCCACATGGGTCTCTACTTCCAAAGTACAGCTGCTTTCCATGTGTGTGTGCATGCGTGTGTGTGCGTGTGTTACAAACCTGCATTTTCTGTGCCCCGTGAGAAATAGTAATAAACGATTAGCTCTCTTCACCCCCTCTTCCTGTCTGCTGCATGTTCTAAGTCTCTGGAGGGGGCTCAGGGCCCATCCCTTGGCCATCTGTCTTCTCCATCCACACTTATCCCTTAGGGGAGCCGGGGAGGTCGATGTCTCCTAGATTCATCGTTTCCAGCCTGGACCCGGCTCTCAAACTCCAGAGTCCTGTGCCTCCTGCCCTACTGGGCATTTGCACACCCACTGGTACTATGAATAGCCAGGACCAAAGCCCTGTGGCCACTCCCGCTGCCCTCCCCCAGCCTCCCTGCTCCACCTTCCAGGAGCTCAGGCCCCACCTGGGAGTCGGCCCTGACCCCTCTTTCCCTTACACCCCACGTCCCATCCACCTGCAGATCCTGTGGGCTCTAACTGGCAAAACGTGCAGAATCTCTGCCGCCACCACCCTGACCTGAGCCCTGTCACCTCTCCTCTGCCCAACTGCACAGCCTCCCTGCTGGCCCGAAGCCTCCTCCCTGTCCCCCACAGTCTGTTCTCACACGGCAGCGGGAGTGATGGTGCTCACACAAGTCTGAACACAGTCCTCTGCTCAGCAGGCCCCCGTGGCTCCTTGTGGCTCCTGGAGTGGAAGCTGAAGTCCTCCCCATGCCTGAAAAGCTCTATGGCCACCCCTCCCCCACACTCCGTCCACTCTGGTCTCCTTGGTCTCCTTGCACTTCCTTGACTGCACCAGGCACAGCCCGCCCCAGGGCCTTTGCACTTGTTGCATTTGCATCTTCTTTTGACCTGGACCTGCATCCTCCAAATATTCACACCGTCACCACCCTCAAGTCTTTGCTTAGGTGTCTCCTTCTCTGTCCACCCCATTTAAAATTGCAATCAGCCTCTCAACCCACACTTCCAGTAGCTCTTATCCAGTTCTACTTTTTATCTTTCTATACTGCTAACACACGTCCTATATAACTCACCTATTATATTTATTGCTTATTTATTTCCAGCAGAAAAAAGCTCTGTGAGGGCAGTTCACTGTCTACTTTGTATGTTACATATTCCCAGTGCCTGGAAAAATGCCTGCCAGTTAGTAGGGTCAAAAATGTTTGTTGAGGGGCCGGTGAGATGGCTCAGCGGCGTAAGCGCCTGCCTGGCAAGCGCGAGGGTCTGAGTTCAACTCCCGGAACCCACATATGAAAAAAGGGCCGGTGATATCGCTCAGCGGCACGGGCGCCTGCTGGCACGCGAGGTCCTGAGGTCGACCCCCGGTACCCACAGAAAAAAAAAAAAATGTTTGTTGAATTTGTAAAACTGCTTTGGTGCCTCTCCTTTTTGTGGCTTATTCACAGCAAATTTAGATCCCCAACTGCCAGAGAAAAAAGAAAAGGAATGAAGAGAAACTATGCCAGGAGACCGGGGCTTGGCACAGCCCCTCTCTGGGCCTCAACCTGCCCATCTACAGCACGAGGTGGACTCAGAGACCCCCCCAGCTCCGATGGTCAACGGCTCCCTCCTGCCTCTTTCCATTAGGAGATCAAACTGGATCGCGCCAGTTTGATCTGACCGGCGAGGGAAGCAGATGCGTAGACGGACACATCTGAGCACCAGGCCTGGCCGCAGCATCTGGGGACAAAATGGGCTTTGAGCCTAGAGAAGGTGGCTTGGGCCCTGGATCCCTGGGCCGTGTGATTCAGGAGGGTTGTTTAGATTCTCTGCATCCTAGTGGCCTTGTCTCTGAACTTGGGCATCACACTGGGACCTCATGTGGCCCGGTGCTGGTACGAAGGAGGGTTTGTGCACAAGCCTGTGCGGTCCCACAGCCTGACTCGTAATTCCAAGCCAAAGCAAGGAAACACACACACGCGCACACACACACACACACACACGCACACACGCAACACTCCCTAAGCCCCAATGCTCCGGGCTGGCAGCAGACCCCAGGTGTGTCTTGTTCCCTCTTGGGACCTGTCCACCGCTCCCCCAACCTATCACGCTTTAGCAGACAGAGCCTGGCGCCGGTGGCGCAGCGCACCTCCCGAGCGAGCACCCAGGGCCTGCGACTGGTCTGACCCAAGGTCCCGGCCCCAGGCAGCACCTGGACAGCAGAGAACACCGGCTTCCGGGTCAGGCTGCAGTCTTCCCTCCCAGCTCTGCCGCACCCTCTCTATGCAGAGGGCAGCTCACTTTTCCTGTCTGAGTCTCATTTGCCCCTCTGTAAAATGGGCAAATAATAAGCCTGTGTATACCTCGTGTCCCAGTAAGATACAGCCGCGATGAAGTCTGAAGAGCATGCATCCCGCGGACAGGCACCTAACAAATTCATACTCTGGCATCACGGACACTAGGTTCAAATCCTGGCTCTCCCACTCTCCAGCTGTGAACTCTCCTCACACCTGTTTCTTCCTCTGCGAAATGGGTCTAACAATGGTGCCAGCCTTAGCCTTGGAGGAGCCGGGACAGAGTAAACCCCTGAGAAGGTGACCTGTCACATGGGTGCCCCAGCGAGAGATCTCCCGGTGCCTGGCTGGTCTTTGAATGAGGGCCAGACCTGTAACTTCTTGCTTAAAATCTCCCTGCTTCCTCTCCTTCATCTCTCTGCCACCCCTGTTTATGGTTAGGAGAGACTGGATGGGTCCAGATATTTTGGCCCCACACCAGGACAAGGCTAAAGGTGTGAGGTCTCAGACCTGTGCTCCCCACTCCTGGGCTTCCTGAGCCCCCAGCCCTTCCCACGGAACCAATCTGCCACTGGTTCCAGCCGGACACCCACCTGGGCAGAGGAAGCTGCCACCCACACCCGGCAGAGTGGGCTGGGCTAAGCCGAGCCTCTGGGCCTCAGACCGCGGTGCTGACTCACAGCTCCGTTGGGTGGAATAAAGGAACCATCCCAGGGGCTTCCTGCAGTGGCCAGAGGATGGGCCAGGGGACAACGATCCGTGTGGGCCCCAAGCAGCCCACCCGTGCCGTGTGCGTGCTGGGCACCGCCACTCAGCTCGATGTCTGCAGGTGAGAGGGGAGCCTCCTGGGCGTCTGGGGTAGGACACGTGACATGAGCCGGTTCTGCCACTCGAGCACCGGTTGCCTCTGGCTCTGGCTCCGGCCTCTGTGGCCACTGCCAGAGAGCTGCTGGAAAGACAAACCCAAGCAGCAGCAGTTGAGAGAGGATTCACAGCACAGAGGTCTCTGCATGAGGATGGCTTCCCAGGACCTCGCTTCAAATGAATTATTATGGGGCAATCAGAGAGATCAGAGAGGGTCAGAGACTTGGCTGTGGTCACACAGCACACCTGGTTCACGAGATGTGCTGTGCGCACCCCTCCCCGAGGGTGTACGACAGTGTGGGGATGAGGGTGTGTGACAGCGTGGGGATGATGAGACAGGCTACTGCATCAGAGAGACAGAAGGAGATGCCACCTGGCCTGCTGCTGGCTGGCTGAGCGGCCTCAGTTTCCTCAGTTGTACAGTGGGGATACTGCCCGCTTCATAGAGTGGTTTACAGATGAAATGTGGGAAAAGGTATCAATGTTCATTAAGTACTTAGCTCAGTGCCAGGCACATTCCTGGTAGCTGTTCATTCATTCATTCACTCACTTGTTCATTCATTTATTCATTCATCAAATAACAGCGGAGGACCTAATGTGCGTTGAGCTCTGGGTAACACAAGATGGTCGAGGAGCCCTCTCGGAGTGTGTGTGGTGCCGTCGTTATTGTTGTCCTCAGTAATAGTAGAGGTGGGCATTGGCTTCCGCCCCCATGTTGGGCATCCGTGGTCCTAGAACAGTGCCAACAGGGGTGTCCGGGACATTTTCTTGAGAGTGTCACTTGCTGCCCGAACCCAGCAGTCAGGGTCTAGGTGGCTTCCCAGGCCACAGACGGAAGGCAGGAGGCTGAGAAGTCAGGAACAAAGAAAGAAAGAAAGCCGGGTGCTGCTGGAGGGCCCAGACCCCTCAGGAAGAGCTGCGTGGTGGTGGGTTTGGAGGAAATGAAGGGGGCCAGCAGCCCCAGTGTGCCAGGTTAGCCCTCCAGATGTGCTCCAGTGGCAAATCAAGGTCACTGGGCCTCTTCTAGGTGGGGAGCTGGCTGGGCGGGGCCAAGAGGAAGGTGCCCAGAAAGGATGGAGCCTCCCAAGTCCACAGGAGCCTCAGAAGCCTCCGTTTCTCCTCCTTCAGTCAGGCACTGAGCCCCGTCATTCTGTCCCCCAACTGCTGCTCGTAAAGGTGGCTAAAATGACAGCACCTCTGTACACGTACGAGGCAGGCAGTGCTTCTATTCCCATTTTACAGAAGGGGAAACCAAAGCTCGAGGAGGTTAATTACCACCCCCACAGCTAAGGGAGGCAGAGCTCAAACCCAGGCAGCTGGCTTCAGGACCCTCCTGTCTGCATTCGGCCCCTGCACCAGCCTTCCTTGTCACTTCTTGCCAGTCCTACACGGCCCTCAGCCAGCGGCTCCCTCCGACCTCCCTGGCAGCCACCACCCTCTTCCTAAAGCACAGGTAGCCGGGCCACTCCTCCCCCAGCACGAGTGGCCTGGACCTCTGTTCCTGCTGAGAGACCTGAGGGGCTGGAGAGACGAGGTTGAGGAGCAGATGGCGAGCGCTCATTCTGGAGCTGCTCATAGAAATTGCTTTGATTTCATTCTGAGTTTGAAAAGTGCTTTTCCTGCAGCAGGAAATACCTCGAGTGTATGAAAATCATACTGAGCTGAAAGGAATATTAACAGCTCTCCAGGGCTTTCTGTGCCTGTGGCAGAGTCAGAAAGTCATCATGACCCAGGTTAGACCCTTCTCACTGATGTGTTTTTCTTGCTTTTTTTTGGGGGGGGGTTTCAGTCAGGCTGGTCTCAAACTCACGGCAATACTCCTGCCTCAGCTTCCCGAGTTCTGGGATTACAGGTGTGCACCACCATGCCTAGCCTTCTTACTGATATCTAATCTTTGCAGAAATCTGTAAGGTAAACACTTCCATGGTACCCATTTTAGAGACGAGTAAACTGAGATTTCAGGGAATAAAAACACCAAAGTCCCATACAGATGGTCCCTGACTGCTGACACACACACATACACACACAATACACACACACCTGTCTCTGAGGGCTATGGGGATGGCTGGGCCAAGACTACTCCTGGTGGCAGAGTCAGGCAGCTTTCTCAAGGCTGGAAAGGCCCATGGGGGGATGTGGGTGGGGTGCAAACCTCAGGATGGCTGTCATTCTGAAGGTGCCATCCATGGGTGACTCACCTTTTCCCCCAGGGTCTCTTCAACAGCAGACTATTCAGAATGATGGTGGGGAGCATGGACATGTCTGTTAGTGTCTCTAAACCTCAGTTTACCCATCTGTAAAATGGGCAAATGGACACCTCCCTGCTGGGTTGTGGCAAGGACTAAATCACACGACACACCCTGAGTGTCTGGCAGAGGGGGCCTCGTTCCTATAAGGACGGTGTGTACCTCTGTGTGTGGCAGTGTCGCAGACACTGGGCACAGTCCTGCTGCTGGTCCTCTGTGAGGAGATGGGGGACATGGCAACTCCAGGGCCAGAGCCATCACTGGGGCTCATGTCCTCAGTGCCGGCTCTGCAGAGGGGACCAGCGTTAAGGAAGACAGCTCTGGATTGTCCTGTGGTGACACACGGTCACACACAGAGCACAGCCCTGGGCATTGGGGACAGTTCCTTGCTTGGGAGCTGAGAACATCTGGAAAACATTCAAAAGAAAGAACACAAACCCTGGAGATGAGTCCCCATGGTGCCACTTCCCAGGCAGCCTGGCCTCTCCCAGCCTCGGTTTCCCCACCTGGCAGAGAGGGTAGCTGTGGCAGGTGGCAGACGCTGTGTTTATGCCCTTCCCCCACCCCCATGGAGGAAGCTGATGACCCAAAGTCCCGGCCTCCCCCTCGTTCTTCGAGCCCTTGATTCGCTTTCCTGTTGTACCAAATGCGCTGAGTATCCCTCTCCATCCCTCTGGCCACAGTACAGGTGCACAGCAGCTGGGGGCCTGGCCCCTCCCTGCTGCTCAGAGCCTGAGGAATGAGGCTCCGGGCTTCAGTGGAGAAACAGGGGCTCTGTGAAGCTTGGCCTGGGCCAGGCGGGTGGACTGAGATGGGGGTGGGAGGCTTACGGGTTTAGGGCACTGTAAGCCAGGAGCTGTGCTGGGGGACCCTGCAATGGCTTGTTATGTCCACCCTTGTCCTTAGCACAAGGTCTGGCATAGGGTAGAGTGCGTGAGCGTGTGTATTGGTTAGCTGAATGAATCTGTGTGTGTGTTAAGGGAGGACTGTGCCCGGCACATTGTAGGTAACTGAAGCGTTCGTTGAGTGAAAAAAAGAAAGTTGAGCCCGGGGAAAGCTTCATTCATCTTTGTGCCTTCCCCCATAGTACATGGCACAGACTAGGCACTAAGTTATACTGAAATCCTCTTGCAGAAATCCATTGCTGTGAGCTGCATTCCCACTTAGCGGCTCCTCCCCCAGCCCTGGCACCTGCATCCCCACCCTTGGTGGACTCATAGCCCTCAGGGCTGCAGCTTTTCCCCTGGGCCTTGTGCCTCCCTAGCTGGGAGTGCTGCCCTGACACCAGGTCTCCTTGTGCCCATACCCAGGGCTGCTTCCACCCAGGGGACCCATGAAAACCAAGCCAACCTCCCACTCCACCAACCCGGATGTCACTCCTGCCCCCCCTACTGTCCTGTTACCTTGGTGAAGTGAGGAGACACCAAGCATAAAGAGCCAAGCACACAGGCACCTTCAGCAAACAGCAGCACACTCCTGTCTCCAGCCTCAGTTTTTCCTCTTGTGAAGTGGGCCGACCAAAGTCCTGCTTTGCAGCACTGTCCTGAGGCATGGTGGGCCGGGCACAGATTGCCCAGTGCTGGTCAGGGAGTGGGCACAGCCATGCTACTGCAATGCTTGGACCATCACTCCAGATGGCAGAAAGTTTGTCTGCATTTTGCTCAGGTCCAGAGACTTTGCCTGAGGCTGAGATTAAGAATGGTGGATTAATTAATCTGGCAGAAGAAATTTCAAGGCAGTCTAATGTTGAGGCAGTGGCATTGCTACTGTTGGGGGGGTTTAGCTAGATTTATGTTGAGAATCAAGAGCAAAGAGCCCAGCAGAATGATTTAAAACATTGTGAGTTTGGCCAGAAAGGAAGCTCCAGTAAAACTGTGGACCGCAAAGAAAAAGCAGAGGAGATCTTGATTGCTGAAATGGAATAGATAGGAAAGATGGCCTAAGGACATCGTGAGAAACAGCAGGACTTCACCCTTTGCAGCCTCAAAATTGCAAACGTGAAAGACTTTTCTTTGAGAAGAAGGCCCCAGAGCACCATGTTCCAGAATGGAGGTGGTCTAGGGAAGTTGTTCCTCGGGATTTGGTTCATAGGCACTTGACCCCTACAGCCAAGAGAGAAGAAAGCCTGGCTACTGCCCCAGCTAGCAGCAGACCTTGGCATCATACATGTGGCACTGGTTTTAGGTGTGTGCAGAATGCAAGAGTTGTCGGGTTAGGAAGGCTTCCACCCAGATTTTAGAAGAAGGCCTGGGAGGGCAGTGTGTGAAGCTGTGAGTGTGAAGCCAAAGGTGCAGTGGAGACCCCAGAAGGTTGGAGAAGCCAGGAACACGGATCATCCAAAGAAAGCTGCAAGGAGTAAGCAAAGCCCGTGAAAGAAAGTAGCCATGGGAAACTATAACCACCAGCAGTGGCACAGGGGTGAAGTTCATATCTTGCCACAGATTGCCTCAGATACTGGAAGTGGAACCGTGGGTTGTAAAGTTTGCCCTGCTGGATTTTGGACTTGCTCTGATCCCATTCCTTTGTATCCCCTGTTTGTAACTTTTGGAATGGAAATGTCTATCTTGTGCCATTGAGTGTTGGAAGTGTTTACCTTTCCTTTCATTGGTACAGGGGCTCACAGCTAAGAGTTTGCCTTAAGTCTCAGAGGAGACTTGGGACTTGGACTTTTCAGCAATGCTGAAACTGTTAGGTCTTTGGCAACTCTTAGAGAGGGACTAAATGCTTTTTGCATAAAGGGATGGGCATGAGTCTTTGGGGGGCCAGGGGCAGAATGTTATGGCTTGTGACTAGGTGTTCCCCCAAGCCTCGTGTGGTCATAGGTGAGGCTTTTTCAGAGGTGGCTGGATCTAGAGTGTGTGATGCTGGGATTGATTCCTGGTGCAATGCTAGGCTCAGGGGCACTAGGATTAAGGGTGTGAGGCTACCTGTCCTGAGTAGCCTGGACAAGATAAAAGGGGCAGAGAGACAATGTTAAGGCCCCTTGCTTGTTGCTTTTGCTGTCTTCTGCCACCATGACCTGCTTATCCTCTGCGATGCCCCTCTGCCAAGCCACCCTGCCTCAGAGCCAGCTGATTACGGACTGAAACCTCTACACACTGTGAGCTAAATAAGCCTTTCCTCCTTTCACTTTGGATGTCGGGTATTTTGTCTCAGCAACGAGAAAAGTAACTAAGACACATTCTTTCCTGTACGCTCCTAATTCTCTATCATGAATATGTATAGCTTTGACTATACAGACAAAACCCCACTTTATCACAAAAATAAAAATAAAAATAAAAACAGGAAACATAATCCTAAATCTCTCTGTGACCTCATGAAGTGAGTTCTGCCTTTCTAGGGAGTCTCCCACGTGCTGTGTGATTCAGCTACAATATTTTTTGTTTTGTTTTGTTTTTTGCTTTTTGAGCCAGAGTCTCGCTAGGTACTTCAGGCTGACCTTGAACCCACTATATAGCCCAGGTTGGCCTTGAATTTGTGTTGGTCCTCTTGCCACAGCCTCCTGAGTACTAGGATTACAGGCATGTACCACCATGCTCAGCTCGGCTATGATTTCTTAGCCTCTCCTCTGTCTGTGGGTGTTTGGACTGTGCTACACTGCTCACTAAGACAGAAAGGACTGCTCCAAGCTGCCCTGAACATGTCTCTTGATGCACACATGGAAGAAAATTTCCAAGATGTTGGTCTGGGAGTGGAATTGCTGGGTTTGGATTAGCTAATGTTTGGTTTTACAAGCAAACACTAAGTTGGTTTACAAAGAGGTTAACATCACATCCCTGTGAACAGTGTATTAGAGTTTCTGCTGACCCATGTAGTCTAGAACACTATTTTTCACCAATCAAGTGAGTGTAAGATCCTGTCTCATTCCAGCCTTGACATTTTTGTTTCCTTGTTTGTCAGTAAGGTAGAGCACCTCTTCAGGGGATTATCACCCATTTATGCTTCCACTTCTCTAAATGCCTGTTTGTTTTTTTGCCTATTTTTTGCTATGGGGCTGTCTTTTTCATGTTGATAAACTTAAATTCTTTAAATATTCTGGATGCTAAGCCTTTGTTGGTTTTACCTTGTGCATATGCTCTCCTTAGATCGTGCTTGTCTTTTATGCTTATTTTCATCTAGTAGAATTTATCAGTATTTTCCTTTATGCTTACTGGTTTTGATGTCTTGTTTCAGAAAGAGCTTACAGACACATGTTCCTACATCTTCTTTTAAAACATTCAAAGTTCTGCTGTGTACATTTATGACTTTCTCTGCCCAGAACTCAATTTTTGTATATGGTGTGAGGCTGGGATCAATTTAATTCTTTCATTATTTGTCCAATTTAATTATTTTCCACATGAATGAACAATTGTTCTAGTACCATTTATGATGCAGTCTCCACTGTCTCCAATTCTCTACAAGACCGCTTCATAAATTAAGTAGAGTCTTTCTTAAGTCGCATCCTCCCTTTGTCTTGGCCTGTATCATATAACCCCATCCTTATTTCCATGGCATAATAGTAAGTCTTGTACCTGGTAGAATAAGTCCCTCACTCTTTTACTTCTTTTCCTTAAGGGATACCTAGACTATCTTGGCCCCTTGATTTTCCGCATAAATTTTAAAATCAATTTGTCTAGTTCTATAAGAATCTCTGGAACCCTATTGAATATATAAATCCATTGGTGAGAATTCAAGTACCTTCAAATACTTCAACTCTCATCACCCTCCTGCCAATTTCAATTCTGCCTTTTTCATCCCACAAATTTAATGTATTAATGACTTTGTTTCTTTATATATAGATGATGTTTATTTAGATTTATGAAGAGATTTACCATTTTACTTGTTTACCATTCTTTCCTGCACCACCCTCTGGCCTCGGTGACATTCTTCCAAAACTATGCCTTCAGAAGTTGCTTTGGTTAAAATCTGTTGATTTTTAAATATCAACTTTTGTTCACCTGAAAATGTCTTTATTAAAAGATTGGGGGGGTGTTATTGGGCATAGTGGCATGTGCCTGTAATTCCAGCACTTGGGGAGCTGAAGCAGGAGGATCACCTACAGGAGTTCAAGACCAGCCTGGGAAACATAGCAAGACCCTGTCTAAAAATAATGGGGGATGGGTGCACAATTCTAAGTTAATAGTTACTTTCTCAAAATTTATGAAGACTGGGCCGGTGAGATGGCTCAGTGGCATACGTGCCTGCCTGGCAAGCGCGAGGGCCCGAGTTCGACTCCCAGAACCCACATATGAAAAAAGGGGCCGGTGATATCGCTCAGCAGCACGGGTGCCTGCTGGCTCGCGAGGTCCTGAGGTCGACCCCCCGGTACCCACAAAAAAAAAAAAAAAAATTCTCTGAAGACTTATTCAATTGTGCCCTAGATTTCATTGCTATTATTGACAGTCTGCTGTCAATCTAACATTTATCTCTTTGTGAGTAGTGTGACTTTTCTTTCCGAATGACTTTCAAGAACTTATCTTTGAAATATGTGTGTGTGTGTGTGTGTGTCAAGGTTATGCTATTAGATGCGTACAACTTGAGAATATCTTTAAGGTGATTTGAATCTTACATAATTAGGTTGTGATCTTCTCTATTGATAACAATGTGGGTTATGACTAATAACCTATTTTGTCTGACATTAAAACACCCACCCCCTCTCTTGGCTCATCTTTGGCTGTTCTTCAGTTCACTATGCTGTGTGTGCATGGGTACTCATGCTGGTGGTGTGTGTGTGTGCATGTGTGTGTGTGCACAAAGAGAAGGCTGATCCTTGGAGATTCCTCTTACTTCTTATAAGCTTACCCATGCTTTGAAAAGTATATTTTATCTGTGACCCAAATGCTCTATAAGAAGATCCTCAAGAGTATTTGGTCAGACACAATTTCAGAAGCAGAAGTTAGTGTGATTTTTTTGTATGTGTACAACCCTGTGCGTGCACACTGGCATGTTTAAAATCTCTGGGTGTGCACACTGCTCTATGCATACACGACAGGGGCACTTTGGTGTGTACTTTCCTCTGCTGTCTTCTAGTTCAAGTGTAAGTCCTCCAGATCTTCCTGTCTTCCTCATTACCTCCTGACAACCTCACTGTACTTTCATGGACAAAGTAAGCTCTGGCTGGTGCCTGTGTTTACAGCTGGGAAAAGGAGGAATCCCACAGAGAGCCACGTTGGGCCAGACCCTTCCTCACTGGGTCTCTCTGTCCCCCTCTGTCCCTTCCACAGTTCTGCCCCCAAGGACTGCACATTCTTCAGCATCCGTGCCCCCCCAGGAGTGGTCGTGGATGTCACTCACAGCTCTCCAGCCAAGAGGAATCCCACAGGTTCCTCCAAATGGCCCCTGGACCCTAAGTTGGAGGTGACCCTGAGGATGAAAGTTGCCAGCAGTAGCACAGGTGACCAGAAGGTGAGTGTGACAGCCGTGGAATGGAAGTGTGGGAAAGCATCAGCCAGCCAGCAGCCACACCCATGCCGGCACAGTGCCAGCCGCACAGAGCCTTCTTCCCTTTAGAAAAGCTCCGGATGGTTTCTTCCATCAAAGGGTCTTACGAACAATAATTCAGGGCTGCCTGGAGTTTCTGGGGGCCAGGGTCTTGATTCAACCCATCCACTCAGCCAATTTTTAATAAACTCCAATCACATGCCAGACACTGCCAGGCACCAGGAGAACAGAAATGAGCAAGCCAGAGGAGCTTGTAGTCCTGGGGGGCTCACAACCTGTGAGTGGGGGTAACAGATGGGTAAGCAAGCACCATTACACATGGCACAGAGGTCTAAGAAGGCCACAAAGAGGCAGCCCCAAGGAACTCTGCTCCACGCCCATCTTAGTTTCCTGTGGCCACCACGGCAAATTACCAGCTAGCTTAAGACAACAGCAATGTATGTTCCCAGGTCTAGAGGACAGAGATTTGAGATCCAGGTGTCAGCAGGGCCACATTCCTCTCCCAGCTTCTTCCGGTGGTGGTCAGCATCGCACGATGTGTGGTGGTGCCATACCACTCTGCCTCAATGGGTCACCTTGCCTCCTCCTCTTTGTGTAACCCCTGTTCCTCTATTATAAGGACACTTGTCTTTGGGTTCAGGGCCCACCTGTGTATTCCAGGATGATCTCCTCATCTCAAAATATTTAACCCACTTTCATCTGCAGAGACTCCTTTTTTTTTTCAAACAAGTTCATGTTCACAGGTTCCAGGAATTGGGATATGTTTGGGGAACCACCATGGGTCCTACCATACCCCCTTGGACTCAGATGGTCCCAACAACACCTTTTGGGTTCCCCACAGAGATCTGAGCCAACAGCCACTTGTTGCTGGAGGAACAAGTTCGACAGGCTCTTCCCTAGGGACCAAGACTTGTCAATTCCCCTAGGAGCACAGAGCTTGGGTATCCAGGTAGGGGTGGTCAGGGAAAACTTCTGGAAGGAGCGGTGGGCTGAAGGATAAGAGAGGGAAAGAGGAGTAGGAGCCATGGGTCAGGTGGCCGTGTGCACACTCTGGGTGAGGAGGCATATACTGGGGAAACTGACGATGTCTGTGGGACAAGAAAGGTGGTGGAAGCAGACGTGAGGGACAGTCCTCTCTGAGTCGGTGTGAAGGCCTTGGTAATGGGGACCTCATTTTCTGAGGGTAACAAGAAGTCAAAGCAAAGCTTTCAGCCTGGGAGTAACAAGCTCACATTCGTACTCTGAAGAGATCCCACTGGCTGCCACAGCAATGAGACTGGATCCAAGGGGTAGACAAGAGGCAAGGGGCCCAGACAGCAAGAGGCAACAAGGCATGGCATTTCCCTGGATCCCCACTGCCAACAGGACGGGCCGGGACCCCCCCCCCTTTGTTTTGCTTAGGGGAAGTCCAGCCGGCCTGTTGCTTGGGCGTGTCAACAGGAGCCCCGCCCTCCCTGGAAGCCGGGCCAATCAGATGTGTTCTCCTGGGTCGGGGAGGGGCCGCGGGGGCCTGAACCCTGGAGTAGCGCATGCGCTCTGCCACTTAGACAAAGGGGATTGGTGTTTGGAGACACTGGGACTCCCTATTTCCCAGGTGCCCAGGGGGGTGACTTGAGGTCTTTCCTCCTCCCTTTCCCTTCTGCTTGCTGGAGCCCGACCTGTGGCTCATAACCAGCTCTCACCCCTAATGTTTCCTTCACCCCAGCTCCATCTGCCGACTCTGCTCCCCACTCCCGCAGATCTACTCAGGAGGTACTCTGCAAACCTTCCCTGGCCCCCTTTCCCAGGCAGAGCGAGTCCCTCCCTTTCTGGGCTCCCACAGGTCCTTCTTCTATGGCATTGTAGTCATCTGCGGTCAGCTCCGCTGAGCTGGCAGAGAGCAGGCTTCCAGTCAGCGTTTGCTGAATGACTAAGAGAAGTCACTCATGCTCTGCTGCCCTCTTGCAGGTTCAAATTTCATACTATGGACCCAAGACCCCTACAGTGCAAACCCTGCTCTACCTCACGGGTGTGGGTAAGTGCTGCCCTCTCCAGCAGGGGGTGAGGGGGCTTGAATTATTGCATCTTCATTTATTTCTCAAGTTAGGAAGTGGGTACATGATTTTCAACATAAAAGTCTCTCAACCTTTATGACACCTCAAATATTTATAGCAAAAGTAGATGATGACACTGTGTTATCCAATAACGGATATCGTGTTCCCCAAATCCACTATTCAGATTCCATTTTCACTACTTTTGTCACACCAACAATCCACCTGTACACTTATGCTCATATTTATTTAATATTCTTCAAATGCAACACATTTTTAGGATCGCTTGAGTCCAGGAGTTGGAGGCCAGCCTCGGCAACATAGCAAGACCCTATCTCTCTCTTTTTTTTTTTTTTTTTTATGTGGGTACCAGGAGTCGAACTCAGGACCTTGCGCTTGCCAGCAGGTGCTTGTGCCACTGAGCGATATCACCGGCCCTTTTTTTTCCTTTATGTGGGTACCGAGAGTCAAACTCAGGACGTCGTGCTTGCCAGGCAGGTGCTTATGCTGCTGAGCTATATCACCCCTATCTCTTAAAAAATAATTTTAAAAAAGCTGGACATGGTGTGCACACTGTAATCCCGGCACTTGAGAGGCTGAGGCAGGAGGATCAAAAGTGCAAGGCCAGGCTGGGCTACGTAGCGAGACTCCGTCTCAAAAAATCAAGACAGGGCCGGTGAGATAGCTCAGTGGCATAAGCACCTGCCTGGCAAGCGCAAGGTCCTGAGTTCAGTTCCCAGTACCCACATAAAGAAAAAAAAAAGATAAATATCATACTGTTTTTATTTAAGTGTGCATTAAGCATACAAATAACCTGGAACTTCCAGGTTTCATTTTAATAACAAGTCCTGTACATGAACACACATTTAAATAATAATAAGCTAGCACTGACTCCGTGCCAGGTACAGTGATGAGAGTTCACGTTTGGCAGCAATCCAGTGAATTTGGCGCTGTTATTATCCCATTTTCCAGATGAGGCAGTTGGGCGCAGGAGGTAAGCAGACTCGCACAAGGTCGCACAGCTGGTTAGTGAAGTAGTGGACAGGTCCCAGCCACTGAGGACTCTGCTGCCCATCCCTACAGTACTGTGTGGGTGGCTGCTCTTAAAAGGACATCAGGCCAATGCCGCTCGGGACAAAGGTCCCTGTACCATGCTGTGGGCATGAAGGTCTGTGTCAGTGGAACGAGTGTGGTCAGAGGTTCCCACAACTTGGGGTCCTGGGCTGCGATTTGTCCCCTGATGTAGAGACAGGTAATGAAGAGCAGGTGGAGGAGGTGTAACCACTCCAGTGTGACTGAGGGCCTGGCAAGGTGTCCTTGCATGGCTTCCTGTGGACCCTTCAGAGGGGTGGTGGTGGGGGATTCTTCTGGAAGCCCCTGGAAGTGGTCAGACCCTCAAGGTCTTGTTGGCATCCCAGTCATGGCCCCCTGAAGGAGGGCAAGTAGTCGGGAGCTCGCTGAACTGCAGCCGGGCTTCTCTGCGACAAAGGGAGAGGTGTTGTGCGCCTGTCTCCTCTGAAGGAGGCGAGACTCCTGCCCTCGGTGCAGACCTCTCCTCGAGAGGACTTGTCCCCTGAGGCCAGGCCGAGCGCCCCAACTCCCCTCTCCTCTTATTTGTGGAATTTCAGAAATCTCCCTGCTGGTGGACGTCACCCGCTCTGGCAAAGCGAAGCCGAACAGATCCGTGAAAGACCAGGTAGCCCCCGACCTTGACTGGCGTCCAAATGCTCCCTTTGCCCTGCTGGGCTCTCCTACAGCGCCCCCTGGTGGACATGGGGCAAACGGCAGTCCATCTGTTTCCCATGTTGACGGTCAACAATTCAGGAAGGAGAAAGAATATCTTAGTTCGTACTGTATATGTCCCATGTCTTTTACAAGACCATAATCGTCACTGATTGTGGCTTCAGAATCTCTAGACTCTCTACTGAGTCACCCAGTTAAATACACATTGGCGAAAATATCTGTAAACAGGTCTCAACTCTGTCTCAAAACTCCCACCCTGGGCATTAATGATTCCCGTGCAGCTGTTGGCATGGGGTGAAAAACAGAAAGGGAGAATGGTAGGGATAGGAGGGAGGTAGCTGGCTGCGGAATGTGTGCTGCGGAGACATAGGGTGGCAGGGTGTGCAGAAAGGACCTTAAGACTGTTGCCCTGGGGTCCCTGGGTGAGGTTTGGGTGTCCCTGAAACCTCAGGGCTGCCTGCGCAATTTTTTCTCCAGTATTGGGATCGAACCCAAGGGTGCTGTACCACTAAGCTGCATCCCCATCTCTTTTTGTTTATTTTTTTAATTTTTGAGACAGGGTCTTGGTAAGTTGTGAGGCTGGGCTCAAACTTGTGATCTTCCTGCCCCGATAGTCTGGCTCTGCCTGCACAATTTTATGCTTCTGTGCTTGTGAGCACTTTAGGAGATGCCAACCCGAGATCCCAAACCAGGTATAGCGGTGCACACACCTATCATCCCGGCACTTGGGAGGCTGAAGCAGGAGGATCACGAGTTAGATGCCAGCCTGGGCTATACAAGAAGACCCTGACCCCCCCCAAAAAAAAAGAAAAATCTGGAGCCAGTCAGAAGTGCAGGGAAGGGGCTGGGCTATAGCTCAGTGGCAGAGCATTTGCCTAGCACGACTGAGGCCCTGGGATCCATCCCCAGTACCACGAGAAAAGAAAGAAAGAAAGAAAGAAAGCTGGGGATGGAACTCAGGACTTTCACACTGAACTACATCTCCAGCCCTTTTTTCATTTTTTATTTCGAGACAGGGTCTCACTAAGTTGCCCTGACTGGGTTTCAACTTGAGATCCTCCTGCCTCAGCTGCATTCCAACAAAACGTTTTTTAGTACGGGGATGAATGACTACCCTGCAGTCACTCCCCAGAGCAAACACTGCCCTGCGAAGGAAGCATCATCACTTTTAGGTCCCCACAGGGTGGGGCCACTTAATTTGCTTTCATCTTTGGGCAGAGAGTGACTGGCTGCTAAGAATAGCACCCACCCTGGTGGAATGAGTAATTAAGAGTTCACAGAATAGTAATGAGGCGGATGAGACTCTCGTCATACATACTTGGCTTCATTTATTTTGTCAATCCAACATTTTTTTTTAAAGCTGTTAAAATTCAGTGCACTGTCTTTTGGGCTCCTACTTTTTTTTTTTTTAATGTGGGTACCGGGAGTCGAACTCAGGACCTCGCGCTTGCCAGGCAGGTGCTTATGCCGCTGAGCCATCTCACCGGCCTCGGGCTCCTACTTTTACATAGACGAATTGCATTTGAGGTGAATCCGCTGGTGACTTTTGGAGCAGGCAGAAATTCACTCTGGAACCCGAAACTGGTGTGGGCACAGGATGGGTGTGGCACACGGAGCTTGGGGTGACAGGGAGCCGGAGGGGTCTGCTCCAGGCTTGAGCAGGCTTCTCTCTTACAGGGTCTGCAGAGCACCTGGACCTGGGGCCCCTCTGGACAAGGTGCCATTCTTCTGGTGAACTGTGACAGGGACAATCGCAAGTCCTCCTGCATGGACTGTGAGGACGAGGAGGTGTTTGGCAGCAAAGGTAGATACACTTCACTTGGTGATGGGACCAAGGCTTTGTCTCTCCAAAGCTTTTCTGTCCATGTGGCTGGAGTTCGTGACAGCCCTCTGAAGTCGGGCTAGTGAGAGTGTGGACAAAACGGACAATGGTCCATGCCCAAGGTCGCACAGTAGCCAAAGAAGAGCAGGGCCCAGCACTGAGTCCCGTGCCGCCCCCTGCCCAACCTGAATGTCTGCAGTTGGCTCAAACCTGGGGCCCAAAAGTGATCAGAATGAAAGCTGTCCCCGATCCTATCCGAGTCACTCCTGGAACCCTGATGTAGCTGGACTCTGATCTGAGCGCTGGGGGAAGATTAACTCATTTGATCCCTCAACACAAAGCTTAACGGATGGGGAAACCACAACACAGAGAAGTTAAGCAACTTGCCCCAGGTCACACAGCTAATAAGTAGCAGACTCAGAATTTGCACCCAGGCATGCTGACACCAGGGCAGGTGGTAGGGTGGGGGGCACCACACGCTTGCCCTGAATGGGGTGCTAAGGGGCAGTGGCTGGGGCCTTCCTGGAGTAGCTCAGGTCGTGCATAGAGGGGATCAACTACCTGCCATGTGCTGTCACTGTTCCAGGGGCTGGGGACACAGCAGTGAACAAAATAACACAGTCCCTGCTTCACTGAGCCAGTGTCCAGGGCTCATCCCAAGGGGCGAAGTCAGAGACTTCATCCAGAATGGAAGCGCCATTTCCCTAGTGACGGAAATGAGACCCAGCAACAGGGTGATGGGCGCGGGGTGGCTGCACTGCACTGGGGGGGAGATTGGCCTGGTGACTCGGGTATCTTGCTCCAGACCTGCAGGACATGTCGCTGATGACCCTGAGCACGAAGACCCCCAAGGACTTCTTCACCAAGCACCAGCTGGTGCTGCACGTGGCCAAGTCGGAGATGGACAGAGTGAGGGTCTTCCAGGCCGTGCGTGAGTGTCCCTGCCTCTGCACTGTCTCCACCTTTGTTCCTTTGCCCCCGCCGACACCCCTGTGTGACAGAAACTCCCAAGGGGCTGCCAGGTGCTGGGCTCTAAAACCAGGGACAAAGCTGTGAGTGAGGCAGGCGGCTCTGTCCGTGCCCTTCTAGATGAGGCATAGGTACTATGTCCGGGAAAGGAAGGAAGGAAACAACCTCCCTCCCCAGAGCCATGAATGGGACACTGACCCTGTCCCCTGTCACTGGCACCTCGCTGGGCTGGGAGGGATGACTGGCAGATAACTAAGTAGAGCACCAGGTGTCTGGTATAGGACACAGCAGGGGAGGGGCGGAGTGTGGAGAGGTGCCAGGGTGGCTTCCCCTGGAGGCGTCATCTGAGCAGAAGACAGCAGGGACAGCCACACGACACCCTGGGGAAGGGCACTGCAGGCTGGGGGAACGGCAAGCGCAAAGGCCTGGACACTGGCTTAGTGGCCAACAGACTGTGCCTCCTCCAGGAAGTCCCCCGGGCTCCCTCTGTCACAACACTTATGGATGGCTAATATTGTAATGGCCTTTCTCCTCCCTGGGGTGAGGACAGTAGGACAGTGACTCTGTCTCCTTAGTGGTCTCCTGTGCCAACCTCCAGGGTTAGCTTAGATCCAGCTAGAGCAGTTGCCCAGGAATGAATGAGTGGGTGAATGATGGGTGGACTCCGGTGACATTGGGAATGGCTCGGGCAGATCCTGCCCTTCCTG
The DNA here is from genome assembly GCA_028451465.1 of Erethizon dorsatum. NCBI lineage: Eukaryota > Metazoa > Chordata > Mammalia > Rodentia > Erethizontidae > Erethizon > Erethizon dorsatum. The sequence continues at coordinate 122,883,024 of CM051827.1, read as the reverse complement.
GACCCCAGCTAGGGAGCAGCCATGGGAGGTGACATGGCGGGGGGCTGGGGAAGGCACCCCAGCACCAGGGAGAGGGGATGAGGGATAGAGCTTGGGGACAGAGTGTTTGCATGAGGGGCCTGGGTCCCCAGCACTCCAAGGATGGAGGGGGAGGGGGAGGGGGAAGAGTGGAAGGGAAGGGAAGGAGGGAGCAAAGGAAGAGAAGAAAGGAAGGAAAAGACCACTGAGGAGAGAAGAGGGTCTCAGAGGGGAGCACGGACCTGAGCCTGCCTTGCCTCTGTCTAGGGGACAAGCTGCCCTGTAAGTATAAGGTGGTCCTGGGACCCCAGCAGCCATGTCACCCCCTGGTGCTCCCAGGTGGCCAGCACAACACAGACTTCTATGTGGAGGGCCTCGCTTTCCCAGACGCTGACTTCCCGGGGCTCATTTCCCTCGGTGTCTCCCTGCTGGACACCTCCAACCCGGTAGGTCAAGCAGGGGCGGCGGCCCACCTGGGGGGGCAGAGGCCCCCAGGATGCGGCAGGGGGGTAACAGCCCTGCTCTCCCCTCCCCTGCAGGAGCTCCCTGAGGCCCTGGTTTTCCAGGACAGCGTGGCCTTCCGTGTGGCCCCCTGGATCATGACCCCCAATACCCAGCCTCCCCAGGAGGTGTACGTGTGCAGGTAAGGGCCCCGGTGCAGCCTGCTTAGTGACAACAATCCTTGCCCTGACTCACTGGCAGCCTCTGGTGGGTTTAGGACCATAAAATGTCAGGGGCACCTCTAGTCCTAGCACGCTGAGAGGCTGAGGCAGGAGGATCACAAGTACGAGCACTGGAGCAACTGGGGGAGGAAAGAGGACCCTGAGCCTGGGCAACTCCTTGACTTAGCAAGAACCTGACCCAGAATTAAAAATAAAAACAGCTGGGGATGTAGTTCAGTAAAAAGGTACAAACTGGGCTGTCCCAGGAGGCGTGAGCTTGGGCAGTGACCTCCTCACTGTCCTCCCCTTGTGCATCGTTCTGGGGGCTCCATGACACGAAGCCTGCCAAGAACAGAGACACGGGACAAAGCAAGAGCCTCTGCCCAGGCCACAGGCATCTCGGGGGCCCCTATGTTGCCGGCCCAACCCCCTGCCCTGAGCTCAGGGATCCTGGGCTGCTGCTGTGCTCTTCTTAGCGTTTTTGGAAATGAAGACTTTGTGAAGGCAGTGGCTGCTCTCGCCAAGAAAGCCAAGTGCAAGGTGACCGTCTGCCCCGAGGAGGAGAACCAGGACGACCAGTGGATGCAAGTGTGTGGCCCTGCCCGGTGGATAGGGAGGGGGGACCTCCCAGTGTCCTTGCCCAAGGTGGCTCAGGCCACAGATTCGCTGACCCTTGTCACAGGCCACTGTGAGCCCATCCCACGGGCCGCCCAGGCAAAAGCCTGCTGGAAAACGCTCCCTCCTAGGCTTCCTGGCTCAGCCACCAGACCACGCCACACCCTCGCCCCAGCACTTTCCGTGGCTCCCGCCCCCCTCAGCTGCTTCCAGGCTCCTCTCCACCTGGCTGCCTCCTTCAGCTGGTGCCCGCCTGCCCTGTGCGGGCAACACCACGTTGCCATTCTCTGCCCCTGGCCCCACTGAACCCCAGCCACTCCCTGCTCTGCCCCAGCCCCTCCACCCTCTAGGATGTTTCCCAGGCTCCCACCCCCATCACGCCCTCCCGTTGCTGCCCCCCATGGATTTGCACATGCCCTGCAGTGGGAGTGCCTCCCTCTTCCTCCTGGTCCCCTAAACACCTTCCTCTCTGCCTCCCTTCGCGATGCTGGGTTGAACCGTGTGGCACTGCTAATGGACCCTCTTCCACCTGAGAGCAGGGAAGTGGCTGCACACAGTGCCACCTGCCAGTGGCAAATGACAGGGACTGTGCCCTGTGGCACACTGGCACAAACCCCTGGAGGCAGGGTCTGCACCAGATCTGATTCTGAAGCCCCCTGCACCCTCATCTCCCAAATGTCGAGGCCTGGCCTTGGCTGCTTCCCTCTGGGCAGGACGGGGCTTAGCTGCCCTCCCAGCAGGGCATCTTTCCCACCCCTCCCAGCGCTCCGGGTGGCCTCCCCCCATCTCCGGACACCGGGTGCTCGCTCCCTGGACCCCGGGTCTCTCACCTGAGGAGCAGGGTCATTAGGACCGAGCACATCTTGTCCTCTGTGGGCCCCGAAGAGCCCAGGCTGTCGCCGGAGAAGGCTGAAGGGCTGTGGTTTCCTGGCGCCTGATGCATGGGGCAGTTACAGGACAAACGCCCTGCTCCTGAGAGCCTTTCTCTGGGGTCACACACGTCACGGGGATTTGCTCTTGACGGAGAGGGTGACAGAGTGCAGTGGTCCCACCCCCCTCCCAGTGTTGGGTGCCGAGACCCCGGCAGCGCAGGGCTCAGCCCCGCCCTCATCCCCCACGCAGGATGAAATGGAGATCGGCTACATCCAGGCGCCGCACAGAACGATGCCCGTGGTGTTCGACTCCCCGAGGGACCGAGGCCTGAGGGACTTCCCCATCACATGTGTCCTGGTACCCACGCACGCGTGGAGTGGGGGTGGGGAGTGGGGGTGGGCGGGGCTTTTCCTTTTCCGCCTGGCCATCCCAGGCCCGCCCGACTCTGAAGGCAGAACTCCTGCCCAAGCAGATCCCACGGGTGGGGCTGGTTACTTCTGTTATTACGGTGATAAGATCCGGCTCTTCCTTCCCCCGGCCCTTGCACCATGAGCTCAGCGTGTCCCCAAGGTGACCCTGGGCAGAGGTGTTGCGCTATGAGCTCTTGCTGTGGGGTGGGGTGGGGTGGGGCCGGCCGCAGGCTCTGTCTTCCAGGTGGGGTTCGGCTTCCAGGGGCTCCATCTGGGAGTGGGGGCCAGAATCAGTGTCCATTTCCTAGGTGTGACCTTATCAGCTGAAGTGTCCACACATGGGGGGTGACACACTGGTGAGTCACATTTGACTAGGCTGGCAGGTTGATGCAGATTCAGCACAGAGTAATAATAATAATAATAATAATAATAATAATAATAATAGTTGCATTTACAGAATATGCCTTTCGCGTCAGTCACGCTGCTGAGTTCTTTACATACACTGACTCATTTAATTCGATGACCTTTTATGGAGATGCTATCGGTTGGCCCATTTTGCAGATGAAGAAACTGAGGCTCAGAGTCCAGATGTCAGAATTCAAATCAGGCCAGTGTGGAGCAAACCCTTCCCTGCCCCACTGCCCTGCTTTCCCAGGAAGACCCAGGGCAGCATGCTGAGCCCTGGCACCCAGAGAAAGCAGAGGAAGGAACGTGGTGTGCAGGTTGGCTAAGATGAATGTCTCCCCGGGCAACATCCTGCGCCCCAGGGAAGGGGAGGCGGCCCTGCCCACGCGAGAGGCTCTGGAGGGAAACCAGCTGACTCGACTGCTGGTCTCACTTCCGCCCAGCCACACCCCGCACCCGAGTCGCAGGATAGAGATTTTGTTGGATTCTCAGGTCAGGTGCACCCCATTTCAGGGGCACTGGGGTCAATCATCAGCCGACACTGAGACTTGTCCTGGCTCTCTGGTTTCAGTCCTATCTTGTTTGGTGTCTGCATCTCCTACTCTGATACTCCATGTGTGACAAAAGCCAGGTTTTTCAGTGTCACAAGACATACCCCCAGATGGGCCCTCAGTACAGGCGTCCCCACCTTCCCTACAGACAGCCGTGGAAGAAAGGAGGCTACAGTAGTGACTGGGGACACCTGCAGCATATGGCCCAAGTCATTCAGAGTGAAAAGGATAGTAGGGAAAAGTCAAACTTGTCACCAGGGCTGTCCTGCATCTCACCTGCTTCTCCGGCATCATCATGGGCCACTCGTCCTGTCCCTTACCTGGCTTCAGCTCCCTGGGTGCCTTCCTGTTCTCCTCACCTTCCCCTCACCTCAGGACCTTTGCACATGCTGTTCCTCCAGCCTGTTCTGGGGCTGGCTGAGGCTCTACCTTCTGGTCTCAGCTTTAAAGCCTCCTCAGCACAACCTTCCCCAGCTCCTTGCATTCTCCCCTCCAGCCCCCAGTAGTGTCTCCTGGAGTATTTTGTTACAGATTGCGGCCTTATTTATTTGATGTTCTGCTGCATGAGGGCAGGCTCATCGCTGTATACCAGGCGACTAGCTGGGGGCTGGACACAGTGGTGTCCTGTCTGTTAAAACAATGACCCTGAATCCTATGTCACCGCTGTGACTGGGAAACCTCGGCATGATGGAAGCCACCATCCACTTAAATGGAATTAAAATTCAGCTTGCCCCAGATGACTGCAAAGGCTGTAAGCTTGCTGGCTACTGTGAGGCCATCCATTTAGAACCTGAGAAGCTGGACGTGGTCTCCAGTCTTAAACAGAGGAGGGGGATTCTTTTTTTTTTTTTTTTTTTTTTTTTTTTTTTTGAGACAGGGTCTTGCTATGTAGCACAGGCTGGCCTCGAACTCATGGCAATCTTCCTGCCTCAGCCTCCTGAGTGCTGGGATTACAGGTGTGCACCACCATGCCCTACAAGGAGGGGGATTCTGAGCTGGCTGATAAGAGAACAGCCTGAGCTGCGTGTTGAGGATGGAGGCATGGCAGGGCGGGGAGGGATAGGGAAAGTAGCACATGTCAGGGAAGGGGGCTCTGGTCCCATTCATTCTGGATCCCGTTGCCTGGGTTTTTGACCTGTGTGAGCGAGACAAACCAAAGGCAGCATCCAGGCTGTGACCTGTGAATGGGAGCCACTGTCCTGGACCCCAAGAGGGGAGGGTGGTGGGAGGAGACGATCAGCAGTTCCGAGTGGGGCAGGCAGGAAGTTGGGCAGGCTTTGGGACAGAAGTGGAGCCTGGAAATAGGAAGGTTGTCAGCTCACGTGTGGAATTTCATGCAGCAGCAGAGGAGACAAAGAACTGGGCCCCGGGAAGGAACCTTGACAAGGGTACAGATCTTTGGTTTGTAGAAGGTTAAATTTGGGGTACAGCCTCTCCTGGGGGTGATGGCACCTCGGATATGTCCAAGCCCTATCCAGGGAACCTGGTGTTCCCTTACAGGCCGAAGGGACTTTGCCGATGTGATCGAGTTAGGAATCTTGCTATTGGGTGACCTGAATAGATCATATGGAATCACAATGCTCCTTAGAAGGAAGGGAAAGGAGGGTACAGGGGAAGGGTTATGCAATGAGAACAGAAGCAGGGATGGGGGCTGCACTTGGAGGCCGGGAGTTGGAGCCACACCCAGGAAGCCAAAAAGACAAAGAAACTGATCGTTCCTGCAGCGCCTCTGGAAGGAGCCCACCACCGAGAGATGGGCTCTAGCAGCAGCAGAAGAACTGTGTTATTTTAAACCACGAACTTAATGGTGACTTGCTGCAGCAACCAGAGCCTGCACGAGGGGTGACAGCTGTGTGTCCCCTGCTCCTTTCCTGATGATACCCATGGAGAAGTCGCGGCCATGCTCGTTTCAGCCACAGTCAGGGTGCAGCTTACAGGGACCAGGAGCACAAGCTGCGGAGCCACGGCCAGAGGAGGCTCCGTCTCCCCTCAGAGCATGGTTTCTCATGTGCAAATTGAGGCTATAAGTGACACTTTGAGGACTTGTTACTAGCCCCTAGTGAAGGTGTACGAAGCAGGTGACGTGCACTAGGGACACAACAAACGCCAGTCCAGTCGCTCTCCTTGCCCAAATCCACCGACCTCCCTTCCACATCCTGAGAGTGGTAACTTCAGCCGCTCTGTACCAGCTGCCAACGGACATCAGTTTCTTCCCGGGACCAATCTGTCTTTACACTTGCACCTGCCCTTTCTCCACCAGGGACGGGGGTCTCTAACCCTCTCCCAATGTTTTTCCCACCGCAGGGTCCAAATTTTGGCTACGTGACCCGAGAGCCCCTAACAGGGGAAGTCACCTCATTGGATTCGTTTGGGAACCTGGAAGTGAGCCCCCCGGTGACCGTCGGGGAGAAGGAGTACCCACTGGGCAGGGTCCTCGTCGGAAGCAGCTGCTACCCCAGGTGAGGAGGGGTGGCCAGGACCCAGGAGGCGTGGAAAAACAGGAGCCAGCAGGAGCCTCCCTTACCTCTACCCAAGCAAGAGGGCTCCACAAACACTAGGCAACGGGAGAGGAAGCCAAGTGCAGGACAAGGAATCCAGGCGTTGGAACCCGTGGACCTAAGTTTAAGTTCCAGGTCTGTCACTTATAGTCAGTTATCAGTGAATATTTACTGAGCATCTACTATGCTGTGAATAACAGTCAAGTTCCTGCCACTATGCTAGTGGGGAAGACAAATAACAGAAAAGTAAACAAATCAGGCAATTTCAAATAGTGAAGAAAAGAAAAAAGAAAAGGATAGGTGTGGGACTTAAATTAGCATGAGCAGAGACGACCTCTCTAGGGAAAGGCCTGACGACAAGGCCACGTGTGGGGATATGGCCATGTGGGGTTCTGGCATCTGACATATCACGTGCAAAGGCCCTGAGGCAGGATTGAGCTTGGTGTGTTCAAGAAGGCCACGCAGCTAGAACAGATTGAGCAAGCGAAAGAGCAAGGAAATGAATCACAGAGGGACTTGCAGGAGAAAATGTAGGCACAGAGAGGTGAAGGAACCTCCCTAAGAACACACAGCTAACAAGGGGTCAACTCAGGGGGCACCAACTCAATCAATTTGAGTCAGCTGCAAATCACACGTTTACACTGCCATCTAGGCCAATTCAACAGGCCGTGCTTTCCGAGGCTAGGCTCTGGTCCTCTCTACCTTAGTGACTCTGTGCCTCAGTTTCCCCTCAATGAACTGGAATGACAGTTCCTGAATTTCTCAGATGTGAAGGGATATGGTGAAGGCATTCCAGGCTCCTGCATTCCCTTCCCTCGCTGGAGGAGAACCCTGACTCCTTTGCAAACCTCTACTCCCTGGGGACCCCCATTGCCTCCCCCAAATAACACTCCTTTGCCCCCGCTGGCAGCAAGGGGAGCCGGGAGGTGCACCAGGCCCTGCAGGACTTCCTGGTAGCGCAGCGGGTGCAGGCGCCTGTGCAGCTCTACTCCGACTGGCTGTCTGTGGGCCACGTGGACGAGTTCCTGAGCTTCGTTCCGGCACCTGACCAGAAGGTGTGGTGTGGGGAAGCCGTCTCGCCCCCTGGGGTCTCGGGACAGCTCTGCCCTCTGCCTGAGGTCCGACCTTTTCTGCCTGACTCTGCTTCTCCCTGGGGATGGGGATCGAGAGGCAGCGGCCTCTCTCCTGGGGATCCCTGGGCACAGCTGCCTCTGACCCAGCGTTTCTCCTCTAGGGCTTCCGGCTGCTGCTGGCCAGCCCCAGGTCCTGCTATCGGCTGTTCCAGGAGCAGCAGCAGCAGGGCCATGGGGAGGTGCCACTGTTGGAAGGGCTCAAGAGTAAGTTGGCTGCACCTTGTTCTGTCTGGGCACCTTGCCTGCTGTGAGTGTATAGCGGGTGTGGTTGGAGCTCCAGGAAGACTTCCTGGAGGAGGCCAAGCAGGAGCCCAAAGGATGAGCAGCAGCTGGCCTGCCAGAGGGGGGAGTGAGGAGAGGAAGGAGATGCCGCACACAGAGGGAACAGTGAACGCGAAGGCTCTGAGGCAGGAAAGCAAGGTGCTCTTGAGGCACTGGAAAAAGCCCAGCGTGGATGAAATTATTTTTCCATAAATTCCACAGACATGAGCTGAGTCAGAGGTGAATGAGCCTCCATGGCTGAGCGTTTTCACCTAGTAAGTGGGAGGTGTGATGTGTGGCACCAGGAAGACCGACTCCCCCTTTGTTGTCTTCGTTCTATTTTCGCTCGTTCACGGTGACAGCCCCAGGAATAGAACCTCATGCGTGCGAGGCAAGCGCTCTGCTGCTGTTTCCTCCTTTCTAAAAGCGATCTCTTGGGAGAGAAGAGAATTTCAGGGGTGAAAGCAAGATTTTTAGTGAGAACTCACATTTGCTGTGCTCACAGCAAACCTGCGTGTCAGGGACTATGGCCGCTGCGTTTCACAGATAGGGCCACTGAGTCCCCTGTGCGGCACACGATGGAGACGGGAACCTCTGGATTCGTTTGTATTTTTTCTCTTTTTTCCGTGACAGAGAAAAAGCAGCAGAAAATAAAGGACATTCTGTCAGACAAGAAATTGAGAGAACAGAACTCCTATGTGCAGGTACTGAGCCGGGTGTGCTGGAGGTGACACAGCCCGGGCAGACCTGAGACCCTGCCCAGCCACCTGCCCCTGTGACAGGAGCTCCCATGGGCTGCCATAGAGGGAGAACAGAGAGCTGGAGGGGAGGCCCATGAGGTCCCCCGAGAGCTGGCTAATGGCCCTCTGTGCCCGGGAGCCTGGCAGCGCCCACCCCGTCCGTCCCTCGGCCTCAGCCCTGGAATGTTCTCTTCTCCCCCAACCCAGAGCTGCATCGACTGGAACCGCGAGGTGCTGAAGCGCGAGCTGGGCCTGGCCGAGGGCGACATCATTGACATCCCGCAGCTCTTCAAGCTCATGGGGAACGCCGGAGTGGGCCCCAAGGCTGAGGCCTTCTTCCCCAACATGGTGAGGAGGTGCAGCTGCCCCCAGCCCTTCAGAATGACCTTAACTCGGGGTGCAGTCAGGAGGAGTTTAGAGGGGCCAGGAGGGTCCTATTCAGCTTCCGGAGCCCCTCTGGGTTCTCCCCGTCCTGCCTGCTGGGAGTTAGGTCTGTGGGCACCACCGCTTCACAGGTGAGGCACAAGGAGGGGCCTCTGAAACACGGCACAGCTGGCGAGGGACAGGATTTGGAGGTGGCTTCAAAGCCAGGGTCTGGCTGCAGACCCCGAGCTCTAACCACCACGGCACTGCCTCCCGCTGTGGGGTTGGGGTGGGTGGAGTGAAGCCACAGACAAGATGCTCTGAGCCGCACTGAGTGCATAGAGGGATCCCTTGGGGCACTGGCCCATCCTGGGCACTCCGGGACGCCTCCAGAGGTGGGGCTAGACCAGCCTTCTGAAGGATGCACACCTTTGTCGAGAACTCAGCTGTGAAACCAGGTACTATCGTTTTACAGTCCCTGTGCTCTGTTCTGTGCCTAGTTCTTCTGGGACCAGGGGTTACAGCGCAGGGAGGAGCCAGGAGTCCCCAGCACAGCGGTTTGCAAACTGGGTTTCCCAGAGCCCTGGGGTCCCAAGGCAGTGCCTCAAACCTAGTGGTTCAGGTTGTCTCTTTCCCACACACTGGGCTTCTGCAAAGGTTTTTGTTTAGAATGGAGGCTTCCTTGGCCTGAAAGAAGCTGGGGAAGGGACAACCTCTACCTTGAGCCCCAAATAAGACTCCTTAGGGCCGATGAGATAGTTCAGTGGCATAAGCACCTGCCTGGCAAGCATAAGGTCCTGAGTTCAACTCCCGGTACCCACATAAGGGAAAAAAAGGGCCGGTGATATCACTCAGTGGCAGAAACGCCTGCTGGCAAGCGCGAGGTCCTGAGTTCGACTCCTGGTACCCACATAAAAAAAAAAGAAAAGAAAAGACTCCTTGGCCCCAAGCATTTCATTTCCCGTCCAGTTTAGCTAAGCCAGGGTTCCAGGTGCAGGAAGGGAAGCTGATGCTGATGGCCAGGAGGTGAGGTATCTTAAAGTGGTCACCACATGAGGGCTGATTGTGCCTGAGGCCCCTGGAGGAAACCTCCAGGGACACCATGGGAGAGAGATAGGGTGGGGGAGGGGAAGAGGCAGATACTGTGCAGGCCATTTGCCATGGCTGTGTCTGAGCAGTGACAGGAGAAGCCCTTGAAGGACTCATGGCCCGCGGAGGCTGCCTGTGCACCTGCTCTGTGCTGGCACTGTCCTGTGTATATCTACTCTTAGCTAACTATTATAGCAATGAACATTTGGGCTTATCTTGCTGATGAGGATCAGAGAGGTGAATGGCCTGCCTAAGGTCACACAGCTGTTGAGAGGATCAAGGGTGTAAAGTTATACTGGCCTGCAGCCCAAACCCTCACCCTTCCACCTCACCTGGAAAGAAAGTCCTTTCTAGGAGTTGTAATATGCAAGAAGTCCTATGACAGAGGTAGCATCCATCCCTCCATTCAGCAGACATTTAGTAAGCACCTACTCAGTGCAGACACCATGCTGGGAGGCCAGGACCATGAGGGGAAGTGACTGGTCGTCAGAGTTCAGGGATTCGTGAGCAGCTCTCCAGAAGGACTGGCATTTGAGCTGGCCCTTACTGGAAGGTGGCAGTCTAGGAGGACAGTGTGGTGTTAAAAGCACAGACCCTGGAGTCCAACAGACTTGAATGAAAATCCTAGGATACCTAGGTGGCCTTGGATGACCAGTTTTACCTCTCTTGACCTCAGTTTCCTCATCTGTAAAATGAGGCCATTATTACTGAAGGTCAGAGAAAGGTGGGGATGCACCTTGCACATGCAGGTGCACACTGCTGCCTCTGAGCTGAGCCTCTACTCTGCAGGTGAACATGCTGGTGCTGGGGAAGTACTTGGGCATCCCCAAGCCCTTTGGGCCGGTCATCAACGGCCGCTGCTGCCTGGAGGAGAAGGTGCGCTCACTGCTGGAGCCGCTGGGCCTCCACTGCACTTTCATCGATGACTTCATCCCATACCACCTGCTGCATGGGGAGGTGCACTGTGGCACCAATGTGCGCCGGAAGCCCTTTGACTTCAAGTGGTGGAACATGGTGCCCTGAGCCACCTGCCCTGGCGTCCTCTCCGGGTACCCAACCTTCCAGCAGAGGCTCGCTGCCTCCTCCCAGGCCCTCTCCTGGCCCGGCTGTGCTCCCCAAATTGGTCTCAGCATCGCAAACTGAGCCCTACACTGAGAAGCTGCAATAAAGATATTTTTAATCACTTTCTACATGAGGTCACAAAACTATTCCCATCATCCATTCATTCACTCACCTGTTGTGGCAGAATTTGACAATTATGAACTCGAAAGTGCCATCAGGATGGGTTGGAGGCTGTCGTTACTGCACGAGCCTTTTGCCCCCCAAGCATTTCTTCCGTCTCTTAAACTTTGCATGACCTAGTTGGTTCTGAGCTTGCCAAGAACCGAGCCGGAAGAGAGAAAAGGGAAGGCTGAGCCCTGGGGGTGCTGACCTCCCTTTTTAAAGCCACTGAGATCCATTTCCAAACAGTCTGGGGTATATGGGCATTCGTTTAATTATTCATTCAATACACATATCTATAATATATACTTCTCAGATGTGTGTTTCATAACAAAACATGAACTTATTTTTAAAAATAGAGGGCCGGTGAGATAGCTGGGCTGGTGAGATGGCTCAGTGGCATAAGTGCCTGCCTGGCAAGCGTGAGGTCCTGAGGTCAACTCCCGATACCCACATTAAAAATAAGTAAATAAATAAATAAAAATAGACTGGATTGCAGAGATCTATGAGCTGGAAGAGCAAGGCTAGTAGTGGGGAGCAAAGCCGCAGGCTTCTCAGGAGACCCCAGCGTTGTTGACAAAATTCTGAGGGCAAAGGTGGGATCTAAGTATTGTATTTTCATTCATACTGTTTTTTTTTTTTTTCATGTGGGTACCGGGAGTTGACCTCAGGACCTCATGCTTGCCAGCAAGCACTTGTGCAGCTGAGCGATATCACCGGCCCTTTTTTTCCTTTATGTGGGTACCGGGAGTCAAACTCAGGACCTCGCGCTTGCCAGGCAGGTGCTTATGCCGCTGAGCTATCTCACCGGCCCAATTCATGCTGTTCTTTAAGAAAAAGACATGGCATGGTGGTCAGATGGTCCTAAGGAGGGCGCCAAGATCTGATAGCCTGTAATCCCAGCATTCAAGAGGCTGAGGCAGGAGGATCATGAGTTCGAGGCCATCCGGGGAATTTAGCAAGACCTTATCTAAAAAACAAAACGAAAGTGGGTATGGTGGTGCACGCCTATAATCCCAACACTCTGGGAGGCTGAGGCAAAAGGATTGCAAGTCCTAGCCCAACCTGGGCAATTTAGTGACTTAGTAAGACCCTGTCTCAAAAAAGGGCTTGGGGATGTAGCTCAGTGCAAAGGCCCTGGGTTCAACCCCCAGTACCACAAAACTAAACCAAACTAAAAAGGGCTGGGTGCATAGCTTAGTAGTAGAACACTGCTTGCCTAGCATGCGGGAGGCCATGGGTTACATCCCTAGTACTAAAAAAGTTTCAGGTTTTGGAGCATTTTAGATTTTTGGATTAGGGAATGCTTCACTGATAAAATCTATGTAAACATTCCAAAACCCCAAAATCTCTGAAACCTGAAGAACTTCATCGCGAGCATTTTGGATGAAGCTTACTCAGCCTGTAATCCATCTCTGTGGTCTTTTGTGGGAATTGCCTTGAATGGCCCGACGTGTGACGGCTCTGTAAAATGGAGACCATCCCTTGGCTCCTTAGAGCCTGAGATGCTCCGAAAACACCCAGAGATTCTGTTCTTTCTTTGCAGGCCCCAGGGAGCACAGGGTGCCATCAAGGATGGGTGTGAGAAACCTCTGTTTACATTTCGGAACATGCCCAGGGCAGGCAGGGCGCTGGCACAGGCCTGGGGGCCTTTAGCTACTTGGAATAAGCCATAGGAGGACTCGTGGGGTCTGCTCCCACTGATAGGATGATGTAGCAACAGTCAAAGTCACAGAAACAGAAAGCAGAGTGGTAGGGGAAGGAATTATGGGATGGGTTTAGAGTTTCAGATTTGCAAGATTAAAAGTGCTGGAGATGTGATTCACAACGGTGTGAATTTACCTGACAACTACTCAACTATCCATTCGTTGTAAAAAAGCTGAAGGTGATCCATCTTGTTAGATTTTTTTTTTTGTTGTTTTGTTTGTTTTTTTATTTTTACCAAAATTAAAGTTGATACTTTTTTTAAAAAAATAAAGCCTCTGCCCTGCCCACTAGGAATCAATTACGCCTGAGTTAAAAACAAGTCTCTCTGATGAGAATCAGCTGCTTGCCCTGCCCAGCATTTGCTCAGGGAGAGGGTACATGGGTTTTGTGAGAGCCACGGGCCAAGCACACGTGGGTGTGAGGCCACGGAGCAGCCCATGGGCCTCAGCAGATCCCCGGGCTGTAGAAGGATAGAGAGGTAAGCTAGTGGGTGCACAGCTCCTGCAATAGCGGGACACGCCCCAGCCATCTGGGCATTGGGAAGCAGCTCTGAGGGGCCAGTGAGCCCCAGGAGGAAATGCCACCAGCCCCAAAGAGCATGGGGCTGCCCACGACAGTACCTGTTGCTAAAGTTAATCAAATGGAGCTGGGGCACGCAGAATCCCAGATAGACAGGGCTAACAGCTCTCACCAGTGACTTCAGCCTCGCTCCATTTGCAAACCTAAGGGAAACGGGTTGTTTCTGATCATGTTTATGTTAGAAACAACATTTAATCCTCTGCCAATTGTAAGTAGCCAACCTATGATTATGTGACTAGGGCCTTTCTCCCTAAACAAAAGACAATGTTGTCACGGCAAAGCAAATTAATTTCTCTTTTGCGTCTGTATTTTCCTAATAAATACTTGCCTCTGCTGTTTTTGTCATCGGAACACCAAGCCACCTTCAATTTGGCGCACCTCAATTCGTGAATTGCTTCTTGCTCAAACTCTACATTGTATTGTGCCTCCGGTTTTTACACCATCAAGCAAGAGCTTGTTCCCTAATCCCTTAGCCTTGTGCCACTTGTGTCCCCAGAGGCCACAGAGGTGTTCCCTGCTGCTGCTGTAACACATGATCACAAACCAGGTGGCTTGAAACCATAGAAAGGGATTCTCTCACAGTTCTGGAAGCCGGAAGACCTGAATCAGTTTCACTGGGCTGAAAGCGAGGGGTAGCAGGGCTGTGAGGCTGCACAAGGGAATCAGTACCTGTCCCTCGCCTCTCCCATCCCCCGGTGGCAACTGTAGTCCAATCTCCGCCTCTGTGGTCACATCGCTTCTCTGGGTGGGGCAACTCTCCATCTACCCTCCCTTGTGTGGACGCTTGTGATGACATTTGGGGTCCACCTGGGTGGTCCAAGGTAATCTCCCCATCCCAGGGTCCTCAACGTTACCACCTCTGCAAAGACTCTTGTTTTACCTTTGAGGCAATATTTCCACGCTGAGGAGCTAGGACCTGACTTCCTTATGGGTGGACCCGAAATCTTTATGGACCTGACATTTTTGTAGGTGACTTTGACGTACTGTATTTATAGCCATTATTCCATCTGCAGATGGAATAGGGAAAGAAAAGTTCAAACGGGAAGGAAATCCAGGCTTTTCCCTCTGCGCTTTAGAAGTTCCAACTTCATAAAACTGAGTTTTTTGACTTTCAAAGTTCTGAGTTGAGATGGTTTGGTGATTGTTTTAGGTCTGGCTCCCAGAAACAGATACTGGGATGGAGACTGGCCTGCAGGAGCTTTGTGGGGACACCCCAAGAACACCCCTGGGAGGGGTGGGGGCCCAGGCAGGGAGCTGCCCTGGGGTGCAGTCGCCACAAAGCCTCCAAGCAATCCTGGGAGGAGCGCTGGGGCTGGGAATTCCCTTGGGGTGGTTCTGAATCCAAAGCAGCAGCCTGGCCTTTTTCTCCAACATGGCTATAGCTGTGCAGGAGGGGACATGGGGCACGGGGCAGGGGGTGGGGGCAGCTCCTTTGCAAAGAAGGCCATTGAGGAAGAATCTAGACTTGGCAGCAGCTGGGGGAATATGTGCCTCCCTGCTGGAAGGGAATTGGTGGCTACCACAGTGGCCTAAAGTGACCATAGGACCTTGGATGACCTAAGCATGATGAGCCAGTGGTGCTGTGTGGCTGAGGGACAAGCTCCCAACAGCAGTAAGGACCAAGGAGTTTGGATGTTGGTCGATCACAGCCCCATGGATTCGCTATGCCCAGGGCTCTTCCTGGGGGCTGGGGCCTCAGTGGTGGGCCAGAAGCCCTGGAGGGAGTCGTGTCTCGTGCACCAGGCAGAATGGGGGGCTCTGTCCTTCCAGCTGTGCATAGGCAGCCCAGCGACCCCGGCCCATCAGCCCTCCCCTCCCCCACCCGTGCAGAGGGGGCGAGGTCCGTGGGGCAACACGTGCTGAGTGCCTCCTTCTGCTGAATCCATGACTTTCAACACAACCAGAGGGGTCTCCAGGGTCTTCCTGGCCAGCCCCTGCCTCCAAGAGCAACTACAACAGAGTCAGCTGTGCTCATTGCCTAACCCCACCCACCAAATAGGGGATTTTTCACTACAAATCCTGAACCTAACAAGCTCCGTCAACCTCCAGCCCCTGGGTTTATAACATGCAGGTGACCCTGGCAGTGACATGAAGCAAAAGGCTGGGAGAAATGCTTGCCTACATCATGGTACAGGTATGTGCATGATACAGCCATAAGAAAGGATGTGGGTGTGGTGGCTGTACACACCTGTAATCCCAGCTATTTGGAGGCTGAGGCAGGAGGATTGCAAATCCAAGCCCAGCCTAGGCAATGTAGTGATTTAGTCAGAATCTGTCTCAAAATAAAAAAATAAAAAGGGCTGGGATATAGCTCAGTGGTAGAGCACCCCTGGGTTTGATCTTCCCACCAAAAGGATAATGGTCCTTAGAAAAATAAAGCAAGGTAAGAAATGCTGTGTAGCATACACTACTATTTATGTTAAAAGAAAAAAATGAAAGGATATATACATGTATTTGCTTTGTTGTGCAGGACATTTATTTAGAAAGACACGAGAGGGGCCGGTGAGATGTAAGCGCCTGCCTGACAAGCGTGAGGGCCCGAGTTCGACTCCCGGAACCCACATACGAAAAAAGGGCCGGTGATATCGCTCAGCAACACTAGCACCTGCTGGCGCGTGAGGTCCTGAGGTCAACCCCCGGTACCCACTAAAAAAAAAAAGACACGAGAAACAGGTGACACCAGCTGTCTTCATAGACGGGAAGGGACAGGGAGACTTCATCCTGACACCTTTACCTTCAAACTTAGAACCACATGAATGCGCCACCTATTCAAGAATAACCATAACTCGAACTTAAGGTATAAAAGGAATGTTGTTTTGAAGGAAGTTGCGTCAATTTCCTGTGTGGGAGCATGAGTTCCCGTTTCTTCTTTTGACTGACAAATAATTACGTATATTCATGGAGAAAATGTGACCTCTAGACCCATGCATACGTTATAGAGTCCGTCAAGTCAGTCATCGTGTCTCTTACTTCACCACTTCTTCATTTCTCGTGGTGAGAACATGAAGGGTCTGTTTGAGAAATTCTGACATACGCAAGACGTTTTTTTTTTTTTTTTGTGGGTACCGGGGGGTCGACCTCAGGACCTCGTGCGCCAACAGGCACCTGTGCCGCTGAGCGATATCACCGGCCCCTTTTTCGTATGTGGGATCCGGGAGTCGAACTCGGGCCCTCGCGCTTGCAAGGCAGGCGCTTACGCCACTGAGCCATCTCACCGGCCCGCAAGATGTTTTAAGGATTCCCACATCTTTGTTCTGTGGGCTCAGTAGAGAGGCGGTGACTAGTGAGCCAGCCTCCCAGGGCGCCCCGCCCCATTCACTCGTTCCCTGCATGCGTGCCCCCACCTTGTGTCACAGCTGTGAGCAACCACACCACCTTGATCACCTGGGAATAGGATCACACCTGGGACCTGCCAGGCCCAGGGCTTTACAGTGTTAACAAGCTCCCCTGATTTTTTTTTTTTTTTTTTTTTTTTGAGATGGGCTCTTCCAATGTAGGCCAGGCTGGCCTTGAACTCATGATCCTCCTGCCTCAGCCTCCCAGGTGTGCACCACTACACCTGACATCCCTGATAATCTTCATAACCACCTTGAGAAGCACAGGTCCAGCACTTTGCCAAGCTCCCTTCATTAATTTCCAGGAAACAAACACCCTAGAACAGAGGCGCCAGAGCTTGCTGGTGCAGCGATCCTGACCTGGGCCCCAAAGGCCCCCTACAGAGATTTGCTCCTGACAGTTTCCAGCTGAGTTCTCCAGCACCTTGGTCACCCAAGCCCCAGCTTCCCAGAGCCCCTCTAGCTCCCCGCTGAAGATCAGCAACCTAGGCAACCAGCCTCCCCCTCCAAGGTGTGCGGGGGGTGCAGGCACGAGACGCTAATGAAGGGGTCTCGCCTTCCGGCTCCCCTGCCCACCCACAGCCACCAGGAAGCCTCGGTGGAGAAGAGCAGTCGCACGTGGCAGCTGCTGAAGCCACCCAGGGCTTAACAAGGGGGCGGGCTGGAGAGGCCTCCACCCCATATCAGGGTGGGCAGCACGGGCGCCGGGGCGAGCTGAGGCTCCTGGGCTGCGTTACTGTGTAGGCCTGAGGGTGGTCAGCTGGGAAGGAGGCGCTATGTCCCACCAGAGTGTTGTCCACCTCTCCCTCGATGTCCCTGTCCATGGTGTTTGTGTGCTGGGCACGAACCTCGTCGTGGACATCAGCGGGTGAGGCTCTGGGGCCTCTGTGGGGCTGGCTTGGCAGGGAGCAGGGCACTGGCACCCAGTTTCCCTGCTCCTAGAGTTGAGGCTTCGTCCATGGGGTCTGCCCAGCTTTTGGGGCCTGGCTTGGGTCTCTAGAGGCCCCCATGGTCCTGCTGTAGGACTTGGCCTTAAACCCTGCCCCTGCTTGGTACACACTGTGTGCCCTAGGAAGGTAAGGGCCTTGGCCTCTCTGTCCCCTTTGTGTGTGGCAAGGGTGAAGCGGCCCTCCAAAAGGAGCAGATAAGGGAGCCTTGGTCCCAGCCGCCAGTGTCTTCCCCGGGGTCACCGTGCAAACCTCCAGCGCCCCCATTCTGTCTTTTTCTCCCTACAGGGGGATCCTTGTGGCTCTGACAAATGCTCCTCCTGCCTTAGCTGGGGGCTTAGAAGCAAACTGTAGCTTCAGGAACCTCTGGGGTATCAGTGGGAATTGGGATCTGGCTAGAGCTCATCTGAGGGAGGACAGGGCTCTTGGAAGGGTGGCAGAAGGCTGGGTTGGGTCAGGACCCCAAACCTGCCCTGGCCTGCAGGCTTCTGCCCCAGTCTCAGGGACGAATGGGGCCAGGGCCGCTCCAGCCCTCCAGGCTGCCCAGGTGGGAGCCCTTTGTGCCCTGATGTCCGTCTCCCTGCTGGGTAAACCAGGTGCGCCCCCAAGAACTGTGAGTCCTTCACAATCACCTGCTCCCCGAGGGTCCTGGTTGTCATGAACAGCAAGGTGACCAGCGGGAAGGATAAAGCCATCGTCTGGCACTCGCTGTCCGAGCCTGTGCGCGCGCTGGTAAGGATGGTGCTTCCCAGCTCTGACGTGGATGAGGACAAGGTGAGCCTGGGGAGACAGGGGTGGTGTGTGTGTGTGGCACCTGGGCACCCCCACCCTCTCCCCCGATGCTTGGTCCGGCCAAAGTCTGAGAACCATGAGTGCTGCTGTGTGTCTGATCTCATTTACTGCCTACGATAACCCGTGAGGTGGGTGCTGTGTGGCCCCTTTGCCAGATGGAGAAACTGAGGCACCCAGGGAAGGGAGTGCTGAACCCGAGCCAGTAACTGCCAGTGCAGGTTTAAGGTACAGGGGCCTTGGGGGTGCTATGCTGGCTTCCGGTCTGCTGTTGAATCTCGGGAAAGGAGGGTGTGGAACTCTTAAGTTGAGAGGTGACCAATATAAAATGCCTGGTGCGTGCTGAGAATCACACCTGTCCATGTCACAGGCCCAGGGCAGGCTGTTCCCAAGGTGAGTGGTGCGCTTAGGTAAGAACTGAGCGTCTCCTGGGCAGGATCAGAGGCTGTGATGCGTCCCAGCTGGGCCCAGGCCACCTGAAAGCCATTCTCTGCTCAACTCGGCCTCCAGCACCACCACGGTGGGTGCCAGATTGAGACCCTTGACCTTGGACAGATGCTTCTGTGTAGGGACAGGAGGTGGAGTACCCGAATGAAGGTGGCCCTGGTTGGTTGCTGAGTCTCTGATTCATGAAGGCCTGGTGGTTGGGCCAGGGCTGAAGGGCAGGTCCCTAATGTACAGGGAACCCTGGGAGGAAAGGCTGCTACATGACAGGAAACTGAGTTCCAATTCCCTTCCCCACCCTGGATGCCCACTTCCTCTAGTGGGCAGCATGAGCCAGCAGAGACCCCCAGGTCCCCACTGCCCACCTCTGTTCTTTTGGTGAACAATTTGCAACGAGAGCTTTAAAAATAAAGCAGGAGCTGGGTGTGGAGCCGGGTGATGCCTGCAATCCCAGCAGTCTTGGGAGGCTGAGGCAGGAAGATTGCAAGTTTGAGCCTAGCCTGGGCAATTTAGCAAGACCTATCTCTAAATTTAGAAAAAGAACAAGCCTGTCTGTGACCAAGGGCTCTGCTCCTGCCCCCACCCCATGCCTCGTGGGCTCTGGGCACTGTCTCCACAGATGCTGGTCTCATACTACCGTGCCAACCAGGAGGTCCCCTTGGCCACAGCAGTGTTGTACCTCACCGGCATCGGTGAGTCCATGTTGGAGAGCTGGGGGGTGGGGCTTGCCCAGTGGGAGGAACTCTGAGGGGCTCTTCCCAAAACAAGACACCTTGAGGCCTGAAAGGCCTCATTTGAGATCCCCCCCCACTTGCACATTCTCTCCCCCATCCTCCCACCTGCTGACCTAACTTTCTGAGGATGGAAGCAGCCAGCCCTTTACACCTTGCTCTCCTCTGTCTGCTTACTCATGTACCTACCTTCTGCCTCTTTCTGTCCCCAGTTCTTGCTGATGAGAGAAGCCACCACCCTTCCACCTTCTCTCCTGGGCCAGGCGCACAACCCAGGAACGAGTTACAATGTCCATTATCTTCAAATTCATTCTGTTCCCTTCCACTTCCCGCTACACCGGTCTCCTTGGGAACCATCTGTGTGTCCTCAAATTCTCCCTTTTTCCTTGAATCTATTCAGATCTAAAACCCACCACTACCAGTGCTCTTAGCTGGGACTCTTCCTTGCTGAACTGTCACCTGCTCCATCTTCATTGCCCCTCCCTGGCAGTAGTTGGTACACCTGTGTCCCCCTTGAACTCTGCAGCCCCTCTCCCTTTCTCAGGGCCTCGTGGGCCTGGATCCCCCAGCTGCCTGGTGAAGTTTTGGGCCTACGTGGTTCTATGCGTCACCTACAGACTCCTCCCAGTGACATCTCTAGCCAGGCATCACCCACAAACTCCACTTGGATGTTATCCACCCACCATTGTTTCTTGGTTCTATCTTGGTGACTCCCAAATCAAAATAATTTTACCCCCAAACCTATTCTAGGCATCTCCTTGTCATAGCAGGTGATGGCTGGTGCTCCACCTCATGGCTGTCCAGGCTGGCAGCCTCAGCGTTGCTTTCCTCCGCCCTGACCCCCCATATCAACCTGTGAATCTCGGTGTCTATTTATGTGTGGCTGGAATCTGGCAACTCTCCGTGTCTGGTGCTTTCGCCCTGGTCCAAGCTCCCATCCCCTCTCACCTGGCTCACTGCCGGGGTCTCCCAGTGGGGTCCCCACTACCAACGTTGCCCATCTACGGGCCTAGGCTTCTATCCCTTTGGTGCTCCCGCAGTCTGATGGCCCTGGTTCCAGCCTTGGGCATCCGCTGAGGACTGCCCACAGCTTCCAGGCCTGTCCAGCAGTCTAGGTGACTGAGTCCCCGCTGCTCCCTTTTCAGAGGTCTCCCTGCAGACAGATGTCTACCGTGACGGGCAACATGAGATGCCAGTCAACAAGCAGACTAAGGTGAGGCTGCCAATGAGAGAGGGGGTGGGGTGGGCTGAGATCCAGGCCTGCTTTTTCGCCGAGCTTCGGGGTATCTAAAGTCAAATTGCTGCACCGCAAGTTGAGACTGCAATTTCTGGCTTGCTCAAAAGCTAGCACATCCAGTGCATGCAAGGCTAGGATAACCAGCTCCACTCCTAGGCCAGTCATGTGCTTCATTAGGACAGGGTTAGCTGCCACCATCAGGTGTCATGTGTCTCTCCTACCCCTGCTTCCCCAACACTGACACAAGGTAGGGGGCTGGCAACCCGTAACCAATATCGAGCTTTCTTCTCTTCGCTCTTGGGCCACCTGCTCAGCATCCCCTTCGTGCTCCTACAGATTCCCCACCTCAAACTGCCCTGGGGTCCCCAGAGCCCTGGAGAAAGGCTCCCCTCCCTGGTGGGCAGTGGTATCTGGAAAGCACAAGGTTTCATGGCTTCTTCCCAAGCCTAAGTTTCCTATCATTGCAGGAAAAATGGGTCTGGGGCCCCTCTGGCTGGGGGGCCATCCTGCTTGTGAACTGCAGCCCTGCTGAAGTGAGCCAGGACACCAGGATGGTGGTGTCAGAAGGTAGGACCTCATCTGTCCCCACCTTTTCCTATTCTGGCTCTGT
Organism: Erethizon dorsatum; assembly: GCA_028451465.1. Taxonomy (NCBI): domain Eukaryota; kingdom Metazoa; phylum Chordata; class Mammalia; order Rodentia; family Erethizontidae; genus Erethizon; species Erethizon dorsatum. The sequence continues at coordinate 122,861,806 of CM051827.1, read as the reverse complement.
CTACCCCTCAGCAAATACAGACTCCAGGCCAGTATTCCCCTCTGGGTTGATCAAATTCTTCTTCTTATTTTTTTTTAATCTGGGGATTGAACCCAGGGCCTTAACACTGAGAAACACCCCCCAACTCCTTTTGTATTTCTGAGACACGGTCTTGCTACGTAGTTCAGGCTGGCTTTGAACTCGCTGTGTAGCCCAAGCTGGCCTTGAGCTCATGGTGATCCCCTGCTTCAGCCTCCTGAGGGCTGGGATTACAGGTGTCAACTGTCAACTGCCCAGATTGGGCTCAAATTTGGAATCCTCCTGCCTTAGGCTCCGAGTTGGGATTAGAGGCCTGTGCCACGCCCACAACCACCTTGATCAAATCTTTTCTCAGCTGCGGATAGAGCACTTGCCTAGCACTGCACAATGCTCCAGGTTCTGTCCCCAGCAATGGCAACAACAAAAATTGTGCCTTGAAGCTGCGCACCTGGGAAGAAAGGGGCCACACTGTTTCAGGGAAAGAGCATGGGCCGTGGTGTCAGCTAACAACTTTGTGGCTGTGAACTCTTGTTTCTCCATCTGTGACGAGGGGACAAATGTGCCTCACTGGGTGGTTGAGACGGAAGACCTAAAACAGCGTCACACAGAAGCTTCCTTCTGGCAAGCCTGAGATGGAGACACTGCCTACCGTAGGCAAAAGCAGTCTCGGGTCTGGTCCTGACTTGGGGTGGGATTCTGGTCTTAGCAGTAGTGATGGACGCCTGGGGTCACACCGAGTGTGGAGGTGAGCTCTTGAACTGAGTGTGTCAGGTCCTATTCTACGTATCCTTGGGGGAAGCAGGGGTAAACCACATTATCACTTGAAAAGGCCGCTGGGGTGGTAACTTGCCTCTTGTCGTGTAAGGAGCAGCATCGGAGGCAAAGGGTCCTCAGTGCTCCTTCATGCAAGCCCCCAATCCCCGCATTGCTGCTGTTCTCCCGTCCCTGGAGCCTGAACTTTTGCCTTATCCCCTACTCAGATATAAAGGACCTGTCCCAGATGACACTGAACGTCCAAGGCCCCACCTGCGTCTTAAAGAATTACCAACTGATCCTCCACACCTCCGCAGAAGAGGCCGAGAAGGCCAGAGTCTACTGGCCGCATGGTGAGGCACCTATTTTTTTTTTTTTTTTTTTGTGGGTACTGGGGGTCGACCTCAGGACCTCGCGTGCCAGCAGGCGCCAGTGCCGCTGAGCGATATCACCGGCCCTTTTTCGTACGTGGGATCTGGGAGTCAAACTCGGGCCCTCACACTTGCCAGGCAAGCGTGTACGCTGCTGAGCCATCTCACCGGCCCAGAGGCACCTATTCTACAGGGTCCTTGTAGCCGGGAGGTGAGAAATGCCCTGTACAGGGAGGCGACGTCCTCTCCCAATGACTCCTGCTGGGGGAAGTCCCCTTTATTCTTCAAGACCCCAGGATATTAAACTCCCAGAATTCAGAGGCCAAGAAGCCAGCGTGGCTATCACAATGGCACCTACATCCCAGCTGCCATACTACGCACTGCCCATCTCTCTGGAGGGCAGGTACCATGCCCTGTCCTCAGGGGAAGGCCTGGAGGGCTGCTGGTTTAGAAGATGGGCATGTCCAGCTCCAGGTAAACACTCGTGGACAGTCTCTTGACTTCCCTTAAGTGGCTTAGTCTAGTGCCTCAAAGTTTCTCAACTTGAGACTTAAGTCTTGGCTCCTGGAGGTGGCATATACCAGTGTGCCACCATCTTTCAAAGCCACACTTAGCCTCAGCAGGGCAGTGAAGTGCTGTGGTTTGTAACATGTCTGTCCTTGGAGAGGGGACTGCCTCTTGCCAGCATTGGAGCTACTTGCGCTAGGAGGCCTCAGCACGCCATCCTCCTCTCCAGCTCTTCCGTGGGCTGGAGCTGGGCCTGCAGGTTACCTCAGAAAAGTTGGCCCAAGTTGGGTGAGCTGCAGACCTGTGGGTTTAGGTCTGGTTCAGGACATGGGGGCTACTTTGGACCCATGAGGCCACCAGCTTTGGACAACTTGGAGGCAGAAAGGGCTGGGCTAAGTGCTCCTGGGAGGCCCCTGATTTACACAGCCTGCTAAGGGCACTGCGTTTCCTTGTGTGTCAGTGTCTCATGGACAGCACTCAGGGAGGGAATGGAGCCGGAATTGGAGGCACTTGCAGGGACTCTCTCCCTTTTAGAGTGGGGTGTTTACCCTGAGCCTTTGTATGCTGGCAGCATTGAACTATTTTTTTTTTTTTTTAACAGGCTCAGTGAAAATTTGCCTTTAGTCTCAGAAAAGTCTTCGGGCTTTTCAGCAATGCTGGAACCATTAGGACTTTGGCAACTTGGAGATGGACTAAATGGATTTGGCATAAAGAGATGTGCCATGAGTGTTTGAGGGGCTACAGTTTATATGTAGACGTACTTCCAAAGCCTCATGTGATCATAGGCAGGACCTTTGGAAGGTGACTGTGTTGCTGGGGCTCTATAGCTGACTTGCGGTTAGGAGGGGGGAGCCTGGTTGGAAGAGTCGGGTCACTGTGGGTGTGACATGGGAGGGGAGATCTCCCTTCCTGGCTCGTCCCTTGACCCTCTGCTTCCTGGCTTCCACAAGGTCAGCGGCTCTCCTACACCCAGGCCCTTCACCATGCCTTCTTGCCATGGAGCTGGCAAACTAAGGACTAAAAATGTGACCCAAAATAAACCTGAGGGAAGTAAGACACCCAGCTTTGCAGAGTGTTTCGCCTTTTGCCTTTGTTATAATCTCCCTAGCATTGCTAGACATGGACATGCCTCTAATTCTAGCACTCAGGAGGCTGAGGCAGGAGGATTGCTCCACTTCTGTCCTCCTGAAGCCCTGCCTGGCATCTAACCCAAGGAGTAAGCCAGTGCCCTTAGCTGTCAGATATGGGCACCGTAGCTCAGCTACTCCAGTGGCTGAGAGCCCCTTCTCTCTTTGATCTAGGAGACTCCTCCGGCGCCTTTCAGATTGTGCTGGGACCTGGCCATAACTCCTACACCTTTACCCCCCTGGTGAACCTTGGGAAGGAGACCTTCTATGTGGAAGCAATAGAGTTCCCATCTGCCAACTTCTCAGGCCTGATCTCCTTCTCCATATCCCTGATTGAAGATCCTCCAGTCCCGGTTTGTCACCAAGGAGACAACCCTAGGCGGGGTGGGGGTGCGGGGGACAAGGTGGAGGAGGAAGCGTCTCCCAGAGCTGGGGAGGGGGGCGCCAGATGGAAGTGTTAGGGTTTCCAGAGAAAGTGGTAGAAGGCAGTGGGATCAGTGGTGATCTGGGCTGAAGGCCCAAGGGGGCAAAGAGGAGGAGAGGAGATGTGGAGCCAGGTCACTGCCGGGACCTTGTCTTATGTTGCAGTCAATTCCAGAGACCCCGGTATACAAGGACACAGTAGTGTTCCGGGTGGCTCCCTGCATCTTCACCCCCAGCACCCAGATGCCGCTGGAGGTGTACCTGTACAGGTGAGGCCCTCGGGCTGCTGGCAGCCTTCCTCCCTAGTACCCCCTCTGTGTCTGCAGAGTGGGTGGGTGAAGATGGCTAGATGTCGCCCCAGGGGAGTGGCGCCCTCCTACCCAGTGGCCTGCACCTACCCCAAGCCCCACCATCTGATAGGGGCTTGAATACTACTGAGACTTGGGATGGACCAGTGAATGAAGCAGTCTCCCCAGCCATGGTTTAGGGTGGGGGTCACACAAAGAACATGGTTTTGGGTAGCATCAAAGCAAGGAAAAGGAGAGGTAAGGATGAGCATGTTGCAGAGAGCAAGCTCTCTGGACCAGGGAATTGGGGACAAAACGAACAGAACCTTTGGGCCCATGCACCAGGGCAAAGCCTCAGAGGCTGTGCTGTACCAGACCCCCAGTAACAGTGCTGTAAAGCTGGCCTGTCTCCTGGATGCCTGCAGGTGGGACAGTGGCAGGGTCCCCTGTCATCATACAGGTGCCCTGGCTCCTCTGTCTTTAATGCTTCTTAGGCTGGCATCTCAATCTCTGCTAGGCCCAGGGCCCAGGGAGGGGACAGCTGCTGTCCAGGCCAAGCTGCCTGTCACTCAGGGATTCAGAGTCTCCTGAGCCACTGTACTCACATGCCAGTAGCCTACGGACAGGCTGGTGACGTCTGTGTGGTCATGCACAGGGAGAAGGATCCTGGGGCGACACAGGTGGGGAGTACTGAGGGTTCTTCAGCTCAGTCGCTCTGGCCACATGGAAAGTCAGGGTATAAATGAAAGGCGCGAGGCACAGGCTGGAGTGGGAGGAGCCTGGCGGGAACTTGGCATCCACTGCGGGGAGAGCTGTTCTGCCCAACTCCATGCCAGCCGCCTCCACTGTCTTCCTAGCAAATGCCCAGCATGAGGGCTGTTTGGTAAGGTGGGAGGCGGAGATGTTATTGAATGATCCAGCAGAGGGGAAACTGATAGGAGGCGGTCAGCAACTGTAGGAGCCCAGGCAGCAGGATGGGCTGACACTCATGCTGACCCTGTGGTACAAGGACACCCCGCCACTCTTCCAGGTCCAGCAGGATGGCTGGGCAGGAATGGATGGCGGTTTAGAGGGACCCGTCACCATGGTCCTCTCTCCCGCTATTTTGGTAACTTGATTTCTAGGTAGGAATAACGTAGAACCTGGGTCCAATCAGGGCTAGGGCTTGCCCAGGGAAGGGAGCCCAGCATGAAGGTCAAGGGCATAGCCACCAGGAGGCAGCGGAGATTCCACCCTGGCTGCGGAGGGAGGTGGAGAAACAATGACAGGAAGGACAGCAGTCAAGAGCCGGGGGTCCCTGATGAGGTCAGGCTGCTGGCCAGGGGGCTGGGGGAGGGCACAAGAGGAAACTGGAGGGCCGGTGAGATGGCTCAGGGGCGTAAGCGCTTGCCTGCCTGGCAAGCGTGAGGGCCCAAGTTCGACTCCTGGAACCCACATACGGAAAAAGGGCCGGTGATATCGCTCAGCGGCACGGGCGCCTGCTGGCGCGTGAGGTCCTGAGGTCGACACCCACGGTACCCATTTAAAAAAAAAAAAAAAAGGAAAAAGAAACGAGGTCAGGACAGGATGACAGAGCAAGGTGTTGGAAGTGGGGTGACCATCAGAAGAGGGGGCTGAGGTAAGATGGAAAATGCCAACTTGGGGTATAGCGCCCCAGCAGAGCACTTGCCTAGCATGCTGTGCCCCGAGGGGACAGTGGCTCCGTTCACCTTGTGGGCACAGGGAGGTCCCAGCTGGGGGGACCTAGGAGGCCCTCCCCGAGCAGGCCGATCTCCCACGCAGAGACGTGAAGGTCCAGGGCTTTGTGGACGCCGTGATGTCACTGAGTGAGAAGACGGACAGCCAGGTGGCATCGGTCTACGAGGACTCCAACCGCCTGGGCAGGTGGCTCCAGGTAACACCTAGCTCCCCGCAGACTGGCCTGTGGGGGAGGGGGACTTGTGTCCAGAATGAGGACTTTGGCGGAGGCATCTTCACCTCTTCGCTTCATCAGAGGCTCAGGTGAAGCGATGCACCTCAGTCCTCTTTCCCTTCAGGACGCATGTGTGTTCGAGACCCTGGAGGGCCTGCTGCCTTCTGCTATAGGGTCAGAGCTGGGCTGTGGCTGCAGGCCCAGCCCCGCCCTGCCCCACCCCAGCACCAGGTCCAGACCCAACTGGGCTTCCATCCTGGGCTGCCATTCTGTCCCATGCTGAAGGGAGTGCCGTACGCTGGGTGTGCCCCTCTGAGGTAGAAGCTGGCAGGAGATGTGTGGCCCTGCTCCAACAAGCCTGGAAATAAGACGATATGGCTAGCTACTAGAACTAGGCCAAGCTAGGCACTGTAGGTGATTGGGAAAATCCTCAGATGAGCCTTGGGAAATGAGGAGCTGGCACCTGTGGCTGTGGGCAGGTTAGAAATGGAAAAGGGTGACCTGACACTGCACAGCCACGTCAGTGAGCAGAGGTCAAAGCTCAGTGAAAGCCACACTGTGGTGCAGGTTAAAGAACAGAAATAAAACCAAAGCAAGATGGGATGATGATAAAAGCAACAAATTAAGTGTGAAAGAGATGTTGAAGTCAGATGTGGCACATGCCTGTAATTCCAGCTACTCGAGAGGCTGAGGCAGGATGATGCCAAGTTCAAAACCAGCCTGCGCAACTTGGCAAGACCTTGCCTAGAAAGGGGGAGATCGGTTTGGGTTTTAAAAGGCCGCCCTGGCCAGGATGTAGGGGACAGCATGGCAGTGGGATAGGAAGAGGTCATGGTGGCCTCCCCTGGGGTACCAGAGATGACGCGACTCAGATCGTATGTGAGATTAAAGCCACCAAGTCTTGTCAGTTTGGGTGGGGAGGAAGAGAGAAGAATCTAGATGGCTCACATTTCAAATCCAAAGAATAACAACAGGTCAGGAAAGGGCACCTGAGCTGGGTTTTGAGGGCTGAGCAGGAGTTGGCAGAGGGAAGGTTTGTTGGCTGCCTCTCTGGAAGTAGCCCACATCCAGGCAGCTGGGGGCCCACAGATTGGACAAGACAAGGAGCTGTTGGAGTGAGATGACCTCATAATCTGTCTTCCTGTCTTTTCCAGGATGAGATGGCCTTCTGCTACACAGAGACACCCCACAAGATGACGTCCTTTGTCCTTGACACCCCTCGGGCCACCAAGCTTGATGAGTTCCCCATGAAATATGCACTGGTGTGGGGCTTAGTTTAGCTGATCTGAATACAGTCCAACCTCTCAGGCCTGGTGTTTGCCCAGAAACGATGAGGTCCCCAGGGAGAGGTGCAGGTGGCCCGGGTGTGTGTGTGTGTGTGTGTGTGTGTGAGAGAGAGGCGGCTGATGGCCTAGATTAGGAATAAGATTGGGGCTCACTGCCACCCCCTCCTAACACCCCCTGCTCCCACTGGGTTCCCTTCCAGAGCCCTGGTGTTGGCTACGTGGTCCAAGACACCAAGGACCACACAGTGGCCAGCCTGGATACCATCGGGAACCTGATGGTGTCCCCACCTGTCAAGGCCCAGGGGAAAGAGTACCCCTTGGGCAGAGTCCTCTTTGGCAGCAGCTTCTACCCCAGGTGAGCCAAGAGGCCCAGAGGTGACCAAATGCCTCAAAACAAAAGAGCAGGCCCTGGCAGGCCACGGGGCCACACTGGCTCTCCCCGGACCTCAGTCGGTGTCTGCACTAGACCATTTCTCAAACGAAATGTTTGAGCCTTTGGCTCACGTGGGAGACTAAATGTAGAAAAAGCAAACTGTCCATTCTGTGGTGATTCCGGGGTTTAAATTAAAGCAGGAATTTAGCCTATTGACCGTGCAAGATGCTATTTGCACAAAATGTGCGGTTGGCTTTCTTAGTGCCTATTAACCTAAAGCCAGGTGATTGTGTGTCCCAGACTCAGTCTATGTAGTATAGGTCAGCTCCATCCTGAGTCGGGTCGGAGGAAGGGATTCTTAACCACCCCACGGCGGGTCAGAGCGGCCCAGCACTGGGTGAGCAGCCGTGCCAATGTGGGCTGCATCCTCTCCCCTTTCCAGCGCCGAGGGCCGGGCCATGAGCAAGAGCCTCCGTGACTTCCTCTATGCGCAGCAGGTTCAGGCGCCCGTGGAGCTTTTCTCAGACTGGCTGATGACCGGCCACGTGGATGAGTTCATGTGCTTTGTCCCGGTGGAAGACAAGAGCGAGGAAGCAAAGGTCCATGTCGGGGGACGCCTTCTATTGGCAGCCCTCAGACATTCCCAGAGATGGGTGCCGGCTTCTGATTCTGGGGCTCCATTCCCAGGGCTTCCGGCTGCTCCTGGCCAGCCCCTGCGCCTGCTACAAGCTGCTCCGTGAGAAGCAGGAGGAGGGCTACGGGGACATGACACTGTTTGAGGGTGTCAGCACTGACCTGCTTCACTCTAACGGTGAGGGATCCCCCCAGAACCCGAGGGCCTTTGGCTGGGGTCTGGCCCCCTTCAGGGAGTGCTGCATGAGTACCTGGGCACTGGGGCTTCATGGGTCCCCTGGGTCCCTCTGGAGGAAACACATAAGTGGACAAACAGGTGGCGTGGCTGGTGCTGCGGCCATTCTGACCTGGATGTGCAGGGAACACATGAAGGAGCTTTTCCCAGAAAACGGGGCAAGGTATCAAGACATTCTCTAGAAACTTAATACCCATATTAAGGTATCAGGACCAGTGGCTTTAGCGTCCCTGAAAGCCGGGTGACCTCTATGGTGGGGCCCAGTGGCCTCCTGGCCACAAAAGCACTGTAGAACGTAGTATTTGCTGAGCATAGGCCACGTACCAAAGGCTTTATGTCACCTCAGGGCTGGTGACTGCATCTTTGACATACCTGTTGCAAAGGTTAGGCAACTGGGAATGAAATTAACACAATCTGGGTAAGATCATAGGCAGAAGGAGCCAGGCTACTCAGGTCCGGAGGACACAAAGGCGTCCCCAAAATGAGTAGTGGGCAAGTTGCCCTGCTCACGTGTTCTAGGCTGCCTCCCTCAGGCCAGGGACAGTGACGGGTGGTGACAAGTCCTGCCTGGGCTCTCGGGCATGGACCCTGGTAAGTTCTTAGCTGTCAGACTCTGGACTTGGGGTGGGTGCTGGGGACTAGCAGGCCTGTCACCATTGTTACCTGCTGGCTGTGCCTGGCTCTGGGCAGTATGGCCCCTGCCTTGACCTGCCTGTCCTCTCTTGCCTCCTACAGGAAGGGAGGCCAAAACCATCAACCAATTTCTTGCTGACAAAAGCTTGAGAAATCAGAATGACTATGTAGAGGTAGGGGACCAGGGTGTGGGGACTGTTCCCAAGGAGGGTGGCTGCCAACTTCCCTTTCTTTCCTCCAGAACTTCATGCAGGTGGGATCCAGAGTCCCAGGATGGACAGGGAGAATGAGGGGTGGCGTGTCAGGGGCCAGGGACAGTCTGCTTGCTCAACTGGTTTCCTACACGGTCTGGATGTCAGGAGTGCTCACCTCGCTCTTTCACGGTTGTTGGAAAGGCCCTGACAGTCTGCACCAGCTCCCAGCTGAGCACCTGCTGTGGCCGAGGCATCATGGGAGCCTCTTGGGACCTCAGGGACAAAGGAAAACCCAGCCTTTGTATGAGGCCAGGGAGGCTCAGGGCAGAGGCTCTGGCTGAGACGAGGTGGACCTGGGTCTGTGTCCAGCTGTGCGTCAGAGTTCGTGCTCTGCTGGTTGTGCCGCTTCAGCAGCATGGTGTGCACTTCCCCGGAAACGGTGTGACAGAGTTCAGACCCCCTGGCAGAGGCCTGCCCCCTCCTCCCGAGAAGCTCTTCAGAAGTCGACCAGGGTCTTCTCGGTGCTTCCTGGATGAAGGGACTATTGTCACAGCAGTCGCAAGATGGAAATCTGTGTCACCGGGTTCTCTGATCTTAGATGGTGCATCATTGGCTGCAAAAAGCAGAGTCCCCAGGAGCAATCACCCAGCCTCTAGAAGGGGAAGCTGAGGCCAGGAGAAAGGGAGCTTCCTGTCCAAGGCCCCAGAGCAGAATGGCTTTGCTCACTAGGTTCTCTTGGCTCCTAGCGGCGTTCCGTGCCCAGTATGGTAGTGTTCTGACTTCTGCAAACCAGGGAGGCCCTCCCGGCCTGGCAGGGCGGGTACCGGATGGGTGGTAGCTGTCCTGGGTGCAATGGCCACAGGACCCATGGAGCTGGCCAGGTTGCTGGTCTTGAGTGGTCTGAGCAGGGTCTCTCCCACCCCACAGAAGTGCATTCACCTGAACCGCGCCATCTTGAAGGAGAAGCTGGGCCTGCAGGAGGAGGACATCATTGACATCCCCCAGCTCTTCTGTCTGGAGCAGCTGACCAATGTCCCCTCTGACCAGCAGCCCCGCAGACTCTTTGCGAGGCCCTACTTCCCTGACGTGGTGAGGGCCACTGGCAGCTTGTGGTGTGGGGGAGTGTGTCTTCAGCTAATGTCACTGGGTCTTGCCAGATGTCACCCTGCCAGACACAGCAAGGGCCTGCAGTGTTTAGGGCACAGCAGCTGTGGTGCCTGTGAGGAGGTGAGAAGGGACCCCTCCTCTCCCCCTCAGCTAGGCTAGGAGACCTGTCCCAGTGGACAGGTGAGCTGGGCCTGAAGGCCAGGTGCTCATGAGCAGTGACCGCAAGCCAGGCTCCTGGCTGGCTGATCCCCAACCTGAAGAGAAAGACCTGAGAGGCCCCTTTACAAATGGGGACATCATGCTGCCGAGCCAGATGCTGACAGAGACCTTCCCCTAGGGGCCTCTTGTCCTCTGTCCCCAGGGTCCAGAGCAGGTGGTGCTAACATGTAAAGTGACTAAATGGAGTGAGAAGTCAGGAGGGGGTAGGGATGGGGGACAGTGGCCCTGCTACATTGGCCTGTGCCAATAATGGCTGCATCTTCCTCTCTTCCTGTATCAACTGTGGCCATCACACGGGTGTCTAAAGTGAGTTCCAAGGTGTTTGCATCAGTGCTGTAACCACCTGCTGACCTCTGAGGTCCTGGGGACACAGGCCCTGCCCTGCCCTGGCCAGTCACCCCATGGGTGTCTTCTAACAGATCAGTGTGGCCAAGCCCACCATAGCCCCTGGGGACAGGTCTGTGTGGTGGGGAACAAAACTGCTTTGGGGAAGAGCTGAGAGGTAGACAGAAATCAATAGGCAGGGCTAGGGTGGGGAGGGATAGGGTAGTAGAGGTAGTAGGAAGTGGCACAGCCAAGACAGAAAAACCAAGATAACAGAAATATAGAAGAAATACAGAAGTCAGCAAGGCCAGATCATGTCCTTGCAGAATTAGTTTTACTACTGTGAAATGAGTCAGGAGTCACTGGAAGGCTAAGTAGAAACCCATCAATTTCACTGAGATTGATTAGTGATGTCTGCATGGGCACAGCCCTGGAGAATAATGGCGCCAAATGTTTGGTCATCCTGGTCCAGCCAAATACTCAGGGAGGGTGGGGTTTTTAACTCCACAGCACTCTCACCCAGAAGATGGGTCGGGGCTTTCTCCCATGGCTCTGACCCTCACTCACTGTCTTTCTAACAGCTGCAAATGATCGTGATGGGCAAGGATCTGGGGATCCCCAAGCCCTTTGGGCCACAAATCAAGGGCACCTGTTGCCTGGAAGAAAACATCTGCCACTTACTGGAGCCCTTGGGCCTCAAGTGCACCTTCGTTGATGACTTTGACTGCTACCTGACGGCTGTCGGAGATTCTTGTGCCTGTACCAACATCCGCCGGGTGCCCTTTGCCTTCAAGTGGTGGAAGATGTTGCCTTAGCCCCGGCCCTGGAGCTGCCCAGCCCTGCTCCAGCACCAATAGCCCATTATCACCATTCAACAACACGATTCCTGGGCCATTTGTAGGGGTGGCTGGAGCATCAAGGCAATGCTTCCCTTGCCCTGATCACCCCTGTCCTTCAGATCCTGGTGGGGTGGCAAATGCTACCAGTTTAAACCTCCTGGAAGGGGGAGATGGAAAAACGGTCTTCAACTATGTTTACTAAAGAGCCAATAAAGCTCTAGCTGTTCTGAGTGCACTTTGGTGGGTGCTTCCTTGCTTTGGTGAAGGGCTGGGTGCTAGCTGAGGTCCCCTCGGCTGAGCCACCCCTGCTGCCTAGCTCATTGGGGGCAGAAATGGGGACTTAGCTGGATCCCAGCTTTCTGTTCCTCCTCCTCTTTAATGTCCTTGTAATAAGTGGTTGGGTCAAGCATGGTGGTGCTCTCTAATTCCGGTACGCGGGAGGCTGAAGCAGGATTACTGAGTTCAAGGCCAGCCTGGGCTACACTGCAAGACCCTGTCTAAAGCGGTTGGACTGAAATGATTGCATAATCTAAGGAACTGAATATGTTGGGTTCAGATTGCTAGAGGAAGGGGGGGCTCCCCTTGGTAGCAGCTAGAGGATGCCCATGAGTGGCACAATGCCTGTTGGGCCACTGGCCTTGGCAAGCAGTGGCCTCTGGTCTCCCAGGGTGGGGACAGTCTAATAGGTCTCAGGTGTGGCCTGAGAGGTAGGTTGGGTGGCTCTTAAAGTCAGCAGTGCCCTCTCTGGGACCCACCACCTCCTGTTTCCATCTGCCTGACCAAACGCTATCAAATCTAGGGTGTCACTGAGCAGGCTTAACCACTATGGCTCCTAGCCATGCTGCCAGCCCCTATGATGGTCCCCCCAGGACTCTGTCCTCGGCAAGCCAGGAGAAGGGAGCCAACTTATTGATGTCTATGGTAAGAAGCAGAGGTGGACCCGCAGGCAGCGCTGATCCCAGCCCTCAGAGTGGTGGGCGGCCAGCAGGGCCCAGCTGTTCTTTGCTGTCTGCTGGGCCCACGGGAACAGGCCCTGTCTTGGGCTGTTCCTGGGCGCACACAGCACTTTCCTGGCACTCCCTGTTCCAAGGTCCTGCAGTGTCAACAGCCGGCAGAGAGCTGGCCGTATGCTCTCGGTTCTGAGGCTGTAGAATGGGATCCCGTGTCCATAGGGTCACTGTGAGAACGGCAGGCATGTGCAACCCCAGGCGCACCCAGCAGCCACCACTTTGACGCCTGTGTCGACACAGTGTGACCAGGATGGCTAAGGCCTGGCACAGCATGGAGCAGCTCGCTTAGTAACCTTGGCCTGCCGGGGAGAACTGTCTGTCCGAGAGCAGGCTTGGGTATGGGACTTGCCCAAGGGCAGCAGCCAGGACAGCTTGGAGCTGGGCTCTGAAGCCTGAGCTCCGATTGGACTAGGGCAGCCCAGGGTGTCGGAGAGGCTGGGCTCGTGGACGTGGCCTTCGGTCACAGACGGGTTTGAATCTAAGAGCTCTCTAGCCTTGGCCATGCCCTGCTCCCTCAGCAGCTCAAGAACAGCACTTTGTTAATCTGCACGCAGTGACTCCGGGCTTCCAGTCTACATTACAGAGAACTTTGTTTTACTTGCAGCTGCGTTAGCCTAGGGCTGAAGGACAGGCTTTCCAGTGTTTTGTTTTTTTCAAGACAGGGTCTTGCCATATAGCCCAGGCTGGCCTCAAACTTGCAGCCATCCTCCTGCTTCAGCCTCCTGAGTGCTGGGATTACAGGGCTGAGCCGCCCTTCCAGTGCATTTTACAGATGTGAGGGACAGGGCTGGTGATGAAGGGTTAAGGGGGCCATGTAAGTCAATGTGCATTTCCCAATGATCTGGAAAAGCCAGAGTTTTTTTTTTTTTAATGGAGGACCCTGGATCCCTCTCTGGGAATACGGGGGAGAGGCGAACCCTGGGACCAGAAGGCAGACAGGGAATGTCCACCTTCCCGAGTGATCCTGCAGGGTTCCTTCGCTGGGGAACTGGTCCACTCCACTCAGGGCTGCCTGGGGCGAGCAGCTCACTCCCCCTGTGGTGACAATAACCAGACCCTCCCCCAGGCTTCTCCGGCCAGCCAGGTGCGGTCCCCATTGGAGAAGAGCCCTGGGGACCCCGACAGGCTTAATCCTTCCCTCCTGTAGCTCCTGGTCCCCCAGCACAGCCCCCACCTGCCATCATGTCCTCCACAGCCATTTGTCAGAGCCAAGTTCACGCAGCCTGTATAACACTGCTGGTTTCTCTGAACCAGGTGCCGATGAACCCAGTGGACTTCCAGCTCTTGCCAAGACCACCTCGGCCCTGGTCCCCCACCTCCCAAGGCCTCTGGGTTGACGCCAGAGCCCCTCCCCACAGTCCCACCTGCCAGGCAGTGGTCATTTGGCCCCTCAGCTGCGCTCCTGTCCTGCCCGCCTAGTTAACGTTCCCCACACCGGCCCCAGTGAGGACCACTACACCCAGGGTCTCCTGTGCCCTGGATGGTGGTAGAGACAGGTCATCTACAGAAAGCCTTGAACCTAGCCAGGTGCAGGTATCCATAGCTGCTCTCACTCACGGAAGCAGGAGATTCTCAGGCCTGCCCGCCTCCTCGGCCTCCCCAGCACCCCAGCGCTGCGCCAGCCGTGCCTGTGCTCAACCCAGCTTGGGGCTATCCTGCCCGCCCAGCAGTGGAGGACAGTAGCATTTGGGGGCCTGATGGCAGTGGGTCAAGATACCAAACCTCCTGCACAGCCCCTCAAAGGCCCTCCCCTCAGCCTTCCAGAATGCCCCCTACTTGCTCTTGCCCCCCAGGATTATTTTATTACTTTTATCCTTCGCTGACCTCTGAATGGGCACCTGGACTGTGCAGCATCAAGGGACCAGATGAGGTGACTCCTGAAGGTCCCTCTGGCACTGTCATCCTCTGGGTACATCCATCCTGCAGGAGCCAGCACCCCCCCTTCCCTGCTCCACTGAGGACAGGGCACTGGCCAGCAAGGCCGTGGGCCTGACAGGGTAGCACCAGCTCTGCCAGTCAAGGACACCCCAAGCTCTGCTTCTCCACACCCCACCTTCAACGGCCACAGGCATAGCCCCTGCTGGCCCTAGCCTGACCTCTTTCCCCCACGACTCTGGGCCAAAGCAGCTCATGAGGGCAGGTGACAGGGGGTCCTGAGTACCTCCGCAGCTCCAAAGCCTGCCCCCTAAAATGCGGCCACATGGGCTCCCTGTCCTCAGAGAGGGGCACGCTCCAGCAGGGTAGCAAGGTGGGTGTCACATGGGTCTTCTCACCAGCCCCCACCATGGCCAAGGCCATTTTCTTCCTGGGTCTCTCACTTTCCTCTAGGACAGGAGATGGGACCGGGCCCTCAGGACTGTTGGTGGGGTTATAAGGGTCCGGGCTGCACAACACCTGGCATGTTTTTACGTTCATGCCAGTGTCTGCTTCCAGGACACTGCCCTGCACAGTGTCCACAGTGGCCACGGACAGAGACCCGGCCTCTTGGCGCCCCCTGGTGGCCAGTTGCCACACTGCCCCTAAAGGCAGGCCTGAAGCTGCAGCCTGGGCTCAGGTGCCCTGGGCCCCCTTTGAAGAGTTTGGAGATGTGCTTGAGAACTGGCTCTTCAGCTTCCGGTGTATTATAGTCTGATAAACCCTCACTCTCCCACACCTACTGAGCCTTAGAGCCCAGCCCAGCCTCCTGCAGCTGGGCAGGCCCAGCACCAAGCCCGTCAGCCACAGTGGAACACCCCACGTCCCGCACTGAGAGACATGGCACCGTCACACTGTAGTGTCGGGAGGTCCTAAGTCCACAGGGCCCCTGCGTGTCCAGCCCAGTGCGAAGCACACCACACAGTAGTGTTTACCCCTGTGACAGGCGTACCAACCCCGTCCTCCCTCCCCAAAACCACGCAGCAAGGAGCAGAGCTGGGGCTCACTCACCTCCCAACCCCTGCACACAGCAAGCCCAGAACTAGCTCCAGGGGGCTGCTTTCTCCCAACACCCACTCCTGTGCGTCCCAGGACTTAACAAGACTGAGCAAGATGGTGCCGCTACACGTACCACTGTACTGAAAAAGGAACACAAAAGCCAAGACAGAGTAAACAATGATGCTGTTTATTTAAAATGTTTACTCCAAGAAATATATATATAAAAAAAATAAAGACAATTACAGCACTAAACCAGGCGCCTTCAACCAAATCACGTCTTTGATTCCCATCCACCTCGGCCCCTTCTCGGACCCTCCCTTCTGGACCTGGAGAGCTGCCAGACACTGCAGGGCGGCCAAGCCCCTTCCCTGCTCTGCCCTCTGTGCCTCTTGGAGTGCAGGGCGCCCCAACTCCTGTTCTAAAGGGTGCTCCTTGCGAGGAAGTTCATGTTACAATTCTACGCCAAAAGGAGGGGTGAGGGAGGGCACAGGACACCTTCCCCGGGTGGGGTCCTAGACAGGGTGGCTGGCTGCTGGTTGTAGGTGTCACCTGGAAGATCTGAGCCCAGCTCAGCCCAGGGAAACTCCCAGGCTATTGTGTCCTCAATTGGGTGACTACACAGCTCGAGGGAGACCCCCAGGGTGTGAGATAAAGAGCAGACCACCAGCCTCGCTCAGGTGGGAGCCACTGGGTATGACCAGGGACTGCTTAGGCCCCGCCCATGGCAGCTTGAGTGGGAGGCATCTGGGGGTGACAGGGACAGATCAAGTTAGTTTAGGGTAAGTTCTGACACTGCAGAAGCTTGTGGGGGGGGAGTGGCACCGTCCAACACAGGGTGGCAGAGATGAGCAAGGACTCAGGCTAGGTCTTAAATCCAGCCCCATCTTCCTCCAGGCTGTGGGGTCAGCCAGACACAAGCTGCGACCTGCCCCACAAGGACAGAAGTCACTGAGAGCGGTGACAGGGTGGGATGACAGGCAGGGGGAAAAGCAGTGACTAGATCATTTTTGGCATTTTAACATGGAGACAATGACAGGTGGTAACAACAGCAAAAGCAAAGACAAAGGCTAAAGACCAGTACTGAACTCTCCCACCCACCCAAGTCTCACACTGAACCCCCTTCTCCCCCAGAAGCACCACTGAGCTAAAAATCTATTTAAAGCACCCGAACCAGTCCAGACCCCTGGAAACCACGTGCCCAGCCAGCGCTGTCACCTCGCTTGGTTCCAGGAAAGGCACCTCGTAACTCCCGCAGTGCGGTCGGCACGGGGACAGCTCGGGCAGAGGGCACTTGACAGGGCTGCGGCGGGAGGCCATCACGGCTTCTGCGCAGACACGCAGGCCACAGGGTCTTCTTCAGGAATCCCAGCTATTTGGTACTGGACCCAAGCACACACGACCAGAGTGTGGGATTAGCAGGACAGCGACCCGAGGCGCAGAACGGGGTGGCCGCTCTGGGCAGGAACAGCCAGGCGAGACAGAAGCAGAGGCAGTGCGACAGCTGGGACACAGGGCTGGTCCTTCCTCGCAGGGACTGGAGGGTGTGCTCGGACTGCTGGCTGATCGACCTCTAACTGAACAGCGCTAGGGCCAACAGGGCCCAGGCTTGACAGGGAGTCATAAAGCCGGACCCTTGGACAGATACAAATGTTCCCCATCTCTGCCCCCACACCAGGTCCCCATGGTTCCACCACTGCCTGATTCTCATTTGGACTTCTTGTATAGCTACAGGAAATAGAAATGGCTAAACATAAATTCCAAAGCCCCCGCCAGGGGGGAAATGGCAGATCCTATGAATGGTTCAACCAAAAGGCTGTGGAGCTTCCAAGCAGCCAAGGGGAGCAGAGCAAGCGGCAGCTGGAGCCAGTCTGCAGGGAAAAGTGGCAAGTGGCCCGGATGCTCCCCAAGCACGCAAGCGTGATTTTGAATGGAGATCGGCCACCAAGGACGTCTTGGCCTGGATGCTGCTGGCTCCCGTAAGGGACATTTTCGTCTGAGTAAACAGCCATTCCTCTCCCACGTAGCACCCACTTGGATCACAATGCTAATTACAACTGGAATGGGAGGTTTGGGGAAGCATATTTAGGAGAGGAAAAAGAAAATACAACTTAAAAAAAATTGCTCAAAGTTTCTGCCTCTTTTGTAGGAATGGTAAGTCAACTATGAGCAAATATTTTAATTAAACATTGGGAAAAAAAACACTTTGGAAAGCATACAGAAAAAGGTAGTTAACGTTGAATCACTTAGAAAACAAAACCTTGGGGAGTCTAACAAAAATGCATCTTCGGTCAACTCTTGCTTTTTAAATTCGTCTGACTTCCTGTCCCAGTGCACGTGGAAATGACAGCTGCCGTGGGGCGGAGCGTGGCTCCGCTCAGAGGGTGCGCGGGTTGTACTCCGGCAGCCTCTTGATCTTCTCCTTCTCCGTTTCGCTCTCATCTCGGGCAATCACCAATGAGTGTGAGTAGCCCATGGCCACCTGCAGGGACAAATCAAGGCAGCCTGGTCATCAGGTCTGCAGCAGACAGGTACAAGGCCAGGGCACAAGGGGACACTGGCCTATTACGCTGGCAAAGGGAGTCAGAAAAACAGGGCTCTCAGAAAGCAAATGCAAATCCCTTCTCTCCCGAAGACTGCTGGCCTCGCATGACCATGCCACCTACGCCCTCCCAGCCAGAGCTCTCCAGAGATGGAAGGATACCCACTAAGCCCTGCTGGCAGGGACTTGCGGGACACGGGGCACACCTGGCACCCTGTTGCACCCGCCTCCCTAACATTGTCTGCTTTGTGGCCTCCACCCCGACCTCGTAGTGCACGCCCCAGTTTTGATGAAGGCGCATGAGAGCCCCAAGCTACACACTTGCCCTGGGAACAAATGTGCGGTGGCTGGACCGTGCTGTGTGGCACTGAGGGGCAGGACAGCCGCTGAGCCTAGCCCACATTCCTGGGTACCTTCTCTCTCCTACAGTGTGAGGATGGGAAAGCTGGTCACAATGTCACAGCTCAAAAGAGCTGCAGACACCCAAAAGCACACACGGGTGCCGGGGTCTCCTCCATACGCGTCCCACGTGGGGCAGCCTCGCTCACCTGCTCTGAGAAGATGCCGTCCAGCGTCTTCACCTCCTGGGCTGCAGTGGAAGACTTGGGCTTGTGGTCCCCGTAGCCCTGGCAAGGGAAGCAGAGGTGCTCACTGAAAGAGACTACTGTGGCATGGTCCAAAACGGGGTGCCACTGAGGCTTCCGGTGTCCCACTGACCAGGGGCAGAGACAGTATCCTGGCCGCCGGCCCAAGTGCCAGATGAGCCTCCAACACATTCACAGCTGCCACCAGATGCCTCATTAACCCAAGGGAGCCCAACACACTAGGTCCTGACCTGGGCCTTGGGGAATAACTCCACCCTCTGGGGGCATCATGTGGGGGACAGCAGATGGCACCCTGAGCACAGGGAGATGGCAAAAACAGCTGCCAGGCCTACGACCCTCCCACCCCATGCCTCTGCTCCTAGAGTGCCAGGTGACCACATGAGAAGGCTGGAGGGTCACTTCGAGATCCAGGCCAAGCGGGGCTACAGTGAGACTTTATCTCAAAAAAACAAAACAAAACAGAACACAACAGAACGCCAGCTGGGCCATTTAGCAAGAGACCTTGCTTCAAAACACAATTTTAAAAACCTGGGAATGCAGCTCAGCGATGGAGGGAGAGCGTGCCTAGCTACACAGGCCCTGGGGTAAATTCCCAGAACCGCCCCACCCCACCAAAAAAGGGAAAACAAAATTCAACTTAGATAAAATGAGTGTCCCCAAATCACCTACCTGGCTGTCTCGAACAGCACCTTGCTCCACAAAGTGCAAACTAATGGCTCAGGCTGCCTTCCAAGCTGGAAGGTCAGGCTGGCTAGAGGCACAGTCGCTGGAGACAGTGCTCGCCGTGGACCTGGCCCTCTCGGGAAGGACAGGCAGCCCCATGCCCACCCCTTCAGTGCCACAATCTTAGCCCAGCTGATAGTCATCAGCAGAGCTGTCCTTAAAACCTAACGCGGCCCAAGATGACGGAATGCTGGAGACGTAACTCAGTCAGACAGCCCAGTCCCCACGAGCTCAGGAGAGGGGTGGCTCACCAGCTCCCCGAAGGTCGGCGACGGGCCCCAGCTGATGGTGCTCTCGTCAGCTGCCACGATGATGCTGCTCTTCCTGCAAACGGCAGTGACTGTCACCAAAGCACAGCCGCTGCAAGCCCCTCAGCAGCTGTGGAGTCCCCGCCCTTCAGCCTGTGGAAGGGCCTCAGCGGAGCCCTGGCTTCCTGGGTCCACCCTGGTAAGGGCTGGCAGGTCCCACTGAACCCAAAGATAGTCCCTGCAAGCCACTTGGGCCTCAGCTAAACCCCAGAGCCCTGCACAGCACCTGGAAGCAAAGCCAGGGGGCCCCGCTCCCTTGCCCTCCCACAGGGTCTGGGGCTCTTGGGGGAGGTCACTTTGGGCAGAAAGGAGGCCACAATAGGAAGAGGTGACAGCCCATTCCCAAGGGGGTGGAACGCCTTTCCCACTGGAACTGGAAGGCAGGGGGCCCAGGAATCGAGATCTCAACAAAGCAGAGCCACGCTGACCCCGCACACACTGTACTGCGTGAACACTAAGTGATTCACGTCACCTCCTCACCAAGCCACGCTGGGTAACCCCGCACGTGACGTTAAACGTGAGAACCGCCGATCTGAAGGTAAGTTTTTCCCAGGGTCCTGAGAAACTAAAATCCTGCCATTTCCAACTCGGAGTCATGAGCCCCTCTGTATATGTTTATTCCAAGAAAGCCCCTCAGTGACTTTTCTTCCCATGAAGACAGGAAAGAGGCCATCTGTCCCAGGGCCCAGCAGAGCACCCTCCTCTCTTGCACTCCCACTCAGAACTCTGTGTACCCCAAGCCTGGACAGGGAGACCCTGCCACCCGCAGGCATGGAGCCCTCCCAAGGAAAAGGCACCCATGGGTGTGTGCGACACTCAGAGCAATGACACCCAGACACACAGCTCGAGCCAGGAGACACTGCCACCTACCCACAAGCCAGGCTCCGGATCCTCCAGCCACAGAGGTCCTGCACTGCTTTTGGGTACATGGTAGACTCTCGGGAGGTGTTGGTGGCTCCCCAGAAAAACAGCCCACCTGGAGGAAAATAAAACACAATCCCACCATGAGAATCTCAGAAGATGAAGTCCCGCCCTCAGCACTATTGAGGTGAAGACAGAAGGACATGTGGCAGCGAACGTCCCCCATGAAATGACATTGGGACATGAAGTATCACAGAGTTTACAGCTGCACTGCCCCCCATGGAGCAATGACCTTCAGGGAAGGGACCAACCATACTCCAGCTCCACAGGCAGGGGCAATAAGCACTGACCCACTTCGCTGACGGCAAAGGAGCAGGTGTAGCCGGCATAGATCTGGGAGGCACCACGGCCTGGGAAGTCGAACAGCTTCACCAGGCGAGGTACCATCTCATCCTTCTGCTCTGCGTGGCCTAGGCGGCCGTAGCCCCCAAAGCCCCAGGAGAAGACACGCTTCTGGGAGTCCAGGACCAGCTGCAGGGAGGAGAAACACGGGCTGGGTCATCAGGGCCTCCCCAGGTGACGACAAGGGGAGAACCTAGTGCAGTGGCTAAAAGCAAAGGAGCTAGGATGTCTCAGAGCCTCTGTACCTGCCTCCTGCAGTCAGGGGAGATGGAGGAAGCACAGCAGGGTGAGCAGCCGGTTTGGGCCAGCGCGCTCCTTTCCCTGCATGGACCCCATTGCCATTCCCCCTTTCACTGGTCTTCCCCTTCCCCTCATCCAAAGCAAAAGGGTTACATCTCCAGCAGGCAGGGCAATGGAACCCTGCCCCATGCCCTCGGAACCAGGCAGGACCCCTACCTGGGACCAGTTCCCAGCAGAGCCAGAGCCAGAAACTGGAGCATAAATACATCCTCTATCCACGCAAGAGGAAACCAAGCCTTACCGTGTGGTTGGCGCCACAGGCCACGTCTCGTACCACCACGTTGGGGACGGGCAGGATCTGCCCATCTTTTGTCTTCTCAATGAAGATGGCCACTCGCCGGGGCACCAGTTCGCAGTCATACTCTATCCGCTGTGCCCGGGCGATGAACTTCCCATCCGAGTTGTGTCCTGCAGTGGCCACAGAGCCAGCCGTTAGCAGCAGCATGGGACACAAGGAACGTGGCACTGCGTCCCTTGGTACTGTGGGCCCAGAACACCCGCCCTAGCCTGGCCCGTCTGGACATTTCCAGGTTTTCCAATCGGAACCTACTTAGTGGATCACAGTATCTATTTTGTAGGATCACACCAGCTATTTTTTGAAAATGAACCGAACAGAATAAACACCGAGGACTCCCCACACCACAGGAATACCACCTTATGAAAATTCCTTCTACTCGGCGTACAACTCACTTCTTGCTGTGGGGCATGGTCAGACCAGGGGAAAGCTACCGCTCCAAGAACAGTCGCAGAGTATGACCTGCGCCCCAGCTGGGGAGCCTCAGGGACACCCCGTGGGCCAAGAACGGACACGACAGTACAAGCCAGTTCTGGACTCCTGTGCCCACGAGTGACCGGTCACCGACACGAGCTGTTAGGGATGCTGAAGCCTGGACCTCACACCCTAAGTGACGCACACAAGATGCCTCAGGACCCAGTCACTAATCCAGAGCCAGGCTGCCCTGTAGTCTGTTGCTTTTTTGTGGTACTGTGGGTACTGTGGGTTGAACCTGGGGGGCTCTACCACGGAGCAACACCCTCAGCCCTTTATTAAAATATTTTGAGATAGGGTGTCACTAGGTTGCCTAGATGGGACTCACATGTGTGATCTTCCTGCCTCAGTCTCCCTAAATGCTGGAATTATAGGCATATACCATGCCTAGCTTCCCTATAGGCTGGAGAACATGCCAGAACAGTAGCACTCCTGTGACTGCCACCACACAAACAGTGCTGTGACCTTAGACCAACACCACACCCATGCTGCAGCAATCAGTGTGTCAGCTGCAACACTGGCATGTCTGTGGTGGCCACCTGGCACAGCTTTTGGCTAAACCCCCACGTGACTGATGTGTTCACCTGCACATTCACCTTGTTGATGTGTGAATGTTGCACTATCGAACACCCTCACCCTGAGCCAGGTGCGGTGGCACATGCCTGTCATCCCAGCCTATGAGACAGGAGTACAGGCTTGAGGCCAGCCTCAAGGCAGAGGGCTGCCACCAGAGATTCCCCAGCCTTCCACAGCTCCACCATAGTAAAAACTGCGTCTACTTCCGGACACGAGCCATTTCTCACAAAACACGGTGTCTGAAACATTTGCACTCTCTTGGGGTTCTGGAAAGCAGCCAACATAGGTCCAGAGGAGCAGGGGAGCCCGGAGGGCAGAGGACCCTGGAGTGCAGGGAAGCACATTCCCTTTCCTCCTCCTTTACTGCATACAGCACCTGCTTCTCTCCCAGCACCAGGGCAGCACTTCCTCCAGGACACGGGGGCTACAGGGCTGCTCTGGGGAGGGGACTTGTCCGATGCCACATTCCCATCTGCCTTACTTGGCCCAACACCGCACTGCAAGGGCGCGCGTGAGGGAGTGTGTGCTGTGGACCCTGCCATGGCGCTGTGTCTTAACTCCACACAGGAGCTGTCTGCATGGAGACAGACCGGAAATGTGTCCTGAAGGAAGCTAGTAAGAAAGAGATTCTGCAGATGTGAATCACGCCAGCTGCCTAAACTACCTTAAGAGGAGCAACACCTGGCCCCATAAGAATCTGCACTACACACGGGGGAAAGGCTCTCAGATCCACTTAGCTACGGTGAGAGCCAAGACTGCCCAACCCGAACGGTTACCAACTTGCTTCAATAAACTAATGGTTTGGCTTCTGTGCAAGCCAGAGGTGGCACGGAGCTGCACGTAGCAGGAAGCACAGAAACGCACTTCCGGTTTGGGCCAGCTGCGCACGGTGTCTATGGCAACCGCTTCTTCAACAGCCCCAACAACTCCTCGGCAACCGGCTCGCGGATGGGCGTTAAGGGGCTGTTCTTTCTCACTTCTGACTGGAGGTATATTTAGTTTCACAAAGTCACTGTTCCCTGAAGTCTAAGGGCAGCGCTGCTCGCCTTCTATTTATACTTTGCCATCTGCCCACTTCTAATGACGCAGGGACCCAGCAACCCAGATCCGGGGGCGCCGGCAGTCAGCCCGGGAGCCAGCAGGGGGCACCCGCGCCTCAGCGACACGGCGAAGACGCTGGAGCAGGGAGGTGCCAGGAAAAGCCACCTCCCTGTCAGAGGGGCCAAGAAAATGGAGACCTCGCAGAACGAGGATGGCAGGACATGTTCCCCTTGCTGAGTTTTTTCTCCTCTTAGAGAAGCTCAGGGATGAAACCAGGTCCTGAGGTCCTTGCGTGGGAACCTGGGGTAAAACCCGGGCCAGGGTTTTCACAACCACCTTCTGTCATTTTCTCATTTCCAGTAAAGGCAAATTTTTATCTGTGAAACTGAATGAAGGTGGTTTTCTCCTTTTTCTCTACAACTCCAAGACCCTTATATAAATGAATCTCTAAATCAGAGAAACAATTCCGTCAAGCCTCCAGCCCTGACTCGATCACTGCCACAGTTACCCCATGAGCGACGACACGCGGGCCGCTAAATGTGAGGTCCACTTAACCGATAGAGGCTATCATCTGAGATCAGTTACCCACATTTCTAACGTGTGTACGGCTCCACGCTGATTTCTGCCTCTAAATACACGGTTAAATTACAGAGCTTTAAAAAAAAAAAACACTTGCATACCCAGCTGGCCGTATTCAGGGCACCCAAAGGAATAGAGGTTTCCTTTGCAGTCCATTATCATACTGAATTCCGCCCCGCAGGCCATTTTGGTAATTGGCTGGCCGTTGTACATTATCTGAAAAGACAAGACGGCAGACCTTAGACGTGTTTTAAAAGACGGATAAAAAGTCTCTCCCTCTCCAAGATGGTACGAAACAATTACTGGGATCCAAAGGAGATTTAATGGACCCCACCACTCCGAAGGCAAAAGCTGGGTCCATGTGGACAATACAAAGCTCAGAATACAGGGAAAGAAACACCCTGGTGACCACCACTTTCCCAGGACAGAGCAGAGGCCAAGAAGCAACTCATGTTTTAGGTCTCTGAACCCCAAAATACACAGCAATGTGCCTTACACATAAGGGCTCACACTGGGCAGGTAAATTCTAAATTCAGTGACAGGCATGGAACAAGGGTTGGAGAAAACAGAAACTGACCAATAAACCCAAACCTCACTTCAGCCACCAGTTTCAATATCAGCCTCAACTTTCAAATAACAGATGTTTTCACTAGCGTTGGTATCCACCAGTTAGGATGAACCATGCTACATTCTTGTTTACAATTGCAGAGCTACTCAAATCATGAATCTTTTTCTGTCATACTGGGGACTGAACCCAGGGCCCTTGCACCGAGCTATATCCCCAGGCCTTTTTTGAGACAGGGTCTTGTTAAGTTGCTAAGTTGCCCAGGCTGGGCTGGAACTTGCGATCCTCCTGCCTCATCCTCCTAAGAGCTGAGATTACAGGCATGTACCACTACACCCGGCTCATGAGTCTTAAGTGTAGGTGTAAACAAGAAAGAAAATGGTTCAAAATGAATTAGTTGAGGGCCGGTGAGATGGCTCAGCGGCTTAAGCGCCTGCCTTGCAAGCGCGAGGGCCCGAGTTCGACTCCCGGATCCCACATACGAAAAAGGGGCCGGTGATATCGCTCAGCGGCACGGGTGCCTGTTGGCGCGCGAGGTCCTGAGGTCGTCCCCCCGGTACCCACAAAAAAAAAAAAAAAAAAAAATGAATTAGTTGAGCCAGGTGTGGTGGTGGCGCACACCTGTTATCCCAGCATTTATCTGTGTTCTAAGCCCCTGGCAGGTGACTCCACAGAAGTTCAAACCAAAGTATTTGCAGATGAAGACAAAGTTACATCCAGAAACAGTTCTCACTTTCTTTCGAACAGAACAGACTCAAGGCAAGGCATCTCTACACACATTTGTCCTTCAGAAAGAAAAGCCTGGGCTGGTGAGATGGCTCAGCGGTATAAGCGCCTGCCTGGCAAGAGCGAGGACCTGAGTTTGACTCCTGGAACCCACATACGAAAAAGGGGCCGGTGATATCGCTCAGTGGCACGGGCGCCTGTTGGTGCGCGAGGTCCTGAGTTCAACCCCTGGTACCCACCAAAAAAAAGAAAGAAAGAAAAGCTTATTCAGTAAGGTTGTCGACCCGACCCCAGACCAAACCCTTATAAAGAACAAACTGGGGGCTGGTGAGACAGCTCAGCGGCATAAGCACCTGCCTGGCAAGCATGAGGTCCTGAGTTCGACTCCCAGTACCCACATAAGAAAAAAGGGCTGGTGATATCGCTCAGCGGCATGGGCACCTTCTGGCGTGCCAGGTCCTGAGTTCAACCCCCAGTACCCACAAAAAAAAATAAAATAAAATAAAATAAAGAACAAACTGTGCTCCTGTTACCTGCGCAGGGCTGGGGACGGCATCTGTCTGGTTGCCAAGGCCCAGCTGCCCCATCTTGTTCTCTCCAAAAGCGAACACGGAGCCCGTCTCTAAGAGGAGAAAAATCACAAAAGGGAAAGGAACGCTGAATGTTTTCAAGTAGATTTGAAATCAAAAGCATCAGAATAATAAAAACAGCTCACTGGCGAGGCAGACTGTGCCTGGAGGGATGGGTATTTCAGAGCAGACCCCACTTCCCATCAGATCCTGGGTGCGCACCCTAGAACTGTCTCAGCCAGGGCGGGGGTGCCCCAGAAGCCACCTGGACTCCTTTCTGACCTTGACCAAGAGCCACTGGGGTGACACTACCCCACCCCCGGGGCTCTGCCGCTCCTTACCCGTCAGGGCCAGGGTGTGGTTGCGCCCACAGGCTGCCAACACGATCACTTCGTGGCTGAGGCCCTCGATCAGCCTGGGGGCTTCCACTCTCTTGGTGTCACCGTGGCCCAGCTGCCCCTTCTCGTTCCGCCCTACAGATGGATCACAGCTGCTAAGTGGGAGAAGCAAGGGGCCGGGCAGCACCGCATGGGGCTCACAGCCCTAGACCTGTCTAGAGGGAGCCTCTAAACCCACGGCCTGAGCCCGGGCAGCAAAGGCTGCAGCTTCTCCGTCCTCAGAGGGGTGCCGCGCCCGTGGTCCCACCTGCTGCTGCCCAAGACCCCCTTCCAGCTGCAGGTGCCTGCACACCTCTGACCTCTCTTCTGACAGCAGTGTCGGGGCCCATCCATGTGCACCCCAAATCTCTGATACCAAGGGGAATCCAAGAAATGCCTGGATGTGACCCACAAGGTGAGCTCCTATGACATCCCCGTCCCCATGGTGCCTTGGAGACCCTGCTCCTCGGCTCCTCTGGAGTCTGACACTGGGACCGTCCCAACACTGGCCTCGGAGCTTAGCCAGATGGGGCACCTACCTTGGACACTTGGTCTCTGTCCATTGCTTCTCCTCCCATCTGCATCCCCTCCCCATCACCCCTCAAATACTCTGAGCCCTGTGAACCCTGGTGACAAGGGATAGGCCTGCTCTGAACACCCGGCCTGCAGGGCCAGCTCCACCCCCGGAGCTGCTCTGGCTGTAGCTAAGTCTCTCCCCCGGGGATGCACAGAGGAGCCCTGGGTGGCCCATGAGGAGAGCTAGACACCCCTAAATCCCACCTAAATCCCAACATAGGTCTAAAACAAAACCCCTGAGGGCACTCTCAAGACCCTCCTCCTTGAGGGGACCACCCATGTGACCTAATGTTTGTGACCTCATGAATATGTGACAGGGATGAAAAGTCAGAGCACTGTTGGGGGTGCCCCTCCCCAACAGCAAGCTTTTCGCTTTCAGGTCATGAGAAAGGCTAAAAAGCAGAGCCACACAGCCAGGTGCCAGTGCCCCAGAGGAGGCCGGCAGAGGGACTGGCCTGCGTGGATGTGGGTGGACGCAGGGGGTTGCTACGAGGTGGCCTCCACAGCTGTGTACTTCGTCAGGGAGAGGCGTGCTTCAGGGCCACACTGCCACAAGCACCCCAGGTCCACTCTGAAAGGCACACTCACCACCAAGCACAGGGCCACTGTGTGCCAGTGCCCACCTGACAGGAAAATGCCAGACTCCCCCGGGGACCAGCACTACGGAGACTGCACCGTGCCCCTGGGGCTTTCATGTGACCTTCAGTGGACTCGTGATTCCCAGGGCTCCAGGGAATCATGGATGTGTAGATGGCAGCCCCCACCGCGGGGTCAGCAGGGACAGGGACTGTCTTAGAACCACCTGGGAGGTGAACTCGGCAGGGACGAGAAAAGCCAGTCAAGTCTGGAACAACACCGTGCCCAGTGTGGGCACAAGCAGGAGGGTGGGGGGAGGGACACACCCCTAGGCCGACCGGCAGAAGACAAAAATCAGGGCAAATGTCAGCATGTCATCAAGAGCTGGGAAGGATAAATTTGGGCCAGACACACTTGTTAGCTTTTTTGCAACACAATTACAAAATTAGCAGAGTGCAGGAAGACGACAGATGTTAATATATTTGGACTTTGGCACAGCAGCTCATGAAATCGTGAAAAATGGTTCAAACAGACCGAAATAAAAATGCAGTCATACGGACAAAAAGGCAGCCAAAGGGCCAGAAACAAAAGGAGGGGACAAACGCCAACACGCCCAGCTGGAAGCAGAGCCCAGGGCTCTGGAGGCAGCGAGCCATGGTCAATTACCAATACCTTATTAACAATCTGGAAGGGAAGAGGCAGAACAGGGGAGCTGTGGGGCAGGCAAGGCCAGGGCCACCCCAAGCCCTGTGAGGAACACCGGAACAGGAAACGCAACTACCTGGGGCAATAGCCGGAGAAACAGACCAAACAGGCAGTGAGCTCCATAGCCTGGGAGCTGGCTGGGATGGGGGTGGGGAGGTGGGGGCGGGGGGTACCTGTGACAAGAGGTGGCAGCTACAAAAGCCAGTGGCATTTGAAGTGGCAAGAACAGAGGCCTTATGTCACACTATGCTGCAGAGTAAGACAGGACTGTCTGCTGCAGGGACATGTGCCTGAAATAGGCGCTCAGTCTGAGGCACCTCAGTGTCACAAAGATCAAACTTTAGTCCAAAAGTTCAGGAAAACGTTGCTAAAGAGGATTCAAAGAAGGCTGGGCTTTAGTGGTACATACATGCCTATACTCCCAGCACTCAGAAGGCTGAGGCAGGAGGATCACTGCAAAGTTGAGGCCAGCCTGAGCTACATAGAGACCCTATCTCAAAAAATGAAAATAAATAAAGAAGAGCTCAAATAATTAGCTGGGGGAGTGGCATGAAGCTGAGAAAGTCCATGGGGTGGAGGAAAGGGATTTCTCTGTAGGGTACAGACAAGGCAGGCTGGGAATTAGGAAAAGGGAAAATGGGTCTGCGAACAGGAACAGGGTCCACACCTCCTCCAGGTGATGGGAGAGGGCAGGTTCCTGTGCAGGGACTGGGCGCCTGCCCTACGTGGTACTCACCCCAGCTCCACAGCTTCCCTTCAGTGGTGATGAGGAGACTGTGGGCAGCACATGACCCCGAGACCACCGTCCGCACCCGGACCCCCGCCAGGCATCCATACCTGTGAGGCCCCCACAAATTCTGACCGAGATTTCGGTAAGCGGCTGCAGAGAGAACAAGATCCAAATCAGACCCCGTGGCCCAGTGACGGGGAAGAGACCACCCCCAAAATGTCACCAGCCACTAGGGCCTACTTCCCTCAGGTCCAAGGGGCAGCTGTTCCTGGGGTGCTGGGCTGGCCTAGCCATCAGGAGGCACCCTGGGATGAAGTTTGCACCTTAAATCTCCATGCTCTCCAAGGGCCCCAAAGCAAACCACCCCAGGAGCCAGCGCAGCCCTGTGTCACAAAGCCACCTTGCTGCCCTCCCAGCACTTGTCCCTTCCAGCAAGGCCCCGCCACAGCCCTCTCCAGCTCCATCTCTGGTCACCTGAATCTCACCTTTCTTAGGCCTGTGTCAGCTGTGCCACCTCCATGAACTCAGTTCCCCAACCATGTCCCTCCCGACCCCCCAACCTGTCCACATCTGACTTGGAAATCCCCCCTTTAGGGACCAAAAGACAGAGGGAGGGGAAAGGGACATAAAAAAAATGAAGATGTGTTATGTACATGTACCGATGTCCCATGCTGAACATAATCATGTACTGCAAACATTGACTAATGAAAACAAGAATCAAGAAGAAATTGCCCCCTTAACTGGTGGCTCCCCCAGCCGGCACCCACGCGGCCCATCTGAGCACCCCTCCTGCCGAGCCACCCGCCTTCCCTTCCCCTTCTGTGACAGCAGCCAGGGCAGCCCAGATGCCTGGCACATGGTGACGGCTCAATCCTGCCACAGGACCCCAAGGGCAACAAATGGCTACTCCCTCGACATCCCCGCTTCTGCTGTGAGAAAGGGGCAAGGACAACTGTTTGCTTCGTTTTCAATTTAATATTCTTGAGTGAGTGACAGAACAGCAGTGACAACTGCTGGGAAGGTAGGAACCAGTGGCTCATGTGTGTCACACTGGCCCCTGGAGAAGCTGACTGCAAGGCTGTAAGGCTGTGACTCTGTCCCTCAAGTCTTCCCTCACTGTCACAGGGCAGGTCCCCTCCAGGGTGTGTGGCCCCTAGTGGTCAGAGGGCCCCAGGTCAGGCTCCAACAGTGCCACGCCGGCAGACACCTCCACTAATAGATGTGGGGACATCAGGTACAGCAAGGACACAGAGAAGCCAAAAGCAGCGGCCTCAAAGGCTACATCAGAACTGGAAGAGAACCCTGAGAGGCCCTCTAAGTCAAGAGGCGGGGAACCGCGTGGGAGAAAACTCGGGGAAACTGAGCCAGAGGAGGTCTGTCACCGCAATGCTCCCACAGGGCCCTGCTGACTTGCTACCACCTTGCCCAGCTGCAGGTCCAGCACTCGGCCAGCTCCCAAGGATAGTGGGGTGTACCCTGTGCTCAGCATCTCCATCCAGAGGGCTCACAGCTAATCCGGTGGTGGCGGCAGCCAGCTCGATGGATGTTAATACCCTTCCTCCTCTACCTCTTCTTCCTGCATCAGCCTCCAGGCCCCCAAGGCCCGGTCCTCATCACACGGCCCACCCTGCAGTCTGGTCTGGGAAGCCGGTCAGTGAGAGGCCGGCTGCCTGTGCTCGGGGTCCCTGGGCTCCCTGACAGGGCAGGTATCTTCTCCCACCCTGTCCATCCCGTGGGAAAACAAATCCCAGCCCTGCCCGCCAACGTTTACTAGCCGATATTTAAAGATATTTTTAGAATTAAAAATATTACCTATGGTGGGCATGGTGGTGCTTGCCTGTAATCCCAGCACTTGGGAGGCTGAGAAAGGAGGATCGCTGTGAGTTCAAGGCCAGCCTGAACTGCTTAGCAAAACCCAGTCTCAAAAAGACAAAACAAGGGAACCGGTGAGATGGCTCAGTGGCAAAAGCGCCTGCCTGGGAAACGCAAGGTCCTGAGTTCAACTCCCAGTACCCGCATACGAAAAAAGGGCCGGTGATATCGCTCAGCGGCACGGGCACTTGCTAGCGTGCGAAGTCCTGATTTCGACCCCCGGTACCCACAAAAAAAAAAAAGAAAAAACAAAAACATAAATCTGCTTAGGAGGAGAAACCTCAGAAGTATAGGTAGGAAGGGGGGCAGTCCTGAGATGCCCCGATTAGAGCTGCTGTGGCCTCAGAGAGGGTGGGAGGCTGGGGCTGCCCTGGCCCCGTGCTGGGCCGCAAGCTGGCACTTGCCCCTATCCCTTGAGCCATGGTGGGCCACTCAGCTGAGAGCAGGACTGGCAGAGGTGCCACCTGCATGCGGGCTGTGCTGTTGCCACAGACCAGGATGCGATTCCCGGGACTTGGCTGCCTGCAGCAGGACAGGCTTGCTCCACAAGGGAGCCGCCACTCCTTGGGACCCACTGAGGCTGCTGTGCCTCATCGGGATGAGCTGGTCTCCCACGCCTTGTCCTTGGGGTGCCAGGTGTGACAGTGGAGTGAAGCAGTGGTAGAAAGCACTTTGGGCAAGTTTCCAAATAAAATTAAGAAGCCATAGAGCACAGCAACATGCCAACCTTGTCAGGGACGGGCCCGTTTCCCCAAAGGAAAGACGTCAACTTCCTAAAGGTAGCTGGGACACAAAGTTACGGCTTGGGACCTCTCCGCCCCCTCATTCTCCACTGAGTGTCACTTGCTGTCAACCTGGCTCCTGCGGCGAGTTGGCCACCTGTGAACCAATGTGGGCTGTCAAAGTATCGGACTTCCTGACACCTGACAGTCGCCGAATGTCTAGGACACTCCGGCAGCATGGCATGGGACCAGCCTCTTCACCGTCAGGAAGGCCAGTGACAGGAGGAGCAGCAGGAGGGAGGAGGAGGAGAAGGAAAGTGGTGTTCATGCTTATCTGAGAAAACCATTTCTATTTCCCTGTGTAATCTGAACGGAACTGGTTTCTTAAAGGCAGAACTGCAAAATCAGAGTCTCTCCAGACCAGGATTCAAATCCACCTCCACCACTACAGTGGCTGTGTGGCCTCAGGCAAGTCACTTGGCCTCTCTGAACACATCTGTAAACAGAGAATACCTACCTGACGGGTGGTTAGCAGAACTGCACGGGACACCTAGTACGGAAGAAGCAACCAATCAATGTTTAGAAACTGTCTCTCATACCTTGTTGCTTAGGCACTTCTTTACGACCAATCAAGTCCCAGTTGGTTGCCCCAAAAATCAAAAGTTGACCTTTGCACTTAGACCCTTCAAGTTTCTAAAGAGACAGAGAGAGGAAAAAGAATTAGCTTGTTAAGACTGCTTCTAGCTCTCCTAGGCTATCCTGCCAAAGCAGGAAACAAAATATTTGTGTGTGATTCTTTTTGGTGGGTTAAACTCAGGGCTTCATGCACTAAGCGAGCGCTCTATCACTGAGATTAACCCCTGCCCTTTTTAAATTTTAAGACAGGGTATTGCTAAGTTGTCCAGGCTGGTCTCAAACTTGCAATCCTCCGGTCTCAGCCTCCTGAGCAGCTGGGATCACAAGGATGCACAACCATACCCAGTGAAAATAATTCTTAGTTGTGGCTCCGAGGGGCACTGTACACCAGTGAGAGGTTCTATCCAATCTCTCTCTACTCTGCAGATTCAAAAGTGGGGGACCCCAAACTTGCCCCCAGCAGCTCCCTTGTTATGGCCGGGTTCACATTTAAATAGCTTTTGCAAAACACTAAAACAGAAGCCAAGTTACAGTCCTCCCCCTCCCCTCTGGGAAGGGACAGGTTTCTGCACAGGGGCTACTGAGCCCCATGAGGGAATGGGTGCTCACCCTCGGGCTAAGTCTACATTTTCCCACAGTGAACACTGTTCCAGTGGTAGCCTCTGAACCTCAGGAGCCCAGTGTCATTGCTGCACGGTCGCCATGCCACTGTCCCTGTTTACCATTCACTGTGCCAACAGTGGGCTCGAGTTTGCATGAGGAGTCAGGACATTAGTGATAAGCATTGTACTTCTCCAGGGCAGGGAGGAAGGCAGGGAGGGGGCAGGAGGGTCTGACACAGGTCGCCTTCTAGGGACCCAGTGATGCCCACAAGCCAGGGGCCAATGGTCAGTGAACCACAGGACCTTCCCAGGGTCATGCCTCACAAGGGACAGGCTGTTGCTTCCCACCAATGCACTTCAATCCTCATCAGTCTCAACTCAGAAAGTGACCAGGGCCACTGGCCTTCGACTGTCCCTAAAAATCTGTGGCATTCAATATTCTCAGTGCTCTACCCTCGTCAATGTCAAAACAGACTTTTTAGGGCCGGTGAGATGGCTCAGCGGCTTAAGCGCCTGCCTGGCAAGCGTGAGGGCCCGAGTTCGACTCCCGGAACCCACATACGAAAAAGGGGCCGGTGATATCGCTCAGTGGCATGAGGTCCTGAGGTCGACCCCCCGGTACCCACAAAAAAAAAAAAAAACAGACTTTTTAAAGTGGATGGTGGCCTGGGATATAGCTCAGTAGCACCTGCCTGGCACCCAGGAGGCTACGGGTTTAATCCCCAAAAAAGATGAAATCAACTCTCCAGCCCGGTGAGAGAAGCATGGCTTTCTACTTCCGCTTGCGCCCTTTCCACTCTGATCTTTGCAATCGTTCCTGGGAGGCCTGGAGTGACACCGGCAGCTCCACATGCAATCATTCCCACTCCGCCCGGTGCCTGCCAGGCTGGGTGTCCTGGCACTGTGCTCTGTGCATGTTTAAGGTCACGATGAACGCATCCCATTTCTTAGGGAACCTGGCATCACAAGTGGGTCCCGCCACACTCTGCCATAGTGACACGGCAAGAGTGAGGCTGCAGCCCTGGAATGAAGCCACCTCAGCTGCTGAATTATTCACAAAACTTACTTGGGCAGGGGAGCGCCCCCCACTCACGTTACTTGAATGGAGCCTGATTTCCCCTGCCTGCCATCTTCCCTTCCTGATGCAAAGGGAGGTGTGGCTGGAATATGTCACATCCAGTTGTGTGCCCCATGCAAGAGGCCCTGGGCATCAATCAAGCCACTTACTCGCACTCTGCTATCTCCAGGTCAGCATGGTGGGGCAGCAGATACAGAAAGTGGCTGAGGCACCAGGGGACAAAGCTGGAAGAGGGTGCCAGAATGACCATCACTCCAGGCCAGGCAGTCCCCAGGCAGGCAGAGAGGTTCAAGAGGCCCACGCTCAGCATTTGCCGTGAAGTGAAACCAGCACTGAGTGAACCTTCATGGGCGCTGTGGCTCCCCAGAATCTTTGGCTCCATCAGGCCAGCCAGAACCTGCTGCTGTTAGCTTGGGCAGAGGTTTCCTGAGTGACCTGGGCACTGGTCAAGGGCTCATGAAACCCTTCAAGCCAGCTAAGCACTAAAACCCAACCCACCCTTTCTGCTAAAAGGCCTCTACAGGGAACTGAGTCCACTCCAGTGATGCCAGCTGGCTTCTTCTCAAGGGCACTGTCACCTTGACTCAAATTTTTACGTCTCAGGCCCTGTGTCCTCCCACATGAGACGAAGGAACTGCTTCATCACTATTCTACACGAGTGTTTGTTACAAGCCACTCCCCCTTCTCTCTCTCTATAGGCTGCAACGATGGTGAACCTATGGCACATGTGCCGCCGCGGGCTGCATCACTGAAAGCTCTAAAAGGTTCGCCATCACTGCTCTATAACTTAATTCTTCGCTCCACCTTATACGGAATAAAATAAAACGAGTAAAAAATGTTACTCCTAACACTGCTTAAATCACAGCCGTGTCACGCTTGGTGAGCTGGGGTCTCAGGCCCTCAGTTCCAGCCCCAGTGCCAAAAATTCAGGAACATTGCCTGACCCTCCGGAGCTGAAGCCAGTCTCCACTGATGGTCAGGAGACAGTTCTGTGGATGAACTTGATGACAGCAACACTGCTCCTGCCTAAAGGGCTGGGTAACAGATGAGCCTAAAACACAGTCCCCTGGCAGGACAAATGAAATTTGTCTCACCTTGCTACCTCCCAACAACTATAGTCACCAAGGTGACCTGGGCCCAGATGAATGGCCATGGCAGAAAAATGCACTGAGCTTCTCAATCATTAAAATGGGATATTTGGTCCAAAGTGATTTCTGAATTATTGCCCAAGTGCAAAAGACACGTCTGCGAGGTGGAGGCAATCTTCACACACACGCATGCAGGAGACTGCTGCTGCCCAGGGAGGGAAGGCCACCGAGACAGGCAGCAACGGGAAACTCTAATAGGCGGTTAGCGAAAACACTCAAGGTCAGCTTTCAGCTGGGTTTGGTCCTTCCACATTGGCCAGACTTGTCTCAGATCTACGGAATCTCAGCAACCCTGGCTACAGACACCACGGAGGCCTGGACACCTGCAACACTCACCTGTTGTGAGGCTCAGCCAAGGCGGCTTGCTCTACTTGCTCTACAAGGCTGAGGTTCATAGCACTCAGGACTGAACCAACCCTAGGAGGACAAAATGCTCATCTGACAACCACACACCAACCTCAGGGCCTCAGAGTATTTTCGGGGACTGAAATCCTGAGACTGTCTTGTAAAAATACCCATCTTTTACTAAGGCAACTTTGCCCGAGTGTACAAGTCTTTCTTCCCATGTCATTAAGACGCCTGCAGGGTGGTGGAGTGGCCCAGTGGGAAGGCTTGCAAATGCTCCATAGAAAGCTCCTTCTCTGTCAAACCAGCAACTCTGGGTGGCCTGTGGTAGCACAAATGTCCTCAGCACTGCCCAGCAGAGGGAGACCAGCGACCTGGGCAGGATGCCAACCCAGGAGGAGGAGCAGAGGGCCAGCCTAGGCCTATGGGAGGGAAATCTGGGCTGCGAGGGCCAGGCCTTGACCCTGGACCAAACCCAACAGATACAAATGAGAACAGAAACTTGGGTGTGCACTTTCCATGAGGCATAAAAGAGCATCATTTGTTGAACCTTTGTGGTCCTCCGTTTCTCCGATAGGATGAGAGAAGCTCATCTTATCAGCTCAAAGGAATCTGCTCAACAGTCCTGCTTTAAGGGTTAGAAATATACAGCTAAAATACATTAATATATACATCATGACATGTATGTATAGGAAAATGTAAAAAAATAATAGATGCAAATGGAAAACAAGTGTAAACTGCTAAAGAATCTTCACCCAGACTTGTAAAACGTGCCACTTCCACGGGACAAACCAGCTTCACACAGCGCTGGTAGCTGCAGGAGTGACTGGGTGGAAAACTTGGTGCCCCTCCAACTCTTGCTCTGCAGCTATCATCTTGGGTGAATCCCAGCATGGGATAAGAATCTTTTAATTCCTGACCCTAAAACTCACTGCTTCAACAGTTAACTGGAGCCATGCAGCTGACAATGCAAAAGTAGATGTTTGAACACAACCTTGCTTTTACTAATGCACTCAGAACACAGAGGCCCAAGCTTGTCCTGCCTTGCCTCTTAGTTTTGTCCTACCAACGTGACTGATGGGCCTAAGTCTGGATTAGATCTGCCGAAGAAAAGCAGCTCCCATGTTCCCGTTTCTCATTACCCTGGCACTATCTTGGCACCTGGCCAGCAGAGCCCTACCTGGGCAAGACCTTCTGACATGGGCTCCCCTCCACCATCTGGTGTTAGACCTTCCTCGGGGAGGTCAGTTAGAAAGCAACTGCACAGGTACAGTCCCCAAGGGCCTCACACCCCACACCTCCCTTATCTGTGAGGTGGCTGCGAAACCCCCATTTCTAACCAGAAGGCAGGCCGACTTCTGCGGAAGCACTCTGCTCGGATCAACCAGCACCAGACTCCCGAGCATGCGCACATGGGGAGACAAGATC
Organism: Erethizon dorsatum; assembly: GCA_028451465.1. Taxonomy (NCBI): domain Eukaryota; kingdom Metazoa; phylum Chordata; class Mammalia; order Rodentia; family Erethizontidae; genus Erethizon; species Erethizon dorsatum. Next base: position 122,825,284 of record CM051827.1, on the reverse strand, counting down.
CTCCCCAGAGAGTCACTCTAAACCCCGAGGGGAAGTTCCATCTCTCTCCTAGGGTTATCTGAGAACCTGGTGAAGGCTCTGACTCCTTTCCCCAAAACCTGGCCCACTGCAAACTTGCAGAAAGTTCTGGCGGATATGGTGCAGACCCTGGGCTCAGCTCTGTAGGCACCTAAGTCGAGCTGGCCACCACCTTCACTGCCACTCCAGCAACTGAAGCCCACTCATTCTGCGGAAGGTGCTTCGCACCTGGTCCCCACGGTTGGCAGGCCTGCACCCCGCACCGCGGCCCATCAGCTGCAGACAAAGCCGGAGCCCCTCTGCGCCGGAGCCCCTCTGCGCCGGAGCTGCCGGAAGGGGGGGGCCTCCGAGCATGCGCCCTTGCACCGCGGCCCCCGCCTTCCCCGGGCGGACAGCGCAGGGCCTCACGGGGCATGCGCGGCGGCCCGCAGGCCCCGCCCCCCCGGGGAGCCGGAGCCGAGGCGGCGGGAACCTCAAAGCCCGGCGAGCACTGCCGCTCCCCGCAGGGCGCCGGCCGCTCTCCCCGCCACGCCCGGGCCACACTGGCAGGCTCGGGGTTGGGGGCGGAGGCACAGGACGCGGGGGCAGGCGCTGGCGCGCGGGGCTGCCCCGCGCCACCCGGCCCGCACAAAGTTGCCCAAGTCCCGCTCAGGGGCGGGGGAGGGGCGAGGAGAGGCTCGCGCGGCGCTGGGTGGGGGCGGGGCGTGACCCCAGCGCGGGCGGCGGCGGCGACGCGGGCCCGGCAGCCCCTCCCCCGCGGACCCCCCCCCGTCCGCCGCCCGCGCGTGGGGTCTCTAGGCCGCGGCCCGCGCCGCCGCCGACCCTTTTGTTGCACGGAGGCGGCGATGATTCAGCCGCGGCCTGCGCCCGCCACCCCCGCCCGACCGAGACGCCCGGCCCCAGCCAGCCCGCCGGGCCCACTCACGACGCGCTCCTTGGTGTGCTCGGGCTCGGTGATGACCACGGCTGCGCCGCCCGGCTTGCCAGCCGCCGCCGGTCGCGCCGCTCGCTTGCCGCCGCCGGGGGCCCCGTCGAGCTCCAGGCCGTCCTCGTCGCCGCTGCTGCCGCCGCCGCTGCTGCTACTGCAGCGCTCGGGCCGCTCGCGCTTCCTGCCCGCCGGGCCGCCGCGCTTCCTGGGCCCCGCGCGAGCCGTGCCGTTGCCCGAGCTCGGCTCCTCCCAGGCCGCCGCCACCGCCTTCTTCCTGGGCATGGTCGCGGCTGGAGGGAGACACGGGGCAGCGGCGCACAATGGACGGGTTATAAACTGCGGGGGGGAGGGGAGGAGACGAGCCACCCGGCCTCCACTTCCTCCCCTGCCCTCCCCAAAGCGGCGGCCGCGGGGTGGGCGGAGGGGCGAGCGGGGAGGAGATCGCGCCCCTCCCGGCCTCGCGGGGCGCGCCGGGGAGTCCCGCGCGCGGTGGGCGCGGGGGAGCGGGACGACCCTCGGCCCATCCCCGAGTTAGCTTTGCGCACGAAGCACCGCTGTTGCAACCTGGTTCCAGAGAAGTGCGAGGCAGAAGCAGGGTCCCCCGGCCTCCTAGATTTTAGTTGCCGAGGTTCTGGGACACTGGAAAGGGGCCGGTGGCGGCCGGCGTGGGAAAGGGCACCCCCTCCGCGGCCACCCACCCCACCTGCTGCTTTGTCTCCGCTCCCCTCCGAGTACGCAGTGCCCTTCCCGCCCCCGCCGGCTGGGACCCGGAGTGCGCCCGGGCCGGGGCTCCTCAGCCGAGTGCCTCGGGGTCGGCGCCCCCAGCCCCAACACCTGCTCGACAGACACGGAAAATAAACTTTAATGGTGTAACTCGGGGCCGCGCGCCCGCCGGCCTCCTCGGCCCGCTCGCCGCGGCCTCGGCGCCTTGTGCGCCCGCCGGGCCGCTTTCCTTTCTCTCTCTCTCTTTTTTTTTTTTTATTGATTTTGAACAATAGGATCTCTGTCTGTCTCCGATTAAACCACGTGGATCCGCTTTCCTTCCCCTTCTTATTCATTCAATCCCCCGGCCCCCCTTCTCAGGCTTTTTTTTTTTTTTAACCTTTTATCTTTTAAAAAAAAAAAAAAAAAACCGGAAAGGGAAAAAAAAAAAAACTTTCCCAGACCCCACAAACTGATCACTGAGGATCCTCTGCCCCTACCTGGCTGGAGTGATGCAAAACCGGAGAGAAAAAGGAAGAGGAGCAACTAAAACACGGATCGGAGGACTGCTTTCCTTCCTTTTTTTTTTTTTTTTTTTTTTTTTTTTCCGGCCCAGACGAGGGCTCCAGCCCACTCACCAGATACACTTAAAATGTAAATACGAGCTTCCAGAACAAATGCTACAACACAAAACAGAAACACATGTGCGGCCCGGCGGCAAGCGAGTGCGCGGCTGGGCTGGCGGCGCGGGGCCTGGGGCGCGCTCGCCCCCTGCCGGCCGGCGGACCGGCGCCCCAGCCCCTGCACCCAGCGCCGGGCGCCACGCCGCAGACCTGGCCCTGCCCGCTCCTGCGCGTTCCGCAGGCCCGCGAGCGCGCCCGGGGCCTTCCACGCAGCGCGTCCTGAGCGCCCGAGACGTCTTCTGGGCTTAGGAGAGCGTTGGATTGTTTTTCCCGGCACGTCTAGACAGGTCACCTGAGGACACTCGCTGGAAAATAGTTACTTTGCTCACGCAGCAGCCAACGAGGGACGTGCCCTAATTGAGCGATCGGAATGAAAGAGGAATACAATTTGAGTAACTTTTCTCCTGTGCAGAGAGAGGCTGATTTTTATTTGCCTACGGATGAGTCCCCTGTATGTAGCAAGGTGCTGTTACACGGTCCAATTACATAAAAGTAGCATATGAATGTGTTTATTTTATTCAATTTGAGGACCATGGATACACTTGAAGCTAGTTCTGATGGAAATGTTTCATTTCGCGACATATTTACGGAGCCCCCCAGCACATGCAAGAGACTCACAGTACTAGGTGCTGGGGACACAGGACCTGGGGAACGAGATTTCTGCCCCAGGAGAACGCGCAGTAAGGAGAAAGATAGATTAATTAAACAAGTATTGCAAGTGTGATCCGTGTTACAAAGTGATACCTGTGTAGCCACATTATGAGCGGAAAAGGTATCCTATTCCCGGGTGGGGAAAGCATTCCTGTGGGAAGTCCAAAGGAAGGATAAGGCTCACGGGAGAGGATAGAAAGAGTATTCCCAGCCAGACTGGAGGAACTATACTGAGTCCAGGGGTCCTAAGATGAGAATGTCCGGTAGGGCTGGGGTAAGAAAATTAAAATTAGCTAGCGCTGAGAAGGCAGGGGTCACGCAGAGCCTGGTAAGCCACACGGAAGACTGATTATTATTTGTTGGAAGTTGTTTGCTCATCCTGGGATTGGGGGAGAAAGAAAAAAAAGACGCGTTCTTCCTACTGTCTCCCTCACCCCCACATTATCATCTCAGTGTAACTCTCTCCTGCTGTTTTCATCTCCCTTCTTCCTGGGGCAGCGTGCACAGGGAAGTTCCTTTATTAAGTTCCTGCAGATGGATAGAGTTCTAGGACTTCTGCAACTCATCCTTTCATGAATTGTTACAGCAAGAAGCAGGATTGGAAGGCAGCAGATGTCTCGAGGGAGACAGAATTCAAGAAGCCGCAATCTGAGGTACTTGACCAAAGTCAAAAGTCTGTGTGTCCGTGAAGCCAAGAGCACTTAGGTAAACAAACAAACAAACAAACGTTGGAAATGAGCGATCTACTGCTACATTTCAGAGATTTTCAGAAAGGACAGACTAGAAGCACCCTTAGAAAGCCTCTTCTTACCTTTGCATTAAAAGAAAAAAAAAAGATTGAAGAGATTATACCTTGGTGCTTTGATATGAAGTTTAAGTAGAATCAAGCAGGAAAAAACTTCGCCTAAATACGCCACCTTCAGGGACTGGCAGGCTGATTCTTGTCAGGCGAGGGGGTGGGTTGGATGTTTGCTCTCCAAACACCCTGTGTGGCCAATTAGGGACGCTATTGACAGTGCTTTTAGATTTCAGCCTGCAAGTCTCTCTCTTGTCTCTCTCTCTCCCTCCCTCCCTCCCTCTCCCTTCTGCCCCATTATAATGCTTTTTTACCAGTGTCAAAGAGATATGCCAGAAACACTGATGCAATGGGACGCTAATATCACATCGCATCATCTGACCCTAGGTGTGGTGCTCCCAAAACTGGTTCTTCATGAGGCCGTGCTGCAGGAGAAAAGCACTTGGGTTTTTAACACCTGCGAACTGGCCCTACTTGTCAGATGACACAAGTGATTTCTGGGACTGCATGCCTGATTCCACAGCCGTCGCCCAGGGAGGGAAGCCTGGTGACTCTGGTTGAAATGGATGTGCTGCTGCTGCCTCTGCTGCTGCTGCTGCTGGCTCGGTGGCCAGGCGTGTCATCGCCAGCAGTTGCTTATGTAACACATGCTACAGAGCAAGGCACACCTACCGGGAGGCTTGAAGCGGCACTTCCGCCTCCAAACTGTGCTTGGAATTTCACTTCCCCTTAATTGAGCAACTTCTCCGGGGGCAGGGTGGTTTGGTGCGAAACCTGGAGAGCAGGAGGGGAAGAAGAGGACTGAGATGTGTCAGGCATTTCCTGGTGCAGGTGCCTGGCGCTGTGCTGAGCGTTCTGGACCCAGAGTGTGGGAAAGTGGGTTCCAGGTGCCAGGCTGCCTTCACCGTTTGGCCTCTTTTGGTTCTCAGTAAATGCATTTTTCAAGTTAGACCCAAGCCAGGTGTGGGTGCATGCCTAAAATCCCAACACTTGGGAAGCTGAGGCAGGAGAGTCTGCAGTTTGAGCCAAATCTGGACAATTTAGCGACTTAGAGATAAAAAGCTAAAAAAGGGCTGATGATATAATTTAGAGCAAAGGCCCTCAATCCCTGATACCAAAAATTTTAAAAATGCAAAACATCTCAATAATTTTATTATATTAAGCTGGCCACAGTGGCACATGTCTGTAGTCCTAGCTACTCAGAAAACTGAGGCAGGAGAACTGCTTGAGCCCAGGAGTTTGAGGCCGACCTGGGCAACATAAGGAATTTTAGCTGGAATGGTGGCACATGCCTGAACTCTCAGTACTTTGGGAGGCTGAGGCAGGATGATCACTGTTTAAGGCCAACCTGAACTACAGTACATAGACCATGTTTCAAAAAAAAGGAATTTCTAAAAAAGGAAAGAAAACCAATGCTGTGGCACATACCTATAATCCCGGCACTCAGGAGGCTGAGGCAGGAGGTTTGGAGTTTGAGTCCAGGGGTACATACCAAGTTTGAAACTAACCTAGACCATACAGGGAGACCCTGTCTCAACAAAACAAAACAAAGCAAGTAAATAGGGGTGGGGATGTAGGCCAGCGGTAGAGTGCTTGCCTAGCATGTGTGAACCCCTGGGTTTAATCACCAGCACCGCACACACACACACACAAAATAATAATAAATTTTAAAATTATTTTATATTATTTTGGTTTCTTGAGACAGAGTCTCACTTTCCAGTCCAGGCTGGCCTTGAACTCAAAATCCTCCTGCCTCAGCATCCCAAGTGCTGGGATTACAGACCTGTGCTACCACACCTGGCTAAAAGTAACTTTGCTATATTGATTCCGTGTTGAAATGATCTTTTGTATATCTTGGGTTAATGTAGTACTAAAATTAATTTCACTTCTTTCTTCTTGCTCTTCTTCAATGTGACTACCACAAAACTTGCTATAACATATTTCAAATATTGGGGTTCACATTTTACCCACACTGGACAGCAGCACCTTTGAAATCAAACCTGGAAAGCCAGCCTGTTGTTCTGCCACCAACCCGCTCTGCTTCTCCCATCTGGCTTCCCCTGTCTGCCTGTAAGATGGCAAGAGAGAGTCTGGCCCAATTTCCTCTAGGGGTCCCTCCTGGCTTGACTAGTCCCTGCTTCAGTATGCGTAGATAGCAGAGTTCCTGTCCTAGTGCCTGGAGATGTTTTTGGGGAGATAAAGATCCAATTGTTGGGGCCGGTGAGATGGCTCAGCGGCATAAGCGCCTGCCTGGCAAGTGCGAGGGCCAGAGTTCGACTCCCGGATCCCACATACAAAAAAAGGGCCGGTGATATCGCTCAGTGGCACAGGCGCCTGCTGGCACATGAGGTCCTGAGGTTGACCCCCGGTACCCACAAAAAAAAAAAGAAGATCCAATTGTCTTATTTCTGTCAGTGACTCAGGAAATTTTAGAATCTAAAGCATCTTGCCAGATGTGGTGGTGCACTCCTGTAATCTCAGCACTCGGGAGGCTGAGGCAGGAGGATCACCACAAGTTCGAGGCCTGCCTGGGCTACACAGTGAGTTCAAGTCCAGCCTGAACTACATAGGGAGACCCTTTCTCAAAAGAAAAGAAAAAAAAAAAAAAAGAGGTCTTTAAATATTATAGCCAGAACTGTAAATCTTCAACCTGTGAGCCCCTCCTGGGCATAGCTTGTCATAGGTCCTATTTGTCTGGCAAGCTGGCAGGACAGCTGGAACGTAGCAAGCTGTCAGTGTATGCTCACTGACCTCAACAGTTCACAGAGCAAGGGTCACACCCCAGAGAGGCTCCAGGACCTCCTAGGGCCACACAGCTGGCTGGTAAGAGAGCCTGGAAGAACATAGCCCTCGAAGCCCAGCTCAGGGAACCATGGTGTGGGACCAGCAGCACCTGCCACCATTAGGGGTTTGTTAGAAACACAGAAGCACAGGCTGGGCCCCAGACCCACGTGATCAGAAACTGCTTTTCCTTGGCGGTGGTGCTGGGGATCGAACCTGGGCCTTGTTCATGCTACGCCCGCCCTCCGCCACTCAGCTACATCCCCTGCTTAGAAACTGAGTTTTAAAAAAAATTATTTATTTATTTGGCTTTTTGAAATAGGGTCTTTGTAGTCCAGCCTGGCCTTGAACTCACTGGGTAGCCTAGGTTGGCCTCAAACTTGTGCTGATCTTCCTGCTTCAGCCTCCTGAGTACTGGGATTACAGATGTGGGCCACTACACCCAACTAGAAACTGTATTTTTAGTAAGATTTCCTGGGTGATGGTGGGGGGCGTACTGGGGGTTGAACCCAGGGCCTTTGCACTGTGCGGCATTCCCAGCCCTTTATTAAATTTTAAAAGTTTAAATACAAGGGTCTCGCTAAGTCAGTAAGATACCCGGGCTGGGCTTGAACTTGTGATCCTTCTGCCCGAGTGCTGGGATTGCAGGCATGTACCACAGGGCCCGGTTCCTGGGTGATTGCTGATGCCTCTGGCAATATGAGAAGTGCTACTTGGGTCACTCCACTGCCCACTTTAGTGGGGCTGCTCATCATCCCACCCACATCAGGAGGTACCAGGCACGGGACTCCCAGGACAATTCGAGGCCAATTAGGCATTTGCTGGCAAGGTGCTGAGCTGCTTTTCCTGAGGGCTGCTCAAGGACTGGGCCACCTGCTTCTCAAGGACAAGGATGAGCAATCACTTTGCACACTTGCCCCTCCTTGCTCCCTCCATCCCTCCTTTAATAAAAAAAGAAGCCAGAAGAAACATGAAATGAAAATAGGCAAGTCTTGGGAGTTAAACCTAACTTTTCAGATGGAGGAAACCCAAGATTGAAATCGATTTCATCAGGGTCTGCCTGATCTCTGGCAACCCCCAGTCCCTCCCAATTTGGTGTGAGTATTTGTATTTGGGTTGTGCCCCTGACTTATGATGGGAACACAGTTTGTAGAATGCTCTCTAATCAGTAGTTCACCAGTCATTTTCTAAGACGATCCCTTAGCCGAGCTCGCAGATCAAAGCCGTATTCTACAGAGTCCATGTCCCACTGACAGTGGTCAGTGGGGGTGCGTAGTTTTGAGATTAGAGAAGGACGCAGAGGGACATGAACACTCAAGGCTTTGCACCTACCACGGAGTTATGTCATTTTGCCCGGCATGGTGGAGTGCGCTTGTAATCCCAGTGCTTAGGAGGCTGAGGCAGGAGGATTGAAGTGCGTTTGAGGCCAGCCTGGGCTACATAGCAAGACCCTGTTTCAACCCTCCCCAAAAAACTGTCATTCACCTAGAAAGTAAGTGGCAAGACAAGAAGGGATGCAGCCTGCACATATCAGGTGGCCTTGGTGGCTGGAACCGTTGCATTTCAGGTAGCATTATGTCATGAAAAGCCGTACCTTGCTGGGCGTGGTGGTGCACTCCTGTAATCCCAGCACTTGGGAGGCTGAGGCAGGAGGATCGCTGTGAATTTGAGGCCAGCCTGGGCTACATAGTGAGTTCAAGGCCATCCTCCACTACATAGCGAGACTCTGCCTCAAACAAACAAACAAACAAACAAACAAACAAAAAAAGAAAAAAGAAAGAAAGAAAGAAAAGAAAAGCTGTCAGCTTTAGAGAAATGAAGAACTCAACCCCATGGAGAGTGCCACCATGCAACACCCAGGCTTTGCTGATGGCCAGACCCAGCCAATGAAATGAGGAGTTCTGAAACAGAGCCCAGAAGCCCGGTGTTTACTGCGCACTCACTGTGTGCCTGGCGCAAAAAAGCGAGTGCTCAACATGCCTGAGGTGATGGGTGTTGTACCCAGGACTGCAAAGAAAGCACAGTGGCCCACACTAGGTGGGTTACAGGACAGAGATTTATTTTCTCACAGCTCTGGAGGGTAGAAGCCCAAGGAGTCGACAGGGTTGAGCTCTCGTCCCCTTGTCTTCTCCCTGTGTCTTCATAAAATCTGTCCTCAGTGTGCATCTGGATCCTAATAACTGCCTTCTCCTTTTCTTCTTCTTCTCCTTCTCCTTCTCCTTCTCCTCCTCCTCCTTCTCCTCCTCCTTCTTCTCCTTCTTCTTCTTCTTCTTTTCCTTCTTTTGACAGGCTCTTGCTAAATTGCTCAGGCTGGACTAGAACTTATGATTCTCCTGCCTCAGCCTCCCAGAGTGCTGGGATTACAGGTGTGTACCACCACCCTGAATTTCTAATTTCTTCTTCTTCTTCTTCTTCTTCTTTTTCTTTTCTTTCTTTTTTTTTTATGTGGGTACCGGGGGTCAACCTCAGGACCTCGTGCTTGCTGGGCTGGCGCTTATGCCGCTGAGCCATCTCACTGGCCCTCTAATTTCTTCTTATAAAGACACCAGTTCACCAGTTGTATGGTAGTAGATTAGGGTCCACACATATGACCTCATTTTAACTTTATTACCTCTTTAAAGACTACTTCAGGGCCGGTGAGATGGCTCAGCGGCATAAGCGCCTGCCTGGCAAGCGCGAGGTCCTGAGTTCAACTCCCGGTACCCACATATAAAAAAAAAGAAAAAAAAGACTACTTCAGCCCGCTCGTGGTGGTGCACACCAGTAATTCCAGCACTTGGGAGGCAGAGGCAGAAGGATCGGCATGAGTTCACAGCCAGCCTGGGCTACAGAGTGAGTTCAAGTCCAGCCTGAACTACATAGCAAGACCCTGTCTCAAAAACAAAACAAAAAGAAGACTATTTCCAAGCCTGGTGTGGTGGCTGAGGCCTGCAATCTCAGCACTCTGGGAGGCTGAGGCAGGAGGATCACCACGAGTTTGAGGCCAACCTAGGTTACATAGGGAGTTCAAGGCCAGCCTGAAGTACAAAGCAAGAGCCGGTCTCAATAAACCAAAATACTACTACTACTAATAATAATAATAACAATAATAATATCATAATAAAGACTATTTCAAAATACACTCTCTTAGTATTTGGTTCCAGGACCCCCATGGGTCCCATGCCAGTCTAGTACAGATTGGCACTGTATTTCTGTGTCACCGCCCGCCATCCCAGATGCTGGGACTCATCCTAGATCTTCATAACAACAAGCCACGCTGCCACCTCAGCAGCTCTTCTCCCAGCCCACGGCACTGCTCATGTCAGGTGGCCCCGGCCGAAGGGGATGGCAGGGCTCCCTGTGTGGGGAAGTGTGGCAGGCGGATCTCAGCCCCCTCCCCTGGGGGCACAGAGGTGGCGCGGGAACCTGAACCTAGCTGGGGAAGGAGATTTGTAACAATGTCCACTAAGGAGCACAGCTCAAATGGAGGAAGCTTAGCCCAGCATAGGAGCGCATGCCTGTAATCCCAGCACTCTGGGAGGCTGAGGCAGGAAGATCACATGCTTGAGTTCAGCCTGGGCAATTTAGCAACTTAGCGAGACCCTGTTTCAAATAAAAAATAAAAGGGGGGACTGGGGTAGTAGCTCAGTATGATGACCCTTGTTCAATCCCCAGTACCACACATGCACACACAAAGAGGAAATTTGAGAATAGACTCAAAATCCCCCAGTGGATTTTGTAGCAAACAGTGATGGTGAATGACAACTCCCAGGGGTTTGTGTGCCAACTTTAACCTGTATTAGGTGCTACTTCAGCGTGCTCCTTTCTGTATGCAATCGAGACGAGAAGCTGCCTTCTGTGTCCATGAGGTCTGTGGAAATTTAATTTTAAAAAACTGTCATGGCTGGGTGTGGTGGTGCATGTCTCTAATCCCAGCACTTGGGAGCCTGAGGCAGGAGGATCGCCATGAGTTTGAGGCCAGCCTGGAATACATAGCAAAACACTGTTGCAATAAATAAAATAAAGTAAAATAAAATAAAATAAAATAAAATAAAATAAAAAGCGGCCACAGGTCTGTACGTGTCTTGCCCCTTCTGGAGTTATGAGTGGCATCCAAATACCCTGTAAATATTAGCCTCTGAAACCCCTGCATGTTGCAGCCTGCTGCCAGTTCACGGTGAGTTTCTAATTATCTCCCATTTACTTTTATCATCAGGAGAGAGAGAGGACATTGAGGGCAAGGACTGTGACACTTGTTTAGTCTCTGAACAGCGAAACAGTAACCGTTCGTTCATGACTCATCGGTCCCCTACTTACCGAGCCCCTTGCCTTTGGAGCACTGTCCTGGGTGCTGCTTCGAGTTGAGACCCGAGCCATGTGCGAAACCCGGGGAAGGGGCGGTTCGGGCTGCAAGCAGCCTGTGCAAGGGACCGGAGGTGCAAATGCATTCAGCTTGTTGGGGCAACGTGATGGAAGAAGATAAAATGGTGCAGACCAAATGCTGTCCAGGTGCCAGTGCTGTGAGGATTCTCGGTGCAGGCCAAGGAGCTGTTCTTTTTGTTATTTTGTTTGTTTTTATTATTATTATTTTTTTAGACAGGGTCTCACTATGTACTTCAGGCTGACCTTGAACTCACTATGTAGCCGACACTGACCTCCAACTGGCAGCGATCCTCCTGCCTCAGCCTCCCGAGTGCTGGGATTTTACACGCATGCGCCACCACACCGTTTATTCCTGTTTAGGGGTGAGGATACTGAGACTTGGACAGGTTCTCAAGCTGGTCAGTGGGGTCTGTGATTCCGAAAGTCACCCTCCCCTCCCCCCACTTCCCCCTCTACCTGGGACCAGGACCTCCTCTCGGAATATGCACAGGGATAGTGGATCTCTGGCAGAGAGCCTTCCTAGGCCCCAGGCAAACACGCTGCAAAATACGTGAGGGGACTTCCTGTCTGTGGTGTGTGTCCCTGGATATGCACATGCTCTGTGGGGACCTCCACAGACAGGCACCGTGCTTGCGCATCACAGGCACGTGCCCAGGCTATGCTGGGACACAGGTGTTCCAGGGCGTTGTGGGGAAGACCTCTGTGGGCACCACCTTGAACTTGCTTCAAAGATGGGCACTGTGGACGTGCATGGAAGGTGGTATTGGCTGGCATGCAGGTGAAGATTTTCTACATTTGTTTTGTTTTGTTTTTTGAGGCAGAGTCTCACTCCTTTGCCCAGGCTGACTTTTTTTTGTGTGTGTGGGTACCGGGGGGTCGACCTCAGGACCTCGCGCGCCAGCAGGCGCCCATGCCTGAGCGATATCACCGGCCCCTTTTTCCTATGTGGGTTCCGGGAGTTGAACTCGGGTCCTCGCGCTTGCCGGGCAGGTGCTTAAGCCGCTGAGCCATCTCACCGGCCCTGCCCAGGCTGACTTTGGACTCCTGGGCTCAAGTAACCCCCCTGCCTCACCTCCTGAGTAGCCGGCACTGCAGGTGTGGGTTACTGCACCAGGCTTACAAATGAAATTTTTAAAAACATTCCAATTGTTACTTATTTCAGTGCATAATAGAAATACATGTGCGATTCAGGTATGGTGGCACACACGTATAATCCCAGCTCTCAGGAGGCTGAGGCAGGAAGATCATTGTGAGTTCAAGGTCAGCCTGAACTACATAGTGATCCCCCTTCCAAAAAAGAATATATCCGCCAAAAAATGTACACACACTTCAGGAAAAGAAAAAACTTGTATAAATATTTTAATACTTAATTTTTTGAGACATCATGCGATTAATACGAGTTACCTCTGGCCTCTACAAGAGGCGCTCAAAGTGCTGGCCGTCAGCTTCCAGACATTTATTAGTGCAGCGAACTGCTGCTTGGGTAGCCTTGGTCATTGAGATTGCTGCACCTGCATTTCCGATTTCTTCTCTAAGGCCCGGCAGTGTAGTGGGCTTTCTGTGACGTACGACATCCTCTAGGGTCCCCTATAGATAAAAGTATTAAAATATTTATACAAGTCTTTCTTTTCCTGAAGTGTGTATGCATTTTTTGGTGGAATATATCTATATTATAAATAAATGTGTATATATTTAGAGAGATAGATGGGGGTCCAATTAGGTGCCACATTGATCTTGCAACAATGGGCAAAGTGGATTGTAGGAACTTGGACCCAGGAGCCCTGACACCCCCTCCTTGCCTCTCCAGTCTGCATGGACCGTGGCCTCTGTCTAGAAAAAAATCCACCGGAGGGAGCGGGAGGAGGCAGAAGGAGCCCCCTGTATGGTGCATGCCTGTCCCTCATGGTGGAGTGACAGGACCCAGGATATGGGAGCTGGCGGCAAAGGGGTCGAGTCTGTGGTGAACCTGCCTTAGGCCTGTTTGGCTTTCTGGTGTAGACCTTGGAAATACAGACGGTCATTGCTGCGATCATCACAGTGCTCTGCAAGGCTTGTTTTTTGTTTGTTTGTTTTTGAGACAGGGTCTCACTATGTAGTCAGGCTGCCTCTTGAACTTGCAGCAATCCTCCTGCCTCAGCCTCCTGAGTGCTGGGATCAGAAGCATGTGCCACCACTTCTGGCAAAGCGTCCTTTAGACGGCATCCAAGCTCTTCATCTGAGGAATGAGTCGTTGCTGTCCCCAAGCCTGAACCCCACGCGGGACCCAGGCCGATTTCCTCCAGCTGGGGCTAGGCTGGTCCCTCTCTCTGCAGGAGCCCACATTTTATTTTATTTATTTTCTGGGCAGTTCAAACATCTGTTATTATCCACAGTTTTCAAAAGAGCACGTTTATTACCAAACCTTATTAAGCCATTGGAGCCATGGGCTGGTCCCTCCCTTGCCCTGCAGCCAGGGCAGGAATCTGGACAAGACAGGGTCACCGCCCATTCATCTCCACCCAGTGCTCCCTGTCCAAATGGTGTGGGCTGGGACGCCAGAGGGGGTTTCCGGGTGACTCAGCTGGGTGAGCACAGGTGACCCCAGTGGAGCAGGGTCCTTCCTTGAGGCTGAATGGGTGGCCCCAGGGAGAGGCTAGGGACACAGAGAGCACAGGTTTGAACTGCCTGCATTCTGAGCCTAGCTCTGCTGCCTGCGGGTGTGACCTCAGGCAAGTTAATTTGCCTCTCTGTGCCTCCTTTCCCTCCTACCTAAGAGGGAGTCTCACTCTGCAGCCTAAATGAGCTGGTCTACAAAAGCGCAGTGAGTGCTCTGTGTTGCTGTCTTCACAGCCCTTAGGGAGCAGCCCTGCAGCTGGGCGTGGTGGTGCACGCCTGCAATCCCAGCACTCCGGAGGCTGAGGCAGGAGGATCCCCCAAGTTCAAGACTAGCCTGGGCTACATATTGAGTTCAAGGCCAGGCTGAACCACATAGTGAGACCCTATCTCAAAAACAAAACAAAACAACAACAAAAACCCCTAAACATCTATTGGGTCCTTGCTCTGAACCAGGTACTGCACACACGAGCATTCATGATCTCAGTGAAACTTCACAACCCCAAAGTAGTTACATGTTACAAAGGGGAAATGAAGCACAGAGAGGGACGCAGCCTGCCTAGGACACACAGCAGTTAATTATGGAGTTGGCGGAGTTGAAAAAAGATGGCGGATCTGTAAGAAGCAGGCAGTGAACCTCTCCAAAAGTTGCCATTCGGACACTGAAATATAGTGACTGGAGGAGGACAAGAAAGAGGGAAGTGGCTCCCATGGACCCAGGAAAGATCTGAAGCACAGTTTGGGGCCCACGGAGAAAGTGAAGAGAGAAACTCCAACAAAGAAGAAGGAGGTGGCCTCCGGTGCCATTTCCCTGTGTTGGGAATCCCGATGCAACTGAAGTGGTTCATATCTGTGGACACGCGGTGACTGCCGGCGCCCCCGGGGACCTCCGCGGAGGAACGCGAGAAGCAGCGGTGCAGAGAAGCAGCGGCGGTGAAGGACACACTGACTGGCGGTGAGTGCTGATGCCCAGGCGTCCTGCGCGAGAGAGCAACCAGCCGGGCGCCATTGTGGGGGGGGCAGCAGCTGAGCTCAGAACTCAGGGCGGCCGCCACTCCACCCACGGCCCCAGCGGGGACCTCCGTGGAGTAACGCGAGTCGGCGCGGTACAGAGAAGCACCAGCCGAGAAGGACACACTGACTGGCGCTTTTCTTCCTGGTATTCCAAGAATCTCCTAAGAGTTTGAAATACTAGTAATAAAACAACCTACCATAGGCAATTTACAAACAGAAACCCAGGAATTAAACTAAAGAAAGAAAAGAAAATGAGACGACACTTAAACAAGATGCAACCCCACACATCCAGTTCACCAAAGGCAAACCCAGGGGGCAGTGAGGTGGGACAAACTGAAAGCCACCCACCTGACATCTCTGAAGTGGTAACAACAAAGCAGTTGAATAAGGCTCTGGAAAAATTTAAATCAGAAATAATTTCTCAGATAACTGCAGAGATAATGTCCACAATGAAGACCATGCTTAAGGACACTATAGCTGATACAGACAAAAAAATAGATGAGCTTAAGAAAATGATGGAATCCATGAATGCTCAGCATAAGAAAGAAATGGACTCAATAAAGCAGATTCAAGCAGATATCCAGGAGAACAAAAATTCCATTGAAAGTATTTGTAGCAGATTAAGCCAATGTGAGGACAGGACCTCAGATATAGAAGACAGGCTTGCGATTAGTGATCATGAAAAGAATTCTTAAAAATAGCAAGGGACAATGAAAAATCAATCCAGCAGCTACTAGATGAGGCAAAGAAGAATAACTTAAGATTGACTGGAGTCAGTGAAAAAGCAGGAGATAGCATAAATGACATCAGAACACTGTTCACAGACATTATCACAGAAAATTTCCCTGGTAGAGAAAAAGAATTTGACATTCAGATAAGTGAGGCTTATAGAACTCCAATTAGCCACGATCAAAAAAAAATCTTTAGCCAGGCATATCATAATCAAGATTCCAGAAATTCAACATAAGAGTAGAATCTTAAAAGCTGTTAGAGAAAAGAAACAAATCACCTATAAAGGAAAGCCCATCAGAATCACAGCGGACTTTTCAGCACAAACCCTCAAGTCAAGAAGAGCTTGGAATGATGTATTTCAAGTTCTAAAGGAAAATAATCTTCAACCTAGACTGATGTACCCTGCAAAACTATCTTTCAAAACTGATGGAGAAGTAAAATACTTCCATGACAAAGAACATCTGAGAAAATTTATAACCACCAAAGCAGCACTCCAAAATGTTTTGAAGGACATTCTAGAAAGGGATAACAAAGACTACAACTCCAGAAACCCCAACAGAAGGAATCCACCAGGCAGAGCAAATGATTAAAGAGAGGGAGGGAAAACAAAAATTAAAAGAGGGGGAGCCAACAACAAGAAAATAACATGACAAGGGTAAGTAAATACATATCAATTTTAACCATTAATGTTAATGGTCTCAATTCACCAATCGAAAGGCACAGACTGGTGAATTGGATCAAGAAGCAAGATCCAACAATATGCTGTATACAAGTAACACATTTAATTCAAAAAGAAATTCATAGACTGAAAGTCAAAGGATGGAAAACAATACTCCATGTGACAGGAACTCAGAAAAAAGCAGGGGTAGCTATTCTTTTCGCAGACAAAGTGAATTTCAAGCCAAGAATGATTCAGAGAGATAAAGAAGGTCACTACATCCTTGTAAAGGGAACAATCCAAGAGGAAGAGATAACAATCATAAATATATATGCAACAAATACCAGTGCACCCAACTATATAAAACAAATATTAATGGACATGAAAAATCAAATAACCACTAATACAATTGTATTGGGGGATCTCAATAATCCACTGTCACAAAAAGACAGATCAACTAGACAAAAAATCAACAATGAAATATTACAACTGAACCAAACTTTGGAACAAATGGACTTAGTAGATGTCTACAGAGTGTTCCACCCCACAACATCAGAATACACATACTTCTCAGCTGCACATGGGACATTCTCCAAAATAGACCACATACTAGCTCATAGAACCTGCTTAAGTAAATGCAAAGGAATTGAAATTATACCATGTATATTATCAGACCATAGTGCAATGAAATTGGAAATCAATGGCAAAAGAAACCACAAGAATTTGCTAAACACATGGAAATTAAATAGCACCCTACTGAACAACCAATGGGTCACAGATGAAATTAAAGAAGAAATTAGACAGTTTCTGCAACTGAATGATAACGACAGTACAACATACCAGAACTTATGGGAACTTATGCTTTCATTAAAGCAGTCCTAAGAGGGAAATTTATAGCATTAAATTCCTATATCAGGAAAACAGAGCAAGCACAAATAAACAACCTAATGGTGAACCTCAAACTTCTAGAAAAAGAAGAGCAGGCTAAGCCAAAAGCTCGTACAAGGGAGCTTTATTATAAAGATCAGAGCAGAAATTAACGTATTGGAGACTAAAAAAAAATACAAAGAATCAACGAATCAAAGAGTTGGTTCTTTGAAAGATTAAATAAAATCGACAAACCCTTATCCAACCTTATTAAAAAAAGGAAAGAAAGTACTCAAATCCACGCAATTAAGAATGAAAAGGGTGATATCACAACGGACCCTGCAGAAATCCAGAAGATCATCTATACCTACTTTGAAAACTTGTATTCTAATAAGATGGAAAATGCAGAAGAAATGGACAGATTCCTAGATACATATGAATTACCAAAGCTCAACCAAGAAGATATAAAAATCCTAAATAAGCCAATAACAATCAATGAAATCGAAGATGTAATTAAAAACTTCCCAACAAAGAAAAGCCCAGGCCCTGATGGATTCACTGCTGAATTCTATAAAAAATTTAGAGAAGACCTAATACCACTACTTCTCAAACTCTTTAATGAAATTGAAAGGGAAGCAATACTCCCAAATTCATTCCTGGAAGCAAGCATTACCCTGATACCAAAACCAGAGAAGGACCCAACTAAGAAAGAGAACTACAGACCAATCTCCCTAATGAACGTAGATGCAAAAATCCTCAATAAGATACTGGCAAACAGAATGCAGCAAATCATCAAGAAGATTATACACCATGACCAAGTTGGATTCATCCCAGGGATGCAGGGATGGTTCAACATACGTAAATCAATAAATGTAATACACCATATTAACAAAACCAAGGACAAAAATCATATGATCATCTCAATAGATGCAGAAAAAGCTTTTGACAAAGTCCAGCACCCATTCATGATAAAAACCCTACAGAAAATTGGAATAGATGGTCTTTATCTCAATCTGATAAAAGCTATCTATGACAAACCAACAGCCAATATCATACTAAATGGACAAAAACTGAAAGCCTTCCCTCTAAAATCAGGAACAAGACAAGGATGTCCACTGTCCCCACTCTTATTCAACATAGTCCTGGAAACTTTAGCCAGAGCAATTAGACAAGAGAAAGAAATAAAAGGAATTATGATTGGAAAGGAAGAAGTTAAATTATCATTATTTGCAGATGACATGATACTCTACACAGAAGACCCCAAAAACTCCACTAAAAAACTGCTCGATTTAATAAGCAAATTCAGTAGTGTAGCTGGATACAAAGTCAACACTCAAAAACCAATAGCCTTCCTGTACACCAATAACAAACTCACTGAGAGAGAAATTAGGGAAACAACACCTTTCACAATCACATCTAAAAAAATGAAATACCTAGGAATCAATCTCACAAAGGAAGTAAAAGACCTCTACACTGAAAACTACAGTACTCTGAAAAAGGAGATTGAAGAGGATATCAGAAAATGGAAAGATATCCCTTGCTCTTGGGTCGGAAGAACCAATATAGTGAAAATGGCCATACTTCCAAAACTGTTATACAGATTTAATGCAATTCTGATCAAAATTCTAACAACATATCTCACGAATTAGAGAAAACAATCCTAAAATTCATCTGGAACCAGAAGAGACCTAGAATAGCAAAGGCAATTCTGGGCAACAAAAGCAAGGCAGGGGGCATCACAATCCCTGATTTGAAATTATACTATAAAGCTACTGTGATAAAAACAGCGTGGTATTGGCAAAAAAACAGACCCGAAGATCAATGGAATAGAATAGAAGATGCAGAAACAACTCCAGACATACTAAGCCACCTTATCTTTGACAAAGGTGCCAAACACATTCACTGGAAGAAAGATAGCCTCTTTAATAAATGGTGCTGGAAAAATTGGCTCTATACATGCCGAAGATTGAAATTAGACCCATATCTTTCACCGTGCACTAAACAAAATTCAAAATGGATCAAAGAACTCAATATTAAAACAGAAACATTAAATCTCCTGGAAAATAGAATAGGTAAAACTCTTGAAGACATTGGTGTAGGCAAAGACTTTATGAATAAAACCCCCATCACACAGGAAGTATCCCAAAGAATCAACAACTGGGATCTCATCTTATTAAAAAGCTTTTGCACAGCAAGAGAAACCACCAACAGAGTGAAGAGACAACCCACAACGTGGGAAAAAATGTTTGCCAGCTGTTCCTCAGGCAAAGGATTACTGTTGAGAACATACAAAGAACTAAAAAAAATCAGACCTCCCAAATTTAAAGACCCAATCCAAAAATGGGCATCTGAGATGAATAAACACTTCTCAGATGAAGAAATACAAATGGCAAATAAATATATGAAAAAATGTTCAACATCACTAGTCATTCAAGAGATGCAAATTAAAACAACACTGAGATTCCATCTCACCCCAGAAAGAATGGCTATTATCAAGAAGTCAACCGATAACAAATGCTGGAGGGGGTGTGGGGAAAAAGGAACCCTTCTTCACTGTTGGTGGGAGTGTCGACTAGTGTAGCCACTGTGGAAATCTGTGTGGAGACTCCTCAAAAAACTAGGATTGGAGGTCCCATTTGACCCAGCTATTCCCCTTCTGGGTATCTTCCCAGAAGAATTAAAAACATCGTACCACAGCGATATATGTGCACCCATGTTTATAGCAACACAATTTGTAATAGCTAGATCGTGGAAACAACCCAAATGCCCATTAACTGAGGAATGGATAAAAAAGATGTGGTATTTCTATACAATGGAGTACTACTCAGCCATAAAGAAAGATAAGCTGGAAACTTTTATAGGTAAATGGATGCAACTCGAGAAAATACTCACAAGCGAAATAAACCGGATGCACATTTGCAAACATCGTATTGTCTCCCTAGTATGAAAATGCAATTTCACTGTGACTATTCCATTCCTTAGTCTTCTATTTTTATCTAGCTTTTGCATGGCTTAATCTTTTTTTTTTTTTTTTTTTTTTTTTTTTTGTGGGTACCGGGGGGTCGACCTCAGGACCTCGCGCGCCAGGAGGCGCCCGTGCCACTGAGCGATATCACCGGCCCCTTTTTCGTATGTGGGTTCCGGGAGTCGAACTCGGGCCCTCGCGCTTGCCGGGCAGGCGCTTAAGCCGCTGAGCCATCTCACTGGCCCATGCATAGCTTAATCTTATACTGAGTAATATTTCTCTCTGAAAGGTATTTGTACATTCTCTAATGCTTGAGTTTGTTAATACATAAGAATGTTTACTTGTTGTCTTTAAAAAAAATTATGGAGTTGGCATTTTTGTCTGTTTTGTTTTGTTTTTTGCGAGAGGGTCACACTATGTATTCAAGTTGGTCCACAACTCTCTCTGTAGCCCAGGCTGGCCTCAAACTTGCAATCCTTCTACTTCAGCCTCCTGGATGCTGGGATTACAGGAATGTGCCACTGTAACCCACAGAGCAAAATGGATCTTTAAAAGTTGGGATTTTGATCCTGGGGTGGTGGTGCATGCCTGTGATTCCAGTATTCAGGAGGCTGAGGCAGGACAATTGAAAGTTTGAGTCCAGCCTAGGTAGCTTATCCAGTCTCAAAAGATAAAAAATAAAAGAGGGCTGGACATGTAGCTTACTGCAAAGGCCCTAGGTTCAATCCCCAGTACTGAAGGGGGGAAAAAAGGTTAAATTTTTTCTTTTGGAGACAAACTGCCTCTCTAGACTCCCTCAGGCCTATGGTGCAAATCCTACCTGTCCTCCTCAGCCCAGATGAGCAGGTGGAACATATGGCACTGCTCCCAGGTAGGCAGGCCCGGTTGTTCCCGGACCAGGAGGCCTGCGGACCGAGCCCCAGAGCTGTCCATTCGCCCGCCCACTATACTAAGAAACCCCTCACTCACCTGGACAGGTGTGGCCGTGGTTGGTGGCAATCAGAGACACCCCCCTCCCCAGGGGAGCTTTGCATGAAGCTGGTTTTTCCCTTTTGCCAAAATAATTGGCACCTGTGATTTTGTTTGGGAAGCTATGAGTTTACTAAGGGAGCTGAACGGCCAGGAGAGGCACCACATGCAGCTAGAGCTGGGATTTGAATTTGATTCTGGAGATCTCTGATGTGGAGGATTTTTTCCCCCACTCTTCTGTTTTGTTCTGAGATGGGGTCTCCCTGTATAGTTCAGGCTGGCCTTCAATTCAGGCAATCCTCTTGCCTCAGCCTCCCAAGTGCTGGGATCATAAGCATGTGCCACCACCCCCGCCCCCCAGCCCTTTTATTTTTGAGACGGGGTCTCACTAAATTGCCCAGGTTGTGTTGACATTTGTGATCCTCCTGCCTTAGCCTCTCAAGTGCCAGGATAGTTTGTGTTTTACGTTTACGTCCATGATCCATTTTGAGGGTTTTTTTTCCTGCCAGTACTGGGATTGAACCCAGGGCCTTCTTGCTGAGCTACATCTCCAGCCCTTTATTATATCCCTACCCACCTCCTTTGTGAGACAGGGTCTCACAGTCCCTCAACTGCCCAGGCTGGGTTTGAATTTGCAATCCTCCTGCCTCAGCCTCCCATAGTTCTGGGATTACAGGCATGCACCACCACGCTTGGCTCTGAGTTTTATTTTGTTTTTTAAATAAGGTGTGAGGTCTAGGTCAAGTTCATGTTTTGGTGACTCTCCTTCCTCTTTCGAGCCTGGACTTTTAACCACAAGGCGCGCTTTCTGTCTGTATTCCGTATTCCGGTCCCCTTCAGGCTTTTTGTTTGAAGAAAAATTTCCACTTTTTGAATCAACTGTTTGCAAACTTGATTCTGGGCAGGTGTGGCTCCTCCAGCTCTGGCATCTCAGGAGCCCTAAGCCCTTGGCCATGCCTAAGTCAGAAGCCAGCAGCTAACAAATTATCCCCGCCTGATCTGGCTCCAGTCTCAGCCCGGCCCCTCCTTATAGCCACAGAGGGAAGGGCAGGGTCCCAGGGTGGCTCTTCCGTGGGACAGATGACATCCCTGGCAACAGCCACCTGGGCCCACCCGGCTCCTGGGGCTCTACGAAGCCAAGAGGTGGCCCTGAGGTGGAGGGTGCACAGGGCTGGGAAGCAAGGAAGCGATTCCGTCAAAGGCTGATGTCCCCTTTTTAACGAGTTTTGGAGCACTTGAGTCTCCTTCTAGAAATAATTTATAGGTTCTTTTTTGTGTGTGTGTGGGTACCGGGGGTCGAACTCAGGAACTCGCGTGCCAGCAGGTGCCCATGCTGCTGAGCCATCTATAGGTTCTTTCTGTCCTGAGCAAAGCACTGGTCAAGACAAGTGCAAAAAGGTAGTGCGGTTTTCCATTTATTATAGGTATGGAAAGAAAGAGGCTCTGCAGAGCTCATTTAGCCAAGTGTAAGTAAGAAACGCAGCCCACCCTAAGAGCATGAAAGTGGGCCACTGAAAGAACAACGTAGCAAGAGCTCAAGGACAACTCCCTTTTGTACCCCACCCACCCCTGAAGCTGGGGTCAGATTTAGGCCTTCTGTGGCAAACCTGCTGCAGTTCTCTCGAGAAGGCCGTGAGCAGGGCTTTGGGAACTGTTCTGCGCATGTGCTCTGCGATTTTGTAACTACCGGGCCACGCCCACTTCCCCAGCCCTGATCTCCTGCCCTCACTCTGGGCATCGTCTGTGTCCCTGCCCACTGCAGCCCCTTCCAAGGCTGCTGGTGAAAAGCTTTATTTTTTTGGTCCTGGGTGTGAACCACGGTCTTGCTCATTTTGGGCAGGTGCTGCAGTGTACCCACAGCCCCCACATCTCTTGTTTCAGGGCCAGGGATGCCACTTGAGGGTGGGGCAGCTGCCTGGCGTGCGTGGGGCCCCAGGTTCAATGCCTGGCACTGCAAAAGCAAAAGCAAAAACAAACAAACAAACAAAAAACAGCCGGGGATATACCTCAGTGGCACAGCGCCTGCCTGGCAAGCGCGAGGTCGTGAGTTCGATTCCCGGTACCAAAAACAAAACAAATAAACAAACAAATAAACTGAAAAACACAAGAAAAGACAGCTAAAAATAAATACATACAGAAGGGTAAGCCCAGCTCACATCATTTAGATGCTGGGAAGTTTGCAAAGCGAGTTTCTCTTCTCTCTCGGACTAAGGAGCATCCAGGGAGGACACGGTGGCCGCTTATTTCCCCCTTTTATAGCAGAGGAAACAGGCTCAGGATGATCAGATGGTCTGCCTTTGGGCTTTTCTGGCTCCCTTCCCTAGACCCAAGGCTTTTAAGAGCGAGGGGTGGTGGCCCACGCTTATAACATCAGCACTCCTGGCGGAGGCTGAGGCAGGAGGATTACAGCCTGGGCAAAATTTTTAAAATAATAATGAAGGGCTGGGGATGTGGCTCAGTGCAAAGGTCCTGGGTTCCATCCCCAGTCCTGCCTTGCTTCTGGCTGTGTCTGCGGGCCCTAAGCAGTCTCCACGGCATAGTAGTTGCTTAATAAATTCTCTGTGGTGAGTGCGGTAGCAGCCGAGGTGACAGAGTTCAACTGCAGTGGAGCCACGGTGGACACCTGGCAGTTCTTCTAGAATAATGACTAAGGGGAGAGTGTTTGTGATAATTGGGCCAAGACCTTCAAAGAAAGAGGCACAGAGATGCTACCTGTGAAAGATCAGTTCACATACTTGAAGCCCAGAGCAGCAAGTTTAGCTGCCTGTGCAGATTTCCTTCCGGACCCGGGGGTGTAGCTCACGGGCAGAACATTTGCCTGGTGGGCCTGTGGCCCTGGGCTCCATCTTCAGCACCACAGGGAAAAAAAAAACAAAGGAAAAAGCATTTCATTCTGGCCAGGTGTGATGGTGTCTGAGGCTGAGGCAGGAGGATCTCAAGTTTGAGGCCAGCCTGGTCAATCTAGCAATACCGTCTCAAAATAAAACAGTGAAAAGGGCTGGAGATGTAGTTCACTGGTAGAGCACTTGCCTCACATGACCAAGGTCCTGAGTTCAATCCCACTGTACCTCAATAATAAAACAAAAGTTTAAAACAAATTAAAAAATGTGCCTGGGGGAGCTAACACTCCAGTGGCAGATTCTTTCACCTGCAGCCCCTTCACAAGATGCTGTCCCACCACTTTCCTGCCTCCAGCCTTGGACCTCACAATCCAGCCAGCCCCAAATGTTGACTTTCCCGCCCAGGCTGGCGTTGAATTTTCAGTGATCTTCCTGCCTCAGCCTCCTGAGTGCTGGGATTACAGGCATGCGCCACCATGCCCAGCTCAGCCGTTGCTGTTTTATTGGCGCTCAGACAGGTAAGCTTGGTTCCCAGAGTCACACATCAAGTAAGTTGCAGCGCTGGCTTCATCTGGCCCATGTTGCAGCCCTTGGTGCCACCTGGGGACCCAGTGACCCCGCAGGGCTCTCTGGTGTGGTTGCCCCCATGCTTGCTGCAAGGCAGGCTCTGCTGTGGTTGCCTCCCCTGCACCCCCATCTACTCCCCTTCCTCCACCCAGCTGGCATGATGCTGACCCTGGCACTGACAGTAGTGAGGTGTGGCTCAAGAGGGCAGGGAGGGGCCTTTGAGAATCTGCAGGCCCTGACCTGCCCCACCTGGCACGGGCCCCAGCTGCCAGGGGTTAGGGCCCAGTGGATCTCTGGGCAAAACCCACACGTGCAAGGGGCCGCTTCCCAGGATCCTCCTGGTGGCAGCGCCAACCACGCACCATGGCACTCCTCAGGCCACCACCCAGTTCAGGGCAGGCTCAGAACCTCCACACCCCAGGGATGCAGGGCCCCACCCACCTGCCAGTGGCCTCCTTCAGCTCTGGTGAGGCCCTGCAGTCACGCTTCAGCCTCGGCCACTGTCCAATCACAGTGCTTCCCTGGATCTGGGAATTTTTCTTGCAAGCCACATTCCCAGAAGTAGAAATTCTGCAACTAAAGGATAGCGGGATTTTTAAGACTCTTTCTTTCCTTCTTTCCCTCCTTCCCTTCCTTCCTTTCTTTTTGCAATACTGGGAGTTGAGCCCAGGTCCTTCACAGTGAGCTACATTCCCAGCCTATTATGGCTTGGGTCTAGAGGTCCCCTCAAAGTTTCATGCAGTCATAGGTGGGGCCGTTTCAGAGGTGGCTGGAGCTAGAGTGTGTGACGCTAGGATTAAGGGTGTGTGATTAGTAAATCAGTCCAGTGATTGGTTTGGTGTAGTTCTGGCTGGGATTAAGGGTGTGAGTGCTACACCCGCCCTAGGGCAGGTAGCCTGCATACAATATAAGGGACAGAAAGAGTCTTGTCCTTTCCCCCATACTTGCTTGATTTGCTGTCTTCTGCCACCATGAACTATTTCTCCTCTGCGATGCCCCTCTGCCAATGTGCCACCCTGCCTTGGGGCCAGCCGATTATGTACTGAAACCTCTACAAACTGTGAGCCAAATAAACCTTTCCTCCTTTAACTTTGGGTGTTGGGTATTTTGTTTCAGCAATGAGAGAAAAGTAACTAAGACATAGCCCTTTTTATTTTTTTCCTTTCAAGACAGAATCTTGATAAATTGCCCAAGCTGAGCTCAAACTCTTTTGCCTCAGCCTTCCAGACTGCTACAATTTTTGTTTGCTTGTTTGGAGACAGGGTCTCATTCCATAGTCCACACTGGCCTTGAACTCATGGTGATCCTCCTGCCTCAGGCTCCCGAGTGCTGGGATCTTACAGGCGTGCACCACCGTGCCCGGCATGACCACACTAATGTGTGCTTTTTTCAGGCTTGGTGGTGCACACCTGTAATATCAGCTACTTGGAAGGCTGAGGCTGGAGAATTGCAAGTTCAAGGCCAACCTGTGCAAACCGAGGAAACCCTGCCTCAAAATAAAAACACAAAGGGCTGGGAATGAGGCGCTGTGGTAGACCGCCCTTGAGTTTGATCCTGGTCCTGCAAGAAGTAAATACATAAAATGTAAAAGTGTGCATTTCATTCTGTACAGGTCATGCTTTAGTGGAAATTAAAAGGAGGAGGCGCCCTCACACACTGGTTGCAGGAGAGGCGCGGGATGTGTGTGATTTTGCAGTCGGGGCCTCGAGTGCGCCCCCGTGTCCCCGGAGCAGTGGGGCTTCTCAGACTGCGCCAATTGTGACTCCAGAGCCCTCTCTGAGGTCGGGATTTGTGACTCTCATTTATAGAAAAGGGAGGTGAAGCGTCACCTCTCTGAAAATGTATGAAGAAACATTTATCTCATGTTCTTTCCTTTTCCTTTTTATTGATTTTTTCTTTTTTTTTTTTTTTTTCGAGACAGCGTCTCACTGTATAGTTCAGGCTGGCCATGAACTCACTATGTAGCCCAGGCTGGCCTGGGACTCCAGGCAATCCTCCCGCCTCAGCCTCCTAAGCGCTGGGAGTACAGGCACGGGCCACTGTATCAGACGTCATTTCCTGTCCTTCGCTTCTCTTTCTTGGGTCTAATTTTCCTGGTCTGGCCAGGGAGCCTGAGATGGATGCGTGCCCGACCTGCCTCTCGCTTCTCCTCCTGGCGCTGGCTCTTCCTGGACTACCTGCTGCCTCTGCCTTCCACCTCCTTGTGGGACTTTCCTCATCTGCAAAATGGGTGTTTTTTTGTTCGTTTGTTTTATTTTTTTGAGACAGGGTCTTGCTGTGTAGTTCAGGCTGGCCTTGAACTCACTGTGTAGCTCAGGCTGGCCTAGAACTCACAGTGGTCCTCCTGCCTCAGCCTCCCGAGTGCTGGGATTACAGGTGTGTGCCACCATGCCCAGCTTGCAAAATGGGTTTTTAAAAAAGATCATCTCCAGAATAATTAGCTACAGACTTCTGAGTAAAAATACTTCAACAACTCTTTCACATTTTACCTAATCTCTTTGGTAATTTTCTGTCTTAAAAATGTTTTCTAAAAATAAATAGATAAATAAATAAACAAAATGTTTTCTTCCTGAAAAAAGTGGGTTTTTAAGAGTCCCCACTTCATGGGATCACTGTAGGGAAAGTGTAAAAAGGTTAAACTAGCTGGGCATGGTGGTGCTTGCCTGTGATCCCAGCACTCTGGGAGGCTGAGGCAGGAGGATCTTAAATTCAAGCCCAGCCAGGATAGTGTAACAATTGAGGGAGAAGCTGTCTCAAAATAAGATTTTAAAAAAGGGCTGGGGATGTAGCTCAGTGTGAAGGCCCTGGGTGTAATTGCCAATAGCACAATGAACAAACAAACAAATAAATAAATATCTAAAAATGGAAAAAAAAAAAAAGGCTAGGCAGCGCTCTGGGAGGCTGAGGCAGGAGGATCACAAGTTCAAACCCAGTCTGGGCAACTTCATCATTTATATATTTTGTCAAAATAAATACAACCACTATAAAATCTGTATGACGATTCCTCAAAAAACTGAAACTAGAAAATCCATTTAACCCAGATATTCCCCTTCTAGGCATCTTCCTGAAATAGTTAAAGACATCGCATTACAGTGATCCATGCACACCCATGTTTATAGCAGCACAATTTATAAGAGCTAAATCCTGGAAGCAACGAATATGTCCTTCAGCAGATGAACGGATAAAGAAACTGTGGTATTTATACATAATGGAGTACTACTCTGCCATTAAGAAGGATAAACTTGAGTCATGTGAAGGAAAATGGACACACCTTGAGACCATAAAGTTAAGTGAAATAAATCAGACACACAAGCTTAAATATCACATGGTTTCTCTTATATGAGAAACCCAGAATATAAATAAAGAGCAAAATAAAAGATAATGGGAAGTATGGAGGTGGATTTTTCTCAAATGGGAAAGGGGATCAAGAGGTAGGGGGAGGGGATAGACAGGGGATGAAGAAAGGAATGAAGGTGTTTTTTATGCACGGACCGACTCCCCAAGAGGAGTGGAAACTTGCACTGCACGCAGGGACTAATAAAGAGTAGTAGGCTGGGGATGTAGCTCAGGGAGAAGGCCCTGGGCTCGGTCCCCAGTGTCACCAAAATAAATAAATGAAGAAATACAGAGGCCTGGGAACCTTTGCTCCCTCTGTTCTCCTAGACGTGTGGTTGCTCGTGATTGGAGGGACAATCCCAGATGCTCCAGAGAGTTTAACTGGAGGTCGTCTTCCTTGGGGTGATGTGTGTGTGTGTGTGTGTGTGTGTGTGTGTGTGTGTGTGTGGTACTGGAGACTGAACCCATGGCCTTCATACTGAGCTACATTCTCAGTCCCTTTTACAAAAAAAAAATTTTTTTTCTTTGTTTTAAATTTTGTGACAGGGTCTTGCTAAGTCACTATATTGGTCAGGCTGGGCTCAAACTTGTGATCCTCCTGCCTCAGCCTCCCAGAGTGCTGGGATAGGTGTGCAGAACCTCTCCCAGCTGGAAGCATAAAGCTTCTTGAAAGACTTTAAACTATGAAAATCTGGGACGAGGAGGGCCTCAGTGGTTGAGCACTTGCCCACCCTGAGTGAGGGCCCAGGTTCTATCCCTAGTACCGCAAGGAAGGAAGGAACGGAAACAGATCACCACTGAAGGAAAAACAGCAGGCGGGGGGAAGCATGGGAAGAAAATGTCGTCGTCCCGCAGCCCGACGTTGCTCTGTGACACCTGATTTCCCATTCCGGGGCACTTGGCACTGGCTGGGGGCATCAAACCAGGAGCCGTGTTTTGGTACAGGGGAGCTAGGGGCAGGGAGGTGATGTGACCGTGCTCAGAGTGGCCGACCAGGACGCCGGCCTTGGGGGACCGACCAAGCCACTTTCCTGACCAGGTGTGCACAGTGGCTCTTGTTTTACCTGTTGTGGACCCACGGAGCCACGAAGCTTTTCTGTTTTGCTTTGTTTTTTTTCTTTTCTTTTGCAACAAGGTCTGGCTAAATCGCTAAGTTGCCTAGGCCGAGCTCCAATTTGAAGTCCTCCTGTCCCAGCCTCCTGAGTGCTGGGATCACAGGTGTGCATCACGCCTCGCCTCTTGGGGGTCCATTGTTCCCAGGTTGGGGCCCAGACCCCACCCACCTCTGTCCCGCTGATTCTGCTCTGTGGTCTCCTCCTCTGACTAGCAGGGAGGATGGTCGGTGGTGTCCTGTTTCTCTTGTACCTTCAGGTTTTTAAACTAAACACAACCAGTTATCATCCTTGCTTACTGCGTCTCGGTGGTGACCTTTGGGACAGGACTCAGGGGCGCCCTTCAGCCTTTGATTCCCAGAGCCCCGGGGCTGGGCCCTGGAATGCAGAGTATTTCCTGCCCCAGGAATCTAAATGTTGCTGCTGCGGGATGTGGTAGCGCACACCTGTGATCCCAGCACTCAGGAGGCTGAGGCAGGAGGATCCCTGGGAGTTCAAGGCCAGCCTGGGCCACTTAGTGAGTTCAAGGCCAGCCTGAACTACATGCGAGACCTTGTCTCAACCTCCCCCCACCCCGCCAAAGAAACCGAAGCAAGACAAAAATCAAAGGGTAGAAACCCAGGTGTCCAGAGAGGCTGGCGTGAGGGACAGAAATAGCACAGCAGGGCAGCAGAGAGATTTACAGTTGTATGACAAGGATATGGTAGGGGAGGGTGGCGTTTAGATCATTCAGGAGTGTGTGTGTGTGTGTGTGTGTGTGTGTGTGTGACACTCAGCTCTGAGCTGGGTGTGGAGATGTGCACCCTGTAACCCCAGCACCTTAGAGGCTGAGGCAGGAGGATCCTAAGTTCAAGGTCAGCCTGAACTACATAGTGAGACCCTGTCTCAAAAAATCCACCCCCCCAACGAACTGTAAATTTTGCTTGCTATGTTGAAAGGGGCCAAGAGAGGTAGGAAGGTGATCAGTTAGGAGACCAGGGTGAAAGTCTGAGTAGAAGTGACCAGGATATGGGCAGGACAGGAAAAGTGTGAATTGAGATATCCTCTCCTCCCTTATTTTCTGTGCTGGGATTGAACCCAGAGTTTGGAGCTATGTCCTCAGTCCTTTTTATTTTTTTATTTTGAGACAGGGTCTTGCTAATTTGCCCACACTGGGCTCTGACTTGCGATTCTCCTGCCTCAGCCTCCCCCGTGGCAGGGTTCACAGTGGCACACCACCAAGCCCACTGGATGGAAAATATCCTGCAGGTGCAGCCATTGGGGTTCACAGGTTGTGAACTTGGTTTTTAGCCTAAACAGCTGGAAGCCTGGAGCCTGACATCAATCGGAGAGGAACGTTGAATGTGCAGGGGAGCAGGTGCCGGTGGGCTTGGCCTGGATGCGCAGGCACAGCCAGGGAGCAGCGGTTGTCACAGGCAGAAAAGTTCTGGCCAGAGATGTAAATAATAAGCCAGGCTTCAAACCAGTGGTGGCACATGACTGTAATCCCAGCTCTGGAGGCTGAGGCAGGAGGATTGTGAGTTTGAGGCCAGCCTGAGCCATACAGCAAGACCCTGTCTCAGAAAAGCTAAGTAAATCAATACTAGAAAATAAATTAAAAAGCCCCACCCCCCGACTTCTTGCCAAGGTGAGATTACAGGCGAGTGGCACCACACCTGGCATTTGGGCGTGTGTGTGACGCTGGGGATCAAACGCTGGGCGCTTTACCACTGAGCTACAGCCCCAGCCCATCATCATTATTATCATCATCATCATCATTATTACCATTCTGCTTTGAAACAGGCTCGCCCTAGAGGCTGACCTCGAGCTTTGTCTTGCTCATGTTTGTCCACGGGATGCGAGGCCCTCCCTGGTGGCTGAGCCCTAACAGGTTGGGTTTGTGGCACTGCCCTGCAGCCACCAGGCCACCTCTGACCTCATTATGCACCATCTGCAAGCTAAATGACTCTCCAGGTGCCAAGACAGTTGATGGTTGCCATGGAGACCATCAGAAATAACCATAAAAGGAGTGAAAAAGAGGTGGAGTGGGAATTCCTGGAAAATCTCCACCCATTCCCAGAAAAAACATGAATATTACCCTATTCCTCTTCTTTCTTTCTTTCTTTCTTTCTTTCTTTCTTTCTTTCTTTCTTTCTTTCTTTCTTTCTTTCTTTCTTTCTTTCTTTCTTTCTTTCTTTCTTTCTTTCTTTCTTTCTTTCTTTCTTTCTTTCTTTCTTTCTTTCTTTCTTTCTCCTCTTCCCTCCCTCCTTTTCTTTCCAGTACTGGGGACTGAAGCCAGGGATGGTCCACTACTGAGCTACATTCTTAGTCCTTTTATTTTTCATTTTAAGATAGTGTCTTGTTATGTTGTTCATGCTGGACCTAGGCATCACCATGATCTTCCTGCCTCAGCCTCCTGAGTAGCTGGGATTACAGGTGTGCACCACCACACCCGGGCTTCTCTCTTTCTCTTTTCAGTGCAGGGATTGAACCCAGGGTCTTTCCACTAAGCTATATCCCCAGCACTTTTTATTTATTAATTTTCAACTTTGAGACAGAGTCTCAGTAAATTACTCAGTTGCCCAGGCTGGGCTCAAACTTGGGATTCTCCTGCCTCAGCCTCCCAAAGTGCTGGGAATACAGACATGCGCCACCAGAATGTTCTCCTTGTTAAAGATTTTTCTTCCTGGAAATCAGCATCCTTCCCACTTCTGCACATGGCCTTTACCCTGTGCTTGGTCTTAACATGCAGTCTCCTGGGCAGCACTGGCCTTCTGGCTCCATGGTCCTTGTGGCTCCCTGTGGCCGGCAGGATCCCTGGCTTCCACCTGCCAGGGGCCAATAGCTCCCTTCTTCCAGCTACCAGAACCGAAACCACCTCCAACACTGACAGATGGGGGGGGCAAAATTGCTGCTCCCTTCCCACTTGCGCACCACTGAGTTACTGGAAAGATTGTTTTCAGTTGCAGGCCAGCTGGCGAGAACCAGATGTGGGGCTTTGATCCCAACTGTGGGGGGTGGGGCTGCCGCATGCGGTTCACATCTGCAGGGACCTGGGGGCCCACTTAGACTTCGCAGTCCACCATTCTACATTGTCCCGGGGTGGGAAGAGGAGGGAACTGTGGGTCACCAGAAAGTGACTGACAGGTCAGCGGTGTCCAGGTTAAGGAAGAAAGATCCAGCTGGGTGTGGTGGTGCACCCCTGTGATCCCAGCACTTGGGAGGCTGAGGCAGGAGGATAGCCATGAGTTCAAGGCCAGCCTGAACTACATAGGAGACCCTGTCTCAAAAACAAAAACAAGGGCCGGTGAGATGGCTCAGCGGCGTAAGCGCCTGCCTTGCAAGCGCGAGGGCCCGAGTTCGACTCCCGGAACCCACATACGAAAAAGGGGCCGGTGATATCGCTCAGCGGCACGGGTGCCTGTTGGCGTGCGAGGTCCTGAGGTCGACCCCCCGGTACCCACAAAAAAAAAAAAAAAAAAGCAAACCCAAGAAATACAGAAGGCCACTGCCTTGGACTGAACCCCTGCTCGGGGGCCCTCATAGGCCAGGCTAAAATTCAAAACGGAGTCGCTGCGTGTCACTGCACTGAAGCTGAGCCGCTCTCTGGCTGCCAGAGAAATGGGGATTGGAGAGAAAACAGGCACATTTCCCAGCAGACCGTTTCTCATTGTGCTGTCCCCACGGTTCAAAGGTAACTCTGAATGGCCCATCTTGCTTTTGTTCCTTTGTTTCTCTGCTTTCTTCCTCTCTCTACAACCAGCCTCTTCCACACAGCCCATGGGAAGACATCACAGCGCCCCCCACCAAGGTTTCACTATGTAGCCCAGGCTGGCTTTGAACTCATGATCCTCCTGCCTCAGCCACCTGAGTGCTGGGATCCCAGGTGTGCGCCCCCACACCAGGCTAAAGGCTGGGGGTGTAGCTCTGTGGTAGCGTGTCTGCCTGGCGGGTGTGAGGCCCTGAGTTCCGTCCTCAGCACCAGGAAAAAAAAGAAATCTAAAAAGGAGAGAGATCTAATTTGTTTTTTCTAGTAAAGGGGATGGAACCCAGGGCCTCATACATGCCAGGTAAGCACAGTACCACTGAACTACTACACTGGCCTAAATCTCTCTTAATGTGACTATTTTTATTTATTTTTTTTCAGGCTGGCCTTGAAGTCATGGCGATGCTCCTGCCTCAGCCTCCCGAGTGCCAGGATTACAGGCATATGCCACCACACCCGATTTAACTTGACTAATCTCAGCTAACAAGTGAGCCTGATCTATGGAAGCATGGGCCACCCAGGGCTAATCTCATCTTTCTTCTGTAGGCTCACATCCGATGGCCCAACATTTCAGATGGTTCTGGCCAGTCTTGGTTTTGAAGGGATGAGTGTGGTCTTCCTTCCCTGCTTGCCAGGCCCTGGTCGGAGCACCCATAGCTGCTCAGTTGCCACCTGCATGCCCATGAGCTCTAACGCCATCTCATTCCCGGGACACAGTTTGCAGGTTACTCGAACATTATTTGTCGTAGAGACCATTTTCTCAGTTGCAAATTTCCTCGGAGACTAAGAAAGGCTGGTGGTCCGGCACCTGCGCACCTCACCGAGCCTCAGTTTCCTCATCTTCAGAGCTGGGCGCAGGGGTGGTGCGAGGGTTACTTCAAAGAATGTGGCTGGATGGGCAACACGATGTCACAGCAGCAAGGATTGCGGCCACGTGGGGCCACGCGTTGGCCCAGCCAGGTCTCCCTCCTGGGCTCCCCCATTCTGAAGGGGGTCAGAGTTCGCAGCAGGAAGGTGGGGTTTGAAGGCTAAGGAGAGAGGTGGACCCTCAAAGTGGCTCAGAGCAGGGCTTGGATTTCAGCAGCAGCCAGGGGCTTGGCCAACTTCCTGCCTTTCTAGCAGTTCCAGGGGACAAGAACGCCACCAACCATCCTGGCAGCTGGCCCAGGGCCCATGCTCTTTCCTCCTTTGGTAGCTTTGTCTCTGGACCCAGCAGGTCTCCTTCCTCCCTCCCTACCTCCCTTCCTTCTTTTGGTACTGGGCATCAAACCCAGAGCCTTAGCGCTGAGCTATATCCCCAGCCCTTTTTTTGAGACAGGGCTTGGTAAGTTGTCCAGGCTGGGCTTGAACTTTCCATCCTCCTGCCTCAGCCTCTCAGAGTGCTGGGGTAACAGGCATGCACCTCCAAGCCACACTGCTCTCAGCTTTTCTTAAAATCATGGGCGGGTGGCCTGAGCCAAATTGCTGTGGTCAAACAAACCTCGGTTATTTTGGCCTCAGAACGCTGAACCCCGGAATCATGCCCAGGGGAGACTCCTCCTCCAGGAAGCCTTCTTGGATTGTCCCAGCTCGGCCGGGCGGTTCTCCTTCTCCTGTGCTGAAGACCCTTTCATAGACGGCCCTTTTCCTCTAAAGGGAGTGCGCGCACTTCAGAGCAGCCCCAGCCAGGTGAAGCACGAGGCCAAGCCAAGCATGCAGCCCACGGTTGAACGCCGGGTTCTCTTGGTGTCCCTTTCACTTCTGCCAGCAGAGGGCGCCACAGTCCCACGATCTGCCCAGCGGGCTCCGCCTCTGGGGAGGGGAGGCCACCTTTCTGTCCTCCGGAGGCTTGGACAGAGGGAAAATTCCCTTGACCTTTGAGAACCAGGTCACGGGTGGCTAAGTGCCGGGGACTTGGGCCCAAACTCCTGGCTGCGTGACCTTGGGCTTCTCGCCTTTCCTTCTACAAATTAGCTCAGATTCCCTCGGGGGTGTCTGTAGTGTTTAATAGGATGGCCACGTGATGGGCCCAGCTCAAGGCCTGGCAGGGACAGCACAGCCATTACGTACTGGCCAGGTGACTGTGATTTTACCTCTCCGTGCCTCAGTTTCCTCATCTGAAAGTGGGGATAATTCCAATTCTCTCATAGCGCTTGAGAATTAAATGAGTTACTATATATAAAACACTAGAAACAGCGCTGAACACACGTTATTACAACAGTAGGGGGCAGGGGCAGGCAGGGTTCAAATCCAGTGTCCTTTTTGCCCCTCGGGGCTCAGGGAAGACACAATGGTAGGTAGTGTTCCGATCACATATTGCTTCACCATGCTGGGTGTGGTGGCACAGGACTGTAATTCCAGTACTTGGGAGGCTGAGGCAGGAGAATCACTGTGTGTTGAAGGCCGGCCTGAACTACATAATGGGACCATGTCTCAAACAAAACAAAACAAAACAAAACAAAACACTCTCCCAAGCCTGCTTTCTTTCTTTGTTTGCAGTACTGGGGATTGAACCCAGGACCTTCACACTGCCCTTTTTATTTTTTACTTTGAGACAGGATCTTGCTAAGCGACTAAGTTGCCCAGACCGGGCTTCAGCTTTCAACCCTCCTGTCTCAGCCTCCTTTAATGCTGGGATTACAGGTGTGTGTGCCACCATGTCTAGCTTTGCGCACATTTAATCACTGCTACAGGCAGGAGGCTCCAATACCTGAGCAGCCCTGGGGCTACGCAAAGCTGAGACGGGCGCATGGGACTCCGGGGACAGCCCAGACCTGGGTGAGCATGGGCCTCAAGGTTTGACCCTGCCTCTGGGTGCCGCTCCCAGCCCTTAGGTTTTTGGAGCTCCCGCGCTCACCTGGGTGATGTTCTCCATATGACCAGCAGAGGGCAGCAGATACCTTGGGGGCTCACAGATGGGGACACTGCAGCTTCCGGACAGAATTATCCCCCGCTGCCCAGCAGGGGGCGGTGGAGGGAGCTCCAGCTCTGTCCTCCCATGGTCACCCCCTCCCACAACAGACTGGATGGCTCTTCTTGGTTCTCCCCGCCAGGCTCCCTGCGGCCCTGGCTTTGCGTTTGGACCACGTCCCTGCTCTGAACTTTGGATTCGCAGCTGTGAGTGGGTTGGACCACGAGGTCATCGGGGGCTCCTGAATTCCCTCCTGTGCTGCGGGACTCAGTGTTCCCGTCTGGAAACGCTGACAGCGCCCCCGAGGGGAGTGAGCGGGACTTAGAAAAGCACCGGGCACTTAATAGGTCCTGGACACAGCTTCTTCCTTCCCGCCTTGCTGGGGGCTCCCTGGGCGAGGGAGGCAGGTTCGCCAGTCACTGGTCCTCAGGAGCGAGGCGTCTGGAGGGGCGTTTCAGCAGGTCAGACTGCACACCCACTTCCCAGGCCTCGGGGAGCCTCGAGTTGGTGCAGCCGAAGATGTCGGGGCTTTGTAGACCGAGCCCCGCGGCACCCCAGGCACCGTCCCAGGCTGTGGTGCACGGCCACTGCCCTCCAGGCTGCCAAGCCGGCTTCCAGTGTCCGTGTGCCCCCTTGCCTTGCTGCCTGTGCACCTGGAGCCTGCCTCAGTTTCCCTGGCCTGGACCCTGGCTCCCTGCCCGTGTTCCTGCAGTAGGGAAGGCCTGGATCCTCCTTCCCAGGCCCTGGTAGCTGGAGGGGTCACCCCAAATTGCAGTGCATCAACCCTCAGCTCAGAGTCAGCTGTCACCTGGTGCCATTGCTGAGACCCTGAGCCAGAGCGGACGTCTGGGGCCTGACATTTGCCCAGTTGGAGCCAAAGGAGCAAAAAGTAGAAGCTTCAAATCCCAAGCCTGCCTCTTCTCCCTGAGTGGTCATGGGCAATGCTCATGAACCTCCGTGGTCCTCCCTGCCAGGCACGGGTAAGGATGACCCTGTAGTACACAAGCGGGGTGAATCCCGGTGGTACCAGGTGGGCATGGAGAGGGCCCCAGAAAATACCAGTTGCCACATTCTCTACCCCTCTGAGCACTGTCCTTTAGATTAGGCTCCCCACCTCTGTGCCACCCATGCGCTAGGTCCTGGCCTCACCTCAGGGGAGTCACCAGTGTGAATAGGGCATCAAAGACCCAGGCTGCAATGGGAAAGTTCTCTCCTACGCTTTTTAAATTTCTGTACTAGGGATTGAGCCCGGAGCCTTTGCACTGAGCTATGCCCTCAGCCTTTGTACATTTTTTATTATTTATTTATTTAGCTTTTTTTTTTTTTTTTTTTTTTTTTGAGACAGGGTCTTGCTATGCAGTTCAGGCTGGCTTTTGAACTCACTATGTAACCCAGGCTAGCCTCAAACTCTTGGCGATCTTCCTGCCTTGGCCTCCCGAGTGCTGGGATCACAGGTGTGTGCGACCATGTCCGGGTCCAGGTGTTTTTTTTTTTTTTTCAGTGCCAGGGCCTGGAGCATGCGGCAGGCCCTCTGTGCCTGAGCTGGGTGCTCCTGGCGAGCTCTCACAGACGGTCCGGTGGGGTTGTGTAGATGACAGATAAGAATTGTTCGCCACAGCCTGGCTAGCGCTGCTGTAAGTGGGGTTGCCTGGGCATTCACTTCTGCTTTCTTAAACCTATTGTATTTATTTATTTGTTCCATAAATGTTTATTAAGCTCGTACTGTGTGCCGGGCACCGGGGTAGCCACTGGGGATAGGAGTGGCTCAGACCTGCAGGCTCCTATTTTCGTGGGGTTTATAAACAGTTGAGGGCACAGATAAAAATCTAAGCAAACAGCAGATATATTACCTAATTACAAATTGCAATAAACGCTTTGGAGAAAACAAACTAATTTGCTTATTAAAACATAAATGACATGAAGGTAAGCCCAAGCCTACCCTCTGCCTGAAGGTTTTTGTAGGACGATAGTGTAAGACCCTGATGAAGCTGCCCCTCCCTCCCCTGGAATCGTTGGCCACGGGGCTCCATCCCGAGCGTTTTATATGAACAAGTTCATTCGCTTCTTACAGTCGCCTTCATGGGGCAGTGTCTTTGGCCCCGTTTTACAGAGGTCGAGGGGTGAGTGGCTCGCTCGAGGCCGCATGGCCTGCTGATGAAGCTGGATCCCCACGCGGGGCTGTTTGATCTGCCCAGCTGTAATTACAGACCTCAGTGGCCCCAGCTACAGAATTGGTTGTTGAGCCACCAGCCCGGCCTGGGAGCTCTGAAGTCCCTGGGCTGGGGCGACTGGAGAGTGTGGCCACAGTCCCTTTCCAGGGTGCCCATCTGAGTGGGAAGAGGGGGTACTGCAGCCTGAGCTCCAGGCTGGTGCAGCCCAGTGGCTCGTCGCATGGCAAATGGGGGCCGTGGCATCTGTCTCAGGACACACTGGTGGGTGGCTTGGCAGACAGCCGCTGGCCTTGATCTTGTTTGTTGGATGAGAACCAAGCGTTGGGGTTTGGGGTCCCTGCTCTGCATCCACACAGCCCCCAGGCCCAGTGTGTCTCGTGGCCTCAGCTCTGTACTTTCAAGGACCTGAGCAGGAGGCTTAGGAGGTTGGCAGTCAAGGAGAGGACCTCAAGCCCAGAATCTTCCAGAATCTGCCTCCTGTGCCACCTGTCACCTGCAGCCTCCGTCCTCTTCTCCCCGTGCAGAACCAGATTCAAGGACCTGGATTCAGGCTGGGCGAGGTGGCCCATGCCTGTAATCCCAGTGCTCCAGGAGGCTGAGGCAGGAGGATTGAAAGTTTGAGCCCAAGCTGCTGGGCCTTGCCTAGTATGTGTGAGACACCTGAGTCTAATCTGAAGCACTGCAAATAAATAAATAAATAAATAAATAAATAAATAAATAAAGAAAGAAAAGGAAGAAGGATAATTTGCATAAAGTCCTTTGCCAAATTCCGGGATGTTCCCACAGGGCCAGTGGGTGGCTGGAATCCGTCCTATTCCCCCAGGAACTTGGGGTGTCGGTGGCCTCTCCCTAGCTGATATGGTTGCAAAACAGGCCGTGGCGCCACCACACCCAGCTCGCCTTTGTTTTTGAGGCTGACCAGCGTTCCAGCGCAGGTGCATCCCATTCTGTTTAGCTGTTCATCCCCCGAGGTCTGTCCGCCCGGGTTGCTTCCAGCTTTTAGCGGCTGTGGATGCTGTGGGTAGTGTTATCTTATCTCATTCCTCCCTCTGCTCCTAGGACTGGCTTTCCCAGCCTCTCGGAGCTTGCGCAGAGGGCGGCCACCTCTAGGTTTTTGAGCTGCAAGTGCTCAGTTGCAGCTGCCAGCGGAATCCCAGATCCCAGTTTCTGTGACAGATAATGTGACTATATGCAGCCCTGGGATGGTTACATGGTATCTGTGGGGCACTTGGGGACCCTTCTTGGCAGCAGGAAATGGTTCTTGGGAAGGAAATGGGAGAGTTGTTTGGGACTGGACAACCTCCCCTTGTCAGAAATGAAGCGGAAGGTACAGTGGTGCACGCCTGTGAGTCCAGCACTCTGGGAGGCCAAGGCAGGAGGATCACAAGGTCAAGGCCAGCTTAGGCAACATAGCAGACCTTGTCTCAAAACAAAAAGTAAAGAGCTGAGGACGTAGCTCATTGCAAAGGCCCTGGGTTCAATCCCCAATACCAAAAGAAAGAAAGAAAGAAAGAAAGAAAGAAAGAAAGAAAGAAAGAAAGAAAGAAAGAAAGAAAGAAAGAGAGAGAGAAAGAAAGAGAGAAAGAAAGACAGAAAGAAAAAGAAAGAAAGAAAGAAAGAAAGACAGAAAGAGAAAGAAAGAAAGAGAGAAAGAAAGAGAGAAAGAAAGAGAGAAAGGAAAAGAGAGGGCGGGAGGGGACGCTCTCAGGTGGAGTTATTTCCTCTGGACTAATCTAATCTGTCTGGAGGTTTTTTCCAGCGGGTTAAGAAAGACACCACTTGAGTTGCTCCAGCCCTGCCCGCTGTCTTCCCGCTCGCTCACTCGTGAGGTAGGCACGGGCCTCTGTGCTGGCTGCCGCCCTCTGCCCCCTCGGAGCCCGCCCAGCACAGTGTGGAGATGAGGTGGGGAGGGAGATTTGCCAGTGTCGCTTGAAGGCATCATGTGCCAGCCCCACCCGAGCCCACCTCCGCCCAGCGTCCCCTCCTGTGGGGCAGCTCGTATCATCGTCTCTGGCTTTTGCTTGGCAACCACGAGCCACTGACGGTTCCACACGGGACACGGCTCTTATGTCATAGGCCTAGGTTTTCCCTTCCATGAAGTGGCTGTGGCACCCGCTCTGCTTCCTTTACAAAGTTGGGGGTACTGTGTGAAACTAGGCTGTGAGCAGGGGTCCCACTGGGGCAGCCTGATCCCCCAGGGGGCATTTGGCAACGACTAGGCTATTTGGAGTTGGCACAAGGAGGGGGTTGCGTCCAGGGGGCAGAGGCCAGCCTGCTGCTGGACGTCCTTCAGGGCACAGGACGAGCCCCAGCGTAGAATTTTTGGCTCCAAGGCGTCGGACAATCTGAGATGACCAACGTGGCCGGGCAGCTAGGGGCAGCCACCTGTCCCTCCTGTGCTTCCTGAGTGCCCTTTTTTTCATGTTTTCTTTTTTTTTTTTTTTTTTTTTTTTTTTTTTTTTTGGGTACCGGGGGGACGACCTCAGGACCTCACGCGCCAACAGGCACCCGTGCCTCTGAGCGATATCACCGGCCCCTTTTTCGTATGTGGGTTCCGGGAGTCGAACTCGGGCCTTCGCGCTTGCAAGGCAGGCGCTTAAGCCGCTGAGCCGTCTCACCGGCCCTCATGTTTTCTTTTGAAATAGGGTCTCACTATGTAGTCCAGGCTGAACTTGAATTCACCATGTAGCCCAAGCTGGCCTCACACTCGCAGTGATCCTCCTGCCTCAGCCTCCCAAGTGCTGGGATTACAGGCATGTGCCACCACACCTGGCCCAAGCACCTTCTTTTTTTTTTTTTTTTTTTTTTCTTGTGCTGTGTTGTACCTCAGGGCCTCACACATGCTAGGCAAGTGCTCTACCACTGAGCTCCATCCCCAGTCTTTTTTAAATTTTATTTTGAGATAAGATCTCTGGCTGGACTCCAACTTTCAATCCTCCTGCCTCAGCCTCCTGAGTCCTAGGATTACAGGTGTGCACCACCACACCTGGCTATTGAGCATCTTTTGGTGCTGGGGCTGGGGGAGGTGCGGGCTGGCAAGGACCCAAGGGTAGAAGGGACCCAGCCCTCCATTGTGGGGGGCACAGAGGGCCTGGCACACAGTGGGCATTAGATTCTCTGTCTACATGAAGTGCAGCCCCCAGTGGCGGGAAGCCTGGCCTGTTACTGCTTTTAGGTCCTATGCCAATGGCAGAGCGGGCCAGGCAGGTGAGGCGCAGGGAGGGCTCTGTGGCTGCGGGTGTGCCTGGCTCCTGGTGGTGAGCTCTCGCTTCCAGATGCTGGCCCTTCCCCAAGCGCAGCATTGCTCAGGAAACACCTTAGGCTGGAGGGAGTGGAAAAGCAAGGGTCCTCATGCCTCTTAGTGATCAGCAGCAGTCAGGGGAAAGGAAATGGAGGAGAGCTGGGCGGTGACACACTCCTGTAATTCCAGCTACTCTGGAGGCTGAGGCAGGAGGATTTCTTGAGCCCAGTAGCTCAAGGCCAGCCTGGGTGACATAGTGAAGCCTTGTCTCAGGAAAAAAAAAAAAAAAAAAAAAAGTAGGGCCAGTGAGACAGCTCAGTGGCATAAGTGCCTGCCCGGCAAGTGCGAGGTCATGAGTTCAACTCCCAGAACCCACATAAAGGAAAAAAAGGGCTGGTGATATCGCTCAGTGGCACAAGCGCTTGCTAGCAAGCGTGAGGTCCTGAGGTCAACTCCAAGTACCCACATTAAAAAAAAAAAAAAAAAAGTAAACATGTAGAGGGGGATTCTGTTATAGCCAATGTTCAGCCTTTCAGGCTACCTGGCCTTGGAAGTGGGGGGTGAAGGGGTAGGAGAGGAGAAGACCCCAAAGAAAACACAGAGGGAGACCTGCTCCTCCCCTGTGCTGCTCCATGCCCTGACCTCTATGCCCCCTGACCTGTGTCCCCTGACCTTTGATGCTGCAGCTTGTGGAGTGGAAGGCCCAGGTCAGCCCTTCCGGTGGCTGGAGACAGCAAAACCTCTCCCTGCCCAGGGTTCTGGGTCTGAACAGCGGTGGCGGCCGGGCCCTCCTTGCAAGTCTGGGACCTGGGGACCAGGAGCCGTCCCTTCCCTCTGTTCCAGACCCGGGCCTGGTGACAGCAGCAAGGGTGCCCAGCAGTGACAGAGGTCCCTCCCACCCCAGGTGCCTCTGGTGAGCATCGGGCACCCTCTCATTTCACAGCCCCTTGTGGCCCTTTCGTGTTCCCATTCTACCACTGCAAGCTCTTGTGACCTTGGGCAAGTTTCTTTCTCAGAAGCCTCAGTTTCTTCTCTGCAGAAAGGGGGAAGGCTTGCGGTGAGGCGTACACGAAACAGTGCAGGGAGACGATTCCGTGTGGGAGGCACAGAGGCGCCGGGGGTGTGGCTCTCATCAGCACCGTCCCGAGACTGACCGCAGCTGGGCGCCGGCTCAAGGGTTGGTGTTTGTGGAACCTGACCTGAGACCCTGGGGCTTTGATTGCTGGTGTCCCAGCCGGGCTTTGGGGTACAGTTTGAGTGTCCCTGTGCCGCCGCTGGGGCTATGGGTATTTTGGGGCCCCAGGCCAATCTGCCTCTGAGTCCCCATCCTGACTTCTCCCAGTGGGCAGAGTGTTTGGGGTTCAATCCCTTTTTCCTGGTGTTCTTAAATCAGGTGATGGCTGGACTCTGGAGGTGGTGAACACAGAGTACGCGAAAGAGGTGGGTATAGTGGTGCATGACTAAACTGCCACTACTTTGGGAGGCTGAGTCAGGAGGGTCGAAAGTTTGAGCTCAACCTGGGCAACTTAGTGACTTAAGGAGACAGTGTCACAGAATAAAAATGAAATAAAATAAAAATTTAAAAGAGCTGGGCATGTAATTCAGTACGAAGGCCCTGGGGTGGCTATGGTTATTGTCCATGCCCTGAAGCCAGGAGCCCTTCTGCATAGTCTCATCTCTTAATTTCTTAATTAATTAATTTTTTTGAGATGGGGTCTCACTATGTAGTCCAGGCTGGCCTTGAACTTGCAGCGAATATCCTGCCTCAGGCTCCTGAGTGCTGGGATTCCCACCATGCTCCACCATGCCTGCCACCACACACCGTCTCATTCTTTTCTCGTGACATCCCTGCAGGTAAGGCCAACTATTAGTACCCTGGTTTAGTAAGGAGATAACTGAGGTTCAGTAGGACAAACACTTGCATGAGGTCATGCAGAGGCTCTGGAGAGGGCACAGACTCAAATCTGGGTCTTTCCAACTTCCACACATGCCCGTTTCTTTCCACTTTCTCTGGTTAAAAGGTGTCTGGCCCAGCTGGGCATAGTGGTACATGCCTGTGATCCTAGTTACTCAGGAGGCTGAGGCAGGAGGGTTGCTAGACCTGTCAATTTAGTAATACCTTTAAAGTATAAAATTTAAAAAGGGCTGGGGATGCAGCTCAGTAGTAGAGCATTTGCCTATTACCATCCCTTCCCTGTACCATGTGCCCTGTGCCTGGGGAACAGAGCTCAGCCCTGCTGCTCTATGGCTGTCATTCCCCCACCCCCAGGCCCTGCCTTCCTTCCCCCTCCTCCTCCTCACCCTGGCCCACTCACTTCCTGGGCCTCACAGCCTTGCTGAGGGGTGGCCTGGGCCGGCCCGGCCCAGTGCAGTAGGCCTGCCTCACCTGCACCCAAGGGCCACCTCCTGGCCTCCTGCTCTCCGCCCTCTGCCTGCCCGCACACCTGTCCAGCAGGTCTGGTAGGTGAGTGACTCACACCCGGGCGGTTTGTGTGCCTGGGCCGCCTGGGAACCAGTGTATCCAACCCTGGGCTCCTGCCCGCTCTGCCAGCTGCTCCGGCTGCAGCTCCTTCCTGCCGCGAGGACTTGGGCCCTTCCCTGAGGCCAGCGCTCAGAAGGCACACGACCAGGTCAGCTCTCCCTGCTGACCACCTCTGAGCTGTGCTGGGGGTGGGGGCAGATCCCTTGGAGGTGATGATGGGGTGGTGGGGTCCCTGCTGCCGTTATCAGCCTAGGGATCCAGCCCCGGGGACACCCTGCTTCTGCCAAGGTGGCAGTGGGACATGGGGACACTTCAGGGTGGGCCAGGGGAGGACTTGCTCTGCTGCTGGGGCCGAGCCAGGGGCTGCAGGGCAGGCCAGGGCACCATGGGCCACCAGGGTATATACATGGTAGGGGCACCCTGTTCCTTCTCGGGTCATGGAGTTTGAGGGGTGTAGCTCACTAGGGTCCCAGGACACCAGTTCAGTGTGTCGTTTCATGGCCAGGAAACCAAGACTAAGGGTTAGAGTCAAAGGCACTCGGTGAACTCCCTGCCCAGGGCTCCTTCCTCGCCCCCCCACGCCTGCTCCCACCTGCTGCTCCCCGGCTGTCCCAGCCTGGTGGCCCTCTGCCACCCCGTCCAGTCCTGTTCCATCCCACCCTGTCCCAAGCCCGCTGTATCTGGAGGGAGCAATATGGCCTGCATAGTTTCTCAGGCAGGAATGTCCAAGCCCGAGGTCGGATGGCATCTTAAAGGTCACCCAGCAATCCTGGCTGTGAATCCCATCAGGTGGTAGGTAGTTCAAGCTATAGCTTGAATATCTCCGGTGACGGGGAGCTCACTGCTGTTTGTACAGCCTCTTAGTTTCAGGGCCAATGTCCAGCAAATGATGTTATGATACTTGCTGGCCACTTACACCATGCCAAGTATTTCGCTAACAAAACAGCCTGTGTATTAACTCATTTAATCCTCTGACACCCTCGTGAGGTACTAGTCTTTTTTTTTTTTTTTTTTTTTTTTGAGATGGGGTCTGGGCTTGCACTCATGATCCTCTTGCCTCAGCCTCCCAGGTGCTGAGATTACTGGCATGCACCACCTGC
The DNA here is from genome assembly GCA_028451465.1 of Erethizon dorsatum. Lineage (NCBI taxonomy): Eukaryota > Metazoa > Chordata > Mammalia > Rodentia > Erethizontidae > Erethizon > Erethizon dorsatum. The sequence continues at coordinate 122,781,082 of CM051827.1, read as the reverse complement.
CCAGCTCCAGCAATATTATTCTTAATCGCTTAGTTTATGGCTGAGAAAACAGGCGCAGGGAGGTTAAGCGACCTGCTCAGGATTCCAGAGGTCCAGAAAGGGGAGCGGGGATTTGAACCCAGGCCCATCTGGTTCTAGAGTCCTGCTGGGTCCTAAGCTCCTGCACCTCACTGCTGCCATATGGAGATGAGGCGGCCAGGGCAGGGCCACTGCGTGGGGCGGGGGGCTGGGGTTGTAAGGGGGTGTTCAGGTGACGGTGTGACTCCCCAGCTAGATGGCCTCCCGGGGCACTGGGTCACGGTCAATGTAACTGTGACCTCCATCACCCCCATGTCCCCTCCAGGACAGGACAAGCAGTGGGGGAGGGGAAAAGGGGGGCCAGGGTCTATAGAACCCCGGTACAGGACACAGGTGGGGTGGCAGGAGTGGCAGAGGGGGGCCTGGGGCCTGGGCCTGTTTTCTTCTTCCTATCGTCACATCTGGGTGGCCCTCCGTGTGCTACGTCTCCACAACCTTGCTCTTGGTGAACAACAAGGGCGGTGACTCACCCAGGCGCTTCATAGTTGGCAAAGCAGCCCGTCTGGAGCAGGACCCGCCATCCCCGCAATGCCTGTGTCCACAGGGGAGCAGCAGAGGCTCGGAGGGTCACACAGCTGTGGTGGCACACTCGGGCCTCCCTCCCAGCCCTGGCGGAGCCGGCTCCACACCCGGGCTGGCTCCTTCGCCCATGCTGTTTCCTCCCGAGACTCCAGGAACGTCTGGGCAGAAGCATCAGGGCTGCTGAGGCGGGGCTGCCTCCCCAGCTCCTGGTCCCTGGCTGGGATCTCCGGAGGTCAGCCTGGGGGCCACTGCCTCTCTCCTGTCCCCAGGGTTGAGTTCCTCTGAGGGGGCTCTAGGGGACTGGGGGTCTTCGGGGGGTGACTGATGTGGCCCTGTTCACAGACCTAACAGCCGGAAGTAGAGACAAGGGTCTGCCATCGCCCCTCCAGGACAGTCGTGTGGACAGGAAGTTGCTAGGTGGTCCCCCAACCCGTCCCACTGACAGCGCAGTAATAATGACGGGGACGTTGACTCCGAGCATCCTGCTGTTGGCCAGATTTCCATTTATTGTGCTTTACCCTCTGCCCAGCACCCTGCATGATGGATGTAGCTGGTTTACGCCTCCTGATGCCCTGATTTCACGTATGAGGAAGCCGGGGCTCAGAGAGGTAAAGCCTCTTGCCCAGGATCACACAGCGAGTCAACCGTACAGAGATCATCAGTCGGAAAGTTGAAAGCGCCGCCACCGGAAGTCACCCTCCAAGGTCGCACATCATACTCAGGGCGCGGCCAAGACAGCGCCTGACTTGGCTGGGCTCGGATTTGTTCTCTTCCCACTCAGTGCCTCTGGGCTGGGCTGGGGTGGGCTTCCTTGGGACTCTGGTTTGTCCCTAAATTTGGGGCCTCAGACAAGCTGCTTGACCTCTTAGCGCCGGGGTTGCCCATCTGGTGCAGGGACTGAGCCTGTCTCCTTTGTCTCCCTGAGGCTGCGAACAGTCATGGCTGGGAAAGCCTTTAAAACCTCGGGCACACGCACTTGAGGAGGTAATTACCCAAGCTGAGCCTTGGGTCCTTCTGCGACTGCGAGAGCCCTGGCATATAACCCTCGAAGCCAGCAGAGAGGCCATGACACAACCGTACCCATGGTAGGGAAGCTGAGACCGAGCTCACACCAACTGGCAGGACTTCAGCACTCTGGGAGGCTGAAGCAGGAGGACCCCAAGTCCGAGCAGGACCAGGAAGTGGTGGCAGAGCCAGGAGTTGGGAGCTGGGATTTGAAGGGCCTGCCTATCCCTGAAGTCCCTAGAAGTGAGCACCCTTACTGCAGTGGAATCTCCCTGGGGAATGGGGGTCTTCCAGGATACCCAGGTGCCAGGCAGTGAGCAGGTTTGGAGAATAGAATCCTGGATTCCAGAGGCCGGAATGGGTCCTGGAGCTTAGCTGGTACATCTGAGGCAGGTGGCTTGGTGCTGCCACCAAGTGAGTCCCCAGCTCCAAGCTCAGGCCTCCTCTCGCTTGGCTCCGAAGCAGAACAGGGAGCCCCTCCCCCAGCCTTGGGTCTGGGAACAGTGGCAGCCCTTGTTCCCAGGGGGTCAGGAACATGGGCACTCTCCTGGCTCAGCAGGGATCCCCCCACCATCGCCCAGCCAGGGACATGTGATGCCCTAGCGAGGGAGGAGCCAGTGGGGTCAGAGGTCAGCCCTGCCCACTCCTCCCCAACATCAGAATGAAATCTGATCAGCTGCTCCTCTCTGATCAAAGAGGTTCCGGGTGCTGGGGCTGGGCCGGGCCTGGAGCCAGGAGGCTGTGCTGCGTCCTGGTGTGCCATTCCCGCTTTGTGTGACCTTGAGCAAACCCTTGTCCTCTCTGGGCCTCAGTTTCCCCTCTGGGAAAGGCAGGAATTGGCTTGGATCAGCCCTAAAGTCTGTGGCTTGCTCCTGTGGATGTCCCATGCCCGGTGGAGGGAGGGTGGACTCCAGGGCAGGCGTGGTTCACGTCCCTGTTCTGTGTCCCCTGCTGGTGTGAACGTGGTTTTCCCTGTGCAACTGCAGAGGAGGATTGTGATTCTGGGCTCAGTGTGCTGCATGAGGGTTGAGTTCTCCCAGGGAGATTGCTAAGCCTGGCGCATAGTAGGTGCTGAATAAAGGAAAGGGATACTTTGGAACCCAGGCCATCCTGACAGCCCCGTTCCTGGCAAATGGAGAAGTAGGGTGTCTCACCATGCAGTCTTGGGCCACAACGCCAGGTTCCATTCAGATGAACAGGGTCTCCACAAAGGGTGGGGACAACGTGTGCTCTCTAATCTTTTTCTCTTCCTCTCTTTCTTTGTTCTTTTTCTGTCCTTTTTTGATGTTTTTGGATAGGGTCTAGCTGTGTACCCCAACCTGGCCTTGAACTTGTGGTCCTCCTGCTTCAGCCTCCTGAGTGCTGGGTCCTTTCTTTCTTAAAGTTGTTCTGGAAACTACAAAACCGTTCCACACATCTCAATGCCTGCTCTCCTGGGGCCACTGGGTCGTTTCATCTCTGAGTCTTGCCTTCTCCACCAGAAACTGGAGACTGTAGGCTGCGCTCAGGAAATGGTGGGGGGCCTGATTGCCATGGAGCTCACCCAAGAATCCAGCTGGCTGAATCCACTGATGAGAATTCACGAAGGAGGAGGACTTGGGGGCAGTGCAAGCTCTCTTAGCTCCTGGGGGTCTCTGTAAGTCTGGGAGAGTTGCAGGGAATGTGTTGGGGCTGATGCCAACCAAAATCCACAGCTCTGTTCCCAGGTCTGCCCCGGCACAGGGCAGGGAGCTTGCTCCGTAAGCACAGTGTCCGACCTCACCTGGCTTCAGAGACTTGGAGCTTGGGGCTGAGCCTGTACGCAATGTGCAATTCCCTGGCCGAGCGCTGGTGTTTGTGAGGGGAGCTGCTGGGGCAGATGCTGCCTGCTCCCGCTCTCGTTAAGGTCTGTCGAAGCCCACCACGCACGGGATGCTCCTTTTTTTCCTGTCCCTGAAAACATCAATGTACTCTCTCTTGATTTCCTGGAATCTCTGCCAGGGGATTTTTCACTTATCAGAGAAATTGCATCCAGCTTCCTCCCTCTTTACTGAGGTGGTAGGAGGCTGGGGATGGAGGAGCCTCTTCAAATAAAAAGTTCTCTTATTTTTAAATTATACTCATCCACCCATCCATTCGTCCATCCATCATCCATCATCTACTCTTCCATTGTTTTCCTTCCTTCCTCCCTCCCTCCTTCCCTTCCTTCCTTCTTTCCTTCCTTCCATCTAGCCATCCATTTCTCATACATCCATTCATCCATCCTTCACTCCTTTCATCCATCCAGAGACTGTTTATTGAGTGCCCATCCTGTGCCAGGTACTATATTCTGTTTGTGTGTGTGTGTGTGTGTGTGTGTGTGTGTGTGTGTGTGTTTGAGACAAGGTCTTGCTGTGCAGTTCAGGATGGTCTTGAACTCACTATGTAGCCCAGGTTGGCCTTGAACTCACGGAGATCCTCCTGCCTCAGCCTCCCGAGTGCTGGGTTTACCGGTATGCGCCACCACGCCCGGCCAAGCCACTGTATTCTGGATCTGACTGGGAAACAGCCATGATCCTGTGCCTGGGGCAGGGGGTGTTGACGCACAGCAGAGGCCAGAGATAACAGCATAGTCCCATGTGCCAAGGCCCGGCCGTCTTGATTTATCGGCTTCCTCATCTGGAGCAGGGCATGACGATGGTGTCTACCTCACGGGATTATTGTGACGGGATGAGATGAGACAGGTGCATAGTAGGTACTCAGTCAGTGTCAGCTGGGGTGATGGTGGTGGTGGTGGTGGTAGTGGTGAGGTAACCTGACACAGGGCCTGGCTCTAAGTCACCATCTTGCCCGTGAGTTGTCCTTGGGAGTAGCAGAGGTGACAGGGAGATGGTGCCACAGGACAGGCCCCAAGCCAGCTGCTCAGGGTGGGGCAGCCTAGGAGACAGTCGCCTCCATGAAGAGGCCTGTGTGCTGGCCAGGGCACTGGTGTGGGTCAGCGGGTCTCTCCAAGGGGCCGTGCCCCACTGTCGCTGTCTGGTTTGCCTGGCTGGGAGCCCCAGCATCTGAGGGAGAAGTGAACCATGAGTGGTGGGTTCAGATCCCAGCTCTGTGCCACAGTCTCCGAAGGCACTGGAGCTGGATGTCTGAGGAGCTCCCGGAAGCTGGCATAGACAGTGGACCTGGGGGACCTGCGGCGGCTGTGGATGGGGCTCTGGGAGAGCAGCCCGAGATGGTCAGGGGCTCCCTGGGGATCCGCTGGGAGCTGAGGGGGAGGTGCACAAGCCCTGCAGTTCTTGTTGCTTGGGTACCGGGTCTGCAGTGGACCACTGCTCTGCACCTCTCTGCCTCAGTTCCTCGTGTGAGAAAGGACTTAGAAGCAGCTGTTCTGCAGAATCGGGTCCAGCCTGCTGGACCCTAAACAATGGGGCGCTCTGGGCTTCATGGGAGGGAAGGTGCTCTCATCCTCCTTCACATCGTGTCCCTGACACGCTGGGTCCCTGTCCAGTGTGACCCCCACACCTCGTGCCTCTGCTGACCTGCGGGTGGGGTGAAGAAGGCTCTGGGGGCTCAGGAGAGGCCCATTTTCAGGCTTAGCCCCTTGTGTTCTGCGGAAAGACTTGGCTCCTCTTAATCCAGAGCCACACGGTCCAGGGGCAGCAGCCTGGACTCTGGATTTCAACCTCAGTGCTCCCACTGTGTGACCTTGGGCAAGTCACCTAACCTCTCTGGGCCTCAGTTTCTTTACTCAGAGAGCAGCATAAAGCCACTGTCCTGGCCAGGCTTCCAGGGCCTTGGTGAGTGGGAGGGATGGGTTGCAGCCTCCTCAGAGGGCCAGGGGAGATGTTAATGAGCCCTGGGGCTGGTCCAAAAAGCCAGTCTATAAAACCCTGGGCCACAGCTTCTGGCGCATTGCTCATGGGAGTTTATGTGAAGGACACGGTGGATAAGGGCCTATTGTTCGAGTGGGGATGGTTTTATGACTCTTAGAAAACGTCTTTCATCTGGGAAAGCAGGGAGCTTATGGAGCCTCCCAGCCTTGGGCGGGGAAACGGGGTGCTGATAAAAGTTTCTGGGGTGCCAGGCACTCCTGCCATTCCCCAGGCAGGCCAGAGGGAGCAGGGCCCCCCACCCTGGGCCCACAGCTGCCAGCTGCCCTCCCCCCAGCCCGGCCCTGCCCTCCTGGGCGCCTTCTGTCCAGCCCCGGTCCCTGGCCTGGTCTGCTTGGCAGGGAGGCAGGCCCCCTCCCTGTCCCCTTCTCTGCAGCCAGTGCCACCTCTTCTCCATCCGCACAGCAACTTCTAGAACAGCCCTGGGCTCTGCCCCCGTCAGCTGACCAGTGGCTCTCAGGCCCAGCAGCCCAGCCTGGCGCTCGAGCCCTGGGTTGGGGCAGTAACCTGATGCTGGCCAGCAGAGTCCTTGTCACCTGTCCTTTCTGGCTCCCTGGCCAGGATCCAAGCTGAGAAATCCAAGCCCTTGGCTCAGCAGCGGGTGTCGTGGACTCCCCCAGCTGGCAGGGCTGGCACATGGGCCCAAGGGCTGGGCCGACGGGCTGACGGTCTCTGTGTGCTTGCAGCCCCTTTTGATGCCCCTGGCCGCATTTACCCTGGCTGTGACCACCCTTCCTTTTTGTTTTTCTGAGACAGGGTCTCAGCTATGTAGTTCAGGCTGGCCTTGAACTCACTATATAGTCCATGCTAGCCCCCAAAGTTGAAGTTGCAGGTATCCTCCTGCCTCAGCCTCCCAAGTGTTGGGATTACAGGTGTGCGCTACCTTCTCCCTTCACCCCCTTCCCCTTTTTCATCTTAGGGGATTCAGGAAGACTGAAGCAGGATGCCAGGCTCCCTTTGCCTTTGCAGGTCCCCTTGCAAAGGACTAGGAGTTCCCACTATTCTACGTGTGACAGTAGCCAGGGATAGAGGCTACCACCTGATGTTAATCCCGCCGCTTGCCATTGGCTGCTTTGCTTTCAAAGAATAAAAATGCACCCAGCCATGTGTAAGCGGAGAGAGGTCTGTGTAAGGATAGACTGCTCTGATGGACACTCAAGGCTGGGACATTGCCTGTGCCTCAGTTCCCTCATCTGTAAAGTGGGGAGGAAAGCATTCTCTTTATAGGGTTGCTGTGGGGATGAAATGAGCTGGTATGCGTTACTACGTGAGGGGTTCACACACTTCCTGGGTGTGCTAGTGTTGCTATTTTTATTTTATTGTGAACATGCAGCTTGGACCTTCTGGGTGAACATGTCCTCTCTCCCACTTTCCTCTTCAGCCCCATCTTTATTAAACCTGGTTTTGCTTTCCTGTGGGGTTTCAGCTGTGATGCTGCTGGGTGATGCTCTTTGGCACCATCTCCCAGGCTGTGTCCTAGGTCATTTGCCTGACTCGGTCTCTCCACTCTTGCTAATCGCAAGCTCCTGGGAGAAGCAAGCTCCTGGGCCCAGTCTGGCAGGGTGTCCACCCTCTCTTCCGGTCTGCTGTGCTCGGGAGGAGAGGCTGCTGCACATGTGGGGGGCAGGTCCTCTGCGGCTTTGTCAGAAGAGCTGTGAACAGTGGTCAGGTGTGTGTGTGTGTGTGACAGCCAGCTTTTGGGACTCCTGCAGTAGGCATTTGGAGCCTATATAGCTCAGCATATCATTGTTCCACTTAAATGTGAAACCATTGTCCATATTAAAAATCTAGGGTTTTCCTAGCCAGGTGTGGTGGTGCACACCTGTAATCCCAGCGCTCAGAAGGCTGAGGCAGGAGGATCACCGTGAGTGTGAGGCCAGACTAGGCTACATGGTGAGTTCAAGGCCAGCCTGGACTACATAGTGAGACCCTGTCTCTAAAAACAAAAACAAAATAAAAACAAACAAACAAAAAAATCTAGGGATTTCCTATAAAAATCTGGATTTTGACATCTCTTGGGGAAGAAACAACAGAAGCCCTGAGACCATGACATCGGGTGCCCATCTGCCTGGGGCATTTGCTTTGCAGGTCTCCAGCACCCACCCTTCCTCTACATGGTGTCCCCTCTATACCTAATGCCCCATCTCCCATTTTCCTCCCCTACCTGGCCCCCTGGCGTTGGAGTTTGCGACCTTCCTCCACAGCCTGGTGCTTTCCCAGGAATGGGACTTGCACAGAAAAGAAAAAAAAAACCTCAAATGCTTCTTCAACATTTGGAGATTTGTGTGTAAACCCAGTTCTGGGCGATACCCGCAGATGACTTCTGGCCATCCCCAGAGGGGTCATGATGGTTTCCACCGTCGCTATACAGAGGGGGAGCTGCGGCTCTGAGAGGAAGTACTTGTCCCACGCACACACCAGTCATCTGGTTTGGAAATGACTCGACTTACACGAAGGTACAACTCAGCCCACTTCCTGCTCAGCACCTTCCTCTGGTTTTAAGAGGAAGCTGCCAGCTCAGTGGTCCTTCACGCTGGACACTTTGGGATGCTTCCTGCACACAAGGGCTCCTGTCAGCATCAGGAAGTTCAAGCGATGCCCGCTACCAGCTAACCCAGGTTTTGCCAATCGCCCCAATGATGTCTTTTTTGTTTTTTACTTTTTTGGTGACAGAGTCTCGCTATGTAGCCCAGGCTGGCCTCGAACTCATGGTGATTCTCCTGCCACCATGCGCCACCATGCCAGGCCAATGTCCTTTTTTATTTATTTATTTTAATGGCATCAGAGATTGAACCCAGGCTTTTGCCTCTGCTACTGCTCTACCACTGAGCTATATGCCCAGCCCCTTTTTTATTTTATGGTGAGACAGAGTCTTGCTGAGTTGCCCAGGCTGGTCCTGAATTTTCGATCCTCCTGCCTCAGCCTCCTGAGTAGATGGGATTAAAGGCATACACTGCTATGTCTGTCCCAACACTGTCCTTTATAGTATATGTGCTGCTGAAGTGAGCACGGCATTGTCCTTTATCGTAGAAGGATTGGATTCAGATCACAAGTTGTATTTCATTGTCCAATGTCTTCAGTTTCCTTTACTGTGGAAGAGCTCCTTAGTCTTTCCTTGACGTTTGTGACCTTGACACCTTAGAAGACATTCAGAGGAAAGCCCCCCGTTTGGGTTTCCCTGGTATTTGCCCTGATGATGTGCATGATCCATCTTTGGCAGGAATACTGTAACATGATGTTGTGTCCTTTGTGGGTCCCGTGCTGCCCAGAGACCGATCCCATTGGACTACGTGGGCACAGCGGTGTCGGCCAGGCTTCTCTACTGTCAAGTTGCTTTCTTCCTCTTTGTGGGTGATAAGTATTTGGTGGGAAATACTTTGAGCCTCTGTAAATAGCTGCTCCTAACTTTTGATTTATTCATTTATTTATTCACATCAGTATAGACTTTCGGTATTCAAGGAACATAACTGTTGCAACTATGATTCATTTTGATCCCTTCTCCTCCTTCCCTTCCCTTCCCTTCCCTTCCCTTCCCTTCCCTTCCCTTCCCTTCCCTTCCCTTCCCTTTCCTTCCTTCCTTTCCTTGTTTCTTTTTTTTTTTTTTTTTGAGATAGGGTCTCTCTATGTAGTGCAGGCTGGCTTTTAACTCACTATGTAGCCCAGGCTGGCCTCAAACTCATGGCAATCCTCCTGCCTCAGCCTCCTGAGTGCTGGGATTACAGGTGTACGCCACCATGCCTGGCCCTGACCAGATTTAAATTTCTGGCACAACAGTATGTTTTCGGCTCAACTTGATCTTCCTCTGGGAGTTAGCCATTTTGCTAGGGAGTCCTGGGTTCTTTTCTTCCAGAATGGTGCTTAGAAACGATGCTCTGGCGGAGCAGTGAGCCCTTGCAGCTGGGGCGCCCCTGCTCCTGACCCCTCTTGCTGGCCCAAGCGATGCACTCACATCCATGCTGCCAATGCCATGTGATATCACAGGGTTCATTCTAGTTTACTTCCTTCATGTTTGGAATTTCCTTCTCCAAAGAAGAATCTGAAGAGCATAAGTTTTTTTGTTGTTGTTGTTTCTCTTTTTCTTTTTAGTTGCTATTAATTTTACAAAATATTGGGTTATTTTCCCTTACACCTCTGTCCTCCCCCCAAGAGCACACACTTTTTTTTTTTTTTTTGTGGGTACCGGGGGGTCGACCTCAGGACCTCGGGTGCCTGCGCGCCCGTGCCGCTGAGCGATACTACCGGCCCCTTTTTCGTATGTGGGATCCGGGAGTCGAACTCGGGTCCTCGCGCTTACCGCGCAGGCGCTTAAGCCGCTGAGCCATCTCACCGGCACTTTTTTTTTTTTTTTTTTTTTTTTTTTTTTTTTGTGGGTACCGGGGGGACGACCTCAGGACCTCGCGCGCCAACAGGCACCCGTGCCACTGAGCGATATCACCGGCCCCTTTTTCGTATGTGGGTTCCGGGAGTCGAACTCCGGCCTTCGCGCTTGCAAAGCAGGCGCTTACGCCACTGAGCCATCTCACCGGCCCACCGGCACTTTTTTTTTGAGACACAGGTTCTCCTGTGTAGTTTAGCCTGGTCTTGAACTCACCATGTAGCCCAGGCTGGCCTCAGCCTTCTGAGCGCTGGGATTGCAGGCATGCTTAGAAGCCCTACTCCACCAGCTTGCGTCTCATAGATAACTGCTACCATAGCGCCGCCTGATGACAGTATAGCACCAAATAGCCCATTTACCCGATTTTACTAGTGAGAAGTTGAACAGCCCTGGTTAGATCATAGTGGATGGAACCTTGAAAACCCTGGCAAAAGAATTATTCTTCCCCCTTTGTAGCCAGTGGGACCAGAGGAAGGGGCCGAGAGTGCAGAGCCTGGGGTGTGAGCTGTCACATCTGCCCACCCCCAGTGGTGTGGGGGATGCTGATGTTGCGCCCCAAGAGGACAGCAGCTCAGATTGCTCCCTCCTGACGCCAAGGCCCTTGGAGTGGAAATGGGCGACGTCAGGCCTCCTTCCCTGACCTCAGGATGCCTCCCCCTGGGCTGCGCCCTTGACCTCAGCTGCTTCCCCCCACATCCGGGCCTTGGGTGGTGAGGAAGCTGGGAGGCTTTGGGGGCGCTCAGTGCATCTCAGCCCCCCTCAAAATGCCCATCCCACGAACTGAGCAGAAGCATCCCGGAAAGGGAGTCTCATCTTTGTTTTTAGAGAAAGCTTGTCCCCGCTAGGAGGGATCATAGAGTAAGGAATAGGGATTGGCTGCTGCCATTCACCGTGCCCATGTCAGGGTGATCTTGGGCTTGGAAAGTTCACTTTCCCATCCACCTACTTCCCTTTTCTGTGGTGCTGGGGGTTGAACCCAGAGGTGCTCTACCACTGAACCGCACCCCCAGCCCTTTTTTTTTTTTTTGGTACCTGGAATTGAACTCAGGACCTTGCGATTGCCAGACAGGCGCTTGTGCCACTGAGCTATATCCCTGGCCCCTCATTTTTTATTTTTTATTTTTTTGTGGGTACCGGGGGGTCGACCTCAGGACCTCGCGCGCCAACAGGCGCCCGTGCCGCTGAGCGATATCACCGGCCCCTTTTCCGTATGTGGGATCCGGGAGTCAAACTCGGGTCCTCGCGCTTGCAAGGCAGGCGCTTACGCCACTGAGCCATCTCACTAGCCCCTCATTTTTTATTTTGAGACAAGGTCTTGCCAAGTTGCCCAGGCTGGCTTTGAACTTGCACTCCTCCTGCCTCAGCCTCCTGAGTGGCTAGGCACACTGCCTAACTTTCTTTTTGACCCACTGTGGCGCTGGGCTGGTGGAAAGGGTACTGGAGTAGGAGACAGAAGCAGGAGCCCTGGGTTCCCGTCTTGGCTTTGCCACCAAGGCTGAGCAACCTTGGGCCAGATGTTGAAACTCCCTGGCCAGTGGAAAATGTGACTCTTGTGCCCTTTCCTATCCCAGGTCAGTGATGCAGGCAGGGAGAACAGACTCCCGAATCCCATCCAGATGTAATGCACCATTAACGATGGTGCTTACATAGTTCATACGGCACTCCCAGAATGCTCTGCGAGTGATGATTCTGGTTCATTGAATGTTCTGGGACATGGAAATGTTCCCAGAAGTCCTTTTTGAGCCTTTGTGACTATTGAAACCCGTGCACTCATCTACTCAGCAAATATTTGTTTGCACTATAGCAGGTTCTGTCCCAGGTGCTGCTGGCGAAGGCTCTGATTGAGACAGCAGAGCCCAGCCCCGGGAACTCTGAGCTGGGCGAGGATGCGGAAAACACACCACACAGCGGCACCACACCTCGGGAGCTGGGCGCACTCGGAAGGTCTGGGAGGGTGAGGGAGAGTTCCCTGAGGAGGTGCGTGCAGCTGGGAAGCAGCTAGCCTGCATCTGGAGGTGAAGTCACCAAGGATGTTCCAGGAAGCAGGGACAGTGTGATCAAAGGCCCAGAGAAATGCCTTGGGTGTGTTCTTCTGTGCTCTGAGTCTGGGATGTGGAGCTGGGAGTGGGGAGAGAAGAGCGAGTGCATTGTGCCAGAGAGCAAGACGCTGGAGAGAGCAAGAATACACGGGCTAGTTGGATGTGGTGGCGCATGCCTGTAATCCCAGTACTCAGGAGGCTGAGGCAGGAGGATCACCATGAGTTGGAGGCCAATCTGGGCTTCATAGCTAGTTCAAGGCCAGCCTAAACTACATAGTGAGACTGTCTTGAAAAATTAAAAAAGAAAAAAAAAAGAATACATGGGGCTGGCTTGGCTGATGAGGGCTGCAGTCTTATATATTCTCAAGATGCATTTGTTTTTGAGACAAATGTAGCCCAGGCTGACCTCAAACGCACAACAATCCTCCTGCCTCAGCCTCTCTAGTACTGGGATTACAGGTGTGCACCACTGCGCCTGGCTTTCAAGAATGCATTTGTGATTTGATACGTATTTTTTTCATGATGCTGGGGTATTAAACCTAGGGTCTTTGCACTACATCTCTGACCCTCTTTATTTTTATTTTATTTTATTTTTAAATTTTGAAAGAGGTCCTCCCTACATTGTTCAGGCTGGGCTCAAACTTGCAATCCCTGCCTCAGCCTCCCTCAGTGCTGGGATTGCAGGTGTGCACCACTGTATCCAGCTGTTGTGTTATTCTTTATTGCAAAAGTAGAAAGGAGAGAGAGATGCTGAAATAAAAACACTACATTACAGAGAAGGGGCCTGAGTGTCAGAGGGTGGCACTCGTGATGGCAAGCAGAGAACACAGTTGTCTCTAAAGGGCCCCTGCTCCTGGGTCCTGCAGAGCCCGGCCTAGTGGGGAACGGGCACCCTGCATTGCCAGAGCTGAAGCTTTGTTGGGCGAAGCCAGCAATCTGGCTTTTTATGGGCGATCTCCCAACTATCAAATGTTGGTGGCTAATTAATAACAACAGCAAAACTACTGTGGGCAAAACGAGATGCTTCTGTGACGCGGTCTGTTTCATGAGCTGTGGTTTGTACCCCGCACCTGGGGTTTAACGGATGGGGTTCGGACTCCGTACGAGGGTCTGATGTTGAATGAACCTCTCCCCTAGCTGGACTCTGGGGCCCTTGCCCTCCATCCTGAAAGTCCAGGGCCATTTGTCACAAAAACAGAGTGCTGTGGAGGACACGTGGGAGGCCGCCTGGGGATCCTGGACCTTGTGACAGTTCTGGAGGGGAGGAGACAACTTGGGACAACACAGAGAGGGCAGGGGTGTCCCAGGCTGGAAGACACAGGTCCAGGAGGGGCTGCAGCAGGTTCTGAAAGCTGAGAATGCAAGTCCAGTCTGTGCATGAGGCTTTGGCTATGGAAGCAGCACCCATGAGGCCGCATTCCAATCTGAGGCCCATGCTATGGCCCCGAATCCATACAGGGATGGGCGGCTGTGTGAAGGTGGCAATTTCTGCTTTGCTGGCATTGCAGGAACTTTGCTTTCTGCCCTCCTGGCCACAGGGTGTTTGCCCCTAAACTGGAGGCTCCCTCAGGGCGGGACTGTGTCTGTCTGTTCACCCAAGTCTCCTTCGTGCCTGGAACACAGTAAGTGCTCAACAAATATTTATTGCCTACTTAGGATAAATTAGTGTTCCCTAAGCCTGGGGCTTAGAGAGTTCGCTGGACAAGCTCTATGGTACTTAGGTTCTTGTGTGCACACAAACAATACACAAGCAAGCAAATCAATGAATAAGATGATTTCAGAGAGTGTGGCACTCTCACGGCTTGCCACGGGTCACTGGCTTGGCCCTTTTTATCCATGTCTCCTCCTAGCCCGAGAGCCACTGGGGCAGTGCCAGGGTCCATCTGGTTCCTGGTTTCTTTCGTAGCCCCTAAGGCTGGTGCCTGACAAATTGGGAGGAAAAGAAAAAAAGTAGAAAAGGGTTTCTGCTGGCTAAATGGGATGAATGCACACAGGCTGACAGGGCACCTGAAGACTTCGGAGGCCACAATGCTCATTATTATCCACCCGGGGTGATTGATGATAAGCTGGAGTGTGAATTTCCTCGCACATAGGGAGGTGGCAGGGGAGTGTTTAATAACAACAGGGATAATCTTAATTAATGACCTGATAACTGTAATTAATTGCATCATATCTGGAGGCCCTCTTTGGAATCCGGGGAGGGAGGAGCTAGTGTTTGGCAGCTCTGGAGCCGGGAGGCAGGGGAGTGCAAGGACAGGAGCTGGGTTATACCACTCACTTGCAGAGCAAGTTTTGGCAAATCACAGCTCTGAGTCTCAGAGTTCTCCTTGGGAAAATGGGGCTGTATCACAGGGCTGCTGCCAGCTTAGGGAGCCCATGTCAAAGTCCTTGTGGCTGGGTGCCTGTGGCTGCTGGGGTACCCCCTACTGTGCTATTTCAGGAGCCTGGGTGCCAGGCTGCAAACTACCCCCCAGTGGTCCCAGGTGGTCACCCATAGGTGCACATCACAAGCCTGGGCTTCCCCGGGGATGGCCTCTGATCAAACCCCTATAAGTAACCAGGCGAGGCCCTCACTCAGTCTATCCGCGGGATCTTTCCAAGGCAGACAGGAGGGGGTTCCACGGTGTGTCGGCGCTTCTGGTAGGAGACCAGGGAAAGTGGGGCGGTGCTGGGGGCACTGTGAATGAGGAGGAACCTGTGCGACCTGATCCCACCTCCTGCGGCCTCGGTTTCCCCTATGGGGTAGAAGGATGGGTGGGGGTGCAGCCGGGACAGCGGTTTGGGGGAGCCCCGGTTTCCCGCCCCACCTCCCCAGGCGCGGGGAGGGGGCGCAGCGGCAGCGGCCCGGACACCAGGGGTTAAGCGGTGACCTCAGCGGCCCGGCCCGGCTGGCGGGCGGGCGGGGGCGGCGCCGTGCGCGGGGCTGGAGCGGCGCGGGGCTGCGCGGGCCGCGCGGGCGCACTCGGGCCGGGCCTCGCGGCGGCGGCCATCGGCTCGGGCGCGGGCGGGCGGCGCCGGCCATGGGCGCCCGCGGCGGCCGGGGGAGCTGAGGCGCGGCCGGCGCCTTTGTGCGCGGTGCGGACACCGAGGCCGGACGGCGAGGCCGGTGAGTGCGCGCGGGCGGCCTGGCCCCGAGCGATCGTGGGGACCTGGGCGCCCCGGGCAGGCGCGGGGCAGAGGGGTCGCCACGGGGGTGGCGGCGTTCCGTCCGCCGCGCGTCTGTGAGCCTCTCCTGGGTCCTCAGTGCGCGGGCTGCTCCTGTCCATGGTGTAAGCGGGTGGCCCTGCCCCCAGTCCCTGTGTCCCTCCTTGCCCCTTGGGGCCACTCTGCACGATCCCCGTCGCCTTTGTGCCCCAGACCGTGAGTCCCCAGACTGTGCGTGTGTGTGCGTGTGTGTGCGTGTGTATGTTCTACCAGTTGGGCGCGACAGTTTGGGAATCCGCATCCCCACCCAGTTCCTCACTTTCCCCACCGTGGGCTGTGGTCCACCTCCCTCCTGCGCTGACCTTGGCTGAGGGTCCCTGGATTGCAGGGGGAGGGGCCCGGGATGCTCCCGAGCCTCTGTGCTGGGTCAGCCTCCCTGATCTGGGCCCTTGCCGGGAGGCGGACCTGGATGGCCTCCCACAGGAGGGAGTGTGGGAGAGGAAAGGCTGCAGGGTCAGCCACAGGCCGTGGCCACCCAGCCGGGTCAGCCCTGGGTGCTCCCGGCGCAGGGCATGCGTGGGGTGAGGTGGAGACCAGCTTCCTGTCTCCAGGGTGGCCTGGAAGAGGGAGGCCAGGCCTGAGTTAGAAGAGGGAGCCCAGGTCATTCTCCCTCTCCAATGCTGAGGTGCTGGGATGGGGTCCCCAATCTTCATTTGATCCTGGGAGTCAGGAGGGGAGCCCTGGGGGGTGAAGGTGGGTAGGTGGCACTTCAGAGTCCTTGGCCTCCCTGGGGATTCAACAAATAGGGGGAGCTCCGCCTGCCTGCCTGCCTGCCTGCCTGGGCCGAGCCCCATCTGCTCCTGCTGGGATGCTGGGGAGAGAGGCAGGTTGAAGGGGCCTCATTAAAATGCACAGCCCCTCCTGCAGCCCGCTGGGATGGCGTGAGCGGCAGCTTCCATCTGTCCACCTGCCCATCCATCCGTCCATGCTGCCATGGGCCCTCACAGTGTCCAGGCCCTTGACAAGCAGAGGAGAGAGGAGGGTGCTGATGATGGTTGACACACTTCTTGTGACTGTGGGGCAGGGGCTTTCACATTTATAGGGCTCCACGTTGCACTTCCTGAGGTCCCCTGTCCCTTCCACCAGAGAGCCTCTGCCCTGCGGGTCGCTGTCTGGACAGTGGACTCCATCCTACACCTCTTTCAGTCCTCATTTGGGGACCCGTCCTCCCCAGCAAGCCAGACTGCTTAGAATGGCTCCTTGACACTTCCTAGTACCCTGGAAGCCTCCTGGAGCTGGGACCATGTCTGTCCTCCATCGCCAGTCTAGAACAGCACTTGGCACAAAGTAAGTGCCTGATAAATAGTTGCTGGAACTAGCAGTTCCTAATTCTGGTGTTTCACACTTTAAATCTGGCAGAGTCTGGGGAAGGGAAAAGCTGGTGGGCACTTTGGGAGCCTTGGTATTAGGTGAGTATCAGAGGAAGGTCCATTGTTAATTCAAGAAAAATAAGTTGGGCCAGGTGCGGCGGTGCACGGCTGTAATCCCAGCACTCTCGAGCAGAGGCAGGAGGCTCACCGTGAGTTCAAGGCCAGCCTGAATTATGTGTCCAAAAACAAAAAACAAACAAAAACAAAATAATAAATTCATTAGCAGACATTTATAGTTTTTGCTAGTGCCAGGAGCTGGGCTAGGTGCTTCAAGTCTGTGACCTCTTATACGATGAGAAGGAACAGAGTGGAAGGAGTGTAATCTTAGATAAATTTTGAAAAGATGAGGTGGGTGATACGTATGCTTTGATAATAATAATAATAATCGTAATTAATAATAACACAGGTTTACATTGCACTTTCACACCGCTATCTCTTTGTTTCAACAACAGCCCAGGTAATTAGGCAGGGAAGATGGGCCCGGGCCCAAGGTCACAGCCGTTCAGCCAAGGAACCAGGCCTTGGGCTTGGGCTCTCTGGCCTGCGGACCTTGCTGGCTTCTGTGAGCTTCTGTCCGACGCCTTTGAAGCCCAACACCTGGGTCAGCAACGGAGGCGGGGCTGCTATCCAGCCCTCACCGGGTCTAAAGTCCAAAGAGAGATTCAAACTCGAGTTCTCTTCCCATCCCTCATGCTGCCTTGGGCTTAGCTCAGCTCCTTCCTGGCTGTGTTCCTGGGTTTCTCTGCTCGGTGGAGGGTGAGAGAGCTACTTCCCTTCAGGGTCCTGGTCTGATAAAGTTCCTGGGGGTCACCTGTCCTTACAGAGCCTGTGCTCTGGGTCAGAGTCAGTTGGTACCAATGCGTGAAAGCCGATGTTAAATTTTAGGGGCTGGGGATATAGCTCAGCGGCATAAGCACCTGCCTGGCAAGTGCAAGGTCCTGAGTTCGATTTCCGGTACCAAAAAAAAAAAAAAATTTAGGCATTTTGTGAGCAGCATGTTTGTTAAACATGGTCATTACATAAAAAAATTGTGAGATAAATTTATAATTAAATAAATGATATTTAATTGCAAAAGTAAAGCCAGGCGTGGTAGTGCATACCTGTAATTCCAGCAGTCTGGGAGGCTGAAGCAGGAGGAGTGCAAGTTTGAATCTAGCCTGGGCAATTTAGTGACTCCATGAGACCCTGTCTCAAAATAAAAAATAAAAAGAGCTGGGGATATAGCTCAGTGTAAAGGCCCTGGTTGGGTTCAACCTCCAGTACTGAAAAAAAAAAAAAAAAAAAAAAAAAAGGAAAGGAATATTCCAAGTTACTTCTAATTATTTTATTATATTTTGCTATCGTGTGTGCACTTATGGTTATTTGTGCCTTCGTGTGTGTACGTGTGTGTGGTATGTGAGGTGTGCATTGTGCTGTGCTAATCTCACACAGCTCGCTGTGTTCGGGGATGTCGTGTTTTCTGCACGGACCTGGCTGCAGTGAGAATCTTTCCACCTGGGAGACGGGCAAGCGCGCTGTAAGCCAGGGGCTTTCCAGACACACTGCTGGGGGGCCTGAGGGGTAGCTGCTGGGCTGGGCCTGTTGTGGTGGTGGTGGTTATATAATTATTATTTGTTATTATTATTATTATTTTTTTTTCCCATGCTGGGGATCAAACCCAGGGCTTCTACCACTGATCCATGGTCCCATCCCTGATAGGGTTTTAAATTGCTCTCAAGTCAAATGAGCGCTGCACTGCAGCAAGAGAGCTCTTACCTGCACCAAGAAGCGGGAAGACGGTGAGAAAGAGATATGGTTGGTTCATTGAGAGCCAGCTTTGCCATTGCTGGAATAACCACGCCTGGAGACCCAGACATTTTTTTTTTTTTTTTAGACAGGGTCTTGCTCTGTGGTCCAGACTGGAACTCCCTATGTAGTCCAGGCTGGCCTCAAACTTGCGGTGATCCTCCTGTCTCAGCCTCCCAAGGGTTGGGATTACAGGTGTGTGCCACCACACTGACATCCAGGAGTGTGGTGACCCAGGCAACTGGGAGGCCAAGCGCTGGTGGCATCTGAGGACAGACAGTGGACAGGTCAAGTAGCTCAGGACTTGTAGATGTTTGATGTTCAGGACCTGCTTGTGTCTGAGGGTGGCTCAGGCCGTGGTGGGCAGGACCCATCCAGATGGACTTGGCTGGGCAGGAGAGTAGGGTCTGATTGCTGCTCTTGTATAGTCTATGATCTTTGGGGGACCCAGGAATGACCATGCTGGGCCCCATGCAGTGGCTGTTGGTGTCCACTTGTACTGACACTCAAGAACTGATTGCTGAATTTAGGAAATTGCATGTTGGTTGTTGAATGCAGCCATTATAAAATATGGACACAGCCCGGTGTGGTGGTGCACACCTGTAGTCCCAGCACTCAGGAGGCTGAAGCAGGAGGATCACTGAGAGTGAGTTCAAGGCCAGCCTGAACTACGTAGTGAGACCCTGTCTCAAAAAACCTAAGAAAACAAAACAAAAAACAAAGAAACATGTATGGACAGGGCACAGTGACGGGCAGTGGAGGGGTGTGAGGAGCAGGCAAGAGACCTGGTGGGACAGGGAAGGGGCCTGATGGGGGGAACAGCACTGCAAAGGCTCAGAGCTTTGGGGAAGCGCTGGACCCCCCTCAAATCAGCGGCCACAGCAGCATCTGGGTACCAGCAAATGGCACACGAAGACCTCACCTGGCAGGCATCTGCCTGCAGCTCTGTAAGGTTTCTTGGCTGTTTCCTGCTGCGCCTGAGCTTGCTGCAGTTCTAACCCTTGCAGCTGTGGCTGGGGGATTCTCAGAAAAGGGTTCTGTCTTAGCATCAGGCCCCACACGGTGCAGTCAGGCAGGTGGTCGCCCCCGCCTCCAGTGATTCCAGAAAAGCTAGTATAAAGTAGTTTCTGTGACTAAGGCAGATAATCGAGAACTTGCCTGTTCAGAGGCAACTCGTGGACTTTGTGCCTGTACGTGGCAGGCGTTTGTCATGCACTGATGTGTGTACTACCCACTGGTAGGCAGGCACTGCTTCTTTATTTTTTTGATTTTTCTTCTTTTTTTTTGAGACAGGGTCTCACTGTGTAGTTTAGGCCAGCTTTGAACTCATGATGTAGCCCAGGCTGGCCTCAAACTCACAGCAGTCCTCCTGCCTCAGCCTCCTTAGTGCTGGGAGGCACTGTTATACTATCTCCTTTATTCCTTCCCCCCCGCTTTTTTTTTTTTTTTTTTGAGACAGGGTCTTGCTATATAGTCCAGACCAGCTTTCAGCTTGTTATAGTGCCCGGGCTGGTCTCTAATTTGAAATCCTCCTGTCTCAGCCTCCTGAGTGCTGGGATCACAGGAGTGTGCCGCCACGCCCAGGTGTTATCTCCTGTTATAGATGAGGAAACTGAGACTTGGGGAGGAGGACTGATTTAACCTAGCCACAGTGTTTGTAAGTGGCGGGATACCAAGAAGGTAGGCCCAGATCTCTCTACCATCCTGTGTTTATGTCCTTTACTCTGTTTTTCTTTTCCCCGTGAGGAAGGAAGGTTTGAGAAATGTCTGCAATCACCACACACTCTGCCACTCTTAATTTGAAGGTTGTGTGTGTGTGTGTTACTGTTGAACCCAGGGCCTTCACACTGAGCTACATCCCCAGAATCTTTTATTTTTTCTTTTAAGACAGGGTCTTGCTAAGTTAATAAATTGCCCAGACTAGGCTTGAGCTCATGCTCCTCCTGCCTCAGCCTCCCAGAGTACTGGGAATACAGGCGTGTGCCACAATACCCAGGCAGTGTTTTCCCATGCAGCGTTGGCCTCTTCATAGCTGAGTTTGTCTCTCACCCTGTGGCTCAGGGTCATGGCTGAGAATAGAATCCCAGTGCCCACATGGGCCCTGGCCTCATACTAATGGCTCATAATTACGGAGGGCGCTAAGCTAATGGCATGTGTCTGAGGTGTGGCAGGCGCTTTGGGAGCCCGGGGCTCAGGGGAGCTTGTTCTGTCCTTATCCACCCAAGAGGCGAGAGGCGTCATTATCTCCATTCTGTTGCTGAGGGGCTGAGGACAGGCCGAGTCGTCTCACTTGCCCAGGGTTGGGCCCTGGGAGGTGGAAGCAACATAGACCCTCGTTCTGGTTGCCCACAGCCCTGCCTGCCAAGCTGGAGTCTTAGAGGTGCTGGCTTTCTGCCACCCTAGCAGTGCCCATCGCCATGGGCGTGGGCCAGGACAGGTGAGCACTCAGCTGCAGCTCGGGTGGTGTCCCCCTTGGTTCCAGCCCGGCCCCGAGCTTCCAGCCGCCGAGGCAGCCTCTGCAGCCCAGGGCAGTGTGTGTGGAGGGAGTGGGAGTGGGGGTCCATGATGGACCCGAGGCAAGGTGGCATTTCTGGGTCTTGGATCTCCTGGGGAGCCTGATCCCTGCTGTCCCTCCTGCAGAAGTCCCCGGGTGATTAGTATGCAGCCCGGAATCCCAGCCATTAGCATACAAGGCGGGAGTTGCCTCTCCTTCCCTGTCTTCATTGTTTGAAGTGGGCAGACTTGGAGTGAGCTGTAGAAATGCGGCTCTTTTATTCAATTTCCCTAGAAAAACAATGGTTAAATCAAATAGGCAAATAACGGCCTCTGGGAATGGAAGAAAAACATCTTTGAACCTACATGGTACCCAGAACCTTCGAATTTCTTTTAAAATGAGGGTTTGTTTTACGTTTAAATAGACAAGTATTGCGTGACACTGGAGACAGCTTGGAATGTATGGAGAGAAGAAAATCAAAATCACCTTTTAAAAGCCGGGTGACAGCCTCTCCCAGCGGTGTGCTGCATGCTGTTCATTTCTCTGGGGACTCACTGGGCTGGGACCCTGCAGGGCTCAGAAAGGGCCGGGCTGTGCGGGGCTCTGGGAGGACAGGGGAACCTGCTGGGCCTCTTTCTACAGTGGACCTTAGGTAACTCACTTCGCCCCTTCGTAGCAGGTGTGGTGGTGCATTCCTGGAATCCTAGCACTCTGGAGGCTGAGGCAAGAGGATTGCCGCGAGTTCGAGGCCAGCCTGGGCTACACAGTCAGTTCAAGGCCGTCCTAAAATACAAAGCAAGATCCTGTCTCAAAAAAACCAGAAACTAAACCAAAGCAAATCAGAACAAAAAGAATTGGCAATGTTGTCTATTGTTATGTAGTGGAGGAAAAGCTTTTCTTCTACCCTCTTAGGTTCTGAGTTGAGGCCTGCAGATTAAACTAGCAAATGAGAAAAGGCATACAGATTTTATTTGATGTAAGTATGTGTGTGTGTGTGTATATATATATATATATATATATATATTTTTTTTTTTTTTTTTTTTTTTTAAATTGCACTGGGGCTTCATAGAAAAGAAATAAAAACCCAAAGAAATGGTTAGACCCAGGGTCTTAGATACTTTTGGTTTTGCAGTGCTGGGGATGGAACCCAGGGCTCCTGCATGCTAGGCATGTTTTCCACCACAGAGCTGCATCCCCAGCCCTCCTGCATACCATTTTAACACAGGGCGAAGTCACTAGGTCCAGGGAAAAGGGCGAGGCTTCCAGGGTCAGGACATTCTGGGAAAGTGACTAGAAGTGTAGTAAGGTTGATAATGGTAGATAAGGCTGTTTAGTGAGGGTTGTTCTGCAGATAAGAGCTGTTCCTGATTAGGGAGATGGACACCTTTGCAGTGGACGTTTATGTGCCTTTGCAGAGGGAAATTTACTGCTGAGCATGGTGGCGCAAGCCTGGAATCCCAGAAATTGGGAGGCTGAGGCAGGAGGATTGCAGCAAGTTCGAGGCCAGTCAGGGCTACATAGTGAGTTTAAGGCCAGCCTGAACTACATAGTGAGATCCTATCAAAAAAAAAAAAAAAAAAAAAAAAGAAAGAAAGGAAAATTTATGCCTTCATTTAGGGAGAAAGGGCATGGCAGAGAGTTCTTCCTGGCTCAGCAGCTGCTCAGTGTCTTCAGCTCAGAATAATGCTTATGCCAGCATGGCATCTTCTGACTCCTTCTGTTAAAGACAGAGAGCAGATGGACGGTAACCTTGTCCCATGGATTGCGTATGATGGCAGATTATCTGTCAGTTTTCTGTTACTATAGCAGAATACCCAAGGCTGGGGAGTTTCATAAAGTGAAGAGGTTTATAGCTCATGGTTGTGGAGGTTTGAGGGCATGGCCCTGGCATCTGGTCGATGCTGGTGAAGGCCTGGAGGCGTGTGGCATCACAGCAGTGGGAGTGCACACAAAAGGGCACAATCACATTGCCAGACAGGAAGTCAAGAGAGACTACAGTCTCACTGCCCCTTCCTAGGACGACCCTGACTGACCTGTGGTCCTCTCACGAGGCCCCGCCTCTTCAAGGGTCCACACTACCAGCACGGGGACCAAGCCTCCAATGTAGGAACCCGTGGGGGACAAATCACATCCAAGCCACAGCAGCAGGGAAGGCAAAAAACAAAGTCAGAAAAATTAATAAAGTAATCACGTGCTGTGTCATAAGTCATGGGAGGAGACGGCCCGATGTGACAGGGGTAACTTGGGGTAGGGCGAGGGCAGGCAAGGTGGGGATGGGGCCAGAGGGTTGTGTGTGGGAGTGGGGGGCAGAGAAGTCAGGGAGCCTCTCTGCAGAGACGTTCAAGCTGGGTCCCGAAGGACAATGAGGGAAATAACTGTGAAGAACTGTGCCTGGCAGGGGTACAGAGGATGCAAAGGCCCTGGGGCTGGGTGAAGTTGGCTGGCTGAGTTACCCAAAGCCTGGAAGTCTCAGGAGTAGCCAAAGCCTCTGAGCTGAGAGTCAAATTTGGGCATCGTTAGCCTCTCCAGGATGGGTGGGACCACAGGAGCGAAAGAAGGAGGGAGGAGGAGAAGCAGCAGAGGAGCCCCAGGGGGCAGCCTGGGAGCTGGGGAGGGAAGGGGGAGGAGCTCAGCGCTCTGGGAGGATCAGCTGCTTGAGTCCTCCGGGTACACACATGTGGCAGGCCGGGCACGACTCAGCTTCCTGCTGTGCAGAAGCGGAGAGTGAGGAGGTCACAGGGCAGGGGCAGCCAGCTGCACAGGAGGGAGGATCCCCAGCTCGTGGTCATCCCCAGGACATTCTGGTTTGTAGAGGAGGACAGCAGAGGCCTTGGATTAGTTAATTTGTTTCATCCACCTGACTTTGCATTCCTCTTTCTGACACCTGTTTATTGAGCACCTACTAGGTGCTGGGCATTGGACAGGGAGCCCTCTGTCCCTGGGGAGGTGAATAAGATACCCAATCCCTAGGGAGGCGGATAACGGGATGGAAAGATGGGGTCCCTTCCTGTTCCTTCCCTGGGGGTCTGAGCCTGGTAGCAGGAGGCGGCATTGGCTAGGAAGAGGAAGGATTCCCAGGCTGGGGTCCTGGATAGCAGGGCAGTGTAGGAGCCATGCGGACACCGTGGGAGAGTGTTGCGTATCTCCCTGGCACCTGCACTTTATCTTGAGGGCTGTAGGGAGCTATTCGTGTTTCAAGCCAGGACCGACACAGTCAGAACCCTTTGTCCCGGTAGAGCTTGGGTTGGAAGAGACAGGAGACACCAGGGAGAACTTTCAGGGCTCTTCACTGGCTTGCTGATTCCTACATCACCCTGGAACCCTGCTGCTTCCTCGTGTTCCCCAAACTCCGCTCATTTCTTTCTTCCAAGGTTTCTGAGACTCAGAGAGGTTAAGCATGTTACCCGAGGTCACACAGGCTATCTTAGTTGACACAGCCAGTGTCTCAGGGTGGAAGCAGGTGGGAGAGACCCCAGGAGGGGCACACGGGAGACTCCAGATGGAGGTCCCCATCCTCAGGGCCTCTGTGGCCTTGTGCATGTGGAGCCCAGCTGAGCTGCTTGGTTTCTTTGAGTAGCTTCCTGGGCACCTGCCCCCTCGCCAGTGCTGGGGCAGGTCCAGGGTTCCCTTAACACAGGCCAGTGAGCAGGGCATCCCCTGGGGAGGGCAGCTGTGTTTAGAGATGCCAGCTGGAGTCCTGTCCTTTCTTTTTTCTTTTCTGCCCTTCTTTCCTTCCTTCCTTTTCTTACCCCCCTCCTTCCCTCCTTCCTTCCTCGTCTGTGTATCTGTGTGTCTGTCTGTCTGTGTGTCTGTCTGTCCTTTTTCAGTACTGAGGCTCAAACCCAGGAGTGCTGTACCACGAAGCTCCATCCCTTGCCCTTTTAAAAAATATTTTATTTTGAGATAGTCTCACTTAAGTGGCCCGGGCTGACCTTGAAATTGTGATCCTCCTGCTTCAGCCTCCTGAGTAGTTGGTATTACAGGTGTGTGCCACCACATCCAGCTGAGTTCTGTCCTTCCTGAGCACTGTCACCTCAGGCTCAGGAGACAGTGTGGGGACGGAGCAGAGCGTTGAGTTGCTGCTTCTGGTAAGAACTAGTGGTTGGGCCCCGCCCTGTCTGGGTGTGGTGCTGGTTGCTTCGTGCATCATTCGATATTCACCTGGGAAATGAGTGTTGTTAAGTCCATGTAAGGTCTCGAGGGTCTCGTAATGGGGACCCTTTACATGAGAGCTGAATTTTTTTTCCTGTGCTGGGGATGAACCCAGGGCCTCATACATGCTAAGCACATGCTAAGCACATGCTCTACCACTGAACTGCACTCCAATCCTGAGAGCTGGACTCAAAGACCAGAGGCCTGCAGAGGACATGTGTGTGGGGTGCTTGCTGAGGGGTGAGGCCTCTTGCCCCAGGTCCCATCACACAGAGCTGTCGCTAGAACCGGTTCCTGGGGGGGGCCCAGATGGACAGATCCACCCAGTTCATCCACTCTGGAGAAATGGTGTGAAGAGTCACAGCCGGAAGCGTTGCTGGGAGGGTAACAGTGGGGACAGGGAAGGGGTAGGGAGGGCAATAGCTATGCCAGGACTGCAGGCCTCAACTGTTTACAGAGAAGGGACCTGGGGACCAGGGGGAGGATGCGGCTGGCAGGGATGGGATGGAGGACCTCAGGGAACCATCCAGTCCAGCTCCCGATTTTATGTATGGGACATCTGAGTCCCAGAGAGGGGCTATCACTGCCTAGGCGCCAGGCCCAGGAGCGGCAGAGGACTGGGAAAGCAGGACCCCCAGCCTTACCTCTTGGCACTCTCATGGTGCAACTTCCTTCCCAGGCACCTCTGCTGCTGCCTCCTTGTCCTCCCAGAGAAAAACATAATGACAGTAAAACAATAAAGGCATCATCTGGCTGAGACTGTGTTAGTCAGCTTTGTGTCATTGAGACAAAATTCTTGAGAAAATTAATGGATGGAGGAGAGGTTTACTTTTTTTTTTTTTTTTTTTTGAGACAGGTTCTCACTATGTAGTTCAGTTCAGGCTGGCCTTGAACTCACTGTGTATCCCTTGAACTCATGGTGATTCTCCTGCCTCAACCTCTGGAATGCTGGGATCATAGGCTTGCGCCACCACGCCTGGCAGGAGAGGTTTACTTTGGCTTGGTTGGCAAGTTTCAGAAGCTTTAGTCCATGGCTGCTTGGCGCATTGCTTTGGGTCTGTGGTGAGGCAGAGCATCATGGTGGAGCACATGGTAGAGCAAAGCTGCTCACCACATGGTGGCTGGGAAGCTGAGAAAGAGAGAAAGGGGCCAGGAGTGCTTGTGTCCCCTTCTAGGACACGCCCCCTGTGACCTCACTTCCTTCCATTAGGCCTCTCCTTTTAAAGGTTCCACCACCTCCCAAAAACACCATAGACTGGGAGATACTTCAGCTCCAAACATAGCAAGTACTAAGCACACTGGTTGCCAGTAGTGATCCTGGAAGCAGGCTGTCTGTGTGTCCTGCTGCCCCATGCTAAATTGTTCATCTCTAGGAGGGAGATTTCTACTGTGGGTCTTCCATTGTTCTTGACCTCTGGACCCTTTGCCCAAAGTGAGCACCTAGTAACATATATCAGGACACTAGTGTTCGCCCAAATGTACAGATTGAATAACATTGACATTGGTGTAGTTCGAGTTGCTTAAACTTTGCTTTTTATGGTACTGGAGACTGAACCCAGGGCCTTCACACAGCTATGTCCCCAGCTTGTTTCTTATTTATTTTGAGGGTCTTGCTAAGTTGTGCAGGCTGGGTTTGAACTTGTGATCCTCCTGCCTCGGCCTCCCAGAGGGCCAGGGTTACTGTACAGGTGTGTATCACCACATCTGACTTGCTTAAACTTTTGAACTCAGCCGTGGTGGGCTGAGGAGTTTTGGGAGACCTCTTCACTGAGCTGTGACAGTCAGCCCTTCCTACGGTTAGCAGAACCATAACCAACCAAATGGATTTTCTTCTCTTATCTTCTGATGCCCCTCTTCCTTGCACACCGTGTGTGGGCGGGATGGCAGGGCCTCCTGGGCAATTGCAGCTGCCACACCTTTCCAGGGCAGCAGGACTAGCTGAGGTGTCCAAGGCCAGCTGCTAAGGGTCTTCCCAGGGACCCTGGCTCCAAAGGGCTCAGAGAGGATGCGAGAGAGGAGCTTGGGAGGGCAGGTGGGCCTGGGGCATGGACATGCTTTCATGGCCTTGGACAAGGCACAGCCTGTTCTGGGCCTCAGTTTCCTCCTCTGTAGGATGGGGGGCTGGGTATAGGGATTTGTCAGTTTCCTTCAAGGCTAACGTTCTGTGAATTGCATGATTGATGGTGGCACGGGCACATTTGGGACCTTCTTGTCTCCCCTAGGTTTGCTGGGATTCTTGGGGTCCCCCATGACTTCCTGCTAGGAGCTTTTCTCTCAGAAGGCTAGGTGTGCACAAAGGTGCTGGATAAACGCAAGTGACCTTACCACTGTGGGGACCCCGAGCTGGGACTTCTGAGCCATCAGTGCACGTCAGGATTACCTAGGCCATCTGCTAAGGATGCAGATTCTCAGGCCCCTCCCTAAGAGACTTGGATTTTGTAGATTGGGGTCTTAGAATCTGAGATTTTTTGTTGTTGTTTGCGGTGCTGAGGATCGAGCCCCGGCATCACATAGGCTGGATGAATGTTTTATTACTGTGCTATGTCCCTAGCCCCAAATCGGCACTTTAAAAAACCTCACCCTGTACTTGGCTGTCCTGGCTCTGTAGGCAGCAGTTCAGGCTGCTGACTTTCGCAGAACTGGAGATGCTAGGAGAGAAGCGACTGGGTGTGCTGGGGCTTGGAGATGCCCTCTTTACAGCAGCCGGCAGTGACTCCTCTGACCCACATACTTGTGGCCCTGGTCCTGGCCCTGGCCATGACTGGAAATGCAGAAAGCTTCTAAACAAGCACAAAGTCTCCTGCCTCGCCCTTAGAGATACTGTACCTAAACCAGCAGGCCTCGCCGGGGCCCAGGAATCACCATGTTTAAAAAGCTCTCCAGTCTTTTGTTAATTTGTTGTTTATTCAGCAAGAATTTGTTGAGGCCTGTAGTGGGCTGGCCTAGACCCAGGGAAGGCATTGAAGGTGTAATTATAAGGCCAGATATGGGCTTGGACATTATGTCACCTACTCTGCGGCCTGTGAAGGAGGCAGTTGATGACATAGGGATGCTTGGTCAGGTTGGGGAGCCACGTGTCTAAAAAACAGAAGAGCCAGACTAAGTACTTGGGGTTAAGCTGGGATTCCTGGGTAGCTGAGCTCCAGTGAATTCTAGTTTGGAGCAGAGCCCTGAGCATATAACTTATGGGCTTCTGTCATTTCCTCATTCACTTACTCACTGATCTCCCCATCTCCTCATCCATCCTGGCATCCATACATCCATGCTCCCTCCTGTCCATCCTCCTATTCAATCTCCCCTCCATCTTCTCATCCATCCATCCATCCATCCATCGATCCACCCATCCATCCATCCACTCACCCATCCACTCATCCACTCTCCCATCCATTCATCCATCCACTCTCTCATCCATCCATCCATCCATCCATCCATCCATCCATCCATCCATCCACTGTCCCATCCATCCACCCATCCATCATCCCCTTCAGTCTCCCACCCTTCCATCCATCCATCGTCTCTGGACTTCCTGGTGTACTGAGGATCGCTGTGGTCACTGGAGAGAAATGAAAGGCATTGTTCCTGTCTTCAAGGAACTCAGAGTCTAGTGGTGAAGTCAGAAATCAAAGCAGGTGATTCTAATCCAGTGTTAGGTGCTCAAGGGGCAAGTGGCTGGCTGTCCCTGTGGTCAGGATGGAAGACTTTCTGGACCCAACTTGTGTAGAGGCTCAACCCGTAGGCTGGAGTGTCCCAGGCAGAAGAGGTAGGGACCAGCCTCTGGCAAGGGAGGGTCTTACCTGTGGCAGGTCACTGTGGGGTGTTGCTGTATTTCCTTTCAATTTTTCAGTTTGGGGATAGTAGTGCCCCCACCTCATACAGTTGTTGGAATGATTAAGAAAGTTGTGCTTGTGGGCCGGTGAGATGGCTCAGTGGCATAAGCGCCTGCCTGGCAAGCGCGAGGTCCTGAGTTTGAGCCCTGGTACCCACCAAAAAAAAAAGTTGTGCTTGCAAAAGCCTTGGAGCAATGTGTTAAACATCACCTCCAATGGACAGCAGCTGAAGTGGGGTGGAGGGTTAGCTGGGGCCATTTAGTCTGCAGGGGCAGTGGGAGAAGGGGACTGTTCTGCCCCAGCCAGAGGCGCTGGGTGCCCTAAGAAGCCTGTCCCTCCCTACCTTGTGTTCCTGCCTGACTTGAATTCTCAGGGCTGGTGACTCAGGCTTGTCTGATGTCCTACAAGATTTGGGCCACAGGTAGGTAAATATTAACCCCACAAACCTGTCTCCAGATGCTAGCCGGTTTGCACAGGCTGCCTGGGGGCCTGCTGGGCTCTGAGCCTGATGGCCAGATAAGCAGTCACCCTCGGGAGAGGAAGGGCACCTACTCCTCAGGGGGAATAGCATTTCCTCTCCACCCCTGCCCAGTGGCCTGGGTTGCCGTGTCTGTTCTGCAGCACAGGAAGAACTAAAGCGTAAAGAAGGCAGGAGGCACTGAGAGGGCCCTGTGGCTGCACCTGGGGAGTGTCTCCCTGCAGAGTCCCTGCTTTTCCCACCCAGGTCCCAGTGGTCCCCTTGCTCTGTTTGGGCCACACTGGGGTGCCATGGGTGTCAGCGAATCCTGAGGTTTGCTGTCTGGCTCCACGGTGCCAGGGCTGCACGTTCCCTGCACGTCTGTGAAGAGGGGTCAGGCTGGTGGGGGGTCCCTGGCTGGTGGGGTCTCCTGGGGCCTGGGCTGGGATTTGGGAGGACTCACGTGGCCCAGCAGAGAAGCATCTCTGGAAGACCATGTATGAGGCACAGTGGGGACCCCAGGGCCGAGCCGCGTTCCTGTCCCGTGGGAGCCGACACAGTGGGAATGAGCTCTCAGGCTGGGCCTGCAGGACCCAAGTTCTAATCCTGGTCTAGTTAGCTGTGGGAGCTGGGGTTCATCCTTCACCCGGCTTGGGCTGGGGCACCTCTGAAAGCTGGGACTAGGAAGCCCCGCTTTAGACACCCTGTAAGACAAAATGAGACAGGACCGGGTGAGTGCTGGTGCTTGGGGAGTTGCCTCCCCTGCCCAGGTCCCCTCTACAGCTGAGAGGGGAATGAAGCCGCCTCCCTGGGGTGCAGGCAGCTGGAGATGGGACAGAAAGCAGTGTCACCACCACAGTGGGGTGTGGGAGGAGGGGGGACTATGCTTGGCTGGGAGAGAGGAAGCCACCAGCTTTGTCTTGGTGCTGCCCCTTCAGTTATGCAGTCAGAGGCTCTATGCAGCCCCCGAAGTTTTCAGTGTGTCCTCCTCCCTCCTGTTCAGAGGGGGTTGGAAGCCCTGGGAGCCACAGGGACCTGTCCAGCACTGGTGGGAGCTGGTGGCAGGGCCAGGCTGCCCCAGCCCGAGGCCTGTGCCGTCCTTCAGTAGCTGGGTTAGGTCCCCAGGGCCGTCTGGCTCCCTGGCCTCTCTGGCCTGCCCTGGGGCTGGCTACCAACAGAATATTCCGGGGCACATGACTCATGAGACCAGCTGCCTGTCCCCTGCCAGGGCACTTTCCGCCTTCCTTTCTGCTGTTTTTCCCTAATATGGCCTCCTTTGCTCTCACCTCTCCTTCCTTGGGGCCTAGCGGTGCTGTACCCTGTGCCCTGGGAAGCCTGGCCCTGGGGAGCCCCTGTCAGATGGCTGCTGGACCCCAGGGGCCCCAGTGGGAGAAGGGTCCCAGGGTGACCTGGGCCTGAGGCTGGGCCAGCTCACTCTCCTGCTGTGTGGCTTTGGCAAGCCACTCGTCTCTCTGAGCATCACTATTTTTCTTTGACTCCATCCAGCCGACACTTAGGGAAGACCAGTTAGGTGGCAGGTGTGGAGCTCAGCATCATGGGTAGAGCCCTGAACAGACTCAGGCGCTCTCTTGCAGGATTAGGGGAGTCAGCGGGGTCCTGCAGAGTTGGGAGCTCATGTGGGGTCAACCCTAAAGCCTGACCCAGTTCCTGGGTGGAGCAGAGGCTCAAAGGCGCTGACGAGCATTTTATTCCCAGCTCGTAAGCGCAGTAGCTGGGATTTGGGGTGGACTCTTGTCCCTTGATTCACACTCATTGGCAGAAAGCACGGAGCTGCTTCTGGAGGGACAGGACTGGCGTCCGGCTCAGGTCCCTGGTGTGAGTGAGGCCGCTGTGTTCCCATGTGCACCCCAGCTGTTGCAAGGAGGAAATGTAGCCTGGTGCTCTGCCTGGGCCCGGTGCACCTCCTGGTGCATGGTGGGCACCTGAGAGCTGTCTGCTGAACTCTCGGGAGGGACAGGCAGCTGGGACCCATCCTAGCAGGGTGGGATTGAAGCGCGGAGGGCAGGATGGAGGGGGCATCCTATGTAGGAGGGAGGAGCCTCTTCCTGAGAAGCTCCAGGGGATGAGATGAGGCCCTGGTGCCATGGAGGCAGACATGGCCCCTCTCCTGCAGGACAGTGACCTGCCAAGGGAGCCACTTCAGTGAGAGGATATGTGCAGCGACTCAGCTCTGGGGCGGGATGTGCTGGGGGGCTGTGGTCACTCCAGGCAGAGGGACCGAAGGGGTGTGTTGCTCAGCCGGATCTCGGGAGCATCGTTACACCTAGGTTACAGATGAGCAAACTGAGGCTTAGGAAGTGAAGCTGCAGCTGCCAGGCAGTGAGCCCAGGACTTGGAGTCTGCACTGCCTGATTCCAGCCCTCATGAGGACCCGGGGTTGTGTGCTGGCTCTGGCTGCCAGGCTGGACTGCGGCCTCGACAGCACCCTCCCTCTCCCGAGAGCATCTTATGTGAAAAATACACCGGGACCCTTGGGGGACACGAGAGAGCACCTTTGCTTCTAATCCGAGGGAGCAGATGAGAAGGGGACCGGTAAGAGGGTCCCCACCAACGTCAGTAGTAGCCTTGGCCACGGCAGGGTAGGTACTCAGGCAGCGGCTGACACCTGCTGCTCACTCTGACTGACACGGTGGGGCCTTGGGTGCATCTCCAGTGGTGGCCGGATTGGACCAGAATGCCCCGCAGGGGTTGCTTTTGGAGGCTCTGCAGCTGGGACACTCCCTGGGGGCCACTGGGCAGAGCCCTTGTCTGCTAGGTCCCAGGTCCCCTCCTGACGTGCTGCCCACAGAAGTTCTGCCTCGCTAGCTCCCATGGGGGTCCTCGGTCCCAGGCAGCACAGAGCCCGGCTGAGCTTTTTAGATAAGGTCTCTCTAAGTCATTAAACTGCCCAGGCCTGGCTTGAACTAGTGATCCTCCTGCCTCAGCCTCCCAGAGTGCTAAGATTACAAGTGTGCACCATCGCGTCCAACATAGACTAGTTGTTAATTCATGGGTTTAAGAGATGATGGCAAAGCAGCTTGTTGTCGTCAGAAGCTGGGTTGGGTGCTGAGGATGTAGCGGGGCATGAGAGGGGGGCCCTCTTCTCTCCTGCCCGCTTGCCCCTCTCCCTGCTCTGATACTGGGCCAGGTGGTGGAGACGCGGAGAGACGTAGGGTGTGGTCTCCACCCCAACAGTCTAGTGGGGCGATGACAGAAACAAGCTGTGCCACATACTGCGGTTTCTTTAGACATTTGTGTCCCAGTACTTATCTGCCATGGGAATCAGTGGCAGAGACTTTGGTCTTTGTGTCCTGGTAACTGATAACAGTAACACTACCCTGCATTAGGTGGCCAGTGTCGTCCTGGATCCTTGGGGACCTCATCAGTTGCCCTCAGATCAGGGATTCTCAGTGAGGCACAAAGGATCCTGGCTTTGCCTGGGTGTTTGGCCTCTGGCTAATGGGTGTCAGGAGCGCCCCGCCCCCACACCATCATGGTCACCAGCGCGGTCTCCAGACATCACCAAGCGAATGTCCTTGGGAAGTGGAATTGCCCCAGATGAGAGCCCCAGCCTTGGGTGATCAGGAAAGCTGCATCTGTGTGGGTCAAGGTGTGATGGGATTCACACTCTGCCCCTCACCCTCCCAAAAAAAGCAAAAGAGGGAAAAACCCACCCTGCCCCACATGCCTTGGGTGCATAAGGAATCTGGCTTGGCATAAAATGCAAATGGACGCCTTGGGAGTCCCTGGAGTCCCTGGAGTCCCTGGAGTACGGGCACTGTGTCAGAGCTGGGAGAGTTGAGTGAGAATGTGGGACAGGATCTGAATCCCTTAGTTTGGACTCCTCCCTGGCCTGGTCACCCCTGTGACCTCTCTCATCAGCACATCCCTAGGACCTTTAATGGCACCTGGCATGCCGGAGGGCTCTATCGGTACTTGTCACATGGTCCGGGGTGTCGTTGGATGGTGAGGGGCCCAGAGAGAGGCAGGCTGGCTTTTCTGTCATCCCCTTGAATGTTGTTGAGCTTCAGAGCCCCCAGGGTGAGGGAGGAGCCTGGAAAGATGGTGTCCCTGTCCTCTGTCAGAGAACCTAGCCCCAGGATAGGCCATGGGCAGACCCAGCAAAGGCTCTGTGTCGGTGGGCACATCCGGCTGGCCATCCCAGCCCTGCCCCTCTGTCCTGCGATGTTGAGCAGGTGCTGTGTCCTGCAGGGAAGGGACCTTGACATCCAGCCTCCCCAGGCCATGGGTCTCTGTGCTGGCTACAGGAAGCTCCTGTGTCAGGTGACAGCTGGGGACAAGCTGGCGGGTCATTATAAATTTGCTGCCCGGAGGGGTTTGTTGTCCTGAGTTTAGCAGGGTACTTGTAAGCTCTGGGAAGAGGTGGATACTTCCCTCCTGGTATTTGAAACTCTCTCTGCCTGGGGCTTTGCTAGCAGCTTGGAGCTGGGCCCCAAGCCAGCCTCACAGACCCTGGGAGTTGGACCATCCCCGAGGTCCCTCACACAGAGCCTTGGTCATCACTGATTTTGGCACCAACTGAAGGCGTCAGCTTTGCTTTGTTGTTTTCAGGTCTTCCCCATCCTGTTGAGACCCCATTTCCTGGGATCTTGACTCTAAAGGGAGCTTTGGGGAGCTCACCTTGCTGAGTGTTAGCTCAGGGTCAGGCAAGGGGTAGCTGTCCCAGAACCCTGCAGTGGCCACCTCTTCCCCACAGTAAGGGTACCTCATGGTCAGCAGCTGCAGGAGGGGCTGCTGTCCACACCTTGCCTTCACTGTCCCAGGAAGGACAGGGCAGTGACAGAGGTCTCTGGGACTCCTCACCTGTAGTCTGGGACCTGGACCCACCCCTTCTTGTAGGCTAGTGTTGCTGTCTAGTTAGGAAGAGGTGGTTGTTTATTCAGTCAACAGATATTGTTGCAGGCCCTCAACAAAGCAGTTTATGTGAATGATTACCTCATTTAAATTTTTTTTTTTTGAGATAGGGTCTCACTATGCTTTCAGCTTGTCCTTGAACTCACTATGTAGCCCAGGCTGGCCTCGAACTTTGCAGCGATCCTCCTGCTTCAGCCTCCTGAATGCTGGGATTACAGTGTGTGCCACAACACTGGGCTTATTTAATTCTTACAACACCTTATATGGTGAGGATTCTTTCTGTTTGTTTGTTTTTTTAAGACAGAGACCTCAGCCACCACAGGCCAGCTCTCCCCACCGTGGCTGGTTGGACTGAGCTGTTTTTAGCTCTGAGTTTTGTGAAGGCTGTTTCTTTCCCGCCCAGGGCTCCCTTGTGGGGCAGAGGGGACGGCATCGTCCCTGACAGAGGCGCAGCTGGGGCCTGAAGACTGTGATCGCAGCCAGATGGGTCCCTGCGGGCTTTGAAAGGGGGTCCATTCTGCTCCCCACAGCCTGCCAGCTTGGGATGCCCTCTGCTCTCCATGGCTCCCAGGCTGGGGTCCCCTTTGCATTCTACTTCTTGGGGCCCAGGGCCCAGTGTCACCCGTCCTGGAAAGCTGAGTATGTGCCAGGTTCCTGCCGCCTATGTGCGTACCTGCCCATCACAGTGGCTGGTGACAACAGGCGCGCGACTCTTGGGTCCTGGCCCCCTCGCCCACCCACCACATGCTTCTGACTCAGTGGAGGAAGAATGTGGTTTTTTTGGGAGGGAGTTTTTAAATATAGCCCAATCCTTCCTCCACCCTGCCCCACCCTCTTTTCTGATGACTCCTGGCACAGGCCCCAGACCTCTTCCCACACTGGTTTTGGGGAGCTGCCTCTTGCGCAGCCTGGCGAGTGGTGTTTATGGAGCTCACCCTGCCCTGGAGGAGCTGTGCTGGCCGCAGGCTGACTCAGACATGGAAGACGTGGTCCCAGGAGTGGGTACCTGTGGGCCACCTTCCCCCCCAGGGGCTGATGTGGGAACAGGGATTCCTTCATCCGTGTCTGCTGTGTACCTGGGGCTATGGACAGAGCCACCAGGCTCTGCCTTTGTGGGGTCTGCATGCTAGCAGCGGGAAGCAAATAGAAACAAGTAAATACTGTGAAGATAGGAAAGCAGGGCTGGGGACAGAGCGGGAGGGCATTTGGGATGTTGGGAGAATGTGACTCTGACAGATCACTTGGGAGCACCCAAGCATAGTGGTGCACACCTATAATCCCAGCATTTGGGAAGCTTATGCAGGAGGATCACAAGTTCAAGGCCAGCCTGGGCAATTTAACGGGACCCTGTCTCAACATAAAATAAAAACAGAAGCTGCGAATGTAGCTCAGTGATAGAGCACTTGTCTAGCCTGCCCGGGGCCCTCGGTTCGATCCCCAGGACTGGGTGGGAGGCTGTGGTAATAACAGTCCAGGTAGGAGATGCTGGTGGTTTGAACCAGGTGGTTTCCATGGAGGTAGTGAGATGTGGGCAGACCCTGGGTGTGTTTTGGAGGCAGAGGCAGCGGGGTTTGTGGATGGATGCGACGTGGGTGTAGGAGAAAGAGGATATCAGGACAACGGCCAGGTTCTGGCCAGAGCAGCTGGTGGGATGGAGGTGCTGTCCAGTGGGAAGGCGTGGGCTGGGAGGAGCAGGGGTTTGGTGCCCGGCGGGGCTGGTGCTCAGGGGTGGGGGGCGTTGTGCTTCAGATGCCAGCGGATGCCACCAGGCAGCTGTCTGATGTTCAGGGAGGGTCAGGCTGGGAACACCCCTGTGCGGATGATATTGAGAACCACCGCTTGGGTGAGGCACCGTGGGAGGGGCGAAGGTGGAGAGGAAGTGGAGGCAGAGCCTGGGAGCCGGAGGTTTGGAAGGCGGTGCTGCTGGATGGAACAAGATTCGGACCAACACCCGTCTGTCGGATCTGGCATCGCAAGGCTGCTGGGTGGTCGTGGGAGATGGCTTGTAGGGTGGCGGGCAGACACCTGCCTGCAGGTAGCCAGCTCGTGGGAGAGCAACGGGAGGCTCAGCCCAGCGGTGCATTGCTGTGTCTCCAAGGTGAGCAGTGACTTCATGTATCTGCATCTGCTGGATGAGGGAGCGAGGCACCGGAGCTCTCTTGGTGGCCCCAGCCTCTACCCTAGAGAGCTGTCTCTGTGTCGTGTAAAACACACTCCCTTCTCTGCGACAGGTTCCGTCGCACCCCGGCATCTGCACAGAGGCCACATGAGGTGGAAGTGACTCCCGCTGACCCACCAGGACGTGAACTGTGGACTTGCTGCAGTGGGACGGGCAGGGGTCACGGCTGCGGGTACGCTGCTCGGAAAGGCAGGGGCATGTGGCATCACCTTGCCGTGCAATTGGAAATCCAGCTGATCCAGTTTTGCAAAACCATCTCTCTGACCAAACCCAAATCTTTTTTTTTTTTTTTTTTTTTCTTTTTTTGTGGTGCTGGAGATGAACCCAGGGCCTCGGGCATGCTAGGCAAGTGCTTTACCACTGAGCCACAACCCCAACCTTTTAAAAATATTGATTGATTGATTTGTACTGGGGGTTGAACTCAGGGCCTTCCTATGGAGCTACAACCCCAGCCCTTAATAAATTTTATTTATTTATTTTTAATTTGAGACAGTTTTACTAAGTCACTAAATTACCCAGACTGGGCTGGAACTTGTCATCTTCCTGCCTCAGCCTCTCAAAGTACTGGGATTATAGGTGTGCGTCACCACATCTGGCTTTTCATTTTTTGTTTTGAGACAGGGTCTGGCTAAATTGCCCAGGCTGGTCTCCAACTTGCAGTCCTCCTGCCTCAGCTTCCCAAGTAGCTGGGATTACAGGCATGTGCCACTGTGCCTGGCCAAACCCGGATTCATTGCTTACAGCAGTGAATCGGCTCAGTCCAGGCAGCCGCGCAGTAGAGGTGCATGTTGGGTGCCTAGGATGCGTTCCTTGCTTCCTGCTCAGTGGGGCCCTCCAGAAGTCAGGGTGGGAGCTGCCAGTGTGGAGGAGGGAGTTGAGCTGCAGGTCACAGCGGCTCACGGAGTGTCATCCTGCCTTCTCCTTCTGGCGACTTTGTGTGAGTCTGAGCCTCAGCTTCCCCGGCCACAGAGAGGAGGTGATGGGACCCCCTCGGTCGTGGTCCCAGCAGCAGCAGCAGCAGCAGCAGCATGTGCATGCTGGAATGTCAGCTGCCAGCCAGCGCGGGCGCTGTTACAGGCTTCCCTATTTCTAGGAGGCGCTGCCGAGGCTCAGCGAGGTTGGGTGGTGGTACACACCCCGTGTCTCCTGCCGCTGTCCCCTTTCCAGCCTCCAGTGTGTGCTGTGGGGTCCTGGCTGCCCAGAATGTGACAGAAGGCCTGGGGCCCTCCAGAGAG
The DNA here is from genome assembly GCA_028451465.1 of Erethizon dorsatum. Taxonomy (NCBI): domain Eukaryota; kingdom Metazoa; phylum Chordata; class Mammalia; order Rodentia; family Erethizontidae; genus Erethizon; species Erethizon dorsatum. Next base: position 122,743,637 of record CM051827.1, on the reverse strand, counting down.
GAGGTTGGGGGGTTCCTCCTTGGGCAGCAAGAGCCTTTCCTACAACTGCGGCTTTGGAACTCCCAGCCTGGCCTGATCCTGGAGACAAAGGGGTTAATGTGTCTGGGGCCTGGGAGGGGGAGGAGGGGGACCGGGAGAGCCTGGTGTCCCACCCTTTGTCACTTGCAGCTTGCCGGTGCTGGTTTCCCAGACAACAGCCCCCAGGGGTCCCCTCTGGCAGAGCTGCTGGGGCCCGCATCTTCCCACAGCGGCCTCCCGGAGTAGGGCCTGTGGCTGCCCCTCGTCCTTCCTGCCCACGATTATTGACCAGGGGCTGGCCTGGGAGGTCAGTGGGGGGCTCCTCTGGGCTGGGGACAGAGCCTCCATTGTCTGTCCTGGGCTCTGACCATTGACTAAGTCTCGCTGCCTCTGTCCGGGGAGGAGGGCCCTCCTCTGGGAGCCTCCCGCTTCCCTGCAAAGAGGAAAGGACGCTAGAGCCGCCCCCACCTTGGGAAGCCCCAGAGTGGCCCAGTGTCTGGTGGGTGAGGGGAGGGGTGGAGCTGGGCCTTGCGGTCCCCTTGGCCCATTTTGTAGCTCTGTCACGGGCTGGGGATATAGCTCAGCGGCACAGCGCCTGCCTGGCAAGCGCCGAGGTCCAGAGTTCTATTTCCCGTACCAAAAAAAAAAAAAAAAAAAAAAAAAAAGTTGGTGATATGTAGCTCCGTCACCTGCATCATCAACTTCTGCATCTGCCTAAGGGTCCTGTCCTCTCCCAGGGCCTCCATGCTTGTAGCTGCCTGGCCTTGGGGACGTTTGCTCACCTCTCCCCAGGTCCCCTGGGGGCCGTCTCTGCTGTTAGTCTCCACCAGTGGCCTTGGCTGTGAGGGTCATATAACGAGGAGCCATGGGTCCCCTCCCTCCCAGCTGAGCACCTCACACTTCCTTCTCCAGCCGCAGGTCACTTGCATCCCTTTCTCCTCCCCTGGGCCCTGACTTCTGGACAGGGCCGAGGCCACTGGGAGGGCTGAGGTCCCACACCTGCCCCTTCATCCATTGTTCTCCCCTCTTTTGGGCAGAGACCACCCCAGGTCCAGTCCCTCTTCCTGGTCTCTGACCTTTGCTCCCAGGCTCCTGGTTTGGTTTGGTAGCCCCAGGCCAGTGCTGCTGACACAGAGATGAAGAGAAGCCTGTGCTCCCTAGTGAAGGAGACCCTTGTGATGGGTGTGTCCCCAACCCCGTGTGTGCCATCATCACCCGTGCTCTTGGAAAATTGTCTCCAGGCCCATGACCAAGTGCACCCCTGAATCAGAACCTCTAGGATTGGGCCTGGGACACAAGTTTATTATTTTTTTTTAAAGCTCCACAACCAGGCTTGGGAACAACCGTATGAAATGAGTTGAAATGAGGGGATCCAGTGTTTCAGAGGGGAGATTGGGCCTGGGTTTTGAAGGTTGAGTAGGAGTTTGGTTGCTTTTTTGAGAGAGAATGCCACCTGGAGGGAACAAAGAGCCTGAGCAAAGGCCCAGTGAGGGGCAGAATTTCAGGCCAGGTTGGGAGCTGCTGGGTCTGGAGAGTTCAGGGAGGAGGCGAATCCTGGAGGTTCCTGCTTGGGTCCTGTGCTTCACGCTGAAGGTGATGAGGAAGGGCTTGAAGCAAGGGAGTGATGAGGGCAGTTGGTGAAACAGTCACTATGGAGCCAAGGGGGACAGGTTGGCCAAGTGCATGTCTGATGACATCTGGAAGCCAGAGGTAGTCAGGGGGAATGGGCATGTGGAAGTGCTCAGTCCTGACCAGTCCAAGCACCCAGCCCCTGCTTCTTTTCTGGCTTCCGGGACATAACAACGGTGTTTCTGTGCTCGGGAGGGTGCTGGAGCCATAGCCTACTCTTGCCTGGACCCCTGTCCGCGGCCCCCCCACTGGCCACTCCCCAGGGCTGGCTTCCCCATCCTCAAATGTCTGGGGCCACATGTGCAGCCTCCCTGCCTTTCGGGTGCTCCCCTGCATTTCTCTAGACTGGGGCAGGTGGAGGGAGGAAGGGAGCCCCCTGCTGGGGTTGGGGTGCAGGATGCAGGTGCAGGCGGGAGGGGTGGGGGTTCCGTGGGGCCTGTGAGTTTATGGACTCTGAACTCCAGAGAGCGGGAGGGAGCCCTGGACAAACTGATAGCGCATTGAATTAGCAGAGCTGGGAAGACAGTGGCTGTGCGTGCTGGCAGCTGGAGGTGGGGTGGTGGGAGGTGCCAGTGCTGGGCTGCCAGGGGCTGCGTCCCAGGCACAGAGCTGAACTTGTCCCCACATGTGCTGTGCGGATAAAAGTCCCTGGCTCACTTTTACCCCTTCCTGTCTGAGCATCGCCCACAGGAGAGGCACCCTCCTCCCCACCCTGCACCGTGCAGTGGGCAGAGAACCATTCTGGGAGAAGGAAATGCATAACCTGACTGTTCCAGGCAGGTTGGTCAGTGTCACTGTCATTGTAGGGCCACTGTGCACCCAGAACATGTGTCACGCTGGGCGGCGTGAACCCAGTCCCTTGATGGGTCTTGCTAGCACACAGCACATCACGTTGCTTGAGGAGGGGACTCCCCATTGCTGACGGCTCGGTCACAGTATCTCAGGCAAGTCCCTTCTCCTCCTCTGACTCAGTTTCCACATCTGCGAAGCCAGAGCAGCAGCACCACCTGGGAGCTGCCTGCAGCGTGTCCTGAGGCTCTGGTATCTGTTCTGTCTTTTAAAATGCAGGGCTGGGTCCCAGTACTGAAAACAAAACAGCAAAGTAGAACAGTATGGATGTTTATTTTCATTTCTCCTCCTCACCGAGCTCACTGTGGAGGATCTGGGAAATTCCGAAAGGAAAAGGGAAAGGAAAATCCCCTGCAACCTGCTGCCGGCATGAATGTTAATGTCTTAGTGCGTTCCTTCCGGCCCTTTTCCTTTGACACAGCTGGGACGCAGGAGTGGCTGGACTTCTGTGCCTGCTGGACCATCTCTATTTATTTATTTATTTATTTATTTATTTATTTATTTATTTAATTTATTTTTTTTTTGTGAGTACCAGGGGTCGACCTCAGGACCTCGCGCGCCAGCAGGTGCCCATGCCGCTGAGCAATATCACCGGCCCTTTTTTCGTATGTGGGTTCCGGGAGTCAAACTCAGGTCCTCGCGCTTGCCAGGCAGGCGCTTATGCCGCTGAGCCATCTCACCGGCCCTTATTTATTTTTTTTTGAGACAGGGTCTCACTACTTAGTCTAGGCTGGCTTTGAACTTTTGATCCTCCTGCCTCAGCCTCTCGAGTGCTAGGATTCTAAGTGTGCAACATTGCACTCCGCATGCCTTTGGTTTTGCGGGTTCTTCTTCACCAGTGCCTCTTGTGCTGGACACTGTGGTGGGGAATGTTTGGGCCACTCCTCAGAGAGAGGTCTTGTTCCAGGGCATCTCTACCCCATTCTCTGGGTGCCAGCTCCCAACTTCAAAGCTTCCAAACCACTCACAGCTCCAGGGAGCCTTAAAAGCAGCAGGCAAACAGCCGAGCAGCCCTCCTTGCTTATGGCATCTTCATACCCATTACCCCAAGGTTGCCTGGGCAGGTGCAGGCGCAATGCCCACTTTACAGAGGCTAAGCCTGAGGCTGTGGGCGGTGAGGCCTGGCCAAGCTTGCAGAAAGATCCCACTGTTCCAGGCCACTGCTGCCAGATCCAACAGTTCAAAGTCCTAGGCTCCCGGAGTCCCTTAAACTCCTGGAGTGTGGAATCTTGATATAGGATCTTGTTTGCTGTCGCTCATTTTGGTGATGACAGGTATAAGAATGGCCATTGTGGCACTGGCCCCACCTGCCCAAGGCTTTGTGGCTGAGCTCAGGCATCCTGCAGAGACCTCCGTGAGGCAGGTGACAGGATCCCCACTTTCCAAGTCCTGACCCTCTTTTTTATTTCTTCCAGCAATACTGGGGATTGAACCCATGGCCTTCCCACAGAGCTACATCCCCAGTCCAGTTTTTATTTTGAAACAGGGTCTAGCTAATCTGCTAAATTGCCCAGGCTGAGCGCGAATGTGTGATCTTCCTGCCTCAGCGTCCCAAAGTGCTGGGAGTACAGGCCTGCACCACAAGGCCCTGTAGGATCCCCACTTTACAGATGGGGACATGGAGGCTCAGCTCAGCTGCCAGTGGGGATAGGGGACTTCAGCCTGGGACCCTAACTACCGAGGGGGAGCTGTGGCTGTCCAAGCCTTGTCCTGTGTGTGGGGTGGGATGAGGAAGTTAATGGCAGTGACAGGCCAGCACGTCCGGGATCCTTCTGAGAGCTTTACGTATTTGTCCTCTGAATTTATGGGCCCACGAGTTTCTGTGGAGGTGGCAATGGCTGCTCCCTCCCCTACGCCTTTCTGAGGTGTGTGGCGTGTATGCGAAGTGGCAGCCATAGGCCTGCACATGTGCCCGGTGTCCTTGCCCCGGGGGCTTCAGGGTCCCTCATTAACCTGTAGCAGGCACCTCCCGGATCCCAGCCTCAACGTCCAGGAAGCACTGTGATCCGGATCTTGAATTCCTGTTCTGAAGAATTCTTCTGAGGCACGTTCTCGTGTTGTCACCTGGTCCCCCTGCCTCTGTGACGTGGGCAAATCCTTACCTCTCAGAGCCTCTATTTCTCCACCTGTAAAGTGAGGGTGTTGCAAAAAAGAGCTTCAGGCTCTGTGAGTGTTGGTGCACTCCCCCATCTGGGGACAGCCTTAGGGCTGGGGCAGGAGGGTTGGGGGGACATTGGGCTTCTTGGCCTGGGAGGGGGGAATCCCAGGTTTTGGCTGCAGGACAGAGTAGCAGCCTCTTTGGATGTCATCATCATCTGTATTTAAGGAGCAGTCTGCCCAAGAGGCTGGGCTAGATGCCTCCCATTTTCCTTCTATAAATGGGCACAAGACGCCCTGCTGCTTCTGTCCAGAGCCTGTGGGCCGTGCCTGCAGAGGAGGGCTGAGTGGACCCCGGGGTTATGCGGACCATGGAGGGGGGTCCTTGCAGGAGGACCACTGTGGGGCTGTGGTCTTGTCTTCCACCTGCGAAGGGCTTCTCCAATGCTTCCGGTTGCTCCCCAACCCTCTCCTGAAGGTAAGGTTAGAGTCCCGGGAGTTTTCAGCGCGGGTCTGAAAGGCACAGCCACACACTGGGGAGAGCTGCCTCGACGTCACGGGAAGCAGGCCCTTGTCTTCCTGGGCCCTGTGTCCAGGAGCGAGCCCTTCAGGCCTCCGGTCCATCTGCTCCAGGCCCCAGCGTGGATGGTGTCCGGGCTCATTGTGGATGATGCCCAACAACTAAACAGCCTGGTGTGGACAGAGGTGATTTAAACTATGGTCCATCCCAACCCATACAGTGCCGCCACTGCAAACTGTGAGGCTGATGTCCACGCAGTGTTCTGAAATCATCGCTGGGATTGAAGTAAAAAAAGCTGTTACAAAGCTGGGCAATGTGGCGTACAACTATAATCCCAGCCCTTGGGAGGCTGAGGCAGGAGGATTGCTATGAGTTCAAGGCCAGCCTGGGCTACATAGTGAGTTCAAAGCCAGCCTGAACTACATAGTGAGGGAGACCTGGTCTCAAAAAAATCCCCAAGGGCCGGTGAGATAGCTCAGCGGCATAAGCGCCTGCCTGGCAAGCGTGAGGTCCTGAGTTCAACTCCCGGTACCCACATAAAAAAAAATAATAAAATAAAATAAAATCCCCAAAACAAAACTACTACATTGTGGGAGTCCAACTGCCTCCTTCTGAATACACAAGGCTGACCCATTTAGCAGTCCCATATCTGTAGGGACTGTTGTTGTGAGACTCCCAGAGGGTGCCTGAATCCACTGCTAGTACCAGGCCCTAGATGTACTGTATGTACAAGCCTAGGTAAAGTTTAATTTATAAATTAGGCACAGTAAGAGTTGTCTCTCAAAATGTCTTACCGTGCTGTGTTCCCCTTCCTTACGAAGGTGGGAGGTTGGTACGAAGTCGGCGTGAGAAGGTGAAGTGAGAGGAGGGACAGGTGTGGGTTCGTAGCATCAAGCTGCTGTGGATGGGAGGTTTGTGGGCCCAGGGTGGTACTGCCTGACCAGGGTGACAGGCAAGCTGGTAAATAACAGTGTGGTCCTGGAGGGAGTCTTTTTTTTTTTTTTTTTTTTTTTTTTGAGACAGTGTCTCACCATGTAGTCCAAGCTGACCTCAAACTCACTATGCAGCCCACGTTGGCCTCGAACTTACAGTGATCCTCCTGCCTCAGCCTCCCAAGTGCTGGGATTACAGGCGCCTGGAAGGAGTCTTAAAATCTAGTAACAGTGGTCGGTTCTGCGGGTTTAGTGCCTAGGGTGGAAGACTTTTGACTGTACACTCTGTATTGTGTGAATTTTGGGAGGTACTAGGACATATCAGTACCTTAATGAGCACTGATTCTGGAGCCTCGGAGTCCGAGTTTGATCCCTTCCTAGCTGTGTGATCTTGGGCAAGTTGCTTATCTTCTCTGGGCCTCATTTTCTGATTTATAGTTTGGATTAATGTATGTTAATGGTAGAGTGACGGCTGAGATGTGGTGGTGCTATGTGAAATATTTGCTGCTGCAAATTACCATTTTTATTTGGTAAGCTAGGATCAAGGCTGTAGAATGGGAAGGGAAATGGACCCGGCTGTTGGTGGCAGAGCAGACTGGACTGGAGCGCTTGCTGTCCTCCTCCGCAGGGACTTGGGGCGACAGCCGTCAGCTCTGTCAGGGAGAACTTTCCTCACTGCTTGCCAGGGGACATCTGGCAAGGTTGCCCCAGCCCCAGAAGCACACTGAGGCACAGGCCTTCTGACGTGTGAGCTCCCACAAGGAGCTGCGGGGGGCAGGAGAGGCTGCGGGAGCCCGAGCCTTTCCGATTCTGCCCTGTCTCGTGCCACCCGCGTCTCTGCGGCCCTTTCCTTCCTACACCCTGTGCCAAGGCCTGTGGCCCCTTGCCAGCTGGCCAGCCCCATGGGGCAGGACAATGAGACAAAGAGAGGGTGGCCTTCAGTGGGGCCACAGGCGGGGCCTGGTGAGGGCGTCCAGTCCTGAGGAGCCTGTGGTGCCCAGGCAGCCAGGAGGAGGAAGTGCCCAGCCACTCCTGTGATAGTCCAGGGGACCCGGCTTCTGTAACATGGGTGCCTAGGGGCCCATGCATCCCCTAAACCAAAGGGGACAGGGAGGGACCCTCCTAGCTGGACTGCATGCTCCTGTAGGCCCCTCGGCCCTGGGCAAAGGAAGGTCTGTGGCAGCAGCGGCTTCTGGGTTAATGATTTATGCTGGGTGGAGGCTGGGTCCTTTCTGGGGCTGCCCTGTGCCCCGGGAGCTGCTGGGAAGAGTCGCCCGGTACAGTGCATATGTTGTGAGCCAGGCACCCCCTCTGCTGCCGAAACTAGGCCCCGAGCTCCATTTCACTGCTTCCCGGCCTTTTTGTACAGGCACACGGTGGGAACGGCGCTGGCCTGAGCTGGACCGTGTCTGATGGCTTCCTCCAACCCGCCTGCACAGCCTGCCATAGGTACGTACCTTGGTCCCGCCTGCTGTTCCTCCCCACGACGGCCCCAAGGGGCTGGACTGCAGGCTAACCCTGGTGCCAGTCCTGGCTCTACTGGCTGCTCGCCCTGGGCCTGTCCGCCCCCTCTGCCTCAGTCTCCATATCTGCAAAGCGGAAATAATTTCTTCCGCTCAGAGCAGGCGTCGGGCAAGGACTAACGCGTCACGTGTGCCTCTCCGATGGCCCAGAGAGATGGACAGTTTGGGGTCTGGGGTTGAGGTTGTAAGTGAAGTGTGGGGAGCCAGGGTTGGGGAAAAGGCCAGGCTGTAAGGTCAGACTCAGGGTTGCTAGATTTAGGGAGAAAAAGAGGCGGAAAACCCCCCTCTACTTATACTAATGAAGTTATTTATTGTTGATCTGAAATTCAATCCAGTGTCCTGCATTTTATTTGGCAGCCCCAGCAGTGGCCTCAGTCCCTGCCTGGAGGAACTGGACCCAAGGCTGTTTCACCCACCAGCCCGGCTTCCTGTTCTTGTGCCCCCCTGCCCCAGTCAGGGATAGCAGAGTGGTCACAAACACGAATTTGTCACCTGCCTCATCTGGGTGTGAATCCCGACCCTGCCGCTTACACTGTGAGCGTAGCTGACTTGGTGTCCCATGGCTCAGTGTCACCACTGGTAAACGTGGTAATAATGACTCCCTCCCCTTGTTGGCATGAGGTTTAAATACAGGTCAGCTCTGGCATGGGGTAATCAATGACTCCATGGATGGGAGTCTGGTGTCATTGCAGGGTGTCAGCAGGACAAACCATGGGTGCCGTTCCCTGATCTGGGCAGGGCCAGATGGCAGTCTCGTCCTCCCTGAGTGTCCTCTGAGTGCAGAGTCAGCTCTGGGGATGCCCAAGCCAGGACCATGGTGGCTTCCTGGGATCCCTGCCTCCGGGGCTTGCTGGGTTAGCTGTCCCAAGGCCTGGGTGAGCCCAGGAGCATCGAAGGCATGAGTGGCCAGCTCCTGCTGTGCCATCTGCTCAGATGGCAGGGAGGGGCTCAGCTGGGCTCCCGGTTACCCTGGGCTGGGTCCCTGATCTTCCTTCTGATAAGGTGCAGTGTCTGAGTGCCTGGAAGAGAACGAGGACAGCCAGCTGGGAGGGGAGCCTGGGGACAAGCACATCTCCTGCCGTGCCCCGACATGGGGTCCCAGGATGGCCCCCTCTGGCCTGGCTGTTGGAGGCACCCTGTTCCTTCTCTCCTTCCCCCCAAGAGGACCAAGATGCAAGTGTGTGCACCTGGGAAACTTTTATAGTGGAGCCAGTTCGCATGTTCAGCAAACGTTGGATGTGCATCTTTGCCCCAGCTCTGCCTAACACTGCTGGCTCGGGGACGCGCCCTGTCCTGTGCTCCGATTCCGAGAGCTTCCGTTGTCTCACCAAGCATAGTCCAGTTCCTAAGGAGAGGGTCCCCCCGACACCGGCTCAGCAGTCACCTCTGCCCCTGCTGTGTGTCTGCAACCCCCTGGGGACTTGCTCCTGATGCTACCTCGGCGTGGGTGCCTGGTCCTCACCCGATCATGGCAGACTTTTCTCTTCTTGCCGGGCAGTTGGCACCTGAGCTTTTCCCGAAGCCAGTGAGCGCTGGCCATCCCCTCTCAGCACGGTCTCTGTTGCTTTTTTGAAGTTTGTCCCTGCCATGTCTGCCTCCCTGGCCTGCAGTGGGCTCGGGACACCCAGGTCTTGACCCTGGAGTTGTCAGCAGCCAATTCATAGATGCAAGAGTGACATCGATGGACAAGCTGAGGCTCTTTGCTCTTAAAGGGAGGCATCCAAGAGTCCCTGATTTCTTCTGGGAGTGCAGGGTGGCCTGGAGCTGAGCCTGGCTTGTGTGTGGGGAGGGACGGTCCATCCCACCCAGGGACAGGGCAGGCTCTGACAACAATGACAGGAGTCATGAGGATGATGATAGAATGACAGTAATAATCAGTGGCATCATCATCCTAAGAGTAGCTCACGGCTGGGTGTGGTGGCACATGACTGCAAGGGGAAAACAAGAACTTACACCATGCTCACAGTCTGTATAATCGACACAGATGTACCAAAAACAGTGTCGAGATTATACCAAATGAAGCTGGGTGTTGTAGTGCACAGCTTAATCCCAGCACTCTTAGAAGCCGAGGCAGGAGGATCTCAGATTTGAGCCCAGCCTGGGCAAATTAGTGACTTAATGAGATCCTGTCTCAAAGCAAAAAAGGTTTAGGGACCTAATTCATCATGAAGGCCCAGTACTGGGTTCTATCCCCAGTACTGAAAACAACCATACCAAATGTGACTTTACTAATATTATAAGATTTAAAAATACCTAAAATAATTCAATACCAAATGTATTTTATTTGGTGTTGTAATACCAAATGAATACTATTACACAACATTTTAAAATGCCTGAAATAAGCAATCCACACACAAACTGCAAGGCTGACTGCTTAATTGATCTCATATGAGCCACCACTGGGCTTGTGACTAGAAAACCATGACCCCAGCTTCCCTCCCAACCCCTGTATTTCCTTTGTTAACTTGTCACTGTGGGGCAGAGTGTCAAAAGGTTCAAGCCACTTCCGGGAGGCCGCAGGGCTTCGTGGGAAGTGTCCAGTGTTTCTGGCTGGAGAGCTGGTGGGCACCCACGGGTCTGTCCTGCCTCAGATGCTAGGGGAGAGGCCTGGGCAGAGGGCAAGGGCGTCACTGCTCCGTGGGATGGCCGGAGAGGCTGGGGCTGCTGCGCTCTTCCAGATGGGGATTCATTCATTCTTTCACTCCTCTCACAAAAGCTGCTGAGTCCCTGCCTTGGGCCAGGTCAGCACGTGACAGTAAAGGGGGACAGGCAGAGGGGATGCCTCTGCTCTGGGAGATCTGAGATCAGGAGGGGAGTACACACAGGACAGATGGAGAATGCAGAGGAGGCAAGGACAGCAGCAAGCAGGGCCTACTCTGTTAGGGTGCTTGAGTTGAGCTTTGGAGGAGGAGGAGGATGGGACTGTGAAGGGGTCTCCCAGGAGGAACACAGGGAGTGGGCAAGGCCCTGCCCGTGGACTCCGTGCTGGGAGCTCACGTCCCTGCCCTAGTTCCCGCCAGTCCGGCCCAGGAATCCTGGGCAGCTGACTTCCTGCTATCTCGCTTGCTGGCTAAAGCGCCTCACGCAAGACGTGCCTGCCTGTGCTCATTCGTACCAACGCATAAGCACACGCAGACACCCACGGGAAGGTGTGTGCCTGCATGCACACCTGCATTTAAAAAGTCTTCTTGCTCACAGAACAGGGAGACGGAAAACAGGAGAAAATACATGTGTTCAGGTGCAGAGGGCCACATGCTTGTCCTGGGAGCTTGCTTCCTCCCCTCCGTCCACTGCCACCTGCTCAGACACCTAACCCAGCCCCCTGTACACCTTAGGAGTGTAGCAGGGCCATTGGGCCTGCGTGTGACTTTAACCTCATCCCCAAGAATTGCTCCCGTTTCCTGCTCAGACGCAGTGCCCACCTCCCTGACCACAAAGCCGTCCCTGTGGCTCGCTAAGCCTTCCTTTCCTGCAGGAGATCCGCTGGTCCCTGCAGCGCCAGTCCCCTACCCCGAGGCGGAGGAGGACCCCGGAGAGGCCTTTGAGTTCGATGACAGTGATGATGAAGAGGACACCAGCACAGGTCTGGGCGTCCCCTGCCTTGTCCCTGAGAAGCACGATGACCCCCCTCTGATCCACTTTGACTCCACCCCCGGCTCGGGTAAGCTCTTGCTGCACATCTCGTTTGGGTCCATGTTCCAGGTGTCTGGGGCTACAGAGTGTAGAGAGCTGCCTGCGGTGCAGGCTTCTGGGGATGCTTGGTGGCCCCTCTGCTGTCCCTAGAAGGCCGGAAGGGGAACAGGGGGAAGAAGCCTAAATCCTCGCTTCCCAATCCACACTTCCCTCGGGAATGGAGATTCCTAGCATTCCTGCAACATCTGGTGCACTCTGGCAAGTTGTAAATGAGAGAGCTTGGCCGGGTTTTGCTGTGGAGACCGTTGCTGCCCAGAGCTCGTGTCTCTGAGTCCCTCCTGGCTTCTCCCCTGGAGCATCCACCCCAGCCTGAGGAGCAGCCTCTTGAGGTCCCCGCTCTCCTTTCCCATCTGCTTGGGGAGCCAGGGATGGGAGGCCCCCATAAGGCTGGTGTCGATGGTGACTGCTGGGCTCCTAGATTCTGTCATCTGGGAGAGACTCTGGGGACTGGACCAGCCGGAACTTCCTGCAGGCTCCAGACCGCGCTCCAGGAGGAGCTGGGGGTGGGAGAGGCCCGGGATGGAGGGCCGGGTTCTGTAGGGCCCGGTTCTGGCCAGGCTGGGGTTGGGGCGGGGCAGCGCAGGTAGGACAGGTTGGGAGTTTAATCACCAGAGGGGAGGCGGGGACCCAGCAGGCAGGCACCCAGGCCGGCCAGGCCCTGCCCTGGCTCCCTGGGAGGCGGGAGGGGGCGGGAATAGGCTGAATCCTTGGGCCCAGCCTCCTGCCTTACAGCCTCTCCCCCTACTCCTCTCCTGCAGGCCCGGACCCAGCGGACCCAGCGACTGGACCACCCCAGACAGAGTAAGTGTGCTGATCCTTTGCCTTGTAGATTGGAGAAGAGAAGGGCAAGGGTGTGGGGCGGGTGGAGCCAAGGAAGAGGCCCCGCAAGCCTTTGGAAGGAGGCTGGTGGTTCCTTAAGGCCCTTCTCGGGGCAGGACAGGACAAGGCCAGTCCCTGACATTAATGTGGCCCCTTCCTGAGCAGGCCTGGCCCCAACCCTTCCCCTGTTCCTTGCTAGCTTCATGACCTTGGTGGAGTCACAGAACTCACTGCAAGTGTCCTCCTGTGTCTTTATGAAGTGGAAACAACGAAAGGGCCACACCTGGGGCTGTCATTGAGAACCAAGTGGCTGCCTGGCGTTGTTTTGCCAACTACCCCATTCCCGTTCTTATTTTTTTTAAATTTTATTTTGTGTTTTTGAGACAGAGTTTCACTATGTAGTTTAGGCTGGCCTTGAACTCCACTATGTAACCCAGACTGATCTCGAACTTGTGGTGATCCTCCTGCCTCAGCCTAACCACCACACCTGGCTCCCCATTCCCATTCTTGTGACTGTTGTTGTGGGGGACTCTGTCCTTCTGCCCCTGTGCAGCCTCATGGAGGCTGGGTGCCTGCATCCTAACCCTGGCTTAATGAGCACCAAGCTCAGGACTCCGTGTATATGTCAAAGTCCCCCTGGACTGTGGTATTCTTATCTGTAAAATGGACCAGTGATGGTCCCCTGAGCATGTGCAGCCTCACAGCAGGCATTTAATTAGAACAATCACTTTTTTTTTTTCTTCCTGGTTCTGGGGACTAAACCCAGGCCCTTTTTAATTTTTCCTTTTTTTTTTTTGAGGCAGGATCTCACTATGTAGTCTATGCTGGCCTATGTAACCCAGACTGATCTCGAACTCTTGGCAATCCTCCTGCCTCAGCCTCCTGAGTGCTGGGATTACAGGCGTGCACCATCATCCCTGTCTCTGTTTTTTATTTTGAGACAAGGTCTTACTAAGTCACTGCGTTGCTCCTGCTTCTTATGATCCTTCTGCCTCAGCTTCCCAGACTGCTGGGATTATAGGCACCAGCATACCTGGCTAGGACAGTTGCTTTGAATCCCAGCTCCTCTGTGTTCTCTGTGCTCCTGGGTGGAAGCTGAGGCCTCTCTGGGTCCTGGTGTCCAGAGCCTGTCCTGTGTAGCGGGGAGCCTGCCAAGTTAACAGCCAGGGGCATTAGGGGCTAGTTGAAACCCTGGCTGTCCTGCGGGGGAGGGGTCTGGTCCCCTGCCTGTCTCCCTGGGAGGAGCTGGGCCCAGGACTAATTCTCAGGCCAGCCCTGGGCCCTGCAGGGGTGGAAGTCCTGTCAGTGCTCATTTGGTGCCCAGAGTGGGTGGACCCTGGGAGGGTTTCTGCCAGGCTGCTACCCTATAATTAGGTCCAGCATTAGGGCCACCTCTCCCCCTAATGAGGGAGTTGGGTAACTCTGCAGCTAATCCCTTGCACCATCTGGGGAGCTCTCTGTGACTGGGGTCTTTTCACAGTGGGATGGGGCTGGGGGCAGTGAGGTCCCTGAGCAAGGACGCCTTCCCCGGGCCTGGCTCTGGGTCTTTGCTCTCCGCCCACCCTCCTGGAGATGCAGGTTCCCCTCCCTGCCTGGCTTTGCTCTGCCTGTGGTCCTGCTGCGTCCTGGGGACCTGGCTCTGGAACTTGGCCTCAGTGACTCTGCAGCCAGATCAAGTGTCAGGCTGGCGCCGGATGCCACGCTGGGCTGAGTGACCCAGTGGTCCCCCGAGCTGGTGTGTACTGTGATGTTTTTCCATCATCCTGTTGCTTAGCATGGTTAGGATGGGTCAGAGTGGGCCGAGGTCCAGGCAGGGAGGGGACTGGGCTCTGTTTTTAACCCTTTGCCGCCTCCATGTACTCTACCTTTTGTCCCAAACTGTCTCTGGAGTTGCTGGCTCCCCGGACACCTTCTCCTGGGTGACCGTCACTGGCTGTGTGGCTTTGGGCTGCCTGAGAACCTGTCTGTGTCTCATGTTCCCCGTCTGTTAGGTGGAAGCATTTGTAAGGTGTCAAAGTGGACTGGTGAGGAGGCACCCCCTCTCCTGAGTACTTGTGGTTGGTGCCTTCCCAACAACAGTAGTGAATCAATGTCACTCCTGAGTGCGCTACCTGGGTAACAGGACTTTTACTGTCACTTACTGGACACTGGTCATGGGACACGTCCCCCAGGAGAATATGGGTTAGGACAGGAGCCATAAGAGGCCTGTGAATTTACCCACAGGTGTGACTTCACTCAGGGAGGTGCTGGTGCCTCCTGACTCCCTGTCCAGTGCTCAGCCTCATTCCCTCCTTCCGGTCACTGTTGACGGAGGTTGCAGCTGCTCCTACGGTTGGTGATTTTCCACTCTGGGATCTTCTGGGTGTGGAATTCGTCCGGATCACTTTCCTCCTCCCCATCATCCAAGAAAAAAGGAAACAAAATCTTGATTTTTTTTTTTTAAACTTGCCCAAAGCTGGTCCCTAAGCAAGCACTGCTTTGAAAACAGAGATCTCAGGTTGGGGACATTTCAGCCACTTTGGGCTGCATTTCTTCCTGGGCCCTGCTGGGAGGGGTGGAGAACCTGGCTCCTACCTGGCCCCCAGCTCCTGAGGCCCTGATGAAGTAGTTAGAAGCCTGCTGAGCTCTGCAGAGCTTTAGTGTCAAAGTGACCTCACTCCCTGTGGGACACTCGATGCCCAGCTGGGGAGGTGGGAGGCAGGGCCGGCCTTGCCCCCTTCACAGTGGGCGAGTGGAGCCACTGGGCTGTGAGCTGCCATGCAGGAGTGCAGCTGGCAGCCGGAAGGCTGGCAGTGATTCTCTGCACCCCGAGGAGCTGGCTTCAGGTCTGGCAAGTTGCTGCTGTCCCCAGCCTCTTTTTCTCTTCTCTCTCTCTCTCTCTTTTGGTTTTTTCAGATGATCTCACTGTGTAGCCTAGGCTGGCCTCAAACACACAAGTGATTCTCCTGCCTCAGCCTCCCAAGTGCTGGGATTACAGATGTGCACTACACACCCAGCCTCTAGCCTGTCTTTCTGAGCAGTGAAATAGGGACAGTCCGCCTCCTCTCTTGCAGGGCTCTGTGTGGAGAATCCAGACCTGGGGCTTTACCTGGCTGGCCCATGCCACTTGCTCCAGCAACATTCTCTGCCACTGTTAGGCTGTGTGCTCCTGGGAGTTAGACCTGGGCTCTAGTGGGTGTCCACCCCCTTGCTGTGCCCACAGGCAGCCTCCTGCCTCTCTGCGCCTGCATCTCCTGTCCTCATGGCAAGGTCACACGTGCCTTGGGAGTGGTGCTAAGGACAGCTCAGGCTGATGGGCAGCTGCACGGACAAGGGTACGGGAGGGAGGTGGTGTATGGCTCACAGGTCTGGGATGCCTGTGTCTCTTTGTGTGCTTGCCTGGGCACCTGCAGAAGGCAGCCAGGCTGCCATGGGGTAAACAGTGCTGCTGGTGTGGCTGGGTGTGTGTTGGGCCATGGGTGATGTTGGGGTGGGCCATCCTGCTCAACCCTCCTGAGGATGCAAGGTGGCTGAAAGTGTCTCCGCTCGGCTGCCGGGAAAAGCAGACTTCCTGCTCCACTAACTGGCAGTGCGCTGTCTTCCCTCTGTGGGACACACGTACCTGTCCCATAAGCAGAGCATCAGACAGGGCTAGTAATGCTAACTGCATTGACTGCATACCGTGTGCGGAGCTAACTGCCCAGGTCCCTGTGCTCCTCCCACCTCTGGGGTGGAGACGCTATCACTCCCCAGGGAAGTCAGGTGGTGCATTCCAGGTACCTGAGCATTGGGAACACAGACCAGGACCATGGCTCCCCTCACGCCCGGGTCTCCCATCCCCAGGAACTTGCCACCTGCTTTGTGGTGGGAGGGTGTGGCTGGCTGCACGTGAGCCACCCCACTGTGTGTTTGCTGGGGTGAGGATTTTGCCGTGGAGAGAGCTCTCCAAGCCCCTGGAGTGTTCGGTGGCTGCCCGGGAGCCTGGGCAGTGCCTGGTGTGTGACACTGGGTGAGTGGAGATGTCTCTCCACACATAGGTCAGCTCCAAGGTGACAAGAACTAAATTTGTGTGGGCAGAGGGGATCTTTTGTTTGCTGCTGTGTCCTCATGGTTTAGCACAATGTCAGGCACAGGGAAAGTGTTGAGGATATGGTTGTTGAATGACTGATAGATAGAGGGACCCTGAGGGTCTGAAAGGTGACTCCCAATGTCTCCGTGACAACCAGGAGAAAACAAACTGTGCAGCAATGAGATCTCTGAGGCTGGATTCTGACCCTGGTAGCGGGCAGGGACCAGGCCAGAGGCCAGTGGGAGGGGGAGAGTGGACAGGAGTGGCTGAGTGGCCTGAGACCAGTCTGGATTACAGGTGGCATTGGCTGCCGCTTCCTGAGTCGCTCCTGTACCAAGTGCCACACGGCTCGGAGTCCTCATACCCATTGTGTAGATGAGCAGCTGGGGCTTAGAGCATTGAAGCAAGAGACCCAGGATCTCGTGAGCTGGTAAATGGCAGGGCTGGCATTAGGCCCCTGTGCCCTCAAAGCCACCCACAGAATCCTGCAGCGTTTGCCTCTCTGGTGAGCTTTGAAGCCGGAAGATCAGCAGCACCCTCCCCCTGAGCTCTCGCTGCCACCGCTGCTGAGGGAATCAGGGTTGCAGGGGCGGCCCTGAGTGCACAGTGGTGGCCAGGAAACCTGAGTGCAGATCGCCGGCTTCCTGTGTTTCTCCTGGACCTGGGCCCACCCCTCTGGCCTCTGAGGGCAGCAGCCCCACGGACTCCGGCCCCCTCTGGAGTTGTTTGCTTTTCCTGCCTAGTTCTGCCTCTGCCCCAAAGACCCCCTGTAGCGTCAGCGTTTCCTACTTGGTCAGGGTTTAGCTGGCTCCAGGCCCAGCCATGAGGGCTCTAACTGGCCCCCTTGAGATACTTGTCCTCCTGTCCTCCCCTTCCTGGGTGAGCAGGACAAGGCAGATTGTGCTGCTGTTGGCTGGAGTCTCACCCGGGGCTGAAGCCTGCGGGAAGCAATGGGTGGTGGACTCCTGGGAGGGCCAGGGATGCCCATCCTCCCCCGATGCACCAGGACCTGCAGTGTTTCCTGAGTCCGCAGCACTCGAACCTTCTGTGCCCTGTCCCACAGGGTCCTGGTGGGACCCAAGGCCTGGCAGATACCAGCTTTCCCCCACTGGAGTCCTTCCTGGGAGCCTTTTGGTGTCCAGACCCTTGTTTCCATTAAAGACCTCTCTCTGCCCCTCGCCCATCCCTACATTATTTCTCTGTGTTCTCCATCCCTGCTTCCAGGGGTCTCAGTCCTTACATCAGAGCCAGGACCTCTGGACCCCAGGGCCTTTGAGGACTCTTTAAGCCACATGGTTGCTTCCCTAGAAGTCACACGGGATGACCCCGTGCATATGTTGCATACCTCTGGGTCCCTGCAGGGATAGGACTCTGCCACATTAATCTTCATCCCAGGCGCCCAGCGCGAAGAGGGCATTGTGCAAATGGCTTATTCGTGCGTGGCCTTTACTGGTCATGCAGCTCTGTCTGCATCTCCTTTGGACTCTCACAACAACCAAGTTAAGCCGAATAGTGGCTCCCCCAAAGTGTCCCTCTCCTGCCCACGCACGCTCCTCCTGTCCTTCCGTTGCACATCTTGGCTGAGCACCGTGCTAGGGGCTGGCACCTGGGCCAGTGGTGTGTTTTCCGTGCCTCTGTGTGTGTGTGTGTGTGTGTGTACTTGACACTTGCTGCATGCCGGCACTGTGCTGACCCTCGCCTCCCTTATCTCACCAGTCCTCAGTACACTCACACGGGGCAAGCACTGTTACGAGCCCCGTTTTACAAATGAGGCAGCAGGCACAGACAGGAAATGCCATCAGCCCAAGGTCACCCAGCAAGAGGAGGCAGAGCCAGGTTAAGCCCCGCACCTGTGTTCTAGGCTCCCCTAACTCTGCTGTCCGCCCACACTGGCCTGGTTTGGATCCCATCTGTGGTACCCACGAGCCAAGTGACAGAGGACCTGTTTGTGGGCTTATCTGCCCAACCCTTAGCTTTCCCTCTGTAAGTGGGGTGATGAGACCCCCCGATGGGGCTGTTGGGAGGATAAGCTGAGATGGAGGGGACCCAGTGCTTGGTCAGGGAGCCGCTTGATACTGCCGTCGCCAAAGCGCGCAGGTCTGTCCAAGGCAGACCCTGGGGCACGAGGGGCCCCATGCTGGCCGCTCTCATCTTTGATTATTATTATCATTATTTTGGTGGTCCTGGGGCTTGAACCTAAGGGCACTTGACCACTGTGCTATATCCAGCCTCTTTTTAAATTTTATTTATTTATTTATTTATTTATTTATTTATTTATTTTGGCACTGGGGATTTGAACCCAGGGCCTTTACACTGAGCTACATCTCAGTACTTTAATTTTTTTTAAATTTGGAGACAGGGTCTCACTAAGTTACTGAGTTGACCAGGCTGGGCTTGAACTTGTGATACTTCTGCTTCAACCTCTCGGAGTGCTAGAATCACAGGTGTGTGCCACCGTGCCTGGCTCCTTTTTTATTTTTTATTTCAAGACAAGATCTCACCAAATTGTTCTGATGAGACTTTACCTTGTGATCCTCCTGCCTCAGCCTCCCCAGTGCTGGGATTATAGGCATACACCACCATACCTGGTCCATTCTTAACATTACCAGATAAAATTCCCTTCCTCCTTCCCTCCTGCCATTCCTTCCTTCCTTCTCTTTTATAAAAGTCATATATATTTATTGTCCAAAAATTAGAAAGTACAGATTAAAGGTTGCTGACTAATCCACCAATGAGTATCGCGCCCCTGTGATCAGTCACCTCCCCAAAGCCACACCTATGAGTGCATGGGGCTTGGGGGACATCGAGATAGAAACCATAACACTGTCCATGCTCTGCCCACCCAGCCTTGAGATGTCAGAGAGGAGGGGTGGGCCTGGAGTGCAGGGCCAGGACTGCGGTTTGGGCAGCACCTGTGTGCGACACTGGGCTGTAAGGCACTGGTGCCTTCCTCAAAGGCCCCACCTCCTAATACCATCTCTTGGGGGTCAGGGTTCAGCCATGTGGACCCTGAGGGGGACTTGGACCCGAGCACAGCAGGTGGGGACTTGAGCCCTTTCTTGCCTTTCATAGAAAGTTGTGGCTGAACAGGCGAGGGTAGGCGCCTTCTGACGAGGCGAATCTGGGGTGAGGGTGAGTACTTGTGTGCGAATTCTAGGCTTTCAGGATGTAAAGGAATGCAGACTTTGTGGGCAGACAGACTCACTGTTAGATCCCAGCTCATGGTTTTTTTTTTTCTTTGCGAACATCCGTTTTCCAAACTGTAAAATGGGGTTAGTAACACCCATCTCCTGTATGTTCCTGTGAAATTAGATTGCAAATATATGTAAAGCAAAACAAGTAGCAGGTGCTTTTTTTTTTTTTTTTTTTTTTTAAGCAGTCTTGGCGATTGAATTGAGGGCCTTCGCACTGAGCTGTATTCCCAGCCCTTTTTATTTTTATTTATTTATTTATTTAGAGATAAGGTCTTGCTTATTTGCTCAGGCTGGATTTGAACTTGTGAACTTCTGCCTCAGCCTTTCAGAGTGCTGGGATTATAGGCACGCACCATCACACCTGCCTAGCAGGTGCTTCTTAAAGGTTACTGGTTGTCATGTTATATATGAAAGCTAAGCAGGTCTGTGGATGGAGATTGTCTAGGTGAAGGTTAGGTAATTCCAGCGCTTGAGAGGCTTGAGGCAGGAGGATTGCCATAAGTTCAAGGCCAGCCTTGGCTACATAGTGAGTTTGTGGTCAGCTTGAACTACATAGTGAGACCCTGTCTCCAAACAAACGAAAAACAAACAAATAAAAAATTATTTTGGGACAGGGTCTCACTAAGTTGCTAAGTTGCCTAGGCTGGGCTCAAATTTGTGATCCTCCTGCCTCAGCCTCCCAGTGTGCTGGGGTCACAGGTGTCTGCCACCACGCCCAGCATGTCTTTACATTTCTGAGTGGCTGAATTCAACAGCTGCAGGATGCCTCTGTGTTGAGGAGCCAGCATCTCGGGGATGAGGGCTCATGCTCGTCCCCTCAGACCAGCACCCCGTTCCTGCTCTGGAATAGTCCTGTCCCCTCCCAGCCTCATCTTCCCATCCAGGGAAAGCGCTGTCATCCTCATCCTGGGGAGGGGACTGCCAGGCTCCTCCCAGTAGAAGCTGAAACCTGCTTCTCTAACATGTGGCTTAGACCTGGCTGCCCAGATGGGTGGTGGTGAGTCACATGTGGCTTCCAGTTAAATAAAATTAAAAACTGAACCCCACAGTCATGCTGGCCGCATTTCAGGTGCTCAGTGCGTACACGCGGCCGGTGACTGCCGTCCCGGACAGCACGCAGGGACCCGTCGTGACCGCTGTCTGTGCCTCATCATGACAGGCAGCAGGCAGCTGTGGAAAGAGCCCAGCTTGGGAGCCATCAAGCTGGCTTCCCAGCCTGGTTCTGCCACTTCTGGGCAGGGTGATCTTGGGATCTGAGGGGTGGGGGGAGCCAGGATCCACTCCACCCAGTGTGGTTGGGAAGGTGACATGAAGGGCCTGGCATATGGGGTGCTCAACAGCATGGATTCCTGTCTCCTGAATCCCCGCTCTGTTCTGGTCTTCACTTCCTGTCCTGCTCTGTGACGGCTCAGGTGCCAGGAAGTTCCAGTTCATTCCTTGGCAATGGTGACTGCTATCTTAGACAGCCTAAGGCCTCTCTCCTCTAGCTTGGCATGAGTGATCTTTGTTGGTGTGTGTGTGTGTTTGTGCGCATGTGTGTGTTGAGCCTGGACTTTTTTTTTTGTTTGTTTGTTTTTTTGGGACAGGATCTCACTATATAGTCCAGGTGGGTCTTGAACTTGTGGCAATCCTCCTGCCTCAGCCTCCCAAGTGCTAGGATTACAGGTGCATGCCACCAAACCTGGTTCGAGCCTAGACTTTCAAAAAATTCATGTAGGAATGATTTCCAATATACAGAAAAGTTGCAAAGGTAGTCAGTCTCTAGAGTTCCCAGCACCTCAGTGTCCCCATTGCTCATGCCTTACATGACTGTGGTACAGTTGCCAAAACCAGGAAACTTGCCATGGTGCGTCACCACTGCACTCCGGACTTCATGTGGATTTCACCAGTTTTCCCACGCGTGTTCCTTTTATGCTCCAGGATCCAGCCCGGGATCCCAAATGTATTTAGTAATGGTATCTCCTGAGCTCCTGTGGCCTGTCACAGTTTTCCCGGCTGCCCTAGGTGTCCGTGACGTTGGGAGTGTGGAGGGGTCGGGGCAGGTATTTTGTAGGATGCCCCTGTCAGGGTTCCCTGCTGTTCTTCTGACCTGTGGCCATGGTTCTCGGCAGGAACACCGAGGAGCCAGGCACCCGGCTGTAGTGTCTGTCAGGAGCCAGCGGCCCCTGCATGTCTGGAGTCATCCACCTCCATCTATTGCTTGGTTCAGGTGGTGCCAGCCGGTTGCCCTGCTCCTTCCGGTTTGCTTATCTGTCTTGAGGAAGCCGTCACTGGCCCAGCCTGTCCTCAAGGTCTCTTTCTTGCACGAGGCAGGGGATGCCCCCTCAGACCTTGTTTGCATGGGAGAGAATGGAGGGAGCCTCCCACTGGCTTTGCACCGTGGGAGGAGCAGGCTCCAGGCACAGAGCGAGTGCTGGGCACTTACACCTGAGAACGCATTCAGACTTCATGCGCTGAAAGCAGCAGCAGGGTCCACGGTGCCTTCTACCACTACTTTGTGTGTGTGTGTGTGTGTGTGTGTGTGTGTGTGTGTGGTACTGGGGATTAACCCAGGGCCTGCACACTAAGCTACATTCTCAGCCCTTTTAATTTTCTTTATTTTTATTTTTATTTTTTTTGTGGGTACCGGGGGTAGGCCTCAGGACATTGCGCGCCAGCAGGTGCCCGTGCCGCTGAGCGATATCACTGGCCCTTTTTTCGTATGTGGGTTCCGGGAGTGGAACTCAGGACCTTGCACTTGCCAGGCAGGCGCTTATGCCGCTGAGCTATCTCACCGGCCCCCATAATTTTCTTTATTTTGAGACAGAGTCTTGCTAAGTTGCCCAGACTGAGCTCAAACTTACAGTCTTCCTGTCTCAGCCTCCCACAGTGCTGGGATAACAGGCGTGCGCCATCACACCTGGCTCCTACAGTGCCTTCCAAGGATGAGGAAACCAGGAGGGCTAGTGGCTCCCCGGTGGGCTTTGCCCATCCCACACCCTGCAGACCTGGGGAGGGTGTGCGTGTTGGAGCCCTCCGGCTCACGGCACCATCTCTGGCCCACAGGGTGCTGCCTGTGGTGAGCAATGGGGATGCTGTGGATGTGGCTTTCTCTGGGGTCCAGCGCTCCAGCTGGAAGCAGAAGAGCTCCCGTCGCGGTAAGTTCCCCAGCCCTACCTGCCTGCCACCTACCTGGGGTAGTGCTGGGAGCTTGTAGTCCCTTTGACGCCAAGAGCTTATGCTGGCTCTTGAGAGCCACGGGTTCACCCTGCCTCTGGGGGCTGCCATGGGCTTGGTGGCTGCTCTGTGGTGGACTGGCCACTATCCACAAGAGCCGTGGTCCAGGAGTGGGCCCACACCCAGCCGTGCATCTGTCTGCAAACTGTCATGGACTCCCTCGACAAGCCTGTGGGCCTGATGGGAGCAGCAGGGTCACTAGCGCTCTGGGAGGAGGGCCACACACAGGGGCAGGTGGGAAAGGAAGGTCCCAGGCTGAAGGGCCAGGGTGTGCAGGAGCTGGAGGGCTGGGGACACCTGGTCCTTGGGGAAGCAGCCCTTGGCTGTCTGGTCTGGGGTAGGGGGTGGTGTTAAGAAGTAGGGGGAAGGCTGCGTCTCCCCAGCTCTGGCTCCTGCACTGATGGGAGAGTGTTCAGCTGCGATCCCGTCCAGTGCCTGTGCTGGGTTGAGGGGAGGGTGGGGGCAAGTGGGGTGTGCTGGGAGGAGGGAAGCACTGGTTAGGGCAGGGGCCCTGTGCCTTTCCCAGAAGGCCTAGGCGGTCAGAACAGGCTCCTTCAGGGTGGGGGCTGCTCTCCCGAATCCCACTCACTCCAGTGGAGGAGGAATGAGTCCCCGGGCTGCCAGGTGGTGGCAGCCAGATGTGGAGGTCTTCTCCATGGAGTGGCTAAGGGTGGGGAGGAGCCAGGACTTCATCCCTGGAGAGCAGCAGGAGCTCTAGGCTACCGGTGCTGGCTGTGCCGTCAGGACACCATGGCCACCAGTTGGTCACTCCTCCGGTGGCTGCCACAGCCCACCTGGGTGCTCTTTCTTTCCCCTCCACCTCTAGTCGACCGGTTCACTTTCCCTGCCCTGGAAGAAGATGTGATTTATGACGACGTCCCCTGCGAGAGCCCAGATGCCCATCAGCCCGGTATGGTGTTTCCCTCACTGCCCTGCCCTTTGCCACCTTCTTGCCTTTTCACAGCTCTGCAGGCTTCCAGGTGGGGTTCATGGGGCCTCAGTGTGCCCAGGACTTGGTGTCCTGGGCAGGAGGGTGTGGTGGCTGTGGGTCCCAGGCAGGTCCTGTCACTGCTCAACCCTGGGTCCCCCCTCAGGAAAACAGTGACAGTCTGGGCTTCCCAGGGCTATCGAGGGGATAAGCAACTGTTAAACCCAGGAGGCAGTATAGGTGAAGCTCGGAGAAGCGCTGTACCCTGCTCTGGGTTAGGATGGAGGTGGGCCAGGTCTGAGGGGAGATTGTAGCTGCAGAGGGGACATGGGGTGTGGGTGGGGTGGGTGCAACTAGAGCTCACCGAGCAGAGAGGAGGGATGCGGAGTGGCAGGCGGCAGCCCTGAGCCGTCTCTGCTGGGACACGCAGGCCAGGCTCCCCATGTGCCAAGCCGTGTAGCTGCTTTGGCTCAGGGTATTGTGTCTGCATTTCCAGACAAGGACACTATAGGAACAGGGCTGGGATTCTAACCTGCGCCATTCTGACTCCCAATCCAGTGCTCTGTCCCCTCCCCTGGCAGGATTTGGGTGGCATTTTGTGACAGGTGAAGCACATTTGATCCTGCAATTCAGTGAACCCCAACAAGCTGGCATGTGGCAGGGCCTGTGGCTCCAGTCACATCAGAGAGGTTCAGCCACCAGGCCCAGATCACACAGCTGGGACTTGAATGGATGATTCTTCTTTTTTCTGCTCTACTAATCTGCCTGTTTTCAGGGGCTCCCCATTCAGAGGGGGTGCACTGGCCTTGCTTTTGAGGAGCTGCTAGTCTGATGGGGGCTGGTAACCATCCGTGGTCAATAGCCGGTCCCATGCGAGAGCACACAGGCGACATGCCAAGGGCCGAGGGCCTGGAGCCATCTCCTTCCTGACTCCTGTCCCAGGGACAGGGGCCAATGGGCCAGTGGACAGGGACCTTCAGGCCAGCGCGTGGCCTTTAACAGCCTGGGACGTGCTTGGAGTGCGGCTCCCTGCCTGGAGTTCCTGGGAGTCCAGGGGGAGCAGGGAGGTGCAGTACCATGCTGGGGTCTTGTAGCCCCACACACTGCTTTCCCATGTGATCAAAGTGAACGACTGACTTCTTGGCCCCAGTCTTACTCTCCTCAGGGCGTGGGAGGTGGATGCGTCCTTGCCTTCCTGCGTTGAGGTGGTTAAGAGCAGGTGGCACAGGAGGCAGACAGCCTGCGTGAGCCTCCAGCTCTGTGCTGCAAACTGAGGACCACGGTACCCCTGCCTGGGGTGATACCTGCTGAGGGCCCTAGCACCAGCCTGCCTGGGACTGATGTGGGTTTAGCAGAGCTCAGAGAGAAGGTGGTCAGCCACCGTCTAGGCCCTGCACCCCAGGGGACACACACAGTCCTGGGTTCAAATGCTGCTCTGCTACTAATTGGGGCCCAGGGCTCTGCCTTTGGGCTTTGCCTTCGTATAAAATCAAAATGTCCTGACCTCACAGGCATCTGGAGAAAGCATCCAGAAAACTGCTTAGTCTCTCTGGGCCTCAGTTGATGCATCTGTGAAAATGGGCCAGTCGTATCCCTGTCCTTGGGATGCTGTTCAGGTGCAGATTCCCTGAGATGATTTAGGGTGCTGAGTGCTTTGGAAGGGCCCTGCAGTCTTGGGTGTTAGTGAAGGCCAAGGCCCGAGGAAGCTGGGGGACCCTGTGGGCTCCCCGAAGGCTGGGGGTTGGTGCTTGGGCATCTGTGGTTGTCTGTGCTGGAGAGGGTATTTCCACACAAGCTCCAGGGCGACCGTGGGAATGGTGGGGTCCTGGTATCAGGCAGCGTGATGAGTGGGTGGAGTCCCAGCCCAGCTTGCTGTCTGTCCCAGGCTGGCCCATCTCTTCTCTGGGCCACTTTCCCCGTCCATCTTGTAGTTGTGGCCTCGAATCTGCCAACCACAGCTGCTGAGATATTGTGCTGTGGAGGGAGAAGGGCTGGCAGAGGGCTCCCCAAGATCTAGGTCTGCCTCTTTAGTCACTTTAGTCACTAGCTGAGCCATCTCACCGGCCCCTCTGTTGTTTTCTTGAGACAATGTCTCATTCTGTTCCAGGCTAGCCTTGAACTCACTGTGTAGCCCAGACTGGCCTTGAACTTGAGCTCCTTCTGCCTCAGCCTCCTGAGTGCTGGGATTACAGGCGTGCACTACCACACCTGACTCTCACTTCATGGTGAGAGTAGTTTTTATGCAGGTGACAGAGGAGGAAATCTGCCATGGAGCCAGCACCCTGTCTTCTGGCCTTGGGGTGGTGCCTTTCCCAACCTCAGCTGTATAGCAGCACCTCACACCTGACTTGACAAGGACTGCCTGGTGGCTTCTGTTCCTCCAGATGGGGACTGTCAGTTCTTTGTCCCCAAGTCTTCAGACCAAAGCATTTTCTGTGGGGCTTTGGAAGAAAACAGACGCTCCTGGTCTCTGGGCCAGGCACACCCCCTACTGGACTGTCCTGGATGCCACGGGAACTCGGACCTGGGGCCAGAGGGAGGATTGGCCCATTCCTGTGCCACTAGTGCCCCAACAATCCCCAAACACAGGAGGGTCCTGAGGGCCTGAGGTGGGACTTAACCCTTAGTTTTCTTCCAAGAGAGGCCAGGGAGTTGGCGCTTGGATCACAAAGTCATGCGATGTTAATAGGAAGTTACTGAGTGTGTGTGTGTCTGGCACCTGTGCTTGTCCCTATTTTCTTACCCCCCCTCCACTGGGCTGGCTGCTTGGCCCCTGGGTCCCTAGCTCACCAGCCTTGCCCTGGCTGCAGGGGCGGAGCGGAACCTGCTCTATGAGGATGTGCGGCGGGCACCCCGGGAGGCCGAGGACCTAGGCTGGAGCTCCAGTGAGTTCGAGAGCTACAGCGAGGACTCAGGGGAGGAGGCCAAGCCAGAGGTTGAGCCTGCCAAGCACCGAGTATCCTTCCAGCCCAAGGTGAGGGAGCCAGGCGGGGAGTGTCTCGGGGTCCAGGCACTGGGACTCCTTCGGGGACCGGGCGGTGGGTGGTGAGACCCGAGACCTGCATCTGGGCCTCCGTGATTCCCCCAAGACAGTGGTGAGCAGGGAGCCAGGGGCCCAGGTCGTCAGCGGCAGGGAGTGACCCTGGGCCGCTGTGTCTGTGGAGAGCTCAGACCTGGGGCGGGCGTGGCTCGGACCTGGCACAGGTACCCACCCCACCATTCCTGTGCAGACCCAGTGAGTTGCTCGAGTGATTCACGGGCTCCGACTGGGCTTCAGAATTGTTTCCAACTCAGCCACCCAGCTGGTCAGAGCTGGCCCTGACGGGGCAGGGGCGCTGCTGGCCCTGCGGCAGAGCTGCTCATGGGGATTACTTCCAAGGCTTTTGATGTGCACACCGGGCTTTTGGCTTCTCTGGTGTTTGTACCTGGAGCAGGCACACTCTGCCTATTTCACAAAGGTCTCTGCCAGGCGGAGAGGAGGGCAGATGAGCGGCTGCTCCTTTCCCGATGTCATCTGTTGGGCTGAGATTTGCATTTTAATGGCAGCAGCTTCTTAGAGGGCTGCCTGACCAGTGGTGACAGGGACTCCTCAGTCTCCTTTTGAAATGGCAGAGGCAGGCAGGTGGGATCTACCCGTAGGCCTGTCCCATGGGAGCTGCTGGACCAGGCAGGGCCCAGGTGAGGGTTCCAGGGGCCTCTAGCCCATTCCTGAGTTTTGGGGTCCCCCCAGGAGAGGTCACCTCTCTGGCCAGCACTCCTACCCAGGAGTCTTCAGGTAGCCTCTCCTCCTCCAGGATGGGCCCCCCAAGTCCCAACCAAGACCCCCTGAGCCTCGAGCTCTCATTGATGGGCCCACGCTGGGCAAGGAAACTGGCCTTCACGGCTTGCCAGCCACGAAGCAAGGCATTTATGACACCTGCTGTGTTCCAAGTTTGTCCCAGAAGTGGCTTGGGATACATGGGAGCAGGAAGATCAGATCCAGGCTTGGTGGACCTTTACGGTCTGGAGATAATGAATGGGAAACAGTTTGTCAAAAAGAAGACAGAGGGCCGGTGATATCGCTCAGCGGCACAAGCGCTTGCTGGCAAGCACGAGGTCCTGAGGTTGACTCCAGGTACCCACATTAAAAAAAAAAAAAAAAAGAAGACAGAAACACCTTTCTATAAATATGAGCCATGCACAGCCTGGCTGTGGGCCTGGAAGGATGGGGACCCTGAGAGCTTCCGAGATTGGTGAGCTGGGCTCCAGCTAGAGGAGACTCCAGGGGTTGCAGGAGCAGGAGCAGCCCAGGCAGCCCAGTGTGCCGCGTTCTGTGCAACTAGCAGCACATACTGCCTTCCAGCGGCGCTTGGTGATGCAACTCCCAGTCCCCGGGTCGCTGGTCCACACAAGGGTAGGACCCGTGCAGCCCAGCCCTGGTCTGGGTGTGACCAGTGGATCCGCAGTCCCTTCTCTTCTCCCACTGTCACTTCTTCAGGCCCTGCTGGAGCCTGGGAGGGAAGTGTGGATTTGTCTTGAGGGAAGGGAGAGGGGCGACTGAGTTCAGGCACTCTAGCCACAGTGCTCACATCTGTGTGGGCAGCAGAGTCCTCTGAGGACTGGGTGGAATTGCAGATGCCAAGGTCACTCCCCGGGACTGTGGTTCAGAGTTTGGGTGGGGCCCGGCCACTGCCTTTTAACCTGTTCTCTGCTCCCAGGGGTGCAAGAGGTCCGTTTCTCAGCCCTCAGCCTGGCCCTGGGCTAGGGTCTGGGGCTGCCTGGGAGCTCGTGCCCCTCACAGCCTCACATCTGGGGCTTTGGGCTCTGCCTCAGCCCACAGGCCACGTGGCACACTTCTTGGGGTTTCTAACATGAGGGCTTTTTCTCTGCCATAGGCCAAAGCCCAGCTAGCTGGGGAGGTGTGGGGGGTGTGGAGCCCTTTGCTCTGATGCCCACCTCTGCCCAGGGACACTGCTACACCCTGCCCGTGGGGCTCTGCCCCCCTGAGCTGCTTGATCACCCACCCTGTGCCTGGCATTGCAGCAGCAGAGTGTGTTTGGGGGCCACCGCTGCTTGGCTGTGCTCTGTATGTGCTGTGTGTGCCGTGGCGCTGTGGGCTGCAGGTGTCTGGGAAAGTGTCTGTCCTGTCCTGGGAGTCTGACTGCAACCCTGGCACCCTGGCCAGCTGCAAGAACATGAATGGAGCCCTTCCCTCAGATGCCCAGAGGGGCCAGCCCCCGGCAGGTGACTCATGCCAAAGAAAGTGAGCCGGGGGTCTGCAGAGGGAGCTTCTCAGAAACACCTGGCCCAAGCTTAAGCAGCCGTTTTGTCCCATGAGGACCACACATGGCCATCTGCAGTTAGTGAGAGAATTTTCCCATCTCTTTGCTTCTGTGCTCATCAGCTGGGTGGGGTCGGGCAGGACTTGTGCCAGCTCTGCTCCCAGCCTCCTTTATGGGCTGGCCAGCTTAGGAGGTGACCTCTGACCCTAACATTTCCTGGGTCTTCAGACCCTGAGAGGTCACGGGCACCAGGGGCTATGGATTTATTGGTATGCCAGCCCCACAAAAACTCAGGAGCTTAAGTGGGCTCAGTACAGGCCCCAAGCTGCCCAATGGTTTGGGAGTCTGGATCACTCACTAGATCCTTGACCTTTTTGCATAAAAATAGTGGCCATCTACCCCTTGTGGTGCAGTTTACAAAGCAGGTTCATTTATTTGATTTTCCTGATACCGTAATGTGGTTAGTATTATTTGCATTAAGATGCACATTTGGTTGACCAGAATAATCTATGGGACTGAAGCTCAGAGAGGTTAAATGACTAGGTTAGGGTCACATCCAGTAATGCTATGGCCAGAACTCAATATCCCATACAGATAAAAATACCTCAGCCATCTCTTCGTCCATCCATCCATTCATCCTCTCTCTCGCCATCCTCTCATCCCATCCACCCATCATCTACCCACCCATCATCCATCCATCCATCCATCCATCCATCCATCCATCCATTCATCTATCCATCCATCCATTCATCCATCCATCCATCCATCCATCAACTGTCCATCCATCTAACAAATACCGAGCACTTGTAATTTAAAATAAATCATAATGGCTTCCGTTTTCTGAGTACCTACTCAGCTCTGGACTTTACATGTAGTGTCCATTGAATTTTTCAGCAGCTCTATGACGTAGCTGTTACTATGGCCACTTTCCCAGTGTGGAAGCTGCATATCACAGGTAAAGGACTGTCCCAGCTGGCAAGTGGGGAGCAGCGATTTTTGTGCAGGTTTGTCTGCATCCAGAGCTCACAGTACCTATCTTGGTCTTCTTTACCGAAAATATCCATTACAGTTCATGAATATGTGAATGAATGTATGAAGCTCTGTTTGAATGTCTGTCTCTTCTTTCCACCCCCCCCCCCAGCGTGTAAGTCAAACACCCAGCCAGCCTTCCATGCAGTTGCCTGCCCCTCTCTCCCTCCCTCCTTTCATTCACCTCTTCCTCCAGTGGTGTGCCAGGGTCAGCTTATGCCAGCCCAACAAAAACTCAGGAACCGACTGCGTGCATCTCTTTACAGATCCACACCCAACGATGTCACTTTGGTAGCTAGAAGCTGGCTAAGATGTGCATAGTCACACTACGGAAATGCTATAGATCAGGGGCTCTATTCAGGGAGAACCGGGAGATGTTTTCTAGAATAGTGCTGCCTCTCTGGATGTCCATTCACCCATCCATCCATCATCTGTCCATTGCCCGTCCTTCATCCGTCCATCCATCACTTGCCCAGCTATGTGGTCACACAACCAAATGTATCTAATTGTTCACTCGCTCATTTGCCTGTGCACCCATCCATGCATATGTTTGGTGTCCACCCATCTGTCCAGCCATCCTCTACCCATCCATCCATCTTTTCTGTGCACTCGCCCTCATATTCATTTCTCCCTTTGTCCTGCCCGCCCATCCTGCCCATCCATCCACTATCAGCCATCATCTTACAAACGAACATGCTGAGAACCTCTTAGGTTACAGGCCCTGTGCTGGGCCCTGGGATGGGGAGAAGACACAGTCCTTACCTCCCAGCATTGTTCCCGTGCCCTGAGAAAGGGGGGCCTGGGCTTGTCTCCCTCCTCCTTGGCTCCCCAGCAGCCAGGACTCCCTGCGAGGATGTCCAGGTGGCCGGCCTGTTGGGCTGGACCCGACCTAGCTGCTGCTCGGGCCCCGGGATGCCGCACCTCACCTGCCCCGATCATCCGATCCGTCTGCCACTTGACCTGAGTCTCCTTTTTCCTGTGTTGTCTGTGTTTTGTCTCCTTCCTGTCCCGCCTGCTCCTCTCACCTGCTGTCCTTCTGCCTGGCCGCTTGGGGGCTCCAGCTTTCTCCAGACCTGACTAGGCTAAAGGAGAGATACGCCAGGACTAAGAGAGACATCTTGGCTTTAAGAGTTGGGGGGAGAGACATGCAGGAGCTGAAGCACAAGTACGATTGTAAGGTACTGTCTGTCCATCCCTCCCCAGGCCTGGAGGGGCCGTTTGCAGCTGCAGACCTTCAGGGCCTTCCTGCTGCGCTGGGCTGCGAGGTGGGCTGAGCCTTGGGTGCCCTGGACCTGCACCCTGGCCGCATTTTGCATCTGGGCTGCAGCTGGGCGATGGCTTCTTGTTCCTGCCTGGATCTTTCCCCCACCTGCAGCGGTCACGCTAATGGTCACAAGAATTCCTGGGTGGGTTTTCAATCTTCAGGGCCCTCAGAATCACTTGGGGAGTCCTCTGTTAAAAAATGCATATTTCTGAGCTTCACCCCTGACGTGGTGATTCCTTAGGTCTGGGGCGTGGCTCAGGAACCTGCGTATTTAACATCCATGGTGGGTTTGGTTTATGCTTTGAAAAATAGTGGTGGTGACCTTGGACATTCCGGCCCCTCCACACTGTTCAGAGAGGTCCTAAGAGCTCGGTGACTGTGGCCTCTGTTATGATCTTGTGGCTGACCCTCTTGTTCCCACCATACCATCATCCAGGGTAAGGCGAGGAAAGCACTCACGGGTGGTCAGCTCTTGTGGCCAGCGGCAGAGCTGGGGTTCCAGCCAGGTTTCCACACACCAAAGCTTGAGTGCTGTCCCTTCTACGGCACTGCCCCCTGCATCAGAGCCTGGGCCCCCCAAGAAGGGACACTTTCACCATCCCCCAGGGTGGGGCAGGTTTAAGCCATCAGGAACTGAGGCTCAGCGAGGAGTCGTGGAGGTCAGAGTCCAAGAGCAGGGTGCATCCCCAGCCACGGCCTCGCTGACTTGGGGACCTTCTCAGGCATTTGCTTGCCCCTCAGGAAAATGCCAAGCGAAGGGCCTCAAATGATCTCCAAATGTCCTGTTCCTCAGACAGGCTGCTGGATGGCTTTCTTCCAAGAACAGGAAATGGGCTCTGTGGCCCCCGGAAGAGGATGTACCGGATGTGCAGTTTCTGGGGTGGACATCTGTTCTTCCATTAGATCCTCAAAGGCGCCTATGCCCCCTCTCACCAGGAGGCCAAGGATCATCCCTTGTAGTTGTGGGGAGTGGCTGGGCTCCACTTCCCCTTTTCCCCCATCAAGGTTGCTTCCAGAAGGCAGCCTTGTTCCTGAAAAGCCACGGCCCTGCCCCTGCACCCCTGGCCCTGGGGCTTTCCAGCAAGCATTCATCCCTCAGACCCTTGAGCAGTGTGTGGCCTTTCAGCTAGGGACCAAGGGACAGTCAGAGATGGCAATGAGGACAGAGGAGGCCCGAGGATGCCTGCAGATCCATGTCCCCTGCCCTTAGCAGAGTTTGAGAGAGGAGAAGGTTTTCCTGGAACTGTGCTGTCCACCGTAATGGCCCTGTGGCAGCCTCCATTGGAATTAATTAAAAACAGCTGGATGTGGTGGCTGGCACACACCTGTCATCCCAGCATTAGGATAGGCTGAGGCAGGAGGGTCATCAGCTTGCCCACTCTAGATAGCTTAGTGATTTAGTAAGACCTTGTCTTAAAATAAAAAATAAAAAAGGACTGGGGATGTAGCTCAGTGTGAGGGTCCTGGGTTCAATCCCCAGTACTGCAGAAGAAATAAAAAATGAAAAAGAAACATCATCAGGAATTGGGGTGCGCAGTCACAGTGCTGGAGTTCAGGTGCCGTGGTCGGGGGCCACCATGTTGGGCGGGACGGACATAGAGCACTGCTACTATTGCAGAGTCCTAGCGGCTAGTGCCGGCTGTGCATGGGAGAGAGAAGGTGCCAAGAATGGGGCCAGTGGGTGAGAGATGCGGGGGACAAAAGAATGACAGCAGCTCTCAGTGGTGTCCCCCTCCTGGGCAGTGCCCTCCTCCCGCCTCCCGCCTGCTCAGCTTGCTGTGCCCACGCCCGCCTCTGGGGAAGCTGCTTCCCGCTCTGTCAGCTTCGTCTTCCCCTTTCCCTGGGCAGCGGCTCAGAGGGAACCTGGTAGTTGGGGGCAAGGGATGGGATCTTTACCCGGGGTTGGTGGTGGGATAGGGGTGTACTCTCTGTTGCCACCAAAATAGCACAGCAGGCCAGCTGTTCAGTGCACCTCCTGGTCTCCTAGTCCACACAGATCCCGAGAGGGTGGGTTTTGCTGTTTCCCAGGGGAAACTGAGGCTCAGCGAGGTGGACTAACTTGTCCACTTGCTGGGAAGAAGCAGAGCTGGGATTTGAACTCAGCCCTGGGACTCCGGCCTCCCCCGCCCTGTCCCCGCCCCTCCCCAGCGTCTCCTTAGTGTGACGCCTATTCCCAAGGTTTGTCCTGAAGGAAACTGGTGGATCGGGAGCCCCCCTGCCCACAGGGAAACCTGTGGGGCACAATGGCACCTGCTCCTGCCTCACTGTCCCTCCTGGCCGTGGCTGCTCACCCATCTGGACAGGAATGGGCTGGGAGGTTCTCAGGTTGGAGGAGGCTGGTGGCCCTCGGGGACAGGTATCCCCACCGTCACTCAGATTCTCTGATGCGCCCTCTGCCTTTGCTCAGATGACCCAGCTCATGAAGGCCGCCAAGAGCGGGACCAAGGATGGGCTGGAGAAGACGAGGATGGCCGTCATGCGCAGAGTGTCCTTTCTGCACAGGAAAGACGTCCTTGGTGAGGTGCTGCCTGGCCAGGGAGCGGGGCTGAGCTCTGTGCTGGGGATGGGGTGGGGGTGGGGTGGGTGGTGTCTGGCTTCTGTGGCAGTGCGGGTTGAGGACAGAGTCCCAGATGTCCCTTCTTTCAGAGTCCTGGCCCTTGCTCTTACTCATCACCTTCTTAGCCCGCTGCTTACCTGGTCTCCAAGTGTTCCAGTCCCCGCCCCCATCCATCTGCCCATCCTCCAACCAGCCAGTGTTTATTGAACACCTACTAAGTGCACTGAGGGGTCCCTAGGGGTTGTGGAGGAAAGGAGCATGGAGTAGGGAGCTAGAGGTGAGGAAAGAGCAGGAACCTGGGCATCAGGCAGAGGGGAGCAGCACCAAGGCTTGGAGGTAGAAGGTGTGATATGTTCAAGAAAAGATTTTTACAGCCTGGTGTGGCGGTGCACACCTGTGATCGCAGTGCTCTGGGAGGCTGAGATAGGAGGCTGGCAAGTTTGAGCCCAGCCTGGGCAACCTGGTGACTTCATGAGACCCTGCCTCAAAATAAAAAACAAAAAGGGCTAGGAATGTAGTTTAGTGCAGAGGCCTTGGGTTTAATTCCTGGTACCACAGAAGGGGAGAAAGAAGAAATGATTTTCACAGTGGTCAACATTTTTCGAGTGTTTGGTGTGTGCCACGTGCTCTCAAGAGCTCGGTGGCTCCTTGCCTACTCGTTACAGACACACACTGAACGAGGTGCAGAGCGTATCATGTTCCGGGCAGTAGATGGGAACGAGCACAGAGAGGTTTGGGGACTTGGCTGAGGACACACTGGCGTGGAAAGGCTGGAGGGGGCCTCACCTGGCTGGAGTGAGGGTGGATATGGGAGGTCTGGGCCAGGTAGGTGGGGCTGCAAGGCCCTTGTTGGGTGGTCATGCAAGGGTTTTAGGTAGCAGTGTCATGGTCAGATTTGATTGACTGGTCATTTATTGGGCAGGTTTTAGTAAGCATCTACTACTTGTTAGGAGCTGTCCTGGAATGGCTGCTTTTCCGGTCAGTGTGATGGAAAGTACTAGAGAACTAGTGTAATATAGCAGCAGGAGTAAGGAAAAGCCAGGGCAGAGGCTGGGGTGGAGTGACCGCTGGTGGGGTGGGCCCAGCAGAAAGCTCTCTGAAGAGGTCAGTTCAGTAACTGGAGTCCTGAGGGTGGGAGGGGAAGGAGGGGTCCCGGGGGAAGTGGGACAGGGGACAAGAGGGTCCTGGCAGAGCCTGGCTGCTGCCTGCATGCTCTCCGGGCTTGTGCCAGGCTTCTGCTGGTGCCCAGGTGGGCTGCCAGCCCTACATGCCTGGCCCAAGGCTCGGCCCCTGGACCTGCTCTGGACGGTGGGCTGAGGCGCCTCTGCCACACACTCAGGGGCCCACCCGCCTTGGCTGCCTTCCCTGGCCTGTATCCACTGGTTGCTTCTGGTCCTCACAGGGCACCGGTCCCTTCTTTCAGAGAGTGCTTGGGCTGGGACTGTGGAACGTTGTGGAACGACGGGGGCGGGGGACAGGGCCAAGCAGGGCCAGCTGTGCCTTGTGCTGCTCACAGCTCGGAGCCACAGACAAGAGACAAGAAATGCTGGGATGGTGGCTAACGGGGGCCAGCTCTGCTATATGGAAAGAGGCTTTGTCTG
Source organism: Erethizon dorsatum (assembly GCA_028451465.1). NCBI lineage: Eukaryota > Metazoa > Chordata > Mammalia > Rodentia > Erethizontidae > Erethizon > Erethizon dorsatum. The sequence continues at coordinate 122,708,459 of CM051827.1, read as the reverse complement.
GGATATGCCCGGTGCCCACCCTTGAAATACGGTTTCCAACCGGGGACAGCCTGCGCCTTCTTGGAAAGCTTGGCATTTTAGCCTCTCTGTGCCTCAGGTTCCTCATCTGGACAATGGGGCTAATAATGGCACCTATCTCCCAGGGCCATGGCGAGGATGACAGAGGTAGTGGGTGGAAAGGGCCCGCCATGGTGTGCGTTGTTTTCGCTGGCAGTCAGCCCAACGTGGAGGCTTTGGGTGGCAGAGTGGTGTCACACTGACCTGAGTCATATCCCTGCTCTGTGGCCTCTGGACTGTGACCTTGTCCAGTTCTTCCCCTCCCAGAGCAGCAGGTTCCTCCTCTGTACAATGGGTTGAACCCCATGTACTCAGAGTGGTGCTGAACGAGCTGGGTGTGCGCAGGACTGGGCGCTCAGGGTTTGTGCCCTCTCCACCTTTGGGGAACAGTCCACCACGAAGGAGAGGACAGGCCGGGTGGCTGGGGATTGTTTCTGGGACACCCTCCCTCCCCACCCACGAGCCCAGAGCCTCTCCTAAAGTGACCCTCCCACCGGTGGCGTTATTAATAGCTGCCTGGCTGGGATCTGGGGCCAAGAATGTTACCCAGCAGCTCGTGGGGGAAGAGGAAGCCGCGGAGCCGGCGGCTGGGGTGGGTGCGGAGCGATGCCCGCGGCGGTGTCATGTGGGCCAGGCAGGAGGGCCTTCGCCACCCCTACCCCCATGCGGTCGTTCGCTGTCCCTCCTCCTCCTCCTCTGTCTCCTGCTCAGGTAAGAGCCCGGCCCCAAGTCCCTGCTCACTCAGCCCAGGGGTCACCGCTACTTCTTTATTCCCAGTACCTGCTTCCTGCCACCACGGAGGCCACAGGGTGTCAGGGCCATTGAGCAATTGGGGTGCTGTCTCCCGGTACCTGAGCCCCTCTCGTGGGGCTGGGACCCTTCTGGGACAGGGCCTGCTGCCCTCTGCCTGGCCTCCCTCTCCCCTGAGGCCTGGGCTGCTGTCCCCCTCGGCCTGTCTCAGTTTGGATTTCACCCAGTTGTGTGCAAATTCCTGGTCAGGCTCCAGCTAAACTTTCCTTTCTTGGTCTCTTTGCATTTTAAATTTTTTTTGAAAAAATGAAAGTGCAAAGCCAAATTGCCCCGTTCTTCTCTGGGCTTATTTTCTTCCCTCTTTTAGGCGTCCAGAAGGTAACTATTTTTAGTGCCTAGTGATGGGGACATGAGCGGCTGGCCTTCGCCAGGCCAGAGCAGGAACAGTGACTTCTGGAGGAGTTAACGTTGAGATCTAGGCCTGGGATGCTGCTCTGTGTCCCCTCCCTCGCTCCGTTCCTCTCTGGCTGGCACTTAGTTGCCCATGGCCCAGTCCAGGCCCTGGGCGTAGCAGGGAGTTCATAGGACAGGGCCAAGCGTTGCACTGACACACACAGTCCCAGGGGCTGCTGTGTCCTGAACGGAGTCCAGGGCTTGTCCCGAGTGCCTCTGAGCCCCTGCAGCCCAAGCAGGGCGTGTTGTCTCCACCTTAGCTTTGTCACTGGTCCATCTGACTTTCCAGGTGACTCGGAAGAGGAGGACATGGGGCTCCTGGAGGTCAGTGTGACGGACATCAAGCCCCCAGCCCCAGAGCTGGGTCCTATGCCGGACGGCCTGAGCCCTCAGCAGGTCAGTGGGGGACTGGGGTGGGGTCTGCAGAGAAGGGAAGGATGGGGTCCCAGCCTGCTCTTGGGGGGCCACAGGAGTCTGGGTCTGGAAGAGGAAGTGACAAATGGGAACTCATGACAGTTTGAGGGATCCTTCTCAGCTCTCAGCTGGCTGCTTTCCAAACTGGACCCCGTGGGTTTCATGTTGGTTTGGGGGACAGTGGTGTCTGCCTGACTGTTGGAGGGAGGGACTGCAGGGAAAAAGGCTGAAAAGCACTGAACTGTGTAACTTAATGGAAGAAGACTGCAGGTGGCAGTCCCCATCCTCTGTCCACCTGTCACCTCACTGGGACATCGCAGTTGTTATAGGTTTCAGCCAGGATCTGTGGCTCTGCCAGTGATGTGTTCCTTCTCCCAGAGCATGCCACGGATTGGTGGCTTTGTTTTGGGACCTTGTTTTTGTCACATGTCTCCCCTTCTCGTCTGGGTCTTGGCAGCTGGGAAGTAGGGTATGAGCTGCACGGTGGTGAGGACAGAGCCCGCCGGGCAGCAAGCTCAGTGGAAGGGATTTGCTCGGTTTTTTGGTTGGCGGGGAAAACATTTGGCCTTGTTTGGAAACCAGGAAGACTGTCACCGTGGGTTCTGTTCCTGCGGCGGCCATTGCTGGTCCCCTCTTGGGATACTTGCATTCATTGGTGTTACCTGCCCGACCTCTGAATGGCTCTGAGAAGGTGACAGCCTGCTCTGCCCCATGACAGCTGTCAGGGAGCCAAGCAAGGTCCCAGGCTTCCCATTCCCAACCAGGCCTGCTCTTCCTCCTGGCCAGTCCCTGTTCCCTGAAGCCTTTTGTGACCCCGGATCAGGCACTGTGAGTTACTCCAGGCCTGCAGTTCTCAACTCAGGGTGGTTTTTACTTTCTGGGGGACATCTGGCAATATCTGGGGACATTTCTGGTTGCCACAACTCAGGGTTGTTGCTAGCATTGGTGGGTAGAGGCCAGGAGGCTGCTCAGTACCCTGAGGTGCCCTGGACAGCCCCCGACCCCAGGTACTCAGCCCATACATCCAGGTGCTGGGACTCAGGACTCTGCTCTGGGTGCTGGTTGGACTTCTGGGGGTCACTGATACCACATCCTGGGGGACAGCTTGTAGGACATTGGCCCTGTGTACACCATGGTTAGGCCTCAGGGAGGAGGGGGGGAGGTGGGAAGAGATGAGAAGCGTGCACCGGGGGCAAGGGGAGCAGTGCAGGGTGGGGGTGGGGGCCTGGGTCGACACTGTCAGGATAGCGATGGGGTGCAGTGGGTCACCCTCCCAGCCCCCCACCCCATGCCTTTGACATACGACACCTTTGGGAGCTCCATCCCCACTCTGCTATGTGATAGATGTGCCTGGGGAAGATTTAAAGCCTGTACTCACGTCCCAGCTTGCACCTGTACCGAAGGCATCCTGGTGTCTGGGTGGGACCCAGGTGGCAGTATGTTTTAAAGGTTCCCACACAATTCCAATGTGCAGCAAAGTTTGGGACCTACCACTGACAAGTCCAGGGAGTCAGAGTGGGGGAGTCGGTCACACCTCACCTGACAGCGTGCTGGTCAGGGATAGCTAAGGAGTGGGGTCCTCTCTGTGGGCCGTGCTCCTGGGGTGCCAATGCAGGCTGAGGGGAGATAGGATGGTGAGAGGGAAAGGGGAAGGGACTGGGATGTCTAGTCTGAGACAGAGACCCCCGGGGAGGAGGTGACCCCAAGGACTGTCGAGGAGGGATTGCTCGTGGCCTCTCGTGACCTTCATCTGCAGCCGGAGGTGGGAGCTTACATGAAGGAGATGTATGTAAGCAGAGGCTAAGCAGGATCTCGCACTGGGGACCCGCCCTCCCCGTTCCGCAGCCTGGGCAGGCAGTGTTTCTCTCCTGTGGGCAGGGGCTCTGGAAGAAAGCACAGCCCCCTGGGCCCTGGGGGTTCCAGGTGTGGCACTGGGAGGCCTGGACCCCTGTCCTGTATCTGTCGCCTCCTTCCTATCCCTGGGGCCCTGCATATGGCAGGGGTGTCCTGCACACTGACTGTACTCTTGGCCCGAGCAGGTGGTCCGGAGGCACATCCTGGGCTCCATCGTGCAGAGCGAAGGCAGCTACGTGGAGTCGCTGAAGCGGATACTTCAGGTGCAGTGTTGGGGGGAGGGCTCTCAGGGCTCTGGGACCAGGCAGGGAAGGTGCTGGGAAGACACTTTGCAAGGAGCATTTGGGGAACATTTCAGGGGGAAGGGGCCCAAAGCCAGCACTGTTTATGGGGACAGCAGGACCTCCAACTGGGGAGCACCAAGAATCCCTAAGTTCTTCGTGTTCATGAGGGTGATGGTTTCCCGAAACCATTGGGATTCTGTGAAACGAGGTTCTTTTAGAGAGTGAAGTGTGTGTGGTCTCTTGTGTCCCTGGAAGGGACTGCATCTTCTTTGCCCATCTGGGGGGTTCCTGGGGCTCCCCAAGGCAGGGGTGGGGTGGGATGCCCAGAGGTTGCTAAACAGATGCTTGCGTGCAGTGACCAAAGTGTGCCAGCGGGGTCCGTGGCTTGAAGCCGAGGCCGTGAGTCTTCTGGGATGTTGGAGTGAGGTCACCAGGGAGGGACTTCCAGGGTGGGAGGTGATGATGACACCTCTTTCTCCCAGGTGTCAGGCAAGGAGAGATGAAAGTACCCCTGCTTCTCATGGAGGGGGAGGAGAGTGATGCTAGGTCTGGGAGTGAGGGGCTGCTGCGACCTTACACCAGGGACAGAGTGGCTCTGTGTACTTCCCAACACCCCCACCAGCCTTGCCCTCCAGCTGCCACCATGAAGCTCCTCCCAGGCAGGTGGCACATAAGAGACCTCTGGCTCCCAACTGAAAGCTGAAGTCCTGGGCTGGGGGTTGCAGGTAGTGAAGAGAGGCCAGGCATGTTGAATCATGGAGAGTCTTCCGGAAGGGCACACAAGGAGTGGGGTGCCTCTCCCACAGTGGGAAGGCCCCCTGGGTGTGTCGAGTCCTTCTGGGTTGCCCTGATGGCAGGTGGGGGAGACCTGTGCTGGCCTTGGCCCTCACCCCCAGCCCCTTGCAGGACTACCGCAACCCCCTTATGGAGATGGAGCCCAAGGTGCTGAGTGTCCGCAAGTGCCAGGTGGTGTTCTTCCGCGTGAAGGAGATCTTGCACTGCCACTCCATGTTCCAGATCGCCCTGTCCTCCCGTGTGGCCGAGTGGGACTCCACGGAGAAGATTGGGGACCTCTTTGTGGCCTCGGTGGGTGTCCCCAAATTCTTTCCCCAGTATACCTCAGTAAATATACCGTCACCCGGTGTAGCCTCCTGCCTCTGCCTTGTCCAAGCCAGTGGGGTCAGAGCGCAGCAGGGTCCCTGAGTCTTCCTGGCCCAAGCTGGGGGTGGGTGGGGCACCTTCATGCGCCCAGGATGTCTGTGGAGAGGTCTGCCAGGCCCTGGTACCAGCAAAGCCAGGGCAAGGCCCTGGGTCTGCCCAAGTGGCAGCACCTGCAGGAAGTGGTTGGCCTCTAGCCACTGTGGGTGGCCACCTGGCAGGTCCCAGGCTCCCTGCCCAAGGAACCAGCCACTGTTTGAGTCTGGCCCAGGCTGCGGTCTTGGCCCCCAAGGAGGCCCAGGGCTGGGAAAGAGCCCTGGACCTTGGTCCAGGAGGCCTGGGTCTGGTCCTAGTTCAGTTCCGCAGCCCATGGCAGGCCCGGACCCTCTCTGGCTGCGGGTTCCCCATCCGTGGAATGAGGAGGTGTGTAGGGTTCCTGGCTTTTCAGACTGAAATCTGGGCACCCCAGCGACCCAGGGGTGTGAGGGAGGAGCAAGTCTGTGGAACTCTGCTTTGATCTTTTTAGGTCATTGGGTTCTGCTCAAAGAAAAAAATCGTTTTGAAAACCACGGCTCTTGATAGAGCCATTAAATACACCCAGCGTCTTGGGTCCTGCATCTCCAGGGCTCTGAGGAGGGGGTTCACTCCCTGGAGAGGGTGTAGGAGCATGGTCCGTGGGGTGGGGGCTCCGGAGTTCTGTTTCCTGCACATGGTAAGGACATGGGTGTGGTACAAGCCGTGTCCCTGCCCTTCCCTTCCCTCTGTGGGCCCTGGCTGCTGTAGAGAGACACCACGGGCTTTTCCGAAACGCCATCCCATCCTTGTGACCTTGGGGCAGTCTCTGTACCTCTCTGAGCCCTGTTTCTTCACCTGGGCGGATGACAGGTCTGCTCGTCTTGCAGTTTGTTGATGTCATGTGGGCTGAGCTGTGGTTGTGTGGGGTGCTGTCCTGCCCTGCATTGATGTACCCCCTCCCTCCGCCCCTCCCTGTCTGTCTCTTCCTCCCGGCCCTGCCCCGCCCCGCCCCGCAGTTCTCCAAGTCCATGGTGCTGGATGTGTACAGCGACTACGTGAACAACTTCACCAACGCCATGTCCCTCATCAAGAAGGCCTGTCTCACCAAGCCAGCGTTCCTGGAGTTCCTCAAGGTGGCCCTGGGTGCTCCGGCCGTGGGCTGGGGGTGCTCAGGAGAGAGGCCTGGACATCCGCCCTTGCTCCTTTGGGCCCCCCTAGTCCCGTGGGAAGATATTCTTTCTTGCTCTTGGAGGAGGGTGAGAGAGAGTTGGAGGGTCTTAGGCAGTGTGGGATCCTAGGGCTTTGCAGAGGGAGAGCAGACCTGTGACCCTGCTGCCCTCTCACCTCCCCCACCTTGTGAGCAGCTGGCCTTGCTTGCCTGTCCTTTTGGACAGAGTCGCTGAGCTGGCTTTTGCTCTCATTTGTGAAAGGGTGAGGAGAGTTCCCCCAACTCTGGGGCATCTCACAGGAGGACAGAAGTTAAAGGGCTTCAGAAAGCTGCAGGGTCTGTGGGTAACTGGCCAGGCTTCCTGATTTCCCTGGGAGTGCGGGCAGGAGAGGCAGACATAGTCCTGCCTGCAGGGAGGCCATTGCCTGAGGACACAGGTCTGGAGGGGCCCAGGCACGGGCTGTGGGAGAGGGTGTTCCAGGGGTGAGGACCATGGGGTAGGAGGATGGGAACAGCTAAGTCCAGATTTTGGGGGTCCTGGATGTCTGTTGGGGAGTCCTACAAGAGAAGGCCATGAGGCAGCTGAGTTTGGTTTGGGCCATTCTGGACCTGCAGGCCTAGGACTGGGACAGAGTATTTCAGGCAGTGGGAGCCACTGAAGAGTTTAGAGCTGGGGCAAATGGACAGACGTGGAGGCTGGTGGAGAAGCTGTGGCGGGTGCTGTGGGGGGTGAGGGCCAGGACCCAGGGAACAGGTGTGGATGGAGCAGTGGAAATGGATGTGAGACGGGACAGTAAGTGGCCCCTGTGCCCAGCCCTTACCCTGGCCCAGGCCCATGTGCTTCTAGTTCAGGGAGCAAGAATGGCTGTCGCGGCTCCTGGGGAAGTCAGAGCTCAGGAATAAAGGGCTGCCTCACTCAGTTATGCCTGTAGTTCAGTGACCCACAGCAGCTGCCCACACCGGCTGTCTTGGGGGTGTGGGATCCATGGCTGCAGATTCAGGGGCCCCACTCAGCTCTTCTCTCAGGCCCTGGGCTGAGCAGGGTCCAGGGGCCCGGGGAGAGGAGCCCCTACCACTGGGCCCTCTCTGCAGGAGGTCAGCGAATGACATGACCTTGTCCCTGACAGCGGCGACAGGTGTGCAGCCCCGACCGCGTCACCCTATATGGGCTGATGGTGAAGCCCATCCAGCGGTTCCCACAGTTTATCCTCTTGCTCCAGGTACTGTGCCCTCCAGAGTGGCTGTGGGGGGTGGGAGCCTCCTGGCGGGGGCTGGGCCCCGGCTCTTATCCTGACCCGCATCCTGTCCCTGCCGCGGGGCTCTGGCCTCCCTGTTCTCCTCTCCTGGAGTGGAGCCACCGTGTTGCAAAATGTAGTTTGTACATTTGCCCAGGGCAGGAAGGGGACCCATGACCTGCAGGCTTCTGGTAGGCTGGGTGCTCAGTCAGCCCAAGGGAGTGTCAGCCCCACCCAGGGCCCTGAGAGCGGGGGACCCACTGAGGTGATCTCTCGGGGGCTGAGAGGGTGGCAACCAGGCTGAGGGCCCGGTGGCGTTTTCCTCCCTCTCCGCAGAGCTGCCAGGCTGCAGAAGTGGGTTCTAATCTAAGCATCCTGTTGATCAGTTACTCAGTTTTGATCCATGCATTTGTTTATTGGCTACCATGGTAACCACTTTAAAGGGTCCAGTCCAGTGCCATCGGGCACATTTAGCTGTACAGCCATTGCCACCATCCCTCTCCAAAGCATTTCCTCTTCCAGCTGAACTTCTGTCCCCATGAAATGATAATTTCCCATTCCCCTCTCCCCCAGTGCTTACAACCACCATTCCACTTTCCCTCTCTGTGAACTGGCCTCCTCCAGGGGCCACCCCTAAGCGGAATTGTACTGCGTTTGTCTTTTTGTGTCTGGCTTACTCCACTCAGTGCAATGTCCTCCAGGTTCACCGTGTGGAAGTGTGGGTCAGAATCCCTTCCTGTTGAAGGCTGGATAATATTTCCTGGGGTGCCTAGACCACATTTTGCTGATCAGTTTATTCTGGCGCAGACCTAGGGTGGCTCCTTATTTGGGCTGTTGTGAATGACGCTGCCAGGGCAGCTCTCTCCTCAGCACCCTGCTTTCTGTTCTTTGGGTGGACACCGAGGAAGACCCACATGTTTATTTTCTTCTTTGCATTCAGTCTCTGTGTCTTGGGGCCTTGTGCTGGTCCCTGTGTCCCAGCTGCAAGCTGTGTCCTTTGCAGACCTGTCGGGGTAGACGGTGTGGCAGACGCGGCCTTGACCCCAGCCTGTGGAGGATCTGTGTGGGCAGGATTCCCAGTCCCAGCTCTCTCTACCCTGCAGGACATGCTGAAGAACACCCCCAGGGGCCACCCTGACAGGCTGTCACTGCAGCTGGCCCTCACGGAGCTGGAGACGCTGGCAGAGAAGCTGAATGAGCAGAAGCGGCTGGCCGACCAGGTGGCTGAGATCCAGCAGCTGACTAAGAGTGTCAGCGACCGCAGCAGCCTCAACAAGGTGAGCTCGGGGCCTCCCTACCTGCACAGCCTGTACCTGCTTGCTGGCCTCCTCCTCCTCGGCCGCTCTCGCCTCCTGCCCCACAGCCACCCACTAGGTGGCAGTGTTCCCTGAGGGAGGGAGCCTTTGGTTTTCCAAGCCCACAGCCCTGAACTGGAGGCTGAGATTTTTGACAGGCCCCCACATTCTTACTACTTGTTATTTAAAATAAAAAGAGATTTTGTTCATTTGTGCGATTGCCAGAAATGTGTTGTAGTTAAATGAGTGGGCTCTGGAATCTAGGTTAAAAATTTCAAGCCACCATGGTGGAGCGTGTCTGTAATTCCAGTACATTGGGAGGCTGAGGCAGGAGGATTGCGAGTTTGAAGTCCTGCCTAGGGAACTTATGGAGACTCTGTCTCAAAATAAAGAAAACAAAAGGGGCTGGGAACATAGCTCAGTGGCAGAGCCCCCACAGGTTTGATCCTTAACATCACACACACACACACACACACACACACACACACACACAGGGCTGGGTTTTGCCACTGGCATTGCTGTACGTACTCAGGGGAATCCCCCAGCCTCTCTGAGCCTCACTTGCTCCCTCTAAAATGAGGAAAGTTCTTAGCACTGATGGCCTGGGCCCCTGGGGAATGAGGAAGATGGCACAGTGACAAACCGAGAGAGAGCTTAGGAAACAAGGAAAGATGCAAGATTTGTGCTGTGCTTTGGGGTTGGCACCTAGGAATGTTTTGGTACAAAAATCTTGAGGGCTGGGGATGGAGCTCAGTAGCAGAGCCCTTGCCTAGTATGCAAGAGGTCCTGTGCCTGATTCCCAGTACCCACCCCCCAAATCTTGGAAACTTGCCCGCAAATCTGTGGAGAGCCCTATTTTTAAACCACAAGGTCACTGCTCTGATAAACTGCAGTCCCTCTGTTTCCCTCACCTTCTTCCCTCTGAGGGTTAGGGCTGAGCTTTGGGGCGGGGATGTTGTATGGGGCCACAGGAAAGTGCTCAGGTCTGGGGAAAGAACCAGGAACCTCTGCGCTCTGGGATTCCAAAAGCAGAACAAAAGTGATGGCTGGTGGCTCCCAGGAGGGGACTTCAGTGCACGGGGAGGAACATCCTAGTGTCCCAGAGGACGACAGGCTATGGCAGCCCGCCCTGTGCGTTGCACTTGCTGGTGCCCCTCCAGCCTTCATGACCTCTCTGACCTTCCCTGCAGGCCTGCAGAGTGGGGCTGGGCCAAGGTCACCTGGGGTCCTCGCAGGCCTAAGCCTCAGCCATTCCACATCTTAGGACCCTCGTGGGCCTCAGGCCAGATTCAGGCAGCAGATGTGTTTCAAGGCCCATGAAGCTCAGACTCATGGATCTTTTGGGAGGAGCGCAGAAGCTGGCATACCGGCCTGCATCGTGTGTGGCACTGCTGTCCTGAGCTGCCCACTCCCCTTGGTCCCCACCACCTTCTCCCACTGTGACTCGGTTGGCCCAAGGCATCTGGGTTTGCTTGGGATGGACCCTCCCCTTGGGCATGTCCCCATCCAGGATCTCTGAGGGTAGCACGAGGGACAGGGGTCCTAACTCCATGCCCCACACACCTGCTAGTTTGTATGTGTCTGGAGAAGAGGGCTGTGGCCCCAGTAGGGCCACCTGTGCTGGTCTTTGTGTCCCTGCCTCCCACTTCCTGTTCAGGAACTGGGAAGTTTTCTCTGGCTTCTGCTCCTGTAGAGCCCCCTTGGGACAGGAAATAAATTCTGTAGCATCACCCTGTTCTGTCCTCTTCCCCTGTGCCCCATGGAGACCTGGCAATAGTGCATGACAGTTGTTGGGTGGAGGTTAGAGAGGCCCATTAGATGTCGGGCCAGGGACTCGATGTGCCCAGCTTCAGTTTCCCCTTTCATCAAGTGAGGGGTGAGCTGGACAGGTGTGTGATGTTGCTGTGAAGGGTGTGGTGGTGGCCACACTGGTGGTGGCCACTGTGATGATGGCCCACCCCACCCCAGAGGGCCCTCCTTGGACAGTCTTGGCCACTTGGGGGACAAGTTCGGTGATGGCCCTCTCAACATCATCCAGTGAGAAAAGGAAATGAAACTGGGTGTTCCCCGAAATGGAGCCATCTAGCTATTTCAAAATAGCTGATGCAGGGGCCTCCAGGGGCACGTTGATGCAATATCCGGGTTTCCTTATTTTTATCTTTTCATCTGGCTGAGGGGCAGGAGGATGATTGCAGGAAGCCAGGGGACTTTCCTCTTCCCTGGGTGGGTCCTGGCACACTGGTGGCCTGGCATGGGGGCCCTGCTGTCCTTGGAGTCTGAGCAGTGTTTTCATGAGCTGCATTGGGTTGTTTGTGGAAACATCAGGGGAAGCCCTGCCTGAGCAGCTTCAGGGGACCCCAAGAGTGCCCGAGTCTGCCTGTGAGTTAGGAGCAGTGGGCTCTCCGGCTCGCACCATGCGGGGCACCAGTTACACTGTGCATGTGGCCTGGCTCCATCCTGTGCTGTCCTGTGGTGGCTCTGGGCACCTCACTTATCCCCCAGAACCTCATTTTCCTCATCTGAGGAGTGAGGAAGCCTCACCCGACTGCTGAGCAATTAGGTGACATGGGGAATTTTGCATGCCACCCACAGTGCCTGGCACACAGCCACTGCCCGGTACCATTTGGACCTTTGGTTGTGTATTGACTTGAGAGGTGTGATTGTCTGGGGATCAGGGCATTCTCTCCAGGGAGGGTTTGGGGTGCTCTGTCTTCTCCTGGCCAGCAGGGTTCCAAGGAAGGGGAGAACAGTGGCTGTCAGACACAGGTTTTGGGGCTACAGTTTTTTTTTGTGGGTACCGGGGGGTCGACCTCAGGACCTCGCGCGCCAGCAGGCGCCCGTGCCGCTGAGCGATATCACCGGCCCCTTTTTCGTATGTGGGTTCCGGGAGTCGAACTCGGGCCCTCGCGCTTGCAAGGCAGGCGCTTATGCCGCTGAGCCATCTCACCGGCCCTGGGGCTACAGTTTGCTGGATTCTTCCCACTTCCTCTCAAAAAAAAATCCCGGTTGGGGAACAAAGGTGGTTCCAGTGCTGGTGGGGGCCTTGGTCTTTGGCGTCTTCAGAGGGGCACTGTTGACCCGCAGCTGTGTTCCTGGCCATCCAAGAGCCAGAGGGACCAAGGCTGTTGACTGGGTTTGGATGCAGCAGGGACAGCGGTCCCTGGCAGAGGCCACACCTTTCCATGGTGGGGACCATCATGGACAGCTATGCTGGGACAGCAGTTCCCTATGGAGTGTCCTCTGTGTGCCCCACACAAGGCCAGCTGTGCCACCGTGCCCTCCCAGGGCTGCACGTAGAAGGGCCCTGTGTCCTGGTTAACATGTGCCACCGCTGCCTTGAGATTCGTGGTCACATCTGAGCCGGGGCCTGTGTTCTTCCATCGCAGCAGGCACTGTGACTTCTGTGGCCAGGCCTGGTCCTGTGGTTGTTCACTGTGTTGTCTGAGCAGTCATATCTCGGTCATCCTTGGGCTGCGACGCTGGCGTTGACTTTCCCTGCCCCTCCCCCAGCTGTTGACGTCCGGCCAGCGGCAGCTGCTTCTGTGTGAGACGCTGACAGAGACCGTGTATGGTGACCGTGGGCAGCTGATCAAGTCCAAGGAGCGCAGAGTCTTCCTGCTCAATGACATGCTGGTCTGCGCCAACATCAACTTCAAGTAAGTGGCCCGGGCCTGGGCGGGTTGGCTGGGGCCTTTCACCCCCACACTTGGCCTGGTCTGTGACCAGTGCCCGGTGCTAGGAAGTTCCTGGAGAGGCCATCAGAACAGCCCCAGTAGCTCACTGTCCATTCTGGGATTCTGTGCTTGGTACCTGAAGCTTCCAGGGTTTTGACCATTTGGAAATTTATAAGGTTCTTCCCTGTGTCCAGCCCAAATCCCTGCTGCTTTAACGCAAGTCAGGTTTCCTCTGCCCAGCTTGCTGGCTTCTCGGTGTGAGTCATCGCCTTTCCCCACAGCCCTGATTGCCTGGTGCCCCAGCTCCGGGTCAGAGGTTATAGGAACACCCAGAACCAGACTGTCGGGCTGGGCTCAGCCTGAGGTTCCTGGAGCCCAGGCTGGGGCGAGGGTGGCTCTTAGGCCAGGTTCTGAAGACTGTGGCCCCGGGGGCTGCACTGGGCTTCTGGGAGCTTCCGGTTCTGCTGACATAGGGAGTTTACACGAAGGGTGAGACCCTTGGCTTTGCCTGAAAGCGGGGAGATCCAACGTGCTGTGTGCACATTAATCTGGGCCACAAGGGCCTGAGGGCTCATACTGGGGCTCACACTCTGCTGTTCTCAGTGGCCCCGCCTGGCCCGCTCATGTGTCCCTTGGTTGGCCCTGTTGATGTTCAGGGTATGGCCCCTTGAGAATTCCAGCTGTGACCATTCCAGTTGGCTCTCAGGAGAAGGTAAATAGATTAAAAAACATCCGGAAATAGAATTGTGGCAACAATAATGAGATTCGGTGGGGGGAAGCGCCGTCCTTAGTCAAGGTTGAATGTTGGGCCCAGCCTAGCTCTCCTGCTTTTGTGCTGGTGGCCACGACCTGGTTGGGAGGTGGGCGAGGCGCATGCCGAGCTGGTAGAGCACCCAGAATCAGCTCATGTGGTTTGGTTTTGGGGAATCCACTAGGCAAGTTGGGCTGAGTCACGTGACCTGGCTGAGCATCAGTGTCCTTGTTTGGATCTTACAAGCTTTCTAGCAGGGCTCTTATGAGTGTCAGAGATGATGGCAGGCCCCTTCCAGGGACAAGGCCCTCTCTGTGGTCCTCTTTGTGCCCTGTGGCCTCTGTTGTCATGATTGCCCAAGAGCTGTCCCTGCTTCTACTCCTGATGTCCAACCCTGCGTCCACCCCAGATGGTCTCAGCCCCCATAGAAATTGTTTGGACACAGTAACAGCCTTCCTTCCCTTCTTGTCTTTTCCCTTAGTCCTGCCAACCACAGGTAGGAGGTCTGGGGCTCAGAGGCTTGGAGGGGTGTGATTCTGTTTCTGGGGCTGGGCCTGGGCACTCTGGTGCTGATGCCCTGGCAAGGGCTCCCTGCTCTGCCCGGCTGGGAAGTGGCCTGAGGGCTGGTGCTTGGGCTGCACGAAGCCTGGCTGAGCTGGTGTGCTGAGGTGCTGGACTGGGGTGCATGGATGTGGGGCTCTGCTGCCTCCAGGCAGGCTGCGGTAGCTCTCCAGGGCTCATCCTTTCTGTCCCCACAGGGGCCAGCTGGAGATCAGCAGCCTGGTGCCCCTGGGCCCCAAGTATGTAGTAAAGTGGAATACGGCGCTGCCCCAGGTGCAGGTGGTAGAGGTGGGCCAGGATGGTGGCGCCTATGACAAGGACAACGTGCTCATCCAACATGCAGGCGCCAAGAAGGCCTCTGCCTCAGGCCAGGCCCAGAGTGAGTACATCCCCCGCCCCCACTGCCCCTGCACCACCTCTCACAGCCCAGCCAGGGGCCTGAGGGCAGATGGGCACTGGGCCCAAGGGCTCTTGCTGGTTCCCAGGCCTGCACACTTCTGGTCTCATCTGGGAGGGCCCAGCTGTGCCAACCTTGCACACAGACACACGAGTGCACACAGGACTGAGTGGGAAGGATGACTTCCACTTCCTGCCTGGCCTTTGCTGCTCTCGTGGGGCCCCTGGTAGGTGTGTCCCCTTGGTACCTCAGTGTAGCCCTCTGTACAGTGAGGGCGGGGAGACACACATCTGTCTCTGGAGCCCTTGGAGACCAGGCTCGGTGCCCTCTGTGACCCCTGTGCCTTCATCCTCTGCCCTGATCCTGTGCTTCAGACATGCTGGTTGGGGGGAATGGGATGCCTCATTCAGGGTGCCTGCCTGGCAGTGCCTCAGTCTGATGTTGGCCCTCTGTCTCCATGTTGGCCTGAACCATGGTGCCCTGGGCCTCTGGGGCTGCCTCCTGGCTGCTTCCCTCACCCCCTACATTTGTCCCCTTCCTGTTCCTCCACTGTCCCCAGAGCTGGCTCTTGAAAATGCACATCAGCCTGTGTGTTGCCCACCACCCCAGTGGCCTCTCATTGCTCTTGGGTAGAGGCCTGTGGGCCTGTCCTGGGGCCCCCATCTGCATCCCCCTTTCCACCCCACTCCCTGGGTTCCTGGGAGGGCTATGCTCCCAGCTTGTGTCCTCCTGTCATCCTGTCTTTGTCCCGTGTGCCCTTATTATTCATCCTCCTCTGAGCAGCCTTGTATGACTTCAGGCTGGGCCAGGCCCTGGCTCCGTGCTAAGGGCTGGGATGAGTTCCCCTCTGCTGGTGAGTAGGGTGACGTTGCCCTTGGTCAGAGCCTGGGGCGCAGGGGTGCTGCTGTGCAGGGCTGGCAGGTGGGAGCGTTGTGCCCAGGGTACCTTCATAGGGTGGGGTTCACTTCCGCTCTCCCTGCCCTGCCCCATGCCTGACCCAGGCTGCTGCTGCAGTGCTGGACACTCTGGGAGCCCTCAAAGGGCACCGTGGTGCCACCTCCAAATCTGAAAGGCAGGGAAACCCAAAAAGGTGCCCCAGTCACTTGCCTTTCTCAGGGATACCCACAGACCCAACCCCCCCTCATCTGGCCCACCATGGGGTGTTGCTTTGGGCTCCTACTATGCCCCCATTCCTCACACTTGAGCCTGCGCACTGGATGCCCTTGGAAGGGAGAGGAGGTTCTGCTGAACCCCAGTTGGCCCTGGCTGGTTTTTTATTATATTGTTATTCAAATATGTACAAATATGAAGCTCTGTGTAATCAGCTTCTCATGCTTATGGCCCTTGAACAACTATAAAACCAAAACAACATCACAAATTGAATAAAAATAAAGCTGTAAAACAATAAAGTTCCCATTAAAGGCATTAATTTAATGTGATGGATGACATCGTTGTGCCAAATCCAGATTGCTCACAGTATGGCTGTCTTGCTCTTACAGCACAGGGTCCTGCGGGGGCCCGAGCCCACCTCACTGGGCACCTTGTGTGAGCCATGTTTCCCACCTGTGCCCCCATTGGGGTACCACAGAGCCCCTCCTCGCCCTTCATTTGGAGTCGGTGTGTTCTTGACCTCCCAAGCCTGGCCGGCTCTTTGCTGGTTACCTGGCAATCAGCTCCAGTGGCCCCACTCCAAGTCCCCGGAAGCCAGACACCACGCAGCAGGACGTGGCTTCAGAGTCACCATATCTGGGGAGAGGGCACACAGGATATACACCTGCTTTTCAGATAATCACTTGAATGAATGAGGCCTCTCCTCCTGGCCTGGGACTCCACAAGACTCAGCCTGAGAATCCATGACCAGCTAAAAACAGCTGGTTCTCCCCCATCTGCTCTTGCCAGCTTCTCCGGCCCTGTTTCTTCTGCCACCCCCAGGCCCTCAGTGTGTCTTGGAATGACTTGCTGTTCACAGAGTTCCACAAGCCGCAGTGCCTTTGCACATGCTATTCTCTACCTTGACCGTGCGCACCACACTCCTGGCCCCGTGCAGGCTCCTCAGCTGTCCCAGGTGCAGCCCAATCCCGGTCACATGGTCTCCTTGGGCCCTCTGTACGGACTGAGCACAGCCCGATCTCAGTGTTAGACTTTTCCTAACGGGTGTGTCTCCCAGCCGGCCTGCGTGCTCCGTCAGGGTAAACGCCGGGCATGTGTCCTTCCACGTCCCTTTGCCACTTCCCCAGGGTTACTGCTCTTATTTTTTACCATGAGCAGATGCTTGGCTCCATGGTGGCGCCCTCTCCACCACGAGGCTGAGCTGGGTCTCTTCTCTGCCCAGACAAGGTGTACCTGGGTCCCCCGCGCCTCTTCCAGGAGCTGCAGGACCTGCAGAAGGACCTGGCCGTGGTGGAGCAGATAACGTTGCTGGTCAGCACGCTGCATGGCACCTACCAGGTGGGTCCTGGGGTGCTTTTTGGTTCTCTGCACAGTGGCCTGGGGCTGGCTGGGAGGGCATGTCAGCTTTGACGGGGGCTGCTGCATAGGCTCTGACCCCAGGGCCGGGGGTCCCGGGGAGTGGGCCTCCTGAGTGTGGCTATGGGAATGGGCTTCTTGCCGTTTCCTCTCCCCCGGGCGCTGCGATCGCTGTGGGGTCTCTGTGCAGTGACTCCTCGGCTCCCCACCTAGAACCTGAACATGACCGTGGCTCAAGACTGGTGCCTGGCCCTGCAGAGGCTGCTGCGGGTGAAGGAGGAGGAGATCCACTCGGCCAACAAGTGCCGCCTCCGGCTTCTGCTTCCCGGGAAGCCCGACAAGTGAGGACTGACGTGTGGGGAGGGCTGCTGATAGAGCAGGGGACTCAGAGAGGACACACGGATCTGTCCTGTGTGTCTGGAGTGCTGTGACAGGGTAGGAACGTGCCCGCTGTGGGCCGGGCCTGGGATGGCACCAGGCGCGCAGTAGGTGCTCATGGGAAGACGATGAATGAGGGAACAGGGGGACAGTGCCCTGTGGATGCCCTGGGTCAGCCTGTGCCTCTGTTAGGACGCTCAGACTCTGCTGTGGGCCAGTTCCACTTGTGCCATGTCCTTTTGCTCATATCAGACCATGGTCCCCAGGTCCTCTCATAGACCCAGCACTACCTGGTCCCCAAAGTGCCCACGGCAGGAACCTCGCACCATCAGTCCCCCTGTGTGTGCGGGACCGATGACATGAGCTGCTCAGCGCAGCAGAGATGGGGTGGTCTCTCTGGGACTCCTGAGGCTCTGTGGAGTGGGTGTCACCATCCCTGTTGTACCAGGGAGGAAGGCAAGGCCCCAGGGATTCCCAACAGGCCTGAGGCTGTGTAGTCAGAGAGGCTCATGGCCAGGTTTGGTGTCAGAGGCGAGGGAGGAGGTTGCAGCAGCGTGTTACAAGCCCAGTGGTGCGAGAAGAGGACAGCAGAGCCTCACTGCTTGAGGCAGGGCTGGGCCCTTGGTGGGGGCTGCATCCACATTGCCCCTCTCTATGCCCTGTCCTCCCCAGCACCCTAGAGGGACACTGCCCTGCCACCTGCTTGGGGGCTGGATGGAGAACTGGCCCCAAGGATTCACAGGGGGTCCCATTGCTCTGAGATGAGAGGGCACTGTGGTGACAACAGTGACCTCCGGCTGTCCAATCCATTTGTTCCTTCATTCATTCATGCGTTCACTCAGCACACACTTACGGAGCAGCTGCACCGTGCCAGGCACAGGCAGGAGACTGAGCGAGAGCCCACCCTCCCTCCAGAGGCCGCGGTCATCTGATAGGGCCGTGGGAGCCTGGCCGGGTGGAGTTGCAGCCTGCAGAGGTCTGCTAGGCACAGAGCCCAGGTCGTGGAAGGCAGAGGAGGTCTCTGCCAGGGCGTGCGCTGAGCCTTGCCAGGCCGCTGGCATCCAGGCTCTGAGCAGGGCTCTCTGTCCCTGGGATGCAGGACCAGCCCTTGTGCCCACACTCACGTCCCCACCCCTTGCCCTACTCGCTGCAGGTCTGGCCGCCCCATCAGCTTCATGGTGGTCTTCATCACCCCCAACCCCCTGAGCAAGATTTCCTGGGTCAACAGGTTGCACTTGGCCAAGATTGGACTCCGTGAGTACAGTGCCAGGGCGGGGTGCAGGGCAGGTATGTGGGGTGTTTGGGGCCAGTGAGCAGGAGGTTTCTGAGTTGAGGAGGGGGCTCGGTGGAGGAGCAACACATCCAGAGTCCTGAGGCTCTGCTTTGCAACCTCGGAGTAGTCACTTACCCTCTCTGAGCCTCAGTTGCCCATCTGTGCATTGATGAGACTTGACGGAAGGTGAATGAGAGGTCACCAGGGACCTGACGAAATGTTCTGCAATCAGACAGGAGCAATGGGTGCCTGCCCCTGAGTACGTGAGAAACCAGCAGAGCGCGGGCTTTTGTGGTCACTGAATTATATCTCAATAAAGTCGTCACCTCCCAACTTTAAATGAGGCAGGTTGGCCTCGCTGATTCTCAATAACCCGGAAGTAGGTTTGCTGTGAACTCCTTGTTACCATTCGGGATTCCGAGGCCCAGAAAGGCACATGGACTTGTGTGAGGTTGCACAGCAGGAGGGACATGACCGCATCCCGACCCACGTCTGTCTCCAGCCCTGTCTACCGTGCTCCCTGCAGTCAGGAGAGCCTGTCTGCCCAGTCGCACTCGTTACGTGACCGCCATTGTTCCTGGGGTCGTGACTGCCAGTGTCATTGTTGTTGTCCAGTTCTTGAATCGATGGGAGGTCTGTGTTCTGACAGCCAGAGCTGTCACATGATGCACTGGAATTCCCATCTGCTGATTCGCACCAGGAGGGGACATCTTTTGTTTTTATCTCTGTTTCTGGTGTGATCTTTTTATAGATAATTATATATCTCTGGTAGGTTTTTAAACATTTCTGGAAAGAAGTCAGGACCTTTAGCTCTGGCTTTCATTAAGTTGAAAACCCTACTTATTGAGTCTTTGCAGTAATTTCCAGTGTGGGGGATCAGTGACAAGACCCCGGAAGGTCCAGCTCTCCAGGAGCATAAATTGATGAGGGTCAGGTGCAGGTTAAATGTGGGGGGCGCTGTGCTGTGAAGAGGGTAGAACGGGGCTATGTGGCTGTCACTGAGCCTGGGGGCTGCCGTTGGAGGCCTTGCCGAAGCCATCTGAAGCCAGGCAAGGATCTGGGCAAAGAGATCCAGGCACAGGAACTGCAAGTGCAAAGGTCCTGGGGTGAGGACAGGAGGCCGACCAGTGGGTCAGGGGTGTGGTGTTTCCAGAAAGCCAGGAGAAGGAGGCGTCCAGAATTTGTTCTGGGCATGCTGGGAAGCTATTCACTGAAGCCTGGAGAGCCAGATGCTGGAGTTTTCTAGTCAGTCCCCTGACTGTCACCCTTGCTTTCTGGGTCACCAGGCCACCTCTAGAGGGTGGAGAAAGGGTTTTAAGCGATTCGGAGGATTCGGGGATTTCTGGCCCTGGTGGCTTCCCTGCCAGACCTTGGGCCTCTTCTCTGTCTGAATTCCTATGGGCAGACACCCAGCCCTGCCCTACACCTGCTCTCCAGGTGGGCAGTGCCCAGTCGGAACCCGGGCAGCTGTGTCCAGCCGGGCCTGGCGCTGGCGGGCAGGCGCTCCTGGTAGAGGGCACGGCTGCTCTTGGCAGCGAAGCCGCCCTATCTTGTGCAGTTTCACTGCAGCGAAAGTTTTAATGGAAGGAGAATCATTTGAAATCTTATTTGAATGCCTGTGTCCCCCTGGGGCTTGAATAATTTGTTTCTTTTACTTTGCCACTTTTTTTTTTTTTTAATCTGCAGTGCGGGGCGGGGGATAATGTGAGCCCGTTAGAGGTAGAATCTCTTCTGCAAGGATGTTCTTCCTTTGTTGTATTTTATTTCTTCCCTGTCTTCCCCCTTCCCTGACTACAGTGTACCAAGATTGTGATGCATGAAAGAGGTGAGGTCCGGGACCTGGGCTCCCCTTCTGTACCCCCAGAACAAGGCTGCGCATCCCTGGCGCTTCCTCCCAGTGGGCCCCTGGAGCCTCCCCCGCCCCAGCCCTTCTTGTTTCCACCTCCCGCGGGTCATGCCCAGGGAGGCACCCACGAGGTGCAGGGCTGGGGGCCTCCCTGATGGGGTTTGGTTTTCGAGCCCTCAGTCTTCACAGCAGGACCTATGTTCACCCATTGATGGTTCAGCTGCTGGCTTCTGGTCACGGCCTGGGCCACGCAAGCTCTTAAACAACCCTTTTCTTCTCTTTCTCTTCCTTTTTTGCAGTACTGGGGATTGGACTCAGGGCGTATTTCCTGAGCTCCATCCCCAGCCCTGTCCCCCTTCCTATTTTTTTATTTTGAGACAGTTTTGCTAAGTTCTTGGACTTGGGCTCAAACTTGAGATCCTCCTGCCTCAGCCTCCCAGCGTGCTGGGGTGGCGTGTACCATCACATGCAGCTTCATCTTCCTTAACCCTCGAGACCGTCTCTGGTTGGTGCTGGGATTTGCCCAGGCCCAGGGCTGGAGGTGCTGGTGCTGCTTTCCCAGAGGTGAGGTTGGCCATGGAACCAGACCCTGGTTTACCCCACTGGGAGACTGTGGCCTTGGCTTGGCTGTCTGGACAGCACCAGGCTCTCTCTGGGCGGGGCGGGGGTGGGGAAGATGCTTGCTGAGGCCCTGCCAGGCCTGGCATCAGCACAACCTCTTGGTGGTGCTGGGAGGGAGGCGGGGCCTTGCAGGCCACCTCTAATGGGGGATTCTGAGCAGAGCAGTCAGGCTGTCTCCAGGGCAGTGGTGACAGTAAAGGGACGGCACCTCCTGAGCTGAGTGGGCTGGGAGGCAGGGCAGGAGTACCAGCCTCTGGTACTAAGGGGCATACTGTGGACAGCAGGGACGATGACTTCATTGGCACTGTCTCTTGAGGCCTAGTATATGCTAGGCCTCAGAGATACTCATCCCAGTACTCACAGCTCCAAATAGAATCATTTCCCCCATTTTCTCAACAAGGCAACTGGCTCAGAGAGGTTAAGTACCTGGTTGCATGTCACACAATGATGCGGAGTCTGGGTTAGGACTTACGGGGGCCCTTCTGACAAATGGGAGTAGACCCTTCTGAGGGTGGGGGGAGCTTTGATCCCTGGAGCTGCCGCCCGTCCCGTGGGGTGCTGGGCAGACTTGTTGGGTGCTAAATCAGCCCCCACTTACCGTCACTTGAAGATACAGCCTTGCTGTGGGTGCCAGTTCTTAATGTCACTTATCCCAAGTGGGCTTTCAGTTTATTAGCGGCAGCAGCCTTCTAATTTGGTCTCAGCCGCGCTGGTTTTGTGATGGGAACAGTGGCAGTGGCAGATGGGGAGCGACAACTTCATTTTCTTTTAACGTTCCCGGTTGCAGGCAGGGAAGGCACCATCTGGAAGGAAAAGGTCAGATCATTAAAAAATATATGTGGTAATAAATTGCCCGAGCCTGATCGCTGTGGGTGGGAGGAGAGAGGAAATCTGCAACCGGCCACCCAGGAGCCCGCCGGGCGGGATTGGCGGGAATAGCGGGCTGGGTTGGGAGCTCGCAGGCTCGTGTCTGGCAGGCGGGGGTGGCTGGGTGGTAAGTTAGTTGCGGGCAGCACAGTCTCTTAGATGTCACCTGTCTTTTTTACCACTTGGGAGCTAGCCCAGGAGGCAGCAGTGAGAACAGCAGTGCCCGGGACACTGAGTGCCCTGTGGGTTGGTTTCCTGGCGCCTGGCCCTTCCTTTGACTACTTCCTGTTGCTTGCCCAGTGTAGAATGGGGTGAACATATCCCACCCCACACCCTGGGTGAAAGGGGACCACACGTACTGAAGTGAAGGGCATGGGGTCTCTGTTATGGTGACATCCACCCTGTGCCGGGCTGTCCTTTCCCTGATGGTCTCCTCTGCATCAGCCTACCCTCTTCCTTTTCCTGGGGCAGGGGACAGATTTTATGGCCACCTCTGGCCTGTGTTGCAGGAAATGATTTCAGTGCTTTGGGACTTGGTACAGCTGACATCACTAGTCTCTGCTCGCCATTGAATCCACCCTGCCCCTCGCCCAGCCCCTCTGGTGAGGCAGATACTCAGAAGCCACCTTTGGTGGCAGTGGTACCTGCAACATGTAGGCATGGGGGTGCCCTCACAGTGACCACTGTCCGCACGTGACCAACCCTTCTCTTTTGGAGCCGGCAGTGTCTTGTTGATGAGAGCCATTCGGATTCTGGTTCATGGCGTGGGTGTGGTGGTTGCACCTGCAGAATGAGGCTCTGGGAGGAGAGGCTACTTGTGCGCCAGGTTTATTGGTGCGGCCCTGTGTGAGCAGGTGGGATGTCATGTAGGAAATGGGGTGGAAGGTTTAGGCCTTCACAGAGCACAGTTGTGGCAGAGGAGCCCCTGCTTCCACACGCATGTGTACACATTTGCACACGGGTGTGCTCACACAAAGGAAAAAAAGACAAGCTAGCAAGATAGTGGAGAATACAGATGCTCCTTGATTTCTGATTGGGTGGTGTCCCAGAAAACCCACTGTAAGTTGAAAATGTCATAAATGGAAAATGCATTTATTATATGCGACCTACCGAACATCATGGCCACACCTTGCTCATATTCAGCATGACCAGAACATGTGCAGTAAGTAGCCTAGAGTTGGGCAGAACTGAGGCACATGAAGCCTGTTTTGTAACAAAGTGTGGCGTATCTCATAGACACTTATAGATGGGGGTTTTGTACACACGATGGGATCCCAAAAGTCAAAAAAAGATGTTGAAAACCCCCGGTACCCCGCACACCGCTGAGTCTAGGTTGCTCATCCTCTTGATGGTGGCCGGCTGGAAGCCGCCGTTCTCAGCATCGGGTGAGAGGACCGAACCACGTGTCTGCAGCCCAGGGGAAGAGCAAACCTCACAGCATAGCGTCTGCTGAATACGCCTCACTCTCTCACCATCGTGAAGATGGAAACTCCTAAGTTGAACCCTCAGCTGGATGTCACTGGGCCAAGTGTCCTCCCACTTGGAGGACCTGTCCCGTGGCTCTGGCTCTCAGGCAGAGCTGCGAGCGGCGTCCTGCCTGGCATCACCATGACAGTGGCATCAATGGGCACTGGTGGCTGCTGGTCTAGTGCACAGAACTGGTCTTGGGCATCCGGCAGGCCTAGGTCTCCATCTGGGCTCTGCCACCTGCTGTCGTTGTGCCCTAGTCATGTTCCCTAATCCCTGCTTATCAGCCTCACCCCCCATAAAGTGAAAATAATTATCCTGACCATGCTCGGTTGTCGTGAAGACTAAGCCAAGGAGTGGATCTGTTGCCCTCCGCGGGGTACTTGATGTGTGGCACACAGTAGGTGGCATCTCCGTCGCACCTGCGCGGCAGTCCTCGTGGCAAATAAAGAAGGGAAGGGAGTCCTAGCAGGCAGAATCCCTGGGGACAGATGGTGGTTTATTCACCCCCTCCTTGCTCTCATTCATTCTTTCAGCCCACATCTACTGAGCACGCACTAGGTACCAGGCAGTGCGTGGGGGGTGGTTTTGGATTCCTGTGTGAGGCTCTACAGTAAATAAGGCAGGGTCTTAAGACCCTGAGAGAAGGGGGCGGCCACAGCTAGGTGGTCAGGGAGGACTTCCTGGAGGAGGCCATGTGTATGTGAAGGATCTGGCATAGAGTGTGGTTTAGCAGAGGCTGCACTGGGCTCGGGCACAGGCATCTGTGCTTCTACCAGGTTCCTGGGGACACGTGACGCCCTGGGTTTCAGGATAGCTTTGGGGAGGCAGCGATTCTTCTTCATCCTCATGACAGCTGTGTCATCACAGTCAGGGTCATTCCATCCACCTGCTGGTCCGTGGTCTGCTCCTCCATCTAGAGGGCACATTCAAGGCCCCAGGGTCTGGAATCCGAAACCCCTTCACCTCTGCTGTTTCACTTGTTCCTTGCAGTGACTGCGGGACAGGTGTTTTCATCATCCCTATTCTATGGCTGGAGAAACTGAGGCTCACAGAGTTGGGGTGATCTGTAAGGCTGCTCAGGGAGCGGGGTCAGGCCCAGGCTCCAACCTTAGATGTCCTGGCTCCCAGCCCGGGTTCATGCCAAGCCCTCGGGGCTTGGTTTCATCTCTGACGGGCAGGAGTGTGGGTCAGGGAGCAACTGGCTGGGGCCATCTGGGTCACCGAGGGGTCTGGGCCTGTGGGGCTGCAGCGACCCCTACCCTGGGCTGGATGGCTGCTCTCTGCCGGGTTGGTCCCCAGACTCTGACCAGCTTCCCCTGCACCCTTCCTCTTGCTGTAGGGGAGGAGAACCAGCCAGGCTGGCTGTGTCCGGACGAGGACAGGAAGAGCAAAGCCCCGTTCTGGTGCCCGATCCTGGCCTGCTGCGTCCCTGCCTTCTCCTCCCGGGCCCTCAGCCTGCAGGTGAGTGGACTCATGCAAAGGTGGCAGTGCCGCCTCATCGGGGGGAACCAGTTTCCAGGTGGTGCCCACAGCAGCTGGGGTGGCCCAGGTTCCAGTGCCAGCTTGTCACTTGCCTACTGACCCAGTGCTTTCTGTAGCTCCCTGAGTTAGTTTTCCCACCAAAATAATGGGGTGTGTGTGTATGTGTGTGTGAATGACCAGCATGGGTCACATGAGTGGAAAATTCCATTATTTTTCGTGACAAGTAGCAATGATCTCATCTGTTGATGGCCTGACTGCAGAAGATGCCACAGTGGCTGTGCCAGACATCACGGGTTGGACCCTTTATGATGCTGCCAGGCTGGCGCTGGCTTTGGCATGGGGACCACCTTGTGCCTCTGTCTGTGAAGCACCCACTGCACTCTGCTCCGGTGTTTTGCTGTCATTTGCTTGCCCTAATATTTAAAATAACTCTATGGGCAGATGTTTTGATAGCTATTTCACAGATTAGGAAGCGAAGGCTCAGAGAGGTGACCTGATTTTCCAGATAGGAAAGCTCAGTCCCCTCTGGTCGTCTGTCCCTTATGTCCTGGCAGAGCTCACCTTCCGTCTGGAGCAGCTGTTGTCCATCGTCTCCCAAGCAGATGAGGACATCTCAGCTCTGGGGACGGGAGAGCGAGCATGGGACCCAGGCCAGATAAATAGTACCGGGAGACTTGCCGCTGGGTGTAGAGTGGGGCTCTAAACAGCTGAAAGAAATGCCCTTGAGATGTAAGTTTGTTCATTCATTTATTCATTTGTCCATTCATAAATAATTTTTGAGCACCTACTGTGTGCCAGACACTGGGAATACAGTGGCAACTAAGACACACAAGGTCACTGCTCATGGTGCTTTCAGTCTAGTGAGACAAGCGATGACCCAGCCAGCAAAAGGAACTGGAAATAGAGTGATGTGCAGGATACAAACCAGTGACACAGACACGGGCCGCAGAGCTGGGGGCTTCCCAGAGGGCTCCTTAGAGGAGGTGGCATTTTATTGAGACCCAAATGGCAAGAAGGACCCAGGGAGGGCCCAGGGTAACAGTGTTCCAAGGAGACAGATCCATTTGGAGGCCATTGTCGCAGCAGTTGGGGAAGCCAGCATGGTTTCCCTTTGTTAGTTGGGAGGTGTTTTCGTCTATTTTCTGTTGCTATGACAGAATGCTTGAGACCAGGTACCTTGCAAAGAGTAGAAGTTGCTTTGGCTCATGGTTCTGGAGGCTGGGTAGCCTGGCGTGTGGCACTGGCATCAGGAGAGGGTCTCGTGCTGCATCACTTGGGGTGGAAGGGACAGGCAGGATGGGTTTCTCATCAGGAATCCACTGCTGGGATAATGCCCTAACCCATGCACGAGGAGCAGAGCCCTCATGGCCTAATTCTCTCTTAAAGACCCCATCTCTTAATACTGTCCTGTTACAATGGTAGTTCAACCTCAGGGTGAGTTTTAGAGGGGACACTCACACCATAGCAGTGGACAGTGAGATCAGCAGTTGGGCCAGCTCAGCTGGACCACGGCAGTCTTGCAAGCTTGGATTCCCCTCTCAGAGCAGTAAAAAGCCCTGGATGCTTCGAGTCTGGAACTGGCACTGTCTGATGTATGTGTTGAATCCTGTGGCTTCTTCTGGCTATTGTGTGACAGCAAACTACGAACAAGAAAGGGGCGAGGGTGGCTAATGAGGGACAAGTCCTGAGGATAGTACAGGGGACATGCTGTGACAGTGTCCAGGGCGAGATGTGGAGGCCAAGGCTGGGAGCAGGGAAAGGCGAGGAAGCCCTCACTCCTGCCACAGAACTGAAGCAGGTGCCCACAGTCTCAATGGGGATGATAAATAACATTTTAATGATTTTAATACAATGCTTAAAATAAAAGGCAACTGGGCAGATGATAGGCTGTAGTGCAGCTGCTCTTTTTTGGTAAATGAAAGGCTGCGATTAGGGTGAGGGGAATAAGTCAGATCATGCAGGGGCAGGACACATCTTACCCTTATTCAAACTGTGAGTCACTGCTCATTATGGAAGATTTTTTTTCCTTGCTTCAGTTTTGATTTTAAAAAATTGCCCTTTTTTTTTTTTGATGACTGAGTTTTTGGGCATCCCTTTATATTTTACATTTTACATCCCTTCTTGTCCCCGTGGTGCCCACCCTGATGGCGGGGAGGTGGGGGCATGCTGGGGACACGTTGGGGTGGGACAGGCTGGAACAATGGTACAGGATGCACAAAGGAAGGGCTACCTGGGGGCCTTAGGGTGGAGACCGGAGGCCGGGGAGAGGGGATTGTTAGGGTTGCCTGCCTGTGACGTGCCTGGCCTTAGTGCATCCGTGGAAGAGGCTGATCCTTGGTGACTTCTGTGGCAGAGAGGAGCTTGGGTCCTTGGGAATGTGGGCCACAACTGAGCCCTGATGGGTCAGCCCTGGGCAGTGGGGTCGCACACACCGCTGCTCCCAGGGCCTCCCCGGAAGGGCCCCACCCAGGTGGGAGCCATCTGGCACCTTGAACCTGGGGGCGAGGGCCATGTATCTCCCCACTTGGAGCTCTCGGGGCTCAGGGACATGTGGGCTGGCAACATCTTCATCCCTCCCTGGCCTCTGGCTCAGCATCTCCTGAGGAGCCCCTGTGCTGATGGAGGGAACGAGAGCGAATCTCCGTGGTTAATAGGCCTGCAGGGCTACTGGGGGACATAGTGGGTCTGTATGGCCCCACTGTGGTTCCCCACAATGCCACTCCTGTTCTGCTGCACCTGCCTCCAACCCCAGGCCAGACAGATGTGCCCCATCGGCTCCATACAGGCAGCCAGATGCATGAGGGCTTGGAGTGCCAGGGCCTTGTCCAGTTACTGCAGGAACGGATGCGAGGGTGTGGCTGCTGTCTGGGCCTCCCTCCCGCCCAGCGCTAGCTCCCAGGCAGTCCAGTGGAGCCAGCAGCTGTGCCTGTTTCTCTGGGAAACAGTGTGGACAGGACCAGGCCCTTCCCTGCTGGTTGAGGGTGTGTGTTAGGTTCTGTTTGGCAGGGAACGGGGTGCCAGGGTGGGAGAAGGAGCAGCAGGTGTCTTCTCAGTGCCGAGGGGTGCTGTGCCCATGCCTGACCGTGCCAGGCCTCTGGAATTGGTTGTTGGAAGTGAAGAGAGCATCAGCAGGGATCCCAGGTGAGACCCAGGGGAGGGTGGCTCGGTCACCCATGGGCTGAGGTCAGTCTCAGGCCTGCCTGGGCACATGCTGGTGAACACAGGGGCACTGTGCTCTCTGGGGTACCTGCAGACTTGAACCCCGTGGGTTCCCCCTGTAGCCCTGATCAGCAGAGGGTTTGTGGCCAGGCTGATCAGGACCCTGCTCCCAGCCCAGCAGCCTCTGTCCTGATTGTCACTGGCCTCCGTTAGCCAAAACTGCCATTGGTGAGTGTATTAGTCCATTTTCAGTCGTGATAACAAAGTACCTGAGGCTGGGTACTTTATAAAGAGGAGAAGTTGATTCAGCTCACAGTTTTAGAGGCTGAAAATCCAAGATCAGGCAGCCTCTGGTAAAGTCTAGGGATAATGGCATTGTGAGAGTGGGAGGGCTCATGGGAGCCATCACATGGCCAGACAGGAAGCTGGGGAGATTTGGGAGCCAAGCTGGCTCTTTCTATAACTGCTCACTCTCAGGAGCTAACTGGGGTGTGCAAGAATTACATTAATCTCACCTGAAGGTAATCTTAACCACTTCTCTCTATGCCCCAGCTTTTGAAATTCCCCCCACCTCAACACAGCCAGCCTGGGGTCCAAGCTTCCAACATGAGAGCATTTGGGGAAAAACACAGTCAAATCATGTCCACCCCAGAGCCGTGGGTACCCACCTGGCTAGCAGCAGTTGCTTGTCTGTGGTGCCCCTCCCATGGTGTTACTCTGCTGATTAAATGGCTAGGGTGTGAAGTGCTGGAACACCCCAGAGGAGTCCCCATAAGCTTTAGCACTCACTGGGTGCCAGGTGCCCAGCTCTGTGCACTCTCAGGGCCCTACCACTGTCCCAATGAGATGTCAGAGTCCTTGCTTTATACACAGGGGACTGGTTTATTTGCCACTCTGAGCTGTAGCTCCTAAGCTGGGGTCAGAGCCCAGGGTGGCTGCACCCAAAGCCTGGTTGCTTCCTTTCTCCTGCTCACGTCCCCTCCTCTGCCCTGCTCAGGGTGCCCCTGCCCAGGTTTCGGGAAGCCGGCTTCCTGTCACAGGCGAGTGTGAGGTCTGGGACCTTGCCCATTTAGGGCCATTTGTGTTTTCGCATCATCTTGGATCTGGCTGTGTTGGTTCAGCTGACATCAGGGCCCACTGGAGTTGCCATGGAAATGTCTGAGCCAGGCTGCAGCGGGGCCTCCCTCCTCTGAGGAATGCCAGCCTGGTAGGAGTGCAGGCACCCTCCCCTCAGGAGGCCAGGGCTGGGGGAACCTTCTGCTCAGGGTGTGGGGACCCATGTCACCAGGCAGAAGTGGGACCCCAGAGTGCTGAGGCTTCTGACTTGGTGCCTGGCTTAGAAAGGGCACTGGACCAAGAATGAAAAGTTTGAATTCTAGCCCTGCCTCTGCCCCTAACTTTCAGTGTGACCTTGAATCTATGATTTCCCCCACTGAGCTTCAAGTTGGCCACCCGCTACACGAGGAGGCTGGGTGAGGTGACCTCTTTGGGCCCCTTGCCCACGGCCTTTAGAGATTTTGTTAGACTCTCCCCAAAGTTGGGCCAGCCGGGGCTTGCAGCGCCAGCAGAGGGCAGCACGGGCCTGGAAAAGGCTGATGGCAGCGCTTCTCCCTCCAGCACCCCAGCTGCACGCTCTGTTCTCACCTGGCCGGAGACGTAGACTGGCCAGGTCCAGCTCAGGGAGCAGAGGCCGCCCATTGTGGGGCATGCGGCAGCTGGTGCAGGAGAAGGGCAAGCAGCTGGTGGCTGTTGGTGACAGCTGGTGACAGGTGGAACCCCCAGCCTCTGGGTGCTGTCTGCACAAGGCCCCCAGCCCTCTGGTCTTGCTGCGCTTCTCTGTAGAGAGGTCCTAGTATCAAGGTGTCATTCTTGGAGGAATGCAGGGGGCTAAGGAAGGAACATGTGCAGGCTGGGCCCTGTCACTCACCTCCCCTGTGGCCTAGGACAGTCCCCTGCCCTTGGCGGACCTCATCTCCATTGGCAAAATAAGGGTGGGTGGGGCTTGGTGGCTTTCAACAAACCTTATGTGGAAGCTGCCGGGCTCAGAGACCCTGGGCTGATACAGAGCGTCATTCAGGCGCCTTCTGGCCAGGGCCTGTGGAAGAATGATGGTCACGTATGTGGTACAAGAACCGTCCTGGCCCCACCCTCAGGGATTCTCATGGGAGGAGCTCATTGATGGTTCAACAACCCCTCTGACCCTCTCTGTCTCCGCAGCTTGGGGCTCTGGTCCACAGTCCTGTCAACTGTCCCTTGCTGGGCTTCTCGGCAGTGAGCACGTCCCTTCCACAGGGCTACCTCTGGGTGAGTAGACCCTGCACCCAGCAGGGATTCCAGCCTCAGGACAGGAGCAGGGAGGGTGGCACCCGGGAGTGGGTGCTGGAGAAAGTGACCATCCCTGCCTGATGGTCACTGTCTGCTGAGCAGCTTCAGCCATCTGGGTCTTCCTGGGAACCTCGGTGCCAGCCACTGTGTTTGGAGGTGGGAGATGCAACCTCACCTGAGGTAACTGAACGGGACTTGCGCATGTTGCCATAGCATCAGGAAGGAAGAGGACAGGGAGCTGTGCAGAATGCCTGGGTCATAGTCTTCGCCCAGAGGTCAGAAAGTAGGGCTGGCTCCTACCCATCTCCTGCAGAGATTGCAGCCCACCGCTTCTGCCTCTGGGGTTCTGGAACCTCTCTCAATTCAGAGGAGCCCATCATGCAATGCTCTTTGTGATGGAGATTGTGCTCTTCTAGCATCAGCGTCCCCTGCCCGTTCTCTGACTCTTTCTGCGTGTTCCTGTATCCAGGCACTTGGGCAGCAAAACTCTGACTTGCCCCTCAGAGTTTAGCCCAAATGTCTCTCCTGAGATTGGTTTGTTCCTCACTGTTTCCTCATTGTCTAGCACGTGGTGTTTCTACGCATCTGTGTATGCATGCGTCCATCCACCCATCCATCCACCCGTCCACCCATTTATTGATCTTCCTGTCTGCACGTTTATCCACCCACGCATGCATCCAGCATCTATGCATCCATCCACGCATCCATATGATTCATGCATTTCTCCATCCATCCATCTCTCCTTCTCACCGTCATCCATCCATTCATCCACCCATCCATCTGTCCATCTCTCCATCCATCCATCATCCATCTCTCCATCTCTCCACCCATCCATCCATCCATCCATCCATCTATTTCTTCATCCTTCCATCCATCCATTCATCTCTCCATCTCTCCATCTCTCCACCCACCCATCCATCCATCTCTCCATCTGTCCATCATCCACCCATCCATTCATTCATCCATCAATCTCTCCATCTATCCAGCTGTCTGTGCATCCATCCACACATATATGCATCTGTCTCTCCATCCATCCATCCATTAATCCTTTCATCTACGCATCCATCCATCTATACAAAAAATATACATTGGGTGCATACCATGTACTAGACATAAGGGTAAAACAGTGAATAAGACAGAGAAGGTCATTTTAAAGAGACAGAGTAATTGGTCACTAGACGTTTGAAATGCCCCTACAGAGGAGGAACTAGAAAGCTGATTGTGTGTCTCATCTACATTAGCTCCCCATCTGATTTCCTTTGGTCTCTGAAGCCAATTTGTAGCCATACAACTGGGGATGAGTGACCTTTGCCATCACAGTATATATGTAGGCAGGAGAGGGGATGCTCCTCTCAGTATCGAACACCCGTGGCAGGGAGGAGTTTGGGATGTGTCCCTGGGAAGGTAGGACTGAGCTCTACTCTGCTGCCATGGTTCCTGCCTGATGGCCTCTTTGGGTCTCTGTTCCCAGGTTGGGGGAGGGCAGGAAGGTGCAGGGGGCCAGGTGGAGATCTTCTCCTTGAATCGACCCTCGCCACGCACCGTCAAGTCCTTCCCATTGGCGGCCCCCGTGCTCTGCATGGAGTACATTCCGGAGCCAGAGGAGGACCCAGAAGGCGGAGATGACAGCCAGGCGGCTGCTGACCCCTCTGCAGGGATAGTGCATCCCACCATCTGCCTCGGACTCCAGGATGGCAGGTGAGGGCCAGATGGGTGGGGTGGGAGCCGTCCCTCACCTTTACTGATCTGCCTGCCACTCACCGATGTTCTTTGTCCCTGGTTGGGTGTCATCAGAAAGATGGGGACCAGAGATAGCCAATGTGGGAGTCAGAGTATTAGGAGTCACATGCACTTTAACTTCCTGGCTCCCTCCCAGGTAGCACAGCATAGGGGTGAGATGCTAGCTTTGGTGTCAGCCAGACCTGGCTTCAAATCTCAGCCCTGCCACTTCTGGCTGTGGGTCCTCAGCCACACCACTTAAACGCTCTAAGCCTCCGTTTCTTATGTAAAGTGTAAAGCGGGGATCAGAATTTCCCCATGCTGGTCTACTGGTAGTCGACGGGGACACAGGGGACAGTGACCTTCAGTCACTGAACTGCCGTCGAGTGTTCACTAGCTGTGGCCCGTGTTCCCCCTGCTGAGTGGGAAGAGGGTCCTAGGATGTTCACAGGTCAGGAGATCCCTGCTGGTGGGTGGCCGGGGTGGGGGCTCCCCACCATAAGCTCTGCCTGGGGCTGCTGAGTTAGCCTGACAGGGGTGCAGTAAGGGGGCCACGGCCAGAGCTGTGCCTATCCAGGGTCAGTAGCCAACCTCCGGTAGTGCGGAGGGAGAAGGAATAGCCACCCTCCTTCGCTGGGAGATGATGGGTAATGAAGACCAGGTAAAGGGACCGTGCCCTCCATTTCTGTGCCTCATCCTCCCTGAGTTTCTGCTCTTGACTCTCAAGGGGAGACGGGGAGAGAGTGCATTTCCTGAGAACCTACTATGCACTGTGCCCATGTGGACTGGGAAGTGGGAAGCCCCTCGGGAGTTCCAGTGTGACGGGGCGGCTACCTCTCCCTCCAAGAAGAACCGGCTTGGAGTTGCTCTAAGCTCCGTGAAGTTGGGCTGGGTCTGCAGCCAGGTGCCCAGCCATTGCCCAGCCTTAGGAGGGATGTGGTGATGACCACCTTTTATTTTTTACTGAGATAAAACTCCTGTAACATAAAATCTACTGTTTTAACCATTTTAAAGTACACAATGCAGTGGCTCCCAGTAACTGCTATCGAGTTTCAAAACATTCTCATTGCTCCCCAAAAAAACCCCACAGCCATGCAGCAGGCTCCTACCCCAACCACCCCCGGAAGCCATGGATCTGCCTTATGTCCCTGGGTGTGCCCTGAAACTGGCACCCCATGCTCCCTGCCCTTTTGTGCCTGGCTTCTTGTCACCTAGCAGCACACCTTCAAGGTGCATCCATGTGTGGGTGTCGTGCTTTGTTCCATGGTGGCTGTGAGGTAGTGTTGCAGCTCTCCATGTTTGTTGGGAAGAATGAGGCTCAGAATTCCAGGGTAGTCAGCTGGGAGGTGGTGCTTGAGGATTCGAACTTGGGTCTGTGTGGCTCTGAAATAACAGCTCTCAGCAGTGTCACTGTGTTGAGTCTGTGGCCCCGAGCCATCCTCGTGACACGGCCCAGGGAGGGTCCCATCCTCCCCAGGCCTGAGCTCTTGCAGGGAAGAACAATGGTCTGGTCACAGCTGGGCAATGGGTGTGCAAGGCATCCACTGAATCCTGGCTGGCCTCGGCCTCTCCCTGCAGCATCCTGCTCTACGGCAGCGTGGACACTGGTACCCAGTGCCTGGCAATGTGCCGGACCCCAGGCCTGCAGCCCGTGCTCTGTCTACGGCACAGCCCCTCCCATCTGCTTGCTGGCCTGCAGGACGGGACCCTCGCCGCCTACCCTCGGACCAGTGGTGAGGACGGGGTCGGGGCTCTGGGGGGCAGTTCTGGGTGCTGAGGATGCGGCGCTCCAGGAAAGATCCATCATTCCAAGTCTCACTGTACTGGGAGAGTCACCTCCGCTCTAGGGGCTGGGATGCTAAGGCCAAAGGGGGACAGAGCTGGTCCCCAGCCACACGAGCATTGTGGTCCCCAGGCACTCTGGCTCTCTCTGCCCCCAGTTTGATGACAAGGGCTGAGTGGCAAGTGTGGCCACCTCCAGGCCACCGAGAGGCTCTCGGTGAACCTGCAATCTTCACGGCGGACGTCTCCCCCACCTCTGCACGGCTCTGATTGCTGTGTTACCACAGCCTGTTGTGAGATTATAAACGGATATTTGCACTGAGCTATCTATATATATATTTTTGCCACTTGGCACTGTGTAGGTATTTTTAATTAGCTTTTGATAAGGCATTTATAGTTTTTAATTAAAGGGGGAAGAAGGAGGGAAAAAAATCCCTCACCGTCAGAGCGTGTGTGTGAATGTAAATATACAAGCGGGAAGGTGGGGAGGTTTCGATGAGGGGCTCCGAGGGGACCACCCACCCTGCCGCAGGCCCTGACTCCTTGGTGTGGGCGCCTGGGTGGGGAGGTGGCGTGGCTGCCGTGGCCAGGTGCCACAGCAGTGGTTTAAACAACAGATTTTTCGTCCGATGGTTCTGGAGGCAGAAGCCCAAGATCAAGGTGTCTCAGGCCATGCTCCCTTCTGAGGCGCTAGGAAAGCATCTGTCCAAGCCTCTCCCAGCCTCAGGTGGGGTGCAGGGTGTGCCTGGGCAGTTTCAGGGTCACCCCCTCAGAAGGCAGGTGACCTAAGGGGTAAGCAGGGAGGTGGGGAATTGGCTGCCTGGTGCTGAGTCCCACTGTAGGGAATTGTACCTGTGGCTCTGCCTTGCCCTCAGTTTCCTTGCCTGTGAAATGGAGATACAGACAGCCCCACTCATGGTGTGGCTGTGAGGGTTCAATGTGCTCCTTCCCACAATGTCCCGCACCAGAGCCGGGACCCCTGGTCACCGTCATCATCTATACTGTTGTTGTCTATTACTCCCCTCCCAGCCTCTGTGACTTTCAGTCTTTGTCCTGCTTCCTGGCACTGGGTGGATCAGGACCCCCAAGGGAGACTTCGTTCCTCTGTGGGTGGGAGGAGGGACATCAGCCTCCTGAAGGTGCCCTTGCCAGACTGACAGGCCTTCCACTCCCTTCACCAGCTGTGTGAGCCAGTGCTGGCCAGATGCAGTCGGATGTGCAGTTGGGGACGCGTGGCTGCTCACTCTGGGAAGGAGGCTAAGGGCGGAGGCTGGGGTGGGGAGGATGAGCCCCGCAGTCGGGCAGAGCCGCCCCGCCCAGAGCTCACAGCCATCGCCTTAGAATGTCATTCTTGGGCCGGTGAGATGGCTCAGCGGCATAAGCGCCTGCCTGGTAAGCGTGAGCTCCTGAGTTCGACTCCTGGTACCCACATACGAAAAAAGGGCCGGTGATATCGCTCAGCAGCACGGGCACCTGCTGGTGCATGAGGTCCTGAGGTCGACTCCCGGTACCCACAAAAAAAAAAAAAAAATGTCATTCTTGTGGCCTGTGAGGGCAGGCGAGAGCCTTAGAGGACAAAGTTCTGTCCCCTCCTGGTGCCAACAGGAGACAGGGCTTCCTGCACTGGCGACTCTTGTCCCGTGTCTTTTCTGACAGAACTGTACAGGTGTTGTAAATGCTGTCACCGTTTCTCATTCTGTCCTTTCTGCCCTGACTCCCAGCACACGGAGGTGGGCGGCCAGTGGACATATGACCCTCAGGGGCTCAGCCCTCAGCTCTTACCCCAGGTGGCCACTGCCATACTCTGTCCAGGGTGGGCAGTGCCCATGGGGTAGGCTTCCCAGTTTTGGGGCTGGTGTCCCATGTCCCTC
Source organism: Erethizon dorsatum (assembly GCA_028451465.1). Classification (NCBI taxonomy): domain Eukaryota; kingdom Metazoa; phylum Chordata; class Mammalia; order Rodentia; family Erethizontidae; genus Erethizon; species Erethizon dorsatum. Next base: position 122,673,134 of record CM051827.1, on the reverse strand, counting down.
AATGCTTGGAGGGGGGCGCTCCCCGCCTCCATTTTAGCTGCAGCAGCTGGAGTGCCAGCCTTGGCCACAAATGCTGCTCACCTCTGGCCACTAGGGGGAGCTCAAGGCTTTGCGCTTCCTTGGCTCTGGTGTCCTGGTAGGGTCTGCCTCCCTGTGGAGCAGGGTCTGCATCTTCTGGTCACCACTCCCTCTTTTTTTTTTTTTTTTTGTGGGTACCGGGGGGTCGACCTCAGGACCTCGCGCGCCAGCAGGCGCCTGTGCCGCTGAGCGATATCACCGGCCCCTTTTTCGTATGTGGGTTCCGGGAGTCGAACTCCGGCCCTCGCGCTTGCCGGGCAGGCGCTTAAGCCGCTGAGCCATCTCACCGGCCCGACCACTCCCTCTTTGACACCCGTCCCAGCCACAGAACCCTTCTGAAACTAGAGCAGCAGTGGGACTGGTCTGAGGCTGCAGTCGGTCTGGAGGGGACCTGCTTCCTGTGCTTGTGCTTATAGCTGCAAGGAGTGTTTGGGGTTCCTGTTCCCCAACTTCATTTAAAATGGGGCAGGAGTGCGACCTAGCTTGCCGGCTGGGAGGATGGAGAGAAGGTGTGGCCTGGGTAGTAGGGGTGGGGAGTCTGTCTTGGCTTCTCCCTCCACAGAAAAACCCAGCTCCATGCAACTGCTTGGGGCCAGGGAAGTGGTTCTCAGGTGACCCGCGCTTCCCTGGGTGTGGGACGGGGCCTTGCTCAAGGCCAGGCCAGGCCCCTCAGTCTCCAGGACGGCGGACCGGGGCTGACCGGCTCTTGGAGCCGCCTGCTCCCGCACCTGGGGTGGTGGCATCTCTGGAGGGCAGGAGATCTCGGTAAAGTCCACAGAGCATCGGTGCTGTCTCCCCAGCCCCCAGCCCCCGGCCTAGTGTGGGGTAGGTGCTTCCTGAGTATGGGTGCGATGAATGAGAGAAACAGAGGGAGACAGGGAGGGGAGGAGGGATTCAGTCTGTCAGGGAGGACATACGTGGTGGGAGTTGGAGGCAGATGGGAAAGGCCACCAGCAGCTGGATTGAGGCAGAGGCCACACAGGTGAGAGGGGCCCCCACTCCTGGCCTTGGTTCCTGAGGACTTAAAGAGCCCAACCCCCGAGCTGCTCGCCACCCCTGTTGCTCACCTGCTCCTCCCTGTCCCTCCAGGAGGAGTCCTGTGGGACCTGGAGAGCCCGCCCATGTGCCTGACTGTGGGGCCGGGGCCCATTCGCACTCTGCTGAGCTTGGAGGACGCTGTGTGGGCGAGCTGCGGGCCGCGGGTCACCGTCCTGGATGCCACCACCTTGCAGACTCAGGTACTGGCCCTGTCCTGGGCTGAAAGCCAGCTCCCCAGCTCTGCCATCCCCATGCCTGCGGGTGACCCACGGCTCTGCCCACCTCACTTCGCCCCACCCCATTGCACACCCTGGGCAGCTGGTGTGAGACTCGGATGCGGCTCCTGAGTGATATTTTGGTGACGTTTGCCATCACTTGACTTGTTTGGGTTACCCATTTGGTGTGAACTGCCACCAGGCTTGGGGCATGGCTTCCCAGTGTGCTTCCCTTTGAGGGGCTGTGCAGCTGTAAATCAGCTATTCAGGAGTCACGCGGGAGCAGCAGGCAGAGTGTGGGATGACTGTCAGGTCACAAGTGATCAGGATGGGTCCCAGAGGACACAAGCCTCACTTGACAGATGGGGAAACTGAGGCATGGGGTGCCATGGAGGAGCTCTGGGCCTGGAGGTTGTGTCTCAGGGCTGTGGTCTGCCACTGTCCTTAGCATGGAGCCTGCATTGCTGAAGTGCAGAGGTCCACCTCTGGGGCTGGGCATACCTGGGCCCCAGCTCCAGTCCTGCACGTGCCAGCTGCGGCCTTGGTGTGGAGCCATGGGAGGAGGAGTTGGTGTCTCTTCCTTGGTCCTTTGGCTTCCTTTGCTAGTCAGGGCTCCAGGGAAGCGGAACCACAAGGTACATGTCTTGTTACACATACCTAGGAGGCAATTTACTGTAAGGAACTGGCGTCCATGGAGGCTGAGCATCCTCCAAAGCTGGGGACCTGCAGAGCTGGGGTGTCATCCAGTCAGGGCTGAGGACCAGGAGAGCCCATGATGTGCATGTAGGAGAGCTGGGGCTTTAGTCTGATTCCAAAGGCAGAAAAGACCCGACATCCCAGCTCACAGACACACAAGGAGAGGAAGCAAATCCTCCCTTCTCAGCCTTTTTGTTCTGGTCAGGTCTTCACTGCGTTGTGTGAGGCCCACCCACCCTGGGGAGGGGATCTTCACACTTAACCCAGGGGTTCAGATGTTCCTCTCATCCTAGAATCATGTTTGGGCAAATATCTGGGCACCCGGTGGCCCAGTCAATGCATGAAATCAACCCTCCTGCAGAATGAGGACCTTTAGGGCCAGCCAGCGCCAGCATGAGGAGATGCTTGGGTGGTGGCTCTTCCTGGAGCTGGAGGGGCAGCGGAGGGATCACAGCCAGCTCCTTACTCAACCGGAGAGCTGAACTCGGGGCTGTGATCGTCCTTGGAGGGGAAGAGGTCTGGGGCGGGTGGTGGCTCCTGGTCGGGTCTGTCCCCTTTAGGGGCTGCCTGAGCACCCCTCCCCCATGCCTGGGACATGGCACTGAGGACCTCGGATGCCTCTGGTGTTGGTGCTGCCAGGCCAGGTGTGTGGCTCTGGGGAGGGGCCAGGGAGACCCCAGTAGGGCCGGAAACTGCCTCTGCGCCTGACTTCTTGGTCCTCTTTCTCCTGGGGGAGCCAGAGCTGGTGTGTGGGGGGTATCCCTGAGTAGCTGTAGCCCCGACTCCCTTCCTGGTTTACTCTGGGGGCTGTGCCCCACACCCACCCCATCACGCCCCCCGAGGGCCTGTCACATCTCAGCCTTCCCAGAGCAGGGTGAGTAAGGACAGCTGGCTTTCCCAGGGCTTTAGGGTCCCCACCTTATCGGGTCTCGAGCCATTTGGCAGGAAGGAGGATGATGCAGTATCTCTGACCGCTTAGCCTGCCCCCCTCAGCCTCTGCCCGGGCGTCCAGCAGTGGCCTCACCCCAGGCCCAGGCGCCCTGTGTGTTCTCCTGCTGACCCCAGGGCAGGGTCTGACTCGGCCCAGGAGCGGAGTTGTGGCAGACAGGAAGAAGCCAGCAGCAGAGAAAGGGTGGAAAGCGCAGGCCTTAGAGCACCCTGTGACCAGGGGACATCTCCGTGTGGCCAGCAGGGGAACTGGGGCATGGCGGGGGAGGAGGCTGGGGTAACTTGGGGACAGAGTGGAACAGAGAGGTGATTCCAAGGGGGGTTTTTTTCAAAGAAGAGGTCTGGAGGCCAGAGACCCAGGTCTGGGGGAGCAGAAGCCTGGGGACAGGAGGAGGGGTGTGGATGGCAGGCCAGAGCTGTGCGGCACTGTCTAGAGGGGCGGAATCATGGCATCATCAAGGGCAGCAGCCCCCACCCCCTGTCCTGGCCTTGCCCATCTCTGTCCACTCCTCCCTGGAGGGGGTTCAGTTTTCTAGGAGGCTGCCAAGATGGAACCCCAGCTCTGCTGGTGCTAATGCTGTGTAACCTTGGGCAAGTCATGTACATTCCTGGGCCTTAGTCACTTCATCTGTAAAATGGGTCTAGCACAGTGCTCTGGAGGGATGCAGGGGCTGAGAGAAGTTTGCATAAGAGGCCCCTCGTCTCATGTGGTACCTGCAGAGAGAGAGGTGGAGGAATTATTCTCATTTAAATCTGTGCACTGTGGATGTGGTGTTTGGAAAATCAAGCTCCAGCCCAAGGCCTCGATGGTTTAGGTTCTAGATGGGCTGCTCTGAGGCAGGGGATCAGTATGGCCTCTTACCTGCCTCACCCACCTCAGGGTTTCTGGAGGGCACTGGCTGGGGCAGGCAGGACAGAGGAGGGGTAGCCAGGGACCCCTGCTGCTGGGCCAGAGGCAGCGTGCACCGGGCCACAGCCAGGAAACCAGGAAGGTCTGCGTGCGCAGCGTGGTGTGCCAGCTTGTCCACACAATCGCTGGCACAGTAACAAGGCGATCACCATGTATATTTAATACAGCCGCGCTCCCGCTGCTCGGAATCCAGAGGAAGCTGCTCCATCTCCGTGCCGGGCTCTGGAAATGGTTTCGTCTGGCTGCTGCTGATAACTGCCCGACCTGCTCCTGGGCTGGTCAGCTCCAGCCTGGCCTCAGTGTCCCCTGAACACCATCTGGGCTTGAAGAGCTGGCTGGTGTGGCTCATGCACTCTCTTGTGATCTTGCGCATGCAGGGGCTGCAGGCGATGTCGCTGTACAATGCCTGGCCTCAAGGAAGGGCACCCAGCAGCAGCCTGGACTGGAGACAGCCCTGTGGGGACACAGAGGTTCGTGGAGCTTCAGTGCTCCAAAGCAGTGCGTGCTGGCTGGGGTGTGGCTATATCGTGGCTCAGACCCAAAGTGAAGAGATCATGCTTCATCTAGAAATTCTGCTAACTCTAGGAGCTTTTCCGGACTCCTCCACCCCCGGGAAGTAATGATAACAACATATATTGGGTGGTTGGTTGCACTAAGTAGGCATGGATTGAAGCCCTTCACATGTATGAACTCATGTAATCCTCAAGCCACCCTCTGACGTGGATGCTATATTTCTACTTTACCAATGAGGAAATACAGACGCAGAGAGGTTAAGCAGTGTGTCCAAGGTCACACAGCTGGAAAAGGCACAGTCAGGATTTGAGCACAGGCTTCCTGAGTCTCAGCCCTCCTGCCAGCTGCCTTGGCAGGAAGGAGGCTCAGGTTCCTTTTGGCTGCACTGGCCCCAGTTTTCTGTCCCCATCAGATGTCCCCATGGGAACTCCCATTGTTTTATGAGCTGGCTTCTTTCACCAACACGTCCTCCAGGCCAAGGGCTGCACCTCGTTTGTCTTTGTTCCCCCATGTCTGGCTCATCTAGGGCAGCAGTGGGTGCCCCATGGTAAAGAGTTGTGGGTGCAAATGGATGGGTTCACCAAGGGTCTCCAATTTCCAGGTCCTGGGTGTCAGGTACTGGAGGGACAGACATGAGTGAGATGTGACATCAGGTCTGCAGGAGCTCGGAGTCCAGGGTGGAGAGAGACCCAGTGCGATGAGGCCCGAGGGGTGGGCAGGCCCAGTCCAGCAGGAACGTGGGGAGGAGGGCCGGGTACCAGACGCAGCTGGAGGAGGACAGGTGTGGGAGTGCCATCCAGATCCCCCGGCTCGGCTGGGCAGGAGAGGTGCTGGGTGACAGGCGAGAAGGGAAGCAGGGATCAGGGCGGAAGCAAGCACCGTGAGACGGGGACAGCTCAGAGGTGTGCGCGACACAGAGTGGCAGGACAGCTTCCTGGGGAAGAGCTTCTGAGCTGGGGAGCTGTTCCCCCGGGCCCACTTGGTCTTGCCCTTGCCCCGTGCTCAGCTGGTCCCCACTCGCTGCCCTGACCTTGCTCGTCCTGTCCCCCGTGGAGCCGGCGCCCGTGCTCTGTCTCTGAGGTTTTACGTTTGCCCACCAACTGCTCATTCAGCACCTTGATCCCAGTGGAGGCAGAAGCGAGGCCTGTTAAATAATAATGTCGCTCACCAGGGCCTGTGTCAACACTGCATCCTCCGTGTTCATTATCTAGATCGCCACCTTCAAAGTCTAATCTAGTCGTCTGGAGTTCATTTCAAGCGGTCGCTGGAGGGGGAAGCCGGCTGTGGGATGATTGTTGCATCTTAATTTAAAAAAAACTTACGGGGGATAGGTTGACAGGAGGCCCGCAGCACGCAGGGTGCACTGTGCCAAGCTGGGGTGATCGGGGCGCGGGGCGAGGATACTCCCCACGTGATAGGGCTGGGGTTTTTGCCCCCCACCTCGCAGGACAGGGAGGGGCAGTGGGGCTCAGGGCTGTGGGTGCAGCCCACATTCGGCCTTGCAGTGCTGTGAAGAGATGGGCCAGGCCTGTGTACAGGCTGGAAACAGGCACACAGCCAGGCTTTTTCTCTCAATCTGCAGCCCCACTGGCCCCGTGGTGGCCTTGGAGGGCGCCATGCTCCTGCCCATCACCAGCCCTTTGCTCCATGGCCCCAGAGCTCATGTGGCTCCTCCGTCACTCAGATTTCGGCTTAACCGCTGCCTCCCTGGTGAGGCCACCCAACTTGTCACCCATCCTTATGGCCACATGAGCAATCGTCCCTTTCTGAAAATGTTCTTGATCTTGCAGGATGTTCATTCTGGGAAAATCTGGGCTGGGGGAGGCTCAGGGCTTCTGGGCCCAGCTGGAGAAATGTCCCGGGAGGAATTGTGCCAGGCAGGATGGCAGGACGTCGGGCAGGGGGCCACACCTGGAGAAGGTGGGGAGGGATTGGTGGAGGGTTGTGAGGGGTTCTGGTTTCCAGGATGGATGCCGCAGGATGAATCACACGTGTGATTCCCACAAGACCTGTCTTTTCCCAGCTGTGGACCTGGATGGGACACATGTGGGACAGCTGTGTTGCCTGCCCTCGTACCAGCCTGTGGTACCAGCTTCCACCACAGCCCCTTCCCCAGGGTCCCATCGGACCCCTCGGAGAAGCCTGTAGACCACCTCGCCTCCTCCACACACACCGCGTCCCTCCCCGTGACTTCCTGACCGACGTAGCTCGTGCCAGAGCTGCACGTTGATGTTTTGGGGCTGACTGTGGGGTGAAGCCAGCTGAGCTCTGTGGGGCAGGTCTATGCCTGGTTGGCTGTCACTGTCCTGCTGCAGCCTAGTAGGGGAGTAGGCCCAAGGCACAGAGCTATGCAGTCCGGGTTAAGGCAGAGGCAGCCCGGAGGGAAATGGCTGACTGGCATCTCTCACAGAGCAGTGGATGGAATCCTGATTTTAACCAGTGTCAGAGCTGGAAGGGGCTTCCCAAAGTGGGTGCCATTGGCTATGGGGCCCCATCCCACTCTGGCGCCTCCTGGTGGCACCGCACTGGCCTCTGGTACCGGCACTGATGCTTTTTGTCACTGAGTATAGTAGACAGGAAACTTCTCTGGGTTCCTGGACCCTCCCTGCCCCTCGGCTTCCTCCTGCCCACTTCCTGGTGCTCCTGCCTTCTCGTCCCTTAATTTTCACGTTTAGTGCCCAAACTTAGTTTGCATGTATTAGCTGTTGTAAATTTATCACAACAGTGTGACGCGACATGAATAATACATTGCTGGGCTGTATTAGTTTTCTGTCTCTCATCTTATTTATGACACGAAACGGGTGGGAATTTGCAAAAGTGAAATCCAGGCGCAAGGCTTCTTGGGTAATGACATGCAAATTGGCATGAGGAGAAAAGATTCACCCGCGTCACTGCAGCGCCCAGGAGCTCCACGTGGAAGTCCACAGTGTTTGTACCACCAGAGCCCGAGGGGTTGGGGGTTGTGTCATTCCATGGAGTCAGCTGATGTTCGGCAGTTTCGCCCTAATTTTTAAAGAAATGTCTGTGTTATTGTCATTCTGTTATTTTTTAAAATTAAAAGTTGGCAAGGAGAATGTGAGAGATTGATTTTTTAAAGATTGTAGAGACTTCCCAGGAGGCTCTGACAGGAATAAGTTCAAAGGGGGATGAATGGGTATGATGGTGCGTGCTTGTGATCCCGGCACTCTGGGAGGCTGAGGCAGGAGGATCGTAAGTTCCAGACTAATCTAGGCAACTAAGTGCCTTAGCAAGACCGTCTCAAAATAAAAAGTGCTGTGGATGTAGCTCAGTGCTAAGGCCCTGCGTTCAGTTCCCGATACTGGGAGTGTTTTCTAGCAGCAGGAAGGATTGAGGTTAGATGTTCTGAAGAACTCTCTTTCAGGAAGCTTGTGGGGAATGGGAGGTGGGGATGGGCTTGGGGATCCTGTGGCGTCTTCCCTGGGAAGCATCAGAGAGTCAGGAAGTCAGCCAGCATGGAGTGGCGGGGCTGGGAGCAGATTCTGCCTCAGGACCTGACTCAAGCGAAGTCTGGGGCAAGGGATGGCTAAGGGGCGGGCTCCGGGCCGCTCTTCTCACCTGGAGAAGCTCAGATCTTTCCTGGGTCCAGTACTCAGTCTCCCCCACTTGCGATTTAGGCTGATAAAAGGATTTCATGGTTTTTATTTATTTTTATTTTATTTTTTTGTGGGTACCGGGGGTCGAACTCAGGACCTCACGCTTGCGAGCAGGCGCCCATGCCACTGAGCGATATCACCGGCCCTTTTTTCCTTTATGTGGGTTCTGGGAGTCGAACTCAGGACCTTGCACTTGCCAGGCAGGTGCTTATGCCGCTGAGCTGTCTCACTGGCCCCTCATGGTTTTTAAAAAAGGAAGTTTGAAGCTGTTGGCTCAGGGAATGGGCTCTGTGAAACCTGCCTTGGATGGGGACAGAAACCGGAGGAGAAAAGCGAGACAGAGGGAGAAGGGTCGTCTGTAACCCTGGTAGCTGGCCAGGGGGCGGGAAGGTCCACTGGGGCCTGGCTGGCTTCAGCCCCAGGCCGTACTACTGATTGCCTCAGTTTCCCTACCTGTAAAAATGGGCATCATCATGGAACTCAGAATTGAGCTGCTTCAGGTGCAAACAGCCCCCGGGGCTGTGCCTGGAGGGAGGAAGCACGGAGTGAGTTGGTGTCGCTTCATCGTGGTCACCAGACTTGCTCAGGATGCCGTGGCATGCGCAGGGTGCAGGAGGTGCAGCCAGGATCTCCCGGTGCTTCTGATTTCAGAGCCCCCGCCTGGTGCCACATTCTGTGTCCTGTCTCCATTGTGTCTCGTGGCTGTGTGGCCTTCGCCATCCTCCCATGGAGTGAACCACAGATGACTGTGAACAGGGACAGCGTCTTCTTCTCTGTGTGCCCTGTGTTCTAAGTGCAGCATTGAGTGGCTTCTCTCTCCTTGCATTCTCTCCCTCCACCATCCCTCTTTCCATGCCAGCTCTTCCCTCTGCTGCCTCTGAGCCTCCTGGGGCTCCAGGTGCTTGTGAGGTGCTTGGGCTCCTGCCTTCCAGGTCCTGCAGGTGGGGCCCCCGTGTGGGGCTCAGGAGCAGACAGAGCAGCGAGCACCAGTGCCTGGGGACATTCTCTGGGCTTCCTGCTCCCCAGGACAGACTGCCCTGCTCACAACCTCCAGGCTGCCTGGGGCCCACAGTCAAGGCTGCATTTGGTCCCTGTTCCCACCAGGTTCCCATGTCCCGCAGGCTCTTTTCAAGCACCTCAGGCCCTGGCCCTTTGCACCCACACTGCTGCCCTGCTGGGAACCCTCCCTCCTGTCCTCAGTTTTGGCAGAATCTTCCTGGTCATTCAAACTCCCTGCACCTTTGTTAGGGACCCTGACTGCCTCCCTGCAAGCTCGCTGCTTCTCTTCTGTGCTCCCCTGGTCCCAGCTCCCCCTCCATTGGGCCACCACATCAGGTCATATGCAGGAGTCTGAGCATCTCTCCTGCCACATGATGTCCCCAGGGCCTGGCAGGCATGGATGCCTGTGAGACCAAAGGAGGGCAAGGGAAAGGCCAGGCCTGCCCTCAATAGCGACTGGGAAATCGCTTCCCGGCGGGTGACAAGCTGGTGTTTATTAAACTCCTACTGTGTATGAGGTTCATCTCGGAGCCTGGTTTAGTTTTGGTGCCTTCCTGTCTAGATGTTACATGTATCCAGAGAAACAGTTCCAGTCCCTCTCTCTCACATGTGCGCGTATTCTTTTCTCTTGTCTCAGTCTCTATCTCTGTCTCTTGGAGCATGCATCCCTCTCCCTCTCCTGGGACAGACTGGCTGTGTCCTCTTTCTTTTGGCTGCTTTCCGTCTTGTTCCATCCCTGTGCGACTTTGCACTGGTCTTGTCTTGGCAGGTGCCCACCCTGTACCCCCTGCTCCTTCTTGGCTCTTTCTGCCTGTCTGGCCCAGGGGTGGGCAGGGTCCCTTAGCAGCAGCCCCTATCCCTCTCATGGGTGGGCAGGGACCTTGGTCACCACCCCAGAGCTCACGCTGATGGAGGTCACTGCTGCCAGAGGCAGCCCTTTGCTAGTAGCAGGGTATTAGTGTCCCATTTTAAAGCTGAAGAAACCAAGGCAGGGAGAGGCACGGTTGGGACTTAACCCTGGCCTCTAGACTGTGACTTCGCTGTCCCTCTCGGGCAGTAAGCAGGTAAGGAAGCAATCGCAGGCCATGGGAGTGCCACCCAGCAGGTGAGCCCTGCAGGCCCTGGCTCAGCTCTGCCACTCCCTGCACAGATCACAGCCCCTGGGCCTCCATGTCCTCATCCTTCCTCTTGGGGTTCACAGGGACTCTGAGGTGAGTGGAGATGGGGGTGTACAGTCGGGGTACACACAGATGCCTGTCTCCCTCTCTTCTTGTGTGTCCCTCGCCAAGTCCATGTGGTGCGGGTCGGGGACAGGCTCCAGGCAGCCCTCACCAGCTTGGCCTGGCACTTACTATAGGTAAAGCTCACAGCAAAGATGCCTGGTGGCCCTGGGTGGCCGGTGGCCCTGGGTGGCCGGTGGCCCAGCCCTACCTCCTGAGGTGTCGATGCCAGAGAGGAAACGCTAGGCTGGCTCTTGTAATTGAAGAAAGCAAAGGAAATTAAATAGGACTAATAGGGAGAATAGCAGTAGCCCATACCACGAAACGCTTTTCAATTTCCACCCCCTTCTGAGGAGCCGATGCCCTGGTGGGTTTCAGTTTGGTTCTGTTTTTTTTTTTTTTTTTTTGGTGGGTACTGGGGGTCGACCTCAGGACCTCACGCGCCAGCAGGCGCCCGTGCCACTGAGCGATATCACCAGCCCCTTTTTTTGTATGTGGGTTCCGGGAGTCGAACTCGGGCCTTCGCGCTTGCCAGGCAGGTGCTTATGCCGCTGAGCCATCTCACTGGCCCTTGGTTCTGGTTTTAAAGGTAAACCATCGGCACAGCCAGGACAGCATGGCCTTCTCTGCAGTGGCGCTTTCTGTATGCCTCAGGCTGGGCTGTCGTTGAGGTGGCCTGAGAGGGCCAACTACAATGTCTGTCACCACCTTCTTCCTGTGTGCTTATCATGAGCCTTCATCTTACCATTTTGGGGTGGGGAGGACAAAGGTGGTTTACAGAATCTTTTGAGATGTGGGCAAAAATCATTGAATACTTTTTCTGTAAAGCTCACCAAAGACACCAAATTTTGCACCAAACAGACTGTTAAAGGAGAGTTGGGGACTGGGTGTCAGTCTTGGAGCTGGCAAGCTGTGTGTCCCTTCTTCCCTCCTGGGCGCCAACAGTGGCTCCAAGGTAGGAGAGTCTGGCATCTGTGGGGTCACCTGTTAGACAAAAGCGACCTCCTGCCCACTTCGCAGATGCATGCGCTGAGCCCCAGGCTTTCCCGTAAGAGATGGGGGTGGACGCCACGTGCAAAGCCTCCCTGAAGAGGGGACACCTGCTTTTGGCTCATGAGCGCTTGGCCTTGACCAGGTCTGACAAGGCAGGAGCAACGAGGTATCCAATGGTGGCTTGGAGGCAGAGGGTGGGCATTGGTGTCCCATGAGGGTGACCAGCCATCCTGGTTTGTCCTTTTGCACATCCAGTGCCGCAGCCTGGATAGGCCTGGGCAACTGGGACAGTGCGATCACCCCAGGTTGGAATCTGGCTTTTCCTCATTTCCTACCAGTGCGACTTTGCGAATGTCAGTTAGTTCCTCAGTTTTGTTTCCTTGGCTGTGCTGTGTTGATACGAGTGAGCTAGGTGGAGACAAAAGGGGGCCTTGTGCTGATTTTATACAATCTGTTTGCTTGCTCAGTTCTGCAGCTTGGAGTAGGGCATGAGTCCTGGTCTCAGTCCCAACCTGTCCTCTTGCTGGTTGTTCCTTGAAGCTTCAGTGTCATGCCCTTTGGAAGAGGATGGGATGGTGGCAGCTGTCTCCCAGCTGCGGGGATCAGAGGGAGGCAGTGTTGGTGAGGTGCAGGCCAGTGCTCGGCAGGTGACCCTAGGGCCTGTGACCAGGCCTCCTGGAGCCAGCTCGTGGGTGGCAGGATTTACACTCAGCCCTAATCGAGTGCTGGGTTGAGTTTCCTGGGAGCCCCTAGGAGACAGTGGGGTCCACAGGAGAGGCTCACATCCCATGCAGCCCCTGCCTGAGCCCCAAGCTCCTCCCTCCCCTCTCTGGGCCGCTCCCTCTCCTTTCAGAATCTGGGTGAAGGTGCAGTGCTGTGCGCCAGCTGCCCAGCCGCCTTTGGAGAGTCCAGGCTCCTGGGAGGCTCCTGGTGCCCCAGACCCAGGGCCCCGTGCTGTTCCTGCCTCCTTGGCGCTGTTGTCACAGCTGTAATGACTTTGAGTACTGAGCTGCTCGCCCTGGGAATTTATGGGAAGTGCACACAGAAGCGTCACCTGGAGGGACACAAATATTGCAGGACGGGAGGTTGGGCTGCGTCAGCATCTTGGAGTGAGATCACTCACCTAGAACCCTCAGTGTGGGTGCAGCTGGGTGGCTGAAAGGTGCAGGATGGGGCACTGTGGGTGGAGGGTCCCACACTCCCTGCCATCCTGGCCCCACCAGACCTGAGCAGCCAGTGCGCCACACGCTCTGCTTGGGTCAGTCCTCACAGCCCCTGACGAGGCAGCTTCTCTTTCTGTCCCCGATTACAGATGAGATTGGAGACTGAGTCACCGGGCTGAGAGGAGCTGGGCCCTGGCCTCTGGCTGCCAGCCATTTTTTTTTTTTTTTTTTAAATACCTTTGCCTTTTGCCCCACAACTTCATAAATCCCATCACACCTCCCAAGTCACCATGACAGCATATCACACCCAGGATGTAACACCAGTGTGCTGAGATTATATCTGTGTTCTCTCCAGATGCCCCTTTCCCCAGTTGTCCCCAGAGTACCTTTCATAGCTACTCAGTCCCCACCCAGCCCAGGATCACACGCCGTGTTTGCGGTTCTGTCCCTTAAGTCTCCTCTCACCTGGAATAATCCCTCCCTTTTCTTTTCCCCTTTGTAACACTGACTTCTTTTGAGAAGTCCAAGCCCGTGTCTTATAAAAGATCCCGCACAACCTGGAATTGCCCTGTTGTTTCTCCCGACCTGATGGGGTTGGGTGTGTTTCATGGCATCACGGCCCCTGTCACCTGGGGAAGACGGGGTCTGCTGGTCTCCCCATGGAAAGGTGCTGTGTTCCCTGTGCAGTCAGTGTCACCTGCTGGTGCTCTTGGGCCTGTGTAAAGGTCCTGTCCCTCAGCAAACCTCCGCCGGGGATTCCGCTGTCCACTCGTGATCTTTTGGTGGTTGCAAATTTACAGTGGCCTCATTCTGCCAGCCCGTCTACATTTACAGGTGTCACTCGTTGAGGGTTGAGGTTTCCCCGTCCCTAGTCCACACCTGTCTCCCCTTTATATTCCTACGAAGCCCTAGATTCTTTTTAAAAGTCAGTGTTGGGCCGGTGAGATGGCTCAGCGACATAAACGCCTGCCTGGCTAAGCGAGAGGTCCTGAGTTCAACTCCTGGTACCCACATATGAAAAAAGGGCCGGTGATACCGCTCAGCGGCACGGGTGCCTGCTGGCGTGCGAGGTCCTGAGTTCAACCCCCGGTACTCACAAAAAAAAGAAAACTCAGTGGCTGTAGACCCCAAGAACACCATTACTATTTTTGATAACTCAGGTTGTCTAGAATTTGGCCATGCGCCCCTTCATGGTGGCTCCTGGGCCCTTTGGATGTCCCGTCATTCTTTGCTTTGCTTTTTGGCATTCGGGGAAGTTCTAGGCTCTGCTCTGCTCTCTGTGCCATGGGTGTGACTGGGTTCTAGTACAGCTTGATTTACCAGCATGGCAGCTGACTGGATGTCACTGGAAGGTCCTCGTCTGTCCAGCTGGGCTGATACAGAATCCTAACAGGCAGGTGGGCAAGCGGCCTTCTTCAAGGGTGAGGCAGGAAGAGGCTTGTTAGAGGGTCAGGCAGCCTCTGCTCCTAGGCCTCCAAGACTGAAAGCCAAGACCAGAGGTGACAGGTGGGAAATGTGGGCTGGGGTTGGAGTGCCTGCTTGGGAGGAGGGCAGGGCTTGCTAGCTGGCAGCCTCCCTCAGTTGGGCGGTTTGAGCTTCTTCTGAGTACACGGGCAACCCCGCGTGGTGAACTAAACAAGCCACACTGCTTGTCAGCACCGCGCTCAGCGGTGATGAGGACTGGGCCCCTCTGCCATCTGCTCTCACCTGGAGCTGCTGGGCGCTGGAACCCACAATTGTGGCACGTTTCTCTGGCTCGTCCTATGGACCCAGAAGGCACAGCTAGGACTCGCAGCCTTGCTCCTGGCTTCGGGCTCCTAGTGTGAGCAGGGGCCCCGGGGGAGGCTCAGCTAGCCCAGGTCCCATGGGTGACTGTGGTCTGAGGGCTGGAGCCGCTCTGCCATCCCTCCCGATTGTCCCTGCCTCCCCACCCGCCTTGCCCCTGTGGGCTGGTAGGTTGGCACAGGCCTCTGCAGAGCCCCTGGGCCTGCAGACAGGCTCGTTATGCCTCTGGAGAAATGAGCCTGGGTTTCCACTGCCGACTTCTCTTTTAATTAGATTCTGACAGCAGTGCACGGGGCTGGCTGGCTGCAAATCCAGGTGTAGCTTTCTGTGGTCTCGAGTCTGTGGTCTCGAGTCGAGCATTTCCAAGGCAGGAAATGCTTCTGACCTCTCCACGGGAGCTGGGTGCACACAGACGCCTCTCTGTTGGTGCGTGTGCGTTGGTGCATTCGTGTGCAAGGGTGGGATGCTGCTCCTTGGAAAAGTATGAAGACAAACATGCTGGGTGTCCCCTGCCATGCTGCTGCTCCATCTGTTGCCCAGCTGTACACTGACTGCAGGTGCTGAGAGGGTCCTCTCGGCCTGGGGCTGATGCTGCCTTGGCTGCCTTTCCAGCAAGGCCTCTGGGAGCTTTCCTGTCCCCTCCTGGACCCTCCTACAGGCTGGCTGGGGACACAGCAGGCCACCTGTGGTTTCCTTGAGGGAGCCCTTAGTGTGAGCCCCAGTCTGAGGGAAGAGATGTTCCCTGCCTTCTGTGCTTGCCCAGCCTGATGGGGACCCCGTCCTCATGACTTCTCTTCTGCACAGTGGACCTGCCTCTGAGCAGCCTGGGGTGCAGGAGAGGGAGGTGACCCTCTGGCTGTCCCCAGACAAGGAGCTCAGCCTCTTGCCACATGGTTGTCATACCATACTTCTTGGAAAGTAAACCCAGTTACCAGCTCCACTCCTTGCAGCACATAAATAGAATCTAAACTGTTTACCACAGACTGTGGGCAGCCTGGTGGGATGTGGCCTCTGCCCTCCTCACCCACCTCAGTCTTACCACTGTGATCCCTCCAGCCTGTCTGATTCTTATCCCTGCCTCAGGACCTTTGCACTTGCTGTGCTCTGCCTGAAAGGCTCGCCCCCTTCTTCCAGTCATGCCAGGGCTTTGTCCTTTACATCAGAAAGACCTTCCCTGACTACCCGATTTTGGTGGCCTCCAGTGTTTTTCTGTCTGGTGATTATCACTGCTTGGAGGAATTCTTATTTGTTTTGTCTTCTGCAGGGAGTATTTGGGTCCCAAGGTTTTCTTGTCTGCCAATGTATTTCTAGCCCATAGGCCCATGCCAGCACATAGTAGGTGCTCAAGAACATCTGCTGAAGGAATGAGACCTTTGGGCACTGAGCCCGTGGCAAGCTGTTTTCATCCAAAGCTCCTCAGGACAACTTCCCCATACAAATGGGGAAACTGAGGCTCAGGCCTGTGAAGCTATTGAGGAAATGAGATTTTTTTTTTTTTTTTTTTTTTTTTTGTGGGTACCAGGGGGACGACCTCAGGACCTCGCGCGCCAACAGGCACCCGTGCCACTGAGCGATATCACCGGCCCCTTTTTCGTATGTGGGTTCCGGGAGTCGAACTCGGGCCCTCGCGCTTGCAAGGCAGGCGCTTACGCCGCTGAGCCATCTCACCGGCCCTGAGGAAATGAGATTTAATAGCAGGTCTGATTCCAGCATTTTCTGTCCAGCATCTTCCTGTGGTTTTCAGCTTCTACGCAGCACATACTCTTTATAGAAAATATGGAAAAACCAGGAAACCGGAATGGAGAGAATCTCCAGGCAGCCCTTGGAGTCATTCACCCTTCTCCTCCTCCTGCGATTTGGACACATTTCCGTTTCACCTGTGACTGCAGCATCCACATTTTCCTGTGTTCATCGTAGGGTGTCTGTAAATATGACTTGAGATGGAGGCAGGATGGCCCAAGGAGGTTGGGTCGTGCCTGTCCCCCGGGGCTGGGAGTTTAGGTTGTGTTGGAGTCGTCCATACACAAATCACAGCTGAGGGTTGGAGATGGAATCCGGATGTCCACCCGTGCACTGTCTGCAGCGTTCCCTGTGCCTGGGACTTGTGCCACACAGGGTACTGAAGGCCAGAGGCTCTGTCTTGACCTTGGAGGCTGGGGTGGGGGGCAGCAGAGCAGAGCAATGTGGTACAGGTGTCCCTGTGCTCACAGCAGTAGACGCCATTCAGAAGGACGTGGCTGGCCTAGGAGCGGATGGGGCAGGCTTCACAGGACAGGGACATTGGGGTGTCATCCTGAGGCGGCGTTTTCAGATGTCGAAGGATGACAGGTGTTGCGTGTTGTGGACAGGGCATCAAGAGGGCAGAGGGGTGGCTGGATGGGGCATCCTGAGCTTCAGACAGGGCCACAGCATAAGGAGTTTGCAAGGAAAGGCTGGAGTTGGGGCCGAGTGGGGCCTTGAATGCTAAGTGAAGGAGTTTGGACTTTCTCCTGCAGTGGGTGGGAAAGCTGACCATTTGTAACTTCTCTTTAAAAAAGGGAGGGAGGAGTGTTTGTTTTAAGATCAAAATTATACCTATTCCTATAAGGAAAAGAAAAAAAGAAAAAAGCAGCACGGAATGATTTATCCTGAAAAGCCATTCCCCTCCGTATCCTGACCCAGCTTTCTAGAAGAGACTTTCTACCTGTTCCGTCTTTAATCCACTGGCTCTTCCCCTTGGGCTCTGTTCCCTCTGCTGCCTCTTGTTCTAGCTGCTTGGACTTCATCTGTTGGCCCCACTGTGAAAGAGAAGGGTTTGGCTCCCACTTCCGGCCTCCCTGCCCCAGTATTTCTGCAGGTTGCTGTGGGCACTTTGAGTTCCGTGCACAAACCGTGGCTTCTTTGACTGACTGCTCCATCCTTCCCTGCTGCGAGTTGAGGCCAGGGGAAGGGGTGATGGTGTGTGGGAGCCGAGTGTGTCTACCTCTCCCTGCCCTTGGGGGGCTGCCACGTCCCTAGCCTGGGCTGGCCATGTCAGTAGTATTCACACCCTGGGAATCAGCCAACACAGTGGCCCGCATTTCTCACCTCGGCCGGACATGCACCTCAGCCATGCTGCAGCCCTTTGCGGGCCCGACTCTGCTCAGGCTGGGCAAGTACTGGCTGGCGGCGGGGCCTGGGGATGCCATGGGCACCAGCCTGGCCCTGCCCCAACCCTCCCTCTGTTCCCAGCAAAGCTTTGAGGCGCACCAGGACGAGGCGGTAAGCGTGACGCACATGGTGAAGGCAGGCAGCGGCGTGTGGATGGCCTTCTCCTCCGGCTCCTCCATCCGCCTCTTCCATACTGAGACCCTGGAGCACCTGCAGGAGATCAACATTGCCACCAGGACCACCTTCCTGCTGCCAGGTGAGACCGTGCAGTCATGGGCACCGGGCAAGGGGGGACTTGCGTCCTAGGCACCCGGGGCAAAGGGGGAAGGCAGGAAGTGGTGGGATTGGGATTCACACCCATCTGCCCTCCCAAAGCTCCTCTTCCTGTCTCCGTGTGTGCCCTGCCCTGCAGCCCAGCAACCTGGCTCTCAGGAGGTGGCTCACAGGAAGGACCGGCTGGGCAGGACCCCAGGTGGTCCATGGTGTCCCACTGTTCAGGTTGACTCAAAGCCCAACTCTGCCTCAGATCCCCAGCAGGGTGAGAGGAAGGGAAGAGAGGAGGCCGACTGCAGCATCTCTCCTTAGAGGGCTTTCTAGGGAAAGCACGCATCCCTCTTAGTTTGTGGGTCAGTGGGTTTGGAGGCCAGGGGAGACCAGGGGTTTGGTGTGGCCCCTTGTGGCCTATGCTTCCTCCTGCAAAGCCATAGATGAGGAGCAATGCCTGGAGCTCACCTCACACCGCCACCGCCCTGCCCAAGGCCTCCGTGGAGTCGGCTCCCGGCCCCCTTAATCTGCTGCTGAGATGCAGGGGGTGTGCTTGGGAGGCACCAGGGTGGGCAGACAGCCGCCTCTACCCCTGCGCACCCCAGCTGGCCTTAGAGCCACCGTGGCCCGCCAGACTCCGGCTTTCCTTGTCCATCAGCTGGGATGGTAGAAAGCCCTGGGGCCAGGGACCTGGCAGAGGGACAGGGCTAGGAGAAGCCACATCCTGAGCTGGGACAGATTTTCCCAATTATGGGGCTGGGCTGAGGGCAGGCACATCAGCCAGCTGCGGACCTAGCTGTCACCCTGGCTGCTTCCTCCTGGGCAGTCATGGCTGTCCTTGGGTCTGAACTGGTTCCCTTATGGGGTGGTCACTGACACTATCCCCAAGATTCAATAACAATGTGGAGCTTTGCTGTGAACCCTGAGCTTTCTGGGTAGGACCTCATTTCACTGGAACCTCTTGAGCGGCGATTGTCCCCACGGTACAGACGTAGAAGCTGAGATTTGCCAGAGGAGGAGCCCATGTCCTGTCACATCCGCGTGGACTCACTTCAGAGTCCCACTGCGTGTTACAGGAAAGAGCATGGCTTCAGGGGTGGCCTGGGTCCTTCTCAGCCACGTGTGGTCTCAGGCAAGTCCTTTCCTCTCCTGGAGCCCTGTCCCTCTATGAGGTGGGATGTGGCTCCAGGGATAGAGGCCACCAGACCTGGGAGATGCCTGGCAGGGCCTCAGTGTGACAGGCTCCAGGCAAGAGCCCCCTCTCCACCATTCTCCCTGGGGTGGAGAGGCCCAGAGGAGCCTTGTTTGGAGTCTTTTTTGTTTTTTGAAGTACCAGGGATTGAACCCAGGGCCTTCACACTGAGCTACATCCACAGCTCTTTTTTTTTTTAATTTTGAGACAGGTTCTCACTAAGTGGTTAAGTTGCCCAGGCTGGGTTTGAACTTGTGATCCTCCTGCCTCAACTTCCCAGAGTACAGGGATTGCAGGCATGAGCTACCACTTTTGGCTAGGGGTCTTTTCTTCTCCCTCCCTCCTTCCTTTTTTCCCTTTAGTTTCATTGTATTTCATGGAGTTAAGGACTAGTTTCATCCATTATCCAAGTTTCATCCATTTTAACTGTAATAAAAATTTCTCCATATCACAAAAATATTTCCACATTTCCACTGATAGCTAAATTATTTCAAGATAATGGAACAATGGAAAATGGATAGTCTTATGGGCCTTTTTAAATCCTCAGAATCTCCTCGTGTGGGGGTGAAGGGGCGTGAGAGAGAGTGGAGTATATCCAGCGGGCTGAGGGGCCTCTGGGGAGAGACCCCACAGGCGACAGGAAATGGCTGATCTGCGGTGGTGCGGGCTCGGCACGTGTGTTCTCAGCCGCTGACTTGGTTGTTCCTTGCGGGCACCCTCTAAGGAAGGACAAGCACTGGTAGTGAGTATGATCATTCTAAAGCCAGGTATACAGAGGCCCAGGAGGCTAAGGGATCAGCCTGCCCCCCATCTCACTGCAGGAAAGGCCAGAGCCAGAAAAGGACCCACAGGCTCTTGTCGCTATTCTCCTGCAGATTCACAGTGCAGCCTTGGGTGGTCGGCCTGTCCCTGCTCCTGGGCCTCAGTTTCCCCCTCTATGCAGTGAAGGGCTGAGATTTGAGTCAGAGCTTGACCAGGCCAAGTCTGGCAGCCCAGAGCCTGCACCAGAATTCCCACTGGGGTCCCAGCTCTGCCACTTTCTGGCTGTGACCAGAAGCAAGTGGGCAGCCATCCTTACACCCTATCTGGCAGGGCAGGTGAGGGCGTCACTTGAGACAATGCGAGGACAGTCTCTGGCCATGACAGTGACATTACTGTCGTCAGCGTCAGCATCATCTTTACGTTCCCCCTGCCCTGTCACACTAGCCTGTCACCATGGCTCTCCTATGGGGACTCCTTGGCCGTCCCTCTGAGTCTCCACGTCAGAGCTCCAGTGATGTCAGATGTCAGTGCAGGCAGGAGTGACCCCCTTCCCCTGGTCCGGGCCCTGGGTAGACCTGGGTGTAGGCTGAAGTTCCTGGATGTGGGGCCCCCCAACCCCCACTGCCCAGGCCTGACCTTTCCCACTCTACCATACTGGAGGCCTGGGGCCCTGCCAGTCTGGGTTCACCCAGGACCCCCCAGAGCTGCAAGGGGCTCCCTGACCCCCCAAGCGAAGCGGGGTGGGGATGGAGGCCGAAGGGCAGCTTCAACTCCCCCCACGTGGTGCCCCACAGAGGAGCAACAAAGCACAATTCTTAAATTCTTTATTAGAGATATTTTAAATAGGCTTTTAAGTATTTTTCTTCCGCCATACCACCAAATGAAATAATTGCATAATTAGTAATAAATTTGTTCCTCTTCTAAGTGTGGATTTTTTTTTTAAGGCTTGTTAAAAATTTATCACGCTCCCTTGCCTCGACCCTTGCTTCCACTCGAGTACCCGACTGGTATTAATGCATTTTTTAACCTAAACTCCCTCCTCCTTTTAACTAGACAGGTCATTAATAAAATGTTCTCTGAGAGCCTGAGCTTTTTAAAGTTGTATATCTCCAGATAGATGGCTTGGGTGAGCTGCACACTGCTGCATTAAGTCCCTGTGATAAAATATTTATCCACCATTAGAATTTTTTTCCTTTCGGACTGTTTGTGAAGGGCCTCGCTCTTTTCCTGCAGGCGGAGGGGGAGGGGCAGGGCCCCAGAACTAGGGCTGAAGATGAAGTCATTTCTCAACTTCGCTGTCACTTTGGGCTCTCGCTCGCCTCTCTCCCTTTCTTTTGAGGGGTTTTGGTTGCCTGGCAGGGTTTGGAGGGGTACATGGGGCAGCGGGAGGAAACTGCTGCTGGTCTCAAAACCCCCAACCAGCCATGGAAAGGGCGGTGAGAACTTCCCCGCCGCTCCCTCTTCTGGCCTTGTTGTTTTTATGGGCTTCTGGCTGTGATAGAACTGATCTTTTCTTCCTTTATGTGGGTCCCGGGAGTTGAACTCAGGACCTTGTGGTTGCCAGGCAGGCACTTATGCCACTGAGCCATCTCACCGGCCCTTTGATAGAACTGATCTTAAGACATCAGTGTCTACATCCTTGAGGTTGTGAGCATCGTACTAATAGTCTCCATTTATTGAGTGAGTGCTATGAGTTCAACTGTGTATGCACATATGTATTATTAATGTATTTATATAAATTTTCTAATAATCATAAAACTGAGCAAGAGGAGTATGTAATATTGATTCAGGAAAGAAAGCGAGTTCAAATTCACACAACTGGCAAAGGACATCAACACTCATGTCTTTTTCCACTTCTCTACATTCATTATCCATCCATCCATCCGTCCATCCATCCCATCTATCCACCTGTCCATCCATCCATCCATCCATTCCATCCCATCCATCCATCTGTCCATCCATCCATCCGTCTATCCATCCATCTGCTCATTCACTCACAGATACTTTCTGAGTTTCCACCGTGAGCTAAGGTCCTTGGTCAGGAGTTGGGGAATGCACCTTGCAGTCACCCTGGGCTGCTGCCCTCAGGAAGCTTACATTTGGGAAGGCAGACAAAAATAAAGAGCAGGGGCCGGTGATATCACTCAGCGGCATGGGCACCTGCTGGCGCACGAGGTCCTGAGTTCGACCCCTGGTACCCACAAAAAAAAAAAAAAAAGCAAAATTTCAGACCTAGACTCATGTGGAGAAGAGAGGGCAGGGAGTGAAGACAGGGAGCTGGATGGAGCTGGGCCCTGGCTGATTCCTCCCGGCTGCCACTGCCTAGGAGGGAGGCTGCCCATCCTTGTGGGTCCCAGCCCTCCCTTCTGGGTTGGCAGGTGTGGGAAGCACCCCAGCTCCACTGACCCCCGACACCATGTGTGAAAATAGCCCCCCTTGTGGAATCCCATGGCCCTCGGGCTGTTTTCGGTGTGGTTTGCACTGGGAACGTGACTTGTGGAATTTGCAGCGCTGCCCCTCTGCCTGTGGCTGGCTCTGCCTGGCTGTCTGGTTTGGGTCTCAGCCACACATGCTGATTTCAGCTGCCTGGTTGTCAGCCCCACAGCTGGGCCCCACTGCTCAGGACCAGTGCACCCCGGCTAGCACTGTCCTGGATCCCTGTCCTGTCTCTCCTCCCACTCCTGTGTGTCAGCAGATCTGTCCTGCTTCAGAACACATCTCAAATGTGTTGGCCTCTCATCAGCTCACTGCTGCCACCACGTCACAGCTGCCGTCATCTGCTGCAGCAGCTGCAGGAGCCCCTCACAGGTCACCTGCCCCTACACCTGCATCCAGAGCGCTTCACTGAAATCCTGTCACTTCCCTCCCTCGCTTAGACCTTCTGGTAGCTTCTCATTGTGGTCAGAATGAAGACTCATGCTCTTCCCTTGCCCTGTCCACTCTCCTGATCACCGCTGCTGTCCTCTTGACTCTGTGCCATCCATGTCCCAGAGCTGTGCTGGCTTCAGTCTGTTCCACCAACTAAACTTATTCTGTCGCAGGGCCTTTGCACACGCTGTCTTCCGGGTATTGACTCAGGTCTTGGTGCTGCTGCCTCCTCCTTGTCGTGTGGTATCAGCCTCATGCTGCCTCCTCATCTTCTGCCTAGCATTTACATTCCTTCTTTCCATTTTCATTTCCCGTTTCCCCTCTCTAGGACTGTGCCATCTAATACAGTAGCCATGATTAAGATGACATGAAGAATTCCTTCTCTGTGTCTCTCTGGCTGCATTTCCACTGCTCTGTGGCCACGTGTAGCCCACGGCCACTGAATGGGATAGTAGGGAGAGAGCATTCCTGTCATTGCAGAGAATTCTAGAGCAGGGACTTTGTGCAGTCCCAGCTGTGTCTTGGGCACTGAGTTCAGAGCTCAGCATGTGGTAGGCACCTGGGGTGTTCCTGGGTGCTGAGTGGATAGATGGGTGACAGGGTGACACCCTGGGTTAGACAGTGCGATGCGTAGCCCAGGAGGGTGGTGAGCCACGCCTTCCTCTGAGACTCTGCCGCACAGAGGGAGCACGTGTCCCTATCCATGTGGACCTGATGTCATTCGCGCTTCTACCCCAGCACACGCCAGCAGGGGGCCTCTGGGAGCCTCAGCATGCGCATCTGGGGACTGGGAACAACGCCATGTCTAGCAGCCATCACAGCTGTTTCAAGGCTGATGGCGGGCTGGTACAGATGTATGAGAGCTTTGGAACTGACCCGGAGTATAGGAAGTGCAGTCCGCGGGCCTGGGACTTTCTAGGGTGCAGCCTCTCCCAGTCTGTGTGGTCAGCCTTCTAGGGATGCTGATGTGTGCCCAGGTTTGAGGACCACTATCCAAGGCCTCATGTCACACACACCCTGGCCTTGTCACCGTCATACATGGCATGGATTTGAATTTCCTTTGAGGGGAGAACAAAGCCTTCTCAGAGAGCCAGGATCGGGGCAAGAGGAAGACACCCCTTTGAAAAGGCAGGAGCCAGGGAATCCGCAGGAGCCTGGGAGGGCTGTGGCCCTGCTTGTGCCCCAGGAGGCTCCAGCCTCCTGCCTGCCCTCCTCCACTCCCAGCTCTCCCTCTCACCAGATCCCTCGGTCAGGACCGACAGCAGCAGCCGTGGCTGCAAATGGCACCTGTTGGATGGACTGCGTGCCAGGCACTGGGGTAACTGTGTTGTATCCCTTGACTCCTCTAACTCACAGGACACTGCGACGAAAGTCTCCCCCTCTCCTTTCACAAGGGAGGAAGGCATGGCAGAGGGGTTTAGGACGGGGCCAGGTCACACAGCTAGGAAGTGGCAGAGCCAGGATTTGAACCTTGCTTCTGGCTTTCTGCTGTATGGCCCACCCACGCATTCTCCCTGTCAGGAGCAAAGGGACCGCATTGCCATCCCATTCGTCTTTTTTTTTTTTTTTAATGTGGGTACCAGGAGTTGACCCCAGGACCTCACGCTTGTGCCACTGAACGATGTCACTGGCCCTTTATTTCCTTTATGTGGGTACCAGGAGTCGACCTCAGGACCTCGCACTTGTGCCACTGAGCGATGTCACTGGCCCTTTTCTTCCTTTATGTGGGTTCCAGGAGTCGAACGCAGGACCTCGCGCTTGCCGGGCAGGTGCTTATGCCACTGAGCCATCTCACCAGCCCCTGCCATCCCATTCTTGCTGACGTGGGGAGACAGCATCAGGGAGGTAGCCGGGAAAGGACTAATCCGGACTGACATAAAAACATGCCAATTCCTGGCACAAGGTGTCCCTCACCTCAAGGAAGTGCTCACATGGGCAAAACGTCAGTCTGGGCTGGAAGCTGTGCTTTATGGAGGAGCCACGCTGACTGCCAACTGGCATCACTTTCTGACCCTGGCTGTCCCCTCCCCGTGTGCCAACCTCTGCTTCACCCTTGCAGATTGGAAACCTTCCCTGGCCTTGCAACCTGGCCTACTGGCCATGACCCTGGCATGGGTGGCTGGGAGCTCACGTGTCCTGTGGTGTTGCCCCACTGCGTCTGTCCTCAAGGCAACCCACTTCACACAAGGGGAAACTGAGGCTTGGCTGAGGAACCCAGGGCCCATATCCCTGGTCACAGAACTAAAGCACAGCACTGACCAGCTTCATGGTTCTCTCAGGGGAGGAGCCCAGGCTGTGCCACCCCCCACCTTATGGTGATGCCCAGAGCCCACTGTTGTCCCCAAGGAGGGCCCTGCTCATGTGGCCTCTCTCTCTCTGCAGGCCAGAAGCACTTGTGTGTCACCAGCCTCCTGATCTGCCAGGGTCTACTGTGGGTGGGCACTGACCAGGGCGTCATCGTCCTGCTGCCTGTGCCCCGGCTGGAGGGCATCCCCAAGATCACAGGTGAGGTTCCAGGACTGGGCTTGGCAGGGCCCCGGGCTGGACTGCATGGGTGGTAGGCAGAGGTGGCCTGTGCCCCGATGTTTATGCTCCCTGCTAGGGTGGGGTGGGGTCCAGCCTCTAGCTTCCTCTCATCTGGGTGCTGCTTCAGGTGTCCCAGCCCCACTGCCTCACATTTTCTTCCTGAGTCTCAGTTTCCTAATCTGGCAAATGGGCACAAGAGTGCATAGACTGACCACATGACCTGTGGACCAGTTCAGACACCTGAAGATGGCAGAGTCTCCTCTGGGCCCCTTCTGTCCCCTCCTCAGGCAGTTGCTCCAGAGATAAAAATAACTAAGGGCCCCTAGGGATGGGCCTGGCCCCTCATGAAGTCTATGTACAAATGTGTGCCCTAGATTAGAGTAAGGTGTGCCCTGACCTGGTGTACTGGGGTGCTGGGGTACTGGGGCACTGCGACCTAGGACAACAAGGTGAGGTCAGGGAAGACCTCTGATGTTTAGACACTGGAGCCCTGGGCCCCTGTCTGCCTCTGCCCCGAGATGGTGACAGTGGGGTCTCCTCCAGCTATTGCCAGAGCACAGGGGTGAGGAAGGGAAACCAGCCCTGGGTGTGGCCCAGCCCAGCCAGGCCTCGAGCCCCTCTGCTAAGGGACACTCTTTTCTAGGTTCCCACATGCCCTGTCTTCATGATTCTGTCTGCTGAGCCTGGGATGCAGGGACGAGCAGGACAGAGCCTGGGATGCAGGGACGAGCAGGACAGAGAGCTGCCCTTGGAGTGCAGGGGTCTTATGGGGCAGCGATGGCCCATAAGCGATGGCCCAGGCTGTAGGTGCTGGGGTGGGGAGCTCCAGGGCCGGAGGGACAAGGAGAATGGGAGAGTAGCTCCCCGCGGGTAAATCAGGAAGGACTCACTGCTGCGAGGCTGGAGCTGGGCCTTGAGGAAGCGCTGCATCGGGCAGAGGCAACGGCTTGGGCAAAGGCCTGGGGCCAAGAGGAAGCTCTGAGCCAAGGAATTTCACATCAGCTTCCCCCAGGGCTATATCAGGTCACTGCCCCTCTGCTGTTAGTAGCCCTGGAGCATGGAACGCCAGCCCATGCGCCCCTGGGTAGTGTCAACGCAGACTGCAGTTATCCCTTCCGCCCTCATGTACAGCCCAGCTGGAAGGCTCCCCAGGAGAGATCTGGAGGTGCCCAGCTAACGCTCTGGCCTTGCCCCATTTCCCACAGGTAAAGGCATGGTCTCCCTCAATGGCCACTGTGGACCTGTAGCCTTCCTGGCCGTGGCAACCAGCATCCTGGCCCCCGACATCCTGCGCAGCGACCAGGAGGAGGCGGAGGGACCACGGGCCGAGGAGGACAAGCTGGACGGGCAGGCCCAGGAGCTGGCGCCTGCACCTGACAGCCACATGGGCCGGGAGCTGACCCGCAAGAAGGGCATCCTGCTGCAGTACCGCCTGCGCTCCACGGCCCACCTCCCTGGCCTGCTGCTGTCCATGAGGGAGTCCGCACCTGCTGACAGCTTGGCCCTGGAGCACAGTGAGGAGGATGGCTCCATCTATGAGATGGCCGACGATCCCGACGTCTGGGTGCGCAGCCGGCCCTGCGCCCGGGACGCCCACCGCAAAGAGATCTGCTCCGTGGCCATCATCTCTGGCGGGCAGGGCTACCGCAACTTCGGTAGTGCCCTGGGTGGCAGTGGGAGGCCGGCCCCATGCGGGGAGACAGACAGCACCCTCCTCATCTGGCAGGTGCCCTTGATGCTATAGCCCTGTCCACTTGGAGGATGCAGCTGCAGCCACCTGCCTGCAGCCATGCTGGGCCCTGCTTCCAGCCCCACCAGGGAGCGCCGGGGAGAAGCAGCCCCAAGGACCTGCACAGGGCTGTGCGACAGGCCTGGATTCTCCAGAAACTGCCTTGGCAGAGCTGAGGAAAACCTTTGTCATTTTAGGAAAAAAAAAAAAAAAAATCAGTGTTTTAGAGAAGGGTTTTAGGGTTTGGGGAGAAAGACACATCTGGAGGAAAAGGCCTTTTTAAAAGCAAAAACCACAAAACCTCACAGCTGCCTGGTGAGCCTGGTACCACTGGTGTGGGCCACGCGGCCCTCTGGGAAGGGTGTGTGCGTGTGAGTGAGCGCGTGGGCTGGTGTGTGAATATATATAAATACGTATATATGGTGTATATTATATGTGTATAAATACAGTCTGTACATATTGGAGCTCTGGGAGATGCTGGAATAAAAGGCAAGACTTATGTTGGTACTTGGACAAGGATTTTTATCTTTTGAGCTGTGATTGGGGGTGATGCAGGGAAAAGCTGCGGGTGGGGACAGGACACTGGGGACCAGGAGCTGCCGTGTTCCTAGCAGGAAGGTCGGAGACCAGGCACATAGCTGGGGCCTGCTCCAGAAATAGGCTCCAGAACTGCACTCTCCAACATGGTCACCAGTAGCCACATGTGGCTGGTTAATTTCCCAATTAATTAGAACTAAATCAGATTTAAAATTTGATCCCTCAATCACCTTAGCCATATTTTAAGTGTGGCTTGAAGAGCCTCATGGGGTGAGCAGTGACAGATTGGACAACCCAGACTGGCCACTTTCATCATGGCGGAAAGTTCTGTTTTCCTTGAGATGGGCTCTTAACTGCTTGTTGGAGTGTTTTGGGGAAGAGCTGGGGGACCCCAGCTGTAGAAGGGCATGGAGGCAGGTGACCTTGGTGTCTAATGGTGCAGGCCAGGGAGGGAAGAGATGCTGAAGGCCAGCTCAGCAGCTGGATGTTCGGTGTATGATGTGGTCCAGGGACCACAGTCATTGCCATGGCAATGGGATGGGGCAGGGAGGAGGCTGACCTGAGGATCCTGCAGGAGCAGCCCAGGCTGTGGAGGGGGATGAGTGGGTGGGGCTGCTTCCCTCTTCCAGCTCAGTCCAAGTTAAGAGTCCTAGAGCTGCTCAGAACTCAGTGGAGCCTGCCTTCCACTCCCAAACTGACAGACTGCTGCTCAGATGTAGCCCATCTTCTCTGGGCCTCAGTTTCCCATTTTGTATCAAAGGAAGAACCATCCCAGGCCCTGCCCACCTCTCGTGGGAGAGGAGGATCCTTTTGAAGTACAGTGGGTGAAGTGCCTCTTTCCATTCGTACTCCTTGGGTTGATCTCGAATGCCCTGTCTTGATGATCCCATGAGCCAGATGCTGGCCTAGATTTTTCCTGAGACAGTGACAAGCAGGTAGAGCCTGGACGCTGCATTGGGCAGCCTCCGTTCAGGTCCAGCTCCACTGAAGACCCATCGTGGTTCTGGAACTGTCCGCTGGTCTCCTCGTCTCTGAAATCAGGAAGGTGACACCTGGCAGGATTGCCTAGGGTCTACAGTGCAAAGTCTATCGAAAGCACCTCCCATGTCCCCAGTGTGGATTTGTGACTGTCCTTATATCCTCGTTCTGAAGGAGCCACAGCTGCCAGACTTGCTAGGTAGGCTCCCCACCGCCTTCTTTTTTTTCCTAGTACTGGGGATGGAACCCAGGGCATTTGCCCTGGGCTACAACCCCAACCTTTTCCATTCGTATTGTGAGACAAGGTCCAGCTAAGTGGCTAAGTTGCCCAGGCTGGGCTTGAACTTATGATCCTCCTGCCTCTGCCTCCCTGAGTGCTCCTCCTTTGTGTAGGAGCCAGCAGCTAAGAACTCTGCAGGTCTGTTAGATCCTGGACCAAAGCATTTCTCTGCTGAAGGAAGTGACTGACGTGGCTATTGTGGTGAAATTATCATATCAGTCAACAGCTCATCTCCTGTGCCTCTGACAAAGAGGAGGGAGGGTTGTGGGGGAGCGTGGGAAACGCACCTGAGACGCACAGCAGATGTGCCTGGCATGAAGGAGGAGGCCTCGCTTTAGATATTGATAAGAGTAATAATAAGCATGGGCGCTTTGAGTCCCCAGCACGTTTGAGGTCGTGACCTCTCTCTGACTAGCTGCTTTTGTCTGCCTCCTTTTGCCTGCAGGGGATCCGAGGCTCATGGAGTATGAGTAACTGGCTCAGGAAGCTTTGGGCCTGAGGTCCAGTTCGGGACTGACGTCTCTCTGCCACTGAACATGCTCTTAACTGCGAGTACTTGGCTTGCAGGAGCAAACTCTGCAGACAGAGAGAGCAGAGAGCCAACCCCGCTTTCTCCTCGCTCCCTGCTATGTGATATCCAGCAAGACCAGTAACCTCTCCGTGCCCAGCAAGCAGGTAAATGCGGTCCCTTCCATGGGAGCTGGGTATCATTCATTGTGTAGTGAATACCTGTCATGTGCTGGGACCTAGTAGGCACCAGGCAGTGTGGTTAGTAAGACAAATACCACGCTCGTCCACACTCTGCCCTGCCAGTTGGTGTTTTGTGATGACAGGAAGTGCCAGGCCTTGTAACAGTGGCATAGGGTAATCAGGAGGCCCTGCCAATGGTGGCACTTGAGCAAAGACCCGAGGGAGGAGCAGAGAGAGGGCAAGGAACGTTCCAGGCAAGTGTGAAGTGCGAGGAGGAGGAGGAGTGCGGCTGGAGATGAGGCAGTGTGAGGGCATGGGAGGTGGTCAGATCACAGAGGGACCTGGCCTTTGCTTGGTGACGTGGGAGGTCACTGGAGGGTTTTGAGCAGAAGAGAGATACTATCTGTTGTCTTTGGCTCAATGGAGAATGAGCCACGGGGGTGGGGGAGAAGGTGGGACCAGGAGGGGCTGTGCAAGAAATGCGGGCAGAGAGGCCCAGGCTGGGCACATGGGGCGACTTTAGCCGCCAGCCAGGGTGGGCTCAGCAGGGAGCAGCATCGGGGAGATGCCCTGTGCAAGGAGGGACACAGGAGGCTGAGGAGGCTGAGGAGACGTGGCCTGGTGTTTCAGGCTGATTTGTGTTGCCGCAGCAAAGCACAGAGGCTGGGTGATTTGTAAAGAAGAGAGGTGCATTAGCTCCTAGTTCAGGAGGTCCCCACCTTGTAAGGTCCCACTGCCTTAGCCGCTCCACACTGGCGACCAAGCCTCCAATGCACAGGGACAAACTACATCCAAGTCCCAGCACAGGGGCAGGAGGTGGGACACAGTGTGGGCAAGACCCCGGGAGCCATGAAGAGCGTTTGAGGGAGGATGATCTCTATCGAATGCCGAGTGACACAAGGCCCAGGCCCACCATGTGTTTAGCCACCTGCAGGTCATGGGCCACCTTGCTGAGGGGCATTTAGCAGAGTGGTGGGGGACAGACAGGCCCACAGGAGATCTGGGAAAAGGAGCAGCAGGGGCCCGGTGTCCTTGGGGTCAGTGGTCAGGGGAGGCAGGGAGGGGCTGTGACAGAGGGGCAGCTGTGGAGGCCATAGCTCAGAGTGCCCAGAGCTGACCAGTCTGCATGACTGTGTTCCTCGCCCTTGCCAGAAAGGGACAACCACTGCCTCTCCAGCCTGACTCAGCAGGGACTACAGAGCAGCCCGTTGGCAGCAGGTGGCTGTGAGCTGGAGCCGGCTCCCTGCAGGAGCCCCATCAGCAGATCACTCGGCCACCGACCCCTTCCTACAGCTGGGTGATGGTGCGCGACCCACATCCCATCCCTCAGAGGAAGAGAAGGGCTGGGTCCTTGGCCCTCTGACCTTAGACCAGGGATTCCAGAGGTGGAGGAGGCTGAGGCCACAGCATCACCAGGTCAACAGCATCCTGGTGACCCCGGCCTTGGAGCCCAGCTGTCTCTTTGGACCAGGGAGCTGCTGTCCCCACAGGGAAAGCATTTTTCTGGCCCATGGGAGCTGTAGTGCTCAGCAGTCCAGCTCTGTGCTTGCTTGGTGACAGGAAGTAGACAAGGGTTTTGATTCAAGTCACTTCTTAGGGAGGGAGGTGGTGGGGCAGGGCATGCATCAGGGCTGGAGAGGCAGCCAAGGAAGGGGTGCTGTTGGGCAGCTGGGCCCTGGGGTTGTGCATGGAGCTGAGTGTGGGATGCCCTGGGGAGTGGTGCAGAGCTGTCTTTGGCTGCCAGGTGAGGAAACTCATGTTTCTCTGCCGGATCTAGTGTCCTTGGCCAAGGCTGTGTGCAGATGCGTGAGCCATGGCTTTTTTGTCTTTGCAGTACTGGGGTTTAAATCCAGGGCCTCCACACTGGGCTACATTCCCAGCCCTCTTCATTTTTAATTTTGAGATAGTCTTACAAAATTTCTAAATTGCCCAGGATAGGCTAGAAGTTGCAATCCTCCTGTCTCAGCCTCCCAGAGAGCTGGGATTACAGATTATTATTTCACAATTGTTTTTCTTTTCCAACAAGGTCTTCAGGAGGATGGTCTTGCTGTGGACCCCAAAATATCCCCTTTGGAACTCAAAGTGGTTGTTTGTTCTAGATTGTCTTTCCCTGCTCAGTCCACTTGGGCTGCTGTAGCCTAGTACCACAGGCGGGGTGGCTTATGCTGCATTTATTTCTCAAAGTTGTGCAGGCTAGAAGGCCAAGGTCATGGTGCTGGTAGATTCAGCAAATCCTGGCCTGCAGGTGGCCACTCCTACTATGTCCCCATCTGTCTCTCTTCCTCTTCATATGAGACCCCTCCTCCAAGTGTCATATCAGCGGTTTGAGCTTCGACACAGGAATTGAGGGGACACAAACCTCAGATCGTAACACAGACACAGACACAGACACACACACACACACACACACACACACACAGAGTGTGCTAAATGGTGTTGCTTCAGTGGCTGGAGGTACACTATCATCATGATTTATTGAGGATAAAAATATACTTCTTGGGAGGCTGAGGCAGGAGCATCGCTGGGAGTTCAGCCTGGACTACATAGTGAGTTCAAGGCCAGCCTGGACTACATAGTGAGACCCTGTTAAAAACAAAACAAAACAAAACAAAACAACCTGGGGTTTAGCTCTTAGCCAGACTTTCCCACTACACAACCAAGCACATTGCCTTGCCTGACCATAGGCCACAGACACTGGGGACAATAGCTTGTCGCTGTCCTCAGGGAACACATTCCAGAGTAGACCGAGGAGAGTTTCCAGGAGGCAGGGAGGGCAGCAGGTTCCTCCACTGGGGCTGGAATCTTGGCTGTGTTGTGTATTGAACGTGTGGCCTTAGAAAGCGACCACTTCCTGAGCTGCAATGTCTGAAGCTGAACGGACAGCAGTGAGGCTGTCCCCACAGGTGCTTGAGAGCACTCACCATGCCCAGTATTAGCTGTGACCGCCCAGGTCCCATGGTGACTCCTGGGAGCCCCATCCCAGTTACTGGATGCACCGGGGGGAGGCAGGGCAGCGGGAGGCCCAGGGGTGCAGCTACTTGCTGGGGACACATGGCTTGGGGCTGGGGAGGAAGGACTGAGCTGGCTGTCCTGGGGATGTCAGGTCTGGGAGGGGTGGGAACTGGGACCATGTTTTGAGCAAGGCCAGATGCCTGGGAACTGGCTTTCCTGCCATCAACATGTTCTGTGTGACCCCCAGCTGGCCCCCAGCCCTGGGAAATCCCAGGAGACACAGATTCAAGTCGCAGAGTCCCCTCTGTCTTGGGGACAGCAGTCTCCGGAGCCTTCTCTGTTCTCAGACTCCAAAGCAGGTGCCTGTGTGGTCATGGGGGTGATGCTGGGGATGTGGGTGTCACTCAGGGACAAGGTCTGAGCTTTGCTCCCGCAGCTCCCCTAGTCTGAGGTGGGAGACTGAGCTGCTGACCTGCAATGCTCCCCGTCAGAAGGGGAGGCGTCCTTGTCCTCAGGGTGCCCCCAGTCTGATGGCAGTGCACAGCCCCGTCACTTGGCACGATGGGGGAGGATATGGTTGCTGCCCAGGAGGAGACCAGTCTGATGGCGCAGATTTAACCCTGACTTCTGAGGCTTCTGCAGGCCCTCAGGGACCAATGTGCAGCTGAATCCCCGGTCCTTGGTGCGCAGCTCCAGTCCAAAGGGGAGACAGGACCCTCAGCCGTGAAAAAGACCTCATAATGAAACACGCAACAGAAACTTTAGCATTGTGGACCTAATTACAGCATTGGCAGCTATTCTCAACTCCTCAGTCACACTTTCCTGGGGAAATGGCAAGGAGCAAGAACGTGTAAATTGAGGAAAATTAATATAATTACCTGAGCTAGTCCTTGTCAGCTTTGCATATCAACAGAAGCCACGGAGTCTCTCCTGGAGGAGCGTGGTCATGGTGGCTCCCACTGCGGTGGGAGCTGGCTCCTCTCTGCAGGCCAGGCCCTTGAAGCCCTGGAGGACATGTCCTAGAGACCTCGAGTCTGGAGACCTGGGCTTCAGTTCTAGCGCTGTCACCTGTCTGCTGTGTGCCCCACAGGCCCCTGGACCTTTCTGACCTCAAGACCTGCTCAGTACCAGTCCAGGTGTCCTGAGTCCTTTTAATCTGTCCCCAGCCACAACACAAAGCCCATTTCACAGCCCCGCCCTGTCCACTTTGCTGTCCAAGGACCCCGTGTGAGAACCGGTGCCCAGGTGCCAACACTAGGTGTGGCCTGCTTGCAAACCCTCAGCCTCTGTCCTCTTCCGGAATACGGAGACATCTGCAAGTGACTCCATGGCTGTTGCAAGCAGGAACTGGTTTTTCATGGCAAATAGAGCAAGTCCTGGCCCACAGTGGGCCCTCGGCAACTGGAGTGTCACGTGACATGCAGGAGCCTGGCAGGTGTCGCTTGGGTGCAGAGGTGTGCCTTCTTAACGTGTCAAACAGCGCTGGGTGCAGGGCCGGGCAGGGAAGGAACAGACACAAGCCCTCCCTGGAGCCGGGCCCCAAGTTACACAGGTTACACAGAGGCCCAGCATGTCAGGAAGAGAACGTGACTTTGAGGCTCCCTCCTGGTGCTTCGCTGGCCTCAGTTTCCCCCTCTGTAAGATGGTGCTAACAGTGCTTATCTAAGGCCGCCGCCAAGATTAAAGCAGGTGACGGGTATACAGTGCTCTGCACAGGGCCTGGCAGAGGGCAGGGCTGTAGCCTCGCTGTTTCAGGTGGTGATAATTTCAGTAACCGTGACCTGTGGTGAGCACGAGTTGCAGGTGGGTGGGGCCAACATGGTGGGTGCTGAGCTGGAGACTGGCCAGCATCTTCCCCGAGGATCCTTCTGGGAGGCCGGGAGCCCTGAGCTGTTGAGGAGTGGCACATCTCTGTGAGATGGACTCTGCCATCAAAGGCAGGGCTCTGGGGCTCTTGGCTCAGGGACTGGAGGCTGTGACCCAGGGCGACCAGGGAGTCCTCTGCCCCATTCCAGGTGTTGTGAGTTCTTTCTGGCCTGAGCCCAACTCTGAGGGTGAGACTCTGTCCCCTTCTGCTGTTATTTCTGCTCAATTAGGTGACAAGGTTTTTTCTTTGGCAAATCCAGGGACATGCATTTATAGGCTGCTTTGTATAAATCAGGGCCTCATTTGCATCAATTTGCATATTTCTCTGGGTGTGAGGTTCAAGAGGCCCAAACTCAATGTGTGTAAAATGAAGTCGAAATGTTGAGTTCCTGAGAGCTGGCTGCTCCCTGAAGGCAGCGGGGAAGGAGCTCAGGGGACGTGGTTAGACCTGAGCCAGCTCTCCTTGTGGACTCGGGACCAGGGGAAAGGGTGCAAAGGAGCTAGGGAAGCTGAGATGAATCCACAAGGCAGGGTCCCCAACTGCCCCTTGTAGACCTCGGCACAGGTGCAAACCATGTGAGTGGTGGCAAGTGCTCTCACAGGTCTGACTATTCAGTGCCTGCTATGTGCCTACATGCATGTCAGCTCGCTGCCTCCTTAGGGACAAAAGTCAGTGTCACCTAGAGATGAGCAAACTGAGGTGAAGAGAGCCAAAGCAGTCTAACCAAGGCCATGTGACTGGTCTAACACGGGTCCACTTGTTCCAGAGACTTCTGCCTTGCTTAAGGAGAGTGAGGACTCCCACTTCTGGCAGCCCCACATGCCCTGGGAGCCATGGTCCCCCCATCCTCCTCTCTCTCCCAGGGAAAGGCCTCTCCCCCTTCCTGGCCTGCATTCCCTTGATTGATTCAGGTGCAGGAAGGGCAGCAGTGCCACACCTTCCTGTGCCTCCAGGTTTCCATGGCAATGAAGGCACAGCCCTGTGTCAGTCACAAGCTGTCGTGGCCAGGAGGTTGTGGGGGAGCTCCCTGTGAGAGCAAAGATCAGGTGTCTCTTGAGGGAAGGAACCTCAGTCCCAGTGCCAGGCACAAGGTTCACCCCACAGCCCCTGTGGGTGTCCCAAGTTGGTTCATAGATGAATGGACATCAGAGGGCACAACTGCCACCATGGTTGCCACACCTCCTGTGGGGGTTAAAGGTAGTCTCAGATTCCTCGTCGCTTTCCCCTGTTGAGAAGTGGGTTGCTGTGTAAAAATCCAGGAAGCCCAATGGAGACACCACGTGGGCAGATCCCATGGAGACTGAGAGACCTGAGTGCACAGCCTGCCATGTCACGCCAGGCTCATGGCTGAGCCATCTCAGACACAGGTGCCTGGTCGAGTGGTCAGATGACTGTAGATCCAGGTGACATCATGTTGAGCAGAAGAACCACTAACTGAGCCCTGTCAACCCTCAGATCCATGAGGGGCCCCAACAAAGGCTGTTGCTGCAAGAGGCTGTTTCACAGTGGTGGGTTTTGTGTTTCACACACCTTCACCTCTTCCTGAAGTAAAAGCATCCTTTGGGGTCCTCTCCAACCTGCTCACCTGGTGGGGTTGCCAACCTTAAAAGCACCTTGTCCTTTGGCTACAGCAGTGGATGTGGGATCCAAGCCCGATCATTATAGTCACTCACCACTGGCAGCAGTGGTCGATTCAGAGATAGACACGTGACCCAAGATAAACCAATCAGGGCCCTTCCCTGACTTTTATATATTAATGCCAGGTGAGAGGAGGTCTCTATTTCTTTGTGGGTCAATACACTGGATGATGTACACCTGACTCAGTGTGGTTGTGCTCCCCACCTTCATCCCATCCCCAGCTCAGTATGGGGCAGTCCCAGCCACCAGGAGGGAAGGAGGCTAAGCCAGGGACAGAAGAGGTGATGGTGACAGCTTTGGGTGCTTGGCCTATCTGGGACAGATCTTCCTCTGGACTTCCCGGTTGCATGAGCCAATAAATGTTCCTTTTTTCTTGTTAGATTTGATTTGTGTCACTTGAACTAGAGGGATCTACTTCATGCCAAGTCCATTTCACCCTTTTCTCTTACTGACATTTCACGGCTGGTCTTCCCTGGAGCTGGCTCCCGATCACTTTGCAGGCAGGAGCAGGTCAGAGGTCAAGGGATGCAGCCCATGACTGAGAAGGCCACAGGTCCCCTGTCTCCATGGGGCAGCTCTGCTCTGGGGCACAGGGAGGCAGAGTGAGCAGGGGCGGTGAGGGAATCCCATTAATTTCTCCTGCTCTAAATCAATTTAATGGGATCCTCCAATGACTCTGATTTGATTTTTCATTCTCACTATTACAATTGTCAGCCCGATGCTACCAGCAGCTCAAACTTGAAATGGGACACTGAGGCCGAGGCTGTCAGAAAGGGAATTGTACCCGATTACACCAATTATCTAATATTCTGCTAATTAGACACACAGTGCTTGTCTCTAGATTACAGCAAGGGAAAGCGCTTAGCACCTTCACTGTTATTATTGGCTGAGAGCCACTGCCACGTGCCCAGCTCTGGGATTTTATGTCCCAAGAACTTCAACCTTCAGGATCCTTCCTCCCCAGGACACTGCCTGATGCCTCCCCTTAGTCCTTCTTGCTGGTCTCTGGGGGGACAGAGTGCAGGTGATTCCAATGTGACCAGCCCTCCTTCATGCCAGGGATGTAGGTTGTTGGTGAGAAATTTCAGGTGCCCCAAAGCTAAGACCGGGTGGCTCAGTGGAGAATCTGTGGAATGAGTCAGGCTGGGAAGTGTTCAGAGTTTGGAATCTTCCTCCCCCTTTACAGGTGGGGAAACTGAGACTTCGAGAGGGTGTGACTTGGCTAAGGTGCCAGAGAGAGTTGTGACTGAGCAATGCTGGAATCCCAGGACTTCTGACCCCTCATCTGACAATCTTCCCACTCTCCCAAGTTGGACCTGGTATATGGCCAGTGCAAATTCAGGGTTGACTCTCCAGCAGCTGTGATGTTCAAAAGCAGATGTGGATCAGAAGGAAGATAGAATGGTCCAGACTGTGCTGGCCCTGCCCACCCACTTGTCCAGGGCTCCCACATCTGCAGGTGGATGGGCTTTCCTTTGGGGGAGTCCAAGAACTGGGTTCAAATCCTACATCCACTACTCACTGGCTATGTGATCTTGACCAGATTTTCAACACTTTGAGTCCCAGTGGGAGCAGAAGGTCCTGGATGAGAGAGGGCTTATGGAATCAGGGGTTAATGGTCTGGCCGAAAGGGCCACATGGACACCCAAGGTTCAGGGAGTGGGGTTGAGGCGGTCCATTGTTTTGCATTAGTAATAAAAATGGCTGCTACAGCTTGTGGAGGGGGTCACTGTCTACTCCAGGCGTGTGTCAAGGGCTTTGTGTGTATTATCTTATTTAATCAGTGCTAGAAGGCACTGAGAAAACTGAAGCTCTTGGAAGTTGGTGGCTTGACTCCCTTGGCACGTGGCAAAGCTTGTTTTCAGAGATCTTTAGGACAAGATGCATCCCTGGGTGCTTCAGCCACCAGAGGATGAAAGGCACCTGGACAGCAGGGGAGGGACAGCATGTCCTGGAGGCCCTGCCACAAGCCCCTTCACCTCTGCCCAGGTCCAGATCTCAGGCCTCAGGGCAGCTGCTCTTGGAAACACGGTCAGCTCTGCTCTGCTGAACATTATCTTTATCAAATTAACTTATGCCAGCCAGTGTGGCCACCTAATTAAGACATGTCCTAGGGCCCTGTGCTGGCTGCTTAATGAGGCAGGAGTGGCTGGACTCAGGTTCCAAGTGTCCTGGGCAAGGGGGAAATGGAGGTGTAAGAGCGTGACCGCAACTGCTGTGAGGTTCCCACTGTGCCCCCATCCAGGGCTGTGTATGACACTGCTGGTCACTCGGTCCAGCCCCTGCTGAGGCCCCGCTCCACTGGCTGCCTGCTCAGCACCCAGAACTCCTTGGGAAGGAGGGTGTGCGGTGGCCTGTGGTGCTTCTCTCTATCAGGATGGATCCCTTGCTCTGAGTTCCCCCTCACTGATTTTGTGACCTAGGTAAGACTTTCTTTTGTGCCTGCACATGGCTCGATCCTGCTGTAGAATGGCCCCAGTTTGGTTAATGAACTTCCTTTCTTTCTGCAAACGAGATGCTTAAACTGGGGTTGGGAGGTGAGTGAGGTGACTGAGTGGCTGAGGTGGCTGCCTGCACTGGGCGCGAGCGAGGTGTGAGGTAGGGAAGTGGCAGAGAGAGGGGCAGGCAGAGGCAGGGGTGGCTTCCTTGTCTCTGGTTTGGGCAACCGGACAGAGAATGGTCAGCTTTGCTCATACATTCATTCATCCATTCATCCGGCACACACTTACATACACTCCTGGGCAGACACACACACACACACACCTATGTGCACACACACATATCCCTCACCTTCTCTATGACAGGCCCTGGATGCTAACACTAGGATAAAACCTGAACAAAGCAGACCATGTCTTGGTCTCACAGAGCCAGCAGTCCAGCGAGAATTCAGTTCTGTACCTGCAGACATTTAGAAATCATAAAATCTTGAGTCTTCAGTTAGCTCAATCTGAAAATCAGATTCTCTCCACTACAACATCACTAACTTGAATTAAGTGAGACCTGACTTCTTGCCCTGACTCCTTCAGTCTTTGCGAAGACCTGGGAGGTGGAATTCCAGGTTGTTCCCATCTGGCCACAGATGCCACCACAGTGTATTCTGGCCAAGTTCACACCACTCTCAACTGCCTGAAGCCTGGATTTGGCCCAGGCCCATCAGATCCCCTCTCCAATTCTGCTGCCTCCTTCATCCTACAAACTAGGGTCCCTCCCAGCAGGCATGCAGAGCTGGAAGGGACTGCCTCCCCCTTTTCCTGGTACCGCAGCCTCCATCTCTGGTGGACTAGCTGCTTCTCTTCCTGTCTCAGCCAGAAGCCTGCAGCATGAGTCCCCAGAGCCCTCTACTCTCTGCCTTCACCCCTACTTCTAACTTGCTGGATCTGCTCAAGTGAGCTGCAGGGCCATCTCCAGTAACAGTAAAAAGGGAATCATAATCGTGAACACAGCAATAATCACCACCCTTATGGTGGGCTTGGGATGTGCCACCCCCTCCCTGCCTCATTTAATCCCGGTAGGTGCTGTGTTTATTTCCATTTTACGGTGCCAAAGTTGAAACTTAGGGAATTGAATTATCTTGCCTGGGGATGCACATCTAGTAAGTGGCAAAGTGGGATTTGAACCCAGGACTGTGGCTCCAGAGCACATGCTGGATCCACAATGCCCCTCAGTGGAAAGCTGGGCTGGTTTGAGAAGCCCCCACCGGGTTTGCAGTACAGGGATCAGGAAGCAGCCTGCAGTGCCTGTTGATAAGGGGTGGCTTGCGGCAGCAGCCAAGAGTTTTGGGGTGGTGAGGCATTATTGGGGTGCCACTCCCAGTGATCTCTCATGTGAAGCAGGCTGTCCTCCCACTCCCATCTTCACAGCACTGCTCAGTTCTGAAGGATGACTTATTTGTTTCTTCGTTGGGTTTTCCCTCTAGAATGAGGCTCCAGGATGGCCAGGGCTTTGTCTTGTGCAGTCCCAAGTTGGGTCCCCTGCCCAATAGTGGGCAGGAGGACTGCTTCTGTTTGAATGGGACAAGACATCCAACCTCCTTGCCCAGTGGTGTGGTCCAGACATGGGCCTGCTTCTGTTTCAGCATTTTTGATCACAAGCAAATAAACAGGGGCAATCTTCTGCTGGGGCCAGATCATCCCTTCTTTCTGCTCTGGCCTTAACGTGGTCATGATCTGCCTCCTCCCCCTTCCATACGTAATGTCATTGGGGCTGCCCCTGGGAGCCCAGCCTGGTTTGCCTTTAAATTTTACAAGCTCATTTATGCAGCTCCAGGCTTGGGTACTAAAGGCCACATGCTCTACTGAACATTTATGGCCACAGATGGCTCCTCTGAGGGGGGAAGTGAGGGGATGGGCACGGATGGGGTGGGGCTGGTGGGAGTACCTGTGGCCTCAGCCTCCACCCTGCCCCCTTAGAATCCTGTTCTTGGCTGACTGCCCAGTCTCAGACCTGATGCCATCGCTAGTTTCAGTAATTCACCCACGTGGAAGCAGCACACCACATGTGGGGACAGCTGGACATAGAGAGAGGTGAGCAGACATCGGCCACTGCCCCAGGTGGCTGGGGGCATACTGGGTTGTAGTTGTGATCTGGGCTCTCAGGGAGCAAGGAAGCCCCAGCAGGCAGGGTGGGGCAGCCACCCAGGGTTGATTTCAGGTAAAGCCCTACTGAGGGTGGCTCAGCCAGATTCCGGGGGACCCTGGACCTTGTTACACCTCAGAGTTGGTCCCAACTCTCGAAACTGTCAGTCATCAGCCAGGTGGTGGACTCCCGGGCAGCTCCGTTCCCTGCAGGTGGGGACCAGGAGGCTCCCGTAACTGGAGGGCAGCCTCAGAGAAGAGTGGCAGGTGCAGCCGTGGGCGGGGAGGCCAAGGTCAGCAGGTGGGGATGCTTGGGGATGTGGAGGGACATGGGCAGTCTCACTGCAGGTGCGATGCCTTCACAGGCAGTTGGCAAAAGACAAGCAAGTAAATGAGATGCTACAGTGCAAAATCTGTGACTGCTAACATGAGCGGTTCAATATGAACGGCTCACGTCTGTGCAGAGCTTGGCATTGCCCCAGGCCTGCTGCGGCCGCAGTCCTGATGCCTCACAATGCCACCTGGCAGGACCTAAGTTATTGTTATCCATTTTACAGATGAGGACACAGAGGCACAGTGGGGTCATGCCACTTGCCCAGAGGCATATGCAGTGCTGGGGGCTTCCAAAAGGAGCCCCCGACCCAGCTCCCATGGAGGCTCAGAGCAGTCCTCCTGGAGGGGTTCC
Source organism: Erethizon dorsatum (assembly GCA_028451465.1). Classification (NCBI taxonomy): domain Eukaryota; kingdom Metazoa; phylum Chordata; class Mammalia; order Rodentia; family Erethizontidae; genus Erethizon; species Erethizon dorsatum. The sequence goes on along the minus strand of CM051827.1, from coordinate 122,632,291 downwards.
AGGCAGCACTTTGCTGGACCCTGGTTTTCCTTGTTGGTTTTTTGAGTCACTCAACAACTCTTCACAAAGCCCCGAGACCAGGCTGGGAACAGGCTTGGAGGAATGGTTCCTGCCTGAGCAAGTGACCATTCTTGGCCCTGTCTTCTGGGAAGGCAGGGAGGGGAGACCAGGAGCACAGGCCCAGTGAGTATGTTCGTGGATGAGGATCAGGAAGCCATGCAGGCCTGGGGTACAGAAAAGAATCCAGTGTTTCTGGGGGCTGCCAAGATCCAGCCCCAGCCATCAGGTGGGGGCCTGGGTGCTGAGCGGCTGTGTAACTGAGCCGGCACCAGAGTGCTGGGAGGAATGGATGTGGCCGTGGTGGATCGATAGCTGTGGGGAGAGAAAGGAAGGCCAGGAGAGGCAGGAAAATAAAGCTAAATTGTTTTCAGAGGCGCTGGGTGTCTGTAGAGATGGTTTCCCTGTCATCTCAAGGTGCTTGTAAATTGTCACCTCTGCCTCCACTGGCCTCTGAGAGGGAGGTACCTGAGCTCAGCTTCCTGGAGGCCATGTTGGGTGAAGGTCAGAGTCACCCGAGGGGACCAGCAAGTGGGGACAGACCTGGGATCTGACCTTCTCGTCTGGGTGACACCTCCACCATCTTCCACCTCCGTACCATGAGCACCCGGTCCTTACAGAGGCTAGGACAGCAGGGTTCCTACCTCCACCTGGTGACAGACATGAAGGCCAAGCACAGTGTGAGCACAGCACCCCGAGATCTCAAGAGGGAGGCTCCTGGTACAGGTCAGGGTGCAGGCTTCGAGTCGCTCAGGCTTCCGAGCTCTGTGGGTCCTCAGGCAAGAGGCTCCACCTCTCTGAGCCTGCATTTCTCCAGTGTGGCTGCCAGGTCCTTAGGAGCTGTTGGGATGCTTGTTTCCTGGTGTCTGAGGAGACTGAAATTTCTTCATCTCCCATTTCTGGAATGTTCCAGATCCTTCCAGTCCTTCTCAGCACCCCCCCCGCCGTGTGCTCACAGCATGTTTGGGAGTGGGGGCCTCTTGCTGGTTCACTGCCACAATCAGGTGGTGGAGCTGCCCCTAAACTGTAGCCCACCTGCTCTGGGGCACTGTCACCTCACCGGAGGGGTGATGCGAGTGGCTGCCTCTCACCATCACAGGTGCCAACTCTGAGGTCTGATCAGGGAGCCTGAGCTCTGGCCTTGGACACAATAGGGCTCCACATGGCCCCTGTGGTCCTGGGGCTGCCACCTCCTGTCCCCACATGGACCTCGGATTCCTCTTCCGCTTATGTAGCTGGTTGCTGGCCTCCCAGTTGCTGCGGGTCTGACGGTTCATGGTTGCATGGCCACGTGCAACCCTCTTTCACCCTTGGCAGAGCATGGGGAGTCCCAGCCCTGCCCCTGGGTCAAGGAGACAAAGCAGGACTCACAGAGACAATGACGTGACAGCATAGAGGTCCCGCTAGACACAAGGCTACTGGAGGCTGTCCCACACCAGGACCTCAGGTCAGGCATGGGAGGTAGCTGGTGACAAAAATCACTAGCAACAATTCCATAAGGAGACTAGTGGTAATCTGTTAAGTGCTTATCATGGGCTCAGAACTTTAAAGTGCTTTCCATGGGTTTTATTTTAATTTTTACAAAATCCTGAGAAGGTGGTTATTACTCTCTTCCCTCCCCGACCTATTCCACTTGTTCCTAGGATCAAGTCTCAAATAAAATAAACTGTCTGCACCAAGCCTTGTCACAGATCTGTGTTCAGAGGGTCAAATCTGGTCTAGGAAGCAGCTCTCCTCAGAGATGCCCCCTTGGCACTGCCTGTGGGGCAGCTTTCAGGGATTCTCCTGGGGTGACTCCAGGACCTGTCACAAGCCATCAGGTAACCATGTCCAGATGGAGCCACATGGCCACCCCTGCTGTCTGCAGGAGGAGGAACCCACTGAATGTCTCCTGAGCCAGGCATCTGGCCAGATTCCACAGGCTTGGCATGGCTATGGTTCGAGTATCCCTTCCAGATGTGCATTGAGAGTATTAAAAGTGGGACCTTCCAGAGGGGATCAGAGGCTCCACCCTGCTGAATGGGTGAATGCTGTTATTCCTGGGGAGGGGACAGATGTTGTGGGAGTGGGTCCCTCAAGGAGGTACACCATGGCAGGAGCACATTTCTGATGAACAAGTTCTGCCTTGTTTCCCCTTTCTTTAGCAAGCTCTCCGGCCCTCGAGTCACCTTCTGGGGGGAGTCACAGCAAGAAGGTCCTCATCAGTGTGACCTCTTGATCCTGACTGCCCAGCCTCCAGGGGCAGGGGTCAAAGACACCACTGTTTATTACTTAACCCGCCTGTGTGATTCTGTTGCAACAGCATAAAGCAGACTAAGCCAAGGGACGTGGAGAAGACAAGAAAGGTTTCGGGTAAGGTGTGCTTTATGCTTCCGGGAGAGTCTAGAAGACCCGCCTCACCCCCAGCGGCCCACACTCGCAGTGGGGAGGCAGAGATCAAGACTGGTCCGGCCTCTCCCACAGCCTTTCACGGGGTAGAGGCGTCAGGTCACTACCCGGCAAGGAGGGACCAAGAAAGAGGAGGGCAAGAGGGTGTGGCCCTTGGTCAGACAGTTTGCAGGAGCAGCCACGCCATCTCCCTGTTGTGTGACCTCAGGTAGGTGACTCAAGTCTCTGCGCATCATCCCCTGGGTACAGTGAGGAGCTGATGGAGTTTGGGTGGGAAGGTTAGGATGGGGCATGCATAGTAGGCGCCCCACGCATGAGGCTAAGGGAGTGTGCCGATGCCACACCTGCATGGCTGTGGAGTGGGAGGAGGCACCGTGATTCCCAGTCTCCAGGCCAGATGGAGCTCAAGACTCGGGAGAGTAAAGGCTTTGTCCCAAAGCACGTACTGGAGCCAGGGACGAGCTTTCCTTTCCCTTGCCCTGGTGACTGCAAGGGAGGCAGCTGGGAGGCACAGTAGAGACAGGTGGGAAGGGGTGGATGTGGGGAGCCATGTCAGGCAGGGCTGTGCCCTCCTTAGTCCTGACCGCCCACCCCTTCCCCCAGTGCAGCCCTCAGGCTCTGTTCCCTGTGCCACTAGCCTCACCCTCCTCAGCCTCCAGGAAGGACACTCATGGCTCATCTGGCTCAGGATTCCTTTAAAGTAGTCAAATCCTTTGTTGAAATAACATCTTACGTGGACTCCCAGCACATCACATGGATCACAGCCGGTCTGGTCTGGTCTGGTATCAGCTGGGGTGTGGGACCAGGGCACACTTTCCCTTCCTCTCCTTGGAAGCCCCCAGAGCCACTGTAAGGAACCCTGGGGTCCCAAGGAATGCACTTTAAAGACCCCTAATTTTGCCCACATCCCTCCTGGGAGGGAGGTCCAGCAATGTCACTTGACTTGCTCAAGGTCACCCCGGGCATCAAGGCCAGAGGGAAAGCTTGGGTGTGGCATGTGTCCCCACTGTCCTCTACACTCCTGGGTCTCTGAGGAGCTGCACTTAGAGAAGTGCCCTGTGCAGACACCAAGTCTGGTCCCAGCTCTGGGTGGGGCCCTGCGCGCCCCAAGCCTTATTGCCAGAGGGGCTCCTCACTGCCTCTACCCGCAGGGCCTCGGCTGCGATAAGCGCCATATCTGTGGCTGGAAATGGAGCTCGGGGAGCAGCATAACAAATGGTGTTTGCAGATCAGCGCGTGCTCTGCTGAATCTCCTTGAAGAAAAGACAGAAAAACAGTTCAATGTCCCAGTTCACATCCCTGGGGACGTGAGACCTGGCAGACCCCTGACGTTTTAGGGGCCTTCTCTGTGGGGAGCACTGAGGGTGGCCTCAGGCAGGCAAGGGATGAGCTGGGTCACCAGCAGGGTCTGCTCAGCCTCCATCTGGCTGTGTGACTTGCTTAAGTCTCTGCTCCTCTCTGGGCCTCAGTTTCCCTGTCTGTACTGGAAGCTGTTGTCCTGATCATTTCTAGTTCCTGAGCAGCTCGGGTCTCCTAAACCCCATGCTGGCTTGGGCCCTGCAGGTTGGTACCAATGAGGCTCATGGATGCCCCACCTGGCTGCTATGCTGGGACCAGCTCCCCACACTGCAGGCTCCCCTCCACCACACGTGGCTCCCACCTGCTCCCCTCCCAGAGGACCTACTCTAAAGGAAGCCCATTCTTTTTCAGCAGAGCCGCTTTTCATCTCTTTGAGCAAGACTTCCTGCTGCATCAGCAGAAACTTCTGGCTGGGGAAGAAACAGGCTCTGGACTCCCTTGGCAGCCTCCAGAGAGCCCGGCCTCCTCCTCTGGGATATGAGGGCCAGAAACAGGCACAGCAGCTGGGGCAGCTCAGGGGTTAAAGGTACAGACTTTGGGGTAAAACACACCAGCCTTGAGTTCTCGCTGTGTTGTGTGACCTTGCGTCAGTCGCTTACTCTTATGACTCAGCTTCCTTAACTGAGCTGCAGAGACAAACTGTAGTGTATAAGCAGGCCGTGAGTTACCCCATATAGTGTAGGACAGTAGCTTTGCCCTGAGCGACTCCAATTTATAAAACAGCAGTTTGCTCTGTTAAGCACAACTGGTATGGCAGAATAACTCAGAAACTTGACTGGGCAGATAGATAAGCCCCAGGTGTTGGACACACCAGACTTACAGACAAAATCAACTCATAGCTACACAGCACAATAGCAAGGCATGCACTGACAAATAAATTAATCGTGCTCGTAAAAAATTGCCACCTGCGAACTTATCAATTAAATCAAGAGCACATGGACACATGACGTACCTATATTACATCGGACAAAACCAGGCCAGCAACTGCTACAACCCTCTCACCTGGATCGTACTAACGGAGGGACACCCAACGCTGGGGCATGGGGGTGACGCACACCCTGAGCATCACCAGGTGGACAGGCCGAGAACGCCAGCTCCTGCTCCACACGGCCCACTCCAAGTGTCTGCCATCAAGACTCAGGCTTTGGCCAGCTCTGAGGCCTGGAACCTCCTGGACCCCTACGGTCACTTCCCACATCTCTGTGGACTCTGCCTTGGTTTCCGGTCCTCCTCTTGGAATCCTGCAGCCCCTGCTAGCCCTTTCCCAGCTGCTGTGTAACCTGCATATTACTGTGTAAAGTGTGCCACGTGACTTCAGTGATGAGGGTTATTTTTGAGGCAGGGTTTCGCTATGTAGTTCAGGCTCTAACTCACTATGTAGCCAAGACTGGCCTTGACCTTGCAGGAATCCTCCTGCCTCAGCCTCCTGAGTGCTGAGATTACAGGCCTGTGCCACCACGTCCAGCCTCTTGAGTGATAGAATAGACATTAGCATTTAAGACTGGAATAAAAGAACCTGTGATTGCCCGGCTCACTGGCTACTGTGTGAACCTTGAGTACTTGGCCTGATAAGACTGACGAAATTAGAGTAGCTTGTGAATTTATTGTCAGTCAATAAACCTGGACATTGTGGAAAGACACAAATGTGCTGGTCTGTGTCACTGGCATAGCTCACTTATGACAAATAGTCTGCAATTAAATTAAAGGAATAGTTCAAGAAATATATGATAACAAGTATGACACAGCCAGTGCCCTGCCTAGTGACATGGTAAAGACTATTGTGATAATTGATTGAATTAACAACCCTAGGGCTTCAGTCTTCACCTGAGTCCTCTGCCATGGGACCTTGAGTTCTGCTCAGTCTATAGGCAGCTGCTGTTTCCCCAGCATTTGTACCTGGCCTGTGACTTGCTCTGGCCAGGAGAATGTGGTGGCGAGGACACGCCAGTTCCAAGTGCAGGCCTTGCACACGGCCACTAGTCTGCCCTGCACAGCGACCTCTGTCGACGGGACATGGCAGGCCAGTCGCCTAACTGAAGCCAGCCCGGATCAGCCAGCAGCCAACCACCCCCAGATGCAGAGGCCCAGGTAAACCCGGAGCTGCCGAACTGACCCATGTACACACGAGCTAAATAAATGCTTCTTGCTCAAGCCACCAAGCTAGGGTCTTGGATCTCTGACACAGATATTTGTATGCAAAAACTAAGAGTAACAGAGGTAGCCCTGTGTACCAACTTGCTGTGTGACCTTAGGGAAGTCGCATCTTTCTGAACTTCAGATTCTTATTTGCTAAATGGCAGCGATAACATGCAGGCTTTCGTGGGGACAGTTGTGGTAGAGGAGCAAAGCTTAGATGTTGGAATTAGTCTGGGCTTTTTTTTAAGATAAGATCTTGTTGTGTTGCCTGGGCTGGACTTGAATTTGTAATCCTCTTGCTTCAGCCTCCCAAGTAGATGAGATTATAGATGTGTGCCACCATGCCTGGCTAGTCTGGACTTTGAACCTCAGTTTGTCTCTCCTTTCTTCCTTCTTTCCTTCCTTCCTCTTCCTCTCTGTCTCTCTCTATCAGGGCTGGGGATCTCACACAGAATCTCATACATACTAAGTACACTGTACCATGGAGCCATACTGACCCCCTGTACCACTTCTTTCAAGCTTGACCGTGTATTGTCCTTTGACCTGTCTGGGCCTCATTTTCTTCCCCTGTTGAGTAACAAAGCCCTCTCCTAGGACTGTTGTGTAGATTCAAAATTCTTACATTGAGGTTGAGTCCAGGACTTGTTTCAGCAATCTACTGCTGTGTAACAAAAGACCCTAAAGACAGAGGTTTGAAACAACTGCTTCTTCTCCATTCTGGGGGTCGACGAGTTGGTTTTTCTGTTCCATCTGTACTCAGTAGGGTGACAGGGTGGAGACGGGGTGTATGTGGGGGTATTTCTGGGAATTGAGACTTTTCAGTGTCCAAACTTCAGAGTCCCAGCTGATTAGGATGGGTTGGTCACCCTCGTCACTGTCTGCTTCACTTGGGCAGTTGCAGCCACCACTGGCTTGCCTGGGCTGGGACACTTGGGGTGGCTCTGCCTACATGGTTGGCAGTTGGTGCCAGCTGTGGTCTCCAAGCCTGGGCTTCCCAACTCTTCTCCAAAGCTTGGAGCCTCCAGGCAGCATCCCAAGAGCGAGTGTTTGGAGACTTATCTCCAAGGGTGAGTACCTGGACAGCTTTTGCTTGCTCCTGCCTGCTAATGTCCCACTAACCAAAGCAAGCAGCCTGGCCTGTCCAGGTCAGCACGGGAGGGGACCCCAGGAAGGCGCAATTCTGGAGGCACAGGTCACCAGGCTCCCCGTCTACCACAGGCTCCGTGGGTGGTTTGAAGAGCAGCTACTGTTGTCCGTGTCATGCCAGGCCTGGATTGATGTTCTCGGAGGTGCCTCCCTCCAGATCCCGCGATTCACGAGGATGAATGATTCGCCCAGGGCCACCCAGGGAGGTGGGGGCAGAACCAGATAAATCACAGAACTCACATAAGCAGCACTATTGATAAAACAATCAGTAACTGAGAACCGACAGAAGCATAAAACATCATACTGTACATCCGAGCATTCGTTAAGAGTGTTAAGTGTGGCAGGCCACCCAGGGGGCAGGCCGACCCGGCCTGCATGGCTGCAGACAGTGGAGAGTTGGGAGAAAGGGCAGAGGGGCCCAGTGTGGCAGGGGTGACAGTCACACAGACCCTAGCCCCCTTCCCATGACAGTGTGAGGCCCTGTTGGAGGGGCTGTGTTTTCAAATCAAGAGTGAAGGTGATGCTTTCAAATGGAAATTCAGAGAGGTCGTGCTACTTGCCTAAGGCTACACGGCTAGGACATGGTGGAGCTGAGACTTGAACCAGGCCTGCTGGTTGCACAACCTAGGGTGTATTTTCAGGCTACACTGCCTCTGGTTTTCATAGAGCAGCAGCCCCTCCCTGGGAGCAGAGTTGGTGGTCAGCCCAGTGGATCTCCAAGTCAGGAAACCCCATTTCTTTATATTATTGATCCCAAAGCCCTGTTGACAGGCAGCCAGCGGGGAGGCTAAGGTCAAACTTTGGACTGGGGTAAACAGGAGGTTGAGGCCCAGAGAGGTCCTTTATTGGCTGTACGACTTTGGGCAAAGGCACTGACCTCTCTGGGCCTCAGTTTCCCCAGAGAGCTGTAAGGATGAGGTGAGAGGAATGGGGTGTTGCGTGCCTGCCAGGCCCCTTTCAGGTCAGACAGGGCTCTCCCCAGCCCGGTGACGTGGTGTAGCTCCATCTGCCTCCCCTACCCCACCAGCCCACTTCGGTACCAGTGGAAGATCAAGAAAAAACTGGAGCAAAATGAATCCTTGGCTGGCGGCCCCAGCTGTTGATTTATTTCTAGGAAGGGCCTGCGTTCCCTGGATCGGTGACCTCTATTAAGGTTGACGTGTTCAAAGCCACATATTCTGATGCAGTGTGCCTCTCCTGTCCCTTTAAAGAACCAGCTGTTAAATTTCAAAGACCCTCGCAGAGAGCCAGAAGTACCTGGGAGCGCGATTCCTCAAGGATGAATCTTCCATCAAACGTGCGTGATAAATGGAGGCTACGTGGCTGTAGACACTCAGCTTGGACTGGGCCCAGCGTGGGAGACTTCACTCGCTGCTGCCGCTGGGATGAAAGGCATCCCAAACAGAATGCTTGAACAAACAGCCCCCTTGCAGGGGGCTCCTTGGCCTGGCCAGAGCTGAGGGGTGCTTGAGCTGGGCCGGTTCCTTCCTAGGACACAGAGCCGCCAGATATGGGGGCCTCCATGTGCCCAAGACCATGCTGGGTGCTTTGTATAGCCACTTTTTTGCAGCCAGGTGGGGCTTGCTAGTCCCATTCTGTGAAAGATTTTGAGGCCCAGAGGGTTTGAGGACCTGGTCTGAGGCCCTACAGTCCCACAGGCCAGTAAGCTCTGGCCAGGAATTTGACCCCCTGAATTGTTCTTTGCTCTCTTGGAATATTCCTGCTCATTGAGCCCTTAAAAGCAAGCAGTACCAACCATGGCATTTTAAAGTAGGGAAACTGAGGCCTGGAGGGTCAGGCAAATTGCCCAGGGCTGGACAGCAGGTTAAATGGAGAGATTTTCCAGGGATCGACAGAGAATGCCTCACCTGGCCGAGGGTTGACACTTGCCACGCTTAGCTAACTTTCCTCCTCTCCTTGTAGCCTAGGAAGGAGGGCACGGAGACCCCCAGCAGGGGCAGTGAGAGGCTGCCTGGAATCCCCCTATCCGTGCCGGTCCCTTCACCTCTGACCACAGGCCTGGGGCTGCGGTCAGGCCCTGGGCAGTTATGCTCTGCTGTGCAGCTTTCAGAGGCCAGGCCAGGCCCTCGGAAGCATCCTGGGTAGCTTGGTGCCTCCCAGGAACCTGTCGGCACCTTCTTTTCCATCTCCCCTGAATTCAGCAAGTCAGTCTAGGAGTGATTTGAGCAGCTTTTAGGACACACCAGGCCCTTCCCTGCCCCCTGCCCTGGCCTCACTGCTAATATCTGCATGCACGCCCCACCCTGCCCTAGTCTTCCCTGCCTCTGCTCTTTCTCACACTGTTCCTCTGGCTCGAACACTTTTCCCTCTCCCTGCCCTGCCTCACAAAGTCCTACCTCCTTTTATTTAATTTAATTTTTATTTTTTTTGGACAGGGACTTGAACTTGAGATCCTCCAGCCTCAGCCTCACAAATGCCAGGATCGTAAGTGTGTACCACCACACCCGGCATAAGTCCTACCTCCTCTTTAGGGCTCAGCATCCTGGCTGCCTCCTCTAGGAAGCCCTCCTGCCCTTAACCCAGGGCTTGTGACCTCCTCTGGGCCCCTGCAGCCCCTGGGTTTGCTTCTTTCCATTCTCTGTCTGCTCACTAGCTGGCCTGGAGCCCTTGAGGTAGAAGAGCCTTGAGGAGCTCGTTTCTGGTCCCACCTCTTCTGAGCCCATGTGGGGTGCAGCCTTTGGGGCTGGGGTCAGGGCAGAGTCCCCAGGGCCTCTGTTCTTCACCCCTCTCACACTCCAATCAATCCCACTCCCATTGTGCCCAAGGATTGATATTCTTCCTTGGCCTGGCCAAGAGCTGGATCGATTCCTTCTTAAAGACACAGGCCTCCTTTTGGGGCATCCTATGGAGGTGGCTATTAATTACCAGGTGCTCTTATTCACTGAGCACAGGCAGGGGCAGGGGGCGAGCTGGGCGCCCAGTACAGGTGGACAGGGGTTATCCAGTGTGACCTCCTGGTAACTATTTGAGACCTGGCAGCAGGATCTCTTTTCAGAGGCAGACCCAGGACTCAGGTTGGTGTGATAATTTGCCCAAGGCTACACAGTCCCAGAAGGACAGAACTGGGACCCGAGCCCTCTTTATCTGATGCTGAGGTCCATATGTATCACAGGGCTCTTACACACTAGGAGTCGGGGGACAACTCTGAAGCTCTCTCAGGCCCCTGCTGCATGTTGGGGCCTCAGTTCCAGGCCCCCTTCTAGGTAGTGCCCCCCTTCCTGTTCCCTTGATTGCAATTAGGGACGAGAACCACTGAACAGTACAGGCAAATTACTAAGCTTCTCTGGCTGCTGCCGAATCTGGGGCCTCTGCCACCCTGCCCCAGAGCAGGAGCTTCTTGCTCAGGTTTCCAGCAGTGCTTGGGGCTTACTTCTTAGACAGATGTGACAGCGGTCTCACCTGCAGGCTGTCCCTTCCCCATCCCAGCTGCTGCTGCTGGTGCCCAGCCACATACGGTATGATACCGAGGGCAGGGAAGCAGGGCTGGCTCTGCTTTCTGTCCCTGACTTGCCATGTGACCTTGGGTAAGTCACTTCGCCACTCCAGGCCTCGGTTTCTCCGTCTGTGAAAAGGTCACGTTGCCTTTGCTGAATGAAGGTAGAGGGCTAGATCGGATGGAATGGATTCGACTGAACGGTCCTCAGAAAGCATGTAGCCTTATTTTGTCCTTTTACAGACATGGTCACTGAAGCCTGGAGAAGGAGAGTTTCCAGAACTGCATGGCATTTAGGATGGAGCCAGGATCAGAAGTTTCCAGCATCCAGGGCCAGAGCCCAAGGGGTGATGTCTGGTGGCCCTCCTTCCTGCTTAGACCCCTGGGCACTGTCCCTGGCAGGCTGTTACCTACATCTGGGCTGTAGGCTCCCCAGCCTCTGTCCCTCTGCTTCTCCAACGGGTCCAGCCATCTGAAACTGTGCCCTTCTATCAAGGCTGTGTCCAGAGCCTGGCCTGGGGCGGGTGCACACATCCAGACCGACTGCACATCTCCCAGGTGGCCATCCGCCACTGCCTGCTCTCCAAGTGTCATGGCACAAGGAGAAACCAGTGGGTAGAAACCAGTTCCCTTCAGCAAATGGGGTGGGGAAGACAGAAGCCATCCCACAGGAAGCAGAGAAAAATATCCTGGGAATGAGCGAAGCCCTGATATCGAAGAAGAACTGGGACCTCTCCTGGGAGATTCCTGCTGGTTTCCGAATGCTGATATTGGGTTGTGGATTATAGACACCCCAGAGTGGATGCCCAGCAATACTGATGTTTAAGGAGCATTGGCAGCAACTCTGTGATTGCAGGAGTGTTAATCGTCCGAGAATACCACTATTCGGAAGGACGCAGGCTCCATCTCAGACTGACCCCTGTGTATTGCTCCCCGGAGCTGTTGAAACCAGGCCCCCAGGCCCTCAGCAGCCCACTTCCTGTGCGCTCACTTCCAGTTGTGTCTGCCTCAGATTGATCCTCTCTGGAGTCCTTGGGAGAAACACTTTTGGAGCTGGCCTCACACTTGAGCAGCATCACTGACCCCTGCAGGGCTTCTGACCCCAGAGGTGCCAACTCAGCAGGTCTGGGGAGGGGGCAAGAGTCCCTAGGGGCAGGTTTCACCCTTGGGTGGGTCAGGAGCCCGGGCTGGGTAGTGACTCTGATTCATTGTCTGACACATTAATTCAGCGAACATTCATTGGCTGCCTATGGCAGTTCAGGCACTAGGGTGGGCAGAGAAATCGATCACAGTCCATTCCCTAAGGAATCAGCGCTTAAGGTGCCATCCATCCACCATTTCATCCATCCATTCACTCATTCTCTATTCACTTAATCAGTATTATAGTGACCACCTACAAAGTCAGGCACAGAGCCAGACCTATAGGGATATAGGAACAGACGTGAGATGGTCTCTGCCTTCAAAGTCACCCCTGCTGGGGAAGACAGACACACACACAGACAATTAGGGGGCTCTCAGCAGAGTCTGAATCTGAGCAGCAGGTGGCTGATTCTTCTCCTCCTCCTTCTCCTTCTCTTCCTTCTCCTCTTTCTCCTTTTTCTCCTTTTTCCTCTCCCCATCCTGGCTGCTTCTGGTACTAGAGATTAAACTCATGGTCCTTACACTGAGCTACATTCCCAGCTCTTTAAAAATTTTTTTAAAGTCTGAGACAGGGTCTCACTAAGTCACTAAATTCCCTGGGCTGTGCTTAAACTTGCCATCTTCCTGCCTCAGCCTCCCAGAGTGCTAGGATTACAGGTGTGCTACCATGCCCAGCTGCCAAGCCTCTTCTATAGTCACACAGTCCTCTCTCAGGCCTGGCTCCGGGACAGGAAGGCATCTGTGGTACTGGCTGGCTACTGGGTCTCCCCAAGCTGGGAATGGATCAGGGGCTGTACAGTGCCCTCCTCGATACCCTGATGATGTCATGCATAAGCATGCGAGCTGTCTGCCACGGGGAAGGGGAGGAAATCCATTTCCCAGCTAGGAAATTATTGAATATTTAGGAGCCGGAGCAGATCGTTTAGAGGGGAAATGAATTTCTCCGGCTTCCTCTGGCTGAGATAAATCAGCCCAGATGCTCCTGTATTTTCATTTACCCCCACTGGCCTGATGGGTGTTTATGCAGTGCGAAAGTAATCGCTCTCGCAGAAGTGGTGGCAATCGCTTCTTCAGCCATCGGCTCCCCCTTAACGCTGGTGCGCTGGACTTGGTGTCCTTGCAAGCAGAAGAGTGGGCTGGCTGTCCAAGAGACGTTCAGAGAGTCCCCTGCCCTCTGAGGGCTGAGGTCTGTGGGCTTGGCATGGCATTGAGAAAGTGCTGAGCCTTAGCTAGGGACGGAGGGGAGACCTCAAAAAGTGGGCGCAGGGTCTGAGCCCTGAGGCAGGAGGGTAAGGGGTGCTGGGTCTAAGTTGGACTAGAGGATGATCATGGTATTGCTCTCCTGGACCGACTGGGATGGACCCAATGGCCCCCGAGTCCTTCCTACCCCAGGACTGTGACGCTGGATTGGATTCCCAGCCTGTGAATGCACTAGCCTCCCTGGTCCCTGACACCAGCTAATCTTTCCTCTAAGACTTAGGCTTTTCAGGGCAGGGCTAGGCAAACTTTTCCCGTAAGGAGCTGAATAGCAAATATGCTCTGCCTTCTGGGCTAATGATTTCTGTCCCAGTAACTCCACTTGACCCTCATAGCACGGTCCCCAGCCACACTGGCCTGCCTGCCCATCTGGCCACCCTGTTCTGGAGGCTGAGGACTCTTTAGGGGCTTTTTTTTAGAAAAAGGAACCTTTGTTTCTGGCTCTTGTCTGGTTTTGAACTAACTCTATTTCCTTTCCTTCATTAGAAATATAATGTTTGCTTGTCGAAAAAAAAATTAAAAATAATCCAGGAGGATAGAAAATGAAGGGCGTTGGTAACCTTTTCCCTTCTCAAAGTTCACAGTTGAACGTCTGTGTGTATTTTCGTCCTAGTGTGGGGTTCTTTAAAGGCCGTATTTACTGAGGCTGTGGTGTTGTGAGTTCCAGCTTGACTCTGGTTTAAAGGCGATTGGGAGGCAGCACCGGGACATGGGGCCCAGTGGAGTGGGAAGCGGAGGAAGCAGACTTTTCTTTCTTTGGGGGGCACTTGCTCCAAAAGCTGCCGGAGCTTTTGGGTGTTTCCGGGAGGGTGGAGGAGCAGGCGGGCGGGGGCAGCCCGGAAGCAGGGAGCCTGGCTGCTCCTGCTGGATGGCGGAAGTGGGATGTTGCTGGGAGGGACTTGTTGAGTCCAGCAGACGACAAGGACTCTGCCACCCAAGTCTGGTTCTTCCTCTGCCAAGGGGCTCTCCCAGCTTGGGCCTTAGGACTTGGAGGATCTGTCCCCTCTGGAGGAGAAAGGTCTTTTCCAGACAACCTGCAAAAGTGGTGGGAGATGCTGTTTGCCCCCTCCCTGCTCCATCTGGATCAAAAAGGTACCACACCCAGGCCCTGAATGAAGAACCGAAATCCCACAGCACTCATGTTCTTCAGCCTTGGTTCCACAGAGGAGGACACTTGTGTTCCCAGCAGTGATGGGATGGAGGGGCAAGGCAGAGGACAAGAAGGCCATCTAGCAGCTGTCCACCTCCCCATAGAGATGGACAGGAAAGGACGATGGAGTGGGGAGCATCATGCCCACCAAGGCTGGACTGCTGCCTGAGGTTCCCGCAGTGGCTGTTGCTTCCTCACCATAGGCAAGGTTTGTGCCATCTGACCTCAGTTTTTCCCCTATAAAATGGGTGTAATGTCAGCAGCCAAAGGATCACATAAGACTGCTCTGGTGAAAACTACGGGAGTCAGTTTTCACTCCTTTTTTTTTTTTTTGCCATTTTCAGACAGGTTTTCACTATGCAGTTAAGGCTGGCCTTGAACTGTTTGTAGCCCAGGCTGACCTTGAACTCTAAGTAATCCTCCTGCCTCAGCATCTCGCATGCTCGGATTACAGGCATGCACCACCACGCTTGGCCAGTTTTCACTCCTTGGATAACATGTAGTTAGAGGCGTTGGCATAGGAGGCGTTGGCATAATCTTGCACTAAATCTCAGGCTGATAGGAGGCTCTGGACAAAAGTCTTTTGTTTTTTTCTCTATCTAGAATCTTAAGATTCTTTTCCTCTTCTCCTTTTTCTCCTTCCTCTCCCTCTCCCTCTCCTTCTCCTTCTTTTTCTTTTTTTCAGTACTGGGATTGAACCCAGGGACTTTGCAATGAGCTACATCCCCAAACCTTTTTATTTTGTTAAGTTACCCAGGCTTGGCTGGAACTTTTGATCTGACCGCCTCAGCCTTCCAAAGTGCTGGAATTTGATAAAATGGAACAGTGACCTCCTTGATCAGGAAGCTTGACTGGCTTTGGAGGCTCTATCCTTTATGCCCCACCTGGGCCTGGCACACGGTTAATGGCAGAAGCCGCTGTGGAAGAATGAGTGTGTTGCAGGACTCTTGGAGAAGAGCTTTCTCCCGTGCAGAGTTGGAGGCGGAAAGGGAAAGCTGTGACCGGCCCCCAGCCCCCACTTTCCCTCTGGCCTCTGGCTGAGCCCTGGTTTCTTTCCTTTCCTTCCCCCGACCCCCCTGAGAGCTAATGGTCCCAGTTTTCTGCACTACCATGTTATGCCACAAATTAATTTCAGGTTGGCCAGATCCAATTTGGTTCTCAAGTCAAACAACAAGGAGGTGTAATTAAAAAACAATAACAACAGCACAGACATTCAGCTATCACAGTTGATTCTTCCCAGACACAGGTGATGGGGAGGCCGCACAGACTTGCGTGGTTCTGGAAGGGGCACCAGGCCGGGCGCATGCGGGCAGTCTTGTCTCCCAGTGTGCCTGCGTCCCAGGAGGGACACCGAGGCTGGTTGCATCCCCACTCCATGTGACCCACCGCAGTCCCTGGCCCTGGTCCCCTCCCCAGCAGGGAGGCTCCCACCTGCCCTGCTTGGTACCTCAAGAGCACAGAGCCAACAGGGTGAGCCGTCGAGAGGGAGAGGGGTCTTTTGGGGTGTGGGTTCCCAACAGCCACTGGTCACAGCCATTAGTGAGCACCTACTGTGCGCCCACATCACCTCCTTCTTAAGACTCTTTGAAGCAGGGACCCTCATGTCTCCCTTTTATAGATGAGGAAACTGAGGCACAGAGAGGTGGACAATTTTGTCCAAGGTTAACTTGGACAAAAGTTAAGCTGCAAAGGGGTTAACTGTGCTAAGCTATCACATCGCATACAGCTGGGAATACAAGAAAACAAAGGTACAGAGCTTGACAGCTAGCTGGCTGGACAGAAAGCAAACTGAGAAGCCAGAGGAAACCAGGCTTCACAGTGAGGCTGCACAGTAGGCCGCTTTGTCTTCACTTTGGTAGATGACAGGGAAGCAGGTCTCGCTGGCCCTGAGAGCAGCTTGCTGTGTGACTCCAGTGACCCACAGAACCTCTCTGAGCACAGTGGCAGCATCTGCTAAGCGAGGGCTTGGATGTTACCATCTCTAATCTCCTGCTGGGCTCCAGCATCCTCTGATCTTCTAATTCTCTACGCTGCACAATTGTGAGATGCGCATTCACCCTGGAGAGCAGAGGTGGTCGTGAGGGTGGTGCTGGATGAAATTTTAATTCTGACTTGCAGCAATTTCCCAAGAGCAGCAATTACGAGCAGGAAGCTGGGAGTTAGATGCAGGTATCTTTTGTGGGTGCCCATAAATATTATTCTTATCTTAATTAGCAGCCAGCACTTAACAATTGGGTGAGTTTTCAACTTCCCTTGGATCCCACTCCTAGCACAGTGTCATGGAGCACAAGCCTCACCTCTAGCCTTGTGAGTTCAAGTCCCAGTGCTGCTGCCTTTTCTATCTGTGAGTCTTTGCTGGAAGCTATTTTGTGCTTCAGTTTCCTGAGGATAGTAGAACCTGCTTCATAGGGTTGCTGTGAGGAGTAAACGAATTAATCCACGCTGCCTCTAGATTAGTGCTTGGAATACAGCAAAGGCCATGCAAGTGTTGGCTTTTATTTCTATTATTTTCCCCCCAATGTGTATTAGTCAGCTCAAGCTGTGTAACACACTGTGGATTCTGGAGCTTAAACAATCAAGGAGGCTGAAGTCCAAGATCAGTGTGCAGGCAGGTTTGGTTTTTCCTGAGCCTCTGTCCTCGAGTCTTTGTGTGGACTTTCTCTGTGTGGACATCCCTGGTGTGTCTCTTTCTCTTCTAATAAGAACCCTACCCTGTGGATTAGGGTCCACCCTGTGACCTCACTTAATCTTAAGCACCTCCTTCAGGGCCCTATTTACAAAGATGATCCTTGTGGGTTAGTCCCTAACCCTGGGTGGTGGTCATTGGCCTGAGGCTAGGTAGCTCCTGCTCTCTTAGGCCAGGATGTGTTTTATTGTATTACAGTCCCCAACCAGGTGACCAAAGCCTGTGCAGTTGATCAGGGACTAGAGGGCTCCCTGGGACAGGAAACCTTTAATTCTGAAACTGGCACACCTGGACAGCTGGTTGATTGCTCTCATCCTAACAGCCTCCTTCTTCATTGATTTTTCTCTTCTTGGCCCCTGAGTTTTGCCCCTAACATAGGGTGACACCTGGACCCAGGAAGGCTGGCCAGGGAGGGAAGACTTAGACTTCAGTGCTGCAAGGTCCCAGCCAAGGAGGGAGGGGAGTATGGTGGTGCCTGGGACTCTGCTGGAGCCTGGGCTGGTGAGGGTTAAAGCCACCTCAAGGTGGCACATCCAGCAAGCCTGAGGAGGGAAGCAGCCACAGCATTATCATGATTAATGTTATTTCAAAGACTTAATTTTGCCCCCTCTTCCAGAAATGTTTTGCATGCGGTGCTGCTGAGTGCTACCTCTCGATTCTGAGTGTCCTTTCCATGGAGTAATTTGGAGCAAGGTCACTGCCTCTCACCTCTTGTATTCCACCAAGACAGCCCTGGAAGCAGTGGGAGGCTGCTGGGTGGAGAAGGTCAATGGGACCCGTGTAATCCTCGGGGGCTGCACCCTTACTCCTCCTTGGGCAGATATAGGGAGGCCCCAGCCCTAGCAAGCAGCATGGGGGGCTGTGGAGCATGCACACTTTCCTCTGGCTCTGCCCTTTCCCCTTGTTGTCTGGGAAACTTCCTTGAGGTTCAGTTTCTCACCTGCAGAGTGGGGACAGGATGGCGCTTCCCCTCCCGGTGGTCCTAAGCAATTTTGTGCACACATCAATCACCTGGGGCCTGTGGGGAGGGGAGTGGCATGGACTGCAATTCTAGAAAGTTCTCAAGTTATGCCTGAGTGGCTGCTCCATGGGCCACCTGTCAAAAGCAAAGACCATGGTGATGAAATACAATGCTAGCTTTTGGTGTTATAGGAAGTACCCAATGTGTGTGTCCCTTACCATCAGTATTGTTAGTGACTGATATGGTTTAGATCTAGAGTGTCACCCAGCAGTCTCCCGTGTCCAGAGGTGGGGCTTTAGGAAGGTGCCATACTCACCAGTGGATTGATCCATGGATGAGTTCATGGCTAAATGTGCTGTTAGGAGGTAGGGCCTGGCAGGAAAGGTGTGACACTGGGGTGCACCTTTGGAGGGCCTGGCTCCCTTCCCAGCTCCCCTATTCTGGCTCTGCTTCCTGGGTACCGTGAAGTGAATAGCTTTCCTCTACCAGGCCCTTCCACCATGCTGTTTCTTCCTCGGATCCAGCTGACCATGGACTGAATCCCTCAAAACCATGAACCAAAATAAACCTCTACTTTAAATTGTGGGTATCAAGTATTTTGTCCCAGTAATGGGAAATCTGACTAATACAGCATTATCATTTCATCTTCATATTGTCATCTTCATCATGATCTTCATCATCAGGTCTTGTCCTCCCTTCTTCCTATTCAGTGGGAGAGGTAAGGGGGACCCAGAAACTGTTTGAGACTTGCTCCAGCCAGTTTTTCACAGAGAAGGAGCAATCAGGGGCCAAGGCTGCTAAGCAAAAGTAGGCAGGACTCGTGGCTGGAGGCCCAGAGACTGAGAGTCTGGTCTCAGAGCTGGTCCTGGCTTATTAAGTCTTAGAACTTTATAAATGGAAAAGCTCTTCCATTCCTTAGAAATTATACAGTCTACTTCCTTCCTTTAACATTTGGGGAGACTGAGGCCAGGTGGGGAGAGGACATACATTCAAGGGTATAGATGTTGGAGCCAGACAATAATGCTTTCAAATCTCTCCTTCATCACTCGCTGGTTGTGCAACCTAGGCCTTGGGCAAGTCACTTCATCTCTCGGAGTCTCTGTTTCTCCATCTATAAAATGGGCTTCTGGACGGTCCCCAGGGACTGTCCTCTCCTGGTATTCACACCTTGGTATTCACACCTTGGTATTCACTCTCCTCCCACATGGTCCTAGGCTTGGTCTATGTAGCCAACAGACTAGGGCAGGACTGTCACTTCTGAGGCCAGAGGCTGGGTTATAAAAGACGCTGTGGCTTCTGTCTTGAATTCTCTCTCTCTCTGGCGACTCCTGCTGGAAGAAGGCAGCTGCTACCTCCTGAGACCCTTTGGGAAGCTCCTTGGGAGAGGCTCCCATGAAAACAGTCAGAAAGGAACTGTGCCTGCCGGTCACCATGTGGATTAACTTGGCAGTGCATTCTCTGGTCCCAGTCAAGCCCTGGCTGGCAGGCTGTAAACAGTGGGAGGCCTGTGCCACTCTCGGCTTCCCAACCTGTGCAAGCGACAGGGGTTAGTAGGTGTTTCCTTTAAGGGTAAACAGCACACAGGGAGGTTTCTTTTATGGGCTTGCTGTGAGGACAAAATTCAGGTGAGCACGGAACAGGAAATATCATGAAACGACGACAGTGTGTAACAATAATCACGTCCTCCTGTCCACTATCCCCAGGAACATGGGCCAAGGTGTGATAAAGTCGATGAGCTCCCAGCACCCAGTTCTAACCATTTGTGCACCTGGGCCTTTGTGACCTTGATGGGCACCTGAAGCTTTGCCAGAAATGGAACAACAGGGTCAGAGGGTAGAGGGCAGAGGAGGCTTTGATGGTGGCAGTGACAGTCAGTGGGCTCTGGGACAGGGAGCAGCCATGGTGTGCTGGGGGTGCAGGGCCAAGCACAGGGCTGGCTGTGTGTGTTCAGGTCACCTCTGAGACCCGTCCAGCCCAGGATCTGCTGATGTGTGACTCACTGCTTGTTTCTGGGCCTAATGTCTGTGGAAGGCTCAGGAAAACCATGGCAACCAAGGGACACTTAGTGAGCTGTGATGTTGGAGGCCAGGCACCTGGTGTCCCTGAGGCCATGTGGAAAGATGCTCAGGAGGACGGTCCACTGGGCTTTTTACCCCTGGCCACATGGGGTTCCTCTGAGAGATAGGACTCAAAGAGAGTCCGAATGCAGGTGAAGCCCTGGACCTCCAGCTCTAGTGCAGCAGGAGGTGCAGGCTTTCTGAGCCCACCAGATGGCACCCTTGGGATTGTTGGCTCCAAGACCTGGGCTGCTGAAATGACTGCCTGTTCTCAGGATGCTATCCCTGGCTTCCACCAAGTTCTCATAGAGGCCAGGAAATTGAGGCACAGAGAGGTCATGGGGCCTGTGCTGGTCGCACAGCAGTCTATAGCAGAGGCAGGGCTGGAACCCCTGTGTCCCACTTGCACACTCTGTTCTGGGATGCGCATATGGTATGCAGGGATGGGGATGTCTGGTCAGGGGCCTTGTGCGCATGCACCCCCCCACTGGTGGATCTTCACCTCTGTCCCCTGCCTGCACCAGAGGGGTAGCCCTGTCCTCCCTGGTCTTCTCTGATGGGGCCTTCTCATGGGGAATAACTGGAGTGGGAAATTCTGGCAGAGCAGTCGGAAAAGTTGGAGCTGGGCACCCAGCTGAGCCCTTGGATGTCAGGCAGGTTGGAAATGAAGCTGTGAGGGGCCTGGGTGTGGGGGATGCAGGGAGCAGCTTAACTGTTGTCCTTTCTGGCTCCTGTCAGAAGCTGTATCCCAGGGATGCCCCTCCCACCAGAGCCTGCCCTCCTAGGCAGGAACATTTGGCTGAGTTTTCTGTTGAGTTCTGAGGTGCAAAAGTAGGTCCCGGGGGCCTCAGTCCTGGACTGCAGCACAGACATTCGCCAGGAGAGAGGACCACATGCATCCGCAGGGCTGCTAATGCAAGGGACAGAGTGAGGGCCTGTATGCCCTGTGCTTTACGCTGCAGCACACCTGGGCCGGGGGCGGGGCAGTCCTCCACTAGACAGAGGAGGAAACACGGGTCAAGACCACTTGCCCAAGGTCATCTGAATTTTTTTTTCCCTGTACTTGGGATTGAACCCAGAGTCTTCACACTGAGCTACATAACCAGCTCTTTAAAAAACCTTTTTCTTCTGAGATAAGGTCTGCTGAGTTGCCCAGGCTGGGCTCAAACTTGTGATCCCCCCGTCTCAGTCTCCCAGAGTGCTGGGATTACAGATGTAAGCACTACCACACCCAGCTTCATCTGGCTTTTAAGTGGCAGAGCTGAGATTTGAACCCAGTGTGTCCCTCCAAAGCCTGACTTTCCCACTGATCTCCTTGTGCCCTCTGTCCAGGTGCCGGGGACATGGAGGTGAGTGAGCCCTGAGCCTGGCCCTCAAAGCACACCTCATCCAGTGAGTATGTCAGCTGTCACCATCGTTATGGTTTGCACCATGAATGTCCCCCAAGGATGATGCACTGAACGCTTGGTCACCAGCCTCTGGTGTTATTGGGAGGTAGCGGAGGCTTAGGAGGTGGGGCCTCACGGGAGGAGGCAAGGTCACCAGGGGTGATTCCTGGAAGAGACATTGAGACACTGGCTCTTTCCTCTCTTTCTCTTGCTTCCCAGTCACCAGGAGGTGAGTAGCCTCACGTACCACCTACTCCCAGCCTTGATGTTCTGCATCACAACCAGCCCAGAAACCAGGAGACAAGCGACCATGGATTGAAACCTCTGAAACCATGAGCCAAAATTGAACTTTCCTCCTTATAAGTCGATTATCGCAGGTATTTTGTCACAGCCACAGAAAGCTGACACGGCCGCTATGTTAATGCTGCATAAACACACAACCCCCAAATCTCAGTTGTTTACAACTGCAAGCGATTACCCTTCTGCTTCCAGTGGCAGGTTGGGTCTTTAATATGGGCTTCACTTGTCTCAAGCTCCTTGCCCAGATGTTTTCACATCTGGGCAGAAAGCATACGATGTCTCCTAAGGGCTCATCTTGGAACTGGCACCCTATGGCACAGATTCTAAGGCCAGTCAAAGGTCAAGCCCCACATCGTGGGGTGGGGAAGGGAATTCACATTGCTTGCACTGTAAAATCCCATAGCACAAGTGTGGATGCTGAACTGTAATAAAGTGGCAGGAAGAAGAACCAGTGTGGTCCACAGCGGGGGATGCAGACTTGTGACAATCAGCACTGCATTCCACAAACCCTAAGAAGCCATTAATTTCTACACCACTAAGGAAGAAAAGTGGCTGCCAACTAAAGTATGGTGCGATGCTTTCCTAGCCCAACACATTTCTATTTAATTCTCATTGAAAGAAACGTTTAATACTAAGGCATGGAAATGACAACAGTTGTGACAGTTTCATCTAGGTTTGGTCTTGCCCAGGCAATGACAACTGTATTGTGGTGGCCACTTTCCCAGGGGTTTATGCATTGCCATAGATGTGAAGCACATCCTGACTATGGGAAGGTGGGAAAGCAGGTGCATCTTAGAATTGACGAAACCTGTGGCCCATGATGAGCGCTTGTCCCAGGCTGGACCCCTGATTCAAGCTCCGTGGGGATAAGTTCATTTGTGCCTCATGACAAGAGGAAAATGTCATTACCTCTGTCTCAAAGATGAGGAGAACGAGACTCACAGTGGTCCGCTGTCTTGCTCAGTCAGTAAGGAAAGAGCTGCAATTTGAAGCTAGGATATTTTAACTCTAGAGACAAAGTGATTCAGAGCATGGGCCCTGAGACAATTGTACCTCAGTTTCCTCATCTGTAAAATGGGGACGACAGCAGTAACTACCACATAAATTGTTGTGACTATTGGAGTTTTGGAAACAGTGCCAGGCATAGAACATTCGAGACATACCATTCACTTCGGTGGTACCAGAGAACTTTTGTCTCTCTGAAGCTAACATTGGGGAAATAAAACTGGGAATAGACTCAGAACAGAGGGTTATGGGAGCCCAGGAAAGCAGGCCAGTGGCACAGGGATTTGGGGGACGTATCCAAAATTTGATATAAGAAAAGCAAAAAGACTGATTTCTTTTTTCTATTTTTTGAGACAGGGTCTCACTCTGTAATTCAGGCCAGACTTGAACTCACTACTTAGTCCAGGCTAGCCTTGAACTCATGGTGATCCTCCTGTCTCAGCCTCCCGAGTGCTGGGATTACAGGCATGCACCACCATGCCCGGCAAGAGTAAGTAATTTATGCGTGCTTTTATTTACTCAAAATATTTGTTTATCAACTATGTACAGCTCGTGCACAGCGATTCAGTTTGAAATTTTAAAAATTGAGCTGGGCGTGGCTGCGCATGCCTGAAATCCAAGCACTCTGCGAGGCAGAAGCAGGAGGACCACAAGTTTAAACCTAGCCTGGAAAACAGCAATTTAGGAGACACTGACTCAAAATAAAAAATAAAAAAGGCCTGGGGATGTAGCTCAGGGTGAAGGTGAGGCTCTGAGTTTAATCCCCAGAACCCCACCCCTTGCCAAAGAAACCCCAAAACATGAGGAGGGCTAATTTTGAAATATCAAGGTGAAATTTATCACAATGAAACACACGGATCTTAAGGATTTAGTCTCAAGGATTTTCACAAATGTGTATACCTGGACACACCCCTGCTGCCTACAGTTGATAGCATTCAGATAGAAATTATGAACTGGCAAAGTGCAGCTCTGCTAGTGGCCCTGATGCCACTGGATGATGCCAGGTAGTCCTGGAAGCTCTCGGTTGACACAATCAGCTGCTGGCTTCTGTCTCTGCTAACTGTCCCTGTTGGATGCTGGCTTATGCCGGAAGCCACTGGGAGATGCTGGAAGCCACTGGGAGATGCCGGAAGCCAATGGGAGATGCTGGAAGCCAAAGGGAGATCTCTGGATCTCTTCAGTGATAACAACCCCTAACGTTTACTGCACTTTCTTTTGAAACTGTTGCTCCCTCCACGCTACTCCTGAGTAGATTTACAGAACTTCCCAAGCCCTCACTCCCTGAGAAATCAATCAGGAGCAGATTTAAGGGACCACAAGAACCACCAGAGCCAGTTTTTCACAGGCCATGTGCACAGCAGCAGGTGGGGACAGGAAGGTCAGTACACCCGAGAAAGCCCACCTAGACTGACCCAAGAAGAGTAATAGGAGCAGTGCTTTTTTTTTTTTTTTTTGAGACAGGGTCTGGCCATGTGGCTTAGGGTGGCCTTGAATTTACTATGTAGCCCAGGCTGGCCTTGAACTCATAGCAATCCTCCTGCCTCAGCCTCCCGAGCGCTGGGGTTACAAGTGTGCACCACCACGCCCGGCTGGAAGAGTGGTGCTTATATAGCAGCTGCAAACCTAGACTTGATCTAAGTGCAGGCGTGTGATTGGTTCAAATTCAGGCCTGTTCATTGGTCCAAGTACAGGCCTGTGATTGGTCCAAGCTGTGTGCATGCGTGTGTGTGTGTGTGTGTGTGTGTGTGTGTGTGTGTGTGTGTGAGGGGGTCTGCGTGTAGGATAGCTGGCTCTGTCATGGCGGCATTTCCGTGAGAAGGCGGGGCAGGGAGCTGTTTGATTGACAGCTATTGTATGTCTATGAAAAATGTCGGGGCCAAAACCATGGAGCTGATTCAACACAAGTAATTGGGGTTTAGGTGGGCTGGGGATGTTAATAATGGACCTGAAGCACTCCCTCCCTGATCTTAGCCACCTTAGGGTCGTTTGCCCCAATCTCCTCAAAGAGGCAGCAGCAGCAGAATCCGAATGGTAGGAGGGAGTGGGGGTGGGGGTGGGGGTGGGCTGGGCTTTGGGGGGAGGGGCGCCACAGCCTACAGCAGAGCAGTACTTCTGTCCAAGTGGTCTGGAGAAGAGTGGTTGCTAAATAACGAGGGTGGACACCAGGCAAGATGGCTTAGTCCATTGGGGGAGGGGCGGGGGAAGGGCAGTGAGGGGGAGGGGCGTGAGAGCTGTTGGGCAAACCATGCCCCCTCCAGCCTAAATGGGAAAGGGGCGAGTCAGGGCTTCTCTATCTCTCCACCACCACTCCAATCACAATAGAGACTGTCTCCATTGCCCGAAAATCCCCCTGTGCCCTAGCCGCCTGTTTCTGACTTCTGTCACGGCCGACCACTTTTCCTGTTCTTGGACTTCATCTAAGGGGAAAGTTGCAGGTGGTGCTGTTTGTGCCTGGCTTCTTTCCCTCAGCATCGTCTCGGTAAGGCGAGTCCACTTCGTCTCACGGATCAGTAGTTCCTTCTTTTTCCCTGCGGACATTTCACCGGTGATGATCACTGATGCTCCCTTCTGGGTTCCAGATCCTCCTGCCCTTCTTGCCTGCTTGGCGAAAATGGAGCTGGGCCCTTTAAATTTATGCCTAACTGGCCTGGCCACTAGAGGGCGCTGGGGCCCTGGGGGCGGGGCAGGCGCCGCTTCTAGACCTCCCGCAGCGCTGGGCACAGCACGTGGGGCTCTGAGGTGCGCGCTGGAGGAGCTTCGCGTAGCTTCGCAGAGGAACCTTCTGGCGAGGAGCTTTGTGGGACCTCACGGGGCAGATTTTCGGTAAGTGCCACAGGTTGGCTTTCTAGCAAGTTCCACAAGATCAAATATTTTGTTTGATTTTCATGAAGGGAGTGGGAGCCGTGCCGCCTTCAGCAGACCCCAAGGATGTGAGGTGCATTTCTGGGGTTGCTCGTCCTCATTGGCTCTTCCTTGGGGCTTTATTCCACCCTTGGGGGAGAGGACTCTTCCCAAGGGGCATATCGTAGCTCCGGGACGTCCGCATTCGGGGTGGTCTGTCCAGAGCCAGGGGGTCCCTTCTTTGAAGTTTGTGTTTTAGCCCTAGGGTGAGGGGCACTGTCTGTGCCCTCGGTGGGGACCCCTGCTTGGGGGACATCAAACTCAGCCCACGTCGGGGCGCCCCTTTGGGGTGTCTGTCAGCTCTGAATGAGGGCTGGATCTCAGTCTCCTGTGTGTGGCGTTTCTTCGGAGCTCCATCCCAAGCCTAGGGTCCGGGGGCTCTTTCTTGTGAGCTCTGCCTCACCCCTAGGGGGCTCTTTTCGGGGTTCTGTCTTAGCCCTTGAAGTGGAGGCTTTTCTCAGGGAGCCCCGCCTCAGCCCTGGGGCCTCTTCCTTGGAGGCTTTTTCATGGGGGGTGCTTATCCTTGGAGACTACCAAAGCCCTCAGGGACCCTTTCTCGGGGACTGCCTTTGATCTGGGGGTGTCCCTTGAGCACTCACCATAGCCCTGCCTGGGCGATTCTCAGGCTGTGTCCCAGCCCTGGATGGGGTCTTCCTGGAGTCTCGGGCCTCAGCTGTGCGGAGGCTGCTATTCCTGATAATTGTTGTGTTCTTTATCCCTTGGACCAAAAGGTGACATGTGGAGATGGGTTTTCTGGTGACTTTGGGCTTGAATGTGGTGCCGGGTTCTTTTTTTTTTTTTTTTGGTACTGGGAATTGAACTGAATTGAACTCAGGACCTTCTGCTTGCCTGGCAGGCACTTGTGCTGCTGAGCTATATCTCCGGCCCATGGTGTTGGGTTCTTTACCAATGGAAATGGGGTGCTAGTACCCCGAGACAGGCAGTGACCTTGCAGTTACTCTCTCCCCCATAGCTATGAGGCTGCGCTTGACTGTGGTGCAACAATGACTGGAGGGATGGGGGGTTGGGGGTGGGATGAATTCTTTAGAGGGCTCTGGAGCACTTCTGGAGAGCAAGCTACAAGCCCAGGTCCCTTAATTCTCTCCTCAAGCCACGACGTGAGAACCTGGGGCTCCCAGCATGGTCCACATGGAAACTATCTTGCAGCCACAGGGCTGGCGTTGCTGAAAATCAAGCGCAGAATATAATTGTGCTGGTTGCTAAATTACGATGACAGTCAAATTCTTATCTTGACAAGTTTCATGTGTGAAAAGTAGGGCACCGAAGGGGAAAGAACAGGGTCCTGGCATGTGGAATGGGGACATCTGTTGGATGCAGATAAAACTGGCCATCTGAAGCCCCATGTTGTCCTGAACATCCTTTCTCAGTGGAGGAGCCTCGACCTCCAGGGCCTGAGCAGTCTTCCACCCTCTCTTAAAACGCTGTGATCAAGCCAGGAGTGGTGGTGTGTGCGTACAATCCCAGCACTCTGGGAGGCTGAGGCAGGAGGACAGTAAGTTTGAGCGCACACTGAGCAACTTAGCGAGACCCTGTCTCGAAATAAAAAAAGGGCTGGGGGGCCGGTGAGATGGCTCAGCGGCTTAAGCGCCTGCCTGGCAAGCGCGAGGGTCCGAGTTCGACTCCCGGATCCCACATACGAAAAAGGGACCGGTGATATCGCTCAGAGGCACGGGCGCCTGCTGGCGCGCGAGGTCCTGAGGTCGACCCCCCGGTACCCACAAAAAAAAAAAAAAAAAAAGGGCTGGGGATGTAGCTCAGTGCAAAGGCCCCAAACAGCCCTGTGAGCATCTCAGCTAGATATGTGCTGTCTTGGTTACTTTTCTGTTGTTGCTGAGACAAAATACCTGCCACCCAAAATTAAGGAAGGAAAGTTTTATTTATCTCACAGTTTGTAGAGGTTTCAGTCCATAATCAGCTGGCTCCAAAGCAGGGTGGCGTGGCACAGGGGCAACCGTTCATGGTGGTGGAAGACAGCAAAAGCAACAAGAGCGAAAGGGGCAAAAGGGAGCAGCAAGCCTTTTTTCCTCCCTTATATTGTACGCTGGCTACCCATCCTAGGGCGGGTGTGGACTCACACTGCCAATCCCAGCACTAGACAGTGAGCCAATCACAAACTCCGGATTCAGCCGCCTCCGAAAAGCCTGCCCCCCATGACCGCATGAGGCTTTGGGGGGGACATCCAGACACAAACCATAACACGTGCCTAGAAGGATGCCTAGGGCTCCCTACAACCTCCACCATGGTCGCTTGCCCTCATAGGGTCTCAGTACATTCCATAGTGACAGATAGGTGCACGCCAAGACCCAGGAGGAAACACTGAGGAATGATGAGACTCTGCGAACACTTACCAGCGGAATCCTGGGTGATGTGTGGGAGAGGGTTTTAAGGGTTTTAGAACACGGAGGGCTGAGTACAGCCCTAGACTGGGCTGAATTTATTGACAGGGGCATACACAAGGGAGATCGTGGGCTTGAGTGCAGCTCGTGGTGGCTGTAACAGCTGGCTTGGTTGGCAGACTAAAACTGGATTTGACTGTGGCCGACAGTTGGTCGCGACATCATGATGGGAAAGGGAGCCCAAGGCTCGGGGAGACGGGGATGTTGGACTGCATTTGTTGTGTGCGATCTCTTCTCCCCCTCCCTGTGTGTCCCACGAGAGGGAGCGAAGACAGATACTGAGCGAGCCACTGGTGTGGGAGAGTCTTCACCCTCAAAAGGCCTTGTGGCTGTGGAGCGCACCTCCACTGAGATGGGTTCCCTTGTCTCCATGGAGACAGGATCCCTGGAATAGCAGAGACCAAAGGCAGCATTCCTTTGCCAAGGTCAAGGGGGGCACATCTACTGTAAGGGGCAGTGGGAACATGCAGACCACCAAAATGCTGATTGGTCCTGGTGTCCCGGGGCAGCCTACTAGAGTATTGCTTGAGGTACGGTCACGCCTCGAAATCCATGGGGCTGGTTTCCAGGGCCTCTCGAAGATGCCGACCTCCACAGATGCCTGAGCCCCTCATAGACAGTGGTGTAGTATGTGCGTGTGACCTATACACAATCTTTTGGATACTTTAAGGCATAGCTGGATTACTTCTAATACATAATACGATGTGAATGCTGTGTAAGTATTAGTTATGCTGTAGTGGTTAGGGCATAGTGATGAGAAAAAGAGGCAATAGAGACATGATGTTTCTTCCTACAATAGTTTTTTTTTTTTTTTTCCCCCAGTACTGGATATTGAACTCAGGACCTTTGCACTGAACTACACCCCCAAGCTCTTTTTATTTTTATTTTTATTTTGAGACAGGGTCTTGCTAAGTCACTATGGTAAGTTGCCCTGGCTGGGCTTAACCTCATGACTGTCCTGCCTCAGCCTCCCAGAGTTTTTGAAATTGCACATCACACCGTAGCCCCTAGGTGGCAGCAGATTTCATGGCATTGTGACTGAGTTTGAGTAGCAAGCAGTGTAGTTGGTGATGACTTCTGGATTTGTCTCCCCATTTCATGTAAGGGTGAGAGCTTTTTTTGTAAGAATGATAACTGCATCTTAGGTAGAAATGTAGACCTGTATTGCTGTGCAGGAGTTGTGCAGGAGGGTCCGTATGGAAGCTGAGCAGTCAAAACGATAGAAGTTGATGGTTACCGATGATCAGTCTTAGGCTCTAGAGTCACCCCTTCTTGGCTGCTTGGTGAAAATGCAACTGGGCCCTTTAAATTTCTCCACAGCCAGCATGAAGCTGACTTGGCCACTAGAGGGCGCCAGGGGCCCTGGGGGGTGGGGCGGGTGCTGCTTGCGGTTTGCTGGAGCTCAGGGCACGTGGGACTCAGAGGTGCACGCTGGAGCTTGGGGTCGTCAGTCCCCAGGCAGTTTTGGAGTGAGACCCTCCCAGGAGCAATTTCGAGGCACCTCACAGGACAGATTTCCAGTAAGTGTCACTGTGTTGCGCCACACGAGCCCCCCCCCAGAGAGTTGGAGCCTCGCCTGCTTCCACAGGGTCTGAGTGGTGGCGCCCGAGGGTGTGGGGGGCACTTTCTTGGGGGGGCCTTGACCTTGGGCTCTCTGCCAGCCTGGGTAGGGGAGTCGTGGGGGCTCTTCTTTGGGGGTGGTGTCAGCCATGGGTAGGGGACTTCTGAGTACGCCGTCTCAGCCCTGGGGCCATGCCTGGGGGCTGTCTCCACGTTCTCTCCTGATTCAGTCTCCTGATAGTCGCTGGGGCGTCCATTGTGGCTTGCCTGGCCACGCTGAGTGAAGAGGAGATGTCTCGGGCTGCACGTCTAATAGTCAATTATATAAATAACAAAAACTCCTTTAATTTTTTTTTTTTTTTTGCTGTACTGGGGATTGAACCCGGGGCCTTTGCACACAGCTATATCCCCAGCTCTTTTTATTTATTTAATTTAAAAAACATTTAAAACTTAAAATCTTTATTTTTGGGGGGTAAAGCTGGATTTATTTTTTCTGGTGTTTTTTGTCTTTTTATTAGTATATTTTTACAATACATAATAAATATATTCGTGGTGGGGAATTGGTACACATACATATCACGTGTTGGTCCTTTCTAATTCCCTTCCCATTCTGATTCTTCTTCCTTCCCATGTCCATGTAGTGACACAGGCCTCACTGAGTTGCTAAGTTGCCCTGGCTTGGCTGGAACTTGTGTTCCTCCTGCCTCAGCCTCCCAGAACGTTCATTAACAGGCGTGTGCCACCATGCCTGGTTCTAGCCGTTTTTTAAAATTTTGAGACAGTGTCACACCAAGTTGCTCGGGCTGGGCTTGAATTCGGAATCCTCCTGCCTCAGCCCCCCAGAGCACTGGGATAATGGGCATGAGCTCAAATTTTTTTATTATAACACGAGCATGAACAATGCACAGGCTGCAGGCTGGACACGTTTCTGTGAGGCAGCCCTTTTCTGTGTCTGGGGCTGCTTTCATGATGGCGGTGGATTCGACGTGGAAGTTAGAAGGGTGCCCAGCCTTGTGCCTGTGGGAGGTGAGCCGCCCCCTTTCCATTCCCCAGGGGGAGGGCAGCTCGGCCTAGTGACTCTGGGCTTGTCACTTGGCTCCAGCTTCCATATCTTTATCTACAGAAGGGGAATTTCCAGAAGTATACGTTGGTCCTTGGCAGCACTGCTTGGGATGGTGCGCGGAGGGCACTTGGCATGGCGCTGGCACAAAGTGGGTGACAGCAGGTGACAGTAAGCATGATGATTATTATTAGGCACTGAAGCCCAGGTCCTCCCTGTCACTAGCCATCCTGTGTCCACGCACCTAGACCCCAGAGAGCTGGCAGGTGTGCCAGTGCTGTGCCCAGACACATCTCTGGACCCAGAAGGCCGTGCACAGCTGCCCGCTGCTGCCAGTGCCTGGCACTTCCTGTTGCCTTCCGTGGCTTCCCTCTGAGGAGTGGACCCTCACAGTGGCCCTGGCTTTTTGCCTGACCCCCTGACAAGTCTCCCTGGCTGGCACCCTGCCAGTCCAAGCCCTGAGCTGCCGCACCCCAGCAAGTCAAGCCGCCGTGATTAGTCAAATAAAATTCCCATCTGTTGAGGAATTTCCGAGAGTTATTATGGCCATAAAACCGATCAGAAGAGAAAGATGAATCTAAGGGGGTAAATGCCTCCAATTACATGCGGTAGTGACTTTTAAATAAGGTGGCACATGTCCTTAAGGGGGGGTGTGGTCCCCGCGGGCATCTGTGGGATGGTGGAGGTGGTGCACAGCTGCAGAGGGAGGGAGGAAAGAGCCGTGGGATGTGAGCCTGGGGGTCACTGTGGCATCGAGGAGGGTCCTGCATGCCAGGGAGCACCCGTTTCTGTGTCTCCTGCTTCCCTCCCAGTTCCTGGGGACTGAGCCAGGTTGCTGCATGGAGGTGGCAGCGTCCCTAGTGCAGGCTCCTGTGCACATGGCCTCTCTGTGTGGCCAGCCCATGTCACCTTCTGGGTCTCTATAGCTCAACTTTGGAATGGGACACTCTATCCCTGAACTGCTTCGAGTTGTGGTTGGAGCCAAGGGGCTTCTCTGAAGTCCCCTGGATCTCGGGGTGCTCTGCCTTTTTGGGGGGACGTGGCTTCCAAAGTTCACCTCTTTACTTTCTCCTCCTTGCTGCTGAGAGCAAGACTGCACGTGGGGGACACATGTGGGCTCCTGGAGGCTGGGGAGACCCTGTGAGGTGGTCGTTCCTGGAGGGCCCTGGCTTGAGTGAAGGTCACTGCCCTGGCCAGAGTGGAGATGAGCGCACCTTCCCCCAGCCCCATGGTGTCTTGTGGGCAT
Source organism: Erethizon dorsatum (assembly GCA_028451465.1). Taxonomy (NCBI): domain Eukaryota; kingdom Metazoa; phylum Chordata; class Mammalia; order Rodentia; family Erethizontidae; genus Erethizon; species Erethizon dorsatum. Next base: position 122,600,623 of record CM051827.1, on the reverse strand, counting down.
TGGGCCACTAGAGCCCGGGGTGCTCGCCCAGGCCCCTCTGCCCTGGCCAGCCATGTGATCAGTCCTTTGAGTTGGCTGTCTAGAGCCGTTCCTGTGCCAGGGGCCATGGAGTCCAGGCTCTCCTCTCCGGCTCTGCTGGTCTCTGGCAGGAAACTCTTGTCCTGGGTCCTTCTTCCCGGCCAGGTGGCTCCAGAGTGATTAGGCACCGTATCTGGGGTCTCTGGTCCCTGACTCTGGAGCCTGGGCTGGGTGTGTGCGGCAGAGAAGCCTGGGGCAGGGGGCGCTGACCTGGCCTTCTGCTTAGCTGTCTCCTGGGCCTGACTTGAGCCTTTGGGCTTCCAGCTTTGCTGCTGGCTGCCAGACCTCTAGGGACTCAGTTTCCTCTCATGTCATTGCGGATAGCAAGGCTGCCTTGCAGGGTCTGGGGAACAATGAAATGTGTGTGTAAGAGGGAGACGGGCCCTGGCCAGAGCAGGGGTGGGGGGAGCTCCCTGTGTAAGCTGATGCTGCCCCCTCCCCACCATGGGTGGAGGCCGTTGGGGAGAGGACGCTCCAGGCCTGGATGAGCCTTCTTCCCTGGGAACCCCATGGGGGGGATGAAGAGTCTGGTGGTGGGCACCAGGGAGGGCCTGGTACCCCTGGGTCCACAGACATGGAGGCTCTGGAAGGACAGGGGGCTGTTTGGGGCGAGGGTCTGTGGGCCTGGCTTCCTGGAGTGGGGACATGGAGGCTTTGACACATGGGCCCCGTGTTGGTCCTGGCAGGTGCCCCCATGCTATGTGCCCCACCTCCACCTTCAAGATGGTGACACAGACCCCTGTGAGGAAACGGGTTTAGGGGTGGGGAGAGAGGGTGCTGTAGGCTTCAGGCCCCAAGCTTGGACTTCCTGTCAATATAAACAATTCAGCTTTAACTTATTGATGGTGCCCTGGGAGCCCAGGGTTGGGCTGAGCCTGGGGCGGTGGGGGAGACCCGATAAACCAGCAGCCCAACTGGAACCGGAAAGAGATTTCAGATAAAGGCCCCACTGTGACTTCTCTGCAGTAAAGTGATGGATAGTGTGTGGGCAGGATGGGGTGAGGTGCTGTGGATGTGGTCTTCAGGAGGATCCCCCTGAGGAGGGGACAGCCCAATTCCCCAGTCACACTTGCAGCCCCTCGGTGGCTCTCAGTCTGAAACTCAGCCAGGGCTGGCTCCGGGCTCCCTCTTCCCTGGCCCCAGTGACATCAGGACCCCCTGGCCTGGAGCCCAGCAGCTCTGCACTTTCTTGCTGCCCGACGTTGCCCCCCCACTTCCCAATTGCAGCCTCAGGATGGAGGACCCTGCTCCCTCCAGCACCCCCAGGGCCTCACCCTGAGAGTCTGACAGTGACAGTCTTGCGGGTGGGCAGAATGGGCTGCCTCGTCTCCTTCTTTTCATGCCTTAGAAGCCTGAGGTTTCCTCCCGCTGAGTTCCCAGGACTCCTGGGCTTGGGTTAATGACCTGGTCAGTCCAAGCCTCAGTTTCCCATTTCCTAAATGGGATGACAACCTGACAGAATTAAAGTATTCATCTAGTATTTTCTATCATGAAAATCATTTATCTCTCTTATCTATGTATTGTGGTACTAGGTTTTGAATCTGGGACCTTTGCACTAAGCTACGTCTGCAAAATATTTTTTATTTTGAGACATGGTCTTGCTAAATTGCCCAGGTGGGACTAGAACTTGTGACCCTCTTGCCTCAGCCTTCCAAAGTACTAGGATTATAGGCATATGCTACCATGCCCAGCTCAGAATCATTATTTTTGATCATATGTCTTATATCCAAACAGCTCTGTATGGCCTAGCTGAGCCAGCTCAGAGCGCTGTGGAGGCCCCGGCCCTTGACCTGGGCAGAAGCCTCTGATTGCCCCTGCCTTGGTGGGCAGCTGTGCCCTAGGTCCTGGCCCACTGGGGCTGGCCTTGAGTATCAGTAGGTGGTCCTCCTCCCTGAAGGTCCCCGTATCTTTCCCTAAGACTCTGGGTCATCTGCCCCTGTGGGCTTTGTAGTTTAACAGCATCATGTTTGACCTTGGATTTCCATTGTTGGCCAAAGACAAGACGCAGGCTCCTCCAGTAGGAGGCCGTAGACACCTGTTTGTTATAAGTTTCCAGAGAGTGAAGGCTGGACTGGGCCAGCCAGGTGCTGTGATGGAGCCAGTTCTGGGGTCATGGGACCCCCAAGGGCCGAGAGCAGCTGGAAAGGAGGCTACATCTGAGTGGGGTCTTTAGACACAGACGCACAGGAGGCAGGGCGAGAAGGGGCTTGGGAGGAGGGCAGCCAGGAGGCCAGAGGACTCTGAGGCAGGAATGACCTGTGCCTTGCTCTTGCCAGAGGGTCGGAGATGGGGTGGGCATGGTGAGCCTTGGGCTGGAAGCACCGAGTCCCACAGGCCTGGATGCTCTGATTTTCTCCATTTTACAGGTGAGGCAGGGGACACTGGACACTGTCCTGGGTGAGGAGCGCTCCTATGGCTGTGAACTTGGGATGCAGCAAGCTGACTGCCCTGCTGCTGCCGCCTCCACCCACCACCTCTGCCCAAGCCCCTGCTGTGGCCAGTCCCTGCTGTGGGCGCTTTTACACGTTCATTGTTAGATGCTCTCATTGCGTCCATGTGACAAGTGGGGAAACCGAGGCCCAAGAAGGGAGCTGAGGTGTCCAGGCTCTTCTGCAGCGCTGGCTTCTCCCTGTCTCTTAAGTCAGCTCAGGATCCCCCTGGTCAGAGAAGTCATCCCCTGGTCCAGTCGCAGAGTTCTTGACCATAGGACACATAATCAGCTGTCTGTAGTCATCTTCTTGGCTCACGTGGTCACGATCTGTCCCCACCCGCTGGAGTGCAAGGTCTTTGAGGACGGTGTCTGCCCACGGTGGGCACAGGGAGAGCAGAGCTGGCCAGGCCGACTCTGTCCATGTTCCTTACCCATTAGGCTGTCCTGCTTGCTTGGCTCATGAGCTGGGAGCGTGACATTGGCATCATGGCCCTGGGTCCTGGGGTGAGGTGGAGGTTCCTGGAGACCTTCCTTGGCTCCCAGAGAGTTCAGTCTCACCCCAGGTTTCAGCTCAGCCAAAGTGCAGGCAGCCAGCCCTCCGTGCGGTAATGACTGTAATTTCCCCCGCGTAACCCTCGGCTCTCGCGTGATATTGTGACTGGGATGTAGGGAGCAGTGACTCTCCCGGCCCCTATAATTGCAGCTTGCAGCTTCGAAAGCACTGCCACCACCTCGGGGGGAAGGGGGTCCTGTGACATGTGTCACCTCTGAACTCGGCTTTTCCCTTCCATGGCTGCTTTGTGACTAGAACAGTGACTAATGGAGGTGATGTGTGGGTTCACTCCCCCGCACCTCTAAAGTTGTGCTCACAGCTCTGGTCCAATTTGGAGCCTCATAGCTAGGCTGGGACTGGTGCTTCACCTGCCTCAATTGTCAGAGAAGTTGTCTCCTGGGTCCCCTGCTCCCCTGCCACTCTCTTTCCATCTGTCGTCCCCTCTGTTGAGTGCCCCATCCCAGGGGGGCATCCCGAAGCTTCTGCAGTGGGCTGAAGTTTGTTGCAGAACAGCAGTGACAGCAGGCTCTGTCCCCTTGGGTGCTGACATCAGGCCCTGTCTTCGTTGCCATGGCTGTTAGCGCACTGAGCCCTGGTGCAGCCCGCTGGGGGGTCTGTTACCATCCCCACCTCACAGGTGAGAGGCTGATGCCCAGAGAGGGCACATGAACCTCAGGACGGGGGCAGAGGGTACGGAGCTGGAATTGGAGTCTGGCCACCTCCAGGGGCTGAGCTTTAACCGTTCCCTGGGAGTTGCTCAGAGAGCCAGCGTTCTGGCATGTAGGGTAGCTTTCCTTTGGGGTATTCATTCATCCATTCAGATATAGTTTGTAGCTACTGATTATGTGCTGAGCATTGTTCTAGAAGCTGGGAATTTGATCCTGGACAAAAGAGTGGGAGACGCAGGGGTGACACGATCTGACTTCCACTGCTGAGGACAGACAGAGCTGGTGTGGGGTCTGCGCAGCAGGACCCGGAAGCATGACGCTGCCCCTGGGAGTTTCCAGTTTCCTGTTCCTTTTCCTTCTTGCTGATTACTGCGCATCCTTTGGGTACTGCTGAGGCTGTCCTTGCACCCCTGGGCGGGGGCGCAGTCTCTTCAGCGTCCACGGCTCCTAGTGCCACTGTTTTGTGGCTGTCTTGTCCGTGCATCTCTGTCATTGGGTAGAAGTCTTTGCTTTTGGAGGAATTGAATGAAAATCTGCATACTATGTTTATCCTACTTAGGCGTTCAACTTTTATTTTTGGCACCTGCAGAAATACCCCTTTATATGTGATCTGCTCAGTTATATGTCATTGTCACCTCTATTTACTTATTTCAAACAAGAGGCAGCCCCCCCCCCCGTTCCTCAGATCCATTCCTGCTGTTCAGGGAGGGGAGGGATTAAGCAGTGTTGTGGAAGCACAGGCAGCCTCGCTTTTTCTTGGTGGCACAAGGCCCCAGCTTCTCTGGCTGTGCAGAAGGGGTACTCGTGTGTCCCCTGCCCTGAGGGCACCAGGTATCTGAAGATGGCTGTGATGTGGGGTTTCAGAATCAGCCAGGGCTCTGGCTTTGCAGGTCACCCAGATTGGCTTCTGCTCACTCCAGCAGAGAAGGAGCTGACTGGAGAAAATGTGGCAAGAACAGTGCCCAGCCAGCTCTGGGGGTGTCAGGGCCTTCTGGGGACCCCACAGGACTGTGGTGCCAGCCAGCTCATAAGGGTCTTGCAGGCCTGGAGGTCCATGTGCTGGGACAAACTAGACCTGGTTGGCAGGTTTGGCCCCGGGACCTGTGCCTGGCTGGTCGTGGGCTCCGGCCTCCTGACGCACAGTCCTGCCGGGACTGCGTTTTGCGGGAGGATCATGCATGGAAAGGAGCTTGGCGGTGCTGGTATCGAAATAAGAGGGAGCAGGAGCTTTGCCACAGTCCTTGGGCCCCCTGAAGGATCTCAGAGATGTGTAAGCTACAAGGTGCTGAAGACAGAGGGTCTCGCCAGATGGAATGCTAAATGACAGGGCACCCCAGCCCCCGTAGGCCAAGGCGCACAGGGAGGTTGCTGGTCTCATGGAATCTGGGTAGGAGGAGCAGGAGGGGAATGGAGCGCTAGGCGTGGCTCACTGCAGAGCAAAGAAAGGCCTAGGGGCTGGGATAGTGGCAGCGGAGACCGGCTGCTTGTCTGCTTGAGGAGCAAGCTGTGAGCTGGAGAGTGATTAACGCCAGGCTAGAAGGGTGATGTGTTGGCCAGGGCAGATGATGATGGACAGGAAGCAGAGGTCCAGCAGTGTGGAGCACCTACTGTGTGTCTGACGCTGGGCTGAATGCTTTGTTGTTGTTGGCCAGCTTGCTGCTTCAGTTACCCACTTCTGCACAAATGAAGAGATGAGAACTCAGAGAGGTTGAGTGGCTTGGCCATGGTCACACAGCAAGCAAGTAGCAGAGAAGGGATTGGAACCAGGCCTGGCCTCCACCCTCCCTTCCTCAGAATTTTGAATCCTCTGCTGCGAAGTTGGTGCAGGCTGCTGGCCTGTCCTGGTTTGTTGTCCTGAGTCCTGTTCCTTGGTCTCTCCTCTCCTGTGTTCTTAGTGCTGGGCTTGGCTGTGAGTGGACAGGGGTGGCGGAGGATGGAGAGGGTCTGAGGACACTTTCTCCTTGTTCCTGCAAAGCCTTCTTTCCTCCCTCCTTCCCTCCCTCTCTGCAAGGAGCTGGAACGAAGCTGGCAAAATTGGAGTCAGCAGAAAAATCTAATTTTCACCTTACACACATTGTAGCCGACAGATATTAACCCAGCTTCTAGAGGCACCTTCCAGACAGGTCTGCACCACATCCTTCCCTGGCCATGGGGAGGCGAGCTGTGTCTCAGATGCAGTTGCCACATGGGCGGGACGTCTCCAGGCCTCTGTGGGCCTCAGCTTTCCCTCCAGTCCAGTGTGTGTGTGTGTGTGTGTGTGTGTGTGTGTGTCAGGGGGGTCACGGGATGACCTATTTGGGGGTTCTCAGGGAAGGCAGAGGTGGGAGGTAGGACAGGGATGGGAGGGGAAGGGAGTTGGGGACGCAGGAGCTCTGCTTGTAGGCTCAGTCTTGCTTGGAGGAGGAGGCTGCTTTGGCTAGATCTTTGGGTTGCTTTCAAGAAACTGCAAAAATCTGCATTATGCTCTCAAACGTCCAAAATTTAAAAGTTAGCAATTTATTTAAGAATGCCGGAAAGGCGTAATGAGCCAATGGAAGCAGCTACAGGCCAAAACTGGCTTGTGGCCCATGGGGGCACCAGGCCTCGACTGGGTTATTTGGGTCTCTTCCAGCAGGGTGAGATATGACTGCACTTAATATGCATATAAAGATCAAATGTTTGCCTCTGAGATACAGTGATTTGTATTTAGTGATAAGGCTTCTGGATTCCACTGTGGAGCTAAACTCAGAGTTAATAATGGGGCGGGAGCGCCCTGCTTCTCCCACCAGATTATTTCCACCTTCCCTAGTCTACCTTTAATCCTTCCTGCTGCAGGCTTTGTCTAGCCTGGTTTCCATGGCGACAGAGCATGCCCTCCTTTCCCTTCTCCTAGAGAGAGAGAGAGGGAGAAGCACGGAGCGTGGCCTTGAGAGTTCCACAGCCTGGGTAGCTGTCCCAGGGACTGTTACTTCCTAACTGCGAGATCTGGCAGGACAGGTTTATCTGAAGCGAGAGAGTGGCCCAAGCAAGGGCAAGATTTATTGATTCTCGTAAATTTGTAGAGAACTCTGGCCAGAGCAACCAGCTTATCACATTTGCTGCTGTCTCAGCCTCCAACCTGGAAGGTGCTCGTGGGTCAGTTTCTTTAGTGTCTGAGAAACGCTGGATTTATAGGCACTTTTAAGCATGGGCTTGGGAAAGACCTGCAGGAGCCATTTGGGTTAGGAGGAGATCAGGGGTTCTAATGGCCAATAAGTGACTCATTCTCCCCATCACAGTACAGGGCTTGGGGGAGAGCTAGAAGAGCCAGTGTTGTTAGAAAAGGATCCAGAGGTCATAGTAGCCAATTAGCTAGTCACTTTTATCATGAACGGTAGAGTAAGATGAACCACAGGCAGGGGACGGAGGGAGATGGCTCCAGTGGGCTGTGTGTGCGAGAGCTGTCTGTCTTGGGCTTTGACCGGAAAGAAATGGGGGGCAGGTAAGATACAGACATTGGAGTCAAAAGCCGGAGTGTGAATCCTGGCCTCCCCACTGAGAGGCTGTGGGACGCAGACTGTTTAATCAATCTCTCTGAGCTTCTGAGCACTCCCTTGTCTGTAAAGGGAAGAGGATGGGCGCAGGGTTCCTGTAGGATTGAGATGGCTCCTGGGAAGCAAGCATTTCTGTCGGGGCCAGGAGTAATCACAGTGGGCATCGTGGGCCGTGGGCCTCCCTGGAATAAAGCAGCTCAGCCGTTTTACTTGGAGCAGCCAGAGATGAAACATACATGAATGGGCGTGGCCGTGTTCCAATGAAACTTTACTTACAGATACTCGAATTTGAATTTCATATACATTTTATGTGTCACAAAATACTCTTCCTTTTCTGATTTTTCCCCCCAATATTTGTAAATGCAGAAACTACTGTTGGCTCTCAGGCCATGTAAAAGCAGGCAGTGAATCGGATTCAGCCCAGGGGCTGGAGTTAGCTGCCTCGGAGAGAGAAAATGCCCATTATCTGTTCATTCCCTGTTAGTCACGGATGTTACCTTCATCTTTACCATTGCTTTTTGATTCTGAGGGGGTGGGGTGAAGGCAGTGAAATATTTGGTGCAGAAAGTGATGTTGGGGCGGAGGAGGAACATAGCAACTGTCAGGTTTGGAGAGGTGACCTGTCCTGTCCTGTGTGATCCCAGGGTGTCCCTTGAGGCTGATGGCAGGATTGGTGAGGAAGTGGAGGTTCGGCTCTGGAGCAGGGCGGTGAGTGCTTGGCTGCAGCTGTGTCTGAGGGGAGGCAGGTGCCCGGGCTGCCTGCTGGCTGGGTGAGTGGGCTTAGAGGTGTATGGCACTGTCTGGTTTTGCAGCCTGCCTCTGGGATGGGTAGCAGCGGGGGGTGGTTCCTGTCCTCCTGCAGCCCCTCCATTCCCATCCTCTTGCTGCTTCTCGAGTCGTCTGGTGGTGGGTGCGGGGCACCTTTCCTCGTGGAGCAGGTGGAGAGGATGTGCAGGCACCTGGCTTGGGCTTTGGCTGGGGCCTGTGGGTGCTGGACCCTGGGCACGGTATTGGGCACAGAAGGCCTTCTATGGTTTTCACTCATTTCTGCCCTGGTCTTGGCCTTTGGTTCCAGGGCCTACATGTCCTGGGAGGCCAGGGAGGAGCTGACCTGTGGGCTGAGTCCTGTCCACCGGGAGTCTGCTATCGTAGGGTCCTCCCCTGAGCTGGGGTGCCAGTGTCACTTGGGGAAGATGGGGTGTTCCCAGGTAGGAGCGCCAGCCTGGCCCAGAGGTCTCCAGGTCTAGGGGAGGGGAGGCGGAGTTGAGGGCCTCACAAGCCCTGTCAGTGGGGGCAGAGACTCCTGTGGGGAGACACAGATGAGCATGCTTGGCAGGGCAGGCTGTGGTGCCCAGGGTGACCCCCAGATGTGTCCACAAGCTAGCAGGGGACTCTTCCTGCAGATAGGGGCACTGGGAGATGATGAGGTTTGGAAGATGTGGCCAGGGCTCCTAGGCCCAGCCCAGTGCATCCTGCTGGGCCCCTGGCCTGAGTGGCTCGGATAGGGTGCCCCATTCACCCCACCAACACCCCACAGGGAGCTGGCAACTTCTCCTCACTGTGGAGGACCAGATGGCAGCTGAGGGCCCAGGTCACCTGTCTAGGCCATAGAGCAGGAGAAGTTTGAATTGGAACCTGGGTCTGAGGACAACAGCCTGAATCCCCAACCCCAGCCCAGTCCAGTTCCCGAGCTCTGTCCTCTTTGATTTGCACTGGAGTCTACAGGGTATGGGGTGAGCCCTGCCAATGACAGTGCCAACCTTTTCAGGGAGGTGACTACTTTAATTGCTGTCCAAATAAATCCTCTTGCGCATGCTACCTCTGAAATCCTCACACTTCTCTGTGAGCTGTGCCCATTTTACAGATGAGGAAACTAAAACAGAGAGGCTGTGGAATTTGCTCGAGGTCATAAAATCAAGAGCCATAGAGCTGAGATTTGAGCCCAGGAATTCTTACTCCAAAGCTTTAACCACTCGGCTCTCCTGCCTTGAACTTGGCCACAAAGTTCTTAGCAGAGAACCCGACACAACAGGTGAGCAAGAGATGTACAAGTCCGGGACCAAGGGGCCAGCATGAGTTTATTAGGATCCTGGTGAGTCTTGATTTGCTCCACACTTCGCAAAGTGTCTCTGTCTGCATGTTGGGGACAGTGGTCCTCTGTCACTATGCCCTTGCCTCAAAGGGTGCTTTGTGTTCATGAAGAGTGGTCTGTTCCGCCGTCACGCAACATCTGTGCGCCTCTGAAACTTCGTGCTGTGCAAAACTGTGCAATAAAACCACAGGGTTTATGGGGGAAGCACTAAAACACTTTGTCAATGGCACACACAGAACAGATAGGAATCTAATAAAGTGGTAGCAGAATTTTATGCATACTTAATGGCTAAGAAATACATAAATATGACAATAAATGCCATATATTACCTTGAGAAAGACGAAGTTCACTGTACAAGTGTGCGCGTGCTCTGCGTGCCGGCTGCTCACCCACCTCCCACATCTGCCACCCTGTGTGCCTGGGGAAGAGAACAGAGAGAGAGAGAGAGAGAGAGAGAGAGAGAGAGAGAGAGAGGAGGGAGGAAGGAGAGAGAGTGAGAGAGAGAGAGAAAGGAAGAAGAAAGGAAAAGAGAAAGAGATGAGCTGAGGGAAAAGAGAGGGAGAGCAGGGTTGCAGCTGCTGAGTTTTTGTGCAGCAAAGGAGGGAAGTATTAGCTTGGTGGGCTGTGGCTGGGTTTCTTTTTCTTGTAAAAAAATTTTTTTTTCAGGTACAGTGTCACTGAGTTGCCTGAGCTGGACTTGAACTTGCGATCCTTCTGCCTCGGCCTCCTGGAGTGCTGGCATTACAGGCACGCACTACTGTGCCCAGCTGTGGGGAGTGGTTTTCTCTGTGCAGCTTGTTTCTAGAGGACAAGATCCTGGAAGGGTAGCTGCAAAGTTTTCACAATGCTCAGATTATTCGCTGGTGTATAGATTGCATTGGAACACATTTACATTTTCCAAGTTAGCGTTGGTGTAGGGTGGGCTGCGCTTTGCATCAAGAGTTGGGGTCTTGGGTTGGTGAGATGGCTCAGTGGTGGAAGCGCCTGCCTGGCAAGCGCGAGGGCCCGAGTTCGACTCCCGGAACCCACATACAAAGAAAAGGGGCCGGTGATATCGCTCAGCGGCACGGGCGCCTGCTGGTGCGCGAGGTCCTGAGGTCGACCCCCGGTACCCACAGGAAAAAAAAAAAAGAGTTGGGGTCTCTTCTAAACAGAGACTTCTTTGGCAGGCAGCCTCACCCCAGAAGGCAGGCGTCCCTCAGCAGCCTAGGGGCTAGGATGGCCTCTGGGATTTGAGTCTGTGCCCTCCTCAGCCCCCAGCAGCTGTGCTTTTGGGATCTTGAGGCTCCATGTGGGTCCTCTAGTAACTCCTAGTCCCACCCAGCATTTGGGGGGACCCAGCATCATGATCCCCATGGAATCAGCACAGAAGTAACTGGTGCTGGACTGTGCTGGGCCAGTGGTAGGAGGGGCCAGGCAGTGGGGGATGGGGAGCTGGGGTATTCAACAGGGGCGGTGGCTGCGCATCTCCAGCCCCCTGGGGCCTCTGTTTGCCCAGCAAATCCTGCCTCTGTTTACCCAGCAAATCCTGGAGCCGGGGTGCCCAGGGGTCTCTTTTGGATGGGCCCCAGCAGGTCTGTGAATCTACTTCCTCTGCCGCAGAGCGCCCGATGGGCCGCTGAGTAGGTAATGAGGTCTTGTCAGTGGCTCCTCCTTGGAGCAAAGAGGAAGAAAAAAAAAAAACGGATTGCCTGGAATTTATTAGTCTAATTACATTTTCCTAATGTGGTTGACCCCCTGCTCACAGCAGCGGGCTTATCAAAGCTGCAATCACGCCAGCATTATTGGAGTTTTAATAAGAGTCAATTGGTTATTGTCCTTGCTGCATCGGACACCATGGATGTAATCCCCGGAGCCCCTGGGGAAGGCAGGGCGCTTGCTTCCTTTGCAGGAGTATTATTTACATTAATAACAAGGATTAGAGGCTGCTTCAGTACTTAGGAGAGGCAGAGGTTTTCTTTGTTCAGGCGGCTCCCAGCTGCCTGCTGAGGACAGTCAGAGAGCTCTGGGCTGGGAGTCAGGAGCCCAGGATTCTCACTCCAGCTTGCTACTCCCTGGTTGCCACACCTTGCTGTGTGAGCTTAAGAAAGCTGGCTCATCTCTCTGGTTCCTCCTGGGTGAAATGAGAGGAGACGAGTCATGACAATTAAGTGAGAGTGCATGGGAGGCAGTTTCCTAATGCATAGCAAGTGTTAATCAATGCTGGGCATTGCAGAAATAGCCAAATAAAGTGTAGGCAGTGGCTAAGTCCCACCCTTCCCCACGCATCTACTTCCGGTGCTGCAGAACTGTTCGGCCTCTGGGCTGCGCTTCTGGGTGGCGAGGGCTCAGCCTGCAGGGCAGTGCTGTTCTTTCATCAGCTGTGTGATTTTGGAGTTGACTCCCGACCTCTCTGTGCCCTGGTTTGCTCCCTGTGCAGTGGATACACTGGAGGGTGAACGAGAAGACTCAGTGAGGCGTCTGTGCATATGCTGCGGGGCACGCTTAGCTTGCGCAGAGCACATGCTGGTTACATGGAGAGTCACGGGATTTCTGGGCATCTCCTCTCTGATCTGTGAAATGGGGAGGGGGGACCGGGCTGCTTTTGCAAGGTCATTGGGAGGATACAGTGAGGTCACTGTTATTGCGACACCTGGAGCCTTGGGAGCCGGCAGGGATGGAGGCAGAGGCTGGCGCAGCCACGGCCCTTCATACAGATCCAGAAGTGAAACCTGGGTTCACCAAGGCAGAGGCTCGGGTGGGGGCGGTGACTTCTGTGACCCAGGACTCAGCAGCCGACAAATGATCACTTCCTGAATTTACTTCTTTTGGCGAAGGAGAAAAACTCACTCCAGGCCGAGCAGCTGCCTCGCTGGTCATCACTGGCTCCAGGGTCAGGACCAGGGGTGTATTCATGTGTGTGTGTGTGTGGGACTGTTTATCTGCTGTTATGTCCCCAGGACCAGATATAACACCCAGCACATAGCAGGTGCTCAGGAAATCCCAGACAAATATCCCGATCTGTGTGGAGCTTACAGTATATCAGAAGATGCTAAGCGTAATGGGGAAAAATGAAGCAGGGAACAGGGACAGGGAGTCTGGTGGGGAGGCCCTCTGAGAAAGTCCTACTGGTGCAGAGGCCCCAAGGCTGTAAGGAGCAAGCTGTCCAGCTCTCTGGGGGAAGGAGCAGCAAGTACAAAGGCCCTGAGGTGGACTCAGAGCTGGGGTGTTGGAGGCATAGCAGAGTACAGTGAGCAAGGGGACAGAGGACGAGGTCAGGGCAGCTTAGGAAGCCATTCTCTGAGCCTTGGGAAGGGCCTGATGGAGACAGCTGGACCCTCAAGTGGCTGAAGCGGGGTTGAGGGGTACCTCCAGCATCTTTGTCCTCATCTCTGGTGACAGGTATCCCTCTCCCCCAGATGGAAGCATCTTCCAGGTCAGGCTCCACCTCAGCCCTCTTCATCTTCCTACTCCAGACATAGGAGGTGTGGGCCCGGAGTACCAAGAGAGGGGCCTGCATGTGTCACGGGAGGTGCCTCTGCCAGCCTGGCAGGGAATTAAGTCTGACTCCCAAAATACGGGTGGGGAAACTAAGGCCAGATGGGCAGGGGTGGGCCCAGGGTGACCCAGCAGATGAGACCCAAGGCTGATGTCTGGCCAGGAAGGCAGGCGCCACCAAAATCTACCAGGTGGGGGCAAGGGTCCTGGGAGCAGCCAGTGGCTTCTGAGTTCTGTCTGCCTGGAAGTGGAGGAAGAAAGCAGCTCCTGGGACAGAAGTGGCTGCGATCTCATGAGGACACCCCCTGGGCCGGGGAGGTGTGAACTTCACAGGGTCATGAGCAGAGGTGTCTGAGGCCAGGACCTGCCAGGGCTTTCAGTGTGAAAGGCTGCAGTAGACCCAGAGGTTACATTGAAGGAAACCACTGGGACTTGGGCCAGGGATGCACCATCAAGGGCCTCAGTTCCCTGCAAGGTCACCTGTGACCCCCAACACTGAATCTCCTGGCCACATCAGCCTGCATCCTGCATCCTGGTTGGGCAGTCAAGGCTTCTGGAAATGCTTTCCCTTTGTCTCGACTCTACTCTGGGCACTGTCTGAGTCCCAGAAGGTCCCCATGGGCTCCTTCTCTCCCTGAACACCCATGAGCCCTGCTGCTCTCAGTCTGGGAGGGGCCCCGAGCCAGGACAGAGGTCCCCAGGCAGCGTGGGGAAGCACCGGCTCTACTGGAGGAGCCAGGGAGAGTCAGAGCTTCCAGAAAGCCCAGGTTCTGGGTCCTGATTCTTTTTTTTTTTCTTTGTGGGTACTGGGAGTCCACCTTAGGACCTCGCGCTTGCTAGCAGATGCTTGTGCCGCTGAGCGATATCACCGGCCCTTTTTTCCTTTTTATGTGGGCTCCGGGAATTGAACTCAGGACCTCGCGTTTGCCAGGCAGGCGCTTATGCTGCTGAGCCATCTTACCGGCCCTGGGTCCTGATTCTTGAGCCCTTCCTAGCCTGCCTTTGCAGGGTGCTATCTCATCGTCTGCATCACACAGATGCCACCTTCCCCTGCCAGTGACTTCTGTGTGCCTAGCAGAGTACCACTTGGAATCCTTTATCTCACGGCCCCAAGCCCGTGCCATCCCTAGATTTACTTGTGTCTTGATTCTTCCCCTCGCTGCACTGGTGATCGTATGCAGCCTTCCCATTGCTGAGACACAGTGCTCAGCACACACAGTGTAAAGGAGGAGAGGTTCAATTCCGCTCAGGGTTTCAGGGGATTCAGTCCATTGTTAGCTGGCTCCAAGGCAGGAACACTATAGGGGAAGGGCATGGTGCCTGATTACTGCTTTGAGGACTGAATGGGAGCCAAGCTCTATTGGTCCCAACTGGCTCTGAGGAACAGAGAGAATTGATCCACACTGAGATAGGAATTTACCCAAGGGCCTGTGCTTTGCCAAAGACAAGCCATGAGTTGGCCCCTGTGATGGGAACAGGGGTTAGGGCAGCTTAGGAGACTGTGAGCAGAAGGGGTTGCTCCAGGCTCTGAGCCTTGGTTCAGAAAGCCTGTTCTTCCTCAGTGTGTCTCACTGGCCCAGAGGGGCTGCAGGGCCACAGCATTTCCATCATGCATTCCAGGATGTCATTCTGACTACCAGGAACACAGGGCTGGAGTCTCCACCAGAACCCAGGAAGGGGCCAACATTAGCAGCTCACACTGAGACCCTGGGTCATCTTTTCTTTATCACTGCATGAATACCATAGCACTGAAGCCTCGTTGGCAGCTGGTATGTTCTTGAACACGGCTGCCAATTCAGAGAAAGACCGATGTCTGGCAGAACAGAAACACCAGTGGCCCTGAGATCCAAGAAGCAGAGCTGTGAGTGGAAGAGCAGCACCACCTTCTGCCCACCACGCTGGGCTTGGCTCTGCTGGGTGGCTTTAGGCAAGTCGCTTCTCCACTCTGGGCTTGTCTTCGTGCTGTGCACAGGAGGGTGATGGCTAGAGACTGCAGGGCCCACCGTGCTCTGAGTGGACGCGGACTGTCTGGGGCGCGCGAGAGCGGGTGTGACGGAGATCGGGAGAGTCCCAGCCCGACTTGGGGCTGCGTCCCTGGAGCCTGCTCTCCCAGCCCTTGGCTGCATCCCGTTGTGTGGGGTGGTGAGTGGGCTGCTGGAGACCACAGAGTCCAGCAGCCAGAGTGGCGGGAATAGGGGGCCGATGACACAGGCCTGTGCAGGACAGGAGACGCTGGCTCGGGGTGGGGGCTGTGGCCCCCCGGAGAAGCCCCCACCCCTGGACTCACTTCTTTCCCGATTCTACCCACAGCGGGCTTCCCGCTGCAGTAAATGATCCCCGTCCCTGGCTTGATTCCTCCTCTGGGCCTCTGTGCCGGAGCATCGGATCCACTTTTGGGATCCTGTTCCTTCCCTTGGCCCCTTCTCGCTTCCTGCAAGGCTCAGCATGGGTGGGACTCTCCTAACGCCCTTGTGACCTCTGCCTGGCACCTGGCTTGACCAGAGGCCGCCATGCCCACCCTCGCTGTTCAGTTCCTTCGCCACCCTGTGTGAATTTGCCTTCCTGCCTAGATTCCTCTCCATCATCCTGTGAAGGGAGCTGGTGTGCTGGTCAGGCCAGGCCGGGCTGTGCTGTATTAATAAAGATGCCCTGAAACCTCGGCGGCTTCACCTGGGTGCGACCAGCTCCTGCCCATGCAGATGTGCAGGAAGTGGAGTGGCTTCCAGGGCAGCAGCCGTGAGATGCAGGTTGCTTGATCTGGGGCTCCATCCTCAGCCTGGGGCCCCCACCGTCACCCTGAAGGTGACGGAGCACAGAGGTGGCCCTCTGCCTTTTAATGCTTCAGCTCAGAGGCGACCACCTCTGCTCGTGCAGTACAGTCCTGAAGTAGCCTCTGGTCCCCTCAGGGGTTGGAATGGAGACCTGGATATGGGGGAGCCAGGGCTCCACCACACCGACGAGTCCATAACGTCTCCTGCCTCTTGGTGACTGGCAGTGACAAGGAAGTGGCCGTCTCCTAGACAAAGCTCCTGTCTGATAGACAGAGGACAGGGCCTGGGTGGCTGGGTCTGGCCCAGGAATCGTCTGAAGTCTGCGGAGAGTGGGAGCAGGTCCCTACTCCGCACCGTCTGGGCATCGCCTTCCCTCCTGGGGCAGGCAGAGATGGGGGCGTTGACTCGGGCCCTTGTGAAATTATTTTAAGACCTTAGAAAGCAAATTAGAATTTCAAACCATCGGGCCCTCTGGAAAGCAGACTGGGGGTGTGTTAGAAGTAATTTAATTTTTGCTTTGTTTTATTAATAGGCTGTGGGAGGGGAATGGGGAGGGGAGAGAGGGTGAGCGGCGGTGGTGGGGCGCTGGCTCCAGGCCTGGGTGGCTGGTGCCACTGCTGAATCAGGGCCTCCGGGGACATGCAGGGTGGGGGCGTTGGGGGGCAGGAGAAGCCAGCTTGGGACACTGAGGCTGCAGAGAAATGAGATGGCTCCAGACTGATGATACAGGTTTGGGGACCACTGTTGTTACCGGGGAGGCTCTGAGCGGGGCCTGTGGTCTCCCTGGGATGGAGGGGTGCCCATTTCCTGTGGCTCCTACAACTGTGGACCGCATGCTGGGTGGCTTATGGTCTGTCATCACCATCTCCAGGCTGAAGTCAGATGCCCGCGGGACCATGACCCCTGCAAGGCTCTAGGGGAGCCTTTCTCGGCCCCCTCCAGCTTCTGGTGCATCCCAGTGATCCTGGAGGCATCGCTCTGATCTCTGCCGTGTCCTCACATGGCTGTCTACCCCTCTTCCTCGAAGGGCACTGGACCCTGGATTTTGACCCCAGACTAAATTTAGAATGATTCTGTCTCACGATCCTTAGCTAGTTATATCCACAAACACCCCGTTTCCAAATGAGGTCACATTCTGAGGTTCTGTGTGAACATGAATGTTGGAGGGATGTGACTGCCCTCTCTAGGGAGGCCATGCATGGGTGGGCTTTGGGGGGCTGCCAACCATGTGGTCCATGTACACAATCCCATCTGTGTGCTTCCCCTGCAAGAACAGAGGGCTTTCAGAGGCCATTAGAGACCTGAGGATGAGGGGCGTGGTGCATTTGTGGGGCCATGGGGACAGAGGACAGACCATGGAAACAGAGGGGGGGTGCTGGGGAAGGGACCACCCAGGAAAGGGGCTGTTGAAACAGGACCGGGGCAGGAAGATGCTTTGGAGGCCTGGAATAGAGGGTCACAGGCACCTGTGAGAGTCTGAATTTTTCAGATCCATCTTAGGATGGTGTGCATCATGAACACACACACGTTCAAGGTACAACTCTGGGGTCGGTGCTTCCCTCACCCCTGGACACCTGCAGACCCTGGTCGGGACCCCTGCTGGAGGGCAGAGGGGAGGCAGTGGTGCTGATGGCTGCGGATGCTCATGGGGGCTTTGACGGAGGTACGGGACCATAGTGAGGCCGTGACATTGATCTCTGGTTTTGAGGTTTTTAAGACAGAATATGAGTGGAGAGGCTCCCTGCCTTTAAAAGCTCGGTTATTGTACTTACGTTGTCTTTTGGTTGTTGTTAAGGTTCATAAAGTAGCGCTGTCCACAGTGGGAAACAGCAAGGCTGTGCAGGTGAACGGGACGAGGAAGACAGGATGGGCCTCTCAGGGACACACGGTGACGCAGTGGCGTGAGATCTTTGGACCTGCTCGAGGTGTATTTTAATTCCCAGGAATGGATCAGCATGTATGTGACAGTGCACCTCACGTTGCCTCCTAAAGATGAGCCATTTTCATGTGAAGAAAGGCTTGTGGGAAGATTTTTTTTTGCAGGTGGTATAGAATTTTGTTGCCTGGATGTCCCATAGTGTAACCAGTCCTCTGCTGTTAGAGGAACCGCTTTGTCTCCTTTCCTTCTTTCTGACAGTTTTGCAGTGAACATCCTCGGAGCGAGTCTTGCGCGTGTCCTCCTGTAGGGGAAAGTATTGTATTTGTAAGCCCTAAGCTGTAAGGTACCTCCCTGCAGCACACACTTCAAAAGTGTCCTGAGCTGCCCTGTCCCAGCGGTGGGGAACTGGCTTTTATAGGCCCTGTGAGCCTAACTTATCCCACTTGTCAGATCGTGCCTGGTCCCTAAAGCATCCGTTACTCGGTAACTTGTCTTAGTCTGTTTTCCATTGCTGTAACAGAATGCCTGAGACTGGGTAATCTGTAAAGAATGGGAGTTCATTTGGCTCATGGTTCTGGAGGTTGGGAGGTCCAAGAGTGTGGCACGGGTCTCTGCTTGGCGTCTGGTGAAGACCCCATATGCATTATAACATGGCGCAGGGCACCACGTGGCAAGACAGAGCCACTAATGCCACCATGGAGCTGTGCTGTCATGGGCTTGTCTGATCCTGTTCACCTCCCGAAGGCCCCATGTCCTCATAACATGAGGCTTTGGGGGTCACGTCCCAGCACGTACAAGGTGAGGGACACATCAGACCACAGCATTCTGTGCTCTGCCTGGAACTGGCTGGGAAGGGAGGAACAGGAGGCCTGTCCCTGCCAGCCTTTAGCTCTCCTGGCCTCCGCATCTTCATCCCCTGCCTGTCTTGGAGATGGACGCTTTGTCTCTGGTGACAAAGAGCTAACTGCGGGCCACCAGGCTTCCTGCAGACTGGCTGCCCCAGTATTCACTTTGTTCTAAGGAAAAGTTCTGTGTTCTGGGGGACACAGCTCTGTGTTCTCACCACTGGCCTGCGATTCTGGAGCAAGAAATAGCTCTTGGCTTGGTATGAAAGGACAAAAGGGACAAAGGCCTGGTATGAAGGTGCAGCTTTTGACTGGTACAAAGGGACTGTCTTGGTCAGCTGGCTGAAAGCCTGTGGCCTCCCCTAGTGTGGGGCTGGGGGTTTCTGAGGTGGACCCTGTGCCAGCCTCCAGTGTCCCCAGGACCCTGCTCCCACCCGGCCCACATTGCACAGGCTAGCACATCCGCAGGCCTCAGTTGTCTTATTTGGGATATGGGAAGCCAGCCTGGCCCTCACACATCTCCTAGGAACATCAGATGGTGACTTACACCTGGCAGAATGATTTATGGTAACCTGTTTTCTCAGGAGTTGTTACTCTTCTGAAATTAAACTTTTATTCTTTTTGTGCACATTTTAAATTTCTTTAGAGTGCCTAGGATGTTGGGGAAGAAGTTCTGCACGTAGACCTGCCAGGGGGCCTTTAAAGGCACTGCACGCTTGACCCCCCCAGGCCCCCGAGATGGGGACCATGCTTATGCTTCTCCCTTCTGAGGAGGGAGGTGGAGCATGGACGGGGGACACAGTTAAGACCCCTGTGGTCCTGGACACCCAGTGGAGCTGGGTTGAGCGTACTTGCTCTGTGGCCTTTGGACCTCTGTCCTCATTGGTTATGTGGATGTGACACCTGCCCTTGGTGGGTCTGTTGGGACCACAGGGCCCCTGGCTTTGCACATTCCGGTGTGTGGTGAGCATTGAGGGACATTTTCAGAGGATGGCGTCATTCTATAATATGCTCTCCCCGACTTTTGGACTGGCTGTTCTGTTTCAGGGGTGATAAGAGTCCCTGACACATGGCTTGTTGTAAGGATTAAAGGAGCAAGTGCAGGCGACTTCCTTAGAGTCACTGAGATCTCAGGTGTCCCAGCTCTCCTTTCCTTCTGGCCCTTCAGAGTCTCAAATGTCAGCATCACCTCCCTACTGTGACAGGGCTGTTCCGGGGGTCTTTGCCCTAACTCTGTGTGGCCCCAAGCAGCTGTTCAGTGAGTTTATATCTGCTACTCTTTAGTCTGATGCTCATTTCCTTTTTTTTTTTTTTTTTTTTCTTTTTTATTTAATGTGGGTACTGGGAGTCGACCTCAGGACCTCGCGCTTGCTAGCAAGCACTTGTGCCGCTGAGCGATATCACCGGCCCTTCTTTTCCTTTATGTGGGTTCTGGGAGTCGAACTCAGGACCTCGTGCTTGCCAGGCAGACGCTTGTGCCGCTGAGCTATCTCACCAGCCCTGATGCTCATTTCTTACGGTTATTGGTTTATGATTTTTCAGTCTACTTTTTTATTTCTTCATTTGGTGAGTGTATTTGTTTTTCCTTGCTGGGTAACTAATGACTACAGATTCAGAGCTGGAAACAACATGCATTTATTACCTCACTGCTCCAGGGCTGGGAGCCAGGCACACCGTGCGGGGTCTTCCTCATGAGGCCACGCCTGGCTGTGATCAAGTGTCACCTGGGCTGTTCTCACTCGGGCTGGCCGGGGAAGACTCCCATGCCCAGGTTGGCAGCAGAATCCACCCCTGTGCTGTAGAACCAAGGCCTCTGCTTCTCTCACTGATGGCTGGGCCTGCCCTGCGGTGCTGAGGGTCCCCCTCTGTCATCTGCCATCTGGTACCCTCCATGGGCAGTTCCCAGCGTGACACTTTGCTCTTCAAGGCCCACGTGAGCAGGTCCCTCCTCAGCCTCCTAAGACAGAGCCTAACGTAATGGCACTGGGTCACAGGAGTGACATTCTAGCTCCTTTGCCTCCTGTTGCTTTGTTTTGTATTTTTTGCAGTACTGGGGATCGAACCCAAGGCTTTGCGCTGAGCTACATTCCCAGCCCTTTTTATTTATTTATTTGAGTCAGGGTCTTGCTGAATTGCCCAGGCAGGGCTCCAACTTGTGATCTTCCTGCGTCAGCCTCCCAGAGTGCTGGGATTATAGGCACGCACCACCATGCCCACCCTGCCCGATCTCATTGATGAGTAGGAAGCCCAGCTCCCACCCAGACTTAGGGGAAGGGATTAGACAAGGCTGTGGACTTTAGGGGTCGTCTTCCAGTGCATCTGCCACAGTGAGTGTCACCAGCTGGCAGCTTTTTAAAGTGATAAAAATGGGAGTTATTCGCTCAAAGCGCTTTCTTCAGAGCAAAGCAGATCCCATACATTTAGGCCACCAGATGTCCCTTGGCTTTGCAGGTCTGGGCTGTGTACTGGAGAGTTATGAGTACCGGACAAGTGAGTAATGTAGATTCTTTTTTAGATGCTAGTAGATTGATTTCTTTCTTTTTTTTTTTCTTTTTTCTGGAGCACTGAGATTTAAATCCAGGGAGTGCTGAGCTACATTCCCGGCCCTTTTTATTTTGAAATGGGGTGTCTTAGTCACTTTCCTCATTGCTGGGACAAAATATCTGACACCTGCAACTTAAGGGAGGAGAGATTTATGTTGCCTTACGTTTCAGAAGTTTCAGTCCTTACCTGGTTTGGGCATGGTGGGAAGGTGGAAGGAGAACTGCTCACCTCAGGGCAGCCAGGAAGCAGAGAGAAGGGAGGAGCCAGGCAGGCAGCTGGGCCTTCCAGGGCACAGAACAACGACCACCTGTGACCAGGCCCCAACTCCTAACCGCAAGTCAGCTGTAAGCCCATAATTCAGTCACCTTCCAAAAGCCTGCCTATGAGCATTCTTGGGGGAATCTAGATATAAACTGTCACACAGGGTCTTGCTAAGTAGCCCGGGCTGGAGCTTGTGACCCTCCTGCCTCAGCCTCCTGAGTAGCTGGGACTCCAGTTCTCCATGGCCTGACGTGAGAGGAAGAGTAGAGGACAGGGTGTGAAAGTAGGTGGGAGATTGAGAGGGACAAGACAGGGAGGGGACAGGGCAGTGACTTCACTGTGCCTGGGCATGCAGAGTCTTTTAGAGATGAGTTTATTTAAGTGTGTGAATGTTCTATTGAGCATTTATGGAATTCTTCCTTTGCTTTGTTTACCCCAGCCCTCCTGCAGAGAACCCATCCCTCTCACTGTGACCCACCCTGGTGATTTAGCAGAGATCTTTTCATATCTTTCCGTGCTCTTAGAATCATGTACAGTTGGCCTGTCATATCTGTACCTGTGATTCAATGAACTGTGGATCAAAAATATTCAGAAAACAATTTTTTGTCTGTGCTGAACATGCATAGACTGTTTTCTAGTCATCGTTCCCTAAATTATATAGTATAAAAACGGTGTATATAGCGTTTACATTGAGTTAGGTTTTACAGGTAGTCTAGAGGTGATTTAGAGGAGATGACAGGACGCACATAGGTTGTATACAAATACAGTGCCATTGTGCATAAGGATCTTTTCATTCATTTAACCATTCCCCGTAGAAATCCTTCCAAAGGCTAAAATTCTAGCAAACCTTTTTAACTGGTATATAGTATTCCAGAGTGTGGATGTATTGTGATTTAGCTGACAGTTCCTCTATTGACTGGCATTCATTTTGTTTCCCATTTTTACCATCATACAAAGCACAGAGTTCCACTCCTTACAGACACACACACACACACACACACACACACACATACACACACCCTTAGGTAGCAGGAGTTTATTTCTATGGGATACAGTCCCAGGATTTGAATTGCTGGGTCAGAAGGTTTGTGTATTTGTAATTTTAATAGCTGTTGCCAGCTGGATTTCCCTGGAGGATGTAACATTTCGTGTTTATCGGAGTAACTGGAGAGTCGTCTTTTCCCTGTCTCCCTCCAGCAAGAGATGTTATTGGTCCTGTTAGTTTCGACCGGGCTGAGAGGTATAAAGAGATATCTCATTGTTGCTTTTAATTTGCATTTCCTTGATGCACAGCGCAGGCCGGCAGCTTCTCATCCATTTGGCACCCATTTAGCTCGCTTGTGAATCGCCTCTGCCAATCCTCTGCTCGTTTCTCCACGGGGTCATTTGTCGCTGTTCACCAGCTCTCTCTCTAGCAGACATTAACTCTCTTTCTGCCTCCCGCATGGCAGTTATTTAGGCAGAGGTATAGAGTTGTCTGTTGACTTTGTCTGTGGTACTTTGGGCCTTGCAGAATTTCAGACTCTACAAGGTTGAAGAAGCTGGCATTTTTTCCTCTGGCTTTGGGTTGCTGTGTTGGTTGAGATTTGCTCTGTGTCTAGCAGACATTTACCAAGTGTGTGACCCAGGCCAGGCCCTGAGCTGAACATCATAGATGTGGGGTAAACTGAGTGTCCTTGAGGATTTCAGTAGCACCCAGACAATGACAGCCGGCACACAACAGAGCACAGCCTATGGGGGGGGCGGGGGGGCGGGGACAGGGCAGCTGTGACTTTGGCTGAGTGCTTTCTTCTGAGACACAGGTGTGCTGATCCCGCCTCACAGCAGCTTTGGAGTCAAAGCCCCCCAGGAAGGTCACTGCCTGCCTCAGGCAGCCTTGCCCTTTTACCCACACTGGGCTCACTGTCTCTGTCCCGTGATGTGGGGGCTGTGCCACCATGCTGCAGAGGGGCAGGGTGACATACACCTGCAGCAGGAGGCCATGTGATGGGGAGGGTGGGGCTCCTGTTGGTGCACCTGGGGGGAGCAGGGCCTGTGTGTGCACCCCCACATCCTGGCATCCCTCGAGCCATCTCTGGAGCTGCTTTTGATCAGTGGTCTTCGGAGCGAGCGAGGCTTGTGCATTCCAGGAGTGCGGGAGAAGGTGCAGAGTCCTGGAGACAGAATTAGAACTGCGTGTCTATTTATGTTCTCCTCGCTGCCTCTGAAGGTGTATTTTTATGTACATTTAATGATCTACATGATATTAGGAAGGCTGTGTGTGTTCTAATTATAAACAAATATATACGGCATGTGCACAGCAGAAGCTGGGGGCCCTTGCTCGAATGGGGCGAGCTATGGCCACTGTGGTCCCCTCACCTTCAGCCACACAAGCTGCCCCGAGTGTGAGCAGCTGCTGACACAGAATGGGAGGCACAGGTGGGGTGGGGTCTGAGGAAGGGACCCATGAGGGAAATACCTTCCTGTCAGTCCCAGAGCCAGGTCCTCCCTTCTCCATCCCTTCACATTTTAGTCCAGCCCTTTCTTTCCTTTAGAAAATATAGTTTATAGTTATTTTTGTCTCTTTATCTTTTTCCTCTTTCCCCATTAGAGCAGCAACTGGATGTCCCAGGCTGTGCACTGTCCCCAGCCCTGGATACGGCGCCTGGCATGAAGCCAGTACTCATCACACATGTAGTGTAATGAACGCAGGTGTTGAGCACATATTAGTCTTTGGAAAGTCCTTATTTCCAAGCCCCATCTAGGTAGATATCAGTATCTCTATTTGGTAGGCAAGAAGGTTGGATTCAGAGAGGTTGAGCAGTTTGTGCTGGGTCATACAGATATTTGGGTACAGGGGTGGGAGAAGGGAGCTAATATTTTCTGAGTAGCTACTATAGGCGTGGCTCTCACTGTGCCTTGTTATTGCCCCACTGGCTTCGAAGATTGAACCCTATTTGTAGGACAGTAAGCTGAGGCTCCGAGATGGGCAGTGACTTGCGCTAGGCCACACATAAGTGGAAGAGCTGGGATTTGAACCCAGGTCTGTGTGAGTCCTGAGCATATCCTCTGTCTGGCACTTCAGCAGCTGCCCTTTTCTTCTGGGTCAGTTTGAGGGTCCCTGGTGGCTCTGAGTCTGTAGGGACAGGTGTGGGGACAGACGCCTCCCTGCGGGCAGGTGGTGTGGCGAGGAGGCTGCCTTCATCCTCTGCCCCGATGGTGGTGCCAGTCAGCGGGCACCAGGCCCGGAAGCTGGGCTGATTTGCCAGGCTAACGAGGAGGGTGATGTTTTATGCATGGCGCCTAATTTTGCCCAAAGACTCTGGCTATATTTAACACCATTAATCATTATTGTTGGCTCCCGGGGGATGGAGCCTTGATTAGTGTCAGAAACGCATCACATGCAGAAGGGAGACAGAAAACAAGCGCTTGCCAGCCGAGTCTTTCCCACCCGAGGCAGCATCGCATGCTGCACGTCGCTGCACGTTGCTGCCATCTGTGAAGCTCAGGACTCGTGGCTGCCTGGGTGCTGGATTCCTACCCCTCGTCTACCTCATTAGCTTCCCTCTTTCGTTGGTCTGGAGCCAGGCCCAGACCCAGAACCCAGTCGGCCCTTTCAGTACCTCAGTTCTTTCTCTTCTTTGCATCAGAGCCTTGAGTGGCTCAGCTGCCTTAGTTGGAGCCCAAGAAAGGGTGAACCGTGCACTTATTAGGCTGCCACTGTAGGCAGGCCACCCTGCCCAGTGTGGTACCTTCCTTATCCCTGCGATCTCAACTCTCACCTCTCTACAGGATTTGTTTTAACCCTTCTTGACAAATGGGGAAAGAGGTTTCACAGGCCTGTGGCTGTTCCTATCAAATGTGTGGAAATGCCCTCTCCCCTGCAGTGACAAAGAACCACATGAACATTGAGTGGCCCTGGCTATGCCCCTGGGTGTCTGGAAGGGCCTTGCATGTGCCTAGGCACAGATCCCATCACATAGTGCACCCACGACTCGGGGCTTGTGTAGCCCTCAGCTTCTGCTCGTCAGGCCCAGATGAGTGCAGGAGCCCTCTGTCCTTATCCACACCCTTCTGCTCCACCCTTCGCCACCGCCCAGGCCTCTGCTCACCCTGCCATCACTGAAATGTGACAGTGGCTCTTTGAGTCCCTGGGGCTCTTTCCTGGGCAGTGTCTGCCCAGCTCATAGCAATGGCCTCTCTTGGCATCATTCTGGAAAGGAGAGTTTATTTTGGCTCACGGTTTTCAGAGGGCTCAGTCCATGGTTGGTTGGCTCCAAGGCTGAAACAGCGTAGAAGAGGGGCTGGGCTGGTGGAGGACCTGCTCGCACTATGGAGATCAGGAAGCAGAGAGAGATGGGAGGAGCAGGGGACAAGAATGCACCCTTCCAGGTCACACCCCAATGACCCACTTCCAACCAGACCCCATCTCCTGCAGCACATTTAGCCGTGAACTCATGACGAATTCCTCTGCTGAGGAGTATAGCAGTCTGGTGATCCAATCACCTTCCACACATGAGACTTTCACGGGACATTTTAGATCTAAACTATGGTAGTAACCGAATTCCTTCAGCTTCTCTGTCCTTGGGGCCGAATGTCTGCAGGCAGCTTTCCTCATTTCCTGGCTTTATGCCATGTTAAAATGTGGTTTGGGCTACTTTAGAATCTGGGGACTCACGGCCGGGAAAGCCCTCGATTCCAGTACCACCTCCCACTTCTCTGGGCTCCTAGAGGCCAGAAGGAGGCAGCCTCACTGTGTTGCTGCTGTTGGGACAGCTTCTCTTGGACCTGGTACTTCACATCCCTGTCTTTTTGCTGGTGTCACCTGTCATGGCCAGTGCTCTGCTGTCTGCATGGGTGGCCTCGTCTACCCATGTGTGTGGGGAGGGGTGTCTGTTGTCCCTTGGTCAGTCCTGGCAGGGGACAGGGAGGAGCAGGTTGGACCTCAGTGGTGGGCAGTTTCCCATCATCTCTTTCTAGAATCGGGGGTACCTGGCCTTCCTTGTCCTTTCTTTTGACTTTGGCTATACTTCCAGAGCACCAAGGAAAGCTGTACGCACATCTGCTCCATGCTAATCTCTCTTGCTGGCTCCTAAGCCCACCTGGTTTGGTTTGGGATTATTCTTGTTGACAGATGAGAAAACAGAAGCTCAGAGAGGTACAGCCACTTTTCCAAGCCTGCTCAGCAATGGATAGTGGGTGAGATTTGAATCCAGGTCTGGCTAACCCCGAAGCCCTTGGTTAAGAACCTGGGTTATGAAGTCTAACGTCCTGAACCATTTCCTCGCTGTGTGGCCTTGGGCAGAGTTACTTAGCTTCCTTTGCCTTGGTCTTCTCATCTTTGAAATGGAATGATGATTAGCAATACTACCTAGGGTTGTTGGAAGGATAAATATATTCTACAGCAAGACTCACTGCATTTGCCACCGGGGAAGTTACTGGCATTGCCCATTAATTGCACTGTCTCTTCAAAGCCCCAGAGAAGAAATGCCTTTCAGATCACGAAGCCTAGAAAACATGTGAATAACCAGCAATCATCACAAATAGTTTCGTTCCTTGCTTCAGCTGCTTGGAAGCTCAGTCAAATTACAAGACTATAGTCTTTTCTGCTCTCATCTTTTTTCTACTTTGCCTTTGCTATAACTTTTTTACACTTAATTGTGTCTTATTTCCTGTACTACAAAGTTGTATAACATTCCAAAGTCCTATGCGAAGCTCTAGTTGTCATAAGCTGATGTAGCCATCAGAAGGGAAAGAATTGCTCTTCCAGATTGTGCCCAATGTTTAGCCCTCAGAGAAAAGCATCTTTGAAGGCAAACTCCTGCCTGCCAATTAGGGGAGGGGCAGAGGTGCCCCTCTGGTAATACTAGAAATGCCCTCTGTCCTTCTGTGTGATGAAGTGATGGGGTACTCTGTGAGAGCTCCCCATATCAGTTTAAGATTAATACAGAAAACCCCCAAACAAGATGCTTAAACAATCTAGAAGTTGCTTTCAGTCTGGCATTTAAATAGGAGCCAGTCAATTCTGGGGCCCCAAGTGTAGGAAGACCAGTGTTCCTGTCTTCAGCACTGCTATATAATAGCTTCCATTCTCAAAGTCACTCATGTCCCAGGATGATGCCTGTAGCTTGCCATTACATCTGCATTCCAGCCAGTGGAAGGGAGGAAGAAGCCAAGAAGAGCACTTCCTAGAAGTTGCAGATCCAACAACCATTTCTCCTTTCATCCTCCTAGACTGGTTTTGGGACCATACCTTGCTTCACAGGAGGTGGGAAAGGAATCTTCATTCCATGCACGATTGCACTTCTCTCAGTCTATTTTCTCCACTCTGAACGCTCTAACTACCTTGCAAGGTTCTTGTGAGGATTAAATAAGACTGTAGTAAGATATACCAGGTGTTCCGCACATGTAAATTCCCTTCTATTTTTAGTTTTCCCTTCCTTCCCTCCATTACTAGGGACTAAGAGGGAAGCTTTAGCAACAGCAGCAGAGATTTAGGAGCAATAAAAGGCAGCTCTGTCAGGTGGAAGGTGGAGGTTGCAGGTTCCCTTCCCTTAGCCAGGGGACAGGGAAACGGAAAGGGGGCATCACTGGGTGTTGGATGTGTGCAGATGTGGGGTGTGGACCCCCGGGAGGAGCTCAACACCCTGGGACCGCAGACTCCTGCCGTCAAGTTCAAGGTGCTGCCCATGGGCAAGGCAGGGCTTCAGGTTGCGGCTGTCCCATCCTGGAGACTTGGAGACTTGGCAGTCCCACCCCTGTTTGTGTGCCAAGAAACCAGTGTGGGGTGTGGCACCGCATTCCCCTGACACCCCTTCCTGCCAAGACGGGTCCCGAGCATCCCTCCTGGGGCCTCTAAAAGCCAAGCTGGTGAGGGAGGGAGCCCAGCATGTGGCTTGCTGTGCTCCATGGGGGCTGCGGGAATGATGCTCTCTCCTGGTGTCGCAGCAGGGTGGTGGCACTGAAGTTAGTGACGCAGCAGGTCCTGGGGGCCCCAGCTGCCCTGGCAAGTGAGCATACCCAGAATGACTCCCCTGGAATGATCTGGCCCCCTAGAGGATAAAGGCGGAGAAAGGACCCCCCCCGGGGGCTTGGTGGAGGGAGGAGGAAGGCTGTGTGTGCACGTGTGTGTTCATTGCAGGGAGGGGCTCCTGCTGCTCTTGGCCTTCCCAAGTGCAGCCGGCAAGCTGGCAGGGGAGGTGCGTTAGCCTGTGTAGCACCTGCCCTGCTTCCTCACACAGCATCTCATGTCATCCTCAGCATGTCCCAAGACAAAGACACTATTTCCCCACTCCACAGAAGAGGAAACTGAGGCCAGGGTTGGTAGGTGGCTTGCCCTAGGTCAGCGGCAGCCTAAGCCCATCTGGATCTGTTCGAATCTGGCCTTGTCATCACTTAGCTTGGTTTTTGATGTTATCAGGGTCCAAGAAGATTAATCCTGTATGATAGCACTGATACCACAAGAAAACAAGGTGTGTGTGTGTGTGTGTGTGTGTGTGTAAAGTCTGGCACGGGGATGTGGATCTCTCCAGCCCTCAGCTTGCACAGCTACCCTGTGGCCCATCCAGGGTTCAAACCTTGTGCTTTGCGATAATCGCGGTGGCATCTTCCTTGCCTGAGTGGTGTGGCCTGGTCCGACAGTGACAGTAGCGTTCAGGGGCTCCTGTGGGGAGCTGACCTGTGTGGGAGATTGACTTGCCTCCCTCCCTTCCACGCTGGCGTTTCCAGAATGATAGCTTGTGTGTCACCTGCACTCTGGTGGCAACTGGCCCAGCCCAGGGGCAGCAGCCGCTCGTCACTGCCTGAGTACCCCTGCTGTGGCCTGCTCCAGGGATGTGTGGTTTGAGTGCAGGTGCCAGCACAACACCTGGAGCACCTGCCGCTATGGGTGCTCGGCTCGACGGAGTGCGCAGCCTTCAGGCCAGCCCGGCGCTGGAGAAGACCGAAGTCTCCCGCCTCTCTGTGGCCTGGACAAGTTCCCTGGGCCTTGGAGATTCAGCTTCTGTACCTCTACGGGCGGATGGCAGCCGCCACCTCCACTGTGACTGTGTGAGGTAACACTGATGAGGTCCAACTCCTGCTGTCACAGTGCTTGATGGCCGTTCTCCTTGCAGAGCCCAGTGTTGGGTGGGTCTGGAGAACATTCTGGAAGCCAGTGGGCTGGACGTGCCTCTTGTGACAGGCTGTGTGTTACCTACTAGAACCTTGGCCTCTCGGCTGTGAAAGGGGTGAGGAACCCTGGCTTTCTGGGGACTGGGAGAGATGTGAAGCTGTAGACACAACGCTGGGCTTGTGGTGGCTGCTGAGGAACAGAGCTGTTGTCCCCAGCATGAGTGGGGGTAGGGCAGGAAGTCTGACTTGGCTGCAGGTGAGTGAGGTGGGCCTGGACTAAGTAGGGTTGGTGTTGCTGTGGAATCTGCATGGGCAAGGACGGAGGCTGGTGAGCAAGGTCCTCTCCCCTGAAGGCCTTTTGCACAGCCAGACCCTGGGGTGACACTGCACTCCAAGTACCCTCCTTGTCCTCTCTGTAGAGGTGCCTGGTTCTCCCCCTGGAAGGTGCAGCACGGGTGCACCAGGCTGGTTCTGCCTGAAGGCCGAGGTTGGGTGGTCAGCCTGGGCTCTGCCTCTTCCTGGATTCTGCCACAAAAGTGCCGCAGGACGTCACAGACATGTGCTACTGCGAGATGCCAGGGCCAGAGTGGGAGGGGGGCCCGGGAGCACCCATGGAGTGGGGAGTCGGCCAGCTCCGTGCTATGGAATAGGAAAGAGGCAGGGGCCTGGGAGGCAGGAGGGAGGACCAGGTGTGTCACACACTTGGAGGTGATGCGGCGGTGCCGGGTCTTGGAGGAAATGCAGCAGGTCACCCACAGGCTGCCGAGATGGGAGGACACTTCCGCAGAGAGAGGGAGCATGAGGACCTTCAGGTTTCCAGGAGCTCTGGTTCCCAGCCCGGCTGGTCTGTGCCTGTCCCCAGGATTCTGGGGAATTGATGCTGCCCTGCGTGCTCTCCAGACCTGCTTTTCAAACACGGAGCTGGTTTTTTTTTTTTTTTTTCATCTTCTGTTTTGTCCTCCAGGTAAAAACACATTCATGTCATTCTAGCATTTTTCTGTCAAGGGCCCTCTCTGGCTTTCACTTTTTTTTTTTTTTTTTTTTTTTTTTTTTGTGGGTACCGGGGGGTCGACCTCAGGACCTCGCGCGCCAGCAGGCGCCCGTGCCTCTGAGCGATATCACCGGTCCCTTCTGGCTTTCACTTTTTAAAAATCTTTCATCCCCACTCCCTGCTCTCATGCCCTCCCTGGGGACACACGTGCTGCCTGTGTCCCGAGATGAGTGTGTGTCCGTGTGAAGCACATGGGCTCGCGCTTCACCTTTTCCACTCTAGTCTCATTGGAAGCTGTGTCCCCATTACTGTCACATCTGCGTGCACGCATGCTTTCCCCGCATGTGTCCTCATCCCTGTGTCTCCTGGGTTCCACCCATGTGGGTCCCCTCTCCACTGTCCAGCTCCGTGAACAATGCTGAGACCGCCACAGTCCTGGAGGAGTGGACACCAGGACACGGGACTGCGGTGTTGCCAGGCTGTGACGCCTTCCCAGTGGGTCTTGCTCTGCCAGCAGCCTGGGGTGCCTCCCCACCTCCCTAGCATCATGATTTTCTGCACCCGCTGACCCGATTGTGGCGAAAGTGTGTGGCAGGCATCGCTGTAAGTGCCCGCTGGCCGCCTGGATGGCTGGGCTCTGGACGGATGAGCCGCGCCCTGGCTCCACTTCCCCGTCTTTCTGAGTTTTTTTCTTGTTGGTTTCTGAGTTCCTGACTTGTCACTTTCCACATTGCCCGCATCTTCTCCCGTTTTGATATATTTCTGTGAGATGCACCAGTGCTTTCTCTGGACAGAGGTCCATCATTTTTATGCTCTTATCTCTTTTGCCTTAGAAATTGTGCATAAGGGGGTGTTCGCTGTCTTGTTCTTAGAAGTCCTTTCTTACGTCAACACCAAAAGGACTCTTGCCGCCTCTCCTCTTCATGTTAGTCTCACTTGTTAGATGGAGGACTTGGATCCTTCTGGGTTCCCTTGTGTTCTCTGGATGGTGACAACACAGCTTGGTTTTCCTCCACACTAGAAATCAGCTCTGCTGCTGCCACCCGCAGTCCAGGTCCCTTTGTAGCTGCCCCACCCCAAGAGGTCTTCCCTCCATCCTCCCCTGTCCCTTTGGTTTCTCTGTTTTCATTCATGTGCTCCCGTGGGTTTTTAGGGTGGCACCTTTGGGACATCTCTCAATCCTTTGGAGCCCCCCCCAACCTGAGCAATTGGTGAGCCTACTCCTCTGCCAGGTGGTTTTAGCATTAGTTGACCAAATTCTCTAAAGTCCCCACTGTAATTATTATTGAAAGGGCTGTAAAGTTTCAACATGACTTTGGGCAGTTAACATGCAAACAGTGTGAACATGATATTTAGTTTTTTTTTTTTCTTATCATTTTAATAATTTAAAAC
Source organism: Erethizon dorsatum (assembly GCA_028451465.1). NCBI lineage: Eukaryota > Metazoa > Chordata > Mammalia > Rodentia > Erethizontidae > Erethizon > Erethizon dorsatum. The sequence continues at coordinate 122,569,038 of CM051827.1, read as the reverse complement.
TTTTTCAGTCTTGGGCATGTAGGTCAATTAAAAATAGCTGATATATTTTTAATTGACCATCTGAATGGTATTTCATTTTCTGTTGTGTTTTCTGGTTGGTTACTGCTGTTGAGGAAGATGATATTAATTTTTAAGGTCATTGCTCTGGACGTGTTCAGATTCTGTGGGGTTTTTCTGCAATTGATGACAGTGCTTTAAAGGAGAACAGTAGTGGTTTTCTCTCCCTTCTTCTGATTATTCTGTATTTTATTTCTTCTTGTCCTCCTTCATTTGCCAGGACGTGCTGAAAAGCAGCGGAACAGGCAGGCTCACTTGCCTTTGTCCCAATCTTAAAAGGGACCTGGCTAAGATCTCCCTGAAGAATGGCATTTGCTGTCAGTTTTACTCTGCAACATTTATCAAATCCCTTGCTCGAGTTTTAAAAAATAAATTAGATGTTAAATATGACCCGATGCTTTTGTCTCTCTGCTGAAATAATTTTTGGATGTCTCTGCCTGGAAGTCCTTACACAGCGCTTCCTGTGTGCCCTGATGTGTAGTTGGTGCTTTCTAAAGACTTGTGTCCCCGATCCTTTTAACAACTGTTTATTATCTCCTTCTTACGGATGAGACAGAGTAGGCACAGAGAGGCTAATGAACTTGCCCAAAGTCACGTAGCCTTTTGGACCCAATTCTAGCCCAATTCTAGTTCTAAATATTTAAAGTTACAACACAAGCTAACAAACTGTCCAATAAAACATATTCTATCCTCCTGTCTGAGAAATAGACCTTGATAAAAGGTAACATTCACAAAGATATTAAGATGACCAAATTGAATTATTACTACATATTTAAGCATTGCATTGCTAAATCTGAGCTATTTGGATGAGTAACAAAAATCATATATGACTCATAAATCATGTTTATTCCATAAAATTTAATCTTTTGCCTTTAGCTCAATAAAACAAATGTTGATGTCTTCAAGATTTTTAGTTTGTGTTTTATTGACAATACTAGTAGAATGGATTAAAAATGAAACCCATTTATGTTCAAAACGTATAAACTTAGCTGGTGAAGTAAATGTTACAAAACATTTCTCAAGCTGTCAGAAAGTTTTTCATCTAAAATTCAGAATGATTTATAAACATTCAAAGGTGAAATATAGATCAATACCAATTTTTTTTTTGGTACCAGGAGTCGAACTCAGGACATTGTGCCTGCCAGGCAGGCGCTGTGCCGCTGAGCTATATCCCTGGCCCCAATACCAGTTTTTTTTTTTTTTTTTAATGTGGGTACCGGGAGTCGAACTCAGGACCTCGCGCTTGCCAGCAAGGGCTTGCGCCGCTGAGTGATATCACTTGCCCTTTTTGTCCTTTATGTGGGTTCTGGGAGTCGAACTCAGGACCTCGTGCTTGCCAGACAGGAGCTTATGCTGCTGAGCTATCTCACCGGCCCCCACAATACCAATTTTTAAATCAAAGTTATTTAAAGCTTAAATTTATGCAGCCTTTGAAAGCGTAAGTGTGGTGTTCCCAGTGTACCTAGCTGCCAGTGTGCGTCATCGACAGACACTTAGCTTTTGACAAGTGGCCCTGGGCCTCTATGAATATGGGCTACGTGGCTTATTTGTGTTTTGAGACATCCCTGTGCTGCCGGCCCCCATAGCTGCCATGAGTCCTGTGCCCATCCGGTCCATCCCGGACCTCTGTTACCCCACAGCGGGGCGGGAAGGGAGAGGAGAAAGGGATGTGCCCGCTGCTGCTAGGAGATGCTTCATCCTGCAGCACGTGCTTCCCATGTGTGAAGGGGAAGGTGTGACGAGTTGGCCAACTTGTCTTTTCTCTTACTGGAGGGCATCTGCAGCACAGGTCTTCCTGCATTGCCAAGTGTGTCCTTCTGATGTGGGCTGCAGTGTAGACGGGAGACAGGCCGGCATCTAGACTTGGCTGCCCTGTCCCTGTGAAGTTGGGGGCAGGTATGTTCCCAGGCACAGACCGTGTGAGTCCAGAGTGCGTGTTGAGTTAGGAGTGCACTGAACTCCAGATCCTGAACTGTGTGTGTGTGTGTGCAGGCATGGACGTGTGTGTGCACTTAACGGCAGGAGGGACTTGGGGCACAGGCCTGGGTACCCTGTTTCTTTGGTCTGAAGGAGATACTACAGCTAGTAGGGGCTGGAGTGGAGCTCAGTGGTGAAGGCCCGAGTTCCATCCCCAGCACCAAATGAATAAACTGCGTCTAGTAAAGCACAGAGCTGGGGTTAGAACCCAGGCGTCTGCCTCAGGCCCGTGCCCTAGCCATGTGGCCTCTCTGCCAGATTACTTTTCGTTTGCCTGTTGGTTGTTGTTTTGCAGCACAGGGGGTGGAAGCATGCAAGGAGAGCGCTCTGCGGCTGAGCTCCACCCTTTCTGTTTTTAATCGACTCTTAGACTTGGTTCCCTCGCACTGTATTTTGCATTGTTGTGAATATATTCCCAAGTGAGGTGGGCCTATGAGTTTCAGCTCATACTTGCCTCATGAAGTGAGTTTGTGAACTTGTTTTTCTATTTCGTTTGTGCTAAGGAAAATCTATTTGGTAGAAGTCATTTAGAAAGCAAGCCGTTGGGGTTGAGACCTTTGGAGGTGGAGGTACTTTGGTTACCATTTAATTTAGTTTGCTCACATTTTCTCTTTTTGAAATCAGTACTGGAATTTTGTATGCTTCTGGGAACTCTTCTGGGTTTTTGAACTTGTGAGTGGTCCAGGGGGAGTGTGGATGAGGAGGAACAACACTGTGTGTCTTTTCCTCTGTCCCGGTCCCGCAGCTCCTCTTGGAGGTGTTATTTCCCGATGGCAGGGCCCAGCCACCCCTTCTCCCTATTGGCTTCTGCTAGCTTGTGGCTGTTAGTCATGTTTCCATCACTGTGACAAATGCCTGGGATAATCAGTTTATGGGAAGAAAGGTCTATTTGGGCTCACCACAGTTGCAGTCCATATTTGCTTGATTCTGCTACCTTGGGGCCTGTAGTGGCTCAGGGCAGCCCTGAAGCAGAGAGACAGGCACGCTTTCCCACGTGGGCCTTGTGGCAGGGGCACGTCTCCAAACCACGGAGGCAGCAGCAGCAGTTCCCGCCTTCCCGCTGTGGTACCTCGGGCTGGGTGGGAGCGGGAGCTCGGTGGGTTGCAGACCTGTCCTGATCAGCACGGCGTCATTGCCTGGGAACTGCGGGGTGTGAGCAGAGCTTGCCACGCCACACCTTGGCCTCTGGATGTGCCCTCTGTGGTGGGCGAGAGGACTGTGAGATGGTGGGCCGTCTTGTCACATCCAACTTAAATTACCCAGCCAAGGGCCTGTGGTTTCACAGGCAGGTAACGGCATGAGGGAAGTACGGGGCTGGGGAGTTTATAAGCTCAGAGCTGGGCTTTGGAGCCAGCAAAACTTGGTTGAAATTTTAGCTTTGCTAGATTCCTTAATATGCCTACTTACTTTTCTGACCCTCAGTTTTCTTACCTGTAAGTTAAAAAATTGGATGTGCCTCTTAGGGCACTCTTATATAAAGCCTGAGTGAAAAAAATATGTATCATAAGAACTCTGAATTCTGTGACAGGAATCTAACCCACTCAAAGTGGCCAAAAGAAGGGGCTGGGGATATAGCTCAGCAGCGCAGTGCCTACATAGCAAGCACAAGGTCCTGACTTTGATTCCCAGTACACCCCCCCACAAAAAAAAGTGGCTAAAAGAAAACAAGGAAATTCATTGACTTGAACTGAAAGACCAGGCATAGATCCAGCTGAGGAGCAATTGGTCCAGAAGTTCATGATGTTCAGCACCATTGCCCTGTGATATTTTTGGCTGTGCTTTTTCTTACATGTTTACTTTATCCCTGAGCTGTTGTCACATGACAGCCATGACTGGGTAGCTTTGGAACTGACATTGTGGGCTAAATAAGAGACAGTTGTTCTGTGGGGGCATACAGTGATGAGAAAAATGGAAAAAATGGTTCTTTCCCAGAAGCCCTCAGTGAAGGTCCCCTCATGTTATTGGCTTGGGGTGGGTCACATGTTTCTTCCTGAGCCAATCACTGTCCTCAAAGAGTTGGGATATGCCTCTGGTTTGAGTGTGGAGTAAATAAGTCCCATACAAGCCACATGTGGAATGGGGGAAGGGCAAGTCCAAAGCAAGACGTGGGTGCTGTCCGGCAGGGATGGGGTGAGGACGCAGGGAGGGAGCCAGTGGCTACCCTGATGGCTAGCTGGTCTTCCTGCTTCCAAGCTCTGCCCATCCTCATCCTCAACCCCTCAGCTGTCTTATATAAGTCTCCTGCTGTGCAGGAGGCACACGACTCCCCCACCCCGCTGCTGCTCAGAAACCTTCAGCGTCTGGACAGCTCCCTGGGGGCCCAAGCTGGGGTTCATAGGATTTCCTCAGGATGCCCTGTGCTTCCTGCACCAGAGAAGCCCCAAACCTCTGGGACCTCGCTTCTCCTTCCCCGTCGGGGTCACTGGCTTTTGCAGTCACAGTGTTCTTCAGCACCTCCTCCTGAACTTGTTCTTTCTCATAATTTTCTACTCCTATCCTTTGCTTTATTGTTCTTTGCACCCAGTGCTTTATGAAACGAATGTGTTTTCTGCCTCCCTGTAACACACATGTGCGTGCACGCATACACACACACACCAGTGTCACCATCTCCTTGTTCACAGCTGTGCCTGCAGAGCTCAGCCTGACACATAGTAGGTGCTCAGTAAATACTTGCTCAAGCTCAGCGAGGGCTCCTTGATTCTCATCTGCCTTTGTCCTGGGGCCAGGGTTCAAGGACCCAGGGACCAGAAGTCAGTGACTTGATGATTGTAATGTGTGTCCTTGCCATTGGCCTGCCTCCCTGGATCTTGGGGGTGGCAGGCTAAGGGCACTGCTTTCCCCTAATCTCCTTTTCCTTCTTACTCAAGACTGCCAGGATCTTATTAGCCCTGTTTACACGGCCGGGGTGTTGAGCGATTAATTTTTAATGGCTTGGTTTATTGCATGTTTGAACGGTTTATTGAGTAATTCCCACATTTAAGTGATTAATTCCCGAGAGTTCAGAACGACTGGTTAGTTTTACATTAATCAGGGTTTCTGAATGCCAAGAGACCATCAATCAATCCTTCCTGCCAGGGAGAGTAATGTTAAAATACCTCGAGGTACAATGAGGTTAAGGAAAGGAGTAATTAAAACCCTGTTTCCCCTCATGCAGACTTGACGTCTCTGTCACCCCTTCCTTTTTCCCCTCTTCTCTTCCCCCTTCCTCCCTTTTCCCAGTAAGGCTGTTCCTGGGACGCAGTTGCTCTTAGGAGGAGCAAGTCCACCTGGGCCCTGGGAGGACCTTGGCAATGAGGTTCCATCTGCAGCTGGATGGGGGCTGCATAGCTCTCAGCCCTGGGGGGAGGGATGGAGCAAGCCATGGAGGCCCATTGGGTCCCTGACTTCTGACCTCCCACTTGCAGGGGAGCAGGGCCACGTCTGCTTGTGATAAAATGTCTGGTTGCACCTGTGGAGGGACAAAGCTCAAGTGGAACTCAGGTGAATCTCCCCATGGGGGCAAGGACAGGGTGTGTAGGCTGGGGCTTTGCCTTGTGACCCTGCCACCACAGAACCCTGTGCCCTGCTGTGCTTGGAGCAGGAGAGACTATGAGCCGCTTTTGCATCTGTATGAGTCTCCTACAGCTGCTATAACAAACCACACACCTGTGGCTTCCAACAAGGTTGAGATTGGAGGCCCTGAATGTGGCATCCAGCTGGGCTAAAATCAAGGTGTGGTCAGGATTGCATCTCTCTCATTACTTTGCCTTTCCCAGCTCTGGCAGCTCATGGCCTCATCCTCTGTCATCCAAGCGAGCGGCTCCCTGCATCTTACATCTGACTCTGCATCCTCTTCTGCATTTGAAGGTCTCTTGTGATTACTGATAATCTGGATCTCTTCCCCTTCAAGGTCAGAAGATTAGGAGCCTTAGTTCCACCTGCCACCCTAATTGCCCTTGGCCATGTGATCTGTGCATAGTCACAATTCCCAGGGATTAGGACCACAACATCAACAGGGTACAGACCCTGGAGCCAGGGACCTGGGTTCAAATCCCAGCCCAGCCTCTGATACCTGGGGAGGCTGGGGCAAGTTTTCTAATTGTGCCTCAGTTTCCTTATATGTGAAACTGACGTCACTTAATAGCTCCTCCCTCACAGACCTGTTGTGCTGGGGGCATGAGAAGTGCACTGTGGTGGCAGCAGTGGCAGTGTGACATCCGTGAACTGGGGTAGAAGCCGAGGTGATGCTGCTGGCCTTGTGAGGCATCATCTATGATTCTGTGAGAATATAGACGCAGCGCTGGGTTAGTGGGAGCTGCCTTGAAAAATGGTTAAAATCACAAAGCCATTCACAAGGGCAGGGATGGAACCTCAGTGGCCCACCTCTCAAGAGCCCACAAATGCTGCCAGCCTTGGAGGAGAAGAGCGAGGGGCACAGGAGGCAGTGGCAGAAGGCTCAGCAGACAGAGGTAGCGGATGCAGGTCAAGGTTCTGCTCCCTGCGTCTTTGGGGTGCTGCTGCTTGTCCTTCGAGCCTTTGTGAAAGGCAGTTACAGCCATCTGAAAACCACAGTTCAGAGCATGGATGGGCCTAGGTCCACATGGGAGGGTTGTAGCAATGGTTAGGAGCTTGGGCTCTGGACCCACATGGATGGATTTGAATGCTGATGGCACCTTGGACTGGGTGGCTTGTAGGCCATTTCTTCTCTTCTGTAAGTCTCAGTTTCTCCATCCATAACCTGGGCAGGATGCTGAGCCCTGGCCACGGGACTGGTGTGTGGATGAAATGAGGTAACAGTGCCCTGCAGGCGTTCCATGTTTGTGGTCCTGCAGGAAGAAGCCCCCATTTGGAAGTCGTTGAGTTAGGAGATTTGTGGGGTAAAGGTTTAGTTTGGATCTGAAAGACCTGAGCACTGGTGGAAGAGGATTTCAGGCTGAGGTGTGGAAGGATGACATTATCCTGTCACAGATGCTCCAGTGTGGCTCTGGCTTTGGGTGTGTGGGGACACAGAAAGAGGATGTGAGCCCTTGGTAGAGCCGAGTTTGGACTTCATCCTGTAGGCAATGCTTGCTGCTGAGAGGCTGGGGCAGGAGAGCAGCCAGAATCCCAGAGGAGAAAGGCATGTTTGGGGACATGGCAGCGGGGCCATATGGAGCCCTTGTGCTGCCAGTGAAGCAATGCATTAAAAAAATTATTCATTCAGCACCATCTGATTTAACCAAAATACGCTGGTTATGTGCTGAGAATATGGACGTAAAATATAAATATGAACTTGCGTGCCTGGAGCCTTCATGCTGGAGTTATCAGGGAAGTGGACAGCAGAAAAATACAGTGTCATGGATCTTGGTGACAAGGGCTGTGAAGATGTGACGTGGCAGGGCGTTGAGTGGTCAGGGGAAGCCTTTTGTGGAGAGGGGACACTTGCTGAGCCAGAAGGGTGACAAGCAGCTGGGCCTGGTGCTCCAGACAGAGGGTAAAGTGGGTGCAGGTCCGGGGACAGAAGGCGCGGGTGGTGGTCCTAAGGCAGAGGAGGACAGAGGCTGGTGGGGCTGGGAACTGGGGCTTGGAGGAGGGGAGAAAAACACGTTGGGGAAGTTGGCTTAGTGAATGAGTCTAGTTTAACTGCAGTTTGTTCTGCTTTTACTCAACTTTCTCTTCCACTGGATTATTGCCATCGGCGTGAAAGCCTACCATAATCCTCATCTTAAAAAACCCCAAACCTCCCGGGCCCTCTCTCTCTGCAAATACACTTTTTTGTCTTCGCTTCCCTTTACAGCAGAATGCATCCGAGCTGTAAAGCTGTATTCACCATCTCAGTTTTTCTTCAACCATCCTTTCTTTTCGTGAAAGCTTTTCGTTTTCAAAACCTTCATCCTTAGAGGAGATGTGAGAACATTTCAGTGCTCTCTAGAGCTCTTCACCTGTTTTCACTCCTTATTCTCTTTGACTGCATTGGCTTTCGGCACTTCTTCTATGTACACATCTTGGGTTTTTTGTGATCTATTTGAAAGTAAATCCATGACATTTTACCTGTAAATACTTTATGCATCACTTTAAAAATCAAGGATATTCTCTTTTAAAACCTCAGTATTGGAATCAAATACTGGAGATTTTTTTTTTTTTTTTTGTGGGTACCGGGGGGTCGACCTCAGGACCTCGTGCACCAGCAGGCGCCCGTGCCGCTGAGCGATATCACCGGCCCTTTTTTCGTATGTGGGTTCCGGGAGTCGAACTTGGGCCCTCGCGCTTGCCGGGCTAGCGCTTAAGCCGCTGAGCCATCTCACCGGCCCCCAAATACTGGAGATTTAACTTGAAAAATATAACCTTGATTCAGATTTCACCAACTATTACAAAAAAATATTCTTTTCGACAGTTTACTGGAAGCCTGGGGATGTGGCACAGTGGTCGAGCACTTGCCTAGCATGCTCCAAGTTATGGGTTTGATTCTTAGCACCACAAAATAAAGTTAAATAAAATTCAGTTAAAATTTTTGCATGTGGTGAGATTCATTCTTTGTTGATGTTCTCAACCTTGGCAAATTCATGCAAGTGTGGGATGTCTCTTATAATCAAGATGTAATACAACCCCATCATCCCCTAATTCCTCCTGTCCTGGGATGGTTCAGCCTTCCACCAACCCCAGTGCTGGCACCTCCTGATCTGTCCTGTGACAATAGTTATGCCCTTTCTAGGATGTCATCTAGGTAAGAACATGTAGTACGCAAGTCTGGCCGTCACTCGGCACGCTGATTTTTGAGAGTCACCCATATATTGTGCGTATCATTCCTTCTCATCACTAAATAATGTGCCACTGAATGGACGCACCACAGTTTGCTTGTCCACCAACCCCAGTGCTGGCACCTCCTGATCTGTCCTGTGACAATAGTTATGCCCTTTCTAGGATGTCATCTAGGTAAGAACATGTAGTACGCAAGTCTGGCCGTCACTCGGCACGCTGATTTTTGAGAGTCACCCATATATTGTGCGTATCATTCCTTCTCATCACTAAATAATGTGCCACTGAATGGACGCACCACAGTTTGCTTGTCTGTTCAGCAGGTGACAACCCATGTGTGGGTTGTCTCCTGTGTTTAGTGATTATGAATAACGTGTCTGCAAACATTGGTGCAGAGGTTTTGGTGTGACCCTAAGTTTTTATTTCTCTGGGGTACTTAGGAATAGGATTGCTGGGTTGTATGGGAAGTACATGTTTAATTTTGTAAGAAGCTTCCAAACTCTTTTCCAGATGGTATCATTTTATATATTTAGTTTTTGATGCTCCAAGTTTTTCTCTTTATTAATGGGGTTCATTTTGGCAGATTGGTACATGCGCATAACATACTTTGCTCATTTTCAAACCCCCTTCACTTCCCTCCCCCTGCTCTTGCCCTGTAGTTTCTTCAGCGGGGAATGGGGTGGTGTGTGTCAAGTTCCCATCAGCTATGGGTGAGAATTCCAGTTCCTCCACATCCTTTCCAACAGTTGGTGCTGTCCTTCAAAAAAGAAATGTTAGAATCCATTCTACTAGGTGTGTAGTAGTATCTCATTATGGCTTTAATTCACATTTCCCTAAGGACGAATGATGCTTAGCATTTTCATGGGCTTATTTACCATTTATACCACTTCTTTGGTGAACCGTTCAGATCTTTTGCCCATTTAGTTCTTTCTTTTCTTATTATTGATTTTTTTTATTTTAAAGAGAAGAAAAAACAAAACAAATCAAAAGAAGAACAAATTTTCAAAGCAACATAATAGGAGGGTAACAATGATTAATACATTACGTATTACTATCTTTAAGTTAGTTATTCAGGATACCAGACATTAGCATTCAATTGTCCAAACATTATTGGCACAAACCTTACTCTTCAATGAACTAAGTAAAATTGGTAGTGTATCTATCTTAACCATCTTATATATATATATACACAATTTTTTTCCCTTTCCCTTCTTTCTTTTCCCTATTCCAGTCTCTCTTTCCTTTTGACCAGTTTCTTTTTGATTCATCATGTCTATTGTACATTTTGGATCTTATTTACTCTTTCAGTTTCTCATACTAGAGAGATAATACGATGCTTACACATGTGCTTCTGGTTTATTTCACTTATGAGTATTTTCTCGAGTTGCATCCATTTACCTATAAAAGTCTCCAGTTTATCCTTCTTTATGGCTGAATAGTACTCCATTGTATAAAAATACCACATCTTTCTTATCCATTCCTCAGTTGATGGGCATTTGGGTTGTTTCCAAGATCTGGCTATTACAAATTGTGCTGCTATAAACATGGGTGCACATATATCGCTGTGGTACCATGTTTTTAATTCTTCTGGGAAGATGCCCAGAAGGGGAGTAGCTGGGTCAAATGGGACCTCCAATCCTAGTTTTTTGAGGAATCTCCACACTGACTTCCACAGTGGCTGTACCAGTCGACACTCCCACCAACAGTGAAGAAGGGTTCCTTTTTCCCCACAGCCCCTCCAACATTTGTTATTAGTTGATTTCTTTATAGTAGCCATTCTTTCTGGGGTGAGATGGTATCTCAGTGTTGTTTTAATTTGCATCTCTCGAATGACTAGTGATGTTGCACATTTTTTTGTATATTTATTTGCCATTAGTATTTCTTCATCTGAGAAATGTGTATTCATCTCAGATGCCCATTTTTGGAGTGGGTCTTTAAATTTGGGAGGTCTGATTTTTTTGAGTTCTTTATATGTTCTCGATAGTAATCCTTTGTCTGAGGAACAGCTGGCAAACATTTTTTCCCACATTGTGGGTTGTCTCTTCACTCTGTTGGTGGTTTCTCTTGCTGTGCAAAAGCTTTTTAATAAGATGAGATCCCAGTTATTGATTCTTTGGGATAGTTCCCGTGCGGTTGAGTTTTTATTCATAAAGTCTTTGCCTACACCAATGTCTCCAAGGGTTTTACCTATCCTACCTTCCAGCAGATTTAATGTTTCTGTTTTAATATTTAGATCTCTGATCCATTTTGAATTTAGTTTAGTGCATGGTGAAAGATATGGGTCTAGTTTTAATCTTTGGCATGTGTAGAGCCAGTTTTTCCAGCACCATTTATTAAAGAGGCTATCTTTCTTCCAGCGAATGTGTTTGGCACCTTTGTCAAAGATAAGGTGGCTTAGTATGTCTGGGGTTGTTTCAGCATCTTCTAATCTGTTCCATTGATCTTCAGGTCTGTTTTTTTGCCAGTACCACACTGTTTTTATCACAGTAGCTTTATAGTATAATTTCAAGTCAGGGATTGTGATGCCCCCTGCCTTGCGTTTGTTGCCCAGAATTGCCTTTGCTATTCTAGGTCTCTTCTGATTCCAAATGAATTTTAGGATTGTTTTCTCTAATTCTGTGAGATATGCTGTTGGAATTTTGATTGGAATTGCATTAAATCTGTATAACAATTTTGGAAGTATGGCCATTTTCACTATATTGGTTCTTCCTATCCAGGAGCAAGGGATATCTTTCCATTTTCTGATATCCTCTTCAATCTCCTTTTTCAGAGTACTGTAGTTTTCAGTATAGAGGTCTTTTACATCCTTCGTGAGGTTGATTCCTAGGTATTTCATTTTTTTGGATGTTATTGTGAAAGGTATTGTTTCCCTAATTTCTCTTTCAGTAAGTTTGTTATTTGTGTACAGGAAGGCTATTGACTTTTGAGTATTGACTTTGTATCCAGCTACACTACTGAATTTGCTTATTAAATCTAGCAGTTTTTTAGTGGAGTTTTTGGGGTCTTCTGTGTAGAGTATCATGTCATCTTCAAATAATGATAATTTAACTTCTTCCTTTCCAATCATTATTCCTTTTATTTCTTTCTCTTGTCTAATTGCTCTGGCTAAAGTTTCCAGAACTATGTTGAATAAGAGTGGGGACAGTGGACATCCTTGTCTTGTTCCTGATTTTAGAGGGAAGGCTTTCAGTTTTTGGCCATTTAGTATAATATTGACTGTTGGTTTGTCATAGATAGCTTTTACCAGATTGAGATAAAGACCCTCTATTCCAATTTTCTGTAGGGTTTTTATCATGAAAAGGTGCTGGACTTTGTCAAAAGCTTTTTCTGCATCTATTGAGATGATCATGTGATTTTTGTCTTTGGTTCTGTTAATATGGTGTATTACATTTATTGATTTACGTATGTTGAACCATCCCTGCATTCCTGGGATGAATACAACTTGGTCATGGTGTATAATCTTCTTGATGATTTGTTGGATTCTGTTTGCCAGTATCTTATTAAGGATTTTTGCATCTATGTTCATTAGGGAGATTGGCCTGTAGTTCTCTTTCTTAATTGGGTCCTTCTCTGGTTTTGGTATCAGGGTAATGCTTGCTTCCAGGAATGAATTTGGGAGTATTGCGTCCCTTTCAATTTCATTGAAAAGTTTGAGAAGTAGGGGCGTTAGGTCTTCTCTAAATTTCTTGTAGAATTCGGCAGTGAATCCATCAGGGCCTGGGCTTTTCTTTGTTGGGAGGTTTTTAATTACATCTTCAATTTCATTGGTTGATATTGGTTTATTTAGGATTTTTAAATCTTCTTGATTCAGCTTTGGTAATTCATACGAATCTAGGAATCTGTCCATTTCTTCTGCATTTTCCATCTTAGTAGAATATAAATTTTCAAAATAGGTATAGATGATCTTCTGGATTTCTGCAGGGTCCGTCGTGATATCACCCTTTTCATTTTCAATTGCATGGATTTGAGTCTTTTCTTTTCTTTTTTTAATAAGGTTGGATAAGGGTTTGTCAATCTTATTTATTCTTTCAAAGAACCAACTTTTTGCTTCATTGATTCTTTGTATTGTTTTTTTAGTCTCCAATACGTTAATTTCTGCTCTGATCTTTATAATTTCCTCCCTTGTACGGGCTTTTGGCTTAACCTGCTCTTCTGTTTCTAGAAGCTCGAGGTTCACCCTTAAGTTGTTTATTTGCGCTTGCTCTATTTTCCTGATATAAGTATTTAATGCTATAAATTTCCCTCTTAGGACTGCTTTCATTGTATCCCATAAGTTCCGGTATGTTGTACTGTCATTATCATTCAGTTGTAGAAAGTGTCTAATTTCTTCTTTAATTTCATCTGTGACCCATTGGTTGTTCAGGAGGGTGCTGTTTAATTTCCATGTGTTTAGGGAGTTTTTGTGAGATCTTTTGCCATTGATTTCCAATTTCATTGCACTATGGTCTGATAATATGCATGGGATAATTTCAATTCCTTTGCATTTACTTAAGCAGGTTTTATGAGCTAGTATGTGGTCTATTTTGGAGAACATCCCATGTGCAGCTGAGAAAAATGTGTATTCTGATGTTGTAGGATGGAACACTCTGTAGACATCTACTAAGTCCATTTGTTCAAAAGTTTGGTTCAGTTCTACTATTTCATTATTGATTTTCTGTCCAGTTGATCTGTCTTTTTGTGACAGTGGAGTATTGAGATCTCCCAATATAATTGTATTAGTGCTTATTTGATTTTTCATGTCCTTTAGTACTTGTTTTATATAGCTGGGTGCATTGGTATTTGACGCATATATATTTATGATCGTTATCTCTTCCTCTTGGATTGTTCCCTTTACAAGGATGTAATGACCGTCTTTATCTCTCTGAATCCTTCTTGGCTTGAAGTTCACTTTGTCTGCAAAAAGAATAGCTACCCCTGCTTTTTTCTGGGTTCCTGTGGCATGGAGTATTGTCTTCCATCCTTTGACTTTCAGTCTATGAATTTCTTTCTGAATTAAATGTGTTTCTTGTATACAGCATAGTGTTGGATCTTGCTTCTTGATCCATTTCGCCAGTCTGTGCCTTTTGATTGGTGAATTGAGACCGTTAACATTGATGGTTAAAACTGATATGTATTGACTTATACTTGTCATGATATTTCCCTGTTGTTGGTTCCCACTCTTTGTTTTTCCCCTTTCCTGCTATTTAATTATCTGCCCTGCCTGGTAGATTCCTTCTGTTGGGGTTCCTATCTCTTTCTAGAATGTCCTTCAGAACATTTTGGAGTGCTGGTTTGGTGGTCATAAATTTTCTCAGATGTTCTTTGTCATGAAAGTATTTTATTTCTCCATCAATTTTGAAAGATAGTTTTGCAGGGTACATCAATCTGGGTTGAAAATTATTTTCCTTTAGAGCTTGAAATACATCATTCCAAGCTCTTCTTGAATTGAGGGTTTGTGCTGAAAAGTCAGCTGTGATTCTGATGGGTTTTCCTTTATAGGTGATTTGTCTCTTCTCCCTAACAGCTTTTAAGATTCTGCCCTTCTGTTGAATTTCTGGGATCTTGACTATAATATGTCTGGCTGAAGTTTTTTTTTTGATCATGTCTAGTTGGTGTTCTAAAAGCTTCACTTATAGGGGCATCAAATTCCTTTTCTCTTCCAGGAAAGTTCTCCCTGATTATGTCTTTGAACAAGGTTTTAATGTCATTGATGCTATCTCCTGCTTTTTCATTTATTCCAATTATTCTTAAGTTGTTTATCTTTGAGTCATCTAGCAGCTGCTGAATTGATTTTTCATGGTCCCTTGCTGTTTTTAAGAATTCTTCCTTTTCATGATCACTAATTGCAAGCCTGTCTTCTATATCTGAGATCCTGTCCTCGCATTGGCTTAATCTGCTACAAATACTTTCAATGGAATTTTTGCTCTCTTGGATATCTGCTTGAATCTGCCTTATGGATTCCATTTCTTTCCTATGCTGAGCATTCATGGTTTCTATAGTTTTCTTAAGCTCATCTATTTTTTTGTCTGTATCAGCTATAGTGTCCTTAAGCATGGTCTTCAATGTGGACATTATCTCTGCAGTTATCTGTGAGATTATTTCTGTTTTAATTTTTTCCAGAGCCTCATTCAGTTGCTTTGTTGTTACCACTTCAGATAGGCCAGGTGGGTGGCTTTCGGATTGTCCCACCTCGTTGCCCCCTAGGTTTGCCTTTGGTGAATTGGATGTGTGGGGTTGCATCTTGTTTAAGTGTCGTCTCATTTTTTCCTTTCTTTAATTCCTGGGGTGATGTTTGCAAATTACCTATGGTAGGTTACTTTATTGCTAGTGTTTAAGATCTTTAGAAGATGACTACTTCTCTGCAGTATCTTCCAAGTGGAGCTTGCTTTTGGGTTTTGAGCTTTCTGCCAGATCCTACCTCTTCAATTCGTTGGGTATGCGAAGTTGCTACCTGTTTGGCCCAGTCCTTGATTCTTTGGTACTGTGCCACTGTATTTTCTGTGTCCCTTAGTCAATCTCAAGCACGAAATATCAGGAAGGAAAGATGTTTAGAACAATTATTTCACATTTGGCTATAATGTTAACTAAAGCATCAAACACAGCCTAGAAAATGACAGACTGAGCTAACCAGTTATTTATCACTTTTAGCTGTATAGAGTTGCAGTTATATAACAAAATCTAAAACACACCAGAAAAATTATATGCAGTATACAAGTCCTATGTATGTCAATTTTTCCCTGAGGAGTTTAAATTTAAAATGAGTTAAGGAGGAAATAGAGTGTTGGGAGAATAGGAAGGAATTAGATGTAAGGTTAGAGGACCAAGAGGGATCCCACTAACATTGGGACACTGGTGCAGAGGACTGGTGGTAAAAAGAGAAGGAAGGGATAAAAGGAAGAACAGATCACAACCACAATCACAAAGAAGTTAGAGGCGCTGTTTACACTCATATAAAAAAACAGAGAGAATAATGAAGGAAAGAGCAAATACACATACAGAAACAAAAACGAAGATAAAAACAATAAAACAAACAAAACAAAAATAAAACCCCACCAAAAAAAAAAAAAAAAAAAAAAAAAAACCTTCGCCAGAACAAAAAACAATTGAGTGAGAATAAAATAAAAAAATAAATAAAAAAATAAATAAAAAGAATCAGTTCCAGGTGTTGAGTCTGCTGTAGGCAGGCACCGTGTGGTGACAGAGTCCTGTTCCGTGCAGGTCGGTCCCAGTAAGCCAGGAGCGCCCTCTGGCGGGCGGTGAGCAGAGGCGCATACTTTCAGGCAGAGACCAGTCTAGCTCGCCTGCCGCGCTCAGCGCCCTTTCACTATCCCTGGGCCTGAGAGGCGCAGTGCACTGTCCGAGCGCGGGTTGCCTGCACTGGTTTCCTGCCGCTCTGATTCTCACCACGCCCCCCACAATGGCGCCGGGCCATTCGCTCTCTGACGCGGGACAGGTGTGGCTGAGAGACCAGTCTCGTTCGCCTGCTGCCCTCAGCACACTTTCGTGAGCCTGAGAAGCCCCGTGCTGCCCTGTCCGGAGCACGAGTGTCCAGCGCTGTTTTTCTTTCGCAGGGCTCTGAGTTTCGCCACACCCCCCACAATGGCGCCCGGCCTGTCGCTCTCTGGCGCGGGGCAGCTGTGGCTGAGAGACACTCACCGCCGGCCAGCGCCGTTCTCCGCCGCTCCCCGCCTCCCCGCTGTCTCAGGATCCTCCGTGGGGGCTCCCTGGGCTCCAGCTGTCACCGTGTGTCCGCAGAATTGAGCTTCTGTCGCGCTGCGATTCCTGGGATGGTAGAAGGTGCGCGCGCGCGGTCTGCTCCTTCTTCTTTGTTGGAAATCACCCTTCACTGGCGCCGGGGGTCCCAGATTGCGCTTCAGAACTTTTCTGGGTTCCAGGGAGGCATCTCCCCCCCATCCTGCGCTTTCCCGGTCGCTATATTCCCCTGTTCCAACGGTAACTTTTAGAGAGAGTTTCGCTGCCTGCTTCTTACTCATCTGCCATCTTTTTTCCCCCTCCGGGAATCTTTTATTATTGATTTTTGATAGTCCTTTATTCTAGCTACAAGTCCTTTATCAGATACATGACTTGCATCTGTCTTCCCACTGATTTTGAGAGTTTCTGCTTTGCATATTGGACCTCATTGTCATGATGCTTTAGTGTCTTTGGTGAGTCCAGCACCTCGATCATCTCAGGGTTGTTCCTTAAGAATTAATCATATTTGCCTAGTTCTTTGTATGCTGAGTACTTTTGATTTGTAAAATAGACATTTTGAATAGAAACTGAGCGTCTGTGATCTGAAAGTCCGAAATCTGAAATGCTCCAAAATCCAAAACATTTTTTGCAACAACATGATACCACCAGTGGAAAATTCCACACCATGAAATTTGGTTTCTTATGCAGGACTAAAAGTACTATTAAAAAAAATCAACTTCAGGCTGTGTGTATAATGTACATATGAAACATAAATGAAGATTGTGCTTAGACTTGGGTCCTGGCCCCAAGGTATTCATTGTATATATGCAAATACTCTAAAAACTCACAGAAATCTGAAATCCAGAACACTTCTGGTCCCAAATATTCCAAAACTCACAGAAAGCAGAAATCCAGAGCACTGTGGTCTCAAGCATTTTGGATAAGGCATCCTGTACCTGCATTATGCTGTGCATTGGCTCTGTTAGAATCCCCTGCAGGGTTGGTTTCAGCGTTCAGTTCCCCCAAGTGGGCTCCACTGTGACCTCCTCCTGCCCTCTGGAGGTGGGGTTTCCCATGTCAGTTCAGACCCTAAGCCTTTCTTCCTCTGCTGGTCCAGGTCTGCCCGCCCCTGTACAGGTGAGCCAGGACCCAAGCCTGTTCACACCCAGTGCTGAGGGGCTCCTGTCTCCTCCTGCTCCCTTCTCTTTACTGCAGTTGTTGTATGCTTTGATTGCATTTCCTGGTCTTTGGGCCAGGAAGACAGGTGTTCTCTGTCTTGGCTGCCAGTCACTCTTGAAGAGAGGCTGGAATCCTGCCCAGGTCAGCACTGGGAGAGGAACCGGGAAGAGAAGAGAGGTGCGAGCCTCCCTTTGGGCAGTTGCTGCTCCAGGCTTGGATTCTCCTCTTCATTCCGCCTGCTGTCACCCGCCAGTGTCCTTAGGCGGGTTTTTTTTGGTCCAGATTTTTAGTCTTACTCCACAGGACAGAGAACTGTGGAGCTCTCCGTTCTAGCCAGGTACTTAAGGTACTTTTCTTTGCCCTGATCTAGGGTCAGAACACATGCATCGTCGGTGGTCACGTGCTCTAATTTCGAACACTTTCATGTTTTGGCAGGCCTGATCAGTTTTAGGGGATCCCCCTCAGTCTCCCACCCTTTCTCCTATTCTTTTCACACTGTGTCCGCCCTGTTCCATGGCAACTGCTCCAGCCAAGGGGACCAAGGACATCTGTGTTGCCACATCCAGGGGTTGCAACTCTGTCCTCTTCTTGTCCCTCAGCACATTCGGCTCGCTCTTGGGTACTTTCTTGGCTTGGCCTTGGCTTACCACTTTCTGTGGGCTTCCCTCTTCCCTCCTTGGCCCCTCCTGCCAGGCCTTTTCCTGGTCCTTCTCCAGGCTGGACCCCGACCTGCGGGGACCTCAGCCCAGTCTGTATCTACATCGGTCCCTGTGCGGCCTTCTCCATGCAGGACCTGCCCATTCCATGCATTCTGGGACTCCCGATCTGTCTCAGCATGGACTTCTGTCTTCACACGAGTCCGGCAGGTGTCTCAAACTTATCTTTTCCAAAATAAAGCCTGGTTTCCTCCCTACCTCCAGCCTATTCCTCTCCAGTCTTCTCTGGCTCAGTAATGACTACTTCATTCTTCTGGCTTTGTGGGCTAAAAATCTTGGAGTCATCCTCTATTTTTTCCTGGTCTCATATCTCACCATCTCAGCCTTTCTTCATACAGTCGTTTCTGGATATCTGCGGGGGATTGGGTTCAGTACCCCCTTGGACACCAAATCTGGTTCGAGTCTCTCATGTAAAATGATGTTGTCTGTGCATGCGATCTACACATCTCCTCCTGCATACGTTATGTCCTCTCTAGGTCTGTAATACCCAACACAGTGTGTCCTGTGGTTGTACTGCGTTGCTTAGGGAATAATGACACAAAATCCGTCCATGTCTAGGGCAGATTCATTGCTTTGCTGAAAACATTCAGGCCACACTTAGTCAAATCCATGGGTGCAGAGCCCACAGATATGGAAAGGAGACTGTGTGTTAGAATGTGACCGCTACTCACCCTCTTCATTGCTGCCACCCTACCATGGGCTCCTGGCACTGTCCCCCTCCTTTACTTCTGCTTCTCCTGTTCCTGCCCACTACAGTCTGTTCCTCCACTCAGCCCAAATGATCTTGTCGTGACTCTGTTCAGATCTCTGTTCCTCTGCTGAACCCTCAGTGGTCCCTATATCTGGGAGCACCGTGGAGAGGTTCGGGAGGCCCTTCCAAGATCAGCAGCACCTGCCCTTCACCACACTGGGCCCCTGGCTGTTCCTGGGACACCTCTGGCCCTGCCACCCTCAGGGCCTTTGCAATGGATGTTTATTCCTGCAGCATAGAATGCTGCTTTAGGTCTCCATGTCCTGTTTGCTTGCTGAGCGTCACCCTAGAGAGAGGCCTTTTATGACTGCCCCACTTAGTGTAACCGCATGCATCTGGGCCTTGTAAGTCCCCAGGCCCTCTCGGCTTTCACTTTCCCCACTGCGCTAACACCCCCAGCACACTGTGTTTGACTCAGTGCTTACAGACAGTCTTTCTTAGTAGCACCTAAATGGCAGAAGAGGAAAAATCATACCGGTCTAACAGTTCTTGGTATGTAATAGTTGCTCAGTAGGGATTGGTAGTAAAAATGCCTGTGAGCTAGAGGAGTTAAGCAAGAGAAAGCAATAAAAAGGATACAGATAGGAAGGGAAAAGGTCAAACTACCCCTGTTTGCAGATTCTATGATCCTATACTGAGCAGACCCTGAAGATTCTGCCCAAAGACTTCTAGGGCTGATAAATTCAACAAAGTAGCAGTATGTAAAATCAATATAAAATTAATCACTTTTCTATAAGCCAATAGTAGGTGACTTGAGAAAGGAATCAGGAAAACAGTTTCATTCATGATAACTTAAAAAAGTACGTAAGAATCAATCTAATGAGGTGAAAGACCTGTACAGTGAAAATTTCAGAACACTGAAGAAAGAAATCAACACTAGAAGACAGAAAGACCTTCCATGTTCGTGGATTGGTAGAATTAGTATTGTTAAAATGGCCATATAACCCCAAACACGTCTACAGAGTCAGGGCAGTCCCCATCACAATGCTAGCAGCATACCTCACAGAGCTAGAAAGACAATCCTAAAATTCACATGGAAGCATAAATGCCTCGGAATAGCCAAAGCAGTCCTAAGCACCCGGGCAATGCTGGAGACATCACAATACTTGGTTTCAAATCATACTGCTACAAAGCCATAGTAACAAAAACAGCATGGTACTGGCACAAAGATAGGCACGTAGACCAATGACAGCCACCTGATTCTAGACAAAGGAACCAAAAATACATGTTGGAAAAAAGACACCCTGTTTGACAAATTGTTCTGGGAAAAGTGGATACCCACTTGTAGAAAATGGAAACTAGATTTGTGTCTCTCGCTCTGTACAAAAATCAATTCAAAATGGGTCAGGAACCTAGGTATAAGACACGAAACTTTGAAACTGTTAAAAGAAAACATAGGGGAAACACTTGAAGCTATAGACACAGGCAAAGACTTCCTGAGTAGGACTCCAGTAGTACACGAAATAATGGCAGGATTGACGAAGCAAATTAAAAAATTTCTGCACAGCAAGGGAAGCAATAATCAGAGTGAAGAGACAACCTACAGAATGGGAGAAAATCTTTGCCATCAACTCTTCCAACAAAGGATTGATATCTACTATATTACTTAATACCAAACTTAATACCAAAAAAAAAAAATCAAATAGCCCATTCAATAAGTGAGCAAAACGATTGAACAGATACTTCTCAGGTTAATTACAAACAGCCAGTGGGTATATGAAAAAACAGTCAACATCTTTAGCCATTAGGGAAATGCAAATCAAAACAACACTTAGATTCCATCTCACCCCAGTCAGAATGGCTGGCACCAAGAATACAGAAAGCAATAAATGCTGAAGAGGGTGTGGGAAAAAGGAACCCTTCTACACTGCTGGTGGGAATGTACATTAGTACAGCCACTGTGGAAATCAGTATGGAGGTTCTTCAAAAAATTAAAAATAGAATTACCACGTGACGCAGCTATACCAGGCCTCGGTGTATACCTAAAGGAATTAGAATTGGCATTCCATAGGAAGACTTGGATACCCGTATTTACTGTGGCACAATTCACGATAGCCAAGATATGGAACCAGCCTAGGTGCGCACCAACAGATGAATGGATAAAGCAAATGTACATAAACACAATGGAGGATTGTTCAGCCACAAGAAAGAAGGAAATTTTATCATTTGAAGAAAAATGAATGGACCTGGATGTCATCATGTTGTACGAAAGAAGCCAGACTCAGACAAATCTCACATGTTCTCTAATATGTGGAATCTAAAAAAGATGACATGACAGTAAAAGAGAGACTGTTATTAGATAAGAGGAAAAGCATAAGGGGGAAAGGAAGGGGACGGGGATGTAAGGGTGGATAGTAGGGGCACGAATATGATCAAAATGCATTATATATTGAACCCCCAAACATGTGAAACTAGGGATGAGGTTGGGGCGAGGGGGTGGTAGAGGGGAAATGATGAAAGTGTGTTAGTGCAGGTGCACATCTGCCAAAAGGAAACCCCTTAATCTTTATAACCAGTATGCACTAATAAAAAAAGCAGGGGGAAACAGATGCAGATGGTGTCTCTGTGCTTGGCACTGGCTCCCTGGGACCGAGCTTCCTTCGTATGCCGGGGTCTGGGGAGGGAAGGCCCTACCTCCACCCTCGTTCTACCCGGCTGGGTCCTTTGGGCCACCAGCCTGGAAACCCCCGCCTTCCACCTCCCCAAGTGAGATCTTGATTGACAGCCGCAGTGGGGATCAGCGGCCAGTGTCTCCCGAGACTCTGTGTGCCAGGGCAAGGACGCCTTTATCAGTCACCATAGTCACTGGCCTTGTGATCAGAGGAGGGCGGTGGTGGCAGAGCTGCACAGAGCCACTTCCCGGCATGTCATCCAGGCCTCCAATTTCCCATCACCGTGGCTGATTCAGTGTCAGCACTCCATCATTCAGCCTGCCAGCAGGCGAGGGGACCAGGTTCTGCCTAGCTCTGATGTCAGAGCTCGTTACAGGTGGGGAAGTCTAATCTAATCCCAACCTGGTGACAGCCAGGAGCCAGGACCAGGGCCAGGGCCCGACAGTGACTGTCATGCTCAATAGTGAGGGACAGTTGCAGTGGCTGCCCAGAAATGGAAGCAGAGCCTGATGCTCTTGCTGGCCGGTGACAGCCCCAGAGTGCGGCCTTGGGGTGGAGCTGCCTCCCTGCAGAGCTCCCCTCTGGTCCTTCAGTCTGCTGTCCGTGGGGCATCTTGAATTCTGCAAGGTGATTCCACGAACCTCTCTTGGGTGTCCCCACGCTCGCTGGGGTTTCCCTTAAACAAGCTTTGCTTAGGGTAAAATTCACTCTGAAAGGTGCACAGTTGCAGCCTGGCAGCTCACACCTGCGATCCCAGCAGTTCAGGAAGATTGCACTGCCAGCCCAGCCTGGACAACTTGGGTAGACACAGCCTCCAAATAAGAAAGAAAAAAAAGGCTGAGGTCCTGCTCAGCAGCACAGCACTTGCCTTGCGTGTGAGAGGCCCCAGGTTCTGTCCCCAGCACTGCAGAAGCCACAGACAAACAGAGTATGGTTTTGAGAGTTTTGATAAACACCTAGAGTTACATACCCACCTTGAAGACACAGTGCAGTTCTGTCATTGCCCCACATTCTGCCATGACCCCTGGGGTCAGCTTCTCTCATCACCTCTTGCTGTTTCTGTCCTTCCAGTTCTACATTTCTAGAATGTCACTTGAAGGGAATCCCACAGTATGTGTCTGTTTGCACCTGGATTCATTCACTCAGTCCCCTCCCTCTGAGACTTATCTGTGACATGGCGGGCATCAGCAGGAGGTTGCTTTTCACTGCTGAGAAACAGTCCATTGAATGAAAGTTGGTTTATCTTTTCCTAGCTGGAGGGTAGTCCGGTTATTTCTAGTTTGGGGGAATTATGAACAAAGCTACTGTAAAGTACATGAATGTTTTCGTGTGAGCATGTCTTAATTTCTCTTGGGTGAATACCTGGGGTGGAAATGTTGGGTCACATGGTAGGTGTGTGGTTAACTTTTTGAGGGACCACCACACTGTTTCCCAAAGTGACAGTGCCATATTCTACTCCCGCTAGCAGTGCTGGGCTGTTCTGGTTCCCCACCCTCCTCGCCAGCACTTGGAGTGGCCAGTCTTCAATTTCAGTCTGTTCACTGGTGCATGGAGTATTTAGCATTTTCCTGCTGATGAATGATGTTCAACATCTCATGTGCTTGTTTACCATCTGCATATCTTCTCTGACAAACTTATGGTGTAAATCTTTAACCCATTTTAAGCTGGTGGCTCTTGAGGCTGCTGCTGCATGTTCCTGTGCCTCTGAGCAGACGGCCCTTGAGTATCAGGTACTTCCTGTGGGACAGGCTTCCTGCTGAGTCTGCAGAATAATCAGACCCAGGCTGCAGTACCGTGGCACAGGTGTGTCCTCATGGGACAGGTGTACGGAAAGTGCGATGGGAGCCACAGGGTGGGCAGGACGGACACAGCGCACTAGGTGGGCCTCAGAGGCTGATCGGGACTTCGGGATGGGGTGAATGTGCCAGGCTCGGGTTATAGTTTGTGCAGAGACTTGGAAAGGGGAAGGGACACGTTCAGGGGGAGGCTGGGGCTTGACCCTGGGTGGAGGGCAGGAAGCAGCCCAAGCAACCAGGAATGGCCCACGAGGAACCCATCTTTTCCTTCCACAGGTGGTGCTAGTTTGCCAAAGCCCCTGGGGACCGTGTGAAGCCCTCCCGCCTCTGCCTCTGCCATGG
Source organism: Erethizon dorsatum (assembly GCA_028451465.1). NCBI lineage: Eukaryota > Metazoa > Chordata > Mammalia > Rodentia > Erethizontidae > Erethizon > Erethizon dorsatum. The sequence continues at coordinate 122,545,223 of CM051827.1, read as the reverse complement.
CCGCCAAAACCATCATCATAGACCACGGGTCTGGCTTCCTGAAGGCGGGCCTGTCAGGCTGGAACCAGCCCCAGATGATCTGTCCGAGCGTCGTGAACTACATCCCCTGCCGGGAGAACCCCGGCCCCAGCTACGCCCAGAGACAGGTGAGCCTGGGCATCGACTTCTGCAACCCCGACACCTTCAGCTACCCCATCGAGCGCGGCCGCGTCATCAACTGGGAAGGGGTGGAGCACATCTGGAACTTCGCGCTGCAGCACTGCAGGGAGGATCACGAGGACTGTCCCGTGATACTCACCGAGTTCCCACTGAAGGAGCCCGCGACCCGCAAGAAGACCCTGGAGGTGAGGCCTTCGGAGGTGGGGGCGGCTGGCACTGTGTGTGATACGATTGGGCACTGCTTTGTAGATAATTGGCTTTTAGGTGATTGTTGGCTGTTTACAGAGGACATAGCATAGGGCCGGCATGGTGCTAGACTCCTGGAGTCAGAGACAGGAAATTAAAACACTCAGTGGAAAGGGAAGTTACTGAATGCTTGTTCAAAGGTTTCGTGAATACTGACAGACTATGTCCTGGCCATCCCAGGATTTGTATTCTGGGGCAGGCTTAACCATGAAGAAGTTAACAGATGAGAATTCCAGAGAGTGAGCATTTCTAGAAGTAAAATGATGTGGGATGATGGCTGACTGGTTGAGGGGGTGAACCAGGAAGGCTTCTTTGAGGAGGTGATTTCACCAGTGACACTGAAGCCCAGTGACTTGGGGGCTAAGGTGGCCAGAGGCAAGTAGGATGGTGAGGCTGGACTTCACAGGCCTTCTAGGCTGTGGAGAACACCTGAATTTCACTCTGAACCAACAGTCGGCAAACCAACCTTAGCCAGTGAGCCAAATCCGGCCCACCTCTTGTTTTTGCAAATGAAGTTTTAGTGGAACACAGCCACTCCCTCTCATTTACATCATAGCTGTGGCTGCTTCTCCACTGGGACAGGAGAGTGGAATAGCGACAGAGACTGTCTGGTTCTTAAAATCTAAAATATTTACCGTTGAGGGTTTTTTAAATGAAATACGTGATGCCTAGTTAGATTTGAATGTTAGATAAAGAACAGATAACGTCTTAGTATGAGTTTGTCCCAAATGGTGCATGGTGCCTGCATATACTCAAATACTTGTTGTTTGTCTGAAATTCAAACTCAAAAGGCATCCTGTATATAGTGGCTAAATGACACCCCAACTATGGAGCCTGTTAAGGAAAGTGCTCAACAACCCCACCCTGCAGGACTGGAAGCTCTTGGAGAGTTGTCAGTGGGGATTTTCTATATGAAAAAGAGGACTTTGGCTGCTGTTTTGCCATGGGTGGTGGTGGGGGTAATGAAGGGTGGAATGGAGGGAGCCCTCGCACTGCAGGGAAGATGGGCCTCCTGGACCGGAAGGGGAAATGGAAGGGGAAGGGGAGGAAGAGGCCAAAGATGCAGAGGACACTGCAGTCTCCACACCTGCGGGGTCTGGAGCGTGGGGCTATATACCTGGAGTTGGGGGCTGGGGAGGCGACTCTATAGGGATCCACAGGGCAATGGGCAGAGGAGAAAATGGGCCCAGGGATCTTGCCAAACCCTGAATATCAGAATTCCAGTTTGTGACATTTGGCAAGTTTTATTAAGAGGGGCATATACAGCTTCTCCTACCAGGCAGCAAATGTGTTTTCTTTTTCTCATTCTACCTCCACTGTTTGCAGCCATAGTGACTACGCGGCACCTTTCCCCCTTCTTTCCCTTTTCCTTCTGTATTAGGGATTGGACCCAAGCCTTCCCACGGAGCTGCATCCCCAGCCTCTTGTATTTTGAGACAGGGTCTAACTGAGTTACCCAGGCTGGATTCAAAATTGTGATGCTCCTGCCTCAGCCTCCCAGAGAGCCAGGATTACAGGCGTGTACCGCCACACCCAGTTCACTCGCTTCTTTTCTGTGCTCTTCTTCCTTCTCCGAAGAGGCAGCGGAGGCTGCATATCTGACCTGGCTTTTGTCTCCATTTCCTCTCACTGCTCACACGGCCCTAAGTCCCAGCTCTGTTTCCTGTACATGCTGGGTCTTCCCACCGCGCCCTCAGCACAGTCTTCCAAAAGACAATAACCAACCAAGCTCCCAAGGGCGCCTTCAGCTCCTGTTCCGAATCCTCTAGAGCCCCTCCCTGGTTCCCACAGCATGTGTACCCAGGGTCCTGAGCCCAGCATCCCAGGGGAAGCCTGAGAGTCCCCTGAGAACACAACTGTGCACCTCTTCAGGTTGAGAGCGGAGTCTGTGTCTTAGTCGTGGGAGAAATGGAAATGGATTGGACTCTGGGGTCGGGGGAAAATACACTGAGTGTCTTCTCCCCGTTGCAGATCCTGTTTGAGCTCCTGGAAGTGCCGACCCTGTTCCTGGCCGACCAGCTGGAGATGTCCCTGTACGCCTCAGGGTTCCTAACTGGCGTAGTGGTCGACTCAGGCTATGGCCTGACCCGCGTGCAGCCCTTCCTCCTGGGCCGGCCCCTGCCCGACAGCGAAAGGGCACTGGAGTTCGCTGGCCAGGACCTCTCCACCTACCTCTTCAAAAGCCTCTTTAAGGAAGAATGTGACGAGCACAACATTTACCAGATGGACACGGTGGCCACAACACAGATGAGCAAGTGCTACGTGCCGAAGAATCTGGAGGAGGCGTTGGACTTCCACCAGAGCCTGCCCAGAGGCTCCGATGAGAGTAACACCTACCAGCTCCCGGATGGCACCCACATGGAGCTGACGCCTCTGGAGCGGCTGGCACCCGAGATGTTCTTCAGCCCGCAGGTGTTTGGCCTGCAGGGCCCAAGCATCCCCCAGGTCCTGGTGGATTCCATCAAGTCCTGTGAAGTCCCCGGGCAGCCGATGCTCCTGTCCCACGTGGTGCCCTGTGGTGGGAACAGCCTGTACCCTGGCTTTACCAATCGCCTGTGCCAGGAGCTGAACTCGGGTCATTTCCCCTACAAGGCCACCGTATGGATGGGTGAGAAAAGGCACTTCAGCGTGTGGCTGGGCGCCTCGGTGGTGGCTCACCTTTCCACCTACAAGTCCCAGTGGGTGGCTAGGCAGGAGTATCTGGAAAGCATGAGGCTGTGATGTGCTGGGTGGCTTCTGGGAACAGGCTTCTGTCACATGAGCTCAGGGGATTAATTTTAGTCATGGAGTGGGGTGGGGTGCTGTTTGTGGAGTTAGGAGGTCCAGAGGGATTGTTTTAGGTTCTAAGGTTACATCTTGTGCCAAGGGTGGGATCCAACCCAAGGGAGGACCAGTGTCATCCCTGGAATTCCTGCAGAGTCAGTGCTTCCAGGAGGTGTCCCTGGGGTGAGAGTAGCCATCTGTCACCTCCCTGCCTGACAGCCATTTAGCTTTCACAGTTGTCTTCCTTGGGCTGTCTCATCCTAGGTCATTTGGGTTTTAACTGGGGAAGAGAATGGGACCTTTTTCAAGAGTCTCGATTATTTTTGACTGGGAGTCGGGGGTGGGGGGACAGTTGAAGTTTCTAGTCCTGTAGACCCTTTGTGGCCAGGGAGACCCTTTCGAGGAACCGGAGTGCCTTCCCACCCACGTGGGCCTTGTTTTATGTGTGCAAATAAACTTCTCATTTGGAACCATTCTCAGCTCCTGTGGTGGCCTGGGCAGGGTGGCAGCCCCTCAGGGAGCGCCAGGGGTGTGTCGGGGAGGCTGGTGGCAGCCTGGGCGCAGTGGTCATCACCAAGCAGAATGCATAAGGGTCAGTCATCCTGCCTTTCTGCCACCACCTTCCCTCCACTCATCCTGGGTGTTCAGACAAGCTTGATTTCTTGCTAAGTTAACATGTATTTGACAAATATTTAGGTGCTGTATGTGTCGGGGACTGTGCTAGGTGGTAGGGACTTCATGGTGAAAGAGATACATGGCGTTTCTGTCTGCAAGAGCTCAGTCCACTGTGGGACATAGAATGAAATGCAGTCATCCTCCAAGGTCCTGGGAATGGGGTCCTGGAGCCCCATGGCTACCAAAGTCTAAGATCCTCAAGTGCCTCCTATAAAATGGCATAGGAGTTGTGTAGCGCCTCCTGTATCTTTTAAATAACCCCTAGATTACTTCCAGTACCTAAAATGGTGTGAATGTCTGTGAATAGTTGTTGCATTGTTTAGGGAATAATGACAAGGAAAAGAGTCTGTACACGTTCAGCGCAGAAGCAGTTTCTGGAAAGCTTTTTTCAGTCTGTGGTGGTCCGAGTCTGCAGATGAGACCCTGTGGATATGGAGGCTGACGGCGCACCTCAGATGGGCGAGAGTGACATGAGCCTGTGGAACGAGGTGCCATGACCTGGGGCGAGGACGGCTGCTTCCCATGGCTGGGCGGAGAGGGGCATCCCGGGGCCGTCAGTGGTAGAGTCCTCTCCTTCCCTGGCCTGTGCTGATGCTGTGCTTCCAAGGCCCTGGCCATTAGGAAGGTTGTTGGTGAGCTCTGGCCAACCCTGTGTGGCCCGGACCCTTAGCTTCTCCACAGTTGGTCTGCAGGCTGCAGAAGACCTGGTGGGGCTCAGAATGCTTGGGGACAACAGAGCTGCTGATGGAAGGAGCCTGAACAGTTGGGTGGGACAGACACCCTCTGACCCTGCTAACCCGCCCCAGACTGGGGCAGGAGGTGGAATCCACCACATTCAGCCATGGAGAGTGGGGGGCTGTTTGTTACAGCAGCTAATTTGCTTATGCTGACTAATACAGAGGAGCCGTCCCCATTTACAAATATTCTGCTCTAAAGTGGCAGGATTAGAGTTCAAACCCAGGGATCTAGAGCTAGGCTTGAGCTGCAGGACTGCTCTGTGCCCAGCTGAGGTGCCTGGCCAGGTCCTTGGGTTATAGCAGGGAGTGACCCTTCCTTCCTCCAGGGGCTTAGAGTTGAGCCTGTGCTAGGAGGAGCGAGGAGACCTCACTTTGCTGACCTGGAAGTGCTACTGAGATAGGAGAGTTGGCTTCAGATTTTATAACTTGACATCACTCAGCTGTTAATCAGAACTATTAATAACAAGAACAGCTACATCCTTGTCAGACATTGCAGGGAGAGCTCTACAAATGGAATCCCATTTAGTCTTCACACAAACACTGTGAAATGAGGGGTATTTGTCCCCATCTGTGGATAAGAAAGCCAAGCCTTAGAGATGGATGGTGCATACTTATAAGTTCCCATTTAAACTCAACCTCATCATGAATTGTCAGGACAAAATTCAGCTTTCTCAGAAACCTAGACTAAAAGTGGTTGATACAGACAGAGATTTATTTGTCTTATAACAGATAAGCAGCCCAGGGGAACAGTAACATATCTCACCATCAAGGACTTTTTCTGTCTTTCAATTTTTTCACTTTTAGCATAGGTGTGTTGGGGTATGGTCACAAAATGGTTGTGGTGGCTCCAGACATCACACTCAAATTCCCTGAAGGAAAATGAAAGGTGGAGGGAGTGTGCTATCTGTGTCTCTCTTTATATTAGGAAAGTATCACCCAGAAGACTTCCGTTTATATCTTATTACTTATAGGTAGCTGAAAGAAGAGATACATAGGTATTTGTTGAGCTGACCCACAGTGTCTTCCTTGGCAGAGGAGGGATTTGAACTTAGTCCTACCAGTACTATGTTTTATCCACAGGGCCCTAGCAGACCCCCAGGCCTGAGAGATGTGGACCTGTGGTGTGTTTTATCCAGGCGTGAGTTCAAATTGCTTTGGGGTGGCAGTCAAGGTGCTGGCATCCTGAGCAGTACTTACTATGCTTGAGAGCTAGTGTGTTTGTACAACCTGAGCCTGAAAGGTGGAAGAGGGAGACTCAGCAATGAGTCGTGGGAGAGGGGGCCTGGAGAAGAGATGGACAAGGGGTATTTTCCTTCCTTATTTAGCTCTGGGCAACTGTCATCACAACTCTCGTGCTCATTTTATTCCAAACATAACATTTAACCTTTCCTTTCGAGCATCAAATCTGACTGCCTGGTATATAATTATGAACTTTGCTTTGCTTTCTCCCCCACCCACCCCTACCCTGAAAGCTTTTAAAACTCCCTTGCTGGGTACCATCTCTCCTCCAACTCTCCAATTAAATTAAAAATAACAGCTTCGTGGGGCTACACGGGGCTATCAACCTCGCGCGGAGCTGCCGCACACCAGGCCTGGTGGGGTGGTGTGCGGTGCCCAGAAGATGCCTGCAGGCTCTGGCACGGCCTGGCAGCTGCTCAGAGCTGGGGAGGCTTCCGCTCCACGAGGGGTCTGGGGCTGTCTGCCAGGGTGGCCAGGTGCAGGGGGTGGGAGCCAGGGTCTTGGCAGCTGGGCGGGGGCTGGGTGGGGTTGGCAGAGGAGACAAAAGGAAAGGCCCCAGGCAAGCTGTCCCCGATCAAGGAGAGGCAGCATTGCTGGCTTCCTGTGCCAAGGCTGGAACCTGGCACCCTTGCATTTGGCTCTGTGTGAGGTTTGGGTGCCCATGTTCCCTGACATAACCCCGGCAGAAGCCCTGGGAAGGACACTCTTCCCTTGCTGGAAGAGATGTTCATGGCTCCGCCCACCACCAGGGTCCCCTCCCCCTGGATAAGCAGATGGTAAATTGGATGAGGGTGTGGACTGTGAGGCCAGACTGCCTGGAGTGGAGTGAAATCTGCTCTGCCACTTTCTGTCTATGCCAACCTTCCCTAGGGCCTCAAGTTTCCCATCTGTAACCGGGGCATACTAAGGATGCCTAGCTTGGGGTGGTTTTCATCATTCCCATGGGGCATTAAAGGGTTCACATTTATAAAGCACATAGCAAGTGCTAGGCGCCTACACGTCTGTAGGCAGCTTCTTTGTTGACTGAGTCCTTCCGTGGAAATTCAGGTTTTCTGTTCATATTTGCTTGCTCAGGGCAGGAAGGCGCCGGGGTTGTAAAATGGTAAGACGTCACACAGAACTGCTTCTCTCCAAGGCAGGCATTGTGGGGTGATTGCTTTCCTTGTCTGAGCGGTGGGGTGGAGCTGCATCTGCACACACAGGGACCACAGGGGTGGCGAGTGAGTGAGTGTTGCAGAGAGGTGACAGCCGGGGGAGTCTGCAGAGGAAGTGGTGACTCTTGCAGGGCATCAGGACTTTGCACGTGCTGCTCCTTCTGTTAGGAATGCTTCTCCTGTCGTTGCCTTGGACAACCTGGTAAGTAGATGGAGCACTTGGTATGGCTGGAGAATGGGGGTGGGAGGAGTGGGATGGGGTGGAGGAGAAGGCTGGCAGGGCCAGCTCTCCAGGACATCACGTGTTGGAGGGTGAGGCCTGTGCCCTGAGGGTGATGGCTCCTGTCAGAATCATGAGCGGAGTCATGGTATCACTTGAAGAATTGGAGCTCTGGGTGTGGCCGGGAGAAGGGCTCACAGAGGGAACAGAAACCAGACACATACCCCGTTAGACCCTAAGCTAAATGCAGGGTGTTGTTGGGGACCCTGCTCCTTGACATCCGGGATGGAGAACTTGGTACTGGCCATCATCAGCCTGAGGACAATCTGCGTGCCCTGCCGTGGCAGGGCTCTGTGCTCTTCGCCCCTTCTTTCAGCACTGCAAGGTCTGGACAGCTCCCGGGGCTTCCTGTTTCCTTCACCTTTCTCAGGACCTGTTCCAAAAAGCCGCCCACGGTGGAGACCCCAGGGCTGTGGCTTTGGAGCCAAACAGCCAGGAGTGAAAACCCTTTATCAGTCAATGAATATTCATAAGGTACCTACTGTGTGCCCAGGGCTCTTTTTAAGGTTCTGTTAAATTGAATGTTTAGAAAGTGGCTTAGCCTGGAGCCTAACATGTAGTAGGTGCTCAATAATTTTCTCCCCGGGTCACTGCAGCAAAGGGCCTCATGATGCAGGGCCGCATGCTCATCCACGCTGCCAGCACAGCGTCGTTTTTGCCCTGTCCTTTTGATCACCTCTTCCACTGAGGAGTTCAGATGCAATGATATCACCATCCTCGGGGATGCTTTGAGTTTAAAGGGGCCCTAAAATCCTAGTGGGAGAGGTGGTTCTCACTGTTCTCTTTAAGATTGGCCCAGACCACTTCTGACCCACTCTGTGGCTCTCTCCACCGTTACTTCCCCCGGGGGAGAGCAAAGGGTGCTCAGCCTGTGTGTGATCAGGACGGTCCCCTGATGCCATGGATGAGATCGAAGCTGAGCCTGCTGAACACCAGCTGGGTGCTGTGGGGGACACAGAGAGCCCGGTTGCCCCTGGATTTGTTGAGAGGTGGGCACAACCCTATGGAGGTGGGCAGCAGGCCCGCACCCCCTCCTCCATCATCCTGTGTTGCGGGTGTCACCAGCCTCACCCCGCAAACCCAGCTTCTGAGTGGCCTCAGGAGCCCTGCTGCAGTGGTCCCGCAGGAGATGTTGGGCTGGGGAGAGGGTTGGTCGTAATCTGTGTTTAATTTCTCCAGGGCCTCCATTATAAGTTCCATGACTCTACCAGTCAAAACATGACTAATTCCTGGGACCGCAGCCCCCACCTGGGAGTAGAAAGCCCTGCGCTGCTTTTGCTGCCTTTTATCACCACTAATAAAGGCTTGGCAGTCAGAATTTAGCTGCTCTGGGTGGTTTTCATATGCATTTAGGCTCCCTCCCCACCCCAGGGCTGCTATAGAATAAATTCCGGCTTGCTGGGCTGGTTTTCCACTCACTTTGTAATATTCCTGACGTCAAAGCTATAGATTTGGGGGCAGTTTGCAGTGAAGGGACCATGGTGCTCAGGGTTAATTGGGCCTTTGATGATTCTGACAAGGGCGGGACGCTGTGTGATTTATGGAGAAAAGAATGGGTTGGTTGAAGGTAAATAGAGCAAAATTGCAGGTGTGATGTGTAACCTGCAGATGAGAGCAGGGTCTGTGCCTCCGGACACCTTCCCTCGCCCACTCAGCGTGACGGTCACTGGAGATTAGGCTGTGCAGGCAATGAAAGCATACAGATCAGTGCTTCACCCTGTTGGCTGTGCATCCCTGGGCAGGTTGCCTGATCTTTCTGAGCCTCAGTTTCCATATCTGCAAAGTGGTCCAGTGGAGCACTGACTGCATCTGAGTGAGTATCTGGGAGTGGGCTTAGCATAGGAACCGGCCCAGCAGGAGGCATCCAAGTTTGGGGGAAAAATTCCCTCTGGCTGTGTTATTTTTATCTAACATCTTAGTCATTATGTATTCATCAAACATGCTCCCTGAGGACCTGGTGAAGGTATTAGTTTGTTGTCTCTGTAATAAGCAGCCAACTTGGCTTTTTGGTCTCTAAAAATAGCGCCCATGTCCAACTGCCAGCCCTCCCTATGCCTGGAATTCCTTTGGTCTCACTCCATGCGGGAGATGCTGGAGCCTTTGCCCCACATCGGTGGGGACGGCCTGGGCGTGAGGATGCAAGACAGGTAAAGGGCTGGAGGAACAGCCGTGGAGACCCAGGTCTAACCTTTGCTCTGTCCCTCCCCAGCTGTGTGGCCTTAGGCTGGTTACTTAGAGCCTCTGACCTCCAGCTTTGCATTTCTAAGATGGAAATGGTCGTGGTACCTCCTGCTTGGCATATGGAAGATTCTAGAAGCTGCTGGAAGCAAGGCACTCAGTATAGAGCCCAGCACTTGGTGGATATGCAGAGTGCATGGGCTGCTGCTGCTGTTGCTCTGCGACTGTGACCATCATGACTTCTCCTCGTGGCTGTGGCAATGCAGTGTCAACAGCTGCACTCGTCATGGTGGCCGGCTGTGGTCTGTCTGTGTGGAGACCCCCCAGGAAGGCCTGACTCCTCCAGGAGCCACACAGCACCCCTGAGCTCAGGCTTGCAGACCTGCCCTGTGCCACCCCAAGCTGCCACGTCTCTGGCTCACCCCTGCCCAAGGTGGCAGAAGCCTCGTCCCTGCCGGCTTCTTCAGACTCGAGTCAGGGACAGCTCTGTGTCAGCCACAGAGTCCTTGAAGCGAAACTGGTGACCTGCTGGCCATGACCCTGACAGTCAGTCACCTTGGAAAACCAGAGTAGCAGTGCATCCTCTTCCTGTTGTCTTGGCTCCCTGCTCCCCAGAATCAATGCTTCTTACACCTCCTCGACCACCCTGCAGGCCATCACCTCTCCCACCTGGACTGGCCTTGCTAGAGAGCACTTTCCATTATAAAGTAACAGCCCCTCTATTGGTCTCTCCTTTCCTTGATTGATTTTATTTTATCTTATTTCTTTTTTTTTTTTTTTTTTTGGTGGGTACTGGGGGTCGAACTCAGGACCTCGTGCGCCAGTAGGTGCCCGTGCCGCTGAGCGATATCACCGGCCCTTTTTTCGTATGTGGGTACCAGGAGTCGAACTCGGGACCTTGTGCTTGCCAGGCAGGCACTTATGCCGCTGAGCTATCTCACTGGCCCCCTCTTCTCTTATTTCTTAATGTATAAGTTTGTCTCTCTACTAGAGCATAAGCTCCCCAAAAGCAGGACTTGGTTGTGTTCATTGCTGTACCCTCAGTGCCCAGAACCTCACCAGCATACAGTGCCTGCTCAGTACACATTTGTTGAATGAATGATTGATTGCCTTTTCCTTCCCTGAGAGTAAGTTTGTAATCTACACAGAGAATGGGCAACCAGCTCTTCCTTCTCTCCTGAGAACCAAGCATCGTTGTTCTGTTCCAAAATCCAGCAGAATGTACTGAGGGTAGCTGCCTGTGGAGTTCTCTGGCATTGAGTTATTCGCGTGGTCTTGTGATTAAGTTGATTGAGCTGACTTTCTGGAAGGTTTGAAAGCCTGTCATTTGCAGGAACGTGCATCGAACTGGCTGCCTGGTAGAACGCCCTGTCATGGGGAGATGGATCTGATTATAGTTAAGGAGGGAGCCCTGGGAGGTGATGGGATGCACTCAAGGTGGGCCAAATGCTAGTAGCAGTGCAAAGTCTGACCCAGCTCTCACCTCTTCGTGGCTTCTGTTACCAAGCATCTGCTTCTCCTTGGGCTCCAGAGTCCCACGAATGGATGGTCCTGGCTGCAAAGGGCTCTCTGTCACAGAGCCCTGGTCAAAGGAGTGTCCAGGACCCAAGGCCTGGAGCCAATTCCTGGCTCTGTCAGTCTCCAGTGCTGCGACCTTGTACAGGCCACTGGGCCGCCCCATGCACCGAAGTCACTGTCTGCCTAATGGGGCCACAGGGAGGATCCAGATGGCACCTCTAGGAAGTCACAGCCATGTGCCCTCTTAGGGTAAAGCTGTCTCATGGATGCTGGGGAAGGGTTGGAATGTGGCAGAAGGAAATAGAAAAGACAAGGTGGCTTCCATCTCTAATTTATGGATGGGGAAACTGAGGTCCAGAGAGGCCCTGCAGAGGTGTGCTGCTAACTCCCAGGCCTGCCCTCTCTCTCAGGTTCACGGTCGCCCAGCTGTTCTGCTCCCTGGGGTGGGAGACAGTGAGTGGCAGGGGCCTGTGTCCTGCCTGTCTTGGGAGGGTGCCTGCGGGGGGGTTGTAGTGGACATGCTGTTCCCGTCCCCACTTGGGAGACTCAGACTCCATTTCTGGAAGCTCGCCTTGTCCCCTGCGAAATGAGAAAAGGTGTCTTGGATGCACCTTGGGCCACCACCAGCCCTGATATGCAAAACCTGTAATTCTCCAAAAGAGGGAAGGAAAGGGAAGGGAGAAAAAAGATGCCTACGCAGCCCAGCGACTCCTGGGCCAAGATTTAGTGACGGGCGCTGCAGTGAGGTCTCACATTACTGAGCCTTCATTACTTTTACAAAATATGTTCCGGTGGGTTCAGCCGCAGGTATAAAGCGCCGTCGTAAATAATTAAACTCCACTTGTCAAGGGGGCTGGGAGGGCGGTGGAGAAACCACAGCACGGTGAAGAGGAGCCCTGGGCTGGGAGACAGGAGGCCTGGGACCGGGTGGGCTGTCTGACTCCCGTGACCTTGGCAGGCGTCTTCCTCTCTGCAGGCCTCGGCTTCCCTGTGTGGAGGATGAGGAGGTTAGAGCAGGTGGTCTCCAGGGTCCCGGCCAACAGTGACAGTAACCAGCGAGCCTACATTTGGGGAAGGGCAGGCCTGAGCCTCCCAGGACCCCTTCTTCCTGTTCGTGCTTTTTCCTGGAGGTTGGAGCACTGTCAGTCCTCGGGGAACAGAGCCAGCTGCTGCACAAGCAGCCTTGGCCCTTCAGAGGGTCACAGTCCAGGGCAGAAGCCACATTACAAAGGGCAAGGGGTGACTACCCTCCCAGGGGAGGGCCCAGGAGGCTTCCTGGAGGAGGTGCCCTGTGCCAAGTCAGGGAGAACAGGTAGGAGTCAGACAGGAAGCAAATTCGAGACAGACAGAACTGCCTGTGCAGAGGTACAGAGAGAGCCTGGGGTGAGCAGGCGAGGATGGTTCCACCAAGAGCAGTGTCCAGGGAGGGTGGCTGGGCGACGGGGATGGGTCTGAATGCCTGCACCAGGGTCCTGCCGTACCCTTGAGAATTCCTCTCTTGGATCCCGCAGAGCCTGGTGGAGAATCTTAGTCTGCATAGTCCACAGTAACACAGTACTGTAGATGGGGAGGCTGAGACAGTCAGGTTCCCCAGGTCTAGGGTTGGAAGTTCAAGGTCAGGGTGCTGGCAGGTTGGTTTCTTCTGCAGCCGTCTCCTTGGCTTTGAACAGCACCTTCTCCCTGTGTCATGTGGCCTTTCCTCTCCTGGTGTCACCCTTGCCCGGTGTCCCCTATTCCTGGTGTCTCCTCCTCTCCTAAGGACACAAGTCATGTTGGATTAAGGCCACCCTCACGGCCTCCTTGTACCTTAATCACCTCTTTAAAGTCCCTGTCTCACCAGGCATGGTGGCACAGGCCTGTAATCCCAGGACTCTGGAGACTGAGGCAGGAGGATCGCTGCAAGTTTGAGGCCAGCCTGGGCTACATAGTCAGTACGAAGCCAGCATGAACTACGTAGCAAGACCCTGTCTCAACAAAACAAAGCAAACAAAAATTCCCTGTCTCTAAACCAATCATATTTAAAGAGCTGGGGGTTAGGGCTTCAATTTTAGGGGCTACACTCCATCCCAAGACATGAAGGTCCCCTAGTGTTGTTTATGGTGGAAGTGGACTGTCCCCTGAGCTCCTGGGAGATTTTGGTTCTTTCCAGCCAGCTGGGGCAGCCATTCCCACCTCTCATGCCTCCTCCAAGTTTCACAGATGAGGTCAGCTTCTCATTTCTCCCACTCCTGCCCTCAGGCCTGTGGGGAGCGTGACTCTAGGAAACACCCTCTTTTCCTTCCCTGCTGTACTAAACTTGCCCTGGAAAAGCTACTTTGCATCTGAGGCCCTCGGCTACCAGTGGGTACATGAGCTCCTGTTCTCTGGCCCAGCCCTCGGTAGCTTCAAGTTCTCCTGGCATCCTAGACAGGAAGCCACCTTGTTATTAATGCACAGTTGTCCCTTGGGTTCAGGGAGGCCAGAGAGGACCAGGGGACCAGTCACGGCCATGGCCTAGGGGCCCTGGATTGGAGACCTCATCACTGTGTCACTGTCCCTAAGCTTATCAGAGAAGCAGAGGAGGAAGGGCATTTCTCTGTTTATCCCTGTTGCCTCTCCCACCTCCCAGCAAGCCTGCCCTGTCCAGGGCTCAGCAGTGACCAGGCTGATGGCAGATTCGGCAAGCAGCTGGGCACAGAGGCAGCCACAGCTCCCTGCCTGCCTGTGCTCTTCTCAAGAGTGGTGTCCAGCCTGGGCCAAGCTGGGGTCCTGGGTACCCGGCAGGGTAAGCCGGTTCTGGGGTTGCTCCAAGTCTCTCCCTTTCTCTTCTCTCTGCCACTGCCCCCTCCCCAGTTATCAGCCTCCTCCCCTCTGGGTGGTGCTCTGGGCAGAGGGCGGAACCCCCTGATCACTTTGTCATGGGGGACAGGGATGCCCACTCTGAGGGTGACTGGACCCTCATGGGAGGGACCACCTTCAGTAAGTGCCCAGGCCTGTGTTTCTGACCCACATTCCTTGTTTCTGATCCTGACTTGCCATGGCTCGGGACACATGGGACTTGCTAGGTGATAGCAGGTACAGCTAAACTTTCTACCCATGTCCTGTCACAACTTGCCCATGTGACAGTGTGTATTGTTTGTCACTGGCTGAAATCTACAGCAAGTCCTGTGGCTTTCCTGGTCACCCTGGGCAGTGGAAGAGCCTCTGGCCACTTCTGTAAAGTCCAGTCCTGTGGATCAGTGACAACTTCCAGACTCCTCCAAACTCAAGGTGACTCCCGTCCAGGATGCTGGAAGGGGGTGTAGTGGGGGCCTCAGCTTCCCTCTGTGCTTTGCTTGCCTCCACCCCATGGCTCACAGCAGTTTCTAAGGTCTGCCCTCAAGGGAGGGGAGGAGAGAAAGAGGGCCACCGGTGGGGGAGTGACTAGCGTGGCTCTATCACGAGCTGGGCTTGGCATGTCTTTAAATTCTACCCATCATCATGTGGACTCTAGTTGGGTCCCCAGAGCCCAGGGGCAGACCCAGCAACCAAAATAGTCATAGTGGAGAGCCCCGCCTGGGTTGGAGGGAACAGAGAGCTCCCCGTCCTTCCCTCCTGATGGTGAGGACTCCAGAAATCCAACTCCCCCACAATGCTCCCTCCCCACCTCCAGCTGGAGGGGTGATCAGGAAGGGTTGCAAGGCTGGTTCTCAGCAAGCTCCTTGCACACTGTGCTCTGTGGCCTCACATCTCACCTAGGAACAGAGCTGTGGTCAGCACCTGTCGTCTTGGGGACTCATCCAAAGTTGAGACCCAGATGGTTCCACTTGAACACTGGGTTACTTGCAAACATATGCAAGCACCGCCCCCTCAGGGCCTCTGTACATGCTGCACCTGCTTCCTCTGCCTGCACACCTGTCCCCAGATCTCTGTGTGGCTGAAGGCCCTGAAAGTGATGTCAAATACTTCCTGTCATGGCCTCCCCTCCCCTAGTCACACAGTCAGCTCATCCTGCCTGTCTTCTTCTATGGGGAATTTATTAACACCTGACATGAGTTGATTATCGGTCCCCACACCTTTATCTTACTACCTCCACTGGCCTTGGTCCATCAGCTCCATGAAGCATGGTCTGTTTTGTTCCCACTGGTACGGTTAGATCTAGAATGTCCCCCAAAAGTCTCACGTGTTCAGAGGTGGGGCTCTGGGAAGGTGAGGAGGTCATGGGGACATTCTGTGACCCATGGGTGAGCTCATACTGAATGTGCCATTGGGGGGTGGGTCACTGGGGGCTTGAACTAGAAAGGTACATTCTTCCCTCTGGCTCCTTTCTCTCTCTGCTTCCTGGCCATCATGGTGAGCCCTGTTCCTCCACACACCCTTCCGCCACCCATTTCTGCCTTGGAGCCTGCCAACCATGTACTTGACCCACTGAACTGTGAGCCAAATAAACCTCTTTAAATTGCAAGTGTCAGGTATTTTATCCTAGTGATAAAAATGTCACTGATACAACCTCTGTGGCCCCACGGGTGACAGAAGTGGCTGGCTTTAAGCAGGTGCTCAGTGAGAATGTGTGGAGTGAACTTCCTACCCCTCTACCAATCAGGACAAGGAGTCCACAGTCTGGCAGGTATAGTTTGATTAGAACGGTGAGGGCCACTGTGTCCAGCATCCCCTGGGTCCTCTCTCACTTGGATGGGTTGAGAGCTGGAACTCAAGGGTGGGCAGAAGTAGGTGTGGTTCCTAAGCAGGAAATGGCAGGGAGGTGGCTTTTGGGGCAGACACCTGTGGGGTGCTGACTGTCCAGCTGAAGGCCATGCCAGGCCCCTGAGGTTGTCTAGGAGTGAGAAAGGCCAGCTGTGGCAGAGCTGGCTGGGATGGAAGGGTGCAGGCAGGACTGTGCCAGGGGCCAGTCAGAGCAGGAGGGGGATGGCAGGGAGGTGGCAAGTGGGAGTCTGCAGAGGAAGCCAGTTTGGCCCCAGAGAAGGAGTCGGGCCTCAGTTGCTCTGTGGCCAGGACTCTGTCCCAGTTTCCCCTCGCTGACTTGTCTTTCAGGCATGTGGAGGACAGTGGCCCTGTGGCCTAGGACACGCTCGCCACCCAGCCTGAAGCTCACAGTCTGTGGCCCTAGTTGCAGTGAGATCAGGATTTTAGGTGAGACCGCTTCCCAGGGCAGCTGTTTCCCAGGGCAGCTAGGGGTCCCTTTGTGGGCAGGTGGGCTGCGTTGTTTTACTCGGGGAGAAACACGTTCAGAGAGGTTAAGCAGCTTCCTCTAGGTTGTGCAGCCAGGAAGGGAGGAGGTGGTTCAGAAGCTGGATCTGCTGGGTCTATGGAGCCCAGCTAGGGGGCAAGGGGAGGGAAAGAGGAGCTGGGTGTTGGAAATCAGGGCCTAGCTGGGGTCTTTTTATAGCAGCAAAATGTGACAGCCTGTGCTCCACACATGGTCTCTGGGCGTCATGCCCTGCTTGGCTTCCAGAAGATCTGAGAAGGGCCTGAATGGAGAAGAGGCAAGGCTGATGAGTCCAGGGCTGGGGACCCTGGGCAGAGGGGTGGGGAGGCTGCCGAGGGGCTGGCACCATGCACACTGAGGTGAGTGATGTGAGAAGGGTCTGAGGGTCAGGTGTGGATCAGGGTGGCTGTGGGGTTGGAGTGGGAAGCTGCACAGCGGACGCACCAGCCCCAGCCCCAGCCCCAGCCCCAGCCCCAGCCCCAGCCTTCCCTGCACAGATGGCGCAATTAGAGGATGGGTGGATTCTGGACAGAACCCACTGCTCAGGAAGGAAGCAGGCCCTCGGGGGGTCTTTATTTTAAAGCAGCAGCTTTTTGATTCCCTCAAGTAAACCTTACATTAAGGGCTGAGAGGGGGGCCACAGCCACCAGCATTCACTCCAACATGGAACCAAGGATGGCACTGGCCAGGGTCTGGGGCTCCCGCTGGGGGACATCAGTGGCTGGGAAGGCAGCACCTGACCCCCAAGATCAGGTCAGGGTGGGGTCAAGGCCTCCCCAGCCCCAGGTCCCTTCAGGACTCTGGTCACCTCTCACTGTCTGTGTGTCTGTGGAGGACAGCAGGCTCTTCAAGCATTTGTGGAACTGCAAGAGGGCAGGGCCCCATCTGGCTTGTTTGTGACATACACAGCAGGTGCCTAATAAGTGAGAGCTGAAGGGATGCAATAGGTGAATGGAGTAGCAGGCCACAGCTGGAGGGGCACTGCCTTCTGGGGGTGTGGGATTTAAGCATGTGGATCCCTGGCTCCACGGTACATGGACAGGGCATGTGGTGCCCACACGGAGGGTGAGAGGATTTACAGGGGTGATTGAAAAATAGGGTGAATATTTAAATTAAGACCAAAACTTATTCCTGTAAAAGACACAGCACCAAGGATGATGGGATAAGTGTGTTGGAAGTGAGGGGAGTGCTCTGAGGGGTTAATGGCAGTGTGTAATAAATGTTTTAAGGTAAACATTTGCTGTACTTTATGGTCACACCAGGAGATGGCAGAGCCTGTGTCCCCTTCACTCTCTCAGCCCTGCTTCCACATTGGCTTCTGGGTCCAGAGGTGGGGAAACACGTGCTGGGTCTTGGGGTGCATAGTGTAGAGGCTTTGGATCTCCTGTTATGAGCCAGTCCCCTTTCCTGCACCCCACCTCGGGTCAGACTCCACCTGCAAGCTGGTGTGCAGGAGCAGGACACAGTGCCCACTTTGCCAGAGCTGCTCCTGCTTGCATTGGGCGGGGCCTGGTCTAGTTCAGGGGCAGGGTTGGAGGCCATGGGTGCTGCTGACCCCACTCTGTCCCCTTGCCAGGGTGCATGGGCATTTTTCTCTCCTGGAGCCTGGAGGAGGGTGGTGCAGAGGTCACCCCAGGGAAACCGGTGGGCTGTGTGTCCTACAGCGCCTTCTCTGTCTGGGTGGCTAAGGACGTCTGTCGCTGGGGCTCTGCAGTTGGCCCCCCCCAGATCAAATAAATCAGAGTTGAGAGGGCCCAGGTGACCCATGTTCCTTCTCCAAACCCCTCTCTGTCCTCGTCTGCTGTGAACTTAGAGCCTGCCCCAGAGGCACCTGGGAAAGCTGAATCATGGATTGGGAGGGCTTTTCTGGAGTTGGGGGCACCAGCGGTCTAAGATCTTCACCCTGTGTCTCCAATGCCAAAGATTCCCCCAAGGGTCTCAGAAAATATAGAGCAATTTGCACCCCAGCCAGGGACACGGCACATGTAATAAACACCCATGAATAAATGATGAGCTCCTGTGGTGGCTGAGGCTGCACCCGGGTGGGATGTGTGGGCCAGGGGTGGGGTAGCGGGCCCTGCTGCACTAGTTGCTTGTGCATGAAATGCTCTGGGCTCACAGATTTCCCGGATCAGGAATGGAGCGCTGGATGCTAGCCCGAAGAGGTGTGGGGACACATATGGAAACAGGAGGCTCGTGTCGAGCTCCAGCTCTGTGCCTGGCACCCTGATAGCTGTCCTTGTTGGGTCTGGGCCTCAGTTTCTTGGCCTGAGCACTGGAAGGGGGGTGAGGACTTGGACCAAAAGTTTTGTAAGGGTTCAGCTCAGGTGAAGATGGTCTGTAGGATGTGTTCATTTGTATAGGGCAGGAGAGAGATTTTAAGGAGTTGGTTTCTGCAATCATGGATGTAGGTACAAGTCTGAAATCTGTGGAGGAAGCCGGTCAGCTATTAATCCAGGTCAGAGCTGGAGATGCAGACTTGTGTCCCAGGGCCACACACTGGCAGGGGATCTATGCTACAGTCCAGAGGCAGAATTTCTTCTGCTTCCAGAAACAAACAGTCTGCTCTAAGGCCATTAGCTGATTGGTTGAAGCCATTTACCTCTTTTGTTTAAACTTAACTACAGAGGTGACTCATGCTTAAAAATGCCTGCTGTAGTTTGGATCTGGGCTGTCCCCCAAAGGCCCCTGTGTTCCATGCTCTGTCCTCAGCTTAGTGCTACTGGAAGGTGCTGGGACCTTTAAAAGGTGGGGCCTAGTGGGAGGCTTGAAGGGACTTAAAGGGAGTTGAAGGGACTGTGGGATGCTGGGTGCTTCCTTCCTCCCCTTTTGCTCCCCAGCCATGAAGTAAACGGGCTTCCTCTGCCATGTGCTCCCACCATGATGTGCTGCCTCTCCACAGGCCCATAGCAACACAGCCAACTGTGAGCCAAACCAAACCTTTCTTCTTTGTAAGTTGATTATCTCAGGCACTTTGTCATAGTAATAGGAAGGTGACTGCCACAGTAGCTTCACAGCAACAGCTGGAATAGTGTTGCACCAAACACCTGGGCACCCCAGGGTGTCCAACATGACATATGGAATTAGGCCATCACAGACCATGTAGTCCCTAGGTACGATGGCCCCTGGTACTTGTCCTGTTCTGCCTCAGGGCCACTGACCCTGAGATATGACCAAAGGCAGTGGTTAGTTATAAGCACGGAAGCTCGGGGGTTTTGTCTGCCTTGATCCTGTTGCTGCACCAGCTTGTGCTGCACAATCGAGGCTCAGTGAATCGGTGTGGAAAATAATGTCCCACAAGGGCAGGGTTTGGCTGTTTGATCCATTGCTACATGCAGTGAGCTTCTCAGTAGATGTTTCTTCTTCTCCCCTGGGTCCTTAGGTCTGGGCTGTCCTCTAGGTCCAGCTGCAGCTGGCTCCCCAGGGAGGCCAGACTCGGCCAGCTCCTGGACTCTGCAGGAAGAGGTCACCAGGTGTGGGGCCACTGGAGGCTGGGCTGGAGTTTGGCCCATGAGCTGGGGCGCTGGGCCACATGAAGGCCACCTGTCATCCAGGGTCTCTGAGTGAGAATGACAGGGCACACAGCCGCCGCGGACCTATGATGGACTTCTGAAACATGGAGGTGGCCCCTATAGCATAGCCCAGCTCATCCTGGAGAACACTGGCCCCTTCCTGCAAGGGAGCCCCATCATGCCCCCTGCTCCATTGCACTCTGTGGCCGTCATTCAGCGTTTTCTACCTGCCACACTCCCTCCTACCCCAGGACCTTTGCACATGCTGTGTTCTCAGCCTACACACTCTTCTTCGTCTTTTTCAGAAAAATTCCTCCCGATCTCAGTTCAAGCATCACTCTCTCCAGAAAGACACCCTGACTCACCTGGTCTTGCCACCCTAATAGGGTCTGACTTGCCTGTGTGAGGGTCTCAAAGCCCACACACCTCCCCATAGCATTCTCTATGGTGTGCTTCCATGTTCATTTGAGTGAATGAGAGATTTGGGTCTCATCGGTTCCCCTTCTCCCTCTCTCTCCCCAGGGCCTGGGAAGGGGCCAGGTGTACTACAGTCTCGAGTGAATGAGTAGATGAATGAATCATGAATGACTTGTGTTTCCTGAAAGTCTCTTTTCCTCAAGGACATGGAGGTACTTTCTGCCTCTCGTGCTGGACTCTTTCCCTGCTCACTACTCCTGAGTCATGATTTGGGGATCTGCTCGGACACTGGAGGGATTCCTGTTGTCCCCTCCCCGGGGCCCTCGCTGGGCTGCCGTGATGGAGGTGCCTTCCCTCTCTGGTTCTCCACATTGCCCCCTCTCCACCCTGTGACTGCCCTTAGTTTAGGGAATGGTTTGGCCTGCAGCTCTGCCTTAGAAAGGAGTGACTGAGGCTCTGATGGGAGACGCGACATCCACCTTGTCCTCAGTCCTGCAAAGTCCATTGCCCTTGGCCACAGCAGCAGTGGCAGCTCCAGCCCCCTCTCCCTGCTGAGCTCCTCTCAACCGTGCTTCTCTCCACTGCACTGCCAGAGCGAAATTTTAAAAATATAAAACAGATCACAATGGTCCCCTGCTCAAAGACCCCCCTGCACCCCCAGTTAGAGCCACATCCAGTGCTCTGTGACGAGAGACCTTTCTGCAATCGACCAGAGAGTCTGTATTTTTGCATTTGTAGGCCCCATGGCCTCTGCCACAGCTGTTCAATGCACCAAAACAGCCACAGACAGTTCCTGCACGAATGGGTAGAGCTGTGTTACAATAAAATTTTATTTAGAAGAACAAAAGATGGGCAACATCTTTTGGCCAACAGCCTGCGGTTTGCTGACCTACGAGGTCCTGCATGACACATTCCTGTCCCTCTCCCATCCCATCACCCACCTCACTCCTCCTTGCTCCTCTGCCTGGGCCACTCTGGCCTTTCTTATGTCTCCCCACTGTCCCAGGCTCATTGCTGGACATTTGCATGTACTGTTCCCTCTGGAACAATGCCGCTGGTCTTCATAAGCTGACTCCCTCTCATACTATGGTCTCTGGGTGAATGTTACCTCCTTGACATTTCTGACCAGTTTCATTTTCTTTAGAACACTCTCACTCTTTTAATTTACTTATTGATTTGTTTGTTAATCCATCCATCCCTCACTCACCTGTTGATCTGTCCATCCTTCCATCCATCTGCCCATCTGTCCATTCATCTGCCCATCCATCCACCTATCCACCCATCCACTCACCCATCCATCCACCCACCCATCTGTCCATTCATCTGTCCATCCATCCACCCATCCATCCATCTATCCATCCTTCCATCCATCTGCCCATCTGTCCATTCATCTGCCCATCCATCCACCTATCCATCCATTCACCCATCATCCATCCACTCATCCACCCATCCACCCACCCATCCATCCATCTGTCCATCCATCCATCCATCCATCCATCCATCCATCCATCCATCCATCTATCCATCCTTCTATCCATCTGCCCATCTGTCCATTCATCTGTCCATCCATCCACCCATCATCCATCCACTCCTCCATCATCCACCTGCCCGTCTGTTCATCCATGTACTTGTCCCTCCATTCATTCAGACCTAATCTAACTTTCCCTACTGGAATCCTTTTGTCTGTCTTGCTCACTAACACAGCTTCCCACATCGAGTGGCTGTAGGCGAGGGGTGTGGCCAGTGGTCGGTAATGTGAGTGAGCTGACTGCCTGCTTAGCCCGTGTGTCCGAGGCCTCAGAGACCTCATGTGGCCCAGATGCAGAGGCCCGCCCTGGCTTAGGTGAGGACACCTTCCGTGCCCACCCCGACGTGGCCACGCCCTCTCTCCTCTGCCTGTCACAGAGCTCTCTAACCACTGGGCCCCCTTTCTCCTCCGCAGTCGAAGAAGTGGACAGACTCAGTGAAGTCCCCGCTCCGGGAGGCTCCACGTGCGCGCTGCACGGGCTGCGTGGTGTGTGTGTAGCGCTGGGGACTGAAGTGATGTAGTACTTGAAAATGAAGTGTCTCCCATGCAAGTGTTTAATTAGCCTAGTACAGGACAGTGACTGGGCATTAGGATTTTTTTTTATAACTATTAATAGAGTATTAAACAATGAATTACCATGAACAATTAAAATTAATTACAGTTCTCAGAGTTAATTAAATTATTCCTTTACTAGGACAAGTGGCTAGGCAGGCGTAAAAATTCAGAGCCAGTACCACAAGCCTGCAGGAACAGGGTGCTACGGTGAGGCAGGTGCTCTGCCCTCTCCGGCCAGGGGGAGGCGCTCAAGGAACAGCCTGGACCCCGGCGACCACAGTTACTCCAGTGAGGAGGAGGAACCAGTGGGGGACCAGACCACCAGCTCGGAATGCTGCCTGAGTCCTCATCCATCAGGTGGGATCCGGGCTTGTTTCCCTTCCTTCCCTCCTTTTTCCCTCTCCCTTACCCTCTTCCTCTTTCCCTCCTTTCCAATCTTTCCTTTCCTTTCTCCTTTCCTTCCTTTCTCCCTCTCTTCCTTTTTCCTTCTTTCCTTTTCCTTTCTTCCTTCCTTCCTTCCTTCCTTCCTCTCTCTTAACCTTTATTCCTTCTCTCTTTGCTGTGGGCCAGCCACATCGTAGGTACCGGAAGCACAGGGATAAATCAGACTTCTGTCCCTGTGGAGTTCATGGTCAAGGACAGAGACCCAGCACTGCGTTAATGCATAAGAGCCAGGGGCCGGGGTTCAACTGTAGACTCCGTGTCTTAGCTGTGTGACCTTAAGCAAGTTACTTACTTGTGTGAGTGTCTGATCCCTCATTTGTAAAATGGTGCCTACTTTACAGGGCTGTTGGGGGAACGGATGAGTTATTCACTGTAAAGCATTCAGTACAGTGCCTGGAACACAGTAGGTGCTCCACCAATGTGCATTGGTATTATCTGTTGGCCACTAAGTGCTTTGACACTTGTAAGCAAGGTAAGCGTAGCTAATCTGGCCTGTTAGGGTCAGAGAAGCTTCGCTGGAAAAGAAAACCTTGTCTGAGTGTTTAAACATGGTTAGATTGAGATGTAAGGGAAGAGCATTCTAGACAGAGGGAACAGCATGTGCACGGCCCATGCGTTGCACTGCAGGAGTTGTGTGTGCCAGGAGTGTTGCTGGAAAGCTGCGGCTGGGAGAAAGGTGGCGCGGGGAGAGGTGTGGGAGTCATCCTCCAAAGGGGGACCACGCCCTGCGTTGTGCTTGGTTTGTGTGGCTGACAGAGACGGCAGCAGTGGCGGAAGTCACTCCCAAGACTAGGTCTTCCAGGGTCCTCTGCTTCCTTGTGTGCTTTCTTGGTTCTGGGTCAGTTGCTCTGGGGGAGCCCCATGGAGGACCCGTGTGGGGAGACGCTGAGACCTCCTGACAACAGCCAGCAAGGGCCCTGGGGTCTCCCACCATGAATGGGCATCTCGGGAGCGGGTGCCCCAGCCCCAGGCAAGCCTGGGTGTGGCTGTGGCGCCAGGGACAAAAGGGACAACAAGGCCCCAGAGAGCCATAGCACCAGGTGAGGTGGAACTACTTCTGTTTTTTTTATTTTTTTAATTTTTTTTTGTGGGTACCGGGAGTCGACCTTAGGACCTCACGCACCAGCAGGCGCCCATGCCCCTGAGCGATATCACCGGCCCTTTTCTTCATATGTGGGTACCGGGAGTTGAACTCAGGACCTAGCGCTTGCCAGGCAGGAGCTTATGCCACTGAGCTGTCTCACCAGCCCCATACTTCTGGTTTTAAGCCAGTACATTTCCGGGTAACTCATCACCCAGCAGTTGGTGATGGATACGAGTGGAGGGCGGCAGAGCCCAGCAAGGAGCC
This sequence comes from Erethizon dorsatum, assembly GCA_028451465.1. Classification (NCBI taxonomy): domain Eukaryota; kingdom Metazoa; phylum Chordata; class Mammalia; order Rodentia; family Erethizontidae; genus Erethizon; species Erethizon dorsatum. Next base: position 122,521,285 of record CM051827.1, on the reverse strand, counting down.
ACTGAAGGTCAGGCCGGCAGGCTTGCGCAGAGGATGCTAGGGAATTAGAAAGAGCCCCGCCTTCTCGCACATTTATTATGTCCCAGCCATAGGTCCAAGTGCATCCGTGTGATAACTCACTTAATTCTCCTAACAGCTCTGGGAGTCAGGTGCTATTATTATGCTAATTTTAGAGATAAGAAAATTGAGAAGGGTTGAAACACGACTCCACATCACACACTAATAGTTCAGGGTGAGGTGGGGATTTGAACCCGGGTAACTGTGGATGAGCTGCATTAGGCCACCTCTCCAGGAGGCTGGGAGCGCTGAGAGGCTAGGAGGCCTGTGGTCAGCTGAGATGAGCCCAGAGCTCAGGCTAGGGAGGCGGGAGGAGAGCCAGGCACAGGAAATGGTGGAGTCAGACTGGGTAGCAGTCACCAGTCAGACGCAAGAGTGTGGGACGGGAAGACACCCGCAGGCTCCAGCCCATGTTCCTGCCCGGCCCATGGGGAACCAAGCGGGGGCAGGCTTGGGAGCAAAGGAAGGAGGCCTGGGCGGGTTGCTGAGTTTGGATGGTGGAGCTGAGTTTGGACCCAGGTAGCTGTTAGGGTAGGAGTCCTGGGGATTCCTGTGCCTCCAGCCTCCTTGCCCTGCTCTTACAGGGTGCCAAACATGTGGCTTTGCTCATGGCGGGGCCCAGGGATATTCCAGGGAGGACTGACAGACCTGCAGGCCTCTCTGGTGCTACGGGCTGCACCCTGGTCAGGTGGGTGATAGGGGGCCTGGGGGAGCCTGGAACCATGGAACATATCCTGATGGGCTGGGACCTTCTGCTCTCTCCTCAGCTTGGTGACACAGGATCTGGCTTCCTGGATCAGTAAGCCTGTCACATGCAGCAGGCAGGCAGGATGGGTACACAGACCAGGGCCTGGCTTGATTGAGGCAGAAAGACCATGGGGTCCTGAGCCGGGGTGGGGCTGGGGAAGAACCTCCCCCACGTGTGGCCTGCGGCTCTCTTCCCATTCCCAGGTGGGGTCAGAGCACCTGCTTCAGCGTCTGTGTCGTTTGTGTCCCTGGGTCACTTCTGCTGCTCTGGGCCTGTGCTGGACGGGGCAGTCACCCCAGGCTCTCATGGGCTGGCTGAGACTCAAGCCTCCCACCCCCCAGAGGGGCCATGGAGAGAGTGATGGTGCAGATCCTGAGGAGAACATTCCAGGGAGAACATTCCAACACCAGAGGAGGCAGGATGCCCTTCAGAGCCAAGCCTCAAGGAGGGCGGGGGGTGGGGCAAGAGGGTTTTTCTCCCAGGGTGACATTCGTCAGTGCCTGGAGACATTGCTGGTTGCGCCAATGGGAGCTACTGATGTTTTGTGGGCAGAGTGCCCAGGACAGCTCCCCATGAAGAATGATGCCACCCCAAAACCAATAATATTGAGGGTGAGGAGCCCTGAAGCGGGGGCCAGAGCTTCTAGGATGGATGGTGCGCCCCCCAGCCCCAAGTCTTGGAGGCTCCTCGAGGTTGTGTGGACGTGGCTGGCTGCCAGCCCTGCTCCTGGGGCGGGACCTGGGGCCTAGACTCTGCTCTGATCTGGGTGACAACTCAGACTTGGAAAGGAGACATAGCCAAGAGCAGGCGACATGCAGGCAGCCACCACCTCCTACCCCACCCTCCTCAGGCGTGGGGTAAAAGATGCCACTGTGTCCCCTGAGCCTCCCTGTGGGGCGGAGGAGACTGTGTATACAGCGCATATGAATTTTCAAGCCACGTCCGCTGGTGTGCGGGAACTGTAACTTTATTTTTCTAGTGCTGAACGGAATTTCGGTCCCAAGCTCCCTTTCTGCCCGAGGGCAGAAAATGTAATCTCAGACAATTCCAGGTGAACTCAGTCATTTCAGGTGGAAGCCGGAGCGATGGAGGCTTCCCTCCCTCCTTCTGCTGCTCGGGGACCCGCAGGCCTCCAGGGGTGGCACGGCAGGGGCCGGTCACATCAGGAGCCGGTCGTCGGCATCTGTCCATGTGAGTCCCACTGTGTGGACAGTGTCCAGCTTGGTCCTTGGGTGGGGTCCTTCCTCCCTGAAGGTATCCACGTGTCTAGTTAGACCCCAGGATTCAGATTTGTGCTTCCTCTCTGTCTCTGGGGGGACAAGACAGGTAGGATGGTCTTCCTCCTCTTCTTCCTCCTCCTTCCTGCTCTTTTTCTCTTCCTCCCATCCCCTTCATCTTCTCCCTCCCCCCCACTTCTTATTCTCCCCTTCTCTTTGCTCCTTCCCCTCCCTCGTAGCAACCAGCAAATCTCTCTGCTTTACAATGCAGAAGCCCAGAATTTAACCCCAATTCCCGAGGGGCAGCCGTCTGCTGAGTGGTGTTTGCCAAGTGCTTTGGGATTCTCTGCTGGCCTCAAAAATCTCAGGTGAGCTTTGCAGGGGCCCAGCGCTGAGAGTTTGCAGAAGGGGCCCTGTTTACCCAGCAGCTCTGCCTCGCCTCGCCTCGCTCCTTCCCCGACAGGGGCTCCTCAGGGAGCCTGCCCAGGCCTGGCATTGTGCTGGGCTCACAAGCAGGCCAGGTATAGGAGAGATGGGAGGCTCAGGGAGGAATGGATCTCATTGAAGTCACTCAGCTGCAGAGCCACAGAGGCTGGCTTAGCATCCCCAGTGGCTGGGGAGGGCAGGGGGTGCAGGCAGAACCTCCTGCACATCTGCCCATGTGAAGGGGTGGGTGCTGGCTGCAGCTGTGGCCTCCCTGTTGCCTCTCCTCCTTCCTGTTCCCTTCCATCCTCAAGTGAGTCTACAAGACAAACACTGCTGTTCCCATTTCACAGGTGGTGAAACTGAGACTTGGGAAGGATGGGCCCACCTCCCATCCTAAATCAGTGTCAGAGATAGGAGTTTAACAGTTACTATTTCTTTGTTTTTAAATATTTGCTCACTAAAGCAATTTAACCAATATGGAATTATATAAAATTTTACATTGTTTCACCTTTCTTTTACTTCCTGTCCCCAGCACTGCTGCCTCCCTGGGGTAACCAATATCCTTCCCCACCCATAAGCATACACAGACATGCACACACAGACATGGGGGCCTTGGGGAAATGTAGGGTGCTGCAATGCCTCTACTGTGCAGATGGTTTCCATCTGAATATGTTTTTCCCTTAACGGTATATTTTTGCTTCACAACCTATTCTGGATGTCTCAGGTCAATAAGACATATGTAAGTTATCCTTCTTAACAGTTTTCTAGTAGCCAATAGCATAGATCACTGTACTCAGCCAACCGATCCCCCTTTGATGCGCGCTCAGGCTGTTTCAAGGTTTCTGCTCTTACAATACCTCGACAGCCACTCTAGCGTGGATGCCCATCGGTAATGGCGCTTTTATGTCTGAGGATCGATTCTGGAAGTGGGACTGCGGGTCAAGGGTTATAAACATTTTATGTTTTCATAGATATAAGAGGCAGGTTGGAATCCAAATATGACTGACTCTAAATCCCAAGGAAGACACAGGATAAAGATGGCGGCCTGAACCCCGGACACTGTCCTGGTGCCCAAGCCTCCCGCCCCTGCCGGTATGGAATGTCCAGTTTTGAGGCCAGAGGTGCTGGCACTGCAGCCCAGTGGCACTTCAGAACCAGCCCAGCAGGGACACAGCCTCACCTGTCCTAGGGGTGGCCCCATGATGGGAAGGGCAGGGGCTCTTCATTCCCATGTCACAGATGTGGAGATCCTCAGGTTGCAGCTGGTAAGTTAGCCCCAAGGGCCCTGCAGGTCTGGGGCTCTGATGCCCTATTAGTGGGATGGGGAGGGCTGTGGGTGCGTTTATAGATGGAGCTGGGCACAGGAAAAGTCCCTATTCGCTGTTCTTGGCTTCCCAGGTGCAGGCACCATGCTGCCACAGGGGTCAGCGCTCTGCTGTCCCTCTGTCCCATCCCTCCCTACCCAGCGAGCATGCACACTGCTCCGGCTGTCAGGGAGATGGGAGGACTGGGTGTGGCACCTGTTAGGGAGATGATGGATGTGCTCTTTGCCTGGAGAAGAAGGAGCCGAAGGAGGGGACCAGGGGAGGAACAGTGCCAGGGCCATGTAGGGGAGGAGAGGGTCCAGGGATGGTGTCTGGCTGCCTCTTTCACGATCAAGCTGGCAGGTGGAAGGTGGGGGGAAGTGAGGGCAAGAACCCCCAGTCTGATGGAGGAGGTACAGCTTCAGCCTGATAGAAGTGGCACAACTTCCGGCCCAGGAAACAGCCAGTCTGGTGAGTGAGCAGCTGTCCTAGCCTTGGGGACCTTCCTGTCTTGTGGAGAAGAGAATAGAGAAATATTCAAAAGCCCTGCCATAGTTCTGAGTCCCTGAAAGCCCTACTTAAAAACACTGACAGTGGCCGCTGCGTCCAGGAGTGCATGACGTGACAGTGGGGAGAACACAGGCTTTGGAGTCTCAGGGACTTGGACAGGAATCCCTGCCCCACCATTGACAAGCTGTGTGACCTTGGCTCTGTTACTTCACCTCTCTGAGCCCATTTGCTCACTAAATACAGGGTTAGTGTTTAAACGAGTTAATCCGCCTGTAGTCTCAGCACAGTACACTTGGCTGTGACCATGCAAGCTTGGCTGCTGCTGGGACTAATCTTATAGGGGGAGATTAAATCCCGGAGGGCTTCCGGCCCCCCCTGGGGGACTCTCACACTCGCCCTGCACCTGTCCTGGGCGGCTGAGCTGTGCTGCTTTGGAGTGGTGACCACTGAAAGCAAGAGGCCGCGTGAGGGCCGCGCTGGTGAGATGTAATGGAGATAATTAAGGGAGACGGGAGCCGCTCGTGGGAGGGCCTGGCTTCTAACGAACAGCCGTCAGGTTGGAGTAACCTCGTGCGCCACGGTCACGGGTCCTCTGCTGTTGCTGTAACTGTGGCTCTGGTCACCTGATGTGCCAATGCTCGGTACAGACAAATTGGAGCTGGAGTCAGCCAGGCAGCAGAGTGAGTGGCAGCAAACACAGGGACAGGTGAGGGGCAGCATGCACACTGCAGGATGTGGGGCAGGACACGGCCCGGTGCAAGGCAGAGCTGCCAGGAGCACCTTCCTTTTGGAGGGGTCAGCGGGCTCCAGGGCTGGGCACTGCCTGGTCACCTCCCTCTGCTGGCTTCTCTGGCCTTGACCTGTGTCCTGCTTGACCCTTGTGACTCATCGTCCCTCTTATCCATTTAAATTCCCAGCACTCAGCATGTGGGTGCCGAGGTGGGGCTGGTGGGCATTGTTGGTGCAGGGACAGGTGGAGCAAGTGGAAGCCAGAGTGAAGTTGGGGGCCAGCAACCCATATCTAGTGCAGCAGGGGTGAAGTCTTGAGGGTGATGGGGCTGGCATGTGGGAGAGTCGCTTAAGCATACTATGCCTCTCATTATTGTTTATTGAGCAACTACTTTGTCTTGTACACCATGCTGATACATGGTGTATGTATCACATTGAATCCTCCCAACCTTCCTACTCTACAGATGAGGAAACCAACCTACTCGACAGGTTCAGAGAGGCTAAGCCACTTTCCCCAGGGCACACAGCTTACTCTGCAATGGAGCCAGGAATTAGATGCAAGTGCTCCAGTCAGACCGTTCCTGGGGTGAGATAGGGGAACCCATGGGCTGGATGGGGTCGAACCCACCTGAGAAAATGACAGCATCCAGGAGCCAGAGCTAAGACCTGGGGACTGGAGGGCAGTCCTTGGGCAGGCTGGCCTGTACCCTCAACCCTCCTACAGACCCAGAGAAAGGCCTCGCTCACGGGGCTCCTTTGCCTCATGGGGCAGCTCCTTGGACCCTAGGAGCCATGCTGGTCTGGCTCATTCTTTCATTCTCCGGCCTTGGCCCTGGCCTTGGAATTCTCCAGGCATGACCAGGTCTGCCAGCTCATGAAGTGGAGCTGGGGGACACTTAGTGATAATCTCACCACCACCCAGTGGGGGGCCCACTCTTGGTCAGCCCCCACAGAGTCCTCGCCCTTGGACTCGCCTCTGGGTCTCTGTCTGGGGCCTGACCTTGAGTCTCCCCTTGGCCTGCGTAGCTTCTGCCTTGAGCTTTTGAGTCCCTCTCACACCCCAGCCACTCCTGGACCTCAGCATAATGTCCTGCCCAGTGTGGCACCAGAATTCACTGCTCTTCACGCATCCAGAGGTGCCTTGTTCCTGGCCCAAAGGGGACAAGTGTCCTAGATTTGGAACCCTATGATGACAAAAGCAATGACAGGAAAGGTTAAGGCAAATGTGCACGGGTGCAGGAGAGGGGGAGAGAGAGAGAGACAGGGAGAGAGCGAGAGAAATGGAGGGGGTGGGAGGGGAGAGAGAAAGAGAGAGAAACAGCCCAGCACGCTGCTCCTTCCAAATCTTTGCTCCCTGGACAAGGCTGTGCCAGACAAATGGGTGAAATAGCACGGAGGTGCGTAATGACACAGAGTTATTTCAAAGCGATTATCTGGGATAACAGTAATTATGTCCAAGAACAGAGAAGGTCAAACTGGCTGGTCCCACAGCTCTACTCCAGTGTGGCTCTTGCCAAGAGAAAGTCACTGTGTTCGGAAGGCGCAGCAGAGGGAGGAAGGGAGTGAGGGCCAGGAGGTGGGAAGTTGGGAGGAGGAAGAGGAGGAGGAAGGCAAGACAGAGCTCAGCTCCTGGCCAGGGCCTCTGTGGTGGGATTAACTAATGGTCAACTTGAAACGCCCAGCTGGACTGAGTCAGCATGGTGCTGGGTGTGGATGGTCCACCTGAGGATTGTTGCCAACAGCATAAAAGCAGAACTGGAGGGGAAGGTGGTGCGCTGTTGATTCCCCTGGAGAAGCTTGTCGTGCTGGTTTTCCTGATAACTCGGCTGTTCTCATCCTTAGAGGAGCTCTGGTGCTCATTGTCACCGCCAGGATGGCTGCTGTTTCTTGGGGGAGCTCTGGTCTTTGCCTTAAGTGTCATTTCCTGGCTCTGGTGCAGATCCCTCAGCCTTCTGGCACAGATCCTTCATCCCACCAGTGCCACTTCCACCACTGGCCTTTGGGCCTTCCCAGTGCAGATCCTCGATATGGACTCGCATGAGACATTGTCGTGGGATCCAGTGCCTCGGCTGGATTCTTCTAGTCTCTAGCATGCAGATAGATCTCTTGCAGTCTTCTGCATTTGAATTTTTGGGTGAATATTATAAAACAATCCTATAAATTATGTGTCCTGTATTAAATCTTTTCCCCTGCAAACCCCGATTGTAACAGCCTCTGAGGAAGGGGACCAAAGGGTTCGGCTCCTGTGTCGCCTGGGAAGCCCTGGTTCTGTTGGCTTCTTGGACACCATGAGAGGGCTTCTCTCTTAGCCCGTGGTCCTTGGGATGTATCTCTGAATGGACATGGGCTCCCTCTTATCTTTCCCTTCGTTTAATCCCCCCCCATGTTCCTTCTCTCACTGCCATCCACTTACCCACTGTGTGCTCCTCCATCCAGGCAACTTCTCATCCATCTCCCTGGACGCCCTTCTGCTCTCGCAGGTCCCACCCACAAATCACTCACCTATCCATTCTCTTCCTTTCCATATCCACTTGTCTCTCATCCACCTTTCTTTGTGTTTAATCGTCCTTTGTCTGCTTTGTCCCTCTGTATCCCTCTTTACCTTTTCTCCTGCCCTTGCTTTCACTTTTCTCCCTGGCTGGCCACCCCTTTCCACCCTTCTACCCTTCCATCCATCTACCCATCCACTCTTCACTATCTACCTTTCTACTTATTCATTTACTGTCAGTTTTCCATTCACCCATCTTTCTTTCCTTCTCGTTTCCATCCATTTGTTTATTCACTCATTCTCATATCCATCCCTATCATTCACTATACACCCTTCCACCCACGCACCCATTCACCCATCCATCCATCATCTTTCTACACAACCATCCACCCATCCATCCATAACACTTCCATCCTTCCATTCATCTGCTCATTACCCTTCCACCCAACCACCTATCCATCCATCCATCCATTCATTACCCTTCCACCCCCCATCCATCACCCTTCTACCCAACCATCATCCATCCATAACATTTCCATTCTTCCACTCATCTGCCCATCACCCTTCCACCCAATCACCCATCGATCCATCATCCTCCTTTCCATCCATCCGTCCATCCATCTATTCCCCTTCCACTGAACTACCATCCACCCAAACCCTTTTATACTACCCATCTGTTCATCACCCTTCCACCCAACCACTCATCACCCTCCACGTAACCTTCCATCCCTCGCATTTTCTACCCTTTTCTCTTGCATTCATTTGCCCATCATACTTCACATTCACCCTTCCTCCTTTTCATCCATCCACATTTGCATGCATTCATTTTCCTTCCTATCCACCCTTTCTTATCACTTTTCTGTCCGTTCATGTGCCCCACCCCCCACACCAATTCATTCCTGTCCTCCATCAACCTTTAGCCTACTCAGTGTTCTCTGACAAGCCCCTCATATCCTGCTTCTGTTAGTCTGTTCATGCTCTTTGCCAGGCCTCCTGTGTCCTCCTCCCGAACTCTAACTGTTGAAATCATACCCCTCTTCGAGGTTTATTTTAGGATCTCTATTTCGAACAAGTGTCGCATACTAGAAAACGTGTGAGTCTGCAGCCCGAGAGATGAGCATTACAATTCTGGCTGAGTGATTCATTGGCTGCACAAATCTCAATTTCCTCTTGTGTAAAAGGGGTTAACAATACCTGCTTTGTACAGTAGTGTAAGGGTTAAATAAGACTGTGTATAAAGTGCTCAGTGGCATACACAGTACCCAGGGGATGCTCCATGAATGTTAAACTTCACTGAAGAGGAAATACAGAATTGATGAAAGAGTTTCCTGCGCTCTAAAGGTGTGTGGATGGGATGGCTGGCTGGGTCGGGCATGCTTCCTGAGGCTGACTTCTACTTTTGTCTACAGCTTTGCAGGGTCTCCGCTCTACCTGCTGATACGTCCTCCAGAGGTATTAAAAGCAGATACAAAGGGTGGGCGTTGTAGACAGCAGGACATGGTTAAATCAACTTCATCCCAGCAGGGGGCCCAGGATGAGACCATGGGCACCATGCCAACTGCTCATTAGAGACGCGAGACCTGCTCTTGATACACATAGCAAAGACTCTGCAGGCCTGGAGGCGGTGATATTTCCCAAGGGAGCTGGATGTTGGTGGGAGAGCTCTTTAACCGAACCCTGTGGTTGTGGAGGGCCCCTCCTGATGAACAGGGCAGCCAGGCCCCAAAAGGAATGTGCACTGAGTCCCCGAGAGCCCAAAGCTGTTGTCCTCTTCTGAAGCACAGTGTCCTTTCTGGGATAGGATACCTTGCTCTTGGTCTTCCACTGGCCTCCCAGGGATCTTGAAGCCATGCTCTTTGATTTGTGCCTCTATCCTTTATTGTAATGCCACATACTAACAGCAACAAATGCTCAGAGATAGTAATCAAAATGGGACCTGGCTGGTAACATTTGCCAATTTCTGTGGTATAAACGCCCCCACGGTGGCTGATTTCAAGCTACCAAAATGACCTCATGAAGCATGGGACTGGGAAGAGACGCTCAATGCACACCGTCCTGGATGCTGACTTTCATTCAGGCAACCTCCAGAGCACAGACTATGGTAAAATAGCGTAAATAATTAGGAGGTGATGAATTTTGTGTATTTTATTGTCTTTGTTGTTAATGTAATCTATTTAATGGTGAGCTTATATAATTCGATTTTTAATAATGGCTACATTTAACTACTAGCTCACAGAATTCCTTACAGTTTAACCCGTGATTCTCATGAGCTCTGTGAACCAGCTCCAGTACGCTGCTTAGTTTATTCCCAGTGGATATGTTTTCTCCCAGCACTCTCAACGTTAGCGGTGTGGGAAAAGCATCATGCAGAGGCAGGAGCTGGAGAAATGGAGAAAGTCATGTCGACTTTGACCTTTTTGGGGAACTCTTCAAGGTGAGTAATCTACAGGGCAGGCCTGGTGCTGTTTTCCTTCAAGGACAGATGGGGAAATGTGATGTTTCTGGATCATTCATGTGAGAGGTACCTTTTTTTTTTTTTTTTTTACCTGGGTTCAAGTTCAACATTTACCATTTGGTAGTGATATGACCTTGACCAATTACTCAACCTCCCTGAGCCTTTTGAGAAAATTAAATCATTTATTAATTTAACCAATACTTATTGAGCACCTGACATATGTCAGACACTAGAAATAAAGAAGTAGACAGTGAAATCAAGCAACCCCTCTTTGCATATATCTTATGTTCTTACTGGATGAAATATTCAGTCATTTGTCACACAGTAGGAGCTTTTCAATTGTGCTTGTTACTCATTGTCTAGTTATTGTTGTTGCTTCTACCCACAGAGGTTGGATGGGGTGATGATGGCTGGGATTCTAGTCTTTTTTCAAGTTAAGGACATATTGCTATGAAATGATGATTTTCTTTTTCATAAGGGTTTATTTAGCATTTGTAGCTTTTTAAAGTGGAAATTGACTCCCTCTCCTGATGAGGTATATCTTACCTGGTGTCTTAGTTACTTTTCTCATTGCTGAGACAGAATACCCAACACCCACAAGTTAAGGGAGGAAAAGTTTGTTTAGCTCACAGTTTGTAGAGGTTTCAGTCCATAATCAGCTGGCTCCAAGGTAGGGTGGCTTGGCAGAGGGGCATCACAGAGGAGAAACAGTTCATGGTGGACAGAAAGCAGCAAAAGCAAGCAAATAAGGGATTTTAACAGCATCTTTCTGCCCCTTTTATCTTATCCAGGCTACTTAAGGCGGGTAGCACTCACACCCTTAATCCTAGTGCCCTTGAGCCTAGCGCTGCACCATGAATCAATTCCAGTGTCACACACTCTAGATCCACCCACCTCTGAAAAAGCCCCACCTATGACTGCATGAGGCTTTGCGGGGACATCTAAACAGAAGCCATAACGCCTGGGTCATCTTTCATTAATTATCTACCCATCCATTCATTCATCCACCCATCAACCCACCATCTACCCACCTACTTACACATCCATGCTATCCATCCTTCCACCCATCTATCCATCCATCCATCCACTAGGAGGACTATATCTTCAGTTCTACTGTTCGCTTCATAGGTAGCTCTTTAGTGTAATTCTTGGCCTTTCTGTATTCTGTCCTGTATGGTGTGTGTGTGCATGATGAAATGAGTTATTTGATAGATGAGTGTGGCTCCTGCAGCCTAGTCCTTCCCCTTGTCTTTCCTCTTTGAACTAGTCCACAGGAGGGAGCCTTATTTCCTGATCTTCCGCCATCTTTGCCCATCATGGTAACCACTAACCACAGGTAGCTACAAGCGTTTGCAATGTGGTTAATTTGAATGGAGATGTACCATTAGTGTAAGATTTGAATTTTAAAACTGTATGAAAAATAATGTAAAATATCTCATTAATGATTTTTATATTGATTATGTGTTAACATAATAATGTTTTGTAGATACTGGGCTAAATAAAATATATTGTTAAAATTGATTCCACTGATTCCTTTTTTAACATGGCCCTCAAAAATGTAATATTTTGGGCCGGTGAGATGGCTCAGTGGCATAAGCGCCTGCCTGGCAAGTGCGAGGTCCTGAGTTTGACTCCCGGAACCCACATACGAAAAAAGGGCCGGTGATATCGCTCAGCATCACGGGTGCCTACTGGCGTGCGAGGTCCTGAGGTCAACCCCTGGTACCCACACACACACACACAAAAAGTAGTATTTTGAATGTGGCTTGCATTGCATTTCTGTTGCACAGCTCTGGTCTACACATGAGCCATGCACCCGTGAGGAGGCTGGAGGTATGGGGAGCTGTCTGGGAGAAGCTGGGCTGCTCTGCCTGATTCTGGGGTTCATGGCCAGGCCCATTTGGCCCTAACAGTCAGCCCTGGTCAAATTAGCAAATTAACACCTTACCAGAGGTGGTGTCCATCATCCATCCCCTGCCCTTTGTCTCTTTCGCCATGTCTTCAGAACTTGGGTGGAGAAGAGCAGCACTATTTCTGGGTCTCTTTAAGGACTCCCTGTCATTCCTCTACACAGTGGTCAGGTCACTCACTTTGGGCCGTGCCCTGTGCTGGGCATGAAATAATCCAACAATTCCATGCAGTGTTTGACCTCAAAACCAGACTGAGAAGTAAAATGGTTAGCATGCTGGAAAAACTCTCATGCATACCTCGACCCCGGATTTCACATACAGTTTGAGGGAGGTGCATAGATTTCTGCAGGGACATCCGGGGCTTCCAAGCGTCCTCAAACACCTGGCTAAAACCTCCTCGTTCAGCCAGCATTTTTCATCCTTAGCACTACCAAGATTTGGCGGTGGGGTTCTTTGTTGTGGTGCTGCTGTGGGCACTGCAGGAAGTGTGGTCATACCCCTAGACGCTGGCTGTTCAATGCCAGCTGCATGGCTCAACTCTTAGTGATGACAACAAAAAAATATCTCCAGACATCGCCAAATGTTCCTCGCGGGTTAAAATCACCCCAGTCAAGAACCACTGAGCTGGAGGGAGCTGCACCTGGCTATATTCATTCACCAACACCACAGTGCCCCTCCCTGGAAGCAGCCACATCCTGTCCACGCTTGGACCTCTTGGGGCCTGGCCTGGTGTCCCTGGCCCTGCCTGGTGCTGGACAGTGGATGGTTTTGTTGAATGGGGACCGAATGTAAGAATCGAGGTCTTTCATTTTGCTCCTTCCCTCTGGCATATGAAACTCACTGTAGGACCCAGTCCTAAATATTTTATGTGGCCCTGGGGGATGTGCCACCTTTAATTACTGTAAACTCAAGACTGTGCGGAGGCATCGCCTCCACTTCTCAAACAGAAATCGCCACCTGTGAGCAAGCAAGAAAAACAAGCCGAAGTGCTTAAAGCCAGATGTTTCTGCAGCCCTTGCTGGTCTCAGCCTCCCACAGCCACTGGCTAAGGCTGGGAATCTGAACTCGCACGGGGCCACACACAACCTCCTGCCCATTCCTCTCTAGGTCCTCCAAGCAGCCCTGCTATCCCTCCTCCGTTTCCTGGGTCCCAGGACCCTGCTGACTCCAGGATTAGGTGGAACCTGCTTTCCATTCCAAAGAAATCAGGCAGCAAAAAGAGCAAGGGAATTGGTGTGAGACCAAGCGGGTCCACATCCCAGGCTCATGCTTTGTGTGTGTGTGTGTGTGTGTGTGTGTGTGTGTGTGGTACTAGGGATTGAACTCAGGGCCTTCACACTGAGCTACATCCCCAGGCCTTTTTGAATTTTTCATTTTGAGACAGTGTCTTGCTAAGTTGCCCAGATGTTAGGGTGCTTGCATGTACGTGTGTGTGCAGGGCTGTGCATGGTCCCCTGGGAGGGGTACACAGATCTGTAGCAGTGAGAGATGCCCCCACCCACACACCTGGGCTCCCTGGCACGTGTCAGTTGGACCCTGAGGTGTGCCGGGCACTGTGTGGGAATGAGTGAATGAGAGCTTGGCCCCGTGGGACTCAGGCTCATAGCAGGAGGCAGAGCCTAATCCTCATGGTACGTGCAATGTGGAGCAAATGAGAAGGTTTGAGGTGCAATAGTGGAGAACAGACAGGTTAAAGATGATCAGAAGCGAGGAAAATAATTATAAATAAAGAGGTCCTGGCAGGCCTAGCCAAGGAAGTATTATCTTAGCAAAAATCTGAAAAAGGTGAGGGAGTTGGCTTTGTGTGTGTTTGGGAGAAGAGCATTCCAGGCAGATGGAGTGGCCCATGCAAATGCCCTGGGGCAGGCATGTGCTTGTCATATTGAAAGAAAGCAAGATCAGAGTTTCAGGGCTCAGAGAAAGCCAGAGGATGAATGAGATAGGATCATGTGGGGTCATAGTGAAGGCCTGGCCTTGACTCTGAACGAGACAGGAGCCACTGACGACTTACGTGTGCGAGTCAGGTGGCCAATCCAAGGCCCTGCCTCAGATGGAGGGAGCCTTAGGACTCCTCCCCAGGGGCCTAGGCTTTTGTGGAGAGGCCCATTCCAGAGGTGTGGGGACCCTGTGGCTTCCTCTCCAGAAGATTCCAGAAGCATCTGGAACCCAGCACCCAAGCCCAAGGCCCTGCTTGCCTGACCCAGCTGCCCAGTGCTGTGAATGCAGCAGCTTCATGAGCCTGAGTTCTCCTCCCCTCCCCATCAGCCTGGAGCTTTTCATCTCATGCTTTGTCCCCTTGGGCAATTATTTATTATTTCCGTCTCCAAAGTGTTTCTGAGACACAGCTCTTATGAAAGATGGTACACTGGATAAAGTGGGATGGCATCATAATTCACCCTGGCTCCAGCTGAAATATTTGAACGACAACACATTACTGTCCAATTTTGCTGCTCTCTGCTTCCAGGGAGAGGCAGGGACCCCCATTCGGCGTGCTCTGAGCTCATTGCAGAATTGAATAGAATGGATTTGGCAGCTGTTATGCTGAATGGAGAGCCATGGGGAGACATGGAGGGGGATGGTCTCTCAAAATGGCTGGGAGGGGCTTCCACGCTGTTGCCTGGCCTCCCCCATAGGACTGGGAGGAGCTGTAGGGCTGAGCTGACCCTCCTTCCTTGGTATCTCCCATGGTGGTTGGCTCAGGAAACTAAGCAAGGCATAATGGGGAGAACGCAGCTCTGCAGTCAGCCTGGCCTGGTGTCAGGCCCAGCCCTACCTCTTGTAACTTGTATAGTCTTAGACAAGACCCTTGGGTCTCTGTCTGTGTACTATATAATGAGGACACAGACATCTACTCAAATCTTTGGGTGTGAGGATTTCTATGAGATAATATGTATTAGTTACTGATGGCTGTGTAACAAATGACCCCCATAATAGCAACTTGAAACAACAAATAGAGTTTCACCCTGCTCCTGAGGGTGGTGGGGGATCCAGGGGCAGTTTAACTGGGTGATTCTTCTCAGTCTTTCATGAAGCAGCTCAGTCAAGATGTCACCTGGACCTGCGCTCACCAGAAGGCCGGCCTGGGTTTGAGAATCTGCACACTCCGGTGCAGTTCTGGGAGGCCAGCTTTGTTCACCAGCTGCTGGGGAGGCTTCACTTCCTTATGACACAGACCTCTCCACAGGCCCGCTGGTGACATAGCAGTGAGCCACAAGTGGCTCAATACAGCAAGACAGCCACCAAGATGGCCATGCTAACTTTCCTCTCATTGGTTTTAGTGAATTTTCAGAGTTGTGCAACCATCAATATTATCCAGCTTTACAACATTTCCATTGTCCCTCTCGCTCATTTCATTCTGCCCATTTACAGTTCATCCCTGGCCTGATCTCAGCCCTAGGCAATCACTATCCTGCTTTCCCTCTGCACAAGTTTCTAGTCTCTTCATTCACTTGGAATCAGAATATCATGCGGTTCCACCTGGATTCTGTTACCTAGCCACATGCTTTTGAAGTGTGGCTCTGTTGCTGTATGGATCAAGCATCTATTCCTTTTTTTTTTTTTTTTTTGCCGAATACCCTGGTGTATGGCTGCACCACATTTTGTTCACCTATTCATTTGCTGATGGGCATTTAGACTGTTCCAAGTTTTTGCCTGTGATGAATAATGCAGTTGTGACTATCCACATGCAAGTCTTCATGGGGACATCTGTTTTCATTTCTCTTGGGTGGATTCCTTAGAGTGGGATAGCTGGTTCTTAATACATTTTTTAAATCTTCTTAGAAGAAACAGGAAGACTGTTTTTCCAAGATGGTGGTACCATCTTAAATTCCCATTGGTGATGCCCGAGGGTTCCGGCTCCTCTGCATCTTCAACACTTGGTATTATCTGTCTTTTTGATGAAAACCTTTCCAGCAGATGTATGGTGGTATTTCATTGTGGTTTGCATTTCATTTCCCTAATGATTAATTGTTAAGTATTTTCTGATATGCTTCTTAGTCATTCGTATGTCTTCTCTGATGAAATGTCTGTTCAAATCTTTTGCCTATTGGGTCCTTTATCATACTAAGTTACTATATAAGTTTTTATGCATTCTGGATACAAGCCATAATCAGATAGATAATTTGCAAATATTTCCTCCTAGGTCATGGCTTGTCTTCTTAGCCTCTTAATGATGTCTCTTACAGTGTGAAAGTTTTTAATTTTGATGAAGTCCAATTGATCAAATTTTTCTTTACATTGATCATGCTGTTACTGTCACATAAAAGGAATCTTTGTCCAATCCAAGGTTATGAGGATTTTCCCTTATACTTTCTCCTAAAAGATTTATAGTTTTAGTTTGACTTTTAGGTTTACGATCCATTTTGAGTTAGTTTTTGTGTATGGTGTAAAGTAAAAGTCTACACTGATTTTTTTAAGCATGTGACTATCCAATTTTCCTAGCACCAATGGTTGAAAAGATTACTGTTTTTCCAGTAGAATATCTTAAGATCTTTGTTGAAAATCGGTTGGCCATAAAAGGAAGGATTTATTTCTGGACTCTTAATTCTGTTCTGTTTATCTGTTATACTACACCTTCTCGATTACTACAGCTTTATGATAAGTTTCGGGATCAGGTGATGTAAGTTCTTTAACTTCCTTCTTTCTCAGGATTGTTTTGGCTATATGTCCTTCACTGTATTTTCTTATAAATATTGGAACCAGTTTGTCAACCTCTATAAAAAAGCTTTGTAGAATCTAAGTAGGGATAGTCATGTCTTTTGATTACTATTTTTTCTTCAAGACAGGGTCTTGCTAGGCTGGTCTTGAACTTGTGATCCTTCTGCTTCAGCCTTCTGAATCACTGAGAATCACAAGCATGAACCACCATGCCCAACTAGGCAATGTCTTTATAACTTTATTAGCGTTGTGCTGTCACTTGTTTCTTGGGCCACAGAACAAGTATGGTATCATATTGTCAATGTCTTAGAAGTGTCGCATCACTTGTTCATTTGGTCTCACAATGTGGGTGGGGACCATACAGGTGTGAATATCAGGAGGAAGGATCATTGGGTGCACCTGAGAGCCTGACTACTAACGGATGCCAGCATTCGCCGGAAATAGCGCTCAGGGTGATAGCACCGCTGACCCTCTAAATCCACCAGTTGGCTCCCTAAGTCCTTCTCATGCTTCCAGTGACATAAACATGCAGGATGAAGTCCAGCAGGCAGGTCAGGGAGGTGATAGGCAGCCAGACTGTCAGGTAAGTTCAAGGTTGCCTGGTGGACTTGAATGCTTTCACGGGCCTTTGTCTTCTCCAGTCAGGCTGGAAGCACACCGTGAGCAACTGCTTGGCGTCTAAACCATGGCGAGGTGCAGCGTGGTGTTCAGCAGTGGTGCTGGGACTCACAGGATGGCTCCATCAGTCAAGGTGCTATCACTTGCTACTGAGACTCAGACGCCAGCGAGTGCCACCATCGGCCACGTAACAAATCATCCCCAAATGCAGTTTGATTACAGATACGAGCAGGGCTGAGGTTTGCTGGTTGAGGATGAGCCTGGCTGGCAGCGCTGCTTCTGCCTGCAGGTCAGAGGGGCTGGGCTAGGGTCCTGTCTGCTTTCCTGTGTCCCTGCTGGCACCTGGCTGGAGGGCGGCACCTGCCATGATACACTCTTCTCAGGCCAGATCACTGGAGAGGAAGCGAGCAGGTAGAAACTCGAGATGCCATGGAGGCTCGATTCCAGAATTGTCATGCTAATGTGGGCCATCAGCCAAGTCAAGTCCCACAACTAGCCACATCCACCACCCACGGGGAGGTGATCCATTCCTGTGACCCTCAGGACCTGGGCTACTGGTCACAGGTATGCATCACACTTGCGAACACCACATGGTCTGAGGGCCAGCATGGGGAGAATAGTCGACACCCATGGACGTGATCGTCACCACTGTGGCTGATGTCAGTGAGCAAGTGGTCACTGTGCTAAGTGACTAGCACCATGAATACCTGCAATGATCCTAAGAGGTGGTAGAATTATTGCCTCCATTTCACAGATGAGGAAGCCAAAATGCAGAGGGACAAAGTCATTTCAGGTCCCCTGGCTGGGATTGGAACATCCACCTGCCTGAATCTAAACATGCTGCATTGTCCACCAGGCTTCCCTGAGTCTCCCTTTGGGCAGAGGGAATCATGAGAGTGGATTTGAACTCCAGTCTCCAGGAGGATGTCGTACCTTGTGGGATGGATGTCTTCTTCCTCCTCATCAAAGGAAGTGAGTTCGCCACTAACAGATGTATTCAAACAGAAGCCCAGGGATGCTGGGGAGGAATTTAGAGGAGGAAAAGGCTGGATGCTGAACCAGTACATATTAGATACGCCTTCCAGTGCTGAGCATGGAGGAGCCCAACACACGTCCAAAGCCATCCGCTCAGTGAACACGAGGGCCACACTGGAATCCAGGACTTTTGGCTTGACTGTTCATAGATTGTCACTCCCAGAAGGCTCTCAGTAGGCAGCTAGTCTAAATCTCCCATTCTACAGAGAAGAGGGGTAACCGAGGTCACAGAGGGGACTGCACAAGGACGCCCCCGTACTGAATGGCAGAGCTGGACTTGAACTCAGGTCTTCAGGGTGGTCATCTATCTGCTCTGAGCTGTCTGGGGTCTGGGAGTGTGTGGGCCTGCCTGCCCGGGCCAGGAGGGAATTAACAAGATAACTAAGTGGCAGCCACATTCCACCACAGGGTTTTCTTGTTTAGAAATGCAAATGATTTGCAAGGCCACGCTCAATGCTTCACATTTTTATGCCACACAAATTACTCTTTTTTTTCCCCCCTCCAAGACTTGTCTGGGATTGTTTGTACTACAAAAACCAGAGGGAATTGAGCCATTTGCTGGAAGAATCCTGCCAAATCTGGCCTGTGGGACAAGGCCTGCTTTAGCACTCCTCCCTCCTTCCTCCTGATAACTGGGATGCAAGCCCAGCAGCAGAGACACAACCTCTTGCCCTTTCTGTCTTCTTCCAGAGCCCAAAATGGGCCAGAAAGGCTAGCCTGGCTCAGGAGGGGCACTAGGCAGGTACAATGCCTATTATACAGGTGGGAAGACTGAAGCCCTACCTTCAGATCCTGGTTCTTTCTGTTTGGAAGTGTATAGTCAGCTTTCCATTAATGTAACAAAATAAATTTATAAGAAAGAAAGTTTTGTTTTATCTTCCCATTTCAGAGGTTGCAATCCATGGTCTCTGGCTCTATCGCTTTGGGCCTGTGGCAGCACAGAACATCATGGTGGGAGTGCATGGAGAAGGAGGCCTGATCACCTCATGGTGTCAGGAAAACAGAGAGAGAAAGAGGCTGGGGTCTGAATATCCCCTCTCAGACCACACCCACAGTGACCTAAATTCCTTCCACTAGGCTCCATCTCTTAAAGGTTCCACCACCTTCCAAATAATGCCACAAACTGGCAATCATGCCTTTCACACATGGGAATTTGGGAGATATTCCAGATCGAACCTATAGCAAGGGGACAAGGCAGATCTCGTTTCCCTGTTGGCATACCTCCACCCCCCACTTTATTTCTGTGCCATTGGCAAGTCGCTCCATGATCACGGCCTGCCCTGTGTGCTCCAGGGAAGCTGGTTCACAGTTTGCAATGTCATTTTAGTTAGCAGTTTAACCCTTACCATAAGGGCCATTAATTTCTCTTATCTCACAAAAGCGAGACTGAATCTCAGAGAGGTGAAAGATCTGGTTGAGCCATAGGAAGTTGCCATTTTTATAGATCAAAAATGTGCTGTGTGTCTAGGTCATGGAATTTTCCCTTTGTCTGATGACCAGAAACCCAACTGCCATGTTTTGGTTTAACCCTCTTTCTTTCTGGTGATGTACTGTGAGCTAATCATCAGCTTCTGTTTTGATGAGGGTTGTGCATATGTATTAGTCAGCCTGCACTGCCTTAAATCATGTGTATCGCACCAGGCACCTGGGCTCAGCCAGCGTATACAGTGGTGCCTCAGTTCACAAACTTCTTTCTTTCCATGATTCTGGTCACAAACCCTGTTGGTTGAGAACTGAATCAAATTCAGTGGTTAGATTCAATGTTGACCTTATGGGGAAATTTGATTCAGTTCTTGTCCAGTTCGATTTGTGTCCAGAATCATGGAGATAATTAAGTTCATGGATGGAGGTACCACTGTATCTGTGTGCTCTTGAGTGTCAGCCAGGCAGAAGGTCTTCATCTATCCCCTCCCTTGGCTGGGCTGTGTTAGCTATCTATTGTTATGTAACACAGGACCCCAAAACTTACTGGCTTAAAATAGTGAGCACTTGTATCTCAGTTTCTGAGGCTTTGTCACTGAGACAAGTACCTGAGAAAAACAACTTAAAAGAGGAAAGATTTATTTTGGCTCATGATTCCAGAGG
Source organism: Erethizon dorsatum (assembly GCA_028451465.1). NCBI lineage: Eukaryota > Metazoa > Chordata > Mammalia > Rodentia > Erethizontidae > Erethizon > Erethizon dorsatum. The sequence continues at coordinate 122,501,047 of CM051827.1, read as the reverse complement.
TGTCAGTCCATGGTTGCTTAGTTCCATTGTTTCTGAACCTGGAGTGAAGCTGCTCACCTTATGGTGGCCAGAAAGAAAGAGGAGAGAGAGAAAGAGATAGAGAGAGAGAGATTGAGAGACATTTGGGAACAAGATATGCCCTCCCAGTGCATGCCACCAGTAACCTACTTTCTCCAACTAGGCTCCACCTCCTAATGTTTTCACCCCACCCCACCCCACCCCACTAATTCCATCATATTATAAATCATCAATAGATTAGTCTACTGTGAGCTTGGCACCCACAATCCAATCATATCCCCAAACCCCAAACTCTGAATGCTGCTGACTAGAGACCAGACCTTCAGTGCATGAGCCTTTGGGGGACATTGCAGATCTAAACCAAGGAGCAGCTTGGCTGGGTGAATCTGGCTCAGGGTGTCTCCTGGGGCTATGGTCCAGATGTCAGACAGGGCTGTGGTCACATGAAGGCTGGACCAGCTGGAGGGAGCTGCTTCAGGGAAGGGCCACTCACAGGGTTCTTGGTAGGAGGCCCCTGTTACTCACACCTGGATCTCTTCATAGGATCAATTGAGTTTCCTTGCAACCCAGCACTTGCCTTTGCCCAGAGCTGATGATTCAGGAGAAAGATAGAGACCACCAGCCTTTCATAATCTTCTCTCCATGTTCCATATACAGTCAGGAGCCACATAATGACATTTTGATCAACCATGGATCACCTATATAACGGGAATTCCAAAAGATTTTATCACCTAGTGTATTTAATAAGTTATGGTGCAGGCTTGGTGCTGAGAAGCAGCTACCCAGCCAGGAACTATATTTCCCAGGGCCCCTTGCATTTAGGTGTAGCCATGTGACCAGTCCTCACCAATGGATAGGGTGGAATGGTATGTATCACTTCCAGACCAAGGAGCTTAAGAAGCAGCTATGCCTCCTACATCCAACTCCCCCATGGCCAGATGCATAGAGCTCCAAGGCACTAGAGGAGCGGGCTGCACAAAGCAGAAGGATCTTGAATCCTGATTCACCAGAAAAAGCCATGTCAGACTTGTATCTGAAGCAAGAAACACATTTGCATTAGGATAAACCACTGAGATTGGGGGTTTATTTGTTATGGCAGCTAGCATTACTCTAACTAATCCAGAGATCATCAGGACCTCCTCTCTCCGGCTGCCTGCTTGGCTTTATTCTCCATCAGCTTCATTCTTAGTCTCTGTGGATGCCAATATGACTGCCAGAAACTCTAGACCTGGGGGAGGTTCCAGGTTGAAGGCCAGCAGAGGACTGGATAGGTTGCACCAAGTCCTGGACCTTGTAGCTCTTTGCTTACATTTGTAAGTCTGAGCTGGAATGCGCCTGAACTGTGTGCTTGGATTGGTTGGCCCAGCACATGTCTAGTTTAACCCTCTTGGGCTACACTTGGGGGAAGGGACCCATGCTGGCGTTGGTCTACTGCCATGAACTTGGCCAGTGCTCATAAACTCCCTGGGCTTTACTGTCCTTTCATCTTCAGGGAGGGTGCTGGACAGATGGGCACTGTGGAGGGTTTACTGGGATGTACTGACCTTGGATTTTTGCCCAGACCTGAAATTTGTGTCTGGGTGAAGCTCAAGTTTCCTTCCCGCTGGAATACTGCGCAATCCACTCATTTGGGCTCTGGGTTGATTCCCCCAGCTGAGCATTTTCCATCTCCTCCATCCTTTTGTTCTCCCTCACATCTACACAGGGCACTTTCTGGAAGGACATCAATGTCTGGGCCCAGAGTACGCGGTTTTGAACTTCACTCGCTTGGTGGCGCCGGCTGCCAGCGCTCCTGTTGGTTCTGCTGCCTTAGCTGATCCTTTGATCGGAGGAAGCTGATCAGAGCCGGCCTCTCCCCCTCCCAGGTAGCGGGTTTCAAACTTTGAGGCAGCGTTTTCATGTCCTCGCTTGCGTTGCCGGTCCAGCCTGGCCTAATGGGGACACACACCGTGAAGTCCCTCATGTGTCAGATAATGAGTCGAACAGCTCTTTCAAACACCTCCTCCCAGAGGTCCTCCAGACTGCCCTGGTCACACGGAGCTCTCTGAACTGGGCGACTTCTGCTTCTATAGCTAATTGTCCTTTAAGTGAACAATTTCCTACTTCTCTGTCTCATGTAAAGACCTTCAGGACAAGAATATATTTTCTCCTGCTCTCGTGTTCCCTGTAGGTCCTTGCATAGAATGGAGCAGAGTTAAGGAAATGAAATAAAATCAATATGACATTTATTTAACATAGACTGTCAGACACCCCACTGGGGGTGTTTGCATCTGAGTCTCATTTGGTTCTCACCAACAGCCCTGTGAATTGGATATCTGGACACATATTTTTACACATAAAGAAATTGACACTCAAGACAGCTGGTGTCCCACGCCCAAGGTCACAAAAACAGTAAGAGAAGAGATGGAAATTCAAATGTGGGTCTTTTACAGTGTCATTCATCCAGCATTTTGCCTGTGGGCCTGGCTCTGGGCTGGAGTGTGTGTGTGTGTGTGTGTGTGTGTGTGTGTGTAGGGGCAAATAAGGATTCTCTGTACATTCCTTAGTGGTTCAGGGTGGGGTTTCTGGAATCAGGCCTTTGGGGTTCAGATCCTTAGCAGTTTCTGGGCTGTGTCACCAGCTCTGAGTCTTTCTTCTCTCTGGCCCTGAGTGCCTGGGTGGGCACCTGGCAGGATGCCCAGGGCCTGTATTCAGGCCACTGCCCCATACTGTTTTGCTTACCAAATCCTTGGGTAGCACTTGTTTTGCACTTACTGTAGGCCTGAAACCATTTTAAATGCTTTATAAGAATGAAGTCATTTGGCGCTCATCCAGCCCTGTAAGTGACATAACTGAGGCTTGGCGTGGCTGAGTGGTTTGCCCAGGTGTGGCAGCCAGGATTCACATGCAGTCGGCCTGGCCCCCAATCCCCAGCTCTTGGTCTCTCTGCTCTGTGTTCTGTTTACTTAATAAATTGCGATGGAATTGGGCTGAATTAAATCACCCAACCAGTGTTGCCAGGCGTGATAGGGGAGTTTTGAGGAGTCCCTGCGGGGTGAGTCAGCCACATCTGTCTTTCCCTTCACACTCCTAGGAGGGCAGCCATGCCAGGCTCCAAGCCCGGTAGGTGGGCACTGTGGCCTCAGTGACGCCCATGTCCCCGAGGTTGGATGCTCTGCTCAGGCCTGGAGTGGTGGTGCCAGGAGTCACCAAGCCTTCTCCGTAGGCCGGACCCTCATCCAGCTGCCCCAGACTCCAGCTGCCCCATTCTCTCCCTGTTCCTGGGATCAGCGTGATGATGGTTTTTACCCCAGACAGCCAGCAGGCCCCTCTCAGCACCTCCATTCCAAGGCTTTCATGAAGAGTGCAGTTTTCAAAGGAGTCTTGTTTAATCTTGTGGGTCTCTTTTCCCTTCCACTTGACTGGAGGCTGATGGTGGGGATCAGACGCCAGCTCTGACAAATATGAGCATTACCGCACAGTCCCTGGTGTGGCCCAGCCTGGCAGTGAGGCAGCAGGAAGCGGAATCTGCCGGCTGGGGTTGGCGAGGCTCCAGGACTGATGGAAGGCGCCTTTTTCCCTGGGGCCTTTTCCTTCCTTTGTGGCTCCGGCTCTCTGGGACGTGATGCCCACTGAGGATGACTCTGTGTGCCAGAGGAACTGGCATCTGTCTGGAAGAGCTCGGATGCATCCAGGCAGAGCCTCGCTGCAGAGCACCCTCCTTCACCACGCCCAATATCTCTCAGTTCTGTATGAAATATTTTCATCTACAGAAAAATGCAAAGCATGATTGTTTTTTTCAGCACTGGGGATTGAGCCCAGTCCTTTGCGCTGGACTTCATCCCCAGCTCTTTAAAAAAAAATTATTTGTTATTTTTGAGACAAATTCTCTGTAAGTTGCCCCAACTGGGCTGGAACTTGCAATCCTCTTCGTTATCTTCTCAGAGCTCAGGTGTTACAGGAGATAGGGTGGGGCACACCTGGCTGGGGCCTGTCAATTACAAGATCCCAGGGCAACGCTGGGACCCCATGTGTAGGACTTCTCAGGAGTTCACATGAAGACGCGGATGGCAGAAAACAAGAGCAGCCATCACGGAAAGCCGCTGTCGTGCGTGAGTCCGCATGGTAGCCTACGCTGTGTTTCTGAGGCGGCACGTACTTTTATTTTTGCTTTTACCCTCTTTTTTCTTTGTTTGACCCAAGTTTGCTCTGCAGAGCTGGTTTTTCCCATACCCATTTGCTCCGCATTTTTCAAATAAACTTTTTGGCACTGTTATTGGCTTGTCTCATCCAATTCTTTGTTTGAGGCAAGAAGGACCAGGAACAATTTTGATTGGTGAGCCATTTCTAAAGGAACTACCTTATAACACTGGGGTTACAGGCCTGTGCCACCACGCCTGGCTACAGAGAATGATATTAACCCAGCCCTGTTTCCTAACCATGGGGAGTTTATCTCCTGCTTCAGAAGTACAGACACACACACATTTGTGCTCAGGTGTGAATGCATCCACCCCCCCCTCAGCCCTCAGAAGAGGGTCTGCCTGTCAGGCAGCCACACAGCTGTGTGACGTGTCCCTCCTCCTTTACCTTCTAATTTGAAGAAGACAGGCTGATGTGAGTGTCCCCATCTTCCAGATGAAGAAACTGAGGCTCAGAGAGGTGAGCTGTGACCTGCCTTTGGTGACACAACAGGAAAGTGGTAGAGCCAAGACTCTCAAACAAGACCTGTCCACACAGCCTGTTTCTCCTCCTCCCTGCCAGAGGCCAAAGCAGCGTGGATAGGCAAGAACTGTCCTGTGCCTCTCCCCTGTGTGAGTGCCTGGATATTCCCTATACCCTCTGTGTCCTCAGTCTCCCTTGGCGCCTACTGTCTGTCCAAAAGTACTTGCCTGAGTGCCCAAAGAGTCAGTGTGCGATGCTGTCTTGACAAGGGTTCTTGTGGGAAGGGAAGATTGCTTGGAGGAGTTATTGGAACGGTCACTCTTGGGGTCTGTGTTAGGTTGGTTTCCTGGAGCTGCCATAACAAAGTCCCACGAGCTGGGTGGCTTAAAACAATAGAACTTTAAGTTCTCACGGTGCTGGGGGTTGGAAGTCTGAAATCAAGGTGTCAGCGGGGCTATGTGCCCTCTGCAGTCTCAGGGGAGGACCCTTATCTGGCCTCTTCCTCACTTCCGGTGACACCAGCAATTTTTGGTGCACCTTTCCTTACACCCGCATCACACCCGTCTCTGCCTTGTGGTCATGTGGCCTGGGCCCCTACCCCATCTCTCTCTGCAAGCCCCTCCTCTTTATAAGGATGCTCTTCATGGAGTTTAGAGCCCTCTCCCCTGCACTCCAATCCAGTTTGACCTCAACTAGCTACATCTGCAAAGATCTCAATTTCCAAACAGGCCACATCCTGAGGTTGCAGGTGGCCGTGGGTTTTGGGGGGATGCTGTTGAATCTATGTGGGGATTTCTAATCTATCACTTACCAGTGTGTGTCCTTGGGAAAGACATTTATCTTGCTGATGCTGATACCTTCTCATTTGCCAAACTGGGGCCAACAGGTCCTGTCTGTGTGGGAATTGTGAAATGAGGTGTGATAATGGTGCCGGGCACCTGGCATTCTGCAGATGCCAAGCACAGTAGAGATTTTCCCTGTTATTTGTATTTCTATTATTAAAAGAAATGTGAGGTGAGTGTGGAAGAACAATGTATTTACTGAGGGGTATGTTTTGGAGGTCATGAGTTCCAATAGGGGACAACCAGGTCTGTTTATAGTGTATTTGTAATTATTGAGGCTTGAGGGACACAGCAGCCACCTTGCTCTGTGCCCAATTTTGGAACCAGTTGAGAAGCAGATGCCTGAGCTACACAGAAAGAGGTCAGGGTGATTGCAGATCGAGCTGTCTGCAGGGTGTGGCTTGATCTCCAGCCTGTTTCCTACTGCTCAGACCCTGGGCAGAGCTGCCCCAATCTGGGAACCAAGCACCTCCTGTCTTGTCCCATTCCTGGGCCCAGAGAGTACCCTCTGCAGGCTGAGGAGGGAGGAGTGAGTCAGGCATGGGTCAGAGGTTGGGGGAGGGGAGAAGCAGGAAAGGTGGGGAGGGAATGGAGGGCAGGAAAGGGAAGTCAGGAAATGGTTCTCCTTGCAGATATACGAAAGTAATTCTGGTGTTGCTGCCCCTTTCTAGCTGGGAGACCTATAGTGAGTGGCTTGGCTTCTCTGAGCCTGTTTTCTCACCTGTGAAATGGAGAGGCTGGGAGTTCCTAGTTATAGGCCAGTGAATGGATGTTTTAAAACCAAGGAAATACTGGAACATGCCTGGCACATATAGTATAGGCTTCCATTTTTATCATACTCATCATGATTGTATGAGGCTTAGGGTCAGTGGAAAGGCACAGAATTCTAAACACCCTCATCTGGAGGCTTCAGAAATACAGAAGGGAGTGGGCATAGTGACCCACCCTGCTCCTGGGAAGGTGGGCTGTAAATTGTCCCCAGTCCTGGAGTAAGAGCCTCTCCTGATGTCTGGGCTGGGCTGTGGGTGGGGTCATGGTAGGCAAGGAGGGGACAATGCAAGGGAAGGCTGGGGAATTGGGTGGGAGGATGAGGTCACCTGGAGACTGCCATATCCCTCCGGCCTGGAGGGTGAGGAGAGAGGCTGAGGGAGAAGAGCACTGGCTCACTGGCTGGAGGCAGGCAGGTTTGCTTCGTCTCTGAGGACCTATCAAATGCTTGAGGAGCTGGCACTTCCCAGATTGATCCTGCTGGGGGAGAGCCACCAGCCAGCAGTGCAGAAGCAGATATGGTCCCTTGTGAATGACCTGCAGGTCAGCTGGCCTGGTGCTGTCCCCAAGCCCAGGACTGGGGTGGAAGTCAGGGTGTGAGGCAGATGGTGGCTCAGAGCCCTGTCCCAAAGGTTTACATCCTGGGATGTGATGTCCAAGGCTGTGGCTGGAGTCCACAGATACTAGGGCCTCTGAGCTCTCAAAACAAAGTCAAATAGAGCTAATGTATTTTCAAGAAGTTTGGATTATCTAGGCTCTCAGCTCTTTCCCTGGTCTGGAGAAGGGGGAAACAACTTGAATTTGAAACAATTGTCAAGTTACTGAATCTCTATGAGCCTCTGTTTCTTCACCTACCCAATATGAATAGTAATTGAGTACCCCTCTCCTGCTGGGATGTTGCAAGGATTAAGGAAGTTAAGTGTGCAAGTCACTCTGAACTGCACCTGGCATATTGAAAGCACTCAGGGAATATTAGCTGGGACAACAGTTGTGGCAGCAGTGGTAGTGATGATGGTGGAGGTGATAGAGGTACTGTGGGAATGATAAACTGATGGTAATGTGTTGGTGATGATGACAATGGATTGGTGATGGTAGTGGAGATCATGGTGGTGATGATCATGGTGGTGGTAATGATGGTGATGGTGAGAATGGTGGAGGTGGAGGTGGTAGAGTTGACAGTGAGAATGATGCTGTGGTGATGGTGGTGGTGGTTGATGATGATGGTGGCAGTAGTGGTAAAGGTGGTGATGGTGATGTGGTGCAAAACTGCAGCGTGGTGCCTGGGATATGGAGATATGAAAAGGCAAAGAAGATAAGCACATGAATGTGTTACTCTACTTTATAACAAGGGTGACTATTGAGGACCATTGGACTGAATCTGTCAACTCCTCAAGTGGATGTGCTTTGCAGTAATCAGCTGCTGTACTTTTAAGGAAGGAGGAGGCACTGCATCAAGAGGCCCCATACATGCCATGATATAGAGGCGTGTAGAGGAGCAGGAAGCCCAGCAGGGGCAGCCATGGCCCTGAAGGCCATGTCAAGGTGTTTGGCCCTGTTCTTACAATGATGGCAAGGTGCTGGCAACACACACAACTGGCTCAGCTGGGGCCAGAGGTGGTCCAGAGACACCTGAGGCTGTCAGCTCTAGGGTATGTGGGTAGGTATAGAACAGTGATGGGCAGAGCTCTAGGAAGGATGGTCATGTCTTGTGGTTTTCCAGTGGCTGCAGGTGTCAGTGAGTTGGAGGCTGGGACAGAACCAGGCTTGGGGGAACCAAGATGGTGGCCTAATCACCAGTGGGGTCCTTTGATTTTTGGTCAGTACCTTGGCCCTGACGCTCACTATGGAAAGTCTCCAACACGCTCCTCAGACTACCTGTGACCAGAGGCTGTCCCTGAGCCAGGGCCTTGGTGATAGGATGAACCTTGATTGACAGTCATTCCTACACTCAAGGTGCTGTTCTGTGTGCTATGGATCGTGGTGGTGGGCAGACAGACGACACGGTGGCCCTCATGGCCTTTCCATTGTGGTGAACACTCTCCCTTACCCTGACCTGACCCTGGAACAGACTTGGTCATAGACTAGGCCTGAAGCCTGAGCCTCAGTGTGTCAAATGGAGGTCATTCATTGTGTTGCTTCCCAGGCCCCATGTCTGTTACGGCAGCAGGTGGAGAGGATGTGGCAATAGCTTTGACTTCTGACTAGCACACAACACTGAAGGGGTGTGTGTGTGTGCGTGTGTGTGTGTGTAGGACAGGGAGAGGGGACCTCCTAAGCCAAGTGCTCCAGGCTTAGTTCCAGGAGTGAGCCTGGGCTCCTCCTGGCTGGGACTGGGGGCACTAGTCCTTAGGGAGGGGACATGGTGGGTGGGGGTGATGAAGAGTCCTTTAAAATGGTGTTGATGGGGCCGGTGAGATGGCTCAGCGGCTTAAGCGCCTGCCCGGCAAGCGCGAGGGCCCGAGTTTGACTCCCGGATCCCACATACGAAAAAGGGGCCGGTGATATCGCTCAGCGGCACGGGCGCCTGCTGGCGCGCAAGGTCCTGAGGTCGACACCCCGGTACCCACAAAAAAAAAAAATGGTGTTGATGGCCTTCAGGATGGGGCCCAACCCCATCACGTGGAGGTACTACTGCCCATTTCCCTCTTGCCTTATTCCTCGCCTCTTTTCCTATCACATCAAGGGTCCAGACCCACTGAGCCCTTGGCATCTCCCCTGCCATGCCTGTACTCTCTCCTCCAGGCCTTGGCACATGCTCTTGCTTGTGCCCTGGGTGCACTCTCTTCACCTTCACTTATGCCAGCTCTTCATCATCCTCAGCCCTCGGCTTACATGTCACCTCCTCCAGGAATCCTTCCTGTCAGGGCTGGCACAGTGCTGCCCACCCATGCTTCTTCTGCTTGGGCTCATCACATAGATGCACAGAGATTGCACCCTCCTTGAGGCCAGCACTGGGTCCAGTACCACCTGCCCAGCACAGGATGTGGGGTATTTTAGGGGTTTGCTGTACGTGTTGCATGGATGGATGGATGAATGGATGAACAGAGGCAAGGCTGAGAGCAGCCAGGCTGCTTCAGGGCAGCCTGGAACGGGTGTTCAGGAATGCGTGTTCCTCCTCCTTGCTTGGAGCCAGCATCTCTCCTTGCTGGCTGGTTGCTGCAGGCCCTGCATGAAAGCCTGTGGAAATATAGAGCGTTATCTAAATGCTAAATAGCAGCAGTCACGGCTGAGATGGGCTCCATGAACAATGTGCAGGCTCATTGGCCATCTCCGGGCCCTCCCTGCCCCGACACTGCTCTGGAAGGCCTGTCGGGCCCGGTCAGTGCTCACACTTTATCAGGACCTGGGAAGATCCCTGAGGGGCTGAGGTGTGCACACACAGGGGGCCGTGTGGGCTGCCATATTGCAGGGAGGTGGCCCATGCAGGGGACATGGGGGCCGGGTATCCACTGCCCATGGTGCTGCTTGCCCCTGTGTGACCAGCAGGTGATGGATGTTTGCACGTGCTCAGGTTCCAGCCTTCTGTCACTGTCACTGAGAGCCTTCTGGGTCCCAGCTGGTCTTCTTGCACGGTTCCAGATTCTCTGATGTAGCCTAGCGATGTCTCTGTTGTACAGGCTGAGAAAGTGGGGCTCAGACCGGTGAAGGGACCCCAGCCAGGAAGCATTAAAAATAGGATTTAGCCCAAGGCTGCTGGACCACAAAGCTCTGCTGCCTAACACGAGGGGCTGGGCTGGATCAGAGGTTTGCAAAATGTTTGTAGTGGAGCAGAGCTTTGTTCAAACAGGATCTTACACAGAAACTCTCGATGGAATACAGATAAAAGCACCGTGCTTTGATTGAAGCCGGAGCCAGCGTGGGTGGGTGGGTGGGAGCTGGGGGATTGGTGGGCCCTTCCCGGCTCCTCCCCTCCCACCCTTAGCCACCAGGGCTCGGTGGGGACTTCTGGGATCCGGGTTTCCTTGCAGTGAGCATCACTTTGGGGTATACAATGACATTGGCCACGTGGGGTCACATGCCCTGAAAGTTTATGAGTTCATCCTCCCCAGCTGGAGGAGACCCAGGCTGGGTTGCCTGGGTAGCAACTGGATCTGGCCATCCCTGAGTGTGACCTGCTGGCTCTCCATAAGAACCCAGGCCCTGTGGGTTATCCGCACTGGCCTCCTCCGGACACCTCCACAGGGCAAGGATGGCTTGGCGTCGCTGTCTGCACTGTGACCATCCATGGTAGACATCTGGGGACTTTGTGGGGCATCTCGATTCTCCAGCTTGTCCTGGGGCTTGTCACCCAAGATCTAGGGCAGGCTGATGATCCCCACGCCTAGAGGATTCCAGGGTGTGTGCAAAGTTTTCCTCTGAGCCATCACTGGAGCCCACGTTACTGAGTCCTGGAGATGAGGCACAAATTCCAAGAGAGCCAGGAGCTCAGGGAAGGTTGTGGGCTCTGAGAGGGAGGAGTGGCTGAGGTAGGGGGTGGGGGATCAGAGAGGGTCCCTTTAGTGCTTAGACTGCTCTGAGAAAGGTCATTTTGGAGGGTGGATTCATCCCCCCAAAGTGGGATTGACTAGGAGCTCTTCTTTTGGGGCTGGCTTGGTGGGGGTTTCTACCCCAACCCCTCCCCTGAAAAATCCTGAGTGCCGAGTTTCTGTTCCCCACTGGGACCCCTCTTTCCACTTTAATTCCCTGCACTGGTCTTGGAGTCATTGAACACCACTGCAGACCCCAGGCCCTGGGGCTGCCCACCCCAGCAAAGCCCCCGCTCAAGGTCCTCACCTGTACCTGAGGGTGTTGGAAGAGAAAGCCTTGGAGGGTCCCTGGGGCCGGCCAACTCCAGAAGGCTGTGATTTGATGCTGAAGTCTGTGCTTGCTCTGAGTTTTTTTTTTTTTTTTTTTTTTTCTTTTTGCTGGTGGCCGCCAGGCTCAGTGTGAGCAGCCCAACAGGCGCCAGGACTGCGTACTACCTCTGCCCTCCATCACCCTGGAAAGCCCATTTGGTTTATTAGCAAAACACTCTTGGCATAGCCCTGGAACGGCAAATTGGATGGGAGTTCAGGGAAGTCAGGGGATGTGTTTATCACCTCCCGCTCCGTCACCTGTCATTGCTCCTGGCAACTGGAACAGCCAGGGCTGGTCTGGTTGGGTGAGACCTGGAGGGACAGATGAAATCACGGTCAGAAAGCTGCTTGCACCTGGCTGTAGGCCTCAGCGCTCCACCCAGGGACAGGGCCTGCCCTCCCATCTCGGCTCTATGGTAGGCTGACAAGGACATGACCTTGGCCAAGGTCCCTCTGTCTGGGCCTCAGGTGACAGGGGACAGAAGGTGCTGTGTAGGGAACAGGCTGGGCTTTGGTGTCAGATCCTTCTCAGCTGGAAGCTGCTGAGCGAACAGGAACATGTCTTCCTCCTCTTCCTGTGTGGAACCTCACCTTCCTCAGCTGTAGAATGGGGATGTGGGTTCATCTCTTTATTCATTAGCCATTTAGATGGAGCATTACTTGGTGCCCAGAGCTGAATAGTGGTAGAAACGATGATACTGAAACGATGGTGATGTTAGCCGAGTATGCACCCGCACTTTGTACCTTCTAATCATTTGTGCATCGAGTGCTATAATCCTCACCCCAAGCCATGAGATGATAGATGGGTGCTGTCTGCAGCCCATCCCTCAGATGAGGACCCCGAGGCATGCTGAGGTCATGCAATCAGTGACATTATGCCCTCACCATGCTGCACCTCTTGGCAGGGTCATCCCAGGGCTGTGGCTGCAAGCGAGCAGGAGGTCAGACCCTCCTAGCAGGGCAGGAGAAGCTCAGGGAGAGGATGTCCCCTGAGTCTTGGTGAGCATGGACGGTCATCCTGGGACAAAACAGGCTGCAGGGGACACTCAAGGTGGAGGCAGCAGTGTGTGGGGGCCCAGACCACAAGTCATCTGACACAAAGAGACCCAAGAGGGGATGTGGGTGGTTTTGGAGAGACAGTGCCTACCCAGTTTGACTTCTAGACCCTGCGGCAGTCAGAGGGTGGGCATTTTCTGAGCTCTTCTGGGGGCACCTGGGAGGTCCTGGGCTCCTTAGGAAGGGCAAGGCCTCCTGAGCTTTCCTGGGTGGGCAGAGGGGCCAGGTTCCCTCACCTGGAAGTCATGGTACCATTAAGCTGGGAGCCATTTGCATTAATGGATGCCTTACCTCGCTCCATTAATCTCAGCAGCACACGAGCCTGCTCCTGCCTGCCAGGTCCAGAGGAGGATCCACCTCCCTGTGCTGTGAGCGGCCAGTCCTTCTCTGAGAGCCGGGACTCTCGCAGTGGCACCGGAGGGGCGTGGTCTCCAGATTTTTCCTGTTTTACAGATGAGGAGAGGCTAGGTTGGAGTATTGCTGTTTGGCACTGGGGGTTGAACCTGAGCTGCATCCCCAGCTCTTTGTTTATTTTATTCTGAGATGGGGTCTTGCTAAATTGGCCTTGAGCCCCCTAAGTAAGGATTACAGGCACACACCACATGCCTGGCACCTGACAGTTGCAGTGTTCTTAATGTGATTTCTTCAAGGTCCCACAGTGGCAGGGTCTGGATGGGAACCAGCACCCAGCCAGGTCCCTGACACCCTGAAGCCAGCCCTTTCTTGCCCCAGGAATTCCTCCAAAGCCAGCCGCTCCTCTGTCCTCCCTCTCTCTTTCCACTCTTCCTCCCTTCCCACCACCTGCTCACCCCCCTCACACATCTCCTTTCCTGTCCCCCCCAAACCCCCTGGCCAGAGCGAGCAGCCAGGGTCTCAGCACTGCCTGCCCAGCCTTAGTCTGAGGCCGAGAAGAGCAGGAAATGTAGGTCAGGGAGATAAATGGTGGGGAGGTGAGCGGTTGCACGAGGGAGGGGCTCCACACGGAACAGGAGGGGCGGTGGGTTCCAGCTCTCCACAGAGGCCAGGAGGAGGCCGAAGCTTGGTTCTGCAGTGGCCTCCTGCCTGCCCTTGAGCACCCCACGTCCATCTGCCTCTCCCCACCCATTCTGCTGCTGGCTCTGCTCAGCTCCCGGCTCAGCACTGTGCTTAGGCACCCAACCATTCTCCTCCGTGCCGACGCTGCCTGGCACAGCATTCTCTCTAAATCTGACCACGCCCCTCCCGTGCCCACCTCACCTGGTTCCCCATTGCCCTCACTGGAGTCGAAAATGCTCAACTCAGCACAGCGCCTGCCGGGTTCAGGCTGCACTCACCTCAGCCTTGCCTGCCTCTCACCACCCATCCACCGCACCTGCCCTGGAGACGCGCAGTGCCTGCTCAGGCCGTGTTCTCTCTCCGTGCAGCATCAGCTCTGGAGCTGGGCTGCGTGGGCTGAAATCCCAGATCTGCCACTTATAGTCACAGAGCCCTCTGTGCCTTTGTCTCCCCATCTCTGAACTGTGAAGTATGACCACCCCCTCCTCATATGTGAAGAGCTTTCACGGTGTGCATCGGAACAGGAAGGGGGTGCTATGCAACAGCTACTCACTGTTTGTTGTTGTTATTGATTTTTTCAGACAGTCTCATTATGTAGCCGACACTGGCCTTGAACTTGAAATCCTCCAGCCTCAGCTTCCCATGTGCTGGGATTATAGGCATGTGCCACCACCCTTAGCCATTATTGTTATGATCAGCCATTGGGACATCAAGCTTGGGAAGGTAGGAACCCATTTCATAGCCACCTTTGATTCTGTCCAGCACTTGGGTGAGTGCCAGGCATCCAGTAGGTCTTCAGTAAACGCTGACTGAACTGATCAGTAAGTAGGGGGGAGAATCTACTGTCCGGAGACACACAATCCAGTCTGGGGAGGTCATGGTCACAGACCTGGGGCCCTGTCAGTCAGATGAGGACAGCAGGTCACACATAGGGGCTCCTTCTTCCTTAGGCTATTTTGGTGTCTTAGGTGTCATGGATTCTGAAATGAAGCACCTGCATTGGTGGGAGGGACAAGCAAGGGAGAGGGGAGCCAGGGGATGGGGAGCAAGGCAGGTTTGGGGCACCCTGCTGCTCTCTGCTCAACCTGCATGCTGACTCTGTCAGGGGTGTCCCCCAGCTCCCTGTCAGGACCCCTCTGCCCTGGGGGGTCCTTGCTGGTGAGCAGGGAAAGGTAAGCAACCTCTGATGTTTCCACAGAGCCTCCAGGCCAGGCAGCCAAACCCTCCTGCTCGAGCTTTGTCCCAGCTCATCCCTCCACTCCGCTGGCCTCAACCTTCCTTCTTGTGCCTGTCCCTGAGTCCACATGTGTCCATTTCACCTGGTCCTCTGCATCCCTCACTCTGGAGATGTATGCATCATGGAGGGTTCCCTACCTCCGTTTCTCCATCTACCAAGAGCGCCTCCCCTTCCTCTGCCATCTCTGGATTCTGTAAGTTTAAACATCTGGGCCAGCTTGAGGAGCACTCAGGACATGATGTGATACAGAGGGTGTCATGGCCATGTGCCCTCAGCTGCCTTCGTGCTCCAGGGCACTGTCCTGCGGGTCACCGGATCCTAGGTTACTGTGGCAGCTCCACCTCCCCACGACTTGGTTGTCTGAGACGTCTCTCAAAGGACAGTGTGTCCCCTGTGGTCCTCTGCCCTCTCGAGTAGAAATCTCTTTCCTTGTGACCCTTGTACAGCCTCTTCCTCTCCAAGGAGGCAGGTGGAGAGAGTGATGTTGACCACGCAGGACAGAGTTGACAAATCTTCCAAGCCTCGGTTTCTACAGGTTTAACTACATTCCCCAATGGTGGCCCTAACCTTTGGAACCTAAATGGTATACCTTATTTGGAAAAGAGTCTTGGTAGATGAGATTACCCTGGGTGACTGGGGTGGAACCTACATGCCACTGTACCTCTCCTTATGACAGCCAAGCAGAGGGGTGTCACATACACAGAAGGAGGGTGATGGCACGCAGAGATGGAGGCAAATGGGAGGGACACAGCCCCAAGCCCAGGTGCCCACAGCCTCCAGAAGCTGGGAGAAGTCAGGAACAGAGGCTGGAGCTGGGCCAGACACCTGGCTTGAACTGGTCCAAAAGACTGCACTCTGGTACTGTGGCTGCAGCGATCTGCAAGAGGGGCATCTTTCTGCTGGCGCTGCGAAGCCAGGAGGATTGAGCCTGGAGATGCTGGAGGCTGCCAGATGAACAGAATTCAGAGGCTCAGGTCTACACAGAAAGGGACAGAGGTGAGAGCTGGACAGACCAGCTGATGACTCACTGTAGCTCCTGGATCCAGCCATACTGGAAGACAAGCTCCTGAGCATCCAGCTATGTGAGCCAGTTACTTTTGTTTGTGTTTGTTTAAGTTAATTTCAGCTGGATTTCCATCATTTCATGATAAGAGAGTCCTGACTGAAACACCAACTTTTTCTCTGGACTCTGCTCTCTCCGTGAAGTGACTAGGTCAGTAGCCAGTCTCCCAAGTCCTTTTCAGTCCTACCACATGATGACTTGCCTCCCTGGCTGCTGGATGTGCAGCTTTCTCTGGCTGTGTTAGGTTGAGCATTGCTCTGGGGAGTCCCCATGAGGCCATGGGTGCTGCAGGGGCTGAGGACAGGCTCCACGTGAGGCCCCGTAGACTGGAGGTGTAACCAGGAAGGGGGTGCAGCTGGACACACTTTCTTTGATAGCATAAGTGTCATAGTCTGTTTGATGTTGCTGTAACAAAATAGCTGAGGCTGAGTATAAAGAAAAGAGGTTTATTTAGGTCACAGATCTGGAGACTCCAAAGCGTAATGCTGGGCTTGGCTTGGCTCTGATGAGGGCCTTGGTGGATGGCATCACAGTGGTGGTGGCGGGGTAGGTGTGAAAGAGAAAGAAGTCATGTGACGAGACAGGAAGCAAGAGACCAGGGAGGGCTAGGCTCCCTCTTTCTATAACAATCTGCTCTGCCTGAACTAAACCACTCCCAGGAGGCCTGGGGAGCCCCCAGGTCAAGAGAGTGGAGCCCCCACCACCTGGTCCCCTTCTTCCAGGTACCACCTTTAACATTTCTGCCCCTTACATTGCCACATGGGATACTAAGCTTCCATAGATGGCCTGGGCTTACAGATGGTATCCATTGCTTTCCCAGGCCCTGCTAAATTTTTGTTCTTAAATCACTTTATACATTTTTTGTCTTGGGGCTGGACCATCCAGGGTCATTGAAATCATCTCTCCTTGGGTTCAGGCTACTTGCTGAACCCCAAAATATTCTAGAACATCCCAGAAGCTAGTACAAGAAATTCACTTAATGAAACAGAATGGGCTTTGCTTGCCCAGGGAAGAATCATATCCTACTGACTCCCAACTCCCTGCCTAAGCCCAGGCTCGCTGAAAAGCAGGAACCCAGAAATGTAGCTCCCTCCCTGCCCTGGGTGCTGGGCTAGGATTGAGAATCCCAACAGCCCCCACCCCAACGCCATCACCCCTAACTTGGGCATTACTGGCAGAGCCCCAGGGGTTCTAGTCCAGGCCAATGCCCCTGTGGAAACCAATTTGAGAGGTGATCTTTTAATTTCCTGACCAGCAGGGTGCTGGCTGCTTGCTGTCTCTCTCCCCACAGGGAGCAAAGACACAATTTAAACAGGATGGAGCACAGTTCCTGGGAAGAGCATTTTCTAGGCCATCTCCTTCCCTGGTAAGGCACTGTCAAGAACAGTCCATGGTACATAGTAAATGTTCAATTAAAAAAGAGCTCTTGTTGCTTGGTCTGTCTGGACTAACAAGGGAGCAGGAAAGGGTAGAGGAGAAAATAAGTCAGGAACTACAGTATCTTACCAAGGGATCTTAGGGATCGAGAGCAATGTCACCGAGCTCCAGTAAGTGGGGCTGCGGGGGTGAGGTTGGGGGAGGTCAGCGGTATCTCTGGTGGCCTGGGTCCTGGCACATGGCACAGAGTCACGGTGGAGGGACAGACTTTGGAGCTTTTTCTTCCTGGCAGTGTCTTGCTAGAGAAATGAGCTGGTTCCCTGGGAAAGGGACAGGAAAATCACAGACCTTGAAGGTGTTTTACCAGCTTGAAACTGAACCAGAAAGACCTTGCACTGGGCCAAGAGTACCAGGTGAGGTTTCTGAGAAGTACCTTAGATCAATGGCCACCAGCTTTGCCTGGAAGGGCAAATAAGTCATGAATGATGGCACTCGATCCTCATGCTGCCCATATAAACATTCTTGTTTTACAGATGGAGAGGGTGAGGCCCAAAGAGACTGAGTGACTTGCTAGAAATCATGCAGGTGGCGAGGCTAGAATAAGAGCTTATGCAGTGCTCTTTCCCCTCTACCCTGAGAGAGACTGGAAGACGAGGGAAGTGTGCTACAGTGTGATGGTAAAAAGTGGCAGCAAGAGCCCTGAATGAGAACCCTGGGGACCCGGATTGTGTCTGGCTGTGAGAGCCTGGGTGATTAGTTCCCCATGTGAGTCCCAGCTTTCCCTACAGAGGAGAGGAATCGGGTTCACACACTGTTCTCCTGCCACCTGGATCCCTGGCCAGGGATCACAGGGGGTGCCCAGCTCTGGGCTCACAAAACACAAAGAAAATGTGTTTACCTGTCCCTACAACTCTGTAAGGCTGGCACAACTAAGCCCATTTCACAAAAGAAGAAACAGAGTGTCAGAGAGGTTTGCCAGAGCTGCTAAGATCTGGCAGCAATGTTTGGTCTGTTGGGCCACCAAGCCACTCAGCTTCTTGTGGAAGAGCATTTTGTCTTCTGGCTATTGTTCTTGCTGCTAGTGATGATAAACACGGACTGCTACTACCATTTATTGGGCATTGCCTATTTGTCAGGTATTATTCTAGGTAATTTTACATGCATATCTCTGCATCGATGAAGACCTTTTCATTTGCAAGTGAAAAAATTTCACTCAACCTGGTTCAAGCAAAATGTTATTCATTGGCTCACATAATTGGTAAATCCAGGGATGGATCTCTGCACAGCCAGATCTGTGGGCTCAGATCCTGTCTTCAACTTTCTCTACTGTAGCCCCTCTGTGTGTGACTGTACCCCTCTCACTGGGTTAGAATTTTTCCATGTGACTGCTCCCAATTTCCATTCTCCTGGCTTAATCATCCCAGTGGAACAGAGACCATCTCTCGCCCAAACTCTATGTAACCAGTTCAGGGAAGACTTCTGATTGGCTCTCCTCTGAAGCGTACTCCCACCCCTGGGCCAATCAGTGCTTCCAGGGCAATGGGGGTTCTATGACTGGCCAGGAATACATCACGTGGGTATGGTACGATCCTGTGATAGGTAGACCCACAGGAATCCCAATGCCTTGCACGGAAAAGACAGTGTCTACCCAATTCAATCTCATTAACCCTCACACAAGCCCATGAGAAAGGTGCAGTGATACTCTGCATCTTACAGATGAGGACACATGGGATCAGGAAGGAAGAATAAACTGTGCAGGTCGCATATCTGGGAAGTGACCATGGGCAGCTCATTCAAACTCTGTCTAATGAGAATTGAGAGGCTGGGCACTCTGCTAAATTGAATGAATAGAACATTATTGAGTGCCTCCTGTGAGCAGGGCTGTGGAGAGCTGTGGGAGCGCGACCCTGTCAATAGGGGATGTGCAGTCCACCTGGGGAGAGCAGAGTTAAAAAAACAATCACAGACTTAAACAATAGTTGCAGACAGCAATATAAGAGCTGTCACGAGGCTGCTGGTGATTAATTGCTAAATGAGTGGTACAGACAGTAGTTGCTCCCAGGGTTCAGAGCAGAGAACGAGTACTGTGGGCTGCAGACAGGGAAGTGTTTCTGAAAGAAAAACACTCTGAACTTGGCCTTGAAGGACAGGAGGATTTGCATAGGTGGTGAGCAAGAGGTCCTGTAAGAGTCAAAGGGAATGGCGTCCAGGCATTCCCACTTCTGCAATTCTGTGGCTTAGCAAATGTCCCTGGGTCCTCTTTAATAGCATCCAAATTCAAATTCCAGCGCTGCCACTGGCCAGCTGTGTGGCCTTGGGTAAATCACCTCACCTCTCTGATATTCAGGGTTTTCGTCCATAAATTGAAAGAGAGGATTCCTGCTGTGCCTCCTTCACCAGGTGGTTGTGAGAATGGAACAGAATTATGTGTGTGAAAGTACCTTGGAGACCAGACAGCAACGGCTACAGATGACCAGCTCCAACAAACACATTTGTTCTTAGCCTGAGGGCTCCCATCAATGTGTCAAAGAAGATTTCTTGTTCTTCCCTCTTGTCTCTTGAGCCCACTGCTTTATTTATGAATAGCATAGTGCAGAAACAGATTTGAAGCCCAGATCACCTGCTTCTGAAATCCCTCCCTGCCCCTTACCTTGGGGGACCTAGCTGTGCCTGGTAGCACAGCGAAGATTCAGAGAGCAAAGGGGAAGGTGCTGAGAACAGTGGCTGGTACACAGTAGGTGTGTTTATTGCAAGTGCTATTTCCCTTTCGGGGTGCCATTCCCAGAGTACTTACTTAATATTCAGAGGAGGCGTGGCACCTGGAAGATGGGACCAAGGACACATGAATAGCCCTGGTGAGTTCACTGGGCCTCACCCACACCATGTGGCCTCAGAGTGGGGAGGGGCCGTACTTATTTCTCCTCTATCAGCAGACAAGCCGGATATGGCCCAAGGCTTGTGTTTGTGCTCCCCACGAGCTAAGAGTAGTGCTTACATTTATAAAGGAGTTAATAAAAACACAAAAACAAAGACGGGGCTACAGAGACTCATGCGGCCTACAAATCCTAAAATATTTACTATCTGCCTCTTGACACGAAAAGTTTCCTGACTCCTGAGCTATTTTGTTGTAAACACCATGAACCAGCTATTCTCAAATCCATCACTTAATGAGTGTAAAGAAAGAGCTCTTCACAGAGCAACAGAAGGTTGCTTCTGCCTGAGCAGAGGGCTGGGGCGGTGGACCAGCCGGGCTCCACAGGGACATCAAGCTGCTCTAAGTATGGGTGGCCCTGGCTCTCTTTATCAGCAGGGGCCGCATCTACAGATTCAACCAAATGTAGATCAAAAATATTTGAAAATGAAAATCGCATCTGTACCGAACACATATAGACTCATTTCCTTGTCATTATTTCCCAAACAATGCAGTGTAACAACTATTTACACAGCATTTACCTTGTATTAGGTAATACAAGTAATCTAGAGATGATTTAAATTATACAGGAGGAGATGTGTAGGTTATATGCAAATGCCATGCTGTTTACATAATAGACTAGAACATCTGCAGATTTGGGTATCCTGGGGGGTCCAGAACCTTCTCCCACAGATACTAAGGGATGACTGCATTTTGAAGGAGGGGTCGGGAAGGGGTGGGGAGGACTTAACACAGGACTTGGCAGGTACATTTGAGGAGATTGTCAGTGATCAGATTGAAGCAGGAAGCTGCTTCTGCCCCTAGGCAGCAGGGAGAAGGTGGAGGTAGGGTTCCAAGGACAATACAGGACCCCAGCAGCCCTGTCCCTAACCAGGGGGGCTGCCATCCAGACCTGGCAGAGACAGCAAGGCAGAAACCCCCATCCTCTCTCCCCATTCTGCTCTTCTCTTTCCTTCAGGATCTCCCGTGGGCTCAACCCCCAACCCCCCAGGCCAGAGCCAGTTCCCAGCGGAGTCTCTGAACCTGGCCAGGGTTCACAGCTGAAGAAATGGGAGAGCAGCCAGGCCCAGGAAGGGCCAGAAGGTACAAGCGGATTTGGCCAAAAGTTGGTCCCTCTGATGGCCAAGTATATCTATGTGGACAAGAGAGTTCACACAGCATCCAAGTTAATTGCAGTCCCACCTTGGCCACTTACAGGAGATCCATGTCCACCTTTATTGCTTCTTCTTTGCAATTTGCATTTGGCTTCTATTTAACTAGTCCCGAGTGGCTCATTTCCTATTATTCCTTTCTTGGGTTAGTATTTCTTCTTTTTGTGGTCAAAATAGCAGAAATAGTTTCTCAACTTGGACAGCCCTTGGCCCTCTTCTTGATGTTTTGATACTTGGTGTATCAGTCTGCTTTCTGTTACTATAACAAAATACCTGAGGCTGGGTAGTGTAAAAAGAAAAGAGATTTTTTTCAGCTCATAGTTTTGGAGGGTGAAAGTCCAAGATTATGGTGGGAGTGTATGCAAGAGGGAAGTAACTGGGGTCCATGAGAACTACCCGAGTCCCTTCTAAAGGCAGCATCTTCAACAACTTGATCACCCTCCAGCCCCCCTGACCAAAGGCCTCTCACACCATCACTTGGGTACAAAGCCCACATCCAGAGCACAGCACTCAGCTATCACATCAAACTACCTTCTTGACTTTTGTCATGTCTGCATGCTGCTTATACCATGGTTTTTCTTTTATGGACTCCAATTTTGAACACATTAATAAATACATTTACAAAGAATACTTTGTATCACTACTGTAAATAGAAACTTGGGATCATATGCCATCAATGGCAATAAATACCCCCGAGCAGACTCAGTGTTAATTAAATTCTGGCTAGATCCTGCAGCTTTGGCAGAGAAAGTGTGTATGAGGCTCTTGGTTAAAAAGGGAAAAATAATAAAAATAAGACGTTGTGAAAGAAAAGCACCAATGGGAGGCTTTCTCCTTGATGTCATTGGAAGGACTGAAATAGAATTGGAAAGGGATTAGCTGTGACCCTGTGTGACTTGGTGCAATCCACGACACCTTTATCATTGCTCTCTCCGCCTGAAGTCACACAGCAATCACAGGGAATGTGCCACACACAGAGATGCCTCCTGTCCCTGGGGCCCACACAGGGCTCTGCGTGGCCCACACACTCGGCTAATCTCTCCTCTAAAGTTTTATGAGCCTTCCTGTGTTTAGCAGAGTCTTCGTGTTCCATCCAGCCATTTCTTACACTTCTGAGATCAGTGTATTTGCTGTTCATGTAAACAGATGGCCAAGGACACTCCTCAGTCTTTGATTAATTAAACCAACACCCAGAAATGAGTGAAATTCTTCTAAATGCTTTATTTGCTGAATAAGAGCAGAGACAGCCCAGGCTAACTCTTCCATCTTGTGAACATTCTGTTTTTTTAAATGATGAAGTATGAATGGTTACTTATAAATAGTTACAACCTACCTGTCATCTGTAAGTGTCAACATTTATGACTTAATGACATGGTTTTTATGCTATTACTGGTGTTTGTGGATGTTTGTCGGCTTGTTGGCATATGCAGCTGAATTTTAGGAAAATATATCTAAGTTGTGTGTGTATTATATTATTACATATTGCATATGATGTATTACAGATGATAAATATATAATATTTCTTATGTCAGACTCTGAGAAAGGTGTTTTACCTGACCTTACTCCTTAGCAACCCCATGGGATGGTACTGTTGTAATTTCCTCTTTTTTCAGAAAGAAATGGAAGCTCAGAGAAGTCAAACCACTTGCCCATGCTCACAGATAGCTAAGCATCAAACTTGAGATGGAATTTAGACTTGTCCCACTCCAGACCCAGTGACTAAAACCACAGTATTACATTGTTTCTCTTGTCTGATCTCAATCCCTCCCATGGGGAAACTGAGGCAGAGAAGGGTTCCCCCACCTTGCTATGTCCCATAGCCTTCTGCCTTCAGCTGCCCTATCCTGGTCACCCCTGACTCCTATGACTCCCACATGGGACAGAGTCTAAGTATCTCTCTGTGCTTGGCACTGGCAGGACTGTCACCTAGCCACTGAAAATACTGCCTTGATTCCTTTCAGTTCTCCTGCTTTTTCTTCTGAAGATGGTGTGGAGCTTTTTTTTTTTTTTCCCCTGCAGGTTCTAATGTGATTATTTGTGTAGCAGACAAACATACAAATGTACATGACTTTGAATTATGGGGTGTGCCAGGACTGGCTGTATTTAAGGCAACAGCTCTATTACTCATGGCTTGAGCAGTTTGGAGCTGCATCTTCCAGGAGGCCTTCTGCCTGAGTTTGCTGTGGGATTCCATTCACTGACATTGAAGTTGATCGTGACATCATTCACATTCAACCAGTGATGATCAATTGGCGTACTAAGTGCAAGACCAAGTGCTAGGCCTGGGAACGTGTGGGTGTGAAGTGAAATAAACTTTCCAGGCTTGAGGGGCCTCCTACTTTCCTCTCTCGGACTCTCCTACTCTTCCTTCTCTCTTTCCTGCTTTCTCTCTGGTCACTCTGCTTTCTTCCTTCCCCCGTTGCCTACATTCCTTATTCCAACCATTTTGGGACCTCACTATGCTCTGGGCACCCTGGTAAGACATTTGCCCAAAGATAAATCCTTTCATGGTGGAATTAACAATGTATTAGAACTGAAGTGTTCTTGAGCTGGAAACGCCCTTCACTGTAGTGCCAGCATCTTGTTTTAGAATTGGATAAGCAGAGTAACCAGAGAGGGAGTTGACCTCCCTGGGGGCTCACAGTAGCAGCTACTGGTGAATGCTCAGATTTCCAGAACCAGCAGGCATTTTTCTTTCTATCTCAGTGGAGTGAAAGTATCTTGTCTTGAGGGAGACCTGTCACGGTGAGAAGGAGACAAACAGGGCTCCTGTGGGCCACTGGACAGCCAGGAGGAAGATGTTCCAGCCTGACAACATTCTGGGGTTCTGCTGCTTCCCTTGGCCAGAATGGTTTCTCTAGGGTTCTAACGGGACCTCTGAGACCCCTGCTGTGGGATGTGACAAAGACCAGGGAGTGATCCCTGAGACAGGCTCTCTACTGGTGACCTTTTGCTTATTGTTATGGTTTAGATCTAGAATGTCCCCCACAAGTCTCCTGGGTTCACAGGTGGGGCTTTTAGAAGGTGATTGGATCAAGAAGGTGCTATATCATTGGTTTATTGATAAATTCCTATTGAACATGCTTTTAGGAGAGGGCCCAGTGGGAAGAGGTGGATTGTCTGGGGCATGACCTGAAAGGATGTATTCTTGTCCCCAGCTTCCCCTTTTCTCTCTGTCTCTTGGCTGCTGTGGATTGAGCAGCTTTCCTCTGCCTGGCCCCTTAACTATAGTGTTTCTGCCTTGGAGCCAGCTGGCTATGAACTGAATCCACTGAAACCATGAGCCAAAATAAACCTGTCCCCCTTGAAGTTGTGGGTGTCAGGTATTTTGTCCCAGGGATAAGAAAGCTGACTAATACACTAGCCATGACTTTGACACAGAGCCCACCACGGTGCTTGTCATGCCTGTGCCCACCTCCCCTGCTGAGAACATCAGACTCAAGCTCAGCAGCTGGGCCACACCAGGACAGGGCAGAGCCTCAGTATACAGCCTGCCCCACTCAGTGGATAGCAAAGTCCTCCTTGGGGACATCTTGGTCCTTCCAGCCAAGGTCCTACCCAGGAATTCTCCTATGACCACATGTGACTAACTCCTCACCTGTGGCTCCTCCTGCCTCTTCTTGCCATGCCATGGTCCCTTAGGGCCTCAACCCTGCTCTTCCAAGCCCTGTGATCACCCCAGCCTTCACCCTGGCCCCAGCAGACAGGGAATCTCATTCCCCTTTGCCCCAGCCCCAGTATCCCAGTTTTGACCAAACAAAAGCAAAAGAGCATAGAAGGAATTTCACTGCAATGGGAGAACGTGGGTGGTGACTGCAGCTGTTGGCAGTCCTCAGCCACCCTTTCCTTCACCTGCTCATCTGGACACCCCTTTGCATGTCCAGTTGGCACAGCCAATAAGTAGGGAGGAGGCCATTCCGGAGCCTACATACAGGATGCTGCACATCCTGAATGCACCTGAACCTGCTCCTCCAAGTCTCATCCTTATGGTAGATCTGTCCCTTACATGATACCTAGGGTCCCTTTGCCACCTGAAGCCAGATTCTTCTTAACATATCCATTGATGCCCACTCATGATGGTTCTCCAATCCCTCAGACTGATGGAGGACACAGCCTTTATTTAGCTCCTGCTGTCTACAAGGCTCAGTGATACACAGCATCTGTGAGACCACAGGGAAATATAAATAGTACTTGATTCTCATGGCTGTTGTCAGGGATTAATGAATTAATTGCAAAGTTCTCTGCATGACTCCTGGCACAAGCAAGTGTGCAATAAGAATGCGAGCTCTGAGGGTTGCTATGTGCAAAGACCCAGGTCACAGGGAGGTACAAGCTTCCCACCTCATGTCCTCCTCCGTCCTTGGTCCTGCTTCCCACTGCATCTGGCTGGCCCTTCCTGCCTCTCTGATCCAGATCAAGACCCCCCAACCCCGTGGTGTTTTCATTTCCAGAGCAGGTGGCTTGTTGCTCCCGAGTTTCCACCATTAGAGTCACCAAAGAGCTTCTGACATGGTGGAGGACGGACCACAGATTGCGACAGCTCCCTCAACAGTGCCCTGTCAGGGAGAGTTAAGCATGCTCTGGACGTGGGCTGATCCCATTGAATCTCCTTGATGAGCCAGGTGATGGTATGATCCTTGGGTACAGATAAGGAAACTGATGCTCAGAGTGGTGAAGGAACTGCTCAGGTCACGTGAGAACCAAGCAGCAAAGCTGGGACTCAAATGATCAGAGCCTAAACTGTTAACCTTCTCCCCGCTCCTTTCTCGGCATTTCTCACCTCATGCATTCTCCCCTGCAGACCCCTCAGCCTGGCTCTGGGGAGGTTGCCTTCCAGTACGCATCCTGTGACTGCATCCTTCAGCAGGGTGACGGCCGCCCACTTTATGTCACGGATCTCCAGTCTCCCTTTTTCAAGTGGAGAGCCTTCTGAACAAGCATCTGATCTGACCTTGACCCTGACCTGCTCCTGACCCTGAGACCACCCCTCCTCCTGCCTCTCCACGTTGTTCTTTCCATGATGCAGTCTGTTCTGCTGGGACTCCCCCCTCTGCTCCCCTCTCTCAGGGCTGGGGGCTTCAGCCCTGCAAATGAATGCATCGCCTAGAACCCTCACGGGGCCTGTGCAGTCACAAGCCAGGGGTCCCCACAACGGAGGCACAGAAAGGGCCTTGTCCTCTCAGAACACATTTTTTTGATGTGTGATCCAGTAGCCCAAACTGTCACCTGGCCCCAAACAGGCATTCCATGGCCAAAAAACCTCAGGGAACCCCCACATCGACTACTTGGAAGCTCCCGTGATAAGCGAACTCATCTAATTTTGTTCAGTGTAACATTTCCCAAATGCATTGATCTACAGAACTTTTCTTTTTTCCCTTTGCAACTCCAATTAGGATCTCAAAGAACTTCCAGACAAACCTTGATGGGAAACAGTTCAGTCTCTCCACCTTCAGATTACCCGGCCTTCACTTGTGCATTCAACTCCCTTCCTGGGCCCCACTGGAATCTTGCCCTTTCCTCGGTGCTTTGCCTGATTCCTTCAACTAAAAACAATGTTTTTCTTCTGGAAGCTTCCTGTCAGGGATTTTCTGGGGTGTCTCAGGAGCAGGCATTGGGTGGCAGGTGCTCGATGTGATGAACTTGGGAATCGGATGGAAGTTTGAGCCCTGATATCACCTCTTAGGATCTGGATGACCTTGAACAAATTAACTCAATTTCTTTGAGCCCCGGCTGTAACCGACTCCCCACTGGCAACCTGGCATAATAATAGCACATGTTTGCAATGTCTTCACACACACAGCTCAGCAGAGTTGGTGGCACAAAGTAAGCATTTAGTGCACGGCAGCTGTTACTATTACTGCCGTTATTATCACCACCATTAGGGATGTTGATCTTTATTTGTCGGATTTGCCACACAGAATTGTCATAGTCTGTGCTATCTCCACTGAGTCCCTTGATGGGCAGGGAGCAGGGAGATGGCTCTGGTTGGTGAATACGAAGGGGTCTCATGTCCTGAGTCAGGTCCAGGTGGCTCAGCGAGGAAGCTAGAAGCCCCCATGTGAGGGACAGAGTGGCCAAAGCTTCCATGCACCCACAGTGAAAGGAAAGTGGCAGTGGCGCAGGGTCAATGAGTCTCCCCCTGTGATCATCTGATCAATGGCTCCAGCTCACCCTACTCCTCTGTGGAAACTTCCAGTCCTTCCTTTGGCTGCATCCTGCCTAGTGGAGACCTGGAGCAGGCCATTACTGCTTAATTACTGGCTAAATGGTCTCATTTGTTTTCTGTCAGTGGTGAGGCCAGACCAGGGCAGGCAAGGGAATTTGGAAATCCCTCATTGAGATTGGGCTTTGGGGAAATAAAGACATCCTCATGCCCTCCCTCCCTGCCATGTTCTGGCCATGCTGGGCACTCCTGCAGTTGGTGGCTGCCCTCTCCACCATGGTCCACACTGTCTTCTTTGCCATCCTGCTTGGCTTTGCCAGTCTTTGTCTTGGTCCCTCCCTGTCTTCATGGTGTGATAGGATGAACTTGATTCTGCAACTGTGAAACTGGGATTTCAACCTAGTTTACCATCAACTCATTGGGTGACTGAACCTCTGTGCCTTTAGAAACAAAATGGGCATAATAGCAACAGACCCCTCACAGGGATGTGTGTGATGTAAGAGTGAATTTCCACAGTCAACCAGGGTGTGGATATTGCACAAAGTCTAGCTTGAATTCTCCTTTTCTCCCCATACATGACACATCTTCTGTCTCTGTCACTTCCACAGGGACCTTTCACGAAGATGGGGGAATTTGGCACCAATCACCCTCTCACATTGGCACAGTCTTCAGCTTCTTGCCCACCCACCTATCTCCTTCCCCTTGGCAGGCTCTACCTGGGTGATCTGTGTCTGGGAGGGGGAGCCCCTCTTCTCCAGTAATGATCTCTGTTCTTTGTCTGTACAGAAATCAACTTCCCAATAAGTAGCTAATGGAAAGTGCTGGCATTTCCGTGGCCAGAGGTGAATGGGGCATCTCCATTGAGCACAGCTGCAGGCTGAGTAGCATGTGCAGAAGTGAAGGGGGAAGTTGTCCTTTTGTCCTCTGATAGTTTGCTGGAATGAACGGGCAATAGACAGATTTATAAGAGAAAAGACACGCAAACTTACTAATGTGCACAGGGGAGAATCACAGGAGCCTGATCATCCCTGCTCCTGGTGAGTTCAGGGGCTCATATGGCCTTCCTCATAGGGTAAAATGGGGGTGGAGCAGTGCAAGCAATCTTGAGGAATAGCAAATGATTGTTGGGGAAAGTGAATGAACCCAGGAGACAGAAATTAACTTGTAAATGATTTTCTTTGGAATTTGAAGGAGTCTGAGAGACAGACATTATCTTGTGACAAAAGTCTGTCCAGGTGTGGCTGCGTTCCTGTCTTCTGTGATAATGAGATTTCAGGAGGAGAGGGAAGGTTATTGTGTTCTCTTTGGCAGGCCCAGTTTTAAGGGAGGGCAGCCCCTCTTACAGGAGAGCAAGAGGATCCAGATCTGGGTAGGGGAGGCCAGAAAGACCTTGCACTGTTTCTCCAGCCCAGCATGTCACAGTGCCACACTTTGGAGTGTCATTTTCTGAGTGCCAGCACATGAGAAGGAGACTCCGAGATGCAGCTCAGTGGTCAGGATGTGGGTCAGGAAATTCATGGAAGGGAGAGGAGGGAGCAGGACTGGGAAGGGAGAGAGTGAGTTGGGACACAGCCTCAGATGGCCTTGGTCAGCCACGCTTGGCCTCCAGAGCTGGAGTGGCTTTTCAGAGTCGACCAAGTTGGGGTGAGGGCTGGCCCTTGTGCTCTTGGGTCCATCAGCAATGGGCCCCTGGAAAGGGGCAGATTTGGATGCCATGGCTCTCTTCAGCTGAGGCAATCTTCAAAGAGGACTGACCTCCAGGTCATTATCAGCTGGCCTTCCCAGTAGCTGGGATGCCACATCCTTCATTTCTAAGGGACCCTGGGTGGTACTCCACACAGATTACCTCTGAGGCTCTCGGCCATTTCCTCTAGTCCAGCCCTGCCCCAGCCATCTCCTGACTCTGGTGTTCCAGCCCCCACTTTGCTGCATCTTCTGTCCCTGGGGCCTGATCACTGGCCTTTTGCCCCAACTTGGCAACCAGACTGGCTACTAAATTGCCTCTGAGCTTTACTCTGGTCCTGGTAAACCTTCCTGTAGAGGGAAGATTGAAACCCCTTTCCTCATTAGTCAGCTCCAGGTTTTTGCACTTATGGAAAGAAGCCATGTCACCAATCATGCAAAGCAGCAGATAATGCAAAATCATTTACATTTGTCCTTCAGTTGCATTACGTGATTACAAGGGGATAGGAAAAGTGGGATGGAATTAAGCGAATGCACTCTGGATTCTGCCTGAATATGTACCTTGGCTCTCACACTTACTAGCTGCATGACCTCGGGTAAGTTAACCAGGCTGTGCCTCAGTTTACTAACTTGTAGCAAAGGATTCAGTAATGGTACCTATCTGTAAAACTGTTGCCCACATTCGATGAATCATTCCATGGCTGGCCCTTAGAATGGTGCCTGGTACACAGTAATTGTTCAATAAGTGTTTGCCTTGATGGTGATGTGTGCAAGAGAGTTTTGTTAAAATGTTTGCTATCTAGAATCATCCTTGCTTACTTGGAATTGGCTCAGAAGGGATGTGGACTTGCCTTGGTAACTGAGGGTTGCCATGAATTCCCACTCACAACCCCAGACAGCCATGGGAAGACAGGGTGTCCAGGGAGGAGGAGTCAGCACCACGGACAGCTCACGGCCCCATAGCTGCAAGGAAGTTCTCTTTCTCCAAAGGCCAATGAGCTACAAAAACCTCGCTGATTGCTTATCTCGTTGCAACTCAAGGCCGAAGGATCAGGCTCCAAATGCTCCCCGGCCAGCGATGCTGGATTATAGGTGTCTTGTTTGCCCACAGGAGTGGTGGCAAAAATACTGAAGGGGCCAGAGAGAAGGAACTTTACATCCTGAATCTGCTCTCACCAGCGGTGGATAATTGAGGCTGGAATAATGAGGGTGGGTCCCCCTCCTTGCTCTGGCTCATGCTTTCTCTTCCATAAACAGATGGTTTTTGCTCTCTCAAGACTTGCAAGGATGTGGCAGGCTTTAGTTTGGTGGCACTTCCTTAGGAATGGAGGTTGTTTGTCCCAGGGTTCAGCAGATGGTACCCTCTTTCCTGTGTCCACTTCTGGGGCAATATTCCCCAGCTGGCAGCCCCCTAGGACACCACCAAGGAGCTCTAAGCCTGCTGGAGCACAAGGAGTCCTTGAACCCTGAGCAAGTCTGCTCTCTCCATAACCCACCTCTCAAGGCCCCACCCTGTGGCTCTCATCACCATGGCAACTGCATCTTTGTCTGACCTGTGTTACTTCACCCTTTAGGTCTACGTGGCAGGGGTTGGGGGACAACTTACCCCACCCTGTGACACAAGAACTATTACTATGAGGATGTTGGTGGGCAGAGAGGCTCCAGCCAGTGTTCCTTTTTTTTTTTAGACGGGGTCTCCCTATGTTGCTCACATTGGCCTTGAACTCCAGGGCTCAAGAAATCCCCCTGCCTCAGCCTCCAAATAGCTGAGGCTACAGGTGTGCATTACTACACCTGGCTTAGTTCCTGCATTTCTGCAGGCCATGCAGCTACAAAGTGGCAAATCTGTGAGTCACACTGAGCCTGTCTGACTCTGGAGCTGAATTAAACAATTTAATGTTGTGGGGAGAGATTGTAGCCAAGAGTCAGCCAAACTGGTCCTGGCTCTGCCCCAAACTATAGTTGCATGACCTTTGATAAGGGCCTTCCTCAGTTTCCCCACTTAAAAACAGGAGGATTGGTCTAGGGTGCTCTCTGAGGATCCTCCAGCTTTAAGAATCTATGAATAGACTTTGCAGGAACCCACACATGCGCACACCCGGGTTTTGGGTGTAGGCGGCAGCCTGTATGCTGTGAAGGATGGCTGCTGGGAAGGGCCCTGCCCAAAATATCTCTGCCGCTCATCTGCTGCCAATATGCTTGGCTCCCATTATTCTAGAATGATGCCATCCCAAGTCTCTATTTCAAAATGCCAGTACATCTATGATGAGGGCTTTTCCTTCTGGGAGGAAGGAACTTTGTTTTGATGGATGTTGAAACTGGTTTGCATTTGCTGAGTCCAAAATAGCTCTCCTTCAGGTGAGAGAAGGCTGCCCAGGGCTGACTGGAGAGCAGGGAGCCTTCCTTCTGTTAAGTGGTGGGGAGGGCAGTGGAGAGGTCCAGGAGGCCACTTGATGAAGCATCCTGGCCTTGGGCTCCAGATGGACCTTGGTTTGAATCCTGGCAGCTGGTGACCTTTCAGGATATGCTTTAACATCTTCCCTTCTGCAGTTGAGTCCCTCACTGCTTTGGGACTCCGCGCGCACAGCCTGGTGCAACATCTTCTGGAAGAGGTGGGGTCCAGCCCTGCACCTGCCTTGCCAAGTGGGCGTGTTCCAAGGAGAAGCCTAGAGTCTGATGCTGGGAAGTGCCACCACCTGCCTGCTCCTCCTGGCAAGCCTGTCTCTGCACCTCTTTCAGAGGCTGATGGCTGATGAGCAGGAATCTGTCATCCTTCCCTGCACTGACATCACCACCAAGTTCCTCTCCCTGCTCCTACTGGCACTGGGTGTTTGTGAAATTCTTCATGATGGGGTGGGGAGGGTACTAGGTACCATTTGGACTCTCTGTAATCTGAGGGCAGCAATGGCACCTGTCTCCCCAGGGCTGGCTGCACAGCTGAGATGGGGTGGCTGGCACCTGGTGCATAAAGGGCCCTTGATGGATGTTGGTGACACCCCAACCTTTTCTGTCCTCAAGGTCCCTGCATTATGAGTGCAGGATAAGCATGGTAACCCCTTGGTCCACTCAGCCCTGGAGATGGCAGGGAGCCCACAGAGCCACCAGATGGCAAAGCTATAGAGGACAATGCTGGAGCAAAGTAGGTGCTCAGCTGATTTCTCTACGTGCAGAGTGACTTTCATAGTCCTCCCTGGGCACTGGGACCTCTAGCTAAATTAGTCCCCATCACCTTCCCTTTCTCTTAGCCTTTATCTCTCACCTTGTTCATATGATTATTGTGAAGGCTTGTTGCCTATGTGACAATTTTCACAACACCATTGTGTCTACGGCTGTGTCCCCACCTCTCAGAACAGTGCCTGTTGCATAGTAGGTGCTCAGCAAACATTGGTGGAATGAATGAAGGGATTAATGAGTGAACACTTTTGGGTGACACCATTCCATTGGGTTCAATGTTTCTGAACCTGAGTTTTCCAGATGCCTGGAGGGGACAAAATCTGTCCTGAGATCCTCAACTGCTCAGGAAGAGGAAATGGGACCCAGCTTCAACTGGGGCTGAATCCACATGGGCTACAGCTTAATAACAAAGTTTGTTCTGTAATAATTCATTTAATAAACATGTATTGAGAACTACTATGGTTTAAATATGTGTCCTCCAAAATTCACAGATCAAATTTAATGGCCAATGAGATGGCAACAATAGGTGATTGGACCACAAGGACTCTGCCTTTGTCCCCAAAGGAGGGTGTGACAACAAGGTGTCATCTTGGAAGCAGGGTGCAGCCCTCCACAGACACCAAACATACTCTCACCTTGATCTTGGACTTCCCAGCCTCCAAAATGGGGAGAAAATAAATTTGTACAAGATGGTCCTTAAGACCTCTCTGGCTCCCACATTTCCTGGGAAGAATTCAGGGAGACAGAGGGGTTGGAGCTTCTGCTTTTGGGGGAGGCAAAGATGCAGTGGGGCAGCTCCACACTGGGGTCCGGTGAGGACGAACGGAGCCCCAAGCTTGGGCAGTGGATCCTGCTTGCCTTTCTTGGGTGGGGAGGAGGTTCTCTCCCTCCTTCAGCATCCTGGCCCAGCTGCTGCTTTCCCTCGAGTGCCCAAAGCCAGGCAGAGTGCCAACTCGTTAGGAAGAGCTTCACAGCCACTGAGATCCAGGAGGGGCAATGCTGGGTGGGTGAAGAGGATGGCAGCTTCCTGCCCATCAGCCATCAGCCCCTGACAGGCTGCTGAAAAGGAAAGAGGCACAGGCATGAGCTTGCCAGGAGGAGCTGGGGGAGGTGGTAGTATTTTCCCGGCTCCAGCTCCGAGCCTCTCCTGAGAACATGCCAGCCCCGTGGGGCTGGGGCTGGTGCTGGGCTGGATCCCACCTCTTCCAGAAGATGTTCTGCCAGCCTTGCCTGCGGAGTCCCCAGGTGAGGGATTTGGCTTTGGGAGGGAAGAAATGTGAACACAGCATGAAAGAAAGACCTTCATGGGAAGGGTAGCAGCTGTCTCTCTAGAGCTCACCACCCAAAAAGCAGGCAGGGCTTAAGTCTGATACCAGGAAGAACAAGATGGTGGGGCCAATGGTCCAATAGGGAATTGTATGCTCAAAGAGGAATTCATTCATTTTTATTTACCTTACTAGTGTGGAGTCTTGAGTAAGTGGAAATAAATAAGACCAAGCCTCTGCCCTCAAGGAGTCCATGAACGAGATGACTTGGCTAACTAAACACCCAACCAATATCAGGGGTGCCCCCAGACTGACAACTGGGGCTTAGAACAGAGGACTTGGGACCAGGTGGTCACAGAGTCACCTTCTAGGAGGTGTTATTTGAACTGGGCCTCAAGATACGAGGAAGAGTGGGGAGTGTGGACAAAGACCCTGGGGTGGGTGAGTGGGAGACCCAGGCAGCCTTGCACCATTTGGTGGAAGCTTGTAATTTCCATGAGAGGGCTAGGGCAGAGGCCCTTGGTAAGGAAGGCTGGCTCACCTGACCATTGTCTGGCCAAAGAGTAGAGCCCATTCTCCTGGCTACGTGATTGGCTCCAGAAGTCATGTGATCCAGGATGGTCCAGGGAGAATCTGCCATGGGACTTTTGCTGGAATCACCACACCCCTTGTGTCAATCATAGCCAAAGGAGGTATCAGCCTTTGATGGAGAGATACTACAACCAGGAAGATGAGACGTGGGTTTGACCCAGCGCCATCCCATCCCTGTATGAGGTGTTGGGCACATCATGCCCCTCTCTGGGTCTCAGTGTTCATGTTTGTAGAATAAGGTACTCAAAGTGGATGATCTCTGGGTCCTTCCAGCTCTTCCACTTGGAAGTTGAACATCTTGCTGCCTCTGTCATCTCCCTCCATCCCCGCTTCCCCGTTCTGCATGTGTGCTGTGTGCATGTGTGTCCTGTTGAATATCTGTGCATGCAAACACAGGACATAGGACATTTGTCACTGTCTTCAATTTTTTGGCTCATTTTTCTGTCCCTCCATCTTGACAAGATTGAGGGGAACCCTTAGGGGCTTTGCATATTGAAAAAAGCTGAAGATGCCGCTGGGCCCCCTCCCTCTTTGCCAGAGGCTCAGAGAGGGTCAGCGTATTCACTACTATGCCGCCCACAGGTCCAGGACACGAGGCCCCGGGTGCTCTCCCCCACGTCTCCCCTGTTTCCATTCTCCGGGAGACTTGGGAAGTTCATTATTTCCCTGACTGGCTTTTCTGGCAAGACTCAAATTAATTTTCCATCTTTCCCCCTCTCCCAAGCCTCGCAATCATTAAATGCCAGGGAAAGCTAAATAAACAGCTGATTTACAGAAGCATTTTCTTTCTTTCTTTCTTTTTTTCAAAGCAGTAGCTTCTATTAATCAGTTGTGCTGAGAGCGGCCTGATTAAGCGGTTGGCACACCTTTCAGACGAGCGAGCCCAGGGTCAGAGAGCACCGAGGCTGGCAAGAGGCTCCTAATCAGGGACTAAAAATAACTCAGGACCAAGTCCCCACCTCCTATCCCTGCACAGGCCTGTGCAGCCTTTTCAAGGCAATGCACCTGGCCGAGACCCGGGGTCTTACCTCTTGGGAGAGTTTTAAAAAATGTCATCACTGAACTCTGTCATTGTAGAGAGTCAGGGAGGGTAGGACACCTGACTGGGGTCACACAGTCAGGTGATGGTCATGAGGGATTAGAGTCCTGCATTTCAATGTGGGGGCTAAGGAATGAAGAGGTCTCTAGATTTGAATGTTTTGGCCAATTTAACAAACAAAGAAAATGCATCACATATACTGGTGCCATCATAATGCCACACCAAGGGCACGCATAGGGACCCTCTTGCATGTATTGAACACACAGGCATCCCCAGGAGTGTGTGCACTTGTACACTGGCACACAGAGTGGTTGTTCAGTCTCTGGATGTCAGAGGGCCCCCACTTGGCCTGGGTGTCCCCCTACCTCTCCCAGAATGGCCTTTGCCAGATGGAGGACCACTGACCTCTTACCACCCACCCACTCACTCTGCTGCCCCTGGGCCCTGGAACCCTGTTTGCAGCCTTGCTGAGATGCCAGCACAGCAAAGGGTGCAGTGGCCAAGTTAGCACCTTGATCCTGGTGTTTTCTATCCCCTAAGCCCAGGAGCTTTGGGCAACTTGGGGCTCACCAAGTGCAGTGAATTTCCCTTCTGTAAGGTGGGGATGGAAATTCTTACTTCCCAAGACTGTGGCAGGGGTTAAGTTTCCAAAATATCCGCTACTCAGGCTGTTCAGCAAATGTGCATCAAGGGCCCTGTTTCCAAGGGCACTCAGTCTCGGGGCTCCCTGCCTGGCACATAATAGATGTTCAGACAACAGAAGTGGTTGTCAGTCTCTGCCATGGTTTCAATGTGTCCACCAAAATTCGTGTGTTGGAAACTTAATCCCTGTACCAGTCAGCTTTTTTTTTTATGTGGGTACTGGGAGTCGCACTCAGGACCTCGTGCTTGCCAGCAAGTTCTTGAGACACTGAGTGATATCACCAGCCCCGTTTTTCCTTTATGTGGGTTCCAGGAGTTGAACTCAGGACCTCGCTCTTGCCAGGCAGGTGCTTATGCTGCTGAGCCATCTGACCGGCCCCCAGTCAGCTTTGTGTCATTGTGACCAAAATATCCGACACAAACAACATAAAAGAGGAGTGGTTATTTTGGCTCATGGTTTCAAAGGTTTCAGTCCATTTTCAGCTGATTCCAGGTTGAAACATCATGGTGGAAGGGCACAGCGGAGCAAAGCCACTCACCTCATGGTGACCAAGAAGCTAACAGGGGAAGAGTCAGAGAAAGATACGCAGTCCTTCCTCCTGCTATGAACCCCTCAGTGAAGTAATCCATTGATGAGGTCAGTGCCAATCACACCTCTAGCAACTCTGAATTCAATCAAGTTGACAGTTAGCCAGTAGATGGTGGAAAAAGCAATGGAGGCCAAGAGTTACTCATTCCCAAGGTTACTCATTCCCAAAGGGGATGCAGGGAGGGGATGCTTCTGAAAGGGACAGCCCCAAGTTGGGCCTTGATTCCCTGGATGACACATCATTTTTCCCTGCTCATTACCTTCCCTTCTCTCCAAGGCTTGGCCTTCTGGGGTGGGTGGGAGGTGCCCAGGTGGTCATGTGACCACCTGACCCTGGCTGATTGGATGGGGCTGCATGTCTGACCAATGATCTGGGCCTCAGGAGTCTGGGGCCAGAGAGGAGCCAGGGCAGTGCAGGGAGGAGACATCGGGTGGGTAGACAGAGAGATAGGCCTGGCTCTGCTTCCCTTCCGTTTTGAGTTCTAGAGTTCCCGCTGTGTTTGCAGATTCTGGGTCCAGGGGCTCCCTACTCCCAGTCATCAAATTCCCTCTACTCACACGAAGCTGGGGTGGCCACCGGTCCTGCCACCTAATGACGCTGGCCTGGAACAAACAAATGCCCAGGTTTGTGTCAGTGCAGAAGATGGAAAAGGCATGGGGATTGTGGAGAGGCGCTGGGGCAGAGCCCTGGACCCCTGTAGGCTGTAGGAAAGGTTTAAGGGGATCCCAGAGTTTGAGGAGATCCCAGGGGATCCCAGGGGGAGATTCCCTGGGCACAATCACCCAGAGCCCTGCAGGCCTCCCGGCCTCAGAGCGCGTTCAGATGTTTCAGGGCCGTCCAGTGGTGAGGCAGCCGGGCTTCCGTCTCGTCAGCGTCCCGTAGCTCATTCTCAATCAGGCCCCGTCCCAGCATACAGCAGAGTTAATTAAACATCGCCTTCCCCTCAGCAAGGAAATCAAAAACAGCCTCCTGATAGAACAATTAGTATTTACCGCCCCGCCTGCCCTCTTCCTTCCCCCACCCGCCTGCCTTAATGCCGGGCCTTCATTATCGCAGACTTGGAGCCTGCTCTGTCTGCTGTCCATAAATTAGCATTAAGAAGCCAGGAGGAAAGGAGGGGAGCAGGGACACACGGGATCCCTCTCTGTGTCTCAGCCTCTCTGTTTCCTTGTCCATGTCACAGGGATTATGTGGCCTACTTTATAAGACTTGTCAAGATCAAAGGAGGAAGGAAAGTGCTGATCAAAATGCCTGACCCGGACACATCTTCTGCCTTGTCCTCTTTCTCCCAAGCTAGGTAGGACCAGAGACCTCACCTCTAGAGCCAGCTGGGCCTTGCTTTGCTGTGTGACATCAAACTGGCTGCTTGGCTTCTCTGGGCCTCTGTGGGATGAAGGCTGTAGGTGCGAACCCTGGGAAGGCCAGCTTGGGATGACACTCTTCCTCCTCTACTTGATCCTCAGCCCCAGCCATGGACTCCAGGGGAGACTGAGGCAGACAGTGGGTGTTCTCAGGAGGGACCTGCAATTCCTTCCCTCACAGCCGACCATGTCCACGCCGAAGACTGAGGAGTGGGTGGTGACTTCTTGGGTGCCTCAGTTTCCTCTTTTATAAAACAGAGTGAGTGCAGCCTGCTGCTCTGTGCTGGTGGAGAAGAGAGGGGGCCAAGCTTCTGGGGTGCGGCTCTCCCTCCACCCACTGCCACCCTCGACTGATTAATGCACCATCGCGCTCTGCAAACCAGAAACCCTTTTGAGCAACTGCTGTATGCAGGCATTGTGCCAGTTCCGGGGGTGGAGAAGACAGACTTAGAAGTGCTGCTCTCAAGGGCAGAGGTCAAAGTCAAAGAGCCTGAAAACAAACCATGGCCTGGATATGGGATGAGTCCTTTTTTTTGGGGGGGTGATCCACTGGAGCCAAGGGAGGAGCTACAGGAACAACCGCCAGAGGAGCTGAGAAGCCAGAAACGAGCTCCAGGGCACCCATCCTGACCCGCAAGTTCACTCTGGGTCTAGCCTCAGTCCTTCCTGCTGCAAAAGAACCTCACTGGCCTTCTGTGACAACTTTGAGGGGCGATGTTGGTGGTGGTGGGTGAGCACTATGGGCACTGGGATCCGTCTCACTGCTCAGAGATGGGCTGTCATTAAAAAATAATTTTTAAAAGTCTGAGTTTTGCCAGCGATGGGGTAATGGCTCATAAGAAAGGACAGAATTGCTCTGAGTGTGGAATCCTTGTCCGTCCCCAAGCGCCAGCCCCCCCGAGCTGCAGTCAGTGAACTCGATCCAGCTGTCCGGAGACGGCACGGAGGGGTGAGCTGCTCTTGAACCTCTCAGCACCCACCTCCACTGCGGAAAGGATTTCTGAGGTCTGGGCCATGACACTGCTGTCCTGTCTTGTTCCCCTTGGGCTAAAGGACTCTCTCTTTCTCTTCTCCTGCTCATTTCCCAGTGCCGGCTGCTGGGCGGTAGGGAGGGTGTTCCACTTTGTGCTCACCTTGGACGCACTGCCCAGAAGGGGGACCCTTCTGGGCCTCCCCCGATTGGGCCCTGAACCTGCTCTCGCCTTGCTGCTGAGTCTGCGCAGGAAGTGGCCATGGTTCCTGGTTGGGCGTGGTGGTGACGCCGCTGGGCCTTGTGACCAGACTCCCAGCTCTGCGGCTCTCTCTCTATGCAACTTTGCTTCCCTGGGCCTCAGTTTCCTCTAGTGTACATGGGGATGATGAGGAAGGTTGCACCTTGATGAGAGGTGCCTTGGGCCCTCTTCAAGGGCTGTTATCATCTTTGTCCCTGCCTCAGGGACTGGGAGGGAGCCTGCATCCCAGACCTGGGGCTCTGCCAGTCCCCAGCTCAGGACACTAGAAGAGCCTGAAAGTGACAACTGTGTGGCCTTTGGGGAGCAGCTTCTCTATGGGTAGAGAAGCCAACAAGGCCCTCAAGGTCCCTGCCCTCCTGAAGTTCACAAGCTGGGAGCAAGAGACATGGATGATGAGCACACTGCACTCCACCCTGACCCCTTCCTCATCGCAAGACTGGTTTATCTTGGGAGCCATCGTACCCCGCAGATCCAAGCTTCCAGCAGGCAGAGACCTTGGTCTTGCACACAGCTATGTCCCCTGAGCTTGGCACCAGACATAGAGCAAGTGCTCCATAAATACTGCATGGATGGATGGGTAGGTGGGTGGGTGGGTAGATGGGTGGATGGGTGGGTGGATGGATGGATGGATGGATGGGTGGATGGATGGATGCGTGGATGGGTGGATGGGTGGGTGGGTGGATGGGTGGGTGGATGGGTGGATGGGTGGGTGGGTGGATGGGTGGATGGGTGGGTGGATGGGTGGATGGGTGGGTGGGTGGATGGGTGGATGGGTGGGTGGGTGGATGGGTGGATGGGTGGGTGGGTGGGTGGATGGATGGGTGGATGGGTGGGTGGATGGGTGGGTGGGTGGATGGGTGGATGGGTGGGTGGGTGGGTGGGTGGGTGGATGGATGGATGCGTGGATGGGTGGATGGGTGGGTGGGTGGATGGGTGGATGGGTGGGTGGCTGGGTGGCTGGGTGGATGGATGAATTCAACGTAGCTTTGGGACTTGGGATGGGCACACTCTGTGGCAGTCCATTTCCTGGTGGGACCCTCCTGCTCCCCTGGCTCTGAGGTGCTGACTCCTTACCTGTAAGGCTGCAGGCTCATGTGCCCTGCTGCTCCTTGTCAGAGTTGAGGCCAGGACTGAGGGACCTAGCTGAGTGTCCCTCCCTGGGCTACAACTGCTTCCTCTGCCACCTGTCCTGCCCACATTGACAGAGGAGAATAGGTGGCCTCCCTGGGCTGCACCCACCCTGGTGTGCAACTCCCATGGCCTCTGCCATTGCCCTGCTCTCTGGAACCTGATGAAAGAGGCTGCTGCCCTGCTCCACGACTGCCCGTCTCGCAGGTGAACTGTGCCTGTCATTCTGTTTGGATTGTTAGTGTCCAAAGGTTAATTTCCAAAGACAGACCTGGCTTCCACCTCCCTCTCACAACATGGGACCTCAGGCAACTCTGTCACCGGTCTGAGGCTCAGTTTCCTTGTCTGGATAGTGGGCAGCAGTAATTCCAACCCCAAAGGCTTGGGGTGAGGGTGAAAGAGGGGGACAGTGTCCCAGGGTAGTGGAAAGCCTGGCTCTGAAGTCTAGTTAGAGGAGGTTAAGATCTAGGTGCAGACACTTCTCAGCCATGTGACTTTGGCCAAGTGACTACATCTTACTGAACATAAAGTATTGATAGAGGGATTAGAAATAATAGCAGAACTAACCATTGATTCCTGTCATTTTGATGCAAGGATTACATGAATTAATGAATGCAAAGCATCTGGTATTGCACTGCATACATGAACGATTTCTACTCACTGACTGTTATCCGCATCTCTCCGTGGCTGGGCACTTAGCAAGTGCCAGCAGGTGCTCGCCTTTTTGCTGTCTCTAGAGGCCAGGTTGTTGCTGCCATCATGGGGACATTGCCATTTGAATTCGCTGATTTCTGCTACTTACCCTGGGTGTGGCTCTCCCTACGGTCCTTGTCAAGAGAGATCTATTTGTCAAATAAATGTTGACAAAAGCAAAATCTTGTCCACCAGGTGCTGTGTCCTTCACACCTCTTATCTTACTGTATTCTTCACTGTCCCCTTTGGCAAAAAAGAAGATGAGAGCCCAGAGAGGTTCAGTGAATTGGCTAGGGTCACACAGCACACGGATGTGGCCAATGCTCCCAGTCTTTTGCTGGGGATCAGAGCCCCAGGCCAGAATCAGTCACCAGCACCCTTAGTGCCATCACCTGTGTGTACATGGGACTAAGCTCTCCCAGGCATTTCTAGGACCGCCTCCTATGGACTCTCAACAGTCCCGTGAGCTGGGCAGGGCAGAACCCATCAAACGTTATTGCCACTTTTCAAGGGGGGAAGCCTGAGGCTCAGGTGGCTCAGGGGGGCCTAACGTCACACAGAGCAAAAGGCCACCGGACGCCTGCCTGGCACCCCCGCTCTAGGGCAGGGCAGCCCTCACAAGACAGCATGGCCCAGCGTCTCTGAGTCCCCATCCTTCTGCTGCCTTCTCCCTGTCCTCCACCCTCCAACTCAGCCCTGAGAAGGGTCAGCTGGAAGCATCGGAGCAGGGGAGGCCTTGGGAGGTCTGCTGCCAGGGCCTGAGACCCCGGGCCTCACCTGCAGCAATTTCCCTTCTACGAACTGTGTGTGTGTGATTGGATATTGAACCTGGGGCCTTCACACTGAGCTACATCCCCAGCCCCCCTTTTTTTTTTGT
The DNA here is from genome assembly GCA_028451465.1 of Erethizon dorsatum. Classification (NCBI taxonomy): domain Eukaryota; kingdom Metazoa; phylum Chordata; class Mammalia; order Rodentia; family Erethizontidae; genus Erethizon; species Erethizon dorsatum. Next base: position 122,459,654 of record CM051827.1, on the reverse strand, counting down.
GGGTACCGGGGGTCGACCTCAGGACCTTGTGCACCAGCAGGTGCCCGTGCCACTGAGCGATATCATCAGCCCTTTTTTCATATGTGGGTTCTGGGAGTCGAACTCGGGCCCTCGCGCTTGCCGGGCAGGCGCTTATGCTGCTGAGCCATCTCACCGGCCTCCCCAGCCCTTTTAAAAGTTTTTTTATTTTTAGTTTTGAGACAGGGTCTTGATAAGTCACTTAATTGCCCAGGCAGGGTTTGAATTTATAATCCTCTTGGCTCAGCCTCCCAGAGTGCAGGGATTATAGGCTTCAACTTTGCTCTTAACACAGTTGCACAAAAGCAATGTGAGTCACTTCCAGGAAGACAGATTATCTCCCTGTGTTGGGATGAGTGCCCAAGGCTCATGACTTCCTGGTAAAAGTCTCTTTTTGTTTAAGAACCACTTTGGGGATGATTGAATCTAATGGAGGATGTGGTGAAATCTGTCACTTGAGTTTCCGATGAGGTAAAGAGGCTGGGGTTTAATGTTGTTCTGGTCCCACTGTTTCTCCCTGGGTAGGGCTGTCAACAGGGTCACGCCAGTGTCCCATCCCCCGACTGGGCCCTGGAACAGCCCCGACCTCAGCTGCAGACCTGTGCCGAGCCCCTTCTAGACCAACTCAAGCCTCGCCAGCTCAGGAGGATGGAAACTCCAGAAGTGGGGCAGCACATGGCAGTGAGGTGGAATACAAGCCGCATATTCTCATCATTCATAGCACTCATGGGGGCAGGCAGAAGAGAGGATTTATGTATTACTGTGTAGTAGGCGGTCAACCCTCCATACCCATGGGTTCTGCATCCCGGGATCCAACCAACTGTGAATAGAAAGTATTTGGAAAGCGGAGTGTGATGGCACATGCCCATAGTCTCAGCTACTCAGGAGGCTGAGGCAGGAGGGTCACAAGTGTGAGGCCAGCCTGAGCAATTTAGGGAGATACTGTTTCAAAATAAAAAGGACTGGGGACATGTAGCTCAGTAGTAAAGCACCTGCCTGATATAGCCAAGGCCCTAGATTCAATCCTCAGTACCTACCACACACATACACATGAAAGAAGAAAAATATTTGGGAAACATTGCATCTGCATTGAATAGATATAGGTTTTTTTCTTGTCATCATTCCCTAAACAATACCACATAGCAGCTATTTACATAGCATTTACATTGTATCAGGTATCGTAAGTATCTGGAGATAATTTAAAACACACAGGGGAATCTTGCAGATCCAACAGCACTGTACATAAGGGACTTGAGCACCATGGACTCTGGTGTTCCTGAGGGGCCCTGGTACCACGGGATGCCGTGAATACAAAGGCAGAACAACATGGCATTTCCTTTGGGCAGAGGGAATAAAAGCTCTTTCAGTCTGGGACTCTCAGCCTTCCTAAAACTCATATCTCACTGCATTTAAAAACAACAATAGGAACAGCAACAAAATCCAGCAAGCCCGGGCTCTGCGGAGCAGCCCAGCAAGCAAACAACCCTGGCGGGGGAGGGAGGCAGCGGTGCCAACCAAAGTTCACCACTCTGCTGTTTCTCACCCCAGAACTGCAGACGTCAGGCCCAGGCCTGGAGTCCAGAGCTGGAGCCTGGGGTGCCGGGAACCTCAGAGGTCTGTGTCGCCTCACGGGCGTGACAGGCGTGTATGCAGGGAGCTGAGAAATGTCATCTTGGGCCGGAGCGCTGGGTTGGGGCAGGAGACAACCGAGGTGGAGATTCACTCCCTGAGCTCCAGCACCACCGCCTTCTCTGGCTTTGAGGGGAAGCTGCTCCAGCTGCCTGCAGCGGTCAAAGCCACCTTGGCCCTCCTGCCCTTCTTCCTGCCTTTTGTCTGCCCTTTTCTTGCCCAGAAATTGTCTGGCGGGAGCAGGACTTGCCTAAAAGGTGCCATTCTAAATGGATCCGGCTTTTGTTCTAAGTGGATGCTTCCCACAGCCCAGGGACCCTGTCTGCTTCCTTTGCCCAGAATGCTGGGTTCCAGGTGCTGTGCCTCTGGGAGAAGCCATCAGGACGTTCTGCCAGCTGAGGGAATGGCCATTGTAAAATCATGTCACTTTTCAGCGGTTGGCTTTTAGTCCCTGCTAGGGGCAGCTTTCCCTGTCTTCTGCCTCCATCTTCCTCTGTGCATCTGACTTGGCTATCCATTCACAGCAGGTGATTTCTATCAACTGTGCTTTTGGAAATTCAGCTGCATTGGAAGTGTGGGTAACAGTAGATGACCTGCTTGGGGCCAGGTGTTATCCAGGACACCTGTGCTGATTGACCTCACTTTTCCATGACCCTGAGCATCCAGACAGTGACCACCTGCCTTGGGAGCAGAGCCACCCCACAAGGCAGGGGACTGACAACTGTGAGTATTGTCACTGCCTTACCTAAAGCCCTCCAATGGATCCTTACCTTCTAGCCAGCCTTCCCACTCCTTTCCATCCATCCATCCATCATCCATCCATCCACCCATCCATCTGTCTGTCCACCTACCCATCCTCCATCCATCCATCTGCCCATCAATCATACATCATCCATCCATCCATTCATCCATCCACCCATCCATCCATCTATCCATCCATCCATCCATCCATCCATCCATCCATCATCTATCCATCATCCATCCATCATCCATCCATACATACATCATCTATCCATCTATCCATCATCCATCCTCCATCATCCATCCATCATCCATCTGTCCATCCATCCGTCTGTCCACCTATCCATCATCCATCCACCCATCTATCCGCCCATCAATCATATATCATCCATCCATCCATTCACCCACCCATCCACTCATCCACCCATCCATTCATCCACCCATCCATTCATCTTCATTTATTCTTTGATTAACTCATCTGATGACAGCTTGCCTTATTCAGCTCTAGTTTTCCTGTTTTCCAAAGCACTTACCATCTTCTAACACACCAGTCTCCCCACCTCTTCCACGGTTAATTGTCTTTCTCTCCACCACCACCTGCCAGACTACAATGAGAGATGCATGAGGACAAGAATCTTGGTCTTATTTTCTGGTGTCCTGAGTGTCACCAATAGATACTTAATAAATATTTGTCAAATGACTAAAGGGACATGGGTATAATGATGAAGAAGATACAAATTTATAGGAATTAAGATAAACTGGAGACTTCAAGGCTTATAAAGACTGCCACTATCTGTCAAGGCCTGAATGGGTGGTGCTTGCTTCTATCTGAACTTGAGTTTTCCTCCCTTGGGAGGGAGACTTTGGGGCAGGTAGGAAGGATTTGAGTTCCTTCTCTGGTATTCTGAGATCTCTAGCAACTGACCTGGTTATACTCTGCCTTTCTCTTACAGGTCACCCCAAAAGCTGGGATTGTTCATTCTTTCTAAACTTACTTTCAGGGATCTTTTCATACCTCAGCCCTTTGTACACACTCTTTCCCCTTCAGGCTTCTCCTCCACACTCTTGTCCAGCTGGAAAACCTTCTGCCATCTATTTGTGTCTGGGTTCAGACTGTAACTCCTTTAGAAAATCTTCCTGGTCTTTTTTTTTTTTTTCTCCCCTTTAGAGGCAAAATGTGACCCACCTTCCACCCTTTGTGATTTCCTCTACTAAAGAACCTCTCAGATGGTAAATTTGCTTACTTCTGTTTCTTCCATGGAACATAAGGAGAAAAGGTTTATGAGATGTCATTGAAATATGAAGCACATATTTAAACTAGAAAATTTATTATAGTAAAAGATACATTGCCCTTAACTGCCCCAAATCCTCTCCCTTGCTTTAAACACAATTATCCCATCCTTCTTGCCACTTTCTAAAGCACTTCTGTGTCTTCAGTTGCACTGTCATGGCTGCCTTGATGTCCTGAAACAATTCAATACATTTACCTTTCATGGTCATTTTGACTTTGGGGAAGAGTCAGTAGTCACAAGGTGCCAGGTAAAGTGAGTAAGGTGGACAAGGATGCATTGTAATGTCTTTATAAGCCTGCCTTTCCACTGGATGGCACTCGGCAGCAGCATCCACTGCATTTGTTATCAGACTTTGTAAAGACACTTATGAAAGAGGATGTCCTGAACTGCTTCAGAAAGTGGCAAGAATGATGGGATAAGTGTGTTTGAAGCAAAGGGGAGGATTTTGAGGGGGGTTAATTGCACTGTATCTTTTACTGCAATAAATTTATTTAAGCATTCACCATATATTTAGATCATACCTCATATTTTCGCTCACAGTTTCAGAGGTTTCAGGCCCTGGTCAGTTGACTCTGTACTCTGGGCCTGTGGCAGCGCAGTACATCATGGTACGCATGTGTAGCAGAGTACCGTTCACCTCACGGCCGCCAAGAAACAAAGAGAGATAGGAAAGGCCAGGTCCCAATACCCCTTCAAAGGCTTACCTAGTGACCTAGCCCTGCCTCCTAAAGGTTTTGCCACCTCCAGTAGCACCACAGGCTGGCAAACCAAGCCTTCAACACATGGCCTTTGGAGATGGTCCAGATCCAGACAGTGGCGTGCAGCACTGGTCGGGTGGAAACCTGACCACTCTGTAGACTAAGTGCCAGATCTGTGAGAGTATAGAGCCTTGTTCAGTTGCATCATCCTTCATCACACAGAGGCCAAACACCAGCATCAAATTAACAGAGACCTTGGAGCCAACAGGTACCATTTGGACCTTTCTTCTTCCTTCAGTTCTCAAGAGGCCTCATCTTAGGAGGAATCTGAGGTATTTGTTTCAGATGTTTTGTTATAGACGAAATATTTCATTAGCTGACCTGGCCATCTCATGGCTCTTCTCTGTCCTTGCTACGATAGCTGATGAAGCCGCATTTCCTCTGTAAAGCATGCCTGCAAATGCAGGGCTTGGCACAGCCTTGCCCAAGAGAGGGTCTACATGTGCAGTCTGTCCTCCCGTCCTTGGGTTATCTAATTTACAGCTAGGACCTCCGTGGGGGTCCAGGGCAGAGAAGAGCCTGAGTGGGACTATTTGGGGTACTCAGCAATGAGGGACGATGTCTCAGAAGAGAGGTTGCCTCGCTGTGTCCTCTGCTGCCTGTCATGTGGCTGTGGGTGCTTCAGTGCTGTGCCTACAGAGAGATGGAAAGGGTGACAGGAACTTCGACGTCTGCGATTTTGGAGCCTGTACAGCCTTTGTGAAATCTCTTTCTAGCTATGGCTTGGCTAGGGTACGCCTAGCTCCTTTGCCAAGGTGAACACTGCTAGCATCCTCTGAGGGCTTGCCAGCCTGTCATCCTTTTTCCCGGTAACCCTGGCCCATGGCTACAGTGGTGAGTAGGTCCTGTGGTGACCATTCACATACAATGTGTCCCCACACCCTGCATAAGGTTCCCACAGCTGCTGTAATAAATGTCCATGAACTTCGTGGCTGTAAACAGTGCACATTTGTTCTCCCACAGTCCTGGAGGTCAGAGTCTGAAATCAGCCCTGCTGGGCTAAGGTCAAGCCATTGGCAGGGCAGCTTCCTGCCACTGGAGGCCTTGAGGGAGAATCCACTTCCCAGCCGTTCCAGCTCCTAGAGGTTGCCTGATGTCCTTGGCTCATAACCCCCTCCTCCTGTCCCTCAGCCTCTCGTTCCCATCATTGCATCTGCTACCACTCACTCTGCTCTCCCGCCTCCTCCTCTAAGGACCCTTGGCATTGCATTGGGCACCCGCGGAATCCAGGATCATATTACAGTATCTGCAAAGTCCTTTTACCATCTTAGGTAACAAGTTTACAGATTCCATGAATTAGGACATGGACACGTTTGGCGGGGACATTATTCTGCCAGCCAAAAACTCTGACATTCTGTCTATGGAGGGGAACATAGACATTGTTATTTAGTTATTTCCACTTGAGAGCTAAGGAAAGGGCCGGGGATTTAGCTCAGTGGCACAGTGCCTAACTGTCAAGCGTGAGGTCCTGAGTTCGATTCCCAGTACCCTCCCCCAAAAAAAAGGAGAATTGAGGAAACTGAGGTTGTAGAGTGGGGCCAGAACCCAGATCTTTGACTCCTACTCTTTAAGCTATTCATCTTGTAAATAATAATTTGCATGACAGTAACGTTCCTTGGCAGTTTGCCTCATTCTCAATGTTGTTCTCAGAACCTTTATGCGTGCTACGCAGTTATTATACCCGTGTTTCACATGAGGAAACTGAAGTTTAAGGAATTTTTGACACTTGCCCGAGGTCACCTAGCCATTAAGTGGTGGAGCTGGGATTCAAATTCAGATCTTCTAGTATGACTGTGTATAGCAGACACTGTGGGTGTCCCATCCAGTGTCACCTCTCTCCTGAGTTGTTCTCCCCAGATCTCACAGATCTGAATTCTGCCCTGGCCCCCAGGAGCCACGTCACCAGCAGATGCCTGGAAGTTTACACAGCCTCCCAAGGTGGCTCCAGTACATCACCGATTGATACCTACTGTCCCTCAAGTGGGGACAACTCTGTGGTGTCATTCATGCCCCAGAGTTCCCTGTGGGATCAGGCTGAGGCCAGACTTCAGCCGAACCCACATCTTTATTTAGCTTCTCCCCTCTCCCTCTTATTTCCCTCACCCTGGTTGTTCCTGAGAACGGCCCCTGCACAAGTCACCTTCGTGGGAATTCCCACCTCAGCTCTTCCTGCAGGGGACAGACCTGGACACGGGTCCATGAGTGCTCGGGGACAGAAGGCAGGACTAATAGGAGCAATAATGACTAATAACGATTTATCACAGGGCCTTGACCATATGGTGCTGTGGGGATGGCAAAGCCATCGATGTGAGGTTGGCACTATTGTGTCTGGTGCTGATCCTGGTCTCTTGGCTGGCAGTTGGGGAAGGAAGATGACTGAAGCACGGAAGACAATGACTCCCAAGGACGAGCCTGAGCTCTCAGAGATAGAGACTAGAACTTCTGTGTGTCTTCATCTCTAACCTCTGACTGATGATGTTGGTGACCCTCAGGGAGCTGGCACCTTTGCCATGGAGCTGCTCTGCACCCAGCCCAGGGCCCGAAGACGCTGTTGGAGGAGACATGGCAGGAGCTGGAATGACTGTGGCCCAGAGGCCACCCCGCTTCAACAAAGTGAGCCAGGACATCCCAGCCAGGTCAATGATCATGTCCAATCCTCCCCTCCCCTTCTGGATGCAAACTCAGCTGTTGCTTCCCTGTACTTTGCCTTCCAAATGCCAAGCCAGGATTCCTGCTGCTAACCTGACTCAGAAACAGGAGGGGAAAGGGATTCTGGGAAGTATGGTTCCCAGTCTAACTCAGAGCAGAAAGGGAGAGGAACTCTAGGAAATGTAGTGATAGCTTAGTTAAACTGTCACAGTAGAAAAGCACCAGTGATTACTCCATGCCAATTTGGCTCTTGTCCATGTCTTTAACCATATTTAACTTCCAAACTGTGATCATTGCAGAATCCTGCTTCTTCCTCACATCATGCAATGATTCCTTGTACAACTAAAAACACGCTACCCTAATCTTTTCCCCAAAAGATGATACAAGGTCCCTTTGTCCATCTTTGGATGACATTCATTTCCTTTCTAGCTGAGTCAAAGTCTTTCTTAGAGATCTTATTATTTAAATACTGCATTATCGGATTGGCTACTGTTAACCAATCTTATGGGACATGGCAGGGGAATGAAAGAGGGGGAAAAGAATTAACATATGAGTATGACAAAAAATTTTCATATCAAAATAAGGAAGGATCCTTCTTCAACTAGTTGTGTGAGTGCACTTAGTATCTGTCTGTCTGTCTGTCCGTCTATCTATCTGGTGGTACTAGAGACTGAACCCAGGACCTTCACACATGGCTACATCCTCAGCCATTTTTTATTTTGAGACAGAGTCTCTTTAAGTCACTAAGCTGCCCAGGCTGGGCTTGAGTTTGCAATCTTCCTGAGTCAGCCTCCCAGAGTGTCGGGATTACAGGCGTGTGCCACCACACCTGGCTTGCAGCTAGTATTTATAATTTCCTCTTCCACCACCCATTTCATATTCCATTTGCCTTCAGGATGAACTTGGCCCATTATGACTCCTTGCCTGATGAGGTGACCCAAACTTTCCTTATTTAAGGGACTGGGCCATTAGCTGTCCTCCTTTGATGGGAGTTGGAGTTTATTGACTTTATCACAGGATGCAGGAATACTAAGAACTGCCTTAGGGTTCCCCTGAACTTCAAGGCGTCTTCCTGTTTATCGCCATTGTGTAGTAGTGAGCGGTTTTCCCTTTGGCATTTAGGAATGATCACTCCAGCCAGCATGGAGACCCCTTTCTATGACCAGTGGCATCGGGGGCCCAAAGCCATCAGAGATCAGCCTTGACTCAGTTCGATGGGACCACTGTGTCTCCTGGCAGAAGTGTTCCTCTGGGAACCAAGAGCTCTGGACCCACAAGCCGAAAATCAGGTCAGAAAATGAACATTTTGCTTGTGGGTTACACTGCAGTGAAAGTAGCCCCTCCCACTTCCACTCCTGGTCCTGGAGCTGGCAATCCCAGTGGTGGGATGACCACACCACGTGCTAGCTGCCGATCCCTGCAAGATTTCACCACGAGGCTGGTACCATCGCAGTGTCTCCTAAAGGCTGCCCACACTTTGATCGGGCCGGCCTGGAGGCCAGTGGGGAGCATGGGAAGGCCTGAGAGTCACCTGAACAGAGCCTGTTGCTGTACTTCAGTGGCCGTACAGAGGCCCTCAGTTGGAGCAGAGCTGTGTGGAAGGCCCTCAGGGTGGTGGGGCGACATCCACAGTTTGCAGATGTGGGTTTGGCAGAGCCATATCCGGGCAGAGAAAGCAGAGCCATATTGAGGCAAGGGTCTTTGCAAGTGATGAGAACAGAGCATGGGGCCACATTGGGCACCCAGGGTTGGCCTCTGCCTTTGGCACTTGGACACTTAGCAGGGACTGTAGCCGAATCAGCCTTGATGAGCAGAAGCCCAAGTTGCTGAGTCCATGCTTCTAACTTCCATCCTCCCACTACCATGAGCAGAAAGAGTGGCCATTGGCTCACAAGCCCACTGAGTAATGATGGGGAGGTCTCAGGGCAGAGTTTGACAGGAATCCACCAAATGGGTCATTTTGTCCACCCAGTTATGAAGCTCCTCTGCGGTTGAGGTTAACTTTGCTGAATATTCATACAGGACACAGATATCTTCAACTGGCCTATATGGCAGAGAGTTCTAGCCATCTACTCAGGGGCCTCTTTTCCCCACTTTCCAGTTCCTCCAAAGCAACGGACATTCAGCCAACCCACGGGCCAGAGCTCAGGAATGGGTGGGCCATGGGCATCTCTGTCTCCGGGCTAAGTACGCAGTCAGCTTTGCCCACAGTTGTCCCTCAGTAGGATTCTCCTTCGCTGCTGACTCTGAGCGTGGGCTGTGAAGTGCGTTTCCTGCAGGGTCACCTGTGACACAAACCCACGCTTCTCCTCCTCAGGCTGCCTGTCTCTGGGAATCTGCCTGGGGCCCAGGTGTGGGCTGAGGGACAGGAGGCGCTGCCCAGGGCAGGGGAATTTGGAGAACATGCTCAGCAGACTTACCGGTGTCTTCGTACCCCGCTTGAGTTGATGTTGCATTTGCCATGTGCATTAGAATGAAATTGCTGCCATGAATGCCCAATTTTATGGGCTTTTGCCTGGTCCGAAAACACCCCATTCACAATGGGCAGCTGGGAGGACAGGATCACTGTGGCCCTTAGGTCAAGCTTTCAGTCTCTTACTGCCAGCAGCAATCCAGAGCTGTTCCTCAGGAGAACATGCTCTCAGAGAGTGACACAGGTCTCTGAAGTCCCAAGGGTTCGTACTGCGATGCATCCAGAGGGGCCTGTCTACGTCTGTGCAACCTCCTTCGCTGCCACAGCCCCAACCCCAGCGACAGAGCTGGCCTGCAGCCGAGGGTCTTGCACCATAGCTGCACTTCCACATCCACTATCCCCGAGCCTTCAGACACCCTCTCTATAACCTCCCTGGGAACTGATGTCAGAACTTCATTTAGTGGCAGCCACTTCCACATCCAGATTTTAGTCCATCAGCAGAGCAAACTGCTAGAGCCAGTCCCAGCTGTTTGAATCAACACACTTGATGCAGGATCCTCGGACACCCATGTCAATGAAGTCAGCCTAATCTGCGCCCCCCCCCCTTAGGGGCCATTCCCCAAACTACAGTAAAGGGGATTCTGGGAATTGTAGTTCTGGGATGACACAGCACAAAGCATGGCCAAGACCTCTTGCCTTCCCGCACCTGTTGCCTCCTTCAGCTTCCAAACAAAACTGCCCTGATTTCCCCCAAGGTAGATTGTGTGTCTTGTAGAGCTACAGGGTAAGTGCTATGACTTTATCTCTCCAGATTAAACCCACAGGTCACTGCCGCTTTCTTTTAAGCCCAAATCACAGCCATCCTGTATTGAGCGTTGCTCTGTCTTTGTCCTAATTATAGGTACCCACCATGTCACCTAATTCTGCCAGGGATGGAAGAAATATCATTCCCATTTTACAGATGTGGAAAATGAGGCTGAGAGGGCAAGGTTGTGCAACTGGCCAGCATTGGAACTGGAATTCAAACTCAGCTCCCTCCTCTGCAGCCAGGGTAGAGTGTAGGGAATTATCTGCTCCTCTTTTTTAAGAAAAATTTTTCCTTGATTGAGTTAAAATCTGCACCAGGCCATTGGCGATGGATTGGATTTGGACTCCCAGAACCACAGACTGTCCTGGCTGGTTGGGGTCCTAAAGAACATTTTAATTAAAAGCCCAAAAAGTTGAGGCAATTTGTCCAAGGCAACTGAGGGGTCAGCAGCAGGGCTGGGCCAGAGGGTGGTTTGTGTCTGGCACAATGAGACTTTTGTGGCTGGATGAGCTTTGTCCAGACAGGGTCAGTGCTGGGACTCATGCTAGCTTCAGGTGGAGAGCATTCCTGTTCAGGGGCCTGGTGCTTTTCCCTGTCACGCCTGTTAGTCCTTTGAGGCAGGCGCAGCCCTAGTGATGCTGCACCAAGTGCCCACCTCCCTAGAAAGCCCCTTTGTGCTGGTCCCCAGATGCCACTTGGACTCCTTTGGCCTTGGGGGTCTCTCTTGTTCACTCTTCTTATTTGCTCTAGGAGGGGTTTTGTGGTGGCAGGTGGCTTATTCCTTCAGGCCTGATGTGGCGCTCACATAAAAATAACGTGTACAACTGACCTGTGCTTTGAGCTCATTCTGACCTGGCCAGAGTCAAATTCTGGCATGTGCATTTTAGGACATTTTCTAGGCTCCAGCAAGAGTGTCCTGTCCATTTCTTTACCATGTAGGCTGTTCAGCTTCTTTATCTCCATTCAGTGCCCTAAGAAATAGTAAGCATTGACTAAATAAAGCTTAGGTTGGGTTCATGTATTCATTCAACAAACACCACTGAGCCCCTTCCATGGGCAGGAGGGATGCATCATGATAAAGCAGACACTGCCTTGCTTTTTTGCAGTTGCGTTCTAATGTGAAAAGATAGGCAAAGACTAAAAGCATAATAAAAAACTGTGATAAACAAATATGTGCTATAAAAAGGGAAAGTGGAACAGGGCTGGGGAAGCAGGAATGAAGGGCAAGAGGGCAAGTTGCAGGGTGGAAGGTCTGCATCGAAAAGGGGAGTTTTGAGCAAAGACTGGAAGGAGGTGAGACATCGGAGGCAAGCAGCCAGGGAGGGAGGGGAAGCAGCCTGGGCAAAGGCCCTGGGGCAGGGGAGCGCTCAAGTGTTCCAGGAGGTCCCTGTGGCTGGAGCAGAAGGAAGAGGAGGGAGAAACATGGAGAAGAGCTCAGAGATCTGAGCAGAGGGGCAGAGGTGGACCCCACTGCCATTTCAACCATGTTGAGGACTCTCGCTCTCCTCTCCGTGAGGTGGGGAAGTATTGTGAGGTGCTGAGCAGAACAGCCACAGAATCTGGCCTCTGCTTGTAAAGGGGACTTTAGGCTGCTGGGTGGGGAGCAACTGCAGGAGCGAGGGAGGCGGCGATGGGGACACAGGGCTGGATGGATAGCAGGGGAGCGGCCTTCAGATTAGAGAACCCACTGGGAAGCAGTCCCGCACCAGGGCTGGGGCAAGGTGGAGTGGGTGACCTTTGTGTCCCCTGTCCTTACTCTGAGACCATCCTGCTAGGCCCCAGGCTCAGTGGGGCCAGCTCAGCAGAGGTGCCTGGGCCTTGCTTGTGCCATGAAGTGCCCATCACTGCACCTGGGTGAGTGGAGGGATTAACAGCCGATGCAGTGCCTGGCCCTGGGGACTCCCATCTTGATCTGCTGCTGCTCAGGCACACACCTGCGCCCACCCGCGGCCCTGTCACCTCCCAGGCTCTGCAGGGACTCTCCGTGCAGAGCCAGCCAACAGCCATGCAGGAAGGAGACAGAGCAGCTTGGGAAGTGTCCAGCTGGGGTTTGACCCTGGCGTAGCCCTTACTGGCTGCGTGACCTGGGACAAGTCACCTGCACCCTCATCTGTAAAGGGAACCTTTTTTTGTGGTACTTGGAATTGAACCCAGGACCTTCACACTGAGCTTCATACTCAACCCCATTTTAATTTATTTTTATTTTGAGACAGGGTCTTGATAAGTTGCTAAGTTGCCCAGGCTGGGTTTGAACTTGCAATTCTCCTGCCTCAGCCTCCCACAGTGTGGGAATTACAGGTGTGAGCCACCATGCCAGGCAACAGGGACTCCTTTGAGGATTGGTGGTGATACCATTTATACATTTGGCCCAGGTGGAAACTCTTTCTCTCAGGGAGTGTGGCAGCTTTGTCTGACCTCCTAACATCAGACGTCCAATCATGGTTCCTGGCACACAGTAGGTCCTCAGGATATGTTTGTTGAGTGAATAAAGGAGTGCAGAGCCTGCACAGTATAGGTACCCTGTCACCATTGCTGCTGGTGCATAATAATTTTGTTACACCATGATCTGATTCTCAGAAGTTCTCCTTTGGTCAGCCTGTAAGCGGCCGAGTTTCAGGACAGTGAGGAGGAAGGAGAGGGTGGCCTCTCTGGGGGGTGAGGCTGTGGATGTGTTTGGATTCCAGCTGGAAGGCAGGCAAGAGAATGAAGGCTTTGGCAGCCCTGCCACGCAGAGAGACAGGTGATAGATGGAAAGACAGACAGGAAGATAGATTGACAGATGGATAAATAGAAGACAGGGGAAAGGCAGATGGGTGGGCTGCCAGGTGGGAGATGAATGGATGGATAAGTGATGGTGGCGGCATCCCCTGCACTGGCCCCGCCTCTGTGCCACTCAGAGTTGGTGCTGACTCTGCATCTTGGGCCTCGGGGAAGATCCTAGGGGCCAAGAAAAGTGTGAATGGGGACACAAGGCTGAGAAGGGGCAGGACATGGGCAGATCTGGGACCAGAGCCTCTCATCCTGATCTTGGGCCCTGAGCCAGGCTCTGCTTCTCAGGCCTGGATTCCACCCCATCCTTTGAGTCTGCAGCAGAAGGCAGGAGAGATGGAGAGAGGCCTGGCGCTGCCAGGGGGAGGATGACAAGGGCACCATCTGGTGCAGGACTGGGAGCAGGGACCTGACAACAGTGGGGAGTGAAGACAGGGCACGTACCGACCGCATGTGTCTGTCTTCACACTGAAGCAGAAGGAAGCCACATCACAGCTGTGGACCCACAGGTCAGCCAGACTGTCCCCTTGCAGGGCTGCATGTGTAAGAATGTGAGTCCCCTGTGTCCCAGCTTGGGTGGGCCAGGCCACACCCTGGGAACAGGACACATGACGCCATCCCTGCTTCTCACCATCATCCTGCAAAGGCCTTGTGGCATCTAAGGGCTGGGAGGGCCATGTGGCTTGCAGAGCTTTGCGTGGCCTCCCATCAAAGACTTACAGGAGGCTTCAGGACAGTGAGGGCAGAGCAGTGGCTGAACCTGTGTGTCCTCCCAAGGGACCCCACCCAGCCTGTCCTGCCTTGGTGCACAGCTCTTGGTGACTTGTCAGGGCGGGGGATTTTGGAGGACAGCAGCAGCTGAGCTGGATACTCCTCAGCTGATACCTTGATTCTGCACTTACTAGGTCTGTGGCTTTGGACAGTTTAGTAAACCCCTGTGCTTCAGCTTCCTGCTCTGTAGAATTGAATAATAACAGCTCCCACCTTCTTTTCTGGCTGTGTCACTATGAATGACCATGTCCAAAACACAGGGCACAGTGCCCAGCAGAAGCACTCAATAAACACCGGCCACCGTCATCCTGCGACAGGTCACAGAGCCAGGAGGTCTGACCCAAAGCTGTGCAGCCACACACGTTATCCAGTTAGCCTTTCCCAGATTCTGTGGCCCAGGGGTGGCCAGGAGCTTGCTTTGTCCCTAGGAGCTCACGATAGTCCTTTAGGAGGACACCTGTCACCCAAATAATGTCTCTGAGCCCAATCTCCCCTGGGTCACATGAGCCTGACATCCTCTTCTTTGTCCTAGGCAAGGTGCCTGACCTTCAGTTTTACCAATTGCACCTGCATCTGAAGGCCTGGGCTGCAGAGGGAGGCTGATGAGGGTCCCAGGGTGGGAATGAATGAGGAGGGGTGCTTGGGAGCAGGGAGATCCATGGCACTCTGGGGGTTATCTAGACTTAAGACCCCACCTTTGCACTCAGAGCCTTGACCCATCTTCGTGTGTGAGATTTAGACTATCTGAAAAGGACCGAAGGATAAGTTTGGGCAGATAGTGTACGAGTTAAGGTGGTGAGTAAGCCAGGCTTGGGTAGCAGGCTGGAGAGGAAATGCTGGGAACCGGGCTGGTCGGGGAGGACTTCCTGGAGGAGCTGTGCATCGCCCCCCACCACCATAGGCACAGTGGGCTTCAGCACAGGCACTGATCCAGGGGACCCTTGGCATCCAGGAGCCCACAGGTCAGGGCAGGGTGGGTGGGTGGAGTAGGCAGAGGCTGCAGACAGCTCCTTGGGCTGCAGGTCCGGCCGGAGTTTGGTTCTCCTGGTAAGTGATGGAAGGTCTGTGCCAGCTTCTAAGCAGGAAGGGTCTTGACCTGATTTCCGCATTAACAAATCAATCACTGGCTGGGTGGAGATGGAGGGAAGGAGCCCATGGCAGAAGCCGGCCGAGACTTCAGAAGGTGATGGTTGTTAATCTGGGCAGGGAGTGAGTGTGACACAACACTGCCACATTCTCACATGACAATACTCTGATCCCCACGGGGAGACTCTGAGGGGGGATTCAGGCAGCAGATGTGGGGAGTGGTTGGGAGGCAAGTTCGAAAGGTGCCTCCTTCAGGAGCCTGGAGACCCTCATCTTGAATATTTCTCTGAGCCATCTTGGCCAGGTGCTTTCTCTGAAGTGAAGGATTTTATGGGGTCTGGGGGAGACCAGGAGAAAGCAGAAGAGAAGAGGGCACAAGATACAGGCAGAAATGTAGCAGGGGTGGAATTAGAAAGACGGAGCTGGAAATAGGCAGGAGGATGCAGCCAGCTTTCGCAGATGGGCATGGAGGGGGAGATGGAGATGGGGTAGGGTCCCAGGGACAGGGGACAGAAAGACTGCCATGGGCTGGAAAGGGCATGGTCAGGGTCCGAGGGAAGCAGCAGGCAGGGTCAGGGGCACAACTGTGGAAAGCGTGAGACCTGGGAAGTGGCGGGAATCAGAATGCACCTAACGGAAGGGAGAGACTTGAGGCCTGACGGGTCCTCTGCCCTCTCCTCCCACCTCTATCTGCCAGGTGCTCTGGCTGGGGCAGGAAAGGACCTGGAAGAGCAAATGCAGAGCACTCAGGATGGAGAAGAGGAGGCAGAAGGGGCAGCGGAACAATGGGTGACGGAGAGAGGAGAGGAGAGAGACACGGGCAGGTGGACCCAGGGAGGAGACCGAGATCCAGGAAGGAGCAGGGCTGTTGGCAGTGATGTTCCCTGCTGTGTCCAGCCTTGGGTTTCCTTAAAGCACAGGACTGGGGCCTGGATAGAGCTGTCTTGTCCCTCCAGGTAGAGTCTGGTCACCAAGGTAGAGGCCCCTCCTTGCTGCAGAGCCCGATTTCCCCTCAGAGAGGCATCTGTCCACTCCCTCGCGTGGACACACAACAGAGTTAAAGAACATGGTCCTGCTTTGGCGGTCTAATCTGACTCACTGCGGGCATCCCTGCCTCATCCCGCCATTTCCTCTGGAAGCCAGGGATGCTCTGGGGACAAGGAGGCTCCTGTCTGAGCCTTCCAGTGCCCGCCAGTGGACAGAGCTCCAGCTACCCTGGACAGGGTACACTTGGGCCAGGCCCTCCGAAGGTCCAGAGCAGAGGCCCACGGGACATCCTGGCTAGAGATGTGGTTTAGGAGGGACCGGGGCCTTGGAAATGTTTCCAACAGACACCTCTCCTTCCAGGGTGTGGAGCTTCTATATTCTGATGAGCTGGAAGAAGTTATGGAGCTTTGAACTCGGAGGACTTGGGGACACAGAGTCCAGGAGGCAGGTCCAGGAAAGACTGTGGGGCTCGATGACCCTCGCGTACTCTGCCCCTTCTCTCCCGCAGCAGGGCAGACACAGGGCAGATGCAGGCTCCCCCAGAAACACTCCTGGCCTGGCACCCATGGGGAGGGAGGTGGCTTAACGTAGATCAGGTCCCCTGGGCCTGCACTGGAAACCCTCTGCCAAGAGGCCTGTGTGGGGAGTGGACTCTGCAGCCCGATGGCTCAGTGTTGAAGGCTGGCTCTGCCTCTGATTGGCTGTGCATCCTTGGGCAAGGCACTTAACCTCTCTGTCTGCTCCAAAGGGAAGATTAAGGAAAGCTAAAGCATTTAGAACAATGCCTGGCATACTGTGAGTGCTTGGGAAGCACTAACTCTCCTTGCCTTCTCTGTGGGACTGTCCCCAAGCCCGCCCTGATGTGGGTCTCACTAGTAACCTCACTTTATGGATGAAGGAATCAAGCCTCCCCCAGTCTTGCCCAAAGCCACAGAGCTGAGGAGGCCCATGGCGGACTCACCGGGCTGGTTCCTGCCCAGCCTGCGGCTTTTCTGCTGCCCACACCTGCCTGCCCGTGGTGCTGAAGTGCAGAGGTGAGGAGGAAAGGAGACTTGTTCTGAAGTCCACAGTGGGTCCCCTGCTTCCCAAGGCTCCTTTACCCAGGCAATCCAGTGGCACCCCCAAACTCACACTGACAGCCCTGCCCCTTGATCCCATGCCAGGCTGGGGAATAGGGTGGAGTGGGGAGGAAGGAGGCCGCACCCCCGTACACACCTTGCTGCAGGCACTGTCACCTGCACTGTGCTAGGAGGGAGGCAGCAGCCAGCACTATGCTGCCTGGACATCATTAGGGGTTTCTGCCAAGCTCCTCTGACAGGCAGCTGTCACCTCACGGTTCAGGGGCCAGGGAGGCTGGTGCCAGAGGATGGATGGTGGGACCTGGGGGAGGTGATGGTCAGGCAGTGGCCAGTCCAAGGGCGAAGGGCAGCTTCTCTGCCATGGCAGCTGGGTGTGTTCTGAAGGCCTGGCCTGGCCCTTCTGATGTGGGATCTGTGTGGACACCCTCTGAGTGAGGCAGAAGGGAGCCGAATAGACTGCACAGGTGGAATTCATAAACACTATGTGCTCCGGCAGGGAGGGCAAAGCAGGCCAGGGTTCCCTTCACTGGGCCAGGAATTACAACCAGTCTTAGAGCTGTGGGGGGCAGGGAGACATCTGCTTCATTTTCCAGATGGAGAAACAGAGGCTTGGAGATTGGTATAATAAACTCAAGACCATCCAGGAAGCTTTCCATGACTCAACTCAACCGGAAGCTCAGATTTGTAGAGCCCCAGATAAGCATGCCTAGCAAGAAGGCAGAGGGCCCAAGCCTGCATCTCCTGACCCGACCCCACCCACACCATGCTGATCCCATAGCTGGCATTTACAGAGCACTTACTGTATACCAGGCGCTGTTTCATATGCTTTATAAGGACTATTTATTTCACTCCTTAGGAAGTAGTTGATAGCATTATCCTCATTTCACACACGGGGAAACTGAGTCACAGAGAGTCATTTGCCCAAGGTCATCCTCTTAGGAAGAGGCAGAATTGGCATTGGAATCCAGACCCTTGGGCTTCAGGGTCCAAAGCATCCAGAGCCCATTGCACTCAAGTAGTCCTTTACTTACAGTCTAATTTCTCTTGTGTGTCACAGAATTCCTTTCGTAAAATATCTTTCCTGCAAGACTCCAGGGCAAGAAGCTGAAGCAGGTTTGTGAACTGTGATACCGGAAAATGATAGTTGTCTCGGCTAAAGTGAAAGATCAGAGCAAAGAGCTCCAGAGGGGACTGCTGTTTGGTGGCAGGTCTGGGGCAGCAGGGAGGACAGGTAGATCCCAAAGCCTGCTCAGTCTCTCCCTGATGCAAAAACTTGGTCTCTTTCCATCTTTCCCTGGACTTGGGATCTCCATCTGTAAAGGTGGAGGTTGACCTAGGAAATTTCCTCTCATGGTCGTTTCGGCTCTGACATTTGGGGGTTTGATGAGTTCCTTTGTGTGATGGTTCCTCTACAACCCAGCAGACTGGCATCAGGAATTTCCTGCCTTCCTCATAGGTACCTGATCTCCCAGGAGCTTTCTTTTACCCATCCTGGATCTGGATGCCTCTTGTTGTTGGCAGGTCCTGTCATGGATCTAACTTAAGATCCCACTCCCCCATTCACTCTTTTTTTCCCCAGCTCTTTTGTGCCTTTCTCTTAATGCCATACAAATTCAGAACATGATTCCAAGTTTAGCTTTGCCATCATGTGTCAGGGCGTGTCCAGGCCTGTCAGAGATGTCACTGATAGCTTCATTATGCTGTTGCTGAGCAAACTGAGCCAGGGCAGGGAAATGCTGTGCTTCCTCCTCACCCCAACCCAAGCTGGAGGTAAGGAGGGGCCTTTCTGTGCCCTCAGTTTGGGAAGAGCCTGTGTGGGACAGGGACGCACTTCCAGATGCACCTCTCCATGTACTGCTCCCTCCCTGTGACCCCTCAGGAGAGGGGAGCTGTGATCTTCTGCGGTTCAGCATCTGAAGACAGCTGAACATGCATCTCCTCCCAGCTGTCTGCACACCCATCCAGTTCACTCCTCTGCTTTTATTCATCCATCAATAATTTGACAGACATTCACAGAGTTCCTGCTGTGTGTCACACTCTAGGATGGCACCTGGCTTCTTGGGAGCTTGTGAGATGGGAAAAAGGAGCCTGGAGTTGAGAGTTGGATGGGCCTGGGTTCAAGTCCTGACTCGTACTAATAAGCTGTAAGAGTTGGGGAAGCTTCTTCACTCTTCTGATCTGAGTCCTTGAGCTGCCAGACATGCATAATAATATTAACTTCTGACAGTGGCCGTGAGGACTTTATGCTGAATAAACATAATCTAACTTCCTTCCCCACTCTCTGCACCCCTGCGTTTGCCCTCCCCTCTCTCTAGTCATGACTTCTGCATGTTCACCCACAGCATCAGACTGGAGATCCGTACTCTGCTCTTCTCTCTTACACCAGCCCCCAGAGCAGGGGCTGAGTGTCTCTCTCAGACTGGGCGCTCCCTGAGAAGGGGACTTCTCCTTTTCCACCCTCAGCCAGGCTCGCAGGGGTCCCACACTGGCCAAGGAAGCCCCAGTAACGAATGGACAGGGAACTGGCCATGGTGCTGAAATGCTCCAGCTGCTTTCCCTGAAGAGGAAGGAAATTGTGCTTGGAACATGGCCTCACACTCCCTCCCTGGCAGATCCTCTGGCTCCTCCCATCACAAACATTTTCCAGGTGTGAAAAGCTCTATCAGATTCAACTTGTAGGAGCAGGCCCAGTAGAGATGCTAGAATGCCGGATGTGTCAGGGTGGCCAATCTAACTAAGGGTGCCAACTCTTCCTGCCCTCATTTCCTCGGCGATGGAGCAGGGTGGGGGATGATGTGAGTGGAAGCTTAAAATGTACAAAAAGACACCATTAGATGATCTCCTCCCTGGTCTGTGCCTGTCACATGTCTCTTCCACCCTACCCTATACTCTGCAGCCAGATTCGTCTTCTGAAAGACTTGCTATTACTTGAGACTCTGAACGTAGAGAGAGGAAACCTCTGAGGTCACAGAGTTCACCTTTCTCATTGTATAGATGAAGGGTTTGCGGCTTACAGTAGCTAAGACCCTTGTCCATGGCCAAAGAGCCAAAGAAGGTCAGGGATGGGATCAAGACCCAAGAGTCCCCAACACAACATCTCTCACTTGTACAGGGCATGACCATTTTCAAGTTACTTTCTCATTAGTGACTTACTGACCTTTGTTTCCCTAGGGCCTCAAGCAGGGTCTGGCATAGATGTTTAATAGAGACAGGATATCCTCACATTCTCACAATTACATTAATTAGGTAGAAGCTACATACCTTGGAGGTAGAAGAGGTGATGGTAATTTGTCTAACATTGCCCACAGAGTGAATGAACAGGTCTTCTGAATTTACATTCAATATGCTTCTAGATGCCGCATCTCCCTCCATGTACCAGCCTCTTGGCCGGGATAAGTAATCCAGCACCATGCTATGGATGCTTACCCATGGGGGCTCGTGGCTGTTTCCGTGACCTGCTCTCTTGCAACAGGCCACCATTACAACTTGGTAGATTGGAATACAATGTGTCATGCTCTCTCCAAGTTCATGGAGTGGGCTTAGCTGGACAGTGCTCACTGGAGTCTCCCATGCAGCTGTGCCCCATGGCAACTGGGTGTCTGAAACATTTGTGCACTCACACTGTTGGTGCCCAGTTGGTTGGCCAGATCAGCACAGGGCTGGTCAGGCATCTGTCTTTCCCCAGGTGGCCAAACCAACCTTCTGCTCAGCATGGTCGTGAATCTACCAACCAGCCAGATACTGACTGTGTTTCGCAGTTCCCTGTGCAACTAGGCAGGTCCAGGGGCTGAGCTCTGTTCCATGGATTGCGGGAAAAATTGACAACAGCACTTCCAGCTCCGGCTTACAGAATCATCCCACGTGGTCCTTCATCCCCTCTGTCTGTCCATTGGCTATGATTTTGGAGGTCACATATTGAATACGAAGGTGCCTCCATCAATCTGGGTCCCTGAGATCTCCCTCCCTGTCCAATGATTGACCTTCAAGCAGGAGAAAAATAAGCATGAATCCACTGACAGGAGCTACCGGCTGGGTCTTGAACCCAAGGAAGGCAGAGAGGACCTCTGACTTGCTTGCCACCTTACCACAGGCTACCACTGCTTGGTAGCAGTGGACATTCAGGGACACCTGGGGAGCATGCAGGGGCCATTTATTTACTTTTCTGCTTGGATTCTCAGGATCTGCTTCACCCTCAGGCTAAGCTTTGATGGCTTGGTTGTCAGGCTCAACCTGAAATGCAAAATTCTTTTCTTTCCAGAACCTCCCTGGAGGGTGGAGGCTGGAGAGCCCAGGTTCCAATTCCTCCCCTTGCTCTGGCCTGATTTTAACTACTGATGTTTTTCAGGCTTTTTTAAAGGGGAGGGTTAGGCGGGTGGCAGCTTCATTCTAGTCAGAAGCTAAAAGACTCGTTTATTTTTCTGATATCCTTTGAATGGGCCCCTTCTCCACAGACAGCTCCTCACAGCTGTTAGGACTTCAAATTCCTCATGCATTGAGGGGGGCAGAGAAAAAATATGAAAGGCTTTTCGGCTGACACAAAAGAAGGGAGAAAAGTGGAATAAAAACGACAATGTGGTTAATACATAAAACGGTGAAATTTCTGGCACTCGCCATATCATTAATCTGTCTAAAGTGGCTTTGATCTCTTCTGCTTTAATTAACTTGTAATTATAACATGATGATTTCTGCAGCAGGCAGAATCTGGGAGCTGGGCCCTGAAAGCAACTTCAGCTTCATAGACGCATCGTGAAGCTGGGTTTGTAGCATCTGCCTTTCAGAGAGCGCACCCCACATCTGTGCTCACACACATGCACATGCATGCACCCCCAGGGTTCCCTGTTACTGTGATGAGGGTGTGGGGATGATAGCTATGCGCTTCTGCAGCTGCCAGATCTGATGCCTGAGTCAGGGCTCTATGGGTGGCATCTACCTCAGGGGAAGGCTGGAGGGAAGCAGGAGGTATTGCTTATTGACATGAGCATGTTTTTAGATGCACCCTGGTGCATGGGTCTTATTAGTCCCATGTTCTAGATGAGGACACTGAGGCCCACCACTAAGACCTTGGGTCCCCTGTTAAAAGGTGGAAGTGGTAGATTGACTTGGGGGCCGCCACTCCTCACCCCACCCTTGCCCTCCCTGTTGGGGGGGCATTCATCCCTGCTCTTGACCTTGGGTTTGGCTGTGAAACTTGGTTTGCTGATGGCACATTGGCCAAAGCAACAGGGTCAGAAAGATAGCAGGTCCCCCATGCATTGCCAAGTGAAGCTGTGGGAGCAGGAAGACCAGGACCAGTTTCACCTCTGATCCCACGAAGGGCAGGAGACCGGGGGAGCAGAATCACAGGCCCACGGGGGTCAGGCTGGATCTGGGGCTTGCACGTGTGTGAGCCAGGAGAGGTGTTACGAGTCCTGAGTTGTGAGGCGCCAAGAGTTTTCCCATGGCCTGCACACTTTCGTCTGTACCATGTGGTCTCAGAGTGAGGGCCCTCTACAAAGTCAGTTCTCCAGGATGGTGGGAGTGGGGAGGAGAGGAACAGAGTACCAGGCCCCACCCACCACCCTGATGCACACCCCCCACACAGCTGGCCTACTTCCTGTGTCTCCCATCTCTGCTCAGGAAGCTTCAGGAACCACGAATCTACAGAGGGACAGCCCAAGCTCTTGGGGGGGGTGGCACTCGGAGTTCCTCAGAACATTATGTCACAATATGTCGTGAATCTGAAAATAGAAGGACTGGGCAGGGACAAGAAGGCGACATCATATCTCAAAACTGAGGCTCAGAGAGTCAAATGACCAGGTGTTGGGGACTCTATCTGCTGCTCTCTTGCTAGCATCCCTTCCACAGGACCTAGCAGGATGGTTCCCTGAGCTCAGGGAAGCTGAGCTCCCATGGGAGAAGGACAGAGAGATATTATTCTGAGGAACCAACATAAGACAGTCAAGCTGGAGAGTGAAAGAGAGAAATCTGATTTTGGAGACACAGTCCGAGCCCCTGGATCAGGCTGTGCCTGAAGTCCACCGGGCTCCAGACTTAGGAGTTGACTGATCCCATAAAGTCCCTCTGGCCTAGGCTAGATGGGCTCCGTGCTCCATCACAAGACTTCACTGCCTCTCAGCTCCCTGGTGAATGAATGCATGCTTCTCCACAAGAGCCTAAAATTAAATAAGAATATTCCAAATGGTAATATTTTTTCCCCAGTGACTTCCTTTTAGAGTTACTTCTGGTCACCCTTAACATACAAGTCGGGTTCAGGGCCGAGAGGATTCCTGGCTATATTCTTTCACCCCACTCACACACTCACTGGCCTCTTTCATACCCTCTGTTCCTCGAGCTCTGAGCTACGAGTTAGGGATCAGGGTTCCAAACAAAGTTTTGCTGTTGCAATGCTGTGCCATCTTGAGAAAGTCACTTGCTCTCTCTGGGCTCAGTCTTCTCACCTCTAATTTGGGCTGGTGATCACAAAAGTGGTCTTGGGACCCAACTGCGTTCTGCCTCACTGCCCACCTTTGCTGTGGCTCCCTTGCCTGGAACGCCATACCTCCCCGGAGAGCTGGACCCATCTTCTGAAATCCAGCACCACCGTCCTTCCACTGGGAAGCCTTGTGCTGTCAGGCTGGGGCGCAGCCTCGGGGCTGCTGCCAGCCACTGGAGGGCTGCGTGGAGTTCTCTCCACTGCCTGCTGCTGACCAACGCAGACTTTGGTCTTCACTGCGCATGGATCCACCCAGGCTGAGCAACGGGCCTCCGTCTAGGGAAGAGACTTCCAGCGTGGGGGATCCCGAGCCAGGGACACAGGCTTTGTGGAGTGCTGGTGGGCAGCATCCTGTTTAATCTCCCAGCAGCCCCAGAGGGTGTCTGTTCATTTATTCACTGAACAGATATTTCTTGGGCATCTTCTCTGAGTTGGGCATGGCACTGGGTACTGGGATACAGTGGCCCCTGGTTTTATCTGAGAAACTGAGGCATGCAGTGATGAAGGGACTTGCATGGGGCCACATGCCTGGTTTGGCATCTCCAGACTCAACCCTCACCCTCTCTCCAACCCTCAGCTCATACTGTGTGCAAAAGGTTTCTATGGACCTTGCCTCCCTGAGGGCCTTCTGTCCTTCAAGGCCTCTGGCTCTGTCTTTTTGCCAAGCCTTCCTCACTTACATCCTCACTCTCTCCATCTCTGAGCTACTAATTCTTTCATTCATTCATTCATTCATAGGCCCTTCCTAAACTCCTGGCAAGTCCCGAATGCACACTGGGCATTGGACACAGTAGATCACAAGTCAGCCCACATCAAGCCTAGCAGGCAGGTGGGCAGGATCCCAGCAGCGCTGTGGGAGGAAGAAAGGGAGCAGGCCAGGTGTTTCTCCAGGTGAGGTCAGCTGGGGAGCACAGAAGGCGAGAGGATGGGGCACAGAGACCAGTTCTGGGAGCCTTGGAGTCAGGAGCAAAGTGGTGGCTGAATGCCAGTATTTTTGGACAGGAAATAAGTACTATGCAAATGAAATGCAAAACTATGCAAATCATGGACATTCAATTTCAGTCCAAAGCTACTTTGGGTAATAAGTCTACAGCAGGGCTGGTGATGAGGGGTGGGTGCACTGCATGTCCCCTGCCTTGGCGGGAAGGCAGACTATGCTGGAGTATCGTACTCTGGGGCAGACTGTGATAGCTGCAAAATAAGGGGTCATCCTGGGGCTGCGAAGATCGGGGTATAAGGGCAGAATGAACAGACCTCACTGGGGGAGGTGAGGGAGTTTTGGGGAGAGGTGAGACTGGAGAGGAAGATGGAGTTTGAAGTGAGCATCAACCACCGGGTACCAAGGGGCTGCTTGGGCCACGCACAAGATGTGTGTGGGGGGACAAAGTGAGTGGTCACATGGAGGGTTAGTGGTCACAGGCAGGGTGCAGCCTGGGTGGGTGGGCAAAACAGGCCACAGTCTGAAGGGCTTTGGTACAAAGCTGGGGTAGAAACCCAGGTACCCCCAGAGGTGCAATTGTGAGAAACCAACTGCTATTTGCATTTTAATCCCATGGAAATCGCCATCTCTTCCACAAAGAGATGTGCTCTCTTTAGTTTCCTTGAGTCACAGGCCCTCAAGGTCAATCTTTTGTTTGCCAACTTGTCACAGAGGCACGTACAGAGAGCTGTCTCAACAGTAAGGAAACCAAGGGTGTAGGATCCACGGCGAGGGTGCTCCGGCTGCACACGGGGAACGAGCGTTAGTGGTGAGGACAGCACCCAGGAGTGGGGACAGCGTGCCCCAGTCTAACAGGCAGCTGCTGCTGGCACCCAGACAGGTGGTGCCCTGCAGGAAGGCGGGACAAGGTCTTCTGATTTTTCAAAATAAGGGTTCTATGTGAGAACTTCCAGTTTCTAAAACTGTCTCTCTATCTGTCTGTCTGTCTGTCTACACACACACACACACACACACACACACACACACACACACACACAGAACGGATGAACACAAAAAGACAAAAAGCAGGAAGGAAAAGGAAAGAAGAAGGCATCTGGGCTGGAGAAGGGAGGGTGGTAAAGAAGGAGGAGATGCAGGGGCATGGTTGTCTGTCTGTCACCTGGTGATGCTGTGTGTGGTGAGCTGGGAGGTCCTGCCGAACTGAGCGGTCCTGGGCAGGGCCCTTCTATGTCCAGTCAGCTGCAGGCCAGCTGGGTGGCCTTTCTGATCCTGGCTGGGCCTGGCTGGACACCTGGGCCACTTGGTCTCTGCTCACTCCTCCAGTAGGCTAGCCCAGGCTGTTCTCATCAGAGGCAGGAAAGTTAGGGAGCAACCCAAGCTATAAGACCTTTGAGATGGAAGTTGAACCTGGCTGACAGGAGGCCTTCTTACTATGACTGGTCAAACTAGCCATGTGGCCAAGCCTGAGTTTAAGAGGAGGGGACCTGGGCCCCTCTTCTTGGTGGCCAGAGCTGCAAAGTTCCATTGCAAAGGGCAAGAATGCAAGGATGACCCGGGACCTGTAGCCATTTGTGCAATTAATTTACAACAGTGTAGCTTTGGGGATGTTACTCTGTCTACCCTCTTTGATGGTCTGTAGAATGAGGCCGTTGTGTAGGATGGCCTTTCCAGCCCCGCCCACCTGTGGACCTACCTCACCCCTGGCTCCAGGGCCCATCCACGTTCTTGCTGGTAACAGTGAGACCTTGCTGCTCCTCTGCTAGGCTTGGAAAGAATCTGCCTTGGGATCCAGGTGCCTTTCTGCAGGGATCGATAGCTCCTCTTGATCCCTAATGGGCTCCCTGATGGCAAGCAGCTGAGGCAGAGCCATGGGGAGAGATGCATTAGCCTCACACCCTGTGCCCCTGAGGAGCATTTGTCTTTAATGGAAGGAGAGATGTGGCTGATCAGGTGTCTCCATTTTTCTAGATATTAATGACATTTTTATAGATGTTACCTTGCTGAGGAGGGCGACACAAAGATAGGACTATAGCATAACCTCAGTCTCCATGTGAAGAAATCTGCTTGTAAGGCATTCATTCCACCCATGCATTCATCCTTTCTCCCTCCCTTCCTTCATTGCTTCCATCTGTCCATCCAGCCTTCCATCTATCATTTCATCTTCCTTCTTTCCTCCCCTTCCTTCCTTCCTTCCTTCCTTTCTTCCTTCCTCCCATCTTCTTAAGAAGACTTCTTACAGTACAGAGAAGAATTAAACTCAGCCCCAGCCATATATGGGGAAGGGCAGACAAGCAGTTATGAGTGCTCCATTTTTGTGTACAGCCAAGATGGAGAATGAAAATCAGCACCTCACCCATCGCAGACCTGCACTGAAAATGCTGGCCCCGAGGCTCTTTGTAGAAAATCACCATAGTGATGGGATGAGAACACCTGGGGCCTCGGCACTGAGCTCCCAACAGTCTCCTGTGTCCTGGGCCTGAAGGAAGGGCCACTCTGTTCTGCTCCTGCAGATGGGAATCAGGATCCTGGGTTCTCATATGTGTGGCCATCTGTGGGGAAGGTTGCTGAGTAGCACACCAAAGCTCCAGAGAGCTCTCCCAGAGAGCAATGGGTCCAGTCCTCACAATCCAGCTAAGTGATAGTGTCAATGTAGCTGTGACCGTGGGCTCCCTCCACCATCCAGTGTCCCCACCAGGGTGGATGGAAGTGGGGGCCAGACAAGAGAAGGCCAGCACAGAGCCCAGGCTCCTAAATTTGTGTTTTCTCCTTCTTTTACAGTCACAGGAACATGTGTAAGTCCTCAAAACTGCATATAGCATTCTAGGAAGACCCCTAAAGTCCAATTCTAAATCCCAGGTTAAGAACCCCAACTTTAGGTTAATTCCACAAATTAGATTTCTAGCTCAGACCCATAGAACTTTCCAGTGTCATCAGAGAAAGCTGGTATCCAGCCCCCGAGACGAGAAGAGAGCAGGTTTAGAGACGCTGTCTCCAAGACGTAACCGTCCAGGTGACCGAAAGAGGCCATTTCTCTCTGGAGCCAGGGCCTGGAGATGCTGGGCAGAAAGGAAATTTCCCATCCAGTGCAGACCCTTTCACCACAGAAAACCTGAGTTATCGATTCATCGCTTATTACCTCTCCAATTCCAAAGATGGATTGTGTAGATATGTAAAATACGAGTAACAAATAAAGAAAATACATTTAAAATGTACAAGAATTGGCCAATTTTGCAATATTTCACTTCAGTTTTATATGCTGTCAAATATACTTGAAATACATGTGCGCTAAGCATGACAAATATATAGAAACTAAAGCTCTATTATTTTGCTGTAATGGGCCAGGGGAATAGCTCTGGAATAATATTCTTCTGTCTGCAATAAAGGCTTTTCTCTGAAGCTGTCTTAATGCTGCGAAGAACACCCAGAGATCTCACCAGCCTCTTCCCTTGAATTACTGCTCCTCTCTGTGGCCTTCCGCTGTGAGTCTGACAAGCTGTGTGTGTGGGGGGAGGTCCCATGATGCAGTGGGCTGAGGGGAGCAGGAGCCGCTCCTGGGCACGGAGGCTGCAGAAGGTGGGGAGCGTGAGAAGTACACTGAGTGCTGCCGCAGGGTCTGTGGGGTGGGCAGACCACGCCCCCTGTCCATCGCCCTCCTCTCTCCCTCTCTCCTGTGGCTCTACCCACCCCAGCCACACTGGCTCCCTTGCTGCTGCTGGAACCACCTGGGCCACTCCTGCCCTGATTATCTGCATGACTCATTCATTGCCACCTCCTCTGTGAAGCCTTCCTTTAGTTCCTGATTAAAGCTGCACCCCACCCACCAGTGTTTATTTGGGGTCTGGCTTGTTCTGCCTACGATAGTACTAGGTATCCAGCAGGTGCTCAGCCACATTTGCTGAGTCAATACCAGGTCCCATGTGCCAGGGTTTTCACCCCCATTTTACAGATGAGAAGACTGTGATCCTCCAGATGATGTGATTTGTCCAAACTCCCAAGACTGGCAGGGGAGAGAGCTTGAGTTTGAACCCAGGTTGAACCGGCTTAGAAGACAGAAGCTGTATATATGCCCCCTGGATACAGGTAGCCACGTCCCAGGACCCTGCAAAGCCTCCAGATGTTGGCATGCATTAAAATCACTGCAGATCTGGGGTGCCACACAACGCTGTTGAGGTCAAAGGGGTGCTCCATGGAACACATTTTGAGGAATACAGATGTAGACTACTTTCTTAAGATATTCATCTTTGTTGATTTTTTCTGTTGCTATAACAAAATACCCAAGGCAGGCTAACTTTATAAAGGAAAGAGGTTTGTGTACCACAGTTTTAGAGACTGAGAGACCACCAATTTGGTTTCTGGGGAGGCCCTCTCAGCTGTGTCACATCATGGCAGGTAACTGATAGCCTAGAGTGTGTGAGAGTGAGATCTCACATCATGGGACAGGAAGCTAGAGCTGGGATGTGGTCAGGCCTCCTGCTCCTTTCATAACAACTCTCTTGCTAGAACTGACCAAGAATTAATGGCAAGAGCCACTTTGATCCCGTCCTAGGGCAGTGCTATGACCTAACGACCTCTAAAAGTCCCACGTATCTCACATTACCACACTGGGACCAAGCTGCCAACATGTGAGCCCTTAGGGGGCACACTTGAATCACACCCAAACTATAGCAGTAACCATCGATCCGTGGATATTCATTACTAAACCTTCCCAATGTGTTTCTGAAATTGTTACTGTCCATGCTGCCTTTTCAAAACTTAACAATTTGGGTGGTGGTAGCTGCAGCCTACTTTTTAGGAGCCTGCTATTCAGGATAAGATGAAAAGAAATCTACCTTTGCTAAATGTCCAGTACATATGAGCCCTGTTTAGCAGCACCCGAAGTGTTGAGAAGGTGGTCCTGTGTTGTAGCTGGGTGCCTGGGCTCTGGTCTCAGAGCCCAGGGTTTGAGATCCAGTTCTATCACTTTTGCTAGCTGTGCCAGCTTGGGTGACTTATTAACCTCTCTGGGTTTCCATTCCCCTATCTGTGGAATGCTGACTTTGTTGCAGATAATTGTCACCAATATTTATCCCTTTATTTTTCTTTCATGTAATGGAATTGGTAGATTTCGTGGGCACATGGTCACCAGCTAAAGACTACATTTCCCATACTCCTATGCTATTAAGTAGGTCATGTGATTGTGTTCTGACTAGTAAGATTTAACAGGAAGTTACAGAAACAACTTCCAGGTCATCCCCTTTAAAAGAAAAAGATGGAGTGCCCTTCATTCCTCTCCCCTCTGCCTATTGGTGAGAATGTGTGACTGTGGAATGGAAGCCACACTCTGGCAACAGTGGAGAGTAGGGTTGAAGGAAGCCTCATTCTTGACCTTGTCAGTCCTGGATCAACTGTTAAACAAGAGAGAAACTTTTGTCTTACTGAAAGCGCTGCTATTTCATTTTTTGTTCCTGCAGCTGAGTCTGAATCTTAGCTACTTTGGTAGCAGAGTGGGGGGCAGCTGTACCAAGACTGAAACTATGGGGCTTTGGCTTAGTGTCACCAGCAGGAGAAAGACCTGCAATTGTAGGGTAGGAAGATGGCCCTAAGATTGGCTGCAGAACCTTGGAAGTAGATCATGTGCCAGTACTATTTGTGACTTTGGTGGGTTTGTTGAAAATCTCAGACTGTAACATGCAGCGGCTTAACCAAAGTCCTAGGAGATGTCAGGCTAGTTGTCAAAGAGGATTTGGAAGAGACAGGTTTAACAGGGATAGTAGCGAAGAGGATGGATCATGGAAGATGCCCAGTGAAGGTTGCTCTCCTTCCTCAATAGCCCCCCGAAATTCTCCCTCTCTGCACCTCTTTCCTCCTCTCCCTTTCCCCTGTAGTGAGCAGGTGGCAGCTGGCAAGTCACCAGTCTACAGTCACCAAACCTGCCCATTTCCAACCAAGGGGACCAAATGGCCAGAGAACATCTTGAGTGTGAAGGTGTCATGGAATAGGTGGTGGCAGCTGTGTTCCCTGCTCCCCAACATAAATCTTTGGGAAAACCATTAGCAGGCCCTACAGCATGGAGACAAATTATGAGGCAAGGGGATCAATGTTATTTTTTCCACGTGCTGAATTCATAGCAGTTTATGGCAAAATCGATGCAAATCTTCGTGAATAAAGTGATTGTAGGTGCACGTTAGAGAATAATAAGGGGCAGGGGAGGAGACACTCCAGCCAATCAGCAGCAGGGGCAGGGCCCCAGGAGGGCACTCCTTGCCTCCTGCAAGGGAGTGGAGAGGGAAGGGGCTTAGGCTGGGAGGGGGGTTCCTAAGATGACTTTTTCTTGAGTGTGCACCTTTATGTTGAGCATTGCTGCGCTTTCATAGTTTTACTGGCTCCTCAGACTCTCAGAAGTAGGAAGCATTGTTATTCTCTTTTCACAGTTCAGGAAACTGAGGCTTAGAGAAGTGAAGCAACTTGCTGGTATCACTTGATGAGTAACTACAAAGTTCTGGCCTTGAAGCCAGGCCTCCCTGTTCCAGATGCCCAGGGGACTTGCTGAAACCAGCATTACCTGTCTGCTGTGCTTGCCTACCTGGGTCTCTGCATGGTGTTGCTCTTTGTCCTGAGTGCCCATCTCCTCTCCCTTCCACCTGAGAATCTCCAGGCTGGCCCTCGCCACCTGGCTGCTACGTTGCTGGGAAGGATGGGGGGCAGCTAGCATCATCATGCCCTTCCCAGAGCCCTTGGGAAGTTTTGTGTATGTGTCCAGCATGATTCTGTGACATTATCTAAGGGTCTAAGGACACTTGTCCTCCTGAGTCCTTACCTAGGTTATGAGCCTAGCATGATATCCTATCTTACCATCTCCCCTTCAATGCATTCATTTGAATGCCTGCATTGACATTCATCTCTCTCCTCATCCATCCATCCATCCACCCATCCATCCCTTTATTCATGCATCCGTGCATCCATCCATTCATTCACGCGTCCATCCATCTACCCATCCCTCTGCATCTATCATCCATGCAACCAAACATCCATCCATTCATTTCCAGATAGTTCCCAAGACTTGCACAATTTTCAGATGTTATTCTGACACATGCTATGACGTGGATGAGCCCTGAAGACACTATGCTCTGTGAAGCAAGCCAGTCACAAAAGGACAAACACTGTGCGATTCCACTTATCTCAGGTACGTAGAGTAGTCAAATTCAGTGTGACAGAACGTAGAAAGGTGGTTTTCAGGGCCTGGGGGGAAGGGAGAATGGGGAGTTGTTGAAGGCATACAGAGTTTCAGTTTTGCAAAATTCAGGAGATCGACAGTGCTGATGGGCGCACATTAGTGTCAATGGGTGAGATGCCACTGAGCTCTGCACCTAAATGCAGGTACAATGGTAAATTTTATGCTATACATATTTTATCAAAATTAAAAATTAATTTTCCAAGTGTCAGATTTGACAAGGAGCTCAGTGTCCCTTGTACAGAACACCACCCTCCCTCCCCCATTTCCGGGGGCCCTGCCTTAGGTGCTGCCTCCCCTCTGCAGCACCAGCGGCTGCTCCCATCTCTGCCCCCTCTTGGCTCCAGTACCCCAGTGCTCATGGCTTCTCCACGGCAGTTATATAACAGTGACAATGCTAACAGCTGGCACATGGGAAGGACCTTCCCAGGGCTTTGCAGGTACAATGTGTGCCCTCCCTGGGAACAGGCTCCTGTTGCATTAGTCTCCATCTAAATGAAAGGCAACTAAGGCACAGGGAGGTAAAGTAACTTGCAGGACAGTAAGCCACAGAGGCAGGGTTGAGTCCCAGCCAATGGATGTGACATGCCTGCCCTCTCTGTTGCTCTGGAGTGCCTCTTGCCAGCCTGTGCTTGCTCATATGCCCCCCAGGGATTGAGCTTCTGGAAGTCTTATTTCTGCAGGCCCTTTTGAGCATCCCAAAGACAGGGCTAGGGGAATCTATACTCCTTTTTGTCCACACTTGACTCAAAGTGGGCACAAGTGGGGTCTCCTTGACTCAGGGCCAGAGCTAGAGTAGAGGGTCCCTCAGGGGCAGAAGCTAAGGAGACACCCAAACTCAGCAGTCAGAGGAAATAATTTTTTAATGCAATATGTTAAAATATTAATGCAAGAAAATCTGTGATGAGCAAAGTATGAGATTTTTCGATTGACATGATCCGATCCTGCATTCCCTGACCTCTTTCTTCCTACCTTAATCCTGGACTGTGGAGTTTGTTCTTAAACTAGAGCTGTGCCCTGGAATGCTTTGGCTTTGGAACCACTGATATAATTTGTGGATAAATCACTCTTCCCTCTGGGCTGGTCCATTTGGCAGGAATTGTGTGCTATGGGGCAGCAGCTCACAGAGCCTGGAGTCAATCTTGGTTTAGAAGTCTGCTTTCAGACCTCTGTAGCTGTGTGGCCTCAGGCAAACTGCTTAACCTCTCTGTGCTTCAGTTCTCCCCCTGTAAAAGGCCCTTCTAAGGGTACAGACTCTCATGCAGCCTTGTGTATTAAATAAGATAAAGTGGGCCAAGAGCTTAATGTAGCACCAGAAGTGTGACTAACTAAAAAGGTTAAGCTCTTATAAAAATGGTTCAGGAGAAAATGGTATGTAACAAGTGCATTTATGTTAACAGTCATCAAAAAAATCATTGTTTTTCATTTTTACTTTTCCTGTTTCCTGCTGATGTCTCTGGCCCTTAGCTGGCATAGAGGAGTGGACAGTTGCAGAGGTGCGACCATGTGGAAGGGACAATGGCCAGAGGAGCGGAGATGGCCACACAGTTTGCGGCTTCTTAGTACAAGGCAGTGCCTGCTTCTCTTTCCCACTGTCTAGTTCTGCAGGTTTGTTCCTTGGCTTCAGTAGGAGAGGCTATTCCTCCTTTTCCAGATGTGTATTCTGTATAGACAGCTGCACATCTGGATGAAAAGTGCTGGGGATCATGAGCTGTTTAACACCCCCCACACACCTCTAGGAGTGCTTGGGGAGGCACATGTTGAGTGGATACTTTCATCACCCACGGAAGGCAGGCTGACCTCAGCTAGATGTGTCAGATGTTGTGGGGGACACAGAGAAACTTGAGGCCTCTGGTCACGGAGAATGTGGAGAGACGGCCCAGCAGATTTGCCCTGGATCCTGGGCAGCCGTTGTCTCCACCTCTTTCTGGTATAGACCCTGAGCGAGATTCCCTTTCTTTACCCTCTAAGGCCCCTGAATCCCAGGCCCAGAGCTAAAGGCTCTGGTTTGACATCTCTTTCCAGAAAGCCACTGGCATGGCTGTACCCCCGGGCAGTGAAGGGGACAGACCCAGGCCTTTGGTGGCAGAAAAAAAAAAGCAGACATCACTGGTTCCCTCCAGGCTGTTTCGGGAGGTGCTGGACCTTGGTCCATCTCATTCACGCACCAATCCCCAGGAGAATCTTGGGAGGAAGAGAAGTGACAATGACTTCCTTATCTTTCTGTGGGGAAACTGAGGCTGAAGGAGGTTAAAGGATTGTGCCAGGCCACCCATGAATATCAGGCAGTGGTTTGTTGGTGGTAAGTTTGCTTTCAATATGTCAGGCTGACAACCTGGCCAAGATGCTATGATTCTGTCTGCCCAAGACATTGACCAACCTCATTTTCCTGCTGGGTCAGCAGAAGTGGAGAGAGGGGGAGGGATGCCCACCACCCAACCACGGAGGGTGCACAGAACAGGGCCAGGCCCAGTTCTCCACAGCAGTCTCAAAATCACCCTGATGCAGAGTGAATCTCAGCACCCTGGAGTGTCAGAGGAGGAGGCTGCCTACCTCCTGGTGGCCAGGAAGTGGAATCGAGAGACGGGAGGAAGCTGGGGTGTCCAGCGTCCCCTTCAAGGGCACCCCTAGTAACCTAGCTTCCTTCTGCTAGCCCCACCTCCTGAAGGTTCCGCCAGCTCCCCATAGCATCCCAGGCTGGGGATATGGCCTTTGGGAACACGGCAAATCAGAACATCCTCTCTGCCTTTGGCAGAGCAGGAAGGAAGCTCTTCTTGCCGGCCATCGCCTCTGTGCCCAGCCCCTGTGCTGAGCTCTCTCCATGCACCATTTTATCCCATCACCCCATTTCCATCTTATTCTCACCCCTCTCCACACTCCACATTGGGTGAAATGCTTAGGATGCTGATTAGGTTATGCCAAAAATGATACTAAAGTTTAAATGAATAGTAGCACTAAAAACATCCACTGTTCAGTGCCCACTGTGGGCCATTCCTGTGCCTGGGTGTTTAGATGCATCGTTTCTGCTCACTGCTAAACTGTGAGCTCCAGAAGCAGTGGTCACATGTGGGTCAACTCAGCACTGGGAATGTTTGGTCTGCAAGGGGCCTCCTGTGTGGCCAGCAGGTGGATGTTTACCATGTAGCTGGGGAAAGGACATGCTGGGGTGGGGCAGTGATGCTGTCACCCCACTGCCACCCCCAGCCCCCTCCCCACAGCTCTCAGAGTGACTGTAACACTTCAGTCAGGCCCAGGTAAGGAGCGTGAGACTGATATCCAGTGGGCAGCTGGGCATCCTAAGGTACAATCCCTTTATCTGGCCCAGGAAACCCTGGGCCAGCTGTCAGGGGGCTCTTGTGGCCTGGCAGAGAGTTAAACCCAGATTTGTTTTGTCCCAGAGCACCCGTGTTGGTTTCCCAAGGCTGTCCTAACAAGCAACTACAGACTGGGAGCTGTGAAACAGCAGACAGACAACTCTCAGTCCCGAGGCCAGAAGCGGAAACTCCAGGGTGAGCGGGGCTGTGTTCTGCACCCCCAGGCTCCAGGGACCTGCTGCCCCTTGCGGCTCCTGGCTCTGTGGGGGGGTGTTTCCTGTCTGAGGTTGTGGCCCCCCCATCTTCATGTGTCTTCTCTTCTTGGCTCCATCTCTCACTGCCTCTTCCTGAAGGACTCTTGTTGTGGGGTTTAGGGGTACCCTCGTGCTCCAGAGTTGCTGCCTCATCTCAATCTTATCTATGAGACCCTTTTCCCAAATAAGGTCATGGCCCCAGGGTTCGGGGATTGCTGCCAGATTCCTCTTGGAGTGGGGGTCTTTTTGTACACTGTTCCTTCTCAATCCACTCTGCTCTCCCACAGATCCTCACATGGCCTCTGAAGAGGGTGCTCAACCCCCTTGGTTTTACCCACGAGGCACCAACGCTCAGAGAGGTTGTGTAGTTCATCTGGGAGAATCAGCCCTTGGGTCAGGATTGGCTCTGCAGCTCTAGGGCTCTTATTCCCACTCTGCAGCCCTGAGCCACCCTCCTCCCCTGAGCCTCACCTGACTCTGTGCTCTGAGGGGCACCTGGAGCTGTCCTCGGGCCTGCCCTGCAGCTGGTGACCAGTGGACAGACACGCAGTCAGGAGCAGCTTTTGCAGGCAATTAAGCTTTTCAAGTGACAGGAATGGGGGGCACTGAGCGGGGGCCTAGACCCCGGGCTCAGCAGCCTCGCTGGAGAGGGGGAGCAGGTAGCATCACCCTGGGGACTCTGCCAGGGCAAGGTGACTTCCAACCCCTGCAGCTCTAGGGAGCTCCCCTCCCCCAGAACCCCCATGTCACTGCATCTCCACGCTCAGCAGAGAAAGTGCCACCAAACCCGCATAGATGGACGTGCCCCTCCCCATGTATTACATCACTGAACCACCCACACCCACTTTGGCTTTGCCCCCATTTTGTAACAGCTTTATTGAAGCGTAATTTACACCCATGGACCCACACGTCTTTAAAGTGATATAACTGACAGATTTAGATGTACGTACACCCTCATAAACCCATCAGCACATCAGGGTGGCAAGCACACACATCACACCCCAATTAGCTTCCCGGTCCCCCTTTGTAACACTTGTCCTCTCCCCCTCCCTTCCACCCCCAGGCAGGTCCAGATCTGCCCCCCCCCCGTCACTGTTGATATCTAGTTTGCATTTTCTGCATTTTAATATAAATGCAGTCACACAGTACAGAGCGTTGTTTGTGTGGCTTATTTCCCTGGGTAGAATTATTTTAAGATTCAACCGTGCTGTATGGCATATCGGCCCTGCATTCTTTCTGTTGGTGGCTAATCTGCTGCCACGTGGCTACTCCACAGTCTGTTTATCCACTCTTCTGTTGATAGACACTGGATCCTCTCCAGGTTTTGATGATCATGAATAAAGCTGCTCTGAGTGTTCGTGTAAACCTCTCTATGTGAACACATGCTTTCCTTTCTCGTGGGTAAATACCTAGGGATGACTAGATCGTATGGCAAACCCATGCTTAATTTAAGAACCAGCAAACTGTTTGGTGAAATACTGGTACCATTTCACATTCTCACCAGCAGCTATGAGATTCCAGCTGCCCCACACCCTCACCAAAGTCTTCAATGGTCAGTTTTCTACTTGCACCCATTCAAATCAGTGCGTTGATTTCTTTTTATGGTTTTTCTTGGCAGTTCTCCAATGCCTAATAATGTAGAGCATGTTTTGTGAGTTTATTTGTTATCCATATGGCTTTTTTGACAAAATGTCTGTTCAAATCTCTTGCCCATTTTCACTTGGGCTGTTTGTTTTCTTGGCATGGAGTTTTGCAAGTTCTTTCTCTACTTTAGATACATGTCCTTTATCAGATAGAAGATTTGCAAATATTTCCTCTCCCGTCTTTGTCTTATCTTTTCATTCTCTTAACGATATCTTTCAAAGAGCAGAAGGCTTTCATTTGGATGATGTCTAGTTTATCAGTTTGTTCTTTGGTGGATTCTTGATGTGTCTAAGAAGACTTTGCCTTACCCGGCACCACAAAGCTCTTTTTAGGGAATAAGCTGAGAAGCTGAAGGGCTGCCTCATCCATTTCCTGGCTCTATAGGATCAAGCTACTCCACTCTCTGATGTAAGTGTCTTAAAAACAAAAACAGTGTTTTATATATTTTTGCCTTTTTTGTTGTTATTCCAGACAGAAGGGTAAATCTGAGCCTGTTATCCTACCTTCTCTTGGAGCCTTTTGTTGTAAACACCATTTTACTTACACTGCTGTCTGCTTCTCAGTTGAGGGAACAGAACTCCAAGAGACAAAGCGACTTTCTCTGTGTCAAACAGCACACAAATGGTACTGTCAGGACACAAATCCAGGCCTGCACAGCTCCACAGCCTGGTGCTACAGACCAAGCATCCTCAGACTTCAGGGACTGGCCCAGGTTCTACTTGCTGCTTGAAGTTTCAGAGTCTGGAATTCATCTCGGATCTGGGATCCCACAGCACCAGCTGCCTCTCTGAGTTCCAATTGTCTAATCTGCCTACTGGAAATGTGGATTTTGACTGGACTTGCTCTGGAAGTGGTGCAATCCCCAAATGATAGGCTTCCTGAGACCTTATGGGATGCAGAGTCCAATCTTCGATACCACTTAGCAGCAGGATGAAGAAATCTGAGGTGTGCATGCCACCACCTTCCTCTCCTGAGCTCACTGCAGGCATAACCAATCAATAATAGAACACTTTCCCACTGAGCTATGCTTAATCTCCAAATCCAATCTTTTTAAAAATTGAATACTCAACTTGCCCACCACCAAGTGGTAGGATGGTGCAAGAGATGAAGTCCCTTTGCATCCCTCCTCTTCAGGACCCTGGTTAGAGGCTACCCAGCCTGGCAGACACACATCACCTGCACAAGCCTTCAATACCTCCTAACATCATGTCTCTTTCACCATCCAGCTACAGGGCCTGAACCCTTCCTGCATGTGGAAAAGAAACCACTGTCCCTTCACATCGTCGGGTACATTGTTGTGCACAGTGGGGACTCACAAAGGCTGAATAGCTCCATCTACTAGAAAAACTGAAGTCCTTTGCATGCACTGTGAATGTCATGGTCATGTCCCCTCTTCCTCAAGTGAAGTGTCTTCAGCTCCTGACATGGGACTCTTACCTTATTTTTGGACACCTTTTGTCAGTATCTTTCCTCAAACATCAAAACTGAATTTTAAAAAATCCCAATGAATGATCTGATTAGAACACAGTAGAGGAAAACTATTGCACCTTGGCCTCAACACTGTACTTTTATTAACATTGCCTGCAATTTTAGTAGCTTTTAAAGCAGTCATCTCACACCTTTAGCTCATGGGGGAAGAGGGGAGGAAATTTTGACATGTGCTGAGTCAGCCCAGCGCCCCTCTCCTGCCCTGTGCAGCTGGATTTGTGAGCACAGCATAGTGCTTGACCCCAGTTCCTCTCACCAGTGTAGCCTGTGAGTGTGCACAAAGGAGCCTGTTCCAGGCCTTGCCTGGTGGTAGTGCATGCTGAATGCTAGTGGTGGCACCATTAGGGAGCACTTATATAGCACTGGCAACATGGTCTCCACTGGCTAAGTGTCTTATATATTTTAACTCATCCAGTCCTCACAGCAGCCTTGTGAGCTAAGTGCTATTTTTTACTCTTATTTTACAAAGGAGGAAACCGAAGCAGAGCGGTTAAGTAAGTCAGTGAAGTGGTCGAACTGAGATTTGAAGCCAGCTTCAAAGTCTGGGTCCCTAATCACGATTGTTGTCCTGCAAGGCCTGTGCGATAGGGATATTTATGAAAGCTCTTGCACATAGTTCTTGGGAAGGTGTCCTAGCAGTGGCCCAAGACAGCTGAGATGGGAAGGTGTATTTATTGGTTTTTCCCCTGGGTCATTTGGATAATGCAGCTCAGCTGGACAAAGGGAGAGATGGTGGGTTGGTGAATCTCACTCTCTAATCAGTTGGTTTCTCTGCTTATACTGCAGGCTGTCAGCAGGTGAAGGCAGATGGAAACCCCAAACTGGTCAGGCCAGCCCATGCTTCCTGGATCTTTGGGGCAAGAGCCATAGGTTTGATTTATAACTCAGAATTTTGCTCTGGATGGTATCCCAAGGGCCATCACAAGATTTAGGGTCCAAGAGGACAGCGCAAGTTTGAGAAGAGGACCCACAGTCAGCACTGGCAAAGGTATCTATGTCCCTCCCTAGGGTCTTGGGGAGGCCATCTTCCCTCTCTCTCTGCTCCTTTTAGGCCTTGTGGTTGGATGGTGCTGGCTCTGCCCCTTTTGGACATGTGATCTAGACTGAGCCAATCAGTGGATGCTCCACCCCCTGGCAGGCATGTGATCTAGACTGAGCCAATCAGTACACACTCTGTACCCCCATCTAAACTGAACCAGTCAATGCTAATTCTCTCCCTGGTCACTGATGTTGATTAGAGTCAGATGAATGGCCCAGCCTGGGCCCCTGAGAGACAGATCTGGGATTTTGATAAGAACTGTTCTTTCCTGTGGATTGGACCCAGGAGGAGCAAATCCTGAGCTTTCTTGGAAAGAGTCTGTCTGTAGGCAAAAAAAAAAGACCCTGAGCTGAGAGACACTGTTTGAATCCGAGCACAAAGGGATCATTCACACATTTGAACTTGTAAACTTCCTGTTGCGTGAGCCGATAGCTATGTCTTCCCTGTCCTTCCTGTCTGTTACATGCCAGCCCAGGGCCAGGGACCATGATGGGATCACCACCTGGCATAATGTGTGGCCCCAACATGTCAGACCTAGGGTGCAGTGAGGAATTGGAGAGAATCCTTTCCCCAGCCCACAGCCTGGTTAATAACAACCTACCATACAGACAATTAATTTCCACGGTTCAAGGCATGTTGGAGAGGTGTACCCAAGGCACCCAGGAGCTCAGAGGAAGGGATAGGTCACATTTCCCAAGGGCAGGGAGAGAAGGTGACACAGCCCCCCAGGGAAGTGACATTTAAGGCAACACAGGTGGGAGCACCATGATTAATTACTTATGTCCTGCATCCCCTCTGGGTTTTCATACTGGTTCAACCCCTGATCTTACCATAACACTGGGCAAATTATGTAACACATTTGGGCCTCAGTTTCCTCATCTGTAACACAGGTATCCACCTCATCTGGTTGTTGAGAGGATTCAGTGTGATCATAGCGGAGCAGCTGGCGGAGAGCAAAGGCTCACTAAATATTAGTCTATTATTATCCTGTTTATTAGGATTTCCTGAGGGCAGGCATGGTGCAGGTGGAGGGAAAGCCAGGTGCTAAGAATTACACATTTGTAAAGAGAGCGAATGTGCAGGATTCAGGTCTGTGGAGGAAAGGAAGAGATCTAGGTGGTGGTCGGTGTGGGCAACAACACAAAGACAGAGAATAGCAAGGGGGCACTTGGCTCAGGTACCTGGTGCTGGAAGATGTCGAGATGGGGAGGAGGGGAGGAGTGCTGAGCACCTGGCTTGCCTCAGATCACAAAGACCTAGCTTGTGCTGTAAACAAAACCTCCCTGTCCTTTCTGCAGAAGGAATTTGCAGCCACCTGACCCATAAGTAATTCATCTATTTGCCCAATCCAGTGATGTTACCAGTTAATCCAGTGGGGCAAAATAGCTCAGTCTGGCCAATTTGCTGATGGAGCTGGCACCTGGGCTCCTGGGCACTGGAAGGGCATTAAGGTTTAGATCTGAAATGTCCCCCAAAGTCTCATGTGTTTGGAAGGTGATCATATCATGGGATGTTATACTCATCAGTAGATTGGTCTATTGATGGGTTCATAGCTAGTGTGGTATTGGGAGGTGGGGCCTGGTTGGAGGAGCCAGGCCACTGGGGGTGTGAACGAAAAGTATGTATCTCTCTCCCTGGTTCCTCACATCCCTCTCTGCTACCTGGCTGCCATGATGTGAGCAGCTTTTCCTCATGGCAGACCCTGCCACAGTGTTGTTTTTGCACTTGAACCTGCCAACCATGGACTGAAACCTCTGAAACTGTGAGCCAAAATAAACCTCACTTCCTT
Source organism: Erethizon dorsatum (assembly GCA_028451465.1). NCBI lineage: Eukaryota > Metazoa > Chordata > Mammalia > Rodentia > Erethizontidae > Erethizon > Erethizon dorsatum. The sequence continues at coordinate 122,418,504 of CM051827.1, read as the reverse complement.
TAAGTTGTAGCTGTTGGCTATTATGTCCCAGAAATGAGAAAAGTGACCAAGACAAAGGACTTGGTAGGATCTGCTATGTGGGAAAAATCTAAGCAGGGCTGCTGGGCACACCAGAACCCCAGGACCCAGCCTCCAGGAGAAGAGAGAGTGCCGGACAAAGTCACCTTTACTTTTGCTTTTTAGCATGTGGCAAAGAATGATGTTTCCTTCTTTAAAGTCCTGCAATGGTGGGAACAAGTAGGCCTTGTGAGACTAGCACGCACTATACCCTGTGTCTTAACCCTCCCTGCCAGTGTTAGTTTTCCATCACTGTGACAAAATACCCAAGAAAAACAGCTTACAGGAGAAAAGGTTTGTTTGGGTCATGGTTTCAGTGCATGGTCAGCTGGCTCCATTGTTTCTGGGCCTGTGGGGACACAGAGCATCATGGTCGAGAGAGTGTGGTAGAGCAGCACTGCTCACCTCATGACAGCTGGGAATGAGAGAGGAAGGGGAGAGAGAGATGAGAGAAGAGAAAGGGACAGAGAGGAAAACAAGAAGAAGGTGGCAGAGAAGGAGGAGGAAAAGAAGGAAGAGAGGAAGGAGAGGAGGAGAAAGAGGAGAGGAAGAAGGAGGAGGAAGAGGAAAAGGAGAAAGATGAGGCAGAGGAGAAGGAGGCTGAGGAGAAGAAGAGGGTGGAGAAGCAGCAGCAGCAGCAGCAGCGAAGAGGGTGTGGACAAGATAGTCCCCAAGATCATGCTCCATGCCCCACTCCTTTGAACTAGGTCCCTCCTAAGTTTCCAGCACCTCCACATTATGCCATCAAATTAGGGATCTTCAATGAATTAATCCACAGATGAAGTTAAAGCCCTCATGATCTAATCACCTCCCAAAAGCCCCGCCTGTGGCCCCGTGGGCCTTTAGGGGACATATTAGGTCCAAACCCCCATACCACCCCACACTAAATGTGAAAGAAATAGGCACTTATCTGGCAGTTTGGCTATCAAGTCAGGCATCCCACTTGAAACCCCAACATCCCAACCTCCTTGGTGGCCTGAGGTGACATTGATCAGTTTGGACAAGGCTGAGTGTTCAGGAAAGGACACTTCCCAACTGCCTTCATCCATCCACTCCCTCACCTTCTTGAGGATGTCCTCGCTCATGAGTCCAGTGTTTCAGTCACTTATCATCTTTGTCATATGTTCACAAGTACTCTCTTGTCACCTAGGCACCGGGCATGGGGAGTGTATGTGGATAGTAGTAGCAGGTGTAGGTTGAGGTCACTGTGAGTGGACTGTACTGGATGCCAGGGCTCTAGGGCAGCAATGGTGTGGCCGTTCCCTGATCTGCTCAGCACAGACTGACAAGACCCCAGAGAGAGCAGGTGGGTGAACGGAAGGGAGGTACATCAACAGGGTTAGGTGTGGTGACACCTGAAGCAATCTTGGGGGTGGTCCTGGGCTCCTGACCCCTGAGCAACAGTGTCTGGAGCTTTAACTGCTCCAGCTGAGACCATATCAGGGTCCTCCTTTCCATTCTTCTCCAGTGTTTGCTCTCCCTAGTATTTAAACTCTATTCTCCTTTCCCTAGGTGGTGTCCTAGGTCTTATGCTCAAGAACCAATAGGTGGTGGGAGGTGGGTGGAGGTCTAGCCAGGGCCAGAGTGGAAACACCACATTGAGGAGAAGGACTTAGAACCCATGACCATTCTGGTCAAAAGCACATGGTGTTGATAGAAGTTGAAGAATCTCATCGCCTGTCTCTTTGTGGTGCATCAGTCTTATAAGAATACAAGAACCCATTAGTTACTACAAACTAGATATATCTTTGACTTCTTTTAACTCACCCCAGGACCCTAAAGGGCCACTGCTATGGAAGGGGATCCTAGTATCTACTTTTAAGGCAAATTTCTTAAAAGTAGAACCATGTCTTAGCCTTCTTCATCCCAAGAACCTAGTAGGATTTCTCAGTGAAGACCCTCATTCATTCGTTCACGTGTTCATTCATCCAACAGATACACATATCTACCATAGTTGCCTAGGGCTGCCATAACAAAGTGCCAAGGTGAGTGGTTTAAAACAATGGAAATTTATTCTCTCCCAGGAGGCCAAAGTCCAAGATCCAAGTGTCCAGGGCCATGTTATAACTGAGTTGTATGGGGAGAATCTGTCCTAGCTTCCAGTGGTGACTGAGGATTCATGGAGCTCCTTGGGGCTATGGTTTGGGTGTGGTTTGAATGTGTTGCCCAAGGGCTCATGAACTGGAACTTGGTCCCCATGTGGCGATGTTGAGAGGCGGTGGTGCCATAAAGAGGTGGAGAAGGTGATTAGGTCGTTGGGGGCACTGTCCTCACAAGGTACTAATGCTGGTCTTGTGTGGTGAGTTGGCTGTGGTGAGAGGGGTTGATGTAAAGCAAGGCCACCCTGGCCCCTGCCCCGTTCTGCATGTGCCTGTCGTCGTGGAGCTTCTCCCTGTGTGTCTGTCTAAGCTTCCTTATGAAGACACTCTTCGTGTTGGATTAGGGGCAGCAATAATTACTTGCTACAACACTGACTACCTTTGCAAAAAGACTCTGTTTCCATTAAGTTCACATTTACATGTCCTGAAGGATAGGACTTCCATGTTATTTTTGGGGGGAGACACAGTTCAGTTCACAACACCCATTCTGTGTCAGAAAGTAGCTGCTGCATGGGTGACTTCACTCTTGCACCTCACCAAAGCCTTCTGAATGGACCTCTTGACACCCCTCTCCCCCACCAGCCAGACCCCAAGTTTGCTGGTGCAGCCCCTCTGCTCTGCACTCGGGGAGCTCAGCCTCACCTGCCTGGTGCAGCCCCACAGGGGCCTCCACGGCTCATCAGTAACCAGAAGAGGAGCAGCGGGCAGAATAAATCTCACTCCAAAATTAATGTAGCTCAGGAAAAAAAGTACATTTACTCATTTCAACTTCTTGTTGCGAGACTCATAAGTGAATAAATCCGAAATAAATGTAACTGGGACGAAGGGAGAAGCCACGATAAATGCAATCCCGTCACCCCAAATGAAGACAAAGGCTCCAAGACAATATGAAATCCCATCCCTGAAGGCTCATTTCATTTCAGACCCAGATTTCCACAAAATCGAGTGCTCTAGCAGCAGTAAGCCCTCTTCTGCTTCTCTTCACCCAGTCCTTCCCCATAAACACGTCCTGGCCCTGCCTTCCTGCCAGTCTCCTGGTGTCACCCACATAGCTCTGTCTGCTCACTCGCCAGCTGGCCCCCCAAACTCTGAAGATGTGGTGGCTTCCTCAGCTCTCAGTTGGCTTCTGCTGCACTGGGGAACCCACAGCATGTGCTTGGGCTCCCAGGATATTTGCATATCTTATCTGCAGTCTCCTCAGGCCCAGGGGGAGCATGTGCAGGGTTGCGCTCACCTCTGCCTCCACCTGGGAGGTTAGAGTTCAGCTCTGCAGTGAGAGGCTGGATGCTCAGCTGTGACCAGCTCAGCAGCCTAAATGGTGCAGAGGCTTGACTGTGTCCCCAAAGTTCATGTGTTGGAAACTGAAGCCCCAATAATGAATGCAGCAGTGTGGGGAGGTCACGAGGCTCTGCCCTCGTGAGTGGATAGCCACTGCCGTCCTGGGAATGGGTTAGTGATTCCAGGAGCGGGCTCCTGTCAGGATGAGGTCACCCCTCCCTCCCTCGCACATGTGCATACTCCCTGCACTTCCGCCTTTCACAGGGGACTACACAGCAAGAAGGCCCCATCCAGGGCAGCTCCTTTGATATTGGAGTTCTTAGACCCCAGAACTGTGAGAAATAAATCTCTGTTCTTTACAAATCACCTGGTGTCACGTTCTGGTACAACACCATGAATGGACAAAGAGCTCGTGTGCTGGGGCAGAGGCAGCTAGATCTCCACATTTTTTGCTGCATGTTAACCGGGGATGGACTTCATCCTCGTCCTGCGCCCTACAGACCTGGGGCCTGAGTGTCCTTGGGGTTGGGGAGCCTCAGGGTGAGGGATCAGAGTGAGGAGCTGCAGTGGGGGCCTCCTCCCAGGACAGTCCCCAGCTAGTGCGGGAGGACTTGTCAACTCCCCAGGGGAAGATGACCCAGCCTCCTTGCACAGAGGACAGGTGCCTCCTTGGAAATTTGGCCCCTCAAACTGCCATTCCGGGTGGACCCTACCCCTTATGCCTGGCACAGAGCCTGGCACAGGCAGGGCATCAGAGTATCAGGGATTGAATTAAGTGGCCCCCCTGACCAGTCCTCACCCTCACCCTCGATGGTGTTACCAGCTGCGGTCTCAGCACTTCACCATCTGACCGACTAAGCAGAGCTGAGTACTAAGCACTGAGTGTGTGTGATAGGCTTCCAGGGACTCAGTGAGGTCCTTGGCATGTTGGATGACAGATGTCTGTCTCCAGTGCCAACAGTACGTCCTAGAGTCACACAATATCAACATCATGAACCTCGTGCCTGGTGTCTGCTCCTCCCCACCACATGCCTGGTCCTTCTGTGGTGTGGCTCTGGCTGCGCTGGCAGGGGTAGGTCTGCTTTTAACCATGGTAACAGTGGCATGCATTTGTGCCTGCTGCATACTGGTAGGGCTCGTCCCTCCTTCCTTCAGCGCATCTTATGGGAAAGCCTGGGATGTGCCAAGTGCTCCTGCGCCGGTTCTGGGACTGCTCTGCATCACTGAGTCAATGCTACGGAGGAGGGAAGTGTGCTCTATTTTAATGTACTATGCGTAATGGAGGGAATTATATCATTTATATTATATTATATTATATAAAACATATTATGTGAAATCTATCTTATGTTATGTCATGTCTTATCATGTCACATCATATCATATCATTTCCATTTAATCCTCGTAGCAGCCCTGCAGGAAGGTTTTACTGTCTTCTTTTTAGAGCTGGGATGCCAGGCTCAGAGAGATTGACTGGCTCTGCACCCCAGCCAGGGAGGGAGGGGCGGGGCTGTATGCATATAGGGAGGAGGCAGGTTTTGGAGCTGACAGAGCTGGATTTGAACCCTACAGTGTGTCACACCCTCTCCAAGCCTCAGTTTTTTTCTTTCTTTCTTCTTTCTTTTTCTTTCTTTCTTTCTTTCTTTCTTTCTTTCTTTCTTTCTTTCTTTCTTTCTTTCTTCCTTCCTTCCTTCCTTCCTTCCTTCCTTTCTTCTTTCTTTTTCTTCTTTCTTTTTCTTTTCTTTCTTTTTCTCTTCTTTCTTTTTACTTTCTTTCTTTCTCTTCCTTCCTTCCTTCTTTCATTCCTTCCTTCTTTCCTTTCTTTCTTCCTTCCTTCCTTCCTTCCTCTCTTTCTGTTTTTCTTTTCTTTTTTTTTTTTTTTTTTGTGGTACTGGGGATTGAACTCAGGGCCTTTACATTGAGCTATACACAGCCCTTTTTATTTTTTGAGACATGGTCTTGCTAAGTTGCCCAGACTGAGCTCAAACTTGCCATCCTCCTGCTTCAGCCTCCTAGAGTGCTGGGATTACAGGTGTGCACCACCATGCTGGGTAAAGACCCAGTTTCCTCATCCGTAATCCAGAGCTGCTATACTGCCCTCCTAGGATGGCTGGAGACTCATGAGCACTGACACATGTGCTGTGCCTACTTCCACACTGGCACCTGGTAAGAGTCGTCCTTTGTCATGGCAGTGACCATGGTTGTTATAAGCAGGACCCCAGAACTGCTTGGGGACAGGACCCAGGGCTCCAGTCTCTGATCCCTGAGCTGCCAATATTAGCCCTCTGGTACAAAGACTGAGTGGAAATCAAAAGACCCCCTCCTCACTTGCATCCAACCTGGTGGCTGGGGAGGGGACCAGAACCTCTGGCTCATCTGCCATCCGACATCTGCTTCAGAGTGAGGGGCACGGTGTCAGGATTAAGAGCACAGACCCTGCACCTAGGCTGCTGGGTTCCAGTTCTGACTCTTGCCTTGCAAACTGATGCAAATCACTTCCTTTGGCTGTGCAGCATCTGGAAAGTGAAGTTTTACCCAGAGTGCTTATCAGCAGAGTTAAACATATGCAAAGGGCCCAGGACAGGTCTCCTCCTGTGGAGGATGCTGGGAAAGTGGCGTTGCTGAGACGGATCTCACCTTCCTGGTGAGAAGCTGGGTTTGCACTTGGTGGGACCGGAGACAGATTCTCCACTAAAGGAAACTGAAAATTAGCCTTGGGACTGAAGTGTCACAGAGAGATGGTGGCTTTGTCAAGAAGGTCAGGAGTCCAGTGAAATCTTCTGCTTTGTCCTCCAAGCTCTCTGGGGCAGAGCATCCAGGAGCTACCTGGACCCCAACTTCCTCTTGCTCCCAAACACCCCATGTAGCTCACACAGGTGACACAGGTGGCTCTCTTCTGAGCATAGTTTCCAGAATCTCTGTCCTAATCACTCATTTCCAGTTCATTAAACCAGACTTACTTATTTTATTTTCCAATTTTAATATTTTTACAACACAGTGATCTTTAATATATTCACAAAGTTGTGGAGATATCACCAGAATTTTAGAAAATCATCCCTTCAGAAAGAAAATTTGTGCCATTTAGCTATCACCCTCCCCAATCCCTGCATCACCCCAGCTCCGGCAACCATAAACTTACTTTCTGTCTCTGTAGAATTGCCTGTTCTAGCTGGGGATATAGCTCAGTGGCACAGCACCTGCCTGGCAAGTGCGAGGTTGTGAGTTTGATTCCTGATACAAAAAGAGAGAGAGAGAGAGAGAGAGAGAAATCACCTATTCTAGACATTTTATGTAAATTGAATCATAAGCTATGTAGTCTTTTGTGGTTGGCTCTTTTGGATTTATGTTATAGTCTCCCACATGGTCGGAGTTAAGAGGGGTCTCCTAGATCATCTAACCAAATCTTTCCCATTTCAGGTGGGAAAGTGGAACCCAAAAATGGGCCACTACAATGGTCAAGGCTAGGAGAATTCTTGTCCTCCGACATCTAGATTGGCCTGCTCTTCCTCCCCCTGCTCTAAGTAGCCTGAGTCAGAAGCAAATTAATAATGATTTTATCCAAAAGAAGAAGGTGGTGCCCTTTTCAGGGTAGCAGTTAAGCAGTTGTATTTTTATTCATTTATTCATCCACCCATCTGACCACACAACTAACCATCTATCCATCCATCCACCCACCCACGCACCTACCCAACCATCCAACTGTCCATCCATCCATCCATCTATCCATCCGTCCATCCATCCAACTGTCCATCCATCCATCCATCCATACACACACACACACACACACACACACACACACACGCGCGGAGCCACCCATCCATCCATCCTTTCACCAGCAAATGTTTATTGTGGAGTAGTAACATTGTCAGTTCTAGACAAGGAAAAGACAGGCAACAAGACAGAGAGGTCCAGCCTCTGCAGCGTACAGATGATAGGCGTAGAAATGGACACAAAAATGGAGCTGTTGGGTTGCAGCCTGGCACTGAAGTAGAGGGAAGCACAGGAAGAAACTGGCCTGGGTGACACTGCTCCTTCAGCCTAGGGTTCAAGAAGGTTCTCAGAAGGGACACTCAGTGCAAAGGAGGCATAGGAACAGTGACAATGGGTAAGATTTGCTGTCCTCTTTGCCTTCCCAGTCCACCTTTCCATCATCATGCAGTTTTTTCTTTATGGTGTTGTCCCCTGTGTTGGTTCAGAGAGCAGCGTTTAAATCATAGGGCCCTCTGTTTGCCTGGTACTCAGCAAGGACCATGGGTCCCAATAGAAGCTGGGTCAGGGTTTGAACTTGTGCTTTCTCATGAATCCCTAGCCTCTGTCTTCCTGAGAGCTGGTTTGGACAAATGGAGGTGGGGTGGTAGGCAGCTGTGGCCCCCTGCGTTGTCAGAAGAGAGGCCCTGGGGAGATAGGACAGAGCAGGGTCCCCACAGCCACGCTCCCCACTTCCACATCTTGGGTTTTCCATATGCCCTTGTGTCTTCAGTCATTTCTCCTTGAGGATCAAGTTGTTTGGGAAAGAGAAAACCAGTTGCATAACTGTGTCCGTTGGCAGGCGTGTTCTAATTTTAAAAAATGTGTCACTCTCCAAGCTGTACATCCCTTAATCAAGCAATTACTTTATGATGTAGTATAGTTAAGAGAGGGAAAAAGAAGAAGGAAAAAAACCAACCACCAGCCCTTGAAAATCTCAAACAGTTTCTCGAGGAGAATTAATTTGGTAAATGTTTGACTCGAGTTCAAGAATGTCTTTTGTTTCCATTTCTAAATGACAGAAGGGACACAAAAGAAAGGTAGTAATTTGGTATTAATCAATCTTCTTCATTAAAATTAGCTCCCCAAACTCAGAGTGTCATGGAAAGAGCTGATGTTGGGAGAAGGGCTTGGGGGCCTGGAGGTGGGTGGGGACAGGGTTATTGCGTGGGCACAGCCCGGGAAACATAGGATGGGACCAAATGCTGTCATTGGCATGAAAATAGTAACTATCATAGAGTGAGTTCTTCCCACATCATCTCGTTCTAAGCCTCTTCCAAGGCCCCATTGTTTGCACCCAATGTCAGTATTGCTGTGCCCATTTTACAGCTGCAGAACAGAGCCCAGTTTAGAGAATTTGCCCAGTACTCATACCTAGAAGTTGTGGAACGGGACCTGAACTCAGGAGTCCTGGCCCCAAAGACCTTGCTCTATCATTACCCCATCTTGCCCATCCCTTAGCGTCCTCTGCCAAAGCCTGGGGCAAGGCTGGCAGGCCATACAGGTCAGGAGGGGCTGCCAGGAGTGGGACAAAGAACCTTATCGTTTCTGCCAAGGAGGCTCAGGGAAAGGAGTTGGGGGGTCCTTGTGGTGGATCTGACTCCCCTAAACAGCTTGTCTCCAGCATTCCCTGGCTCCCCAGGTCCTGAGGGCTGTCTGTTCTCCTGTGAGGTCTGCATTCCAGATCTTTCCTAACCCTTCTCCAAAGTACCAGTTTCTCTGCCCTCCCTTCCCTTTAGCCATCCTTGCCCACATCATGGTGAGTTAATACACCCTCGTCACCTGTGACTTACGCATTGTTAAACCCAAGTAATCTTCAAAGCTGGCAGTTTTGACTTCTGCCCATGTCTGCAGAGGAAATATTCTGAACTAGGAAGTCGAAGAGAGAGCAGCTGTCCCTCATCTCTGGATCTATCCCTCATCTCTCCCTCTCTCTCTCCAAAACCAAGCCCTGAGACTTTCTCCTTCTTCCCTCTCCTCCCCATCTCTTTATTATTTGGCTATTCTGGTTAAATCTTCACTCACTTGTTCCTGTCTTTACCGAGTCTCCTACCTTGAGCGGCATGCACAGGTCAGCTGTGGATGGAGGGGTGAGGCAAAGGGCATTTGCACAGGGGGGCAGTGAGGGTGGTGGGGCCCTTACATGTGAGCACATCCAATCCCTCTTGCAATGTCACATGTTACAGGAAGGATGCTGCCACCTAGAATTTGAGCGTCCCTCCTTACCTGCTTAGGCCAGGTGAGTGTGTGAGAGACAGAATTAAGCCCGAAGGGGCAGGAGAACAATCCCACCAGAGTGCTGCTGGCTTCTGGTCCCATGGCTTTGTGAAGAAACACAAGTATTAAACAAACCCAATTCCCTGGAATTCAGATATTATTTTCCCCATTCTACTAATGACAAAAACAGAGTCTCAGAGAGGTTAAATCTCTCACTGAAAACGTCACAGCTTAGAAGCGGCAGAGCAAACACTGGAACCTAGTCTGTTTGGTGTCACAACCCAGTCAGTGACAATGACACCCTTCTGCTTCCCATCAGTGGGATCTGTCCCTTTCCATGGGGAAACTAGAACTTTCCGTGGGGTCTAGCACTAGAAGAACGAGTTTGTGATATTTTCCTTCTGGGCCCTGGGATGGACGCTCTGGGAAGCTGGGTCCCCCTTGTCACCACTGCAGCCTCAATGCCATTTGTTCACACAGGAGGAGCCCCCAGGGGACAGTGTGGACCCCACACTCAGCACTCAGAGCAGAGCTTCCATCCTGTGCAGGCGCCGTGGCGGGTGCCACGTGATGGACACAACTCTCTTGTCCCTGCCAGCGTGACGCTGGCTGCCTTGTCTGGAAAATGACATTTGAATAAGTAATTAAAGCATAGGACCTGTCAGGGCGCAGCGCTGAGGTTCAGGAGGAAGGATTAAGCATGGGGATTACATGTTTATGAAACCGGAAGGCCCCAGGAAGCGGGCTTGGGGCTGAGTCTTGGGGAGTCATTCTCGAAGTGGTGACGGCCTGGACCATGAGCAAGCTGCGACCTCTGAGGCCACTCTGCATGCACTGCCACCACCGCTGATGTCACCACCTGTGTACAAGGAGGCGTGGAGGACACCAGCACTGTGACCTGGCAGTGAAGGAGTCAGCTTGGTTGGGGTCCCCACCTCTGTTCTTTCCTTGCTCCCAGGATGAAAGCAAGAACCCAGAAACTTGCTGCAGAAGATCCTGGCTTCCTGGCTGGCAGAGCAGGCGGGAAGCCACAGAGAGGTGGCTTCCGCCTCTTATCTGCCTCCTGATGTGAGGTGAGCACCCACTACTGGTGGGAACTTCATTGATCCTGAATCCCGGCTGTACAGTAGAGGAATCTGGGAGCCAGGGAATTTAGCCGTCCATGCCATGGGATATGCAGAGGCAGCCAGCAAAAGGGCTGGGAACTGATGATCTTACCAATAGACACGACCCTGAGTACCCAGAAGGGGGGACAGACTCTGCAAAGATTGGGGGGACTGAAATGATGAAGTGACTCTGGACTGCAGGGTCAGAGATGGCCCCTCCAAGGAAGGCGATGTCCCAGCCCAGATCTGAATGATGCCCGTGGAGTATTCCAGGCCAAGCACAGTGTGTGCAAAGGGCCCGAGGCTGTGGGCAGGGAAGAAGCAGTGCCCCTGGGAGTTTGGAGACTGTTCCGCCAACCTTCACTTCCTGCCCCTGTCCACATGGGTGACAGGCACTTCCCTGCCTTGTTGATGTCAGCTGTGGGCACGCGACCTGCTTTAGCTGGATGGGATACAAGCAGAGGCCAAGTCTGGCTTGGTTTATTGCTTTCTGGTGATCAACTGTGAGAAGGGCCATGCTGTTCTCTGGAAAGCAAACAGGTGAAGCAGACACAAGCCCACCCTGCAGCCTGGAGCAGAGCCAGACACCCCCAGCCTGAAGCTGAACTGGCAGCCACTCCAGTTGCCTTGCATACCATTACCATGAGAACCAGTGCTTGTTCCTGTGAGCCACTGAGCACTGGGCTGGCTTGTTACACACCACCAGTGTGGCTGTAGCTGACTGATATAACTCTGAGCTATTGAAAGGAAAAGTCCAGCATGACCAAAAGAGAGAAGAGCAGGAAGATGGGACAGGATAGGGCTGCAGGGCTGGCAGGCTCCTTGTGGACCCTGTAAAATATACTGGAAATACTCCCATTCACACAGGGTAAAGCCATGGCTAGGAGAGGTGAAGTGCCGAGGGGATACAGTGGGATGTATCCAGGTCGTCTCTAGATCCCGTTATATCCCCATCCTGCTGTCCTCTCATCTCGGTAGCAACAGCAACCACCTCCTAATTCTCGGGACCAGCCCTGTCTGGTTGGTTCAACTCCACCTGGTCCAGTCTTGCTAAAATCTCGACATGCAGATGAGGAAACAGATCATTTCCTGCCCCTTGACCTTGAGTGAGATCACGTGACCAAGCTCTGGCCAATGAGCTGTAAGCATAAGTGTTACACATCACTTCTTGACTAGAGAATTTGATTCCTGGTCTGGGACCTTCGGGACTCTCAGGACTTGCTCCCCTCTGGGAGGCCTCCTTTGAGAAGCAAACTCTCCAGCACTCCCAGTGGACACGGAGAGCAGGTGAGAAACAGGGCTTTGTTTTTATAAGCCAGGAACATCCTGGAGATATTTGTTACTGCAGCATGCCTGAGTCCAGCCTTGCAGATAAAGATGGGAACACTGTGACCCCTGTCTGTTTCTCAGAGATTCACAGTGAAGGACCTAAGAAGTCCTGGAGAGAACGAGGGAGGTAGAGGGAGAAAGAGAGGGGGAGAGGGAGAGAGGAGGAAGAGGAAGAAAACAGGAAAGAGGGAAGGAGGGAGAGAAGGAGAGAAAGAAAGAAGAAAGGAGGAGGGATGGGGAAAGAAGGAAGCAAGCAAAGAAGGAAGGAAGGAAGAGAGAGAGGGAATGAAAGAAATAGAACTTGTTGACTATAATTGAATTCAGTTTCCCAAACACATGAACACACCACCTCTCCCCGCCTTTCCGAGGAGCCCTGTGGAGACTCCATAAAGCACGTTTGGGTGAGGCCTGCCCGGAACACCCAGGACAGCAGGATACAGCAAGTCTCCAGGGATGCCCCCAGGCTCAAGGGGCCTCTGGAAGATACCTCGTCTCAGTACCCTTGCTGGCAGTGGAAGGAAGGTAGCACTGGGAGGACCTGACCCCTCAGAGCAGCTGGAGAGCTGGGTAAACCCGGCTCTGCTGCCAGCCTCCGCCTCCCTGCCATGGACAGTGGCCTCTCCCGTTTGTGTCCTTCCTAAATGCCAGGCTTGTGGGGAGGATGAAAAGATGCTGCCAAGTATTTGGTATGCTGGAGGTGCCAGTGTGGGCTGCTGCAGATGTTCCAGATGTGCAGCAGCTGTCTGCAAGTGGAAGGTGCAGCCCGGTTGGGAGCAGAGAGCTGGGTGTGTTGGAGCTGCCTGACAGCTATGCCAAGGTTTAGCCAGTGCGGGTCTGTGGCACGGCAGCCCATCCTGTGCCCCTGGGGTGCCCTGGCTCTTGTTAGGTTGTCTGGATCCATGTGACTCTGCACACTGAGAGTCCCAGACAATTGCTAGGGCCAACAGCTCCCAGCACCCCCAAAGATGTGGGGTCCTGCTTCTGGGATCCTCTGCCCAGAACTTTCCATGGGCCAGAAACCATAGAAACGTACTGTATCTTCCTGCTTCTGTCAGATGATGGGGGCCTTCAGCCTTGGCCATCCTCCCAGGAGCCCCCATTTCCATGTTCCATGAGTTCCTGCTTCTTCCCGCAAGGGCCCTCCCAAGCCTCAGGCCCACAAGGCTGCTACTCCTCAGTCGTGTCAGGGACTGAAAATGTACTGGCTGAAAAAGTTTTCTCTGGATCTCGGACATTTGCTGTAGAGGATAGTGTGCTACCTTGGTGGTTTTCAACTGTTTGTTTCTTGAAGCCATGGACTGTCCCTGTGTAATGAGATCTTAGCTGGGCCGCAATCATACCAGGCAAGGCGCCAGTTTAAACATCATTGTCATTGTGTAAACCCTTACGCAGCTTCTCCTGGCCCATGCCATCCATGGCTCAGCAAGCAGATCCCTGTTCCCTCACCCATACTCTGCGTTCCTGGGGTTCCCTCTCTCACACATGGGCCCCATCTCCACTCAGATGCTGCCTTCCTCCCCTCTGACCCCTCAGAGGCCATGCGGCTGTCTAGGGGCACCAGGGAGTTCCCAGGACGACTGCAGAGGTGTTCCTGCCCCCTTCCAGGCTGGCCCTCACCAACAGGGGCCACTGCAGCTGGTGCTGGAGATGAGCATGCAGGGTGATGGTCCCCGGGTGTCACGGCCCCACCTCAGCAGCATCTGGGCAGGGCCCACCACACTTTCCTCCCAGAACAGCAGGGCAGCTCTTGCCTATACCTACAGAGCCCTCCCAGGCCGGCCCCTCTCCAACCTGCCAACTGAAGAGGGGAGCTCATTAGCTACAAATTAGCATTATTATTCAACTCAAGTGCCCTGTCAGGGGTTTACTCAAGGGAACTGGCAGCGTAGGCCGCCTGGCCTGCATGTCCTTGCTTGAGATTTTAATAATCTCTGAAGGTGTTTTTTAATGTAATAATAACAATAATGATGATCAAAGGACACAGCAGTGTTCCCTCCCATGGGGCCTCAGCTGCCTGGCTCACAGGAGCCTGTGGGAAAGCCGGAGGTGGGGGTGGAGAGCCCAAAAACCACCTGCTAACATAGCCACTGCCAGGCGCTAACAGTGCTCTCATCTGCCCCCTGCTTCTAGAATGGTGCCAGGGTAATTGAAGGATTCCCTGCCTTGTCCCAAGTGCCTTACAGAGCAAGGGGTACTCAGGAGCCCCACACTAATCCTCTGGGGAGTGCCCTGAGGTGCAAACTCATCACCTCTTGTCCTTCTGGAAATGGTTCCCTTCTATGACAAGGTCGTCTGAGGTTTCTCAGGTGAAGAAACAATTTTATTCACAGAGCTGCCTCCATCAGAGAATGCTTTTGGAAAAAAGTGAGAGAAAAAATTGACTCAGACTGCCTCAAACACACCTCAACAGAAGATTTGTTAGATGCATACATTTGGACTAGAACTTCAGGTCTGGTTGGATCCAGGTGGCTCTAAAAATAATGTTAGGATAACATAAAAATATGTATATTTTTATAATCAGTCACAAAGTTGAAAATATTGATTTTTCTCTCTCTGTTGCTTGGTCCTGCTTTCCACTGTGTCAACTCTGTTCTTGGGTTCTCCTTCACGGTGGTAAGAAACTGCCAGCACCTCCAGGCTTCCCTGTGTCATCCTCTTTCCCAGAAACCCTTACTGAAGTTTTGCATTAGCTTCCATAGTCTCCCATTGGCCCAGCTTGGGTCATGTGCCTATCATTGAACCAATCAATTGGGCCAGAAAAAGGAGTTGCTCTCATTGGGATAGGCCAGAGTCACCTGACTATTCCTGGGGCATAAAAGGGGACAATCCCACTCAAGTCCCTTGGTCTGAGAAGAGAAGAGAGTTAAGGACCCCAGGGCAGTTAGGCTCCTGTTGCCTGAAGTAAGGGGGATGGGTTCTGGGCAGGCACAGCTGGGATAGGTATTTATGTGTGTTTGTACTTGAGTGGCACTGCCCTCCTGGCTCCCAGACCCAAAGCTGGCTGCATTGCAGGGACTCCGTACCAGGGAAAGCCTTCAGCTGGATGGGCACCTTTGGACCAGATCTTGATAATAGTCACCTGAAATTCAGGGACTCAGCGCTGTGAAATCACCCAGCCCCACCCTCCCCCCCATACTCCTTGTCACTGCAGCCTCTTCAGGGTGGCCCAGGCCACCACAGGGCACCTCTAGGCAGCGCTGCACCCCTGGAAAATGAGCTCCTTGAGAGCAAAGCCTCGGCTGGGTCTCTCTTTTCTCCAGAATGAAGGACTGGACCGGGCATTGTGGCATACATGAATAGATTTCTATTGCTGGCTCAGACTCCCAAGCTCATTCTCCTTATATATTTAACCAAAATTAAGATTGAGGGGGTGGTGTTTCCATCTTCTGATTAAGATCATTTAGGAAAAACCTTACCATTTCCGGGGACTACACATAAGATATTTGAAGATGGCCAAGTATCTCTTACCTGCACCCCATCAACCCATCCGCTCCCTCCTCAGACTAGGTAAGCCTACTTCCTCCAGCTGCCTTCTGCATGCTATGTGAGTCTCTCTTCCCACCCTGGATGCTCTCTCTAGATCCAGTTGCCTTGGTCAGTACCTTGTCCAAAATGTGGTGGCAATTCTCCAGATGTGGGAGTCTTAGCGTGTAGCACAGTAGAATGATCTGCTCCCACCTGCTACATATTCAACCTCTATTAATATGGTCAGCACCATCCCATGGTTGTTTGGGTCACTCATCGGAAACTCACAATATACTACTTCCCAAAAGTCTCACATTTTTCACACAATCTAACTGATGCTTTCCCATCCCTTACTTGGAGGGCATTTTGTGTGGCTCCCAAAACCAAAGAGAAAGGTTAATGGCATAGAAGCTGAGGAGAGAAAATGGACCTTCTGTGTGCCAAGCACTTCATACCACATGGGCTCAACCATTTACTTCTATCAACTCCGTAAAGCAGGTGTAATTGTCCCCAGTGTATAGATGTTGAAACTGAGGCTCAGAGAAATTCTTCATTTGTCCAAGTCACACAGTTGAAAAGGGACACATTCAGGATTCAACTCCAGACCTGCCTAGCCTTCAGGCCCATGCTTTTTTTTTTTTTTTTTTTTTTTTTAGTGGCACTGGAGATGGATCCCAGGGCCTTTGCATTGAGTTACAACTTCAGCCCTTTTTATTTATTTATTTTTAATTTTGAACGGGGTCTTGCTAAGTTGCCCATGTTGGACCAAAATAGGGATCCTCCTGCCTCAGCTTTCCAGAGTGCTGGGGCTACAGGAGTGGGCCACTACGCCTGGGTGTGCGTTTATAGCAACACCAGAAATTCTTCCTGATGACCACAGATATCTGAACTGAAGGGGAGGCAGCCTGGTCCCCTAGGGAGGATTCTCCAAGTTCCCACTCATATCCAATCCCTTCCCCCATGCCCTTCTGGCTTCCCTCCCAGGCACTGCCTCCAGCATCTCACCGGAAGCCACCCCAACTGGAAAGTTCTCTGTGTCCATCTGCCTGCTTGGTGCTGTTGGCAGCAGATGGGGGCCAGTGAGCCATCTTGGAAGAGGTGCACAGAGGAGGCCAAAGGCAGCGCTGGCCTCCACATCCCGGCCTCCCTTCACCAGCTGTTAAGGGGCTCGCCAGTTAAGCGGCTGCTTAGGGCTTTCAAAACCACTAATCAAAACTGCCAAAATCTTTAAAAAGAGCTTTTCAAAAATTTTCTCTTCATCTATTTTTTTAAAGCACGCTCAAAGGTTCATTAAAGATCCACAAGGGATGGAGAAGCCATCTCCAGCCTCCTCCTCCTGCCTGCGGTAATTAAGGACCCCCCCATATCAGCTTCTTGCCTCCCCCATTGGCAGTGAGAATGTGGCTGGGAGTTCAGGAGCATCTCCTTAGCCAGCCTGCCTTGCAAGGAGCTGCTTGCTAGTGTGTGGTGCTGGGAGCCGGTAATTTGGTAAAAATGTGTTTTTATTTGTCAGTGGAGGGCTGCTCCAGCCTCAACATGGCTCTGCCTGCTCTCTGTCTCATATTTGGAACTCAACTGGGAAACAATCAAAGAAAAGCTCCTCCCTCCACCCAGGGAAGATCTGGGCAGAATGTATTCCCTGGAGAAACTTGCCAGAAGAAGCAGTATTTGGGGGGCTGCAGCTTAGGTCCCTGTAGAGAACACTCTTCTTGCTGGAGTGGGGACCAGGGCTGCCTGGGAGGAGGAGAGATGCTACGACCTGAGTCCGGAAACCTAGACCAGTGACCCTGTTTCTGAGTGAGTTACCTGGAGCAGGTTGCTTCATCTTTTCACCCAAGCTTTCACATCTGTAAAGTGGAGACAACAACTTCTAGCTTGCAGGGCCACCAAGGAGATTACACAGCCCTATAATAGTGATGAGAATGACAGCTGTCATTGATGGAGCATGTCCCAAGAGCAAGATGCTCTGCCAAGGTTCTCAAAGCACCCATTTCACAGGCAGGAAAACTGAGGCTCAGGAAGTCTGAGGGGCTCATCAGTGGGCACACAGCTGGGGATCATGGTGGGATTCGGAGCCAGGTGTGCCTGCTTCTGAAACCTTGTTGGTGCTGCGGATTCTTATTTAAATCAGATTCTCCACGCGGTTGTGACTGTGAGTACAGTTTGTACAGGGAAGACCCTGTTCCTGCCCAGCTTGCAAAAGTGCCGCATGTGGCTGTGCTGTGGGCTCCCAGGCTCTAGGAATGAGAGAAGCAGAAGGAGCACCGAGATCTTGCAGGGATGGAGACACAGTGGGGTGACAGGGACAGGCTGGCTGAAGGCTCCATGGAGGATTAACTGGTGACACCCAGGGACCAGGAGTGGACAGGCCTGCACCTAACGAGAGCAAAGTCCCCATTCTAATAGGAGGGCAATGTGGGATCAGTGGAGAGGCACAGCCAGTGTGGCCTTGCCCTCATTCACACGGCAGATGTCCCCTGAGTGCTCACACTGGGCCAGGTGTGCAGCCAAACACGGGATGCCCGGCTGCTGGCCAAGGATGTCCCCCTATCTCTGCCCACTCCTGGGCTGCCTGGCAACTGACCTCCCCACTAGCCTGAACTTTCTGGGCCCCTAGCAAGCTCCAAGCTGTCTTAATTGATGACCAGGGATGGCTCGGACCCTGGGGAGAGAGCTCCGGGTGCCAGGCAGGCAGCAAGAGGGTAACATGGGGACAGTGCCAGTGAGAGCTGTCTTCTGGGACTCCTGGGAGAAGAACTGGTTCCCTCGAGGAATTCAGGGAGAACGAGATGAGTTATGGTTGGTTATTGCAGTGCTAGCTCGGCCTTCTGCCCCTTTCTTGCATACCCAGCTGCTGTGGGCTTCCTGCCTCCCACGCCACAGGGGGCACCAGCACCCACTCCCTCCCTCTCTCCTGCATCCATATTTATTAAGTGCTTGCGAGCTGCCAGGCCCTGTTCTTGACGGTGGTGGGAATGCAGGCATGAACAAGACAGGTGCTGCCCCCCAGGGAGCTCACAGTCCAGTGGCCTTGCAGAGAGAGAGCCAGACCCAGAATCCTCCTGAAGAAGGGGAGCAGGCTGTGCTTCGGTTGGGTGAAGATCAGGAAGAGAGGGACCACGGGCATGGGGTGCAGTGAAAGCACACGGCTTTGGGAGGGGGAGACCTGGCGGGTGTCCAAACCACATCCTCTCCACCTCGGAGTCCCAGCTTCCTCCTCTGTGACATGGAGATCATACCTGCCCTCTAGGACTTTTTTTTTTTTTTTTTTTTGTGGGTACCGGGGGTCGACCTCAGGACCTCGCGCACCAGCAGGCGCCCGTGCTGCTGAGCGATATCACCGGCCCTTTTTTCGTATGTGGGTTCTGGGAGTCGAACTCGGGCCCTCGCGCTTGCCGGGCAGGCGCTTAAGCCGCTGAGCCATCTCACTGGCCCTGCCCTCTAGGACTTTAAAAGCCAGCTCCAAAATTCCATGGTGGGGGGTGAAGGTCAAGGTGGGAAGGATGCTTTCTGGCTGGAGGGGTGTGTGAGTCCTTTCTTCAACAAAAAAATTTAATTTTTTTTTTTTTTTTTTTTTTTTGTACTGGGGATGGAAACCAGGGCCTTCTCAAGAGCTACCAGTACATCTCCAGCCCTTTTTTATTTTTTATTTTGAGACAGGGTCTTGCTGAGTTGCTCAGTTGCCCAGGCTGGGCTCTAGCTTTCAATCCTCCTGCATCTGCTTCCTGGGGGTCCTTCTTGGCAGGTGAGCTGCTGTATAACTTCAGGATGGCTGCCAATCCCGAAAGTGCTGCCAGGGAGAGGCACAGCTCCGCAGAGCACCCGGCGGTGAGCACAAGATGACAGAGATCAGGAAAGCGGCAGCCCCATTCCTCCCACCAGCCCAGTGGTTTTCATGACACCCATTTCTGCTAGAAGTGGTTGCACTCATGTGCGTTTCTGATTATTGTCTGTCTCCCCTGTTCAGGTCCTCAGCTCTGGGAGGGCAGTTGCGTGCAGTGGGGTTCGGCTCTTGTTTGCTGGAGAAGGAGGGAGATTGGAGGCAGGCCATTCTGCAGTCCCAAGGGCAGACTTACAATGAGGTTGTGCATCCATTTCCTCATGACCTTTCATGAGTTGCTGGGTCTTTAGGGACATCTGACCCCACAGAGACAAAAATGCAGTGTGATTAGAAAAAAAACTGAATGAATGTTTAAATTTTTAAAATTTATTACAGTAAAAGAGAC
The DNA here is from genome assembly GCA_028451465.1 of Erethizon dorsatum. Classification (NCBI taxonomy): domain Eukaryota; kingdom Metazoa; phylum Chordata; class Mammalia; order Rodentia; family Erethizontidae; genus Erethizon; species Erethizon dorsatum. Next base: position 122,398,983 of record CM051827.1, on the reverse strand, counting down.
ACTGCCATTAATCCCCCTCAAAATACCTCTCACTTTGAACACAATCATCCCATTGTTCTTGACACTTTCTGAAGCATGTCTGGAGGTCCTCTTTCATGAGTGTCTTTACTTGTGGGTGGCTCGATGTCCTGAAATGACTCAAAATGTTTACCTTTCATGGTCATTTTGATTTTGAGAAGAGCCAGAAGTTCGGTGGTGCCAGACCTGGTGAATAAAATGGTTCAGGACACACTGTGATATTTTTACAAACCTGTCTTTTTGTTAGATGGCGTGTACCTGCAGCATTCACCATATTTTTGATCACACCTTGTAAAGACATGAAAGAGGACTTCCAAGAACTGCTTCAGAATGTGGCAAGAAGGACACGACAAATGTGTTTAAAGAGGGGGAGTATTCTGAGGGAGATTAATGGCGGTGTGTCTTTTACGGTAATAAATTTTTTTTTTGTGGGTACGGGGGGTCCACCTCAGGACCTCGTGCGCCAACAGGCGCCCGTGCCGCTGAGCGATATCACCGGCCCCTTTTTCATATGTGGGTTCTGGGAGTCGAACTCGGGCCCTCGCGCTTGCAAGGCAGGCGCTTACGCCGCTGAGCCATCTCACCGGCCCTGTAAATGACTTTTTGTGTGTGTGTGTGTGGATACCGGGGGTCGACCTCAGGACCTCGTGCACCAACAGGCACCCGTGCCGCTGAGCGATATCACCGGCCCCTTTTTCGTATGTGGGATCCGGGAGTCGAACTCGGGCCCTCGCGCTTGCAAGGCAGGCGCTTAAGCCACTGAGCCATCTCACCGGCCCACGGTAATAAATTTTTAAAACTTTAAACATTCACTGAATATTGTGATCACACCTCGTATGTTGAGCTACTGAAGTTGCACAGGAATAGCCACCAAATCCCTTCCCTGGAGTACTGTGAGCAGAAATGCTTAATGTTATTATTTATGTTCGCTTTATTATCTCATTTATCCCACCAGGCAGGAATACGAGCCCCGTTCCCAGTGGATACAGCCAAGGAAAAGTAGGCGAGGAGGTAAGTTCCTCTGAGATTTACACAGACAGAAATGGACCAACGTAGCCCCCAAACTGAGGGCCTGTCCTCAAGCTGAGGCCTCATTCCAGCAGCCCCACTAGCCACCAACGCCCCAGACTCTTATCTGTTATGGCCACAGAGGGCCACTTCATTCAAGAATGTTCTCTTCCTCCAACTGCGAGCTGTGTGCTGTGGGTTTGTGCATCATTCTTGCCTCTGAGCCTCAGTTTCCCCCATGGGCTGAGTGCATGAGTGTTTTCGCTGGCCCACTTCCTGGGCGGAGGTTGCATATCCACGTGAGCTGATGCAGGCCATGCAGACAGCAGGTGCAAATGCCCGGGCTGCCTTTTCCTCTCACCTGTGTGGGCTGTGGACATGCAGGGCACAGAGAGCAGGGGTCCCCCAGGGATCCCATCTGAGGACTCCACTGGGATGGAGCAGCAGGGAGGCCGGGTGGAGAGGGAAGGCAGGTTGGTGGCCCCACGGGGAAGGAGCTGAGAGTGCAGAACCTAGAGCCAGGCCGACGGGAAGTAGGACGAGGAGCACATGCTTGCTGTGTCGTATAAATGATAAACAATAATAATAACATCAGTTCACATGTAATGAGAAGGTCTACAGAGACCACATTACCTGGTAATGGGCTGCGGGTGTCAGGAAGCCATTTGTTTGTTGAAGGAAGAGCTGAGGGTTGCATTCTTTCTCTCTCTCTCCCTCTCTCCCTCCTCTCTCTCTCATACACACGCACACACACACACACACACACACACACACACACACACGCGCGCGCGATGCTGCTCAAGGTGGGAAAAAGACGATGGAGCCCAGCAGAGGGCAAAGAGGCAAGGGCAAAGGTACAACAAAAGAGGGACACAGTGATCTTCCCTGTTCATTAAACATCTCTTGTGCCCATCTTCTGGGTACATGGTGGGTCTGCATTTCCTGGTCCTCTGTGGACGTGGGGCCATTGAGTGGTCAGGGAAAGTGCTGCGTGTCACTTCAGGGGCAAGGCTCCCCAGAATGCCCTGGAAGTATTGTGGACTCCATGGCCTCTCAGCTGGGACCTGGAGAGAAAGTGGAGCGGGTAGAGCCTGCGAAGCTTTGGGACTTAAGCCACTGAGGTTGGGGTCATTGTTACTGCAGCACAAATGGTCCCACCCTAACACGAGACCTGCTTCCATCTAGCCAGTGGGCTCCAGACCAGAGATATGCAGCTGTCCCCAACACAACCCCCGCAATGGGGGGGATCAGAAGGGACTGTCCCCAAACCTTCACAACAAGGCAAGGACTCTCTCGACCTGGACTCACTTGATGATCCGTCCCGGCACTGCCATGTTCTGCTGGCTGTTGCATCACTCAAGGACTTACAAGTCCTGGTTGGGCTCAGGAAATAAAAATCAGACAGGATGTCCAGTGTCACCGAGAGAGAAGGGGATCTGCAGACTGGGATTTGCCCTTTTATATATTTTTAGGTCATCAGATGCTATAGCTTTGTGGCTTTGGGAGCAGAGCTTAGCAGTTCCTCCTTAGGGTAAGGTGGCAAACCAAGGCTCACATTTTCAAGGTCACATCAGACACACTGGTGGTGTTTGAGCTTCTCTGGAGTTTCTCAGGCCACTTCCCTGAGGCGGGAGGTCTTCAGGGACATGGGCACTGCTCCCACAGCTTGATTAGAGAGGGACATGGGGGAACGTGGACTTTCATGAGAGAAATGTGCAGCCTTGGCCAGGTGGGGGAAAATTCGCAGCTCTCTGCCTCCTGTTTAACCAGCCGGGAGCTCAGCTGGAGCTTCACCCCCAAAGCTCCCCACTGTTGTGCGAGCAGTGCCAGGCATCTCGCTCTGAGACTCTGTGCCCTGCCCTGAAAAAGACCCGGCTCTTGGTCCCTCTTGCAGGAGGCATCCTCCTTCAGACCTGGAATCTGTCCATGGCTCTTCCTGGGTCCTTTCCAGTTGCCATGTGGCTCGGCCTCTCTGCATAGATTGCGCCCTCACTGCCTCCTCCAGCCCATTCATTATACACTCTCATAGTCAACCTAACAGCTCTCGCCGCCTAAGAGCATAAATCGTGTTTAAAAAGGAGCACAGTGGTTCAGCATCTTAAGCTGGAATAATAGCAACAGTTGTGATCACCAGCCAGGGTGCCTTCCGGACTCCAGATACATTAGCTGGCATCTTCCTCCAGTGCCCCCAAGGTTCAGTGCATTATTTTCTGCTGAGGAAACTTCAGTAACTTGTCCAAGGTCATACAAGGGTCACACATCAAAGACAGCTTTTGTGCTCTGGATGCAGGCCTTTGGTCCCCTCCTTTTTTTTTTCCTGTGATATTGGGGGTTGAACCCAGAGCCTTCACACTGAGCTATATGCCTGCACCTTTTTTATTTTTTGTTTTGAGGTAGGGTCTTGTTAAGTCACTAAATTGCCCAGACTGGGCTCTAATTCTTTATCCTCCTGTCTCAGCCTCCCAGAGTGCTGGGATTACAGGTGTGCCAAGCATACCCAGATGGCTCTTTCCTCTTAACACTGCTCTATGTATTTTCCTGGAGAGAGCTTTGGGGTCCTCAAACTCAGTCCTATTTGGAGACAAAACACAGACAGATGAGTGGCAATTTCTAGCTCCTGGAGAAAATTAGTGGCAGATCCAGAAACAGTTCCACTCCCTGTCCATTCTGTCCCAGGCCACGGAACGGCCTTCAGTCCAGACAAGGCTGCCTGGTTCTGTCCTGCTCCTACAGGCAGAGCTTCCTCCCTGTCCCCAAGGACCCAGCCCTAGCAAGGAGAGGAGCCCACTGCCCTTCTCAGGATGCACAGGATCAGGCTGCTCCTCTCCCCGGCACATCCGGGAATGATTCAGAAATGAGAGGACAGCGAGCAAGCTGCGTCCCCAACCACCATCCACTTTGCAGGAGCTGCCAGTCTTGAGGGATGTGTTATCAAGAAGGAGGGGCTCCCCCTGGCCAGGGAGTGCTGGAGCCGGCTGAATTTGCAAAGAGCAACAGGGTTGTGTTCTGCTCAACTAAGCTACCTAAGCCCAGACTCCTGTTGCCTCCCCTCCAAAATACAGAGGGACATAAAACCGGGCTTGTAGCTGGGTGTGGTGCTGCATGTCTGGAATCCTAGCAGTCTGGGAGGCTGAGGCAGGAGGATAAAGAGTTAGAGCCCAGTCTGGGCAATTTAGTGACTTAAAAGAGTCCCTGTCTCAAAATTAAAAAAATAAAAGAGGGCTGGGGAAGTAGCTCAGTGTGAAGGTCCTGGTTTCAACCGCTAGTACCAAAACCAGAACAGAACAGAGCAACACAAAACAAAAAACCACGCACGTGCCTTGTGCAGGCACGCCAATGCGCTCAGGAGTCCCAGAGTGAAAAAACAGGGCCGTCGAGATGGCTCAGCGGCGTAAGCGCCTGCCCGGCAAGCGCGAGGGCCCGAGTTCGACTCCTGGAACCCACATACAAAAAAGGGGCCGGTGATATCGCTCAGTGGCACGGGTGCCTGCTGGCGCGCGAGGTCCTGAGGTCGACCCCCGATACCCACAAAAAACAAAACAAAACAATAAAAAACCAAATAAGTTCCAACTGGAGGGTAAGTCAGTGCCAGGGGTCTTTTGGCCATCAGGTGAGCAGCGGAGTGGGGAAGAAAGCCCCCCAGAGCTCCAGAGTTACCTCCTCAGTGACAAACCATGGAGCATTAAAACTAATCAGCTGTGCGATGGTTTTTATTATATAAGCCAATAAAATGAGAGAATTACATTTTCACTGTTAACTGTGAGGCTGAGTTTTTTGAACCTTATATTTTATAGTCTCATGGTTCTTGACGATTTTTCTTTTAAAATACATTCTTTCTTAATGAACTCAGTCACTCTTGAACAGCCTGCGCTGCTGGGCTTGACCTTCCTTGTAGGAAAAAGTGACGGGGGGGCTTCGTGTTTGACGGGACACATCCGTGTTGCCATTCACTCTTCCATCCACATTTAGTGAGCACTTGCTACAAGCCAGTGTCTGGCATGCCATGAACAAGATAATTGTCCCCAAATGCGCATGCCACAGATAGCATTATGGCCCCGATCTTTAGCTGGCTTGCATTCCTCTTTACCATGTGGTTTTACTGCAGAGCATTCATTGCTCAGATTCCTGAATTACCGGCATTTGTTGCACTGCTCTGTGACTTTCTAGAACCATCAGAATGGACAAGAAATTGATGGTGAGATCATTGCTATTGTGAATTTCTACTTGTCCTTTGCAGGGTTTTTGTCCTTCATCTGAACAGGGTGTGCACAGGTTGCCTGGTCTTGGGATGAGGAGCAGAAGCTGAGCTGACCTTGACCCATATCCGGAGCTGAAAGCCGGGGCCCCGCCCATCCTGTGGAGTCACAGCTGGCCCACAGATGGCACACACAGCAGGCGTGATTGTTTTGCTCGCCATCGTCGTTTGAGGTTGGTATGCAGCTTTATTGCAACAAAAAACGTGACCAATTTAGCTGTGCACTGAGGGACGTGGAGAATCTTAGCAACTCAAGTTTGAAAGATACTCATCACAATGACCATCACTTACTGAGGGCTTACTAAGCACCAGGCTCTGTACTAGGTAATTTATACTTAGCATCATTTTCAATTGAAGAAATGGAAGCCCAGAGAGGTCAGTAACTGTCCCAAGGTTACTTAGATAATTAGTGGTAAAACTGGGATGTCCAACTCAGGTGTGGCTGGGACCACAATCCCACTCATCCATGCTGCCCTCGCCTCTGGAGCTGATCAGCTCTGCCTGCCCCAAGCCTCTCTGACTTTGACTTATCCTCCAAGATCCTTGCCAAGGTTCCCATCAGCCTGCCTTGGAGTCCTTTAATTAAATAAAGAGGAACTCCTCTCTTCCCCAAAAGGGGCACTCCATTTTTCAGGAGTTATGGGTATTGAGAATCTTCTTTCTATTGAACTGACCCTGCCCCCGGAAGCATCCATCCTTTGGTCCTCATTTTCCTCCTTTGTAATTATGTGGAAAGATCACAACCTGCCTTCCACATCCCATCGTTTCATATATTGCAAGGCAGGTTTACACAGTTGCCAGGCATTCTGGTTTGAATGTGTCTCCCTGGATTTCATGTTTTGGAAACTCAGCCCAGTTTTTTAGCAGTGGTGAGAAGTGGGTGGTGATTGGGACAACAAGGCTCTGCCCTTGTGATGGAGTAATCAATCCATTCATGGTTAATGTGTGACCACAGAGTGGCTTTGTTATAAAGGCCAGCTGGGTCTCCCCATGCGATGCCCTCACCAGTATGGTGCCTCAAGGAGGCTCCTGTGAGAAGCCAAGCACATGCTGGCGCCATGCTCTGGGACTCCCCGTCCTGCAGAGCCATGGGCCAAATCAACTTCTTTTTATAAATCATGCAATATCAAGTGTTTTGTGAGAGCAGCAGAAAAGGAGTGAAGACACCATGTTTCCTCTGGCTATCCTTAAGAAAACACATTTTATTGTGAAATATTACATGCAGAAAAATGCACAAAGTACAACAGCACAGTTTCATAAATAACTCTAAAGTGAGTCCCATGTAACCCCTCTCAGGCGAGGAGTTGAAACTTTGTCATCTCCCAAAGAGCCTGTGGGTCCTTCCTGGTTATCTCTGTCCCTCACTCAGCTATAACGGCCACGCTGAGATGGGCGATCATCATTTCCTGGCTTTTCTTTATGGTTTAATTACTTCCACATCTACACCTAAGCACCACAGTTTGGTTTCACCTGCCTGTGAGTTTATGTAAATGCAATCACACTGTGGTAGTCTTTGGTACCTTTAAAACATTTATATTTTGTTTATAATTCATATTATTGCTTGGAGTTATATTTAATTTCTCTTCCTTGATGCATAGTATTCTACTGTATGAGTACATTACAATTTCTTTGTCTCTTCCAGTGCCGGGGGACATTTGGGGTGTGTGTCCGTTTGGGTTGTGATACATGGTGCTGCTATGAATACTCTGGCTGTTCTTTGGTTGTATGTCTAAGAGTTTCTTTTGAATCCCAGGACATGGGGATCTTCAATGTTCCTAATTTCAAGGTGCCTTTGAAAGTGATGGAAACCAGTTCATACACCCACCCATCAGTGCCTTTCTGGCTCACTGTGGCATAACACCAAGTAGCCTCCTTATCCTGGTTGTTTGGCTTCCAAATGGCCTCCACACATGTGCCTGTACACACACACTTACCCTACAATATGTGGGTTATATGTGAAGACAAGACACCTGCTTGACTAGGCCCCAGAAGACAGATGACCCAGCAGGAGAAATCACTGTGGCAATGAGGACAAGGACCAGGTTCCAGTTAATCACCGTCCTGATACTGTCCTGGTGTGAACATATGAAAAATAAAAGTAAGCCAGCTATCCTGACCCACACTTGTAATTCTGGCCCATCAGGAGGTTGAAGCAAGAGGATGGTAAGTTTGAGGCCAACTTAGTGAGACCATGTCTCAAAATAAAATAAAAAATGAAAAGGGTCGAGGGTGTAGCTCAGTGGTAGAGCGCTTGTCTAGCATGCATGGGCCCAAGCTGTACTGTAAGATAAGGAACCAAGGGCCAGCGAGATAGCTCAGCGGCACAAGCGCCTGTCTAGCCAACGCGGGGTCCTGAGTTCGACTCCCAGAACCTACATAAAGGAAAAAAGGGGTCGGGGATATCGCTCAGTGGCACAAGCACTTGCTGGCAAGCATGAGGTCCTGAGGTCGACTCCCGGTACCCACATAAAAATAAATAAATAAATAAATAAATAAATAAATAAATAAATAAATAAATACATAAAGATAAGGAACCAAGAACGTCATAGACAGCTCCCTGGGGAGACCCCAGCCATCCCTCTGTAGAGGCAATCACATTGTCTCCTCTTTGCAGCCAGAATCTGAGGCTCAGAGAGGCTATGGGGCTTTCCCCATGTCACACAGTTAATAAGAAGAGGGACCAAAGTTTAGACTCAGGAGGTCCAGACTCTAGAGCTCAGAACCAGCTTGGAAGAGTAGGAAGAGGAGTCTTTTAATACAAAATTTTTAAATTACTGCTTTGAATGCAAAGTGATAAAAGGCATTGGGAGACACAGGCGTCACAGCATGGGGGTGTTCTGTGGTCAGACTGACATGCATGGGGGGGCCTTTTAGGGAATGCCTTCAGCACCCCAGTCAGTTCAGGCTGGCCCTTGGCCTTTGCCCTGAGGGTAGGTAGAGTCTGGCAATGAAGGCCCCCCTTGAGTTCATGGGAATAAAAAGAGCTGGCAGGGGTGGGGGTGGGGGGGGCTGGATCCACTTCTTACGAGGCTGCCTTCCCTCATCTCTAAGATGGGAGAGAAAAATAGTTTTCCAGGGCTTCTTGCCAGTCTGCCATTAGGGACAAATGAGGGACTGAAATGTGTCAGTGATGAGTCCTCCCCAGATGGTGGCACTTGTCGTTTTTCTTGTTATGACTACATGGTGAACAGGCAAAGATGCAAAGATCCCAAAACCAGCAGGACGGGTCTCCTCAGTGCTCCTAGAAGATGGAGCAAGGAGACTGAGGGGAAGAGCTGGGGATATGGGGACAAAGGAGAAGGACAAAATGTCACTTGGGTCTCCAGACTGGCCTCCAGGTTGGCTGACCCTTCGAAGGGAGCCTGAGGTGGCCAGTGTTGTTTCCGTGGCTTTGCACTCCAGTCTGGATGGACTTGAGAGACCCCCAGATGACTGGAGGCACTGCCAAGGCTTGGGGGGGTGCAGCTGCCTCCTCTTCAGGTGGCCAGTGCGTCCCAGAGCACGGTGACTTTTAGGGAGTGGTCATCCTGCACTGCCTGTGCACTGCAGAACAGCCAGAAGGGAAGCTGCACCCTGACCTTCTGCTTCCATGCACTTGAGCTGTGCAGAGCTCTTCCATTTCTTCCCAGCACTGCATCTGACAGCTCCTCTCACTCCTTGGCGCGTGAGGCTTTTCTTTGTTTAGTTGAATAAAGAAGCTTGCTTCTGGAGAAAACCCCTTGGCGAGTGTCAGGGAAGATATCTGTTTCCTTGAGGAAACTTCCCTCAAACCTTTCAGGTGGCTGTGTTTGAGCCCAGAATCCCCTAGGATCTATAGGCCCCTCTGTGGTCCACGTTGGCTGAAGCCATTGTTTGGTGACTGTCCAAGTCTTCCGCAGTAGGAAGGAAAGGTGAGCCCAGGTCTGGCAGCCCCGAAACACTTGACGATTGGGTCTCCATCATTCCGTTTCCTCACAGGTGACCCAAAGCACTCGGGAGGGGAGTGGGAGCATTCGCGCCGTGCAGGACCAGCAGGAAGCAGGCACCTGCACCACCCCAGGGGCTCCATCTCTCAGAAGGTTTCCTGAGGCCCAGAAGGCCTCAGTCAGGTCTCACACATCTGGGCATCATCTGGCTGAAGGTCATCTGCATGGGGTCAAGGTCAAGGTCCTCACTCTTTAGCAAAGACATAATAAAATCCTCCCTTGGGCTCCACAGGGGCCTCCAGCAGCCCTCTACCCCTATCTGTGGATGTCCAAGCCTCTTATATAAAATGGCGTAACATTTGCATATAGCACACAAAATCCTCCCTCACACTTTTAATCATCTCTAGATATTTATAATACCTAATACACTGTAAATGCTATGTAAATAGTTGTTATACTGCACCATTAAGGGAATAGTGACAAGGAAAACATTTTTACATGTTCAGTACAGATTTACCTTTTTTAAAAAATATTTTACATCTAGAATTGGTTGAATCCATCCAGATGGGAGGAGCCCCCCAATCAACCCTGTCTTGGTTCTGGTCTCTCACCCTCCCTGCCTCCCTGTGGTCGTCTCAGCTCTGGGCCTTTACATAGTGGTCCTCTCCCTGGATGTCCTTCTCCCTCTATTGGTTGGGTTTTCTAAGGCTCAAGGCTGAGTCCTGCCCATGTTGCCTGGTGACAGGGCAGGGTTCACTGCAGGACAGGATGGGCAGTGGGCTGGCATGGCCTGCAAAGCACCCCTTTCCAGTTTGCTGGGTTTGGGAAAACAGGAAAGCAGTGTGCAGCGGTACTGCAGAGGTACTGCACAAGTCCCTGGGGTGAACCGGCCACTTGGGGATTAACGGCATCACCTCCTAGGACAGAGAATCCTATTGTCCTGTTTGCTTCCACTGGGACCAAAGCATCATCACTGAGCAGGACCTCCCCCACACTGTGTCCTCAGAGGTCACAGGCTTTGCTTAGACTTGGGTGCTGACCCCCATCCCACCTGATATGACAGGGGCCAGCGGGGTATCTGTGCTGACTGCAAAGGCCAAAGGCCGCTGCAGCGGCTTCACTCAGGATGCCTTTTCTCACAGGGACAGTGGCTGGGCAGGCTCCAGCGACTCCCGGTCTCTCTCCAGTGCCACATGCCATTCAGAGAGGAAGGGAGGCTCTCACGAGGGGCCTCTCTTTGTGACGGGAAAGCATCTGGCCTCACCAAGGGACCAAGAGAAAGACAGCAGGAAGGAGCTTGAGTGAATAAATGTGAGTCCCCGTGGCGTTGCAAGCCCCTGATTGACAGCGCTTCCCCTTTATGTCCTGGCTCGGGGTTTCCGTAGATGAGGTCTTGGTGTATGGAGGGCCCTGGTCCCCTAGCAACAAAATAACTGAAACGTGGTTATCCCTTCCATGATCTGGCGCACCTTAGTCAATTTCACCTTCTTACAGCCGGATGGAGTCGGGTCCCGGCCTCGTCCCTTACAGGTGTGGCCCAGGGGCTCAGGTTGGAGAGGTGCTTGCTCTGGGGCCTGGACGTACCAGGTCTTCAGCCTAGTTAACCTCCATCCTAGGGTCCAACCGGTGTGTCACAGCAGCCTGAACTCTGCACCTGCCACCTCTCTACCTCTCTGAAAGCTGCATCATGTCCCCAGGCCATCGAGGGGACATTCCATCCTGACTGCCTGGTGGCATCCAGAGGGAAGCCTGGCTCTGGGTTGCAGGAGCAGCAGCTTGGTTGGCCTAAGGGTTCTCTGGTCACCCCCAGAGCCCTCAGGCCTCAGCACAGCCTGCCCACGGCTCACTGGCCCCTGGATGGGCTGCGGCCTTTACTGTCCTTGTCAGAAGTATCTCTATTTATTGTTCCTTCTTTGGGTTTTGAGCTTAACCCACCACCTGCCACAGTGGGCTGGGGTCTGGTACACCACTGGGACCTACATAGTTATCATCCATGTATGTTAAATATGGCTGCCAGCACCCTAGACACTGGTAGGGGCTACCTTCCCCCCACGATGGCTCTCGAACTCACTCTAGCTAGACCTTGGGGCCTCCAGACGCTGACTGCCACAGGCTGCTGGGTTCTGCCCTGGGCCATGTAGGTCTGTGAGCAGAGCTGCTGACCGCTGTGCATGTTGCTTTTCACCGAGGTGGGTGTATGTGCCAGGCAAAGCCTTGGTGCTCCCATGTTTTATCTCTTCTGATCCTAGCTGGCTTTTGTAGGTCCTGTGGCATGGCAAAGGAAATCGAGGCCCAGAGAGAATGAAAGTCCCTCCCGAGGTGGGAAGGCTGATGTTGCTGGCTGGCTGACCCCAAAGTAAGTCCTCCCCCTTCCCTGGACACTGCATGGGAGACCTCCTCAGAGGGGGCCAGTTGTCCCCTGCTTGGTGATCCAGAGTGGAGTCAAATTTTGTTGCACTCAAAGGCTCCTGCCTTGACAAGGGCTCAGAGCAAAGCCACTGAGGACCCCAGTGACAAAGCAGGGAATTTATCTATGCATTGCTGCAAGGGGTCCCTCAGACCCAGAAGGCAATGTGCAGCCTAGGAATAATAGCGACAGTGATACAGGCCAATATTCAATGCTTCTTCACCCGATGCCCAGCACAGTGCCACGCAGTAGGTCTACCAAGAGAGGGCTCATCCCGAGTGATGTGGACGCAGGGCCCAGCTTCAAGGACACAAGGGACAGAGGACCTCCCTGCTTCTCCCAAGAAGCTTGGACATTCCTCCACCATCGGGAGGTCCGCCCTTCTCAACCCAGCCCCATCTCCACCTTCCCTTCACCAAATGACATAAGGAGATTTTTGCTTTGTTGCAGAAGGGGGGGGGGGGTGTAAAAACCACCCTCAGCAACCAACAAGAAATAATTAGCACACATTGTGTCATTAAACACTAGACTTTAATTAAATAGCATGGAGATAAATACCTCTAACGACTGGAAATCCGGAGGCCGTAGACAGCAAAGCACTCAGCATAATGGAGTAATAGACTCCGCAAATAGCGTCAAGTCAGGGATTCTGACTTGATTAAGAATCTGACTAAATTGGGTTGTCACCTTGCATGCTGCACCTACTACCTGAAAATTGTTCATTATCGTCCTCATTTGATCTTCTCGGAGCTAACAAGCCTTTGCGGAAATTGCTCCAGTGATCAAAGGACCCATTTATTTGGATTTCTTTGCCACGTCAGGGTCCTCATTGCTGTATCTCCTTCCTCCCTTTTTTATTTGTAATGAACGATCACCTGGCAGCACTAGAGGTGACCTCTACGATTTCCGAGATGGCTGTCCTCTCTGGCACCCTGACTGCAGGGACCAAGGCACCCGCTCCGCCGGGCAGTGTGGACATTGCGCTTTGCCTTTGCTTCTTCCCAGCAGTCAGCCACCAAACCCGGCCCCAAACATCTCCTGAGCGTCTGTTCTCTGCTTCCTGCAGCCTTGGCCAGCACAGGCCGTGCCAGCAGGGGGTACAAATGTCCGGCTCCCTCCGTCATCTCTCTTCTGCCTTGGCCAGAGTGGCACTGCCAAGCACAACTGCATGAAATGTCATCCAGGGCTCCCATTCACGCTCAGAAGATGGACCACGTCCTCACTTGACTTCCTCGTGTTCTGTATCATGGTTGCAGCCACTTCTCCCATCCCCAGGTGAGTACATGCGTGACATGCGTCTCTAGGAATCACCACGCTCTCACCACACGGAGCTGCTTTGTTGTCCCCTAACCAGCCCTGCCTGTTGACCTCTTGACCTTCGCTCATCCTGTTCCCATCACATGCAATGCTCTTCCTCCTGAGCTCAGCCTTTCAACATTCCCTGGCTCCTCTATTCCTCAGCCATAAAGCCTTGGCCCTTGTTCCTGGCCAATCCAGGTCCTCGTGGCATCATGGTTGGGAGCCTTAGACGAAGACTGCATTCATTAACCACATCTCAGAAAGTGCCCACTAGATGCCAGGCCTCATGGAGCTTGAGAGACTCTGGGGACAACAGCTTGTTGAGCCCAGAGGGTAAAGTGTGTGGGGTGCAAGGGCTGGGTGCTGCAGTGTTAGGAACCTGGGACAGAGCAGCAAGAGGATATTGTCTGGTGTGGGGAGAGACTGGGAGGACTTCTTAGAGAAGAAGAAACGGTGGGATTAGCCAGGCAGTGGGCAGGGGAAAGGGTTCCCAAGGTCATCCATAGGGTTGGAACCAAGAGAGTGAGGGTGTGAAGGGTGTGGGGTTGGGGTGTCAATGCATTAAACAGGGGGGCGAGGCCTGGGATTTGAGCCCAGGGCACTGGGAAGTTGGGATTAAATCCTATCCCCCGGGAGCCACTGAAGGCCTTTTAGCCTCAGTGTGTCCAACTGTAAAATGGCGAATTTTCTCACCTGGGTGTGGAGCAAATGTGGGACTCAAGTAAGCCCCCAGCACTGCGGGGCTGACAAGCAGGTGGCCCTCAGGAAGGCTGGTTCCGAAGGCTGTCCCTTCCCAAGAGCAGAGTCCTGCTCTTCATCCCCCTGGTCACAAGCCGCTAGTGGACAGGACTGTCTGAGTGTCTCTGTGGCCATCAGTTTCTTCCTTTGCAAGATGGAGACAGTGACAGGCCCTGGCTTATGGTGGGGGTGGCGGCAGGGCAGGGTGGTCACTAACAGCAATTGGGGCTGACACGTGTTCCGTGGTTGCTGGACTGTTTGGGACTGTGTTCATTCAGTGCACGTTTAGTGAGCTCCCGCTGTGGTCAGGCCCTGTTCTAGGTAGGCAGGACACACCCCTGAATAAAAGAGGTGGCACTCTAGTCTTGCAGTTTGTGCCCACTTCCAGGCCAGCCTGTCTGGGAGGAAGACAGGTGGGAGGCCAAGGCCAGGCTGTGGGGAAGAGGGAAAGCTGGAGCTGGAGGACAATTATGAGACAGAGGAGCGACCAAGCAGGGAGCCCACTGCAGCGGGGAGTCAATAATTCACAGGGTTCCTTTAAATATTTACCTCTCGGGCTGCTTAAACCATGGGGCCGTGCCTTTTAATATATATGTTTTGCAGTCTGATCGCAGAGATGTGGGCGCCACAGACAGGATGAGGGGTGGAAGGGTGTGGTGGGTGCTGGAACCCTTGGGGCCATGCAGAATTGTTGGGGTAGGGGAAGGAGTGTGACACTGAAATACTCGTCCTCACCACTGTATGTAGGACGCTTCCTGTGCTGCATGGATACCAAGTGCTTTAGCTACGCAAGCGCTCATTCATTCTCTCACTCATTCATTCACTCATTCATTCACTCACTCAGACTTGTTGGGTCTGGGCCAAACAATCTCAGCTTGGGTCCTGGTTCCATCTTGTGTGACCTCTGTGTGAACTCTCCATACACCTTAACTTCCTGTACCCCAGCCTCCTGTGTAAAATGGGGAGATGGTGAGGAAGCAGTAAGCAAATGCATGTGGGGTGCCTGGGACAGTGCCCAGCATGCTCCAGGAGCTCCGTGAATATTATTATTATGATTATTGTCACCATCCACTCATTCATTTTTTCAAGGAACATTTACAGAGTGCCAGTGGTGTGACATGCACCTTGGGGGTCGACTGTCTCCCTTCAAGGAGCTTCTGCTGGGACATAAATCTTAAGTTAATTAGGTTGACTAACAAGACAAGTTCACGCAGCCCTAGGGCTGGGAAGAAAGTGAACAGGCTGGTGGGACCCAGGGTCACTAGCGTAGGGAGGCATCAGGGAAGACCTGTCTGAAGAGCGGAACTTAAAGCTGAAGTTTGCAATATGAAAAGGGGCTGAGGAAAGAGATTCTGGGCAGCAAGAACAGCAGGTGCAAAGGCCCTGAGGTGAGAAGTAGCTCAATGTGTCTGAAGAAAAAAAAGAAAAGTGATCATGGTTAGAGAGTGGTTTGGCCTTCTATGAAGCTCTCCAGGGGATTTGGGACTTTTGGAGGATGCGGAAAAAGGAGCCCAGAGAGGTATATAGATTTTCCTAGGACTGCCCAGCTGGTGTAAAACCAGAATGTGAACATAGGTCTGTCTGACTTCCAAGTCTGTGCCCCTAACAAAGGCCTTGGACCACCCGCAAGTGGGAGCACCAGCCCCAACAAACATGGATAATTTTGGGGTGAGTTTGGGGTAACCCTGAGTTAGCCAGTGTCCCAACAAGCAGCTAGCTGCTTCAGAGGTCTGACAGCTGCTCAAACCAAGCCCCGCTCCAGAAAATGCTGCCAAGGAGCTGCCCCATGGAACCTTGTTAATGACACACCAAAGACCCCGTCACTCAGTGTCTCCCTGGGCAGCCAGCCAGACACACAGAGCAAGTCCAAAGTACAGTCCATGGGCAGCTGGAAAAGGTTGCTGGGATATGTGCAGGGGTGGCAGGATGGGAGGGCAGTGCCAAGCATTGCACTTGTGTTTTGTGCCTTGTGGAACATTCCTAGCAACTCAGAGCTGTAGGTGCAGCCTTCCTTGTCTTAAGAATATGGGGCTCAGAAGTATCAGGAATCTGCCCACTGTTACCCAGCTGGAGGGCAGGGTGCAAGGGTGAAGGCCAAACTGCAGAGCCCTACTCTGCCTTGCAGAACTGTCCCTGAGGGGCCAGCTGCCAGAATGGTCCCAGCTGCCACTTCTCAGGCTAAGTATGTTGACGTAGCCTCACTCGACCCATCTGCAAAGTCACAGATTGGACACATTCTCCTGTGCCAGAACCTTCTGTGATGTGGTCACATTCACTGGGGCCAGGGATTAACAATAGGCTTCTAAACTTCTTAATGACCATGTGTGACTTGGGGGTTGCAGCTCCCTGGGAGAGTACAAGAGCATTCATGGGTCACGCATGGCAGGCCTCACGTCCTGGCTCGTGTCAGGCAGTCTGATCCAACTCGGAGCTCTAGGAAGGCGGGACCCACATTCATCTTTTCTATTGCTGACTCTCCCAGGCCAGCCCCTAGGAGTGATTTCAATAAATAGGTGCAGAACCATAACAAGAGCTGGTGTCCGCCGAGGTCTCACTGGGTCCAGGCACCCTGCTAGGAACCGTGGCTCCATTGTGCACAGCCTCAGCTGCCTGCAGAGCACCAGGAGACTAAAAAGATGCCTGGATCCCGTTCTCCAGAGACTCGGTTGTAACTGGCTTAGGGTGCAGGTGACTCTGATGAACCGCCAAGAAGGACAGCATTGCTTTATGTGGCTCAGTCCATCACCTCCCATGAACCCTAGGAGGGAGGTAGTTACTATGATTGTGCCCATTTTGCAGATGAGCAGGCAGATGCTCAGAGAGGTCAAGTAGCCTGCCTCAAACCACACAGCAACAGCATAGATGTAGTAGAATCAGAATTTGGGCATTGCCAGAGCTGTGAGTATGGAGGGAAGAAGGTGTGTTGGGGGGGGGCGTTGGAGGAGCCCTGGCAGGCATCTGCCTAGGTCAAAAGCTTCTCCTAAAGGAAATAGCTCCACTCACAGATGGGTCCTGCCTGGGCTCTGTCTAGAGCAAGAGTGGCACCTTCCTGTGCCTCGAAACCTGTCCCTTCCTCCAGAAATGTTTGGATTTGGGACTGGTGTCTGAATCCAGGGCAACCAACTCACACACCGGCCAGCAAGACTATTAGGGGCCTGCCACGGAAAACCTGTCCTTGTAGCAGAATCCCAGTTTACACAACTTAAATAAACACTTTGGAAATTAATTCCTTAGGATTGCATTTTACAAACCAATGAGTAAAGGAGGGGTCCTATCCACCTTTTGCTTTTTATCTCAAATATCCACTTTCCTTATTGGATCCCCTAATCAGCTTGCACTCAGCCTCTGGCTGTAATGATCAGAGCCTTGGCGCAAGCTGCTCTTCTGCTCATTCACCTTTCGTCATTCGTTCATTCACTTGCTCTGTATCTCCTCGGCACCAGGCTGCCTCTGGGAAGCAGCGGCGTTTTCTTGTGGGTAACCACGCATCAAGCGGCAATGAGGGAAGGACCCAAATTCATGTTGATTTTCGTTTCCCTTAATGTAAAGCAGGATCACCTGCATTTCAGATTTTGCTAGTTTATCTTACACGGCCAAAGCCCCAGTTATCTCTGCTTCACTAAGTCTTAAGATTGGTTTGGAACTTGAACATATATTCTCTGAAACCATTAAAAGTGGTTTAATTGGCTGTGCAGGGATGTCCTCCACTCTCCTCTCCAAACGGATCATCCCTCCCTGTCTCTCCCAAGAACCGGGAGGCCAGAAGCCCTCAAGCCCTCGCCTGGAAGATCTACTCCCCTGGATGTATTTGTCTTGCTCTAGGCCCCCAAAGCATCAGGCTCTGCATAGCAGATCCCAGTCTGTTTGCAGCTGCACCCCCAAATCCTCCTGCAGACATCCCCTGTAGCAAAACCACAGTCCTGCATTTAGGGGTGATCCAGCCATTGGAGTCTAAAGAGGCAGCTCTGTAAAAATCCAAGCCCTGTTTTGTTAACGTGTGGTGATGGGGGCGCTCTAGAGAGGATTTCAGGAAGAGAGATGCAGGAACCAGGGCACAAGTAGTAGAGCAGGGGTGAAGAGCTGGCAGTCGGGGTGGCCTGAAGCCCTGCAGGTTCCAGATACCGGCTCTTCCGGGTCTCAGCAGCATGAGCAAGCCACACGGCCCCTTGATGCCCATCTTACAGTCTGGCTCACAGGTTCCCTGGCAGGAGAGTGAGGCTGCATAGAGGAATGCACGCACATGAGGGCAGCAGGCAATGGAGCGGGACCACAAGGATGGTGGTTTGGAAGATGAGCCCAGCCCTGGGCAAGGGTGCCCTCGATATTTACTGTTGCAGTCTGCCTCATCTCCCATCCCTGGTGACCCCATGATGCACGCTGTCGGTGTTTGTCACACACGTGTGATAAAGCTGTGGGTATCTCGCAAAGGTAAACAGAAAGGATGATGAAGCTGCACTACAGAATCAGCAATAGAATCAGGGGTATTTCTCGATATTCTCTTAAAGTCATTTCTGGTGCTTAGCAAGATGCCTGGTACATAATAGATATTTGATATATATTTGCTGAATGACTAAATGTGAGATCTATGATTTGTGTATGTATGAGAAGAGAAAAAACACGAGTGAGGGAAAGAGAATGTGAACATATGTGTTTCCATGTAGTTATGATAGAAACTCAAGGGGCAATATCATGGATAACATAAATTATGGAAGACAAAATTAAACAAATCAAAATGCTGAATAAAATACCAGAAAGTATGCTTTTTCTAATTTCTCCCCTCCTCCCTTCACATTAGGGTTATTAGATAAAAATACAGGACACCAGTTACCTTGGAATTCCAGATTTTAAAAATAAGTAATTGTAGAGTATAAATATGTCCCAAATATTGCATGATTGAGTATTACATAGGATACGCTTATGTTAAAAATTATTCATCCTGCTTTCATTTGCTAAATTTGCCACTCAACTATTCTAGACAACTCCTGACATTCTACTTATTTAAAATGCCACTGAAAGATCCTCAGGAGTTTGTTTTTTTAAATCACTTATGGTATAGGATAAAACTTTCTAACCTAGCCTTTGACCCACAAGCCCCCACCCTGCACCTGGTCTGATCAGAGCAGGCTCACCTGGTGCAACCCTGACCTCTTCTGCCTGGCCCTGAGCCTTAAACACCCGTAAGCAGCTCGGGCCAGATGGTAAGTAGTTTTGTTCTCTTTAAATTGCATGTTAGCTCCCACTTCCCATGTTAAATATGGTCATTCCTCCTTATCCACAGGAGCACACATTTTAAGACCCCAAACGGATGCCTGAAACCTTGGAGAGTCCTGAATCCTATCTCCACCCTATTTTTTCCTGTGAATAGAGTACTGAGTGAGTAGTGGGTGGGTAACATATACGGCATGGATAAGAGGGACAAAGAGATGAGTCGTGTCTATATGAGATGAGGCAAGAGAAAGAGATTTCAGCAGGCTACTCCAGATAGAATACAACTAGAAATGCAATTGCCTTTTCCCTCATACCGGGGCGCCCATGGAGCTAATCAGAGATAAAGCCTGTGCTTCAGGAACTGGCCACAACCCATAACTCACAGCTGGCTGTGGAGAGTGGTGGCAGATGTTGCCTTGATGTGATGCAGGGACTGCAGCGGTTTGGGGAATGTTCCCTTCCCACCCGGGTTCTGTTCACCCCTTTCAGGGCTCTCCTTTTGCTCAGCTGGAACAGCCCCTACAGCCTTTGGGGGTTCATAAAACATGAGGTGAAATACCCGTGGAGCAGCAGGACTTGGAGCGGCAGAGAAGGGGGACTGGCGAGATGGCTGGGGACCATGCCCTGAGTGTCACTTCAAAACTAGGAGCCACACATCCTACCTATCAGGATGGTGGTGAAGACACATGGAGATGTTCATGGTAAGTGGCTCCTGGCACAGTCTGGCCTCAGTAAGCCTTGTTCAGCCTGCAGTGTTTGGCCTGGCCTGTCCCTCTCGCCTCCCTCCCTGGGACGGCATTGAGCTGAAGCTGTCACCTGGGCTCAGCTGAAGCAGAGACCAAGACCTGGCATCTGAGCCCATCCTGGAGACACTTTAGGGCCTCATGGCCAGAACTGGCCTGTCCACCCCTGCCCTGGGGACTCAAGGTGACACCCAGCAACCCCAGCTCAGTGTGCTTTCTCCAAAATGTGCCTATGGCTCACCAAATTCTTCCCATCAGGCTATGGGGTCCTCCCACCAGCCCCTTGATTGGGTCACGACTCACCTTATTTTGAAGATGAAGGAGTTAGGACCTGGACATCTGAAGTCACCAGCACAGCCAGTCGCCCGGGTGCTGGGCTGTCCGACCCCAGGGCCTGGGACCCTAACTGCTGGTCTCATGAGAGACTGCAGGTGAATTTCAGCTCCAAGTAGGGCCCCTGCTGCTGGTTGGGAACGTCCATCATTCCCCACCTTTTCATCTGGGAATGGAGAGGGGCCCCACAGCCCCCATGCCATGGTCACTGGAAATACTCAGCTGTGCGTCCAACCAGCCCCTTGCTCCCATTCTTGGAAGTAAGCGTTCCCTCCCTCTCTCTCCACCTCACAGCTGCAATCTTTTTCCTGGGTGGTTTTCCCTTTATTCCTTCTCTGTGGCTCTGGCCCTATCTCCCTGGAAATACAGTTTGCCAATATTGAAAAGAAACACACAATCACTAAACGCATTTTATATAGTCTTTGAAGTAAAATAGCCTCAGGCTCCTGCACTGATAAGCATGCAGATAGAGTGCCGGACTGAGCAGAGCAGACAGCTGTGTAGGGGGAGCCCACTGCTGGGGTGCAGGGGACCCTGCTGGGGCACAGGAACGAACTGCTAGGGTGGAGGGGAGGGTACAGGTTCTGAAGGGAAAGACTGTGCTGTTTCCTGGAGGTCATCTAAGCCCCAGAGGAGAGAAGAGGAAAGAGGGCAGGGAGGAGAAGGAAGCAGCCTCTACACTCAGCCTGCAGCCCTCAGCGCTCTAGGATAGGGGGTTTGATCTCTCAGAGGCTGGGTAGTTAGGGTTCCCTCTCAAGACAAAGAGGGAAAAGGATGTCCTGTGTACCCATTCTATGCCCAGAATAGGAGCAAGCCAGGAGACTATTGAGATTCTGTGAGCGCATGGCACATGTGTGCACACGTCGGGGGCACAGGGGACTGTGCAGAACACTGGCTCTAGCAGCCCTTTCCTGCAAGCCTGCTTGGATGGGACATCACCAAGTGCAGACGCTTGGCTGGGGCACAGGGGCCATGGTGCCCTGTTGGTGCTGTGGGAGAAGCCCAGGGCTCTGTAAGTCTGGCGGGAGGAAGGGGCCTGCAGGAAGTGCCTGGTCTGCTAGAGGAGGGGAACTCCCACCCCCTTGAGCTTCCAGTCTGATGGGGAGGGAAGCTCCTGACCTCAGGCAGCCCAGTCGGATGGAAGGAACCCAGTGATTAGGACCTCATGGTCTGACGAGGTGGTGGAGGACAGAGACGCCGACCTCCCAGGGCCCGGGAGCTCCCAGGCAATGGAGCACAGCCTGGTTCTTCTCGTCAAGGGAGCTCTTCACTGGAGTAGGGAAGGAGGACCCACAGAAACACGGAAACTGCTGGTCTAGGGAAGCTCTGCTCCTTCCCAGCTCCCATCCACCAACCCTGGAACTTCTGACCCACCCAGCCTCCTGTGGAGGGGCATATAGGTGGAGAGAAGAGACTGCTCTGCTCCCCATTCCCCCAGCACCACCTCCGAGGTGGCCTCCAGGCTTGAAACCCCCTTAAGTCTCAACCTCTGGCTGCCCCTGGTTCCTCCACAAGTGGGCTCTGAGCCATCTCCCCTGCACTGAGACCCCCCTCCCATCTGCCCCATTGGCCAGCCTTCCCCATGCAACTCCATGCACAAGGCTGCCTTCTCTTCTCACTCAGAGCTCAGGGCTCCTGACTGCTTCAGCTTCCTGTTTTGTCTTCTTCCACAGGGCCTGCCCTGTGTTCATGGTGCCCTGATTACATACGTGTTACATATATGCACTGTGCCGGGCCTGTGTGTGCTTGTTCATTCATACATGGAGACGAAGGCTTAAGAGTCCCATAACTCATTCCCCTGCTCTCTGTAAAAGTCTTGTCTCCTTGGGAAGTCCTGACTCCCCATTTCCTATCCCACACCCTTTACCCCCATTCTTCAAATCTGGGCAGGACTAATCACAATGGTATTTAGCCAAAGACTTCCAGGCTAGGTTACTCTCTCCCTACTCAGTCAGCTCGGGAGGGAAGAAAACAAATCTCTTGTTGCCCCGAAGCCCCCAACCCTGCAGTCCTGGCTTAGCGAGGACCCCCGTGACTGAGGGGGAGTGGCCTGCTGAGTTGGTAGCCTGGAGCTCTCAGGCCTTCTGCTCTCTCATAGAGAAGTGGGTGCAAGAACAGGCTCCCAACAAGTTCGCTCAAGATGTCTTCTGTTTTTAGGGCCTAGAAAATGCTTTTAAAATGCTTCTTTCCTTTCCCAAATTAAAACAACCTCACACCACTTCATACCAATCAGACTGGGGACAGTCAGGAAGCTGGATAATGTGTGTTGATGACAATGTGGACGTGCGAGTCTGGAGGGCACCTGGCAGTATTTAGGGAATTGAAGCACACATAGCACACCCTCTGACCCCACCTTCCCACCCCTGAGAGACCCCATATACAGGTCCCAGGGGTCACCTGGTGGGGGAGGGGAGGGAGCCCGGTGCCCACCACGGGCATAGCAAGAGTCTCTCTGGAAACCACCGCAGCAGTCAGAGGCATAGAATGAGATTTATGTACCACGACACAGGTAGATCTAAAAACAGTGTTAAGTGAAAAAATTAAGCAGCAGAATGAAATCTATAGCCCAATGCAATTTATGTAAATTAAAACACATTCACACGATAAACAACACCACATATTTTAGGGGAAGCATCCATATCTAAGGACATATATTAGGGATGTGAGCGTGGGGGGTGGGGGTGCCGGGAGCAGCGGGGACACAGGATGGGGGGAGGGAGAAAAATCGAACAAAGCAAGACCAGAGTGAGGCAGTGCAGGAACATGAAGAGAAAGGCATGGGTTGGGCTTGAGTAGCTCAGCTCCTTTCAAGGTGAAGATGACCAACCGACTAATGAGTCTTTCTCCTCCCCTTCCTCCCCTGGACCCCAGCAAGATTCCAGAACAGAGCAGGTTGTAACGAGGTTTCTTGGCCTCAGTACCCTGGACACTTTGGGCCCAATAACTGTGTGGTGGGGCTGTCTCGTGTATCATAGGAAGTGTAGCAGTGTCTCTGGCCTCTGCCCAAGAGATGCCCGTGGCACACAGTGAGTCATGACAACCAAAATGTCTCCAGACCTTGCCATGTCCCCCAGGGAACAAAATCACCCCTGGTTGAGAAACACTGGGTTGGTATAAAAGCCTGGAAGACTGCTCCAACCCTCCCAGGTACAGAAACCTGTGCACAGAGCAGCAGGGCCCTGACACACCGGCCAGGCTCGGGCTGTGTCTTGGCAGCTGCCAGTGTCCCTTGCTCACCTGTGTAAACTGAGGCTCTGTGGAGATCCCAGTTACAGCCTGTGACTACAGCTGCCTCAGGCGGGCTTCCTCTTAATTTTACCAGCAGCTGGATTTGCATAGACCATTTGCATCTGAGATTACCCATGATTCTTGGGGAGACACTGTCTAAGGCAGACGATGGCAAAAATATATATAATTCCATTTTAGCTTGCAAAGCAGGAGGGAGGAAAGAGATGAGGGCTTCAGGGAGGGAGTGCTTGAAGGAAATTTCAGTGCCTTGCACACTTGGGGAGGGGAACTGGAGGTGAATGGCTCCTGGTCACTGGGCAGAGAAGACCAACAGTCCTGGCATTTGGTGTGTGAATTAATGACTCAAATGGTGAATGAATGAGGTCACTCGAGTCTCATCAGCAGGAGCAGCATTTCCTAGCTGAGGCAGGCAGAAGGGAGGGGAGGACAGGGCAGACCCAGCTGTCTGTGAGCCCAGCCACCCCCCAGCACTGCACGAGAGCCCAGTGCATGCCTGGCAACACCCACCAAGTGCCCTCCCTGCCTGGGGCCATTTCATCACACATCCCTGCCCCTCCCGAGGGCTGTGTCACTCCCCTCATTTGGAAGCGGAGGCATGGATGCTCATTAGGAAAGAGCAGAGCCTGACCTGGAACGAAGTCTGGCAGACTCTAAAACCAGTGCTCTTCAGCCAAGACCCTCAGTGGGCTGTGTGCTGACTTGCAAAATTAATGAGTCTGACAAAGTGATGGCTACCAGGAGCAGACGGCCTCCATCCCGCAGCTCAGCAGCTTCTGCTCAGCCCAATAGTTAACCTGGACCAGATTCCAGAATGTGAAGGCAGACACCTATAGGCTGTGACCTAAATGCCAGGTGAGGTGTACACGTCTGTGTGGGCTGGGCTTAACTGGCACCTTCCCCACACTCTTCTCACCCAGCCCTAGGCACTCAAGGTAAACCATGCTGTCCACTTGGTGCCTCTGTGCCTTGTGGTCTCTTCCTCATTAGACCGTGAACTCTTGGGGGCAAGGATCATGACTGGCTCATTTCTCTATCCCCAGTGTTCAAGAAATCCATGTGCCATAAACTGAGCTAATTTTGGACTAATGGCAGGAGACTAACCAGTCCACATCTTCCTGCTACCTTGTCCAAAAGATTTCCTGACCTTCCCAGAAGGAAGACTGTCTGGGATGAAACCTTCCCCTGAGCCATGGGTGACAGGTGTGTGCACCAGATCACTTGCCACCTTGCACACTTGATATCATTAAGTTTGTTAATGAGTCTTCAAGTGAAGGGGCCTTGTCCAATTGCTTCTGCATTTTCAGATCCTAGAACATGGATTTACACATAAGAAATAGAACATGAATGGATGGATGGATGGATGGATGGATGGATGGATGGATGGATGGATGATGTTTGGTTTGTGTCTGGATGTCCCCCCAAAGCCTCATGTGGTCATGGGGGATGGGCTTTTCAGATGCAGCTGATTCTAGAGTTTGTGACTGATTCATGGTCCAATGCTGGGATTAAGGGTATGAGTGCTACACCTGCCCTAGGGCAAGTAGCCTGTATACAATATAAGGGACAGGAAGAGGTTCGTCTGTCTCTCTCTTGTTGCTTTTACTGTCTTCCATCACCATGAACAATTGCCCTTCTGCAATGTGCCACCCTGCCTTGGATCCAGCCAATTATGGAGTGAAATCTCTACAAACTGTGAGCTAAACAAACCTTTCCTCCCTTAACTTTGGGCATTGGGTATTTTGTCTCAGCAATGAGAAAATATAACTAAGATATGTGGAAGAATGGATGGGTGGATGTGTGAGTGGATATATGTATGTATGGATGGATGGATGAATGGATGGATGGAGTGTGGCTAGATGGATAGATGTGTGGGTGAATGGATAGGTGGATGGATAGATGGATAGGTAGGTGGATGAACAGATGGATGGCTGACGAAAAGAAAGACAAAAAACCAGCTGGATTAGATTAGTCAGACATAAGGTTTG
Source organism: Erethizon dorsatum (assembly GCA_028451465.1). NCBI lineage: Eukaryota > Metazoa > Chordata > Mammalia > Rodentia > Erethizontidae > Erethizon > Erethizon dorsatum. The sequence goes on along the minus strand of CM051827.1, from coordinate 122,373,835 downwards.
ACGGTGGTTAGTAGCTAAGTGGGTGGTGGGTGAATGAATTTGAGTGAGTTTAGATGGTCAGATGGGTGGTTGTAACTAGGGTGAAGGTTGGATGTTGGATAAGGAAGAGTGAGCAGGTCAGAGAGAGGATGAGCGGTTGGAGGCTGTAAGGCTGAGTGGATGGATTGATGGTTGTGCACAGATGGGTGGTGGTGAATGGCTAGCTGGGTAGCTGGGTCCATGTGGTACAGGCATTGCATAACTGGTAGAGTACCAGTGACATAGGGACATGAACTGTTCCCACCTCCTAACATCATGCTCAGTCTCCCTGAGTAGAATACCCTCTTTGTTCTCCTTTGAAATCCCACCCTGAAGTACCCCTTTCTTGCCTGCTCTCTTTCACACTCCAAAGCTGGGGTTGGCAGATACCAGATGGAAGTCTTCTCAGGAAATTCAGCTCCAGTCCCTGCACACTGCACAGATTTAAGCCTTAGCTCCCACCTCTCCCTGCTCTTTACCTGCCTGAGGAGGTGCAGGCAGTGATTTGCATATTTATTAAATATCTCTTAGCAGGATACACAAGCTGCATTGCTACATCCTGCTCCTGCTGGAGACCAGCCCGTGCAATCAGTGCTGCATCTCCACTCATTAAATAGCTGTTTTGGGACCCGGGAGGCTAAAAGGGGATCAGGGGACCATGGGGGAGAGGGACCCCACAGCGGAGGAGGCCCTAGAGGCCCAGCTGTAGTTGTGTTACACTTGTTTGGCAGCAGGGGCTTTCTGTTCATGGCGCAGGAGAGAAGGGCTCTGAGGGCATCCTTTCCAGCTCCCTGCCTCCACGTGGGCACCCCTGGAAATCAGCCCTCTGTTTTTGAAAAATCCCTGAGGAGGAGACTTTCAAGCATCCTTGTTTTGTGTTTCTTCTGCAGCTCAGTTTATCCGGAAGTTCTTCCTAATGTCTGGGCAGAGGCATGCTTGCTTTCTCATTGGCCCATTTCAGGTATAGTTTTTTAGATAAAAGTAAAGAAGTGTCTGGGGCCCTGGATACCAGTCTCTCTTCTCTCTGGAAATGTGTCCTTGACTAGGTAGGCACTGGGTGTCTTTCTGGGGGCCAGGACTTCCTGCGAATTACCAGATGAACCTGCAGACTGGGAGCCTCAACTTTCCTTCTTGCCTCTTCTCACAGTGGCTAGATTGGGGTTCAACTCTAAGGAGGCACCTGGCCTTGAGGGATGGTAGGAAGGTGAACTCTGGCACTGTGTGCCATGCTGCTGGGCACTTAGAAAAACATGGTGCATATAGGGTTTGATACTATGTGTGGTTTCAAGCAGCCACTGAAGGTCTTGGAATGCATCCCCTGTGGATAAGAGGAAACAACTATGTTCTATATTCTGTCTGCTGACTGCACGAAGCATGACTCCTCATGACAGCCCTCCAGGGTAGATATTCCAAACTGCCCCACTTTACAGATGAGGAAACTGAGCCCCAGGGGAAGGGAAGAAACACATGATTTGTGGACCTACATCTTTCTTGGTCTCCTCTTACCAGACAAGTCACAAGGGATCCCTATACTGGGAACAGCCTAAGACCCAAGAAGAAAATGAAACCCATGAGCAAGGAGCTTTTCCAGCTCCATTTGCCCCACCTTGCACTGCCCTGGACTGGCAGGAGCCAGAAGGAAGGACCCAGCCGTGGCCTCATAAACCTTCCTGAAAGGCCTCATAAACAGAAGGCCGGCTGGTTCCAAGTCTGCTGCTGCAAAAAGCAAAATCCCTGGTCGTAAAGTAATGCTCATAAAAAGGAGAAGCAAGGGAGAAAAAACTTGTGCAATAAAACCAGTAATGGCCTGTAGGAAGTAAGAAGAGGAGGCTGCGTCTCTGGACAGGCAGGGAAATAGGGGTGGTTCCCATTGGTCTCATGAGAGGCACCAAGCTCAGGGCACCCGGTGGACCTTGGTCCAGACTGGGACCGTGGCTTGGGGTGAGGGGGTGGCGTAGGACCCTAGGAGGGTGGCTGTGCACTCTGGAGTCTTTGTTTGTCATCTGCACTTGGAGATGGCCACCTCACCCCTCCTGGGAGGAGGCAATGGGATGGGTGTGCAAGGCATGAGGTTGGGGAGTGCTGATGACCCTGTAATGCGAGCTAGGGTGGTACAGGGGGGGCAATTGGAACCTGGAGCAGTGAGGATCCCAGGCCAAGGGCCAGCAGGTGTCTGTGGGTGGGGACAATGTCACCATCTCAGTAGTGGTGTCAACCTCTTTTTCCCATCTCAGTGCCTGCCCCAGACAAAGCAGCTCTGCTCGGGGTCTCCTGACCTGTCGGTTCACCGCCCTTTTTTCCTTCCTCAGCTGTGCACTCCCAGAGTTACCTCTTGCCCAGCTCGCTCCTTCTCTCTACCCCTCTCCCTTGGCTTTTGACTACTGGGTGCCAGGTTTCCCATCTCTCGGAGCTGCTGACCACGTCCTTTGCTCTCCGGCTGAGGGGTTGGGAACCAATTGTCTTCGCTCCTGTGCGAGGCCAACTCCACCTGGGTCTGCACCGGCTTTCCCCCGGGCCTCTGGTGGCCACGCCAGAGTCTTGGGCTCAGCCCAGCTCCCTTCCCAGCCTCAGTAACTCCCTTCCAGCCCCAGCCCAAAGCCCCAGGACACATCTTTTGAGCAAACAGGTTCTCCTCTCTCCCTGTCACACGCCCTTCAAAGACCTGCCACCATCTGTAAGGAACCATCCTAATACAGTAAGCCCTGCCCAGCTGTCACCCACCTTCCCTCAAGACAAAGCCAAAGGCCACATCTCTGTGTCCCCATCTTAGGAAGAGTGTGTGCTGTGTGCACGGCTCCTCCCAAACCCCTTTCCCACAGCTCACTTCAGCTCAGACGCGCAACGCATGCAACCAGGCACAAAGCACTGTCCTGCAAACCCCCTTCCCACAAACCCTGCCCAGCAGCGCCCTGGGACAGGAGAGGCCCCTGGCCCAGGGGTGGGGTGGATAGGAGTTAAGTTTCCAGAAGCCTGGGTCTTACCACCTGGGAGGTTCGCTGCTGGCCAGCAGTTCCTACCGGGAGTGCTGACTTGGTCACGCCCCAAGCCCTGTTGAGATTGTTGCCCCATTTTACAGATGAGGAAACCAATGCCCCCAAAAGCAGTGTGATATGCAGACAATTGGAGGTGATGGGAATCCTGCTGTGCTTTCAGACAGCTGCTGCCTGGAGCTGAGCCTTTCTACCTCTCAGAGAAAGGAAGAGGACAGCGGTAGCCCCTTGATGGACTATGGTGAGGGTTGCATGAGGGACATAGGAAGCACAAAATCACTGTCAATATTGTTACCTGTGTTGTTATTTCTATTCCAGTTCTTAAAAGAAATAAGCCCACAGTGGAAACTGCACTTGCCAGGGCACCTCCGCCACCAATAATTGTGGTGGTAGCAAATCCTTACACCATTCTTGCCTACTGTGTGTGGGCACTGGGGGAAGAGCTTTGCTGATCAGCTCTTTGTGTCTTCCTGGTAGCCCCAGACACTGTGATCCCATTTCATGGGTGAAAAGACCAAGGCTTACCCAGCTGTGGTGGCAGAGCTTGTTTTGAACTTGCCCCCAAAGCCTATGCTTTTTTGTAAAAAGTCAGACTATTCCATACAGGATGCATTGTGACTTATTTTGGGATGACTCTGTGCGTGGGTCATCACTGGAGCTGGGATTGGACAGACCGAAGCAACACTCCTGACCCCATGTAAATGACAGTGCTGTAACACCTGCAAGGAATCCACACACCATGTAAGGATGTTGACACGCACAGGCATCTGTGGTTATCTGACTGATCAAGAGGTGGCCAACTCCCACCCCCAACACCAGAGGATCAGCATCTACTAACTTCTCCAGGCCTGGGACCCATTGCATTTAGCCACAATCCATTTGCACACCAGGGTCTTCCTGCCCACCTGGATGTCCACTTTCTCTGCCTGTATCCTCTGCTGTTTTGCCACCTGGCCTTTTCCTGCTCATTCTTCCAGTTGGTTCCTTCAGAAAGCCTCATCTAATTCCCCAGGCTGAGTTAGACGTGCCCTCTCCCTCTGGGTCCCCATAGCACCTTTAACATCTCTCTCTTCCTGGTAATTGCCAATTACATGTCTGTCTGGAATGCTGTGAGGTCCCGGAGGGCAGGGAGGTTGTCGTATTTGTCTCACATCTCCAGCATTGTGCAGCACTTAGAAGATGCTCCGAAATAGTAGCAGAGAGAATGTCCAAGTGAGCAGTTGAATGAATAAATAAAGGCATGGATGATGGGGAAATCAACGTGAGCAGCCATCCTGCCCTGCCTTTGTCTGTGCCAGAGACGAGGGTGAGAGAGCCCCTCCCTGGCCCCTCTTCCCCAACCCCCACTGGCACATCACACCCCTTCTCAGCATGTGAATCTGCTTATCTTTGCAGAAGACACTGCCTGGGGCCGGTGAGATGGCTCAGCAGCATAAGCGCCTGCCTGGCAAGCGCAAAGTCCTGAGTTCAACTCCCAGTACCCGCATTAAAAAAAAAAAAAGAAGACACTGCCTGGGTCGTGAGTGTAGAAGGTCAAAACCACAATGACCTATAGATACTGCAGCTATGGGTCAAGAATACAATCTTGATGTCATGGAGACCATGTGATGCAAGATGTCAAGGGATGGGGATTCCTGGAATACCTAAGACTTCCTCCCCTCCAGAGTTGCCTGGATGTTCACACCACTTGTTTTCCTGTGGTGGGGATGAAGAACAGGTGTACCACAGCAGCCTGGCTGCACAAATCTACATTCTTCGTACTCTAAGCTTCCCCTCAAATACTCTTGCCAGGATACAAACTGAATTGATCTCCAACTGACAGACATCCCCTACGGGGTCCGACCCCATCCTCATCTCTGTCAGAGGAACAGCGCCTGTTTCCTTTGCTCTGGATACCAGCAGGGAGACTCTGGACTTCCAAACACTGTCTTCCAAGAGGCTGGAGTTTGAACACAATCCCGAGGCGATATGTCCAAAGGAGAAGTTCTCACTGAAATTCTCCGCATTGTAAAATGTCAGAATGTCTGCAGTCTTTATTTATAGACGGATTGCTTTTCAGCTTTTCTCACTCCAACATTTCAATGTGTTATTTCTGAAGATAAATGCACATTACGATTTCATAATAGAAATTGCATTTCTCCCTCGTGTCACCTCTAAGCATGTATATACATAAATATGGCACATTGCCTCCGACAGTAATTTAAAAGGCACTTTGAGAACATATTGATCATGACCAAGGAACAGGGCTGGCGTGGTCTAGAATTCACAGAATCTGCCTCCTCCCTACCCCAGCCTGCCCTCCTCTTCTTTGTTTGGATTCTGAAGCTTGGGAACTTATGATTTCCATTTATCTTCGTATATCGGGGTGCGTATTTATAGGTATCATGGGCTTTGGGAGGGAGGATGAAGGAAAATTTTATAACTGAAAAGTGTAAACAAGGAATGAAAAATGCAGCCTTCCCACCAAAGTGAGTTCACCAGAGGCAGGAATTCTCCATCTCACTCCTGGATGGATTTGAGGGCTCATGTGGGAGATACTGTCCACAGCTGCCCAGGGTCTCCCAGGGCTCTGTTCAGCTCATCATCACATTTTCTGAGGACTGAATTCTTGGACCAACCAGAGCATCTTCCTAGGCTGAGCCAGCATCCTCCCTGCTCCACATCCGCCTGCCTCCTGGGAACCTCAGGCTCACCTTGAAGCACAGTTTCTTCCCTTTGAACCATTCTTCATTGTTTGTGGGAACTGCTAGAAACCCACCTCTTCTGGTACATTTCCATGGCTACTCAGCTGTGTCTCAGCATCCTTCTCTCTCTCTGTGGTACCCTCGACACTCTCCCAGTCTTGGAGATAGTTTCTCTCTGGGCTACTTTTAATATGGCACTGTCTGCCCAAGACCAGCGAGCTCAGTTCACTGGAGGAAACCAAATTGAAATGGATTATGCATCTGCATCGCACCAGGCAGCTTCCCTCAGCCATATCATTCAGCCCCTGTAGCAGACCTGAAGGGCAGTGTTCCCTCAACCCTTTACAGAAAAGGAATGGAGCCTTAAACATTCAAGCTACTCTTTCCATACACCCCCAAGATCTTGAGGCTTTAAGTGGAAGAGTCTCCATTCAACTCTCTTCTAAATATGTAAAGCTGGTGGCACTGAGGTTGGTCAGTTTTTCAAGATGCCAGATACTTCTTTTTTTTTTTTTTGTGGGTACTGGGGGTCGACCTCAGGACCTCGCGCGTCAGCAGGCGCCCGTGCCGCTGAACGATATCACCGGTCCTTTTTTCGTATGTGGGTACCGGGAGTCAAACTCAGGACCTCGTGCTTGCCAGGCAGGCGCTTATGCCGCTGAGCTATCTCACCGGCCACCAGTTATTTCTTCAATTAAGAATAGGTCTAGGGCCGGTGAGATAGCTCAGTGGCACAAGAGCCTGCTAGTAAGTGCAAGGTCCTGAGTTCGACTCCTGGTACCCACATTAAAAAAAAAAAAAGAATAGGTCTAGTCAGGCACAGTGGTGTACACTGTAATCCTGGCACTCTGAGAGGCTGAAGCAGGGGGCTGCCAGGTTCAAGCACAGCCTAGGCAACTTAGAAACTCAATGAAATGCTGTCTCAAAATTCTAAAATATCCTTAAAGGCTGGGAATGTAACTTGGTGCAGAGGCCTTAAGTACTGGAAAAAAACAAAAACAAAAACAGTCCCTTGGCTGTGCACTAACAGCAACCCTGGCCTGGCCAAGTGTCCAGCAGAAGCTAATGTGGGGCACAGGCCCCAGGCTAGAGCCAGCATAGCTCTGTAACAACTACCTGTTCCTGTCTTTTCTACTTTTTCTCCAGCCTCCTCCTCTGCTGTGTTCCTCTGCCCTTTCCTCCAAAATCAATATCCCCTACACTTACCTCTTGCACCCTCTTTTTCCCCTCTTCTCTCTTCCTGGACTCTTTCCCATCCACTCCAGTGTCCCTGACCATCTCCTGTCAGCATCTTTCCCACCTCCAAGGCAGCTCGGCTCTCTCTCTGACCACCTGTTCACTGGCCATCCCTATTGGCTGTCTCACTGGCTACTCAAATGCAATATGGCAAAGAGGGGGCTAAACATCCCCCATCTTAGTGAGGGCACTGCTATCATTTGGATGCTGTTTATTCCCACATTTCATGCTATGATTTGGGTCTTAAATGTCCCCTAATGGCTCATGTGTTGAAAGCTTGGTCCCAGCTGTTGGGGTATTTGGGAGGTGGTGGCAACTCCAGAAGGTGGTGCCTAGTTGGAAGAAGCAGGTCACTGAGGCCATAGTTTTCAAGAGTTTATTTTGTCCCCAGCTCTCCCTCTGCTTCCTGGCTGCCATGAGGTAAGTGGCTCTGCTACACTACAATCTCCCCACCATGATTTCTGCCTCACTGCAGGGGTAGAAACAACAGGTTCAAGCATCCACAGACTGAACCCTCAGAAACCATAAGCCACAATAAACATCTCCTCCTTTAAGTTGTCTTTGTCAGGTATGTTGTCTGAGTGATGAAGAGCTAACATTGTTCATGTGTTGGAAACCTGGGCCTTGAGGTGATTCAGGGAGGTAGAACCTAATGACAGGTCCCTGGGTCCTTGAAAGGATGAAGGTCATTTTCATGGGACTCTGGTCACTTCTCAAGAGTGGGTTGTCATGAAAACCTGATCCTTGCCCCACACCACCTCTCTGGTTTCCCTTTGGTGATGTGATTTCTTCCTCCCACACACACACTCGCCATCTTCCTTGGGGCCCTCACTGGAGCCTGTGCCATGTTCTTTGGACATTCAGCTTCCAAAACTGAGCTAAATAACCCTCTTTTCTCATAAAGTTAGCTTGTCTTGAGCATGTTGTCATAGTAAAGTGAAGCAGACTGCTATAGGCACCATTGCCCACATCCCTGCCTGAAGTCAGAAACATTAGCCATTCCCACTTGTTTCTGTCGATGTTGTCCCACAAGCCCATCACCAGGCCTTGCATTCTATTTCCCGAGCTTTTCTCTCACACTCTTCACTTGTCTCTATGTCTTCTGAATTTGTGCTAGTTCAGACCTGTGTTATGCAGTGGCCTCCTAGTAACTTCCCAGCCCCCACACTACCCCCTTGTAGCCATGTCACATGCGTTAACCAGAGGGAGCTTTCTTGAGTAGAAACCGATCAGGTCCACCCTGTACCCCATTCATGGTCACCAGGAAGACGTCCCCTGTGTTTCCCTCTTGGGTGGGGCACACAGTAGGTGCTCAATAAGAATTTCTTCCCTTTCCCCTGGGTCTGTTCCCAGGTCTTGTACCTGCTCACCTTTCCTCCCATAGCCTTCTGAGATTGGTTCCATTTCAGCATTTTAACTGTGCCTCAGAGCCCAGACCATGGGGGCTGAGCTGGCCTTTGCTTCTGCCATTAACTGTCTTCCCCTCTCAATTACATGGTAATCCCTGTTAAAATTACAAATTTATTTATAGTTTTTTTTTCTTTCTTTTTTTCCCCACCCGGCAATTTTTACGGCTCATCGGCTGTAACAAATTCTACTTCATAAAGCAAAGGCGTGTTATTATTACCTTATGGAAATCAGCGGAGGCAGCGGACTCCTATTCCCAGCTGGTGTATCGTCTCCCCAAATCCATAATGGTTTCAATCAGTACCCTGGTGGGGTTTGTTCCGCTCTTTGAGGATGAGGGCATTTGGACCTGAGAATGGCATTTCTTCCTCCCAGGAGGTGGGTAGCAGTGGCCTCATCCAAGGGTCCTGAGTATTGGTTGAAATCCAAGAGATTCTGTTCTGGCCATGAAGAAGATCATGTTTGTACATAGAATTTATCAAGAACACTCAGTGACTATTAGGGTGACCACGTGTGGAGGGGCTAATTATGACCCCATTTCCAGGGAGGGAAAGTGTGGCTCGGAATGCGTGTGTGCTTCCTCTGCAAGAGCACAGAGTGAGCGTGGACAGCTCTAAAGGACATGCTCCTCCCGGCCCAAAGAGGCAGGCAGGAGGCATTGGGTTTCCTCAGGCTCCTTATTCCCCCGCAGACCTTTCCCATGTTCCACTTATGTCATTTCATAATTCATTCATTCATTCATTCATTCATTCATTCATTTATCCCAAATTTACTAGCATTTACTGGTGCCCTGTGCTGTCCCCCAAGGCTTGGACCCTGTGATAATTCAGCCCTGGATTAAAGAGGTGGACATTATCTTCTTCCCCATCTGATAAGAAGGGAACTTTATCAATGAAATTGATACTGATAGTAATGAGGAGAAAAGGAATTCAGGGAAGGCACAGAAGAAGAGCTAATGCCAAGCACCCTGATTCCAGTGTATGAGCTTGTGTTCTCCTCGTAGCCTTCCAGGAATTTGGGTCAGAGGGCTTTGGAGCAGAAATCCTGAGCCCCTCATTATGAACCTCAGCTGTGTGACCTTCAGCAGCTGATTGACAATCATTGCACCTCATTCTTCATGGCTGAAATGGGGGGATCACATCAACACTTACCATTAGTTTATCATGAGCAGTTACAACATCAAATTTTTGCACAGAGTATGCTAAACACACTGAATGGATGTTTTTATTCCTACCTGTGTGGAGTAAGTACTATTTATTAGCCCATTGTACAGGTCAGGAAAGTGCAGATCATGGCACTGGTATCTTGCTCAGGGAAACAGAGACAGCAAGGGGCATAATGAGGTTGTGGGGCATCTCTGAGTTGTCTTTCCTCTCCTCACCTCCCGAACCCCCACCATTCCCACTTTTCCCTGCATTTGTTCAGTAATCAGGGGCATCTGTCCAAAGTTCAGCCTCCTAAAGCAGAACTACAGCTCATTCCCCTTTCGCACGGCCATGTGATACAGGCACACAGTAGTGGATGCAGAGGAGGGTGCCCTTGGCCAGGTGTCAGGGGCAGGGCCTGCAAGGACAGTGAGGTGTGAGAAGGAACTCTGAGAAGCTCTGGGTCACCCTGACTTTTCATCAGCATCAGTGTCTCTGTGACCCTGGTTATAACCTATGCACCAGGTAAGACTCCATTCTGCACCCCCTAGAAATTTCCTGCCTGGCTCAGACCATGCCCTGCCTGTGCCCAACTCCAGAAACTACTGTCCTCACCCATCACTCATACCATGGTCAGGTCTTTATCAGGAGCATAGGCATCCATGTTATCTTCCCTCCCCATTTTCAGGGTTCCTCCAAAACCCTGAATGATAGGACCTAAGTGTGTGACCTTAGCATGGTGTGACCAGAAGTATCATTAAGACAAAATCAACCTGTGCATTAATTATTGGATTGTTTTCATAACAAAGGTCGTCATCTGTTCCTGGAAGGCACCACGTACAGGTCCTTCTATTGGCCTCCCTGGAGCCTGTGATGAGGCTCAACAGGACAAAGTCAGGGGCTTCTCTAGAGGTGAGCACATCTTCTCCATCTGATTTGGATATAGAAGACAAAAAAGGTTCATGTAGGGATAAGAAATGACCGCTGGTGGGGACCTGTCTACCCTGTTGACTTTTCCCTTCCTCTGATTCCAGACCTGATCCTATTGTGAACAAAATCCACTCACTGTCAGAGAATAACAGGACATCCTATTGTTTGGGCATAAACAAGTACTCTCTTCCAGCTTCCCTCAGATGCCTTCACAGACAGGGAACTCACTACCTATGGAGCAAGGCCATTCCTGAGCAGCCCCAAATTTCACATAATTCTCCTTTTTGGGGCTCAAGGTGTCAGCTCTTCAACTTCTACCCACAGGTCTCAGGTTGGCTCTTAGCAGTCTTAAGGGCAAGGCCAATCCCCCATGCCCATTCCAGCTGCTTGACTATGGCAGATGGAGCATGGGAGCTTGAGGGGCTGGGGGCCCTCACTGGCCCTGTTGTGGGGGGCCCACAACTCTCCTGGGGCCAGTGACTGGCCTGGCTTTCCTGCTGGGTGCTGCAGGGTCTGTCATTGTCAGTGTCTGGCAGTGACATCACCCCAGCCCCAGGACTTGATCCCAGCTCCAGCCTTCTTGCTGGTTGCTTTGGGCACCCAGTTGACAGAAAGTGGAGTTGGCCAGCCATGCCCACTGCCTGTGACCCCCCAAGTTTACCCAGGGACCTACAAAATAGCCAGGCTTGGCCTGTCCCAAAAGCTGGGTGCTTAGTTTCAGCCACGTTGTCATCCTCATCTGTCTGACAAATGTGGCTGACGGGGGTAGGCCGGGTGTTAGCTGACTGACAGCCATGGAAGCCAGAAGTTCCACCACCAGGCCAGCTTTTAGGTTTACTCTAAAATGGGGAAGGGTCTTGCTAACTCCTAGGTCTCCAGCCAGGCTGGAGGCTCAAATGGCCCTTCCAAGGCCTGCAAAGTAAATATTTGCTTGGTCCTAGAAGCAGCCTGACAGAGCAGAAAGTTAAAACAGAGATAGTAGAGACAGAGAATCCAGTTCAAATGCTGCCTCTTTTTTGATTGCATGACCGAACTCAAACCTCTCCCCTTCGCTTGGCCTCAGTTTCCTTATCTGCAAAAGACAGACAAAAATATCCCATCCAAAGGGCTACTGTCAGGTTTTAAAGCAAGAGAAATGAAGGATCAGGCATGGCCTGCTGTCCAGCTCAAGACTGGCCTTTCCCATCCCAGCCCCCTTCACATGCACCCCTGTCCTCACCAAATCCCCTCAGACCTGAGCCTCCTCTGGCTCACACTTGGAAGATCACAGTCACCATAGCAACATGGGCAGTGCTGATCCTGGTCCCTGCTCACCCAGCCCTATCCTCCTCCATTCTGTGCCCAGCCCAGCACTGGCATCTGCCCAGGCAACAGATGGTATCAGGCTGACCCCCATTGCCTGGGGTTTTAAAGGGCTTAGGATGTGGTGAGCCTGATAGGCATTTTTCAGTCAGCACCAGCTCTTCAGTGCCCCTGCTGTAATGCCTGCCTGGACCTGCTCTGCCCCCTTTCTGGGAAGGCTGGCTGATTGGCCTGGTGTTTGGAGAGCTCTTCCCTGTGGCAGGGCAAGGGCTCACTCTCTTCCTTCTTTTCCCTGCCTCCTCACAGCCCTTGCTGAGCTAATTCCCCGCTGCCCATTCTGTGGCTGGGCAGGTTGGATCAGGGAGACACACTGGCTCGGCACATTAAGAAGGGGCAGGTGCTCAAGCCAGAGGCATCTAGGTTCCAGGGCTGGACTTATGTGTCATCAGCTGAATTTGTCCACCAGGGCGGCTATGACAAAGTACCACAAATGGGGCTGAAACCACAGACGTGTCTGTCTCGCAGTTCTGCAAGCTAGAAGTCTGAGGTCAAGGTGTCAGCAGGGCTGGTTCCTGCTGAGGCAGGTGAAGCTCTCCTGGCTTGGGGGCAGTGGTTGGCTGGTGCTGTCTGGTGCTGCTCAGAGATGCCCCGCCTCCTTTTCTGTCTTCATCTTCACCTGGGGTTCAACCTGAGTACATGGTTTTGCTGGGCCTAAATTTCCCCTTTAATAAGAACACCAGCCATCTTGGATGAGAGCTCACCCTAAGGACCTCATTTTAACTCGATTATCACCATCGTGATCCTATTTCCAAATAATGTCACATTCTAAGCCACCTGGGGTTAGGACTTCAACATGTGAATTGGGGAGAATATAATCTAACCTGTAACCCTACATATGTGGCCTTAGGCAAATCACATCACCTCTCAGGGCCTCAAAAAGGCTCATCTTGAACATGTGGCTAAAAATAGCCTTGTCCTCATGGGGCTGTTGTAAGGATTAAATGGGGCAAGATATATGTGTGGTTAGCCTGGGGCTGGCATGCAGAGCCAGTCTCCGCAGCTGCCCTGAATTCCCACTCTGGGGAGGGCACTGATTCTCATACTCTCCAGGGAGGCCATGTGGGGATGGTGGGAAGGAAGCTCAGAAGCTTCTCAGGGTCATCACTAACCTGCCTGTGCCAACCCCGAGAGGGCCACCCTTGTGGCAGTCACTCATCAGCTCCATCAATTTCCTCCACAAGTGCCGTGCACATTCTATTCCATTTAATGATTCCAAAAGTATGATTACTGTCATTTTAAAAATGAGGAAATTGGGGCTCCACGAGTGATGTGGCTTCCCCCAAAGGAGTGGAGGGAGCCCAGCTCACCAGTTTAGCAGCATGAACGTGCCAAGTGCAGGGACACATGCCCAGGGCAGCTTTTCCTTTCCTCCCTTGCACAAGCTCCACAAATCCTTCAAGCTAAAGCCCCCTGGTGCCCACCATGCTCCCTGGAGGGCACCTCATGCACTCTTGCACTCTCATGCTGTTAGCACAGTGAGCCAGGAACTTTCCGTTTGCACCCCGGCACACAGCCCCTGGGTCTCATTTTTTTACATTTATATCTTTCCTTTGCTTGCCAGCGGGCTGTTTACTGGCACGCAGGAATGCATCCCTCATACATGTTAAATATATATGCATCTCTGTGCATATGTGTGTGCCTTCACAGTTATATTTATGCAGTTCCTCAGAGTATTAATTTAGCCAAATAACCGAAGCTATTTAGGTAGCTGACATTCACGCTGGAAAAGGAATGCAGGAGTGGAGTCACTGAGGTACGGGCTCTGCTCCTGGACCTCCCAGGACTCAGTTTCCTTAAAGCTGGGGGCAGGGTGATTGTAAAGGGTACAAGCTCAGCTAGTTCAAGGTTCTCATTCAGTACCCGTAAAAAGGAGCTAGGCAGCTTTGGAAAAAGCCTCAGTTCGTTCAGCTAAAAAGGCCTTTTTCCCACAGAGAATGAAGCTTTAATTGATTCAGTGAGTTTGAGATCTTCGCTCATTGCAGGTATTTATTTGTGAGTGGTCTCCATGTTTTACCAAGTGATGCATAAGATAAAAGTGAAATTCTCTGACCTGGCCTGAGAGGTCTTTGACTCTGCTACCTTTTGAGCTTCTTCCTTTGGAGATGCCACTGTCATTGCACCTGGAAGTGGTGGAGTCCAGTTGGGAGGACTGATGCTGTTAGAGCCCTCTCAGTCACTGCTAGGTGCTCGCCATTATTCTCCATGGTTGCCCTAAAGCTTCCACTGGAAGACAAAGAGAAGTCTTACATTAATACCAGCTCACTGCCCCAGTGGGAAGGACCCATGGGCCTGCTCTGTCCTCTTGCCTATTGCTCCCAGGGCCTGGGGCCCTGGTTGGCTCCTGCAGAAATCTGCTCCCGGATGATGTTAATTGGCTTCCTTCTCTTCTCTTCCCTGTGCCCCCTTCATGCTCCTACAGGTGCATCTGGGAGCCCTTTCAAAATCAACTCTATGCATTCAAATCCTTGTCTTGGTTTCTTCTTTGGAAACTCAGCCAGAGATCATGTTGGGTGGTGGTATTGGAAGTCTGGGTTCCAGGGTCCCCCTACGTATCTTTGAATCTTATTTTAAGGCAGTAAGAAATAATTTCACCTTTGTGATCCTCAGTTTCCTCATGTGCAACATGTACAGGGCTCACCATAGCTGCCCTATGGAGCACAAGATGCCCACTGGGATAAACTCCTGCCTGTCTCTCTTATCTGGATTCAGTTTTCTCCAACACCTCTGTCTTCTCCAGCATAGAGATTCTATTACCACTGATGTATACGTAGTCTTTCTTCACAGAGACCGTCCCCATCTCACCTAGCAGATCACTCCGAGAAAGGGTCTCTTACTGTGTGGGTCTGGGTGCGCTCAGTGCCTCGGACAGCGCAGTGCTCTCAGAACCCTGGACAGCGCTCGGTCCTCCCTGGGCCCTGACCAGTCCCTAACCTTGCTTTGTTCTCAGTGACCCCCACCAGTGCTGGGCACACTTCTGACTCGGGTTTTGCCATCCCTGTTTCCATTGCCCTGAATTCCTGTTCCCTCCAATTCTATCCATCTCTTGCATCTCAAAGAACTGCCCAGGTCAAACCTAGCACCTCTACTTGCAGATTCTCCTTTGAGATTTTCCCCCAGGCTGAGGACTTGGACCGTGGGCTCACTTCTGTTCAGTGCATCCTGTCTCAGCTCCCATCCTCCTTCCCAGGTCCAGCAGGATGCAGCAGGGCATCTTCAGCTCCCTCCTCTCCTTGGCCAGCAGCAGCAGGCAGAGCGGGCCCCGGACCTTTCCCCTGCCACACTGTTAAGACCCCTCCCTGACTGCTCCCCTCTTCCATCCTTCCTGGCCAGTGTCACAGTCAGACCCATTCAACCTCAGGCCTGTGTTCGGCCTGCCAGATGCTGTCTCTTAGCATCTGTGTGCAAAATGGTGTATTTCCTTTCATCTCCCTCAAAATGCTGGGCAGTTCTGGATATAGCAGGGAGTGTGGTATGGAGTTAAACTTGTAGAATAGAATTAGAAATAAAAAGTCAAGAAGGTGCAAGTTTTTCAGAAGACCTGGGCCTGCCAACTTACTCCATGTTCCTCAAGAATGTACTTTCTCTCCCCCTCTCTTTGCCTCAGTTACCCCATATAGGTGGGATGATGTTGGGGTGCCTCCATCAGGGCATAAGGGGCCACTCATTGAGCACCTACTATATGTTGGCTGCACTCACAGGCATGGTCCCTTGTCATCTCTCCCCACAAGCTGATTGGCAATGTCTCTGTCTTGCAGAGTAGACTCTCTGTACAGGGGTGAAGGGGCTGGAAGCCTGGGGCTCTGTCCTTGGGAATAACAGAGGGCATTTGAGCCTGAACAGGCTTCTGGGAGTCTTGAGCAAGAATCCACATCTTGCTGCCAACCTGGCCCTCAGATCCAGAGCCGTTCCACACCAGCTGCTCACCCTCCATCACACTCCACCCCCCAGGGACATCATCCCATCACTGGGACCCTGGTCACATCATTGCACCAGGTCAGCTGGCTCAGGGCCCCACCTGCATGGGGTGTGGAGCTTGGAGCACATGGCCCTACACTTAGTCATGGTTGACTGCATCTGGGATCCAGGCTTGAGCCAAAGGAGTCCACCCCATCAAGGGGTCCTAACCAGCCCGTGTGGAGCTCAACTGCGGGCCATGCCCTACCCTGAGCCCTCCATCCATGCCCTGGCCAATCCTCCCAGGGAAACTGAGGCTGGTGCTGTTGTGATCATGCCCACATCAGGACCTAAACTGGTTCATCCAATTCCAGAGCAGGTACTGGAATGCCACCCCATCCTATCCTGTGAGTGGTGACTTTCAGTACTCCTTCTCACACCCTCAAGTCTTCGAGTGCCCCTGCCCACCACAAATGTGTGTGTGTGTGGGGGGGTGCCTATGAACAGACAGACAGACAGGATAAAGGAGTAGAGAGGAGCAGCCAAAATGGCCAAAAGACTGAGGACAGAGGCTGGAAGCTGAGGCCAGGACAAAGACCTGGGGAAAGAAGAGAAGCAGAGGAGAAGGGTCTGAGCTGGGGACCGTGCTTTCTTGTGGCCTCCCACCACCTTGGGCACCCAGCACATGCCAGGCATCGACTCCCAAGCAAAGCTCCTGTTCTCCCTGAGACAGAGCCCAGTAGTAGCTGGGATGGTTCCCATCCTTCAGGGAACACAGGGTGTGTCTTTACCTCACAACCCAAGTAGCCACCCCAATTCCATTGTTCCTAACACCTCCATCACACTCCACCCTCCAACCACATCACCCCCATCACTGTGGCCCTTGTAATCTCATCTCATGAGGCCTTCTCCCAGCCTCTCACACCAGACCTGCCTCACCATCCCGCCAGCTGTGTCAGCACTGTGGCTCACTTGTTCTTTCATTCCACAGATGTTCCTGAGCCTCTACTAGGTGTCAGGTGCTGACCTAGCCACAAGGACACAGCAGTTAACAAAACCAAGACTCAACCCTCAGGATCTTCAGTTCATCATCCTCCTCACCCTATATGACCTGATGGCACCATCACTGTCCCCAGCACCATCACTATCACAGTGTTGCCAGGGCTTATGGTGTTAGCAAGTTAAATACCCGAGACACAATTTAAGGGGGCAAGGTTTATTGTGGCTCATGGTTTCGGAGGTTTCAGTGCCTATTACTTTGGGTCTTTGGCAGCACAACACATTATGGCAGAAAATGGAATAGAGGAGCCCTGTTCACCTTGTGGCAGTGGGAAGCCAAAGAGACAGAGGAAGGGGCTGGAGCCCCAAAGTCCTCTCCAGGGGCAAACCCCCAATGACTTAACTTCCTTCCACTAGGCTCCACCTCCTAGAGGTCCCCCCCCCAATAGCACCATACTTTGGAAACCAAGGCTTTACCACATGAGCCTTCAGCATCCAGACTAATAGCATTTACTGAGGATCTATTGTGTGTAACCCACCAGGCAGGGAATAGACCATATAAAGAGGCACCCTACCCTCATAATCCCTATTCTGCCTTCTACCTTGTGATATGCATAGAGGGAGACCTCTCCTCAAAGAGAGATGTCTCCAGTTTCCCCCATATGGTACCTCCCCAAAGCCTGCTGGGCTGGCAGTTGGGCTCTCTGACCTACTTGGAATCTTTTTCAGTGCAAAAAGAAGTTGATGCTCCATTCTAGAGGCAGCTGTACTCCCCAGAGCAGAAAGGCAAATAAGACAAAGACTCCGGTGCTCCTCAACCCGAAAGTCCTTTTGGTGCCAGGAGAGGCCAAGGAGGAGGCTGGGATGTACCATGAGTTGGAGCACTCTCCACCCACAAGTGGCAGCTCAGTGAGACCCTCTAAAAGATATCTGGTGGGTGATATGGGAGCATGGAGGGGTGGCCCATGCGTCCCCGTAGTCACTCATCTGTGCAGCACCCCACCGCCTCCTGACCTGGCTCTCCATGCTGCGGAGGACTCCACCGTCCCCAAGGCTGGGATTTATTTAAATAGTGAGCGAGCCGAGTGGCTAAAGTGCGTGTCAAGCAATGTTTATTACAATCAATCACCACCCTGTATCTGATCCGGAGACGGAAGTAGCTGTGAGCGCGGGCTGTGGGGAGACGAGATGACCGAAGCCCCAGAGATAAGACAAATCCAGCCAAGGCTGACCTCCCCGTATTGGCTGCCAGAGGCTGGTGTGCCCAGGGGACCCTGTCTCACCTGGCCCTCTGGTTTCTCCTCTGCCTTCTCTTTAGAGCAACTTGGGGAGAGCCCAAGATTGTTTTGCCCCAGTGCGAGAGCAGGAGCTTCAGATAAGGATCGGGTGGGCCCCTCACAAGTCACAGCACTCAGCCAAGAAGCTGCCAGGTGTCTTATGGTGCCTTCTTCCCTTGAAGGTGGAAGGCCAGCTCTACCCCATGTATGTCTGGAAGGGAGGAGAGTGGAAACCAGGACTTGGATGCTGCCATCTGGGAATCTACAGCCTTGAATAAGAGGAGCATGGATTTGGTATCACAAAGTGCTGGGTTCAAATCCCACTTCCTTGACTGAGTTCCCCAACCTCTTTGAGAATCCAATTCCTCACATGTAAAATAGGGAAGCAGTACCTCACACCCTCTAGGGTCACAGAGGGGAATTCAGTGGGCTAACAGGTGCAGAGAGGCTGAGTATGAGGCTGGCAGGTGGTTTGTGCTCACAGTACTTGTCACAGTAGGCTGAGTAGTAACTCCCGAAGATGTCCTTGTTCCAGTCCCCAGAACCTGTGAGTGATACTGTACGGTAAAAGGAACTTTGCAGATGGCACCAAGCCAAGGACCTTGGGGTGGGTAGATTATCCTGACTGTCCTGGTGGACTTTGCATCCTCACAGAGGTTCCTAAAATGGACACGGAGAGCTGGGAGTGAGAAGGAGGCCATGGAATGAAAAACGGGAGGGAGGCAGAGGCAGAGAGAAAGGGTGGGGTCCTTTTCCCTGCAGCCTGTCCAGCATCTGTTGTAACCTGATTTCTTGGCGATTACCTTTTCTGGAGTAAGATGGAATCTGTGTTGTTTTAATTTGCATTTCTCTAATGACCAGTGACGTCAATAATTTTTTGGGTATTTATAGGCCATTTGTATTTCTGAGAAGTATCTGTTCATTTCAGTTTCCCATTTTTTGACTGGGTCTTTTATTTTGGGGGGGCAGTTCTGATTTTTGAGCTCTTTACAAATTCTAGAGATTAGTCCTCTGTCAGAGGAGCAGCTGGAAAAAAGTTTTTTCCCATTCTGTAGGTTGTCTCTTCACTCTGCTGGTTGTTTTGGTAGCTGTGAAGAAGCTTTTTAACTTGCTATGGTCTCATTTGTTGATTCTTGATGTTATTTCTTGTGCCTCTGGGCTTCTGCCTTGAAAGTCCATACTTGTGCCTTTATCTTCAAGAGTTTTAGCTATTTTATCATCCAGTAGATTGTTTCTGATTTAGCATTCAGGTCTTTTATCCATTTTAATTTTATTTTGGTACGTGGTGATAGATTTGGGTTTAGATTCAATTATTTGCACTTGTGTGACCAGTTTTCACAGAGCCATTTGTTAAAGAGGCTATCTTTCTCCCAGTGTATTTTCTGGACCCTTTGTCAATGACCAGATGACGGGGTTTGCCTGGGGTTGTTTCTGCATCCTCTATTCTGATCCACATTGCTGTTGGTGGGAATGTAAAGCAGCATAACTCTGTAGAAATCAGTTTGAAGTTTCCTCAAAAAACTGAAGTTAGAAGTTGAATTCCACCAAGATTTTCCCCTTCTAGGTGTTTTCCTGACAGAGTTAAAAACATCACTTTACAGTGATACATGCGTACCCATGTTTATAGCCACACAATTCATAATAGCTAAATTTTAGTAGCTGCCTATATGTTCATCAGCAGATGAATGGCTAAAGAAAATGTGGTATGTATACATAATGGAATACTACTCTGCCATAAAGAAGGATAAACTTGAGTCATTTGTAGGAAAATTGATGTACCTTGAGACCATAATTTTAAGTGAAATAATTCAGATTTGCCCTGGGAGCCACCAGAAGGAAGCAGCCTTTTCCGCACCTCAGTTTTAATCCCATCAGCCTCACTGCAAACTTCTGGCCTCCAGACCAGTCAGAGAGTACAGTAAAAGAATAGTGAGAGAATACCTGAGTGCATGAACATGTGAGGCAGGAGCAACAAGGAAGTGAACATATCTGTGAGGGCCATGGAGTTCATGCTGCTTTTGCCAACTCTAAGGTGCTCCCCAGAGTCCCCTTCCTTCTTGGAAGGTGCAGACCTGGCTAGAGAATATTCTGTCTGTGCCCACTGGGCATTACCAGATTAGACCCAGTGGAAATTCAGAATGTTGCACGGATTCTGATGCCCACATAGGTGGCAGCAAACCCTTGGGGATCTTGGGCTCATGGGCCCACATGTGGTCACCTGTGCCATTGAGCAGGGTCAATTCATGGAGTTTGTCCTGCAAATCAGCACTGGCTAGGATGTTTTGGAAGGATCCAAACCCCACGCAGACAATGAAGTGTGAGGATCTGGCAGAACAACAGTAAACAGAACATAACCGTGGCTGGGTTACAGGGCAAGACAGGAGACTCCTTACCCGGCTGAAAGTCAGAGCAAGCCTTCCCCGATACAGAGACACGAGGCCTGGTCTGGGCTCCTTATCACACCTGTGGCTGGGACTAGCAGGCGTCTTAGGCCTGAGGGTCTGGGAAACCTCCCATGGGGTCCGTGAACTCCAGCCTCCCAGAGGAAAGGTGGAGATTGCAATGGGGATCTTCTTTCTTTCAAATAATGCTGTCCTCTGGACTGATGCATGAGCTGGCTCAGGATCTCTGCAAGGGAGGGGTTCCCATCCAAAGCAGACAGATGAGCCATCTCAGCAGTGACTCAGACTGGTGGGAAGCAGGGGGTGGCAGCTTCCTTTCCTTTGTCTGTTCTAAGCAGGGCCCCCAGCTCTCCTGGGGCTCCTCCCCCATAACGTGAAGCGCTGTGTGTTTGTAGGGGAGACAGTGAGTGTTCATGGAGGAGGGTGTGCAGGGTGGGTGCTGGGACTGCCTCAGGGGAAGATGCTGGAGAAGAGAGTGGTGAGGGTGATTCTAGGTCTCTGGTTGCTGGTGCCTGGATTAGACATAGCAGAATTGTCTGGGGAACATGTCCAAAGATGGACTCCAGGAACCCATCCCCAGGGTCCCCACTAGGTAGTCTGCATTTGTTGGTGGTAAGCTTGGGAACCACGAATTTGCATGTTGGTTTCACGTAAGCAATGTCCAACTGGCTTGGAGAAGTGACAGAAAGAGTTCAGGGAAGGTGGGTGTGAGGACAAAGAAATTCAAAATGAAAAGACTCCATGGGAGAACAGAGAAAGCAATGGACTGAGCAAAGGTCCTACCCTCCATCAAGGCCTCTGTCAGCACCATATTCATCCACTCTTCCCTAGAGCCCAATGAGGTCAATGGTTTTCCCCATTATTCATTTGGGGATAATGAGACCCCAGGTGCTAATGCAGCTTGCCCAAGGTCACACAGGCAATGGGTTGTTGTGATGGTTTATCTCAGTTGTCAACTTGATTGGCTTAAGGGACAACTAGGAGATTAATAAAGCATACTTCTGGGTGTGTCTGGGTAGGTCATGGGAGCATGACCTTGGGGACTATGTCTGGTCCTTGCTCTCTTCTTCCCTGGCTCTTTCCCTCTCAGTCTGCTTTCTGGCTCCCATGAAGTGAAAAGCTTTCTCCTGCCGGGCCCTTCTGCCATGTTTCTGCTCCAGAGTCAGCTGACCATGGACTGAAACCTCTGAAACTGTGAGCAAAAATAAACCTCTTCTCCTTTAAATTGTGGGTATTGGATATTTTGTTGCAGTGACAAGAAAGTGACTAAGGCATTCCATACTGTCCACATTTGTAGTCATTTAGCTTAGGGGGTAGCCCCTTGAGGCCTTGTGTCCCCTAAGTAACATGATGACAAATGTGTTCTTGGGTCTCTAAGAGAAGGAACAATACCCCAGATAGAGTCAAGGCCTCTGGGATGGCTCTCCGCCTAACCTCAGGCTTTAGTGACTCAAACGAAGGATGTGAATTCTCACTGTTCAAATCAGAGCCCCTGGGGAGCTGGCCAGAGCCAGGCCCTCCTCCACCTTCCAGGGCCACTTCTTTCTTGTAAGCACCCAGCACCGGCCCCCAGTCACCTTGTCCCCTTTCACATACTCTGACCACTCCTGCTCCATGTCAGCCTCCTCTTGGTTAGGACCAAGTTAGGGCCTTGGCCCTGGCACTTATCACTGGGAGTGGCCTTTCCCCCATGTACCTCTGGCTCTTCCTCAGGACTCCCCTCCAGCCCGCCAAAGCAGCTTCTTCTACAGCCACCATGCCAGCCCTTCCAGCCTTCCTGGACAGAACAGTGAACATGGGATTTGAATTTTCCTCCAACCTGCCCATGCTCAGGGCATGCTGTGGGAGAGGAGCAGCATGTCTTGTGCTATTTTCTCTCATCTTGTGTCTGCACTGGGAAGGCTGATGTGACTCCATTCTAGGCTGGCATCCCCAGAGTGTGGCAGGCAGGGACAGAGCCCAGCCTGAAGCTGTGACTATGCAGCCATTGTGAGGAGGAGCCAGGGAAGAAAGATGAAGGAAAGGGACAATGATCTGCTTCTCTCTACCACCCCTTGGAGACCACTCTTCACGCAGTGCCCGAAACATGACGCATGTGTAAGTCACCTGAACATCTCTGTCATGGGGCTTCTCCTTGACATTTTAGACTGGATCAGCCTTTGTTGGAGGGCTATCTTGTGCCTTGTAGGGGTTTTAGCAGCAGCCATGGCCTCAGCCCACTAGAGGCCAGTGACACCCAGCCCTGACCTTGGCAAGTGAAAATATCTTCAGATATTGTCCCATGCCCTGGGCGGGGCAAAGTCCTCCCCAGCTGAGAACCACTGCTGCTTGGCCTCAGCCTCAGTGGCTTCTCTGGTGGACCGCATGGCTGTGCCTCATTCTTCATCCATGCCTTTAGCCACATAACCCTGTAGTCCCTTCCCTGAGGGGCAGAGTACATTTCTTCATCTCGGTGAGGTTGGGTTCAGCCACAGACTTCCCTGGCTAATGGGACAAGAGTGGAAGTGACAGCAGGTCAGTTCCAAGACTGGACCATGAGAGGCATCACCTGTGAACATCTTGTTCCAGAAAAACATGCTGGGAGCATCGCTCTGGTCCCAAGAAGAGGGTGTGTGCTTATGGAGCAAGCCTGGAGCCTAGGAGCCTGGGCTCCCCTCACCCAGCCACTATGTGTAGAGGCAAATGACTGCCTTATGTCCTTGGGTAGTTTGTTACTCAGCACTGTGTGGAGACAGCTGATTGATACACCTTCCTGTTGGAACCAACAGAAATCCAAACTCTGTCTCTGGCTTAGGAGGCCCTTCAAGATCTGGCACTGCCTAACTCTCCCAAGGGGCAGAGCAAGCACCAGGCAGAGGGAAGCATCTGGTGCAGAGCAAACACCAGGCAAGGAGAAAGACCAGGAAACAGGGCCAAGGCCAGGTGTTCAAGGGACAGAAATGTGTCCTATCTTAGGCGGGGAGCAGATTGTGCCTGCAGGCTCTGCTTTCTAGAGAACCCAAGCTAAGACATGTACAGGCAGAATTAAAACCCAGGACATTCCAATTCTAGATTCTATGTCTTTAGCACCCAAACCATAGATAAAAACTACTACTGTACTGTTACTAGTGATAGTAGTATTGCTAGTAAGTGCTGTCTGTGGGCTGGGCATGAAGCTCCGTATTTAATGCATTTTCCCGTGCTAACATTGATCCAGGCACCGGCCTCAGTGTACATGGTCTGTGTCACAGGACAGACACCAGGAGGTCTGTGCAGTGTGCAGTGGGAGCTCATAGCTGAAGGGCAAAGTGGAGAGGGGCAGATGGTGGTTGGCAGGAAAATGGCCAGGGTCAAGGGACTAAAGGGGGCTTTGGCACTTGGGAGAGCTTCAAAGAATACACACGGCTGGGCTCCAGCCCCAACCGCTGCCTTAGAGGCCTGGGTTTATTTTTAAACCTTTCCTCCATCCCAGACCATTGCAGTGTGCACCCTTGTTTAAGAATTTCTGTCTCAGAGGCTTTGTGTGCTCAGATGAAATGGTTCTCTGCCTACACCGCCCTCCTGCCTTTCTGTATTTTATGGCCAGGGTTTTATTATCACCTCCTCAGTGAAGCCTTCCTGGGTTGATCACTAAACACAGCGTCTTTTCTAGCTTTCCTTTGTATACCTGACCTTGGAAGGTGTCTCAACATACCCCAGAGGGAGCTCCCCATTGATCCTCAGCCCGCCCCCCCCCTTGAGCTTTTTGTCTCAGTGAACGGCACCTCTATCCTTCCAAAAGCAGAAAGGAAGGTGCCACCGATTCTGGTTCAGGCCCTGGGCTGTGATGTCAGTCAGCCTCTGGTCCTAGCAGCTTCCACTGCCCACTGGCCGTGTGACTCTTAGAGAGTCATTTAACATCTCTGAGCCTCCTATTCCTGACCTACAAAATGAGATAGCACTGCACTTGCATTCTTGGATTGTGGTTGTGGTTGATGGCACGCGATGCACATTAAATGTGCAGCGCAGTACCTGGCACCATTTGTGTGAAATCGATGCTCACTGTAGTTGACGCTTCCCTCCTTGCATCTGATCCTGTCGATCCTGTTTCTAAATACTAAATCCATCCTCTTCTCCATCTCCATCACCACAGCCACGCCGGAGCAGGTCACCATCATTTCTACCCAGTGCAACTACCCCCGGCTCCTCTCTGACCTCTCTGCGTCCCCTTCTGCCCTCCTCTAATCTACTCTCCATTCAGCAGCTACCCAGGGATCTTTGAAAAACACAAAGGGACTCTTTCTGATGGGTAAAACCTTCAGTCCCCCACTGCCCACAGAACGCAGTCTGATTTCTTTGTGTGCCTTTTAGCACCATGCCCAGCCGGGCCCTGGCCTTCCCAGCCTCCTGTCTTGCCTCGATCTCTCTCCATTCAATTTAATTTCTGTCTCCTCTCTCCTCCAGCCTGTCACCGTGCAGATCCTTCTGCTTCACCTGCACTCCTCCACTCTACCCGTCTTCCTCTGACTTCCTCTCACTCCTACTCAAAGCCATAGCTGAGCTATGGCTGGCTCAGGGGACACCTGATTCTCCTGCAGGTCCCTGGCTTTGTGCCCTGCAGCCCACTTCCCGTGTCCCCTGCCACAGCACCTGTCGTGAATGCACTGGATTATAAGGGTCACCTCTGGTGCAGTCTGCAAACACTCAGTTTCTCGGTGTGAAGTAAACAGTAGGTGATGCAGTAGTGCCCTGCATCCCTCACCCATCACTGTTATCAGCATTTCTCTCTGCCTTGCTCCTGCCAGCACCTTGAGTCTGCCATCCTCCTGGAAGCCAGGGAATGTGTCGCACAGATGGCATCTGTGTCTGATGTGTCACCCTTCCGTGCCACCACATCCAGTGCTTGTGACTTTGCAGTTCACTCCTCGACACAGGCTGTCTCTACTCCTACCCCTCAAATCTGGATTGGCTTCCACATCAGAAGGTGGCAGGAATAGCAGACGCCTGTCCTGAGTTCAAGCTTAAGGAGTCTTCTGTGTTTCCTACCTTCTCTGACTTTTTGCCTTCGTGAGGCCTGGGCCAGCCTGCAGGAGGCTGAGACAGGTTCACTGAGCTGAGTTGCAAACCATCCCCGATAAAAGCCTCAGACTAACCGACAGCCACCCGACCACACACCCACATGAGTGTCAAGCCTGGCCAGATCAGCAAAGTCACCTGGCTGACCTGACAGGACCATAGACACACGGACAAGCCCTGCACAGAGGCTCACAGGCTGAATGAGGGTTCATTATCGTGTGCCACATTTTCTGGATGCTTATTACATGGCGTTATTGTAGCAATAGGAAACTGGTACAGAAGCTGCCTAGGGAAAGGCCACACTGAGTGCTAGGGAAAACACCCCAAGCCCCTAGGTCCTCTCAGAGTGCTGGTTTCCCACTAGTGATAAGCTGACTTTGACTTTCTCTGTCACCCACTCTGCTGAGCCCAGCCCAAGTGAGCTGCCTCACCTCCTCCCTCTCACTGCCAGCCTGAGCAGGACAGTGAGCCCCAGGCAAAATCTCTGCAGGAGCCTCCAGCTATGGGAGGTGGTTGGAGGCTGAGTCACTCAGAGGTTTCTGAATTCCAGCACCTGGATGCACCCTGACCTGAAGCTTCCCTAGAAAGTCTCCCCTACCCCAGCTTCCTGGGGAAGGCTCCCATGAATCCTTGCTACTCATCCTAGCTTTGTCTCTGGGGTCTGTTCAGTAACCCGTTCTCCTTCATGGAAAGTCAACAGTGACCAAGCTGTGACTTGCGGCATGGCTGTCTCATCTCTTAGCTGTCCCTTTGCTCAACCAGTGCCCATGTAGGCACCACCTGCTCACTGACAGCCCAGGAGCAAGTGGATGCTGGTTATTTAGAAACCAACATCAAGTTATCACTCCTCTTCCTGTCCTTTGAGAGAGATGGCAAATAAGCCAATTTGACATAGGCTGACTTTTCATACCTGAGCCCAATCCAGAGAACTCTGTCCCCCATCAGCATCACAGCGAGGAGGAAGTCACTGCCACCACTTTGAAACCACCAACATCATTTCAGTTGTTGGCAGTGATTCTGCAAAAACGTGAGACATTCTGGACATTAGGTACCCTCCCAGCCCCCCAAGCTGCCAAGCCCATTGAAAAACCAAAGGAAAATGTCTCTCAAATGTTCCTGAATATTTGAAATTTTCCTGGACATCGTCCCATTCTGAGGGAGTGAGGTAAGGACTGTCTGCTCCTCAGAGGCCCCAGAGAAAATCGGTTCCTTCGCCCAGGAAGGAGCTTACGGCTGCTTCCCTTGGGGAAGGGGGTGAGCTCTGTTCTGCCTCAGACAAGCTATACAGCAGGCCTTTAAAAAACTTGCCTATGCCAGATGATCCGGCAATTCCACTTCCGGCTATGCATGCAAAAAAATTGAAAGCGGGGATTCAGACAGATATTTGCACAACCATGTTCACAGCAGTATGATTCAGATTGGCCAAGAGGTGGGACCAGCCCAAGGCGTCTGATGGACGAATGCATAAATAAAAAGCACTGTGTATGTATGCGGGGTCGTCGTTCAGCCTTGGGAAGGAGGAGGTTCTGACGCGTGCTACACTGTGGACGAAACTTGCGGACATAATGCTGGGCGAATTAAGACAAACACTGTATGATTCCACTCAGATGGGTATCTAAAATCATCAAATTCGCCAAGATGGGAATTTGAATGGTTACCAGGGGCTGGGAGGAGGGAAGTGGGGAGCTGTTGTTGAGTATGAACAGGATTTCAGCTTTGCAAGATGAATAAGTCTTGGAGCTTGTTTGCGCAAACAATACAAATATACTGAATACTTCTCAACTGTATGCTGGATAATGGTGAAGACAGTTGGCTTTATGTTGTGTTTTTAATCACAAAAATAATTTTTAAAAGTATATGCTATACATACATTAATTAAAAAAAGACTTCTAGTGCTCATAACCTGGACATTTTTTGATGGTGGTGCTGGGGTTGGAGCCCAGGGCCTCACACATGCTAGGCAAGGGCTCTTCCATGAAGCTTTACCCCCATCCTTGGACACCCTTTTTTGACATAAAAAATAAAATACACACATATGATTAGAATATTTAAGCACTGTAGGAGAGCATAATTTAAATCTATTTTTAAAAATTTACACGAAAAGGATTTTTCTTACAGCTTTCTGGGTTTTGCTCTTTGCGCTCCTGATACCCTGGAGACATTTTTAAATCAGCACGTCTGCTGCTTGTTCTTAGGAACTCCAGCATCCTAGGAAGAACCTCCTCTTCTGAGCCCGTATTCTAGGCCAGGTATTATAAGAGATTATGTGACCTCTCATTTAGTCTTTCTGATGACCTTCTGAGGCAGGCCTTATTATCATGCCCATCTTATACAGAAAGAAAAAGGCCCAAAGAGGCTATGTCACCCGCCGGGTAAGTGGGAGAGCAGGGAAATTGGGTCCAGAACTGAGCTCTGAGTCAGTCTGCCAGTCTGAACCAGGTGGCATTTGATTGCACCAATCAGCTTTCCTTTATTTAGCCAGTTCTTTATTTGTGGCTGTCTGTGTTATTTTCATTCTCTTGCTATTATAAATAATGCTGCATAAATGTGTGTGTGTGTGTGTGTGTGTGTGTGTATTCTATCTAACTACAAGAATGAGTCTATGAGGGAAATTCCTAGCTATGAATAGATGGGCTAAAGGGTTTGTGCATTTCAAAATTTGATATTATCACCAAATTGCCCTCCGAAGCAGTAGCATCGATTTACACTCTCGCCGTTAATGGATGAGAGGCTTGGCAAGAGCCTCTGTTGAAGTACACACCCGAGAATATTCTAGGAGTACTGGAGAGGCCAAGCTGCTCTCCTTTCACAAGCTGGCTTCTCATGCTTCAGCAACGCACTGGCCACCTTGGGAGAGCTCTTTAGGGGGATGGGGCCTGACTCTTGAACTGGCATGGGAGCCACCCCAAATCCAGGATGGTGCTGAACCTCGAGAAGTCAGAGTGTGCAGGTACCAAGTGCTGATGTACCAGGCCCTGTGACCCCCGGGTGACACACTGGGACCTGGTCTTCCTCAAGTGACCACATCTGGGAGGGTCATGGTGAGACCGAGGAGGCTGTACAAGAGGACACCAGGACAGGAGCCCCAGCCCTGCCACAACTTGCTCTGTGACTTTGGCCAAGTGTTGCTCCTCCTGGGCTTCAGTCTCCTCCTATAAAATAGAGGGTGGTGCCGGGTGCTGGGTGACCTCTATCCAGCCCCATTATTCTGTTATTCTAGGATTTGTGACACCAGCAGAGATTTTCCATAGAGCTCTTTTAGCCTTGGGTGTTTCTACACAGCGCTGTGAAACACTGAAATCTGTGGGCTCTGAAGCCGGATTGCTGGGTTCAAAGCCCAGCTCTGGTCATGTTACTCAAGCAAGTCACTCAACCTCCGTGACATTTGGGTCCTTCGTCTAAAGGTAGGAATAAAAATAGTTAGATGGGGAGGCTATCTGGGGCATTAAAAGAGACAATGTATGCGTTGTGACTGGTCCACAGTAACCACTCAGCAACTATTAGTCTTGGCTGCAGCTGCTGGCATCATTACTGCTGCTGTCATTTTCTTCCCAATGGCACCTGGAGGGAAGAGCCACTGAGGAGTGCTGGCTTCTCGGACTGCAGCTGTGTGGCTGGCTTTAAAGCAGGGAGCCTCCTGAGGCACCTTGGACCTTGAAATCCTTCCGTGTATTGTGTCCTGGATGCCTCGGAGAGGTGGTAAGATGCGTTTGTACTTGCAACTGTGTGAAGGGCATGGGGGTCATTGAGAGAGGGTGTTTGGAAATGTAATGAGGCAGGCACACCTTTGAGAAGATACTGGGAGACCTCCTTGCTCTGCTCTGGGGGAAAAGCAAGGTTTGGGGAACCCACTGACCTGGGGTCAGGCTGCCTTTGGCACCTAATAGCCAGTGTCCTTGGGTAAATAGTCGTGTTCCCTGATCCTCACTTGCTTCCTCTCTGGAATGCGGATAAGAGCTGCTTTGCCGGGCTGTAGTGATGAAGACCATGGAGAAGTGTCACCATGGTGGGTGTAAAAACTGGTGCTTGCTTTCCTTCCTGTCCAGGCAGCCCTGTGCTCAGAGCCTTGGCCTGGGCACAGTGACATCGGAGGAAAGCAGCAGACCCAGCTCCTACCCTCAGGAGCTCCCAGTCCAAGGACACCACGGGTCTTGCCCTTGGCAATCTTAAATGCTTTGGCCATCACTGGTGCCACTGCTTTGCCCCCCACCCCCAAGCATGTGGGGCCTCTGTTCAGAGTGTGGTCCCCAAGCCAGCAGCAGCAGCAGCAGCCCATAGGACCTGGTTAGAAACACTGGGTCTCAGCCCCATCCCCCAGGCCAGCAGCTGCACTGTGACAAGGTCCCCAGGTGATTCCTGTATTTGACCACTTCCACGAAGCCTGGTGCACGGCACCAATACTTCAGGGTCACCCTGGGGCTTCCCTCTCCTGAGTCAGGAAGGTGATGACAGAAGTGGCTTGAGATTTGGGGCCACCCTTGTGAGATGCAGGTACCAGCCCCTGCCCTACCCTGCCCAGCCTCTGGGCCCAATGGCCTGCAGGGACAGGAGACAGAGTCCTACTTCAACAAAGCACTCCCCAAAGGTCAGGCCAGTGGGACACAGTCTCTGTCCTCTCCAGGGCCTTTTTCCATAAGCCCCCTCTTCCTGTGCTGTCCCCTGGAACAAGCCAGGGAGACTGAGGCAGCAGGCGCTGCCAGTGAGTAATGAGGCAGATCCACCAAACAGCCAGCACAGAAGGCATATTAAAGATATTTGCTTGATCCCACTTTAATAACCTGCCAGGCTGCGCGGCCACATGTGGCTCAGAAGTTGTGGAACAAGAGGGTCATTTCTTATTATTTTTAATAAAGAGCTTTTTATAACCGACTTTGTCAGTGCTATTAACACGCCACGTGTTTAATAAGACAGTACATGGTAACAAGGGGCCCGTCTCGTTACTTGGGCGCTGGAGGAGCAAGAGCCATGGGCACCTCTGCCTTCCCAGGCCCTTGTGCACCCACACAGGTAGAGTCGTGCACACAGGTACATATAGGCCGGCACATGCAGATATGTGGGGCCGGAAGGGGCACAGGCGGACCTGGCTACATGGATTGCACACACGCGCACACACATTAAGGAAAATACATGTACACGTACACACAAACACGGTTTTCCAATCTGTGGCATCGATGCCAGGAAGAAACAAGCGAACGTCTCTGAGTCAGCAAGGCGGGAGGGAGGGAGGATTCTAATGGGCTGGGAAAAGGCGTGGTGGCCACCTATAAGAGCCAGGGTGACAAGGACAGTGGTGAACTTTCCTGCCTCCTCTCTCAGAGATGGTCCCTTCACCCTTCAGGAGCTGTTTCTGGATTCATCTTCAACCCGAGACACATGTGTGTACACAAACACACACGCTCACACACACGAACACACATGCACAGGAAAGCACAGAGCAGGGTAAGAGGACAGTGACACAGGCCCTCGCAGAGTGGTACAATACGCCTGGCCCTCTTCTAAGTCCTGTACAAGCGTCAGCTTTCTCAGGCTCATCTTCCTCTTCCCTGGGGTTCAGGACAACCCTGTCCTTACAGCCAAGGAGATGGCGCGTGGAGAAGGCAAGGGACCCACCTGGCGGTTGTCCTACCTGTACAGGGTGGGGACGCTGGCTTCTCAGCTCAGAGCCTCTGCCCTGCGACAGGTGCTATCCCTTCTGAAAGCAGTGGCAGAGCAGAGGAAGTGAGAGGCACGGGCAGAAGATTCAGACTGGAAAGAAAAGGAGGCGAGGAAGAGGAAAAAGCTGCCTATGTGAACGTGGGCTGGGGTGACACAGTGCCGGCAGGGCAGGTGTGACTGCAGCCGGGCTTTGTGTCAACCTGGGAGGGAGGGATCTTTGGCCTCCTTTCTACCACTGAGGCCTGGGCAGTCATGCCATGTGCCCCCCTGGATATCCTGGAGCAGTCATCTGCCAAGGCCTACTGGTCCTGGTGGGCACAAATTCGATGCTCAGCTGGCAGTGCGGCTGGCACTTCTGGCCACTGGGCCATGCAGGCCAGCTGCTCCTGGGGCTCCTTTATGGTCAGAGCCAGCCACAGAACAACGGGTCAGCATCTTCCTCAGAACACCCCGTGCTGGGCGGCTGGTAATGAGATACCTGTCCGCCTCTCGTCCTTAGGACCCAGCGCAGAATAGATAAGAGCAGCTCTTTGCAGAGTTGCCCTGAGCCAGAATGAAAAGGAGAAGGGCAGGCACAAGGGGGGTGGGAGGGCCGTGAACAAAACCACCGATGATGTTTGCAAGGACAGGTATGACGGTCCTGCTTCTGATCTGTAAGCCTCTGGAAATTGGGGGTCTGCAGGGGTCCTTCTGTGTGGCTGTTTTTATTCTGGTCTCTCTGCTCCACACAGCTTTCTGGAGCTGTCATCGAACGGGCTCCCCAAAGGAGACATCGATATTGCCCAGGAAAGACAAAAGGGTGAATCCCCCTGCCTTCTCTGGGGGCAAGCGGGGAAAGATCGACATTTTAATAGCTGCAGTCAGCGTGGCACTGGGTAGCCCGCGCCCAGACAAAGGCCTGAGATCCCTGTGCCCGCCCCCACCTCGACTGGCCTCCTTCTGCCTCACTGTTTTCCTGCATCCTTTTCAGACTGGGCCTCATGCATGCTGGGCCCTCCGAAATGTCAGAGGTTCCTGACTGCCAGGCTGAACTTGGGTCTTAAACTTTAAAGGGGACCGTGAGAGATGCAGATTTAGAGAGGGGCTTGGAGGAGGTTGTGGTGCTGGGAGGCAGGAGAGGGGTCCTAGGTCCAGTGAAGCGGGTGGGGTCTCTAGCAGCTTTGTGGCTCCAGGGATATCAGCTCTCAGCCTTCTCCCCCTGCTGCCATGCTGACCTAGTTTCCCACCTCCTGGACTCCCCACTCTGTTTCCCAGGTCCAACCAGCACCTCTCCTCCTCCCTCCTCCATGGCAGAACCGAGTAACAGTACTAGACACACTTAGGCACATCCCTAAGACCCACATTACTGCCCACTAACCTGGTACACGTCTCTAACCAAGCTTGGCCAGCCCAGCAGGTCTCAAACAAAGGAGACGAGACAATGGCTGAGAATGTGCTTTGTGACTGCACGCAGACCACTTTCACTGCCCCGGGAGCGAAGCGCTAGGATGTACTGCGACTCCTGTTTCGAGCCAGGCCTGGGATTAGCAGTGCACATAAATGCATTGGTTTCATCTGCACTGTAACCCTAAAAGGGAAACACACTGATTTTTTTTACAGATGGGGAAACCGAGTCTCAGAGAGGTGAAATGACCGGTCCAGAATCACACATGGCCAGGGGCTGAGTTAGAGTGGGGACGCAGGCCACCTGACTCCACACTTCACACTGCTGTGCCTTCTCCAGCTATTGGGAGCCCAGAAAGCATGGTGTCCCACCTTGCCTCACTCCTCCCCACCTGGTGGTGGCTGTCCCCTCTACGGTCATCTGTCCCTAGACCTATACTGGCCAGCTTACCTCCAAGTGTCCCTAGACTTGTTGTCATTTGCTCTGGCACCCCTTTCCCCAGAAACTGAGGAATTTCTCCCTGTTGGAGGTTGAATAATAATAATGACTTAGTCTCAGCTATCCTCCAAAAATGTGGCTTCAGATTCTGCACCCACAGCCCCTGCCAGGAACAGTGATACATCTTTGAGCTCAGCCAGCTGCCCGCTGCAGTACAACATGGCCCCAGCCCAGGGGACTGGTGGGGTGGGATGGGGTAGGAAGAGGCAGGTCTGACCTGAGTGTTTGAGGCCAGCAGGAAGAAGTGTCCATCCCAGCACCATAAGGTACAGAGGCAGGCTGAGGGGCTGATTTCTTGCTCTTCTGTTAGTCTGTGGCTGGGGAAGTGGGAATCCCTCTGGCTACCAGCCCTGTGTAGACTCCACCTCCCGCACCCATCTCTAGAGGGTGGACAATGATAGGAGGCAGTGTAGGAGGGCCCTAGACTCCATATTTAGGGGTCAGACAGATAGAGGTCCAACTCTAGTCCTACTGTGTGTAAATGGTGGGATGTTTACATCTGTGATACAAGGGTGATAAAACTCACTGCACAGATAATGCAAAGATAAATGTGCCTGAAATGGCACAGTCCTTCAGTCAGGGACATCACTGGGTGGAATTCCCCATTGCATCTTTGGACAACAGGACTCGGACAAGGAGTGGATGCTGGGAGCTGCCCACAACAGCATGGACTGTCTTGGACTCATGAACAGTGGGCAGTTGGTGGCAGAGGCTCACTGGTTGCTGGGTAGGGACGCTTTAGAGGACGTCTCCAAGGGCAGGGAGAGAATCGGATGGCACTGGAGATCCCACTCCACCTTTACAACCTTGTGCTAGCTGAAGCTCCTCTGCGCTTTCCCAACTCCTGACAGCAAAGTGGCCTCTCAATGTCAATGTCTGCCTGGATTGGATCAGACTGGGGACCAGGGTCACCCAGTTTAGGCTCTAAGGCCCAGTTATATCCAGAGCAGGGGCTCAGCGAAGGCTTTGGAGGTGATGACGAGGACGAATTGGCAGAGCAGACCGGGATGAGTTGGGAGGAACAGGTGATGAAAGAAAAGATTCCACCAGGTCAGGGCAAGAGGGACTTATTTAACCCCCTTTCACACTCCCAGCACTGGGCCTGGCTTGGGGGCCACAAGATGGGTACAACAAAGCCCTTGACATGTGCAACAGACAACTCTGGCCATTCAAGGTGGAGGCATTAATTCTGGGGATGACACAAGACACTATGTGAGCCAAAGGAGGAACATCCATCCCAGCCTGGACAAAATGACCCGTGAGGCAGTCCCAAGGGTACATAAGCCACAGAGAGAGGTGGCACAGGAAGATAAGTAAGCTACTCCTTGCAGAGGGAAGAAAAAGCAACAACAACAACAACAAAAAAAGCAGAAAAGAAAAAAGAAAAAATATATAAAATATTCTATAACTTACCTGTATTGGTCACCATGATACTCTAGAACTTAGCACAGTGTCTGGCAAGTGAAGGTGCTCAAAAGTCATTTGTTGAATGAATAATAAAGCTAGTGCTTACACATTACTTATTAGTTTAATCTATTCAATAGCCATATGAGGCAGACGTTATTATTGCCCTTGTACAGATGGGAAATAGAGATAGAGAGAGACTAAATAACTCACTCAAGGTCACGTCGCTTAAATAAGCTCATAAATGGCAGAGCCGGGATTCAAGCAGAAGGCTCCCACTCCAAAGCCTGAACTCTGAGTTGCTCTGCTGCAGTGTGGCCTCTGCAGATCCCTTGAGGCTGAGCAGGGTACTGGGTACACAGACCACAAGCAGGGTGCAGAGTTTGCTGGGGCTGCCATGTCAGAGTCCCACAGCCTGGACAGCTAAGCAAAAAACAATACTTTCTCACAATTCTGGAAGCTCTTAGTCCAAGATCAAGATAAGGCCTCTCTCCTTGGCTTGCGGATGGCCACCTTCTCCCTGTCTTCACATCGTATTCTTTGTTGTGTCTGTGTCCAAATCTCCCCTTTCAAGAACACCAGTTGTCTTGGCCTGGGGCCCACTGTAATGATCTCATTTAACTTTATTACCTCTTTAAAGACCCAGTCTCCAAATACAGTCACATTCCAAGATGATGGGAGTGAGGACGTCAACAAATGAGTTGGGGGCACAGTTCAGCCCATCAGAGGGGGCTCAGGAAATAGGGTGGGAGAGGAAGCTGGAGGGATGGTCCAAGCCCAAACCCTACTGGTCTTTGCACAAAAATGATGCATCTAAACTACACCTGGAGGCCAAGGCAAGACCCTCTGCTGGAGGACGAGGCTGTGCCAGACAGACTGAGGCTCTTTTGTGCACCCCCCACCTCAGTGGAACCGAAGGCCCTCACGCATGCCCACTCGACAGTTGACAAAATAAAATTAGTGATAACAGCAAAGCATTACCAGTTCACAACTGCACACATTTGCTGTAGCCAGTGATGCGTGGAGGATTTCTCTTTAGCTGAACCTAGTAGGATTCACTAAACACTATAAAGTTAACCAAAGCACCCCAGCAGATGAAATTGACAACAGTGAGGTTAAACTAGCAGGCGTTGCTAATTGTTAATCAAGAACAGTCATCAAAAGTCATAGCCTGCTCAAGGCCACTTGGCTAACTCACCAGAAGCCGGGCACCCCTCCCACACATACATACTGAATTGGGGGTGCTGACACCCTACATGAGCAGGTGTACAGTTGCTGCACGATGTTGGCAAATGTATAGGGAACTCAGACCTCTCAAAAGATGAATCTCAGCCCTGAGTATCACATGTTGGTCACTGTTCATAATTCACCAAGCAGGTTAGTAATAAATAGGTCATGGTCTGATGTCAAAGCAAAAGCTTATGTGGCTGAGCCATGTGCTTGCAAGAATGGAAGAAGAGATCTGCAGTACACATTTATTCGTGCTCCAGAAAATGACCCTCAGCTTCCCCACCATCACCACCAGGAGCTACAAACATATTTTGAAAATCTCTGCAGTGAAGAAATAGCTCAGATCCACAGCTATCTGGCCTGTACCCCAGGACCATCACCCACCAGGATGCAGGACCTGATGCACATTTAAACACTTTTAAACATATCTTCACTGAGAACTGCAAGCATTTTCTAAATCCATATTTAAAACCTCAAAGGACATGGCAACCTTTGACAGGTTGCATTCCAGCAGAAAGAGCCCTGGACAGGGCGCTCGGCAGTGGCTGAGCACAGCCCAGCTCCACCCCAAATCAGCCACATCTGAGGTCCCTCTTACCCCTGTGTGTGCTCATCCGTACAGTGGTACCCAAGATTCTTTCTGGTCTGAGAGCCCAGGGTGTAGCTTCCTTTACATGTATTACTCTATTTCCTGCTCACTGCCTTAAGATCTATTGCTATGTAATAAACTACTCCCAAATCTAGAAGCTTAAAACAATATACACCATGGGTCAGGGATGAAGGCGTAGCTTAGCTGGGTCCTTTGGCTCTGGGCTTCTCCCCAGGCTGCAGCCACCTGGAGGCTCAGCCAGGGACAGTCCTGTCCCTAAGATGGTGTCAGTGGCCCTTGGCAGGATTCAGTCGCTTGCCCT
This sequence comes from Erethizon dorsatum, assembly GCA_028451465.1. Classification (NCBI taxonomy): domain Eukaryota; kingdom Metazoa; phylum Chordata; class Mammalia; order Rodentia; family Erethizontidae; genus Erethizon; species Erethizon dorsatum. The sequence goes on along the minus strand of CM051827.1, from coordinate 122,337,375 downwards.
TCAGGACTGAGGACATCAGTTCCTCATGAACTGTTGTCTGGCGGCCTCCCTCAGTCCCTTGCCAAACGGCACAGACACAGGGCTGCTGGCAATATGAGCCTCTCTTCTTCAGAGGCCCAAGGGACAAGGTCAGAGACAGTATCAGCGGGAATGAAGTTGCGGGCCCGTGTGACTTAATCTCGGGTGTGACATCACTTTCCCCATGCTACCCATTAGAAAAGAGTCCCCAGGACAAGCCCGCACTCAAGAGGAGGAGATCACACACATACAGATGATGGGGAGTGCTGGGGACCATTTCAGAAGCACCATGCTTCCCTCCTCTTGGTTCATGTGGTTTCCATGGGTCATCAGGGATGGAAGTCCTGCCTGGCTTGTCTAAGGTGTTCCATTAAAGAGAGGTGGAGAGGTGGGGTTGTTTCATGGAGAATGGTCAGGGGGGGCTTATCCCAGCTGAAGTCCCATCGCCGTTAAAAGGAGTTGCTTCAGCCTCCTAATCAGGCAAAGAACTGGGGAGGAAAGGTCATGTCTGGGACACCTTTCATCCATCTCTCATGCTCCACAGGACCTAGTGACCTCTTGCCCTCCAAGCCTGATTTACACAGCCCTTGAGGGTGACAAGACCACTGGGGAGTCACTGTGTTCAATTTGTTCTGTGGAGCTCCTGGATATTCACACCTTCTGGAAGAGGAAAACAAAGACCATCTTTGTGGAAGTGTAACTAGAATCTTCTCCAAGGAGGAGGGATGGTGTGGTTCATTGTGGGGAGTGAAGAGTGAGTTAGAATTTGCCTTTAATCTCAGATACTTGGGACATGGACTTTTCAGCAATGCTGAGGCTGTTAGGACTTTGGCGACTCTTAGAGATGGACTAAATGCCTTTTGCATAAAGGATGCATTAGTCTTTGAGGCCAGGGGTGGAATGTTATGATTTGTATCTAGATGTCCCCCCAAAGCCTCATGCAGTCACAGGTGAGGCTTTTCAGAGGTGGTGGGATCTTGAGCGTGTGATGCTGGGATCAAGGATGTGATTCTGGGATTGATTCATGGGGTGATGCTAGGATTAAGCATGCCCCATGCTGGTTGTGAGTGCTACCTGCCCTAAGGGTGGATAGTCTCGATAGAATATAAGGGACAGAAAGAGGGGTGTTGTTGTCGCTTGCTGCTGTTGCTGCTTCCTGCTTCTTCACTACTTCACTGCTGACTGCCTTCTGCCTGCCCTGCTTTGTCATGGACTGTTTCTCCTCTGCGATGCCCCTCTGCCATGCCACCCTGCCTTGGAGCCAACTGATTATGGACTGAAACCTCTAAAAACTGTGAGCCAAAATAAACCTTTCCTCCTTTAAATTTGGGTATTGGATATTTTGTCTCAGCAATGAGAAAAGTAACTAAGACAGATACTTTGTGAGATGTGAAGGGAAAACTGTGTGTGTGTTAGCTTTCTCATTGCTGAGATCCAATGCCTGACACCCACAACTAAAAGGAGAGGTTTAATGTGGCTCATGGTTTTAAGGGATTCGGTCCATGGTTGGCTAGCTCCAAGCCAGAAATGGCACAGTAGAAGTCAGAAAGCAGAGAGAGAAGGGGGGAGCTGAGGAGGGACATACACTCTTCCAGGTCTCACCTCCAGGGACCCGCCTCCTCCAACCAGACCCCAGCTCCTCACAGAGCCTTTACCTACGTACTCAACCCACTGATAAATATGGCGCCCCTATGACCCAATCACCTTTCCAAAGCTTCACCTCTGGACATAGGATGCTTGTGGAGGACATTCTAGATCTACCCATAACAGTGTGCATTGCCAAGATCTTGCCTTAACTGACAGGAAGGGTGTGGGAACATGGAGCATGGGGAGCAAATGCCCTGCATGTCCCTGAGAGCTGCCTGATGAATATGCACTCACCAGTTGAACTCCAGCCACAACTTTGAGTCCAGAAGCAGGGCCTCACCACTCTCCAGCCCCAAGGCAGGGTCATTGTGGGTGCGGCCGGGCCAGGGTTGGTGTCGAGGGGCAGGGTTCCAGGAGACCCGTGGAAGTGCCTCACAATTCCACAGCCCTGGGCAGACAAATGGCTTGTGTATTTGTTCGATGTCAGACTCTCCTCTCCATCTACACTGGACACTTTCTTCCTGTTTTTGTTGAGCTTGGTGTTTCCTGCTTCTCCTCTGGGGTTTGGCACTTGTGTGCAGAGTGAGTGAATTAATGAATCAATCAATCAGTGCTCCACTGGGTGAGATTCCATTTCTCCTTTGAGAGCCAGCTCAGAGGCTCTTCTTTTCTGAAACCCTGTCTGTTGCCTGGGCAGCTTCAAGGGCCCCCTCTCTCAGGCTCCCATCATGCCCATATCTGCACCCATCACTACTGTTGTGTGCTCATTGAGGTGCTGTGGGATGCTGCTTAAAACCCAGTGCTCCAGAGTGGTCCTTTCAGGGTCTGCATCCTCCTTCCAGCTCTTATTAGTTCTGAGACCTTGGCCAATTTGCTGGACTTTTCTGTTCCCTTATTGGTAAATTGTGGCCAATAATAGTTGTGTTGTAAAGATTAAAGACATTAATACATATTAAGCACTGAGGATGATGCCAAGCAGATAGTAAGTGCTCAATAAATGTTGGCTATTCCCGGCATCTGCTCACTCATCACCCTCCACTGTAATTATCTACTTAATTAGGCAAGGAGTCTGGCTTGCTCATTTCGGTGCCACAGCCTGGCACTCAGTAGGCTGTAAATCCTGCATTCACGTAGAGACCCATTTTGCCTAAGGAGGGTAGAAAACCCTTGAAACCTGAGACTAGCCTTGTGACCTTTCACCTCCTCTTCTGTGCTCCCCAATACTCCTGCTTGGCACACCCCCCCAACCCTGGAGGCTCACGAAGGACTTTGGGTTCCAGGATCCCCTGCCCCACCCCCTCATTAATCTTGATCAGGGAGTCCTTGCACTGGAGTTAATTTTCTTGTAGATGTCTATCAGTCATGTAGCAGGGAACCTCTCCCGAGCTAATGAAGAATCATAATCTTACCATGCTATTACTTAGCTAATTAGTACACAGACTTCAGGGGTGGGGGAGAGAAAGGTCAGGGAAGGTATCAGCAGAAAGAGAGAAAGTTGTGATTTCCAAAGGGACTGGATATGAGTCGCAGAGGAGGGGGGACACTGGCCGGGAAGTCAGGCCAGGGCATGTACAGTCCTGGGCTGCCCTCCCTGGAGCCAGCTCCCCCTGCCTATGTTATGAGAGGCTCTGGCTTGCGGATCTGATCCAACATCCTGGTGAGCAAGTGCAGAAGCCAGCTGGGCAGGGCCTGGACAGGAGACTGTCAAGGTCAGCCTGGACTCCTGGAAGCCAAGGCCCTCCTAGCTGTGGCCAAGCTGGAGAGGATGCAGGCTGCTTGCTCTGGCACCTGCCTTCTCTACATTTTTCGTCCTGTCAAAGAAAACCAGAGCTGGACAGTGAAGCAATAGACCCGGATTTGATTCAGGACCATAGCACTAGCGAGGAGAGCTTAGTGGAGAGCCAGCTCGGCTCTGCACACAGCACAGCAAGTGGGAATTTACAGGCAATGGGGTCAGTGAGTGGAAAATTACCAAGAGGAAACATCAGAGGCTAAAGGAACCTGCAGAATTCTTGCTGAAGGCAGGCTGGAGTGACCAGACATCACCTGGGGCTGGCAGAGGATGGGGAAGCGAATCAGATATTAGATATAGAGAGTGGTCAGATATAGAAGATGGGAAGTCTGCCTAAACCAATTCAGCAGGGTTTTTGCTAAAATTGGATTCTACCAGGAAGTGCACAGATGGGCTTAGGAGAAGTTTCAGGAGCTGGACTAAAGTTTGTTCAAGCACAGAATCTTTGTTCTTCGGCTCAAGATTCAAATTCTGAAGGGTGTAATGGCACAGGTCTGTAATTCCAGCACTCTGGGAAGCTGAGGCAGGAGGACTGCAAGTTTAAACCCAATCTGGGCGATTTAGATACTTATGGAAACCCTGCCCCAAAATAAAAAGAAAAAGGGCTGGGGATATGGCTCGGAGAGAAGGTCCTGGGGGTTCAACCCCAAGTACTGAAGAAAGAAAGAAAGAAAGAAAGAGAGAGAGAGGGAGAGAAAGATAGTGAGAAAGGGAGAAAGAAATAAGGAAATAAAGAAGGAAGGAAAGAAATAAAGAAAGAGAGGTTGGATGGAAGGAAGGAAGTAAGAAAGTAAGAAAGAAAGAAAGAAAGAAAGTAAGAAAGAAAGAAAGAAAGAAAGGAAGAAAGGAAGAAAGAAAGGAAGGAAGAAAGGAAGAAAGAAAGAAAACAAGTTACCCTTAAATTTAAAACAGCAGCATTTATTGCCTCAAGGGAACTGGCAGGCAGGAGCCCAGATGGGGCTTAGCTGGGTCCTCTGCTTGGGGATATCACAGCCCACTGTCCAGGTCTTGGCCAATGTCAGGGCTTCCCTGAGGACGGCTCTGCCTTCGAACTCCATCCGACAATGGTTAGCATGATCCCGCTCCTCATGGTGCTGAACTGAGTGCTCAGGTCCTCACCCGTGTCACCCGGCTGTTGTCCTCCCTCAGTTCCTGTCCTCCCTCTCTGTGGGGCTGCTGGCAGCAGGGCAGCTGACTTCATTGGAGTGAGCAAGAGAGAGGCCTGGAGGGAGCCTGGAGCCACATGAGAGGTTGCCTGCCCTCCTAGCCTGGGGAAAAGAGCCAGGAGGGAGAGGGGCTTTGTCGTTGCCTTCATTGCTGTATCCCTCACAGCTGGACAAAGGCCTGCCGTGATTTAGAAACTCAATACCTTTTTACACAGGGTATGAGCCTAGGGCTCCCTCTGAGCAGGGCTGGCTCCTGGGAGCTCCCGACAGAGCTCTGCAGCCCAGAGCCAGCTCGTCCCCTCCGGGGCCACTTCCCCTACCATAAGGGCCCATCTGCAGCACGCTGCCTCTGACCTCCCGCTCCAGGGGAAAACAAACTCCATCTGGAAGTAGATGTGTGAAAATTGGATTTGCAGCTGGGGTCAAATTTCACCATGCTTTATCCTAGCTGTCACCTGCCTTTGAGACAGAGACTGTTTCTCCAAGTGACACCTCTCCCTCACAGCTTCCCTTTGCTGGGATGAGGGCTCAGGTGCCTCCAATCAGTCCCCTCTTGGTCATCTCTGTGGCCACTCTGTTCCAGCCACTGTCATCTCTTTGTGGCCTCCTGCTTGGTGGCCTCATCTCTTTTCATCCCCTTCTTCTGGTTCTTAACACGGCAGCCGGAAAGGCCTTTTGGAAACATCAGGGCTGGGCGTGGCTCAGTGGCAGAGCACTTGCCTGGCATGCATGAAGGCCTGGGTTCCAGCCCCAGCATTGCTGAATGAATGAAGCACATCAGATTGTGCCATTCTCCTGCTTTAAGACTGCCTTGCCCACAGACTCACTCCTTGCAGCCCACCCTGAACATGGTGCTGGGCAAAGTGAGGGGAAGCTCAGCTCCAAGCTGGTCCCTGCCAGCCAGAAGCCCTCAGGGACTGTTTCCCCAGCGGATCAGCTGAACCTCCCAGATGGCACTTGACAGTGTGCTTGGCTCCCTCTGTCCCACTGGTCTCCAAGCTCCTCTCAGCAGGAGCCTGCTGTGCCCCTCTCCCTCCTCCTCCCCTGCTTGCCAACCCTTGCTTTGCACCAAGTGGGGTCAAGAAAGAGTTTGCAAAATACCCTTGACCCTGCCTTTTCCCCAGATATTCTTCATTTGTGGAGAAAAGCGACTCGAAGCAGTTGAATGCTCATTCATTCATTTGTTCGTCCACTGAGCTTCCATCACAAGCAAGAGCCCAGGTGGGATTTCTGGTCTATAATTTGGGAGCTACCACCACCCATTTGGTCAACAAGCATCTGTCCACTGCTGCTGTGTGCTGATTATCCAGGAAAGTCTCCTCTCCAGCAGTCTTTAGCCCTGTGACCCAGCCACCCCACTTCTGGGTAGACATCAAAACCAAAAGGACTGAGAAGAAGATATTGAGATATTTACACACTCGTGTTCACAGCAGTATTGTTCACAACAGTCCAGAGGCAGAAACAACCTAGGAGCCCATTGATAGGTGAATGGATGAGCAAGACCTGGTGTGTACACACCATACAAGGGAATAGTATTCAGCCATAAAAAGTAAGGCAATTCTGACACATGGTACGATGTAAATGAACCCTGAGGACATTATGCTAAGTGAAACAAGACAGTCAGGAAAAGATAAAGACTGTATTGTACTACTTATCTGAGGAATCTGGAAATGGAAATGGGGATGGTGGTTGCCAGGGCAGCAGGGAGTGGGGGACGGGGAGTTTCAATTTCACAAGATGAAAAAGTCCTAGAGATTGATTGCGTGACAATGGGAAGCTACTTCACACTGCTGCGTTGTACACTTAGAGATGGCTAAGATGGTTCAGCTTATGGTTTGAGTATCTTACCACAATTAAATTAGAGAGAGAGAGGAAGGGAGGCCCTGCGCAGGACACCTGTGCAGGTGGGAGGGTCCCAGGATCCAACCTTGGCCTCTGAGTCACCTCCTCCCCAAGAGTGTCAGTTTCGGCACCTCCTCCCCACTCTCCCTCGGTGGCCCGAGCGTGGCTGTGCCTCCTATCCCCCTGCCACCCCGTGACTCTGCTGACTTAGGCTGCTCCTTCCAGCTTTCCTGCAATCTGAAATAAATTAGAAAGGAGATAAAAAGGAAAGTCAAACTGGAGAGAACAGGTTTCCGATTCCACAGCTGTCAGCCTGCATCTCCAGTTCAGTCCTGCTGGATTCCACCCTGGCTGCCTCTGGCTGCTTCCCGATCCCTTTATGGACAAGAAAAGACGGATCAGTGAGCCAGGCTCGCTCTCATGGAGACCGCTGTATCCCCACTGCCATGGCCACGACCACTGTCTGCCTGCAGGCTCTGCCTCTACTTCCCCATAGTACCTGGCTCTCCATTCTTGGGCGCTGACTTCTCCTTCAGCCCAGCCTGGTCTTGGGCCCTTGAACCCCGTGCTTGCCCTGCTGGTTTTGCCTCCACGGGAGCTCCAAGTCCTGTGGGCCTTTTCCTCCCAGCTGCTGAGTGCCCTCCACAGGCTGGGGCCTGAGAGTCCTTGGGGAGAGTGGGCTTCCAGCTGGCCTCCTGGGGTGACTTGGCCCCAGGAAGAGAGCACCCGCCTTTGTTCCTGGCTACCCGAAGCCCAGAGTGTGAGGACCAGAGATGAGAGGCCAGCGCTCCACATCCTTGACCTCGGTCCTTGGCCATCAGAGAGCTGTAATTGCTCTGAAATCATTTTCCACTGGACACTTCCCCACCAAGCTCTCAGCTCCTCTCTCTCTCTCTCTCTCTCTCTGCCTCTGGGGCCAGGCAGATGAAAGCCACCCTCTCACTGCTTCGGCCTGAGCGTGATAAAAGCTGGCCCGGGACTGTAGGGACACAGCTTTTAGAGATGCCATCGGCCAGGCCTTGTGCTCACGTTTCAGCCAGCAGCTCCGCAGGACCAGGATGGCACATCCCTCGGCCCAAGTGGAGTGGAAGGAGGCTTACCTGGAGAGAGCGTGGTCGGCACAGGGCCACCTGGAGGAAAGCGTCACAGTGACCTCCCCCATGCCGGCTCCACCACTTAACCTTTCTGGGGGGCACTTTCTCCCTCAGTATGCAGGAATAGTCTTCCCACCCCATGATCCTGCCAGGTTCAAATGCAAGAATGTATGTAAAGTGCCAGGAATAGCGCTCTCCTCTCCAAGACGGGTGAGGAAGCCGCAGCACCTGTCGCATCCATTGTCCGCGTTACTGGACTCGGCCTGGCGCTGTCGCTAACCTGCTCGGGAGGTGAGGCTGGGGAGGAATGACAATAAGCCTCTTACGGTGGCACGTTACCGCTTCAGAGCCCATTTCAAATTCTTCGTCATATTTGATCTATAGAAAAAAACCTGGGAAGCATACAGGGAAGACACGATTCACCCTGTTTTATGAATATAGATGCCAAGACCCAGACATACAAAGGGACATATTCAAGGTCACATAGCCGATAAGTGGCAGAGCTAAGGTGGAAACTCGGATCTTTTTTTTTTTTTTTTTTTGAGTTTCTTTCTGGAAAGTTTGCAAGACATTGCACCATTCTCAGGGAACTTCGAAGGCAGACTTTGCTCACAGGCAATGGGGCTGGGCGTGGTGGCAGATGTGACCCTTTACCCACCCACCGTGGAGTCTGTGGCCCGGATGAACTAATTACCATGATCCCTCTTACGCACACTGAGCATTGCTTCCAGAGAGACCCTAAAGTGCTTCTGAGCTCCTTGTACATATTTATATGCCTGCATGCGAGATAAAAATAAAACCACTTCACCCACCGCTGAAATGCAGCCACTCATGGTGTGAAATATGGGGCTTATGGAACTGCCGCGAGGAGCAGCGCCGGAGAGAGGCTGCGTCCCTCGTGACTTTGCAAGGGGCAGCTGGATGGAGGCGGAATGCAATCATCTTGGTTGGTAAACACTGGACCTGGAGGTGGGAGCCATGAAGACCCTTGGCCTCTGGGTGCCTGCAACGCAGAGAGTTGGTCCTGGTGGTGCTGTCTAAAGTGGAGCAGGGAGCCTCAGCATGCACCCTTCACGCACCCCAAACTCACACCCCGAGAGTGGTCTGCAGGCATCAAGGGGCTGCTGCCTATGCTCCCCTAAACCCAGTGTTCTACCAAGCTCTACACCCTCAAGCCTTTTATTTTGAGACAGGGTCTTGCTAAGCTGGCCTCTAACTTGTGATCCTCCTGCCTCAGCCTCCCAGAGTGCTAGGATTACAGGTTTGAGCCACCGTGGCTAGCTGCTCCTTCTTCCTTTGAGGCAAGTTCTCAGAGGCTTCCATGGCTAAGAGTTCTCAGAGCAGGACCAGCACATTTGCTGTTGGCCCAATCAGGGCAGCCATAGGTAAAAACCGAACCATCCTGAACTTCACTTCTGGCCACTGTGAGCTTTCATTGGTACCTTGACTGTTCTGATTGCTGAGTCTGCGCCTTGCTCTAGACCGCGACTTCTGCCTCCCTCCTCTCCCTACCCCCCTCTTCCCACTATTCTCCCAACTCCCTGGGGTGAGCACCGAGGCTGTGGGAGCCAAGAAAAGGCATCTGCCGCAAACTTCCTGAACTCGTGACAGCTAAAGCTGAGCCCAGGAGCATAAGCAGCAATCAGCCAGCTCAGAACCGGTGTGGGGCGGGGGGCGGGGCAAAGGAGAGAAACTGGAGGGGGAAGGGCATTTCCGGTAGAGGGAAAAGCATGAACAGAGCTCTGCAACCAGAGGGAGCTTCATGAGCACCAAGGACCAGGATGTGAGCAGAGCTGCAGCAGGGGGCCAGTGTGGACTGATGGCCTCTTGAGCCCATCTGAGGGCGCTGGCAGTAGCTGCTGACCTTGGGGAGCAGGGAGGAGTCCAATCGGCTTGTCATCGTGATTGTGCACCCGTGGCTGGGATGTGGACAGCCTGTGCCCTGTGGGCAGGCTTAGGTGCCAGGCAGTTAGGTGCCAGCAGCTGTCCTGTGAGCTAAACTATGCTTCCTGCACATGTTGAGGCCTGGGGCAGTGCCTGAGGTCCTGTGGGGACCTGGGAGGTGGAAGCCTAGTGGCTGGGCAGATGGGTGCAGCCCCTAAAGGCAGGGAGGTCAGGCAAGCAGGAGCAGCTGGCTGCACTCATGCTGGCTCCCAGGTGTCTTGACTGTGTCCCCAGCCCTGCCAACTGTGAGTCTCCAGGGCACAAACCACACCCTTGGGCCTCTGTGTCGCTGGCCCCCAGGTGTCTGTTCCTGAGCAGAAGCCCAGTGAACGCCTGAGGCATTCGAGCCAGTGTGGTGGTGACCCATCAGAACCACTGATCTAGGGACCCTGGTGTGATGCTCTCGGGGTTTGGGGGCCCGTGAACTTGTGCCACTCTGGGGCTGGACCCTTCTCTCTGTTCCCAGCCAGGCTCCCTTAGTGCCCCCTTTGAGAGAGGAAGGACTCTCCTTGTCCCCCCCCACAGCCTCTCCTCCATAGAGATCCCCTGCCTGATTCACTGAGAGGTCAGCAGAGAAGCCAGGGAGGGGCGGAAGAGTCAGGTGACCAGGATTATTTTCATCATCAGTCGAGAGCTGGGGATTGGAGCAGGGAGGAGGAAGGGCACCTTGGCAGAGATGTAAAGGCTGTGATCATGAGGGCATAGGGACCCTTGGGGGCCTGGGAAGGGACAGGTCAGTGGAGGGATCTAATGTCAAAGTCACCTGATCCCATGATCGGTGCATGCGTGCAGATCATTTTGCTGGGTGCAGGCCATTAGCACAATTTTCAGTGTTCCTCTGCTTCCCTCGGCACCCCTGCTTTGCGTGGTCTACAGAGACCTCACCTAACTCACGGCCTCTCCTCCCTGCCCACCCTGGCTCGAGCTGCTCCCCGACAGCAACCTCTGGTACTTGCCTGTGAGGCTTGGCATGCACAGCCCCGCCCTCCAAGTTTGTCTCTCCCTGGCTAACTCAGGTCCTTCCAAGTGTCAGGTCTCACGTCCTCTGGAAAGCCAGGCTCCTGAGCCTGAGCTCAGGGCCATGAGCAGAGGATCTGCCCTGTTAGTGGTACAGGGAGGGAGAAAAGGAGGAGAGGAGAGGGGAAGAGGGAGGGAAAGGGGGAGAGGGAGGGCAGAGGGAGGGGGAGGGGGAGGGGAGGGGAGGGAAGGGAGGGGAAGGGAAGGGAGGGGAAGGGAATGGGCAAAGAGAAGGAAGGTGGAGGTGGATTCGCACCTGGACAAGACATCAGCTGTCGGGGCCTGGTAAAGCCAGCCTAGCTTTGCTGCTTACAAATGGAACTGCGAAGCCCAAAGAAATGAAATTACCTCCTGTCCTCTAATCAAATTGGAATGTTCTCCAATGTTTCAGGACCTAGAAACCCAAGACAGAAAGCGAGCTGCTGGGGAGAGGAGGAAAGGGTCAGCTCTCACCCAGTAACTTTTATAATTAGCCAGAGCCCTTCTGTAACAAATATCTTTACACCCCCAATGAATGGCTGATCTGGTTAGCTGGACCATCCTTCTTTGCTTCCTGGCCCCTCCAAAACCATGTGACCCAGGACAGAGAAAAGTGGCAGAGAAGATACCAAGGAACAGAGAAAGATAAGCCAAGCCTTCTAGGAGACGCTGTGTAAGCTGGGGAGAGCAGGCACATAGGCGAACTGGCTGAAGAGAGCATTGCTACTTTATGTGGTGGGAACAGTGAGCACCAAAAATGACAAGGCTGCAGGGATCTTTGCTCAGGGCCTTGATATTCTCATCCGTAGTAGTATGGACCCATCACAAAATGTGGCTAACCAGGAAACTTAAATATATGTGTTCAGTGATATGATGCCTTATTGTGGACATACCAAAGCCTAAAAGATTTGTGGAATAGGAAACTGATTCACGGTACAAAATATAGATTCTCAATTTGAAAGGTTGTAAAAAGGGGACAAAAAAATCATATATTAGATGGCGCCACCTGTCGTCAATATGCGGTATTACAGGCAGGCCAGGAAAAAAAAAAAGGGACGGGTCTGGAGTGACTCAAAAGGTCTCAGCCTGGAATTGACAAGGCAGAGAAAAAAATCCAAAGCCAGGAACGGACTGATGCTGTGAAGTGCCATAGAGGACATGGGAGTCGCAGGTCTGTTCTCTTTGGTTTTCTTTGGCTTGGGGCCACAGTCGGCGAGTCTCTTGAGAGCTTGACCCTGTGGTTTTTATTCATCTCCTCCCTCTCTGCTTCCCAGTGCAGGGGGCCAGGGGTGAGGAGAGGAAACCACAGTGGGGGTCACTATAGCATCCCTGGCTGCCTCAGTGGTGGGTAAGTTGGTTCTAGCTAGTGTGTACAGAGCGCTTATGTCATCTGAAACTTATTTAATAGCTACACGACAGTGAGGTGAGTACTCTGGTCCCCATCCCCGTGTTACAGATGAGGAAACTGGAGCACAGGGAGGTTTGATTATTTGCACAAGTTCTTACAGCAGGTCCTGCCTTCCAACCCAACCTTCCTTCCTAACAACCTTCTACCCCAAAGTCACTTTTTTGAGTGCTGAAGCTGGGGTTGGAGCCCAGGCAGGCCAACTCTGGAGCCCCTGCTGTTAGCCACTGTGCTTGTCTATATCTGTAGGCACCACCTAACTGTGACTAACACCTGTTGTTATGGGACTGTCACACTCAGTGTGGTGGATTGACAACTGGTGGTCAACTTGTAACACCCAGATGAACTGAATCAGCGTGGTGCCTGGTGTGGAGGGCCCACCTGAGGAGTGTTGCCAACAACATAAAAAGGAGAACTGGAGAGGAAGAGGTGCTGCTGTTGGTTCTCCTTGAGGAGCTTGTCACGCTGACTTTCCTGATAGGAACTTGACTGTTCTCATCGTCGGAGGAGCTCGGGACCTCATTGTTGCTGAGGATGGCTGTGGTGACTTTCGGGGGAGCTCTGATCCTTACTCTGAGCATTGCTTCCTGGCTCCGGGGCAGATCCCTCAGCCTGCTGGCACGGATCCTTCATCCCGCTGGTGCAGACTTTCTAGCTTCCACCGCTGACCTTTGGGCCTTCCCAGTGCAGATCCGTGAAATATACTTGCATGAGACATTGTTGTGGGCCCTAGGCCTTCAGTTGGATTCGTGGAGGCATTGCCATGGGCTCTAGGTCTTCAGCTGGACTCATGCAGGACACTGCTGTAGGATCCAGGCCGTCAGCTGGATTCTTTGGGTCTTTAGTGTGTGGACAGATTTCCTGAACTTTTTTGTATATGACTCTTTGGGTGACTATTACAAAATAACTCTATAAATTATGTGTCCTGTATTGTATTGTTTCCCTTGCAAACCTGACTACAACACTCAGCAAATGCAATGTTACAGGAAAAGTGAAAATCTTGCTGATGGATTCTGATCTTGATTCATCTATCTACGCCTCCATCTATGTGCTCATCTACCCTAAATCCTTTCTCTAATTCATCTGTCTGCCAATCCTCCCACCCCATTACTCAGTCATCCATCCATCTATCTATCCATCTACTCAATAATTCTCACATCCATCCATCTACCCACACACCCACCCACCTACTCATCCACACATCCATCCATCCGTCCGTCTGTCTGCCCACCCACCCACCTACTCATCCATGCATCCATCCATCCATCCGTCTGCCCACCCACCCACCTACTCATCCATGCATCCATCCATCCACCCTTCCACCCACCCACTATCCATCCACCCACCCATCCATCCATCCATCCACCCTCCCACCCACCCACCATCCATCCATCCATCCATCCATCTGTCCACCCACCCACCTACTCATCCATGCATCCATCCATCCACCCTTCCACCCACCCACCATCTATCCATCCACCCATCCATCCATCCATCCAATCATTCTTCCTCTCCTTCCTTTATTCCATCCAACAGTCACTTTCTTGAGCACCTACTCCCCACCAGGCACAAATGATTAAGAAGAGATGAATGAGCTGTGGCCCCTTCCTTCTGGTTGGGTACAATCTCAGAGATACATAAAAGCAGTGTTATAGGTGCTACCTTATAGAGGAAAGGATACACCTGACCCTGTGGAGTGGACAGCAAGTCTTCCTCACAGACGTTAGGGAGCCCAGTGATATAAAGAGCAGAGGAGCTGAGGTCCACACATTGTCAGATCTGCACAGGGAAAGATTTCTCCAACAGTAGCATGGAGGATGCACTGGGAGGGTAGATATGGAAGCAGAAAGACTAATAAGTAGAGATTATCTGGGTTCACCAGGTACTGTGTCTGTGACCTTAGGCAAAGGACTTCTCAGTGTCTAGTTTCCTGGTGTATTTTATGGATCTAAAAACAGAACCTACTTCACAGGTACGTGGAGATGACTCAGTTAATTAGTATAAGCAAAGCACTTAGAGCAGCGCCTGGTCCATAATAAGTGCTCAGTAAATGTCATCAATTTGCAGTGGCTGTTACTACCACTGCTGCTACTACTACTTCCACAGTAGTCAAGGAAGGGGTCTGGAGGCTCATTCAGGGCCAGTCCAGCATTTCCGGCCCTAGGATCTCCAGAACTGTTGCTCACAGGTGTTAATAAGCATTTATCGAAAAAGGAGCTAATGACTTCAATGAAAAAAAGAAAAAAAAACTAAGCAACAAAATACGAACAACTTCTCAGAGCCTCTTATGTGCTCGTGTGAACTGTAAATCCCTAAGAAGTAGGGAATGGGCTTGTAGTCAGTATTTCACTAATGTATTTAGCTGTGGAAACCTCTTTCAAGAAAGTTTTTTTTTTTTTTTTTTATGTGCGTACCGGGAGTCGACCTCAGGACCTTGCGCTTGCCAGCAAGCGCTTGCGCCACTGAGCAATATCACCGGCCCTTTTTTTTCCTTTATGTGGGTACCGGGAATAGAACTCAGGACCTCGCGCTTGCCAGGCAGGCGCTTATGCCACGGAGCTATCTCACCGGCCCTTTCAAGAAAGTTTTATCATAAACTTGAAAGGCAACTTGTTCTTGAGACCTAGTCTGGGGAGCGCTGGTCCCCAGCTTCTCTCTGCCCCAGCTGGTCTCTGACTCCCTGCTGTGGGACGGTACTACTGAGGTCCCTTGGCTTTCCTCAGCCTGAGATTTCCACGGAAACCTGCTGGGGTCCTCTTCGGGGAAGATCTGCTGGAACCTTGGTGTCGTTGGGCCCCGATACATTAAGGGCACAATGTTGGACTTAATTCCGGGTGGCCAACACCAAGTGGTGTTTAATTTAGACAAATGATGAAAAACTTGGTCCTGCCTGGGACGCAGGCTGGTGGATGTGGAGTTCTCAGCACAGAGAGACGCAGAGGAGCACAGGGTGGAAGGAGCCGGGGGGCTATCGCTGATGTGTGTGGATGAGAGAAAGTGAGAGGAAGAGAGAGGTGGAGCTCTACGGCACAGCAGAGAGGCCCACACCTGATTCCTGTCCCAGAATCTGTTTGTCCTTTACCCAGAAGCCAACGCTTCTCTACCCAGAATTCAACCCTCCTCTACCCCAAACCCAGTGCTTCTCTACCTTCCCCAGCTAGCAATTCTTTTCATTTTGCGGAGACTCAGTTTCCTTATCCATAAATAGGACATGAATAAAGTTGCTGAAAAGGGCTTTTATGAAGATTAAATGGGGGAAGAGATTGAACATGCTGGACTCATAGACGTTTTCCCATCCAAATACTGGCTTCTGGCGTGTATGTGTGAGTCTGTGTGTGTGCATGTGTGTGTGTGTCTACATATGTCGTGTGTGCATGTGTGCTTTTTGGTCAGGGAGGGCATTTAAGAGTGCTGAGTCTGGAGTTGTCTCTTGATCAAATTCGACTCCATTACTAGCTGTGTTGTGTTAGGCAAGTTGCTTAACTTCTGTTTGCCTCAGTTTTTTCATCTGTAGAATAGGAATTATGCTAGTACTCGTTCATATGTTAGTGTGAGGACCGGGGTGTGTATGTGCGCGCTAAATAATGGTGCCTGGCATAGAGAAGCACTTTCATGAATGCCTAATACTCTTGATATTAATTCTCAGACCCCACCAGTGTCCTTTCCCAAACCGGAGAATTCTACCTCC
Organism: Erethizon dorsatum; assembly: GCA_028451465.1. Lineage (NCBI taxonomy): Eukaryota > Metazoa > Chordata > Mammalia > Rodentia > Erethizontidae > Erethizon > Erethizon dorsatum. The sequence goes on along the minus strand of CM051827.1, from coordinate 122,321,843 downwards.
TGGCAAGCCAGGGAGGGAGAAGCAATGATATATTGCTGCATCTCTGTCCTGTCCCAGAAAGAAGCCAACTAGAGGTCACAAACCGCCCATTTGACCTCCAGGGATGCTCCTTGGAGGAGGGTAGGGGACGGTTGCTTTGTGCAGTAGCGCCCTCTGTCGGGAAACCCTGGATCAGCATCATGGACACGGGAAGGCAGAGGGCAGACAGCAGCGACTACAGCTGCTGGCCACCCGGAGGCCCAGGGCTCCTGCTGGTCCAGTGCCCGGGGAAAAGGCATGCCCTCCTGTGACTCATAGGTCTGAGTGCCAGGACAGCAAGATGGGAGCCCTGCCTCAGGCGGCCAATCCATTAGGAAACAGAAACCAGGGAACGATAGGCAAATTAAAAGCTCATGGCTGCCCTGGGTGACTTTCTCTGGCTAAGTCACCCTGTGCCCTCTGCTAACTGTAGCTCTCAGTGCTCCAGAGACGCCTTTCTCTGGCGCATAAGGAAAAGCTGCAAAGCTGTGTGTTATGAAACAGGAGCTGGAGGCGCAGCCTCTGCTGGGGGAGCGGTGGAGTCAGGAGTCTTGCTATTTGTAATTACCCTACAGTAACAGACATGTGGATGGCAGCCACGCCCCTTCTGGGAAAACCGTGACCCTGGGCAGGATGTCTTCTCTCTGGTGGGTCTGGCCACATTCTCTGACTAGGTTCACTGCCACAGGCTGCCTGCTAGCCTATCAAGTGCCAGCCTTGCGCTCAGAGCTGAGGAATGACATGGGTGAGACAAAGTGACCTGCATCCATTCATTGATTCATTTGTGCAGCCACTCAGCAGATATTCACTGAGGGTCTGCTATGTGCCACTGGCTAGGAGCACCAGTATTTTTAATATAGAGCAATTTTAAAAAGAGTATGGATGGTGCAAAGGTCCAGGGGCTGAAGGAAGATTGAGGTCACCATATCCCAGGCCCAAACATTGGACCTAAAAGCCCAATTGTTATCAGGCTTTCTTTCCTCCTCACTTGCCTCTCTCCAAGTATCATTCACAGGGAGTATCACAGAGATAACTCCTTAGCTCCTCTTCTGCTCTCTGGGGCTCCTTTCCTAGCTGGTATGGACTGGGGGGGGAAGCATCCCCAAGCACAGGGGGCTGGAATCCCATTACTCCCTGCACTTCCCTTCCAATGGCAGGCTGCAGCCAGTGCAGCCAGGGGGCCTCCCCAGTTCCAGGCTCACCTGCCTGCCCACCTGCTTGGCCACATCTGGTGTGCAGCTGGGCTTCAAGAGCAAGGGTGGATGCTCCAATGCATCCACCCGCAGAACCCTGGCCAGGGAGCCCCTTGCCCAGTGAGCTTGGAAATGTGATGAGATTTTGGTTCTGCTGGCCTTTTCCTGGGCCAGAAGTGAACAAGGGGAGGGCAGAGGGCAGCAGGTGGGATACTGTACCCCAAGGCGTGACTGAGTCAGTTGAAAAAAAGGGAAGCGAGAGGTGAACTCATGCTAACCCTTAGCAGCTAGAAGGGAAGACTGGGGTGGGACAGGGTGTGGGGGGGAGCAAAGAAGAGCCAGCCAAAAGGAGGAGAAAGGCCTGAGGCTCTATCATTCAAGCCATATCCAGCCCAATCAGCATGGCAACCAATTAGTCTGATTCAAAAAAAAAAAAAAAAAAAAAAAAAACCACCCAGGTAGGGACAAACTGTAATCAAACACCTATTTATAAGGGTTTATTACGATCATTATTATTATTTTACTGAGAGGATCATTCCAAATCCTGTCAGGTGAACGTATGCTTTCAGATCTTCATAAATGCAAATTGCTCCTTTCCCCAGGGCGGAGGAGCAAGCTGAGCTGCAGCCTGGCTGCATTGGGAGGCTAAGGGCTGAGGCTGGGGAGGGTAAAGCCAGGACCAGCTCTGTGCCAGGGCATCATTTGACAGGGCTCTGAGTTTGCCCACAACCACCCACTGCCCACCCCTTTCCCCACCCCACCCCAAACTCCCAAGAGCTGCTGGAGATGGAACCGCCTATGTACCCATTGCCCACCCAGGTAAACAGAGCTGGGCTAACACCAGCTGTAACCTGCCAGAGCTAGGGCAGCTGGGGCCATAGAAAAGACACTGGGTCACCGGATTTGACCCATGGCTGTGCTGGCCTTTCTGGGTCTTGCCAGTGTAGCTCCTCATTCCCACCGACGTAGAAATTCCATGCCCGGATTTCCCTACCTGAACCCACCCCTGCTGGCCCCAAGGGTACCTCTTCCCTCCTCCCCTCTTCCCTTCCCTCCCTCCCACCCCTCCCCGAGTCGGCCGAGGCTCAAAGGTGTGTGCCCGGGGTCTGCGGGTGGGTGACCGTGGGAGAGTAATGGTAAGACAGGAGCGTCCCACAGCTCCACTTCTCGGGCTGGGTGAGGCAGGTGTCAGGACGGACAAAAGGGCGAAGGGTCTGTCTCTGCCAGGAGGAAACAGGCAGCTCCTTTTCTATCCTGACTGGGTCCAAAGAGGTGGCTGTTCTTGGGGAGGAAAAGAACACAGCCCATTCCCATGGGGTCCTGAGGGAGGGGGCAGCCATTCACTGAAGCCCCTGAATCCTTCATAGCTGGCCTGGCAGTACTCCGGAGCCACACCCTGCCTGCCCTGCTTCCAGCCAGGATGGCTTCGCTCAAAGGAGAGAGGCTGGGGCAGGGGTGTCCCAGGGCCAGGGCCAATTGGAGGGGACCAGATGGAACGTGGCCTTTGGAGGGCCAGTCACCTGGGGGAGGGGTAGGAAGCTAAAGGCGGCGAGCAAGCCAGCGAGTTGTGGTGTGAATGACCGGGGAGATCTCGGGGTGGGAAGGGAGGGCAGGGGACAAGGGACAAGGGAGCAGAGGGAGGGGGAGGGGGCGAGCTCTCCTTCTTCCTGCAATAAATCGGCTTAGCGGACGAGAGCCGAACAGCCCAGAAAGGATTAAAGAGAAGTCTGTATAATACAGCGGAGAGCGCGGCGCGGGGAGGGCGGGGGGCGGGGGCCGGGGAGAGGGGGAGGGACGGAGGGAGCTCGGGGAGGGGGCGCTCGCGCGGCCGGCGGAGGCGAGCGCGAGGCAGGAGCGAGATTTCGCTCCAAACTCCGCCGCCGCCGCCGCCGCCGCCGCCGCCGCCGCCGCCGCCGCCGATCGGACTCCGGGCCGCGGTGAGCGCCGCGCGCAGCGAGGAGCCGGGAGCCGCCGCGCGCCCTGAGGACGCGAGGAGCGCGAGGTCGTAGCGCCCCGCACAGCCCGAGCCGACTCGAGCCCGGCGCCCAGGGCCCGGCCTCGGCGGCATGGGGGCGCCCCCGCGGCGCCCCGCGCTGCCCGTCTCCGCCTCGGCCCGCGGCCGGAGGCAAGAACGCGCGTGAGCTCATGGCGAGGGGACCCGCCGCCCGCCACCCCCTCCAGCCTAACCGCCCGCCACCTCCGCCGCCAGCTGCCGGGCACCATGAGAGCCACCCCGAGCCTCCGCGGTGGCGTCTGCCTGCTGCTCGCCTCGATCCTGGACCTGGCGCGTGGTGAGTGCGGGCGCCCGGCGAGGACGGACGCGGGGAAGGGCGCGGGTCAGGGTCGCTCGAGAGGCTGGGGTCCGAGCCCCGTCCTGGCACGCGGGGCTGTGCAGCTGTTTGGCTTGGCGCGGTGGGGGGGGCGTGCTTTTGGAGAGAGCGCTGGTGGGTTTGTGCCTGTGTGTGTGTGTGTGTGTGTGTGTGTGGCGCCAGCATGTGTCTTTGTCGCGTCTGTAAGAGTGTCCGGGAAGGAGCAGTGTGTGGAGAGGAGTGAATTTAAAGGCGTGTGTGTGTGTGTGTGTGTGTGTGGGTGGGTGGGTGGGTGGGTCTGCGTGTGTGTAAGGGATGCTGGAGTGTCTAGATCAGTTAGAGAAGGAGTGTGAGAGAGAGTGAGAGCATGAGTGTTGAGGGGTGTTAGCCAGTGCCAGCTTCTTCATGAGGGTGTGAAGTGTGCGAGCTCCTGTCGTATGTGTGAGTGCAGTAAGGGGTGGGGTTGTGAGGTGTGGTGTTCCACGCGTGTCCCTAGTGTGCTCGTCTCTTAGGGGTGTGTGACAGCAGAAAACAGTCTTTCTATGTGCGCAGGAGATGGGACTGTGACACTCAGGCCAGAATGTACCTAGCTGGGATGTGTGGAGTTGCCACCTTGCTGGGGTCTCCGTACTTCTTGGGCTGGGAGTGTGTGGTCCTTGTGTGCTGGGCAGTGTGGAGGGGTGCAGCTTGGGGTGGGTGTGTCCCATGTGGACCTGGTCACTGGCTAAGCTGAGCCAGCTGGAAGCAGGCGGGGGCTCTGGGGCTCGGGGCTGCCCGTTGATCTTGAACTATTATTGGTGGCTCTGCAGCTCTAGGGTGCAGGGTCTGAGGCCGCCTTGGGGCCTCCAGCCTAGCACTGCTGTCTGGTGGGTCTTAAATGCTGGCAGTGCTGAACCTGGGGACACGGGCACATTTAGAGCGATGGACAGAGCAGAAGCAACAAGCCCCGCTGGAGGAAAAGAGCCCTGGGCAAAGATTCCAAAACATCGGGTGTCCTGGTCCCCATCTAAGCTGAGTAGCAACCCTGGCTGCCCAGAACCAGCTTTGCTGGGATCAGAGCCCAACTTGGCAGAGGAGGTGGTGGCAGTGGTGGGGTGTGTGTTCCAAAGTAGTCATTGTGCCCAGAGCCTCGGCCCCTATCCCAACGGGGTGATGGAGGTGGAGGTTCAGCTCTGGCCTCTGCCACATCCCTTTTCCCTTTGGAAAGTGCCTAGCTAGCTGGAGAGTGTCTGCCAGGAAGGAATGTCCCCTTCTACAGTAACCTCACCCCTTTCTACCCCAGGAGTCTTTGGAGAGTGCTGGGTCTGTGGATAGGAGGAGCTGCAGAATTTGAGACTGGAAGGGGGTCCTTTTGGCAGGGAGGGGGAGGGGTTGGAGCCACCCAGGAATGCTAGCCCTGTACTTTGCCCTCCTCCTGCAAAAGTGGATCAAAATCTTTCTAAAGTGGATAAAATTCTCCCCCAACTTTGGGGCAAGGGCTCCCTCCTTCTGATGCCTCTATTATATGGTGGGACTATTATATGGGGGGTCTCCCGTTCCGCTGCTACCGAAAGGGCGCTGGGCTTTGTTGAAACGCACTGGAGCCCTCACCTGGACATTGCAGGGAGCGGGGTTGGGGGTTGGGGACAAGAGGGAGCACCCTTTGCCCCCAAATGCGCAGAACCGAAAAACACGGCAGGGCTGGGGGTGGTGACCAAGGAGACCTGGGTGGGAACCCTGGACTCCTCTAGGACCCTACCCCGCGAGCGCTCTGGGGAACCCTAGAGCTACCTTCTCCTGGCTGCTGAGCAGCGGAAAGCTGCTGGCGACGTCCTGGCGCCACCGTCCCCTCGCCCGCCTCTGCAGGCTATGGGAGGGGGCTTCGGGCGCCGGGGGGACGCGGGTCTGGGCTGGGGGAGCAGCGCGGCTTTGGAGGCCGGCTGCCCTGGGTGAAGGGGTGGCGCAGACCCTGATCGCGGACGGGAAACTTTCCTTGCCTGCGGCGCAGGGGGTGGTCTGGAGCCGCAGAGGAGACAGGAGCGCACGAGGGTGGGGTACCCTTCCCCCCTCCAATCTATACCCACGTTGGGGGGGTTACGAGAAGAGCCCCTGTGAGACGCATGAGGCGGGCTGTGCCGGAGGAGGGCGCCCTTCCAGGAAGTGGCCGCGAGCGGTGCACCTGGCCGAGGCTTTGCAGGGCCACCTGCCGGGAGCTGCCTCGCGAGGGGGCATACAGATTCGCCGCCCAGAAATGTGCTGGCGCAATGGGGGGCGATGGCGGTCAGTGCTGGGGGAGGAGCACGACCAGGGCTTCCCCTCCTACCCCTTTGGATCGCAGAGGCAGGGGTTCGACTTTGGGGCGTGTGTTCCTTGTGAGCATCGGCGGGAGGAAGGAGCCGGCTGCGCACAGCAGTGGCTGGGCCGGAAGTTCCTGCTCCCGGCTCCCCGTCCCCCAACGCCAGACTCTCCCGAGGAGAAACCCACAACCCTCTGGTCTTTCAGCCCCCCGAGGAAAGCCCCGGGGTGTTGTCAGTTCCTCTGGTCCCAGTGAACCTGCTAGGCACTTCTAGAAGTCCTGCGCTCGGCCGGAAAGAGATGGGGCGCGGGCCAGAGGAGTGGGTGTGGGACTTGCCTGGCTTGACCCTGGGGAATTCTCGGCAGAGAGCGGAGCCTGGGCAGGCCCAGTGAGGACTGGCCTAGGCCGCAGCCGGGGTGGGGGGTGTTGGGGCTGGAGGGGGGTTGCCAGGGCTCGCCCAGCAGCCCGGAGTCAGCAGGTGGGTGGAAAGGAAGGGCTGGCTCGAGCGGTTGAGGAGCTGCTGCGCAGAGACTGCGGGGACTGCGCGCGACGAGCAGGTGTGACGACTTGGCATTTCATCCTCTCTCCGCGCGACCCCTCTCCAGCGGGGACTCCGGCTCTGTGGGGCTTCTCCAACCCCCGGAGCCGGGAGAGGGCTACCCAGCCCCGCCCCCGAAAGGCCCCGCCCCCGAAAGGCCCCGCCCCACCCAAACTCCACCCTTCCCCGCTCCAGACCTCTAGCAAGCAGTTTTGGAATCATTTTTTGTGTTTTAAGTGCAGAGAACGTTGTAGCTGGAGCGATATCCGAGATCACATGGCCTGAAACTTCTATTTTTTTTTAAATCAGGAAAACTCTTTAGGGGGAACCGATTTTCACCTCTACCCCTGACACCCCAGTAATGCCTTAAGCTAGCTGACAGCCTGAAGGTGGAGCCCCTGTGGTCCAGGTAGGTGCTGAGACCCACATGGACCCTCCTTCCACACAAATCTTCTTTAACAACCTAAGATTGCTCCCTTCCTAATATCATAGCTGGGTTTATTTTTTTTTTCAATAGCCACCATTACGTGGCTTAGCAGCAATGTGTCAAGCCAGCAGCTAGATGCATTCATACCCTCTTTTCACAGGTAAGGAAACCGAGGCTGAGTTTTAAGATTTAATAACAGAGCACAGGCTCCTTCCAGCTTTTTCCTGGTCCCTCTTTCCCTCCAGTGTCTTCTTTCTGGCTTCAGAGAAGTTTTGGGCATGGTGGGTGAGAGAGGTGAGTAGGTGATGGCCAGATAGGGGTGGCAGCCCTGATTGTCAGAATGGGGACCACGCGTCCACTTGAATTTTACTACACTCTGGCAGTTGGGCAGAGAGGGGCTTTGGGAGGGTGATGGAGGGCTTAAGGGACTTGCTCATTCTGTGGTGTAGGGACCCATGACTTCAAAGGCAGAGGCCAACAAAGAGGAGGCTGCTAAGTGCTCATAACCAGGTATTCGGGGGTCACGTGGGCATATGACCTGGGTGGCAGCAGCTTGGTTTACCACCTTGCACCCCTCTACCACATCCCCAATGCCACTTGGAATTCATTTACCAACAAACGCTGATTGTGTATGATGTGCCAGGCACAGTGGTATATGGGGAATGCGGTCCTGGCCATGGTTGGGGACCCCCACCACTTCGTAGTGTCTTCAGATTAGTGCGAAACTGATTCTTCACCTAGAGTTTGGAAAGGGCTGTATCTCTGACCCTAACTGAGCTGAGCGTTGTGATTTATTTGTCTCGTTTCAGTTGACCCTTACAAGCACTATTCGAGGTAAAATGAGTCCTATTTCGCAGAAGAGGAAACTGAGGTTCAGGAAGGCCGGGTGACTTGCCCGAGGCCCTCCGTCAGTAAGTGGTGAGCAAGGACTGGCACACAGGGCTGCCTGACTTCCCTGCCTGTGCTCTTTCCTGTGTGCTCTGCTGTCTCCCGGTGAGAATGGGCTGAGCACGTGACACAGGAAGTGCCACACAGATGGCTGCAGCGTACCCAGGCCCCAGTCTGGATATTTTACTCTCAACCAAACCCCAGGTGAGAGAGACTTGTTTGGTGTGCTCATTGGCACAGATGGGAGAGGGAGCGTCCCTGAGAGACACTGTCATCATCAAGAGAATGAGTGGGTGTTTGCTTCCTTGCTGCCTCTTTCTCCTCTCCCTCTTCTCCTCTTTTTTTTTTTTTTTTTTTTTTTTTTCTTTTCTTTTTTGTAAGGACCAATGCTCAGGATCTTTTCTAAGTGGAAGAGCTGGGAGTTTCAAACTCAAGTCTGAGATGGTTTGTCCACAGACAGCCACCTTCTCAGCACAAGGGTGGCAATGCAGCAGCAGCATCTTCTGTTAGTGGGAGGATGCAGAGCCTTCCATCTGAAACCATAGATGTCAGTGGTGGTGAAACACATGACATCACCTCCAAAGAGGTGTCCCTCTCCAAGATGACATTCTTGGGAAGGAGAAGGTGGTGAGATCCCAGTTTACACTCAGTAGATGGAGGAGCAGAAGGGGCCCATGTTCACCAAGACCGACTGGCCATTCGGGATTCTATGGACAGAGCCAGTAAATGCACTGCGTATGGAGCTGGGGGTGTAGAAAGTGTAGGCTGCTGTCACCTCTGCAGATCAAAAGAGCAAGAGAGATAGCCATGGGGGAGGGGTGTCTTCCTGAGACTCTGGCTTGATGCTGCCCAGGAAAGGAATGGGTGTCCACTGTCCACCAGCCTTTCCTACACTTCCCAGCACACAGGTTTGCTTTGGGGAGTGAGACACCACTCCCCGGATTGCGTGTCATGCTGCTGGTGGGATTATCAGGTTAGGCACCTCCAAGTCACACATTCTTTGAAATCTCAATATTTTGGAGAGTCAAGAAGATTGAGAAGCGATGGCAAGGCCCCCTGGCTGATGGAGCCCCTGGCAAACGGGACTCTGCTCATTCCCCAAGGCTGATAATGGTAGGACCCACCTCCTATGGTGCCGAGAGATGGAACCAGTCATCACGTGGCCAACTCTCAGCTGAGTCTTGTGGGCGCCCGTGATGGGTACTGGCATTAGCCATGGCAATGTCAGAGCAGCTGTAATACCAGCAGTGCCAGCCTTTGGGTCCTTGCTGCGAACTGCCCCTCATGGTCTCATCAGTCCCCCCGCTTTGAGGCTTGAGTTGTCCAGAGTCAATTTCAGCTGCTTGGATGGAAAGAACCCACTTGATCCCTTAGGTGTGCTGACTGCTGGTTAGCTCACTCTTGGTGACACACAGAGTACTGTGCAGGGCACGCTGCCTGGTTAGAGGTGACTCTGCCTGACTCCACCATGGGCTGACTGCCTCTCTTGGAGGCTGGGGCTGTTGAGTGCAACCTGATACCCAAATTGTTTCCTCTAGTGACATGTGGAGTGGGGTCTGTCTCACTGTGAACTCAGATCCCCTCCCCCACCCGCCCCTGCTGCATGGAGGCAGAGACCCTGTTTTTGCACACCATCGACTCTTCCTCCTGAAACACATACTAGGAGCGGGATATAGGCTGGCTGTTTGGATGGATCAGCTACCTTTGGCATTTGGATGTGTGCCTCCTGGTTTAGGAGAGGGCTGAGCATTCAGCTTACTATTTCTATGGAAAAGTGTATGAAAAGGCTTCAACATGTGGGATTTCGGCTGGACTCTCAGGTGGACTTCTGGCAGCAAAGAGTTAGTCCCAGAATTACCTTCTCTCTTTCTCTGAAGAGTCTTGGATATCAGAGTGGTGGACACATAGCCTCCAGACATCCCAACCCAGTGTCCACCAGTAGCACTTGAGAATGGACATCCATCATCCCATGTAGACCTCATGAAGACATAAAGGCAGCTAGTCTTGTGCCCATTGATTGGAGGAAGGAAACTGAGGCTAGGAAGATGGAAGGAGGGCTGTAGGCATTGGCTGGGATGGGCCCTGGGTTTTGTGGCTGCAAGCTCACTGTCTTCCCTCCCCAGCCCATCGAATGCTGCAGGCAGCCCCAGGGGTCTGAGATGACACAGGTCAGCACCCATGAGCTCACTGCTCAGTGAACTTGGACTGGCAAAGGTGCAAGCTGAACTGAGTGCTGTCCACTGCCCCCATAAACCTCTGCCTGCCAAGGGAGCCATATCCTCAGGCCACAGGCAAGGACACTGCCGTGCCCATGGCCACCCACCTTGGAGAGCAGAGCCCAGTCTCTCCTGGCCCCACAGATCGGCCTGCACAGAGGTTCCTGGCCTTGCTTCCCTGCCCTATACCTCCTCCCCCACTTCCGCCCTTTCTTGGCTCAGGAGCAGACATCTGCCCAGAACCAGCTCAGCCTCTGGCTCCCTGTGAATCTCCCTGCCGGTCTCTACTCTCCACATCCTCCCTCCTTCGGGGGGCTGGAGGCGGCTGCGTGTCTGTCTCCATCCTGAGCAGACCTCTTGAGAGTGGACATCCTTGCACCCCAGCCCTGGAGCCAGGTCTGGCTCTGAGCAGAAACCCTCAAGATCCTCAAGATGTGTTTGTTGAGTGAGTGAATGAATGAATGAATGATGAACCTGAGGTTCCATCCAGACATTGGGGCCAGGCGTGTTTCCTGTCCCTGCTCTGTCACCTCTGGAAGTCCTTCATGTGTGAAAATGTGTCCATTGTCCATCTCTGTCCATCAGTGTCACTCACACTGGCGCTTCAGCTGGCATCTGGGGACAAGCCAGCAGTGGAGGTGGTGGGAAGACCAAGGTGCTGCCTGTCCTCTGTGGGCTCCCCTTGGGGGAGTTTAAGGAAGGGAGGGACACACATGCATCTACCGGTAGTTCTCATGTCCCTTCCCCCTGTGCCAGCCATGTTCATGCTGTGTCATATCAGATCCTCCCGGCACCCCCCATTTGGAAGATAGCATACGCCCCAGTTCACAGAGAAGGCCCTGAGGTTTAGAGAGATTGTGTGACTTGCCTGAGGTCACCTGCTCCAAGGGGTCCCTCTGGAGTCACGCCAGGCTTTGGTTTGCACATCTCTTCCCAAATCTGAGTTCATCCTGTTACTAACATGAAACTGACCCTGGGGAGTATTTATTTACCCCACGGGATACCAGTGGCACTGCCAGTCAGGGCTCCCCACAGGACGGCTGCTAGACGTTTGGCCCTGCAGCCTGGCATGCAATCCTTCCTCTGCCCCAGCTTGGGCACACAGCCTGGGTTTCCACCTGAACTGGATCCAAAGAGTTGGCTGCTTCCTAGCTGAATATACTTGGGCAAGTCACTACTTCATCTTTTAAAATGAGAAGGGGAGCTGGGCTCAGTGATGCTCAGCTGTAATCCCAGCACTGTGGGAGGCTAAGGCAGGAAGACTGAAAGTTTGAGTCCAGCATGGGCACCTTAGTGACTTAGTGAGACGCAGTCTCTAAATAGAAAGGGACAGGATGTAGCTCAGTGCGGAGGCCCTGCGTTCAATCCCAGTGCTGCAGAAAAGGGGAAGGGTCATGCAAGGGCCTCTCCCTTCCTGGGGCCAGCTGGTGTGGGGATCCTCAGTCTTCCTGTCCTGCTGGAGGCTGACTCTGACTTTGGAGCCAGGTCAGGGGATCTAGTCTCTTCCATCATGGGGCAGCTGCTCCAACCTAAGTGTGGCTGAGTGGAGCCTCCCTCAAGGACTCCCTACTGGGGTTGCTCCCAGCCCCATCCCCCAGAAGAGGAAGAAGTTTTTGTAATCCCCAATGCCTGGGGGACCCTAAAAGAACCTCAGAATCCTAAATCTTGAGAATGACAGAGCATCAGAGCCAGAAGGAGCTGAGAAATTATCTGCACCATCTTCCTCCCCACTTTAAAGGTGGAAAAACTGAGGCCAGAGAGGGGCACAGCTCATCTTCAGTGCACACATCCAGCAGGATGGGGGGACAGGTCTTCTCCCTTGCAGTCCCTGGCCCCAGCCCAGGGCTCTGCCAGAAACTGCCTGCTGGGGAGCACTGGGGTCTTTCAGAGTGGGTCGGGGCCCTGGCAATGCTCCAGCGGGGAGCAGCCCCCACCCATAAATCACAGGAGCAGCCCAGAGTCACAGGGAGAGGCAGCTGAGCCATCGCGCTTTTGTTCCTCTGCCAAGCTCTTCCGATTGCCCTTTTCTTTCTCTTTCTGCGGAGACACCCTGTGCCTTTGACAAGCTTGGTTGTCACCAACTGTGGGTGCTCCCACGATCTCCCCAGCACCCTTAAAGGAAATCATCCTGACATCAGTGCTGCCCTGGCATCTACTGGGCTGGGCTGCGCTGGGCTGGCCTGGGTAGGCAGCACCAGGCTGAGGTGACCAAAGGGTGGGGAGCTGCAGCATCTCTAGCTGGCATTCAGATTTTTGTCAGGTGGGAATTCAAGCCCTACAATAGCCAAAGGCCAGGTGTCTGGCTCCACAGAGGCAGGTGATGCGTTGCTAATTGTCACCCAGCACCTAATGTCCCAGGCAGGAGCGGAAGGAGTGAGGTGGGGGCGGTGAAGGCCACCACATCACAAAGGCTTCTTTGTTCACTTCTGCAGGAGAAAAGTGGGTCATGGCTCAGCTTGGAGGGGAAGTGGCATCAGAAGGCAGATTCCTAGGGCTGGTTGCCTGTTGCCTGGCTGGGGAGCTCGAGGTAGGGTGGGGAAGAGAGGTCAGTACCTTGTTGGAAGGATCAGGGTTACCTCATAGGGCAGAGTTACGGTGCCCAGGACAGTCTGGGTGGCAGAGACCAACTTCTTGTTTCAGGAGAAAGGACAATCCTCCCTCGTTCTTTCCCTCCTTTCTTCCTTCCTTTCTTCCTTCCTTTGCGCAGCAAATATTTATTGCCCACTTCCTGGGGGCCAGGCACTGGGGAGGGTTTGGAACCTGGAGGAGAATGCACAGGCCGGCTCTGGCCCTCGTGGGGCTTATAGCCTAGGGCTGCACATGTTCGGCACATTGCTCCGTGTGACTATTGATATTTAAATTACAATGAAATAAAGTGTCTCGGTTTCTGTGTTACTGAATTCAACATAATCCAGTTTCTCAGTCGTACTGGGCACAGTTCCAGGATTTCCTGGCCACTCAAAGCCAGTGGCTGCTGTGTTGGGTGGTATAGACAGGGCATTGCCATCTCTGCAGAAGACTCAAGGGTGACCCATGTCTGAGGCCACACTCCTCCCAGGCAGGGTGTGAAATAACAAGGGATTGCAAAGGGAGGATCTTGTCCTTCTTTTCAGATTGTCCTTCCAAAGCCAGGGAGAAAGCCTTAGGCTGATGCTATCATGTCTGTGTTAGTTTTTCATTGCTGGGATAAAATACTTGACATTCACAAGTGAAAGAGGCGAGGTATATTATGGCTTATGGTTTCGGAGGTTCTAGTCCATGGCTGCTGGCTCCAAAGCACAAACATCATGGCAGAGGAAAGCTGCTCACCTGATGGCAACCAAGAAGCAGAGAGAGAGGGAGGAAACCAAAGAGAGAGGAGGGGGTTGGGGACAAGATGTAACCCCCAAAACCATGCCCTCAGTGACCTATTTTTCTCCACCTGGGCCCCTCATCCGAACAGTATATTCAACTATGAATTCGTCAGTGGATCCATCCATTAATGAAGTCAGCACCCTGGTGACACTGTCACCTCACTAGGTGCCAATTCTGAACCATGCTGGATGGGGATCAGGCCTCAGTACATGAGTCTTTGGGGGACCCCTCGTATTTAAACTCTAATGGTGTCTTTAACACCCCTCTGTCGCTTGTGGTTTCTTCTTCCAACAAAAAGATAGCAGGCCTGAGGCCACAAGCCTTTCACCAGTGGAAGAGAGGAAGACTTACATTTTGTTTTCATTGTAATTATTTCTCAATCACCCTCTGTTTAAGGCAAGTGATACTGGTTTGCCACTTGGGGCAGTGATTTAAATTCTCTCTCTCTCTTTAAAGTGGCTTAATTTAAGTAAATAATGAGTCAAGTTAAAGAAAAATGTTAAGCACAGGGAGGAACAGGTGGCACATAGAGATGGCTGATCCGTGGAGGTGGCAGTTGTGGGTGTCTGCGGTTAAGAGCCCAATTCGGATAGAGCAATGGGATTGGGTGGCACAGAGCATGGCTTGAATTTCAGGGTCGCCACGCGTAAGTTCTGTGACTTTGGGTCCAGTCTGTGCACCCTTAGAATCAGGTTCCAGCAGGCAATGCTGAGCACCCTGGGGAGTCTGGGGAGGGCTTTGGGTTTAGGGACCCAGCCCCTGGGAATGTGGTGGTGGGACACGGGTAGCTGGGACAGAAAGCAGGCTGTGCACAGACGACTTCATGGTGGCATGGTAGCCCTGAGTAGAGGGATGCAGCCAACCCTTGGGGACCCAGCAGGGAGATGGACAGAGAAGTACCCCAGTGGTACCCTCTTCTTGCTGGTGAGACACTTTTGGGCACCTCGGGAAATCCCTGCAGGTCACACTTGAAGACACAGAACAGGTGGCAAAGGGGAAGAGTGAGCTGGGGTGCAAGCAGCAGAGATCTAGCACCATCTCACCAAGCCTCAGTTTCCCCATTAATACAGGGAGGAGCCTGCTCTGTCCCTAACAGACAATGCACAGTGCTCAGGACTCCCAGCTCTTCATCAGAGCAGCACCAGCAGGACCCGGCTGCCCGCTCCTGTGCCCACTCCTGTGTGTGATGCTACATCTTCCCGGAGCCATGAAGCCACATTTGAGTCTGGGCCTTAGGAAGGGGTGGAACTGGCCTTTCAGGGGCCCATGGATCTGAATGGCCATGCGGGGGACCACTATGTATTTGCACCAACACTCTGCCCTGGCTGGAGTCGACCTTTGCACGTACGTGTCGTTTCTTCTCCAGTGTCTTCAGTGTCCCCATCCCCGCCCCTCCCTTGCTCCCCAGTCTGTCTCACTGATTGATTACCTCACCCCAGGGCACACTGATTCGTCATTCCCCAGTCTATTTTCCACCCTATTTCCCACGGAGATGTTCTTTCTCCTTAGATCCATTTAGGTCATCTTTCCTCCCATCCCTACCGGCTCCTAGCACATGCATACCCATCAGAAATGGGCTCCTAGAGCCGCATCACCTGTGTGGAAAGCAGCTACTCCCTAGGCATCAGCTACTCTTCCGGGAGGGGAGGGGGCCTCTGCCCCTGCTGGGGAGGGGTGAGGAGGAGACCAGTGAGGGAGGAGATAGCGCTTTGGACCACTGGATCCTCATCCATCACAGTTAGAGGGATCTTTGCAGTGAGGAGTAGCTGGAGTTCAGGTAGTAGCTGGCTTCTGTTGATTGCTTTTGTGGGGGGAAGATACCGGGAATCGAACTCAGGACCTTGCACTTGCCAGGCAGACACTGTGCTGCTGAGCTATATCACAGGCCCAGTAGCTGGCTTCTAAATGGAGATAAATCTTCCTTGGGAAAATGTGCACGCGGGCCCCTTCAGCTCCCACCTTCTAAGACGGCTGTGCTGGTTTTCCTCTTGACCCTCTATTTTCCCTTGCCTGGCCCCTTTTTCCATCTACCTGGCAGTTCAAATTGACTTTGATGAGGACTAATTTTGCCAGTTGAAATTCATGAGACGCCTATGCATTCGGGGCTTGGCTCAAATTGCCATGACAAATACTAGCAGCAATTTCTTCCCTGGCTCATTCTCTGAGGTGCCCTGGGAAAGGTGGAGTGCCCCTGCCCCTCTCCAGCACACCATCTGTCCCCTCTGCCAGCCCTGCCGTGTGCCCTGCCTCCCTGCAGCTTGATCGCAGCCTTTCCTACGAACTTGGTGGCTGTGGCCCTGTAACAGGGACAGATGCCTACTGGGGATCAATGTTCCTTGAGAAAATTGCCACCAACAGCTCGCCTGGCTCTTTGTGACCATGTTGGCTAAAGTGACATTTCCTTGTTTGGCCCCTTTTCTGATACCTGACTGTTCAAATTGCCTTTGATGAGGATTCGTTTTCCAGCATTCTGCAGGCTGGCCCTCCATGCGTCCTGGCTGCTGGTCCCTGTCATAGTGCTGATGGCATCTCAGCCTCCTTGGGCAGGGCACTGTGTCCCCAGAGCAGCCATGATGGGGTGGGAGTGTCACACCTCAGTCACTCCTTCACGACCTTTGTTGTAACTACATCTGCTCATACTGTCATGCACATCATTTTCTGAAGTCAAATTTAAATTGATTCCTTCTTTTTTGGATTTGCCTTGTGTAAAGGAATAATGTATGGGGTTGTTGTACTGACTATATGTTTCTCTCAGTTTCTATTAAGAGGCACATGTGACTGAATTTATAAGCAGCTTTCTCTAGTCTGCCTTGCATCATCCTATAAGTACCTTGGACAGCGCCACTTTGGTGGGAAGGGCCCCAGCATCAGCGTCATGAGCTCAAAATCTGACTCCGACAACCCCATTGATAACCATTCATTCCCTTGGAGCCCAGATGTGGCCTTTTAGTGTCATTCAGCAGCTGTTCACTGCTTAGGCTGGGCTGTGTACTCGGCTGGGGCTTCACAAATAAGCAAGTGATCAGTAGAAAGGATGGCACATGACTGGGTATTGAAGGATGCATAGGAGTTTGCCAAGGGATGAAGGGAGCAGAGAGATTCTAGGAGGAGGCAGCTACAAGGGCAAAGGCTCACAGGCTAGAAAGAAGCTGGAGTATCTGGAGGGCATAGGAGGCAGAGGTGTGTGTGGGGTGTGCTACGGGAAAGAAGGGAGATAGGAGGTGACTCGGGAAACAGATCAGGCGCGTTTACTGGAGGTGGGCTGGTGCTTCATCAGGCAGGTTTCCTGGCAGCCTGGGCCTGTGCTCCACCCTGGGAAGACAGAAGCCCCTTTCCTGCTTCAGAGGCCTCTGGTGCCCATGTGCCATGCAGATGGGGGGCTGCGGGGCAGAGCTTTGGGGCGGGAGGCAGAGACACCTGTCCATGCAGGTCGGTCTTTATGAGATGCCCTCCCAACACAAGCTCCACGTCTGGGCCCACCGCTGGCTCCAACACAGCTTCTCTCAGCTGTGCGGCCCAGGGATGGACTTCCGGACTCCAGTTCCAGTGAGGGGTGTGGCTGAGTCAGGGTGTCCTCGTCCTCACCAAGTGAGCAACGCTGTGCAGCAGGCATGGTGACAGCTCCCACCCACGCTGACCCCCACCTTACATCCTCACATACTCTGCAGGCAGGGACGTGCTGCTGGTTTCCCTGGTCACACAGCCCAGAGAGGTCAAGCCACTTGCTCAGGGTGGCACAGCTTGTGGGTGACATGCTGAGTTTTGAAGCCATTTGACTTGTTTCCTGTGCTCTCTGTCTTCTTGCTGCTCAGCGACCAATACCTCCCAACGTGACCTCTGTGACCTCGCATCCTGCGTCTCCATGGCTCGTGGGGGCTCCAGGCTCCAGACCCCCATGCCTGGGCCGCCATGGAAGGTTCCAGGCCTGTACCTCCCTGCCCTGCAGTTCTGGGCCACAGCTTGCTGTGCACTGTTGTCTTTGGCCTCCTTATTATTATTATTTCTTTCCAGTGTGCTGCTAAAAGCTTCCTGCAGAGAGCATGCAACCCAGCTCTTTAAAATTTAAAGGGCTTTACTTAAACAGTGCTGTTTCCCTCGGAGAGGAGACAGACAGGCAGATGAGATGGTTATATTTAGTGCAGCATGGGGCTCGGTGGGTGTGTGGGTGACCAGGGTGTGTGGTTTGTGGTGATGCCTCAGGGAGAAGGAACTCAAGAGGAGGGTCTGCAGCCAGCCTCCCTCCCTCTGGAACCCCAAACAGTGTGGCCCTCAGGAGAAGCCATTGTTCAGTGTTCTGGGAAGAACGGGAGGATGGAGGCCCACTGAGGGTACCCACTGGAGACATAAACCTGGACAAAGAGCCCTGCCCACCCCATGCTTCATGCTGCCCCAGGGCCTTTGCACATGCTGTCCCCTCTGCTAAAATATACTTCCTCCCATGTTAGTCAGCTGTGGTAGTCAGCTTTTTTCACTGTGACAAAATTTCTGAGACAAATGACTTAAAGGAGAGAAGGTTTATTCTGGCTCATGATTTCAGAGGTTTCAGTCCATGGTCAGCTGGCTCCATGATTTCTGGGCCTTGGGGACACAGAGCATTTTGGTGGAACGAGTGGTGGAGCAGAGCTGTTACCTCATGGCATCCAGAAGTAGAGAGCAGTGTGCAGAAGAGCCAGAGGGGAAGGGGCTGGGGACAGATAAAATCCCCGAAGTCATGCCCTGAGACCTTCCTGGGCTTTCCCTCCTGTTTCCATCAACTCCTGTAATGACCTTGCTGGAAGATTCATCCCTGATGCATTTAGAGCCCTCCTGATCCAGTCACCTCCCCAAAGCCTTCAGCACATGAGTTTGGGGACTTTTCCGGTCTGAACCATGGCACCCTCCTCGTGGTTCCAGTCTCCTCCAATGTTTCCTGGGCACAGAGGTTTCCTGTGCACCTGCTGTGTTCACAACATCAAGGGACAGACACAGGCCCTGTGGCAGAGCAGGCACTGGTGAGATCCAGGGACTTGGATGATCCGGGTCTACAGCAAAGATGTCACTGCCATCCCAGAGCTGGGGCCCTGGAGGAGGTTCACAAAGAGCTGGCTTAAGTTCTGAATGAGCCAGTAGGCCTGGCGTAGCCACACCCATTTGAGAAAGAGAGAATTCCTTCCTTCCTCTTTGGAGCATCTGTTCATTCATTCCTTCTTCAATCATTCATTCAACAAACATTGATCAAACACCTGTGCCCCAGATGGGCTGGAAGGAGTAATAACAAAGTGTGGGTGGGGAGGGGTCCTGTTTATTGAACATCTACTATGTTCTAGCTCTAGGCTGCAAACAAGTAATGAAGCAGAATCACCCTAATAAATGTTTGGGTGGTGAGAACCAGGATAGTGTTTGGTAGTGGCCATCTGGGTGGACTCAAATGAGGTCCTGAGGGATGAACAGGACCTTGGGAGATGGGAGGAGTTGGTTAACCCATGGTTTTCAAACCGTGTTCCTTGGCACCCTAGTTTCCCATGGGCCAACCCCCAGGTCACTTTGGGAGGTAAAAATATGGGTCAAGATGATAACAGAAGGGGCCCCTGGTCCCCAAATCAAGCCAAGAGCTCTCCTTACCTGTTTTTACAGGCTGGGCTCCTTCAGCTTTATGGGGGGCAGTGGGGAACAGCCAAGAAGAGCATTTGGAAATGAACGGGAGGGGGGAGGGCAGGAAGTCCCACCCCCCGCTGGGGCTGGAGGGGATCTGAGGCTTTTCTGTTTAGGGTCCACCTCCCTTCCTCTACATGTGGGGAAATTGAGACCACTCCCTGAGAGGCCAGCGAGTTATCCAAGGGCACAGCAGGAAGGGACACATCTGGGACCAGAGCTATTGACTTCTGCTGCCTTCTGCCTGGAAATCCGCAGGGGCCACATATCCCCAAGCAGGGAGGACGCTGACCTCCCTGGGACCAGCCTTAAGATTCCCCTGGAAGCCCCTCTCTACTGCCGGCCCGACAGGCTGCCCCACCCTCAGGGGAGCCTTGAATTAAAGGAAATATTTTATGATCACACACTTCGTTATGTTTTATTAAAAGTGTCCGTGCTGGCCCTGGCTCACACAGCTGCCACTGTCCCCACCCTGGCCTCTCAGAGCAGGGGCTCAGCCAGGGAGCAGGCACCCACAAGATGAAGGGAATCTTGTGGGGGACCCTGCCTGGTCCTGCAGCTCCTGCTGCAGGGGATTGGTTCAGAGAGGTTGAAGGTGGAGACCAGAGTCCCCCAGCATGGTGCTTGGCCTTCATCCTGTGTTCTTGGTTCTTGACCTCCCTCTATGCTCTGTGGGAAGCAAGACCAAGCTGAGGTCCCCTCTGGGCTGTTCACATCCTATGCCCCGGTGACTACAGGTATAAGCGGCCTTGCTCTCAGCAGTGGTAGTCTCAGCCTGGCAGCCACCAGGAGCCCTGGCATCCAGATATTTCTACTGCAGAAGCAGTCCTCCCCTTCCCCCGGCTAGAAGAGGCTGGCTGGGGGGCTGAGGAGAGTCACCTGCTAGATGTTTCATTGCAGGCAAGGCATGAAATGGCCCTGAGCCTCAGTTTCCCACCTGGGACATGGGGGTGATGCTCCCTGCCTTGTTGATGAGATTGCTAAAGCATCTGATGTCTAATAGTCATTCAACACACAGTGGCCAAGGTTTTTAGTGGCCCCTACCAGAGGAGAGAGGGCATTCAACCAAATCTTCACTGGAGGGAAGAAAGTGAGAACCCTGCTCATCATATTATTATTGCTGTCATTATTATTTAGCTAATACTCATGGGGAGTTTGCTGTTCATTTATCTGATATTGATTGATGTCTTACCACGTACCCGGGGACACAGCCCTGAGTGACAACCAAGGGCTTCGGCCTTTGCTGGATGAGACAGAAGTAAATAGATGACCAGCCCATCATGGCCTGTGACCCCACTATGAGGATGCTGAAGCAACCCTGCTGCAGGGTGAGGCAGCTTCTCTAGACACAGATTAGTCGAAGAAGGCTTCTTGGAGGAGGTGTGTTTGAGCTGAACAGGGAGAAGAGAATAAGCAGGAAAAGTCCAGCTCAGCCAGGGCATTGCTGTCCCCTGGTCGGGTGTTTGTTGCTTACTGCTTCTCCTGGTGGCCTTCTCTGGGCCTCAGACCCATCTCTGGGGGCCTGGTACCTGCAGTTCCCTGATACAAATTCAGTTGGTCCATGATGGCAATCACTTCTGCCCTGGTGACACCTAGGACAGAGGATTGGGGGCTAAGAGAGCAAATGGGCAAAGGCTGGAGGAGACAGGAGGCCAGGGACTGTGCTAAGTATGGGCTGGATCACTGTCCTTTAATTCCACCCTACAACCATTTTGCAGACGAGTGACTGCAACTCAGAAGTGAAGCCCTCATAGCTGGTGTGTGTGGGGGGCTGGGATTTGAACTGGGGTCTCTCTGGCCCTGTCATTTCTTTCGAGTTAGCCGCCACCTCTTGCCTGCTCAGGGTGCACCTGTGCATCTGGTGCGGGGACAGAGCCCTGTGTGGCTGGGTGAGTGGGCTGGGTGGCAGGGAGCCCAGGAGTACTGATGGCCCTCAGAGCTGGTGGGTGACGGTAGCAGAAAGGTATTAATTAGCAGTTATTCCCTGGCAGCGAGGAGATGGATAGAGATTAAGGTGGCGGCCCGCGCATCCGTTTTGTAGCAGCTGAGAAGCAACAGTAAATCAGTGCTATGAATCGATGCTGGATGAGGGAGATATGTTTTAATCTTATTAGTGGTATAGCATTCCAGGAGCAGCGGAGAATCCCTCACTCCGGGGCCTGGCTTGGGAAGGAGGGAGAGAGTGACAGGCACCGGGACATCCTGGAGGATGGAGGATTTAAGTCCCATCTGGGGTCACTGCTTCCCAGTCCTGTAGATTCAATCCTACTGTGCACCCCATGTTCCTCCCTGTGCACTGGGGGCCCTGAGTCGGCTGTGGGTGGCAATGGCACACAGGGTTTGGGCCTAAGCAAGCCTTCACTCAGGGTGAGAAACAGGACTGCAGGGTGGGGGAGGATGGGGACAGGGACATGAGCAGGGACCATCTTTAGGACCTCCTGGGCGGGTGCAGGGTGAGACTAAGCAGTCCCACCTTTAGCCCCCAAATAGCCCAGGAAAGTGGGCTCCTTGTCCCCATGCACAGAGGACGCTGTGGCTTGACTGTGTGTCCCCTCCTAAGCTAGGTTGAGTGTCCTTGCCACTGTACCAGCTCTGAGCGGTGTTTGGGATGGTGTAGCAAGGAGGCCTCACCAGATGTGCCCCGGGGCTCCTGAACTGTTCATTGTAAACCACCCAGCCGGGGTATTTCGTTACAGCCGCACGGATGGAATGGGGCGGAGCGCAGCGGGCGCGGCGCATGCCCAGGAGGGGAGCGGATTACTACCATAGACCTGGCGGCGCCCACCTGACTCGACTCCACTCCATCTCTGCATGGTGAAAGCCTGCGTCCTTCTGTGTTTTTCCAGCAGCAAACCTGTGGGACAACCTGAGAGCCAGCTGCTGAGAAGGACAGGGGCTTTAGGTACTGGATGCTCTCTTCCCTCCTCTCTCCTGCCTCAGTTCAACTCTCCATGCCAGGGCCAGAGATCTCTATGGGAAGAAGACTGGGAGGCTGAGGAAATAGTCAGAAAAACCCGGACAGGTTTGGATAAACCCTGAGCGCCTGCCAGGACGGGCAGCCCCACAACTCTCTCTGGCCTCCTTTCCTTGCCAGATCTCTGAGGACTCTGCTAACAGTCTCTGATTTTAGGCTTCTCCCTTCTTAAATTAGCTATTTCCTACTGCATCATTTCACTCTTTCAGTAGATCCTGAGACAGAAGTATTATTAGCCCCATTTTATGGACAGGTAAACTGAGGGGCTTGGGCAGGGTTAGTAACTTTCTGAAGGATGCACAGCTAGGGAGTGTCAGAGCCTGGGTTTGAACCAGGTCAGTGAGTTTTCAGGAGCTTAGCTCCTTCTGCACATGGCCAGGAGACCCTGTAGATTTCTGTGCACCTTGTGGGCCAGGGACCCTGCCTGTGTCGCTGACTGGCAAAGGCCCTCACTGAGCACGCTGTGTGGCACGGGCCAGAACCTTGTCTTCCATGCAGTGGCAGTGCCAGTAGTGGCAGCGGCCTTCCACAACGGGATGGCTGGGGAGACCGGGCGTGTGTCCCCTGCAGGCCATTCGGGGCAGGCTGGCAGCACCCTGGCAGGGGTCGGGGCCTCTCAGGGCCGCAGCTGCCCTGCCTGTGCACTCCAGGCTTCACTTGGGGCTCAGTGGGGTGGCGCTGTGTCCTTGCAGGGAGTGGCCATAGTTTGGGTGCCTGGCGGTGCCCCCAGTGCCCCCTGCCTTCTCCCCCAGCGGCCTCTGGCCTGTGGGACCCAGAGACAGTGAGGCTCCCGGCCAGTGGGAGGGGAGGGGACCCTGCCACAGTGTGTTCCTCTTCTTGCCAAACTAGTGAGAACCTGGCTTTAAATTCTTAATCTAAATAGAGCCACATTCTCTCTCTCTCTCTCTCTCTCTCTCTCTCTCTCTCTTTCTCTCTCTCTCTCTCTGCACATTACTTTTTCGGAGCAATTAAGGAAAAGCATAAATCAGTCCGGTTTTAAAAGCTCAGGCTGACTTTGTGGCTGGCTAAAATTAGCGGCTTTTTAAAGGAGGTAGGGGCTGGATTTGGCTTCCAGACAGCCATCCACCCAGGCCACAGGTGATGCCAGAGAAGGGAGCCAGGGCTTCCAGCCCCGTCTCGCCTCTGCTGAGCAGCACACCCTTGCCGGTCCCACTCTTGTTGCAGTCCTCCCAGGTCTCCCTGGTAGGATAGAGCATGGGTTTGAAGTGTGACTGAGTCTGAACTCCAGCCTCGCCACACACCTGCTGGGCAGCCCTGGGCAAGTATCTCCACCTCTCTGAGCCCCCATTTCTGCATGTGACTAATGGACTGAAACCTGCCCCTCGGGGGAGTGTTCCACAGCATCCCATGAGCACATGCGGCTTGCGGATGGAGAGATCCTGGGAAGGGCTGTAACATGTGCCTGCTGAGCATCCCTTGTCTGAAATATTCAGCACCAGAAATGTTTCAGATTCTGAATTTTGGAATATTGCAAATACATAATGAGATACCTTTGGGATAGCACCCAAGTTTACTCATGAAATTCATTTGTGTTTCATGTGCACCTTATACATGTAACTTGAAGGTAATTTTTAACAAGATTTTTAATAATCGTATACAGGAAACATTTTCCACTTGTGGTGTCACTTCAGCATTCAAAGGTTTTGGGCTTTGGGGTATTGTGGATTTCGGATGTTTGGGTTAGGGGTGCTAAGCCTGAGACCCACAGCCTCTCCTGGCAGCACTGTAGGAGCCTTGCAGATGCCACCTCCCCCGGCCACCCCTGGGCAGAATGACCGCAGGAAATGATGGTAGGTGATGTCACATCTGCCCAGCTGACCCCTGGGGGCTAGAAGTCTGCAAGATCCCCATGGGCTGGTTCCCTCCGAGCACACAGTAGGGTCTGATGCATTTGTGTCCCTGATTGCCTGTGGCCAGTCACTCCACCTCCCAGAGCCTCGTTTCCTCAGCACAGTGAGCATGAAGAGAACAGGTCCTCTGAGGGTGAGAATCGCATGAGATAAACTGGTGCTAGGGGGTCTTTCTGGAGTTCTCACCACATGCCAGGGTGCAGGCATGTGGCAGTGAGGAACCCGGTGTGCCTGCACCTCTGGGAGCCAAGAGCAGTGGGTTATCACAGAGAGGGCTTGCTGGCTGCCCTTAGGGGAATACTGAGTGAGTGAAGGAATGAGTGAGTGAAGGAAGGAAGAAAGGAATGAGTGGATGAATGAGCGAGTGAATGAATGAGTGAACGAGTGAATGAGTGAGTGAATGAGTGAATGAGTGAGTGAATGAGTGAATGAGTGAATGAGCAAATGAATGAATTAGTGAGTGAATGAGTGAATGAACGATCGCGTTAATGAGTAAATAAGTGAATGAGTTCATGAGTGAATGAATGAATGACAGCGACTAAGTGCGTGACTGAATGAATAAGTGAATGAATGAGTGAATGAAAGGAGACTCTTCCTCTGGCTACTCAATGCTCCCTGTCAACTCCCGCCATCTGGGGTGTCCATTGTTCATCCGTGTTGGTCTGACCTTCAAGCCATCTGGCTCCTGCTGCCCTCTCTGAGCCTCACTGCCTTCTGTGAGGTGAGGATGCCGCTGTCATCTTGGGCCCCTCTGAGCCACCAGAGGTGTTCGCGCCCTTGTATCCACAGTCCCAGAATCTCCCAGGGCCTGTGAAGTGCTGAGACCACCTGTCCTGGCCTGGCTCCTGTCCCTTCATCTCTGCAGCCAGCTCACCCCAGGGGAGGGTCAATTGTTCCCAGACTATCTGCTCATCTCGCAGGCTCTTATCTGGGGCCTGAGCGTTTAGGCAAACACATTAGCCCATGCAGACCAGAGCCTTTGGACAAACATCCTAACCTCTTCTCAGCTGCAGAGGCTGTGCACGGCATTGGCCTGGATGGCTCTGAGCGCCCACCCCAAGGCCTGCCCAGCCCAGGGCCACCTGCAGGTCCTGAGCAGCTCAGGCCTTCACATCCGGGGACTGCGCCCAGGGACCATAGGAAGAGAGACCCAGCTGTGGCCACAGCCTTCCCGCCCAGCTGCTCAGAGGCATCCTCAGTCAATCATGGGAGGCAGAGAAATCCTGAGGAGAGTTCCACAGCCACACTGGGGGATTAGAGGATTCTGCATGACTTAGCTTAATCAACAGATCCTTCTGCAGGAAGGGGCTGTCACCCAGCTGTGTGCTCCCTGGGGTCCTGGGCCTCAAGTTCTCACCTGCATCAGCTCCCCAGTGAGGCTGTGTAATGGGCCCTGTTACAGGTGAGGACCCTGACTCTCCCAGGTCTCTCCTTTGAGGGAGCTGGAGGAAAAAGTCGCCTTGTATCTGTGCTTCTGGGCTGGAGGCTGCCCCTGCCAAGGTGCCCCACGTACTCCTCTTCCCGTTGTGCTCTCCTAAGACTTAGGTGCCATTTCTCTCCCTGCTCCACAGATGGGGAGACCGAGGCTCCAGCGTGAAGTCACTTGCTGGTGGGGGTATCCCTGGATGATCTGCTCAAGTTACAAATCTGACATTCTCCCTCCTGCTTAGAACCTTCTGTGGCTCCCCAGTGCCCAATCACGGCAGGCTCGAGGTCCTGTGGCTGGTGAGGGCAGTGCCTTATTTTATACCTGGGTGCGAGAGGCCTCAACATCTCTTCTTCCTGCACTGCCCTGCACGGTCCATTGAGGGAGGCCCTTTTGGGGAACGGAGATACGAAGAGAATTCATACTGTAATTTATTTGCATAGATTTCTACCATATGTGGAGGATTTTCCTGTATTTATCTTCTGATGATTCTACCCCAACCCTGCGAGGTAAGCAAGACAGATATTTATTTAACAAATATTTATGTAGTACTTACTGTGTGCTGGGCACACTTCTAAGTGCTTCATAAATATTAATAAGTTTAATCGGGATTAAGCTCTCTATGAGTTAGAGTCTCATTTTCCCCATCTTATAAGTGTGGAAACAGAGGCACAGAGAAGTGAAGAAGCTGACTCAAGGCCACACATCTAGCAAGGGATAGACCGGGTTCCATCTCCAGCGATTTAGTTCTTAGCTCTTACCTCTTGCTCTGCTCTCGCGGCCTCCAAGTTTGTAGTACTGGCGTCGAACCCAGGGCCTTGTGCATGCCAGGAAAGGGCTGTAGCGCTGAGCCATGTCCTCAGCAATTTTTATTTATTTATTTATTTTTATTTTTATTTTTTATGGGGGTTCTGGGAGTCGACCTCAGGACCTTGCGCTTGCCAGCAAGCGCTTGTGCTGCTGAGCGATATCACTGGCCCTTTTCTTCCTTTATGTGGGTTCCAGGAGTCGAACTCAGGACCTTGCGCTTGCTGGGCAGGCGCTTATGCCACTGAGCCATCTCACCAGCCCAACAATTTTTATTTTGAGACACGGTCTCACTAAGTTGTCCAGTCTGGCCTCGAACCTTTGATCTTCCTGCTTCAGCCTCCAGAGTAGCTGGGACGACAGATGCTCACCACTGTGCCGAGCTGGGGCCTCCACATTTTAAAAGAGGAAAGGTTAGGCTCAGCACAGGGAGTGACCTGCCTGGATGGACAGAGAGTAAGAGCCTGAGCTGGAAGTGGCCCTGCGCTGGGAACTCTGTTCCTCTGCCTCTGCCCAGCAGGTCCCCGCAGGGAGGCACGAGACCCGATCCCTTTCAGGGAAGTGAGTGTCTGCGCCGGAGCTGGGACTGCAGGTAAGGGAGCCTAAGTGACAGAAGAGCCCAAGCTGGGATTATCAGAGCTAGGAGAAGCCTCTGCTGGGCCCTGGGCTGCACAATCAGAGCTCTTTAGATCCTTATCTTACTGCAGAAACACACTAATCCCTCCTGGCCCTTGGCCGCCCTTTCTTCTTCTGTATAGCCCTGTCCTGGGCTGATCTCCATCCATCACCCAGGCCTGAGCAGGAACGGAGGCTTGCTGGGAGCTCCCTTCATAGTTGAGCCCGGACCAGGGTTGGATGTGGGGAGTTTATTTGGAGCCACCCTGGAAGCACCAGCAGTGGGCAAGAGACATAGAAAAGGAAGATGCTGGGGACCCCTGACCACCGGGCATGATTGTTGGGGGGTGATTGCTCCAACCAGTCCCACACGGGGGGCAAGGGCATCTGTGGCTGGCTCCTCTTAGGTGGTGACGTGTGCAGGACGCTGGCAGTGCAGTTGCTAGGTTGCTGCTGCTACCTCCTTTAGCTGAGCATTTACTATGAGCCACACTCCTGAGTTATCTCACTGGCATCTCCTGTCTGTGGACACAGCATCCTCTTTCCGCAGATGAGTAAACTGAGGCACAGAGAGAGCCCCATACAGTGTGTGTGGGAGAACTAGGGTTCAGACCTATGGTTTAGTCATCAGGCACTCACTGAGCACCTACTGTGGCTGGACCCATGTGTCCAGCCCTGGCTCTGACTCTAAAACCCACATTCTCACTCTTGGGGCCCCCGTGCTGCTCTGTGAATGAGTTCCTGTCCCTCCTGGATGTGGATGGCATCTTCTCTGGGTTCTCTAGAATGGTCCCAATTGCAATGTTTTTTATTCTTTTCAATAAAGCCAATTTGTGGCATCTATAACCAAATGCGCACTGCCGCTTAAACCTCTGTACAACTTTTCGCTTGAATGAATCTGCTTTTCCCTGCCCTCGGGGACAGCTGTGCTGAATGAGACATCCTGGTTGGGGCTGGGGACCTGTGGTGGCTGAATGGGAAAGGGGGCTCAGACTGAGACTCAGATCCAGGCTCTGGGTCACATCCAGGATGATGAGGTCTGGTCTCAAGCACCGACCAGGGTAGGAACATCGAGCGCCCCCCGGGGGATGCCCTGCCCACCCTTCCCTGGGTGTCTTGGCTCCTGCGTGTCTTCCTGCTGCCCCTGTACCTCTCTCTGTCTTCATCTGGTGCTGTCCCTGAAGTGCTGCTGCCAGCTGGGACTGGACCACTGTCTGAAGTGGGAGAGTGTGGCCCAGTGGTTACTGTCTGTGTCTGTTTTTGGTGGCGATGACAGAACACCCAAGACCAGGTCATTAGTAAAGAAGGGAAGTTTATTTGGCCCATGGTTCTGGAGGCTGGAAGCCCAGAAGCCTGACACTGCCATCTGCCTGGTGCCATCTGCCTGGTGAGCATCTTGTGTTGGATCATAGCCTGGCATGGGTGTCACCTGGTGTGACAGCAGGGTGCTGGCTCAGTGTCTCTTCCTCTTCTTATAAAGCCATGCAAGCCATCCTTTGTCCTCACCCTCACAGCCTCATCTGACCCTTGGGACCTCCCCAAGGCCCCACCTCCAGACACCATTTCCATGTGACCTTGGGGATTAAATTTCCAACTTGAACCTGGGGACACCTCCACACCACAGCACTGTGATCAAGGGCCCTGTGCAGGTCCCAGCTGGAAGGGCGGCCAGCAGCGAGTTGTCTGTGTGCTCTGGGCACTGCAGCCCGGACCCTCTGGGCCTCAGTTTGCCCACCTGTGACACAGGGTTGATGTAGCACCTGCTGCCAGTGCCCAGCACAGCCCTGGGTCTTCCCTCCTCCTGTTGGAGCCTGCGCACTGTGAACGCGGCTCTGCGGGCAGCAGCCAGTCTGCGCCAAGGCAGACAGGCAGTGTGGAGAGCCAGGGTCTCCCCAGCCGCTGTCACCAGGGGTGGGCAGGGAGTGGGGCATCTGAGGGAGATGCTCTGAAGGTGCCTTCCACATGGTTCCTGGGGGTCCCTGGGACTGAGCTCCAGGAGCCCATGGGGTAGCTGCCTTGAGGATGCCCCCGACCTCGCGGACCTTGCTGACCTCCCCTCCCCACTGTGGGTCCCAGGTCCCTTCCAATCTGAGTCACCTGAGCTTCAGACCTTTTCTCTGCAACTGGGAGGGCCCAGACCAAACCACTGCTGTCCCTTCTCTGTCGCGCCATCCTCCAGTGCATAAAGCACCTGCATCATTGCGGCCCCTTCTCCTGCTGCGTCTTCTGCTGATGGCATCGCCCTACCCAGGCATGATGTCCTTGTGGTTGCAGCTCGGAAGCCACCTCTTCCAGGAAGCCTTTCCTGACTAGCATTTGGCTGGTTTGGGGAACCCCTCCTCCACACCCCCAGGCTCCCTTCCTCTGGCGCTGAGGGCATCCACACCCCAAGTACCGTCCTGTGTTTATGCCGCTTCTCCCCGGTTGTCCTTTGGTTCTGAGGGTGAGGTGCACATGTGGCTCTGGGCCTCCCTTAGCCTCTACTCCCCATGCCCTGGACAGTTGCCACACACAGGCGCCCCCAGCAGGCCAGGGACGTGGAATCGGGGCCTCTGGGAAGTGACCAGCAACAAGGACTGGAACTCCAGCCCCTTTCCCAACCTTCTTTCCTCACCGCCCAGCAGGAGGGGTGCTGGGGACAGGCCCCTCTCTCGGCTTCAGTTTACTGCCTGTGAAAACGGGAATAATAATATACCCTGGCCGACTTTTGCGGCTGGTCCCTAAGTTATTGGGTGGAAATACGCTTTACACAACTTACAACACAGTTCACCTGGGAAATTAGTAGAGCAAAACGCAGCAGGGTGAGGTGAGAACAGGGTAGATGATTCTCTCTCTTGCACACCGTGCCTGGGGCCCGGGCCCCGTTGAAATAACAGCCACTCTGCACCTCGAGATTACCTGTAAGGCCTCTATCAATCCTCCCGACAGGCTATGTGGGACATTGTGTCTCCATTTTATTCTTTTCCAGTACTGGGGATTAAACCCAAGGCTTTTGCACCGAGCTGCATCTCCAGACATTTTAATTTTTTTTAAATTTTGAGACAGGAGCTCACTAAGTTCCCCAGGTGAGACTAGAACTTGTGATCCTCCTGCCTCAGCCTCCCAGAGCACTGGGATTATAGGCTTGTAACTCCATTTTGCAAATGAGACTACTGAGGCCCAGAGAGGCCAATTGATTTTTCCATTGTCACACAGTAGCAAGTAGAGCCGGGACCAGAACTTGAGCTTCTGAGGCTCATAGCCCTGACTTGTTCCTCTCTGTGTCTTCAGCCCTAAGGTGTCCGCCTCGCCGGATCACCAGGTGGTCCTTCTCCTTCCACCCAAAATAAAGATCAGACAACCAGCCCCAGGAATCCTTCTCAGATGGCCTGGTGCAGGCTGCCCGGCCCTCAGCATGTGGTGTCTCGGTGCCAGAGGCTGCATCACCCATCCACCCCACGCCCTCAGCCAGGAGCCGGGCTCTGAGCCCAGCAGATAAGATTCTGGCTCCAGGGCCATCCTGGTGGCCTGGCTGGCATTAGATGATGCTAATTGCTCTGTCCACAGCAGAGCCTTGTTTGCATATATGCAAATCAGGGGCTGATTAGCTCCGATCCCAGCTGGGTCAATGTTGCCTGGTTTGGAGGCTTTGCAAACCAGTGGGACAAATGCCCATCCAGATGGGGGATGCAGCAGGCAGAGTGGGGCGGCTCTGGAGCCTTGGGTGGCTAATGCCTGGCAG
Source organism: Erethizon dorsatum (assembly GCA_028451465.1). NCBI lineage: Eukaryota > Metazoa > Chordata > Mammalia > Rodentia > Erethizontidae > Erethizon > Erethizon dorsatum. The sequence goes on along the minus strand of CM051827.1, from coordinate 122,291,580 downwards.
CTGAGGGGGCCACTTGTGACCCAGTGTTTGTATGGTGGAACTGGATGCTGTGGCCCGATGTTCCCCCAAATCACCTTTCCCAGTCCGGGGACCCCAGGATGTCGCAGGGCTGGGCGGGCCTTCTCCTCCCAGGGAAAGACTCCTGGGCCTGACCTTGGTCCCCTGCATACTGGGGAACAGCAGATGCCCGTGCCCAGCCTTGAGGGCTCCCACAGAACGTGGCATCTGGAGAGGAGGACCTGGTCTGTGTCCTTGAGCCCAGCCTGGCAGCAACTTGGAGCGGAGACTTGCTCTCACCTCACTGGGCCTTCTGCCAGGGTGTGCAGCCCTAAGACTCCATTCTCTGCTCCCTGCCCCATGGCCAGCCTCTCCCCTCCCAGCTAAATGCCACCACAGCTGTCTCCTGCCCATTCCCTCCTCTTTCGCATAGCCTGGCTGATCTTTTCAAATGACAAATCCAAGCACCCTCCCTCCTGCTCAGAACTGTCCATGGCTCCCCAATGCCATGACTGGGTTTGCCATCCCTGCTTTCCCAGTTAGTGTCCTGGATTCCTAGGGGGCCTGGACTAACGCCCACTGGCTGACGTGGGCCCCCAGCCTGGCAGAGCCAGCTGGCCTTCCAGAACCTAGAGGAGCCATCTTCTCAGGGGATCCCTCCTGAAGGCTCAGCACTGTCCCTTCTATACTCTGGGGCCCCAGGAATGTATCTGCATGTAGGTGACCTGGTGGGTCACCTTCTCTTATAATCTCTTAAAGGGTCTTAAAGTCCTTTTTTGGGTGAGGTCTTGACTTCCGGTTACAATGGGAGTTCTCCTAGGGCAGAGGGTGGCATTTCCCCATCAGACGGGGACCTCTCAGGGCACAGCTGTGTCTCCCCCATCAGACCAATGCTTTATGGAGGCAGAAACTGGGTCTTTGCATCACAGCGGGAGCCCCTGGGGTTGGGTCAGTGTCCCTAGACCTTATTCTAAAGGAAATGTGCCTCTTCTCTCTCCTTTTCTGTCCCATTGTGTTCCCATGTGCTTGTGTAGGGAAGCTGTGTGCAGAGGAGGGAGGATGTTTCAGGCTGCTCTCTGTTCCTCTTGATCTTCCCCCTCCCCTGGGCCTCAACCCTCCCCTGGCTGACCTGGGTGGGGATCTGGGGTCCACGGGGGACCTTGTGCCTTGTCCAGCCTGGCCCTGTTCGGAGGTGGGTCTGCCCTCTTTCCCCTCCCCTAGAGAAGCCAGTACACTTTTCCTGCCTTACACTTTCAGCCTCTGGCCTGTCCTGACCTGGGTTAGCCTGAGTGTAGAAGCTTCTAGAAGTATCTAGTAGGTCCAGTCCCCCAGTCTCCTGAGGACACCACCAGGTCACCCTGACCACTGGGTCTGACCAGAGAGGAAGCACAGCCCCTCAAACAGCATGACAGGAAGCCCAGGATCCTCCAAGGTGAGCGTCCCTCACACTGGCTGAGGACAAGGGCACGGAGGTGACCTGGTTCATCAGGGTGCTCTGGGGAGAGAACTGCGGAGGCCAGGCAGGAAGGGCAAAGCACTGGTTCCCACCAAGGCCCTTTCTCTCAGTAACATTGAGACATTTAACTTCCTGTGCCTCAGTTTCCCCATCTACCATACTCCAGGGCTGTGTTGAGAACAAAATGAGATGCGAGAGCAGGAGCCCGTGTTGGCCATTATCCAGAGGGAGTGGTGAGCGCCTCAGAAAACATTCCTTCCTACTGCTTTGGATTATCTGACTTTGAAAAATAACTTTCCTTCTCAATTCCAAAAGTAATACCTGAGAGCTAGGGATAATTTGGAGCATTTAGGAAGGCACAAAAAAGAAAATGGCCCAATTCAGTGATGACCGCTGCTAATGTTGGGTGATTATCCTGCCAGTCTTGGGGGGTGGGGAGGGCATAGGATTTTGAGGGGAAACAGAAAGGAATGTGTGTGATTTCTTTTAAAAAGTTATCATCGGAGTCGTTTCTGTGGTGAGATGGCTGCTTCTTGCCTTTGTTCCCTGACCCTTGTGTGGTACCTGAAAGCCACCCATTACCCTGTTTTTGCCACCAATTTCCTCAATTCATAGTCCCTGTAAACCATGCGGGGAGCTTTATAGGCCCACAAAGGCATTCAAAGTTAATGGCAAAACCAACCATGTGAAAACTCACCCCACTCCTGGCGCCCAAGGCTGCAGCCCCTCCCGATGCCAGCCACGGGCTCAGACTCTGCTGCCCCAGTTGGCACCAGGCCCTGGGACAAAGGGGACAGCAGCAGCGACAGTCCTGGGGATGACCTTCTCTCCACCGGGGACGTGGAGCACAAGCATCCCCCCACCCCTGCCAGCACACGCAGTAAATATCAGGAAAGTAATTTATGCCCATGTTTTCAAGTCCAAACAGAAAGGCGGGGAGGGACTAAGACGATGACATCCCTCATGTCAGCGTCTCACAGAGCCGCGTGCAGGGCACCTGCTGGCTGGGGCTGGAGGATAGGTGAATCCAATAGATGCCCTTGGTATCTGGGGACGTAGCCAGAATGGGGATGGACCACCGTAGCTCCTGTATTCATCTTTCCGATGAGTCTCTCAGACTCTGTTCTGCCACAAGCCCCAAGCCTCCCAGGCAGAGAGGGATAGAAACCCAGCTCGGTCTTTCGGGGCAGAAATTATGTGGCTTCTTCCAGGGCAGTGAACAGAGTAGACTTAGCGCAGAACCTGGCTCTGCCGTGTGACCTTGGACAAGCCTGTCTTTTCTGACTCAGTTTAGAGAAGGGTTTTATGAGAAATAAGTACCATATTAAAAGGAACCAGAAAGAGAGGGAGTATGTAAAAATGTCACTTTGTCCCCATCCCCCATCAATTTCCTTGTTTCTTGCAGACCAAGGGAGGACAGACTCATCCCTGTATTCCCTTGAAAACCCCACGTTCAAAGCTCTGGGCCCAGCAAGGGCAGGTCTCCATCAGTTCGGAGACATTTTCCCTCTTCCATTCAAGCAGGATAATGGGACAGTGCAGCCTGGAGGTGGCCCTTGTGTCTTCTCTGGGCCACGACCTTGACCCTGCAGGTGACCTTGGCTGAGTCATTTCACCCTCAGGATGGCTGGACCCAAGCCAGCATCCTCTCCCGCTCCCCAGCCCTCTGGGAACCACACCCGCACCCTGCCCTCCTGCTCCATGGGGGAGAAACGCCTCCTTTCTGTCCCAGAGGTAATGGGGGAGCTGAGTGGATCTTCCATCAGCCTGGAGCCCTGGGAGGGGAGAGGAATGGCAGAGCCTCAAGGGTCCTGCTGGGTCCAGCCATCTAGCCCCCTCCAGCCAGGGTCCCCCTACCATCCGTCCGCGTCTTCTCCACTCCACCTCACAGCAAGCCCGTGAGGCCAGATGGCATTCCCCCCAAGGCTCGTGGATGAGAAAGCACCACTCAGAGAGGTTAGTTGTCACACCAAGGTCACACAGCTAGTTAATGGTGGGGTCAAAAATAAAGCACAAGCCTCCTAGCAAGTGCCAGAAAGGAACACATAATGAAAGGAGTCAGCCTGCTCCCTCCGTCTCCCCTCACACTCCGCCTCCGGTCTAGGCTCTTCCCCAGCCTCCGACCTGGCTGCTTCTCTGCCTTGTCACTGCCACCCCCAGCCAGGCCACCATCTGCCAGGGCCTGCCACCGCCTCCCAGCTGGTCTCTGCTGCCGCCCTCAGCTCCCCCTGCACCCAAAGACACGTTATTAAAATGTAAATCAGAGCCGATGGCTGCTTCCGGGCTTCCATCCCCAGGGTCCGCCTTTGTACTTGAGTCCAATCTGCTTCTCAGCCTGGCAGGCCACCTCGCTGGCCTTGCCTGGTCCCTACCTCTGCGGTCATGAGGCTCTGGTCACTGGGCTAGAAAAGAGCTACCTGCTCTTTTCATGCCACGTGGGCCTCTAGCTGGGAAGCAGGACCCCTGCCACCCCTGCCCCCACTTCCTCTCCACATTAACACTAATCTCGCCATTGAACCTAGCCATTGAATTTGTTTCGGTTTTTGTCCAGTTTGTTTTGTGACCAGAATTGTGGAAAGAATTAAGTTGGCAAACCAAGATACCACTGTATTAATATTATAATTTGTAATATTATAAATAATGGAATAATGGAATACTGATGATGATGATGAAATTTTTTTGAGATGGAAGCCAGGGCCTTTGTACTGAGCTCCATCCTCAATCCTCTTTTTTTTTTTTTTTTAATTGTTTATTTTGAGACAGGATCTCGCTAAGTCACTAAATTGCCCACATTGAGCTCAAACTTTCAGTCCTCCTGCCTCAGCTTCCCAGAGTGCTGCAATACAGATGTGCACCGCTGTGCCCCTTGACAATGAAACCTTTTATCATATCACTTACAGACCAGGACTGTTCTAGGACGATGTGTCCGTAACCCGTTTAAATTCACCCCTCCGTGACAGAGGCACTGTCCTAGCCCCGTTTTAAGAGAGGTCAATTAACTTGCTCAAGGGGGCACAGCTGGTTAGTGGTAAAGCAGGGATTTGACCCAGAGAGTCCTGCTCTGGAGTCCGTATTCTCAAGCACATCGTGCTGTGATCTGTATGGGCTGCGTGGGCAGCAGCCAGGTCTGTTTTGCTCCCACTGCATCCCCAGTGCCTATGGCAAGGTCTGGTACCCTCGGGGCGCGCGGTAGGTGTTTGTTCACCAGAGCGAGCAGGACCTGGGGAGGCCTCAAAGAATTGTAAATCACAGTGTCTCACATTGCTCAGAAGACTTGGAGGTGACAGTAAGACCTGGTAAATACAAGCCTGTGTAACTGCAAGAATGAAATTTTGATTTTATACTTGAGCGAGTGAGGTTGTTGTATTCAAGCACAGAGTGGTCTGCCGGGCCCTGTACAAACAAGTTAATGTTTCAAACCCGTTAAAAAAGCCAGAGCACAACCAGGTGCTTGAACTAAGCATGGGTGACCTCTCACGGTGAAGCCTACCAGTGTCCCCACTTCCCGAAAGACCCGGTCCACTGACAGGGCTCTGAGGTCACTGTGCTCTGCGGAAGCCTCAGTGCACCTTCCCCGGGTGACAGCTGGTCAGGCATGTGTCCATCCATGTGCTGAGCGCCTGTGTCAGCATGTGGGGGCCCCACCCTGGGCCAGGACAGGGACAGGGACCTGCAGACTGCAGGGGGCTGTGTGGCCACGGTGGGTGATGATCCATGGAGAGACAGGAGTCTCTGGGGGTGCTCGGTGTCCAGGAGGAGACCCCAGGGCTGCAGGATCCTTAGCATTCCAGGGCCAGGGTAGTGACGGGGCACGGAGGGCAGGGTACGCATGGGCATGGTTCGGAGGTGCAGAGGCACCACCGTGCTAACAGCTGTCAATACCAGGGGTGCTCCTGAATCACAGAGCTGATGTTGTTAATAATAAGGGTGGCATAGCCTGACTCTGCAGCCCTGGCTGGGAGCCTGGTGTGCCAGCCCTGCTCTCCGGTGCCACCCACAACACGGCTGGTTCCCTGCCCTGAGTGCTCTCTGCCCAAACTGACAGCCTGGCCCAAGAGTCTCCTAAGCCGGCCAGATCAGGGAATGGGTGCCTTTGCAGCTCCTCTAAGGTGGAGCCTTGGCTTCCTTGATCCATTTCCCCATCCTGGCTCCGTTGTTTTCCAGAGCGGTGACCCTGGGCCAGTTTCCCCCTTGGTTGCTCATCTGTAAAACGAGCACCATGCTATCTCCCAGGCAAAAGAGTTCTGAGGCTTGAGTTGCTGTGGGTGAAGCTCGGGGCACCGGTTTCAGCAGATGCAAATATCGCCAATCCCCAAATCCAAAGTCCAAAATTCAGTTCCAGAATCCAACGCGCTGGCATGACGCAAGTGGACAGTTCCACCCCAAGAGATTTAGTTTCATGCACAAAATTATTTAAAATGTCACATGAAGCCTGGGGAGTAGCTCCATGAAAGAACTTGTCCTGCGTGCGTGAGGCCCTGGGTATGATCCTTAGCATGTATGTATATATTTATGTATATTTAAAATGTTTACATAAATTTCACATTTTATGTGAAAATATTTACATAAAACATATGGTATGAAATTACCTTCAGGCTGTTAGGTGTATATGAACCGTGAATGAATGTTATGCTTAGACCTGCATCCTATTCTAAGGTATACCATTATAGATATGCAAGTATTCCATAGTCTGAAAAAATCTGAAATCCGAAAACACTTCAGTCCCCAGCATTTCAGACAAGGGATCTTCAAGCTGCATGGCTACAATAACTGCTTTTTCATAGACTCAACAGCAAGAGTCAGGCTGGAGCCAGGGTGGGCTGGGGTGGAATCCTGGGGCTGGCACTCGCTCTGGGGCCTGGGCCTCTCGGAGCCTCAGTTTCTCCATCTGGACAGTGGGGGTAATAGCTGCCTTAGGGGCTTGGGAGAGTGAGGGATAGTGCGTGCAATGCCGGGCAGGATGCGCTCTCGCTCCCCACTCGTCGGGGAGCCACCGCCTTCACCATGGTCCAGCCAAATGGGCTCACAAGCGCTGGTGCATTCTGCACCATTCAAAGTCTAGCTTATCTGGCCTGCTGGCCTGACCCAAAGCCCTCTTGTACTTAGTGCCATATCAGCTGCTCCCCTTGGCATCACCAGAAATAAAGCAGGGGCAGTGCCTGTCCCAGTTTTTACCAGAGAAAGCAAAGTCTCAGACAGTATCCTGGACCCAAGCAAGGTCCCCAGTTGGTGAAGGATGTGACTGAGCCATCACAACTCACTGGGACTTTGGCTGGGACTATGGCTCTGAATACCATAATGCCCCAGGGCCTTTGCGTGTGCCATGTCCTTTCGTATAGTGATTTTTTTCTCACTTCATTCAGGTCTCTGTTAAAAGGTTTCCTTCTCAGGAAAGACTCCATTGGCCATTTATAATAAGGACATTGACACTGGCTGCTGCAACAAACGCTTAGTGCTGTAACATTTCTTGCCCAACTGTCACCAAATTCATGTGTTCCTGGGCAGAGGCTTCTGAGAAGCTCTGCAGCCACACATTGGCCCAGAGGTCCCAGCTTCTTGCATTTTGTCTCTCTTCCCTGTGGTCCCCATCACCTCCTCTGTCCTCAGCCTGCTGAAGAGGGACAAGGAGGACAGGAAGGGTCTGGACTGGACTTTTAGGGGCTGGTCCAGCGTGGCCCACACCTCTCACACCCGCATTCTAGCGGCCACAGCAGACCACGTGGCCAGCGCACAGCAGGTTGCAGGGGAGGGAGGTTCACTGACCTGTGTTTCACAGTCTGGTGTCCTGGGATGTCCTGGGCCAGGCCCAGAAGTGGCCTGTGACCCCCTGGCCTCTTTCCATAGACCCTAACTCTATCCTCTGCCCTCTCGCCCACAGGGGCTGGGAAGTAGAGTAGGCCGAGGGGAACACACTTCCTTAGGTAGCCCGGCTGTTCCTTATCATGTTAGTAACCGTATCCTTTGTCTTCCAAATGGGACATTTTAAGGTGAAAGCGCCACTCGGGTGCTTTGTGGTTCCTTCTCACGCTTGCTCAGGCCTCAGATGTGACCAGGGAGGGTGGGACTCCACAGTGCCTGGACCTCGGCCTGCATGTGACAGCAGCACATCGCTGCTTGCGGGATGAGTGGGGACAGAGCCGCATGGAGCACTGGCTGGAACAGAGCGAAACCCAGGCAGGAGAGCAGACTGGCCCCCATCGGGAAGACACACTTTCAGGGGCCCCGGGGACTTATGTCTGCATCTGGACAATGGGTGGGGTCAGGGTAGACCCCCATGGAGGTGATATCAGAGCTAAGGATATTTAGACGGCAGAGAGAGCCTAGCTTCAGTTCTAGGTAGCCTGGAGCTCACAGTCACATGTGGCCTTTTGGATGCTGTGTGAGCCCGGGTGAGCTGCTTGATGTCTCTGAGCCTTAGCTTCCTCATCTGGAAAGGGAGACCAGACACCCATACTCTGTGGGCTGAGCTGATGCCTGATGGCCCTCACACTGGGAGAGAACCCTCCAGGCTGGTGACACAGAGCAGGAGGTGCGCACTTGCACTGCCCTTATTCCTCTTATGTAGATTTGACCCAGGGCTCTGTCACTACGGTTTTTGGCCTTTGGCCACATAGGGTACGTGCAGGCCCTGCCCTCCTTCATTATGTACCCCTTAAAGCCCATGAAGTCCCAATGTGGGGTCCCTCACTCTAGCCTCAACTTGGCCAGTTTGTAATTGCGGGAACCTGAGCCACTTCCTCAGCCTCTCTGAGCCTCAGTTTCCTTGGAATAGGACTATGAAAGCGATCTTACAGGGTCAGGGTGAAGATCAAGAGAGAACACAGCTTAGAACCTGGGCTCTGTTCTGGCCCAGGCTGATACCAAGTGATTGCTCTCAGTGTATGGCCAGCCATAGTGATGTCCCATGGGGCCATCCTCTATCACCACCCCCTCCGAGGGCACCCAGGTCCCACCCAGCAGAGGAGCGCAGGGCACTCAAAGGAGAAGCGAGTTCTGAATTTGCTGCTATGGTGCGTGGCCGGCTTGCAGCAGGTGGAGGTGAGGAGGCGGGACATGATGGAGTCGCAGTGGGCCCAGGGCAGCTTTGCCGTGCACCTTGGACAGTTATGGATGGCCTTGTTCTCTTTAGCCATCCGTCCTGTGATCATCTGCACACGGCCCTAATGGGCTTTGGAAGGCCAGTGTCAACATCCCTTCTCCCTCGGCAGAGGAGCTGGCTCAGGAACTCGATGTGTTGAGAGCCCCTGGCTTGGGCATCCACGGCTTGGCCCGGGAATCACACCCCCGCAGTTTGTGGTTGGGTTTGTGCTTGGATGTTAGGGCCAACTCGCTACCCTCAGGAGGCTCGGTCCCTGAGAAATCAGCAGAGCCAATCGCTCACTCTGACCAGCACCTAAACAGATATGTTCTCCTTTTCTCCCAGGGTCCTGTGTATTACCTGTTACCCCCACATCATAGATGGGGTAACTGAGTCACAGAAGTGCGGTGACCTTCCCCAGTGGCACAGCTGGGGATGGTGGGCTGTCGGGGTGGGGGTGAGAGGCCTGGTGGGGGTCAGGACCCGAGTTCCAGGTGCTTCCGATGTCCACACAGCGCTGCGAGCCCATCACTGCTCCCACAGGCTGTCCCCGCCCTGTGACTCTCAGCTGATGGTCTTGCGCAGCCTCCAGTCTGTGATTCTCCTGACACTGGAGGCACCGAGGCCCAGACGGGGGCAGGGCCTTGCTAGTGTCGCTCGTGACTTAGTCACCGATATGTGTGAAAGCTGAGCTCCAGCGTCTTCTAGGTCAGCGTTCTCACTCTTTAACCTGGCATCTGTGGGACCCACAGGCCCCGGCTGATGTCCCAGGAGCCGCAGTGGCCTGCTGTCTGTGTGCTTTAGTTAATTTCATAATTTCCCAAAGGGCTCCTTTTCTCCGCTGCTCCCCAGTCCCCACGCCCCCTACCGCCTTCCCTCGTGCCTGCTCTCTTTCTGTACTTCCTGCCTCCCAGTCCCAGCCGTCCTTCCACAGAATCAGACTTCCACACTTCTCTCCCCTCTCTGGAGCCTGTCGCCACTCCTTTCAGGGCCTGCCACTCCCAAGGACCCATGTTCCATCCTTCTATACCTCCTTCCCCTCCTTCCCTCATCAAAACTACCCCCGCCACACACACAACAATCCCAGGCCTCGCTGTTCCCAGACTCAGAGCAGGACAGAAAAGGAGATGAAGCAACGGCATCTGCTCAACCACCGTGGCTTGGGCCTGGGTAGGCTCTGTCATCCCTGCCCTGAGCTGTGCCCTGCCCTGCGAGAATGTCTATGTGTCCCAGACCATAGCAGATCTGGCACTGGGCAGGTGTTACGTCATGGTCAGGAAGCCCCAGGGAGGCTGGCTGTGAGGGGCTGGGGCTGGGAGGGGACGGGCTGTGGTCTCGTTCATGGCTCCTGCAGGTCCTAGCTGGGGAAGACACAGTCCAGAGGCCGGGGTGACGAGATCTACCCAGGGCCTGCGTGGATTCCAGCCAGGGCTGGGGTCTCCAGGGGGCCCTAGGGAACTCCAATTCCTCTGACCCCAATAGCTTGGCTCCAGTGTTTCCTACCAGGAATGTACCCTTCCCTGCCTCCTTACCTCCTTCCAGCTCTACCCAGAAGCCTTTGCTCTGCCTTGCTGCCCCTCCTTGGGGCTCCCGTTGTCCCAAGCGGCTCTGCACAGGCTTGAATTTCATCACTCACCTTTGTGACCTGCACCACTGTCTCCCCACTGTGCCCCCAAGGACAGAGACACCCCTACCTCCACACCCAGCACAGAGTGGGCAAGAGACCCTCAGGCCTGCGTGATCTGCCAGGCGTGGAAGCCAGAGGAGGGTCAGTGACACCCGAGCCTCCCACAGGCCTAGGCAGTGACTCTGGCTCCTGCCCCCAATAGGATGAGGGAGCTAATAAGTGCGGTGGGCCAGGGAGGCCAGGAGCCTAATTGATTAATGTTGGTGCGTGCTTTGACGGCACAGGAGCAGGGCTGGCGAAGGTGAAGTATTAATACACATAACATATACAGTAATTATGATGTACCACTGGCCTGGCAGCCTGTGTCAATAGTTACCCAGCTGGGAAGTGATCCGGGCACGCGGGCTGTGCTGCCTGCAGGCCCATCTTTGCCACAGCAGGCCACCCTGTGGGGAGGACTGGCCTTTGCTGGCCTTGCCCACCTTGAGGGGCCCATTCTGACTGGGTGGGCTGGGGTCTAGGGTTATGGCTGAGGCATCCAGGTCCTTCAGGGAACCATCCAGGAGGTGGTCATCAGGAGGGAAGGAAGCCAGGCTGGACCGAGCCCTCACCACTGGCTAAGTAATGAGCGTACCTCCTCTCTCTCTGCGGTCTCTTCGCATGTCGTCCTCTTTGCAGATGAGGAGACAAACTCAGACAAGGCAAGGAACATCTTAAGGATGTACAGCAAGTAGGTGGCAGAGGTGAGATTCCAATCCAGGCCCGCCTGGCTCTTTCTTCCAGAAAATAAGACCAAGGCCACTGCTCCTGTGCCCAGCCCCAGCCAAGGTCATTCTTGCTGAGCCCTTGGGGGTGTCTTATACTGAGAATACAGAGGGTGTCTGTAGCATCTTTGGTCTCTCCTTTATGGAACTTGGAAGTTGGGAAACCAGGTTAGTCACTTTCCTCATCTTGACATATAATATTTGAAACCCACATTTTAGTGGAGAGGTTTATTTTGGCTCATGGTTCCAGTCCATGGCTGGCTGGCACTGAGGCAGGAACTGTTTGGCACGGTGGGAAGGCTCAGAGGGGGACAGCTGCTTAATTCATGGCAGCCAGGAAGCAGAGAGAGAAGAGAGGAGCAGGGGACCCAATGTGCCCTTCCAGGTCACGCCTGCAGTGATCACCTCTAACCAGTCCCTGCCTCCTAACAGCCCGTTCAGCTGAGAGCTCATCCATGGGTGGATCTATGGATGTGTTCAGCACCCCCATGATCCAGTCACCTTCCAAACACATGAGACCCTGGGGGACATTTAAGATCCAAACCACACCAGCTTCCAAAAAGAATGAAAGTTTAGGGACAGCCCCAAGCAACTCCAGGTTCCTCTAACAGCTGCCCAGAGGGTTAGAGTTAGCCTTCTCTCCCCACCATAGGACCTCCTGCCTGTGGCCACCATGACTGTCTGTGTCCTGCTCAGGACCCACCCCCGACCAGAGCAGACACTGCCGAAGGCCATGAAGCCATGCTGCACCCCAGGCATTAATTAGTGTCTGGGCTGTTAAGTGTTTCTTCCCATTTATGCAAATCAGCGAGGTACGAGGCATATAATGAAGTGTTTGTGGTTTAATACTTTTGCAGTAGGAAGGAAGATGAATTTCAATTACTGGCTCCTAATTGGATGGACAGCTTGTTAATACCCTCCTGACAGGATGTCTGCCCACCCACCTGGCCTGGGGTCTGCTGACCTCCTCCTCCAGGGCCGTAGCACTGCGTATCAGCACCTCAGTGAACCTGTACTGCCTGCCCGTGCTCAAGGGTCAAGCCAGCATCCCTCTGCCCGTACCTCGGGAGTTCCTGTGAATGCTGGGGCTCCTGTTCTAATTCCCACAGTGTTCCTGGCAGTGTGGCCCTGGGCAAGCCCACTTCCTCTCTGAGCCCCAGGTTCTCAGCTGAGTGCTGGAGGGTGTAAGAGGGGCAGGGGAAGTGAGCAGGCTGTGCAGATAGGGACAGTTTTCCAGAGAAGGAGGAAGTCACATAGCCTGGGGGGCAGCTGGAGAGAAATGATGTAGGGTTTCTGGGACAGTGGGGAGCTGGGTGGACCCAGAGGCAGATGGTGTCGAGGACAACCCCTCCTGCTCCTCCTTCAGGGCTCTGCTCAGTGGCACCTCCTCCCAGACCCACCCCTGACCCCTGGGGCCTGGGCTGAGGGTCCCTGCCTTGGGCTCAATCTCTGTTCACCCCCTCTTCAGAGGGTCCATCATGCAGACCTGTTCTGCTGTGCTGTCCCTGTCACCTGAGACATTTGTTGAAGGCAGGAATGATCCGTAGGTGGGGCCAGGCTCAGGCTGGATCTGCCTGCTGAGGGTGCTCCATTCTAAGGTTCCAGAGCAGGTTAGCAATAGGGAGCCATGGAGAACTCTAGACAAGGGGCTGATGAAGTAAGAATCTTCATAGGTTCCCTGTCTCCTTTCAGCCTCCCCTCCCCATTCAGCATCCAATTGTGAGGTGGTCCAGCACTCCAGAGGGCAAATTCAGAAGCATTTGTGGATCCCTGAGGATGAGCAACATCTGGGAAGAGCAGGGCTGGAGAGAGAAGGAAGGAAAATTCACTGCCCACCAGGAACATCACTGAATCAGCTTACAGACCACTATGAGCAAGTTGGAAAGACTCAGCCATCTCCGCAGTGGAGTTTGAGCTTGGCTCTGGGGCTGTAGTCTCGCTGAGCCACGATGCCATTTTTACAAAATGGGCTAACCCTGACTTCGAGGCTGTGGCGAGAGACACAGTGACGTAAAGTGACCTAAGCACCTAGCAGAAGCTCCACAAACGGTAGAAATCATTGCGTTGGATTTTGGGGACAGGGCCTGCCCTCCAGGGAAGAACTCTGGTGTTTGACCCTTGTGCACCTGGGCTTGACCTTTCAGGCTGGGCAGCCCTGAGTGCCCCCCACTGTAAGCCATCATTTCTTTAGGGTACACCAGGGTCTGTGGCACCTGGTTGAAGTGGTGCCATGCATAGGATGCACTGGAGCTCAGACCTGGCTCTGTCCTTGTGCCCCAGCCACTCTGTAACAGCCCTAAGGCACTAACTGGGGAGCTGGGCAAGTGGCTTTCCTGTCCCCATATCCACACAGGCGCGCTTCCAGAGTCAGCGTGCAGAGCAGGTTGAGCATTGGGCGGGGCTTCCTGAACTGTGGCACCTGCGCAGACATGGGTATGGACATCGGGTCCGAGAGGTGTAGGGGGAGATTGGCAGGACACTGTGGCTCTTTCCAGAATAGGCTGGGCTAGGTGGGTGAGTGGCAGCTGTAAGCTGGGGTCTCCAGGAAAGGACCGGGGTGCTGGGGCCCGCTGCAGAGCCATGGCTCTGCCGGGGAGCGGGGAGCCTCCCGGGTGCATGTTGCCTCTATATCTGCACCTGAGCTCAGAGAGAGCTAGGGGTCCAGAGAAAGAAAGAGCCCACCACCACGTCCCCACCTTCTCCCACCACTGATGCCCTCCCTTCTGCACCCAGAGTCCTCCTGGGCCTCTCACCACCTCCCCGCACTAAGCAGGGGCACCAGCATGGACAGAACGTCTACGCGCAGATGGGGACTCTCAGGCAGCGGTGGAAACGGCAGGATGACGAGCCCTCAGGGAGGAGGAGGCCAGCCTGGGCCTGACCACCCCACGCTGAGCTCTCCTCTGGGCCTTCAGGCACTGCTCGACTCCCAACTCTGTGCTCAGGCCACCAAGAGCCTCATCCACCCTCCTCCGAGCCCGTGTTCCGGGGCTTCTCAGGCAGAAGCCGAGGCAGCTGCTCGCTTTGCAAGCGCTTGTTCCCCAGGCCTCTGTGGGGACGAGAGGACAAAGGAGCCCAGGATCCCCCGGCTGGGCGGCCTGTGGAGCTCTCAAAGGGGAGCGAAGCCATGAGAGCGTTTGTTAAAAAGAAAGCAGATGCCAGACATATGTGCTTCCACCCACACTGAGCGGTCCCACGTGGCAGCGGGATGAGGCCAGATATTTATTAAGCAATCACTGCACAGGGCAAAGGCACAGAGGCTTCAGGATCAAGTGGATGAAGCAGACCTAGGTTCGAATCCCAGCTTTCCTTCTGGGTGCTGTGTGACCCCAGACATGTTCCATTAGCCTCTCTGAGCCTTGCTTTTGTCATCTGTGAAAGAGGATCATCATATCCACCTTGTGGAGTTTGTTGCTCTATATTAGGGGCACAGCTAGGGCCCGCATATAGTAAACATCTGTTCTATCCCCTTTGTTAGGGACTTTGGCAAGCCAAGGATAGGGTGGGCCAAAGGGAAGGAGCCACTCCTTGGGGACCCGTGACAGAAAGCAGGGTCCTGAAGGTTTGAGGCTGAGGCCCAGAGGAGCCTGTGGACCCAGGGGCACGGAACCATGTTCTGTGAGGGCCGGGATGGTGAGGGCTGAGGGAGACCCATGATGAAGGGTGAGTTCAAATTGGTCATGCAACACTTGAGCACAGGGAGGTTTGTGAGTCAACCTGGGGTTTCTGAGCTGAAGGGGTTCTCACAAGGTTTGGGGTCACGGGGACAGAGGTCAGGTGCAGAGTTCTGATCAGAGTGCTTGAGCTCCAAGCTTGGTTCTGCTCATTCCCCACACCTGACCCTGGACAAGTCGGCTTTCCTAAACCAGAAGAGGAGGATCCTAGTACTGACTAGGAAGGTGTCACAAAACCGAATAAGCCTAACAGAGTGCCAGGCACATAGAAAGTACTCAGCAAATAGTGTTATTGGCAATGATGTTGGTGTCACAGGTAGAGGACAAAAAAATGATGCTTTGCCGAGGGATAATGAGTCAAGAGGGCACAGCGAGGAGCTAGATGCGGGCTGAGAGGGCAGATCTGCATCTACATCTTGATCCCTTGGTGCTCAGGAGGGTTTCTTTTACAGGAACCGTGGTGCATCAGCACTCTAAGGCTCCGGATGGGCCTTCACAGTGTGTTTCAGACACATGGGCCTTGGCTTCCCCAGCAGGAGACAATGCTCCCGGGATAAGCTGTGCTTTCCATGTAGTCTGGTTTCTGTTAACGCCTGCACTTTGCCAGCTTCCTCACAGCAGCATCAGCACCTCCAGCTTTGGGGCAAGAGCAGTGGAGAAGGTGCCCCCCCTACATACCCAGGGCCCATGGTGAAGGAACAGGAGCTTCTGCCAGGGGCTCGCCTGGGTTATGTAAAGAGCTCATAACTTCCACACCAAAACTCAGGGCTCGGGGCCTCACAACGGTGGGTGTTTTCTGACTCCTGAAAAGTTATTAATATGAAAAGCAAAATACCATGATAAGCTATCATTTATATCAAATCCAATTTAGCTCCTGCTTTGGTGAATCATTTGACTGAAAACAAGCAAAGAACATAAAGAGAAGTAAAGACTCGATCTCCAGAACAACCGAACGGCTGCCACACAGGAGCACAATGAAGATGAGGCCGATCAGGATAGAACGGCTTGGTCTGCATATCACGCTACGGGGCAGGGTGGGTGCGGCTCCTTTCTACAGCTGGGGAGACTGAGGCACAGACGAGGCAAAGAACTTGCCCAAAACTTTAGACTAATAGTTGCAGAACCAGAGTTTGAATTCAGGTTTGGTTGACTGCTACTATTATTGGGTAGGGGCTTTCAGGAGAGTTGTTTCCAGGTGCTTGGTATCTTGAACAGAGGACCGAGCAGGGCATTCTAAGTAGCAAGAGTAAGATTCATTAAAAGTGAAAGTGCACTCTGCAGGGTGTGGACAGGCCAACGAGAAGAATTCAGGGCCCCCAGAAGGGCAGGTGCTGGGTCTCATAAGGTCCTGGGATTATGGGAGTGTCTGTAGCTGGGAACTGGCAGGAGTCATGGCCCAACGGGACACCTGACTTGGCCCACTCATCAGGAGGGGGAGTATTTGGGGCAGAAGTTTTTAGAGGAAGTGACGTGGTATCCAGTCTCACTGGGGTGGGGTTCAAAACCGCAATGCAAATGAGGCTGGACACAGGCCAAGGTTGTGTGCTTTGGGGTTTGTGCATGCCTGGGGATCTTGGGAGACAGGGTGACCTTTATCTGTTGGTTTTCTGATATTTAATGTAGTCGCCCTTGCTCTGTCTGGTTTCTCAATTCTTGTCCCATGCCTGTCTGTTTTTTCCCTGTCCTCACTCTGCACCCTGCCTCAGTGTGGTCCGGATAGGTGTCCCTGAGGCCCAGCACTGAAGGGGTCCCAGAAGGTGGTGCTCCTGGGAGGTGATGGGACCCCTGGGAGGTGGGGCCTGGAGAGGGGGGGCGGAACACGCCCTTCAAGGGGATTTTTAAGGCCCCTGCCTCCTCTTCCTCACTCTTACATCCTGTTACGAAGTGAACAGTTTCTTCTCCTTGCTGTTCCTTTGCTGCAGGTCCCAAGTCAACGGGTCAACCAGCCTCAGGGTGAAACCTCCAAAGCTATGGGCCATGATAAACCTGTCCTCTTTCTAACTTGGTTATCTCAGGTATTTTGTTACTGTAATAGAAAGCTAACAAACAGCCTCCATAGCACACATTCCTTTTTCCTTTCTTCCACCCTTCCTTCCTATCAGCCTTCCTGCCTGCCTGCCTTCTGCTCTTCTCCCTGTCTTCTTTTCTTTCCTTCCCACCCTTCCTTCTTTCCTTCAATCATATCTCATTTCCACAGGGACTGTACACTTGCATTGCCCCCAGCAGCACTGGAGAGACCTCCCGTTCTCCCACATGGCATTAGAAAACAGCAGCCTTCAGAAATTTTGTGTCAGTGCAGTATTAATTTTTTTTTTTTTTTTTTTTTATGTAGGTACTGGGAGTCAACCTCAGGACCTCGCACTTGCCAGCAAGCGCTTGTGCCGCTGAGCGATATCATCAGCCCTTTTTTTCCTTTATGTGGGTTCCGGGAGTCGAACTCAGGACCTCGTGCTTGCCAGGCAGGCGCTTATGCCGCTGAGCTATCTCACCAGCCATTTTTTTTTTTTTTTTTTTTTTTTGAGACAGGGTCTTGTTATGCAGTGTAGGCTAGCCTTGAACTCACTATGTGGCCCAGGCTGGCCTAGAACTTGCAGTGATCCTCCTGCCTCAGCCTCCTGAGTACTGGGACTACAGGCATGTGCCACCTCACCCGGCAGTATTAATTTTTGACATGAGCATGAACACCTTTTCCTAGGTTGATGAGTCACCTGTATTTCTTTTTTTGTGAATATTTTTCATAGTCATAGCCCACGATCAATGGTACATTTCTGGTCTTTGGTTCTTACTGATTTCTAGGAGCTTTTTACATATTAATGATGTCATTTGTAAGAGGAGTCTGTATTCGTTTCCTGGGGCCACAACAAACACCTCAAGTGAGGGGGCTTAAATAGCAGAAATTATGTATTTTCTCACAGTGCTGGAGGCTGGACACCCAAGATCAAGGTGCTGCAGGCCTGGTTTCTTCTGTGTCGCCTCCTGGTGGCTAGCGGACAGCCACCTTCTGGCTGTGTCCTCACATGGTCTTTCTCTGCGCAGGTGTCCCTGGTGTCTCTTTCCTGAGTTCACATTTTCTCTCTTCATAAGGACACCAGTCAGGTTGGATCGGGACCAATCCTAATGGACTCATTTTAACTTAATCATCTCTTTAAAGGCCCTCTTTTCAAACACAATCACATTCTGAGGTATTCAACTCCAGGGGAACACAGTCCCACCCATAACAGAGCCACACTTATTTTTCCTCAGTTTTCTTTTTTTCTTCAACTTGGTGAATTACCCTCTAATCACTATGCAATGTAGCTTTCTCATATCCTTGACTTTGACTATCTGAAATCAGGCCTGACTCAGAAGCAATTTGTCTTCTGAGACAACTCCATCCAGAGGAGAGGGTGTGGCAGACTTCGGAGTCCCTTCGACCTGAAGTCCTGGCATTGTGTACAATAGCAGGGTGACCTTGGGCAAGTCACTGGATCCAAGTTTCAGAGCTGTGCCTCTATAAATGGTGCTAATAATAATCTGCCGCAGTGCTTCAGGGCCTGTAGAATGAGGTGATATCTATAAAGCGTGCAGCCTTGCATCTGGCCCGTCGGAGGGGCCCAGTATGTTGTGGCCATTTCGACCATCTTTAGAAATGACAGCCTCTATTTGTGAAGCACTAAGGACATGGAGGGCATGAGGGCAGGGGTGACATAGAGCTGGGCATGTGCATGTGTCTGTTCTCATCTGGATCTGCAGCTGGAGTGCTTGGGCCAGGCCCCATTGTCATGTGAGGCCCAGGTTAGGAAGAAGGAAGATTCATGGATATGTGGGCCCCTAGCTCAGCAGAGCAAGTGCAGATTTCTGCAGGTGTGAGGGGCTGGCTAGGGAGGGCCAGGTGCTCAGGAGCTAGAGCCAGGAAAGTAGAGACCAGAGATCACCCTCATCAAAGTGGAAGGCGTCCCCTTCTGCTCCCTTTGGAAGTGGGAGGTGATGTGGGGACGCTGCTGGGGAAGCAGGAACGTCCTTTGCCTCAGCAAGCAGACTGTACGCATGTTTGTTGGCGTCTGGTCACGACGCCGCAGTGCTTGCCGGGTGAATGGCCACGAGAATAAGCAGAGGTAGTCCAGAGGACCCTCAGTGCCCATGGGGACTGAGGGCCAGTCCCAGCCTTCCCGGCTGAGGCGAGCTTGCGGAGAGACAGCACAGCTGGCTTTGATGGCTTTGGGCTAGGGAGAATGTACCCAGGCAGGAGCGGGTGTCCATAGATGTCGGCCAGAGAGTGAGACCGGCCAAGGGCGCTGTTGGGCAGAATGGCTCCAGGAGACAGTGGGAGGGGAGGAGCATGGGTGCCGGTGTGTGATCATCTCTAAGTCTTGCCACAATCTTGCAAAGCAGATGTCACTGACCTTCGTGCACAGAGGAGGAGAGAGACTGGAGAAAGTGAAATGGCTGCCCAAAGTCACATCAGGGGGCAGGTGGAGGAGGCTGTGTAGTGGAAAAGAGTCTCAGCTGCGGGTGCCCTGGTGAGAGTGACCCCTGTGGAAGGGCTCTGGGTCCCCACCATCTACCTGCCTTGCTGAGTCCCCTCCTCTCCAGGACAAGCACGGCATTCCTGTGCACTTACACCAGCTCCATAGGGGAAAGGGGACCTTCCTTTCTACTCTAGCTGCCCCCTCACCTGGGACCTGGAGCTTCATGATCTGTGGGGGAAGTGGCAATGCCAGGCCTCCCCTTTGCCTCATCCCTGCTGAAACAGGACTGGAACCCCTCCCCCACACTGAACACTCTCTCTTCCCCATACCAGAGGGACAGTGTTCCCAGAGGGCCACCCTGGAATGTGTGGCTGCTTTCACAGCTCCCAGGGCCAGCTCTCCACCCCAGGCCATGCAGCACTCCTTTCCCTGCCACCAACCCCTGGATCCTGTGTCCCACAGGGCCACCTGCTTCCCTTCAGCACTCCCATCCATTGGAGGCAACCAACCAACTTAGCATCATGGCCTGGAAAGTATCTCAGGGGCTGCCTGGGACCTTGAGCACTGGGCCAGTTCTCCCTGCTGCCTTGGGGTGGGAAGTGGCGGGGCGAAGAAAGCAAACCCACTGGTGTCCAGGGAGGGTCTTGGCTACTGCTGCCAGGGCTCCCTCCACATCAGTGCCTGCCACAGAGAGCATCGGGCTGTTAACTTACATATAATAACCCTTAAACACTGCCGTTAAGTCACCTTTCATTCTTAAAACTGCCCAGGAAGGGAACACAGGGTGATATATGGAGGCATTTATGGCCGATGCTAGGCAGCGTAAGGACTCAGCCGACGTCAGGAACAGGCGTTGCTGCATAAATATGAACCGCTGTGATATCAGAGCATCACATGGCTCGGTGTGCAGACCCCACAGCCTGCATCCTGTACCATTGTCACTTGCATGAGGGTCCCCGAGGATGGAGAGACTGGCTTGAAACTGGACCACTGGGTCTCTGATGTTGCTATAGCCTGGTGCACTGGGGGCCCCATTACTTTATTCCCTGCCCACTTCCTTCTTTCACTCATCTTCTTTCTCAGTTACCCCTGAGATTGTGCTGCACAAGGAGTGGGATGGAGGAGGAAAGGAAGTACCACGTACCATAATCAACCTACCTGGTCTTTTTCCCATGGATCCCATCAGATCCTGGATTTACACTGCAGTGAAGGTGCTTCTGCCCACTTAGGCTGGCAAAACCTAGGAACATGTCCAAGGACCCCCCCAGCATGTAAGTGATACGACGGGGATTTGCATCCACCCCTGTGCCCAGGCTCTGGGCTGGCTGGGGCAGGGGTAAGGGCAGGAGCTGGTGGCCCTCACTGGAGGCTCCAGCAGCCAGGGGAGTTGCCCTCGGTTTGCACAGGAGGGTGTGGGACTCGAGGTGTGGCACTCAGCAAACAGACAGCATTAATATTTAATGAGCGTGATGACTGTAGGGAATTGGTGTGTACTCAGCAATTCTCCCCATCTGCCCTTGGCAGAGAGCTCGGGACCCAGGGAGGACAGCGATGGCCATGCAGAGGCTCCCTGGACTCAAGTCCCCACCGACTTCTGGGAGCCTGGCTTGGGTTTGGGTACTGGGTCAGGGAGAGCAGGGTACAGTGCAGAGTGTCTCGGGCCTGGGAATGTCCCTCCTGCCCAGATGACAATACCCAGACATTCCTTCCTCTTCCTTTTCCTCTAAGCGCCTCTGTCCAGCGCCCATGGAGGAGCCAGCCGTTGTGCTGGGTATCCTGCTCCTCCCAGTACCAAGGCAGCTCAAGGGGTCAAGGGCAAATTCTGTGTTGTCCAAGACAGCGGGGAGATCAACGCCCCCTTGCTACCCCCACCTGATGTGAGGACAGTGGCACTGGTGGCTGCATCAGGGGTGTCTTTGCTGTGGCCGGAGCCCCTCGGGATGGGGTGGTTTCCATGACAGTTCCATGTACCTGATTAACAGAAAGGGAAGCTGAGCCAATAGCCATGTGTCTCTCTCTGGGAGAGAGTTTTTCATATCACAGAGTCCTGGGGACAGGGGCACAGGCTGTAAGTGGGGTTCTTGGTGCTAAAGAATTTGGGGTCCCCCATGTGGGTGCTTGGGGCACAGAGCTGAGCCATCTTCCTGGTGAGAGTGGCAGACTCACTGGAGCCTGGAGAAGGGGCTCCGAGGTGGCAGCAAGGGACCCCAGCAGTGGCTGAGGACACAGCCTTGGGATCGATGGGTCCTCTGTCAGATCCAGGCTCTGATCCCCACCCCAGTACACAGTAGGCACCCAGGAAGTGGGAGCTGCTGTCACAGTGGGGAAGGCAGGGCTGTACGAGGCTTACCTCAGAGCCCGGATGCTGCCCTTGGGTCCTGTGCCAGGATTGAAGGGCGCCATGGCCCGGGCCAGAGAGGAGGTGCAGTAGAAAGATAGGTCTGTGGGGGCCTGATAGCTAGCTGAGGAACAGGCTCGTATACTATCAGCAAAAGGTGGCCATTCTGAGTGCGGATTCTAGAGTCCAGTGTGGTATGAGGCACATCAGTGGCTCCTGAATGCCTTGCTGCATGGCTGTGAAAGACCCCTTTGGGATGGGACCTAAAATATAGAGGGTTCTGAATCTCACTTCCAGATAATCTGATTCAAGAGGTAAAAATGCCTGTATTAAATGTTTTCTCCTTCATTTATTTTATTATATGTCCTTTGCTTTGAAAATAAACTCACGTAAGTCTCACAATAATCCTGGGAGATAGGTACTATCATTATTCTCATTTTACAGATGGAAAAAGTGAAGCACAGAAAGGTTAAGTCACTTGCTCAAGACTGCACAGTAGCAATTGTCAGAGTCAGGATTTGAACCTAGCCTGCCTGACTCCAGAGCCCATGATGTAAACCACTGGCTCTATAGGCTTTTAAGAAGGCTGGAGAAATCCTACCTTCCTTTCCAGGCACACACCTTGGTGCCTCTGTGAGCTCACAGGCTGCAGATATGGGGCTCATTCCTTTGTCTCCAGTGCTCCTGTGTCCCAAGCTGGGAGAAGTTGGACCAGGTTGGTGCTGTCAGGAAGGCTTCAGGGGCCTGGGGAGAGGGCTGTCCTGGGTAAGCAGCATCACATGAACAAAATCCAGGAAGGCACAGACAGAGGCCTGCAGAGGAGGTGGCAAGGGGAAGGAGGGCCCAGGAAGCAAAGCTGGGGCACAGGATGACCTTGAAGGCTGAGTCGCAGAGTCTGTCCTCCTGTAGCATGAGGAGTTGGTGAGTCCTAGACTCTCAATACCCTCTCTTGTCCAGAGTCAACAGCCAGAGCCAGACAGGGAGCACCCCCAGCTTCAGTGAGGGAGCACCAACTCCAGCCCCAAGGATGAGTCATGATTGGTCTAAGGCTAAGTCAGTCTTGGCTGTTCTGTTCTCTCTGTCACTGGTTGTTGAGGCAAGGAGCACCTGACACAGCTGTGACCAGTGAGAGGAAATCCACAAGGGAGCTTCTGGGAAAGGATAGAGCAGCACACAGGAAGAAATACTCTCTCTTCCTCCCTGGAGAAGATTATGCCTAGAGCTGATGGCTGGAACCACAGTAGCCATTTTGCAGCCACGAGGAGGAGCTAGATTTACAGACTGAGTAGGGCAGAAAAGAATGATAGATGAGACTTGGGATCTTGATGAGGGACTGAATTAATCAGTCCTAGAATTCTTTTAGCTTGGAACTTCTAATATGAGATAATTTCCTACATTGCTTAGGTCAAGTTGAATTTCCTGTGTGCTTCCTATTACCTGAGCCAGAAGTATCTACCTAATGCCTTGTATTAATTAAAGTTTATTAAGCACCTGTTATTCCTGGAGCAAGGCACTTTGTGTATACATTATCTCATGGTATTCTCACAGCAACGCAGCCCAGTTGGTGTCTCCATGGCAGCTCAGGCCGCCATAAAAAAAATACCAAGCTTTTTGGCTCTAAGGACTGATTTCATAGGAGACAATTTTTCCAGGATTGGGCAGGGTTAGATTCAAGATGATTTGAGTGTGTTACATTTATTGTGCTCTTCATTTCTATTGTTATTACTTTCGGTTCTCATAAGGAGTGCACAACCTTGATCCCTCACTTGCGAGGTTCACAGTAGGGTGCATGCTCCAGTGAGAATCTGAGGGCGCCAATGACCTGGCAGGAGGTGGAGCTTGGCGGCCCAGGACAAGCAAGATCAGGGGCCAGCAGCTTCTGTTCTGCAAGATCAGGTTCTTGCAGGGGCCTCTTCCTGTTGCCTTGGAGCTGTGCACATGCCACACAAACACCGCCACATCAAGATATAGAAGCCCATTATCCCTCCCAAGTTGCCTTTGTCCCTATGCCAGCCCCAGGCCTGGTGGCCTCTGATCTACTTTCTGGCCCTATAGTTTGGCCTTTGCAAGAACTTCGTATACGTGCAGCCGTGCAGTTTGTGTCACTGGGCTCTGAGGGCGTCTTTCACTTGGCGTAATGCTTTTGAGATTTAGCTATGTTCTTACATGGATCAGTAGTTTGTCCCTTTTTATTGCTTTGTAGTATTCTGTTATGAAGGTTTGTCAGATTGGGCTTTATTTGAGTATAAAAACATTGCCTTCCATACTTGGATGCCCCGGGAGGCTCAGCCCTGCGCATTCCCTCCCTACCACTCCTGCAGCGAGTAAAGCCTCAGGCAGCAATGCTGGGGACTGCTCACCCACAGTGAGGCAGGTGCCCTGAATCTAAGCCAATCTGGTCCCCTCTTGTCACCAGAGAGCTTGTACCCCACCACCTATGGTGCTCCAGGAAGGAATTGCAGGAGTCCCGAGGCCCCCTGGTAGCCAGTGTTTAGCGTCCTCATAGATGGGCCTCATCGTTTATTTCATCCCAAACCTTGAAGCCTCATTACCACCCTTCCTGCTGCTATATAAGGGGGAGTTTTGAAGTGGGGAAAGTGTCTGGGTCTGAAGATGCAAGGAACCGGGCTGATAGAAAGGCCCAGGAGTCCCTCCCTGTGTCCCTGCTTCCACAAAAAGCTCCTTAATACTGTAGCGGATGCTGACAGCTCCACGGCTCCACTCTACCCTTGGACTTCAGAGCCACCAGATTGGTCCAGCCCACTCCTGCTGTCTTCCCTTAGGCTCTCTCCTGCCTCCCAGTACCCTGGCCGCTTCCCCTACCACTGGGGGATGACTCAGTTTCCCCAGGGAGTTCGGACCCAGCTGCCCACAGCATCACCACTGGCAGCACCCGGTGCAGCACTCCATGGCACTGACAGCATTCCCAGGCATTGTCCCACATGCACCAAGTCCTCGCCTTCGTCGGCTTCTGAGAGGCCCATCCTGAGCCATGTGGTACCAGAACTGAGCACTCAAGGTCTGGGAAGCTCAGTCCAGATGTCTTCCGTGTTCTTCCTGTCACCACAGTCCCCAGAGCTGGGACCTGGCACTGCCACCAGTAGATGGTGTAACTGGGAGGACAAGTAATGGGCCCAAAGCAGCACACTTAGGGTTATGGTTTAAATGCAAAGTAACACCGATAAACTTAAATTAAAAATAAATAAAATATTTAAAAATTTTTTTAAATAAATAAATATGAAATATCCTCCGAAGACTCAAAGACTGAGAGCTTGGTCCTCAATCCAGCAACGTTTGGAGGCCAACACTGGAGCCCAGAGAGTTGTCAGCCTCATGAGTGGATTAACCCACTGACTAGTCCATAGCTGAGCAGTCTGTTAAGGGGCAAGGCTGAGGAGAGGGAGGTAGGTCACTGGGGGCATGGGTTTGAAGGGTAGATCTTGTCCCTGCCCCTTCGCCTCTCTCAGGTTTTTCCTATCCACTTTGTTTCCTGGCCGCCATGGGTTAAGCAGCTTCCTTCCACCATGCCAGGATGTTCCTGGCTTGGAGCCAGCTGACCATGGACTAAAACCCCCGAAACCGGTGAGCCAAAGTGAGCCACTCCTCCTTTAAGCCACACCTGTGGGTGTCAGGCATTCTGTCTCAGTGATGGAAAACTGACTGACATACTTAGGAAGGAGCCATGCCAGGTGTGAGATGCACAGAGCCTCCTCCTCCTGCTCCACCCCGAAGCAAACACACACACACACACACACGCATGCACACACATACACATGTGCACACACAGCTGGGGAACTCCCGCTCAGCATCTGAGTGAAGCTCTCTGCTTGCAGAGTCCAGGAATCAGAGTTCTGCTCCTGGGTCTCCTGCAGATGTGCCGTGTGTCCTCAGGCAAATCACTTCCCCTCCTGGGCTCTTAAAATCTGGAGGGATTGGATGTAGGACATAAACAGACCTTCTTGCTTTGACACTGGGCAGACTCTGTGGTGGAAGGAGGTGACTTTAGGAGGAATCGCAGGCCGCCTGCCCCATCTCAACCAGTGGAGAGTCCAGGTGGAGAGGGGGAGACTGAGCCCCAGTAGATGGAGGGTGGGAAGAGAAAGGACTCAGAGGAAGTTGGCTTTGGAATAACAGGAGCAGCCCCCAAGGGATGCCGCAGGACCAAGGGTGTAGACATCCAAGGTTAAAGGAACAGCTGGGGGCCTGGACCCACCATGGCCCTCTTGCTTGGCTGGCAGTGTCTTGGGAGGAGCCTGGGGGGGCTTCTTCTGTCCAGTCCCTTATAAAGGGCCCCCCAAGCAGAGGTCACATCAGATTGTCCTTCCAAGAGGGTCACTCACCAAAAGCGCCTTTCCCCTGTGCCAAGGGCAGTAGGCAGAGGCAGAGAGAGGATAAGGAGCCTGCACTGTATGTGTCCACCTCTGAGAGGAGCCAGTATGCTGTGCAAGTGCCTGGTAATCACACCTCCATTAAATGCCAGTGCTGATGTTAATCCCCAGCCCTCCTGAGGAGAGGTGGTGCCATCCCCAGTGGATCTGTGGGTATAGAGGGAGCTGGCTCTGCCAGTCCCTGAGCCCCAGCTGGGTGTGGGATCACTGGGCCCCTGCCTTGTGGAGGGAAGACCCAGGGATGGGGAAGGACTTCTGAGCCTTCACAGCAAGGCTCAGAGATGTCAAAGGACTCAAATATGATGCACAGCAGTGAGCCTGGTAAGGAACCAGGGCTCCTGATCCCAGGCTCTGGGCTGTGACCAGGGGGTGGGACCAGGATGAGTTTTCAAGGTGGTGTCATAGTGGCGAGCTATTTTAGAAACAGCTGACCTGGTCACTTGGCAGATAACAGGAAGGTAGAGGCCTCCTTTGCTGACAAACACCTAACAGTGAATGACTAGACACCAGGGCTTCAATTTTAGACACCTGGAGACCCATTGACAAAGTTCAGGACTCTGGAACTGTACCCTGGGTTCTAATCTGGCCTCCAACAGATGAGCAGCAGAGCCACCAGCTCTTCCTCCCAGAACCCTGTCTGAAAAATGACATCTACTTCCCAGAACTGTCATCATGGTTTAAAAAAACAATACAAGCAAGATGCTTTTTGGCATGGATTGGATGATCCTTGGGACAGTTTCCCAAAGAGAGGTCCTGGTCTCCCCTGATGTGCAGAGTTGACGTGCAACTGGCATTTAAGAACACCTATGCCCCCCACCTGCCTTCTGCCAGCCCACCGTGTCCCTGTGAGAAGGTCTGGTGGGCTCACCTCTGATCCTTGGGGAGGTGGGAGAAGGGCTGTGTCCCCACAGAGAATTTCTAGTGCAGTGTAATTCCCCAAGAGAACAATGTTCTTAGTCTTTACAAAGTCTATACAAGGAAACCTTACCTGCTACCTTGAGGATTGAGGGGCTTCAGAGCCACCATGGGGCAACATGGCAGCTACAATGTTGGCAGTGATGCCAGGAGCCACACCCGGGCTTTACTGGGCACTTGCATGGCGGGGACTTGACAAGTGGGACTTCAGCTGCTCTCAGTTGGTTTGGGGTGAGCAATGTCTTTGCTCCCTTATTCAGACGGGGAAGCAGAATGGTGTTTGGTGGCCAAGGTCTGACATCCGCAAGCCTGTGCTGTCACCATGGCTTTCTTTATGACCACCACTGACACTGTGGCTCTGGGAAGATGACTGCTTGATCCTTGAAGCTGATTTACAGGTGAACTTTGGGGACAGATCCTTCCGTAACCTGAAGATTCATGGACTCTGGTAGCCTGGAGGATCTGGAGTCAAAATGTCCCAATAGTGGGCACTTTCTGAAGGGCCCAGGGCACAGGGCAGGAAGCCAGGGCTGGAGGTGTTGCCTGTGCCCAAAAAAAGACCGTATGGGACCCTGAGTGTGTGCCCAGAGCTGGCTGGTGATGACCAGGGTGTGTGCGTGCTTGTGTGTTTGCGCATGTATGTGCACACTCATTGGTGCATATGCATGAATCTTTCCATTCCACATGTGCATAAAGCATAGACACAGGTCACTACCTGATTTCCAGCTTTCCTCGATGACCCACTCACCCCCACAGCTGGTTGCTGCCTTGCCCCGTGGCCTCATCTCCACTCACAAACGCGCTGACTGACATGGGCTGCACTCCATTCATTTGCAGGAGTTTGTGTGGTGCCCGGGTGATGACGGAATGGTTTATCCTCTCACCCCACTCCAGCCGGACAGTCCCCCTCTAGAGCAATGGTCCTGTACAAGGGCGAGCGGGTGTGTCTGGGAGATTGTTTTGGGGAGGCCACCCCACTACTTTGAAAAGTAATCTCAGCATGCCTGTTGTCTTCTGAATGTGTCTGAAGGTGGGGATCGTACTCTTGGTGGGTGGAGAAGACTGTGACTATGTGGGTCTCCAGGGGGTAGATTGGAGAGGCCCTGACACCCGGGAGTTTATCCAAAGGGGCAGGGCTTTAAAAGGCTGAGAAGGCAGTCACAGTGGGATGGCTTCGTTAATCTTCCAAGCACTCATTGGCCAGTGCAAAGTGATCACTTAGATTTCAATCAGCTGAAGCAGCTCTAACCTTGAAGTGTGAGGTTGCTGGGACAGAAAGGAGAGGAAGGAAGGGGAGGGAAGTTGGAGAGAAGACCCAAAAAGAGAGAGGAGGGAGGACGTTCTGAACACCTCCTGTATCAGGCGCTATGGCAACAGGGTCACCCTCCATCCATCCCTCTCCCGATGACTGCTCCAGGCCAGCCTAGA
Source organism: Erethizon dorsatum (assembly GCA_028451465.1). Lineage (NCBI taxonomy): Eukaryota > Metazoa > Chordata > Mammalia > Rodentia > Erethizontidae > Erethizon > Erethizon dorsatum. The sequence goes on along the minus strand of CM051827.1, from coordinate 122,263,467 downwards.
GAGGCCGACAGCCAGGTCTTGCCATTAAGTCTTTTGTTGCCATTAAGCAGTGTTTTCTCCATTTTAGAGCTGAGGACATGGAACCTTAGGAAGGTCTCTTGGCCACCAAGAGGGAGACTCGGATTTCAGCCAAACGTTTATAATCCGGAGTTCATCCTGCGCTACTAGATGAGTTGTCCACTGGCAGGTGGCCTGAATGTCCTCATCAGTGAAATGGGGATGGTATCATATAACTCTCTGGGGCTGTGAAGTACTCAGTGAGTTAATATACATAGTACCAGGCATCTACTAAATCCCGTAAAAGCATTAGTGATTCCTCTATGAGGGTAGATTGTTCTGGACAACCTTGAAAGCCCTGTCCTCCTCTTTCTCCCCAGCACCCCTTCCCACCACTACCTGGCCTTCCAGAGTCACCCCTGGCATCAGATTCTTCACCTCCCACCCCGGGGGCCTGGGCTGCCAGTGGCAGGCTGTGTCCAGGCCTGGGGCGGGTGGTGAGCACAGGGCGCCTGTCCCCGCCCCTTCTCTTTGACAATCCGAGGGCACAAGTTAGATAACCATGACATCTGTTTTAAATTAGCCTTCAGAAGCCTCCGACAGCTGAGAAATTATTTAACAGGGAAAGAATTGAGTACATGAATAAATATTAATATTAAATCACTGCTTCTCTAGATTTAAGGCGAAGCGTGGGGACTCACCAAGACACGGAAGCTGCAAGTGTCCCCAAGAAGCCGCTGTGCAGGGTGTAGGAACTGGTGCAGCGAGCCCTCGGTCACAGGTTCCCGTGCGAGCCAGGCAGGGACTCTGTCTGCCAGGGAGGCTTGCAGGTGGCAGAGGTAATGTTGGGGCAGCTCGAGGCAGCTCAACAGGTAGTGGGAGCACCAGCCTCTCAGGCTGTGGTGTTGGGGGACAGAAAGCTGCCCAATTATCGAGTGGACCCACCCCAGCACCCCAAAAAAGGCCACTGCCCTGTGCTGCTAGGGATTTTCATGGGCCCTTCCTCCGTATGAAAACACTAAAATGCACATTTTATGATCACATGCTATAAAGACAAACATCATCCGGGCTGGAACCATGATTATATATCTATTAGGATTATAGTCACTTCCCCCCTGGCTTTCAAAGGGAGTGAAGGCCCTGGGCACTGGGCCTCCTGGGCCTGATGGAGGGGTTGCCATCCAGGGAAGCAGGATGGGTGGGGCAGGGGCCGCCTGGGGGCGGGGATCCCAGGGGCCATAGTGAGCATTTGGAAGCTCGGATCCCATCTTTCAGGCCCAGATCATGTATTGATAGTAAGTAAAAATGGTCGATTACTCACCAGTAACAAAAATAATAATGAGTGTAACTGATTCGGCCTTAGTGGCCCTGTCATCAAGCACTGCCCAGCACATCCCAGGCTCAGGGCCCTGGGATCTGCTCTTCTCTGCCTGGGACCCTCTGTCCTGGTGTTCGAGTAACCTGCTCCCCATCTCCCTGGGGTCTCTCCTTCAATATCTCTAACCCCTCTGGACCTTTCTATCTAAATCACCCTTCTGTCCCCTTCAATCTGTCCCCTTGCCCTGCTTAATTTTCTTCCTAGCACTTCTCCTACACATCAGGTGGCAAATATACACACCGAATATGTCCAGACATGGGTATATTTTAGAGGTTTAGTGGGTGCCAATCCACTCAACCACACCCTGCATGAGGGTAGGGTCTTTATCTTGTTCATCTTGGAGACTTTAGCATGTAGACAGTGCTGGCTAACTGAGAGAAAGGAAGAAAGAAAGAAAGACAAAAGATGTCTGGTACATGCTAGCGCAACAGTGATTGCTCTTCTGCACTTGGGGTTGTTGAGTTCTCACAGCTCCCTGCAAGGGAAGGTTGTCCCCATATCACCACGGGGCACACTGAGGAGGCCTGGAGAGATCAATGAGCCCACGGCAGTGCAGTCAGAGCATCACTGTCCCCTTTGATAAACAGTGTGTGTGAAGGTCCAGATGGAAGCACAGAAGGGGTCTGGAAGGTGCTGATGGGGAGGGGTGAGGGTATAAGGGGCCTGACTCAGTTTCCCCTCCTACTCCAGGTCCAACATTTCAGACACTGTCTGCTCCAGGGCCTTCCAGGCTGTTTGTGGGAAGGTGGGGATAATGCACAAGGCAGGATTGGGGGCTCCCATGGAAACTGAGTGGACCTGCTTTCCTCTGGCCTTCTACCCCTGGCTGTGGTTCCTGTCCTCTGCAGGGCTGGGTGTCCCCTGCCACTGCTTCTGGGCTTCTTGTTGGGGAAGGGCATGAGCCTTCCTGCTCCCTGCCTTCTCCTCCTCCTCCTCCTCCTCCTCCTTCTCCTGAGCCCAGCTCAGGGCCTGACAGCTGCAGGTGTTGGTGGGTCCTAGTTGTGGAACGGATGCGCTGGGGCATCTTTAAACACCTGCCTGCTATCTCCGGAGCTCCACACAGCTGCGAACGCCCCGCTCTGCCCAGCTCCACCTAGACATGAGCCACCTCCCCACTCGGCTTCTTGTCTGATTATGGCTGCTACATTGATGTGACAAGGTGTGTTTCATTAGAGGAACACATACACTGACCCAAATGCTATTTGGATCAGGCTCGTCTAGCTTGAGCAGCCAGCACCCTGTGTATGACGACATCAATGGGAGCTTGAACGGACATTGAGTGAGTCTGGTGGGACACAGGGACCCAGCCAGGATCCTGCCCTCAAGTCACAGCCCCTTCCTGCTCCTGACCCAGATATCTGCTCTACCCGGCCACTCCTTGAAAGATGTCCCTACTACCCTAGCCTGGCAAAATGTCAGCTTGCTGTCTCTTGGATTCATCCTCCAAGAGTTCCCGGGGGTTGGCAGGGTAGCGGAGGCCTTGTGAAGACACCAGCCCTCCCCCAGCTCCCCGCTGTGTGTCTGGCCTGGCAGCCTCTTTGGGCTCCCTGAGGCCCAGGCAGTACTTGGGTCTGCGCGAGGTCCCTTACTAAGCATGCGTGCCCCCTTGATAGTTCTGCTGTCACCCAATAATGCATGAAGAGGGCAGTGGGCTATGTTCATTTTGCGTCTGCTGAGCTAGGATTGAGCAAAGCAGATTCAGAGAAGTTAAGAAACTTGCCCAAAGTTACCCAGCTGGAAAGTTCCAGAGCTGGATGCAGATTCAGCTCTCTGGAGGTCTGCCCTGTGCTAGGCACCTCCCCCACTTTGCCATCCTTTAGATAAAGTCTGTACACTGTAGTTGTGGGGGCAGAGCCCTAAGTGTCAGGGCAACTGAGCTTCCTTAACACCAGAAAAGGGAAAGTCTTCCTCCCATTTCCAGAAAGCATCTTTTGGGGGTAACTCGATCCTACTTTTCTTGAGTCCCATCTTCTCTTATAGGATGTCTCAGTACCCAGTCTGTCCCCTCCTAAGCAGCCAGTAGAGTTCTGCTAAGGAACTTGTCCTGGGCCTCAGGAGAGCAGGGTCTCTGTTCTGCCTTGGTCATCATAGTTGGAAGAATGAATGAATGCATGAATGAATGAATGGGTGAGCGACTGAACGAATGAATAGGTGAGTGAATGAATGGGTGAGTGAATGAATGGGTGAGTGAATGAATGGGTGAGTGAATGAATGGGTGAATGAATGAATGGGTGAATGAATGAATGGGTGGGTGAATGAATGACTGATACAGGAGACCCATTCTTGTGTTCTGTCCTTCCATGCCCCAAACAAGCTGTTCTAGGAACCTTATCCCTCTCAATTCCTGTGTGGAAGGACCATCAAGATAAAAGCATAAGGACAGAGCCACAATGCCGACTGGGACTGGAGGCCTATGTGCCCCCCCATGAAAGTGCCTGTGGTTCCTGGTCCATCCATCCACCTGCCCACCCTGTGCTCCAGGCCCTCTGCCCTCATCTCTAGCTCCCCTGATGAGTCATGTCAGGCCTAGTGACACCACCACTGTCACTGTCCTTATCCAGCAGACAGGACATTGCCCTCCTCCGTCCCTCAGCCACCCTGCCTCTCCTGCCCAAGCTGGGCTGCCCTTACTCTGTGATATCTTCTGATGGTGTGACCGACAGTGACAGTGAGGCGGCTGTGGTCCCCTGGTGGAGACAGGACCTACCCTGCCTGGTGACTCAGACCCTGCTGCTGAGGGATCTGACAGGGCTGTGGATGGATCGTGTAGCTGGGAGCCAGACTTTCCAGCCTTGCCACGCTCCCTGTTCTGAAAGTCAGTTCTGGATGATCAAATGAAAATGCAGCTTTGGTCCATGAACCTCGAGGCAGCTTCTAAGCTTAAGATTTGGGGGCTGTCCGATCCCCATAATTATAACCTGCGTGAGAATAGGCCTCATGTCTGCGAATTGGCCAAGCTTACTTTATGTAAATCATACCTCAAAGTAGCTGGCAAAAGCAAATCCCAATACTCAAGATACACTGTAGCCAAAAGAATATTTGTAGGAACACTGAGAACCTTGGGTATGCGGCTGGTACCCATGAGAATGGGATCAGAGGTGAGCTGGAAAGCTGGCCCCACCAGGTCAGCATCAGGGGCTTAACACATGATCATTCCCTCTCGGGACGGTGCATTTGTGAAGGGTAGAGGCAGCTGACCTGGGCTGGGCTCCATCGGGCTGTGGAAGCTTGTGCCCAGCTGGACTTGGCACAAAATTGTGGGTGGAGCTGTGTCCACTGGGGGCCCTGCTCGGGGAGCAGCAGCTTCGGGGTGAGGGGGTGAGGGAGCCTTCTCAAGACAGGCAGAAATGCAGGAAGCTTTTGTGTACACCTAATATCCCTTTGGTTAAAACAAGTCACGTGACCAAGCCCCGCCCTAGTGGGGTGGGAAGTCCCTACTGCTCACAGGAAGAGGGGGAAGGGAGTGCAGCTTTGCTGACCAACAGCCCCATGGTCTCCCAGTGGCGCAGGGTGATGGTTTAAAGACACAGGTTCTAGAATCTGAGCTTAGGTTCTGCGACTCATCAACCATGAGACTTTGGGCTAGTAACTGCCCCTCTCTGCGCCCCAGTTCCCCCATCAAAGAGGCAGATGTCATCAAACATGGTCCATTTGGTGGCATGATGCCCATCGGTCTTCCCGAGCACCTGTGTTGGCCAGAATTTCCAAGATGATGAGAGAGACTCCAGTTTCATCTTTCTTGTCACTTCTGGTCCCCCTCCCCCTCCTTTCCTTCTGCAGGGCTAAGCCACCCTCCCCTGCACCCCCTTCCCGGGGTCTCCATTCTCTTCAAATATTTGGAAACATCCCTGAGGTCCCCAATCTCTGTCATGGTTAAGCCAAGCTACACAGATTTAGTTCCTTTAATCTTTCCTCGTAAATTAATCCCTCTGAACCTTTAATCATTTTCCTCGAATGAGATTCAAATGAGACGCATGTCGGGCTCCCACCAGCCACACGCTGTGGCCCACTGACGGGCTGTTGAACTGACTGGCTTCCTGTCCCACAGGGAGGGTGTGCCAGGCTGTCCCTCAGAGGAAGATTCTGAGGATGGGAAACTGACACCAAAAATCAGCCGAGACTCTGCCCGCTCAGTGCTCTAGAGGTGCTTCGAATATTTTGGTTTTTGGCCTGACCCTCAGGCACAGGGTCCAGCTGTCCCTGTGTATTTCCTGAAGTAGAAGTTGGTGGTTGGGAATGTGCACTCTCTCTCAGCCAGGTCCTCTCGTCACCAGTTGGCCACCGTTTGTCCCTTATATGGGACACATGGCCAGTCCTTGTGCTGGACATGTCCAATCCTCACAGCCTCCATGAGAGTTGGGAAGAGCCAATAGCGCATCACTGTTAAGATCATGAGTTTGAGTCCCAGTCTGGACACTTTAGAGTTGTGTGACCTTGGGCATGTGTGACCTAACCTGTGTTCACCTGTCAAATGGGATCCTAATAGTAACTACGTCAGAGAGTTGTTGGAAAGATTCAGTGACTTCATAGGAAGGATGACTTGGTGTGGTGGATTAACTAATGGGCGCTTGTAACACCCAGCTGAACTGAGTCAGCGTGGTGCTGGGTGTGGAAGGCCCACCTGAGGATTGCTGCCAACAGCATAAAAGGAGAACTGGAGAGGAAGATGGTGCGCTGTTGATTCTCCTGGAGAAGCTCGTCACACTGATTGTCCTGATATGAACTCAGCTGTTCTCATCATCAGAGGAGCTCAGGTCCTTGCTGCCGCTGTGGATGGCTGGGGTTCTCTTCGGGGGAGCTCTGGTCCTTACCTTGAGTGTCGCTTCCTGGCTCCAGTGCAGACCCCTCAGCTGCTGGCACAGATCCTTCATCCCGCTGGGGCAGACTTTCCAGCTTCCCCCACTGACCTTTGGGCCTTCCCAGTGCGGATCCTTGACACAGACTTGCATGAGACATCGTCGTGGGCTCCAGGCCTCCAGCTGGACCATGGAGGACACTGCCATGGGCTCTAGGTCTTCAGCTGGACTCATGCAGGACATCGCCGTGGGATCCAGGCCCTCAACTGGATTCTTCGGGTCTCTAGTGCATGGACAGATGATTTGCACTCTTCTGGATTTGACTTTTTCCATGAATATTATAAAATAATCCTATAAATTATGTGTCCTGTATTAAATCTTTACCCTTGTAAACCCTGACTATAACACTTGGAATAGTATTTGCCACAATTGAATTCAGCCCTGCTAAATGCTGGTGGTTGGAATTGTCACTGCGTGTGGCAGTTGAAGTTAAGGCCTCAGGAGAGGCGTGGTGAGCGGCTAGGGTATTGGAGTGGGATTGGAACCTGCTCCTTGGCATAGCTCTGATGGCTGGCATGGTCCCAACACTCTGGTTCATGCTGCAAAAGGGGTGCAAGGGTGCCACAGACTGGGACAGTGTGTGGGGTGCAGAGACCCACCAGGGGCCCACGGCTGGTGGACAGCCAGGCACACAGCCATCTGTCTATCTGGCCGTCTGTGAGCTGCAGACACGGTCCCTGCCTGAGCTCCTCCCAGGAGCAGCATCCTCGTGGATCTGCAGCTCCTAATGGCATCGCTCATGTGTCACTTAGGCATTTTAGCTGCAGGTTCTGCAGCCCCCAAACAGCTAAAATACTGTCACATGGGCACTGGGTATGTCCTAGCTGAGTTCCTCCTTCTAATTGTGAGGACAGTGTTAGTTGGTGGTGAAGACCTCCCATCTGAGAATCCTGGCTCTGCCACTTACTAGCCATCTGACCTTGGGCAAGCTTTGCTGCCCTGTGCCTCAGTTTCTTCATCTGGCAAATGGAGGTAATAACAGCACCTGTCTCCTAGGGTTGCTGTAAGAATGAATCAACCAGAACGTTCAGTGTGCCTTCAAGAGCAGCAGGCATGGAACCAGTATGCGTTTGCTGCCTTTGGAGTTTCTGCCACTGCACGGGCTCTCCACAGCTGGACGAGTCATCCCCCTCTCAGAGCCTTGGCTTCTCCATCTATAACACAGGCACCGCTGCGTGCCTCCAGGAACAGTTGTGAGAATCAAGTGCATTCAAGTGGGTGAGAGTGCTTGGTGAAATGGCAAAGTGCTATATATTTGGAAGGCTTATGAGAGGGACAAGTGTAAATTTGCTGGTGGAGAGAGGAGTGAAGAGCTGGGACATGTAAAGGGGGACTTCTGAGCCCCCAGTAGCCTCAGTGCTCTGTCCCCAAAGGCTTATTGTGTGGGAACATTCGCAGCTTTCCTTCCTCCACCTGGGAGACCAACTGGCTGGAGATCGGCTTGGGGAGGGGAGGGTGGAACTATAAGGTGTAGGGTACGAGGGGAGAGGGGACTCTGCTAGGGGACTGAATAGACTCCATGGTTCTGCTTTTACTTCTCCCTCCATGTTCTAGAACCATGGAAGAAGACAGATACCATCTGCTTCAAAGCTGGCCCCCTGGAAGTCACCCTTTATTCTTCCCCCACTTTGGTGTCACTCCCCGAGGTCGATATTCCTGGGAGCATCATGGTTCTTTCCTGCTCCTCTGCTATGCCTGGGGACCCTGTCTCTCTCTTGATGTCCAAGGTAGCACCCACTGGACCTCTTCACTCGTCTTCCTTAGAATCCATTCTCCAAGTTGCAACTGGCTGAGCCTTTTAAAAACACCCATCTGGGCCGGTGAGATGGCTCAGCAGCTTAAGCGCCTGCCTGGCAAGCGCGAGGGCCCGAGTTCGACTCCCGGAACCCACATACGAAAAAGGGGCCGGTGATATCGCTCAGTGGCACGGGCGCCTGCTGGCGCGCGAGGTCCTGAGGTCGACCCCCCGGTACCCACAAAAAAAAAAAAAAAAAAAAAACACCCATCTGACCCTTCTTCAGGTCCTTTGGTAGCTCTCGTTTGTGTACAGAAAAAGACTCTAAGTCTGATGAAGTAAGCACACTTATTATCCCATTTTACAGATTGGGGAACTGAAGCCTGAGCCAGTTACAGAACTCTGGGCAGAGTGTCACTGAGCCCAGTCACCTGGTCACCTTCCAAAGGCCCCAGCTCCAAATGCCATCACAGTTTGTGTTAGGACAGCAACTTTGGGAAACCGAAGCATTCAGTCCATAACAGGCAGCACATATCCATTCCTCCTCAGGATTAACTCCAAGCACAGATCTTGAACCTAAACAAGCACTCTTGCACAAGCAAGAATGTTTGTTGAATGAATAAATGAGCAAATGAGAAAACTAATGGAAAAAAATCATAGTCCTGCTTGGATGTTGAATCTGGAGGTCCTTCCTCAATTTGAGAGGAGCCCTGCAAACCCACTTTTGGAAACCTCTCCAAGATGGCAGCGGCCGCGGCCGAGGCTCGAGGAGGATATGGAATATTATCTTGTAAAATGGAAAGGATGGCCAGATTCTACAAATACTTGGGAACCTTTGCAAAATCTCAAGTGTCCATTACTGCTTCAGCAATTCTTTAATGACATGCATAATTATTTATCTCAGGTAAAGAAAAGCAAACAATAATTCCAAAAGACAATAACAAAACTTTGAAACCTGCTATTGCTCAGTACATTGTAAAGAAAGCTAAACAAAGGATAGCTCTGCAAAAGTGGCAAGATGAACTCAACAGAAGAAAGAATCATAAAGGAATGATATTTGTTGAAAATACTGTTGATTTAGAGGGCCCACCCACAGACTTCTACTACATCAATGAATACAAACCAGCTCCCGGAATCAGCTTGGTCAATGAAGTGACCTTTGGTTGTTCGTGCACAGATTGCTTCTTCGAGAAGTGTTGTCCTACTGAAGCTGGAGTCGCATTGGCTTATAATAAGAACCGGCAAATTAAAATCCCACCCGGCACTCCCATCTATGAGTGCAACTCAAGATGCCTGTGCGGACCTGATTGTCCCAATAGGATCGTACAGAAAGGCACGCAGTATTCACTTTGCATCTTTCGAACTAGCAATGGCTGTGGCTGGGGTGTAAAGACCCTTGTGAAGATTAAAAGAATGAATTTTGTCATGGAATATGTCGGAGAGGTAATCACGAGTGAGGAAGCTGAGAGACGGGGGCAGTTGTATGACAACAAAGGAATCACGTATCTCTTCGACCTGGACTATGAGTCTGAGGAGTTCACAGTGGACGCAGCTCGATACGGAAATGTGTCCCACTTTGTGAATCATAGTGTAAGAAGAAATGCTTAAGTTGTAGATAAGACAAATAGTTCCACTCAGTAGTTTTTAGCGGTTCTCCATACTGAAGAGTAATTACCTTTGAGCCGTAGACCCTTCCCGAGGGTTTCAGTGTGTGGGCCTTTTCTGTTACGTCACTGTGTTACTGCTGTGTTAGGAAGATAACTAGTCGTGTGCTTACCAAACGTGGTGGGTGTTTTGCAAGAATCCGTGCATATGTTACTTCATTTAAACTTGGCAGTAACTTTTCGAGGTAGGTAAAATACCTTCATATCCCAGGAGAAAATCATAAGCAGAGGAGTTAAAAAGTAAAATGTTTACGGATCACATGCAACTCTGTACGTGTCTTACAGAAGTTAATATAACTAAATTTCAGAATGTACAGTAGTTTCCCCTTATCCTCATTTTTCCCTTTCCACACAGTTCGTTATTTACCATTAACTATAGTCCAAAAATATACGGTGGAAAATTCCAGAAAAAGAATTTGTAAGTTTTAAATTGCAAGGAATTCTCATTAACATGATAAAATCACATTGTCCCACTCCACCCTGATCAGGACATGAAGCATTTTGTCCAGTGTGGTCACGGTGTATGTGCTACCTGCACGCTTGTCATTAAGTAGCTGTTTCATTCAGCAGATGAGTTGTGGCAGTGTTGTAGCTCTTGTGTTCAGGTAACCCTTACTTACTTAATAGTCACCCCAAAGCACAAAAATAGTGATGCAAAACATAAAATGCTTCCTTTAAGTGAAAAGGTAAAAGTGTGATATTTTGCAAGAGAACACTTCTATAACTTTTATTACAGTTACTTTATAATTGTGTAATTGTTATAGTGTAACATATAATTGTTCTAATTAATTTTTAGTTATTGTTAATCTCTTACAGTGCCTGATTTGTAAATTAAATTTATCATAAGCGTACATGTGTAGGAAAAAACCTAGTATATGTCAGCTTTGGTACTATCTGTGGCTTCAGATAGCCACTGGAGGTTTGTACAAATAAAGATATTTTGTTAGATATAAGCATGTTAGCATATTTATAAAATTTAAGAATTTATAGAGTATTGGAAGTGTTTAGAACTAATTTTCTAAATTATAAATTATTATTTTTCCTAAAGTTTTAATTTGTGTTTGAAAGAAGTTAGAATAGAACTATAGTCTTAACTGTAGAATCTTTACTCTGTAAAAACTATTTCCAAAAATAAGGGGGTTGGGATGTGTAGCTCAGTAGCAGAGTGCTTGCCTGGCATGTGAGAGGTACTGGTTCAGTTCTCAGCACTGCAAAAAACAAACAAACAAACAAAAACAGTTGATGATTATTGGGGACCTACTAAAGTGCCAGGTGGATAAGGCTGGTGTGGTTAACAGTACATATCACCAACTTACAAATGGCAAATGTTTCTCAGATTAAGTTCTATCGCTGACTTTGTAAGGATGGAGCCGTGTTAAACTTCTGATGGGTTGCATACCAGAAAACTGGTCTGTGATTAGCAGTGAAATATGAAAGACATTCTGATTCCCTTGTTAGTTTTCTGATTTTCTTAAATTTTTGCTTAAAAGAATTCTTAATCATAAATTTGCGATAGTCATCCCTCAGCAGTATCCCAGGAAATTGGTTCAGGACTTCATGTAGGTACCCAAAGTCCTTGGATGCTCAAGTTCCTTTATAAAATGGCATAGCGCAGGTGTGGTGGCGCACACCTGTAATCCCAGCACTCAGGTGGCTGAGGCACCAGCCTGGGCTATATAGTGACTTCAAGGCCAGCCTGAACTGCACAGTGAGACCCTGTCTCAAAACCCAAAAAATAAAAAAATAAGATGGCATAGTATTTACATGTAATCTACATGTTCTCTGTGTGCATCTTCTCTGGATTACTCATAATACCTAAGGCAGTGGAAGTAGTTGTTACGTTGTTTAGGAAACAATGAAAGAGTGAGTCTGTATAGGCTTAGTACACAAGCACTTTTTTCCCTCCAGATATTTTCAGTCTGAGATTGGTTGAATCTGCAGTTGACTCAGTCCATGGATGCATAACCCTGCAGATACAGAAGCACAACTGTACTCCCAAAATGCATAGATCGTTTCAAGAACAAACACATATTTTGATTCCTTAGTATAAGAGATCTAGTGATCCCTCTTCTTGCCTATTCTCTAATTTAGAGTTCTCAAAATATTGAACAATTCTGAAAAGTTTAAGCAATGAAACTCCATGCAATATAAAATTTGAGTTTCATGGTGTTGATTTGACTTTTGATATGATTATTCTAGTTCTTTGAAGTATATGCCTTACTGAAATAGCTACACGATAGTTACGGGATTTGTATTAAAATCCTCCAGGAAAAAAAGTTGATAATAGATGAACAAAATTGACAAATGTGTTAGTAACTGTTGCAGAGTAGAAACTTGCAGATTTATTCTGTTGTTTTCTCTTTCATGTTTTAATGTTTTTAAAAGTGAAAACAGTATTTTTTAAAGTGCATGTCATAATATGCAACTTAATTTCCACTAAAATTTAAAAGAATACTCTGGGAAATTAAAGATTTTTATATGGCACGTAAAAGAAAAAAAAAAAAAAAAACCCACTTTTGTCCCAAGAAGTCTTTATGAGCACAGAGGAGGCTGGGTGAGTCACCACTCGGCAAAGATCCTGTTTTTATATTAGCAGTGACCCGACTGGTAGCAAAGTTGTGGATTGCTGGGGGACTTTCACTTTTACAAAACATAAAATAAATTTGAAGAAGAAGAAAAAGTCGTGTTGAACTGCTCTGATCTCCTAGCCATAAAATATACTCCTGGGATTAGATCCTTGCTGTGAAATACTGCCCAGCGATTAGATCTGGAGCCATGAAATATAACCATGCATTTAGATCTCCACCTTGGAAATACAGTTGGCTGATTAGATCGCCCCCATGAAATATAGCCTTTGGGTTAGCTCATGCCAGTAAAATATGGCCTTTGATTAGATCACCATGGAGAAGGCTCCGATGCTGGCTGGGACTGGGAACTTTCACCACAGTTGAGCAAAATCGAATATAAATATATGGAGAGGAAGAGAAAGTGGAGAAGGTAAATTAATAATGGTGACATCCTGGAACTTCTTGGAGGTTGTCAGCATGAGGGAAGGGGACAGGGAAGATGCCCACGCCATCTTCTCCTGGGTGACACAGTGGTGGCTACAGCCAGTGTACGTGGCTTCCTGTGTGCTGCTGAGCATTTTATCTTATCTTTTTATTTTATATTTTGAAGTACTGGGAATTAAATGCAGGGCCTTTGCACTGAGCTATATCCCCAGCCCTTTTCTTATTCTTTATTTTGAGACAGTGTCTCACTAAATTGCTAAATTACCCAGGCTGGGCTCAAATGCATGATCCTCCTGCCTCAACCTTCCAGAATTTTGGGATTACAAGCATGCACCACAACACCCGGCTGCTGAGTGCTTTAGGTGTTAGCTTCTCTGGTTCCCTTGAGGAAGGTGACATTACTGTGGTCACCACTTACAGGTGGGAATTAAAGCTCAGAGAAATGAAGTCACTTGCTCAAGGAATTGTCGAAGGTGTGATTTGAACCTGGGCCATCTGCCCCTCCAACCTTGATCCTTAATTGCTGCCCTTTGGGTAGCCAGGCTGGAGAAGCATGCGCCACCTGCTCTGCCGTGCTGGGGACATGTGGCTCCCACGGGACTCTGTTGCTGCAGGGATGAGGGGTGGGAATCCCCGTGGGAGTCAGAGATAGGCCTCAGCCTGGTGGGGATCAGAGCAGAGAATCCCAGATTCAGAGCCAGAGGGATGCAGGTCCAGAGGGGCTCATCCCTGCATGTAACAGGAAGCTCAGGCTCAGGACTGGGTCACAGCTGACCCAAGGCCACAGCTGGGCACCAGCAGGAGCAGACCTAGAAGCCAAGCTTGCCTGAGTTTAGGCAAATATCTCTTCCTTGCTGTGTAAGTCTCTCTCCTTCCTTCTCTCATCCCTTCTCTCTCTCCCCTCCCTTTCTGTCTCTCTCTACTCTCTGAAAGGAACAGAAAACTAAATTTGGACCCTGACTTTTTTGTAAGATGACTTCATGTAATCAGACATGGTGTTACCTCCCAGCAATCTCAGAAATGGCTGGGGCAGCACCATGGTCACCTGACAGCCACCCTCAGCCCCTCCCAGGTAGGTGCACCTATCCCCCAGGTGCTGCTCATGCTGATCCCTACCTGGGCATTGCCCTTGAAGGCTACACCTGACCCCAGGTCACACCACTGGAGCCAGCCCCAACAGGGCAGGACCTTCTGTCGCTTCTGCAGGTTCCCAAGCAAGTGCTGTCCCCACCTTCCCCCCTCAATCCTGCTCACAGCACTGCCTCACTGTCTGCTTCCTGGACCCCAATCTTCAGCAGAGTTTTGCTCCCCTCACCCACCTGGCTCTAACATGTCTGCCCAGGGTACAAGGAGGCAGCCCCACACTGTTCCTGGCACACTGGCCCCCATGGGTTGTCTTGGGCTGAAGACAGATATCCCTGAGGAGCCATTAGCTTCTCTTCCTTTTGCCCGTCTTGGAGGGAAGGGCATTGTCATCATGTCTTCTGGGGTGGCAGTGGGGGCCGGGAGGGGCAGGAGTAGATGCTCATCACATCTGAGCTCTGGTCCCCATCATTGTCCCCTGGCACAGAAATGCATGGAGAGCTCAGGGAGGGCGGGCATCCTCTTATCTCACCAGAGCCAGGCACACGTGGTCTTATCTGGGATTTGTGAGCTTGTAAAACACGCTGGCTATCACGCCATCACCCAGGCCGGAGTGCTCTTAGTGGGGCTTTATTCTCAGGATCTTGGCCTGTGACTGCAGGGAGAGGAGGGGACCCTGGGAACAGGCAGCTGGGGAAGCTAGGGCACTGGGACCAGGCCTGCCAGGGGTTGATGTGACACTGGCATGAACAGGAGCCGAGTACGGGCTCCCCCTTCCCTCCTCCTCCCCCTGCAGGGGGGCTGCAGGCTGTGGGGGGCCCTGATAGCCTCCAGGATCTCAGAAGGAGAAAATTCTGGAAGCAAATGAGAGCAGCATCCACATCAGCAGCTCATGTTCCTCACCCATTCCTTGTTAGGCACCTACTGTGCACTAGATCCTCTGCAAGACTGGCCTGAGCACTGGACCTGCAGAGTGAAGTCTCAGGATTCCAGCTCTGCATTTCATAGTTTCTAACTGTGTGACCTCTGGCCACTCACTTGCCCTCTCTGAGTGTCATGGGTCCAATGAGAAAATGGTCATCAACTGGCTGGGTTATTATGAGGGTCTTTTGAGACAGCAGGTGGGAAAGAGCTGCCTTACAAACTGCAGAGCCCTGTCCCAGCAACGAGATCAGAAGGGAAACCTGGATCCCAAATTCGGGGGAATACAGAGGCATGGAGAAGTCTCAGCAACCAAAGCTGGATTCTGGGAGCAGAGGAGATTGTGCTAGTGTTGGCTGCAGACCCCATGGGGAAGGGAGGAATAGAGTGAGGGCATCATCCTGGTCAGAGGGAATGGTGGGCAGGGCGTGGGCTGGAGTGACGGCCTGTGCTATGGGAATCGGACAGCCTGACAGCTCAGGGGATCCGAGCCATCTGGCTCTGTTTTTCTCCTGTCACTCTGGATGCCTTTGTGCTGAACCCCCGTTTGTCAGTGTTTGCCTGGGATTCTCTTTGAATTCAGCGTCTGCTTAGGGCTCCATCTAGTCCCACCCGCTCTGGTTAGGATGTTGGGATCTGCCCCTAGGATGGTAGGTGATTCCGGCTCCCTCAGTGGGGCTTGGGGCATGGCTGGGGCTGGGGATGGCCAGGGTGAGGGCAGGTCACTGCCTCTCCAGAGTCCAGGCGCAGCTGCCTCCCTGGCCTCCCCAGCCCAGGGCTTCCCATTTCTAACACCTTGCCTGGCTCTCCCCTGCCACTCTCAAGTGGCAGAAAGGCCGGCCTTTCCCAGCGTCAGCTTCAAAGCCGAGCAGGTCTGGATGGGACCCTCAGCGTCATCCTCCACCAGCTGAGTCCTGAGCTGGGCGCTGCGAGCCCCTATCTCCACCTCTGTGTGTTGCAGCCTGGTTGTGCGTGTGACAGTGGGCTGCCATGGGCCTGGGTGCTCCTGTCCTTCCTCCCATGGGAAATGACAGGACTCTGGGCACAGCCACCAGAGTCTGCCCGAGGCACATTTGTTAACCTCTCTCTGTGCCTCGGTTTCGTCATCCACAGGACAGGAGCCAAGCTTGCCTTCTAGAGTTGATGAAGCATTGAGTGGGTTCGTGCTTCTGTAAGCTCCTTAGCGCCATGCCTGTGCACAGTCCCCACTCTGTCCCCACCCGCTGCCCTCAGGAGCCCATCCTGTGGCTGCTCCAGGGGCCACAGACAGCAGAGGCCATAGCCGGGTTTGCAGCTGGGACCCTAGAGTTCAGTTGGACTTGCACTGCGTGGGTGGGGAGGATATGGCAGACCTGGGTTCGAGTCTCCCCTGGCAGTGAATCATCTGGATGGACCCCAGCCTGTGGCTTCCACACTCTGATTCAGTTATTTTCTTCTGCTAAAAAGTTGGGATAGGGGCCGGTGAGATGGCTCAGCGGCTTAAGCGCCTGCCCGGCAAGCGCGAGGGCCCGAGTTCGACTCCCGGAACCCACATACGAAAAAGGGGCCGGTGATATCACTCAGCGGCACGGGTGCCTGCTGGCACGTGAGGTCCTGAGGTCGACCCCCCGGTACCCACAAAAAAAAAAAAAAAAAGTTGGGATAAACATTTACGAGAATTGTTCAAAAAATCAATGTGAGCATCTTTGGAAACCTGTAAGTGTGGAAGGCTGATTCAGTGCATTTCTCCAACACATGGGACTGGAGCATCTGAGAGGGGGAAGCCCCGGCCTGGTGCGGGGATGGGGATTGGGGACAGGGCAGGTAACACCTGTTCTTACAGGGGGACAGCAGTGGGGCAGCCAGTTGGAGAAAGGACCTCTCTAAGTTCATATTCTGGGACCATTGGAGAAAAGAACAGGGAAGGCAGAGAGGGCTGTGTCCGAGGGGTGGTCAGGGAGGAGGGGACATTGGACATGAAAGCAGAGTGAAGGGGGACATGGCTCAGATATATGGGGCCAGGGGTAACAGGCAGAGGGACACAACAGAAAGGCCCTTGTGGGGAAGGGTTGGCTTGTTCTAGGGGTAGCAGGGAAGCACTGTTGGGAGCTGTGGTCAGGGGACAGCCTCTGCAGGGCCCCATGAGCTGGACTCTGAGTCTAGAATCCCATCTAAGGGAGCTGGGAGCCATGGGAGGCTTGGGAGGGAGGGATGATGTGGTGTGGCAGGTGTTTGTCTACACACTTGTATGATAATGCAAATGGGACAGCTGAAAGGACACCAGTTTTCCCGTGAGTCTGTGTTTGTGTGTGCAAGGGGGAGGGGAGATAGAGCCATAATTTAGAGTACATTCAGAAACGGGAAAATGGTGGGACCAGTCAGCCTCGGGAATTCCGCTGGACCTCAGATTCTGTGATTTTATGTATTTATGCATTTATGTGTTCCAACTCCCCAGATGGCGAGAGAGTGAATTTAAGATAATAACGTTTTGGAAGGGGCAGGGTGTGAGGACACAGTAGCCACTGGATCCACAGGCAGCAGGGGGATTCCCATCTGCTCAGGACCGGGCTGTCTCCTCAAGGCAGAGGACAGAGACCCGGTATCCGGTCTAAGTGAGGCACGCAGAGCGCTGTGTGCACTACATGCACAGCCTCCGTGCGGCCCAATTTCCTATGAACTTCACCTTCGTGCTCTCATGCCCTTGCATTAGTGACAAATGATTGCACGCTGGTGCCTTCAAACAACAGACACTTTGGGGCCTGGAGCCTGACATCGAGGTGTCTGCAGCACTGTGCTTCCTCCAAGGCTCCAGGGGAGGCTCCTGCCTGGCCTCGGCCGGCCCCAGGGCTTGCCTGCCGTCCCAGTCCTCCCTGAGCTTGTAGCCACCTCGCTCTAACCTCTGTTTCTGTTGTCCCCTGGCCGCCTTCTCCCTGGGTGTCTCCACGTTTCTGTCTCTCCTCTTCTTAAAAATCTCATCCGATTTACAGTCCACGGGAGTCCAGCATGACCCCATTGGAACTCTGCCATCTGCAAAGACCCCAGGTTCAAATATGGCTGCATTCTAAGGTTCCAGGTGGAGGTGCATGTGGGCGGATCAACCCAGGAGATGCAGCTTTTGGGGGGAAACCAGAGTACACCCCCCCAGTTTCACGAGTCTCCAGAAGGACAAGTTATCCAAGGCCACACAGCTAGAAAGTGACAAAGCTGGCCTTACACCCAAGAGCACCTTGGGTGAAGGCTTGCACTTGCTCCTAGCAGCCTGGCTGTCCCCACAGCACAGTGGCACCAGTGCAGTGACACAGGGGACCTGAGATGCTCCAGCACCAGGAGTAAATCAGGGGCTGCAGTGTGCTGTGGTGGGAGGTCAGCTGGAATGAAGTTGGAAAGGGTCAGAACAGGCTTGACGGGGCCAAGGACACCTTCCTCCTCCTTCCCCTGCTGGAACCTCTGTACCCCCAAAGCTCTCAGGTCCCCCATCCAGCCCGCATGTGTCCATCCTTGCCTTGAGCTGCTGGCCCTGATGCCTGGGCCTCCCTGAAGTGACTTCCACTCCGCACAGTGCATTCTCTGACCATCTATCTCCTGCACCTTGCCAACCCCCGACCTCAAGGCCAAGCCATGCTTTATTCTTCTCTGTTCCCAATGCCCAACTCAGGAAGCAGCACACAGTAGGTGCATTGCAACCACTCAGTCTACAGAGATGTTTGAGCACAATTATGCACTGGAAACTGAACCCAGAATCGACCAGGGATGGATTGATGGCAGACAGACACACAGATGCTGGTCCCAGTCAGAGCAAGTGGATGGGGAGCCCACTGGGGACAGAGTGTGGTGTGAGAGGAAGCAGAGGAGGCTTCCTGGAGGAGGTGGCAGCCTGGAGGAGGAGTCAGGCTGCAGTGGGGATAAGGGGGATGGCCCAGGTGGTTGGAGTGAGGATCATGTGTGGAGGCCTCAGGGCAAGGGCAGGAGCTGCAGGAGGCTGGGGGAGGTCATTGGAAGCTGTGCCAGGCAGATGTGGGCAGGGGAATGACAGAGTCCAGTTAAGGGGGCTAGCTCTAGTTTTATTTTTTATTTTGAGAAAGGGATCTCACTAAGTCACTAGGTTACCCAGCCTACGTTTGAACTTGCAGTCTTCCTGCCTCAGCTTGCTAGAGTGCTGGGATCACAGGCATGAGTCATCACACCTGGCTCACAGGTGTGTTTTAAGCAGGAGACAGAAGGGTCAGAGCAGAGGGGTGTGAGGCTGGAGGCAGGGGGCTGAATGGGGAGGGGAGCGGCCTCCTCCTCAGATTCTATGGAACTGGATTCTGCATTGGCCTGAGGGGCTAATGGGACCTCCTGGCCAGGAAGAGAGGACCGAGTCCCTGCAGGGCCTGTCTCAGGACCCAGATGGACAGCGTAGCCCGATATATTTAGAGTCAACAAGAGACCCCAGGGTCTGTCCTCACTGCCAAAGTTTAGCAGAGGCTCCTGGGGTCTGGAAGGTGCCCCAGAAAGGGTCACATCAGAGCTGACATTTATTGAAGGCTGTCTGCGTGCCAGAGTCTGTTGCAAGTGTGACCTCTGTTGAGCCATGGGACAGCCACTGGAGGCGGTGCTCTTGTTGTACCATTTGATAGATGAAGAAACCAAGGCTCTGAGGGAAGTGACTTCCCCAGGGTCACACACCTGGGGAGCAGCAGCACAGCTGGGATTTGAACTCATATTCTCACGCCTCCCAAACCCAGGCCGGTGCCATGAGCCCCAGAAGATGCTTTTTCCAGGACGCTGTGTCTCCAGGAAGACACCCCCTCCCCCTGTGCCGCAGCACGGTTCACAGGAGTGAAGGAGCAGGGACGTCTGGCTCCCGCACTTTTCCCGGTACCAAGTATATATTTTTTCTAATCGGCCCGGCTGCTGATGGTTATCTGGCTTCGCTAGAGAGCGAAAGAGACTTTGTGTCAAATGCTGAAAAATGACTTTTCAGGCAGCCTCTCTGTCTCCTGAAAAGAGGTGACATGCTCAGAGCATACAAATCACTCAGCGCCGGGCGTCTCCATGCGAGGAAGGCGTGTGTGTAGATTGCTAAAACCCCTCCTGTCCCTTCCCAAGGTCATGGGCAGGCAACCCAGCCACATCGGCACCAGAAGTCACAGTGGGCATGGAGCCAGGGTGCTGTGAGCCCAGGAAGGGTCCCTTGGGGCAGTGGAGTGAAAGTCCAAGACAAGGCTGTCCTCGGATTCAGGTCTCCGTCAGCTGCAGCAAGCTGTGCGGCCTTGGACCAGTTTCTTTACTTTTCAGGCCCTTGGGTCCCTCCCTCCATGGTTACAGTCCCCACATTCTGTTGTCAGCTAAGCCATCCATCAAGCTGAGGCTCTGATACCTGGGTTTGCCTGGTGCCCATGAACCCTGTGCGGTCCCCAGGTGGCAAAAATCATTCCCAGCACCCGCAGAGGATCGAGGAGTTGGGGAGAGCAGTAAGAAGCAGGTAGCCCATTTAGGTTCAGTCCTGGCCCTGCCACTTGATTGCTGGGTGACTTTAATTAAATTGGGTCCCCAGCCTGAGTCTGTCCCTTTGCTTACTAACTGGGGAAATAACAAGGCTGCTTGGGGAGAGGGCTCAGAACAATGCCCAGGGCACCTGGACACCCTCGTCTGCATCACCTCTCATCACTGCCTGCGTCTCGGCTCGGCTGAGATGGCAAATCCCCTGACCTCTCTGCACCCCAATTTCTTCACCTGCAGAAAGGGGAAAAACAAACACCCAAAGTGCTTAAAACGTGCCACACAGAGTAGGTTCTTTATCACATGGGGACAGTTTTCTGGCTCTTTGCAAAAAGGTACTTTAAAAGTTCAGTTCTTTAGTGTGTCTGATGTCTTACAGCCCTCTGAAAATATACGGCAAAGATGTGTGTAATAGAATCTGTCTCCACAGGAACAGTGGATCAGCGCCGGGAATATTCTGTTTCCTGAGCAGCCCGGACGGGCGTCCTGAATGCTGGGAGAGGTGCAGAGATATCCCGGGCAGCAGAAGTGCCCAGTCTCAGCTCTGTACCCTGGCTGCCTGCCCTCCTGGGAGGCCACTTACAGCTCCTGGGGGCCTGGAGGTGGGGTGGGAGGGGGCCCCTGCTATGAAAGAAGGAAGCAGCAGCAGTTTGCAGCCACAGCCAGAAGCGAGGGAGCCTAGCTATAGAATACAGAGACGCCACGCGGCCAGGCCTTTGGAAACACAGGCATCTCCAGTCTTAGCCGAAGGCTTTTGGCAGCCAGCTTTACACTATAGCAAACCAACAGTCCCCGCTGGTCACGGGAGGGGGGACTCTACGTTAAGGGGGAGTGGGCAGGGTAAGACCCACCAGGTCAGGAGAGAGGGCAGCGCACTGAATCAGAGCCCCAGCTGGGCACCTGGGCGGCAGGCCTGGTCTATGCCACCTGAAAGCCAGGTGACCTTCTTTCTTCCTCTGGCCCCACTGTACTTGGGTGTTGTGAGCATCTGACAACTTTCTAGAGGTAAAAGACCACTGTTTGCAGAGAATTCACATGAAACGATAGTGGGAAGGCCTCTCCCCACCCCTGCCCTGTTGCCCCAAAGCCAGGAGTCTTCATGGTGACAGCCGCCGTGGGACAGCCGAGGGTGGCCCATTGGGGCTGTTGGTGGGTCCCTTCTTCTCTCTCATGTGCCTGATCCCTGTCCCCACCGGTCCTGGGATGCCTCGGTGCCTATAAAGGAGGCGAATGAACTACACGTGCGTCCTTCTGCAGCAAACCTTAAAAAAATACATAGCTTTTGCAAAGCACCTCAGTGTATCAGATAAAAAGGCGAGCTGCTTTCTCCCCCATTCCCATCTGTGAGGTGCCTCTGTGTTCAGATACTGCCCATGCCCCCTACCAGCTAGGTGATGTGTTTCAATGACATCCGTCTTTCAGCCTTTACTTCACCATCTGTAAAATGGGGATGGGCTGGGACTGCCCTCACATGGTGGGGATGGAACAACACAAAAGACAGTGTGCCAGGCCTGAGTAAGACCTTCACCTGTGTCCCATCAGGGTGACAATTCTCCCTAATGCCCAAGCACCCCTTGGGTCGGCGACTCTACTGAGCACAGCTTGGGCACCCCTCACCCTGAAACCATCTCTTGGAGTCCCTTCATTCTGAGCATTCTCCAACTCCATGGCTCTTGCGGATCCATGATTCAGGCATGGTGGGAACCGACCTCGTGCCTCTTCCCATGGGTGTGGCAGTAGGACACCCTGGGGGTCCACCATTGACCCCCTTTGCCTCCCCCTCCCTGGGTTCCCTTTCTCCCTCTCTCACAACCGCAGACAAAGCCCGGTGCTGTTACTGAATTAGTGCCATTGTCTCAGCCCCGAGAGGTTATATCACCGGAACTGTGTTAACCAGCAGCCGAATTGTACCGGGACGGCTCCCTCTGTGCATCCTCAGATGAGGTCCTCAGCTTCCTGGGCTGGAGTGGGAAGGTGGTCTGCTCCCAGGCGCCCTCAGGAATCAGTCTCTGGGAGGGATGGGGATGAGCGTGCACTGGTTGATGGGTTCTCTGCTATCCTGGCTGGCTAGGGACCACCGAGATGGTCAGCTGTGGGTCTGGGTTCAAAAGGGGCCTGATGGTCACTACTCTTCTCTAGGTCTTGCTTACCTCATTTACGATCTAAGAAACAAACCCACCTGCCTCGTGACCACAGTGAGGTGAGGGGCGACTGTGCTCGTGGAAAGGTCAGGTTTATGCCTGGAGTGTGGTAGGTGCACGGCTACCCCTTCCTTCCTGTGGGGCTGGCTTCCTGACTCCACCCTCCAGAAGTGGCTGGGAACAACAGGAGCACGCATCTCAGGCCTCTGGAGCTAAAAGTCCAGGGTCGAGGTCCCTGATTCCTGTAAGGGAGGATCCTTCCTTGCTTCCTCCTAGCCCTGGTGGCTGCAGGCTTGGAGAGCCTCACCCCAGGCTGTGCCTCTCATCACGCGGTTTCTCTCTCTGTGTCTCTGTGTCCACATTTCCCTCTCCTTAAAAGGACACTCTATAGGGTCAGGGCTACCCTCAGCTTATTATATCTGCAAAGATCCTATTTCCAAACAAGGTCGCACGGACAGGCAGAAGGGGCAGGACCTCGACATATCTTTGGGGGTACACAGTTCGCCCCACAGTCTGCCCTTTGGCTCAGCTCTGCTCACATGAGTGGCTGGGATCCTCATGGCGCTCGGTGGCAGCAGTGTCTGTCACTGGGACCTCCCTGCTCAGAGTGTCACCTGCCTCATCCGCTCTGTCTTCTCCCAGTCCCAGGGGAAGGCCTGATGTCCCTGGTCACTTCTCCACTGTCCCTTCCTGCTCCGGGAGAGGATGGGTGTGTAAACAGCAGAGTGTCCGCGACCAAACAGGACCACACTAGAGAGAGGTGCATGTATGGAAGCTGAGACACGCAGTCCCCTCCACACTAAGGGGAGCTAAAGTGGGGATGCTCTCCGGGGAGCCACTGGGCAGGGCTGTGAGGTATAAAGTGAACACTTGGCCCGAGGGAAAAGCTCGAGCCGGAGGTTGAGGGATGCTCTCCTGTAGCCCTGTGGGGCTGCAGAGGATGGCACTCCCTAGAGGTCAGGTGCAAAGGCCTTGGAGCTGGCACTGGATGGGCACCAGGAAGCCAGTGAAGGTTGGAGAGCTGAGAAATGGTGGGATCAGATCTGTGGCTGAAAGCTAATCCAGTAGGAAACACCTCCAGTGTTTTGCTAAAGGGAAGGCTCTCCACTGAGCGACGTAATTATCACTGGGATCTCAAGGAACTGGGGAAATCTGTCAACTGGAGATTTCCCAGAGGGGGCAATAGCGGCCAAATGGACTCAGGCTCCTGGTTTTGATTCCTTCTTCACACTGATGATGGGCATCGGACATGGCTCCAAGATATTCAGAAGCTGGAGCCCAGCTGTCCCTTCCTCAGAGAAATAGCAAGGAGACAGGCATCGCTGGGTCCTGTCCCTGTTGTCCTAACTAGAGCACAGGCATCTGTCCTTCCTCCCGAGATCTTAATGTTTATGCCACATCTCAGCTTTCTGGGTGGAACCTCCTGGGATTCACCAGTGGAGGAGCTTCAGAAGGTCCGAGCCCCCATGTCTGTGTCCTGTAAGTGGGGTCAATGACTCCTGTTCCCCATCTCGATTAAACCCACCTGGGAAGGAGCCACCTGTGAAACCCACAATCGCATCCTCTTCACCCTTGCGGGGCCCCCTTAGTGAAGGAGGGCTCGGGCTTGTAGGAAATTCCATTCTGGGCCTCCCCAGTGCGTTCCTACTGCTGCCGCCTGACAGCTATTTACATTCTGAAGAGTACATGAGATTTTTATCATGTACTTTTCTAGCGTCAATTTTCCCATGACGAGAACAAGGCTATAAACAACCATATTTTCATAAGCCTATTACAGTCCTCCAGCCATGTATGCGGAGTCAGCAAGTGGGGTGGGCTGTGCTCCCGGCTTCCCAGGATGGGCAGAGAAGTGGGGGCAAGGTGACGCTGGCGTCCAGACTCCCTGGTGCCTCTGCCTTCCACTGGGTGGCCGCCTTTGCTACTTCTGGTGGCCCTTCCTGTGTGCCTCAATCTGGGTGGCTACTTCTGGGACCACGCAAGTTGCACCCAGAGAGACAGAGACCCTGTGTCCCCCAGTCCTTGTCACCCCAGAGAGAGGTGCTTTGGGCCTGGCTCACTGGACCTGCACTGGACAAGAGACACCCCCTCTGGTCTTCTGTGAGTAATTGTTGAGTGAATGAATGAACACTCTTGACTCTAAAGTTGCTGGTCAGCTTCCCATCAGATACTGGAGACAAGCAATTTCAAAGGGGGAAAGGTTCATCTTGGCTTACAGTTTCAAAGGTCTCAGTCTCCAGTCACTCGGCTCTGTGACTTTGGGCCTGTGGTGAGACAAACACCACGGCGGGCAGTGCGTGGTGGAGCAAAGCTGCTCACCTCATGGTGGTTGGAAAGCAGAAAAGAAAGAGCAGAGGACCCAGGGTCCCAATATTCCCCTCCAAGTGACTTCCTTCTACCTCCTAAATCACTGTGGCTGGTGGGCCACACAGAAGCAGGTGATGGGTGAGATGGGACCCAGGGCTGTAGAGACTGAGTTCTGCTCTTCCTTGTATCCTTTATCTGTGCATTGTCAGCAACCCCCGCTGCAGGTGGAATGTTTAGCCGATGGGGAAACCGAGTCACACAAAGGTGCAGTTGCTTGCCACAGATTAGGTGCTAGTTAAGTGGCAGAGCTGTGGATTGACCCTGGGTGGTCGAGCTCCACCTCTTACTCTTTCAACTGCATGATCAACAGCAGTGGTAGACATTGCTACCATGGCTGATTCTCCTCCCCAGGAATCCAGATCAATCTGCGGAGTCAGGACACGAGTCCCCCAAACAGCGAGGCACAAGAACTCTTCCTCCCTGGGGGCAGTGTGCATTCCTGCATTGTTCCTGCCAGCTTTCCCCTTGGGTTCCTGTTGCCTGGGCCTCTGGGCTTGACATCTCTTAGCATGTGCTCAGAGATGGAGGGGAAGGAAGGGGATGACCAGGGACAGGTGACTGGGGTCGCGAGCCATCCCCTGTTTGTGCACAAAGCAGTCGGTGACAGCTTGTCCTAGGAACATGCAAGCAGCTTCTCCCAGCCCTGAAAAGAAAGATGTAGGCCAGGCAAGAGCAGGAACCAGGGCAGAATCATAGAAGGGTGGACTCACCTCTAGGTCATGGCAAGGGCTCTCCTGGAGGCCAGGGGAAGGCCAGGTGCGCCTCTCGGGAGCCCAGGAGTCTTTGGCTGCAGGCAAAATTCTTCATCAGTGCAGGTGTCACCCTTACAGTTCTGTGTTCAAGATGCCCTTTGCAGCTTTGCTAAAAGTGGACTGAAGTTGGATATCTGGACTCTGAGAGGGCTGCTAGGAGCCTCCGTACTGAGCTTGTCCAGAAAAGTTTTAGGTTGTTATTGTGTAGGGCAGAAAGGGGATACATTGACATGTCGAGGATAGAGGGTCACGGTGTTCTAAAACATTGAGAGACAGAGAATTCTAAATTATTAGCAACAGCTTTCTCTGCGTCATGGTTCACAGGAGGGGTTTTTGGTTTTCTTTATTTTGTATTCTGTTATTTTTATTGTCTACAATAAACATAGACCCCTCTTGAGATCACCAAGGCGAAAAGTCATCAAAGATGGGAACACAGATGAGCACAGGGCTGGGCCTCTCCCTCCAGAGGCTGTGGTGGGGAAGTCACCTGCGCAGTGGAAAATACATCCCACATGTGGAAGGGATGTTTGTCATCCCGGTCTTTCCCTCTTATCTTGCTGACAAGCAGAGGGATGGAGAAGGTGCTCTGATCGAGTGAAGCCCACAGGAGCCTGACTCGAGCAGCCCATCACCAGGGAAGGAAATCACAAGCTCCGCTCCGGCTTCAGAAATGACAGGAGGCATCTTGTTTTGTAGCTGGGGGACACTACCCACACCTTCTTATCTTGAGCTCGGTGGAAACCCCGGAGCCCCATTTGAGCCAGGGGAGAGCTGGCTCAAGGTTGGAACTCAAGGTGACCCATACAAAGGATTCTCACCAAACTGTAGCCTAGAATCAGACTTGGGAACAATCAGGAATGAGAACGGCCAGGGATTGGTGAGAAGGATACAAAACGCTGCCCGTGGGGGTTCCTTGAGAAGCCTGCTCTGTAAGATGATCTGTTTTAATGTGAAGAATGTTCCTGTTGATTTGTCACTTTCAATAAGCAGCAGGCAGCATGGAACATAGTGCCTGGCTCATCTGAGGCGCTGGAAGCAGTCAACAATTCTCAGATCCGCTTCCTGGAGATGGAGATGACAGTGCAATGAACAAAACAGACAAGTCCAAAAAACAAACAAACAAACAAACAAAACAAACAAAAACCAGACAAGTCCATCCCTCTCAGGGCTGACATTTTAGTTAGGGGGTGGGAGGATGGGTATAATTGATAATAAACCACAGATAAACTTAGAGTGTCATGCAGGGAAGTAGTGCTATAAAAAATAAAGCAATATTAGGGAGAGAGGAGTCAGGTGAGAATTTTAGACTGAGAAGTCATGGTTTCCATGAAGGAATGATGCTGAGCAGTGATCAGAATGCAGTGATGAGGAAGCTGTGTGCCTAGCTGGGACAGGGTGTCCCTGGGAACTGAAACAGCCTGTGCAAAAGTCCTGAGGTGGGAGTCAGATGGGGTATTTCAGGAAAGCAAAGAAGCTGATGTGGCTGGAGTGAGCCACAGAGAGCGGTGAGAAGCAGGGTCAGGAAGAGAGCTGCTGGCTTCCAGATTATGGCAAGGGCTTTGGCTCTCATTGTTCAGTGTGATGGGAGGTATTTGGGGGCTTAGAGCTAGGGCATGGCATGATGAGACTGATGCTTCAGAGAACCACTTCCATTCTGGAAAAAATGTGCTGTATTAGTCTGTTATTGCTGAGTAACAAATAACCAAGCCTAGCACTTTAAAATAACACCTGTTATCTCATAGTTCCTTGGGTCCGAAATCCAGATGGGCTTCCTTCAGGTTCCTGTTCTTCATCTTGCCAGGTCAAAATCAAGACGCTGGGTGGCTGGCTTCTTATCTGAGGCTCTCAAAAATTCACTTCCAGACCCATTTAGGTTGCTGCAGAATTCAGTTCCATGTGGGTGTAGCCTGAGGCCCCTGGGTATTTTGAGTCCTTGGTCTTTGAGTCTCTCTGACAAGTCTTCTGTCCCCAGATGGAGAAAGCTCTCCTCTTTTAAGGGCTCATGTGACTGCCTCTGACCCAGTGGGATGTGTGACCAAAGGTGACCATGGAGCGATGACTCTGCCCCGTCACAGGCTGTGTGGTGTCTGGGAGAAAAGAGGGTGTTAGAATTCTGCCAGTGCGCAAATGCCGGACGGCTTAGCGCTACTCATAGGGAAGGAATCTAGGTACGTGGAAGTCTTTCTAACTGGGATATGAAAATCCAGAGTCACAAAGTTAAGATGACAATGCCAGTCTGATGACAATGCGTGGTTGAGGGAAAGGTGACAAGAAGAAAAGTCCTACACGCTCAGTAGCCATCATAGGTGGAACATAGTACGCGGCAGATGCAATGTAACTTTCTTCAAACACTTTCGGTCTGTGGTTTGTTGAATCTGCCAGTGCAGGAGCTGAGTTGCGGAAAGCTGACCGTGTTGGATCTAATAAAATCCGAGGGAGCTCAGGGCTGAAGGATGCAAAGACAGGGGTCCTATGCCTTCCTCATGCCTCTGCCACCAGCCACAGGTGCCTGGCTCCGTGCCTCGTGAATGTTTCCTAAGTGTGGCTCAGGCAGCTCTCCCTTGGCTTAGGAATAATATTTTAATGACAATAATAGCTATTATTCATAATAGCCTCAAACTAAATGTCCCTCAATGAACACAGAGAAAACAGATCATGTTATTTCACATCACAGAATACTACCCAGGGAAAAAGCTTTTTAAAGCACAAACTACTGATAAATGCAGTACATAGCAGAATATCAAGAACACTGCTGAGAAAATGTAGCCAGACACGAAAGGGCACCTGCTGTATGATTCTATTTATATGAGCGCCATGAAGAAGCAAAACCAGTGTACAGTGGAGAAGCCAGAAGAGACTTATCCTTGGGGTGGGAG
The DNA here is from genome assembly GCA_028451465.1 of Erethizon dorsatum. Classification (NCBI taxonomy): domain Eukaryota; kingdom Metazoa; phylum Chordata; class Mammalia; order Rodentia; family Erethizontidae; genus Erethizon; species Erethizon dorsatum. The sequence goes on along the minus strand of CM051827.1, from coordinate 122,235,226 downwards.
GTAGTGACGGGTGGGGACAACAGAGAACTTTCTAGGGTGCTGGGAATGTCCTCAAGTTTTATACTAGTGATAGCCCCCTGGTGTGTATATGTGTAAAAATTCATCGTAGTTCACTTGAGATATGTGCATCTTGCTGTAAATTACACCTATCAAGAGGAATAAAATTGTTACAACAGTGGTAGAATCAACCACATAGTGAGTGATACATTAGCACTCTACATCTATTATCTCTAACCCTGGGTGGTAGGCATCATGATTCCTACTTAATAGATAAAAGACTGAAGTGTCAGCCGGGTGGGTGGTGTATGCCTGTAATCCCAGCACTCTGGGAAGCTGAGGCAAGAGGATTCTAAGTTCAAGTCCAGCCTGGGCAATTTAATGACTTAGGGAGAGCTTGTCTCAGAATAAAAAAGGGCTGGGGATGTAGCTCAGTGAGAAGGCCTTAAGTTCAGTCCCCAGTACTGAAAAAAAAAAAGGAAAAAAACTGAAGCTTTGTATGTCCAAGAGCCCAGCGTCAGGAAGGCAGAACAAGGCTTCCGCCTGCTCTCTTGGCTTGCCTCCGGTCCTTTGCTACCAGAAAGACCACCTAACTGGTGTTGGTTCATAAGCCACAGAGTCGCCATTCTTAGAATTCCAAGTTGCACTGGACCTTTGTTGGAGTGTGCCTCGCCTATTCCTGAATTCCTGTCACTGGTGACAGACTGGCCCCAGGCCTTTTTGTCTCCACTAGAAGCAGGCAGCCTGGAGCTGGGAAGGATGAGCATCAAAAGTCTCCATCTACCTGGCTCTGCCCACTGCTCCTCACCTCACCCATCTTCCATAGGATGCTGTGGTGTGGCCTCCAACAGGAAGAAGCCCGCTGATGAGCGAATCAGGCCCCGCTAGCCTTTGGTGACAAGCCAGCACTCTATAACTGAACCGCTGCAATAGGCTGATGTTTATCTTGCAGGATGTGTGCGTTTAATAATGTATTAATATGGAGGCCAGATTGCTTCTCCTGTCAAGCGGGCAGAGCAAGATTATGGAGGCAGGAGAAGCTAGGGACTCTCCTGGGAGGAGGACACCCCAAAGATGCTCTGCAATGTGAGCCGAGGCTTCTGTGCTTGACAGAACAAACGTGTCCTGCCCAGGGTGACTGTAAAGGACACCTCTCATAGGATTCCTGTGTTGCAAAACCCTAATCTGTCCCTGAGGGCAGGAGAGAGGCTCTGATGGAGGGAGCCGGCCGTGCTGGTGGTGGGAAGGTCTGGGTGAGTGGCAGGTTAGGCCCGCCTGGAGTGGGGTACTCTTTAGGGAGAACGTTTAGCCACCCACATTTCTGGCCTCAGATGGCAGGTCCTGGTGTTTGGAGACTCTCTCTGCCATGCCAGGGGCTCCTGAGTCCACATTCGCGCCTTCCGGAAGTTTGCTTGCCTCCCTCTGCCGCGAGGTCTCTCAACCTCGGCACACTTAGCATCTTGGTGGTGGGGACTGTTCCGTGCCCTGTTGGGTACTCAGCAGCATCCTTGCCCTGTACCCACCAGTGTCAGTAGTATAGCTCCTCAACAGTTGTGACAACCACAGATGACTTTAGGAGTTGTCAAATGTCCCCTTGGGGTCAAAAGCCACCACTGGTTAAGAATCATTCGTTTGATCAGACTGTTTCTTAAAGTTGCTGAGGTGAGGAACTGAGGCCAAACCTCCCCAGACCAGGAACACTGCTGCTTCCCTGGTAACTGAGCTGCCTTGCATGCAAGGGCTGGTCTCGGAGGCTTTGATTCTGCAAAATGAACCCTTTCCCCAGTTTATCGTTAGGAAAACTCTGTTGCACTGTTCATTTAAAACTGATGCAGGTTCAGAGCAGAGCTGCACTTCATTCCGAACACGTCTTTAAATAATAGGGTCAAGGAAACAAAACTGTTACTGAGCAAATTCCCTTTGCAAATTTCCAGGCCCTTCGGTACTGAAATGAGATAATCCAGTGTAGTGCTAGTTGCTTTTTTGGGAGAGAAAAATAAAAGAAAAAAAAATTAAAGATTCCTTTATTCTGCCTTTAGCTCCTGAGCTTCAGCAATTAATTCTTATATGCTAAAGGACTTCTGTGTTTATGAGGCATTATTATTTAATGTGGGCCTATTTTAAATTGTAATTTTTTCATTAAGTTACCTCATTTTATTTATTAAGACCAGTTTATAACCTAGCTTAGACTTCGTTCCTGAGTAATAACTATTTTTCTTTTAAAATATTCTTTAATAAGTTGTCATCCATATTTTAAATTTTATTCTGTGTCAGAGACGCCTCGCTGTTGATCACGGGCTGATCCCTGTGCTTCTGTGCAATGCTGCAGGACTGGGACAGCCAGCCCTCTTCCTCCTTGGCTTTGGAAGTCTCCAGGCTGGAAGCAAACAGCTCTGTAGTGACCGCTCACCCTCTGTGCTCTGGGGGTCCCCCGAGACGGCCAAGACCCTAGAGCCCTCTGTCCTGAACCTTTCAAGCAGCATCCCATGACCTGACAGTCTGCTGGGAGAAAAGCAGATGGGGCCATGGAGAAGCGAAGGGGCTACAGGCAGGGAGCGAGGGCCAGGCCCTCCATGTCAACAGTCTCCCATTCCAGCCACGCCACGCGCTCCTTGTCTCATCTTTCCCTCCCCACCCCCTGTATCCCTAACAAGGAAAGATCATTATCCCCATTTGGCAAGAGGGAAACTGAGGTTCAGAGCCATGGAATGACTCATTTATTTTGCAGGACTTGTAGAGTTGGAAGCTGTCCCCAGGTCTGTGATTCCCAAGCTCAAGGTCCCAGGGTCTTGGCTCCAGTGGTTCCTGACCACTTTTCCACACAGAGGAGACCAGCCTTCCCACGGGTGCTTTTCAGAACACCGTCCTCTGTTTCTCATCTGATATCACCACTGCCCTGAGAAATAAGCACCATGAGCCCATTTTTCAGATGAGAATAATGGGGACTTGCCTTCTGTTTCCACAGCAAAATGAAGGCTAGCCCAGCCTAGGTCCTCCGCTTCAAGATCAGAGCTGTTCCCTTTTCTCCCACCACCCCCTGTGGCTTCCCCATCACTGGCTGATCCCCAGCCCCACCTCCTGGGCCCTGGGCCTGCAGAAGGTACTGCAGAGACAACCATGGCAGTCAGGGCCTCTCTCGAGCATCTTGAGTCACCTCAGTGTCTCACCCTACTTCCCTCCTGACAGCTGCAGGTGTGTCTTGGATGTTGGGTTGACCCAGGGCTAAAGAACTGGTCACCTACCTGCAAGGACACAGAGAAAGTTCCAGAGGGTGGTGGGGTAGTAGAAAGGTCCCAGGGCTGTGTGACCCACAGAACTGGGGTCCAGTCTTAAAGTACTTATTAATTGGTTTGAAGATCTTGGCTAAGTTCCTTCTTTTCTGAGGCCTCAGTTTACCCATCTGTATAACAAAAGGATTTCCATTCCAGACCATTATGCCGCTTTCACTCTGATAGTCTCTGACTGGGGAACTGCTTTGGGAGTCCAAGTCCATAACAGTGTGACCATCCCCATTTATTGACTGATTAGCTTACACATTCATCTGCTCATTCACTATTTTTCCCACTGAGGGTTCATTGAGCATTTGCTATGTACAACATATGAATGGCGTGTGTTGCTAGAGTAACCACTAGAACAAACCACCCTCAATCTCTGTGGTTTAATGATGTTGAATTTCTCACTCACAGGAGTTTCCCTGGGGACCAGGGCAGGACTTTACCCCTTGCAGGCAGTCCACTACCTAGTTTCTTCCATCTTATGACTCCTTCTCCAAGTCCTCAGAGCCCTCCTCTCTCAGATGGCAAGGGAGAGAAGGTGTTTGGGAAACATGGGGAATTCTAGGGGACAGGCTGGGAAGCCATATTGCCCTGGTCAGGATTTGGTCACATGGCCAGGGTTTGGTGACTTGACCAGGATTGGGTCACATGGCACTGCCATGTGGGAAATGTAATTAGAAGAAAGAGAACACAGAGTGTAGGGGACACATGGTCTCTGTGAGGTTGGGGGTCACACATGGCCCAGAGTTGATATTGTGCACAAGATAGATGTGAAGAGAGCTTAGGACCCCAGTGTGAACTCAGATGAGAGTCTGGGGCAAACCGAAGACCGTAGGTTCTGGATGCAACTGTGACTGGCAGCTCAGCCTTGCGCCCTGCAGGAATCTGTGCCCTTTGCCTTGTTGTCAGTGCAGGACTCTCTGCCTCATAAAGATGTCCTGAGTCAGTCACTTTCCCTGGCAGACACCTCAAAGGCCAGAGGACTAACTGAAAATTCTGGGCTCCTCCAGCCTCAGTTTCTCTCATCCATAAAATGGGAAGAAAATTCAACAGCACTGGGGTCTGCAGATCCCTGGAGGAGCAGCAGGGGTCTGCAGAGGGCCACAGAGCAGGCTTCCTGAGTCTTCTTATTAACAGTGTAACCACAACATTATCAATAATGAAACACAAGTTAATAAAAAATAAACTAATGACAAATAATACATATGTCATGCATAATACATTATACTCCAGGGATTCTGAACATCTATTGCCTCTGACAGAGGGAGATTTGATGAGCTGGCTGGAGATCACACAGGGGAGGCCCTCAGAGGAGTTTGGGAGGTCAGCATAGGGGACAGACATCTGGAAGTGTCACGTTCATCTCTCTGCAAAGTGTTTGAGGCCCTGGTGGTCTAGAGCTGATCTGCCCTTCTGCTAGGGTTCTGAGAACCAGGAGCCAGCTGGGTGAAAGGGGAGGTACCCCTTCTCTTGGTGGTCTTTTGTAGCTCAAATTTAGGGTGGGAAGTCCACAGCCCAGTGAGGCAAAGAACATTCAGCCTCAATAGAATCAGATGGCCTGGTCAAGGCTGCCAGCTGACGATATCTGTGACTTTCTCCGTTCAGCTGTGGATTCATGCGCTCATTCAGTATGCCCTGTATGCCAGTCAACATGGGCAGAAGCGCCCAGAGACTTAAGGCAGATTAACAGGGACTAGTATGTGGCCCTTCAGGAGCTCCCAGACCACTGTGGGAGACAGATTGGCTAAAAAGGGTATTGCCATGCAAGGAATTGGGGCTATGGTAGTTGTTCTGAGGGGGCGTTGAACCCAGATTTGGGGTCACTGGGTAAGTGAAGTTGGGTGTGTTGAGAGATGCCTCAGGGTAAATGATGTCTAAGCAACAGATTGAGGGTGGGTATTGCAGGTAGAAGCAATGGCAGGTGCAGACCCAGGAGCTGTAGGAAGCCTGGCATCTCTGGGGAACCCTAAGTACATCAGGGCAACTGAGGCTCTGTAAACAAAGGGCACAGGAGCAAAGGATGAGCTCAGGAGGAGGCATATCCTTGAGCTTTCTAGGTTGGGAGGTGGTTTCACCCCCAAAGAAATGGCAAAGAAGATCCAGGTGCTGGAGGGGACAGCAGTTTGCTGGGTGGCAGCATGGTGCATGCTGGGCTGGGGCTGCACAGCTCACAAAGCCCCATGTGGGTATCTCAAGGCTCATTCAAGACTTCACTCGGGCAGCATGCTGGCTAAACAGCTGCAGTGTGCCAAGCATTATACAGAGAACTGGAGGCGTGCACCAGGTCCCCACCTTAAGGAGCGCCTAGTCTGATGGTGGAGACACACAAAGAACCATCTGTTGTGTTATGGAGGAATGCAGATGGGTTCTGATTGAGATGCTTGCAAGGGCCTGTGAGCTTGGAAGAAGGAGGATCAGACTCAAATAAATCAGAGCAAGGGGGACTGTGGCATTGAACCTGGAAGGACATGGACAGATTTCCCTGGATGAGCTCAGAGGAGAAGGGCATTCCAGAGAGAGAGAGAGAGAGAGAGAGAGAGAGAGAGGGAGAGAACAGCAAAGGACACGAAGGAGAGCTTGGGCTATGGAAGGGCCAGGGCGGGGTTGCAAGGTGGCCAAAGCACAGTGTGAGACTGATTGACTTGGAGGGGCCTAGAGAGGTAAGCTCATCAGGGACCCAGTAGGCTGTGACAGATTCTGAACTTGGTCCTGAATTGGAAGGCAATGGGGCAGGGAAATGGAATGGCATTAACCGCAGAGGGGGCATCCTCATATTTGCATTTTTGTAATATCACGGAGACTCCAGTGAGGTGGGTACATTAGGTAGGCAAGTCTGCAGGCTGGAGACCAGCAAGCCGCCTGTCCCAGGGTCCTGGGGAGAGATTTCCCAAACTCAGGCAGAAATGGTGTAGAGCGGAGGATAAAAGACAGTTCGGGGAGCTATTGGGGAGGCAGAATTGATCCATCTTAGAGACAGATGAACAGGTAACTTTCTACCCATTGTTCAGTGGCTTTCATCTCTTAAAAGGCCCCCTCCACCCCATCTCCTTGCCAATAAGAAGGCAGATGTTTGGAAGCTCCAGTTAGTCCAGCGTGGAAGGGCATATTTCACAGAACCCTCTGTACCAGCCTGGAAGATATGGTTGCAGTAATTGGTTTGTTGTAATAATATTTATTACAATAGTAATTACACAGTGCAGGAGCCCTGGGAGACTGTCATCGTGGCTGTGATGTGGTATTTATCTTCGTGAGATAGGGGTGACCTTTTTTCTTCATGAGTGGTAGTGCACAGAGCTCTCACCATCACATGGAGATAAATCCCAGACCTACCACAGGGGGAGGGTGGCACGAGGAATTTATGTGGCCCTGATGCCCACGGTCCATGCTGATGTGGCCTTAAATTCAGCTCGTAGAGCTGCTGCCAAGCTCCTGACCACCTGTGTGTTTCCACTCGCACCTTGGTGTGATCCATGCTGGTTTAGGGGTCTTGAGTTCTCTGTATCACTTACGTACCCACAGACTGGGATGGGGCTGAGATTCTGTCCCTGATCTCAGGAACTTCTAGTCTGGTGCAGGCACAGTCCCTGTCCTGGGATAGAGAGGTGGATGATTCGTATTCCTTTAATTCTTCACACTCATTTGGCATTCATAAGTGATGATTCAGGTGACACATGACAGGCACTTCTGGGGCAAAGTCACTGGTCTAGAGCTAATCAGAGCACTGTATGTCAAGGGTGCAATGGAACATTTTGGCCAACCCAGTTCTTAACTGTCCTGGAAAGGTTCTCAGTTAGACATCTTCCTGGCCCAGCATTCTTACATCCTAGCATCCTTTGCTGGATTTGGCTTTGAAAATGGCTTCCACCACGCATCATCCTGCTGCTTCCTTGTGGGCGTGTTGTGTTCTGCTGCTGTAGTGGGGGTTTGATCCTGCTACACCCCAAGCCAGACTCCTTGTGTTCTTTCTGATCCCTAGCCCTGCTACCCACCTCTGTTTTTGGCTTCTCTCTGGAATTCAGGGGTAGTGAGCTCCTGTGAGGTAGCAGGAAGGGCACTAGACTCAGAGTCCAACGGCTTGCTGGCCACGCCTGGCATTCTGTGGTCATAAGGAAGTCATTCTGTACCTCTGAGCCTCAGGCTTCTCATATATAGAATGGGGAAACAACCTACAGGGCAAAGATGATCAATACATAACAATAGCTGACATCCTTTGGAAACTGCAAAGCACTAATCACATGTTCACTTGTTCATCTTAGTTTTAGTTGTTCAACAAATATTCATTGAGCCACTAAGAAGCGCCAGGCATTGCTCTAGAGTCTCAGGATAAAGTCGTGATTCAGCTACTCAAAGTGAAGGACTTCTGGATCTGACAAGATGGAGTAATAGTAAAGGCAGGGCTGTCTTCATCTCTCATTAATTCAACTGCAAAACCTAGGCAGAATGTAAGGACATCTCTTTGAAAAATCTGTGAAGCAAATTCCAGCAGGTGGGTTGGAATTTGTAGTACCACTAAAAAAATATGAATAGAAACACAACCTAGAGTCTCATCAGGTAATATTTAAAATGTCCAGAATACACACAGAATAACTAGACACAAGAAAAACTATGACAATCTCAACTCATACGGGGGAAAGACAATATGCTGACACCAGGGATGAGGTCACTCCTATGATGGACTCATATGATGAAATTACCTGACAAAGACTCTAGACAGTGTTTATAAAAATGCTTCAACAAGTGATCCAAAATCATCTTGAAACAAATATCAAAATAGAAAGACACAGCAAAGAAATAGAGGATATAAAGCAGAACCAAATGGAAAATTTTAGAAACAACAAATACAATAATGAAATAAAACACTCCCTGGATGGATTCAGTAGCAGATTGGAGATAACAGAAGAATGAATTTGTGACCTTAAAGATACAATCGATGGAAATTAACCATTCTGAAAACAGGAAAAAAGACTGAAACTCACAACCCAGGCTGAGGGAGGGAAAAATATCAACAAAAAATAAGCAAAAAAGTAGTGTTATATGTTTTTTAAAAAGGATACAACAAGACAGGGTAGTTAGATAATGATAGAGGTGTTGTTATATATATGAGAGCTACACTGGATAAGACCTCTCTGAATAACGTGTGAGCAGACAAAAATTGAGGAGTTGAGCCATGTAGCTAGAGAAAGATGTGCTGGGAGGTAGAAGTGGCTTGTGCAAAGATCCTGAGATAGGAGCATGCTCGGGGCACTCAGGGATCAGCAGAGGTTGTCATGAGTCATGGGACTGAACAAATTGAGAGTGAGGGAAGATGAGGTGGTGGAGCAGAGGTGGCCAGGGGGTGCCTGTTGGCAGTCATCATAGTGGACCAGGCATTGCATGATGGTGCCTGTGTCCAGGGAAAGAGTGTGGAAGGTGAAGTAGTGGGTTGCCGAATGTATTTTACAGAGCTTGCTGGTTGTGTGGACGAGAGAAAGTGGAGACTCCAGGAAGAGGACTGGCTGCTCTGAGGGAGATGGAAGGAGAAACATCGCTTCACGTTAGGACCTTCCCTTTACGGTGCTTACAGACTTCCAGGGGTGCATCCAGCAGTGAGGTGGTGCCCCACAATCTGGGTTCCCAACCCAGGACCTTTGCAGGTTTCTGTGTATAGGTTCTTGGCTAATCAGAGTCGGCACACAGGGCTCATGGGGCAGCATGAGGAACCAGACACTCATGTGATGCAAGCTCCCAGTCACCTTCCTTGGGGAGAAGCCAGGGGTACAAGGTGCCACCTTGGATGAATGTTGTGCGAAGTGCAGGGCATTGTTGAGGATGCAGCAGGAGCTCCATCCTGTGACCCTGTGTCCAATGGTGTGGTGTCACCCGCAAGGATAGGCACTGCTGTGGTCTGCCACCAGCTCCTGCCATCATGGCTGCTACCCAAGAGCTCCTCCAGTGCCAGTGGCTCCTCTGCCTCTTGTCCATGGCTCCCAGTGACGTACAGTCTCCACTCTGCCCACTGGGCTGTCTTCTCACTCAGTGGTGACATCCTGTATCCCACTGTCCTGAAGAAGAGAGCCTGCCTGGGCGGCCACCTGGCACCCACGCTATTGAGTGGAGACCTCGCGCCTGGCCAGCAGGAGAGGCTCCTGGTCACTAGTTGTCACCAACAGCAGGCCAAGCGGGTGGGGTCAAAGAGGTAGGCTCAGAAGCCCTTGAGGTCCTGGGAGGCCCTGGGCTTGGGCTGCCTAGGAGAAAACCACAGGGACAGGGTTCTGAGCACTGCCCGCTCTGACTATGGAATGGTCAAGAACTAAACAGAATCAATTTGTCTTTGTCTGATCCAGGCAGCGACCCTTGGGTAGGATGGAGATGGGACCGTTTGTGGCCCTGTGTCATGTGAATACACCCTGAATAGGTCATTATAAGCAATATTTAGTGTCTTGGGGTCAGAGTAAGGGTGCTTTGGGACTTCAGTAATCCAGGGAGTTAGGGAGTTTGTTAAGGAAATAACATTTCCATGAATCACTGAAGGACAGACAAAATTACCAAAGCAAAGAGCAAGGAAGCAGGCTTAGGACAGATGGGACAGCCTACACACAGGCCCAGGGGTGACAGTTGTGCATGAGGGAGAGCGGAAAGTGGCAGGAACCAGATGAGGAGTGTAGGTGACTGGGGCTGAGAGCCAGGAGTGGTGGGCCAGACCTCCCCACAGAGCTCACGAGCCTTCTCCCATGAGTGTGGGAGGCTCCTGGGGGCCCTGCAGAGTCACGGAAATGAATTCTAGAGGCCAGATCGATGTGGGGGGTGAATGGTTGCAAGAAGTCCAGGCAGACTCTGGTGTCATGGTCTCAGGGAGTGTGTCCTTCACCACTGCTGCTACCCACTGAACACCCGAGACAGCTGCTGGGAGGAGGTGACAGCCAGTCCTGAAGGCTGCTCACAGCAGGGGCAGTTTCCCCTCTTCTATGAACAGCCCCTGAGCTGGGCTTGTGGAGAGGGACAGAGGAGTGAGGCTGGGTTACACTCCAAGGCAGCTTTGGGCGGAGGGGCCATCTGTCATCACCTCGTTAGGCAGTGCCTGATTCCTAAACATCGCTGTGATTTTGCTAAATGTATCTTAACGGGAGCAGTGTAAATGCTGTCAGAGATAGAGGGCAGAGTGATGGGCTGCGAGGGATAATGAACCGCTTAGTTAAGATGGATCCCTCTCTGCTCCTGATCTGCATCTGGATACCGGGTGCGGCAGAGCTCACGCATGGAGGCGGATGGGTGGCAAATTTAATGCACAGAAAGACTAGGCCCCATCTAGCTGGTGGCCATGTCCTTGGCTGATGTACTTCTCTGACAAATGGAGTAGAGTTGTCCCAAGGTGGCAGCCTTGACCCCAGACCTGGATTCAGGCTCAGTCAGCATTTGATGTGGAATTCGCTAGGACAGGAAAGCCCTAAAATTTGAGTTTCCCCATTTCACAGATGGGGAAACTGAGGCCCAGAGGAAACTTGCCCAAGGTCCTAAAGCTGGTTGGCAGCACAGCTGAGAGCAGAACCCATGCCCCTCTGGTCCTCGTGGCCCTGGCTGATGGGTGAGTCCCTGCCCTGCCCCTGCCTGCTCAGCTGCACTTTCTCAGAGGCCCAGAGGCTCTACTTGGGGAGACAGCATGGACCTGAGGCCCCAAATTCAGAGCCCCCTCCACTGGAGACCCTGGTGGCTTGGGCCTCCTTGGACCTGGATTTTTTTTTTTGTATTGGGGATTGGACACAGGGCCTTCACATTGAGCTATATCACTTACCTTTTTTATGTATTTATTATGTTTTAACTTTTGAAACAGGGTCTTGCTAAGTCACTAAGTTACCCAGGCTGGCCTCAAACATGCGATCCCCCTGTCTCAGCCTCCCAGAGTGCCCACAACTAGGCCCCTTCTGGGTTTATGCCCTGTCCCTCAGGGGGAGAATTCCATGTGGGCCTCCAACTTTGACCCCCTCCACGTCCTCCTAGACCGGTGTCCAGATGTCGGCTCGCTGTCCTAGGACCACCCTTCCTGGGCTGGATGGTGGAACACTGGAGGGAGTGGAGGTCAGGGGTCAGAGGTCAGGGTCAAGTGGGTGGGGCTTGGGGGCAGAAGGCCCTGGGTGATGCTTTGCCCCTCGGACCCTGATTGTTCCTGCAGCCCCATCACGCAGGAGGAAACCGAGTCCCACAGAGGTCATGTAATTCAGCCAGTTGACTATGGGGTGGCAGAATGAGAAGCCTGAGCCAACGATGGACCTCACATTTGAGAAGGGGGGCACTTGTTGGGGGAAGAGCCAGGAAAGCAGAAGAGAGGATTTTCAGGAAAAGAACGTGCGTAGTTTTTTGGGAAATGATGAAATTTTGTGAAATGAGAGCTGGAGGAACGTTAATCAGACCTAGAAGAGAACCTTTCCAATGTTTTTCTTTTGGGAAACACCTCTTGGCTGTGAACCCCTGCTGCCCTCTCCTGTGTGTGCCTGTCTGTCTGGAAAGGTGGTTTATCACCTGGGATCAGGTGTTGATGGGCACCATCATAAGTCCTGCTCCACACACCTGTGGGAAGTCTTTGCCTCTCTCCCTCCAGACCTGAGCTCAGAGCCTACACATGGGCCCCTGCTTGTCCTGACCTTGAATAGGAAGGGCCTGGGTACAATATTGTCAGACTCTGGCCTCAGGCCCTGAGGGATTTGGTCCCTTTCCACCTGCTCCCCCCAGCATTTGGTGGGTACTTTGGGCTCTCTCCTTCCACCAGAACTGGCCCAGGCCCCGCAGCACTTTCCTGCCCTGTCTGAGAGCCAGGCTTGTGTCAAAGACATAGTGTCAACCAATGGAACTGCAGATGGGGGGCTACCCCCAGAATTCCCAAGTGACCTCTGTAAGTCATGTGACTCGGCTCTGGGTGGTAGCAAGAGGTGTCAGGAAGAGATCAGCTTCAGAATTGGACAGCCCCGGGTTGGAATCCAGCTGCTTCCATCAGTGTGGCATGCAGTCAGGTGCTTCCGGATCTGCAGAGCAAAGCCTGTGGGTGGCAGAGGTGTGTGCCTAGGACCCACAGGACCAGCACCCGAGAAAGCTGCAAAAGCACCTCTTGTCATTCTCTGACTTTGATGCTCTGCTGCTGGTGATGGAGCTCACAATCCAGAAGGAGAGGCAGATGGGCAGACAGATAGCCACACTCCAGCGTGGGTGCAGCAGGTCCCACTGTGGGCTCAGAGACCCTGGTTGCAGAGGGCAGTGGTGGGAGAAGAGGTCTCAGGTGCAAAGCGTTTTGGAAATGTGGGGCTGAATGCATTGCAGTATTTGCATTCCCTGTGGGACCTAGCAGGCTCGTCACACACATTATGACTCTGAACAGGGCAGAGGTGCAGCGCTGGCCCCGAGCCCTGTCATGGCTTCTTACGGAAGCACAGGTGGCTGCAGCAGCCAGGGGACAAACTGGGAGTGAAACTGGTTGGGAGGGAAAGAGGGAAACAAGGAAGGAAGGGGAGAAGGAAGAAAGGAAAGAAGGAAGGAAGGGAGGATGGGAGGGAGGGAGGGAAGAATAAAAAAAAAGGAGCAAGGAAGGAAAGAAGGAGCATGCAGCCTGGGGCAACTAGAATGTACCATGGCCAAGGAATGACTTCAGCCCTCAGAAGGGAGGCTCCTGCCTCCCTGCAGATTCACGCCCCACAGCATTGGCACAGTGTGGGGCCGGGGTGGGAGTGCACAGATGCCAGCATTCCTCCTGTCCCCTGACCTCTGTGACTCCAAGCAAGGGTGTCCCTGGAACAGGAGGCATGGCTGGGACTGCCTCAGCTCACAGAGATGTTCCCAAGCCTCTGCTCCCCAGGACTTGAGAGGCCCGGGGTGCAACACTGACAGAGCCACTCCCTGCTAGAGTGCTGTGCTGGGAGTGAGTGCGTCCTGTCAATTTACACCTCAGGCCCCTCACTTGCCTCAGCCTGCTTTAATCCTGCCTGACGCTCTACCAAAGATGGGCTATAGAATATGCAAATGTTAAATGTTGAGAAAAATTTCCTACCATGGCTGCAATCTGGATTGTCAGAGCACTCTGAACACCCCTCAGCTTCAGGGCCTTTGGACTTGTGGTGTCGTGTCTGGAATGCTCTCCCCTCGATACCTACATGGCTCACACCTTCCTTTACTCCAGCCTCCTCAGACAGGCCATCTGGAGGAGAGGGGGTGGGGACTTCCCTGTCTAGAGCATCCCTTCCTACATTGCTCTTTGTGGCTTTCTCCTGATCTATTTTTCCTCACTAATTTAGCACCACCTGATATATTTTCCATGAATAACTTGATGATGGTCCCCTCTGCTAGAATATCAGCAGTTTTGTGTCCCCAGTGGAGAGAACATGTGTGGTTCAGGGTACCATCAATAAACCTTTCTCTCTGAATTGAGGAAAGACAGGAAAAAAGAAGGGGAGAAAAGTTCTGAGAAGTCCTAGAGGGAAGGGACATGTTTCCTTCTGTTTAACCCTGTGTTTCTCAAAGTTGACTATAAAAATCATGTTGCCCGAAATGTCGATCAGTTGCTCCCTGTGCTCTGCACACCCTGGGAAAAGTAGTCTTGTCTTAACCTGCCTGGACAGCCCACTCCTGCACCCAGCTTCTAACTCATTGCTGCCCATGTCCCCAGGCCACACCTGCCCCGTGTGCAGATGTCTCTGCTTCCCTCTAGTGTGCCCAGTTGCTTCAGATGTCTGCTGCTCCACCTGCTGGTGCCCCTCACACGGTCACCTGGTTATCAGAGCTGCGGCCACCCCTTGGTCCTCTCCGCTCCCCCGACTCACACTGTGACTCCCTCCTGGCTTGCTGGCCACTGAGGTCACCCATCCTCCTCTGCTGGCTTATGCATCTCAGATGTGGCCTTTCGCCCTCCTTCTGGTGGAAGGGAGCTCTCTCTGGTTCTGAACCCATCCTCATCTGGACTGATTATCATGCCCACACTTACCTGGATCTTCAAAGGTGAGAGAATGGGGGAGGGCAGAGCCCCACCCCACCAAAGGTGATCCAGATGGTCGTGGTCCCCCAGCAGCCCCTATTGGACCTCCCCAGGCAGGGCTGATGGGAAGTGGACAGGTCGCAGATGGGCAGAGGTTGCCAGCACTCTCTCTCACCTCTTCAGACCCTGGAGAGGCTGTGACAGCTCAGTGCTCATCATAGGACCAGAAGAGCTGGGTTTGAATCCCAGCTCTGCCACTTACAGCTGTGTGACCTTGGCAATTTCTTCCCCTCTCTGTTTCCCTGCAGAGAGTAGCAATCATAATATCTCTCTCTCCTAGGATGGTGGCAGTTAAGTAAAGGAATTCATATGAGGCACTAACCCAGTGCCTGGCAGGACAGGGGCTCTGCACATGTGAACCAGCCTTAGTATGTCACACTCACGCTGGCTTGTCCTGTGGTGTCCCTCCTCCAGAGGGTGGCCTCCTTGTTGGTCAGCCTTTGGGTCTTAGATCATCTGGCTTGACCAAGCTTCCCTATCCCCACCCCAGCCCTCACCTTCTTCCTGCCTCTGCATGGCCCTCTGAGTGGTGACCATGGTGTTATGTCACTGTGTTCTCCACTGGGTGCCCTGGGGACCACTCTGTGCCTGTGTCATCACTGTTCCCCAAATTCTAGCCCACAGCTTGCTCAGAGCAGGGGGGAATGAGTGGGTTGGATGAATGCAGAAAGGAAGAGGCAAAAGATTGATTCTGCCAGGCAGCTGGGTCACTGCTTTGTGAACCACATGGGCCTTGGGGCTCCCTATGAACTGGACCTCAGCCTAAGTTCTAGGTCGCCCAGAGGGTGAGCCCCATGCCTGAGCCCTTCACCCTGGAGCCTGGTCTTGAAACCTTGGTCTGCATGTGCACTTTCAATCTCACTCCAACTTCCAAATTGATCCTCTGCAGGTCAATTCTTGTTGGTTTTTTCCTGGAGCGTTGTACCCATTAAGTTCCAGGCAGGGGTCAGGCCCCTGGGCTCGATTCGCTCAGGTTGCCTGCACAATTGAAATCTCCGAGCCTATCCTGGCTAGTTTTCTCATTAAGGTGATTGGACTGGATTGATCCGTTCAATCAATGGTCAGACATCAGCGGGTGGGAAGCCGATCGGATGAGCGCAGATGATGAGAATGAGGTTCCTTGAGTCGCAGTGTGTACCCAGCCCTCTAGGGGAGAGAGCAGTGGCCCACAGGTCTCACCAGGATGGGCTTTGGTGTGGAGGCAGCAGTATCCCCAAGGTGTGGCTACCAGGGCAGGAATCCCAGCCTTGTCTCCAAGGAGCTGGGCAGCTTTCCCACAGGCTTGAGGTGGGCAAGAAGCTTTATGTGGCACCTGAAAGGATGGGAGCCTCCTTCCCAGGTAGTCAGCCTGAAATCCCATCCCCACCACAGCCGAGGGTTGGACCGGGCCCTCCCCACAGACAGGGCATGTGTGATGGGAACTCTGGTGTTGAGGAAGCCAAGGGCAGCCTCCTGAGACTCTCTTCCTGGATTTCACCAGGGGAGTGGTTGCAGAGATGGGACTGGAGGAGATGGGTGCAGCAGGTCCCACTGTGGGCTCAGAGACCCTGGTTGCAGAGGGCAGTGGTGGGAGAAGAGGTCTCAGGTGCAAAGCGTTTTGGAAATGTGGGGCTGAATGCATTGCAGTATTTGCATTCCCTGTGGGACCTAGCAGGCTCGTCACACACATTATGACTCTGAACAGGGCAGAGGTGCAGCGCTGGCCCCGAGCCCTGTCTCCTGGTGTCTTGCAGACCTTTGCTGGCCCTTCCTGGAGATGCCAGAGATGCTACTTTAGTGGGATATTCATCCCAGAAAAAGTGCTTTTGGTTTGGGAGCCTTGGAAGCCAGGAGATGGCAGAACAGGAGATGCCAGTGATTGGGAAGGAGAACAGCTCCACCCTCCCCGGCACCTGTCACAGGAGAACAGCGCCCCCTACAGGGGTGCAGTAGCCTTTCCTCCTCCATGTGCCCTCTCCCTGCCTACCTGGTCAGCTTCTGCCCTCACCGCCCCTCTCTCCTTTCCTCTGCAGGCTACCTGACGGTCAACATCGAGCCTCTGCCCCCGGTGGTGGCTGGGGATGCCGTGACCTTGAAGTGTAACTTCAAGACAGATGGTCGCATGCGTGAGATTGTGTGGTACCGGGTAAGTCACCACCACTGTTCCCTTCATGCCAGGGCTGATGGCAGGGTCTCCAGAACCCCCGGACACATTGGCTATATTCTCAGCCCTGCTGCAGACCCAAGCAGTCCTATACCCTCTGCCAGGTCCTCATCCTGTGCAGATGCCCTCCTGAAAGACTGATCACCTTGCCTGACCTCCCATCTGCCCTCAGGACCCACCCCTTCTGACCTGGCTCCATACCTACATGTCGGAGATGAGCACGTGTTGGGAAGTGTTGGAGATGAGCAGGTGCCCACTTGTCCAGGGCCAGGTGTCAGTCACAGGAAGGACCACTTTGGGTCTTAGGCATATGGGGCCTTTCCAACCATGGTGAAATCTTCGTGGATCAGGATGGGGTGTCCACATCTGTACTCCTTTGGCCCTGGGCTCAGAGAGGTCCAGCTGGCACTGACACTTTTCTGTTGGGTGTGCTAGGTGGGCACAGACGAGGTGCCGCAAAGAATTTCCTTTCCACGATCTAAGCCAGGAGCAGCCAAGGCTTTTTGTTGAAGTCCAAGACAGTAAATATTTTCCTCTCTGCTGACCATGTAGTCTTTGCTGCAACTTCTTTCTTTTGCCGTTGTATTGCGAAAATGCTCCCGACAGTGCGTGAATTAAAGGGCACGGCTGTGTGCCCATAAAATGCTATGCATGGACACCGAAATTTGAATTTTGTGTAATTTTCATGTGTCACGAAATATTCTTCTTTTCCGCAAGGCAGAAGTTGTTCTGAGCTCGCAGGCTGTACAAAAACAAGTTGTTGGCTGACTTGGTTCGTGAGCTATAGCTTGCAAACCCCTGATCTAAAACCACACGGTTGTAATCTTTGCAAGCTGGTTCTCCCTGTCTTCACACGAAGCCAGTGGGCAGCCAGTCGAGTAGAGATGCTTAGAGTGAAGAACGGGGAGAGGAGGGAAGAGTGGAGATCTGGTGCAGTTTGGTGATCTTGAATGTAGAGTGGGCTCCTCTCTGCTTCCCGGGGCTTCCTCTGGTGCCACCCACAGGGAACGCGGTGTCAGAGGATGTTCTGGGTACCTGCACCACTTACAGCCTCTGCTCAGAACTGCTGTCCTCCTCCATACTCTCTTTGCAGTCTTGTTGGAGTCAACTGTCCTTCTGTCCCTTCCTGCATTTCCGGTCTTTGATCCATCATTGGCTGAGGGGAGTTATTTGGTTGGCTGGGATCTGTGCTCCTTTGAACCCAAACCCCCATCTCAGCATTAGTAGCCCATCTTGCTTAGAATCAGCTCCCTCTGCCCTCGACTGGAGCCCCCACAGGTGTGAACCTGACACCTGCTAGCCCAAGGGTCCCCCTACAGGAGGGTGGCATCCTGGGCCTAGAGGAAGTCGAGGTGTGTGTGTGAGGCAGGGCCATGAAGTGCATCCCCGAGAGGTGCATTTACAAGATGTGGGAGCTGCTCGGCTGCCACAGGCTGTGAGCATCTCATTAACACCTGGCAGAAAGAAAGGGATAAATTAACTCCAGCTCGGTGCTGATGCTGAGGCCACGTCTCTACCTCCACTGTCTTCAGATGGGGTCAGAGGGAGGGGTAGTAAGACAGCAATATGGAAATGGTGGGGACAGTTCACCACATTAAGATGCACATGGGACTACCAGGGGCCCCACCAGCTCCCACCGCCTAGAAGCAGCTATCCTCACTCTGGTTTGAAATCAACTGTTACTTCCACCCTCACAGCAGTGAAAATGTCCCTGCAGAGGCAGCTGCCAGGAGAGAGACAAGCCCAAGGCCAGGCTGGATCCTGGGTAGGGAACTAGGAAGAGGCATCCACGTGGCTCCACTCTGTTTCTGAAGATGGGGAGAGGACTGGGAGGGCAGAGGTCACTGGCCCCTGGACTGGACAGAAGCTTCCCTGGTTCTTCTCCATCCCTGTCCTGAACTGTGTTCTTCCTGTCCCCACTTCTGTGGCCCTGTCCCAACCTGCGATGGCAATGATTGCTTGAGAATCAGTTACATCTCTTACGGATGTCAGACCCTGCATATCAGGCTATGGTAGGCTGCACTAATTAATTTATTTTATTTCATTTCACATCCTTTGGCTGAGGGCCTCTGGAGTGGGGGTATGCAGATGTATGCAAATTACATGCAAATCGCCTCCTGGAGCCAAATGCCTGGACCCTTTTAATTCTGTAGCTGGACAGAGGTGGCGGCTCAGCTGACTGGTTATCCTCCTTGGGACCAGGGGAGCCCGTGTGTCCTGGTTGCGACAGGGAGGAGGGGCAGGGGACGGAAGGAAATTCCAGGGACGTGGCGCTATGCTGCCAGCTTTGTCTTGGCTTACTGCTTCTCTGGCTTCCCTCACCAGCCACCTCTTTTCCCAAGAAGCCAGCTGAAGGGAGCACGATAAGGGTCTGCAGAGGCGGCGGCTGCAGGAGCCAAGGCTGGGGCAGGGCCTCAAGAGGGGATGGGAGAAGCAGCAAGGGGAGCCAGACTCTCTTCCGACCCCTCTTCCCCAGCAGACAGACCCCTCCCAGGCCACCCGCCCACCATCCTTACAGCCTCCCCCTCAAACAGCAAGCTGCCCGGTGCTGTTTGTTTTCTGGCCCTGTGTTTGCTTCCCTCCCTGGCTTCCTTCCCCCAAACTCTGAATGAGCTTACAGAGCCTGGCTTGGAAGGAAATGAATAGATAACACAGGCCCAGCCAGTACTGTGTCTCCAGTCCCTTCAGGAAGGAAAAGCAGGGCATTGTGGTGGGCCCGCTGCTGCACGCTCAGCCTAGCGGGCTCACAACAGCCTGGAGCATGTGCAAATCTCTGCAGCCTCCCCTGTAGTCCAAAAGACGTTATCTGAGCAGGAGGAGCACCCTCGGCTTTCCAAAATCATGGTGATTGGGTTGGATGGTTTGGAAAGTTGGGGGAGCCAATAAAATTGTCGGAAGCAAAAGGGATCACCCCCTTGGGGTTAACAAGCCTTCTGGCTGAGCACTTGGGAGGGTCTTGCCTATCTAAGGAGCCCTAGGAGCTGGGAGAGGGACAGGAAAGGAATGGGGGCCTGAGGCTTGGACACCTTGCCCTGAAGCCTGGCCAACTGAGAAGTGGCTGGGCCAATTTGTAGAACAGATTCAAGAAAGTGCACATGATCAGAGGCCCTGAGTCTGCCTTGTCCCTTGCAGTAGCCACTAGGCATTCATGGCTGTTGCAATGTAAGTTAAATTTAAAAGTAAGGTGGGGGCCGGTGAGATGGCTCAGCGGCTTAAGCACCTGCCTGGCAAGCGTGAGGGCCCGAGTTCGACTCCCGGAACCCACATACGAAAAAGGGGCCAGTGATATCGCTCAGCGGCACAGGCGCCTGCTGGCGCGCGAGGTCCTGAGGTCGACCCCCAGGTACCCACAAAAAAAAAAAAAAAGTAAGGTAAAAATTCATTTCCTCCGTCAAATCAGCCACATCTCGAGCACTCACTTAGCCACATGAAACTTGAGGCTGCCACACTGGACAGAGCAGCAGATGATTGGCATCATCTCAGAAAGTTCCATCCCACCATGGGCTGCTGTACAGACTCAGATGTTTTCCCCCTGTGGTTTCTGGAATATACCGTGTGTGCCTGACAACAGAATAGCAGTGACTATTTCGTGAGCCTGCTTTCCTGGCAAACACACTAAAAATGAATGTCAGTAAAGTGGATTTTCTTTATTTGGTAACCTGCCATCATTAGACTGGGGAGGGGGCAACGGAAGTGGTTATCATTCTCAAAAGACTTCTCCAAAAGTACACAGAAGATGCCAAGGGAGCCGTCAGGCCCTGAGGGTGCTGGGTATTGTCAAGCCCTGTCCAAGTTAAGGATGCTTCACTGCCCTTGGTACTGTCTCCCCATGATTTTTCCTTTGCTGCACAGGTTCATCTCCCACGCTGGTACTTCACAGTGCACGCACATGGCTCTATTTTTGCCCTGCACCACTGTACCACAGCTAAGAGTAACAGAGCAATCCCACATTTGACCAGTAGGAGGTGTTTATCTTTACATACATTGCTACATTCCCTGGTGGATGCCAGGCAAGTTCTATTGTTAATCCTGTTTTTCAAATGAAGAAACTGACGCCATCCAAAGAGACTGTGTATCAGCTCACATTGCTTCCCCTGACTTCTCCCGAGAGTTCTGGACATGCCTTTCGTGATTCTTTGTGGGACCCTGCTTGAGTGCTAACCTGGTCATGGCAAACACTTACCCCTGGACCGTAAGCATCTCAAGTACAAAAGCTGTATCTTTTCCCCATTATCCCAGGTGTGATCTAAAGTACAGGGAATGTTTAAATTTTAAGCATTTATTACAGTGAAAGACATCATTAATCCCTCTCAAAATCCTCCCCTCCATTCAAACACACTTATCCCATAGTTATTACAACTTTCTGAAGCAATTCTGGAAGTCCTCTTTCATGAGTGTCTTTAGTTCCTTTAGTGCCGCTTCAATGTCCTGAATAGATTCAAAATGTTTAGCTTCCATGGTCATTTTGACTTTGGGGAAGAGATGGAAGTCACAGTGCCAGATGCAGTGAATAAGGTGGATGAGGACAAGCTGCAATATTATTATAAGCCTGCCTTTCTGCTGTATGGCAGTTGGCAGCAGCATTCACTGTGTTTTTTTGATACCTTGTGAAGACATTCACAAAAGAGTACTTCCAGAACCGCTACAGAAAGTGCCAAGAATGATGGGATAAGTGTGTTTGAAGGGAGGGGAAATATTTTGAGGGGGATTAATGACAATGTCTTATCTCTTACTGTAACAATTATTTTTTTGTTTAAACATACACTGTATTTTTTATTAGCCCTTGTATTTCTGACACCTACAGCAGAGTCACCTCAGGACATACATATTAAATTAACAAATGGTAGAGCCATAAAAACGTAAGCACATGTGTGTTTTTATACACAACGCTGCGTGGCCCGCTTCTCTCACAAGTGGGGACGTGTGGATAGTCTATAGATGCCATCTGTTTGGGGGAAGTGTGGGTTTTGCAGACTCAAGGGTCTTTGTGGAGTACTGGAAAAAAAAAAAAGGAACATTTCTTGTTAGGAAGCCTTGTCTAAACTCATTTAGTTGGGGGTCACCTGCCCAGCAGGCAAAGCCAAAGGTTTGTTTATATCACAGAAATCCATTAAACAGCTACAGAGAATCATGGGACTTTAACCTTTCACAGCAGTTTTTATCATTTGCTCTTTGTTTTGTCGCCTTCCTTCACGATTTGGTCCCAAGAGCTGCTCTGAGCCTGGGTTACGAGGCCGCAGAATGAGCCAGAGATGGAGATCCACAGGCAGCGATAACGGCCCTGCTTTCAGTTTCCCCTTATCTCACCTCCTCACCTTGCTGGGAGACAGGAGTCTGGGTGTTTGTTTTGTGGTTCAGGTGATGCCACCTGGCCGGGCATGAATCCCCGGGGGGCTCGGATGGATGCCTCTTTGGGGAGGGTTGTGGCTGCTACGGACCATTAGAGGAGAGACTGAGACTGCAGGGTGGGAAGGGTGAGGTTGAGAGAGAAAAGACTTAGTGATCAGATTACCTGCACGTACTGGGTATGGTGGCACACACCTGTAATCTCAGCACTCAGGAAGTTGAGGCAGGAGGAACACAAGTTTGAGCCCAGACTGGGCTACAAAGTGAGACTCAGTCACAAAAACCAAACCAACCAAACAAGCAGATAAAACCCTGCATATGCATTCTGGGTTGACCTTGGGAGGTGACGGAGACTTCCTGCATTTTTGAAACCTAATCTGAAATTGGGCATGAAAACACATCCTTGGCGGGCTTTGATGACATCGTGTCCACAGCCAGACAACACCATTTTGGCGCTCATTGTGGTGCCTGTTCTGTGAGTAGCAGACATTGTGCTGTCCTGCTTTGTGGTAACTTATAGGATCCAGAGAGGGAGTGACAGAGTAAGAGTGGGAGGTATTTGGGGAGGACCACCAGGGTCAGATTCTGTGAATTCCATCTGACCACCTATATTCCCCAGAGGCAATGGGAGACAGCACTTTAAGCTGGCCCGTCATGTTATTCCTGTGTGGTTATGTTATTTCTGTGTGGTTATTTCCTGGATTTCAGTTCTTGGAAATATCATTATGTAGTTAAGCCGTTCAATGGATCTTGGCTCTCCCTGAAGCAGGGAGCTATTTCAAAATGTCTTTGCTGGCATTGGCTTTCTCTTGGTCTCAGCCCTGATCATGTTTTGTTGTTTGACAAAAAACAGAAAATGATGATCATAAGGGAAAATTATGACCCAACAATGTTACAAGGGCAAGAAGGAAGGCACACTTTTGAGGGACCAATAGAGACCAATGTCTAAGTCCCAGAGAACCTGACTGGACAAGCTTTGGCCCCTCTGGCTCAGAGCCCAGGCTGGAAGCCACTAAACCTGGCTGCTCCTTGCTGCCCCCCAATCACATCCTGACCATGGGTTCACAGGCCTTGCAGTCCCAAGATCTCGGGGCGGGGGGAGAGTGAGGAAGACAAGAGCCAGGGCTGAGTGGGCTTAGGCCCCTGGTCCAGGCCTCCCTCCGTGTCTCTATCCTCCCAACAAGCAGGTCCTCTCTGATGAGCTGTGACCCATGCCCAGTCTTATCACATTGGTCACATCTAATGAGGCATCTAAGGGAAGTATCCATCTGGTTACTTTATTCAAAGAGCACTGCTGGGTAGGGAGGGGGGAGGGGACGAGGCAGAGGCATCACATTGGAGATTGTTCAGGCAAGAAGTAACAGTGAGCTATAGGGTAGTGGTGGTGGAGATGATGAGGGGAAGAAATGCTGCTTAGTGTTTGCAAGTAGAGTCTACAGGGCTTGCTACCATGTGGCTGATGGGAAGGGAGATTCAGGATGACTACTGGATTTGGGGCTTGGATGCTAGGTGTGGGGAAATGGTGCTGTCCCTGAGATAGGAGGATAGAAAAGAGGAGAAGTTTGGATGGACAGGTGTCAAATCTTCTGACAGCCATGTGAAGTGGGAGGCACCTCAAAGACATAGAGATGGAGCTATTTCAAGAGCAGTTAAGGCCATAAATCTGGAATTCTAGGAAGAGGCCAAGCCTGGAGATTTATACATGGGGTTGCTACTTGGAGACTTGAATGTGTTCCCCCAGGTTTATTGTTGGAGACTTAATTCCCAAGGCAACAGTGTTGAGTGATGGGACCTTTAAGAGGTGATGAAGTCACCTGGTCTCAGTGGATTAATGCTGTGACCACAGGAGTGGGCTAGTGGTCATGGGATTGGAGTCCTGATGAAGAGTGAGTTCAGCCCTTTTCCCTCTTTTATATAAACTTGTGATGTCTTCCTCCATGTTAGGATGCAACAAGACCCTCACCATATGTGGCCCATTCAGTGTGGACTTCTTAGCCTTCAGAACCATGAACCAAATAAGCTATTGTTTATCGATTATCTAGTCACTGGTTTTCTGTTGTAACAGCACAAAATGGGCCATGGGAATATGGATGGTACCTAAAACCAATGGCTTGGAGCAGATGACTTTGGGGAGAAGAAAGAAAAGAAGACCCGGCACACTTCATGATGTAAACATAGAAAAACAGACCGGTAAAGAGGCCGAGAGGAGCCGCCAGCAAGATATGAAACAAGCTAGGAGAGTAGGTGTCCACTTCTCTTTCAAAAGAAAAAAGTTGTGAGAGACTAGTTAGCTGCATCCAGTGGTGTGTGTGTGTGACTTGAGAACACGGAATGATCATGAACTTGGCACCATGAAGCCATGGGACCTGGACGGAGCAGATTCTTTGGAGAGGGCAGTAGAGGCAGAAGTGTGGCTGGAGGAGCTGTGAGGGCCTGGAGGGCCACTAGTAGTGTGGACTTTGAAAGTGGTTTAACCTTCAACTTCTGGGCAAACCTTTACAGGTACCATAAAGATCTCATTGCTCCCCTTTGGTCCATCTCTTGTTAGCATGTCCTTAATGACTGCCACGTATGGTGTCTTTCCCAGATTTCCCCAGCCCTTCAATTTGGAATGGGGGACCACTGGCCTCACTCTCCTCCTTGAGAACGGGAAAGTGGCTTCCAAAACATTTCGGGCACTCCAGAGCAATCAAGCAGTGCATTTGGTGTTGGGAGGAAAGAGCTCTGCTCTACCGTCCTGTCTACATGGTTGTTTCCGCACACCATGCAAGAGCCAAGATACAAAGGAGGAGGTGGGTCCCCCTCCCCCTAGAAGACAGCTTCCTGCCCAGTCCTGCATCATTAAGTGGTTGAGATCTATTTCCTCATTTGGCCAATGGGCTTGATTGCACCTCCCCTGAGCATCTCACAGCGATTCGCAGGAAACAGACGAGACCCCCAGCAGACAAGTCATTTCCATCTCTTGCGCGCCGGGGAAGTCGGCTCCACTTATATCACTTCATCTCCTCTTTTCTGCCTGGCCACATCTTACTCATTCTCTGCTCTGCAACACTGTCTGACCCTCTCGCCAAGACAGAATTAAGAGACGCCCCTGCTGTGTTTCCTCGGCTTTTTGTACATTCTTCGATTAGAGAGATAGCACCTGGTATTTTAGTTATCTGTCTTTGTGTCTCTTGCTGAGTTTTGTTTATCTGCCTTTCCAATGTGTGCTGTGTTGATTGGCAGGCTCAGGACCAGGGTCCTTATGTGACGTCCTCTGGATTCCTAGGATTACATAGCTTGTGGGGATGCTGAAAAGTCCAGAAACTATGCCCAATACGCTGTGTGCTTTTGTGGGGGAAGGAGGCTGTATATCCTCAAAGAACTTGACACCCACAGAAAAGCTCAGGAACCAGAGTGACAATTGTCTACGTGTCTGCTGGATATGGAATGTGCAGGGCCTTGTCGTCTCCCCCTTGTGTCACCAAGGTCCATACTTAGGATCGATCTAAGAGATTCGGGGCCTGTGAGGCCATGTTGGGAGGCCTGCTGTCCACCAGCCTCCCAGGGATTGGGTGGGGTTGGGGGAGGTGCCACAGGCCACCTTGAGTGCAAGGAGCTGCCACTGATGCCAGGGGATTCGGGTCAGTCCAGACCAGAGCTGTCAGCCAGCGTGGGTTTTCTCACAGAAGCCCTTGGACAGGAAAGGAGATAAGAAGGGAAGAAAGGAGAGGCTGCTTTGGCAGCACATCACTGCCCTTCCTGGCACAAGGGGAGGAATTTCTGACCAGAAAAATCTGTCTGATCTTGGGGATTAAGATGAGGTTTCTGATACTGGCAATGAGATCTTTTCTCTGCCCCATATGGGAGTGATAAGAGCCCTTGGCTTCCAAACTGTCAAGAGGGGGAGCCAGCAATTGGATGGGCCACACATGGACTCCATCAGTAATGGGCTGTCCCATTGGGTGATCATGAAAGACGTAGACTGGCAGATCGAAGGCAGAAAGGGTGATGGCTCGGCTCAGCTAGAGAGTGTGTCCTCGCTTACCAAGTGCATAGAAGAGAAAAGAGCCAGAACCTGGAGCAGAGTGCCCTGTTTGGGCAAAGCCTTGGGCAAACCATGCCCTTCTCTGAGCCGCAGGACCTTCCAGTAACACACAGGGTGAAGTAAGATGGTGTCTATTGTATGTGCTGCCTAGCTCCCTCCTTGCAACCAGCCTCCCCTCTGTCTTCTCCCAGGTTACCTGTGCTGGGAGAGGAGGGAGTGCCTCCTAGGTCTGGGCATCCCCAAGTGGGCTTGGACAAGTCTTCATCAGGGGAGGGGACACTGCCCTGAGCCCCCGCTGTTGGAGCCTTTAAGCCAGCGGAATCAGGGAGCTATATTAAGCCCGGAGTGTGATTCCCAGCAGTCTCTGCCTGACTTACGCCCTGCTGGGTTTAAATGACAAGGGGGCTGACTTAACTTGTCGGAGAAGGATTAAAGGTGAACTTCTACTCAGCGCACCAGTGAAATAAAACACCACAGCCCAAATGAAGGGTTCTGCAAGAAAACCAGTGCAGCCTCCCCTCCCTCCTCAGCGTCTCCGCCTCCTCCACTTCCGCAAATCAGGTTCGAAGGTCCACAGGGCAGTCAGTCTCTCCTCGCAGGCAGAGAGACGCAGCTGTGCACTTTCCTAGGATACACATTGGATGAGAATGTGACCACCCCGCCTGGCCCTGTGCTACGCAAGAGCTTCCTGTCACCTTAAGGACCGAGTTCAAGGTCATTGGTCCCACATGCGAGGGCCTGGGTTCAGTTTGTGTTGACCAGTGTCTCCAGGCTCACTTCTCACCGTGCTCCCAAGTGGGCCTGGCACCCAGATCCTAGGGCTTACTCACAGCCCTCTGAACGGGCCGGTGTTCTTTCCCGCCTCCGTGCTGATGTGTATGCCACTGCCACGCCCTCCCCACCTTCCATCTGGAGAACTCCAGCTTCCCTCCCAGGCGCAGCTTGAGTGTCTCCCTCAGACCTTTCCCATCCTTTATTCCTCTTCCACTTTCAACCTCCGTGGCCTGGCTGAGTTTGAGTCTCATAACACTCTCAAAATACACGGAACTATACCATCTGACCTGACATGCTGGACTCGTGTGACTGTACGCATCCAGAGAGGGTGCCTTCACTCCCCTGCGTGAACATCCAAAGACATGAGGCCAGCCAGGTGCAGTGATGAACGCCTGTAATCCCAGCACTCTGGGAGGCTGAAGCAGGAGGATTGCAAGTTCAAGCCCAGCCTAAGCAATTTAGTGACTTAGTGAGATCCTATCTCAAAATAAAAAAAGGGCTGAGGATGTAGCTCGGTACAAATGCCTGGGTTTAATCCCCTGTACCACACACACACACACACACACAAACACACACACACACACAAACACACACACACACACACACACACACACAGAGTGAGGCCAGTCTATATCTAGGAGATGAAGGAGAGGAAATGGTTCGGTGAGGCATAGACGATGACTTCATGCCCCGTGTCCTGATGAAACACACCCACTTCTACCCATGTGGCCTGCTGTAAACACTTCAGTGGTGGCCCACGCTCTGAGGAAGGAGAGCACAGGCCCTGTCATCACTCTCCAGGGTGCCACCTGGCCTCAGCCCATCTCTGCAGGCTCGTGTTCCTGTGCCCTCCCACGAAGGAAGAAGCCGAGGATATTTATTTATTTATTTATTTGTTTTTGTGGGTACCGAGGGTCGAACTCAGGACCTCGCGCGCCAGCAGGTGCCCGTGCCGCTGAGCGATATCACCGGCCCTTTTTTCGTATGTGGGATCCGGGAGTCGAACTCAGGACCTCGCGCTTGCCAGGCAGGTGCCCATGCCACTGAGCTATCTCACTGGCCCCAACCGAGGATATTTAGACTGTGAGAGGACAAGGGTGGACCAGAGTTGGGGAGATGGAGGCCGGGGGAGGTGAAGCAACTTGCCCAAAGTTGCACTGCAGGAGGTCGGTGAAATGGGGCTCTGCACTGCCCCTCACCCCAAGGCTGGGCTCTTCCTGCTGGGCTTCGTGAAAAGCCATGAGTCCCCTGCTGGGGGCAGGAGAGACCCCTGAGTGACCAGCAACCCAAAGGCCAGACTTTCAAAGGGGCCAGACTCCTGTGATGTGGGTGCCCGCTGGCGGGCGAGATGAGACAGAACCCGTGTGTCTCCCGCATGACCGTCATGGACACCTCCCTGTGGAACAAGTCGGGTGCTGGGCAAGCTGCCATACAAATGTCGCCTCACTGAGTCCTTATGGGATCCATCTGGTTTCAGCACAGGGGTCAATTTGAATTTGGGGGCACTAGGCTCAGAGAAGTTAACTACCTGGCCCCAAACCTCACAGATGCTGAGGTGGAATAGGATTTACGTGCCAGCTCATCTGACTTGTGACCGTCTCAGCATCTGGGCTGGTCCCCAGGACTGATGGGGATCCCCACCCTGCTTTGGGAAGCCCAGCCGCCTCTCCTTGTGCACGGGAGAGATGGAGGGGGGAAGTCAGGCCTGGCTGCTTTGGGCTGCTGTCATCATCACAGGCCGGAGTCACCTGTGTAGAGGTGCACAGACCGTGCAGGGGCTGTCAGCATCAGAGGAGGATGCGAGGGAAACCTGGTTTGCAACCCGTGGAGAAGACACCGCTGCACGGTTCACCTACCCAGATGCGAGCACCATGCAGCAGACAGGCGGCAGGCCACTCCTGCCTGCAGCGAGGGTTGGAAGGAGCACTGGGCAGAGCCAGGAATCCCAGTTGTGGTGAAGGCAGCCTGGATTCACGGGAAGACTGAATTGGAGACTCCTTTTCAAGAATGGAAGTTTTATCATCATCATCGTCATCATCCTCATCATCATTATTATTTTGTGAGGCGGGCGAGTAACTCAAAACATGTGTAAATAAGCATTGTCAAGTAGTGATTCTTGGGGGACCTGCTTTAATGGCGATAATAATCCTTTTAATTGGCGCATTAATTATACGAGAGCAGGTGTTTCCAAAATAATTGGAACGAGAGGGTTTTGAAAAGCTGTTTATTTTCTTAAGTGGTTTAAACATTCCCCTTTAACCCTGTTTACTCCGTGAATATCAGATCACTCAAGGCCTGTTACTCGGAGACAGAGTAGAGTCTGTCTGGATCTTGGGGTCTGGATTAGGGAGGGCTCTGTCTCCTTCCTCCTTCCCTTCTTCCTTCCGGTGGAGCGCTGACACCTAGTGGGTTGGACCCAGAGACACCGACCCAAATCACACACACCCTGCCCAGAGAGATGGCGTGGTGAGCAGAGAGACCCTACCCGGCATGGAGCTACTCAGGGGTAGCTGCTCAGGGAGGGACACAGGCGTGGTAAGCTGGGAAAAGAGGTGCAAAGGCCCAGGGCCTTAGCAGCCTGCTAAGCCCATGAGGTGCTTGGTGAAGGGGCAGGAGGAAGGATGGCTGATCTGAGAACAGCCGGGGACCCCCACAGATCTTGCCAAGTTCAAGATGCCGTGCAAAGGAGTTGGACTGTGCCCACTGGCAGCAGTCACAGAATTTTACAAACAAGAGTGCCACCACCCGATTTTAGAAAGTTTTGGACCTCTTTCCAGAGATGTCTAATAAGCATCTCACGCTTGGCATGGCCTGTGTTTCCCCTCTAAATCTCTTCCTCCACTTCCGCTCCATCTTGGCAGATAGCATCACCATCCACTGGGCTCAAAAGTCAATAATCAAGATCTTTCCTGTTTCTTGCCCTCCCTTGGCCCTGACCCCACCCCACATTTCTTCCTTTTGGTGAGTTCTGAAAAACTCACATCCAACCCATTCACTTCTTCCCACGTCCAGTTCAACCACTCTGGCCGAAGCCCCCGTCACCCGTTTTGAGTTAGTTGCCCCCCAGCCAAGCTGCCTGCTTCCACGCATGTATCCCAGGACCCTGAGTCCAGCGTCTATGCAGCAGCAGTGTGTTTTAGCGTTGGAACCAGCACTTATTGTCCCTTGGCATTGCCTGGTACTCAGTACTTTACTAAAACCCAGAAGGCCCTGCCTGATCTGGCCCTGCCCCTCCTTGTCCTTCTCGTCTCACTAGCCTTCTTTGGGTTCCATAAACACCCCACACATCCACTGGCCCTGGAAGTCCAGGTCCTCAGAGTGCAGGCCCTTGTGTTGGTGCTGTTGGGATTGCAAAGGGGAGCCTCTGTGCCCCAGGGCTGACTGCGGGAGCTAGCTGTGAAGAGGCCCTTAGCAAACCAGACCCTGGAAGCGGAAAGACCTACTGAGATCACTTCCGGCACCACCTCTTCCTCTGTCACCTCTCCCAGCTTCCATAACTGTGTCTGCAAAATGGGGCAGCCTTAGCATTGGCCTCCCTGGAAGAGTGACGAGCAGCCATGTGACCAAGTGTGCCTAGAACATGGGGTCCAGATTGTGTTTGTCATCGGAGGGTGATTGCTGAGAGTATCCAGTGCCTGACTTGGATGATAAATGTCACTGTCGCCAACTCACTAGGTGGCATGCACTGTACATGTGCTGGTCTCGGGATGGTGCTGTGGTTCAGGCGGTGGGAGATTTTCCCAGACAGTGCTCTGTGCGTGCATTGCCCACAGGCAGAGGGTATCTCAGGCCAAAATTCAGGGCAATGGAAGGAAGGAGGATGGAGCCTCAGCCCACTGTATTAGAGAGAGTTGACCCTTGAACTTCACTTCAGGCTCTTGTGGTCCACGTGCATGCCCCCCCGCACTGGCTGCAAGGTTGCTGCGAGGATGTGGGGCGGGGCTTCCTCCATCTGAGAGCTGAGCTGGGGGACCCACGGCCACCCCACCCTCAGGGATGGCTGAACGCTCAGAGAATTCATCTGCACCAGGGAACTACTTGGGTCTCTCTTAACTGTACTCTAATCCCTGTGTATTCATCTTCCAGCCAGTAGTTATCAAGAGCCCACTACGTCCTAGGCCCCGGGACCAGCGTCCTGGAATGAAGCAGACCGTAGCATTTATGTGTAGATTGTCTATGCTTATATCTCATTGACACTTATCCTTTCTGATAGGTCTTTAAAATTTTGATCTTTTTCTATTTGTTAAATCATGTAATTGTGTTCTCTGCAAATAATGATAATGTTTCTCTTCTCTTCCAACACCTGAGAGACAGCATCTCTGGAGGTTATAAAAGCACATATCTTGGAAAAAGATCACCTGGACTCAAATCCTAGCTTTGCTCCTCAGAAGCTGTGTGACTTTGGACAAGTTACTTTGCCTCTCTGGGCCCCAGTTTTGTTATCTCATGTTATGAGCTTAAGGCAGTTCCTGGCACTATGTATTGTTGGTGTTGTTACAGTTATTGGACTTATTACAAGTTCTTGCCTTATCCCATTGTCTAAAACCTCCAGAATTCTTGTAAAAGTGTTTCCCTGACTTGTTCCTGGTTTTCATGGGAATACATTTATTGTTGCATATAATATTGCACTGAGTTCTGATAAATACTCTTTTTTAAACCTCTTCCTGAATGTATAGGGAGGTTACTTCTATTCCAATTTCTCCTAGACTTTTTAAAAAGAAAAATTAATTAAACACTTCTTAAGGATCCATTGAAGTAATCATATGGTTTTTCTCCTTTAATTTACTAATGGAATGAATTATGTTGATGGTTTTTCTAATATTGAAACTCCACTGGGTTTTTATAATTTCTTTAAACAAATATCTTGTGCCCCAAATTAAAAGAATTCTCAATTATTTGTTTTTTTATTGTTACAAATGGAATTTTCTGTGTTGCAGCTTCTGTGGGTCTCCAGGCTGTAAGCATGCAATGCTGTTGGTTTTGTGCGTGTGGCTTTATATTACATCCTAGAAATTAGATGGATTCATTTTTTTCTCCTTTATAAGCACATGGTGGCTTTACTTGAATTGTTTAGGCATCTGATCTCCCCAGCTGATCCTGTTATTTCTTTCTTGCCTACATTTTTTGGCTGCACTGTGTTCTTCTATGAACAAGTGCGTGTTGAGTGCCTCCTGCGGCCAGCACTGAGCTCAGCTGCGCGTGTTCCCTTCCTCCTGCCGAGTTGGTAGGACAGGAGTGGGGACAGGTGTACGGAGAGCAGGGCCAGGCGAGGGGAAGCCATCCGCAATGTCTCAGAGCCACTGAGAGGCTGATGGGACCTCGAACACAGGAACCCTCAGGTCAGGCTGCCTCCTGACTGATGCCTCCCCTCTTCCAGAGACAGGGGCAATTGACCTTGGCCCAGGGGGACAAACCAGTTCTTGGGAACACCATGGTCACTTCTGGCAGTGAAGCATAGATCCATTACCTTGAAACCCAGCCTCGAACTGTCCAACTCTCGGCCCCTCTAGTCATCCTTGAATCTGGGACTTGCTTCTCCTAAAAAGGAGCACATGTCCTCCTTACAGTGTTTTCTGTCAAGCAGCGTCGTGGCTCTGGGGCTGGAGATGGAGCTGCAGGTTGCCATGGTTGCAGGCTTTCCCTGAGGCTGGTGACTGTCCCCTGCCTCTTGGCGAGGGTGTCCAAGAGGCTGATGGCAGCTCAGTGCCCACTGGCCTCCCTCCCAGCTCGCGTTCCTCTGGCTGCCTAGGGCCCCATGCCTTCCCATCTCTAGATTTGCTCTTGGTTTTATCACTAATTGGTCTATTGTACCCCACATGGCAGACCTCTCTCTTCCCAGCATCTGGAGCCCTGATGAGTGTGTATCTTGTCATCTCGCTTGACCTAACACCAATAACTTCATTATCCTTGCGGAGCTCAAGACTCCAGCCTCGGGGCTGGTTCTCTGTGATGACCCTCACATTCTGGTCTCCTCGGGCTTCCTCAGGCCTCCTGCAAAGATGGCAGCTGGCATCTTCCTGCCAAGTCCCTGGAGTCACACTCTGCACTGGGCTTCTGGCCGAGACAGCAAAGATGATGACTTATGCCATATACGCTCCGCTTACTGGGCCCCTGCTTGGGACATCTTTTATTAATTCACACCAAATTACTGCATGGGTGTGTGGCGGTCTGTCAAGCATGACCATGTGGCACCGAAGGGCCACCTGCCCACACATGTTCCTGGGCTCCCAGGAGCCGCTCTCAGGTGCCACACCCTGCCCTGGCTCTCGGTAGATTGTGGGAAATCTAGCCCATCTGAGGTTGGAAGCTGCTTCAGACTAAGGGAGGAGAGGAAAGACCTTTCTTGATTATTCACCCTGTGCTGGGCCCTACGACCTGTCCTGCATCTCATGAAGCGGGAGCTATATGTTAGCTCCATTGTATGGGCAGGAAAACTGAGGCTCACAGATGAGACGTGGCTTCCCATAAGTTAGGGTTGGGATTTGAACTGGGGTCCTTCTGGCTCCAAAGCCCCATCCAAGCAGCTTTTTTGGTCCCTTCCACTTGGCTGCCTTGATGACCTAGGGTGGGGCGGTTCCATCAGGCTGCAGAAACAAGTCTGGGTGCCCAGCTTGGGCTGGGAGCAGGAGCACGAGGTTTGTCCCCTTATTCCTGTGGGCCCCCAAAACCCCTCCTGGAGCCACTACCCAAGAGTCCCACCCTCTGCCTGTCTTTGTCATCTTTGGTGGTGTCAAGGAATGAGGGCATCATCCTCTGAGCATGAGCCGCCGAGTCCTCGACAGGATGGGGCATTGGGAGATGGGACAATAGGTGAGCTCCCTGCCACTGCTCAAGGTGCCAGCAGAAGCTGTGGGCCATGGTGCGGCAGTTCGCTGGCCTCCGTTCTCTTGTCTGGAAAATGAGAAGTCACACTATGCCCCCACCCACCGTGTGGGGGGCTGCAGGTAGCCAATGAGATCATTATGGCAAAAGGCCACCTCATCAAGTGCTCAGCAAGTCATATCAATGACAAACAGAAGCTGATATCTGTTGAGCACTGACCTTAGGCCAGACCGTCTACGGCTTCGGCTTCGTAGGTGTTGTCTCATTGATTCTTCGTAGCTGCCCTATGGGTGGATGCTGTCACTGCCCCATTTTATAAGTGAGGCACAGAGAGGCAGTAACTTGCTCAAGATTATACAGCTGTAAGTTGCAGAACTGGGATTCAAACTCCAGCCATTTGGCTTCAGCATCTACACTCTCATTTAGTACATAGAGCCCTCCTTTGGTCTCCATGGGGGAGTGGTCCCAGGACCCCCGAGGATACCAAAATCCACCAATGCTTAAGTCCCTTATGTAAAGCGCCACACTATTTGGGTTTAACCTACATACATCTTCCCACAGGCTTTTGGCCATCTCTGGATTTCTTAGACTACTGAATACAGTGTCAGCGTCCTGTAAATAGTTCTTATAATGTATTGTTTAGGGAATAATGGCAGGAAGAAGTCTGGACACACTCGGTACAGACACAGCCACTGAACCTGACACATTTTCCACCCACCAATGGTTGAACCCATGGATACAGATCCCAGGGAAACTGAGGACTGCACTTCAGAATGTCAGCCTCTCCCCAGGCTGCCCCCTACCCTGCCAAACCCAGCAGAGTCATTGGCTGAAAGAAGCAAGCGCGCACATGAAAACACCCAGAGACAGAAGTAGCTACACTGGCCAGCAGATCCTGCCCACCTAACACCAGACACAGCCAGCTATTGGGATCATGAATCCCCCAGGTTGGCGGTGCCTCTCCATCACTTCTGCCCTGCGATGCCCCCGACGTGGCCTCTGTACACCGTGGGAGCCGGCAGTGCTGGCTGAATGGACTTCGAAGGGAGACTCTGCCACCATTTCCAGCTGCCAGCGTTGACCTTCTGTAGGTCCCCAATTTTGCGCAGCGCAGGGGGCTTCCAGCAGCCCTTCAGAGGCTGCTCTCTGCAGGGCGGTGGAGAGGTTACCTCTGCAGGAAAACGGTGCTGGGATTTTCCATTAGAACAGGCGGCTCTCTGTTGTGGCTTTCTAGATGGTCAGAGGATAGGGCTGGGGAAATGTCCCTAGGCAGGTGGTCAGCCTCCTTCGTGGGCCTTCAGAAATGCATCCAGAATGGCCACTTGGTGCTGCCACAGAGCTCAGGACCAGGGGTCAGCTCTTGTTGGGGAGATGAGATCTGAATACTGCAAGGTGCTCTAGAAGCCAGTCATTCAGTCATTCAACATCCCCGCATTCATGAAACTTATTTCCTGGGCACCTACGGAGTGCCAGGCTCTGTGCTGGGAGCTGAGAATAAAAAATACAGCACTGAACAGACACACAGGCTCCCAAGGAGCGTCCTCCTGTTGGGAGGTACGGAAGGTACAAACCAAAGTGCTTGTTAAGCAATGGGAGGTACAAGGTCTGTCCCAGCCCAGACTTGAGTGGCCAAGTTGATGTCCCAGAAGAAGGAAAGAGAAAGGTAAGAACGGGAGGCTGAGGGGGACTTAGCCAAGAGCATGCTGCAGGCCTGAAAGCACTGCACCCCTAAATTAAACTGGGCCATCTTGTGGGAGTCTAGTTAGGGAGCAGCGGAGAAGCAGGGCCCAGGCAGGTGTCCGCCTGGACATCCACTTGGGTCTCCCTTGTTAAGCAGACCCCTTAACTTGGTAGCTGCCGAGAGGCCCATGAACCAGGATTAGGGACGGGGAGAGGTAGAGGCAGGGCAGGGCCCCAGGTCAAAGGCCGCTGCAGGCAGCAATGGTGACATCGGCAGCTGAGTCTGGGATTGGCAGTGGGGTGGAGGATGGGGCTGGATGAAAGGCCAGGTGCCTGCTGGACACAGGCAGAGGAAGGAGCTGCCCAGTGAGGACATCGGAATCAGAGGCTTCCTGGGGTGCTGGAGATGTTAGCTTATCTCACCAGGTAGAAAAGTGAGGGAGATTGAAAAGGGGCCGGGAGCGGCAGCAGGAAGTTCCACCCTACCGTGGGAAAGCACCTAGGCCCCTTTCCAAGCTCAGAGAGCTCTGCCAGCATGGCGAGATCGCCAACCTGAAACCCAAACTGGTTCTGCATGGCAACAGCTCTCCTCATCCTGCACTCTTTTTTTTTTTTTTTGTGGGTACCGGGGGGTCGACCTCAGGACCTCGCGCACCAGTGGGCGCCCGTGCCGCTGAGCGATATCACCGGCCCTTTTTTCGTATGTGGGTTCTGGGAGTCGAACTCGGGCCCTCGCACTTGCCAGGCAGGCACGTACGCCGCTGAGCCATCTCACCAGCCCCTCATCCTGCACTCTTAAGTCACCCTATGAAGGCCAGAGGAATGACCAAGAGCCACACGGCAAGAGAAATTTCAGCTCTAAAAATGTAATCCCACCGATGTTTGCCTTGACCCTAGATTCTAGACATTGCTCCCTTTGCCTGTGGCCCCAGGAAAAGGCTGGACACTGGCTGGGCAGTGCAGGAGTTGGCGCCAGTCAGAGCCTGCACCCCATCCCCGGCTCCTGACCACAGGCCCTTTAGGAGTCCTCAGCCTCACTTCCTGTTGCTAGGGATGCTTTGGAAGAGCTGAGTCCCCTGCAGGTCCCACCACGACGCCATTGGCTGTGTTCTCCCTGGGGAGGGAGTGTGGACAAGGAAGGGGCAGAACCAAAGTGCTCCAAGTGCTGGCTGTCCCTGTCTCTGTCTCCTCCCTCCTCTCCTCCCTCCTTTCCTTCTCTCTCTTAGTTAATTTATATGCATCCGATTTTTTAGAGGCACTGGTGAATTCACACCTGTTCTGCCCCATGGTGCTCACCTCGAGCTGCCTCGTAAATGTCTCTGTAACCCTCTCAGGTGCTGGGATCTGTCTTCCACATCAGCTTGGCTGTCCCTTCAGGAGAAAGGGACCATGTCTCCCCCCATCAGTCTGGGAACCCCCAAGGGCAAGGACTGAATGGAGAGAAATTGTTAAGCCCAGAGCATATTCCCTTCTGTGTGTTGTGTCATAAACCCTAGTTCCAATACCTTCAAAAGAGACAGGAAGTTGAAGTGGAAAGAAGATGGCTATGGAGTTAGACAAAGCCAGTTTGAAATCTGAGTTCTGCTGCCTCCCAGTTTTAGCCTCTCTGGGGCTCAGCATCCTCTTGTGCTAAGTGGGGATCGTACCTCCAGCCTCACAGAGCTGTAGAAGTTAATGTCCCCAGTCCTCAAGCATTTGTAAAGTGTCTACAAGCCAGGAACTAGTCTGGGCACCAGAATACAATGGTGAATAAGACCAACAAGATCCCTGCTCTAGCCGGGTAGGGAGACAGACCATTAATTAATTAATTAGGGAGAAAATATCAGAGAGTGAGAAGCATGGTATAGATAATTTAGGGTGATGTGACAGAGAGGAATTTGGGCTTCTTAGATAGGCTGGCTAGGAAAGATGCTTCACAGAAAGTGACACAGAAGCTGAGCTCTGTGGGATGAGAAGGAGGGAGCCATGCCTCAGCCTGGAAGAGGAACATGCCAGGCAGACACCATGCCCACTGAGGGCATGGGCTTGGTCACACAATCTAGAGACTGGGCTATGTGCCTGGCACACAGAGGGTAAAAGGAAGGAAGTGGAAGTCAGAGAGCAGACAGGAGTCCCTCATTGGGCCTTGCAGATTTCAATCTTAGCATAGTGGGATTTGTTGGAGAGTTGAAGTGATACAATCTATTTATGTTCTGAAAAGAATCCTCAGCTGCTATGCAGAGCCTGGACTGCTGGGAAGAGTATGAGTCAGGATAGCCCGGCTAGTGCTCCATTAACAAAACAGCCCCGCAATCTCAGTGGCTCAGGGTACTGAAGGGTTTGTTTCTTATTCATGGAAAGTCGGATGTGGATCTGGCTCCTCTCCAGCTCAGTCCTCTTCCAGGAGGTCTCATTTCATCTGGTGGCTCTACTCTTTCCATCTGCATGGCATGGTGACCACCAACAGGGGCACAGAAATAAGAGAACAACATAGTGGCTGTACTTATGGGCTGGTCTGGGAGAAGTTCAGGTTATTTCTAATCATATTCTCATAGCTGCACCTACAAGGGAGGCTGGGAAATATGGTTTTCCTGAATTCCCAGGGAGGAGCCAATGTAGTTTTCCTGGGTGCCCAGACAGCACTGCCTCTGATGAGGACAGGTACAGGTGTGGGGAGAGAGAAAGAGGCTCCCACAGTCGTTCAGATGAGGGGTGACGGTGGTCTGCATGTGCCTGGTGTCAATGGGGCAGCAGAGGGGTAGGCAGATGCTGTAAGCATTCACACCACACCCACCACTGTGCTGAACTAGTACTACCACTCTGCAAGAGCTTATTATAATCATCCCTTGTGATTAGAACATCTTGCTTTTCCTTTGTAGGATGAAGTCAGATTTCCCAAATGGCTTTTTTCTGATTCTATCAGGTCAATAGGCTGAGATTTTCTCTGAACAAAGCTTTTAAAAGCCATGGTCATAAAACCTTGAATCATTGTTCTTAGAGTGGCTTTTAGAGATGTCTGAGTCCACCTTCTGCATCTTACCGGGGGAACAAGTGTCCCCAGGGTGGCCATGGACTTGCCAGAGCTGCAGAGGTGGTTGGTGTCTAAGCAGGAACCAGAGCCAAGGCTCAGGTCTGTGAACCCCACATGCATCTCCATACAACTCAGTGACTTCTGGGTGTCTCCTCCCCAGCAAGGCCAAGTGTGCAAACTGCTGAGGAAGCGTCGCTCCTGGTCCCAGCTGATGCCATCTATGCAGGGGGAGAAGGAGGTGCGGACAGGTGGTCCTGCCCACCCAAGCCCATCTGTGGTGGTGGATCCTCTCTTCCTGCTTCTGAGACACCACACATAGGGGCAGGCTGACAAAGCCACAAGTTCCAATCCCACCTCTGCCACTTCCTCAATGTTACATACTGAGTTAGTTATTTAACCTCTCTGAACTCCAGGCTTCCTTTTAGAAAGGGGAGCCAACAATGTCAGCCTTTCAGGGTTGTTTAGAGAATGGAGTGAGACTGGGAAGGTTCAAAGCCCTAAGCTCAGACCTCCACACCCAGGAGCTCCTCGACCTGTGGGAGTCGTTATCTGGTGGAATCACTGGGCCTCCCCAACCCCTGCTCCTCACATCCCGGATCCTGGAGGCTAATGTTGGCAGGCACTTTCCAGGCCTCCAAAACTGTGCTAAGAACTTTATGCATCATCCCTAATCTTTCAAACCCCCCTGTGACATGGATTCTGTTATTGTCACCACTCTGCAGATACAGAAACTGAGACTCAGGTTCTTCCAGCCCAGCCCATGCCACTGGGAAGGGCTGGAACCTGGGCCGGAGTTGAAGCAGATAGCGTCTGTGCCTGGGCCTTTTATCTGTGGAATTAAGAGGAGTTTAATCAATGCTTCCCCTGCCCCAAGTAGGCTGCCTTTCCTGGAGTCTTCATCCACTCTGCAGGGTCTACACAGCCCTGAGTTTCTTACTATCAGATGCAACCAAGCATCCTTGACACCAAGGCCAGAGACCAAGGGGCCACAATAACCCCAAGCCCTCCCAAGTCATCTGATGGATGGGTCACACTGTTCCCTGGCTCCCCAATGTCCTCAAATCGGCTTCTGCTGTTTGCCCTAAATCAAATTGAGTGGAGGTAGGAGAGAGAAAGCTCCAGGATTCTGGCCACAGGCCCTCAGCCTCTCAGAAGCTGCCTGGGGCCCTGCGCAGCTCTGTGGCTCTGCCCGGGGAGCCCTAGACTGGATCCTGCCAGGCCCTGCAATCCAGCCTGAGCTCACAGAAGTAGCTCAATAAAGAGAATTTTAAAGCCCTTTAATACTTAGCAGGGAATCTATCCTTTGCCAAAGCACCAATTAAAGGGACAGACCAGTTCAACACGACTTTATTACTATCATTTTATCTGGAAGAGCAGGTGCAGGCAGCAAAGGCC
The DNA here is from genome assembly GCA_028451465.1 of Erethizon dorsatum. NCBI lineage: Eukaryota > Metazoa > Chordata > Mammalia > Rodentia > Erethizontidae > Erethizon > Erethizon dorsatum. The sequence continues at coordinate 122,195,767 of CM051827.1, read as the reverse complement.
TGGGGACGTCTATCTCTGCCTCCTCAGACAGGGATTGCATGAGATTCACCAGGCGCCTGCCTCCTCGAGGGCTCCAGAGAGACCAAAGAAGTCTGACTTCGGCCCTCCCTGGGGAGCTTTCACAACAGCAGAGGGGACAAGATAATGGAGCAGGGCGGTCAGAGAAGGCTCTCTGAAAACAGTGGCTTGAAGCCGGGCTTTGTAAGGTAGATGAGGTCAAGGGCAAGTGGACAGGGAGGGGAGGGCTACTCAGGCAGAGGCCCACAGGGGCAAGGCAAGGTCACCGTCCCAAACCATAATATTGGCCAGGCACTTTGTGTGTCCTGGAATCTGTGCTAAGCACTTTACACACAATCTCCAATCTCAGACCACCCTGCAGCATGGGTTCTGTTGTTACCGTCACCATTTCACAGTTACAGAACCGGGCTCAGGTCCCTCCACCCAGCCCATGTTTCTGATAAGTGCTGGTAGCCAGATCTCAGTACCTCTGTTCTTAACTTCTAGGCTGAAAAGTGGGGAAAGAGGTGGGAGGGCTTGGGGGTACTGCAGCTGTGGAGTAGGTAGAGTTCGTGTTTCCATGATGCCCGCTGTCCCCATTTCAGCCTGCTCTGTCCATCCACTCATTGGGTCTGGGGCCTCCCCCTCTAAAGTGGTCTGGCCTGGACTCTGGTCCCTCTTGTCAGCTGCCTGTTCTTTGTATTCTAGTAGATTCCACTGAAACTGTGTCACTCCCATAGGAGTGTCTGTCAGGTGGCCTTCTCAAGTGTGGCTGATGGTCATGAGCTCCTCTCAGCCACCAAATGGGCTGTTGCCTGTGCTACCTCTAGGCATGGGCTACCAAGCACAGTGACTGGTAGCTCTGCCTCACTTCTGGGACCTTCCAAAGAGCTTTGTCCATGCCTAGAGCTCATAAGAGCATGGTGATCGCTCAACTCTTTGTCTCTCCACCCACCTGTTCATTCACCCATACATATCCACCTACCCCTCCATCCTTCCTTCCTTCCTTCCTTCCTTCCTTCCTTCCTTCCTTCCTTCTGTCTGTGAGCTCTGCCTCCCATGTCCCATGGAGAAGCAGCCTCACTCTGATGCCACCTGGAGCCACTCCGTGCTCCCTCCCTAAGGGAAAGGCCTCAACCTGGCCTAGTCTAGGGTCAGCTCTACCTAGAGGCTCTGAAGTTTAGCTGGGAAGGCATAGCACTGGCAGCTGGGCTGTGGCCTCCTAAAGCCAAACCTGCCTTTTAGCATCTAGCCCATTTTCTGGGAAGGGGCAAGGGCATCGCAGCAGCAAATAATTTAATAAAGACTCTCTGTGTTCACTGGCCTCATCCCCTCTCTCTCCATCTCTGAGTAGCAGGGAAATGGAGACCAACTCCCCTTTCCTGAAACCCTGACTCCAGTGCCCACCAGGCCAACTTGCCCTCCCTGACTCTTTGCTCCGAATCATGCCAGGAACCTACTTGCTGTCTCCATAGCTCACTGTCTCCGTGGCTCCCCCTTTTCCTCTCAAACCCAGCCCTCTTGGTAATATTGGATTAGCCCACTTTCTTGAAAGCTGATTTTCTATTTGCATAATCCTCCCCTCTTGGAGTTGCAAGGCCCTCGGTGATAAGCCAATGGGCCGGGGCAGTCAAGCACATTATACTTGTATTCTGAACAGCCTTTGAAAGTGGAGGAAGTTATTTTTTAAAGAAGGCATACGCTTTATTTTATCTCCACAGTCCTTCTGACCAGGAGTGTCATCCCAGTGTTGGGAGCCCTCACCTGTGTTTCCTGGAATACATAAATCTTTATCAGACTACAGCAGCCGGCACGGAAGTCAGCCCTATGGAAGGACTTCCTGATAGTAATCACAGACAGAATGCACATGAAAGCCCCTTATTTAGTGACAGTGCATTCCATTTTAGGGAGATATGACACATTTCCATCTGTCACTGGATTTTTTTCACCATAACACACTAGAAGGAAGAGGGACAGACATTTTCCCCATGTGGTAGTAGAGACCATGGAGGCTCTGAAAGATCCTGCATCAAGTCACAGATGGAGATGAAATTGGGGCTCCTGATTCTAATTTCTCTGACCCCTGGGTCGCTGAGCTCAATTCCAGGTGACGACACTTATAGACTGCCTACTCTGTGGCACAGGTCCCAAGCCACAGACCAAAGAAAAGTCTCCATGCAGTGAACCTTTTATTGAGCATCTACTGTGCGCCCATGCACACATCACACCTACGGGGAGTTCAGCGTAGAGCACAGACATCTACAAAGGGGAGCACAGTCCAGAGGAAGCCAGTGCCAGGCGATGGGTACCAGGACCTGGAAGCCTCGTCTCCCCTCCCCATGGACCCTCTCCCTGATCCTTTGTTGGGCAAGGGAACCACACTGCAGACTGCTGCTCCCCTAAGAGTGAGCTGAGGCCAGGCTGCTGAGCGCCCAGCCTCCATCTACACAAGTTGTAAATCATCCTGTCCAGGCCCTGAGAGACCCAAGCCCCCTGTTCAGGGAGGCAGCAGCCCTGGGCAGCTTTTCCAGTTCCTCTGGGAAAGTCTTGCTTCTCGACACCTCCAAGGCTTTCAGCTTCCTCCAGTGAACCCCACACCAAAGATGCACAAGTGAAGACAGAAAGCATGGGAGGGTGGGGTCCCCCTGCCTGGGACTTCGCTGGTCTCCCCAAGGTCGCTCCTAGGGGGTATCTGGGAAACAGACTTCTCCCCATTACTTGCTCTCTCCTCTTCTCTGTCCAGCCTGACAAAGCAGAATGTCCCAAAGGCCAGAGAAAGACCTCAGTGGCCCTTGAGGGCAATGTGGATTCTGGAGTCTTTGGGTTTCAGTAAACTTGACCTTTGCCATTGGTGCTTTTGACAAAGCCAAGCAGGAGGGTGGGAACAGGAAAGCCTGGGTTCTCCACTTCACTTTTGTCCTACATCCACCATTGGTGCCTATAAGAATGTTTCAGCAGAGTGACTTCCTTAGGAAGAGCTCTGACCCGCCAAGTCCTGGCCCTCACATTCCCTTCACCCCACTGAGACTTGCTTACCCCATCCATGCAGTGGGGAGAGACTTCCTTCCATGCACTCTGTGAGGACCCAGTGCTCACCACAGCCCTGATAAATGCAGACCTGATAAATGCACAACACTTCTCATATCCCCTCACCTGACCAGGTTTCCATGGAAGCTTTCTGCACCAAATCCAAGGGGTGCCAAGCCTGAGTGCTCATCTGAATTTACTGGTGGACAGAACCAGGCAAGAAGCCAGGTCCAGCCCCGTCCTCCCTTCCTCTGTCCTCGGCTTGGCTGGGTCCCTTTTGCAAGCAGGTAAAACACTAATAAATATTGAGAGCAAAGAAATGGGTCTGGCTGCTGAGCTTTTGGTTGAATAAATAAAAGATCAAAAGGGAAAAGATCACCCCAAGTTGGGCGCCTGCCAGATGCCCTTGAGGCCAGGACATGCCGCCGTGGAAGCCAGCAAAGCAGAGGAAGTTAGTTTATGGCAAAGACCACGTGCTTTGGAGCCAGGCCAGCTGAAGTTTGCATCTTGATTCTCCCTTTGGGCATCTCTTGATGCTAAAGGGCACCACTCTGAGCCTCGATTTTGTTGTCTGTAAAATGGAGAAATCCATACACTCCTCACATGGTCAGGATTAGAAAGAATCTGGTAAAGTTCATGGCATTCAGTAAGTGATTAATAGAAGCTAATATTCCACCTGCCCAGGGACCCTGGAACAAAAGAAGCACTATTGATAAAGTCAGAAGCCATCCAGGATTACTGTGGAGGACAAAGAGGAGGTCTGGAAAAAGCCAGTGGGTTTGGTGCCCATAAAATGCTTTGTAGAAATTCACCCATGAGCTACTTTCACCCCATCTCCACCTCCCCAGACCCTTGCCTGTGACCCTCAGCAGGGGCCTCCCTCTTGACATTTCATGTTAAAGACTGGAGAGGAGGAGCCAAAGGGTAGAAAGCCTGGAGGGGCAGTGGTGGGCAGTACCAGAAGAGGCGGCCCAGCACACAGGAAAGGGCACCTCAAGGGCCTAGGGAAGGGCTCATCAGGGTTGGCATACACATTCTCAGATGGCAGGGACAGGGGCAGGATGGTGCTCTAGACAATGTGCGGGCTCCGGGTGCAGACTCCAGCTCTGTCACTCAGGGTGTGATTGGTCAGGTCTCATACTCTCTCTGAGCTTGTTTCTCCCCTATCAAATGGACTTAAAAGCTTCCACCTTGTCAGATAGAGAAGGATGTATTTACAAGAAGACAAGATCCTAGTGTGGTGGGAGGTTTGATCAATATATAAGGTGAATGTTTTAGTTTTTAAAAATATATTACAGTAAAAGGTATATTGCTGTTAATAACCCTTGCTCTAAACACACTTATCCCATCATTCTTGCTGTTTTCTGAAGCAGTTCTGGAAGTCCTCTTTCATGAGTATCTTTACAAGGTGTGATAAAAATGCAGTGAATGCTGCTGCTGAGTGCCATCCAGCAGAAAGGCAGGCTTGTAAAAACATCACGGTGAGTCCTCATCCACCTTCTTCACTGGATCCTGCACTTTGTGACTTATGGCTCTTCCTCAAAGTCAAAATGACCATGAAAAGTAAACTTTTTAATCTATTCAGGACATTGAGGCAGCCATGACAGTGCAACTAACGACACTCAGGAAAGGAAAGAGGACTCCAGAACTGCTTCAGAAAGTGGCAAGAAGAAAGGGATAAGTGTGTTCATAGTAAGGGGAAAGATTCTGAGAGGGATTCATGGCAATGTGTCTTTTACTGTAATACATTAAACATCACTGTATTTTGCTATCACACCTTGTGTTTGGCACAGGCAATGTTCTTGGGTGTTAGCTTTCTTTCCCTTGGGGCTGGAGGAACCCAGAGAGGACGACTGAGGACATGAAAGGGCAGAAAGAGATGTTATGGTTTTGATCTAAAATGTCCTCCAACAGTCTCAGATTTGGAGATGGGGTTTGACTGGAAGGAGTGGGCTACTGGGGGAATGATTTGGAAGGGCATGTTTTCATCTCCAGTGCCTCTGTTCCCTCTGTCCTTTGTGGCTAGCATGATGTGAGCTGCTGTCCTTTGCCATGCCCTCTGCATAGGAGCCAACTAACCATGGACTGAACCCTCTGAAACCATGAGCCAAATAAACCTCTCCTCCTTTAAGTTGCAGGTGTCAGGTATTTTGTCCCAGCAACAAGAAAGTGACTAATGGAGAGGGGTCTGGAGGAGGGTCTGAGGGAATTAACGGCCAGAGTTCTTTCCACATTGGTGTCATGGAAAGGACTGTGGCTGTCCAGGAGCCCAAGGCCAGCCAAGAACCAGAGGCCCAGAGATTTTGGCAGGACAGCTGTGCCTCATCTTTGGACCAGTGCATAGTGGCCATGGGGTCCACCTGTGGCTCCCTGTCCACATGGGGCTGAGCTGTAGAGAGGAAAGCAGTAGATAGAGCCCAGGTGACAGGTTGGGGGGACCGCTTTTTCTTGAGGGCAGAAGCAGCAAAGATATCCTAATGTTGCATCCTGGCTCCTGCATGCTGATCCAAGTGTCTAGTGCACAGAGCAAGGTACCCTGACCACCCAGCTTCACTGTGTCCCATCCCCTTCATCTGTACCATGGGGATAAGAATGGCGCCTCCTTCCGCAGACCCAGGGCAATTAAGTGCAATGACACCTACGAGGCATTTAGCACACTGGCTGGCCCAGAAGATGTGCACCATGCACATTGGCACGAAGATGGAGGAGAAATGAATCAAGTCGGGGGCCTTGCAGAGCAGATGACCTGATCCCTGTCAGGACATGTCACCTCCATGCAGGCGGCCCTACCCTAACTCCAGGGTGCTGTAGGAAGACTCTGGACTTGGCTCTGTCTGGGCAGGATTTCCCCTGAAGCTCCAGCTCCCTAGGCCAGGATCTGAGTTCCAGTGGAGTCTGCTGGAGGTGATGGAAGAGGGCAGGGCAGGAGGATGGACGGGAGGCAGGGAGCAGGATGCCAGGAGGAAGCAAGGTCCAAGCCCCAGGGAACCTCGGGAGATGGTGAAGAACACAGCTGCACAGACTTTGGGGTGCCTGAGTTGAATCACCTGAAAAGGTTTGTGAAAGAGGATTCCGGAGCTTCACCTCCTGAGATTCTGACTCAGGGGGCCCTGCCCAAGAATTCACATTTCTAGATATACTTCCGGGTGACACTAGTCCAGGAATCACGTCTAGGACTAGGAGGGCAGACACCTCTGCGTTATCCTCATCCCACAAAGGGTGAGGATGCTGGGTATTTATCCATCAGCTTCCTGCCTTCCTTGACTGAGGATTGCTTCTGGGCTGTGACATACTGGCAGCCAAAGACTCAACCTTGGGAGGAAGGTTGCAGCAGATGATGAGTAGGCAAGCAGAACTACACTGGGAGAGGGGATGAACACCAGCAGCACTTGCTACAAGGTCACAAGGCCCTGGCTTGATTCCTTTGTCTGTCTCCTATAACCTGTGGGATTTAGGCCAAGCCTGCACCCTCCCTGAGCCTCAGTTTCCTCATCTATAAAATGGGGATAATAATTCTGTCATCAGTGTCATTACGAGGATTTAAGCAGATGAGTCTGGCAGGAGTGCCTAGGACATAAAATGTGCATAATAAAGTGCTTTTGTCACAAAGTTTTACTGGATTCTTGTTCCAGGTTAAGTTCACTTATGCCACCAAATGGATTATACCAAACAAACAAAGAAACCAGTTCTTGGTTTTTGGACTCTTTTGGATTTCCAGGTTGTAGGGAAGGGACTGAGGGCTTATGAAAGTAGAGTGAGAATTTTAACATCATGCTTGTGATGCCACAATAGCTGACACTTTATGGGTGTCTGTTATGTGGGGGGGGCTCTCCTCAGAGACCAACTGGACACTCGCCAGACCCTGGAATGTGGGCACTGGCAGTGTAGGGACATGAAGGCAGAGCTAAGTCACCACAACTGCTAAGAGAAACAAGGCTACTCAGAAGGCTGAGGGAGGAGGATCACTTGCATCCAGGAATGAGAAACCAGCCTGGGCAATATGCTGAGCCCTTGTCCAAAATAGAGAGAGAGAAAGAGAGGGCAGAGAGGATACAGACTCCACTCAAAGAATCCTCTGGGACACAGCACCTAGGAACGGACAGCTTTAGTGTAAATGGAATGTTCCTTCTAGCCAAACTGGCGTGACCAGTCTGAGAGATGGACACAGTTTCTGTATGTTTCTGGAACAAGGGATGATTTGGCTTTAAGGGCTTCTGATCCTCTGCCCGGGGGCCTCCCGTCCTCCTGAAAGAGATGCGCATACCGAATCCCGGTCTAGGCTCCCCTGTCCATGTGCTCTCTGCCCATTTCACAGCTGGAAAAACTAAGGCTCCATGCAGGATCCTGGGCTGCTAGGAGAGCTTCCGAATCTTCATTTTGGAGGGAAGAGTCTCCAGGATCCATTCATGTTCCCAGCCAAGCAGGTTGGGGCAGAACCCAGGGCACTCAGAGCTGGGTACAAGTGCAGTCTCCAGTCACCCCACGGCCCCCCACCAGTGCCTGCCTGGCCCCCGTCACTCTCATGCACACTGCTTTGGACAACTGCTGTCTATAAAACAGGAGGATTTTCTCTTCTTCCTTCTCTCCTGTAACCATTTAAACAAAGCCACCCAGCCGGGCCAGGTCACCTGATGCTGATACATGTACTATCTAAGTGGGAACAACAGCTCCTCAGAGGGAATGGTTTACAATTGCTTGGGATAAAACTATTTTCTTTTCAATCTTCCCAGGAAAGTGACAGATAATAACCAGCCTAGAGATTGTAATATTATTTGGGCCAAAAATAAAATAAAACCCCTTAAATGCTTCCTCTTAGACACAGAAGCCAAATTGTTCTTCAACTCATTTAAATAAAGTGATTGTTTTCCCTGCTCATTATCTTAAATTCCCAGGGACCTGCAGTCCCCTCCCTCCTCTATATGAGGGATGGCCCTATTTCCTCCCCTCTTCTGACATTTTCCAGTAGGGTCTTTGCTTCTGGTTGTCTCCCCAGAGACAAGCATCCTGTTGAGACCACCAGCAAGAAGCTGGGCATTTTAGAACCACTTTGAGCCCGGTCACCTGCTCCCACCCCACCTGCGTGTAGGCGGTGTCCAGCTGATGTTTGCTGCCATCATGAATGGTATTGTTGCCTGGAGCGTGTGAATTCCACGATTTCACTCTCATCCAGACACCTGCATCCTCACACAGGTCACTGTGCATGGAGCCTTAGTTTTTCCCACTGTGAAATGGACAGAGAGCAGGTGGACAGAGTGAGCCTGGGCCACGGCTCAGTGTGTGCATCTCTTTCGGGAGGACACGAGGTCCCTGGGCAGAGGGTCAGAAGCCCTTAAAGCTGAGTCATCCTTTGGTCCAGAAACATACGGAAGCCATGCCCAGCTCACAGACTTGTCATGCAAAGTTGGCTGGAGGAAACATTCCACTGAAACTACAGCTGTGTGTCGCTAGGCACTGCACCCCAGACGGTTCCCTGAGTGGACCCTGCCTCCTCTCTGCCTGTCTCTAGAAATCGAAGTGACTTAGTTCCTGCAACCTGCGCAGCCCTCTGCCAGACCGAGAAGGCAGCACCCACTTTCCAGGGCCCTGGTGACTGCCCGGCTGGCCTCTGAGCGGGGCCCCCAGGGACAGACATCCTGTAAATGACAGCTACATCATGTCATGTGCATAATTTCATCATTTTTACTGTATTTTCTAGTTTGCTTCTGTGCAACAAATTTTTCCTTTCCTTTTTGGGAAATCCAAATAGGTCTGAAAACTGAAAGTTTTTTTTTTTTTTTTTTTTTGGTTCTGTAATCCAATTGCTGGAAAAACTGGACCTGACCCGAGCCACTCAGTGAGGAGACCCAGGCTGGGCCTCGGGGAGGTTATTGATGGTCTTTATTTATCTCACTTAGCACCGCTATCCAGATGCTTTTGCTGCAGAAATATTAATTTGGGTAATTATGGATAGAGCCCACTGCCTCCCTGGGCAGTTCTGTAACACACTGAACAAGCCGCAGATTGCCGCATTGCATAAGGCCAGGGTTCTGGAACACATCTGGAACCAGATGCGGGTTGCAGAATTGGTGTCGATGTCAAGTGCAGATCCCCATCAGCGTGGGTCCTCAGGGTGCATGGCCTGCAGTGTCCTCCTAGGAATCGTTGCTTAGAGCTGCCCTCGTGTGCTTGCATGACGCTCCAGCTCAGCCTGCGCACCCAGCCTGGACACACACACACACACACACACACACACACACACACACTCATTCGCTTTTGCTACACAGCAGCCAGCCCCTGCCTTGGGGGGCTGAGCTTCCATGCCTGCGTGCTGCCCACCGCCCCCTCGCCACCCACTTTCCAGGCAGCTGGAATGGAAGGCATCCACCCCACCTATTTGTTTGCCGCCCCCATGTGGTGCTGCTGGCTGAAATCTCTGCTCTGCATGCAGATTTTTCACACCAGATCCTCACAGCCAGCTGGGGATCTCAGAACAGAAGCGGACGTTTCCCAGGCAAGCAGGCTCCTTCCTTAAGTTCTCGAGCCAGATCAAGCCAGGGTCGGCCAGTTGGCTTGGTCCGCAGACCTGGATCTGCTGCCCTTTTCTGCTCAAGGTTTTTCTTCTGAGCCAGGAGTTGAAGGGCTTGGAGAGAAAGGTTTTCCGGGATTTGATGGAACTGCGATGGAGCCTGAGGCTGGGGGAGGGAGTGCCTCTCTATCAGACTGTGCGTAGGAGATGGAAATGACCCAGAAATCTATCCTCACAGACTCTGGAATAGCGATGTTATCCTGAGTCAATATTTATTGACCGCTTGCTATGTGTTAGGTCTGTTCTAAGCACTGCTCATGAACGGTCTCATCTAGCCCTCACAGTGCCGTCAGGTGATATTTCCATCCTCACTGCACGGAAGAGGGGACTCAACTCAGCCAAGTTGGGAGACTTGTTCCAGGTCACACAGCCAGCATACATTGGAGTCAGGAGCTGATCCTAGGCCGCTGGATGGTAGAGCCCGGATTCTTGGCCATGTATATCGGTTATCAATTGCCATGGTAACACTATGCAACAAATGAACCCCAGAGGTGTACAATGAGCACTCTTTGCTCACACATCTGGAGGATGAGCTGGGCAGCTGTGCTTGCTCTATGCCTGGATGTGGCTGGCCTTGCTGGGACAATAGGGGTGACCCAGTCCCACGCCAGGTGTCCAGTGGTTCCCAGCAGCCTAGCCCAGCAGATTCTCACAGCCGTGGTGAGGCCTGTGGAAATGTGCAGGGTCCCTTGAGGCTTGGTCTTGGGACTGGTGCCCTGTCACCTCTTCCTGTTGGCCAGAGCACATCCTATGGCCAGCAAAGACAGGGGCAGGGAAGCCCCTAGGGCCTCTGTGGTGCGACGCCAAGTGTGGATACAGACGGGTGGAAAAGTACAGCTGACTTGTAACTCCACACATGCACATCACAAAGGGGCCTTTGCAGCCCAGGCTAGAAGCCTCCTGGGAGAGAGGAGGGACCACCTACCACTCCTGTTGCCATGGATCCTGCCATCCTAGGACTCTCCATCCATCTGCCAGAGACATGGTCAGCAGGGGCCATGCACTCTACCTTCGGGAAATCCCAAGACAAATGGGGAGCCAACTCTACCCTCAGGGAGCTCCCAGTTCAATGGGTAGGTGTTGGCATCACTCTAATAGGAATGGACTATAGAATGGGTGTGCATGTGCACATAATCACAAAATAAAAACCAGTGGACACTGAGTGCCGGCTGACTGGAGGAGATACAGGCAAGACCAGTCAGCTGGAGGGCATCCTGGAGGAGGTGAGGTGCAGCCAAGGCTGGGGAAGTGGAAGAAGCTCTCAGCTAGATGAGTAGATGGTAAGGATGTCAAGCATCCTGGGACCAGGATGTGGGGAGCTGATTTTCCAGGCCTTTGGTCTTTGGTGGTGCCTCCGACTACTCTGCTGCAACCTCTTACTTAAGCCCCACTCTCTGGACTCTTGTGGGTTCCCTCCTCCCTGTCCCCACAGCAGCCATTTAGGGGAAGTACACCCCTGAGCTCAGAGAGAGAAAGAAGAGGGCAGAAGGAGACTGTAGGGGACACTGGGGCCCCACTGCAGCTGAACCCTGTGACTTTCTCCAAAGCCAAGCTCTCAGAGGGCTCCAGGCACAGGTTCCTGGGACTCTGCCTGGCTCCCTCCTGACAGCTGTGAGAGCCGAGCCTGCAGCCTGGGCCCACTGGTGTAGACGAAGCTGCAGGCCCTGCCAAACCCGCTGCCCTGTTTCCGTAGGGTTTTACTTCACTCATGTAGCGCCCACAATCGCAGACCAAGTACAGCAGCAATGTCCTGTGGCTCACCAAGCTTAAACCGTCGCTCTCTGCTCCCACCGGGAGCATTTAGCTGCCCCGCCTCACCGCATGCGTTCTTGATGGGCAGCATTTTGTCTGCTGCATTCGCTGCCGTGTCTCCAGCACCCAGCACTGAATCCACGCACCTGAGTGCAGGGGTGGCTGACCCAGACTCCCACCTCCCCCACTCAGTCTGGGTGTGCACTAGACAATACCATTTTCAACCTCACGAAGCAACATTTCCCAGCCCCTTCATTTTATTCTTCTTCGACTGATCATTTTACAGGTGAGAACACAGATCCTTAAAAGGTCAAAGTGAGCAGTCTCAGGGTTGCAGCCACTGAGTAGCAGACCTGGCCCTGGGACCCAGGTCTCCTGGCCACAGCACGGGCCTCTTCCAGCTGGGCATGCTGAGGTGACCCCCAGAGCTGCCCCAGGCAAGCCCAGGCCCCCAGCTCTGCATTCCTCCTTGGCATTTGTTAGATGCCCAGTTGGTGTGAGTATTGCAGGGCTATGGATGGGGGTGTCAGGAGCTCCCCAGCCCCTGAGAAGCAAAGCTGAAGCAGACAGTGGCCCCTGTGACAGACCGGAGGGCCCTAGCCCCACCCAGGCTCTGGTCTGCCTCGTTCTCCTCCAGCCCTGCTGTAGGGGGTTGCACACAGGCCTTGGGCAGTGGAGGACATTACTTGTCACCAGGAATGCTAGTGCGTGCCTGTAATCCCAGCTGCTAGGGAGGTTGAGGCAGGAGGATCATGAGTTCAAGGCTGGCCTGGGCAACATAGCAGACTCTGTCATAAAATAAAATAATAAAATAAAATAAGGGGCTGGGCGTGTAGTTCAGTGGTAGAGCACTTGCCTAGCCTGCCCAAGGCCCTGGGTTCCAGTTCTGCAAAAAAGAGAAGGGAAGGAAGGAAGGAAAAAAGAAAGAAAGGAAGGAGAAATTACCTGTCGCAGCTTGCTAAACAAAAGCTAGTTAGTTCCCCCAAAGATCTAGAAGAGATGGAGATGCAGGAAGAGTGAACCTACAAGAGCTCCAGGTAGGTGCAAGGGAAGCAGCAGGATCTCCACTGTCCAACAGTTCAGGGGCAAATGCAGCTGGCCTTGCCGGTGGGGACCCGGCCTCACGCCTCGCAGTGGCCCCATGTCTGCAGTTAGCCCTCCCCCCATGTCAGTCCTGGGCTGTCTTTTTCCTGAGCTGGCGATTGTCTTTGGTGTCCCCTGCTCCTCAGAGGAACCACTCAGTCCAGGAACAAATGAGATGCAGACAAACCTGTCCCCAGGTGTGGGGTGGGCTGCTCCCTAGGGGGGAGGGTCAGTGAGGACTGGGATGAGCAAGTGTGACAATCCAGGGATCCCTCGGCATTGGATGAGGCTTTGAGTGACTGTCCCTTCTCAGCAGATGAGGGAGGCTCCAGATGGCCCCAGTCCTGTATCATGGGGATGCGAAGCCAGTGCTTGGGGAGTGCTTCCTGGAGGAAGATGTGTCCCTCAATGAATAAGAAAGTGGGCACCCTTCGTGCCCAAAAAGAGGGTCCCCTCTCTGCCTGGAAGCTTCCTGTCTGTCAGAGGTCAGCCTCCCACACCAGACTGGGGTCTCCACCATCAGCCTGACGACTGTGAGACTAGGAAGTGTGGACACACATGGCCGAATCCCCCAGTCTGAGGACCCCCGCCCCACCCTGTCACTCTAGTAGCAAGGAGCCTTCCTTGTTCTTCACTGCGACCCCCAGCCTCTCTTGGTCTCCGGGATCCACGGAGAAAGAACAGGCGCTTCCAGCGGGCAAGGACAGCCACTGAGTTGGCAGTAGAGTTTGCTGTGTGACCTTAGGTGAGTCCCCACCCTCTCTGGAGCTCTGTGTCCCTGTACTTACCTGAGCATTTCTGGCAGTTCAGAGGCACCTTCCGGTTCTCGGAGCTCCACCACACCCCACCTAGAGGGAACCTGCTTGTGGGACTCTGCACCCTGCCTGCCTTGCACCCTCTGGCCTCCTCAGGAAGCCGGGCTCCCAGGCAGAGCCAGGCGGAGTCTCTGCCCTTACACACTGCTGCAGCCCCTTCCTTTGTTCCTGGTGCTGAATAGCCACCCTGCTGGGAACCAGAATTCAGACTCCTGCTGCCTCCCCTGCTCGGGACCACACTGCCCCAAAGCCCTGGGAGTGGCTCTTTGGAAGGCCTCAATTTATTTAGTTAATCTTTATAGATATCAAAGTTTTTCTTGGTATATGTTTGTGATACATAATAATTACATTCATGCTGGTACCTATACCTATGGCATGTTGATGCTTTTTACTTCCTCTCCCCTTCCCTTCCTCCCTCCTCCCCCATCCCGAACTTCCCTGCCCCTCTCCACAAAGTCTGCCACCTGCTTCCTATCACCTCTCTTTTGTTTGTTCTTTTAGGTATTTTTTTTTACTTTTTATTTTATTGGTACATTTATCTTACTTTACATTTATTTTATTGGTAGATATACATAATAATCACATTCATCATATGGAATTTGTACCTGTACGTGGTAGGTCTTGCTTCTTCTTTTTTCCCCATTCCCTTCCCCTCCCTTCAACCTCTCTTCCCCTCTTTATTTACAAAAGCTTTGTTTCCATTTTTTCCTTCTATTCTCTTTTTTTTTCTTGTCCCTTCCTTCCTCTCCCCTATCTTGTTTCCCTTCTCATTTGAACATCTTCTTCCCATTTCCCAGTATCTATTAAACCTTTTGGCCCTTATTTACACTTTTGATTTCTCACACCAGAGAAACCATGCACTATTTGAACATGTGTGTCTGATTTATGTCACTTAAGAGTATGGTCTCAAGGTGCATCCATTTATCTAGAAATGTCTCAAGCTTATCCTTCTTTATGGCAGAGTAGTACTCCATTGTATAAAAAATCCACATCTTCTTTGTCCATTCACTTGTTGATGGCCATTTGGGCTGCTTCCGAGATTTAAATATTACAGACCATGCCGCTATAAACGTAGGTGTTCGTACATTGCTGTGGCATGTTGCTTTTAATCCTTTCAGGAAGATGCCAAGAGGGGGAATAGCTGGGTCAGATGGAACCTCTAGGTTTAGTTTTCTGAGGAATCTCCACACTGATTTCCACAGCGGTTGCACCAGTCTACACTCCCAGCAACAGCGGAGAAGGGTTCCTTTTCTCCCACAGCCCTGCCAGCATTTATTATTGGTTGATTTCTTGACAATAGTCATTCTTTCTGTAGTGAGACAAAATCTCAGCGTTATTTTAATTTGCATCTCTTGAATGACCAGTGATGTTGAACATTTTTTCATGTATTTATTTGCCGTTACTACTTCTCCATCTGAGAAGTGTCTATTCATTTCCGATGCCCATTTTTGGATCTGGTCTTTACATTTGGGGGACACTGATTTCCACAGTGGTTGTACTAGCTTATGCTCCCACCAACAATGTAGATGGGTTCCTTCCCCTCACCCCCAGCCTCAACAGCATTCGTTGATATCTGATTTCTTGATGCTGCCATTCTTTCTGGAGTGAGATGGAGTCTCAGTGTCGTTTTGATTGGCATTTCTCTAACGGCCGGGGACGCTGAACATGCTGTCCTGTACCAATTGGCCATTTCTATGAAAGCCTCCTCTTCAACGAGGATGAGAGGATTCTGACCCATGCTCCCCACTCTGACCTTCGTGACTACTTGTCTCCCGGGCCCCAGATGTTCGGGGAAGAATGGGCAGAGACGGGGACATCCAGTGTGACTCATGTCCCTTGGCACACTCCTTCTTCCTCCAAGAGGGTCACACACAGCATTGGGACACAATGTGCCTTCGCGCCACAGCGGCGTGGGGTCAGCCATGGATTGAGGCCAGGCTCTGACCTTAGCTGTAGAGGATGCAGGCCAAGCTTGGTGACCGGGCTTTCCTTCCCGTCTCCATCGGAGGGCGCTCTTCAGGCTCCTTCAAGGCAGCGACTGCAGAGGTTTCAGAAGGAAAAAGCACTGCGCAGCTGGCCCCCTGGAAGCTGCCCATCACCCTCCGCCCCTCACGCAGGCTGTGTGTGCCACTCGAGACATCGCAGCATTTTTGTGCCAATTACACGTCATTCTCCCCACCAAAGCCGCACCTTTGCACTGTGATATTTACCTGACTGTGGAAGTCATTTTCAGGCTTCACTTAGCGGGCTGGCGAGACGTGGAGAAGAGCAGGACCGCATCGGCGTGAGACAGCGGCCTCAGCCGGAGATTCTAAAGCGTGGGGAGAAGGTGTCCTAATTGACGGCCCCCACGGCTGCTCTTCCCCACCCCGCAGAAGTAGGGCAGAGGACGGACTGTCCCAGGTTCCCCACAGAACACCGTTTCGGGTGGCTTACATACCTCTAATGATGGGCAGATCACCACCCAGCACAGACGCACCGTTGTATCCCTGAGGGTCTGTGACAGCCGCAGTGTCATCTTGACACCAATGGAACCAGAGGACGAAGCTGCCCAGATGCCCACCCAAAACCTCTGCCCGCTTCATACCAGGTGGGAGCTATTGTCTCCCCCAGGACTAGAGGAGCCTCCTGCCTGGTTTCTCTGTTCCCACTGACCCACAATTCCTTCTCCACTAACAGCCAAAGGGATCTTTTAAATATGTCGATCAGGCCAGCCTGCTCCTCTGCTTGGAACTCTCCAATATCTTCCCATTGCAGCAAGAATAAAATTCAACCTCCTCACAGCTGCTTCTAAGACCTCAGGAGATCTGATCTATGTAGCTCTGCACTGGCAGCTCCCCACTTTCCACCTTGCTCATCTCACTTCTGCTGCTGCCCTCACCTTCCTCTTCTCTCGACGCAGCAAGCTTTACCCTGTCACAGGGCCTGTGCAGCTGCCCTGATCTCTCTGTGGCATTCTCTTCCCCATGACTTCCCCTAAGCCACCTTCTTATCACGCGGCCTCCAGTGAAGCCTCCTCAGCCCTCAGCACAACCTCCAGGTCTTGTGCTAAACTCACACCCTGCTTTGGTTTGGGGTTTTGCTTCACACCAATGATCCCCACTAGAAACTGGTGTGGTGGCAAACACTCTGGGAAGCTGAGGTGGGAGGATCCCAAGTTAAGGTCAGACTTGGCAACTTAGTGACTTAGCCACATCCTGTCCCAAAATAAAATAAATCAATAGATAAGGGCTGGGGATGTAGCTCAGTGCAAAGGCCCTGAGTTCAATCTACAATACTGCCAAAAAAAAAAAAAAGGAAAGAAAAAAGGGATAATGCCTGCCTGTTGAGAGTCAGGGCTGCATCTTAAATAAAGGAGAATAAAGATAAGTGACGCGGACTGCGACCTACAGGCGCATGGTCCTTCCAGCCTCGCCTATGTGCCGGGAAGGAGGCAGCAGCGCACCGCCCCCCACCCTGTTATGGACTGGAAGCCCATGGCTCCAGAAACCAAGTCGGGGGCAGGGGTGGAGCTGAGCTCTGACTCCACCTCCCACGCGCTCTTTGTTCCTTTTCTTTATCATCCTGTCCATGAAGTCCTTGCTCTCTGGGAAGAAGAAAACAAAACACAACCAGATCTACACTGAAAAGCAAATGGTTTGTTGTCGTTATTGCTGCTGTTGTTGTTGTTGTTGTAATAATACCGAGTGTTTGTTCAGAGCCAGGTAAAGATCTCTTTTAATATCGTGGGTGATTTTTATTGGATAGCCATCTTGTAATAGGAACCAACAATAGATCTTTATCTCTCTCCCCCAGAGTAAATAAACTGGCTGGGTGGGCGGCAGGACCATCTGCGCAACTCTCGAAGGGACCCAAGACAGGAATCAGGGCCCAAGTCTGGCTCCTGGCCTAAGATTCTGACCCCCAGCTTCATCACTAGACTGCTGCTGTGTGTCTTAGAGCAGGTAGCTCAGCCTCTCTGATGAAGCACAAAGAGGAGTCAGGGGCTCAAACCGCCCAACTTGAAGAAAGGAATTATAAGTCCTGCACGTGGGTATCGGGTCCCTCATTTCTTCACCCCATGACCATGCTAGGACTAAGGATATACATGGAGGTGTAGAATAGCTCCTGTCCTTTCCATCCTTTAGTTTACAGTCTGGTACTGTCTACCTGCTTACCACAAAGCCCAGGAGGCCTGCAGCTGCACCTTCCTGCACTCTCCTATGCCCAGCATGAAGCTTGCCTCCTGGTTCCAGCTCTTTAAATAAATCTGGACAGGTACCATTCAGGGTGGAGACAGAGAATCAGCTGGATTCTCCTAGGTATGTTAAGAAAGGGTTTTTTTTTTTTTTGTGGGTACATGGGGGTCGACCTCAGGACCTCGCGCGCCAGGAGGCTCCCGTGCCGCTGAGCGATATCACCGGCCCCTTTTTTGTATGTGGGTTCCGGGAGTCGAACTCGGGCCCTCGCGCTTGCCGGGCAGGCACTTAAGCCGCTGAGCCATCTCACTGGCCCAAGAAAGGGTTTTGATCTGAGTCACAAAGATGGAGCCAGAAACAACCAGGCAGGCAGGCAAGAGGAGGGTTTTTCATCCCTATCACCAACTACGGCCCATAAGCCAAATCTGGCCTGCCATCTGATTCTACAAATAAAGTTTTACTGAAACACAGCCATGGACATTTGTCTATGGATTGCCTGTGGCTACTATGGCAGCCAAGTTGAACCGTTGTGACAGAGGCTGTGTAGCCTGCAGAGCCTCCAACAGTCACTATCTGGTCC
The DNA here is from genome assembly GCA_028451465.1 of Erethizon dorsatum. Classification (NCBI taxonomy): domain Eukaryota; kingdom Metazoa; phylum Chordata; class Mammalia; order Rodentia; family Erethizontidae; genus Erethizon; species Erethizon dorsatum. The sequence goes on along the minus strand of CM051827.1, from coordinate 122,177,770 downwards.
CTTCCAGAAAGTGTCAAATCTAGGAAAGGCCTTGGTGCCTTGCTCAGAATTAGGATTGGCTACCCCAACTTGGCTGCCCCAGTGCAAAAGGAGAACCAAAGCCCCTCTGGCAAAATGACTGCAGATTTCAAATGTCAACACACAGGTCCATCCAAAAGGGGCTTCTAGTGACTAAAGACAGCACGGGGTGGGGGGTGGGGGGCTGATCTACCTGGGAAGCTCCATAGGAAATGGATTTCTGGGGCAAATCCTCATTTTTGAGATAAGGTCTCTTTCAGTTGCTAAATTGCTCAGGTTGGTTTGAACTTGAGATCCTCCTGCCTCAGCCTCCCAGAGTGCTGTGATTATAGGTGTGGACCACCATGCCTGGCTGGGAAGGAATCTTGACCCAGGGTTTGGAGTTAGGGCTCTGAGACACTCCAGTGAGCACTAGCTGGGCACCTCTCCAAGCCCAGGAGTGCAGGATCGGCCGCCTTCTCATTGCCCACCCCACCCTGAGCCTGGCTGTGAGCAGAGGATGGGGCGGCCCAGCTGTCTTCCTGGCATTATATTGTGGCCACCAGCCACAGGCAGTGGGAAAAACATGATGATTTAGTTTCATCTTCCACATGCTCTTCCAGGAAGGGGAGGTCATGTGAGAGGTTGGGGGAAGGGACCCTGCTTTTCCCAGCTGCAGAATAGCCAGATGTGGAGCAGGGTCTCATGGAAACATCCTGGGCCAGACAGCTGCTCGACCCAGCCTTTCCAACTCCTGGGTAAAGCCTATCTCCTGCCCTCATGGTGATGCTTCCCTTGACCTTCTAGACCCTCTCTCCCTCTCTACCCTTCTTGGTGCCCAGACCTGCCCTGGCCCTGGCATCACAGGCATTGCATTGGTTGGCATCCATTACTATACAAACACCAGGAGAATCAACTCATGAAGAGAACAGGTTTACCTGGGCTCATGGTTTCCGAGGGTTCAGTCCATGGTCTTTAGCTGTGTTAAGGTGGCACATCACAGTGGGAGCCTGTGGTGGGCAAAGCCACTACCTCATGTCCAGGAAACAAAAGAGACTGCAGAAGGGACTGGGATCCCATTTTTCCCTTCAAGGGGTGCTGCTGATGATCCAAGACCTTCCATGAGGTCCTGCCCCTTAAAGGGTCTACCACCTGCCAATAGGGCCAAGTTGGGGGCCAGCCGTTAGCACACGGACAAGATCCAACATCTCCTCATTTCCTGTCTGTTTCTGCTGGACCCTACCTCACACACCACCCTCCCCTGGCCCCTGGCTCTGACCACATGCAGACTATTCATCATCACAAGGAAGTCATCCAGTGCTGTGTTTAGCGGAAGCCAAGACCAAGTTCCTCCTGGATGAGGGTCGCACGTGTTGCTCTGATGTTCACCCAGCATCCGCTGGGCCCCTGGGAGTAGGTGGCTTACAGCTGGTCTGGTCTGCATGGGTCAGGGCAGCCTCCCCAGGGGCAAGCAAGGCTGAAAGCCTGGCTCAGCAAGGCCACTCACCACACCAGTCAGCCTGCATAGATGGCAGCCCTGGGCTCCCACTGCTGTGCTCCCAGAGACAAGAAGGGGAAGCTGCCGGCCTCTGAGACTCGGGCCTGGAAACTGGCACCTCTTGCCACTTGTATTGGTCCCATCAGTCAGAGCAGCCACAGAACATGGGCAGATTCAAAGGGCGAGGGCACAGACCCCCATCTCCCAACATGGGCACGTCAAAGAACACGGCTCCATCTTTGACCCAGTGTCATCCCTTCTTCTAGTTACCATCCCCTTCTTCATGTGCTGAGCGCTGGGCTCACAAACCATTGTCTGGGGCCAATTCATTCTGTGGATGGTGTTAATTTGGTCTACACAAGGGCTTTTGGTTTCCAATGAAACATGCTGCTGGGACATACAGCCTTCACTAGAACTATATTCTGTCTCACTCCATTTTTATTAAATTTTATAAGGAAAAGCAGTGAGAGAAAAACATCAGAATAATAGTTGCCTCTGGGTGCCAAGATGGATTGGGAAGGGGCAGAGAGAACTTCCTGGGGGCAGTAGATGTTCTGAATCCTGAGGGCAGTTTGGGTTACACAGAGGTACGCGTTCGTCAAAACTCAAAAAATTGAGTGGCGTACTTGAGATTTGTGCTGTTCGTTTTATGTCAATTTTACCACGAAAGAAGAGGACTTGGAAATCAATACTAAACTCTAAATCATGGTATTCATGCAGCAGATTTAGAAGCATACCTTCCAACCTTCTGTGGAATGGATCCGACGAGGAAGCGCGGGTGATGGGTAGAGAGAGAGAAGTTTGTCCTCGCGGGCATGGGCACATTTTAATTGTAGAGGCCATGTAGTAGGGTTTTGGCTTTAAAATTCTTGATACTTTTCTGTGTGCTTGGAAATGTTCCAGATCAAATAGTGGGGGAATAAAACAGGAAGCTGCAGAGCTCAACCCAGGGCTCAGCTCTAGCTGCGGGGTCCCCAACTGTGAGGTGCAGAGAGCAGTGCTCAGAGGGGCAACCCTGGGACTCACGCTGGAATCCATTGCTTTGAATCCAGGGGACTCCATTGGGAACCTGCCGAAAGCAACTCCATTCCGTCCAAGGGGCCTGGCCCTTCCTCTCTCAGGTGTCAGCCTTAGTTGTCAGCCTCCATGTGGCCTCTTAAGGCTCTGTTGCAACCCCCACCTCTTCCACCCACCTTTCCATTTTGATTGTCTGCACAGCCCTTTCCCTGTCTGATTCACTCCTTCCATCTTCCTTCATTAGATTCATTATCTGTCTCCTCCTCCTAGAATATAGACTGTGGGAGAAGAGGGACTCTTCTTAATCACAGCTGTATCCCTTGTTCTAAAAACACAGTCTCTGGCACATAGTAAGGACACGGTACATCTTTGTTGAGTGAAAAGTAAAAATCCACAGTGCCTGTAGGTTCTATGTCACCCTCAAGTGGAGAATTCTGGCCCCCACAGTTGCCTGTTGCTAGAACCCCTCCCCTACAATGGCCAGCAGGAGGAGAGCTCAGAGGGCAGCCGTTTCCATTGCGTTGGACAAATGGGCACCTGAGGTCCTGAGGACAATGCAAGTTTCCATGCTGGAGCTCATGGTCAAGTGCTCATTCCTGAGAGCAGACGGCAGATGAATAGACAGGCAGGCTCCGCTCAGCTGGGTTGCTCGCGATGCGTGTGTTAATTACAGAGGGCACATAAGCAGGCCGGGCAGCATTTGCCTGTGTAGCCACTCTTGTTTGGCAAGGCTGGTGCAGGCTGCTCACACGCCACAGTTGTGGGTCTGCTGGTGGCCAATCCTGCTAATGCAGGCCCGGCTGTCTGCAGTGCCCCTGAGCGTGGTGGCCCAGGTGGACTGGCATGGTCCCTCCCTGAGGACTAGAACCCCCTCCTGCCTGTCTTGGTCAGCCAGCCTGGCACAAGCAAGGCTGCTGTCCCCACGATGAGCATTTACTTGACATGACCTGTCTGCACAGGTGCACTCGCTGGCAGGGGTAGCATGGTGCCTGAGTGCTGAGTATGACCACGGGGGACCTCACAGAGCATGTCACAGGCAGGGGAGTTGAGCCAAAGCCTCCCACACATATATACAGATGCTGGGATCAGCCAGGCCTCAGCCAGGTTCCCACATCCCCCAACACCTGCCTGCTTGCTGCTGGGATCCAGAATCCAGTTTGCAGCCCCAATAGGGAGCCCAGGAAAATGGTCTTTCTCAGTCACAAATGCCACTTCCCAAGTCCAGGCCAGTCTTGCCCCTAGATCGGCAGAGTACATCACAGCTGCAGGCAGCTGCCAAGCCTCGGAACCTGTCACTGCCCTGCCCGAAGCCTTCACTGGCTCCCATCCCCTTCCAATAAAATAATAGCCATAATAATATCTGTTGTGTGGAGCATTTTACAGCTGATGATGGAAACACTGAATTCTAGAGCATGGGCCAGGCACCTCCCCAAGCCCTTAACCTGGAAGAAACCAGCACATCCTCCAGCCCCCTCTGAGGCACTGTTGCTGCTCACCCCAGCTTACAGATGAGGAAACCAAGGCAGGGAGCTAGGAAGTCTGGAATTGGACTTGAATCTCCAGACCCTAACCGCTGCCCAGCCCAGCTCTGCGATGTGAAGTCACTGTCCCCTCCAGTCCTGAGTGTGGCTCTTCGCCCACACCCCTTTCCCTGCCCACAGGCCCTGCCTCTGCCCCAAGGCTCCCCATCCAGAGCCCACCTCGGAGTGAGCACTATTGCCAACCTTCCTCCCTGTCACTGTCCTTTCTGTGAGCCCCTTATGACCAAGACCATGTCTCATGTACCCCTCTGTCGATGAGCCTGCCCCCAGAAGTGCTGAATGAATGAATGAAGGAATGAATGAATGCGAAGCTAAAGTCATTGGGGTTGGAGAAATGAAGGCTGAGGGAGGGAGCAATTGGATAATTCCCGCCTTCCTCCTTCCTGCCCCACCCCTTCTAGAACATGATGAAAGAGTGGGTGGGTACTTTGGCTACATGGGGAGAGACCGCCTCAGTTGCACTCTTTGGGGGAGTCTATGTGACGCTGGAGCCTGGCCACTAATGGCCACCAGGGAAAGCTGCCAATTGGCCCCGGTGGAGTGATCCTGATGGTTCAAGGCAATGTCTCCTGGTTGTGACTCCTGACCCCTGCATCCAACTGACTCCATGGGACTTGTTAAAAATGCAGAATCCAGATGCCACCCAGAACTGGCTGAGTTGAACCTCCAGAGGGGGATTCCAGGAAATGGATATTTTCACACCCACGCCTGATCCGACCATGGAGACTGTGCTGTGCACGGAAGTGTGAGTGTGTGGCACTGACCGGGCCCTGCCCTTCAACCCTGTTTCTTGCCTACTAGCTCGGCGGGGCGGGGGCAGGGGTTGCGAGGAGGTGAGGAAGGGTCTCAGAGCATTTCAGCAGTATCTTGTGGACTCGCCAGGTGTGGGAGATGGCAGAGTGCAGTGGGGGCTGACGCTTCTCCCACCTGGCAGGCACATCTCAGGGATTGTCAGAAACGTACCTCCCCGCACATACGGGGGCTAACATTACTGGGCCCCAGCCTGGGACAGGAAGTGGGGTGTGTCAGCTGGGCTACAGCTATGAGTGCAGACATCATGCACACACCACGGATTCACAAGGACACAGCCCCGAACACACATGCACATGCTCGCACACTCCCTACCAACCTCAGGATCCTCCCCATGCAGATATCTAGAACTACAAGTGAACACTCTCATTGGCAATTTGCTTTACACACACACACACACACACACACACACGTAGCTCAGAAACACACCTCTTCCCTACTGACATCCCACACCCCCCACTGAATGAAGGTTTTCTTGTTTGCACGTATGCTCCCCACCCCTCCTCACACCTGCCCGAGCATCTGCCCAAGTGTGGTGTGCAGGGCTCAGGAGAAGCACGCAGCCACTCACTCACCTGCCACTCCCTGCCAGGCCCCATCCCTGGGCTGCTGTCTGCCATCACACGGTAACCAGATGAGACAAGGCAATTTATGACACCAGCTGTCTCTGTCAAAACCAGATCTCCCACACACGCCGGGGGAAGCCGATTACCCCAAGCCCAGCCCAGCCAGAAACCGGAACTCACAAGGGAGACAGGGGAGGGCTGGAATCCGGCCCCCCAGAGAGGTGGGTGGCACCTAACTTGAGGATTTGCCCCTTCTGGTCCTTGGGAATTGGGCACGCTTTTTCCCAGTTGTTCTCTATGTGTGTCTGCACCTCTGGCCCAGCCCCCAGGCCAGGAGCTGCAAGAGCAGCTCCAGGGTGGACAGCAGGTGGGCGGGGAGGTTTAGGGGAAGAGTGGTCCAGGGTCTCCATGGCAACAAGAAAGACAGGAACCCTGTGGCCTCCCCCCACACAGCAGACCATCAGGTGCCAACATCACTGTCCCCTACTTCCCTCCACCTCCATTCTTCTCACCTTCCCCCGAATGCCCCTGCCTAGATTTCCTTCTGCCTAGAACACCCCCTCCCCTCCTTGCCCCTGTCTGAACTTCCTGATCAAACTCAGGTTCAAATCTCTGCTTCATCAGGTGCCAGCTGGGCAGCCTGGGCAAACAGCATTCCTTCTCTGACTGCACTTTGTGCATCAGTTAAAAAAAAAAAAAAAAAGATGTTCATTTCTATAATAAATATTGAACCGGAATCCACTGTGTACCAGACTGTGTTCTAGAAGTTGGGGATGTGCCACTGAACACACGAAGTCCCTGCTTCCTAAGCTGCCCGCCCTACTGGAGGAGGCAGGAAGTGCACACTTTAGAAACGGCGGGGGTGGGTCAGTTTCTTCCCTGTCCTCCTTGCTGGGTCTGCAGCCCCTTCCAGCACCAGCACAGCTCAGGGAGGATGATCAGCCCCCAACATCACACAGGCACAGATTGCGCAGGGCAGAGCCCTGGGGTTGACGTGATCTAAGTGACCCCTTTATGAAGCCTCATTGATCTGATGGGCCTTGGTCCTGGGCCTTGGAGAGAACTTGCTCAGCATCATTTCTGAGTGTCTGGATGGAGGGCAGCTCCACTAATGTGCATTCGTATTGCATACCATGTACCAGTCCCTGTGCCAGACACGCAGGGTTGAATGAGATGCGAAGGGACTTCCGGCCAACGGCTGGCATAGTGGAAGTTTCTCGCAATGTTCTTTGTCCCCTTCCACAGTGTGGGAACAGAGATGTAAATTCACATTCATCATAGTGTCCACTTCCCTTTATGGGTTACAGGACACTTCTGCCTACCTCTTTTTGTCCCTTGCAGCGTTTCTAGGCATCAGCTCAATCAGCATCCCTCATTTTACAGATGGGGAACTGAGGCTCAGAGTGCACCGGTGACTTGCCTGAGAACCCAGAGCCGGGGAGGGAAGTGCTCACAGTGGAATTGATTCTCCTCGAGTTCAGTGCAGTGTCTGCTTGATATCTGTCACCTGCAGTTCTGATGCAGTGCCTCCTCCACCCCAGCAAGCCTATAAGGCAGGCGACATGGTTGCCCATTTACAGCCAGAAACATGACTGGCCTATGCTAGGATTTGAACCTGTGTCCAGCTGATGCAAGTGTCCTGGGGCCATCGGCAAATCCGTAGCCAATCAGTTCATTAAAACCCACCTTGCAAACACCCCCAGACACAGAGGCCTCAGCTGCTCCATTTCCAGGAGAGCAAATTCCTTCCTGGCTGGAGAGGAGTCGGCGTAATGTAGGCTGGCGTAATGTAGGCTGGCAATTTAAACAGCTCCGGCAAAAACAGTACTTTCCTCTCCGCCATGATTACACTTCCCAGCCACGGCGGGATCGGCCCGTAAGTGGGATATCAAGTTTATTACAGCTATTTCCAACCTGTAATTGGTTTTGTGGAACACAAAGAGAAGGAGGTTGGGGGTGTAAGGAGGTGATTTCTCCCCCCTTCCTTTTTTTTTTCTTCCCTTTTTCGGATGATGGCACCCAGGGACGTGGGTGAGGTGGCTAGAGTTGGAGACTTACTTGTTTTCCAAATTAAAATGCACCCGTCTGGCCAGCAGGCTCTCATGCTGCTGGCTGGACTAAGTCCATTGGCCACGCTTTGGTGGCTCCATTTGAAAAACCTCCGGGCCTGGCTGCAGCCGGCGAGGAGCAGCTGGCCCTGCAATGGGGTCCGGCAGCCGGGAGGGGGAGTGAGAAGCTGTGATCAGGTAGGGCTGACGGTTCTAGAACCAGAACAAGGTGGCCTACGGGGTTCAGAGAGTTCTCTGGGTGGTCACCACGCTCCAACTACCTCATGGAACATTTAGGGAAACTGTGGCCCAGAGCGGGAAAGAGTGCAGAGACAACTTGTGGGGTTCGGAGCCCAACTTTGGGCCTCTCAGAAACTTCTACACAGCAAAGCTGGTCATTTGGGAAATTCATGGCAGACATGCCATCACAGTGGGAAGGAACTGCGCTTTTCTAAGCACCAGCTGTGTGTCTGTCACCCATCCCTGCCACCACTGATAGCTAATATATGCTGAGCACAGTCTCGTAGAATTACATGAGTTTATAATTTCAAATCAATGCCTAGCATGTAGTAAGCACTCAATGAGTTCACTACCATAGTTTCCCCTTATTCGGGACTCTGTCCAATTTCAGTTAGCAATGGTCAACCCTGGTCTGAAAATATGAAATGGAAAAATCTAAAACTAAACAATTCATAAGTTTTAAATTTCTTGCTGTTGTACATAGTGTGATGAAATCTCACACCGTCCTGGTCCTACCCCCTGGTACTTGAATTGTTCATTTTTCCAGAGTATCTACACTGTATATCCTACTCTCCTGTTAGTCACTCAATAGCCAACTTGATTATCAGATGGGTTGTTTTCTACATGTATGCATGTACATTGCATATGAAAGAGAGAGAGAAAGGACATTCACACAACTTTTATTACAGTATGTTATGGTACTTTTTTAGTATTAGTTATTGCTGTTAATTTCTTACCATGCCTAATTTATAAATTCAACTTGATCATAATAGATACGTGTAGGAAAGGCATAGTGTCTATGGAGCTCAGTACTATGTGTTTTCAGGCATCCGCTGCGGTCTTGGAATGTATCGCCGAGGGTAAGGGGCTGACTGTGTTGTTACCTCCTGCGCTGCTACCATGACTGGGTGCCCAGCAATCCGCTGGGCTGTCTGTCGCTGTGTGCCTGCCTCTAATGCTCTCACATTGGGCCCTTGCAGAGAGGGGAGATGGTTCCCATTTTGCAGCTGCAGAAACTGAAGCACAGAGAGAAAACTTTTCAAGGCCCCACAGACATAAACTAAAAGTGACAATAGCTGGGTTGTAAACCAAGGGCCGTGTGACCCCCAAAGCCTCTGCGCGTGTCCCATCACACCAGGCTCCACATACCTCCAACCCCCGAGGCCCCTTGTTTCCTAAGGATCTTGTGGAGTGCTCAGCACCATAGTGCACAGTCGGGAAGGTCACCTGCCACTCTCTTGGCCTTAGTTTTAAGAAAAGTGGTGACGCTGGGGCCGACCCTTCTGGCTCCAGGCAGAGCATTGCCTTTGGGATGGTCTGAAGCCACATCAGGCTGGGCCAAGCTGCTGGGACCCGAGATTCCAGTTACCCTGGGGCTGGGGCAGCAGGCTGTCCTGGGCTCGTCTACACTGCAGGATAGTGGCACTGGTAAGGATGCCACCCAGTCATCCTGCCATTTATCCTTCATTCAGCAGATAGTCGTCACGCAAGTACCCTGTGCGGAACTCTCGGGACCGAGCAATGAAGGGACAGATACAGACGCTGCCCTCACAGAGCTCGTGTCCTACAGAGCGTTTGCATCCAAGGGCAAATTTACTTATTTGGTAAGAATCTGTTCAGTGAGTGAACAAAATCATCTCAGAAGCACCTCTCCTTCTGCGGGTAGGAAAACCCACCTATCCCAGGGCTGGCTCAGCGGACAGCAGCTTCTCTGCCACTCCAGCTTTGCTGTTGTGTGTCTGTTGGGTCCCACCCCACTGCGGCACCCGAGGAGCACCTCAGGGCTCCAGAACCGCCCACCTCTGGTACTGGCTCAGAGCATCCTTGGGCTTTTTAGGGACTGACGGCTTTCCTTCCCCTGACTCTTCAAAGAAACCCAGGCTTCCAGAGCCTCCCACCTGCCTGCCTCTTTGAGTCTGACCCCTTCCTTCATTCCCTGACTCCCGGCATCCTCTGGCTTTCAGCAAGAGCCAGTTTGCCCTGCAGCCCCAGCCCTGGGGAACAGAGAGGGAAGTCCAGAGCTTCACGAGACTCCCCTCACTCAGTCCTCACAAGGGGGGTGCACTGCATGATCCCCAATTTGCAAATGAGGAGATTGGGACTTGGAGAGGTGAAATGACTTGTTCAAGAGCACAAAGTCAGTAACAGACATCAAGAAAAATCAAGAATTCCACTAGGCAGTGGAGGAAATCAGTCTAGCTTCATCCTCAAAAGCCTCCCACAGGTGGGAAGAGCCAGCACTCTGAAAAGAACCACCACCTGCAGGAAGCCCTCCAGGCTGGCCCTTCCTCCAGAGGAATTCCTGGCTCCTCCAGGAGCACATACAGTAACACTTGGCGAACACTGCTGCTGCAGCCACCATCATCCTGACTGCAGTGTTTCACTAACTGTGAACCCGGTTCCTCCCCACCAGACCCTGAGTCAGGCGTGCTGGGCTGCAACCACCACTGCAATCATTTCCTCCTCTCTCCTGGGGCCTAGAACTGTGCCTGCACAACTCGTACCTGGAGAGAAGTTTCTAGAATTAAGGAAGTGGTGTCCTCCAGCCCATGCTCAACCTGGCACCCACTGTACCCTCTGCCCATATCCTGTGATCCCTGCCCCCACCCAGCCTCTGTCTTAGGGCCTCCTCCCAGCAGGAGCTATAGCACAGCCTCCTTGCAAATAGTTGGGTGTGGTGGTGCACGTCAGTAATCCTAGCATTCTGGGAGGCTGAGGCAGGAAGATTACAAGTTAGAACCCAGCCTGGGGAACTTAGTGAGACCCTGTCTCAAAATAAAAATAAAAGAAAAGGACTGGGGATGGAGCTCAGTGTGAAGGCCCTGGGTTCAATCCCCAGTAATCTTCCCCCCAAAGAGTCACTCACCCACAGGCCTGAGTCTCCCTTTCCCTTTGCCTTCGCTGGAGGGAGGGGGAGGGGCAGAGGGCCAGCAGCCGGAACTGGGATGGTGGCACTTGTTTCCAGTTGTGGTCTTGCCTCTGAGATCAGCCGTCCCCAGCGTCCCAGGCGGGTGCAGCGAAGCAGTTTCTCACTCCCCAGGCTGATAGCAAGACTCTGGACACAGCCCCAGAGAAAAAGATGTAAATAAAACCAAAGAAACTAGCCTCGTCCTTGAAACTCCCCTGTCCCTCAGCCTGAAACAGTGATTTATGACTCGAATAATTCTTCCGTGCTTTACCCAGGGTGTGTGGGTACGCGTGCCGATGTGTGGGTGCGGGTGTATTTCCCTAGTAATAAAACCCTCAGTCCCGGCGAATAAATTTGAGGAGACAGTTTTACTGACAGATTTTTTTTCTCCTTTGTGTAATAAAAAAAATGGAGTGAAATTTGAGATTGGGGCGATAAGGGCTGCCGCACTTTAGGAGGAAATAAAACAGCCACACCTGAAGGGAGGCTCGGGAGGACGCGGTGAGGTAGGCGGTGTGGATTCTGCTTCCCACGCCCCCTCCCCTGCATCAGGAGCCCCCAGGTGAAGGTGAGGCTGGGTGCTGGTTCCCTTCCCCGGCCTGGTGGGACAGCCAGGATCCCTGCCCCGGGAGCCAGAGCCCACACTGGGCCTCAGCCCAATCACTCGGCTCCTCTAGGCCTCAGTTTCTTCATCTGCCAAATGGGAAAATTGTCTTCTATTCTGCTTCCTTCCCAGGGACCACACCATGCAGTGGGATTAAACCGTGTTTCCTAATCATGGCCTGTGGACAGCAGGGCGAGGCAGTTCTGTGGGAGACTGTTCTCTGTGTCATAAGATGGTCAGCAGCATCCCTGGCCTCTGCCGGCCGATGCCAGGATCCCTCCCAGCTGTGATAACCAAAAATGTCTCCAGAACTTGCTAGATGTCCCCTAGTAGGAAAGGGGGACAAAACTGTCCCCCAGATGAAGTCCTTGGATGAAAGGTACTTTTGTGTCTCTAAAGGGCCAAATGAAGGTCAGCGGAACAGGGTGTGGTGGCGCACACCTGTCATCCCAGCACTTTGGGAAGCTGAGGCAAACTAGAGGCCCAACCTGGGCAACTCAATGAGACTCTATCTCAAAATAACAAATAAAAACTGTGCCGAGGACGTACCTCAGGGTGAAGGCGTTGGTTTAATTTCCAGTACCACAGGAAACAAAAGAATAAAAGAATGCTGAGGGCGTAGGAAGGGGGTGGAGGAAGGAGCAGGGCCCATGTGGAGGGAGGCCCAGGCTAGGATGTGGGGAGGTGGGGGGTGGAAAAGGCTGCAAGGCCAGCTCCGGCCTCTTTCTCACCTGGACCCTATGCCAGGCCAGGCACTGCCAGCCGCGGGCTCTCTGCGGACTTCACCCGCCGCAGATACAGCAGGGTATGTTTAAGGTTGGGGGGCCAAGGGCCAGTGTGGAGCCCAGTGAGAGTGAGGAGTCACCTTCCCACGTCCCGCTGTCCTCCCCATGCTCCTTACGCTCCTGCTGAAGCTGGGCCTGGGTGGTTCCCTGCCTTCCACTGCTTGGAGCACCAGGTCCAAAAAGCATCAAACCCAGTACATGAGTCCAGATGGCCTGGGGGGCGTGAGAGAAGCTGGATCCTTGGAGGGCAGGAGAACCCGCCTCGGGAAGACTCCTCCTCCTCCTCCATGGATCCTCGGGGTCCTGGAGTCAGACACTGCACCGTCATCCTTCTAACCGCCCCGGAATGAGAGCAGCCTCCTCACTTTCAGGGCCTTGCTGTCCAGGGACGGGCACCAGCACAGATGCGACCCAAGCCTGGCACACAGCTGGTGCTCAATAAATGCTGGCAGGACTGCCCTGAGCCTGTGTTCCCTAAGCCACCTGGGCATACGTCGTCCAAGTCTGCTTGGGGGCAGATGTGTCAGAGGAGGCCAGCGGTGCTCTGGGCCAGTCCTCCCAGCCAGGGGACATGTCCTGTGTGCCCAGCCCAGCCCCTTGCAGAAACCGGGTCCCTGGCTGCTGCCCTCCCAGCCCCCTCTCCCTGCCTCCCTCTCCCAGACACAGGGAGTTAATTCCACTTCTCTGGGCCCAGGCATGGGGCCTCCCCATCGCAGGCTGTTAGCATGGAGCCCAGCTGAGCGGTGAGAGGCCGCAAGCTCCAGGTCTATAATAGAGTTGCTGAGACAAGCGGAAAGCCGCAGCCGAGTAAACAGATAAATAATTGAAACAGTGACAACACATACCTTGCTGCTTTGTGGAGTAACACTTTCATTAGTGGGAGGCAGCGCAGGCATGGGGAGGCAGCAGGGGCAGCTGGGAACCCTGGATGCTTGGGTCTGGCTCTGTACCAGCCATGAACAGCTGGATGCCTGAGCGAAGAACACTCCCACCCCCCATCCCGTCTCTCACCTTCTCGGGCCTCCCTCCTGGCCTGTCCTGAGGGCTGCCACACAGTGCCCCACACTGACCCCCTCTCCATTCTGGTCCCCTCCCTCTAGTCTCAGACCCTCCTGGACTGTCCTCCCCCTAGAGCCAGATTGTAAACACGATCTGTTCCTGGTTCTCTGCCACCATGGCCTTCAGGGAAAGCTGCAGTCCTCTTTTCCGTGGCCCTCTGTGGTCCCACACGTTCTGCCTCTTGCCTCCGCCCTCTCATTCCTGACCCTTCTGACACAGTAACTTTCACAAATGCTGGCTGTTCTGTCCTGCCTCAGGGCCTGTGCCTCTGCTGTCCTCACTTCCACTTTTTGTCAGGTGGCCTCTACCCTTCCTGCAAAAGCAACTTAAACCTCACTTCTTCCAGGAAGCCCTCAGTGAATACCCCATCTCCAGAATGAGGGGTCCCTGCTCAGGGCTCCCTTGACATTCTGAGCCTACCCTCTAAGAATTTATCAGACATTATAACAAATGAGCTGGTTTGTCTCTCTGTGAGATTTTGGCATCATGACTGTCCCCTGGTCCTCATCTCCTCCCCCTTCCTGTCCAGCCTGCTCCCTAGTTCCTTCCCTTTTGGGGCTGAGGTTCTGGCATCAGGCTGTGGCCTGTGCTGCAAACACCACTTGAATGGCTCTGATCCTGCCCTGGTCTCCCCAGGTGTTCTGGGTCACTGGTACTAAGTGGGATCTCCAGCGGTCCAGGAGGAGCCAGATCCGCTCCTCCATGACTGCAGGCACCAGAAGTCCCTTCCCTTCTGAGTCCCCTCCATTGCCCGTTCCACAGTGGCAGTGCTGACCCCTCCGTGTTGCAGCCTCTAGTGATGGTTGTGATGCCTCCCCAAGCGGTGTTAGGAGACGGGGCTGGGCGGTGTCCTGGGGAAGGAACAGTGGGATGGGTGAGCTCACCTGCAGCGCCCTGTGCTCTTGGCAGGTGACAGATGGCGGCACCATCAAGCAGAAGATCTTCACATTCGACGCCATGTTCTCCACCAACTACTCACATATGGAGAGCTACCGCCGGCGGGAAGACCTGGTGTACCAGTCCACCGTGAGGTAAGCGAGTGGTGGGTGGCGGGGGGCTCGCCGAGGGCGCTTGTCCAGCAGGGTTGCACCGCCACCACAGCTCCTCCTCAGCCACCTCCAACAGCCCTGCAAGGCAGGCTTCCCAACCCCATTTCCCCAGGAGGACACTGAGGACCAGAGAGGGTGAGCAGTGTGCCTAACCTCACACAGCCAGGAATGACAGGCCAGCCTGGAAGCCTGGGCCACACATTCTACTGTCCCCTGAGGGGTGCTGGCCATATGGGCCCAAGCTTGGGAAGGAAAATGACCTTACACAACTAGGCTCCGAGCACAGAAGTGGCCACAGATTCAAGCCAATCAGGTTCCCATGCCCAGGCTGCCATTTTCTAGGTGTGTGGGTCCCTGCAGCCCCACACAGTCTCGAAAGACTGCAATCCTACTTCTTTCCTACGACCCTTTCTGCACATGCGTCCAACTTCCCAAAGGACATTTGTCCCTTCCTTCACCTGGTAAACTCCTCATCAGCCTACAGAACCCCACACATGCGGGTCCACCTATGGGTCACCTTCCTTGGACAGTTTCTTATCCCAGCAAAACTGAAGTCCCCAGGCTGGATGGCTGCAGCTCCCCAGTACCCACCCCTCCTCTGGAGGGTTCTCTCACTGCAGATAGAGATGCTGCATCCCTGTGCTAAAGGTACACAATTTTTGCATGCATGTGTGTCTGTGCACACACACAGGCTCTTTCACACTACACACCAAGTGTTCTGCCTGCTGCCCAGCTGCAAAGTAGCAGTCTGCTGCAGGGTTGGAGACCTGGCTATACTGGGCACACTGTGCCTGGTCACAGCCCATGCCACATACACTGTCACGATGGCTTTGCGGGGTGCCTGAGAAGTGCTTGATGCTATGCGGTCTTTAGACCTGAGCCCCAAAGAGGCTCAGGCTCCTGTCCCCGACATGGGGCCATGGGCTTCAGGAGTGACCGTGCTCCCCTCACCTAGCACCCCTAGCTGTTGGCCTGGCATCCAGCACCCAGTACGTGCACAATGAAGTTTGAAAAATGAATGGATGACCCCGGAGATACTGCTTGGCCCTTGGGAACAGCAAAATGAGCGTTGTGTGGAACCGGAAGATTGAGAAGGGTGCACGCAGCCCCACAACCCTACACAGGAAGCCTGCTCGGGCCAGGCCAGGAAGGCGCCGTGGTCCCTGCGTGACCTTGTTTGTCCCCTCCTCTCCTTGGGTGATCTGCTGCCAAGTGGCCCAGAAGGGGCCTGCAGAGGGGGGTAAATCACTGCACAGATGCCCTCCTCCATCCAGTTAAAATTTCTCCAGTTCCCGCTTTCCAAAAGCAGCTGGGACACCTTAAAATATTAAAGCACACCAAAGACAAGTGGGTTACAATCAAGATGGGAAAAGAGATGAAAACGCATTTCAGAGAAGAAAATAACCATTCTGGACTCAGATATATATATAATTTTGTAGCAAGTGAGATCTTAGATGGTCCCCATGCTTCCCGGAGCCCCAGCCCCTGTTCAGTAATTGTGACCTCTGGGAAGCCTCAGCCTGACCTATCCTGTCCTGTCCAATCTGCCTCCCCTGCCCCAAGCGTGGCTTCCGTGATTCCTTGGCTCAGATTCCTAAGTGGAGAAGGCAATCCAGAGACCACCCAGAACTTTCGTGCACCCTGCTGGCTCCTGCTCCCTGGCTCATCGAAACCATGGTTGGGTGCTGTGCTGGGAGACCTGGGTTCAGCCACTGCCTGCCCTGTGAGCTCCCTAGCTCCCTGGGAGGGACTTCCTCCAACTGCCCTGGAATCTAAGGGGAAAGTACGTCCAGTGGTCCCTGCTGGAATAGTGACTCTTTCACCTTCTGTCATGAGGGAAATCTGGAGCTGGCAACTCTGTGACTGAGTGTCCTGGTCTCCAGAATTAGATGACAACAGCAAGCAGCTTGCTGCAGCCTCGGAAGAATCCGATAAGTGAATTCGATAAGTGAATTTGCTTAAAGCAAAAACAGAGCTGCTGAGCTGGGCCTGTTTGCTGTTATTGCCTCGCACAAACCTTCCTTTCCACCATTAAACCAAAAAACTCACCTTTTTACGAATCTCATAAAGCCTCCCAGCACATTGCTTCTCTTTGGAACCTCACATACAACCCCTTAAATCAAGGCAGGCCTTATTATTTTCTGTAGCCTAGAGGATGTTTTGGATTTTGCTTTTTAAAGAAGGGATCAAAGTTCAACAAGGTAAAGGGGCCCGTCTGAGGGTCCTCCCTGGAATGACACGATGTAGGTCAGACCCAAAGCCACCTCTTTCTATCCTGACACTATGCTGCCTTCCTTGTTGAGGAAACCAAGGCCCAGAGAGGGTATGAGATTTGCCCAAGGTCACACAGCAACCCTGACTTAGCTCAGTCTCTTGGATTTATGGCTCGTGCTCTCAGGCTATTTTCCTTTTTTTTTTTTTTGTGGGTACCAGGGGTCAACCTCAGAACCTCGTGCGCCAGCAGGCGCCCATGCCGCTGAGCGATATCACCGGCCCTCTCAGGCTATTTTCTTCCCCTCGTGGGGACCTGGTCTCCCAGCTTCTCCCTGAGCCCCAGTTACACTAGTGATCTCCCCAGCAGACAGCACCACAGGGATCCAAGTGGCCCATTGGTGGCATCCAGGGGCTTTGGAAGGAACCCACCCTCTGTCTAATGGAATCTCAGTCTCCTGCCTGGAAGGAATGTGCACAGGCTGTGGGGCACCATTAGGGCTGGGGGCAGGGGTGTTCGCATTTACATATAAATGAAGATATTTACAAATTAACTCATCTCCACAAGAGAGTCCCAGTTCCGCAGCTGTTTGAGAGCTTCCTCTTCAGCTGGAGAAGTGGAAGAGAATGGGGCTAAGATACCACCAATCCAAGAGTCCGCAGAGAGTGAGGAGCTGCATGGTGAGGAGCCCCCGGGACTCCCCAAGCTTTGCCGCCCACTGGTGGGGCCCCCATGGATGGAGTCAGCGGGTGACCAGGCATCTGCCTCTGCTGATGCAAGCTGACACCCAGCTGTACACCCTTGGGCTGGTCGCTGCCCCGTGAGCACCCCAGAGGCTGTCTACACCAGACCTTCTGATTTCCAAGCCTGGGGACCCAGCACTCCCAGGTTAGCATGGACAAGAAGGGCTTTCTTTGAGGGAATCTCCACTGCACACCCACCAAGGTCTGACCTGGTGCAAGGTGCCTAGGGGACAGTGACAAACAGAAGGGCCCCGTGGCCTCTCTGCAACGTAGCAGAGAGGACATGTACCGGGAAAGCAACACAGTGCGCATTCCACAGCGATGTGGCCCACGTGGTGACTGAGAGGAGAAGCAAGGCATGTGCAGAGCCCAGAAAGACTGGGGGCACTGGGTGCCATTTAGGTGCGTGGCCAGGTAGGGCCTCTGGGGAGGTGGCGCTTGGGCTGAGACCTCACAGACAGGAAGGCGCCATCCCAGGTGCAGGACGTGATGTAGCAGACATTGCCCTCCCTGCCCACATCCCCTTCGCCCTCACTCCTCGGGCAGCACCAGGGCGCAAGATTCCATGGAGCTTTCCCCATGGGGCAGGCATGCGTGCTAGCGAGTTCAGGTCCCCAGGAACACCCCTGACCAGTGACTGATGGGCAGCATTGGGTGAGGGCTCTGGCACACTCACCCTGCCGTGGGACAACTCTGATGTGTGTCCTCTGCTGTCCCCAGAGTTTCCCTGGGTCACTAGGATAATGTGTCCACATTGGCTCCCTTCAATTCTGGCTCCTACTCCCCTCCAGCTGCTGGAGAACCCCTCTCCCTCCAAAATCCTGATTTCAGGTCTGCATCCAGGGGCCACCCTAAGGTGGGGCAGAAGGTATGACAGATGACAGTCCTGCCTGCTGGCTTCTGCACACCTGCCCTCCACACGTGCCTTGGCCCTGCTCACTTGTGCCTGCTGGACACAGGTGCAAGGCGATGGAAAAGAATGGAAGGCGCCTCTGTCCAGGCTGGCACAACCCATATTTCCTCACACAGGGGAGGAGAAAACATTTTCCTTCTATTCTTCTGGCTTCCTCGTTGGGGCCCTGAAGCAAAAGTCAGATTAGTAAGAGGAATGTGTGAAAATGCATTTCTTGTAAGTGTTCTGGGTGACACAGGGGCCTTTGCCAGGACATGCAGAGGTCTAAGCATGTGACACTGGGCCGGTAGAGAGTGGAGAGTTGTGGGGAAAGTGAAGGGACCAGGGGATCTGCACTGGGGGAGTTGGTGAGGGGCACTGCGAGGCCCAGCCTTGAGAGTCCTCTCTGTGTCCTCTGTCTTCAGAGATAAGGACACTCCTGTCCTCTGGGTGCAGGGTGCAGAGTCACTTCCCCCATGACCTGTTCTTATGACCTGCTGCAGGGGAAGGTCAGAGAGTCCTTCGAGCACCGCCATTACTCAGATGCCTTCTGCTTAAAGTATTCTATGCATCAAGGTGCTATATTTGGGGGACTCTGTTCCCTGCAGAATGTGGCTCTCTTAGTTACTTTTCTCATCGCTGGGACATGATACCTGACACCCATGACTTAAAAGAAGAGAGGTTTATCTTGGTTCATGTTTCAGTCCACAGCTGGCTGGCCCCAAGGCAGGATGGCAGGGCAGAGGGGCATGGTGGAGGACAGCTGCTCATGGCAGGGTGGACGGGAAGCAGAGGGCGATCAGGGAGGAGCCTGTGAGGGAGACAAACCCTACCCTCCCAGGCCATGCCACAGTGATCTACCTGTTGGGACCAGACCTCACCTCTTAAGAGCAAGTCAGCTATAAGTCCCCATTATGCAATCATCTTCCAAAAGTCCAGTCTATGAGCCTGGGGGCTCTTGGGCAACTATGGGAGGCATCTAGGTGAACCGGCCCACTTAGGAGGGAACATTCAGGCCTCCATCCCTCCTCTAACAGTTGCACCGGTCGTTTGTCACACAGCGATTCGTGTGTGTCAGGAATGACAGTGAGGATAAAACAGTGAACACAACATCATCATCATCAAAGCCGCCCTTGGAAAGTTTACAGTGTAGCGAGGGAGAACATACAGCCTACAAAAATGTGTCTAAAATCAAAAAGAAGAATGCCTACAGTGTGTGGTGAGTGTGCCCTGGAAGTCATGTCATAGGACAGAAAAGAATGAGAATAACGGAGGTGGGGGCAGCGCATAGCTTTCCATAGGGCCTGGCATCTAGGCAGAGATTGCAGTGTTAAAGAAACGAACCAGGCAGGACTGGGGGTGGGCAGGGCCCAGCGCATCCAAATGTCCTGCGGTGAGAAGGAGTTTGTCATGAGTTGGGAGCTGCCACAGAGCCAGTGTGGCCAGAGAACCAGGAACAAGGAAGCAAATTGGCTTTTATTAATTCCATGGAAGCCACTGAAGGCTCTGACCTGCTCTGAATGCCTTTTGGGAAGCCCACCGAGTTTTGAGTGAAGGATGGGTTGAAGGTGTCAGGAAGGAGGACAAAGCTATTCACGAGGAGCCTGGGCTCTGATTGCCATGTCCCACAGGGAATGTGCACGCGCCCGCCCCTCAGGGCCAGAAACAACAGGCTGGGTGAGGCAGACCCCCCACCCTTGGTGCAGAATTCAGGGCTCCGCTGTTCCACATTCCCAATTCACATCTACTGGGAGGAAGTAATGGGCGGGGCCAGTCTGGGAATCACAGGGGAGATGCCACTCCCTCCACCACATCCACAGGCTTGGGGACACACGTCTGTGTGTGAGGCCCAGGCTACGGGACACAGCGGGGCCCAGGTGAGCTTGAAGCCCATTCCCTCCCCTCAGTGTCCAGCAGCCTGCAAGTCCCCCAGAGGCTCGGGGTGTCCTCTCTCTCTCCCTCCACCCAGACCTCCTTGGCATTTAGAGAGGAACAATAAATATTTGTGGAATGGAGAGAGAGAGGGGAGATAAACCATGGAGATAAATAGCTAACAATTCAAGTAATAAAGTGATTGCCGTCCTAGGAAAGATTCAGACACAGTACCCCGATGAATCAGAGACGGGGGGACTGGGGAAATGGTGGTGCAGGTGGCATTTGAAGTGGCTCTAGCTGCAGAAGTAGGTTTTAGACAAAGAGGGCTGGGGACAGGTGCTCCGGGTGGCAGATGCTGTGGGCGCAACAGCACGGAGGTGGGAAGTGACAGGGAGGGACAAGGCCACTCCAAACAGGAGCAGACAATGGCTTGTGAATTGAAGCCCACTGGGCTGTGTTCTGATGAAACAATGGAGTTGCTTTTTAAACGAACACATTAACAGCTTAGTCCAGAGAGCAGAGGGATTTGTCTGCTTTTGAGAAGTTCCTCCTTCTTGGGAAATCTCATGTGTTAATGTGAGACCCAAATGCTTTCTTCACTGTTGGTACAAAGAAAGGCGCCATCTGACCCGTGTTGCTGTGACAGTGAATTCTACGGCTCTCTCCTCCCTCTGCACACGATCACGATCCACACGTCCAGCACATAACAGGTGCTGTGTACTATCATTCATTCATCCATTCATTCATGTAGCCATTCCGCAAACACACCTGAATACCTACTATGTGCAGGCTATGCTAGGTGCTGGGCAATAAGACACACACAGGCCCGGTCCCATGGAGCTGTCTGCAGTTATATTCCTGGCCCACTGTGCGTCTACCCCTCTCTTTCCCACCCAGAAATCATCCAGGTCTGGAAACCAGAGAGAGCAAGAACAGCCTCTTCATTATATCGAAATTGAAATCCCCCACCTTCAACCCCAAGTAGCAGCTAGTCGGCTCAAAACCAGAGATTTAGAAGAAGCTGCAGTTCTCCCCCAAGCCACTAGGGGAGTTACACATTGCCTGAGCACCTAGCTATGGGTGGTGTCTACACCACAGGCCGGTCCATGGGCCGTCTGCATTAGGATCCACTTGGAAGTTACTTGAAAATACCAGTTCCTGGTAAGGCAGAATTTGATTCAAGCCTGGAACAGGGCTAGGGAGTGAGGAATCTTCCTAAACAGTCTTCCAGGTAAGGTTGGCAGGGAGCCTTGGAAAGCCCAGCCCCACACATCTTCCTCATGCCTCGTGTGTGGACTGGGGCCAAGGAACTCAACAGAGGCTCCAAGACACCGATTATTCCAGTCACAGCTGACAGCTGTTGGCAGCGGACAATGGTTTTGAAGCCCCTACAGCGAGACTGCTGAGTTTGAAGATGATGGAGTAGCTGGGCCACCAGGGACCTACCAGTCCATCCCCTGAGGCCAGATGAACTCATAGGCACCAGCGATTCTAGACCTGGGTCGCCCCACACCCAGGCTGCCCCTAGGTAGCAGCGGTTCCCTGGGCCCAGGGCTTCCATGCACCAGGCTTAATGCGGAGGCTGGGGAGCAGAGGGCAGAGGAAGCTGCTCCTCCAACAGCCCCTGGCCACAGCCCTTTCCCCTAAGATGAAGCTTGGATCTGCTTTCCAGCTAGGAGTTACTCCAGGGCCATCAGAGCCTCCACCCCAGAGCACCAATTAGGGAAGGGCACCTGGGTCAGGGCCCAGAGCAACACTGTTCAGGCTGCCCGAGCCACTCCAGCCTTCCTGGCTGGAGCTTGTCTCTCGGGGGGACACTCTCTCCTTCATCCCTCCATCCTCAGTGGTTGGTGAAGGGCCTGGGAGAGCCCCCCATCTGAGCCCGGGTGTGTGGACTGGGTTATGAGTTATATCCAAATGCAGAACGACCCTCTCCAACAGCCAACTCTTTGACCTCTCTCACTGGATTTAACTTCAGCAACCATCATGGAGCATGGATTTTATGCTCATGGAATCCTGTTGTGTAGATGAGGACATGAAAGAACAAAGAGGTGGTCACCTGTCCAAGGCCACACAGTTTTTGAAGGGTGAAGCCTAGGTGAACCCCCAAGCTGTGGTACTCCATGGACCACTGGGGCTGCATCTACTCTCTGGGCCATTGCGAGCAGGCTAATCAGACTAACAGTGACAAGCACCCACCCCACGCCAGGACCAGTGCCAGCCACTGGAGACTGGAGTGACTTAGTGAGGGAGACTGGGGCATGACTTTATCTGTGCACCAACACACATCACACACAGGCACACACATGCACACAGAGGGCCACTGGATGCCCTGGCCAAGGAGACCCAGAGTTGCCAATCCTGGCTCCGGGAAAGGGATGCAGGAAGCTGCTGTCCCAGATCTCTACCCTCTGTGGCTGGCAGTCAATTCCATCAACTGGCCAAGAGCAATCTGTTCAGCCTGACATGCCTGGCCAGGCTGCAGGACCCACAGAGCTGCCCCCTCCCAGGGTGCCCATTCCCGTCCCCCGGCCCTGCACCCTCCCAGCATCAGCTTCTCCCTCCCCACCTCTTCCTCCTTCTCCACAGTTGCCTGCTCTTCCCAGCCTTTTTGAAGCCCAGTGGCGCTCCAGGCCCAGCTCAGATTCCTTGCACAGGGCCCCAGTGACCCTCCTAGAGGTGGAATTGATTCACCTGCAGGGCTGGAACATGGTGCATTCTGCTTTCGCCTTCTCACACCAGGTTGCAGCTCTCCACGGGCAGGTCTGCCTCCCCCACTAAGGCCCTGGGCAGCCAGGCAGCAGCACCCAGTGCCCTAGGGCCCTGGACCACACACCCAGCTTGGTTCTGGGCATGCCCCCCCACCGAAGGTGCAGCACCAGCTCCCTAAATCCTCCATTCACCTGTAAGGCTGGACTCTCATCTCTTCTGTTTCTTGGCTTTCTGTCTTTGCTGTCCCTTCCTTAGCAACAATTTGTTAAAAAAAAAAAACCCCATGCCTTCCTCCCCTCTCAGGAAACACCCTTGCGTCTCTTAGTTTGGAGCTCCCTATGGCCCCAGAATCTCCCCTAGGTCTGTATGCCCCAGAAGCCCCAGGGGCTTATGGAGGCCCCAGTTTCTGCATCTGGGGCTGGGGGCTGGTGCGGGGTGTTTCTCCTTGGGTGAGTCTTGGGGGCATGGAAACATTTGAGCAGGGAGCTGAGATGCGCTCTCCTGAGCAGCCCCTACCAAGCAGTCTCCTCCACCCACCTGCCCCCCACTCTGTTTTACCCCAGATCACTGAGGCCCCTAGGACTCCCAGTATGTACCCCCTGGTCCCCCGGAGGGACACTTGCAAAGCTGGCTGCTGCCCTCTGGTGATACATTGGAGTATTGCAAAGGGGAGGGGGGTCTCTCTTATGCCCCCATCATCATGGAGGGGTCTTGTCACTTAAGAACAGGGATTCCCCCACACCCATGCCCTCAGTGCCCCGATCAAGGCATCTGTTAAGGCCTGTTCAGTTAATGAGCTGAAAGGTTATCAAACTGCACACTTATCATTTCAAAGAATCAGCCAAACTTTCCCATCCATTGTGTGATTAAACCCTACAACCATCTGTGTGCCTCAGACCCTGTTAATGGGGCTCAGCCCAGAAAGGGAGCCACTAGCGCAGGAGCCTGCCTGCTGATCGGCGGAGCCCGTGCCAGTGAGTGGGACAGTCTGGAGCCGGACGCTACCCAGGGGAGTCTTAAAGCCCCGAGGCCCAGCCCAGTGCACTAATCCAGAGCATCAGCCTGGCAGGGACACGGCATCTGGGTCTGAAATAGCCCAATGTGATTCCATTGTGCAGGCACAGTGGGGGCCGCTGCTGTAGAACATTCTGGGTCACTAGAGTCTGAATCCTGTTCTAAGAGTGACGAGGAGCCATTGAAGTCGATCCCATTTATAGTTTTGCAGTGCTGAATGAGAGAGCAGGGGCTGGGGAGGGAAGGGGTGGGTGTTCAGTGGAGTCAGCGGGGCCCACTGATGGGCAGGAAGTGGGAGACATCAGAAATAGAGACGTTGATGGTGACCTCGAGGGCCATGGCCATAGCGTTTGGGTGGAGGAGCTCTGTCCCAAAATGGGGAGAGGGCTGAGGACCAGCAAGGGCTGTGGGTGGGGGCAGAGTTTGTGAGTTCTCTGTGGACCTGGTTTGATGTTTCTGTTGGACACCTGAGTGCAGACAGCTATCGGATCACTGAAATACAGGGCCAGAGAGCTTGTGACAGTCACTGACACATAAATGACACTTAAAGCCCAGACTCCTCCATCTACCAGCAGCCTTCAGCATCACCCAAGCCAACCCACTCATTCTCCAGATGAGAAACCAAGGCCCGGAGATTGTAGGCAACTTCCCTATGGCCACATAGCAAGTCAGCTGCAGAATCAAAACGCAGCTTCGGGATCCTAGAGGAGAACCCTTTCCACCACCGGGCTTGGGGTAGCTTCCCCACCACCTGCAGCCTGTGGGATGGAACTGCTGATATGGCAAATAATTTATATATCTGCAGTCCAGAAAACCAGAGCTGTTGGAAATCACACACGCACGCACACACATGTATCCTTTTATTTCTAAGCAGTAACTAGGCTGTCAGGTTTATTACTAATTATGTAACTATTTTATTGCTGGTATTAAAAAAAAATTGAAGGCTGAAAATGCCCAGGAAAGACCTAATTTAGTGAACAGTTGAGAACAGCTGGATCTTCGGGTTGCTGTAAAGCTAAATCTGAGTCGAGTAAAGAAGTCACCTAAGACCCCCATTGATAGAGATATAGGAGAGAAAGTGGACAAGCTGCTGGCCTTCCACCCTAAATAGACACTGTCACTTCTATTTGCAAATAACAGACTGCAGCTGAAACAAGAAAGCAACAAGACACAAGGCTGCTGGGCACGGGCAGCCTTTCTTATTCTGCAGAAAAGAAAGAGATGGCCAGAGAAGTTGAATGACTTAGTCCAGGTCACGAAGTCTAGTGGTGTTGGAAGCCCATGGGCCAGGCCTCCCAGTGTTCAACCAAGAGCTGTCATTTTCTTTCCAGTTTATAGCCGCTGAGGTCCTCTTCTGGGTATCACAGTCCCTCGCAGCCCAGGTTCATCTACACCCGCCCAACAACCAGAGTGAGCTTTCAAAAGTGAAATTGGGTCAGGGCCGTTGAAGCTGGAAGCCCTTCAAGGGCCTCCCACTTGCCTGGGATGGACCCCACTTTCCTCTCCGGCTCTCGGGCAGCCCACCTGGCAGCCTCCCTCTGAGGCCCTGGCTTCGGGTCACCCCGGCCTTCTTTCCAAGCTCCCTGCCATACATTCTTCCCCCACCCAGGCTCAGGTGAGACCCTGAGCCCTCGCCTCCCAGGGTCCCCACCACCCACAAACCCAGCCCCCCGAACCACTTGATCTGCTGTTGCTTTGCTTGTTTTGCTTTGTTTTGTTTGTTGCTTTGTTTTGTTTGCCTCTCAGGGTTGATTATGTACCCTTCCATAGGACTCCATGTGTTTATCTGAGTCTATGTTTTCCTTTCGGCCTCTCAAACTCAGGCATCCTGTGGACAGGGACTTGGTCCTACAGGCCCTGGCCTCCAGGTGATACCAGGCAGGCGCTCCACAGACAGAGGCCATACGTAGTTCTTGCACAGATAAGTGAGTTCCTGGCTGTTAGATCAGTGTCTGGCATTGAGCCAAAGAGGCCTAAGTCCTGGTCTGGATCCTGTGACAGAGCAGAGTGACTGGGCCAGTCGCATGACTTGTCTGGGCCTCAGTTTCCCTTTTGTCCAGTGCATATATGGGAGGGTGCTGGGTGCAGGCTGCCCTTTTAGCTCTGGCTTATCTGCACAACTGAGGAAACAGGAGGACCCAGATTCCCAGATTGCCTGACTCCCTGGGCAAGAATAGTGGCATTAGGGTTTTGATCAGCTCTGTGTGTTTGCATTCGGGTTCTGATTGGCTGTGTGTATTCGTGGTAGGGTTTTGCGTTCAGGTTCTGATTGGCTCCGTATGTTCGCACTTGAGTTCTGATTGGCTCTGTGTGTTTGCATTCAGCTGCTGTATTTGCTATTGGGCTCTGACCTTGTTGCACCTTTCCTCGTGACCCAAGCAAAGCTCCTGATCGTTATTTGGAGAGGTGTGGGAGGCCTGGCTAATTGATTACATATTTCCTGCCTTGGCAGGACATTTGTTTGCTCGTGCCTTTTTTTCCCTGCCAGGTTAATGTTCCTGCGCATGTGGAGTATTTTGTGGGGGCCGTGGGACCAAGTCAGGCCACAGCTCCACCCATCTCCCCTCCACCCACCCTGCCCCGGGGCTTCTGAGCACTTTAACTTCCCTGGATCTTTGCTTCCCCCTCGAGAGTGATGATAGAGCAGAGCCCCCAGTTCCCAGCACTAAGAATAGCAACGTGAAGGCTGGCATTTGCCCTGCTCTAAGCGCTTTCCTTGCAGTGACTCATCCATCCTCATGCCACACTGAAGCAAGTCCTACTAATACTTCTAGTGGTAAGCAAGAAGATTAAGTTCAGAGGGGTTAAGTGACTCACCAAGGACACACAGCAGGGAAATGGCCAAGCCAGGATTCAAACCCTTTATCTGTGTGAGAGGGCAGCTGCAGGCACAGGCCCCTGGGGACCTTCGGCAGCACAGGGCAGCCAGGCAGGTGGGCAGGTGAGGTCTGGCTGTGCCAGGAGCAATCATTGGTGACATTGGGCAGGACTCAGAGCTTCAGCTGCTTCATCAGTAAAAGAGGAATCACGGTTCCAGTCCCCAAGCTGCGGTGGGGCGGTGGGAATTCTTATCTTTAGGTGCCTCACCCAGGGTTTGGCACACTGAGGTGTGAAGTAGAGGCCTGTGGAGTTGCTGCCGCTTGCTTATGCTATGCTTCCTGCCTTACACCAGTGTTCTGCAGAAGAATGACTTTTATATACCATGAAACATAACTGTAGTAATAATGGGGGTCTCTGAATGAAAGATGGCCTCCTGTGTAGTCCCAGTGGGAACAGTGAGCCTCCCCCTTTCCCTGAAGACTGGAGCTCCTGGAGGGAGGGGCCCCGTCTGCATCCCCCACACACCCACCCCAGCTGTGCAGGAGTACAGAGGGAATGGAAGAGTTCATGAAGGATCTGGCTCCTCCTGCTTTCAGAGCACCCTTTCCTGGCCTCTCTTGCTGCCCAACCCTCCTCAGTGCGGCCCCGGTCCCCCAGTGTGGCTGGAGATTTTCACCCTTGGGTGGACTGAAGGTGGACTCTGCTTTGCGAGTGGTCAGAGGCCCTGTCCTGCAGCCTTGTTCCGTGATCCATGCTCACCAAAACACAGGCCCTACACTTGTGTCCTGCTAACATCCTGAGGTTCCTCTCCCCTCTTCCCCCAGGAGACTCAGGCAAAGAGAGAAACTCACTCACACAGCATCGGGCTGGATCAGGCCCAGACAGGACTTGCGGGTGCAGCCCTCAGCACGTGCTGCTAACAGAAAACATTTCCATGGGACCTGCTCTGTGCCTGGCAACCCTAGGTCTCCACATTCGTGTCGCCACATCCCAGGGGTAGAGCCTCACTAGTGGGCAGGAGTCCCTGCCCCGGCTCCCCCTCCTCCTGCACCCTGATCCCTAGCTTCTCCAGAAGAGCCCCCGAGGAAGACCAAGAGGGTCCCATGGGGTCTCTCTGGGGGCCTGAGGCCCTCAGGGGCCTACAGTCAGAGCTGGACATTTTGCTGTCATCTATGCGGCCAGGTCAGGACCCAGGACACCAACACTGGCTAACTGGAAAAGCACAGGGCTGACTGCGTCAAGCAGGAGTATTTTCATGGGTAACAACTCAAGGCCAATGAGGAGAAGCCACCACTACCTGCGTCTCACAGATGGGCGACCCAAAGCACTCAGAAGCCAACTGCTTTGTCCCAGAGAGGCTGCTGGCCAGGAGCGGAGCCGGGACTGGAACCCAGGCAGCCTGGGGCCACGCCACTCGCCTGACCCCCTGGACCACGCTTCCTGCGGTCACCACTGGCCCCTTCTGAGCTGTGGGACCCTGGTGGACCGCTTGGCCTCTTGGAGCTCCTGCACCACCCTTCCCGAGACAGGGAGCTTGGTCCCTCCCAGCCTCTAACCCGCTGCTGAAGGCCACCAGCCTCCCTTTGCCTCCCACCAGGGCAAGGCCCAGGCACAGGTGGTCAGCCTGGGGGTGCCTGCGAGGGACAGAGCCGATGAGCACACGACTGGCAGAGCATGCTGGAAGGGAGGCTGGTGGGGTGGGGAGGGCGTCTCTGCACCATTACTCCCCCTCCTCTGCTTCTCCCCACTTGCCCAGGCCGGGACACCAGGGAGGGGAGGACGGAAGGCCCTGCCAGCTGATCTAGCAGCAGATATGGCCCTGGACCCATCTCAAACCCTCTTTAGAGGCCACTAAATGCCTCCAGTCCTACCCATAGCCACAGGCAGCTCAGTCTCTGCCCCTTGAGGGTTCCCCTTCCCCGGCCTCTCAAAGGCAACAGAGCCACTCCCTGCCAGGCCTGCGGCTATCCGTGGTGTGGTCCCCGCTGTTTATTTTCCTTTTCCATTGAGGCGTAACATATGCACAGCAGAGTGCTGAACACACAGGGCCCAGATCAGGGAATTGTTCCACATGCCCCATGCCTATCACTGTCCAGGGCAAGATGCAGAACAGCCCTAGCATCCCACGAGGCTTCCTCCTACCCAGAGGGATGTGCTGCCCTCACTTTGGTATCAGCATAGCCTCGTTCTTCCTGTCCTTGTGCTGCACATACATAGAATCACATGTTCTGAGTCTGGTTTCTTTGCACATAGCAGAGTGGGGAGGGGTGGGTTTGACCTTCTTCAGTGCAGTGTAGTAACCCACTGCATGAGTCCACTACTGCGCATCTGTCCATCTTCCTACAGAGGGACTTTGGAGGTGCTGCTTACAGTTTTGAACAATGAACACAAGCATCTGTTTCTCTTAGATGTGCTCCTAAGAGAGGAATTGCTGAAGTTCAGGGAAGGCAGGGTCCAGCCCTCGTGGAGGCTGGCTCCAAGAATTTACTAGGACTGCTGAAACAAAAGGCCACAAACCAGGTGGCTTGAAACAACTGAAATGGAATGCCTCAAAGTTCTGGAGGTTGAAAGTCTGAAATGCAGGTACAACAGGGCCAGGCTCCCTCTGAAGTTCTAGGGGAAAATCCTGCCTTGCTTCTTCTTAGCTACTGGTGGCTGCCAGTAATCTGTCCCTCAGTGTGCCTCTGCCTCTGTGGTCTGTCTCTGGGTCCACATTTCCTTCTAAGTAGGACGTCGGCCATTGGATTAAGACCCGCGCCGGTCCAGCGTGGCCTCATCTTAACGTGGTTACATCTGCGAAGACCCTATTTCCAGGAAAGGTCACATACCTGGGGATAGGGCCTAGGACTTCAGCATGTCCCTGTGGGGCGAGGGCACAATTTCAACCCCCAACACTGAATGGCAGTTTGCCAAAGCGCTTGAGCCTATTCACACCCCCACTGGCCCAGTATGAGAACTCCCCATGCCCACATCCTGTGTGCGTCATTTTGACCCAGATGCAAGGGTGCCTTATTATTTCTGCATGGTCCACAGTGTTTTTCCATTACTTCTGCAAAGCCGGGACCCATCACCTCCTCTGCCGGGAGAAACTCTCTACGTCCTTTCAGACCAAACACAGGCACCTCTGCCCAGAGCTGCCTGAGGCCTCCACCCGGGCAAAATCCAAAGATTCATCCTCCACTCTTCTGCACTCTGATCCTCTTAGAGACTCCCAGTCCCTGCAGGATGCAGGCGCAGGCACGGCTGAGCTGGTCCTCAGACCCACGTGGGCAAGTGCCCCCGCTTCTCGGAGATCTTCTTTGGCTGGATCATTCCAAATGCCCACATGGCTCCCTCATTGGATCCCTTTGTGTCTCTGCCACAGGTCACCTCTGCAGAGAGGCCTTCCATGGCCACCTGGTCTAAAACAGCATCCCCATCACCATCTGTGCCCTGCCTCTTTGTTTCTTCCTAGTGCGGTGTCTACTCACTTGTATGCTTGTTGATTGCCTCTTGCACCCTGAAAACCAAGTTTCCTCTTGTCTCTTGCTCCCTGCTCCATCCTTAGCACCTGAGAGACTGCCAGGGGCATCAGTAAATATTCATGGAAGTAGTGAATGAAGGGACTCTGTAAATCACAGACAATAGCAGCGTCCGTGTGCTGGGGTGAGGAGTAGGTGGGATAGGAATCAAGGTTACCTTGCAGTTCCATTGGTCATGGCTGTTGCCTTCCTTTCCTAGTGCTGCTATATTGAGTCTCCACAAACAGAGCTGTTTAGTAAAAAGCAATTTTAGTGTCATATAGTTCTGGAGGTCAGAGTCTGGAATGGGTCTCACTGGCTGAGTTCCATCATCGCCTCTGCTGTGACTTTGACCCTCCAGCCACCCTCCAATAAGAACCTTTGTGATTCCTTTAAGCCCACCTGGATGATTCAGCATCATCTTCCATCTCAAGTCCCTTAATCACATCACCAGAGTCCCTCTTGCCATGTGTATCAGTCACTTTCCTGTCCCTGGGACAAAACACCCAACACCTACAATTTAAAAGAGGAGAGGTTTATTTGGCTCAGAGTTTCAGAGGGTTCAGTCCATGGTTGGCTGGTTCTGAGGCAGAAATGGCATGGTAGAAGGTCATGGTGGAGGACAGCTGCTCAACCCATGGGCATCTAGGAAGCAAAGAGAGAACAGAGGAGCTGGGACAAGAGCACACCCTTCCAGATTATGCTCCCAGTGACCACCTCCAACCAGGCCCCACTTAACAACACATTCAGCAGTGACCTGATCAACTGATGAATCCACTGGTGAGTACAGCATCCCCATAATCCAATCACCTTCCAAAAGTCCTCCCCACAAGACTCTGGGGGGACATTTCAGCTCTAAACTATAAGACTGTTTAAAGTGACATACTGTATTCACAGTTTCTGAGCATTTGTGGAACATAGAGTCCTGCCAGGTGGGGGAACCAGGGAGGACACTGTCCTGGAAAGGGGAAGGGGGGACCTGGGGAGAGGCAGGAGAGGGAGGGGAGGAACAGCCAACCATGCAGCCCTGGGCTCCAAAGGAGAGGATCAGGCCTGATGCCCCTCATTCAGGTCCCTGATCCTTGTGACACATAATAAAACCAAAACATATGGAACAGTGAAGACAAGAGGTCCAGGTATCAGGCTCCAAGCATGAGAATTCCAGCTCTGCCTTTGTCTGGTTGTGGGATCCAAGACAAGTCACTACCTCTTTTGGCCTCAGTTTCCCCTCTCTCATGGAGATGATGACAATGGTACTTACACTATAAGCATATTTTTGAGGCTGAAATGAGGCAGATGAGTTCTCAGGAAGGTCACAAAATGCATGAATGAGGAGGTTACCTACTGATGGTTATGGACCGAGAAACTTGTGTG
Organism: Erethizon dorsatum; assembly: GCA_028451465.1. NCBI lineage: Eukaryota > Metazoa > Chordata > Mammalia > Rodentia > Erethizontidae > Erethizon > Erethizon dorsatum. Next base: position 122,146,506 of record CM051827.1, on the reverse strand, counting down.
GATTTGGGCCCTCAGCACAATTGTTCAGTGAAATTTCTAGCATGCCTACACAACCCAGGCATGGTGCCGGGCTTCTGGGAGACAGTGGTGAGCAATTCTGGTTACATAGGACTCTCCATACTACATGGAGGGAATTATTACGCCCCTGTTTTACAGGTGGGAAAGCCAAGTTCTGGCCATGCTGGGTACTTGCCTGGGGCCACAGACCCAGCAAGCAGAGCAGCCAGCATTTAGAGCTAAGCTGCACTCAGCTGCTGTGCTCTGCATCTTGTGAGTTCGCAGCACTGGTACCCAGCGGCCTGGAACTCTGCCCTGTATCTTTCTGGAAAACTTGGAAACCATTTCGAAGCAGGGGTCTCTTCCATTTATTAGGACCATCTAGGGAAGACGTGAAAATTTGGCTCTGATCAAATTAGGCCCATGTTATGGGATAACTTTCTATATTCACCATAAAACTACTAAACTAATAAATTAGACAGTATGAAAATATCATTGGGCAAGACTGCACACTAAAGCATCGCTGTAATTACTCTCACGGCTGGGGCCAATTTCTCAAATTTCGCCTTGGCCAAGTTTCCTCAGCTCACCGTGTCCCTAATAAGGCATAACTCACTCTATAAACATTAAATTGACTTATTTATTTTAAATTACAGTGGAACTGAAAACCACCTTGATAAACCTATTCTCATGCATCTGCCTTCCCCAGAAGCTCAGCCCAAGGCGGCTTTTTGTTTCTTAAACAAAGAAAATATCTGGTCCATCTGCAGCCCAGCCTAGTGACCCTTGCCTCACACAGTTCCCTGGAGACTAGCGGGGCTCCCCTTCATAGATGAAGATGACTCATCCCTAATTAATACTAATAATAGCACAATGTTTGCTGAGTGCTTATGACTGGTACTGAGGGCTGGGCCCTCTGCTACAGCCTCCACAGGAACACACCTGATCCTCATCAGGAGCCCACAGGGGCATCCTCTCATGAGTCCCACTTTGCAGAAGAGAAAGAAGGGATAAGAGAAAGGAGGTGACCTGCCTGAGGCTACATAGAGAATGAGTTGCAGCAGAGGTGCAGTAGGATTGGGGCCCAAAGCTTTAGGCTTCACTGTGCTAGCCTGCCTCTTGGCAGAGTGGCACCAACAGACATGGCTGTGACCAGCTGGGAATGCAGGCTGCTGGAGATACTTCTTGGGCTGCAGCGGTGCTCCCAGCTTGGTGGGGCAGGTTGGGGAGCTGGCCAAGCAGTGTCCACGCCTAGGGACAAGGACTGTGATGGAGGTGTTTGTTGCGGACCTAGGAGTCCACGGTGTTGCCCCAGGCTGGCTGATGGAAGCTCAGGAGGGAAAGGGGCTTGGGAGATCCGTCAGACATCATGCTAGATGTGTGAGTGGGAGATGGCTATACAGCTACACAGGGAAACTGGAGAACAGCTTCCTAGGCATGGCAGGGGCAAAGGCCAGGCACTGTAGTGAGAGATCTGTGGCTGGCATGAAAAGGGGGCTGTGTGAAGGAATCTTGGCAATGGAGAGCATTGGCCTCAGTCCACCCACAATCTCTTGGGCCATTCCCATGTGGCCCCGTGAAGACCATGCCATCACCAGTTGAGTCCTCTTCTCCTCCTGACCTCTGCTCCCTGTCCCTTGCTAGGTAAGCTCCTCCTGACTTTCCAAGACAGCTTGGTCAGTTCCTCTACTGTCCAGCCTGCTGCACCCCAAATGCCTCAGATAACTCATTGCTATTAATTAAACCCATATTTGGGTTAGTTCCATTGCTGTCTGCAGCACTAGAAAGTAAGCTCCTTGAAGGCAAAAATAGTGCTAACCTTGTTCACTGTTTTCTCTAGGAACAACCCACATGCCATTGAGTGAATTATTGTATGGCTGGCTTGCTAGCTGGAGGGAGAGATGGAGGGAGAGAAGGCAAAAGGGAGGGAGGGAGGGAGAGAGAGAGGAAGGGAGGGAGAAATGGTTGGGCAAAGGGAGAATGGATGGATGGGTAGGTAGATAGTAGATGGATAGATGGATGGAAGGGGTGGTTGGATGGACAGATGAATGGATGAATGGATGGATGGATGGATGGATGGATGGATGGATGGATGGATGGATGTGTGTGTGAATGCAGTAAAGATTTAATAAGGTCCTGTGTAGGAACCCTCAGCACAGTGCTGGCACAGAAGAGTCATCCTGGGTTTGTGAGATTAGAAACAGAGCCCCCCCACCCCCTATGCTCAAGACATGGATTCCCGCTTCCATCTCAGGCTCACTTTCTGGAAGGCAGAGCCCCTGACGGGAAGCCAAGAGCCAACACCAACCCCAAACCAGATGGGTGCAGAGGCCACTTGGGGTTGTGGGCCCATGCCAGTCTCCAGGCCTGGGCTCTGCCAAGTGATGACAAATAGCAGTGGTGGTAGGGAGCGCTGGAGATCCTGGACTCTGTCAGAACAAAGCTGTCACCCTGTCCCCTCTTTCCTGGCATGGATGTAAGCAATACCAGGGCTACAGAGAAAGAGTTCTGGAGCTGAATACCAGGGAATGAAGATCTCTCCTGCTGCTGACAGGCACGGCCCCCCAAAGCCTTCCAAAGCCCAAAGCTCTCTGCTCGGGGCTCCCTGGGGACTCTCCTTTCTATCAGTCCTTCCTGACCTTGAACTTGGGTGAAAGCAGTTCTCCTACCATCCTGGTGCAGCCCCTGCCCTCTGAGCCATAAGCAGGTACCCATCCCTACATCTCAGCTGTTGTCCCTCTCTGGGATGCCAGTGCCTCCCAAATAAAGCCCTGATTAGATCTTGCCTCAGGTTGGCAGTGAAACTGACATGCTTTTGCTATGACCTAGGGTATGTTACTTGACTTCTCTGTGCCTCAGTTTCCCCACTGTAAAATGAGGATGGTAACAGTATGTGGTAACCACAGCAGGGCTGTGAGGGGCTTAAATGAGCTAATCTGCATAAAGTGGTAGGGGCAGTGCTTGCCACACCCTAAGCGCTGTGTGTTATCACTTATCATTCAACAAATAAACTCCAAACACCACTGGTGCCTGGCCAAGTTCCAGTGCTGGGGGGCAAGTGGACAAATAGGGCTCCCCTTAAAGGACAGAGCCCGCCCTTTGTTTTGCAGGACTGGGAGACATCACTGTCCCCTATCCCTGTCTATGTGACCTCAGATGAGTCGCAGAAAGTCATGGAGCCTGGGGTTTACCATGTGCCCAGTGCCCACCCCTCCAGGTTTGAGGAGATAGAGTGCAGAGAACCAGTATAATCTCAGGAAGGGTGGTTGGTATCATCATCGGCAATTTCTCAAGGACCAGCTCTAGCCCCTCTACTCTAGGGTCTACGATGAGGGCAAACATTCCATCCTCTCCAGGACTGGTATCTCCCTGCTCCCCACAAGCACCCCATGTACAGGTTAGGAGACAAAAACACAGCAAGGTTAAACCCCTTCCCATGGTCACAGTGCCCCTTAGTGGCAGGAAGGAGAGTTGCCCCCCAAGTCTGTTGAATGCCACTGACACCAGAGGATGGCATCTCTTGACGCAGGGATGGCAGAAAGGAGACTGGGCCTAATATTGCAAGCATGGGCACTGCTGCACAGGCAAAGTTGGGGGAGGCAAGGAGCAGTGCCTGGCTGAGTTGGGTTTCGCTGAAGGGGGTCAGCAGTTGGTCAAGAGAGAGTGACCAAGCTGCTGCTCCCAGAGCAAAGAGGACAGTAGGTGTTTATTGATTTGCTGCAGTGGGCTCAAATTTGGTCATTTCCATTGGCCAGGGGCGTGGTTGCAAAAATATTCCTCTTTGTGATGGACTTGAATCACCATGTGGTCACGGTCACAGTCAACTCATCCACGAGGCTGTTGAATTTCATGCATCTGGGGCATCACCCTGTCCCGCCCTTGTTCTTGGTGAGCAGAGTGGTCAACCCCACTCAGGAATTGCTGCGTTACTCTTAACACTGCTGTCATCATCCTGCACAAATGTCCTGGCCTTGCGATAGGCTGAGCTGCCAAGAAAGCCCAGGGTGGGGTAGAAGAAGCACATTCCAGATCCACCTGCAACAGGCCAAGCTCACCCTGTATCGTAGCCTTGGGTGAAATCCTCTTAAAAGATCAGCCCGTCCATACACAGAGCTGAGTAGAATCTGCCCCAAGGGTTAAAGCAGCAAAGAGACAGATGCACATGGTTTCACAGGCGTCAAGCCTTTCCCTCTCATTCTGGTCACCATCACACATCTGCAGGCCCAAGGGAAGAGTCCATGTTCTCAGCAAGAGCAGTGCTGGGTCCCCAAGAAGTATCCTGGGCAACTGTAAGCAAAACCCACCCATCAGAGGCTCTTTCTGCAGCACAGCTAGTGGGAAACGGAGGATGTACTGCCCAAATGGGTGACCCCCAAAATTAGTGGTCTTGAAGTTCATGAAGCACAAGTGAAGCAAGAGGGCTTATTTGGGCTTTTTCCTCAGTAATGATTTCTCAGTTCATGTAAACATTTTGCTTCTGTGGTTGATCAAGACCTCGAGATGGGTCCATTAAAAAGAGCAGAGGGTGGAGAAACCGCAACCACGCTACCGAGGGTAATTGATCATGGCACCCAGGGGTTATTTTGTTGTCCCAGCCTTTTGCCCCACCACTGTGGTGGTCCCTAACTGTCTCATGATCCACCAAGCCTCACCCTTTCCCCTGGGAGCGACTGCCAGAGCCAAAAGAATGAGAACCAGGACAAAGTCTTGGACATCGGGAATCGTGCGAAAACGTGGACTCCCAGCACTTAGTGTTGAGTATTTCTCAAGAGCAGCACCTACTGCCCTTCTCTGGGTACACCCCAGTGATTCCACACTCCTGGGATCTCCTGGTCCTTTTCCTGCCCCCAACCAGTTTCCAGGCACAAACCCATGTTCCTATCCAGGCCTCTCCAAAACCAGCAGAGGATAACTGAGAAATAAGAAGAAAGCCCAAACATGATGCCAACACAAGGAGTACCCATGGTGCCAATGCACGTGCCAACTCCAAGAATCGCTGTGCTGAGTGCAGTCCATGTATTATCTCATTTAATCCTCTCAACAGCCCACAGGAAAGATACTGTTACTGTCTCAAATCATATGAGTGGAGATGGAGGCCCAGAGTGGGAGAATAACTTTCTCAGCCAGTACATGGAGGAGTCGGGTTCAAAGCCAGGCAGCCGGGCTGCAGCATCCCTGCTCTCAGCACCACCGTCTTTGTACCCACACTGCCATAGTGGGCCCTGGAGAAAGCACAGGAGCAGGAACCTGGGGAGGAAGGGCATCGACTCCCCTCTAGCTTTTCCCGAATGGCACAGTGCACCACACCACTCCCAGCCGTTGGCTTTTTCCTGGGCCAGCAAAACTGGTTAATCCGTTGCTGTGGGTAGCAAGGAGAGCCCTGGGCCCCCTCCAGAACTCACAGGCACACAGGTAGACACTCGCTCCCTTCCTTCTTCTCACAGCTCCTTGGGTTGGCAGTTAGCAGCAAGGACAGATGGCGACGACTTGGGTTGACAGTGACACGTCCATCTCAACGTGCCAGGCTGCCAAGCTGCTGCTCACTTTTTGGGCTTTGTCTCCACTGATGTGTGTGTGTGCATGTGTGTACATATATGTGAATGTGTGTGAAAGTATGTGCATGGGTGTATGCATGTGTGAGCATATGTATGTTCACACATGGGTGAATGTGTGTGTGTGTGTGTGTGTGTTTGGTCAAACAAGACCCTTTCTCTTTTGACCTTGGTGAGAGCCGAGGAGCCTCCTCCAGGAGTTTGGACCCAGCGGGGCGCAGAGTGGCGACTTGTGCACACAGGTGGCTGTGGCTGCCACCCTGTCTCTTCCAGGGTGGGATCACCTCTGAGTGCCTGACAGTGCCAGCTCTACAGCTCACTTCCTCCTCTGTCTCCACCACCAGCTCCTCCTTGCAGGCCTCATACACAAACCACACACATGGGCCCATCAGCAGGCTCCCCTTGACCCACATCAACTTTTTTTTTCACTAAAACAATCTTTAACTAAATCAAAGATACACTTAAAAATCAAGAGGGTTCACATGCAGATCCATGTTGCTGACTTTTCTTTTAAAAGAAGACGATGTGGGTAATTTTAACTGGTTATTCCCAAATTATAGTACTCAACCCCCATACTGGGGGTGACTGAATTAAACCAGAGAAGGACCTCATCATCCCCCTCCCCACAGTCTGCACCTCTATTGTCTGAAACATATGAGTTAGAATAGTTTGGACTATCTACAACAGAACCCCAAAATAAGTATGTCTTAAATTAGTAAAAGTTTATTCTTTTTTTCCTCATGGCCCAGGGACCCTATATAAAGCATTCAGGATGCTATACAGTATCAGACACTCAGGCTTCTCCCTCTTGGTCTTCAGCTGTGACTCTCCATTCTCAAATTCTCCTCGAAGTTTGTGATGGCTGTTCTAGCTCCAGCCATTATATCTATGTTCCAGTCAGCAGGAAGGGGAAGGGAAAGAGCCTTTAGGAATTTGCATCCTATTGGCCAGGATTTAGTCACATGGTCACCCTTGCTGCAAGGGTAGCTGGGAAATAGAGTCTATTTCAGGAGCCTTGGGGCTGGCAAACTATCATAGTAACTACAGCTTGAGTATGCCTTACTCAAGGTGCTTGGGACCAGAACTGTTTAAGAATTCAGATTTTTTTCACATCCTTGGGGATGGTATCTAGGCGAAAACATGAAATTCATTTACGTTTCACGTAATTTTCTACACACAGCCTGAAGGTAACTTTATAAAATATTTTTTCATAGTTTTGTGCATGAAACAAAGTTTCCAGGTGGGGAATTTTCCACTTGTGATATCGTGCCAGTGCTCAAAGCGTTTGGGATTTTATTTTATTTTATTTTATTTTTGGCACTGGGAATCGAACTCATAACCTCGTGCTTGCCAGGCAGGCACTGTGCCACTGAGCTATATCCCCAGCCCACGTTTTATATTTTAGAGCATTTCGGATCCCAGGTTTCTGGATTAGGGATGCTCAACCTGGATTACTGTGTAAGGAAGAGCTGCTGAGTCGATTCACTTCCTCCCACAGACCGTAAGCCCAGGAAGATGAGACTTCATTTTTGACATTGCCTCTGAGTTTCTGTTACTTCATTGGTAATTTATATACTGTTGTTCATCTCACAAGGTTGTTCCAAGGAATTCACGAGGACATGATGGCATAAACGTGCCTAGAAACGTGCGTGGCACTTCACATAATCTCAACGATCGTCACTGTCAGCCATTCTCCCCTCACATGTCAATTGGCTTCCTCCCTTCCCTTCTCCAGTTCTTTGCCTGGGTGAAGCCTTCCTTGACCACAGCACAATTTAAAATTTAAACCCCACCCCCATTCCCCAGATCTCTCTAGCCCTGTCTGGCCTTTGTTTTTGTGAGTGTGCGTATAATCACCGACCATGCCATAGTTCTAAAGCTTGCTTTGTGTATGGTCTGTGTCCCTCCACTAGAAAGTGGGCTTCATAAAGATAGTGGTGTTTGTCTTTTGTCGACAGCTATATCCTCCCAGATCTAAGACTGGTACCGGCATACAGTAGGTACTCAGTGAAATTATGTAAAAGGAAGGAATGACCAGATATTCCTTCCCTTCTATGTTGTGAGAGGCAGAGCAGGAAGCAAGACGGTTCCTACTTTCTACACCCCCGTGGCATGGAGCCCAGAGCTGAGTGCACTAAGATAAATACCTGTTACCTTGGATGGGCGCTCAGTGCCAGCATGCGTCCAGGCGTTTTAATTTTGCTTTGACAAAGAGGCTGATGGGAGAAGTGCCTGGCTCCTCTGTCTGCCCATCCTCCTGCAGCCCTGGGCACTCTGGCCTGCCCTTCCCAGCCGTCAGCCCCACGTAGCTCAGGCCTATAAAACATAATTGGCCTGCCCTACTTTTTAAGAGAACCCAGATTGAAGGATTGGGTTTTGGGTGGGCTGACCTGTTTAAAAGCTTTAAGAGAGAGCTGGGAGTTTCAATTTCTCACTGCCAAAGCGGGGCTGTTTTTAGCTCAGCTTTGATGAAGCAGCGGGGATCGGGTTCAGCCCCAGGTCACCCATCAGTTGACCCATTGGCAGAGGCCCCCTGCAGGGCCCCAGGCCCAGCTGCAGGTTGTCAGGAAGGTTAGGATTTGCTTTACCAATGGAGTAATTGGTTCTGTGTCAAAGCTGCCCCTGGGCCATCCCGAAGGAGAGAGAGAGATCTCCAGCCACTCCGGAGGTTTTATCCTCTGCCTGCACTCCCTGAGCCATGCAGACCTGAGTTCCTGACCCAGCTATTAGCTGTGTGACCTTGTACAAATTGCTTGGCCTCCCAGGGCCTCAGTTTCCTAATCTGTTAAACGCAATTCATCTCTCTGATTTCGCTGGGTGGTGGCAGGTTCTAAATGATGGGATATTGGTTGACTTCTATGGCCATCTCAAGACCTAACGGTATTTCCCCTGGCCTCCCCTCTGCAGGAAGCAGGCAGGTTGGGCCTGGCATACAGGTGGCTGGCTCAGCCCCTGGCACATGCGGCTTCTCTGAATCGCTGTGCTCAGGCATGCTGGCTACCTGCTTTTCCTACTAGGGCTCTAGAACCAGCTCTGAGAGTCTCTTTTCTGATTCTTTTGTTCAACTGTAGTTGAGTAGTTAGGCCTTTGAGTGCTTTGGTCCCATTTTAGAGGGACTCGAGTGATGGATTCCTGCTGGACTTTGCTTCCAGGAAAAATGTGATCCCTGCAGACAAAAGAGGCTGTCCTTGGTGACCAGGAGGCACAGCCAGGCTGTGTAACAGGTGCCCTGCCCCGTAGCTCACAGAAGACCCAGAGCCTATTGCTCTAGGACCACAGTCTACTTTCTTGGTGAGCTCAGAGCACTCGCTACTCTGCTTGACCTTCTGACTCTTTCCAGCCTGCAGCACAGGGCTCCCACTCTGCCCTGACCCGTGGTGTGACCTCCCAGGGGCCCACACCACACCCATCCTGAAAAACCTGAGTCCGGGGGCTGAGGGTGCAGTCTCAGTCCACTGGGGCCGCTGTAACCAAAGATCTTGGAACAGATGGCTCAGGAACCCCAGAAATTCACTCCGTACAGCTCTGGGCACCAGAAGTCTGAGATCACAATGGTTTCCCTGTCTTACCAGGAGCAGTCTTCCTCCTCTGGGAGCCACATAGCAGCTGCATTCCCTGTGGTAGAAGAGACTGGGCAGCTCTCTGGAGCCATTTTTAAGGCAGGAATCAAACCCTGATCACCTGTCCCCCCAAGTCTCACCTCTTGATACCCATTGCATTGGCGATTTGGTTTCCACATCTGAATTTGGGGCCTACAGCACCAAAGCAGGCATCTCCTTGGGAGCCTAGGGCTGGGGCTCAGGCCAGCTTTGACATCCTCAAGCTGAGTAACCCTAGTCAGTAGCCACAGCCAACATCCCCATGCCTCAGTTTCCTCACTGTGAAACTGTGAATGTCTGGAAAATCAACATCCGCTTCACATGGTTGTTGTGAGGATTGAGTTTTACAGACAGGGAAACCAAGGCACAGACATAAATAACTTGCCTGAGATCTCTCACCACTAGCTCATTAAAGCTGGGAACTGCTGGCTCCCAGAAATGTCCAGAGAAGCATACTATTATTGTCACTACTATTACTGCTATGGTGGGGACTCTGGGGGAGGGGCGAATGATTGGTTTTCAAAGTGCCTTATTCAGGTCCTGCGTTCAGTAGGTCCCCTGTGATCCCCTGACTCGTAACAGGATGCGTGAGGCACGCTACCCCTGCACACGGTGTTCACTGAACGGGAGCAGAGGAGAGTGAAGGGAGGGTGGGGGACTGGGGAGCCAGGTGCCCCTTTCCTGCTAAGGGCAAACCCAAGTCCAAGCCAGCGGGCTCAGGCCTCCCTCATACCCAGCGCTCACCTGCCACTCAACAGAAGGGCACAAGACGGATGGAAGAAGGCGGCCATGTGCCCCCAGCCTCTCTGCTTTGCTTGCTGCCTTGTTAGTCTGATTTCCTTTGGCCAACTGCCTGGTTTCCACTTCCCTTCTGGCCTGTGTCTTTTTCTCTTGAGCTCATGCCCCACACCTTGTGCCTGCCTGCAGGCCCCAGGATGACATCAGGTGAAGAAGAGGGAGAAGAAACCCCCACCAAGCACTGACCCCTCCCACCCTTGCCACCCCAGCCCAGACTGAGGGTGGAGCAAGCTGGCTGGTCCCGGGCTAGATGAATCAATCAGGATCTGGAGAGGGAAGTGGTTTCCATGGCAGCAACAAGAGGCTGAGCAAGAGAGGCCCGGAGGGGAGGGGGCAGAGAGCAGGAGGGGTCAGAAAGAGAGAGACGGTGGAGAGGGGAGGAAGCAGCAGAAAGTTGGGAGGCAAAGTCAACAGGAGAGAGGTGGAGGATAGGGTATTGTTTGGGGCCTGAGGCTTTTTTTTTCTTCTTTTGTAGTAGTGGGGATTGAACCGAGGGTCTTCATGCTGAGCTGTATCTCCAGCCATTTTTTTTTTTTTTTTTTTTTTTTCTTTTGAGAAAGGGTCTTGCTAAGTAGCTAAGTTGCCCAGCCTGGACTCAAACTTTCAATCCTCCTGCCTCAGCCTCCCAGGGCACTGAGATTACAGTCGTTCCCCTATGCTCTGGCCTACTCTCCCTCTTGGCCCTTCCTGCCCTGTTCAGCTGCTACTCAAATCCTCAGGCCCAGCCGGGTGCAGTGGTGCACAGGAAACACAGTGAGGATGATCAGTGCTGAGGGCTGAGACCCATGGGATAGACTGGGCTTTACCGGAGGCTCTGGCCTCTGTACAGCACTGCGCCTGCCCACCAAGCCCATCAGGACACCCTGGCCACACCTGGTGCAGCTCAGTGCTACCAGGCAAGCCCAGCTCGGACCTGCTTCCCAGCCAGTGGGTGAAGGAGTCCAGAAGCTGTCACCCCAAGATACAGCGACCTGGTGTGCCGCTTGCCCTCACCTAGAGCCCCTGGAGAAGGGCTGAGGCTTTTCTCTGGCATGCCCTACCTGCCTAAAGGCCAGGCTCACCAAGGAGGAAAACTGTTGCCTCTGGTCCCCTCCCTGAAGGGCACCAGCTAAACCCATGTGGCAGGAAGAGGAGCAAGGACTGTCTCCCACGCAGACAGACTGTGCCAAGCTATCAGCTGTCGCCGGGGCCCACTCAGCTGCCAAAAAGAACCATGTACAAAGCACAGTGTACTGGGCCCATTCAATTCCCCTAAAATTAGTTGTTACCCTCAAAATTGCCTGTATCTCCACCCCAACCTGTGAAAAAGGGCATATGGGTATCTGGGACCCTGTACACAATAGTAAATTATTCCCTCTCTCCCTTCCTCCCCTTCTCTCTTTCCTTGTCCCTCTCTCTCCTTCTCTCCCTGTCTTTGAGATGGGATCTCCCTAAATTGCCCAGGCTGGCCTTGAACTTGCAATCCTTCTGCCTCAGCTTCCACACATTAGAAACTGATGTGCCTTTCTCTCCTGTTAATCTGCCTGTTGTCAGCTTATTTCAGCAAACCCACAGAGGGGGAGGGAAAGGCCATCTTTTACTTCTACAGCAGAGTGGGGGAAGACGGCAAGAATCCCCGCTGTGACTCTGGAACATGGAACAATTCCAATGGGATTTTTTCCTATTTGGATGGGGGAATTGGGCTCAAACTCTCAGGCTTTGTATGTGAAAAGAGCACCAGATATTTCTGTCTCAGAGAGCCCTGACTCATTGAGACTTCAGCTCACAGGACATAGCCACAGTGCCCTGAGCATCTACTATGCATCCCCCTCTAGGCCAGGGCTTTGTCATACCATCAGCAGGTCACCTGCTTGCATCCACCCATTTCCCCGAGTGAGTCACCTGCCCAGGTGGCCAGGAGTTTGCTAATGACTACACTCAGGCCATGGACAAGTCACTCCCCTCTTTATTTGATGTCTTGCCTGTTAAATGCAGGGGGTCTGACTATGCTGAGTGGTCTGGGACCGAGGTCTTCCTGGGGCACGGGACTTTCAGTGCCAAGGCTAGGTCAGTCCTGGTGCGCCCAGACCATAGTGAGGGTCTGATATTAAAGGAACACAGCTCCACTGTGGACATACTGTGTCCCTAGGACAGTCTCTTTTGCTGAAGGGAAAGTCTTGACTTTTGGCTTCTCTGCATGTTACTGTCCCCCGGTGCCACGCCTCCTGGGTGCTCTTGGGAAAGGCTTGTTGGAGGAGAAAATCAGGGCCTGGGCAAAAGGGGTGAGGAGCTCAAGTCTGGACTTCAGATTGTTCTGTGCCTGTGTGCTCAGAGGCGGAGCTTCCCTCTCTGCTGGTGGGCTATCCAGGGCTGTGTGGGCCACTGTGGAGGTGACTAATCTTAGCTCTGCGGGTGGTTCTAGTCCTGTCCACACCAAGACAGACAGGACATTTTGCTCTTGCTCTAGTCTGGAGTCTGGTCCACCTCCTGGGCTGGACTTCAGTGGACTCCCCTCCAGGGAGGCCTCAGAGCTCCCAAAAGCTAGGGAACAGGTGGATATAATGGCGCATGCTAGTAATCCCAGCACTTTGGGAGGCTGAAGCAGGAGGATTCCAAGTTTGAGCTTAGCCTGGACAACTTATTGACTTAGTAAGGTACTATCTCAAAATAAAAAATACATAAAAAGGATGGGGTTGGAAGACAAGGACAAGGGCTGGAGGACAAGGGTGGGCAGGTCTAGGGTGGGTCCAGGAGGCCCCAAATCAGTGGTGGTGCTTGTCTGTGGCCAATTTTGTGGCAGCCTCTGGTGGCTGAAAAGACCCACCCAGAGCTGTAAAGTCTATCCTCAAACCATCTTTGTTCCTTAGGCACCTAAGGTATTTGGCTTTGATGAAGTCATTGGAAGGAGACACCGGCAGGTCTGGTGGGGCAAGACGAGGTCCAACAGATGGCTGGACCCCAAGGGGAGAGTGGAGGACTGAGGACCCGAGACTTAGAGGGGTCTACTGGCCAACATGTGCCTAAGCTTCACCCAGGAAGTTGTTAGAGATCCTCAGGCTACACCCTAGACTTTCCAGATCATCAAGTGACTCCTATGCACATTTGAGGTCATGCCCTACAGCCCAGAACCCTCTTGGGGTGTCCTGTAGAGGATCCATCCTAAGATAAGTCCAGGTGGTCCTCTCTCACCTGTCTCTACCCACCTTCCCAGGACCACTTCCCAGGCTGTCACAGATGCTACCACAGTAGCCAAGCAATTCCCCAGACCTGGAGGGTTCATGTGGTCACCCAGGGCCTGTGCATGGGGAATGCAAGATGCCACGAGGACAGCCAGGGACAGGGAGCCATCAGGGCTGGCCAGGCAGGTGTGAGCCTGGGCCACTGGACCAATGGAGACCTGAACTGATCCTGGCTCCCAGCCCAGCTCTGCAAAATGCACAGGTACGAGAGGAGGGGGAGGGGGAGGAAGAGAAGGGCAGAGACCTCGCCCCAACCTTCCCTTTCCAAGGGTCTAATTAGCAAGCATCCCAACAGCACCTAGGGCTGCCTGAGACTTTATGGCCATTTTCGTTAGCTCTGCCTCATGGCTGTGCTGAAGGGAACACACATTCTGCAAATGCCCTGACACTGAAGGGCATGACCTTGAACTTGGGAGAGAGCAGGTGTTTGAGGGAGAGGGAAACAAGGCTGGTTGCACAGGAAAAGAGCAGCCAATCTGGGGAGCAGTGTGGGTGCGGGAACAGTGGAACTTTATGACTTCACACTTGGGATCCTTCCAGTGAGGAGGAGGCGCAGCAGAGCCCTGGCAGGCCCTGGGCTAATACGATTGCAGGGGGTGTGTTTAACCTACTTGCAAGGAAGAACTCTTCCTGGCCTCTCAGAAGCCCTGTTTCCGTGCAAACAATGGGTAGACAAATGAAAAGCCTCTCTCATCTCTTCATTAAAGCACAGCCTCAAAGGACCCATTGCTACCTGAATCTTCTCTGCGAGCCCAGACTGAGCTACTCTGTATATAAATGAAGACGTTTGAATTACAAAATGCTTTTAAATAGGGAGGATCATACAAGTTTGGTTCTGAAGAGTCTCCTCATTCAATTGCTGGATTTTGGCAAGGCCACATACCATTCTTCTCCCTCCATCTGTCCCTTCCTCCCTCCTTTCTGGGCCCTGGCCAGATCTGAGTTTGCAGACAGACTGTTCGGGCTTAGTGCTTCAGTGAATGGAAACCACAGGAAGGTTTTAAATTGGGAGAGGAGAGGCCAGACAGGCTGGAGGGATCCTCACAGTCATGAGGTCACTCGGAATGGGATGGAGAGAGGGTGGACTGGAGGGACTTTGAGCAGGGAAAAGGAGGCAAGGATGAAAATAGAAATGTAAGAAGATGGAGGGATGGAAGCCTCCAGAGGCCACTGGTCCCAATACTTCCCCTATCAGAAAGAAGAGTAGAGGAAAAGAGGGTAGGAGTGCCCCACCCAATTGTCATGCACAATTCTCTTATAGAGAAATGTTCAGCTCCACCCCGACTCCCAAGCCTTCTTTGGTTTGGTTTTGTGGCGCCTGTGTCTCCTGCCTGTTAGCTTCCACCACCGAGGCATGTCCCAGCCCCCGAGCCGCTGCACCACTCTGCGCACCAGCTCCCAGCCCTCAGGCAGCCCAGCCGTGTCTTCCAGAGCTGCACAGACCCCCACTGCTCTGCGCTCATCCAAGGGAAGGGAAAGCAGGTGTCCACAGGCCGGCACTGCTGGGATGTGGTGGGAGGTTTTCTGGCCAACGAGGGTGAGCCCTTGAAGGGGATAGCAGGATCCCAGTCCTCTTCATTTTATGGCTGCTGTGAGCTGAGCCACTTTGCTTTGCCAAGTGTCCCCACCACAGTGTACTGCCACTGGCCCAAAAGTAACAGGGTCACCCGGCCATCAGATGAGCTGTCCAAAACTGAGCCAAAATAAACCTTTCTTCTTCTTAAGGTTGTTGGCTCAGATATTTCATGACAGTAACAGAAAGCTAACCTAGAACCCAAGCAAGAAATTGCCCACACTCTGTGGTACAATGTCTATAACATCCTAGGTAACGTGATCCAGAGTGACAGGAAACAGGTCAGTGACTGCCTGGAGGTGGGGTGCGTGGATCACGAAAAGGCACGAGGAACTCGGGCGTAATGGATGTGCTCATTATCTTGATTGTGGTATTGGTTTTGATATGTTGAAACTCATCAGATGTATAAACTTTATTATTATTATTTTTTTTTATGTGGGTACCAGGAGTCGACCTCAGGACCTCGCGCTTGCCAGCAAGTGCTTGTGCCACTGAGCGATATCACCAGCCCTTTTTTTCCTTTATGTGGGTTCCGGGAATCAAACTCAGGACCTCGCACTTGCTGGGCAGACGCTTATGCCACTGAGCCATCTCACCAGCCCTAAACTTTAATATGTATTGTTTGTCGATGTAATGAAGCTAATAGCAAAATTTAAAAGAAAACGAACAAAAAGTCAATTACCCTAGGAGACACTGAGCATCAGGCCAAGGGTAACCTACCACACTGTGAAACCCCAGACCCAGCAAGATGAGATTGATATTTGTTATGATGACCTGGATCCCAGGCAGGTTAATTCACGTGCATACACAGACTTCCTGTGGCCATGCAAACACTGTTTTGTCTGTCTTGCTCCTCATTATAAAACTGAACACTGGGAACAGTTCATGGTATGTGGGTAGGTGCTTACCAATTTGTTTTAAAACTTTAATCAACTAACAGTGTAGAAGGAAGAATACGACAAGCACCTATAGCACACTAGGCTGGGTTCTAAATACATTTGCACGTTCAATTCAGACTTGGGTTTTTTTGGCAAAAGTCAAAAACTTAGTCTCCTGATTCCCCAGCAAAGTAAGTCAAAGAGGCACTCCCTGTTTCCTCCAGCTCCACTCTGCTACCAAGTCCACTATCTCGATTCTGGGAGAATCGAGGACTCTTCCCAGTGGAAAGACAAAGCCACGAAGCTGTAAAATCTTGCCAAGTATGGAGAATGTGCACCTGATTGGCTCAGCGAAGCCCAAGCACCAGAATTAAGGGGCCGTCCCAAAACCTGGAGAAGGGAATTTAGGGAAATAAAAGGCCATTCTGTTTCTCCCAGCAGGGAGGATGGAAGCATATGGCTTACCTGGAGAGGTGGCTAGGCTCAGAATAGAAATAGGAGCAGCAGGGGCAGATGTAAAGAGATACCTAGAGCTCACATTGATTCGCTGGTGAAGAAGGAGACGGGGTAGTGTGGGAGAGGGGCAGAGAGTGATTCCTTGGGCTTGGGTTCAAATCCAGGCCCCCCACCTGCTCACTCTGTGATCGTGGTCCTGTTACTGCATCTCTCTGTGCTTCAGTTTCCTCCTCACACAATGCAGATAAGAATATCTCTATTGTTATGCAGTAAGTATCCTAGCACATCTTAGACAATGCGATAGTGCAGCAGCAGCCCGGGACATGCTCAGTATGATGCCTCCCACTATAAATCTCCATAAATATTAGCCACCCCTCCCCATGGCTGGAATCCCACCAGACCGGTATTAAGACACTCATTGAACAGATGAAGAAATTGAAGCTCAGAGAAGCCAAAAGACCCCATCTCGCATCACAAACTCCTCAGGTACAGAGCCAAGGCTAGAGCCTGGGCTCCTCACTGCTGGACCAGGTGGTTTCTGCTGACTTCATTTTTACCACGGATGCTCTGGGAGCACCTACCTTGGAGCCAGGCTTGCCTCCCGGAGCTACCAGCCTGGGAAGATGGGTAAGATCCGCAGTATTTTGACATCCAATAGCAGGCAGGTGCTCCTGGACAGATGCATCTGGGGAGGTGGAGGTGAGCTCTGCACACAGCGCTGGGCAATCAAGGCAGCCTGCCTGGCCAAGGAGACTCCTCTAAGCATCTAGCATATCCACGCCGTTGGACAGTCTTGCTGCGCTGGCTTCTAGCTAAACCTTTGAATTATCCCTTCTCTTCTTCACAACAGCCCCATGAGAAGTGTCACAGGTAGGGAAACTGAGGCTTGCAGAAGTCACATGATTTTTCTCGAGGTCACAAAGCAGGACTGGGACCGAGCTGGGGCTCATACATTGATCAGACAGCCTTCTAATTCTGTGCTTTTAACCACTGTGCTAAACTACTGGACTTAGAAAGGTGGCTAGAGGCTTGCCATGCAGACAAAAAAAATAAATAAATAAAAGGAAAAGTGTTCCGAGCAAAGCCAGCAGCACAGGCAAGGCTGGAAGTAATCTGTGCCTCTCTGCAGCCACCACAGCCCTGCCCCACCTCAAGGCTCAGCCTGGACAAGGCACCCACCAAGTCTAAATACTTGTGCAGGATATCAACGGCCCTCTGTCCTAGCCCAGGCCCTGCCGAAGCCACAGTGAGCATCCTTTGCCTGGCTTCACCTGGGCAGAGGCACACATACCAACAGGGCAAGCCCACAGGGCCCCCATTCTTCCGGTGCCCACCTTTTCAAAAGCACAATTACTCGCCCTTCAGAGATGCTGTCAGTGTGGGTAAACTCCAGCCGCTAAACTGCATTACACCGATCTCTGCCGAAACCTTTGCAGTTATTAATAGTTTATTGATCTCAGCCCATTGCTGATGGGAGGGAGCCTTCCCCCACCACCTCGGTCCCTGCTGCCTGCGGAAAGCCTTCTATGCAGCATGCAGATCGATGCCACTCACTTCGAGGGAAGGGAGTCTCCAGGCCTCTTAATCCACTTTAGCAGGACAAGAGTGCAGGCGAAAGCTCAAGTTTTGATGAGGCACTGAGAAGAGGCGGATTGGTCCAAATCAAAGCTGGGACCTTGCAGTTGTTGGATCCGAGATGAGGACAAGAGTCTGCCTGAGAGGGGGGAGGAAAACAGGGCTGTGTCTAGACATATAAGATAGTGGAGATGGAGAGAACAGTCCCTGGGTTACAGGGTTCTCTATGATCCTGGCTACTTTTCTGTAATTCTGAGTTTCAGAATAAAAATGTTACCTTAATCAAACAGGAACTTGGCACTGTGAAGGGTGGGTGGGAGGCGCTGTGGCCAGAGTAAAGTCAGGAGCTGGAGCCGGAGGTGGGGAAGGAGGCAGTGCTGGGCCGCAGGCTGGGGATCCTTGGCTTTATCTCAAGAGCAGAGAGGCTTTGGAAGGGATTTAGGTCTGAGGACCACTGCTCTCATCTGCATTTGAAAAATCGTGGATTGCACCTGCGGACTGCTCAGGAGGGAGACTGGCAGGTGCCGAAAGCCCAGCAAATCTTGGGCTTCCATATGGTGAGACAGAGGAGCAGGGGAGATGGGGACCTGGAACGCCCGGGACTTGGTCACTGACACATTTGGGGAAGGTGGACAGGGCAGGTGTCAAGAATGATGGCAAGTGTGTGACTTGGGTTAGCGGCTGAGGCTGGGCCATTCATGTGCTGGGGAGCCTGGAGGAGCACATGGTGCTGTAGAAATAGTCCTAGGTGGGCTGTTGTCATCTACCAAAGCCACCAATCCGTGTGTTCCCTGAGCTGTCTTCTATACTACCTGTGTGGTGTCACCTATTTGTGTCACCAAGCAGATTGCTTATTTTACTGTCACCTGAGTGTGTCATCAGCATAGCAGTTCCTAAGCATGTCATCTATGTTGCTCTCACATAAACGTATCTGTGATATCCCCTATGTGACGGTTACCTGCAGAAATCCACCTGTGTGTCAACCATGTCGTTATTCTCTTATGATATCATCGGGGAGCTGCCAGCTGCACAAGTCCCCTGAGGCTGTTTCTTTACATGCTCCCTGCACCTGTCTCCTGCGGAAGTCACTTAAGCAGGTTGCCTCTATTACAGACACCTGTGAGTGTCGCCTAAACATGTCACTCTAGGTGACTGTCACTCAGTAACGGTGCCTGGCAAAAAGACTACTTTTTCAGTCTGGCTGAGTTACAAACAAAGAAAATTGTTCTGAGGAGAGACAAGTTCCCTGCTGTTCCCACTGTCACCGTGCTTTCTTCTGGGAGGATGAGTGGAGGAGGTGGCAGCGTCTTCTCAGAAAGATTCCCCTGACAAGCAGGACACTTCTTTCTTCAATGACAGTGGGGAGACCAGATGTCACCCTCCCTGTGTTCTACGCAAATGAGGGTGTTGTTTATGTTAATCTGTGCTGGGCGTGCGGAGGGAAGGGGTGCTGGGGACTGGCTCAGCTCCATGTGACAGCAGCAATGGGGGGTGATGAGGCTAGGGGCAGAGTGAGTCATAAGGAAAAGGAGGTGGGAGGCAAGGATGGGGTGGGGAGGCAGAGGTTAAATAGCTCAGCAGAGGCAGATGAAAGAGAGGCGCAGCAGAGTGTGGCTTTCTGGTGTCGCTGGAGAACCTCCAAGACCTACGCAGACACACAGCCCTCTAAGTTGGAACTAGTTCAGGCTGGACTTTGTTGGGGGTCGCCCACATGTCCTCCATGCAACGGTGACATGGCTTCTGCAATTTGCCAGTTATAGACTCCAGATCCCACTGGCCAGGCACTCCCTGTCCCCGCAGGACATCACAGGACCCCAGACACATTGAGGCCCTCTGTCCATTTGGGCGCAATGCTCTTGCCCACATTCTTGTGACACATCGCAACCAGTATTCACCGCAGCCTTATGGCGCATCACCTCCTTTTTTTTTTTTTTTTTTTTAATGCAGTACTGAGGATTGAACCCAGAGCCTTTACACTGAGCTACATCCCCTGCCCATTTAAAATATTTTTTGTGTTTTTTTATATTGAGACAGGATCTCGTTAAGTCACCTCCATTTTTTTAGATGAGAAAATAGAGGCAGCAAGAGAGGCAGCATGACTCCCCTGAGGTTCATGGCTACAAACGCAGGAGCAGAATTTGAACTTGATTCTCTTGGGCACCACACTAAAGCTTTTCGTTCAGTAGAGGAGTCAGGAAAGAGCCGCTCTGTTTGCATTTTTCATGGGATGAGAGAACAACATGCTGACTCACTTTAGCATGATCTGACCCTGTAGGCCTTGTGGAAAGATCTAGAACTAGAGTCATCAAACTACAGCATGTGGCCAAATCCAGCCCTTTGCCTGTTCCCGCTACCTGTGAACTGAGACTGTTTTAAACCTGTTTAAATGGTTGGAGGGAAAAAAGAAAACCAGACTATTTCATGGTGCATGAGAATTATTTGACCTTCAGACTGCAATGATTGTATACGAAGTTTTATTGGAACCCAGCGAGACGGTTCCTGCTCACACGGTCTGGGGCTCTTTGTGCTGTGGGACGGGGTTGAGCAGTTCCAACACAGACCTCGAGGACAGCAGAGCCTGAACTATTTGCTCTCTGGCCTTTCAGAGGAAGAGCCTACAGGATTACAGAACGGCGACCAGCTCCCCTTATTCCCTGTGCCCTGGGATGAGGGCACAGGAGTTCTATTGTCCTCTTTTTCAGTGTCCCCAGGCAGTATGGAGACAGAAAATCAAATTGAATCAACTTAGTTCTTATCAGCTGTATGGAGCGTGGGCATTATACCCCCTCTTGTGCCTCAGTTTCCACACTTATGTGGTAGGAGTACTGAACTGCTTATGGACAGCAGTCATGAGGGATGAGTGAGGCTGCACCTGTTTTGAGCCTGTGTCACATGTTGGCTGCACGCTGAGTGCAACACCTGTTCCGCCGTCCTCACACACTCCGCATGTGGCACATTATCAACCCAACAGCTAAGTGATGGCTGCAGGCCTCCCTGGGCATAGATTTGGCTCTATCGAAACATACAGCCTGCACCTTTGCCCTCAGCAGTGTGGCGCACGGGGGCCTGCATGCAGTCGGTGCTCCATAAGCGTCGCTCCTCCTCCCAGCCCAGCACAGGGGCAGGTGGTCGCCCATAGTCTTTCGTGGAGGCTGCATGAGTGGGGTTAGGGTTGGTTTCCCGAAGTGCTGCCTCCAGCCCCACTGTGCCAGGACTCATCATGTCCTCTGCCTTCCTTCAGGCTGCCCGAGGTGCGGATCTCAGACAACGGTCCCTACGAGTGCCACGTGGGCATCTATGACCGCGCCACCAGGGAGAAGGTGGTCCTGGCCTCAGGCAACATCTTCCTTAATGTCATGGGTGAGTACAGGTTACTGCCCCAGTGTCACAGGCAGGAAAGGTGTATGTGTGTGTGTGTGCGCGTGCACAGAGCAAGTGCAGAACACCCAGCAGTCTGCTGAAACACCTGTTGTGCCGGGATAGGACCCTCTTCTCTCTTCTGCCCTTCCCCTGGAGGAGCGCCAGGCCAGGCTAGAGGAAGTGTGACTGTGAAACCTGGTCCCCCATGATGATCTTTTCTGTGCGACCTTGCTCCTGCCCACACTGAGGCCCTGAGCTGTGAAGGACACCCCGGGGGATCCTCGTGTGCCTGGCAATTATGGGGCTCTGACCTGGGAAAAAAATCAGTAACTGAGGGAGGAATGAGAAGCCCTGGGAAGCAGGCTGACTCTGGGCCTCAGTTTCCACTTCCATAAGGTGGGCAAGGGACACAGACCTCATGGGTCACTGTGGACCATCAGCTCTTGGCTCAGTGGAGTGACATAGACTCAAGGAGGGACACGTGGGGCTGTGCCTGCAGCTGAGGCCACAGCTTCTCTCCTGGGCTGCAGCCAAGGACCTGCAGTAGAGACCCCCATGGGGCAAGTGCATTGTGGGTGCCCCTGCAGGGACCATCCAGGAGCCTGGGGCTGGGGTTACCACATCTCAGCTGATGCTCACCTGCTACAGGACAGCTGTCTGCCCCCACCCAAAGGCTCCCTCCCTGCCCTTCCCCAGGCCATCTGGAGATGTCAAAGGGCCGGTGTTGAATGAGACAGGATGTGGGCCAGGGCATAGGGATCCTGAATTCTCACCCTTGTCTCTGGGACTCCATTTACACATCTGTAAAATGGGGATAATAATGCTAGGATCTGTCTCCAGCTGGGTTGTGTTCATGGCAAGTTAATCTCTACCCCAGCCTCAGTTTCTCCACTTGTAAAACAAGGATGTTGCTCTGAGCAGTCTCAGAAGCACCCCCAGTTCTGACGGTCTTGCCAGGTGCATGCTGCTGGCTCTGCTGCAGAATTGCTGGGACTTGGCCTTGACTCTGGGCTCCGTGTGCTCAAATTTTCTTATCAAATGACATTTATCGGAGAAGCAAAGCCTGCTGCCCTCGGCAATTGATGAAAACAAAAAGGCCCTGTTGAAAGCCCCTGATCTGGGGAAATTGAAACCCTCCAAAGGCCAGACCTCCAAAGGGACATTGATCATGCGGTGGTGGCACAGGGCTTGTTCTGGCTTCCGGTGGAGCCAAGATGGGAGGAGGTGGCGGCTCCTGTGACACATGAGCCAGGAGCTTTCTCAGAGCTCAGCTGGGGAACTAGCTAGGAACAAAACTCAGTTTTCACCTTTGAGGGGTTCCCAGTCTGATGAGACATGTGCCCTCAACAATCTGTTCATCAAATATTTATTGAGCACTTACTATACGCCAGGTAGTGGCAGCTAGTTTGTGGAAGGGGGATCTCTTAGCTAAATGCTTTCCGTATATTATGTCATTCAGTTCTCACACCCAACTTCAGGGGCTAAGTACTATCATTAGCCCCATTTTGAACACACAGAAATAGAGGCACAGAGATAGCAAGCAATTTGCCTAAGATCACACAGCCGAGATCACAAAGTCTTCCTATGGTATTAGGTAGCTCCATGTTGCTGTCAGACGCAGGGTAAGGCTGACTCTGGAAATTCAGGACATCCCCGGGCAGGATTCTCCCTGGCATGGCACCCACACATCATGCTCAATCCTGCCCAGGACCCAGGCATGTTGGCTTCTGGGCCTGCACTGTCGCACTGCTGGAGGCAGCGTGGGACAGCAGCTGAGGCTTTGCGACGAAGGCCACATCTTCAAAGTCCACCCCTCCCTGAGGCCCATGCTTCCCACTGTGCCCCCAAAGCAGCCTGAGCAGGGAGTACCCCTCTGTGGCCTCAGTACTAAGAGGGGTTTGGACCAGGTGACCCTAAGTCCACTCCCGGCTCTGACCCTGTGAGTCTATTACCCCATCTGCTAGGCAAGGAAACTGAGGCACAGAGAGGCCTCATGGGGCTGACCCTGATGCACAGATAGCCTAAGGATCCCTGCTGAGTGGAAGCAGGGTGCTTCCCACCAACTAAGACTCCCTTCCTTCTGTGTCCCTGTCTGGGGACAAGCAGACACGCAGCTTCTCCCTTGGAGCTGCCGGACACGGAGGAAGCAGCGGCTGCTCCAGTTCCACTCACTGAGTCACCAGCGTGGCTCAGAGGGCTCTGCAGGAGGCTGAGGCTGTGGGAAGGGACAGGGAGGGCAGGGCAGGGACACCACCCCATGCTCACCCTTGTGCCCCCAACTGCAGAGTGCGGCTGAGCCCTGGGGATTCAGAGTAGGATTCTCCCTGGAGCAGCACCACTCATCTTGAGCTGGCTCACTGATCAAAGGTCACTGTGGTTGTCACTGTCTG
This sequence comes from Erethizon dorsatum, assembly GCA_028451465.1. NCBI lineage: Eukaryota > Metazoa > Chordata > Mammalia > Rodentia > Erethizontidae > Erethizon > Erethizon dorsatum. Next base: position 122,123,110 of record CM051827.1, on the reverse strand, counting down.
TCCCCTAAGGGGGCAGGTACACCCTTGCTCATTGTGTCTGAGGGACCTCATGCCACAGTGGACACGTCCCCGTCCCTCCCTTGCATGTGACCTGGGCATGCAAGCTCCCGGCATCACATACTTTCCCTTGTAGGACCCTCAGGGTGCTCTGTGAATCGGGTGATGTGATGAAGCTGGGTAGGGCAACTGCACTTTCAAGTTCTCAGAGGACTCTGCTGCCACTGGCCCAGGACCGCATTTTGAGAACCCCTGGCCTAAGCCACTAAGCATTTCCAGGAATATTATTTCTGAATATATCTACATCTTGAGGGGTATTTATCCATCCATTCTTATACTTATGTCTGTCTGCTTACATGCATATGAATATATTTCTCCTTCTTCCAGCTGCCACCTCACCTTACCCCTGACACAGGAAGATTCCTTCATCCCTTTACCAATACAAGTTGAGGACCTACTGGTTTGTTTCCAAATCCCAGATTCACCATGTGACCTCAGGTTCATTAGCATCTATAAAATAAATACCTGTCCAGAATCTAAGCTTTCTAGGTAGTTGGATACCTACCTCATAGGGTGGCTGGGGTTTAATTTAGATCAGATTGAGGCACAGCGGGAAGATCAGTTAGTTGGACTCTGCATTGGTCAGCTTTCTATCGCTGTTATAAAATATCTGAGAAAAACAACTTAAAGGAGGAGAGGTTTATTATGGCTCATGGTTTCAAAGGTTTCAGTCCATGGTCACTTGGCTCCATTGCTTCTGGGCCTGTGACGAGGCTGAGCATCAGGATGGGGAATATGTGGTGGAACAAAGCTTCTCACCTCATGGAGGACAGGAAGTGATAGACAGCATGGAGCAGGGACACAATATAGCCTTCAGGGAGTGTTCCCAAGGGACCTGCTTCCTCCAGCCAGGCCCTACCTCCTAAGTTTCCACCACTTCCCGATGGCTCTCCCAATGGATTAACGCACTGAGGAGGCCAGCACCCTCATGACCCAATCACCTTCCTCTGGGGGACACTTCCTATCTACATATAACAGAAGACATTGTTTTCCTTATCACTGTCTCTGGCCCACTCCTCTTGGGTGCAGTCTCTTGCCTCTGTGTTTAGCCTTCCTGTTCACTCCAAGGACCTTATGCCAGCAAGAGCAGTGACTTCTGGGGAGAGCACAGCTTCAGGCACCTGGCTCCCTGGTAGCCTGTGGGGTCGGTGTCACAGTCTGCCCTTCATTTCTGTGGCTTCTGCACCCAGAGATGCTACCAACAATGAATCAAAAGTATATTTTTGTAATGGCATCTGTACTGAAAATGTACAAATTTTGTGCTTGTCATTAGTCCCTAAACAATACAGTATAACAACTACTTATATAACATTTGCCTTGTATTCAGTATTATTAGTGACCTGGAGATGATTTAGAGTATAAAAGAAGGTATGCTTAGGTTATGGGCAAACACTATGCCATTTATAGAAGGGGTTGGGGCACCTGTAGCTTTGATATCTCTGTAGGTCCTGGTGCCAAGCCCCTGCAGATGCCAGGGGATGGCTGCACTATTGTCCCCAACTCACAGACGAGGAAACTGAAGTTCAGGGAGAGGAAGGATTTGCTCTGGGACCCTGAGGAAGGTGGTTCTTTCTGCCCCAGAGCAGCATGGTTCCTAAGGTCTGGAATGGTGTGGGGCAGGCTGGAGAGCATTTCCCAGACAATATCTCCCACCAACCAGGGGCCTCACCAGCCTGGGAGCAGGAGCTCCACTGAGCCCATGACACAGACCTGGTTTGGAGAAGGACAAGACTTAGCCAAGATTGGAGGGTTAAATGCGATAATCCACACAGCAGAATATTCTGGGCCAGGGCCTGGCACGTACTGAGTGATCAATAAATAGTATCTCTTATGATGACAAACGATAAGTCAAGCCAGTCAAAAAACAAGCACAATCAGCCAGGCAAGGTGGTGCACACTTGTAATCCCAGCACTATGGGAGGCTGAGGCAGGAGGATTGCAAGTTCAAGCCCAGCGTGGGCAATTTAGCAAATTAGTGAAACCCTGTCTCAAAACAAAAAACACAAAAAACAACAAACAAACAAACAAACAACAACAACAACAACAACAAAAACTAGAGCAGGGAATGCAGAACAATGTGAAGGCCCTGGGTTCAATCCTCATATTAAAAAATGTGCAAACAAAACAGGCACACAATGAATAAGGGTTAAAACTTATGCTCTCTGCCCTCTTCTCGCATGACCCTCCCTTTCAAATATATTTCAAGGCAGGTTTTAAAAATTAAAATCTGCGCATTGTCTTGGCCTGTCTAGGACATTGCCAAAACCTCCCTTCCACACACACACACACTCACACACACACACACACACACACACACTCCTTCGAAGGAGTGGAGGTCATGGAGGGCTGTGGTCTCCTCTGTGCCTCAGGACACCTAAGAGTGTGGCAGCTAACAGTGTGGCAAGACAAGACAGTGCCCCCAAACTGGGGGCCCAAAAGGAGGCTCCCAGGGCTTTGGTGAAAAGGGCCTCAGGAAAGGGCACAGCCAGGGCTACCAGCACGAAAGCAGCCCACTTCACCTGCGGCATCCCGTGCGTCCCAACGCAGCCACCTCCTTTCCGGGCCTCTGGCAGAGATCAAAATGCAAGAGCAACTGTCACTTCACGCACAGAACATCCCGGTCTGTGGTGGGGAAACACGTTTGGGAGCCCCGGAGGGTGACAATGAGGGCACGTGCTTCACAGACTCATTAAAATGTTTTCATCTGAGCTGCCGATAAATTGTAAGCCAATTTGAAAGTGGCATGCTGGGTCCCCAGAAGGCATTATACAGTCACAGAAGGATCTCGAAGGTTCTTCTTGGGGGACAGTCATGGGGGGAGCATGTTGAGGGTGCACTGCAACAATCAATTAAATGTATTGCGGCCTGGCACCTCCACTAGAGTGGAAAGGCGCCGGTCTCCTGGTTCCCCCAGAGTGGCGAGGAGCAGCCGTTCTCTGCCACCAACCTGCAGCTAAGAATGGAGGCCACTTCCCCCACCCACCCTGTGCTCAGTCCATGGCTGATCACGTGACCTCCACTGGTGCCCTTGGAGGTGGGTGTGGTCACTGCCAGTGACAATGAGGAAACAGAGGCTCTGGGCATTTAGGGACCCACCCATGAGAGTGACAGAGCTGGGGGTTCTCATCAGGACTGCCCAGTCCAGAGCTGGCACCCCAGCAGGCACCCTGACTCCTAGAGAAACATCCCTATCTTTAACATAAAGGCTGTCAGCGGTTTGGGTTTTTTTGTACTTTTAAGACAGCGTTTCACTATGCAGTTCAGGCTGGCCTTGAACTCACTTTGTAAGGCTGTCAGTGTTGCAATGTCAACTGAGTATGGGGCATAGGGTGAGTGAGGACGTCATCGAGACCGAACCCTGACTAGAGCACTGGCTGCTCCAAACCTCCTGTGTTGGGGCTGGCTTGTTCCTCAAGAGCCTGTAGGAATCTGGGGGGAGGAAAGAATCTCTGTGCCCCCATTCCTGTGCCCCAGTGCCCATTTCTGGTTTTCTCATTCACTGCTACTCAAGACCCCCCCTTACTGCTCAGATTCTCTGGAAAGAGCCCTGAACTTGGAGTCCAGCAGGACCAGCATCCAGATCTGGTACTGAAGCAGACCTGGCTCTCCCTGCAGTGCCTGCTGATCTCCTACAGGCTTGAGCAAAATGGAGAGGACGCCGTGCAGGGTGCCAGGCAGACCCAGCACACCGCTGGTGTACATGGCCGTCAGGGGGCAGGACCGGTCAGGGGTGGAGGCCACTGGTCTGAGACCCCTGGAAGTCCCCGGCAGGCTTGCTGGCAGCTACAATTCAGAGCCGTGGCTTCTTCTGCATCCCAGGACTTCTGCTGGGGTGGGAAATGATCAGCTCATTCCCCTGCCTGGTGCCTGAGTGGCTGAGCCACCCGCTGGGCTAGGACCGATCACATGAACTGGCACCAGGGGACAGCAGTGGTCACAGACTCCAAATAGGCTGGTGGCTCTGCAGAAGAAACCTGGGCAGGTGGGGATTCAGGCCAGAGCTGTAGAGAATTTGGGGCCCAGAGGGGGATAGATGTAAACTAAAACCTCTACCTCCTGCCCCAGAACCCCCGGGCTCTGAAGAGCAGCTAATGCTGGGCAGGCCCAGTGCCTTGTCCCCTGTCCTCCTTCTCTGAGTGAGGAACATGCAAATGACCCATGTCCTCCCAACTAGAAAAGGAGGAGTCTGGATAATCCCCAGTTGGAGAATTCTCCCTCTGTTCAGTTAATTTGACCATAAACAAGGAGCCGACTTCCTTAGAGAGTCCAGGAATGGCTGAAGATATGGGCTTTGGATTCAGACATAAATTTTCTACCCAGTTCTGCAACCAATAGTAATAAAGGCAGCTAATGTTTATTGTGCATTTACTATACACCAAGCACCATTCTGCGTAGCACCTGCTATATCATTTATAACAGCCCTCTAAGGAGGTTCTATTTCTACTTTCCCCATTTCACAAGTGTGAAACCTGTGAATGGATTTGCTCAAGGTCACAGGTCTGGCAAGGGTAGAAACAGCTTTGACCCTGGAATCTTGCTGCAGAGTGGGCCTGACCACTGTGTGCTACCACCTCTGATGGGGGTGTGGCTGTTGGCAGGGTATTTGATCTCCCGGACCTCAGTTTCCCTACCTGCTAAATGGAAGTGACACAGCCCAGCAGGTGCTCTTTGTCAAACAGTGGCAGCTCTGCCCCCTCCCTGGGTGCTGGTTAAGGTCAGCCTGAGTCCACGTCCTCTCCCTCACAGTCTTGCAGGGACTCTTTCTTGCCCTGCCTCAGTTTTCCTTTTTTGGAAACCGAGGTAGTTTAGCTTTCTCCCTTGCTGGGGTGCTGTAATGAGCAGATCAGATGGCGCGGTTAAGCGGACAGAAAGTGCTCGGGCTGGAAGCTGGCATCGTCCTGAGGGCAGAGATGATGGGAGCCAGGTGGAGGCACGGATACAGCGGCTGTGCAGAATAGGCCTCTCCAGGCTGAAACCCCAGGGCATGGGGACCAATTGGACAGATGGGGACAGAAGTAGGAGCCAGCGCAGGACCTGGCGCTTGATGGAGATGCTCTCTGAGAGGCCCTGGGGAGTCACGTAGTCCTGTTCAGCAGAAAATGGGCTGTGGGGGGTGTGGCACCAGAGCTGCAGGGCCAAGGACCTCCCCAGGGGTCCCCCTGCCAGCTGGAGCTTCTGAGAGGGGCAGCTAGATGGGCAATGTGGGCCTAAGACAACTGCTGGGCTGGGAGGACGAAGGCAGAGAGGCCAAGGTCCTCCACGCTGGACACGAGCATGTTCAGAGGCCAGAAACACGCTGGTGGCCTTGAGTGTGTGGAACAGCTGGGGGCCTGGGGCTGGACACCCACTCTGCTGTCCGCCCTCCTGCACATGGGCCTCCCGGCTGCGGGGGTCACTGGCTGAGAGCCAGTTCGGAGAGGGGCAGACAGATGGGTTTGGGGCTCTGAGGAGCACTTTGAAGCTAACCGGGTCATCTAGCAAGGGCAGTCACTTCCCAGCAACAGCCCCACAGGTCCCAGCCTGCCGACGGGCTCCTGGACGGGCTTCTAGCCTCCTCCTGAGCCCCTACCCACACCGCCTGCAAAGACGCTGTGCCCTTGAAGCTGCCCACTGGACAACATGTATAGGCCCGCATGTCCCTGCAGCTGTCCCTCTGTCCTCCTGACACGCTGTAGGACAGGTGATGCCTCAGAACCAGTGAGAAGACAGGCTGCTCAGAGAGGTCAGGGGATGCCCCTGCTGCCCCACAGCAGTGCATGTGCTGGGATTTGAGCTCAGGTTGCTAGGAGCCCCCGACTTTCCAGGAAATGAGGCTTCGGGGAAGACAGAGTGAGATGTTGGGGCAGCCAGGCCTCCTCTCAGCAAGAACACCGTGAAACACCAGTGGGTCCTGGCAGCAGCTGGGAAGACACAGGTGGGGAGCAGGATCCCCATTTTACAGTGGAGGAAACTGAGCCTGCTAATAAAGGATGCGTTGAGTTCAATGTTCCCTGCTTGCCCCTCTCCCTCTGTGGGGACTGGAAGCCCCCGGCTGGGGATGGAGGCCAAGCCTTCAAGGCCCATGCTGGGTGTGGCTTGGGCAGCCAAGTAGCTATCACCCTGGACTGTCACCCTCCACTGTCACAAATTTTTCTGCCTCTTGTCCCTGGGGCTACAGGCCGAGGGTCACTTCCCTCCTCTCTGGGGAACTCAAGGTCTAGCAGAGAAGCAGACAGATGATTTGCCCGTTCGTTTCCCACATGCCCCAGGCCTTTGATTCAACCATATTTATGAGCTCCTTCTTTGTTCCTGCTCCTGTGTGGAGGGGCTGAAAGTCCGGTCTCCTTCCGGGTGGCCACACCAGAGATGCATTATAACGTAGGACAATTGGAGGGAATTTTGCTGTTGCAAGTGTAAGACATTGTTCCAAGCATTTTAAATATATTAATTTATTTAATCCTCCCAACCCTTAGGCGGAGGGTATTTCTATGATTCCCATTTTAATAACTACAAAGGCAAGCATGGTAGAGAATGCTGGTAATCCCAGCTACTCAGGAAGCTGAGGCAGGATGGCAAGTTCAAGGCCAGCCAGGACAACTTACTGAGAACTCATTTCAAAATAAAAATTAGAAAGGGCCAGGGACATAGCTCAGTGACAGTGCTTGTCTACCATGCATGAGGCCCTGGGTTTAATTCCCAATAGAAAGGAAGGAAGGAAGGAAGAAAGGAAGGAAGGAAGGAAGGAAGGAAGGAAGGAAGGAAGGAAGGAGGTGGGGTGAGGGAGGGAACTGAGGCCCAAAGAGACTAAATAACTTGCTGAAGATCACACAGCAGGAAGTGGCACAGTCCGCAAACCTAGCCAACCTGGCTCTGGGGCCTCACTGCAGCCTCTCAGGAAATGATCCACAGCACCATCCTGAGCCTGGTGGGAGACCCTCCTGTGCTCCCTGGAATTGCCCAGGCAGGTGGCTGCAGTGTCCTGAGACCCTTGCCCAGGGCTCCCCTCCTGTTGCAGACCAACATGGGTCGCAGCCTTCCCACCGCCAGGCAGGTCTGCAGTGCATGGTTAAACACTGACGGGTGTTAGGTCAGCTCAGTGCTTTATCCTCTCCACCACTGGAAGCAGGATTTAGTGGCTCCACAAAAGGTAAACTTCCCCTCCCAGGGACAGAACAGGCCCCTTAATTACGAGTGATATGAGGCCCTTTAATTACGAGTGGGAGCGCGGCGCCTCGGGCCATGATTTAAGGAGCAGGCAAGAGATGGGTTACAGGTGTTCACAGAGCTGAAGCGCAGCCCAGAGAGCTGGGCAGGGCCATGGAGGGAGTACAAGCCACCTGAGGGGCACTGCCTGAGGCAGCCCCACCACCTCATGCAGAAGGGGAAACTGAGACCAAGATCACACTGCACATCAGCTCAGCCTAGGACTCAGCAGTTCTGACTCTGCTGCCATCTTCGAGTGAATCCCTGACTCAGTTTTCCCAGCTGTACATGAGGAGACTGGGTTCCCTCACTCACTCCAAGGAGCAATGATCATGATAATCTCAAAAACAAAAGCTGATGCCACTGAGCGCTGATCACGAGCCAGGCCTTCTTGGAAGACCAAGCTCCCCATGGACGTACCTTTGTTCTGCCCCATGGCAAGGTGAGCAGACTCTTATTCCCATTTCACAGAAGAAGAAACTGAAGCTCACAGAGATAATGCAGCTTGCCCAAGGTCACACAGTTAGTGAGTGATCAAGGAGAGATTCGAGCCCCTCTCTCTGAGTCCAGAGGTTGATCTGGTGAGTGGGGGTATGGTCCCCAAGGAGTCCACGATGATGGGGGGAATTGGGAAGGGCACAGGTGCCCAGAAGTCCAGCAGAAGAACAACGGGGAGGATGGGGAGGAGCAGGGAGCAGAGTAAGGGATGTGGAGGGGGAGTCTCCAGGAGAGGCTCTGGAAGGCTCCTGGAGGAGGTACCCTGGAGCTACTCTCTGGGGGTGGGGGCAGACACAGGGCCAGAGGTGCTATAGCAGGAGCCCTGTGGCCATGCAAGGAACATGGCAAGGTGGGAGCCAAGGTATGGGACAGGGGAGTAGTAAGCAGTGACAGGGACAGCACTGACTGACTGACTGGCTGACAGTGATTCAGTGTTTGGTTGATGCCAGGCCAAGGTCAATACTTTACATAAAGCTCACATGAACCCTGTCTAGTCAATATTGTGATGATCCCATTGCACAGATGAGGAAACTGAGCCCCAGCGAAGATAAGAGACTTGTCAAGCTCACCCAGATACCAGGCGACAGAGTTGGGATGTGATTGTGGCAGCCTGGCCCCCAAGCTCCTATAAGGTCCACTGCAGGGCCGGATCCTGAGGGAGCAGGACGCCCTGCCTGCCCACTGTCCATGTGGAAGGAGAACCCAATGATGTCCATCGTGGGATGTAAGAGCCCATGGCCAGGGCCGCTGAGCTCTCTGCAGCAGCCTGGGCTAGGGATAGATGTGAGGGCAGAAAGGCCACTCCCAGGGATCAGTGCTGCATTGAAGTCAGAGATGGAATGGGCAACTGAGGGCCCAGCACAGGGGCTGAGGCAAGGCCAGGAGGGAGGCACAGGTGCTGATCTCTGAGACCCCCACCTACAAGCCCCTAACCACACCCCTCGCCCGCCCAGCATTTGGATCCCTTTGAGGATGAAGCTTCACTGCCTTATCCAGCTCTTTAAAAAGACAGAATCCAGGGCTGGTGAAATAGCTCGGCAGCGTAAGCGCCTGCCTGGCAAGCTCGAGGTCCTGAGTTCAACTCCCGGAACCCATATACATAAAAAGGGCCGGTGATATCGCTCAGCGGCATGGGCGCCTGCTGGTGCACGAGGTCCTGAGGTCGACCCCCGGTACCCATACCAAAAAAAAAAAAAAAAGAATCCAATGGATGGGCGGGGAAGCAAGAAGAGACCGATGTTCCTTGTGGAACCTGGGTGATGGGTGCACGAGAGTTCATGGGATGATGAGTTGAACTTTCTCATTGCAAACTGTGGAAGGGGAGAAAATGCACAATCCCTTCCCACCAAACATCCTTCTCCACAGCTCCTTCCCGGAAACTGCTTTATGATCAGCAAGCAGCAGGAATGATTTACCCACCCTCTGACTCAGGACATCAGTCCTAAAATGCTGCTAGGACAGGAAAGATGGTGACTGCGGTGCCCCCTGGGAAATCTCTTGCTGAGCTGGGGGAGGGGCAGGGATGGCCGCAGCCTTGGTATAATCTGGGACGATAGGGTGGCAGGGGTGGCCCAGCTCAGGGAATCCCATGGGGCCTCATGATCATTATCTGATGCCAGAGGATATGTGGACCCTTGGCATTGTCTGCTGCACCTCTGACTGTTTAAATGGGGAAACAGGACAGGGAAGGGAAGATGTAGAAATCAGTGCCAAAGCCTCAGGAGAAGCCTTGGCCTTTTGACTTCCAGTTGATTCCTTTGTCCCAGACATTATAATGAGCTAAAAGATCAGGAATAAGTAGAATTTACTAGGCATTCACCAAGTGCCAAGTGCAATGCACTGAGGTCTTCCTCGAGATTATGGACCGACTGGGGGTGGCTGCCACTGCCCAGCATTGAGAGACAGTAACACCTGAATATCAGTGGCCAGGAAAAGATCCAAATCTAAAATTCAGACAAGTACATTTTCAACTGAGCGTAGATCGCTTTCATGCCATTTGACCCGTTAGAAGCCACGGACCCTCTGTACTTCGTTCTCCAAAAGTGGCCCACAGGTGACAGGTGCCCTTCTCACCCCTGTTCTCTGGGCAGAGCTCAGGAAGCTGAGCAACTGTCTCTGGGTCACACTGCTTCTAAGGTCCCCAAGCTCTGGGTGTGTAAGGCCAGGGTAAGCCCTGTTTCAAGCCCTAGGCCACTCTGCCCTGTGCATGGAGGGACACAGTTCTGTGGAAAGGGACAGGGGTATTCCTTGGTGGGGGTGGAGGATCCCCAGCCCCAATCTCCGCTGCTCAGCGGAGAAGGAAGAGCCCCAGCTGGGTGCTGCTACCCCTGGCCGGGTCTCCAACATGCCTCCTGCTTACTAGGGCCTCCCAAGCTTCTGCGGGCTTCTGGATGCTTCTTCATAAAGCCACAAATTTAGCACCTGGTGAAACTACCCATGTGTGTAATATATACCTCTGGGGTATATTGAAAACATCCCCCAAATTGGCCAGGCTTGCTGCTGTTTAAAACGAATCCATGTCACACCCCATAGATTTCATCTCTGCAGAAACAGCACCTATTTGTGGGGCTTAAACACGCTCACTCTGTTGTCACATAAATTTCAACGGTGGGAAGAACTGAGACTCAGGCAGTGGCCACCCATGGGCTGCTCCAGCTGGCAGAACCTCCTCCCCAGGTGGAGGGGGTCCACATGGGACTGGCAGTTCAGCAGGCCAATCAGAAAATTGGATTATTGACAAGCAGCCAATCAAGCTGTGAGTGGAAAATTGCATCCAGCTGTGGGAGGCGGGGCTTTGGGAATTCTGTGGTCCATTGAGCCAATCAGTGCATAGGGCCAGGAAGGCTCCAGAGAGTTTACCTATGCCCTGTCTACTGATACTGCCTGATATCGTCCAGATTCCTTTGATCCATTCCTTCCTGGTCAGCAATAATCTTCTCTACTGTTCACTGAGTACCTACTATGGCCCAAGCCCTCCGTTCCCATAACAACACCATGGCATGGTTCTTATTACCCCTAATTTACAGATGAGCCAACTGAAGCTTACATGGTTCAAGGCAGTGGTTTTGTCACTTGAACTTGTGTGGAGTCACCTGGAGCGTGTGTTAAAAGCTGGATACCTGGGTCTGGAATGGGGCTCGAGAGTTTGCATTTCCTGCAGACTCCTCCGGCGAGGCTTATGCTCATGGTCCAGGGAACACACTTTGAGAACCACTCCATTAAAGGACTAGTGTACAAAACAGCACTACATGCAAATCCAGGTCCAACACAAACCTCCTAGGCTTTCCCATGAGCAGTAGCCTGAGTGGGGTCTGCTTTCCCTCCACCCCCTGCTCCCCCCAAAGCACTCAGCCAGAGGCCCCATTTGGAACTGTTAATTTTATCTTCTACCACTGCCAAAACACAACAGCTGGCAGGGGAGGGACAGGCAGGGGAGGGGGGCTGCAGGCACCCCTGTGGGGGTGAGGCCACTAGACCCCTCCAATGGCTGCGTCTCGGGGTGGGGAGCTCCCAGGTCAGGACCAAGAGTCCCCCACCCTCATCACTGCCCCAGCATGGGGCCTCCTACACCCCGTGATCATGTGGGTGGGAGGGGTTCAGCTCAGCAGCTGCCGCATAAAAGGGCCTGTTACAGCCATGTAAGGACAGATGCTGCGTTCATCTCCCCTGTCACCAGTGGTGACTCCATGTGGGGACTTCTGTTGGATTTTTTTGTTTTTGTTTTTTGGTTGTTGTTGTTGTTTGGGGTATGGGCACGAGGAGGCTGGAGATGGGGGGCAGGACCCATAGGATTTTGGGGCCTGTGGGATGCCTTTCCTAGGAGAAAGGAAAAAATAAACAGGGGTGGAAATCGAGCTACCTCAAGGCAGCTGGCATGAGTTCTGAGGTTCAGTTGAAGGAGGACAAGCTGCAGCCCCCAGGGAGCACACAGTCAGTCCAGTGAGAGACAGACAGGCATCTGGGACAGAAAGACAAGCAGCCGTGAATATGGTAAGCGCAGGATGCTCCAGACACCCGGGGGAAGAAAGGCCCTCACCCGGCAAAGTTCAGGAAGGCTACCTGGAAGAGGTGACATGAGGCCAGCCCCAAAGGATGGGTGGAATCAAGCAATGGAGGATTCAGTCTGTGCAGAGCACAGAGGAAGTGAGCAGTTGGGAGGGAGCCACAGGCAGCCGAGCGTGGCTGAAGCAGAGAGGACTTCCTGGAGGAGGCGTGCGCTTGAGCAGCATCTTGAAGGAGCAGGGAGAGAGATGGTGGGGGAAAAAAGGAAAATGTGGGAAGGAGGCTAGCAAGAAAACGAGCAAGCAAAGAAAGAAGGGAGGCAGGAAAGAAGAAAGAAAGGAAAAAATTAAAATTGGGAACATGAAGGGACATTTATTTTCATGGCTACTTTTATATTAAGACGGCACTTTTCTCTTTTTTTGAAATACGGCGTAATGACTAGGGGCCGAGTGAGAAGAAAGGCAGTCGATATAACAGGCATGCTGAGAGGGAAGAATGGATTTTTTGCAAATAATATAATTTTGAACTTGTCTCTCCCTTCCCCCATCCTCCCTGAAATCTAAGTGATTACCTCCCCGTGATGGATGACGCTCGTGCAGGGCACACTCAGCACCTTCAGCGAGTACTACCCAGGGAGCGGGAGAGACCACCGCCTTCCTCCCTGGGAGGGACCAAAATCCTCTTCTGTGTGCCTCTCAGCCCAGGGGGGTGAGGGCAGGCGGAGCCGTAAGATGAGCAGCCTCTTCTGTCGGTTCAGCCCCGTGCTGTCCTCGTGTGGGTTTCTCTGTCCACTTTGCTTCTCCTTTCTAAGTCCCTGGATGCTGAATGTCGGCAGGATACACATTATTGAGCCCATTTGATAGATGGAAAGATTGAGGCCCAGCAACTGATTGACCCACAGTCCCACGGGGCGTTGGTAGCCAAGCCTCAGCTGGAGAGCTGGGGACTCTGGGGTGGGCATCTTGGTGGGGAGGAGACTTGAACTCTGGAAGGCACAGTTAGACACAGCCACTGGGCCAATCTCCCCGTTCCGCAGTGCCGGGGTCTCTACCAGGTCAGGTTTGTGTTCCCAAATTGCAAAGGCCACAGGATGATTCACCGTGCAAGGAAGAGCAGCCACATGATCTCCATAGTGAGTTATGACGACCAAAATAAACTCGTGCTTTCAAGACGAGGATGGGCCATATTTCAGGGTTAATTTCATACCACCAGTCACCTGAGCCTTACCGCACTGTGTCGATGTTAGCTGCTAGGCCTAAAATACCTTCAATCCCTACATCTCGGAGTGGTGGCAGATCGGGGCTGATGGAGTGAGCTGGGCCGTGCCACCAGCTGTGTTAGATGGGAAGCCACTTTCCCTTGCCTGATGCTGGGCGGAAACTTGCAGCGGTGATTCTTTCCACTGAAGGCAGAGTGAGCACTAAACTAGAATGTCCCCTGGCTTGGCTTGGGAGGAGTGTCATGGTGGTGGCTTTGGCTAGACCACGGTGACATGCTTACGGGATAGGGGTAGCCCTTCCTGCTGCCCAGGGCCGGTTAGGAGCAATAGGATAATGTGTCCAGAGCGGTTAGTGAATTCGGAAGCTCTGCCCAGGGCTACGTTCTTACTACTGTGGTGGTGATGACGATGATGACTACACCTCCCAGAGCAAAGTGTGTTTTGGTGCTGTATCAGCGGGTGTTTCAGAAGGATGGTGCCCTTGGGTGCCATGGGTGTGGTTACTCCCTGCTCCAGAGGGCGTTACACAGGCACTACACAGGCCACAGGAGGGAGGCACAAATGCTGGCACTTTGCACACTGTGTCTGCTAGTGGTAGTAGATGAGTGGGAAAGTTTAGTGAGCTGGAGTTTTTATTGAAGATCCTTTGCCATCATATGTCACCTGCCTCTCTTCTGAATGCAGCTGAATGCCGTCAGGTGGCTTCACATCACCCTGATCCTTCCAGAGCCTGTCCTTGTACTTGGGATTGTTTGTATCCAGCTTGGTCAGAGATTGCAACAGGGAAGAGGATGGCGATGAGAATAAGGATAGGGTCGGATTTAGGGATGGGGTGGAGATGGACACGAGGACAGAGTCGGAGCAGGGATAGAAATGGAGTAGAGGTAAGGATGACACGGTGTGACAGGAGTTGGAGGGGTACGGATATGGGAGTGGGATGTACTGGAGTTGGGGATGGGACAAAGACAGAAATGAGGACAGAATGGGGAATGGAGATGAGGATAGGGTGGAGATGAGGATACAGATGCAGCTAGAGATGGAAATAGAGGTGGGGATGGGATGGAGATAATGATAGAGATGGAGGTGGGGATGGAGACTGAGGTAGGGATGAAGATAATAGAGATAGGGATGGACGTGGAGGGGGGATGGAGATAGAGGTGGGGAAGGAGATGGTGGAGATGGGGATGGAGATGAAGATGGGCTAGAGGAAGATAGGTGAGGAGAAGATGGGGATATGGATGAGGTAGGATGGGGATATGGATGGCTATGGTGATAAGGATAGAGGTAGGGATGGGGATTGGGATGGAGGTGGGAATGGGGATGAGGATGTGGTCAAGGATGCCGATGGGGATGGAAATGGAGATGGGATGAGATAAGGATGGAGAATGGAGATGAGGGTGGGATGGAGATGGAGATGGGGATACAGTTGGGGATGGAGATAGGAATGTGGGTGGAGGTGGAGGATGGAATGGAGAAGTAGGACAGGATGGAGACAGAGTAGGGATGGAAATTAAGATGGGATAGAGGAAGATGAATGAGGAAGAGATGGGGAAGGCATGGCAATAAGCATGGAGGTGGGATGGAGATGAGGATGGGGAACGGGATGAAGGTGGAGGTGAAGATGGAGCTGGGGGGAGGTGTAGAGGGAGTGGGGGTGGGGACATGATGGGAACTACTGAGAGTGAGAGGAGCCTAGGAAGTGGTGGGTTGTGTGGGGAAGAGTGCTATACTTAGTCAAGGGAGGAGAAAGAGGCGTGAAGGGGGAGGTGATGACGGTCACGTGTGGGCTGGAGCATCCAGAGGCAGCCAGGGACTCCCAGGTGTAGACAGTTTTCTGATACCTACACCAGAGCCCTCCACTGAGTGACAGGAGGCGAAATGCAGAGTGACATTTTCCCAGGACACCGTGCCTGGGAGAATATTGGTGGGGAGAGTGTGGCACTGCCGGCACTGGTATTAGCAGCTCCGCTGTGTCATCGACAATACAACTGAAATCCGTTACTGTCTTACGAGCTTGATTAACTGTACATATTGCTAACACCTGCTCCAAAATATAACAAGGGACAGGAACACAGCTCCCAATCAGGGTGTGTGTGGGTGGCGTGCGTGACTCGGGTGCAGATCTCCAGAGTGGGGATGTGTCTGCGTGTGTCTGGGGTGGGGGGACACCGTGCTGTGCAGAGGACCCTGGCCAGGGCCTGGAATCCTGGATCCCAGCTAAGGCTGTGCCATTGACACATGGTGTGACTGGGCAGATCTGTGCCTCTCTCCAAACTCAGTTTGCTTGCCTGTAAAATGGGAAGTCTATGCCAAAGCCGCCAAGTAGAAATAGACTGAAAAACACATATGTAACTGTAAGTTTTCTAGTAAACACATTAACAAAAGTAAAATTTTAAATGTGAAATTAATTTTAATAATACATTTATTAAACCCATATTTCTAAAATATCATGTGAATGTGCAATGGACATAAAGATATGAATGGCATATCCTATGCTCTTTTTTTAAAATTAAGTCTTCAAGCCAGGTGTGGTGGTGCACACCTGTAATCCCAGCACTTGGGAGGCTGAGGCAGGAGGATCACTGCAAGTTCAAGATCAGCCTGGGCTACATGGTGAATTCAAGGCCAGCCTGAACTACATATGGAGACCCTGTCTCAAAAAAACAAAAGAACAAAAAATAAAAATAATTAAGTCTTCAACGCTTTCCTCATTAACAATGACACAGGGCCAGGGGCGTGGTTCGGGGGTGAAGCCCTTGCCTGGTGTGCAGTAGGCCCTGGATTCTATCCTTAGGATCACAGAAATAAAGTGATACAAATGATATTAGTTAAAGCTGCTAACCTACATTGCAGCCACCTTATGAGCATCGTCTCATTAACTCCTCAAAGCCTTTCTCTCAGGCAGATTTAGGTGTCTGGTCTCTGCTCAGTGAAGGTGAGAGGATGAGTGATTTTCAAGGTATCATCTACTTAGTGGGAGTCTCCAGGATTCATGGAGGGTGGGCTAAAGCCTGCACACATGCCACAGCTTTACCTGAGCTCTAGGTGATATGCTTGGTCCCTAACCTTTGGGGCCACCAAAACAATCAGAGCCATCCAGGGAGCTATTCCCAAGGGACTGAAGTTACTGGGCATCGTGCACGTTGAGATACGCCAGCTTGGTGCATGTTCCCAGTGGCCAAACTGTGCATTTAGGCTGAAAGGCACAATAGAGATCAGCTCCTCTTTCCTTCAGAGGTCGAGCTGGCACAGCTCTGAGTCAGAATCTGGATTCTGGAGCCAGACTGCCTGGTTCCATCCTGCTCTGCCTCATGCTGGCTCTGTGGACTCAGGCAGGTGGCTCCTGCTGGTAAGTTTCCCCATCTGCAAAATGGTAATCAAAAAGCCCACCCCATGACCAAGGTTGTGGCTGGAAAAAATTAATGCATCTCAAGAGCTTAGTGTAGCTCCTGGTTCAGGTGTTAGCCGTTGTTGGCTATTGCTGTCAGATCTTAGTTTCTAATGGAGTTCTAGAAAAGTTAGATTGCAGAATCTGCAACTTCTGAGTAATGGAAGTGCTCATGTGTATTTTTCCCATCTCGGAATTCCTGCTCTACTTACCATCTGTTTCGTGCGCTCTTATGCTTAATTACAATTCTCCATCTATTGTTCTCCTACAGCTTCCTGTTTGTGTGCTTCTCTTGCCGACAGCATGTGGTGGCTGCCGAAATGAATGAATGAATGAATGAATGAATGGCTCATACCTGGCTTCATGTCAGTAGGCCCTAAAATAGAGAGGCCGCTGCGTCTGTTGCCCCCACCAGACTGTGAACTTCTCACGGCTGTGTCCATTCATCCCTGGACACCCACAGCAAGCACCTGGCACCATGCCCAGCACCTAGTAGGTGTCAGGGAATGTTCGCTGAATGTAATCAAACTTAACTGGGGTGAAAATGTCCCTGCAGGAAGGCAAGACACACGTGAATTCTCTTCTCTTCTTTTCCTTGCACGTGGCCAAGGCCAGGAACAGAGAACTGACCACATTTCCCAAGCAAGTTCTAAGCCTCTGGTGCCCATCCTGCTGATAAAAAAAGAGATTGGGTAAACCATAGTCAAACTCATCAGAATAGCCAGTCCCTACTACATGCAGGGCCCTCTTCTATTCGTTAGTGTGAATTCCACCTGCAACTTCTCTGCCCGGTCCTGTTCCTGCTTCCCAAATGGGAGAGCTGAGGTTCACAGATCTCACAAGGTACCCAGGGACAGGAAGTGATAATGACCCAGCTGGGATGTGGACCCCAGTGTGCCCATGGCTCACCATGTGGCGCCTGGGTGCCTGGGGCTTGGCAGGCCAGCTCATAGTGGCAGATGAGGAGAGAAAGGCTGTGAGCTGGTGGGAGGGGTGCCAACTGCAACGAGCCAAGTTCAAAATAAAAAGGAAGGGAAGCTCCCAGTTCCAAACAGCCATCAAGCTCATCTGCTTCCATCCACGTTGGAGTTCCAGCCACCATCCTCTCCAGCCTAAATTCACAGTGTGTTTTCCATCCCTTCAAAATGCGAGTCGTATCATGTCTCCGCTGTTGCTTAAAACTTTCAATGACTCCCTACTGCTCTCAGGAAAAAGAAGAAAACCCCATAGCCAGTGGTGAGCTGGTCAACTAGCTCTCTGGGGTTTGGAGCAGAGGAAAGGAAAATAAAAGAAAAGCCCTGATTGGTAGCAGTTGTTGACTTTTGTGGTATAAAGACACCCACCGCGACCCGTTTCAAGTTGGCGACAGTTTAACAGCTGGTTCACAAAATTCCTGAAAATGTCACAATTGACTGCAAGGTTGGAAGTGGCTCCAGCCCACACTGAGAGCCCTCGCCCCCGTCACATGCTCTGCCAGTGCCCTGTCCATCTGCCCCGACCCTTGGGCACCACATGCCCCATGGCCTGTCCAACACACCCCTCCTGTCCACTGTGCATTTTCTACTCACAGCACAAAGTGGCTTCTCCCGCGGTGACTTCCCATAAGTCCCCACTCAACAGGGTCCCCTCTGCACACTGTTATGCCTCCTGGTGTCTGGTGCACTTGAGTGTTAATTTGTATGGCCTCCTGATCTGTACTCCCAGCAAGGGACCTTGTGCTCTCTGTGTCCAATACTAGTGGCACCTCTGGAGCTGTGCAACACCCTGGCATCCACACCTTGGCACCTACCACAGAACCTGCCCACCCGTGAGCTCTGCCCAGACTTCCAGCTCAGCCTCTGTCTCCTGTGCTTCTCTTGGGCAGCTCCTCCCACCTCCATCGAAGTGGTGGCTGCGGACACTCCCTCCCCCTTCAGCCGCTACCAAGCCCAGAACTTCACACTGGTCTGCATCGTGTCTGGCGGGAAGCCAGCACCCATGGTGAGTACCCGGGACCACTCAGGCCTCCTCATCTGCCAGCCACCCTGCGGCCTGGCTCGTCCAGCTGCAGCTGCCACCTCTGTACCCAGGGAGGACGTGGTCAGCTGATCTTGACTCTGCCCCACCAGCAGGCGTCTGAGGCTCATTCACCTGACCCACACAGCATCTGCTGCCTCTCTTGCTCCCACACTCCCTGTGCTGAGAACCCCACTTTTCCTGGATGTAGAACCCCAGAACTGCTCAGCTGGAGTGATCTTCAGGGGCACCCAGCATCCAGCACACTCCCCCCAGTGGCTGAGGAGGATGGAGACAAATGAAAGGGGGCACAGAGAGGGGAAGGGACTTGTCCAGAATCCCTGTGATGCTCTTGACAGAGCTGGCACTCAAGTTCATGTCCTTAAGATCCAAGTTCGCTCTTCCCAGAACCCACTGGTTCAGAGGAAGCCCACCAAAAAGAGAGAGAGAAAGGGTGGAAGCGAGAAAGAAGAGAAAAAGGGGACAGAGGAAGGAAGGGCAGAAGGAAGGCAGGGAGTAAGGGAGGGGAGATTCCTTCTTTGCCATCAGACCCACGCTGGCTTCTTTGGGATCTGTAGGTCTGGTTTGCAGGGCATTTTTGGTGGCCACATGAACAGGCTGGGTAGGATGCGAGAGCCGTACCTAAGCATCCAGGGAGCCACATTCTAGTCCTAGCCCCAACATTCCCATGGAATTGTCCTGAGCAGGCAATCTGCTCTCCCCTGTTTCTGCTTCTCGGTTTCTATAAGGCAGCTGGACAATTATAAAGTTTTATAGCTCTTTTAGAAGCAGCAGGATCCTTTGGTTACCCATGCCTACAACATTAAAAGGCCCCATGCCTACAACATTTAAAAGTCATCTACATGGACCCTAAATTGCCTCTGTGGAACACTTAGGGTTCCATGGAACCCACACTGAGAACCTCTGATGTACATACTCCCAAGGAACTTTTCGGCCCCAGTACTGTATAATCCCTTGGCTCTTGACCCTATTAGTTTCATATGTTACTAGGATTTAGCAAGGGCTGGAACTAGAGCAATGAATACCCAGAATTTGAGGCGAAGGCTTCCCCTCATTCCGCATGTCCCCGTCTCACAGAGGTGCTCCAGACAGGCCCAGCTGCCCAGGACAAGGGAGTGATGATGTGTAAAGGCCCAGAATAGTGCAGGGAGTCGGGGGCAGGGGACGGGGGCAGAGCGCAGATGCCAGCTGGAGTCTAAAGGAAAGAGATGAAACAAGATAACTTCAAAACCACCAAATTCTGAAAGCAAGACTTGGCCCTAAATTTTTCTCTTTGGAGCCCACAAAGAGGTCCAATCACCGTAATATCAGGAAAGCTGATCTTATTCCCCCAAAGAAAAACTCTTTTCCCAGAAGGCTTGAAGAAAAGCTTCTCGCAGATTACCTGGCTGCCATTTAAGATGTGGCAATAAAATATGCAGGGGCCTCATTTTCTCTCTCCCTCTCCCTTTCCGTGTATATAATATGAAAGGTCCTCGTCTCCCCACATTCCAGCCATCTTATGTTCATCTGGGACGTCAGAACTTGAAAGAAAGTCTTTGATATCAATGACAAACCTGCTTTTGAAGCACTTTTCTAAAAAAAAAAAAAAAAAAAGCAAAGAAAGGAAAAAAAAAAAAAAACCCACCCAGAGCAGGCTATTATGTGCATAAGAGATTCTTCTTCAGAGTTATAAACTCTGGCAGATTTTCTGCAGCCCACAATTTGTTCACCCCTCCTCTCCCGCCCCTCCTATCCCCCTGCATCTCCCTCCCCAACATCTACATCCCTGAGAGCTGCTTCCTGTCCTCCTTTCTCCCTGTCTCCTATCGATTTATTTATCTGATTTATTAAAAAAAAAATACACCCAATCCCTGCAGTTCTCTGGGCGCATGTACCAAAATAAAAAGACAGCAAATTAAATTAAATGCCGCCTCTCAAAACTTGAATTCCCCATTAGCAGAGAAAGGGAGAAGACGCCTCGTGCCCGCACCTAGCTCCCTCCCACACACGCACCTGTTTTCTGCCTACACACGCACAGACCCTTTCTTTCTTCTTCCTCTTTCAACATCTTGCTCAATCCTGAGGCCCTACACACTTCCCTCTGTCCGCGTGCCCCCAAGGTGGACACGAATCACCTCCCAGAGCCCTGTGTCCAACACGTGGGCTTCCTCATATGCTTTCATTCAAGCATCCAGCAGCTCCGTGATGCAGTTGCTTTTATTCCTGTTTACAAGTATGGGAACTGAGGCTCAGAAAACCTCCCCAGTTGGGAAATCGTGGAGCTGGGCTGAGCCTCTGAAGCCACGGCCTGGGCACTTTCCCATTGTGCCATGCTGGCTCCCAGTTCTTGGGAGCTGAACGTGGGAGGAGTGGGCTGTGGGGTCAGTCTAGAGGGCCACCAGGAGAAGAAGGGTTTGGAAGAGCTGGCATCCTCAGGCAGTTCATCTAGAGCCCATTGGGAGGCCAAAGTCATTCATGCAGGATCTTTCCCCACATCCTTCTCATAATTTCAGGTTTATTTCAAACGTGACGGGGAGCCAATCGACGCAGTGCCCCTATCAGAGCCACCAGCTGCGAGCTCTGGTCCCCTCCAGGACAGCAGGCCCTTTCGCAGCCTCCTGCACCGTGATCTGGATGACACCAAGATGCAGAAGTCACTGTCCCTCCTGGACACAGAGAACTGGGCTGGGCGTCCCTACACGGAGCGCCCCTCCCGCAGCCTGACCCCGGATCCCAGCATCCCCCTCCAGCCCACCACAGAGAGCATCCCAGAGACAGTCGTGAGCCGCGAGTTCCCCCGCTGGGTCCACAGCACGGAGCCCATCTACTTCCTGCGCCACAGCCGCACTCCTGGAAGCGATGGCACTGTGGAGGTGCGCGCCCTGCTCACCTGGACCCTTAACCCACAGATTGACAATGAAGCCCTCTTCAGCTGTGAGGTCAAGCACCCCGCGCTGTCGATGCCCATGCAGGCAGAGGTCACACTGGGTAAGACTTGGTCGGGGACAGAAGTGGGCACTGGGGAGCCCTGGAATATGGTCACTGGGCCGCTGGAAGCCAGGGAGGTAGGGAGGAATGGTAGGAGTCAGGGCAGCCCAGAGGATACAGCTGGGGCTCTTAAGGAGGTCTGTGATTGAATCAGGGAGCTTTGGAGGTTTCTGAAGCCCAGAGGAGTTGGCCAGATGGGGGCTGGAACATCAGAGCTCAGTTTGCTGGGTAGGTAGAAGTAGGAACGTAAGAAGTCAGAGGAAGTCGATGGGTGAAGGAAAGAAGGTCATAGCTAGGTCAGAGAAGGTTTCTTGATGACAGTTAGGAACGTGGGAGGTGACAGGAGGTCTTCTTGAATGAAAAGGAGACCAGCAGGCTCAAGATCAGTGCTAGGTAAGGCTGCAGGCTTGCCGGATCAGGGTCAGGAATACTGAGGTTACAGGGAGCTTCGCCAGGCTGGGGACATGGGAGGTTATCACTCCACCTTGCACTTCACAGCACAATGACAACCTTGTCGCCTGCAGGTATGTGGGAGGTGGATGCAAACAGGAAACTGGGTGCCCAGGGTCAGCTTGGCCCCAGAGCCCAATCTGTGTCTGCAACCTGCTTTCCCTTCCCCCGGAGCACCAAGCTGGGCCATCCCCAAGGCTGATCCCTGGGAAAGACTCCACCTCTTACACTTCTCCTCCCAGCTGAGTCATAGCAGGGGCATATGTGGAATTCTCTCTGTCAGAAATACACTTATTTGTACTGACTGTGTGGGAAAGGGCAGGGGATGGGGACAGAGACCTCCACGGGCCCTTCTGCCTGTGTCCCTTTGAACCATGATCAGCAGTGCATGGCAGCTCTCCCCTGGGCCCAGGAGGCCTGGGTTGTCCTCTGAGTCTCCTGAAGAGGTCAGGGATCCATAGGCTCAGCCCAGGTCCCTCGTGACCAAGGTCAGAAAGAAGTAGCCAAAAGGTTTGAAACTGCAGCTGCATCAGGAGGTCCAGAAGCTTCTCACACTAGCTCACCAAAAACCCCACTACTTCATCAACACCAAATGCCATGGGAAAGCATCTTAGGTACATATTGTACCTACTCTGTGTCAGAAACATGCGCAAGGATCATCTTCAATTTTCACAAGTAGACGTTTGCCAGGCAGTCCCATTTTACAGATGAAAAAACTGAGGTTTGGGTGGTCAAGCTCCTAACCCTGAGTCACTGACTTTTACATAGCAGAGCTAAGATCTCAAGCCTGGTCTGTTGGTGCTTCTCCACCACCACCTCCCCATTGCCAACCACCAAATTCACCATCCCTGGACCAGGTGCCCTTGGCTGCATGTGGGGCCAGTCGCCTGAAGACCCTTCAAAATGGCCCTTTGGTTGTCACAAGCCACCTGCACACACAGAAAGCAATAAAGGGTAATATTTATTGAATGCCTACTGTAAGCACACTGTTGCTTTTCTTATACTAACTTAATAGATGCTCACGACAACACAGTGAGGCAGGCTGTGTTGTTATCCAATATCACAGTAAGGAAACCAAGGTCCGGGGAGCTCAGAGAAGTTGCCCAAGGTGAATGGTGAAGACTCCAAGGCAGGCAGGATCTGCTCCTCGTGTGCCTTGTGCCTCCTCCTGGCATCCACCTGTCCTGGGTGCCACCCCTGGCTTCCATGTGCTTGTGTTGTTCTACAGAGGCATCACCAGCACCATATGGTCCCTCATTCAGCCCTCCCACATTGCACACCCTTTACCTCCATCCTCCTCAAAGTACCCTCCTTCCAGCAAAGCAGCCTCCGGCCTTCCATAGCTGCTTTGCCCATGAAGGCCACTCCTGCCTCCCTGCAGAAGCACTGGCTCCTGACGGGATGTCTCTCCTGCCATCTATTAATGAAGTCCAGGCCCTGTTGTCTCTGAGCCTCAGTTTTCTGACCTGTGGAATGGGGAGAATAATAGGCACTGCACAAATGTTTTAAGCACAGGCTGGGAGCCAAATGCCTTCCTCACCAGCTTTCCTCAAAACAGGGCAGTGACCCTGGGTGGCTGCTGAAAGATGCCACCAATATTCCCATCTTGTAGATGAAAGGGACTCAGGCTTAGAGTGAGTATCCATAGGTCAGGAGCCAGGGTTGTTGGCCCGGTGCTCCCCTTCTCACCACTGTGCACTGCAGCCCACCTGGGTGAGGACTCAGTGAGCCAGTGGGTGTGACTGGGGGGGACGTGTGAGTGCCCACACCTTGCCCACACCTTGCACACCTGCAACATGGGTGAGATGCGGGATGGATGCAATGACCTAGGGGGACAGAATCCAAGCATCTGGTGGGGACTTTGAATTCCAGCCCCCAAGAGTTGGTGCTTGTCTCCCTGCAGTGACCTTTTCCCCTGCCCATCCCCATGGCCACCCATCCAGGCACCAAGACCTCAGGCTTGGCTTGTTGCCAGACCCTCCAAACTGGCTTCCTGCTTCCACCCATGCTTTGTCCTATCCTCCACCTGACCGATCTGCTTAAATATAAATCAGATCATGACTCACATGCGCTCCAGCCCCACACCCGCCAGTGTAGACAAACAGATTGATAGAGCAGAACAGAGCCCAGAAATAGACTCACAAGTATAGAGTCAATTGATTTTTGACAAAGACCCCAGGGCTATTCGGTGAGCAAATAAGTCTCTTTAACAAATGGTCCTGAACAACTGAACACGCACAGAGAAAATTGGACCTGGACCCCTACCTCGCACACACACAAGCTAATTTGAAATGAATGATAGACTTAAGTGTAAAAGGCAGCATCATAAAACTTCCAGAACAAAATGTAGAAAAACATCTTTTTGACCTTGGGGATAGCAAGGATTTCTTAAAATGATCACACACACACACACACAAAAAAAAAACCTCACTAAACAAAAAATTGAAAATTGGTCAATTGGACTGAATCAAAATTCAAATCATTTGCTCATAATAAGCCATCTTTTTGTTAAGAAAATGAAAAGGCAAACTACAGAATGAGAGCTAATACTCTCAATGAACATATCTGACAAAGCTTTTGTACCCAGGATATATAAAGAACACCATATATCTGTAAGGAGAGACATCTACTTTTTAAATAAAGAATTGTAAATGGCCCACAGACATATTAAAAAGTGCTCACATTATGCGTTGTAGTACAATGACTATTAAAACTTCAATGAGATAACATTTCACAACTATTAACTGGCCAAATAGCTTTTATTTTAAAAAAAAATTGCAACACTGGGGAGGGAACCCAGGGCCTTATGCATGCATCTACTCTGCCACACTCCCAGCCCCATTGGGTAAAATTTTGAAAACTGACAACATTAAATGTTGATAAGGATATGGAGCAATTAGCACCCTCCAGCATTGCTGGTGGGAGTATAAAATAGTGCTACTATTTGGCATTTTTGTTCAAAGACAGAAACACCTACTCCATGACCACCAACCCCATTCCTAAGTATTTATCCAAGAGAAATGAAAGGTATGTCCACAAAGACTGAGATGTGTATTGAGAGCAGATTTATTCATGACAACAACAAAAACCAAAACTGAAAATAACTCTAGTGCCTATAGTTAGGAAAAGAGATAAACAAATTTGCGGTATATTTATATAATGAAATACTTTTCATCATTTCAAACAAACTAACTTCTGATCCACGTGTCCACATGGGTGAAGCTAGACAACGTTATGTTGAGTTTCAAACAAAGTCAGATAGCAAAGAGTCCATACAGCATAAATCCATGGATATGAAATTCTAGAAGAAGAAAACAAATCTCTGTGGATGGAAATGGAACTGTGCTCACCTCTGGAGAATGGAATTGCCTAGGAGGAGACATAAGTCACCTCTAGAGTGAGGAGAATGTTCTAGAGTTTGGCTGGGGTGGGGGTTGCACGTGCTCACACTGATTAAAGTTCATCACTTGGGAGGAGTGCATTTCCCCATAAATTGTATCACAATTTAAAAATATGTGAAGAAAGAGGGAAACCCGTTTTGACTGACTTCGTGTCATCTGACCCAGTTCCAGCTATCAATCTCCTACTAGTGCATCTACCCCAGCCCCGGATCTTCCTTACTCTTGCCTGGATATGTCAAGCTTAGCCCACCTCTGAGACTTCGCAGTGGCTTTCATTTCTGCCTAAAATAATCCTACCCCAGACATTCAATACCTTCATTCAGGCCTCTGCTGAAATCTACTCAGAAGGTCCATCTTTGAACACTCTACCTAAAACTACCTCTTCTCCTGACCCCTTCCACTCATTACCTCACTTTGTTTTCTGTATAATATAGTTTGCATCTCCTTACTGTCTGGATCACCTGCTAGAATTTAAATTGTGGGTGAGGTCTTAAATCTGCCTCATGACAAACAGAATTAGTATTCGATAAATATAAGCTACCATTACTATTCATCGTCATGTCCCCAACATAGCCCTGCATAGTGACCAACACAAATTAGGTGTACAATAAAAAATTAGATCAATAAAGTAGATGAATGAATGGGTGGGTGAGCAGACTTGTAACTTCGTGGGTAGATGTGTAGATGGATGGATGAGTGAATGGATGGATGGCTGGATGGATGGATGGAGGATGAATGGATGGATGATATGCTGGATGGATGATATAATAGAATGATGGATGGATGATATGATGGGTAGGTGGATGGATGGAGGATGGATGGATGTGTGCCTGTCATAAACAATACCCAGAATCCTTGGAAGAAACCTAGAGGAACTTTTCCTTGAGGTTTCACAGTGCTATTCTTACAGATACCAGGATGTTAGGGGGTAGGAGGTGATGAGAGGAGCTTATATAATCAGGCTCTTTTGCATTCCCCTGAGTAGATAAGCCCCACTTTTTGTTTTGTTTTGTTTTATTTTTTTGTGGGTACCGGGGGTCGACCTCAGGACCTTGCGCGCCAGCAGGCACCCATGCTGCTGAGCGATATCACCGGACCTTTATTTGTATGTAGGTTCCGGGAGTCGAACTCGGGCCCTCGCGCTTGCCAGGCAGGCACATACGCTGCTGAGCCATCTCACCGGCCCTTGTTTTGTTTTTTGAGACAGGGCATTGCTATGTAGATCAGGCTGGCCTTGAACTCACTATGTAGCCCAGGCTGGCTTTGAACTCATGGGATCCTCCTGCCTCAGCCGCCTGAATGCTGGGATTACAAGTGTGTGCCACCACGCCCAGCTCAGGCCCCACTTTTTTACATTTCACAGTGTGGTCTCATCTCTCTTCCCCATTCTCATTTTCAAACCATCTCCTGGACAGGGTGGTAGCCTACTGTTCCCACTCAGAGGAGAGAAGACAGGTTGAATTGACTCGTCCGAGACACACACCCCAAGAGGAGAGAGCTGGGCCTCACTCCTGGGTCTCTAGTTGCCTGATCATTCAGGATGTGCAGGGATTGAGTGGAATGAGGGCAGAGAGGCTGGAAATATTCCCACCAGTGCTCTCAGTTTGCATTCTAGGAGCAGACAAGCAGTGCCAGGCTTGGCTGCCAGGAGCTGCTCATGGGCTTCATGGTGGTGGGAGCAGGAGGGTGACAGCAGCAGATCTGGCCTCCAGAAGCAGCATCTCCCAGCGGCAGTGAGAGAGAGTCAGTATCTTGTGCCACAAACGCACTCATTTGTTGGCAGCTGCCAAGAGAAAGTCTGGAGAGTTGAGGGTAGAACAGACCCCTCTCGTGCCCCTCCTTCATTCCCCTCAGGGTCAGCTCTGCAAGAAGCCACCAGGACTGGCTGCTCAGGGGAGTGGGGAGGTTGTCTGGGCTGCCCAGGTGGGAGAAGCCACAAGTTCCACCTCTCCTGACCTGGGATCCTAGCCTCCCCTGCAGCATCTGAGCTGTCAAGGCCACACTTTCAGCACTGCTCACGCTGTGACTTTGGGCTAGCCACTGTCTGCCTGTAGGATGGGTTTCATAGCAGCCTACCTCATAAGCACTAGAATGGTGAGTCCTACGGGGGCTAGAGCATGTTTGGCACCTGGGAGATGTCACTTGTCTCTCCTGTTGGGAGCCAGCAGGTCAGAGGGGCTGAGCGGGGCCTTCAGAAAGCAAGGCCTTGGGGACTCTGACTCAGAGGGGAAAGGGGCCCTGCCCTCGTGGGGAAACCCTTCGGCGCCCTCTGCTGGCTACAGCCGACCTGCCAGCCCAGCCCCACTTGAGCAGACAAAATAACCCAGGGACAGGTTGCTCAAGGCCCATGAAGCACTTGAGAGTGAATAAAGAAAGCAGGCAAGTGGCCTGAACTTTCTATGTCTTTGTTCCCTTATGAGGACAATCTGAAAAAGCTGGAAGGTGAGATGACATAACGCAGAAGACACTGAATTAAGGCCCTGGTGCTTAGTATGTGTTAGACAAATGTTAGCCATCGAGGGGCTTGGGTGTGGCTCAGTGATGGGGACGCCTGCCTAATGAAGCAAGCAACTTCCCCAAAGGCAGGAAGTCTCAACTGAACTCAGGGCTCCCAGGCCAGCACTGCAGCAGGAGTCATCCTTCCGCTTGTCCTTGCTTCTCCTCCCTGCAGGCCACTCTTCCCCCAGCCCAGCCCACGTGGCACTTCAGATGTCTTGCTCATGGTTAATTAATAGTCCTTTGGTCTCATTCTCAGACAGTGAAATCGGCAGTGCCTGTAAGACCATCCACATCTTTGCTGCTCTGTCTTCTGCTAAGGGCTGACACAAGGAGAGGCTCAGAGAGCCCAAGAGCAGCTGGGTCATCCCAGGCCAGCCCTGGGGCTGGGACAAAGCTTTCTTCCCATTGCCAACCTGGACAATCTTGGCAGAGTAGCACAGAGTGCGACAACCCATCAAGACCCAGCCCCAGAGCTCTAAGGATCTGTCCCCTGCCCCATCGTCTCCTTGCCTCATCGCTCTCCGTGCAGTGCCATGCCCTGGTTGTCTCTCTGCCTGGAACATTCCTCAGCAGCTTCCCTTGTCAACTTTCATGCCTTCTACTGGAAAAGACACTCTGCCCACTGTGTCTAAGGACATGGCCCACTAACTCCCCACCACTCCAAACTCTGCACTCAGTGCTGGCACCCTGCTCACTTCTTGGTCACACATTGGTCACTGGTTGAATGTCTTCCCTCTAAAGTGTAAGCTCTGGATGGGCAGGCACTTGGTCTGCAGCCACTGTGTCCCCAGCCCAGTTCCAAATCTTGATGCATGATGATTGGCTGGCTCAGTAATTACTGTTGAATAAGTGAATGAATGAAGGAATGGATGGATGAATGAATTAATCTAGGGGACAAAAGCCAGGAAATATGAGTAATGGACTCTGCATGTGACCTTGGACAATACTCTTCATTACCTATGGCCTCTTTCCCAATCAAACATGAGTGACAGACCCAGGGACCCCAGAGGCTCTTCTGTCCCTGGAATCTGCAGGTTCCTGCTCACAGGAGAGCAACAGCCCCAGGCACCTTGAGGACATAAGGCCAGCCCATAATGTGACACATTTCATCCCACTGGGAAGATGAACCTGGGATCAGGAGTCAGGAGATCTGTATTTTAGCCCCGATTCTTCCTGTCACTTGGCAAAGTCATTTTGTGACTCTCTGGGCCTCAGTTAAGTCACCTGGACAAGGAGACAATGATGGCAGAACTCGTTTCACAGAGGTTTAGTGCTGGTGAGGGTTTTGGCTGCCAGATCAGTCTCTCCTCCCCTCCCACTCCCTGTTAGCAGCCAACTTGTCCCTTAGGTACTGCCACCTACCTAGGCAAGTTTGCCTCCCTTGTTCCACCATCCACTCCCTTCTCTTATCTTCTCACGTATCACACTGGCTTGTCCCTGCCTGTTGCTTCTCTTTCTCCCCCCAGTGATGTATGAACCCCACAAAGGCAAAGACCATACAGTGAATCCCCATATCCCAGCCAGGGTCCGACACTGCTGGGTCTGGGAAATGTGTGAATGAATGCAGGTATGAATGAATGAAGGAGCAAACGCAGAGCTCCCCGCCGAGAAGCAGCCGATCTTTAGGAAGCTGACTGCTAGCCTGGAACTTCCTCTTCCGTATCCCTCCCTTTCCTCACTGGCCAGCCCCACCTGCACACCTCTCTCTGACCCAACCTTTCTCTCCCTACAGTTGCCCCCAAAGGACCCAAAATTGTGATGACGCCCAGCAGAGCCCGAGTCGGGGACACAGTGAGGATCCTGGTCCATGGATTTCAGGTCAGCCTCTCGAGTATCTGGGAGGGTCAACAGACAGTGGGGACACCCGTGGCACACTGGCATCCCTGGGAACGACCCCTACACCCTTCCCTTGCCCTCCAGCTGCTGCTGGTGGCCCTCAGCCTCCCGCCCTGTGCAATGGCAGGACTTGGCTGCCACAATCCCCACCCAGAACCCAGAGCAAGCACAGCTCACCCATCCTCATATTCTCCCTCCAACAACCAGTCCTGGGGATTGAACCCAGGACCTTCACACTGAGCTACGCCCCCAGCCCTCTTTTTATTTATTTCATTTTGAGACAGGGTCTCACACAATCACTAAGTTGCCTGGGCTGGGCTGGAATTTATAATCTCCTTCCTGCCTCAGCCTCCCAGGGCACTGAGATTACAGGAGTGCACCACTGTGCTGGGCTGTTCATGTTCTTTCCAGCCCTAAAGTTCCTCTCCTCCTGGGGTCCGGGCAGCCACTCCCAACCCACCCAGTGTGAACGTCCAGCCTGCCCTGGCCGCCCTGCCTCCGGCACCCTCCTGCCCTGGCAAAATGACCCCTGTGACCCCTCTCTCCCTCCTCTGGCCGGCAGAACGAGGTCTTCCCAGAGCCCATGTTCACGTGGACGCGGGTGGGGAGCCGCCTCCTGGATGGCAGCAGCGAGTTCGACGGGAAGGAACTGGTGCTGGAGCGGGTCCCCGCCGAGCTCAATGGCTCCATGTACCGCTGCACGGCCCAGAACCCGCTGGGCTCCACCGACACGCACACCCGGCTCATTGTGTTTGGTACGCTGCGCTCAGAGGGGGACCAGCAGTGACCCAGGGAATGGGCCCCAGAGTGGGGAGCAGCAAGAACCCAGGTCACCTGAATTCATTCCACAGAGATGCAGCATGGTTCTGTGGTAAAGTCTATAACTTTGGAGTCAGAAAGACTTGGGTTCAAATCCTAGCTCTGCCACTTAGCAGGTCGGCAACTCCCGGTAGCTCCTCAGTTTCTCCATCTGCACAGAGGCTCATAGCTCCACCCCTGGGGAGCTGAGCAGCTGCACTGCAATAGTGCTCGTGGCCCCATCTAGGAGCCAGATGAAGGCTCCTGGACCCTGCCTCACATCACTCTCTTCTGTGTCTTTCCCGCAGAAAATCCAAATATTCCAAGAGGAACAGAGGACTCCAATGGTAAGTCTCCACCCTCAGGACTACTTGCTTAAAAGTGAGAGGGTTTCAAGGCCCCAGGAGGCGCTTGCCCCCCTCTGAGTTACCCATCTGCATGGCCTCACCCCTCCCCCACCCTCAGGCAGGTCACTGCCATCCAATCAGGCAGAGTCAAGGTCCAGGATGGTCAGAGGGGGACACTGAGGCAATAAAAAGGGACTCAGCTCCCCAAAACAGCTGGCTGAGATTTCAAGAGCCAAGTGTGTCCCTCCCACCACTCACAGCATCCTAGCTCCATGCAGCCAGCAGCCTCGGCCTCTGGAGGGCATGTCCAGCTCTGACCATGGGGTTGTGTTCTTAGTCTCTGGACCACTCCACTGGACAGTTGGGAACACACACAGATGCCCCCACTGGGGACCTTGATGTCCTTCTGGGCTGCCCCTCAGCTGATCACCACCCCCAACGAATGCAGACACTGCTCCCTGCTGCCCCATATACACTGAGCCAGTTGCACGGTTCTCAGTGGACACTCCTGTCCCTGATCACCACTAGGTGATCATGATGGCCTCCAGAAAGCCACACCTAGCTGGGGACGCTGTCACTGACAGTTGGCAGCAGGTAGCATAGCCAGGGTTTGAACCCAATTCACCCCGACACGAAGCCAGCTCCTCCCAGGCTGCTCACCCAGGATGCCCACCACGAAGCACGTGTAGCTGTTTGCCAGCCCTGACACTGTCCCTGCCACCCACACAGGCTCTGCATCTGGCCCCGCTGGCGTCCGGCTCTCCCTGGTGCTTGCCCTGACAGTGGTCCTGGAGCTGACGTGAAGGCGCCGCCTCCTCCCAGCGCCCCTCCGGCACTGACATCTCTGCGACCGGTTTTCATTTCTTTTCTAAACAGTTTCCAGTCTTGTTCCTAGTCTCTTTCTGTCCGTGTCTTGGCTTCTTCAGTCAGTTTAATTAAAACAAACAGACCAATTTTCCCCACCGCGATGCATGGTTCTGTGTTCTTCCTTTGTTCTGTAGCAGCCAGTGGGCACCTGCTGGCACCCAGGGCCACCAGTGAGGTGACAAAGGAGACAGAGGGCCTGGGACTCCCTGAAGAAAGGCAGCTGTGTGGCTTATGTTTCACTCACATCCTAACTGCAAGGAGTGGGAAGTGGCCAGATGCTCTCAGGAACTTGAAAATCCTTCAAGGATAAGTGTAATAGTGAGCTATTGCCACAATATTGCTGCATAACAAAGCAACCCAAATCTCACTGGCAGGCAGCCAGTGTTGGTAGTTTAGATTGAAGTAGCTCAGCTAACCTCCATGGGTTGGTTTGTTCCATGGGTGCTTGTTTTGGAGCCCAGACTAAAGGACCAGTGGCTACCTGATATTTGATCCTCTTATGGTGTGTATTAGCCAGGTTTTCATCACTATAACAAAATACCGAAGCTAATTAACTTATAAAGAGAAAAGGTTTATTTGAGTTCATGGTTCTGAAGGTTCCAGTCCATGGCTGAGTGGCCTCATCACTTTTGGACCTCTGATGAGAAAGGACATCATGGTGGGAGCACACAGTAGAACAAAACCACTTATCTCACAAGGTAGGGAGCAAATAAAGAGGAAGAAAAGATTCAGGTCTCACAAGCCCCATTGAGGCCACACCCTCAATGACCTAGGCTCCTCCCACTAGGCCCCACCTCTTAAAGGTACCACCACTTTCCAATAGAGCCAGACATTAACACATGAGCCGTTGGGGACATTCGGTATCCAAACAATAGCATGGTGGATCATCAAAGCTCAGGAAGAAACCCAAAGTATGCAAGCCATTTAAACTCTGCCTGTGTCATGTCCAGGAACACTCCTTTAGCCAAGCACATCACTTGGCCACAGCCAACATCAGTCAAGGTGACACATAAATCAGTGATACAGGTTTACCAGAACATTCCACTCAACTATTACAAGATTCCATGTGCCATTCAGCTGTCAGCACAGAAGGAAGGACTCAGAGCCCTTGGGGAGGGATAGGGTTGGCCTCTCCCAGCTGTGGTAAAGACTTGAGAGGCACAAAGAGATAAATGGAAGATTGCATTCATTTGTACAGTGCAGGGATGGCGAACCTTTTAGAGACCAAGTGCCCAAACTGCCACCCAAAACCCACTTATCACAAAGTGCCAACACTTCAATTAAACCTGAATACTGAAGTTTTAGTTTAGAAGAAAAACAACTCATACATTAATATCTTCTGCCTTAAAAGAAAAATAAATAACACATGAGCCATAAATTCATCACCATGGGTATAGAGGAAGCTATACTGCAATAACATATTAATCCCTATGTCTTACTGGATTAACACAGTAAAGATTTATTTTGGGCTCATGAAAAGCCCAAGGTGTTTAATCATTCTCCTTCCATCTTGGCTTCACACTGGAATAGGTGGTTTCTAAAATGCCCAGCACAGGGAAGAGGGCTGGAGGACTGCTGGGGTGGGCAGAATAACGACCCTGCCAAAGGCATCCATGTCCTAATCCCCAGAACCTGTGACTATGCTGCCTTCTATGGAAAAATGAATTTTGCTGATATGATCAAGTTAAGAATCTTAAAATGCAAATGTAACCCTGGACTACCCAGGGAATCCAATGTAATCACAAGGTCCTTACAAGAGAAAGTCAAAGGCAGTAGAGGGACATATGACAACAGAAGCAAAGATGAGAGGGATGCAAGGTAGGGGTCACCAGCCAAAGGATGCAGGTGGCCCCTGGAAGCTGAAAAGGCAGATTCTCTCATAAGAATCTCCAGTGGAACCAGCCCTCCTGATACCTTTAGCCCCATAAGATTCATTTCAGACTTCTGACTCCAGAACTGTATAAGAATAAATGTATATTCTTTTAAGCCGCTAAGTTTTTGGCAGTTTGTTGCAGCAGTAATTAGCAAACTTGTACACTCATAAAGGATGTGATCAAAAGCCAGATGTAATGGTGCCCAGATCACCTCTGCCCACAGCCAGTTGGCCAGGAGTAGTCACATGGCCTAATCTAGCTGCAAGGGATGCTGGGAAATTCAGTCTTCCTATGCAACCTGGAAGAAGTGGATAGTGAACTCAGAGCACTGCGCCTGCCAAAGAGACAATGAAGCCTGCTCAATGATCATTTTCTCATAACTCTACCCAGGCCAGAGAGGCCAGAGGAAGGGATGGTGGTGGGCAGCCCATCCCTGGATGACTTTCACTCTCCTCTGCCACGTGAGTAACCTAGGCTTCTCCTCCCTTCCCAGCCAGGAAAGACATGATATCTCTGAGCCCTGTGTGCCTCCCCCAGGTCATTCAGATGTCTACAGAATCAGAAGTCATCCCTACATAACCTCCAGGCCCAGACACACCAAGCTGGGACATGAGCAGTAGCTCGGTCCCTTTGTTGGCATCGCAGTCCTTCAGCTCTGCCCAAGTCAGGACCTGGATGCCCAAGTCAATTAGTTTCCACCCTGACTCCCAAATCGTTGCCTTCCTAATTTTTGCCTGGAATTCCGGACTCAGGTTCAATCCCCTACTACAGACACTTTTGCCACTGGATATGCAGTGGGCATTGCTAACTTAATGCAGCCAAACCCAACCCATGGGTTCCTCCCAAAATAGGTTCTTTGCCCAGCCTTTCCTTCCCAGAGGACAATACCACCATCAATCCGGATGCGGGGGTTAAACATTTTGTTTTTATTTTTGGTTTATCTCCTTCTCTCATCCCTCTACATCCAATCCAACAGTGGTTCGCTGTCCTCTCCAAACACATCCTGATTCCACTCACCTCTCCCCTTGCCCACTGCACACCCTATAAAAAGCCACCCTGTGCCTGGACAACTGTCCCAGCCTCTCATCTGGTCTGCAGATCCACAACCCACCACCATCACAGTTCAGTCTCCATAGCAGCCAGGGTCCTTTTAAACACAGTTCACGTGGCTGGAGGTATAGCTCAGTGATACAGCGCTTGCCTAGCATGCAAGAGGCTCTGGGTTTTGTCACCAGCACTGAAAAAGAAAAAGTCATTCCATGGTGCCTTCCTACTCAAAACCCTCAAATGGTTTCCCATCACATAGGACATAAATCCAAATCCTTTGCAGGTCATACAAGAAGCCAGGTGTAATACCACATGCCTGTGGTACCGGGTATTCAGGAGATTGCTTAAGCCCAGGAATTTGAGGCCAGCCTGGGCTATGAAGCAAGACCCTGACTCAAAAAAAAAAAAAAAAAAAAAAAAAATCATAAAGGCTCTGGTCCTGCCTTCTTTAATTTTGTTTTATTTCCCTGTCTGTCTCTCTGTTTCTGCCTCTCTGCCTCTGTCTCCACCACCCCCATTTTATTCATACTCACCTTTCTTTTCCTATAATTCTCCATCCTCCTTCCTGCCCCAGGGCCTTGGCTCTAGCTATTCCCCATGCCTAGAATCCTCTTCCTCTCTGTGGGGCTGACTCCTTCTTGTCACTCAGAAGGCAGCTTAACCGCCACCTCCTCAGAGGGACCCTGTGACCACCACACCCCCTCCACAAGCCACATTTAATTCTCCCCCAACACACATTACTACCTGCTGGTTTTCCTCCTTCTTTATTTATTGACAGCTTTGTCCTCTTCCCTGAGCAGAACATCAGCCCTGTGAGCATAGAGATTGTGCCTGCATTGTTTAAGGCTGCACCCTTGATTCTCAGACTAGTCTGGCACGTGGGATGTGCGCAGAACTATGTACCGAGTGGGTGGATGAGGGAATGAATGAATGAATGAATGAATGAATGAATGAATGAATGATCACCTCCCGAAGATCTCAATGGGCCAGGCCCTGTGCTGGGCACCCAGGCTATAGATGAATAAGAGTCCATCCTCCGAATCCCACAGGACAGTTTGAGCCAGAACATGGAAATGGGAATCCACAGTGAGGAGGGCTCAGCACAGCTGCCTCCAGCCCCCACGGCCATGGTGGTAGAGAGACTTACTCTGCAGTGTGGGAGGGGTGGATCAGAGGTCAAAGAGGACACATGGCAATGGGCAGAGCTCTGAAGGATGAGTAGAGGTTGGCTAGGCAAAGGAGGAAGAAGAATATTCTAGACATGGAGACCAGCATGGGAAAAGGCTTAAAGGTAGGATAACTCAGCATGGATTTGTAGCAAAGGTAAATAGCTGTATCAGAGCCTCTAAAACCACATTCATTATTCAGCACATATGTATTAGCCACTCACCAGGGTCAAGGAGTGTGATGAATGCCACGGAGTAAATAGGTACACATCCTATGGCTCTTGTATCAGCTATCAGTGCTTTATAACAAACATGTCCGTAGTGCAATGGCTTCAAACAATGGTTACTTGGATGCCCCACTGGGCTGTGGGCAGTGGCTGCTGCAGGCCAGGTTTGCTTGATCTAGACTGGGTTCCTTCCTGTGTCATCAGAGTTGGTGGGTCAGCTGGGGCTGAGATGACTGCTTTTTGGTGCAGTCCCTCACACTTGAGCAGAGAAGGAGAGAATGGAAGTCCACTGGCCTTTTCGCAGCCTAGAAGAGTTTACACACTGTCATTTCCAGTGCATCTTGGTGGCCAGCGTGAGTCACAAGGCAAGTCCAGATGCAAGGGATGGAGATACCGAATCCCCTTCATGACAGGAGAGTCACGATGCATGGTATATGGATACAGGGAAGGAAGCAGAATTAAAGCTGTTTTTTCAATCTACAACAGCCCTACTTTCTGACCTTGATGTTCTACAATCTTGGTTTCTCATGCACCATTCATACCCCTATTTAAGCCCCAGTGCCTCCTTGCAGCAATTTTTCTTTTAAATATACAAGAAATAAGTCATTCATTCATTCAACACATTTGCATGCTCACATTTTGTCATTTGATAGCAGTACTGAAGTAAATGCCTTTCAATGGCCAAAGACACTCAGATGATCATCCCGTATGGACATCCAGGCCAGATCAGCAAGAACGACCACACACCACACCTGCCTTCTCAGCCTACTTCCTTCTTCCCCAAAGCTCTGCTTACATGAGCCAGCTGCTCTCTCTGCTGTCTGCAGCAATTCTACATAAGCCTCTGCTGCACAATGCCTTTGTCTATTTTTTGGAAGAAATTTTTTAAAAACGGATTTGTTCCCTCTCCTTGCCTTAATAGCAGAAAGCCTGGGAAGGTGTGAAATTGGAGTTGCTCTGCCCTATTAAAATCTTGCTCGTTGGGCTCCACTGACCTCTGAAATGCATGAATACCTCAGCAGCAAGTGGATGAACCGTGTGAAGTGGCAGGGGACATGCCTGGAAAGGGCCAGCTGGGAGGCTTGAGGGCCACCGTGGGTGGGGCAGCCATCAGCTTTTGGCTCTGAATTTGAGGATTTTTAGCCTGAGATTGGAGGAGGAGATGAGGGATGCATAACAGAGGGCTCAGCCCTGAGAGGGGAGAGGGAGCCTGCCTATTCAGTCACTGGCTGGTTGGTTCATTCAATCCGGACTGGGCTGGGCAGGCTTGCCCTACACAGCCCCAACATCAGGAGTGACAGACCTAGGGGAAGATCTGCAATTCTGTGACCTAGCTTTTGGAAAGAAGTATAAAGACAATGCAAGAGAAGCTCTGAAGAGGTGAGGGGCCGAGAGCCCTCCAGGGAGTAGGAACCTTCAGCCAGGTCTTGACAGGTGCAAAGTAGCATCCGGGTCAACTCTGCTGGCACAGTGGCCCTGTTTGGTTCAGATGCCTTGGCCATGTCCTGGGCGCCAGGCCACAGGCTGTGAATCACCAGCACGGGGAAGGCCCTGGGTTCTGGTCCCATGCATGTGGTCACCGGAGGCACACACAGGCAAGGGCTGCTGGGCCTGGTCAGGTCTCTGGGAGCTCCATCCCCACTGGGCCTCTTCCCCCATGATTCCTGGCCCTGCCATCCACCTATAGATCCTCTGATGGGGCCTTGGCCTGCAGAGGTCCCTGGGGCTGGCCAGCTGCCCCCAGGCTGCTGTGCCCAAGAAACCATGATTCCTGTAGGTTCCATGTATGCCCTGTGACCAGGTGGACACAGAGACCACTGGGAAGCCCTGCCTTGCTGGTAGAAGTAGGAGAGGCAGGGAGAGGCGAGTGGTGAGAGTGATGAGGGGAGCCTGGCAAGAACGGAATGAACAGGAGGGGGCTGGGCAATGGGGGATGAGAGGAGGGAGCCACCCAGGGCTGTATGGGTGCTGTGGATCAGAGATGGGGAGAGGAAGGCTTCTCAAGGGGTGTGGACATGGAGGATGAAGGGATAGGGGAGGGGCGTCTTTGGGGGAGGAGTCCTAGGAGAGAAGTCTTGGGCTCTAGGGAGACAGAAAGGGGCAAAGGTCAGCACTGAAGGAAATGAGAGAAAGTTGGAGGTGCAAGGAGTGGGTAGAAATGAGGACAGAGAGAGAATGGGGAAGGGGAGCTGCAGCCGGAGAGGAGTGGAGGAGTTTTCCACAAAGCACTTAAGCTGTTATGTCAGTGATTATGCCCTTGGCCTCCTCCAGGACAAATGACAGCCCTGAGTGATGGGTGGAATGAAATAGATGTGCAAAATACATGCATTTTTTCCAAATGGCCCAATCACTGACAACAGGCCCAAATGCCAGTGCTCACAGCCCGCCTGCGCTGCCAGCCACACCTGACCTTGGGTGCAGCCTCAGCAGCTGCCTGCGTCTGGCAGCTGCTGGTTCCTGGGGCAGAAGCCCTGGGGTCTCAGGTCTCACAGCCCCCACCTCAGGCTCCCGTCCCTCCCTCCTGTAGCTCCCTCCCACATCCCTTGGGCCTGGAGTCCCCAGCGCCACAGGCACAGGGCACCTGGGGAAGTCCTTCTATGCCATCCTTCCCTCCAGCACTCAGGCTGGCCCTTTCCAGGGACCTTTCTTCCCTGACCTCAGGGGCAGTCCTTCCAGAAGTCCTTTAGATCCCAGGCTGAGGGCTCAGGCTTTCTCCACTCCCAGAGCGTGCCAGAGCCATCAAGCACCAAGCCCTCCACCCCAGCCTGAGTCTGCCATCACTGTGTCACCAGCAGCTCTGCTGATCATGGTCTCTGTGACTTCCACTCTTACTGTCTCTGTGCTTCTATTTCCTCTTCTGTAAAATGGAAAGGCCATGTCCATGGCACTCACCTCAGAGGATCTGTGTTACTTTCCTCTCGTTGCTAAGACAAAATACCCAACACCCAAAGTTGAAGGGAGAAAGGTTTATTTAGCTCACGGTTTGTGGAGTTTTCAGTCCATAATCGGCTGGACCTAAGGCAGGGTGGCATGGCAGAGGGGCATCGCAGAGAACAGTTCATGGTGCCCACAAGGTAGCAAACACAACAAGGGACCTCCAACAGCATCTGTCTGCCCCTTTTATCTTACCCGGACTACTTAGGGCTGGTAGCACTCACACCATTAATCCTAATGTCCTTGAGCCTAGTGCTGCACCATGAATCAATTCCAGTGTCACACACTCTAGATCCACCCACCTCTGAAAAAGCCCCACCTACGACTGCATGAGGCTTTGAGAGGACATCTAAACGTAAGCCACAAAAGGATCCAATCAATGAAGATAGGGAAAGCTCTTACAGTTGTTGCTGTGCCATAGGGAGCCACTGATAGCTCTGGAGCAGGGGCAATAGCATTAGAATCACAGAAGATGCTTGGGAGCAGAGCAGAGTGGTCCTGGAGGGGGAGAGGTCTAGATCCCTGTAAAAGCAGCCCCAGAACCAGCAGCATGATCATCCCTGGGACCTGGCAGAAATGCAGGGTCCCAGGCCCCTCTGGGACCCGCTCAGCTGGCGTCTGTGTTTTATCAAGTCCCCAGGTTGTTTGTGTGTCCTGAAGCTTGAGGAGGCTGCTCATGGCACAGGGAGGCCAGGAGAGAGAAGTTAGGCTGTCTGGGTGGGGGAGCTGGTGAAGCTCCAGGACAAGGCACACCATGCTGGGTCTTCATTCTCCAAATGAGGAGGTAAAGCTCAGAGAGACTGAGCCACTGCCCAGGCACCCCCAGCCCCACCTGGGGTGGCAGGCAGGGCTGGTTCCAGAGAGCTAGGTAGCTATAGGCCTGGTTCGGAGCAGCCCCCATACACTGGAGAGAAGCTGTGTGGCATGAGGGAGGGTGGTGGTCCTTGGCCTGCACAGAGAAGTGGCTGTAGAGCCAGGGACAGTGCACAGGGCGATGGTAGCAATTAGTCTGACACTGGACAAGCCAAGCGTGGAGAAGAAGTAGCATTCATTAAGCACTAACTGCTTGTCAACTGTAAGAACTGATGCTTCCTGTATCAGATGAGCGGGTGGAGGCTCAGAGAGGTGCGTCATTGGCCTGAGACCACACAGCTTACAGTGGCAGCTCCATGATCAAAGCCTCCAGCTGCCTGGATGGGGCTCATGTTTTGTCCACTGTGCCAAACACAGATAATCCCGTGCTTGAAGTGGCTGAGGATCTTGACTTGGGTTCCCCAAAAAATAGATTGCATTAGTCAGCTTACCTGTCACTGAGACACAATATACGACACCCACAATTTAAAGGAGAGGTTTAATTTGGCTCATGGTTTGGGAGGATTCAATCCGTGGTCACCTGGCTGCAAAGCAGAAACATCATGGTGGAAGGGCCTGGCAGAGCAAAGATCCTTAGTCCATGGCATCTTAGAAGCCGAGCAGGGGAATAGTGCTGGAGAGGAATGGGTACCCCATATAACAAGCAAGGCTACATCTCCATGACCCACCCTGACATGGCCAGCCGTGTGCTTTACTAAACCCCTCAGCAACTCCCAAGCCAATCAAGTTGGCACAATTAAGCATAATCATCACATGGTCCCTGAGACAAGGATTTGGGTGCAAATGGTTTATTTGGGAGGAGATCCAGGAAGTACAATGGGACAGGCCAAGGGGCAGGAGGGAGGAGGAGCCCCTATGGCATGTATTAATGAGCAAGTCACCACCCTGGATGACTGGGGCTTTGTCCCAGTGGGGCCCTGGGATCCTGTATCACCCCCCACCCCAGGCTGTGCCACCATTTGCAAAGGGGATGAAGTAGCTCACGCCTATGGTGCTGCCTTAAGGGCACACAGCTGGGCAGCCACTGGGGCCTGAGCAGAGTCCCTGCAGCCAGGGAAAGTGCCAGTACAGAGAAGAGGACACAAACTCATGCACTGCAGGTGACCTCAGGGGGCTCTGAGTGTGGGATGGGACAAGGACAGCATCTGCTAGACTGAGACTCTGCTTCCTCAGGCCCCGTGGCTTCCTCTGAGACCTTTCAATGAGGGAGAGGGTAGGACAGGGCTGCCACAACCCAGTGGCTAGCACTGGGGTCTGAATGCTTGTGCCCCCCTCTTTGTATGTTGGAATCCAAACCACCAAGGTGATGGTGTTAGAAAGTGGGGCCCATGGGAGGCGATTACAGGGCCTCTAGCGGTGATGCCCCATGCACAGGATTGGTGGCCTTCTACAAGGCCGCAGGAGGATGCTGCTGTGGGGGACACAGAGAAGATGGCCATTGGCGAAGCTGGCCCTCGCCGTGATGGGATCTGCTGTGCCTTGGGCAGGGCATGTGGCCTCCAGTCCGTGGGAAACAGATGTCGGGGCTTTAGGCCACCCCCATTTAGGGATTTTCTTTCTTTTTTTAAGGTGAGAACTGGAATGCAGGAAGAGGGGTGACAAGGGAGAATATCGCATCAGCTCTGTGCTCAAACCTGGACCCTGACCCCGACCCCGGCTCTGAACTCAGTCTTCCCAGCTATAAAATGGGGATAACAACACAACTTATAGACTGTTTGTGACAAGTTAAATATCAACATTCCCTGCCTGGGCAATTTAGTAACTTAGCAAGACTATGTCGCAAAGGGGGTGGGGAGAGTGGGGCTGGGGATGTAACTCTGCAAAGGGCCTGGGTTCCATCCGTAGTACCACCACCACCATCTGAAAGAACAAGGAATTTACATAGGTATCAGTCTTTCTCTATTTAGGAATTTACCATTAACCAGATACTCCCCAGGTGCCAGGCACTGTGCTAAGGACTTGGCATGCATCATCTTTCTTGATCTTCACGACAACCTTCCTGAAGTATTACCTCCACTTTACAAACAAGGAAACAGAAGCTCAGAGAAGTTGTGTCAGTTGCTCACGGTCACACAGCAAGTGAGCCCCTGAGCTGGCATCTATACCTAAGCTTGATGCACCAGGATGGAGGCCGGCCAAGGTTGAGGGTGATAACTGCCTCCCCAACAGACACAGGAAGATAAGCCTGCAGAGCCACTTCCAAGTTCAGAAAGAACCCATCCCGTCAGCCCTTGCGAGTACAGCTCTAGGATTACCCTCACTGTGGCCAGGGTGGCCCCCCAGGGACAGCAAACCCCACAGGGGCTGAGGTCTGAACCTGCAGGCCCCTGCTGCTGCCACTGCCTCTGGCTAAGCCCACCTCAAAGACAGCGGCCTGAGCTCCTCTCCCATGCACCACCGGGCCCTGGCATTCTGGGCACCATTCTAAGGAGCCTGGGGGCTCAGCCTGGGGCTCCAGTGGAGGCCCTGAAGGACATAAGTTCTCAGGAAAAACTTTGCCTCCCTGTGACCCTGCTTCTACCTTGTTCTTTTTTCTCAATTTCCCATAAGATAGATACGTGCGTGAGTGTGCCTGTGTGTGCATGTAAGCGTGTGTGCGTTGAGGTTATTCCTGGGGGACTATTAACTAAGAATAATTTATCCAAGAAATTTGTTATGTTAGAATTACCAATTAGATATGATTATAACTTACCATGGCTAACACTGCACTACTGTTGGAAATCTGAATCCCATTAAAATCTAATTAGCATATATTAAGTCGAAGGCGGTTTTACTGCAGTGCGCCAGCAGGTCTGAGCCGCACCGGGCCAAGCCCATGCATTCACTGCCAGCTTTGGCGTCTGGCCACGTTGCCCACCAGGCCCAGGTGGGAAGGGTAGCCCCTGGAGTGGACGTCGCATTGGAAGCTCTGTCTCTGCGCAGTGGCCAGGACTCACACAAGGCTTTGACATGTGGCCAACCCAGGCAACGCGTTCTGGGGTTGGTGTCCCCAGCTAAAAGGATGGGAGGGGTTTGGCAGCCCCAGCAACGAGCCAGCTTGGAGGCTGAGTGCTGGCATTCCAGAATGTACCCTCCCCTGGGCTTACGAGCACAGCAGGCTGTGGCACAAGGACAAAACCGCCGTGTCCCCAAGCCTAACAGCACCCTGGCACAGTGACAGCAAATGCACGCCAAGCTCTTAGGGTAGGCTAAGGTTGCACTTTCACCTTTTCCCTGCCCTCCCTAGAACTCCAAGAGGAAAGTGCTGGTAATGCACCCACATTACACAGTGAACCTGAGACTTAAAGAGGCAAGAGTTTGCTCAAGGTAGCACAGCTGCTAAGAGGCAGAGGCAGCATTTGACTCTAGGTGGGTTTTGTTTTTGTTCGTTGTTAAGTTTTGTCTCCTAACCACTGACTGTAGAAAGCAAAGAGATCTACCTGTTGTCCAGGCCAGGCCTTGCCAAGCCTCCCTCAGTCAGCAGGGGGAGGCAGAGAGAGCCAGGGAGCCCCAGCCAGGTGGCTATATTCCTGGCTGGCTGGTGCAAGATCACTAGGGGATGTTCAAGGTGAGGACAAGGTCCCTGAGACCAAGTTCCAGAGAGTCCCCTACTTAGGGGAAAAGTCCCTCCTTACTTCTGAGTGTGGCGGGTTGGATTACTTCCTCCCCACTATCCTGTAAGTTAAGGGTAATTGTCCCCAAGATGTGCATGTCTCCCACATCCTTGCTGATGCTGGGCACGGCCATGTGAATTGCTGGGGCCAACACAAAGCCAGTGGGCCCACCACGAGCAGTAGCCTCATGTGTGCTGGCCCAGATGGCTTCCTTTGCCACTGCTGTGCACTTCACAGGGATGAGTGGTGCAGGAATCAGCCCTCAGCTTGCAGCCCCACCAGCCCCAGGTCCACGATGCCCCTGGGGCATGAGAGAGAAATGAATGTTCACTGGTGCAAGTCACTGAGCTTTGGGGCGGTTTCCCATGCAGCACAGCCCAACGATGGACCAGGGGATGCCTCTGTGTGAGAAATGAGATGTGAGCTATTCCAATGAAGTATGGAAGAGGAGACAGAGCTGCCCTCTGCACACACCTGCCATTTCCCTATCATCCCTAGCCTTAGTTCTGTTTCAGCCACGCTCCCTGTTGCAGCCAAGCTTCCTCCCAGGCTCTGCTCTGGTTTCCCCAGCCACTGCTCTGTGTACCACAGAACACACACGCAAACTCAGCAGAGATCCTCCAGCCTCTGTTGTCTCGTCACCTCCTGGATTTCAACCCCACCCAGTGTGGAAGCTCCCTCCCTTCTCTGGCTGCCAACAAAGGATGAAGGTCAGGAAGGTGTCCCAATAGCTTTCTTGGTCGGCTGGGACCACCACGCTCACTTGGCTGCTGTGGTGGAACGACTAGGTCCCCAGGGGCCACCTTGCTCCAGTTCTGTGAGGAGGAGGAAGCTCAGGGGAACTGGAGGCTTGATTGAGCCACACAACCCTTTGTGATGACAAAGTACCAGTGATGGAGACTTGAAGAGCCAAGATTTATGTCACACCTACACACAAGCAATCCCACCCACTCATGGGGGCTCAGCACCTGGATGCAAATGGTTCCCACCTTTAGACCCAATGCCTGGCACCTTTTCCAGGATGTCCCACTGATGCCGAGGCACTCAGTGACCCTTGATTCTCCTAACCTCTCCCCTCCACTCCTTCCCGAGAGAGGCCCATTCCTAGGTCCTGAGAGTTAGGACGTCAACACATGAATCTGGAAGACACAGCTCTACAAACAGAAAGACCCCAGGACAGCTCCTCTGGCTCTGCAGAGCGGGACTCTACCTGTCCAGCAGCAGGAGCAAACAAGCAGCCGTCACCCTGACGCACACTACGGGCCAGAAGAGGCCAGAGGCAGAGGACCAGGTGTGTGACTCCATGAATACCAAGTGCTCCCCTGTGAGGGGACCCGAGGAGGTGCTTGGGGGTGCTGGTAATGCTCTCTCTCTCAGTGTGGGTGCTGATGACAGGGCTGCGTCCAATTTAAGAAACTCATCCAGCTACACAGGGAGGCCATGGGCACCATTTAGCTTAGTTGTTAATAATGTATCAACGTCTACCCCAAAGCTTCCGGGTTGTGTACG
Organism: Erethizon dorsatum; assembly: GCA_028451465.1. Lineage (NCBI taxonomy): Eukaryota > Metazoa > Chordata > Mammalia > Rodentia > Erethizontidae > Erethizon > Erethizon dorsatum. The sequence continues at coordinate 122,078,357 of CM051827.1, read as the reverse complement.
GAATCAGTGGGAGATGCTGAATGCATGGGAACTTTCTCTGCTATTTTTGCAACTTGGGAATCTTCAATGATTTCAAAATAATTTTAAAATGCTATTTAAAAGCAATAAAAGCAAGACCTCTTAGGTTTATGTCAAAATTTAGTCACATATCCAGCCCTGGAAGAGTTGAAATAAATTTTAAATTAATGGGGCCGGTGAGATAGCTCAACGTCATAAGCGCCTGCCTGGCAAGCGCAAGGTCCTGAGTTTGAATCCCGGTACCCACATACGAGAAAGGGCCGGTGATATCGCTCAGCGGCACGGGCGCCTGCTAGTGCATGAGGTCCTAAGTTCAACCCCCGGTACCCACAAAAAAAAAAAAAATTAAATTAAGAAAAAAGTGAATTATGCACTTTTCTATGTGTACATTAGACTTCAATGAAAAGTTTTTAAGAATAAAAAAAGCACTGTACTAATCTATGAGCTTATAAAAAGTGAGAGAGAAACAGTAGTCACAGGGTTTCTGTTAGATGCCAGACATTTCCAGATTCTTGGCCTATTTACTCCATTCATTATTCGGAAAGATGGAGAGATGGAGAAGTCACTGTTTCCACTGCAGATGAGGAAACTGATGCTCAGAGAGGCCAAGGGACCACCGTGTCACACAGCTCACTCAGGACACAGCTGACGTTCAAACGTAACAATCAATACCGTCAGCCGCAAGAGACCTGCCTTTGTCCCAACCCATGCTGGAGTCACTCAGGCCACGCCTGCCCCTGCTGCCCTGGGCTCCGGTGAGGCTTCAGCGTCCTGCACCACCCCTCCCAGCTCCACAGTGGCTAGCATGGTTTTCCAGGGCATGCCGGTCCCACTCCCAAAGCACTCTCACTGGGACTGACCAGTGGACCATTATTAGCACCATTAACTGCAGTGCTGAGTACGCAGCCTCCCTCCCATGCTCCCCACGGGCCCCAGAGCACTTTCTGTGCGGGACCTGCTTCCCCCACAACACATATGTACACACTCAGCACCAAAGTCCCCAAGACATCTGGCGCTTTGACAAAATTAACTCATTTATCCAACCAACCCACAGAGAGGACTCCTGCTCATTGCCATGGGCCCTAAAATTAACCTGCTTCTTCATGTCCTCAGAATTTTGGCTCCAGCAGCACTTTCAGGGACTTTCTGGCATCTGGGAACAAAAGAACAGCTGGAGGGATGGCAGCTGATGACAGGATTTCCAGCCTCAAAGATCTTCTTCTAAGGTGAATGGAGGCCGGGGGCCAAGACGTGAAGCTGCTGCCAGCCTGGGGAAGCTGAGGGGGCCCGTCCGGTGGCAGTAACCAAGGCTCAGCACCTTGTCTAAGGCCTCGTAGCCTGGCGACCTCCAGAAGATGCTCGTGGATGTTCTCAGAGAAATGCTGATCGATGGTCTTCAGCACAGAGGTGTCTGAGGGGTGACTCTGGAACAAGATGAAATAAGAAAGAATCCAGAGTGGCAAGAAATCCACAGCAGAATTACTCTTCCTATTTTGCAGATGGGGAAAACTGGGCCTCAGAGAGGGGAAGGGATTTCCAGGTCAGCAGGCAGTGCTGTGACACAGCCACCCTAAATCTCCAAGCGTTCCTTCCTCTACCCAGGGCTGAGGTCAGGCAGATGGAAATCTGCACATCAAGGGTCTTGGGGGGTTTCATGGCAGGGCAGATGCAGTGTCCATACTGAGTACCATCCGTGGAAGGGAGCAGCAGCAGAGACACACAGCTGGGTGACCTGCCTGTGACATGTACAACGCTCATTCAAAATCAGTCACTGTCTTTTCCCATCTTAACAATCATTCTCTCAGTCTTAGACATGAGAGCTCATTTTAAACAAGGACATAAGACTCTTCCAGGTCACAGGCTCTGCACAGCAGGGACTTTCCACCTGGTGTCCCACGCGCCTGACCTCGGCCTCCCCCAGGAGGGCAGGATTGGGGTCTCACTCAGCTCTGTGGCCCTCACTCCCACCCCCAGTGGCCAACCTATCCAGGGGAAGCCTGGGCCCTGGGTGCAGATGTCCCCAGGGGAGAGGCCATTTGGGGGACCACCCTTACTGATGTAAACCAGGGATTCAGGTCCAGAGTGATCAAGTCATGTGTCACAAGTTACCCAGTACCAGAGGCAGAGCTGATTGGCCTCAGCTTTTTACCCACCAGACCTGTAAAGGAGCCTCCAACTCTAAAGCACACAATATCCCCTCAGGAAGAAAGGCATGGTGCAGAAAGGCCAGGCAGAGCAGGACGCATCCTTCAAAGTTCTGCTTGCAAGGCAGTCCTTGGCTGGCATCTGGGGACTCAGACTTCTGGAGGCGAGAGTGACTCACAGTGCCCACGCTGCCGGTACAGCAATGTGGTGGCTTCTGGGAATTTGGAATCTGGGGAAATGCCAGGCAGCAGTGCCTGCAGACTGGCTCCAGGGTGCCAAGTTTGGGAGGTGACACTGAACACACATCATCACTCCTCTTTGCTGGAGGGACTGAGTGCACCCCGTGCATCCATGAGGAGAGGACTCTGGGCGCTTGTGTCTTGTTCACTCTCATGCCTTTCCCTGTGGCTGATCCTGCTCTGTGCCATTTCTCTGTAGTAAATTCAGCTGTGGGTACCATGCTGAGTCCTGGGACGGCTCCGAATGAATCTTTAAGAGTGGAGTTTGGCATGTGCGTGTGTGTGTGTTTGTGTGTGTGTGTGTGTGTGTGTGTGTGTGTGTTGCTGGCTATTGAACCCAGGACCTTTGCACATCCCCAGACCTTTTCTTAATTTTTTTTTTTAATATATTTTGAAACAGTTTCTCGCTAAGTCACTAAGTTGCCCAGGCTTGACTCTAACTATGACCCTCCTACCTCAGCTTCCCAGAGTGCTGATTATAGGCATGGGCCACCCTGATAGCTCTGGGGTTGGTCTCTGGAGCCTCTGACTCAGGCAGATGACAATGCAGCCTCTGGGTCACCCACTGCCATGATCCGAATAACCCCCCATTCATACACTGAAACCCAATCGGCAATGTGACAGTCATAGAGGGAAGGGTATTTGGGAGGTGCTGAGGGATTAGTGTCCCTTAAGAGAGATCCCAGGGAGCCAGTCAGCCCTTCTATACAAGAAGACATCACCTGTGAGCCAGACAGGAGCCCTCACTAGGTAGCACCTTGATCTTGGACTCGCAGCTTCCAGAACTATAAGCAGTAAGTTGTGTTGTTTAAACCAGGTGTGGTGATGCATTCCTACAATCTCTGTATTCTGGGAGGCTGAGGCAGGAGGATTCAAAGTTTGAACCCAGCTTAGGCAACTTAGCAACTTAGCGAGACCCCGTCTCAAAAGAATATAAAAGGGCTGGGGATGAGGCTCAGTCTGAAGGCCCTGGGTTCAATCCCCAGTACCAAAAAGAAACAAAAAATTGTGTGGTTTATAAACCACCTACCTATTCATGGTATTTTTGCTACAGCAGCCTGAAGCTGCTAAGACACCGGCCCCATAAATTCTGACCCAAGGAGTCCAGAGAGGAGGCCCGGGAGTCTGCACACGCCCACACACGCTGGGGCCCGAGAGCGGTGGTCTATGGGCCTCACTTTGGAAAGTACCTCCTCTGGGTCCATGGTGGGCACTTCAGGGAGGGACAGGTTTTCTGGGGCGCCCCCTCCTCTGAGAACCTCCTGCAACCATCAAGAAAGAGCAGGGGGCAGGGGAGCGGGCACTGCGGAAGGGATTCTGCAGCATGTGTCCCCAACCTTCCACTCTGCTCTTCTTCCGAATAAGCACCCAGAGCCTGGGCCCCAGGCTGCTAACACTGCAGCCTCCACATCCATGTCCTCCTCCACTTTGTCCTGCTGTCCCCAATCACTCCCTGAAGCCGCTGATGAGGAGGCCCAGAGGAAAGGGAGGAGGGAAGGAGAGAGGGGAGGGAAAGGGCCTGATTGGCTCCCAAGGAAACAGGGAATGGGGTCTGAGCCAGCTCTGCTCTCTCCATGTGGCCCACACCCGCAGGCAGCAGGCACCATGAGAGGCAGGAGAGCTAGGGCCAGGGGAGGTTGCATGGGCCCTGAGTTCAAAGGTCAACTGTGGTCAAGTACATGTCATTCCCAAGGCTCTGGGAGCAGTTGACCCAATGCACAGCTGTCCAGAGACTTCAGGACACCTGCAGCTGCTGCCTCCCTGCCTGGCAGCCTTCTGGCCTCTGTACCCGGCAGCCTCCCCTGTTCTCCAGTGCCACTGCCTCTACCTCAGCACAGTCCAGGGTGGTGACACCAGCACCAGCGCTGGCACCAGCCCCTCCCCCCTTTTCTCAGAGCCAAAATAATTGACTGAGAATTCACTGAACGTTCCTTGAGCACTTACTGTGTGCCAGGCTTTGCTCCAGGCTCTGTGGGCCCTGCAGCAGCGAGCCCAACAGATAATGCCCCCCATGCTGAGAACCTGACACTCAGTCGGGAAGCAGACAGTAAGCTGAGCAAAGTATGCAAAATGCAGGTCAGAAAATGTGTGCTAGGGCTGGGGATGTGGCTAGGTGGTAAAGCTCTTGCCTTGCATGCACGAGGCCCTGGGATTGATCCCCAGCACTGCAAAAAAAAAGAAAGGAAAGAAGGAAGAAAGGAGAGAAGGAAAGAAGGAAGGAAGGAAGGAAGGAAAGAAGGAAGGAAGGAAGGAAGGAAGGAAATGTGTGCTAAGGAGAAAGAGCCAGGAAGGGAACGAGAATCAAATGCAGGAAAGCAGAGCCCTCAGCCGGGCTCCCCAGGTGGAGGCTGAAGCAGGAGGGAAGTTGAGTCAGGGCTTAAAAGGGTGCTGAGCAGACAGAGAAGGGGATAACGGTTCCTGATCCCTGGTGCCCTGCCCACTTGTGCCTTGGCAAGGAGTCCAGGATCCCCCGCCAGAGGTCACTGACCTGACAGAGCCAAGTGCTGCCCGTACCCTGTGGCCTTAGCCCCTTGACTTTTAAGCAGCTTCACTGTTATCTGGATTTGATTGAATATCCGCCAGGGCCTGCAGTGTGGACGGCTTCTCCTGCCAGGTGGGAGCAGGTGCTACATGCAGAGCACAGGGATGCAGTGGGGAGACACCCCACTCGCCTTTCGGCCACACACAGAACCGCCCACCCCAGCCCAGCAGAGGGACAGTGAGTGCAGACCAGATTCCCTGCCTGCTGGTGCCCTTGGGGAGGGCGCCTGCCGCCCCTGCACCTGGTCAGATCAGCACAGAACACAGAATCACCGCCTGCTTCGTCCCAGACTCAGGAACAAGGCAGTGGGCAGGGAGGGTTTGCGAAGACGTCCAGCTGCTTCATGGGAGAGACAAGGCCGGAACCAAGGCTCTGACCCTGCTTAGGTGTCCCTCCTGCCACCCACCCACCCTGCCAGGGGTGTCTTGGGGCCCATGGTACTTGGCCCGAAGGCTTCCAGTACACACCTTGTGCTGGAGCCCTGCCACCCAAGTGTGGGTTCATCAGCTCTGTCTGCGACCGTGACAGGCGACTCACCGTCACCAAGCCTGTCGTTCCCCTCTCGTAGATGAGGAAACTAACACGCACTACACAGGGTCACTGGGAGGACAAAATGAAGTCATGAATGGATGCACCTAACAAGGCGACAGGCGGGATGTGCTCCCTCTTGCAGGATTCCTTTCTATGACAGAATCAGGCTTCCGCAGCCTCGGGCCTGGCTGAAGGGTCCTCCGAGGCCTCTCTTGTGCCGGGACTACCGTGATCACTGGACAAACCTAGCTGGCCGTCCACCCTGGGGATGAGTGCTGTGGGGCTGCGGGAAAAGCGTGATTCTCCACTGGCTCTCCAGACCCACAGCCCGACTGCAGATCAGGCTCTCAAGGTACGCAGTCACCAACAGATGGCACCTGGCTGGGGATGCTAAGCAGGAGCTGGGGGAGGCTGGAAGGGGACAGGGAGGCTGCAGGGGCCAGTACAGGATAGGCAGGGGGTCTTCCCTACTTGTAGGGATCATCAGGTTCCCATAAAGGACTTAGCCAAACCACGGGCACCTGGTGTCTGGCACAAGCAACTCTGACACGGTGGCCCCGGAGAAGGACCAAAAACCCACCTGGTAGGGAGCTCTTCTAGTGACTTTGATGCAGGAGCCTCTGCCCCTGTGCTCCAGACCCAGACCCAGGCCTGAGCCCCTCACCTCATCCCTCCAGACCTTTACTGTGGGGGTGCCCACCCCAGGGCCCCCCGCTCTGCCCAACTACATCCGGAGCACCTTTCAGGACCAGCCCAGGCTGAGGGTGTGATGATGCTGTCCCCTCCCTGACATCCCAGCCTCCACCCTGGACACAGCTGCGTCCTCCATGGAAGCAAAGATCAGTGTCCAGCAGACCTGAGACTGGGCCCCTGGCCCTCTACTACCTTACTGTTGACTTTGGGCAAGAGACGTAACTTCTCTGAGCATCAGTATGTTCGGTGGTGAGATGAGTATAAATCTTCCCGCAGCATGACTGAAGATGGCAGGTGGTGACGTGTACCAAGTACACAGCCAATGGCCAAAGTGGTGGTTAATTTATGAGGAACAGCAGGAATTCCTGTAGTGACAATGACATCTGCCAACGTGCATTGCTCTCACAGCCTGGAGAGCCTCAGGGGGCTGCACTGGGTCTCCTTGTTACTCCCAGATTCTAGGATAAAAGCAGGTACCAGCTGGGCGTGGTGGCACAGGACTGTAATCCTAGGACTTGGGAGGCTGAGAAAGGAGTATCATGAGTTCAAGACTAGCCTGAGCTATAGAGCCAGACCCAATATCAAAAAAAAGTAAGTGCTCAGTGAATGAATGAATGAACAAACTAACGCATTCATGAATATATGCAAGTTAGGGAGATCAGGAAAGGCTTCTAAGAGGAGAACTTAGCCTTCTTTTGATCCTGAGAGCTGGAACCTTGTCTCCCAGGCACCAAGAACAAGGTCTGGCTCAGAGCAAGTGCACCATGAGTACTGGTCAGTGGGCAAAGAAATGAGTGAATGATGCTTGAACCAGGGGCATGAAGGGCTACAGGTTGGGGGCTTGGAGGATCTGGGAGGTGTACAGTTGGCTTTAGCCTCAGTCATGCTGTGTAACAAACATCCCCCAACCCCAGTGATACAGCCAGAAGCACCTGCACAGCTCCCTCCCTGAGGGTGGGTGGGTGGGAGTTCTGCTGGAGGCCAACACCATCACGCAAGGCCTCTGCAGGCCAAGCTCACTTCCACCTCATTCTGCTGGCCAAAACAAGAACTGTCCTCCATCTGTGAGTGGGGAGATGTAAAGTCACAGGCAAAGGGCACCAATAGGGGAGGGCTGAACAATGGGGCCATTCGGCAGCCCCCCAGGAAGAGCAAGACCAAGAAAGCCGCTGGCCCATTAGGGGATGGGGAGCCCTTAGTGGAGAAGAGCCACATGCGCAGTCCTTCATGTTCCTGAGATGTCGACAGCTTCATTCATTCATTCATTCAGCGATGAACACTCGCAGTGGTGGACTTGCTCTGTGCCGGGTCTTATTCTCAGTGCATGGGAACCAAGGTCCCAACCCTCCCTTGGGATCAAAAGGAGCTTTTGCTTCTTTTTCTGGATCCTTCGCCCACTTTTTCTGTGACCTTGGGAAAAATCACCTCCCCACTTGGGGCATGGCAGCCACCGCTAATAATACCTTACATTTGTAGAACACTTTTAACTTTATCAAAATGTCCTCACATTCGTTCTCTGTGAAGCGTCGGAGACCGGTTCTATTGCATCCCCGATTTGACAAGTAAAACTCTAATGGATATAAAATGCACTGAGCTCCTTGGAAGTGGTCTCCAGAGAGGGCTTGGTGGCGCCAATCCCTTACAACAAACCCTAGGATTCTCTGTACAACAAAGCGAGTCCCTGGATATCAGCTGGAGATTGTCATTTCAAATAATGTTTGGGGCCACACAATCCCAGTGTTACCTAAGGACTGGGATGGCTTCCTCTATCTTTCCTTTTCTTTTAATTTTTTTTAAAAGCCACCATCCTGAACATTTCAAAGACTCCCATAGAAGTTTTTTCAATTTAATTAAAAAAAAAAAAAAAAAAAAAAAGATTGCTTCCCCCTAACTGGCTTCACAAATGAAAACAGGCCATGCACCAGGCCTCGGAGAGCAGCCTAATCGCTCTCGCTCCTCATCTCACAGGCAGGCTCTCCACAGCTTCAGAAAAGCATTTTACTAAGGAGAAAGAGAGATGGAGGCATCCTTTCTCCCTGGCCCATAGTTTCTCCCAGGGTTGAATCTACAGCAGGCTTCTTGCAATACAGACTTACTATGCGCTGCAGACTTCCAGTTTTGCCTCTCCGTATACAGATCCTGCAGAGATAGACCCCATTTTACAGGTGTGTAAAGTGAGAATCAGCAAGACAGTCACACAGCTAGTATACAGCTGAGCTGGATTCGAACTCACATCCATCTAAACGAAAAGGTTGTGTTCTCCGCCCTTCTCCACACTAGCCCTGTGCAGTGGGGAGGCTTGAATATTGCAGGACTGGGTACCAAAAAGAAAGGAGGAAGTGGGGAGAGGAGACAGGAAGAGGAGAGGGAAGGGACAGAGGGAAGGAGAACGATATTAATGGTGTGGCTACCGTAAGACCAGCACCATGAAAAGCAGAACACTCAGCGCAACGTGGCATAATGGAAGTAACTGCAAAGTGCCTGGGACCCAGAAGAGGTCGAGGGAGGTCTGGTGGGGTGCTGGGAGAGGGTCCCCGTGAGACACTAAGGAGGGTGAATCAGGACCAGGGCAAGCAGGAGCCCCAGCCAGTCTGTGTTGGGCTCCTAATCCCTCTGAGGAGGCCTGCCCATTTTGCCCCCCTGAGTATCTCCTGGATGCGTCCACTCCTCTCCATTTCCACATCCACCAAGGCCCAGCACTGTCACCTTTGTCCATACTTGAAATGACTTTCTCAGACTCCTGGCTCCCGTCTCAGCGCTTCCAAGCCTTTCTTCACAGAACAGCCAGAGTCATCTCTCTAAAGCAACCTGCATAAACTACCTGCCCCCTGCTCAATCTTCCCATGGCTCCCAGGACCTCTGAAGCCCCACTTGGCCCCCCAAGTCTCACCTTCTATGATGTTGTGCTCCCCTTCACCTCTGCATCCGTAGAAGTCCTGTTTCTCCCATCTGGAGTCTCCTGCTTCCCTCTTCACCTGGAGAATTTCCACTCATCAACTCAACTTGCTCCTGATTCATTCAAGCAGCCAACAAACATTTATGGCACCCGTGAGCAGGGCACTGTGCCGGATGGTGGGGACACAGGTGCCTGACCCCGTAGGGCTTAGATCTTACAAGGGGCATCTTCCAGGAGAAGCCTCCTTGGTTATTTTCAAGCCCAGTGGTTATAGCAGATGATTTTGGTGCTCTGTTCCATCTCCTCGGCCACCAGGAAGTCACCTGTCACTCAGAAGTATCTTCATACATTGAGATAACATCCTGCCTCAAATAGGACAGCTCTGACTGAAGGCTTTCTCTAGACATGCAAGTCCATGAATGAGGACAGCCAGAAGAGGCTGGACCATACCCAGTGATCCACACCAAGTCAGGTTAGAAGCAGGTAGATGTATCAGTTATCTACTGCTGTGTAATAAAAGACCCCAAGCCTGGTTACTGACCACAACCATCACTTACCTGCTCACATTCTGTAGTCTAGCTGTGCCCAGCTGGGAGGTTCTCCTGTTCCTCACCTGGGGCCACTCATGCAGGTATCAGGCCATTGCCAGGGCTAGATAATGCAAGGTGGTATAGTCCCCATGTCTGTTACTAAGGGCAACTCTGGGCTGGGTGCCGCAGTCCTCTGTATGGCCTCTGTTAGGATAGCCCAGACTTCTTATACAGCTGCTGTGTTCCCAGAGGGCTGGCCCCAACTGTAAGCGCTCAGCAAGCCTCTACTTGTGTTGTTGTTTGCTCCTGTCTCATTGGCCAAGGCAAGTCTCACTGGCCAGCCCAGAGTCATTGTGGGAGGAGTCACATGAGGAGACTCCTAGTGATCTGAACTCTTATTGGCCAAGGCAAGTTTCACAGCCCCACCCAGAGTCACTGTGGGTGGAACTAGAAAGTGATGTTCCTGGTAAGCTGTTCTCTCATTGGCCACAGCAAGTCTTACAGGCCTCCCACACAAAGTCACCATGGGTGGAGCCAGAAAAGGAGTCTCCTAGTGAGCTGATCTCTCATTGGCCAAGACAAATCTCACAGCACACACACACACACACACACCCTGTCACTGTGGATGGAGCCACATAGAGAGGTTCCTAGTGAGCAGTCAGCAGGACACGAACCTGCCATCTTCCTCGGCCCTTGGTCTCAGAGAGTCCCCCACGGACTGCGTCTGCTGCCCACATCTGGAACTCATTCGCTAACACAGCTTTCATTTCACAGACTCCTCTCTCTTCCCTGGCTCACTCTCCGGCCTCCCTCCCTGACATGTGCCCTCAAGACCTTTCTCATGGACAGCTTTGGGGAAATATAAATGGGGACCATAGCAGCCCCTGCTGGAGACAGAGGGGAGAAAATAGGATGAGATGAGAAATATGACAGCTGGGGAACTGGGGAGCCACTGAAGGCTCTAGGCAAAGAGGGGTATGATCAGCAGACAGTTCCAGCGCCTCTGAGCCTGCAGGAAGGAGGCTGGCCTGGGCCAATGGTGATGACCTGCCCTGCCCAATAGACACAGGAAGATAAGCCTGCAGGGTCAAGTTCAGGAAGAACTCATCCCCATCAGCCCTTCCGAGTCAGTTCAGCTCTAGGATTACACTCACGATTTGCTGGCCTGAAACTGACCCCATCTCCCTCACTTTTCTGAGTTCTATTTTTACCAATTATGCAAATCTCCCATCCCAGCCTGAGCAAAGCGGGTGAGAAGTGGGCAGTGCGGCAGGATAAGATGGGCAGGCGACAGATTACAGCCACCCACTCCACTCCAGTAAACACGAGTCTGATTGCTTTTCTGGAGGGGAAAAAGGGGGGGTCAGGCCTAAAATAAAACTCCCAATCAGCGGTGTCAGGGCTGAGAGACAGGAACTGCTCCCGGTCCAGCTGGAATGGTGGACTCTGACCTGGGTGGGCAGGACTGGAAGGAGGAGCCAGGGACTGAGGTGTCATCCAGGGGGCGCCAGTCCACTGGGTCAAGGCCACTTCCTGCCACAAGGGGAGGAGGGCACTTGTGCCACAGTTCTCACCAGATCTCTCCTGACACCACCAGCAGCAGTGACAATGACACAGTCTAACAGCAACAGGAGCTTGCTAAGCGCCAAGTACTGGACAGAGCACTCCAGATGAATTAACCGTCTCATCCCACAGCGGCCCCATGATACAATGATCAGCTCTGCGACGCGGATAAGGAGACAGAAGTGCACATTAAAGCTACTAAAGGCGCAGGCAAAAGTTTTCATCTGTTTACCCAGGGCCCCAGGATCCATTTATTCAACAAACCCCCATGTATTGAACCTTTGATCTGTGTCAGTTGATTCATGCAATTAATAATGTAAGGCTGGGATTCAAACCCGGGCCATCTGATGTCAATGACTGTACCTTTAACTGCTAAGCTAAACAGTGGCCCTGAATACTATTATATACGCCCAAGTAACAACTGTTGTTTGCTGGGCATTTATTCTGTGCCAGGCCCCCAGGCCAATATGTCAGGCTAAGTGTGAGACATGATCCCTTCCCTCCAAAAGCCCATGGCTAATAAGGAAGAGAGGCACGTTCATAAAATATTGTAGGGCAGGTGCTGAGTAGGTGAACAAGATCGAGTGAGAGAACACACAGTACTTAGTTCGGCCTGCAGAGGTTGAAACGGGGTTGTAGAGGAGGCCAGATGGGAGCAGAGACGTAAAGGCCAACCAGATCACACAGGACAGGACAGGACAGCACAGCGCAGGGCAGCGGGCAGAAGGTCCCCAGCTGCGACCACAGCTGGCAGCTCCAGAGCAGCCTGCTATGGGGGCATATGGGGTCGCCCAGAAGATGTGGCGACCATGGTGAGAAGGTGGGCGGGAGCCACATCATCATGGCCTTAGTGCCACCCTAAGGCCTGAACCTCATCCCCAGGGCTGTCCTTCCTCCAGCCTGCTTAGCTCCGAGGAGCCCCATGACTCCACCTGGGTCTGGCAAGGACGATGACGACATTGCTGCTGATGGTCACCAAGCGTGTGCTGTGAGCTGGGTCCCATGTCACCTGAGCCCTGTGTCTCATTTCACAGAATCCTCAGACTCTTGTTATTCCCATCTTACAGGTGGGGAAACTGAGGCATAGTGAAGCAGAAACTTCTCTACGATCTCTTGGTTAGTGAGTCACCCACCACGCTGCAAACCCTGAGGTCCCATCACTCGCAGTTGCACTGCAGCTTGGTCTACTGCAAGCAACACATCCCATCCTCCAGGAGATAAGAGGGGACAGAGGGGGATTTCTTTCTCTTCCAGAAAAACCCCAGGCCCCCTCCCCATAAGTGGTCAGCCCTTCATGGGGACAGTGCCATTCCCGCCAAGAGTCAAGTCAATCAGCCCAGACATTTCCAGTGCCCAAGGGGTGGGCCAGCAATCACACCCCACCTGGAGACCGAGCACAGAATTCCCCAGTGGAAGGGACTCAGGAGGCCACAACCCTCGGAACTTGGATTTATGGGAAAGCAGAGGCTGAACCCCGACATGTAGAACAGACAGAAGCAGAGATGCTCAGGGCTGGGTGCGGCTCAGCGGCAGAGCATTTGCCTAGCAGGTGCAAGGTCCTGGGTTCCAGCCTTGGTGAGGCAAAAAGAAAAAAGAAGACAGCGTTTCTCTCCTTGAATGGGGCGTGGGTGGGAGCCCTGGATCTTCCTGCATACCTTCCCCACCCTCCCCTGGTCACTCCTGTCTGTGTCATACAGGGGACCAGCAGAGACCAGGAATAAAAGCATGGAGTCACAGGCAAGAGGATGGATTTTGACCACTGCAAAGGCTTTTCAAGGAGGGCATCGTCTGGGTGGGGCACACTTCCAGCCAAGGGAGGAGTGCTGATGGAGTTCAAGTTCTGTGGAGTGTGGGATCGTCTTTCCCACTCCAAGGCCCATTCAGCACTGTGCTCTGTCCTCTGTGGGGGGCTAGGGCAGGGGGTGGTCCCCTCACAGGCTGACCTCTCTATTCCTGCAAGCCCAGCCTAGAATTCAAAGGAGTGAAAGAAGAGTAGAAATGTTACCTTGGAAAGTTCATGTGTGCTGTCCCAAACTCTGGCATCCAGCTAGGTGAGGGAGGGATGCATCTTGCTTGTCACCTGCAGCCAGCGGCAGAGACCAGGAGATGCCCATGTTGACCCCACCCCAAATTCTCCCAAGACAGGGGCCGTGTTGAGCTCCTGTCAGCCACAGTCCCCACCCTTGTGGTCCAAGTTCTCAGAGGAGCCCCAGGAGCAATGACCTCCAAAGATAGACATGATCAGGAGATCGGCATCCCTGATTCCTCCTTGACACCAGTAGACAGGGCTGCAAGGGGTGAAGGCAAAGAGGACATTTCAAACCCAGACCATCCCAACAGCGCTCCCATGGAACTCCAGGACCAGGCAGCAGAGGCAGGATAAACTCCTTGTGCTTGGGCTCTCCATGCAGCAGGGTGACCTCAGGGAGCTTCTGCCCCAATGTGAGCCTGCCCCTCCCTCTACAGAGGGACAGTGATCTGTGGATCTCGAGGCTGTCCCTGGATGATGGACGTGGCGTCCTGCCAACCATGCAGGGCATTACGAACAGGATAACACACCTGACAGTTCAAGGGGCACAGCCATAAAGCAGCCCCCAAAGGCCGATCCCACTGAACCCCAAGGGCAATTTGGAGATTTAGTGATTACTGTTTTGAAAGTGCCTACTATGTGCTGGGTCCTTCATGTCCAAGATGTGCAGTGCACTCCTGGATCCTCCTGTGGCCACAGAGTTCATCACCATCGGTCAGCAGTTGAATCCAGGTCTCTGTGAAGCCACATCTCAGCCACTGGCTATGATAGGCCACGGTGCCACCTCCTGCAGTGTGAAAGCAAGGCTGGGGAGTTTTAGGGGACAGCTGGACAATCCCAGAAGCCTTCCTGGAAGGGGCGGGGACGGGACCTGCAGGGTCCTCGGCAGGGAAGGAAGAGCCTTCTCCTGAAAGCCCCTCATTGATCTTTGTCTCTGCCGAGTGGATTTAAAATGAACCAACCCCCTTGCTCCGGGGGCCATCTAAACACGATTAAACAACCATTAGGCCTCCTCGGTTGGGAAATGGAGATTTACAGACTTCCAAACCTCTATTTAAATGCAAATGCAGCGTTGTCTGTCGGCCGGAACCGGGATCTGAGTAGCATTAAAGGCGCTGTCTTCCTCGCTCTTCTGTGGCTCCTCCCGCCCTGCCCGCCCAGCTGGGCCACCTTGAGCCAGGAGTTAATCCAGTCCGAGGGCCTCCTCGGGCACCGCTGGAGCCAGGACAGGAGTGGGCAGCACGAGGCCCAGGGAGGACAGTGACCTGGGCCGTGGGCAGATGTTAACCTCCAGTTCAAGGCAGCACAACCTTGTCAAGGTCACGTGGAGCGCCGGGACATCTGACACCAGGACCGAGGCTGTCCAGGAAAATTCACCAAGTTAAAAGCAGATAAGAAACTTTACAACTCGGGTAAAGGTAACAGGGGGATTTGCTGGGCACCTACTATGTGCCTGGCAGAGACTGTACCACTTCATTCTCCCAAGATCTTGGGGTCCCCCCCTTACTATTTTGAGGTGCTGGGAGAGCTAGGCAGGCACTCTACACCTACCAGCCAGGGATCTCTTCTTTTAAAAGGGGAAATTGAAACTCAGGGAGGTAAAGGGCCTGCAGAGTCCACTCTGGAGGAACCGGAGTGAGGATGTGAACTCAAGTCTGCCTGACTCCCAAATCCATACTCCTGTTTACCCCTCTGGGCTCTGACCCTGAGCTCTTGTGTGACCTTCTGTGAGTGACCTGACCTCTCTGGGCTTCTGCTTCTGGTTAGAAAATGAATATAATGGGCAGGGAAGGAAGTCAGGAGAACTGGAAAAGGGGAGGCAGATGCAGACAAATGCCCTTGAAGCCTGAATAAGAAGCATCTATCGGGGGCAGGGAGCCTGCCAAGGAGGCAGAGGCCTTGAATGCCGAGCTGAGAAATGGGTATAGAAGGTTGCAGGTGACAGTGGCCCTGATGCGTTTGACAGGATTTGGCCACAGGCTGAACGTGGTGAGTGAGGAGGAGGAGGATGTCAGGGACCCTGGCATTCAGGTCCTTGCTACAGCCCATGGTGCTGTGCTGAGTCGATATCACTCCCATCTCACTCCCTCCTTACAGTAAGAGCGCACAGTTGGTTTTTATGATTATTACATCCGTTCCAGAGGAGTCAGTGGTGGAGGAGGTGGGGGCCTAAGGTCACCAACCCCAGGGAGACAGAGCCAGGCTACAGACCCCAGAAGAGGCTCACCCGGCCCAGCTTCTCTCTGAGGCTGGAGATTCCACCCGGCTGCCTGGACACCAAAGTATCCCAGTTTGCTTGGAACTTTCCCAGCTTTCAAAAAAAGTCTGTGTCCCTGAGTAAAGCAGAATGATGAGTCACCCTAGAGAGGAGCCAGAAATGAGCAAAGGGGTGGAGAGGTGGGAGCCGGAATGGTAGAGCTTCCAGGCCTTTGAGTCGGAGCTCCAGGCAGGAGGCTGGGGCAGGCTGAGACTCAGATTTGGGGCTCACTCCTACGGACCTGGGGAGCCCCTGGGGCCTGCCCAGCTGCCTGTGCCGTGCAAAAGGAGGGGGCCTTCCTTCCCAGGACAGAGATGACACTGGCCAGCACCAAACTCCCACACTGCACCCAGGGCCCTCCCAGGACATCGCTCAAGGCTGAGACGAGACAAGTTGTGCACATGTGGTTTCAGGCAGCAGGACATCCTGGTCCTCTGGAATCTGCCCAATCCCCTGGGGGAGTAGCCCTGTTCGCCAGCTCTGTTTCCCCACCTGCTTCTCCTCCTGCACGATGCTCTCTATCTCTGGCCACTGTCTGCCTGCGATTTGGGCCTCGGACTATAACCACAAGGGTGCAGGAAGCTGGGGCCAGCTCTGTATGCAGGCAGCGGGTCCCCCTGGAAGAGGCAGGAGCAGAGGTTGGGGAGGAAGAGGTCAGTGGACTCCTCCTTATCTCCTGGCCTGGTGCACTGTTGGGGCAGGATGGGGAGTCCAAGGCTCGAGAGGGGCCGAGAACAGGCCTGGGGGCCACTAAACTGGAGGTCCATCCAGGTCTTATTTGCTTTGTTTCATCTCTTTGGACCTCAGTTTCCTCATCTGCCAAATGGGGACCCCCACATGTGTTCTGCCCAAAGTATGCAGTGTGTCAAAGGGCAGAAGCGGCCCAGGAGACCCGTGAAGTGGCGTCACAGTTAGGAAGAAATGAGAGGACAGCAAAGGGCAGGGAACAGAGTGAGAAGGGTACAAATGAGGCAGCCAGAGGAGGGGGCAGGCTGGGCAGAGATGACAGGTGGCGGAGGCAGGTGAGAGCATTTAAAAAGGGGACCAGCTGTGTGCTCATCAATCAGTTTTTATATCCCCTGCCGCCCCTCCCGCCCCACCCAGCCCCCACAGATAATCAGGAAGGATGAGATGAGGAGGGCCCGGTCCCCAGGCCCCCTCGGTCCTTTGTTTGAAGTCCTCCCAGTGAATTATGCAGGAGGCTGCGGGAGCTGGGCGCCAGGACCGCTTCATTATTGATGAGAGATGCCGAGTCCTCCGCTTCCTGCCTGCCTAAGAGATATGGTTAGCTTGTAAAAAATTAATCACTGTTCTCAGGGAGAACACGGATTAAACCCCGAGGAGGGGTGTTATCGATGTTCCCTAATTTCTGGGGACTTTGAAAAGGTATTAGAGCAACTTGGAGGAGACAATTAAATTCAATTAGCATCACAGTACTGAAATGTCACTCCCTCCTGGGAGACAGGCCGAGGGGATGGCCTGGAGGGAGGGGGTTGCAGGTGGCCGTGGGGACCTCCCCTGGCTCTCAGCTCAAAGAGGCTCCTCCCCAGGTCCTCTCTCCAGGTGATCTCATGCTCACCTGTGGCTCAACTTGCAACTAAACTCCCATGAATCATGGGTTATGGCTCCAGCCTGGGCCTCTTCCCAAGCTCCCCCTCCATACATTCAGCTGCTGGCCCAACACTGTCCCTATGACGTCTCAAAGGCACCCGCAGATCGCCATGTGTGATGCCAAGCTCCCAGCCATCTCACCTGCCTGCCCTCACCCTGGTTCCTCCCTGGAATTCATTGATATATATTCATTCTCTCTCTCTCTCTTTCTCTCTTTCATTCTCAGATACCAGGGATTGAACACCCAGGGCCTTTGCACTGAGTTAACTTCCTCAGCCCCTTTTTTTTTTAACATTTTGAGATGAAGTTTTACTAAGTTGCTAAGTTACCCAGCTGGGACTAGAACTTGCCATTCTGCCTCAGCCTCTCAGACTGCTGGAATTACAGGTGTGCACCATTAGGCCCTGTCCTTAGTGAAGACTCCACCTGCAACCAAACCCAGACCCAAGACCTACTGATTGAATTCTGAAACTCTTTTGGAATCCATCCACTGCCTCCATCTCCCCGGCTATCACCTTAGTCCATGTCACTCTCTCCGCTCATCTGGATGGCAGCAGTGGCCTCTCCCAGGTATCAGAAATCCCACCTCTCTCTTCCCATCCTCCCATCCTCTCCTGATTCCATCCACAGCTCCCTGGGGATCTGACCCCCCAAGCACTGGCGGGGTCTGGCCTCCAAGGGTACCATGTATGTCTTCACTTTCACCCTAGGACTCCTCTGGTGTTGAGGGGTGGGAGGTCCCATGCATGAGCTCATTCCAGAAGTGACACCCCCAGAGACACCCACCAACAATGAAGGCTGGACTGCCAGGCAATCTTGGAGACCTGGGGCTGGCTTCTTAGGAGGCCCCAGCACGAGGGCCCCCTCAGCCTGAAGCAGCTTCCCAGGACCCTGGCTCACACTCCTAGTGCTCCACCCTTCTCCCGGGCCTTCCCCAAAGAGCTGCCTGCACCTGAGGCTGTATCTCAGCTTTGTAGTCATCCACTCTGGGCATCAGTGATCTTCGCCAACACACGTCTGATGGCTGTGTCCTCTCACTTGAACCTTTCTAGGATTTCTGGTTGATCATGCGATGACAGCAAACCCTTGAATGTGAGGATGGGGCCCAGCATGTGCTCCCCCCAAATACAGCCCCTTGGCACTAGAGGGAACAGCAGAAATAGCATGGCCACAGTTACCTTCTCCCTGGCCTTCTCCACTAAAGGAGTTCACAGACCTAGGAAGCCTTCTCAGATCTTTCCCTGAAGCAGGTCACGGACCCTCATCAGAGAGCTGCTCACCCTGTCCCCAAAGGAAGGGACATCTTTTCCCTGAGGACCCCCAGGACAGAGGGGAGAATCAAAACAAACAGGACTTGCTAACCCCTCTCCCCAGTTTATTACCATTGGGTCATACTTTCATCCCATCATACCTCACAATTGTCCACTTCTTCATCAAACCTGCATTTAAAGCACACAGGTTGGGCTGGGGCTGTAGTCCAGTGGTAGAACACTTCTTTGCATGTGTGAGGCCCTGGGTTGAAGCCCCAACACTGCAGTAAATGAATAAATAAATAAATAAATAAATAAATAAATAAATAAATAAAGGCTACTGTTTCTTTGGGGCTTTATTTCTTTATGAAGTCTCCTATGTGCTCTAAAACTCACATTGAAGAAATCTGCATGCTTTCTCTTGCTAATCTGTCTTTTGTTACAGTGGCCTTGCAATGGATGAAAAAAGTTATTTCTCTCCCTATGGTGGACCCCAAGAACCCAAATCATCGGACTTCTCCATCCTCATCTCCACACGCACTCTTCTGTGGGCAGAAAAAATAATTTTCTCTCTACCCTTTGTGGTTCCTAACTGGGACGCCCCATAACAAAAGACAGATGAACGAGAGAGACAAATAGAAATTCACTAACGTGCTCCTCCTGCATACATGGAAGAAACCTAGAGGAAGGAATAACTCGCTAGAGTAGATCTCAAGGAAAGTTTTAAACTTCAGACCCGACCACTATCTTTTTCTGAAACAGAGAAAGTGGAAATGGCCAAAGCCTTGGGGCTCGGCTGGACAGGGCATCTGGGACAGAGGTCAGGCTGGTCATACAGATGGAGGTCATTGTCTGATCACTCTCCCTTCCTGGCACAGAGGGGACACCCTCACAGACAGCACTTCCTTCATGGTGTAAATTTCTCTTACAGAAAGTGAGTTTTCAGTCCTACCCCATGTGTCTGCAGTTTTTCAGAACAACCAGCTCAAAATAACCATTATGTCAGAGAGGCATATTAGAGCTTGGCATAGTGTGGACTACAGTCATATTTTGGGGTGCTGCATCCTGAGACCCATTGGCACCTTCCAGAACCTCACATTCACCATGCATCTCCCTGCCACATAGCCTTTGCCCATGCAGGGCTCGCTGCCTGCAACCGTGTCTGTAGCTCACATCCTCCTCCTGGTCTTGCCCAGCTGTCGGGTCTGTCTAAGGTTTTCCCTGAGGCTCATGATGAGGCTTGAGCCCCTCCTCTTATGAATTCCTGTCACACCAGATCCTATCCTTGAGTTGCAGTTTCACGGTTTTCATGTTTTTTTATGGGATTGTTCAATTAGCATCTGCCTCCCCCATCAGGAGTGCGCATCACAAAGACAGAATAAAGGGAGGCAGGGAGGAGCAAGGCCGCCTTGAGCTCAGTACAGTATTCTCTCATTTCTTCGTGGGTTGTCCTTTGCAAGGTTGCACCCCCTTCCTTTGCCTGCATTCTAGATTCTAAAGAGGAGCTGTACTTAAATGATTAAGATATTTTCTTGTAAATTTACAGAACCCAGAACATCCGGTGACCTTCAGATCATATCAGAGTGTGCAACGCCCCTTCTTATTCTTTAGTTCTAAACATCAGCCGAATGAGGTTTAACCAGCAGATAGGTAATATAGCTATTTAAAGAACTGCGGAAGCTGGCCCCAGGAGGTTGAGGTCCACAGCGATTCCGGTCAGAGAAAAAGAAAAACAAAGGTGGGGGTGCGATATACCCTGGACCTTGCTCAGCACATAGACTCCCTGCCCATTTCCCCCTGCACCTCCCTCTAAAACCCTTTCCTTGTACCCAAGTTCCTGGGGACGATAACCCCCCAACTTCTCATGGCCAGCCCTTAAATGAACTTGACTTCCTTCGCACCAACTCTTGTCTTCCAAGTATTGGCTTTCGAGTGGTGAGCAGCTGGCCCCAGGTCTGGTAGCAGACTGTACAAATCGTCTTTATTTCACACTCATCAGTGTTTTAACTACTCACTGAGAGCTTCTAGGTCTTCCCCTACAAGGTCCAGATTCTCACCAACATTATTGTCCTTTATTCTTTCTATATGCCTAGCGGTTCCAGCCAATCTGAGCTGCTTGCAATTTGCTGTGTGCCCCTCTCAGCTGAGTGCCCCCTAGAACGTAAACTCCATGAGCCAAGTGCCCCTGCCATGTGCCAAGGCTTTCATGAAGGTTTGTGGACTGCATAAAAGACCTTCCACGCGGGCCCCCTCCTGCCGTCCTCCCTGCTCCTAAAACTCACTTTGGTGTCAGGGATGCTGTAGGGCTGTTCTGGGCCCTTTCCTTAGAGCTTTACTTTATAGATAAGGGAAATCGGGGCCCAGAAATGTAAAGCCGCTTACCAAGGTCACAAAGCTTGAGAGTGTTACCATGTGTGTATCAACCCAGGCTTTTTCCACAATGCCTATCATCCATGTTCCTGCCTTTGTCGCATCTGGTATCAAATTCTCCCCATTCCTTAAGTCCAGTGCAAAAATCATCTCTTTCCAAGAGCCTCCCCTAATCACCTCTTCCTTGGCCATAACAAGTGCTTCCTTCTGAAAGACCACCAGAGCTTTAGTTTGGGGTTTAGGTTTTGTTTTATGTGGTCTATGGAGGCATCATTCATACAGCATGAAATTTACCTGTTTTGAGGTTGGGTTCAGCGCTTCAGCCTTTGTTTTTATACCTCAACCTGACCCGTATTGATTTCTAGCTATAGTCATTATTTACACAGAACTCTCAGCTCCCTGGTGAGGGTGGGACCAGAGTGTTCTCATTTCTGTGTGTCCCACATGCAGGACCTGCACCTGGTGGGTGCTGTACAAGGTGAGCAGGTCCACGTAATGTCTCCCCTGGGGGAAAGTGTAGCAGTGGTCACCCATTTGTAAGGTGTCTTTTGACTTTCCCTCCCTTTGCCCAGCATTCTAAGTTCTAAAGAAAAGCCACATTTAAAATAATTAAGACGTTAACTGCTAAGTAATCTTTCTTTAGATTTACAGAACCCAGAATATTTGGTGATCCTCAGATGACATGAGAATGTAATATCTCTTCCTCATTCTAGTCCTGTGAAAAGCAATACGTTTGTCTAAAGAATTACAGTAACTAGACATGGGAGGTCGAGGTCAGTTGCAAAGTTCCAACCAGGAAGAAAGAAAGGAAAAAAAAAAAAAGAATAAAAGGAAACACAAACCTTGGATGATAAAGACCCCACTCAGCAGGTAGCCCTCTTGCCTCTGTCCTCCTGCACCTCCTTTCCCTCCCCTTAAAAGTCTTTTGTGCCCTTGAGTGTCCTGAGATGGAGCTTTGAGGATGATGTTCCCTTCCATCTTCTCAGGGCTGGCCCTTGAATAAAACTAATTTCCTGCCCTCCAACTCTTGTCTCCCAAGTATTGGCTTTCAAGTGGTGAGCAGATGGATCCAGTAACAAAAAGGAGGCTTGAAAAATAACAGTAGCTTACCTTTCATGGCAGCTGCTGGTTTGCAAGCCCTTAGCTAAGAGTTCTGCCTGCATGCTCTAGCCAAACATACGGGCTCTTCACGAGATGGGGTATATTACTCCCATGTTACAGATAAGAACTGCAGCACAGAAAAAGTAAATAACTGAGCCTAAGTCACACAGTTGGCAAGTCACAGAGCTGGGCCTCAAACCCAGGATTATGGCCCCAAAGTCTTGCTTTAAATCGAAGTGCTCTGAGGTTTGGGGGAGCAACTGTCCAGGTTTGCCTAGGATATGGGGCATTCTGTTTTAAAACCAGGACCATCCCAGCCACAGTGGGACAAGTCAGTCACCTTCTGGAATGGCTGCAGCTCGCTGGAGACATGAAGTACTGGACGGGTGCGGCTGGGCATGGCTGTCCCCCATTGCCTGCCAGCCCGTGACCTGTTGAGTTTGCTCTCCTTCCTCCTTTGTTCTGCTTCAGGTTCTTGGGAGAAGACATTATGTCTCACCTAGACTCTGGCTGCCAGGTTAACGACTCTTTGGGATGTTGTGCCAAGACCCTGGGGGACAGCACAGCCTGGGAACTCAGGCCCAGACCAGCCATCAGGGCCTTCCATGAGGATGGGGTTAATCAGGACCAAGGAAGCAGAAAAAGAAACTGGGAGAGGAGGTGGTGACTGACAGCTTTCTGAGCAGCCTCTGCTATGAGCCTCCTTGCGTTGCCCATCTGTTCGGGGGTTCCCTGCTCCTAACCACCTCACCCTAAGGGGCTTGACCTCTTGCTAAGCAAGTCTACAGCTGTGGAGGCTCACAACAGCCCAGGGAACTGGCATGGCCAGGAATCATCATCCCTATTTTATCACCAGGAAAAGGGAAGCTCAGAGAGGTGCACTGCCTTGCCTAAGGTCACACAGCTTAAGATCACAGAGCTGTAGCAGAGCTGTGGTTCATGGAAGAGCCATCCACCTCCTCCTTCTTAGCTACTTCACTCCACTGCAGTGGCAATCAGGCAGCAGAGGGCCTTGGTCAGGCTTCAGAGCCAGGCTGGTGTGGGGGTAGGCCTCCTGCAAAGGGATTAGCCAGGTGAAGCTCTAAGATGATCAGACACAGTTTGAGGTGAGCCGTGGGGCTGGACAATCATGGCACAGCCTGGATGAGGGAACCTATCCCGATAGCAAGTAACGGTGGATGTTCAACGTCCCAAATCAGCTGACCCTCAGTTTGCAGGAGGAGGTGCTGCTCTGGGCTCTGGGCCCTGGGCTTCCAGCCCCTTCCCAATCTCATCTGCTGGAATTGGAGTGGCGCCACCCACCTGCTTGAGGAATTGCTAATAATGGCTGGGTTTTAATGACACTAAATTAGTAGTGACAATACTGCAGCTAGGAAGGCACCCTTGAAATTGCACACATCAGTCAGGAATGGTTTCCAGAGCTTCTTTGCCTCAGGGCTGGGGAGGGGAGGGGAAAAGTGAGGGAGGGAAATGATACCAATGGCTGCCATAAATTGAGGAGAGATCGGAAAGGAACTCATCAGGCACAAGACCCCTGGGTGGAGGGAAGCAGTGCAGGAGAGCATCAAAGAACTGACTCCCAACCTACCACTTGACCTTGAACCCACTTCCTCTCTGTAAACCACAGCAACATAACAATAACAACAACCACAGTGACAATCATAATCACGCCTGGCATCCACTAAGCACTCATTAGATGCCAGGTCCTGTTCTAATACTTCCCACGTTTTAACTAATTAGCTCAATCTTTGCATCCACCAGGTAAGTACTGGTAGCAGTTACCAAGCATGACTGCCAACTCCTTGACTCTCTTCTCTTCTCCCCTTGGCCTGGGTGGGCTTGCAGAACATTGTGGGAAGGAAGGGCGTGTGGATTTCAAAGCTAGATAAAAAAAAGGCACAGCAGTTTCTGCCCTGCGTGGGGGACACTGTCCCATGGAATCATAGGTTCCCATCGTGGGATGTCTCCCTTCCCTGAGGCGGCCCTGCTGGGAGGCAGGCTTGAGAGAGGAGGTCCAAATGCCTAGAGCTGAGATCCTGACCACCTCGTGCCTGTCCCACCTCCTGTCTCAGTGAAAGTGACATCCTTCCACCCAGTCAATCCAGGGCCTTGGCCTCCCTCAAGGCCGCATCCAAGCAGGAACCTTGTGGATTCTTCCACCCACACACTTTTTGATCTTTCCCACCACTAGATCCCCATTGCTCCAGTTCTGATTGCCTCCTACCCAAGGAGCCCAGAGGAACCTGAGCATCCTCCTTCTCTCCTCCACCACAGCTCTGGTGGATTCTATTGCCTTAAACCCCTCTCATTCCAGCCCCTTCTCCTGTCCCCAGTGGCCCTGATGTCCCACCCGCACATTGGGCTGGCATCCCAGCCTCATTGTCTCCTCTCCCCAGGAGCTCTCCTCAAGCCACTGGAAGGGAAGCATCCTGCGTTGTTGGGCTCTATCTGTCTGCCACTGTCATCTGCTGGTACCTAGGGCAGCCTGCTATGGTGGACCTGTGTCCTGAGTCCCCTACTACAAGGATGTGGTCTTCAGCACTTGGGCCTCAATGACACACTGATTCCCAGGCCCTGGATGCTGGGTCCCTCCCACAGAGCCCACTCAGCTGCCATCACTCCTTGGGGATGTCCCAGTTCTAGCTCTTTCTGAGCTCCCACCCCACAACAGCCCAGCCCCATCACAGCTCCCTGGGCCCATCAGAGCCAAGTTCTGGGGCTGTCCCCCGACCCTGAGACCCCCTCAGAAAGAGCTCCAAGTCCGTTCTCACTGTGTGTTTAGTGATCACCCCTTCTGGTGGCAGACTTGTTCACAGAGCTCTTGGGAGGCACCGTGCTTTCTTTTTAAAGGTATTTATCAATGATCCTACGTGCCATACACTGGGTAGGTGTCTTCCTTGACATTTCCTTTAAGTCCCCGCTGTTCCCAAAAGAGGTAGACATGCCAATCCCATTTACTGGTGAGAACACGGATTTCCCTGGAAGCATCTATGTTAATAAGGAAATAAGAGGCACGAATAAGCAATTGACTAATGGGGCTCTAGAAATGCGCTGTCAGCACAGGGCAGCCACTCGCCCTGCAGGGCCGTGAGAGCTGCCTCGTGGAGAGGTTTACAGAACACCCTGAGTCAATGCGCTTAACGCTTTGCACCTGCATTTCCTCACCCATAAAGTGGGGGTAATCATAATGCACATCGGTTATCCCCTATCCCAAACATGTGGGGCCACAAATATTTAAATTTCTTCCGATTTTGAAATATTTGTATGTACACAATAAGACATCCTGGGGATGGGAACCAAGACTAAACACAATATTCATTTATGTTTCACATACACCTTATACACACAGCCCACAGCTCACAATACTTCGAATAATTTTGTACAGGAAACAGTCCCATGGTGTGGAATTTTCCACTCCTGGCATCATGTCGGCACTTGAAAATTTCCAACTTTGAAGTATTTCAGATCTAAGATTTTCAGAGATGTTGAGCCTGTACTCCTGGCCACTCTTAGGACAGTGCCTTCTACCTGGTCCTCGGTAAATAATGGCCAAAATGCTATGTTATTTGCAATCTGTTACTTTTTTTGTCTGCTACCTACCAGTGCCTGGCCCCACCTTCCTCATGGCTGTGACCCCAGTACCTGGTATGGTGCATTACATGTAATAGACACTCAGTAGTATACTTGAATGAATGAATGAATGAATGAGTGAATATGCCAAACTGACTCAAACCTTTTACTCCTAAGAATAATCCCAAACCAGTGATAAAGTTACACCTGCTATTCATTTATTTTTGTGGTGCTGGGGATCAAATCCAGGGCCTCACTCATGCTAGGCTAGGACTCTATCCCTGAGCCACACCCCCACCCCAACACCATATTTAATGAGCACTGTTTATGGCAGCTCCTAAAGGAAAAGCCCAATGTCCACTCATCGAGCCGGATGAATTAAATAGCAGTGCAGCTGCGGCATCCTGGCCTGCGGTTGGAATGGTGATGCATGTCCACGCTCATTGATACTGAAAGCTCTCTGCTGCTGTCACTGAATGAAGGAGGCAAGCGGCAAAGCAGAGCATTTGATTTGATCCAATTTGTATAACGTGTGTGTGTGTGTGTGTGTGTGCGCGCGCGTGCCTGTGTGGTCTGCAGTGGTCAGCACTTGTTTCCCAGTGATAAGACTCCAGGGAAGAGTTTTTTTTTCTTCTTTCTTCTGCCTTCTAAATTGCCTGGGGCTTTGAAATTGAGAATATATAAAACTTTGCAAAGAGATAAACTGAAAACAACTTAATGTAAAAAGGGAAAGGAAGGGAACAGAGAAGATAATGACCGTGCATGAAGCCAAGGTCTCCCAGCCTGTGGGTGTCCGCGCCTTCCAGCTCAACCTGTCCCCACTCTATCCACTCTCCCTGTTCCCACTGTCCCTCCTTGGGACAACAGGGCCAGGTGAAGGGTGGGGACAGCTGCTCCACTGAGGCTCCTGCTGGTAGAAAAGGCCTCATCCACGGACCCTCTCCCATCAAATGCTCTAGTTTCGTATTATTTTTTACTTACTTTTTAAATTTATTTTTATTTGGCTGTGCTAGTGATAGAACCCAGGAATTCCCACAAAGCTAGGCAAGCACTGAGCCATCCTCAGCCCTGGGAGGTGGCAGCACCCACAAGTGAGCCCTGTCATGGACCATGGTGGAACCACTTGCCGTGATGGCAGTGTCAAAGGAAACTGTGAAGTGTGTGACAGTCAGGAAGCTTCCAGAGCCTGCTCCACGCCTGGCTCCCTGCTCTGCTGAAGGAGGGTCCAAATTTGCTCTGATCAGAGCTCTGTTCGAGTGGTGCCACTGCTGATGTCAATCCGGTTCAGTGCTATGGGCTCAGCTAATAATGGCAGCTGTGTGTGTGTGTGTGTGTGTGTGTGTGTGTGTGTGTGTGTGTGTGTGTCCCATACGTACATACAATGCCTTAGAGGCATTAACTTAGGTGTTCGTTACAACAGCTCAGGAGGTCAACACTGTCATTAACCCCATTTTCTACTTGAGGAAACTGAGGCACAGAGAGGCTTAGTAAGTTCCTCAAGGTCACTAAGCTAGTAAGTGGCAGAGGTCACCTGGCTCCAGACTCCGGAACGGTGACCCCCAGGGCTGCACTGAACTGAGGCTCAGCTTGCATAGGTTGGTAGACAAGGTCAAGCTTTGCTGTGATCACCAGAAGCAGCAGCCTTGGGAGCCTCATGCCTCTGCTTCCCTCGATGCCTCTGCTGTGCTGGGGACCCTCCCACCCCTCCCACCCCTCCCAGTGGCGCACAGCCTAATTGATGCTTCCAAACTTCGAGGCGGCTTGTTTGACAGTTGTTTTCAGAACACAAACAGTTTTCTTCTTTCCTTTTCAAACACTGCAGATAAGAAAGTGCTTCTCAGCTCTGAAACGGGCATTAACTACATTTTATTAGTCTGCATTCTGGGTGCTTTGACAACTTTGGGGCCTTTTAGGGGCTGGGGAGAGACTGCTCCTCTGAGATGGCCACCTCATCCCCAGAGAGGAGCATCCTCTCACATGCGAACCACCGCAGCAGAACCTAGCCCTAGCCACCTCCATGCTCCCGGCCTCATCACACCACTGCAGAGCCCGCGTCCCTACGCCGAAGAGCTGATCCGATTCACAGACTTGCCAGTCCTGCATCTGCTCCACCCACTCATCCAGTCATCCACTCCCACCTGGGAAAACCGCAGTCAAGGACCTGCCATGCCCCCCTCACCTCCACCACCTACCCACCCTCGATCATCCTCTTGGGCCCCTCCTCTTGGGAGTGGTGGGTGACAAACTGTCTTCTCCATGGCTGTCGTCTCCTGTTCTGTTGACCTCACTGCATCCGAGTAATACTAAAACCACAAGCTCAACACAGAATGTCCCAACCTCCTTCAAGGAACAGATGACTTAGTTGGATGGGCCCTATGATCAAAGGACACTGTGCCTCCACTGCCTGCAGAGCCCCTTCTACCCAGCACAACCCTTGGACTCAGCTTTTGGTATTTCTGGTGTAGTGAAAGAAGTTTCCCACCGTGACTGCTAAGAGTGTGGGTTCAAGGCCAGCTGTGCCATTTCCAGGCTGC
This sequence comes from Erethizon dorsatum, assembly GCA_028451465.1. Classification (NCBI taxonomy): domain Eukaryota; kingdom Metazoa; phylum Chordata; class Mammalia; order Rodentia; family Erethizontidae; genus Erethizon; species Erethizon dorsatum. The sequence continues at coordinate 122,050,478 of CM051827.1, read as the reverse complement.
ACATACCTAGGTCATTGCTTAACCTCCCCATGCTTTCGTTTCCCTCTTTCTAAAACGGGGAAATGGTTCCAACCTCACATCATTTTCTTCACTGCTGCTTGGGCCCCCTAAGAAGGGAGGAAGGGCACCTAATAGGTCAGTACCTATCACAAGGACCCAGCTCCCGATCTTGCAGAGGAAAAGACAAATTTCTAAGAGGTGAGCATCTCCCCCAGGTCGGTAGAGAGAAGTAAGTGAGGCTGTGCCCTCCCACGAACACCTTCCTCCTGCTCCAGTGAGTGGCCAAAGGCAGGTACAGGCAGAAGGAGGCGCTCACCCTCAGCTCTGGGGCCCTGAGAGTGTCACCTGCCACACAGCAGGCACCAGGTGCCTAGCCCCAGCCCCTAGGCATGAACACCAGGGGCTGCCTCTCTCTCCCTGCACCACCCCAACATTGGCCCGGGGTCTTCCTCTTATGAGCCTGCAGCAGAAGATGTTGCCTCTTGCTAACAAACTCTAGTGACCATGACAGGCTGGCTGGGCACACGTGTGTGCACATGCGTATGTTGGGGAGGGGTCTTGACACTTCCTGGGCCCCTGGAAGGGTGGCAGGGTGGCAGGGTTCTGCAGTAAAGGTCACCCTATTGGCTGCTGCCCTTTCAGGCCTCAGCTCAAATGTTGCTTCCTCCTCGATGCTGCTGGTGATCCTGTCTGATTGGTGATGGTCACCTGCCTCAATGTACCCTAATTCTCTCCCATCTCCCCCAGGTTATGTGCTTGTAGCCCTTGTCACTGATATTCTCTTCTTTCACTATTCACTCACCATTTCTGTCCCCCAACTAGAGAATGATCTCATGTGGAACCCCTTTTCTCATTTAATGCTGTTTCCCCCACACACCCCAGTGCCTCCTGGGGTCCTAATAGATGCTCAATAAACACCCACTAACCGATTAGATGAAAACACAAATGCACTGCCTGCAAAAAATGTGTCTGCGGCCGGTGAGATGGCTCAGCGGCGTAAGCGCCTGCCTTGCAAGCGCGAAGGCCCGAGTTCGACTCCCGGATCCCACATACCAAAAAGGGGCCGGTGATATCGCTCAGCGGCACGGGTGCCTGTTGGCGCGCGAGGTCCTGAGGTCGTCCCCCCGGTACCCACAAAAAAAAAAAAAAAAAAAAAAAATGTGTCTGCATCCATTTAGTTGCAATAACAGAAGTAGGGGGGGCCCAATTGGGCTTCAACAATGGAGACCCCTTCCCCCTCATGAGGATGGAACCCAGGGTTTCATATGTGCAAGGCAAGTGCTCTGCCACTGAGCTACACCCCAAACCTCATGAGGACTTTTTCATTTCGTGGAGCAGAGGCCCAGAGATTGGATGGGTTTTGATCAGGTAACCATAGGTATGATCAGGACTCTGGCTCTGTTTCTCAGAGGTTGTCTCAGCTTTGTCATTCTCCAAGCACTGGATTTTCCCTCATACTGGCTTCCTCCTGTGCACATGATGGCTGCCAGCAGCGTAGGAGCAAGAGACCTCACTGTTCCCACCCAAAGGGAGAGAAAGAAAGAAGGAAGGGACTCAGCCACTAGTAACCATGGCATACACTATTTCCTTCCACCTGATTGGGCCGCTGGATGGAATACTGTATGCTGATTGGATTAGGTCTAGACTTCTCACCACAGGTGCCCCCCTTCAAGGGAGGACCCAGCAGAATCTGCCCCAGCCTCTCCACTGGCACATCCATCCTCAAACATCTCGTTACAGCGCTGCTGCCTCCCACCTCCATGACTTCACAGAAGCTGTTCCCTGGTTTTGAAGCACCTGTATTTCTGCGTCTCTTTCTCCCCAGTGCTTTTTCTTCTTCAGTGTCCCTCACTTCTTGGTTTGTGACCTTGACAAATTACCTCCCTCTGCTTGAGTTCTCTCAGCTGAGAAGCAGAGGCAACAATAAAAGTGTTATGGAAACTAAATGAGAAAATGCGCACAACATGCTTAGAACATCGGTTAATGTTACCATCCGGTTGATAGGTTCTTCTCCCAACCCAGATGGAATTACAAGACAGAGTCAAAAGATGACTGAGCAAAAGTATTTGTTGCAGAGGGAAAGCAGAAAGCAGCATTTATTGTAAAGCAAAAGCAGAAAGCCGCTGGGCAATAAACCCAGGAGGGGACCGGAGCTGACCCAGTGGTCTCCACAGGAACTCTTTGTCTAGGGGCTTTTATACACAAAAATGACTACATCTCAGCCAAACCGAGCTCAACCTGTGGGATTACAAATAGGAAAGTTTGACTCAGAAGTGGGCCAATAGGAACTCGCGGTATGTAGCAAGTGTGCTTTTGCAAGCATCATTAATTGTAACTTTTCTAAAATTAGCAGAACAAAGGCACTCTTCAGAGGGGTATGAATAGAGCCTTGGTGATACTGTTTTATCTTATTTTCTAGGCAGGAAAATCCCACCAATCTAATAAGGCCTTTGTTTGTTGAGCCTCTGGAGCCCTGACCTTGGCCATCTTGCCCTTCACTGAGTTATCCGACTCCCTCTTTGGCTTGGCTTTGCCTGGCTGCCTGTCCTGTCTGCAGGACTCCCTTCCTCAGAACACTCCCCACTCTCCCCTCCTGCGGGGCCAGAAACCCTCTGAGAAATCTTCTCACCTTTCCACAGGGCCCTGTTCATCCTCAACATTTTCTAGTACTCATTGTGCTTTGCAGAAACTGATTGTTGAGATTACTGTTGGGTGCCTCTTACTAGGAAAACGATTCCTAAACCTTACAAAACAGAACCTAAGCCCAACCACACCTGCATGGAGGGCTCGTGGTTCATTCTTCCCAGGTCTTCTGCTACCTCCCTGTTTCATGTAGCGCCTAATAAGTGCTCCTGAAGAGGTCACTGTTGTGACCAGTGTAATCACTGTTGTGATTATTATTATCCTTTAGGTCTGAGTGTACACATCACTTCTTCCAGGACGCCCTCTCTGAATATCCATCTTTTCCAGGTCAAAGCTACTTGCCCTGCTCTAAACCCCACAAATCCAGTGTAAGTCAGTCACCCTCAATGCTGCAGTAACTAATTGTTCTACTCTTCCCTGGGAGTAGAGATGCCAGCATCTGTCTGATTTACTCCCAGATCCTTAGTACCTAACACGCTGCTTGCCACACTGTCGAAAATCAGTAGATACTAGTGACCAAGAAACATGAATGAGCACCCAAGTAGCAACAATTCTCCATACAGCTGAGTCACTATGTCACCAGTAGTTTCTTGACAATGGTGATGAGGGTTTTCATCTGCTCTAAGAATTTCTTCTTTCCCCTCTACTGTGCTACCCTGCCCTCCCTGCTCCCCGGAGAACCCCAGTCCAGAATTTAGCATGCTCCGCTGATTAGCACCTTCTCTTCTCTTCCTACCCTGTCTTTCAGAATGGATGCTCCCCTCCCAACCAACTGCCTCTACTGCTGCACCTGGAGCTTCATCAAAGAACCCTGATTTCCCTCCTGCTGCCCAAGCCCATTAGACACATTCTGGAGGCCAACAGGGGGTGACTCCTCCCCACCCTGGTCAGGACCCACCCTGGCAGAGAAGCCAGACCCAGTCCCTCCTGGAACCACACACAACATTCACACAGATACAGATAATCCATGCAGGCAGATGGGAATCCAGGCAAGGATAATCTGAAACCAGCAGAGGATCAGGAAGTCATTTCTATTTGGCTTTGAAGTGCATTCAATGAACTTATTTTTCCTCCTACCACAGATTTAACTTCTTAATCCTCTTTCACTTCTGCTAATATTGAAATGAGTTTGCCTGCTCTACACACGGGGAGGGGGATGACCCCAGGATGTGTCAAACAGCTGCAAGGAGCAGAGTCTTGTTTGATGCTGGACAACACAATGAGCCCTGTCTGGCTAGGACCTGAGGCACTGGTGCAATGCCCCTAGGGTCAAACCCTAAAGAGGTCACTGGTGGTTCCCGTGTCAGCTGAGCTCCTACCCTGCTGTCTGCCATTGGAACCCTCTGACTGCACAGTCCTGCCTCTGAGGAAGCCAAGACCAGCTCCTCCGCGACACACACACTCATTCACACATGCATATATACACGTGTGTATACACACACACACACACACATACACGCAGCCATTTTATCCCAGGTGGAAGAAAAGTAATGCCACCTTCTGAAAATCATGGAAAAAAAGTCAAAATCACTTTTCTCACTTGCCTGGCAGATGTTTTTAGAACCCTGGTTGATGGCAGAATTCCTAGCACTACAACGAATAACAGTGAAATCCCCGTCATAACTCCATCCTCCCTCCCGCAGGGTACTGGGAACATCTTCTCCTTCTGGGTACATGGAGTGGATCTCAAGGAAAAGTTCATCCCTGATTAGTTAAATCACCACCGCAGGTCACTCAGCCTTGCTGAACCTTGTGTGATCTGAGAAATGGGTGCAAATATCTGGTCTGCTGACCTCACCCAGTGGGGGTGGGAAGAACATAGCCGGTGGTGGCAAATATAGACATAATGGTAGGTACCGACTTAGTTGCCCACCACCATGATGGTAGCTGGTGTTCACTGAGCACTAATGTATACCATGCCTTGCTTTCAGAGCTTTATAAACATTTACCCACTGACTCCATAAACAACCTTATAACACAAGAATTATTCTTACCCACTTTCTACAGATCCAGGCACAAAGTCTTGGAACTCATTTTGAACGGTCGTGGGCCGGGGATATAGCTCAGTTGCACAAGTACCTGCATGGCAAGCACAAGGTCCTGAGTTCAATTCCTGGTACCAAAAAAAAAAAAAAAAAAAACAGTTTCACTTCTGCCAGAGCCAGGACTCAAACTCACACTGGGCCCTGGGTTATAGTGGGAGATAGCTACAGCCCCACAGTGTAGCAGGTGCACAGAGACAGAGAAATGGACAAGAGCCACCCGCTAGCACTGAAGCTAGAGTGCGCTTTGAGCATGAAAACAGCCCAGCTGCGGAGGCCAGCCAGGGAAGTCCAGAACAGATGCAGTGACCCCCTGTCTCCCATAGTCCCAGTGATGGCAGACTTTGACAGGAAGAGGCACCCTCCCAACACTAGATGGGCCTGGGTATCCCAGCCTCCCCTCTGTCCCTGTCTCCACCGGCCCTGAACGTCCCCTCAGTCACTCAGCAAAGCTTCATTGGAGCCCTACAGTGTACCAGGTCCCAGGAGAGGCCCTGAGCCCTGTCAGTTCCTCTGATGATCACCCAGCCCTTTCCCATCAGTAGACCCAGGGGCCCCCATGGGCAGCTAGACCCCAGCAAGATGGCCAGTGGGACGTCCCTGGCCCCAGCCCTCAGCCCTGGGCAAAGCAGGAGGTGTGTTTGCAGCAGGCAGAGGCACTAACATTGGGACTCCAGTGGGGGAGTCCCCGGCCGCTCTCAGAACCACCTGCAACAGATGCAGGCACCAGGCCTCACTGCACTGATAGCTGAGGGCTTAGTGCACTGACGCATGAGAAGCCTACACTGTCTCGGCGGGAGCCTGGAAGTCTCTCCACAAAGTCATTCTCCAAAAATAGGGGTTGGGGCCTCCTTTTCCCAGCAGGTGATCCCCATTCCTAATAACTCCATTCTTCTTCAAATCCTTTGTGACACAAGATAATGGAGAGTTGGGGGCAAGACAGTTAGATGTGTGTCTAACACTTGCACATGCCACCTGGCAAGCAACTGTGTGACCTTGGGCAGAGTCCCCTTGGGTCCTCAATCTTCTCATCTGTGAAATGAGTCAGTGGTGGTATGATTCCCCCACTGCTGTGCCCATGGCAGGCATTGCTAAAAGATCATATATTTATTCAACAAATCATCACAGGGTATGGCTTTGTAGCAGGTGGTGTCCTAGGTCCTGGGAATATAATAAGTTATAAGAGAGAGAGATGTTCTCTGCTTCAATTGAACTTGTGTTCACTTTGGTATTGGTCACTGAGCCTAGATGTGGCCTCAGAATCTTTCTTAATACAACATAGCCTTTGAGGCAGCCACTGGAGCCCTGGAGCATGAAAGAGGAACCTGAAGTAGTCAGGCTTCTGCAGAGAAATAGAACCAATAAGATAAAAGAGAGAGGCAGAGACAGAGAAACAGAGAGATGGATGGATCTTATGGAATTAGCTCACACAGCTGTGGAGGTTGGCAAGTCTGAAATTTATAGATTAGGCTGAAAACTCAGGCAGTATTTCTATGTTACAGTCTGCAATCCTCAGAAAACTTCAGTTTTTGCTCTTAGAACCTTCAACTGATTAGATGAGACCCACCTACAGTTACCCCATTATTGAGAGCAATCATCTTCGCTTAAAGTCAACTGATTGTAGATGTTAATCACATCCATAAAATATCCTCACAGCAATAACTAGGTTGGTGTGTGAACAAACGACTGGGCACCAGAGTCTGGTCAACCGGACACAGGAAATCTACCCATCACAAACCCTATTTCCCACCATGAGGAGTCATCTCCAAGCACACATGCAGTGCTGACGGTATAGGTTTGGAAGCTTTCTGTTCTGTGTGGTTCTTGGGGGAAGTATTTTCCCCAGGCAATGGACTAGGTGATCAAAGAGCCCATGTAAGCGCCTAGAAGAGAAGTTAGGAGAGAGTGCCTCTAAAAGAACCATTCAGACAATCAGCTTCCTAGACCTCTGCCAACATGCTTTCTCAAAATATCATGTCACTATTAACCACAAACACTTCTGGTTCAACCCAGAACTTGGGACTGTACTGCCCTTGGCATTGTCAGAAGGCTTCTTCATATTAGAGCAGAAGGGATTTTTCAGGTTGGTGTAATTTCCTCCACTATACCTACATTTTCTACGCTGGTGTATGATTTATACCCATCCGAGCCACTGAGGGAGGGGGCAGGGAGAAAGCCTGAGGGCCTTCCCTGTGCTAGGGACCTGCATTAGTCAGGAATAGGCTAAGCAAGGCTGCAGGGACAAATCTGCCTGGAAGTCTCAGGACTCAACACAATGAAGGTCCCTTTCTCTCTGATGTTGCATGTTGGATGCAGGTTGGCAGGTGGCTGTACTCCAGAGTTACACAGAGGCCTGGACTGATAGAGGTATCCTCATTTTGTGATGGTGTTATCCCAAATTCCAGGCCCTCCTTGGAAGGGTACAGAAGAGTGTGGAGAATTCACACGTGCTTTTAAATGCCTTGGACTAGAAGTGGCACTTGTTCCATCTCCTCACATTCCATTGGCTGGAACCAGTCACATGACCCCACTTGACTGCTAAGAATTCTGGGAAATGTAGTCACTTGCACATCAAACAAGGAGAGGAGAACCAGACCAGCCAAATGATTTTCTCTGACACAGCCCTTTTTAACCTACAGGTATTGACTGTTATCAATACTCAGCAGGACAAATTATGCTTGCTTTACAGATTAAGGGAGCAAGGGCCTCTCCTACCATCTAAATGCAGGTGCTTTAGGGTAGAGGTTTCCCAAGGGCTATTTTTAGCAGCCTTGAGATCTTTGTAACTTCCTTCCTGGTTTTCAACTGGGTTCTGAACCCAGTGTTCTCAATTAGGGTACTACAACACAACAGGAAGATTCTCTCAAGCTATTAGCTTTTTTTTTTTTTTTTTTTTTTTTTTTTTATGTGGGAACCGGGAGTCGACCTCAGGACCTCGCGCTTTGCCAGCAAGCGCTTGTGCCGCTGAGTGATATCACCAGCCTTTTTTTCCTTTATGTGGGTTCCGGGAGTCGAACTCAGGACCTTGCACTTTCTGAGCAGGCGCTTATACAGCTGAGCTATCTCACCGGCCCCCTCAAGCTATTAGCTATTAACTAAACACAAACTAGAAAAAGAAAATAGTAAATTATTTGCTTGGTTAAAAAATTCATAGAAATCAGAGTGGGTTCCAGGCTAACCCTAGGAGGATGCAGAGAGGGAAGGATGGTACAGTAGACACAAAAACCTGTAGGAGGAGTTTTCCCTTGGTGTGGGGAGCCATAAATGACCCAGCTTCACGTCTGAGCATGCGCCCCCCCCATCCTGATCCTACGTCACCCATTAGACCCTCCCACCGTTTCCCTCAAAGAGATATAAGCTCTGGCACTTCCGCAATAAACTCTCTCGCTCCACTTCCCTGATCTGTGTGTGTGTGTGTGTCTTCTTTCTCATCCCCATACCGTCGCCCGGGTTCGCGTTCCTGCCCCTGGGAGGCCCCGCTGGTCGGAGTCTTCTTGGGTCACAACACAACATTTGGCGCCCAACGTGGGGCCCGGGAAAGATGGATCCTATGAGGGATCACCCTGTAGGGCAATAAATGCCAACAATTGACCGGTCTTTAGTTTCATTTTCATGAGATTCCTTTCTCAGTGATCCGTACGCCAACTCCTTTCTTCGCGTCTGAATCACGGTAAGCATACAGGGTGCAAAATGGGACAAAACCTCTCCGAGCACGAACTTTTTACTAAAGGGGTCTCTGAAGCGCTCAGAGTGAGGGGAATAAAAGTCACCCCCGCGGCAATTGACTGATTACTTTTCCTTTATAAATAAGGTTTGTCCATGGTTCCCCTTGGAGGGCACCATTAACATCAGGGTCTGGGACCGCCTGGGTGACGCACTCCAAGATTATTATCGGGTTTTCGGGCCAGAAAAGGTTCCCGTCACAGCCTTCGCTTATTGGACCCTAATTTCAGAACTATTACGGACACAGCCCAATAACCTTCAACCATCACAGGCTCCGGCTCAGCCACTGGGTCAACCGGTTGCCCCCCCAATTACTGATACCCCTATCCCTAGCCCTCCACCCTCTGTAGTTCTCCAGATGCCAGAAGAAAAAGATGGCCGTTGCTCTCCTACTTCCCCCGTACCCACTTCCGCCTTCTTTAACGATAGTCACCCGCCATCTTATGAAACAGACCTCCACCCGCCATCTTGTCCTGGGTCTCCACCGTTCGATGGCCTGTCATCATGTCCTAAGCCCACGCAGCCTCCTGCACTTTACCCCCCTCTTCCTGACCCCCCGCCTTTCTCCTTACCTCCACAAATACCGCTGCCCTCTGCCCCCCCTCCCCTTGTTGCGCCCGCCTTTTCAGTTAACTTCCCCTCCCTTCACCCTGCACCTACTGCCACACCCATGCAAGATCAATTTCTCAGTTCGCTTCTGGAGCGCATCTCCCTACTTGAACGTAAGGCTCAACAGGATCATCTTAATTATAAGTTATCTCTTTCTCAGCCCTCTCCCAAGTTACATGCATACCCCATCACAGAGGTACAACAGGCCCCCACGGCGGAGGGACAACCGGCCCCTCCGCCCCAGCGTGCCAGGGTTCCCTTCCCTTTAAATTCCCTCAAAGAACTCAAAATGGCAGTCACCCAATATGGCCCCACCGCTACCTTCACCCTTGCGGTCCACGACAGCCTTTCCCAGGGATGGGTCACCCCAAATGAACATAAGGAGTTGGCAAGGGCCGCTCTCTCTGGGGGTGATTTTCTACTCTGGAAGTCTAATTTTCTAGATCAATGTGAAATAATCTCCAAACAAAACCAAGAGAGACAGCCCCCCAACCCAGTTACCTTTGCCATGTTATCCGGAACGGGTGATTTTTGCACTGATGAACAACAAATGGGCCTTAACCCTCAGGCGTTTGCCCAAATCTCCCTGGCCGCAAGTAGAGCCTGGCGCAAGCTTCCATCAAAGGGAGAGGGTCCTACCTCTCTTACCAAAATTCGGCAGGGTCCTACTGAACCCTTCTCCGACTTTATTGGCAGGCTCACCGAGGCTGCAGATCGCATTTTCGGAGAACATGAAAATAACAATTCTCTCATAAGACAACTCGCCTTCGAAAATGCTAATCCCACTTGTCAAGACATTATCAGACCCCATCGACATACGGGCTCTATTGAACAGCTTATCCGTCTGTGTGCAGACTTTGGCCCCTCATATCAACAAGGAGTAATGTTTGCCTCTGCGCTCGAAAACACCCTACAAAAGGTCTTATCTTTACAGATAGCTGGCCCACATGATAATAAAAAACCCCCCCGCCCACCTTCGTTGCTTCAAATGCCACCAACCAGGACATTTCTCAAAGAGCTGCCCTCTTCGCACAGCCACCCCGCTCTCATCTCTCCCTCAACCTTCAGGCCTCCCACAATCATCTCTACCCCCATCTCGGCCCCCACCTCAAACCATTTGCCCTAAATGCCGAAAGGGATTCCACTGGGCAAATGAGTGCAAGTCCCGATATACTGTTGATGGACACCCCATTCCAAAAAACTTCTCGGGGGGCCCTCCCCAGGCCCCGATATCAAACCCTCTTCTGACTCAGGGGACTACGGAGTCAACACACAATCCCTCCACATTACCGACCTCTTCAAGGCAACACCTTCCAGCCCGGGACTTGACCTCTGTGCCTCCACCCCCATGGTATTAGAGCCCATCTCCCCGGTACATATAGTTCCCACCAATGTTAAGGGTCCACTACCAAAGGGCTTTTGGGGCCTTATACTAGGTCGATTCTCCACAGCTACTCAAGGGATACTCATACATCCAGGAGTTATTGATCCAACCTTTCAAGGACATATCCACCTCCTTGTCTCTGTCTCAACTGGCCCCACTCTAATCCCCACCTTCCCTCCCCTTGCCCAATTGGTCCTTGTTCCCCAAGTCCCCACTCCATCCAACCCTCCTCTTTCCACACATCGTCGGCCCGTTCCCCCTGGTCTCTCCCAGGCTTATTGGTCTCAAACCATATCTCAAGATAAGCCCATGCTTAAACTCTTTATCAATAACAAACCCTTTCGTGGGCTCATCGATACGGGAGCCGACGTATCCGTCATCTCCCATAAACATTGACCCTCACATTGGCCCCTGAGGCCCTCAGCCACCCACCTACAAGGCTTGGGATACCTCCAACAACCTTATCAAAGCTCCACCCCCCTTACATGGCGTGACTCAGAAAATAATACAGGAACTTTCCAACCCTTCGTTGTTCGGGACCTCCCCCTCAATTTATGGGGCAGGGACCTTCTCTCACAGATGCAACTCATTATGCATAGCCCCAATGCTATAGTCACTAAACAGATGCTTGCTCAAGGCTACCTCCCCGGACAAGGTCTCGGAAAATACTCTTCGGGCATCACTTCCCCCGTTCATCCTAAACCTTTAGCTCCCCGCCATGGCCTTGGCTACGATGATAGTCCTCCTAATGAGGATCCTCCCTCTGAGCCCCCTCTCCATCCTCAAAAATTTTTAATTGGGACCGCTGATCCTCCTGTAACTCATGCACAAAAGATCACCTGGCTCTCAGATGATCCTGTCTGGGTTGACCAGTGGCCCATCATAGGCCCCAAATATTCCGCCCTTCTGCAGTTGGTACAGGAACAACTCACAAAGGGCCATATTGTTCCCAGCTCCTCCCCATGGAATACGCCCATTTTTGTAATACACAAAAAACATAATAATAGCTTTAGACTACTCCAAGACCTTAGGGCTGTCAACAAGACCATGGTTGTCATGGGCTCCCTCCAGGTGGGTATACCCACCCCCTCCGCCATCCCCCTTAATTCTCATAAGATCATCATCGATCTCAAGGACTGTTTCTTCTCCATCCCTTTACATCCTCAAGATCAACATAGGTTTGCATTTACCATTCCCGCCCCCCCGTCTTCAGGGACCCTCCTCCCGTTATCAGTGGACTGTCCTCCCTCAAGGCATGGCTAATTCGCCAACTCTCTGTCAACAATTCGTAGGCCAAGCCATTCAACCCCTTCACCAAACCTGGCCTTCTGTGCATGTGTTCCATTACATGGACGATATCCTTCTCGCATGCATTTTTTTTTTTTTTTTTTTTTTTTTTTTGTGGGTACCGGGGGGACGACCTCAGGACCTCGCGTGCCAACAGGCACCCGTGCCGCTGAGCGATATCACCGGCCCCTTTTTCGTATGTGGGATCCGGGAGTCGAACTCGGGCCCTCGCGCTTGCAAGGCAGGCGCTTACGCCGCTGAGCCATCTCACCGGCCCTCGCATGCATTGATGAAAATACACTTTATCGATGTTATGCTCACCTACAAACCCTCCTTAGAGATTCTGGCCTTCACCTCGCCCCCAATAAAATCCAGCTCACAGATCCTTACACCTACCTTGGCTTTCAGCTGACACACTCTACCATTCATGGACCAAAACCTCAACTTAGACTTGACACCCTTCACTCCCTCCATGACTTCCAAAAACTTCTAGGTGATATCAACTGGCTTCTCCCGTCCTTGGCAATCCCCAAATCCACGCTTAGACCCTTAAACGACATCCTTCGTGGAGACCCAAGTCCTACTTCTCGATCCCTAACACCGCTGGCCCGTACGGCCCTCCAACATGTCCAAGAGGCAATCAATACCCAGAGCCTTACCTACATTGACTATACGCAACCCCTTACTCTGATTGTCCTCCCCTCCCCTATACAGCCCACCACCCTCTTCTGGCAAAATGCGCCCCTCCTCTGGATTCATCTGTCTGTCTCCCCCAAAAAGGTCCTTAATCCATATTATGATCTCATCACCCAGATAATTATGACGGGCCGCAAACAAGCTAAAATCTATTATCATAAGGAGCCAGATGTCATCATCCTCCCATACTCTGAACACCAACTCACCTGGCTCCTACAGACCTCTGATACATGGGCCATTGCACTTGCTGCCTTTCCTGGCCAAACACAACATCATTACCCCCCCAATAAGCTCCTGGCCTTTTTTTCCCGCCACCCACATATCTTTCCAAAGATCACCTCTTATACCCCCATCGCTAATGCAACCACAATTTTCACAGATGGTTCTTCCTCCGGCCACGCCGCTTATACATGCCTAGATCATAACCCCATCATCATTCCAACACCTGGTCTCTCAGCTCAACACGCTGAACTCCAGGCCATCATTCAGGTTTTCCAAGATTTCCCTAACACTCCCATAAATATCTACACCGATAGTCACTACCTGGCCACCTCCGTCCCCCTTTTGGAGACCCTCTCCAACTTCTTTCACTATACTTCCGTCATCCCCCTTTTTGCCACCCTCCAGACACTCATCCATGCTCGCACACACTCATTTTTCATTGGCCATATACGCGCACACTCTGGTCTTCCTGGGCCTCTGGCCTCAGGCAACGCACTCGCAGATCAAGCTGCTCGATCCACATCTGCCTTCCCCATGCTCCTCCCCACTCCCCGTACTCGACCTTCCTTATCCAATGTCTCTCAAGCACAGGCTGCGCATGACCTACACCACCTTAACGCCCAGTCGCTGCGCACTCTCTTCAAAATAACTAGGGAACAAGCCCGCGCAATTGTTAAACAATGCCCCAAATGCATCACTCACCTGCCCTCCCCAAATTTGGGGGTCAATCCCAAAGGTCTCATCCCTAACGCCCTCTGGCAAATGGATATTACTCATATTCTTTCCTTTAGACAACTCAGGTTTGTCCACGTGTCTGTTGACACCTTTAGTGGCTACATCTTCGCCTCCCTGCAGTCGGGGGAAACAACTAAACATGTCATCGCCCACATGCTCGCAGCTGTGGCCCATATGGGCTGTCCTACAAGGCTCAAGACAGACAATGGCCCTGGTTATACCAGCAAATCCTTTGCTGAGTTCTGTCAACACCTTAACATTATTCACAGTACAGGGATCCCATATAATCCACAGGGCCAAGGTATCGTCGAAAGGGCAAATCAAAAACTCAAAATAACCATTTCCAAGCTCTCGACGGTCACATGGTATCCCACCAAAGGATCCCCCCGCAATATCCTCAACCATGCCCTCCTTATCATCAATTTTCTTTCCCTAGACCAAAACTATCGCTCCGCTGCCAATCGCTTCTGGCACCCCTCTACAGCCTCCTCCTTCGCCACAGCCCTCTGGAAAGATCCCCTCACTAATCAATGGCATGGCCCTGACCCCGTCCTCATATGGGGAAGGGGCTCAGCCTGTATCTATTCTCAGGCTGACCACAATGCACGCTGGGTACCCGAGCGCCTTGTAAAACAACTTAATAAACCTGCCCAGGGAGGCGCCCCTGAGAGTTAATATTTTTCCTTTATAGATGTTCCCGTCAAGCTTCCTGTATGTTCTTGTGATGCTCCCGGCGACCATCGCTAATCATCAACATGCTTCATTCAGGTGGACACTCAGGCGCTGGGGGGACCAAAAGATACTAGGCGCGGCTTGGATCTACTATTCCTCAAGGAGGGGGGCCTCTGTGCGGCCCTCAAAGAAGAATGTTGCTTCTACATTGACTCCTCTGGTGTTGTCCTACGCGCTATGGACAAATTAAACGATGCCCTAAAAAGAGAGAAATAGCCAGAACGCAAGCCTTATTCCCCAGCGCCGGGTTCTCCACTGTGCTCCCCTACCTTGCCCCCCTTTTTGGCCCGCTTATAGTTGTGGTCCTCGCCTTGACCTTTGGTCCCTGCCTATTCAAGAGACTCATTGCCGCCGTAAAAACAGATGCTGATGAGTACAATCAAGCCGAACCATATGATGATATTCAGGCCCCAGCATATAAGAATGTCGGCCAATGACGGGTAAGATGGAGTCACAAGTCACTAACACTCTCAGGACCACCTAAGACAGAGCGCCACTCTTTGCTGGGACGCTGGCGATGCTAGTGGTTAGCTCAATGACGGGTAAGGCCTGAAAAATCACATGCGTAAAAACAAAAAGACTTGCAGTAACCTCCACAACCTAAGACAGGCCACATTCAGGGTCATACAAACATTCATGGTCGGCAATATTCTCATTTGGAGAAAAAGGAGCATATGTGGGGAGCCATAAATGACCCAGCTTCACGTCTGAGCATGCGCCCCCCCCCCCCCGCCCATCCTGACCTACGTCACCCATTAGACCCTCCCACCGTTTCCCTCAAAGAGATATAAGCCCTGGCACTTCCGCAATAAACTCTGTCGCTCGACTTCCCTGATCTGTGTGTGTGTGTGTGTGTGTCTTCTTTCTCATCCCCATACCGTCGCCCGGGTTCGCGTTCCTGCCCCTGGGAGGCCCCGCTGGTCGGAGTCTTCTTGGGCCACAACACAACACCTCGGGAATTTACATCTTCCCCAGACAAAGGGCTGGTAACCACTGCTGGTGGTTCATTTCACTGGACAGAGCTGAGAACTTCTGGTCCCACCTGGGAGGGAGTAGCCAGGGGCTTGAGAGAGCAGCCTGATGAGGAGTCAGGCAGATCTGAGACAGAATCCCAGCTCTGCTCAGCCCAGGGTCCCTGAGCCTTGATTTCTCCAGTGTAAAATGTACAGACAGAGCCCACCTCCCCCAGTATGGGCAGAGATGCAACAAAATGGGAAGAGGTATGTGAAGCCTCACGTGGGTGCCTGGCTGTCTCTTTTGCCCTCCCCTTCTCTGCCTAATGGAGAACTGGCACAGGGGGCAGATGTGCTGGAGCCCGTCATTATGAACGCAGAGCGAGATGCTACGTCCGCCTTCACCTGTCAGGAGATGTTTAAAAGACTGTATTGAAAAAGAAATGAAAGTGAGTTAAATATTCAAGTACAGGAGCTTAGTTAAATAAACTCATTCAGACTGATGAAGATTGTGCTGCCAAATGTTTACAAGGAATTTGAAATAGCAAAGGAAATGTTTATGACACAATTTGCAAAGAAAAAAAGGAGGGCACAATATGGTATATACAAAGTGGTATCAACTATGCAAAAACAGAGTTCTGGGGCCTGGGAAAAAGTCTTTTGAAAGCTCAATCCCCACTTGCATTATGGCTGTTTGGATGAGACGCTATTCTTTTCTTTACAGATTGCGTTTAATTTCGTGTTCGTTTTATGTTTCAATTTTTCTCATTTTTAATTTCATATTTAAAAATGTAAAGAGTTATGAGGAAAATATTACTTTTTTTAAAAAAAAATGTAAATGTGGGATTTCCGTAGATGCCATTACACCAGTGTATCCAAGATAGGATGTGATGGGGCAGCAGGATGTGGCCCAGAAGGGGAAGCAGCGACCCCTGTGGGAAGGCAGAGCTGATCTTGAATCCTGCCCTGCTCGTTGCTAGCTGGGTGACCTTGGGCAAGTCATTTAACTCTCGGAGGTCCCAGGCACTGAGGGGCAAATTGGGTGAGAAGTCGCACTTCCTGGAGAACTTACCTGAGGTAGCGGGTGGGATCTGGCACAAAGTAGCTTCCCATAGCCATGAGCCGGTGGATGCCCGTTCTTTCCTTCTCTGCATAGTGCTGGCGTTTCCGGTGAGATGGCTGCTGGGAACACGACTGCAGCCTCTTACCAGGACAGACGGGCGGGATCTGGCTCCCAAGCTCAGCACCTTTTGCCTGTCTTTCCTCCCGCCCCTCCCTGCAGCCTGAGCAGCACCCGGTGTCTCCAGCTCCTGAAACTTGACTTCCACTCTCTGTGCAAGTCACGGAGTGGTGCTGGCGGCAGCTTCATCTTCGAAGGGACTTAGAGCTAAGAAGCAGCTGCTTCCTTCACCCAGAGCCTTTGAAGTCCAGATCGTAGTAAGCAGAGTGACCAGGCAAGATGACCTTGAGGGGTTCCTGCCAACCCAAGGGTCTGAGATTCCCTTCTTCTCTTTCATCTCATTCTCCAGAAGGAGAGTGGCCAGGAAGGGGGGGTTTATGCTGGCTGTGACACAGCTGGGGACAACCTTCCTCCACTTTAGCATCTGCAACCCCTGCTCAACCAGCACTGTCCAGAAGCTTTCTGAACCTCACAGCTCTCCTTCCAGACCAGGCCCCACCCTGACCCTCAGGTCACAACTGTCTGGCAATGATGTCATCCTCTACTCTCAGAGTTCCTAGAAGGCCCAGAGGCCCAGACTGGGTCTTATGCATCTTCACATTCCTGAGCCCAAGGCAGGGTCTGGCAGGGAGTGTATGCTCACAAGACGTTTGCTGAATGAATTAATCCTATTTACCCCCAACATACTACAGCATCTCCTCAATAAGGCCAGCTCTCAGCTTGGCTCCTCAAAAGGGACAGAGTATTTATGGAGAAGTTATCTCTGTGCCAGGCATCCTCTTAGCCTTTTATTGCCACCCACCCCTTTAATTGTCAAAAGTATCCTAGGAGTAGGTAGGAGTAGGTTATTGCCCCCATGTCACAGATGAGGAAACTGAGGCCAGGAGAGTTTAAATGACTTGCCAAGCAAGTGGCAGAATGGAGACTCAACCCCTCACTGTGGCTCTAAGGTTGGGCTTTTCCACAGTCCTATCATGTCCAGGTCAAAGGTCAGAGGCTCACACAAAGATTTTATTTTACTTATTGTGGTGCTGGGGATCAAACCCAGGGCATCACACATGCTGGGCAAGCTTTCTACCCCTGAGCTAAATCCCCAGCTCCCCCAATAAGTTATTATTTTTGTGTGTGTGTGTGGGTACCGGGAGTCGAACTTAGGACCTTGCGTACCACCAGGCACCCATGCCACTGAGCGATATCACCGGCCCTTTTTTCGAATGGGTACTGGGAGTCGAACGCAGGACCTCACGCTTACCAGGCAGGCACTTATGCCGCTGTGCTATCTCATCGGCCCCTATTTTTTGTTTTTTGAGCCAGGGTCTTGCTATGTAGTTCAGACTGGCCTGGGCTCACTATGTAGCCCATGCTGGCCTCAAACTCACAGTGATCCTCCTGTCTCAGCCTCCCGAGTGCTGGGATTACAGATGTGCACCACCACGCCTGGTGCCCCAATAACTTAATTATTTCCCTTTGAGGACATTTAATGGGTGAAATATATATCCATGTTTAAAAACTTTATTGAAGTATAATTGACATCATAGAATTCACCATTTTAAGCACACAAAGCAGTGATTTTTAGTAAATTTTACGGAGTTGTTCAACTATCAGCACAATCTAATTTTAAAAAATTTTCCTTGTCCTAAAAAGACCAGTAACGAGCACCTAGTTCCCAGACTCAGACCCAGGCAACCACTGCTCTACTTCCTGTTCTACTTCCTGTAGATTGGCCTTCTCTTAGGACTTTTCTTTCAAAAAACACAACCTTAACAGCATGTAGTCTTTTGTATCTGGCTTTTCTCGCTTGGATAATATTTCTGAGGTCCATCCACACTGTAGCATGTATCAGGGATTTGTTCTTTTTTTTAACTCTCTAAGATGATTCCATAGAGCACCTACACTGTATTTGTGTGTCCGTGATCTTACCTTGATGGACATTTGGGTTGTTTCCATTTGGGGGCTTTTAGGAATCATGACACTGCTGTGAATACTCACATGCAAGTCTCTAGGGGAACTTAACATTTTCATCTCTGGAAGACCGGAATTGCTGGATTGTATGACAAAAGTTATGCTTCACTTTTCCAAACTAGCTCCAAAGTGGCTGCACCTTGTATGTCCCCACCAACAACATCTGAGGGTTCCAGTTTCTCCAAGTCCTCACCAAGCTTGGTATGGTCCAGTGTTTTGTTTTTGTTTTTGTTTTTGTTTGTTTTTTAAATAGCCATTCTGATACATGTGAAGAGGTATCTCATTGTGGTTTTAATTTAACTTTCTCTAATGACTAACGATGCTAAGCATCTTTTCCTGTGCTTATTGGCCATTTGTTTATCTTCTTTGGTGAAATATCTATTAAAACCTTTTGCCCATTCTTAATTGGGTTATTTGTCTTCTTGTTGTTGAATTATGAAAGGTTTGTTCTCCTAAAGCCACATCCTCATAATTGCTTTGGAGAGAAGGGAGGGACTTACGTGTGGGAAAAAAGATCTATGCTGGGATCCTGACTTAAACTCTCAAAGGGAAGGGCCATGGTGCACATGGATTGCAATAAAGCAAATAAAGCATCCAGCACATAGTAGGTGCTCATCTTTCACTAATGGAGCTCTGCACTGGGCTGAGCACCACAACTGGAGCTGGGGGCAAAAAGCCAAGTCCCTGGTTTATGGTGCTCACATTCTAGAGAGGGAAACAGACCATACAAAATAACAAGACAAAATAAACACACAATGTAATGTCCGGGAGTGGTGAGTGAAAAATACAGCAAGATGAAGGGGGCGAAGTGTGCCCAGGGGCTCCCTCACATCGGTTCGGGGAGAAGGTATTGGAGAATAGCAACCATCTCTGCCTAGGGTGGTCAGAGAAGCTGCCTCCGAAGAGGTGGAGGCAGTTGAATGAAATTCCAAGCAAAGTGAAGGAGGGAGCTATGCAAGGTTCTGGGGGAAGAGCATTCCACAGCAGAGGCATCAGTGGTTCCATCGTCCATATCAGGAGCAAGTCTGGGCTGTTGGATGGGAAGCCGAGTTCAGCAGAGCCCTGTCCCCCACGAGCCTAGGCAGGTGCCAGTGATTGTTTGGATCTCTGTGTTGCCTCCTGCTGTGATTCAAGTTTTGCGATGCCCTCACTCCTCCTGGCTCTGCTTGGACAGATGCACACACGAGCATATGCGCCCCATCTCCTGGCCTCTTTCTCTTGCTGCTGCTTCATCTTACATGAGAAGCCTGGCGGGAGATTGAGCATGTTAGGCCAAACTAGCCACAACTCTATCATCTTCAAAGCACGGTATACTTTTCCATTAGCGGCACGCAGACAGCACTGACATCCAGAACTTCTTTCTGCACAGCAGGAGCTTGCCGAGCACCCTGCTTCGAGCCTAGGGCTCCTGGTCCTGCAGGACCTCCACACACACACCACCCTGCCACTGTGTGTGCGCGGGGGGTGGCGTTCTGAGACCTGCTGAGGGGGGTTCGGGAGTCACAGGCCCTTTCTAAGGCACAGAGTGTCTCAGGTTGCCTGTCCGCTGGAGGTGCATGATGAACACTCTGGGGATTGGGCTTTTTCCCCAAGGACGGTTAAGCTTAAGGGTTAATTAAAAGCCAGTGCCTGAGAGCCAGACCGCCTGGGTTCAAATCCCAGCATGACATGAAGCAGCTTTGTCCTCCTTCTGGGCAGGGAGCTTAGTTCATAAACCCAATGTCTTCATCTGTAGGCTGCTGACTGTAGGAATACCAGGCACACAGTTCTCTGGTGACAATTCAGTGCTCCGGCTGGTGCCTGGCGTGTATACCCGGTGTCAGACAATGTTATCACACTGATGAGCCCTTCCTGAGGTGGAGCCCGGGCTAAGCCTCCCTGCGTCCACGCATCCAGATGGAGTCCGTGCAAATGTCTCCCTTTATTCATCCCTCGACTTTAGGGCTTAGCGTGACCTATTTTAGGTTTGGTGGCCTCCTATTCTCAACCTTTACCGCCCTCCCTCCCTCGCCGCCCTCGACAGCCGCTTTCCTTTCTGCACATGGCAACCTCGGGCCAGGGCCTCTGCACCTCCCTGTGAGTGCAAAGTTCCGGCCAAGACTAGAACTTCTCACTTCTAAAACTGGCCGGCACTGGCTGAGTCTGCCCTGTGCTTGGGGTTTGGCACCAACTACATGTATTTTACGTGCATTTGCTCGTAGATTTCTCATGATGACACTGAGACAGATACGATGGTTACCCTCCCATCTTCCCCTCCCTCTCAACAGCATGAAACTCACCCCCAGGGAACTCCCCTCTGTGTACACACATCCCATAAAAGTCTACCTCGCCAGACCGTGAGCTCTGCAAACGCTGGGCTGAAATCGCTTTCCTCATGTGGCAGCCCTGTGCCGGCGTGTACCACCCAGTGTGTACAAGGTGTCTTTAGGTGATGTGATCACAAATACTGCTGCTGAGTGCCATCCAAAGGGAAGACGTAAAAATGCTACACTGTGTCCTTATCTACTTTGTTCACTGAATCCGGCTGCAGGCAACTTCCAGCTCTTTCTGAAGGTTAAAATGACCATGGAAGGTAAATGTTTTGAATCGATTCGGGACGTCGAGGCAGCCGTAACAAGAAACTACAGACACTGACCAAAGGGGACTCCCAGAACTGCTTCAGAAAGTGGCAGAAATGAGGGGATAAGTGTATCTGAAGCAAGGGGGAGTTTTATGAGGGAGAGCAATGGCAATGTGTCTTTTACCGTAATAAATTTTTAAAAATTTAAACATTCACCGTATTCTTTGATCATACCTTGTATTTATTGAATGAATGCATAAACGAATCTGAATCTCTCTGCCTCAGACCTTTTCCATTCTATTTCCTCTTCCTAGAACACCCTTCCACCTTCTCCATGTGCAGGAAATGTTGCATCTTCAAGGACTTGGGAAACCAGTTGTTTCCCAACTGTTGTTTCCTGGGCTGTCCCCTTCACCCTCACAGACCATTCCTGTCACCTGCGATGACTTTCCCCTGCAAGACTGTGAGCCTCCTGAGGGCAGCACCGTGCCATATTCATCCCTGCACCCTGCCCAAGGCCAGGCACCTGGGCTCCCCAGTATGTGTAGGGCCCTGGAGCGGGATGCCTGAGGGACAGCGCTGGCAGGCTTTCCAGCTAACCCTGTGGCAGATGTGTATTATGTACAGAAGGTGGGAGGCGCATGCGGGCCAACCTCCCCATGCAGCCCCAAAGTGGCCCTTCGCCAGGGGGCGTCGCCCACGGGACCAGTTTCTCTCTGTTCCAACCCGGCTTGAGCTTCGGTGCTGCCGTCCTCGGGCACCCCAGAGGTGGTGGCTTCAAATGACACAGCTTCTCCTTCAGTCCCAGAGGTCAGGGGCTTGACATGGGTCTCATGGGGCTAAACTCAGGTGTCCACAAGGGCTGGCTCCTTGCTGTCTCAGGCAGGGACAACCCAGGGTCATCTCCTGACTTTAAAGTCAGCTGACTGACAGACTTGCTCATCCTCAGTCCCCTCTGCTGTCTCACCCAACCGCCAGAGATCCGGGGCATCAGACACACGCATCAGTGGGGGGCTGAAATCCTGCTACCACACCCCCACCCCCAACCCGGTTGCTATCTGGGGGCACCTTCTGTGTGCCAGGGCCCTGCACACACAGTCTTCCCCCTGCAGCCAGGGCAGGTGGGGACACCACATGTCTTCCCTGGAAAAGCAGGGCCATATGTGGCTCTTAGAGGCCTTAGATGATTTTGTCTTCATTCAGAAAAAATATATTTGAAATGATATTTTATGACTGCATTAGTACAACCACTCAATCAAAGCTGAATTCTACCGTTTTTTAGTTTTTGATTTTTTTTGTTCTTGTTGTTGAGACAGGATCTCACTATGTAGTGCAGGCTGGCCTTGAACTCACTATGTAGCCCAGGCTGGCATCAAACTCGTGGTGATCTTCCTGCCTCAGTCTCCTGTGTGCTGGGATTACAGGTGTGCACCGCCAAGCCCAGGTTGAATTTCTGAATTTAAAAAGACTGGAAGACATTTTGTGGACTCCTAATGATGTTGTAAGTCCTCAGACTATGCTCACCCTAGGAAGAGGCAGGCAGAGGGCCACATGGCCAGCAAGAGACAAAGGCAGATCATTTCCGGGACCGCATGATTCCAGGGCCGAGCTCACTTCTCCAGCCACGCTGTCCGCGGCCGAGAAACCCTTGGCAGAATCAGATACAGAGCCATAAGGATTCTAGAGACATTTTGGCCCCAGGATCTTATTTTACTATGGAGATCCAAGTGCCCAGAGAGGGAATGCAGAGTCCTCAGGGACACACAGCCAGTCAGTGCTGTAGCCAGGATGAGTGAGGATTGGCCTCCTGATTGTTCATTTAGGGCTCTTTCCTGTTCTTTTTCTTTTAGATGACAACCCCTCTGATCTGAGAAAGCCCTGGGCTCCATATCCCTCTCCCTATGCACACACACACACACACACACACAAACACACACACCCCTCTGTCTCGTGCATGCTGTGCACCCACCTTGGCTATGGCTGTGCTGACTGCTCTCTACATTTGAGCTGGTTAGGATTCATCACCAAATGCATCCATTTCCCAGGTGGGAAAACTGAGGCCAGAACAGAAAGAGTATAACCTAAGCCCTCAGCAGATGAAGTGTCAGTGCCCAGCCCTGGTCTGGGGCTGCCCACCCCTGAGCTCTGTGCTCCACCCCCACCCCACAACATTTGGTGCAGCTGATCCCAGATGTCAACACTAGCCTGAGGGCCTCTTCCCTCCCCTAGTCCACAGGGACAAAGGAAGGTTTCCAAAGAGTGCTTTCAGTGTCCTTGGCACAGTGAATGCCTCAGGCTCAGGACCAGAGCCAGAAAAACCGGTTCTGAGTGCCCTGGGCAGCTCCTGTCCTGCCCTTGGTCCAGCATCCAGGCAGGGTGACAGGGCCAAGGTAGGGTACAGGCCGGGCACTACAGAGGGTAGCAAGCCTCCCGGGTATCTCTGGTGTTTCCACTCCATGTCACTGAGCCCCCGAGCCTCAGTTTCCCCACCTAGAAGCAATCTCAGCGTCTGCCTCTCAGCGTTGCTGTTGCTAAGGATTAGATGCAGCCCTCGGCGCAGCATCTGGCACTTGGGGAGGACCAGATGTGCTCTTTATGGTCAGCATCAATAGTGATTAACTGTGGGACACAGAGGAGCTGTGCTGCGGTGGATCCAGGAGGCCAGGAGGAAGGGCCAGGCTGGCAAAGGACAGCACAGCCTCTGAGAGGAGTCATGCAGCCAGGTGGCAAGGCCACCAGTGCCAGGGACAGTGCTTGGACCCTGCCACGGCCTCCAGCATCGCAGAAAGCCCACCAACTCTGGAATGCCTTCCTGTGTCCTCTGTAGGATCCCACTAGTGTGACATACAGCCAGACCTTGCCTCACAGGAGCAGAATTTCCAACTCTAAACCCATTTCACAGATGGAGGAAACTGAGTCCCAGAGAACAGGAGTGACTTGCCCCCAAACATGCAATCCTTTCATAGCAATGCCAGGACTTAAACAGGGCATCTTGATCTTTTTTCTCTTCTCTTTTTTTATTTTTGAGCCAGGGTCTCATTAAATTGCTCAGGCTGGCCTCAAACTTGCAATCCTTCTGCTTCAGCCTCCTGAGTAGCTGGGATTACAGGCATGCCCCACTGTGCCCAGCTGCGTCCTTTCTCCTGAAAGAAATGATTGATCATTGTATGTTCGGAGATTTCAATTCCTCACATCGCTTGGCTGTCCCAAGAACACCTCTCTTTACTTTCTTTTGTTTCATTCTAAGCCTTATCTGACATCTAGCTCAACATGACCGACAACCCTGCAGCCTTCAGAAAGAATGGCCTCCAAGACCATAGCCAGCTTCCCGCTGTCACAGCCTTCGTTCCAGCCACATCGGTCACCTTCCGCCTGCCCGAGGTGGCTGCTCACTCCTCCCTCGGAGCCTTCGCTGAGCTGTGCCCCCTTCCTCCGCGATCTCTCCATCTCCCACAAAGCCTCGTTGCTCCTCCCAGACTTGGCCCCGGTGTCCCAGTGTCTCCTACCTTCCAGCCTTCCTGGTGACACCAGCTCACAGCCTTCAGAAAGGAAGAAATGAAGACTGCCCGGGTGCTGTATTCATTCATTTGTTCTTGTTGCAGAGGCAAGTTTTTAAAAGTTTCTCAGTCTCCTCTCATTTGATTCATTTGTTTATTTTTGTTTTGTTTTGTTTTGTTTTTTTCTTTTTCTTTTTCTTTTTTGTGGGTACCGGGGGTCGACCTCAGGACCTCACGCGCCAGCAGGCACCTGTGCCGCTGAGCGATATCACTGGCCCCATTTGTTTATTTGACAAATGTTTATCAAATACCAAGTAGGAGCCAGAGCCTTTCCACTGGACCGCCTGTCTTTACCTCCTTTTCCTCCCCTCCCCCCCGGTCCTGTGGGGAGGGCACTGCAGAGAGAGGAATCACAGGATGTTCACTACCCCTGTGCAGAGCTTGGGCCCTACCCTAGGCCCAGGGTCTTCTTAGCTGTGGACTCTGTGCAAGGTAAGAGAGGTCTTTCCCACCATCACAGAAGCTGCCCAGAGCCACCTCGCATCCGTGCTGAGTGGCAGCCAGGTTCCTGGCCTCAGGAGTCAGATAGCCCAGCCCCAGCATCACCAGGTAGAGGACAAGGTGACTGCCCTGCTGCACCTCAGTTTCTCCTTTCTTAAACAGCACGGGGAGTGGGCAGACGAGGGTAGGGGTCCTACCTGGAGGTTTGCGTGGGATAGGGCAGCAGGCCAAGAGCAGGTCCAGCCTGGGACAAGGGAGAGAGGGGCAAGGACAGCCCACAGGTATGGGGCCTAAGCTGGTCTACGCTTGCAGCAAAGGATGTGGTGGAGAGTCACTCCTCTTTGCATGACTCTGATACCAGAGAGTTGGGCTGGGGCTCTCTAAGGTCCCTCTTGGCTCTGAGAAGCTCTGATTCCCGGGAAAGTCAGCTGCTTAGAAGCCCAGGACGCTGCGCTCTGCCCTGAAAGGCTCGGCTTCCTCTCTCCTTCCAGGTTTTGCAGCAGCGAAAGAAATGGAAACGCAGCACCACAGAGCGCACCGTAAGCAGAGGGCTCCCACGACAAGCCAGGCAGATGTGAAATGATAAACAACCCCACAGCCTCCAGGAGCCCAGCCTGGAGGCTAGGGCTAGGATGCTGTCCCTAAATCATGGAACTGGGGAAGATAGAACCTGGAACACAGAACACAGAAGCAAATCGTATTCCTGGGGAGTGAGCGGGGAGAAGTAATGGGGTCACTCACGCCTGGGGGGCCTGTACAGGGAGTTGGCATTTAAACCCTCCCCTCTCCACACTGGAACCATTACTTCGGCTTCTTCCCAGTTCTCCAAGACTGCTGATAAGGACAGCACCAGACTTTGCACTATTTGGGATGCTCCAATAGAGGGAAGTTCTTCCTTGGTTCTCATCTCTCTCTCTTGCTTCAGGTCCTGCGATCTGCTTGGTCTCCCTCATTCCACCCAACTGGAAAACAATTTTGCTCATTTCCATATCCTGACTCCTTCACAGGTTTAGACCCATCCCTGCTCATACACCCATTAATGAGGGCCTCTTCATCCAGCGACTCTGTTTCTACTGTCCTGCGCACCTGCCAATCCTTCAAGACTCAGTTCTTGGACTTGCTCCCCACAGTTTCCATGGCACCCCTTGTTGTATACAGCATGATTTACAATGACACTGTCCCCCACTGACTGACTTTCTAAAGGGCCCAGGGGTGAGTCTAATAAATCAGGGGCTGAGCCTGCTTCATGGCTTTGAGCCTTCTTTGGACTTTAGTGTTCCCATCTACAAAGTGGGCATGATCACTTCTAACCCAGTGAACCTTATATTAGTCCAGGATATTAACGCCACCTTCTGCAACCAACAAACCCAGAAATCTCATGGCTTCTCCCAACATCAGGTTATAGCCACAGTAATTCCTAGACTGGATGGCTATGGTCAATCTGAGAGAGAGGTGGCTGCCAAGATTACTACTCGGGGAGAGAGAGGGGAGAGAGATAGCATGGTGGATCTTCACTTCCTGAACCCAGAAGCCATTGGTCCCTTCTGCCTGCCCCTGTTAGGCCATGACTCAAGCAAATGCCATGGATTAGCCGACAAAGAATAGGAAGCCCCTGGCCTAGTGCCTGGCACACAGTAGGTGCCCAATGAAGCTGCTAGCTCTCTGTGTGTTTCTCCATCCTCAAAACCAGGCACTTCATGGATCCAAACCCCAGGGAGACCAGGCTGCCACTCATGAGAATGTGGGGTGGCCCAGGCTCAGGTCCCACCTTCCTTCTGCTCCCTCACCCCCACTCTATAGCCCCCATCCCACCCTGGCCAGCTTCTCTTACCGCCTCCTCCACCTGGGTGGCTGTCTGTTTGCAAAGCATTGATTTGCAATCAGCCAGAACAGCTCTAATGGGCTAGCCAGGCCCCTGGCTGCACTGAGTTAGCTTCATTTAGAGGCTCAGGGCTGTGGAACATAAACCTGTCCTGCCTCTCCAGAACCAGCACCAGCTCCACACCTCCAGCCAAGACCAGAGTCAGGTCCCTGCTCAGGGCTGCCTCAGCTCCTGGAGGGCAAGGCCCATCATCCCTCTCTCCCACACAGCCAGGCTCCTCGCCCTCACCCCTACTACTGAGGGTGGGCAGGAGAGGGTCTCCACCTCCCTGCCTGCTGGTGGTCTCCCAGGATGTGGGACCCAAAAGGCAGGATGGTTCTCAGTGTACGTTAACTCATACGAGCACTGTGACAGCTTATGCAGAAGCAAGCCTGTGGGTCCCATTTTACAGATGAAGAAACTGAGGCCCAGAGGTCACAAAGCAGTGTTTTCAACTTATTTGATAGGAAGGCTTTTTTGCAACGGAGTAAACCCAAAGCACACACTTCACAGTGTACTTCCCTCGCTTGGTTTACTTCTTACCCCATAAGCCGATCCAAAATTGAGCTCCCAAGAGCTCAGTCTGTGCTTTCCTGTAGCTCAGGGCTTTATAACCAGGACCTCGGGGGTCTGGGACCTTCCAGAACTTGCATGGGGAATCACATTGTTACCATGTGGCTATGGGGCTTGTGGTTCCACAAAGCGCTGAAGAATGAAGTCATGAACCAGAGAAAGAGGCTGGGTAAGTTTTATTGGAAATAAGGAGAAGGAGAATAGCTCCTGGATTTCAGGAGGGATCCTGACTGGCTGGGTTACCACATGGTCCCTTCATTTAGCATCACTTATAGGTAAGAAGGGCACAGGAATTGCTTAATCGTTTATTGGACCCCTATCATGGGTGGCTCTGTAAAGTTAAAAAAATGATCTATTGGAACTCAGGTGCTCTAGCCCAGTTCTTTTACATGGTGTTTACAGTAAACAGGGATCTTAGAAAGAAATCTGGTTATTTTGCATTTTAATTTCCTTAGAACTCAGGAGCTTAGTAGGGAGGGACTCTGATAAGGAGAGGCCAGGCTGCATTCCATGTTAAAGAGGAAGTTCACTGCACGGTATTTTAAATTCCTCAAAACTCAGGAGCTTAGTAAGTGGTGGCCCCTCCCTTTCCTGGTCAAAGTCCTAGTTTACCATCTATTCTTATTTTAGTTCCCATTAATATGGCGAGTGCCCCACAATGCCAGGCTCTCCCCTACATGGCTGCCTTAGTCATATACTAACTAAACTATCTACATTGTAAGTGGTCTGCTTTCCACCAGGGTCCATAGCTTCCAGAAGATGCTCTGTGTGGCCTGGGGCCCAGCATGAGCGAGGAGCTCCTGGCCTGGCCTGTGTCCTTAAGAACAGCCCCAGTCTCGATCCGTGGTTCTGTAAACATGAACAATGCGGCAGATATTCTGGAGAGAGCTCCACAAGGGGGAGAAATGGCCCGTGTGATGGCAGGGACAAGGGGACAGTAAATAGATGAGCTTAGCTGGAGCAGAACGGGTGTTTGGGAACAGTGACAAATGAGGCTGGGGCGTGAGGGGACCTTGGAGAACAGGCGGGGGCATTTAGATTTGATTGGAGAGACCACGGGGAGCCATGGATGTTCTGGAGCCAGCTAGCAGCGGCTCAGGAAGAAGGTTGGCAAAAAGGCAGGAAGAGCCAAGGGGAGAAATGAGCTCCTAGGATGGGAGCTCCTTGGACAGCCAGGCCCGGGGAGCTAGCTGGCTGCAGCTGGATGGGCACAGCAGAGCTGGCCACCTTCAGGAATATTGTCACGAAGGAGAGACCTCGGGACCAGGAGGAGGCAGCCCTGCTGGAGGCAAGTCCTTATTTCTGCCATCTCTGGTTTGGAATTCAAGTCTGCTGGTTCCCTCCTGTGTGACTTTGGGCAAGTGATCCGTTCCTTCTTCTAGGCTGGCTGGGTTTCTTCCTAAGAACACAGGCTGTGCAAAGTCACATAAATGAGAGAAGCCACCTGAAGACCAGGTACACTGTCTGCACTTGACAATGTCACTTCTGTTAGGACCTGGGTGTCCAGCCTAAAACACTTATTGAGATCTAAATGAGGCTCAGTGGTAGAGTGCTTGCCTAACATGCATGAAGCCCTGGGTTGACCCCCAGTGCTACACAACAAACAAAAAGTCACTTCTTATCATCTGGGTGTGGTTGTGCACACCTGTAATACCAGCACTCTGGGAGGCTGAGGCAGAAGGATCGGAACTTCAAGCCCAGCCTGGGCAACAGACACAGTAAGACTGTGTCTCAAAATATAAAATAATAAAAAGCTGGGGATGTAATTCAATGTGAAGGCCCTGGCTTCAACCTCCAGAGCCACCACCAAAACAATAGCAACAATAACAACAAAAACTCATCAAATCCCTGCTAGGTACCAGGGGTTTTCCCAGAAATCCTAATGTGTTTTGTGACAATGACCGCGGAAGACAGATCATGCCCATTTGAGAGAAAAGAAAACGGAGGCACAGGGAAGATTTGTATCCTCGGTAGTGACATCAGTCAGTATTGATACAGGAGCTCAAATGTCCAGAGGTCACTGGCCTCTGGGTGAGGTTCAAGGTCATGCAGGTGATCGATTTTTGGGATCTTGAGTGGGTGGGGCACTGACAATGCAGGTGTTCATGGTGCTTCCCAAGAATCACCTGGGGTCCAGCTACCATGGTGACCCTGATATTTTAGGCTGGTGTGGATCTAGAACCCTGCTAGCCAGCTCCTGGGTGATGCTTTATTGAGTGGCAAGGGTTATTGGGTGCATGCTTCCACACGCCTGTAATCCCAGCACTTTGCCAGGCTGAGGCAAGAGGATCCAAATTTCAACTGACCCCAGGAAATTTAGAGACTTAGTGAGTGCCTGTCTCAAAATAAAAAAAAAAAATTTTTTTTTAAATGCCTGAATGCAGCTCAGTGCAAAGTCCCTGGATTCAATCTTCTGTACTGGGAAAAAAATACCTTTGGGGTAAAACAGACCTGGCCTTGGACAAGAATCTGAGTCTGTTTCTTTATCTGTAGAATGGGCAAAACTTACCAACTTTACAAGGCAACTGAGGAAGTTAGAGATGGTACCTGCAGCCTTGCTGAGCCACAGCAGGACTCAAAGAAGCACTTAATAAACACTGGACTATCTTTGATATTATTACTGTCACTCTGGCTTGACACCAAACCCTCTGTGACAGCCAGTCACCAAAGGTAGGCTGGGCCTCCTTGCCACATGCTGGAGCTCAGGACTCTTTCTTGTCTCCAGCTCCTTCTATGCCAAGAGGAAAAAATCAGGATGCATGCTGCCGTGTCAGACAGCACCCACGAATCGTTTCACATTCAATTTCCCTATCAAATTCACAGGCATGCATCGCATGCCATTATTCCATTTCCTAATGGTCTGTGTGGTGGCAATTGTAAGTAGGACATTTCTCCGTGCCCTTGGCAGTTCCAAGCCTTCAAAACTCACTTTCTGGACCAGATCCCCTTCCTAGCAGCTGCAGCCTGCCTCGCCCTCCCCTAAGTCCCGCTATCATCTGCACCAGGTCTCATCCAGGATATAAGGGAACAACAGTAACTCATCTCTTTGGAGAACAATCTCTGCCCCCCCACCCCATGAAGGTGATGGGTGCTGGGTCCAAGGTCAAAGAGAAGACTGTCTTGAGCTCCCCTTGCATGCTTCTCTCAGCTGTGGGACTTTGCAAAAGCAGGTCACTGTGCCTCTAGGATACTTAACATCCTCAGCTATAAAATGGGATGGCAACACAGACTCATGCCATGCAATGCCAGGTGCTGACTTCAAGTTCAAAAACGGTGGTGAGGACTGTGGAGGTACTGGGGGAACAGCAGCCAGGCTGGTGGAGCCCATCAGTGGTGATTTATCTACCAGAAGGGAAACAGTTCAGCACCGCAGGGCTGAGAGGAGAGCACCCTCTAGCTAGAGATGAAGTGCAGGGTGCTGAGTGGAATAAAACCCGACACGTGCAAAGGAGCCTTTATCCAAGGAAGGGCCTA
Source organism: Erethizon dorsatum (assembly GCA_028451465.1). Classification (NCBI taxonomy): domain Eukaryota; kingdom Metazoa; phylum Chordata; class Mammalia; order Rodentia; family Erethizontidae; genus Erethizon; species Erethizon dorsatum. The sequence goes on along the minus strand of CM051827.1, from coordinate 122,019,844 downwards.
AGAGCAAGGGTGAAATCCACAGCCAGATACGCACTGAGCACCTTTCAGATGAGCAGAAGCGCTGTGTTCAGGTCCCAGCTGGACTGGACTCACTCTCCCTCTGGTTCAGTACAGCTGGAACTAGCGCACAGGACATCTGGCCAGGTCAAACCAGCATCCTTTTATCTCTGACCCTTGTAGACTCAAAATAGAAGACGCCTGCCCTCTCCTGCAGGTGAGTGTAAGTATATTCTTACGCATGCACGCAGGTGCACATGGGTATGCACCTGGGTGCAGGTACATGAATGTGCATACGTGCGTGTGGGCATGTGTGTTGAAGACCACACACCGCCCGAACCTTCCCCTTGAGGCCTGCGCCTTTCTCTGCACGTACCCTCCCTTCCAAGATGCCTGTCTCCTCCCAGGCTCGGCGCACTGCTCAGGGCCTCACCTGCCACAGGAACCTGGAGTCGGCCTCCACCTGGGAGAACTCGGACTTGGCTTGACCAGTGCAAGTCCCTGGCATGGTGGAATGCAAAGCTGATCACACGAGGAAGGGCACATTGATTTGCACAGCATGCATTTGTCTCTGCCGGTGTTACTCACCCCCTGAGCCTGCAGAAGAGTCTTAATTTATCAGAGAGCCCAGATTGGCAGCCGGCAGGCACATTCACAGAAGCCCAATATAGACTCCCAATTATCTTTTAATTTCACTCCTGTCTTCATTTGTTCATTTCAGTTTTACCAAACAGAAACTGAAAAAAAAAAAAAAGGCTGTGATTTGTGTAGTCTGAAGTCAGCTGGGGGCCCTGTCTCTTCACCTGCAGCTGGAACGAGACCTAGGATGTCTCTCAAGGAAGACCCTGCCTCTCTGGACCCCAGTGACCCTGTTCTTCTGACCCTCTATCATTTCTTTTTTTTTTTCTAGATCCAGCACCAGGGACCTCTCTGATTTGGGAAAGATACCCCAACCCTGAGGTTAGCTAGTTCCTGACTCACCCGGGAGCAGATTTTCCATATGCAAACCAAGCAATCCGGAGTGCACACCCCAGCCACCTCCTTCTCTAACCCTCTGGGCCAATATTGGCCTGTCCAGGCCCAGATATTGGGCAAGTAAAGATAGTCTGGGCTACTAAAATTATTCATACTCTCTAACCCTAAATCTGCTGACCCCGCTTCTCCCATTCCTCCTGCCTCTTCCATTCCTCCCCACAAATGACAATAAAGACTCTCACCCTCGCTTCCCTCTCACTCCCTCTGCCTCCCTGGGGGTCCTGCATGGCACTGTGTGCCCTCTCCTCTCAGGAACTGTAACCAGCTTCTGAATCGCGGTCACCTCTGGGTCTGTCTGTGTCAGTGTACCTGAATTACAATAAAACCACATCCACAAGCAATGTCTTCGGTGGGTTGCCGAGAACGAGAAAGGAAGGCGGGCTGGTTAATGACGGCTTCCCCTATGCTCATCTGTTTTGCAAATGTCACTTCTGTCCTGAAACAAAGGAAGGTCACAGGAAGTGCCACACCAAGGCCTCCTGCACACCTGCCCTGCACTCAGCCCCCTGAGTTCCAGTCTGGAGGTCTCTGTGCTTTGTCATGGCTCTGAGAGCCCCCTGGCTTCCTCTTTTGTGCTATTTCTCCTTCTAGACTTCCTCCGTTCTTTCCATATCAAATGCCTCCCCTCACTGTACTGTCCCAGTGTGGTGACTCTGTTTCTCCCCACTCTGCCTTCTCCTTGCTCAGCTTCTTCCCCAACTAAACCACAGTCTCCATGGGTAGCAGGCCACAGTTGTCCCTTCAACTCTTGTGACTGCACCCCAGCATACAGCCTTGTGCATGGGGGATATCTGGTGATATTTGTTGAATCAGTCAGTCCCTGACCCTATGTCCCTTATGCAATTCTGAATCCTTTATGGAATTTTTTTTTCAGATTCTGATAAATCACTTCATTAATCTCTCCTAGGGGAGGCATCATGGCTTGATCGGCTGTTAGGAAAGAGGCCCCAGCTTTTGAGTTGGGGACCTAAGATCCCCAGGGCTGGGCTGTGTCTTCTGATCCCAGCGATTCTCCCAGATTCCCTCCTGCATCCCTGGGGCTGTTTTGGGTACCCAGCATCCAGAAGCATTGGTTCCAAATAGAAATACTGCCCTTCCCAGATTGCTGGGAGGATTAAATGATTTGATTTATTCACAACACCTAAGATTCATTTCCATTCTCCCTTACTTCCCTGATTATGTAGGGAGCAAGAGCCCACCCACCACCAGGGGAAATTTTCAGCCATCCCCGCTTGCCAGTCACCGAGAGACAGGCCAAGTCATACCTGTCAGAAAAATTCGGGTCTGTAAAACTCTGGAATCTGCAAAGGAGGACTGAAGTCCCCATTTACAAGGTAATTGAGAGGACATCAGGGATCCTGCCACCACTGCCAAAAAGTGGGGGCGACCATCTATCCTTCCCTAAAGGAGTGGTGAGTCTCAAATGCCATTCTCCCAGGTCCCCCCGAATGAAGGCACAGTCTACCCTGGCTGTTGTTCCAGCTACACAGCCCCCTATGTGTTTTAGGGTTCACAGGTGAGCTCAGGCCAGGTTCCAGGAGAAGACAGATGCTGTGCACAGGGCACTTAGTAATGGCAGGTGTGCTAAAAGTTGGAACAGGAACCTGGAAGGAAAGAGGTCCAATGAAGGCAACGTTGATTTGGGAGGATGGGGGACAGGGAAGGCACAGCCTTTGACCTGACCCTGATGGGTCAGAAGGACGTCCACCAGTAAACCTAAGGAGGCCTGACCTGCTGAGAGTTAGCCTTAGCCCTGGCCCAGAGGTGGCAAAGCCAGGCATCCTACATGGTGATCTGGAGCCAAATTCAAAAGGGTAAATTGAGGCTGGTACATAGAGGGTAGTGAACACTTGCAAAAGGAGACAGGATTTTCTCCCAAGGTCAAAGTCTTCGGCACCAAATTCCTCCAGTGTGTGTTTGCTTCCTGGACCCCCGGAGCGGTTTTAATTTTTGTTTTTCAACTAGGTGATACTACTAAAAATGGAGGTTGAGCATGTGACTGACTGCTTGACTGCTCAGCTGCTCTAGACCTGGGAGGGTCCGGTAGGGTGGGCCAGCCCCCGGAACCCTTGGCTGGATGGGGGTCCTCACTTGACTTTACCTGCTGGCCCCAGTAGGCAGCGAGAGCTTAAGACCCTTGCACTGTCTGCCAGGCACCCTTAGAGGACACTGGCCAGTGAAGGGGCAGAATGAGATCTGTGCTTCAGAAGGTCCTGCTGATAATGATTAATACCAGTGGTAAGGGTGTGTGATGAGGAGGACGAGGAGGGAGATGAGACACTAATATTTACCGAGGCTTCATGACACTCCCTACAGTCACAGCTGGTAAGTGGCAGAACCCCGTACTTTGGATCCAGGATCCATAGCACTGGTGATATGGGGGTTGGGTGTGGTTGGGGGTACACGTCTTCCCTTGGCCAGTCACCATGAAAAGGGAAAGGATGTGTCCTACTCCTATCTGGGTGCTAATGCAATGTCCTTTCCCCACCCACTTTTCAGCAAAAACCAGCCCAGCAGGAATGGAGGACAGAGGTGGTTAAGAGCCGGTCGGGTGGCTTGGCTGCAGGCCCTGGCTCCAGCCTCCCTGCTGCGTCCTCACTTGACCAGCTAAATGCTGACCCCAACACAGGGACAGGACCCATCCCCCACCACGCCTACCCTGGATCCACCTGCTGCCTGGCTCACCACACCCAAGCCACCAATTGCAGCGATTTGCAAAAGAGAAAACAAAGCAGACACACAGACTAACCAACCCTATGTATTTCCTGGCATAAGGTGACTGGTTAAGAGCTTCCTCCTTCTTAGAGTGCTGGCTGGACATTTGTACCGTCCCCCAGCTGCAGGTCAGGTTGCGGCCTCAGGTGGCTGATCTTGGGCTGAGCCTCTGGGCAGACTCCACCCCACCCCCAGGGAAGGATCCAAGGAGGCCGGCTGCTGAGGTCTGCCATCCCTGGCCCCAGTGGCTACTCTGCCAACTCAAAGTCACCTTTGCTCCAACTCTTCAGCTGGCTGGCCCCAGCCAGCCCAGGACGCCCTCCCACTTGGCCCAGCAGGATCCAGGAACTGGTCCCTATTGGGCAATCATTAATCGGATTCTTGACATTCTTGGGCCTGGGTCAGCCTGAGAAGCATGCTCCCCAGAGGAGCGGAGGCCCAGGACTGGCATTTGGACATGCAGCTGATGGGCAAGGTGGTGCTGTCCGCCGTTGTGCTGCTTCTGGTGACGGTGGCCTACAGACTGTACAAATCCAGGCCTGCCCGGGCGCCGCAGAAGGGTGGGAACACTGAGGTCAAAGCTGAGAAGGAACCAGAGGGCTCAGGGCAGCCTGCTTTCCAGAGTGCTCTTCCAGGGACACTCCAGAGGCGGCCAAGACGTCAGAGGGCCAGCTACGGGGCTGGAACACCATTGGACTACAGCTGGGAGGACCTGGGAGGCCCCTGCGTCCTGGCCCCAGGAGCCACTTGCAGAGACAGGAAGCCCCCAAGTAAAGGCGGACAGTGCTTGGGCTCTGAGCAGGTGCCTCCTTGCTGCTGTGGCCAGGAAGCCGGAACAGCTGTTGGCGGTAAGCCCACCCCTCCCTGCAGCTCTTCAGCTGGACTTGCCGCAGCAGTGGACAGCAGCTGTGTAGGTGGCGAGCCTGCTGCATGGCCAGACAGTGGACCCCCAGAGCAACAAGGGCCAGGGGAGCTGGGACCCACTCACAGCTGGGTGGCGCCCTTGGAAGGCAGCAGTGACATGAACCTGAACTGGGTCTTCAGCCACACGACACTGGTGAACAGGGAAGAGACCAGGACACTCCAGGCTGCCTCAGACATGGACCTGACCATGCAGCAGCAGGAGGGAGCCACCAATGCTTCCTATACCTTCTCATCCATGGCACGTGTCCGAATGGAAGAGAATCTCATACAGAAGGCAGAGGGGCCAGGGCCCCCACTGAAGGGAAAGGTGTATGATTACTATGTGGAATCCACTTCCCAGGCCACATCCAGGCTGGCCTCCAAGACAGCAGCTCTGGCCGAACCTCCCACCCCTGGGCCAGTGCTAGAGCCCCTGGAAACAGGAGCATCCTCCAAAGGCCAAGCTGGTGACACAGAAGATGAGGCCAAAGCAATGGCCTCCCTGCAGCTGGAGTTGTCACCTTCTGCACATAGCTTCAGCAGGAAGGAGAGTCTCCTGCAGATCGCAGAGAACCCAGAGCTCCAGCTCCAGCCTGACGGCTTTGGGGCGCCTGCTCCAGCCCGTCCAGACCAGGGTACCCTGCCCAGCTCATCCGCGTGTAGTGGGAACCCCCACGTACAGCTGGTGGCTAGGACCAATTTCTTCCACATCCCCTTCAGCCCTGCTTCCACCCTTGACATCTGCCTGGATCTGGGCAATTGCTATGAGGTGCTGACCTTGGCCAAGAGGCAGGACCTGGAAGCCCTCAAGGAGGCTGCCTACAAGGTGATGAGCGACAACTACCTCCAGGTGCTCCGCAGCCCGGACATCTACGGGTGCCTGAGTGGTGCAGAGCGGGAGCTGATCCTCCAGCGACGGCTCCTTGGCCGCAAGTGCCTGGTGGTGGCCGACATGTGCCCCCAGGAAGACTGTGGCCGCCTCTGTTGCTATGACGATGAGCAGGATGCCTGGTACCCATTGGCCCAGCTGCCCCCTGAAGCTGTGTCCCGGGGATGTGCTGTCTGCTGCCTCTTCAATTATCTCTTCGTGGTGTCCGGCTGCCAAGGGCCCAGGCACCAGCCCTCCAACCGTGTCTTCTGCTACAACCCGCTGACGGGGATCTGGAGCGAGGTGAGTTCGCTGAACCAGGCCCGGCCTCACTGCCAGCTGGTAGCCCTTGATGGCCACCTGTACGCCATTGGGGGCGAGTGTCTGAACACAGTGGAGCGTTATGACCCTCGCCTGGACTGCTGGACCTTTGCCCCTCCACTCCCCAATGACACGTTTGCCCTGGCCCACACAGCCACAGTGTGTGCCAATGAGATCTTTGTCACAGGCGGCACACTTCGCTACCTGCTGCTCCGTTTCTCGGTCCAGGATCAGCGCTGGTGGGCCAGCGTCACAGGCGGCAGCAAGGACCGCACGGCCGAGATGGTGGCTGTCAATGGCTTCCTATACCGCTTTGACCTGAACCGCAGCCTGGGCATCAGCGTGTACCGCTGCAGCGCCAGCACACGGCTCTGGTACGAGTGCGCCTCGTTCCGGACACCTTACCCGGATGCCTTCCAGTGCGCCGTGGTGGATACCCGCATCTACTGTGTGGGGCACCACCGCACGCTCTGCTTCCTGGCCGACCACATCTCACCCAGGTTTGTGCCCAAGGAGCTGCAGCACTTCCCATCCCCACGGGGCACCCTCCTGCCCACTGTCCTGACCCTGCCTGGCCCCAGTGTGCTTCAGACCAGGGTCTAGCAGCCCCTTTTCTGGGCTCCCCACGACAAACCAGAAGGCAGAGCCCCACCCCTGCCTATCACTCTGGGAGCGCAGGAATTTATCCATAGAGAGAGGAATTCTAACCCCACCTCCTCTGGCTTCAGGGACTCATGGGTCTCTCCCCGCTGTGGGCTGCGGAGGCCTGCTTCACAGAATAGTGAAGCTAAGGACCAGCCTTCCAAGGCAGAAGGCATCACATCTGCATGGATAACTACCGTCTTGCTTCAGATATGAATTCTCAGGGGCTACACCAGAACCCCACCAACACTTAGGGCAATGCCCTATCCAACCACAGCTCTAGGTGCCCACAGAGACCCCTGAAGCTATTCCCTCTGGAGATGGGCCAGGCCTCTGTGAGCCTCCCATGCACCTTCCTAAACATGGGTCACTGGACCCCACCTTTAGTGTACCCAGAAGAACCTGGGGCACAGGTGGGAAAATTCAAGGGAGGTGGTTTGGGCAGGACCGGAAGGAGCTGGGGGTTCAGGCAAAGGAGAGAGGGTTGAAGCTGTCAAACGGCTGAAGTTGGAGGTGCCCACAGTCACTCTTGTCTGCAGAGTAAATTTACCCAACCCCACTTTTTCTTGTTCCCTGGAATTCTGTGTACTGGAAGGAGAAGAAACTAGCCATCTTCTCATAGAGGTCTACTCAGAATACAGTTGATTCTATAAACAATGAAATCTCAGGAAAGGGAGGAGCTGATGTGACGCAAGGCCACCTTCTTCCTAGGCCCCTGCTCACATCCACTGCTCCCTGACCCCCGCATTCTTGCCCTGGACCTCGGAATCCTTTCAGGTGACCCAGCCTCTGTCTGGAAGCGAGGAAGCCTCTACCTGTCAGCATTTCAGGTCTGGGGAGAGGGCCCAGCAGGACTGGCCCTCCCTGTGCCATGTGGCCACCTGATTAGGCTAATCAGTCAGGGAGGACCGGAGCTGATGTACTCGTCATCACTGATCTGGGTCTCCGGAGTTAGGTTTAGGAATGGAAATGTTTGGGACATCACGGTGAAGCAAGGTAGCTCTGGGAACCTGGAAAGACCCTCGGGGGCATGATGCCAGGATCCATCCATTCACTGGTGAAATAAGCATTTCTAGACTATTTGGGCCAGGTACTGTTCTAGGGACTGGTGACACAGCAGATCTCTGCCTAGTGGAGGGAAATGAGCAATTTTATAAAACGAGCACAGAGATGAATACTTAGAACCCATGTCGCATAGGTGCTAAGGGGAAAGGCTGAGGGAAGACACTGCTCTTTCAAACAATGTGATCAGCCTCCTTGATGGGATGGAATCTGAGCAGGGACCCCAGTGGAAATCTGGGAGACGCACAGGCCAGAAGGGGAAGGCCAGCTCTTGCCATACCACACCAACTGGAGAGGACAGGGTTGCTTCCCTGGTGCGCCATCTTGGTGTAGAGGAAAGGCCCAGCTATTCTGATTGGGCCTTGGTATGAGGGAAAGAATTGGATCACACCCACCAACACCTGTGAAGCAGACATCTTGTATGGAACAAGCTACATTCCCCAGGAGAGAAGCGGAGTTTGCACATTTAGGGGTGAGAGGCAATGCAATACCAGGATGTCACAGACGCCATATCCAGTGTGCAGCCAAGTAACTGTAACGATGTCTTTTCGTGGGGTCAGAGTCTAGGATTTCCAGTTGACCATGTTTAATAGCCTGGGGTCTGTTGACCTCTTGCTCATGGAGCGGAGTGGCCTCTATCACTTGGCTTTCTGTGGATTATCTGTCTTGCTTTTCCATTAAGAGTTCTTTCTTTTTTAGGAAAAAAAATATAATTAAGTCTGGGTTGCTTTCCACTTTAAGCCAGCCTTGCCTATTGTAGAAAAAAAATTGGAAAATAGAGAAAAGTATAAAAAAAAAAACCTCCCCAATTTTGACACCCAAAGACATCCCCTCCCGTGGCGCATGCCTGCCCTTCTTCTGTGCAGTTTTTGTTCAGCTCGATTTTTGCCTAGGTGTGATTATGCTGAGTACACAATTCAGCTGCTTCCTTTCTTCACATAGCATTTTAGAATAAGCATTTTCCCGTGTTATTACAAACCCTCAGTAAACATCATTTCAATAGTTGCACAATATTCCACCGAGTGAATGTATCATGGTTTATTTAAACATTCCCCCCTCCCATTGGGCCTGTGGATTTTTTCCCAGTTGGTTTCTTTTTTTTTTTTTTTTATCATAAATAAAACGTCCTTTGTTTTCTTGTCTCTATTCTGGGCCTTCTATCAATATTTACAAGAAAAGCCCAGCCTAGGTCCTGTCTGGAAAAGCAGAGTTGCTGAAACAAACATAGAAGCAGGAGCATTTGCCTACAGCTGGGGCTGCGGGGGGCTGCTCTCTGTCATTAGGGCAGTACTGCAAAAAAAAAAATAATAATAATAATAAATAAATAAATATATAAATAAATAAATCAGAAAAACCTCATATTTTAGACCGCTCAGGTTTCAAGGCTGTCAGGGTCTGCTTTCCTCTTGTACTGAGGGGTGGTTCCAGATCGACTGGCTTGCTGATCTGAGTGTTTCTAAGCTCAAAGCACTAAGCCTTTTCCTGGGTTGGAGGACAGTGAAGCTTCAGAAGTGCTCAGAATTCCTTGGAGCCGCTGAGAAGGTACTAGGTGCAGGGAGCTCCTTTCCCTTACAGATGGGGAGTAGCCACCCTCCCCCTGGGCCTGGGAGAACCAGGATGTGTCTTAGTTGCATATTTGGAGCAGCAGACAGGCCCTGCCTGCCTGTGTCATCCTTACCTGGAGGAGCCTTGTGGCCCTGCCTCCTCATCCCCTTAGGAGTCTCCTGAAGCTGGGACTGCGGCCAGCAGCAGCCCCCAGGCAGGTGTGAGGCTGTGGGCAGAAGGAGGGAGATGAAACAGAGGGAAGGAGGTGCCTTCGGGGAGCTGGGAGCAGAAGAAAGGAGAGAAGCCTCTACAAATAGCTCCTGGCCTCAAGTTGTTTGAAAGGTGGGATGTAGATCAAAATAAAACAAAAATGAAAAGCCATCAAGTCTTGCTTGACTTTTTGTGTGCAAGGAGGAGTTGGAGATATGGATTTTATACCAATAATGAGCAGTGTTCTCGGCACCAGGCAGTGCGCAGGCCCACGGGGGAGGAGGTGAGCAGCGGAGGTGAGCCGCGATTCCCTCGCTGAGTCTGCAGGGCCCTGTGGCCGGCCGAGGGCCAGTCATCCTCACGGTACAGAGAGAAATGGACCAGGCTCTGCCCAAAGTTCAACATGACTGTTCAGTACCTATTGAATTAAATTATTATTAATAATTAGAACGCCAGCCTTTTTATTAGTAAAATCCCAGAGGACAGAAATGTAATCCTTGTTAATTCATTTATTGACACTCAAGGCTCATCATAGCCTCTTTAGTCATATGAGCTCATTAGTTCTAAACTAATTTTTATTTTTTATTTTGAGACAGGTTCTTGATAAATCGCCCAGTTTGGGCTTAAACTTTCAGTCCTTTTACTTCAGCCTCCCGAGGCACTGGGATTACAGATGTACACCACTATGCCTAGATTTATTTTCTTTTTGAAGAAACAAGGTCTCACTATGTTGCCTGGGCTGGCCTCAAATTCCTGGAATCAAATGATCCTCCTGCCGCAGCCTCCTGAGTAGCCGAGACTGCAGTCACATGCCACCGCTCTTGGTTTCTGCTGTCTCGTTTTATGCTCAAGACAACCAAGGTAGATAGCAAAACTTGCCAAATTCTCCCCTTCCCATCAACCTCTCCACCACTGGTATCTGGTCATGTGACTTGCTTTGGCCACTCTGGAACAGTAATGCACTAGATGTAGCAGAGAGTTTTCTCTCTCGTGGCTCTTGGAAACAATGAGACTGCCGCCATGGGGACAAGCCCAGGCTGGCCTTTGGACAATGATAACCACGTGGTCCAGTCACCCCACTTAGCAGCCAGCCAAGCACCTGACCAGTGAGTGAGGCTATGCATCACCCACCGACCACAGGATCCCCACCAAACCCAACCAAGGCCAGTAGAAGATGGGCCTGGCTGAACCCAGCCCAAACCTCTGATCCACAGATGCATGAGAGGAACAGATGGCTGTGGTCTGAAACCACCGAACCTGGGGTGGTTCGCAGTGCACCCACCAATGAGTAAGTGGTCGACCATCCTATGAGGTATGATCTAGGGTCACAGTTTCAAAGCTGAGGAATCTAGAGCTCCAGAAAGCAAAGCAGCCTTCCCAGGGTCACACAGCTGCAAGGAAGCCGAGCTGGGAAGCCACCCCAGGTCTACCTGATGACAATTCCTCAGTTCTTCATCATCCAGCCATTATATTCTGGCTCTATTCTACCCAGAATCAGGGGTCAGGGGTCAGGGTCTCACCCAGGGGGCGGCTATGAGGCCTGGCTTCAACTCTCTGTCGTTCCCAGAGGACTATGTCTTCCCAAGACCCAGAAACGGTTGGACATACAGGGACGGCTGTGAGCCAGCTTGGAGGAGCATCTAGAAAGACCAAAAGATCAGCTCCTTGAAATATCGCTGCTAACTCCTGCTGAGTGGCATACTCTGCTGTGGACACTTCACTTGCAGTAATTTGTTTAATTCTTAAAACAACCCTCTTTGTTAGATATTGACTATTTCACGGATGGGGAAACTGAGGCACAGAGTTTAACCTGCCCAAGTGTACATAGCCAGGAAGTGATGGAGACCACTAGGCGAGGACTGCTCCCCAGTGTTAGGGGTGGTGAATCAGGTGTGAGAATGGGGGGCTTTGCTTATCTCCCTTTTAGAGTTTCTGGGTCCAGGCTCTACATGAGCAGAGACCTCAGCCATCCAACCCACTTGGTGTTGTTCACTTCAGTATCTCCAGTGTCAGATCTGGGATCTGGCTCAGAGCAGGAGCTCAGTGACACCTTTTTGGAAGAAAGAATAAAGGTGGTCAGTGTCACTCATGGGGGTGCCCAGCTTCCAGACTGCCCAGACCCCTCTTGGTGGTCAGGACCCTGACTCCCGCTGATGCTTGGGGGGATCCTGGAGCATGCTGGCATAGCATTCTTGGCACTGAGGTTAGAAGTCTAAAATCCTGAGGCCACCTGCCACAAGTCACAGCTCTTGTCCCTGTGGTACTGACTTGGAATCTATCCTCGGCCCATCTCACAGATGGAATAAGGAAGCCTCGGAGTTCTTGCAGCTGTGAATACATCCTCTAAGGATGCAAAAACGCAGCCTGTGGCAGCCCCCTGGGGACCCCTCCCCTTGATTCCGCTGCCCACATTGCATTGCAGCCTCTGCCTGCAGGTCGGCTGGCCTCAGTGGTCCCCACAGGTAGTGACTGCCACGTTTGCTTCTGTCCTCGGTGCCCTGCACAGTCTGTCACACGTATCTGAGGAAGCCAGCAGAGCTGTGTTCTGGTTCCCTTGGGGCCATGGGTGGCTGTCCTGCCCTGCCACAATCCCACCCACTGCACAGCAGCTGTGTCTCTGTCCTTTCATATCTTCTTCCCTTTCTTCCACACTGCCCCCACCACAGCACATGACATCAGGGTGGCAATGGCCCCTCTTCTCCCCTGCTCCTAGTTATGGTGCTGAGCACAGCTCTACTCCTGCCCCAGCACCTGCAGCCCACCCAGGAGTCTCCACACTGCAGAAAGAGGCTCTGCCCATGCAACGGGCAGCCTGGCACCACCTGGGGGTTCAGCATACCCTGCAGGAGACCCAAGCAGTGACAGGAAGACAGTGCTGGTGTATAAATACCCAGGTCACTCAGGTCTGGGGGAGACAGCTCTGATGTTCTGCACCAGCTCCCAGATGACCCTGTAAGACTGAACCCCAGTTATCTCTGGTGGTAGTGACTGCATAGTATTCTGTGTGTGTGGGGGGGTACTGGGGATTGAATCCAGAGCCTTCACATTGAGCTACATCCCCAGCCCTATTTTGAGAAGGACCTCCCTAAGTAGCTGAATTGTTCAGGTTGGGCTCAAATTTGCAATACTCCTGCCTCAGCCTCCCGGAGTGCTGAGATTCCAGGCCTGGGCCGTCACTCTGGGCTGAGGATATCCTTGTAATAAAGTCACATCTGACCTCCCTGTGGATCCTCCCTTCACAGACCCTAGAGGAGGTGCACTCCCTCTTGCCTCCTCCAGGACTTCACATCAGGAATACCAGCCGTCTCTCCCTTACTCTAGAGGGTTCCGAGCACCATTTGGATGGGTTCTAGCATTATCCATCTTAAAAGAAAAGCCACTTTCACAGGACTGGCCTGGTTGTACAATCAAGAAAACTGTGGGTGTGCATCAGGAGGGTGAAAACACTACATCCTTTGTTAAAGAGGCTGTCTTTCCTCCAGCATAGCTTTTTGACAAAGGTCACTGGCTTTTGTCAAAGGTCAGATGGCTGAATGTGCCTGGGGTTGTTCTGCATCTTCTATTCTGTTCCACTGATCCATGAGTCTTTTTTTTTTGCCAGTGCCATGCTGTTTTCATCACTGTAGCTTTGTAGTATAACTCTAAGTCCAAATGCACCTTGAGACCATAACATGAAGTGAAATAAATCACACATAAGCTTAAATATCCCATAGTTTCCCTTACTATGAGAAACCCAAAATATAAATAAAGTGCAAAAGAAAAGATAGATAATAACAGGTGGGAAGGGGACCAAGAGATGGAGTGAGGGGGGAAGGGGATAGGGATTTAAAACAAGAACAATTAAGATGTGTTATGTACATGCACCGACTTCCCACAAGGGATGTGGTCATTATGTACTACAAAAATGTACTAATAAAAAAGCTTAAAAACACTACACTCATACAGGGGGTTCCTATTCTTAATGAGTGTCAAAGGATGCAATTTCATTCTGTCCTTGAAGACAGTTTATCTTCTACAGATTGTTGATTATTGTTCCTCTGATCGCATTTATCCGATCCCATACTATAGCCTTTACCTCATGAATAACAGGACAGCTCGGTCTACACTGGCCTCAATTTGAATCACAATGAACTGAGTGAATCCTTCAACACACCTTGGAACCAAATCAAATCTGCAGAAGTCCAAACCTGGCACCACCCGCCCGGTGGAGTCAAGTGTCTAACTTGGACCATGCCTAGAAATGGGTAAAGCCGCGGCCCTCTGCCCCTCAGCCCACACCCTCTCCCAGGACCACGCAGTGGACTGGGCAGTGGGGTGGAGGCAAATCAGGGCAATACCAACCCAAAGAAAACCCAGGCGGCAGTGTCTCCAAACTCATTGCTTTAACACACACAAACGCGCACGCACACACACACACACACACACACGTTTTATTATGGTAAGATACCCATAACACAAAATTCACCACTGACACCACAAAATGTGCAATCCAGGGCCATTAAGTATCTCCCCCATGTGAATCTACTTATGTTTTATCAGATTACAAAAGATCCGCAACATTTATTTTAGAATATATAATTCGGAAAACATAGAGAAGCCCAATAAGACAGTAAAAATCTTTCCTCCTCAGAAATAATCTGTTATTATTTTGATTTCTTTATTTCCAGTTTCTTATTATCCATAATTTTAAAAATAAAGGATGTCATCTTACTGTCTAGTTGGTGTGGAGTTGACTTTTCTCTCTCCAGAATATTGTGACTACTTTTGGGTCTTGAGTTAAAAAAAAAAAAGAAAAAAGAAAAAAAAAAAATATATATATGTCTGTGTTATATATATATATATATATATATATATATATATATAATTGGGTTTCTTTTCATTGTGATAAAACATGCATAATGTAAAATTCACGATTTTGGCCATTTCTAAGTGTAGAATTGGGGGGCATTAAGCACATCTGCACGTTATGCAACCCTCCCTTTATCCCTCCCCTGATCTTTCCCATCACCCCAAACAGAAGGTCTGGCCCCATGAAAGCCTAGCTCCTCCATTCCCCTCTCCGCCTCACCCCTCATGAATACAAGTTCTCTTTAACTTTGGAAAACACCTTTTCCAAAGATGAGGACGTTCTCTGTTCCAGCAACACAGGTAATTGGGACTGCGCCTTAAGCGCAAAGACAGACTAGTTTTTATCCATTTTGGATGATTCCACAGATGACACAGCACCCAGCTCCGTGGGATGCTTTGGGGCAAGAGAATCTGATAAATAGCTTCTTTCTCAAAGATACCGCATTCCCTCTCATCACCACCAGCAAGACAAAGGGAAAAAGCACTCTCTCTCCTCCGTGTGCTTCCTCCAGCCTCACACTAAATTAATTACTTTCGGTGCTTTGACAAAAATATCGTTCGGAAACGGCAAGGTATACATGTTAATGATTGTGTTACATTGTGGGTCCTAATTATGCAATTACGAGCACTTACAGTGATGTGGAACTGAGTAGCTATAATTACATAGTAGCAGGACAGGGGCTATATTTAAGGAGCATCACTTTGCAGCTCCACACAGGATGAGCAGCAGCGGGAAGGTGGGAAGCCCAGGATTGGGCTGCACAGTGGACGCCAGGGAAGGTCCCCCTGCTCAAGTCAGCAGACACACGTTCTCTGTTCATCAGATGTGTCTACCCCCTGGTCCCTGCAAGATGCTAGGGTTTCTGTGGGAGCCGGTGGACTCATTCTCCTGAGGATGCCAGGGAATAAAGAGGTGAACAGCTACATAAAATAATGGCAGATTGGCATAAATTCAATGCAGGAAATAAATGTCAGCCGTGATGGAGAGTGACAGGAGAGATACATTAGCTAGTTCTCAGAATGGCTTCTCCAAATAGGTGGTATTTAAACTGGAATATGAAAGATGAGAAGGACTTGACTTAGAGGGAAGGAGACATGGAGAAAATGAAGGGATGGGAAGAGAAGGAGCAAGAGGAAGAGCGCCCTTGAAAGGCCACTAAGAGCAAAGACCCCATGTCCTAACCCAGGAGAAGGTAGCCTGGGAGGTGCAGGGTGGGCCCGGGCCAATGCACTGTCAGAAACCTCCAAAGGCTTTTGTTTGTCTTTTTATGTTTTAATAATCTTTTTCTTTGAGAATAGCTTTAGATACCTGGAAAAGTTCTGACCCAGTTTCTCCCACTGCTAACCTTGCATTCTTACGGTTCATTGGTTGCAGCTAAGGAACCAACATGCTCATTTACACCAACTAAGTCTACACTTTATTCAGGTTTCCTGAGCTTTTATCTGATGCCCTTTTTCTGCTGCAGGATTTCATCTAAGATCCTATAGTACTTTTAGCGGTAGTGTCTCCTCAGGATCCTCTTGGGGGTGACAGTTTCCTAGACCTTCCTTGTGTTTGATCACCATGATGGCTTTGAGGGCTACTGACCAGGCGATTGAGACAGTCCCTCAGTGTGGTCTTGTCTGATGTTTTCCTCTGGGGTTGATGGGTCTCCAGGTCTTGGTTCTGGGTGTAGACTCATAGATATTGACTTTCTACTTTGGGTTATATTCTTTTTTTTTTTTTTTTTTTTTTGTGGGTACCGGGGGGTCGACCTCAGGACCTCGCGCACCAATAGGCACCCGTGCCACTGAGCGATATCACCGGCCCCTTTTTCGTATGTGGGTTCCGGGAGTCGAACTCGGGCCCTCGCACTTGCAAGGCAGGCGCTTACGCCGCTGAGCCATCTCACCGGCCCTGGGTTATATTCTAACACTGTTATTTGCTATGTTTACCTCAATTTTGGCCATTAGGGCTCTTTCAGTTGACTTCTGTGTCCCTGGAGCAGTCCATTTTTGGTTGCTATAAGAAAGTACCTGAGGCTGGATGCTTATAAAGAGAAGAGGTCTATTTAGCTCATTGTTTTGGAGACTCAAGGGCGTGGTGCCATCATTTGCTCATCTCGGGTGAGAGCACTGCAGCGGATGGCATCGCAGTGGCAGAGGGCATGCAGAAGAGATCACACGGCAAGACAGGAAGCCAGAGAGGTGGCAGGGTGGTGGGGAGAGTCTTGATCCTTTAAAACAACCCACTCTCTCTGGAGCTAACTCACTCCTGAGGACCTGCATTAATCCCTCCCCAGGACCGCACCCCAAGGACCTAATCATTTTCCACTAGACCCCACCTCTTAAAGATCCCACCACCTCTCACATCGCCATCCTGGGGACTAAGGTTCCAAATACGACCCCCAACACACGCCTCAAGGTGGGGGCAGGGAACAAGTCACATTTGAACCGTAACAGTTTCTCTGCTGTAAACCCATCATTTTGTTCCTTACTCTCTGGCACTCATATGCAGTACTTCCTGCCCAAGCCTGGGCTCTACTATTTCTCCAAGGAACCCTGGTTCCTTTGATGAGAAAATGATATTAGAAACAAAGATCTGAGCACTGGAGCTGCAGAGGGTTTTAAGCACATGGTGGCATCGTCTGATTTCAGTTTCAAATGTCTTCCTGGCTGCTACAGAAAGAATGTGTTGGTGGGCAGCCAGAGAGGAAGACTGGATACCAGGTAAAAGGAAATGGTGGGCATTCGAGTAAGAGGCAGTGGCTGGGGCCACACTAGGACACCGGGGCAGTTCGAGATTGGGTTTTGGAACAGCAAGGTGCCCCCCAGATTGCTTCTGCTGCCCAGCTCTCCTCAGCTCCCGCCCAGCTTGCCTCTACCCTAACTGTGACCAGAGTCCTAGGCCAGGGTCCCAGCAGACCAGGCTCAGCTGACTAAATAGGAGACCAGTGGTGGTGGTAAACACAGGAAGGGAATTCATTCTCAGTGTGGCCACACGGGAAAAACCAGCAGCCCAGTGACTGAAAGTCTTGAGGTGATATAAGGAAGGAACAGAAGGCAGGTGAGAGCCAAGCAGTCTCCGTCAAATCAGGGTCTGATTGATGATCATCTCAGGTCTGGTTCTGCAGAGTCCTGCTGGGGCCAGGGGCGATGATTCCTGCGCTGCTCGGCTCATTGTTCCTGAACTTGAGATCGCTGGAGAGGAGAGAGGATTCACGGTGAGAAGAGGTTAGAGGGACGAAGTGGGGTTGGTTAGGACAAAGACTGGGTCCTCCCTTGGGTTTGGGGCAATGACTGGAGACCTCGACACCCCTCTGTTGGTCTAGAATGGGGCATTAGAGAAGTTCATCGTTGATAAGCTACTGGTTATGATGTCCCTGTAAATCTTGAAAATATTCTGGTTATTTTATCTAGTTGATCTCAAACTAGAAGAGGGAGGAGAGATTAGGGAAATTTTGGACTAACCAACCTTGTATTACCAGCTTTTTAGATAAGCACACCTTAACTGACTAACATGTCTGTGTAGATTTGAGCCTGGGACTGACTCAAAGTTTAAGGCAGCAAAAGGAGACAGATACGATATGAAGATAAAAACGCCAAGCCTTTATCCTACTTTTGGTTGTCTGTCTAGAGGCCAAAGAGTCAGTGTCTTTAGCGAAAGAAGCCTTTAGGTTCTCATTCTATTACCCGCCCCCCCTCCACCGTGCATTCCCTTTCTCTTCAGTTATCCTGAATTGATTTCTGTTGCTTATAACTGGGAACCCTATCAAATGGAATTTAGCACCCTCACCTTTGACCTCTACAGTGAGTCCTAGAAGACGGGGTCTGAGCGGGTTTATTTCACCTCCCCCAAGCTCTCACGTAGAGCCTATACATGCACTGGGTGTGGTGATGCATGCTTGTAATCTCAGCACTGTTGGAGGCTGAGGCAGGCAGATCACGAGTTCTAGCCAAGCCTGGAAAATTCATTAAGTTAGTGAGACCCTGTCTCAAAATTAAAAAATAAAGGGCTAGGAATGTAGTGCGAAGTACACTCAGGGCCTCAGTGTGAAGGCCCTGGGCTCAATCCCCAGTACCGGAAAATAAAAGCTCTCAATGTACCTGGGCCATGCTTGAGAGCTGGGCTTGCTTAGGAGATGGACTTGTGCCATTTGGGGAAAGAAACAGTTGGCTGAGCAATGGCGCACCGTGAACAGGACTGCGGGGGACACCATGTAACCCACTTAAGAAAATAAACTGTTTGCAAATCCTTTCTCCACATTCATTTGCACGGAAACACTTAGCATGCTAATTAAAATTGAGTTTTCTCTGTTCATTAAAGTCAGCCCAGCAGGACCCCCAGTTGGCAAGATTGTGCTGGCAAAGATGTTGAGGTTCTCTGGTCATAGACGAGAGAAGTCACTTCATTTCTAGTCCAGCGTTTATGAATTCCAGTGACTGCTGTGTGTGGCGGGCCTCACTGCCACGGATTTGAGTTGGCGAGGCTGGCAAGCACAGTGAGCTGACACCTCCGTATCCCAACTCAAACGAGTGAGATTTGTAATCCTTCTCCCAGCCTTGCCTGGTTGGAGCGTGCCTGGCTCCATCAAGAGTTTGTTGCTCAAATTAATAGTACAAACAGGATTTCAGAAGGGAATGTTTAACCTACTTAAGGCAACACACTGTTTTGAAACAATTAGTACCATTTGCACACAATGAATGAGCTCGATGCAGAGAAGCCTTATTTCTCCATTAAGTGGGATCCACCAGGACTAGCACTTGGCAAAGCTTTACCGATGCTTAGTTCGCATCGCCACATGTTCTCCAAAGGAGTAATGTGGACATTTACTGAAAGCAATCCCCAAGGTTCAGATTTCTGAGTCATTCTCAGGAATTCTCATGAGGCCTTCATTTCAGTATCTATAAAATGGGGGGGATAGCTATCTCATCTGGTCGTTGTGAGGAGTTAATGAGTGAGTTTATGACCATTAATGGGTGCTGGATTCACTGTGGCTTTCCCCCAAATTTGATCAAATGAGGAGACAGACTCTGAGCTCAGCTGCTAGTGGGGACAACCTGACAGCATTCAGCAGCCCCTGTGTTCGTGGAACAAGAACAGCATCCAAATTTGTTCTGAATTTGCTACCCACTAGCCAGGAAAATTGAGATAAATGTCTCTAAATTTCAAACATCTCCTGTCATGTAAGCCAGGTGAATAAGCTTTCTGATTTTATACTTTTTTTAAAAAAGAAAAAGGCATTAAATATTTGCTTGCTTATAGTCCACTGGGGAGGGAAAACTTTTCTTCTGCCCTCTTAGGTTTAGTACTTAGGAGCTTGCAAATTAAACCAACAAAAGATAGATTAACAAGAGAGAAGTCACACTGTATTTGGTAATATTTACATTCCCAGAAGTTCACAGAAAAGAAAAGAAACTCAAAGAATTTAGTTAGACTTGGGGTTTATGTACTATTTCAAGAAAGGAAAGAGAATTGGACTTCAAGGGATAATAACTTATGGGGAAGTTATTAGGAAATATGTAGGGGAACTAATAAAAGATCAGGGCTATTTTTTTTTTTTTTAATGTGGGTACCGGGAGTCAAACTCAGGACCTTGCACTTGGCCAGCAGGCGCCCGTGCCGCTGAGCGATATCACCGGCCCTTTTTTTCCTTTATGTGGGTACCGGGAGTTGAACTCAGGACCTCGCGCTTGCCAGGCAGGCTCTTATGCCACTGAGCTATCTCACCGGCCCAGGGCTATTTTAATAAGGTCTGTTCATGCAAATTCATCTTGGGGTCAACTCTTCATCTTTCATGATAAGAGTCACTCTTCTGTCCCTGGCCCAGGGGAGGGTGGGACCCTTCCTCAGAGGGAAATTTATGCCCTGCTTTTATGCAGATAAGTGAAGGCCAGAGAATTCTTTCTGCATTTGTTAATTCTCAATTATCTTCTGTTCAAAATAATGCTTATACCAAAGTGGCATATTTTGGGGTGCGCTTTCTGTCCCCCTTCAATTCCAAACGGAAACAAAATAAGTATGGCCCAGAGTTTGGCTGAGCTGGAGGCAACCAGCCTGGAAAGTTCTTGAGCTGAGTCTCCCCAAACTTGAGGTGGGACCTGGAACCACAGAAAGGCCTCTGGGGCCCCCGGGTAGAAAAATGGTCCTCTTGTTCATTCCACAAATATTTACTGAGCGCCCAGCGGGTGTCAGATGTTGTTTTAGGGACTACAAGTAAGGAAACAAAGAAGATGATTTGGGGGTGATGAGGAAGGCTACAGAGACAAGAAAATAGGGCAATAGAGAGGGTCTTTGTTTGAGTTTCCAGGAAGTAGATGCTAAGGAAAGGATTTGAGTGTAAAAATGGTTCATGAGGGAGAAAAATCCCAAGAAACATGGAAAGAGGATTGTGACTCGAGACAGGGAGGATGCAAGCCACAAGATTATGGCAGTTTTCTTCTCTCTTCTCTCTTTTTCTTCCAAAGTAATTTCAAATTCACTGAAGAGTTGCAAGCAGAGTATAAAAAAAAAAAAAAAAAAAAAAAAAAAAAAAAACTTTTGAACATTTTCTGATGGTTTTCTTCCACACATCCTGACACATCCTGACAAATTGGTGACAGGATGTGTCATCCCCCTACCCCAAATTCCTTAGTATTGATTTATTCCCTGCAAATAAAGACACATTTCCACATAACCACAATGCAGCCATCAAAATCAGGGAATTAATGTCGGTATATTACACCCACACGTCACACCCAGGCTCAGATGTCTCCACAGCGTCCCGTAGAGGGATCACACAATGAACTCCTCGCAAAGGGACTCCTTAGTCATCTTCGGTGGAGCTGTCACAACCTCGACAGCTTTGATTATTTCAAGTCAATCATTCCGTACGATGTCCCATCCCACAATTTGGGTTCATCTGATGCTTCCTGTAATTCAATACAAGTTATTAGTTTTAGCAGGAATTATCACAAAAGCACTGCTATTTGTTGAGTCCTATGGGAGGCGGTGAGATTTAGATTTGACCTGTTTCTGGTGATATGGATCACTAGATTCAGGTTGCATTTCTCTGTGTCAAGTTGTTCTTTTCCTTTTTATAATTAGCAAGTGTGTTGCGGTGAGGTACTTGGAGACCATGCATCTTATCCCTCATAAACTTTCAGGGGCTAGTTTAGCATCCACTGATAAATCTTGGCAGAATTATTTACTACCATGATGCTTGCCAAATGTTGATTTTTCTAATTCCCTTATTCATTCTACATTTATTAGATGGATTTCTATTGTAAGAGCTTTCTTGTCTCCCCGGGTATGTATTCATTTATTTATTTTGTCAGTGTGGACTCTTAAGTGCCTCTTTCTTTTCAGTGGATTATAACCTGCTTTAATATAATTTATTTTGATGCTCAAATTTTCCCAGATCAGCAGCAGCTTCTCCATGCTAGATTCTGTTTTCTCTCTGACATTTTCTCATCATACTTTGAACATCTCCTTATTTTCTAGAAAAACAATATATTCTTATTTATCTTATACTTCCTTTGCTCCAGCTTTGAAGTCAGCCATTTCTCCAAGGTGCTGGTTCCTTTTAGTGGTGAATGATATTTAGAAACCAAGATCTAAATGTTAAGGGTGCTCATTGCTGTTGGGGAGGGGATATTCCCAGGTCCTCTCAGCAGCCACATGCACCTATATCTATTTCTTTACCTGTATGCAGCCATACCCAAGTATCACAGCAGATTTTTTTCAGAACCTCCATCCCATGTATATCAAAATCTACAGATGCTCAAGTCTCATATAAAAGTGGTGTAGTAGCTGGGCGTGGTGGTGCATGCCTGTAATCTCAACACTCTGGAGGCTGAGGCAGGAGGATTACCACAAGTTTGACACCAGTCTGGCTACATGGTGAGTTCAAGGCCAGCCTCAACTACGTAGTGAGATCCTGTCTCAAAAGAAAAGAAGGGGGGGTAGTACCTGCATACATCTTCATGTGTGTGCATGTGTGTGTGCGTGTGTGTGTATACATGGGTGTGCTGGGGATCAAACCCAGGATCTGGTACATGCAAAGCACACAGTCCACCACAGAGCTGCACTCCCCCCCACTGTATAATTTAAATTATCTCTAGATTACTTACAGTACCTAAGACAATGTCAATGCTATATAAGTAGCTGTGATACCGCATTGCTTAGAGAATCATGACAAGAAGAAAGTCTGTACATGTTCAGCATAGACACAATTATTTTCCCAGTATTTTATGTCCACAGTTGGCTGAATCCTTGAATGTGCAGCCCTTCAGTACATGGGCAGACTGTGTATTGGAAACGTGAGTTCCTACTGATACCTCTAAATTCAATCCAATGCCACCAAGGTTATTTTCATTTTTCTCTTTTTCCATATTTGTGGATCCCTCTCTGACAATGAGAAACCTGGTTCCCATTGTCCACAATATACTTACCGATTGAATCAATTCTCCTACAGGTAGCGAACCTCCATGGCACTATTGCCTGCCAGGGTACTATCACCTCGTTCCTGGCTTCCTGGGTCACTTCTTTTCTCCACAAAAAGGCCCTCTTCTGTCTGCTCAGGCTCCGACACCTTCCACCAGGCTTCCAGACAACCACAAACTCCGCTCCCCATGCAGACATCTACTTTGGCTGTCCCAGCCCGACAGCTTTTTGACTAAAACACTGAAGAAGGCAGACAGGCAAAAAGGACAGTGCCAACTGGAATTCTATATCCCACAGTGCATTCCATCTTGAGGGTGGATTTTCTGGAAGCAGAACCTGAGAACTGAATGCCAATGTCTCTGGCTTACTGGGGAAATGTTCTCAGGAGAAAGCAGCATGGGTGCAAGAGAAACAGGAGAGAGGAACAAAAGGAGCCATGACAGAATGCAGTTTAAGACAAACTCAAGGGGCTAGGAGTATAGCTCAGTGGTACGGCACACCCTTAGTACGCACAATGCCCTTGGTTCAATCCCCAGCACACACTCAAAAGGAGAAATCTAGCCCCAGTCTGATCCCCCAGAGAACTGTGGCACATACTTTTTGCCCCAACCATTATGGGGAGGGGCTGTGACTCCACTCTATTCGTCACTGCTATGACAAATTACCTAATATCTGCCACTTAATGGAGGAGAGTTATTTTGTCTCACACTTTCAGTGAGTTCAGTTCATGGTCATCCAGCTCCAGAAAGGGCACAGATATGGCCAATTCCAGAAAGGTGGAAGAATGTGGCCAAGAAACAGAGAGAGAAAGGAAAAGTCAGTGACAAGAATACAACCCTCCAGGTCACACCTCTTAAGACCCACCTCTTCCAAACAGGCCCCACCTCCAGCGAGGCCCCACCTTGGAACACATGAGACTCTCAGGGATCATTTTAGATCTAAACCGTAACACTCTACACAGGGCGACTTCAGTAACCCAAGACACCAATAATCCTAGCATTCTGAGAGGCTGAGGCAGAAGGTCACAAGTTCAAGCCCAGAATGGGCAACATAGCAAGACCCTGTCTTGAAACAAGAAATTTTAAAAGGGCTGGGGTTGTAGCTCAGTATGAAGGCTCTAGGTTCAAGCCCCAGTACTGCCAAAAAAGAAAAAGATTAAAAAAATAAATAAATAAAGGAAGTGAAAGACGGTCCACAATGAGAAAATATTTACAAATCATATACTGTTAAGAGTTTACTGTCAAGAATATATTGGGCCGGTGAGATGGCTCAGCGGCATAAGCGCCTGCCTTGCAAGCGCGAGGGCCCGAGTTCGACTCCTGGATCCCACATACGAAAAAGGGGCCGGTGATATCGCTCAGCGGCACGGGTGCCTGTTGGCGCGCGAGGTCCTGAGGTCGACCCCCCGGTACCCACAAAAAAAAAAAAAAGAACATATAAAGAACTCTTACAACTCAATGGTAAAAAAGAAAAAAGTTCCAATTAGAAAATGGCCAAACAGTTTGAATAGACATTTCTCCAAGGAATGTATACAAATGGCCAATAAATATGTACCTGGGAACAGGCTCACCATCATTAGTCACTAGAGAAGTGCAAATCAGAGCCAAAAGATACCGCTTCACACTCTCTAGGTTGGACATAATTTAGAAATGGAAAAGAACATGCATTGGCAAGGATATAGAGAAATTGGGACTCTTATAAACCGTTAATGGGAATGTAAAATATAGTGGCCACTGCAGAACATGGTCTGGAAGTTTCTCAAAAAGTTAAACATAGAGTTGCCATGTGACCCAGCAAGTCTCAGATATTAGTATATCCCCAAAGTATTTCACCAAGAGAATTGAAAACAGGGTCACACAAAAAGTTGTGCAAAATGTTCATAGCAACGTTATTCATCATAACCAAAAAGTGGAAACAACCTAGATGTCCCTCAACAGATAAATGGATAAACAAAATGTGGTATAGCCATAAAAAGCAATAAAGTACTGATATATGCTACAACATGGGCAAACCTTGAAATCATTATGCTAAATGAAGGGAGCTGGACATAAAAGGCCACATTTGTATGATTCCATTTATACAAACTGTCCAGAACAGGCAAATCCATAGATGCAGAAAGTAGATTAGTGGTTGCCAGGGCCTGGGGGCATTACTAGGAATGAGACGTGATGGTATTGAGTATGGAATTTTCTTTGGGGTTGATGAAAATGTTCTGGAATTAAATACTGATAATGGTTTCACATGCTGTGAATATACCAAAACTCATGAATTATATACTTTAAAATAGAGAATGTTATGATATACAAATATCTCAATATTTTGAGGTTAGAATGGCAGACTGATATTATCAGTTATCCACCCCAATATCTGTTACTAGGATGAATTGTGATTGGAGCCCAAGAAACCATCTTGGACCATGATTGGTGGCTAAACATGGTGTCAGCAGGCAGAAGGCACCAGCTCCGATGAATGAGCAGCCATGGACAGCCTACCTGAGGCTTCTTTTACATGAGAGAGAAATAACCATCTTTTTTATTGAAGAAAGAAAAAAAGATGACAAGGTTCATTTTGCTCACGCATCTGCAATTTACTTCTGCAACAGCTCATGTCTGCTCTTGTCAGCATCAGCTGGGTGGCTTGACAGCTGGAGACTGAAATCCTCGGAAGACTTGTTCACTCTCTGTTGTAGTCAGGGTTTGCAAGGGAAACAATACAATACAGGACACATAACTTATAGAGTTATTTTGTAATAGTCACCCAAAGAGTCATATACAAAAGAGTGCAGGAAATCTGTCCACACACTAAAGACCCAAAGAACCCAGCTGAGGGCCTGGATCCTACAGCAGTGTCCTGTATGAGTCCAGCTGAAGACCTAGAGCCCATGACCATGCCCTCATTAGTCCAGCTGAAGGCCTAGGGCCCACAACAATGTCTCATGCAAGTATATTTCACGGATCTGCACCGGGAAGGCCCAAAGGTCAGTGGTGGAAGCTAGAAAGTCTGCACCAGCGGGATGAAGGATCTGTGCCAGCAGGCTGAGGGATCTACCCCAGAGCCAGGAAGCGACGCTCAGAGTAAGAACCAGAGCTCCCCCGAAAGTCACCACAGCCATCCTCAGCGACAACGAGGTCCCGAGCTCCTGCGACGATGAGAACAGCCAAGTTCCTATCAGGAAAGCCAGCGTGACAAGCTCCTCGAGGAGAACCAACAGCACCAACTCTTCCTCTCCAGTTCTCCTTTTTATGTTGTTGGCAACAGTCCTCAGGTGGGCCCTCCACACCAGGCACCACACTGATTCAATTCAGCTGGGTTTTACAAGTTGACCACCAATTGTCAATCCACCACACTCTCAAATGGGGCAGATGATGGTGGCTGGAATTGTTGGCTGGGCCTCTCTAGGTGATCTGCACTTCCTCCCCACACAGAGGTCGTGACTCAGATATAAAGGGGAAGACAGAGGCTCCCAAGGAAGAAATTGCATCACCTTTTATGACGGAGCCTCAGACACTGTGCATTCTCACTGCGTCTATTCTCCTAATTTAGATACAAATTGCTAGGTTTTGATTGTGTTCTATTTCTCTTCGTAGTTCTGTTTTGCTTTGTGTTTTTAACCCTATTATTGGTGGTATAGACATTTAGGGTTATGATATTCTCTTGATGAATTGACCCCTTAGCATATTCTTTGTTCTGAAATCTACTTTGATAGTAATGTAGCCACTCCCATTTTCTTTTGATGAGTGTTAGTATAGTATACAAGGTTTTCATTCTTTTACTTTTTAATTTATGTCTTTATATTTAAAGTAGATTTCTTGCAGACAGCACTTAGTTAGGCCTTGTACTTTTTTTTTTATTAAAACTGACAATCTCTGACTTTTAATTGATGTTGACCATTTACATTTAATATAATTACCAATATGGCTGACTTTGAATGTGCCGTGTTGCTATTTATTTTTCATTCATTTCACCTGTTATTTTTCCTTATTTCTTCCTCTTCTCCTGCCTTCTTTTACATTAACTTTTTTTTATAGGATTCCTTTTTATTCTCATTATTTACTTGTTAGCTATCTATAATTTACCTATCAGTGTGTGTGTGCATATTTAGTGGCTGCTGTAGAGTTTACCATATGGATCTTTAATTTGATTCCATTTAGAAATGCCATGCCACTTCATACATGGAGTTAAAACAATAAACAGTCTTTGACTCCTCTCTCCCATCTTTTGTGCTTGTGTGGCCAGACATTTTACCTCTGTAGACATTAAAAACCAAACAATATATTATTACCATTTTTACTTTAAACAGCCAAATATATTTTAAGTGATATTTACATTTATAAAAATAGATTACACACTTGGGCCGGTGAGACGGCTCAGCGGCTTAAGCGCCTGCCTTGCAAGCGCGAAGGCCCGAGTTCGACTCCCGGAACCCACATACGAAAAAGGGGCCGGTGATATCGCTCAGCGGCACAGGTGCCTGTTGGCGCATGAGGTCCTGAGGTCGTCCCCCCGGTACCCACAAAAAAAAAAAAAAAAAAAAATAGATTACACACTTATCTACACATTTACCTTTTCTGACACTTTGTAGTCCTTGACATTTGTGCACGTTTCTATCTGATGTCATCTTCCTTCTGCTTGAAAAGTTTGCTTTTGTATGTCTTGTAGCTCAAGTCTAAGAGGGATTAGTTCCCTAAGCTTTTATGTATCTGAAAAAGATCCTTCTTTTGCCTTAATGTTTTGGAAAATATTTTCAGTGGATATAGAATTACAAATTGATAGATTTTTAAAAGCTTAGTCCTCTAGAAAGGTCACTTTATTGTCTTCTGGACTATGTGGCTTCTGAAGAGAAATCTTCTTTTATTCCAATCTTTCTTCTTTGATATATAATATGTCCATTTTTCCTGGCTGCTTTTGAGGTTTTCTCTTGATCACTGATTTTTAAAAGTGACTATAATACGATATGACCTAGTATGAGGTTTTTTATGCTTTATTTTTCCTGGACAGGTGTATTGAGCTTGGATCTGTGGATTTACGGTTTTCATCAAATTTGAAAATGCTCTGGATCTTATTTCTTCAAAGTTCCCCATCCCTTCACTCCTAGGTCCCAATTACCCATACGTTAGATCACTTGCTACTGTCCTACCCATCACTAGTGGTGTTAGTTTTCCTTGTCCTTCTCCTTGTGAGCTTTGTTCTGGATCATTTCTATTGCTCTACTTTCAAATCCATTGGTCTTTTTTCTTGTAGTATCTAATCTACTTTTAGTCTTCTTGCAGCGTATTTTCCATTTCAGATATTCTATGAGCCTTTACCACTCTTACTTCCCTTCTCTCGGGCAGCGGTCCATGCTGCCTCTACACCACTTCCTCTACTTTGACTTTCTGGTTGTTTAAGGTGGGAGGGCAGAAGCAGAATTCAGCCATGTTCTAAAACCAGCATAGTAAGCTACTTCCGTTGGCAGATAAGACCCAAGAAGCGTATCTAGTAGATTCATGGACCATGACGCAGACTTGTAAGGAGCTGAGTTCTGTCCAATGCAAGGCTTTGGTTTGTTGGATGAGATTCCCAATCTGAGGCCAGGCTCAGTACCACTGCCAAGAATCTCCCTTGCCCAGCCCCTGAATTCAGTTTTCTCTTTGAATTAACAAAAAAAGGTTAAACAGATACCAAAATAATTGTACATAAACGGTGCACCAAACTGTGAGCTTTCCCAAGTCCTTCCCACATCTCCGTCTGCCTGTGAGAACAATAATGCCTGGAGAAGCCTTGGAGACTGAGAATTCTCCCTGGGTAGGCACCATCCTTGCATGTCCTTCAGATCATGGCGCTGGTAACTGGTCCTCTACCTTTCAGGGACAGCCCAGGCCCCTGTGTGGCTGCAGTGAAAGTCTCTTGAGGTCCGGTACATCTGTGGCTCAATCCACACCAGCCCCTAACCCCGTCCTTCTGAATGCCACCAGTCCTGCCTGAGCAGTTTCTGTGCAAGTGACTCTCTCCCCCTTCAATGTAGGTTACTTACTCCTTTGTACAGCTGCCCAACGTGAAAGTGATATCTGCTTCCTTATCATTAAAATAGGAAGTGGCTGGCTGGGGATGTGGCTCAGTGGTAGAGCTCTTCCCTTGCATGCACAAGGCCCTGGGTTTGATTCCCAGCACCACCAAAAAAAAAAAAAAAAAGTTAATGGTGGGAGGAAGGGAAGGAAGTCAGACTTCAGAAGAAGGTGCCATGCTCAGAGCCGCTGACCTGGCCCTTGGGGCTCATCTCCTGCCACTGTGCTGAGTTGAGCCTGGCTGTTTTGGTTGTTGCCCTAAAACCCGGCCAGAAGATAGATACAAAGCTAAATCTCAGCAAGAAGAGGATCATGTGAGACTCGATTCTTCTAAGGTTTAACTCCTAAAATAATCAGACCAGTACAGGTTCAGGAGTGAGAAAAAGTTGGATTCAAAACCTGGCTTCCCCACCCGCCAGCTCTGTGACTTCAGACAAGTTATCTCAGTCTCTGAGCCTGAGAAATTGACCTTGGGTGAGCATGAAGATGACCTGAGCCCACCCCATGAGGCTGCTGTGGGATGAAATGAGACGGCATGTGACACACTCAGCATGGGGTGGGCACATGAAAAGACGGTGCCCTTGGCCGCTGGAAGTGTAGGATGAGCCAGTCACACTGGGCACTGGGCTGCAAGTCCCACATCTGGTGTGCAGGAGGAGCCTCTCATCTTGCCAGCTCTCAGCTGGGCCCTCTGCCTCCAGCCAGTCTCTGCCCGTTTATATCATCAGACAAAGCAAGTCCGGGGTTCTCCTTGGCACCCAGCACAGGAATTGGTGTCTACCATGGACTTCCCACAAAGAATGTGCCTCTCTGATGGAATCGAGGGACAAAAGCCTGTCTGGCAGGCTACTTTGTCGACTGCCTGTTTTTCTGCAAGTGGTTTTCACAAAGGGATGGGAGGTGGAAGGAATCTATATCTGACGTGGCTTCTATATAGTGTAGCCAGCTGGGATGCTGGCGACATTTTCTGGGCTAGAAATAAAAAAGAAAAAAAAATTTTTTTTCTGTTGTCTGTAGAAAACAATCTGCCTCCTTGCCTGAATATTTTATAAGGGTTACTACTGGATCCCACATTTGAGTAGTTCGGGGGAATTTGGGTCATTTTTCTAAATCTTTTTCTCAATGTTGTTAACATTATTAACTGTGTAAATGAAGGTGAACACCTATTTTATGGTGCTAAGATGACTGTGGTGGATTGACAATTGGTGGTCAACTTGTAAAACCCAGCTGAATTGAATCAGTGTGGTGCCTGGTGTGGAGGGCCCACCTGAGGACTGTTGCCAACAACATAAAAAGGAGAACTGGAGAGGAAGAGTTGCTGCTGTCGGTTCTCCTTGAGGAGCTTGTCACGCTGGCTTTCCTGATAGGAACTTGGCTGTTCTCATCGTCGGAGGAGCTCGGGACCTCACTGTTGCTGAGGATGGCTGTGGTGACTTTCGGGGGAGCTCCGGTTCTTACTCTGAGCGTCGCTTCCTGGCTCCGGGGTAGATCTCTCAGCCTGCTGGCACAGATCCTTCATCCCGCTGGTGCAGACTTTCTAGCTTCCACCACTGACCTTTGGGCCTTCCCAGTGCAGATCCATGAAATATACTTGCATGAGACATTGTTGTGGGCCCTAGGCCTTCAGCTGGACTAATGAGGGCATGGCCATGGGCTCTAGGTCTTCAGCTGGACTCATACAGGACATTGCTGTAGGATCCAGGCCCTCAGCTGGGTTCTTTGGGTCTTTAGTGTGTGGACAGATTTCCTGCACTTTTTATATATGACTCTTTGGGTGACTATTACAAAATAACTCTATAAATTATGTGTCCTGTATTGTATTGTTTCCCTTGCAAACCCTGACTACAACAATGACGTTTCAATGACAACTACCCCTTCCCACAGTCTGGCCTAAGTCTATGTTATACACTTCCCAAAAGGCTAATAAGCAATAAGAAGGCAAGTGACACTGGATACTGATAATTTCAAAATTCATGGCAAAAAAGCAGCAAGTTTGCAGTCAGTCACTCCTTGTGACCTTGGTCACACTAAGAATAAGAAAGATTTTTGAAAACTGAAGACAGAAAAGTAAACAGTAACTACTGCTCAACTTTTACTAGTCAGTCCACGTTGGGGATGATCCAGTCCACCTTGCCTATAAGGCATCTGGGCCATTTCTTTCATCACTGGCTCACCTGTCCACTGTGGGGCTGGGATTAGAACCATTTTGTGACCAAGGAATGGACGGAAGTGCACACTTACTTGCTCAGAGGGAGCCTTCGCAGGTAGTCTAAGAAATGACATCACACCCATTTCTGTATGTCCCGTGTGGCACTTCTGTCTCTTAAAAGGTCACCCCCCCCCCAACTTTGTGGAGAATTGAGCAAGTGAGGCCTCTTTCAGATTCATAGCCCCAATCCTGTTTGCTTGACTTGTGGGCTCAGAACTTGGCTCGAACCTTAGGGTAATGAACTTAGAAACTGTTCTCCAAAGTACGATTCAAAACATTTACAGCAATTTCTGTCAAATTAAAACATATGGTGTGTCCTCATCCACCTTTTCCACCAGCTCTAGCACCATGGAAATTCTGGCTCTTCTCCAAAGTCAAAATGACCATGAAAAGTAAACATTTAGACATCAAGGCAGCCACAACAGCACAACTAAAGACACTCATGAAAGAGGACTTCCAGAACTGCTTCAGAAAAGAGCAAGAATGATAGGATAAGTGTGTTTGAAGCAAGAGGGAGTGTTTGGGGAGGGTATTAATGGCAATGTGTCTTTTACTGTAATAATTTTTTAAATGTAAACATTTACTATATTTTTCAATCACACCTCATAGATCAACCATCATTTCCCCACCTTTGGTCCAAGCCGTTGGTGCATAAATGATGCGAATTCAATTCTACACATGTTGCATAAGAGCCTCCAACTGCTAGGCTTGGGTGGGCAGAGTGTGTGTGTGTGTGTACACGTGTGTGTGTGTATGGGGGAAGGGAAATGAGGTACAAGGATAATAAATAAAATGCAGTGCCTGTCTGTCTGCCCACCTTGGAGACCATCTACAAGGCACCTTTAAGATGCTCCCCACTGAAACAGCCAGCAAACTGACCCTAGGTTCTTGTTACCCTCAGAAAGTCCCACTGCTAGCATCCAGAGGGGGCTTAGTGCCATCTCGTGAGAGCACAGGAAGTAGGGAGGGAAGAGGGCACACCATTTGGGGGCCAGATGGAGAATGTCACCCACATCCTCTGCCTCCTGCTCTTCCACTTTCCTATGTCACCAGGGTAACGAACACATCACCCACCACCCCCACAGGTCTGGCAGCCAGGCAGCTGGAAGGTCAAGGCTAATGAAAGATGCTATCTGGAAACCAGTGCAGAGCCAAGCTGACACAATTAGCTGTATTTGTGGTCCTTGAGGTTTGGCAAGCGAGGATGGGGTGGAAGGAGAGTTGGGGAGGGGAGCATCCTCTCCCAAAGCTTTGGAACAAAGAGAGCAATTTGGATGGCTTCCAGTCAGCGATAGCAACTTTCCGAGTGGCCCTCTAATTAGTGCCTGCCCAGCTTCGGAGATACAGTCGCACAGAGCCAATAAAGCGGGGAATGCTTGGCTTTCCCTTAGCTCCGGCCCATGGACATTCAGAATATGACAGCTCCCCACTCAGCCTACACTGTTACAGTTCCAATGCCTGGGGGTGTTTTCCCCCCAAAAGAGTGCCATTCTCATCACTGGCATTTGTGGTACAGCTTGGTAATGTTGTCAACATTCCGAATATCCCAGAGCCCCTTAAAAATCCTTATTTCTCTGAGGTTGGTAGGGAAAGGAGAAATGTTTAGAAGGCAACAAACATCCTAATTATCTGGATTGTAATTGTCCTGTGAGCCAAGTTTTTTTCTTTAAAAAAATTTCTTTTGGTGGTACTGGGGATTGAACCTAGGGCCTTCACACTAAGCTGGATCCCCAGCCTTTTTTTATTTTCAAACAGGGTCTCGCCAAGTCACTAATTTGCCCAGACTGGGCTTGAACTTGTGATCCTCCTGCCTCAGCCTTCCAGAGTACTGGGAATACAGGCATGCACCATCACACCCAGCAAATTTTTATTTTATTTTATTTATTTTTTTTTTGTGGGTACCGGGGGGTCGACCTCAGGACCTCGCGCGCCAGCAGGCGCCCGTGCCGCTGAGCGATATCACCGGCCCCTTTTTTCGTATGTGGGTTCCGGGAGTTGAACTCGGGCCCTCGCGCTTGCCGGGCAGGCGCTTAAGCCGCTGAGCCATCTCACCGGCCCCCAAATTTTTATTTTTAATCAACACAGACTATTTGCATATGTTTAAAAGGTACAGTAGAATAATTTGATATATGTATGTAATGTGCAATGATCAAATTAGGGTAATTGGTATTTCCATCTCCCCAAACATTTATCATTTTTTCAGACTTTTCTCTCTAGCTACTTTGAAATGGTAAATCTTTGTGGCTTGTAGTTATGTTACTGTGTTATAGAACACTAGAAGGAATTTCTCCCGTTTAACTGTATTTTGGTGTCTATTATCTAATCTCTTTCTATCCATCTTTCCCTCATCCTTCCTAGACTTTGGGGACCCCATTTTACTCTCTTCTAGGAGAGCAAAAATATGGAGTATTTCATGAATTTGCATATCATCCTTGAGCAGGGGCCATCCTCATCTTCTCTGTGTCATTCAACTTTAGGACATGTGCTAGAGAAGCAAGCACAAAGTTGACTTCCATATGACCTTGAGAAAGTGGATTTGCCTGGACCTGCCTTGACTCCCTCCATGCTCTAAGGGGATTCCTAGCTATACACAGCCTGAGAGTATCATGATGATCCAGGTCAAAAGCCTACTTGGGGAGATGTTCAAGAAATGGTACATGACGAAGGTGACAGTAACAATGATGACGATAGTGATGACGACTGTAAGTAACTATGGTGATGCTGCTGCTGCTGCTGTGGTGTTGATGAAGATGATATTTATTTCCCTTCTGTTACCTTTGTTTCCTGGGGTAGGAAAACCCAACGCCATGATAGAAAGAGACTGCTGGTGGTTGGGCTCACACATGGTCCTCGCCTCACAACAAGGCACAGTAATGACATTTACCATTTGTAGCAAACACCTGACAGTTCTCAAAGGTGTTCTTCCTGTGGAACAAATGTTGCCTCCCAGGCATTTCAGGGGGAGGGAGAAAAGCTGGGGACATTGAGTGAGCTGGTGCCAGCTCAAGGACTTCTTATCACAGGAGCTCAAGAGACAAAGATCTGAGATGGAGGAAGTTGCCTCAGTGGTCAATGGCATTTAAGGCTCACTGCATCCATTTACAGGAGAGATGGGAAGCTGGCAGGCGCTCAGTAGAAAGCTAGAATTCTGAAACCCATTGAAGGTTATCTGTTATATGTTGCTGCATGACAAACTACCCCAACATTCAGCGCTCCAAACAGTCCTTTTTTTTTTTTTTGGTACTAGGAATTGAACACAGGACCTTATGCTTGCCAGGCAGGCACTTGGGCCACTGAGCTATATCCCCGGCCCAAACAGCCCTATTTTATTTTCTCTTCTATTTCTAAAAGTTGGCAAGGCACAGGTGGCCTGCAGGCTCTGGGGCCTCTTCTGAGCAGCAATGGCAGAGGGAGCGTTGGCCATTGGCCATTGGCTGAGGTTTTAGTTGGTGACCTTGTTCTCCACGTGGCCTCTCTGTGTGGCACAGGCTTCTCACAGCTGGGCAGCTTGTTCAGAGAGACCATTTGTCTTAAGAGTAAAGTTTGCAGAAAAGAGGAAGGAGAAGCTGCCAATTCTCCTCAGACTTGGCCTGAGAAGTCACAGAATACCACATCTATTGCATGCTGTAGATCCCAGCAGTTGCAGGGCCAGCCCACACCAAGAGAGAAGGAGCAAGTGCCACCACTTACCAGGAGAAGAGGCACCATGTATGTGCGGTGTATGCAGGGCGGGGAGGAATTGACGGTGGTCACCTTTGGAGCTGAGGTTCCTCAGAAGATGAGGAACCGACCTTTTTCCCCATAGTTGGATTCTTTCTTAGGTGCTCAGGGCTCACAAAAGCAGAAGCTTCCTGACCTTCAGTTCTGCCGCACCCCGTTGGCTAAAGCCAGTCAGTGGGGCATCCCCTTCCAACGCAGAACGGGAGTAGTGAGGGCACGAACACAGGGAGGACTGGTTCGTGCCGGCCATCTTTGAAGATTGCTGACCACCCAAGCTTATTTAAGAACTCTCAGCCATTCACGCTAGCCCACTAAATCCACATTCTCTAGTAAGTTCCCTTTTTGATCAATCCAGAGTTAAAACAGAAATGGGAGGTAAAATTACATTTTTCCTTTCTTGGTCTAATGCCTTGAGAACCCATGCCCATTCATCTCCTTGTTTTCTGCTAATGTGAATTATCAAAAAATTATTATTTGGGTGTGTAAAATGCCTGACTCTATCTTTAATCACAGATATAGAGGCAGACTAGATGTGGTGGGGGTGCTCAGGAGGAAATATGACATCCCCTTGTGTGTTAGACAGCTTTCCACCATTGTAACAAAATACTTGAGGCAATCAGCTTATAAAGAGTAAAGGTTTATTTTGCTTCACCAGAAGAAATCTCAATTCTAGGACTCACAGCCCTGTTACCAGGTAGTTCCTTTAGAAATGGCTCGTCAAACTTATTCCAGATCCTTCTTGCCTCAAACAAAGAATCGAACAAGACAAGCCAGAAACAGTGCCAAAAAATTTATTTGAAAAGTCAGGGATGGATGGGGTAAGGGAAAAACTGGCTCTGCAGAGCAAACCTGTGCCAAACAAAAGAGGAAGAGAGAAAAAGGACAAAAATGAGAAGACACAGAGTGGGCTGCTGTGAAGAGTTGCAATAGTGGGCTCCTCGTAGCATCTATGTCCTTATATGCAGTCCACGTCTCATGGGAACCTGTAAGAAGTTTTACACACAGTGTCCTAGGAATTATTTGGCGCTGTCCTGGGATCTTGTAATTAACAGGTCCCACTTATTTCTCCTGCCAGTTTTGCCACGCCCTATCTCCTATGTCAGTCCCACTCTTCAATCCTAGGTCTCACTTAAAAGAACTATGGAGGTCAGAGTTCAACTATATTGTCATGCAGCAACCTCCAGGGACAAGAAACGCTACTGATTTTCAGCTAAGCTGCCTGTGACTAATGCAGGTGAGAAATCATGTTTAAGGAAGCCATGGATGTTATCTGGTTCGCTTAGGAGATCTAGAGTCATAATGCAGAGCCCTAACCTCATTGGTTGCTTTCTTTAAACTCTACAGTACTGTTAGAAGTGGCTAACACACTCAACACTGCTTGCATTCTCCATTCTTGCTCTAATGGGTCATCGGAGCAGTCTGTTGGCCACCATGACATGCCTTTAGCGGACAAGCGATGCTAGGCCCCACCCCCTCTGCCAACTGGGTCCTCACTGCCTTTGAATCTAATCAGATCAGGAACCAATCACAGGTCTCCATTTCCTTGAAAACCTGTCATTTATAATCTGTTAAGATTCAGTCGTGGATAACAGAAACCACTCTTAGCAATTTAGAAAGAAGAGGATCTAGCACAAAGTATTAGGAGCCTATAGACCATCAGGAGCACAGGAGAAGGAGACTCTGAGCTGAACCCACAGGGAAAATCTCCAGTCTCCACAATCCTTCTGTTGCACTTCTCCACTGTTGCTAAGGAAACCAACCAGTCAGGAAGCTACTTAACCACACCATTACTTTATGACCCATGCCAGCAAATCAGGGATGGCTCATGCCCCACCTCTCTCCCTGTTGAAAGTGGTTCCACAGCCAAGTCTTTCCCAGAAAGTTCTGATTGGTGGAACCTAAATCACATCTGAAGCCCTGGCTTCAAGGGAGGCTGGGAAATTAACTTGCATTTTTCTAGCTTCTCCCAGTATAGGAAGGCATACTGGAAGGCTGCTGGAATGCATGCTGAACAGGCAAATCCATAGCATCCACCACATAGCTCATCTCTTCAGATCTGAATAATTTGTTTCTTGAAAGCGTCACTCAGAAATATGCTGGGAACTTTTATCCATATCAGTTCAGTTCCACTGGGATTTAGAAAGGACCTGCTTGATGCTGGGCCCTCTGTTTAGAGTTGCAGATATAGAGAAGAACAAAGCCAGGCTTCAGTAGTCCAGGATTTCTTACTCTATGAAGGGGTACAAATAAATAGAAAATAAGCCAGAGAAGCCGTAGTACAGAGATTGTGCTATAGTTTACATCTGAATGCCACCTAAAGGCCTGTGTATTAAAGGCTTGGTTGCCAGCCTGATGCTATTGGGAGGTGGTGGAACCTTTAGGTGGTGGGGCCCAGTGGGAACAAGTTAGGTCTTTGGGGGGGCATGCCCTTGAAGGGGACATGGAGACTCCAGACTGCTTCTTCCCACTCTTTTACTTTCCAGCTGCCATGAGGCAAGCAGTTATCTCTACCACACACTCCCGCCATTATTCTCTGCCTTGCCACAGGCCCAAAGCCAATAGAGCCAAATTGCAATGGACTAAAACCTCTGAAACTGTGAGCCAAAATGAACCCTCCCTCCTTTTAGATGATCTCAGGTATTTGTTACAGTAATGGAAACCTCACTAATGCAGACAGAAATTTAGTCTATGGAGTGGGTATGAGGTTGATTATGGGGTATGTGACATTGTACATTTTTGTATTTCTACCAATCAGATTTAAACTTCTTTAAGTTTCCCTCCTGGAAAGGCAGAAAGGACAATCTCAACTGTTATTGAGACATCCCTGATGATTCCCAAGGGTTGAGACAAGGTCATGTTCTTAACAGCCCATGAATTGGGGAAGGTAGCCAATTATGAACTCCTATCCAAGGCCATATCATGCCTGGAAGCCAAGTGACAACACTGTTTTCATGTTATATGTGGGTATGGTGACCTTGCAAGAACATGGAAACCTTGTGCTTGAGGCAGTCATGCTCTACACGTCTGCCATCTTGCTGGGGTGATTGCCAGAGCCTGGGGCCCTGGTCCTTATCTGAGATTCCACAGCAAAGCCATGCCATTCCCAGCCTTGGAGAAAGTTCTTCAGACTCCCCCTCTACTTAGCCACTCCTATCTCTTCTCTTCATGATCCACCTATCCCCTTCCCCTCAATAACATCCCCACAGTGGTTGTTTTCTAGTTCCCAACCTGTTTTTTAAGGCTCAAATAACCCTGATACCAAATTTGGACAAGATGGTAAATGAAAGGAAATTTAAAACCAATCTCACATTTATGACTGTAGATGCAAACATTCTAAATAAAATGTTAGCAAATAGAATGTAGCAGTTCATTTAAAATAGCAATGCATCATGACTAAGTAGGTTTTATCCCTGGAATGTGAAGAAAATACTCACTGCATCAAATGTTCACTGTATAGCAAGTACTGTTCTAAATTCCTTTCTAATACTTAGAATCAATGAGAATCAACTCTCATGTTCCCTGTTTGACAACACAGAGAAGTCAAGTAACTTCTGCTAGGAACTCAGCTAGGTTTTCTATCAAGTAATCTATCAAGTAATTTATCATAGAAACTGCATAAGCAGAATCGCCATTTTCTCACCTCAAGAGATGCAGAAAATCATTTGAAAAACATTGAAACACATTTATGACTTTAAAAAACTAATAGTTCTGAATCAGTTCCTCCTTAAAGCAATAAGAGCACCAGTGAAAATTATCAAAATCAACTTTTTCAGAGCTCTGTAAGTTAACCAAAAGCTAGTGAAAATCTGAACATCAATTATTCAAGAAAACAACGAATCTTGGTAAGATCAGTGAATTTTGTTACGTTTTAATTTTTCCTATTTCCATTCTTTCCTTTCCAGTTCCCTGGTGGTTTTGAAAACCAACAGACACTCCAACAGTAGCTATGAAAACCAATAATCTAGCAGCCACTGGGAAGCAGTCTGGTTTTTAAGCTCCTCAAAAAGTCCCATCAAGGGCCGGGGATATAGCTCAGCGGCACAAGCACCTGCCTGGCAAGTGCAAGGTCCTGAGTTTGATTCCCTGTACAAAAAAAAAAAAAAAAAAAAAAAAAAGTCCCATCACTAGGGAACCAAACCTATTTTATGTCTATAGTCTCCCTGGAAAAGTCCTATTTCCAAGACTTGTCATTATTTAACCTGACTTGGAGTTTGCTCATTGGAAAAAGCCTATCTCGGGGCATTTGTAATGCCAATGATGACGATAGTGCCAATAGTTCAACATCACAGACCAGTTGGAGCAAATATAAGTCTGACAAAAAACTTTTTTAAAAAATTTAGGAAATGAGATGTCCTTATGGGGCTTTGGAAACATCCAGCACATTGCTAAGAATGTAACACGTGCACGGAGAAAAGAATAGAGAAGGTCTTAATCTCTCATCTCTGGATAACCTTAAAACTCTTCAAAAGCCGGAAATTGGGTTTAAAAACATAGTTACTGACTCCCAAATCATTGAAAACACTTTCAGAGCCCCTTGGAAAAGTTATTTACTGGTTCAAGGCATTTAAGAAAATCTTGTCCAGTCATTAGCTGACCATAAAGCTAAACAAGCAGATTTCAGTGGCCCCACATGACAGGAAACAACTTTAAATAATTAGTCCAGAAAATTCACAAAATAATTAAACATGAAGAAAAAATAACAAACACCACAAACACTGAGGAGGTGGGAATCCGGTATCCACAGTAGCCACATTATACTATTTTAAATGTTCATTTTTTGCCAGGTGTGGTGGCTATAATCCCAGTGTCCTTGGGAAGCTAAGACAAGAGGATTGCAAGTTTGAGCCCAGGCTGTGAAAATTAGTGACTTAGTGAGACTCTGTCTCAAACTGAAAAATAAAAAAGGGCTGGGGATGTAGCTCAGTATGAACACTCTAGGTTCAGTTCCCAATACTGAAAAAAAAAGGTCATTTTTCAACAAAAAAGTTTAAGGTGCAAAGAAATTAAAACCATGGCCCATACAAATAAAATAATCAATGAAAACTGTCCTTAAAGAAACCAAGAGTCAGTGTTGGGTTTACTAGAAAAGCCTTTTATCAGCATTACAAAAATGTTCTAAAGAATTAAAGGCAAGAATAAGAGATCAGTGTCTCATAAAGTAGAAAATACCAAAAAAGATACAGAAATTATTTCAAAAAAAAAAAAACCAAGGAAATAGAAATTCTGAAGTTGAAAATTATAGCTAAAAGAAAGAATTTACCAGAAGTATCCATTAGCAGATTTAGACTGACAGAAGAAAATCTGAAGAAAGGTCAATTGAGATTATCTTGTCTGTAGATCAGAAAGGGGAAAATAATGAAGATAAATGAACAGGTCCTCTGAGACCTGAGGGATATCATCAAACATAGCAACATAAAAATAATGAAAGTCCCAGGAACAGAGGTGAGAGAAAGGTGCAGAAAAAATAATTGAAGAAGTAATGACAGAAAATCTTCCCAAATATGATTTTTCTTAAGACAAAAGTAATCTACATATCCAAGAAATTTGGCGACTTTTGGGAAGATAAGCTCAAAGGAGAATAAACAAGACACATAACAGTAAAACTGTCAGTGAGGAAGACAGAGGATCTTAAAAGCAGCGAGAGAGAAACAACTTATCATATACAAGGGATCCTCAACAAGACTGACAGCTGATTTCCCCTGAGAACCAATGCAGGGCAGAAGGCAGTGGGATGGGACATTTAAAATCCAGGCTAAATGAAAGGACATTGAAGAGTAACAGTCTACATGAAAAACAAAGAAGATAGGTAAAATAACTGCATGAAGAAATATAAAAAGCACTATAAAGGTAATTTTATAACTTTCTTCCTTTCCTTTGTGATTTATAAGTCAACTGCATATAGCAATAATTATAAATTGTGTTGAAATATTTTAATTTATAAAGATGTGATTTGTATGACAAAATAGCACAAAAGAAAAGGGAGAGAAAAGAAGTAATTTGGAGCAAACTTTTAGCAAGTCCCCAACTTATGAACTTTCAAGTTGTGAACTTTCACAGATATGAATGTACCTTGTATTACAAACACTTGTAGATGTGAACAAATCACAGAGATAGCTCATGTGTCTGCCAGACCTTGTCACAGTTGTGCCACTGTATGCTTACCGTATAGTATGGTAATGTACAGTAGGACAGTGCTCAATCAGAGACCAGGATGTCCAAAAGCAAGAGGAAAAGCAGTGGTGATGTAGAGAGGACTGCTAGGAAGCACAAAGCAATAACCATGGGAACAAAAGTGAAAATACTGTATAAGACTTGCTTTGTCGGACTTACAAATGAATCCGATTGATGAATGTTCTCATGGAACAGAACTCGTTCATAAGTCAGGGACTTACTGTACTAAATTAAACTGGTATTAACCCGAACTACATTGTTTTAATTTAAGAAGTTAATTGTAATACCCAGGGCAACTGCTAAGAAAAAAATATACAAAGATACCTTGGTTCATGAACTTAATTCATTCCATGATTCTGGGGAAGATGGCCACATTCATGTTCATCACCTAAAGCAGAGTTCATGAATGGAAGCAAAATTTTGCCAAACACTTCTGTTCATGAACTGAATTGTTTGTGAAAAGGATTTGTGAACCAAGGTACCACTGTATATATACGAAATAACAAAGAAATTGAAATGTTACACTGGGAAATATCTAATTAACACATAAAAAGGCCTTAATGAAAAACCTGAGAAACAAAGACATAAGACATGTGTAAAACAAATAGTAATTCAGAGTAATGAATCCCACCTTATCAATAGTTACATCAAACACAGATGGATTAAAGAACAATCAAAGGCAGATATTGGCAAAATGAAAATTTTAAGTGATTCAACTATCATCTGTTCTCAAGAGAATCATTTTACTTTCAGTGACAGATGAAATTACAAAAACAAGTCCCTTTGCAAAAGCATAAGAAAGAATAAAATACTTAGGAATAAATTAAATGAAAAAATGCAAGATGTGTGCACTGAACACTACCAAACCATTATTGACATGAATTAAAGGCCTAAATCAATTGAAAAATATCCCATGTTAATGCACTGGAAAACTAATATTGTTAAAATAGTAATATTCTAAACTGACCCATAGATTCAAAAAACTTTATCAAAATTCTAGCTGCCATTTTGCAAAAATTAAAAGGCTAATTCTAAAATTTGTATGGAAAAATAAGGGACACGAAGTAGTCAAAACAACTTTGACCAAGAAAAAATTTGGAAGACCCAATTACAACAGATTCTACAAAGCTATGGTGATCAAGAATCTGTGAGACTGACATGAGAATTGAGATATAAGTCAATGGAATAGATTTGAAGCTACAGAAATATACCTCTATAGTTAATTAGTTTTTGACAAGACAATTCCATGAGGTAGGTTTTTTTCAATACATGGTGCTGGATATCCACATATAAAACAATGAATTTGGATTTACACCATGTCAGCTTTCCATGATTATAACAAATAACTGAGATAATCAACTTATAATGAGAAAAGCATTATTCTGGCTGACAGTTTTGGAAGGTCCAGTCAACAATGATCAACAAGTCGGTCTTGTTGCTCTTTAGCCTGTAGTGAGGCAGCACAGCATAGCAGGGATACAGGGTGGAGCTAAACCACTCAGTCCATGGCCAAGAAGTAAAAGAGAAAAAGAGGAAGAGGCCAGGGTCCCACTGCTCCCCAAGGCCATGCCCGCAGTTGTCTAAAGACCTCCCAATAGGCCCCAACTCTTCTTTTATATTTTATTGATACATTTTTTTTTTTTTTGTGGGTACCGGGGGGTCGACCTCAGGACCTCGCACACCAACAGGCGCCCGTGCCGCTGAGCGATATCACCGGCCCCTTTTTCGTATGTGGGATCCGGGAGTCGAACTCGGGCCCTCGCGCTTCCAAGGCAGGCGCTTATGCCGCTGAGCCATCTCACCGGCCCTACATTTTAGATATACATTTTAGATAACATTCATAATAGGGAATTTGTACCTGTACCTGGTATATATCTTGCTTTTTTTTTCCCATTCCCCTCCCCTTCCTTCAGCCCCTCTTTATTTACAAAAGCTTTGTTTCCATTATTTCTTTCTATTCTTTTTTTTTCTTGCCCCCCCCATTTCCCTTCTCATTTGAACATTTTTTTCCCATTTCCCAATATCTATTATACATTTTGGTCCTTATTTACACTTTCAGTTTCTGACACCAGAGAAACCATGCAATATTTATACATGTGTGTCCAATTTATTTCACTTATGAGTATGATCTCTAGGTGATTCCATTTACCTAGAAATGTCTCAAGCTTAGCCTTCTTCATGTAGGCCCCAACTCTTAAAGTTTCCACCGGCTTCCAATGGCCTATGAGTTGGGGACCAAGCCTTTAATACATAGACCTTTGAGAGTCACTCCAGATCCAAACTACAGAACACCACATACAAAATTAACTCAAAATTGATCAAAAGCCTAAACGTAACATCTAAAACTATGAAACTCTTAGAAGAAAACAGGTGTAAAACTTTATGATCTAGCAATGGTTTATTAAATATTACATCTAAAGCACAAGGACATAAAAACAAAAAGATAATCCACAGAGTAGGAGAAAATATTTGCAAGTTATATAGCTGATAAGGGACTCAAATCCAGCCCATCTAAGGAACTCTTCGTTCAACAATAAAAAAAGAAAAAAACAAGTTTTCTTAAATGAGCAAAATATTTAGACAGACATTTCTCCAAAGGAGATATATGAGACTAATAAGCACATGGAAAGACACTTAATGTCATTAGTCAGTAAGGAAATGCAATCAAAACCACAAATGAGGGCCAGTGAGATGGCTCAGCGGCTTAAGCGCCTGCCTTGCAAGCGCGAGGGCCCGAGTTCGACTCCCGGATCCCACATACAAAAAAGGGGCCGGTGATATCGCTCAGCCGCACGGGTGCCTGTTGGCGCGCGAGGTCCTGAGGTTGACCCCCTGGTACCCACACACACACAAAAAAACCACAAATGAGGCAGCACTTCACACCCATTAGGCTATAAAATAACAATCATTGGCAAGGATGCAGAGATGTGAAAGCCCTCAGACACTACTGGTGAGAATATACAATGTTGTAGCCACTTTAGAAAACAGTGTGGGAGTTGGCACAGAGGTATCACACAACCCACAAATTCCACTTGCGGTACACACCCAAGATACCTGAAAATATGTTCCCACAAAGATCAGCAGACAAAGGTTCACACAAGCATTATCACAGAGCCAGAAAATGGAAACAGCCCCAAATGTCTATCGAGAGGTGGATGGATAAACAAAATATGATATATCCATGCAATTAAACATTATTCAGCAATAGAAAGGAATGAAGTACTGCTATATGCCATAACATGGATAAAGCTTAAAAGTATTATGGAAGTGAAAGAAGCCAGACAAAAGAAACCACACATACTGAATGATTCCATCCATAGGAAATCTCCACAATCAACCAATGCTCAGAGAGAGAGAAGCTGAGTGATTGTCAAGGGATGGGGAGAAAGGATGACTGAGGTTTCTTTTTAAAGTAATAAAAATGTCCTAAGATTAAACAATAGTGATAGTCACACAGTTCCGTGAATATAACCAAAAACCACCAAGTTGCACACTTTTAAGTGGTATATTTTATGACACAAGGATTTTATTTCAAAAAAGCTGTTATAAACACATATACACAGTACACTATAAGTAAAAGACACTTCTTGAAAATGAAAATATCTATCAAACATCTAAATTAGAGCCACGTGCAGGCCTATAAACCTAGCACTCTGATATGCTGAGGCAAGAGGATCACAAGTTCAAGCCCAACCTAGGTAATTTAGTGATTTATTGAGACCCTATTTCAAAATTTTAAAAGCTTAAAAAGGGGTAAAGATATACCTCAGTGCAAAGGCCCTGGGTTCAATCATTAATATCACCAAAACAAATAAACAAAAATTTTAAGTAAAAATCATATGTAGTATTCATGAAACAGTAGAAATAAAATTAAAAAACAAAATAAGCATGCCTGCTATAATGTTTTACTCAGCATTGTACTAGAGATCTTAACTAGTATTGTAAAACAAGAAAAAGTCAGATAAGAAATTTTAAAAATGAAACAATGACATTAGTGTTGCTGGGTGGTATGGTTGTTTATAGGGAAAATCCAAGATAATCTACAATTAGAATTAGCAAGATAGCCAACTGAAGTTTCCAGACAAAACTGAATAGTGTTCTTATATGCC
Organism: Erethizon dorsatum; assembly: GCA_028451465.1. Taxonomy (NCBI): domain Eukaryota; kingdom Metazoa; phylum Chordata; class Mammalia; order Rodentia; family Erethizontidae; genus Erethizon; species Erethizon dorsatum. The sequence continues at coordinate 121,975,041 of CM051827.1, read as the reverse complement.
CACAATAATTAATTAGAATATATAACTGAAAGAAAGTTTCTAGTCATAAAAGCAAGAAAAACTGTTAAGTTACTTGGGAATAAATCCAATGAAAGATGTGAGAGACCTTTATGGAGAAAATTATGAAAAGTTACTGAAGGACATAGGAGAATACTTGCAAAAATGGAGAAATATCATATATTCATGCTTGGAAGAACTCAGTGTTATACAGATGTCAGTGCTGCTCAAAATTAATCTATAAATTCATTGCAATTCCAATCTGAATCCCAATGGAGCTTTTCATAGAGCTTGACAAACTGATTCTAACATTCATCAGAAGTGGTTAAGGGCAAAGAAGAGCCAAGATCAAAGAACAAGGAGAAAGAAATTTCTCAACTAGATATAAAGACTATGAAGCAATGAGATAAAAATGTTCTTGCTTGGCATGTACAGGGCTCTGGGGTCAGTTCCCAACACTAAAAACAAACAAGCAATGAGAAATTAAAATAACAGGGGACATGTGCAAGATAGATACATCTATCAGTAGAACAGACCAGAAAGCTCAGAAACTGTCCCTTGTTTTTATGAGTACTTGACATATGTCACAGGTGGTGTTACACATCATTTGAAAAGAGGATGTTTATTCAAGAGTGTGAGACAATTCGCAGCCTCTAGAAGGCAGATTTTTAAATGGATCCCTACCTCACACCACATATACAGAAATTCCCAATACGTCAAATCAAAACTTTAAAGCTATGATAAGGAAAGTTAGTTGAATATCTTTATCACATGGAGTTAGGAAACAATTTCCTAGACAACTAGTGAAAGATACAAATTATAAGAGGAAAAAATATTAACTATATCAATTACTAAAATTCATATGCTAAAACCATCACAAAATAGTTAAAATACAACAGCATATTTAAAGAAAACATTACAAGAGTATAGGAACAAGCTGGGTGCAGTGGTGCATGCCTGTAATCCCAGCACTTTAGGAGGCTGAAGTAAGAGATTCACAAGTTCAAGTTCCACCTGGGCATCAAAATAAAAAATTAGAAAGGCTTAGGGATGTAGCTCCATGCAAAGACCCTTGGTTCAATCACCAATAACTAACGAACCTCATTGTTACTAGTCATTTTGAATTTTTCTTATTTTACAAAAGGATATGAATCAAGCAAAACAAATGTTAACACTCATGAATTCAAAAGGGCAAGTAAGCTGGGTGTGGTGGGGCGCGCCATAATGCCAGCATTTGGGAGGCTGAGGCAGGAGGATGGTCATAAGTTCTAGGCCAGCCTGGGCTACATAGTGACTTCGAGGCCAGCCTGAACTACATAACAAGGCTCTGTCTCAAAAAACAAACAAAAAAGAGTAAGTAGACGGGAGTCTCTTCCTTCCTCCCTCCCTCTCTCTCTTCCTTCCTTTCACTTTGGATTTCTAATAAAAAGTAAGTAAAACTGTCCTCTCCTTCATAGAGGTGGAAGAGGAGAATGAAGAGCTAAAACGAATCCATTTTTTTCTTAACACTCTCTCATCTGTATCCTGGAATAAGAGTAAGGAGAATCCAGAGGAGGAGGAGGTAATTCTGCGAGGAGGTAATGTCTCCCTGGAGTTTTGATGGATGGATAGAAGTTGCCCTCTGTGGACTGGAAGAAGGGTGGGAGGAGGAGATTGCGGGGACAGGAGTAGGTGCAGAAGCTCAGGGCTGTGTTTAAGGTCCCCAACATTTATGTTGGAATTCGATCCCCCATCGTGAGGGTAGAACTGAATCTGTGATATTTGCAACTGTGACTTGGTGGGAGGGAGTAAGGTTAAATGAGGCTCTAAGGTAAGTGGAGGCCTAATCTAATGGGACGGTGACTTCAAAAGAAGAGGAGCAGAAGCCTGAGCTAGGACACTCAGTCCCTCTTACTATGTAATGTTCTGTACTACCTCGGGCCCCTGCAGAGTCCCACCAGCTAGAAAGATCTTTCCAGAGGCAGTTGCCCGATCTTGAACTTTCCAGCTTTCAGAACCATAAGCTGAATAAATCTTTCCTTAATAATTACCCAGTCTGCAGAATTCAGTTACAGCAACAAAGAATGGACTAAGACCTTCAGAAGCCCGCAGCAGCACGCATACTCAGGACTGATTGGTAAATGAGCAAGGAAGTGGGTGGGAGAAGCAACCAGAGCGAGCTGCTGGAGGAGCGGAGGTGCCAGGCTAAGGATCTCCACACTCCATCCTGCAGGCACTGGGGACTCAGCGTCAGCAGTGTCCTCCACCATCCGGCCCTCTGGCCTCCACCTGCTGTGCATCCGGGGTTAGAAACAGTTCCATACCACTTAAAGTAGGTTAAGGGGGGTCTGCCTTCTGGCAGAGAAACCTTCTTTCTTGTCATTTCTCCCTTTGTGATGTGCCGGTGTGAAATCAGCCTTGCTGGTGGGGGCTTCAACAGGCCATTGGGCCCGGAGCAACCAGACGTGAGGGGCCAGCAGCTTGCAGGAGTTGCCCACAAATGCCAACTGTCCAGGGTCTGGAGACTTCAGCACCCAGGTGATATCACAGCTCCTCTAACAACTAGAAAGTCCAGGATCCCACAGGAAGCTGACCTGAGGTGCGGCACCCCTGCTGGGAGAGTGGGGTGTGAAACACTCAATCCTCCCTGGTTTCCTGCCCACCCAGCCCAGAGCCCACTGCCAGGGTCACTTTGGGATGTTCTGCCCACCACACTACAAGCAGCAAAGGGATGTGGCCAGACTTTTCTTTTTCAAGCTTAACATCAAGCAAAAGATGGATTGGGAGAGGGAAGCAGAATCACATGGTGACTTTCGTGGGCCCTAGGCACCTTCATCTTCATGGGCCTTTTCCTCCATAAGAACTAGAGGCAAGGGCCGGTGAGATGGCTCAGCGGCATAAGCGCCTGCCTGGCAAGCGTGAGGTCCTGAGTTTGACTCCCGGTATCCACATACGAAAAAAGGGCCGGTGATATCGCTCAGCGGCATGGGTGCCTGCTTGCGCGCTAGGTCCTGAGTTCAACCCCTGGTACCCACAAAAAAAAAAAAAGAACTAGAGGCAAATATATTAATCTTGTATGTTAAAACACTTTCTTCTACCTGAAAGTTTGCTTTTTTTAATGATAAAAGAAATTAAAATATCTGTATGGGCTATTGTCAGTATGCTTTGTGGGGAGCCATAAATGACCCAGCTTCACGTCTGAGCATGCGCCCCCCCCGCCCATCCTGATCCTACGTCACCCATTAGACCCTCCCACCGTTTCCCTCAAAGAGATATAAGCCCTGGCACTTCCGCAATAAACTCTCTCGCTCCACTTCCCTGATCTGTGTGTGTGTGTGTGTGTCTTCTTTCTCATCCCCATACCGTCGCCCGGGTTCGCGTTCCTGCCCCTGGGAGGCCCCGCTGGTCGGAGTCTTCTTGGGCCACAACACAACATTTGGAGCCCAACGTGGGGCCCGGGAAAGATGGATCCTATGAGGGATCACCCTGTAGGGCGATAAATGCCAACAATTGACCGGTCTTTAGTTTCATTTTCATGAGATTCCTTTCTCAGTGATCCGTACGCCAACTCCTTTCTTCACGTCTGAATCACGGTAAGCATACAGGGTGCAAAATGGGACAAAACCTCTCCGAGCACGAACTTTTTACTAAAGGGGTCTCTGAAGCGCTCAGAGTGAGGGGAATAAAAGTCACCCCGTGGCAATTGACTGATTACTTTTCCTTTATAAATAAGGTTTGTCCATGGTTCCCCTTGGAGGGCACCATTAACATCAGGGTCTGGGACCGCGTGGGTGACGCACTCCAAGATTATTATCGGGTTTTCGGGCCAGAAAAGGTTCCCATCACAGCCTTCGCTTATTGGACCCTAATTTCAGAACTATTACGGACACAGCCCAATAACCTTCAACCATCACAGGCTCCAGCTCAGCCACTGGGTCAACCGGTTGCCCCCCCAATTACTGATACCCCTATCCCTAGCCCTCCACCCTCTGTAGTTCTCCAGATGCCAGAAGAAAAAGATGGCCGTTGCTCTCCTACTTCCCCCGTACCCACTTCCGCCTTCTTTAATGATAGTCACCCGCCATCTTATGAAACAGACCTCCACCCGCCATCTTGTCCTGGGTCTCCACCGTTCGATGGCCTGTCATCATGTCCTAAGCCCACGCAGCCTCCTGCACTTTACCCCCCTCTTCCTGACCCCCCACCTTCCTCCTTACCTCCACAAATACCGCTGCCCTCTACCCCCCTACTCCCCCGCTTTACCTCCTCATCCTCTGATCTTGTCAAGATGGTACAATCCATGGCCTTATGGCTCAATGCCTCCCATCCTAACCTTACTGCCCCCTCCTGCTGGTTATGTCTCCAAGCTTCCCCTCCATTCTATGATCCCTACGCTATCTCAAATGCCACCGTTACCTCCTCTAACCGACCCGCTAAATACCCTTTTTCCAATTTAACCCTTTCTGTTCCCTTCTCTGCGATTCAGGGAAAAGGCATCTGTGCCAACGGCTCTTACGTACAACCTAATACTTCCAAAACACCCTGCCTATCCCTGCTCCCCCTCAATTCGTCCGATGTTTATCTTTCTGCACACCCTTTTCATTGGCTTTGCAAAGCAACAGGACTCACCGCCATGCTCTCTACCAAGGTACTTAGAGAACAACACGATCTCTGTGTCGTTGTAGCAGTCCTTCCTCGTGTCTCCTATCATCCATCTACATACCCCCTCACCCTCGATCCTGACCCCCGAGATCCACCCCTAACTTCACCTACCTTTCGCAAAAAACGTGAGGTCTTCACCACCACCATTCTTCTCGTCCTCGGAACCGCATCAGGAATAGCCCTTGAGTCCACGGCTTTGGCCCTTGGACAAACCCAATATCATAGCGTCCTACAGGCCGTCGACCAGGACCTCAAAAATGTTGAAACTTCTATTCGCGCCCTACAAACATCACTAACCTCCCTGTCTGAAGTTGTTCTCCAAAACAGGCGTGGCTTGGATCTACTATTCCTCAAGGAGGGGGGCCTCTGTGCGGCCCTCAAAGAAGAATGTTGCTTCTACATTGACTCCTCTGGTGTTGTCCTACGCGCTATGGACAAATTAAACGATGCCCTAAAAAGAGAGAAATAGCCAGAACGCAAGCCTTATTCCCCAGCGCCGGGTTCTCCACTGTGCTCCCCTACCTTGCCCCCCTTTTTGGCCCCCTTATAGTTGTGGTCCTCGCCTTGACCTTTGGTCCCTGCCTATTCAAGAGACTCATTGCCGCCGTAAAAACAGATGCTGATGAGTACAATCAAGCCGAACCATATGATGATATTCAGGCCCCAGCATATAAGAATGTCGGCCAATGACGGGTAAGATGGAGTCACAAGTCACTAACACTCTCAGGACCACCTAAGACAGAGCGCCACTCTTTGCTGCGACGCTGGCGATGCTAGTGGTTAGCTCAATGACGGGTAAGGCCTGAAAAATCAAATGCGTAAAAACAAAAAGACTTGCAGTAACCTCCACAACCTAAGACAGGCCACATTCAGGGTCATACAAACATTCATGGTCGGCAATATTCTCATTTGGAGAAAAAGGAGCATATGTGGGGAGCCATAAATGACCCAGCTTCACGTCTGAGCATGCGCCCCCCCGCCCATCCTGACCTACGTCACCCATTAGACCCTCCCACCATTTCCCTCAAAGAGATATAAGCCCTGGCACTTCCGCAATAAACTCTGTCGCTCGACTTCCCTGATCTGTGTGTGTGTGTGTGTCTTCTTTCTCATCCCCATACCGTCACCCGGGTTCGCGTTCCTGCCCCTGGGAGGCCCCGCTGGTTGGAGTCTTCTTGGGCCACAACACAACATGCTTACTGCACCTACGGAATAAGTCAGTCTTGGGGACAAGACACAGGGACACCATGCAGGAGGCATCACCACAGTCCCTGGGGTCGGTACTGATGCCGTCACCATCGTGATGGAGAGTCAGGGCAGAGGAGAAAGATGCTGGGGAGCTAGGATTGGCGTGAACAGGACATTCCTCATGGAAGCATGAAGATGGAGGGAAGGAACTGAGGCTGGCTGACCAGAGAAGTGGCTCTGCCTCCCCTGACTTATGCAATATAAATGAAGGCAGAGAGAAGGAGACTAATTGGAGCCATTTGCAGCTTAAATGGAGTGGATTCCTCATTCCTCCAATGGGACCACCCCACTCAGGGAAGTGGGCATCCAGAACAGTTAACATTTAGGAGTTCACTTGGTTCCAAGCACATCGCTGCTAAATGAGCTCCTGGGAGAGCGCCATGCCAGAGCAGTGACATGGGCTTTCTGGAACTCCAGAGCTGGGCAGGAGCAGGAAGCCAGCTCCCAATAAGGATGTCTCTTACAGCTTAATCCATCAGTGGACGGGCTGCCCAGCTGGCATCGATGCCCCGTGTGAAGCCCACACCTCAGCCAGAGCGGGGACATAGCCTGCACCAAGGCTGCTGTCAGTGTGTTGCTTCTCCACTGAGCTGAGCCAGCAGCTGAAGAGAAAGAGAAATGGATCCCAATTAGGGGCTGCCTCAAGCTGTGGCAGGATGTCGGCGGGGCCCTCCAGCTCCCTCTGTGCATGCACGCACACCCCTGTGCTCACACGCACACGCACTCTCTCTTCTATTCTTTCTTAGAGAGCTGGGTCAGCACTCACTGTCTCGAATTCTATCCCCAAACCCAGGACTCAGTTCCCCACAAAGCAGAAGAAAGCAAGGATGTGGAGCTTCCTATGTCATTCTGTAAATTAACAGCTGCATCCACAACCGTCCTGGTGTGGCTCGTTGAAATCTCACTCTCTGTACCCCCAGCAGAGGCCAGGCACTCTGCCAAGGCAGCACCTGGGTACCTGGCTACTGTTCACAGCCCGAGTCTTGAGCAACCGCAGTTGCTCTCGAGCTTCTGAGGGTGTCACAGTCACCTGGAGGGCACCTTGCTGTGTCCCACCTTGAGGTCTCCGGTTCAGCAGGTGTGGGCGGGACCCAAGGGCCTGCATTCCCAGCAGGTTGCTGCTGATGCTCATGCTGAGGCTGCCTTTACCTCTGTTTTGTTTTGACCTTGCCTGACTTCCAAATCTGCTGCTGCTTGCATTTCTCCTAAGTTGAATTTTAACCTTGTCTTCTCACCTGAATCCTTATCTCCTCTAAGCTCCAAGGCAGCCATGCTGCTTGTGACCCCAGATCTAATGTCCCTCCTGCCCAGCCTGCCAGCCCCAGGCACAGGTCTCCCCTTTCAGACTTGAGGGGCCTCAGTCCCCACAAGGTGCTTATCAGAGAATAACCCCAGGGTGCTTCTCCCGTGGCTGGCAAGGGGACAGTGGGGACAGAAGTGCCCACATTCCTCTTTGGCCTCACAGGAAGCCCTCCTTTACTGGGATGCACATCAGTTAAGCAGCTAGTCCACAAAGTCTGCTTATTCTGAGACAGGCATGAGTGTCCTCCACGTCTTCTGGTCCATCATCCCAGCTCACCCCATCTCCGTTCAGCTTCTGCCTCTGATGGGAATGTTTCAGGTACAAGTCACAGAATCCCACCTACAGCCATGGAAGACTTTGCAGGCACCATTGTCTCACGCCTTCTTGGTATTTCCTCAGGAGTCTGGAGGGGAGACATTTGGGGTTAGGTCACTGACACCGGGGCACAGGTGGTGGCTTCCACAGTTTTTTTAGCTTGATCTCAAGATCAGGAGATGGCAGCCAGTGTTCAGGCATAAGATCCCCCCCCAGGACTGTGCCAAAAGTGGCACACAAAGACCAGCAAGAGGCAGAGCCCTTCTCCAGCCTCAGTCCTCTCTCTTATCAAGGAAGCCCCTCCTCCCAGTAAAATTTCCCTTACAACTCAGCTGGCCAGCACTGGACAGGCCAGGAAGTTCTGCTACTGGAGGCAAAAGTCATGACAGCTTTGGAGCAATAACTAAGACAATGTACCACAGCATCCTTGAGAACCAGACACCCCACAGGATTGTGGGAACATCCCTTAGCCAACACATTCAAGTCTTGGACTGGGAGGCCAATGATCTGTATCCTATTCCCCTTTCTAGTCTCAGAGTCCCACGTACTAAATGCATTCATCCAAACATAGGCCCATCATTCCCACATGCCTGCTGCACTGAACAAGCAGGGCACCGTGGAAGGGGCTCTGACTTTGGAATCAGACCAAATTGTCTTCAAATATCACCATGTTCAAGCTGAGAGAGAAGACAATGACTTAGGAAGAATGGTACATGGCACACTGGCCATACTCTCAGTGAGCACCCTGCCAGTCCTCGGGGTCTCGCATCCCATGAGAGAGACAGACATCAACACACAAAATCACAGCAGAAAGAGAAAGGTACGGAGCCAGCACTAAAAAAGTGGTGAGGGAGGCGGAAAAAGATGGCGGATGAGTAAGAAGCAGGCAGCGAAACTCTCTCTAAAAGTTACCGTTGGAACATGGGAATATAGCGACCGGGAAAGCACAGGAGGGGGGGAGATGCCTCCCCGGAACCCAGAAAAGTTCTGAAGCGCAATCTGGGACCCCCGGCACCAGTGAAGGGTGATTTCCAACAAAGAAGAAGGAGCAGACCGCGCACGCGCACCTTCTACCATCCCAGGAATTGCAGCGCGATGGAAGCTCAATTCTAGGGACACACGGTCACAGCTGGCACCCAGGGAGCCCCCACGGAGGATCCCGAGACAGCGGCGGGGCGGGGGAGCGGCGGAGAACTGCTCTGGCCGGCGGTGAGTGTCTCTCAGCCACAGCTGTCCTGCGCCAGAGAGCAACCAGCCAGGCGCCATTGTGGGGGGTGCGGCGAAACTCAGAGCGGCGCGAAAGAAAAACAGCGCTGGACACTCACGCTCCGGACAGGGCAGTGCGGGGCCTCTCAGGCCCATGAAAGTGTGCTGAGGTCAGTAGGCGAACGAGACTGGTCTCTCAGCCACACCTGTTCCGCGCCAGAGAGCGACTGGCCCAGCGCCATTGTGGGGGGCGTGGCGAAAATCAGAGCGGCGGGAAAACAGCACAGGGAACCCGCGCTCCGGACAGCGCGCTGCGCCTCTCAGGCCCAGGGATAGTGAAAGGGCCCTGAGAGCGGAGGTGAGCTAGACTGGTCTCTGCCTGAAAGTACGGGCCTCTGCTCACCGCCCGCCAGAGGGCCGCTCCTGGCTTACTGGGACTGACCTGCACAGAACAGGACTCTGTCACCACACGGTGCCTGCCTACAGCAGAGTCAACACCTGGAACTGATTCTTTTTATTTTTTTATTTTTTTTTATTTTTATTTTTATTTTTTTCCTCTCTCATTTGTTTTTTGTTCTGGCGAAGGGTTTTTTGTTGTTTTGTTTTTTTTTGTTTGATTTTTTTTTGGTGGGGTTTTATTTTTGTTTTGTCTGTTTTATTGTTTTTATCTTCGTTTTTGTTTCTGTATGTGTATTTGCTCTTTCCTTCACTATTCTCTCTGTTTTTTTATATGAGTGTAAACAGCACCTCTAACTTCTTTGTGATTGTGGTTGTGATCTGTTCTTCCTTTTATCCCTTCCTTCTCTTTTTACCACCAGTCCTCTGCACCAGTGTCCCAATGTTAGTGGGATCCCTCTTGGTCCTCTAACCTTACATCTAATTCCTTCCTATTCCCCAATACTCTATTTTCTCCTTAATTCATTTTAAATTTAAACTCCTGAGGGAAAAATTGACATACATAGGACTTGTATACTGCATATAATTTTTCTGGTGTGTTTTAGATTTTGTTATATAACCGCAACTCTACTCTATACAGCTAAAAGTGGTAAATAACCAGTTAGCTCAGTCTGTCATTTTCTAGGCTGTGTTTGATGCTTCAGTTACCATTATAGCCAAATGTGAAATAATTGTTCTAAACATCTTTCCTTCCTGATATTTCGTGATTGAGACTGACTAAGGGACACAGAAAATACAGTGGCACAGTACAAAAGAATCAAGGACTGGGCCAAACAGGTAGCAACTTCGCATATCCAACAAATTGAAGAGGTAGGATCTGGCAGAAAGCTCAAAACCCAAAAGCAAGCTCCACTTGGAAGATACTGCAGAGAAGTAGTCATCTTCTAAAGATCTTAAACACTAGCAATAAAGTAACCTACCATAGGTAATTTGCAAACATCACCCCAGGAATTAAAGAAAGAAAAAATGAGACGACACTTAAACAAGATGCAACCCCACACATCCAATTCACCAAAGGCAAACCTAGGGGGCAACGAGGTGGGACAATCTGAAAGCCACCCACCTGGCCTATCTGAAGTAGTAACAACAAAGCAACTGAATGAGGCTCTGGAAAAAATTAAAACAGAAATAATCTCACAGATAACTGCAGAGATAATGTCCACAATGAAGACCATGCTTAAGGACACTATAGCTGATACAGACAAAAAAAATAGACGAGCTTAAGAAAACTATAGAAACCATGAATGCTCAGCATAGGAAAGAAATGGAATCCATAAGGCAGATATCCAAGAGAACAAAAATTCCATTGAAAGTATTTGTAGCAGATTAAGCCAATGCGAGGACAGGATCTCAGATATAGAAGACAGGCTTGCAATTAGTGATCATGAAAAGGAAGAAATCTTAAAAACAGCAAGGGACCATGAAAAATCAATTCAGCAGATGCTAGATGACTCAAAGATAAACAACTTAAGAATAATTGGAATAAATGAAAAAGCAGGAGATAGCATTAATGACATTAAAACCTTGTTCAAAGACATAATCAGGGAGAGCTTTCCTGGAAGAGAAAAAGAATTTGACCCCCCTATAAGTGAAGCTTTTAGAACACCAACTAGACATGATCAAAACAAAAACTTCAGCCAGACATATTATAGTCAAGATCCCAGAAATTCAACAGAAGGGCAGAATCTTAAAAGCTGTTAGGGAGAAGAGACAAATCACCTATAAAGGAAAACCCATCAGAATCACAGCTGACTTTTCAGCACAAACCCTCAATTCAAGAAGAGCTTGGAATGACATATTTCAAGCTCTAAAGGAAAATAATTTTCAACCCAGATTGATGTACCCTGCAAAACTATCTTTCAAAATTGATGGAGAAATAAAATACTTTCATGACAAAGAATATCTGAGAAAATTTATGACCACCAAACCAGCACTCCAAAATGTTCTGAAGGACATTCTAGAAAGAGATAGGAACCCCAACAGAAGGAGTCTACCAGGCAGGGCAGATAATTAAATAGCAGGAAAGGGGAAAAACAAAGAGTGGGAACCAACAACAGGAAAATATCATGACAAGTATAAGTCAATACATATCAGTTTTAACCATCAATGTTAACGGTCTCAATTCACCAATCAAAAGGCACAGACTGGCGAAATGGATCAAGAAGCAACATCCAACAATATGCTGTATACAAGAAACACATTTAATTCAGAAAGAAATTCATAGACTGAAAGTCAAAGGATGGAAAACAATACTCCATGCCACAGGAACCCAGAAAAAAGCAGGGGTAGCTATTCTTTTTGCAGACAAAGCGAACTTCAAGCCAAGAAGGATTCAGAGAGATAAAGACGGTCATTACATCCTTGTAAAGGGAACAATCCAAGAGGAAGAGATAACGATCATAAATATATATGCGTCAAATGCCAGTGCACCCAGCTATATAAAACAAGTACTAAAGGACATGAAAAATCAAATAAGCACTAATACAATTATATTGGGAGATCTCAATACTCCACTGTCACAAAAAGACAGATCAACTAGACAGAAAATCAATAATGAAATAGTAGAACTGAACCAAACTTTTGAACAAATGGACTTAGTAGATGTCTACAGAGTGTTCCATCCCACAACATCAGAATACACATTCTTCTCAGCTGCACATGGGACGTTCCCCAAAATAGACCACATACTAGCTCATAAAACCTGCTTAAGTAAATGCAAAGGAATTGAAATTATCCCATGCATATTATCAGACCATAGTGCAATGAAATTGGAAATCAATGGCAAAAGATGTCACAAAAACTCCCTAAACACATGGAAATTAAATAGCACCCTCCTGAACAACCAATGGGTCACAGATGAAATTAAAGAAGAAATTAGACACTTTCTACAACTGAATGATAATGACAGTACAACATACCGGAACTTATGGGATACAATGAAAGCAGTCCTAAGAGGGAAATTTATAGCATTAAATACTTATATCAGGAAAATAAAGCAAGCGCAAATAAACAACTTAAGGGTGAGCCTCAAGCTTCTAGAAAAAGAAGAGCAGGTTAAGCCAAAAGCCCGTACAAGGGAGGAAATTATAAAGATCAGAGCAGAAATTAATGTATTGGAGACTAAAAAAACAATACAAAGAATCAATGAAGCAAAAAGTTGGTTCTTTGAAAGAATAAATAAGATTGACAAACCCTTATCCAACCTTATTAAAAAAAGAAAAGACTCAAATCCATGCAATTGAAAATGACAAGGGTGATATCACGATGGACCCTGCAGAAATCCAGAAGATCATCTATACCTATTTTGAAAATTTATATTCTACTAAGATGGAAAATGCAGAAGAAATGGACAGATACCTAGATTCGTATGAATTACCAAAGCTGAATCAAGAAGATTTAAAAATCCTAAATAAACCAATATCAACCAATGAAATTGAAGATGTAATTAAAAACCTCCCAACAAAGAAAAGCCCAGGCCCTGATGGATTCACTGCCAAATTCTACAAGAAATTTAGAGAAGACCTAACGCCACTACTTCTCAAACTTTTCAATGAAATTGAAAGGGAAGCAATACTCCCAAATTCATTCCTGGAAGCAAGCATTACCCTGATACCAAAACCAGAGAAGGATCCAATTAAGAAAGAGAACTACAGGCCAATCTCCCTAATGAACATAGATGCAAAAATCCTTAATAAGATACTGGCAAACAGAATCCAACAAATCATCAAGAAGATTATACACCATGACCAAGTTGGATTCATCCCAGGGATGCAGGGATGGTTCAACATACGTGAATCAATAAATGTAATACACCATATTAACAGAACCAAAGACAAAAATCCCATGATCATCTCAATAGATGTAGAAAAAGCTTTTGACAAAGTCCAGCACCTTTTCATGATAAAAACCCTACAGAAAATTGGAATAGAGGGTCTTTATCTCAATCTGGTAAAAGCTATCTATGACAAACCAACAGCCAATATTATACTAAATGGCCAAAAACTGAAAGCCTTCCCTCTAAAATCAGGAACAAGACAAGGATGTCCACTGTCCCCACTCTTATTCAACATAGTTCTGGAAACTTTAGCCAGAGCAATTAGACAAGAGAAAGAAATAAAAGGAATAATGATTGGAAAGGAAGAAGTTAAATTATCATTATTTGCAGATGACATGATACTCTACACAGAAGACCCCAAAAACTCCACTAAAAAAAACTGCTAGATTTAATAAGCAAATTCAGTAGTGTAGCTGGATACAAAGTCAATACTCAAAAGTCAATAGCCTTCCTGTACACAAATAACAAACTTACTGAAAGAGAAATTAGGGAAACAATACCTTTCACAATAACATCCAAAAAAATGAAATACCTAGGAATCAACCTCACAAAGGATGTAAAAGATTTCTACACTGAAAACTACAGTACTCTGAAAAAGGAGATTGAAGAGGATATCAGAAAATGGAAAGATATCCCTTGCTCCTGGATAGGAAGAACCAATATAGTGAAAATGGCCATACTTCCAAAATTGTTATACAGATTTAATGCAATTCCAATCAAAATTCCAACAGCATATCTCACAGAATTAGAGAAAACAATCCTAAAATTCATTTGGAATCAGAAAAGACCTAGAATAGCAAAGGCAATTCTGGGCAACAAAGGCAAGGCAGGGGGCATCACAATCCCCGACTTGAAATTATACTATAAAGCTACTGTGATAGGGCCGGTGAGATGGCTCAGCGGTTTAAGCGCCTGCCTTGCAAGCGTGAGGGCCCGAGTTCGACTCCCGGAACCCACATACAAAAAAGGGGCCGGTGATATCGCTCAGCGGCATGGGCGCCTGCTGGCGCGCGAGGTCCTGAGGTCGACCCCCCGGTACCCACAAAAAAAAAAAAAAAAAAAAGCTACTGTGATAAAAACAGTGTGGTACTGGCAAAAAAACAGACCTGAAGATCAATGGAACAGATTAGAAGATGCTGAAACAACCCCAGACATACTAAGCCACCTTATCTTTGACAAAGGTGCCAAACACATTCGCTGGAAGAAAGATAGCCTCTTTATTTTTTTTTTATTTATTTTTTTTTTTGGTGGGTACCGGGGGGTCGACCTCAGGACCTTGCGCGCCAGCAGTCGCCCGTGCCACTGAGCGATATCACCGGCCCCTTTTTTGTATGTGGGTTCCGGGAGTCGAACTCGGGCCCTCGCGCTTGCAAGGCAGGTGCTTAAACCGCTGAGCCATCTCACCGGCCCCCAAGATAGCCTCTTTAATAAATGGTGCTGGAAAAACTGGCTCTACACATGCCGAAGATTAAAACTAGTTCCATATCTTTCACCATGCAGTAAACTAAATTCAAAATGGATCAGAGATCTAAATATTAAAACAGAAACATTAAATCTGCTGGAAGGTAGGATAGGTAAAACCCTTGGAGACATTGGTGTAGGCAAAGACTTTATGAATGAAAACTCAACCGCACGGGAACTATCCCAAAGAATCAATAACTGGGATCTCATCTTATTAAAAAGCTTTTGCACAGCAAGAGAAACCACCAAAAGAGTGAAGAGACAACCCACAATGTGTGAAAAAATGTTTGCCAGCTGTTCCTCAGACAAAGGATTACTATCGAGAACATACAAAGAACTCAAAAAAATCAGACCTCCCAAATTTAAAGACCCACTCCAAAAATGGGCATCTGAGATGAATACACATTTCTCAGATGAAGAAATACTAATGGCAAATAAATATACAAAAAAATGTGCAACATCACTAGTCATTCGAGAGATGCAAATTAAAACAACACTGAGATACCATCTCACCCCAGAAAGAATGGCTACTATAAAGAAATCAACTAATAACAAATGCTGGAGGGGCTGTGGGGAAAAAGGAACCCTTCTTCACTCTTGGTGGGAGTGTCGACTGGTACAGCCACTGTGGAAGTCAGTGTGAAGATTCCTCAAAAAACTAGGGTTGGAGGTCCCATTTGACCCAGCTATTCCCCTTCTGGGCATCTTCCCAGAAGAATTAAAAACATCGTACCACAGTGATATATGTGCACCCATGTTTATAGCAGCACAATTTGTAATAGCCAGATCTTGGAAACAACCCAAATGCCCATCAACTGAGGAATGGATAAGAAAGATGTGGTATTTTTATACAATGGAGTACTATTCAGCCATAAAGAAGGATAAACTGGAGACTTTTATAGGTAAATGGATGCAACTCGAGAAAATACTCATAAGTGAAATAAACTGGAAGCACATGTGTAAGCATCGTATTGTCTCTCTAGTATGAGAAACTGAGAGTAAATAATATCCAAAATGTAGAATAGACATGATGAATCAAAAAGAAACTGGTCAAAAGGAAAGAGAGACTGGAATAGGGAAAAGAAAGAAGGGAAAGTGAAAAAAATTGTATATATGTATATAAGATGGTTAAGATAGATACACTACCAATTTTACTTAGTTCATTGAAGAGTAAGGTTTGTGCCAATAATGTTTGGACAATTGAATGCTAATGTCTGGTATCCTGAATAACTAACTTAAAGATAGTAATACGTAATGTATTAACCATTGTTACCCTCCTATTATGTTGTTTTGAAAATTTGTTCTTCTTTTGATTTGTTTTGTTTTTTCTTCTCTTTAAAATTAAAAAAAAATTAAAAAAAAAAGTGGTGAGTTTGGGGGGCTGGTGCATCTATGAATTCAGCAGCAGTTTCCCCAAACAGCACTGCAGCTAACAGGCCAGATCAGCTACAGGGAGGAAGGGGTGAAAGAGTCATCGTGACGTGGTGCTCTGGCTCCTTCAGCCACCATGAGAAATACAGACTGATGACAAGAATGATAGTAATTGCCTCCGCTCATGGAATGATTGCAATGTACCAGGCACCATGCCAGAGCTTTACAAATATTAACTTTTTAATTCTTACAAAAATCCCAGGACACAGGTGCATTATTTTGCCCCATTTTTCAGTTGAAGAAAAGGAGGCTCTGGGAGGTAACAAAGCTGAACTCCAGGCTCCAGCTCTGCAGCCTGGCTGTCAGCACTGGGCCACACAGCCTCCCTGGGTAGATCGAAGGCATATCTCCCACTCCAGGACTTCATATGGCAGGCGTCATTTGTTCATGAGAAAGACACCCAGGTGGAGCTGGGTTTGGATACTTTCCCATTACCTGATCGGTGGGCCAAACACTAGCACACCCCACTCCTACACAGTCCCAGGAGGAGGGAAACACTCCATCCTGCTCTTCCAGGGGACCATGTGCAGAATAGTGTGGGCCCAGGTGCCACCCAGGGTAGCTTCAGCTCTTGGCAGTATTGCTTCTTTACTGTTGTGTGAGTCCTGCCTCCCCAGGCTATGCCACGAGATCCTCCATTCTTTTTCTGGCACCTCAATCATGCCAGGTCCTGAGCTGGATATCGTATGCAGACACACAAGCCAGACTTAGCCTCAGCCCTGAAGGGTCAAGGCTTAGTGGGACGCAAGATGAGCCTTTGCAAGACAGGCTGCAGCAACCCAGGGTGAAGCGTCCTGCCTAATCCTGGAGAGGGCAGCCAGAGAAGGCTGTGAGAGACCAGCCAGGTGAAGCATTCGGGAGGGACAATAGTAATAGCGGCAAACACTCAGTGCTTTTCTAAGCACTTTACTGAAGTGAACTCACCGGGTTTCAAAATGACCCAGTGAGGTCAGTACATAAACCACCCCCATTTTCCAGATAGGAAACTGAGGCATGAAAAGTTAATAACTTGCCTGAGAGCATCTACTATAGACATAGTAGATGGCAGAACAGGATCTGGTCCTGACCTCTGGGGTCTCAACCTCCCTGCCATGCTGAAGTGTCACCTTTCCCACAGCAGCACGTGCAAAGGCCCAGGTGTCCAACAGGAGGGCCCGCCCAGGCAGGGCCAGGTGGGGGAGCAGGAGGGATCAGCAGGCTGGGACAACTCCTGGGCAAGGAGACAGCAGTCCCCACCACCCCGTTGCAGCACATGTCACAGCTGCCCGGCTGTGTCCTCATCCTGGCTGATTGACAGCTGACCCCAGATTTAATTCCCAAAGATCCTCCTCCATGCAGATCCCAGCCCAAACCTGAGTCTGCCTCTGTGGAGCCTTCTGGGGCTAATTAGGAGAGCGGGGACCATCTGTTATGCCAGGCAGGTACCCTGCTCGCCCCACAGAGCCCTCTGACCCTGCCTGACCTGAATCCATAACACAGCTGAATGACTTACGAATATACTTCATGCAAACTTGTCACGTGTGTCCGTCAACCACAGCTGGCTGGTTCTCCAAGTGCTGGACCGACATCCAGATTCACCCAGTGGGAAAGCTAAGGGACAACCATTTCCCTTCCAGGAGGACAAACCCCAAACTCTCCAACCTGCTCACTACTTTCCAATCCCAGCACCAGACAGAAATATTCCATCTTAAAGTCAATCCAAAAAACGTGTTCTCTATTGTCTCTGTTGATTTATTTATATAGATCCTGTCTTGTTCCACCACACACATACACAAGACTCGAGGCAAGTTTCAAAATACATGAAATCAGATACAAAGAATAGATGAAGAGTCAGGACAAAGGAGGGCAAGGATAGAAAAGAAAATAATACCAAGTTTTATTAAGTTACAACATGTCATGTTCTGTATAGTTTGGTTGAGTTGGGTTCCTTGCTGGGTTTGAGCTTCCTAGTGGCCAAAGTGAGAAAGAATAAATGCATCCACTAAGGAGATTTCCAGGGATTATGAAGGAAAAACAAAACAGTTGTTTAAAGGAGGAGGAGGAAACAAGGATGAAGAGATGGGCAAGAAAAAGGCAGAGGAGAAAAACAAGAAGAAGGAGGAGAAGCAACAGGAGTGAAGCAACAGCATGAAGTTTCTGGTTCTGAGATGAAATCATTACGCAGGGACTGAGTTTAGCCAAGATTTGGAGGGGCGTGCAGAGGGGAGCCTCGAACTCATCCTGATCTAGTCGGAGCACCACCCAAGGGTCAGGCTCCAGTTCTACCTGCAAACCCAGCCCTGAGCATCTCTTTCTCCTGGTCTCCCTTGGACCCTGCCTAAGTCGGCAGAGCTCACCAAACTCCAGCTTTTGAGTCCCCACTGTCTGTGGGTGGTCCTGCCCATCATCCATCCCGTACCTGAACACATCTGAGTGCGGATGTGCAGCCACCCCCCTCAAGGCCCAGGCAGGCCCTCCCCAACTGGTGATGGGCCTTGCTTGGGCTCCGGAAGTGATTCTTCTTGGGAGGAGGAAGAGGGGCCTCTTCTCTTGGCACCTCTGAGGTTCCAGGCACTGCGCAGAATTCATCAGACCTTAGCCCTGGGGACCTGTGACTGTGACCTTTCTTGGAAAAGTATTTGCAGATAGGGTCAAGTGAAAGCTTTTAAAGCAGGCAATTATCCCGGATTATCTAACAGGCCCTAAACACAGGAAGAACTGTGTCCCTCCAAGAAAGAGACTTGACCCGCAGGGACAAGGTGATATGAAGTGGCATCAGAAGGGACTCGATGCCTGTGTGAAGCCTGAGTGACAGGGCCATAAGCAAAGACAGACCCCCCACTCCCAGAGGCCGGGAAGGGTGAGGAACAGTTCCCGTGGAGCTTCTAGAAGCACGGCCTGCTGACATCGTCATTTCGGCCCAGACTTCCAGCTTCTGGAACTGTGAAAGAATGAACGTGTGTTGTTCCAAGCCACTAAGTCTGTGGGAACTTGTTACAGCAGCCACAGAACCCTAATACATGGCGTGTAGATGATGAAACTCAATCTCAGAGAAGCTGAGCCATTTGCCCAAAGCCACGTGACTACACTTCACTTTCTCCCAGGAAACCACTCAGTCAAGGGTGACTGCTACAGAATGAAAAGCCAAAGAGGAGCTGGGCATGGTGCCACACACCTGTAATCTCAGCACTCTGGAAGGCTGAAGCAGGAGGATGGCAAGTTTGAGCCCAGCCTGGGCGACTTAGCAAGACCCCGTCTCAAAATTAAAAATTATAAAATGGGGCCGGTGAGATGGCTCAGTGGCGTAAGCGCCTGCCTTGCAAGCGCGAGGGCCCGAGTTCGACTCCCGGATCCCACATACGGAAAAGGGGCCGGTGATATCGCTCAGCGGCACGGGCGCCTGTTGGCGCGCGAGGTCCTGAGGTCGACCCCCCGGTACCCACAAAAAAAAAAAAAAAAAATTATAAAATGGAGTATGTAACTCAAAGGCCCTAGGTTCAATCCCAATAGTGGGGAAAAAGCACCAGGAGGCTGAGATCATGGAAAGAGGGCGCGGTGAGAGCCTCCTGGCCCCACACACCAAGTTTCTGCCCTGGCCTCTCCTTCACCTTGGCTTCTGCTGATGCAGATTGCAGCGCACACCTGCCCACAAATTCCTGCTCAGGCTCCAAGCTCCCCAACGCATCCTGGAGAAATCCAGCTGGTGACCACCAGGGACAATCTGAATGCTCCCAGGCTAATGCCCATGGTGTTCCAGGGCCGAGTGCCTGACCTGCTAATGTCTCCCCTTGGGAAGCTCCAAGCCCCTGCTTCTGTCCCCTCCTTTCCTTCCTCTACCTCCTTCCCTTCCTGTCATGTTCCCAGGAGGGTAATGAAAAGGGGCCTGGGAACCATGCAGAGGACAGAGCCGGTGTGACATCACCTTGCCAGCCTGACTGCTCAGGCAAAGACAAGGAGAACAGTGCTGCATTCCCTGGGCACCAGTGGGTACCAGGCCCGTGCTGGATACTGTCATGGTGGGCACATCCCTGCGGTCCCCACATCCTTGCAAGAGCAGAGGTACCATCCCTGTCTCGATGTTGGGGAAACTGAGGCCCAGAGAGGCAAACAGCTTTGCTCAAGGTTGTCCAGCTAGGAGGTGGCCAGGCTGGGCTTCACCCAGGTGTGCCCAAGTACTGTCCCACCCACCGCATCAGCCCTAGTCATAGCCGGGAGAAACTGCTCCTCCCTTACCCAGGAAGATGCCCAGGACCAGCTTTCACAGCATATCTCCACTAAGTCTTTGGCCCTGAGTTTCCATTTGTTCACCTGAAATATGTAGAGGTCACCCCCGCCGGCCCAAGCCTGCCCGAACCCCGCTCATGCAAATCGAATGCAATAAGAGATGAGGGGTTATTTTGATAGTCGAAGTTTCGTGCCTGGGATGATTATTGTAAACACTGTACTCTCATCTCTTGATTTCCCACGCTAATGGGAGGGAGCAGTGGTGCAGATAATTAAAAATGCATTTATATTTGGCTCCAGAACACGTTTTTGTTCTTGTGTTTGGATGTGGGTGGGTCTGATAGTCTGGGAATTCAGTGTGACTTCATAATCCTTCTGAAAAAATAATAATAACAAACACCTGCCTTGAAAACAACCAGAAATTCACCCCACGATCAGCCCCAGCATCTCCTTGACTCTGCCAAGGATGGAGAATATCACCCCCAAGGTAGATGTGAAAGCTCCCAGCCCATTTATTAGTCTCGAAATAAATAATGTTTTAAATCGCTTCTTTTGGGGATGGCTCGTTACGCAGCAGTAGATAACTGATGCACCTTGTGCCACGTTCCTAGGACATCTGTGTCCTCCCCGAAGTTTCTACAGATTCCTGATCACTTTGGGGCTCCTATTTCTTCCCCCTGCACACACACACACAATGTTCCTTTCCCAGACCTGAACCCCACCTCTTTCCCAGGAAATCCTCCAGAATAATTTACAAGGCTTTTGCAAGAGTGACAGATTGGACTGAAGATCTGGGTGAGCTGCGGTGGTTTTAAATCACAGGGTCACAAATGGCCTATGGTTGGATGCTGGAAATCTTGGTTCTTAAAAACAGCTTCCTCCCCCGCCAGCAGCTTCCTCCTTGGCTTTGGTTTCTCCCCAGTCTGCCTCCTCTCCCCTCGCCCTGCTCTCTCTCCCACTTCCCACACCGCCCCCTTCTTATGCATATCAGAGCTGGGAGCTTAGCTATCTGCCACTCACAGATCCTTCCTGCACTCTGTGTCTTATCTTCCACCCCCAGAAGATTGTCAAAATATTTTCCAAAACAAAGAGCTTTTTCCCTGAGGAGACTCTGATGTCAGATATTAAACTAATAAGTTGCACTTTTTAATCTAGCTACATGAGGGGAGACACCGCCAAGTGACCCTCTCGTATCCATTCTTTTCTTCCTTCTTACCTTCAGACCACTAACTTCATTCAGAATAATTTTCCAGCCTCTTTTGCAACTCAGAGTGGACATGAGACACCTAGTAACCTTTGAGTTAGAAGTCTGCTGGAGATTTAAGCCAATACTTACCTTTTCCTGATGTACCCACTGCTCCATTCTCCAGCTTCTTCCTGCCTAGGATGTGGACACAATGTCTGGCAGTGCAGCAGCCATCTTGCAACCAAGAAGCTGAAAGCCATATGCCCAGGATAGCCAGGCAAAAAGACAGACTAAATCTGTGCTCTTGATAACTTCCTTCTGCCACACCTGTACTGCTTAATTCTGGACCCCATACTCAGTGCAAAAAATAAACCTGTGTTTGTTGAGTTTCCTGTCTCTGCATCTGAATGTAATCTTACCTGATTCAATAACTAATTACATTTTGATTTCAAAAACCTTTCCTTTCACTGCTGCTGCTTCAGGTAAAAGGATGATGATGTCAACCACAGGCTGGATATTAAACAAAGTTGCTAACGATGTCAATTAAAAGCGCTCAAGTAATGTCACCTGCAATGGTGGAGAATCATCTATAAGTGGAAAGGAACAGCTGGGAACCCCCAGCCCGTCCTGGAATAGAACAAGCATGAGCCCTCCTGAGGGCAGAGACGATGCCCTTATTGTGCCAGCATCCCCTGGCACACCCAGCACAGAGAGGACCTGGGGCTCATCAGTGGAGCTATTGTGTGATGGTTGGCACATGTGGCCCCGGAGAAAGCGGAGAGCAGACGCAGAACATCCCAGCATCTCCTCAGTCTGGGGAGGCCCATGGAGGTGACTTCCTCGGGCACTGGACAGAGCCGCTGATCCTTTGGGAAACAGTTGGCAGCACTTTGGTCCTCGCATCTGGCTGCTGTCCCAGCTCCGCCTCCCACGTGTACAAGCAGTCCCGGCTTCTGGGTTTGTAAAGTACCGACATTGATGGCTCCACAGAGCAGCGCCTCTGCTACCTGCTCACAGTAAGTGCTCAGTAGACGCTTGCTGTGCTAGTTTGACCTGCACGGAGGTCATCTGGGGGCTGGAACCGGTAAGGGGACGTCAACCAAGTGCGTGGCAGTGGTCCAGCAGGGGGAGCCCTCCTGGGCTCTGCGGGAAGGGGGCAGGGGTAGCGCTGGGCTCCGCAGCTGCTGAGCTCTTCTGGGGGTGTGGAAAGGGGTCATGTAAGTGGGGACAGGAGTGGAGACCTGGGATGGGGACAGCAACCTGGCCCAGCAATGTAGGTTGGCTATAAGCTGGAGACAACTCAGAGCAGCTGCGAGACAGGAGAGGGCGAGGCTGTTGGTCTCCTGGGCAGCACTGCAGGGACCAGGGAGAGGCAAAGGGTTCGCAGCCTGGGCCTGGGTTCACACTCACTAGGGAGAGCTTGCTGCAGAGGTGCGGCATCACAGCCCCTCCCTGCGGCTCCGCTTCTTCATCTGGGAAGGCCAGTCCAGTGCTGCTGCATCTCAGAGGCCCGACAGCCCCAGTGTCTTTTCTTGCTGTGCCGGGGACCCCTGAAGGCCACTCTGGCTTTATTGGACACCTGTCTGCCAACCCCAGGACTCCGTCCTAGGAACAGATCAGCAAAACACCCCTAGATGCAGGAAGTGAGAAGAAGAATACACTAGTAAAGCCCGTGGAGCTTTCTTCTCTAAGAAGCTGTGGTGCTAGAAAGAGCCTTCATTCCTGCACTCATTCATTTCCTCACTCGTTCGTCCCCTTGTTCATTCCCTCACTTATTCACTCCCTTATGCATTCATTCCCTCACTCATTCATCACTGGTCACAATGACACTGCCCAGGACAGATAGTAACCCGTCAGCTCCAGGCTGCTCTCTGGGGACAGCAATGTGACTAAGCTCCTCCAGGAGCCCCCAGTCTAGCAGCAGAAATGGATCCTGAGCAGCAGGGGCTGTGACACAGCATCTCCCTATGTAGTCCAGGCTGGCCTCAAATTTGTGATCTTCCTGCCTCAGCCTTCCTGCATGCTGCCATTACAGGTATGCGCCACCACACTCAGCAGGCAGCTTGGTTCCTTTAAAGCCTCTCCCTCCATCAACAGTGAGCCGCATGCTCGCTGGTACCCCTCCCACACCTGCCTTTCCTGGAGCGGGTACCCAGGGTCAGCCACGGCACAGCAGCCCTAGGAAGCCACTCCCTGCCTGTGCCAAGACCCTTGCTCCCCCGGACAGAAGGTGACCCATGTGGCCTCTGGTTACACCCTGGCTCCCGCACACTTTGATATATTGGCCTAATATACCCAGAATTATTTTTTGCTCTGTTTTGTTTTCTTAAACAGCCCCTGAGAGGCACCATTACCTTGCTGCAAGCATGGGGCACTGCTGTCATCAAGCACCCTGATAACTCTGGCCCGACCATGATGACACTAAAACTGGGCCTCCCAGCTCAGAAGGCCTCAGGCTCCCGGAGCTTCGTCACTGGGGAGGCTGGAGCAGGTTAGCATGTTCTGCTCACCCTGTTCTGCCAGCGGCCCACCCAGTGCCTGGGCTCAGCCTGGAGAGGGGAGAGACCTCTCCCTGCTATCCTTCTGACTTGATTGTCCTTTCCTGTTCCCAAGGTCTCTAGCCTTTAAACTGTCCCCAAGTGACCATCTGCCCTCCTTTTCCTTTCCAGCACAAGGAGCTGGGCCATGCACTGCCAGCCAGGAGACAGGGCTCCCATCAGGCACTGCCCCTGGTGTCCAGTCCTCTAGCCTCTCACCATCTTGCTTTGCCCCTTTTTAAAATAAGGGTGGAATTTTCTGCCTTGCTCATTTTCTTAGGCATTTGATATTTAATGAGCAGCTACTATGTGCTGGGCACTGCCAGACTCCCTTGCCATGGGTTGTAGTAAAAGGAAAATAATAGCAATGACCACAATAATAATAATGAGCTCCTCCTCCTCCTTCCATGTCATCTTTATTGTCACTATCATGTCATCAACCAGCTAACACTGGCTGTGCGTCTTGGGGCCCACATGGCTCTCTACTCGTCATGGGTGTTAACGCCCCAGATCCACCCAGCAGTGCCTGTGGTGTAGATCATCAGGGTTCTTACCTTAGAGATAGGGAAGAGTGTGGATGTGGATTTGGGGGAGACACTATTCAGCCAAAGACTACAGGCATTATTCTCCCATTTTGTAGACAGGAAACAGAAGTACAGAGCGAATTTCTCAAGGTCCTGTGGCCACACAGGTGCAGGCTCAGGATCCTAGCTCATCCTGGCTTCAAGCCCTGCCTCCCCCTCCCACACACACAGGACTTCAGTTGTCACTTGCACTGACTGGTGTGCCATTTTACACTGTCATTTCCCTTAACTGTCCCAGCAGCCTTCAGGGGCTGGGACAGTGAGCTCACTTTGAGATGACAATGATGGCAGGCTCAGAGAGGCTAAGCAACTTGCCCAACGCCACACAGCAAGCTAGTGCAACAGCCAGGGTTCAAACTAGCCTGACTCCACATCTCCATACTTTACCTTAAAATATGTGCATGTGTCCTTTTGCTTTGTGACAGTTTTAATCTGGAGGAATCACAAATCACCATCATGCAACTTGAAGGACTTTTTTCCAAAGCAAGAGAACTTCCTACCCTTAATCCCAAAGGTGAGGAGGGGTGCTGCTATCCTGGGGGAGGGGAGGGAGAGGGAAAGCCTGGGACCATGTACCTCCCCCATCCACACTTACATACGCACACACACACTCATGCTCCTCTGCCAGCCAGCCACGTCCCAGACCAATTAGCAAGCCTGGGTGGTCCTGGGGGAGCCCCGGGGGTGATAGACTCATTGATCAGCTGCATGAGTGGCGCAGTGTCAGGCAGGAGAGAGGAGAATCATTCAAGTAGTGTTGTCCATTCAGGGCGGGCGACAGGGACTCTGGCGGAGGAGAGTAAGTTGTATTTACTGTGATGGTAATTGAAAGGTAGCGGCAGCCACCCCGCACTGTCCCCGCCAATACCTAATTGCTGGACCAAAAACTGCTAGAGAGCTGGGGCTGGGGGCTGGGGGCTGGGGAGAGAAAGAGAGAGAGAGAGAGAGAGAGAGAGAGAGAAAGTTAGTATAACCCAGAATCGATAGCAAGAGCTTTCACGGTGTCGGGCACAACAAATGGAGCTGAACGCTGGCAAGCTGCTGGAAATTAGCCTTCAGGCGGACTTGGTTTGAAAGCTAAGAGGCTGGTAAATGCAGAGGCGGAAGGGAGTTCTCGGCCCCTTCTGTCCACGTGCTTTCTGGTGGCGAGCGGCAGCTGGGGCCGGCTCAGAGTGCACTGGCGTGGCCCAAGAGGCATCAGACAGGCCCTAATTCGGTCCATTGGGAAAAGACTCGAGACACAGAGACTCGGCAGTAGCCACGACCTTGAACCCGACTGTCAGTCATGGACCTCCAGTTTGCCCATCTGCAGATCGCACAGCTGCGAGCAGAGCATAGTGTCCATCCAGTGATAGAAAGAACAGGAGAAGACCAGGCTGCAAGTCCCAGATGTGCTGCCTGCTTGCTGTGGGATGCCCGGGTGTAGTAGACTGAACGTGATCCCCCTAAAGGTACCCATATCCCAGCCCCCGGGGCCTGTGGGTGCTGCCTTATGCTGCAAAAATGAGTCTCACAGATGCGATTAGGTTCAGGATCCTGAGATGGGAGATCATCCTGGGTCGTCTGGGTGGGCTCCGTGTGTCACACGGGCACCTTTAGCAGAGTGAGGCGGAGGGAGATATGAAGGCGACCAGAGAGAAATTGAAAGATGCCACCCATGAAGATGTCAGGGACGTGGCCACAAACCCAGGGCTGCCAGCAGCCACCAGAGCTGAGATTCTCCCTCAGAGCCCAGGGGGAAGCACGGCCTTACACACCCTCAGATTTTGGTCCAGGGATGGTGATTTCAGACTTCCAGCCCCAGAACTGTGAGCGAACACATCTCAAGTGTCTAAACGCCAAGCTGTGTCGATGTGTCGCAGCAGCCACAGGGAACTAGTGAGCCAACTTCTCAGTGCTGGAAAGATGAGGAACACCTCTTAAAACAGCCTGCGCAGCACAGATGTCAGAGTGAAGATGTCACAGCACTCAAAACTGTCAGCGGCTGGCACTTCAGAGCCTGGGGTCCCACTTAAGGAAAAGAGTCTCAATACGAAGCGTCTGCAATTCCTCCCAAAAAAGTATTCTGAACAAATTATTTATCATCTGCCTCCTTTTGCTAGAATGAAGCCCCACAAGGCCAGGCTTCTTTAGTTTGCTTACCTATGTGCCCACGTGCCCAGAGCAGTGCCTGGCACGTAGTAAATGCTCAATAAGCATTCGTTGAATAGTAACACTATAAACCAAAAAGTAACTGCCTGGCTTGCAGGATGTGCCCATAGGATGGTGCCAATAATAGAGGACTTTGGAAGGGGTATACTTCCTCTGTGGGTGTTTCCTGATCTGGGGAATGGTGATGCTCTGGACAGCATGACTCCCAAGGACTGGCCAAGTGGGGAATCACCCATCATAGGGGGTGGGGCTCTAAAAACCACACAGAGCCATCCAGAGCACCTAGCAAGAGTCCTGTCACTCACCCCTACTCAACATCCCCCAGACCCAGAGAGTGTCCTCAGCTGCCTTCAGGAGTGCAGAAATCCCCTGTAACTGTGTGCAAAATCTTATGCAAAGGTGTATTTGTACCCTTGCTGGTTAAGTGCTCCATCATTTGTGGAGTCTCACAGAGTTCCGTAAACTTTGTAGGCTTTGGAACAATCAACCTCTTGCCTCTCCAGCTCTCCCCCAGAGGCCACTGGCAGTGGGAGCAGCCTGCAACTTCAGCAAGTTGCTGACTATGCCTAGAGGTGACCTGGCACCTGAGAGTGCAGGGTGGATGTGGAGAACTGAGGGCTGGGGGCTGCAGCTCACTGGAAGGCACCAGAGAGGCCCAGAGGTGCTGCAGGTAAACTACAGCAGCCCTGAGAGCCAACGTGCATGCCTCTCCCCTGTGCCCTCTGAGCTCGAAGGCAACCGCAGCAGAGTATTTAGGCAACCACAGAAATTTGCAAGTGCCGTAAATCAGAGTTTACCCTGTTTTCCCTGGAAAGTGGCTTGTTAAACATTTTACCAGCACACTTTTGGAAAAGCCCCATCTTGGAGACAAGCTACCTATTCCAGATCTTTGCAAGGAATTCCCACCATGCACGCGCACACACACACACACACACACTCAGGAGGCCCCCGAGGGAGGCCTGGACCCCACACCCATTACACGTATATTAACAGGACTCTCAGAGGCACCTCTGACCCCTGCTGGGCCTAGAAAAGAGAGAGGGTGACCCCCTACCCTCCCCTTGCCCCTGGATCTCAGACAGTGTGGCTGCCACCAGGAACTGTGTGTTGGTGAGACTGGAGGGAAGCAGATCATGTCTGTCTGAGGCTGCATCTCACCCTCTGTGTCCTGGCGGGATAAGGCCAGAGAGCGGCCGGGGCCCAAGCTCCCCATCACTGTGCATCTTCCATGCACCAGGAACCTGACAGACAGCATTGCAGTTCACCTTGGGGACACCTCTGTGGTCCCCTCCTTTCTAGGTAAGGGAGCTGAAGCTCAGAGAGGTCAAATTCACACTTAAAGCCACCCCAAGGAGCCAGGGATGATTCAGAACCCAGACCCGTGCAGTTTCAAGGCCTCTGCCATCTCCAGGCTCCCAGCACAGATGAAACTCCAGCATCTGCCCTGCATCTGCTTGCTGTAGAGACCACGCCCTGACTTCAACAGCTCCAACAGGGTCTGACTTCCCCCAGGAAAGCCACAGGACCTTGGCTGATTGCTTTCAGGACCCTGAGAGAAGGCAGGGAGGCCTCCAGGAGCTCAGTACTGCCCTCCTGCATAGACACCAGGGCTGATTGCTGCAAGTCCCACACCTGCCCTCTGACTCGCTAATTGGCACTCGCTCGTTACAGTTATTTCATTGAGATGCAAAAATGTGTGTGTGTGTGTGTGTGTGTGTGTGTGTGGTGGGGATCTGCAGGGAAGTCTGAAATATACAATTAATAGTGCCAGCACCTTCGGAAAGCTGCAAAAATAAAAGGAGGTGATGGGGGCCGGGGAGAAGGGAAGAGGCTTGGGCCTCAAGAGCAGTGGGTCTGGCCAGGAGCTGCCCGCCAGCTGCAGACGAGTCTGAATGAGGAGCTCTTGAAGGACGCATTGTGGAGATGCTTGTTACAAAGCAGAAGCCTGCACATTTACCAGAACTTGGCTGGATGAGGTGTAGGTCAGGATCTGGCACCTTCTGTGAGAGAATGCTGTCATTTTGGAGAGCAGAGACAATTGGCTTTGGCCACCTAAGCAGTTCACCATCCAGATCCCATCCTTGTCCATCCCTTTATTCAATAAGCCCTGAGCTCTCCTCAGGGCCTTTGTACATGCTGTCCCCAGGCTGGAACACTTTTCTCTTCCTGTGCCCACATGCGGGGTTCTTCTCATCATTCAGCTCCTAGATCAGATGCCACCTCTTCAGCAAGATCCCTCCCAACCATTGACTTAGAGCAGCTCCCCTTCTGGAGTCTTCTAGCACCTGCTCCTCTAAACCATCTTGAGCATTTATTCTGTTGAGTGGTCATTACTGACTCCTCTCTGCCCTGAAAGCAAGACCATTCAGCCAACAGCTACAGTCCCAGACCCTGGTGGGCATGGGCAGGTGAGTGAGAGAAGCATTTGCTGAGCACCTACTGGGTGCCAGGCCCTGGGATTCCTAGAAAAATAAGAATGGTACGATCCTTGCCCTTTAGTTGCTGGAAGGCAGCTGTAACAGGTGTGGGGAGTGGGGCTCGTTTTAAGTGTTGTGACAGAGGGAGGGACCCAACCCCGGGAGGCCCTGGCCACACAGGCGGCATGAGAGCTGAGCTTTGGAGGTGGCCCCCTGGCAAGAGACAGAGCAGGGGTTAGAACCCAGGGTTTCTGCCTCTGGAGAGCCAGCAAGAGAGGCTGGACCACCGAAGAGGAACCCAAGGAACAGCCAGACCCTGGGACCCCAAACACGCTGCTGGTCTCCACGTCTCTCCTGAACGCTGCAGCCAGCTCCACCCCCAGCTCTCTGGGGAGTAGATGGTGACAGCAAATTTGATCCTAAAACCTATCAAGCCAGGTGTATGGTGAGAAGGAATGTGCCATACACTTTCTAGGTGTTTTTATTGAAAAAGAAAGGTGCAAAGTCCAGTCACACTGTCTTCTTAAGTGGAATGAGGCTCACCAGCTGGAAAAGCGACAGCTTCCACCCCAAGCTCGGTGTTAATTGCCTCATGGCCTCTGTCCCTGATTGGAAAGACCCGGATGCAATTAGCATGCAGCTGCCCCCATCCCAGGCCTGCTCTGTTCATATCTTTGTCTGGTGGAATTAACACCACCCCACTGCACCCACCCAGCTCTTAAATGACAAACATGTGACTTCCATGCATGTGGCACTGGCTAAGCGCTTTGCGTGTGCAGCTCTGGTCACCTGCATGGACACCTGCCACCTGGGCTTTGTTCACCTTGCATTCTTAGTGCCAGGCATGTGCTCAGTGCTCAGAGAATATCCACAGATGACCAAACCATGTTCCCGAGTCTCCCTGTCCTCTCCCTGTCCTCTTCGGAATTGGCTTCCAAACAGGCAGGTAACTCTCGCTCTGGTTCCCGACTAGGAGAGTCTCAGCTTCATGGTCTCCTCTCACAGGGTCCTTTCCCCTCCTCTGCTGTGTCAATGCAGACAGGGAAGAGAACAAGGCAGCCCTTTGCCTCAGTCACTCCCAGCCTCCACTGGAGACCAGGCGCATGTGTGCATCCAAAGCTTGCTAAAGGTTTGGCAAGGGGTAAAGGAGGAGGCGTCCCTGCCCTAAAATGGAGGAGCAGATTTGTCTGCTGGGAAATACCAAGCCCGCCTGTGCCTCACTGGTACAGTGCTTGTCCAGCATGCTGGAGGCCCTGAGTTCCATCCCCCAGCACCACAAAAAAAAAATAATAATAATAATAATTTAGGAAGAGTCAGGTGTGGTGGCAAATGCCTGTAATCCCAGCACTCTGGGAGATTGCAAGTTTGAGCTCAACCTGGGCAATTTAGGAACTTAGCAAGACCCTGTCTCAGAAAGAAAAAATAAAGACTGGGGATGTAGTTCAGTGTGAAGGGCCCAGGTTCAGTCCCTAGTACTGCAGTGGAAAGAAGGGAAGGGAAGAAAGAAAAGAGAAGAAAAGAAAAGAAGCGAAGAGCCAAAATAAACAAACAGAAATCCTTACTGCGGCAAGTTCAGCACACAGACGCTCACGACAGCCTGTGGGGCAGGGAGTGGAGCCCAGACGCTGCCCAGCTTCCGGTCTGCTCTGCCTGCTTCTGAGGCCTCCTGGAGCTGGTGTGGGACTCTTGGCACCCTGTAAATGCACCCTTCATGCTCTTTCCCGTCCATCTGCCCCAACACATGGCCCTTTGTGGGGCTGCATGGGCCGCCACCCCCAGTTCAAAAGTAAAGGCCTTGGTCTCACCCAGGGGGTGCAGCGTTTGGATCAGCCTGGGGTCAAATCCAGATTCTACAACAGCAAGCTAAGATGTTGGGGGGCCAAGGGAGATTATGGAAGGTGAGATCCCTCGAAACATGTTACACATTTGCAAGACATCAGCAACAACAGCAGGCAGCATGGAGCAGAGCAGAGCACAAGAGCACAAGAGCCAGAGCAAGAGCCACCTGCATCTTTATTGTATAATTCTCACACAGGTTGTTATCTCATATTTACATTCTTGTATAGTGCTGTAACCAGCTCATGTATGTTTACCTGTGCTAAGTCATGGTTACATAACTGCATCCCACTGTGCACCTGCACTAAATAAGTGGGGTCATGTGCTCAGGTGTCCTTAGACGCCCCTGAGCTTTGAAGCAGTCTGAGTGGTTCCCCACAGATGGCTACTGCATGGCCCCTAAATAAAGAAAGAAGGGCAGAGCCATGGACATTCCCAACATCATAGGAGCTTGGAGGGGGCACCCAGACACACACACGTGTGCACACACACTCACAGAGACACAGGTCATTTGGTCCAGCTTTCTGTCTCACTCTGACAATGCCCCCATTTTACAGTCAAGGCGATTGAGGCACAGAGCTTTGCCCTAGTGCATGGCACAGAGGAGCCTAGACCCTGCCTCCTACATCAGTGAAATTCTCACTTGGGAGCCCCAGACTTCATGGAGAGGCCACAGGGTCACCCCAGAAAAGGAGAGAAAAGCCTTTCAGGCTGGCTCCCGTGTTGGAAAGACTTGCTTTTGTCTGCGTGTATGTTGAGCTCCCTGCCAGGTTTTGTTTGAAGTAACGGTTTGCTGCTTCGGGAAAAATCTGAAAGCCGAGGCACTGGTGAGCCAGGAGAGGCTACAGTGGTCTCCGAGGAACAAGAAGGTCAGGATGGCTCAGGAAACCCACTGCCCGGAAGTGTGCGCCTGACTTCAGTGGCAGCTGCTCCTCCTGCCCAAAGGCCTGCGTGGCTTCTCTCCTCTACCTTCACCCAACTCCCCACCCCCGGCCCTCAGCTGTTCCTTGGTGACTTACAGGAAATAGAAGCTATCCAATGCAAACTCCCACACCAGATCCTTCTCCTGCCAGCTGCACCTGCCCTATTTCTCTCACAGGTGCGGAAGTGCCCCCATGTCCCCGCTAAAGGCCAGTCTCCCCACTGGGACCCCAGTCCTCCAGGCCCCTTCTGTGCCGCATCTCTTTTCTCCACAACAACTTTGGTCCCTCTCCTTCTCAAACCCTTCCCGTTACACTTAGAGCTATTCCTCGCTCTTGCTCAACAAAGCCCGTCCCTTGACCCTCTTCGGCCCTGCCTTCTCTGCCTCCCTCTCATCAGCTCTTCAGCCCCCACCCAGCAAACAGCTCTGCCAAAGCCCCAGCGGGCAATCTTGGGAGTCCAATCAACCCCAGAGGCCCCAGCAGCACTCAGCAGTTGGAGACTCATGCTGTCTCCCCACCCCCCAGCCGCCCTCTTGGCACCTCCTCCTGGCTCCTAGGACCCAGCCATCAGGAACTGTCTTCTGTCCCCTTTACATTTTCCCTTCAGATGATTGCATCCACACCTGTGGCTCCAAGTGCCCCCTGCTTACTGATGACTCCACAGAGGCCCCCAGCTGGACTCTCTGCTGTGCCTCGTGGCCTCCCCCATCCATTCTCCAATGAGCTGTCACAGGAGCATTAGGAACACAGAATCCAATCCCCTACCTTCCCACCTCAGTGGCTTCCCAATCCTGTGACGAAGCTTTTAGGGCCATCGGATCGGGTGGGCATCCAGGACCCTGGGCTCATCCTAAGCCACTCTTCCTGTTGTTGTCTATACAGGACTCCCTTCAGCCGGGCTTCTTCTTGCCTCCGGGCCTCTGCACATGCCGATCCCCTTCCTGGGTGGCTCAGTTCACCTGCTCACTGGGGTGAGCAGGTGAACTCTCAGGAGTAGGGGAGTCTCGCTCCAGATGTCAAATGGCCCTGCCTTGCAATTTCTCCAAGGCTTCCTCCCCTTAAACAAACCCTGTGACATCTGCCTTCCTCCCTGGACTAGGGGCTCTGAGAGGTCAAGAGTGATGTCTGTCTTCTCAACATGATATCCAGCACTTGACATGGAGCTCACTGCCAAGCTCACAGTGGGTACCCAATAAATCTGTGCTGGGTGGACTAATGCGTTGGGCCAACTCTTAGAGCACTCTAGGACTTGACTTCAAGCATCCAAAGCAGCCTTGTGAAGAAGCTGGGCATGAATTATCCCCATTCTATAGAGGGTGAAACTGAGGCTTGGGTAAAAGAAACAGTTCTCGTTCTGGGATGAAGCTAGGATGTGGCCAACCAAGAGTCTGATCCAGGTGCAATCAGCAAGCCCTGGGCACTCGCTTCAAGTCCTCATGACCTCCCTCCCACCAACTTTGGGAACTAGCCCCAATTAAAGCCACATCATAAACAGTGATAGATCCGCAATTGGTGATAGATTTAATTAAGCAAACCATCTCCCAAACCTCCATTGTGTAATTGGCCACGGAAGACACATTTCCCTCTGCCGCTGAGTTATGGCTTCACTTGCCAGGTCAGCATTTCTGCCTGAAGTCGCAGGCAGCAGCCTGGCTGTGAGTGTCAACTGCACCTCTCAGATTCACTCATGCAGTGCAGCCCATCGCTCTTACCAGGCCCAGAATTGACAGAGGAGAAACTGAGGCACAGAGAGGGGTGGTGATCCACTCTGGGTTGCACAATCAGGTGCTAGGGCCAGACTGGGAATTCAGCTCGTGTCTATGTGGCCTTGCACCCCATGCCCCCACTACCTCCCCCACTATACGTGGCAGTTCACTTTGGCTTGCTTGGGTCTTCTTGGTTTTGTTTATTTTTCTAACCAACATACAAGGCTCGTAACCCTTACTCCATCCTAGTTCCAGAAAATAAGCATCTCTATTTATAACCAGATTGTAGCACTTAATTCTGGGGTGTCTGGAGTTGTTCATACCCACTGCCTTCCCCTGAGCTGCACCCCATCTCCTGCCCTGAGCTCCAATCTCTGTGTGGAAGATTTCCTGTGCGGGACTGGGCCAAGGAGGCCAATTCCCCCGGGTGTACCCTGGAAGGAGTGGCTCTTTGCAGAGAGTCATCTTGTATATTATTAATAGTGATCATGGTGAAATATTTATGAAGGAAGGAGAGGATATTTGAGATTTGCTTTAAATTAAGGGATGGGAGTGGAAGGAGGTATGAATGGGCCAGGACTGATCAGGGATGGGTGGTTGTGGAGCTCAGGACAGGGTAACAAGCATTCCTTAGATACGTTGTCCATTCTCAGGGAAGTTCCAAATTCTCCATAATTAAAATGGACTGTTTAAATTAAATTTCCTTCCCCAAATAATAGGAACTAAAGCAGGGAGTGGCTGGAAGTGATTGCTTGTTGATTACTTGTGGTCACCGGGCTCTGTGGCCCATACCTTCCTTGTGGGTCTCATCAGTTCTCACCTTGCTTCTACACTGGTCATCTCTGTCACACACAGAACTCCAAGGTTCTGTGTCAGAGGTGGAGAATCTCCTGCAGGCCTCTCTGCAGCCTCTACCTCCATGCCACCTGTGCACTATGTGACACTGGAGCAGCTGGGACATCCTGGCTCAAATCTTGGAGCTCCTGCAGTTTCCAGTCCCAGTCCCACCTTGACCCAGGCCGCTCCCCAGTCACCCTCCCATGGTCAGGGAGGCACTCAGTGCAGAACCCCAACCTATGGACCCCATTGTGCCCCAGGATTCTGAGCCCTGGAAGTTGGAGCCACATCCCTAGCATGGCCCTCAGGACACAGGGTGAGTCCCTGCTCCCCACCCTCGCACACCTGTCTTTGCAGCTCACTAACCTTGATTGCCCTGTGCACTATTCATCCCACCCCAGCCAAATGAATCAGTTCACAGTGGGGCAAAACCCACACTCCTTCTCTGGATGCCTTGCACGTCCTCTGTCACTCTGGGTAGACTGGGCAGCACCTCCCAACCTGACAAAGACCTAGCATCCTCTTAAGATTCAGTTCAGGTGTCACCTACCCCAGGAAGCCTCCCTGATGCCTGAGGCTGGGAGAGGTGTAGCTCCACAGTGCTATGCTCTCTCCAGCCCTCTGGGCTATGTGTGCCAGCTGCTCTGCCTCCCTATGTCAGTCAACTGTGAAAATCAATGGAAAGAAACTTATTTTGGCTCATGGTTTCAGAGGTTTCAGTCCATGGTTAGCCGGCTCCATTGCTTTAGGCCTATGGCAAGGCAGGAACATCATGGCAGCCAGGAAGAAGCAAACACAGGAAAGACAGAGAGGAAAGGACTGGGACCAAATATAGTGTCCAAGATCATGCCCTCATGACCTACTCTTTTCAACTAGGCTCCATCTCCTAAATTTCCATCACCCACAATAACACCATCAAATTATGATCTCATCTATGGAGAATCCAATCACCTTCGGAAAGCCCCACCTCCAAACACTGCTGCCTTGGGGACTAAGCTTTGGGGAACATATCCTGTCCAAATCAGAACAAGCCCACTCCGGCCAACAAACCTGTGCAAGGCAGGGACCTATCCCTGTGTCCCCATACCTGGCACATCGTAGCTGCTCAAGAGACCCTGGGTTACAATTGTGGGCTGATATTTAACTTCCTGGGGCTTCGGTTTGTTCAGCTGCATAGCAGAATTAATTGCACCTACCACATAAGGCTGTTCACTCATTCCTCAAGTACTTAATGAAAGCCCTACTATGTGCTCCACTCCAGGCCCTGCATTTACAGCAGGGAACAAAGCCAGAAAAACCCTCGTGGAGCCAATGTCCAGTGGGAGAAGATGAAAAGAAAGGCAGGAAGGAAGAAAGAGCAGGAAGGAAGGAAGGAAGGAAGGAAGGCACAGTCAGTTCCCGGAACTCTCATGTTCCACATCAAATATTTGAAGAAAATTGCACCTGTCTGGAACATTTTTTCCTTGCCATTATTCTCTAAATAATGCAGTCTAACAACTATTTCCGTAGCACTTATACTGTGTTAGGTTTTATAAATCACCTAGAGAAGATTCAAAGTATGCATGAAGAAGTGGGCAGGTTCTGTGCCAATACCACCCCATTTTATGTAAGAGATGTGAGCACCCATGGGTATTGGATCCACAGGGATCCTGGAATCCTTCCCCATGGACACCAGTGGAGAATTATGCAGTGCATAAGATGTAAATGGTAATGGTGAAAATGAAAGGGTACTAGGAATTTGGGGAGTGCAAGAGGCAAAGCAGCGTCAGAAAAGGCTTCTGTGCAAAGGTGACATGTGGGGAAAGTCCAGCACTGAGGTGGCAGTGAAGGATGGACACTATGAGTATCATGGAGGAGTAGAGACTGAGCAGCAACCAGTGCAAAGGCCCTGGGGTAGGCACAGTGCCAAGGTCAGGTGACCAAAGAGGGAAGGAGGGTGGGGAGGAAATATGGGATACTGTAACCATGGTGATGAGTGTGTGGGAAATCACTGTAGTGACAGGATCAGATTGCCAGGCTGACAGGGAGCTGGCACAAGAGTGCTTAACCCAGTGCCTGGCACGCAGAAATCCCTCTGTAAGCACTTCGGCTTGTGACCGCTCTCACCCTGGGGAGCATCTTTATGGTTGTTTGGCTGATGATGAAGGCATGGGTGGAATCTGGTTCTCCCAGCAGTTTCTGGGGTGTTCTGCACACTGGAGCCCCATCCCTCAGGGTGCTTCCTTGAAGGACAACCTTTGTCCCCACATGAGCTCTGCCGGCTGAGGACAAGAAGCAGCAGCTGCACGGAGCAGAGGAGTGAATGCTGGATGGGAGGGAGGCCGGGGCAGGAGAGCCCAAGGGGGGTTATTACGAACGCTGAGGTCACAAAGGTGACCATGGGTCCTCAGAGCCTGAGCCTGGGCAGGTGCAGGAGGACCCAGTACACAAGGTGAAGCTTCCCCCCGGAGACAGCCCACGAGCCAGGTGACACTCTGACCCAGGAGAGAGAGCAAGGGCTCCCAGGAGGCAGTCAGGGAGGAGGGCAGGAGGTGCCTGGGGTGTCCGGCGATGTGATGCAGGAGCTGCCTGTCTGATGGAGGAGGCATGTTGCCCTCTGCCCTCCTATCCCCACGACCCCAGGAGACTACAGAGTGTAGAGAGCCCTGCAGGTGAGTGGCCAAAATGAAACAGCTTCTTCCCGAAATCGAGGCCAGGAAGCAAAGCAGAAGAGAAAGGTAGCAGCTGGTTGCTGACTTCTAGAGAAGTTTCTCCTAAGGGGGTGATCGGGGTTTGTTTATAAATTCCAAGGCAAACCACAGGAGCAGAAAGAAAATGAGCCTCAGCTGAACCCAGAGCGAAAGGGAGAGGCCGGTCAGGCCCCGTGCTGCTGTCTTCACGAGTGTGGGCTTTGCTCTAATTATGTAATTAAGACGTGCACCTTCCAAAGTCAAAAATATGTAGAGCAAGGGGAATCCCAAAACAATCCGTCCCCTTTCCTTTTCATCTTTATTCCGCGCAGTTGTACCTTACTCTTTCATTTATTTGTTTGACAGTGATGTATTAAGTTGCTCCTAGGTGGCTGGGGGACCCTGCACGCAGTGAGCAAACCAAGCCCCTGCCCTCCTGGAATGGGGTCTCCTGGCAGAGCCTGACAAGGCACAAACAACCCTGTGCATAAAATGCTTGCAGAACGCTAACTGCTATAAAGAAAATAGAACACTGAGAAAGAAGGGCCGGAGCGTACAGAGCTCTCAGACATGGTGGCCGGAGAGCTCTTCAGAGAGGGAACAGCCTGCCCTGGGTGTGCACAGCCCCAAGGCCCCAGGGCAACATGTACTTGCATTTCTAAGGGCAGAAAGAAAGCCTTGTGGCTGGAGCCCTGACCCAGTATTACTAAGATCCCAGGAAGAACTTCAGTGATGTCAAAGGGCGTGAGCTGGACTGGGATACTGGGACATGGACACCCTTGAGGCCAGAGTTTACCCTCGGGTTGGGGGGTGCACAGCTTGGCCAGGATGGTGTTGGCCAGTCACCAGCAGCTCTGGAGTTGGTGTCCCCCCAGGTACTGTTCAAGGCTCAAGAAATTCCTGACCCATTTCACCCTGCACCAGCTCTGTGGGCACAGGTGTGCTGTTATTCTCCCACTTTCCAGATGAGGACGCTGAGGCTCAGAGATGTGAGATGTATTGCCTGGTAGCACCCCAGGGAAATGGTAGCCAGGATTCACAGCGAGGCCATCTGGCTTGAATCTCCATGTGACTCTCATTCCTGCCTCCTCCGATGTGGCCAGAGGATAAAAAAATGACACTTCTTCCCGGAGCTTCCATTTTGCTTGATGGTTTGGGGGAAGCTGCTAGTAATTTAACTGATAAGTTCTCCAACACATTACTTTTATACCCAAACAAATATAGATTGATGACAGAATGTAAGGAAAACTTGCATAAATTTTAAAGAGAAAAGGCTTTAACAAAACTTTTGGCCACTTCAAATTGCACAGAGCCGCCTGCCATTGTATAGGGCAGCAAAGGAAGGCTCAGAGAGAAAGAACTTCCCTGAGTATCTAAGGCTGGCTCTGGACATTCTGAGACGCAGCAATTCAGTGACAGGGACTTGAGCCATCACAGCAAGCCCCTAAAGAGACGGCAGACACCCTCAGCTCAGCCACACCGCGCACATATGGGCTTTGACAGTGCACCTAGGACAGGACTTGCGAGGACAAAATCGGTGTCTTTGGCCAGGACCAAGCTGTGTTTGCTCAGCAAGTCCTCAACCAGGACCAAAAGCTCAGAACCTGCAGCTGTACGGTGACATGGGGC
Source organism: Erethizon dorsatum (assembly GCA_028451465.1). NCBI lineage: Eukaryota > Metazoa > Chordata > Mammalia > Rodentia > Erethizontidae > Erethizon > Erethizon dorsatum. The sequence goes on along the minus strand of CM051827.1, from coordinate 121,936,470 downwards.
CCAGATGAGATGAGCCAGGCATGGTACTCAGCCACACCACCACCCAGCACCTCAGTCCTCCATGCCTGGCAGGAAAGAGGACCACACAGCACTGCAAAAGGCTAGGCAGGCACATGGGACAGACTACAGATGGATGGGGAATGGTGGATTCCACAGAGAACTACATATTGTGAGAGATGTCACATCTATCAGGGATAGATCAGAGCAAGCGAGTATAAATACACCTCCTTATGTATCCTATAGATGGATATATTTTTGAGATACACAGATTTTGTTTCATGGAAATGGACAAATTCAGGGGTGGGCTGGAGCCAGTTCATAGCCCCACTGAGTTGATTCTGTGCATGTCACCCACCTGTGCCCAGTGACGCCAGTTGCTTCTCGGAATCAGCCCCAACAGGAAAATTTACACCACAGAAATTGGCAGGTGCTACAAACTGGGCCTTTTTTTTTCCCAGAGAGCTGATTAAGGAGCACATACTGTTCATACATGACATGTGATGCCTGGCAATTGGTTATTTCTCAGCTAGATTATATAACATCAAAGGACCACATTCAGGACAGTAGTCCCAGATTATATTGCCTAGTGTATCAGTCAGTATCTACTAGAGAAACAGGTACAAGATATACAAATATATAAGAATTTACAAGATTGGCTTACAGTGGCCACTCACAGAGTCAGATGTGGAAGAGCGTGGAGGGTTTCTCTGCGCACTGGAGACCGAAGGGTCCAGTTGCAGGTCTGGAGCTCACTGCAGTGTCCCGTACGCATCTGTATCAGGAGGCTGACAGGTCTGCGCCAAAAGCTCTGCGCCGGAAGCCAGAGTCTGCACTGGAGGCCAGGAGATGACGTCCAAGGTGAAGGTGAAGACTGGAGCTCCTCCGAAGAAATGGAAGCCGATCCATCCTTCCTCACTTCCCCTTTATACCATCCAGGTGACAAGCCACCTGAGGGTGGGTCTTCCACACTCTAGGTTGTGGAATTGCTGAGCCAATTTATCGAGCTGCACTTACTCAAGTTGACACAATCAATCAACCATCACACCTAGTGACATCCCCCGTCTCGTTTTGTGTAAGAACATGCTGTGATGTTCACGCAGCAACAGAATCGCTAGCAATGTGATTCTCAGGTTATGATCCCCCCGCGAGGGAATGCGTGACTGTGCGTGTGTTTATACGTGTGCAGTATGTAGGTGCACTAGAGAGAGCTACATTCAAGATACATAGATGATGTATTTTAATTTGTGTTTCACTGAGTCTTATAACGTTGTGTTATTCAACTATTTTTTTGGTCTACCAGAAAAGGCAATTTCTTATGGTTTTACCTGACAGCTCTGTGTGTGTGTGTGTGTGTGTGTGTGTGTGTGTGTGTGTGATCATTAGAAAGTACCCCAGACTAAAATCAAGGAGGAGACAGAGAGGTCTGGGATCTAAGAACCATCCCACCACTCCTAGCTGTGTGGCCCCAGGCAGATGGCTGGCCCCCTCTGAGCCTCTGTTCCCCTGCTGGGCACGTGAGGGCACTGAGATCCACACCCTGGGCTGCAGAGGGGACGACAGGAGGACACGGCCCAGAGCTAAGCCCTGGAAACAGCCTCTGGGTACAGCGCTGTCCCCAGATGGATTGGCCCTGAGCAGCCAGGTGGCCACAGTAGGTCTCTGGGGACCTCCCCTGCCTAAACAATCAGCCTGGGGCAGCGTCTCCTTTCCTGGTCCCCAAGAGTGATGAGGCGCCAGCTGACAGATGTCCCAGCCCTGGCACATGCTGAGTCTGGCTGGGGAGCAGCATCACTGGGCCATCAATCAACAGAGCAGTGACTGGCGCCTGTCCCCGGGCAAATCCATCATCAGTCCTCTAGTCCCCATGTCCTCAGGACCTTGCAGGGACCTCCCTCTGGGAAGGGCCTCTCCAGCGGGGTAGAGGCAGTGTGTGGCCCGGGCTCTGGTCCTGTGCAGCTGCGTGTCCTTGAGAGGCCCATCCTGCCTGCTCTGGGCCTTGCTGCAGGTTTAACCTAAGAATGTTTAAAAGGAACTGAGAAAAGAAAAGGTCCAGCCCCGGGAAGAAGAGATTGCAGTTCTGCTCTTTAGCGAAAGCAGCTCTCAGGATCCTCACCGAGGTGCCAAGAGTCGAGTACAGCTCCCAGCTGCAGCTCTGTGGCTTCGGGCCAGCTCTGACCTCTCGGAATCTGAGTCTCCTCATCTGTAAAGTAGAGATAACATTTGCCCCACAGGGTTTCCATGAAGATTGAGAGAAAACAGAATGCACGTACCAGGTTTAGAGAGCTGGCTACATGCAAAGCTCTGTGCCAGGAACTTTGTGTGTTACGTTTCTTCCCACAACAGTGCCGGGAAGTAGGTGTGACTATTCTGCCCTTTTTAGAGAGGAGGAAATAGGCTCAAAGAGGCTAAGTGACTTCCCATGGCACACAGCTGACACGGTGTGGGTGTGGCCGTGGGCACCCTGGCTTCGGAGTCCAAGTGTTCACCACAAGGCTCTGTCCACGTCGGCTCCTGGGGTCTCATTGCTAACCTTTCATCCCTCACCTCCCAGGCTCCAGGGACCTCCTGGGCTGGGACATTTGTTCCAGGATTGGCCTCAAGGCTTTTGGACCAAGGCCTGGAAAGGGAGGCATTCAGCTGAGGCTTTGAACGCAGAGCCCAGCCTTGATCTGGTAGGACTTGCCCTGAGCCAGTACAGCTTCACGTCCCTTCACTGGGTGGGGACATTCGGGGCTGTGCAGAGAGCCAGGGAGAGAAACTAAGAAGGGGGAGCAACAGGTCAGCCTGGGGTGTGGCCTCAGCCTGGCCTCTTGAGCACTCACCAAGGACAGGGGCTTCTCAAGCCCTTTTCTCCTGAGACTCCCATAGCAAACAGTTTGAGGACTGGCAGGAGAAAGAAAGAGAAAGAGCTGTCAAGAGAGAGACTGGCCAGCCTGTCCACTGGCCAAGAAGCCAGCTGTGTGACCTCAGGCAGGTGACCCTACCTCTCTGGGCTTAAATTCACCATCAGTAAAATGAGGATTTCAGCGCCGATCTTGCCAAGTTGCAATGTGCAAAAACTGCCTGGCACATAGCAGATGCTCAGTAAACGATGGCTGTCATCATTTATTATTTTGCTTAGACAAGCTGCTATTTCTGAGCCAATTACAGTCAACCTGCTTCAAACCCAGCAGCTGTTGGCCAAAACCTTTCTGGCTGGTTTCTATACACCCAGGAGTTTGAATTCAACCCATGGCTTTTGGAAGAGTTGATTGAGTTTCACTCCTAGTTATTTGCACCATATCAGGCTGTTGAGATCCAGCCCCCAGCCAGCCGGTCCTTTGGAGGACGGGGCTCTGGGCTGAAGGACACAGGCTGTGCTGAGGGCAGCTGGCTGCATCTTCACGGCAACAGAACAGCTAGGCACAGAGTGAAATTCAAGCTCTTCTTTGTGGAAACAAGGGCCTGGCTTGCACAGGAACCCTGGCCTAGCCTTAGAGGCAGCGAGCATGGTGCTTTGCCTACATTTGCAGGGGAGAGGGAGGCGCAGGCAGCTTGGGACCCTGCGCCAAGCCTGTCTCTTTAAAAAGAGCCATGAGCTGTGGGCTGGGGGGGGGGACACCGTGTGGAGCACTTGCCTGGCATTAGCAAGGCCCTGGGTTCGATCCTCAGTACTGCAAAAATAAATAAATAAAAATAAAACTACCACCGGCCAACTGACCTGGCACCCGGCTGTAGAATGTTCTGGCTGAGCGCCTGCTGTGGCAGCACATATGCTAGAATGTTCCAGCGGAGGCCTGGGATGCTGTGAATTCTGTAACCAGTATTGGAATCATCCTGGATCTGCAGTCATGGAAAATAGAGATTGTTAGGTCTGTTCCAAACAGCCCCTGTGCCCACTGCATAAGCCTTGACTCCTGGCTGTCAGGTGGACGCAAAGTAGAATAAAAGAACTCAGAGAGGAGCTGAAGAGGAAGGGAAGGAGGCCGTGCGCTCGGGCTCCATCAGAGGGATCCAGGAGGGAATGGAACAGTGTGGGGTTTTTCTCCACCTCTGCTGTGTGACCCTGAGTTCTCTGATTGCCCTCTCTGGGCTTCTTCCACCTAACCTGAGAAACAGAAAGTTGATATCACCAGGAGTTGTGTGAGGTTGGTGCCCGGATTGGGTTCACTGCTCCACCCCCGGCCCAGTGCCTGGCACCCAGGAGGCCCCTGAAAATAAATAGTGAACGAACATGCTTCTTCCTCCATCCCCTCTCCATCTAATTTTCTCAGCTTTTGATTAGAGAAGTACTCTATGTCATTACAGAATGTTCCTGATACAAGTAACAGCTACTATGTGTCTGGTTTTAAAAAGCATTGATCTCTAGCCCATTCCAATCCTAATGAGGCAGAGAAAGCGTCATTCCCACATCCACATTCCTCTCTGGAATTGCTCTCCCACCCTGCCACCCAGGGCTGACAGCTACTGAAGGTAGACGATACCCAGGGCCCTCAGGCCGGGACTGAAGACCCAGATGCCCAGCGGATGGGGCAGGTAATGGGAGAGAGCTGGGCCAGGTGAGGACCGGGGTGACCTAGAGGGGTCCCCGTCCCACCCACAGAGATGGCGCCTGTCAACTCCTGCCAGTCATCACTGGAGAAAAGGCCAGCCTGGTACAGCCCGCTCTTACAATTTTCTGAAAGATGCAAGTCTAGATTTTTATGTAAATGGCCTGATTTTTAAGTGTGGCAACTAATTCAGTAATTAAAAAGGAAACTTCTGGGTGAGGCCAACAGAAGATTCTGCAGGCGGGACTCGGCCGGCCGGAGGTCTGCTGAGTGCAGGGGAACCAGGTCCAAGGGAGGGGACAGCCCTTTCCCCAGGAACCCATGGATCTGATGGTGGAGGCAGCTTTGCCTTTGAGAAGCCCGCACTTCTGATTGGAGATGCAGAAAGAGACAAGAATGCCAGGTCCCTCTGGAGCCCCGTGCACAAGCATCCAGGTGGATTTCATATGGATGGTTGCATAGAGGGGACCCCTATAGCACAAGGGACCCCTACAAGGACCCCCTACAAGTCTTGAAGGAAAAGTGCGATGTGGATGACAGCAGGGGTGGGGAGGCAGCCCGGACCAGGCTGGAAGAGCGAGGGCTTGGGGTGGCTGAATGGTGACACAGCCCTGAGTGTCCAAGCCAGAGCCTCCCAGGGATTTCCTGGGCCCCTTGTCCCCACTCAAAGATGGGAAATAAAGGTTCAGGGGCAGGCAGGGGGCTGGCAATACCAACCGACAGGAAGAGAATGAAGCCAAGGGATGCAAGGCTGGGATGGGGATGGTCCAGGACCCCCCCTGAGCTGCCCACTCTGGCCAGAGACCCCACCTGCCCTTCTCCGGTCTGCAGTGGAGCCAGGCGAGGGCTCCCGTCTCCAGCCCCGGCTGCCCTTTGAATTAACCTTCAGGCTGCACAAGTTAATGGCCCATCCATCTTCTACCCGACCAGCCCAGCGGTCCGGCAGGAGAGGAGTGTGGTCCAGGAGGGTGGGGCTCTGAGAGGACTAGCAGTCCTCTTCTTGCCAGGTGACATTAACACTCCTCCTACAGAGTAGTAGCAGCCATGTCCCCTCCCCTTGAACTGTATGGATCTGATGACAGCCTCGACTAACAGAGTATAGTAGAAGTGACACCCACCGTGTCTGCTAAGCAGGTCATAATAATGTCCTGCATTTGCACCATGCTGTCCTGGGACACTTGCTCTTGGAATGGCCACCATGCTATAAGGGGGCTCAAGCAGCCTGTGACGGGAGAGCATGAGAGGAACCCATTACCCAGGCGACAGTCAGCACCACCTGTCACCATGAGAGGGATCTGCCCCCTGGATGCTGCCTTGTGCAGAGACGGCCACTACATCCCACCCAAAGCACTTCTGTGAGCAAAAGAAGCCACGGTTCTTGTTTGATACCATTAACGCTGAGGTGGTTTATTATGTAGCAACAAGTGACTGCCGTGTGGTCCTAAAAAGGTTGATAGTCAAGTAATCTTTTACTTTTGTATGTAAAGAGAGCCATGCTATTTATTTGCATAGGAGAGAGAGAGAAAGAGGAGAGGAAGAAGGAAGGAAGGAGAGGAAATATTAATTTTATTTTTAAAAGTATTGGGTTTGGCTGTATTCATCAGCTTGGGCTGCTGTAACAGTGTGGATGGCTTAGACAACAGTTATTTATTGTTTCACTCACTGGAGAGTAGAAGTTCAAGGTCGAGGTGTCGGCAGGGTTGGTTTCTTCTGCAGGATGTGAGGAGAGGATCCATCCCGGCTTCTCTCCTTGGCTTGTGATTAGCTAGCATCTCCCTGCCTCTTCACGGCGTCTTCCCCAGGGGCTGTCTCCCTGTCCAAATGCCCCCTTTCTATAAAGACATGAGTTCCTTTGCATTAGGGCCCATCCCGGTCCTCTATGGCCTCGTTCATCTTGACTTACTTCATCTGCCAGGACATTATTTCCGAACAAGGTCACATTCTAGGTAGTGGGAGCTGAGACCTCAACATAGGTAAGGCAGCAGGGGCCAGAGGGACACAATTCAGCCATAACAAGGTTAAGTCCTCAGAGGCCAAGGCCAGGCCTCCTTACTGTCCCTGAGGATCCCCGCAGAAGGGCTGACAAGAGGACCAGGAGCCCGATTCCCAGGACAGGACCAATGAAGCCAGGACCCCAAGAACTGATGTCCACTTTGGAAACAAGAGGACACTTGGCATGTATTGGCACTGGCCCAGCACCCGGCAGGGAGGGAGACAGAGCAGGAGTGTATGGATGGCTCCATGACAACTCCCTCAGGCCAGCAACACTCCTGCAGGAACCGGTCCACCATCCAGGCCTCTCGTGTCACATTCTCATTCAAAGAGCAGCACACTCAAACCCCAGCCCTGAGATTACGAGGAAAAGTAATATTTAAAGGCACTTATTAAAGATACTCAGAAGGCCATTCGAATGTCAAACAGCTGTGTGCAATCCCTAATTTGATGATCTACGTGTTAATGAATCCCAGACATGCAGATTAAGTTCTCTTTAAACTGCACATGGTTTTAAAATGTATTTTCTCTCCAGCATGTCTGATTCAGAACAAGGTTAGCAAACACCTGTGAAGCAGGTCCGCTGCTCTGGGGACAGAGCTTGCGCTGGCCGGGCTGAGCTTGCGGGTAGATACAGAAAAGACACACAGAGAGACATGACAGCAGTGACGTGGTGGGGACCAGTGCACACCATGAGGGCAGCTGCCATGGGGAGGGGCTGTCTCGCCCAGTGTCCTTCCGTTCGGGTGAAGGGAACATTAATAGAGATCACTAATAATGGTAACGTCGGAGTACAACGAGGGCTGCTAAGGAAGGAAACAGCTGTGTGTGATGATGGGGTTGGAGGTGGAAAAAAACAGGGAAAGGAGGTTGATGGAGAAAAGAGGCTGGAGAAAGAGCATGTGCAAAGGCCCTGGCACCCAACAGGCCTGGCCTGTGCAAGGCCCAGCGGGAGCCGGGAGGTGGCAGGTAGTGGACACAAGTAGCAGAGGACCCCACAACAGGAAGTAAGTGTCCTCCAAATATCCACAAAGATATATTGGAAAACACAGCCAGGGGCTAAGGTGAAAGCAGAGAGAGCGACTGCACTGGGAAATTAAAACTCCATGCTCACCAAGATGGGGACAAGAGTCTGCTGCACGTGACTTCAGTGTGTCTGCTTACTGGCCCGCCCTTCTGGCGACTCTGTGACCTTGGATCAGGGGAAGAGGGCAGCCTTGGCATTGGCCTAGTCTCACCCTGTTCATCAGGGTTCACTGAGTCCCTGAGAAAGAATGAGCGGGTGAATGAATGAGGGAAGGAGGACACTGGCCCTTCGGTGGCTCCTGGACATCCCCGTCTGCCCTGTCAAGGCAGGAGCTGGTCCCTGCCATCACCTTCACCACTTGCACAGGGCCAGGGACTTGCAGACCCCAGCCAGCTGATGGTGACAACTTGATGGATTGGGAGCTCTGAATGAGGGAGATGTGGGAAGGATATGCACGCTTCCCTGTCGTCCCCCATCTATTTTTATTTCTCTCTGAACCTTGAAAGACGAGGGTTCCGCCAAATCACTCCTGCCCACTGATGGAGACTTGAAGTGTCCTGAGTCTCTTATCAATGTCCTTGCTCTGAGTCCCAGGGCCCTGAGGCAAGAGGCAGGGCTCACTGGAAAGGGGAAACTCGGCCCAGCACAGATTGCAGCCCCTTTGAGAAGGGGTGTGTTCTAGCTGGGGGTGCAGCTGGGCCAGAGGGTAGGAGAGGGCTTCAGAAGGGAAGAAGATGGGAGGGCACTTCGGTCATTGACTGGCCATGTGACCTCAGCAACCTGACCTGGGTTTTCTCAACCATAAAATAGGTGGGGCCACCCTGCTCCCCCAACACTGAAACACAGAAAGGGTGCGGGAACTGGTGGCCAGATGGTTTTTTTTTTTTTTTTTCAGATGTTTGATCAGCATGTGCCACCTAATGCCCCCAGGTGGGACTGCTCCAGGTGTTCCAGTGAGGACCTCAACCCCTCTGCTCCCTGGTCTCCTCTGCCACCCCAGGGTCCCTAATATGCCAAGGGCAGGCTGGCCAAATTTGGAGAGAAACCAATCCAGGACAATATCATGGCATCGCCATCCTCCAGCCCTGTGAATTGGACAGCTCATTTCTCCCCCTCGGTCTCCATCCCTTAGTGGCGGCGTCACCCCTGATTGCCTGCATTAGTACTGAAACATCGCTGTGTGTCAAACGCCTGTCACTGGGCATCTGGTCCACAACAGACATCAGCAGGTAAGAGTCACAGTCATCTGTGGGGGAAAAAAATGACCATGGGATTGGGGGAAAGAAATCAGGTGCCTGGGGTCCAAACGCAAGAGGGCACTGGCTCACAGGGTGGGGTAAGCACAGGCCAGCACCTGAGAGATCGTGTCTGGTTTTGTCCACCTCTGCCTGTCCCCTCCTGTGCATCAGGTAGGTCAGGGCAATCACTGACCTAGGCGGGGCAGCTCTACTTGCTGCCTGGACACCAGGACTGGGTGTGCTCAGGGTGTGGGTGCTCACTGTTGCCCTGGGTGTCCCCATGGAGGGGACAGTGTAGCTCAGAGGGGCTGTGTCCATCACCCAAGTTCCACACGGAAGTGGCAGAGTCCAGATCTGAAGTGGGTTTTGAGAGATTCGAAGCTGAGCCTCACCCACCGTGCCCAGCCTCCTGCTCCTCACTGCGGGGGTCCCTTCCATCTAGGGAACATGGGGGTGCCCTGAGCTGAGGGTCCCTCTGCATCCCCCACCTCTGCACTCCCCTCCTGGACTATCTGGGGTCCTCTGGATGCTGCGTCCTGCCCTGATGCTCAGGCCACCCACCCCTATACCTGACCCAGGCCCAGGGAGCAGATGGCCCCAGACCTTGGCCAGAGGGACTGAGGCCACTTTGACGGCACTGACGTTGCTGGCAGGGCAGATGTGTGGACCAGGTCAGCCCCCCATGGGCCAAGAGGTCGGAGGGCTCAGCCACCTGCTGCCCACCTGGTCAGAGACAAGGAACCAAAGCTGATTCAGGTCTTGCTCACCTGCTCCGCTCGCTGTGCCTGTTTCCCTCCGTCCCAGCACATACTGTAGTCCGGGGTTTTTTATTCAGAGAGAGGTTGTTTGGTTTTGGTCTGTCTCCCACCCCCTGCACCACAGCGCAGGACCTGCCTTGTCACAGGACATGGGACTCAGTAACTATTTGCTGCATAGGAGGTGGGGGATCCCCCATTTACAGGGGAGGCAGTGGGAGCCCTGGAAAAGAGCATTTGAACCTGGGACCCTGGAGACAGCTTGGCCAGGCGCGTTGTCGCCTTCTCTGCAACCTGTGTCTCTCTCCTCTCTCAGGAGCCCCTGCATGGTCCTAACTAGTATGTGCAAATGAAATGCAAATGACAATGCAAATGCAGCCCCGGCTGCCTGATCCAGCATCCTGCCACTGGGAGAAGGCTGTGCTGAAAGCTGGGGCCTCAGGTGGCAGCTGGGGGTGGGGGTGGGAAGACCAAGGTATGGCACTAGCCCTGACCCAGACATCTGGGTGCCTAAGGTCTTCTGGGCAGCCTCCTGTCCTGTGGGCTCAGGCCCCACCTGTCTATTCTGCAGAGAAAGCAAGACAAACAGGTAAGGATAGACGCATGAGGCTCCACCACCATGATGGAGTCTGTGTTCTTGCAACCCTGAGCATGAGGAATTTGCACACCCATTTTACAGATGAGAAAACTGAGACTCAGCCAGGATCAACAACCTGCCTAAGGCTACGGAGCTGGCAGATGCCAGGGCCAGATGGGTCTCCCATCAACACTGCCCATCTGAGTTTCCATGCCATGTGGCCTTGCCCACCCCTTCCTCTCCTGGCCTCCCCACCTGCGCAGGCCCATGCTGCTCCAGCAGTGCCCTCTGTGTTCCAGAACCTAACCATCTATCTCCTCCTCCGGGAGCCCTCCCTCACATCTCCCTCCTTGGGTCCCCCTGTGGCAGGGAGACGCCGTGACCCTACATCTGTGATGCCACCTTCTTTCTAGCCCCCATTCTGGTCCAAGCCACCATCTCTCACCAGGAAGATTCCTGTCACCTCTGCCCTCCTCATGCCACCTCCTTCTGGCAGCTTGCTGCCCATTAAGCCATTTCTGCCCTCCAGCTTTGCACCTGCTTCTCCCTCTGCCCGAAGCCCCATGCCTCCAGCCATTTGCTTGGCAGTGTGGTCATGCATGGCCTCAGCTCTCAGTGCACCCTAAAAAGGGGCCCCTCCCCATTACCTCTTATCTCCTCCCTCTGTTTATGTCCCCTCCATCCACAGAAATCTGTGTGCGTCCTTGTTTTCCGTTTGTCTTCCTCTCTAAAGGTCTTACCCATGGGGCAGGGGCCTTGTCTCTCTTGTTCCCTATGTGTCCCCAGCACAGGGCAGGCACTCAATAAATATTTGTTGAATAAATGAATAAATCAATTACTCAACTGAGCTAATCGATCGTGAAGGAGGACTTTATATTTCTGAAGAGGCTCTGGGTCCAGAGTTGCCATGGAGAGCCAGTGGCAACATCCAGGAGAGGCTATGGGCACCACCCTACCATCATTTGATCATATGGCCAGTCAACAAACACTCACTGGGCTCGGACATACAGGAATCAGACAGATGTCAACTCCGTACCCTAACGCTGAAACCAGGATGAGGGCATGGGTGGCCGCCTCAGCCCCTCCCAGCCACGTCCTCCATCAGGTCCAAGACCCCTGAGGAACACCGCAGCTGAAGGCCTGGGGTCCTCTCTGGTGTTGGCAGGGTCTCCTGGGTAAAGGGAAGAGAGAAGCTGATGTTTAAATCCAAGGCACTATTGGGGGAACCCCAGCCTCGAAGCCCAGGACAGAAGCAAATCCAGCCACTGCCCCCGGTACAAATGGGGAAACTGAGCCCTAGGAGGCACCGGGAAGAGACCTGCCCACAGCCCTCAGAGACAGGACCGGCATTCTCACCCCTGGGGACTCCCCAAGGAGGGGAGTTCAGCGCCAAGCCCTGGATGCGTGAAGCCCAGGCCTTGACTCTGCTGCCCCCTGGTGGTAACGGCTCCACGCTCCAGCGAGGTCCCAGGGCACAGGAGGAAGGAGAGGGCATGTGGGGAGAGGATCCCAGAAAGGGGTAAAGGCCCGGCCTCCCCAAGCTGCTCCCACAAATGCAGTCCTTAGAGCTCCAGGAGAGAGGGGGCAGCAGGCAAGGTGGGAACCAGAGAGCATCGCAGGAACCTGGGCTCCGGCAAACTCAGCTGTAGCCAGGCCCAGCTGGGCAGATTGCAAATGTCAGCCAATCCTTGACCATCACACACACACACACACACACACACACGCACACACACCCTGCCGCCACCTCAGGGAGCCTGTCTGACCCCGTGCACACCTGACCTGTCTCTGGGTTTGTCTTGACCCTCAGGATACCGTCTCAGTCCTTGGGCTGTGCCCTAGCAGAGCTGTCAATTCCACTTCCCCTCTTAGAGCACCCCACAACGCACAGTGGCCCTGTGACCCAGCGCAGATGCCTCGTGGAGGAAACTGAGGTGCCCCAGCTGACAGCACAGCCCAGCTGCAGCCGGGAGCCAGCATCAGCTTGGGCAGGCGCCCCGGGGGTTTGCAGGTGTGGGGCGCCACCTGCTGATTTGGCCAGCCACAGGCAGGCGCACAAGGGATCACGAACGATGGGGGTGGCTGCTTTGTGCCACTGATTTGGGGGTAGCTTGCTCTGCAGAAGTAGATAACAAAAAAGGAGTTCTACTCCTTTGCAATTGCAATGGCGTGACTTTGGGTTTGTCACTGAGACCCTCTGAGCCTCAGTTTCTGCAGGGGGTAATGGTGCCCAGGGTAGAGTATTGGCAGGGATTAAGTGAGATAGCGTGGCCCCCTGAGCACCCGAGGCCACCAGCCCAGCGCCTGGCACTGTCCTTGGCCCACTCTGGGCTTTGCATCCTACTAAACCTCATGCAGGTCCCGGATGAGGTCAGGACTTAGTTTTACAGGTGGAAAAGCAGGGAGGGAAGCTTCCCCAAGAAATGCTCCCAATCACGATGAAGAAACTGAGATACAGAAAGGCTAACTATCATTTAGGTGGCAAAAGAGCTAGGATTCAAATGCCATAATTAGCACAAAATAAGACAGCTAATTATCTATCACCTGTCGTCACCACCATCGGCCACCACCATCACCACCATCATCACCATCATCACCATCACTACCGTCATCACCATCACCACCAGATAGGAAGAGGCCTTGAGGTCAGGCAGGCCCAGGCCGCAGTAGACCCCTCCATGCCTAGACATGGGACTAGGACAAGTCACTTAGCCTTTCTGGACCCCACGTCAGACAGATTACTGAGTGCATGAGCCCTTCTAAGACACCCAAGGCCCCTCTGCACCTCCACCCAGGGCTATATCTGAGGCCGAGCCCCCAGTGCTGAGTTATGGGCCGGCCTCAGGCTTCAGGAGCCCAGGCGTCTGCCCCAGCTCCAGGGCTGACAGGCTGGGTACAACGCCCTCCACCAAGGGCAGCCGCCCTGTCCTCTGGACTCACCTTCTCCTTCATTCCCAGCACGGAGCCACTCCAGGGTGCAAAGCAGGGATGACCTGTCAGCCCAGGGCCACTGCGCAATGGACACACCTGGGACCCTGCTGTGGCCTCCCTTCATCACAAGTGTCTCCACCTGATGGCCGCCTACACTGGCCACTAAGAGTATATGGGAGTCATCACCACTGTGACAGCTAATCCTGAGTTTCAGCTTGATCGGACCGACAGACACTTAGAGAGGTGATTGATTACAAAGGCCCTGACCTTGCAGTGAATTCACCCAGGGGTGAGTCCGTAGCTGACTGTGCTGTTACGAGGAGTGGACCCAGTCGGAGACTGTGTGACCCAGGCACTTTATGTGGTCCTTGGTCCCTTCCTCTCTGGCTTTTCCTGTCTCTGCTCCCTGGCCACCATGAGGCAGGCCACTCTGCTCTGCCACGCCCTTCTACCACGATGTTCCTGGCTCACCACAGGCCTAAAGACACCGGAGCCAGCTGACCATGGACTGAAACCTCTGGACTGTAAGCCAAAATAAATCTTTCCTCTTCTCAATTGCTTCTCTTGGGTATCTGGTCACGGTGATGACTACCACAACCGTAGACATAACATCAGAGAATTGGGATCCATGGCATCATTCCCAGGACTAGGGCTGTAGCTCGGCGGTGGGCACTAGCCAGTGTCACCAAAAGAAAATAATAATTTCAGTGTCGCTCTTGATCCATGATGACAACCGACTACTTCTCAATAGCCCACCATGTCCTGGACAAAAGCCCTAAGAACTTTCTACATCTCCTCTGCAAGGTTTTATTGAGCACCTACAAAATGCCCAGTGCTTTTCTGAGCAGTTGGGAGAGCACAGTGATGAAAACATAAGGTCCACGTCTGTGCAGGGCTGATTTTCTGGCAGGGGGAAGAAGAGAATTAACAATAATAAGTAAACTATGCACTGGATGATAAATGCTATGGAAAAAGACAAAACCAGATGGAGAAAGGAGACTGATCTTGCTGGGTGAATTTCTGTTTTAATAAGGTGGTCAGGATGGGCCTCCTTGGGAGGTGATATCTGAGCAAAGACATGAAGGAGATAAGGGGATGAGCCAAGTGGCATATGAGGAAGGGACAGCCTGTGCAAAGGCCCTGAGGCAGGAGGGAGCTGCTTTGTTCCAGAAGAGCGAGAAGGCCTGAGTGACTGGAGCAGGGGAAGAAGTAGCTTTGTGAGGACATTGGTTTTGCTCTGTGGGCCACTGCAGTATTGTGCAAAAGTGTGGTGGGATCTGATTTGCATTTTAAAAGCCTCCTCGGGCTGCTATGTAGGGTGGGTAGGCCAGAAGCAGCAAGACCAGGAGGCCACCAGCCATCCAGGGGCCAATCCAGGTGGTGCCGGGGAGGTGGGGAGAAGTGATCGGAGCCCTTCTGTTCTAAAGGCAGAGCTGGACCACAGAGCCTTATTTCAGCCTCCTGGCCCCTTTGAGAGCGGGGCACAATTGTTCCCATCTTACAGTAGAGCCAGTGAGGCAGGGAACATCAGCCTCTTCCTTCTCAGTCAGCCTTGAGATGCTGCAGTGTGTGACGCCAACAGGCTCGGCAGCCTCCAGAGAGCAGCCCCCCGCCTCGGGCAGAGGGCAGAGGAGGGGCCCCCACCTGCCTGCCCGGCACCCCATTAAGGCAGCTGGAGCGTGAATTGATGGCCCATTACCAGTCCGGCACCCAGAGCAACTGTGTCCCCAGCAGTTTATAAACTCATAAAATGCCGCGGTCATGGCCACACGTCCTGCCTCCTTCATTGAGAATGGATGGGCTTTCCCAGGGAAAGAGGAGCCTACGGCCAGGGCATCCCTGAGTGGGGACGAGACAGGACACCTGTGTACCCTCCGCTCCAGCCGCTGCCCTCGGAGTCTCCCTGTGACAGGGTCCTCATCCCACCCCTCTCTCGTGGCTCCGACTCCCCTTCCTTGCTACCCAAGGAGGCCTTTGGGAGAGCAGGCAGGACAAGAAGAGGAAACACAGCCTGTGACCACCCATTGTCCCCATGCATTTGCATCCCTGATGGCAAATGAAGCCCCTCAGCACCAGAAGGACCCGCCACAGGTTACTGGCCAGCAAGACTTGGACACAAGGGGCTGGCGCCTAGGGCAGTGCCCTCTGAGACCCAGGGGCTGCAAGGCCTCAGGGACTTGTCCAGCTGTGCCACTGTTTGCCACCTGATGCCCCTGTTTGCACACTTGGCCCCTGGCACAAGTCCAGCACATGGGTTTCAGGAACACACTGCAGCTGGAGTCCGGTGGAAACAGGAACGTTAGAGGACTTGCCCCAGGTCACACAGCTGGGAAGTGGCAGAGCCAGGCTTTGATCCGTCTTTCCAGCCAACCTGACTGGGCCTCTCCTCACTAAGTCTTGCGGACTCTCCCCCTGGAGTTCCCCACCTATCATCAATCCCGAGGGTCTCATGGAGTCTGCAGGCTGGGCTGGAGAAGAGGTGGCTGGGCGAGTCCCCGCCCCCACTCCCAGCATCTGATGAGGCTTCTGCTCCTACTCCTCGGCGCCCCTCCCCAGGAAATGGGCCCCCTCGGCTCCAGAGCTCGCCCTGGCCGGTCCCGGGAGGGATGTCCTGCAGGGGGCGGGCACCTGAGGCCAAAGTCGCGAAGCAGCCCACACCTGTCAGGCGGGACTCTGGCGCCACCTCGCGTCCTCCCGCAGCTCTGCGGCCGCTGCGAGAGCTGAGCTGGAGCTGGGCTTTGAACCCAGGCCTCGGGCCCTTCCCGCCACCTCGACACACCACCTCGACTATGGCTTCGTATATTTTTCTTTAAATCAACCCATGGGTCTTACCTAGCCTTGTCATAGCCAATAATTTCTGCAAAGTCCCAGGTCTGATGTATCGATGGCATTTTGTCCTGATGCACTTTAAAATAAATCCTAACTATGTGCACCGTGTTGAATATTATACTCAGGTGCCCCATAAAATCGGCTCCCCACTGGCATCTGGGCAGCAAGCACTCTGCAAGCTGTCCCTCTGCAGGGCAGTTGCAGGGCTGGGAGCCTCTGTGTGTGGGGGAGGAACGTGGCCCTTGTCCTGTCCACCCTGCAGCCACACAGAGCCATTCATTAATTCAACAACTGCAGGAATAATTACAAAGAGATTACCCAATGGTAATGTTGAGCTATAAACTGATGCTCTGTGAGGGAGCGAAGAACCCTGGATGAACCCAGGAGAAAGGATAGGCACTGGTAGGGGGATCCGGGAGGGCTTCCCGGAGGCAGTGCTGGAGTTGAGACCTCCAAGAGGAGCGGAAGTGGGAAGGTGAGGAGGGAAGGAAGGTGCTCCAGGCAGGACCAGCAGCTCCAAGGTTGCCAGCCAGAAGGAAGCCTTGGCTGTGAACTCTGGGGCTGTGCAGGGGACACAGCTCCTGCCCATGGGCCAGGTGGACTACCTGTGGGACTTCCATCCTTTGTTCCTCTCACCCCCACCTCTACCCTGTCTCATCCATCCACATCCCCAGCCCAGCCACAGGCTTTTCATCAATTTCCTTTTCTTCCTTGCAATCCTGAAGTTTTGCTGTCAGGATCCCCCTTCTCAAATCAAGAACACTGAAGTTCAGAGATGTGAAGTTATTTTCCCCAAGTCACACAGCTTGATAGAGCCAGGATTCACACTCAAGCCTGGTAGCTGTGCTCGCTTAACCACACCAGGCTGCCTCCCAGCAGTGTCCCAACTCTTATTCCTTTGGACTTACTTGGAACAGGAGAGTCGGCTTAGCATTAACTTGCTGAGCACCTTTGGGCAGGTTGGTGCCCCTCTCTGAACTTGTCTCCTAATCTGTAAAATAAGGAGGGTGCCCAATGTGGTGGCTCACACCTATCCATCTTCACAGCAACACTTGGAAATACAGTGTAGGTCTTACTGGGAAGAGGCAGGTCCTGGGGGTGTGCCCTGGAACTGTGCATCTCCCTTCTGGATCCTCACTCACTCTCTGCTTCCTGCCTGCCATGACATGAGCAGCATTCCTCCACAGCAGGGCCTTCCGCCATGCCATCTCTGCAGTTGAGCCTGCCGACCATGGACTGAGACTTCTGGAAACATGAGCCAAAATAAACCTCTCCTCCTTTAAGATATGGGTGTCGGGTATGGGGTCTCAGCAATGAAGAAAGTGACCAAGACGTAGGGTTATTACCATGTTATAAATGAGGAAACGACCTCAGAGAGGGTTAATGATTTGTCCAAAGTCACACTGCTTGTAAGTAGTGAAGCATCATGGAACCATCTCCAATGTCCTTTCCAGGACTAAGGAATCTTCCCAGTGTGGCTTCCTAAGGGCTCCCAGCCTGTGCCTGGAATTACAGCCCATTCCTTGGCCCAATTCCTCTACCCCGATTCCTCAGCCACAGCGCCTGACTGAGTCCAGGCCCTGCTGTCTGAAGCTATGGGACATTTCTGTCCAGGGAAGTGGGGCCCAGGACATGGCCTATACCACAGCCGGCTGAGCAGGACCCCTGTTCTGGCCATGCTGGTTTCTGCGGCCCAGGCCCCCAACAGGCCTCCCCCAGACCCCTCCAGAGATCACTGGCCCATTCTAACCCTTTGGGAGGCCCTTGCTGTCCTAGGCTTCCAATCCATACTCGGATTGTTCCTGGCATCAGAACACATGCCACTGCTAGCTGCCTTCACCCCTCGGGAACCCTGAGGGGCCTGGCTGACCTGCTCTGGCCTCAACCTGCCCTGGCCTGGCAGGAGGGGTGAAGCTACTGGCTGGGGTCCCCGCTGGGGTCCAATGGCACAGAAGGAGCTCCAGCGAAGAATGTCAGGAACAGAGTGCCCAAGCCCTCTCTTGCGCTGCAGCTGGCCCAAGGCCTTGTGGAGTATGTAGGTCCTTCCGGTGGGAGCCAGTCTGATGTTAGAGACTCAGCCCCTGCCCCAGGGACCCCTGTCAGGTGCAGGAAGTGCACTTCTGCCCTTGGGAGCCTCAGCCTCAGCAGGAGGGGGTGCCGAGGTGATTAACTCCAAGCCACGGCACACAGAGGCAAGCACAGGCCCAGGGTCCCAGCTTGGCAGGGTCTGGGAGTGGGTCGCAGCTGGGTCCTGGAGGAGCAGGCATTGGGTGACATTTATTTTGAGCAAGGGAACTACTGGGCTGGCTGGGGGCACAGGAGCAAGTGTCCCAAGGAAAGAATGGCCGGTGCCAGAGCACAAAGCCCGGAAGGAGCTGCAGGTTGTGCAAAGTGGGAGCCTGAGCAAGGGAGGGCTGATCTTTGACTGACAGAGAAGAGCCAGGCTGATGCTGAGCACTTACCATTAGCTAGTGCTGTTCTAAGGACGCCATTTTATCTGGTCCTCACATACCATGTCACCATCCCCAGGTGAAAATAAAAAACTGAAGCACAGAGAGGTTAAGCAACTTGCCCAAGCCCACACAGCTGCTAAATGGTGAAGCTGGGACAGTTCTCAGGATGACCCACTCTGATCTCTCTGCATTATACAGGGTACCTAAGGCTCAGAGAGGGTCAGTGACTTGCTCAACTCCACACAGTGAGTGGGGGCAAGGCCAGAATGTAGGGTCCTGGAACGCAAGACTAGGATGGGGAGATCAGCCCTTTATGGTCCTAATGGGTCCCCAGTGGGGAAAGAAGGAGCAGGGTGGAAAGATTGTTTCAGCAGAGGGTTGGCAGCACCCAGGTGGAAGTCCAGAACCCAACATGGCAAAAAAGCAATAGCTCAGTATGAAATGTTCAGCAGGCACAAGATTTAAACAGACACTTTGCCAGAGAAGGTATGGATGTCAAGTAAGATTCTCAACCTCATTCATCATTAGAGAAATGCTAAGGAAAACCACAGTGAGACACCACTGGACACCAGTGAGAAGGCTAAAACAGAAAAGACTGACAACACCAAGTGCTGGCGAGGAAAGAGGGGAATGAGGATCCTGTGCGATGCTCAAGGAATGGAAGATGGCACCACCACTGTGGGGAAGGGGGGAGGTTTCTTTAAAAGTTAAATGTATACCTGCACTTGACCCAGCCCCAAAGAGGACGGACCCCAGTGTCCAGCAGCAGGCAAGTGGGTGGACAACTGTGTTGTGTTCATAGGACAGGACGAGCCTCAGCACTCACAGGGAATGGCCTGTGCACGTACAGGGTCACGTGGGTGATTTCAAAATAAATGTGCTGAAGAAGCAGCGAGAGGAAAGGAGCGGGTGCTCTAAGATTGCATTTATGTAAAACTCTAGGAAATGTTAACTCACCTATAGGGATCGATACAAATCAGAGGTTGCTGGGAGAGGGTGGTAGAGAGGGAGAGGAGGTAGAGAGGTGACCGGGGCTCACAAAGGAGGTCATGAATATGTCCGTTGATTTTGTTGATGGTTCCAAAAATGTACACACACACACACACACAAACATACCCAACGGTACACTTCAACTATGTGCAGTTTATTGTGTGTCCACTGTATCTCAATGGAGCAGACTAAAATAGTCTTATATTAAGCTGCCCTGAGGAGGCCCAGAGAGGTGTCCCTGGCCTAGAGTGGTCTGGGGGAGCTCCAGACACCCCCAGGGACTCTCCAGGCCCCACCTGGCCCCATCCTCCACCACAAAGCCCCGGATTTCAGAAGGAGGCTTAGAGGCTAATTAGTCCAGCTTCTCATGGTATAGAAGGGGAAACTGAGGCCCTATCTTCGGCACCGCCACGGTTACCAGAGTTGGCATGGTGGGAAGCGCACCATGGAGTGCACACTCACCTGCCCAGGCCACAGCCACGGTCACTGTTGGTGAAACACACATAACCTGAACCCATTCAGCAGGATTTGCCCGTGACCAGCATGAGACCAGGACCTCGGGGCAGGGCCTGGGTCCCAGCCCCAACCCCACCTCTTCCTAGCGCTGAGGCTCTGCGTGAGCCACGAGTCACGTGATCACCCTGAAGCTCTGAGCAAGACACGTGGTCATCCTGTGCCTCCCCTATGTCTGCACAAGGTAAGGACCCAGGGCTTCTTAGCACGCCTTCATCTGCCAGGACCAGGAAGTGACCTGGTCCCACCTGTACACAGCGAGATGCACAGCTCCTTCAAAGCCCTGTGGAGACCAATCCAGCAGCAGCTCAAGGGTGGTGACAGGAGACGGGTTCCTTGGCTCTCTGCCTTTGAGTTTTTTGTTGTTGTTTTTGGTTTTTGGTTTCATGATACTGGGAATTGAACCCAGAGCCTTCACACTGAGCTCTATCCCCAGCCTCCCCCTCACCTTTTTTTTTTTTTTCCTTTTTTAATTTTGACACAAGGGTTCACTAAGTTGCCCAGGTTGGGCTTGAACTTGTGAACTTCCTGCCTCAGCCTTAGCGTGCTGGCATTACAGGCACGCACCACCCCCAGCTGGCTCCCTGCCTTTTGACAGGTGGGCTCCCCTCCCCCAAAGCTGGCAGCCCACAGGCTCCAAGATTGTGGCCAGAGCTCCAGGGCTGCAGGATTGAGGCTCGACCTGGTTCACACCCCACGGGAATGCAGAGGCCTCCCCACATCCCCTGGTGCCCCCCATCACCTAGCCAGGTGTGGAGGGAGGCGTCTATACCACACAGGAGCTAAATGGCAGCCTGGAAATGCGGATGGGAGGAGTGGGAGAGGCGAGGGGTGGGCACCGAAGAGAGGCCCAGCAGGAGCCAGGGCCCGCCCAGCCGGCCTCCCAGAGGCCCTTTGGTGGGGGAGAATCTCTGTCTGTGCAAAGGAGGTTCTCCCGGCCGAGACAGAAAATGCTCCACCGTGTGTGGCAGACGGTACATCGTAATGTGCGTCCTTGGGTATTTTGATTTCAAATTTTATTTCATTTAAATTTTTAAACAGTTGATACATTTCACATACCTCAAAAACCAAAAGATCTAAAATGACACAGGATGGAAACGCTCCCTGCACCTCCGGCCTCGCCGGTCCAGGGCTCAGCACTGTTCCCCAGAGGTAACCACTACCCATGACTTCCTGGGTATCTTCCAGGAGTTTCTATGTAAATAAGAACACAGGTTCCCCAGTCATCCCCCTTTTGACTGAGAATGTAAAATAGCAATCATACCGTCTCTCTCCCTAATTTTTTTCTCTTACCCATGGTACCCCTCTGTATTGGTAAATCAAAATTTATAGACAGGGCCCAATAACTTTGCATACAGTTGTCAATTCGTAGGTGTGCAATGATCTATGAAGCATGTATTCCCGCAGGGAGGTCACTGGGTGTTGCTGAAACACGCACTGGAAATGTTGGTGCAGACGGCCACGCTGCCCACCGCGACCCTGACACAGTGTCCAGCAGAAGAGAAGACGTCAGTTTCTCTCGAAGACTCACCAAGAAAAGGGGTCATCTTTTGTTTGGATTTTTGCCAGGTTGATAAAGGAAAATGATACATGGCTTTAGTTTTCAGTGGCATTGATCTCACTGTGAGCTGAATGTCTTTTCCTGCATCTAAGCATGTTCATGTTTTCTATTCTGCAAATGGCCTACTCTCTACCTCCATCCTTTCCCCATTTTTTAAGTGGTTTGACTTTCTCATCAACTTCCATCCATTTCTTCAGGGCTGAGATTAACCCTTTGCCTGTGATAATACTTGCAAATATATTTTCCCAACTTTTCATTTGTTTTGACTTTGCTCATGAAGAGTTTTTTTTCTCAGCATGAGAAATATTATATATATATATGTAAATTTATCAGTCTTTTTTAACAGATTTCTAGATGTCTGAGTGCTAAGTAGAAAGTGCCTCCTCTTGAAAATCATAAAGGAATTCTCCCCTGTTTCCTTCTATAACATTTATGGTTTCATTTTCACATTTACATCTTTGATTCCTTTGCAGTTTATTTGAGATATAAAATAGGAGTCCAGATTTTTTTCCCCCAAGTTGCTATTCAATCGTCCCAACACCATGTGTTGAATAATTCAGGTTTTCTTCATGGTTTGGCATGGGAACCACATCAAGTACTTAAATGCCCATCTACATTTAGGCCTGTCTCTATGCTTTCTATCTTATTTCATTGTCCACTTGAGAATTCAAGAATTCATTGTTTGGTTCTAAACTACATTGTTTGCTGCTGCTGCTGTTGTTGTCATCGTCATTGTTGTGTTTGTTGTTGTTTAGGTGCTGGGGATCAAACCCAGGCTTTGAATATGCTAGGCAAGAGCTCTACCACAAAGCCACCCCTAGCCCCAAAACTACATTATTTTAAGGATTGAAGCTTCAGTGATGGTTTATCCTTTCCTTTCCAGAACTTTCTCAGCCCTTCCCTTGCAGTGCCCTCCCTTTCCAGAACTTTCTTAGCTATGCTTAGTGGTTCACTTTACATATATGCTTTGAGACAAACCTAACCATTCAACAAAAACAATGTTTTTTATCAGAATCAAAGTATATTTTTATCAATTAGCTTAGAGAGAATTACAATGTCACAGGGCCGAAGCTCCTTCCTGAAACACGCTATCTCTTGCCACTTGTTCACATCCTGTTGCTCCTTAGTAGTGTTGTTAATTAAAATATTTACTGAAGGGCTGGGGATGTAGCTTAGTAGGAGGGCGCTTGCCTAACACACGTGAGATCCTGGGTTACATCTCCAGCACCAAAATAAAAAGTGTACTGAAAGAGAATGTGCATAGAGAAAAGTTCAATCCTCAAGACTGCAAGGAAAAAAATAAAGAACAAAATCGAGCAGAAAACCGGGTGGAGTGGAAATTGTTAGAGGACAGCTTGGTGAATTTTCACAAAGCGAATGTCCCCATGAAGTGGCCACCATATTGAGACTCAGAACATGACCAGAGCCATAAGCCCCAGAGGGACCACACTCCGGTCTATCATCGTGAACATCCATCTGATTTCGAACATTGTCATTTAACTCAAGCTGCCTGCGCCCCTGGTGTCTGACCTCTGTCTCTGAGCACAGTGTGAATTCATCCAGGTGGTTCTGCACCCTGGGACTTTGCCATCTTTGTCACATTGGACTTGTCCATTGGATGACTCCATTTCAACGTGCTCCAGCATTGCACTCTGACGGACGTTTGGGCTTTTGGGAATAGCATCATTGTATTGGCAATAGTAATAATAAGTAATAATAGGAATTAATAGTAGTAAATGATAAAGGGATGAGGCATAGAGCATTCTAGTCTGTATCTTTTGGTGCAAACACATGTGCATTTCTGTCAAGCCCTCCTAGGAGCAGCATAGCTGAGTTACAGTCCATGTATTTGTGAGCTTGGGCAGATGCTGCCAAGTCATTTGCTCAAATACCCGTATTCATTTCCACTCCACCAGTTGTCTGCTCCATTTCATGCTTTATTTTTTTCCTCTCAGTCCTGAGGACTGAACCCAGGGCCTTCACAATGAGCAATCTCCTAGCCCTTTTTTATTTTTTATTTTGAGACAGAGTCTCACTAAGTCCATAAGTTACACAGACTGGGATTGAATCTACAATCCTCCAGCCTCAGCTTCCCAGCTCACCACCACATCATCTGTCTTGGTTACTTTTCTCTCATTGGTGGAACAAAATACCCAACAATGTCAATGGATGAAAAGTTTATTTAGCTCACAGTTTGTAGAGGTTTCAGTCCATAATCAGCTGGCTCCAAGGCAGAGTGGTGTAGCAGAGGGGCAACAGTTCATGGTGGCAGAAGACAGCAAAAAGCAACAAGAGCAAAAAGGGGTGGGGGGAGCAAGCCTCTTTTCCTCCCTTGTATTATAAGCAAGCTATCCACCCTAGGGCAGGTGTACCACTCACACCATTTCCATGCCCTCCTCTTGCACAGGCTGAGGATGTTCACAAAGTAAGGACCCTGGCCCCCTGCTGAGTCACTTAGTTAAACTTCTAAACTTCTCAAATTGACACAATCAATCAAGCAGTACAACATCCTAGGGCATAAACAGCCACCCTAGGGCATGTCCTCTACACCCTAGGATGTAGAACTGCTGAGTCACTTAGTTAAGCTCCTAAACTTCTCAAGTTGATACTATGTATCAACCATTACACCATCTTAAATCTGTTCTTGCCAGGCACACAATGAGACTACATTTTCCAGACTCCCTTGCAGCTAGAAGAGGCCATATGACCCTGAGTGCTTAACAATGGACAGTGAGTGGAATCCATGTGCCCCTCCATGCTGTACAGTGGGTGAGTCTCTGCCAGGTTCCCTTCCCTTCCCCTCCTCTGGAACCCCAGTGGCCCAGCATCACACTTGGGCAATGTAAAGGGAAGACAGGGAAACATGTTGATGGGGTTCTGCTTCCTGCAGACCTCTTGGAGCACAGCTGCCCCCCACTAAGCAACATGCAGAGTGAAACTTCCCTGTTTATAAGCCAATGCATTTGGCATTTTTTTTTTTTTTACAAGAGTTAGAACTTGTGTCCTAAGTGGGCAGGAATTAGTGCCGGAAGTGGTACCATATGTGGTGTCATCTGAATAGCCAGGATGAGTGAGAGCATTTGGCCACATGATGAAGATTTTCTACATCCTTACCTGTCCCATAACAAGAAAGTTCATGAGAGTGGGAGAGAAACCCTGTATGCCACACACTTTGTCTTTTTATAAATGCACTTGCTGTATTATTTAGAATTTAGATGCCTGGCTCTCATTGTCCTTATGGATCACACACTTGTGAGTTCCAGAGTGCCTTTCTTTGCTTTCATACCAAACTCCACATTGTCTGGTACTAAGATGATGAGATATTCATTAAAATTTCGATCTCCATCTGCCTAGTATACCTTTCCCCAGCTTTTACATTCCACCATTCTGAATTATGTTGGTTTCAGTGGACCATGTGTAGAAAGCAGAGTTGGATTTGGCCTTCTGGTCCAGTTCAAATATTTTTTACTAGGCAAATTAAGCTCGCTTGCATTTATTGACATTTCTATTGTCTGTGCATGATCTTCTTATTGTATGTATTTCCCCTGTTTATGGGTATTGTTTAAAGTCTTTTACTATGTGGTCTGTTCTCTCTTTACATGGTTCTTCTACCATGCCATTGTTTGGATATTAAGCATCCCCTGAAGTCCCCTGAAAGGGGCGTGTGAGGTCCCATTTTCTTCCCCTTTCTTTCACTTCCTGGCCATACAGGAAGTGGCCTCGGTCTGCCAGGAGTTCCCACCATATTGCGTGGCCTCACCACAGGCCCAAAGCCCCAGGGATTGGAGCCTCCAAAACTATAAACCAAAATAACGTTTCTCTAATTTAAGTTAATTATCTCAGGTATCTGTTGCAGTAATGGAAAGCTAACACAAGCTATATAAAGAGTTTCGTCCTCTTTATTACCATAACTTTTTATAATAGTCCTAGTTCACCATGTCACAGATGATGAGACTATCATGCTGTTTTCTCTTCCTGATCATCCTGCCCCTGCTTTCCACCAATGTACCTATTTAGGCATTGAAGTTTCCTCTCAGTGATTACCTGTTCTTTTTTGCTTTGTTTTACTTTGTTTTTTGCAGTACTAGGGCTTGAACCCAAGGTGCTCTACTACTGAGCTACATCCCCAGTCTTTTTTATTTTTTATATAAAAGTGAGACAGGGTCTCACTATGTTGCCCAGGCTATCTTCAAACTTGTAGGTTCAAGCAATCTTCCTGCCTCAGCCTCCTCAGTAGCTGGGATTAAAGGCTTGTGTCACCATGCCTGGCTCTGTTTTTCTCGATTTGTTAGCTTTGATGATGCTCTTCGACTCCCAGCTACCATATACCACATTCTGCAAACACACTCAACTTCCCCCGGTCTGTTTCCCATCCCTTCCCTATTTTTCTCTGACTTCTCTTTTTTAATATCACCAAGGGCACCAGCATCTACGTTTCCATCACTCCCCTACTTGTGTGAGTCATGGTTCCTGCCAGGTCTCTGTGGATCCTGTCTTAGTGCCTGGAGCTCCTCCTCTAGAAGTTTCCTCCAGAGAGAACCCAAAGAAAAGGACTCACTGCTCTCAGCAGAGCTCAGAATTGCTGGTGGGTGGGGCCTACACACGGAGGGCAGCTGGGCTCCCCTCAAGTTCCTTCCTCCACGGGGCCTGGTCCTCCCTCTCCTGTCTCACAACATCGCCCCATTGCGGGTGTCTGGTTCCCTTTCATCAGAGTGGGGAAACTGAGGTTTTTCTGACTGGACTGCAGAGCCCCTGCCCTTAGTCCAAGTGACAGAGATCACCTCCAGTGCATGGTACCCAGCGGGGAAGGCGAGAATCGCCATCTCTCCTGGCACAATCACTGAAGCCTGCAGCAGCCTCACCTGCGTGCTGTGCTCCAGGCGCCAGGGACAAGAGCCATCCCCAGGCAGAGGACCCACACACAGCCAGGTCTGCAGTGCACATTCCTTGGGAGGAAGGGGAAGGAAAGAGGTGCGGGCTGCTGCATTTGTGAGGGTGACCTCTCCGAGGGAGGGGTATTTAAGCAGAGCTAGTGACCTGGGTCCAGCTGTGAGGATCCCCGGGGAAGAACCTTCCAAGCTGAAGGAGGCGCTGGTGCAAAGGCTCTGCGGCTACTGAAGGAACGCACGGAGGCCAGTGTGGCCAGAGCAGAGCCAGGGTGGGGAAGTGTGAGAGGTAAACACGAGCAGGTGCATCATTGGGCGTGGAGGATGATTTATCTGACTTGCTTTTAAAAGGATTCCTTTAGGGCTGGGCATGGTGACCCACGCCTGTAATCCCAGCACTAGGCTGAGGCAGGAAGATCGCTGTGAGTTCCAAGGCAGCCTGGGCTACAAAGTGAGTTCAATAACAGCCTGAACTGCATAGTGAAACTCTGCCTCAAAAAGACCAAAAAAAAAAAAAAAAGGATCCTCTTAGAAGCCGAGTATAGATTTCGGGAAGACAGGAAGTAGAAACTGGGCCTGATCTCACGAAAGTTTCTTGACTTCCACACTCATGGGCATCCAGCGTCTCCTGTTCACGCGTCTCTTGATCGTGCCAGGGGCCACACTGCGTGACCGACCTGCCCCCCCTTCCGTGTAAGTGCACTCGGTGGTGCACACACAGCGCATTTCTCGGACTGTGTCCCCATCGTTAAGCGACTCGTGACGAATCTGCTCTCCGGCGCCAGTCGTGGAAGCCCTCGGGGTGGGAGCTTTGTGAGCTGGAGGGGAGCAGGCTCGCGGAGTGGCTGCGGCGGTCTGGAGCAGGGCAGGCTCCGGTCGGCCCCGGATTGCGGAGGAGGAAGGCGCAGGCGGTCTCTAGGTGGCAGCATTGCTCTGCGCAGAAGGCGGCCGCGCAGCTCCCGGGGCTGGGAGCGTCCGGGGCGCAGAAAGCCCCGCCGTGGGCGCCTCCCCTTCCCTGGGGATTGTGGTGCGGCCTCCCCGGCTCTCGAGCAACAGCTATTTTTCGCATCCATTGCTTCCTGTGAGCCTCTCACCAAATTCTGAGAGGTGGCTACCTGCAGTCTTTTTTTTTTTTTTTTTTTTTTTTTTTTTAAACTTTGGTGTTGGTACTGGGGCTTGAACGCAGGGCCTTTGCTCTGTGCTACATCCCCTACCCTTTTTAAATTGTATATTTTGAAACAGGGTCTCGCTAAATTGCTGAGGCTTGCAATCCTCCTGCCTCAGCCTCCCAGAGTGCTGGGATTACAGGTGTGTGCCACCATGCCCAGCTCCTGTAGTTCGTTTCACATATGAAAAAGGAGGTCCAGGGAGGGGGGACGGAGGCCACCCCAATACCCCCAGAGCTGGCTTCTGTTTGACCTTCCCACCCCTGCCACAGTGGCAGGGAGACCCCGTACAGGTAGAAGAGTAGGGAGAAGGCCTCTGTCGCTGGGGGGAGCTCTCCTGGGGACGAGAAGGAGACAGTGTCGCACACACCTAAGCACTTTTCAGGGGCCACCAGGACCGCATGGCACCTGCGCAGGGACGATGTCTAGAGTCAACCCACAGGAAACAGAAACGGGGTGAGAGTTTGGTGAAGGACCAGCATTGAGTAATGACGGAATTAAGTCCTGTGCCCCTCCTGACTTGGACACAATGTTGTGTCCCCAGCCCCAGGATTTTGTGCGTCACCCTAAAGGTGCTCGGTAAACATGAATGCATGCATGTGGGAAGGAAGGAATATGTGAATGTCCGGCCTGGTCCGAGGTCTCCACCAAGTCCCTCCTGCTTCAGCCTTGCAGCGCCCACCATGGACAGCTGTCTGTCTCCGTGGGGGCCGCTGCCTCCCATGAACCTGGAACCCAAGTTGGTTCCATGTCACCAGCTCCCATAGCCAGGCCTGCTCCCTGCCTGACAGGCATTGGAGAAGAATGCAAGATGACCCAGTGAGGTTGCCATCACCATCCCTGCTCCTGCTCGATGGCTTGCTTGCTCCGCGCTGCAGGATGGAGAAGCTAAGAGCTTGGATCGTAAATTACAGTGCAGTCTGCAGGGGAGGTGGGGCGGCACTGGTCTGGGGCCAGGGCTGCTCAGAGCCTCCCTGCAGGAAAAAAGGCTTAGAGATGAACAGAGAAGGAGGGGAGACAAGGGAAGTGGGAGAGAAAGAAAGGCAAGGAGACCAAAGATGGAGAGAGACAGAGAGACAAAGAACAGGGGATTAAGACCAGAATTCATGGAGAAGGAGCAGCGGTGAGAGAGGCAGGGACAGGCAACACCTGCCTGGAGGTCAGTCTGCCCAGCCTCTGTCCCTCCAGTATGCATTTCCCTGTCCTGGGTGCCAAGAAGAGCGTGACCCCAGTGCCTTCTCTCAAAGACAACATGGTGGCCTTACAGGTTCTGGGCGCCAGGGGAGGAAGAGCCTTCCCAACC
This sequence comes from Erethizon dorsatum, assembly GCA_028451465.1. Taxonomy (NCBI): domain Eukaryota; kingdom Metazoa; phylum Chordata; class Mammalia; order Rodentia; family Erethizontidae; genus Erethizon; species Erethizon dorsatum. The sequence continues at coordinate 121,907,723 of CM051827.1, read as the reverse complement.
AAAGCCCAGATTGGGGAAGGCATTTGCCCAAAGTTACAGAGCAAACCTGGTGGTAGATCAGAGGATTTTAGGACAGGACAACTGGGCCACTACTAAATGCTAGTCTTGGGGTCTCCAGTTGGAGAGGGAACTTATGAGTTGGGGGGGACACACCTCTCACTCCTAAATCCCATTATATACAAAGATTTCTCATTCAGATGGAGAAACTGAGGCCCATAGGAGGTTACATAGCTCCGGGCATCCTTTTTGCTCCACCCATGGGACAAGTGCTGTCAGATAAAATACTGGAGGATCCTTGAGACACACTTATACTAAAAGATTACTCAGTGTTTACCTGAAATTCACACTTCCCTGGGCATTTTTATTCACTAAATCTGTACCTTTTATTAGCTAAATCTGGCTGCCACACATGAGACATGCCCTGCTCCCCAGTTCCCACTGTCCTTTGAGTCTGTGACCCAGGCCCCGCAGGGAACACACACTGGGACAGAGTTGTGAAGTGAGCACCAGGGTGAGGCACAGGGGTAGCACTTGCCTGGCAGGGCCCTGGGTTCCAAGCCCAGCATTGCAAAAAATTAAAATAAAAAACTTTGGGGAACAATTATTTCCCACAATGCATTGAAGCCCAACCATCTCTAGTACCCTGAATCTCTGGGGGTCCCCAAGGTGGTCTCCATGTTGGGGCAGCCTAGGGTTTCTGGAATCGGTTGAGACCTGACGGTTTGACCTTGAACAATTCCTGTAACCTCCGTGGGCCTCCATTTCCACCTGTGTGAGGGAGAACAGCCTCCCCATTTTGGGACAGTGCAGCCCAGGACCATGTCCCTCTTCCTCCTGGGTCAGGGTAGGGGGGTGGGGGCAGGAGGGCAGCCTGGTGCAGCCACTGGGGAGGCTCTATGGGTCACCCTAACCAAGCACCCTGCACACCCCAGCCCACAGTGTGCCATCAGCACACTGAGGTCCCACCAAGGCCAACTAAGTGCACCAGGCCCTCTGAGGTGTTGTCACAGACTCTCTACTCACTTGCACCCCAGCAGCCCTGCCCTCCCCGACTCGTGTCTCCCCGACCAGGCTGCATGGCCCCGACCATCTCACCTGGCATTCACTGCTGCATCTGGGTGCAGAGCAGGACTGGCCAACAGCAGCCTCAGCAGCATTTGTGGAGGAAGGGGGTGGCACTCTAGGGCAAGGACCAGTACTGTCCCCCTTGTACTTAGAGAGATGCACTGAGTTACTGGCCTGAGGTCACACTGTGCATGCATTTGAATCCAGCAGCCGGACTCCAGAGCAGATCCAGTTAACCGCACCCTACTCAGCAAGTGCACAAACCCAACCAGGATGTGGAATGAATGAATGATGAGTGAATGACCTCCTCCTCTCTCACCAGCGCCCCTGGCCCTGTGTGTCCCCCACAGCATTGGGCAAAGCCATGATCACAAATCTGGGAGCACACAGCAAGCCTAAGAGGTGAACCCCGGGCTCCTGCTCCCAGGGCCACTTGGACCCAGGCCCTGAGTCATAGCCCGTGCTAGTAGCAGGCCAGCCATGATGTCCCACAGGCCATCGACCCTGCCCGCTCTGGGACCACGGAGTGCTGGGCAGTGGATGGGCAGTGGGGGTTAAATTCAGGCTTGCTTCTTTCCAGCTGGGGGGCCTTATGTGAGCCACTGAGCCTCTCTGAGCCCTCGTGCTGCTACTCACCCTCGGGACTGCTTGGGACTTCACTGGCTCACATCAAGGACAAGCTCCTTTGGAGAACAAGGCTGTGTGCAACACCCAGCACCCCATCCCAGCCCCTACCCCCCACCATCAAGCACTAACTGTAGCCTCACATGCCCCAGAGCCCACCTGACTGCTCTGGGAAGGCAGCGTCAGGGGGAAATAATTGCGGTTAATTCCTCAGCCTGCCATATCTACCACCCACCTCTCCTCCCAGCAGGCCGGGAGGATTTATGAGTTCACGGCGGCATTGTCATGTAAAGGGCTTTGAGATCGTGGGAGAGAGAGCCCCAGGGACACGGAGGGATGAAACGGGAGTTACAATGGCATTAGCACCCAATTACTCCGGGGTGACCACTCTGGCTCCCCTGCAGCTAAAAGCAAGAGCTGTGTTCTCCCAGAGACCACTTTTTTGCCCCCAGAAGAATGAGACTGGAGCAGGAAGGTACTCTGGGCCAGGGTTCTTCCAGCTTGCTGTGCGGCCTTAAGAAGTTCACAGAGCCTCTCTGGGCATCTGGCCTCATTAGCCATCCAATCATTCACTGGGCCTGCATCTCCGCCTCCACAAGGGCTTACAGCTCTGCACCCCAGAGGATGTGAAGCTGGCAGGGTGTGGACCAGGGAGGAGCCAGGGACCTCAGCTCTCACTCCCCAGAAGTCCACTGAACCCAAGACATGCGGGCAAGTTGTTGTAAGACCCTCTGACGAGAGCAGCCCTCACCCTGCACCTTAGAGAATCTTCCCCAGTCACATGTTTGATCCTGGCCACCTGCTCTATGAAGCAATGGATGAATGAGAAAACCAAGGCTGGAGGACAAGTGCTCACTGCAGTCCCACATTGCTGAAGCAGGTGAGCCAGGCTTCAAATCCTGGAGGTGAACTCCAGGCTTTGCCCAGCCTCCTGCTCCATGTGCCAACACTCAGCTGCACAGCAGGGACATCTTCCCCGGCTGATGACAACATGGGAACAAGCTTTCTTGAGCATCTACCGCATAGCAAGCTCTGTGCCAGGCACCTCTAGGAAGCATGGCTTCCCATCCCCACTTTATGGGGGGGGACTTAGGCACGGGGCAGGGTGCTTTGCCCAAGGGAGGTCTCAGAGCTGACAGGTAGCCTGCCCCATCTGATCCTATGTTTCCTGGAATGCTTCTTGCTCTACCCTTGATCTTTTCCTGCCCCTGCGCCCTGGAGGGTGTGAGTTTCCACTCTGACTCTGAAAAGCCAGACTGACTTTTCTGTGCTCTGACTTCCTGCACCCTGGAAAGCTCAAGTTTACCCTGTCCATCCTCTGCAATGCTGGACTCAGGGCCTGGAACAGCACGAGGCACGAAGTATGCGCTCAGCAAACAGTCATAAGTGAGGGCTGGAAGGAAGTGCTCTGTAGGTGGAGGTGTCCTCTGCATAGGGATGACCGCCTGACAGTTGGGGTGAGGCTGGCAGGAGGTGGACGAAGGAAGAATCAGCAAGGGTACCAAGCCAGGGCTCAAGGACCCAAGGCCACATGGTGTCCTGGGCCAGACATTTGCTCAGCCCACCTGGCACCTTCGCTACCCAAAGGGAGGACTCAAAACACCCTCCCTTCACACAACCAGGTCTCGAAACATTTCCTGCCGGCCACTTGGCTGCCCTTTGCCCCTGGGCTCTGCAGCCCACCTGTCCTTCCCAGGGAAACAGGATGTGCCCATGGCCTCCCCCTCCTTCCTCAGCGGCCACAGCAGCCTCCTGTCCCTGCCCAGGTCCTCCTCTCCCTCCTCCTGCTCCCCCACCCCTCCCAGCCCATGCACCCCCACACTGCCCTCTCCACCCATCCAAAGTTAATTCCCTGAAACTTTCCTTGGGAGCAATTTCCACTTATTATGCCCGCTGCGACAGTCCAGCTCAGTGCTATCTGGCTCCTTACAGCAGGGAAGATGGTGTGACACTTGCCTGGAATAGCAGAGGTGACGAGGGGGGGCTGGCTCCTGGGATTACGATAAGGGCCGCCAGCCTGCCGCTTGGTATGCCAGCCTGGCCTCCGCGTGCCTTCCCTTCCGCACAGGGAGATAGGGGTGATTTTCCATGCTGGTGCCTATCTGCTATCAAGACGAAACATTCAAATGCAGCCATACGTCTCCAACTCCACACCACCCTGCAAGATACCACCTCTTGGAAATGGAACCTTATGCTGTGAAAGGGAAAAAAAATTAATTGAAGTAGCCAGGTCATTCCCTCCCTATCGACTCCAGGATTTAATGAAAAAATGGAGACCGTTTTGAAGCCAGGTGCATGTGGGGTACAGAAAGAGAGGGCCAGGAGTGGGAGGGATGGATCTGCTCGGCTTGGAGGAGGCACCACACATCCATGGGGAGGGGTCCCATGAGAGCTCAGAGTCCCAACCCTGGTATGGGGACTTTGACCTCAAAGTTGTAAAATCCAAGCGTGGGAAGGAGATAGACCTTGACCCAAAGGAGAGATGCCAAGGTGGGAAGGGGCGTGTTACAGGGACTCCACTTCCCATCTTAACAAAATTTTACCAAAGAAGAAAGAGGCTTGTGGAAGGTTCGGGTTCTTTCATTATTATTATTTGTATATTATTTCAGGGTTTTGGGATTGTTTCCTGGGTTCGGAGGCTGTCAGCAGAATATTTATTGTACTGTATGGTGCATTAGTAACGAGATTGTCTTCCCTTTCCACAGCTGACTTCAAACCCCCGTCTATCTGGAAGGAGATGTATTAAGTAGGAGGATTTGTTTTTTGCCAAAGTCAGCAGCTATGGCAAAGACTTCCCAATTCCCGGAACCTGGGCTTTGTGGCATTGCCCACGGGGCCTCGGGCAGAGAAGGGCAGGCAGACGGGCTCTGTGCCCTGGCTGAGCCTGGCACCAGTCGTCCTCATTTCTCTTGGCCACCGTCCACCCCCACGCACGGTCACCTGGCAGCTCTCAAACTCCTATGGCCGCTGAGAGCCTGGGGGCCTGGCCTGCCCATCTGGGTCCCCCTGCCCCAGCAGGGCACCACACCCTAGAACGCCTCCACACCAGCCACAAATTACAGCCTAGACAACTGTGGATTACTGGCTGGCAGGGGAGGCGCCACCATCCCCCTCTCCAGCAGCAGCAGGGGGACAAAGGGGCCGGAACAGAGAGGCTGGCCGCCCAGCCAGTGCCTGCCCACAGCCACTCCTCGTACAGGTTTTGCAGGTCTGCCTGGAGGGAGGCGGGAGAGAAAGGGCCACAAGCCATTTATTACAGATTGGTTCAGGGATAGGGGTTTCCGCATCCTCTCTAGCCTCAGTGGGGACTTGCAGGTGGTATCACGCACTAGGCCCCTACAGGCCTCACTTTCCCCCATCTGTCAAGTGGGATCAGATCATCACTAGGGATGGTCCTAATTCTGGTTGTAATAACACAACAGTGACAAGAGCTGCAGCCAACCTCATCTCCAGGAGTCCTCCCAACCACACCATGGATGGGCAGGAGAGAGCAGCAAGAGGAACAGCCCCAGGCAGGGTAGGCTGGGGGATGTGGGGCCAGGGGAGGGGGCAGAGTGAGCCCTGTCCTTGGGCAGTGCCTGGACCTCATCCTGCCTGACTCTAAATCCCTCCTCGTGACTCTCTGGCCACCCGCAACAGTTCTGCAAGTCTAGGATTATACACTTCCAATTTCTCATCAACCTAAAATAAATAAAGACATGTGCCTGGAATCCTAAAGCTCCTGGATGAGTTCCTGGCAACAGTGGTCCCCTCCCGGCTGCTGCAGACACCAGAGGGGGTGTGGGGACATCCAGGCTGGGCCTGTGTGCTGGGAGTGGACAGGGTGTGGAGAAGGCCACCAGCCTGGAGCACATTGCAGAGGTGGTACATCTCAGTCTGTTTTCAATTCCTGCAACAAAATCCTTTGTGCCAGGTATTTTACAAAGAAAAGAGGTTTATTTGCTTCTCATTCTGGAGATACAAGAGCATAGAGCCAGCATCTGATTGGGTCCAGTGAGGGCCTGCTGGCTACATCATAGCATGGCAAGGGCATCATGGTGAGAGGGCAAATGAGAGGGGTAGATCAGACAGGAGCCGGACTGATGCAGGGCCAGGCCCTTTCTTCCCCTCCTTCTCTTTCTCTTCCTGCTCCTCCTCCTCCTTCTCTTTCTTATCCTCTTCTTCCTCCTTCTCTTCCTCCTCTGCCTCTTCCTGTTCTTCCCTCTCTCCATCCTCCTTCTCTTCTCCTCTTCCTCCTATTTTTGCTCAGTGCCGGGATGAACCCAGGGCCTCGCCCAGGCTAAGCCTCTACCACTGAGCTGCACCCGCAGCCCCTGGCTTGTTCCTCGTTCTCACGGAACTCACCAGCCTCCCAAGAAAACTACATTCATCTCTCCCAAGTGTGATGTCCCCAGTGACCCAACCACCTTCCCCCAGGCCCTGCCTCTTAAATGTTCCACTGGCTCACAACATGGCTACACTGGGGCCAAGCTTCTGGTGCATGTGCCTTTGGGGGATACCCTTAAATCACACCCCAAGCTGAGCATGCCCTTGTCCACCATCTTCCCTTCTCCTCCCACCACCCCATGCCACCAGGCCCAACTCTCCCCACCCTGGACCACTGTGTAGAGCAAGGGTTCTCACCTTGGCACCAGCAATATGCTGGTTGGAGGATGGGGGGAATCCTAGATCCTTGGCATTGTAGGGTGTTTAGCTGCATCCTCAGCCTCCACCCCTGGATGTCCTTGGCATCCCCCCGACCGCTGTGTGGCTACAGATGCCTCCAGGGACTGCCAAACATCCAGCTGAGAACCACTGCCCCAGCAGGAGCAGCCTGGCCTGAGTGCTCCTGTCACTCAGAGTGGCTTTGGCAAGCAGCTGCTTTACCTCTCAGAATCTCAGTCCCCTCGTCTGGAAAATGGGGGTCCTCACGGTGTACAGCGTGTGCTCTGAGATTCCACCAGATAAAGCTTGTAGGCTGCACAGGAAGGACTTAGCCCAGCACCTGGGGGAATGCGCTCAGTCAAAGGAAATGGCCATGAAGCTGGAGGAACAGAAAGGGTCACTAGAGGACCAGATGTGACCAGATGTCACCAGAGGGGGGTCTGAAGTCTTCACAGGTCAGGCACAGTGCAGTGTTGCAGTTTATTTGCAGACTCTGACACTCTGACTGTGAAGGCCCTGGTAGCCACATCACCCAGGCCTTTATCCAAAGATCTCACATCAAAGTTCACTTCCGTTCATTACATCAACAGAGGACATTTAACAATGTCTGAAGACAGTTTTGATTGTCACAACTGAGGCCAGGAGTAAGGGAGATGCCTTAACATCTAATGGGCAGGAGCCAGGGATGCTGTTAAACAGCCCACAATTCCCAAGACAGCCCCACCACCAAAAAAATTACACAGCCCAGCATGTCAGTAGTGCCTTGGTTCAGCTTCATTTGTTTTCTCTTTTTGCTTAGGCCACTAGGAAGCTCAGAGCAAAGTTTTAAACTCAACTGCCACAGTTTTGTTCAGTCTAGGGAATTTTTGCTTTTTTGTTTGTTTTGTTTTGTTTTGGGTGGGGGTGTTTTTGCTTGTTGGTTTGGTTTGGTTCGACTATTGAGCTATACCCTCAGCCCCCAAGGTTTTTAATTCAACCTCTTCTTTCCCCAACTCCCATCTTCAATTATCCTATATATTCTTTTTTTATTCTTTTTTAATAGGCCTGTAGGATTTTTGTTTTATTTTAATCATGTTTTATTGCTTTCAAGAGACTGTATACATGAACCAAAACACAAATTGTTGCTTTTTTAAATTTTAGGTGACTTTAAGTTTTTCAGAGGTTTACAGATTCTTTTGTGAGTTATTTCATCCTCTCACAGCCACGTAAAGCAAGCAGGTGAGGAAACTGAGGCTCAGGTAGGTAATTTTGTGAGTAAATACCGAAGCTGGGACTTATACATGAATTGAACAAAATTTCAGAGACTAGGGCCGGTGAGATGGCTCAGCAGTGTAAGCGCCTGCCTGGCAAGAGCGAGGTCCTGAGTTCGACTTCCGGTACCCACATACGAAGAAAGGGCCAGTGATATCACTCAGCAGCACAGGCACCTTGCTGGCATGCGAGGTCCTGAGGTCGACCCCCGGTGTCCACAAAAAAAAATTTTTTTCAGAGACTAAATGAATCATATTAATCTGCTTAGATGGACAATAATAATATTAATAACAAACTAGGTTTGGTGGTACATACCTGTAATCCCAGCATTCTAGGAGGCTGAGGCAGGAGGATCCCGAGTTGTAGCCCAGCCTAGGCAATTTAGAGAGACCCTGTCTCAAGAAAAAAAATTAGTAGCAATTCTTAACATATTAATCTGAATTAACCAATTAATCCCCATTGCAAACTTTTTTAAAAAACAAAAAACCCTATTTCTTTTTTAACAGGAGGAAACCCAGCATTCCTGGCCAATGGGCATGACCCGTTCTGTGATCCAGGCAGGCTAAGAGCCCAGCTGATTCATTTGACTGTGTTTACTCATTTTTTCTGCTAGCCTCGTCATTGTAGTGTCCCCCTTCCTGTCCCCTTCATGGGCTGCCAGATGGGCCACCAAACCCAAAATGCAGAAACAGGGGTATCCATACCATGGAATATTACTTGGGATGAAAATAGACAAAGTGCCGATTTGTGATACAACACAGTGAATCACATGTTTTCACCCTGAAAACACGCGGAAAGAAGCCAACGCCGTAAGAGACACTCAGCGTGGTCCCTTTGTATGAAGTACCTGGAGCAGGTGGGACAGAAAGTAAATTTAGCTGCCTGGGGCTGGGTCAGGAGGAGGGATGAGGAGTGATGGGTACAGGGCTTTACCTCTGGGTGACAAGAAAATGTTCTAGAACAAGATGGCAACGGTGCCACAACATGGCAAATGTTCTAAACATCATTGAATTGTATAGTTTGAAATGGATAAAGTGTGTTTGCATTAGGTATATTTTACAGCAATAAAAAGGTAAAAAGGATGGTAGTGGAGGAGGAGGAGGAGACGGACAGGAAGGAAGGGGGAGGAGGAGAATATGGAGGAGGAAGAGGAGGAGGAGAAGATGCAGAATCCACCTCACTTTCTGGCCCAGGAGAGACTGAGCACCATTTCCTTTCTTTCCATTCTGTCTCTGCCATATTGGAACGCTGTTGGCACAACAAACCAACCAAGAACAGAGAAGAGAGACCAAGGAAGGAGCCCACGGAGCAGCTGCGTCCTCCCCAGCTGTGGAGCAGAAGGACGCTCACAGAAGTCTCCACACGGCCCGTCAAAGGGTTATTTTGTCTACACAATCAGCACAGCTGGCTTGAAGTTTAGGGCTTTGTTTTCTTTTCCCTCGCTCTCCCTAGCTGCTTTAACTTGGTGAATAAGCAATTTGAGAATGACTGAGGAAAAATAACATTTTTACTCAAGCCTGGGATTCCAAATTGCCCAATTAATGGGAGAAGGGCAAGTGTGTTCTCTGAAGGAATTAGCTGCAGCCATTCGGAGCCAAAGTGAGTTTTGGTCCCGCTCCAAGTGATGGAAAACTGACGCAACGGGAGGCCCAGTGGGCTCCGCAGCTGCCGGCTCCAGAGGGGAGGATTTCATTGAACAGGTGGGTTCATTGCAGCGAAGTATCCTGGGGGAAGAGAGAGCACCCCATGGAAGCCTCACAGAGCAGGGCTCGTAGAACTTCTGCATCCATACAGCACAGCGTCATGCAGCTGCCTGCAAAATTTAAAAACCCAAGTATAAGAAGAAATATTTTCGTACAGATCTGAGCAAACAGTGCTTGAACCCACAGCAGGACGGCAAATGTAGGTACAGGGGAAGAACTGGGAGCAAACACATGCAAATGCAGGGAGAGGTTCCATTATGGCCAGGCAGCCTGCCTTTCATGCTACAGACTTTGTGAAGAGCCAGTGTTGCTTTTATAATCCAAAACTTTTTTTTTCCAAGTTATTTCCAGGGAATATCAAGGACCAGCCTTCCCTTTGAAGGCGTCTAGCTTGCAAATGGTCTAAACTCTTCTTTGCTCTGCAGCCGCAGTGGGGGGAATTCAGATCACAGGCAAAGAAGTAGAGGGTGGCAGGCTGCTCCTGGCCACCTCCCAACCCCGCTGCCTCTGCACAAAACAGACAAGAGCCTAACCCTAGAGGGACTGTGGGGCACAGGCTTTTGGGGGACACAGCCTCCTGCCAGAACTTCTTTCTCTGAGAAACTCCGGGTGGGGGAGTCATTTGGGATCTAAGTTTAGCCAGTTCTTCATGAGTCTTTTTCTTTTGTTGCAGTGCTAGGGCTCAAACCCAGGGCCCCACACAGGTAGATAAGCACTCCCCGGTGTGCCACACCCCCAGACCCCTGATTCTTCTTCCTACCGCTATGACCTTCACTTCTGCTCTGCCACTGACTCAGCTGTGTATCCTTGGCCAAGTCACCAGGACCACGCGCCACTACAAGAGATCGTTGCTCCAGGATGGTTCGAGGAAGCAAGTCCTGGGACTCAGATCCTGCCTGGGACAGTGCTGCTGCCTTCAGGCCTCTGGTCTGATGGTTCCCCTCCCTGGACATGCCTGGGAGGCAGGAACAGCTGCCCCAAGGAGGAAGCAGAGGGTGGAAGAGGCTAAGCCTCTGGAAGATGTCAGAGGCAGGATTCAAACCCAGATCCCTGGTGGCCGCAGAGCCCAAGTTCTTTGAAACTATTTCTTGTGCTTGTACTGCACTGTCCTCTGGCTAACACAGCAGCTTGAAGATTCTCAGCACGTTTAAAAGTTCAATAAACATCTGTGAAGACTCTCTGATAATAATAACAATAAGAGGCATTTATTGTGCAACTACTAAATGCCAGCCATTGCTCTGAGTGCTTTTCATACATGACCTCATTTAATTCTTGCATGAGTCCATCGGAGATAGGACTTAGTATTAGCCTCCATTTGAAGATGAATAGATGAGGACACAGAGAGGTAAACCAGCTCACCCAATATCACAGTCAGGGGGATCTGAAGCCCAGAGCAGCCAAGGTGTTGAGGATCAGATGATTCACTCCTCATGTGCACTGCAGTGAGTCTCTATGCTGGACCAGGGTGGCCGATCCTAAACTGACTCTTTGCCCTGGATGCTTTCAGCCACGCGGCCCCTGGAATCCTCTCCCCGCCTCCTACTTTCAGTGGGCAGCAATGCCCTGGGCCCAGAGCACTCAGTACATGGATCGCCCTATAGAGGCAGAGACTAGGAACGGCAGGCATTATGCAGTGCGGGCTGGTGGACACCATGGCCCAACTACAGAAGACACATAAGGTGCCCTTTGCCTTGCTGGCTCACTGAGAAAGTGTGGTGTCCTCTTCCTAACCCTCTACACCTCATGGCACACCTAGAAATGGATGCTATATGAGTAGACAAGAGCACTTGCCCCTGGCTCAACCATCTACACACACACACACACACACACACACACACACACACACACACTCCCCAGAGATACAGAGGATGGGGAGGCTGGCTCTCATCACCAAACTCTAGCACTTCCTTTGCACTTGAAGAGACAAGAAAGAATTTACCATGGGAAGGCTTTGAGAGACTTCCAGCTCATCCCAAGGAAGCTCTGTTTAGTGTGAACTCATGGCTTTCTATGGCGTCCTCGAGTATTTGAAAAAATTTGTGACTTTCCAATCAACGCATTTGAATGGCCCACATTTGCAGCAATCAGGGATGGGCCAGCACTTTTTGTTAACATATCTTTCAGAGCATGAAGAAAGCAGAAATACACTCTTCCTGTCTGCATCAAGTCTTCCTTTCTATGGACTTCCGCCCGCCTCAGCCTTCCGGATACACACACGAAGCAAACACAGCACATACACACACACGCGTTCTCCCCCTCTCTGCAGCCCTATGGACTTCTTCCCTAGAATGAGTCATTGTATGGAGCTCACCTTTCTGATCTGTCTCACTCACACCCAGCTCTGGAAATTCAGAACAAAATAAAACCTCCATGTTTTAAACCAAGGTGCATGCAAAAGTTCCATCGGACCCTGTATTTAATCAGAGGGGCACACAGACACCCACAGGGGAAGTGACTCATCCAAGGTCATTCAGCGAATCCATCCTGGTGCCCCTTGGCTGCCTGTCTGGTACTGCCCAGAGAAGTACAAAATTAGAGGGCATTGTCTAAATCGCAAGGAGACAGACATCTTCTCCATCCCGGAGGAGAGACCATGGAGGGAATCTTTGCAGGCATAAGAGCTACAGAAAGTTTTCAAAGACTTTCCTAGCCTAATATATGTAAAGAAATCTTTGGAGAGTCATTCCCATTAATCAACTGTCAGCAGCGCTCCGAGGGAGGGGAGGGGAAGGGAGAAAGGAGGACACTAACTCATTTCCCAGAGCCTGTCTTCTGGATTTCAAAAATGAGTCTAGCAGAGCAAGCCACTGTGGGGGCATCTGAGAAAATGAGGAATGCCTGGAACCCCCTCAACTATTCTAAGCTTATATCCAGATCCCTCTGATTTAGTGACTCCGACACTTCAGCAGGCATCAGAATCTTCTAGAAGGCCAGTTAAAACACAGACTTCCTCCCACCCCCTACACACACCCAGAGTGCTGGTTCAGCCTGAGGAGCTGCATTTCTAACCAGTCCCCAGGGCCTTCTGCTCCAAGGCCCAGACTTTGAGACCCATCACTGTGCGCTATCAAAAGCACTTGGATGCTTTCTACAAAAAAGGTGAAAAAACTATGTGATTCTCCTAGAAGCCAAGTATTGTGGTGGTTGGGGCTTGGACTGACTCAAAGTTGAGCAGGTGTTGTTGGCACTGGAATTCTGTGGAGACTCCACACAATACATGTGTACTCCCCAAGCCGGGCGTGGTGGTGCACACCTGTAATCCCAACACTCAGGAGGCTGAGGCAGGAGGATCACCACAAGTTCAAGGCCGGCCTGGGCTATATTAGTGAGTTCAAGGCCAGTCTGAACTATATAACAAGACCCTGCCTCAAATAATCATTTTTAGGGCCGGTGAGACGGCTCAGCGGCTTAAGCGCCTGCCTTGCAAGCGCGAAGGCCCGAGTTCGACTCCCGGATCCCACATACGAAAAAGGGGCCGGTGATATCGCTCAGCAGCACGGGTGCCTGTTGGCGCGCGAGGTCCTGAGGTCGTCCCCCCGGTACCCACAAAAAAAAAAAAAAAAAAATCATTTTTAAAAAGTACACTTCCAGATGCTGCCTTTGTGATGGAGTGGAAGCAGATCACACCCGTGCCCCTTACTTTCTTTTTTTTTTTTTTTTTTTTTTTTTTGTGGGTACCGGGGGGTCGACCTCAGGACCTCACGCGCCAACAGGCACCCGTGCCGCTGAGCGATATCACCGGCCCCTTTTTCGTATGTGGGATCCGGGAGTCGAACTCGGGCCCTTGCGCTTGCAAGGCAGGCGCTTATGCCGCTGAGCCATCTCACCGGCCCGCGTGCCCCTTACTTTCTGAGAGCAAAAGAACAAAGAGGTGGCACCAGATCCCACAGGGACATCAAGAGTAGCCAAAATATTGGATTGGGGACAATCAGATGCTGAAGCATGAACATGACCCTGGGTCCGTGGAATAACTTTTACATAGATGTTCTTATTTTTGAAAGCCATAGACCTCATGATAGAAAATTTAGAAAATGCTTGCATGTAAAAAGAAGAAAATAAATAAAACTCAATCTCACCCCTCAGCAGTACCCAATCATTGGGGGAACGTGTGCTTCTGGCTTTGTTTTTCTATGTGTAAGTATCATTTTCTTCAAAGGAGGATCAAGCTGGCCAGGAAGCTGCCTTCTTTCATTAGATGTTTCATGAGCATTTTGCCAAGTCATTAAAACTCCTGCGGGATGGTGTAGTTCAGTGGAGAGCACCAGCCCCAGGGGTGGGGTTCAGCAAGTGGTGGAGTGCTTGTCTAGTGTGGTGAAGCCCTAGGTTCCATTCTTAGCACTGCCCAGAGAGAAAGAAAAAGAGAGAGGATGGGGGAGTGAAAGGACGAAAGAGAGAGGAAAGAAGGAAGGATGGAAGGAACGAAGGAAGGAAGACATAGAATTTCTGAATTCACATAGGTATATACCACTTACTAGGTAAGGAACCTTGGACAAATTACTTAACTTCTTAATGACCCCCTGTGGTGGGTTGACAACTGGTGGACAACTTCTAACACCCAGCTGAACTGAGCCAGCGTGGTGCTGGGCGTGGAGGGCGCACCTGAGGAGTGTTGCCAATAGCATAAAAAGGAGAACTGGAGAGGAAGAGGTGGTGCTGTTGGTTCTCCTCGAGGAGCTTGTCGCGCTGGCTTTCCTGATAGGAACTTGGCTGTTCTCATCGTCGGAGGAGCTCGGGACCTCATTGTCGCTGAGGATGGCTGTGGTACTTTTCAGGGGAGCTCTAGTCCTTACTCTGAGCGTCGCTTCCTGGCTCCAGTGCAGATCCCTCAGCCTGCTGGCACGGATCCTTCATCCTGCTGGCATAGACTTTTTAGCTTCCACCACTCACCTTTGGGCCTTCCCAGTGCAGATCCGTGAAATAGACTTGCATGAGACATTGTTGAAGGCTCTGGGCCTCCAGTTGGACTTGTAGGGGCATTGCCATGGGCTCTAGGTCTTCAGCTGGACTCAAGCAGGACATTGCTGTGGAATCCAGGCCCTCAGCTGGATTCTTTGGGTCTTTAGTGTGTGGACAGATTTCCTGCACTTTTGTATATGACTCTTTGGGTGAATATTACAACATAACCCTGTAAATTATGTGTCCTGTATTGTATCGTTTCCCTTGCAAATCCTGACTACAACACCCCCCTTCTTCATTCATACAATTGGGCTGATAATATTAGTGTTTATCAAACAGTTGTGAGTACTAGATGAATTAACCTAAGTTTTTCTGAGATGGGGATCTTACTACATATCCCAAGGTAGCCACAAACTCACAATCTTCCTGACTCAGCCTCCCAAGTAGCTGGAATTACAGGCACATGCCACGACCCCTGGCAATTGTACATCTTACTATAAGCTCCTGTGAAGGTTCCATAGTATTCCATGAGGTGTGTGTTTCATAACATATTTGTCAATACACTGTGGTTAGAAATTTTTATTTCATCCAGTTTTCTCTACTATCAAAAATATTGTGATGCACTTCCATCTTTGCACATGTGGGTAAAGAATCATGAGACACACAAGTGATATGCTGAGGGCGGCTTAAAATATTTCTGCAGATTTTGAAACACACTTCCCAAACTGGCCTTCAGAAAGCTGGTATACCAATTTGCCACAAACAGTACACAAGAGTCAAAGTTTCTGGAGCCCTCTGTAACCCCAAAAGTATCATTTCTCTCCATGACTGCCACTTTGATGGGTGAACCTTTCAAGTGTGTCTTTCACAAGTTGCTTGCCCGTATCCTTCGCCCAGGGGTCACTCCTAAGTCCTTATTGATTTGAGAGAGCTCTGTATGTAGTGAGGATGCTAGCCCTTTGCAGCACTGGTTAAAACCCTTTCCCTCTTTTTATCACTTGCTTTCAGTAGTTCTGCTGGGGTCCTTTCCCCTTGCATGTTACTCAGTCACCAGGGGGTGCAGCCTCCTCCCCCATCAGCATCTTCCTGCCCAGTTCCCCAGCCCAGGGGCCTTTTGTAAAGTGTAGCCTGGGGCAGTCCCTTTGATTTACTGCCCCCTTACATAATGAAAAGCCCCAGGTTGGAAAGTGGTCTATCAGGTCTTTCCAGAAGTCTGAAATGACCCCAAATCCACTAGGCTCCTACCCCTGCTGGTTGCCTCATAGGTCACAGGTCATAGGTCATCATGCCCCAATGACCCCCCAAAAAGGGATAACTCCAGACCCCTGATGATAACAGTTGATGCCAGCAACTGGTTTCACTGCCTGTGTCTCTAAATGTCCCTGACCATTTTTTGGTGGAGCATAGGTTACAGACAAGGACTGCAAGAAGAAAAATCATATTCAATTGAGGGAAAGCGATAAAAGCTGCCCCTCACTGAGCCCTGTTAAGTGCCAGTTCTGAACACACCTTGTCTTGCCAGAACTCCCCACCAGCTAAGGGTTGCTGCACTCATTTCTTTCTTTTTTTTTTTTTTTTTTTGTGGATACCGGGGGTCGACCTCAGGACCTCGCGCGCCAACAGGCACTCATGCCACTGAGCGATATCACCGGCCCCTTTTTCGTATGTGGGTTCCGGGAGTGGAACTCGGGCCCTCGCGCTTGCAAGGCAGGCGCTTAAGCCGCTGAGCCATCTCACCGGCCCCTGCACTCATTTCTTAAAAGAGGAAATGGAAGTTCAGAGAGGTTAAGTCACCTGCCCCAGGAAAGCCAGCTCCCAAGGAGTGAAACCATCATTAAAACCTAGCCCACTCAGGTCCTCTCACTGAGCCCTGTTCGCTGGGTTCAACCCTCAGCTTTGCATCTCACTTGCTTTAGGACACCAGAAAACCACTTGGTCACTGTAGTCCCCAGTTTCCCTTCACCTGGGGACAATGTCAGCAAGCTCCCACACCACACAATATTGAAGCTAGAATCAAGTTTTCACTAAATAGACATGAAGGTTCAGTGAACTTGCTTGACAAAGGTGCAAGGCACCTTCTTAGGTGAACTCAGGAATATAGGCGGTTGTTCACTCACCACCTACAGCTGGTGTTAGGAGATGTAGCCAGATACTTCCAGCTGCAGGATGGGTCACCTGTCCCCTTCCAACATCACAATCACACTTATTCATTCATTCAACAGCACTGCTTTCCAGGTCCTGGGGGACAGGGGACTGTGTCTGTGACCTCAAGGAGCTTACAGTGATGTACACCTATGCACACATACTCATACACACAGACACACCATGCACTCACAGACACACAGGCACACATCTGCATTCACATGCTCAGATGATGCACACATATGCACACACAATCCATGCATTGGGGACACATAGTCACACACATGCTCACATCATGCATATGCATGCACACATCATGCACACACATGCACGCACTCAAACACAGAGACATATTATGCACACATATGCATGCATCATGGACACAGTCGCACACATGATCACATCATGCACAGGCACGCACACAGGCACACACACCTGCATGATGCAAACACATGTACAATCACACACAGGCATATTATATACATACACTTGCACACATCACAGACACATAGTCACACATGCTTACATCATGCGCACACACATACCACACGGTGCACACACATATGTTTGCACCTCCATTTGAGTTTTCCTTTGCAATGTTTCTTGCCCTTGGCGTGGAACATTTTGAGTCTGCAAGGTCTCGGAAACACAGAACCCTCAGAGAGCCCTTTCAGAACACGGCCGCTGGAGCTGCCTCCAGGGCGGCCGAGGAGCATTCAGCAGAGGCAAAACAGTACTATCCACAGTCCAACTGCATCTGCCCTGTGAATTAGATTCTCATTTAAACCAGCCCTACCTGGGCCACTAAGGATGAATCAAACGCACATTGGGCAAACCAAGCATCAGATAGCTCTCTACAGCAGGCCACTATAGAAATCCTGTGTCTTAATGTGAACACTTATGTCCTAACACTACAAAGGCAGGCATGTGAGTTTCCCATGGCCATGGTAACAAATCACTACAAACTTGGTGACTTAAAGCAACAGACCTTGTTCCCTTACAGTTATGGAGTCAGAAGTCCTAAATTATTGTCACTGGACCAAAATCAAGGTGTCGGCCAGACGGGCTCTCCCTGGAGGCTCCAGGGGAAAGGGTTTCCTCACCTACTCCAGCCTCTGATGGCTGCTGCTGGTGTCCTAAACTTGGCCACATCGCTCCAAACTCTGCCTCAGTGGCCACAGTGCTGCCGCCTCCTCTCTGCTCAAGGTCTCTTGTTACCTCTCTGATGATAGATGGCACTTGGGATGGCATTTGGGATTAGAGCCTACCCAGATAATCCAGGGCAATCTCCCCACCATGAGATCCACAATTCAGTGCCATCTGCAAGGCCCTTTTTTATTATCAGGTAACAGTTACACACCCCAGAGGTTAAGAACTGGCATCTGGGGGTTTGCTTTCAGCCTACTTAATTGATGGATGCTAACTTAGTAACTGCAGGGACTTGTGGAGAGAGAAGAAAGGACATTTTGGGAGAAGGGTTCAACTGTGTCAATCAACACTTAATAAAGTGTTTAAATTAATAAAATAAATAATTTTGGGGGTGCATAACAATCCAGGACTTCACACATACTAAGCACATGCTCTATAGCTGAACTACACCCCCAGTCACCCCTGTATTTTTTTTAAGCCTTGCCATCTCCCAGCTGTGTGACCCAAGAATTTATTTAACATCTCTGGAGTATTATTTCCTTATCCATAACACGAGAGTATAGGTGGCTACTTCGTGGATCTGCAGGAGGATTAAATAGCAAAGTATGTGAAGCACCTTTCAGTTTGGTGTGGTGTCATACATCTGTAATCCCAGCTACTGGGAAGGCTGAGGCAGAAGTATTGCAAACTTGAGGCCAGCCTGGGCAATTTAGCAAGACCGTGTCTCAAAAAATAAAATCAGGGCCGGTGAGATGGCTCAGCGGCGTACGTGCCTGCCTGGCAAGCGTGAGGGCCTGAGTTCGACTCCCGGAACCCACATATGAAAAAAGGGCCGGTGATATCGCTCAGCAGCACGGGCGCCTGCTGGCGCGCGAGGTCCTGAGGTCAGCCCCCCGGTACCCACAAAAAAAAATAAAATAAAATAAAAATAAAAAAATAAAATAAAATCAAAAGTGTTGGAGGTGAAGCTCAGTGGCACAGTGCTTGCCTAGCATGTGTGAGGCCTTGGGTTTCATCCCCAGCCCTGGAAAACACACACACACACACACACACACACACACACACACACCTTGCAGACTGTCCTGCTTATAAGTTCCAACTCACTGTCATTATTATTCTTACTGTCATTGTTGCCTTTGTAAACCAGGGGCATTTTCTACAATACATCCATGTGCACCTGTGCACACACGCGCGTGCGCACACACACACACACACTCTTCGGGAGTGAGAGAACTCAGTTTTCAGGCTCTTCAGCCTTGGTTTCTGAAACTCAGCCTAGGTGGGGGGCGGGGTGCCCAGGCGAGCTGAGAATGACAATGGCGGGGGGGTGCTCTGCAAGGGGACTTTTTGATCTGCTCTAACTGCCACTATAGAGAATTAGATGGAATTCATTTTTATGATGAAGGAATTAATAGTTATGGAGAGAATCAGGTTCAGGTGGAAGACTTGAATCCAAAGAAGGGAATAAAGCCTTGAAATTCAAATGAAAAATTACTATATAAGCATAAAGGAAACCTATTTTACAGCTGTAAGACTGAATGTATAAATATGAACCAACGGCTCCCTCTGGGAAACCGGGATTGTGCTTTTAATTCACCTAGACAAATATGCGGTGCACTCTCCTTTCCACCTATACATGTCAATGAAGTCCAGGCACTGCCAGGGCTCCTGAGGACCCTGGACCCACCCCTCCTCCCTCCAGCTGCACACTTGCAAGCCAAGCAAAAGCCCTCTGGCTCCCCAGAACCCCCCAGAAAGCAAGGGGCTCCCAAGGTTGCAAACTCTTTGGTCAAGGTCATCTCAAAGGCTCCTTCACAGCATTAAGGTTCTCTGGCCCTAGATCCTCACCCCTCGGGAGTCCACTTGGCAGGTTATAAAATCCCGAGTCTATCAGAACATTTTGGCTTCTTTCATTCAGCTACACCCTTCTGCGTACCTACTATGTGCCAGTGTCCGTGCTCAGTGCTGGGAATCAACACCAAGGAGAAACCGAGGCCATGAGAGAAGAACAAGGGCAGGCCTTAGAGCCAGTGAGGCTGATGTTGAAATCCTTTTCCAGCTAGCGATAGTTGTCTGATCTTGGGTCAGTCCCTGGGCCCCCCCAGAGCTTCCTCTATAAACAGAAGTGCTGGCGTCCACTGCACAGGGTGGCTTCGGGGTTCCCAGTAAATGCCCAGCCCAGAGTAGAGATTCCAGGAAGGCCAAGGTCAAGGAGGAATGTGATCGTTCAACTCAAACACCCTCTGTACCACTGCAGAGATGCATAAGAACCAACCCCGAGTACTACCGAGGAAGCCCCAGGAGCACTGAGCACCGCAGACTGCAGACCCCATGTCAGACGGGGGGTTTTCATGCCATTCCCGTCACTGCACCTGAAGACAGACCAGCCCTGCTCTGCATCTGTCAGAGCACCGTTCCTGAGCACTAACAGCCACTCACCCTCCCATGCCTGCGAGGTAGCTCTCCAGTTAACCCACGAGAACACCTTGGCCCAGCGGACAAGTCACACAGCAAATCTCCGGCCTCACAAGAGCCAAGATGATGATTCCCAGTCTTTTCCCAAGTCCAGATTCCCGTTCATGTTCAAATCAGTGATGTCTTCCTTTGCCCTGTGAATATATATTTACCGAGCATCTACTTCAGCACTTAGGATACAGCAATCCATACACAGAATAAGTGCTCTTGCCCTCGTGGTGCTTCCAGGAGCTTCCAACAAGACCTCTGCTCCTGTATCCTCTCTACTGAGTGGACCAGGATTGAGGAGGGGGCTTTCCCAGCACACAAAGAAGCAGGAACCCTGGAAACTAAAGAATCCCAACTCCATCAGCTTCCCCTCAGCAATAGCAATGAGCCAATCTAAGGTGGAGAACAGGCAGCATTTGATCTTTTCCTCCTCATTCCCATCCTACTCCTTGCCCCCTAAAAGCCCAGGAGCCTGGAGGGAACTTTTGTCTGAGCTCATGGGCTTCTCTGGAATCCCGCTGGTGCCCTGCCTCCCTTTGATTTGTTTGAGGAAAAGGCTTTGCCGGCCCTGGTGGCACAGGTCTGTAATCTCAGCACTGGGGAGGGTGAGGCAGAAAGATTGCCATGAGTTCGAGGCCAGCCTAAACTACATAGCAAGACTCTGTCTCAGAAAAAAAGGCAAAAGGCTTTACTGGTGCCATAGATGCTCAGCTGTGATAAAGTAATTCTCCAAGGGCAAAGTTTACAACCCATTAATGCTGGACTCCTGCAAACTGAACTTAGGAAAGTGATCTAAAAAGGCCAGAGCAGGCAGCCCAGTGCGACCTGACACTTGGTCTTTTGTTCAGGCTGCTGAGAGCCTGGGAGGAGGTCTCCCTCCCTCCTCTCTCAAAGGGTGCCAAGAAACAGAAATTCCCATGTCCACACCCCACCTGGGATCTGCACGCAAGCACATGCACCAGTGTGTGTGCACACGCACACACGCATGCATGTACTCACATGCTGTCATACACCCGTACAAGGACACAACACATGCTCTCAGCCTCATATATGCACCTATATACACTGCAGTACACACAGTCACTTCCAGCCCACCCATTCCCTCTAGGCCACTGGGACCAGATAGAGACAATTCCCCTCTTCCTGAGAAGGCTCCTTTTTCACTCCAGAAATGGAAAGGAAGGGGGATTTCTAGGCACAGGCAGAGAAGAGAGGTTGATACAGATATCACGGTCCACTTTGTGAAGCAGCCTAGCCACGACTTTGCCAGTTGGTGGTAAAGCAGTTAGTGAGAGAGGCAAGTTAGGCCGAGAAGAGGAAGCCCTGCAGAACTCAGTGTCGAGGAGGGCAGCAGAGGCATCTGGGTACCACCTGGGTCCCCCTTAAGCTTGAGCCTCCCAGTCTTTATTTCCAGAACCTTAGGAGGTAAAAAGCTCCCAAGACCAGTTTGAGAAGAAAGAGGAAGAGAAAAGGAGAAGAAGAAGAGGGGGGAAGGGAGGGAAGCAATGAGAAGAAGAAATCAGGGAGGAAGTGTGGAGGGAGAAGAGGAGCAGCCAGGGGAGGAGGGAGAAGAGGGAAAGGAAGGTGGGAAGAAGCAGGAGGAAGAGCAGGAAGAAAAGGGAGGAAGAAGGGGACAGGGCAGAAGGGGAAATAGAAGAGGAGGCAGAGATTGGGAGGAGAAGAGGCAAAGGAGGAGCAGGAAGAGAGAAGCCAGAGGCCCATGTGAGGACTGTAACAGTGCAGGCCCGAAGGAGGCCTGTCACTATTGTTTTCCCTGCCTTGAGACCTGGAATCCCATCCAAAGCGTTTTATTTTCTGGGGAAAATAAACATGCCAAGCAAGAAAACACCTTGCTTTTCCTTTCCTTCCTAGTCAGGTCTAGGCATGTATTTTAAGGTCCTTCTTAGAAGAGCACTACTTCCTAAAAGAGAAAAATAAAATAATCATAAAAGATCAGACGAAGGGGCAAAGGTGTTCCTTTCCAGGGGTACCTCTTCAAATGTGGCACCCCTAGAGGAATTCCAGCCTGGGAACCTGGGGAGCCTCCAGGGAACCCTTTATTTTAGGATATTCCTCTGCTCTCCCCACCCTGCACGCCCTCCTCTCTTACACCAAACCTTTGGCGACTGAATCACTGCTGTTTGTCCAGGGCTGGTGCCTCTCCTGGCAGAGCAGAGTGGGCTCAGAGTGCATGAAAGTGCAAAGGACCTCCCCCAAATCAAAGCCCCTGGCCTTTCAGGTGGATTTATCACCCTTTAAATAAAGATTTGTTGGGTAATTGCTTTCAAAAGGTGCTCATTGCACACGATCTGAAAAAAAATGTCCTCTCCCTTGGGCAGGGTGAAGAGGCCCTGGCCACCTGGGAGCAGGGAGCCCTGGTTTGGCAGTAAAGATTGAGCTCCCTATCCGTCTACAGTCTGCGGAAGGCACTGCTCAGGCCCCGTTCCAGAGCTCACCCCACTTGGGGTCCTGCTCCTCCAACCTGGGCCGGTTTCCTTCTCTGCCATTGGGTTAGGAAGATTCAATTTGGAAACCTGGGAAGAAAATTTTCTATGAGTATTGTTGTTGTCCTTTTTTAAACAAAGAAAAAACGCGTGTATGTGTGTAGAGATTTCAGAGCAGACTTGGAAAGGTAGAAGTAGGGGCCACTGTCCAAGCCATCCGGAATGGGGCGATTCCTGGGGGGCTGGGGGAAGCTGGACCTGCCCAGAGATCCACTTTTAGAACAAGCAAAGGGGGAGGGAGAGGGGCTCCTTTTCCAAGGTCTTTGCCCAACCCCATCCTGACCAAAGGATTGTCCCCAATGGGTGTGAGTTCCAGCCCAGAGAGCAGTGGAGGCTGGTACATACCTCAGGAAACCATGGAGATGAGGAGGAGGGCAGACAAGACTGACAGCATCGGAAAGAAACCAAACAGCACTGGGAGAAGTCAGAAAGGCCGGCGGGAAGAGAGGGAGAAGGACCCCAAAACCAAAATAGAGAAGGCCCTAAGATGGGGTATGCAGGCAGAAAGAGGCAGACTAGGAAACTTGTGTGTATGACATACAGAAGGGAGGGAGGTAGAAAGAGGGGAAAGAGAGAGCAGGCACAGGGCTAGAGGGAAATCTTTTCGGGGCAAATCCTGCCCAACACGTACAACCAAGCAGGAGTCCTTTGGAGTTGATTAATGACTGCCCAGGGAGTGAATTTGGGCAAAAGAGTTCGCTAGAGGGGATGAGGGCAGGGGGAGAGCTTTACTCCACCCCAGCTGCAGCCGCCCTAGTCCCCAGGTGAACCCCCCTTTCCCCTGCTGGATGTGAAATCGCCATTTCACCCCGCCACACTTCTTAATTGTTGCAAAAATCATTTGTGAAATTGGTCTCCAACAGGCAAGAACCGCCACGCTCATTCCGACAGACAACCCCGCTTCCTCCCCCTACGCAGTCCCACCAGAGCCCACGGAATCCCCAAGCTGGGAGAACACAGGGTTGGTGGCCAGTGAGCCTGATTTGGGTCAGGAATGGACCCACTGCGGTGTCTTCTGAGACGGAGGGTGGGGTTTCACCCCAAAGGTAAGGTGGCCCCAGCTTGAGACGTAGCTCCCAGAGTCCCTGGGGTGGGAGAAGCAAGGGCGAGAGGGCTGCAAAGTCCATGCAGGGGGAAGGAGCCTTCCAGCCTGGGCACCTAGGTGCACTCTGGGGGTCCTTCGTTGCTGGGGGACAGGGAATCTGACCCCGAACACACACTCACACCTACCTGACCTGCACTAAGAGCCCCACTAAGGCAACACCGATGTGACCCCAGAACGGACACACAGGCAGACACCCAGTTAGGAACCCACATTTACTTAGACTGACGTAGATGGGCCTGCACCTGAACACTCACCAAACTGGGTTGGGACCCCATTCTCACCCCTCAGCACACCAGCCTATTCCACAACACAGAGGAGAGGGGCTCTAAGACCTGCCATGTGGGGGAACTGGCAACGAGTGGATGAATGGATGAATATGCGAAGTGCGCTATACATTTTATACATACATACACACATATACAGGAAACATATGTCCACCTACGGGGGCCAGAGCAGGCCAAGCCGCCCAGTAGGTTACCATCTTCCCTGGACACACACTGGGGTTTGAAGCTCTATCTCCCCATCTCTTTTGAGAAAGGACCCCCATAACTCCAGCAGCCTGGCACCCTGATCTAAGCACCCCCTCCCCGCATTCACTTTTCCAATGCCAGGATTACCTGGCCTGCCCTGTTCAATTCTTGAAGCTTGTGTTTAACAAGGTTCTCAGCAGGGCCTCACACCCTCATTCCTGGGAAGCCCCTCAAAAGCCTGATGAGCCCTGGTGCTAGGAGAGAGGGTCTGGCACAGGCAGAGAGGGCAAAGGTCACAGGTGAGGAAGGGAGGGGAGGGGACACACTGGGGCCAGCCTGCAGAGAGACCCCCAGGCCAACCTAAGACTGACCCCTCCTCCGGGAAGGGGTGGGCAGAGGGTGAGTTTGAGGGCTGGGTTTTATTTTATTGTATTTTGCCTCCAGCACTGGGCCAGAGACGCTCTCTCCCGGGGGAGACAAAAGGCCTGCAGTTGTGGCGTCCTGCCCCGCTGGGAGGGCGTTTCATCCCCGGGAATCCGTGTCCTGAGTGTGGGGCCGCTGATAACCCCGGCCTCTGAATGCCCAGAATTATGAGAACTCAGGTCAAGTCCCCACTCTTGACCATCTAATTGGGGTCCCCACAACCCCCCAGCAGAGGAGCTGAGTTGGTACTAAGTTCTAAGGGCTCCCTCCCAGCCATCTTACACACCTTTGCACCCCAGATACTCAGTACAGCCTTACTGCAAAGCCTTGGGACACCCAACTCCCTCCTGGAAAGAGGTCCTGGGTTGTGGCCTGGTGACCTAAGGGGAAGGGGAGGCCCTTGAGGCTGGGAGGAAAGGAAGACGCGCACCCCTAACCCTGGGCATACCCAGTCTCCCGAGCGTTACACCCAGATAAGGTCTCTCTGGGCTTCTTAGAACCGCGGGAGGCCGGGCAAAAGCAGACACCAGGGTTCTGACATTTTTTCACAGTCACAATCCCTCTCTCGATGTCACCTCTGGCCCTTTCCCGGGAGTCCTACCGGAGAACATTTCAGAGTGTGTGAATAAGAGGCAGAAGATGTGAGAGACAGAGAGATAGTGTTCTCCACCCCGGGAGGCCCGAGGAAAAGCGACGATTCCGAGAAGCGCGTGACCCAGCGGAGGCCGCTCCTGCAGCGCCGGGACAGCCGCGAGCAGCCTGGGAGACCCAGGGCTGGGGACCCGGTGGATCGGGTCTATTCATCAAAAGAAGACGCTTGAAGAAAGTTGTCCCCACCCCTTCTCTCTGGACCCCCAGCTCCCAAGGCCTTGCTCCCCTACAAGCAGTTCAAATTCTCCCCCCAAAAACGAGGTTGACCCCGGGGATTAGAAAAGAGAAAAAAAAATCTTTGGCGATTTCTTTTCGTTACTGGTCCTTAGCTCCCTTCCGTCCTGGCCCCTTTCCCTTCTCATGAATAAAAGAGAAGTCCGAACCTATCAGATCTCTTTGGCTGCCTCCTCCTCCTCCTCCTCCTCCTCCTCCTCCTCCTCTTCCTCCTCCTGCTCTTCGTCCTCCTAGTCCTCGGACAGTTGAGCACTTTCGCACAACTTACCCATCTGATTACTCGCGCCCCCTCGCTTTTCCTCTTCTCTCCCCCAACCCGGCCACTCCCTGTCCCCTCCCCTCGAGCCTCGACACCCGAGGAGGTGCCCGTTCTCCCCTCAAGGCACCTCGGGAACGGGGTGAGCGACAGAGCTGGCGCAGAGGGCGCGGGGACAGAAGGCGTGGAGAAGAGGGAGGGAGGGAGGGAGCCGGAGCGAGCGCTAGAGAGTAAATACATAAATAAATACGAAAAAGAAATCCACTCCGCGGCGTCTCGGCTCGGGCTCGGGAACTTCGGCCCGGAGCTCCAGAGCTTGTCGCCCGCCACCAGTGCGAGGCCAGGGCTCCGATCCCGCCGCGACCCCAGCCCCTCCGCCCCGGCCTGGTCTCCGGCTGCGCCCGGACGCATCGGCGCGCACAAGCACAGCTCCCAGCCTCGGCGCGCCGGCGGAGGCGGACTTAGGGCCAGAGCGTGTTTGTTTGAACTTCCTCGTCGCCGCCACCCCTGCCCCCAGCCTCCGCCCCCACCTCGCCCCCCTCCCCAGCTTCTGGACGCGCAGGACCGCAGCCGGGGTGGGGGGGTGGGGTAGGGAGCGTGCGTGGAGGGGAGGGGGAAGAGGTTAAAAAAAAAAAAAAACAAGACCAAGGAGGAGAAGGAAAGAAAGATCGCAGCAGGAGGAAAGGGAGCGACGGGAAGCGATCTGCCGACTCCGGACCCGTCGCCGGCGCGCGCAGGCATGGCGGGCCTCCCCGGCGCGGTTCCGAGGATGATGCGCCCGGCTCCGGGGCAGAACTACCCCCGCACGGGCTTCCCCCTGGAAGGTAAGCGCGCCCCGGCTCGCCGCGCCCCGCGCCTCCGCCCGAGACGCGAGGTCCGCGGAGGTGGCAGTCACCGGGGCGCTGTGAGTGCGCAGGCGGGAGCTGCGTGGGTCCCCTTCTTTTCTGATCCAACTCCGGGCACGGGACCCAGGAAGTTTCTGGGGCCGACACTTGCGCGCTTCTGCTTGGGCTTCAGCGACCCGCGGCCTCCGCTTGGCAGGTCGGGGGCGGCTGGCCTTTCCCCGCGGGGTGGACTCCAGGTAGATTTCGGCTCCTCCTAAATTTCAGGTTCCTACGACTTTAGGTCTCTCTACTGTTTTCAGACGATTCTTTCCCCAGTTTCCCGCCTGCCCGGGCTAACGGCTATCGGCTTTCTATGCTTCTTTTGAATTGTTCTTTCCACCCTCCCGGGATGGTCTTCCAATCCCTTTTATTCCGAAATACCATCCATGTGTGATACTTTATATTCCTAAACTACGAGGGCTGTCCGCTTCTTCCATAGCAACTCTCAAACACTCCAGCTTTTCTGCCTGGAAACTAACTAGGAATAATTAATTGGAACATTTTTTTCCCCAAAAACTTTCTCCCGGGGTTCCCAACTCAGCAAATCTCCCTAGAGAAAACCCCATAACAGCGAGAGGGCACGGCAAAGTCCAGATCCGGGGAAAGTGTTAATTTTGCAGCGTGTTCTTCCCAGCTGTCCAGCGCCTGGGGAGAGCGGAGAGGAAAGGGCGGCGGGCGAGTTCCCGGCTGCAGAGAGGTCTGGGAGCGAAAGGCCAGACCCTTTCTTGGGTTTTTTGTTCTCTTTCCTTTTTAAACGCACGGAAGGCCTCCAACCCGTCCCTGACGGATCGTCTGGCTCCTGGGTGTAGATAGCCCAGGGTGTCTTGGAGAAGCCCTTAGATGTGTGTGTTACTTTTTGTTTTTTAATTACTCTCCTTGTAATTGTAATGAGCCCCTCGTGCGTGAGGCTGGGGACAGGGGGTGGGGAGGGGGTGGGCGGGCAGGCAGCCTGCGATCTGGGGAGGGGGCCCTCGGGCCGCGGGACGGCGCCGGGTCCCTGAATTAGACAGAGGAGAAGACAGCGGCTGCGTGATCAAGTGCGCGCGAGCAGCCACGCAGGCGGAGAGCGCCCGAGCCCAGGGATTTGCCGTAGCACCCTCCTGCAGCCGATGCTGGTAAAACAGGCGGCTGAGGACGCGCGGCGGATTAGGACAATATTTGCCCAACATGACGCAGAATACTGAGGAGAGCCGAGTGCCGGTCGCTAAAGAGGCTCTTGAATATAAAGTTGGGCGCTCTAGAGCTCTCGAGCGCTAATGGCATATCCCGCCACGGAGACCGAGTGACTCTGACTTGGCGACGCACGATTTCTGATTAAATCCGAGGGTGGCTTCAGACACCTACTTTTACAAAGAGAGGTGGGGGGACCGGGAGAGCGAGGGAGGGGGTAGTAGGAACAACTTGGCAGCCAAAGCCTCTTCTCGCCTCCTCCCTTCCAATTATACTGTCAGCTCCCTCCACTCGGGCGGCTGTGAAATCGTTCTAATCTTCCAGATCTCCGCAGCCAGCGAGTCCCCAAATTGGGGGGATCGAGGCCGGATTAGTGCACCGGGTGTCCCCCAACCCTCTGCGAGGAAATTGTGTAGACTTTGCATTAAGGCGATCTGCGCTTTCTCCCCTCCCTGGCACACACCAGCGGCGCTTGTCTTCCTGGTTCCCAAAGTCACCCACATCCTGAGACTCTGGCCGGTCTCAGTGAGCAAAGCCTGCAAAGACAAGGACAGTCCGTGGATTTCTGAGACCAAGTGGGGTATTTTGGAGATTGCTGACAGTGGAGTGTGTCCTCAAATTGTCCCAAAATGAAATTAAAACTTTGAGAGTTGTTGGAAGTAAAGGGAGTCCCCCGAGGGACCGCGAGGTGCCCCTCAGAGGCGGCAGCAGCAGCACCAGCAGCAGCGTGTCACTGGTCCCTGAACTGTGCCCAGGCTGTTCAGACCCCTCTGCTGCTCAAGCCAGAGCTGTAAATGCTACTAATCAACCAGCACTTCCCAGCCACCCATGAACTGGATTGGTCAGGACTCCTGGGGGTATGGAATGGGATCAATGGGCCACGTCTCCCCAAGTCACTGGCCTGTCTGAGAGGCAGGCAGACTTGTGGCCCAAACTTCTACCTGAAGGATGGAGAGCCATTCCCCTAGACCCCCACCAGGCGTAACGCTCTGCTTGGGGCACTTATGTGCCCCAGGTGTGTCCTCGGTCCCCTGCAGTAGGGCTGGAGGTAGGGGGTATATGCAGTATGGCTTCCTGACCTTTGTTTCCCAGACTTTAAACTACAGAAACTTCCTCAAATTTGAGGACCTGGGAGATCTGACCTCAGAGGGCTTGGGGCTTGAACTGCTCTGGTCTGAGTACAGTCACTCTCTCTTTCCTGTCCTTACCCTGTACCCCTCTCCATTTTTATCTCCCTTCTCTAGTGTCCACCCCACTTGGACAAGGCCGGGTCAATCAGCTTGGTGGGGTCTTCATCAATGGGCGACCCCTGCCTAACCACATCCGCCATAAGATAGTGGAGATGGCCCACCATGGCATCCGGCCCTGCGTCATCTCCCGCCAGCTGCGTGTCTCCCACGGCTGCGTCTCCAAGATTCTCTGCCGCTACCAGGAGACTGGGTCCATCAGGCCTGGAGCCATTGGAGGCAGCAAGCCCAGAGTGAGTGTCTTTGCCACAGAGGCTGGCAGCAGGCCTTGGCCTGGTCTGGGGGCCTATGGCTGCAGCCTTGTGTCATCAAGCAGCACCAGAGTGTCTTTAGGCTTCCTGGGGAAATTAGAGAGTGTCCCAACTCCCAGTACATCCCCACTATTTTCTCACTATCAGAATTTCTCAGAGATGGGGATAACTGTAGTCTAGGCTGTCCCAGACCTTTAGGCCAATGAGCCATGTCTGGGGACTGTCTCTACAATTACCCCAAATCCCCTACCACCACGATGGACCACAGGAAATCTCCAAAGTCTTGCCTGTGATGGTAAGGGACCCTGGAGCTCCTACTTAGGTTTTATTTTATTATCTATCCCTGCCTCTCCTCACCTGTCATCCTGGGAGCCAGAAAGGGGTTTCTTGAAAGAATAGGGGCATTGGTAGGGGGCATGGTGACCAGAGCTACCAGCTTAGCCTGGAACTCTTGGGAGGTTGATGTTAAAAGTATCTTGTTCCCCACCCCATCTTTCCACTCCTGCTCTCCTGCTTCCACCTCTGAAGCAGGTGGCGACTCCAGACGTGGAGAAAAAGATCGAGGAGTACAAGAGGGAAAACCCAGGCATGTTCAGCTGGGAGATCCGGGACCGGCTGCTGAAGGATGGCCACTGCGACCGAAGCACAGTGCCCTCAGGTGAGAAGACAGTCTGAGCAGAGGAGCTTCACCTGGTCTGGTGCGGCTTGGTGTGCTGGGGCTGGAGGCAGGAGGAGGGTGATGATGGTTGACAGGGACTTGGAGAAAAGTTGGGAGGAAAAGGAAGCAAGAAAGCAAAGAGAGAGCTTAAAAGTGAAAGGAAAAATGGAAAACAGAAAGGAAAATGGAAAGAGACAAGGGAGAAAGTTAGGAGAGAGAAGGAGAAGGAAGAAAGGGAGGAAGGTAGAAGGGAGAAAGGGAGGACAGCAGGCAGGAAGGAGAAGAGGAGGGAGAAATAACAGGAGGGAGGAAGGGAGGGAAGGGTGAAGGAAGGCAAAAAGCTACAAGGTTAGGTGAAAAGAGGAGCCCCCTAGGAGCTTTCTGGGTGAAGTGGCCTAGGGAGAGGGACCTGTCTTGGGAGGGCTGAGGTCCATGAGCTTCCTGGAATCCCATTCTCCAAGTCATTCATGGGTTAGGCCAGTGTGTTCCAGATGTAGAGGTCCCAAACCATACAGCCCATGGAAGGGAAAGCAGCTCTGTGTGTGTGTGTGTGTGTGTGTGTGTGTGTGTGTGTACAGACATATCCATGCAGGGCAAGGTGACACACCTGAGAACGGACTTTGCAGAAGTTGGGGTTGGGGCCTCTGGGGAGGCCTTGGGACAGTGAGTGTGAGTGTGAGTGCATCTAGGGTGTGGGGTGGTGCAAGGCACAGGAGTGTGTAAGGGTGTGTATAGAAATGCACAAGGTGGGTGCCTTTGCCAGACTCTTGGCCCTGTGAGAGCCCCTGGAGTAACCCCAGTTGTGATCCCCAGGTGGGACTGGGCTTTCTTCAGTCCTGGCTATTGAGTAGGTACAAATGCTTGAATGCTTGAGTGAGGATGGTGAATCTTGTGTCAGCAAGGAGGAGGGGGCACAATGACTTTGACCCAGGGGTCCAAGCCACCACGGGCTCTTTTTCCCCAACAACCTACACTCGCTCTTTTGCCTTTGAATTTCTGAGGTTTAGTGAGTTCGATTAGCCGAGTGCTCAGAATCAAGTTCGGGAAGAAAGAGGAGGACGACGAAGTGGACAAGAAGGAGGACGATGGCGAGAAGAAGGCCAAACATAGCATCGATGGCATCCTGGGCGACAAAGGTAGGGAACCGCAGGGGCCGGCGACGAGCAAGCCGCGTTTTCCCATGCTCCGCGTCCTGGACTGTGGCGCCCTCCGCCCAGTGGAGAAGTCACAGACCGCGCGCAGCCCGAGCCTCCCGGGCCCCTTAAGTGCAACCCCAGGACCGGAGCTGGTGCGAAGCCCGCGACCCCTTTGTGCCAGTGAGCGGGACACTGGGCTGCGAGGGTAGCGCATCTGCACCGCGGCTGTGCAACCTCCGCGCGCGCCTGGGCTACTCTGGTGCGTCCGTCCTCGCGGTTGGCTTTTTGGCTGCTAGTCCTGGTGTCGATCAATTACTTATAGGAAACCTGGGCAGGGGGCGGGGGGAGGGTGCGGAGGATGGAGGAGCTGGCCCGCGGCTCCCTAAATGAATTTGTTAACCAGACCCGCACAGGCTCTCTAAACGGTCCCTTGAAACCCCGCCTGACAGCTGACTGACCGCTGCAATCAATAAAAATTAGCCGGGCCGCCGCCTGACTCAGCCCCGCGTCGCCGGGACAGAGCGGGAGGCGGAAGGGTGCTTTCCTCTTCGGCGTTTGCGGGCAGAGCGGGGATTAAGGCCAAGTTCCCAGACTCACTGGGTCGTTGGGTCCCAGTCGGGGAGAAATTCTGGCGCTACACAACCTCTCCCCACCCTGAGCACGGCTTCTGCGCGGGGCTGGAGGCTGAGCCCAGCACCCAGCTCCCTCCTATCTAAGGAAAGCGTTTATTTTTCAAGCGTCTGCATGCCCGCCGGGGACCCGGACTTGCATTTGTTTCCCGACGGGAAAGTTTGGAGAGGAGGAAGGGCGAGCCTTTCCTCACCTACTCCCCGAGCAGCTCATTTTTGAGATTCGTCGTATGTGACGTGGGGCCATGGGGACAAGTGACATTAGAAGACCTAAAGCCACAAAGACTGACCCAGGAAAGAAGGCCCGGAAAACAAACGACGGGAGGTGGCAGACAGAGAATCGGGATGCCAGTGGCCTGGGGAACCTGAAAAGCCTCGGCTTTGGAGAAGGTGGGGGAGTGCCTTCTTCTAGAGGCTTCTCTGGGTTTCTCCCTGTCTGTGCCCCAGCACTCTGAACCCAGGTCTTTCTCTAGTGCTGGGTAGTTCCTCCCAACCTTGAAGGTGAACTTCATAGACAAAGCCCGCTTCCAAAGACAACTCCCAGGGAGGGAGGCCCAGCCCCTACCGGCCTAGTCAGAAGGATGGGGGGAGGCAGCCCCAAGTGACAGCAGCTCTGAGCAGGGCAGGCTATTGACATTCATGGCCCCTAGTGCAGCCTCAGTCCCTCCTGGGACAAAAGGGTGAGGGAAGAAAGGGAGCCCACTGTGGCTGGCACCCCACTGTGCCTGGCCTGCCAAGGAGCCTGGGTTCTGCAGGAGGAGGCAGCCCTGCACTGTCAAGTAGCCCTGGCTTGGCAAGTGGGCCCAGAGCCCCGGGACCCTGTGGGGCACCGAGTGCATAGATGAGTTCCTGTTAGAGAGAAACTGGCTGGACTTTAATGTGAATGGCAGTGTGGGGATCATGAACTTGAATACTTTTCCCTGACAAATACTACAAACCAGACAACTTTTCTGAGTTATCCCTGGGAGACAGAGGGGGGTTTGGATTTATTTGTAAAGACTTCAGATTCGTGTGCATGTGTGTGTATGTGTGTGTGCGTGTGTGTGTGTGTGAAGCACATACAATTTACTCTGCTGGAAGCACAAAAGGTAAAGTTCCTCTGAGAAAGAATAAAAGGAAAGGAGAAAGGGAAAGGACATGTTCCTTTGATTCAAGGGGATTGAAGGGCTTTCAGATCTGGTCTGGGCTTACAAAACCAGGGAACAGGCAACTTCGATGGACAGAGGTTTTCCTTCTTGGCAAGAGAGCCAGGAAGCTCCAAGTTCCCAAGGGTTTGAAGAGGAGCCCAGCAGTTTCAGATGGGGGAGGCTGAGAACACAGGTGCAGAGTCTCAGAGGAGCTGCAGAAATGAAATGACCTCATGCAGCAGGTCTGGTGTCCAGAAAGCTGAGTTTTGAGCGACAGTAGATGTGTGTGGGGGTTGTGGATGTGACGGTGCGCTGGATGGACAGACTTGGAAGCGCTTACATCTCCCCATGCGACTCAGGGCCTTTGGATCAGCGTGTCTGTGCCGGTGGGATTCTATGCGGGTGTGCACTGTGATCGCACAGGGATGTGAGCAGGCACTGTGATGAAAGCAGCCTCTCCATCCATCCGTGGACAGATAGCATCCGTTTCCAATTTGAGCATGGGGACTGGTCAGCAATCATCCTGATGACCCCTCATCGTTCTCCCAGGCCCTAGACATCAGTTTCATGGCCAAGTTAAAGGTGAAAAGACCTCTGAACGTCCACCCAAGTGGTCCAGGTCCGGAGAAGCATAGATGCCCCATGGGCAGAGCAGGGGGAGGGATGCGTACCCACAACTTTGTTTTGGCTTCTTGCTCTTGACAAATGCTTTCTCCGGGGATTGCCCCTCTCATGGCAGGGAGCCGCCAAAGAAGGGGTTTAAGAGCTCTCCTCTTTAAGCGCTAAAGAGAGATCCCTCCCTGAGTCCGTTTTTCCCTATCGTCCGCTTGGCATTTAATAATGTTAAGACTTATTAGAGCTGGTAATGAAAACTGGGGCTGCTGAATAGGAAACTGTGTTGGAGAGGGGTGTAATAGCTTCCAGGCATGGTAAGAAACTATTTATCCGCAATCAGTCCTCACTCTCAGAGTTTGAAGCACAAACGTTAAGTTGAAGGGTTTTAAAGCAGATTAAATTGAGCTTTTATTTCTGTGCACTTTCATCTCTGAACAGCTCACTCTTGCTCCCCTTGGGCTGATATTCATGAGACTGTTCGTGTTTTTTTTTTTTTTTTTCCTCTTATCCTTGTTAAGACTGAGTTATTAGGATTGTTGGTTGTGAGAATTCTCAGACCACTGCCGATAGGGGCACCGGCCAAGCTCTGCTCACCTGAAGAGGGAAGTGGACAGAGAACAGCTCTGCGCCCCAGTCCACTTAAACGGCCTCCTCTTCACCCCGTCTTCAAGGAACAGTCCAGAGAGCCGACAAGGAGAGGATCTGAGGAGGGAAGGAAAAAGGAAAAGACTTTCCCAGAATGTGAGCTCAGAGAGATTCCCGAGAGGAATTTGATAGGGGTTTGCAAAGGGTCAAACCACTACTCCCAGGAGCAGAGAGAGAGATGGTAAAGAAATAAGCAATAATCTAAATAACAATAGCAACAGTAACAATAAGAACAGGAGAAGCCTCGGCAACCTGCCTTGCATAAGTTGAAACCATAACTGATCAGATCCCAATGTGGGGCTCCATATTGGTCTCTAGGGTAGGAAGCCCAGTAGGGTTAAAATTAATTTGAAATATTGAAATAAGTTACAAGAGGAGGAGGCGTTATTTTCCTCCGTGGCCTGAAAAACCTAGGGGTGTTAGAGTCCAGCAGGAGAATTTGCACAATTCCCAGGCTTCTCTGAAAAAGGCCATTGAAGGTGGGGGAGATGCCAGGGGGTGTGTGACCCAGATTTGTTTGTCTTTGCATTTTTCCTCAATTTATTTTTGAGGCAGTGAATTTACAGGTGTGGAGTGGGAAATGGCGAGGGAAGGATCGGAAAGGAGGGGAGAGCCCGAAGTGCGGATTTTAGACACTTGTAAAAGGAGGTGGGAAACAATTTAATTTGGCATCGGCGATAGCTGCTAATGCGGTTTTCGGTCGTTTGCTACACTGGAGGAAGCTGTTTTGATTGTGTGTACAAGGACCTGCCAAATTTAATTAGGCTCCGGGGGAGCGAATGAATAGGGGAAGGGGGGCACCGCTCCCCTCAGCCCACACTGCTTTTTCGTCTTCACACCTGGAAGGGACATTGTTTATGTGATAGGTGAGAACGAAGAGAGGGAAGGGCGGGAGAGGGAGCCGGACCTTGGAAGAGGGGGCGAGGAAGGGAAGATACTCCATTTATCAAGGAACGATCTGCATTGATTTAAACCAACACGTTCTCTCCTCTGTAAATGTGTGTTTAGAGAAAGGTAATTGACACTCCACCAAATCAAAGGATTACCCCGGGTTGGCAATCTAATCAAACAGAGTCCAGGCGGGATTTGAGGCCGTTCCGAGTGGGATCAGCTTCGCATAATGGGGGCTTGGAGGGAGATGGGAGGGTGTCAGGCAATTCCCCGGCTTTAGGCAGCGCTCGGCGGTGGAGATTCAGAGACCAGAGGGAGAGAGGAGGGGGCCGGGGGCTCCGCAGGGCCGTGGGGGATGGGGCGAGCGGAGGGGGGTGCGGCGGGGAGGATCCCGAAGGAGGGGGCGCCCGGCGAGCGGGGGAGCCCACACTGGGCGGACAAGACTCCCCCTTTTCTTCCCTCCATCCCCCCAACCAAAGAAGAGAGGGGGAGGAGGAAGCCGAGCCTAACGAGCACCAACAATAAGGAGATAACTATTACAAAGGCAAACACTGGCGCTCGCGCGTGAGCCGCCCCACAACCCGCGGTAAATAAACAAAGTCGGCAAACTGTTTGCCAGATAAAGTCGTGCCTAAATCGAGTGTGACGGGCCGGGAGAGAAGAGACAGAAGGAGATAAGGTTGGAGGGGGAATGAACGCGCATAATCTAATAGAAGACGTTTAGAAAACAAACTTTAAACAAGGGAGAACAGGCGAGCGCAGCGTCGAGATCCGCCCTGGAGAGCCGGGGAAGCCGTCGGAGGCCGGGAGGGGTGGGGCCCTGGGAGCCTCGGAGGAGCCGCGCGTTGCCCGGCACCCCCGCCTTTGGGACTCCGCGGGGAGCCAGCAGAGGGTCCCCGGGGCGCTCCCGGGAAGAGGCTCGGCTCGCGGATGGAGGCCGCAGCTTCCCGAGCTTAGGCTCGGCTAAGCCGAGTGGGGTCCCCCGCTGCGAGGGCGCGCGGGCTCGGCGTTCTCCTCCGGGCACGTACCGCCGCACACTGGCTGTTTCAAGGCGTTTGTACCTAAAAGACTCCTGTGCGCGGCGCCGTGGTTAAGGGAATTAGATATTTACCAGTTTGAAATAAGCCTGGCTAAGAAGAGAGAGAGAAAGAGACATTGAAAAGACGGGGCTGGGGGAAGACTTCAAACGAATTCATCATTTGGAATGGTGGAGGGGAGATTTACCAGACAGTATTGGGAAGTTATTTAGATATTAATAACACATTTTCCTGAGGCGCGACCACGGCAGCCATCTGCGCTGCTCTCCGAGCTATTTGGCTGGGTAAAATATGGGCGTCTCAAATGTTGGGACGAGATAACGCAATCAGGCTAACCCTGGTCCTAAGACAGCACGGCAGCGTTAAACCCGGATTAACCTCCCCCCACTTTCGCCGCCCCCTCCCCTTTCACAGCTTTCCAAATTTTCAGTGGAATTTACATGGAAGGATTTTAAAGCACATATAACAGTAGCCTTAAAGCCGTAGGTGATTATTTGGCTTTTTTCTTTAAAGGGAATGTCTTTTTGAAAATGGTAGTTGTCACGTACTACATTATACGTAAATGATATTATATAAAACGTTTTATGGAGAGAGGGGACTGAGCAAATGAAATTTCCTTCCAAGGTTACCTCTTTGGAGTTCCTATTTACCATCCTTCTATCCTCACCATAGACAAAGTTGATGGGGCTTCAATCTGTAGTCCAGTAAGGGCGCCTGAGGACAGGAACATGAGATGTACAAAGTCCTGGCTCCTGCCCCAAGGCTCCTGGTTGAAGCCCCTGACAGAGCTCACACCCCAGAAATGACAGTACCTGGCCTGGAAAAGCGTTCCTGCACCGGAGAGAGACTCCCAAGCAAAGGTGCTCCAGAGGCTCTGGGGCCTTATGACTAAGGGGGGCACATTCCAGGAATTCCAGAAAAATAACTCTTCTTCCCCTCCCATTCCAGACTAATGGGGTAATTCGGAAACCCAGTTGAGGACGGGAATGAGGCGCTGGGAAGTTTGGGATGCCCCCCTAAGTTTCTGCTGACCTCAGCCTTCCCTCTCCTTTCCCCTTCCCCCAGCTCTGGCTGAAAGCGGAAAAGGTGGAAGTAGGGTCAGCGCGTTCTGACCTGCTCTGGAGAGATTGGCCCCACTGGGATCGGGCAGGGGGAGGGAGGGAACTCGCCTTCCTAAATCGAATCAAGGCAGAACGGTGACCTAAGGGGGAAACTTTGCCATTAGTAGATAGATCTCTCCAAAACTTCAAACATTGGGGTGGGGGGCGAGACCGGGAAGGGGTCCGAGAGCGCAGGGGGACCCCTCCCAAGCTGAAGAGGAGGGGCCTGGAGGAGGAAGAGAAGGGGTCGAGGGCAAAGGGGAGGTGGGGGCCAAAGGAAGGGGTGTGGGGAAGGGGATGTAAAGGTGAGTAAGCTGCAGATGGAACTTCAGCCCCTGGGGAGAGAAAAAGTGTCTGCCGGTTACCCACCGGCAGTCTCGGGAGGGCTGAGGGTAATGTGTGCACCCCAAATCCACCGCAGAAGCAGCCCAGAGCATTCCAGGGCGCGTAGGGTGCGTGCGCCTGGGCCCCTGTTCGCCAGCTGGGCTGAGTGAGGTAGATGGTAAGGGGCCCGGAGGCGGCCGCAGTGAATTGGCCCTGGATCTCCGGGTCTGCAGGTCAGCTAATGGACCCATCCGTGAGTGACTTTGTAGCCCGGGCCATGGAAGTGCGGTGGGAGTCCTGAGCCTGTGTGGAGACCAAGGGAAGGGTGGAGAGAGGCGGCATAGACAGTGAGCCGCGGGGACGTGAAAGAGTCAGGATGAAAGAGTCAGGACGGTAGTATCGGAAAGAGCGCACAGGAAAATTCAGAGTGAGAAGCGCCGAGCGCGAGAAGAGGCGTACTTGGAGTTTGAGGATGTAGAGAAACGCGGAGGGGCCGAGGGAGGCGCTGAGCAGCCGAAAGACAAAGGGACACAGTCTCGGAAAGGCTGGCCTTGGCCGGGCAGATCAGGAGGGACAGTGGGACTTCTAGCAGAGCCCGCCGGAGCGCGCGGGCGGAGAGGGCGAGCGCGAAAGCCGCGCGGCGGCAGGGGGGAGGCGGGCGAGCGGCGGCCGCCCTTTTGATCCTGCGCGGCTTCCCCTTATCTGGAGCGCTTTCGGTGACACCGGCACAAAGGCAGTTCATCATATTACAGCGCGGCCCGGCGGCTCGCTGCGATCCCGCCGCTTAATTAGAGGCGAGCGAGCCGGGCCGGCGGGGCGGGAGGGAGGCCGACCCCCGGGGGGGGGCCGGGGCTCCGCGATCCGATCCGCGAGCTGGGCAGAGGCAGCCCGCGCGCCTGGCGGGGTCGGGACACGGAGCGAGGGGGCAGGGAGCCCTTATTCAGAGCGTCGCTAAAGCAACCCGCCAGCCCGGGTTTCCCTGCCCCGAGAGTAAGGCTCGCCGCCTTTCGGTTTAGCAGCCGCCCCTTCGAAGTTCTCGGCCTGGAGAAGTGATGGCGCGCGGGCCACCATCCCCACTCCTCAGCAGGGTGCGTGTGTGTGAGGTGTGACCGCGGGGAGAGGGTAAGCGCGAGGCTACACCCGGGCGCACTGGGGCTGCTCCGGGTCCAGCTCTCACCCACTGGTTCCCCGCGGCGGAGTGTTCAATCCCCTCCCCCGACCACCTGTACTCCGGGTCTCCATCTGAACCCTGGGGAGCCAGACCCGAGACAACGGGGAGGGGCAGAGCGCAAAGGGTAGAAGGATAAAGGTTCTGATGTGCGTCTCACGCCAATTCACTAACGATGTGGGTTTGGACGACACACTCAGCCTCTCTGGGCCTCAGTTTCCTTCCAGGAACAAACAGAATTAGGCTAAGACAACAGGTCGTATCCTGAGGGGGGAATGCAGTACCCTTTAAAAAAAAAAAAGATACGGTTAAAAAAAAAAAAAAGAAAGAAAGAACCCGCCTGCCACACACGTCCATATAAGCAGAAATTTGCATGTAGTATAAAGGGGGTCCCCGGGCTTCTCGAGGTATCAGAACCCCACTTTCGGCGTTTCTTAATGCTTCCAGGATTCCCCAGTGGTGTACTGATTCCAGGAGCCCCAAACCAGAGCAAGGAGATGGGGTGGGAGCTGAGAGCCTGCTCTGGCCACTGTTCCTTCCTCCCTTAGGCAGAGCAGGGGCAACCGGCCTCTTCTCCCCCTCCATTTCGTGGTTGGAAAGACCTGTTCTGGGCCGTTTATAAGGCAGAGGTGAGCACAATGTTGTGTCCCCCCTTTGTCTGCAGCACCAACACCCTCGGCGATGAATAGGTGTGAATTCCTTCACGCATTCTGTAAAAATTTTGTTGAGCACCTACTAGGCACTGTGTGAAGTGCCCAGGAATGACACGTGGGGCGTCAAGGAGGTCCCTGCCCTGAAGGATTTCTGACAGGTGGTGGAGACAGAAAATCAGCCCACGAATAGCGAATCTCAGTGCATGTATTTGTTGTGTTTACAGAGACTGCCTGTGTATCAGGGTGTTTGTGAATGGTGTGTGTGTGTGTGCGCGCGCGCTCGCAGTGGACAGCAAGGAGTGTTTGGGGATGGGGGCTGATTTTGGCAGGCAGCCCTGAGCTGACCTCTGGGGTCGCAGGCATTGGCCGGCTGTGTCCTCGCTGCGCGGCGGGTTCGAGGAGAGACGAGGGAGGAGCGGCCCGACCGCGGGGCTCCGGAGCCTCTCGCCTTCATAGCGCTCTTTGTCTGACAACGCGAAAAGACGAGATCAAAGAGGCCTCGGACGCGACAGAAAAAGGGGTGGGGCGGGGGAAGAAAAGTAGCTCTGAAAACTCCACCCTGAACTTTTTTGGGGTCCTTACGGTGGGAGCCAGATCCAAGGGAGCCCCAGTCACCAGTGGGGCCGCCTTTCCACTGGGTCCTCCCCACAGTCCCAGGTCTCAGCTCGGGTGACAGGTGGAAAGTGACCTGTGGCTGCGGGTTCGAATTCAGATCGCTGGTCTTTAGGGGACTGGGGAAGATGGAGAGAGTACAACAATCGGGAGCTGGTGTGTGTGTGTGTGTGTGTGTGTGTGTGTGTGTGTGTGTGTTTGAGGGTGTGTTGTGTATACCTTTGTGTGGAGATCGCGGGTCTGGAGCAAGCTCTCTGGGTCCCCGGAGACTGCACAGACACTAAAATCTAAAATCGAATTCAAACTCGAGTTCGCCTCTCACACGTCAGTTTTGGGGCAGGTACGGGTCCGTGGAAGTCCTCAGGGAGCTGCGGGAACCCTCTTGTTGCCAGTGGAAACCTTCGGAAGCACCTCTGTCTCCTGCGCGCACTTGTGACCATTGACCCAGCTCTCTCTGTGGTCCGCCGGCGCCTCGACCTCGCATTGAGGCCCCCTCCTGCGCGCCTGGTCCTTGCCCTCTTCCTCCGCCCTTGGACTCCTTAAGCTCGGATTTACCCTTCTCAGAGAGTCCAAAACTTCGGTAGAAAAAAGAAATTCCAACGAGGAGCTGCGAGGAGGGAAAGGGGCGCAGCTGGAAGAAACCTTTCTCTTCTGCTTTTGACCCCCACCCCCCGCGGGCCAATATTCCTTCCTCTATCCTCCCACCTGCTGCCCGCAAAGGACAAATTAAGAGTGCCCGCCCCTCCCGCTTTGGTGTTGGGGGGAAAAACTGAATTAGTGCATAATCCAGACATTTCTGGAATTTGTTGGAGGTGCTCGGAGTGAACCCTAAGAAAGGAGACGCTGGAACTTTCTTTAATAAACGAGGCCGAACTGCCCCTACTGGAGGGCTGGAAGTGCGCTAGAGTTGGAACTTTCCCTCCGGTGACACCAAGCGGCTCAGTTAGCGCTCAGAGGGCGATGACCCCTTGCGCCCCTCCCCGAAAGACCACGTGCTTTTCCTCCCAGCTGGGCGGTGGGCTGGACTCCGAGAGCCCATCCTCTGGCGTGGAGCCCTGCAGTTACTTCCAATGCCTGAGCCTCAGTTTCCCTGTCTGATGAGTGGGGATAAGAGCCGTGCCCGGCCTGCGGGGACGAAGGAAAGGAGGCCGGATCCCAGGCGGGTCCGAAGCAGGATGGAGGCCGAGAGTTGCTCCTCCTCCTCCGCCCCCTCGCGCGTTCCCGCTCGCGCCTCAATGGCCACTTTAGAAATACAAACAACTTTAGAAATAAAGTAACCAAACCCCGAAAAGGGCTTTGAAGGGCGAATGCCTGGTGGCGCTTTACTATGGTGTGGGCCGAGGCCCCGGCCTAATCCTGCTTTCATTTCCACCGACGGCCTCGGGGAAAGCGCTCCGGGCCTCCCGGCCCCTCAGGAGGCTGATTAGGCCACAAAGAGCCCCCATTATCCCGAGAAGAAAACCGGGGGGCGGCGCGAGGCGGCGGCGCGGGGGGAGCGGCCCGCCCGCGCCTGGCTATTGACTTAGTGGATGAAGTCAAGAGCGCACGCCGGGGGCCGGAGGGAGGGGACGGGGGAGGGGCGGGAGCTGGGACAAAACGGAGGCACAAAACCCACAACAAAACCCCGCTCCCTCCGCCGAGTTGCTGCTGGGTCCGCTGCCCCCCCCGCCAGCCGCCGCAGAGGGAGGGGCAGAGGCCTGGGGCTGCGCCCCTGCGCCCAGAGTAGGTGGTTTGCTGGGGAGTGGAGGGGAGAGAGCCCCCAAGCAGCCCTGTCTGTTGCTAAGTACTGCGTGGCTTGGCTATATGGCAGGTCGACTTCTCGGGCCTTCCTTTCCTTTGTGAACCCAGGAAGTTGGTTACACAGGTCTCCAAAAGTCGCCCCAGCTGTGCC
Organism: Erethizon dorsatum; assembly: GCA_028451465.1. NCBI lineage: Eukaryota > Metazoa > Chordata > Mammalia > Rodentia > Erethizontidae > Erethizon > Erethizon dorsatum. The sequence goes on along the minus strand of CM051827.1, from coordinate 121,866,105 downwards.
TGCGGAGCTGTGATCAGTGAGGTCTGGCCAGACAGAGGCGGCTCCTCTGAGATGGGGAGAGCAGGCGCCTGAAATGGGGGAGGGGGGTGAAGGAGGAAGAGGAGGATGCAGGAACCTGAAGGATTTGGGTCACTTTGAGCAAGGCACTGACAACCTCAGTGTCCCCCGCTGCGAAATGGGCCTGTGGAGTGGATGGCCGTCTCAGTGTGTGCTAGGAGGAGTTGAGGATGTCAAAAATACTGGATGAATACTACTCCCCAACCCCCTCCTGGCTCCTTTCCCTCCAAAGCCCCTTCCAGAGTGGAGGCCATTCCCCTCAGATTTGGGAGATGAGACGCCTTGAAACACACAGGGATTCCCAAATATAGGCCAGATGGAAGCAGAGCAGCTGCTTTGCCACATTCAAATGAGTAGCGACCCTCCTGTCTCCTCCTGTCCCAACCAGGCCTGCGGTAGCTTCCCAGTGTGCAGCAGGGCAAAGGTGGAGGGCAGAAACACAGCCAGGTCCCCAGGCCCAAGAGACACTGTGGTAGGGGTGGAGGGTGGGGGTGAGCACTCTTGGGTGACAAGAAATGGTGAAAGCCTTCGCCAGGTGTGCAGGAGGCAGGGGCAGCTGTGAGCAAACTCCCAGCTCACCTCCCATGGGCCTGGCTCCCCTCTCCTGCTCTGCCCAATCCCCCAAATGCAGCTCCCCCTCCCCCCCAGCCATCCCCTTGAGGTAGGGTAGGCGGCACCTGCCATTCTCCATTCTCCAGGAATGACTGGGAAGTGCTTTGAAGGTATCTCAGTTCTTCATTCCTTCCACAGCCTTTTTTTTTTTTTTTTTTTTTTTTTTTCCCACAGCTATTTTTGAAGCTCTTGGTTCAGGTGAGGTGTGCTGGGGAGGACCCCCCAGACTCCAGGTCTTAGACTCAGCAAAGGCCCAGTTGAGCAGTTAGGACTTATTTCAAGAGTGGTGGTGAGTTATGGAGGGATTTCAGCAGGGAAGTGAGGGACTGGCCGGAGAATGTTCTGGAAGATGTGGAGGTTGAGGCTGTGACCCCGGAACAGAGAGGTGAGAGGAGACTGGAGGAGGTGGCCAGGGACTGAGAAGAGGAAGGAAAGAAAAGAGGCTTGGAACCCCTCTGCAGACTGGGACTCCAGAAGGTAGAGACAGGCTTGAACAGACCTTGGAGGTCATCTGGCCATTTTACAGGTGGAAAAGCTGAGGCCTCGAGAAAGCGACAGAAGTGAGCCCACAGGAGGAAAGTCACCCTGTCCTGTTGGCACTTGCCCTGGCAGAGGAGCCAGATAAACTGGTGGGAGTCTTACTTCCAGGAATTAGGAAGACAAGGAGTCAAAGAGGCCCTTTTCCATCCAGACAGCACATCGCCCTTTGGGTTTAATGTGGTTCATGCTTTATATTCCCATTTCACAGAGGGAGAAACTGAGGCACAGAGCATTGATCAGCCCAAGAAGTAGTGGGAGCATAATTCTCTCCTGAGAGGTCCTTGCTGGACCCTGATGCCTTTTATCCTAAGATGCCTGAAGGAGATCAGTCCTGCTCCTCCTCTTGCCCCATCTAGACAGTTCCAGCCCCAGCATCCTCTCCACTTCCCCCTGAACCTGGGCCCACCGCCCCGGGGGACCTTTCAGCACCCTGAGCACTCCCTGGGGTGTTGGACTTGATGGGTGCCACAGACTTAGCCCTCTGGAAGATCTATCATTACCCTGGGAAAAGTGCTTTTAACAGCAGGGGAAGAGAAAGCCCAGCACACAGACTGCCCCTGCTGCGGCTGTAGTTGGAATTCAGATCCTTACATCTATGGCCTGCTCAGTCTCTGGCCTCAGCACTGACTGCTGGGTAATTCTGGACAAAGCCGCTGCACTGTGCTGGTCCTTGGCCCCTTTGTCTGAACAACAGCGAGGAAGCATCCGGGGTTCTGAGCAGAAGCTTTGAGGTGCCCCTCTGAGCTCTGATTCTCTGGGCAGGTAAGCATTGAAAGGGAAGAAGTAAAGCCCAGCCTGTTCCCCATAGGGGAAACTCCAGGGGGGCGGGGCTTTGTCCCAGGAAGGAGCAGGAACTACTCCTCTCCTAGGCTACTTGGAGGGCTAAGGGGCAGCTCTGTTTACTCCTGGAATCAGCGCCCCAGGGCTGTGGTTATTGGTCTTCAGAGATAAGGTGATGTTGCTTATCTGGTGACAAATGATTCCCCTCCTCTTCCATTCCCCTGATTAGGGAACTTTCTCTCCTGGTTGGGAGGTCTTTTTGGAAGAGCCTAAGGGCTGGTCTTCAGACACTGACCTCTGCCTCTTGAGTCTCTGCTCAGTTTGCTGGGAGACAGGGGGAGGCAATTATCCTCTGTACCTGACTGGAGCGGGGGGGGGGGGGATGCTGGTGGTGCAGCTGGGTTGTAGCTCTGTCCTGAGATGGTTCAAAGGAGAACTCAGTCCAGAATTGGAGAAATGGAAAGATCCTTGAGCCAGTAGGGCAGAGCAGTGTGCAAAACAAACACCCAGCCATTTCTGGATCTGGAACATCTGATGACAGTGGCATTTGGGTAATCTGCTCAGGTCATTCGATGGCCACCAGAGGTGAGAGCCACTGATCCAGTGTAACATCCTGTTTTCAACACAGGTGAAGAAACTGAGGCTCAAGGAAGTGGAAGGACTTGTTACTTTTTGCATGGCCAGTCCAAAACAGGGTTGGAACAGGGACCCAGGGTCCCAATCGTTAAAGCAGGCACCTTGAAGGGAACATTCTTCCACAGCTGCTGGGTCCCTCGTCTCTCATTGCTATCACCTGTTTGAATTGAAGGTCTGATCCGCTGTGCACCGTGCTAGGCACACTAGGTACAAACCTCTGCCCTGTCCTACTGTCCCACCTCTGGCCTGTACCCAGGGGTGGTTTGCCAGGCTGTCATCTCAGTTCTATGCCCTCAGCACTTCTAGCCAGAGGCAGCACAGTGCCCTGAAAGGTGCCACCCTGCTTAGCAAGTAACTATCCTTATCCCACCAATAGGGATAAAGATCACAAATGGGGCACAGAAAAGGCACCTGGCATGCAGGAAGTACATGATTAAAATGCAGTGAAAGACCTGAGAGAATTTGTGTGGGATGGATGATACATAAAGCTTTTTTTTTTTTTTAATGTGGGTACCGGGAGTCAAACTCAGGACCTCACGCTTGCTAGGCAGGCGCTTATGCCGCTGAGCTATATAACCAGCCCCATAAAGCTTTGTAAGATGAGAATTTCCCAAGTCAAATGTGTATATCAGGGACTCTAAAATATAGGTGCAGATTTTTCCTCTCTCTGTTCTTTTTTCCAGTACTGGGAATCAAGCTCAGGAGCTTTGTACTGAGCTACATCCCTAGCCCTTTTTATTTTTTATTTTGAGACAGGGTCTAAGTTGTCCAGGATGGGCTCAAACTTTCGATCCTCCTGCCTCAGCCTCTAGAGTAGCTGGGCTTACAGGCGTGTACCACCACTCCTGGCTCTGTATGTTTTTGAAAGATTTATTGCAAAAGCAATAGGTACTTGTAAAGTGCCAAACAATAAAAAAAAATATGTAATGTAAAATTTAAGGATTCCCATTTATTCCCCAGCAGCGACCTTGTTGGGTTCAAAGGTGTAGCTGTCTAGATTTATATATCTGTTTCTGTGTCCGTGTCTGTATGGATCTGTCCATCTGTCACTCTAGATCTGGATGTGTACGTAAAGGAAAGTACATTGGGTCAACTTAGCATGATCACTTTACGTGGTACACACCATGGTATATGAACGAATTTGTGCATTTCCCTGGAGAGGGGTCTGTAACTTTTTTCTTTTTCGTCTAATACTGCGGATGGAACACAGGGCCTTGCTCATGCTAGGCAGGCATTCTACCACTGAACTATATCCTTCGCTTTTAGTGAGTCTCCCAGAGCTCAGGGTCCCCAAAAGGTTAAGCATCCGAGGCAGATTTGCAGGTGTTTGTCCTCAGAAAGCTCCCTCCCTCCAACTCCCTCCCCCCAGGCCCTCAGTGCCTCTCCCCCTCCTCCTGCACCTGCTTCTGCTTCCGGCCTCTGCTGCTTCAAAGCAGCAGGCTGGGCTTACCTGCCTGCCTCAGAGAAAAGCAGCCTGGCTTGAAAGGGGAAGTGGCATTTCAGGCACTTAATTAGACCCAGGACAAGAATGGAGGCTGGTGCTGGCTTGCATCGGGCTGAGGGGATTGTTAGGGATTAACACCCAGGTAAACCTATCAAGGCTCCCTGGCCTCCTGGCCAGCGGAAAGGCCGGGCCTACTGGGCCAGCAGCCCAGGAAGCACATTCCGGAGAGGGGGCCAGGGGCATGCTGGGAGGGCAGAGGATGGGAGAATAAGGGGGCCTGCTGGCTGCTCTACCTGTAACCTCAGCTGACCCCTCCCCACCCCCACGCCTAGTGTCCCCCAAAAGGAAGAGAAGGTGGAATCAGAACTACTGTTTTATCCCCACAGCACAGTGAATTGAACACCTACTATGCTGGGCTGGGAGTGAATGCAGGGGCTGGGAACAAAGGTGCGAACAGCACACTGCCTGGCCTCCAGGGGGGTGGTAGGGGGAGAGAGACAGACAATGAGCCAGTGCATAAATGAGGAGAAGCTTCCACAAGGAGGGCGAAGGCTTGAAGGATATGAAGCAGAATAGTGATCGGAAGGGACTGATGGGGATCGATGATGGATGTATCAGGGAGGCCTGCCTGGCGGTGGTACTGTTTGACCTGAGACAAGGAAGGCAGACAGGAAAGAGGCACTCAGGTGTCCAAAACATCTCCTCCCTAGGACAGTAGCCAGGTGGGAGCTGAATGTGCACTCAGCACTGGGCTCCATATTTTGCAAGAGTGAGGAATGAATTCATCAGGTCCTCTCAACAACACCCAGAAGGAGGGATGATTAAGAAGCCCATTTGTAGACACAGAAATAGAGGCACAGAGTGGAGCCTTGCTCTTTGGTCACTGACGTGCAGATCTATTTTCTCAACCTGCCCTTCTTGCTACAAGTTAGGAACGGGGCCAGGAGTTTGCGTCTCATCTCACTCGACCCCCAGCCTTGGCTTGTGGGTATCGGTTATCCCAATTTTGCAGACAGCCTCAGAGCTCGGACAGGGTTTCTCAGTTGCTTAGAGTCACACAGCCAGTAAGTGGGGAGTCAGTAATCGGATCCAGGTCGTCCTACTAGAACTCTGCCTTTGGAAGTCATCTGACTTTGGGGAGCCCTCGGCTGACTCACTGAGCCCTGTGTCCCTGGCGGCGTGGCTTCCACTGCCTCCTTCAGTGGAAGGGGTCCATGCTTTAGAGAAGATTCACCCAGGGTGTTCACTGACTTGGTTCTCTCATGAGACCCCTGGCCCACATTTTTTTTTTTGTGGGTACCGGGGGGACGACCTCAGGACCTCACGCGCCAACAGGCACCCGTGCCGCTGAGCGATATCACTGGCCCCTTTTTCGTATGTGGGTTCCGGGAGTCGAACTCGGGCCTTCGCGCTTGCAAGGCAGGCGCTTAAGCCGCTGAGCCGTCTCACCGGCCCCCTGGCCCACATTTTTGACTTGTGTTTGGGATCGTGGATTGAGGAATCTCAATCGGCCTACAGAGTATGTTGGTAGATACTGCAATCCCTGTTAAGGGAGAGGTCACTTTCTTGTGTGTATTTTGTTGTTGTTGCAACTGTCCCATGTGTACCTGGCTCCTGCTGGGTGTTATCTGGGGGGAAGGAAGAGCAGTTGGCTGCTGCTTGAGAGTGTGTTCGGGGGGTGTGAGATTGTGTGGAAATGGGTGTGTGATGTCTGTGATTTGAAGAAGTATTGGGTGTTGCTTCAGAACAAGAGATGCGTATACTCATGTGACTTTGCTGTGTCCGCTGTGTCCCGGGAGCAGGTCACCGGGCTTTGCCGTGCCTCTGAAAGTGTCTGTCCCCATTTCCCAGACCGGAAACCAAGACTTAGAGCAGTCACGTCTGTTGGGCAGAGGCCTCTAGCTGGTAAGTGGCTGAGCCAGGAAGGGAAACCAAGGCTGCCTTCAGACTCCAGCCTCTTTCTGGGCTCCCCAGGGAAGGTTTAAGTGAGAACAAAAGGTTTAAATGCTAGCATGCCTGCCACTGCTGTCATTACAGGTCCCGGTGGATGTGTGTGCCATCACATGCAAGACCCCTCCTTGCTCTGGCGTCTCAGCCCCTGGCTACTCCCGGGGCCCCCAGCCCAGCCCCGGCACACGAGGGTCTTTCTTTCTGGGAATTGCAAATACGCCAAAGATTAACTCCAGCAGCTGGCTGCAGCCCCAAACAATGGCGAGACCTAGGAAGTGAAGAAATTGCCAGAGGACTGCAGCGGCCTGCAGTGCACAGTCAGCCCGCTTCACTCAGATGACCCGCCCGCCCCGCCCCCATGCAGGCCCCAGCCCTGCTGGAAGCAGAAACAGAGTCTGTACAGAAATTCTCACCAGAAAGACCACTGTGCACCCGCACCCCCTTCGACCAGGGACTAGGGAGAAAGTCAGAGGAGAAGGGCGCCCAGTCAGGGGAAACAGCAAATAAATAATCTCATGTTCGGAGAGAGCTGGGGAGAGGGGCAGCATCTCAGTGGGGTTCTGTGATCAGCTCCAACTCTGTTCTCAACACCAGAAGAAAAACGAGACCAAATAAAGCAAAGATCCAGTGCCTTTCTCCTTCCTGAGTCTCCACTTGCCCACTTCCTGCTAGAGAGACAGGTGCTACCGAAGGACCTCCTTGGCTACCTGGGCTAGTAGACGAAAAGAGACCCAAGCGCAGGATGGACCAGAAGTTCTGGCGCTAATTTGCAAGGCTGTAATAATGAGAGATGGGGCTTGGGTTGTGGGTCTATGGTAGAGCACTTGCCTGGGGTACACAAGGCCCTGGTTCCATCCCCAGTACTGTAGAGTGGGCAGGGTGTGTAGAACACGCTTCCTTCCAGCTAGGATGTAGCCCTGGACAGCAAACCTGGACCTGTGGAGGATTTACCATGTGCCCAGCACAGTCCTTTCGATCCCACGGGTCTGGAAGGAGCTGGTTTTACTGATCCCATTTTGCAGATGAGGGAACTGAGGTTCAGTGAAGAAAAGGCACTTGCCTGAGATTACAGGGCCAGAGAAAGAGGCAGAAGAGGCCTTGAATTGGCCCTCTCCAACCTGGGGTCCAGGACTCATACCGCCCCCTGGGTTGCTCAGGAGAGGCTGACCCTGGGGAGAATCGGTTCTGCTTGGCTCCCAGGCCGGAGCCACATATGTCTGCCTTTGATTTGGGCATAATTATTATTCATTCTCATTTTGCTATTTTGTCTGGAACTGGTCAGGTTTGTACAAACCCCCTCCCAATTCATCACATCACTCCCTGCAAGAACGTAAAGAACACTGTTTTTGCAGAAGACCGTGTCACTCCCTTCAAGCAGCCAGAGGCTGGTCTCCCCAGGTTCCACGGTCAGAAACTAGGGCTGCGGCCCATCCCAGATCGTGACTGCGCAGCTTAGAAATGCAGGTGGCGAGTCCCCTCCGCAGATGAAGGCACTTAATTACCACGCAATCAATATGCAAACAAGTGCCAAACTGGGTTTGAATCACATTTCTCACTGGGGACTTGGTGGGGAGGAGAGTCCGGCAGAAGGGGGGCTGCCAAGGTAGGCTGGCAAGAAGGGGGCTGCAGGGTGGAGAGAGGAGCTTGGGGTGGGACCCAGGCACCCGAGGGCTGCTCAGAGGCCCCGATGTCTGGCGAGAGGCCCAGCTCCCATTGAGGGGACTGAGGTCCACGGCTCCAGGCCGCAGTCTGCGGGAGGGTTTCCAGGCCTGTCAGCTGAAGTCTGGCAGCCTCCACTAATTCATTTGACTCGGAAATCTCAACTTGACCAGGTCCCCCTCCCCTCTTTAAAACAAACTCATTAAACTTGTCAACACTCATTAGGCCTGTAAAACATTGAACTAGAGCCACTGGGGAGACTCAGAGAGGGGTGTGTGCGTGTGCACTTGTGTGTCTGGGAGCGTGCTCTCCAAAGCGGCACCAGGCCCTGGGAGACCCGTCCCTGAGGCTCAGCAGGGGCAGAAGTCACTTTCGTTTGTTCATCTATTTCCTTCCTTCTTGCATCTGCCTTTTATCAAAGGCAGAACAGTGTGCACGTGTGGTGGTGGGGGTGTCTCCAGAGTCAGCTGGAGTTTGAATTTAGCTTTGCCCTCTGGCTGTTGGAGGCTGCCCAATGCTTATCCTTCTTGGGGGGTCTCAGTTTGCCCCATCTGTAAAATGGGTATTATAATAATAGGACCCATCTCTCTGGGCCATTAGAAAATAGCACATATATATGTAAAGCAGTTATAGCAGTGCCTGGTGTGTTTTAAAAGCACAACTACTGGTAACTTATTGTGGTCATGATGACATATTTAAAATGTAAGAGGCAGCAGAATTTAGAAGCTGGAAATCTAGATTTGGTAAGACTAGAGTTGGAACCTCAGCTTCCTGCTGGGAGCCCCTGGATCTAAGTCCATGTCTTGAGTCACAGTTTCTCCAACTAGAATGAGTAAATTAAAATGTATGTCGGGGCCGGTGAGATGGCTCAGCGGCGTACATGCCTGCCTGGCAAGCGCGAGGGCCTGAGTTCGACTCCCGGAACCCACATACGAAAAAAGGGCCGGTGATATCGCTCAGCGGCACGGGCGCCTGCTGGCGCACGAGGTACTGAGGTCGACCACCGGTACCCACAAAAAATAAAATAAAATAAAATAAAATAAAATAAAATAAAATGTATGTTAAAGAAATGAGTTCGTGCCAGGCGTGGTGGCACACGCCTGTAGTCCCAGCGCTTGGGAGGCTGAGGCAGGAGGACAGCCGAGATTTCAAGGCCAGGCTGGGCTACATAGTGAGTTCAAAGCCAACCTGAGCTACTAGACTGACCCTGTCTCAAAAAAAAAAAACAAACAAACAAAAAAAAAAAGCAAAAGCAAAAAAAAAGTTCACAGGAGAAGTGAGCTGATACAGGATTAAAACGCGTGGTAGGAATATTATGAATATCCTTTCTCCTCTGTCCCCCACATCTAACCCACTCCATGCCCCAGGCCACCTTGTGATGCAGGCTGGTATTTGGGGGCCTGTCTAGATTCTGTGGCTTTGATAAGGAGAATGGGATGGTTGGAGGGGAGACTTCACCACCCACTGCAAAGCTGAGGAGGCCCTGGATGTGCTCTCCCCGAAGCCTAAGGGTGTATCTTAGGAGGATCTTAAGATCTAAGGATCTGGGCCGGTGAGATGGCTCAGCGGCATAAGCGCCTGCCTTGCAAGCGCGAGGGCCCGAGTTCGACTCCCGGATCCCACATACGAAAAAGGGGCCGGTGATATCGCTCAGCGGCACGGGTGCCTGTTGGCGCGCGAGGTCCTGAGGTCGACCCCCCGGTACCCACAAAAAAAAAAAAAAAAAAAAAAAAAAAGATCTAAGGATCTTAGAAGCAGAGGTTGCATTTAGAAAAATAAGCACCAGGCCAGCTGTGGTAATTCCAGGACTCTGGGAGGCAAGGGCAGGAGGATTGCAAGTTTGAGTCCAGTCTGGGCAACTTAGCAACTTACCAAGAACCTAGCTTAAAAAAAAGAAAAAGGAAAAGAAAAATTAGAAAAGGGCTGGGGATGTAGCTCAGGGTAAGCTTTTGGCTTCAATCCCCAGTACTGGGGAAAAACAGTGGGCTGGGGTGCAGCTCTGCAGAGTACTTCCCTAGTATATGCAAGGGCCTGGGTGTGAGCTCCAGTCCTGCAAGAGCAAAATGAAGACACAGAAAAGGGAAAACCGCTTAGAGGAGAGCAAATTGCTTCCAAGCCACATAAAAAGACACCTTCAGCTTTTAAAACCTGCCTGATGCCAAAGAAACAATGAACTCAGATCTAAAAGGAGAGGCCGGGCAAAGATGCCTGCATGCTATTGCTTTCTGATCCTCCCCTTCCTGCTCTGAATCTCCTCTCGCCCCAGGTCTGCAGAGCTGCGGACGCAGTCTCCCTGCTTCCTGCGCACTGCGAGGCCCGGGCCCAGAGACAGTAAATGGGGGCAGAATCCAGGGGCCCGATGAATAGCGGTTTTGTCTGGGTTCCCTTTTAGGAATTTGTGGTGTGTTCTTTTTCCCTTTAAAGTGGGGTGTCTACAGGCTCTGGCTCTGTCTCGCTCTCTCCCCTTCCCCCTCTTATTGAGAATGCCCCCTTAAAAAAAAAAAAAAAGGACGCCAGCCTTCTGCTATTTTCCTTGTCTCTCTGAAAATGAGAACATCAGCCATTGAAGTGGATTGATGAACTCTTCCCAAAAGTTTATTAAGGGAAAGTTAGACAAAGGCCCCAAGGCCGGCAGGCAACTGAGCAGTCAGTATATATACTGGGCGCTTTTGTCCCCCCAGGGCAGACGCATGAATACCTCTCAATGGCCCTCTTCAGAGTGACAAGATCAAGCCAGACAAGGGCTTGTTAAAAGGAACTGCAAGCCGTTTCTCTTTCTCCATCCCAAAGCTGCGTCCTCCATTTCTCCTGCATTAATGGACATCTGCAGCCGCAGGAATAATTGGCTGGAATTCTGTTGGTTTTGTGTGGGTTTTTCTTTTTTCTTAAATACACCCTTCCTCCTCCTCTTCCCTGCCCCCACCTGCCCTCGCCCCCACCCTCTCCCTCCCTCAACAGCCCTGGAGCCATATGTCCCTGAGCACGGCCCGCCTGTCTCCTAGGGGACCCCAGGGAGGAACAATCAAATGGGGTTCCTGAGGCTCTGTCTCTTCCAGTCGGTCCTCACACTGATGTCTGTTCCTGATACTTACTGGGGACCAGGGGCCGAGTAAGAACTTAGGTCTGTTTTACCTCTGCAGTCTTTGATATCAAGGTGGGGACCATCTGCCCTCAAGTTAGGGGTGGACGCCGAGGCAGGAGAGCAGCAGTAGCTTCCTCAGGAGCCATCTGGGACGGGCCCCCAAGGTCTGGTGGACTTTCAAGTCCTCCTCCTGCATTTCAGCTGTTGTGTTCGGGACGGGGGTTGAGGTCCAAAGCACGTCTCAGCCCCAGTTGCGGGTGGGCTTCCAATCTGGCCTGCTGGGCCTCTCAGCTCAGAGACAGTGTGTCCTGGACAGAGGTGGCCTCTGGGACACGTGCAGGGCGAGCTTTTGGGGGGCCTGACCAACCCGTGGTAAGGATACGAGCTGCCTCTGGAGAACGCACTGAATTAGCAGTGCCAGGGGAGAGGGTGCTGCGGCGTGGGCAGCCCAGTAAGGGACGGACTCCACAGTCCCCTCAACGCAGCTGGGAGTGTGCACGTGTGTTTGTGTGCATGCATGTGTATATGAGCGTGTGCACACACACGTGTGTGCATGCTGCAGAGTCAAAGTTCTAGTGAGTTTGGTTCTGTGTTTATGTCTCCAGTGCCCTTTTATGACCTTTAGGGCTGGGCCCAGACAACTGCATTTTATTCTCGTTTGACTCCTTCCTTCAGTGCTGGTACAGTACTGTGTGCAAAGTAGGTGCTCAGTAAACGCTCTCGACACTCAGAACTTTCCCAAGACATGTGAGCACTATAGGGAGGGGCAGCCAGGCCTCTGTCAAGGGATGGTGCCCCTCCCCCACCTCCCCAGTTCTCTTCCTCCTCCTCTCCCCACTGTACCCACACTTGTCGTAATTCCGTCCTGGAGTAGGAGCGTCCCTAATGACACTGGGCTCCAGAATTCGCCCCAAGACATCAACTTCACCTGCAAACAGTCACCCTGGTAGCCATGACAACATCTGTGCTCATCTCCCAGGTGGTTGGTTCCCCTGGGACAGGGGATGGGGGGTAGAGGAAGGGGCTTTAGGAGGCCTCCCCTGCAGGGCAACAACTGCACCTCCTTGTCTTGGTCCTATCGTGAGAGTCCCACGTACCGTGGGACTGGCCATCCTACTCCCTGGGCGTGGCCCACCTGAGATGAAGGCCTGAATGGGCAGCAAAGAACGACAGCAAGAGGACTTCGGAAAACTGCCCTCAGGAGGTGTCACCCAAGGGAGACTTCGGCTTTTGCACTTGGTAGGAGGTTTTAGAGAGCGCAGACATTTAACATCACAGTCTGTCCCTCCCTGGGGGGTGGACTTGGAGCTTGGTGGCCAAAGTCTGGACCAGCCTATGATTTGGCCAAGGGAGATTTGGCCCTTTGAGTTAGACCAATCTGGGTTCAAATCCTGACTCTGTATTTGCTGGCCGGTGGCTACGTGGAGTGGAGGTGCTACTTCCAAATCTGACCTCCCAGAACAAACCAGGCCTCCAACAAATATCCAGTTCCTCCCTCATCTCTGCTCTTCCCCCAGACTCTTTCTTATTTTCTGGCTTAAGGACAGAATCAGGAGGGAAGCAAACAGGAAATCCAGATGCCTTGTCCATCCAGAGAGATGGGGGATGAGCAGGCATGGGGAGGAGGGAAGGCGGTGGTAGAACCATTGTAATTTAAGACCCACCCCATAAGAGTTGCTATTTCATGGATGATTCAAGTCAAACTTCCCCCAAAGAAGAGCTGTGACCTCTGACTCCTGTAACCTGTACTTAGCACATTCAAAAGCCCCTCCTAGCCCCAGAGAGCTGACCTGCTCTGGGTACAGGGCAGCAGGGCCAGCAGGGCTATAAACAAGCTGCATTTCTTGGGCCCAGGAATCCTGAGTGAAAAACCAGAAGGGAGCTGGGGAGTGGGGGGATTCGGCCATGAACACGTGGCCAAAGTGGGTGAGAATTCAAGGGTGGGGGAGCCAGGTTCAGCATTGGGGCGCCTGCTGATGATGAAGAAGTAGGAGGAGACAGGGCCATGGGCCCCCAAATAAGAAAGTATTTCCTCTCACTGACCCTGTTTTCTCACCTGTAAAATAGAACTAACAATATTCTGCTCAGAGGGGTTTTTAAGGACTAAGTGAATAATGTGGGTGAAAGCCACTCCATCTGGCCTGGCCAGGGGAGGGCTCGGCAGAGTGGACAGGGGGTAGAAGGAGTCTGGGATTGAGGGCAGAATGGGGCCCTCAATGGGGGGCAGAATGGGGAGGCAGAGAGACTGAGGACAGGGGCAGCTGGGGTGTTTGTGGACAGTAACTAAGTGTCAGACTGGGCTGCACCAGAGAACGGCAGTGTCCTGGCCCTCACGGGCTCCCTGTGCTGGGGCCAGGGGGTCAGACAGGCAAACATTCCTCCCTGTTCAGGGTGGCAGTCACCACGGGGACTGGGGGGGGACAGGGGCTTTGGAGAGTCAGGCTTTGGGGTGCTTGGGATGGAATGCATTTGTCATTATTTCCTCAAGCTTCATTTCCTGCACATCTTCTGAGACTCTCTGATCCTGGCGCCCAGGTCCCTTGGGTTAGAGTAAGTTCTCTCTCATCTTCCTCGTAGGAGTGCAGAGGCTGAGTGAAGGGAACCACCGTCCCAGCTCTCCTTTCTGGTCTCTCTGGAAGCCTGCAGGGACTAGGCTCCTTTTCCTTCACTGCATCCTCAGGCAAGAAACAATCTCCATGAACCTCGGTCTTCTCATCTGTGAAATAGGCCTGTTGACATCCATCACAGTGCGGGGGAAATTAGGTGCCTAGAGCTATACCTGGCGGACGGTGGATCCTCAGGGTGCAGGGCTGGTACCGGAGAGAGTCCCTGAGCTCAAGCTGGCTTTCTGGCTGCACACAAGAGCCAGGGCTCTGGAGGCCCGGCCTGGCCTTTGAAGCTCAGTGCAGCCCTCTTATTACCACAATTAATTACTGAGGGACAATGGGCACGGCCCTGCCCTCAGCCCTCGCCTTCAAGCGGCAGGGGGTGGGCGGAGGGCACTGGGAGGGGGGAGGCTAAGCGGCTGCCTGTTTGTTTATGGGCACAGGAAGCTTTATTGGTTTTACACTCCAGCCTGTTTTGAAATCAAAGAACATTTCCAGGGAGGGGGTGGAAGTCAGCAGCAAGGAGCTGAGAGCGGCTGTATTTATTTTTTGGCCTGGGACAGAGCACAACCCAGGCTCTGCCTGCACCTGTGTTCTCCAGGGTTTGCTCTGGGGCTCTGTAGCAGCAATGGACTGAGTGTGCATCAGGAGTGAAGGAAGCCATCTCTCCTGGCAAGCTGGGGAGGACAGGGAGCAAGCACTTGGGGAGTGTGTGACCTGAGCCGCAGCAGGGTCTTTTGTCCTCTCTGAGCTTTGGTGACCTCGTCTTCCTTTTGGGCCTCAACATGATCCTGGTCCCAGCAACCTGCAGATTTTTGAAGGGTGCTCATTGGTGGCGTCTGTTAGGAACCTTTATGAAGTCCTGGAGTTTGCAAGTATGCTTTCGTTACTTCTTTTTTTTTTGTGGGTACCGGGGGGTCGACCTCAGGACCTCGCGCACCAGCAGGCGCCCGTGCCTCTGAGCGATATCACCGGCCCCTTTTTCGTATGTGGGATCCGGGAGTCGAACTTGGGCCCTCGCGCTTGCAAGGCAGGCGCTTATGCCGCTGAGCCATCTCACCGGCCCTCGTTACTTCTTTAATTCATTCATTCATTCATTCATTCATTCATTCATTCATTCATCAGTTACCCACAGCTGCAGGTCAGACTTCTGTTTGAAATTTAAAAAAAAAAAAAAAAAGAAAGCCATCCAAACACATGTTATGAGTTCTTTCTGTTGAAAGAATTACCTGCTTATTGTGGGGAAAAAAATTCAAACACTCAGAGCGTATAGAAGGTAAAAAGTTTGTAATCCCCTGCTTCCTACGACCCAGAGTTAAAAGATAGTAATTTGGGGTCTGATCTTCCAGATGTTTCTCTAGAGAGAAATGCAAACGTTGACTCCATGTTTATTTTGATGAATGGGATGGTGGAGTAGACACTGTTCCAACTTTCATCAGTGCACAGTGTTTTCTGGAGGCTGAGGCAGGAGCCTGCTCCTTCCTGGACATCTGGACATCGCTGTATCTTATCCGTCTTATTGGTTGCTTTGGTCACTGTGGGTCTGAGAAGTGAGAACTGTGTGCCCCGAAATTGCTTATCACTTTTGTCTGTTAACTCAGCAAGCCCATGTGTCCCCGTTTCACATGTGGTGAGACTGCGGGCAAACAGAAGTAGCAGGATTTTGTCATCTCCTGCTAGAAGTAGCTCAGCTGGAATAGGGGTTTTCTGACCCTTCATCCTCTGGAATATTCCGGGGCACACAGAGAATTGGCTCCATTTGAGGTCAGCATAGGACTCCAGGTAGGAACCACATAGCACACATAGCATGGTCTGTGACGGAAGATCCTGGGTACAGATGTCCCCCCATCAGGCCAGGGGCAGCTGTGGGGTTAGCACAGCCTTCAAGTGAATGCCAGAGGCCACCAGCCCAGCCAAGGTGGCTCCTGGGGCCACCCACCCCCTTTCCCTCCCAGGGAGAATGCAGAGAAGGAAGTAGGCTTCAGCTCCCTGCCCCCATCTACAGCAAGCGGGAAAGTGTGCTCAGGCTGCAGGTTCCCTTCTGGATCAGGACCTTGAACCTCACAGCTCCCCCAGATGGGTGCAGGAGGGCGGGACCTTGGAGCTTAAAAGCTTCGCTGGCATCAGCTCCTCCTCAGATGTCAGCTCTGGAAGCATCTAGCCCAGCCTCTTGCTTTCACACAGGGAGGGACAGAGGCCCCGGGAAGGTTGAGTGACTGGCCCCCGTCACACAGTACTTGGCAGCAGGTTGGGGCGGGTTCCATCCTGCAGTCTCAGCCCTCTGAGGTGGTGGGGACCTTGCTCCTGGCCCTTCACAGCCCATGGTCATATCTGGGGTTTTCCTGCACTGCAGAAGGGGAGCTGGTGACCTGGAAGGGGGCCAAAGCCTGGGATGGGAAATGAGGTGCTCCCTGGGGATGAGAGACAGCCATGCTGGATGTCCAGGCACACAGCTACTGCATCCCTCGCGTCTATGTTTGATTTGGTTTTTTGTTTGTTTGTTGCTTGGTACTGAGGATTGAACCCAGGGCTTTGCGCTGAGCTACATCCCAGTCTTTTAAGATTTTTTTTTTTTTTTGTAATTTTGAGACAAGATCTCACTAAGTTGCTAAGTTGCCCAAGGTGGGCTCAAACTCAGGATTCTCCTGCCTCAGTTTCCCTGAATGCTGGGTTTACAGGTGTGCACGACCATGCTTGGCTTCAGGCCTCGCATCTGGCTGGCACTTTATAGTTTATGAAGCCCGTCCAAAGCAGCCATCCTCACAACCTCTGTGAAGTGGCCCTGCCACCCTTCTTTTACAAATGGGGAGACTGAGGCTCAAAAAGGTGACATCATTTGCTGAGATCACGCAGTAAATGATAGAATATTAGACCTGGGTAGGCTTTGGAACCATCTAGTTCTGTCTCCTCATTTTATAAGTGATGAAGTCCCAAGGGGCTGCCTATTCTGGGGTCCCTTCTAGCTGTATGACAGTGAACCCCAAGTCCCCTTTCCCAGGGAATGTGCCAGCTTTGGACAGGGCCCAGTGCAGACATCAGCCCTTGGTTCCAGTGCCCAGGCTTCCAGGCTCTGGCATCAGCTGGATCTGAGTTCCAATTCTGACTCTGTCATGTGTCCTGGGGAAGCTGACCTCCTCTCTCTGTGCTTTCACGTCTTCATGTACAATACGAGTTCTATCATCAGATGGCGGAGAAGGTTAGACAGCACCCGCAGGCGCATGGCTTAGCAGAGAGCATACACACAGTAAGTGCTTAATAAATGCTAGCAGTTTGGTGTTTATACTCTCGGCTGACTGAGGGGTTGGAGTGTCCCGGCTCTCAATTTCAGGGCCCTGACATGTGTCCTTTGCAAGTCTCCGTTGGCCCCCACAGAAGGTGAAGACCCAGGTGGCTGTGCCTGGGGCTGGTGAGATACAGGCTGGGCAGCCTCCCTGGGCCTCAGCTGCAGAGACGGTGACCTCTTTCTGCAGAAGAGTGAAGGGAAGTGGGAGGTTCATTCGCACCCTCTTTTCCCAGCACTGCGCCATCCTGCATCAGAATCATTGCTTCATCTTCTGAAATAGCTCTGCAGCGCAGGTCGAAGGCCATGTCCAACCTTGGGTCTGTCCCCGAAGCCTCCAGATATCGTGGCCAGGCTGAGTCTGGGGGAGACTCAGGGGTCTCCCAGAGCAGTCATGGGGGACAGGTGCCATGCGACTCCCTGGAAAGGCTAGTGGCACAGGTGGCACAAGGGGACACACCTGCGGACCATGTACTCATGGGAAAGGTTTTGGGGTGGAGAAGGGGTGACGGCCCAGGGGCACCTGTGGAAGATGTCAGGGAGCCAGGCACCTCCCCATCCCTGGCAGAGTCCTCAGGGGTCAACGCTTCACCCAGGTGGTGTGTGGCAACGTCTCACCACCTCGCCAAAGACAGGCTTTGAAAGTCAATTATTTGAAACCGAGGACGCCGAGGCCTCGAGGGCCTCTCAGTGAGCTCTGAGCAAACAGGCTTTTGGCAAGTTCAGAGAAGAGAAAACAGGATTGAATTTCCCCTCCAACTCACCTGGGGGAGAATCGGACTGCCTGGTGGTTAGGACGTGGGGGAATCTTGGCTCTGTGGTAGGCTTGAGGGTGGGGGTCCTTTGGGGTCACTGAGACAGGTACAGAGCCATTCTGGAGCTTCCCCACGCAGCTGGTCCTAGGGCTCAGGACTACCAAGGTCAGGCAGTTCTTCCCTTGGTCTAACTTCATTACCTCTTGCTGCAGATGAAAAGATGCTGTGCCCCTGGCTCAGCAACTGAGTCAAGGAGGCAGGTTTGAGCCCTGACCTGACCATGCTAGCTGGTAGCTGGTAGCTGTTAGGCAATCTGCTTCGCCTCTCTGGACCTTCCTCCATCTGTAACGTGGGGAGAATGGTAACGCCCACCTCAGTGGTTCTTGGTCAAGCATAAGATCCTACAGGAATTGAAGAAGGGGGAGACGATAGTTCTGCAGCTGGTTTTCCTACATCTTTCAGGGAACCAGTGGGAAGGAAGGCTGCTCTGGCTGCTCACGTACCCAATGGAGCAGAGCCCCATGAAGGGGGCTTTTCCACCAACCCAGGCCCGCACCTGACTGTGATTACAGGCGCAGGAGGACTGATTGCAGAATACAGATCTGGAGGATGCATTGGAGGGGTGGGGTTAGATGAAGGGAAACACTCACCTTCCAGCCTGCACAAGTCATGATCTCGTGGGGGTGGGGAAGGCTGCAGACTTGAGAACCAGTGGGAAGAGCTCTGAGAATGCGGCAGAGGTAGGAGAATGATGTATGTGACCTCCCCAGGCCACTCTTGGCCCTCAGGCCCACTGTCCTCTTGAGCTGGGGCCCCTGCCCTGAGCCAGCCTGGCAGCACTCAGGGCTGAGCCAGGCCCAGTCTCTGCCCTTCTCTTCCCGCAGCCCCAGCCCTGCCTTCCTTCTGAACACCTCATTCCCCTCTGTCCCCACAGCAGCCTCCCATCCCCACTGCTCTAATAAGAGAACTCAGAGCAAAACTCAGGAGGCCTAGAACCGTGGTTCTCAGCCTTGCCTGTGCAAAGATTCACAGAAGGGAGCTTTTAAAAACCCCAGTGCCCGGGCTGCCCCCCAGAACCCAGACTGATGAAAGAGGATGCATGTGTGCATGCATGTATGTGTGCATGTATATGCAGGATCTTTTAAAGCTCCACAGGTGATTCCAGTGAGCAGCCCTGGCTGGGAGTCTGAGCTGTAGATCCTCTGGCCACACACATGCTGAGCTGCACCTTCTGCCTGTAAGAAGCAGGAACCTCCAGAGTCATCCCACAGAGCTGTCAGGCAGATTAGGAGGGCCGAGACAGGGCCTGGCACCTAATAGGTGCTCATTAAATGCCTGCTAAATAATAATGGCCCCCATTTTTGGAGTGCCTACCCTGTGCCAAGTACTTTGCATACATTTACATAAACTTTTCTCTGGACCCAAATGCTTTCTGGGTTTGGCACTTTTTTCCCCCCAGAGCAAGGCTGCCTTTGTCCTAGTTTTGGGCAAGCGGGTGTGTCTGGGAGCCCTGGCTCGGGATCCTGGCTGCGTCTTGTTTGGACACAGCTTAGGTAACCTCAGGCAAACAGTGACTCAGCATTTGGCTGTGGATGAGCCCTCCGCAGGCTGGGCCCAGCGTCCTCGGATTTCTTCCTGCAGCATGTCAGGGCCCACAAGGATGTGGCAAACACCTGGGTCAGTTTTCCTTGGGGGCCCTTGGGATGACTGGGGACTGAGGGACCGAGGGACAGGGTCTCCCACTGGCTTCCTAGATGCTGGGACTCAGAAAGGCTGACTGCCTGGGAGACCAGGATTTGAACCCTGGATCCCAGTCTCTAAAGCCCAATCCTGTTGGAAGCAGGACCCCCCCCCCAGCTCAATACCAGCCAGTCCTTAGGCTTCTCTCTGGTCCTCCCTCCTCCCAGATGAGGGCACCCTCAGATGGCGGGGGGACACTGCTTCTGCGCTGGCAGGGAGAGCTCGCAGGGGTCCATGGTGCTCTCACCGCTCCAGAGCTGGCCTCTGGGGTCAGCAGCCATAGACCTTGGCTCCAGATGGTCACACTAGCAACACCTTCCCCAGATCCCTGTCTTGTGAGGCCTGCAGTTGGCTACCCTTCCACCACACAATGATGCGCCCCAAGAGTGCCAGGTAGGGGGGTCTCTGGGGCCTGTCCCAGCTCCCTGCAGACCTGCTATGTCACCTCAGGCGAGTCACATCCCTTCCCTGGGCTCAGTTTGCTCATCTGTGCGACAGAGAGTTGGGACTAAATTTGCTCCCAGCTGGAATGGACCAACTCTCTTGATACAGAAACGGATCTCAGACACTGAGGCCGCTTGCCCATGGGAAGATATCCCCAACAGGAAGTCAGGGCCTGCCAGGCCTGAGTTCAGCCCACACTGCTGCGCGGAAGCATTGAGATGTGGCAGGTGGCTTGGCCTCTCCCAGCTGTTCCCCCTCCTCCTCCTTTTCTTCCTCTTCTCTTCCTCCTCTTCCTCCTTATTATTTTTTTCCAGTGCTGGAGATAAAACCGAGGTTCTATCAGCTACCAGAGAGCTAGGTCCCCAGACCTTTATATTTATTATTTTATTTTATTTTATTTTGAGACAGGGTCTAAGTTGCCCAGGTTGGGCTTATACTCAGGATCCTCCTGCCTCAGCTTCCCAGAGTTCTGGGATCATAGGCTTGTGCCACCATGCCTAGCTTTCTGAGCTCCTTTGTCCATAGCCAGGGATATTGCAGTGGTTAAATGAGTGAATCTACACCTAGCCCTTCCCGGTGCCTGGGACATAGGCATTGTCTCTGTGTGCTACCGTGGCCCCTGGCAGGATTTCTCTGCGTTGCAGAGCTGTGGTCTCTAACATGGGGACAATAGCACCTGCCTGGAGGAGCTGTTGCAAGAATTAAATGAGACAGGTGCCTGTGGCTTGGTGCCTGGCAAGTGGCCCCAGTTATTGTAAAATCAATCATTTGTGAGGGTGTGGCACAGCTTTCTCCCATCTCCAAGCCCCATCATGAGCATGGGCAGGAGAGCCCAGAAGTAGAGGAGAGCAGGAGTGGGGCAGCGTTTGGTGGCCCTGCTCAGGTTGCCAAAGACATTGTGTCCTTGAGTGTCCAGGCCCCCAGCAACCTGCCTGTACCTTCCCACTCTCGTAGCCCATGGGCTTGGCCACATCGGCCCTAGTCCAGCCTGGTTCTCTAGCCAAACACACCCCTTGGGGCAGAGCTCTCAATCCCTAATTCATGAAACCTGTTGGCTCGGGGTCCAGATCTGCAGTCCATGCAGGCAGCCAACCGTCTGTCTTTCCATTGCCCATCACACAGGAAACTGTGCTGGCCTGGAGGGGCTGTGGGCTGCGTAGACACAGCCCAGGCTGCTGCGACACCATCCACCTGGCTCCTGGTCCCACTGGGCCCCATTTAGGATGTGCCCTTCCATGGGGAGGCCCAGGCAGGGCTGGAGATGCCTTCAGAAATGGAAATGGGCCCATTTGTTTATAATTTACTCTCTGACACTTAACGGGAACCCGATGGGGCCAATAAAGGCCCCGAACTGGCCCAGTTCCTACTTCAGAAGTGCTGGAGCCAGACAAGTTCTCTGGAGGCAAATGCATCTCATAGTGGAGCCATCCGGTCAGCTTCCCCTCCCCAAACTTCTGAAAGACCCTGAACTGTTCCCCGGACCAGCCAGGGGGGCTGCAAGCCATTCTACACTGGGGGTCAGAAAGACAGGCGCTTGGCTTTCTAGGTAGAGGGCCAAGAAGGTGATGCGAAGGACTAGAATATTCTGGGCACAAAGTAAGCAAAAAGAGGGGGCCAGGGCAGAGGAGAAATCCAGCTTTCAATTTTGCTCAAGAGAAAAATGAGTACATGAGCGACAGAATTATTTTCCAGTGTGCAAGTCCCAACTAAGTAAAACCTCCTTGAAACATCGTGAGTTATTAAAGAGGAAAGAAAAGAAATCGTAAAATCAGTTTGCCTTTAGCAGAACTGCACAATGCACTCTTATTTCCAGGGGAATCTAATTAGAGGGCAGGGGCAGAGCCAGGGAAGGGATGGGAGCTGGAAATTGCTGCTGAGAGGCCCTAACAAGGTGATTGAGAGGAGAGATATTTCCCTCCCAGCATCATGAGGTCCTGGGCAGGACTGGATGTGAATCCTGCACTTTGGTTCTGCCTTTGGGTTGCTGCCTTCACTGAAATCTCCATTTCTCCGTTTAAAAATGGAACTGCAGAGCTAGGGGTATAGCTCAGTGGTAGGGTACTTGCATAGCATGCAGGAGGCCCTAGGTTCAATCCTCAGGACCACAAAAGAAGGAATTTTTTAAAAGAACCAAGCCAAATGTGACAGCACACACCTGTAATCTCAGTACTCAGGAGGCCGAGGCAGAAGGGTTACTGTGAGTTGGAGGGAAGCCTGGAGAACATAGTGAGATAATAGTTCAAGACCAGCCTGAGCTATATAGTGAGAAAAGCAAAAATCAATAAGAAAAATCAACAAGAAAACCCCAAGGATGTGCCGATTCCTTGTTGGTGGCATTGACAGGATGAGGTGGAAGAAAGTGTGGCCAGAGAGTGTCACACACTGACATCCAGCAAATGCTTGTACCCTATCCAGGTGATCAGCACGACCTCTCCAAACAACAGCTTCCTCCTCCTAGGCACGCTGCACGATCCTCACTCCCAGAATCCTCCTCACCATCTCCTCCTCTTTCGCCATCTCCCCTCGAATCCCAGCACCAGTTCCCCCAGCCTCCCGGGTGGACGGGTCTAGCTCAGCCTTTGAGGCCACCAGCCACCTCTCCCCACCCCCAATCTCTTGCAGGACACATGTAATTCTTTTAGTAACAGGTCTACTTTTTGTTCAGAAATAAGTCCCCAAAGGAAAAGTCTGTGGATTGTAAGCCTACAGGTACACATATGTACCACCAGCACACACATGCACACCCACAGCTGGCCATGCACACGAGACCACATGCATTAGTCTCCAGGAAGCTTCATTCACTCCCCCAAGTGCAGCCTTGGCCTAAGGGCACTGGACTTTTTTTGCTTGTTTTGTTTTTTGAGACAGGGTCTCGCTATGTAGTCCAGGCTGGCCTTGAACTCACTATGTAGCCCTGGCTGGCCTCGAACTTGTGGCGATCCTCCTGCTTCAGCCTCTTGAGAGCTGGGATTATATAGGTGCACCACCATGCCTGGATGAGTGCTAGACATTTAAATAACACCTTGCAGGGTTATTTGGGGGCAAGACATTATGGCGCTAAGGGGAAGGAAGGAGGTGAAGACTGTAGGGGCAGCAACATCAGCATGTTCATGTTCTACAATTTCCAAAGCCTTTTTGAGACTTTCTAAAGGTGGAGGAAGTGGCACAGGGGTCTGGGTTCAAGTCCTGACACAGAAACATATAGTTGTGTGATCCTGGGTAAGTGACTGCCCCGTCTGAGTCTCATCCTTAGACCTGGCTTAGTATCAATGCTTGGGATGACACAATTATGCATGCAAAGCTCAGGACCTGGCATAAGGAAAGAGTGTCTTATAGTCACCTGATCGCCACAGAGGACACCTGCTCTCAGCCTGCTTCTCCACCCTTGAGCGTTTTGTTCACCTCCAAATCCTACAAAGCTCAAGCTTTGCCCTCTGAGAACCAGTGTTTTCATATTCTCCCCTCTCCCAGCTATTTTAATGTAACTATTACCTATGGCTGACCACATTTTGGGAAAATAACGTTATTTATTCTATCAAGATCCAGCAAACTGGGCTCAGAGCAATAATTGCCACAGGGTGTAACAGATTTTATTTTTATTGATCGAAAAAAAATTTTTTTTATCAAGACCACATCAGACTAGAAAAGGCGTAAGCAGCAGGAGCGAATTGGATTTTAACTCCTTTAAAAAATGGCTCCCTGGGCCGGTGAGATGGCTCAGTGGCTTAAGCGCCTGCCCGGCAAGCGCGAGGGCCCGAGTTCGACTCCCAGATCCCATATACGAAAAAGGGGCCAGTGATATCGCTCAGCGGCATGGGCGCCTGCTGGCGCGCGAGGTCCTGAGGTCGACCCCCCGGTACCCACACACACACACACACACAAAAAATGGCTCCCTCAAGCAGCCCATTTCCAGAGCTGCCTGACTCTGGGGCATGGTGCTCAGGGTGCATGAGGGTCCCTGGGCGGGGGCGGCCCTGCAGAGGGCATCTCAGTGGCACTGCATTTGTATCTGGGGGGGGCCTCTGAGTGGATCCAACACCTGGATGTAGACAAGGGAATTTGCTGGAGTATCCGTGTGTTGAGGTACAGAGCGCTTGGAGCCGTTCAGCTGGGCTTTCAGCATGGGGCCAGGTGTCTGGTGTCGCATAAATACATCTCTAATGAGATTATTGTGCTTGGTGATCCTGACTACTCAACAGCAATCACCCTGGCTTGAAGACCAAGCTGTTGCAGCCACCTGTTGGAACATGGCAAGTTATTGCACAGGTCTGGGCACAGAGAAGGATGCCATTCACTCATAAGTTCATTCATTTGTTCATTCATTCATTTGTTCATTCAACAAGTGTGTGTTGAGCACTTAGCAGAGGCCAGGTCCTCCTCTGGGCATTGGGGATAAAGCAATGAACAACAACAACAACAACAAACAAAAAGTTGTACCCTCATAGAAGTGAAACATGGTCCTTCCAAATTGAGCCTGGGGGCTGGAAAATGGCTTATGGAGGAGACCTGGTCAGGCGTGGTCCCCATTTCAACCTTTCAAAGGACACTCTCTGGAGACTTTGCAAATGTCAGTGATGCATCTGACTGCTGAGCAGGAAGGAAAAAATGTGGGAGAAAGGACAGGGGACTTAGCTGAGGCTCAGCGGAGAGAAGGGGTGACGCGAGGTGAGTAACAGGGCAGGCGGAGAGGCAGGCCCAGCTTCTGCCCCGGGCTCTGGGCCTCCTAGGGATGGTGAAAAATCTGATGACGCAGCTCCTGCAGCAAGTTTTGGGAGTGATACAGAAAAGTTCTCCCTCCAAGTTTGCCCCTGGCTGGGCCACCTTGGGCTGAGCATGTTCTCACCCTCTCCCCAGTGTGAAAACACCGGGGGCTTTAGAGCCCTCTGTGTCCCTCTGTTCCCACCCTGATAGCAGGTGAGGAGAGCTGTGTGTTTTCCTTTGGCCTCGGTTCCCTTGTCACACAGCAGCATGGCGTTGTGTGTTGCTGCTAGTTTCCGCTGAATTTCCCTAGCACCGAGGTTCTCAAAGTGTGGCCCCCACCAGCGTCTGCAGCAGCATCACCTTCAGGCGTGAGCTCCTTGGAGATGCAACTCTGCAGGCCCCACCTGGGGCCAGCAGTGTGCTGACTGAGGTGCCAGGACACCGCGGGGGCGCTCGCCGGGGTTTAAATGGAGACTTCGCCGCTTAGGGTCTGAGTGGTCGCTAGAGTGCTGGCCCCATGTGTAAAGTGATGGTGCTGATTCTGTGAAAGGCTGTAGCGCACCCTAAGCAGCAACAGGCCGGTGCCCAACACCTTTGAGATCAACCTCACCAGCTCCAGAGCAACACAATCGCAGATGACACAGTCGTGAGGTGCCAGGGCCCAAAAGGGACTCTTGAGCCCCACCGCTTTTTGACAGAGAAAGAGACAGAGGGGCCGGTGAGACGGCTCAGCGGCTTAAGCGCCTGCCTTGCAAGCGCGAAGGCCCGAGTTCGACTCCCGGAACCCACATACGAAAAAGGGGCCGGTGATATCGCTCAGCGGCACGGGCGCCTGCTGGCGCGCGAGGTCCTGAGGTCATCCCCCGGTACCCACAAAAAAAAAAAAAAAGAAAGAGACAGAGGCTGAGAGGGGCCGCGTACCTGGCCCTGGTGACACGGCATGTCAGGGACTCTCTTGCCCTCTCCGATCACACAGTCTGCTTACTTCTGCCCTGGCCTTTGGGCTCTTTTGCAGGACTCACAGCCAGGCAGCCAGGCTCTAAAGGAGCCCTGAGCTGCTTCTCGCAGCCCACTGTCGAGGCTGGAGGTCATCTGAGTCTCGTTTTCTGCTCTCACCGCTCGCTCAGGATCCGGCCGGTACACATGTGCCCTGCGGATGTCTGGAGTGGATGAATTCCTATGCTGAAGGCACAGCCCCAAGTCCAAGTGTTTCCTTCACTTCCTCTCACACTGGTTCCCCTGGGGGCAGGCACCTGGGTAGGGGCAGTGACCATCGACCCAGGGACCACTGCCCTGATGGAGGCAGGTGACAGCCCTCAGCCCTCCCAGCTGCCCACCAGCATCCCAGCGTGGGGACCTGGCCCCAAGCCGGTGTCCGCTCAGGACCAAGTTTGCAGGGCAGGGGCATCCACCTGACATAATACGTAACAGTAATTAAGAAATAAGCCACCTAGCCCAGCTTCGCAGCAATCATTTGGCTAAGTAACTACCATGGTCCAGTGCCTCAAAAATCACCATTAGAGCACGCTCCTTATGGCCATAAAATTTCTCGTTTTCTGCCTTTCATCAGCCTCTCCCTGCAATCTTCGCCTTGCTTTATTTATACATTCGTCCTCAAACAATGGCAATAAACTCTTTCCCAGAGTGTTGCAAATCAGAAATTTGTCCACATTTTTCCACCACCTTCCACTATGGACCTGCTCTGCCTGGGAACGGCCCAGCCAGGCCAGCTGGAGAGGGCTGGGCTGCCGAGATTGATGGGGACATGATGGTAGGATGGGGTTGCTGGGGAGGGAGCAGGGAGGGGACAGTGGCAGGAGAATGCACCATGAAAGGCCTCTGCTGCCCAGCGACCAGCCAGACACAAGGGGCCCATGACTGGCTCCAAAGGGGGAGAGGGAGGGGGAAGGGAACAGGGAGGGGAGGGGAGTAGAGGGAGGAGCCTTCCCAACTCCCTTCTCCTAAGAGAGGAAGAGGGCCTTGCTTAGGCAGGCAGGCCCCAGGCAGCATGTGAGTGAGTAGATCAAGCCCACCCCTGGAATCAGGTGATCTCAGGGTGTCCTGTATCCCCCACGACCCCCATCAATCAGCCACCCTTTCTCACCAACAAGCACAGATGGAAATTCAGCCTACTGTGTTCCAGGCACCGTGGTGGGCTCGGGAGTAATAATGAATAGATCAGGCGCCATCCCCTTCTCAGGTTGATCTTAGAGATCCAGGAGGACCTCTTCTTTCGGGAAAATGGGGCTCAGAGAGTGGGGTTTAGACCCCCACAAAGTGCACACAGTAGTTGGGGAGGCAGTAGTGCATGGGGCATGACTGAGTTCGGGGGTTTGGCAGCATCCGTGTGTACAGAGGGAGAAGTCACTTCCGGGGGCGGGGTGGAAGCGGTGTCCCAGGCAGGGGCTCTGATCTTAGGACATGGCCTGCATCTCAGCTGCCTGCCCATGGAGGAGGAGGGCTGGACTCAGTTCCCCATCAACTGGGCTCAGCCGGCCAGAGGCACTGTCCCCCTTCCTAGCGTGTTCTCTGTCACAAGGCAGGAGCCTAAAAAATCGCCCGTCCCTGGGCGGGGGACCTACATGCCAGAGCCTCAGGAGTGCTAGGCTATGGGCTCCCTGGGAGCCTGTGCAGGGAATGCCGGGGGCAGAGAAGCCGATGGGAAGGAACGGCTCCCAAGGAGAGCGAGCAGCAGAGTCCTGGGAGAGAAGCTGTGACTTGGGAGCTCCATTCTGTCTGTGATGACTGACAGACCGTGGGCTTAGATTTATTTTGATTTTTAGTACTGGGAATTGAACTCACCGGTGCTTACCACTGAGCTACATCCCCAGCCTTTTCTGTTTTTTTTTTTTTTTTATTTTCTTTTAAGAGTTTTATAGTTTTTTTTTAATTTTATTTTAAAGTGAAGAAAAAACAAAACAAAACAAATCAAAAAGAACAAAATTTCAAAACAACATAATAGGCCTTTTTTGGTTTTTAAGACAAGGCCTCACTAAGTTGCACAGGCTAGCTTCAAACTTGTGACCCTCCTGCCTCAGCCTCCCCAGTGGCTGGGATTATAAGAGGTACACACCACGCCAGACTCGTGTTTTCTTTATGTAACTGATGGTTGCAGTTTCTCTTAGGGACTGTTATTAAGAACTTTACAAATGATAGAAATTACGGAAGTGTTCACAGTTGCCCTGTTCTAAGGAAACACGCAGGAAGATAGGAGAAATATAGTGCCCCTCCTCCAGGGACTCCCTCTCCTTACTCTGGGAGTCTCCAGACCCAGTTCCCATGCTTGGCATCTCCTACAACTGGGTGTAAGGTTATTTGGCAAACAGGCCATAGCCATTAAAAGCCAATTATGAGTCTCCAGAGGGAGTGGATGCCAAGCGCTGAGAGGGTGGCAGAAAGGGCAGATGCCACAGGGGTTTGTGTATTTCTCTGTGTGTCAGTCATGGAGAGCTGCGTGGAGGAGGTGGGCTTCAAGTCCAGATTGGGAGACCGGGCTGTTGGGCAGCAGGAAATAGTGTGAGGGCCCGAGGCCTGTTTGGCTGGTGTAGGGAAGTCCTACAGTGTCGAGCAACAGTGCCACCTTGGTAGCTAAATGGGGGTGCTGGGACCAGATTCCTAGGCTCAACTGTCACTCTGCCACTGGGTTACTTAGCCTCAGTTTCCTCATCTGGAAAATGGGGCTAATAGTAATACAAGCTTTTCAGTTGCAGTGAGGCAACTTGGGTTGCTCCACAGGGTGCCTGGTAAGACTGGACACCTCAGCACCACCTTCACATGTGCCCTTCCCTAGCCTGCATGCCAGCCCCCGGGTGACCTGGGCAGCCCAGGCACAAGCCTTTCCTAGTGGCTGAGCCTAAAGCCAAGTTAGGTGGACAGAGGGGAGCAGGGCCTGGTCCAGAAGCCAGGGCCCAGCCCCAGCTCCTCCGATGGCTCCGGCACCAAGGATGTGGGGTGGGGATGGGAGAAGGGGTCTGGCAGGCTCTACTCCTCAGGCACTGGGTCTTTTCGTGGGTGCAGATGGAGGCCTGTCTGCAATCCCCTCTCTGATACAGAGGCCTCTCCTCCAGGCCACCATGCACTCTGGCTCCCCAAGAATCTGTCCCCTTCTGTGGCTCTTAGTGCCCACAATGCAGTGCTCTGGCTGAACTGCTCACCTGAGACCCCCATCTTGTCTGCTCTGTAGGCGCCATATATATTCCAGACTGTCCCTGGGGAAGGAAGGGACTCGGGGTCTAGGTGTGGCTGGGTTTAGGGGAATAAGGATGGGGTGACAAAAGAGCATTCCTGCAGGCATTCGTGCATTCATTCATTCTCTGCCTTTGTGTTTTGCATCAGGCAAAAGCACTTGCCTGTAGGGAGGTAGATACAGAAGTAAACTAGGTCTTCATTTGCCATGGGTGCCAGTTATAACACCAGCAATCATAATGGCAGCTCACATTTATCGAGCACTTGCCATGTACCAGGCACCATACTACACCCTGGTCTTGCACTAATTTCTTCCATCCTCAAGTGAGGCAACTCTGTGAGGTTGGGACTGTTGTTTTGCTCATTTTTCAGATGAGGAAATCAAAACCCAGAGGAACCGAGTCACTTTCCTATGTTGGTGTGGGGCTGGGTACCACTCTGTAACTCTAGAGGTTCCATCCCTGGAGCCACTCTAGCACCCTGGGGAGGAGGCACAGTGGCAGTTCTCACTTCCAGTGGATGGACAAGGAGACAAAGGGTCCCAGAGGACAAGTGACATGCTCAAGGTCACACCACAGGTCAGAGGCTGAGCCTGGTGTGGCAGTCTTCTGCTGTCAGTGATGGGAGATCCTGGGTGTGGGTTGTGGCTCGACGGACACTCTGCCCTCTCTTCCTTACCCTTTCCCCACTCCTGTCACTGTCCCCATTCTGGAAACGACACACCTGGCATCTGTGGCTGGTGGGAGGCAGGCCCAGAATCAAAGTCAGGTTCTTCTGAGCCCATGGCCTCTGTCCTTGTTTCCCATCTCTCCCTCGGTGCCAGCCCCTGTGGCCCCGGCCACATCCCAGGAAGGACCAGGTCGGCTGGGCTGTCTGGAGCTGGCATAGAGGGCTCTGCTCTGCCTGGCACCCAGTGTCCCTCTCTCTGCTTGCTAAGTGACCTGATGAGTTAAGTGACTGAAATAACCAGGGAAGGAGTGAGTGACACTGGTGATTATTTCCACGATGTTCTTAAAGCCATAGGAAGAGGTAAAAGGAGATTTGGACTGAGCTCCTATTAGGGTGAGATTGCTCCTGCCTCCAAGACACCCACTTAAAATACCCCCCCTCACTAGTCTATAGCTGCTGGCCCCTCTCCAAAGTCCACTTTAACTCATAGCTGCGTTGGACACTAGCAGGTTAAAGAGAGTAAGTTGCAAGAGCTCACATGACACCTTCAGCTTCAACCTCTTGCCCTAAGGCAGGTGAATCTTGGTTATGATATATCTGCACCCAGGAAATCTTCCCTGTCAAACTGCCCCTGGCTTAGATGTTTCCAGCCCTTCATACTCTGTTCCTTCTCTCCTATATGTGACGTGGGCTTAATTCACAGTTCAATGTAGAAGAAACAACTTTAGATCTGTCATGAGAAAACATGGCTCTGAATTCTGGTCATGCAACCACACAGTACCATTTCAAGCAGTACTCCTTCCTGCTTCCTAGAGCTGCCCCTTCCTGGCAGGAATGTATAAACAGTGCCCTCTAGTGCCTAAGAAAAGTACCATGCTGTTAGCACAGGTCCATGGTCCTAGAGCATTTTGTGGTACAAATTGTCTTCTTCGGGTTCACAATTTTAAAATGCAGCCTGATGGGTTAGGCCTCCTGGAGGAGGAAAGATTTGTCAAGGTGAAATAGCAAGGCTTTGGAGTCAGACAGAACTGTTTGGATCCCTGCCTCACTGGGTGCCTCCCACCCAAGGGACCTCCGGGGGGGGTCTTGTTATGGGTTCCCAGGTCCTTCAGATGCCAGCCGGGAGAGTTCCCATTTACCAGCAGGGCATCCCCAGCAAAGTAGCAAGAGGGGGCCACCTGCTGGGTCAGTCTCATCACTGGCACCCCTCATGGTCTTCCCAGGAAAAGATGGGGGTGAAACGGGCAGAGCGCCAGCTCAGGAAAACCCCAGAGCTGAGCCTGGCCCTGCAGCCTTCTTGACAGTGGCCCTGGGCATGTCCCTGACACTGAGCTTTGTTTCCCTCCTCAGGGCCCAGAGTCTCTGCATGGTGGCCTTGGCCCAGGACACAGAGATAGTGGAGTCCCCTCCCAGGTCCCCTGTGCCACGGGACAATGCTCTGGCACCTCTGGGGCTGTGGGGAGGGGGTCAGCAGGACTGGGGAGTTAACGGAAGTGCCTCCTGCTCCCGAGCACCCCACTGGCCCCAGATGCTGCCTGGCTGTGCAGCCTGGCTGAGGTTTCACTCACCATCGGGACAGAGGAAGGTGTGCGTAGGTAGCCATGAGCAGTCCCATTCAGCCAGAAATGAGAGCTGAGCTCCACAGCTCTTGGCCTTGGTACCAAGCTGGGTGTACAGAGGGGCCTGAAGGGGAGCGTGGCTGGGTGGCAGTGCCCAGCGCTAGACAGGCACCCAGAGCAGCATGGGCAGAAGGAGTGGGTGGGTGAACCTGCAGCCCGCCCCTGCCTCTCTGCCCCAGCACCTCTCACCCTGCCCTGATGTGGCCTGGCTCCCGCAGACGGGACAGAGCTGCTTGCCTGGCCTGAGCGCTGGTTACAGCTGAGTGGTTCGCATGTGTGGAGGGGCCGGGAGGGCGCTTGCCATGGCCCCGATCGCTGGCCCCCAGCTGGGCTGTAAATGACTTTTCCATTTTCTGAAGCTTGCACCCAGGCCTGTTTGGTATTCAGGGAGGCCCAGCCCACACTCGCCAGCTCTCAGCTCTGCCCGAATTACTTGATTAAAACGCATATCAACTATTATGTGATTCGTTTCTGTGCTGCAGCTTCACGCCAGGCCATGATAAACTGTAATAAAGGCTGGGCTGGGAGGCGGCTGGAGAGGGGAACACACAGACAAGGCTGGGGGGCCGTCTGTGATGGGGGACAGAGAGACAGACCCCAAACCTCAGGCCACTGCTGGCTTCCACTGATCACGGGTGACAAAGGAGTTGGCTGAGGACAACTCCCTCCTGCCTTCTGTGAGGTGAATAGGTTCAGAAATCGCAGCTACTTTATTTCACAACCGTTCCTCTTGCAAAAGAGACAGGAAAGAAAGGTTGGAGATGGAGAGGCCACCTTGATTTTCAGGATCGGAAACAAATTCTCCATCATCCAGGGAACTTGCTGTAGCCCAGTTGGCTCTCACCAGGCTGGGAGTCCAGGACTCTGGATTTGTCTCCAGCTTCCCCTCCCTGGAGCACCAGTGAACATTTGTACAATGGGACCGATAGTGTCTCCCTGACCCTCCAAGGTGACAGGGTACAATGTACTGGCAATGAGAGGTTGGCAAATCGTAGAGAGCTGCACACAGGTTCAGTCGGGGTGAGGCTACTGCAATGCCCTAGAGTTCAGAAGAAATGTGGCAATCATTCTGACAGGTTGCGTCCACTGAAGAAGCCTGTATGAAGTGCCTGCTGTGTGCCAGGCCCTGTCTTTGCTGTCTGTGCTTAGAGATCTCCTGGCCCAAGGAGACCAACAGGCCCATTACCAGGCAAGTTCATTATTTCTGAGAGCCCCAGGGATAGGTGCTGAAGTTGAGCCCGGGAGGCTTTGCTGGGGAGACCAGGAGGGACAGGACTCCACCCCCTGGCAGAGGAGACGTGCCAGGCTGGGGAAGTTCATGTTCAAAGGTGTGCCATGGAGATGGCCTGGCTCGCTCATTGGAGGAGGCTGCGAGGGGGCAGGGAGCCGTGTGAACAGCAGTCAGCCTGACACATGGGCAGGTCGATGATCGCAAGGCTAAAGCATCCTGGCACAGCCTGGCAGCAAGCGGTGGCTTCCCAGGATGTGCTAGGCTGGGGAAGAGGGCTCAGAAAGAGGCAGAAGCTGGGGGAGAGATGACGAAGGCCGCCCTGGCTGGTGCTGCACTTCGTACAGAGCAGCACCTGTACACCCCGGGATTTGAAAACCCCGTGGCTCCTGCCGCCCGTCCTATCCTTCATGCCATCTTTGGGCTGCTGTGTGGCTTTGGGAGCTGCATAGCTGTCTTGCTGCTTGCCCCATCGGACTGGGAAAACCCCAGAATGGGGTGGTACCTCCTCCATGAGCCTGGGAGCGTCCTAAAGCAGACGCTGCAGACATGATTAGCAGGGGCTGTGTTTCTTCCTTGCTCCGTGTGGCTCTCCCACGTCCCTGAGCAGAGACAGGACCTTCACTGTCTCCCTCCCCCTTGGGGCCATCTCCAGCCTGCACCTGGCCCTGGGGTCCCTGGCAGCCCAGGCAGCTGCAGAGGAGGGGGACAGGAGCCGCAGCTGGCCAGGAGGCTGCTCCTGCTGCCACCCCGAGTCTGGCGTCTGATAATGAATGCATGCCCATGTCCCCTGTCCCCACATGTCCCTTCCCCACGCCAGCTGCCCACGCTTCACCAAGAGGTGACCGGCTTTCAGGGTGTGGAGGACTCAGCCCCGCCAGCAGGGTCTCCGTGGCCAATTCCACTTAATCCTATTGATTAATTTCACTCAGAGGCTGAAGGGGACCTCGGGGCAGGAGCAGGGAGGCGCCCCGAGCCCGGGCACAGGAGACCGAATCAGTGGCTCTTCGTGTCCCTTCTCATGCTGCTTTGGCCCTGTTCTGTTCTCCCCCCTTTCCTGTCATTATCATCAATAAAAATAATTGTCCTTTCTATGGACTTTTTGTCCCAAATTACTCCTAAAGCCTTTATTTTATTCCACTCTTTTTTTTTTTTTTTTTTTTTTTTGAGACAGTGTCTTGCTTTGTAGTTCAAGCTGGCCTTCAACCCACTATGTAGTCCAGGCTGGCCTCAAACTTATGGCGATCTTCCTGCCTCAGCCTCCTGAGTGCTGGGATTACAGGCGTGCACCACTATACCCAGCCTTTATTCCACTCTTAAAGCCATCAAATGTGGCATGCAGAGAGGTATTTTATCCTCATTTTTATAGCTGAAAAACCAAGATCCAGAGAGGGGAAGTGACTTGTCCAAGGCCACACAGCAAGAGGGAAGTCAGAGTCCAGCAGGTCTGCCAGGGTAAGACAGCTGACTGGACCAGGGCTGTCCCATAGGGTCCTCCAACCTGCTCCCAATCAGTGTTTCCCTCCCTGTCCCTCTTCAGGAACCAAGCATGGTTCAAAATGACTGAACCGCTCTGAGCTTCGTTTCCTTATTCAGAAAGAACCCACAGTCCCAGCTTCATAGACTTGTCACGCGAGCCCAGCACTGAGACACATCCCTGGGATGGGGGTCTCTTCCCTTGAGCTGGGCTGAGGGAGTCAGTGGAAGCTCTTTGTCAGGGGGCTGAAGTCACCAACAGGCCGCGGTCCCATTCTCATGCGATGTCTGTGGCTCTCGGAGACAGCAGGACAGACTTGCTCTTCCTTCTCAGCATCCAAAGGGTTGTTATGGCAATGCTCCATTGGAGAGGACCATGCTGGGTCCTCTCTAACAGCAGACACCTGTGGGCCCTGCTTTGCTGCCTCACTCTGGGCTTCTGTTAGGCTGCAGTGTTCGCAGTCCCTGCTGAGTGAGGGGCAGGAGGGTCAGGGAGATGTGGCCCAGAAGCCCATGGTGTGTTCAGAAAGCTGCACTTAGTGTGGACAATGGGGCATGGCTGGAGCATGGGAGGATGCCACGGCCAGGGGCCAAAAGAAGTACTTCGAACTTTGCCCCTTATCCAGCATAGAGTGAATGCTGACCACTTGCTACCTGTGTTCACACTTTGGTCACAACCCTATGTCCTGATATTTCTTTAATATCTCTTTAATACTTTGCCTAATAAAAAGCACTTTAAAAACCCTGACTCATGGAGATGAGTCTGTTTGTCGATGGCAAATGAGCGCCATTTCCTGTAACTAGGTGGGAGCCACAAAGACAGTTGCCATTAAAACAAACAGTGCCGTGAAATTCTACCTAGAGACTGGCTTGCAGGGAGCTCTGAGCCTGTGGCCTCCCCTCTCTGTCAAGAAGGGAGACCATGCTGGGTGTTGTGGCACCTGGAATTCCAGGTACTCGGGAGGCTGAGGCAGGAGGATTGCAAGTTCCAGGCAACTCAGCAAGACCCTTTCTCAAAAAAGCAACAACAAAAAAAGGAAGGAGAATGTGTTAAAGACAGTGTAGGAAGTGCTGTCTGGTAGCCATCAGCCATGTGTGGCTCTACAAGTTTGATTTTTAATTAAATAAAATGAAAAACTCAGCTCTCAGGTTACACTAGCAGGTGTCCAGTGCCCCACACTGCGTGTGGCTGTTATGACCCTCGTAGGCAGTGTGGATCTGGGACATTTCTATCATCGTGGAGGGTTCTGCTTTGGAGCTGAACTGGGACTCCATTAGATGGGGATTTCCTCCAGGTCAGGGCTGTGTTGCCTCCATCGGACTGGCGCTCTCCTCCCGTATCTGACCACTGGCTCTGAGAACAACCTCTGCCCACATATTTTACTCCCAATAACCCTGATGCCATCCCACTGAGCTCCTGCCTGAACTCGAGGGTCCCCTTGGAGGGACCAGCCTGGTGCCAATTCCTACCTCCCTGCCAACCCCCACTTCCTCCTTCCGGGGCCTCAAGGGCTGGCTCTCCTTGTCCCCTTCAGAAAATTAAGGTTATGCTGTGAGTTTCAGGAAATGAATCCTTGGGATTAGCTGTATTTGGCTCTGAGCCCCAGACACGCTGGGGAGGGGGCTCAGCCAGCTGTGCCCACCCTGGTCTGCTCTCAGTGATGGAAGGAGGCTGGGCAGCTGGCAGCCCTGGCTGGGAAAGGGCAGAGAAATGGTTGGATCTGACCCCAGGTCTCTCGCCTGAGGGATGAGCTAAGCAGTGGAGAAGGGAGGATTCCCTTGCCATTGGTTCCCTGTTCGGGTGGCATAGTGTCCCAGTTGGGGACAGCCCGGGAGTGGTTGAGAAAATGTGGGGATGATTTCCCAGTGGACAAGATGAAAGGATGAAGGAAGGGAAGCTGGGGCAGAGGGATACTGCCCAAGACTGGATGGCCTTCCCGGTGTGTGACCCCCACACTCTGGCGCACCCTGGCCATGGACGCAGCACCATGATGAAATTATCCATCACGCCCTTAGATGCAGGGGGCCTTTTCATATGCTCTTTCTTCTGCCTGGCATGCCTTTCCCTCCACCTCCTCTTGACATCCAAGGTGCCGCATTAGTTCTTGTTTCCACTGTGTTTTGAGAGTGGGGGGGACCCTTGTAGGAGGGGCGTCCCTTGTGGGAGGGGCCTAGGCCTTTCTGTAACCAACACTTGGCGCAGTGAGAGCGTGACTGCGTGTGGCAAGCTGTGAGGAGAGAGCAGAGTGCCCATGTGGACACTTACTCAGAAGTTCTGTGTATTTCACGCTGCCTTCCTGTGACTCAGTTTCTCCCATATGTAGTGTAAGCTTATGGTCTCTGAGCCTTTCCCAGCCTGACCCAGACTGAGTACTCTGAACATAGAGACCAAGTCTGACCATGTGCCCAACATACTGGGCCCATCCAGGCAAAGAGTAGGTGCTCAGCAAATGCTCTGATAGATGAATGAATGAATGAATGACAGAAAAAAAGTGCTTCCAGGAATTTCAGAGATGAAGGAAAAGGAGGTGGAAGGAGAAATGAAGACAGAGAGAGAAGAGGGTGAAAGAGGCAGGATGGGGAGGAAGAAGGCCGTCCCTGGCTGTCTGCTCAGTCCTTTCTCTCCTCTCCTTCCTGCTTATTCTCACCAGCCCCTCCTCCACACTCCCCCCAGATCCTGGGGGCTGCTGAGGGTGTAGCTTCAGCCCTGCTGGGTCAGGGTTGGGGCCTGGGATGGGGAACCAGTTTGTTGCCTGGGCTTTTGGTCCAGATAGCTGAGACACTTGATCAGGCCCTTCCTGCAGCCTTTCCAGGCTGGACCTAGTACAGAAGCAGATTCCTGGCCTGACGGCCCCCTCCAGAGCTGGGAAACAAGCTGGCTTTAGCCTCCTGGGCTTTCTTTGCATAGGAAACAAGAGGCCTTCGCCCATCCCAGGCTCCAGGGTGGGAATTAGTGGGAGCGATGAAGTGAGGACCGTGATCATCTAGCCAAGGTTACCCAAGTGAAGTCACCTCCTCCAGCCCAGAAGGTCACTCAGAGGTCTTGGAACATCCCAGGAAGAGCCTGTCACAGTCCAAACCCTTCTGGCTACAAATAGAGAAACTGAGGCCCAAGGAGGGGAGGTCGCCTTCCTTGGGTCACAAGTATCTAGAGCAAAGTCAGACCAGGGTCTGAGTTTCCTGACACCAGCTCTGGTGCCTGTGGGGGCCTCTTCTCTCCCTTTTTCCCTCCTGCCTTCCTTCCACACTTAGCTCTCATATTGTTTCTACTAAGTGAACAGCATTCTTTTCTAAATGATCATCATTTAAATACTCAAATACAAACAAATGTAAAGCAGAAACAAAAGTCCCCCAGCCTGGAGATGAGGGTGCTAGAATTTGGACCATAGCATTCAGCAATGCACTGTAGTCTTTTCCTTTGCACACAGATTTCTACATTGCCTATTATAAAAGTCCGGTTTACTGAGGCATGTTAACATATGGGGAAACTGTCCCTGATTTGGAGAATATAATTGCATGAATTTTGACATGTATTTTAGCATGAAACCACCCTGAGTATTATGTCATGGGCATCCTTCCACATCATCAGAAATAACCTAAATGCCCAACTATAGGGCACTGGCTTTCTAAAGAATGGAATGGTCCTGCTAGAAAATATCTATCCAGTCCACTAGGGCTGGGTGTGGAGGTTGCTGTCCTCCTTCACTCTGATACACAATGCTGGTGTGAACATCCTTCTTCCTCATGCTTGGAAGGGACCTTTTTCTAGTGCAGTGTGCCAGGGTGGCCACAGTGTGCCGTGTGCCCTCCTCCCAGCCCCCATATCCTCCATGTCACTAAGCCCCAGCCCTGTATTCCCTCTCTGGCTACAGGGAATCGGCTGGATGAGGGCTCGGATGTGGAGTCCGAACCCGACCTCCCACTGAAGCGAAAGCAGCGCCGCAGTCGGACCACGTTCACAGCCGAGCAGTTGGAGGAGCTGGAGAAGGCGTTTGAGAGGACCCACTACCCGGACATCTACACCCGCGAGGAGCTGGCGCAGAGGACCAAGCTGACTGAGGCGCGTGTCCAGGTGAGGAGGAGCCAAGAGGTGTTCGGAGTGTGCCAGAGACGGATCGAGATCATGAATTCACTGGGCCCCTCCTCGGGGTTGGTAACAGGGGACCTAGGGACCACATGAACAAGTAATACCACCAGCCCCTGATGCAGAGTCAGCAGGCAACAGATGTTGGTTGACTAACTGAGAGGTGGAGGAGGGGTAGAAGGAGACATAGGGAATAGAGAAAAGGGAAAGGGTGGTGAGAGAGGGAGGGAAGGAAGGAGGCAGAAAGAGTGCTATTCAGCCAGAAGAGAGGGCTCGGGGAGTCAGAAGAACTCCAGATTTCTGATGAGGGGAGGAAGAGATCAGGAGGGAAATTTCTAAACCAGACTAGCTTCCTCTGATGGTAATGAGTCTCCCTATATGGGGAGCATGCAAGAGTCTGGGTAAGTTGGAAGCATCAGGGCAGGGGCAGACTCATGACCACAAGCATCCCCTCTGCACCCTCAGTGTGAGGTTTCCAGGCAGTGGGGAGCAGGGGCAAAGGGCTGGGGTTCCAGGCCTACCGTGGGGAAGGAGGGACAACTGTGAAGCGCACAGCTGGTCCCACGCAGCCATGGGGTTGGTGTCTCGCAGGGCTCCAGCTGGAAAGGGCTAAAGAGGAGGATGGGGAGGAGGAGAGGGGAAAGGTCATGGTGACCCCCTCGCTGGGAGCCTGGTCCTGGGCTGTGTTCTCCATGGAGGGGGAGGCAGGGCTGCAGAGGGGTCCCAGGGCTGCTTCCTGGGGGTGCTTCTGTCCACAGGGTGCCCACCCAGTGCCAGCTCCCATGCTGGGGACTCCACACATGACCTGGTGGAACCTCAGGCCACCTGGGCGCGTTGGCACAGTTCACACACACCCACATGTACACACGTGCACACGCACACATGCGCATGCACGAACACACACATCTCAAGAGAAGCAGCGCTCCTGGGGCTCAGAGCTGGGCCTGGCCAATGCCAAAGCCCACGTTCTTCCCATGCAGAGAAGGAAGAGGCTGACTCAGAGCCTGGAGCTGGAAAGCAATGGGGAAAGTCCTAGAAGCAAACTGGCATCGAGCCCTCTGGGAACCAGGTCCCCTGTCTGCCTCCCACCCCCACTCCCAGAGTGGGAGGCCCTGGGCTGCCTTTGAGGGAGATCCCAAGGGGCTGAGGGTAGACAAGGTGGCCTCTCACTCGTCTCTTTCCCTCCCCTCCTCTCAGGGTGACATCTGAGCCTGCCGGCTGGCCCCCTCCCCACACCCATCCAAGCAGCTGTTGTCCTGGGCACATTCTTGGGCGCTTTCTCATTCCCACATCGGGAGGCCTCACTGCTTCCCACCACCTTGAAGCCTGATGGCTCCTTGTAAAATTTCCTGGCTGTCAGGGCCAGGCTTTTATTGGCCCAGGGGACACAAAAACAGGTGTCACTCAAGGTCCCAGGCTGGAGGCGGTCTGGGAATGCAGGAGCTGCTGAGGCCAGGCAAACCCAAGGGAGAGGCCAAGGAGACCACGCTGTGTGACTCATGACTCCCCTGGGGGCACAGGCAGGGCAGAACCTGGCCTTGGGGCCGGAAGCACCCCAGGCAGAGATGATCTCCCCTCCTTGGCCCCAGAGCTTTCTCAGCAGAGGAGGGAAGCAGACCTGTTGAATTTTACATGATGAACAAAGAGCATTTAGCCTGGAGAGAAGACTCAAGCACAGGGCTGCTCTTACAGGCCGCCCAAAACAGACAGCACAAAGCCTCAAGGCCAGCAGTGAGGTCTGCAGCAGAGAGCCCAGGACTGAGAGCATGGTCCCTCCTCTGACCAGCTGTGTCACCTTCAGCAGGCCACTGTCCTTCCCTGAAGTTAGTTTCCATCTGTAGCTAAGGGGTGGGACTCAGTGATCGCTAAGATGCCTTCAAGCTCTGGGATCCTTACCTGTGACCATCAAGGATGCCTGGTGAGGTGATGAGATCCCTGTCACCAGAAGTGCTCAAGCAAAAGCTCAGTGTCCCGTCAAGCAGAGACTCTAGTGAGGGAATTCCTGCTGCAGAGAGTGGGGCAGGGGCCTTGAAGGCCCCTGGGCACTGCTGAGATTCTGTAGCTGTGTACTTGTGAGCTTTGGTCTCCGATTGTAAGCGTCTGTGGTGCCGGGATTTTCCAGTGCTGTAACATCTCATCATAGTGCCCCTGGGAGGTGGGTAGATGAGCGGAGTAGTTCAGGGTGGGCTCGGAGCTAGACACCTGGATGAATCCCAGCTCAGTTGCTCAGCCCCTCCACCCTTGGCCTGCAAAATGGAAATGAGCCAGGTACAGTAGTGCACACCTGTAATCCCAGCATTCTGGGAGGCTGAGGCAGGAGGGTACAAATTTAAGCCCAGCCTGGGCAACTTAGTGACTTAGTGAGATGTGGTCTTGGAATAAAAACTGAAAAGAGGCTGGGGATGTAGCTCAGTGGGTTTGATCTCCAGTACCACAAAAGCCAAAGAGAGAGAGAGAGGGAGGGAGGGAGAGATGGAGAGAGAGAGGGAAATAGTAAGGTCTGTCTCGTTCTAGGATTAAGTGATTAAATTTTAAAAAAAGCAAAAAACCTTATGAAATGCCTGGCACACAGAAGTGCCACAGTGCGGTGGAGGGAGGGGGCCTGTTATGAAGACTCCACATGTTCTCGGCAGTTCCAGCCCTGGCCACCCTTGCGGTTCCATGACCATTCCTCTGGCAGTCATCTATTGAGCACTTGCTGTTTGCCAGCTGCTGTCCTAGGCACTGGGGACTCAGTGGGCAGCAACGCTTGCGGCCATGGAGCTGGTGTTCTGATAAACACATTAGCAGGTGAGCCTTGTGTCAGACAGGCAATCTAGGAAAGCCGGCCAAGAGCTCCCTCCAGCTCCCTCCACGCTGCTCCGCACAGGGGCAGCCTCCTCTGGAAGCCTGTGTGACATTACCTGGTGCCACAGAGCCCTGTGCAGCTAGAAGAAAGCCGGAGCCCCAGCAAGGTTAGCGAAGAGGTGTGAGGCAGGGGAGACGGTGCCGGGGACCCAGGACTCCTTGGGAGGAATCTCATTTTAAACAGCTGGTGGCCTGACCCCAACCTCGTGTCTGTCTTCACCGGAAGCGAACAGATTGGCTGCGTCCTGAGCCCATGTGCACCTTCTAGGAACAGAGGCCGAGGAGACAGAGCTGCTGGGCCCGGGGGTCACCCCTTGGCACTTCCCCTAACCCTTGGTGATGGGCACCAGGAAATGAGGAAATTGTGCAACAGCACTAAGCACTGTGGCCCCAAACTGGGACCCTGCTGTTGGCTTTGACTTTTTCTGAGCAGAAATCCCACTGTGGAGACACTAGAGGGCCCACGCACTAACACCACATGGTAGATGTTGGCGTAGCACCTAGGGATATGTGTGACGCGCCAGGCAGGATGCTCACCACTCTACAGTGTCCTCCTTGGTCCTCGCCTAACCCTAAGAAGTAGATGTCATTTTCTTCTCCGTACTACAGGCGGAAGCCCAGGAAGTGGCTTCCTAGAGACACGGTAGTGACTGTGATGGGCTTGAGCCCAAGTCTTCCTGCTCATAATCTTTTCCTCTGTGCCGCATAAAGAGGACCAGGTCAGTCAGCTCTGCCAACAGATGGCACCTCCTGTGCTCTGCTCCTGATGCTGGGTGTTGGGAGAAGGAGCAAAAATGCGTAACTGGGCTTGGGGGTATAGCTTGGTGGCAGAGCCCATCTTTAGCCTGTGCAGCATGAATAGTTATAAACCATAGCCCTTGCTTTCAAAGAGCTCAGCCCCGATCAGGGCATCCAGGTGGGGTGCTGGGGTGGCTGCTGCCCCTCTTGAAGCCCCTGTTTCCTCTCTATCAGCAGGCAGCTTGAGCTAGAGCTGACCAAGGGCCCTTCCGGCTCAGCTATGCCTGAGGATGTCCTGTAGAATAGTAAATGCACACTAGCACTGCTCTAAGCCTGTGTAACTTACCTGAGGTCCAGAACAACCTCAGCACATCTTGTCATTCTACAAAATGGAGGCATGGAGACATCATGGGGTTCCCTCTCTTAGCTAGGGGTGGAAGCAGAGTTCAGAGCCAGACAGGTGGCTCCACAGTCCCTGCTCTGAGCCATCAGGCTTCACCCTGTGAGAAGGAAGGTGGCCTGGGGAAGAAGAGAGGTGAGAACTGCTCCAGGAAGCCCTCCTGGGCTCCGGGAAGCCAGGTGGGAAGCCCCTCCTCTGGCCTCTTTATGGAGCTTGCAAGTTCACTGTCTATTCCATGCCAGGCAGAAGGCAGCCCCAGGACTGGGGGCCAAGTCCTGTGCATCTCCATCCCCAGGTCTTGCCTGGCCACAGGAGAGGGCTGGTGAAGGTTTGAGGTGAGGAGAGGGAAGTAAAGAGGGAGGGAGGTGGGACAAGGAAGGGCAGGGCAGAGAAGGAGAAGAGCAAGATGCTTACAGCTTTATTTAAGGAACAGATGAGCCACACCTAAGGGATAGCTGCCACCCAGCCAGCTATAGCAGCACACTCAAAGTTACGTCATTTTCCAGCCAATTCCAAGACTTTTGTCACATTCATGTTTTACTTATAGTTACTGCTTTTTCTCCCCCAAACTGGGGCCTGAATGCAAGGGCACTCTGCCACTGAGCTACATCCCCAGCCATTTTTATTTTTTTATTTTGAGACGGGGTCTCAATAAGTTACCCAGGCTGTCCTCCCACTTGCCATCCCTTTGTCTCAGTCTCCTGAGGAGCTGGGCTTACAGACGCATGCACTACCACACCTGGCTATATTTACTTACTTTTTAATAAAATCAATGTATTTTAAAATAAAAGCATATATCGCTTCTATGCAGATAAGGCAGTTGTAAAAAGAATACACACAGGGTAAAACAAAACATTATTGAAGTCTTGCAGGGAAATGTCACCTGCAAAGGCTCCACCTTGTGTCCTCCCAGGAGACAGTGTCAACGAAGGGCGGCCTCAGCCCTACTTGCGGGCCCAGCCCAGGATGCCCCTGTGGACACCATAGGTGCCCTGGGGAGGTGGGGAGAAGCTGGGACTTTGGTTTGATTTGTGAGCCAGTGGTTTTCCCCCTCATTTGGCTCCTCCTCTCTTTTCCCTGTGGAACCTAAATGGGTCAGAGCAGGGGCACCGTTCCTCCAGCCCAGGAAGCAGGCACAGCTCTTCCCCCCGGAAGGACCTAGAAAGACCCGCAACGTCATGGGTGCAAAAATGCCCTCCACCCAGCTGACCTGCTCTCCCCAGATTTGGGCGTCATGGGTGATCAGGTGTCAGAGGAGGTTGGGACCATAACCCCAGCAGGAGGAACCCCCATGAGTGCCTTGGCCCTAGCAAAGACACACTAAGGCCTCCCTTGTTCATTCACTCGCTTATACATTGAATCAGTAAGTATTTGGTATGCACCTGTGGGGTGTCCAGCAGTGACTGTGGAATGCAGAACCCCTGCCCCTTGGGGCCTAGGGCAGGGAGTCCCTTGAACTGCAGGAGCCCCAGGGATGAGGGGATTGGAGCAGGAAGGGTGTTCAGGTGGAGGAAACAGCATGTGCAGAGTCCAGAGAGCAAAAAGAGCCCCTTAAAGCAGCTTACTTCACAACCACATTCTCCTTTATTTCTGGCCTGTCCTGGGGACTTTGCACACCCGATGAGTGGGCTCTAACTTAAGTCTGATTTAAGCTTGAACCTCATTTCCATCACAGGTAGTTACATGGCCTTGGGCACCAGCTCTTTGACCTCCAAACCTCAGTTTCTCCTCCTTTAATGTGGGAACAGGAGAACGTGTCTCATGGGCCTATGTAGACAGATGTGTAAATGCTAGCCCAGTGTTCGGAGGAGAGGGCGGCTCAAAGTCGTGAGGTTAGTGCTCCACTAATGTGTAGTAAATCCCTGGGTGTGTTTCCCATTACAAGGGGCTAGGCTGTGTAAGCAAAGCAAGGTCTCAGTCCCCAGATAAAGAATGAGCTTGCACAGCTGCATCTGGAGGGGGTTCTCATCCGGGTGGGTTCCAGATGTGCAGTGTCCTCCTGGAGGGCTTCCTGGGGGAGGTGGAGAATGAGGTGTTTTGGAGCTAGCCAGTCAGGCAGGGGCCAGAGCATGTGCA
Source organism: Erethizon dorsatum (assembly GCA_028451465.1). Classification (NCBI taxonomy): domain Eukaryota; kingdom Metazoa; phylum Chordata; class Mammalia; order Rodentia; family Erethizontidae; genus Erethizon; species Erethizon dorsatum. The sequence goes on along the minus strand of CM051827.1, from coordinate 121,822,497 downwards.
GTGGGATACACACTGGACTGAGTCACCCACACTTGTCTGAGCCTCAGCTCACTCTGTCTTGTAGCCAAGTCACCCACTTTCTCTAGGCCTCAGTTTCCTCATCTGTGAAATGGAAATAATGATAAGAACCCCCACCCTGGGTGTCTGTGCAGGCAAGGGGATCATGCCTGTGAAATCACTCTGCAAGCCATCTGGATTGGTCATTTTTCTGTTGCTGGAAAAAGTTACCCAACACCCACAATTTCAAGAGGCAAGGTTTAACTTGGCTCACGGTTTTAGCAGGTTCACTGCATGGCCGGCTGACTCCAAGGCAGAAATAGCATGGCAGATGGGCATGGTGGAGGATGGCTGCTCAACCCATGGCAGCCAGAAAGCAGAGAGAGAAAGAAGGGAGGAGCTGGGGACAAGAAGGTACCCTTCCAGGTCATGGGCCCAAAGATGCACCTCTAACCAGGCTCCACATCCTAACAGCACATTCAGCTATCAATTCATCCATGGAGGAGTCCGCTGATTGATATATCACCCCCATGATCCAATCACCTTTTGCACATGAAGCTTTTGGGAACACTTTATACATAAACCCTAATAACTGTCCATGCTGCAGGAAGGTGGATTTCCCTCTTGGAGGAGGATGCTGGCCGGATCAAAGGCTGATGGCTCAGAGGACTGATTCTAACTGTATTTCCACCAGGCCTGGGTTCTCCATTCTCTGCTTTCCCTCCCCCAGGTCTGGTTCAGTAACCGCCGCGCCCGTTGGCGCAAGCAGGCAGGAGCCAACCAGCTGGCAGCGTTCAACCACCTTCTGCCAGGAGGCTTCCCTCCCACTGGCATGCCCACGCTGCCCCCCTACCAGCTGCCAGACTCCACCTACCCCACCACCACCATCTCCCAAGGTAAGTGTCCAGCACCCCTTGTCCGTACCCTACCCAACCTTTCTTCTCTTCCTTTCTCTTATAAGAGTTATTCTTTTTTATGACTCTTTGTGTACTTTATTGTGGGCAGACTATTGCAACAACAAAGAAAAGCCCTGCAGTCCTGCCCTTGAAGTTCTCGGCTCTTCCCAGAAGCTGCAGGGTGTGGGGGGAGGTCAACAGGCAGCCCCTGTGCACCTGTTTAGACCCGAGCTTTGCAAACCATAAAGTAAACACAGATCTGGAATCTTATTAAAATGCCTGCCTGCTCCTTGGTAAGGAGCAACACTTTGAGTGTCCAGGATCCAGAGCGTGGAGCAACTTTGGAGGGAAAGGGTGAGAAGGTTCTTCAAGGGTCCATGTGTAGTCACAATCTTGAGTTTTTAAAACATGAGAGTGGAATGGTTTTCCGTGTGTGTGTGTGTGCGTGTGTGCGCACGCGTGTGTGTGCAGGTGCTGGGAGGCTATCGGGACATTTTTTGAGATCAAGTTAACCTCCAATCTGCATCAAATACAAATGTACAAAGGGGCTTAAATATCTTTGTAGCATCTCATTTTCTTGCCCCTCTATTGATCAAAAGAGCCATTTTCAGAGATGGACTAAAAGTCAGGCCTCTTTGGAGGACCTGAGGGAACTTGCTCAGTGAGTCCCTCCCTCGGGGCTGAAGGATCAACCCTTCCTTCCCCAATCTTGGCTGTGCTGAGTGTGATCAGGGCCCTGAGACCGTCCTGGGGAGGAGGCATCCCTTGGGCCCTGTTCTCAAAACATAAGCTTGCACCTGGCCTTGGAAGGGGGTGGGCAGAGGCAAGAGGGTGGTAGGTGGGAGAAGAAGGGAAGGTGGTCCCAGGGGAGATGGCTTTGTAGGGGAGAGGGGTTCCCTCCCACTCTTCTGGACCCTGCCCCATTGTCTCCCCACGTTGGTCCACACAAGGAAGCCCATTGCTTGCTCTCTGCCTCCAGACCTCACCTGGCAGGCCAAGGAGAGTCAGGGTCCCTAATCTGGAAGGCTGGCAGAGAGGCCGGGACCTAGCAACACAGCACAGCACAGCAGCTAGGAGCAGAAATGGCTCCAGAGTCAGGCCGTTCAAAGCCTGGTCCGCCATCCCCGGCTTGGTCATCTTGCATGAGCATGCAGCTCTTCTCAGCCTCAGTTTCTTCATCTGTAAAATGAGTCATATTCTTACTTCGTGCCTGTGGACACCATCTGGCAGTGGTCAGTGCTCACAAGACACCACCAGGACTAGCCTGGGTGGATTATTAGTGTTCCCTGAGGTGTGGGGTTCAGTGCAGCTTATGTTTATCAAACACCTACTGTGTGCCTAGCACCGTGCAACAAGTCGCCTAGAGGATGTCTCAGATCTTAGCTGGGTATCAGCCAAGACCTGGACAGTCCCTGGTGCTCTCCAGAGCCAGCTTGTCCCATCCCAAGTCACCTGAGAAGGTGGTCCCTTCCCTCCAAGGGATAGCAGAGGAGGCTCGTAGCTCTTTCCTGCCTTTGGAGCCCCAGCCTCCAGGATGAAGCCACCCACTCAGCATCTCTTGGGTCTCTCCACAGATGGGGGCAGCACTGTGCACCGGCCCCAGCCCCTCCCGCCGTCCACCATGCATCAGGGTGGGTTGGCTGCGGCCGCCGCAGCTGCGGACACCAGCTCTGCCTACGGAGCCCGCCACAGCTTCTCCAGCTACTCCGACAGCTTCATGAATCCAGGGGCCCCCTCCAACCACATGAACCCCGTCAGCAACGGCCTGTCTCCTCAGGTAGGGCCTCGCTCCCCTCTGCCCCACATCTATCACCAGACCCCAGGTGGCTCAGAATTCACTGGTCTCCATGAAGCCACTGGAGGGTTTAAGTGGAAGGACGGATGCTCCTTTCACCTTCACTTGTCACTGTGTCTTGGCGCTGGGTTGATCTGCCTCAAGCTGATGCAGGTGGAGGAAAGGACTCCTTTTTCTTGCCACCCAGATACAAATGGGTTATTTTATGGACTTGCTCTCAGCCCAGCAGCCCCACTCACCTCAGGAAAGTCAGCACATTCAAACAGTGCATTGGTGCAAGCTGTCAGCGCCTGGGGTTTTGACTTAGAACCAGGAGCCTTTCCTGGATTCCATCCTGTGCTCCTTCTGATGAGGTTCTGGAACTGCACTCTGATTGGGTCTTGGGAAGCAGTTCACTCACATGGAATTGGCTGCTGGTTAAGTCACTTATTGCCTGGTGGTGCTGATGGAAGTCCTAGGACCTGCTTTGGATGAAATCGGAAAGATAGTGCTGGGCTTGTGGTGGTGATTGGTGGATTTGGCAAATGGGACTCGATGATGCTGAAAGTCCCAGTGAATTTGAGGGACTATTGGGCTTATCTTTGCAGCTATAGCAGATGCCCAGATACCCATGGAGGAAGGAGTTAAAGCTGAGATTGGTTTTATTCTGTCTCCCACCTGCTGAGACCCCCCCCCCTTGTCTGTGGGGAGAATAAGGACGAGTGATGCAAACTGATCCGAACAGCTGTGGTGCAATGGAAGAGGTGCAGACTTCGGAGTGGGTTTAAAGCCCAAGGCTCTCTTGGGCCAGTGTGCCTCTGGGAGCCTCAGTTTATCCTTTGGTAAACAAAGGGACTGTTACTACCCTCCTACCAAAGGATGTTGGCTGAGTTCAGTGTGCTAATGTATCAAAGCCTCTGGCACAGAGCCTGGCACAAAAATGGGCCAAGTAAATGTTAGTTGTCTTGCCCTCCTATTGCTGGATGACATAGTTAACATAGAAAACCTGTTAATTTAAGGGGAAAAAGGAGCCAGAGGAGGACCACAAGCAACACCCTGCAGGCCTCATCATCCAGTCACCTGTTTGTATAAATAAAGTTTTATTGGAACATAGCCATCTCCATCCTCTTATGGCTGGGTTTTCCTTTTTTTTTTTTTTTTTTTTGTGGGTACCTGGGGGGTCGACCTCAGGACCTCGCACGCCAGCAGGCGCCCGTGCCGCTGAGCGATATCACCAGCCCCTTTTTCGTATGTGGGATCCGGGAGTCGAACTCGGGCCCTCGCGCTTGCCGGGCAGGCGCTTAAGCCGCTGAGCCATCTCACCGGCCCATGGCTGTGTTTTTCTAACAACAGCAAAGTTGAGTAATTTTGAAAGAGACCATAGGGGCTACAAAGCCTAAAATACTTCCCATCTGGCCCACACAGAAAAAAAAATTGCTAACCTCTGGTCCAAAACACTCCCGAGAACATTAGTTTTCTGCATATCTGGGTTCTTTCCCATGCCTCTATTAATTTGCATAGTTGAGGGTGAATTGTATTTCCATTCCAGCATTTACTTGTAGGGAAGGCCCAGGGCAGGTCCCTTTTCCTCTCCATGCCTTGGTTTTCTCATCCATGAAATGGGGATAGTTTACATTTGAATGAAAGATCTAGCTGCATGAGGTGCTCAGCTGAGGCCTGACACATTGCGAGTGCCAGGGAAACGTAAGGAGCCACACGCACAGTCCCTAGCCGTGATGCCACTGTCTGCTGAGCTTGTCAACCCTAGCACTGGGCCTCGCCGGCCTCCCCTACTGTCTTGCTGGTATCCCAGATGCACAAGACCATGCGCATATAAAGCCTGCATCCGGAATGCTTCCCCAGGGGAGCTAATTGACCACTTTCTGGGGCTCAGAGTCATGACCTCTGTCTCATTAGTGCAAGGGCTAATTGTCCAGGCCGACCTTCCTGAGCCGGGATGGGAGATAGACATGATAGGATCCCAGGACCTGCTAGGGGAGGACCCTGCAGAGACCTAGAATGGGGCCCAGGCCTGGCCTTGTGGGACAAAACAAGTTTGGAGGAGCATCCTTGGAAAACTGAAGAGGGATCTGGAGATTGTGTGGAGCAGCTGTTGCGCTTTACAGAAGCCTGTATTCATTGGCCGGGCCAGGGCTGAGAAGCCAGTGCTTGAGTCCCTAACCACTGGTCTTCCCGGCTCACTCTGCCTCATTGTCCTGAAGCAGGACTTTTATCACAGCAAATAAGGGGTCCCTGGCCTCCCGACTGGGGTTTGGGTTGGGGTTGTAAGCAAGGAGAGCGGGAAAAGGAGGAAAACACAACCTACTGGTGTGAGAAGTTACATTACAGGGGGCTTCTCACCTCCAGGTTTAAAGGCACGGTAGTTGGGTGTTGTGCTTTCACCCCTGTCTGGAAGTTTCTGAGTGGGCTTCACGTTCTCTCTGCCCAGTGGGAAACTAAAACACAAAGCCAGAGGCCCTCGGGAGGCTGAGGGCAAAATGCTGAGGGCATGGTGGATTGGGCGAGCCTCGGACTGCCCGGAGTTCCCACCGAAGGTGTGAAGACAGATGGAAGGTCTGATGGGGGCAGAGAGGACCAGGAGGGGAACAGCTGCTGGGGGGAGGGGTTGCGCACAGGCAGAGGCGAGAGCAGCAGGCAGGCTGTGGGGCTCTGTGTGTGCACGACCACTGATGCCTTGTGAAGGGAGGCGCAGAGAGGTGGGGCTGTGGGGGGCCCAAGTTCCCAACATTTCAAAGCCCAACTGCAGGTTTGCACCCTCTCTCTCTAAACCCTGGGGCATCTGTGGGGCACATCTCCGGGGTCTTGGAGGGGTGGGGCCAGGATGACCACTGTGTAGGGAGATGATGTAAGGATGATTGGCCTCTGGTGCCCCCAAGGCCTTCAGGAGGGGTTTCTCTGAAGCTTACCTGGGCAAGAGGCAGAAGATGGGGTTTCCACCTGTTACCCACGATTGCAGGTCCCGCCTGTTGCCTGGATAGCTTTGGTCCTCGGAACCAAGGTGTTTTTGTTCTTACAGAAGCTACTGGAGGATGAGGTTGGGGTTGCAGAGCTCCTGTTCAGACCTGGGACAGGCTGGCTTGTTACACTGGTGGCTGGCTGTGCCTGTCGGGGAGATGTCCCTCTTTCCATGAGTTATCTGGGTTCCTTGTCTTCAACTGGTCTAGAAGTGGAGCCCAAGGGACTCCTTGGAGGGACCACCCAGCAGGATTTCACAGGAAAGCCCTATGCTGAGTTCAGCTCAGCACCTGTGCCCCCCAGCAGAGCTGACACTACAACGGGTAGACAGACAGGGAGCAGAGTGAAATCAAGTCACATGGTGTGTTTAATGTGACACTGACAAGGACAGAGACACTCTGGAGCCCCTGTGGTGTTCAGATTCTGGTCCGATTATTTCACATATTTTAATCCACTTACAGGGTAGAGCCAGGATGCAAACCCAGGTCTCCCGAGCCTGCGGTCTTAGCCACTCACTCTGCCCTCCCACCCTTAAGAAACACCCACACCTGCACAGTGTGGTGGAGGGAAGGGCTCATGCAACCCATGTCATGGATGGGAAAACGGAGGCTGACGAGCCCAGGAAGCAAATGGCACTACTAAGTCAGATGTGCAGAAGCCTCCTTTGAGGCTTGGTTGCCTTGCAGCCTCCACCTCCAAGCCCCCACATTGTAGAACCAAACACTAAGCACTTAGCATGTGATGACTCTGGCTTCGTGCACTGGGTCCTTCTAAAGAACTGGAGGAAACAGGAGGTTGAAGCAGGAGGATCTCAAGTTTGAGCCCAGCCTGGACAGCTTAGTAACTTAGTGAGACCCCATCTCAAAATAAAGGGGAGAGGGTGAGGGTGTAGCTCAAAGCAAATCCCCTGAGTTCAATCCCCAATGTTAGGGGGGAAAAGCGTAGGGCAAAGAACCAGCCCATCTGAAGTTAGGACTGAAAGACTACAGCCCACTCTCTCCCCTCTGCTCCAGGTGGAGGGTCAGCTCATTGGAAAATGACTTAGAAAACGATTTGGTAAGATTTGGGACAAAAGATGCCTTTTATAACATGACTACTTCGGATGATGGCTTACAGTACATAGAGACAGAGAGGACAATGCCCAGTGCAATAGGGAGGCACCAACCTGTCCTTGGAGCTTGTAGACTGGAGGAGAGGCAAACCTTGCCCTTAGGTGTCCTAGTCTAATGGTGGACACACAGGCACCTCTTGGAGATTCCATGCGATGGGGAGACAGGCTTCAAAAATTTCTTTGGAGATACAGGTTTTATGGTCTCCAGGTCCCAAGCAAAGACTGACGGGCAAAGTTCAGCTACTTTGAGGGTCTTTTGGGCTGGAGGATCCAGGCAGGATAGCCTGGGCTGGGGCCTCTGCAGGGGTGGATCCTGGGGTCGGGGTGGGCTCATTACTGAGCTTCCTTCTCTGCCAGCCTTTCCTAGGCCCAGAGAGGACCCAGTTTCCTAAAATTTTCCCCAAGTCCCGCTTTTGGATTAAGGTTTGGGCTCCAGTCCCTGATCAAGAACTCCTGACACTGTCATTTCTGTGCTGCCACCATCGTTCCCTCATAATGTCCCTCATTCATCATCGTCTCCTTTGTTCTTCTCTGGAGCTTAATATGAAGGACCCCACAAAAAGGATTTATGTATTTACAGTGCCCCCCAACCAATGAAAAATACTAAGTGTGCAGTTACTCACGTGACCACAAGCCCAGCAAACCAAGCCTTCTTGTCCCTTCTCACTTCTTGATGCTGTCTTCTCCCTTCCCTCCTGTACCTCATGATTGTGGAGACAGTGGCTGGGGCTGCATTTCAGGAAGAGAACATTGGCTTAGCATGCATGAGGCCCTGGTTCCATCGACAGCACTGCCAAAGTGTAAAATAATAATAATGACAGGCAACGTGGGGCAGGGCACACAGAGGTAGGATGTGCCTGCATTTACTTGCAAAAGCAGACAGGGATCTGGGACCCTCATTTTATTATTATTTTTTTTTTGAAATTGTTTTCACTTTATAGTATCAACTTTTTTTTTTATTTTAAAGAGAAGAAAAAACAAAACAAATCAAAAGAAGAACAAATTTTCAAAACAACATAATAGGAGGGTAACAATGGTTAATACATTACGTATTACTATCTTTAAGTTAGTTATTCAGGACACCAGACATTAGCATTCAATTGTCCAAACATTATTGGCACAAACCTTACTCTTCAATGAACTAAGTAAAAATGGTAGTGTATCTATCTTAACCATCATATATATATATATATATATATATATATATATATATATATATATATAATTTTTTTTCCCTTTCCCTTCTTTTGGGACCCTCATTTTATAAGGGAAGAAACTGTGCTGTCCAGGGTCATCTGCCCACCTCTCCACCCATCCATCTACTGAATATTTACTGAGCTCTGTGCCAGGCTGTGCTAGGCTCTAGGAAGTGACAGAGCTAGCTTTCAGGGACTCACTCCACAGCCTGCTATGCTCTTGTACCGTGCCTGCCCTGAGAGGCTGGTCTGATGGTGCATTTAGGGAAGTGGAGGCCCAAGGCCACACTGGCAGTTAGTGGCAGAGCTAGGTTCAGCATCAAAGCCAAACCCGTACTTCCCCTTTCTTCAGGGATCTGGAGGGACGAAGCTGCAGTTCAGGCTGTCCTTGTTCATCTTTATGAATGGCTCTCCTGGGCATGTCTCAAAGCAGATGCCCAGCACTGCCCTCCTGGCATCATCTGTGGTCCCCCGGGAGCCAAGCCAGCAAGAACAGACTTTCTGTCCACAGAACACCTGCTGGTGCCCGCGCGCATGTAACCTCTTTGCCTGTCTGAATCAGTCAAGCCCCACAGCAAGCCTGTGCTCGAGAGGACAGGCCCAGAGAGGTTAAGTAACTTGCAGAATGCCACAGAGCTGCTGAGTGCTGGAGCCAGCATTCCAAGCCACCTGCTAGGCCCATGATGTTACCACCCCCTTGTCTCTTGGTGGAACAGGACCAAGACAGCCGCTTGCTCTAGGGAACTGAGCCGTGCCCTGCACAGGGTGGCACCCGAGACTCCGTGCCCCTCCTCACACTCCCTCTTTGTTCGCCCACCCCTTCGTTGGTGACATTGTGTTTATAATAAGCATTTAAAATGAGTCTTGCTGGACAAGGGACAAGGAAGGAGGAGGGAGCGAGAGATTTGCAGGGAGGAAGATGGGGAGGGGGATTGTGGGGTGTTAAATAGCCCAGAATTTTTAAAAAACTGATGCAAATCACTGGTAGGAGAGAAAATTATGTGCAATTACGTCCTGATATTGGAAGGTTTTGCCTAGTCCAGGCAACAAGATCTCATTAACAAGCAGAAAATAAGATTGAAATGGTGTGTAAAAGAGCTGAAAAATGAATTTGAATGCTGCGTTTGTCCACAATTACCCCCTCCTTCACACATATTTTATTGCAATTTTTTTATTATTCTTAATCTCTCCATTCCTCAAAGCAGATTGGGGACATCCTGGCATTACCAGGGCATCAGGAGGAGGTGTGGAGGATTTTCTGCCCCCTGAAAGGAGACCCTTCTCTCGCACATTTTCCAAGGTTGGGTTGTGGAGGGATCAGAATTCATTTCTCCAGCTTAGCGGGTTGTAGGAACACGGGGTTTTAACCCCAGCCGTGCGCTCATCCATGTCCCGCCCCGCCCTTTCCTTTCCTCCCTTCCGGGGTGACTCTTCTGCACCCACTTCCTTCTCCTTACCTTCTCGGGGTCTCTTTCTTGCTTTCCCTTTCTTAGGAGCCTCCTCCCTCAGGCCGACAAGTGGAAGGCAGCTTGGGGCAAGGGAAACTGAGGCCTGTTGCCCACAAGCAGCCCTGAATCTGAGCTCTGGCTCTGCCACTTACCAAATTGCTGTGTGACCCTGCCACAGCTTACTTTACCTCTCTGGGCTTCATTTTCCTCATCTGAAAATGCTGGGAGGACTAAGGGGAAATTTGAGTAAAGTGCCTGGCCCATCGTAGGTGCTTAATAAATGCACATTCTCCACCCCTCCATCTATGCCCTGGCACCCAACTTTGCCTTTCACCTTTCTCTTCTCCTTCCCTCTTTGCTTTACCCCTTTCAGCTGGCTAGGAAATGCCTGTGTTGATGTCCCATCTAGGATAATGCAGGGTGCTCTTGCTGGCCAGTCTGGGAAGACAGGTGCTGGGGTTCAGGCTAACCCCAGGCTCACACTCCCTGGGAAGGATGAGCTGGAGAGAAGGAGGACATGATTCAGACAAAGGACATGAGCTCTGAGTGTTTTTTTCCAGGATTAAGGAAAATCTAACTGAATCATCCCAACCCCCACACCCCGTTTCTCTTCATCGCCAGGGGCTGGCAGATGAGGCTGGGTAACCGGGAGCTGAGCAGTGATGGTATGGGGTCAGGGTCAGTGTGTGGAAGGGGCCAGGAGTCTGGCTGGATTTTTGTGGACCTGAAGCCAAGTGACATTTTTTTAGTGTCTGCCCTCCCCAGCCAGCTCTTGCTGTACCCAGTCATAGCCCAGCTCCCTCAGATCCCACCCGCCCACACCTGCCAGTCCCTTGTCACAGCCTGACCAGGGTAGCAACTGGGGGACCTGGCTACTGTCCACCCTGCCCATCAGGTGTCTCCCAAGCTCCCAGAGCCCTGGCCAAGCCAGCCTGGGGACAGGGATGAGCTGCAGGCCCCAAGAACTAGCCACTTGGGAAATGTGAATTGGTGGCCAGCTTTAGCGCTGGGGCGCCGGGCACCCCGGGTCTCTCTGGCACTGGGGAATGGACTGTGCCAAGCTCCTGTTCTCACAGCCTTTCTGCCTTTGTGTATGGCCGACCCACCTCGGTGGGAAAAGCTGAGTTATTTCCTGCTTGTGGCTGCTCCCCAAACACAACCACCTGCTCTTGTCCATCTGTCCATCAGAGGCCCTGGCTCCAGCCCACAGGGAGAGGCCTGGGCAGACCCATCTCCTGCAAAAACAGACATGTGTTTCTGTCTCTACCTCTCCCTCCCCTCTTTCTGGGTGGAGGGGAGTAAGGGGCCTTGGGAGGGGAAGGGACTGTCTTGCCTAAACCAGGATGGGGTGGGATTCTGGGCAGCTGGAATAGGGCCCTGCTCCCTGAGTCCACATAGGAGTTCAGGGTAGAGGGTAGGCCTCAAGGCACTCTGGTGCCCACCACTGGAACATCTGCGAGGGTCTCCGCTCCACCTCTGAGAAGGTGTAGGCAGGAGCTTCCTCTGCCCCATCACAAAGAGGTAGAAAGGGTGATATCCTGCTTGGGAGATCCAGATGTTGCTAGGAGAGCCCCTGCTGCCCAGGCCCACGATCTCAGGAAAGACCACAGACAGCACCCCCTGCTAGGCACACAATGGCTTATTTGGTGACACACATAATGCACAGTGTCTGGCACATAGTAGGCCACTGACTACTGTTGCTCAACCCCCGGGCACCCTGCAGGCCTGACAAGACACAGCTGTGGTCTTGGGACTTCTTGGAGGCACTTAAATGTCAGCACACATGGTTCCTTCGTGTTCATCCATTCGGCTCCCTTTCTGACATATCCCACAGGGAGGCTGCAACAAGAAAGACACACGGCCATCTCCGCCATGACAGGGTGCCTTTGGGGGAGGTGATACTATGTCCTACAAAGAGCCTTAGAGAGTCAGTTGTGGACAATTTATTGTGATTTCTGGTCAGATCGGAAGAGCAGAGGATGTATGGGTTAGGGAGGATATGGTCAGAGAGGGCTACTTGGAAGAGGAGGGCCCCAAGGCAGGAGAGGATTTGCTCAGGGGGAAATGAAGAAGGGCTGAGGCTGGTGCAGCTGGGAGAGCAGCATGGACAGGGCAAGCGCTGTAGCAGTCACCAACTTGGGTGGAACAGTTGTGCAGCCAGGCTTAGGATTCTACTCCTCTACTTACTCGCTGTGATCAAAGGCAAGCTGTGTGAGCTCTTTGAGCCTCAGTTTCCCCATCTGCAAGGCAGGGCATATGCCACTCACCTTGCAGCATGAGAAGAATTAAAGGAGACTGTTCATGCAGAACAGCACGCCGCGCCTTACAGATCGTAAGCGCTCAAGAAGTGACTGTGTTTCCCCTCTCTGCTGCTCCCACCTGAACAGAAATCCAGTTTAAGGTCTTGTTTGGTTTTTCTACCCAGGTCATTTTTCCTCTGGGACAGGAGGTTCCATCAGCCCAACACAGGCCAGGCCTTGTCACTGGTTGGAGAATCAGGAGATCTGGGTTCTCTCCTGATATTGCCTCTGACTCACCGTGTGATCTTAGTAAATCCTCCCGGCCCTGGGCCTCAGTTTCCCCTGTTTGTGCAACAAAAATGGTGGACCAACTGCTAACAAGGACTCTTCCTGCTCAGAATGGTGACCCTGGGCTCTCGGCACAGGAGCCCCAGCCCCTATTCCCTCAGCCAGGCTTGGCCCTCCTAGTCCTGTCCTGCACCTCCGCCCGCCCTCCTGGGGCCCCCGCTTGGGCTGCTGGGCTTCCCAGCAGGCCAGAGGTTTAGCCACGCACAGCTGCCTGGCTTGGTGGGAAAGAATGCAAATAGCGGATTTGTCCTTCTTTCTGATTAGCAAGGGGGGCTCAGGACGAGACAGCCCCGACAGATAGAGGGAAAGAAAATGAGCGAGATTAGCAATTAATACTGTGGGCAGACTTGGGGCTTTGCAGGCCCATCCCCAGGGTCCCTGGTGGGAGGGAGGCTGTCAGGATGGCTGGGAGGCTGGACTCGGTAGCCATCGAGGACCCAAGGTAGAGAGGCAGGGGTGACTCTGAGGGTCCCCAAAGACCACAGCCTCCTGCCTCCTGGCCACTGTACCTGTGGCTCATTTGGCCCAGAATACCTTCTCCACTATCCTGTCATCTTCATGAACCCAACCTCATTTATTCTTTAGGTCTTGGCCCCCTTCCTGGAAGCCCCCTCCTCACCCCCTCTTAGCTGAGCTTTTCCTGGGGGCATTTATCACATTTTTATCAGTGTATGAAAAGTACCTGTATTACTAGACAAATACGATTCACACTAACAATGGTCAAATTTTTTGAGCACTTCCCACGGGCCAGATGTGTGCTAAGCCCACTGCATGGATTATCTCATTCAGCCTTTATGACATCCTCTCACGGGAGGCCCTGGGATTTATTTCTGCCTTGCAGATGGAGGTGCGAGGAGAGGTGCTGAGCAGTTTAAATGATTTGTCTAGGGAAAGTAGCTAACAAGGGGCAGGGCCTGGACTTGAACCCAGCCTTCCTGGCCCCAGGAAGCTCTTACCTAGTGCGGGTCATTGCAGTGGTCTGTTTCTCACCTGATAGCGAGGTCTCTGAGGGCCCCAGGGGCAACTCTAATCTCAGGGAGTCCCAGTGCCCTCCAGAGGCAGGAGGGCAGAGGACAAGGCTCCTGCCTATGCCCACCTGGTGACTCCAGTCAGATTCGTCCTGCCCCCGCTTCTCCCTCTGCGCAGTGGCACTGCTAACCGTTCCCATCTCCCGGAAGTAGCGCGAGGAGGACATAAGCAGGCAGACACTGGATTTGCAGATGGTTCGAAGGCTCCACAGAGACCCTCATGGGCCAAAGGTCACAGTGCAGGGACAGGCCCCAGACCTGCTGTTGCAGAATTGCTTTTCCCTCTCTTCCAGTCTCCTTTCCCATCTTCTTTTGTCTGTTCCTCCCTGTCTGCCTCTCTAGGCTCCTATCGTGTCCCTGCCTAAGCCCCAGGGCTCTCCTATCTCCTCTCCCCAGCTGTGAACATTTCTCCAACACCTCCATCAGTGGGGACAGATGTCCGGCCACCCCAGGGAGTTCTGCTATGGTGTGGGGCTGCTGGACATTGCTGGAGACCTTTGGAAGGGCAGGCCTGAGTGCCACACCTCTCCTTCCCCCTTACCAGCAACTCTGAGGCCCCTGTCTTCTGGATGATGAGGGAGCAAGGCCACCCTCTATCCCAGCCCGGCTGGGCCAGGCCAGTCTTCCCAGTTCCTTCTCCTGCAGCCATTCCAGCCTCCTGTGCAAAATTCACCTCTGATTTCCCGCGTGTTACCCCTCTGTTTCCTGTTTCTGTTTTGCCCGCTTCTGCCCTTCTCCTCCTCCTTTTTCTCCTCTTCCTCTTCCTCCTCCTCCTCTTTCTCCTCCTCCTCCTCCTCCACAGTTCTCCTCTCTGGCCCCATATGGCACCAGACATCCTGGACACCCTCTTGCTGTCACATCTGTAGAATCCGTTGAATCCAACCTGCCTGTACCCCTACCCAGCCCAGGCAGAGCCCTTTTTCCCCATCCCTAGGGTCCTGCCTCCCCAGCTCCCCAGAACAGCTTTTTCTACTCCTTCATTCTCTCCTTTCATCCCCATCTCCCCATCTGCTCATTTTCCTCCACTCCTGTCTCATTCCCAAGTCTCCCCACGACACCTCTCCTACCCCCTTGCCCTCTCTCCCTTCCCATCTCCTCTCTGAATGCCTCCCACCCCTGGACCCGTTGCTCACTGGTAGTGGTGGTTTACTTAGCTTCAGCTGGGCTGGGCATGGGGTCCCTGGGCCAGGCAGGGTGGGGGCGGTGACAGGGGGCCAGGCGGGGACAGTGGGCTGCACCCCCCTCCACTGCTGCCGTGCCTTTGATCCATGGCCCGAGGCCGCCTGACAGTGGAAAATGCGGGGAGACAAAACCACTCAGTCAAAGTGATTCCCAACAACTGTCTCCCCGAGATAAGGACGTGCTCCAGCTCCGTGGCCTGCTTAATTCCCACTGCCCAGCCTGGGATTCTGGCGCATCAGCACCCTGGCTGCCGCAGGGTGGTCCGATGGCAGGACCTGCCTCTGCCAGGCTGGGGACCCAAGACAGAGTGGATAGCCCAGGGACCCAGGACTGAGCAGGAGGACCTGGGACCAGGATGAGGCAGCAGCTGGGGTGTAACCTATGCTGGGCCAGCGGGAGGGCTGGGGGACCTGGGCATGATGTGTAGGGCATGCCGAATATCCAGGATAGGGTGCCAGGGCAGGCTGCTAGGTCTGTTGCTCCTCTGCAGGAAAAATTGGAGAAATTTCCTCCACCCTCCCACCCATGCCTTCCCTCCAACCCCCTCCACCCAGTTACTTGCCTTCCTGGCTTAGCAATTTTCACCCCTACACATAACCCAACACTACTCACTCTCTGGCCTCAGCTTTCCTGGTCCCTGGGTCTAGGTGGCCACTCCTCCTTCCACACCCAGGGCAACAGTGTTGCCCGCGAACTCTAGCTTTCTGGATACCTCCCTCTCCCTCTAATGTAAAGTCCAGGCTATCTGTTGGCCTGTGTTTCCAGCACAAGGCCCAGCACATCGTGGGGCCAGGTAAACAGTGGTGGGCATGCACAGACTCTCTGAGCATCCGTTCCTTACCCACTGAGGACCACAGGAGTGCCACGTCTGGCCGTGCTTGTAGAACCTTCCAGGGAGAGGGCGAGAGTCAGCAAGCAGCCAGCCACGAGCTAGAGGCCTCCAGAAAGGAAGGACCCTGGCTAAGCCCAGGCTGGGGCTGTATCCCCCAGTCCTCCTCCACCAAGGGAAACACTGACCTCAGGTCCTCCTGGAGGTCCAGCTTTGCTCACTGACCACTGACCTTGGCAAGTAGGGGTTCCATGCAGAGGAGCCAGAATGGTACCACCCCGAACCTCCGCAAGGCTGTGGGGAAGGAGAGAGCCAGTGTGTGTGGAACGGTGGCAGAGGAGAGGTCACAGGGAGGCAGGATTCGGCTTGGGAATTCTGAGGGCCAGGAATGGAAGTGCTGCCATGCAAAGCATTGAGTATCGGACCCGGGGCTGGAGGTGGTCAAAAGAGAATCTGGATTTTACCTCACAAAAGGGTGAGGTAGGAGGGTGGGTCCTTTGCAGGGCAGACAAATTAGATCAGCATCCAAACTCGGGCCTGGCATGATCTGGGATGCCTGTTAAGCATCTCAATTCCCGTGCTCCACCCTGGGAGCCCATGACAGGAGATCTGCAGCAGACTGGGAAACCTGGGGTTTGAAAAGGCATCATCAGGGGCAGCTAGTCTAAGGCCTGGCATCTCTGAAGCACTGACTTAGCAAGCTTCCACTTTGCCAGCTGTGCCCAGGGTGAGCAGGCCTCTTTAGCCACTTTGTGCCTGGGGACCCCTGCACACCCCAGCAACAACAGCATCTTGACCCACTTTTCTCTAGAAAGCGACTCTGAGAAGGGGTGTTTGAATTGAACTGAGACCCTGTCCCCAGCAATCTTAGAGCCAGGACCCCTTGGAAATTCCCAGGAGTGGGGTTGGCGGGCCATTCGAAGGGCAAGGCGGATGTGGCAATGACCTGCATGGTCCTGAGGGCTGGCTTACAGCATTTCCACCCATCTGTGCCTCTGTTCTCATGGTGTGGACACTCTCTGCTTTGACACAAAGCCCTGGGAAGCCAGGCACCCCGAGGCAACTGTGAGTGAAATAGCTCCAGCCAAGGAGACCAGGGACTTGGTCCCTCCATCCTACTGGGCTATTGGGGCAGCAGAGCATGATGGCCCTGACCTCAACTCCCCAGCCCCCGAGGATCTCAGCTGGTGCTGGCCCACAGCCAAATGAATGCGACCCTCTCACCAGACCAGGGGGCTCTGACCGGCAGCATCAGAGGATTAAGGTCCCTTGAGAGCCCTGGCAAGTGTCTTATCACAAAGGGGACACGTCCAGGCTGAAATTGAGACATGATGCCCAAGGGCACAAGTTCCTGAGCCTCTCCCCACAAGGGAGCTCTCTTCCCTTCCTGACCACAGACAATGTCTTCCCCCACCCCGAGCTCTCCAGAGCTGTGCCTGAGGCCCCAGGATGCCAACCCCAACACCGAACAACTCCATTCACTATCTCTGTACCTCTGGAGTGAAGCAGCTCTCCCAGTGGAGGTCACACTCTGCTTTGATGCCTAAAGAAACAGCATTGTTAGCCATCTCGTTGCCATTCATAATGACAGTAATGACACACCTTGCTTGTTCCAATACCAGGGGTACTTTCCCTCTCGTTAGCTACTTGGTCCCCACTGCGCCCTGACATTTGGAATCACCGTGCACATTTTGCAGCCTCAGAGGTAAAGGCCAAGGTCAACAGCAAGGGCTAACATTAGAATGCAAACTCCAGGCCTGCCCAAGGATTAGATGCCCTCCTCCACACTGGGCTGCCAGCACAGGAGGGATGGACGTGACCCTTGCTGCTCCAGGTCTGGTCCACACTTTAACAAGCTCCCCAGAGATTTGTGGGAGCACTGGTAGAGGTGCCCCCCACTCCTGTCGCTGCCCTGCCCTCCTCCCAGCTCTCAGATGCCTCATAAGCTCCCTGCAGTGGCTCCAAAGGCCACCTGGCGAGTAGAGGTTGGAGAAAGGGAAGGACCCATAGTCCTCAGAGGCTGAGAGGAAGAGGCAGGAGAGTGAGGGAGATGGGCCAAGGGCTCCTCTCGCCCTGCAGTCCTCAGTGGTGCTGACCAGCAGCTGGACCAGCCTGCAGGAGCAGCATGGCCTGGCCCCTGGTGCACTCAGTTTCTGGGCCAATTTGGGGAGTTCCCACCGCAGGAGGTGTTCAGGGGTGATAGGCAGAAGTAAGGGGCAGTTGTGAGAGAAGCACACAGGCAGACAGAGAAAAACAGGTACCCAGAGACTGAAAGAGACAGGGACAGGAGGACAGAACAGAAGGACACAGAGAGAGGGACACAGACAGAGTCAGAGGCAGCAGCAGGAGAGAGGGAGACACGGAGGCCAGGAATATAGGGAGCGAGGCACAAGGGAGGGTCAGCCGAGGTGTGGGGGCCCAGAGCAGAGGGGGCAGGTGCAGGGAGGGAGCTGGGGGCTCCAAGGAGAGGAAGGCACAGACAAACCCAAATTACAATTCCAGGCCCACCAGCTCCCAGCTGTGTGGCCTTAGGTTGCCCCATCCACAGAAGCAGCAGGAGCAGAAGGTCCCTTTGTCCCCTGACACGGTAACCTGCCTGAGCTTCTTTCCACACTGCCTGCACCCCCTTCCTCCTCCCACAGTCCAGGTGTCCGTCCACAGCAGGGACCTTTGCCCAGGCTGTCGGGGGCTGAACCCCAGATGCCCTGGCCTCCCGGTGTGGTGGTGGCCAGTCCCCAAGGCCCCAGAATCCGGGGGTGAGAAGTCCTGCCCTTTTGCCAAGTGTTTCTCTTTAGTTCCAGATGCCACCCTGACAGGTCTCCCCTGTGATTAATGTTCCCAACCTCTACCCTGGGACCAGCTCCTCCTTCCCAAGCCAGAGCTGGCTGGTGGCTGGGCAGCACAGGGCCCGTGCCTTCCAGAATCACCTCCTGCTCCCTCCCTCTGCCTGGGCCACACCCGGCCACTTCTCCTGACTGTGACTGAGTTTTCCTCAAGCCTGTCTTTTGTTGGCTGTGTGATGTGTCATCAGTCCTGCCACTGTGGTCATGAGGCTGCACTAGCCAAGTGCCCAGAGCCCCTTGGGGTAAAGCAGAGAGGCTCCGGGGCACCTGAGGAGCCCACATGGCCCTGATGACAGCGTCACTTGTGGGCATGGGCACAGGACAACTTCAGCTCCGTCAGTGATGCAGGGAGGGGAAGCTGACAGTTGTCAGATCATTTATGGAAACCTAGGGCCTTGGACAACTTTAACATCCTGTGCAGAGTGGCAGAGGAGGGGACCCTGCAGAGCTGGAGGTAGAACCAAGATTAAGACCTTGGCTGGCTTGGGGGTCTCCTGTCAGAGTTGGGCATCAGGGGGGAGTTCGAATGAGTCATGTTGGATTGGAGAATATGATTCCAATTAGGAGCAATGCTTACCAACAGTGTTATCTTGGGCAAGTAACTTGACCTGTTTGTGCCTCAGTTTCCTCATCTACTAAATGTTAGATGATAGCAGTGCCTGCTTCTCAGTCTTGCTGCCAGGAGTAAATGGCAAATGCATTGAAATACTTGGAGCACTACCTAGCATGGATCAGCCTTGAAGAAATACTAGCTAGGTTTATGAATGGCTACATTTGGAAATAAACCCAACTCCGGGGTCATGGAGTTGTAATCAGAGCTGGGGGGCTCAGGTTGGGGTTGGAGGCGTGCAGTATAGGATGAGGTGGGGCCTCCTATCTGAGTACTGGACCCCACCTGGACCCCACCTTGCCCAGCCTCTGCCTGTATGACCTGAGGCACAGCCTTACCAGCCCGCAGCGCCAGCCAGCGAGCCCCTAACTCCTCCTTCATTTCTCCCATCCTGGAGCCCAGACAACATCTTTCCTTGGCAGTCCCCAGCCTCTTGTTAGTTTGCTACGTCAATGCCCTGGGCACGTTTCTTGCTAATTTTGTAGCTGCCTTTATCAAACAAGATTCACAGGCGCTTTATCCTTGATAAGTGGATTAGTCGGTGAGCTAAACAAGAAGGTGTGGGACGCGGGGGCTGCTCCAGAAAAGATATTTGTTTTGTAAAGAATGGAGCCTGTGTTCCCTGCCCTGTGCGGGGGAGTCGAGCAGGGTGTTGTGGAAATAGCTGGAAGCACCATTTCCACCTTTTTTCCAGGGCCAGGGGATCCCTAACTCTTCAGGACTTTCTGCAGTGCAAACGGAATGGGGGGGAGGCTGGATCCTGGGAGGAGGGGCCCTGGGTCCTTCTGGTGAGGGGAGGGAAACCAGGATTAAATCCAGGGACATGGACACCCCTGGGCCTCCCTGCCTTTCCTTTCCTTCCAGCCTTCACTTCCTTTTCCTTTCCTCCCCCCCCCCACAGGCCTCTTGCTAAGTACTGGATCCCAACATGGATACGATGTGGTCTCTGCTCTTGCACACCTCGTAGTCCAGCTGAACAAAACCAAACCAGTGAATTAACAGACCCCCTAATGTAGCAGCAAGAGGTGTAGCTGGTTGGAGACTCTGGAGCATTCCCAGGGGCTCCCTTAGCCTTGGTGATCTCTGAGGAATGGCCATCTGGACTTCTCAAACTTCTCTTCATCATCCCTGAAAGCAGTTGTGTGTTCCCCTTGATGCCCTGGGGTAGGGTGTAATATGGATTTCACTTATGATCTTTAAAATGCATGTGAACTTTGCACTCCTTGCCAGCATATAGAGCCATATATGTTGGATAACAATAATGTAACAAGTTAGCATTTTGTCGAGTTGACGCTTTCTTCAGGAAGTTCTGCCATGTTTAGCTTATGACTTTGCATGGCACGTGATAGCCGACCAGAGGCTGGGACTGAGGGAGGTGGTGAAGATGACTGAGCCATCTTTGGAGTCCGGGTGACCAAGATGGTCACAGACAGAAGGATTAGGGGTAGCGCTTTGGTGGTCAAGGCCAGGAGGCAGCCATCAGGGTGCCCAGGATGGAGAGCAGGGCAGAGATTTTCAGAGACATTTCTCTGTGGAGACCCAGAGATGGGATTAGAGGCACAGGGAGAAAGGAGTGGAGGATGGGGGGATGCTTGGTCCAGATGTTCCCCCACATCTAGTTGAGAATATGGGTTGGCAGAACCCCAATGTTTGCTTTATCCCTTCTGATTTAACGTGAGTGGCCAGGATCTTGAGGTCCCTGCCCTGTGCCACAGCAGGAATCTGGTGGAGGGGGTGAGGGGGAGCCAAGGCTCTAAAAGGGAAAGAAAAGAAGGGCGCAGAGCATTGCAGGTCCTCAGCTGGCCCTTAGCTGCGCCTGTCCTCCCTGAGCTGCCTCCAGCTGAGTGTGATTTTGCTATTTATTTACATGTAATTATTGCTATGAGGTGCAGATATTAACGCTGTCAAGAGCAATTTGCTCTGACATTTTTCACTCGCTCAGTGCCCCCGCCACTCTCGATGGGGCCCAGGGCTCTCCTGGCTCAGCCGCTGTGCACTCAGTGGTTCGGCCGGGAACCACCCAGCCGGCAAGGAGTGGCGTCAGCGAGCTCACCCGGCTCTTCTGCAAACTCATTAAGCTTTGAAATTGAATTTGGTCTGGGAGAGGGCTGGCTGGGCCCCGCTCCACCAGCAGAGGCTGGCTCAAGGCCTCCTTGCTCTGCCTGCCACAGAGAAAAGAGGGCAAGGGTCGAGCTGGCTGTGTCTCAGGCCAGGGCCAGAGGCTGCAGGAGGTAGTGGAGCACCTGGTGGAGACAGGCAGATCATCATCAGAGAGCGATGCTAGGCACAGCCTCCCGAAAGAGTGGACAAGGGAGGGCCTGGCCGCACAAACTGTCTCTGCACCCTTGCCAGCCACTCCACAAAGACACGAGGCGGCCCTGACTTTGGGAGACATTTTTGCAGCAGATGCCTGTACCCACTTCACTAAAAGACTTGGTCATGGAGCTAGCCTGGCATGGTAGTCACCCTACAGAAGATGGTACCACGGGGGTAGGAAAAGGAGCTGAGCTGGCCCTGCAGTGAGTCCCTTAAGTAGATGCTAGAAAGGGAATGGACTTACTATGTGCACCTCCTGAGTTCGAGTCCCAGCCCCACCATTTACAAGTTGTGCTGATTTGGGCAAATCACCTAGCTTCCTAGAGCTTCAGTTTCCTCCTGAGCTTTAAGATGGAGCAGCGGCTTTCCCTTATACCGCATTTCACTGGATCTAAGATGACCGGATGCTGGCCATCTCTTGATCTTATCAGAACGTGTCACCAGGACCCTCCACACAGCCACCTGGCACATGGCCATCACAAAGCACCGGTGAACAGGGCCACATTCTGATTTCAGCAACATTAAAATGTGCTTCTTTGGGGCTGGGGATATAGTTTAGTGGCACAGCACCTGCCTGGCAAGTGAAAGGTCCTGAGTTTGATTCCTGGTAGGAAAAAAAAAAAAAAAAGTTCCTCTTTGAACCAGTGCCCATCTGGAGTCATGGGGAGGAGGGGCTAGCAGTGCTGCCTGCATGTAGTAGGTGCTTAATAACTGGGGGCGGTGCTCATACCTCTGTGTGAGCCTCTCCATTCCAGGGACCATTTTTAGAAGAGGAAGCAGAGGCTGGCTCATTCATCCATTGCCCAGAAGGGACTGGCTTCTCTGAGTGGCAGCAGCCTGAGCCATCATGGCCACAAGCCCCTAACACACTATGATATGTGCCAGCTTGTCTGCCCAGGTACAAACGAGGCCTCCCTGCCACCACTCAGTCCCTGCCATGGCCAATCTGCATCCTCGTCTCCCGCAATTATGGAGGGGAGACCCCCCCCACCAGGGGTGGGGGGCTGAGAGCCCAGGCCTCCCTGTCCTCCAGAGTCAAGGAGGCTACTTCCCTCCCCCCACCTCTCTACCTCCCCCTCCTCCCCTCAGCTCAGCTCAGCCAATTAGGCCCCTGACACCTGGAGCCTCTGACAAACTGTTTCTGTCACTTGCTCTCTGTCTTTCATTAGGGCCTCTGGAGGAGGGGGAGCAGGAAGGGAGGGGAGGGAGATGGGATCTTTCATGCTCAGTAAGGCCAGATACATTAATTACAAAACGGCCATTTGCCGCGTGAAAGTGTGCTAATTAAATTTATGCAATCATTATCTTTAAATAGTCATATCTTTCCCTGCAATCAGCCCCTTCCTTCCTCAACCCCGCCCTGCTCTGAGCCGTCGCTCTAATCCCCTGGCCGCCATTTATCATGCCATCAGAGATGGTCCCTGAGTCCCACTGTGCTCCACCAGCTCCAGCATCCTGGGGCCCCGGAGCTCTTGGTCCCATCCGGGCACCAACACCTTCCAAGTCCGCAAGCCTGAAGATCTGCCCAGGGAGGGGCAGCCAGAATCTCCATCTAGTGTTTCCAGAGAGGTCTAGATGTTTGCAGATATTCGGAGAATGACATCTTGTCAACCAAACATTGGGAATTTGTGCATGTGTGCGTGCACATGTGTGTGTCTGAGAGAGAGAGGAAGAGGGAGAGAGGAATCTTTGACTTCTTGGACAATGAGTGGGAAGCCATTCTATCCACCACACCCACCACCCCAGCTCCAGTCTTTAGCTAAAAGCCCCCAAGGATTCCCTGGGTGATGAGGGGACTCTGAAATCCTTCCAGTTGGAGGGGGCTTTTGAGCGTATCCCAACCCATGGAGCACTAAGCTATACCCCAGTCCTTTTTAAATTTTATTTTGAGACAGAAGCTTGCTAAATTGCCCAGGCTCGCCTCAAATTTGTCCTCCTCCTGCCTCAGCCTCCTGAGTAGCTAGGATTATAGCATGCGCCACTACAACTGGCTTGGATATTTTCTTTTCATTCAACCAAATCTATACCAAGCCTTGTGCTGGGCATAAGAAGATAAATCACATCATTCCTTCATGATCACTCAGCCAGTGTTTGCTGGCCACCAGTAGGTGCACCAGGCACTAGGAATGAGACACCAAGTCTGCCCCCAGCAGCTCCTGTTCAAATCCAGGAGTGCTATGGTGACAGGAAAACGTGGGGGTGTTGTCTGCATGGGTACTTACATGTGAACGTATTTGTGTGTGCAAGTGTGCAACAGCATACGGGGGAGGGGCAGGGTCCTCCTGGCCCAGTCAGGGGGCTCAGTGCTGCCTCTGGGTGAGGTCACCATGAGGTCACAGCTGAACTCTACCTGGGAGGTTTTTACTGAAGTCTTACCTGGTGCCCTTCTGCTGTGATGTTCACAAATGGTGCCTCCCACCCCGACCCCTGCTTTCCTCTTCACTCCCGCAGAGGCTACCTCATGCGTCTTTCTGAGTCTGTGAGGTTGAGCTGCACACAGAATGAAGAGAGGCGAGAGAGGCTCTAGTGCGGTTGGGGTGGGGCGCCCCCACCCGGCCAAAGGTGGCAGGTCGGCAATCTCGTGTTTACCAAGGGCTCTGCGAGCAGCTGAGGGCCTGGCCTCAGCCTGTCCTCTTGGTGAGAGGGTCTCCTAAGAGCAAACAGGACATGTGCCCTCACACACATTCATGTACATGCAGTCCTTACACACACACATGCATACACATACATGCACACAGATACAGACAGTGTATGCACATCCAGTAGTCCCATGTGCACATATACACACACCCCATAGTCTCACACACAGTACTCACACATGTACACCTACACATGCGTGCATGCATACACTCATGCACACGTATCACAGTGCTCTCATGCATGATATTCCATGCTTGCACACATGCACACACACTGAGTTCACAAGCCATTTCAAAGAGGTACAAGGCAAGAGCATTAGGCTAGAAGTCAGGGTCAAGGGTTCTTACCCCAATCCTGCCATGGATTCCTTGGGCAACTCCAGGCAAGCCTGAGCCTCAGTTTTCTCATCTGCAAAGTGGAGTAACAGTGCTTCATAGGACAGTTCCAAGGCTGGAAGGGAAGTGCCTTGTAATGTGCTGCTAGGCATGGCAGTGCATGCCTGTAATCCCAGCACTCAGGAAGCTGAGGCAGGAGGATCACTGGGAGTTTGAGGCCAGCCTGGGCTACCTAGAGAGTTCAAGACCAGCCTGAACTACATAGTGAGACGCTCCCTGTCTCAAAAAAAAAAAAAAAAAAAAAAAAAACCCAAAGTAAACAAACAAACAAACTGTAAAGTGCTCTATTCCTGCAGGAGAGTGGCAGCAGCCAGGTTTAGGAAAACCTTTGGGGTGGGGGTGCTGTGCAAGATCTTGGATGGGGGTGATGGAGGAGATGGGGGTGAGGGCCATGAGCAGCTGGCCTGTAGGGGGTGGGGACAGGGGACCTGCAGGAAATCTTGTTTTGAAGCTCCAAGTCAGCACCCGAAGCCCATTACTGCTGTCCACAGGGGGCAGGGGGAGGAGAGGGGCCAGATCCTCTTAGCGGAGAGCTGAGAGGGAGGAGGGGCATGGTGGTGGCCGGCTGCCTGGGTTGGTGATTTCTTGCTCACACTAATCCCAATATAGAGCTGGGACAGGCAGGGGACTGGTGAGGCATGTGTGCATGTGTGTGCATGGGTGTAGGTGAAAGATATGCATCTGGGTATTCGCCGGGGGCGGCAGAAGGTGAATAGAGCCACGCAGGTTTGCATTAGTGAGCCAGCAAGCATGAGTTGTGAGGCTGTTGTGGGTGTGTGTCTGTCTGCCTCTGTGCATGTAGGGATGGTTGCGGCCGGGCAGTGTGTATGCACGCAGCTTTTCTTGTGTGTCATTCTTTGTGCTTCCTGTTGGCCTGTGAATATGTGTGCTTCGTGTGCACCCCCTGTCTTTGCCCATATGGGTATGGGTGCGTCATGGGATTACGAATGTGTAGCAGTCACAGTGACGCTTCGGGAGCCGCCGTCTCATACTCGGCTGCCCTTGAATCCCCTGGGCTGACTGGATGGCAAGCTCTGTGGTGCAGCCCTGTCCCTCCTCCCCACCCTCAGCCTGCCGGGACTCAGAGATGGACTCCAGCCCCAGACCCTTAGGAACCAGGCTCAGTAGTGAGCCGAGCTACCCTGGGTCACCTCTGCCCCCAGCCCAGGGTCACATACCCCATTGTCTGAGGACAGTTCTTGGTCCATGCAGACATTTTTGTGTAGCTCAGACAAACATTGCACTCCGTTCCTGACAAGCTGCCCCCTGACAATGGGCACGGGCTGTGCCCGAGATGTCCCCCCTCACACTGCTTCTGGAAGTTAGGGAATCAGCAATGGTGAGCCTGGGCGGAGCTGGGTCTAAGGCTCAGAGAGGAAAGCACTCGGTGCCCACTCCGTGGGTCCTGCAGAGCTGAACACAGGGCTGGGGTCAGGAGGGGGTGGCTGTGAGCCCTCCTTGCTGTGAGGTTCAGGCAAATCAGGGTCCTCTTTAGGACCCTGCACCCGGCATGTATTTAGGTGTGTATACATGCATGTGTGTGTGTGTGTGGGTGGGTGGAAGTATATTTGATGAGTTTACCTAAAGCAATTGTGCAAATATAAAGAATGTCCGACTGTTAATTGGGGTTTTTGGCAATCCTGCAGCCAGCGTGTGTCCTTGCAGCATAAAGTTGAGGAGTGTGGACCCCACACCTCTCCAGGCTGAGTTAGGGAGGCTTCGCGGGTTTGCCATCACACTGTGCCCGTGGACACCACCTGCACATGCAGGCCAGAGGGGCAGGGGACTTGTGGAAATGACATGCATCTGCTGTCTTTCCGGGTCGTACCCCAGCTTTGGAATGGGGGGCAAGACTTTTCCAAGGACCAAGCAATGCTTTTCTCAGATGGCGCCTGCCAGAGGCTGGGTCCTGGGGGAAAAGAGAAGAAAAAGGACCTGTCCCTGATCAGGAAGGGGCCCTCAAGTCTGCTCTCCAGTGGCCATTTCGATCTCAGGATGGTAGCCACACCTGTCATCTACCTCTCCCCCTCTCTTCAGCGCTAAGCCAGGTGGGAGAGGCATGGGGGAAGGACAGCTGGGGGGTCCAGGCCCTGTCTTAAACATTCTGCACTCACTTGCTCGTTCAGTCCTTACAGTGACCCTATAGGTAGCTACAATTCCCATTGAACAGATGAGAAGACTGAGGCCCAGAAGGCTAAAGAAACTGCCAGGGGTCAGCTCAACAGCCACAGAGCACTGGCGCTAGAGAAGATATTCAACCTCTAGGCTGCAGGAAGCCCCCCAGACCCAGCACCAGCTGGCCAGGGTCCACAGCGAAACTGCCATGCCTCTTGGGGACTTTGGGCTCCCCATCTGGCCATGTGGAAGCGGGGCTCCCTGATCTGATTCTGGTCCAGCCCCCCAGCTCCCACCACCCTGATCTCGCCAGTCCCAGGCCCCTGTGCCTCCCTCTCCCCTGCACCCCGCCACGGCCCCTACCCACCCACTGGACCCTGCGTGGAGCCAGGATGATGGGATGGCCCCTCTAATTGCAGCCGCGCTCCCCAAGCCGCGTTCGGTTATCACAGAGGGTGCAGACCTCGCAGCTCAGCCTCCTCTGTCCCAGGCCCTCAGGGCCAGCTCAGGAACGGAGGGAATTAATTACATTTTCCCATCCCCTTCTTTTAAAGTAGGGGAGCACGCTGGTGTGTCCCGGGGGAGGGGGTGGGTGAGCAGAGGTTGTGGAAGGGGGGCCCCCACCCCCAAAACCAGCAAGCCTCTCCCCAGGGGCGGAAGGGAGGGTGAGGTTGGCCCCTTATTGATTTAGTCTGGTCCAGGCTGGGACTGATTTGGAGCAGAGGGAGAGGAAAGGGGGGCAGTGCCGGGTGGGGACGGGTGGGGGGGAGGAAGGGACGGCTGTCACTCAGCCTGACCGACAGCCCTGAGATTTGCCTTCAGATAAAACCTTACAGATGTGGAGGTCGGTATTGATTTTGAGTTAGTAACGGTAACGTACCAAGAAGTAATACATTAGTGAAAGCAAGGTCACCAGGAAAACGTAAAACCCACCTGGGGAGCGGCCTCAGCATTCTTGAGGGGGGTGGATCACCACATCAGGCTGGGGCTTCCTCAAGTTCAAAAGTTTGCAGGCCCCAGACCCTGGCTGGGCCCCTCACTGTGGGCAGCGCTTCCTGCTTCTGTGGGCAAAATGGGAGGCTGGGAGGGGGCCACACGGGCCTCTGGGGTGCCAGCCCTGCTTCCTGGGGGGATTTGGAGGGAGGCGCAGTGGGGGACCTGGGAGAGCTGGTGCAGAACCCTGCTGTGCCGCTCCCTGGCTGTGACCTCGGATGAGCTGCTTTAATTTCCCTGTGGCTCAGTTTCCCCATCTGCAGAATGGGAGTAGTAATAACCCGTTTGCTTGAGGAACCACTGAGGTAACCAAGGTACGACCCCGGGCCCGTGGTCCTGCCCCAGCAGGGTGTCCCCTCCTGCCTCTCTTCATCTGGGTGCCATCGCGTCTGCTTGGAAGCTGCTCCGCTGGAGACGGGGTGGGACGAAATGGAAGCCCTTTGATCTGCGGGCCCCAGGGACTCTGGGAGAGACTGAGCTGACACTGGGCAGCCCTCATTCATACCCACCCCAGATGTGGATTTGATTTGATGTTCCAGGGCAAATCTCATTGAGCAAATCCCATTACAGGAAAAGCTCCCTGGGCCCAAGCTGTTTCTGAGCTGTCTGCTAACTGCCAGGGTCCAAGGCCTCTGAGCCACGGGGCACCACACTAGCCCCCTCCAACAAAGGACTGTAGGAGGCCTGGCAGCTCCCAGGGTTTCTCTTGTCAGCACTGACCTTCTTGCTTTTTCTTAACCTGTTGGGTTTGCTCCTGCCCCAGGGCCTTTGCACGTGCAGATTTCCCTGCTTGGCAAGCTCTTCAGCCATAGCTTCCCATGGCCAGTTCTGTTTGGACTTGCTGGGTATCACCTCTTTGGGGAAGTCTCACCTGACCCCACCCACCATGCCCTTTTATTTTCCCTCTATGTTATTTATCGGAACCAGTAGTTATGCTGTTTATCCGTTCACTTGTTTGTCACTGGCTTCCTCCATTAGACTGGCAGCTCCTGAAGGACATGGAATTGGAATCCTCACTGCTGTGTCCCCAAGCTTAATGGCTGACACATAATAAGTGCTCAATAAACATTTGTTAAAGGAATTTAGCAGAGCTTTTCTGTGCTTACTGTACACAGTGGGCACAATGCAGGCACTGGGGCTGCAGGGATAGATAGACTATACCATCTTGCCCCCAGAGAGTTCACAGGCCAGCATATGTAGAGCCTGGTACCTAGTAGCACTCTACGAAATGTTTGTTAAATGAATAACTGAATGAATGAAAATTCTGTTCAGGAAATGACACGTTGTTTGGTACTGTTGGAGCATGAAGTGCAGCGTAGGAAAGGATGGGAGGAGTTGGGACAGGAAGGTAGAGGACAGATCACAAGGAGCCCTTGCTGGGTGGTACTGAGGAGCCGTTGATGATTCTTGACTGATGTGGTCAGACTCCTTTGCAGTTCTCTGCGGGTCCCTGTCTTGCCAGATGAATACTTGGTCTGTGCACTGCGCTCAGCCCATCCTGAAACCCCCTCACCCCCTCCCTTCACCCCTCGGGGCTGGGCGTCTTGGTGGCGTGCGGGGTCAAACCGAGTCTCCACAGAGCGGCAGCCCCTCCCTGTGTGTCTTAGGGCCCAGCCTCCATTGTGGGGAGCAGGCTGTGTGTTTGTGGGGTGAGGAGTGGGATGGGTCCTGATCCCTTCATTCAGGTGGAAAGCAGGGTCTAGACTGGTGAGGGAGAATGAGTTCCTCGGTTTACTCTGAGATCCTCTCCTCCCCTTCCGGTCCCACAGCCAATTGCTCAGGCTGGGAAGAGCCCATCTTGATGGCCAGAAGCCAGTGTCACAGCCCAGTGCGTCCGACACCCCACACATGGCCACCCCAGCACCCCACTGTTGACCCTGCGGTGACCAAGAACTCGGGGATACAGAGCAAGTTGGGGAGCCCACTGCTCCCTAAAATAGTGACGTTTCTCAAAGTGGCCCAGATGCTGCCTGACCCTGGCTTCTGCCCCTTTTTCTCTTCTATTGTCTGCCATCTTGGAGCAGGGGGATGGGCACCATCCCATCCCACCCAACCCCCCTTCCCCCTGCTACAGTGGGGCCTGGGGCAGCCACTTAGCAGCCCCTGCAGGGTCTAGAGGAGGAAGGGACAGAGGAGGGTGACACAGCTGAGGGGGCAGTGCTGGGAGCAGGGGAAGAACTGGGCCAGCCAGGCCCCTAAGTGAGCTGCCAGTCCCAGGAGTGGGACCCCACAAAGGGTTCGGAGGCATTGGCTGCGTAATGGAGAGTCAGTCCTGACATTTCCCCGGCGGGCTGGGGTGGGTGAACCTGGCTCGCACACCTGCTGTGAGCACTGGACCTCAGTGTCTCCATCTGATAGATGGGCGTCCTGGAGTAATGGTTAAATCACTGAGCCAAGCTCCCTGCATGGCCTGCTCTACACAGGACAGACCCATCTCCCAGCTACCCTCTGAGTTAGAGCCCATCCTTATCCCCTCTCCCCAGCACTAGGGACAGTCACAGAAGCCGAGGGACACCCTTCACTGTCACACAGCTATGAAGTGTCACACGGCTCCTGTCTCCGCTCTTCTCCGTGGCTGGACCTGGGTGCCCTCAGCGGGACACATCTACACAGGAGGGTGGACAGCTTCAGAGGGACCTGGTCCGTACCCACTCTGGTGCCCACAGCCTGCGCTCTCCATGGAGGAGGATGGGGGATCAGGGCTGGCATTACCAGGAGGTCACCAGGGCCCTAGGCCCTGTAGATCAGCTCTACAAGGACCTACCTCTCCCCAGCCTCATTGGTCATCCCCTGGTTTGATGGGGACCCTCACTCCCCCCACTCCCCCAGGACTGCCACCCACCCTGCCCCTTGTTACTCTGTGTCTTGATGGTCTTTGTTGCCTCCTCCGACCAGACCCGGACCTTTCCCCACGCCATCCTGCATCCTTCTCGCCCCTTCCCTGAAGTCCTACAGTCCTCAGCTTGAAGCCTGGGGCCACAGTTACCATAATGCCTGTTTGTTGAATGAATAAGTGAACACACCACTACCCTGTTACCAGGTTCTCTAGTTTCTAAAGACAGGCCTCGCATGTCAGTCGGAGTGCCACCACTAATGATGAGACTTTATTTGCCGAACCAGGCCACATAGGGAGGGGGGCGACGGTCACAGACATCAGGGAGCTGGCAGAACCAAAGCATGTCTGGGAAGCTATTTGAAAGTGTTGGCCGTGTACTTTGGTGTGGAAGGGGCAGAAGCTCAAAGCCCAGAGAAGTTGAGAGCAGAGCAAGGCTAGCACAGGAAAGGGGGTGGAGCCAGGGAGAGTGTCCTGCTCCCATGTTTATGTTGGAAGATGAGATCTTCCTGGTCTGATGGGGGAAACACAGCTCCCTAACCAGGGGAGCTCCCTGACTGATGGGAGAGACACCATATCTAGTTAGTTCACGCAAGCACACCTGCATACAGGCATTCACGCATGCACTCATTCACTATGCAGCCAGGCTTCCTTAACTAGTTCATTCATGCCCACATGCATTCATGCACACATTTACTCATTCATTCAGTAGCAGGCTCAAGGTGCCCCTTATCAAACTAGTTCATTCATGCCCACATGCATGCATTCATTCATTCATGCACTTATTCATTCAGCAGCCAGGCCCTGGGGGCACAGAGAGGTGCCAAAGGCCTGCCTTGCCCCCTAGAGCTCTCAGTGGAGGGAGACCCCGCAATCAGCACTCGGGCAGGACAAACACTAAAGACCAGTAACCATCGCATGCATGGGACCTCACAAACCAGGTAAACTGCGGACCTGGATGCTGCAGGGGCCTCACGGGAGCCACCCCAGCAAAAGCCTGCCTGGGGTCATCATGCTTGGTCCTTGATTCTGCTGGCATCCTTGGGGTCTGTCCTCTGGGCAGGGCACTGACCATCTCTCCCACAGGTTATGAGCATCTTGAGCAACCCCAGCGCGGTGCCGCCGCAGCCTCAGGCTGACTTCTCCATCTCCCCGCTGCACGGCGGCCTGGACTCGGCCTCCTCTATCTCGGCCAGCTGCCAGCGGGCCGACTCCATCAAGTCAGGAGACAGCCTGCCCACGTCCCAGTCCTACTGCCCGCCCACCTACAGCACCACCGGCTACAGCGTGGACCCCGTGGCTGGCTACCAATACGGCCAATACGGCCAGAGTGAGTGCCCCCTCCCTTCTGCCCTGCCCCTAATCCAAAGGCCTCCTGCTTATTTCTAGAGACCAAATGGTGCCAGGGGGCAGGTATGGGAAATGGGCCCATTTTACAGGTGGGGAAATTGAGATCCAGAATTGGATTGAGGCAGCGTTGATCCCAGATGATTCTGAGCTGAGCATCATACCCAGATCATCTCCTGACCAGGCCCCTGCCTGTGTCCTTAGGCTCCCATAAAAATATAATAGGAGCGCCAGGGATATAGCTCAGCAGCACAGATCCTGCCTGGCAAGCGTGAGGTCCTGAGTTCAATTCCTGGTACAAAAA
Organism: Erethizon dorsatum; assembly: GCA_028451465.1. NCBI lineage: Eukaryota > Metazoa > Chordata > Mammalia > Rodentia > Erethizontidae > Erethizon > Erethizon dorsatum. The sequence goes on along the minus strand of CM051827.1, from coordinate 121,791,076 downwards.
AAAAAAAATATATATATATATATATAATAGGAGCCACAGATGTCATTTAGCATTTTATAGTTGACACATTTTAAAACATAAGAAGAAACAAGTGGACTTATTTTTACTAGCATTTTATTTAACCCAGTATATCCAAAAGATGATCACCTCAATACATAATCCACATAAAATTATTGAGGTAACTTGCATTCTTTCTTTCATACTCCGTCTTTGACATCCAGTGTGTGTTTTACCCACCCAACCCATTTTAATTCAGACAGGAAGTCTTCATCAGAAGTACTGGATCGGTATTTAAATTCATACAGTTTATAATTGGGGACGTGAATTTGCACACCAAAGTTGTTCCAAATAGACTTGTAAGTCTTCCAACCATGAAATAACTAAATTGAAGATCAGTTTTAAAATTTAAATTAGGTGAAACTAAATAAACATCTGCACTGGGGCTCCCTGGTTGGGCGAGCCACAGGTCAGGTGCTTGGTAGCTGCTGTGGGGGGTGGCACCAGCGTGGCGTCCTGTCCTTCTCTCCCCGTGGTGTAGGGGAAGCTGTGTTTGGCGCTGTCTCCCTGGCCCGCCCCCCCGGCCTCAGTTTTCCCAGACTGCCATGGTCTCCCATGCTCACCCAGCCACTGTCCTCTTAGCACCTGGCCTTGATTTGGGAACAGCAGATCCTCAGACCAAAGGCTGGAAGAGGCAGGCTCGGCCAGCAGCGGGGCAGGCCCAGACAGGACAGGGAGCCAGAGGTCACCATGCTCCCTCCCACCTCACCGCCCAGCAGAGGTCTCACCTGCTGGTGTCAAACTAATCAGAAGTGGGGAGCAGCGAGGCCTCCATGCCTTGAGGGCATCCTCCCGTCCCCAGCAGTCTGGCCCAGCCTCACTGACCTCTGTCTCTGTGCCCCCCTGACCCGCTCCTCCTCCCCTGGCCTTGGCCTCCCTGGCTAAATGAGGGCCAGCTGTGTCGGCCTCAACCTCCCAGCTGTGCTCATGGGCGTTTTCTGTGTGTGTGTGCACCCATTCGTATGTAAGCGTGAATGCATATGGGGAATGAGTCACAATTCATGTGGTCATCTGATGTGCCTTGTGTACATGTGACTTGTCTGAGTGTCTGCGTAGCACACGCATCTTTGCAGACAGACAAGTTACATGTGTATGTAAATGTGTGATGAGCAAGCACATGTGGGTGTATTGCATTTGATTCTCACATGTGTGCACATAAATGACCATGTTGTGTACATATGCTATGCACATGGGTTTGCATGTATGAACACAAAAGCACACATATGTGCATATATATGTGGTGGTAACACATATGTGCTCAAACGTGCGTGCAGGTGTATACTTAGGGTGGAGCACATTTGTGTATGTGCTGTGTGTTTGGCATAGGTGCCCACATGTCCCGTGTAGACATGTATAATAAGCATGCATGTGTGTGCATAGACATATATGCATGTGCAAATAAGTGCAGCACTGTGCCCATGTGTGTAGGTGTGTGTTCAGGTGTGCACATATGCTTGATGTCTGCACTTGTGAGCTTGGATATGTTCACAGGTGTGGCTATGCATCAGGATGTGCGTGCATGTTGTGTCTGTGTGCATCACTGCGTGTGTGACCGTGCATGCATGGCTGTTTGTCTGAGAGCAGGGTGCGCTTGTGTGCGCAGGCGTGTCCGCAGAGGGACCCAGCGACCCCCTGACCCCGTACATGTTCCTGGCTCCAAGCAGAACACACATGCTCTTGATAAAGACTTGAGAACGGTGCAATGGCAGCACGACCAGCCCCAGGCAGGCGTTAGTCACACCCAGAGCCCTCACTGCGCTCCAGGGGCGCCTGCCCAATTCGGAAATAAAATTAACCCCAAAGTCAGCATGGGGGCAGTGGGGGAGGGGATCAAAAGAGAAGGGGCCCAGGAGGCGAGAAAGGAGCGCCTGCTCCCCCTTGGCCAGGAAAGCTGGCAGGACGATGCCCTCCCCCTCTTCCCTCCACCTTCTTCCTCCCTTCCCACCCCGCCCTCCCTTTTCTCTTCCTCCTCCTTCCCCTCCCTTCTCCTCCCCCTGCCCGGCTCCTCCAAGGACAGCTCTGAGCTGCTCTCAGGCCACCTCCTCCAGCCCAACCCAAGGAGAAGCTCCGCATGGACCCCACCCCAAGGAGGCTGTGGGGTTGTCTGGAATGGCTGCTCCTTGGCCACCACTTAGTCACACACTTGCATCTCTGAGCCTCAATCTTTCCGGCTGCGAAATGGGGGCCAAGGATGAGACTTATCACCTCCAAGTTTTTCCAGTGCCCCATCCCCCTCACCTGTGACAATCAGGGCAACCCAGGGACAGACATTGTGTCTCCATTAACGTTTTCCTACCCTGAGTCCATGGGCCACTTACTGCATGTATGGCTGGGATCCCACGGAGTACACCAAGAGTCACATGTCCCAAACTTCCCCTATGTGTATGCCCCGGCTCACTTGTCACCTGCTCACATCTGTCCTGGGCATGGCTTGGCCCATGGGACACTGGCTGAAATGCATGCTCCTCATTCACTAATGTGTGGACACACATGGATCCAAGATCTAAACATACAGGTGACATGTGGACCAGGGAAGGAAAAATGCCCATTTACTGAGCATCTACTGTGGGCCTGACATTCCACCCTCAGCCACCCCGGCAGTGTGTGTGACCCTCTCCTCTCACAGGTGACACATGGCATCCCAGAGGTTGTTTGCTTGAGGTCACCCAGCAGCAGCAGTGGAAGCCAGCGCCCAGCCCCAGGAGAGCGCCTCTCAGTCGTGCATGGAAGGCACCAAAACTCCGGCCCTCCGCCTCCTCTCTCCAGGCCTCTCACCCTCTGGGGATACCGTCTCACTTTCTTTTCCTGCTCAGGCCATTGTCCATCCATCTGTCCATCTCTTCCTGTCCCTGGAGGGGGTGGGGCCAGGGGGCCAGGGATGGGGCACTTGGCAGATTAATATGGCCCCGGTGTTCCCAGAGGCCAGGGCCATACTAATGATGGGGCTGATAGAACGCAGAAGTGTGAAAAGAATTTTAATAGATCTGACAAGTCTAATAAGAATTTGTGTCTGGAAGGGTCCTCCTCTGGGGCCGCGGGCTGACGAGGTGCTGACGGCTGAGATTTGTTTACTGGTTGGCACCGTAGCCACAGCTCCTGCCAACTCCTGATTAATCTAATTTGAGACATTTAGAGCCTAGGCGCGGGCAAGAGGCAGAGGAGGGGACATGCGGAGAGACAGAGGGACGGGGAGGGCCACTGATAGAGGCCCTAATGAGAAATGTCACAGCCCTGCCCTCACCGGTCCCTCAGCTCCACCCCAGGGAGAGGCAGGCTCTGTGGCCCTTGGGTGCCCTTGAAGATGACTGGGTCATCAGTAAAGTTTGGTGTCCTGGTGTTTCTTTGGCCACCCAGACAGGGCCTGGGCAAGGTCCTACTCTGTGCTGGGCCCGGGGCTGGTAACAGGAAAGGCAGAAGAGCAGGAGACACCCAGAGTGCATAGAGGTGCAAATGGAACCAATTCGAGCTCTTCCGTGTCACGTGCTGTGCGTGACTGGACCAGCAATTGTCCTGTGCCTCAGTTTGCACATTTGTCAAATGGGAAAAATCTTACCCAAAGCAAGGAGCTATTGAAAGAAAGAAATGGGATCAAAGCCACCTAGCATGTAGTAAGCATTCACTAAGCGAGGTCTCTCATTCTGTCCTTTTTTTCCCCCTGGTACTGGGAAATAAACCGAGGGCCTTTGAACTGAGCTCTATCCCCAGCCTTTTTTTTTTTTTTTTTTGTGGGTACCGGGGGGGTCAACCTCAGGACCTCGCGTGTCAGCAGGCGCCCGTGCCGCTGAGCGATATCACCGGCCCCTTTTTCATATGTGGGTTCTGGGAGTCGAACTCGGGCCCTCGTGCTTGCCGGGCAGGCGCTTGCCGGGCAGGCGCTTACGCCGCTGAGCCATCTCACCAGCCCTCCCCAGCCTTTTTTTATTTTTTGAGACAGAATCTTGCTGAGTCACTAAGCCCAAGCTGGACTTAAATTTGTGATCCTCCTGCCTCAGCCTTACAGAGTCACTTTGACTTCTTACCAGGCCTGGCAGACTCACCTGCAGGAAGGGCGGGAGAGGTAGTGTTGGGGGTTGGCGTGGTGTAGAATAAGCCAGGCAGGCAGCGGCCTTCTGCAACAGAGGGACAGCTCACCAGATCTGGCTGTGTGCCCTTACCCAGGCTCCTGACATTGCCCAGAGTAGAAATGGGACCCATGCAGGACTTGGGTGGGGAGCGCCTCCCACACTCTCAACTGCTGTGCACACGTAAGAGGTCACTGCGCACAGGGCTGCTGGTGACGCCTAGGTACTCCTTAGGAGCTGGCACCAGAGTGCCTGGCCTTGAATCCTGGCTTCACAACCTACGAGCTCTGTGACCCTACACATCAGGCCGCCTCCCAGGACCTTGGCTCCATGGTCTGTGGCAGGGGACACGCCTGTGACCCAGCCTCATAGAGTGGCCATGCAAATTCAGTGAACAATGAGCATCCAGTGCTGAAAGCCACCAGGCCCTGGCCAGGGTGGGCGCTTTGCCAGGGCTGGGCCTCCTCCTCCTCCTCCTTTTCATGTCACCCCTCTGAGATGGGGCCTCCTGGCTGGGTAGAGGAAGATGAGATGGTGTAGCCAGAGCTTCAGGGTCTTCCCAAAGCCCGAGATGACAGTGCCACACCCACTCCCACAGTAAGGGGCAGGCCTGGGGCAGCCACCTCCCCTCTACCAGCCGGGAGCCTGAAGGCCAAGTGGCTTCAGGCAGCACCCAAGGCTCAGTGCAGGCCCTAGGTGGCCTTAACTTGCCCCTACACCCACCTTGGAGCCCCCAGCAAGCTGAGGGGCACAGGGTCCGGGCACTCCAAAGAGACCCCAGGCATTTGCACATCTTTTAGGAATCAAGAAGGCCTTGTGCTCCCTGGGCCCTCTGTGACCAGCATCTTAAAGAACATTATCTCATGTGACCCCCATAGCAGCAGTCCTTGAGCAGCTGGCCTCTGTTCTCCCCACTAGAGAGGAGTGACCATCCAAAGTCACATGAGCAGGAGGTAGCTGCACCCTGTACTTCTTGCTCCCATCAAAAGTCACATTTACTTACCAAATCCCAGTCCTCGGATCCCACTGTACCTGAGCCTGGCTTTTGAGCTCATAAGCTGCCAGACATGGGCCTAATGAATATTTTCTCACTGAACCTTCCTCCTAGCTCTTCAGCCTCAGTGCCATTAATATACCCATTTTACAGACAAGGACCCTGAAGCCTCGGGTGGTGAGGTGCTGTGTCCTAAATCAAACACTTGAAGTAGGAGGCTTAGGATTTGAACACAGGTCCTCAGAAGAACTAAGCGATTTGGCTTCCCTGGCTCCATGGTTGCTATTGCCTGCCTGGCTTTCCTCTCAGGCCACACCCACATCTTCTCCACTCACTTGCCCCAGGCAGGAGCCTTCAACCTCGGGGAAGCTCGAGGCATGTAACAGCAGCCCCTGGTGACTCCCAGCACGGTGCTCTTCTCCTCTCCCCTTCACCTCTGGATTCTTGCAGTCCTAGGGTTGGGCTGGCCACAGCTGTGCCTCAAGAAGCCATGCCACAAGCCAGCCAGGTCCCCTGGTTGGTGCTGATTTCTGCTGTAGCCTCCACTAGAGCAGTCAGAACAGGACTCACATCCCCGCAGGCCAGAGGTCACACCTGCACATGAACATAGGTAGACGTGGAGCTCACCTGCACACAGTGCCTGCACCTGCACAGGCATCGCCCCTGCTCTTGTGCTCAGGGGGGTGTGCAGAACTCATACAAGCATGTGCACACATCTGAGTATTGCTCTTGTGTGAACATTCATGCACATGCCCATTATTGCTGCACGGAGATTCTTGTTTCCACTGTTTGCACCCTGTTCACACACACAAGTGTGTACCATTCACACACACACACACACACACACAGTCCTAACCCCCTCACCTCAGACAGGTCTGAGCTTCCTGCATGCCAGGCCCTGGCTCCTCCTGCATGGACCCCTCAGCTCACCCCAAAAAGCTGCTTTGGCTTTTGTGCAAGGGTCTTGCTTTGCCATGAGCTGGGCTCAGGGTCTACAGAAGGCAGAAGGAAGCAGAAGGACTTTGCCCTCTGTTACTGGGACTCAGTGGGACTCGCTGGCCATCGCTCATAGCCAGAGAGCTCCTTGGGAGGGGGAGTAATTCTTTACAACACTGTGGTGCCCATTTATACTTCCCTAAGAACCTACAAGACAGGCAGGCAAATAATAAATGTTAAGTAAATATTTGCTGAATGATGGAGAGGAAGTGAGAGAAAGAACTACATGAAGAGATGGAAGGAAGAAAGCAAGCAAGGAAGGAGAGAGTGAGGGAGAAAAGGAGGGGAGAAGGAAGGAAGGGTGGTTAGAATAACAGATGGATAGATGGATAGAAGGATGCATGGATGGGTGATGGATAGATGCATGGATGGATGGGTGGCTAGAAGAGAAGGATAGATGAGCTGAAGGATGGATGGAGAGATGGATGAATGGGTGGATGGATGCATGGATGGATGGATGGGTGGATGGACAAGTGGGTGGCTAGAAGAATGGATGGACAGAAGGATGGATGCATGATGAATAGGTGGATTGAGGGGAGGCTAGAAGGACAGATAGCAGAAGGATGGATATATGTATAGAAGGACAGATGAATGGGTGGATGGATGCATGGTAAAAGGAAAACAGACCAAAAGAACCTCAATTTCTAGGAGTTCCTCTTTCTCTGTCTTTTCCAGCTGCTGTTGATTACCTGGCCAAAAACGTGAGCCTCTCCACACAGCGTCGCATGAAGCTCGGGGAGCACTCCACTGTGCTGGGACTCCTGCCTGTGGAAACTGGCCAGGCCTACTAGGGTGCCTGGGGCGACTTGCCCCAGCCCAAGCCCCAGCCCAACATTTCCTAACCCCTGAGCCTCCCCACCTCAGTCCCCTCATCCCCCTGGGGTCACAGGAGGCCAGGAAAGGAGCCCATCCCTTCTTAGTGGCAGCCCTCTGGAGATGTATAGCCAGTCTGTCACCCACCTGTGGTTAGGGACCCTGCGTGGCCCCTTCAGAGTCTGCCCCCTTACTCCCCTGGTGGTTCGCAGCCAGCCCACAGCACTCCCCACTCAAACCTGCCCAGGGCCCAGTGCCATCTCAGGAGGCAGAGGCTCCCCCGGAACAGAGAGCTTCACACCCAGAGAAGATAGTGACAGAGATGAGGTCCTGGAGCACTTGGGCCCCGGGTCCTGGGTGTGTGCTGGCTAGAAAAGTAGGTGAGTTCAGGGTAGCTCTCAGCTGTAGGTGCTGGGAGTCACCTGCAAGGTGAACCCCTGGCTGAGCCCTAGAACCACAGCCCTTTGCTCTGCTGGACACTGGAACTCCAGCAGAGAGGAGACCCTGAGGTCTTCCCTGGGGGTTGGCAGGGTGACAGCCACAGCTCCACCCAGGAATTTGGAGGACTCCACAACCTTCCCTATACATCCTTGCTGGGAAGAGGCTGGGCCATGTGGGGGTGGGGCCATGTGGGGCGGGGCCATGTGGGGGCGGGGCTTGCGGGCAGGGTGCTGGCCCAGGGTACCAGGACTCAGCTCAGGCCTTTCAGAGGGAAGCCCAATTCCAGCCTTGCGCACCGCATGCAGAGACTGGGGAGCCCAGAGACCCTCATGTATCCCTCTTAGCTGGGTCAGATGAGACGGGAAGGGGTAGTCTTGAGGCTACAGGAGGAAGAGGCACGAGGTGGGCTCCGAGGGGCTTTGGTGTGCTTGTGGGTGGCCAACCCTTGAGGCCAAAGGTTCAGCTCTCGACCTTCCAGTTCTCAGCCCTGGAATGTAGATTCTGCACAAAACTTCCAACAGACACCAAGCCCCATGTCCTGGGAAGGGACCGCCGTCTCCCCTCAAGTCCCTTGATGCTGCTGAAGTGCAGAGAGCTTCCTCGAGAGCTCTGGGGGAGGCTTCTGGGACCCACAGATAAGACTACTGAGTCCCCTTGGCATTTCGGTGGGAGCATATCCCTGTCCCACCTAGAGTGACATCTTTCAGTGTCGACTCACTTGGCCAAGAGGCTTCCATCTCCTGCATGGGCATAGCTGAGCTGGGGTACACATGGCCAGTTTTCAAGCCACCATCTCTGGACAGAGGAAGACGCCAAAGGTTCTAGAGAAGAGGGGAAAGGCACCTTCCCTAACCACCCAGTGACTTCCTCAAGCGCCACTCTCTTGAGAGCTGGGACCTTTGGGGGACAGTCGAGCCCTTCATCCTCCACCCTTGGAACTCTTCACCATCTTCACCTTTTTCTCACGATTGTATTCATCTTCACCATTGCTATATCATCTATGCTCGGATCACCTTTACAAGTGCTGCTGGGTACAGGAACTTGTAAGGGAGACACAGCCCTGAATCCACACACATTGGACCCAGTTGCTTGTCTCCAGCTAGGCTCATAAGGCCTCCTCTTTGCTCAGTCCCTGCCCCTGGCCCTCAGCCAGCAAGACATTCCTACAGGGAAGGGCTCCGCCTTAGGAGCTAATCTAGATCCTTCCTCTTGGCGAGATGCTTAGGACATCTCCAAGGATGTCAACTGTGTGACAGATGCTCATCTGTTTCCCATCTTCACACCTAGTCACATCAAGCCAATCTCAGGCCACGAACAGGTTGGCTTGTATCTATCATTAAGGGAAACCTATTCATAACTGGGGACAAATAGACTCTCTGGTAGCAGCAGGCAGCCAGACAGATGTGGCCCATCAAGGGCAGCCAAGTTTTCAACTGGAGCATCCAGTGCAAGAGACTGTGGTTTCTTCAAGCTCTGGACAGAAGGGATGATCATGTTGTTCCCTTGGAAACTTAGTCCATGCTTTTGTAGCTAACACAGCCAAAAAGCAGCTCTTCCAGAAGACCAACCGCATCTTCATCCACATTCCTTGAAGGGTCAGTCTTTCCCCCTGGAGGCCTGGCTCTGGATATGCCCGAGTCTCTTCCTACCCTATGTGACTCAGGAGCAGGGATCTCAGGCAGGTGACATCAAAACCGCCTCGCCCATCCAGGAGGGAGCATTCCAAAGCTAGGACCAATCTCAGAGATCTGCCCCCACCCCCCATGGTGAAATGGAGCTAAGATCTGCTTGGGAATAAACCAAATGATTCTCATTACATCTAACACCTCAGAAGCTGTCCCAAGCCACCATCTTGATACAAAATGGGACTTGTTTTCTTCGGGGTCTTTGACCCCCAAACTTTTCCCTTAAAAGCCCTTGTATTCATGTGTCTATCCAACTCGGTCTATAAAATTCAGCCTTGTGTTAGTAGCTCACAACTTCACCATAGAGATGATGTTAGTTGAACAAGAGGCACGAGGCCTCAACCTCTTTGGGGTTTGTCAGAACCCCCCCCAATCCCTGTAAATAGAGTTCATAGCAACATAAGAGATTTCTTCTCCAACTTACCCCAAGTAGCTACTGGTCCTAACTATGGGGGCTCATTGTACATTAGTTGGAAATGTGGTGATGTGCTGTTTGTTTATAGGAAGTTGACTTTTTATATATAAATATATATACTAAAAAAGGAAAGAAACCCCCACAGTGTGTGTCGTGCTAGTGCCAGGGACCATCTGTAGGGATATATCTGCATATTGTGTGTTTCAGATTATACATTCCAGGCTCTACTAGGGTCTTTCAATTTTTGTTGCTTTGTTCTTTCACTTGGTGTCTCTCTTGCTATGAAGAAGAAAAAGTGATGTGTAAGAACCAAGCTATGCTTTTATACTCTTCTTTTTTACTTGATTCACTTTTGCTGTTGTTTTGCCAGAGGAACATTAAAGAGTAGAGGAAGCAGAGAAATAGGGGAATAATAGAGAAGGAGAGAAGAATGAAAGAGGTTTTCCCAGAAGACAAATGAAAACGTCTGATCACCAACCTGACTATGGCTGGAGAACAGGACAGATCCTGACTTTGAGGCCTCCACCAGCATCCAGTGTTGGCCTCTATGGAGCTGGTGAGACAGTCTGAGATTTGGACCTAGGACCTTGGTGAGAAACTCCATGATTGCCCTCTTAAAAATCTTTCTCTGGGTCCTCCCTCAGGCCTGATGTTCTCACCTAGCTCCTGAATATGCGTTTCCTTATTGGACCTTTTTTGGGGTCCACAGATCTTCTTCCCTCCCCTCCTACAGAACCAAACCAAGACCAAATGGGGGTATTCCAGCCGCCATCTTGAAATGCTCCAAAACATCTGTGTATTTAATGCTTCTTCTCTCAACTCTGATGTGGCCAATCCAACCCCCACCCCGACCCAACCTGGGAAATATATTCACATAGTGCTCTAGATCATTCCTTCTTCCTAGTGACGGCAATGTCGTTGCTCCCGGGTTTGACTCACAGCCATTTTCCTCCACGTGGAAGTGAGTGTATGTGCATGAGGGTGTGAGTGGGATGTGTGCGTGTGGGTGTGTGTTTAAATATAATCACACCATAATTTATTCAGCTATATGGAGTAGTAGACTAGAAAGAGAAACTGGTATTTGCTTTAACTACCTGCTGCTTGTAAGCGCTGCCTCTGTAACTCAGGCATAACTGTTATACATTAAAAGAAATTAAAAGCATTTTGAAGGTTCTGTGTACTCAATTGCCATTGTGTGGCTGGGGGCTGAGGGGTACCATGGGAAGATTTTTAACTTAATTGAGAGGGTCAGGGTAGGGACTCTGTCTCCCTTGCACCCCACTGTGTTCCCCAGTGTCCCAAGCAGTTGCTGGGCATGTAGTGGATACCTGATTAATGTCTGATCAATGGACTCAGGGCTCATGGGAACAGCACAGTTCCCAGAATAAAGGGAAACTTCAGTCCGCTTCACCAGAATAAACTTCTGCTGCCAAGTTTGGGATTCTCTGTGGCTCTCTCCCAGCACATGGGGTTGGGGAGATGGAAGAGACCTCAGAAGCTTACATATTGCCTTAGATGCAGAGCCTGACATGGGGGGTTCTTGGGCAGGTGAACCAGCAATGGGGAACTCTCGAGAGAAATCTAGAAGGGGGTAAAGGGAACACAATAGGGCAGGGGAAGAAGCTAAGCAAAGGTAGCTTTAACCAGAGTCCAGCTCAGCCTGATTTGACAGGGAACTCTGGAGTGTGCATTGAAACACCAGAGTTTGTCCCACTGTGAGCACGGGGACTGGCTTTTTGGGCCATATCTGTCAGTAATTTGTTGCCACCTGTCCCCTGGGTGTGGGCAGAGGTTTCATCTCTCCAGCATCTCTAAGTGAAATGGCCGTGTGGGCTGAGGGAGTTCCCTGAGGAAAGGCACAGCTGAAAGCCCTTAGCTATGAACCTGCACTTTGGTTTGGGGACAGGAGCACTGGCCCAGGAAAGGAGACCTAGGCAGGGACGAGCAGTGCTCCCTCGCCCTAAATTGGGGTCCCCATGTCACTACAGGGTGCTGGTTTCCTCGGATGATCTTCTGAACAGGAAGTGGGGGAATTGGGAGAAATCACAGCTGAAGAATTGATAAGAGGTTCTTGTTGACCTGAGTCCCCTCAACCCAGTCCAAGTTGTCCAAGGCAGGCCTAGAAGGGGGTTGGGTCTTTTCAGGGTCTGGGACCAACTGGAAGCTGTCCCCAGACCCCCCTCCCAGCAGAGTTCCTGAGATGTGATGAGCCTTGTACCAGTCCTGTAGGAAGCCTGGACCATTCATTCCCCATCCTCTCCTCCCCCACCTAGGCAATCTGTCACTCAGTAAGTCAGGAAGATACGGGGAGAGCCTAGAACTAATCAAGTTCTCTCGTCAGCCTAGCAGCTGACTCACTATGTGTCCTGAGACAATTTGCTTCCCCTCTTGGACCCAATTTCCATGTTTTTAGAAACCAGACTAGAGGGCCTTTAAGGATCTTCCAGGTTGTCATGGTGATCAGCTAAGCCAAAGGCCAGCTTGACGCAAACCAGTGCTGAGAAAGCAACCCACAGTGTCAGCATAAAGACACTAAGGAGGTAGGTCCCAGGCACAACCTGTGCCCTTGGGGACCCCAAGAGGGCTCTCCAACTCCCTCCCTGCAAAAAACTTTATGTACATCCCAAGGAAAAACTGAGAATTGTAGTCTTCTACACAGACACGCTAGTCCAGAATAAAATCAGATTTTTGTGTGTAAGGAAAAAGGGAGATAAATGTTAGATAGAAACATGTATCAGTCACTATCGTCACAATAATGCCGCATAACACAGCAGTCCCTCTTCCTGCTTACCCTGGTCGTGCTCAGCTTCCTGCGGATGAGTTTCCAGCCTTTCTTGGGCAAAATTCACGAGTAAGGGAGAGGGACTCCGTAGGAAGAAGATAGATGGAGCCACTGAGGTGAGAGGGACACACAGGGCAGAGGGACTGAGTACAACCACACCTGTTGCGGAGTTGAATCTAGAATATCTGGTCTTCCCAAGAGGACAGCTTCCCGAGCTCCACCCTCTCCCCTCCATGCTGCCACCTGCTTGCTCTGAACAGAGAGCCATTCTCCTTCTCCTGATGATGTCAGCAGCTGCTGGGGAGGTGACTCATTTCCCAGAGGCTCCAGAGAGTAGTTCAGAAACCCAGTCACCACTACTGTCTCCCCTGAAAGATCAAAATGTGCTCCCTCAGACCAAGCCCCACCCTTGATCCCAGGACCCCTCTGTGTAGGCAAGTCACATCCCCTCCACTGCCCCACCTTTCAAATGGAAAGTTTCTTCCACTGTATCAGGACAGAACACAGTAACCAATAGCCCCACACCTTGGTGGCTTGAAACACCAAAGGCTTGTTTTGTTGTTGTTCATACTTGGCCCACTCACTGCCTATTATCTTAGTCTGATTTCTGTTGCTGTAACAAAACACCCAAGACTGAGTCATTTATAAAGAATGGAAGTTTATTTGGCTCATGGTTCTAGATGTTGGAGTGTCCGACAGCACTGCCATCTGCTCAGCAGAGGCGGTGGATTGTGTCCTGGCTCTTATTCCACCCAAACCCAGGACACTGCTGTCACACTCCATTGGCCAACACAAGTCATGTGGCCGCATTGAACTTCAAAGTCAGCAAGGCCATGTGACACCAGCCAGGCAGCCCATGCTGCAGGGCCCCTCACAGGGTTCCAGCCACATGCAACCCCAGAAGAGATGGGGAGGAGTATGAGCTCTAGAGGGGAAAGATGCTAACATTTACACACCAGGGGCTCCGCCTCTGTGATGTCAGCGACCTCTCCCAATGTCCTAATGAAGCAGGCACCATTGGTCCCACTACGCCAATGAGGAAATGGACCCAGGGAGAAAAAATGACTGTCTCCAAGTCCTCTAGCTAGAAATGGAAGGAGTTAGAGATTCAAATCCACACCCACATGGTCCCAAGTGCCTGTCTGTCATCCTAGGCTGCCATCCCAAAGTGGAAGCAGAGCACTAAGACAGTAGTAAGCACCAATTTTCACATTCACGGGTTTGTAGGCTGACCATGGTTTAGCTAATCCAGGCTTGGATGGTGCACTTGGCAGAACTTCGAGGTGTCACCCAATCCCGAAGTCACCATGGAGACTCTTGTGCAAGTGGTCCAATCTTCTCTGAGGCCTTGGTTTCCTCCTCATCTATAAAACTGGCACCAGCTTCCAAAGTGGTTGTAAGGATTAGGGATCACAGAATAAAGAAACCATCTTAGATTTCCTTAGCTCTGTGTCTCACAAACTTATTTGATCCTAGAACCTTTTATGGTAGGATTGCTTATAACATTATAGAGAGGTACATGGAGAGCTTCCTGGCAGCCAATGAAAAATGAGAAATCTGATGAGTTGTGTAAGCATTGATGTCAATGAGAAAACAAGAAATTTACTAAGAGATGTTTCAAAGATTATAAGTAATTTCTCTCTGATGTCCTCATAAAGAGGACACTATCCTCAATGACTTCACTTGATCTAAACATCTTTTAGGAATAGCTACAAAAGGAAGGTAAAACCATCAAGAAAGTCACAATAACATGAGTTTTTAAAAACTGGGCTTTTGATAAATATTGGATGGCAAAGAGCTGGGCAGTACACCTGTGGATAGTTTCCAGAGTTGTAGGTCTATAGTTATTTAACAAGTTTCTCATAAGTAGCGTTGTTTTTGTGATGATCTCTATGTTTTAAGGTCTGTGGCTAGACCTCTCATGTTTAATGTAATAAGTGGTATAACTTGACTTAGGTCTGCCCATTTACATTTTTTTTGTTTGTAACTTCTTTTTTGTATCTTCTTTTGTTTCTCTCTTCCCTTTAGGCTTCCTTCTTCAACCAGAAAAACTTACATTAGCCTTTCTTTAAAGGATATCTGCTACTTAAGAATTCTCTTACTTTTTCTCATCAAAGGATATCTTTCTTTTGCTGTCTTTTCTGAAGGATGTTTCTGCTAAATATAGGATTCTGAGTTGATAGCTACTTTCTTTTAAAAAGCTTCCTCCAAGGTCTTCTAGCTTTTATGGTTTCTGGTAACATATCTGCAGTTACTTGAACTATTACTCTTCGTGTAATGTGTATTATTATTTTTTCTCCTACTGCCTTAAAGATTGCTCTTTGCCTTTAACTGTCAGAAGTTTGATACCAGGTGGGTGCAGTACCATATGCCAATAATCCCAGCTAATTAGGAGGCTGAGGCAGGAGGATTGTGTGTTTGAGGCCAGCCTGCGACTTAGTGAGACCCCATCTCAAAATAAAAAATAAAAAGAAGTTTTATCTAGTTATGTCTGGGCATGATTTTCTTAGGCTTAGCTTGTTCAGCATTCACTAAACCTCTCAAATCTGTATGTTTTTTCACTAAGTTTGAGGATTTTTCAGACATTATCTTTTCAAAATATTTTCTCCGTGTCTATCTCTTACTCTTCCTATTCAAAGATTTCAGTAACAAAAATATCAGGTCTTTTCTTATGGCCATCTCTGAGGCTCTGCCGACTTTTTGAAATCCTTTTGTCTCTGTTCTTCAGATTACAGATCTTCTCTTGATCTGTTCTCAAATTTAAGGACTCTTCTCTGTCATCCCTATTTGGTACTAAATTCATTCTGTCATTTTGCGGGGAACATTTCTGGTATACTATGTTTCAGTTATATAATTTCCATCTGGTTCTTTTTCATAGCTTCTATTTCTCTACTAAGAATTTCTGACTTTTCATTCATTTCAAATATGCACACCTTTATCTCACAGGCTGCGGTTAGCATTGCCACACTAAGATCTTTGATAATTCCAATACGTGGACCACTTCAGGCTCAGAACCTGTCCATGGTCTTTTCCCTTGAAAATCAGTTTAGAGTTTCCTGGCTTTGAGCAGGACAAGCAATTTTGGACTTTTTAAGTACTACACTGTGGGGCCCTGGATCCCTTTCAAATCCTCTGGAGAAAGAGCTTTTTAATTCTTATTTTGTTTTGTCATTGTTTTTATTTAGTAGACCATCAATCTGTTTAAATTCTGATTTCAAGATCCGGCTGCCTTCTGGGAATGGTGGTTTCCGCTCCTGGCCATGCAGTTTCCAAAGCGTTTGCTGTGCTGTTCAGATCTGTCTCTCTCTGCCTCTCAGGGATGATCCGGGACTTGGGCATCCCTTGGTTTATATCATCACTCCGTCCCAAAGCCTTTGCTTGATTATTATTCTTGAATGTGTTTCCACGCATGTGCCACTTGAAGCTCAGTTCATATGCAGGACTAAGAATTTCCTTTCCCATCCCTCCCTTTTTGAAGATTTTTCTCCACATCCTCTGGCTCTCAAAACTTTTCTGGTCCTTCTGGCCAGAAAAATGGGGTTCTCTTAGCGTTTTAGTCTCCCACACTGTTACACCATTGCATGTGACTGGCCTGCCCTCAGGGAGAAGATATGAGAGACCAAAAACAAAACCCCAAACCTTCTGGGCTCTTTCCATATCTCCACTAAATGGGGCTCTGTCTGGTTCTGTCCAGAGAGAAAGGTCTTCCTTCTGGCTTGTAGGTGTCCACAGGCCCCCACTGCGACACAGTGGTTCGCCTCCACCATGGGATTAACCTCAGGGCAGGGCAGTGATTTACAAAAACAGAAAAATAAAACAGATTCCTTTTACTCTTCAGATCAAAAGGACCTTTTATGATGGTCCCGTGGCCAGAAAGTCAAGGCTTTAGATGTGTCTCCCTGGAAGTAAGTAGGGTTCATCTGACCACCGGTTCTTGGCAGCACCAGGACTCCGACTTGGCACGACCCTGGGAACCCTTCTTTATCTGCTTGCCCATTGACCGCAGGGCTTCTCTGTCTTCTTGGTTCCCTCGTTTTTCATGCAGTCTTGGTGATTTGTGTGTGTAAAAACTACTAAATATAATATTTCTAATACTACATTTTGTATGTGCTAAATACTATGCAACTTATTCTGCCAACACAATCCCTCTTATTCTCAAAACAGTGCATTTTAATAAGAAATGGGGTGTCTTGCTCCAGGTCTCCAGCTATGAGGTGTTGGAGCAGGGGTCCTACCTAGACCCAAATGACCCCAGAGCCTGCTCTTGACCAATGGCCTGAACCTCTGAGGCCCACAACCTTCTGATAGAGAGTAACGAGGGATCCTAGCTGTTCAAAGCTTAAAAATAAAAAAGACATTTTTCCCCCAGGTAGGTCAGAAGTCTAGGATCTAGGTGGAAATTAGGAGCTGAATTCAAGGAATGGTTAAAAAGCAATATGCTTGTCATGCCAGGCTGAACTGAAAGATGTCATGTGTCGCAGCTGTTTAAATGGGTTAAAAAACAAACCTCTTCCCGAGAGTCCGGTCTGTGCCACGGCCTGTCCAAGGTGATTCAGAGCATCCTAGCAGGGGAGGAACAAGCAGAAAACTTGAGTGTCAGTGAGAGGGGATCTGGGGGTGGGGCAGAAGAGGAACACCCACCCCCAGGGTTTCTCATCATTGGGTTCAACCTGGAGGGAACTTTAAAGCTCACTGATGCCACCCTGCCCCAGCCAGTTGGATCAGCACCTTGGTGGGGCTGGGGGTAATTTTTAAACTGTCCCAAGTAATTCTCAGCTGCAGTTGGGACTGAACAGCCATATGAGAGGAGGCATCTAGAGCCACCCAAGTGGCATCTGCACTCACAGGGTAAGAGGGCGGCTGGAAGCCAGGGGAACAGAAGGAAGACAGGATGCAGAGGAAGTTCCCCAAAATCAGCAAAGGCAGGGGGAGTTGGGGGCCCCCACAAGATGACCCTCACTTCTAGCCTCAGAATTACTGAGTTCCCAAGACCATGCTCATGTCTGATGACGCTGGAAGGACTCTTGGCAGGCACTAAAAGCTGCTACCCCATGCTCAGTGGTTATCACTGTGAAGAGATGCAGAAAGCATCAAGGAAGAGATGCATACAGTGGGGGCCGAGGTGCAGACAAGTTGTCTTTTGCTTGTGGATTCATAGACTGTGGTGACTTCTTCAGGGATGATGTGTGACGACGCACAGTGTTGTCACCCAGGGGTGCTTACCAGAGCTTGGATGAGCCAACATAGACTGCCATGTGGCCAGCCTTCACTCCCCAGACACTCTAGAGGTGGAACTGAATTTCAGATCAGCTTTGTTGGGTTGCCCAGCCTAACTGTGGCTTTGCTGGAGAAACCCAGATCTCAGCAGCCCCCTGCAAAAAAGATTTGCTTTCTCCATGGTGTTCTTAAACCACTCGACACACGTGGCCTCTAAAGTCACTGTATCTGGGGAAAAGAAGGGAGGTGAGGCATACCTGGCCCTAAAATTTCATGTGCCATTTCTTCTTACAGCCCATTGGCCAGATCAGTCACGTGGCTCCTGCTTACTACTGCAAGGGAGTCTGGGAAATGCACAGCAGTGCATGGAGACCTAGTGCCCAAGCAGCTGTCTTCTGAGTGTGAGACAAGGCCCATCCTTTCCTATCAGCCCAGGGGCAAGTGGACCACACCAGGCAGGGAGCAGAGCATCTGCCCAGCTACCCATGCCCTGGACCAGCCGAATTCCTGGAGGTTTTCCAACACTAGGCCAAGTCCTGGGAGTCTGGGAACAGTGGAAAAAATTCAACCAGCACAGACAGCAGGTGAAGGAAAGGGACCAGCTCCTGGAGAGGACCAAGGAAGCTGAATGGGTGAGAGTGTCCTCTCCTCTGTGGCTTTAGCAAGGACCTTGATGCCAGCTCAGCCACCGAGAATTCCAGGCGAGGCCTCATCACAGCTGGCAGTGAGGGTGTAGGGCCTGCACGGACTCCAAGTCCTTTGTGGAGATTAGGAGCTTCACCCTCATTCTGCTCTGTGGCAACCCAGGACTAGAGTCTCTCTGAGGCCACCACAAGGCTTAGGGGCTTCCTTGGCCATCTGGGCTGGAGGGAGATCAAGAATTCCCACTGGGATGGGGTCAACCAGGCTAAGTCTCCACTCCCCTTGGAGACAGTGAGGTCTCCATAACAATAAAAGAGGAGCCCCACTATTGGCAAGGTCCTTACCCTGTGAAGGTGCTGCCAGGTGCCCCCTAGATTATCTCACCTGATCCTTAAGACAACCCTGTGGATTGGAAATGATTGTCTTCAGATTATAGGGGAAGAAACCAGGGTCTAGAAAAGCAAAGGAATTTACTCATGATTAAGCCCCAGGTGGGAAGCAGGACTCAATGTTTATCATTTTGACAACATCATATGATGGAAAGTTTCATAAGACTAAAGACATGGCCATCGTCCAGCTTCGACAGCTAGCAACCCACCACAAGTTTCATTTCATCAGTGCCCCCCCACTTCCCTCCACATCTTGGGTTACTTTAGAGCGAATCCCAGACCTCACACCATTTCATCCTTAGATATTTCAGCACACGTCTCTAAAAGATAAAAGAGGGCCGGCGAGATGGCTCAGCGGCTTAAGCGCCTGCCCGGCAAGCGCGAGGGCCCAAGTTCGACTCCCGGAACCCACATACGAAAAAGGGGCCGGTGATATCGCTCAGTGGCACGGGCGCCTGCTGGCGCACGAGGTCCTGAGGTCGACCCCCCGGTACCCACAAAAAAAAAAAAAAAGATAAAAGAGCTGCATTCTTAACCGCACAGGGCCTGGCATGGAGTGGGCATGAAAAGCATTTATTGAACTGAATATCTGCATGAGCACCTCCCAAGCTGAAGGTGCATTTGAGAGTCTGTAGAAGGCAGCTAGCCATGGTGGGAAGATAGCGGGCTTTACCATAGCTTTGGCTGCAAAGCCTGGCTCTGCCAATCACCTGGGCTATGGCATTTGGTGAATTCAGGTTTTGCATGGGTCTCAGTCTCCTCCTCTGGAACCTGAACATCATAACACTATGGCTTACAAAGTTGTCAGGACTGAATGAGGACATGAATGTGGGCAACTGCCTGGCAGAGAGCCTGGTGTGGTAAGGTGTTCTGCCAGGTGCATGACCTTGATGACTCCCCTATTCCACTCAGGCCTCAGTTTTCTCATCTGTGAAATGGGTGATGATAGTACCTACCCCAAAGGGCTGCTGTGAAGATTGAGTTAGTTTATGCTAGATTTTTGATGCCTGATATCTAGTAGGTACTCATTAATAATCACTATCTAATCAGTTGCCAATAGAAACCTGCTGCTTGGGAAAGGACCTCTTAGGATAAATGTTCCCATTGTATAAAATTCCACAGCTATAGATCAGACTGTAATTCAGATTAGAACAATAGTTCTCCATGGAGGGCAATTTGGCTCCCCAGGGGATGTCTGGCCATGGCTGGAGACATTTTGAGGTGCTACAGTTGGACAGCTGGGCTGCTCTGGCATTGAGTAGAAATCAGGGATGCTGCTAAATATCCTACAAAGGGTAGGACAGTCAATCCTCCAACCCAAAATGTTAGCACCAAGGTTGAGAAACTGGATTAAAGGAGAGACCGGGAGGGAGATGGCCCATTACACAGAGGATGCAAGGCAGATCTCCATCAGACTCACCAAATTAACAAGATGTTTTTCCTCTTGACCAGAGTAGCAGTCCTTTCCAGCAGTCAGCTGAATGTGGCAGGAGGCCTGTTTCCAATAGGGATACTTCGTCTTACGACGTGTCCTCTCCAGACCTGTGCAGCTGGTTCGGAATGGGGGTGGGGGCCTCTGCAGAATGAAGGGCCCCAGCTTCCAGCAGAGATGCAAGGTGCAGTGGGCATGTCAGCAGCAGTTGGATGTGCCTCTGGTCCCAACCTGGAGGCAATGGGAGGGTCCAGGGAGGAGGCCCATGCAGAGCAGAAACAAGGAAGATTCATGGGCTTTGTAACCAGAATGGACTATTGTTCAAACCCTGGCCCTCTCTGTTACCACTGGGTGACCTTGGCATGGAACTTAACTCTACCAAGACTCTTTGCTTATTTGTAAAATAGGCCTAACAATACCTGCTGCATAGGATGCTGTGAGAGTATCCACCGAATCTTGAGAGCAAAGACTCAGGAAGGACAAATGCATTGTTCAAAGTCCCAAAGTTGCCAGAGCTGGAGTCCATGTCTCAATTCTTAGTCCAGGTCCCCACACACACACGCACACATTCAATCGTTCACTCCTCCATTCATTCATTAGTCAGTCAGTCAGTCACTTGTGGTGGGAGCATGGAAGGATGAATGGAGGGCCCTGTAGGCCCTGGCATAGTGTTTGGATTTTAAGAATGAATGAAACTACCAAGGGTCTTTAGTGGTATGATCTGATTGATGTTAGAAAAAAGATGGTTCAACTCGTATGGAGAACATATAACATCCTGTGGGCAGGCAGGAGGGGACACAGTGGGGACCAGGGGACCAGTGAGAATCATGGCTCAGAGCAGGTGGCAGAATGAGGTAGAGAGAAGCAGGTGGATTCAGGACACATGGAAACCAGGGCTGGCAGATCCTGCTCAAGAATTGGGAATGGTGGGACTGGACAGGAGGGTTGGAGGGCAACACCTGGGCTTTGGGCCTCAACAGCTGGGTAGATTTGGGGCCTTTTGCTGAGTTCACAGGAAGAAACTGAGGGAGCAGGGAGCTGGGAGCAGAGATCCAACAGGTCTCTTCTGAGGGTTAGAGTCCAGGAAACCCTGAGTGGAGCGGTGCCTGGCAGACAGCTTCGTAGCTCAGGGGAGGATGGTGCTCAATCTGCAGCTCTGGGAACATGGCTGGTCTTCCAAGTTTGCTTAAGAGCATTCAGAGAGTGAGCAAAGTAGAAGAGAGTCAAGGGCTGGGACCTGTAGAGATCAAAAGCAAATGGGGACCAGCAAAATTGTCCTCAGAGTTGCAGGAGGACAAGGGGTGAAGCAGGGGAGAGCAGTGCCAGAAGCTAGGGGAGAGCTGTAGACAAGCTGGATAGTAGGTCCTCCCCAAGCAAAGCATGGAGAACACAGTGGGGCTGCAGCGACTGGGATAAGTTGTCATTAACTCAAACACACCGGAAGATTGCCAGGAAAATTTCCATCTGCCACCTGCTCGCTCCATTGGCCCTCTCCCACTAGAGTCGTCCCCTCGCTAGCCACACGGAGGCTCCCGGGAGAGGCCTGTGAGATCCGCTCCAGGCTCCAGCGCACACAGCCTCGGAGCCCTGGTCAGTCCTGGAACTCTTGGATCCTGCACTTCCTCACCCAGAGCTCAGGAGCATTGGGAGGGTTGGGGCAGAGTTAGGATCGGAATCTACTCTGCTGGCTCCAGCACCCCAGTCATTCCATGACGTGGCATGGTGGCTTTCCCAGAGCAGGAGGGAGTGTGCGGGTGTTAAGAGTGGGCCACCAGGTGCCCTGTGTGTGTAGTCTTCTGCCTCACAGGGTCGGATCCTGCTTCCAACATATCGATCCACTGGTTGTCAACCCTGGATGCTGCTAGTAGGATCAGAGGGGAGCAGCCAGGGGTTAAAACAAGCACAACTTGAGCCCTGCCTTTGTCCTTGCCCCATTGGTCACTCTCTGGGGGTGGAGCCCAGGGATCAGTACCGTTATTGTTATTGTTACTGCTATTATTATTGTTATTATTATTAGTCTCCAGTTGATTCTGACACACATCCAGATGGATAACCAATGGGGAAACTGAGGCCCTAGTACTCTAACCCTGAATTCCCCTGGGCTGCAAACAGAAGGCTGGTGTCCTCTTCTTTTCAGAAAAGGCATCCTGAGAGGAAGTGTGGTGGGTGATTAAGAACCGAGGCATTGGCATCGAGGCCATCAGGGTCACTTTGTAGCAGTGTGACCTAGGACAAGTTGTCTCCAACCTGATTCCAACCTTAGGAATCAGGTTAGAACTCCAACCTTAGGAAAGATGAATTTAGATAACAATTTCTTGGCCCTTTACAGTTGACAAAGCATTTTAGTCTTGGAAAAATAATTCCCCACACCATCTCTTTGTATCCTCCTTAATCGCCCCATAGTTGAGGGAAATTATCCATTCTATTTTCTGGTTGGGGAAACTGAGGCTCAGAGATAAAATTGTTCACCAAAAGACACATGGCTAAGGTTTGGGTGGAGATTTTCTTTCTCCTTTGCTGAGAGGAGCCTGGAATTGAGAAGGTCCACAATGAAGCCTGCCCTAAGGTGGGACTTGGGACATGGGAGGAGATTGGATAGGTGAGGAAATGAATGAGCTAAGAGATGGGTAGTTCACGCTTCTAAACAGGGCCTGCAGTGACCGAGAACTCTACTCCAGAAAAGAGAGAAAGAAACCCTCCACCCCTAGCAGCACTCTGTGCCAGGAACATGCCAGACCCTTTGCATGTGGCAGGGGCACTCTTGGGCATATATTTTGCAGGAAGGAATCGATTTACAGATGAGAGACTGAGGCCAGACTCAGTGGGTGTACAAGAGCATCTACCTCCTGGTCTGGAGCCCCTCTGACATTCCAGAATTCAAAAAGTGTTACAGAATTTTCAAGAAAATTCTGGTGGGCCGGTGATATGGCTCAGCGGCATAAGCACCTGCCTGCCTGGCAAGCGCAAGGTCCTGAGTTGACTCCTGGTACCCACATAAAAAAAAAAAAAAAAAGAAAAAAGAAAATTCTGGATAGAGTTCCTATGGAGAAACAAAGCCCCAATTCTGGTTTTTGTCTAAAGAAAAAGTCTGCATCTTGACTAATATGTACCAGAATGAGCTGGGCAGTGTAAGTCTCATGAATACTGGGTGGCTGATTTTCTTCCTGATGCCCAGAATTTTCACTTCCGGTGTTGAGCATTGGGCTAAGCACTTTGCTCATGTTGTGTCAGGAGTTGGCAAACTTTTTCTAAAAAGGGACAGCCAATATTTTAGGCTCTGTGGGCCACAGTCTCTGTCACAGCCCTCAGCTCCACCCCATAAAGAGAGCAGCCCTATTTAAGCCCATGTGCCAGTAAAACTTTCTTTCTGGACACTTGAATTTCATATAACTTTGCATTACAAAATGTCATTCTCCTCTTCATTTATTTTTCAATCTTTTTTTTTGTTTTGTTTTTTTGGTGGGTACCGGGGGGTCGACCTCAGGACCTCGCGTGCCAACAGGCACCCGTGCCGCTGAGCGATATCACCGGCCCCTTTTTCGTATGTGGGATCCGGAAGTCGAACTTGGGCCCTTGCACTTGCAAGGCAGGCGCTTACGCGGCTGAGCCATCTCACCGGCCCTATTTTTCAATCTTTACAAAATGCAAAAGCCGTGCTTACCCCCTAGGCTGTATGGACAGGTGGCAGGAAGATTTCTCCCAAGGGCTGTCATTTGCTGACAACTGTACGACATAGATTTCATTGTTATTCCACTTTAACTAGGGAGAAACTGAGTCTCGGGGAGGTCAAGAGTCTGTAGGGTTCCACGGCTAACAAGAAGCAAAACCAAGAGTCAAGTGGAGACATTTGAGCTATCGAGTCTCTTCACGTGGGCACCGGAGGGAAACTGAGGCCCCGATTGGGGATCAAGGCCACAACCTACCCAGGAGCACACAGCGAGCAGAGGCAGAGCCCTGCCTGGCCCCCGATGCAGCCCAGGGTTGGTCCTTCCACATCATGCAGCTTCATATTTACTCTGGCTAACGATCATCTGTGAGCAGATCTGGAAGCGCTGACATGAGAGCCAGGCTGGGTGGGTGCAGAGAAGGCAGGAGCGGGAGGGGGCGAGAAGGCCTCCTCCTGCACACGCATCCACACACATCCACGTGCGTGCACACACACAAAACGCCTTCCATTTCCTGAGATGTCCACCTGCTTTTATGAATATAAGTGGATTTGTAACAAGCATTGCAGCTGCATATAAGGCATTCAGACATGGAGACAATTTTACTAGATAATAGACTATCATGCAGGATACAATTTAAATTAAAAAATGCAATTTTCACCTTGAAATGAACAAATGATTACAATTTCTATACAAATTAAGGCATTCAGCCTCTCTTTCAGTAGTGGCACCAGCCCATGAAATATGACATAATTACCATGAAATACATTTTCAAATATTTTGATTTTTGTCCGCCGCTTTTTAAAAAACATAGGCCGCCTTCTAGGTCTCCAAGTGTGTGCTGGCATTTCCCACCTTCTGGGAAAAACACATTAAAAAGAAAAGCCAAAGTCCCCGAAGATGAAGTTGGCCCCTCTCCCTGCCCTCCCCTCCTCCCATCTCCTCACCCCTCAGAGTTCCCTGCCCTTCCCCACCCCCTCCCTTGGTGCAGAGATAAAATTGAAAAAAGGCAGATGGAGGAGAGGGGACGCAGGCGACCAGCTCCAAAGCCTGAGATTTATCTAAGTTGCTACGCTTATCTGCAGAATCGCATCTGTTGGTTATCTCGAGCCAACCACTCCAACCCGTCTTGCCGCTCCCCTCTGGAAATCACTATCCCCCTACACACACATCCATGCATTTCCCCCTCAACCTCCACTCTCATTTTTTAATTATTTTCCCGTTCTGTTTTCTCTTTGTGGCTGGAGGTGAAGGGATGAACAGCCACTGCTGGGGGTTTGATCTGGCCCTATGGAGCTTTGGCGTTCAGAAGGATAGATGGACAGGAGGCGTCAGTGGTCTCAGCTCTCCGGGTGGGGTTCTCTGTCCGCTGCCAAGCTAGGTGACATTGATGAAGGTCATTGCTACCCTAGTTTGCCTCCTGCCTGTATCTGTAAGCTCGCCATCTTGAACAGCCCATCCCTTTGGTCAAAGCTTGGGGTGGATCTCTTGGGCCCATAGACCTAATGAGCAGACCCTGGACCTTTCCCTTGGTCCTAGCTCTGAGTTTTCTGCCCTGACCCATCCTCTGCTGGGCAAGCTTTGCCACTCTCACTCCCAGTGGCTGCCTTCAGGCTTTGGATTCAGAGTGTCATTGGTCTATTGTCACTCTCCAGGCCGGTGGTGTCCTGCCTGTCCCTCCTTGAGGGTTACTCTGGCTCCTCCCTAGGTTCCATTGGGCTGAATTTCCTCCACCACCGCTTGATCATCTTCCCATCTTCTCTTGGAGACAGGGAAGGAGCCAGAGGAAAAAGGCTGAAGTGAAGGTCAGCTTCGCTAGAGAGCCTAGCTTTCCTGAGCCTGGGCTTTTGTCTTCCTCAAGTCTGCACTTGCTCCACTATGGCCCTGTCTTCCAGCTGCCCTGCAGGGAGGCCAGCACTCAACACTGTACCAAGTATTGTAGTTCCTGGTAGGGAATTGTCACAACAATGCCATGCCCAGGGCCATGGCTTCCAGATGCTTGTTTGGAAGGTGCTTTGTGGGGATTTGTGAACTGGACCATGTCCCTTTCCTCTGACTCCCTCCTACTCTACTGCCGCCCTCCCCAGCCCACCCTGAACCCAAGGAATCCTGGCTTATACTTTGGTGCAGGAAGCACAACAGAATGTCCTAGGGAAAGAGAAGAAGTCTTAGGGTCGAACAGAGTTTCCAGATCCAGTCTCCATCTCCTTCATGCTCTCTGAGCTTGGCCAGGTCAACTGAGCCTTGGTTTTTCTCCTCTGTAAAGTGGAGGTAACGATGCTTCTCCTGCATGGAATCTGTAGATATGACTCCAACAGAGCATGGCAGGCTTCCACACGTGTGTGTTTCCCTTCTCACAGCTGGGCTTCCAGCTTGGAGATCTTGAAAACAAATCCTTCCAGTTTATCAAGAAAATCCCAAACACCCAAATATTTATTACTTAGAAATAGGTTGCTATGGGCAGGGCAGGGGTGGGCGGCGAGTGAGTCGAGTTCCTACACCCGAAAGAGACAGAGAACTGAAAGATGAATGCGTGAGTATCCAGGGAGGGTGGGAGAGCTGGGGGAAGCAGGAAGGAAGGAGGTAGTCATAATAAAGTCTATTAGACCCCACCGTCACTGTCCCTGTCATCTAAGGGCCTTTATCTCCTTAATCCTCATGACAATATTAGAAGGTTAATATCAATCTCATTTAAAAATGGGAAAACTGGGCCACAGAGAAGTTGCATCATTTGCTCAAGATTACACAGCCCAGGAAGAGGCAGAGCTGGGATTTGAAGCCAGGTTTCCGGGTTCTAAAAAACTGTTATACACAAGTGCTCCTGGTAGACCAGATGACCATATGTTTCCATCTGTTTATTTTTTTAATAAGAAGATGTAACTAAATAACATATGATCTGGGAACAAAAGACATGTGAAAGCTAGCAGTGGAGTATGACACTACACAATCAGCTTCACACCAAGGCAGAATTCATTAATGCCAAGCACAGGAAGCCAAGGACTAAGCCCATGGTATTTTGGTCACGCCAGATCCAAGGGGACAGCTGGGGCAGAGGAGTGAGCAAAGAACTGTAGATACACAGGATTCTGCCACACCCCCACATGGCTTGGCCAGATCACTTTGGGGTCTCTGGGCCTCTGCATCCTCGCCTGTAGGACAAAGGGATTGATCTGAAATCAATGTAATCAATAGTCTACACCTAAACCATGGGCCTCCAAAGGACAGGCAGAAAGGAACTCTGAGGGTCCACATCCTTTTGAGTGATACAGTGGACCCTTGACTTAGGAACCCAATTCGTTCCTGAGGGCTGGTTGTAGCTCAAGTTGTCAATTGGAGGCTCAGGTCCTCTACACAGCCCTCCAAGTCTCTCCTGTATACAGGCGGATCTCAGTGTCCTTAGAGAGACATCGGCCCAGGATTTCTCAGTCAACCCCATACAGGAAAGGCTGTTGAAATGTTCCTTCCGGAACTCTTTAAGGGTTAAATCTATATCTGAGACCATCTGGAAGCACAAGCGGCCGGCATTCAGGTCATAAGTCAAGGCTTTGGTCGTAAGTTAAAACTAAAATTCTGGTCATAACCCGAGTTGTTCATATGTCAGGCCAGTCATAATCTGAGAGTCCGCCGTAATTTTTTTCCTCTCAGTGCTGGGGCTCAAACCCAGGGCCTCATGTATGCTCGGCAAGCACTCTACCATTGAGCTACATCCCCAGCCAAAATGGTCAAAATTTTTTAATCTTTTAAATGCATGTAAAAGCAAAAGGATAAAAATGCATGTAAGTTTTGCATTCTGTTCCCAAGCACGTGCTATATGGTTTTAAATGGTCTCGATTCAGTTCTGAATCCCCCCCCCCAACACACAAACACACCAATTCTATCCAAAAACCACTACTACTCTCATTATCACTTTCTCATCATTGGACACAATACCTGACACCCCCAATTTAAAGGAGGAGAGGTTTATCTTGGCTCCCTTTTTCAGTCAATGGTTAGCTGAAACAGCATGATGGAAGAAGGGTCTGGTGGAGAAAAGTTGCTCACATCATGCTGGCCAGGAAGCAGAGAGCAAAGGGAGGCGTCGGGGAAGAAGATGTATCTTTTCAGGTCACACCCCCCAGTGACCCACCTCTCCTGACCAGACTCTACCTCCTAACAGCACAATCATCTTCGATGCGTGTGGCACCCCCATAACCCAGTCATCTTCCAAACGCCCCACCCCTGAACACATGAGCTGTTGGGGGACATTCCAGATCTAATCCAAAACAACAGCCAACCCTCAGAGAAGTTATGCCACATTTTTTTGTGTGTCTTTTATGTCTACACATTCGGCAAAGCTCCAGATCCTCTTAACCAGCCCTTCCAAAGCCAGAGTTCCCCTAGTATAACTTTCTGTCCATTCTCATAACATCCACACTTTCTAACATGGAGTTATGTTAACATCTTAGCATTATAATGTTGTCACCTTTAATGATGACAGGACTCTAACACTCAGGCACTGCCACATTCCAATATCCAGCCTGTCTGGTCCACACTGATGCCCTCTAGTCCTCAATTCACCTGTTTCCAGTGTCTGACTCTCAGTCGTGGAAAGGAAAGTGCTCGATCCCAGCCATCCCCTTGCTCTGGGAGGCAATTCCCGGCCTCAATCCGACCTGCACAGCCTACCCAGCTTGAACATAGCTAAGGCATTTGGTTACCCTGAAAGGAGGCAAAATGACCATGGTAGAAGTTATCTGAGATCCTCTTATGCTGTGTAATAATGGCTTAATAATGACATCTCACATGTGCTGGTACTTATATGTCCTCTGGCTATATCGTGTCAGTGAAATTTCACAACCATTGTACACTACTAGGATAGTTCCCAATGCACAGAGGACAAAACAGACCGGGGAGGTTCTATGACTTGCCCGAGTACCACAGCTAATCCGAGGCTACCAAATCCCAACTCCTCTGTTGCACCCCTGAGTGCCGACAGCACTGTGGGGAACGAGGCATTGACTCCAGAGCCTGGTGTAGCATCAATTAAATATTTATTGAGAAATGACTGAGTGAGTGAACAGAAAGCACCAACCAACATTCAGCCAGGTGAAGGGTTAACCCTATTTACAGATAACTGGTGCTCAGTGGCCAAGATGTTCCCAGGTTTCGTAGCTGTGGACAGACAGGGATGGTGATGGTGGATGGGAGTGGCTGGAATCCAGGTCTCTGGCTTGTGCCTGAGTCTTCTGTCCCCACCAAGAGCAGCACCCAGCTTTGGCAGGGCAACCTGGCGCCTTGGAAAGATGCTATGATACAACCTCAAAGACATTCGAGTGCATGAAACATGGACCGGAAGGATGGAATGAACGTGTTCATGGAAGTCACCACAGAGGATGGAATTATGGGTTTTCTTTCTATTCTCTAAGTGGATGCTTTGTAACTCTGACAACTAGAAATTCATTCAATAGAAAAAGGTAAACAAGGAATAAATAGGAGAAGGAATACTTGAAGAAAAATATCCTGTTCTTGGCTGTCACCTCCTGTTAATGACAATTCCACAAGGAAAAGCAGAAATTGCCCCATCAGAGAAAGAAAGATGAAGGAAAAGGATTTAACCAAACCTCAAAGGCCTGAAGCCTAACTGTGCCCGGTGACAAAGAGCCAAGGAAATGCTGTGTGAGAGAGCTCTGGCCCCATTCGGACACCCAGGACAGTTGGTGACCCCTGCACCTCTCCCATCTTCACATGACAAAGTAGGAGATGCTCTCCTAGGGCTCTTTCTGCCCAGATGTGCCTAGGCTACCATTCACAAGCCAGTGGCATGGCCATTCCTAACTAGAAGATCCCAGTTCCAACAGGTCACATGTGTCACACTGTCAGCAATCCTCACACCCTAGCATGGGACCAGGCAACAATACATATTTTTAGGATTAGTGCTACTTATGGCAGCCACTGTGCACTGAGCGCCTACTGTGTGCTAGGCACAGAGCCCAGACCTGGACGTGCATGACCTTACTGAATCCTGGTGACAGCTGTCGAGGAAGGTGCTGGGCTCATCTGCTTTGGAGAGGTGCACACTGAGGTCCTCTGGGTGAAGGGCTCCCCGGGGACCAGTGGCAGATCCGTGATTCAAACCCTGGTGTCTGTGACCTTCAGCACCGCAGGGTGCAGCTCTCTCAGAGGAGTCTGTAAACATCGCTGTGCAAGGAGGTCCCTGCTCCTTGCAGGGACAGCAATGTGGAGCTCTTGCATGACTAATCACAGAAAGATCTCCAAGTTAGCTAGCAACGTGAAAGAGAAATGATGCGGGAAAAGCCGTGTGTGTGTGTGTGCACCACCACAGGTACAGGAGGGGGAAAAAGTAAACCTGAGTGGTCACCTCCACGTGTATTAGAGAAAGGTCTCTAGTAGCCACCTCAGAGGCTGGGCACATGGACTGCCTCCAGGCCAGGGGACGGGGGAGATCCCTTTGTCTTTGTGAATTTTGAATCATATGAAGGTATTGTGTAAAATACATACAATGTACAAACTTTTACCATTTAGGAAAAACAAAGAAGACATAGTCTTTGGAAGTACAGCCACATAGGATGCCACCAGGCACGCTCATGGAGAATAGGCTCCAGACAGTCTCTCTGGAGAGGTTTATGGGCTTTAGAGCCCTGGACCCGGTTTCTTCTCCACCGTCGCCTGACTGGTTTATTTGCACCATCAGACAGTCTTTTAGGGGAGCCCAGGTTAGGGACACCCACAGAATCCTAAGGGCAGGGATGAGCCTGTTGGCTGAGATTTCCACATCCCAGGGCTCGGTGGGGTACTGGGGCTCCTGACCTCAGAGCTCACGTTCCAGTCGGTGGAAGCAGACAGTAAGCAACTGAACAAATAAACATTGACATAGTGCTTGCAGCTGGTGCTAAGCCTGATGCAGGAGCAGAGGACTCTGAGAGTCAGGAACAGGGCTGCACTGTTCCCTGAGGAGGCTGTGTTTACACATTAACCTGAATGATGCCGAGGATGCAGCCATGCATAAGCTCAGGCAAGGCGTTCCAGGCTGAAGGAACAGCCTGTGCAAAGGTCCTGAGGTGAGATCTCTCAGAGGGGATAGTATGAGCTTTGGGGTGAGATTTCTGACAGTGGTGGGGTATCAACAAGTCTCTCATATCTTAAATTCCTCCCTGGATGCAGAATGATGGTAGATAGCAAGTCCCAAGTCTTACTAGGGTCAGGTGCCATGCAGAGCCTTTACAAGACTCTTCACATTAGTAACATCACTGATTCTCAGGTGGCTCCCACTAGCAACCAGGGCAACATCACCTGGGGACATCACCTTCTCCACCCTCAACCTTGAACTTGCATCTTGGGCGGTGGGGCCCAGCAGGCCATTGTAACGAGCCCTCCCCACCATGCTTGCTGCAAACCCAAGCACAAGGACCACAGAGCTTCATCCTCGTCACCATCCTCCCCCCGCCCGGGGGCCCTTTTTGTCCACTGCTTGCTGAGACTGTCCCTTAATATGTCCCCCAGGCCACAGGGAGCTTCTCCAAGACTCCAGCATCAAGGGGCCAGAATCAGCAGCTTCTGCCCCACCTGCAGGCAGGTGCCCTCCCATCCCCCACAGGTATCTCCAGATGCACGTGCACCCAGTGGGCCTCCTTCAGTTTTTGTGATACGCAGCTGCCAGCTTGCCTTCTCTGTAAGTGGACAGATGCCCTGCAGCCATGACAGGACTGTCCCTCTGTGATCTGATGAAATGGAATGACTAGAAGCACACAAATCCTAGGTTTGTGTCCTGGCTCCTCCATTTACTCGCTGTATGTTCTCAGATAAGTTTCTTAACTTCTCAGTGTCTCACCTTTCAAAAACAGATACTGCCGGGCATGGTGGCACACACTTGTAACCCCAGCACTTGGGAGGCTGAAGCAGGAGAATCACCATGTGTTCGAGGCCAGCCTGGGCTACATAGTAAGTCAAGGCCAGTATGAACTACCTAGTGAGACCCCTTTTCTAAAAACCAAGAAAAATTTTAAAAATAAAAAACAGATACTAATGGCAGGATTAAAAATATTGATATAGGTAAAACTCAGACCATCTATCAAGTAGCATACACTAAATACATGTTAGAAGTGGGGTTCTCTGGGGCATTTCCACCTGCACTCAGCCTCACCTGCTCTGTCCCTCCATGCACCCCAGGCACCAGCCAGCTGGGCCACCCTGAGTCCCCAGACCTGCCCTTCTTCCTCCTGCCCACATGGGGACCTCTGTGTAGAAGGCTTTTCCTCTTCCTCTGGAGGTCCCTGCTTCCCACTCGGCCCCACCCTGCCCCTCCTGGTCAGCTCCAGCCCACGTGCTGTCCAGCTTCCCTCCTTGGCTGTTATCCTCTCTGTCTCCATATCCGGGCTATGGTTGTTAGTGAGTGCTCCATAAATGTTTGTAGAACAAAAATTAGTAGATTTCTTTAAATAAACCAGTCTCAGAGACTGGCAAATAAAGATCTTCAAGGCCTGATGAATGACATTTGAAATGGCAGAAACTATCCAATTTGACCCAGGGTACTGGGTGTCCCCAAACTGTATTTCTGGGTGAGCATGTACATATCAAGCACATGGAAAGGCACTGGGAAGAGTGACCACCAAGCAATGCCAGGGAGATGCAATCGGCTTGGTGACAGGTATACACTGGGGGTGTTTGTGGGCAGGGCCACCAGGCCAAGGATGCTACAGCTGCCGGGGGGAAAGAGGAGGAGGAGGAAAGCCAGTGAGCACAGGAAGGAGGGAGAGAAAAGGTAGAGAACATCTCAATGTCTTTTGACAGGTGTTTATTGAGCATTTACTGTGTTCTGGGGTGGGGAAGGGGAAACAGGCCCAGGCAAGGAAAGGGGCATGCCTTGACTAGACTTGAGCCTGGTTCCCTACCCTGAATTCTGAACTTAAGAAGGCCCCCAGCCAGCCTAGGCCTTCCAAAGACTCCAGAGGTAGGTGTCCCTCTCTCCCCCTGGGGTGCTGACCCGGACCGTGGGGGGCAGGAGAGAAGTGTTCACAGTCGTTGAGTGACTCCTGTCTGCCCATCTTCCCTGCAGCCCTTAGAGATAGGCTTCACTGTCCCCACCTCACAGATGAAGAGACCAAGAGGCTCCAAGCCATGAGGTGGCCTGTCCCAGACTGTTGGGTGAATGCCTACTATGTGCCAGGCTAGTGTGCCAAATTAGACTCCGAGGTCTCCGAGCAACGCTGTGAGGTCTTAGCTGCCCCAGCACGTGGGGAAGACCAGGTTCAGAGATGTCCACAGCTCACCCCAGATCACAGAGCCAGCACCCTCAGAGTGTCCCCCTCACCTGGGATATGGGATGCTTTCCGGAGGAGGGGAGCTATTGGTCAGCGGGCCCCTGGCAGGGGTGTGTCTGTTCATCCCACCACTGATCCTGGAGGCTGGGCCCCCTGCTCCATTTCTGTCCTCTATCCCAGCAGTCCCTTCAGCTGTGCCTGTCCCCTTCACCCCCACCCCCCACTGTTACGGATTATCCCAGGGACCCTGGGGACAGGGTCAGGAACATCTGGATCCTTTTACGAGGCCTAGCTGGGGGTATGGAGGTAGAGACGCTAGGCCAGCAGAGCAAGGGACCTAAATAAGTTTCAGAGCCTCAGCAGTGCCCGGCGTAGGCGGGGCAGGAAGGTGGGAACAGAGCAGACCAGGGGACCCTTCCTGAGCCGCTGGGCCAGGCAGGAGCGGGATTATGGAATTAGTTCAGGAGACCACACTGGGCAGGGGCTGGCGAAGGTGGCCCCAGGCAGTGGCCAGCCAAGCTCTGTCTCCACCTCCCTGGGGACAGTGGGCACTGGAGTTTCAGCAGGAATATGGTTTGGTTTAGGGGCCAGCCCCACAGAAGAGGACAAATCAAATTCAGCTTGGAATTCGAGGCCGATCACGGCAGCCCAGGTGAAGGCTGCGGCCCAGAGGAGGAGAGAGGTCGGGAGGGGCTGTGCAGGGCAAGGAAGGGCTCCTCACTGCAACAGCCTCACCATTGCTCAGGCTGCTGCTACCCAGCATGCCCCGCTTTGTGCTGGGGGCTGGGGAGGACCCGAGAAGAAGCCCACAGCGGGCGCTGCTTTTAAACACTTCCTAAGCTCTGAGGTCATGGGCTTTGATGCAGACCCCACAGAGGGTGCAGTGAGCATCCACTCCTTACATGAGAAAAGGGGGCTCAGAGAGAGAAGGCAAAGGAACAGCTTCCAGGGGCTGACACTTAACAGGAAGAGGGCGAGACAGGAGGCAGAGGAGGCATTCCAGGCTGCGCAGAGCAAGATCCAAGTGTTGGGTGGTAGCTGCGGGGCTGGGAGGGTCACACAGGGTGGTATGAGGGTTCGGATTGGACAGGAAGGTTGAAGATTGTAAAGCATTTTGAATGCCAGGGTGCGTGGTTTAGATTTTGACCTCAGAGGCACCAGGGAGCCATTGAAGGTTCCTAAGGATGGCATGCACATGACTAGAGATGTGTTATCAAAAGAACCATCAGAACAACTCAGACAAAATAGGATAAAAAAAAAAAAAAAGAGAAAGGGGACAGAGTGAGGCGGACAAGGGTGCCAGTGAGATGGCTCAGTGGTATAAGCGCCTGCCTGTCAAGCGCGAGGTCCTGAGTTCGACCCTCAGTACCCACAAAAAAAAAAAAAAAAAAAAGAAAGAAAGAAAGAAAAAAAAAAAAGAAGAGCAAGGCGGACAAGCGAAGACTTATTAGCAGGGCCTGAAATGAGCAGGCTAGAGGACAGACACATCATGAAGGGAAGGAAAGAAAAGAACTCGTAGTACAATTATGAAGTAATGTTTACTAAAGGCCCACGAGAACTAAGCCTTGTCCTGTGTGCAGAATCTACACAGGAAGTAGCATTACTGTCTCCGTTCAATGAACAAAGACACCGAGAGGCAGAGGGGTATTTAGGGAAAGTCACAGAGCTGGGGCTGGATGGAGGTCTTGGGCTCTCCCAAGGGCACCTTGTGCGAATAACTTAGACACCCTGAGCCCCAGTTTCCTTTTCTGTAAAATAGAAATAATGAGGCCTTCTCAGGTTTTTCATGAGCATTACACGAAGTAGCAAGTGTGAGGCACTCAACCCCAGAACTGGCACACAGCAGGTATTCAGTACATAATCATGATGTTGGAGCCTGAGGGCTGACCTTGGTGACCATGTAACATGGAGGTAGACCTGTCCCTGGTGGTGTGTGGCGGTGTCAGCGCATCCCAGGGCAGATGTGTGCCGACAGGTGTGTGCTGGGGCTTGACAGGGCCACAGGTGTTCTGGGCACCTGCATCCAGGCCCCAGCTCAGGGCTCCCTGGGGACAGGATGGGGAGTGCAGGGATAATATGGTGGCAGGGGTCAGTGACAAGGGGGATGGTGGAAGTGAGAGAAGTGAAGGTGATGGTGTCAGAGGTGAGCAATACAAAAGGGGTGTCGTGATGGAGATGTCACCTGGGGTCAAGTTTTTAAATATTGCTTCATTCTTGCAATGTACTTCCAATAGGGCATCTCTGGCCAGATCCCCCTTGTCACTGGCCTTCAGCACTGAGGACCACCATGTGGCACTGAAGGGTGGAGGCCACCTGGCTAGGGCACAGCAATGGGAGCCCAGGGACGCCGGCATCGGTTAGAGCCTTGTTGTCTTGGTGTCCAGCATCTCTTCCGCCTGTACTCGCCAGGAAGCCACGCCCCGCCTGCTGCTGCCGCTCCTCCACCCCGGTCCAGGAGCCGCCAGGGCCTGGCGCTGCCCCAGGTGCAAGGAGCCCAGGCGCACAGCCACACACTGGTAGAGGCCGGAGACGCCGACCTGGCCTGCACGTGCCAGGCCAGTCCAGTGACCTTGACTATGACAGCCTGGTGAGGCATTCTGCATTTGCTGATCACCTACTGTGCACCAAGCACTGTCCTTGGTGCTGGAGACCCAGCTGAAAACAAGGTCTGTGTTCACTGCACTCACATCCTACTGGGGCAGTGGTAAACAGCAGTTTACCCACAAATCAGTGAGTCCAGTGTCCTTTCTTGAGATTCTGTTCAAATGACAGCCACCTGCAGGGGAGCTGGGGCTAGGATAAAGCTCCTTCCCTGCTAAGCCTCAATTTCTCCAGCTGTAAAATGGATCCCAAGCCCCACCTGCTAGTGTGGCTGGCCAAGGTCAATGTACAGCTGTCATGCAGCCCTCCCCAACTAGGCAGTCACTGTCACTAAGCAGCACTCCTGAGTGTCTACTGGATGCAGCAAGTATCCGGCCTCCCCTGACCCTGCCACCCCATTCACATCCCGCACACTGGTGGTGTCTTGCCCTTGGCTGGCCAGGCATCCCTGGGCAGGAAAGGGCAGCGGCTCCTTTAAGGCAGGCCCCAGCTGGGAGGCCTGGATATTGGAGCGGGGACAGATTAGGTGGCAAGGCGCGGGCCCAGGCCAGATGCGCCGGAGCAGCCTCGTTATGTATTCATGAGCTGTGAGGAAAAGAAATAAAAGGATTCATTATCACCCAAACTGTTACTAATGACATGTACCTGGAGCTCGTGCACCTCTGGAAATCTAATGCGACACACTCCGAGAGAAAATGTATTCCCAGGCTAGGCGCCGCAGCCGATGGAGAACGTCCCCTCTCCGCCCTTCCTCATTGCCATTCACTCGGGGCGACATTTACAATTCTTCTGCCATTATGTCTGACCAGGGCCTCTGAGCCTCTGTCACGACCTGCACATTAGCTGAAAATTGGAAATTCCACAGCGTGGCCATAGCCGTGGCCGTGCCATGGTGGGCCGGGACACAGCGGGGCACAGGAACCCAGAGGTACGTGTGTCTTCGTGAGGGTGGTGAGGGGCTGGGCACGAGGACAAGGGAAGGGGCAATGCTGCTGGCCTCCATGAGTCCTGCTGGCCCTCATCTGTCCCCAAGATGGCTCTGCCCTGTCTCATACCTGTTCTCTGCTCTCCCTCCTACCTGCATCCTGCTTGGAAAGTCCCTCTGCTTCCCGCATGACAATCCTGGCCCTTTGTTCCCTTCAAAGGCTCATTATTAACCACTACTCAAAAAGGACCATGAGTCCCTATCTATGGAGTGGGACAAAATGAGGGCCAGGCACTCATAGGGACTTTGTCTCTGCCAATCCTTACCTCCACACTAGAAAGCTGGTTCTGTGGGAACCCATTTACAGAGAGGAAGATCAAGGCTTGCAGAAGCGAAGGGACCTGCTAAAGGCCACACAGTGGGACAGAAATAGAGCTGGGATTGATTGATTGATTGATTGATTGATTGATTGATTGATTGCAGTACTGGTATCGAACTCACAGTTGTTCTATCACAGAGCTACTTCCTCAGCCATTTTTATTTTGAGACAGGTTCTTCCTAAGTTGTCCAGACTGGCCTCAAACTTGTGATCCTCCTGCCTCGGCCTCCTGCGTAGCTGAGGTGAAAGGCATGCACTAGCATGCCTGGCAGGATTGGACTAGAACTGGAGTGGTTCCAAGACATCAGCCTTCGCCCAGAGCCACATGAAAACTCCAAGCACAAGGTTTGGCTCCCCCAAGCAGCCCTCTCCAGAGGGTTCTGCCCACTGTGTTCAGACGGTTAGGATGGGCAGCCCTGGGCAATTGTTTAGTGCAGCTGCATGGAAGATATAGCCACCTATCCATACCGCCAAGTCCCAAGCAAGGGTGTTTCCTGCATCTTCCTGCAGAGCTCAGCACCCAGGAAGTACATAGTTAAGCCCTGCAGAATTGTTATGGTTTAGATCTAGAATGTCCCCCACAAGTCTTGCATTCAGAGGTAGGGCATTTTGGACACTGGTTGTGGAGTGGGGGCTCCATACCTATCAATGGATTAATCCACTGATGACCTCTTTGCTACTAGGAGGCAGAGCCTAGTTAGAGAAGCTGGTCACTGGGAATGTGACCTGGAGGGGTGTATGCTTTTCCCCAGATCCTCCCTTCTCTCCCTGCTTCCTGGCTGCAGTGAAGTGAGTAGCTTTCCTCCACCACAGCCTTCCATCACCATATTTCGCCCTTGGAGCCAGCTGACCATAGACTGAATCCCCAGAACTATGAGCCAAATTAAGCCTCTCTTCCTTTAAATTGTGAGTGTTGGATATTTTGTTCCAGTGATGGTAAAGCTGACCAATACAGGGATATGTGTGTTCCAGGTGGCCTGGGAGGCAGGGGGAAGACTAGGGTGGGCCCTGCCCAAGGAAGAGCTCTAAGGAGGAACGATAGATAAAATGCAGCCTTTCAAATAGACAAGAAATGACTTTGCAGGGCCGGTGATACAGCTCAGCAGCACAAGTGCCTGCCTGGTAAGCGCGAGGTCCTGAGTTCGGTTCCCGGTACCCACATAAAAAAAAAAAAGAAAGAAAAAGAAATGACTTTGCAGCGTAAATATGTCCCAAATTTTATTGTTTATCTGAAATTCAAATCAATCAAGCATCCTGTATTTTGTTTGCTAAATCTGACAGTCTGAGCTTTGAGAAAGCCAGAGCTATATCACAGTGGCCTTGGCTCACGTGGGTAATAAGGGGTCAATGTCATGTCCCAGACCACTAATCCCCAGGGTCTTAAGCTTCAGTGGTTCTATTAAAATAGAGATTCTATTCCCCAGACCTCTTTGTGGCTAGGTGTGACCACATGACTGAGTTCTGGTCAATGAAGTGTGAGTAAGTATGATATCACAACTTGGTGGGTTGCGCCTTGAAAAGAAAAAAAAAAAAAGATACTTCTGTATTAGTCGTGTTCCTGTCCCTGGGACAAATACTAGTCACCTGCAACTTAAAGGACAGGTTCATTTTGGCTTATCTTTCAGAGAATTCAGTCCATGGCTCATTGGTGCCAAGGCAGAAATGGCATGGCAGAGGGACATGATAGAGGAAAGCTGCTCCACCCATGGCAGCCAGGAAAGAGAGAGAAGGAAGGAACGAGAGGCAAGAATATGCCTTTCCAGCTTATGCCCCAAGTGATCCACCTCTGATGAGGTCCCACCTCCAAACATTACATTTAGCTATGAACTGATCAGTGCGAATCCATTGATGAGTATAGCACCCCCATGATTCAATCACTGTCCAAAAGCTCTACTTCTGAACAAATGCCTTTTGGGGACATTTTAGATTTAAACCATAACATTTCAGCCCAGCCCCAAAAGGCTCACATCCATCTCACTGCACAAAATGCATTCAGTCCATCTCTAAGAACTACCAAATCCAAATATTAAATCCTGCAGCTCCATGTGCAGCACCCAAGGCAGGTTGTGGTGAAATATGAGCTTCAAAGGGCTTGGACAGCCTCACCCCCAAGGCCTTGCTGGTTACAACACACATGGCTTCTCTCTTAGTCTGGCTCTGCTCACTGCCTGGGGTTTTCCTTGGCAGACATTCCATGTTCCTGGCATCTCCAACCTTCTGGGGTCTCCACTGCACCTCTGGCTTCACTCTCACAGCTTCAAGCATTGTCTTCTCAAGGCTTCTTGCCTGGCCTCCCAGGCCTTCCTTTGAAATCTGGGTGGAAGCCTCCATGACCCCATAACTCTTGCATTCCACATGCCTGTAAGACCAGCACTACATGGATGACATCAAGATCTGCCACTAGCTCTAGTAATAGCCAGTCCCCCTTCAACCATGGCTGCAGTGTCTTCTGAGCACCTGGAAGGCTGAACTTGGAAAAACACTTTCCTAGGTAGCCCTAAATGAGCAGGGAGCTCAGGGCCCTCTTCTCCAAGCAAAGTCTTTCAAAACAGTTTACCCTTTTCCACCCTTGACCCTGAGATGGGTGACATCTTGCCAATTTTTGGGGTGCCTTCAAGCCATCTTTCCTATTGTCCCAAAGCAAAGTACTTGGCTTCTTTTTAATTAAGGCTCATCTTTTCAGGAACCATGGTCTTCTTTGCCTCAACTTTGCAGGTGCTATTTTTCCAGGGAAACTGCAAACTTTTCAAACTGTTAAGCGCTGTACTTTGCTCCTGATTATGACTAAAGATCTGCTTGAAAGCAACCACAGTACCTATGCACAGCCTGAATGTTGGGCTGCCTTGAAACTTCCTCTGTCACATCAGTTAGTCTGCCACCTTTAAATTCAGTGTCATACAAAGTCTTAGAACATGGGCCAAATACAGGTGAATTATTTATCAGAATGAAACACACGTAGCTGCTACCCACTTTCCAATAGAGTCCTCATTCCCAACTGAAACCTTATGAGACTGCACTTTACTATCCATATTTCTATCAGCATTCTGGGGTTCTGAGCTCTGACTAGTATTACCCATCTAAGCACTCTTCCCAACATTCCAAGGCTTCTCTAGCCAGCATCTTCAAACCTTTCTGAACACCCCCCTTAAACCAGTTCCAAAGGCTTCTAAACCACACGGTCAGGTACAGTCATAGCAATGACCCCACTCCCATTACCAATTTATTTATTAGTCATTTTCCCATCACCAGGACAAAATACCCAATATCTGCAACATAAATGAGGACAGGTTTATTTTGGCTCACATTTCAAGGGATTAAGTCCTTACCTGGTTGGCTCCAAGGCAGAAAAAGCATGGGAGCGGGGCACAGTGGAAGTAAGCTCCTCAACCCATGGCAGCCAGGAAGCAGAGAGATGGAAGGAGCTGGGGGCTCCCAGGTTGTGTCCCCTGTAACCCACCTCTGACAAGGCCCCACCTCCTAACAGCACGTACAGCTATGAACTCATCAGTGTTCCAAAAGCCCCACTTCTGAACACAAGATTTTGGGACATAACATTTCTCTTGCACATTCCCACTTTCCTGCTTGCTGGGTTGCAAATGTGATGATAGGAACCTCAGCAGCCATCTTGGATCCAGTGGCAGAAGCTACCTGTTGAGGAAGATACAGTTGCCTCTATCAGGCTTGCACCACTTACCTGTGGAGCTTTACTCATGGTAAAAACAAACAACTAAACAAAAATTTTTAATTTGTTAAAGCCATTGTACTGTTGGGTTTACTTGTTCTAGTAGCTTAGACTGTACCCCAACTAATTCAGTTCCCCACCAGAATGCCACCCCCAGCAGAGGCATGGACTTAGTCCTACTCACAGTTCTAATAATACAGTGTGTGTCACCAGGTAGAACTTCAACAAGCATTTGTTGGACAAAGAAATGAGTGAAAGATCCAAGTGACCCATCAGGGAACAGTAACAGTTGATTAATTACAATTATTAGCATTTACTAAATGATCACAAAATTGGTTTTTAGCTATTTGTTCCTTCATTCCTCACAATTCTATGAGGTAGAAATCACTCACAAGCCCTTTTTACAAATGGGGAAACTAAGGCAACTCTGCCTAGGTTGAAGATCAGATGCGATGGAGATGGTTGGGCTACAGCCTGACTCAGGCCTCTGGCTTTGCTTCCTTGTCTGCCTCCACTAGG
Organism: Erethizon dorsatum; assembly: GCA_028451465.1. Taxonomy (NCBI): domain Eukaryota; kingdom Metazoa; phylum Chordata; class Mammalia; order Rodentia; family Erethizontidae; genus Erethizon; species Erethizon dorsatum. Next base: position 121,750,124 of record CM051827.1, on the reverse strand, counting down.
GAAAAAGAGGAGCAGTGGATGCATAGAGGGCAACTTTACAACATCATTGATCCAGGAAATACTCACCGAGCATGTGCCAGGAGAATTCAGCAGTGAACAAAACAAACAAAAATCTATACCGACAGTGCTTATATTCCAGCTAGAGAGGCAGGTGAAAAACAAGACAAACAAGGCAAAGCCAGCATTCCCTAAGATCCACTCATATGCGGTTCAAAAAGAGGCACTGCACCTCAACTGTGCTGGAATTAAGGGCAGTGCTTGCCTCAGGTGCCAAGGGCCCCCCGGGTTCAAGGGGTGCAAGTGTTGTTTGTCTGGACTGGGCAGGGGGTAGCCCTGGGGACATGTTTGTTGACACACCACACTGGATGTGTGACATCTGCACATCCCACAGCATCTAAGGTGACCTCAGCTCAGCATAAGCAAAATCAATATGTATAGAAAACAGATGTGGCGTCAGATGGTTCTAAATACTGTGTGGGAAATGAAGAAGGAAACTCAGGGTAGCAGGATTGGGACTTGACATAGGGTATCTGAGCAAGGAAAGGAGTAGGGAAGAAGGAAGAGCAGGAAGGAGAGTGAAAAAATAGCAGAATGAAGAACTGGAGGGATGAGTGAGTAGAGCCATGTCTTGCCTAGAAAGGCGTATTCCCAGGAGCAGATTCCTCCCTGGATCTGGGGGCTGATTTCCGAGCCTGGGGCAATAGGCAGCTTCTGCTCTGGCAGAGCCCTTGTCTAGCATGGGCCTGGCAGGCAGTGGTCTGAGGACTGGTCCTGAGGTGTCCCCGGGTCTAGGAGCTAGAAGTCAGGAGCAGGCAGACCAAGTGGCTGCTCTGCTAAGCTGAGACCAGAAGATTCTGTTCTGTCCTTTCTGCCCCTCCACTGACTCCACTTCCTAACCATGGCAGGGGAACAACTGGGAATCCGTACAGAAAGATGATTCTTACCCCTTCCTCACACCACACACATTCCAAGCTGACCACAGGTCCAAATGTGAAAGACAAAATAGTAGTTTCTACAGGGAGCAGAACATCTTTGCAGTCTTGAGGCAGATGAAAATGTCTTTAATGGGTCAGAACAAGTGCTAACAAATCAAAAACTTTAAAAAAATTTCTCAGTTAGCCCAGATTAAAAGTAGGAACTGGGTCGGTGAGTTCGACTCCCGGAACCCACATACAAAAAAAGGACCAGTGATATCGCTCAGTGGCACGGGCACCTGCTGACGTGCGAGGTCCTGAGGTCGACCCCCGGTACCCACAAAAATAAAAAAACAAATAAATAAATAAAACTACACCTGAGGGGCCGGTAAGACAGCTCAGCAACATAAGCACCTGCCTGGCAAGTGCAAGGTCCTGAGTTCGACTCCCGGTACCCACATTAAAAAAAAAAAAAAAAACTGCATCTGAGAAAGGCTGGGGGAGATTCTTAGCATGGTGGAGCCCACAGAGCAGCTGAACTCGTTCTCTGCTTTTTCCCCAGTGTAGCCCTAGAAACTGAATCCAGAGCCTTCTCACTAAGCTACATCTCCAGCCCTTTTCCACTTGATCTTGAGACATGGTCCCGCTACGTTGCTAAGTTGGGCTCAAACTTGCAATCCTCGATGGAGGTAACAGACCACAGTATCTCCACGTGCCAGGGCGGAACACAACAGAGAGAAGGGACAGGTGGAGAGGGCACTGCTGCACCCAACAGCATATCTATCCTAGGGAAGAAGCCAGACAGGAAGCTGTGTGTTCTGCAATTCCATTCACTGTGGGAGTGAGTGGCGACTTCTGGGGCTTCCAGGGTTCTTCTTGGAACTGGTGGATCTGGGTGCTGGCTGCATGTATGCACTAACCTGGTGAGAAGTTTTCCAGCTGTGTGCGTAAATATTTCTATCACTGACACATAGGTTAAAGGTCAGGTTTATGTGGTTTATAAATTTCGGTCCACAGTGGGCTGGCTTAAAGGCAGAAACAGCACAGCAGACGGGCGTGGCGGAAGAAAGCTTCTTACCTCATGGCAGCAGGAAGCAGAGAGAGCTGAGAGACAGCCAGAGGGGAAGGAGTTGGGGACCAAGTGTAGTCCCCAAGGTCACACCCCCATGACCCACCCAGGCACACCCAGAAGTGCACTTTACTGATCTCCTAGGTATCTCTCAAGCCAATCGAGTCGACAGTCAAGATGAAACTTTACATGGCCTAGGCTCTTTTCTGTACTTACAACTCAATAAAAAATTATTTTTAATTTTCTAAAAAAATAAATACCTAGCTGCTTCCAGAAGAGCACAGCTCCAGCTCTTAGCACCCGGAAGTAACATCTACTTGTGCAAGCACCCATGGCGGCTGAGCTTTTGATGGGACCTGCTTTCTTTTTGGGTAGGAAGGTGTGTTTCTGATAACAGATTTTTCCTCCTCTCTGTGATTTGTTAGAGAGGAGAGATGGAGGGCTCCTCAGAAATACTTTGTGACAGATGCACATAAAACTCATTGAATGAAAGAAACCAGGCTCTGTAGCACCTCTGATCCTGGTTACATACTTCCAGTAATGGGGAACTCCTCCCCTCTGGGTGTCCAGAAGTCCACTCTTGGAGACAGTCCCCTGGCCTCCTCCTCCCACTTATCTAATCCTTCTCCAGCATAAATCTCCCCCAGAGGCAGGGGTCCCGGCCACAGTCCTCCACCCACCCTGATGTTAGAACCACGGAGAAAAGGCCAGACATACCTGCAAGTGACTATGAGACTACTCTGTGAGTTCCTTTACTCACTCACCCACTCTTCAGCTGACTTCCATTGGCTCCCATTCTTGGGCAGACCCTGGGTTAGGCAGAAAGGGCAGCGATAAATAGGAAACTGCTTTTGCCAAGTAGGAAGAGGAGAGGGGGAATATACTAGCCGCTTTTCCATCGCTGGGACAAAATACTCAATAACTGCAATTTAAAGGAGGAGAGGTTGAATATGGCTCACGGTTTCAGAGGGTTCTATCTATTATCAGTAGGCAGAAGCAGCATGGTGGAAAGACATGGTAGAGGACAGCTACTCACCCTATGGCAGCCAAGAAGCAGAGCGAAAGGAGGAGCTAAGGACAAGAATATATCCTTCCAGGTCACACCGCTAGCGACCCACTTCCAACCAGTCCCCACCTCCTAACAGCACATTTAGCTATGAACTTATCTGTGGATTACCACTGAGGAGTTTAGTGCATCCATGATCCAGTCACCATCCCAAACCCACCTCTGAATGCATGAGACTTTGGGGGATGTTTTATAATTAAACTATTAACATTCTGTCCCTGAACCCAAAAGGCTCACATCCACCTCATCATGAAAAATGCATTTAGTCCATCTCTAAGAGCCACCAAAGTCTTAACAGTTCCAGCAAGGCTGAAAAGTCCAAGCCCAAAGTCTCCTCTGAGATTCAAGGCAAATTCTTAGCTGTGACCCCCCTGTAAAAGTCAAAAAGAAAACTAAATACTTTCAACATACAATGGCATAGGGTAAACATTCCCATTCCAAAAAGAAGGAATAGAGTAATAGAAAGGGATCAGACCAAAGCAAGACTAAAAACCAGCAAGGCAAACATTAAATCCTGTAGCTCCATGTCCAGCACCCAGGGTAGGCTGTGGAAAGATGTGAGCTTCAAAGGGGTTGGGCACCCCTCCCTTGGGGCCTTGCTGTTTGCAGCCCACATGGCCTCTCTCTTGGGCTGGCTATGCTCACTGTTTGTGGCTTTCCTCAGTAGATGGCGCACATTTCTGGCATCTCCAACTTCCTGGGATCTCCACTGCACCTTCAGCTTCACTCTCCCAGCTTTAAGCATTGCCTTCTCAAGAAACCCTGTAAGAGACTGCAACCCTGTTACACAATTTTGCTTGCCTTCCTAGGCCTTCTCCTGAAGTCTTGGTGGAAGCATCCATGAACCCATAGCTCTGCATGCCTGAAAACCCAGCATCATGTGAATGACACCAAGGTCTACTGCCACCTTGACAAGTAGCTGGGCCCCCTTGGACCATGATTACAGTGGTCTCTGAGTGCCTGGGTGGCTGAACTCAAGGATACACTTCCTTAGGCAGCCCTGAATGTGCAATCTGCTCTGGGGCTTTCTTCTCCATGCAAATTCTTTCAAAGGAATTCATCTTTTTACACACTTGAGTGGGATCTGGCCATTTCCTGAGATGCCACCCAGGCATCTTTTCCTATTGTCCTGATGTAAAGCACTTGCCTTCTTTTTAATGCTAATCTTTTCACTAAGCACACTCTCCTTGGCCCCAGCTTCACAGGCACTTTCTTTCTGGCCAAGCTGCAAATTTTTCACATCTTTAAGCTTTGCTGTTTGCTCTTGATTCTCATGTAAATCTGTCTGAAAGCAGCCAGCAGTACCCATATCACAGCATGAATATTGGGCTGCCTTGAAATTTCCTCCAACAGATTAATTAGTTTAACATCTTTAAATTCAGCCCCACATAAAGTCTTAGGACATGGACAAAACATAGACAAATTATTTGTCAGATTGAAACATGCATGGCCTCTAGTCCACTTCCAATAGAATCCTCATTCCCAACTGAAACTGCATAAGCCTGGTCTTTACTGTCTGCATTTCTATTAGCATTCTGGTAACTGAACTCTGACCAGAATTGCCCATCAAGCTATGCTTGCACCATTCTAGGGCTTCTCTAGCCAGCATCTCCAAGTCTTTCCAAATCCTTCCCACAGTCCAGATCCAAAAGCTCGTAAGCACATATTCAGACACAGTCAAAGCAACTCCATTCTCAGTACTAGTTTTCTGTACTAGTCACTTTTCCATCATGGGGACAACATACCCAGCAACCACTACCTACAGGAGTAGTTATTTGGCTCATAGTTTCAAAGGATTTAGTCCATAGTTGTTTGGCTCCAAGGCAGAAACAGCATGGTGGAAGGAGATAGTTGAAGGACAGCTACTCCTCCCATAGCAGTTAGGAACTAGAATGAGAGAAGGGTAGCACTGGGGATAAGAATACACCCTTCTAGTGACCCCAGTGACTCCTCTCCAGCCAGGCCCCACCTCCTAACAGCACATTTAGCTATGAACTCATTAGTGGCTCCATGATCCATTCACCACCCAAAAGCCCCACCTCTGAACACATGAGACTTTTGGAAGATGTTTCGGTCTAAACCACAACAAGGAGCTAGGTGGGAGGTGGACCTGACATTATACACACACTCCTTGGGAAGGGGAGAGAGTTTCATTAGAAAATGCTGCCCCTTGCCCTGTGCTTGCTAGGGTGGCTATAATAATGATGCTAAGAGCAATAAGAGCCCTGTATATTTTCTCAGCTAACCTTGAAGACAGTGCTGCTGCTGTCTCCATGGTAAAGGGGAGAAGGCTGAGGGTCAGATCTCTCACTTGGGATATGACTCCTAATGAGAGAGGAGCATTCAAGGGATTCAAACCCTTGATTGTCTGACCTAAAAGCAGTGATGCGCGAGAGAAACCACCAACGGAGTGAAAAGACAACCCACAACGTGGGAAAAAATGTTTGCCAGTTGTTCCTCAGACAAAGGATTACTATCGAGAACATACAAAGAACTCAAAAAAAATCAGACCTCCCAAATTTAAAGACCCACTCCAAAAATGGGCATCTGAGATGAATACACATTTCTCAGATGAAGAAATACTAATGGCAAATAAATATACAAAAAAATGTGCAACATCACTAGTCATTCGAGAGATGCAAATTAAAACAACACTGAGATACCATCTCACCCCAGAAAGAATGGCTACTATAAAGAAATCAACTAATAACAAATGCTGGAGGGGCTGTGGGGAAAAAGGAACCCTTCTTCACTGTTGGTGGGAGTGTCGACTGGTACAGCCACTGTGGAAGTCAGTGTGGAGATTCCTCAAAAAACTAGGGTTGGATGTCCCATTTGACCCAGCTATTCCCCTTCTCGGCATCTTCTCAGAAGAATTAAAAACATCGTACCACAGAGATATATGTGCACCCATGTTTATAGCAGCACAATTTGTAATAGCTAGATCTTGGAAACAACCAAAATGCCCATCAACTGAGGAATGGATAAGAAAGATGTGGTATTTTTATACAATGGAGTACTATTCAGCCATAAAGAAGGATAAACTGGAGACTTTTATAGGTAAATGGATGCAACTCGAGAAAATACTCATAAGTGAAATAAACCAGATGCACATGTGTAAGCATCGTATTGTCTCTCTAGTATGAGAAACTGAAAGAGTAAATAAGATCCAAAATGTACAATAGACATGGTGAATCAAAAAGAAACTGGTCAAAAGGAAAGAGAGACTGGAATAGGGAAAAGAAAGAAGGGAGAGGGAAAAAAAAAGTTGTATATATATATAAGATGGTTAAGATAGATACACTACCAATTTTACTTAGTTCATTGAAGAGTAAGGTTTGTGCCAATAATGTTTGGACAATTGAATGCTAATGTCTGGTATCCTGAATAACTAACTTAAAGATAATAATATGTAATGCATTAACCATTGTTACCCTCATATTATGGTGTTTTGAAATTTTGTTCTTTTTTTTATTTGTTTTGTTTTTTCTTCTCTTTAAAATAAAATAAAATAAAATAAAAGCAGTGATGCCTCCATACTGACAGAGCACGGGGGCCTGGGGGGAAGACACCCTTGTCCTGGAGTCCTGGGAAGGTAGCCTGGGTCTGGGTCTCATTCTTGGCCTTGAAGTGTGTTGAGAGACTGCATGTACTAGCAGACCACAGCCAGAGCCAACACAGGACTCGAACCCTGGCCCCGCTTGCAGCAGCTGCCCAGAACAACCTGGGAAACCACCTGCTCCAAGTCAGACTTGCAGGATCCAGGCTGCCACCTCTAGTGACAATCCTGGCAGCTGAGCTGGTTTCCTAACAAGTGATCCACATAGCCAGGATGTGATTAATAACTGAGGCTTCCTCAAGTTTAGTCTCCACTTCCCACTCAGAATCCACCACCCCGAGAAAGCCCAGTCTGACCCTGACTGGTCGCAGGGCACAGCCTGCTCCCAGTGGCTGCCTATGATTCCTGCAGGCCAGCAGCCTCCAGTATAGGCACAACTGAGCCCCCTTCCTTCCACCAGAAATCTTCCCCGCCCCCCTGCCTGCCCTTGAGTCTGCGCTATCATGGAAGTGATGGTGACCGACCCCCAGCTCAGAATAAAAACTTTGCCTCCCTTGTTGTGTTGTTCTTTTTATTGCCATGATGTGCAGGAATTTGTCAGCTGCCACAGCAAGGAAGGAAGAAGGCAGAGAGCACCACATGTGCAAAGGCACAGAGGTGTGGACCAAGAAAATTCCTACTCAGCTGACAACACCCAGTTCACGAAACCCCTCTCCACAGACAGAAAAACTGACATTTTTGGAGTCTGCAGAGAACAAATGAACCTGCTCAACCAGGAGCCCAGGAGTAGCTCGCACTGCCAGGTGAGGGTGGTTGAGGGGAGCAGCTCCCTTGCACAGATGGGGGCCCAAGGCTGCAGAGCTGCTCTCGTGCTCCAGCCCTTCCTGAGCTGCTGAGAGCCTCTGCTTGGCCCTGCCCCTCTCACCCTGGTGGCCCTCTCCCCTCACTTGTCAGCTACATCTTTTCCACTCTCGCCACCCCCAAGCTGTGCTAATGGGTACAGATTGGCAGAGCATCCCCACTCAATCAAGGCTGGGCACAGGGTCCCCTGCCACCACTGCTTGTTCTGCCCAGGGCCCAGGATGCTCAGATGAATTCACAGGACGTCACAGACACTGTTCTGCTGTGTTTGTTATCATCTTTTCCCGGCCAGGTGTGTGGTTCCCTGAGGCCCCAGACTCGAGCTTCAGCACTGCACCCAGGGACACCGTGCCCCACTCTTCCCATAAATCTGTCTTAGGTTCAGGCTGCACAAGAGACATCTGGCCTGGAGGGACCTGGGGCGGCCTGGCTCACACGTTAGAATCTGGACAGGTAGTGTGGGGGAGACAAACCCCACCCAGGTTCTGGCTTCAAGCCAGGCTCTGTGGGCCTCAGTTTTCCCATCTGCAGAAGGGACCACAGCCCCTCCCTGGCTGGCTCACAGGGCGAGGTCAGGATCCCAGAAAGTGATTCCCATGCCCACAGTGGGGAAGTGGCTGGAGCAGGGAAAGAAGACCCAGCAGGGAGCCAAGGGTCTGGGAGTAAATCCCTGCCCCTGGCTGAGCCAACTGCTCAGCCGCAAGATGGGAGCAGAGAAGGAAAATGGCTGTTCTTTAAGGGCTAGCTCTGTACCATGGTCTAAGCTCTTGATTGTCCCACACTGCTGTATCAGTCAGGGTTTACTAGAGAAACAGATGTAACACAATATATACAAATGTGTAAGAAATTACAAGATTGGCTCAGGATGGTCAGCCACAGAGTTGGATGAGAAAGCGTGCAGAGGGTATCTGTACGGTACAGGCTGAAGGGTCCAGTCCAAGGTCTGGCGCTCACTGCAGTGTTCTGTGCAAGTCTGTAACAGGAGGCCAATGGGTCTGCAATGGAACACTGAAGAATCCATGCCAGAAGGCTGAAGAGTTCTAGGCGGAAGACAAACAGTCTGCACCAGAAGCCAGGAGATGACATCCAAGCTGAAGGTGAAGATTGGAACTCCTCTGAAGAACCAGCTATCAGTCCTTCCTCATTTCCCTTTTATTGTATGTAGGCTACCTGCCCGGGGTGGGGGGTGTCCTTTACACCCACATCATCTCCCTGCACTCCTCTTGCACAGGCTGAGGATGTTTACAAAGTAAGGACCCTGGCCCCCGCTGAATCACTTAGTTAAACTTCTAAACTTCTCAAGTTGACATGATGAACAACATCGTAGAGGGGTAAGGGCATGTCCTCTACACCCTAGGATGTAGAACTGTTGAATTACTTAGTTAAGCTTCTAGACTTCTCAAGTTGACACAATGTATCAACCATTAAATCCACCCCTTGTCAACTTGGCAACCAGACACATTTCTTTAAATTGGTCTCCAGATACAAAGATATGCTTATAATTATGCCTACCATGTTATAACTATCCTGCCTACAAACGGAAATGCACTCATTCCCTCACCAGAATAGAAGGTAAGTTTTCCTTGGGTGATGCTTATTCTTATCATTTCACAACTTGAACATTATAATACAGCTTAACAATCCTTAAGAACCAGTATTAAGTCTAATGTAACATTGTATTACATTAGAACCATATTAGGGGAGAAATAGTACAATTACAATCCTCTTTTCTGTAGCTGATCACAGGGTCGAAGCTGGTATTTAGAACTACCTTCTTCCACTACCCATTCTGTATTCCCTTGGCCTTCAGCAAGCACCTCAGCAGGTCTTGGTTCTTTCCCTAGTGGAGTGAACCATACCTTCATTCCTGAAGGCTCTGGGCCATTTGTCATTCTGCCTATTTTAGGTTGTTGTAGTTTCCCATTGACTTTAATAACAGGGCATGGTAATACTAAGAGGCACCCTAAGGGGTCGCCTGCACTCCAATATATTCTTCCTTTCCTCCAATGTGGAGTAATAGTCCAATTTTCCCTTGACAGCCTGGGTCAATCACCCCTGACAAAACTGTGACTCCCTTTTTAGCTTGTTTCCTCAGAGACCAAAATGACCAGGGGGAAGTCTTAGCTTCAAGTTCAATGGTATCATTGTTGTGCTTCCTGGTACAAGCCTTCCCCACTCTGGGACTAAGACTTCTAAGCAGAACATAAGGTCACAGGAACAGAAAACAAAAATTTTGCCAGTAGACCCCTGGGGGTAATGGTGAGTAGCACCATTCCTACTTCCACCCCTTGGTCCCTGGACCTGTGAATCCTGGGTGTGGGAGACATAGTACCATATGGTGAACACTACTTCAAAGCATGTACAGCCTTTTGATAACCTTGCCCCAGCCCTGCAAGCTATTGCTACCCAGCTGGCGCTGTAACTGTGTCTTCAAGAGACCATTCCACCTTTCTATCAATCCAGCTGCTCACAGATGTGAGAAACTAAAAGCTGAGGTCCAACGACATGCTGAGGTCGCACGGTGTAGGTGCGAGTGACCCTTCTGGAGCACTGGGGCAGTGGGCTGAATGTGAGCCCTACAGCCAAGGACAGTGGCGGACGCTGGGCTGAGTTCATTCCATTAGCTGGGTGTGGAAATCTGGGCCTGCAGCACTGCCCAGCTGGCTTCAGAGGGACTTTCCTTCCATCATGCTGCCCTGATGGAGTCCTGACCTCCCCTTCCACACCATGTGGGGTTCCACAGATCCTCAAGCCAAGACTTGGCATCATGAGCAAGTCCAACTCCATCAGGGTAGCCAAGGGGACAGGGGCAAAAGCCTTTCCCCACATCCATTCAGCAAGCTGTGACTTCGACCCCAAGACTTCTGACTCCTAGTGCCTCTTGCATTTGCTGCCCCCTCTGCCTGGAATGCTCTCCCCTTAGATCTTTGCTTGGCTCCCTCCTTCCCACCCTTTCTTAAGCACACATCTCAGGCACGGGTCTGTCCCTTCCCTCCTGCTAGCCCAGCTGTGGCTGCGGCCGCCTCTGATTAGGCTGCAATTAACAGGGAGCCTTCCTGCCATCAGCCTGCATTACTCGCATCAGATTTTAGCTGGGAAGTCTGGCTGATGGCCAAGAGGTGGTCTCCAGGGAGGCCAGGGGGGATTGGAGGGAGTGGAGAGAGGGACAGTGACTGTTGGGCTCTGCTAGAAAGCTGGGGTGGGTGGGGTCCCCCAGGGTTGCCTCTGCTGACACTCATGGAGACAGGAGCTCAACCAGCCACCCTCTTCAGCACCCCAGTTCTGACTGCCATCACTCACCCTTGAGAACCTGGGATAGTCCCTTGCCTACTGGGGCCTCACTTTCTGCCTGCAAAGGGAGGGGACTGGACTTTTTCAGGGGCTCTCCCAGCTCAGGGATTCTGAGGTTCCATTGGATATGGCTCCCACATTGCCTGGACATTCAGGGGTCCCCATTATCTCTCTGCCTCTGTTCCCACCACTCTGGGCCCCTGTGGCCATGGAGTCCTTCTGATATAAACAGGGTAGGTCTCATGTCTGTCTGTTTGGCTGCTTCATCTCGGGCCACTCAACACCAGCCCACCCAGGGCCCTGCCATTCCTCTCTGAGCTTGCGTGCACCTGCTGTCCCCAGGGTCAGACAAACAGCGATGCCCTCCTCGGGTCTTCCGAGAATTCTGCTTTGCTGCTCCCAACTCTTCACCACCTTGCTTCTGAGCCAGTTGTCTAAGTATCTGTGCTTCCCAGAGAGGCTGTGAGGACACTGCTGTCCTTACGTGAGTCACCTCTGTGTCCCAGTACCTGGCATAGGGTGGAAAATATTGGTAATGATAATGATGGTGGTGATAAAAATAATCATAGTAAACATTGATTTATTGAGTAATTACTATATGCCAAGAACTATGCAGAGTTCTTTATGCAAATACAGAGAAGCGTGTATTGCAAGTAACTTGTTCTAAGTGTTCTGCAAGACAAGCAAACATTTCTAGTAAATTTTTAACTTGATAAGCGAATGATGTCTTGCAATACAAGTATTATGTGATGCTGAAAACAACTGATTACAACTAAGCCAATAATCCCCCTCTCTCTGTTTCTCTCTGTTTCTCTCTGTCTCTCTGTCTCTCTCTCTCTCTCTGCAGGATTGTGGGTGATCTCCCAACAGCAAGAGGTTATGAAGGAGAGCTCGTCTGCAGAGGAGGAAGAGAAAAAGGTGAAGGAATCCCTCACTTCAACTGAGATTAGGGAGGTGTATAAAAAGTGAGAAACTGCAAAATTTGGTAGACGAGCACCACCCCAGTAAGGCTGTAGCAGTGCGAGCAATGAATCTGCTTAACGACAAAGCGCTGTCACATATCCACGAAATCCTCAATAGGAAGTAAAAGCAAGTGTCATTTGGATAGGCACCTTGTTAAAGTTGCACAAAAAGAAAAAAGACTCCATTGAGCCAACAGATAGCAGTGATCCCATTAGTGACAGGGAAAGTCGTCCAGCACAATGACTCTCCTCTTTCTTGTCTCCCTCACACCAGCCATGAAGGTTTTCAAGAGTAAGTCAAGGTTAATTTTTCTTTATATTTTCTATTTTCTTCATTAGTTTGTATTATATTACAGTATTGTAATCGTTTTTATAAGAATATTTTTGGGTTGTGGAACAAATCATCTGAGTTTCCATTATTTCTTATGGGGAAATTCGCTTTGATATACAAGTGCTTTGGATTACAAGCGTGTTTCTTGAATGAATTATACTCGCAAACCGAGGTTGTACTGTAGTTCATTCAACTCTCACAACACTGTTAATCGAGTCCCTTTAATTACCTTCATTGTACAAGGGAGGTAAGTGGGGCTCAGAGAGGTTAAATGACCTCCCCAAGGTCACAGAGCGAGTGGATAGAGGGAGCAGGATTTGACTTCCGTAAGCCCAGACCCAGGGAATGGTCTCGCCTCCAGAATGTTACACGCTTCTCTTTGTTTCAGGAGAGCTGATTGTTGCTGAAGAGGTTACAGAAGGATTCACGAAAGTTCCCACTGGACACGTCAGCTATGTGTAGCACAGACTCGGAAATGGTCCACCCCTCTGAGGCAGGAATTCCCTGTTTCAGGGAATCTGTCCTAGGGGACAATGTGATAGGAGAGACATGACTTGTGCACAGAGGTGTGTAGGCCCCAGAGCCCCTTCTAGCTGGGATAATGGGAGAAACGAGGAATTGAACATGATGAAGGGTCATGCGGCCCCACAAGCGTCATGGAGCGTTTCCAACGACACAGGCAGCAAGGTCTGACGTTTAATGTTGAGTGAAAAATAAGAATTCAGGATGGCCAATAAGCACAGGAAACGATGGTCCACATCACCAGCCACTAAGGAAATGCAAATTAAGATCACAGAGAGACACAGTTACATACCTATGAGAACAGGTAAAATTTTTAAAAAGTTGTAACACCAAATGCTGGCAAGGCGGAGGAGTAACCAGATTTCTCAGTGTTGCAGGAAGGGTGTTCCATGGTCTGGCCCCTTGGGAAACTACATCAGCAACTTCTTTAAAAATGAAACATACGCTTATCCCACAACCGAGCAATTGCTCTCCAAGTGTCCATTCCAGAGACAGGAATATTGGTGGGCGCACAGATGCGTGGGCCCAAATGTTCAGGGGGGCTTTCCATGATGTGGCCAAAAGTTGGAAAGGACCCAAGCGTCCTTCGATAGCGAAATGATCGAAGACCCAGTGGTACGTCCACGCCATGGAATACTCCTCAGCAAGAAAAGGATGGAAAGAACACAAAGAACACTATTGATACAAGGGACAACCCTGGAATCTAGAGATTAAAAAATATATAAAGCCAAACTCAGAAGGTCATATGCTGTGTGATTCCATGTATATGGGACTCTGTGTGTCAGCCTTTGTCATCACACCACCTCCCTCCCACCCGCCAACCCTAAACCCTGGCCCCTGCTAATTTGTTCTCCATCTCTCTGATTTCACTATTTTGAGAGTCTTGGGGAATTTGAGCACCTGTCCTTGGGGGCAGAATGGGGATCTGAGCCCCAGATGTCTGACTTTCACATTCTCCCCACTGTCTGTTTTGGTTGTGTTTGCCATCGGGGTGTGGTGTTTATTTTCTGCTTTATACTTCTCCACAGCATCTCTAATAAGCATACTTACTGTAATAATCAGAAGGAAAAATAAGCACACACTGGGCAGTGTTCCTTGGTGGCTTTCCTGTTAGTTCTGGAGCCTGTGCACCTCAAGTCTGTAATTTCTCCATCTCTACCACAGCCTTTCCTGGCTGCAGGCACATGAGACCCTCCTTCAAGATGCTGTGCCGTGTCTGAGCCCCTCACCATTGTAGACCTCAGGATCTACAGTCAAACCCCTGAGGCTGCTGCCACCAGCTAGGAGCTCTTGGGCAAGACTCCAACCTGGGAGCCTCAGTTTCCTCATCTGCAAAATGGGAGGTGTGTAGTACTCCCCACTTCTCAGGGCTGTTCCAAAAACCAAACACGGTAGGATGGTGATGTTCCAGCCCCAGCTATGGGGTCCCTCCTGTGAAACAGCAAGCCATCATTTGCAAACTGGAATACAGTTTGAGCAGCCACCTCCCACCCCACCTGGAAGCAGTTGTTCAGAAATGGCTCAGTGAGCAATGTCAGAGGTCCTTGTTGGTGCTATTGCTTTGTGAGCCGGCCACAGCCGTTTCTGTGCTGAAGGCAGCCGGTAAGTCCTTGGGAACCTGGGAGCTCCTGGTGGGATGGAGCCTCCCTGGGAATGGCAGCGCCACAGGACCTGGGGAACGCACCACAGCCCACAGTCAAAAGACCCAGCAAGACCACGCTTGGCCCACTGGTTTTCCGCACTGAGAATTGATTATCAAGGGTGTTCCCAGAAGTGGCCTGGCCCCTCTCCGGTGTTGTTATTCATCCCACCCTGGCCACAGGCCACCTCCTCAAATGCTTTCCACCCTGCTGCCCCTTGTAGTTGGGATCCCCGTCAGGACTGGGGGCTCTGGGGCAGAAGGCTGGTTCCCATAAGTGACCCCACCCCACTCTCAAGGGCCTGGATGCCAGCACCCCCTGCCCCCATGTTCCAGCCTGCACCAGCTGAGTCCCTTGGCAAGGCTGGGACAGCAGAATGCCACACTGGGGCCAGGGGAGCCTTTCCCAGGCCTGGGCTTAGAGGAGAGGGGCCCCGGCCAAGTGGCCAGAGCTGGGGGGCGACTTCCTGTCCCCCCAGGGGATGAGACTGCTGCCAGCTTCCCATGCCCATCCCACCACAGATGTTCCGGGAGTGTCCAGAGGAAGCTCACAGATTACAGCAGGGAGTGGGGGTGGGGCGGGAGAGGCAGAGATGTGCCAAGGCACACAGGAGGGTTCCTGGAGGGGTCACAGGGAAGAGAGGGCAGAAGACATGCAGGCTGCTTCTGTCGCTGACCTACTGCGTGACCCTGGGACCATCACATCCCTCTCTGGGCTTCAGCTCCTCCATCTATAGCCCAAGAGGGCTGGATCGACCGTTCACTTCCCTGTGTTCACTGAGCACCTTCTCAGTGAGAGCCATTGGTTCCTTGAGAGCAGAGAGCTCCTCTGCTCTGTTTCCAGTATTGAATGAATGAATGAGTGAATGAGTGAATGAATGAATGAATGAATGAATGAGTGAATGAATGAATGAGTGAAAGAATGAGTGAGTGAGTGAGTGAATGAATGAATGAGTGACAGAGTGAATGAGTGAATGAATGAATGAATGAATGAACAAATAAATGCGTGACCGTGCAGATGAATCTCGGCCCTACTGATTAAGCGATTGGAGACTGAAGGAGGGAAGACAGAAAGAGAGGGAGGGGAAGAGAGGACAAGTCCTGGCCTTCCCAAATCCCACCCCACCCCAGGTTGTCCCTGTTTCTCACCTTGCCGATCACCGCACTTTCTGGCCTGCCGGACACAGTAAACCCATCTAACCCAACAGAACTGAGGCCACGTGTCTTGCAAGTCCAGGCTGGGTTTTGCAAAGGGAAAGGCGGGAAGGCAAGGAGAGCCAGATGTACACACACAGGTGGGTTCACGGGGCACGGGCTCCTTAAGGAAAGTCTAGCCAGAAGCCCTACGGGGGTATGACCATGGTGAGGTTTCAGCCCAGCTGGGCAGGTGCTAGACCCAGAAAACAATCGGATCCTGCATTCTACCAGCACCACCAACAGTAATAACATTAGCACCGATACCAGCACCAGCACCAGCGCTGCCAATAACCATGTCTGCACCAGCACAATCACCATCAACACCACTAGAAATAAAAAAAAAACACCTCAACACTGACACCAGCAGCTTCCACATTTCCCACACCCTCAGAGCCACCACAGGGACATGAACACCACCACTGTCCAAGACCCTCACACGCACTGTAAGAACAGTGCTGAGACAACACCGCCCCTGTTTACACCAGTCTCCCTGCTAATCTACATTGCCACCATCAACAGGAGCAAGGATGATGCTAGGCAGAGCCACCAGCCCATTAACCACCGATGACTTCTAACAGTAGGCCCAATAACACAGTGAACCGCAGCAACACGCACACTTTGTGGCAGGGGCTCTGCACACGCGACTCAGCCCCAGCCCAGTCCCACTCTGTGCAGCGCCTGCTCTTATTCCCTCCACTTGACATGAGAAAACGCAGAGGCCGGGCCGGTGAGATGGCTCAGCGGCATAAGCGCCTGCCTGGCAAGCGCGAGGGCCCGAGTTCGACTCCCGGATCCCACATACGAAAAAAAAGGGCCAGTGATATCGCTCAGCGGCACGGGCGCCTACTGGCGCACGAGGTCCTGAGCTCGACCCCCCGGTACCCACAAAAAAAAAAAAACGCAGAGGCTCAGAAAGGTGGGCGCCTGCGTCATCCTAAGGATGTGGGCTCCTGACTCCCAGTCCAGTGCTCTTCCCGCTGTGTTTGCCAGGTCCCCACCCCAGGCCCCAAGTCTCTGGTGTCCGGTCCTGGGGTCTTTCCTTCCTGTCCTATAAATGGGGCCCTCGATTCCTGGGTTGTAGGTTGACGCCAGAGATGGCGCGTGGAGGTCATCGGGCAGGGTACCCAGGACACCGAGGGAGGGACTAAGGGGCAGCTGCGATTGTTATCAGGGCTGGCAAGAAGAAGAGCACTCTCACTCCTCAGCTGGGGCTAGAAGTCAGCAGCAGGGACCGTGATCATCGTCTCGGGCCTCAGCACACTGGCACATCCAGGAAGTACAGATAGGGGATTCGATCCCAGACAGCAAGGTAATAAGCACCTACGGAGCACCTACTGTGTGCTGGTGCTTCTCAGACATCTGTAATCTTCATAACAACCTTGCAGAGCAGAGAATGCTGGCCCTGAGATGAACTTGACCTTAGGTTCTGCCAGGCTCCTAAGTGGGGGTCTTGCTACACCCCATCTCGCTGTCACCTGGGCTGTGGCCCCCTGGAAACCCTGGTGACACCTCATCTGCTGGGGCAATGCCCTCAGGCCCTCAGCCACAGAGGTCCCTGGCAAAGGTTGTTCAGGAGCAGAGGGTGGCCGATTCCAGGCAGAGCCCTTGAGAAGCTTGGGGTTCCAAGCGGCCCCCTCCAACTCCTGCAGACCCAGGAGAGCCCAGGCCAGGCCGGTTGGTGTTTGGCATCCCCTCCAGCAGCTGCCCAAGCAGCCGGGTTTCATCTTTCCAGGCTGGATGGGAGAATCCTGCCCCCTCCCAAGCTCTTGTTCCCAGCAGAAGACCTTGGCAGGACCCCTGATCCCTCTCTTTCCCTGGGACAGATGGCTTCCAGCTGCCTGCCTCCCCAGCCTGGGAAAACTCCTCCCAGCTCCACAGGTCCCCGGATCTCTGAAACCTGAGGCCCCCTCCATCCACTCCACCCAGGGATGGCTCACTCAGCCACCGTTTCTCCTTAGCACCAAGCCCTCTGTGTTCCCAGCAAGCCCTCAATTAGAAGAATCACAGAAATGGGGCGATTTCAAACTGGGAGGGGCGTGGGAAAGAAGGCATTGTCAGTCATTGCCCACAGCATGGGCCGGGCTTGTCCTAAGCCCCATACAAATGGTGAGTTGGGGGTTCCAGCACCCTGGTGAATTTGGGAACTTACAAACGGAAACTGAGGCTGGGAGGCTTCCCTTCACTGATGGATGGCAGAGCTGTGTAGTAACTCAGGGTGGTCTGAGACGCACCACACAGTGCCAGTCACAGTTCCTTATTACAAAGGTGGGGAGACAGAGGCCCAGAGATGGGAAATGGCTTTGTAAAGGACACTGTTGCACATGGGGCCAGGGTACCTTCCTTTTTGGATGCACCTCTGGCCTTGTTTGTCATTCTTAGCCTCCCTCCAAAACTCCTCCTTCTCTGGGTCTCCCCAGGGCCTGTCACCTCTTCTTAGGGTATAGCTGTGCTCTAGCAGAGGACAACCCCAGGCCTCTGGCAGACTCCCATTCCTGCTGCAGCCTTGTCACCCTGTGCAATGTCATCGGTGATGGGGACAGAGGTTCCTGAGTCCACCCTGCCCCCATCGTAGCCTCTGGAGGGGCTGGACCCTTGGGCTGAGCTCAGGAGGAGTGACAGCAGCAGGTGCCACCACCCCACAGCCTTTCCCACAGGCCACGCCAGCTAGGAAGATGGATGGCCTCCAGGCCAGGCTGGAAACTGGATGGGTGTGCATGGCACCCGACTCCACATCCTCCCTGCAAAGAGCTATAAAAATGTCCCCAGGCCAGACATGGGATTTGGGCCATTTTTCTAAGTCATGGGTGATCCATGGGCTTTGTTGTTGTTTGATTTTAAGGAAAGAAAGAGAAGGAGGAAAGACCTTCTGCGGTGCTGCCCCAATCCCATCAGTGGGCACAGCCAGGAGCCCAGCAGCTCCTGGGTGATGCTGGGTTTCATCATCCCCTGCTCTGTCTCTGGTGGGCTCTGCCAACCCCGGGCTGTGGCAGAGCTCTCTGGGACTTAGTTGCTCCTCTGACAAATGGAGAGACAGGACTGGCCCCTTCTCACCTGGTGTTCTCCAAGCCCAACTTTTCAGGAGCAGAGGGGCCCCCAGGGAGTTTCTGACATTCTCTTTCAAAGCAAAGAAATCAGGTACAGAGGGGAAGGGCCAGGGCTCTCCACAAGCTTCTCCCCTAAACCGCAGGCAGCTAGCCAGCACTCAGGAGTGTGCCCGGTAAACACAAGACTGCAACTCTCTGGGACTCCTTTGCCCTGCTGGGAGACAGCTATAAACAGTCCACTGACCATGGAGACCCAGGTATTAACTACCTGGCCAGGCCTGGCAATGCCAGGTGCTGACCCACAAGGTCCCCAGGGGGGGAGATGCTAAGCCTCCTTTCACTGGGGTGTGCAAGACAGTGACAGCCTGTACCAGGGTCACCTGGCCAGTATGCTCAGATCTGGGGCTTGAGGCCAGGCAGCTGGGGCTGTATACTCCGCGCCTCAGCTCTTAGAGAGAGGAATGGAGCAACATCACCAGCTCAAAGCCAGGAGCCTCTGACTCAGCACGAGAGATCCACCCAGCAGGCCCAGTGGGTGCCTAGCAGATGCCCATGCTCCCAAGGGAAATATTAGGCAAGAGACACAGACCCATCTGGCCCAGCCAGACCCCATCCCTTCCCCCTTTTCCCTCTTCCTGCCCTTTTTCCTTGCTTCAAAGTTAATCTGGGACCTCATGCTCTGCCCTATCCATCAGTGATCCCTTAACTGAGGACCTACTGTGTGCTGGCGCTGAGTAAGCCCTGGGGGTTGCACAATGAATGGGAAGCCACAGTCTTTTCCTCCTGGAAAGAACCTGCCAAGGGGAGAGATGGACAGAGACAAAACCACTGGGACAGGTTCGAGGGTCAGGAACAGTGAATGGGCTGCTTCGAATGAGGAGACCACCGGAAAGGCAGAACCAGGGTGGCTGGAGGGGGAGGATGGCCTCTGCACAGAGTTGACATCCAAACTGAGACCTCAATTTGAGCAGGAATCATCCTGGCCTCCCATTCCCTGGGAAATGTGGGAAAGTTAGGCCAACTCCTTCTAGTTACAGATGGAGAAACTGAGGCATGGAGCTGTCACACAGTCAGATAGAAGCTTGACCTCTGTCCCCGCACTTGGGTTCTCTTCCTTCCCAGAAGCCCAGGAGGGAGACAGAGAGGGTCTCGAGCCTGAGACACAGCCTGGTGAAGAGGCAGGGGGAGGTGACAGAGCTTCTGGGGCCAGTGAGGGGCTGCACTCCACCAGCTGGGCACAGAGCCCCTCCCACCCCAGGCCAGGGCTCCCCAAGGCCTGCCCCCCTCACTGATGAGGCTTCAGAAAATTGATTTCCTAACAGTGTCCATCAACCTGGCACATCCAGCTGTTGGTGTGACACCCGTGTCCCCGGGGCCTCGTCCACCTGAGGAATGGGCTCCTGGAGCTCTCTCCCCGCACCCCAAAGTGACCTCTGCAACCAGGAGCTGGAAACTGGAGATTCCAGAAAGCACCTCCCAGACATGTGTCCCCACCCCGTCAACACTAAAAGGAGCCCTTGACTCCCTCTTGCAAGAGGCCCTGCTAGCCTCACTTGCACAGCATGGCTTGAACACCCTTTAGTGACAGAGTGCTCATCCCCCCCGGGGCTGCCCCAATGTTAATTTAGGGGTTATAGATTGTGGAGCAACCCAGGAGGAGTCAGTACTGCATTTAACCCTCAAGGCAAGTAGGCAAGTTGGTGGCATTGTCATTCGAGAGATGGTCAAATTGAGGCTCCAAGGTCACCTAGCCAGCTAGTGGCTGGCTTTCATTCACCCAAGGACTGGCTTGCCCCAAAGCTGGGGGTGCCAGTCCACAGCCCCTGACCTCTGTCCTGGTGATAATAGGCACCCTGTGGCCTCTCCTCCAAGCCTGGTTCTCTGAAGACCATGTGTAAGCTAATGTGCATCTTCCCTATGACACCACTGGAAGGTTCCGAGCTGGGACAGTAACTCCCCAAACCCTGCTCGCAGGTGAGACAGATGTCCAGCTGTCCGCCTTGGTCCTGAAAGAAATCTGACCTCCCAGAGTGATCACAGTTTCCACTCCCAAGGACAAGAGGGAGGAGAGGAGAAGGGAGGACCATCCCAGCCCTGGGGTCGGCAGTGTAGAACTTGACCTTGGCCTAATTCCACAGCGGCTCGCTGTGCATCTTGAGTAATGGGATCTCCTCTCTGGGCCTTGGGTTCCAAAAGGAAACTAGCAATTCTGAGAGAGGCAAGGGTCTCCTCCTGTGCACTATCAACTCCGGGGAAAGGACTCTGGTAGGAACACAGTGGGCCAAAGCCAAGAGTCAAGTTTCACCCATGAAGATGAGAAGACCACCGTGGTGAGAGAAGCAGAAGGCTGTGGGGATTCCCTCCTGAGGGGTGATAAGCTGGTCCAGAGACAGAAGCAACCTGCCTAAGGTCACTCAGCCACCAAAGGGCAGCCCTTGAGCCAGAACACAGGTTTTCAGGCTAGGCCAGACCATCACCTGATTCCAGAGAACTCATCCCCTCCCCACAAGTCCCTCTGTCACCCCAAAAGGGCCCAGTTTGGAGGAGAGGAGCTGAGCCCGCAGCTAGTCGGAGCTGGATCACAAAGGGTTAAGGCTCCGCCCGAGGCTGCCCCATCTGATCCCCCTAAACAGGCAGGACCCCAGGTGGGGCTGGCTTGGGTTTCGTGTCCCCCCTTCCCACTTGGCCAGGCTATAAAATACTATCGTGTCTCGCTGATTGATGGTGTGGGGAAAACCTTGGGGAGATGGGATGGGGCGAGATCAGATTTTCAAGGGCTCAGTCGCTGATATTCTATCCGGGCCTCTGGAACCCTCTGTGGGCTCATCTCTGTGGGCTCTGCCAGGCCTGGGGGTGCTGGAGGGGCCAGAGATGCTCACCAAGGCAACCCCAGGCAGAGGGTGCCCAGCTCAACTTGGGCCTCAAGCATGACCCGGAGTGCTCTCCACCAAGGGGAGGAATCTGGGACTTTTCACCCTGGACCTGGCATTGAGTAATTAAGTCATTATAGTTGTCCATTGTGATCATGGATTATGGAAGAGTCCCTGGATGGATGGATGGATGGATGGATGGATGGATGGATGGATGGATGAATGAATGAATGAATGAATGAATGAAGCTAATGTGCCAGCCAGCATTAGGTGCTTTCTCATTTAACTCCCATGATGATGAGCACCATGGGGAAACAGAGACTCAGGAAGCATTCTCTTCCTCCTGCAAGCCTCCCACCCTTGGCTTGAGCTTGACTTACCACATTCATGACAGGCTTTCTCCTCTGTCATCATGAGTTTCCTGGCATGGGGGCAGTGCCTGTTGGTCACTCTTGATCATTTAGTGCTAAGCACATGGTGGGAGGAGAAAGAAGAGAGAGAGAGAGAGCTGAAAACAGAGAAGGCGGTGGCCCAGCCAGCCCAAGGCCTCTGCCCTGGGCACCTTTGCTCCAGGTGTGTCTCCAAGAGGAACCATCTTTAAAGACCATCCAGGTTCCTATTCAGCCCGGAACCCAGCATGGAGACCCCAGGCCCTGGGGAAGCAAGATGCAGCCATGGAGACATGCTAAGGTCATCAGAAAGCCCGGAGCAGGGGCCGGTGAGATAGCTCAGTGGCGTAAGCGCCTGCCTGGCAAGCGTAAGGGCCCGAGTTCGACTCCAGGAACCCACAAACGAAAAAAGGGCCGGTGATATCGCTCAGCGGCACGGGCGCCTCCTGGCGCACGAGGTCCTGAGTTTGACCCCCGGTACTCACCAAAAAAAAAAAAAGAAAAGAAGAAAGCCCAGAGCCACAGCAGGTGAGCTCTTCAAAGCCCAGGCCAGACCCTGCAGTGATCCCACTCCTCCAGGAAGCTCTGGGGGACTCCAGCCCCACCCCAGGGCCCCTCCCAGGGCTCATTGGCCACCTCTGTCACACACCTGTACAGCTCAGACCACACCCCTTTGGTGGTGGCCAGCGTCCTCTTATTCTGGTCCAAATGTGCAGGCTTGGGAGCCTGGCTACCTCGATTCAAATCCCATTATCACCTGACAACCACGTGACCTCAGGGTACCACCTCACCAAGGCAATATTTTCCCATCTGTCAAATGGGGACACACTGCTGAGGTCCTGCAGATTTTCCTTCCCTGCCTCCCTGCACACTATAGGTGCTCATTTAGCAACTGTTGACTGCATGCATGATCTTCATTCCCAAGGCCCATCCTGGGTCTCCAAGTACATTCCCCGCACAGGGATTTCAAGGCAAGAGGACCCCCGAGCCAGCAGCTGGCTCTCGGCCCTGTCCCTCATCTTCCCACTTCTCAGCACCCCCAATCCCTGGCCTAATCCACCCCAGAGTGACACGAAGCAAGTGCTATCTCACAGCGCCCACCCTCTGTGAGGAGCCTGAGGATCACACAGGACGGGAGAAACCCAAGCCCTACACTTGGCCCCAAGACCCGGAGGAATGTCAACAGCAGATTAGACCTCGCACTGTTCCCAGGATCCAAGAAGGGAGAGGCGGGGCTCTCCCCGAGTTCACCCCCACCTTCTGTGAAGGGTGCAAGCCACAGCCCCTTCACCCCCAGAGGCTGGAAAGCCAGGACTGTTGATAGAGCTCATCCATTCACACACAGAGGCTCAGAGAGGACAGGAGCTTGCCCAAGGTCACACAGCCATCTTTCTGGGCTTCCCAGCTCTCTGCCCTCGCTGCTTCCCACACTGTCTTTCAATCCCGATCTTGCCGCAGTGATTTGCCCTGACCGAGACCTTGACGGCCTTGATGGAGCTTTTCTTCCTCATCAACTGTCAGCTAACAATGCTCGGTACCTCAAAGGCCCCAGATGGATCCACCCACACCCCATGACCCCAGGAAGGGCCCCCCATCACCTCCCCAGGCAGCTGCCTGATAGAAGGGTTTGCACACCTGCAGGCTCAGGCTGCACGACACCTCACAGGGCAGGGTGGGGAGCGTCAAACCCAGAGTTCTAGGCTTCCTTGGAAAAAGCCATCAGGCTGCATCTGCCCCAAGTCCCCACCCAAGCGCATAAAACTGTGCAGGCCCTGCTCAGCGTGTCACAGGCAGCCCCTGGTCCAGTCTCCACCCTCCTCCCGAGCTCGATGCATCGCATCATCCCCCACCCCTTCTTCCATGCCTTCCCCCCCTCTCAGGCATAGATTTTGGTGTCAGAGAAACCTGGACTCGAACCCAACTCTGCTGCTTACTGGCTGGGTGTCACTGGGCAAACCATGCTCCTCGCATGCCTCACCTTCCCCTTCTGTGAAATGGGTGTTTTGGAGAATTCACCCCATCTTCCACCAAACAGCTACTGTGTGGATGAAGATTCAGCGTAGCAATGCTGGCAAAGCCCCGCCATGCAGTGAGTACTCAGCCTGGGCTGCCCAGCTTCCTTACCTGGTCCTAACTCTCTATGTGCCACATTTTAAGCACCCTGAAGGCAGGACCTGATTTGTGTGTACCTTTATTGCCCTTAGGCCTCATGGGCACATGGTGATGAATCCACTTTTTGAATACTAAATGTAGTAGCCTGGAGCCTGGAGCCTTAGTTACTTGGAGGCTGAGGCAGGAGGATTGCTCGAGCCCAGGGATTCAAGGCCATCCTGAGAAACAGGCTCAAAACAAACAAATAAATGAATGAATGAAGAAGCATGAATTAAAGACACCAGGGGCCTGGGCCTAAAGTGCCCATTGCTTGCTGACAGCAGTGAACTGAACAGATAAAGCTTTTGCTTTCTGAGCATTTCTATATTAGCCTGGGGAGACAGATCAAAAACACAAAAATAAAAATAAAAACAAAAAAGCAAGATCATTTCAGACACCAGCAAATGCCATAAAGAAAGTCAAGCCCAATGATGCAATCAGAGATCAATATTAGCGAGAGGTCAGACATGCCTGGGCTGAATTGGCAGGGGGACACCATACCTCAGCAGATCAAAATAATCCAACCAGAAGAGGGCAGCGCACGTGCAAACGCCCTGGGGTGGGAATAAGATGGATGAGTTTAAGGAAGAGGAAGGGGGATCTTTGTGCCTGGAACAACCAGAGAGTGACATGAATAGCGGGAGAGCCACTGGGAATGACATCAGGGCAGTGTCATCAGGGGCCTTACAGGCTAGCCAGGAAGCCTGAAGTTTCTCTGGAGTGGTGGAAGGCACCAAAGGGCTGAAAAGTGTTAGGGGTGTGATCTGACCCCACATGGGGAGCTGCCCTGGCTGCTCCGTGAAGAACGGACTGAGAGGGCAAGAACAGAGGCAGAGGCCAGCAAGGAGTCTGCTGGTGTCCCTGTGAGAGACCGAGGCCAGTTCTGACACGGTGCCAGGGGAGCCGGAGCCCAGGTCTGGGAGATGCACGGGACATCGTCAGCCTACTCCCCGTGGGATATGGGGCGCATCCAGCCTGTGTCCGGAAAGACTCACTGCCTTTTCTCCTGCCGCAGCACCCAGCAAACCTCCTTGCTTCCCTGAGGGTGTGCGTCATGAGGTGTGATTGAAAAATACAGTGAGTGTTCAGATGTTAAGAAATTTACTACAGTAAAAGACACATTGCCATGAATTCCCCTCAAAATCCTCCCCCTCACTATGAACACACTTATCCCTTCCTTCTTGCCACTTTCTGAAGCAGTTCTGGATGTCCTCTTTCATGAGTATCTTACAGTTGCACTGTCGTAACTGTCTCAACACCCTGAGTTGATTCAAAACGCTTACCTTTCATGGTCATTTTAACTTAGGGAAGAGCCAGAAGTCACATTGCACCAAATCCACTACATAAGGTGGATGAGGAGACAATTTAACGTTTTGACAAGCCTGCCTTTCTGTTGGATGACACTTGGCGGCAGCAGTCACTGTATTTTTTTTTTTTTTTTTATCATACCTTGCAAAGACACAAAAGAGGACTTCCAGAACCACTTCAGAAAGTGGCAAGAACAATGGGATACGTGTGTTCTAAGGCAGGAGTATTTTGAGGGGGACTCATGGCAATGTGTCTATAATGTAATAGTTTTTTATTTAAACATTCCCCATATATTTTAATCACACCTCGTATGTCTGCGAGATGAAAGGAAGATCACCCACTTACGCGAATGTAGAGGACCTGGGATGCTATAAAATATTCTAACGTAGGAACTGTGAAAACTAGTGACTACCCAATCAATCCTCTATGAAATACCACTGGCAGCACCATTACTGTTTCAGAGGGGGCGGGTGGGCACATGGCACTGAGTAGGTGGCACGGAGGTTACAGGATCAACCGGCATCTGGGTCCGCATCCATGGGACTCTGTCCTTGTGTGGATGGGAGTGGGGTGTGGCTGGGCCAGCAGAAAACGTTCCAGCTTTGGAGCCACAAGGCAGAGTCTATTCCTAACTCAGTCACCAGCTCTTGTGTGGTATCGAGCTGGCAGCTGCCTCTCTCTGGGCCTCAGTTACCCCTTCTTCAAGGCAAAGGGCAGTCACCCACCCAGTTAGGACCCTGTCCCCTAGCCCCCTCCTCCTCCTTCGCCATGCTCATAAGCATTGTATCCTGGTGCCTCCAAGCGATGCCCACTGGCCACACCTGGGGACACTCTGGGGCCAGGCTCACCCACCAGCCTATTTCAGACCCCACCATCCCCCACCTCTGCTGCCTTCCAGTCCCTGCCTCCTTCCCCCCTCCAGCCCTGCCAGGGTTATGGAGAGGGAGGGGCGCAGCCTCCCGGACTCCTGTGCCTGCACAGCTGTCTCCCCACATCCAGGATTACTAGGCTCCCAGGGGTCCGGGAGGAAGCGGATTGCATTCTTGAAGGCCTTATGTCAGGCTGGCTGCTTCCCGCTCCCTCCGCAGCCCCACGGCCCCCAACAATTCTCCAGAACCCCCACTTCCCCCTGCCAAGGCAGCTCAGCTGGCATGGAGCCAGCAGGCCTGGGCACAAACCCTAGCTGATGAGCTTCCTACCTCCCTGCTCAGTCCCTCTCCCTGCCAGGCAAGGGTGGTGGAGGTCATTTCTACCTCAGCAGGGGACAGGGTTCAGTGAGGCAAGTCTGGTGACCAAATGCAGGGCACATCCTTGTAGCCACCCTTGCCACTGAGTGGCCCCATTCTAGGGGTGTGTGTGAATTCGCTTAGTCCTCAGAGATAGCAATGTGCTGTTATTATCAACTCCATTTTACAGTCAAAGAAACTGAGGCACAGAGAGGCTAAATGGGTTGCCTGAGGTCACACAGCTTATATGTGGCAGAGCTGGGGTTCAACCCCAGGTTTTTCTGACACTGATGTCCACGGACTTAATTACACAAACGAGTCTGCCAGGTGAGGGTTCTTTCCTTCCGTCCCTATTTCCCCTACCTTCACCTGCTCCTGCTTATGGTCAGTGCAGTGAGCAGAGAGCCCTGGGTAGGGGTCACACAATGGCTTCCCTAGCGCACCTTGAGCCACTGCTCTGCCTCCCTAACTGTGTGGCTTTGGGCACAGCACTGCCCTTTCTGCTCACTGCTCACATTTTGCACCCTGACATCAGAGCGAGAGGTGCTGGAGTCGATGCCCAGCAGTGGATGTGCTTTCCAGGGCCCCGCGCACAGAGAGCTCAGCTCCCGGAAATGTGGGCAGTGGGCAGGCGAGGCTGGTGGCTGACACATCTGAAGACACCTCTTCGGCACGTAAATGACATGAAGAGAAGGGTGCTCAGATGCTCCAGGCAGCCACTCAGATGTGGAGCTTGCTCTCCATGACTCGTGCCCACTTACAACCTCCGAGAGAGCCACCTGCGAGGCTGCCACCTGCTTTTCCAGGTGACAGCCAAACACCCTCTGCATGTGCTTCTGGAACATGGAAACAAACTTGAGAATTTGGAGTCTGGGGAGCTCAATGCAATCACCATCACCGCTGGGGGCACAGAGGATGGGGTGGAGCCGGGGCTGGACTTGGGGCTCCAGACCCCAGGTTCTTTTTCCTTCCTGTCACTGCCTCCCACCTGTCACTCTTCCCTGAGCCTGCAGAAGCACCCCTCTGTGCTCACTCCTTCTGGGATGCCCAGCCAGGGCCACCACCCTGGTGCATCCTCCCTGGTCCCCTGGCCCCTGCTTCTCCTCCAATGTACAACATCCACTTGGCACCTGCTCCCAGCCCACCTTGTCTTACTCTGTGTATGTGTGAGAATTTCTGTTTTGTTCATGATTCCTCAACATAAAAAGTTATACTTATATGTTGCTCCATATTTGCTGGCATAAAACAGGCTGGGAGACTTCCAGGAAGATGGCAGAGTGACGAACAGCAGAGAAAGAGCCTCTCTGAGATTTGGTGTCCAGACACTGGAATACAGCCACATGAGGAAGGGAAGAAGGAGGGAAGTGGATCCCCAGGACCCAGCAAGGATCTGAAGAGAGAATTGAAGACCACAGGGAGAGCAAAGAGAGAGACTTCAATGAAGAAGAAGGGGGTGGCAAGCAGCACTTTCTCCCTGAGGCCCGACTCACTGGGTAGGAGGGGCGGCTCTGACCTGCAAATGCATGGTGACTACTGACGAAGCCATCGTCCTGGAAGTCTCCCAGCCTGTGTTTTATGCTGTGGGTAAAGTGCTAATTTTACCAGCCTGAACTTCAGCAAAACTAAAGGTGCGGGCTTGCTGGGGTTATCTACTACCCTGCCATAAAGGTACGGTTGGCTTGCTGGGATTAATGAATGTAGATCTGGGCTCTGTCTGCCCACTTTGTCCACCAGTGACAGCAGAGACACGCATTAAAGTGGACATTTTTTTCTTCTTTTTTTTCTTTTCTTTTTATCTTGATTGTTCTTATTATATATGAGTGTGAACATTGTTTCTAGTTTTTTGTTGTTGTTGTTCTGTTCTATTCTTGTTTTTAATTCTTCATTCTCTCTTTCCTGCCTGTCTTTTTCACCAGTTTCCCAAAATTTGAGTGATCTTCCTTTGTCCTTCAGCTTTGCTTCTAATCTCTTCTTCTTCTATTTCTCTATTTTCCCCCTTAACCCCTTTTAAATTTTCTCCCCTAAGGGTAAAATTACCATCCTGAGGGCATATTTACTGTGTACAATTTCCTGGTTTGTTTTAGATTTTGTTATATAACCACAAATCTAGCTCATATGGTTAAAGGTGGCGAAGTAATAATTACCACAGTTTGTCATTTTCTAGGCTGTATTTGATGCTATTGTTATTGATGATTTTACCACTTTACCCAAGGTGAAATCATTGTTCTAACCCTGGTATGCCAAGACAGAGATTGCCTAATGGTCATAAAAGATACCATAGGCCAGTGCCAAAGAACCAGGGGCTGGGCCAAATAGTCAGAAACCTATCATCCCCAATAAATTGAAGAGCAAGGATCTCACAACAGGCTCCAGTCAGGCATGGTGGCACATGCCTGTAATCCCAGCACTCGGAAGGCTGATGCAAGAGGATTGCCTTGAGTTTGAGGCCAGTCTGGGCTACATAGTGAGACTCTGTCTCAAAAAACAAAAAAAGCAAAACAAAACAAAAAAAGCCAGGGGCCGGTGAGATGGCTCAGCGGCGTAAGTGCCTGCCTGGCAAGCTCGAGGGCCCAAGTTCAACTCCCGGAACCCACATACGAAAAAAGGGCCGGTGATATCGCTCAGGGGCACGGGCGCCTGCTGGCACGCGAGGTCCTGAGGTCGACCCCCAGTACCCACAAAAAAGAAAAAAAAAATGCCAGCTACACCTGGAAGACATCTCTGAGAAGTAGTCATTTCAAAAGTGTTCTAAATACTGACAATAAAGCTACTTGCCTTGAGCAACTTACAAGCATCAATCCAGGAATTAAAGTAAAAAAATAGAAAATGAGAAGACATTTCAGGACGATGCAACCCCAGACTTCCAGCTCACCAAAGGCAAAGGGGACAATGAGGTGGAACAATTCAAAAGCCACCCACCTGGACTTTCTGAAGTGTAACAGTGGAAGTAACAAAGCAGATGAGTGAGGCTTGAGAGAAATATCAAATCAGAAATAATATCTCAGATAACTACAGAGATAGTGACCATAATGAAAGATATGGTTAGTGACTCTAGAGTAGATACAGATAAAAAGAAATAGAGGAGCTTAGGAAAATGATGAAAATCCCAAGCACCCAAGATAGGAAAGAAAAGAATCCATGAACCAGATTCAAACAGATATCCAGGAGATTAAAAATTCCTTTGGAATTATATACAGCAGAATGATCCAGCATGAGGACAGAATATCAGATATAGAAGACGGGATTGTGGTTAGCAATGATGAAAAGAAAGATTTCTTAAAAATAGCAAGGGGCCATGAAAAATCAATCCAATAGCTGCTAGATGATGCAAAGAATAACATAAAATTGATGGGAGTCAATGAAAAAGCAAGAGATAGCGCAAACGACATAAAAAACCTGTTCACAGAAGTAATGACAGAAAACGTCCCAAGTGGGGAAAAAGAATTTGACATACAGATAAGTGAGGCACTTAGAACTCCAATTAACCATGATCAAAAAGTCTACATCAAGGCATATAAGGGCTGGTGATATGGCTCAGCGGCATAAGCACCTGCCTGGCAAGCGCGAGGTCCTGAGTTTGACTCCCGGTTCCCACATATAAAAATAAATAAATAAATAAACAAATAAAAGCATATAATAGTCAAGATTCCAGAAAGTCAACCCAAGAAGAGAATATTAAAAACTGTCAGAGAAAAGAAACAAATCACCTATAAAGAAAAGCCCATCAGAATCACAACAGACTTCTCAACACAAGCCCTCAAGTCAAGGAGAGCTTGGAGTGAAGTATTTCAAGCCCTAAAAGAAAACAACCTCCAACCCAGATTGATGTACCCCACAAAACTATCATTCAAAATTGATGGAGAAATAAGATACTTCCATGACAAAGAACACCTGAAGAAATTCATGAACACAAAACCAGCACTCCAAAATGTTCTAAAGGACATTCTAGAAAGAAATAACAAGGGCTACAACTCCATGAATCCCAACAGAAGGAATCCACCATGGAAAGTATGCAATTAAATCGAGCAGGGGAGCAACAACAAGAAAATAACATGACAAGGGTAAGTCAATACATATCAGTCATAACCATCAATGTTAATGGTCTCAATTCACCAATCAAAAGAAATAGGCAGAATGGATCAAGAAGCAAGGTTCAACAATATACTGCATATAAGAAACACATTTAATTAAAAAAGAAATTCACAGACTGAAAGTCAAAGTATGGAAAACACCACTCTATGTGACAGGAACCCAGAAAAAAGCAGGGGTAGATATTCTATTTGCCAACAAGGTGAATTTCAAGCCAAGACTGATTAAGAGACAAAGAAGTTCACTATATCCTTGTAAAGGGAACAACCCAAGAGGAAGAAATAACAATCATAAATATATATGCACCAAATAGCAGTGCACCCAACTACACACAACAAATATTAACAGACATGAAAAATCAAATAAGCACTAATACAATTGTAATGGGGGACCTCAATACCCCACTGTCACAAATATGCAGATCAACTAGACAAAAAAATCAACAAAGAAATATCAGAACTGAACCAAACTTTTGAACAAATGGATTTAGTAGATGTCTACAGATTTTCCACCCCACAACATCAGATTTCACATTCTTCTCAGCTGCACATGGGACATTCTCCAAAATAGACCACTTACTAGCTCATAGAACATGCTTAAGTAAATGCAAAGGAATTGAAATTATCCCATGTATATTATCAGATCATAGAGCAATGAAATTGGAAATCAATGGCAAAAGAAACCATAAGAATTTCATAAACACATGGAAATTAAATAACACCCTCCTGAACAACCAGTGGGTCACAGATGAAACTAAAGAAGAAATTAGATAGTTTCTACAAGTAAACAATAATGGCAATAAAACATACCAGAAGGGCCGGTGAGATAGCTCAGCGGCATAAGCACCTGCCCAGCAAGCGCAAGGTCCTGAGTTCAACTCCCAGAACCCACATAAAGGAAAAAAAGGGCTGGTGATATCGCTCAGCGGCACAAGCACTTGCTGGCAAGCACGAGGTCCCATTAAAAAAAAAAAATACCAGAACTTATGGGATCCAATGAAAGCAGTCCAATGAGGGAAATTTATAGCAGTGAATTCTCATATCAGAAAAACAGAGGAAATTCAAATAAACGACCTAATATTGTACCTCAATCTTCTAGAAAAAGAAGAGCAAGTCAAGCCCAAAGCTTACATGTGGAAGGAAATTATTAAGATCAGAGCATAAGGGCCGGTGAGATGGCTCAGCAGCATAAGCACCTGCCTGGCAAGCACGAGAGTCCGAGTTCGACTCCCAGAACCCACATACGAGAAAAGGGCCAGTGATATTGCTCAGCGGCACGGGCACCTGCTGGCGCGCGAGGTCCTGAGGTCGACCCCCGGTACCCACAAAAAAAAAAGATCAGAGCATAAATTAATGCAAAGGAGACTAAGAAAACAATACAAAGAATCAATGAATCAAAGAGTTGGTTCTTTGAAAGGTTAAATAAACTCAACAAACACTTTGCCAACCTTATCAAAATAAGGAAAGAAAATACTCAAATCAATGCAATTAGGAATGAAAAGGATGAAATCACAACAGATACTACAGAAATCCAGAAGATCATCAATACTTACTTCAAGAACCCATATTCTAATCAGATGGAAAACACAGAAGAAATGGACAGATTCCTAGATACATATGAATTACCAAAGCTGAATCAAGAAGATATAAAAATTCTAAATAAACCAATATCAGTCAATGAAATTAAAGATATAATTTAAAAACGATGAACAAAGAAAAGCCCAGGCCCTAACAGATTCACTGCTGAATTCTACAAGAAATTTAGAGAAAACCTAATACCACTACTTCTCAAATTCTTTAATGAAATTGAAAGGGAAACAATACTCCAAGATTCATTCCTGGAAGCAAGAATTACCCTAATACCAAAACCAGAGAAGGATCCAAACAAAAAAGAGAACTACAGGCCAATCTCCCTAATGAATATAGATGCAAAAATCCTAAATAAGATACTGGTAAACAGAATGCAGCATCAAGAAGATTATACACCATGACCAAGTAGGATTTACCCCAGGAATGCAAGGATGGCTCAACATACACAAATCAATAAATGTAACACACCACATCAACAGAAGATACATATCAACAAAGACACAAACCATATGATTATCTCAATAGATGCAGAAAAAACTATTTGACAAAGTCCAACACCCGTTCATGATAAAAACCCTACAAAAAATTGGAATAGATGTTCTTTATCTCAATCTGATTAAAGTCATCTATGACAAACCAACAGCCAACATCATGCTAAATGGACAAAAATTGAAAGCTTTCACTCTAAGTTCAGGAACAAGACAAGGATGTCCACTGTCACCACTCTTATTCAATATACTTCTGGAAACATGAGCCAGAGCAATTAGAAGAGAAAGAAATAAAAGGAATAAGGATAGGAAAGGCAGAAGTAAAATTATCATTATTTGCAGATGACATGATACTCTACACAGATGATCAAAAAAAAAAAAAAAAACAACTCCACCAAAAGACTTCTAGATTTAATAATCAAATTCAGTAACATAGCTGGATACAAAGTCAACACTCAAAAATCAATAGCATTCCAGTACATGAATAACAAACTCACTGAGAGAGAAATTAGAGAAACAACATCTTTCACAACAGCATCTAAATAAAATGAAATACCTAGGATTCAATCTAACAAAGAAGGTAAAAGACCTTTACACTGAAAACTACAGTATTCTGAAAAAGGAGATTGAACAGGATATCACAAAATGGAAAGCTATCCCTTATTCTTGTATAGGAAGATCTAATATAGTGAAAATGGCCATACTTCCAAAATTGTTGTACAGATCTAATGCAATCCTGATCAAACTACCAACAGCATGTCTCACAGAATCAGAGAAAACATTCCTAAAATTCATTTGGAACCAGAAGAGACCTAGAATAGCAAAAACAATTCTGAGCAACAAAGGCAAGGCAGGGGGCATCACAATCCCTCACTTGAAATTATACTACAAAGCTACTGTGATAAAAACAGCATGGTACTAGCAAAAAAAACAGGCCCAAGGACCAATGGAACAGATTAAAAGATGCAGAAATAACTCCAAATATATTCAACCACCTTATCTTTGACAAAAGAGCCAAACACCTTCACTGGAAGAAAGATAGACTCTTTAATAAATGGTGCTGGAAAAACTGGCTTTCCACATGCTGAAGATTAAAACTAGACCCTTGCCTTTCACCATGCACTAAACTAAAATTGAAATGGATGAAAGATTTAATTATTAAAATAGAAGCACTAGATCTGATGGAAGATAGAATAGGTAGAATCTTGATATTGGTGTAGGCAAAGACTTTATGAACAAAACCCCAGTCACACAGGAAATATCACAAAGAATCAACAATTGGGATCTCATCTTATTAAAAAGCTTTTGCACAGCAAAAGAAACCACCAAAAGAGTGAAGAGACAACCCACACCATGGGAAAATATTTCTGCCAGCTGTTCCTCAGACAAAGGACTAATATCTAGAATATATAAAGAACTCAAAAACAATCAGACCCCCCCAAATTTAAAGACCCAATCAAAGAATGGGCATCTGAAATGAATAGACACTTCTCAGATGAAGAAGTAGAAACGACAAGTAAATATATGAAAAAAATGTTCAACATCACTGGTCATTTGAGAGATGCAAATTAAAACAATGCTGGGATTCCATCTCACCCTAGAAAGCATGGCTATTATCAAGAAATCAACCAATAACAAATGCTGGCAAGGCAGTGGGGAAAAAGGAACCCTGCTCCACTGTTGGTATGAGTGTAAACTGGTGCAACCACTGTGGAAGCCAGTGTGGAGATTCCTCAAAAAAACTAAAACTAGAGTTTCCATTCGACCCAGCTATTCCTCTTCTTGGTATCTTCCCAAAAGAATTAAAAACATCATTCCACAGTGTTATATGCAACCCATGTTTATAGCAGCACAGTTTGTAATAGCTAAATCTTAGAAACAGTCCAAATGCCCATCAATCAATGATTGGATAAAGCAGATGTGGTTTTTTTTAGACAATGGAGTACTACTCTGCCATAAAGAAAGACAAGCTACAGACATTTCTAGCTAAATGGATGAACCTTGAAACCATACTCTTAAGTGAAATAAATCGGACACACATGTTTAAACACCACCTTGTTTCTCTGGTGTGAGAAACTGAAAGTGTAAATAAGGGCCAAAATATATAATAGGTATTGGGAAATGGGAAGAAAATGTTCAAATGAGAACAGGAACTAGGGAGGGGGGATGAAGAAAAGAAGGAAGGGACAAGAAAAAAAATAGAAGAAAAAAATGGAAACAAAGCTTTTATAAATAAGGAGGGGAAGAGAGGTTGAAGGGAGAGGAGGGAAATGGGGAAAAAAGAAGAATAGAGATCTATCGTAGTCCTGATGATGAATGTGATCATTATGTATACCTAAAATTTACCAATAAAAATTTAAAAACCCTTAAAAAATAAAACGCGGGCTGGTTAGCTGTTGTGTTAAGGGAACTCCTAAGCCCTCTGTCACCTTCACCATAGCCCATGTCACCACCATCGCTTTCCCACTATCAGCTATCCCTGAGGCCAGAAGGCACCAACCCGGCCACCATCTTCAGCACCCTCATCACAAACGCTGCCATTTGTCACCTTCATGATAGCAACAGCCCTGTGGCCGTCACCACAAAACCATCAACATCATGATGTCTCTCTACCAGTGTCCACTCAGACCTCGCGTGGTCAGGCGCTCTGCTGAGTCTCCTGAGTCCTCCCGTTTACTTCTTACGTCCACGCTGGTGCTACCCATGCCCAGCGGGATAGGCTCTCACACTGTGCCCACTTCACAGAAGAGGAGATTGAGACCCTGACGGGCTTCCTCATCCTAAAGCGATGGGGCAGGAGAGGAACCCAGGTCCACCCAACTCCAGAGTCCATGGCTGAAACATGCTGTATACCATTGTCCCCAAAGCTACAAAATCGCCATTGTTCTTACCACCAAATAAGCAAGTGACATCAGGGTCAGTAATGCTGTCACAAGGCACCCACACCCCTGCCAGGACTGTCACCATGAGTCTCACCATCAGCAGCCTGTCATCGTCCTGTACATGGAGTTCAGCCAAATTTGGCCAGGGGTCACCACACAGGGAGGGAGGGAACCAGGCCAGGTCTGGGAGCCCCATCCACGCTCTTGCCAGGACCACTGCCTGCCTACACCCTCGTCGCCGTCACTGTCACCATCCTGGAGCACATCATTTGCTTTCTGCACCATTGTGGGGAGGGAAGTTGGTGTGGCCAGGAGCTCAAACCCTTCCTGTCTGAGTGGAGTCATTCAGTAAGCATTCACTCGTCAAGTCATTCAATTTGGGGAGCACTTACTGAGCACCACTGTGTGCACCAATGGGACACAGAAGTAAACAAATGACACTGAGTCTACTCAAATGGAGTAAGGAGGACAGATGCCAAATAAATCCTTACAGGTGGGACAGAGTGCCAAAGAGATGGGCTGATTGTTAGAACAAGGGGAACTGAACACCTTAGCCTAGTCTGGGGACTCCAGGAGACTTGCTGGAGGGAGAGACAGTTCAGCTGAGACCTGAATGGTAGGTGGCAGTGAGCTAGGCAAAGAGCAGAGCATGCCAGGGCTACTAGGAATTTCTGGCAGAGGACAGAGCATGTGCAAAGGCCCTGAGGTAGGAACAGTGCCTCCTCTTAGAGGAATAAGAGGAAACATAATGTGGCTGGTGCAGATGACACAAGGGACTATAAGGTGACCAGAAACCGAGGTGACTCTCCAAGAGTGGAAGGGGGCTGGCAGTGGAAGACAGGGGCTATTATTTCTGGGATTTGGAAATAGAATGCCCAGGTCTAGAACAGAAGGTATGGGCAGCCCAGCATGAGGCCCAGAGGAAGCAGCCCGCAAGGCTGCTGGGGGCTGATGAAATGTTATGGACGGTGCTCAGCGATTATGCAGGGAGAATCGATTGCTCAGGCTGGTGCCTGCCTGGCCCAGAGATACAGACACGGAAATGCCAGGCCTGTGAGCTGCGAGCCTCAGCCGGCAGCCCCTGAGTGACACCACTCCGCGGCACAGGCAGAGAAGGGCAAGATGAAAAGAGCCCCCAGAGTTGACCCCTGAAGGGAGCAGTTGTCCTGGCAGGGCAGGGCACCCCAGAAGGTGCGGGGCGGAGGTACCCGCAGATGGGCTTTGGAGACTTGTGCGTGCAGCTGGCTCAGCTCCCCCGACGCAGGAGGGAGGCTGGGCCGAGATGCAAGATGGGAGATGGCATTGCAGATGCCTTGCAAACACGCAAATCAAGAGGGGGTGCTGGGCACAGGGCGGGCACAGCAGGGAGTTGGAGAGAGGGTAGAGGGGACCTTGTGATAACCCTGACTCCTCTTGCTGTGCCCCTGCCCCCGTAGCCCCCTCTCGACAGAGCACACATGGTTCCTGCCTCCCGAAGAGGGCTGGGCCAGCTGGGGTGACACCCCCTCCCTGTGTCCTCGATGAGGACCTACTGTGTATCACAGCTTTCCCTGTCTCAGGGGAGACGCTGCCCTTTGGAGAGGAGAGCAACTCTCTCGGGGCTGATGGTAACTCTGTGACCAACACAAAAGCTCCGACAACGGCCACCCATGATCCAGCTACCTTTGCAGGCTGCTTTCCATCGCTCCTCACGACCTACTGGTGCTCTAAGAAGCATCCACGCCCCTTTTCTCAGAGAGGGACACTGAGGCGCTCAGAGAAGCACCTTGACCCAAATCATCCCACCCAGGAGAGAGAGAGGATGTGGGATTTGAGCTCTGGGCTGAGTCTGCTTCTGGACACCTCCCTCCCAAGAGCCTCAGTGGAAAAGAAAGTCTCCAGGTGTAATAAACAGCCCAGGGGAGGGCGGGGTGGAGGTTGCACTGGGCAGGGAAGAGCCCAGGAGGGCTTCACAGGGGCCCAGAGCTCAAGCCACAGCTGCCCAGGCCTCCTGCACCAAGGTTAAGGGTGGCTTCCTGTAGAGTCCCTGCTGCAGGCAGGGGCTTTTCCGCGGAATCACGGAGCCCATGGAACACTCTCTGCATTGCATCCTGGGATCTTCAAGCTCAAATCAGGTCAGGTCCTCTCCTGCTTAAACCCTCGGGGACTTCCTGTTAATGAAATCCTTCAAGGCCCAGCTCCACCTGCTCCTGCCTCTGCTCTCCCCAGACTCCCGGGCTTTCACCCCGCCTCAGCCCCCAGGCTTAGCAACAAGGCCACTCCTTGGGGACAGAGACCCCAGCCCTGACCACCTGTGCAAAGCAGCCCCTGTGCAAAAGCAGGCGGTCTTGAGCCCCATCCATCTTCGCAGCCCTTCCATGGTCGGAACACATCTCGCTGTGCTGTTTTCCTCTTTCTTGCTTTTCTCCTGCCCTGCAGTTTAGGCTTCCTGAAGGCGAGACCATGTCACTCTGTGCCCACCTGGACCTCCAGGTCACAGAGTAAGTGCATCTAAGTGCTCAAAAAGCATTTGTTGAATGAATGGGAGTGGAGAGGGCCCAATAAGGGTCCAGGCTGGCCCCCTGAGGGAAACTGAGGCTTCAAAAGGCTGATCTCACAGCTGAGGGCAGACAAGCTCTTGCTGCTGGTTTCGGGATTTCCCAAGGCTCTTCACTGCCTCCTTTCAACTCCAGCAGTCAGCTTCTTTGTCTCCTGCTCCTGCCCCTGCTTTGTCAGTCCTCACCTGGGCCCCTAGCAGCTCACTCCCCAGCACCAGCCCTCAGCCAGGCAATTTTGGGCTCAGGGTGGGGCTTCCACACCATACCCAGCCCCATACTCCTGCCATCTGGCCATAGGCCATGCCTCTGTCTCCTGGGGCCTTGGTTTTCTCATATGCACAATGGGGGTGGGGGGGTAGGTGAGCCTGGCACCCACAAAGAATATGCTCATTTAACCGTGGCAATAGTAACAAGGCTGCCCCTCCCAACTCCAGGGACTCATCACGCTGCCTGCTGACCTGAGCCCAGGTCTCTGGGTACTGGCTCTGCCTGCTTGGCCACGCAGCCTTCCGTTCACCCCTCCCTGTGCCTCACACTCCTTCTCTGCATCTAGTCCATCAGCAGCCAAGGGTTGCTGAGTCTGGTTATCACACAAACACACATCCCAAACACGCATGTGCACACGCACAGATGCACAGTTACACAAGTCTCCTCACCCACAGCCCAGTCACCTGCCCAGAGGGACACAGAACTGCTGTGCTCACACGCAAAACCCCTCACACGCCTGTGCCCACACACTGCTCTCCTGGGTACACACCAGACACTCGCAGCCCGCAGACATCACTGTGCACCCACGCGTCCCCACACACCCGTCCCTGCTCGTAGCCCTCCTCCGTTTCCTAGTCACCCCTACCTGGCAGGTGCCATCCAAAGAGGAGACCAGTAAGCACACGTGGGAAAGTGGGAACAGTGGGCGGGGCGTTGGATCCACACATTGGCGAAACAGAACAGCCTGCTGGCCCCTCTGTGTGTCTCCATGGCATGTGTGTGTGTGTGTGTGTGTGTGTGTCTGTCTGTCTGTCTGTCTGTGTGTCTGTGTGTGTCTGTGTTTGTGTCTGTCTGTACCTGAGCCCCAGAACACTTCCAGGCTTGAAAAGCACGGAAGCCCTGGAAAGGGGCCAACAGCACCATCTGCTGTCTGCTTCTGGAACTGCCCTTCAGAGAGCACTCTCTGGCCTCAGAACCGACCCTGAGGAGCAGCTGGGGCCATGGGGACACCCCCGTGGCACGACCGCGAAGGAGTATGGTCATCAGAACCACTGGGAAAGATGTGCACCCAAGTTAGGGATGGCTCACTTTTTGTGAATAGGGAAACAGAGGCCCAGAGTCAGGGAGTGCAGAGATCCAGCGGTGGCCCCAGAAAAGGTCACAGAATCTCAAAAACGGAGTGTTTTTCTCAAATTCCTTATTTTGTTTCACATTCTAGGCAGCCCAGGATGAGGTGTTGGGAGCCACAGCCTCTGCTCACACTGGGCCTGCCCTGGACAGGAGGTCACCGTGGGAACCGTGTGCTCGTCCACACTGCATGTACACGTGCTTGGCACCATGTGGAAGGGCTGTGGAAGTGGAGGCCGGGGACAGGGAATGTGAGGACCACCAAGCCCAGGCATGGAGCATGCTGGGGTCCCACGTGCCAGGCCCCTGGACACAGGAGGGAAACATGTTGGAAAGGACCTGGCCCAACATGCTCATTTTACAGATGGGAGACGAGGCCTGAGAGGAGGAGTGATGGGCCCCAGGTCCAAGGAGTCAATTGACCATCAAGAAATTGATCCAGGTCCTCAGGTTCCCAGCCCAGGCCTCCTACTTCCTGCATGGCTTGAGAGTTACCCTGGGGACAGGTGATTGCTGCCAGGGTCCCAATCTAACCCAGGCCAGCCCCATCCCTGCCTCCCTGCTCTAACTCACAGGTGTCATAGACTTTCAGGGATTAAAGGATTCATAATAGTACAATCATGATGCCAGGGACTGAATGTTCATGTCCTCCAAAGTCCTTAGGTTGAAATCCTAACCCCCAGTGTGTTATCAGGAGGCAGAGCCTTTGGGGGATGACTAGGCCCTTACGGTGGATGCCTCACAGATGGGATTAAAGGATCCCAGTGAGGTTTCTCACTTCCTTCCACCATGTGAAGGCACAACAGGAAGTCAGCAATCTACAACCCGGAAGAGGGCCCTGGCCAGATCCAGCCATGCAGTGCCCTGATCTCAGACCTCCAAACTGCAGAACTGCAAGAAACAAATGTCTGCCCGTGCAAGGCCCCCAGCTGCCTCAGGCACATGGTCCTGTAACTGCCATCTATTAACTGCAGAGTAAGTCATCCAGGGACTTGTCCCTGCCAGATGGGTCAATCTGATCCCAGTGACAGCCCTGGACAGCCAGGCTCAGGGAAGGCCAGTCACTGGCCCAACTTCACAGGCCCCTAAGTGTCTACACTAGGACTCACCCAGGGACACTGGCGCCAAGCCCAAGCCGCTGGCACTGCTGCCCCCACTGGCAAACGCAGGACAGAACACTGTTTGTGTCCTTCATCCTGTCAGGCAAAGTTGGTGCTAAATTTCGACATGGGTACAAAAATACATGGAAGTTCACTCGACAAATGTTTAATGAGCATCTGCTGTATGCCAGCTCTGTCCAAAGTGTCAAGAGTACAGCAAAGAAGAAAACAGAAAAAAAAATGTCTCCACTGCAGGGAAGATAGATAAACAAGGTGACTTAGCACAATACGTACCTGCTGGGTAGTGATACAAGTTGTGGGGTAAAACACAGTGCAGGAGGGGGACAGGGAGGGATGTGATTGTGTACAGGAGGCTCAGGAAAATGTCACTGAGAAGGGAATGATGGAGCAGAGACCGGAGGAGGTGAGGAAACTGGCTATGTGGATGGCTTCCAGGCAGAGGAAACAGCCGAGCAAAGGCCCTGAGATAGGACCACAGTGAATATATTTGAGAAACAGCAAGGAGGCCAGTGTGACTAGAGCAGGGGGTGAAAAGGAGGACGTGAGGTCTGGGAGGGAACAGGGAGATGAGGGCCTCTCCTTGAGGTTGTATATATCAGGTATTTTGTCCCAGCAACAGAAAGCCGACCAATACGTCCACTTCACTCTTGCCCCAGGAGCAGGCCTTGTGCCTCAGCTCTTCTCCAATCCTTCATTAGTGAAAGGGGGAAACTAAGGCACAGAGTATCAAAGAGACTTGTCACAGTCACTCAGGAAGTCAGAATTAGGGCACAGTCTCCTGACTTCCTGTCCAGTGCTTTCTCATGAACTAGGAACCCAAAGTCTGCCCCCAGAATTAGAGTGACAGAAGGACAGACATGGGCTTGGTCTGGAGCCCCAATCTTTCCTAGAGAAGGGGTAGTGGTGAGGAAGGACACAGCCTTGGCCTCCAGACTTCATCCATATCCACTCATCCCATGGTCTGCTCCATCTCATAAAAAAACTTGACAAATCCCCTAATACCCAGATCTGACAGAGTAAAATCTCCATCATGTTGGTACAAGAAAGACCAAAGAAGTGACCTTGGCCTTTGGCCCCTAAATTAGAGGCTTAATGAAGACATTCAGCCAGACATATTGACACCAAGATTGACACCAATACCATCACCACTGTTGCTACTGTCATGGTACCAACACCATCAATACATTCATCATCATCACCACTATCAACTCCACAGCTCCACCACCAACCACCAATGCATCATCACCTTCACCATCACCACCGCTACCATCACCACCAACACCATCACCACCAACACAATCACTACTACCAACACCATCACCACTACCAGTACTACTAACACTATCATCACTAACAACACCTATGCTATAATTACTGCCAACACCACCACCATCACTACCAACGCCACCAACACCATCAACACTACCAACACCACCAACACCATCACTACTACCAACACCACCATCATCACTATTACCAATGCCACCAACACCAAGGAGTATGCAGTGAAAAAGCAGCTGACATTGTCCAAATGTGGTGGCAAGAGGAGGAAAGAGCAACCACTACAGAAGCCAAGACATACAGGGCACAGCAGGCCAGGAGGGTGTAGTTTGTCAAAGACAGGGTCCAGCAGGCAGGTGAGCCTGCCCTGGGTGCCACTGTCACAGCCTCCCACTCTTACCATGACCTTGACCACCGTGACAACCAGCCTTGCAGCCATCTTCCCATGGCTATGGACACTCTCACACCTCTGTCGTGGTGTTGTGACACTTTCCCTTTGTTATGGCTTGTGTCTAGATGTCCCCCTGAAGCCTCATGCAGTCATAAGTGGGGCTTTTTCAGAGGTGGCTGGATCTAGAGTGTGTAACACTGGGATTGATTCATGATGCAATGCTAGGATCAAGGGCACTAGGATTAGGGTGAGTGCTACCCACCCTGAGTAGCCTGGGTAAGATATAAGGGATAGAGAGAACTGTGGTCATCCTCTTGCTGTTTTGCTACCTTCTGCCCACTGTGAACTGTTTCTCCTCTGCAATGCCACCCTGCCTTGGGGCCAGCTGATTATGAACTGAAACCTCTATAAACTGTGAGCTAAATAAATCTTTCCTCCTTTAACTTTGGGTGTCAGGTATTTTGACTCAGCAATGAGAAAAGTAGCTAAGACAGCCTCCCACCCTTGATGACCGAGCTCCCGAGGTCAAGTGGGCACATGGATGTCACCACAGGCTGGGTGCCCCAGGCAGTAGACTTGAGATGGCACTTCTCAAGGGCAAGGTGTGTATGGGGGTGGCTTTGGGTCTCCATCTGGGAGGGGACAAGGAAAGCAGTGGAACTGGGCATGGGGAGAAGATGGGTAGCAAGGCCATGCCAACAAAGGGCTCGGCTGACCCCGTGGTGATCTCTGAAGATCGGATTGCCCTTCTCAGCTGTCTCACATTGCCCCTAAGAGGCCAGGCCTTGACAGTCCTGTGTCATCTAGTCACTGTCACAGGCTGCCCCAGGAAGGGTGTGAGGACTCTCACTGAGCTGCCCCAGACATGGGGGAAGAAGTCTTAAGTCAGAAGGGGGTGTGAGTTGCTTCACAGTGACCCCACAGATGCCCCCCAAACTCTACATTCCCACCTCTGCTGCAGCAAGTGGCTGAGTTCTGGGCAATACCATGTGAGTAGAAAATTGTCTGCCACTTCCACGTCATACCTGCAGAGGAGTGGACATAGACTCCCCTTCCACTCTCCTTCCACTGGCTGGGATGCAGATGTCATGCTGGGAGCTGGAGCAGCCTTCCTGGGTCCAGAGAAGGAGGCTATATGTGGGTGGTGACAGAGTTGCTCAATGTTATGATTTAAATATGAAATGTCCCCAAAGACTCATGTATTGAGGGCTTGATTCCCAATACAGCAGTGTTCAAAGGTGGGGCCTACAAAGGTGAGTGGATCAGGAGGGTGCTGGCTTCAACAATGAATTAATCTATTAATGAGTTCACAGTTGAATGGGAGGTAGGAGGTGGGGACTAGCTGGGGGAAATGACTTCAAAGAGTATACCTTGTCCCCAACTCCTTCCTCTCCCTCTCTGGCTCTTTCTCTCCATCTCTCTCTCCACTTTCTGGCTAACACAAAGTGAGCAGGTTTCCTCTCCATGCTCCTTCACTGTGATGTGCCTGCTTTGGAGCCAGCTGGCCATGGACTGAAACCTCTGGAACCATGAGCCAAAATAAACCTCTCCTCCTTTAAGTTGTAGGTGTCAGGTCTTTTGTCCTAGCAGCAGAAAGCAGACATACTCGCCTATTACCAACTGCATGCCCCCAGACTGTCACACACCAGAGGACAGCCACTGACATGTTTTACAACTGGGGTCTCTTTGTCATCACCTATTCTCTTTGACCTTTATTGTACATCGCTATCTCCCCAAAAGCGTAACCACTTTGTCCCCTGTCACCAGGTAGCCACCGAGGTTCCAGTCCTGTCTGTGCCATATACAGGCTCTATAACCTTGGACAAGTCACTACCCCTTTCCAGGCCTCAATTTCCTCTCCGGAAAGCATGACACCTCACCATCTGTAATTTTATAGATTTTGCTAAAATATTGTCAGGACTGAGCTAAAGGAAGACTGTGGAGCAGGAACACACTGTATGCACACACAAGCTCTGCCCTCCCCTAGGCCTCCCTGGGCAGCTGTTTGAACTGAGAGCCATCTCAGTGATGGTCACCGTCATTGGTCCTATTGTCACATGACACAGCCTCACGGCAACCCTGCAAAGGCCACTATGATGCTGTCCCACTTTGACCACTAACATGTCACTTCCATCTCTACTTCAGAGACAGACAGACTTGGACCCCAACCCCAACTCTCTCCCTTGCAGCATGAACAGCCCAGGACAAGAAGCGTAACTCCCCTGGCCTCAGCTTTCCCATCTGCAGAGTGGGGATAACAAAACCCCATCACGAGTGTCCAGGAGGATTAAGTGGGACAACGCGAGTTAAGTGCTGATCCTAGTGCGTGACTGACAGGAAATGCTCAGGAAACGCTCAGCAAATCACCGTGGTCCTTGGAAAACACCCACAGTGTGCACAGGGGAAAGCTGCATACAAGGGCCCAC
Organism: Erethizon dorsatum; assembly: GCA_028451465.1. Taxonomy (NCBI): domain Eukaryota; kingdom Metazoa; phylum Chordata; class Mammalia; order Rodentia; family Erethizontidae; genus Erethizon; species Erethizon dorsatum. Next base: position 121,705,586 of record CM051827.1, on the reverse strand, counting down.
CTGGTTCTGGGCAAGGTGGGGACAACGCACCTGCTCTGGGGCTCCTGACTTGTGTTCTGGCCACCTGCAGGCATCATGGCTGGGCAGCCCGCCAGCCTGGGGAGAAGTGGCAGAGACTGCAGCTGGGAACCCCTGCCCTGGACCCTGGGTGTGCAGGTGGCTGGGAAAGACCTCCAGACCCAGGGTGTGCTTCGGAGGCCACCCTGAGGCAGGGTGTGGAGGCAAAGGAGCTCCATACCTGGTGCAGCTGTCAGGCTGGTGTGGGGATGACCAGGCCCCACAGCCTCCTCCAGGCTGAGCCTTCTCGCAGGCGCTGGAAACCCTCGGGGGCAAATGGCCTTCCTTCCTGCCTGGCATAAAACCCCACCATGTGCAGCGAGTCCAACATCGCCCCAGGGGCCCTCTGGGAGGTACATCAAGTCACCTCCTGGGCATTATCCCATGAGGTCTGTCTCTGAGGCTGGGGGGATCAGCCAGGCTGAGTGAGACCCTGCATCCTCTGGAAAACTGGAGGCTGAAGGGAGGAAAGAAGCCAACAAAAGAGGAGAGGAACACGAATAGTAAAGTGAAAGCTCAGGATTTTGCAGTGTTCCAAACCAAACCGAGGGCAAAACATCTGGATGTCACCACCCCATGTCTCTACAGCATTGTGCTCATCATGATGGTGACCATGGTTAGACACGGTGACGGTCCACCATTTGCAGCCCTCCTGAGAGGAGTAACTTGTGCGCCCCATCAACATCACAATCAATGTCGTGTAAGATGTTCTGCCGAAGGAAATGTGTGGCAAGTGACATGCGTGGTGGTTTAAGGGTCATATGCACTTTTGTCACGGCTCTGCCCCCTCTGCTGGGAGAGGAGCCTGTTTCAAGTAGGACCCCGCCTTCAGCATGGGCCCCAGTGAGTAGTGGGGGGAAAGAGAGTTGCATTCAGTCGACAGCCACCTCACAACTCCAGAGAGAACTATCTTTGTTTCTCCAAATGGTTGAGACTATAGGGATGTTTGTCATGATAGCATAACCTAGCAAACGCTGACTAATACAACCGCTAATATTTCCACAGCATTGACTGTGGGCCAGGGCTGGTTCTGAGTATGTTACGTGGTATTAGCTCACTTAATCTTCATCATAACTCAGGTAAGATACAGTCATCTCCACTTCCTCCAGTGATACCTGAAGCTCCAGATAGTCCTGAATCCCACTAGACTACATTTTTTCTTATTTTTTAAAATAGATCTTAGCACCTTCAGCATACTTTTTTGTTTGTTTGTTTGTTTTTCCTTTCACCTTTTCACATGAAGAAAACATGTTTAGGGTTTATCTTCACATCCAAAGTACTAGCAGTACCACTACTCTTTTGCTTTGGGGCCACTATTAAGTAAGATAATGGGTCACTTAAACACAGGCCCTGGGGTACTGCAGCAGCTGATCTGCTAAGCAAGACAACTACCATGTGACAGCTGTGTAGGGTACGCAGTGTGGATGCGCTGGACAAAGACACGATTCCTGTCCCCGGCAGGACAGAGCAGGGCAGTGCGAGATTTCACCTCAACACTCAGAATGACATGCAGTTTAAAACGGATGAATTGTCTTTGTCTGGAATTTTCAACTTCATATCTTCAGAACACAGATGGCCTCAGATAGCTGAACCTGATCGCAGAAAGCGATCCTGAGAACACGGGAGTTCCTCCAACTGTCTCTCGGGTGAGGGGAGGAAAGCACTGGCAGCTTAGGAATCCAGTTCAAAGTCATCCTGTCCCAGCAAAGCTGGAATCTGAATCACCCTAAGCAAGGCAGGCTTGTTTTCACCCATTCTACAGATGGGGCAGCTGAGGCTCCGAGAAGCAAAGCTACTTGCCCAGTGCCACAGTGTCTGTCCTTTATGTCACATGATCAGTGAGAACAGAAAGCGAGAACCGCGATCTTCCACTTGGACCCCAACGGCAACACAGTACGATTCTGCCACAGCAGAACCCCAGGGCTCTTGGGGGTCCCCAGCCACTGCTGGTGTAGGGAAGTCACCCTCCGAGAGTTCTGCCCTCCTCCCGAACATCGGGGCTTAGATTTCAGCAGCCCTGTTGCAAAGCAAGGAGGCTGCACGCGCGTCTGCCTTTTGACACTTGTTAACATCCTCCTGCTTCTGTGCGCTGGGTCTGGTTCGCATTAGCGCCCCAGGCCCCTCGGTGGTGGTCGGCCAGGGCTTGGGCTGCATCCAAAAAGTGTCAGACTCCGCGGGGGCCATCTAACTACTTATCTAACATGGAACATTGGACGCTTTGATCTGCCGATTAGGCACCTCCCAGGCACCTCCCAAGCTGCTAACTGGAAGCATCTGGCCCCACACACGGTACTGCAGAGGAAACTGCTTCCCACCTCCCTGTGCAAGGGGAGGCGGAGCCACCCCTCACCCACCCCGGACGCCCCCAGACGTCTCCACGTGGGAGATCTGAGGCTCAGGGAATGGACCTCATCGCCTATTCCTAGGAGGACACTATTGCTTTTGGTGATGGAGTGACAAGCACCCCCTGGGGCCCCCGATTCTCTGTGTGTCTCCAGAGACACCAGGGTCCTCCACCTGGTCTTTGTGGGCTGGCCTGGGAGACCTTTGTACATCAGGCCAGCACCCAGCGCCCAGCAAGGCAAGGGGACCGTGTGGACGACTTCAGCGTGTCCTTTCAGGTCACCTACCCAACAGCCATCCCCAGCAGCCACCGCTCAAACCAGGATGCCCTCCTCAAGGCCTCCCCAGCTCACTGCCACAGTCAGCCGGTCACCAAGGAGCGCTGATTCCACCCCGGCCCCACGGCCACAGCTAGCCAGCACCACTCTTGCTCTTCTGAACTTGGTAGTGGACTCCCAAGGGTGCCGGCTCCTCACCCAGGGCCCTGGAGCCCACCCCCCACACCTGCCCCCTCCCTAAAGCCAAATTCCTGGTGGCAGGTGTCCTCCTGAGTGCTTCACACCTAGGGGCGGGGCAGGGCAGGGAACATCGTCACACTGCTATCATCCCCTCTATCCAGAAGTGGGGACTGCGGGCCGAGGGCCAGTTGAGTCAGCTGGTTCACGTGGCTGCTGGTGCTCCCCCCCTCCCTCCCTCCTTCCCACCATCTCCCTCCTTCCTCCCCATCCTCCTCCTCCTCTTCTCCCCCTCCTCTTTTCCCTCCTCCTCCTCTTCCTCCTCCCTCTCCTTCCTCTCTCTCCCCTCAGTCTCTCTCCACTCCTTTTCTCTCCCCTTCTCTCTCCTTCCTTCTCTCTAGTTTTTTTCTTTTCTTTTCTTCTCTTTCCACCCCACCTCTCCCACTCCCATTCTCGGGCTCCTGCTCCCTAAACCTCTCTGCTCTCCGAAGCTGCCTGATCTTCCTGCCACTGGGCCTTTGCTCTGGCCACTCCTCTGCCTGCCGCCCTTCCCCCAGAATGCCTCCTTCACTCAGCCAAGGGCAATTCCCCTTCAGCTCGCAGGCCTGACGTCACCGCCTCAGGGAGTCTTCCTCAAACTCCCCAGGCCAGGGGAGATCTCTACCTCCCAGCTCCTGGAGCACCCCCTCCTCATGGCCGGGCCAGGCCAGTTTTCCTGGTGCTCTGAGTCCACCGCAAGAACGCAGGCTGCTTGCAGCAGGGAGGCCCTCTGGGTGACACTGTGTCCTGATACTTGCAAGGCCTGACCCTTAGCGGTGTTCAAAAACCATTAGCTGGGTGAATGAATGAATGAGCGCATGAGTGAATGAGCTCATGAATGAGTGCGTGAATGAGTGAGTGAGTGAATGAGTAAATGAATGAGTGAGTGAATGAGTGAATGAGTGAGTAAATGAATGAGTGAGTGAATGAGTGAATGAATGAGTGAGTGAATGAGTGAATGAGTGAATGAGTGAGTGAATGAGTGAGTGAATGAGTGAATGAATGAGTGAGTGAATGAGTGAATGAATGAGTGAGTGAATGAGTGAATGAGTGAATGAGTGAGTGAATGAGTGAATGCTGGTTTCCCACACCCTCCCTGCACATGGACTCAGATCTGAACCACTCACCCCCCGATTGTCACCTTCCCAGCTCTCCAAGTGTCTACCAGTGCCGCTGGCTGTGGCTCGTGTCCTACTCCCATCCTGTTCCACGAGTTCACTCAGACAGCTTCTACTGAGCGGCTCCTCCGGGCCGGTGCCTGAGACACCTCAGGGGACAAAATAGAGAAAACTCTCTGCACTCATGAGGTCTATGGTCCCCCGGGTAGACAGACAAGACAATAAATATATGGAGTGCTAGACAGTGGTGAGTGTTCAGCAAAATAGTTAAGGGGGGAAAATAATCGAGAAAATAAGTCTCATGACTATCTGGGAAGAGCGTTCTAGAGGGAGCAGCCAGTGCAAAGGCCCTGTGTCAGAAATATGGCACATTTGGGGAACAGTGTGGCTGCAGAGGAATGCAGGTCACAACTGGGTGGGGACCCTTGGGGATCTGACCCATACCGAGAACTGCTCCTGTTCCTGGCTCTACGGCCTTGCTAATTCCTGTAGGAAGAATTTTGTCCCAGCACGAGTCCCAAGAGTCCTTCTGATTAGACCAACAAAGGTCATGTTCTCATCCCTGAGAGTTAAGTCTTACATCTAGATGTCCCCCCAAAGCCTCATGCACTCATAGGTGAGGTTTTGGGGAGGTGACCAGATGACGGGTGTGATGCTGGCACACACCTTCCTTCTTGGTTGTGTGATACTGGGTTAGTCCACTAATGGGTTTATAGCTGGGTGTGATGCTGGGAGGTGAAGCCTGGTGAGAGAAGGTGGGTCACTGTGGGCGTGGCCTGGAGATATATATATATCCCTCCTGCCTTGAGTGTGTGCTGCCTCCTGCCTGCCACTCCATGGACTGTTTCTGCTCTTCAATGCCCTTCTGCCGTGCTGCCCTGCCTTGGAGCAAGCACCTTACATACTGAAACCTCTACAAACAGTGAACTAAAATAAACCTCACCTTTTGTAACTTATGTGTGTCAGGTATTTTGTCCCAGGAATGAGAAAAATAACTAAGACACTGAGCCAAAAATTAACTAAGACACTGAGCCAACTAAGACACTGAGCAGAGGAGGGAAAGGTCACCTGCTCCCCTGGATCACACTGTAAGAAATAGAAGCACACAGTTCTCCCTTGAAGAACAGAGGCTGCTGGGAGGGGAAGGAGGGGTGCTGGGAGACATCAGCCCATGGGACCGAAGTCCCTGGTGCTCTAGCCAGGGTCACTTTGGCGAATGGAGCCAATGTATGGAAAGGACCCAGCACCTGGCAGTTGCTCCTTGAAAAGCAATTATTCCTTTTGTTATTATATATAAAAGGCCAGTGTGAGAAAGAGGAGCTAACTTCAATGTGTGGTCCCAAAGGATAAAACTAGTGTTCATAAATACAAATTCCAGAGAGTCAGGCTCTGATTCAAACCAAGAATTTTCTAATAACTGGAGTTGCCCCACTGAGCCTCCTGTCCCTGCAGGGGAACAAGAAGGATCCTGTAGAAAGAGGTGTGGAGCAGGTATACCTGAGATCAGTGGGCTTCCAGGATTCTCTCCTCTAACAGTGGTCCAAGAAAGGAGGTCATTATCTCTTTTTTTTTTTTTTTTTTCAAAAAAAAAAAAAATTAACCCTGGGCACCAGAAGCATGCAAGAAAAGAGAATTAAGAGATTAAAACTCCCTGAGCCTCTGACAATCTGGTCCCAAGGGCAAGGGGGATGGGACAAGCCATGTCCTACACCGGACCCTACAAAGTTGATCACTGAAAGCTCAGAGCTGGGCCAGGCGTCTTCAGATACTCTGGGCTCCTGGAAAGTAAGTGGAGGAAACAGAGAAGGGGTGCTCCAGAAAGACCCCAGCAGTCCGTCCTTGGTGTCTGCGACAGTTAATCCTGGCTGTCATTTGACCAGATTGAAAGACACCTAGCAAACTGGTAACACACATTTCTGGGTGTGCCAGTGAGGTGGTCCCTGAGATGATGGGGGTGTGAGCCAGCACTGGGTGGGGAAAGCCAACCCCGGGGTCCTGCGTGGCACAGAAAAGCAAGGATGGAGGCAGCTCTTGTGTGCACTCTCAGCCCTTGGTAAGCAGGTGTGTCTCTTTGCAGCTACTGTGGACATCAGACTCCAGATTCTTCAGCCTTGGAACTGGGACCTGCACCGCGGCCGGCCAAGGGGCCTGAGCAGGGGCTGCATCCTTTGTTCTCATCCAGAGGCTTCCAGCTTCTCAGACTGAGCAGCTCCTGGCTTCCCTGGCTCTCCAGCCTGCAGATGGCCACTGTGGGGCTATTCAGCCCCCGATCTTGTGAGCCACTCTTACTACCCCCTTGTAGAGTTACACACTTCCTATTGCTGTGTTCCTCTGGAGATCCCTGGCTGACACAAGTACCCTTCTCCCAGTTTCCAGCCCACAACTCCAGACCAGTGCTCTATGGGGAAAAGGAGGCTGGACACGGAGCCAGGGACACCAGGATGACATCTCAGCTGACCCAGCAAAAAGGCTCACCACATGTGCCCAGGATGCTGCTGGTGGCCTCCCAGAGAAGACAAGGCCCAGATCCCGCAGCCATGACCCACCTCTAGCCCCAGCTGCCCTCCCACTCTGTCTTCTTGCATCTCAACCACCCTCAGCCACCTGCTCTCCTGGAGCTGCCTCGGGCTCCTTCCCCACCCCTACCTTTCTTCTTGCTCCCCCACCTCCGATTCTAACACTTTTCTGTCCTTTGAGGCTCTTCCCAAATGCCAGCATCCCCTGAAGTCTTCCCTGGTCACTGCACTCACCGGCCACCTCCCTAAAATCTGAATTTCCTTCCTTCACACATTCCTTGCCTGGGGAAACTGAGTTTTCCCACCATGCACTGTGTCCCCCAAAACAGTCTTCCTTCAGGCAGGGCCATGTGGATTCAGCCACATGAGCTGGCAGCTGGGGACCAGGTCCATGACAATGTGACCCTAGACAAGGGCCCTAACTTCTGTGAGCCCCCTTTCCCCACCATCTGTAAAACAGGGATCATAAAGGCACCCAGGTGACAGTGTTTTGCAGGGAACAACTGAACACAGTAGTAAGATCTTGGTGGGGACCGGGCTCAGAGGATGGCACGACTGTCAGCTACAGGTTCAACCAGCCACAGAGCAAAAAATTTAGTTTTTTCAAATTGCTTCTGTACTGACCATGGACAGAATTTTTCTCATTGTTATTCCCTTCTCTCTAGTATAACAACTATTTTTAACACATTGACATTGTTTTAGGTATGATAAGTAATCTAGAGATGATTTGAACTTTAAAGTATATGGTGGTGCACACTTGTTATCTCAGCACTCAGGAGGCTGAGGCAGGAGGATGGCTGCACGTTTGAGGCCAGCCTGAACTGCATAGTGAGACCCTGAGTAAAAAATTAAAAAATTAAAAAGGATATGGAAGGTTATGCACGGGTTATTTGCAAATATGCTGCCACTTTATGTGAGAGATGTGAGCACCCTCAGACTTGCGTATCCATCCTGGAAGTGGGAGGTCCTGGAACCCATACCTGGGGAACTGAGAGATGACTGGTTTTGCTTTGTTTCTCAGTATCTCTCAGAACCCAAGGCTGTAACTGATACATGGAATTAACAAGGAAATGACCTGAAGTAATGGGAGGTGGAAGGGAAAGGAAGGGGAGAGAAGAGAAGGGGAGGGGAAGGGAAGGAAGGGAGTAGGAAGCAGGAGGGAAGGGGAGGGAGGGGAGGGAAGGAAAGGGGAGAGAAGGAAAGGGGAGGGAAGGGAGAGGGAAGGGGGAAGGAGGGGAGGGGAGGGGAGGTTGTTGGCAGTGAGCTGATCTTTCCCTCAGCATTCAGGGTACCTGCTATATGCTGGGCTCCAGAAAGAGGCTCAGGGAAGAGAAACAGCCACCATCCCGGGCAATATGAAGAAGTAGCTTAAAAACAGCAATGCTGCTCACCCAAATGCCAGGTGAGTCAAGCCAGATCCCACCACCCACTGCCTTGAAATGTGAAAGAGGTAAACTGAGGACCAGGAGGAGGCAGCCCTGCCCTGCCAGCTGCCAAACTGCTTAGGAAGCTGCTCCTGCCAGGGTCCATGCCGGGCACACTGGGAGTGTGGGAAGGGTGATTCCCAACGGAGGCGGGTGCCATGGGCTAGGGCTTGTGTTGTCCCTGATGTTGTGGGGATGTGGGTTTGCAACCGTCAGCCTTTGCTGAACACCTACTATGTGCATTTTACTACATTATCTCTGATCCTCAAATGTCCCTGCACAGCAACTATTTTAGAGCCAGGAACGTACAGGCACGGGGACAGTAAATAATTGGCCCAAGGTCACAGAGCTTGGAAGGGGCAATGTCAGGATGGAAACCAAAGTCTCTCTGATTCCACACGTCCTTTCACAGGGGACTCTGACAGCAAAAAGAAAGATCACTCATTTTACCCAAGTGAGGTTTATTCACAAGCACTTAAGAAATGCCCACGATGCCCACCCATCTATCACGAGAACACAGAAGCCTGGGACTGAGCTCTTCTGGAAGGGGAAATGAGACACAAAAGCATGAGGCAGTTGGGAAATGACACCAGGGCAATGTGCTACGAGCTCACACCAACCCTAGCCTAGCCCCCCAGTATGAACCCCCATGAAGGGGATGAACCAGAACTGCAGGTAACCCCTGTGACTGCCAGATGGTGGCTGTAGGCTACTCAATCAGATTTTGTCCTTGGAGATCAGTAGGTCAAGTTGGGTCATTTCTTCTCAAAGTGGGTGGCAGCACCTGGCAAGAGAAACAGCTCAAGGGAAAGGAACAGAGTGTAGATATTTTTAAGCACCCATCACTTAAGTCAGTGAAAATGGCCAGGCAGCAGAGAACCTCAGAGGAATGCCAAACGGGAGCAGGGCAAGGTGGAGACAGCCAGGGGTGACTGCGCTGTATTCTTTCCTTTGGAGTTGAATGAGGGAGGCCCTGGCCCCACTCCCAACACAAGCGCTCCATCCCAGGGTCAGAGGGTGGCACTAGTCCTTCCTCATGGTGTAGCCCTGGATCATGCTGTTGAAGTAGGCTGCTGTGTTGCGCTCCGGGTAGAAGAGGATCATGTAGCACTTGGGGCCAAAGTAGCCCAAGCAGATGGCCAGGAAGTTGAGAACGGTGACCAAGAGGTCCATGATGGTGACCAGCACCCCGCTGTAGACAGACATGAAGGTGCAGAGAGAGACGGAGGAGGTGAAGGAGAAGGTCATGCTGAGGGTGATGAACTTGGCCTCGTTGTAGTTGGTGGGCAGCTCCTTGCCCAAGTAGGCAAAGATGAAGCCCACCATGGAGAGGAACAAGTCCATGCTGGTGTTGAACAGCAGCCCGTTGCGATAGTTGGGGTGGCAGGAGAGGATCATCATGCTGGGGTCTTCAGGGTCAGTGTGGCCCATGGGTTTGATGGTGGTAGTCAGCATGTTGCTTGCTACGATGACCCCCTTGAGTGCCGTGATGACCGCTACAAAGACATAGGGCCCGTGATAGCGAACCCAGAAGCCATAGGCACGTGGGAGGTGGCTGGCCATCTTGAAGATGCACACAATCTGGAAAGAGCGCACGGTGATACAGGAGATGCACACAGAGTAGCAGAGCGTGAAGAAGGCCTGGCGACAGATGCAGGTGAGGACCGTGGGCGGCCCCACGTATACGGGCACCATCCCGAATGCCAGGAGCAGAGGCATCAGCATCAAGAAGCACATGGGGCCCCCGGCTGAGCGGACCATGGGCGTCTGGAAGTGCCTCCAGAATATGATCAGGATGGCCAATGTGCTGAGGAAGCCCAGGATGGCCAGCACAGCCACAATGATGGTGGGTGCCTCGTACCACTCGAGAAATGCCAGCTTCCGCTTGAAGCAGGAAGTGTCCTTCTTGTTGGACCACATGGTTGTTGGGCAGGACTGGCACTCATATTCATCTGCAAAAGCCCGCAGTGACTTGGGTCAGCTGGACCCAGCTTCCCAGCAGCTACGTCATCTAAGCCCAGTCCCGGGGCCAGAGAGAAGCTAAACACTAAGGTCACAGCCAGCACTCACCAAGCGTCACACACATCAGCTCATCAAATCCCCCAACAACCCATTGCACATCTGGGGAAATGCTCGGCTACATTAACTAATTTGCCTAAAGTCACCAAGCCAGGAAGTTACAGAGGCAGGATCTGAACCAGGTCTCCTGGACTCAGCCTACTGCATGTAAATTCTCCAAAGTCCTCATCTCCAGTGAGAGAGACATTGGACCACTTCTTCCAGGAGTCATTTAATAAACATTGTTTTGAGCACTGTCCACTATGACAGGGACCTGAGGTGGGGACCGCAGAGAGATTCAGTCCCAGCCTCCAACCTATGGCCACCTATGGTAGGAAGGCACGGAAAACCCTCCGCAAACTCATGCTTAGCACCCGCTTCACTCAGCACTTACTTACACATAAGTGCCTGGATCAGGGGATGAGCTCACCCACTGAACTTACGCATCAGTCAGTTTAAAAGGAAAATTTGTTTTTGAAACTCAATTCTGAATTGCACTAAGTACTAACGTGAACACAGAGATGATGTTGTCCCCATTCTCCTGGAGTTTATGGCATATCGGGGGAAACCAAGAAAGTCACAGCACTCAGGAGGCTGAGACGGGAGAATTCTGAGTTCAAGAGCAGCCTGGACTACAGAGCAAGCTCCATCAAAAACAAAAGGCGAAATAAATAAAGTCATTTCACAAGTATCCGCTCAGCAGCAATGCTATGCTCTGAACCATCTGAGGCACTGGAAGGCCAGAAAGATGGATCAGGTACCATCCCTGCCTGCCAGGATCTTCCTGATACTGGAAAGCCATTCACTGGTGCATTCATTCACTCATACATTCATTTGTTCATTCATTCATTCATTCATTCATTCATCATCCAGTGGATGTTCTCTGGCCAGACACCCCTGGGCCCTGGGCTCTGGGCTGTGCATGTGCACTTGCTTTTGTGTGTGTGTGTGTGAGTGTGTGTGTGTTTGTGTGCATGTATATGCACACACGTGCACACACCCACACTGGGGATCAGATCCATTCCTGCCTTACGACAGTGTTCTCCATTTTCTCTCCTTCCTTCCCTGCACCAGCCTGTCTGGAGGATTTTGCTCCATGACAGATACTCAGGGGCTAGAAGAGGAATCAGACATGGCCCCTGGCTTTGGACACTCGCATCCTCTAGGAGACCCAGGCAGGGCAGGACACAGTGGGGTAGGCAGGGGTGCGGGCCGCAAGCTGCACCTGCGGTCTGGTTGTGGAAGGTGCCTGGCAGGCAGTCGATGCACTCGAAGCAGCAGGGGTGGATGCCCACGTTCTTCTTGATCTGTCCCTGCTGGCAGTTTTTGGAGCACATGGACATGGGGACCTGGAGGGAGGAGGGAAAGAGACCCTGAGCCCCTTTCCCACACTCTGGGGGTCTCCCCACTGTCCCCTACTAGCAAGATGCTCAGGGAGGGAGGCTTGAGCCCTGACTGGGAGGGGAGGGCTGCTGGAACTGCCATTAGAACTGGACCTCTTAGTTTTACCTGCCCAAGACCTAATCAATCTTCCCCTAGCAAAAGCATGGAGACTTTCTGAGATTGTCCGGAGGGGACAGGATGCAACCCTGGGGCTGCAACAGATGTCTTGTCACAAAGGGGTCAATGTGGCCCAAGGAAAACTGTGAGCAACAGAGAGAGTGAGACCGTCAATGCATGCCTGCCTGAAGCCTCACCATGTAGAGTTTTCAATCATACGAGCAACAAGTTAAAGGTTTGTGACCGTGATTTCCTGTCACTTGCAACCCAGACTTCTAATTAACACATCTCTTCTGGATCGCTGGGCAAGGGTTGCTCAGGCAAACAAGAGCACGTGGGCAATGACCAGGCCTGTTGTTTTTACTGCTATGATTTGCAGAACCTAGAAGAACCCAGCAGAGGGGAGGCCTCTGATCATCATGTATTGAATGAGTGAGTTACACACAGACGAGACAGTATGAGCAGTGAGTAAAGGGGTAGAAAAAGATGGCAAGATCAGAAAGGCAGAGTTTCCCAGACACCGAGCAGGCAATCCTGAAGCACAGACCCAAAGGGTAAGGGAGTACGTCTTGAAAATATCTGCTCCAGGCAGAGGGAGCAGTACATGCAAAGGCCCTGTGGTGATAGACACCTGGCACAGAAAGGCCAATGTGGCTTTGAAAGGATGACCAAGAGGGAGATTGGCAGATCAATTCAAGGAGTGGGGCAAAAATACTTGGATTTTTACTCTACATGGGATGAGAAGCTACTGGAGAATTCTGAAAAGATTAGTGACAGGGCCTGACTTCGTTTTAACAGGATTGCCCTGTTTTGTGTGTTGAGTTTGGGGGGCAAGGCAGAAGCAAGAAAGCAGGTAAGATGCTACTGCAATAGCCTAGGTAAGACATGATCTGGTTCTGACTAATGAGATAGCAGAGGAGAGGGTGAGAAGTGGTCAGGTTCTGGATGTGTTTGGGAGGCAGATTGGACAAGGTTCCCTGCTGGATTGGACGAGAAAAAAAAAAAAAAAAAAAAAAAAAGCAAAGCAAAGAAACAAGAAGTCCAGCATTCTGGACTGTACAAAGAGAAGGATGGTGTTGATTTTTACTGAAATGAGAAAACCTTGGGGGTCCAGTTTTGGTAGGCAGATGGAGACTTGACTTGAAGTTCAGGACTTCAAGTTCAGGAACTTGAAGAAATAAAACGGTGAGCTGGGAACATAATTGATATGTTCCCAGAAAGTAAGTCCAATTTCCAAACATTAGTGTCCTCCAGGGTTAGAGACCAAGGAGGTGAGGAGTAACCAGGAAAAGAGACACAGAAGGAGTAGTCATGGATGTAGAGTAATCGAGAAAGAATGGCCCAAATGCAAAGAAAGATATTGTGTCCAAAGAGAAGTGCTCAGCCGGGTGTGGTGGTGCACGCCTGTAATCCCAGCACTCGGGAGGCTGAGGCAGGAAGATTGCTGTGAGTTCGAGGCCAGCCTGGGCTACACAGTGAGCTCGAGGCCAGCCTGAACTATATAGTGAGATCCTATCTCAAAAAAATAAAAAGAGAATGCCCAGTGTGTCAAATGCTGTCCACAAGCTGACCCTTGGATTAGCAATACAAAGACACAGGTGCTCTTGACAAAACCAGTTTCAAAAGAGTGGTGTGAATGAATGCTTCATCAGGTGGCTTCAGGAGACACTGGAGTGGAGGGGGTCTGGTTTCCATCCCGACCCGTAAGGAGCTGGGAAATCACTCCATCACCCCCATTCTCACAGCAAGAAAAGAACTGAACAAACTACATAGCAAACCCTGATCCATCAGAGAATTAGGGTCACAGGGCAAAAGTGTAGCCCCCCCCACTAGAGTCTGGAGAGCACCCAATGTCCGCAAGTTTAACATCCAGGACCCCCCCACACACACACACACTCACACATCAGATTTGCAGAATGAAGACTGGAGAAACATCCCCTCCTGAGGCCAACAGGGAGAAGGGAAGAAGTAATCACTTTTAGTTTTGAAATGTGCCCAGAGCACTCTGTTCTCTTTAACAAACATCTGCTCTCAAGGGAAGCTATTTTAGCAGATCCCAACCAACGTAAATTTTCCCAGAGCTTAACTGACATGAGGGAAGGGACTCCCCCAAACTCCAGCCCCCACCAGCCTTCATGTGTCACCTAAGAGCAGAGGGAAGCAGGGGCCGAGAAGCACTTGTGAAGTGCACCACTCTAGAGCACGGGATCCAGGAAGTTCAGAAAACACCAAACAGGATAAATTCCTGAGTAAACTACACCTAGGCATGTCATATTCAAGCTACAAGTAACACAGACAAAGATAAAATCTCAAAAGAAATCACAGGGGGAGAAATACCAGCAAAAATGGTTACTAGAGGAAAAGAAAGATATTTTATAATGATATAGGCTCATCCCATCAAAAAGGTATATTAATTATATATAATAAACACATATGCCCCTAATAAGAGAACCCAAAAAATAAAGCAAAAAAAATCAGAATTGAAGGAAGAAATAGATCATTTAATATATAATATTTAATAGTAATAAATGGAAACATCAATATACTACTTTCAGTAATGCATGGAACTAAATAAAATGAATGAAATAGAAGTGAGCATCACTATAAACCCACATGGAGGGACTTTCATGACCAACGGAAAGAGAAGGAGAACATTCAGCAATGATCCACAAGCAGGGCAGCTGGGTACATCAATATGAGTTGACAAATAACAGCTACTACCCTAAGCACTCATAGGCAGGGCTTTCAGAAGATGACTGGATCATGGGGCGCCATGTTCATCAGCGGATTCACGCACTGAGTGTGCTATTGGGAGGTAAGGCCTGGTCAGAAGAGGCAAGTCACTGGAGGTGTGACATGGAACCGCACCTTCCCTGCCTGGCTCCTTCCTTCTGCCTCTGTTTCCTGACCACCAGGATGTGAGCAGCTTTCTTCTGCCCATGCCCTTCCACCATGCCATTTTCTGCATATGAGCCTGCCAAACATGGACTGAAATTTCTGAAACTTGTGAGCCAAACTAAATATCACCTCCTTTAAATTGCAGGTGTCAGGTATTTTGTTGCAGCAACAAAGAAAGTGACTAACACAGGGCATGGGCCCAAGAGCCTGAGCTTCCTCTCATAGTCCACCTGGCCACTGCCAAACACCAAACCTTCCAGCTACAGAGAGCACAGAGGACCCTGACTGGGCTCCATTGTTCAAGAGGTGCAGGCACCCGCTGCTGGCAGACTCAGTGGCCAGAGCCTTTCCTCTCCATCCCCAGGAGGATTTGCTTCCCTGACGTCAGCAGAGCATCACTACCCAAGGACTCCCTGACCCGGGACCCCATCTCACCTCAGGCAAGTGTCCCATTTCCTGATGACAGAGATGTGACACAAGCACACAGCCACAGGACCTGCTGATCCTAAAGTCACCCACAATATCCCGCCTAATAAAATGACAGGATGGCATACCGAAGGCCCAGCTTGGGTGCCACCGCAGGGAAGCTGCCCCGCTGAGTGGGACACTGCCCATGGGCCCGAGGTGCGTACCCTGAACAAATGGCTGGTGTGCATGCAGTGGCCCTGACTGCTGGAACAGCAGGGGGAAGAAAGACCGGCCGCACTCCCCTTTTTTCTTGGAGACCCACTATAGAATTGGTTCTTGGTCTCACTGAAGTCTTAGATGGTGGAAGCAAAATTCTGCTCCCCACGGCGGGCCTAGTTCCACCAGCAGACACCACAAGGCTCTGTGTCATCCCTGCTCATCCTGGGTCCCGACACCAGTGAATGAGAAGGCCAGAAAGGAGGAAGTCATTGAACCAGACTCAAGCAAGGGGCTTGGTAGAAAGGGCAGTTGGGAGCCCAGGAACTCACCGCTGGTCCTTGGTGCTTCTGCCCTGGTAGTAACTGCTACCTCCGGGCTACAGCCAGCAAGGGCGAGCCAGTCAAGGGCCCAGACACCAGGCAGATGAAGGTCTCCATGACCCCACCAGGCAAGTGACACACAGCATCCAAATGCTGGCTTGGGGGAAGGAATCCAGAATGAACAGCCAAAGGGACAGAGGACAACTATCATTACAACCTGGTGCCACCAAACTCCCTCTTGTAAAGACTGAGCTGGCTCACAAGGCCCAGCGAAGTGTCCAGTGTAAGACTTGGCAGGAGGCACGGACCGAAGATGGTCCTGGGAAGACTGAGCTCCACTTGCTCACAGCAGTGATGGGTATGAGGACATTCCCTCTTCCCTTCTGGTCTCTGACCCCTTGCCCCCTCATGTCCTGCAATGATCTACTGCACATAAACACTTGTCTCAGGCTCTGCATTCCGGGAAGACACTGTTATAGGACGAACTGTAGTCCTTGAAATCTTAACCTCCAGCATCTCAGTATTTGAACTGTTTCAAAAATAGTCGTATGCGGGTATAACTAAGATGAAGTCCTACTGGAATAGGGTGGTCCTTAACCTGGTGTGACGGGTATTCTTATACAGTGGGGACATTTGGACATGAGACATGCACACAGGGAGAGCATCCCACAAAGGGGAAAGCAGAGGTGGAGGTGGAGCATCTGCAAAGCCAAGAGAGAGACTGGGAGCAGCCAATTTGCAGCCCTCAGCAGGAACCTGACCTGCTAATGCCTTGATCTCAGACCTCCAGGCTGCGGAGCTGCGAGGCGAGGGATTTCTATTGTCTCAGCCCTACGTTTGTGCTACTGTCCCACTGTTGTCCAGGAAACTAACAACAGCATCAGCCCCTGCTCATTTCACCGTAGTCCTCCAGAAGCTCAGGGACCAGCAGCCAGAGATACATCTGGGAGTGAGGAGAAGGCACTGGGGACAGGGGACAGGATACTGTCACAGGAGAGTGACGAAGATTCTTCAAGATGCTTGTAAAGGATCCCCAGTCCCCTTCCCACTCCACAAGGCTGGTCTCAGCCCCGCCCTACTCTACAGAACCCCAAAGGTCTGTTCTCCAAAGAGGGTAAAACTGAAGATCTTCAGATTGACAGATGTCAGACACAACTACCATCACGAAACAGGAGCATCAAATGACAGGCTGTACCCAAAGTTCTTATGTACAGAACCTGCACTGCAGGCAGCTGCATGCACTTACGCAGGTCACACAACCTCTCTGTGCCTTCAGCGTCCTAATCCATACTATGTGGAGAACTAGCTCAGTCCCCTAGGGCTGCACTAAAGTCCTTAGCATGAGCCCCAGCAGACGCAAGCTCAGTAAAGCTTTACTCTGCCTCAGGAGCTGAACACCCCGGAACTCCCACAGTGCTCACTCAATGGGGAAGGACAGGACCCAACTTTACACCAAAATGGGACACCCTGCCAGTGCCCTCCTAGATAGGAAAGGCCCTTGCCCCCCCCTGCCACTCAAGCTCCCAGGCCCTGCCCACCCCCCACCACCCCGCAGTCCCCAGCTCACCTTGTTGTCGCGGGTGTGCCAGGAGATGTTGCCAACCATCTTCAGCTGCTGCTGCATGGGGTAGTAGGAGGCGACACTCTGGAAAGGATTCTGCCTCAGGCGCCACTGCCACTGGACAATGTCCAAGTGCATGGGCACATCCCCTTGCTCGTCAAAAAAGATCTGGTTGCCCAGGAGGGGGAAGTTGACCTTCCGAATCTCTCTCAGCAGCTGGAGGGGTCAGAAGGAAGAGGAGGAGAGCTGGATGAGCCTAGCACCCCACCACCTCCATCTCCACAGCTGTCAAATGGGGCAGCTCAGATGCTCTGGAATCAGATGCACCTGGGTGTAGGCCTCAGCTCTGTCCCTTGCTGGGCAACGTCGCACCTGTTGCTTAACCTCTCTGAATCTCAGTCTCCTCTATTACAAAGTGGCAACAGTGTGACCCTACTTGCTGGGCTTTGAAGCCATAAATGCACTCATCTATGTTAGGGGCTTAGAACTAATGATGCCTAAGAAACCTGGCCTCGTCCTTTTCCTTGGAAGTCACCTTAGTCAACACTCAGGGGCCCAGAGTCCATGTCCCTCTCACCTGCAAAGACCAGGTGGGGTTGCCCCTGCTCCCTGGGTCCTTCTTGTCTCCCACACCTTAGGGTCAGCTCTTTCCAGTCTCTCCTGCATCCCAGAAGCAGGTACCAACTAGAACTGCTTGGAACTGGGCATCTTCTGTCCTCCATTGGCTGGTGACTTTGGCCACTGAGCCCCCAGGCTAACCCTAAAAGGGCTTCAACCTGCATCTTAGCTCTACTCCTCACATATGGGAGGGTCTGCTAGGCTACACTGTGGAGACACAGAGCTCACCTCACTAAGGGACTGGCGGAGAGGTGGGCCTGGGGAGTGCACCCTTGCTCCTCCTTCCCCTGCTCTGGGGTGAGGACCTGGCTCCAGAAGCTTCTCCCAGAGTCCAGAAGCCAGGCCCAAGGGCCCTTGTCTCAGGAGCTGAGAGCCATAGGATGGATGGGGATCAGGGTGTGGAGCTCCCTGGGGAGGCCAGTTGTGCATGTCCTATGTCCCCTTCTGCAGTGACCTGGCCAAGCCTGGCTGAGTCAGCTGAGATGGAGGCCTCCCCAACTTTGGGGTGCAGAAAGCTGAGTCTCTGTCATTTCCTTGAGCGGGGGTGGGGGGCTTGGGCATCTCAAGGCGCCCTCATTGGGTCTGAGCCCTGATTCCCCTTCTCACCTCACCCCACCCCGACCTCCAGCATTGACTGCAAGCATCTGAGGCAGACACAGATCTGCCCTCCACCTCCTCCTCTCTCCTGAGGTCAGGCCCTTGGTGTCGGGGGGGGGGGGCACATTTAGCTTCCCCTCTGCACCAGAAAATCTGCGTGCATTGTTTGTTATGCCTCACAATAACTCATCAGGGTCTGAATTATTCCTTCTACTTAACAGATAAGAAAACTGAGGGCTCTTGGACTAATATATCTGCACAAAAGCCCATTGTTTTCTAATTCCCAGTGACACTGTCTAGGCCAGAGGAGATCCAGGGGACAGGTACGTAGGGGCCCCGACCCCCTGCCTCATATCTCCATCACCTGGTTGGTCTCAGAAACATCATCTTAGGGTCCACTTGGAGCTCTCCGTGGGCTCCTACTACCCGCAAGATAAAGCCCCAACTCCTTCATTTGGACCTTAATGTCCTCCAGTGTCACCTGTAGCTTCCCTTGGACCCCACCGTGTGGCCAGGTCACCACTCTCTTACTCTCCTGCACCATCCAATGCCTGCCCTCCCCCTCCCCCCATCTGGCCCCTGACCCCTCCCATCATGCAGCCCCTACCCTAAGCACATTAGCAATTCCAACTTCCTGCTGCATTTTAGAAGGGACAGATTTAACTGCCTTCATCTCTTCCTAAAGTGCAGGTACCCAGGACCTGGCACACAGTAGGTGCTCCATAAATGGGATTGGACATCTTGGTTGCTGTGATTAGTGCCCATCATCTCCACTATTAGGAGAAGAAGGAAGACAACTGGTTCTGCACCACAGCTCCTGAGGAAGGTGGAATGGAAGACCACAGTGGGAACCAGCAGCCAGGAGCAGCACAGGCACGCACATCGCTGGGAGCCCCGTCCCTCCATTCCCTATCTGTAGATGATCGGCCATTAGGGTGGCTCTGAGTTAGACCTGATACGCATGGGCAGGCAGCACCTGGTGGGCATTTAGAAAACAGTGAAACTTCCGTGACACTTCTGTGTGTTGCTAATGTGGCAAGATATAGAGTAAGACAAAGAATTTCTTTTTTAAACAATAGCTGCCTATTTTTTTTAAAGATAAGTGTTTAGGGTTGCAAGGTTAGACTCTGAGCTTATGGCATAGATACAATTAAAACAGAAAAAGAAGGATATATATATATATATATTTTTTTTTTTTTTTTCCTGTTTTGTGTATCTGCAGTGCTGGGGATGGAACCCAGGGTCTTAGGCACACCTGGCAAGCACTCTACCACTGAGCTACACTCCTGCTCAGACAGATCTCTTTTAAAAAGCTACCTAAATTACTCTGCAGTAGAAGTGAGTAGTTATCTGAGGATGGATGGGGATTTAGAAAAGAGAAGAAGGGGAGAATAAAGAAAGGATCTGGGCTGGATTTGGGAAGCGGCTGAGCAACAAGGCAGGAGGCTGGGCCCAGACTGAAAAAGCTGGAGAGCTGTTAAGAAGCAGAGCTGTGTGGACGCACGGTGTAAAGCGCACCCTTCCAACATGAATCCCCTCTGCTCTCCTGACCCTCCGTGCCACCTTCTCCAGCCTCTCAGGCTTCACAGTAGGATGTGCGCGAAATCAGAAAAACACAGGCTTAAATTCCAGGTCCAAATCAAGGTGTCACAGCCCAGGACAATAAGAAGACCCACCTAATGGCAGGCCTCGGTGAGCCCAGGGGAAAACAGCTGCCCTCCGCAGGTCCTCCTCCTGCCCACCTCGAGGACAGACTGTCTTCGGTGGTAACTAATTGAAAAAGGACTTGTTCTGGCCACCGGAAGGACTTCTGGCTCTTTGCAATCTGAGGCAGGGGATACTCCATGTCCTCTCACTCCCCTTTGCCCAGAACCGCGCCCCCCCCAGCTTAGAGCTGAGCCAGGGCAAGAGCCCTGAGGTCTCCATGGCAACCGCGGGGTCTTGATCTGCACCTGCGCGTGGGGCACTCACCTGCCAAGGATAAATGGTTTTCTTGGTGCAGTGATAAGGGCTGCAGCTCAGCAGGCTATGCAAGGCGTGCGCCACAGCATAGACGGCAGAGTACACGCAGTAGGCCACTCGCTCTCCAGAGAGCGTGAGGATGGTGTTGAAGGACTTGGTGACATTCAAGCAGGCCTCGCACTCCTGGTTGCAGGTGGCCCGCGAGCTATTCTTGTTGGGTGGCTGCTCTGGCGGGGCCTCCGAGCGGCGCACACGGAACTCACTGAAGCCAGGCATGGCCACTGCCTGGATGGTGATGCCAAGGAATGTCCAGGTATTCTGCAGCCCGGTAAGTTTGTGCAGGACCGGATCGATAGCCCAGGACTCAGAGGCGATCCACACGGTGTCGGTGATGTTCTGGCGCAGCGCCTCCCGGAAGAAGTTGTGCAGGGCCAGCTCGGGTGAGAACACGACCACTACACGCGCCGTGGCCTGCTTCAGCTTGAGCAGGATGCCCTCCAGCTGTCTCACCTCTGCGGCGGTCATGACCTGCTCGGGCTGCGGCATGGGCAGCACCTCCTGGAAGGCGATGCAGATGTCATTGCCACGGGCCAGGCGATCTCGGAGCAGCTGGCTGTTGTCACGGCCGTAGTCGTCATTGCTCATCAGCACCACAATCCAGTTCCAGCGGAAGTGAAGCATCAGCTGCACCATGGCTTCGATGTGATGGCTGGCGCTGGGTACGGTGCGCAGCATGGCCGGGTAGAGCAGCTTGTCGCGCAGCCGGTCAGTGATGGCGCTGTAGGAGATCTGCCAGAGGAGAGGGGTCGCAGCATTAGGGGGGGACCCATTGTGTGCCTGGCCCAGGGTGGGGGCCCATGGTGTGGCAGGGGCTTCACCTACCATCATCATTGTGAGCCACCCGCAGGACTAGGTGTTCACACCATCATCATGTTCATCCCAGGAACACCTGAGCACCTACTGTGCGTCTCTGGACATAGTGCTTTCCTCCTCAGCACCACCATGCATTCCTTCCCTCAGCCTCCAGGAAACTTCCGGTTTTCCTCCCAATGCACTGGTTACTCTGTCTCCTTTCCTGGTTCATCTCTTGACCTTGGGGGACCCTCAGGCTCAAGGTTCCACTGTGGGTTTTTTTTTTTTTTCTCTTAAGAGAGGTTCCTCATAGGTTGTTAAGTTGCCCAGGCTGGGCTCAAACTTGTGATCCTCCTGCCTCAGCCTCCCAGAGTGCTGGGATTACAAGCATGGGTCACTACACCCAGCTCCCAGCCTTTTATTTTTCACTTGAATTTTAACTTTTTTGAGAGAGAGAGGGTCTTGCTAAGTCACTGAGGAACTTGCAGTCCTCCTGCCTCAGCCTCCCAGAGTGCTGGAATTGCAACACTGCATGCCTTCTATCATGGTTCTTTTTCTTCTACACTCATCCCTGGTGATACCATCCAGCCTCCTGGCTGTTAATACTCTTTTCAGACTGACAACTCCCTGTCTTCTACTCCAGCCCAGACCTCTCGCCTGAGCTTCAGGATCATATTTTCAACTTCCCACCTCGTGTAGCCAAGCTGTCCACCCACAGCCACCCACCTCAGGGATAGTGTGTCCATCCTTTCCATTACTCAAGCCAACATCCCTGCAGCAGCCCTGACTCTATCACTTATTGATTTATGTTTATTGTCTGTCTCTCTTGACTGGAAGATAAGCTCCAGGAGGGCAGGGATCTGTGTTTGTTTGGTTCCCAGCTATATCCCCAGCACCTACCACACTCCCTGGCACACAGTCGGTGCTCAAAAAATAGTTGTTACATAAATAAAGGAACAGATTCAGCCCTGGGTTAGCTGCTTCACATAAAAATATTAACACACAGTGAGTACCTACTATGTGTCAGACCCCGAGCTCCATGCTTCCTACTGTGCTGCTGCTCTTTAATGAATACTTACTCTCTACCAGAACCGGGCTGGGTGCTTTCAATCATGATGATGATAACAGTCACAATTAGTCATACTAATAGCATTTTTGAGCACCTACTATGAAGCAGATACTGTGCTGGGCAACTGTACAGGATAAAATTGAACACCTTCTGAGTTTTTGTCCCTGTGCAAGACATTTCACATAACAACAGTAGTGTTATTTGCCACCTGCTGTGTACTGGACACTCTTTTTTTTTTTTTTTTTTGTTTTGGTACCGGGAATCAAACTCAGGACCTTGTGCTTGCCAGGCAGGCATTGTGCCATTGAGCTATGGACACTCTTACAGGCTGAACACTTCACCCTGCAGACAGTCCTGGGATGGAAATCTTATCATCCCACTTTATAGGTCAGGAAACTGAGGCTCAGAAGGTTAAGAGATTTGCCAAAGATTTCACAGTGGCAAAATGCACCCCCAGGTCTGTCTGCCTCCAAGGCATGAGCTGCCTCCCCAAGATGGGGTCTGACCTTGCTCATGTTCCCACTTCCACTTCTGTGGTGATGGGGGGAGGGCTTCCCAGCCACCTGCAGAGCCACCCTTCCGACCCCACCCCTGCCCCTCTGCCAGGACCACAGCCTCACCTGTGGAAGGAGAAAGAGGGAGAGGAAGTTGGCCACAGTTATGGTGGATTCAGAGTTGTCAGGGCCAATGACGGCCACCACACGTGGTATGTAATAGCTATAGTCCTTGTTGATGGGCAGGAAGTAGTCCGTCTGCGCCAGAAAGTAGAGCACAGGCTGGACATTATTGGTTTGGTAGCAGCTATCCACTATCTCGTAGCCCAGCTGCACACCAGGCAGTAGGCTGCTTTGGTTGTTGATCTCTTCCACGGCAAAGCGCATGGCCTGCATGAGGTTGTAGCCCAGCACCTTCATGTCATACCTAGAGGGGTGCAACGCAGTGAGGTGGAAGCTGAAAGGTGCAGTGTGAGGAGGGGATGGAGGAGAGAGCCAGGGAGGGCCAAGGCACTGACCAAGGAGCCACTCCAGAAGAGCCTGGCATTTCTGCCACATTCTTGTCACTGTACCATGTCTCGCAGATCATAATTGCCCCTGTGACCACCACAAACACTGTGATCCCTGTGGCCACCATCGCTACCATCTCTATGAGCTCCATCACCACTCTACTGATGTCCACTGTGCCCACCATTACCCACAGTGACCCCCACTCCCATTGTCACCACCATCACCCATTCTACCAGTCACCAGTATTGCTACCACTGCTGTTACTGTCACCACATTTTTGTGACCACCACTGTCACCACCATCATCATCAATACCACTACCATCACCACCACCACCACCATTGTCTTCACCATCACTACTATCACCATCACCACCACTGTCCCTACCACCACCACCACCACCACCATTACCATTACCATCACCACCATCGCGACATGCTTCGATTTTATTATCACCTACATTTCTCCTATCAACATTATCAGCATCCCTAGCACTACTCCCATTGCCATTGCTAGATTGCCCATCATTGGGCACCATGCTTGCTACCATCGCTGGCACCACTGCCCTCACCACTGTGCAGCCAGCACATGCTGTCTCCCAACATTGTAGAAATAGTGTGTTTCTATAGTCAGCCCTTGGTCATCTTTTGCTCTCTCCTTTCTTCCTATCTCTAGAATGCTCCACCTTCTTTGAGTGAGGTCACTGATCACAATCCCTGGCTGGCTCTAGTGTCCCATTGCTTGCAGGAAGATTGTCCACCCGATCTCTGTGTGGCTCTGTCATCCGAGGGACTCACAGGGAGGGGGTCACCTGCAGTCCTAGAAGCACCACCCACCCACCCAATCACAGCCCTTGGAAAATGCAAACCTGCCCCTCCACCTGGGACCCTGCTACAGAAAAACCATATCCTGCTTCCCAAAGGCACAGCAACTGGAAGTCCCCCATTGCTAAAGTGGGTGGGGGGTTCTGATGGTCTGTAAGACCCCCCTGAGCTCAGACATCCTGGAACTCTACAGGGAGACATGACATCAGGACAGCCCAGGCAGGTCCCAGTGACACAGGACACAGTCACAAAGATTGCAGAGACATGGATGTCATGGGGGGGCTCCCTGGGGACCAGGAGATGAGTAGCAATGGATGAGGAGTGTTTTGAGCCCCCTGAGGACCACAGGACCAGACATGGATCCCCACACCACCCCCACAGCCCCGGCCAGGCTCACGTGAGACTCACTCCTCACACTTGGGCACCTGCAGGATGGTGAGGTGGGAAGTGCCCTTCGCGTTGGCATGGAGAGTAAAGAGGCCACCCAGGAGGTAGTCCCCAGGCAGGAAGAAGTCAAAGTTCTCAGCCTTCTCAGCTGGCCCAGCCAGGATCTGCAACAGGAAGAACAGGGCCCAGAGTGTCCTTGTCCAGAGCCCCATGGCTTCAAAGTGACAGTGTCGGGGGGCAGCCTGCCTCACTGGAGAGCTGGTGACTTGACACCAGGGCATTTGCACAGACATTTACATAGTGATGGTCCTGCCACTGACATGAGGCACCTGGGACAGGTGGAGCTCTCTGAGGGCTTAGGGGAAGGAGCCGGAAGGAACCAGGATGCTCCTTCCTGGGAGAGCGTGGGGCCTGGGAGCAGAACCCCGTTTGGAGGGAGACAGCATCCTGCTGGCTGGCTGCACCTTAGCCTTCTGCCCCTTGGTCAGGAACATGTTCCCTGTCCCAACAGTTAACATTTCAGAATTAAGGGCATAGGTGTTCCCAGGAGACAGAGTGGGGTAGCAAAAGACCCAAGCTCTGGAGCCAACTAAGGAGCGCATAATGTAATATTTATACAGCATCTGCCACATGGGGTGTCCATAGAGCAGTGGCCACTGTCAGCAAGAACCAGGCATCAGCTGAGGGCTTGTCACCCACCATCTCCTTTAATGCTTCCAATATCTGAGACTCTTGCTAACCTCATTTCTCAGATGGCGAGACCGAGGCCCTGAGAAATTAAGAAACTCACCCATGTGCGCGGCTAGCAGCACTAGGATTCACAGTCTAATCTCCAGGTCAGATGACATCACAGGGCCATCGCTTTTCATATAAAGCAACAGCAGCAGTGAGAGTGGGGGTCGGCTATGGGGACAGGGGTCCCGTTCTTTCTGGTGGTTGCCACCTGGCAGCTTAACCGGCTGTCAGCTCTGTGATGTGAGCCCCTCCATGTGCCCACCTTGACTCTGTACCAGGGGGCAGGGGCATCTGCAAAATGGAAAAGGGAAGATTCTTAAAAGTGTCTGCCCCAGGGCCGGTGAGATAGCTCAGCGGCGTAAGTGCCTGCCTGGCAAGCGCGAGGGCCCGAGTTCGACTCCTGGAACCCACATACGAAAAAAGGGCCGGTGATATCACTCAGCGGCACGGGCGCCTGCTGGCGCGCGAGGTCCTGAGGTCGACCCCTGGTACCCACAAAAAAAAAAAAAAGTGTCTGCCCCAAGGACGGGAGGGAGGGAGATGCCTCCGTGGATGAGGGTCCCACTGGAAGCAGAAACCTGCATTTCCCTCATGCTGCGCTGTCCCTTTCCAACCCAGCTGTGTGGTGAAGCAGGGGCCTTGCGGGGCCTGCTGTACACAGCCTGGCTCAGGTGGCTGTTGCTGGCCCATCACCTGCTCCAGGGTGCAGGTACTGATGGGAGGAGGCATGGGTTCTGGGCCTGGTGTTCTTCTCTCTGGGCCTCAGTTTCCTCTTCTGTACTATGGGGAGCCTGTTCTGTGCTGCC
The DNA here is from genome assembly GCA_028451465.1 of Erethizon dorsatum. Lineage (NCBI taxonomy): Eukaryota > Metazoa > Chordata > Mammalia > Rodentia > Erethizontidae > Erethizon > Erethizon dorsatum. The sequence continues at coordinate 121,679,817 of CM051827.1, read as the reverse complement.
TTATCCGCCTCCACACCAGCCACCAACAGCCCCACCTCAAACTCACCTCTGCCTCCAGCCTCTCTTCAGCTGCGCCCCTTTTCCACGCCCACGCCAAGCCCAGATGCTCATCCCCTCCTTCCTGGACTGCTCCGCCCACCTACACAGATTGTTTTCATCCGGGCCCCTTGCTCCTCTGCTCTCCCCACCCTGAGGCTCCCTCCCACCACACCAGGCCCAAGTCTGAGCCCTGGTCCTGGCTTTCAAGGCCTCAGCAGCCTGGCCCTGCTCAGTCACCCGCCCTTCCCGAAGGCCCCATCCAGCTGTGTCCACATGGGCCTCCTTGGTCCCTGCAGGATCTTCCTGGGGTGGCATTCTAGGGGCATCCAAAACCATAGTCCCCTGCCCTGACCGACACCCCAGGGACTGAGGAGCTGTAACAACAGATAGCAATGTTCCCGGTGGGTGTTAGAGGCCAGGACCAGACATTTCATGTGCATTACATCGCTGCTTTATCACACCCATGCCCTGCAAAGTTGCCATGATTACTTCCAGTTTAAAGAGGAGGAAATTGAGGCTCAGAGAGGTTAAGGGACTTGTGAGTGACACATAGCTAATGGTGGTGAAGGCAGAAAGTAAGCATAGGCTGCCCGAGTCCTGAACCATACGCTATGTGAAAGCGTTCACCGGCAGGGGCTGTCACCACAGGTCCCACCATAGGGTTGGGGGTACAGCTGCCCTCTCTACGTGGGTTCCACCTAAGGCCACGGTGCTGGGGAAGGACAGTGTCCAGGGCAGCCATGGGGACCGCCTTCGTGGGCTCTGAAGAGGAGGCAGAGGCTGCTGCAGCTGGGCAGCCGGGGGCAACTGTGAGCCTCCTGGGGAAGCTAGGTACCCCGCAAGGCATGTGGCAAGAGTGGGGAGAGACAGAGCATCTAGATGAACCAGGCCAATGTCACCCAACCTCAGGGCTTGGCGGGGGCTGGAGAGCCAGACTAGCTGGGAAAGCCACCTGTGCAGCAGGCATGGCCGAGCCCGCTGTGGCCAGGCTGGACGTGGCACAAGAGCCAGGGACCCACAGAGGACAGGGATTTCAGTGTGAGGACAGAAGTCAGGACCCTGGAGAGGCAGCACAAGTGGGAAGGTGCCAGGTGTGGCATGTTGTGTCCAGACTGAGAGGGCCCATCAGACAGACGGGGAGACCGAGGCCTCGCCGAAAGTCCAAAACAGCAGGTTGGTTTTCCCTCCGCTCTTGTAAAGTCGATCAGGAGTATGTTGGGACAGCTTTGTGACCCCACTGTGATAGAGTGAGGAAGCAGACAGGCAGCCCGACCCCTGGCTTCTGGTCCAGCTCTGCCCAAGAGCAGGCAGCCTGTGGGGAAGTCACTTACGTTTTCACAGCCTCCCTGTCTCTCTCCCTCTCTATAAAATGAACTCAGTGCTTAGCATTTCGGGTGAAGCCCCTGCTGTGATCCTGCAGAAGCCCTGCGCACCACACCCCCGACACGAGCTGTTACAGACCTAGCCTGCTGCCAGCCTTGGAGTTTGTCCAGTCTTGCTGAGCCAACATCCAGGGTCCTTGTGCCGGCCACCCAGAAGACAAACAGCCGGACACCGTGTCACTGTGACTGTCCTTCCGTGCTGCACACATGGCACATGCCCCAATGTGGGCTAAGACAGCTGTCACTCGTGGTCCGATCTAGGGCCTGAGATCCCTGTGATTACGCCCGTGTGGCCACTGGTTCCAAGGTGACAGTCAGCCATGACAGACTTATGCAAAGCACTCGGGAGAGGCGAAGGGGCCGCGACAGGCCCAGGGCTGCCCATTTGCCTTGGCGTCTGCTCCCGGTGCTCAGGGAAGGGAATGGGCTGCCCTGGGCTTCCTTCCTCTGTCCGCATGCCCAGCGGGTGGGTGGGGCTACAGCCCCACAAGGACTGGCAGCTGCATCCCTTCCCCTGCTGTCTCTCCTTGCTGACTTCTCTGTCCCAGACAGACCTGAGCTGCTGCAGACCCAGATTCATCTGACTTAGAGTGGGGAGGACAGGCAAGCGGGGCCTCCCAGGGAGGGCTGGGAAACAAGTGGCCCTCAAGCTGGCCAGAGGGAGCTCAGAGCATGGGTACCGAGGAGGCCCTGGGGCGGAGTCTCAGGGGGCCACAGCAGCCCCACCTCCCAGAGCCATACTTTTTTTTTTTTTTTTTTTTTGTGGGTACCGGGGGTCGACCTCAGGACCTCACGCACCAGCAGGCGCCTGTGCCAACTGAGCGATATCACTGGCCCTTTTTTCGTATATGGGTTCCGGGAGTCGAACTCGGGCCCTCGCACTTGCCAGGTGAGCCATCTCACTGGCCCGAGCCATAGTTTCTTATCTGTGAAATGGGGCCAAAATAATACCCTCTCCCTTACGTGCTGGTGTGACCAATGATCATTAGTGGGAACGCGGGGCTTATCAATAGGTGCTCAGAGCCGGGCATGGTGGCACACGCCTGTAATCCTGGCTCTCTGGGAGGCTGAGACAGGAGGATCACAAGTCTGAGCCCAGCCTGGGCAACTCAGTGACTTAATGAGACCCTGTCTCCAAATAAAAGTGAAGAAAGGGGTGGGGGCTGTAGCTCAGTGGGAAGACCCTGGGCACCTCCTTCCCCATAGATTCTCGGTCGGATCAGGGTTCTCCCCTTCCTAGGCACGCGTGCATCCAGCATGAAGTTCTTGTGTTGAGTAGAACACCTCACTCCAGCAGGCCACAGAGTCTGGCCCTTTATTTTAAAATATTTTCTTTGAGCTCAGCTCCCCAAGAAACATCAGACCTGACTCTGGGAAGTCAAGGAACAACAAATAGGGGTCAGGGCTGGGATTCTAGTCCCAGGTCTGCAGCTATTCAGTAGTGGTGCCGATGGCCTGGCTGCTGGAGATGGGGCTGGTCATTTCCCTACTAGTGTGCTCATTAGTTAACCTGTCTGCACCTCAGTTTCCCCATCTGTTAAATGGGAGCAGCAGGACAATTTACAGGGCTGCCATGAGGGTGAGGGAGCTAACACACTCAGCTCAGGTCCAGGCAAGCCTGGCCCCTAAGCGGAACACACAGGGGTTACAATGATGGGGGGTGAGGAAGGGGGTCTCATGAAAATGAAGGTGGGACTCCAGGAGGACGGCCAGCCTCACCCTGCCGCTTCCTGTTTGCCAACCCCTGGGGCTCTGAGTGGGCCTGGTGGCCAGCAGCTGGCACAGGTGGCCCCTCATTTCCTTAGTGCATGCTTGGCTGGCAACCCAGAGGATGGCAGTGGCAGGGATATCCGGCCTCAGTCAAATGGCTCATGCTCCAAGCCCAGGACTGCGGCCAGTCCCCCGGCCACAGCAGGTAAATGAAGGGGCTCCTTGGGTGACCGCAGACATGGGGACTTAGTGTTCTGGCCATGCAAAGAGGCCTCCGGCACCTGAGAAGGGCCGGGCACTATGCCTGAGAACCATCAGGCTAGGCATGGGCAGAGGGCTCTTCCCTTAGTTCAAAAGGAGGTAGAAGTGCCAGGTCAGGGTAAAATGACAGTGGAAGAGAAGCTTGGAAGACAGGGACCCGATGGAGCAGGTGGCCAAGGTGCATGGGCTATGGGCACCCAGATCTGGGTCCAAACCCACCTTCTTAAAAGCAAGCTATGTGACCTTGTGCTAATCCTTCCCTTCTGACCCCCAGAAGCCAAATAGTGACACTGTCCAGGCCACATGAAACTAGCTGGGCAAGCACATAGCCAGGAATCAGCCACCTCTGCCTGTTTCAGTGCAACCTTGAGCAAGTTTTACTATTTGCTCAGAAACACAGTGCACACACCCCTCGGATGTAAAATGCCACCCTTCCCTTCTGTGAGCTCCAGTCGGGGCACCCTAGGCACTGCCCTTTGTCCCTGGGCACAGCCACCTGAAAACTCCTTGTCTGGAGCCAAGCTACTTCTGGGACCAAGCAGTGGCAGCTATGAGGGAGTCTGGATGGGGCTGTGTCGGGGAGAAGGGTCTCCCCGCAGTGGGCTGGAGACCCAGGAAGAGCGGCCGCTCACATCCATGGGCAGCGTGCTGGCAGAATCCCGCCCTATGCCATTCTGTTAAGACCTCTGTTGGACAAGGCCCACCCACATCATGAAGGGTGATCAGCTTCACCTTTTCTTTCCTTTTTTAAGTCCACTGATTTTAATGTCACCTTCACAGAAACATCCAGAATGTTTGGCCAAATATCTGAGTCCTGTGGCCCAGCCAAATGAACACATAAACGCACCATGGCCCCTGGTGGCAGCTGTTCTCACGATGGGTCAATGGGTAACATTCTTGATCATTATCCATCTGGCACCATAATAAATACCTAAATGATTTTTGTATCAATTCTCACGATAACCTGTGTGCATGTGCATGAGAGGGAATTATCCCCATTTTGTGGATGAAGAGACAAAGTTCCAGGAGATTACAGAACTTTTTGGAAATTACTTGGCTGGGAAGCAGTGAGCCAAGATTTGAACCCAAGAGGTCCGGCTCCTGCCACCTGCATCAGGTACTCCAGATGCCAGGGCCCATCCTTCTTCCTGTCACACCGAGGGCACTGTGTCTGCTACCTGAGAACACACTGAAATGCCATCAGACTCAGAAGGAAAAGTCAGCCGCCCCCACAACACCCGCCAGAAAGACCACCACTTTGATAGGTGTCGGGCATTTTATTGGTGACACTGGGTATACCCCACTGCTACCTCACAGTGTAGACAGAATCAGTAGAAAAACCTCCAGCCTGTGCCCCTCCGCCAGCCCACCATGGGAAATGACACAGAACCCAGAAGGAAACAGAGCCTGCTCCCGGCCAAGGTGGCACTGGACCCACCCCAGGCTGTGGGCCATGTGTGAAGTGGGCAGTTGGTTGTCCCCATATCAGCTCTGCAGGCACCAGAACTCCCTCAGCCCCCATGCACTATCCTGGAAAGTCACACCTCACAGACCCTGACCACTAGAACCCAAGCACCAAGGGGTTTCCCTAGCTAGTCAGTCACTGGCTGCATCTGGCAAAGAGCAGGCCACTGAGGGGCCCGTCACAGAGCCACTGACACGGTGAAGAGGAGTCCACAGGCTTATCCTTGGCCCAGGCCAAGCCCTGGGGCAGGGAGAAGGGGCCAGCAATGTTGGCCTGGGCTAAGCTGAGTTCCTGCAGGGGAATCCAGGCCTTACATGGGCTCTGGGGACAGACATCTCTAGAGGTGGGACGAGGACAGCTAAAGGATAGCTCAACAGAGCAGAGGTGATCCAAAGTTTCTCAAATCACAGCCACCCTGGGAGGATCACCCCCTCCCACACCTGGCAGGTAGCTAGGAGGGCCGTGGGCCTTGGGGGAACACAGGTACCAGGAAGAAGGCACGTGGTGTCTAAGGCGTATGGCTGGGCATAGGTGAACTGGACAAAGTGTGGGAGGGGGCAGCCCAGACCACAGAGGACGAGGCAGCTATGCTACCTGTGCCCTGCAGACCACCCCCAGTCACAGGCCTGGAGCTGCCTCTTTTCCCCACAGGATCCCCAGAGGTGCTTTCTCTCCATTCCCCAGGTCCCTGAGCCACCAGGCCAGCAGGTGGAAAGGGAAGCAGACAGATGGAGAACCAGCCAGGCACCAGGGTTGTACCTGCTAGATGGCAGGGCAGTTCCAGAGTAGCTGATGGGAAAAGGGGTCAGTGGCCTTTTCTTCCCCAACATGACCTGAAACCAGAGCCTGGGCACCTGACACTGGGGAAAGGAGGGGCTGCGATATGGACAAATGGCAGGAGAGGCCAAGCTTGGCTCTAGAAGGGGCACTGTCCATGAGGAGCCCGTGGAGCTGGGAGAGGGGTCAGTGCAGCAAGGTCAGTCATCTGGATGGACACACAGGCAGACGAAGGGGGTGCCGAGCGGGGCTCACTGCATGTACGAGTAGCGCCAGTCTCCCAGGGGCTCGTGGGTCTCCTTGATGGCCTGGGGCGACGTCCAGCGCAGGATGTAGTGGGGACCCCCTGGCTTGTCATTGGTTCCTGTGGAAAAGACAGTTCTGTTTTTCTCAGAAAAGACACAAGAGTTCTGGGCAGACGGGCCAAGGGGAGGAGCCAGTAGAATAAACAGGGTACCAGCACTGGCAGCAAGTGGCAGGAAGGTCCCAGAGGGACAGAGGGGGACCCTCTGTCCGCAGTCTGGGAAGGGCTACAGCAGCTAAAACTGGACATATTCACAGCAGTGGGGTTTGCTGGGCACATCTGGACCAAGTGCACACAGGCGGGGGTTGGGTGAGGCATCCTGCCTGATGGGCAGGTATGATGCCAATACTTGGGGGTCCGTGTGCTCCACCAGCAAGGGGAGGAGGCAGGGAGCACTGTGGAAAGAGCACTGGCTGGGGAGTCAGAGACCTGCTATGATCCTGAGACACAGTAAGAAATCTGTGCCTCATCTTCATACCTACTTCCCTTCCCAGCCAGTGCTCCTAATACCCTTGGAATTTCCCGAGTGGCGGAACTTAGGGGAGCGTCTTTCATTACTCATAAGCCCCTTCCAGTCACATCTGCATTTATGCTAATGAGTAACTCTGAGGGGCTGGGCGCTGAGGGGAACCATCTGGGTGATTAAGGGTTGATACTTCCAGCCCTGGTCTACCAGGTGGAAGGGCTGGAACCTGACTTAATCACCAGTGGCCAATGATTTGAACATGGTGCCTATATAATGAAGCCTCCCTAGATCCACCCCCCAAAGGATAGGGTTTTGAAGGCTTCTGGGTTGGGGAATAAGAACACATCCACATGCAAGGAGGGTGGTGTACCCCAAACTCCATGGGGACAGAAGATCCTGTGCTCAGGAACCTTCCTGACTTTATCCTATGCACCTCTTCATCTGGCTATTCATCTGTATTCTTTAAAATATACTGTTACCCCATCACTGGGGTTCAAGAAGACCTTGAGAATACCAAAGAGGTAGAAAGAGATAACAACAGAAAACTTCCAAAACCTAGAAAAGGATACAAATATCAAGGTACAGGAAGGTCAAAAGTCACCAGTTAGATTTTACTTAAGCAAGTCTACCCCAAGGTATACTATAATCAAATTTTCAATGGTGAAAGATGAAGAGTCTCAAGACTGCAAGAGAAAAACAAAAACAAACAAACAAAAAAAACATGTCTCAATTTCCCCAACAGCAGACTTCTCAGCACAAACCTGACAGGCTAGGAGAGTCATAATAAAGGTAGAAACCAAGTTTAAAAATGACTATAAGACCTTACTAATAGATAATCACATTAAATATAAATGAATTAAATTCTCCAATTAAAAGATAGAGTGACTGAATGGATTTAAAAAGACCCAACCATATGTTGTTTATAAGAAACTCATTGCCTGGCAAGCACGAGGTCCTGAGTTTGGTTGCCGGTACCCACATAAAGAAAGGGAAAAGAAACTCACATCACTGTTAAGAATACATGCAAAATAAAAGTGAAGGTATAGATTAGATATTCCATGCAAATGGAGTCCAAAAGAAGCGGGAATAGCCATACTTATATCAGGTAAAATAGACTTTGAAGACATAAAGAGAGACAAGGAAGATATTATATAATGACAACGAGGTCAAGTCAGCAAAAAGAAATAACAATTCTAAATATATATGCAATTAATATCAGAGCACCTAAATATACAAATTGAAAATTAATAGATCTAATAGGAGAGAACTTTTAACACCCACTATTTAACACCCACTATTTAACACCCACTATTACTTTCAGTAATAGTAGAGAACTTTTAACACCCACTTTTATCGATGGGCAGATCATCCAGACAGAAAATCAACAAAGAAACAACAGAATCAAACTGTACCCTTGGGCCAGTGAGATGGCTCAGAGGCATAAGCGCCTGCCTGGCAAGTGTGAGGTCCTGAGTTTGACTCCCGGTACCCACATACAAACAAAGGGCTAGTGATATCACTCAGCGGCACGGGTGCCTGCTGGTGTGCAAGGTCCTGAGGTCGACTCCCGGTACCCACAAAAAAAAAACAAAAAAAAACTGTACCCTTAGGCTAAAGGGACCTAACAGACATCTACAGAACATTCCATCCAACAACTGCAGAATGAATATTCTTCTCATCAGCACATGGAAATAGGTCATCAAACTAATTTCAAGAAAAAAAACTGTTTGTGGTGCTGGGGCTTAAACCCAGGGCCTTGTGCAAACTAAGCATCCACTCTACTACTTATCTACATCTCTAGCCCACAAGTATTTTTAAAATTGAAATCATATCAAGTATCTCTGTCTAAATGCAAGGCGATAAATACTCAGAAAACTTTTTGCAACTATACAAATACATGGAAACCAAACGACTTCCTCTATGAACAACCAATGAATCAAGGAAGCAATCAAAAAGGAAATTAAAAATGTCTTGAAACAATTGAAAATGGAGACACAACACACTAAAACCTATGGGACACAGCAAAAGCAGCACTATGAGAAAAATTGACAGCAATCAACGTTTTTTTATTGCTGTTGTTGTTGTTTTTCCTATATCAAACAAGTAGAGAGGTCTCAAACAATTAGTGAAGTTCAAGGAACTGAAAAAAAAAAAAAAAAAAAAGAATAAACCAAACCCCCAACTAGCAGGAGGAAAAAAAAAATAATGATCAGAGCAGAAATAAATGAAATAGGGACTTAAATATATATAATAGATCAAAAGAACCAAATGCTGGTTCTTCAAAAAGATAAACAAAATTGACAAACCTCTAGCTAGACTAAGAGAAAAGGAGAACAGACTCAAAATCAGAAACATGAAAGGAGACATTACAACTGATACCAAAGAAATACAAAGGATCATTAGAGAGTATTACAAATAACTATATGCCAACAAACTTGATAACCTAGAAAGAAACAAATTCCTGGACACATACGCCTTATCCAGATTTTTTTTTAAAGTGCTGACTGAACCCAGAGCCTCACACCTGCTAGGCAAGCACTCTACCACTGGGCTATACCCCCAGCCCTTATCAAGACTGAATCATGAAAAAATAGAAAGTCCAAATAGACCAGTAACAAGTCTAAATCAGTAATAGAAAGTCTCTCATTAAAGAAAAGCCCAGGTCCAGATAGCTTGCTGAGTTTTACCAAGAATTTGAATAAAAACTAATACCAATTCTTCTCTAATTACTTCAAAAAAATTGAAGAGAACAGAATTCTTCCACACATTTCCCAAAGCCAACGTTATTCTGATACCAAAATGAGACAACGATACAACTACAACTACAACAACAAAAACTAGAGGCCAATATCCTTGATGGACATTAAAAAATCCTCAACAAAACACTAGCAAACTGACTCTAACAGATTCATAAGAAGATTATTCACCATAATCAAGTGGGATTCATCTGAGAGATGAAAGAATGATTCATTCAACAAATACAAATCAATAAATGTGATACGACACATCAACAGAATGGACAAAAACCACAAAACTGTCTCAGTAGACACAGAAAAGGCATTTGATAAAATCTAACATCCTTCATAATAAAAACTCTGAATCAATTAGGTATAGAAGGAATGTACCTCAACATAACAAAGATCTTATATAACAAGACAACAGCTAACATCCTACTCACTAGGGAAAAGTTGAAAGCTTTTTCTCTAAGATCTGGAACTTATATCAGTTTTATTATTACCAGCTTTGGTATTATACCAGTTTTATTATTCAACATAGTACCGGAAGTCCTAGCCAGAGCACCCAGACAAGAGAACGCAATAAAGGGCATCCAAATTGGGAAAGAGGAAGTCAAACTGTCCCTGTTTGCAGACAATATGATCTTATATAAAGAAAACCCCAGAGACTCTACCAAAAAAGTGTTAAAACTAATAAACTTAGCGAAGTTGTAGAATACAAAGCCAACATACAAAAATCAGTAACATTACTATACACCAATAAAAAATTACCTAAAATAGAAATTAAAAAATCAATCCCATTCATAATAGCTACAAAAATCTTTTATTATCTAGGAAAAAATTTAACCAAAGAGATAAAAGATCTCTACAATGAAAACTTTAAAACCTTGATGAAAGAAATTAAAGAGAACACGCACACACACGCGTGCATACCATAAAGGACAAACACTCTACGTCCATGGGCTGGAAGAATCAATATTGTTCAAATGTCTATACCACCTAAAGTCATCTATAGAGTCAATGCAATTCTTATCAAAACACCAAGGACATTATTTGTATACAATTATAAAAAGTTCTGAACAACCAATGTAATTTTCAGCAGCAAAACAAAACAACAGCAAAAGCAGGAGGCATTACACTACCGAACTTCAACAACACTACAAAACTGTAAGAACAGACACCCAGAGCACAGGAACAGAACAGAAAGCCTAGCAGCAAACCCCTGATTTTTGACAAAGGTGCTAAGGATATGCTTTGAAGAACGCAATCTCAATAAACGGTGCTGGGTAAATTGGACATCCACACGCAGAAGGATGAGACTCTAGCTGAATTAAAGACTTAAATATAAAACCCAAAACTATGAAACTTCTAAGAAAACGTTAAGGAAATGCTCGAGGACACTGGGATGGACAAGAACTTTTTGGACAGGACACCAAAAGCACAGGAAAGAAAAACAAAAATAGACAAATAGGATTAAGCAAACTAAAAAGCTTCTGAACAACAAAGGAAACAAACATCAGAGTAAACAGACAACCAACAGAATGGGGAAAAAAAATCTGCAAATTATACATCTGACAAGGAGTTAATATCTAGAGTATAGCTGGAACTAAAAAAATTCAATTTAAAAATGAGCAATTTACCTAAATAGACATTTTTCAAAAGAAGATATTCGAAAGGCCAAGATGTATGTGAAAAATGTGGTCAATGTCCCTAATAATTGTTAGATACTTGCTTGTTCCAGTAAAAATGGCTAAAATCAAAAAGATAAATGACTACAAGAGCTGATAAGGAGGGCCAGTGATATAGCTCAACGACACAAGTGCCTGCCTGGTAAGTGCAAGGTCCTGAGTTCGGTTCCTAGTACCCACATTAAAAAAAAAAAAAAAGAGCTGATAAGGATGTGGCGAAAAGGGATACTTGCTCACTGTTGGCGGGTATGTAATTTAGTACAGACATCATGGAAAACAATATTAAAGACAGAACTATGATCCAATCCGGCAATCCCACTAGCCTACATATATCCAAAGGAAATGAGATCAGTACATCAGAGAGAGACCTGCGCTCTCATGCTCACTATAGCACAGCAGCCAGGAAAAGTAAGTAACCTCAGCGTCCATCAACTGATGAATGGACACAGAAAATGCAGTATATATATGCCACGGAATACTATTCAGCCATAAAAAAGAATGAAACCCTGTCATTTACAACAACACAGATGGAACTAGAAATCATTATGCTAAATGCAATAAGCCAGGCACAGAAAGACAAGTACCACATGACCTCATTCACATGTGCAATCTAAAACAGTTCAGCTTAGTCAGGTGTGGTGGCACATGCCTGTAATCCCAGCACTTGGGAGGCCGACGCAGGAGGATCGCCGTGAGTTCGAGGCCAGCCTGACCTGCACAGCGAGACCCTGTCTCAAAATAAAATCTCCTAATCTAAAACAGTTCAGCTTTACAAGTTGAGAGTAGAATGGGGAAAGAGTGGGAGGGAGAGGTTGGAAAAGTTTGACCAATGGATACTAAGTTATGGTTAGATAGCAGCAAGATGCTCTGGTATGTTATTGCATGGTAGGGTTACTATAGGTAACTTCTGTGCACTGTGATTTCAAAAAGCTAGAAAAAGGGATTTTGAATTTTTTCACCATAAAGAAATGATAAGGGCTGGTGAGATGGCTCAGCAGCGTAAGCACCTGCCTGGCAAGCGCGAGGGCCCCAGTTCGACTCCCGGAACCCACATACGAAAAAAGGGCCAGTGATATCGCTCAGCGGCACGGGCGCCTGCTGGCGCACGAGGTCCTGAGGTCGACCCCCGGTACCCACAAAAAAAAAAAGAAATGATAAGTGTTTGAAAGGACAGATCTGAGTTGAACATGAGACAATGTGTACACGTATCAAATCACATGGTACCCCATTAACATGTACAATTTTTATGCCTATGTATCAGTTTAAAAAATTAACTTAAAAAATAAAAATAAATAAATAAAAAATTAACTTAAAGGAAAGAAATTCAAAATATAAAGCATTTATCTTTTATAATAAATCAGTAATAGCAAGTCAGCGTTCCCTGAGCGCTATAGGCAGTTCTGGCAAATTACGGAACCTGAAGAGGGGCTCGTGGGAGTCCGTCTGTAGCCAAGTCAGGCAGAAGTGTGGAGAACCCTCTGCTCGTGACTGGCATCTGAAGTGGGGGGATCTTGTGGGCTTGCACCCCGAACCTGGGGTTTCTGCTAGCCCAGGCAGCTGGCGTCAGATCCAAGGGCAACTGTAGGACCCCCAGGTGGACCCTGCGGAGAACCAGGGAACCCCGCACGCTGGGTTCAGCACCCTTTGACAAGTCACCGCCCCTTCTGAGCCTGCTTCCCCATTTGTGAAATGGAGGGTATGGGACTTCAGTGATCTCGAGCATGGCAGCAGAGTATGGGTGCTGGAGCCAAAATTATAACCCTGAGCCTCAGTTTCCTCTTCTGTAAAATGGGAAGATGGAGGGCACCTTCGCTCATGCTTCCCAGGCTCACAGTGAAGGCTCGGTGGGTGCCTGGCGCTATTTCTGCTTCCCTTAACGCCCTTGAGATAAAGGCTCTGGGGTGTCTTGCCAGGGACACAGGAAGAGAGACCCGCTCACCAGAGGCTCGGGCTCCCCCGAAGGGCTGCTGACCCACCACAGAGCCAGTGGACTTGTCGTTGATGAAGAAGTTGCCGGCAGCATTTCTTAGCATTTTCGTGGCTTCCTGGACAACGTCCCTATGAGTGGAGACACCAATAAGAGGGCACCCAGCCCGTATGCCCCTTCTGTCCAACCTCCAACACCCTGCTCAGCCCGCACCGGCTTTCCAGGTTAAGCGCTGGGCCACGTGTGGGGCAAGTGACACTGGCCAGCTGCTGGCAGTGGGCACTGGGCAGGTTACTTAGCCCCTGGCCTCTACCTCCTCTCTGGGAAGAGAGCTGGCACATGTCCATCACACAGCCACTCTGAGGTCGGAATGGGAGGGTGGGGTCAGGCGCCTCGCTTCTGCTCTGCAGCATGGGGGTGGCCACCTGGCTCACTGCGGCTCCATTGGCTCTGGGGGAGCTGCTCAAAAGCTCCCTAGATTCAGACTCAGGGGTCACCAGGGGGTCCAAGGGTCTGTATTTCTAACAAAGGGCCCAGGGCTATGTGCACCTTGCTGGCCCACCTGCCTGCCTGTCAGGGCTCAGGGGGAACTGAGAGAAAGCAGGGGTGGCATCAGTACCAGGAACCATCCCCAGGCGGTGAGGACGGGCTGGGTACAGAGACAGGCCATAGGAATGAAGGCTCGGGGGCTGCGGCCACTCACTTATCCTGGGCAAACACTGCCCCCGTGAGGCCGTAGCTGGTGGTGCTGTCGACGAGCTGCAGAGTCTCCCTGTATCTGTCGTCCGGGTAAACGAATACTGTGAGCACGGGCCCGAAGATCTCCTAAGAGAAGCAATGGTCAGGGACCCCAAGTCCCCACTCTGCTCCCCTCTCCCCATCCCTGGGCCTCTGTCCACACCTCTGCCAGGGGCTGCTTCCTCCAGGGTTCCCTGCGGACAGCAGGGTGTGCAGCTCCCTGCCCTGCCCACTCCCACCTGGCAGAAGATCCAACATGCTCTGACCTCCTTGCCAAACCCGGCCCTAGAGAGGAAATGGGCCAGGCCCTTGGAGACAGGAGGCTCCTGGCCTCCTGGTGCTGGAATTGCCTCCTCCTGGTCCCCTCTGCCACCAAGGGCTAGGAAAAGAATCCAGCCCTGCATTTACACGCTGGGCAAGTGCCTCAACCTCTCAGAGCCTTGGTCTCCATCAAATGGGAGTGGTAATACCACGTGGTCCCAGCCGATGCGAGCTGCGGCTGGCCCACACGCAGGGGGAAAGCTGCCACTGTTGCTACTGCAATCAGCTGCTATAGCTGCTGGGGTGGCCATGCATGGCCGTGAGCAGTAGCAGTGCTGGGACCCAGGCAGGGCCAGCAGCGACGAGGACAGAGCACTGGATTTGGATGAGGAGGCCAGAGCTGAAGTCCTGGCTCTGGTCTCTCCCAGAGTGAGATGGTCCCTTTAGGACCGCTCTGTGCTCTGTGAAATGGGACCATGGAGAGGAAAGCACCTCGCCATACCCTGCATGCTGCTCCCAAGAGTGTCCTAGCCTGGGCCCCGGCACCCGCCCTGGTTACCTCCTTCATGATGGGCTCTTGAGGGTCCTTGCTCTCCACGATGCAGGGCTCCACAAAGTAGCCCACAGAGTCATCACACTTGCCCCCGGCCAGGATGGTAAGGCTGGGTGAGGAGCGGGCATGCTCCAGCCACTTCTTGATGCGTGCAAAGGACTGTAGCAGGCGAGGAGGAGAGTGTCAGATAGACTGGGGGTTCCCAGCAGCAGCTCCCCCCACCCCAAAACCCCCAAACGTCTGCACCCAAAACAGACATTCTAGAACAGGGGCAGAGTGGTGGGGGAGGGGGAGTAGGCTCTGGCTGAGCCACAGCAGAAACAAGGGTGGACCTGCATCTGTGTGTATGTGCGTGCGTGTGTGTGTGCATGAACACAGGGTAGAACTACAGAGGTATTTGTAAACACACACACAGATAAATGTGTAGATCTACATGTGTAGCTACACAGAGATCCACATGACCATGCTCAGGGATATGCACGCATATGTGCCTGTGTACCCGGATGCGTGTAAGCACACAGGTGGACCTGCCTGTGTGAAAGCACAGGCAAGTGTGTGTGCGGCTACTGAGCTGCTTGCTCAGAGCAGCGGGGCTGAGTGGCCCCCCAAGTTAGAGCCCCTGGAATGTCTTCCTCCTCCCAACCCAGGGCTTAGCACCCCCCAGGAACGCCCTGCTTCCTGTTCATACCTTGGCATCAATCACTGCGGAGAAGAAGGTCCCAAAATCCTCCGTGGGCTGTAGGCAAGGGAAGGAGAGCCCAGGAGAGGTGAGCTGCTGTGGCTGGAGGAAGGGAGCCCCTGCCACACGCCTGTTCCCATGTGTCCTCCCATGTCCCTCCCACCTGCACTCAGACAGCTGAGCCCCAATTCCATCAGCCACCCGCTGGGCCACTCACATCGCCCACTTTGATCCTGCTGTGCTCCTCCAGCAGCCGCCCTTTGATCTGCGGCCACAGCGAGCTTGGCACGTAGAGGCGTGAGCAGGCGGAGCACTTCTGGCCACCGTACTCAAAGGCCGAGCGCAGCGTCCCACTCACCACGCTGTCCACGTCGGCTGAGCAGTGCACAAAGTGAAAGTTCTTCCCGCCACACTCTGTGGGGAACAGGATGGGGAACGAATGGGGGCTCCCCTGGCTGCACCGCAGCCCAAACCACTGTCCGCACTGCCCGTGGTGCCCTGGGTCCAGTGCCAGCCTCACAGATCACAGATGAGGAAATTGAAGCCCAGGAAGGGTGAAGGGCATCTGAGGTCATCAGTGTCAGGCGGGTCACCACGCCCTTCTGCTTGGTTTCTTTGCTCAGTGAAACATCAGCTAACAGCACTTGCCACCTGCCTGGCTCCCTAAGAAGTGCTTTATGCTGCGTCCCCCTGAAGCGTCACGGCTATCTCTGCTATTACTCCTATCACAAAGACAAGAAAACTGAGGCAGAAAGACAAAGTCGCACACTCCAGGCCGGGCAGTGTAATTTCCTCTCAGAAGGCCGCAGGAAGGAGGCTCTGAGAACAGAAACCCCAAGTCCCTCACTCAAGGGGCTCCCGGTTCACCTCACAAAGCTTGGGCGGTGCTGGGCGTGGCTGGAAGCTGGAGAAGCTGTGGCCGACCTTGTGCCCTCTCCCTCCGACACCTCGCGAGCCACCAGCCCTAGCTCTGCTGCTGATGTGCCGCGTGAGCCGGGCAGCCCTTCCCTCTAGGTCTCAGCACTTTCCCAAAATGTGTTCCACACATGGTTTGTGCACATCTAACATCATCAAAGAAACCAACCTCTGGTCCCTCGGTCACAAGCAGCTAGGATATCGGAGAGGCAGATGCAGGACACTCTGTCACTGCAGAAAGTGCTACCAGGCAATGCAGGGTCCCTAGGACCGCTCACCCCTCCCAGCTGGAGGCATCATCACCTCCAGCTCCTCTCATCCTTGGAACCAGAGGATGAGGGGTAGGAGCTCTTACCTCCGGCCAGGCGTGGGAAGGTGCGGAACTGGTCCAGGTTCTGCGCCACCTTTTTCCACAGGTATTTGAAGGTGCTGGAAGCAGAGGACAAGGAAGGGTCAGGAGCTGGGCTCAGACACGGGGTGGGGTGAGGGCTGGGGGTGGGGAGCAGGCCCCACAGAAGAAGGGGCTGAGAAGTCGGGGGAGGGTCTGCAGCCCAGCAGGGGGTGAGCAGGGGTCACAGGGGTGGAGGGAGACAGGGTCGGTGGGGGCAGCTGGGAAGGGGAAACTGGGTGGCAAGATGATGCTAAGAAACCTGAAGGTGCTGGGTTCTGTCCTGACTCAGACACACAGGCTCATTACTTAACCTCTCTGTGTGATCTTAGGCTCATTACTTAACCTCTCTGAGCCTCAAAGTCTGCACTTCACCTAGGACCTGGAGCACAAGCCCCACGAGGCAGGGCAGCTCTGTGATTGGCTCCAACATGAGTCCAGAGCTGAGACCTGTGCAGGGCACACCTGGGGTGCCTGATGGGGGAAACACACTTGCCAGGTAAAGGGACAACCCCGACCAACCACCCCACCACCGCAGCCCAAAAGGCCAAACTGAGGAGCATCCTGGGTGAGAGCGCTCAAGCCCCGGCCCCAAGCTGCTGCCTCCTCACCAGGCTCCCACTGTGACCAACCTCACACCACAAACAATAAAAATGCTAATCACCCAGGAGCCCGTGACACAGCAGCTAATACTAATTTATGACTTTCCTACCTTTAAGCCAGCGCTCAGCAGAGCGTGGAAGCGGGGACCAGGCCCGCTCCGCCTGCTGATAGGCAGGGACTCGGGGCTAGAGGCTGGAAAACGGCCCTCCTCAGCAGTTCTCATGTTGCCACCACCACCAGCAACCAGAGGGGTGGGAGGGGGGTGGCGGGGTCTGAGGCCAACAGAGGGAGTGAGAAGCAGCCACTGCAGGTGTCCCAGCGGAACCAGAAGGACCCCAAGCTGCACACCTGGACACCTGCAGCCACACGATTCATCTTCCTCCAAGCTGGCTCGCCCAGGTACCTGCCTGGGTGAGTAGTGCCCCTTCCACCTCCAGCCTGGGCATTCTGTCACCACTTGTTCCTCTGCACCCCGGCCTGTGGACAGGCGCTGGCCACGCACCTCCCCGCCATGCTCTCACCAGCTCTGCCCACTGCATCCCTGCTGTCCCAACCCTGGATTGAGGCCACCATCCCTTGCTGGGTGCCCACAGCCTCCTGCTTCCTGCCGCAGGGACACCTCCCCCACAGAGCACCCTCAGTGAGTGACCATCTAGGACAAAGGTGCCAAGGCGGGGGCCTGCGGGTACCAGGCAGGGAAAGCCATTAGCAGATGAGGTCAAAGAGGCCCAGGGCCAGGTGGGGACCAAGGAACTGGAGAGGACCACCCGCCATCAGCCCACAGTGCCAAGCGGAAATGCAAGCCTGGGGGGGCTGGAGCACCTGGGTTCTCAGAGAAGCCAACATTGGGATTTTTCTATGAAATCATTCCAGTGACACAAGGTTGGACCATCACTACTGAGACCCAAAGAAATTAGATAGAGCCACTCGCCAGGTCCAACCTAAGGACCATCATCTGCAACCCTGGTGGAGACTCAACTCTGCTGATGCCACTTCCACTGCCTAAAACATTCTGTGGCTCCGGTCAACTTCAGAATAAAGTCCAGGGTCACTGGACTAAGCCCCCAAGAGGTGGGATGGACAGCAAGGACCTCGGTCTCGGTGCTCACTCATTTCCAGCCTCAGCGGGAGCCCAGGGCCATGCACAACAAGGGTCAGCAAGCAAACAGGTGGTGGAGGCCATGCCTCCCTCTGCCTCATCTCTCTGCTCCCTGCCATCACCCTCTTCTCCTATGGCCCCAGAACGCCACACTCCAGCCACACGGACAGGCACCAGGGATACCACGGAGGCCATCCATGCGCTTTGCACTCTGGCTCTTCTCTCTCCTAGAATACTTCCCCCCTTCCCCCTGCCTGGTGAACTTAGACACTGAGACACCGCCTCCTCCAAGAAGCCCACCTGACCCCTCCTCCAATTCCGGATCCCCATGACACGTGAAATCAAGACCAAGCCCCAAAACCAGAGGCTGCGCTTCCAGCCGGCACAGCTCTTTCTTTGTTTGATCTTTTGCAAATACCGGGCAAGGTAGAGATCACCACTCCCGTTGGACAGGTGGAGAAAGGGAGGTTCAGAGAGGTGAGGTGGCTTGCCCCTGGCCACACAGCAAGAGGTGGGCATGGCCATCGTGTGGCTTCTGGGTATAGCCCGGCCCCTGGGCAGATGTCAGGAGACAGGCAGCTAGCTGCCTGGTGAACTTCCCTTCCACGGCCACAATACCCTACACCCCAGGGACTTACGGCACGCTGCCTGTGAAGTTGATGCCACAGAGGTGCTCCGAGCTGGTGATGGTGTCCCCAAATAAGGGCCCGTCAGCTGGTACAAACTGGATGACGTTGGGGGGCAGGCCGGCCTCCCGGAGGATATGGTACACCGTATAGCTGGCCAGCATGGCAGTGTCACTGGGCTTCCACAGGACCACGTTGCCCTGGAAGTGTGACCATGACTCACACGGTTGGGGGCCACTGGCCCTGACCCCTAGCCTCCCAACAGCATGGTCATCCCTCACCTGGCCAGGATGTCCCTCACCCAGCCCTGCTCTCCAAGGGTCTACGCTATGCTACAGAAGCCCTAGTCTCTGCATGGCCAGGGCTCCATTCCTCCGGAGTCTGCGTCCACTCGTCCTGCCCTTGCCCCCAGGCAGGTCTGTTCACAGGCTCTCTTTATGTGTCCAGGGTCAGGCACGTGCACCACAGGCACACAGGCACCTGTGCGTGCGCCCTGCAGGTGCAAATGCCAAGGACATCCTGCACGCACACACGGCACACACGTGCATTGGCTTCAGCATCCGGCTGCCTGCCTGGAGGCCAGATCTCCTGAGCACGAAGTCAGCCCTGCCCTGCCCAGACTGTCTGCGGAGACCTCAAATGGGGACAGCCACCTGCACTCTACTCAGATAATGGCAACGGGGCCCAATAACTGCAAGGCCACTGGCCCTCAGACTAAGCACAAATCTGTTCCATCATTCCCCAGCCATGTGGCCGTGACAAGTAAGTTACCACTGTGTCCCAGCTTTGTCATGGGCCAAAGACACATAATCGCAGCCTTTGCACTTACAGCCAGTGAGAGAATTAAAGGAGCTCACCTACACAAGTGCCACTGGCAGCAGCAGGCCCTCCAGGGTGAACACCCTGGGCCAGACCTCACTGGACTCTCCCAACCCTATAACACGGACTCCCCACGGTTCCCACTTTGCAGATAAGGACACTGTGTCCCCAAGAAGTCTGCCTGAGGTCACCCAGCAAGGGACAAAGCTAAGATTCAAACCAGGGACCAGACCTCAAAGCCTATCCACGCCCCAAGCCTCCACGATCAGCCCTGTCAGCCTCTGTCTGCTGGGACCAGGAGTATGACAAGCTGCGGTTGGGCTGTCTCGCTGTCCTTACCATCATGGCCGGCACCCCTGACAGGTTGCCACCAATTGCAGTGAAGTTGAACGGTGAGATGGCCGCCACGAAGCCCTGGGGAAAGTGGAGGTGGTAAGGCCAGGCCCGCGGCTTCCAGCAGCCCTCACCGGCTCCCTCCATCCACCCACGGTACCTCCAGTCCCCGGTACACCATGCGGTTGGTGCTGGGTGGCACGCTGATGGGCTGCTCCCCCTCCAGTTCCACTGCAAACTGGGCATTGAATCGGAAGAAGTCGATGAGCTCAGCCGCAGCATCCATCTCAGCTTGAATCACCGTCTTACCCTGCAACATGGGGCTGGGCTTAGCGGAAACAAAAAAGCCTCCTGGTATGGTGGCCTTTTCCCCACGGTGAGCACAGAGCCCGGCCCCAGTGGACAGGAAACCTTCAGAGGGCTGACCCAGCCTGAGCGGGGGACTGGCTGGACGACCAGGGCAGGGACATCATGTGCGGGATGCAGATGGCTGCTTCCCTGTGACGACGATGTGGCCCCAGTAGTTACTGAGGGCTAGGAACCCAAGACTGGTGACTGTGATCCCCTTAACTGTCCCTTCTTCCCATCCTCCTGGTGGCCAATGAGAGCCCTGGGAAAACGGCTCTGCAAAGCAAACACATCTGGGGCTTTTTCAGATGGCACTGGGCCCTTCCTTGGCACACAAGGCCCATGACTGGTGCACACCCTGCAAGCTGAAGTAGGATGGAGAAGCTGAGCTAGGATGTGCAAAGTGCTTCCTCCGAGCTCCTGAATCTTTTTTGTTTTTCTGGACTGGGGATTGAATGCAAGGACACTACCACTGAGCTACATCTCCAGCCCTTTTTATTCTTTTTTAAATTTTGAGACAGCGTCTTGCTAAACTGCCCAGATGGAACTCTAAAGCCGGACACTCCTGGGAGAGTGTGGAGCTGTCGTCCCAACTCTGTGCAGCAGAGGGCGCTCCCGCCACAGGACCAGGGGAGCCGGTGGGAGCAAACAGGCAGCCTGGGTCTGGCTTCTGTAATCTGCCCTTCAGGACCCACCTGAGTGGCACCCAAGGTCCAGTTTTTGGAGATGGTGAAATTGACCCTTTCCCTCTTGGCTCTTTTCCCGTTGGGAGGAGGCCCAGGTCGGCTGAGGGTGTGGGACTCACCTCTCGGTGATGAAGGGTCGTGGGGACCTGTAAGCCAGGGACAACCTGTCCTGAGGGTACGGAGGGCTGACAGAGCTGGGAATCACCGAGACTGCCCGGGGCTACTGCTGTCCAGGACAGGTGGCCCAGGGCAGGGACAGAAGAGGTGAAGAGGAGGGGACAGGACTACGGCTTAGCAGTCTGTCCGATCATTTCTGTTCCTCCATCCTGGCTCCTGGTCTTGTCCCTGCACACATCGCTGGGTCTCTAATAGGACTCAGTGGCCAGAAGCTGCCCGGCCAGTGTCTGATAACAGAGGGACAGGGTGCATCTCACCTGCCCCACCATAGTCTTGGCGAGGATCTCGGCCCTGCGCGGCCCGCTCAGAATATCTGCCGCCTTCAGGAAGATCTGGGCCCGGTCTGCGACAGGTTTCAGGTCCCATTCTTTCCTGGCAGCCAAGGCGGCCTCAATGGCCTTGTTGAGCAGGGCCTGATGGGAAAGGAAGTGGTCAGGCCTGCCTCCTGCAACAGAATGGCCTAGGGGAGGAAGTAAGGAGGGGAGATCGGGGAAGCCACTCTGCATGGGAAGACCCTGGTCCCCTGCCCTCAGCCCCTTGTCCCTATAGCCGCGCACAGCCTGTCCCAAGGCTGGCTGGGCAGCTCCCGGCTCAGAGTACATCCTGGGGTCAGTCTGAGGCCCAAGCGACTGCCAGGCTGGCCAGCAGGTGCTGCTCCAGTCTCTCGTGGTCTAATCAAGGCCCCAACTTATTCCTGGGGCCCATGGGCCCTGAACCCACTGCCCAGAGGGTCCAGCCATGAGGTCAGAGCCACAGCCTGAGTCTCATACCTGCTGCTAGCATACCAGACCTCAACTGCCCTCACTGCCACATGACATGGCCCCCAGACCCTGCCACAGGCCACCCCACCCCCTGCCTGGCTTTCATCTGTGCCTCCAACTGCCCAGCCTTCCAGAGTGCAACCCCTCCCTAGACCAAGGTCTGCCCCCCCGCAGTGGGCATGGCGCACAGCCCAGCCCTGGCCAAGGCAGCGCTCATCTGGCTGGCGTTCACCTTCGCATGCCTGGCCCTGTCAGACTGCCTGGAGAATCTACCCCTGCGGGCCAGAGAGAGAAGCGGTGATTGCAGTCCATCCCTGCCAGCAGCAGGACTCACCTTGTCTGCGTAACAGAACTTGGCAACCTTGTGTCCATGGTTAAAAGGCTGGAAAGAGAGCAGAGTGGTCTCACTGCCGGGAGGGAGGTGCTGGGACAGGGGGGACAGGCCAAACTCAAAGCTTCCATCCAGGGAGGTCCTGGATGCACTCGCCCCCTTCACTTCCCCAAAGCCTTCTCCAGGGGCTCCAGCCACACTGGCTCCTCCCTCCTGAAGGTCACTAAGCACCTGCTGCACCACGAGACGCCATCCCCGCATGGTGTCTGGGTCACAGTCCAGGAGGGAGGCAGGGACCACAGACCAGTCTTTCAGGGAAAGTGTGGAGTCTGTGGGGAGACATGGGTTCAAATCCCAGCTCGGAAGCCTCCTGGCCCTGAGCCTTGCCTGAGCTCATGTCCCCTCTCCAAGTGTCCTGTCGGAAACCGGCACTGAGCCCCGCACTGCAGAGCATGGAGAGCAGGACCAGGTGGGATCATGGGTGGAAATTCTATGAGCCAGGTCCAGCACACACTGGCCCCAGGTTCCATCCAGACAAAGCCAGACGAGAACCCCATTTGCAAAAGGGCCAACCCTTCCCTCTCCCCCAAATTACAGTCCCCCGAGTTTCCTGGCCACCTGCAGCAGCGTATACCAGTTTCTGGGTGGACAAAGTCTGAACAAGTAGGCTCGGGGCCCAGCCCTCTACTTGCTGCTTCCAGAGCCCCTTGGAATCCAGAAGGGAGAAGGGCAGGTGCTGCGTGCACCTCCACCCCCACGACCTCGCCTGTGGACAGGACTCGGATGTGGCTGGGCACACTGCCTTTGGCCTCTGCAAGTTTTGCGCGTCCACTGCACTCACAGTCCAGGAGGGAAGCACAGGCCCTGTGCTTCTCAGCCATCAGAGGGCCAGAGCCAGACACCGGGAGACACAGCATCCTGCCCCTGGGGGACTTACTGACACCTGGTACCGCACGTCTGACGTCCACACCTCCTCATCACCCACCACACAAGGGACGGCTTCCGTCCGGCCCTGCAGATCCTTCAAGGCCTGGGGAGAAGGACCAGAGCATGAATGAGCACTTCCGCTGCTCTTCCTCCAGCCTCAAACCCTGACACGGATTCTGCACACGGAGTAGCCCGGGCAGGACGTCAGTGAGGAGGCCAGGCTGGGCCTGCGGTCTCTGGGGGATGTGTGCGCCCCTGCCTCGCCAAGGACTTTTCTCCAGCCTCCATCTCCCTGCAGGAAAGTCAGCCCTCCCTCACAGGGGCGGCGCTGCCTGGTCTCCCCAGCACCAGAAGATAAAACACAACACCTGAAACTTACATGAAATCCCATGATTTAATTCCTGGCAATTAATTGGAAAATTATTTTAGTATAAAGCATCTGTGCCCATGACATCTGACCTGCCCTGAGATGTCACCCCATTGCCACCTGCTTCTGCAGGTTCAAGGGCTCCCAACCGCAGCCTGCCCCAGCCCCACGCTGCCTCCCAGGGCTCAGGCAGGGGCAAAAGGGCAAGGGCCACGGGTACAGGGTCATATCTCAGGGGCCATCTCCCTCCAAGCCCTGCACCCCGGGGTGCCCCCACCTGGTTACCTTCTGAAGTGCTTCTCGCTCCGGGGTGCCCTGCGTGAACGCTAAGATGGGCTCGTTGGCCACCTGCAGGGACGAAGTGTGCTTCCACCGCAGCCTGGGCACAAGGACAGAACAGAGGCAGGGAGGTCAGCAGTGGCCACCGCAGGCCCCCAGTGCCTGACTCCGCTGGAATGGCCCAGCAGCCTGAAACCCAAAGCGAGTAGGGCCTGGGGGAGGGAACCGGCCTGGGGCCTAAGACCCAAAAATCCTCGTCCTGCCACTGTGTGCTGTTGGGTGTGTGACTCCCCTCCTCTGAGCCTGTTTCTAAGCTGTTACACGAGAATCTCACCCGACCCACGGAGCCGTGTG
The DNA here is from genome assembly GCA_028451465.1 of Erethizon dorsatum. Lineage (NCBI taxonomy): Eukaryota > Metazoa > Chordata > Mammalia > Rodentia > Erethizontidae > Erethizon > Erethizon dorsatum. The sequence continues at coordinate 121,655,819 of CM051827.1, read as the reverse complement.
GACTCTAAGTGTACCGCCGCAACGCGACGCTGAAGAGTTCTGCACACACGGAGAGCTTTATTTCCCACAATGCCACTTTCATCCCAAGTTACTTCTTTCTCCAAACTGAAAAGGCGGTACATTCCAGAGCTGAGTCTCAGAATGTGAACCAGCTAAGCTCCCCTGGCACAAGAGCCGGGCACTCCGGAGGCACAAGGGTATCCTTGTACAAGCATCCACTGTTCACTAAACATCCTTGTGGTGACATATATATATATATATATATATATATATATATATATATATATATACCTTTTTCTTTCAGTGCTGGAGACTGAACCAAGGGCCTTTGCACTGAGGTACATTCCCAACCTTTTCTTGAGATAGTGTCTTGCTAAACTGCTAACTTGGGCTTGAACTTGCAATCTTCCTGCCTCAGCCTCCCAGAGTGGTAGGATTATAGGTGTGTGCCATCATACCCAGCTTGGTGACTATATTTTACCATGAAAATTTGATCCAAGGAAGGAGAGAAGGAGAAAGAACAAGCACGCAAACACATGCACAAACACACACAGTCCAAAAGTACTCTGGCTTCTCATCCTTCTTTCAAGGCCCCTGAGACCACTCCCCATGGCCCTGCCCCGCTTGCTGCAGTCCAGCCCTGGGCTCTCTTCTGCGGGCCTCCCTGCCTGGCCACACGCAGGGGCTCCTCTCAGTCATCTCCGAGTCCTGCACTTTCTTGAAGCATCAGGGACAATCCTCATTACAGACCTTGGGCTGACCATCTGTGGGCATGCCACAAGCCCCACGCAGTGACCCTGTGTGTCTGTCATGCCTCAGTGGACACTCCGAACCTAGCATACTGCCCTGCCCATGGTAAGCACCCAAGCAAAATCTTCAAAAGCAACAAATGTCCACATGGTATTGGAAGGACACCAGGTCCCCAGGAGTGGACTCCCAGGCCAGCGCTCTGCTAATAGCTGGGGCTAGACGCAGGTTCCCCAGTGGCTGAGAAGAGAAATACTGTAGAAAGAAAACTAGCTTTGCTTCATTCGGCCTCCCAGGAGTTGTTATCTGGGGTCTGATAAGGCAAATCCTCCTTATCACTGTGATTAGGGAAGAAGGGAGGCCCAGGAAGAGAAAGTGCAGGGCCCAGGGCGGGGCCGGGATGGCAGCTCAAAGCCCAGGACTAGGTGCTTTACCACCCTGTCCCAGAAAATAGCAAGGCTCCGCTCCTGGCGTGCCACGGTGTGCTCGGTGAGACGCAGGGATCATTTCAATGAATGTACCCTACAAATGTCCAAGGAGGTTCTGCTATGACCCATGCTATGGAAGAGTAAACTGGGGTTCAGAGATTATGAGACTTGTTCATGTCTGATGGCCACAGCTCATGACACGGCAGACTTAGACCTGGATTATGAGACCCGTGGCCAGCCAGGACTGACAGGAAGGTCAATCCCCCTCGCCTTACAGCTAGACCATCAGTTCTCGCTAGGGAAAGAGGCTGCCTTGAGAAGGGCAGCGACTTACTTGCCCAAGGTCACTTGGCTGTCCACTGGCACAGCAGCTCAGCCCAGTGGTCCTTCCATTCCAGGCCAGCGTCTCTACCAGGAAAAGCAAGATCCCCAGGAAGGACAGGTGTCTCCCCATCCTCACCTGCGGTAGTTAACTAGAATAAAGGGGCGGGGCCAAGGACCTCTAAACCCACACAGCTCTTGCCCCGCGCCATCCTGGGTCAGGGCTGATGGTTCAGGCAGCCGTTGGTGGAAGAAGGGATGGATGATCATTCGAATCACAGCTGCACTTACTGATGTTTCTGGGTGCTGGGCACCCTAAAAGTGCTTTACATGTATGAACTCATTCGATCCCCAAGACAACCTGGGAGAGGTGGCTTTTATTTCCCACAAGACAGCACAGAAAGGTCAAGCAACCTGCCCAGGGCCACAGAGCTGCTAAGAGGTGGAGCTGGGATCCAAGCCATGCTGTGTTCTGGGCCATTCCAACAGCAAGTGTCCAACACCTACTGTGCCAGCACCTACTGTGTGCCCGGTGCAGAGCGCTCCCCAGGGTGCCACTGCCAGCCGCTGCCTGAGCCAGGCCTTGAACAATTTCAGAAGCATTACGATAACTGTATGTTCCATTTATTCCTCCACTCAAATATCTACAGGGCACACAGTAGGCACCAGGCACCCAGCAAACTTTAACCCTCACAATCACCTGCTATATTCCTGTTAAAACGACTGTCCCCATTTCCCAGATGAGGAGTATGAGCTCATCAAGGGGGTCAGGGAGGGCACGCCAGGCCAGAGGTGCTGTTCCAGCCACAGCCTGGAGGGGCCTGAGGTCAGAGAGAAGTGCCAGCCTCCTGCCCAGGGCAACCTACACCTGCATAGGGGGTCAGGGAGGCTGGGGAAAAGGTGGGGTGGTTTTAAATTATGAAAATTAAAGGCCGGGCATGGTTGAGCACATCTGTTATCCCAGCACTCAGGAGGCTGAGGCAGGAGGATCACTGTGAGTTCAAGGTCAGCCTGCACTACACAGAGAGACCCTGTCTCAAAAGAAAAAAAAAAAATTAAAGAGGCAGCTATTGCAGGCCACAGGGGACAGTGGCCAACCCAGCCAGCCCATTAAGCCCTGCAGTGGCTCAGCAGAAGTCATCTCTAGGTCAGGCACAAGGACAAGCAAAGGATAGAAAGCAGCATTTCCGGTAAGCTGACTGTGTGGCTGGCTAGCTCTTACGTTTATTAAATGTATATATGAATTTGTGCCCTTCCTGTTTCCAGAAAATGGGCAGAGATGACCACCAAGGTCACCAATGAGAAAGTTAATAGGGAAAAGGACAGAAGTCAGGTTCAGGGGAGGAAGAAGGCTGTACCTGAGAGGGCTGGCATCAACTGACTTGAGGCCATGGACAAGTTTTCCCTAAATTCCATTAACCTCAGTGGTTTTTTTTTTTATTTTGTTTTGTTTTTATTTTCTTGAGACAGGTTTTTGCTGTGTAGCGCTTGCTGGTCTTGAACTCACTATATAGTCTAGGCTGGCCTCAAACTTGTGGTGATCCTCCTGCCTCAGCCTCCTGAGTGCTGGGATTACACCAGACCCAGCCTCAGTGTTTAATCTGTGAAACAGGAATAGTAATACCTACCTCCTAGGTTACTGAGGCATTGAGTAAAATAAACCACATGAAAGTCAAGTGGTAGCCATTGTCACCAGTTACCATACTATTATGGTAGGTAGAATTATTACAGGCAGTCAGACAGGGCTAGGCCCTCGAAGGAATCAGTACAGAAGATAACACATTATAACTGTGGCTGGAGGAGCATTGTTGAAGGCCAGGCCTCAAGACAAATATGGAATGACTATACCTACTTCCCCAGGGATAAACAATGACTGATATTCTAAATAGGCATCAGTCACCTGGGTGGGGGACCAGGACCTCCTTCCCATCCCTTCCAGGAAAGGTCCCTCTTCTTCCATGTACACTTGCTATGTGACTTGCTTCCCCATTGGATCAATATTACCTAAGCTGCTATGCTTGTAATCGTATTGGTTGATCATAGTTTTGTCCCACCTCATGCCCACCCTGTGATTTCTGGGCCCATCCTCAAAGGTCACATGTTGGTAGCAATCAGCTCAAGACTGACAAGGAAGGGCTCCTGATAAGTTCATCTGTTCACACAGCTTGCCAGGGGCTCACCAGGTGCCAGACAGCTCTGGGTCCTGGGGACCCACAGTAAGGGACAACAGCCTATGGCAAGAAAAAAAAAAAAAAAAAAAAACACAAAACTTACAGGTTGAGGATCCCTTATCTGAAATGCTTGGGACAAGAACTCTTCCAGATTCAGATTTTTTTGGATTTTGGATCACTTGCATTTACATGAGATAAGGCCAGGTGATGGCACACACCTGTAGATCCAGCACCCTGGAGGCTGAGGCAGGAGGATCACTGAGAGGCCTGCAATTCCCTATGGGCTACCTAACAAGTTCAACGTCGGCAGCGAGACCTTTCTCAAAAAAACGAAATACATAATGAGATAACTTGGGGATGCGAGACAACTCTAAATATGAAATTCATTTACATTTCATAAACGGCATACACACATAGCCTGAGGGTAATTTTATACAATATTTGTAGCGCGGCTGCATTTCGATCGAGATCCATTATATGAGGTCAAATGTACAGTTCTCCTCTTGTGGCATCACATTGGCACCCAGAAAGCTTCCGGCTTTGGAGCATTTCAGATTTTCAGATTTGGGATGGTCAACCTGAACATGCAGATGAGTTTTTTTGTTGCGTTTTATTGTTTCAACACAGAAATTCATGGGCAGTTGAAAGGATATTCAGCAAAACAACTGTGGCTGCTTCTGTGAGGTGAGCTTACCGGTTATTTTTGGATTCTTTTTTCGTTCTATCTTATCTTTTTACAACAGACTCATACTAATTAAATACAAAGAAAACACAGTAACCAGGAGTTTTTATTTAAAAAAATTGGTTGAGATTCGTGGCACTCAAGGCAAAAGGGAAAATGCTACTGATTCTTGAAAAGAGGCAGTTTTTCTTGGCACGAGTTTTACATCTAGGACACTGGCAGCTTTCACTAAAAATGTCCTAAAACTGTTTCTCCATAAATCAGACATAGCATACCATAGGCAAGTCCTAAATATGTGTTGTCTTAGTTACTTTTCTCTCGTTGCTGAGACAAAATACCTGACACCCAAAATTAAGGAAGGAAAGCTTTATTTAGCTCACAGTTTGTGGAGGTTTCAGTCCATAATCAGCTCGCTCTAAGGCGGGGTGGCGTGGTGAGGGCCAACAGTTCAAGGCAGCAGAAGACAGCAGAAGCAGCAAGAGCAAAAGGGGGAAGAGGAAGCCTCTTTTGCGCCCTCAGGTGGGTGTAGCACTCACATCATCTCCATGTTCTCCTCTTGCACGGGATGAGGATGTTTACAAAGTCAGGACCTTGGCCCCCTCATTTAGTTAAACTTCTAAACTTCTCAAGTTGACACAATATATCAACCATTACACTGTCACATGAACAAGCGATCAAACATTAAAGCTATCCTAGAACTGTGGCTCTCAACTGGAACAACTTTGCCCCCGTGCGACAAGGAGCAACGTCTGGAGAGTTTTTTTCATTGTCATGACAGGGGCGCTACTGGAATAGATTGGGCAGAGGCCGGGGTGCTGCTGAACATCCTACAATGCACACAGCAGGCCCCACAACAAAGGTTTATCTGGCTCCAAATGTTTGTCGATGTCGAAGTTGAGAAACCCAGTCTAGGCATCCAGCCAGAAGAAGTAATCTAAGCCTGGAACGGTTGCAAAGTACTCTCTCTCCCCGCTCAACACAGGAAGCCTCATAATTAGGACCATGAATCTAGAGTGAGATCAGCTATAATTTTAGTCCTGCGTCTGCCTAAACTTGAAGATAGTGCCTCATCTGTAAAATGGGGACAATACAGTAGTGCCTCATCTGTAAAATGGGGACAATATAGTACAGGTCAGCCGTGTTGGGACCGTGGTATTTGACTGCTTGGTAAATACTGTTATTATGGGGTTTCCCTTTAGAGCATGGATTGCTTTCTACCCAATATTAGAGGGGTTTTATCCCATTGTTCTTGCCACTTCTTTTCTTTTCTTTCCTTTTGGAGACAGGGTCTTGCTATGCAGTTCAGGGTGGCCTTGAACTCACTATGTAGCCCATGCTGGCCTCGAACTCATGGTGATCCTCCTGCCTCAGCCTCTAAAGTGCTGGGACTACAGGTATGTGCCACCACATCCAGCTCCTCTCAAAAGTTACTTGAGTTTGAATGAGGGCCCATCTTCTGAGTACTGGGATTATGGGTGTGTACCACCACACCCAGCTTTTTGTTCTGGCCACTTTCCGAAGCAGTTCTGAAGGGGGATTAATAGCAATGTATCTTTTACTGTAATGAATTTTTTTTGTGTGTGGGTTCCGGGGGGTCGACCTCAGGACCTTGCGCGCCAACAGGCACCCGTGCCGCTGAGGGATATCATCGGCCCCGTTTTCGTATGTGGGTTCCGGGAGTCGAACTGGGGCCCTCGCGCTTGCAAGGCAGGCGCTTACGCCACTGAGCCATCTCACCGGCCCTGTAATGAATTTTTAAATTTAAACTTTCACCATGTATTTTGATCATACCTCCTAGAGCTGAAATTCACCCATGCCAGCCCTTGGGGGCAGGGAGAGGGATACTGATTAACTCAGCAAGGGAGCCTAGAGGACACAGCGGTAGGCACCAAACAAACAAAACTCAAATTGGGGGAGCAAGAGGGTGCTATCCAGCTCTAAAAGGGAGGTAGATCCATACGCACAGCCCCACCAACCTGTGAGCCCCTCTGGGCAGTCTCTGTCCTGTGTTCCTCCCAGCACTTAGCCCAGGGCAGAACATTTGCATGCAGGGGACTGGGGTCCAGGAACCCAACTCTACCGTGCTGAAGTTAGTAAATTTGGATATTAAGGGCAGCTCTACCCTGGAACTGCACCTCCCGTTTCTTCATTATTTGGAATAATAATACCTCGCTTCACAGGAATGAGAAATGAAAATAAAAAGGATATTGAGGGTCATGCCAATAACAATAGTCAGGCACTGCCTAAGGGGAAGGCACTGTTCAAGGCACTTTACGCGCGTTAACTCATTCAATCTTCACAATGAGACACAAGCCAAGTGCTAGCGCAGCGTCTGGCACATTAAATGCATTGTGTAACTATTACCATTCCACCAACCAGAAGGAGCCCCTCTAGTCTACCTAACATTTAACTGGAAAAAGGGGGCGGAGGGAGAGAAGATTGGAAAGCTGGGTAGGAGGAGGAGAGGACTCAGGGAATCTCAGGAGGGCGTCCAGAAGATGAGACCCGGTAAAGAAGCCAGAGGCATGGTGTGCTAAAAATAGACATGCTCCTCCCGGGAAACCAGCAAATTTCGAATACTGTACCCAGTAATAGGGAGGAAGACCAGTGAAGAAGGAAGCCACTTTCCGGCGCGAGACATGGCCCCTAGGACCCCACCAAACTGCAGGAAGAAGATCCCCCCTAGCTAAAGAAAGGTGGCTATCTGAAGGCGAAGGGCAAGGGACTGAGGGATCTCCGTGAGAGAGAAGCCTGCGTGGAGGCAGGAGGCAAGCGACTTCGGGCAGAGGGAAGCTCCTGGGAACCCTGACGGGGACTAATCAGCCGCAGGTAGTGGTCCGGCGCGGGGAGCCGCCCAGCAACTCTCAGGACCCCGGGCAGCAGGCATCGCACCCGGGCCGGCCTGGATAAGGCGCTCACTTACCCGGCCCCGCTCCATGGGCGGACCAGTAGGAAGCGGCGGAGCAAACGCGGGCGCGGCAGCATCTCAGAACCTGCTAAACTCTCTGGGTAGCTGGAGCTGCCTCCAGCCAAAGCTAGGTTTGACCTCGATCGGAACGTACCACCTCGGAGGTACCCCTCGGAGGGAGGGGATGCCGCGTCGCCCGGGCCGGCCTCCCAGCTCCGAACTCCTGTTTATGGATCTACGTCCTTTAAGTAATAATCTCTCTGGGTTAGTTATAAAGAGGCCGTTATGTAACCTGGACAAAGAAGTCTTCAAGAAAAGTCCTGAAACATATATATGTGTTTTCTCCTTCTCTCTTTATGGTATGACCCAGGGAGAGTGGGCGTGAGCCCTACCGACCAATCAGAGAGGCATAGGGAAGCCCCTGGACCAATCAGCGAGCAGTTCTGTTGCAGGCTAGCTTCAGGAGCCAAAGGGAGAGCGCAGAGAAGAATCGCGCTGGTGGGGGGCGGAAGGTTTCGTAGAGTCAGTCAGCAGGTTCGCACTACTGGTACTGTGGAGTTCGTGGGTCTCCTTTCACGCTGCCCTTGGCTTGCGGAATGCTGGGAACCTGCTTGACACCCCCCCCCACCAGAGCCACACCGCGGCCAGTGCCCTGTGATGCGCCTGCCTCTAGCTTCCTGGCCAGCGGCCAGCCGCCCTCCACCCCCACCCCGTCGTGGCGCGGGGCCAGCCAGCTACCCAGAGCCTGCTTCCTTGCAAATTGCGATCAATAGGAGATAAAACCCCAGTCGACCTGTCCTTAGCTTTTCTTTCAAAGCTTCTGGCCGCAAAACCAGCTGTTCTTGCGCCCCCACCCCTCAGGAAAATTTCGGTATTCTCCGTGAGTAGCTGTTCAATGAATATTGGGACGTACAGTATTTATTTATTTGAGACAGTCTCGCTATGTAGTTTACGCTGGTCTTGAACTCACTGTATAGCCCAGGCTGGCCTTGAACTCAGTGCAACATTGGAACGTATTTAAAACTCACACTGTAAATAAAGTCTTCTCTGATGACGAGGTCTTAGGGACTCATTCTGTTCCTTTTTTTTTTTTTTTTTTGTGGGTACCGGGGGGTCGACCTCAGGACCTCGCGCGCCAGCAGGCGCCCGTGCCACTGAGCGATATCACCGGCCCCCTTTTCGTATGTGGGTTCCGGGAGTCGAACTCGGGCCCTCGCGCTTGCCAGGCAGGCTCTTAAGCCGCTGAGCCATCTCACCGGCCCTCTGTTCCTAAATTAATGTTAAGGTTTCTCACACTCTTTATTTTCCAGGATGGTTATAATTCCTCCAGCAGCGTGAACCAAACACCTGCTTAGGAGTCCATTCTGATGCCAACTCAGGTTCCAGGATTTGTAATAGGACGCTGAGCAAATTGCATAGTCTCCGTGCGCCTCGGTTTCCTCTTCTGTAAATGGGAGTAGTAATACCTTAGAACGGCCCCATCATCTCAGGCCATTCCTTTATCTCCAGATTTCACCATTTAAGACACTGGGAAATTTAAACATTCAAAGAGCGGGGAATAGGAAAAGGAAGCTACGTAAGTGTCATGTCTTAGAGATGGCGCAAAGCTAATTGGAGTTGGTAGTGGCTGTTTCTCTTCATCCTTGGAGAAGATCCTGGTCAGGTGGGCTTACACTGGAGCAGTGTTACCTTGAATGTGGCCATTAACAAGAAGAAACTAGAACACTGGGCAATATCATACCAGGGTTCCAAGAGGTGACCTCTTAGCACCTTGAGGAAGTTTGAGATGTGGGGGCTTTGTGGTCAACAGGATTTCAATTCCAAACCAACAATGCCACTTGCCCTGTGTCCTCTCTGGCCCTCTCTTCCCCTTCTGTGAAATGTGTATCATAATTCCTACCTTGTCTTCTCAAGATCTTATTGTGAGATGCAAATTAACAGGTGACATGAAATTTCTCTCCTTTATCACTCATTGACTAGTAAGTTTTAGTGTTTATGTGGCCCTTAGTTGTCTTCCCCTCCTTCAGTCACCAGTTACCCTCTATTAAAAAAAAATGCATTACCAATTCTAAGACATTTCACTTTATTTAAAAGAAGCCAATATACAGGATATAAAGGGCACGATATTTACAACAGTACAGTAAACAGGTTAGTTTTCTGGTAGGATCAGTAGTCTTTCTGTGAGTACAAACCCCCCCTCCCAGTGATGTTAGATGCAGCTGGCAGACAAAGAGCAACAGTGGGATAGGGCAGGACTAAAAACCAGGTAGATGCTAAAATGTCCACAAGGGGTTTTGGTAGGGGGCTGTGCCTCATTTCCTTGAGAGCTTGGGAGGGAGGGAGAATGGTGAGGGATTCACCCTAAACTAAAGGAAAGGCCACCCCGAGACCGGAAAATCTTCCACTCATGGAAAATTCCCTCCAGGGAGTCTGACTTTCTCATATCCCTCAGGCACCTCCAGATTCCCAGCTCTAGGACAGTGCCTTTCCAGAGCCAAACTCAGTGTCCCAAGAAGAGGACCCAAGCCTGGGGAAACCCCTGGCACCCTGGTCTGTCATCCAGGAGAACAGGATTGCAGACCAGTTCTTGACCTGGAGCAGGCACAGCCAGGAGTGGGCTCCGGGCACCTTACTGCCTCTCCCGCCCCAGCTGCCTGACGGCCTGAGACCCATGAAGGACCAGGCCCAAAGGAGATGGTGTGCTCCCCAAACCCACAGCCCTACAGCCAACCACACTCTGCTGCTTCTCAGCCCTCTCCCAACACAGCTGAGTTAGAAATGGGTCTTGGCAGAGCAGAGCTGGGGTGAGTAATCAGAGCCTACTCTCTGAAACAGAAGGTACTCGGTAGAGCTTGGCTCCTCCCTGGTACTCCCCCATCTGAATTCTGAATTCCTTGCAGCCCTACTGCCCCCAAAAGTGCCCCCCTACAAGACCTCCAAGGAGCTGAGGGGTCACAGAAGAAGGAGACGAGGTGAAGTGAGATCTAGCCTCCGCTGAAGCCACCCACAGGTGTGAATGATCAGTGTACGGACGGGAAGGCAAGACAGGGTGAGGGGTACCGGGTATATTAAATCCAGCAGCAACATGCACAATATCTTGTCCACAGAAAAATGCTGGCTACCACAACTGCCTACCTGAGATTAAAAACCCTTTCCTTTCATAAAAATAGATAAGAGTCTCTTGCTTTATAAATAGATTACATTTAGCTTAAGTTACACCTTATGTGATCCCCTGCCCCACCCCCTCTTCTCCCACCCCAAGCAGAAGTGGGTAGACTCTCCATAGGTCATCTGAGCTCTGCCCCCAGAGCTAAGTCTGAGATGGATGGGTCCTCCAGAGCCCTCAAGACATATTGCCACGAGAAAGCAAAAGGTGTTTGCTTGCCAATAATGTTTATCCCTGTTGAGTCTCAGAAGAGTGCGCATGTGCACGTACATGTGTGTGCGTATATGTATGTTTCACAACAAACCAGGGAGTCCAAGGATGCTCCCCAATCCTCAGTGTGTATAAAACCCCCAAAACTAGTAGAGTGAGAGAGGGCAGCACGGGAGAACCCATCTGAGAACAACTCTAAAATACCAATGTCAATATGACACTGGGCTTAGAAATAGAAAAACCGAAAAAATTAAGTATTTACAGCTTCACAAAGGACGGACCAGTTCGTCCCAACAGGGCCTGGTGCTGCCCCAGCAAGCAGTGGGATCTTTCTTGGCAAGCTGTGGGCTCATGGTGAGGGGACAAGCAGGGCCCACTGGCAACTAACTTAAAAATGAATTTAGTGGCATGGGAGGTAGCCAGGCCCAGACCCAAGAACCAGCCCTGGAGGCAGGCTCACCACACCCTGCCTTTCCTCTCCTCGTCCACTTGTCCCAAAGCCTCGCTCCCCAGGGGAAAGCAGCTATCAAAAGCCATCAGGAAGGGACTCAGGCCAGTGTCTCTCTCTGGTGCCTGCTGTTCTCATGCTTCCTAGATAAATTCAGAGCACCCTAAAGACAAATGACCTATGTATACAAGGGAGAAGACCAAACACCACAGGACACCCATCGCTTTGGTAACTTTTGTTACCCCCAAACACTAATCCTATCACTTACTGTCTTAACTCTAAAGATATGTCTGCCACCCTCCCACCACCGTGCGGAACCCAGAACTGGCATCCACTCTACCCACCCAACTCCCAAACCACCCCTGGATGCCTCTTTCAGCCCTGGGCAGCGAGACCACACGGCCACATCTTCTGCCCTTGTGGAAACGGAAAATCTTTTCAGCAGCTGAGGTCCAAGCCCAATTGGCTCTGATAACCTTTGGTTAAAATAAAAATAAGACAACAATAACATCAACAATAATAATCAGGTATGTTTGAACCCTGTAACCTTTAGAACAATGGTTGATAAGGAAGAGGGAAACCATGTCTCTCTTCCAAAACCACTGTCCCTTCAAGTACCTGCCAAAAGGGACAGTTTGGATAACAAGAGATGATGAGGATGCCCAGGTGTGGTGGTGCACACCTGTAATCCCAGCACTCTGGGAGGCTGAGGCAGAAAGATTATAAGTTCCAGCCCAGCCTGGACAACTTAGCAACTTAGCAAGAACTTGTCTCAAAATAAAAATTTTAAAAAGGCTGGGGATGTTGCTCAGTACCAAGGCCCTGGGTTCAATCCCCAGTACTAAAAAAAAAGAATGATGATGAGGACAGAAGTCTCAAAGCCAGAGTGCACAGAGACCAATGGGATATTTCCCCAACAGTACAAAACAAAACAAGGGGGAAAACTCATGAGGAAGGCCACGGAGTTCTGATAAATTACATCATACAATCACTAACACATTCCCATTCTCTCTATATACATATACATGAATATTATGTACAATGGTTTTAAGATGCAAAACAGGGAGAGTGGAAGAGAGAGAAGGCCCTTACAGATCAATGGCACCCTGCACAGGGAAGTCAGGGGACCACCACCCCTCCAGCCCAGCACCCTCCTGGGCCTCCACACTGGTAGGTACTGAGTTCTGGTCCTCGAGCACATTTTGCTCTTTTGACCTCCAGGGGGAGCACTTCGGCCAACAAAACCTCAAATGGGCAATTACCCATTGTAGTGGGCCCAAAAAGGGAAGAAAGGGGAGGAAAAAAAAAAAAGCAAAGCCTGCTTGCTGGCCTGGTTCCCAGCTCAGATTTGGTGGGTGTTCTCAACGCAAGATCCTTCAACACAGGGAAGATACTGGCTCAGACGAACTCCCCAAGTGGTCCAATGAATTACTGAAAGAGGCTTGCGTGTGTCCCTGAGGGGAATGAGGGTGGTCCTCTCTCAGCTCCTGTGCAAGCCATCTCCAAGCCACCAGCGGCCACCACCACCTCCCTCCCCTCCCCTTGCCAATCTCTCTTTGCTGTCAGTACCAACAGCAGGTGACCATGGGACAGTGGAGAACCATGATGGCAACGGGCTGGTGCTCCCCCAAGCTCCACCATGGACTGCGTGGTACCAGGCCTGGCCTCTTCAGACTTTCTCACAGAGAAATTACAGCTCTAAAAACCCTTACTGCTGGCCAGAGAGGGAGGGGAGAACATCAAGTCATCAGGACAACAAAAGACCCCCACCCACACCCCAACCCCACAGAAGTCCCAAAGAAAGCAAGCAGGAGCACAGCCCACAAGACCAACCTTAACCGGACCCCTCCCCAGCCAGTGCTCACCCTGGGAGGCTGCAAAAGAGCGATCACCTGAATCTTGGCCTCCCCGCCAGCCCCAGGGGAAACCAGGAGTCTGGGAGAGGGCCTGCCCTCCACAATGATATAAGGCAAGCTGCTTTTTGTTTTTGTTTTTGTTTTTTTGCATAGTAGTTTAAACACAGTGAGGCTCCACCTACTCCCCCACAGTGCCTCATCCCTCCACTTTGCCACTAAATCCAAAAAAGAAAATAAAAATTGGTCTTCCCTCCCTTCCTTCCACTTTTCTCTCTTCCAGAGAGTGAGAAAGCTTCAGAGGTCCCCACCCAGGCCTGGAGGTAAAAACTGGCTCCCTCCTGGGGAGGGCAGATCACCCCAAGCACAGAGTCAGCCAGCGCCAGCGCCAGCGCCAGCAGAAGGGAGGGCAAAGCTTATGGCCAATCAGGAGCAGGTGGGAGGGTAAAAAACCACTTGATGCCACACCTGCACCCCGCCTTCACCTTAGAGTTTTGTATAAAAACACCTGCTAGGAATAATTCTTTGGAGCTCAAAGTGGCTCAGCTTAAGGGAGAAGGCACAGTTAACACTGCATTGTCCGGACGGAAGTCTGCATTTGTAACGTGGAGAACAATAGAAATTGACAGCACCATTCCATGGGTGGGTAGGTGGGCAGATGGAGAAGGGGCACTGGTCAGTGGTGGGGTGGTGTGGACGGAAAGAAGGAAGGAAGCAGCAGTCCCTCGGGGCCTCCAGAGAAGGGAGGGCAGAGGAAGTCTATGAGCGAGGACTGGCACACACTTCAAGAAGCCTTCCTGGCCCAGTGGAGAGAGGGGGCCAGGCCCAGTCACCAAGACCACCAGGCACGCGGGGCCTCCGTCATCAGCTGACCATGGGCTCTACATCTGCTTCCCGCTCCAACTCATCCTGGATCTCGTCTGTACTTCCTGAGTCGCTGCTGGCCACAGAGCTGGGTGATGGTGAATTCCTGGGAAGCACAGGAGAATAGGGGGCATTCAGAGGGGCGAGGGGCAAGAAGGCCGAGCAGCCATGCCTGCGAGGTCCACCCTCAGAGGGGTCCCGCCCTGGCTTCTTTCCTTAGCATCCTTTAATCTTTTGGAAGTCATGGCTGATCCAAGAGATACAAAGTCCTTTTACATATTGTTAAGGGATAACACCTGATCTGTGGCCTCCCAGACCTCTCGGGACCCTCTGCCCCAGCTTCTACTTGGTCTCCATGCAGAAAGCTCCTCAGGAGCAGTGGTCATGGATCAAGCTTGGTTCTTACTCTGCAATTATCCAACCCAAGTCCAGGCACACAGAAGATGCTCCAAATAACTCAGAGCACAAAGGGAGGCTACACAGCACGGAGGTTAGCAGCACTGCATTGCCATTCTGGCTCTATCACAGGTGGCTGGGGACCTCGAGCAAGCTGTTCACCTGCCTGTGCTAACAGTGGGTCCTGGGGCACCGGTGAGTTAAGGTAGAACAGGCTAAGCCAAGCCCCTACACCGCATTACTTCTTGTTTAGGAAGATGATCATAAATGTGTGGCTTGTGCCAAGCATTCGCCACATGTTATCTTACTCTATTATCAGTGTGTCTGTCCCCCAACAAGGCTATGTGTGCTGATGGCAGGGCTCTGTCCTCGTGTGCCATGCCTGATATACATCAGTCTCCTGGGGACAGACCCACCTGACCCTGGGTTGGAAGACAGGAAAGAAGGAAGGGAAAGCTCTTCTTATCCGTAGATGGGAGCCTATTCAGAAACAGTGGGGAAGTCTCCTGCCTGCCTCTCCCACTCCTCCACTCCACGAGGGAGAGGTTCTGGCTGTTCATCACCAGATCCCCATAGTCTTCCACACAGTAGACCTTCAATAAGTATCTATTGAAGCAATGGGGGCAGAGTTGTTGGGGAAATTCCAGGAGATCAGATACACAAGTCCCCTAGTACAAGCAGGTGTACTAATATTCACTGAGTGGATGGGTGGATGGATGGATGGATGGGTTAGAAAGATGGAACACGGCCAGGCCATAAGGTGCAGCCGCAGAAAGTACCCCCCCAAGGTCACCACTGAATCCCAGGAGGACAGGCAAGGTACCTGTCTGCGGAGCCTTTGATGAGCCGGCGACAGGTCTCCATCTGCACGTCCAGGCCCCGCTTCATGCTGCACATCTCCATGTACTCGTGCAGGTGTCGGTTCATGTCACTCTTGGCCGTGGCCAGCTCCAGCTGGGAGGAACCAACAGGGAACAAGGGTGAGGACAAGCCATCCTTCTGGCAAAACCCTTAGCAACCTCCCTCCTCAATTCCTCAGTGGTGGCACCACCAAAGCCACCATGCCCTTAGTACCTTGCCTCTTGGACATCAACCTCCCTTGCCCTCTGCTGGCTGCACACTGGTCCATACCCTCTAGAAGTGCTCTTGGTCAAAGGGGCATGGCTGCCTAGCAACCCAGAGGGGCCCATCCTGACAAGCCCCACCCAGTTCTGATAACTCCCGTATGTATAGCATCACTGGGCTCCTCTATATGGCCTCAATTAGAGAAATCCTCAAGTCTCCTTCATGTTTCTGACCCTTCTCCTCTACCAAATGGTATTTCTTCCAGCCTTGTCTTTCTCCAGCATGATAAGAGCATTAACTCTCAGTTACACAACTGTTAGGTGCACAGCCTCTGGAGCCAGAGAGGACTGGCTTGAAAACTGCTGCTTCCTTGCTGTGAGGCCTGGGGCAGGTCATTGGTTTCTTTAACCTCATCTCTTCCTCTGTAAAATGGTACACAGTCCCTACTGCAGGGATAGAAGTAAGGATACTAGAAAGGTGTAACTGTAAAAGGCTTGCCCAGTGCCTAGCATCATTCAATATCACTAAAATGTCAACTCTGGTTATTCCAGGGTCATCATTTCAAATGAATAGTTAAAAAAAAATAGCTCTGGGGCAAGCAGGGATCACACCTTCAGTTTATAGATTAGAAAACTAAGACCATAAGAAGGATATGTCCCCAGGGCCAGGTAGGGAATCTATAGGCCTCTGCTTGCCTCACTCTGCCACCTGAGGCTCACAGGGCCACTCAACTAGGGGGTCTCAACTAGGGACCTCTCTAGGGGCTCCATGGTCTGAGGCTTACCTCGATCTGGCCTATCGTTTCCTGGTACTCCTTGTCTCTCGTCTTGAAGAAGGATTCAGTCTCATGGATCAGGTTGCCCAAGTTTTCCTCCTGCTGAGGAAACAGCACAGAAAGGACAGATGAGCTGGGTGGTGAGGGCTCCAAGGGAAAAACAGGGATAAGGGGTCATGGTGGCGGGGAGCCTGAGGTCCCAGCTCACCTCGCCCTGCAGGTCGATGGTCGGGTTGCAGTTGGTAAAATCTTCCCAGAGCAGCAGCGTGTCTTCGTTCTCCTCCCAGGTCAGGCTGTCACAGTCATCATCAAAATCAAAGGTCTCCCGCCTATTAGGGGACAGCAGGGGGCATGAGTGGACAGAACAAGGGACCCATGCAGGGGACCCCAGTGGAAATACATCTATAAACCTGCCTGCAAAAGAGAGGAGCGGTTGCTAAAGGGACATCTTTCTTATCCAAAAAGAGTTTAGCTCTTTCAAAATGCAGAATATATATTTGATTTGTATTTTGGGGCTCAGTGACAGAGTACTTTTCTAGCATGTGCAAGGCTCTGGGTTCAATCCCCAGTACCATACACATTTAAAAAGTGCACATTTTGGGCCGGTGAGATGGCTCAGTGGCTTAAGCGCCTGCCCGGCAAGCGCGAGGGCCCGAGTTCGACTCCCAGAACCCACATATGAAAAAGGGGCTGGTGATATCGCTCAGCGGCACGGGCGCCTGCTGGCGTGTGAGGTCCTGAGGTCGACCCCCCGGTACCCACAGGAAAGAAAAAAAAAAAGTGCACATTTTAAAAGAAGATGGGCTGTAGTTAATAGAGACTAAACATATTTTCCCCTCAAGTCCAGTCTTGTGATTTTTTTTCCACTCATTTACCACCTATTTCTGGAGTCCCAACTTTGAACAAAGTTATTTATACAATTCCCATTTTGCAGTTGAGGAAATCATAGCTCAGAAAGAATAACTCACTTGTTCAAAGCCATAGACAGCTACCATGTAGGAGAAAGTGGGGCTGACAGCCAGATCTTTCTGTTTTTTATGGCTTTTTCCTCCCCATCAAAACATCACTGTGCTGGGCCGGGACTGGCCACTAAGCGGATATTAAAATGTATCCAACTCCTCCCCCAGAACAGTCCTGTGAGGTAAGCATGATTGTTATTCCCATTTTACAGGTGAGAAAGCTGAGGCTCAGAGAGACTAGGTGGCCTTCTAGACCAATGCAGGCTGGAAATTAGATATGCACTCAAATCCTGAATGATGTTAGGGTCTCCCTACTGGCTAGAATTGGAAATAGGGAACCAATCATCTAGGTTTATCCAAGCTGAAGCATTTCCCAAGATGCACTGGTTACCCCAACTGGAGGGCACCTTAACAATCATTCCACCCAACACACTCTGTGTTAGTGGGAAGGCTGAGCCTAGGAGTTAAACACTGATTCCCAGGGAATCGGTGGCACGGCAGAGTGGGGTCTCGTCTCCAGACTTCCAACCCAGGGCCCTCCCCATCACCACCCTTCCCCCCTCAACTCCTTCCTGCATCCTCCAGAGCAGTGCTACCAACCATCCCACAAGGGAATGGGCTGGGAACCACTGGAGCGCAGAAGACCTTCTGGTAAAAATCTGCCTAGAGCGCCCCCTGGAGCCAGGTTGGGAAGCTACCGCCCAACAGCAGTTCCTGCAGTAGCCTATAGGTGGCTCCGGGAGTCCAGGGACCAGAGATGAGCTGCGGGCTGGGGGAGGGGGACTGGAGGAAGAGGGGGACTGGAGAGGGAGGCGGGGCTGGGGAGCCCTTGGGGTCAACAAGTCACCGCAACCCAGACTCCACTCCTGACTTCACTTCCTTGCCAGCGTCTGGGATCTGATGGAAAACCCAGCTGAGAACAGCGCGCCAGAAAGGACTGGAAGATAGCCAACGGCAGGGATGAGAGAGCCCCCCTACTCCAGGGAGGGGCCAAGGTGGGGCGCTGGCCCGGGTGCAGGGCGGCAGCAGATTCCTCTTCCTTCTCTCCTTGGTCCCAAGCCCAAGCAACTGATTTGGATCAAAACAAAACAGCCTGACACGGGTGCATCATTCAAAGACTTCACTAGAACTGGCCGGGGGCGGGCTCTGGCTTGAGTCTGGGCTCAGGGCTGGCGGACGGCCCTATCAGGGAGAAAGCCAGGGCCTGCGTGGGGAGGGGGAGCGGGAGGGTCGTCACTGTTGCTGTGCATGGAACTGCAGATCGGGTATGGGGACAGGGAACGTGATCAGAGGATTGTTTTCAACTTAGGCAACTTTACAACCAGATAAATCTAATTAGATACTGAGCCCCATCCAGGCCTGTCGACACCCACTTGTACCGCACTGGCTCCTGTCTGACTCCGATCTGACCGATCTTTCCACACAGCGGGAGCACTGGCTTGTGCAGCCCCTTGTCTCAGCTCTCCAGATGCGTCCCTTTGCACCTCACCCCATTCCTGTCAGCTTAACCATTCATGTGAACAGGGACAGCTATTTCTGCAGAGAAACCCTTTAATTCAACCAAATGGCTGGGCATGGTGGTGCATGTCTTTAATTCCAGCACTCTGGGAGACTGAAGCAGGAGGTTGAGCCCAGCCTGGGCAACTTAGTGAGACCCTGTCTCTTAAAAATTAAAAAGGGGCTGGGGTTCAATCCCCAGCACTACAATTAATCAGTCAATAAATAAAATTCAGCCAAATGAACCTGGCCTGGGGTCCCTGGAGCATGTGATTTGGCCCAGGAATGCCCAGAGCAAATCAGAAAACCTGGACCCAGCCAATGGTTAGGCTTCTTTTCAAAAGCCCCTGTTATCCTCAGAAGCAAATGTGAGATCTCAGGGGGATTTGTGTTGAAGGATGAATCTAGAGGTCTCCTTGTCACTATCAAGCAGCAAACCTGCCCAGTGCTGCCCCATCTCACATCTGTGTCAAAGGAATAGCAGGTTCAGGGCAGGCTCTGGCTGAGGAACTCCATCCCCACCCCAGTTCCAATCCCTGTCTCTTCGTCCTCCTTACAAGTCAGCTAGCTTAGCCAAAAAAGGGACCGGGACAAGGACAGTGATGCAGCAGGGACAGAAAAGGCGCATCTCTTCCTAGCATGAAGACAGCTAGTGTAGGAGACACAGCACTGGACCGGGAGCTGGGGGCCTGGCTCTGTCCCACTCTTCACTTGACCCTCTCCAAGTCTGTTCCCCATCTGCGCAATGAAGGGGCTGGTGGCGAGCCCTTTGGACTACACAGTGCCAGGCCCACCTCACAGGTGGGAGTCCTAGGAAAAAGCCGAATTCTCAGGGTCTAGATGTCTAACTGCAAGGGACTCCAGAGAAAGAGGGGGCCAGAGGGCTGGGGGACAGGCAGGCCCCAGAGACCAAGTCCCAGCCCTGCCCTTTGATGCACCCAATGTCTACACCTGTACCTGCCCCCCATCCTTCTCTAGGGCACTGCTAAAGATACATTGAGAATACAGCACTGGATAGGCCAAGGCCACAAAAAATGCCACCTTGGTCCCAGGCTGGCTATACCACATGAGGTTTGGTACACCATCTCTCCGGGGGTGGGGAAAGGGAGCCCTGCTTGGTAGCATTTGCCAACTTCCTGCAGTAGCAAGTTTCATGCTACTAATGTGACTTCGCTGAACCTGCACACGAACAGCACCAGGACAGTCAGTTCCAAGAGCTGATATCAGCTGTCCGGGCCACCACCAGCCACACCAACTCTGCTGCCACCTGGGCAGCAGCTCACAATGGGAGCACTCTAGTGAGACAAGCTGGGTCTGGGTCTCAGCTCTGCCATGTACCAGCTGAGTGTCTTGGTCAAGTCACTTCCCCTCTTGAAGTCTCAGTTTCCTCATCTACAAAAGGGAAGGGATAAGCCTGCCTTCAGGCTGGGTGTCTGGCATCGGCCATGTGCCCTTTGAGAAGCACCCTTGGTATGGGGGACACTCGGTGAGTTCAGCCCTGTCATCTGTGCCCTGGGCCCAGTCTCAGACTTCTGAAGAGAGTGAGAACATGAAATTTCCTAAATTATCACTGTTGCAAATCAACCCCAATTCTTCCAGAACACTGTGCTGGCACAACCAAACACAAATGCACAGTGCTCTCAAGCCAGCCCACTGATGTCCCCTCCTCCCCGCCATGCCCTCAGAGTGGGGTACAGGGGCAGGGGGGACACTCACAGCTGGTTAAACATGCGCTTCATCTCATCTGTGATGTTCATGGAGCCGACCTCGTCATCCGAGAATCGATTCACCTCTCCGTCCTGTTCTGAGATGTCATCATCTGAAGCCACTTTACGCTCTTTCTTTTTGGGGACCACCTGGACCAGAAAGGAAGAGATGGAGGTAACTATGGGGCTCGGCTAGAATGGAGGATAGGGGCGGGCAGGAAGGGAACTGGCATCTCAGGAGGTGGATGGAGTGTGGCTGGACCGGCCACCGTGGGAAAGATGCATGGGTCTTCTAGGAAGCAGGCGGCATTAGCAAGAAGCATGAGGCGGGACACATGCGGGGTGGAGAACATTGGATGCTGGACCCTGCCCTGCCCTGGGAGCCACCTTTTTTCCCTCCACCAGAAAAGCAGCCCCATGATTCAGGGCAGGGGGTGCCAGACCAGGGCCCAGAGTCATTGGGGATGCCTCAGAGCCAGCCACAGAGACGCCGCACCCGCAACAACGATGGGCACAGCTCCCAGGGCCCTCCTTTCCCATGCAAAGGCACAGACGGGTGGCCTGAGGCCCAAGCAGACAAGACAAGCAGAAGAAGGTGACATGGGTCCCTTGCTTTTTAGCAGAGGGGCAGCGAGAAGACATGGAAGGAGAAAAAGCCCTCAAGAGGCCCAGACCCTGCCAGCCGGATCCAGAGTCATACACAGGAAGAGACAACACACCGTACTGCCTGGGCTCGAGCAAAAGCCACACCACGACCCCAAACTCAGGAAGCAGCCTTCAGAGAATGACATGTACCCTCAGTCATCCCTAAACCCTCTCCCAGGACCCCATCAGTGCTAACTGACTGCTCTCTCTCTCAGGGGCACCCCCACTGCACATCAGGTCTGGGGATGTCGAGAGACTCTTCCAGAATGAAATACAGTCAAAGGCCGACAGCTCCTCTGTGACTTCTGAGGCCCCTCTGCCAGGGTTCAAGTCAGTTCCCCAGATGTCCCCATAGCTTGGCAATGGCTCTCCCACCATAGGGACAATGCCCAGTCCTAGTGGCCAGAGGAACAGTCAAAAAGTAAGGCAGTGGACACAGCATGGGCCAAAGGACATGTCCTGGAGGGTCAGGACCCTGAGTCCTAGCCCAGCCCTGCCCACTTCTGTGCCTGGACATGTCTCACAACCCCCTGAGCCTGGGTGTCCTCAGCCAAGGATGAAGCAGTCCGATTCGACAGTGGTGACAGCAGGGCCTACAAATCCATGAATCCCTGAGTATGTTTCCCTAGGAGGCAGAAAGTCTGGTCAATGCTACCTCTCAGGAAAGGGGTGAGCAGATGTTGGGAAAAGAGGGGCTGGCCAGGCAAAAGTGGAGTCCGGGGCAGCTTGGGGAGGGGGGTGGCTGGTGAGCAGGGTGGCCCTAGTCACCTGGAAGATCTTGGACACGTCTTCCGAGTTCCGCTGCTGTGCGACATCGCACAGCTTGGCCGTGATATCGATTCGGCGGCAGATGTCCATGTCCACCTTCATGGCCTTTTCTTGGATCTTTGTGTCCAGGTCTGTCATGGGCTGCAGGGAGGACAGCAGGCAGGGATTACGTGAGCAAGGGATGGAGCAAGCAGGAGGGGCCTGGCAGAAGTGGCGAGACCCCTAGGTGTTGGGGGGAGGCCCTGGAGTCCAAGGGAGACTTGAGTCTTTCCTGGGAGTGGATGGTTGGGTCAGCGCTACTCAGGGTGGGGAAGGCTGCATTGGGGCCTCGGGAGGGACGATGTGTGCTGGTCTTCCTATGGGCTGCAAGGCCCCCTCTCAGCAGGAAACAGAGTCAGTGTTTGTTTTGTTAGAGGAAAGAAAAATGAAAGACAACTTCCACTGTTAGGTAGAGTCCCTCTTTTCCCATCCGGCATGTCCCACCTGTCCCCATACAGCGTGCCTGCCACAGCACCCTCTCCTGGATTCCTCCCCCAGCTGGCAGCAGAGGGTCATCTAGGATGAGGGGGTCTCTCGGCCCAAGTGAGGGGAAGCCACGCAGCTCCACCTGGGGCCCCAGAATTCTCCAGCACACCCAGCCTCATGCCGCTGAGCACCAGGAGCCAGGCCAGGCTGAGTCACCCGCACCTAGGCTCCCTGTCTCCCTACACACTGCCTGCAGCTCAAAGGCCTCAAGAAACCCAGGTCCCCAGCAGCAAGAAGACCTTTGCTGCCCACAGCAACCCCAACCCACAGTTACTCAAGGGCCCCAGGTTGTCCAGAAGATGCACACTGGCCTTTCCTGTCTTGCATGGCAGCCTGCTGGAGGCCACCAGCCCAGGGAGCCTCAGGCTGGCACAGCCCAGCCCACATTGTCACTCCCATGCCAGACACTGAGGCCCACGGCACAGTGAGCTGGGAAGGAGTTGAGCAACACACACAGGCCATCAGAGGAGCCTGGGAGGGCAATGGGTTAAGCGGCGGATTAATGCATCTCTACTCAGACGGGGGGAAGCGGCGTGGGGAGGGTGGGGAGGGCGCCTGGTCTCCAATGCATCCATCCATCATTCTCAGGACAAACGCAGCCAGCCAGGACTCTAACTAGAAGCCGAGCTCGGAGCCTCGGAGTGAATAAAGCGTTCTGCATGATGGGTGTTGGGGGAGGTCATGACTCCAGGGGGTGGCGGCCGGTGGCACTTACGTCACTCATGAGCCCCTTGAACACCACCAGCTCAGCCTTGAGCCGCTCTATCTTCTCGTTCATCTCCTCCTGGATGGCCTCGGCTTCCTGTGCTGCCTGCAGATGGACATGGGCAGGCTTTAGAGGGGCTGACGCCCTGAGGGACAAGGAACTGGACACCTGGGTCCCTCAGGGCCTGGGCACTCAACGTCCCTCCAGGCTGAGCGCCTACATGACAGGGAAAGGTGCCAAGGACCTCATTTCCCTGCCTGCTTCCCACTGTGCCCTGCTGATTGCTCCAAACACTTTCCAGAGGATCATTTATGGTACGGAAAAATCCGTGGCAGATATCAAGAGAAAAAGAGCAGCTTAAGGTGATGAGGGGCTCCAGTTCATTAAGCTTTGAGGCTGATTCACATGAAACTGCCAATATTTGGCCACCTGTCATCTAGAAAATAGCAACGTGGTGCACATCACCCTAATGTGTGCACCCAGATGCATGGGTGGGGGAGCCCTGGCATAGAAGAGACTGGAAGGTCACACACCAATATATCATCTGTGGAGGGGCAGAACTGGAAGCAATTTTCATTCTATTCCATGTGCTTTTCTGAATTTTCCAAATAAAAATAATACTTTGTTATAAAAGAGAGACATTCATTCTTTTCCTTCTACATATTGGTAATTATTTCAGTCTGTCTCTTTCTTAGGTTATAAATGCTTTAAATATCAGAAATGAATTTTTAATTTTTTTTTTTTTTTTTTTTTTGGTTCTCACATAGGCTAGGCAAGGGCTCTACCACTGAGCTATATCACCCCACCTAATTCTTAAAATTTTTTGAAAGAACTTTTCGTGCCTTCTCACAGAATCACTATTCTTTTTTTGTGTGTGTGTGGGTACCAGGGGTCAAACTCAGGACCTTGCGCACCAGCAGGTACCCGTGCCACTGAGCGATATCACCAGCCCTTTCTTCGTATGTGGGTACCAGGAGTCGAACTCAGGACCTCGCGCTTGCCAGGCAGGCGCTTATGCCGCTGAGCCATCTCACCGGCCCCAGAATCACTATTCTTGTTCCCGTTTGACGTAGAGGAAAACAGAAGCCAAGAGGTCAAGTTTGCTGCTCAAAGTCGCCACAGTGGGAGAGCAGCAGAGCCCAGAATGCAGAGCCACTAGCCGAGCAGCAAGAGCAATGTGTCCACCATGGAGCCCGCTCAAGTTGGGGGGCCCTCCTGGGGACAAGTCCGCCAGCTCTCTCCGAGGCATCAGTCCAAACTTAAGGGACCTGCAAACTGAGGGGCAGAGGGTACTTGGGACCACCTAATGCAGCCTCAGTGCAGGGAGACAGGCTGAAGAGGGAGCTCTGGTCCCAATAAGACCCAGGCTTCCCAACTCCTGAGGCCAAGCTCTATGGCCAACTGTGCTGGGCCATTCCTAGCTCTTAAATATAGGAGGCAGAAGAGACCTCCTAGTTTCCCAGAGGAGCGGCTGGGGCAAGAGAAGGCACACAGAGCAGGGGCTGTTCTGAGAACACTTCCTGGCTTTGTCCCTAGAGCCCTGGCCGCATGGCTCTGCCACTCCTCTCCTGGCCGGCACCTGAAGGACTCTTACCTCCTGTAGCGTGTCCACCATGGTCTGGAGGTTCATGCGCTTGGCGAGCTCCTCCTCCCATCTGCAAAAGCCAAGAAATACAGTGGTCAGAGGGTGACCTCTGCAAGCCAGTCCAGCCCTTGGTATCCACCCTAGCCCTGTCCCTGCATAGGGACATAGGTTGCATAGGCAAATCCATCCCTGCATCCACCCAGCTGAGGGGTGGTAGGGAAAAGAAAAAAGATGGCTGGGTTGATGCTGACCGTAATTCCAAGTGGTGACAAGTGCCACTTCCAAGGCCTGAGCAAGGCACCATGGGGAGACAAGTAAGGGGACCACCATCCCCTTCAAACAAACTGTAAAGTGGGGTGCAGATACTGCTGCTCTTGCTGTTGCTGCAAGATGCAATAAAAAGCTGGGCCTCAGGAGGCAGCCTGCAGCTGGCTCATGCTTGAGCTCTCCTTTGCATGTGCAAGAAACAAACTCCGTGTTAAGCATTGCAATCTGGGAGCCCCTTTGTTCTGCAGCCCACTTTAACCAATACAGAAATCTACCTAGGCATTGAAACTGAGCTCAGAGAAGCTAAAGTCTTGCCCAAAGACATAGCTATTCAATGGGTGAGGCCAGAATTCACATCCAGGCCCGTTTTATTACATTAAAACAAAACTCAACAAATACAGGGCTGGTGAGATGGCTCAGCGGCATAAGCGCCTGCCTGGCAAGCACGAGGGCCCGAGTTCGACTCCCAGAACCCACATACGAAAAAAGGGCCGGTGATATCACTCAGCAGCATGGGTGCCTGCTGGTGCGCGAGGTCCTGAGGTCAACCCCCAGTACCCAAAAAAAAAAAAAAAAAAAAAATACAGCTCTTGCTTCTTTAGCATTTATCATATGCCAGGCCCTATTCCAAGGGCCTTCTGAATATCATTTCATTCATGCATGTGCTGACTGAAGCTGAGCAGGAAAGGATGAAGGGGTGCAGGCTAGCACAATTCAGTGTACCCCAAGTATTAACTGCAGGATGGGAGGAGCAGCTCCAATACCAGTCCCTCCCCATACCTGCTCCCCTCTGACACTTCCTTTGTCACTGGTGTCCTTCTACATGAAGTTGCTCAGTCCTCCAGCAGCCCTGGGCCTAGGTACTGTCATCATCTCCATGCACAGATGAACAGATCAAGCCTCAAAGTCACATGCCCAAGGCAGGGGAGGGCAGGGGGAGCAGGGACCAGGCCCAGGGGAGGCTGCAGACTGACTGCTCAGCATCCCTCTGTGGGCTCCCCAAGACCAGCACCCTCAGAGCCTGAAGGCCCACCTACTTCCCCACCCCTCTGCTCCCCCCGCCCCAGGAGCTGGGGCAGTTTCCTTCCCTCCCTGTCCTGGGACAGACAGCCAAGCTTCTGTCTTTCCTCACCCCAGGCTGCCCTCCCCACATGTCCGCAAAGCAAGGAGGTCTGGAAGCCTTTTAGGATGCTGTCAGGCCAGCTAAAAATAGGCCAGAGGGGAGGGATGGACGAAGAGTGGGTTACGTCACCAGCTTTTGGAAACAAGAGAAAACGGATACTGTTTGCACACACAGAGGAAAATTCCTCCTCTCTCCCACATGAGATGGGCCTCGCCGGACTCCCAGAGGACGCATGCCCCACCCCCGTTCACTTCAGTCTTTGCCAGCCCCTCGTTAGTCCACATCAGCTGCCCAGCCTGCCCCTGCTCTGGGGTCCAGGGTCTGGACTCAGAGGCCAGAAGGGCTGGGGCTCCTGCTAGCGCTGGAGGACGCAGAGGATGCTGAGGGGGGGCATGGTGAGATCATCTCCTGCATGCTCCCTTGTTCTGCAGAGGGAAACTGAGGCTCAGAGTGTACAAGTCATTTCCCCAAGGTTACCCACGATGTCAGGAGTGAGGCAGAGTCCACCCCAGGCCACCTCTTGCAGAGAAGAACAGGCTCAATGTGGGGAGGGCAGGGATGCCAAGCAGAGAAAAGTTCCCAGGCCCATTCTCACCCCAGCACAGCAGCATGGGGCATCTGAGGCTTCCCTGGGGGAGGTGCAGGCTAACAGGTCCCCAGCTGAATCACCTCTCCTGGCCACGCTGATCCGAGGGGAGGAAGGAGACTCGGCTGCCGAGTCTGACATGGCGCTGCAGGCACAGTCTGGCTTCTGGGGATAGTCTCGCTGCTGTGTTTTACAGCAGGGGCAGCAAGGGGTGAGCAATGACACAGACTCCCTTCCTCAGATGGCCATGGGACTGTGGCAGAGAAAAACTTCACCTCTGGGCACAGGTCAGCAGACCCATTGCACAGCTGGAGAAAATGAGGCCGAGAGAAGGAAAACCACTTGCCCAGATCAACACAAGGTAAAGTGAGCCCATGTCTTTGGACCTCCAGACAGTTAAGAGCAAACATCAGTTGGCCAACATGGTCCATGGTACAGGTATACATACACGTTATCTGCTTTAACATGAATTATTAATCTTCTTGGGTAAAAGATTCTTATCCAAACCCATTTTGCAGCTGAGTGAACTAGAATTCAGAGAGGTGAAGCAACTTGTCTGAGGTCACGCAGATAGCACACAGGGAGCTGGGATTAACACCTAGCCCTGCTGTAAAGCAGCAAGTATGAGACTTGGATATCATCAGCAATCTTGTTCTCAGCAGGTCGGGGTGGGGCAGCGGGCTCCCCAGGAGTGCTGGTCTGCACACGACCAGGTTCACGGAGACACAATCCAGTGCCTCCACCTCCCCCTACTCCTTGCACCCTGAGTTCTGCACCCAACCCCTCCAGCATGCTTCCTGGGATGCACCCCAGGACGAGCTTGAAGGAGTGATTTCATGGGCCTTTTATTCCCAAAGCAGGCTCACCTGTCCCCAGGGTATGAAAGACAGACCCCACGTGTGGAAGGCAGCTGGCTGTGCAGATGGAGCCCACTGCCCTGAAGACATCCCTCCTTGCAGTGGTGGCGGGAAAAACCTGGCTCAGCGGGTGCCGGTGTTGACAACGCAGAAAACCTCTGCCCTTCAGCTGCTGGGGGTTGGGAGATGAAGGGCCAGATGGGCGATGTCTTTCTTGCACTGCCCAGACACCCAACATCTGCTGCAATTCAGCTCAGAGCGAGGGAGAACCCAGCTTCACCAAAAACTGGTCAACCAAGTCATGGGCTCTGAGGTTTCAACATCCACTTCCCCAGCACCATCCCTTCCTGCCTGGGCCCGACCACCCACTTAAATTTTGGGTGGAAGGGTGTCCTGGGCAGAGGAAGCAGCACAATGTCTTCACAGCAGGAAGACAAGGCCAGCCTCCCACAGCAAGGGGGGTGCACCTGCCAAGGAAAGACTTTAGCCTCCCTGCTCTTAGCCCCAGGCTACACCAATGCCCAAAAGTCAGCACTGCTAAAAGATGGTAAAGCTTGGAATCAAACTCAGGTCTGACTGATTCCGATTCCTGGGCCCTCTAAGGTCAAAAGGACCCCCAGGGACATCTGAGATGTGAGCTGGAGAAGAAGGGCTGGGGTCACCTTAAAGAGACAACCTTTGGGGCATGAGGTGAGTCCCCAGCAGACCACCCTGACCCACCCGCTCAGTCCTTCCCACTTCTCCCTTCAAGTGCTGGATAAGAGAAGGGAGGGGGGGATATTCACTGTTACCTCTGCGGGTGTTTGCCAAGTTAGGCATCTGTCCACATATAAAGAAAATATCACTCACATTTACATATATATAAAAAACCTGCCAAGGATTAAAATGGATTAAAATATCTATTTCGCAGATGAGGAAACGGACTCCTGGGTTAGGTAACTCCTTTCTTTTTCCCTTCCTCCTCCACTGCCTCTTGAAATCCTATCCCTTCTCCTAGGCTTGTCTCAAATGTCATCTCTTCCCCAAGCCTCAGCATCCACTTCAACTGTTTTCCTGCCTGGGACTCTAGGGGTTTGAGGCACCTGCCCTGGGGGTCCCCAACCCATCTTTCCAGGCAGCCTGGCCACAGTGTCCCATAGCGCACAGCTCTTGCCCAAAGGAGCCAGCCAGCCCTGTGATACCAGACCACAGAGGGAGGCCACCGCACCCGGGTCTATTGGTACCTACCTCAGGACGTCTCGGGCATCATGGGCCCAGGCCAAATGGGGCAAAGAGGAAACAAGCAGTGAGATCCCTGGTCTTGCTGGGAAAGGAGGCACAGAGGAGGAGCAGGGTCTCAAGCTGGGGTCCCCCACCAGGCTTTGCTCAGTGGTTACAATCACCACTCCTCGCTCACTGCCATATTCCCTGCTCCTAAAACCTGCCCGGCACTTGGTCAGAGTGAGTTATTTACGGAACGGTTTTGTTGAATGGAAAATGGATGGATGGATGGATGGATGGATGGATGCAAGCAGCACTCATTCTTGGGCCCCCCACCCCCCTCTGCCCAGCCAGAGCCCCTTTCCCCAGAGCATCTGTATCTATACTTCCCAGGCCAGGGTCTCCCAGGAGCCAAGTTCCCAGCACAGCCCAGGCTTCCTTACATCTGCTTGGCTCCAGAGCCTCTCCCTAGAGACAGGCTGGGGAGGGACAGCCAGGGCAGGAAGCAGGCAGGGAGGAGGAGCAGCCTTCCCTCTCCCCCTGCCCAAGGCTCCAGAGCCAGGGAGGGGTGGCAAGGATATCAGGACAATGCAGGGAGAGGAAATGACTCCACAGAATGACACTTGGCTAAGACGTGGGGCCTCTACCACCATCTTAACAAATCAGGCACACGTGGGAGGCTGGTGGCTGGGACCAGGAGGCGGCAGCACCAGCCCCAGCCAGATGTGGTCTCCCCACATTCCTGAGCAGCCACCGCTGGGACCATGTGACTGACAAGAAATCTTAGCTGGCCAGGGGAGAGGGGCGGCTTCCAGGCCCCCACCTCACCCCGCCCCTCCCAGCATGGGGGCCAGCGGCTCCCCTCCCCCATCAGCTCAAAATGACACACAGACCCAGGAAAAGAGCTACAAAGCCCAGCCTGAGAGGGGCCCAAACACAAGCTGAAGCCCGTATAGGGGCTGACTCAGAGGGTTCTCACTTCCTGTGCTGTCAACGGAGACTCCAGCTTGGGAAGAAAGTGGGCTCGGACCTGGTAAATAATTAAGGTTTCTGGGACAGCCAGACACTTCAACCCTTCTCCCACCACTCCCAGCTGTGTGTGACCTTGGCCAAGTCAGCCGCCCTCCCCGGGCTTCAGTTTCCCCACCCGTGAAGTGAGGTGAGAAGCACGGGATCCCCTCTGAGAGGTGGGAGAGTCCATGGGGAAGAAGAGTGCCAGGCCGGGACCGCTCCTCAGCGAGGTCTACACTGCACCCCGGGCCGCCGCCTGGGGCACCGAGACAGGAGCTGGGCGGGAGCCACGGGGCATCTGCGCCTCGCGGGGAGGGAGCAGGGGCACGGCCAACTCACTCAGGCGATGGGAAACAGCTCAGGTGAGGCTGGGCCGGGGCCATCTGTGGAAAACTTCAATCGGAGGCAAGCGTGGGCCCGGCCTCTGGCAGAGGGCAGGTGGGGGCGGAGAGTAGCTTCCTTTCCGGTGAGTGGGTCGCGTCAAGGGCCCATGCCCTCTCTGCTCCACCCTGCTCACCGAAGACATTGCCCAGCCGGTGCCCCTGCTCTGTGCTGCCTCCTACACATGCTTGGAGGGCGCTGTCCCATCCCCACGTGGCCAGTGCCTTGGCCTCAGTTCCCTGCTGAACTAGAGAAGGGGCTCCATCAGAGGCAGCCCAGGGGCACTATCCCACGGTGTGCGGCCAGTTTCCGCTATGCCCTTCTGAGGAGCCTCCAAACCGAGTAGAATCAACTTCCTCATTCCACACCACCCCCTTTCATACCACGGAGAAGCCACGTTGGTGTCAGAAGACAGATAAGGAAACAGGGTGGGTGGGGGCAGGGCTGGGAATACAAGGGCAGAACCCCCACCACCAACCAGGGGTGCATCCTCCAGCAGCTATCCACCAAACGCAGGAGTCTCTCACCTCCTAACACCTCCTCCCCCTTGGGGTATTGTGGTCATTTCTTCTCCCCTACAAAGGGCAGCCAGGAAGCTCAAGCTTCCTTTAGGCAAGCAGGAAGGCCCCCCTGCCTGCCTTCCCCTCCTGCTACCACCCCACCTGCCCATCTCCACGGTACCCCTGGTCCCCAGGAATGGATGCCTCACACATGTGCCCATCAGAGCTGCCCAGCTGTACTCCGCTGCTCTCAGAAGGAAACACAAATTAAATGCCAACTGATTGTCTCCACGGAGGAGGTATTAATTTAATGTGAACACTTAACCAGGGCAGCTGGTTCCATTACTGGCGGGCAGTAATGGACTGGGCAGCCCAGAGCGCGGGCTGCAAGCGGGTGATGGGGTCCAGTTGAGGAGCTGCCACCTGGAGACACACTGGCCTGCCCTAACTTGAACCAGCAGTCTCCACCAGGGATGTCAGTAGGCAAGATCGGCCAAGGCTCCTCGGAGCAGGCAGGGGTCTCGTGCCCCCAGGGGAGAGGGTACTGGGCTGGGAGGCAGCAGACCCCATTTCAAGTCCTAGCTGTGTTGCAAGTTCAGTGCAACATGGGCAAGTTCCTTCTTGATCCTGGGCCTCAGTTTCTCCATCTGTGATAGGATCTCCAAGAAGCCCTCTGGATATGACATCTGCAGTGCTGTTTGCAGACCCTGGCTATGGCCCTTCATTGGACCCAAGAAGAGGTGACCTTCAGTGTTAACCTGGGCAATGCCAGGCCTCTGGCTGCTGGCCCCTCTCACCCTGGGCACCCAATCCCTGGCCAACCTAACCATAACCATAACCCTAACCCTAAGCTATATATCTTGTAGCTCTGTGACCTCAAGCAAGTTACCTGCCCTCTCTGGGCCTCAGTAATCACCACCCACCTCACAATGTTTTTTGCAACTCACCCATGGTATAATGAACAAAAGGGGCCCAGAACAGTGTCTGCTACGCCATGAGCATGTAGTCAATGCCCTCATCCCCTTGATCTTCCAATGACAGTCGTTCAGAGAGACCACAATGTGTGACAGGGCCAGACCTGTACCCAGAGCTGTCTGACCCCGGAGCCGCTATGCTGCCATAATCATGTTCCTGATGGTGACGATAATGAGCTAAGTGCCACCGTCACCTGGCTGGATGACCACAGCACAGAAGGCTGGGGGGAGGTGACAGAAGGAAAGAAACCAAATACTAAGGCCACTGATGCCCCCTGCCAGCAAAACCCAGGAAACATCAATTTCTTCCCTCTGCATGCTCAGATGTACCCTAAGCATTAGCAGGCATAGCTCAGCCCTTGAGGTCTGTCCTCACGAGGGCCACCAGGGCAGCAGGGAGACCGAGGCAGGAAAGGCTGGCTGGTCTTATACACCACTAGACAGGCATAAGGTATTCAGGGCATTCTCTGGGGTCAGCTGACCACCTGCCTCAATGCCAACTGAGGTTTCAGTTCTTTCATGAGCCACTTTCCCGATGACCCAGTGTCAGGGAGACCTAGCATCAGACAGTGAAACCCCTCTGGAGAAATGGCAGTTGGTGGACACCTGTGATCCAGAGTGGCAAGCTGGGCAGTGCCCTCTTTCAAGCATCTCCAACCAGAAATCACGCTTAAGTGGACACCCCACCCCAGGCCCCGCCCAGCATGGCTGCACCCAGAAGGAAAGTTACTCAGGGAGCAGCATCCCATGCGAGGAGGAATCAGCATCCCAAATTGCAGTCCACTGTGGGGTTTCCGGGACACCATTTCCAACCTCTTCCAGGCATTGAGTACACCTTCTTCGCCTCCTCCAGGGAGCCTTCTGTGATTTCCCCAGCACCCACCATTATGCCCATCAGGTGTTTCCAGTCCTGGGACCTGCTTTTGCCATGACATCCAGGGCACTATAAATTTCCACTTCCCTGTTTCTCTCATCACACTCTGCCCTCCTGGAAGGAAGGCCTTGTGTTCACTGTAAAATACTAATTAAGGGGACCAGTGAGATGGCTCAGCGGTGTAAGTGCCTGCCTGGCAAGCGCGAGGGCCTGAGTTCGACTCCTGGAACCCACATACAAAAAAAGGGTCAGTGATATCACTCAGCGGCATGGGCGCCTGCTGGCGTGAGAGGTCCTGAGGTTGACCCCTGGTACCCAAAAAAAAAAAAAAAAAAAATACTAATTATGTGCAGGCCATTTTACTCCCATCACGAGTCCCTACCACAGGTCTATGAGCTGGACATTATTATTCTCATTTTACAGATGAGGACACTGAGGTTCAGGTGAAAAGCCTTGCTCAAAGTCAAACCCAGGTCCATAAGCTCCGTGGTAAGACAGTACCTCCTCAGCCCTATGAACCCTTTCCCCTACCTATGACCCTCAGTTCACCACTCAGAAAATGCCCCCAATTGCAAAGCCAGAGACAAGGCACGGATGTGTGCAAAGTCACAGCCGTTGACTTTAGCCAGGGGAACTCTGCCCGGGAACCAGCGGCTGCTTGGAGTGCGCTTTCTTCCCCAAGGTGGATTGACAAACACTTCTCAAACACTTTGTCAAGGAGCTAAGTTCTGAGGACTCAGACGTGGACATGAGTGTCCTCTTCACGAGCAAGGGAAGCAAGCTCCAGAGCTCTCTCCAGGGTGGGACCTCTGGCCCTCTGGCCCGCCAACCCAACAGGGGCGGGAAGCTTGGGGTCCTGTGTGTGCAGGGATGGCAGGGTGCCATCAAGACCAGGAAGCACCTAGGTTCTGCCCTTGGGTGAAGAGGACCCATCTGAATGGCCCTTGCCCATTGGCACCCGGGGCCAGAAGGAAAAAGCAAAGAATCTCCCATCACACCAAAAACACCTGTTGCCCCTAGAGTGGGAATTGGGTGGCTAGGGACTGGGCTGAGGTGGCTTGTCACTCTGGTCCCTCTGTATCCTTTTTTTTTTTTTTTAACTGTGGTAAAATATACACAACATAAAATTTACCATTGTAACCATTTCCAAGTGGCCAGTTCAGCAGCACTAGGCACCTTCTCCCTGTTGTCAGCTGTCACCACCCTCTGTGTCTCCAGAAATGTTTTCATCTTCCCAAACTGAACCTCCATTACCATGAAACCCTAATGCCACATGCTCCTCTCCCCCAGTGCGTGGAAACCACCTTCTACTTTCTGACTTTCTGATCACACCACTCTGTGGACCTCGTGCACGTGGAATCACACACCCTTTGTCTTTTTGTGACTGTCCTTAAGGTTCATCTACACTGTAACATACGTCGCAACTTCCTCTCTTATGGTTTGCAATAGGTTTTTGTTGTTGTGTTTTGTTTTGTTGACACAGGGTCTCATGATGTTGCCCCGGTTGAATATGAACTCTCAGTCCTTCCACCTCAGCCTCCTGAGTAGCTAGGATGACAGGCTGTGCCACCTGTCCTCAGGTGGTCTGGATGTGGTCCTCAGTGTGATAAAGCGGACAGGGGGTGGGACCTCTGACAGTCACTGCCCTCAAAAGACATGAAGGTGCTTCTCATGGGACCCTGGCTCCTCCCCATTCCCTGGCTTCCCATCTCGCTCCCTCTCACGTGTCCCCGCATGATATGACACAGCCAGCGGGGCCTTCGCCAGAGCCTGCACCATGCTATTTGGACTTTCAATCTCCAAAACTGGGGGCTAAATCTCATTTTTATAAGTTATCCAACCTCGTGTATTTTGCTTTAGCAACAGAAAACAAACTAATACACTCTCCTCTGTCCCATCATTAATTTTGAATGATGTCATGTATGCTTAGCCAAAAAGTCAAAACCACTTAAATTTTAAGGCAAAAATACCTACTCATTTCCTCCTTGTTCTAAATTGCTGAAGGGTTTTACAACATTGACAGAAGAGAAAGGGGGAAAAACAACTACACAGGTAAGCCAAACAAACAAACAAACAAAATCCCAAAACCCACCTACATCTTCCCTGAGTGACCACTGATGTCGGCAGCATGTCCTTCCCAACTTCTTCGTATGAGATTCTTTTTTCTTATGAGATTTTCAAAAGCAGAAATGGGATCCAATCGTATGTAGTTCTCAAGTGTACATTTCCCATGTAACAGTACACGGCAGCAGCCCTGAGCAGCCCTGAGGCTTTATGCGTGTGCAGCACAGCAGCTGCTGGCGCCTGAGCCGCACTCGCCACCATTCCCTACCACAGGCTCCCAGCTGCCCAAGGAGCCAAGCAGAAGCAGGATCCCTAGGTCCTCACCCTGACTCCTGCGACAACACCGTGTGGTGCCTCAGTTTCCCTAACAGTCAAAATGCTGCCTCTCCATCCAACCTGCTCTTCCTCGTGGGTGGCATTTGCCTTCCACAAAGAGCAAGGTTGAGAGATCAGGTTCAGAGAGCTATGAGCCCAGCAGCTGTCCTCTGAAGGGACAGAGGCCCCACCAGGTGGGATGAAAAAGTGTCCCCCACAGCACCTCCTGCCAGGTGCCATGCTGTATCTCATCTCCACAGCCTTTGCTGTGCTGGGTTGTCTGTCCAGAAAGTTCTGCACTCTCCTCCTTTCTAATGCTGACTTCAGGACCTGCTTGTACGACGACCCCTCCTCCAGGAGGCCTTCCCTGACTCCTAGACCAGGGCTAAGCTCTTCTCCTCCCCCTCCCCCTTCCCCAGCACCATCAAGCCCTTAGCCTCTGGGGCTCCAGCTGATTCTTGCCCACTTCCAGAAGCCAGCAGGAGCTAGGCTGTAATTCCAGCTTTTGGGAGGCTGAGGCAGGAGGATTGCTGTTTGAGGCCAGCCTGGGCTACGTAGTGAGTTCAAGGCCAGCCTGAACTACATAGCGAGACCCTGTCTCAAAAAAAAAAACACCGAAGCCAGCAGGAGCTCTGGGCACCAAGTCCCTGGACATCAGAGGCCAAGAAGCAGGAGGCTCCAGGGGTCTGTCCCCAGGAGGGTGTGGGGCCCCACCCAGGAGTATGTTTACAGCTTTGAGAAAAACAGCAACTCCCAAGGCTATTTTGGAAACCTAATATGCACTTTCAGTCTCTCCGCTGTTTATTCCAAGTGGCTGAGCAAACGGCAAGCAGGTGAACACAGGGCCACACGGGCCAGCAGCTCTGTGTAACTTCCCGTCAGCCACTTTACTCCCCTGCAGCCTGCAGCCAACTGCCAGGGATTCCTTGTCTCCCAGCCTGGACAAAGGAAGGGGTCACAGCCGGCAGAGCCTGCCAGGCAAGGGTTAGGGCCTCATCCTGGACTTACAACACAGCTCTACAGCCTCGAGCCAAGTTACCTGCTCAGGACTCAGTCTCCCTATCTGTATAACAGGGACAACGAACCCTCAGGTGGATTAATGGAAGAAGTCCATTAATCTGAAACAGGGTCCACAAGGGGTGAAAAAAAAAAACACAAAACACAGGCCCCCAGGACATCAGAGGGGGACTCTCAGCAGTCCGGGCCATTCATAGACAAGTCGGAAGCCCAGGGAGGTGACAGGATGTGCCCAAGGTCACAGAGCCAAGCCAGGCGGGGGGTCAGTACCACTCTAGAACTTGTGAGCTTCCTGCCATGCCACTGGCAAAGGGAGGAGCGCATTCCTGAGCTGTGTCCAGGAGGAAGGCGGGAAGAGAGACAAGGACCCAGCGATGAACACAACCAGTGCTAATGCAGCTGCAGATGGGTCGTGGCAGGGATGCCTAGGCACGCGCTGCCCTCGCTGATCTCACTGGCCGGGCAGCTGGGACAGGTAATTACACTGCAAAGGGCCGCGCCTGCCAGGAGAGGGGTGACTGACTAAACACAGCTCAAGGGGACAGACTCACTTCTTAATACCCACTCCTGCTGTCAGGGCAGGCCCTGGCATTCAGCGTGAAGCAAAGCTGGGGCACTGGGCACCCCCACCTCAACACACACACAGACACGAGGATGCCCTCCTGCCTGGCCACATGACAGGGTCTTCTCTCAGGGGACGGAAAAGTCCCTCCCCTCAAGACAGGAGGGGGAATGAAATGGGGCAAAGACACCCAGAGAAACTCTGTGACAAGAAAGCCCCTGGCAGCTCATCTTATGAATGAAGCCACTTACTTCCTTGTCTCCATTCTGCTGATTTGGAAACTGAGGCTCACAGAGGTGAGGTGACTTGTGCAGGGCCCCCTAATCATAACAGTTAACAGTAGGAAGTGTTAGCATGTGCCAACCACTATGAAGTCATTTAATCCTCACAGCAACCTTAGGAGGTAGGTATTATTATCATGTCCATCTTAAAGATAAGGAAACTGAGGCCCAGGGAAGTGAAGTAACTTGTCCAAGGTCGCAGAGCTCGCAAGTAGTTGAGCCAGGGCTCGAATCCACTCTGGCTCTGGAGCCTGAGTATAGAAGCTTCAGACTTCCCTCCTCTGCAGTGGCAGAGGCTGGGTTAGAACCCAGGTCCCAAAGCCTGGACTTGTTTCTGAGACAGGTGGCCTCACACTGAAAGGGAGAAGATGGCAGAGTGTGTGTCTCAGTCTCCCAGGGACCAGAAAGGACGGCAAGTTGTACCACCCCGAAACCCCAGCGGGCGGCCAGGCTGGGCACAGTGAGGCCCTGCCTGTGTTGTGTGTGTGGCTCCATCGGCCCGGCCCAGCCCTCACTGGAGGGTAGAGTTCTGGGTCTGCAGATGACAGAGTCCCCCAAGGGGAATCTCCCAGGTACTGCCTGGAGCTCACCCTAGGCAAGGGACAGGGTCACTAAGTCTCGCTCTGCCAAGGGACTGGCACAAAACAGCTCCTTTAATGGATAAGAAAGATGTGGTATTTTTATACAATGGAGTACTATTCAGCCATAAAGAAGGATAAACTGGAGACTTTTATAGGTAAATGGAGGCAACTTGAGAAAATACTCATAAGTGAAATAAACCGGACGCACATGTGTAAGCATCGTATTGTCTCTCTAGTATGAGAAACTGAAAGAGTAAATAAGATCCAAAATGTACAATAGACACGGTGAATCAAAAAAAAAAAAAACTGGTCAAAAGGAAAGAGAGACTGGAATAGGGAAAAGAAAGAAGGGAAAGGGAAAAAAAATTGTATATATATATAAGATGGTTAAGATAGATACACTACCAATTTTACTTAGTTCATTGAAGAGTAAGGTTTGTGCCAATAATGTTTGGACAACTGAATGCTAATGTCTGGTATCCTGAATAACTAACTTAAAGATAATAATACGTAATGCATTAACCATTGTTACCCTCATATTATGGTGTTTTGAAAATTTGTTCTTTTTTTGATTTGTTTTGTTTTTTCTTCTCTTTAAAATAAAAAAAAAAAAAAAAAAAAAAAAAAAAAAAAACAG
This sequence comes from Erethizon dorsatum, assembly GCA_028451465.1. Taxonomy (NCBI): domain Eukaryota; kingdom Metazoa; phylum Chordata; class Mammalia; order Rodentia; family Erethizontidae; genus Erethizon; species Erethizon dorsatum. The sequence continues at coordinate 121,618,164 of CM051827.1, read as the reverse complement.
CTCCTTTTCCCACCAAACGCAGCTGAGGACTCCCATTCCCTGAGCTATGACCCGCCAGCCACAAGATCCTGGCCTTGATTCAGCAAAAACGCCAAAGGGGACATGATCTGGGAAAGAGGGACAATAAGGGGCTGGCCTGGGGGTAGGAGGGAGGTCATTTGTACCTGTCCTTTGCTCCCATCTCCAAATACTTTGACATCAGACACCCCCAGGGTGGCCACCTGGAGCAGCCACTCCCCTGTGGGTGATCTGGTAAGAGCGACTTCACCTCTTTGGTCCTCAATTTCCTCACCTCAAAAACAGGGTGACAAAAATACCTGCCTACTTCTGATATAAGGATGTGACTCAATGGCAAACCCCAAGTGCTCAGTATCGATTGCCCCTCCTAGAAGCAGGCCCCTCTTCCTGTGGCTGGAGGGCTGTCACAGTGGCCGGCCCTGTGTGTGACCGAGCTATGCTTTTCCTCCCTCAGAGGCTTTATCCTCTGGTTCTTTCTGCCTGATCCTGGGACTGCAGCATGGTCTGGTATGCTGAGCCACAGATTGCTCAGCACATAGTAGGCCCTCAACCAGTACTGATTGGATGAATAAGCTTGTGAGCTAGGGCCATGGGTGGAGCAATGTCCAGATTCGAGTCTGCTCCACATGTGCAGATTTGCTGTGTTATCTTGGGCTTCTCCCTGCACCTCTCTGGGCCCATCTGCAAAAGGAAGCCCAGACTCCACCATGCCACTAGGTTCCAGCTCCACAGAGCCAACTACCCAGGGAATCCCACCCTTTCCCAGGTGGCCTGGCCTCACAGGGACACACAGCAGGGTCCACACCCACCCCAGCAGGCCCACAAAGACTGGCCCCGCCTCCTTCTGGTGACTTTGCCTCAGGACAGATGGGACACAGTGTAGGTCTGTCAGGCCACATGGCTTGGATGGCCCGAGGGGCCAGGACACCAGCTGAGAGTCTAGGTCACAGGCAGAGCTGCTTAACTCCTTCCTGCCCCAGGTCCAGGAGCTGGTGACCCCTTGGCGATCTGCTCTACCCTCAGAGGTGAGGGGCCTCCCTGGGGCCAAAAAGCCAAAAGGAGTCTGGGTGGCCGGGAGAGGAGAGAGTCACTCGGCATGGAGAAGATGCTGCGGTGGAGCACCAGGAAGCTGCTGAGCAGGGGCCAGCAGGCAAGGGTAGCGGGCAAGGATGCCAACTCCAGGATAGAAGCCCCATGCAGCCACCGGGCACTGGCTGCTTTGCTCTCAGGACACCTGTCTGGGGAAGCAACCACAGCCACCTTTATCAAATGAGAAAGCCCAGACCCCTGCCCAAACATAGAAACATCGCCGCCCCGCAGAGGAGGACGCCCAGCTCTGTCACGCTGGCTGAAGGGTCAAACACATGCGGCTCCACCTCTCTGGTCCTCAGTTTCCCATCAGGAAAGGTGGGGTCAGGGTTACCTCTGGGCTCCAGGGTCACTTCTGGCTCAGAGGGCACCATGACTCCAGCAGAAGGAATGTGCCTCCTTGCTGGGGACCCTAAAGGGACCAGCCAGATCCTTCCTGTGCAGACCATGTTCCAGCTCGTGTCTGAGTCAAGACCCAGGCCTCTGAGGAGGGTGAAGAAAGGGGGTTTAGAGGGTACTTCCAGAGTCAGAGAGGCCACAGTGCTGCCTTGAATATTACCAGGCAGCTGATGTCTATTCATTTTCCTACGCTGCGGAAAACTATGAGAAGAAGGGCAGCATTCGGATTATGGCCAGAGACCAGGAAGCACCTCCCAGTGGGAAAGGCTGGAACTGGGTCCTGGTAGGCAGGAGCAGGGGAAGGCTCCTCGATGCTCTTCCTAGGCAACAAGATCGAGGAGGGTGTGCAGTGGTCCTGGCCTTGAGGCAAAAGAGGGTCAGATGACCCCTGCTGACAGCAAGCCAGGGTCCGGCAGGAAGTCATCGCTCAGGGGTTTGGCCAACCAATGTTCCCAACGAGCAAGGTGACATCTCAGGGCACAGCACAGCTCCAGCCCAGGGCCCGCACACTGAAGCAGTGCACCCCTCATGCATCTCAGAACAGAGGTTTTGGAGGGTTCCAGAGAAGTCCAAGCACGCATCCAAATAGCTGAAGGGGAGGGGCTGGGTAAGCAGGTTCCCAGCCACGAGTGACAGCAGAGGGTCAAGAACATGGTACTGGGATCCAGACAGAACCAACTGAGTCCTGGCTCTGCTACCAACGTGCTGTGCCACTTTGCGCAAGTCACCTTCCCCCTCTGAAAAATAAGAAGGGGAACTAAACAATCTCTAAGGACTTTTCTAGCCCAGAGGTGACAGTTATTTGGAAAGTCCCCTAGGACTGGCAAGCTCCTAGGTCATACAGTATCAAGCCAGGGACCCTGAAAACGATGGGTGAATGAACGGATGGATGAATGATCAAGTGGGGTGATTGGGACAACTCCTTACCCCTGCCCGCGAGGACTTCCCGGAATCACTTTCCAGTGACTAACGCCCTCCAGCCTCCGAACCCCTTCTCTGACTTGCACACACACGTGCTCCAAGCAGTGACTCAACTCTGAAGGCCAAAGACAGAGATGAAAGCGCCAGCGCCCCCAAAGCCACGTGGGTCCTCTGTTCGGGCTGTACCCTGCACTGCCTCAGCTTGCAGAATCACCTCCCAATGCCATGTGAAACGAGGCTCTGTGGTTCTGGAGCCTACTGATGATCCACGAAGCCAAGGAGACCCAGACATGCGTGCCAGCTCTGCCGCTCTCTAGATGTGACAAGTAAAAGGTCGCTTCACCTTCCCAGGCTGTTTTCTCACCTGTGTGATAGGCGTAACCACTGCAACCTTTCAGGAGCATGGTGGTGTCCCAGAGAGTCCACACAGCTCCTTACACCGTGATGGGCCGAGTGCGTGGGTGTGCCAGATACTACTGGATCCTGCCGCCCCTGGAGGGCTGAGGGCGGCCAGGGCTCCCAGGGCTCCCCTGCTCCCCTCCAGCCCCCACCTGGCTTCCTCACTGGTGGTGACGTGCCTGCGCTTAAACCCAGCAGAAGCAACAGAGCAGCCTTTGTCTCACAGACAAAACCCTAACCATGGCCCTGACGTCAACCCTGGAAAAACAATGCCAGCCAGCATTCAATGACACCCTCTGCCGAGGTCTGGGAGGGCGTGCTTCACGCACGAGACCTGGAAGAGGCTGAGGGTAAGATCTCAGGAGCCGTGTGCCTGTCCCCTCTGGAGGCCCCAAAGGAAGGCAGTTGCCTGGCTGCCACGAACCCCTGTCTTCCAGCTCCCCATCTCAGCCCCAGGAAGAGGGCCAGGCCCATGAGCCCAGTTATCAGCCTGGCACACTGAGCCCAAGGGAGGTGCAAAGCACTCTTGGTGAACAGTCTCCCAGATGCGGATCTGAATTCTAGCCTGCCTCTGCTGCACAGTGAGACCTCAGACCAGCATTGTGACGTCCTGAGGCTGCTGTACAGCTGTACAGAAAGGAGGCTGGGACATTCCATGATGTCCCGGGAGACAAGACAGGGACAGACTCCCCATTCATGCCCACCTAGAAGCCACAGGCTCCAGGTGACATTCTGTGCTGGACACAGCTTTGAATGCTAGGTCTTGACCTCCTGGTCACCCCATGCTGACAGTCTGCTAGGGAGGAGAGGGGACGTGACCTTCTCCTTGCTCACCGGCCAGGTAGCCCCACTGGGGAGCGGAAGTGCCCAGAACACAAAAGGTCATTCTGCAGCTGGAAGAGGAAGGAAGTAGGCAGTTCTCACTGAGTCGGGGCCTGCCGGCTGGAGAGGACCAGGCCAGACCAGGACGGAGGGGACAGAGCCGGAACAGCTAAGCACTCAGCACACACTACCCCCACTGGCCCCTCGTGTCCACCTATGAGCTAAGATCCTCACCCCACTTCACAGAGAACACAGCTGAGGCTCAGCAGCAGTGTGAACCCAGGGGGTCTCAGCCCAGGGCCACAGCTCCCACCCAAGGGAAGGCCCAGCCCACAGGCCTACACGGAACACCAAGGAAGAGGGAGCAGGATGATTTCTTTCTAATTCCTCACACTGTATTTGTGCCTTAAGGCTCAAGAAAGAAACAACCTACCAGCTGGAGGACCCTTGAACTTGGCATCTGTGGGGTGTAGCCTTCTACTGCCCTAAGTCAGGTAAGCCCTGGGGTTTTCAATGGTCATGTAATAAGAAGATGTGTACAAATCCACAAGGACTATTTTTCAGGCCACATCCCCAGGCAGGGGCTCCAGCGTCTTGGTCTCTATAGCGACTAGGAGCTTGGCCAGTATGGCTCACCCACTCCAGCATCCCGGGCACAGTTCTAAACCTTCCAAGGCTGGGGCTCACACAGTGATGGTGGACCAGAACAGAACCTCCCCGGTCCAGGTTATAAACAGCCCTGTTGGTTTCACCAACCCATTTTACACAAGAGGAAACTGAGGCACAGGGAAACATGTGCTTGGCACATGGCTGGCAGAGGGGGATGGTAGGTCGCCAAGACACCCAAGATGCCAAGACCACCCCCCCCAAGGCTCTAAAATGAGGCCTGGCTCCATGGACCCATGTCACTCTGTAGGGGCTCCAAGGTGTGCCCGTGGTAGAAGCCTCTCCACTCCAGGCGCTCTGGCTGCTAGGAGTCATCAAAGCCCCTCCATAAAGCCCAGTCCCCAGAAGGGGTCCTTCACTCAAGGAGCCCAGCTCAGGGGCAGGTGAGCAGACCGGGCCGAGCCCCTACTCTGTAGGGAGACCTCAAGGAAGCTGTTTTCCTCTGGGCCTCGGTTTTCCTATGTGCAACATGGCCGTGGAAATGTGAGTGGGACAGAGACAAAACACTGAAAAAAAACACACTCGGGTCTTTCTACAAAATAGAAAGCGCCTGTGCCCACTGGGATGGCAGGGGAATGGTTCTGCCGGAAGCAGGTGGATAGATGAAATGACCTTGCGAGCACCCCGAGCCCTCCGGGCCTGTGGAGGAGAGAAGGTCACAAGGTGAGGGAGAAGACAGCAGGCCAGGAGAGGTAAGGTGAGCCCCCAGCACCCACTCCTCACCTGTGTGTGGCCCTAGGCTCTTGACCTGAGGCCCCCCATGGCCAGCCCTGACTTCCAAGACCTGGCAGCCAGCAGGCCCCTCACCAGGCAGCCTCCCTGCCCCCACACATCACGCCCCTACTACAAGGGGCCCTGGGGAACCAGAGGCAGGGTCCTGACCTCGAGGGCTCCGAATCATCAGGGAGTAGGCAGAAGCTTGGACATATGTTCACGCACATGCGCACACACGAGCGCACACACAGAGGAGCACGAAGCCACCAGCAGAGCCTGCAATCTGGTGCGGGGGGGGAACCCCTGCCCCAGACAGGGTAAGAAACCAGCCATAAAAAGTAGAGATCAGAACATGGAAGAAAGGACGGAGGGACAGGAGAGAGGATGAGATAACAAAATGGAAACTGAGAGCCAGGAAGGCAGAGAGGAGGTGGGAGGAAGAGCAGAGCAGGACAAGCGCTAGCTGGGTCCTCCCCACACTGGGCACAGGCTCCGGCCTGTGCAACCTCACCCCCCAGGCCTCTGCCCAGCCGTCCTCCACACCTAGAGCACCTTCCTCCTCCTCTGCCCCTGTGACTGGACCTCCGAACTACAGCAACCCAGCGACGTCTCCTCCAGGAAGCCTTCCGTGACTGGCCCTATGCTGGTTCCAGGGTTTTCTGGAATCCTGGGGTGCGGGCCATCTGAGGGTCTCACCAGTGTCCCACCCCGAGCTCCAGGACTCTCTGGTCCTGACTTCAGCTATCGCCTCCCCAAAGCTTCCACTACCTCCCAAGGACAGCTTCTGCCCATGACCACAGTGGACCTGGGGCCCAAAACTGGGACCCGAGTGGGCCTGGGGCTACGTGGTGACCCTGCCCAGAGAGGAGCCTGTCTGCCAGGGATTGTCACAAGGTCCACTCAAACAGGCAGCTCTTCCCCTCCCCCGCCAGCCTACAGAAGGCAGTGAGCCAAGAACCGTCTTAAATAACCCGAGTAATAAAAATGGCCCATTAAGAGGGCGGAAGGCAGCGACTCCTCTGCGGGGGCCTCTCCATCGCATGCGGAGGCAGGGGGCTGCGTGAACCCGCGCCTTCCGCAGTCAGCACGCAGCCAGAAGTGCTGAGCAGGCGTCTCCGGACAGCGCAGAGGCAGCCCAGTCCCACGCAGCCACACGGAGGGGCTCCTGCCCGGGCCAGCACCCCCACGCCCACCCTAACCGCCCCCTCTGCGGTTCCCACAGCCCCAGCCTCGCTCGCCGCACGGAGAAGCTGCTGGGGTCTGAGCACCATTGTCCCATCTGCTTCTCTCCAGTCCACGCCTTGCATGGCCCCATTTCCAGACACAGGCAGGGAGGCTCAGAGAGGCACAGCGACTCTCTCTCCCAAGGTCTCGCGGCTCAGTAGCAGCGGGGACACCCTGTGGCGTCCTCTGTCTCCGTTCTGAGTTACACACACAGGCTCTGCCCTGGGCTGTCTCACTCAGCCTCTTTCTGCCCAGCCCAGCTGGTCGCAGGATGCCAGGGAGGGATAACAACAAGGGCAAAGGCGATGGAGCATTTCCCGGTGCTTCAGCAGCCTGGGTGTCGTGGGAAGCTGGAAAGGACACAGCAGTGTAGGGAGGGCCCAGGGCTTCCAATGACTTCTCCTCCACCCACACCGCACTCACCACGTATCCCCATTTCACAGAAGTGCAAACTGAGGCACAGGGCCGGAAAGCTGCCTTCAGTGGGTGGGCCCCTCCCTGGGTACGACATAGCATAAAGGCTGGCTCTGGATCTGGGTCCCCGGCTTCAAATCTCATTTTGCCACCTCCCAGACTCTGAGCTCCGGAGGGCAGAGGCTGTGTCTGCTTCCCCCAGTGCTCAGCCTGGGGCCTGGCACACGGTGGGGGTTCTACCACTGTGGTGAGAGCAGCAGAGCTCTGGCTTCTCAGACATCACACCCAGCAGTCCCAGTGAGAGTCAGGAAATGACATGAACGAGTTCCCCGTCCCCTGCAAAGCTCACAGCTGACAGAAAGCAAAAGTTAGGGAGTCCCCAGCCCAGGGCACAGGCCAGCTTCCATCCTACCACCAGAGTGGCCAGTGCTCTCTCTTGCTTTTATCAGATGATAAAAAGCTCTGGCCACTGCCCTGGGGACACTTAGCAGCAGGACAGAAGGAGCATTCATGTGGAACCTAGGGCACAGCCAGCCTTGGCTTTCCTATGAACTCCATTGCTCTCCCGGCGTGGCTTCCAGGCTGTGCAGTCACACATGGCCTAAATGCAGCCACACGGACAGATGTGCTTTCCGAGCCCCCCTCATGCCCTCCCAGCCAGGTGTGGGCCCCCTGTGGCTAAGGAGCCCCCCTCCCCAAGCTCCTCCCCACACACGGCCCACCCCCCACTGGATCCTCTCCAAAGAGCAGGGGCCAGGGGCCTGCGACAGGGGCTCAGGAACCTCATCTGCTCGCTGCTGCCAGTGATTCATTTGCTTCTCAAGAAATAATTACTGTCGAGTGACAGCAGGAAGTCTCCGCAGCCAGCGCAGCAGCCACCTCCTGTCCTGCCACCCGCTGCGACAATATTGTGACAGGTGCTGGGGAGACCCTGCTCTCTGGCCTGCCTCCTGCTGGCCTCCTCACCCCGCATCAGCCTTCAGCAGCCTTCAGTGGCTGGCCTCCTCACCCCGCATCAGCCTTCAGCAGCCTTCAGTGGCAGGGACAAGGCCACCGCCAGAGAAGAGCGCTGAGCTAGGGCTCTGGATACCGAAATGGGGCTCTCTGTGAGGTCTGGGGCAGATTTCCTCACCTCTCTGAACTGCTCCTTTGTAAAATGAGCATAATCAATTCCTACCTCTTGAGGTTGCTCTAGTAATTACCACTTAAAGACGTCGTCACAAAACCTAGCACAAAATAAATGTTCATTAAACAGCAGCTGTTAAATCAGACTGATGTATGTTTAAACCCTTTTCTGAAATGTTTTCCTATCACATTATTTCAATTGTGTTTGTTTGTTTGTTTTGTCGTTTTTGAGACAGGGTCTCACTATGTAGTGCAGGCAAGTCTGGGCAAAGGTTGGGGCTGCATAAAGCTCTAGGGCCCCACGTCACTACCCAGGGGACATGGCCAGGTGCTTTCTTGTTGGGTGACAGCTACCGTCTCCTGTACAGGGACTAGAATGAGAAACCACATCCCGCCCAGGAAGCCAAGCACCTAGTACCCGGCGTGGGCAGCAGGGCACTCCCCTGGTAGACAAACAGTGTCACAAATCGCATCCCACCAGGCCTGAACCCTCAAGCACCTCACAGGCTGGCAATGCCCAGAAGGCTGCACAAGCCATAACAGGCAGGGTCAAATTGTTGACCTGTGCCCCTGCACAGAGCCTACACAACTTGCCCCCTGCCCTGTGAACACTTCCCATGTAGCATTTTTTTGGGACTTTATCATGTACGTACAACATGCTGTAGCTACGTGAACCCACATCCTCAGGACACTGACCTCAGCATCCCCATTTTACAGATGGAGAAACTGAGACACTGAGCAGCAAAGAGCCAAGGCTAAGCTTATTAGGTTTTTCCCTCCTGCACCGGACCGGAGTATCTGGCACCAGGTACTGGGTGTTCATTGAAACATGCTGTGCTGAGGTACTGACCCTGAAGCTTGGGGCTTCTTTTTTTTTTTTTTTTTTTTTTGTTATGTGGGTACCAGAAGTCGACCTCAGGACCTCACACTTGCCAGCAACCGCTTGTACCACTGAGCGATATCACTGGCACTTTTTTCCCCTTACGTAGGTTCCAGGAGTCGAACTCAGGACCTCGTGCTTGCCAGGCAGGCACTTATGCCGCTGAGCTATCTCACCGGCCCAAGGATGGGGCTTCTGACTCCAAGTCCAGACCCTTCCCTCCACATGCAGTGGGGTCCCTAGGCGCTGAGTCTGTGTCATCTGTCCTATCCCCCCTCCCTTCTGGTGCCTTCTAGCAGGCAGCAGCCAGACAGGGAGCACGGAGTCCTCCCTCGCCGTGCAAATATTTACTTGGCGGCATGGACTCTAGTCGGCCCTGGCTGGCTCCACGGCAGCAGTAGAAGACCAAGACCAGGAGCCAGCTCTGGCAGAGATGGCAGTGGCAGTGGCAGGAGCAGACACATCCCAGGCAATGGTGATGGGGCAGGGAATAGTGGACAGCGATGTGGGAGTGCGCAGGACACCCGGTAGAAGAAAGTCAGGGAGGAGGCACACATCCCTAATCCTAAGCCCAGGGGACAGAGCTGAGGCCCCTCTCCTACCATCTGTGACACAGAAAATAAACGGAACACCAGCCTAGCATCATCTCCCCGATACCATCAAAAGCCAGAGCTGCAGATAAGCAAAGTTCCCAGCCTCTAGAGTCACTTATACACAGCAGGATTTCAATCGATTCTCCTAGAAGTCAGCGCATCTGGCTGCAGCAAAGGGCACGTTCAAATTCTGGTCTACCCGTCTCTGTGTCCTTCAAATACTGACACGTGTGAGGATATAGCCACTGGCATGAAGAAAGAGCCTGCGTGCGCGCGTGCATGTGTGCGCGTCTGTATGGACACATGCTGGGGGGGGGGCCTCCGCTGAGCCAGGCCAAAGGCCCTGCCCCGCATTCCTCCGCAAAGGAATCTTCAGCGTCAGCTGTCTGCAGCTTCCTTTTCTTTCCTGGGACTGCACTCCCCCCACTCCCTCTAGTTTAAGGCTCTGAGAATCCTTCCCAAATTTGTCCCCGGGAAAAATGCCAGCCCAGCCAAGAGACTCAATGATAGGGTTCTCGGTGGTTCCCAGTTGAGTGAATGGAGGACCTAGATGGAGGGGTTTTGTGTGTTTCCCTTTCTTTCCTACCTTCTTTCCTTCCTTCCTTTCTTTCTTTCTTTTAAAGGAAGTTAGGAGAAAGGGCTGGGGGAGGCAAGAGACTTCCGGAAGCACAAATTAACTGCTAAGATGGGCCAAAGGCCCTTCTGAGATGCAAGACAAAGAGGCAGCCCTGTTTCCCTCCACCCCTAGCACCATCTCTGGCGCCTTCCATGGGACAGAGAGAGCAGCAACGTGTCCTGAAATGGATTTGTTGGGAAGTCCGGGGCTGTGCCCAGAAAGCCTCATAAATTAAGGGAAGCAACTTTGCCAGGGGAAGAGGGGTGGGCAGGAGAGGAGGGCACACTGTGAGCCTACTGAGCCCCAGGAACCTTAACACAGAGCTCATTTATTCCTTCCCAGCCTCCGGGGAGCAACAGCAAAGTGGCTCAGGCAGCTCAGAGAGGCCAACTAACCTGCCCGTAGTCACACAGATACAGGAATGGCAGAGCTGGTATTTGAATCCTTTTTCATCGGTGGGAGCTTCACAAATATTGAAAGTGTGGATGAAAATGGCAGAGAGCAAAGCCCTCTGAGACCTTTCTGGGGCAGTCTTTGGGCCTTGGGGCATTCATGGGCCAGCACTGACCTGCTCGAGGGCCTCCCGGCAGCGTGATGGGAAGGACAGGGGACACTCCAGCTGACCCACCCACCATCCCTTTTTGGAGACCTCCATTCTGGCTGGCAGCCCAGCCCTTCCGGCTCATAGGCAGAAATAGCTGTGACAAAAGTCCCTCCCATCCCAGAAAGCAGCTTTTTAAGAAATGCCTAAAACAGACACACAGCAAAGTGGAGAGAGCTTTGCTCAGCCCGACCTCAGGCAGTGATGTGGGCATCACCTAGGAGCGGTGAGGAAAACTCAGTAGCCCAGCTCAGCTGTGCGGGTCAGCGCCCTCTGGGTCTTGGTTTCCCTAGCTCTAAATAAAAGTACACAGCTGAATCCGCTGTTTTCAAACTGAAATTTCCTCGGGCTACCCCTTGGGAGTCCCAGATAAACAGCTGCTGGGGTTGACATGGGTTGGATCTTAGCCTCCCACTCAGGTTCTTAGCCTCCCACTGTCCCTGTGATGGCCCCCAGGGCTCCAAAGGGCCAGGCTAAAAATCACCACATCTCTCTGGACTCTCAGAGCACCCTCCAGTCACCGCAGGCATCAAGGAGAAACAAGTCTAGCCATCAGCATGGAACAGAACAACCCCAGCTAGCTCTGAATCACACTGGGGCTGGAAATGCAGGAGGGCCACACGGGCTTTGGACCAGGGGTACCAGATCCCCCATAAGTCACCCTGCCCAGAAGGTGACTATGCCAGCACTACCAGCCCTGGGCAACTTCCTCCACCAGCCTATGGCAACGTCCCCCACCACCAGGCTATAGGGGACTTTTTCTTGACATCCCCTAACTATGCCAAGCTTCCTTTTCCAGCCAGTGAAGAAAGAAATCACCCAAACAGTTCAGCCTGGGGGTGGACTAGGCAGTACTTCCCATGCCCCAAGTCTGAATCCTGGCAAAGCAAGGAGGACAGGGAGGCCCAGAACAGAGAAGGGCCACAGCAAACACACTGACATCTCAAAAGGCAAAAAGATCAGCCATGACCTAGACCACTTCATCACAGACCTGAAGTATAGAGCAAGCTGAAGGGATTGCCCAAAGCAGTCCTGTTATGTAAAGGTAGAGGACCTGAGGCTCAGAGAAGACTAGCAGTTGGCTGGAGGTTACACAGCCCACAGTGGTAGAGCAGGACCTGGAGTCCAGGTCTCCTGCATGCCAATTCAAAGAACTCTCCACCTGTTTAAAGTTCAAACAGATTCAGCAGGAACCTCCCAGGGAAAGCACCCAGCTTGCAAACTCAGAACAGGATATTTTGGTGGTACGGGTGGTGACATAGTGAAGTGTTTGTTTTGGTTTCCAAATCAACACTTGACAACCTTGTCCTCTATACAGTTTCAGTGACCACATTTCCCACATGGTAAAGAGCTACCGGGCTGAGGGGAAATCAAAGAAGGGGTGAGCAGAGCTAGGGCTGGGGCACCCCGGCCAGGAGCTCTGGTCTGGGTTAGTGTTTCCAAAGCGTGATTTGTGTACCACCAATGGCACATGAGATGATGTTAGGCGCTACACAGATGAATTTTAAAATTTAGAACATATTTGGCAAATGAATAAACAAAGTGTGGTCTATCTATACAGCATTCATTAGCAATAAAAAGGAACATTCTACATGCTACACTACATATAACCTCAAAAACACGATCTCAGTGAAAGATCTTGCCACACAGGCTCCACAGTGCATAATTCCACCTATATGAAATGTCCAGGAAAGGCAAACCCATAGAAACAGACAGTAGATCGGTGATAGCCAGTGCTGGGGAGAGGATGAAAACCGTCACCAGACAGGCATGGAGGATCTTTTTGGGAGATGCATGTGTTCTAAAACTGGACTGTGGTGATGGCTACACAATTGTGAATTTTTGAAACATCACTGGTGTACTTAAAAATGGGTGGATTTTATGATAGGCAAATTATGCCCCAGCAAAGCTATGAAATTATTTAATATAAGTAGCAGAGCAGGTATAGTACAGAATAGGGCCACAAATCATGGATATAGGACCCCCAAACCCCCAGCTTGAAGAACACTGAGCTACATGTGCTATGTTGTTACAGAGGCAAGAGGGACTCTCTGGGGCTATGAGCTCCTGCGGGTGACCTCAGGAAACCCTGGAGCCTTTTCCTTTCCTGGCCAGTGACCCTCCATTGTTCCCTTCTTGGGGTCCATGCTAGACATCCTGGAAGGACCTAAAGCTTTTGGTGACCAACAGTCCATGCAACACCTTAGTCTCATCTCCCTGACCATGACTTCTCTTATGGGCAGGGGACTGAAGGTGGGCAGGAAGCTCACACTTAGATTTACATATTATAGAAGCTGGAAGACCCTTTGAGACGGTGTAGCCAAGTGGTTCTTAAACTTTCTTTATAGTTCATTGTATGCTCATCTTCCTCCAAAACAAAAATCTTATAAGAAACCCCAGTGTAGTAGGCAATAAGAAAAAAACAGAATGCTATGTGTAAATTTATATTGTAAGCTCAAGTACCTGTCACTACCACCTTAAACTCAATCAACCTGATTGATGAGGCTCTTTTGATGCATTAACACTGAAGATGGGGACTATGGGTGACAGTTCCATATTCAGGTTAACCTCTATCCGCGGTTTCAGCTGCAGACCATGAAAAAGATCTTGCCACACACAGATAAGTGGCTGTGAATGGGAATCATTTTAAGCAGCTTGCATAGTAATCTGGGATTACTCTTCAGACAAACAGAGAAAGGTAGAGAGACACTTTAATTCAAGGCCAACCATTAACAAGTTAGCATGTTAATGGAATCCAATAAGACAACATTAAGAACTTAAACGCAAGTGGGAACATTCTTATGGCTGTATTACCATCTAAACGTATTTTAAATAATATTTTTATGAGATATTTAAGGAACCCCAAAAGCACTACTGAGGAAGCTTGGGACTCCGAGGAGAAGAGTTCTAGCTCAAGGGATACTTGCTTTGGAAAAATCCAAATGTGAGCCCTTTAATGAAATTCAGAAAAGATGGGTCTTTTCAATTCACAAAAAAAAAAAAAAAAGGAAAAAGTGTGCACACACCCCAGAAAGGGAGGAAGAAAGACGCCCGCATTCCACCTGTCTCAGCAACACAGGCTCATCCCAGGCCAGTGCCAGAAGCTGATATCACACCCCACACCCTGGGTGCAACTTGGACAGAGCATTGCTCAATGCCAACCCACCTCACTCTGACACTAGGCATGGTCCTTCCACCTCCTTAGTAGCCAGGTCCAAAAAGCACACATGCAGTAAAACAAACACAGCACAAGCCTGTGGCACGACGACACAATCAACAGTGGCAGACAGGAGGGCCCAGCCCTCCTCTCCCTGAGTTTCACCATTAAAAGCAATTGTCTCTTTCCCTGGATGGTCCCGATGAGGCTGACCACCAAAGGCCTAGGAGTGGCCTCCCTACAAAAGGCACCAGGCCATTCTTAAGCTCTCTAGAGAACTAAGTACTCCAGGGGAGAAGCTCATCCCCCAGAAAGCTGGCCCTACATAGGAGACCAAACCAGCAGCTCAGGGCATTTCTGCTCCTTGCTAGCTGGACAAAATGCCTATCATGGTTAATAACATCCGCTTGATTATCTTACACCTGGCCAAAAGCATTAGCTCTCTTACTCTCCCCCTAAGCAACTGTGGGTGGATTTTACTATTCCCATTTCTCTGATGAGGAAACAGGCTTGCCAGTGGTTTGACATTCTCTCCCGCAGGAGATGCAGTTAGCACCTGAATCCTTCCTAGCAGCTACTGGGACAAGGGAAGGAGACCCACACCAAGCTCCCTGGGCAGGCTTTACGGATGAAAAAAAAAAAGTCCTTCTTGGTTTAGAGCCATGGCTCCAAATGCAGAGTTGACAGCAGCCCTTGGCCCAGAGGTCCCTCTGCCACCCAGGCCTGAGACACTACAGACAGACCCCTCTCCTCTTATCTGAAAGCAGAGCAGACACCAGCATCCTCAGCCAGGCTGCAGGCAGGAAGCACAGTCACTTTCCCAGCCAGGGAATCTGGGCTGGGCAGGAACACACTAACCAGTCCTGTGGGAAATGTGTCCCCAGCTCCAGCCAGAGCCCATAGCCTGGGTCCATCCAATGTCCTCCAGCCCAAGGTTATTTCCTTGTGGGGATTTCTAGGGTTGACTTCACTGGGGCTCAATAAACTATAAGACTTGGGGCGTGTGGAGAAGAGCAGGAATTTTCAGAAGCTTGTAGCCAGTCTGCTGCAGTTCTGGCTCTCCTGGCCAGGGAGCTAGACCTTACAAAACTGAAGATAGCATACCCTGGCCCAAGAGGATAGGGACAGATCCATGCATTGCCCCACAGAAGATCCTATTCAATTCGAGAAATAAAAAGGCAATGGGATGCTCAAGACTTTTTCTTTTTACCCATCGAGGGAGGGGAGCTTACCTCCCACATCTTTGGGAAAATACTTAAATCAAATCCTGCTTTCACCGTGCAATGGCCAACCTGCCCTGGGCAAGTCACTTTGAATCTCTGCCCCTCAGTTTCCTCCTCTGCAAAATGAGATGAGACTGCCTCACACTGCATTGTCGTGAGGACTAAATGAGATCATATACACCGCTGGATATTACGTCCCTTAGGAAAGAATGTGTCCAGACCAGTGACGGCACCACCAGGATCTCCCCACCGTAGTCAGTGCCCGGCCCGTTCTCGGATCTAGGTAACCGAGTCTCCCTAGCCATGTAGGGCGCTTTGCAAACCCAGCTTGCGGCCCACCTGACAGGCCCACCGGCCGGCCGGCCCTCCCTTCTCTGTCCCCTCCCGCGAGCACACACGCCGCTGCCGCTGAACCTGGGCGCCCCCTCCAGGGCGCGGCGGGGGAGGGGAAGCCCCACTCACCTCCGCTTGTACTCGTCACGCTCGCGCTTCACCTTGGCCAGCACGTTGTAGAGCGCGCGGATCTCAGGCGTGATGGTGTCGATCTGCACGCCCACGCCGTCGGGGTGCACCCACGACACGCCGGGGCCCTGCAGTGTCTCCACGCCGCCGCCGCCCGTGCGCCGAACCTGCGTGTAGCTCCAGATGGTGCCAGGCAGGCGACCGTAGTGCTGCGGATGCGAGCCGCCGCCGGGGGGCAGGCCGCCCAGGGCCGCGGCATTGGCGTTGGCGTTGGGGCCGGGCGCCGGGGGCCGCAGCAGCTCGGGCCCGGTCTGCACGGCCTGCTCGCGGGAGAAGGTCTTGTAGCGCAGCCGCCGGTCGCGCTCGCTCTGCTGCTGCTCCAGCTGCTTCTCCAGCAGCCGGTTGCGCCGCTCCAGCTCGTGCACCTTGGCCAGGAAGCAGCGGAAGCGCACGTTGAGCCCCTTCAGGAGGTGGATGTTGGAGCCCAGGTCGTCCCGCAGCGCCGCGGTCACCGGCGACGGCCCCGGCCCAGCCCCGCCGCCGCCGCCGCCACCTCCTGGGCACCCGCCGCCGCCGCTGCCTCCGGGCGGGCAGCCGAAGGCCAAGGCCATCTCCCCGAAGAGCAGCGAGTTCACCATGCGCCGGCTACGCGGCTCAGGGCCCCGGGCCCGCGGTTCCAGGTGCGGCTCCAGCTCGGGGCAGGGCTCCCGGCGCGGCCGGGCCAGGGCGGGCGCGGGCTCCAGTGCGGCCGGCCGGAGGCTCCAGATGCGCGCCAGATGCGGCCTCCGCAGCAGTAGCGGGTCGGACCGTCCTGGGACGCGGGCGCCGAGGCGAGGGAGAGAACACCGCCGTTCCTGGGGTGTAGAGGAGGCCGCGGGGCTGCACCGAGCTCCGAGGGTCTTCGATCCCACCGCCGGCGCTGTCAGAGGCGCTGTGCAAGGGCCACGGCAGCCGCGCGCGGAGGACTCTCGCCGGCGCTGCCCCTCTGCGGCGGGCCCCGCCCACTGCAGACCCTGGCCACGCCCCCATACCGGCCCCCGCCCACCCCTCCTCCCTCTGCGGCGTTCCCGGAGCACAGGCTCCGCCCTCAAGGCCCGCAGAGCCTGGCCATGCCCACAGACTGCGGTTCCGCCCATTTATGGCCCCGCCCCCTTCTCCGCGGTGAGACCCGGTGCAGCAGCTCTGGCTCCGCCCCGCTCCCCAGCTGGACCACGCCCTCCCCTGCGTCTGGTCCTGTAGCTCTGCGGGGCTCAGAGTCTCTGCCCCAGAATGCGGACCGCAGAGCTGCACCAAGGACGGGTTGGCTGGAACCGCCGCAAAGCCAGCCCGGCCTCTTAAAGGGGCCGGTAGCTTCGCCAGCGCTCGCTTCCCCCTTTAGGGAGCCCTCTCCCCCACCTCGTCTGCAGAGGAGGCTCCACTTCTCTGTCCTCCCCTGCCCCAAATTCCCACGGATGCAGGTGACCGCGGCCTGGAAGGGAACCACAGCATCCGAAGGTTCTTGGCGGCCGCCCCCACTCCTGCCTGATCGGCCCAGATCGCCCTCCTAGGGGAAGGCAGCGCGCTTCCGCCCGCAAGTCCCCCACGCAGTCCCCCACGCGGCGGATCCCGGGCTCCTCGCCTCCAGAGCTGGAATCCGGACATCCGCCTGGACACTGCTCATACCCGGGCCCTCGGAGCTCAGGGCCAGGAAGATCAAGCAGAGACCTTCACGAATGACACCGGCAAGCTCGGCCTGGGCCCTCACACATACACCCGCACACTCACACGCTGAGAACCGGCATCCCAGAGCTGGGGGTCGCTTACCTCCCACCGCCTTAGTAAGGGCAGCGTGGAGGAGGAACCCGTCTAGTGGACGCATTCATTCAGTCAGTCATTCAGATGTTTTCACACGTGCCACCCTGAAGGCTAAGTTCTCCAGTCTCCAGAGCCAGTGCAAACATTAGTATCTGTCAGGTGTCATACTCCTTTATTATCCCCGTTTTACAAAGAACGTTGCTGAGATCTAAGAAGCCCCAAAGATCCTACAGCGCATGTTTAACCTGGCTTCCTGTTCCTTTCAGCTTTTGAGCCTCACCACAAACCTCAGAGGAAGGGGACCCCCACCTTTGAAATCCTGTGGCTTACATTCTGTGCTCTTAACCAGACAGGTGGCATGTCCCAGATTCTTCTGGCCATATTTTTGGCATTGCCATTTGATTTTTGCCTTGTGTGTTTGTCTTGTCTCTTTGTGTGTAAGCTTAAGGGTAGATACCCAGCCTTACAGGAACAATGCCTTGGTGTTCTTAGTGATAAAAGAGACATAAAGAAGACACAGGCTTGCTCTGTGGTGGTGCTGTGGCTGTGATGTTACTCTTGTGTTTTTCATTCAGTCTCAGGAGCAGGCCCTCCCCAGATTTCCCTCCCTCCACCCCAGCTCCTCCATCCCTACCAAAACAGACTCACCTCTGAGCTTCGAAACTCGCCTGTCTGGAAACCTTTCTGTATTTAACCCAACCCAAATGGGCCCACTGCTCTTTATTCTTTGTTTTCTCTTCTCTGACTGATTTTTTTGTTTATGTAAACTAAAAAATCAAAATCCCTTTGCCTTGAAGCAGAGGTTCTTGGACCACCATGACAAATGAGGATAGAATTTTGAGGAGTCCAAAAAGCCTTTGATGAAATTCAACATCCATTCATGATTTTAAAAAAAATGGTATAGAAGGTTCTTATCTTGCCAGGCCAGGCGTGGTGGTGCATGCCTGTAATCCCAGCACTTGGAAGGCTGAGGCAAGAGGATTGCCACAAGTTCAAGGCCAGCCTGGACTACATAGTGAGTTCAAGGCCAGTCTGAACTACATAGCAAGACCCTGTCTCAAAAACTTAAAAAGACCTCATAAAAACCATTTATGACAAACCAACAGCCAACATCATATTAGATGGAGAAAAACTGAAAGCTTTCCCTCTAAAATCAGGAACAAGACCACGACGTTCACTATCACCATTACTATTCAATATACTTCTCAAAGTATTAGCCGGAGCAATCAAGCAAGAGAAAGAAATAAAAAGGATATGTATAGGAAAAGAAGTCAAGTTATCATTATTTGCAGATGACATAATCCTCTATAGAAACAACCCCAAAAATGCCACCAAAAGACTCTCAGAATTAATAACCAAATTCAGCATTGTAGCAGGATACAAAGTCAACACACAAAAATCAATAGCATTTCCGTACACCAATAATAAACTCACTGAAAAAGAAATTAGGGAACCAATACTTTTCACAATAGCATCAACAAAAATTAAATACCTACCAATTAACCAAGGAAGTGAGAGAACTCTATCAAAAAAAACTACAATACTCTGAAAAAGGAAGATAGAAGAGGACATCAGAAAATAGGAAGCTGGGCCGGTGAGATGGCTCAGCGGCTTAAGCGCCTGCCCAGCAAGCGCGAGGGCCCGAGTTCGACTCCCGGATCCCACATACGAAAAAGGGGCTGGTGATATCGCTCAGCAGCACGGGCCCTGCTGGCGCTTGAGGTCCTGAGGTCAACCCCCCGGTACCCACAAAAAAAAAAAAAAAAAAAGAAAAGAAAATAGGGAGCTATCCCCTATTTCTGGATGGGCAGAACCAGTATAGTCAAAATGGCCATGCTTCCAAAACTGGTATACAGACTTAACACAATCCCAATCAAAATACCAATAACATTCCTTGCAGAACTAGAGAAAACAATCCTAAAATTCATATAGAACCAGAAGAGACCTAAAATAGCAAAAGCAATCTTGGGCAACAAGAGCAAGACAGGAAGAATCAGAATTCTGGGCTTTAAGTTATACTACAGTTAACAGACACGTGGATCAATGGAACAGAATAAAAGATGCAAAAACAACTTCAAGCACATTCAGCTACCTGATCTTTGACAAAGGGGCCAAAAACTTAATGCTGGAGGAAAGATAGCCTGTTTAACAAATCGTGCTGGGGAAACTGGCTATCCACATGCAGAAGATTGCCTCTAGATCCATATCAATCACCACGTACTAAACTAAGACCAAAATGGGTCAAAGACATAGACATTAAAACAGAAACACTTAATCTGCTGGAAGATAAAATAGGTAAAACTCTTGAAGACATAGGCGTAGGAGAGGACTTTCTGAACAGAACCCCAGTTGTACAGAAGATAACACCAAAAATCAACAAATGGGATCACATCGAATTAAAAAGCTTCTGCCCAGCAAAGGAAACAATCAATGGTGTGAAGAGACAACCTACACAATGGGAAAAAAAGGTTTGCCAGCTGTTCCTCAGGCAGAGGACTAATATCTAGAATATATAAAGAATGCAAAAGAATTAGAACTTCCAAAATAAAAGACCAATCAAAAAATGGGCAACTGAAATGAGCAGACACTTCTCAGAAGAAGAAATACAGATGGCCAGTAAATACATGAAAAAATGTTCAGCATGTCTGGCCATTAGAGAAATGCAAATTAAAACAACACTGAGATTCTATCTCACTCCAGAAAGAATGACAACATCAAGAAATCAGATACCAACAAATGCCTGTGAGGCTGAAGGGAAAAGGAATTCTTCTTCATTGTTGTGGAAACATAAACTAGTACAACCACTATGGAAATCAGTACAGAGATTCCTCAAAAAACTAAAACTAGAAATTCCATTCAACCAAGCCATTCCCTTTCTAGGTATCTTCCCGAAAAGAGTTAAATCATCATGTTGTAGTGATACATGCATATCCATGTTTATAGCACCACAATTCACAGTAGCTAAATCTTGCAAGTGGCCTATATATCTATCACCAGATGAATGGATAAAGAAAATTTGGTATTTACACACAATGGAGTACTACTCTGCCATTAAGAAGGATAAACTTGAGTCATTTGTAGAGAAAGGGATGCATAATGTTGACCATAATGTTGAATGAAATAAATCTGACACACAAGTTTAAATACCATATGGTTTTTCTTATATGAGAAACCCAAAATATACATAAAGAGCAAAATAAAAGACAGATAATAGGAAAAAAAAAGAGAGAGAGAGAGAGAGAGAGATGAAGGGAGCAGGGGAGAAGGGTAGGGAAAAAAGTGCAGCCAGAAGGGAAAGGAGGGATTGGGGATGTAAAATGAATTGAGACGTTTTTAATGTGCAGGTACCAACTCCTCACAATGAATGTAATCATTAGGTACCATAACTATGTACTAATGAAAGAAAGAATTCTGAGGAGTCCATGACACTTGGATGGACAAAAGTTATATCTTTATGTCTACTAATCTCTAAATAGCATTTAGCATTTCCTTTGATTATGAATGTAGGCAGCAAGTAGAAGTCACTGCAATTTTGTCACTAATAGAAATCACAGATTGCCGAGCATGGTGGCACATGCTTATAATCCCAGCACTTGGGAGGCTGATACAGGAGGATCACTGCGAGCTCAAGGCCAGTTTGGGCTACCTAGTGAGTTCAAGGCCAACATGAACTACAAAGTGAGACCTTGTTTCAAAAAATTTTTAAAAATCACAGATAGGTCAGTGTCACTACAGTTTACTGTGGACATCCGACGGTATCATTTAAGCTCAACTCTGGCTGTCATATTAGACTACAACTAAGAAGCACAAAGTTATTATATCACAGGTTTTTTTTAGTACTCTAACATCTGTATTTAAATTATTTTCATCATATGCATTAAAAGTGCATCCTGGGGCCGGTGAGATAGCTCAGCAGCATAAGCGCCTGCCTGGCAAGCGCGAGGTCCTGAGGTGGACTCCCCATACCCACTTTAAAAAAAAAAAAGTGCATCCTGATGCATTTTAAAATTATTCTGAGAAGGGTTGCTAGGCATCACCAGATGCCCAAGGGCCCTGTTGAAAGGATCTGTCCTGCCACAGAGTTGCCCTGGATTTGGGGTGTGAACCCCTCCTGGGGGGGCCAGAGCAGCCCCATCCAGAGCACTCAGAAGTTGAGAGATTCTGTGGTCACTTTTTGTTTGTTTATTTGTTTGTTTGTTTGAGACAGGGTCTCACTATGTAGTTCATGCTGGCCTTGAACTCACAATGTAGCCCAGGGTGGCCTTTAACTCACAGTGATTCTCCTGCCTCAGCCTCCTGAATGCTGTGATTACAAGTGTGCACCATCAAGCCCAGCTCCGTGATCACTTATTGGGTACCTACTTGGGCACTGAAAGCTGAGGAAGGAGGTCTGGGAGCTCTGGGGGAGCTACTGGAGGCAGCCAGAGACCACCTAGAAGTACAGGAGGGCAGGGAAGGAAGGAAGCCAAACTCACAGAAGGCCAAGCAGAGGCCAGAAGAGTTGAAGGATTTGGCAGAAGTGGTACCCGAACTTGAAGGATTTCAGTTGAGCTGTGGAAACGCATGCACAAACGAGATGGCTGGAAAATAGTTCTGTGACCACAGAGGAGCTAAAGTGAGATGCTGTATAGATTGCTCTCCATATCTAAGATGGGTAGGGAGGTCTACCTAAGAAGTAGCCTTCAGCTAGGGGACCAACCATCTCTGTTCCTTGGGGCTGAGAGGGTTTCCCTTGACCTGGGACTTTTAGTGCCAAAACCCAGAAGGTCCTAAGCAAAATAAGATGAGTTGGTTCCCCTACTTCCAGCCTATTTAAGGGCTACAGACTCCAGAGGCCAGAGTCCTGACTGTCAAAGTCAGCAATGCTCTGCAAGTGTTAACCAGGACCCTAATTTTTTCACATGTTGCTTAAGCAAACCAGAAAGCCCATAAATGCATAAAGAAGCAGGGGGAAGTCACCTCCCACAGTTCCACACCCCGCAGCCCTCTCTGGCACCTGAGTTCAGTCCTGCTGCCAGGGACAATCAATGCATCCCCCATCCCCAGCCCCAGGCTGCACTTTCTAGAACATTCCCGTCAGGCTTCTTCATGGGGAAATGAAAGAGAGCAGTAAAACATGATGGTACAGAGGAAAAGGAGTGGACGCGCAGGGTTCATGACGCTGCAGGTGAAATTAATCCTTTAAGCAGCACAGGAGATTCTTGAGATGTCCCATCTTTCCTCCCCACAAAAACAATAATGACAACATCGGCCAAAAAAAAAAAAAAAGAGTTGGCAGAAAGGGTGACTCTTGCTCATTTCGGCATCAGCAGCACGTTGCAAGACCTCACCTTCGCAGGCACCTCCGGGCTTAAACACAGCTTAAGCTGGCGGTTGGCTCAACAATTATCCTGGGTGGTTTTGTCTTCCTCGAAAAGGGCGTGGGTTCCCCAAAGTCAGGGTGCCAGAGTGTCCCGCTGGCTGTCCTGACAGTGCTGATCTTGGTCAGCAGGCTGGGGAGGACCCGCTTGCTTCCAGCACCTTCCCCAGGGAGGAGGAGGCCTCGGAAGGCTGGCCTGGGCCAGCACCACGCATGCTGTGGGAGTGTGGTTAGGAGCAGAGGATCCGGGGCCTGGCTCCATCAAGTGTTACCCAGCTGACCTGCAGCAAGCTACTCGGCCTCCCTGTGCCTCAGTTTCCCCTTCTGTAAGATGGGAGGGTCATGGTCCGTAGGGTTGCTGTGTGGATTGAACAGTATACACTGTGAAGCTCTGGCCATCAGGAGCCAATGTCCCTCAAACCCAGAGTATGTGCCAAGCCCTGTCCTGGATGGTGACCTGAGCCCCATGAGACAGGCAATGTGAAGCCTGCAGGGTTTACAGAGTCTCAGGAAGGCCACGCTGGCTCACTGCAGGCGGGCTCCATCCCTGATTCCCACAGGACGCTGAGTGTCTCCCTCACCCCAGCTCTCTCACTAAAACTGCATGTAAAGACCCTTCTTGCAGATGGGGAAACTGAGGTTCACAGGGAGGAAAGGGCCTATCCATGAACACACAAGTCATGATACAGCTGACTCTGATTCCAGCCTTGACCTCCCAGGAGGTTCCTCCCTTTCTGGCTGTAGCACCTTCCACAACATCTCAGAAGGGACAAGAGGAATGACTGTCGAAGTGACTTCAGCCAACCTACCCCACAGTGTTGCATTTGTACATGCACACAGAACCAACGTACTCATCGGAGTGCTTCCTGTGCACCAGAAAGCTCCCAGGCTTAGCTCCCAAAGGTGCTTAGACTTTTCTCACTGTAGAATCCTTTCCCACCTTTTCTAGAACTTCATGTAAATGAAACCTGCAGTATGTTCCCTGACTTCCTCTGCTCAACTCTATGTGTACGAGAACCACCCACTGGTTATGTGCAGCCCAACTCTTCTTTGCTTTGTGATGTCACATGGTGTGAATACATTGGGACTGATCTATTCCCTTCTACTGTAGGTGAACATCCAGTGGACATCTCAACAATCCAGGGCTATTGGAGGTAAAGCTGCTGAGCCTTTCCATATATCTCTTTGCAAACTTAAGTACCTAGTCCTCTTGGGTACAGGCCTGGAGATGGCATCCCTGTGTCATTGGAGTTAGCTTGTTTAGCACCAGTGTGTACTACCTAACAGTGTTCCAATCAGCCACTCAGTTTTATACCCTGCCAACAGGGCAGGAGAGTTCCGGTTGCCCACACCCTGCCTAAGAGTAGCACTACCCCTCCTTGTGTTTTAGACCTCCTGCCAGCACATCCTTCCAGAAGCCTTGAACGAGGGCAGGACCCCTTTTCTTCTCAGGGTAGCCTTTATCTCCCTGTAGTGTGTCTTGCAGCTCACTGCACCCCTCATCTCTCAGAGGGAAACACTTCGAGGGAGGGAAGGATACCGCTGACGGGACCCGTAGCTCCCTCAGGGAGATGCCAGCCCCCCAGCCCCCCTAACCCTGAGACACTCCTCTTCCAGAGTCTTCCCAGTACAGCCAGAAGTCCTCTCTCTCTCTCTCTCTCTCTCTCTCTCTTTCCCTCTCTCTGATGTCCCCTAATTCATTTGCAGGCCAATGCTTAACAGCATGACTGGGTGAGAGGCTGTCTTCTCAACTTCCCCATCTATAAAATGGGAATAATGCCTCTGCATTGTAGGGTCGTAGTGAGAGCTAAATAAAAGGCTATACATTAAGTCCTTGGAAGAATGCCCGGTGGAGAGGAAGTGCTGCCTCAGGGTAGTTTTACCAGGTCCCTGAAAGCCCACAGCCCTCTCTCAGGGGAGACAGCCTCTCCTGCCTCTTCTTATCTTCATCAGAAAGCTTATCAAGTGCCCAATGGCTTCTCTGCTCAAATAGATGGATCTCTGACCTCAAGGAAGAAGAGGTGCCTGCACCTTCTCTCTACTGCACATGCGCACCTCACCCATCCTCATCTACCTGCTCCAGTCAGATCCAACAGCCATGGTTTTGGGACACTTAGCTGGTGCCAGGCATCGTACTGAGTGCTTTTCATGCATCATCTCATGCTATGCTAATCCATTTGAGAGAAGGATCATCACTCCCATTCAATAGACGGAGAACCTGAGGCTGGGAGAGGAGAAGCTAGGTGGCCAAGGGAAGATTGTTTTTGCTTCATTCCAGAGCCTGGAGCTCACAGTCCAAAATCTTGAGCCAGGTCCTGCACTGACACTGCACTGTCCACACCAATCTCAGGGCGGAGGAGGACCCTGCAGCTGCATGGGGGACCGGGGTGAGTGGGTTGTCGTCAGAGAGTCCCCAGGGGTTCTGGAAGCTGCAGGGCTGGGCAGGGGCCTCCTTGCTTTGCAGGGCCCTCCTGCAAAGGCAGGCACGGCTCCGCATTAGAAGGCAAGCTGGTCCCATCCCAGTGACCTCCCCTCCAGCTTCTAGTTTACACATGGCTTTGTTATGGGCCAGGGAAAACCCTCTGAGGGAAGCAGGAAAGCTCCTCTGTGGCCTGTGGTCCTATTTCCACTGAAACAAAGGTCCCAGCAACAGGGACACCTCCTGGGAAGTTAGGTAACAGAAGGTGAGTCAAAGGCCCTCTTCTTGGAGGCCGCCCTGCCAGCCACGAAGGAAGAATGCTCTGAGCTCATCGCAGGTCCTGCTGACAGAAATGGCCCCCTAATTGTCCTCCGCACAACTTGGAAATTACTCACCAGCTGAAAGTCACCATATCACCCTGGTGACTTTCCGGATGGCGATGTCATAACCCCATAGGCCTCAGAGGCTTCCTTCGTCTACACTGGCCCTACCCCTGCCAGCCCAACTCAAAACAGATTCTGGGGATCCTTAATTGTCCAGCAACAGATAATTGACTCAACGTATCTGGCACATCTGAAAGCTGGAATACTCATGGCTGTCGAGAAGGGTCACACTCATTTACTTTCATTGGCATGGAAGGAGAGCCTGTGCTTGTCACTAAATTGAAAAAGCACAGTATAAAACACAGAAGAGGGGATGTTGGGGACATAGTTCAGTGGTATAGTGCTCACCTAGCATGTACCGAGGACCTGGGTTTGATCCCCAGCACTGCAAAACAAACAAAACAATTAGATTGATCCATCTTAAAAAGTGTGTTTGTTTTATAACTGTGGGTTTGTCCATGCATATATACATAGAAAAACATCTAGAAGGGTATCTCAAGAGTTCAGCAGATGATTTTCTACTTTCTGAAATCCCTTTGTTTCATGAATTAACAACAGAAAGCTCTGAGCCATGTTCGAGGGCAGGCGCTTTACCAGCATTATCTTATGTAATTCTCACATCGAGACAATGAGGTTGGTAAAAGACTTGCCCCTTTTTACAACAAGTATTCATTACTTTTATAAGGAGAAAAATGTAAAAGCTATTTCTACTTTCCATAAAAAAACCACACTTATTGAATATGAATGTATACATATTCATACTGGACCAAGTGGGAGCTCTAAAGAGGGGCTGAGGCCCTTGACTTCAAGAAGATCGCAGCCCCCCTTACCTAAATAGCCAGGACACCAGCTCATGACTGGTGCATGAACCTGGAGGGGCACTGGGGCAATGAAACGAATGCTAACTGGGCACCTCTTACTGCCTTTTGCCCTGAGTGCTTTCTCCCATTTCAGGCTCACAACAGCCCTTAGTGGGCATAACGTCCATCATGGTGCTCATGAGAAAATCCAGGCTCTTCCGGCCTCGCTGGTTTCCCCAGCTCTCAAGCAGTTCAAGTGGGAGACTGCAGTAGTGGGAAGACAGGGAGTTTTGTAGCCACACGTGTCTGGGTTCAAATTCCGGCTTTGATCTCAAGTTACCCAGGCTATCTGAGCCTCAGTTTCCTCACTGTAAAGGGGGCTGGTGTGATGCCTGTCCTTAATCCATGCTCATGGGGAGAGCAACCTTGCAAGACATCACTTCATACCTTCTGGGGTGGCTGTCCTCAAGAAAAAGGGAAAATCAGC
Organism: Erethizon dorsatum; assembly: GCA_028451465.1. NCBI lineage: Eukaryota > Metazoa > Chordata > Mammalia > Rodentia > Erethizontidae > Erethizon > Erethizon dorsatum. The sequence continues at coordinate 121,591,599 of CM051827.1, read as the reverse complement.
CACACATTGTAGTGAACGCCTATACTCCCAGCACTCAGGGCAGCTACCATGGAACATTAATCAGGCTCCACGAGGAGGGCAGTTCTGACACCTGCCTGCCTGCTACACTTGGAGGAGCCCACAAGCCACTGTGCCCAGTGAGATACGCAGCCATCAAAGAACAAGCACTATGTGACCCTGCGGGCATGAGGAGCCTGGCACAGACAAATTCAGAGAGACAGAAAGTGGAACAGTGCTCTCCGTAGCTGGATGGTGAAACAGTGGGAAGTCCATGTTTATTGGGACATAGTCTGAGATTGTCTGGGATGATGAAAAAGTTCTGGAACTAGATAGTAGTGATGGTTGCACAATATTGGGAATGTACTTAATACCCCTGGATTGTACACAGAAGAACAGTCGAAGTGGCTGGGTGCGGTTGTGCAGGCCTGTAATCCCAGCACTCTTGGAGGCTGAAGCAGGAGGGTTGCAATTTTTTTTTTATTTTAAAGAGAAGAAAAAACAAAACAAATCAAAAAAAGAACAAATTTTCAAAACAACATAATATGAGGGTAACAATGGTTAATGCATTATGTATTATTATCTTTAAGTTAGTTATTCAGGATACCAGACATTAGCATTCAATTGTCCAAACATTATTGGCACAAACCTTACTCTTCAATGAACTAAGTAAAATTGGTAGTGTATCTATCTTAACCATCATATATATATATATATATATATATATATATATATATATATATACAATTTTTTTTTCCTTTCCCTTCTTTCTTTTCCCTATTCCCCCATCCCAGTCTCTCTTTCCTTTTGACCAGTTTCTTTTTGATTCACCATGTCTATTGTACATTTTGGATCTTATTTACTCTTTCAGTTTCTCATACTAGAGAGACAATACGATGCTTACACGTGTACGTCCGGTTTATTTCACTTATGAGTATTTTCTTGAGTTGCATCCATTTACGAGAGTTGCAAATTTGAGCCCAGCATTGGCAATATTATGACTTAGGAAGACCAAATCTCAAAATTAAAAAAATAATTTAAAAGGGCTGAGGATATAGCTTGGTGTAAAGGCCCTGAATTTAATCCCCAGTACTGAAAAAAAGAAAAGCTAAAATGACACCTGGCATGAAATCCCAGCTACTGGGAGGTTGGAGCAGGAAGATCATAAGTTCAAGGCTAGGCTGGGCAACTTAGTGAGACACTGTCTCAAAATAAAAAAGCAATAAAAGGGTTGGTGGGTGTAGCTCGGCACTACCTGTGTTCTATCCCTAGTACTGAAAAAAGAAAGAGAGAGATTTTCGTGAAAGTTTGCATGGCTTTGCTGCCCACTGGCCTCAAGCAGCCTCCACTGTCAGACGGGGGCCGGCAGCCCCATCAGCAGTGCCTGTGAAGATCAGAAGTGATGGGTGAAAAAGGCCCAGAGTGCTCAGGGAGGCCAAAGGTGCTGAGAAGTGCGAGGGGCAGTGGGCAGGAGGTGAGGTGTCCTCCCATAAACCAAAGTCCTGCCGGGAATCTGGGGAGGCTTCCTGGAGAAGGTGCTTCGCCGGACGCAGCAAAGACTCATCTACGGAGCCTTTATTCAGTACTCAGCTCATACAACCCTAACAGTGTCCTGGTGATGTGCTTGTCATTGTGCTGAGGTTATAGATAGGGAAACTGAGGCCCAAATGACTAACTTGTTAAGGGTGGAGCATAAGGGTTGAAGCCTGAGTTTATCTGACTCCCAAAGCCATGCCACTCCCTGAGGATTAGAAAGAGACCTCCTCCCCATGTGGCCACCCCGCTTCAAGGCCTGAGCGCGATCCAGCTTCCCACCTAACTTGCCGTGTTACCTCGGAAGGTGAACTCTAATTCTCTGACCCTTGCTTTCCTTCTCTGAAAAGTGGAAGAACGTGAAAGGCCTTACTGAGACAGATGTCTGTGAAGATTGAAGGAGGCACTGAGTACTCAATTCAGCCCTGCACATCATAAATACCCCAAAACTGATAGCCTTCTCCTCCTTATTATTATTAGTAGTAGTATTAGTATTACTATTATTGTGTTGTTATTATGACAACTACGGTCTCCTTTACTAAGACAAAGAGCATCCACTGGGCAGGGCGCACAACTCCCAGCACCAACAGAGGCTGAGCAGGCGGCACAAGTCTATGAACGGGGCGGGTGCAGCGCAACAGGGAGACATGGGCTCTGTGGCCAATGGGAGAGTTCATGGCCCTGCTGAAAGGCAGTCTGTGCTGTAATAAAAAAACTTGGTCTTTGTCCTTGGTTCCTAGCTCTTGGCATACCCTTGGAATTTACTGTCTTACATACTAATAAGATGACTTATGAGTGTCCTTAGATATCTTCAGGAAGGGGACTGGTTGTCAGAAAGACCAAGCTAATTAGGGTTGGGGGGAGGGACTGGAGATGGAGCCCAGCCATCAGTGGCTGGTGGCTTAATCAATCAAGTACAAATAATGGACCCACATGAAACCCCTAGAGATGGCCATCAGAGAGTGGAGCCCGAAGGCCGTGCCCCCCCACCCATGCTGGGCATCTCTTCCCCCTAGCTGTGCTTGAGTTGTACCCTTTGTAATCAACCCATAACACAGGTAAAGGACCTTCCTGAGTTCTGAGTCACCCTAGTGAATTATTAAACCTGTGGAGGCAGTTACGGGAACACCTGATTGATGGCCAGTCCATCAGAAGTGCGGTAGCCTCCCAGGGCTTGTAACTGGTGTCCCTGGTGGCAACTGTTTTGTGGGACTGAGCCTCAAGCCTGCGGGGTGTGCGCATTCCAAGCAGTTGGGCTCAGAATGGAACGGAAATCGTTGGGCACCCAGCTGGTGTCAGAGGATTGCAGAGTTGGTGCAGAAGAGCCCCGAGCAAATCGGTGTCAGAAAAAAAGATAACTGTGGTCAATTTAAAAATTAAAGGAGGAGGGCCGGTGAGATAGCTCAGTGGCATAACCGCCTGCCTGGCAAGCACGAGGTCCTGAGTTCAACTCCCGGTACCCACATACGAAAAAAGGGCAGGTGATAACGCTAAGGGGCATGGGCGCCTGCTGGCCTCCCGAGTAGCTGGGATTGCAGACATGTGCCCCTGTGCCTGGCCCTAGCTGTCCCATTTCACTAAGGAGAAAACAGGCCCAAATTCAGATCCATCTGTGGTCCTGCCTAGAATTTAACATAGTTTTTGGGTTTGTTTTTGCTTTCATCATAGTTTTTTTCGTGGTCACCTCCTATTTATGCTGCTTAACAGCGGTGTGATATAAAGTTTCTTTTCAAGTGAACCTATGTGAGTAAAAGGTGAATCTAAAGAAAATATAAAAGAATCAGTAGGTCTGGTGTCAGCAAACTCTGGTCTATAGGTCAAATCTGGCCTGCTGCTTGTTTTGTGCCATTCATGAACTCAGGATGGTTTTTGCATTTTTAAATAGCGGCAAAAAACAAAAAGAAGAAGAATGTTTTGTGATATGTAATAAATAGATGACAATTATACTTCAGTGTCTACTAAGTTTAAATAAAGTTTGTGTGGCACGCATCAGGCGCAGTCCTTTCTGTCTCGTCTGTGGTGGCTTTTGTGATAGGATGGCAGGGTCAAATAGTTGCAACAACTACTGAATGGCCCACAAAGCTTAAAATATTTATTATTTGACCATGGAGGGAGTTTGTGGACTCTTGGTGGAGGCGGTTGGTTGATATGGTAAAGATTTTGGTGACAATACCCAAGTGTGCAAATCTCTCCCTGAACCTCTGGGAGGCTGTCATCATTTGTATCTACACAGTTTACAGTGAAAGAGGAACTGGAGGCTCAGAGAGGGTTAGTGACTTACCCAAGGGCACACAGCTAGCTGGTAGCAAGCCAGGATTTGGACCCAGGTCAGACACCAAAGGGTCAGGGGGTGCAGAGGGCTGAAAGTAACACATGCTTTGCTCATCTTTCTTCCCCTACTCCTGCCTCCCGAGCCTCTGTGTGTCCACCTGGTACTTTCTAACTTCTGCACCTCTGTTCACTTACCTTCCTTCTTCTTTCCATTCTTAACCCCACAAAGCAGCCCCTCTTCCAGGAAGTCCTCCAGTGGCCCGCCCCTTACACACCCAAGCAGGTGCTGCGCCATCTTCCTCGGCATTTCTGGGTGTTGTGGCTCCTCTCCTCAGGCTCAGGAAAGGGTCCCAGTGGGCAGAAACTGGGTCTTACACAATGGTCGAAGAGCGCAGACAGCGCAGGCCCTCCATGCCTTGAGCCTTGTCTCCAGCCTCCTTTAAGCCCCAGCAGTACTGACTTGTGAGTACTTTTCATGTACAAGCTATTCATGCTAGCACGGCACTCTGCTCACACATGCTGTTCCTTCTGCTGAAAACACTCTTTCTGCACCAACTCCTATTTATCCCTCAAAGCTTCACCCTGGGCATCAGTATGACGAGCACCGTGTACCCCATCCTCAACCCCAACAGAGAAGCTTCCTCCCTCCCCTGGGCTGTCTCTACTCTCTGTTATTGATGAGGCTACAGAATGGTTGTGCCCAGGGTTCTGTGTGAGCATGGAATGAAATGATGCCTGGGTAGCCCCTTTGTATAGTAAGTGCTCAGTAAATGCTTGCTGTCACTACTGCACGGTACTGCTTATTGTCAGTGAGCTCCCCCATCTTTCCACTGCTCACCTCACCTAGCCCCTGGCCCAGCTAACAAAGCAAGCCGTTCTGCACGCAGTGGACAGCTGAGCCTGCCCGAGTCCAAGTTCAAGCACAAACACAGTCCCACAGCCATGCTGGAAGTTGTCCCCTTAGCAGTTCTTCTGGCCTCTTGCAAATCTGAGGATTTGTATCTCTTACATGATTAGTGGGCCACAGAATAGACCAAGAGGCTTGGCTTGTTCTAGAGTTAGCATCCTCATTCCCTGTACAGCCCCCAGGGTGCCACTCTCTCCCCACAACCACAAATCTCACCTACAGGCCGGTGAGATGGCTCAGCGGCGTAAGCGCCTGCCTGGCAAGCGCGAGGGCCCGAGTTCGACTCCCGGATCCCACATACGAAAAAAGGGGGCCGGTGATATCGCCCAGCGGCACGGGCGCCTGCTGGTGTGTGAGATCCTGAGGTCAACCCCTGGTACCCACAAAAAAAAAATAAATAAAATAAATAAATAAATAAATAAATCTCACCTACATGGTGTCCCTACAGCCAGGCTGGATCTGAGGCAGAGCAAGACAAATCCTCCCAGTGAATCCAGAGTCCCCCTATGTCTAAAGGGAAAGGAAGCAGCTGCAAAACAGCTCCACAAAAGGCACAATAGTGCAATGTAAAGAGCATGGGCCCTGGGTTCTAACTTAGACATCACAACTTAATTGCTGTGTGACTTTCAGCAAGTCACTTCACCTTTCTGAGCCTCAGTCTCCAACTCAGGCAACAGTAGCCCCTGTCTTACAGAGCTGCTATGAGGATGAAATAATACTTGGAAGGTGCTTTTTGTACAGTGCCAGGCACAAAGCAATGCTTGGTTCACCCCACTCTTATCATCATTGTGCGCACAGAGAAGCCATGGACCTCTCTTTCCTTCTCCAGGCCTCAACCCCTTCCAGGGCAAGTCGTTCCCCCTCCTTACCTTCTTGGAATGGAAAACAGAGCCCAGGGCTGCATGGTGCATGGGACCAGGGCGCAGATGTGCCAACAGGGTCCTGAGACTCAGCAGCGCTGTGGGATCATCATCAGAGCTGGTGCCTGGGATCCTGGCCTCAAGCAGGGGTCCCCCAATAGCTGGACAGATGCAGGGACTTATGTACCTAGACCCACCCTCGCCTGTTGGGATGAGGCTGGGATGCCAGGAGAAGAGTGGGCGGTGGAATAGAAGCAGGCAGGTTCCAGCTGCCACTGTGGATGCAAGAGCACCAGCTGACGGGTGCTGCTGGGAGCCAGGAGGGGACAGAAGCCCAGGGTTGTCACTGTCCCCAGCAAGTAGCTGGAGGTGCCAGCCTGGCCTGGCCAGGGTGCTGTGGAGGGAGGAGACAGGGGCAGGCACCCTGCGCCTGCATCTGCTGCCCACACAAGTCCTGGGTGCTGATAGCACACACATCACTTCTTACTCGGTCCCCCAGCAGCCTTGCCAGATACACACCATTCTCTCTCCCTCCCATTTTCAAACCGCTTTATGTAATGATTTATATATTAAATTTCACCCGTTTTTAAATGTGCGACTCAATGTTTTCCAGTATATTCATGGAGGAGCTGGCATCACCATAACCTGATGTGAGAACACTGTCCAGTTACAGCCTCTCCCCGTTCCCTTGCCAACCACCACCAGCCTTGGACACTCGCTGATTTCCTTCTTTTGTGTGTGTTGCACCCAGCTATACCCCAGTCTTTTCCTATTTTTTTATTTTAAGACAGGGTCTCATTAAGTTGCTAAGATCCCCAGGCTGGGCCTGAACTTCAGTCTTCCTGCCTCAGCCTCCCAGAGTGCTGGGATTATAGGCGTGCACCACCACGCCCAGCCTTTTGCCCAGTTTTAATTGGCTCGTGTGTCTTCACTGTCACACTCCCTCTGCAGGCGAGAGAGCTGAGGCTCAGAGACACAGAACAGCTGGCTCACAGCTCCGCTGCACCACAGCTGGGTCCAGGCAGCCTGAGCCCTGAGCTCTGCCCTCAGCGCCACCATCAGTGTCTTCAGATCCCCATCTGATCTTGTTCCCTGAGAGCATGGGGGGTTGAACATTAGGCTCTTTGGAAACCAGGGGCTAGCATACTCCTCATCTCTCTACATTTAAAGGCCTATGATTGCTAGAAAATTCCCAGACAAGAGCATTTCACAGCAGCCCATGCCCCTCCCCTGTTAAGCCTGTGCCCTCCCCAGCACAAAGGCCCAGGTCACAGCATAGAGTGTGCCGGGTACCAGGAGCCCGAGGACAGGTGGCCTGGGCCGTGTCCACCATGCCCGCTCCCTCCTCCCTCCCAATGGTGCCTCCCTCTCAGCCCCAACATGGGAGCACAGGCTGCTTTCTCCCGACCTCAGGCCTTGCTGCTTTGATTCCTCACTACAGGCCAGTGATTCCACCACTGGCCCTCTGGGTGACACCTGCTACCTGACCCAGCTCTCCTCCAGAGGTCATCTGTCAGTCCTGTCAAGGGACATTGTCTCTGCACCTGCATGGTATAAGACACAGGGGGCACAGAGAGGACGGGACATAGTCTGTGTCCAAGATGAGCCCACAGCCTGGTGAAGAAGGCAGAATGGTGAACGACCAAGGGCAGCGAGGTTTACAGGAGCTGTCATCAGTGAGCAGTTGGTCAGGGCACATCGGCAGGGATGGCAGGAGACAGAAGTGAGGCAAACCTCCAGGAAACACCCAGGGTGGGGGACAGGAAGTGAGAAGAGCCAGACCATGGTGCAGAGGCCCCAGGAAACCAATACAACGGGAGAGAAGCAGGTGTCAAAAGGATAATGACTGTTTCAGAAAAGATAAAAATGTGAATTGTCAGATTCAAAAAGCATAGTAACTCTTAAGCAAGATGAATGTTTACATCCACATCTATATGTCTCCTGTAGGAAGGAGAGCATGGCCAAAGAGCAAATCCAGAGAGAAACAACAGACTGCGGGCAAAGAAACACGGGTGGGTAGACAGCCAACTTTTCAAGAGTAACAAGCACAGTCAGAAGACGGTGGAACTACATTTTCAAAGGACCAAGGGAAAACAGCTGCCAGAATTGTGGACCCAACAAAATTACATTTCAAGAACAAAAGTTTCAAACAATCCAACATTGAATGTGTTGATCAGCAAGGCTTCACCAAGGGAACTTGTAAGATGGACCTTAAGAAGGAGAAAAATGATCCTAAACATAATGTCTGAAATACAAGGCAGAATGAGAGAAGAAAAGAGGCAGTCATGTAGGTAAATATAAATAAATATTAACAATATAATAATGGACTTGGTGGCACAGGCCTGTAATCCCAGCACTCTGGGGGACTGAGGCAGGACAGTCACAAGTTCAAGTCCAGCCTGAGCAACTTAGAGACTTAGCATGACTCTGTCTCAAAACAAAAAATTTTAAATGGGCTGGGGCTGTAGCTCAGGGCAAAGCCCTGGGGTTCAACCCCCAGTACCACAATAAAATAAAATATCTGCACAAATTAATTTATTATGCAATGCAGTTTCAAGTAAAATCCCAAAAAAGTATTTATGGCATAGGGCCCAAAAGACCCAGAACATTCCCAAGAAGAACAACAAGGGATAGGGTTTGGTCTACCACGTATCAATGCACACAAGATAAAGTGATAATTGAGACTTGTTTAAAGCATTAGTAATCAGGATGGTGAGGTATTGGCTCAGAGATAAACATGCAGGCCAGCGGGTTAAAGAGTCCTAAAGCCTAAAGAGTCCAGTATCAATGGAAACATGAGCCACAGATGTGCCTTTGAAAATAATGTAGACGATAAACTACTCAATAAGTAGAGCCAGGGCAGTTGCTTATCCATATGGAAAAAAGTGAAATTGGATCTTTATCTATACAAAATCAATGGATTAAAGACTTAAATGTGCAAGGCAAAACTTTTAGAAGAAAATACATGAGGCTATTTCTGTGACCTCAGGAGAGGAATTTCTTTAAAAAGATACCACAAGCACAAACTGTGAAGGAAAGCATCAATAAACTCCACCGTGTTCGAAAGGACTTCTGTTCACAAAAACACTGCATCTAGAAAATGAAAAGACAAGCCACACATTGGAAAATGATATTTGGAATGCATATAACTTAGGATTGGAATATATAAAGAGCTCCTAAAGGATCAATAAGAAAAGGAAAACACAATAGAAAAAGGACTGGGGCCGGTGAGATGGCTTAGCGGCGTAAGTGCCTGCCTGGCAAGCACGAAGGCCTGAGTTCAGCTCCCGGAACCCACATACGAAAAAGGGGCCGGTGATATTGCTCAGCAGCACGGGCGCCTGCTGGTGCATGAGGTCCTGAGGTCGACCCCCCGGTACCCACAAAAAAAAAAAAAAAAGAAAGAAAAAGGACTAAAAACAACCACGCACAGCACAGACAAGAAAATAAATATTGTCAATAAATGTGAGAAGATGCCCAACCTCATTAGGAATCACAGAAACGCAAGTTTAGAACTTCTTTAATATGCCCATTCATGCCCACAAGATTGGCAAAATGTTCAATTCTGACAGCACCAACTGATGTTAGGGCTGTAGAATAATGCAAGCTCTTACACTCTTCCGGGGGGGGCATAAATTAATACAACGATTTTGGAAAGCATCTTGGCATTGTCAAGTTCAAATGCACGTACCTTACTACCCAGCATCTCTATCCTTGTGTACATCACCTAGAGACCCCTGCACCAAGAGATGTAATAAACATCTGTGGCAGCAATCCTATGTCCACGTGGAGGAGAATAGAATGATAGTCCGTGGCTTACTGACACAGTACGCAGTAGCTGTGGCAGTGAAGGAAGCCCCGCTATCCTCCACGGTGCGGGTGAATCTCACTAACATAATGTGGAACAAGACCATACTCGCTGTAGGAAATGCATAGGGCATCATTCTATTTCTTCAAAGTTCCAAAAACTAGGAAGCATATTATTCAGGAAGCCCACCCTCTGGGAGGAAGCAATTCTTGGAATAAAAAAGGATTAAAAAGGACAAAATCCAGGAAGTTACTGCCTTCAGAGGGGAGAGAAGTGTTTGAGGAGGGATATGGGGAGAGCTTTGGGAACTTATGATGTCAGCTCTCCTAGGTTTGTTGGTGGGTACACAGATTAGAGTGATGATGATGATGATGTTGATACTGTCACATATATGTTTTACACTGGTGAGATGTCCTTAATTTTAAAACAAAAAAGCTACTCCTACAGAGGCATAGCCACAAGGATGATGGGGACTACAGATTCAAAAGAGAGAAACTGGAGAAGGGAGAATTACCAAGAGGCTGTTCCCTCTCCGGGGTCTTATGGGCATTAAATGAAATCATGAATGTAAAGTGCTTTTAAAACCATGTCTACCCTGTGATTCATATCTGCTCTTACTGGGCCGCTGAGGGTTTGACAGCAGGCATAGAGGGGAAAAAGTATATTTGAAAGATCTTTGCAGCTTAGAGTGATTGAATGGGGGGATGAGAGGGTCCATAGTGATATTATTATTTCATTGTATTTATTAGTACACTTAGTGTTTGTAGAAAGCCAAAAGGGGGCTTGTTAAGAAGAAGTAGTTGGGGGTAGCAGGAGTGGGGAGGTTTCAGACATGTGTGGGTCACGTGAGTGGCTACTTTTAGCAGTATGTCGTGTGCACCGGTAGGAAGCAGAGAGATGGAGGAAGTTAAATGGAGAGTGTGTGCGGAAGGCGGAGAATAGAGGACTCTCTGGAGGAGCGGTCTCTAGGCTGGCCCTGGGGGACATGTGCAGACTCCATATGCCCCGGGCAAGGCAACTCTAGCCCCACCAACTCCAGAGAGTCTGCCACTCACCTTTTTGGCTACCCTAGAGCCTTTCTATCGTATATCTTTTCCACCCTCTTGAAGACACGCAGCACCTGGGTGTGGGAGGTGCAGACAACCTCAATATGTGGCCGCACTTGGAACCACGCTAAACCATGCTGGGGCTGTGCTTCTGCGGACCTCTGCGGACCTCTGCAGAACCTCACTCGGGCCTGAGCCCTCCGAGGGCAAAGTCTTCAGAGATTCACTAGGGAGCTTGGCATTCACAGCCAAAGACCAAGTTTAACCTTGACACTGATTCCACGGTTTGTCTTGTTGTCACTGGAACCTCAAATCTGGTTCTGGAAGGGACTTCAAAAGGTCACCTGGGCAGCTCTGCCTTTTACCTCTTCCTTCTCTGAAGGTCCCCCATGAGGGAGATGCCACCGATTCCCTTGGGAACTTTCCTCCCTATGGATGGGAAGTTCCTCTTGGGAAGCTTGAAACCAAGAGGGTTGATGGGCACCTCCTCCCCATTCAGCCCACACTGAGCCTCCTGTTGTGCAAGGCAATGATGGTGTACATGAAAAGTTTTCAAATGAAATTGCTTTAGCTCGGCGGAGATGCCTAAAGTATCCTAATTAAGCAATGGGACAGCTGTATAAAGATGCACTTCAAGGCTGTAAAATAAGGAAAAATTAGAAACAACCACCAATCTCAGGGGATTTAAATACATAATAGTAAATCCAAGCAGCGCCATACAATGCACCCAGTGAGAGAAAACTTGACTTGGGAGGATAGTTAATGACATGGAAAGACATTCACAATATAGCATAAAATGTTTTTAAAAGACAATAAATCAGTATATTTAGTAGAGTCACATTATTTTTTAAGCTCAGACTATTTGGAAATGCATGTAGTAAAGCCTTAGTAACTGTTATCTTAGGGTGTGGCATTGTGGCTGTTCTTTCTTTCCCTTCATTTTGCATAGTCACATTTTCGAAGTATTTACAATGATACATTATAACATATTGTATACTGAATATTTTATGTATATATGGGTTTTATTTTTAATTTTTTTGTGTGTGTGTTTGGTATTGGGGAATCAAACCTAGAGCCTTGCATATGTTAGGAAAGTGCTCTACTACTGAGCTACATCTCCAGCCTTTTAACTTTTTAATTATAAAAGTAATGCACAAAGACAGATTCTTGGTGAAATACTTGAACGAAACCCATAAGGCCACTCTCATCCTTAACCACCCCTGCTGCCATCGACCAAGTGCCTGTCCCCTCCGTGGTGACACTGTTAAGAATTAAATGGTATTTTTTTAGTCAATTTCTATTCTTTTTGCATGGGTACATTTGTACATTAGAAATATGCAGAATCCTTTAGGGTTTTTCTATTCTTTACACAATTGGTATCATAATGATATAGTGTACTGATAAGTAACTTGCTTTTTCTTTTACTCACAAACCTAGATCTTTTCACATTGCATAATGAGATCTACCTCAATCATTTTAACTTCATCTGGGACCCTTAGTATGAATGGACCACGGTCTGTCTAACCCATTTCCAGCTGATGGATGCTTGGGTTGTCTGTTTATAGTTTCTAATACAAACTCTGGAGCACAGAAAACCCTAGTCCACGCTTGTATCTACACAGTGCATATTCATTTCTCTAGAGGAGCTTCTAAGCAGTAGAGTTGATGGTCATGCACCTTTTAAATTTAAATAGATAACCCCAAGTACTCTCCAAAATAAGATTTGCCTATTGGTTTTCCTATTAACGGTATTTAAGATATCTTTTTCTCCAATTTCTTGCTAATACCTGACATCATCAAACTTTTATATGTTTTATGTATTATTTCAATAATAAAGAAGAAGGCTGGCCATGGTGGCACATGCCTACAATCCCAGCTACTTGGGAGGCTGAAGGCAGGGGATCGCAAGTTCAAGGCCAGCCTGGGCGATTTAGTGAGACCCTGTCACAAAATAAAGTAAGGGCTGGGGATGTAGCTCGGCACTCCCTAGGATCAATCTTCAGCACCACACAAAAAAATTCAGTAAATAATAATAATGAAAATAGGGTTATCAAAGTTCACCCTGCTTAATCTCTCCATCACCTGATGCCTCACTGGATCCTTAACATGCACCACACGGTCCAGCAGCCTTCCTTGCCCACCTTGAACAGCCAGGAACACGGCTTTGGACCTGGGACCCTGTGTGGCTGGTATCGCAGACTGCTGACCCACGTGAAGACTGGTGTGGAGCCACCAGTGCGGATGGCATGGAAGCCATCCCCCCACTCACCCCAAAACCCCATTCAAGTGCTTTTGGTCCCACCTCCAAAATAAATGTCAAATCCACCTTCTCTTCTGCTTCCATGGCCCCCTTCCAGACCCTGACATCCCCACCTGTCATGTGAACCCTGCAGTTGTCTACTACTATCCTCACAGCCACTTTTGTCCTTCCAGTCCTCAGACCATTCTCCACCCAACAGCCAGAGAACTCTTTCCTAAAGTGTAACTCTGATCATATCGCTCTCGTGCTTAGAGCCAGGGCTATCATAGCTTCCTGCTGGACTGGAGATTTCATCCCAGACCCTCGCCCTGGCCACAGAGCCAAGCGCCATCTTCCCTGTTCTCTCTGGACCCTGTGCCAGTTCTATCGCACACCGATCCCTTCCTGCCTCCGGTCCTTGCCCATGGGGATGCCTCCATGAAGAACCCTCTTCTTCCCACACTGGCCCTGCACATCATGCAGGTCTTGACTAAATACCATGCAATGGAAAATGAGCCTCCCCCTCCTGTTCTGGCCTTGCACCCTTTGCCTTCAGAGCACCTACCAGAACTTAACTCAGGAGCTAAACTGGGTGGTTGTCTCAGGTATCTCTTGGCACCAGTGTGGGAGCCCATGACAGCAGGGACTTGTCCTTCTTGTTCTCTGTGTCTCCAGCACCAAACACCACATCCTAGATGCTCAGTGAGTATTGATGAATGAATGAATGAATGAATGAATGAATGAGACATCTCCAAAAAGAGGGAGGAGAGGCAGCCTTGGGACCAAGAGAAAAGAGAGAGAACAAAGGAGGTGTGGGGAGGGAATGAGGAAGTCCTTTAACATGGAAAAAGGGCCCAGGGGAACTCAGCCAGGAAGGAGTTGTGGGAGGCAGTGGTGATCTGGAGATTGCTAGGGTGAGTATTCAATGTCACCTTCCAAGTGTTTGCTGTTCTCCCAGTGACCCCAAGTCTCAGAAAACCCTGTGCCGCTCAGGTGAGCAACACCGCAAGAAGGACTTGAAGGAAAAAGGGGCTGCTCACAAGTCCCTGGGGGTTGGGGACAAGAAGACAGCTGCAGGAAACCAAGGCAACAGGGAGAAACACAAGTGTCCAAGAGCCCTTAGTAATATGACCCCAGTGGAGACAGCACAGTCCCCTGGGTGGGGACTCACTGAAGACCAGAGTGACCTTACCAGGCTGGCAGAATGTGGTGATTCCATTTTCTACCAGACTCACCATCTAAAACTTCAGAGGCAAAGAATGTTAGGGAAAAAATCAGAGAGAATACACAATGAGGTGGCTTATTCCTCTTCATGGGAGAAACAGAGGCTGTGTGGATCGAGCCTGCACTTTGGATTCAGATATATTTTGGGTTTGAGTCCCAAATCCTCCTCCACAGCTTTGTTTCCTCATATGTAGAGTGGGCCTGACTACCGCTGCTCACATCCGGATGCTGGGAGATAAGGTAAGACAAGTCTGGAAAGCACTTGGCATGGGGTGACGTGTTTTGGCCTCCCTCGCAGTGGGCAGAGAAAAGGGCAGACACAGGCCAGTGCCAACAGTGGGGAGCTTGTGTGTCTGCGTTTGTACAAAGCCAGCTTCCTGGGCGTGTGACCTATGCAGCCACACAGGGTATGCTCAGCCAGTCTGGTTGGGCACCGCATTCTGCTGCCACCATCTTGAAACTCTTAACTTCTGAACAAAGGAGTCCACATTTTCATTCTGCACTGGGCTCTGGGGACTAAATTATGTGGCTGGTCATGTGTGTGTGTGTGAGAGAGAGAGACAGACAGACAGACACAGAGAGATAGAGACAAAGACAGAGAGATGGGTGCTACTGCTGGGAAGGGATGTTAACTAATGGCCCAACACCCAGCCAGTCCCCACCCCATGGTCCTGAGCCAACCCCACACACCAACAAGCTGAGACTTCACCGAACAATAGCCCCTCTCAGTTCCAAACATCAACAACAAAAACAACCCCTCCCAGTCTTTGGGCTGTTACCAAAACACCCCCACACCCACAGGCCAGGGCCTAACACAAGCAATGCCAGGTGTGGGTTCCCCACAAATTTTCCCAAGCTCTCATCCAGTTCCTGAGCTGCTCAATCAGCCCAGAAGGCTGTCTGCTGGTGGTTTCCATATGCCAGGCACGCGATCTGCTCCCTCCCACAGTGTTTTCCCCATGGCCCTGTGATGAGCCCCACACTGGCACCCTGTGCACACCCTAGGTGATGTGTTTACTTGGGCCAAGTGTGAGATCCTTGAGAACAGGAGTTGGGGCACCTCCACCTCTGTGTCCCAAAGGCAGGTGCCAGACTGAGAACACAATAGGTATAAATCATCTCCCTCTCCCCACCACCCCACCTCCAGCCTCAATTCCATATTGAGGATTGAACCCAGGGCCTTCACAGTGAACTACATCCACAGCCCTTTTTATTTTGAGACAGGGTCCCACTAAATCACTAAGTTGCCCAGGCTGGGCTCAAACTTGCAATCTTACTGCCTCAGCCTCCTTAATGCTGAGATTATAGGGCTGTGCCACCACCACACCCAACTTTGCAAAATATTTTTTATGAACAGATATTTATCACTCAGTGGTGGAGATTGGTCACAGACAAGATTAATATAAAAGAATGCTAAGAAGCCTATTGTCTGAGGAATAATTTAAACTCAGCAAATGTGGACTCTTACCAAGTCATGCTGGGGCTCCTGCAGGCTGGGTGGGACCCCTGCTGCTGGGAAGAGGAGCCAGGAAAGGGGAAGACCCACTCTCTGACTCTGCTTCCCAAACTGCTGCTTCTCCGGCTGCTCCTCTTCCTCCTGCTGAAAACAGGGCAGACAGCAAAGGGGAACAAATGGCCCTAATGAAGATACCTGATCTGGGTCCTCCTCCATCTCAGCTCAGCGACCCTGGGTGGCCACTTCCCCTCCTGGGCCTCACTGCCACCAGTCTCTCACTGGCAGAGCTCATAAAGCAAACTTAAGTAAATGGAAAAGAATCGGAAGCCATTCCATGCATATTATCGGATCACAGTGCAATGAAACTAGAAATCAATGGCAAATTAAGCCATAGAAATTAAGCAATACCCTCTTGAATAATCAGTGGGTCACAGAAGAAATCAAGGAAGAAATTAGACAGTTCCTAGAATCAAATGATAATGCCAGTACAACATACCAGAGCCTATGGCACACAATAAAAACAGTCCTAAGAGGGAACTTTATTGCTGTGAATGCCTACATCAGAAAAACAGAGCAAGCCCAAATAAATAACCTAGTGATGCACCTCAAGGTCCTAGAAAAACAAGAACAATCCAGACCCAAAGCTAGTACAAGGAAGGAAATTATAAAGATCAGAGTAGAAATTAATGAAATTGAGACTAAAAAAAAAAGAATCAATAATCAAAAAGCTAGTTATTTGAAAGAATAAACAAAATAGACATACCCCTAGCCAATCTTACCAAAAAAAAAAAAAAAGGAAAGAAAAGACTCAAATTGATGCAATTAGAAATGGAAGAGGTAAAATGACAACAGACTCTGCCAAAATCCAGATTATTGGTAACTACTTTGAGAACCTGTACTCTAATAAAAAGGAGAATTCAGAAGAACTGGAGAGATTCCTAAATATATATGAACTATCAAGACATATGAACTAAGAAGACATAAAAACTCTGAACAATCTAGTATCAGGTAGTGATATTGAAGAAGTACTTTTTAAAAAACCGACCAAGAAAAGCCCAGGTCCCAGTGGATTCACTGCTGAATTCTATCAGAACTTTAGGGAGGATCTAACACTAAAACTCTTTAATGACATCAAAAGGGAATGAGTACTCCCAAAGTTATTCCTGGAAGCTAGCATTACCCTGATTCCAAAATTAGAAAAGGAATCAACCAAAAAAGAGAACTACAGGCCAATCTCTTTAATGAACATTGATGCAAAAACCCTCAACAAGATAGTGGCAAACAGAATGCAAAAAATCGTTTTAAAAGGATCATACATCATGACCAAGTAGGATTCATCCCAAGAATGCAAGGATGGTTCAACATCCACAAATCAATAAATGTAATACACCACATAAACAGAAGCAAGAACAAAATCACACGATCATCTCAATTGAGGCAGAAAAAGACTTTGAAAATAATCCAACATCCATTCATGATTAGGAAAAAAAAAAAAAAAACTGGGCTGGTGATATAGCGCAGCAGCATAAGAGCCTGCCTGGCAAGCACGAGGTCCCGAGTTCGACTCCCGGTACCTGCATATATATATATAAAAAAAAAACTGAAGAGCTATATATAGAAGGACCTTATCTCAATCTGATAAAAGCCATTTATAACAAACCAAGGACCAACATCATATTAAATGGAGAGAAGCTGAAAACTTTTCCTCTAAAATCAGGAACAAAACAAGATCTCCACTATCACTACAACTGCTCAGTATAGTTCTTAAAACATACAGGAAAGGAAAAGTTCAAACTACAATTATTTGCAGATGACATGATCCTCTACATAATGTAGAAGTCCCAAAAAATCCCACCAAAAGATGCCTAGAATTAATAATCAAATGTAGTGGCATAGTAGTATATAAAGCCAACACACAAAAATTAACAAGATTCCTGTACATCAATAATAAACTCATTGAGAAAGAAATTAGGGAAACAATACCCTTCACAATAGCATCAAGAAAAATTAAATACCTAGGAATTAGCTTAACCAAGGAAGTGAAAGACCTCTACAATGAAAACTACAATACTTCGAAAAAGGAGACTGAAGAGGACATCGGAAAATAGTAAGATATCTTGTTTCTGGATAGGCAGAACCAATATAGTTAAAATGGCCATGCTTCCAAAACTGATACACAGATTTAACACAATTACAATCAAAATACCAATAGCATTCCTCACAGAACTAGAGAAAATAACCTTAAAATTCGCATGGAACCAGAAGAGACCTAGAATAGCGAAAGCAATCCTGGGCAATGAGAGCAAGGCAGGAGGCCAGGCATGCTGGCACACACCTGTAATCCCAACACTTGGGAGGCTGAGGCAAGAGAATTGCTGCTAGTTTGAGGGCAGCCTAGGCTACATATGTTCAAGGCCAGCCTGAACTACATAGCAAGATCCTGTCTCAAAAAACAAAACAAAACAAAACAAAACACAAAAAAGAAAAAACTAAACAAAAAAAGAGCAAGGTAAGTGGAATCACAATTCTAGACTTCAAGTCATGCTACAAAGCTACAGTGATAAAAACAGCATGGTATTGGCAAACAGCAGCCATGTGAATCAATGGAACAGAATAGAGGATGCAGTAACAACTCCAAGCACATTGAGCCATGTGATCTTTGACAAAAGAGTCAAAAGACTTTACAGTGGAGAAAAGATAGCCTCTTTAAAAAATGGTGCTGGGGAAACTGGCTATCCACGTGGAGAAGATTGACTCTAAATCCGGATCAATCACCATGCACCAAAATAAAATCAAAATGGATCAGAGACATGGACATTAAAACAGAAACACTTAATCTGCTGGAAGATAAAATAGGTAAAACTCTTGAAGACATAGGCGTAGGAGAGGACTTTCTAAACAAAATCCTGATTGCACAAGAGATAACACCAAGAATCAACAAATGGGATCGTATCAAATTAAAAAGCTTCTGCACAGGGCCGCTGAGATGGCTCAGCGGCTTAAGCACTTGCCTGGCAAGCGCAAGGGCCCGAGTTCGACTCCCAGAATCCACAAACGAAAAAAGGGCCAGTGATATTGCTCAGGGGCACGGGCGCCTGCTGGCGCGCGAGGTCCTGAGGTCGACCCCCGGTACCCACAAAAAAAAAAAAAAAAAAAAAAAAAAAGCTTCTGCACAGCAAAGGAAACAATCAAAGGCGTGAAGAGACAACACACATAATGGGAAAAAAAAACTGCCAGTTGTTCCTCAGATGAAAAACTAATATCTAGAATACTTAGAGAACTTTAAAAAAAATTAGATCTCCCAAAATAAAAGACCCAATCAAAAAATGGGCAACTGGGCCAGTGAGATAGCTCGGTGGCATAAGTGCCTGCCTGGCAAGCTCCAGGTCCTGAGTTCGACTCCTGGAACCCACATACGAGAAAAGGGCCGGTGATATCACTCAGCGGCACAGGTGCCTGCTGGCATGCGAGGTCCTGAGGTCCCCGGTACCCACCAAAAAAAAAAAAAAAAAAAAAAAATGGGCAACTGATATGAACAGACACTTCTCAGAAGAAGAAATACAAATGGCCAGTAAATACATGAAAAAATGTTCAGCATCTTTGGCCATTAGAGAAATGCAAATTAAAACAACACTGAGATTCCTTCTCACTCCAGAAAGAATGGCAGCACCAAGAAATCAGATACCAACAAATGCCGGCAAGGCTGAGGGGAAAAGGAAATCTTCATTGTTATGGAAACATAAATTAGTAAAACCATTATAGAAATCAGTATGGAGATTCCTCAAAAAACTAAAACTATGAATTACATTCAACCCAGCTATTCCCTTCCTAGGAATCTTCCCAAAAGAGCTAAAGTCATCATATTGTAGCAATACATGCATATCCATTTTTATAGCAGCACAGTTCACAATAGCTAAATCTTGGAAGCAGCCTATATAACCATCAAAAGGTGAATGAATAAAGAAAAGGTGGTATTTATACACAATGGAGTACTAGTCTGTCATAAAGAAGGATAAATGAGTCATTTGCAGGAAAATGGGTGTTCCTTGAGACCATGATGTTGAGTGAAATAAGTCAGACAGACAAACTTAAATATCCCATGGTTTTTCTTGTATGAGAAACCCAAAATATAAATAAAGAGCAAAAAATGATATATAGTAGGAATAAAAAGATAGATGGAGGGAAGAGGGTAGGCAGGAAGGGGAAAAAACCCAGCCTGGAAGGTAAGGGGTCGTAAGAAGAATTAAGATGTGTTATGGGCATGTACCAACTCCTCACTATGAATGTAATCATTATGTACTGCAAACCTGTACTAATAAAAAAACTGAAAAGGGGATTAGGGAACAGACACACACGGAAGAACGATCATATGAAGACACAGGGGGAAAATGGCCATCTATAAAGCAAGGGGAGCGATCTCAGAAGACATCAACCCTGCTGACACCTTGACTTCCAACTTCCAGCCTCCTGAACTGAAAATAAAAACTGTACATCTCTGTTTTTTAAGCCAAAAGAAATGGTGGCTAGCAGAATTGAAGGACTGACTGAATTTGCAACTTCATTTTTACTTGATTTAAAATTATAGGGGCCGGTGATATCACTCAGCGACTTAAGCGCCTGCCTGGCAAGTGCGAGGTCCTGAGTTCTACTCCCAGTACCCACATAAAGGAAAAAAAGGGGCCGGTGATATCACTCAGCGGCATGGGTGCCTGCTGGCACGCGAGGTCCTGAGTTCGACCCCCGGTACCCACACAAAAAAAAAAATTTAGGAAGCTACACAAGCCAGTTCCTAGAGCGATTTTGTGGTGGTTGTCATTTTGAAGCGCTGGGGATCAAACCTATGGCTAATTCATGCTAGGCAAGCACTCCACCACTGAGCTACCGCACCGGGCCCTCAATGGAGAATTGTGAATTGAAACAACTTGCATAGAAGAATCTGCTTTTCTTCATTTGTAAATTTTATAAAATCCAAACACATATCAAGTATTTCCAAGGAAAATTTAGTGCAAGGACTACATGCTGAAATATAAAATACATGTTTTGAAGGCTTAATATGAAAATAGAGGGCCGGTGAGATGGCTCAGCGGCTTAAGCACCTGCCTGGCAAGCGCGAGGGCCTGAGTTTGACTCCCGGAACCCACATACGAAAAAAGGCCCGGTGATATCGCTCAGTGGCGCTGGCGCACGAGGTCCTGAGGTCGACTCCCAGTACCCACAAAAAAAAGAGAAAAGAAAAAGAAAATAGAATAGAAGTTGGCTGAAATAGAATATTTTTGGTTACATATTGATATAGTAACATTTTGGATCTAATAGGTTAAATAAAATTTATTACAATTAACTTCACCTTTTCCTTTTTTTGTTTATAGTGTGGGTACTAGAAAATTTAAAGATACATATAAGCTCACATTCTACTTGTACTGGACAACACTAGATAAGACAGCCTCAAGGTACTTGTGTGTGTGTGTGTGTGTGTGTGTGTGTGTGTGTGTGTGTGTTAGTGGGGATCACACCCAGAGGAGCTCAACTGCTAAGCTACATCCCCTTTATTTTTTATTTTGAGGGTGTCTGGCTAAGTTGCCCAGGCTGGACTTGAAATTGACTAGAATTATAGGTATGCACCACCATGCCCAGCTTAAGGTACTTCCTTTTTTAAAAATTCTGATGTTCTGTAAATCTACAGGTAGTATTGAATTCTGCCAGCTTGCTTGTCTGGTATCGTATTCCTCCTTATCCCATTTTTGTGTTGGCACTTGAATTTTACAAGGGAAAATTGCCTTGGGTAGACTCTTCATCATAACTATATGGATGACCATGTGACCCAGGTCTGGCCAATCAGAGCGGAGCAGCCTCCGTTGACCCCTGTAATTGGGTCAGGCCTAACACAGGACCATGAGGCAGAGCCAGTGAGATGCGCTTGATTTAGCTTAGAGATGAGCCAGGCTTTTCTGCCCGGGTTGTTAAGGGAGGAGAATGGAGCCCTAGACCTGCAGATGGCCATCTTGCCCTGGGGAGCACAACTGCCTGACAAGGAAGCCAACACAGAGGAGTCCAAGGCTAGCACCTACAGCCAAGATCTATCCCTAGACTTTTGGTCTGTGAAAAAAAAAAAAAAAAAAATCCATTTTCCTGATTTCCCTGATACTTGTATAACACTAGAAACAACTTGGTTATTTTGTAACTCAGCTTAAGTTCAGAGACCTCAGGGCTGCTCTCAATCCTGTCACGCCCTCGGTACAGGACCTTGACCTTGAACCCCCGCCCCCCTACACCCCAGCTTCCTCTCTTCTAGCCACCCTACTCTCACCCTCCCATCATCTGGAACAGCTTGCATGGCACGAGCCAGACCTGGCTCCTTGTCTTGTGGCTTTTATACCTGCTGCTCTCACTCCCTTTCCTCATCTTACCCTCTCTGTCACTAATCATTCTTCAGTTCTTTTCTTTATTCTTTCATGTGTTTTTTGTTGTCATTTTGGTTTTTTTGTTTGTTTGTTTTTTGAGACAGGGACTCGCTATGTAATTCAGGCTGATTTTGAACTCACTATGTAGCCCAGCCTGACCTTAAACTCACTGCAATCCTCCTGCCTCAGCCTTCTGGGTGCTGGGATTACAGTTGTGAGCCCGGCTTTTTCATGTGTTCTTTCAACAAATATTTACTTAGCGCTAGGCCCTATGCTATGCAGTAGGCAGTCACCAGAACAAAATCTCTGCCCTTGTGGAATTAGTCTAGGGTAAATCTTTGTTAATTCCTTACTGCTGCTCAAGCGCTAAGTGTTGGCTTGTGCCGTGGCTCCACAGGAAACCCCTTGTTTGATCCTGTTTCACGGCTTTGAATTCCATCCACATCCCACCTGTTATTTTCCATCTCAGTCAATGGCACCACAATCCACCCAGTCACTCAGGCCTGAAACCTAGTCATCCTGATTCCTATCTTTTCTCCTCACACCACTTCAATCATTCAGAAAGTTCTGTTGGCCGTACTGCCAGCACGTGCCCTGAAACTGTCCACTTTCTGGATTTCTCCTCCTGCCCTGTTAGTCCAGGCCGCCCTCATGCCTCGCCAGACCACTACGGTGATCTCCTAACTGGTTTCACCACCTCCATTCATGCCCATCACCCCCACCCATTCTTCATACCACAGCCAAAGCCATCTTTTAAAAATGTAAATGGGACCATGTCACTCCTCCCTATCAAGCCCTCCAGTAAACAGTGTGGGAGAAGATCCTTGATGCATTTATAAAAGACAATGGATTAGCAACTCGAATATATAAACAACTCCCACGACCAATTAGAAAAAGACAGCCTTGTAGGAAAATGAGCCAGGGATATGAACGGACAATTCACAGGAGAAGAAATTCCAGGAGCCAATAAATATAAAATTATAGGTCTAACCTTCCTAGTAAATCAGGGAAATGCAAATTAAAAAGAGTTACCATTTTATACCCAAAACATTGTCAAACTTTTAAAAGGCTGACAAGATCAACTGTTGGCAAGGAAATAAACAAAACGAGAACTTTCAGATGCTGCCAGTGGGAATATAAATGCATGTGGTGACTTCAAGAGCCACCAGGAATGTCTAATAATGCTGAAAACATACATCGCCTGCCACGTATTAGTCCCCATTGCAGAATGAGTTGTAATAGTAAAGAACGGGGTGCCTTGGCCTGGTAATTTACCAAATACCTGCATCTAAAAAACTAGACAGCGCAGTGCATGGTGGGGTGTTAGTTGTTTCTCCATGATTTGATGAAGGAGCTGCACATTGCTGCCATTGCTGCCACTGCCAGTGAGTGTCACAAGAGACGGATATGTCACCTGTCCATAGCCCAGAAATGATGAATTCAAAATTCAAAGCACGCTAGGTGAGGTGACACACGCCTATAATCCCAGCACTTGGGAGGCTGAGGCAGGAGGATCACCTTGAGTTCAAGGCCAGCTTGTACTACATAGCAAGACCCTGTCTCAAAAACAATTTTTTTCTTTTGAAGTATGATTTCTACTGAATCCACTTTACTTGCACATCATCGTAAAGTTGAAAGATACTAAATCCAACCATCCTAAGTCAAGAACCTTCCTACAGCAGTTAAAAAGAAACTAATTTAAACTCACATCTGTCAAACATTATCAGATGAAGAGAAGGGCCATAAGCCAGGCATACTTATGTAATCACACACCTCTACGCACACATCTGTAATCCCAATGCTTGGGAAGCTGAAGCAGGAGGATCTCAAGTTTAAGGCTGGCCTGGACTGCATAGTGAGACCCTGTCTCTAAAAAAGAAAGAAAGCAAAAAGAGAGGACCATAGAAAGAAGATGTATACACTTGTGAAGATTTAAAACTCCAAACTTAAAAAAGAAAATGGCTTTTCATGACCTTCAGGGTAAACTTCTAGCTTCCTACCGTGGGCCACAAGGCCTGTGTGGCTTGGCCCTTGCTCCTGTCTCTTCCTCTATCCCAGGCCACTCAACGAAGCTCAGGCCACCATGTAACCTCAGTGCCTCTGCCTGGCTCCTCAAGTTGACCTTTCCCCAAAGCCTCCCCGCTCATCTCCAGACACCCTCTCGGCTTGTTTGTTTCTTGTCTTCTCCCACTAGACTATAAGCTCTGAGAATGGGAAGCTTGCCTTTCTTGTTCAGTGGTCTCTCTCAAAGAGATGGCATTTAGTAGGAACTCAATAAATGTTTGTTGAATGAATAGATGTGACTTCCTCCAGGAAGTCTTCCCTGAATTCCTAGACCAAGCAACATTCCCTAACTCTGCACTCCCCCGCTTCCTGACTTGGCTTACTCAGCAATGCCCCTTAACCTGGGATTCTCCAATGGATGTCAGGAGGATTCATATGCATCCTAAAATTGTAGGCCAAATATCATGGGCCTGTGGGTATCACATTTTCTGGGGCCAATGGTTCTTAAGTTTTAATTATAGGAGTCTTTGACACAAACACACGAAAGGCTTCCATAACACTGCGGTCTTTTGGTTGGGCTGTAATCGACCAGATCATCCAGGCTGGGCAGCTTGAGGGCTGGAGGCTGCCAAGTTCACAGCTGTTTCCCAGAACGCTATCACATAATAGGTGAGTCTTGGTGAAATTGTGAATGAACGAATGCATGAACGAGTGAGTGAATGAATGCTTTTGGAGACATGAGAAATGGGGACAAACAGGGAACAGAGCCAGGAAGGCTAAGCAGGGCTTCTCTTGCCATCGTAAGCCTGGCTCTGGGAATCCATACAGCATCCATTCCAGCCCAGCGACACTGCAGGACGAGCCCACCTCCCCACCTTCCTCCCTCCACCTTGCCCCAGAAGGAAGGGAGGTTGCAGATGCAGCCCTCTCATGCCTCGCCTGTGGAACAGGGGTGTTGCAGCTGAAATCAGCGCCATGGGGCCACCCCATAGAAACCCCACAACAAGGCACCAAAACAGACAGAACCCTCCCAGGAAACCCAAGGGGCGAGGAGGGAGCCTCCTTCCCCAGTGGCTTAGGAATCTAGAAATTCCGGTGGGGCTGACTGGGCCACGGGTGCAGGACACCAGGCCTCATTCCATACAAAGAAATCGCAGGCTCCACGGTGAGTCCCTGTTTGTCCTGCGGCGGAGCCTTTGTCCCAGGCCACAAGGTCCCACCCAGTCCTCTATGCGGGCTGTGGGGGTGAGGTCTTCCACCCAGTTCCTCGACCCTTTTGTTCACAAAGTATATAGATTTACCTATCTGTAAGCTGTAGATAAGTTATAATAGTATATACATTCTAAAATATATGGTAATAGGGCCAGTGAGATGGCTCAGCGGCGTAAGCGCCTGCCTTGCAAGCGCAAGGACCCGAGTTCGACTCCCGGAACCCACATACGAAAAAGGGGCCGGTGATATCGCTCAGCGGCATGGGTGCCTGTTGGCGCGCGAGGTCCTGAGGTCGACCCCCCGGTACCCACAAAAAAATATATATATATGGTAATATACAAAATAGAAAACTTGAAAGGATAAGATTTTCAAATATAGATGTGTATGAACCAGAAGCTCATCTCGCACCCCACCTCCACCACAAGGCACACACCTCCCTGAGAAGTCAACTGAAGCCCAACTCAGACATCATGAGAAATATTTTATACTGTTGGCTTCTGTGGATTGAGGCTACGAGGGCCAGGCCTCATGATATATGACCTATTTTTTTTGGTGGTGGTGGTGGTGGTACAAGGGATCAAACCCAGGGGCACTCAACCACTGAGCTACATTTCCAGGCCCTTTTATTTTTTATTTTTGTCACAGGGTCTTGCTAAGTTGCCCAGGCTCGCCTCAAACTTGGGCTTCTCCTGCTTCAGCCTTCTGAGTAGCTGGAATTATAAGTAGGCATCTCTGCACCTGGTAATGTTTTTAAAAGTTTAATCCTCACAATACCTATGAGTTCTATTTGGTAGAGGAGGAAATTGAGGCAGGAAAGACAAAGTGATATGCCCAAGGTCCCCGATACCTGCGACCTTAACCTCCACCCTAGAGCTGCTCTGTGTGGAGCCTGCGCTCAGCCACATGAGACTACACCAGATGACTTTCAGTTCTTACAGCAGCCTTAGCAATGGGCTCACCACTGCTTTCCCCACTGTATAGATAAGCAGCGACTCAGAGAAGCTAGGCAGTGTGCCCAAGGTCATACGGTGGGGTAAGCAGTGGCACAGACTTTACGCCATGCTGGGAACTGGAGGTTCCTGGAGGGCTGGGGCTGGGCTGGCTTGGCCACCTCAAACTCCCCACCAGCACTCCTGAACCCAGGTGCAGTGAAGTCCTTTTTGATTAAATTCTAAGATGCAAATCAGTACCTAAAACAGTGGCTGGCACACTGTCTGAGCTTGGATGAATGAATGAATGAATGAATGAATGAATGAATGAATGAATGGATAAATGAATGAATGGGTAGATGGATTAATGAATTTCACATTCTTCCCTCCCAGAAACAGCCAGTCTGCAATTCCCAGCATGAGGAGCCGATCCAGGTGTCAACTTGATATTCTCCACAGGGTCTGGGGGAGCCCCTGTGAGTGGTTGGGGGCACGGCTCACCACCTGCGTTACAGAGCACCCAAGATGCAGGTACTAGTCCTCATGTCACAGGTCAAAGATCTGCAGCATAGACAAGGGAAGCGAGCTGCTGAAGGCCACACAGGAAATAGGTGTCAGAGCAGAGTCTCACACATTTGTCTCACTCCTCCTCCCAACAATCCCAATCTTTATGTAGCCACAGTTCCTGGATGGGATTATTGGGGATTTGTCCCAAATCCTTGGGCCAACAGGTCAAGAAGCAGCATCCTAGTCCTTATACAGAGGGAAATGGAACAGGAAAAAAGATATTCCAAAGGATCTCAGCACCCCTGGCCCAGAGAACTTCCAGGAGCTGCATGGCATACTCCAGATGGGCTGGGCCAGGGACTAGGCAGAATCAGGAGCATCCACCAGGACTGTCAAAACAAGCACAAGCCCAGAGAGAGGTGGCCCTGGGAGGTGGGAGGCAGTCCTCCTGCTCACCCTCCTGGTAGGGCACAATGTCACCTGGGAACAGGTGTGAGATAATGGGCTGGAAGGGCAGAACTCTATAAAGTGGGCACAGGGCTGCAGTGTCCAGCCCCTGCTGCCTGCCCAGCTCACCCCAGCCTGGCCCACCAGGCCTTCAGCAGACAACCAAGACAAAGTCCCTGTCAGGCGGCAGACAATCCAGCCCTTTCAGGACCAGGGCAGCTAGGCTGCATTCCCTGCCCCTTTGCCTCCCTCTGGCTCCTGTAAATGAATCACTCGAATTAATGACCCTGGGAACAATGAACATGGAGCAGGTTCAGGTTCTTCTGAGCAGACAGAAAGCTGGATGGGAAGGAACACCCACTTTGCTGCTGCTGCTGCTGCTGGGACAGAGGCCCTGCTGCTGGTCCTGTACGGATGCTCCAGGGTCACGGATCCACACAAGAGAGCCACAGAATCGCACCTGCTGGGCCGCCTGAGCCACAGAAGTTTGCAGCCACAGCAACACAGATTGCTGGAATCACAGAAGCACAGAAAGTCAGAACGATCAGTTATTAAAACCCTAGAATCACGAACCCAAGGAGCCACAGCCAGCCAGGAACACCAATCATCAGTTGCTAAAATCCTGCTCTTTAAAAGGAGAAAGGGGACCAGTGAGATGGCTCAGTGGCGTAAGCGCCTGCCTGGCAAGTGCGAGGGCCCGAGTTTGACTCCCGGAACCCACATACGAGAAAAGGGCCGGTGATATTGCTCAGCGGCACGGGCACCTGCTGGCGTGCGAGGTCCTGAGGTCGACCCCGGTACCCACAAAAAAATAAATAAATAAATAAATAAAATAAAAATAAAAGGAGAAAGGGGCCGGTGTGATAGCTCGGCAGCATCAGCGCCTGCCTGGCAAGCACAAGGTCCTGAGTTCAACTCCCAGAACCCACATAAAAATAAATAAATAAATAAATAAATAAATAAATAAATAAATAAATAAATAAATAAAAGGAGAAAGAGCCTTAGAGGTTGTCCTCTTTGAGGCTTTGTGTTGCAGTTAGGGAAACTGAGTCAGCCGGTCATGGTCACAAAGCTTGGGCTAGTTCCCAGGCCTTGCCACTCGCCATCCTCTTCCCACTCCTAGGGAAGGTGAGCAAGGGCAGCAGCCTGAGCTCCCAGGTCTTCAGCCAGGGAGCCGCCCCCTCTGGAGGATCGACGGGTACTGCCAGGGCACCTGTGGTCGAGCCCTTCCATTGTGTCGAGATCTGAGGCTTTGTGAGCACCAACATCAGGAAGTTGTGTTGGGCAAGTCCAGACAGGCCTGATTCTTTAGTCAAACCTCTGTTCCTCTGCCTAATAAGGGAGAATCGAGCACCTCTATGCTTTTATCTGGGAGTCTGCCTGTTGGTGACCACATAGGAGAGTGAGCCAATCCTCCTGGGTTCCAGCCTGGGACACCCGTGGACTCATCAGGGCCACTTCAGGTCGCTCCTGGGACACACAGGAAATCCATCTTCTCTTTCCAAGATCCATGCTAGGCTTGGAGAAGTTGCTAAGATGAGAGATCCTGTACCTTCTCCAAGTCACATATGTATGTATTTATAAGGCAAGATAGAGAGTGGTGGTCACACACAGAGAAGAGACAGAAAATAAGGAAGACTTTACGAAGAAGGGGTAGCATTTAAACTGAGCCATCAAAGAGCTTTTCTGTATATAATTCCCTGACATCTGCTTCAGGCTCTGATGGAGTTACAAGGGCTGGAATTACCTCCCTACTCTGAGAAACAGAAAAAAAACGCATGAACTGTGTGAAACAACTGTTTCCAAACACGAGAAACACAAATGGCGGGATGTGGTCCCTAAAAGAAGAGAAACAAAGGCAGTGAAGACCCCTGATTGTCTGCCTGGAGTCCTGCTCCAGACCGTGGTGCAGGGACAGTCGTACCAAGCAGGATGTAATAATCCTGCTGACGTGAGGATTCCAAGCTGAGCACTGGATCACACTTGCCTAGGATGCAACTCCATGATCATGGGCAAAGAGCAGCTGGAAAGTTGCAAGCTGAACCATTTCCAGAGCTCATCCAGGATAGGAGACATTGGAGTCGTAACTATCGAAAACGGTGAGAATTCACTAAAAACCCTCTCAGTGGAGACTCAGAAGTCAGGCTTTAGCAGTAAGCTGAGCTACCCCTAGAGCGAAGGGCTAGTCTAGATTCGCCCTAGCAGAGCTTAAAACCATGCTTCAAATGGATCAAACCAATTTGCAAGTGACCTTCTATTAGAACAAAGCCTGACATTCTGTAAAGGAAGATAGCAAAGTGGAGACCGTCCACAATATAACATCCATGATGTCTAGCATCCAGTCAGTAATTACTATGTGTGCCAAGTAGCAGGCAATTGTGACCCATCACCAAAAGAAAGATCATTCAATAGAAGCAGACTCAGAAGTCAAAGAGATGATAGAACTAACACATAGAGATGTTTACATAGCTATTTGAACTATGCTAAAGTGTTTAAAGGCAAAAAACCATCATAATGAGGAGAGAAATGGAAAATAAAAAAAATAATGAAGAGAGATCTGGGAGAAAATGTATGATCTCTGATAAGAATCAAATAGTTTAACATGTATGTAAGTGTAGTATGAGAGAGAGACACGAGAGAGAGAGGGAGAGAGAGAGAGAGAGAGAGAGAGAGGATTAACACATAACATATATTTGAAGAGGGAATTGTTAGAAATATTCTTAATTTGATAACAAAAAACTATAAACCCATAGATGCAAAAACTCAACAAATCCTGAGAAAGGTAACCATGAAAACCTCACACCAAGGTCTACCATGACCAAATTGTGAAAAACAATGACAACAAGAAACTTTTAAAGGCAGCCAGAGGAAAGACATGTTTTATAGAGATAACAACCATAAGAATTCAGAAACTTCTCGTCAGAAACTATGTAAGCTGCAAGACAGTGGAGCCTCTTCGAGTACTGAAAGAAACACTGTCAACAAAGTTTTATATCTAGCAACAATGCCTTGTAAGTAAGGAAGGAAAAATAAAAACTTTTCTAGACAAACAAAAGCTGAGAGAATTTGTCACCAGCTGCCCTGCACTACAAGAAATAGTGAAAGAAACTGATACTGGGTGGAGACTTGAATGTACACAAAGGGCCAGATATGGTAAATATGTGAGTTAGTATAAAGGTTTGTCCTTGATTTTTCCATTTTTCATAAATATTTAAAGCAAAGATAATAACTGTGCATGGTAAGACTTTTAATGTACATAAAAGCAAAATTATTACAACAGCACAGAAAGGATAGAATAAGGAATGGAAGTATGCTGTTCTAAGTTTCTTTAAAGATTTGGTAAAATTTAGTGGTGAAGTTGCCCAGTCCTAGGGTTTTCTTTTTTGGGGAAACTTTTTATTACCAATTCAATCTAGTTGCTTATTACTGGTCTGTTTGGGTTTTCTGTGTCTTTCTAGTTCAGTTTTGGTAGGTTATATGTGTCTAGAAATGTATCCAATAGCTGGGCGTGGTAGCACATACCTGTAATCCCAGCACTTGGGAGGCTGAGGCAGGAGTATCACTGCTAGTTCGAGGCCAGCCTGGGCTACATAGTGAACTTAAGGCCATCCTGAACTATACAGTGAGATCTTGTCTCAAAAAAAAAATAAATAAAGAAAAAAGAAAAAAGAAAAAAAGAAATGTATCCACCTCTGGGTTTTCCAATTTGTTGGCATATGATTGTTCCTAACAGTCAGTTCCTTACATTATCTGTTGTAGTTGATTTGTGTGGTGCCGACTAAGTTAATCTAGAACCCTGTGTCTTCAGTTTCCTTTCTCCATATAGATTTAAACTGGCGTGGATTACAAAAGACGATTTCCTCAGTGCTTGGAAGGTAGAGTAACACAGTGGCTGTTTGTTTGTTTGTTGTTTTTTCACTCAGAAAGCTGGTGCCGGGAGACCAGGTGTCCCTGCAGCTCGCACACACGGCCCTCAGCTTCTGGGTCACGTTGCTATTGGAGGCAGCAGCTGGGACATGGCTCCTCCGCTCCTGCCCACTTTGTTCATTTGTCCTGACCGCACCTGGTGTGTGCTTAGCTTCCCAATGAAAGGCCCTGAGTTCTCCAAGTCATGCCCATGGCTGACGTTGGCAGTAGGGAGGAGGTGAGGGAGGATGCATGAGGCCTGCCGTGTTCCTGCTCTCCCCATCCTTCCCCCCGTTAGATCCATCTTTCCCAGCTATCTTCCTTGCCCTGTTAGTGTAACAGCACCAGAAACACAAACAGAGCCTCTCAGGCATCGCTTAGGCAAGTCCATATAATTATATAAGGTCAAACTCCTGTAGTAAATCCCTTGTCTTATATCACACTCAGTAGTTCTGTTTCGCTGACTAAACCTTGACTAAGATAAAGTGGCATAATAATTGTCTAAGTGGTCCCTTTTTTTTTTTTTTGGTACCAGGAATCAAACTCAGGACCTTGTGCTTGCCAGGCAGGCGCTTGTGCTGCTGAGCTATATCCCTGGCCCCAGTGGTCCCAACTGAAGATAGAGATTCTCAGATTGGATTTAAAAAGACCCATTTCTAGCTGGGTGTGGGGGTGCACACTTGTAATCCCAACACTCGGGAGGCTGAGGCAGGAGGGTTACTCTGAGTTCAAGGCCAGCCTGGGCTACAAAGTGAGTTCAAGGCTAGCCTAAACTGCACAGTGAAACCTTGTCTCAAAAAGACAAAAAATAAATAAATAGGGGGCCAGGGATATAGCTCAGTGGTTCAGCGCATGCCTGGCAAGCGTGAGGTCCTGAGTTCAATACCCAGTGCCCACAAAATAAATAAATAAATAAATAAATAAAAAGACCAATTCTACAAAACAATCACTTTAAATATAAAGACACATTTACATTAAATTGAAAAATGTATATCAGGGGAATACTAATTTTAAGAAAATTGGAGTGACTATATCGATACCAAAGTAGACATGAAGATGAGGGTCATTATCAATGATTATGAAGGATGTTTATCAATGAAAAAAGAATCAATTAATCAAGAGGATATAACACTCCTCTAACTATATATGTGCTCTGTAGCAGAACTTTAAAATACTTGAAATGAAAACGAACGCTTGAGAGAAGAAAGAAACAAATGCAACATGAGTGTCTG
Organism: Erethizon dorsatum; assembly: GCA_028451465.1. Classification (NCBI taxonomy): domain Eukaryota; kingdom Metazoa; phylum Chordata; class Mammalia; order Rodentia; family Erethizontidae; genus Erethizon; species Erethizon dorsatum. The sequence continues at coordinate 121,559,623 of CM051827.1, read as the reverse complement.
AACTTCCCACGCTCCCGTAATTGATAGCACAGGCAGACAGAAAGTCAGTTAGGACCTGGAAGACTTGAACATTGCCCATCAATTTTGCCTTCCTGACATTTAGAGAACGGCCGCCTACCCACAGGGGGCACATCATCTCCGGGGGCGCACAGAGCGTTCACCAGACACGGCCAAGCCTGTGCCGTGCAGGAAGAGGTCTCCACACATTTAAAGGGGCTGAAATCACTATGCGGACTGTGAAGATCAGGGAAACGCAAGTTCTCGCAGCTAAAGGAGAGAAGAGAGGAACTTCCTACATGGTGCGTATGAGTCACGGTCACTGCTCAGGGTCACGGTGATTACCACAGTGCCTGGAGACCTGACTCCTTTCAAACCAGGCCATGAGTCAGGAGGGACTCCAGGCCAGCAGAGTGTGTCACCCAAGGTCTGTAGGACTTGTCAAAGGGAGATGCTGGCAGGAGTGGCTTGAGTCAGGAAGTAAGCTTGAAAGAGCCAGTAGCCTGAGCTCCTGAGAGGACCCCGCTCTTGTCTCTCCGCCCAGTCCCGAGGCACCTCCATGCGTCCCGCACCGAGCCAACAGCATTCTCCCGGCCTCCAGTGCTCCCACCTTCACCCCTCCCCAAGATGCCTCCCTCTTGAAAGATCCGAGTCAGTGTACCACCTAGGAATTTGGGGCGTCCTTGAGTCCCATCTCTCCTTTAGTCTCCGCGGTTGCATATCACCCAGCCCCGTGGAGTCTTCCTCCTGCGTTGATCTTTCACACCCATCCTTTCCCTCCTCCTCACAGCCACTGCTGAGTCCTTCCCTGCTGCCCTTCAGGTCTGAAGCTCTGGTGGCTTCTGAGCCCAGTGCTTGACACACAGCTATCTCCACGTGTGACACAGTAAATAAACAGTAATAGTAAATACGTATATCGTACTTTATACCTGCCAGACACTGTGGTAAGTGAAAGAATTAATTAATTAATTAATTAATTAAGCAAGAAAAAAAGCAACAAATGAATGAACAGATAAGCAAAGGAACAAATAGCAAATGTCCAGGAACACCAGGAGATGGTGCCTGGTCTGTTTTGCAGACATCAGTGAGCTGCTTCATCTTAAGATGCCCAAAATCATTTTCCATCTGATACCATTTTCAAATTTTACTTGGTGCTTAGGGAAGGAGGAGTCAGAAGCTCGGCTCCTTCTCCCTCCTCACCCTTGTACCAGCAGTGGTGAAACCTGGTCTTGCCCAGTACTTAACTGCTCACGGTGTAATGAGCAACGGCACTGTGGGATCACTGTCAGGCTGGAAGGTACACTTAGAGATTGTCCACTTTATAGGTGGGAAAACTGAGGCCCGGAGAGGCAAAGCAGCTTGCCTAAGGTCACACAGCAAACTCGTGGCAGAGTCAGGCACAGGCCCAGCCTCCCTGTTTCCAATCTGTCTCCCTAAAACGTGCCTCTCTTTATTACTTGGGCCCTGTCAATCAAAAGCATTTGGGGCAAAAGCACAACAGATGGGTTTAATGGCTTCTCAAACACAGATGCTACCCCAAAGCTGCTTCTGTGTTCATGTGAAAAGGTCCTGGGAATAGGGAGGTGAAATGTTTGTCAAAGCCCTGTGATTTCCTCCAGGCAGAGAAATAAATAATCGAAGCTGTCATTGAGGGCTCACCACAAGGTGCCTCCCTGCATTATCCTGTTGAATCCTCCAACAGATGGGAGCTATGCCCATTGTAGAGATGGGCAAACTGAGGCTCAGGGAGGTAAACCAACTGTCCTGGGGCTGCCCCCGTTTTGACACTGGAAGCCAGTGTCTCCGGAAGCCCCCCATCCCAGGCAAGGTGGCAGTGGGTCCCAAGATCAGCACCCAGATCTGATGCCAATGCCCATGACCTTTCTGCCGCATCTTGCTGCCCACTCTGGGTAAACAGATGGACTTGGTGGAAGAAACAGATAAGCAAGTATTTGTGGGGGAATAAGGGGCTGGGAGAGGAGCCCAATGGGCAGCTCTGAGGCCAGACCAGCCCGCGCCACTGCAGCCAAGCTGTCTGGGGGGTAGAAGGCCACTGGTATCCTGCCAGGGGAGGACAAACAGGGCCTTATTCTCTTCCGCCTCTCTCTCCATCCCAGGAGGAGACTGTTTACCCCGCAGCCCTGTTATCTGCCAGGTCTCTGGTTTCCTGCCAGGCGGTGATATGCAGTGTAAGGCCTGAGACTCTGACCAAACCAGTCTCCCTGGGACCCTCGCCGGGAAGCTGGAGCAGGAGGCAAGTTGACCTCAGAGGCCCCTTGGAGACCAGACCTCCAGGCCTGGACGCGGGTTCCCTGCTGCGGACAGGGACTCTGGTGTGACCACTGGTTCATACTGCTGTGGCCTCCTATAACCTTCCCTGCCCCAAAGCCCTTGAACCAGGACTCACCACTGTGCGTCACAGAAGAAGAGGACACTAGGGCCTCCTGAGGTCCCACCACACGCGTGTGTCAGTGGCAGAACTGCTACCCCAACTCACCTGCCTCCGAAGTCTGGGACTCTCCTCTGTGTGCGGTTGTAGCACAAGGACACAGAGATAGAGCTGGTTCCCAGTGTGTCACTGTGCGACTCCTGCATCCCACACCACGCCTTTTGTGCCTCCTGTACCTAAATGACATCTGCTGGTCCTAGGATGTCAACCAGGAGGAGCTTGAGCCCCTCTACCCCCCTCAGCCAGCCTCCCCTGAGCTCAGGTTGAGCAAGGCCATGTCCTAGTGGCATGCGCTAGGACAAGCACAACCCGTACAGTTTGGGGTGAAATGGCCCTCAGCGGCTCCCACCTCTGCAGTAGGGCTCTGAGAGAACAGGAACTCATCCCTCCATCGCAGCACTGATGTATTTGTTGACTGAACAGATAAGTCAATTAATGAATTGCCAAATAATTCAGCTCTGATGCTGGAACTCAGGCCCCTCTCAGAACTTCACTTAGGTGGGATCCTGGAACCCGGTAGGTGGCACTGGGTGTTGTGTTTTCCGGCCTTGCTGTCGCCCCTGCTGCAGATACGCTGGGTTCAGGGAAGAGAAAGAGCTCATCAAGAGCAGACAGCCAGGGCCAGGGCTGGGCAGGATTCAGACCCAGGATTCCCCTCTCTCCAAAGAGCATGGGAAGGAGCACCGATTTTCTGTGTATCAGAAACCTGTGTCTCCCAGGTAGTCACAGAGCGCAAAGCCCTTCACCTGCTTTATCTCATTTAATTTCTATATAGACAAAAACAGGAGGCTTGGGTGGGGAAGGGGGTCCTTGCCCAGGACCCAGACCTAGGGAAAGGCACAAAAGGAACAGACCCTGGCTCTCTGCCTGATGCCCAGAGTGGCCCCAGCCCTGTGGGCGGGGCGCCTGCTGCTGACTGACAAGGCCCAGCTGTGGCTCTCCGGGGTTGTTGCGTTATTGCTACCCTACACCTGTCCCCTCTCGCACCTGAAAGAGCCAGGGGCATAGAGCCACACTTCTTTTCCTTTTTTGCCCCTCAGCCTGATTATTATCGGGTTCTGATTGTGTACAAACACATGCTGATAGGCTCCTAAAGTCTGATAGCACCCCCCAACTATTTCCATCACTTTCAGGCAGATGCCAAGAATTCCTGAGATGCCACAAGGTCCCTCCCTGCATTCCTTAGACTCTCCTTGCAGAGTCCCCACCCTATCCCCACCCCCTGCATGGGGACCTCTGCGCAGGCTGAGGTCACAGGTGAAGGCATTACAGCTGCTGATGGACACAGGAGAGAGGGATCAGGGACACCTGTTCCCATGCAGTCTCTGTCCCTTCCAGCTGTGAAATCAATGCAGAATTCTTCATTTCTCAGAGACCCAGCTTGCCCATCTCTGAAATGGGTGGGAAATGACCTGACCTCCCGGGGTGGTTGCGAGCAGCATCTGAAATACACGGCTGAGGTCTCCACGCTTCTGGCCACCGGGAATCCAAACATAGCCCGAGACTGTCTGATGGGTTCGCTGGAGCGAGTGGGCAGCCCATAGGCATGGACTGATTTATGTGAGCAGCTGGCAGGGTAGGGATCACTTGGAAGAAGAGGGAGAATGGAGTGGGGCCTTGGGCACAGGAGCGTGTGCCCCGTGAGGACGCAGTCTCTGAAAGACCCATCCAGGGCAGGCGTGCTGCCCGCAGGGGAAACTCTGCCCACTTCCATGGGGAGCCCAGCACCAGGGCCAGGGAGGCAGCCTCTGGGCTTTAATCGCGGCATTCCTGCAGAGGATGCTGGCCATTGTGGCCAGGCCCCCTTGGCGACTTCAAGGGCAAGTGGTGGCAAACAAAAAAGCTGCTCACAGGGGCTGCTGGCGGATGGAACTGAAGGTCATGAGCCTCAGGACCCTGAGAGATTCACTTTGACACCAATCTAACCCATTGGTTTTGTAGGTGCCAGGTGACCCGAGCAGCAGCTGGCAGCCAGAGCCACTGATACATGGGCAGGTGCTGTCAAGGTGACCCAGTTTTTGTGCCTGCACTCAGTGCTGGCTCTGTGCAGGAGGAAGCCCGCTCAAGGAGAGTGGGGAAGGGCCCAAGTCGCAACTGGCAGAGCCTGGTGTCCATCCTGGCTCACCCCACTTGCCCTGTCCCAGGCCTGAACTCTGAGCATGAGGCACTTCCAGGGGGCCCCAGTAAACCCTTATAAAGTGAAAACTTCTCAGTGAGTCAGCCTGAGCCTGCCGCCCAGCTCATTCACTGCGAAGGTATTTTCCTTTTCAGCAAAGCCTTTCACTGCCGGGGAGGTGACATCATCTGCTGGTAAAGGCTCTGCCTTGTGGTAAGTCTCCTCTGAACTTTTTGCTTCTGTTTAACCAAAAAAACTTCAAGGGGAGCCAGCAGCCCAGAGCAGTGCCATGGTCACTAGCTGAGTCAGGGGCCTGAGTTCAAATCTCACCTCTGCCCCCTTCCAGCTGCTAGAACATGACCCACGCAGGACATGTCTTAGAGCCTCAGTTTCTCAGTCTGTAAATGGAGTCACCACTCCTGAGAGGACTCTAAAGAGGTTCACAGCACTGCTCAATCTTATTCCATCGACACGAGTGTATTCCGTGCTTTGAATGCGTCAAGTGCATGCTGATGCTATGGGAATTATGGCAAGAAAACACAAACACATAAATACACATATACACAACATGCACACACCTGCATACACACAATCTCATAATATATACATTTGCTCAGCATACACACACACGTATGTGCACACGCACATGGTTCCTATGCATCTGTGTTAGTGCCAAGCTATAAAGTGCTATGCGCGCCTGCAGTGGGGGTTTGGGCCAGTCCTGGGTGGACAGGGGTGGGACACAGCAGACAACTCAGGGAACAACAACAAAGTGGTAGACAGGAAGAGTGAGAGAAGATGTCGTCTGGGCAGAGAGAAGCTGTGAATGAAATCGCTGAAGAACGGTGGCTTGTCCCCCGCCAGGCAGGTCGGCCCATCAGCGCTCATGGTCTAGGAGTGCCAGGCAGTGTGGCTGGGAAGGGGCTGCACACACAGGAAGGGTGGGATAAGCGCTGAGCTAGCAGCCACCAAGGGCAGTTTCCAGCCCTGAGATTGCAGGCCCGCCGTTCCCCAGTGTGATCAAGTGGCTTTGCAGAATGTTATGAAATGTCAGGTTTGATTCTGGTTTGGGGCTAAGTGAGACACTATCATATACCCAGTTATGGTGTAGATGAAAGGCAGCGAGTTCAAGGAACTGGTAACTGACAATATCCTATTAGTCGTATTTTATTATGATTTGGGGTGAGCGTGGTGGCGCACACCTGTAATCCCAGCACTGGGGAGGCTGAGGCAAGAGGATCGCCATGAGTTTGAGGCCAGTCTGAGCTACATAGTGAGACCCTGTCTCAAAAAAAAAAATTTTTTTTTACAATGATTTGGAGAACCTCTCCAGTGGTTTGGATTTAGTGATTTTAAAAACTTCACCCTAAGGCAAAGGGCAGGAGATTTCCATGGGTGGCCAGTCTGGGCCCAGCTCAACTCAGCACTTGCCTTCCAGGACATGGCATCAAAGGGCCACCAGGTGGGAGCCAGGGTAGGGGAGACTGCGACCCTCAGGTGGCTGCCGGAGGATAATCGCAAGGAGGTGGTTCCTGCACCTTTGTTCCAGGAGCCGAGGAGAACTCAGGTCCCAGATCTAGGCAGTAATTTGTGTCACAAAGAATGTGCTGAGGAACGACCTCCCACGGGACAGTCGTTGACTATTAGCCATCTCTCAATGAACCCAGCAAAGAACCCCAAGACTCTCCCTCTCATGCCCAGCCCGGCATTTGGCAGAGGGAGGCTGTGTTTTTACAGAAAATATGTAAAGGAAAGAAAAAAAGAAAGGAGGAATGAGTGGCACTTGTTACCTGGATCTCCTTTTGTATGGTGTTGCAACTTAAACTGCAACATCAACTTTCATGAATACTAAATATTGAATGGCACACGCCATAATCCCAGCACTAGGCAGAAGGCTGAGGCAGAAGAGTTCAAGGCCAGCCTGGGCTACATAGTAAGTTCAAGGCCAGCCTGAACTACCTAAACTTTTTAGTGCTTTCTTTAAGCTTGTGGGTTTAGAGGAAAGGGATTTAGACAACTCAGGTCTCTAAAAAAAAGCAGAACTACAAGGGTGGAAATGAAAATATTTCTCCCTTCTCAGTTTGATTTCTTGTAATAAGCAAGGGTATCCCTAATCATCTCTTCTGGGCACAGAGGGATTGAGGAAGGAAGGAAAGGGGAAGAAGAGGAGAAGGGAAATAAATCCCCAAGCATCTGAGCTCCTGCTCTGTGTCCAGTCCCATGCTAGGCTGGACTGAGCCAGAGAACAGCAATCCAGGTGACTGAGATGCTGGATAACAATCAACAAGACAGACAAGTGTTCCATGTGCAAGGTCTCTAGACAAAGATAAGCAATCAGCACCAGGAAAAGATTCTATGCTGGGCACATGATACATAGTCAACACTTGGGGACAGACATGGGGCCTCTGGAGATAAGTGACTCAACTTCCAGTTCTGGCTCTGCTGCTTTCTCATTTGGGCAACTTTTCTTTCTGTGCAGAGCCTTGGTTTTCATGGCTGTGAAATTGGGCTGCCATTTCACTGTTGACAGTGCTATGTGAGTATTGAGCGAGACAAGATGTATAAAGAACTCACCCCCGGTGTGGGGGATGGGACGGGTAACCAGGTGTCGCCCAGGCAGAGATGAACTTGGGATGGTGGCCTCTGGGCAGATCTCAGGTGTGATTGGCAGAGTCTTTAGAACCAGGGCAGGACCACACGGGGAAAGGGAAGGCTGGGGAGGCTTGTGCATGCCCTCAGTGGGTGCACTACACACAGGTAAGCCTTGCTGACTCTTGGCGATGGCCCTGGATGTGGCCACTGCTTTTGAAAGCAATTTTTTTTTTTTTTTGTGAGTACCGGGGGTCGACCTCAGGACCCCACGTGCCAGCAGGTGCCTGTGCCGCTCAGCGATATCACCAGCCCTTTTTTCATATGTGGGTTCCAGGAGTCAAACTCGGGCCCTCGCGCTTTCCAGGCAGGCGCTTACACCGCTGAGCCATCTCACCGGCTGGAAAGCGATTTATTTTTAAATGAGGGCTGACCACACACAGCCCTTCGTGCTCTATTCCTGCCTGCCTGCCTCAGTTGAGGCAGGCAGACAAGCTTTGGGTGAAAGAAAGGTCACCAGGAAATGATTGCCTCACACTTCATTGGAAACCCATAAAACCATTCATGCGCCAGCCCTAAAACCATTCACACGCCAGGTTAAAGAAAGCCCAAATAAGGCTGTCACTGAACAGCGAACACTGCCTGAGACACTGAGGAAGCCAAGGTAGACAGATGGCAGAGGGAAACCGGTGTCCCTGTTCATTTGGTCACAGCAAGACACAGTGGAAAACAAAAACTGACCACGAATATACACTCAGCCTGTTGCCGGGGACCCCACCACACTCCCCTGGTGCTTGGAGTCATTGAACTGTGCTGCCACAGATGTCGCCATCTGGGCACTTTGATCAGCAGGTTTTCTGTTCCAAGATGGAAGGAAGTTTGATGATAGCTAGCAGGGGACTTTTAAAAGCTTAAATTTCCCACTTGAAGCTTCTTTTCTAAAAATCTCATCTGTAATTTTTTTTTCCAAACAAAAACTTTTAATAGTTTTTCTTTGCCTACTAAATTAAATTCAAAGTCCTCATTTTTTATTCCAAAACCACTGGACTACTTTCCCACATACTTGGCCTTGCCAATATTTTCTGTGCAAGTTTAATCATTTCATTCCTCTGTGAATTCACTCCTAGTTCGCGATGCGTGCTTCTTCCTATTGTCGGTTGCTGAAACCAAGTCTTAAGCTCACGCTCTCAAATGCCATATTCCATGGTTTTGACAAAATGCTCGGATGTGAGGACCTTCATGGGAGGGTTATTCGTATCAGTAATTCTGGGAGATGGAGAAGGCAACAGTAGAAAGGATAAACACAATTCTGTACGGGCACACCTAATATTTCTGGTTTGGGAGGCTTTCTAATAAAGACATGGTGAATGTCGGTGATGACATTCATGGCGGGAAAGTCCACAAAACTACATATTGATACTATGACTCCAAATGTGTAGTTTTCAACAGTTATAGGAGACACGTATTGCATTCTGCCTTGTATTGTAGCAAGGTGTTTCTCTCTCTCTTCCTGAATGGAAGGTGTTAAGGGATCACACCATTTGTCACTGAAAGTGAAGTATATTAGTCCATTTTTTATTACTCTAAAGAACACCAGAAGCTGGATATTTTTGGAGAAAAAGGCTTTGTTTATCTCAGCTAATAAAAGGCTGTAAGTGCAAGACTGGGAAGCCACATTGGTGTCTGGTGAGGATACAATGGACCGTGGCATCATGGCAGGCACACATGGGACAGGGATGTCACATGACAAAACGGGAAGCCAGGGGAGATGGAGGAGACAGCCTTGCTCCTTTTATAACAACCTTTTGGCAAGAACTCAGGGTCCCATGAGAGCTACCTTAATCCCTTCCCAGGGCAGCACCCACAATGGTCGAGGACCTCCCACTAGGTCCCACGTCTTAACCTCTCCACACTGAGAACCAAGCTCCCAAAATGTGAACCCAAGGTGGGGTGGGAGTGGGGAACCACATCCAAACCAAGCAGAAGAAAGGGATGGATGACTGGAGAGTTAGGGAACCAGAGCCGTTCATTCAAAAATAACAGCAACTGCTTACATCAGGGAATATTTAGTGCATGCCAGGGTCTGAATGGAGTCTTCACACACTTGTCACCGCATCCTTCCAGCTCTGTGGTGCACAGCTGATGAAGGATGGGTAAGGCAGTGGTCCTGAAGTGCCATCCCTGGCCCCACAGCATCAGCATCCCCAGGGAAAGTGCTGATGTGTTCCTGCATCAGAAACCCTGAAGGGAGAGCCAGCAGCCCTCACTCTACCACCTCTTAGGTGATTCTGATACGAAGTCGAGTTTGAGGAGTCCCTAGGTTAGGGGCAACATGAAGCTCAAGCTTCTTGAGGGCAGCCTTGAAGTTGAACTTGGTCCTTATTTAATCTACCTGCAGCCACCAGAACAAGGCTGTAGGCTCACAAAGCCATATTTTGTTTTTCACTTATTGCAATGGGGGAGAATATACACTGGAAGAGCAAGGAAACAATGGTAGTGTTGTTCTAGAATTTCATTTTTGTTTTTTGAGATAGGGTCGTGCTATGTGGTTCACACTGGACTTGAATTTACCATGTAGCCCAGGCTGAGCTTAAACTTGCAGCGATCTCCCTACATTGGGGCCTTCTAAAGGCTATGATTACAGGTATGCACCTGGCTAGAATTTTTTTTTTTTTTTTTTTTTTTAATGTGGGTACCGGGAGTCCAACTCAGGACCTCACGCTTGCCACTGAGCAATATCACCGGCCCTTTGTTTCCTTTATGTGGGTGTCAGGAGTCGAACTCAGGACCTCGTGCTTGCTAGGCAGGGGCTTATGCCACTGAGCCATATCACAGGCCCTAGAATTTTTTTTTTTTTTTTTTTTTTTTTTCTTTTTTGGTCTTTTTGAAACAGGGTTTCGCTCTGCAGTTCATGCTGGCCTTGAACTCACTTTGTAGCCTAGGCTGGCCCCAAACTCATGGAGATCCTCCTACCTCAGCCTCCTGAGTGCTGGGATTGCAGGCATGCACCACCACACCCGGCTAGAATTTTTAAGAAGGATGGAATGTGGGTAAAAGTTAAACGAAGCAACGTTTTGATTGTCTCAAAGCAGAGCTATGTGTAAAGAGATCAACATCGTATGGACTGCAAAATGAATCTGACTTTGTATTTCCTTGTGAACTACAGTAGAGCTAAACAAGTGTGGAATGTTGTATCTAGAAAGCCCTTCACTGAACTTCCTCCGGGCGAAGATTGGAAATCAGGCTGCTTTTCTGGCAAAGCGTGGAGGGGAGGTTAATTCTTACCTTCTATCACGCTCTAAACTCCCACAGACAGATGGCCATGCCACTGGTCACCCATGGCTTGAGGGCACAAAGTTTTTCCATGAACAAGAAAGCAGTGGTCACTCAAAGAAGTGAGTCACTGTTGTGTTTTATGGCTTCATTGCATCCTTGGGAGAAAGAGTTTCCCGGTAACTTTGCAGTTGACTTTGTCTCTGTCTGTCACTCCAGACAACCAGTGGCTGCCCAGACTGGCATTTTTCTCAGCCTAAGCTAATTTTTACTTTCGCATCTAGAAGGTGTTAAGTGAGTTCACATTCATAAAGTGCTTAGCCCCATGCCTAGAAAACAATTAAATGAATTATAATTTTATGTTACATAAAATATAAAGTAATATAAATAAAATAGATGACATTATGTCATGTTATAGTTAATATGAAAATTAATTAATTAAGGTAATGAGGGTTGTGGTTAGACACATGAAAGGAGGAGCAAGGCTTTCTTTCTTCTTTCCCTTCAAGCAAGGCTGTGGAATTAGAAAGTGCCTCGGGCTGGATTGCAGTAATAGAAGAACTAGATTGAGAAAGACCCTGGGGCTCTGGTTCCAGGCGGACTAAGGAGAGGGTGGGGCATTGGTTAAGGGCCTATTTTCAAGCTGGGCTCTTAGCCTCTCATCTACCCCACAGTCCAGGCTACTGACTCCATGGCTAGTGAAGGGTAGTTAAGGCTGTGTCCTCAACTGGTCTAGCTGAGCAGCAGCACCAGGATTCCAGCCCAGCCTCAGTGGAGGGCAAGGCCAGCCACGAACCATTTTCCTTGTAAAATAGAAAAATACGACAAAATGATTTTAACCTTTCCTTCTCGTGCCAGTTTCCTTTCTATAAGTAAAACAGAACTGTGTGGGGCTGGGGAAGTGGTTCCGCAGTGGAGTGCTTGCCTAGCATGCATGAGGCCCTGGGTTCCATCTCCAGCACCATAAAAGTAATAAACTCAGTGATGAATCCCTCCATCCCCCAAAAAGCCATGTATGAAGAGGTAATGGTACAAAGTCAATCATCATGCATTCTTTCTAATATTAAAAGTAGAGCAGAACATGGTGGAACATGCCTGTAATTCCAGCCATTTGAGAGGCTCAGGTGGGAGGATCTCAAGTTCAAGGCCAGCCTGGGCTACTTAGTGAGACTTTGTATCACAATAAAATAAAAACAAGAGGGCTGAGGCTGTAGCTCATTAGCTGAGCACTAGGCTAGCACGTGTGAGGCCCTGGTTTCAATCACTTAAAGATAAACGATAAAGCATTAATCCATAGCCGCAGGCAGGAAAGAAGAGCATTGAGATTCATAAACATGGGATTTTTTTGTTTTGTTTTTTTAAGTTCTTTAAAAGAAATGATTACTGCTTAAAGCAAAAATTATAACATTGTATCTTGGGTTTATAATGTCTATAAACTTACATATATAATAGCAGTGAAAAGAAAGAGGTTATTGACCTATGCATAGTTGGTGAAGCTAGTTATTAATAAATTGAAGTAGATTGTGACAAGGTAAAGATGTCTATTGCAATACCTAGACCAATCACTAAAAATCCACAAAAATATCTTTCTTTCTCTCTTTCTTTTTTTCTTTCTTTCTTTCTTTCTTTCTTTCTTTCTTTCTTTCTTTCTTTCTTCTTTCTTTCTTTCTTTCTTTCTTTCTTCTCTCTCTCTCTCTCTGTCTGTCTCTCTCTCTCTCTTCTTTCTTTCTTTCTTTTTGGCAGTACTGGGGGTTGAACACTGGGCTTTCACCCTGAGCCCCAGCCCAGTCCTTTCTTTTTTGATATAGGGTCTAAGTCACTAAATTCCCCAGGCTGGGAACCAATTTGTAATCCTCTTGCCTCAGCCTCCCAGAGTGTTGGATTATAAGCATGTACCGCAGTGCCTGGTTTAAATGATGCATTTTAAAAGGTTTAGGACCCACTGCTGCCATGCCATGAGGAGGAGGACCCGCCATCAGTGGCTGCTGTGTGACAAACCACCAGCTCCTAGCTGGCTCTGCACCTTAGTTCCCTTCAGCACAGGGCCACAGAGGCGATGACAAAATGACCCACCCGATCGAGGACAACACCAACTCTCCAGAGAAGAGGTAAGCCTGGAAGAGTCAGCCGCTTCAGAAAGAAATAGTGAGTGGGCCAGCAGCGCTAACCCCTCAAAAGCCAACGGCTATTGTAAACTGCAAAAAACAGCACAGGGTTTTACCCTGAGAGGGACGTCTTTATGGCAGGATAGAGTTGGAGAAGGAATCCAGTGCAGCGCTTGCCATATTGCCAGAGAGGGTTTAATCAGGTGCCATTTTGGGAAAGGGTTGACTGTGGGACTGAGCCACAGAGCACCTATACTACAGTGTCACTCCAGGACTGAAGCATTACCCTACCGCAGAGACTGGGTGAGAGACAGCCATAGGACACAGACAGAGAGAGGGCGAGAGGTAGACATAGATCCCCGAGATCCCCTGAGAAGTTCAATTTCAACCCAGGAAGGACATGGGGCCTACATTTCATGGTGGGAGGCCAGGTGTGGTGGGTGTGGCTTTCAGAGGCGGCTGGATCTGAAGGTAATGACATGGAGTCCTGCAGTCTGCTTGAGCCCCTGTGCCACTGCCTGCATCTAGAGGAGACCGGTGGTCTCATTGCTTCCCCTTGTACCAACACGAGAGGGGACGCAACTCGTCCAGATAGCAGCCACTGTCTGGGGTTTACAGAAGGGGGGACCTCTTGAGGAGAGGGTCACTTCACAAACCCACAGGCTATAAAGTGGAGCGGAGAGGACTGTGACTTGCTGGATTCCAAAGACTGCAGGTGCTAGAAGAAAACCACTTATTTCAAAATACATAGCAAAATTTTTTTACTCTACTTTTTCTCCCTAATTGGCATGTGTGTGTGTGTGTGTGTATGTGTGTGTGTGTGTGTGTGTGTGTTTGTATACACGTGCACATGTGCATATGTGGTGTGGTATTTGGAGTTTACTTCCTTTATTTCCTTTTTTTATTTTATTATTTTAAAATTTATTTATTTATTTATTTATTTTGGTTTTTTGAGACAGAGTCTTGCCATGTAGTCCAGGCTGGCCTTGAACTCATAATGTAACCCAGGCTGGCCTCTAACTCATGGTGATCCTCCTGCCTCAGCCTCCAGAGTGCTAGAATTACAGATGTGCACCACCATGCCAGGCTGTCTTAGTGGCTGGGACAAAATACCCAACCCCACAAATTAAAGGAGAAAAGGTTTATTTTAGCTAACAGTAGGTAGAGGTTTTAGTCCATAGTTGGCTGGCTTCAAAGCAGAGTGGCATGGCAGAGGAGAAACAGTCCGTGGCATGGTAGGCAGGAAGCAGCGAGCCTCCGTTTTACTTTTTATTCCATCCAGGCTATAAGCCTATTGGTTGGTACCATCCACACCCAGGATGGGCCTTCCCATTATCCATACCCAGAAGTATGCTAAACAAATCAGTGGACTAATTTAGTTATCACACACCCTTAGTCCATATTCAGACACTGTACATCCAGCCACCTCCACAAAGCCCTGCCTATGAGCACATCAGGCTTTGGGAGGATACCTATGTACAATATATAACACAGGCTCATGTGTGGAATTTTATTTCCTATTTTCTTTTTCCTTTTCATTATTATTCTTTTTGTTTGTTTGTTTTGGTCTTCCTTTTTCCTTTTCTTTCTTTTCTCCCTCTTTTTCTTTTATTTCCTTCCATTGTTATTTTTTTCTGTTTTTTGTTAGTTTACTCTCTATTTCTTCCTAGTTTTCCTTTTTCTTGTTTTTTTTGTTACTTTTATCTAGTACTATTAATTTCCTTCTACTCCTTAATAAGATCCTTTATTTTACTTTATCACCTTCTCCTCTTTCATCACTTAATTTTTCAAATTTTGCTTTTCTCATGCTCCCATTCCCTGAACCCTCTAACCTTACTAGTATAACCATAAGTTTACGATTTGATAGATAGTTAACTATATCTTATTACTGTTGAACATTGTTCTACTGTCAGTAGAAGTAAAGTTGTTCCATTAATAGATATTTACTGTAGGGCAGTGTCTGGTTTGTCTGTGTATTTATACTATAACCACAGATCTCTTTTATGTGGCTAAGAGTGGTACCTTATTTGTTCTTAGGGTTTGTCAATATCCAGTTTGTATTGGACACTCTCATTTATTGCTGATTTTATTACTATAGCCAAGGTGACCTAGTTGTTGCTATCAATTGACTTTCTCTGTACAACAATTTCTATATTACCTGGAGGTCATAAACAATACTGCAGCCCATTCCCAGAGAACTGGGTAATGGAGCAAACAAACTGCAACCTCTCCTCCCAAATAAATGGAGGTGATTGGATCCTGGGACAGAGGCAAAGACCAGTGGTTGGCCATAATGAGATGACATCTCAGAAAAGTAAACTAAGGAGGTCTCCATACTAGCAACAAAGCTATCTACTATAGACAACATGCAAACCTCAGCACAGAAAACAAACAAACAATAGAAATATGAGAAAATAAGCCAATAAAATGCCTCCAAAAACTTCCAACTACCCCAGAGCTGATCCATGGGTCATCAAAGGAGAGGAAACCAAAAGCCACACACTCAAATTATTCAAAATGATATAGGGGAGACAACATAACAGATCAGTAAGGCATTTGGCAAGCTCGTAAAAGATGTTAAAAATATAGGGCCGAATAAACAAAATGATCAGCAAATCTACAGAAGAAACTAATAAGAAAAACTAGCAGAGCTAAACAGAATGGTGCAAAACATGGATGATCAGTGTAGAAAAGAATTAGTCCATAAAAAGGCCCAAATATAAATTCAGGAGATTAAAATTTCTATCGAAAGTATGGGCAGCAGAAGTGATCAATGTGAGGACAGAGTGTCAGGACTAGAACACAGGGCTATTGTCAGTGACCAGTTAATGAGAACTACCTTAAAAAAAACAATGAGAGGGCCGGTGAGATGGCTCAGCGGCGTAAGTGCCTGCCTGCCAAGCACGAGGGCCCGAGTTCGACTCCCGGATCCCACATACGAAAAAAGGGCCGGTGATATCGCTCAGCGGCACGGGCGCCTACTGGCGCTCAAGGTCCTGAGGTCGACACCCGGTACCCACAAAAAAAAAAAAAAACCAATGAAAGAACATGAAAATGGATCCAACATTTCCTAGATGACATGAAGAAGACTAATCTAAGGTTAACTGGAACTAGTGAAAATTCAGAAGACAGCACAAAGGGTGTACAAAACCTGTTTATAGAAGTAATAGCAGAAAACTTTCCAAATATGGAAAAAGAATTTAACATATAGATAAGTGAGGAATATAGAACTCCAAAATAGCCCAGATCAGAACAGAACCACTCCATGACACATCATAGTCAAAATACCAGAAATATTACACAAGAACAGAATCTTAAAAGCTGTTAGAGAAAAAAAAATCACTTTATAAAGAAAAACCCATTAGAATTATAGCAGACTTATCAACACAAACCTCAAAGGTAAGGAGACCTTGGAGTGAAGTGTTTTCAAGCCCTAAAAGAAAACAACTTCTAACCCAGACTAATACATCCTGCAAAATTATCTTTTAAAATTGATGGAGAAATAAGATATTTCCATGATAAAGATCACCTAAAGAAATTTCTAACCATCAAACCAGCACTCTAAAAGTAACTCAAGGATATCCTAGAAAGAAATATGAAGCTACCGATGCTGAAAGTTCTAATGGAATGAATGGACCAGGTAGGGCAAGCAATTAAGTAGAAGGAAAAGGAAGAAAATCAGCAACATGGAAATACTACAATGGCAGGAATAAGTCAATATCTACCATAACTATTACTGTGAATGGTCTTAACTTGCCATTCAAAAAACACAGATTGGCCAAACGGAAAAAGAAATAAAATTTAGGGGCGTGGGATATAGCTCAGTGGTGTGGCACCTGTCTGGCAAGTGCAAGGCCCTGAGTTCAATTCCTGGTTAGGAAAAAAAAAAAAAGAAAAGAAAAGAAAAGAGAAAAGAAAAGAAAGAAAGAAAGAAAGAAAGAAAGAAAGAAAGAAAGAAAGAAAAGAAACAAAATTCAACAGTATGCTGTATACAAGAAACACGTTTAAATAAATATTCCATTAAACAATATTCTATTAACAGGAACCCCAAAACAAGCAGGAGTAACTATCTTATTTTCAGACAAGTGGACTTTAAGTCAAAACTGATCAGAACCAATGCCCATCAACCAAGGGATGGATAAAAAAGATGTGGTCTTTTTATACAATGGAACACTACTCAGCCATAAAGAAGGATAAACTTGAGACCTTTATAGGTAAATGGATGCAACTAGCGACCACACTCATAAGTGAAATAAATCAGAATCACATGTGTAAACATCATATTATCTCCCTGGTGTGAGAAACTGAAAGAGTAAATAAGGTCCAAAATGTACAATAGATATTGTGAAATGGGAAGAAATTGTTCAAAAGGAAAAAGGAAATAGGATGGGGGAAAGGGGAAAGGAAGGAATGGAAAAGGAAAGAAACAAAATACAAGACAGCTATACTAATAGTTTCTCTTCGTTCATTGAAAAAAATGGTTCGGGGCCAGTGAGATAGCTCAGCGGCATAAGCGCCTGCCTGGCAAGTGTGAGGGCCCGAGTTCGACTCCCGGTACCCGCATATAAAAAAATAAATTAAATAGACAAACCCTAAGCCAATCTTACTCAAAGAAAGAAAGAAAAGATATAAATCAATATAATTAGAAATGAAAAAGATTGCTGGGCATGGTTTCACATGCTTGTAATCCTAGCACTTGAGTGACAGAGGCAGGAGAATCACCATGGTGAGCCCAGTCTACATTATGAGTTCAAGACTAGCCTGAATTATATAGTGAGACCCTGTCTCAAGTAGAAAAAAAAAAAAAAAAAAGGTGAAACGACAACAGATAATGGTGAAATCTAAAAGACTATTAGCAACTATTTCACAAACCTGTATGCCAATAAATTGGAGAACTTAGAAGAAATGGATAGATTCCTAGATACATATGAATTACCACAACTGAATCAAGAAAATATAAAAACCCTGAGTAACACAATGTCAGGCAATGAAATTGAAGCAGGAATTAAAAAATAAAGGCCGGTGAGATGGCTCAGCGGCGTAAGTGCCTGCCTGGCAAGCGCGAGGGCCCGAGTTCGACTCCTGGAACCCACATACGAAAAAAGGGCCGGTGATATCGCTCAGCGGCACGGGTGCCTGCTGGTGTGCAAGGTCCTGAGGTCGACCCCCTAGTACCCACAAAAAAAATAAATAAATAAATAATGAAAATAAAAATAAAACCCTACCAACTAAGAACAGCCTAGGATCTGATGGATTCACTGCTGAATTCTACAAGAACTTCAGAGAAGATCTAATGCCAATACTTCTCAAACTCTTTAAGGAAATTGAAAGGGGAGGAGTACTTCCAAAGTCATTCCTGGAAACAAGCATTACCCTGATTCTAAAACCAGAAAAGGATTCAATTAAAAAAGAAAAAAGACTACAGGTCAATCTCTCTAATGAACATAGATGCAAAAATCCTCAACAAGATACTGGCAAACAGAATGCAACAAATCATGGAAAAGATCATACATCATTACCAATTAGGCTTCATCCCAGGGATGCAAGGATGGTTCAATATATGCAAATCAGTAAATGTAATACATCATATAAATAGAAGCAAGGACAGAAATCACAGGATCATCTCAGTAGACACAGAAAAAGGCTTTGACAAAATTCAACATCCATTCATGACAAAAGCACTGAAGAAAATAGGTATAGAAGGACCTTATCTCAATCTACTAAAAGCTACTTATGACCAACCTACTGCCAACATCATATTAAATAGGGAAAAACTGATAGATATTGGGAAGTAGGAAAAACATTCAAATGGAAAGGGGAATGAGGGATGGGAAAGGGGAAAGAGATAGAAGGGAAAAGGGAATTTAAAAAAAGAGAATGCAAGGGAAAAGTGGAAACAAAACTTTTGTAAATGGACAGGCCGGTGAGATGGCTCAGCAGCACAAGTGCCTGCCTGGCAAGGGTGAGGTCCTGAGTTCGACTCCCAGTACCCACATAAAGGAAAAAAAAAAAGAGCCAGTGATATCTCTCAGCGGCACAAGCGCCTGCTGGCAAGCACGAGGTCCTGAGTTCAACTCCTGGTACCCACATGAAAAAAAAAAAACTTTTGTAAATGGAGAGGGTAGGAAGGGTTGAAGGGAGGGGAGAGGAATTGGAAAAAAAGAAGGATTAAGATATATTATGTAAGGTACAAATTCCCTATGATGAATGTGATCATTATATATGACAAATATGTACTAATAAAAATAAATAAACACATTTAAAAAATAAATGGGGATAAACTGAAAGCTTTTCCTCTAAAAACAGCTAGACAAAGATGTCTACTATCACTGCTCCTTTTCAACATAGTCTTTGAAATATTAGCCAGAGCAATCAGGTAAGAGAAAGAAATAAAAAGGATATGGATAGGAAAGGAAGAAGTGAAATTATCATTATTTGCCAATGACATGATGCTCTACATAGAAGACACAAAAAAATTCCACCAAATTCCTAGAATTAATAACCAAATCCAGCAATGTAGCAGGATACAAAATCAACATTTAAAAAATCAATAGTATTTTCATACACTAAAAATGAACTCACTGAGAAAGAAATTAGGGAAATAATACCATTCACAAGAGCATGAAGAAAAATTAAACATGTAAGAATTAATCTAACCAAGGAAGTAAAAGACCTCTACAGTGAAAATTACATCATTCTGGAAAAGGAGATCAAAGAGGACATCAAAAAGTGGAAAAGACAGCCCAAGTTCCTGGATAGGCAGAACCAATATAGTCAAAATGACCATATTTCCAAAGCTGACATACAAAGTTAATGCAATCCCAATCAATATAACAATAGCATTCCTCTCAGATCTACAGAAAACAATCTTAAAATTCATATGGAACCAGAAAAGACCCAGAATAGCCAAAACAATCCTGGGTAACAAATCAAAGCCAAAAGCATCATAATCCCAGATTTGAAGCTATAAGGCTGTAGTGATAAAAATAGCATGGTACTGGAAAAAAAAAAAAAAAAAAAAAAAAAAACAGACATGTGGATCAATGGACCAGAATAGAGGGAGCAGAAACAACTCCAGGCAATTCAGCTATCTGATCCTTGACAAAGGAGCCAAAAATATACCCTGGAAGAAAGATAGCCTCTTTAATAAATGATGCTGGAAAAACTGGCTTTCCACATGCCGAAGATTGAATCTAGACCCGTGTGTCTCATCACGTGCTAAACTAAAATCAAATGGGCCAAAGACATAGACATTGAAACAGAAATACTTAATTCACTGGAAGACAAAATAGGTAAAACTCCTGAAGACATAGGCGTAGGAGAGGACTTTCTGAACAGAACCCTAGTGGCACAAGAAATAGTATTGAGTATCAACGATTGGGATCGTATCAAATTAAAAACACCCTCACAGCAAAGGAAACAACCCACAGAGTGGACAGACCACCTATAAAATAAGGAAAAAATTTGCCAGCTATTCCTCAGACAGAGGACTAATGTCTAGAATATATACAGAACTCAAAAAAAATTAGACCCCCCCCAGAATAAAAGATCCAATCAAAAAATGGGCAACTGAGACGTTAGGCTCGATTTGGACAAGACTCTCCCTTACACAACCTGTCTGCCA
Source organism: Erethizon dorsatum (assembly GCA_028451465.1). Taxonomy (NCBI): domain Eukaryota; kingdom Metazoa; phylum Chordata; class Mammalia; order Rodentia; family Erethizontidae; genus Erethizon; species Erethizon dorsatum. Next base: position 121,539,470 of record CM051827.1, on the reverse strand, counting down.
GCAGAGGCATTGTCCTCAGCTCAGCACTGGGGCTGCCCTCGGCAAACACAGGATGTGTAAAAGAGATGAGATAGACCGTGGAATCATCCAAACACCAGGACATCTGAAGACACCCAAACATTCACACCTGATGTCTCCAGGACTTTGCCCACTGAGGCACGAGACATCCAGAGAACTTTGACCACTGATGTTTACTAAGATCTTTCCACCTAATGTCCCTTGCCTTCGTTCAAGTCCTATTTAAAAAGCCTGCTTCTCTTTGTCTCCTACAGTTGGCCTTGTCCCCCTTTGTCCCCCTGCATCCAGGTATTAAACCTCACGCCTCATTGCTTTCACATAAGCCTGTTGAGTGGTCTCTGCCTCGCGTTGTTCCTCACATAAAATGAGCAAACACTTCTCAGGAGAAGAAATACAAGTGGTCAATAAATGGTCAGTTTCTTGCAACCTGATTTCCAGTCTCTTGGCAGGAGACATCAAGAGCCCCTCTCCGTGCCTGGGGCCGATGTGTTTGGAGGAGGGTGGGGGTGGGGTGCTGTCCTGGGCAGTTGGCCTTTGGCCCTCAGGAAGAGCAGGCTGGGTCCTGGTCCCCACCTGGCTCACGCCTGGGGCTCCCATGTTTTGGCTCACGCCAAGGATGGTGTCACCATTCTTTCCGAATGAGCATTAATTACCTCCGAGAAAAAGTGCCAGCTATGGAATTTAAGTCCCCCCCCCCCATGCTGTGCTTTTTCCTTTTCTGAGCAGTGTGCTCAGCAGGGGCAGGTGAGACGGAGGCTGCTCCCTTCTAAGGACAAGGCGGTTCCCTCCCTGACTCACTGCCTTGCTTTTCGGCCGGAGCAGGCACCCTGCCTATTAGAACCGTCCCCATGAGCAGGTGCCGCCCCTCCCCGCCCTTCGTGTTTGGGAGGCTGACTCAGCCCTGAACTCACCCTTGGCTTGGTTCTCACACAAGCACCTTCTTGCCTGGCCTGCTGGGTTCCCACTGGCACCCCAGCTCCACCCGGGCTGGGGCGTGGGCTGGGGCCCCAGACAGGTGGTCAGTGAGCAGGGCTGGACCTTGGCCCCATCTGGTATCCTGGCTTTATGGAGTCCTACTTCCAACTTCTACAGGCTGTGGGTACCAAGCATCAAGGATGAGGAAGACCAGCCCTGCTGGGCCAGAGCAAATGGTGCACTAGACTCTCCAAAACCATGGGGTGCAGTGGGGAGGGGGTGCCCTACCGCCCAGGGTCAGGGACAGCTTCACAGGAAGGTAGTGCTTGGAATGACCTTTGGATGGTTCCCTGGAAGCCATCAGGGAAGAAAGGAGTGTGTCAGAGGGAACAGCGTGTGCAAAGGCCAGAGACATAGGGCAGCAAGTGTAAGGGGATGAGGAGCAAGGCAGGGCTGGGCAGCATGTGCCAGTCCCCAGTGCTCAGACCTGGACACTGGGGGCCACAGAAGGGCTTCAACAAGTTAGTGACATGACTGGGCTCAGATTTTAGGTCAGTAATGCTGGCTGCAGGGTGGGGAGGCCAGAGAGAGGTGGGGACAGATGGCAGAAGGCCAGTTGTCATGATAGTCCAGGGGAGGCAGCAAGAGATTCTAGACCAGGCCAGGGCAGGGGACCAAGAGGAAGGAAGGGGTTTTGAAAGCTCAGGGCCCCCAACTACAGAGGAAGATAGGTGTTCTCTGAGTAGACAGTGCCCCTCTGCCTTTTCTGGCTTTGATGCCACTTCTCCAGAATGTTATGTCTCACCCAATGTGTCACCCTTTACACCCCACCACCCGATGTGCATTCCTGTCCACACTCTATGTGTCCCACCTATCCTCTGAGGGTTGATGAGGTGTGACGCACCATGGCACCAAAGAGGGCGCAGCTCCCAGACCAGCCGACCCCACCCCAGCTGTCCCGCTTCTGCAGGGTGGGGCAGCTAGGACCCGGGAGCGTGAAACCTCTACTGTAGCACCCCCACCCACGGGCGCCATCATTGGCACAGCCAGATCCAGGCCTGTTGCACTATGGGAAAGAGCCAGGCGGAGGGGTCAGACCCGGGTTTCCCTGTTTTTCCCAGGGGCCTTGAGCAAGTGGCTGGACCACTTGTGCTTTTGGCTCCTCACTATAAAGAGGGGACATTGTCACTGGGCAGGTGCGAGATGCACATGAAGTCGCGCGCAGCCTGGACAGGGCGGAGCCATTTGATCCCTTGATCTGATTGTGAGCGGAGCCTCTGGCTCCCCTTGCCTGTTAGTTACTGGGCACCTTGGGATGTGGGGCAGAGACTCCTGACCTCCTATGCCTGCCTGCTGGGAGGCCCCCACCCCGAAAATGAAGCGCCGTCTTCCAGAGTCTCCAGCTAGCAGCTGAACTCTCACAGGACTAATAGCCGTGGCCGGCTTAGAAGGCTGTGGAGGAGCCCTGTGCTAACAGCCGGCCCTGATCCCACAGGCTCCCCGTTCCCCTGACTGTGTCCACCCTCCAGGACGCCCTTGGGGCCACAGCAGGCACTAACCTGTGCTTCTGCTCTGCCCCATCTGCCCTCGCTGGAAAGTAGTGGGTGACAATACAGACAGAACAAAGCCACACAAAGCAAGAAGCGGGTGTGCCCACCATAGGAGTAGCTCTGTGTCCCCGGCTCACTGAGCTCCCTCCATGCCGTCACCTTCTGTATCTCTGAATAAACAGAGCAGGGATGGGGAGGCCGGAATGCTTCCACCCTCAATCGATGTGCTAAAGAAATCGTTAGGCTCACGTAATGCAGTACTACCTGTCCCTAAAAGCGATGTCCTAGATCCATATGCAGTAGCTTGGAGTGAGGTCCGCATCATTCTGTGGATGCAGAAGCCGGTTACTGAGCAGTTGGAAGCGTGGGGTCCTACACTGGCAGAGTACCCCACTATTCATCCCCAGGGGGAATAGGGAGAGAAGCCCACCGTTGCGGGAGGCGGCTATTTCTGGAAGGAGGGTTCACAGGTGTCCTTACCTTCATATGTCTCTTCTGTCCTCTTTGATTGTCTAACTCCGGGCTGGTGCATGCAGCCGGTGTGCCAAATGTAGCCCAAGGCCTGTTTTTGCACCCTATGAGCTAAAACGGCTTTTACATTTTTAAAGGTTGTAAAAACAAACAAGAATTTGCTCTAGCAACCATGTGACCCATAAAACCTAAATTATTTAGGCCCTTCACAGGAAAAAATTTCTGCCAGCCTTTGGTCTAGAAAAAAAAAAAAAAAAAAAAATTAGCATTGCATATGTTACTGCTCTAATAATAAAAGCAACAAAATGTATCATTCACGGAAGGTCATTCATTTGTCCTCAGCGAAAAGGAGCAGCTAGGTTTGTTTCTTCCTATCCACACCACACCTGTGGGCTGGGTGCTACGCTAACTTCTTTCTTCCGTCCCTCTCTAGCACCTCATTTTTAGGGGTCTCCCCTCTCCCAGAAAGGGTGGATGGCCCTGGGCTCACTGTGCCCACTTCCTCCCTCCTCTCTTCCATGTCCAAATGTTTCTGAACACCTTTGCGTGCCAGAGGCTGGCTGGCACTCCAGTGGAGAGACAGACCCAGGGATGAGCCACCATGACCCTCAACCCAAGCAAGTCGGTGCACCTGCTCGAGGTGGAGGGGTCACAGAGCTCCAGCTTTGCCTGGGAGTCCAGGAATACTTAGCTTGGGGCTCCTACAAACACCCGGGGGCCAGGAGGTCTTGAAAAGGTGATTCAAAACACCAGGTGAGCTGGGCTGGGTCCCAGTGAACAATATCTGGAATCCCCCAGGCTGGCGTCATCGGGGGATGGTTTGGTGACCACCAAGGGGCTTGTTGGAAGAATTTAAGAGTTTCATGTCAACATATGGAAAACAGGAGCGGAAATCAGCAGGAGGCCTGTGCAGCCAAAGGCCAAGTGAGACTGGATCAGAAGGCATGGAGAGCAGAAGGCCAGGGAAGTGGGGTTGATGGGATGAGGCTGGAGATCAAGGTATTGAGGACCAGGACAGGGGACTGGGCCTCAACCTTGGGGCCTGAGAACCTGCAGGAGTCCAAGTGGCAGCAACAGGTGCACATGCAGCCTCCATGGGCCAGGAGGCATGGGGTGAGGTAGGCAGTGAGGCTGTTTCAGTGGGCAGGTCATACCTCCTTCCCAAATTCTGTCGAACCAGTGGAGGAATTGGGAAACAATAAGTGGGACTGGGGTGGGGAGGCTGAGGGACACCCCTTCCTTCCTCTTAGTCATTAGATCTAACTTTCAGTACATCTTTCAGGCATTAGTCACACCTGAGATAATCCTGACTTTCCTAGTACCCAGGACAACTGAGGCAGCCAGCCAGGTAGGCAGGGAGGCACCTAGCTCGGGCGGCCTAACCCCCCCCCTTCCCGGGCTGGTGCTGGGACTTAGGAAATAAGGCAAAGGAGCAGGCCAGTCCCAGCCATGCCTTCTCTCCCTGGGGTTTCTAAGCTGGGGGTTCTGGCAAAATGGATCATGTTTCTAACCCCAGTTCTGCCGCTGTGTGACGTTGGGCGAGTTACATCACCTCTCTGGACCTCAGTTTCCTCATCCTAAAATGAGGACAATGAAATGAGTCCCCATATATACATAAAGGTTGAATGCATATATAAAGTAGGCAGTAGGCTTGCAATAAACATGTGCTGCCTCCTTTCCAGGCATAGAAGGAAAATGTGTCGTCAGGCTTTGCCCTCCAGGGCTTGCTGATGTCGCCAGGACGCAGTTACGCCCTTGAAACAATTAGACATTGTCATCAAGCTGCATATCTCTGCAGACACCTCCCTACCCTTGGAAATGGGAGTTCACACCCCACACCTTAGCTAATTGCTCTGGTCAGACGGGACATCCAGACAGTTCTTTAAACATTCCAGGTCCCTCGGCAGGGCCTTTACATGGGTGATCCCTTCCACTAGGAACCCTGGCCCCCCACCCCATTGAGATCAAATCGGCGTATAGCCACCCTCAAAGTTTAAAATAGAGAGACCCAACCTAATTTTTGCAACACCCCAGCGAGATGCTAATTATTCCAAAAGGCATCGGGGAAACTCTCTAGGCAAGAGAGTTGATTCACTTTAATTAAAAAAGAAATGACCGCCACCTGGTACTTTGGTGGGTAGGAAGAGGAGGGAGAAAGTGTCAGGAAGCAAAGCCAACAGCCCGGTGTCCCTTCGGTTTCAGATCCCTGGAGGCTGGTTCCCCTCCAGCACCTCAATTCCTGGGAGGCCTCCCCTCTCCAGGCAGGGTGTGTGGCTCAGCGCCCTCAGAACTTGGAACTCGAGGGAAGTCTCATCACATTGCTTTGCGGTGACTGGGTCACATGCCTCGCTGCCACACTGGACCCAGGTGGCTGTCCACAGTAGCCAGTCTCACCTGGAAGGCCCGCAGTTGATAGCAGGTGACACCAGACCAGGTGTGGGATGCAGGTCAGAGCACCCGGTCTTCTTCTAGCAATTTCCTACTGTCCAACAACCTCTTTGTCCCCCATCTTTCTTTCCCACTCTGCCGAGGTATAATTCCCATTCCACAAAAGTCACCCACTTTAAACGCACAGTGTAGCGAGTTCTAGTGAAGATATGCAGTGGTGCAACCACACCCACAATCACATTTTAGCTTGCTAGCACCCCTAAGTCCCATCCTCTCTCTTTGCTGTCTGTCTCCAGCCCCCCTAACCACTGATCGGATGTCTGCCTCTGCACTTTTCTATAGCTTCATATCAATGAAATCAGAGGGTGTGTGGTACTTGGTGTCTGCCTTCTTTCACTTAGTATTAATATGTTTTTATTTTTTTATTTTTGCAGTACTGCAACCCAGGCCCTTTACACTGAGCTGTTACACTCTACCCTCCCCTTATCAAATTTAAGATAGGGTTTCACTAAGTTGCTAAGTTGCCCAGGCTGGGTTGAAATTTGCTGTCCTCCTGCATCAGCCTCCCAGAGTGCTGGAACTACAGTGTTGCCACCTTACCACGTTAGTATTCATGTTTTTTATTTGTTTTTTGTTTTTTTATGCGGGTACTGGGAACCGAACTCAGGACCTTCTGCTTGCCAGGTAGGTGCTTGTGCTGCTGAGCTATATCACTGGCCCTATTTGTTTGGTTTTTGTTTTGTTTTGTTTTGTTTTTTTGAGACAGGTCTTGCTATGTAGTTCAGGCTGCCCTTGAACTCACTATGTAGTCCAGGCTGGCCTCAAACACGCAGGGATCCGCTTGCCTCAGCCTCCCAAGTGCTGAAAGTACAGGCATGCGCCACCACGCCCAGCACGTTTTTGAGATTTATCCATGCTGTAGCATGTACCAGTAGTTTGTTGTTTTTTGCTATTGAGTAGCATTCCACTGTATGAATGTATCACTTTTGCCCAACATTCTCCTGCAGAAGAATGTTTAGATTTTGTCAGTTCTTTTTGATATTATAAATAATGCCGCTCCAATTACTTGTGGAAAAGCCTTTGTGTAGACATGTTTTTCAATTCACTTAGGTAGATATAGTTCAGACATCCTTAATCCCAAAAATCAAAATCCAAAAACTACAAAATTTGATAGTATTTGGAGTGTTCGCATAATATCCTAAGTAGAAAATTTCACCACTGGCCTTATGTGATAGGTGGCAGTCAAAAAGTAGCTCACAAAAATATTGTATCAAGTTGCCTTCGGGCTACATGTATAAGGTGTATGTGGAACATAAATGAATTTTGTGATTATACCTCCTAAGATATCTTATTATGAATATGCAAATATTATAAAAAATCAGAAACCCAAAACACACTTCTGGTCCCACCCATTTCAGATAAAGGGTCCTCAACTTGTATTTAGGGATAGAATTCCTGGATCACAACATAAAATGCCTTGTAGAAAGTCCGCCATGCTGTCTTTCCAAGTGGCTGTCTCATTTTTTACTCCACCTGCTGTGGGAAGGTTACCGGGGAATGCATTCTCACCAACACTTGTACAACCATATTTTGTTTTGTTTGTTTCAGCCGTTCTAATGGGTGTATGGTGGCGCCATGTTGGATGAGAATGGTGAGAGCAGACCTCGCCTTGTTCCTGATTTCAGATAGGAAACAGTCTTTCAACATTAATTATGATGCTGGGTATAGGGTCTTCACAGATAGTCTATACAAGGTCGAAGAAGTTGCTTTCTATTCTTAGTTGGCTGCGAGTTTTTATTGTGAAAAGATGTTGAGCTTCGTTGAATGATTTTTCTGGTGAGAGGATTATCTGATTTCCCTCTTTATCTGTTAATGTGGTGGGGTGCATGTGTTGATTGTTGGATATCACAGATGTCACACCATGGTTGCACTGCTGGGATGAACCTTATGTGGCCAGGAGGTGTCATCATTTGTAGATATTGCTAGGTTTGATTTGCTACTATTAGTCAAAGTTTTATGTCTCCTTGTTCAGGAAGAACATGGACCCATTGTTTTCTTGTAATTTCTTTTTCCGGCTTTGGAATCAGGATAATGCCAGCCTCCTAGAATGAACAGAGAATGCTTCTTCCTCCTGTATTTTCTGAGTTTCTGTAGAAATGCAAGTATTTCCCCCTTATATATTTGTAGGATTTACCATTGAAGCCATCTGGACCTGGCCTTTTCTTTGTGGAAAATTTTTTCTCTGATAACTCAATTTAATAGGTATATTTAGATCATCTAGGTCTTATTGAGCCAGTTTTAGTACTTTTTATCTTTGGAGATTTTTGTCCAATTATTCTACATTTTCAAGATTGTTGGTATAAAGTTGTTTATAATATTCTCAGCTGGCTTTTATCTTCTTATATATACTTATTTTGTAATAGCGTTACTGAGGCATAACTGACATACAGTAATCTGAGTGTATTTTAAGGGTACGGTTTTATAGTTTTGACACTTGTATTGTGAGTAGATGACTGGGTCCACACTCTGATGAAATGCTAAGGTTTCGATAGAAAGTGTCCCACCATGTTCCCAAAGGTTTTCCACATCACATTTCTGTAGCGCTTCTTTTGGGATGGATCCGGCAAAGCCCACTCCTCCATGGTGAATTTCATAGCCACATCCTCAAAAGTCACTGCCTCCATTGTGTGGCTTGAGGGCCTCAGGGTCCTTCCCACACCGCTTGCAGTTGGTAGAGGTCATGGATGAGACCGTCCAGTCAGCCGGGGTGGATCTGAACAACATGCTTGGAGTCGGAGCTTCAGCCCCATGACCATGATCAACTTCTTCGATACCATTGTTCAAGTGTTCTATATTCTTGGTTTCCTAATTTTCCTACCAATTACGAAGACAAGAGTATTAAAACCTTCACACATTGCTATCACATGTATATATACTTATACTCGTTATGTCTTTGTGCCATGTTAACTCCATATTATGGTAACGCTGTTTGTTTTAAAATCTGTTTTGTTATTAATATACCCAGTCTTGCTCTTTCACTCTTTTATTTGCACAGTGTATTTTTCCTACCCTTTTATTTTTCTCATAGACAACATAGAATTGGATTTCTTTGCTTTTGTACTGAGCTACATTCCCAACCCCCTTTTAATGTTTTTTTTTTATTTTGAGACAGGGTCTCACTGAGTCACTAAGTTGCCCAGGTTGGGCTCAAAATTGTGATCCTTCTGCCTTAGTGTCCCAGAATACAGGATTATAGACCTGCCTGGAACTTGCTTTTTAATCCAACCTGAAATATCTCTGCTATTTTTTTGGGGGGGGGGTATGAGGAATCGAACTCAGGACCTTGTGCTTGCCAGGCAGGTGCTATGCCACTGAGCTATATGCCCGGCCCCCATCTCTGCTTTTTGATGAGAAGTCTGGCTTATTCATATTTTATATAATGATTGGCATGGTTAGAGTTGGTCTGAATTTTTGCTGTTTGTTTTCAGTTCTTTCTCTAGTGCCTTGGGGGGGGGTGTTGAGACAGTGTCTCACATTGTAGATCATCTTATGGGAGAAAGGGACACTATAGCTGTCACTCCTAGGTAGTGGCGGCTCCATAGAGTCCCCAGGAAGGGTGAGGAGGGCAGGGCAGGTGCCATAGCCACACAGCTGTGGCCATCAGGTGGCAGCTGCATTATGACCAGCTGGGAGGTAATTGGGTTCTGTACCCTCCCAAAGTTACACGGGGGACCTCCAGGCATCTAAGGCAGGACAGTGGTCTGCTGGTCACCAGGTCCTGAGAGCCCACCCTGCCTCCTGTTCTGTGGGGACACGAGGCTCCTCCTGGACAAGTTCACCCAGCCCAGGAGAGAGCCGGGTACAGGGCAGGTGTGTTAATGACCACCATGCTGAATGGGACCAAAGGAGGCATCCTGCCCAAAGGAGGGCAGGCTTGTGGGTTGGACCATCTGCCCTTAAAAACACCTGCTGGGGGGCCAGTGAGATGGCTCAGCGGCATAAGCGCCTGCCTCGCAAGCGTGAGGGCCTGAGTTCAACTCCCAAGACCCACATACAGAAAAAGGGCCGGTGATATCACTCAGCGGCATAGGCACCTGCTGGTGCGTGAGGTCCTGAGGTCAACCCCCGGTACCCAC